>OY743174.1:48593733-53773733 GCA_963555705.1 Ligustrum vulgare
TAATTTTAACGTTGGGATGAACGATGTAGCCTAGTTAATTATTTTAATGCCATATTCCTTATTTTAACGCTTTAATGCATGTGTTGATTTATTATTGCGTTTAATGTGTGAATGAACTGGCCACTTATTCATGATTTAATGTGTTATTTCCATAATTCGAGAGGTGAGTTAATAACATAGATCTAGGTAATAAATCCGGTAATTGAACGAGAGATAGAGATATACTCTTGTAATTATTGCGGTCGTGTGTGAATTCTTGTGTGTAATGCATCTAGTTAAGGAATATTCGGACCCGCTGTAGAGATACAAGGTTGACTTATTTAGATAGGATTGATTTAAACTCGAGAGAGGAATCTCAATTTAAATTAGTGAATTCGACCGAACACACAAATAGGAAATAAAACTGGAATTGGAATTGATTTAATTAGTTAGGTGAATTCGTGAATCCCAACTACTTTACAATCTTATTTGAAAACAAAACAATTTAACAATTATTTTTAATTCATTAGTTCCATTTCTTAATTCTAGATTTTTATTCTTAAAACGATTTTCCTTTGTTCAAATAAAGTTAAGAACTGAAATATTTCGGTAATTAATAGCAGTCCTCGTGGGAACGATAATCCGGACTCTAAGGTCCACTTTATTACTTGATTACGATATCGTACACTTGCGATTTCAATTGCACAATAAGTTTTTGGCGCCGTTGCCGGGGACTGTTAATTAATATCGATACCAATTAGTTCTTACTTTAGTTTGAACTTTATTTTGGTTTTTGTTTTTAATTTTATTTTATTTCCTAGTCTTTGTTTGGGAATTTTTTTTTAAAAAAGCTGTGAATTGATTCCTATCCAGGTATTGAATGAATTTTCAGACAGTTGAAAGCAACATAGCAAGATGGCAGTGAACAATAATCAATGGCTCTTTGATCGAACTGCAATTCAGAATTATCTGATGTGTGACTTCTGCTGGGAAAATCATGCTTTATATGATTGTCCTATTGCACCTCAAGATGGTTTGTGGAGTATTGATTGTGTGGGGAATTTTTATCTATCAGAGCAGGGGTATCCACTAGAACATTTTTTGGTGAAAAGATTAGATGAGCTAGAAAAAATGGTTGAAACAACTGAAGAAAAAGAAGAAGAACCTAAAAGAGTGGATGAACCAGAAGAAAATAGCTGCCATGAAGATATCATTGTCCAGATGTCAACAATTCAATTTACTAACATCAAGCTTGAAGAAACTTCAATAAAAACGGAGAAGTTGATCACAGAAGAGCAAATAAACAAGGAGACACTTAAAAGTGTCGACTTTACAGTGCAATCCTCTAACTTCAATCACTGGAAAAAAATTGATTTCATCATTGGCACTGAAGAGATGATTGAAGTTTTCATATTGAAGTTTGAATTGAGTGGAGATGTCAACATACATGACATGGGCAGAGTGGAATTTTGGTGCATAAACCCAAATTGGAGCAAGTTCAATCGGCACAAACAAAAAAGGTCATCAAAAGCTTTATTTAGAGTTCCTTGAACAATCACGGTAAAAAGTCGGGCTTTAGACTATAAACGGAGCGCTTATTGGGAGGCAACCCAAATTTTCTTCACTTTTATTTATTATGCTTTAAGTATTTATTTTATTTACTTGTTTTTAGATACATGCATGATAGGTGACATGTTTTAAGTGTTTTGCATGTTTGCATGTTAAGACAATTTTGCTTGTTACATTATTTTGCATGTTTAGGAGTGTTTTGATTTTTATGCAATTTTTAGTAGTTTAAGTATTCATTGTCATTCCAAGCACACACGCACACACAATTAGAATTGGATAGTTTCTTATTGGTGTTCATGTCTTCTAGAGTCATTTATCTTTTGTTTTGCAAGGCACACACCAATTAAAACATATCCAATCAAGTTGGGTAATGTAAAGACAGGGTCAAATGCATCAAAGTGCAATTTCAAATGGAAGTATCAAGGCAACAAAACATCTCCAATACACCTAGGAAGTTCTCTTTCTCTCTCCTTTGTCTTGTTTTACATTTTTAAATCTTTTTGACAAACATTGAGGATAATGTGTCTTTCTAGTTTGGGGGTAGGAAATATCATTCATGCAAAATGCTCTCATATTCACGCTATTCATTCTATTTTTATTGGGATTAAAAAAAAATTGAATTTTTTTTTTTTTGAAAAATTGTGTCGACTTATTTATTGCCTAGTATATAATATGAATCAATTTGTGTATAGGCTTGAAAATTGGACAACATGAAAGCATGAACTTATTTTGAACTAGTTATGTTTTGCTAGATTCCATATTTATTGCGCACATAGCCAGTGTTGGATAATTGCTTGTGTAAGAGATTTTGTTTAATACATGTGGGGCAAATTTATGCAATTTGAACTTAGGAATGACTCAAAAATCCCTGAACTTAGATCGTTAGACATCCCACCCCTAAATTAGAACCAATCATGCTAAAAGGCAAGTTTGGGGGTAAAATTGTTGGAATTTGTGTGTATTGCCGGGTTGGAGGTCTGTGGTTCTTGGTTTTTCACTTTAGTCATTACAGTTTGGTCAACGGGTATAAACCATTTCCAGCATAAAAACAGAAAAATGCTGAAGGTCTTATTCTGCTCTTCAAATGCCTTTTTGACTCGAGTAAGTAAGTCTGAGGGGTCCTTCAAACCCGGTGCCCTAAAGCCAACTGGCTTGGGAGTCATCGACCTAAAGCTCGTTATAGGGGTCAATTAGAAAGCAAGTACGGAGTGTGGACTTACACATAAGACATTATAATATCTTTAACTTTTCTGTTTAAGCCTTTATGACTCGGGCAAGTACGTCTGAGGGGTTCTTTGAACCTGGTACCCTAAAGCCAACTGGTTTGGGAGTTTCCGATCTGAAAGCCCACTACATGGGTCATATAGAAAGCCAGTATGAAAAGTTCTGCACAAAGATGGTAAAAGATAGGGACATTAAAAGAAAAAGTCGTCCATAAAAAAAAAATTAAAAATTATTGCATGGTATAAGCCTTGTTGACTGAGCTGTGGTGGTTGAGGTTGTAGAATTGGGGACTGCTTTCTTTTGATTTGTTGTGCACACTCATGTCTGATTCTGACTACCTCATGTGGAAAAAGCAATGAAAAATGTTGAGAACCGACATAGTTAAAAATTCGGGATGTGAGAGAAAAGTAGAAAGTGGTGATCATCCATGAGCGTTGAAAGGAATTTTATTAGAAATCATAGATTGACCACATGGGATTCAGGCTGGATTATGCATAATGAGCCACACAGTGTTGAGTATATCTTTTGCATAAATATGCGTTTGACATTGGCTATTCACACACATACTTGAAACTCTGGCAGGATATAACTAGAAATTATTTTGCATTGTTTTTCATAACTCTTGCTGAAGCTTGAATTGATTTGGGCTATGGAGGCATATGGTGAACATGTTGACACAACAAAAATAATTGCACGTTGTTATTTTAATTTGTTAGTTTAGTTTACATTATTCGAGGACGAACAATAATTTTAGTTTGTGGGTATTTGATAAGTGTATTTTATACACTTATTTGTACGTCTAAATTAGAATAAATTATTATCGTTTTAGAATATATGCTATTTAATTTGTGTTTATTTGTTTACTTTGCAGAAAATATCCCAAAAGATGAAGAATGAAGTAATTGATGAGAAAAATGCATAATTGGATGCTAATTAGAGCTAAAATGAGCAATTGATAAGTTTGTGACGTCAACCGGAAAGATGCAATGTGGCGAAGTAAATGAATAAGAAGTTGGAGGATCCAGTTGAAGGAATTGAAAGTTGAAACGAGTAAATTGAGAAGACTCCAAAGTATGGGGATTATATTGTTGCAATTGGTAGTTGAAGAACTGAAGAACAAATTAAACATGAGGGACCAACTTGCAAATATCCAATGATTGATTTGGATAATAAGAAGTACTTTTAAGATTTTTAGGAGTCAATTGGATGCAAGTAGAAGTAAAAAAGGAATGGAATATGATAAGAATATTACCATAAAATTGATTCCAATCCTAGAAGATTCTGGACAGAATTCTAGTCGGACTTTGAGACCTACTTTTGGGGCAGTAAACGTTCTAATTACGAAAATCCTATTTCAAGAAGAATTGTAGATCTTTACGTTATCTTTCTAAATAACCTTGAATCACATTAATCGGATAAGGTAAGAGAAAGATATGGTTGAAATACTGAACGCTGTGCAGATACCAAAAAAAGACTCGCGCGCGGATTTGATGAATTTCTTTCCTTCTTCAACTTGATCTCTTCACCAACTATAAATACAACCTCTTTGCATGAAAATTAGACCTTTACCTCTCCATAGAACGAGCCACAATCGAGAAATCAACATCAAATTCTTGGGGAATCAAGCATCGCAAAGGGGCGTGAATTGAAAACAATTGAAGAATTGATAATTTGTGCAATCTTTCCATTCTTTATATTGCTTTTCAATGAACGTTTATTTTTACTGTTTTTGTTATTTCATGATGATGTGTAACTAATTTTAACGTTGGGATGAACGATGTAGCCTAGTTAATTATTTTAATGCCATATTCCTTGTTTTAACGCTTTAATGCATGTGTTGATTTATTATTGCGTTTAATGCGTGAATGAACTGGCCACTTATTCATGATTTAATGTGTTATTTCCATAATCCGAGAGGTGAGTTAATAACATAGATCTAGGTAATAAATCCGATAATTGAAAGAGAGTCCCATCGTAGGACCAAGTGGAGAAGACGAGCCAATAATAGAGCTGCAAACACTAGATCCAAGAGGTACACATGATAGGGGTCAGTCAGGTCCTGTGGAAGAGTTGGATACTATTAAAGTTGACGATACAAAACCTGATGTCGAATTCAGAGTGGGACGTGGGTTAGTGGAGCCCATCAGGACCGACCTCATCAATTTTTTGAAAAAGAATTCGGATGTTTTTGCGTGGACTCACTCGGACATGGAAGGGATTGATCCTAAACATGCATGCCACCACCTTCAAGTGAATCCTGATTTCAGACCTAAGGTACAAAAAAGGAGGTCACTTAACCCTGAACGGTATGAAGCGCTGGCAAGGGAGGTGATGAAATTTCTTAGAAACGAATTTATCCGGGAATCTTTCTATCATGTGTGGGTAGCTAACCCAGTGCTGGTAAAGAAAAGCAATGGGACATGGATGCTGTGCATCGACTTCTCTGACCTAAACAAAGCATGCCCCAAGGATAGTTTCCCCCTCCCCAGGATAGACTAAATGGTGGACGCTACGGCCAGACATCAGCTCCTCAGCTTCATGGACGCTTACTCGGGATATAACCAAATACCGATGAATGAAGCAGATGAGGAGCATACCTCGTTTATGACTGATCGAGGACTCTATTGTTACAAGATGATGCCATTTGGTTTAAAGAACGCCGGAGCAACGTATCGGCGTTTGGTGAATGAAATGTTCAAAGACCTCATCGAGAAGACAATGGAGGTATATGTGGATGACATGCTCGTAAAAAGTATCCAAGCTGAAGACCACATTCATCACCTTGATGAAATGTTTCGAATACTGCGAACTTACAGAATGAAGCTGAATCCCAAGAAATGTTCCTTCGGGGTAGGATCAGGGAAATTTTTGGGCTACCTGGTAAACCAAAGGGGTATCGAAGTTAACCCTGATAAAATACAGGCTCTGATGCAGATGAGGGAACCAAGGAGAGTTAAAGAGGTGCAAAGTTTGACGGGAAGGATAGCAGCTTTGAGTCGTTTCGTATCAAGATCTACGGATAAATGCAGGCCATTCTTTGATGTTATCAGAAAGAACAAGGATTTTGAGTGGACGAAAGAATGCCAGACAGCTTTTGAAGAATTGAAGAAGCAATTGGCGTCCCCGCCTGTCCTTTCCAAACCAATGCCGGGAGAAATGCTCTCTATATACTTGGCCGTTTCAGAACTAGCAATGAGTGCAGTCTTTGTGAGAACCGAGCAGGGAGTTCAACGACCAGTCTACTATGTCAGCCAGGCCCTGCACGACGCCGAACTCTGATATTCTGAAATGGAAAAACTAGCCTACGTTTTGATAATGTCGACTCGAAAATTAAGGCCTTACTTTTTGGAGCATCAGGTTGAAGTGTTGACGAATTACCCCCTGAGGCAGGTGCTACAAAAACCCGAGATGTCTGGGCAGTTATTAAAGTGGGCTGTAGAGTTGGGGCAGTTCGACCTTGTTTACAAAGCGAGAACCGCCATCAAAGGGCAAGCCTTAGCTGATTTCATGGTGGAGCTCACACCGGCTCACTTAAGTTGTTGTGCGGAGGTGGATGCGACCTGGCGCTTATACGTCGATGGTTCATCAGCAGGAAACCGGGCAGGGGCCGGGGTCGTCCTAATCAGCCCTGATAACCAATTCTTCTGCAGCTCCTATCGTTTTGATTTTGAGGCGACCAACAATGACGCTGAATATGAGGCTCTGATTGTAGGAATGGACATGGCTCAAGCGATGGGTGTTGATAGCCTTATCCTGCACAGCGATTCGCAGCTGATAATCAACCAAATCCAGGGAACGTATGAAGCCAGGGGTGAAAAGATGAAGACCTACAGAGCAAGGGTTTTGGAAGAGTTGAATAAGTTCAGGCATGCAGAGTTTATCCAGATCCCTCGATCCAAAAATAGTCAAGCTGATGCCTTAGCCCGCTTAGCGACAAGCGAAGGAACGTCTGAATTGGAAAACATATCAATCGAGACCTTGTCGCAATCCGCCTTAAAACCGTCGCCTTCAACCGTCCTGCAAACCTCTCTGAAGAGGACATGGAAGGATGAAATTATCCAATACTTGCGAGAAGGGACGACGCCACCTGATCAAGTGAAAGCCAGGAGTTTGAGGATCAGATCTGCGAGGTATACTATAATTGGGGATGACTTGTACAAGCGAGGATTCTCCCTACCACTGTTGAAATGTTTAGACAATGAAGAGGCTGGTGGCGTCAACATAAAAACACGCGTTTTTATGTTGACGCTACCAGCCTCTGGGGTACTTACGGCTCGGCCAACACACGAATTGTCCACCGCATGGTGTGGATTTGTTCCACGCGAGGAGGACGCATCCTCAGGGGGTTTCGAACCTTGGACCTTTGGAATATATGAATTCCTAAGGCCTCCCTGGTAACCACTAAGCTACAGAGGCTGGTGGCGTCAACAGTGTGTATGGATGAAATCGATTTCTCCTATAGGTGTTGAATTAGAAATGACAAATCTATTGATTATGATGCAAGCGAATTAGTGGAATTAAGCTCATGTTCTTTAACTTACCACTAATTTTAAAATAAATAACTCCCAAAGTTATTGGCAACTGTCAAAATAATAATAATAATAATAATAATAATAATAATAATAATAATAATAATAATAATAATAATAATAATAATAATAATAAAAAAAAAATATTTAGATTCTGTTGATAATTGAAATTTCAGCCAAAATTGATCAGAATCTCATTTGTTTATATATATATATATATATATATATATATATATATATATATATATATTAAGTGTTTCAGAATAATAAGCCTCTGTTTGGCCCCCATTTTTTGAGAATCAAATTGGGTAATTGGTGCAAAACGTCCCTACATTTGGACATTCTTGTGCAATTTGTCTTTGCCTTTGATTTTTTTGGCAATTTTATCCCTACCTTCACATTTTGTTGTGAGTCCTTTCCTTCTAATTCCGTCAAAAAAAAAAAAAAAAAACTGTTAGTTGACCACTTAATAATATATTGATCATTTTAATGTAGGGTAAGAAAGTCTTTTACATTATTTCCTTTAAAATCCTAAAGAGGACATCGTTACTGTCTTCAGCTGAACCATATCCTTCCTTTCCTCCTCCACCTCCACCTTTATCTCCACCACCTGAACCATATCCTCCCTTTCCATCGCCACCACCTCCACCATTCTTGAAAAACAGAGAACAAGTTACTGATCTAGGAGTGCGTGGCTCGAGATCTGAGGAATATCTCTGATGATGACGCTGAAAACAATTAGAGGCATAGCAATAGAGTTCATATGGGCAAAGCACAGTAAAGAATAATCAATTCTGTGCAATAAGGTATAAGAAATTATTTGATATGTCGTATGAGGGTTTTGAATCTTGTATTGATTCTAATTGAAGCAAGAAAAAAATGTACGTCAACAAAAAGAAATTCCAAGGGCCTACTTGGAATTGAGAGGATGGCAACGAGGGATTGTTGTGGCTGCGAGAGTTTGGCAAGGGTCCAATAGGATGCATAAACTATCTGACCCATCTTCACTCAGGCAAAAGTAATTGGATTGAATAGAACCACTAGTTCTTCAAAACTCATCATAGATGTAATATAACATTAATACATTGTAATCTTTGTGTAAGTAGTGCCTAAAATATTGGTGCAAAATTTTCCAGTGCTAGATGTAAAATAACATTAATATAACATTAATACAAAATATTGGTTTTGTAGTTTGGTTGGAGTCGTGTTGGTAGCGGTGATAGGGGCCGTTGGGGTTGGGGTGGGGTGGGCGTGGTGGAGAAGATGAATGGTTATCTATCTTCTTCATTTTTTTCTCCCTCCTTCTCTTTTATATAATTTTAATAATAAATGTAATAATACCAAATGACTTTTTTTTTTATCTTTTATTAAAGAGGTCAAAAGGTAATATATGAGTCAACTAACGGACATTTGGACGGAATTAGAAGGAAATGACGTGTTTCGCAACAAAATGTGAAGGTAGGATGCAATTACCAAAAAATCAAAGGTATGAACAAATTGCACATCAGTGTCCCAAGGTAGGGACGTTTTATGCCAATTACCTAATCAAACTTATTCAATACTTAATTTCAATCATTCATTTTAGTCAAGCCTACTATTTTTTTTACTTTTCAAACATTTTTTAAACACTTCTCCCAAAAAGTCTTAATCATTCAAGATACAAAAAGAGGTGGATAGATAGGACTACTAGTTGCTCGATCAGTCAACAAGGCATCAACAAGGCCTTACGTTTACAGTTGTTCCCAGCCCATGGCGTATACCACCATAGTAATAGCATAAGGAGAATCTGCATATTAGTAGGGAAAGAACCTCACTCCTAGCCATTATATTGAAACTTCACCTGAAAATCATATTACTTCCCAAATAATGGGAGACAAATAAGGCTGAGTACTAAGAGCATCTCTAATGGCCTATTCATTGGGAAAAAATAGATTGCCACATAGGAAAAATAAATAATGGCATGAAAATTTAATCTCCAATGGTTAATTTGCATACTTATGTGGCGCTGACATGGCATGGATATTATCTTATACTATATCTAGATGTAGATAACTTGTTAGAAAATGTTGAATTTGATTTTCTGTTCCATTTTTGGTTGTTGACTGAATTTTTCTTTGCAATTTGAAGGAAGTTTGTTAATTGAGATGTTGCTAATTTGAATATACATGTTATAGCGACTCAGAATTTTTATGCAATAAATAATTATTTTAATATTTAGAAAATTGTGTCGCTACTATTTCATTTATTATTTTAAAGTTAACGCCGCGACGGATTCGTCTAGTCAAGTCAAGAAATATGGAATTTGTTCGATTTTAAATTAAAATCCGAATTTCTAAAATTATGTTATTTTAATATTATTTTCAAAATCATTTTGAATTCCAAATTTATTAAAATATCCCAATGATCCTTATCAAATTATTTCAAGTCTAAATACGAAATCCAATTTTATCTCAAAATTTACTTACTTCTCAAATGTATTTTTCAGTCCAAAATATATCTGTTTTAAATACATTTCTTAATCAAAGTTAGTCTAATTTTCAGTTGATTACTTCCCACGTTTTGCATTTCTTTTTATTCTCCTTTCCACCTCATTTTCAACTTATATCTCCACCAAACACTACCGTGAATTTCCCATCACGTTCACAGCAATGATATCCACCATCAAAGCAAACACCAAATATTCTTCATCATGATTCCCCACCCCATTAACCATTTTCTTTCTTTCTTTTTCTTTCTTTTTCATATGCTTCCTCTCTTTACACATTATCACTACATGGAGAGAACAGACTGGAAAGTTTGGGAGATCGTGAGATAGGAATTAGGCTGATAAAATCTATACATATACAACCAACAATTCACCATCCTCATTCATGGCCAACACAACATTCAGACTCCATTTCAACAGCCTCCTTCCAACTTCATTGCAGCCTAGCAGCTGTAACCAACCTCACTGCAACCATAACCTGCAACCAAGAACCCAACCCAAACTTCTCACTGCCACGGCCAATTCACCACCACCGAATCAAGCAGCAACCATCATCCACCAACGCTGCTATTATCAATACCACCTTCACCCAATCAGTATTTTCCATCATTATAACAATACAACCATCACTGTCATTACTCAATTTTTCAGCCATGAACTTTCATCATCATCGTATTGGCATCAACCTGCAAGACAACCCACAGCCGCAACCTTCATCATATACATCAATCTGTAATCAATCATCATCACCACTATCAACCAGCATCATCATCAGATTTTCACTAACTGCACAACCCATGATCATCACTGCCAAACCAGTTCACTGCCATGGCTCGCAGCCACCTCTATTGCCGATCGAACCTCAGTCACTGCCCCAGAATCACCACCAATCTGTATCACCTCTTCCACCAACACCACTGCACGATCAAATCCCTCAATCTGCCATAATCGATACACCAAAACACCTACTGCCTACTGCTCAACATCAAACCCAACTCCAATCGCAATCCAAAATCAAAACCCAAAACCCAGATTAAGCCAAGCCCAAATACTTACTTCAAATCGCCGCTCCCTTCACTGTGAATCAGCAACTCCAAATCGCGAACCCTAGCCTCGGGTCACTCTTCGATTTCGCACCAAAATTTGTACCAAATCTACCCAAACTTGACAACCCTATTTAACCACCTTTTGCCGCACCCAGCGCCGGTGTTGCGCCGGCGAGTCACCGGCTGAAGGTCGGATTTTGGCTTGAATCGCCTCCTCCGCCCTTTTCTTCTCTGGTCGTGCGAGGTGAGTGAGAGAGAGAATAGTGTCGAGAGAGAGAAAGAAAATCTGAGAATATATTTTAACTTTTCAGAATTTGCAAATTAGTCCTCAAGTTTGAAAATGTTTTAGTTCAGTCCTTTTAGTTTTAAACTTATCAATATCAGCCCTTTCATTTTCAAAATCTATTATTTCAGTCCCTGCTGATTTTATTAATTTGATTTTAAGCCCAAGTTTCAAAAGTATTCATTTTAATCCCTCAACTTTCAAAATATCTATTTTAGTCCCTGAACTTTCAAAAGTATTCATTTTAGTCCCTCAACTTTCAAAACATCAATTTTAGTCCTCAAATTATAATTTATCATTTTGAACTATATATTCGATATACTAAAGTGACTTATTGGCTTAAGACGAAGCGTACGGAGAATTTAAAGAAATTGAAGTCATTCCCGCTCAACTTTGCACTCGTCGGATTTGAGGTAGACTCGCACTTATTAATTGATTTAAATTATGATTTCATATAAATGTCATGTGACTTGTGAAAGTCAATTTTTAAGAAAAACAAGTATGTTTTTATGAAAGGTAAATATACCTTATGTTTTTATGAAAAGTAAGTATACCCTATGTTTTTACGATAATGTTTTATATGTTTTGGATCATTGCTATGCACATAAGAATTCTTACCACCTAAGTTCGGTAGAATTCTGTGTCTCCATAAGTTTATGAGGATTTACCACCTAAGTTCGGTAAAATTCCTGTCTTTCCATATGTTTATGAGGATTTACCACCTAAGTTCGGTAAAATTCCTGTCGCGTATGTTTATGAGGATTTCGATCCTATCTTATGTTATGATGGAAATGATCCCTATGAATTTCATGAATTATGTTTTGGTATACTTACTGTTATTATGATCTTACTGTTATTATGATTTTACTACATAAGAATTATTATCACCTAAGTTCGGTAAAATTCTTATGTTTATGAGGATTTCGATATTATCCTATGTTATGATGAAAACTTACTGTTATTATGATTTTACTACATAAGAATTCTTACCACCTAAGTTCGGTAAAATTCTTATGTTTATGAGGATTTCAATCCTATCTTATGTTATGCTTTCAAAAGAAATTATGCTTGGCATAATTAAAATGTTTTATAAGTATATGGTTTTCAAAGAACTGTTTTCAAAGAGATGTTTTCAAAGAGCATATGATTTGCAAAATATGTCCCGTGCTGTAATGCACAATATGAGTTTTATCAAGAGCAGTTTTATAAAGAAGCTCTATCAATGCCCGTTTTATAAAGAGCCGGGATTTATGTGTTTAATCATCTTATAAATTAAATTAATTTGCGATGAGTCTACTGAGTATTTCCCCCATGAAATACTCACCCTACTTTTAACAGTTTTGCAGATTTCGGAGACGGTGGCGAGCGATGAATGATGGTGGCAATAATCGTTGAACGGTTGAAAGTTTGACGTTAATGATTTCCGTATTTTCCAAACAATCGAATAATTTAGAGAAGTTCATTTATTTGAGAAATTATGATATTGGCAATTTCTTTACAATATTAATGGTTCGATTTACTATTTCAAATGGTTTCATAAATGTTTTCAAATTTAGCGGCCATTACAGTTTATTTAATGTTGCCAAAAATGAATTTCAATTATTTCTTCCGCAAAAAATATTATTCGAAAAATTTAGACAGAAAATAACGTAGTGAATCGGGGATACGGAACTCGGGGCGCTACACATGTATATATAAAAGAAAATAGACAAATACCATTGGGAATAATCTTTAAAATTCACTATCTATTTTTTCAATATATGTGAGATAATTATCTATTTAAATGTCACATAGGTTAAAATGCCCATAAACCATTAGAGATGTTCTAAATGATTGTAGTCCAGCGGTTAGGATATCTACCTTTCACTTTGGAGATCCCGGTACAATTCCTGCCAATGGATTTTTATTTTTATTTTTAAAAAAAAAAAAAAACTTTCTTTTAATTTGAAATTGATTATGCTCATTCTCCAATAATTGCCCTAAAATTAAAATATTGTTTTTATTTCCAACGAGTTTTTATTGCTTTCCACGAAATCATTTCCATGTCAATGAGAAGAAGTTTTTTTTTTTTTTTTTTTTTTTTAAAAGATTAGTTAGCGCATTTGTTGGGATTTGACCTTTCTTCAATCAGAGAGTCTTTATGGCTTACCCCTTTAATCAAATTCTATCCGCAGTCTCTTATCGTGTTACTTTTCTTTCTTCCTCTTGAAATGACATCAATAGAAATGATTATTTAACAAATTAATTAAAAACATTTCCATTTTTATATATTTGTAATTATATTCTAAATAGTTAAAAATTATTTTGGGATGAATATTTGTAGAGAGACATTTTTAAGTTACATTATGATGTGTCGCACATTCATTAGGCGGTAAAAATAACTATCAAACTATTTATTTTTTCACCACTCAATGATTGTGTGACAAATCACAATGTCACTTAAAAACGTACCTAAAAAATAAAATTATGAAAATAAAAATACATATACAAAGGTAAGTATAAAGTTGTGGCTAAATTCAATTAGCGGTATTTGAAGTATATAACAATTATATTATCATATTTTCATTTGTATTTTGTGCATACATGTTTCACTTAGAACCATTCGAAGTAATAAGAAAATCATTCAATAGTTGTGTAATTAATAATTTCGTTGGCTCGATATGAAAAAAGTCTTTCGTGGATAATTTCTACCACTTCAATCAGATATAACGTGCATATCGTTGGAAAATTTAACATTTAGATAAGAAAATTAGGGAATTATTTATGCTATTTCACATATGCCCATTCTAATAAATAAGAAAAACATTCAATAATAAGGTATAGCTAACCATTTGTGTGGATATGAAGAAAATCTTTCTTTTATAGTCTCTATCCATTCAGTCAGATATCATGTACATATATCATTTAAAAATTCAGGTTTGTATTTCATTTTCTATTTTTATTTTTGAATTTTTTATTTTATTTTCTATTTGCACTTCATGTTTTTAAATTTGCTGAAAACCCATTCTGCTTGCCATTTTTGAAAACTGGTTCTAAAAGTAAAAATGAAATATTGGATAACGCGTTCTGTTTGAATTTTGATAGAATACTGCTTTGACTATTTGTAATTAATTTGCTTGTGAGTTAAATTATAAAAAAAAATGTCTTTTGAAGATTTATTTTCTATTATAATAAATTAGTTTATCTAATTTTTATTGAACTGATTTAATAATGACTAGAAAAATATTATAAAAATAAATAAAGTCATTAATAATCAATTCCCAAAAATTTTCACTGAATTTTTTTGTAATGTTGATATTGAATTCAATAAAACTTTATTTTAGGCTCAGTTTCAAACTAATATAATTTTCAAAAAAATAATAATAAAAATAAATAAATAAACCCAAAACGTGTTTTCTATGTTTTGAAAAACTCAAAACGAGGTTTCGTTTTGTGCGCGGGCGCGCACACACACACACACATATATATATATATATATATATATAAAAATAGAAAACAACTTCAAAACATTGAAGAGAACATGAACTTCATGTCTATCGAGAACCAGTAAAGAGTACACTACTTTTTTTTCCTTCCCCACCAAAATCAAATCACTCAATACATTATTTACCCTCTATCGCCAAAATGTCAAATTGTTCCATTGTTTGGATTTGACTATTTAGAGGTTGTCATGACTCATGATACACGTTTCTTATTCCACAATAACAAAAGCAAATTTTCATTCTTTCATATATTAGGAGATTTAACAAGTTTATGTATTGAATTCCATTCACTCCACGAGTGGAAACTAGTGATAGGCTCTCTCTACAAAGACTTTGAATTTATTCCCAATGATCAAATTATATCCTATCTCATTTTCACCTCTCCAGCAAATTCAGGACCGTACCTGTGATCGTTAGGGCCTAAGGCGAACTTTTAAATTGGGCCCTCGCGTGTGAAATTTTTTGGGCTATTCACATAATTACACTACTTTTAGGGATCAAATTGAAATTTACTTGAATTTTATAAAAATTGAAAATTACTTATAATAAAATCATAAAAACTGAAAAATGTTTCATAATCATGTGAAGTATCACAATCTGATACTTTTGATACTTCTCAAATATGTTAGTATCACAGTATGATACTTATGATACTTTTAAATTTTTTTTAGTAACAATGAAGTATTTTTCAAAATTTTTTATTTGGGTAGTAAAAATCAGTTTTATTATCTAAAGTAAGTAATCTATACAATTATCCCAATTTTTTTTCCCTTTTTAACTAGAGTCGACATTTTTCAAAAATCACAAACATTTTTGGGTTAGGGACATACCAGAGGGCTTGCTGGTGATTAATAATAGGGCCCAAATTCATATTTTTTATTTTTATTTTTAATGACAAATCAATTTTGGACCTACTAATTTGGGTCATAAGTAGGGGTGGGCAAAATAACCGGAACCGATATGACCGAACCGGAACCGAACCGAAAAAACCGGAACCGTATGGTTTTAAAAAAATAAAATAGGAAATTGGTTTTGGAACCGAGAACCGATTGGTTTTCGGTTCGGTTCGGTTCTCGATTCCGCCTTTAGAACCGAAAACCGAAGTTAGAACCCGTCTTTGATCCTTATTTATTATTTTTTTATGGTCTTAATTGGTTGTTCTAAAACTAAAAATCAAAAGAATTTGTAATTTTTTTGGGTAAAGTGAAAATGATTAATTTCTTTTTATGAAATTTGTTACGTCTCTACCTCATTGTAACATTTAACTTCACACTTGGGCTTAAATTCTTAATAAATGAAAATCGAATGAAACTAACTTATTAATAAGCGAAATTGTAAATGATCATGATAGAGCTAATTAAATATTTAAATACAAATATAAAATAATTAATAATAATGCATTTAAAACTCATGATTCATCCCACAAGTGTACTATATTGCCATGCTCGAAAAACCTTTTAGGCCATTTGTTTTCTATTTTTGTTTATGAATATCTTCCGTTTCATAGAGAATCCTATATTTTCCTTAGGGTGAAATGATTTTCGAAATCCTTGATCTTTGTATATTCGGTATAAGTTTATTTCAAGTTATTGGCTCACTTCCCGAGGCCGGATGCTCCTCGATAAGGCTCTCGAAAAATAATTATTATTGTAGAACCGAATTAGAACCGAAACCGAACCAAAACCGAATGGTTTGGTTCTGGTTTGGTTCTTGTGATTCAATGGAACCGAATGGTTCCATTTTGTAAGAACCGAAAAAGTATGGTTCGGTTCCGGTTCTTGAGATACCCGAACCGAACCACCCGACGCCCACCCCTAGTCATAAGTTGGGGCCCCAAGGCGGCCGCCTACTAGGCCTACCCTTAAGTACGGGTCTACCAGCAATTCTCGGTACTATTTTTAAATATTTAATTTTTCGTTATTTAAATCGTATATCTCCTTCACTTTTACTTATTTAATATTTATCATGAATGATTATCTCATAAATATGGACATCATTCATATGATACAACAATCGCCCATATGCATATGCTTAAAGGCTTAATCCTTATATGCATTTTTTTCCAAAGTTTAGAAAATCGGATTGGACAACTAATTTAACTAGAAAAATCGGGAATCGGTCCGATCCGGTCCAAAAACTGCCACTTTAAAAATCGGACTAAGAACATGGTTTTTTAACTGTTAAACTGCAATCTGTCGACCCGATCCGAATTTTAAAACCTTCAAAGCCAGTTGAACTATTAAATAACTAAACCAAAATATATTTAAACTATAAGTTTATGGGGGTAGCACCATAAATAGGTGCCACCCCTTTGAATGGCAAATGAAAGGAGACTCAAACAGCCCTTTTATAAAGGGCCGTTGACCTCCCCTCCCTATTTTATTTTATTTTTTTAACAGGTTGTTTTTCCTTTTTTATACAATTTTTTTTTTTTTTGTTTACCATTTATTTTTTTCTCCCAAATAAGTTATTTATATTATAAACTAGAGAGAAAAAGAAAGAGAAGTAGAGACACCAATAAATTTGTGTATTATATTATGAACCAGAGCCCCATATATATAGGGGAAGAAAGAGATATACAAAGTAATTATAACTAGGGTTTTAGGGGTACAACTGTCATTCACTAATACAATATAATATTTACAACATTCCCCCTTGAATGACATATGATATTACAAAATATCTGCCTCGTTAAAACCTTGTTTGATAAAACCCAATGGGACAAAAATATCAAACGAAGGAAAAAGAGTACAGTTGTTCTTGGAGTATTAAGATGAATGCTGTCTCGTTAAAACCTCGCCAGGAAAACCCAATGGGACAAAACTTTGGCTAAGGAAAAAGAGTACAACTACTCCCCCTTAATGTTGATCGTTGTTAATCATCGAGTTGATGTATCCCAATCTTGTGAACTTGTTTATTGAATGTAGATGTTGATAGTACTTTTGTAGATAAATCGGCTTCATTGTCACTTGAGTGAATTTGTTGAAAATTCTGGAGTCTTTTGATGCTGCCCGTTAAAACTTTGTCAGAAAAACCCAATGGGAAAAAACCTGAACGAAGGAAAAAGAGTACAGTTACTCCCTCTGATTCAATATGTATTGAATCATCCATATAGTTACTCCCCCTGATTCATCATCCATATAGTTACTCCCCCTGATTCAATCTCTATTGAATCATTCATATCTTGATCTCTTCAGGAGTTTCGTATAAGAGAGTATATCAATAGATATTGATGACAGCTACCTCATTAAAAACCTTTCCAGGAAAACCCTGTGGGAAAAAACCTCGGCTAAGGAAAAAAGAGTGTAGCGTATATTAGCTCCCCCTCATGGGAACATTACAGTTATATTGATACTGCACATAATTATTTCAACTGTAAATCGGTACAATATCGAATGTGTTTACCAAGCATTTATAAATAACACATATCTGATATATGATATTATTTGTTCTTTGAATATATTCAATATTTCCAATCATTTGAACATGCTGCATTGAGCCATATTCTATAATCAATATTATCAATGCATTTAATGCAGTTCTAAAATTTGGAAGTGACCTATTCACTTCACTGAACAATTAACTTATTCACTTCACTAAACAATTAACTTATTCACTTCAGGTGAATAATTAACCATGAATTTGAATTTGAAAATCAATTGCCACGATTTTTATTCACAGTAATGGTACATCTCAATTTCAACACTTTGTCATATAGAGTCATTTGTACCATTCTTCATGTAATCTAATTTCATACTATCTATCACATTCCATTGGAAATTGAATCTATTCAAGGCATATGATATATTTAGATCGCAAAGTATCTTTATACTTTGATCAAACAAGTTTCTTAAAAACTTGAATTATATATTTCAAATATATTTAATCCTTCAAAGATTATACTGTATGCTTCAAGCATCGTATATGTTTCACATTGCAATTATCAAATTGCTACCACCAAATTTAAGTCGTGAAACATTAGATAGGTAACGATTCCTATATTTCAAATAGATTTTCTCTAATTATTTCACCGCAATCCCAAAGTACCGAGGTATTGATTACCCTTTTTAATCTCACTCATTGGTATTTCAAAGAATACTCCCAACGTACCGAATTGATGATCATACATTTTGATATCACTCATTGGTACATCAAAGAGCGCAAGCTAGTAATCAGAGTAAATCATTTTTCATTAAATACATTTCATATAATCATATAAGTATAGGCACTTATTATGCATTTTCAGGCAAATAAAATATTGTATCTATGCCAGATCTTTGAAACATTCGTTGCGCAACAAGTCGTGTATTACGACTATACCTATAGGTATTTTACTGGCTTTACACTTTTATGTGTTTAGACTTCAGGTCCCAAAACTTCAGGTTTTGTAATAAGTTTAATTTAGCATGAATGCATACTTTTGCCAACTATTTTTATGTCGATTTTCTTCGACATATTTTCTTTTATTATCCTCGCTATCATTCAAATTATGATGCGGCTAGCTTCGCAATTTGCTTTTGCATAAGTGCTTTAAAAAGTGTGTCGACACAATTATCATCTCAATTTGATTTCTTTCCCTACAAGATATAACTATAGAGATCTCAATTTTCAATATTTCAAGTACTTGAACCTCTTCTAGAGATTTACAATTAATTATGTCAATAAATACTCTCTCACGAGTATATGCCTCCTCAATAAGACCACTATAATCATTTGCTCTATTTTTATTTATTTGGGGATCTTTATTTGAATCAAATATTGCTACGCTTCAGGCGTGTTACATATCAATATGAGATAGAGCATGAGATTTTATTAATCTCTTATGCATCTTGTAATTATGTTATCTTTGAACGTTTCGTTCATATTTTCAATCGAACTTCTGGTTCGTATTATTAATCGCGAGGATATATATAACATAATATGATGCATTTGTTTGACCCTAATGTTGAGAAAATTGTCCAATCAAATTGACAATAAATTTTTTTCGACGTTGTAAAATATCACCCATTTGGGATATATGTTCAAACAACGCATTTTTCTCAACATTCTTTATTTCCCATATCAGTGCATTGTGGTAGATCAATTGCACTATTAAAAAATTATATGGAAAAATTAGGCTCTAACAATAAGCCAATTATTATATGGAGAACTATGATATTGGTACGATGCGTAATAAAATTCCCTAAACAAAAAGGAAAGTATTTTGTTCTCAATTAAATTAATTGGAGGCATTTAACAAACAAAAATGTTAAACTATTTATCGACATCCCAACTAACACTTCTTAAAATGTTGAGATTTGTGTCCACTAGCATTATCAAGACACATTCTTGATTATATAATCTGAAAATTATGCTCATAATTCATAATTTGAGCAATAATTTCGCAAACTTCAAGTTGCGAACACCATGCAATCATCTAGTACATGTATCAAATCTATTAGATATAAATAATATTTAGATGATCAATGTGGAGGATGATAGTGGCCCATTTATCACCCTAATTATTTTTCAGAAATATAGGGAATTTAATCTCTATTTTAGCTAGTGACAGTCAAGAAATTTCATGAAAGAGAACAAATATCATATATGATTGAATTGAAGAATCTTCTGATTCTTCATTGAGTATCAATTTTAATTCCGCATCATTATTGATCCAGTGATGGTCCAACTGGTCATGCCAAATAATAAAATCAAATTGAACTTCTTGTTCAATATAAGATATAATAATATATTATTCAAGTAGTCAAACTAATCAATGTCCTTATGACATAAGTTATATGTTTTCCTTCAGGGATAAACATGAACTCAAATGAGATATTTTTCGAAACAATGCTACTTCGAAAAGCACGTTTTATTACTCATTCAAAAATCAATATGTCAATATTCTTCCGGAATATTGTAATATCAAATTAATAACATATCTCATAATATTGGGCTCTTCGAGAGCAAATTATATTCCAATATTATATTTCATATGAGATAAAATTATGATTCTTCAGGAATCATCACAACTATATATTAGACTACATCATAATAATTTCTGGATTATTAATAAATTCGAATTTCTTTGCGAAAAAGAATGCAGTATTTATCACTTGAGCAATAAAATAATATTCTTCTAGAATATTGAAATGTAGCAATAACGCAATATTCTTCTGGAATATTGATTCGAATCTCATTCAATTATAACAATAATTGATATCTATTGTGCAATTTAAGAGCAAAATGACGAATTATTCTTCTGGAATAATTATATTGCTAAAATTGCAATTCTTCAAGAATAATAAGTCAATATTCTTCTGGAATATTGATATTAATTATTCATTCTTTCTTTCAAGCCAACAATATTTGTGATCTACACGAGTGACGTTAAAATATTTTTCTGGAATATTTATTTAACGTGGGTTGTATTTATTCGAGAACACCAACACCATATTCGTTTAAAACATATTTTAAATTATGCTTCTTCAAGAGCATTGGATCAATATTCTTCTGGAATATTGAAATTGTAATATACTGCTCGTCACAAGCAAGTAATATTCTTCTAGAATACTACTATTGTTGTCCTACTTCGTGAGCAACAATATGATACATTATTAAATCAAAATTTATGAATGAATATCTACAAATATTTAATCATCTTAAAGAATATTAATTACCATATAAACATAGTATGAATTTATATATAAAAATGAATTACCAAACATATATCAGGAAAAAGAATCTCCATATATAGAAGTTAACAAAATTGACTAAATCTTTTATTAGCTAAATCTTTTACCAATATGCAAAAGATACTAAACATGCACGTGAATTCCATATATAAAAATTAGATATATAACTAATATATAGTAGAATCAAATCTAATAATGTATTTGAGAATTCAAAATAACGTAGTGATTTCCAATGACAAAATTGAAAGAGCAAAAAATAATAACAATAATAATTTGCTGGAACAATGTATACTTTAACGAATTTATTCCAATTCTTCCAAAAGAAATAATAAATCAATATTCTTCTAAAATATTGGAAATCATAATTCATGCTCTTCAGGAGCAAATAACATCCTTCTAGGATATTAATTATAATGTTGTACTACTTCAGGAGTAACAACAAATTATTTATAATAGACAATTTTAGGATTAATATTTTTCTGAAATATTAATCGTCCGTTGTGCTACTTCAGGAGCAAGAACAAATTAGTGTTAAAGATTTTAGATATTTGCTCTTCTGGAGCAATTGAATAATAAATCTTTCAAAATTATGCTCTTCATGAGCAATTAATATTCTTTACGAATATTATTATAATAAAATTTTTGCTACTTTAGGAACAACCACAAATTATTCTTCTAGAATAATTATAGTTCTAAAATTTCGATTATTCAAGAATAATAAATCAATATTCTTCTGGAATATTGAAAATTTAATTTATGCTCTTCGGGAGCAAATAATATTCTTCTGGAATATTAATTATGATGTTGTGCTACTTCAAGAGCAACAATGAATAATAATCAATTCTATGATTAATATTCTTCTGAAATATTAATTATTTATTACGTTACTTCAATAGAAATAACGAATTATTCTTCCGGAATAATTATAGATCTAAAATTACAATGTATGCTCTTCATGAGCAAATAATATTCATCTGAATTATATGTTGTGCTACTTCAGGAGCAACAACAAATATTTGTAATAGGCAAACACGGATATATGATTAATATTCTTCTGGAATATTAATATAATGTTGTGCTACTTCAGGAGCAACAACATAATGAATTATCAATATAAAGATCAAAATCTGTCGAATTGGTTGGAGAAAATCAGATTCAAATTCATGAGCCGCAATTGCTAATGAACAACATCGTAATGAATAGATGTGAATTACAATTGAATAGTAATAAAAAAATTCATATGTCACCAAATTAATTTCGGTGCATATGATTTTACCATCTAACTAATATCTTGATATATGAGATTTTGAAAAAGAAAATTAGAACTCAATTTGATAGAGACTCGTGCTGATAACGTATTATAAACTAGAGAGAAAAAGAAAGAGAAGTAGAGACACCAATAAATTTGTGTATTATATTATGAACCAGAGCCCCATATATATAGGGGAAGAAAGAGATATACAAAGTAATTATAACTAGGGTTTTAGGGGTACAACTGTCATTCACTAATACAATATAATATTTACAACAATTTAATATTTTTTCTTATTTTTTATAAATTGATATATTTTGAAATAAATTAAAGTATAATAATAAATTAACAATCATAAATATTTATTTTATTTGAATTAGGAATTCTAAAAATTAAAGAATATTTTTATTATATATTTTATATTTTTTGTGTAATACTATTTACTTTTTATGTAAAGAATCTATTTTTATGTATGATTTTGTCTTTAAATGAGGAAATGTTAGTTTATTTGTAAAATAACATGTTTTTTAGAATATTTTGTGATTTTTTAATAATTTTTTAATTGAAATCGGTTCCACACGATTAGATCTAGTTTGACCTTTTAATCATTGACCCGTTATCTTTTTCGGGTCGAACCAGTTTTCGATTTTTGAGCACTGATTTTTCTATATGCAATATACAAATTTACAATGTTAAAAGATTTGAGACATGGTAATAAACTAGAAAGTTTGGGACTTAAATCGCACACACTTCTGAAGATTTGGTACTCCTGCAGGAAAAGTGTCGACTTTGTTATATGGGTCCCATATCAACAGCATCCCACTCCACCTACCATTACAGAGACAGAGAAGGCCATGTCAACAAATCGTGTGCCCGGCGGCTCTGTCTTTCTCTCTCTAGACTCTCAACAGAGTCCACCTTGCGTCCACGACTCCACACCATTTCCGAGTCACCGCTTACCGCACCAGTCCCACCAAAACTTCCCGTCCCTTTCTCCCCATATTACGCTCTACACGCCCGTTTAATCCATATTTTGGTTGTTGTTGATTTTAGAAACCCAATTTTGTACGCGGATTAGCGTAAATTGTGGTTTCTGGGTGTTTCGTCATTAAAATTAGGGTTCAAATGAAGCTGAAAGGGTAAGGTTTAATGGAAAACAAGATGTCAGTTGCAGAGCTGAAAGAGCGGCACATGGCCGCCACTGAGACCGTCAATGCCCTCAGAGATAAATTGAAACAGAAGCGTTTGCTCCTCCTCGATACTGATGGTAATTATGTAAAAAAATATATCGTAATTATAGCTTTTATAATTTGGTTTGAATGGAGCGTGCTTCAGACCTGTCAATGTTGGTGCTGGTTAATTCAATTACTTTTTCAATTGTTCAGTTGCAGGATATGCGAAGTCGCAAGGGAAGACTCCAGTGACTTTTGGCCCGACCGATCTGGTTTGCTGTCGGACCTTACAGGGTCACACCGGAAAGGTAGCCCTATAATTTCCCACTGTCAAAATTATCAAAACAATTTGTTTTGCCTGATCTATGTATAGGTTTGTATCTATCTTTCTATTTATTTTTTATAATATTGCATAATCTTTCTAGCAAAAGGGATGAATTTGACTAATACTTTTGCTTCCCTTTATAATAAGAAAGGAACACAACGATTTTATGCGAAACTCCCAATTTTAGTTTGGGATAAAAACCATGAGTAAGTATAGAATGATTCTATTATAGCGGTAGAATTATAATCTCTCTCTAAATGCAAGGAGATAACAATGACAAATCTTTCTTATAATATGAGAAATTAAGTAGATATCAATATGTTCTCTCTTTAATTTTTATCCGCCTCTCTATTACGTCTCTCTATTATGTGTTTTGCTCAAGAAAGCTCCGAGAATGGGATACACTTCTTCCTCCATTTATAGCAAAATCATTTTGCATAACATTATGTTTAGCACTACATTTTCAATTACTACATTACTTTACTTCAACCTTCCACGTGTGAATAGTGCCCCATGAGAGGATGTTTCCGTCATAGTAGTAAAACATTGACCCCCATAAAAAGCCATCCACTACTCAATGAGTATTGGTATGCAAAACTACAACTTTCACATTCTCTCTCAAAGTCATTTTGACGATTTCACCATGCTTACTCAACTTTCTATTTTATGCTGCTTATGTATCTTCTAAGCCATAATGCGACCTACACCATATGAACTTGTCAGTGTTGGCTTTGTCATTGCATCTGCTGACAGAAATGAAACAGCTCTATAGGAGAATTTCGGAGACTTTTTGTTATCTGTGACACTGTCCTTAGAATGAGTATTAACTTCTCCAACTATATCAGTTCCCTAAATTTAAGTCTCAAGAAAGTTGACCGTTAGCTAGCCAGTTCTGTTTTTTCCTTAAAGAATCTGAAGCCAGGTAATGCCAACTGTGCTATAGTTTGAGTCAATTTTCTTTCGACTGACTTTGGTCATGCTATCCTGTGATTTCATCTTATATATCAGTTGGATGTTATGTCCTTTTCTGGAACATAAAACTTTATGGCCTGATGCCTACTATATCCAATGAAGTTAAATAGGTAGTTTTTGACATTGCTTTTACCCAGCTAGATTGAGTCAAGTTCATTGTTTTTCTTTGTTGTGCACATACTGACACACACAATTACATGTTCTTGCTGGCCAAGTTAAAGTCTCCAAGTGGGTTTTGCTTCTATGCTTTCTTCTTAAAGAAAACATATAAAGTATGGGAGTTTAAATAAAGGTTCCTCACATTTTACCTTTTTTTGATGTTATGAGGGTGCTGTTATGATATCCTTGAAAATTCTTTTTTTGGGGGGTGGGTGGGGTGGGTGGGATCCTTAAATACATTTTTTATGGGTCCTTGAGCATTATGTCATATTATTTCTTAAGGTTATGGAAGAAAAATCGCTTGTTTGTATATTTCTAGTCATAATTGTTCTTTCGTTTGTCACTGTGGAGTCCCTTCCCATTTTATCTTTTGATCTATATATGATGACTCACATCTATCACATTAAAATATTCTAGATGATTATTTGTCCTATGCTATACCATGAATCTTATGTCCGGCTAATGGAATTGCTAAATGGAATGTGGTACACACGGAAATTATTGTAAAGACTAGCATGAAGTTACCCATGCTTTTTACAGATACCGATGGATAAAATGGCACGACATAATATTAGAAAAGAAATCATTTCATGCTGAAATCTGATCTTCAAACTTTCTGCCAGCTACTTATTTGCCACGTTCTATAAAGCTACTTCTTTGCCACGTTCTATACCGCACCTAGTTGACACAGGATGCAATATT
This sequence comes from Ligustrum vulgare, assembly GCA_963555705.1. Classification (NCBI taxonomy): domain Eukaryota; kingdom Viridiplantae; phylum Streptophyta; class Magnoliopsida; order Lamiales; family Oleaceae; genus Ligustrum; species Ligustrum vulgare. Next base: position 48,619,587 of record OY743174.1, read on the forward strand.
TATGCTGCCAAAAGAAATTAACACAAAACCTGTAGTAACTTTTTAGCATACTTGGTAGACTACATAAGATGGGTTTCACACAGCATCATGTGTATTTCTGAAATTTGAACTCAGATGTTTGATGGGATATCTCTTACTGTACTTCAATTCCTAAATTATTTCAGTAAGTAACAAAAGAATTGTCAGGTGTATTCATTGGATTGGACTCCCGAAAGGAATCGCATAGTCAGTGCGTCTCAAGATGGCAGATTGATAGTGTGGAATGCTCTCACCAGCCAAAAAACTCACGCAATTAAGCTTCCTTGTGCGTGGGTCATGACCTGTGCCTTCTCTCCTAGTGGGCAGTCAGTTGCCTGCGGTGGTCTAGATAGTGTTTGTTCAATATTTAATCTCAGCTCTCAAACTGACAGGGATGGCAATCTGCCAGTTATCCAAATGCTTAGTGGGCATAAGGGCTATGTATCGTCATGCCAGTATGTACCAGATGAAGATTCACATTTGGTAACTAGTTCTGGTGACCAAACATGTGTACTATGGGATATAACAACTGGCCTGAGGACATCTGTCTTTGGAGGTGAATTTCAGTCTGGACACACTGCTGATGTGCTAAGGTATGCAGACAATATTCCCATTTTTTCCAGAAAATATTCTTCAATTGTGTTGTTTATAAGTGATCTAATGCACACTTTTTTGATTCAGCATCTCAATAAACGGATCCAATTCTAAAATGTTTGTGTCTGGCTCATGTGATTCAACTGCCCGTCTGTGGGACATGCGTGTTGCTAGTAGAGCAGTTCGTACTTTTCATGGTCATGAGGGAGATGTTAATAGTGTAAAGTTCTTCCCAGATGGTAATAGATTTGGAACTGGTTCAGATGATGGAACTTGCAGACTATTTGACATTAGAACTGGGCACCAGCTACAAGTGTACTACCAACCTCATGGAGATAATGACGTCCCTCCTGTGACTTCCATTGCATTCTCCATCTCGGGCCGGCTCCTTTTTGCTGGGTACAATAATGGTGACTGCTATGTCTGGGACACTTTGTTGGCAAAGGTACATTGCATTCTTATTCATTATGCATATGCTATGTATATATTATTACCAATCTTGTCGAATAAAAATGTGGCTCCGCAGTTTCCATTCTTGTCTTGTATTGAAATATCATAATAATCATTATGCTACCTCTGCATTTGATTCTGTTACAGGACCAACTTTTCTTAACTCATGTTATTATGAACAGATGGTTTTGAATTTGGGATCCCTGCAAAACTCCCACGATGGTCGAATCAACTGTCTAGGATTATCTGCTGATGGGAGTGCCATATGTACAGGAAGTTGGGATACAAACCTAAAGGTTAGTCTTCTAGCGCGAGTACATCTATGTTTCTGCTATTGATCCTTACAAGTAGTTTTGCATTTTATTAAAGTCTGTTTCAAATTTCTTTCTCGTAATCAACATGATAGCTATAATTCTTTGTGATAAACTGGTAACAGCAAAACCATAGAGAACATATGTAGGAATGTGAGCACTTACAAGTACTTTTACCTCTTGCAGATTTGGGCTTTTGGAGGGCATAGAAAAGTGATATAAGCAGCCGAGGCTGTTCTTTGTTCCGGATTTCTCTGATGAATAGTTGAATTGTTAATGATAACACTTTTATTTCAAGAATTGTGACATTCAGAGAGACCTCAGAGTGTCCCCAGTTAGTTGTGGTTTGGAGAACTGTACTCTGTTCTGTGCCTTGAAATCTTTGTGATCCTCGACAGATACATTAGTAGAGTAAATGGAAATGTACATGCAAGTTTCAAGTACTTATTTTCTTTGTCGCACTCTTTTTTCATCCATTTTCTTGTAGTAATTTCAATTTATTCTACTTTTTGAAATAAGAACACATTTCAACTAATCGTTAATATTAATTTGTAATCAATAAAGATATGTTCTTCAATATCCAGGAATAGAGGCTGCTAAATGATTGTTTGGGCAACTAAGCCTAAGTTCCAATATAAATAATTTATTCCAGGTTTCAAAAGCAAACTCATCTTATTATCAAATAAGTCCCATATTTTTGACCTGTCTAATTTCCCCATCCCCATAAATAGCCATATTTTCAATCCTCAAAAATAAATAAAAGAATGATCAATCTTTATTATTCCAAAACATACGAAAGCAAAGAAGAGACTGCTTACATATCAAATAAGCCAAGTCCAAAAGAACAAACTCCTTTCTCTCTTTTTTTTTTTTTTTTTTTCCTTTTATTATTTATTATTTGAAGAAAAATATAGAAATTCAATGGAAGAATATATTGAATTGCTCAGCAGGGCCATCATACAACTGTCACCTCAATTACACAAAACAAAACCCCTAATGCCGGTTAACAAATGAAGAAATGGCCAAGAATTTTCCCTGAGACCAAAAAACACAAAAAGAAAAAGAAAAAAAGAGATGGGGAAGAGAACTACCCACTTGCAACTGTTTCGTGAATTGCATCGCTAATATTTTCATCCTCAGATCTGACGGCCAACTTCATGGCTACCTCTTTTGCCCCATCGATCCCTAATGATAACCGGACAAGCACCTTTATATTGCCTATGTATACACCAGATAACAGGCAGGTATGCGACCTTGAGTTGCTCGGGACCACCTCTGTGCCCTGGAAAACAAAATGAATTATAGAAATGCTACCCTTTTAGCATCCTCTCCCAATTGCGAAAGGTTTATAGTGAAAGATATGATTAAAGTACCACTGGAAACAAATCAGAACAATGTGAATTATATCATCAAAATGCAAAAATACCTCCCCGTGAAAATGTTGAAAATGTAGGAACTACATTGCTATGGTGCTTAGAAGTAAAGGTCTGACCTCGCAAGGCTGCATGCCGAGAAGTCCAATGACTGCATTTACAGCTTCTGCAAGGCTTTCCCTTGGACCAAGACCATATTCATCTATGCGTTCGAAATCGGGCCCCATGCTTTCCCAGGCATTCCTGAAGTTGGAGACCCCCACTTTGAGCATATAATCTGCAGCTACAACCTCAAAATCCTCAAGTTGGTACTCGTCTTCCACACCATCGTCTTCAGCCTCCCCAGTTGAGAGGTCAACCTAACCAAATGAATAGGTAGGACGTAAATAATCAAAGAACAAAAGAATCTAGTACTAGTATAGCTGCTTTGAGGGTGGTACAAACAACAAGAAAGAATACGTGCATCCCTCATCATTCAATATAAGTGAGAAACAAGTACCTCTTTTACAGTAAATCTCAAGATGTTTGAGAATTTCCCGACTGCCGGAACGCCTTGAGGCTTTTCAAATGAGACAAATGTTTGTCCTGGAGTGTCATACGGAAGAGTTCTAAGAGGTTTGGATGCTACTTCAGAAAATTCTTCAACTTCAGAAGCATCGACAATAACAGTCACCTTGCAACAGGAAGACAATAATTGAGAAGAAAATACTTGCATGAAGATCAGAGATTAACAAATAGTTCTTAAAATATGTTCACTACATTTTCCAATAGCTGTTCTGGAATTGTATTTGTGCAGTTGTACTGGAATACCACATGCTGATCAAAAATGTGCTTCACAACATTAACTGCATATTCAGTTTCTTCTTCAGTAAGCTCCACAGGCATTGACGACTGGTTACATGAAATAAAGATTCAGAAAGTAAATCACATATCAGCATTTCATCAAGTGAATTTTAGGAGGCATTCATTAAAAAAAAAAAAAAGGCCAACAACCTTGAAAAGCTTCCCAAAGCTTGCAAATTCTGGGATAGATGAAAGAAGCCTTTCGAATGCATCCGCAGCGGAAGTTGGGCCAGCAGGTGGAGTACCCAAACCAGTTGTTGGTTTTCTACCTGGGGCTTTCTTCTCTGCAAGAGGCTGAGATTTGACCTCTTTGGGTACAGAATTAACATCAAAAGCCTCTTCTGAAGGATCCTGAATCTGTTTAAAACAACCAACCAAAAGATTCCATCAATTTTAGAATAAAAAGAAAATAACATAACTGCTAGAATAAACACCAGCTTAGCAGAGTACTCACGTAATTTTTCAAACCCATCTCAAGATTGGCCAGTGGTATATCAAGTGAGCCAAATAAAAAATCCTTCACACTTTCATCGGTTTGAATGACTGGACCATCACCTCCAAGGGTATTAAAGTACAGTGTAGCTCTATCACGAACCTGTAAATAGAATGGCATATTTGTGAACAAGCTTCATTGAAGAAAGACATCATATGAATACTATAAGTCACTAAGAACCAACAAGTCCATCTATGACATTGGTTAGCAATATATGATAGCCTTGTAACAAAATGATTCTGTTATTTCCAAAATGGTAAGAAAATAACATGTGCTTACAAGCTCCATGTGATTCATAGCAGCCAGTCATAACAAAACAGCAAAAGCAGTGAAACACAGTTATCTCAAACTCAAAGAGAGAGAAATAGATCTCATATTGAAGGAAGAAGCAAATGGAGAAATAAGCCAACCTCATCATCATTGTCAAAAAGGCAACGCCTCAACAGAACAAATATTCTGGGCTGCAGCAAAAAAGCAAATATTTCCTCCAACTTAGCACCTTGTACTTCTGAATACATGATGTTAATGGTGACTGATTGACTGATGCAGTCTAACCTTCAATGAGTCAACCATTGCTCCAAACTTTGCCAATGTACTGACAGCACTGGCCCGGACGGTTGCATTCTCAAGTATCACTCTGTTGTAAATATATCGGATATATTTACTAGGATCGGAGGTCTTTGGTCCTTCATTTCCAAGAAAGTGCAAAATCTAAAAAGTTAACAAAGATAAGTTCCAGTGAAGTGCTGAAAAAAATTAATAAGCCAAAGCCCGAAAAGAAATTACTACGCCCTTGTTTTTTAATACATTTTCTCTCTCTTATTTTCAACAACACATTCTCCAATAAAAAATATTACAAGTAAATAAAAAACTTTTCCTTAATTTTTTACCACATATTCTCCAAAAAAAAATACTATTGAGGAAGTACACGAGAGGATCCCATTGAGGGGAGGTGAAAATTCTTCAAAAACCTCTTTTTAATGAAGCCCAAACAGGGGCTACAAATGAAATGAATAGAACCAAAATTAAAATTTCTCAACCTGGGTGGAAAGATAAGTGAATTCACAATCCTCAATGAATTCACACAAGTGAAGAAGTCCACTTTCTTTGGCATCTGGAATATCTCTAATTAAGATCACAATTGCATCAACAATTGCCTTTTTGTATTCAAACCCACCTTCTTCTCTCAAAATATTGCTTAAGAAATTCATTCTGAAATAGAACCCACAAGAGGAGCACAATTACCTATTTGTAAGAGAATAAATAAAGCAAGGAAAGAAATATTAGGTGGCGTTCTGTTTGTATTTTATTTTGTATTTTCATTTTCGAAAATGTTTTATATTTTGTGTTTTCATTTTTGTTTTCAAATTTGCTGAAAACGCGTTTGGTTTGTCATTTCTGAAAACTATTTTTGAAAATGAAAAGCTGGAAAACACGTTCTGTTTGAAATTTTGCAGAACACTATTTAAACTATTTTTAATTAATTTGCTTGCAGAATACTACTAACTCCAACTCAAATTTCCTTTCACAATACACTAAAAATATGGTTACATGCAACACACTAATGTGAGCATTAAGAGTCTATATTAACACAGCTTGGTCAGGTTCGGGACTTGAAAAAGCTCTACTTCTATTAAAATCCAGAAAATGCAAGTTCTTTCAAAACCATCAGAGTCCATTTATCATTATATTTTTTGAAATATAACAACAAAAATTCTCATTTAATTTTTTTTTTTTTGGTAATGTTGATATTGAATTGAATAAAACTTTATTTAAACTAAGTTCCAAGTTAGGATAATTCTTAAAAAAAAAAAAAAAAAAAAAAAATTTATTTAGGCTTAGTTCCAAGCTAGGATAATTCTAAAAAAAATAAAAACTTTATATTAAGCTTAGTTCTAAGTTAAGATAATTCTAAAAAATAAAAAATAAAAAATAAAAAAAAAATTCCCAAAACGCGTTTTCCGCGTTTTGGACATTTTTTGTTGAAATACACACAAAACGCCCAAAACGATGTTTCGGGCGTTTTCCGTTTTGTGTACAAATTTTTTTTTTTGTTTTCCAAAATGGTTTTTCGAAAATGGTAAAGAAAACGCGTTTTTAGCGTTTTCGAAAATAAAAATAGAAAACGACCTCAAAATAGCAAAGAGAACAGGGGCTTAATGTTGAAATAAATGGGGTGTGAGGTTATCAATTTTCAGTTTCTAGGCAAACTCTACAATCACTCACAGAGATCTGTACTTGAGGGGGAACTTTAGACACAGTGATCTTATAGCCTCTACCACGACAATCTTGAATTCATCAGCAATATCTGACATAAAATTTGTGATCTGTTTCATCAAGCGATCGACACTAGATTCATTCCCTGTTTTCAGCAGAGTCGAGATTGCAAGAGTTGCTATGCTTCTGTTTTGATCTGAAATCAAGCTTTCCATGTCTATGTTACAATTCGTAACGGCCATGGGATGTGTCATTGCCACCTGCAGACAAGTCATGTTTGGAATGCATCAAAATGAAAGGAACTTACCTCAGAATAGACACACACATGGAATTGCAAAACACTACATCAACATCATTCTATATGCACCTCCAATCCATATTATTGTTTTAAACTAGTTATCATAAAAGTCGTAGGGACATGTAGGACAGGTCACACAATTATACCCTTCTGTCCAACTAACAATACAAGACATTTAAAGTTCACTTTTCAGTGTCCTTTAAATAAAAAAATAAAAAAAATAATAAAAAAAAAAACCTCCAGATCGAAATACAGATTAATTACTTAGAAATCTAAAAGAATAACATAATATATCAATTTGAGAACGCGAAGAGGATGGAGTAAACATATGGAACAAAAATAAGAAGAATAAAAAGTTTCAACTCATACACCAGCAAAAAGTCAATCAACAAGTACAGAGAGAAAATGTTAGAACTGTTATAAAAAGACTAACCTTATTCAAAGTCCGGACAGCAGCAAACCTAAGCACTGGCTTAGAAGAACTTAAGAAGAGCTGTAAAACAGTTATGGCAGGAGTGAGCTCCCGGGCAGTCACATTGCTCAACCCTGTCATTGCTCTAGCTGCTTCGAAGATAACCATTTCAGCTTTGTGGCGTAGACAACCCTCAATATAGTCAAAGAATGGACGGTCACCGGTTTGGGTGTTTACACCCGACTCTCTAATTACCTACATAAGTCAAATGTTGTAATGATCAATCAGTACATATGACATAGCAAAAGAAAGACAATTAACAACTCTGTCACCAAAAAAAATCACCTGACTAGCGTAACGTATAAGAAGGCATTGAGCTAACGGTGAACGTACAGACCCCTTGGTCAAGCTGGTAACTAATTTGCTGACAGCCAAGCGATCATTTTGTCTTATCTGTGCCATAGGACACGTCAATGCAAGCCAACCATGTCAAGGCATTTTCTGTGTAAAAGATCCTCGACAAACAGGATCAAATTAATCGAATTTAAGTAGCGATAGTACTGCTTGACCATGGAACTCCTTTTTATGAGTGTGAACTGAAAAATATAAAGAGAACTATATGCACCTGATTTTTTTAGGAAATTATGCCAACATTCAGTTGGAAAGGGTTATTTCCTCACACAACAGGGTCTCCATTTAAGATGAAAACAAATACTGAAGTTAACAGGAAACAATACATGCAAATCATATTCTAATACAGCAACTGCAGTTATGATACGGTTCCAGGTGTCTTACCAAAATGTGGCACCTTAACCACAGTTCATCTTAACTCTATCCCTCAGCAGGATAAAGAAGCCTTATTTTCTAAAACAGGAGAAAATCACATTGACTCGTGACAAAGAAATTAGGCATGGAGCAAATTTTAAACATCAAGTTAAGTCAAGATTCACACCACTTATAGCATAAGTTAAACAAAATACAGGCCCGACAACTCAAAGAACATAAGAAAGAAGTGCCTATTCTCATAGGATATATTAAGAAGTCAAATTTGAAAAACCATCTCAATGTTGACTATACTGAGATAGGTAGAAGCTAAAATATTAACTTGAGGTAGCATCCAGAAGGGAATCACAGTAATTCCTCAAATCCTCTTTTATTACAAAGTGACTCCCATAGTCCGTAGAGCATGGTCATTCTATGCAGTAATTTGTTTCGTTCAAGTAAAAGTGGAATAAAGGAAGCTAAAAAGTGAGACAGCAAATCTAATAAAAACGAGATGGCAACCATGGAAAGATGAAAGAACATTATTGAACAAAAAGAGTGATGTACCTGGTGGAGCAGAGCAAGTGCATGAAATTGTACAAGTGCAGCACGAGACTGGACTGCTTCTTGTACCTCATTACTCCACCTTTTCACAATCTCCGGGTTCGTCTGTGAAAAGAAAGCACGAGTACAAAAGACTGAAAAATTCTAGTTAACAATGAACAGATGTGAGTCCTAGTAACTTTTGCAGTACCTGTAGCAAATGAACGCCACTGACGAGGGCAGCACTTGCAACCATGGGATTTTTGTCCACAATGGCCTGCTTAAGGTATCTTTCAATTTGAGTCAAGAGAGTTCCATCAGTAATTTGGCATAGGACACGAATGGCATTTGCCCGGTACATATCAGTACGGCTATTCATGTCCTTCATGAGGGAGCTTGTGACAATAATAACCTTGACGCACAAAAGAAAGTTGCTTCTTACTGTCTTGGAAAGCATTGAACTAAATTAGAAAAATAGAAAACTAATAACAATAAAAACGTCCAGGTTACCTCATCTGCGGAGGGCGAAATCTCCTTTATCATTAAATAAACCATTCTTCTCAAACCAGTATCTCGGGATTGAAAAAGCTTTGTAACAGCGAAAAATACTTCGGTGGTTTCAGTCTAGAAATCAAATTAAGTGGAAATAATGTCTAATTCAGCTTTTGGACTTCAGAGAAAAACACACAGCATAAAAATATAGACGGATAAAACCACTAAGAATGGGTATCTGCATTAAGTGATCATGTCTATATTTTGTTGTAAATGAGATTACGTAACATATCCAAGATGAGACTGTAGATATACGTCAGACAGTGATACATTGTACTAGAGTTTAGGAGAATAGGAAAAGCACAAATTATAACTTATAAGTTAAAACTATGGAGTAGGACATTGGAATCTAAATATTTTTACATAGTTGTGAATGATTTGATTGCACTAGTCTACTGAGTGATGAATTATTTGTGTAGCTCATCTATTCATTGGTATAAAGCATTTTTTTTGGGGCTAAGCTTGTGCTCTCGCAAGTGTACGATTTCTCTGAATGTGTGTGTGTGTGTGTGTGTGTGTGTGTGTGAGAGAGAGAGAGAGAGAGAGAGAGATCCTAACAGCCTTACAATCTGACCTTTGTAAATACCTCGCCTTGATTCAGAAGATATAAAAGCTTTGTTATGACCTAAAAATGTGAAACAAAATCTGTTAACTATTTCTTAATTACCAATAAAACAACTAAACTTGAAACATGTAAATCAACAACTACAATAGGCACCTGTGAACATCTTCTAGCGTCCAGCTGAGGATCATTGAAAACCCTAGCTTCCTGCAAAACTGCCCCCTTCTCAATCCCCATAAATGGAGAGTACTCCGCTGTAGATAACAAGACCAACATCACAATGTGCAGCACTATAGTACTGAAGGATCTCTAAATTAAGAGTATCTAAACCGCAATTGCCTGATCCATAACAATTTCATTCCACCAAATTACAAAAAATCATTAAATTGCGCTTTATTGGCATTCCATAAAGGTCCAATGAAAACAAGTTATACACACGAAAAATCAGATTACTAGAAAGGGAACTTCTAAAAATACAGGTTAACCAACAAAAGTTACACTTACTAAAACATAAATAATAAAAAGTCTAACAGGATAACAGATAAAAATGTACGAGACTCGGTAGAATACATATCCAGTTCATGATTTAATCTAGATTTACATAGATAATAATAGAGATTTGGTGAATATAAATTAGGATTAAACGAAATACCAACCGAAACTAGAATTGAATCGACGAAAATTTGAAAGAGTAATAAAAAATCTAGAGTAAAGAAGAGGCAAATTTCAAAAATACACCTTCATCATCGCGATCGTCGTCTTTCTTCATGAAAGGCTGAGCCATTTCAGTGAGATCTCTACTGATTCAACTGAAAATGCCTCGATTTGATGTGTGTGTTAGTGTGTGTGTGTGTATATATAAAATATATATAATATATAAGAAGAATGTGCAGATCTACTTCTGCGTTTTATTCGAAACAAAGAAGATTAATGTAATGGAACAGAAGTGGTACAAGCTATATATCCACGGCCGCTTCGTTTAAACGGCACAGTCAACAGCAACATTTGTTTAAGAAAACCATTACAATGTCTTTTAGTCGAATAACCATATTTTTCCGAAAAATCAGAAAATCATATATTTTCAAAATCCAGAAAATACAAATTTTTTCAAAATCACCAGAATCCATTTATCAGTGCATTTTTTGAAATATAACAACAAGAATTCTCGCTTAATTTTTTTTTGTAATGTTGATATTGAATTCTATAAAACTTTATTTAAGCTTAGTTCCAAGTTATGATAATTCTAAAAAAAAAAAAAAAAAATTAAATTATTTAGGCTTAATTTTAAATTAGGATAATTCTAAAAAAAATAATAAAAAAATAAAAACTTTATATTAAGCTTAGTTCCAAGTTAAGATAATTCCTTTAAAAAAAAAAATTCCTAAAACTCGTTTTCCGCGTTTTGAACATTTTTTGTCGAAATATACACAAAACGAGGTTTTGGACGTTTGCGTTTTGTGTACAGTTTTTTTTTTCTTTCCAAAATGAGTTTTCGAAAATGGTAAAGAGAACGCGTTTTTAGCGTTTTCGAAAATAAAAACAGAAAACGACTTCAAAACAGTAAAGAAAACATGGTCTAACTTTTCTTTTAATAGACGAAAATAATCCCATTTTTCATCTATGCAAAAAACCCTATGCATATAAAAACAGTATTAACAATTTCACGCTACAACTAACAAAAATTGATTTTCAATCGATTTTATGAATGTAAGCTCTTTATTTATTTTTGCCCCCGTTTACTTTGAGTAATTCCTGAAATTCTACACAAGTTTACATTAAACGACATAGCAATTCTAAGGATTTGTTTGGTTTTATGTGAATAATCCCAACAGTAGCCTTTCTATTGGGCTCGAATTATTGGCTGTTCCTGTACGTTTATAGGTTTCTTGAGATTTTTGTATAGTGTTGGTTGTATTATGTTGTGTTGTGATTTAAGAGATCTCTGTGGATTCAGTCTCTCCTCCTCTCCCGGGCAGTTATTGTTGCACCCAATGAACGGGCTGATCCTAAGCCCTTAGATTAGGCGATTGCTGAACTGGGCGAACATTTTTTTGTTTTAATTCAATGTGTTCTACTTTTGCCGTATTATTTCATTTCATCGGTGTTAGATTTTAGGGCGAAAATCCCAACAACGGTAAACGAGAAAGTTTGACGGGAAGATTTCCAGAACTAAATCGGGTCAAGATAGGAAAGAATTTTGATTTATTACTCAAAATAATTCTTCAATCTTCAAAATGGACATCAAAGCAACACATAACAGTTGTGTTCAAAAACCTACACATAGCCCACACAATTAAGAAATATATACGCTATATACTCCACATACATAGTTATTGTTGTTACAAATATGAATTAATCGTACTGGTCTATATATAAGTTTGACTCAAACTCAAACATATTGGATAACCTCCGAAATAAACATTGTTAATTATTAACATTTAAAATGTATGAATTGCAAACTCAAGTATCAACCCGATCGGGTTCATAGGTGCTGATTACTTGGTAGCATAATGACCCCCGAACTCTTATAAGTTAATTTTTCAGTGCTATCTTTATAAGCTTTGAGGTTTGAGCGATGGAGGTTCGTTTAAGGGTTGTGGATGTGGGTGCCCATGTTTGATTGAAATTCTTGTGAATTTCCTGCACTCGAACGGACGTACTCGCCCGTCAATCCGTGCTCACCGCTGTTGAACTCTTGGCTAGACAAACCTGTCTTTCCAAGTTTTTTCAAATCTGAATAAGAACCGCTTTCATACCCAGAACTGCCACTCGAGCCATACAATCCTCTATTTCCTGCCTTCACCCCTTCGTTTAGGTCCTCTAGAGAGACATCACCTTCCAAAGCACGTACAATCTATAGATTTGCCAAATAAGATGACGAGATTTTAAATTCTTTTTCTTTGCCAAAACATTGCAAAAGTTTACTATTCCTTAACCAGTGTTCTAAAAAGCGTAGCATCACGCTTAAGCGCACCAATGTGAGAAAAAGTGCGACAATGCTAGAGCGAAGTATGAGTGAAGCGCGAATGGTGAAGAAGCGATTAGGTCAAACTTTAAGCCTAAATGCGCTTAAGTGTAAACTTCAGCAAGTTTTTTAAAACACTACCTATAACAAGAGTTCCTTACCTGGCTCATCTTGGGGCGTCTCCTTGCAGAATGCCTAATACATGCACCCGCACAATGCACCATGCGCAACATCTCCTGAGGATCATAATTGTTTTCCAAGCGTGGATCCACCAACTCTTTGTAGCTTTCTTCCTCTGTTACTCGCATTAAAATAGGTCTCGCCTATTTGTACAATCCCCACAAAAAAAAAAAAAAAAAAAGAAAAAAAAAGAAGAAGATATGAGCAATCCGTAAAAACGAATCAACAAAATTAAACTTTATTTCTCATAAATTAGAAATAAGTACCCAATCGACTAAGCTGTCATCATCATCATCTCTATGGATATCCACCGGACGTCGTCCAGTTATGAGTTCCAATAGCATAATTCCGTATGAGTATACATCAGATTTTTCAGTGAGTTTCCCACTTGATGCATATTCAGGCGCCAAGTACCTGCGTATTAATTTCGCGTATACGGTCAACAATATGTACGTATTATAGCGAATTCACCCTTAATTTTATTATAAATGAATAAAAGTAAAATATAATTTTTTCATCACATTTCTTACCCGAAAGTTCCCATGATGCGAGTTGAAACGTGAGTGTAGTTGTCATTAGAAAGCTTAGCCAATCCAAAATCAGCCACCTGCTCGATGAAGTGCATTACGTATTATTTAAAAGATGAGTAAGCACAAATTTAATTTAAAAAAAATGGAAATATATTATTAAATACCTTGGCTTCGCCATTACTATCGAGCAAAATATTTGCAGCTTTGATGTCTCTATGGATAATGCGAGGATGACCTGTAAAGAAATGTCAATAACGTTATGAAACATTAGAAAATAAAAATGAAGCACAAAAAATTGAAGAGGTGAATAACTCACAATCTTCATGAAGGTAAGCAAATCCTTTGGCCGATCCCAATGCAATATTAAGCCTTGTAGGCCAGTCCATAACTGGGCGATTAGCTCCTGCATAAAGTCAGATTTTTGTAGAAGACTTTAAGTCTAATGTTCTCAATTTTCACAGTTGAACCGACTTGTTATATGTAACGTAGAATGTAAAAGGATAAAGTTTACTATGTAAATTACGTACCATAAAGGTGAAATTCAAGAGTACCATTGTCAACAAATTCGTAAACCAACATTCTTTGAGATCCCGCAATGCAATAACCAACGAGAGACACGAGGTGCCGATGATGGACTCGGCTAATAATATCGACCTCGGCTTGAAATTCCCTTTCTCCTTGCCCACTATTAGATTTCAAGCTCTTTACGGCGACTTCTTTACCATTTGGCAACACCCCTTTATGCACGTAACCGAAGCCTCCCTGTCCCAACAGATTAGATTGTGCAAAATTGCCAGTCGCCGCTGCTAAGTCATTGTAAGTGAAGCTGCTTTGGTTGAAGCCAAGGGCAATGGAAGGGTGAGGCGGCGGCAAGGCAGCATGGTGTGGACCTGAGAAACCGGCCGAGCTCATCTCGCTACTGCTCATCATTGGCGGTGGAGGTGGTGGTGGCGCCACCGCCCAACCCATTTCTGAACTCACTCCTGCACTACCGGGAGGAGGCGGCATTTTCACCACATGATCTGTAGATTGGCCATTGTTGTGCCAGTTTTGACCAGGTCCGCTATTATAGTAGTCATTACCTGCGTACATAAATGCTTGTTAATTTAGAATTCTAAGATAAGCCACCATTTTGAAATTAAACAGGGATTGGTCACCTACTTCTATTTCCATGCGATTCATCTCTATAGTATTGCATGTGATCATGGGGCTTACGCTTCTTCCTTCTACAGCAAGACACCAAGAAGACAATCATAACAAAAAGCAATAATGCCGCTCCTCCAACTACTCCGCCTATGATGGCTTTCTCATTAATGGATGAGTCATCATTTGATGGTGAACGTGATGACTTGTGTCTTGAAGGATGAAGTCCTGGAGTGCTGGGTGGTCGTGGTGGAGGAGGAGGTGGAGGCGGTGGTGGTGGAGGATGGGAAGATGATGAATCTCCATCGTTGTCATCTGACGAGCTAGAATTTGGTGGGGGTGGAGATTTTTTGTCATTATTGTTGTTGTCGTTGTCGTTAGAAGGAGCTGGGGAACTATTGTTGGATGGTGGAGGCGGTGAGCTGTCTTTTGATGGAGGAGGCGGAGATGAAGATGGAGGTGGCGGAGATGAGGGTGGAGGCGACGGTGGTGGTGGTGACGAAGTTGGAGATTCTTGAGGTGAGGACATTTTCACTGAGGGTCTTGAGCACGATCTTTATCAGAACACACTCAATAGACCCTGCCACTCTCCCAAAATGACCCTGTTCAAGATAGATTATCATTTTCATCAATATTTACCAAGACATAAAGAAATTGATTAATGCCCACCAATCAATCAAACACAATACTATATCATCATTATTATTTTCTGAATCTAAGGTATCAATAAGTTATAAAGAAATAATCTCTTTAACAGCCGACAAACGAAAAATCGAAGAACAATTAACTCAGATCATATCGATTGAGAGTCTAGGACGATAACCACCAAAAAAGTTGTCCGTGAATCACTATGTCATTTCATATAAACGCATACTGTTCAACGATCCATGCAATATTGCAAATGTATAATACCATTATTATTATTTTTGTCTCAAAAAAAAAAAAAAAAATCAAGAAGAAAAGATCTAGAGAGAGAGAGAGAGCATATACCTTTAGGAGAAGGGCAGGGATGATTCTCAAAGGAAGAACATAAGGAAAAAGGTGGTGCATTGTAATAGTATCCACAAGCAAACCATTAGCCATCTTCCATCCTCACACCCCTCCTAGAAACAAGGAAATTAATTAATTAAACAGTATTTACTATTTTTGGATTTATCATTACAATAATAATATTTTTTATTTGAGATTTGCAATTTATTAATTAATCTTAGGTCAAAATAGTTACAAATTTTCCAAAGTTGTTTGTTTTCTCCATGATATTCGGAGTTGGTAAAGTTGGACAAATGCCATTCTTCACCAACTTTAGCGTTTGTGTTAATAGATGTCCGTGTTTGTTGTTCTTCCTTCTAGTGCTTGTTCAAAATATGTGACGAGTCACGATTATTTTGCTATTAATAAATTTAATATGCAGATTTTATTTATGTTTGATGGCGTCAAACTTTGCTCTAATATGACTCAAATCGATAATAATAGCATATTGATTTCATAGAATCCATGTTGACGGAAATGCAAATTTTCACATGAGAAATTTGGAAACGATACGTGATTATACACTTATTTATATATCAAAATTAGGATAAAATGTTGTTATTTTAGAATAAATGTTATTGATTTGTTTGTTATTTGTTGATACTGCATAAAATATCACAAAGTTAAGAGAATGACGAGTGGATGATAAATGGAGCCAATTTATATACATGAAGAAATGCATGAAGTCAATTGAGATCAATGATAAGTTAATCAAAATTTCTGGTTGTACTGCAGGTACTGACCAGAAACAATGAGGGGTGTGGGGGCCCCAAAAAAAGGGGCTCCACCCCCTGTTTTGTGAGTTGTACGACCAGCTCGGTTCTAAGTTAATTGGAATAATTTAGAAGTCTGGGAACTGAAATGACCTAATTGATGTTGAAGGACTGAATAGCTAATTAAATATGAGGGGCCAAATTGCAAATATCCAATGATTTATTGGGACAACGAGACAATAATTTGAAGATTTTTAGAAGTCAATTGGATGAAAGTAGAAGTTAAAAATGAATGGAATATGATAAGAATATTACCATAAATTAGTTCCAATCGCACAAAATTTTGGACATATTTTTAGTTGGAATTTGAGACCTAAATTTAGGATAGTATACGTTCTAAAAGGGAAAATATTATTTTAGAAAGAATTGCAGCCCTTTAAGTTATTTTTCTAACGCACTTTGAATCACCTCAATCGGATAAGGGAATAGAAATATATGATTGAAATATTAAACGCTGTGCAGAATAGAAAAAATTCGCATTCGGGTTTGACAAATTTCTTTCCTTTTTCAACTAGGCCCTTGTTTGGTCCCAATTTTTTGAAAACCAAATTTATTCAACACTTAATCTCAATCATCCATCTTAGTCAAGTCTATCATTTTTTACTTTTTAAACATTTTTAACCACACATTCTCCCAAAAATACTATTCAAAACCACATTATTCCTAAAAAATGGCGGTCAAACAAGGGCTAGGTAGTCTCTTCACCAACTATATAAGGAACATGTCTTGCATGAAAATTAGACCCGACACAGCCTCTAAACATCATAATTTATTGATTTATCATCTAATTCTTGGAGGTGAAGTTCAAGACAAATGTACGGGGATTGAAGATTATCAACGGAGATCGAATCTTGATGCAATAATTCATTTTTCTTGTTAATTTGATAAACTCTATATATGTAACAATTTATATTTCTTTATTGATGAATACATAAACTTTTAGTTGGATAATCAATGTAGCTTAGTTTTCGTTTTTAATTTTATAATTCTAGTTTTGCACTTGCAACATGTGTTGATTTTATTTTGTATTTAATGTATGAATTAAGTCGCGACTAATTCATTGATTTAATGATTTGTTTTCATAATTCGAGAGGCGAGCTAAAAATCTAGATCATGGAATAAAATCTGGTAATTTAATATAGAGATATACATTTATTATTATTGCGATCACTACATGAATTGTTGTATTCAATGCACTTTGTTAAGGAATAATTCTGACCGCTGTAGAGATACATGATTGACTTAATTAGGTAAATTTGATTTAAATTCGAGAGGCGAATTTCATGTGCATCCGTGAATTCGATTGAGCACATTAATAAGAATAAAACTTGAATATTGGAATTCAAAGTATTGAATAATGTGAACTCAGATGTCCCAACACTTTTAAATATCAATTTAGAAAATTCAAATTTATAATATTTTCTTTTGCTTTTATTTAGTTTAATTTTAATTTAGACAATTTATCACAATTTACCGTTCAAATAAAACAAGAATTAATATATTTCTGTATTTAATTACAATCCTCGTGGGAATGATAACTCCGACTCAAAAAGTCCACTTTATTACTTGATTATGTTATTGTACCCTTGAAATTAAAATCACATTAAGTTTTTGGCGCCGTTGTCGATGACTATTTTATATTAATATCGATACAACTTAGTTCTTACTTTAGTTTGAATTTTTATTTTATTTAGTTTATGTTAAGAATGTCTAAATCTTTTAATTTGCTTCCTTTTGATTTAGAAATCGAATGTACCTTTTGACAGAGGCGCAGACAATAGTTGGAAGCAGCTCAACAAATAGATCTTCACATTGCAGACAATAGAGTTCCAATTAATCCGGTAAATCCGTCAGTAGTTGCTATTGCACAACAACAAAATCATGAAGGATGTGCTTTAAAAGACTACATGGTTCCTCTTGTAAGGAACATTGGAACTTGTGTGGTTCCATCGACGATACCTGCAAATATAAATCAACACTTCCTTAATTGATTAATTCGAAACACAGCAGTATTTCACGGGTTACCAGCTGAAAATCCACATGCACATCTTTGGGCTTTTCAAGAAATTTGTGATATGCGCGCTTGAACGGGGTTTCAATTAATGCTGTGAAATTGAAGTTTTTTTCTTTCTCACTACTGATAAAGCAAATCTTGGTTCTATTCATTGCCTCTACACTCCATTACCTCGTAGGCTATTCTAAGTCAAAAGTTTGTGGGAATTTTTTTTCCACCTGATCGCATGTCAAACTTAGACGTGAAATCCTATCGTTCATTCAATAGTTAGGGAAATCAATTTTTAAAGCTTGAGAAATGTTTAATGAGCTCATACAATAGTGTCCAACACATGGAATTGCAGAGTGGATCTTGGAGCAAACATTCTACAATTGGTTGACTTGTGATAACAAGAAATATACAAATTCTGCATCAGGTGGATCAGTAATGGACATGACTTATGAAGAAGCTTCAGAAATTTTTGGAAAAATGGTTGCAAATAATTATTAGTGGTACTTAAATCGTTCTACACCAAAATTTGGAGGAATGGTGATAGTTAATGAAATTACAATACTAAACGAGCTAAATTGGATGCACTGATGAAGAAATTTGACAGTTTGAATTATCAACCGGTAAATGCAGTTCAGATAACTTTAATTTGTGATTTCTTCTTTGAAAGTCACTCTTTGAAGGATTGTCTAGTAACTCATCAAAGTCAGCCAAACTTGGAGCAAGAAAATTTTGTAGAAAATAGGCAGCGTGGTGGTCCTTATTCACAAACTTATAATCCAGAGTGGAAGAACCATTCTAACTTCTCTTGGTCCAACAATCAGAACGCCCAATGCCCCTCAGGTTTCCAACATCAGCAAAAAATTCAAACTACTATGAAGGAAAATATGGATATGATAATTCAACTGATTAAAAGTCAACAAGAGATGTTATTGAATCAACGAGCTGAAATCAAGGACTTGAGAAATCAGATGGGACAATTAGTAACGAGCAAATCATAGATAGTCAGGACAATTGCCAAGCAACACTGAAACCAACCCTCGTGAGTATGAAAACCCAACAACAACTAGGAGAATGATTCAGTTACATGAAATAACTGTGGAAAAGTATGAAAATAACATAAAACAAGCTCTAGTCAAGGACCAAAAGATTGAGAAAGAGCAGGGTCAACTCCGAAAGTTCAAGAAAGTATTGAAGAAACAGTTCGAGTTCGACCTCCAGTCAAGGCATATGTACCTCTCATTCCATATCTACAAAGAGTGAGGAAGCACCAGTTAGAACAGTAATTTGGTAAATTTATAGAAATCTTTAAGAAACTACACATCAACATTCCATTTGTAGAGGCCTTAGCTCAAATACATCTTTACCTCAAATTTATGAAAGAGATGCTGTCTAAGAAGAGGAAGCTAGAAGATTTTGGAACTGTAGCTTTGACTGAGGAATGCAGTGTCATTCTACAAAACAAGTTACCATTGAAATTGAAAGATCCAGAGTGTTTCTCTATCCCTTGTACTATTAGTAATTTGAGTTTTGAAAATGTTTTGTATGATCTAGGAGCAATTGTTAACTTAATGCCTATTTCTGTGTACAGGAAACTGGGTTTGGGGAGCCTAAACTGACAAACGTCACTCTAAAGCTGGCTAATAGATCTATACAGTATCTACATGGGGTTGTTGAGAATATCATAGTAAAAGTGGACAAATTTTTCTTCCCATCTGAATTCGTGATCCTAGACATGGAGGAGGACAACCAGGTGCCCTTAATCTTTGGAAGACCATTCATTGCCACAGAAAAAGTCCTGATTGGCATTGAAAAAGAGAAATCATCTTCATGGTGGAAAATGAGCAAGTCACCTACAGCATCACTCCACGACATGATCCTAAAGTTCAAGTTGAAAGTTGTTGTAAAGTGGAAGTAGCTAAGCAAGAAATTGGGCAAAACTATAGGTTTATTTAATGGTATATGTAGCCAAAATAATAATTACATAAATCAAGCAATTATTATGATATGTCAATGGGCAACGTTCAAGATCAAAAGATTATACCGAAAGTCTTGTACCATATAAATTTTACACAACTATTAAAATTAAGAATGATTAAAAAAATATTATTCATTCTTAACCATAATATTCACAATTTCTTCATTTGCCTTTCGTGTTTAACATTTTCTACAAATTTCTTTCAAAAATATCAATCTCAATAATTATAAACATGTGTTTAACCTTAAGCTAGCAAATATTTGTATTTGACCAATATAATTATACTTTTATTTACAAAATTAAGTAGTTAAAATAATACTTACACAAATCTTGCTATTATCATGATATGAGAACTGGGCAATGTTAAAGGTCAAGAAATTCTACCAAAAGTTTTAGACCATATAACATTTAGACAATTATTAAAATTAATTTTATATTTGTTTTGGAAAAAAAAAAGTAGTATGAGTTTTCCAATACTAATTAAGATTTAAGAGATCGCATTTTCAAGATAATTATAGAAGACAACTAATGTACAATGAAAGAAAAAAGGCAAAATACATATTTTCAAAGTTTTGTAATTATTGCAAAACTTAATTTTTCAATACGTTTTAATTTAATAATATCCAAATGCATTAATTTAATTAGTTTTTATGTATTCCATTTTTTATAATTATAAAAAATTATAAACAAACTATATAAATGCATCAACCCATTTTTGGAAGGTGCTTTAGATGGGAAATTTTTTAAGGAGTATTTTAAATAGTGATACCCACACTCTATACAGATGAACCATTATATTTATCTCCATTGCTGGTAATAGTTGATATTCTGCCCTTGTTTGATGTTTTTTTAAAAAAGAGTTTAGGGTGTGTTTGATAAGTGGGTGGAAAAGGAAAAGAAAAATGTTTTTTACCCAAGTTTTCTACCTTTTATGTTTGATTGCAAAGTGTTGCATGGAAAATGTTTTCCACTCAAGTTAAAAAGTGGAGCTTTTCCTTGAAAATAAGGAAAATAAATTCTCATGAGTTTGATGGGAAATGTTTTCCGTGGAAAACATTTCATTTTCACTTTTCCACCAAAAACACATCCTTATCCGAAATGAAAAGTGATTTTTAGGAGAATATGTGGTTAAAAGTAGAAAATATTTTTTGAATTTAAGTGTAATATTATTTTATTGATAAATGTATTGTTGAATAGAAGAGAGAAAAAATGTCATGAATATTTAAAGGGGGGCAAATAGAGGCTCTATAACAATTCCTTTTAGCTTTTAATTCCATAATCATGCCGAACCAACCTCCGTTTGGTAACACCGTGTTGTTTATGGACTGATTTATTTATATTTTTGGGGTAAAAAGTAGTGATAAAAAATTGGAGAAAAAAAAATGTATGTAATTAAAATGTGATTTAGAAAAATTTGTAGTTTATATATACTGATTTATAATCTAGTTTATTTAATTTACCAAAATGGATGCTATTTCAATGACATACAAGGATAGAATGTATACCGACTAGAGGTGTCAATATAAACAGACTGATCGAACCCATGAAAATCAACCCGATCGACTCAGGAGTCGGGACCGCGGGTTGACCTGTGACCCAAACGGGTGGTTCATGGATCAAGAAGATGTGAAATGCGTGTTATTTGGGTCACATCTTGGCATGTCGCGATTAACCTGTCGACCCGTGAAATAATTAAAAAATATATATATATATATATAAAAAAACTCTATTTTTATTGAATATGGTAACAATGAAAATTTCACTTTTTCTACAAACTCTTGTATAACTTTCCAACGTAAATCTTCTTTTTTCTTCCTAATAGCTAAGAAATGTAATGTTCTTTGATAGTAGTAATTATAATTGCATTTAGTTATTTGTTTATATTGTATTTAATTTTGCAAAGTTATAAGTAACTCATGTAACATAAGATATAAATTTGAATTCTATGTAAACATTTCTTTGTATAAATATTAATTTATCACTTCATTTCATATTTAAAAATTTAACAATTTTTTTTTTTGCTACAGATATGAAAATTTCTATACTTTTATTCATACAGGCCAAATCGAAATGAATTGCGTGTGGCCCTGAGTTATAGTTTAAAATTTGTGGGTTGACCCGAATCGACCTGTAAACCGGCAGCATGTGGGCTTTTTTCACGCGGGCACCACTCGGATTGACACCTCTAATACCGACTTACAAATAAACTGCCACAATGCACTCCGATCTGACATCGTGATAGAAATCCAAAATGATTCCCTCATACGTACATTGAATACTTGCAAAGTGCAAGTTTCTTCGTATACCAACATCAATAAGGAGTGGTACCATCCTAGCTAAGTTAACACTAGGGCTGCAAGTCAGATTGAAAAATTCGATTTCATCCGATTTCGTTTCAAATTTTTTCAAAAAAATTAGATTTGGATTGGTCTGAAATTCGAAACTTCCAAATTTCGAAAATTTTCAAAAAAATTGGATTGAAATTGGAACGAGTTTCAAAATTCCTAAAATTTCGAATCCAAAAATTTCCAAAGTATTCCGAATATATTCCGATTTGAAAATTATCATTTTTACTGAATAAATTTTGAGATTTTTTTTTTATTTACATTACAATTAATGATATAAAATCTAAGAAAATAATTTATTGAACAATTAATAATATTAAAATATTATTAACATGCGATTTAACATATAATTTACAAGTAATACTTTTACTTAGTAAAAAAAAAGAGAGTGAGACAGTAGAACTTCAATTATATTAAAGGATTTAAATTAGGTAAATTTGTGGTGAAGTATATATTACACATTAGATATAATAAAAATTTCAGATTAAATTAAAAGTTCAAAATGTGTTGTCAGTTGTGGCATCACAAAGTTTGCTTTAGTTATTTACTGTTTGTGTGATCATCAGGTTTTGACTTTATAGCGTAACACTGTTTGTTTGTTTACTAGAAAATAAATTTTTGAAGCATAAAAGTTAGATCTACATGAAGTTCTTGGAAAAAAAATTCAAGAATTGTAGCATTATTATCCTTGTTAACTTTTATTGTATTGAATCATGATGGAAAAAGTTAAATTAAATCTATTTATAGATGTTTTGTTGTTATTTTGTTATCTTTTGTTGTTTGTAACTTTAATTATAGTTTTTTACTAGTTGGAATTTTGAACTCATTTAATTTCAGACATTTAATTCCCTGAACTTCTTTTCTTACATACTTAAAATTATTATAAATCTCGATAAAATATTAAATATTGGAATTTTTCGAAATTTTCAAATTTCGATTAGAAATGAAGTTTGTGTTTTTCGAAAACTTTGGAACGAAATTTGAAATAACATTTTGATTCCTAAAATTTTCAGAACGAAACTGGAACACCTGTTTTCGATCCGTTTCATTCGAAAAACACTCCTAATTAACACTTATAAATGCTTCATTACCAATTTAAATTTTAAGTAGTATTATAATTGCTTGCACTTGATTTCTCATCTTAGTGTTCTTTTGTGTTCGTCGTATTATAAGTTTATTGCCTACGAATTAGGGGTGTAAACCGATTGGATATGGATCGGATTTTGCTATATTCGATTTGATCCAATAAGAATAATTCGTACATTCGATCCGATCCAATAACTCGACAGATATTTTATAGTTAAATGATATCCAATTTGCAACCATATCGGATATTTGTTCCGATTATCCAATCTGAAATTATTTTTAGCACGATTTTTTTCAATATTTACATATTAATGAGTTTCAGTGCATAATTACTATATAGAAAGTGGACATTGTAAAATTTATTATATGAGAATGGAATTTACATGAAGAAATATTGATGGATATTTGATTCAACTTGGAACCATCAATATCTTTGAAGTATAAGACAAGAAGTGAAGAACAGAGATATTGGATTGTGGGCATTGAAGATGGAAGACGGAAGACGAGAAGAATGAACTGATCAATGGACACTGTTTGCCAGGTTGTGATTGGGAATGGTTTTATCCAGTGTTTTCAAACTTGACCCAACCCAAACTCGGTCAACGACTCGGGTCGATCTTGGAAACCCGATCGATCCGGACCCGAATTTTATATATTTTTTTAAATTTTTCGATATTTCATATATTTTTAATATTATTTAATGTCTGGGTCGACCCTGAGTCGACTCTGGGTTGACCCTTGATCCATTCTCTCAATCGGTTGATGATCGGACCGAGCCTGAAAACATTAGTTTTATCGCATATGTTATAATATATAATGTTTGTGTTTGGTATTGTTTAAATAAAGTTTTTGAAATGAATAGTGAGTTTTAGGAGAATAGATGATTAAGATTTGGTTGAAAAGTCAAATATCCTTGGCTTGATTTTTAATGAATGGTTGAGATTGAATACTCTAGTAAAAGAAGAAAATTTTAAAGAGAACCAAATAAGAGCAATAATATACTATAATCTTACTTTATAAAATACGTTACAAGTTTTAAAATGAAAAAAAAAAAAAAAAAAATTATATGGAATAACATTATATAGTAATATATAAAATATATTATATTATTATAAAAAAATCGGATGAGATTGACTTATATTCCATATTTACTCTATTTAGTTAACAAATTATTGGATTAAAATCTTTATCGAGTTATCAGATTGAGATCCTAAATTCATCTCTCGTTAATTTCATCGGATTCAGATAGGATTCGGATACAAATTCGATCAATTGTTAACCCTAGTTGGAAGTTTGGAAACCTACCAAATGAATAAAATTTGCCCATTGACATACTCTTCCTTTCACTAGAATTTTCGTTAAATCTCATTCAAAAAAGTACCTCATAAAATCTGCTTTTCCATTTTAAAAGTGGTAGAAACCTTAACCTACGAGGAGGAGGGAATAAGTTGGTTGGCTAACAGCCGTAATTTATTAAGTAACAACTTCTTTGTATTCCAAAATTTTTAGGGGATGATTAAATTATCTCCGTACTGTTTTTCTATTAGGAAATGCATATCAATTTCATTATGCAGATTCTTCAATTTTCTTGTCATTTTGTTGGATTTTCATGGTTTAGGTTAGGTGAGATTGATTACCAGGTTTCGTTTTTCTCTCAGTTTCTATCGACTTTTAGTAACAAAAAGACTTGCTACACACAAAATAAATGACAAAACGAACGACACACTTCTCACATGGAGGGGGCCAAGATGTAGGTGGGCTCCCTCTATGTGAGGGGTGTATCATCCAGTGTGTCAACCATTTTGTGTGTTTAGCATTATTCGTAACAAAATTCTGAGTTATAGCTTTCACAGCATTGTGGGTATCTTGACCCTTAGACTGGCATAATTCCCAGTTTTTTCTCACTTAGAATTATGTTCCAATTTCAAATTTGTTGTTTTCAAAATCGACTTCTTTTGTTCCATGTTTTTGCATATAAAATTGTAAATTTTCTTCGTGGAGTCCCCGGCTGTGTTACTACGGTCTTTGTTGAGTAAGTTTTGTAACAAATTTTTTACTACGATTGATTCTTCATGGATCCGAGTACATATTTTGCACTCTCTTTTACAAGTTTTCATTTCGTTATTCAAATGGTTTTTTACTTAAAGGTTGTCTTGTACATTTGTAATAAATTGTTCGTTTCTAATTATGTTTGCTCAGTATACTAACAAATTATTTCAGTTGTTTATGTAGCCTGAATAATAGTTTCAAGTGTGCAAATAAATCTCGTGAACATCACCTAAATTTATAAAATTCTCACATAGGGATTTAATTAATAGGTAAAATATTCACAACTTCCATTTCTATCATGAAATTCTGAATTAGTCGTTTGTTTAAGATTTCGAGTATTGTACTTAATAAAATGGGCGTTCGAATATTTGTGTGCCCATGGGCATAATCTTCACAATTTTGAGAATCATGTTGTATGTTTGTGTTGGAAGAAAGATGGGTTAATAGCATAAAATACTTAATTAACATACCAAAAGTCAAAACTTATTTTGACTATTCAAAAAACAAAATTTGAAATATACTTCATGTTAGAATATAATATAGTATATATTTTGTATATTATATTTAAAGCATAGCGAATATTCTATAATCTGTATATATGGTAGCTAGTCTCGTTCTCCTCTTATAGCCACGTTCTGCTCTTATAAAAGGGATGGACCCTTGTAAAGTTTCACGAAGTTCAATATACAAGTCTATTATTATTCGTGGTTCTTTATTCGTAACATGGTATCAGAGCCTCAACACTTGTGTATTCACTGTGAAAAATCAATTTTGAGTTCAAAATTCTGAAGAAAATTCAGAATTATCGAAAATATGTGAAAATCAAGATTTTTCCGAGCCTTTTTGAAAGACTTTCCGACGTGCAAAGTCAAATTTGAGACCATCGATCAACTTCTGACGACGAGGCGATCAGCCGGCGCGTGTCACCGACAGCAGCTTCACTCTCCGGCGCATGGGTGAGAGTGAGAGACGTCGCCGATTCTGTTGACGGCGCGTCATTCCGGCGAGATCTTTTCGGCAACGTGATCTTTAGGAGATTTCTGACATTTCAGTGTGATTATTTTGAATTTTGGAGGCCTGGGCAGTATTTTGTAGTTCGGGGCAAATTCATCGTGCTTCCATTTGTGACTTTGTTCTTTGTTGTTATTTTTTTCTCGTTCACCCATGGCTTCTGCTAATGATATCAATATCACGCGTCCCATTGATATTGTTTTGGATGCCACCAACTACAATATCTGGTCTCAGCAAATGTCGGTCTTCCTTATTGGTCGTCATTTGTGGAATTTTGTGACCGGGAAGGAAACTGAACCAAAGAAAGAGGAAAGAGAATCTCAGTCAGAGTTTGATGAACGTCTTGAGGTATGGGAGGCCACTCACTGTAAAATCTTGTTGTGGTTCATTAATACCTCTTGTCCTTCGATTCAGAGTCTTCTTCCGAAGTTTCGAAATGCCAAACTTGCTTGGGATTTTTGGCAAATCGATACTGTTGCTCTAGTGATGCTTCCGTGTAGTTTCAGTTTGAGTCCAAGTAGTATCAGATGCATCAAGAGCCAGTCAATCTATTGCTGATTTTCACTCTCAGGTCAGCAGTATCTGGGATCAGTTGTCTCAGGCTGATCCATCTTTTCTGGATGATGATTCTGCCAAACTCTTCTTTGATTATCGAGATCGTAGACAGTTCATTCATTTCATGATGCATATCTTAGATGAGTTTGAAAACACCAGAGCCTTGTTACTTCATCGCTCCCCACTGCCAACTCTCAACGTTTCCCTTACTGAGCTCATAACTGAGGAGACACGACAACAAACTCGTCGAACTTAGTCTACTGATCTGGTTATGTCTGTCACACCTAGTACTACTCCTCCAGTAGCAGCAGTCTCTTCTCTCAGGCCACATCAGTTTGTTGGTAAATGTCATTATTGTAAGGATGGTCATCAAATTTTGGATTGTCTCAAGAAAAAGGCTAAGGACGCGAGAGATGCTCAAAAGGCAAAGGCCTCTACCCCCAAGTGTGCTGTGGTGTCGACTAGTTCACCAGTTTCTGAATCTTCTCATGTACCCACTACATCTCTTACTGTAGCTGACCTTGAGGCCCTGGTTCACCAGGTTTTGTCCCGTACATCCTTTTCCTTGACCATCCCTTCAGGTATATCTTCCTTTTGGTTTATTGACTTAGCTTGTTACAACTACATGACTCCTGACTCCTCTTTATTTTATGAGAAGAAATCAGTAAGTAATGTCCCACCCATTTACACTACTGATGGTTCCCATATGCCCGTTAGTCATGTTATTTCCATCTCTACTTCCACTCATTCTATTCCCGATACATTTCTTGTGCCAAAATTATTACTCAATTTTCTTTCTGTTGGAAAACTTGTTGAACTTGGACTTTATCTTAACATTTTCTAATAAAGGGTGTGATGTCCAGGATCATAAGACGGGCCGGCTGGTTGGGACATGGCGTAAAATTGGTCATCTATTTGAGCTTTCATCCTTGCAAATCCCTGGTTCACGTTCTATCCCACCTTTTGCAGCTGCTATTTCTTCCAGTCTTTGGCATTCTCACCTTGGTCATTCATCTTTGTCCTGTGTTAAGTAATTTGTGTCTAATGGTCATCTAGGAAATATTAGTTTTGATACTTTTGATTGTTTTTCCTGTCAATTGGGAAAACAAAAAAGTTTTATCTTTCAATAATAGTGATTCTTTATCTTCTGCACCTTTTGATCTTATTCACTCTGATGTATGGGGACCTACACCTACTCCTACCAAAGGGGGATTGTAAATACACTTGGACCAGCCCAGTTTGGAGCCCAAGAATTCAAACCAAGATGGACCGTGTTTTGAGCCCAACTCTGATCCTGTACATTTAATGTTGGTCTGAAGATTGAAAGCCCAAACTTGTGACCTGGTTGATCAGCCCATTTTCATCACCGCCATATTATACACCATTGGATCATTTAAAGTCATCCTGGCCGTCCACATGTTCAATAAGGCTTCTGCTGGACGATTGGTCTTTCACTTATCCAGAAACATCCTCTCTGATTCTCTCTCTCTCTCTTCGTCTCTGAGTATTCTTCGAGTTCTGAAGAATAATCTCTAATTTTTCTCTGTTTTCTCGCAATAATCTTAGTGGTTGATTTACAGATCGTTTTTCTATATATATATTTCTGTGTTTTTACGAGTTTATGAGATCTTTGATATTTAAGATCAGAGTTTGTGAATCTGTAATTTTCTTTGATACTTTACGATTTATTTTGATTAATAAAAGTTCTTTGGAAGTTTTATGTTATAAATCGTTTGTGTATCTCTTTGTGGTTGATTCTGAACCTTGAATGCTTAACAGTGGTATCAGAGCCTTAGGGTTAGTGTAAATACACTGTTTTAGACTCAGATTTTGTTAGATCCAAGGTTCTTTTGTGTGGATCTGTGATTTTCTGGAAAGTTCTTTGTGGTATTGTGTAAAACGTTTTAGGGTTTTCAGTTCTTGGTGGTAATCTTTGAGAAAATTATTTTTCGTGAAGTTTTATGAAAACTTTGTTAAGACTTTTTTGGTTTTCTGAAAATTTTTAAGTTTTCAAATTTTGGAAAAAATTTTGGGAAATTTTTCATTACATTCTTCGTGGTATACATTTGCTTAGTAGAAATATTTTAAAACCTATTTTCAAATTAGGTTTTCTCAGAATTTTTCTTTTTGATTTCTGGATCGTTTATTCTGGGTCTTATATATATATTTTTTTGTGGATCTTTGTGAACTCAGTATATTTTCTTATAAATATACTGGATATACTTTAAAAGATCCCACATCTTGGTGACTGAACTTCGTGCTTATCTGAAAGGCTTAGTGGTACTGGAACTTGTGGGTTCTAAATCTTTGTGGATTGATATCTTTGTGGAATTGCAGTCGTATAAAAACTTGCAACAGGTGATATCTTTTAAATTCTGCAATATATAAACTGCTATTTGTTTTCAATCCTTAGTTCTTCACAAAATCTCTCCGTTGAAGCCTATTCTTGGACCTCCAATCCTTACCTTTGTCCAAGATTTCTTGAGAATCCGGGAATCTGAGGGAGCTTGGGCTGACCCATAATAGGTTGAAGGATATACTAGAAGAACTGTTTTCAGTATATTAGTTCTTTGTGGTTTGCTTGATTAGCCTGATTACTGTTATTAATTTGTGATCACCTTGACTGTCTTACTGTTTAATAATTGTTTCAGAGACTGTGTGTCTTATATCTTGATCTTTAGGGAATATTTCTGATAATTGGATATTTCTGTGCTTGTACCCTGCATTTCTATCTGTCTGTCTGTTTTTAGTTTGAAGTAATAAAGCCTCAATTCTTGATAAATTTTTTCTTCAAAATCCTTTAGTCATTACTTCAATGGCTACTATAAAAGTAGAAGTTGAAGTATGGAATGGCAAAGGAGATTTTAATCTCTGGAGCCAGAAAATGAAGGCTATGTTACTTCAAATGAAATGTGCCAAAGCTATTGATCAATCTTGGCCTTTAAATTTACCTCAGGTTAGACAAATTGAAATGGATGAAACTGCATGGAGTACTATTTTTCTTCATTTGTCTGATAATGTGATTAGACAAATAGGAAAGACTAAAACAGCTATGGCACTTTGGGAAAAGTTAGAAGAAGTTTATGATACTGTCTCTTTACCTAATAAGTGTTTCTTATGGAAACAATATTTTTCTTTCAAGTTTGATCCATCTAAAGATGTGGATGATAATATGAATAGGTTCACTAAGATCACACAGAGTCTTTTAAATTGTGATGAAAAACTTATTGATGAACAAAAAAGTTGTCTGTTTACTGAATGCTATGGGTGATAAGTTCAAAGACCTTGGGAATGCTCTGGAATATGGTGGACAGAAATTGACTACAGAAATAGTTCACACTTCTCTTAAGAATAAGGAACTTGAATTCAAGAATAATCCTAAAGAAGCCTATAGTGTTATAGGAACTTCAAAGAAAAAGAACTCCTTTAGAAACAATAAACCAGTTAGTAATTTCAATAAAAATTGGAATACTTCTAATAATAATAGAAATTGGAAAAGTGTGAACAGTAAGTCTGGAAAAGGAGTTTTTCAAAATAAAATCAATTTCAATAGGTCTAATGACAACACCTATAGAGGACAGAATAACTCTAGGAACCAGACCAATTTTAGAGGTTATGATAATTCTAGAATTCAAGACAACTTTAGGAATCAGAACAATTCCAGGGGGCAAGACAACACTGGGAGCTTAGACAATATAAATAGACCCAGACTTTGTTTTTATTGTGGCCAGCCTGGACATCACATTAAAAATTGTTTCAAAAGGAAAAATGAAGTAGGAACTAGTAACCAAACTGAAGCTACAGTTCAAGATAATAATGGTGTGGTATATGTTACTACTGAATCTGATAATAAACATGAATGGATACTTGATTTTGGTTGTACTTTTCATATGTGTCCTGAAAGAAATTTGTTTTCTGATTTCAGTAGTGATTTTAATGGTTCTGTAAAAGTTTGAAACAATGTGATCTGTGATGTTAAAGAAACAGGTAACATTCTGTTGAAACTTGAAAATAACAAGACATTAGTCTTGAATCAAACTAGATATGTGCCTGACTTAAAAAGGAATTTGATTTCACTTGGTTTGCTTGATTCTGAATCCTATGAGATAAGATTACATAAAGGTTATCTATCTATCTTTAAAGGTAATCTATTACTTTCCTACACTCCCAAAATTAATGGAATTTATGTGTTAAATTCTTATCCTATATGTGCTAAGTCCTTTGATGATATTTCTGACATTGATAAAACTGTTTTATGGTATAAAAGACTTGGTCACTTAGGAGAAAAAGGTTTAAAATTGATTGAAAAGAAAGTTGTCTTTGGTAAAGATATTTTACAAAGACTTGATTTCTGTGAGAAATGTATTTTGGGAAAGCAAAAAAGAAACTCTTTTGGAAAAGGGATTCATAAATCAAGTGACATTCTTAAATATTTACATGCTGATTTGTGGGGTCCTGCCCCAGTTAATTCTGTTTAAGGATTTAGATATTTCCTGCTTATTGTTGATGATTTGAAGACCTGGGTTCATTTGTTAAAAACTAAGGATACTACTGTGTGGATGTTTAAAAACTGGATTACCTTAGTTCAAAATTTGAAAGATAAAAATGTTAAAATTTTTAGAACTAATAATGGTCTTGAGTTTTGTAATCAAGACTTTGATTCCTTGTGTAGCAATCTAGGTATTCTTGGGCATAGGACTGTTGCATAAAGTCCACAACAAAATGGGGTTGCTGAAAGAATGAATATGACTCTCTTAGAAAGAACAAGATGTCTATTACTTGATTCTAATTTGCTGAAAATTTTTTGGGGTGAAGCAGTTAAAACTGCTTCATATTTGATCAATCTTTCTCCCTGCAGTGCTATTGATTTTAAAATTCCTGATAAGATTTGGACCAATTCTCTTCCAGATTTTTCAAAACTGAAAATTTTTGGGTGTGCTGCACACTCACACCAAACTGAAACTAAACTTGATTCCAGGTCTCTGAAATGTGTTTTTCCAGGGTATGGAGAAGGAGTCAA
Source organism: Ligustrum vulgare (assembly GCA_963555705.1). Classification (NCBI taxonomy): domain Eukaryota; kingdom Viridiplantae; phylum Streptophyta; class Magnoliopsida; order Lamiales; family Oleaceae; genus Ligustrum; species Ligustrum vulgare. The sequence continues at coordinate 48,651,681 of OY743174.1, forward strand.
AGGTTACAGTCTGTGGGTGAAAGAACATGGAGGTTATAGGGTTATTTTAAGTAGATTGGTTGTTTTTAATAAAAAAAATTTCCCTTGTAAAGATGAAATTTTAACTGATCCTATTAGTGAAAAAGATTTTCTTACCTCTGAGCTGAGTGCAGACCATTTGGGTGATGAAAATGGTCTGCCTAATACTCAGTTTCAGGTGGAGCAACCCTCACATTCACCAAATAGTACTTCTGATCATTTTTCACCTAATTCTGATTCTATTCCTGAAAGTATTTCTGATACTGAAACAGATTTAAATCGTGATAATTATCTGTTAGCCAGGGATAGAACTAGGAGGGAGATTAGACCTCCTGCCAGATTTGATGATCCTGATTTTGTATCTGCTTTTACATATTCTGAACCTTTACTATATGAACCTGAATCATTTGAAGAATCTATGTCTTTACCTGATTCTAAATTGTGGCTTGCAGTCATGCAAGAAGAGATGGATTCTCTTATAAAAAATGACAATTGGACCTTAGTCAGTAAACCTGGTAATACTAGGGTTATAGATTGTAAATGGATTTTTAAAATAAAAGAAGGTGACTCAAAAGCTATAAAACCTAGATATAAGGCTAGGCTTGTAGCTGAAGGGTTTTCTCAAAAAGAAGGTATAGATTATAATGAAATTTTTTCACCAGTTGTTAAATATACCTCTATTAGAATTTTATTTGCTCTAGTTGCACGATTTGATTTGGAATTGGAACAAATGGATGTTAAAACTGCCTTCTTGTATGGTTCTTTCGATGAAACTATTTACATACATCAACCTAAAGGTTTTTAAAAACTTAGTCAATCTGATTTGGTATGATTACTGAAAAGTCTCTTTATGGCTTGAAACAAGCTCCAAGACAATGGTATAAGAGATTTAATTCTTATATTCAAAGTCTTAATTTTCAAAAGAGCCAGTATGATTCTTGTTTTTATTATAAGAATGGTAATTCTGATTTTATGTATTTGGTACTATATGTTGATGACATGTTGATTGTTGGCCCTAATATGCATGAGATTAACCTGCTAAAGAATAAACTGCAATCTGAATTTGAGATGAAAGACTTAGGGCATGCTAAAAGAATTTTAGGTATGGATATTTTAAGGAACAAGCAATCTGGAAAATTGTTTTGAACCAAAAACGATACATTGAAAAGGTTTTAACCAGATTTAATTTGTTTGATTCCAAACCTGTTTCTCTGCCTTCGCCTGCACATTTTAAGTTGTCATCTGATCATTCCCCTAAATCTGTTGAAGAAGAACTTAGAATGAAAAATGTGCCTTACTCTAATGCTATAGGATCTGTTATGTATCTTATGGTGTGATGCGAACCCCTTCGGTATATTGACCGAAAATTCCCACAACAATTTAATACAAAACCCAAGAAAGCTAAAGTGGTAAAATAAAGGATAAACACCTTAATCCAAGTTTAAATCTAACCAAAAATTCAAGGATTAACAAACCCTAGCCCAATGGGTATCAATCAAACAAATTCCAAGGTGGCGGAAATCAACAACAAACACAAGAATAATAATACTCTAGATTTAGTTGAAGAAATTCCAAGAAAATACAAGATCAAAGAGGTTTAACCTTACCTCAAGAAGGGCCTCTCAAGAGAGCATTTCACATTGAACATCCAAAGTCTCTTTACAAATGAAAAGGACATGTGTATTTAATGTACAAAATGGGTAAAAATTGTAATTTCGGAAATTGCAAGAAAAATCCTGTTTTTGTAAAACAGAGTGTTTCGGTCGACCGAACTGGTCGACCGAAATTATTTCGGTCGATCACAGGGTTGACCGAAATGGGACTTTTGGTCGACCGCCACTCAGCCGAAATGGGACTTTTGGTCGACCGAAATTGGCTGAAACCCCAAACTTCTCATTTTGGCTCCAACTTGACTCTTGATTGCTTTTCTTGACTTCATTCACTTGTTTTGGCCTCGAATCTTCTTCATTGTCGCCTTGAGAGTCTTTCAAAAGCATGTTCAAAATTGTTCGGCTCGAAATAGTTGATTTCCCGGTCGGCCGCCCCATGATCTCATCATACCCTCCTTCTTCAGGATGATTCGACCCGAATCATGGAGTTGTTCTTGTGGCCTCAATGCACCTCCTGGATTAAATGGAAATGTATGGTCTTCATACTTTACTATCAACCAAAAAATACTGTGTGACTTGGACAAAAGGGAAAGGCCGGTCCATGAACTTCTTCGGGCACAAGTGATGTGGAACGAACCCCTCGTCATGGCCAACCAGAAAGAAATTTTTAAATAAAGTGGGGCGGGAAATGTTAGTATCACAAAGCACGAGGTAGGGATCCTCATACTCGTGGTTCATCACGATCAACTCCTCTTCCCGCATCATGAGACACTCCTCCTCGTCTCCAGCATCCAATACTTCAATATTCTCAACTCCCACCATCTCTTCCCCTTCACTCTCCATCGACTCCTCTCCATTTTCAACCTCCCCAACAAGTTTAAGCTCATGTACCCCCTTATCAACATTTTGTTCACCCACAAGAGAATTTGGAGTGTCATCAATGATCTTTAATTCTAAATCCCCCTCCTTCTTCTCATTTTTCTTACCTAGGGGTACTTCTTCCTCCAATGTAACCACCATCCCTCCCTCACTCTTTGTACTCTCCTTCTCATATTCCTTCTTGAGCTTCATTTGGTCTTTGCGAATTTCATCTAAGCTCAATGAGAGGATCACAACCTTCTTCCCCTCAATTATGAAGCTATACCGGTTCCTCCGTGTATTATACTCCACATCCCTAACACATTGCCAAGGTTTCCCCAAAATGATGTGAGTAGTATGCAAGGGAACTACATCACACAACACTAGGTCATGATAAGTCCCAATGTTGAAGCTAAGAAGAGTTTGCTCACTCACCCTCACTTCCCCATCGTTACCCAACTCTTGCAACATATAAGGATTAGGATGCGTTATCACCGACAGCCCCAACTCTTTCACCCTACTAGCACTCACCAAATTGTGGCAACTTTCTACATCTATAATGATGCTACATGGTTTATCTCTCACAAGGCACCTCGTATAGAAAGGATGCTCTTCTCGTTTCTCCCCCTCATTAGCATGGCACAAAGGGTTTGGTGGTCTAGTAATTCCCTCCAACTCTCGATCACCCCTCCTATGGAATGATGGAAGCTTCATTTGCATCAATTCATTATTCTCATCCATCCCATCTCTAGTCCTATCACCCCATTCTACTCCTCTTCTAACTCCCATTCTAGCCTCTAATTTATCCAACCTACTCCATCCCCCTTCCACCTCCTTCAAATATCGAGTCATGATGTGCAAGTGTGGAAAATGTCCTCACAAAGAATTTTCTCTCGTGTTTTCACTCAAATTTTCCATGGAATGTAATCAACTACAACGAGAAAACTTTATTATTCTTGTGAAGTATGGCACCACATAAACAATAGATATAAGAAAGGATAGTCACAAGAACTAATGGAGGCTTTGAAATGGTAGGACAATTTCTCAAGGGTGCAATATCACAAGGAGTGGATATATACACAAGTAAGCATCAAGGGAAAGCTTTGTATTGAGAAAAGTGGATTCAGCCAATTTTGGGAAGTGTGGAACTTCAAGTGGTAGGTTGCAATGGAATCCCCCCAATTAGTTCAATAATTCAAATGCCCAATATATGATGATCAAGAAATAAAAATGGGCATTCAAATAACCACAAATTCAACAATCAATATACCTACACAAGAATTCAACAAATAAACATGGGCATATAGATTTCCCCCAATTTTTCTCAATTTTCGGAATGTGTTTTTTTTTTCTTCAACAACAACAAATGTAAAGGATAGGTTTACCAAATTAGAGCCAAGCTCTGATACCAAATGATGCGAATCTCTTCAGTATATTGACCGAAAATTCCCACAACAATTTAATACAAAACCCAAGAAAGCTAAAGTGGTAAAATAAAGGATAAACACCTTAACCCAAGTTTAAATCTAACCCAAAATTCAAGGATTAACAAACACTAGCCCAATGGGTATCAATCAAACAAATTCCAAGGTGGCGGAAATCAACAACAAACACAAGAATAATAATATCCTAGATTTAGTTGAAGAAATTCCAAGAAAATACAAGATCAAAGAGGTTTAACCTTACCTCAAGAAGGACCTCTCAAGAGAGCATTTCACATTGAACATCCAAAGTCTCTTTACAAATGAAAAGGAAATGTGTATTTAATGTACAAAATGGGTAAAAAGTGTAATTTTGAAAATTGCAAGAAAAACCCCGTTTTTGCAAAACGGAGTGTTTCGATCGATCATAGGGTTGACCGAAATGGGACTTTCGGTCGACCGCCACTCAGCCGAAAGCGACTGAGGCTGAATCAGAAATTCCTCTTCAGAAGATCGGTCGACCGGAAGAAAGTTCGGTCGACCGAAATTGGCTGAAACCCCAAACTTCTCATTTTGGCTCCAACTTGACTCTTGGCTTCTTTTCTTGACTTCATTCACTTGTTTTGGCCTCAAATCTTCTTCATTGTCGCCCTGAGAGTCTTTCAAAAGCATGTTCAAAATTGTTCGGCTCGAAATAGTTGATTTCCCGGTCGAGCCGCCCCATGATCTCATCATGGTGTGTACTAGACCTGATATTGCTTTTGCTGTTAGTGTTCTTAGTAGATTTATGAGTAATCCTGGTGAATTGCACTGGGAAGCAGTAAAATCTCTCTTAAAGTATCTTAAAGGATCTGCAAATCCGAGTTTAGTGTTTTCTAAAACCAAAAATGATTTCAAATTAAAGGGATTTGTAGACTCAGATTTTGCAGGCAATATAGTTAATAGAAAGTCAACTTCTGCATATTTCTTTACATTGAATTGTTCATGCATTAGCTGGAAATCTCAGCTACAAAAACTTGTTGCATTGTCTTCTACTGAGACAGAATATATTGATGCCCCAAATGTAGTAAAAGAATGTATATGACTGAAAGGTTTGCTATCTGAAATTACTTGCATTGATAATTCTGCTATTGAACTCTGTACTGATAGCTTTAGTGCATTACATTTGTGTAAAAATCCTATCTTTCATAACAGGTCAAAACATATTGATGTGATATTTCATTTCATTAGGGATATAACTGAAAAGGGTATAGTTAAACTTGTTAAGATTCCTACTCAATTAAATCTTGCAGATGCAGAAACAAAAATAATTCCTATAAATAAATTTAAGGATGCTTTGAATTCTCTAAAATTGTTAGAATTTTGATATTGCTGTGTTTTTGTGTTTACAGTATTGCTAATCCAATTGAGGTGGAGAATGTAAATACACTTGGACCAGCCCGGTTTGGAGCCCAAGAATTCGAACCAAGATGGACCATGTTTTGAGCCCAACTCTGATCCTGTACATTTAAAGTTGGTCTGAAGATTGAAAGCCCAAACTTGAGACCCGGTTGATCAGGCCATTTTCATCACCGCCATATTATACACCATTGGATCATTTAAAGTCATCCTGGCCGTCCACATGTTCAATAAGGCTTCTGCTGGACGCCTGGTCTTTCACTTATCCAGAAACATCCTCTTTGATTCTCTCTCTCTCTTCGTCTCTGAGTATTCTTCGAGTTCTGAAGAATAATCTCTAATTTTTCTCTGTTTTCTCGCAATAATCTTAGTGGTTTTCTTACTGATTCTTTGCGTATAATCAGTATTCCTTAGTGGTTGATTTACAGATCGTTTTTCTGTATATATATTTCTGTGTTTTTGTGAGTTTATGAGATCTTTGATATTTTAGATCAGAGTTTGTGAATCTGTAATTTTCTTTGATACTTTACGATTTATTTTGATTAATAAAATTTCTTTGGAAGTTTTATGTTATAAATCGTTTGTGTATTTCTTTGTGGTTAATTCTGAGCCTCGAATGCTTAACAGGGATCTCATTATTTTTTTATATTTATCGATGATTATTCTCGCTATACTTGGATCTATCTTCTACGTCATAGATCTGAGTTACTCACAGTTTTTCGTGAATTTAAACAGATGATTAAAACTCAATTTGATTGCACTATCAAAGTCTTTCGCTCCACAATGCTATGGAATATACATCAGTTTCTTTTCTTGACACTCTTAAAGAGAACAGTATTCTTTCCTATCGTTCATGTCCATATACCTCCCAGCAGAATGGTTGTGTAGAACGCAAACATTTTCATGTGCTTGATACTGTACGATCTCTGCTGCTCTCAGCCTCACTCCCTGATTCTTTTTGGGGAGAAGCTGCTCTTACGGCTGTATACACGATCAATCGAGTCCCCTCCCCGACCATATCTAATCGGTCTCCTTATGAGCTCTTTTATGAAAAGGTACCAAATTATTCTCTGTTAAAAGTTTTTAGTTGTGTCTACTTTTTCCTACTTCTACCTCACAAGCGTACCAAACTTGAACCATGTTCTCATCTCTGTTGTTTCCTTGGTTATGGCATTGAACACAAAGGTTATCGATGTTATGATCATGTCGCTAATCGACTTCTCGTCTCTCGTCATGTTCAGTTTTGGGAACACAAACCCTTCACCACTATACACTCTTTTCCATCACAATCTCGGTCTCCGTCTACTATCTTTTCTGATCCCAATATAGAATTTCCTTTAGTGTTTGATGTAGGTGTTGAAAGCTCATCCAATGACCAATCATCGCTTGTTCCTCCCGAATCCGCACCGTCTGCTGATCCTGTCATTGCATCCGAGTCCACTACTACTCCAGAAAATCGTCGGTCTACTAGAGTAAGAACCCTTCATACTCATCTTAGTGATTATTATTGTTATTCTACTATTTCCACTCTTCATGAACCTCGCACTTATCGCGAGGCTAGTTTTGACCCTCTTTGGCAAAAAGCTATGTCTGATGAACTATAGGATCTCCTCAATACTCATACATGGGACCTGGTTGATTTGCCTTCTGGTAAGTCTACAGTAGGATGTAAGTGGGTATATAAGATTAAGACATGGGCTAATGGGTCAGTTGAGCGTTACAAAGCTTGACTAGTGACACGAGGTTTCACTCAAGAGTATGGTATTGACTATGAGGAGACTTTTGCACCTGTCCCTCGCCTTACTTCTTTTCGTTGTTTACTTGCCGTCGCAGCTGCTCGGCACTGGAAACTATTTCAAATGGATGTTAAGAATGCATTTCTTAACGGTGATCTAGATGAAAAAGTCTATCTCAAACCTCCTCCAGGATTTGAGCATCCGCCTCAGAAGGTTTGTCGCCTTCGTAAGGCACTTTATGGTCTCAAGCAGTCTCCCTCCTCTTGGTTTTTCAAGTTCAGTTCTGTGTTGGCTCGGTAAGGCTTTACTCCCAGTGCATATGATTCCGCTCTATTTATTCGATGGTCTGAATCTAGTATTGTCCTCCTTTTACTTTATGTTGATGATATGGTTATCACGGGTGATGATCTCCATGGCATCCAGGCACTTCAGCAGTTTCTTAGTCACCAGTTCGAAATGAAGGATTTGGGTTTGCTCAGTCAACTTGCTCAGATGGTTATTATCTTTCACAAGCTATGTATGCGTCTGAGCTGTTATCACATGCTAAACTGACAGTTAATAAGCTCGTAGATAGTCCTTTAGAGACAAATGTCAAGCATCTTCCGGGCAACAAAACACTCTTGGCTGATGCCACTCTTCATCGGCAGTTAGTTGGTAGTCTCATTTACCTGACGGTGACTCGTACTGATATCTCTTATGCAGTTGCCTTGGTTAGTCAGTTTATGTAATCTCCTTGTTCCACTCATTATGCTCCTGTTCTTCGGATCCTTCGACGTGTAAAGGGGACTTTATTTCATGGGATTCACTTTTCTGCCCACTCTCCATTGACTCTCCAAGCATATTCTGACGTTGATTGGGCAGGAGATCTTACCGATTGTCACTCTACTACAGCCTATTGTTTCCTTCTTGGAACATCTCTTCTTTTGGAGAAGTAAGAAACAGTCAGTTGTCTTTCGCTCTAGTACAGAATCAAAATACCGAGCCCTGGCTGACACCACCTTTGAATTGTTATGGATTCGATGGTTGCTCAAAGATATGAGTGTTTCCTTTACTAACAGCTCTTCTCTCCATTGTGACAATACTAGTGCTATACAGATTGTCCATAATGATGTCTTTCATGAGCATACTGATGTGATCCCGGGAGGGGAACACGACGAACACGAGGAATAACATCAGGAAAGTTCCGAACCCAGGTTGTGGATGGACGGAGGAATCTTGACCCGACAATCACGACGTGGAGATCGACAATTCGGATTGAAGAACCAAGACTTTCGAAATGCCACAAGGATCTGTTCAGCTTCCTTCATAAGTTTCTAGTTTTGAAAGCCACAAATATTCTCGCGAATATGTGATAAGTTCAATTGACGAACGCCACAAGAATCACTCTTGATAAGTTCTAAACATATAGAAAATCCACCTATAAAATTATTGAATCACTCAATAAAACTGTTTATTAAATCAAAACTGTTTGTACAATGCATAAAAATAGAATATAAATAAGTAAAATAAATATAGCCGCTAATTGGGCTTAAAATAGAATTCTAATTAAACTAAAATAACTAAAATTGATAAGGAAATAAAATAATGCAAAATCTTTAAATTCCAACAGCAGCGCACGTCCAGAAGCTATCTTATGGTAGTGAGTGTCTTTATTTACGGCCGTGAGTTTCAAAAGTTACGGCTGTGACCAATTCCATTTGCAGCCGTGATTCTGTTTCTGGTTCTTTTCGACTCGGTTTGTGCTTCAAAGCTCGTCGAACTTGCTGAATTCTTGTTTTGACTTGAATATTTAAATTTTTCCATCAAGCCCGCCATGATTCGTATCACATACAAAGCACATTGAGATAGATTGTCATTTCATTCGTCATGTTTCTTCTGATGATCAGCTTACTGACATGTTTACCAAGGCACATCCCCCTGAACGTCATCATGATTTGGTTTGCAAATTAAAGCTAGCATCTTCGCTCCCAACTTCAGTTTGAAGGGGGGGGGGTGTTAGAATATATTAGAATATATTAAATCATATATTTTATATATTCTGTATATTATATTTATAGCATAGCGAATATTCTGTAATTTGTATATATGGTAGCTAGCCCTGTTCTCCTCTTATAAAAGGGATGAACCCTTGTAAAGTTTCACACAGTTGAATATACAAGTCTATTATTATCTCTTGTTCTTTATTTGTAACACTTCATCTTATTCACCACTGTGTAATCAACCATATCTTCCCACTATCGTCGACATCACCCTACCCCTCAACCCCATCACTGTCGGTGCCACCTTCAGGGATTATCACCCAATAATTTTCAGATCCCAAAACTCAATCACTGTCATCGTTCCCAACAACCTCAATCGATCACCAGCCCACCACCATCACCATCAACAGACCACCACCATCAACCACCTGCACTGCGCTTACCACACCACCACCACAACCGTTGTGAAAAGAGGCCTTTGTCATTGCCGCCATAGACATTGTAATCAAGAATGGTGCTAATTCCATGAACTAAAAAGGCAAAGTTCACAAGAATATCTGGGTGGGTGATTATAGAGTCATAGACAGTAAAATTGAATCGAGAATTGTTGGTGATGACAATGTACTTTGAAGGGAAGAGAGTAGGGAGACGCGTGAGGGTAGATAACTTTTGAAGATCGGAGAAAGAGAGACGCTGCGGGACTATATGGTAAGGTACAATAAAGGGTCGAAGTTCAAATCTATAGCAGTGGCGGTTGGCAATTGAGAGATGGTGTCGTTGCTCGGAATGAAGAAGGTAGCGATGAGTGACAGAGATGATGGGTTGGTGGTGGAGAGGAAATTGATCCGTCCCATCTAAGTGACATTTGGCCGTGAAAAATTGTAGTGAAATAATGTATGAAAAGTGTTTGATTTTATATCTGAAACAAAATATCATAAAAATTTGTAAAAGTATCAAGTTGTGATAATTAAAAAAAAATGTATGAAAACTATTTGATTTTATGTTAGAGACAAAGTATCATAAAAATTTGTGAAGCATCAAGCTGTGATACTAGAAAAAATTAAAATATTATAAGTATCATATTGTGATACTAAAAAAAATAAAAAATGTATACTAACATATTTAAAAAGTATCATAAGTATTTTTCAATTTTTAAGATTTTATTATAAGTAATTTTCAAGTTTTATAAAATGTAAATAAATTTCAATTTGATACCTAAAAGTAGGGTATTTTTGTGAAGAGCCCAAGAAAGATCCTACAAATAGAGGAAAGTCGATATATATATATATATATATATATATATATATATATATATATATATATATATATATTAAATAAAGTTATAAAATTTTGTTCATTAGTGTGAAGGATTTCCCCAATTTGTGAGATATGTTATATGTACGGTGTACCCTTTTCTTTTATTGTGTTTTTTGGATTTGATGTAATTCACGTTTAAAGCTCACATATAATTTTCTTTTGCTTGCTGTTTATTTTAAGTCACATTTCTAAGTAAGCTTTTTTCATCTTCTTCTTGAAGGGGTGCTATATTGGGGATTAGGGGCGGACCCACCCAAGGCCAAGCATAGATGAACTCATCTGAACTTTTGAATCCTGATAACAATAGGATTTTTTTTTTTTTTTTTTTCCTTCTGAGTTTCTTAATATATATTTACTATAAAAAAAAATGAAACTTAAAATTATGACATTAATAAAAGAGTAGCTTAAGCAGTAAATATTTACATGAGAGTAATGCTATTTATCCTAAAGTTGAGATCAATATCAACTTAATTGACACACATTCATTGGAGAATGTGGAGCTGTACATGTGCACATGTACAAGTCACCTTTTCAATTTCCAATGGGAGAGTACCAACTGAGTTGAGATTTATTTCAACCTTGAGATACATAGCATTATTCTTTACACGGTGGTCACAATGTACATTCATTCGAATCTCAACTTGACCACTATTAATTATAACTAGTGTTACACCCAATGCACAATCTTTTCTTACTCACATAATATCGAATTTGTATTTTAATATATGAAATGAGTATTTAATTAAAAATGATAAATGAATGAAGACAATTAATTACAAAAAAGGTACAATTACACATACTATAAATTTATTTATTTATTTGTTACGGTTCGTATGTTTACAATTGCACAAGATTTCTTTAAATATTTTAATTTAAATTGATTTAAAGCATAAAATGATAAAACAAAATTACAATTAAATAGAATTTGTAATAAATGAAAAAATAGATATATCTGTGATATACCAAAAGGAAAAGAAAAAATAGATCGATGAACGTTCTTATTTCTTTTTCTATTTTTAAAGAAATTTTTTTTATATGATATTGTCAATATATATATATATATTTTTACGAATTAAAAAAAATGGTAATTGTTTTTCAAGAGGGAAAGCCGGACCGAGAAATTTCAAGGCTTGGAAAACGCGACTATTTAAAAATTCACATTCAATTGGATTATTTTAAATCTGATTTTTGTCCAAAATGAATAATAAATAGTTAATTGATACTACTTACCTTTTAGGAAATACGTTTTAGACAGGAAAAATGGGCTAATAACTGCATTTATTTGGATTATTTTAATTTTGAATTTCGTAACATTAAATTTTGGTAGAATTAATTGTTAAAAAGTAAGAATTTTCTGAATTTATATGTAGATTATTTTATTAATAGAATATTGATTGAAAATGAGATTTTAAAAAATAAGGTTTTGAATGAAAGACACCTAATATGGGTCAATTTTTTTTTTTACCAAATGGCCACAATTGTAGTAATTAGGAACTTGAATGATTTATACTATAAAAAAACTTCAATGACCCTTTGCATAACTATTCAATTTTAATTACTATTATTGACGTAATTAATCTTTTCAAAATATAATTTTTAGATTATCACAAAGTAATTTATCACTACCCGAATAATACTATTAAAATTGGTACTAACTATCTTAATACAATATTTGATATTTAAATATACCAAACAAATATTTTATTTCATATTTACTATAACATTACAAATTAAATACATGTGCTCTTATATTTAAAAGAATGTAACAAAATAAGCAACATGAAATGTTAGTTTTAATTAAATTTTACCGAATGTATATTGCAAATACATTTAACTTTACATCTCAATTTAAAATAAAAAAAGCGGCGCAATTGTTTAACCTAAAAGACGTATATTTTATCACTTACCCTATAGAATTAATTTTTCTGAACATTCATTATAATCACACATTATTTAAAAATCATTTTTATACAATTTTTCGTAATACTTTTTAACTACACATTCTAAAAAAAAAATCACTTTTCATAAAATCAATTCTCAAAAAATTAAAATCAAACAGTTAAGTTTCGTATAAACAGGTCTACAACGCGAAGCCATGACCAATGACAAAAATTGAAAAAAAATAAAAAAATCATATATACGAGCTATCAAAATATTCAAAATTTATTCAATAATCTCCAATACGTTACTTTTTCATTTTCCACCTTATAGTCGAATGGTTATGTTACCGGGGAAAAAAAAAACTATTTATATATATATTTTAAATAAGCGTTTTTTACAACATCCTATTTTGAAATAGTATGAGTTTGCTAGCATTCCTTTATTTTTTTATATAAACAAATTAGTTGAACTAATTGCTAAAGTCTGTAATAAATATTTTGCATATTTTGATTATTTAAATTTATAGTATTGAACATAAATAAATGAACAAAATGAGTAAATAAATAAATAAAAATAATAATTTTAAAATGTCGAATGAATTGATCGAAATATGAAGTTGCAAAAATTATTCGGATATTTATTATATCTTTTAATTTGATAAGAAAAGCAACTTGAATTGAAATTAATTATTTAGGACCAAATTAAATTTAATTAAAACAATTTTGAAACAGTGGGACATTGAAAAAAAAGTAAAAGGTAAAAAAATAATATTTTTACCTTTAATCTTTGATGTAATTTTAGGGACAACATATTTATAATTGACTCACTTGTGAGTTGTATTCAAATTCTCGCTGAGATCGTCGATTTAACACTCATATTACATATTTTTCAATTCAAAATAATAGTATAATTATCAAAAGTTTTCTAGTTTATTGAAATACTTTCATTTTAGGAAACACAGTTTAGACGGGAAAAGCTTCGAAGTACTCTCCCTTTATATATAAAATGATTTTTTTTTCTTTCTTGGAAAAATTGCACAATTGGTCCTAAACTCTAGAACTATTTGCACGATTTGTGAGTTTGTCATAATTCTAACAACTTTTATAAGAATGAGTTAATACGTTATCTCACTTGAAAATAAGAAAGCGTTTTACAATAATGTTTCAAAATAGTTGAAGTAATTTTTTTCTAGCCCCTTTTTCAAAAATTGAAAAAAATAATAATTTTCGTCCGCATTGAAAAAAATTCTGGTTTCACCCTAGTTTTGGCTTGGGAACGTAGGTCTAGCAGCTGTTGAAAATGTTGCACACTACTTAAGGATTTACATTTGAGATTTTGTGAAGGTTTGACAAACATAGGAGTGGTCCAACTAACCTTTGTTTGTGGGAAGACTAAGAAACTGCTTTGTATTACTACTTATGCAAAGATCACTGATGTCTCATTACAAGCTGTGAGATCACACTGTAAATAGGGACGGAACTAGGACAAAAGTTCAGCTAAAGCGGTTGTCGTTGACCGTGGACCGTTGAACGTTGATCGACGATCATTAACAACCGCAATGATGAGATTGTTTATTAGTATTTAATTAAATGATAGTAAAAATTCTAATATACAATAAATTGCAATTCAAAAACCCAATATTCAAAAAATCACAATAATCACAATTCAAATTCACGTAAGGAGAATATCGAGCTCAGAAGGACCATCACAAAAGTAAAAAACACTGAAAACTTACAAAGTAACACATTTATTCAAAATCTTGCAATCACACTTAAAAAATAATATCGAGAATTAGTGAGAAGCTTTGAGAATTAGAATCCATTCAATAAAATTCTTGTCAAGTGACGCATTAGTATAGGCAAGTAAGACAAGTAAAATAAATTACTACAATGAGTCATTCGACCAATAGTATAGTTTAAGAAATATTCTTTACTTATTTTGAAGCTCGGCCAAACATGCTCTAAAACCTAATCCTTCAAAATTTTCAAAAACCATAAAGTCCAAACGTTGTTTTACCCATTAATTGCCAAAATGGGTTTTCATAGGTGATAATATGCAAGGTGGGTTTTCAGTAGAAGCTCATAAAAAAACCCACTGCATTTGGGCTTTTGTATTGGGCTTTGCATACTAATTAGGGAAAAATACATATATAAGGTGTTTAGAATATACAATTTCAATTTTAACATATAATTTCAAGAATTTCAAAAATCAGGTATCTATTTAACTAAATTAAATAATTAGATTTTTTATTAATTATATAAATTCAGGTCACAATACAAGATAAATTCAGGTTACAAAATGTAAATTGCTTACAATTTATCAAAATAGTAGGTCACAATAACAGTTTTATCAAGTCACAAATAATTGCAAGGTCACAAGTTTTAAATTAATCAATCCCGATTTATTTCTAGGTCACAACTTATCAAATTATGAGGTCACTAATCTTTTAAGTTACAATTATCATATTATTAAGTCACAATTCACTGATTAATTATTAGGTCACAATATATCCGAAAACTTGCCCACGTAAATTCAGGTTACAAAATGTAAATTGCTTAAGTCACAAATAATTTTAGGGTCACAAATTATCAAAATAGTAGGTCACAATAACAGTTTTATCAAGTCACAAATAATTGCAAGGTCACAAGTTTTAAATTAATCAATCCCGAGTTATTTCTAGGTCACAACTTATCAAATCATGAGGTCACCAATCTTTTAAGTCACAATTATCATATTATTAAGTCACAATTCACTGATTAATTATTAGGTCACAGTATATCCGAAAACTTGCCCACGTCACATTCTCACCACCATCAGCTCACAACCACCACCATCTCAACCACCGCTACCTCGCCGGAAACTACCGCCGCCGCCGGAAACCACCACTGCCTCCGCCACCGGAAATTTTGCCCGACACACTACAAGATTCTCCTCTCCGTCACGAGTCCAATGGCGCAAACCGTTCGTTGATTGGAGCTCCCTACCGGCGGGAATTTCAGTTTAAAGATCCGGTTTCCCTTTCTTATTTCCGTCGATTTCGCCGCCTCCGACCACCATTTTCTGCCCACACTTCAGGCGAACGTCCTCCTCCACACCGATGCAACCTGTGACGACCACCACCGCAATCTCAGACCACCACCACCACCAAAACACCATATTCACCCACAGTCACCACCAATATGAAAAAAATACTCCAAAATCTGGTTAAAAATATAGGAGCCGTGAAGACCGATGTGCGGAAGTGGTGGTGGTGGATCAAACAGATCGAACACTCTTGTTTGAAGATGATAACAACCATCACTAACCACCACTAACAGGAGCGCCACTGATAAGCAAATCTACTGGTTTGAAGCGCATCCTTGCGATGGTGAGCGCCACTGACGAGCGGCACCGCCGTCGATAATGCTGCAGTGACATCTAAGGGTCGCTGCGAGGAAGATGATGAATATCATCGCCGCAGCGGCGCATCTCATCGTCGCTACTGCAACCATGGAGTCGTTGCTTGCATTGACCGTGTGCGAAAGTATTGCTGTCTCCTGTGTGTGTTTCCTTCGTTGAAAAGAGGTGCTTGGCGGGATGGTAACTATGGCGAGGTTGAAGGGAGGGAGAGAAGATGGGGCGGACGAGTTAGGGTCTGAGATTGCGGTGGTGGTGTGCTTGTGGTTTGAGAGAGAAGAAGATGTAGAAGACAGAAAGAGGGGGCGGAAGTTTAGGGTTTGGACTTGTTGTTTGAGTGATTAGTTTAAATAAAAAATTATGTTATTATTATTATTATTAAAATTTTAATTACCACCTGAGAATTGAAATTATACAAGTTTGGCCACATTTTTGAATTTGGTTTTTAAAATACATGTGTAGGTGTAATTTCCACTACTAATTACTTAGGGAAAAATACATATATAAGGTGTTTACAATACACAATTTTAATTTTCAGATATAACTTTAAAACTTTCAAAAATCAGGTTGTTGTTATAATTACTAAATTAAATTAAATAATTAAAAATGTTTTATTAATTATATAAATTTAGGTCACAACACAATATAAATTCAGGTTACAAAATGTAAATTGCTTAAGTCACAAATAATTTTAGAGTAACAAATTATCAAAATAGTAGGTCACAATAACAATTTTTTCGAGACACAAATAATATCAAGGTCACAATTTCTAAATTAATCGATTCCAAGTTATTTGTAGGTCACAATTTATCAAATTGTTAGGTCACCAATCTTTTAAACCACAATTATCAAAATAGTAGGTCACAAACACAAATATATTAAGTCATAAATTTATTTTAGGGACACAAGTCGGATTAGGTTACAATTATTCAAAATTTCAAGTCACAACCACCATTACATGTCACGATTATGTCACAATTATTCAAAGATTTCAAGTCACAACCACCTTATTCTTGGTCACAATCACCATTTTTTTAAGTCACAACCCACGAAATTTTAGTCACGAGTTTACATCGAGGTCACAGCTACCACCACCTCTTCCTCCAATCACCATGGATGCAGGAAACACATCCTCCTCCGATCACCAAGGCTGCGGGCTTCACATCCTCCTCCGAAAACATTTTTACATCGAGGTCACAGTCACCACCACGTCCTCCTCCTATCACCAAGGTTGCGAGCATCACCTTCTCCTCCGATCAAAGTATTAGAATGACGGCACAACCACCACCAGCCATGTAATTTTTACTACACCATCGTGACCGCAGACTGAACCACACCCACACCGCTAACTTCCAACATCACAGCACACCACCCAGATCTCCTCTGGCACCCACACAACCACCACTGCCTCAACATCGATGCCCCCGCTGTCATCGTCGCCACGAACGATGCCTGAACCAAAGAAAAAGAAAAAGAAAAAACACTGCTGCAACACAGAGCTTGAATCACATCACCACCAGAGTATAAACCCGCTTCCATCACCACTCACGGCCACCACATCGCCACTACCACCATCCAAGATTCATCACCCAAGGTACCACTCACAGTCACACCCGTAGATTCATCACCCAAGATTCACCCCACAGTTGCAGATCCAAAAATTCGTCACTAATCCACAACCATTATCACCTCCTTCTCATCGCTAGCAGTAGGCAGGGGCGACGCTGCAACATCAAATCACTCCATCTCGATGTAGCAGTGACGCCACTTCCAGATCTATACAAGGGCGTCGCTGTGCCTACTTCTCATAGCGGTGCCGTCGTTACAATAGTTTAGGCAGGGGCAACACCATCGCATTTCACCTGATGCAGCAGCGCTTGAAATATTCGATGCTAGGAGGTCAGATCAATGATGCAACTGCGCTTTTGATTTTCGATTTAGGCGGATGTGGAGGTAGCGATGAAGATGTGACAGGGTGTGGTCGTCAGGTGAATGGGCGGCGGCGGCGGGAGTTGTCTCTGGTGGGAGTGGGGTTGAGGGTGGTGATGGAATGAGCGGCGATGGGATTTTATCTCTGGTGGGAGTGGGATTGAGAATGACGATGGAATGAATATTGGGATACAAAGAATTACAGTAGGGTTTGAAATAATAGTGTTCTGAAATTGTATTAAAATTGAATAATTAATTTTTAATTTATTAAATAAATCTTATTTAAAACTTGAAAATTGAAGTTTTATATGTTTAATCTTATTTTTGAATTTGATTCTTTAAAAACATGTGTATATGTAATTTCTACAATTACTTACTAACTGAAAAAAAAGAGACAAAGTAATCATCTTCAACCCGTGCGGTAGCTGTGCGACGGAAACAAACAAAATCCATACTCCAGTCCAGTCTCCGCCTCTGATAGTACTAAATCTGAAGACTCCGGCTATGTCAACTGTCAACCCACTTCAAAATCAAATTTCCAAAATCCCAATTAAGTTAAAAAAAAATTTATAAAAAACCAGATTCACCGGCGATGGATCCAGCTAGCTCGGCCGCGGGAGCTCGGCACCAGCTGGGTCCGTCTCTAATTGCAAATATGTTGAGTCTTTGTCATTAGACTCGGATAACACCAGGAACGAAGGCTGGGTTGTCCTGGCCAAAGAATGCCAGATGCTGAAAGATTGATGCTACAAAATGTGCTGAAAATGGTGTCGATTGGGTCAACTTTGACAAAGTATTTGGGTGGGTCCAAATATCCGTTTGGTGTGTATGAGAAGTCCAAATTATTCTATTATGAATGTAGATAACATAACAGTGATATATTTGGATTCGTAAAACTATTTTCGGATGAATGAGAAATTGATGAATAAATTGAGTGTTGAAATAAGTGAAACTTTATCCTACATAGAAAAGAAAGAAAAATCAGGGATGACAAAATAACTCGAGAATCTGAGGCTCGCGAGGGCCGGATCTAGTAAGAGGTGCTCGCCCCGAACAATCGGGTTCACGGGGTGGGTTCGGGGTGAGTCCTTCGCCCCGCTCTTGCCCGCGGACCCGGCAAAATTTATTATTTATTTTTATAAAAAGAAAAATAATAAAAAGAAAAAAATTAATTATAAAATATAAATGGGGCGACAAGGTTGCCCTGTCCCGAGACTCGAGAGATGCTCGCGGGTTTGACTGCTCGCCCAAAACCTAATCCATTGTCATTCGTAGGAAGAATTGACTTGTTTATTACCTTCAACTTGGACACTTGAGTTTGGACCTCGATGAGTACCAATAATGTTTGACGAAGGGATACCTTAGATCTTATTGAATTTAGTCCAAAGCCCACGCGCACCGTCGTTGTCCGATCGACCAATTCAATACAAGCTCGGGCACGAGTCATGGGCCAAATTATATATATTTATTTCTTTTTATTTAGAGAAAGTAAAAATAAATAAATTAGTTTTATATAATTTTAATTTCAAAATTCCAAAAATCAAGCTGACCTCTCAAACGGAACTCAACCATTTTGAATCCGTTAAGCAAGCTCAAGCTGTCATCAAACGTGATTCGAGCGGTGCATGAAAAATTGAGTAGTCATGATTGTTCAATTCAATGCCAAGATTTGGGCTTTTTTTTTCAGCTACAACACTTCAACATCTATAAATAGAACCCATTGAGTTAGTTTTATTCATTCCATATTAAACAATCATTACATATTCATTGATTACATTATTTCCAAACTTTGCATAAAGTCCTTTTATAGACACTGCAAAACTAGTTTCGAGTTCGTTGTTCTTACCATTTGAAGTGCTTCTATTTCAAGAGAAGTCCATTGTATCTTGTGAGACAGATGTCAATTCACTGTGAGCACCCGGGCAGAAAAAATTCATCTTAAAGACATAGAGTTGAACTCTAGTATTGGTCTACTAATTTTATTGTTTACTTTCTCATTCCATATTTACTTTTGTGTCATCAAGTATTTTTTTTATGTTTATTTATAGAATATAATTTTACCATACACACTACACACCAGCAATTTTAAGACGAATTTTGTTACGTTTTATATTGTTTATGATATTCCTTTTTGCTCTCCTAAGTTTCTTTTGTATAGAAATTAAGTTGTTATTGATTTAATTGTTGAACCTCTATTTTCATAACAGAAATAAAAATCAATGGTACTAATGTTGGTAACCCCACAAATTGTACAAACTAATGTGGTTATATTGCCTCAAGCTTTTTCGATACCACATGAGAAAAATCAGAGAAATTTAGCTGTGTAGATTTCAAAAGGTGGCAACAGAAAATTTTATTTATCTCACCACCTTGAATTTAGCAAGGTTCATTTTGAAAGATCCTCTTACAGTAAGGATAGAACAATCGAGATTTTATCAAATGCTTTGGATGCATGGAACACTTGAACTTCTTATGCAAGAACTACATTCGAATATTTTGAATGGATTAGACAATATACTTAAAGGTGTCAATCTGGGTGGTTCAGGCCGAGTGGCCCGCCAACATAAAAGTCTGTAACAGCCCACTTGAAAAAAAGCCTGCCCACTGCGGGTTACGGGCCTGTTCTGGGTCAGGCCACAAATTTTGAATTACAACTCAGGCCCCCCTCCACTGGGGTGCTTACGGGACGTCAACACACAGATTGTCCACCCCATAGTGTGAATTTGTTCCACGCTAGGTGGACGCGTCCCCAAGGGGTTTCGAACCTTGGACCCGTGGAAGTTAAGAATTCCAAAGGCCTCTCTGGTACCACATAAAAACGTGCATTTTTATGTTGACTGTGCCCTGTCCTTGGGGTGCTTACAGGACGTCAACACAAGGATAGTCCACCGTGTAGTGTGGATTTGTTCCACTCGAGGTGGACGCATCCCCAGAAGGTTTCAAACATTGGACCTATGGAACTTAATAATTCCAAAGGCCTTCCTGGTACTACTAAGCTAACTGGAGTATGATTCCTGACTTATTCAATCAATCAGACTGCTTGATTAGCTTAGTGGTATTATGGAGTCATTTAAAATTCTTAAGTTCAATAGTTCCAAGGTTCGAAATCCCTGGGGATGCTCCACTTCGGCTGGAACAAATCCACACTACGCGGTGGACAATCCGTATGTTGACGTCTCGTAAGCACCCCAAAGGTAGGGCACCGTCAACAATTACTATTTAATTTGTGTTTATTAGTTTACTTTTCAAAAAATATACCAAAAAGATAAAGAATGAAGAAATTGAGGGAAATAATGCACAATTGGATGCTAATTGAATCTAAATTGGACAATCAAGAGGTTAATGCCATCAACTGGGAAACTAACGTGGTGCCAAAGTGATAAATCAGATGTTGGATGACTTAATTGAAGAACTTGAGTGTTAGAATGAGATAATTGAGAATATTTCAAAGTATGAGTACCAAATCTCTTAAATTGAAAGTAGAGAATCAAGCTGCAAATAAAAGGTAGGGACTAACTTACACAACCGAGAAAAATGGAATTTGCATGTGAGTCCATAACCACAGGGTTGCGGCATCAACACTGTGTGATCGTGCAAACATACAAAAATCCCACCCCGAATGTTTATGGGTCTATCGTGCGATCGTGTGGTGTTGCACCACGCGATTGTGCGCGCGGTTCCGGCCCAGCGACTGTTGGGTTTTTTGTGCATTTTTTCAATAGTTTTCATTCTCTTTCACATAGGTTTCTCCAATATCATAAATACAACATATGAGGCATGCTTTGAGGACCTTTGCCTTACCTAAGAACATCATAGAATCGAGCTTTTCACGTGGAATTCTTGGGAGATCAAACTAAAGGAAGGGGCGAGACTTGGAGATTACTTGAAGAATTGATACTTGATGCAAACTTTCCATTTTTTATTTAATTTTCGATGAACGCCTACTTTTATTATTTTTGTTATTTAATCATGTGTGTAACTAATTTTTAATGTTGAGATGAACGATGTAGCCTAGTTGATTATTTTAATTCCAATTTCCCTTATTTTAATGATTCGTTGCATGTATTGATTTATTATTGTGTTCAATGTGTGAATTAACCGACAATTAATTCATGATTTAATGAGTTATTTTCATAATCCGAGAGGTGAGTTAATGACTTAGATCAAGGTAATAAATCCTATAATTGGACAAGGGATAGAGATATACTTTTGTTATTATCGCGGTCGTGTGTGAATTCTTCTGTTCTATGGATCTAGATAATGAATAATTCGGACCCTTTGTAGAGATACATGGTCGATTTATTTAGGTAGATTTGATTTAAACTCGAGAGCGGAATCTCAATATACATTAGTGAATTCGATCGAATGCATATTTAGAAAATAAAACTGGAATTAGAGTTAATTTAATTTGTTATGTAAAATTGTGAATCTCAACTACTTTACAATTTATTTATTTTTTTAAAAACAATTTCGCAATTTAGAGCCCGTTTGGTAATGTGAAAATTTTGATTTTTATTGTTTTTTTTGGTTTTTTGATAGATGTGTGGTTTAAAAATGTTTGAAAAGTAAAAAATAGTGGGCTTGACTAAGAATGGATGGTTGAGTTTGAGTTTGAAAAGTTGCGGTAAAAATTTTACCATTATCAAACAAGCTCTTAATTCTTTATTTTATTTTCTAAGCTTTAATTTAAATTAACAATTTTTTCGTCTGTTCAAATAGAAATAAGAACTAAAAATATGTCGATACTTAGCCCTTGTTTGATACTCTTTAAAAAAATTTCTTTTTTCTACATAACTTAATCTTAACCGTCCAATTAAAGTCACGCCCATAATATTTGACTTTTCAACCAAATCTCAACTACTAATTCTTATAAACATCACTATTCATCATTTAAAAAAAAAAAAAACTCTTTTTGAACAATACCAAACACACACTTAATAGCAGTTCTCGTGGGAAAGATAATCCAAACTCATTTTTTCACTTTATTACTTTTCACGATCCTTACATTACGAGTATATCTCTCTTCGTGAAATATTAGTGAACAGTTCAACTTTTGAATAGTTACAATTTATTCCTTTAACTTTCTAAATCTTACATTTTATCTTTTTTTTTTTTATTTTTATCACTTTCATATATTTTCATATTATTTATTTTTTAAATAATTTATTGTTAAATAATTTTTTCACCAATCAAATTATATTGAAAAATATTACCAATGGAATTCTTTTTTTACGGTCAAATTTCATGGTCGCTATTAAACATTTTTAGAGCGTGTTTGGTAATGTGAAATTTTTTTATTTTTGTGGTTTATTTATTTATTTTTTATGGATGTTTGGTCCATGATTTTTTTTTTTGATTTTTGTGGTTTTTTTTGTGTTTGTTGATGGATGTGTGGTTTATATTGATTTGAAAAGTAAAAAATTGTGGGCTTGATTAAAGATGTATGGTTGAGGTTGGAGTTGAAAAGTTTTGGTAAAAACTTTTGATAGAGCAAAAAAAGTTTGGAAAGTCAAAAAATTGTGAGATTGACTAAAAATAAATGGTTGAAATTGAGTTTGAAAAGTTTAGGAGAAATTTTTTTTTATTACCAAACGTGCTCTTAAATTCCAATTTTGAAGAAAATAATAATAATGCCCTTTAATTTTTTTCCGGCCCAAATTCCCAATCCAACGGAGCCTTATTAGAAACGTCATTAGAGTCTTAGACTAGAAAAAGAGAGAATAATTTGGAATCTCCAAATTGAATTTCGATCTCATCTCCAACAACCACAACTAAAAATTGTAGATCGGATCCTCTCGATCCCGACCCGAACCGGCGACGATGCCTTCCCGTCGAAGAACACTCCTCAAGGTCATCATACTCGGCGACAGCGGGTAAGTCTTCGGTCTCGCATAATTTCCACACGCGGCTATAAAATCCATGCATAGTTAATATATGTTGCATCAATTTCAATTTTATATGTTTTAAAAAGGCAGGCTATGGTGGTATTTGTGTGTTCTACGCGTTCAATCACACTCACACCGATCCAAATTTTAGTACTATGTGTTTTTTATCTGTTATCCCGATACGGGTGTGTGCGTTCCTGTGCTCTTGTAAATGTAATTGAACTGGTGGTTTTGATTTGCAGGGTGGGAAAGACCTCACTGATGAATCAGTATCCTTAATAATTTGTCTACTTTTTTCTTTCTTCTTTTTTATTTGCTGAGCATGAGGGTAATCTGTTTTAGTAGTGTGGAGGTGCTTGAGAACAATTTGCAATTACTTTTAGGGTTTGGTTCTAGTTGTTCGTATTGTTGCCTTTAACGATTGATTATAGATACGTAAATAAGAAGTTCAGTAACCAATACAAGGCTACGATTGGAGCTGATTTTTTGACAAAAGAGGTGCAGTTTGAAGATCGGCTATTTACTTTACAGGTTAGAGTTAAACTTATTTGGTTTGGTGGAGTAATATTATTTCGAGACTATTTTTGCATTTGTTCATTGTCTGCTTACTGTCGCATATTAGGTAATTTAGATTCGTATAAGTTTTTCAATTATAACCTATTCTTGTTGCAGTTTTTCTTAAGCTTCGATTCTTACTTGAAGCCACTAATCCTGTTCGAGGTAGTTCAAACGTTTCATTACAATTATATTTGCCCCTAATAGAGTAAGTAGGGAGTGAACCATTTAGAAAGAAACCAAGCTAATAGTACGGTAAACAGAATGGAATACCCATTTAATGATGGAGCAGTTTTTCCTATTAGTAAAATGAGAAAAAGTTTATTGCATGTCATAAATAAACCTATAACAAAATATTAGATTTCTAATGTTGGGTAGCATTTACCTTGGACTTGTTTTACTTGTCATGTTTGATATTCTTTTACACATTATCTTCTCTTTCTACTTGGATCTTTTTCATAATGGTGTACGTTTTTAGTAGGATATGCTGAATGACATCTTTGCGTCTACAAACACAAAAGCACAAAAGGAATAAATAAATAGAAAAAAGATTGACTCTCCCTACGACTAAAGGAAATTTCTGCACAAAAACTTCTACATACATGAACAATATGGTTCCCTGTTATTTTCTTTTTCCTTTATTCACAGTTTCCAAATCTTCTTGTCTGTTGAACTGAAAAATTATGCTCTCCATTCTGTCTTTTCCGATTCTTCCTCCCGCATGTAAATATCTGTTTTAGGCAGTTCAGAGTTTAGGGACAATACATTAGCTGCCCCAAGTTTCTAAGAAGCATAAAACTTAATTTATTGGCAAATGAGGGCATCACCTCCCAATAAAGTCGCACAATTTACAATCTAATCAAATATGACTCGTGAGGGTAATTGATTGCATATAGTGATATAAAAAAAATGACTAGTTCAAACCCATGCATTTTGTAAAACTATTACACAATGAAGAATTAGGAAAGTAGGAGTGTTTTTAAACCCCTTTCATATAAATAAAATATTTTTCTTGTATTTCTGTGCTTCTAAACAGTAAAAACTTAACTCAATTCATAGCTACATTCAATTTACAAATCCAAATATCTCGAACTTCTTTGTTTGATTGAATTCGAACCGTTCAACAATATACATAGGGATTGACGTGGTTCGGTTTGGTTCTGGTTCTAAAAGAACCAAATCATAAATCGATGATTTTTTACTAATGGAACCAATTGATTTTTATAAATATATAGAACCAAATTGGAATCAAACCGCTCGGTTCTGGTTTGGTTTTAGGACCATTACTTGAATTTTTAAATAATAAATGCAAATTAAAACATGTTTATATAAGTTTCTTCATTAGAATTCGTCTACATCATTACTGAATAGAAAATGAAAATGTTAGTTAACAGAACAAAAATTTAGAAAAAGTAACATGTTATTTCAAATCGAAGAAGAAGAAACATGTCTGAAGGAAGCTGCTGACATATTGAAACTTAGAGAATTGAACATAAAATCCGTTTAGACTTATAGTTATAGGTTACGATGAAGGTCTGACTCTGTCAATTCTGTCATGACATCGTGTGAGTTAGAGATGAAATTTGCAATTTGAGTTTGAATTAACTTCTGAGAATTGAGGTTGGGGTCTATATATACATAAATAAAAAAAAAATAATAAAAAAAACATCAATGCCATAGATGGTGACTAAAGAGCACAACGTTTGCTGTGTTATAGGAGTGCAAGTAAAGCAGTATCAATGCATGTCTATAATTTAAAAGAAGAGAAATGAATTAGAATTAGAATTTAAATTTATGATTTAAAATTTTTGTTTAATAGGAAATGAGGTAAAATGTACGGTAAATAATATTTTTTGTACATTTCACATTTATAATTTTAGATTTGAATTTTTGGGTAAGACGAGAATACCCACTGATTTGTAAAATATATATATATAAAATGGGTTTGGTTCTGATTTTGGAATGAGAACTAGAACCGAAACCAAATGGTTTTTGATTCTAAGAACCAAACCATTATTTTTTTATGTAGAACGGAACCAAACTGCTTGGTTTGGTTTGGTTCGATTATTTTGTCCACTTCTAATTATACATTGTATGAATTTTTTTTATAATAGTTAATCAGGGAAAGAGATGAAAGCAAATACTGTGATAAGAGATGTGGTGACATCACTAATGTTTCTAATTTCAATCTTTTGAAATTTGTGAGCATTTGTTAAAGGATAAATCAACAATCTTGATTTAAGATAAATAATTGTATATACTCATCAGGTCCATAAACATCTTAAGAAAAAGAAAAATGGCATCTTAAACAACATAAAAAGGAAAAGGCTGCAGTTAAAAAGTAAAAAATTCTTCCACTCACGTTGTCATTTTTGCCTGAAAATCATTTATCAAGTCCATAAACAGCTTAAGAAAAAGAAAATTGGCATCTTAAACAACATAAAAAGGACAAGGCTGCAGTTAATGGGTTAAAAATTCTAAGTTACATTGTCATTTTTGCCTGAAAATATGTCTATATGCACTCTGGTCTTTCTTCAGACAATTTCTTGATTGTGCCCTAATATTGAGATCTTCTGATAAATTAGATATGGGATACAGCTGGCCAGGAAAGATTTCAGAGTCTTGGGGTTGCTTTCTACCGTGGCGCTGATTGCTGTGTTCTTGTTTATGACGTTAATGTGATGAAATCTTTTGATAATCTAAACAACTGGAGGGAAGAGTTCTTGATTCAGGTATCATTATATTCCTGCTGCGTTTTTATAGTCCGTGTATTATACTTACGTCTTCTTGATGAATCTTATGTTGTGGGTTTAATTTACGTAATTTTAGTGTTTCTTTAATGATAGTATATTCACTCTGTTCTCAATACTTTTCCTCTTCATATCCTTGACAAAGTATCATTCTCTGTGTAACAAAAGGCCAGAGGACTATGTTGAACGAACACAGATACCGTCACGACGTGATATGGATATGCTGACATGCAATGTTCAAAAAAAAAAAAAAGGATGCGAACACATCGAGGGCATGTATCTTTATTTTATACTTTCTAATATAGGATAAGATACAAATTACAGCTAACACTTGCCGAGGAATGTTCCTAAAGTATCCCTTGAGCATTAGAAATTTAAAGATTCGGCATGTGGCTTATCGGACCCATGCCATGGAGTATTTGAGGAATGTTGGTGTTTGACACGTCACCTTAATGGCAGTATCCGTGCATCATAACGAGTAGCAAAAGCATAATGGTTGACCAATAAAAGGGAAGGCAGAATCCCCCATGAGCTTCCAATATGTAGCGTTGATCACGGCCTCATCGAGTTATTAATTTCTAATATGGAGAAATATCAACTTATACTATACTTGGTCAATGGACACGACTGGCTGGGAATTTTGTTTAGTCTTGTTTTATATTAACAAATACTCTCTTGCATTTTTATTGTTGTAAGGTCAAGGGAGTTTTGCAATTTGGTCGGTTATTGATGAATGATTAAAGAATAGTTTGGCATGTGAATGACACTTTTATGGAATACTGTCTAATTGAAGAAACTGTTAAGGCACTTATAAATCTGAAACTCCCCCTGCAGGCCAGCCCATCAGATCCAGAGAATTTTCCATTTGTGGTTATTGGAAACAAGGTTGATGTGGATGGTGGAAATAGTAGAGTGGTAATCTTCTTTCCCATTTCTCTCCATTTTAGTGCTTTTATGTTAATTAATCAATTTATTTATTTTTGGGGTGGGGGTGGGGGTTGTGGTTTTGACATAATATTTGCAACTATAGAGCATACTTTTGTAATCTGAAGGATTTAGGTGTAGTAGAACTAAAACTGACTACATAGAATGTCTACCAATATAGAGAAAATTGAAGTCATAATTTTGGATCATATTGTCTCAAAGAGCAATTATGTTAAGTATTTAGGTCTGATTATTAACGAGGAAGCAATACTTGAAAAGGATGCTGTGCACACAGAGTCAGTTGGGTGGTATGAAGAATTGGTGGAGGGATTTTTGTAATCAGAATATACTTGCCACGTCAAAGGGCTAGTTCTATACGCCTTATGGTAGTGATGTTGGATTGTTGAAGATAATGTATGTTAGCGTGATTAAAATAGAAGAAATAAAAGGACAAGATTATCTCCAGATGTACTGGAATGCATAAAATACAAAATAACAATATCCACCAACACACTGAGGTGGCACAAGAATGAGACTTAAATGGTTGAGGCAGATCTTGTTAGACCTAAATAATTTTTATGTATCGAGAGTGATGAGATCTTAATAGAACATTTTGGAAGAGGAGAGAGACATTTAATTTAACATGGTTCAATCTGGTTACTAATAAATAGATTTAATTGGATTGTCACGTGTGTTTGAATGGAAGGACGAAAAAGGATTCAGGTAATTGATCACAAGTTCTTTGGGAACAAGTAACTTGTTGTGGGACTTGGGGATGGGGAATACTCTTCAAAGATTTTTGCTTCATAAGATATTTTTATTTACTTAAAATAATTAGGATTGCTATTCTTTTTTGTGATGAATGACATGATTATGCTCTATTGCAGGTATCTGAGAAAAAGGCTCGTGCATGGTGTGCCTCAAAAGGGAATATCCCATACTTTGAGACTTCTGCCAAGGAAGGCATCAATGTTGAAGAAGCTTTCCAGGTCATTGCAAAGAATGCCCTGAAGAGTGGTGAAGAAGAAGAAATGTGAGTACAAAAAAGGCCATAAGGCCTTGTTTGGATCCTATATTGAAAATTTCAATTCACACACATGCACGAATGTAGTTTTCCGGGAGAGGTGAAACTGATTTTGGCTAGAAAAATGCAATCATGTTTTCCTTGTACCTAGTCTGACTACTTGAAATATTTTTTCAGTGCAGTTTGTGTCTTTAAAGTTCTAGACTAAACAGGATTTCTTTTGAACCTAGGTAAAGTTAGAATGCAGTTGAACCACTTCTAAAAATCAATTTAGTCGCCACTTTCTATTTCTTGCAATTATTATCCCTAAAATCTATATAATATATAAAAGCAGCTGAGTTTTGGCGGGAAAATTCAGCTTTTATTGTGTTCACATTCAAAAATTCAGTTTTTATTGTGTTCACACTGCTAATTCCATTTAAGTATTTTTATAAAGAATTTTTTTCACTTATTTATATTTGGTTATTTGTGTTTAAAACTCCCTTTTCATAAAATTATTCTAATCATTTAATGTTTTGAATCTTACAAATAAGTATTTTTATGTACTCATACAAATTCAATGTAAAATTTTCAGTTCAAAATTATATCGAAATTGTATTACGCATCTAATACTAAATAAATATTATCATATAAAACTTTTTTATAAATAATCTTATTTTTTTAGTTATTTAGTACATCTAAAAATTCGAGTTCCTTTGTATTGCGTTCTATTAAATTAATTAGTATTTTTATAGAAAGTTACTTTTAATACATAAATAATTTTTTTGTAATAATGTGATATTTTATTGGTCTCAATCTTATGGATGAATAATTTCGTTCGGTCATACAAATCCAATGTCGAATTTTCATTTACATTTATATCGAATATTTAATCAAGTTGTATTAAATTTCATTTTAAATAGTCATACTTTTAAGTTCTTTGGTATATATACATAATAACCTTCTTTTCTATATCAGATTATTTATCAAAATAATTTTATTTACAATTACATTTAATCATTATATGATTTTTTATTCTAGAAAGTCTCATATCACATTTTTCACATTAACGGTTAACAGATTTATTTATATTGTTTTGAAATTATATAGTTATTAATGGTTTTTTTGTCATAATTGTTAAGTCTAAATTTTAAAAAATAATTAACTATGACATGATATTAATTGTTATATTTTAATTCAATATTTATGATTTTTAAATTTCTACAACAATAAGTAAATTGTATCTCAATTTACTTAACTGAAAATTGAAATGATCAATGTTATATTATATTTTTCATTAAAAAAACAATTACGTTGTATAATTATTGCAAAAACCTATAATATCATGAATTTGATGCATCATTGTCAATCTCATAATTTTAGTATTTTTTTTTCTTTTTTTATGATTATCGAATCTATCTATATAATATATAAAAATAGCTGAGTCAACCTTAGTCAACTTTCCTTTTTCCCTCCAAAACTCTTGTGCTATGTGCAGATTTTATTTATTTATTTTTCCAATTTTTTGGGACTTCAATATTTATCATGTTCACACTACTTATATCCCCTATCCAATAATCAACTTCAAAACTCACTTCAAAAATAGTTGGACCTTCAATATTTATTTATTATTTTCAAAATCGCTGACATCTAGTTACATTCTTCAATATTTATTGTGTTTATATGGCTTCTATTTCCGCCCCTAATTACACTAGAAAGTCAGTTTTTTTTTTCTTTTTTTGCTTTTTCAGAATTTGTTTCATTTTTTTCCCGTTTTTCAAAATCTGTTTATTCATTTTTGTTTTCTATATCTTTTTTTTTTTCACTTTCCTGATATACAACCTCTTTCATTTCAGTTATATATAATTATTATGAAGATATACACAATAATAAAAGATTCAATTAAAGGGTTATTTCTTTGAAAAAATGTGTACTGTTTAATAGGACCCCTCCACTCCACCTTCTATTTATCACGTTTTATAATTCAAAATTTCCGGTGCGGTGGTAATGCTTATTAGTTATTAATATTACAAACCAGTTGAAAATAAAAAATCGTAAATTATTTTTTGAAAAAGTAAAAAGGATTGGCATTACTCTTTTCTTCAAGACCTGTGATATTTTGAGTCGTTGAACATAGATTTGAGTTTCTGACAAAAAAGAAAAAATATTAAAACAATAATATTGTAGAGAAAGCTTTGAAAACAATATAGAATGCAAAATTAATTTAGACTAATAAGAGGATTTATTAATAGTCTATTTATATTATGTTCTAGATTTCTCTGTTGGGTTAACTAATGTTGGGCTATTTAGAATAGCTTTGGGTTGGATAGATATGTTAATAGTTTCATCCGTTGAGTGAATAAAAAACATATTATTCATGGGTCGGTATATATATTTGATGAAATTGTATATCACATTGTATAAAAAATAATAAAAATAAGAAACTAGAATTATTATTTTTTTAAAATTTGCTTTTATCGAGAAGTTGTTTTTTATTTTTTATGATATAAGAACAATAATTTGTTTGGTTTTACTTATTTATATTTGATTTTTTGTGTCAAAATCTCTATTTTCATGAAAAAATGTGTTTTTCTAACGTTTTCAATCTTACAAATAAAATAGTGTTAACTTATACAAATCCAAAGTAAAATTTTCAGTTAAAAATTATGTCAAAATTTTATTACTACTCTCTCCGTCCTACAAAGATAGTCAACTATTTCTTTTTTGTTCGTCTCAAAAAGATAGTCTACTTTATTTTTTAAGAGTGAAATTAATATTTTATATTCATTTTTGTCCTTAATCTGTTGGAAAATGAGTAGAGGACTATTTTTATGGGACGAAGGGAGTACTAAATTATAAATCACATCATACATGTAGTTTTTTTTTTTATAAATAATCTTATTTTTAGTTATTTAGTACATCTAAAAATTGGAGCTCTTTTTTATAGCGTGTTATTAAATTATTAAATATTTTTATAGATAATTACATTTAATATGTAATTAATTTCTTATAATAATTGTGATATTTTATTGGTCTTAATTTTATGGATAAATATTTGGTTCAGTCATACAGATCCAATGTCAAATTCTCTATTAAAATTATATTTAAAATTTATACACATTCGTATTTTTATAAATCACGTTGAATTGAAATTTTTATAACTAAATCTTATTTTTAAGTTATTTATTACATATACATATTAAAGTTCTTTTCTATGTTGCATTATTTATCAAAATTATTTCAATGACAATTACATTTAATTCTTAATTAATTTTTTATTCCAAAAAGTCTCATATCACATTTTTTAACATTAACGATTAAAAGATTTATCTATATTGTTTGAAATGATATAGTTATTAATAATTTTTGTCCTAACTGTTAATTTTAAAATTTCAAAAAGTAAATAACCATACCAAGATATTCTTTGCTATATTTTAATTCAAATTTTATGATATTTTTTCACAATAATATATAAATTGTCTCTCGATTTACTTAACTAAAAATTGAGATGATCAATACTAAATTATAATTTCAATCAGAAAATAATTATGTTGTATAAATATTGAAAACCTAAAATATCATAAATTTGATGCAATATCTTTGTCAACCTCGCAATTTTTTTTTTTTTTATTATTATTATTATTAATATTATACATATTGTTTTTCATTGTCAATGGTCAAAACATTGAATTTTATCTTTTATATGCATGATCTCTATTATTAACTTTTTCATCTATTGTTTGAATGTTCAGAGTACATGAATACTGGAGATCCTACATTTAAGTGTTCATTTTGCAAGGCGAATTTTTGGTTCTAGGAGATAGTGAATAATCGTTACAAAACTTGACGATCATATTCTATAAGGTCAAATTCTATCTGACAGTAATGCAGGACACAAGTTCTTTATACCAAGGATATCGTTGAGCCATTCGAATTTTAGGATACTTATTAGATTTAAAAAAAAAAAAAAAAAAAAAAAAAAAAACAATTTTCATTGATGGTGTCATATGCCATGACTATCAATAAGAGTCAGGTATAATCATTTTCGCATGTATGACTTCTCCCTAAAAGGTTGATATTTATACATGAAACTAATAAATGATGAACTTATATCTTATTTGTGAATGTTATTTATTTTGTTTAAGGATTCATTTAATTTCGAATATGATTATTTTTATTTAGACGTTTCTTCCCGTGCATCGCACGGGATGATTCACTAGTCATAGATAAAAGAATTTACTTTAGATCATTTTTATATACATTTTGATTAACGACATGGGTTTTATATGCTCAGTAAATACAAGAGTTCTATACTGGTACATATGTTATTGGCATCAGATGAAAATTTCCCAGTTTAAGCATTATAAGATGACCTTATTTTATTTTATTTTTCAGAAAAAGAAAAAAACACAGCATGTGAATATATGAAGCTACACATTGAACCACGCTTTTGCCTCGTTAAACTGTTAACTTGGAATTTTGTTTTACCCCCTTGTGAATCTAAAATTACTTAATTTGAAGTCCACAGCTGGAAACTTTACATAAAATAATCTGTTATGAAGTAGTTGCACATAATAATCAGCTTAATTTGATGCTCAATTGCTTCAATGGAAATTCCAATGATGTATACTGGGTCTAAGTGATGCTAAAGTAACAATTTCTTGTTTAAATTATTCCCTATACTTTTAAATATTTATAATGGGAATTGCACTAACATGTTGATTCACGCTTGTTTGGGAAACTCTTGACGTTTTGAAGATACTTGCCTGACACAATTGACGTTGGAAGCAACGGTCAGCAAAGACCATCTGGTTGTGACTGCTAATCAGAGTTCAAGATTCAACAATCTCAATCCTCGTGTCTTAATTTCCATTATTCTGAGGCTACATCTGTATACAAATGTTTTCACTGGGTAGTGAATGATTCTCCCCTTAGTCCAACCGGGTCATCTGTCTTCTGACTGCTAATGAATGTACTACTTCGATTTGTTAGAGTTTTATTTATGAGATCTATCGTTTTGTTAAAAATTGGTGTATAAACTAGTGTTTGTAAACATTATTGCTGGCACGTCTTTTACTCTTTCTTCTCCGTTTCTCTGTTTGAAAACTGACTCTTTCTACAGTTGAAGATATCCCATGCATAAGTCTGTTAGCTGCTTTACTACCAGTCATTGTTACTGACTTACCGGTGATATATCCTTCAAGAATTCAGTTGTGTATCTACATCTTGCAAAACAAATGATTTTATCGTCCAGTTTAAATATTTCTGAGTTGTTACTGAATTTCTGAATGTAATCTTGAGAGGTGGAATTACTGTTTTATATTGTTTGTAGTCCGGATAAGAGTATTTAATTGACCCATATTTTCCATGAAAAGTATTCTAGGGAGGAAAATATTTTCGTTGTTTCTTGTTTGATTGATAAATTTTTAATGTAAAATATTTTCTAGATATAAGCAAAAGAACCATGCTTTAGCCCATTTCCTTCTAAATATTTTCTGCAGATGAGAAAATAAAAGATTCCATCTTTCGTTACACCCACCCTCTGATAAAATGCCCGAACTGATTCGTCAACATTTTTTTGAGGGTACGTAGAAATTAGTTGCATTTATTCTCATTAATTACTAGGAGGGATGTCAATAAGCCACGCCTATGAACCGAAGTTCAAGGCTTGAGCTTTTTCTAGTCGAATCATATCGAGTCCAATTGAGTCCCAAGTTTTTAAATTATATTTTATTTTTATAACAAAATCTATAAATTTGTTATTAAAAATATATATATACAACGAGTCGAAAGTCGAAGTCCATCCTTTAAAAAAAAGCTCAGCTAGCTTTGGCTCGAAATCTCGAGCCGTGAGCCAAGCTTTTTTTTGAGCCGAGCTTGAGAGTCTCGAGCTGACGAACCATCCCAAGTTACTAGTATATCATTAATGATTCGTGACCTTTTCTGTAACCTTATTGAGGTCGAAACAGCTATAATGTTAGTTATAATTCAAACTTCAATGCCAGATCTTAACAAGTGCAAAATACATGCGACTA
This sequence comes from Ligustrum vulgare, assembly GCA_963555705.1. Classification (NCBI taxonomy): domain Eukaryota; kingdom Viridiplantae; phylum Streptophyta; class Magnoliopsida; order Lamiales; family Oleaceae; genus Ligustrum; species Ligustrum vulgare. The sequence continues at coordinate 48,686,376 of OY743174.1, forward strand.
CAGATCTTTCCCTCAAGGGACCATGTCACAACTCACGCTGCAACTGAACATAGAGAGAAAAATCAATACCCAACGCAATCATACTTGACGGAACCCCAAGCAAGCCTACGAATATGATAACCACAGCTTAACAGTAATCCTCGTAACACAAGCAAGCTGTCTATCATTTCTTGCAGCTTTATGAAATTCGTTTTTGAATAGGAACACAAAAATATGAATCAACAACAGATTTACATAGCTTTGGACATACAAGTTAATCTCCTTGCCTACTTGACTAGAAAATGGTCAAAATTCATCCATTGCTGTAAGTAAAAGAGTTGGCCTCTATGATGCTGTCTCTTAGAAAATCCTACTTACGTATCTTAGAAAATCCTACTTAAATCAATCAGATGTAGAATATTAGCAACTAATTGATCTTTTTCCACTCACAGGAATGCAATAAATGATTTGTAACAAATGTTGCAGACCTTGCCTTCCAAGTTGGTGTAATTGTCACATGTGCAGCAAATTCCCAGACTTTTTGACATCTCTTAGCATACGACTAGAAGAAAGATCCTTTCACCAAGCTGAAAATTCGAAATTGAACTTCAAATTCATGAATATAATTACAGAAAAGGGAAAACAACTAACGTGCACATGCAGACGCACACCAACCAGAAAAAGGAAAAAGAATGAAATGTCAAGCTCCAACTTTGGGATATGCTCTAGCAAATTTCCAACTATGTCATGGTTTCTTCATATATAAGTTCTTCTATCAACCTCTTGCATTTAACTATATTCAGCTGGTAAAATTATCAATTTCCCATAACAGCACTTCCAGTTTTTGACAATTTCCATTTTTAAATTGAAAACTAGACTAGAAACATATTTATGGAAAACACTCACTCGGTAGGAGAAACTCAGTAAACATTGGTCCTCAGAGATATCCCCAATTTTACAAGAGCAAAAACTACTTTCTGCCAACAGAGGAAAGCTTATCTGGGTTTGTTTGCACGGAACTTCCTGTCATCATTGCATGAGTAAAAGAGCCTGAAGTAGGATTTGATGCCATCATCGGTCTTGAAATTGGAGGCCTCAAGGATGTCATGCCCATAAAGGTTCTTGATACTGAGTTTGGAACAGTCATTCCAACTCTGTTGGGTGGTAAAGACTGCGACATAGGACGAGCTGAGGAAGCAGACATGCCAAGCCGTGTTGCAATAATCTGTGCTCTCTCATGGAGCAGCCTCTGCTTTGATCTATCCAACTGTTCCTTGACCCTTATTGCCACATTTTCCATATCACTAAAGAACGCCAACTTGGTCTCCAGTTTGTGTAACTGCAAACAAGAGTATCTACATTAATTATCATGTGCATGGGTAACACACAGGCACAACAGCGAAGAGTTGCACTCATAGGACAACAAATAAGCCAAGCTAAGCTTTAGTGATAGTTAATGTAGATACTATGAGTGCAAGAAGATAATTAATGTGACTCTTCTTCAGGCGTCCTGCTCAAGTTAGGACATAATTTGCAAGCGAAGCTAAGCTCATGAATTGATCTTTCTCATATAATTTTATATAAGATAAAATCTTCCCTCAAATGCAGTATCTCTCATGTTTGACAGAAAACTACCAGTTTACCTTGATCCATTTACAACAACATCAAAGTTTCAAGCAAGTATAACACATTACTGACCATAAAACCTAAGGACCACTTACTAGCATTTAACATGCATCTTATTGATTAGAATAGCAAAGAGTTGAATTCGTAACATCTTAAATTAAAGAAATATTAAAGTAACTAACTAACAAAACTAGACTATCAACAAAATGAAAATATCGAACAAGTTTCGAAGTGCAAAGGAAACAAAATAGCCATTTCAAACCACTCATTTCCTTTGCAACTCTGCTAACAAGAGACAACGGTAAACAGTGCTGGTTAACATTAGAATACCTGCTTTTCTATTAACAATGCAGCAAGCTCACGAATATGATCCTCTTCTTGGTCTGCAAGGAGCTTCGCCTTCACCGCTGCAGCTGATATAGCAGTTACTGCAGCTCGTTTTAACTTGTCAATAGGAAGATTATCTTGGGTCACTAAGTTCTCTTTATTTTCATTATTACGTGCCTTTGCTTCTTTCATCGAGGGCACTCTCTTGTCATCACCACATTCTTTTGATCTTTCCACACCTGGGGTTAGCAGTACAGGGAATTATTCCATCGCGAGTTGCTTGGACATACAATCTATCAAGTGAACTTGGTGACAAATTTATTTAAAGGTGAATGCCAATTATTTAAACCCCATTGACTGTAATGTAACCAGGAAAGGATTCCCTATTTTAGACCAAAAATCCTAGTGTAGTCTAGACAATGGACCATATTCAATGCCCCGTAATTTCTTATGCCAATAAATTTAAATTTACATGTTGATACCCATTTACATCAAACATACACTACAGCTAGCAATAAATAATCTCCAAGTTTAGCTTTCTTCAAATTATCAACATAAGCTCTAGCAATTAGATAACATGCTAAATAAAATTTTGAAATGAACCTGTATTTTCTTCTTTTTCAGTCACTGAATTCAGTGATACCAATTGCATGGTCACTCCCTTTCCTGAGTTTAATAATTTATCTCCATTAGACTGAGAAGTCTCCCCTTTCGAAACTCCATTCCCTGACTCTTTGGCAGCACTGGGAGGAAGCTCAACAATTGAAGTTAAGATAGCCAATTCTTCTGCATTTTTTTGTGACTGTTCATCTTGCAAATCTGGGTTACTAGATTCAATCACAGGGGCACTTTGGGCTTCCTCTTGATTGACTATTCCTTCAGGCACTTTCCCAGTATCAGATCTGTCTGCATGTTTGTTGCTGGGAGAGAGTACAAGTTTCAGTTCTTCTGTAGCAGAATCCTTGTTTTCGTTATCATTATCATCATTTTGGGAGCTGATCTCACCAATTAATGGATCAGACTTTTCTAGTTTCTGCTTTTCAGCATGAAGATCCTCATCCTTTTGACCTTCCTGCCCAATGGTTTCAGCTGCAGCTCTGCAAATTTTGTGTTCATATTAGTCTCGAATGATATTCTTAGTCTTGGGCAATATAAGTGATAAAGAAGCTCACTGACCCTTCTGAGTCAACTGAATTCTTATTGTTGTCTGGTGGATCTTCCAATCGCAAACAGTGCCTTGCAGCAAGCTGCTCGCTGGAAGAATTTCCAGATAGTGATTTTAAAAGGCTACGAACTGATGCAGCAGCTATATTAGGTTCCACCAATCTTGCCAGGAATGCTGCCTAGAAGAGAGAAAATCGCTATTTAAATGCCAACAGAAAAGGACTCCAGGATTTTCCTATCAATTGTTAAGAGGCATATTAATCAAATCGTCCGCTGGGGACAATGTGATGAGAATATTTACTTAGTGGGATTATACATTAGATATCACAGCTCAAGAGTTTCATTCTGTAGGAATTTAAAAACAACATCCATTATGTTCCATTTTTCCTCAAGCAAGTATTTTGATATTGGGTTTCCACAAAACCAAGACTGAGTAGTCATTATACTAGTACCATACTGGCATCGAAAGTCAATAAACAAACTTACCATTGTCATCACTGGATTACCAGCTTCAGCAAATGATAGTCTTTCTCCAGGTGAAGGATGAGTACCCACAACTTCAAATGCCTCTCTGAGTGCTTTCAGTGCACAACTCTCCCCATCTTCTGGATTAACACTGGATTTATTGTCCTCCTCAACTGGCTTTGAGATTTCCATGGGACAACATGAAGCCTGATTGTCATTCGCATCACCTGGACTATCTTCGTTTCGGTCAATTTTAGATGCTGAAGTATCAGTATTGCTGGAAACTGGACATTCATTTTCTTTAAAAGTTACGTCAGTTTCATCATCATGATTGAAAAATTCATCCTCAATTGGCATTTGAACAAAGTGTAAAATACATTGAGCTTTTGTCTTTGTAGCTACATGCTCAGCAATCTCACTCCAGTTATCTCTAAAAATTTCTATGGCTTCAAGGAGTAAAAGAGTTTCCTGATCTGTCCACTTTCCGCCACTTGCACCACCAGCTTCGGCAGGCTCCATGAGAATGAAATCCGAAGAGGACATATCCGATCCAAACTTCCCATTGTTGAAACAATCAGCACATAAATCAAAATCTGCCTGTGAACAAATTGGATTTAGGAGACAGAATTTTTTTGAAAAGAATAAATAACAGGAAAGGAAAGAATCGAACTAGACAACCATAGTCCCTCAGTTTCAACCATAGATCATTTATATAAGACAAATTTAGTTCTTATCAGAAACGAATACACTAGTTTTTTTTTTTTTTTTGGGTGGGTGGCGGGGGAAGAAGAAGAAACAAATACATGAGGCGTAACTATCATCTAGAATCAGTAGTGCAGAATTAAGAAGTGGAGGAAGATACACAGCTCTGCTGATGCATAAATTTGTCTGCATACATGAGTTTGAGTGTGTGGGCATTAAGGAATGGATATTTAAGCTGAAACCAGACAAAACTAGCCGATTTTTAGTTTAAGACAGTTTGTCCAGAACCATTGAAAAGTAACTGGCATCTAGAAATAACGGACACGCACATGTGATGATTAATTACAGGTCGTTCTCAGAAAATCTCAACCACATTCCTGGACAATACATTCTTTAGCTGATTAAAGATCTCTACACAAGGCAAAAGTACTGTAAAATACAAGAAACCTGCTTCTGGCAGTGGTACCGTCTCCGAGAGCAATCTGCTGAACAGGAGTTGCAGTGGTACTCGACTGAAGGCCCCTCAGACTTCACCAATTCTTCGGCAACAACAGAATCTGGAAATAATCCAGATGGCATAGCTGGTGTTGCCAGGTTAAATCTGGGAACGACTGGAGTACGTGATTGCTCTGTTTCAAAGCGAAAGAGTTTCCCAATTAAAGAATCTGTTTTTCCTGGTTCATCAGCATCAGCACTGGCATTGGAGTCAGAATCAGGACCCACTGTATCAGATCCATTGGATGGGAATGGGTGATAATTAATCAAACCCCAATAATCCAAGAACTCCATCACCTCTTGCCTAGCTTCCAATTCTCCAACTGTGAGCTCGGCTAAATCTTTCACCTCAATCTGTGCATTGGGATTGGAATGAAACTTTTTTACGATCATATTCCGTATGTCCATGTATATATCAGGAGTTCTACTCTCCAATTTCTCATTAAAGAAACCCGGAAGCATTCTCTCTTCTAGGGGATGAATTTTTGTCCATGAAAACCATCCTGAAACCCATAAAGCAATAGACAAATAGAAGTTGCAGTGTAAGATATATATCCCTACTTGTATGGAAGAACTCTATGATCTAGATCAAGACAAACAACAAACTTCACACCTTCAGAAGATAATAGTCACATGCATACAAACCAATAATTAGAATCAGAAGAGTTTAAATAAGGGAATCTTGATTTTTTTTATTTTTTTTATCAGTATAATCTGATAGCATTTTATTTATCTTAACAATTGATTTAAATTATTTAGAAACCCCAAATAGATAAACCCTTAGTGATTACACCCTCGACTGAGATTATATTTCGCTATGTCTATTCTGAAATTAGGAGCTCTTTGGAGATTTTCATTATCTGAACTTTTGACAAGAAATCCAGAATTTCAATAAATAAAAAAATAAAAAAATGGCGAGGGGAGAGGAATGTTATACTTTGAACCAAAAGGCAAAAGCCCTAAACAAAATTTCCATCTTCTTCTCTAAAGAGTCCGAAGGCTTGAAAATAAAGCTTTAAGACGAACATTAAATTGACAAAGTATAATTAAGTAACAATCTTTATCAAAATCACTGAACTTTACATGCTCAGACTACAAGTAATAATAATAATATGCCTTTACGCGCTAAATTATGCAAGAAAACTCACTAACCAGCATGAATAGGCACCACATGGACATTTGCATCTCTCGATCTAATGGCCTCATACTCAGCCTCAATCTTTGCCTCCAAAGCCTCCCAATTTTCGTTCACTTCAATCGACTCCTCGTTCTTCACTGAGGTCTCTACGCGAACCCGCTCCGTTGGTTCCACCACCGACACACCGTTATTGTTCGGCTGCACCCGCGCCCTAGTGAATGGTCCATTGTGGTGGATCGGAGGAAATGGCACCGGGGATGGCTTCTCTCGAGCCTGGCGCTTGGAGGAAATGGCCTGATTAGTTAAACCACTGCTACTGTTAATGGAGGCCGATTTCCGCTTGTTGCCACCGCCTCTCCGCCTTGAGGTCGGCTGCTCCGAGGTCGGACCATCTGGAGGCTTCGACTGAGTTATGGTGGCGGCAGGCGGTGGAGTTCCGGTGGAGTCTCTTAGCTTTTCCTCCATTTCACTGGTCTTTTTGGGCGAATTCTTCAACAGCTACTGGGCGAGATGTGTGCGTTTGTATCTCTATCAATTTATTAGTTGTTTTAATCTGCGAGGCGACCCACGCTAATTCCTTGAGATCGCGTAAGGCTTTTCATCCGCACCGTTGGTAAATGTCATGGGCATTTGACGGTTTGGATGGGAAGTTCCTTTCTCAAATAAAGTGACAAACATGACAAAACAAAATCAGGTACGCTTTTCACGAGACTGTTAAATTTTCTCATCTTTTTTATCTAGTAGTAAGCACTTGCGTTGTACGTCTTACGTATTTAATGAATGTGATGCATAATATCTTCATAGAAGTAATACCATTTTTTGAAAGTTGTTCATGTAATAAATTTCAATGTGAGAAGTAATTAGCCGAAAATGAAAATAAAAAAACTATATAAATTTGAACAAAAAAATAGTAAGTAGTGTGTTCGAAAATTAATTTGGAAAAAATATCGATGACATGTTGTAAGTTTTGTATAATAATAAAGCATATTATTTCTTCAATGAATTTGCAAACATTCGTAGGAATTTAGATACTATTGAATATAAAAATAGGTATTGAATAATAGGAAGTTAAAAAACTATTTAAATTTCAATCATATTTTTCTTTTTTTATCATTTGATTAATAATTGAAAATTTGTAAGGAAAATTCAATAATGCAGATTTTTCAATAAATTTCATAAACTATTGATTGTTAAATTTCATGTTTTGAATTGAGAAAAGATAATGTGAGAAAAAAGTTTACCGTGACACACACTTTATGCGATTTGGATGATCACAAAAATTGTGATAAAGCTTATTTACTACTCATTTTAGTCATTTTTCCCTTTAATTTCAATAACTTCAAACACACATCTCCAACACTTATAAAGAAAATTATTACAGAATATTTACATGTATTGTAGATTAATATTACATGCTAATAAAAGAAAAAAAATTCAGGATAATATTGACAAAAAATCTAACAATTTTAGAGTGTTATTGACAAAAGAGAATAATGCAATAAATAACAAAAGAATAAAAATAATCTATGATTTGACATTATAGATATTTTCTTTTTCACAAATCCATAAATAATTTACTATAGGTCACATATAAATTGATTTTGCATTAATTAAACTCCCTTAATCCAATTATTAAAATAAGTTGATAAAATCCGAAATTACCTAAAATAAAAATAAACATAAAATTATGTGCGGATTTATGTGAATTCTATGATGATGATGATGATTATTATTATTATTATTATTATGTGCATTGCACAACTTATATATATTATGAATAATGTTGTTAATATTAAAATTATTAAGGCTGCGTTTGATAGTAAGGGTGGAATTTGGGTGGAAAGAAAATGAATTTCAGGGAATTGAATTATAGGGAATTAAATTCCTGAGAATTGAAAGTTTAATGTGTTTGATTTGTTTAATTTTCTAGGTAGAAAAATTGGAGAATTTTCCAACTTTTGTTGTTTGATTGACATTATTTTTCATGGAAAATAAAGTAAAATTTAGCTATTATAATATTATTTTTTTCATTTTTTAACAAGTTTGTACTTAGTAATAATAATGTTAATTTTTGAGAAAAAAATAAATCAATTAACAACAACAAAAATGATCAAACGTAACAAAAATAGTATAAGATTTTCCATGGAAAATAAAATCTCCTCCCCCCTTGGAAAACGAATTCATCCAAAACAAGGAAAATACCGGATTTCGAGGCAAGTGAAAAAATGAATTCCATGGAAAACTTAGACAACCAAACAGCGCAAAGTTGGAAAATCACGTGGAAAATCATATTTTTCATGAAAAATATGCGAATCAAACGCAGCCTAAATAGAATACACATGGAATGAAACCGTTGTGAATGAAAATATTGAATAAATAATTATTGAAGAACGTTGTAAAAATTATAAGATATTTTTTCTTATAATCAGAAATACGAACCCTAACAAAAAATAATTTTTTAATACTTAATAAACGCGAGAGTATAATAATATAAGAAAGTATAATAATGTAAAATTTTATAACATTGTAAATTGTTGGATAGTATAATATTTTAATAATAAATAAATAAGAGATTATAATGAAATAAAATATTTAATGGTACGAATAAAAAATTTGTAATCAAAAGTTTCTTCTAAACCCCAATTTTTCATATATTGTAATAAAATATGAGGGATGTACAAAATCACTCCCGTCAACTCTAACAACAAATAATTAAAAATTCTAAAAATTATTGAAAAAATGACACAAATAATAAAAGGATAAAAAAGAGGTAAATTTGAATTAAATTTGTACAATATATTTTTTTTCCCTGTGTAACATATGACATTAAACTCACGGATTAATGAAATTGTAAACTTTTGAATTGAATATCATAAGATTATACATTTATAATATTTATAGTGTAAACTATGGAATTTGAGTAGATTATTCAAATTTTGAAATTAGGTCTAAGCAAAAACTAAAACATAATTTTTTCAATACTAAATAAATGCGATAGTATAATATTATGAGAAAGTATAATAATGTAAATTATATTATAACATTGTGAATTGTTAGACAATAAAAATATTTTAATAATAAATAATTGAAAGATTATAATGAAATAAAATATTTAATTACATGAATAAAAAATTGGTAATTAAAAGTTTCTCCTAAATTCTAATTTTTATATATTGTAAAAAATAGAATATGGTGCACAAAATAAGTATCTTCATTTTTTGAACTTAAATAATTAATCAATATAAGAGGGCATAGTTGGTTTAAAGCAAAATATCTGAGGGCAAAATCTTGAAGTAAAAAATTCTCCTTTATCTACACTTTTAAGGTAGTGTAGATAGATAGATAATAATAATAATAATAATAATAATAATAATAATAATAATAATAATAATAATAATAATAATAATAATAATAATAATAATAATAATAATAATACAACCTATTTCGTAAAGTTAAAATTTTTAGAAGTATCCTCAAATTTATTTTTTACTAGTGATGACAACATGCGGATCGGTGCCTATTCAAATCCGCTCAATAAGATTTCGGATTGGATTGGGTCAAATAGTAAAAGTTTTGGATCGGGTTGAATTCGAATTGGAATAAAGATTATTCATTTTCGTTATTCATTTTCATTAACGACAAATAAGTCAATAGACAATTCATAAATCAACTAATCAGGGATGGATGTATTTTAAGCCCAACTCGAAAAATTTTCGCCTGCGCTAACAAAAATTTCTGGCTTCGTCCCTGCAACTAATATAATATCAAATGCATACAAAAAAAAAAATATATATATATATACATAGAGAATTAGAGATTTTGTGTCAAATTTAATAAAAAATTATATATTTTAGATTTAATAATTAATTTTTTTACAAAGTTTTTTAATTTAAAAAAAAAAAAATCGGATCGCAAATCGGATTGGATCACCTTGATCCAAATCCGATACGTCGATCCACGAATTGAGAGGTTTTTGGATTGGATCTTCGGATTGACAGATCAAATCGATTTTTTTGCCATGTTTATTTTCAACCACATATTTTTAAGGAACTCATTACTTTTGATACTTTTCAATCACTTTTTAATCATACATTATTTCAAAAACTCAATATTCATCAAAAAATTCCACACCAAGCAGGTTCTTAGCCTCTGTTTGTAAAAGCTTGTTTATATCATTAAAAATTTAACATATTTTTCTATATCTTTTGAATCATACATTTATCAATAAAATAATATTGCATATAAATCCAAAAAGATTTTCTACTTTTTAACTATACATTCTCCTAAAAATCACTATTTAAAAAATAATTTTTTCAAATATAAACGTTTTAAAATGAAAACCAAACACTGGGACATTTTGTTTATAAACGACTACATGATAACATCTCGTTGAATTTTATTTACCATCAACTTAAGGCTCGTGATAGGATTTTAGGGTTGTCCTATTGATTAGATGCTCGAGTGCGTCAACACTCGATCACAGGTTCGAAATCTACCTAACTTCCCTATTATCCCTCCCCTCCCCAATATTTCTCTTTGTAATAAAAAATAAAAAGACTTTAAGGTATTTGTTTGGTAAAAGTTTTTTGTATATTTACAAATAAAAAAATTGATGTTTTCGAAATAAAATATGTGATTGAAAAATAATTTGAAACAATGTGTGTGATTGTGGTTTGAAAAAATATATTGTTTATAAATATGTTTATAAACGCCTTTGTTTGGCAAAATTTGTTTATAAATTTTGTATATACACATGACATCTTATTGGACATTTTTTTTTAAAAGCCAACAATTTTGGTTGGTCAAATATTCTCGCCCGTCATTTTTTACTTTTCAAAATAATTGATCAATGAAATGTTACCACGTCACTATTTATAAATAATCATTTATAAATGATTTACCAAATAGATGTCAAGTTATCAAACAAAGGAATTTGTAAGTTATGTTTGACGATCATCATTTTTTACTCATTTTGCAATAATAATACTCAATTTGATCCACATAACTTACAGACTGTTCGGTGGCTGTGTTGTTGAATTTTTTTTATTTGACTTTTTGATTTTTTTTAAGGTAATATGTGTGGTTAAAAAGTGGTATGAAAATTTGTGTAATTTAAAACATATAATCATTACAAAAAAAATTTGAAATAAATGAAGCACCTGAAAGCAGTGTTAACAATAAAATATTGTGCACGTAAAATAAAAAAGTTTTTCTCATTTTCAACTACACAATCTCATATCAATCACTATTCAAAAATTTTTTTTTGCCATATAATGACAGTCAAGCTAATTATTAAATTTGTTAAGCTTAGCTCAAATGTAAGTATTTCGTGCTGGTATTGTTTTGTTTGTACTAACAATTAAAAGGGAATCAAACAAAAGTGTAAGGAACAAATCTTGAGATAAAGTCACAAAAAAGGTATTTTGCACTAGAAAAACTTAATTTACAAGATGCCCTAAAGGGGCGCAAGTACACAAATTAAACTAGTGAAATTTTAGTAAAATCTAAGTTAAGAATTACATCTCTATTTTAGAGTTTTGATTTGTTTGTCTTTATAAAAGTCTAAGTTTCTATAACATATACAAATAGTGTTTGAATCAAAAACTAATTCGTAACTGACTTGAATTTCGAAATTAGTAATGGTTGTCCACTTCCTTGTGTTGATTAACTTCCTTCAATAACTTCTCATGATTACCGAACTTGAGTCACCCACGTTCTCACTAACTTCCAACAATGCACTAACTATCCATGATCTCGTCAACGTTATGATAACTGCTTACCATGACTTCATCAACATTCCTTTAGATCATGAATTAAGTTGGAGAACTGCCTCTTGTGCGTCGTTCAGCATCTGGTCACCTAATGCTTGCTCTATTCACTCAATCGCTCAAGTCCCTTAACATCACCTTGATTCTTGGGCCTCCGTATTTGGCTTTTATGTTGGGCTTTTGAATTGAGTATTTTTGTGTTAACAATCACCCCAAATATGGCTGAATTAATATATAATAATTGACTTTGCCATATTCAAAGTCTTTGCACGTCCTTACAATCCCAAAATTAAGAAAAGTACGAAACTTACGATATTTTTCCAGCTTTTTAGATCTAATGTATGTCCTATTTCGGTGGCAATTCTTCTAAATTCCAACCCTTTGATTTTCACCCCTTCATAAATGTATGGCCGTTAGCATTTCTTTTCTTTCATCTCTCAATCTTCTATAAATAAGGTTAAATCCTAGAATGTATTTCTTTATCATACCCATATCTTTCATCATCTTTATTCTTCTCTGGAAAACATCACTTCAGTGGCAACCACGTTAATGACTAGTCTTCAGAATTCAGCGAAGCAACTATTTCCTCCTTTTATCAAGAAAAAGTCATTTTAGCTTTATCAATTTACTGCTCGCTTTGATCCCTCCATTGGTATGAGAGGTATAAGAAATATTTTTTACCATAAGGTCTTCTTAGCACCTCTGTAATACCCCAACTAAGAAAGCTTAAAAGAAATGATAGGTACTACTCATACCAACAAGGTGCACCTTCTTTTCCGGAAGTCCATCGTTAGAAACTTCACAGTTAAGCGTGTTTGGCTTGGAGCAATTCTGGGATGGGTGACCTCCTGGGAAGTTTTTCCGAGGAGCGTGCAAGTGAGGACAAAGCATGCTGAAAAGTCTCGTGTTGGTATAGTGGGGACAGTGCGCCGTCATCTAACGGTCGTTACATCCCGTTAAGTGGGACCCAGGTCGTTACAACCTCCTTCCATTTATGATTCCCAAAGGAGATTCTTGTGGCGAGGTTAATTGCTTGCTAGGAGTGCTTTTCGATCTGCTGCCAAATCGTTTCAACTTTCATAGCACCTCGACTCTTCTGACGAGACCCTTTTAGTGATGCATCTAGTAGGGATATGAAGACGGGTCTCATTAGTTGAATGTAATGGTTGATATGAATATAATAGTGCCCAACTTTTATACAAATTCATTGGAAGTTGTGGCCTTTATGACATTTGTATCAATTCCTAATTCGTAGGGAATTATTCCGTTAATAAAATCCTATGTTTGGATGTTTTCGCCCCATTTCTCTCTCTCTCTCTCTCTCTCTCTCTCTCTCTCTCTCTCTCTCTCTCTCTCTCTCTTATTTGTTCACCTTAAAAATGGAAGGAACATTTTGCTAATCGTTTAAAATGGCTAGAGCTTAGAGATTGAATACAAACTTTACTGTAGAAATGATAAGATAAGGCGATGTATGTCCTACAAAAATAGAAAAATAAGACGATATTGTCTTGATTCGATATTTTTCCTTATTAAGGAAAAGTTCTTAATCTTATTCTAATACACACGTTCATTCGTATGTATTATCAGTATTAATTTATTTATTTTTCCATATAGAAGGAACATATTTTTTCAAGTACTTTCCATTAATAGATCTCACATGCTTTATTTCATTTAAATCTTATAAATGATAATCTCCATTAGGTAGCAAATTTTATCCCTATATGGACCTTCCCAATTTGACGACCATTTTCTATAATTTAGATCTTTTCCGTCCAAAGGTAGTGTTGTCTTCCAAGCTAACTCTCCCAAAGTAAAGGACTTGGCTATAACCTTTTTGTTGTAGGACTTAGCCATTCTTTGCTTCTGAATTTGAAATTTATCTAGGATGTCCAACTTTAACTCATCCAATTCTAACAATTTTTGAACCATAGCTTCTGTATATTGTTCCTTACCCAAATTATTTTGTAAAGTCACCCTAATTGATTGCATGTTAATCTTCATAGGAAATACTACTTCTTGTTCGTAAGTGAGTCGAAACAGAGTAATCTTTGTCCTTGAACTTGGAGACATTCTGTAAGTCCATAATGCTTTGATTAAACATTCATGCCAATTTCTGGCATTTTCGCTTATCATCTTCCTTGTAATATTTTTGAAAATTTTGTTGGAAGATTTTGCATGGCCATTTGATTGGGCATAATATGGTGTTGAGTTTACTAACTTAATACCAAACTCGCCTAAGAATTGTCTGACTTGATCTCCACATTCAAAGAAGTCTCATGATCCATTATCAAGGTTTGAGGTATCTCGAACCTATAAATTATATGGTCTTGGATGAATTTTATAATGGTACCTCAAGAGATCTCTTTTAAAGGAATAACCTTAACACACTTAATAAAAAAATCTGTGGTTACTATGATAAATGTGTGTTGTTTGGACGAGGGAGGATAAATCTTTTTTATAAAGTCTATTGTCCATCCTCTAAACGCTTAAAGCTTAATGATGTAAGTCACTTCACTTTCTGGTACTCTTTGAATTGGCCCATGTTTTTTGACATGCCAAACAACATTTAGCATATTGTACACATAATCGCCCATTTTTGGCCAACAGTATCCGCTCCTCATAATTAACCATCTCATTTTCTGTCCTACTTGGTGAGCTTCACATATTTCTTCGTGCACTTCTACAATTATTGTCTTAGCATTCCCCAAACTTACACATTTGAGCATGATCCCATCTGCACGTTTCTTGTATAACTTTTCATCTATTAATATATAATTTAGGCTTGTAACTTAATTTCCCTTTTGCCCTTTTTTTTGGGTCATGCTCTGCTAATATGTATACTTTTACTGGATGACCTTGAATGGGTGAGACCAACACGGGTGGACTTGATAAGTATATCTTCAGGCTGTCAAAAGCCTTTTGATGTTCTTCTTCTAGACGAATTCGTCATATCCCTTGAACTTTAATAGAGGCGAAAAAGTTTTTCTTCGCCCTGCACAATTGGAAATAAATTGCCATAAGTTCACCTGACCCAAGAATCTTTGTAACTCTTTTTTACTGTTAGGTTGTTTGGCCTCTAATATATAGCCATTGCTTTATTATTATCCAATTCAATCCCCCTGTTATACACTAGGAAACCCAGGAAGTTCCATGAATTTATGCCAAATGCACATTTAAAGGATTCGACTTTAATTTGCATTACCTTATATTCTCAAATGAATGTTTTAATTGGTGAAAATAATCTTCTTTTTTGAGTTATTTGACTACAATATCATCTACATAAATATCAATAAATTCACCAATCATATCATGAAAGATCAGATTCATTACCCTTTTGATTAGTAGCCCCAGCATTTTTTAGGTCTAATGGCATGACTACCCATTCATAACATCCTAGGGCTCCTAGGCATCTAACAGCAGTTTTATGTAAATCTACTTCGGCTATGTAAATTTGACTATTCCTGGAGTAACCATTCATGAAATAATACATAATGTGCTCAATAGTGGAATCAACTAAAGAGTCTACTGTGGGCGTTGGATATTCATCTTTAACCATTGCTAAATTTAGATTTCTAAAGTCTATGCACACTATTAATTTACCATTTTTTTAAAACGGGCACAATATTAGGGAACTACTGAACATATCTTGCTGTTCTAACAAAACCTACTTTTAGCAATCACTCTACCTCTTTCTTTACTTCAGACACTACATTGGGTGCAAGAAGCATATGTGGTTGTTTATGAGGCTTGAAGTTAAGTTTAGTAGGTAATCTATGTTCTACCTAATTTCTATCTAAACTGAGAATTTTTTCATATTACCAAGTAAAAAAATATTTATATTCTTTCAATAAAAAATCAACTTGGTACTAACCTCTTCATCGAGTAATTGACTAATAAATGTTGGATTGGATGATCTTTTCCTTCATCACCGATGCTTATTCTCACTAATGGATCTTATGTTTGAGCATATTCTAACTTTGCGATCTTCATCAAATTACCCCACAAGTCTGTAGAGGTTCTTTCTTCCAGACAATCCACCTTGTTGACTTCACTTTATAAGTAGTGCTCCTAGGCGAAATACATTTTTGTAATAAGTTTTGCAACAGTACCCGCTACTCTAACTAATTGTCCACCATTTTCAAGTGTGATTTTTATGTTATTTATGGCCGTGTCTAAGGGCATATCGATTGAAGTAGATTCTTAATTTTGATCAAACATTTTTTAAATGTATGAATGAAGAAGAGAGGATAAGCTCATTACATTCATAAACTATTAATTTGACTTTAAGGGGCCTAAACATTCTGTGATTGGTATTGCATTACACTTCCTGGATTATCTTCTTGCCAACTATTGGCTCTTCAAAAGCCACTATGCTTGGCCTCGTTTGGGTAAACAATTAAGTAAAAGCCTCTACTGAATATGGCTCTTCAGTTTGTGCTATCACTTACGTTTCTTCTTCTTTTTGAACCATCCTAATTGATCCATAGTTGCTTTCATACATGAATCGTTCTACCAAATTAGCTTCTACCATAAAAGGCTATTGATTGGCCTGGACGACTTCAGCCTCTTCTTTATCATTCCAGAATGAAGGAATACATTGATTCCCGTATATCTAATCCCTTCCTAGTAGCATGTTACAACTGATGGGGCCATTTATTATGAAGAAAATAGTAGTTTTTGTTGTAACCCCCACTGTTATCTCCAACGGCATCACCCCTTTAGCTTAAGTTACTCCTCAATTGAAGTGAATCACCACCACTTCTGTTGGGATGATATCAGAGTTTGACTTTGCAAAATTTCTTAACATTCTGTATGAAATGGTGTTGATGGCTACCCTATTGTCAATGAGTACCTTGGACACTTGAATAGTGTTGGCAACGGGGCGAATCGGGCCCCGATCCGCCCCGCTCTGAAATTATTTCAACAGATCCAGATCCGCCCCACGATCCGCCATTTTTCGGGTCGAGCCGGGGCGGATCGGCCTCCAGATCCGTGGACCGATCCGCGACAACTTTTTTTTATTTTTTTATATATAATTTAAACTAAATTTTTTTAAAAAAATTAAAAAAATTATTTTTTTTAATTAACCGGGGCGGATCGGTCTCGATCCGCTCCGTTGATCCGCGGATCGGATCGGGTCGACGAATCAGTGGAGCAGATCGAATTTTTTTGCCATCTCTACACTTGAATGCTATCAATTAAGGCCTTTATATATAATGACCTTAGGTGCTTTATCAAATTCAGAAGTTTTTTTGAACATGACCTTCTTTGTTGACTTAACTTCTACTTTTTGTTTGCCTTTTTTCATTTCATTTCTGCTTGACACATCCACCTGCAACATGTCCTCAGTATGGATTTTCTTAACTCTTCCTGCTTGCATGGAACTTTAGACGGTTCTCCCCAACCAGTTGGTGGAGAAATACCTTTGGAGGGCGATCTGTACTTTTCAGTACAAGGTACCTCTCGTTTCCTTTTGGGTGTTCCATATAGAACGAAGTAGTTGAGTGATCATCATATGGCTCGCCGGACATGCCTACTGCTGGATTGCTTTCTTGGTATAGTTGCTTGAGAAGCTTGCCATGTAATACTCTCCTCATTCTACACTCTTCCTCCAGGTCCAGTTCTTCTTCTATATCAATTATTCCATCATCGTTTGAGTTACGTGTTTCCTCAATTTCTGGAACTACCTCAAACAGAAGTATTACCCTCACATTCGTCTAATTCTTCTATAACAACTTCACTATTTTTCTTATTCTTGAACTCATTGGCTAATATGTAGTTGCTGGCCATATTTGGAGATAAAGTACCAAATTGGATGCTGCTTGATCGTACAACATCATCTTCATCTTTCTGTCTATGCTCAACTTCCCAACATGTTTACTCGTTGATGCTTCTTCTATTAGCTTTTGTAGACCTTTACTTTGCTTAATTTTGAGAGTGTTCTAATTCTCTACCCAAATGAAATTTGCAGGCTTAGACTATTCCATACCTTGTTGCTGTTTCATCATTAACACGTAATTTATTTGACTGTGTCTTTGTTACATCCTTGTCATCTATTCTAATGGGATGACCTTTCCTGCTCTAGGACTGTATGAATGCTACATGTTTAAGTGATATGGTAGTGTCCTGAATGTTTTAATATTTTGTGATAGATTAGATGATCTTCCAAACATCCCAGTGTATAATTACAGGCTATATGATCTTCCAAGAGGTAGCCCCATTTGTTCTCTGAACAGTGGTGGTTTTGCAGCATTAGTTGGTTGCATGCCTTTTTTCCATCTGCTTCTTTACCAATTTCCTTTTGACATCTAACACACAAATTCCAATCTCCTTCATCTATTTATTTTCCTTTTAACCTTTGAAAAACACTGGAACGTGGTTCGACCTCCCATTCATCTTCCACCAACTAAAACTTTGGTAGGTCATGCTTGTTGAACTTAGGGATAACCATGTCAACATTAACTGGCTGCGGGAACAGATTTTTGTCCACTGCCATCTTGTTTTTTGATTCGTAGGTAATTTTCCCTATTTCAATGGCATCTTCTAATACATTATGAAAAACCAAGAAATTATTAATCATATGAGACCTTGCATTACGTCATTTACAATATTTTTACCATTAATTAGCCATGGTTTGACAATTTATGCTTATCACTCAATTTATCTGTCTGTCTTTATATAACCATCAAATGAAAAACTCTAGCATTTTTATTTTCTTCTTTTGCTAGTTCATCTTCATTTGATGTTTCCATCTTGGTTAATATTAGACAAGCATAAGTGTCTCCTTTAACCAATTCAGCCAAACACACTTTTGGCTCATCTTGACTAGTATCTATGGCATGGATGTCAATATTAAGGTCTCTACAATAAGTCCCTTTAATAAAGTTCCTCATTTGTTCCTCATCTCTTAACAATCGCTTATATCTGATGACATTAGCACTAAGTTGAAAAAGATCAGGAAACTCTCTATCTTGGAACTTCTTTTTTAATTCAAAACTGAAATAACTTTGTGTGATTTTGACAAAAAAAAAAAAAAAAAAAATTCAGACAAGGGAACAAAACATTTAATCCTAGTCGTTTTAAATCTTTGAAGAAAATACTCAACCCATTCATTTTGCAGTGACACAAGTTTTCCAAATCTGCCAAAGTAACTTTTGATTTAGTTTTATAAAATTGAGCAAAATTGTTTCAACTGTTGTCATGTTTGAATAGAATTTGCTGGCAAGTTAATGAATCACGAGAAAGCAACCCCATTTAGTGAACTTGGGAACAACCTCATCTTATGGTAGTCAGTAACTTTATAAAATGTCACATATGTTCCAAAGTGGATATTTCCTTTAAACCAGTGAACAAGGAAAATTTAGGCACTCTGAACCCTCTTTACCAAGGATATGCTTGATCTACCCCAGTCTAGATAAGGTTTTCTGTATGTATGGAGAATTACCATCCGAGTTCCAAAGACCATTTGATCATGTAAGATTTTCGTTATTTGCTCCCTTAACATGGCATTGAGATCAAATGGAACTCCTACTTGCTGTGGTACATAATTTACTGTTGGTGACCTGACAAGATTAGCCCCAACGTTAGCCATGAATGGACCATTGTTTGCGTCATTAATACCAATGAATGGTTGGTTTGCTCCTCCATTAATACGTGCAGGATTTTATCTTATATTCTGTACATTTTCTATAATATTAAGGGTACCCCCAAATTAAAAGTTCCAACACCTCCCACGTTAGAAGGTCCAAGACCCCCCATGTTGGATGAACCAATATGTGGTGCTTTTAGGTCTTGACTCATGTTCATGGTTGGTAAACCAGTATTCGTATTTGCATTTGACTAGTTATTTCCTATTAGGCTCCTAGTTTGGAAGTAACTACTCCCTCCCATAGGATTTGTTTCACATACTTGGAAGTTAGTTGGAACGTGAACAGTTGGTGAATCGTGGGAAATTACTTAGTTCAATATTGGAATTTAGTAGGTACGTGAATAGTTGGTGAAATCATGGGAAATTACTTAGTGCAAAGAAATGGATGACTATTATGCAAAGAAGTGCACAACAATTACTCCAAGTCGGTTACGAAGTAGTAGATGAAACATTTAATAGTAGATTGTATACATTGTAGAAAGTTAGACATTTAGAAAGTCAACAAATCAATAACTCTCAAACAGAGATGTAATTTTCTTATGTTAGATATTAGTATAATTTCCTTAATTTAATTTGTGTGCTTGCACTTCTTGGAGACATCTTATAACTTAAGCTTTTCTAGTACAAAGCACCACTTTTGTCTAATCCCTTTTAATTGTTAGCACGAGTGAAAAACAACCGCATGAAATAATTTAGCTTGCCCGATGAGACAATTGGTGTAGGAGAAGTTTGAAATATCATGCCTCATAAAAATTCTGACAAAGAGCCAGTTACACACTATGATTGAGCAGTTTGAGGGTCAGCAAATTACCCCAGAGACGGAAGGATCGCATCATGTTAGACCACTATTAGCAAATTATGTACCACATCCAATAGGAGTTCCATTTTTTTCCCAATGCCATGTTGAGGAAGTAACATAACGACAATCTTATAGGATCAAATGGCCTTTGGAACTCGGCCAGTAATTCACCCAATATACAGAAAACCTTATCCACACTGAGTAGATCAAGCATATCATTGGCCAAGAAGGTTTAGGGTGCCTGAATTTTCCTTGTTCACTAGTTTAGCTTTAGGGGAAGTATCGACTTTAGAACACATATGGTGTTTTACATTACTGTGTGGTGAAGTTATTGATTACCACAAGATGAGATTGTTCCCATGTTCATTAATTGGGGTTGATTTATTATGGTTCATTAACTTGCTAGAAAATTCTGTTCAAACATTTATGCTTAATTTTACAATATTGAATTAGATTTAGCAAACTTGCATCAACCGCCAAATGAATGGGCTGAGTTTCTTCTTCAAAGATATAAAACGGTTAGGAATAAATATTTCATTCCCTTACTTGAAAAAGAATGTCAAAATCCCCCAAAGCTGCATCAGTTTTGAATTCAAAAAGAAGTTCCAAGACAGAGAGTTCCTGATCTTTTTCAACTTTGCGCTATGTCGTCAAATAAGAGTGATTATTAAGAGTGTTAAGAGATGAGGAACAAATGAGGAACACTAGTAAATACACTTATTATAGAGACCCCAATTTTGATGTACGTGCCATAGATACTGGTTAAGATGAGGCTAAGGTGTGTTTGGACGAATTGGCTAAAGAAGACACTTATATTTGTCCCACATTAACAAAGATAAAAATATCAAATAAAGATGAATTAGCAAAAGAAGAAACTAAAAAGGTTAGAGTTTTTTCATTTGACGTAACAAAAGCTGATACAATATTGATCAGTTATAAAAAGACAAGTAGATGAAGTTGAGCGATTAGCATACACTGCCAAATCCTAAAAAAATGAGGGTATACAGACAGCCAACTAATGCTACGGAGCCACCATCATTTAGAGAACAAATGAGGCTAACTTCTAGAATATAATATAGCTCGTGGTTATATGCTAGGACATTTGGGAGATCATCTAATATATTACAGAATATTAAAAATATTCGGACCACAAACATGTTGCTCAAATGTGTGGCATTCATATAGTCCTAGCGTAGGGAAGGTGATCCTATTCAATGAAACGAGATGATAAGGACGCAACAAAGACGCTATCAAAGGGATTACAGGTGGATGATGAGAAAAAAGCAAAAGGTATGGAACAATCTAAGCTTGCAAATTTCATTCGGGTGTAGAATCATAACACTCTCATAGTTAAGAAAAATGGAGCTGTACAAACGCCAATAGAAAGGCATAAAAAGTAAAAACGTTAGGAAATCATAATTGGAGCACAGAAAAAAGATGAAGAGGAAGAAGAAGATTATGTAGGACAATCAAGTAGCATCCAATTTGACACCTTACCTGTAGACATGGCCAACAATTACATATTGGAAAATGAATTCAAGCATAAGGAAAACAGTAAAGCTGTTATAAAAGAAGCAACCTTCATGTTAGAGTATGAGGATAATACTTCTATTGAGGTAGTCCACAAGTTGAGGAAACACATGACTCAGATGATGATGATGATGATGATGATGATGAAATGACTGATATAGAAGAATAATTGGACCTGGAGGCAGAGTGTAGAATGAGGAGAGTATCATGTGACAAGCTTCTCCAACAACTCTACCAAAAATGCAATCCGACAGTAGGAAAGTTGGATGAGCCATCTGGATGATCATTTGATTACCTTAATCTATATGGAACACCCAAAAGAAATAGAAGGGTACCTCGTGCTGAAAAGTATAGGTCGTCCCCAAAGATATTTCATTCACCTCCTAGTTGAGGATAACCATCAGTAAGTTCCATGCAAATTGGAGAAGTTAAGGAACTACATACCGAGAAAAATGTTGCATGTGGATATATCCAGCAGAAATGAAATGGAAATAGGTAAGTAAAAGGTAGATGTTGAATCAACCCAAAAAGTCATGTTTGAGAAACCTTCTTTGAGCCCGACTAAACATTTGAGACCCTTGTATATAAATTCCATAATTGATGACATTCTTGTATCCAAGGTGTTCATTGATAATAGGGCAACCATAAACACTATCTCATACAGAATGATAAAAAAATTACCAAGTCTGATGTATATATCATCTCAACAGAAGTAGGGTTGACCAACTTCAATGGTGGAGCAACTCCAGCCGAAGGAGTGATGCCTTTGGAGATAACAAAGAGGAGTACAACTAAGACCATTGTCTTCTTCATAATAGATGGACCCACCAGCTGTAACGTATTTTTAGGAAGGGACTAGATACACGATAGTCAGTTAATTCCGTCATCACTCCAACGGTGTTTAGTATTCTGGAAAAATAAAGGTAATGTTGAAGTCGTGCAGATTGATCAATGACCTTTTGAATTAGAAGCTAACTCAGTAGAAAAAATTATGTAAAAAGGCAATCGTGGACTAATCAGGATGGTTCAAAGAGAAGTGGAAACATAGGTGGTATTCCAAAGTGAAAAACCATACTTAGTAGAGGCTCTTACTAAATTGTTTTCTCAAATAAGGCCAAACATAGTGGCCTTTTAAGAGCCAATAATTGACAAGAAAATAATTAAAGAAGTGTAATGTAGAACCAATCACAAGGTGTTCTTACAGAAATCACGGCCCTTAAAACCAAATTAATGGTTTATGAAAAAATTTCGAAGAAAAAAAGAGAGAAGCCTTAGCATTACTAAAAAACTAAATGGCCATATTCGACTTGGAAGACAATATACAAAGAGAAGTCAACAAGGTGAACTGCTTGGAAGAAGAAACCCCTATAGACTTGGGGATAATTCGATGAGGATTGTAAAGTTAGGGTTGCTCAAGCACAATATCCATTGTTGAAGGTAAACATTGGTGATAAAGGAGAATATCACCCAAACTTTATTAGCCGATTACTCGATGAAGAGGTTAGTACCGAGATAATTTCTTTGTTGAAAGAATATAAAGATTGTTTTGCTTGGGAATATGAACATATGCCCAGTTTATAAAGGAATTTGGTAAAGCATAGATTACCCATTAAACCTATCTTCAAGCCTCATAAAAAACTACCTAGACGTTTAGCACCAAATGTATTGCCCGAAGTAAAGAAAGAAATAGAGCGATTACTAAAAACAGGTTTTATTAGAATGATCAGATATGTAGAATGATTGTCTAACATTGTACCCGTCTTAAAAAAGAATGGTAAAATAAAAGTGTGCATAGACTTTAGAAATTTAAATCTTGCTAATCTTAAAGATGAGTATCCAATGCCAACAATAGATTCCTTAGTTGATTCAACTACAAGGTACACTATATATTCTTTTATGGATGGTCATTCACCAAAATCTCATCATAATGACCCCTCAATAATTTAGCTCGCCCAACTTCTTTGCTCAGCTTTATTCTTATTACCATCTAATCTCATCTTACAATCTCTTATATCGGCTTGTAGCTTTTTTAATCGTGCTTTGAGACTCATCAATAAGGAGTCTTCAGTCATAATTCATTGGGAAGTTCATCTAAAGTGTAATTAACTTTGCTAATTTCAAGATTCAAAGATCTTTTCTTTGCAAAAGTTTTCCTAAACTTATTCCTTTTATTCCTCAACTCCTTGCTCTTAAAAAGTAAATGACTAGCCTCTTCACCGATCCCTCGCAAAGTTAACCAAATAACAGTTAGGAGCATAAGAGATGAGATTTCAAGAGCATTAACCAGTTTTTCATCAAAAAGCGAGTTCCTCCTCACGATTAGGCGTACTTGATGTGGAAATGAGTGGAATTAACGCCGAAAAGTTCCGAATTCAGGTTGTTTGTAGACGGTGGAACCTTGACCCAAATTTCACGACGTGAGAATCAACAATGCGGAAGAAAGAACAAAGATTTTCGAAATACTACAAGGAGTTGTCCAATTTCCTTGATAAGTTTCTGATTTTGAACCACAAATATTCACGAATATTTGATAAGTTCGATTGAAAGTCATAAGAATCTATCTTGATAAGTTTGAATTGTTAAAGGAATCCACCTTTAATTTATTGAATCCTCAATAAAAATATTTATTAAAAACAAAAAATTCTGTTACAATGAAGAAAATAGGATATATATAATAGAAAATGGACTAAGACTAACCCTATCCGCTAATGGGCTCAAAATAGAGTTCTATTAGCCCTGAATAACTAAAATTGAAAAAGGAAACAAAAATATGCGAAATTCGCGATAAACATAAGTTACGGCCGTGAATACATCACTTACACAGCCATAAGTGATTTTCTGTTGAGAGTTACGGCCGTGAGACTTAAACTTATGACAGTAAGTTTGAAAATCCTGAAATTCTTCTTTTTGACCCGCAGCTGATTTATGGCCGTGAGCTTCACTGATACTTCGTGATTTCTTTGTTTGGCTTGAATATTTGAAATTTCCCATCAAGCCCAATATGATTCGCATCATTTCCTCCTCCTTCAGGATGATTCATCTCGAATCACAACTTTGTTCATGGTGTATTAGTTCACCTCCTAGATCAAATGGAAAACTTCTGCATCCATGCCATAGGAACAACCAATAGTGCTCTATAACTTGGGTTATACGAATGGATTGAATCACAAACTCCTTTGGGCATAGGTGGTGTGGCCCAAACTCCCAAGTGCAATTAACCTGCAAAAAAAAATTAATCAAAATAGGGTGGGGAATGTTAGTCTCATACGATATGGATCCTTGTACTCATAATGAATCATCACCACCTCATCATGGACAATAATGAGGCTCTTCTCTTCACACCTTTTCTCCTTTGCAACTTCTTGCTCAATCTCTTCTTCTAACTTTTCACACTCAACCACCTCTCCCACATTAAAATTTTTCTTCTTATACCCCTCATCAATAATTTTATTTTCTAGTTCATCCACCTCTTTACTACCCAATTCCTCAAATTCTGAATTTATTTCAATTATTTCTATTTTAAACTCTGGCACATCTTCTTCAATAATTTTATTCTCAATCACGTCCTCGCTACCCAACTCTTGTTTAACTTCTACTAACTTCAATTCTTTCTCCACCTCTTTAATATTTTTATCCTCCGACTCATGTTTCAATCCTCCCTCCTCCTTCTCAATTTCCTTATCCCCACGATGTCTCCTATTATAGCTCCTTTCACTCTCCTTCTTTACCTTCCTCGAATCTTCTAGTGCTTCCTCTAATGTCAACTCATATAGTGTGCATGTTTTCCATATCTTAAGGAATCTGTATTTGTGTATACTCTTATCATAAACCGCCTCCCTCATACGTCTCCATGGTTTTCCCAACAAAATATGACAAGACTTTAATGGCACTACATCACACCATACTTCATCACTATATCTTCCATTGGTGATAGTCACTAGAACTTGTTTGATAACTTTGAACCCCCCAAACTCCCTCATCCATGTCATCATATAAGGCCTATAGTGCGGTATTAGAGATAATCCTACTTTTTCAGCCATGGTACTACTAACAAAATTAGTAAAGTGCTCTCCATCAATTGCCAAACTACACTCCTTATGACCAACATAACATCTAGTTTTGAACAAGGAGCCCGGATCATAACCCATCCCTTATGTGGTGATTTAAAAATTCAAAAAAATCTCAATAATAGACATCAAACGAAAGAAGAATTTGATATGAATATTAAGATGTTTAAGGGAACTCAAGAAAGTATAAAAGTGGTTTTTTTTTATTTGAATTTTCGGATTTAAAAAAATAATATTAAAACTCAAAAATTCGACAAGGAATATAGAAGAACAGACAAAAATTAATTTGGACCTGAAATGAACATAATAATGACTTTTGAATTTTTTTTGGATGATTTTCTAGGATTAAATACTCAAGAAACATGAAGAACAAGAAAAATTGAAAACAAAGATTCAACAAACAAGATATGGATGATTCTCATATGTACTCTATGATAAATACATGGAATCAAACTAGGATAGAATAACCTAAATTTAGAGTTCAGCTCTGATACCAGATGATGTGAAAACCTACGAAATTAACGCCGGAAAGTTTCGAATTCAGGTTGTTTGTAGACGATGCGAGAATCGACGAGGTGGAAGAAAGAACTAAGATTTTCGAAATGCCACAAGGAGTTGTTCAATTTCCTTGATAAGTTTCTGATTTTAAACCCCACAAATTTCACGAATATTTGATAAGTTCGATTGAATGCTACAAGAATCAATCTTGATAAGTTCAAATTGTTAAAGGAACCCACCTTTAATTTATTGAATCCTCAATAAAAATGTTTGTTAAAAACCAAAACTTCTATTACAATGAAGAAAATATGATATAAATAATGAAAAACGGACTAAGACTAACCCTATCCGCTAATGGGCTCAAAACGGAGTTCTAATTACCCTAAATAACTAAAACTAAAAAAGGAAACAAAAATCTGCGAAATTCGCGATAAACATAAGTTACGACCGTGAATACATCACTTATGGCCGTAAGTGATTTTCTGTTAAGAGTTACAGCCGTGAGTTTTAAAATCCTGGAATTCTTCATTTTGACTTGTAGTTGATTTACGGCTGTGAGCTTCACTGGTTACGACCGTGAGCTTCACTGATACTTCGTGATTTCTTTGTTTGACTTAAATATTTGAATTTTCCCATCAAACCCACTATGACTCGCATCAATACTCATGCTAAATACATCCAAATCCATGAATTTTTTGTAAGCTAACATAGATCCTTAAGGACAGTCATGTCTTTTGATGAGGGCACGAAGGAAGAAGAAGGGAAAACTACAGGATATTACATAGGATTTGTCTTAGATTTTTGCCAAGAAGAAACTAAATCCTAGATAGAGCACAAGACATCATCGTTATCCTGCAAGAAAAAAAACATAAAGCTTCAAGAAGATACCAGAAAAATGAAAGAAGAAAAAGAGAAACCAATGTACCTCATCAAGACGTGGAGGAGTGGCAGCTCGGATAGGATCCTGAAAAGCTATAGAAGTTTTCCTCCTTAACATCTCTGCTAGGAAAATCTTCTACAGAAGACATTTAAACATGAGCTTTGCCGTCGAGGTTTGGATGAAGGTGGTATGTCGTAGAAAGCATTGGTTAGGGAATGTTGCAAAGAATAAGCATCACATGTAAAGATACCATACATAAAAAGAACGAGGTTCTATAAAAAGTCATTACCCATTAACTCTAGCACTATTGGAGGGGACTGCTAGATTATAGGATCATAAGCCACCAGAGCTAGACTTTCATCCTGGAATGATGGTTCCTCGACTACTGGTGTAACATGGGATACTGGGATCTTAAAATCCTTTGCTGGATGGGGAATTGAAATTTCAAAAATAAAGAGCTATGATTGGCTCTGGAAGGAAAAAAAATAGACAGTTAATATACCAGGTGAATATTCCAATAGGATAACAAAAATGAGAATACCTTCGTGATAAGAGGGATAACATCCTTATCCTCATCATCATTCTCATTATTAGGATTGGCCTAATATTTGATTGGCCATTTTGTGCTGAGCGACTTGCTGGAATTCTTTTGCATATCAACATGAGTTGAGAGAGGAGACTTTGCAAGGGAACTCACACCCTTCTTAGAACCAGACATGCTCATAAAAGGGGCAGATTTAAGGAATTTGTAAGATGATAATGACTCGAAACTAAAAGAGTTACAAAGCAGATATAAAAGAATAGAGAAAATTATCCTTTTTACATTCTCACAGAAACTGCTAAAAAGAGGATGATTGGTAGTAGTAGGAACAAAAAAGGGGCCATGGAAAAGATATTCAACAAATACTTATTTTGATTCTCAATGATCTTCGCATCAGCTTGAGATATGATGCGAAAATGCTCTGTATGATTTTTGGAATAACATGGAGGAAATGGTCAAGCCCAAATTGGTGGACGAAGAATTCAGGAGTATAAATTTCAACCCCTACTTTATCATTAGTACTGGTAATTAGATCGTGAAAAATTTCTCGCCCAACCAAAAACTGAGCCCAAATGGGTGAATCATCCCTTATCTTTTCAGGGGTTCGAGTAGGCTGGACATATGAGGGAACTTGTTGTGCATCAGAAGGAAAGAATGAAGGTATATAATGGAGAGTGTAAAAATAAGTAAGGACATCCTTGGGAGGTTGTACTATGGGATCAAGTTGATTAATCACCAAACCGTAACCAATTGGGCCACTAGGCAATCGATCATCACTGAAGAATGGAAAATATGCCCAAAGCCAAAATTGGGCTAACCAAAGAGGCCCTGAATGATTAGGAGTAACACCAAACTTAAGTTGGTGTTGAAGAGTGATCATACATCTATAAAGTGCAGCTAGTGTGAACGAATAGAGGCTTAATGATTTCCCACGAGCAAGCTCACTATAAATGAGAAAATAACCAACGTCAGGTTTGATGTTGGGAACACAAATGACGAATTTACATAACCAGTAATGAACAAAGGCAACACACTTAAGGTGGGAAGGCTAACCTCCAGACTTTTCATAAGGGCTATGAAGTTGTTTGTACGAGCTAAAGTACCGATTATCCATTGTTGAGGACATTCTTGTAGCCATCATAGTAGGTGAGATGGTGGCACCAATAAAGTGAAGATTAGCTAGGGCGTTGATGTCCCTTAGGGTAATTGACAAATGGCCTAGAGGGAAAACAAAAGTATTATAGTTAGGCACCCAAAAATGCAAAGCAATGGAAAACGGAGTAGGATCATACGTTGGGGAATTCATAGTAAGTTCTAGCGGGTCCAAAATATGGGCTTTAGAGAAAAAAGACTTTGTAGGCCATGGGTGATCATGCGATTGTACCAATCTCGGAAGCCGGTGTCTGATTTTAACCATGTCCTTATGTTGGAATTAATTGGGACTAAGGGTAATGACTCTAGAAAATGGAGATTTTCTATTGTAGGAAAACAATTGAGCTATAGGTGATTGCCCGATAGCCCTAGAACTGTTAAAAGCAAGACCAAGAGAAAAATGATTAGTTTCGGTGCTTTTCGGTAGCAAGAAACCAGAATTGATAAAGGATTCCTAGAGGAAACCTTGGAAATCACCGGAGGAAGAAATATCCGAGCTTCCATTTAGAGAATGATGAATGCATGTTCAAAGGAATGGAAGAAATGCGTAAAAAAACAAAAGAAATGCAGAAGAAAGGAAAGAGGTGAAAATGAGAAATGAAGAAGAAGGGTAAAGGAAAATGTATATTGATGGGCGAAATGATTAGACTTCAACCCCCAGAAGTAAGGTATGTCAAAATTGAATATCAGACTTTCATGTCTTTTGGGATTCTGGGACTGTAAAGTCATGCAAATACTTTGAATATTTCAAAGGCAAAATTAATAATTATACATTAACTTAGTCATATTGGGGATAATTATCAACACATAAAAATACCAAAATCAAAGACCCAACATAAAAGTCCAATACAGAGGCCCAAGAGTCAGGGCAATGTTAAGGAGCTCGGGCGATTGGGTAATTACAATAGTGTCTGGGCGATTAGAGCGTTGGATGAGATACAAGTAAAAGGGAAGTTTCCACGAACCAACATACGATCTAAAGCAACCCATCAAAGTCATTGACAAGTGGGCAGCTAATATGCAATATTAGAAGTTAGTAGGAACGTGAACATTTGGTGGAATCATGGGAAGTTACTTAGTGCAAAGAAGTGGATGACGATTATACAAATAAGTGGACATCAGTTACTCTAAGTCGATTTCGAAGCACTAGATGAAGTAGTTAATAATAGATTTTATATATTGTAGAAAGCTAGACGTTTGGAAAGACCGCCAAATAAAAAACTCTCAAACAAAGATGTAATTTTCTTATTTTATATTTTACTAGGATTTTCTTAGTTTAACTAGTGTTGCACCTGTGCGATGCATGACATCATGTCGAAATATATAATTGCAACTTCAATATTTTTATATATATATTTTTTAATTATATGTCAAACATGTGTATAATGAAATATGTAGAAAAATAATAAAATGATACTGTAATTAATAGAGTCGCAATGTTTTCACTATAAATTTTGAAAAACTTTTATATAAACTACATTCGTAATTTAGTTTGTTCTATTCCCATCCTTGTCGCAAATGATCATTTTCAAACCACTGCCATTCGTCACTCTAGAGACTGCAAAGTATAATTGTCCATGATTGAAAACTGACTTCTTTAAATAAAGACCAACCTTGAAAAGTGATTTTCTTTGACTCTTGTTGATATTCATAGCATACGAAGTTACCAACTGAAATTGTCGCATATTGAGCTTGAAAGACAATCTTGCATGTATTTGATTGAAAAGATGGAAAATGGATGGTAAGAAAATATTTTCTAAGAATTGATTTGCCTAGAAATTATTTTCCTGAAAAATGTCAATTGGAAGTGTCGGGTGAAAAAGTATGAAATTTTCCAAAATTTATTGTTTGATTAATATTATTTTCCATTGAAAATAAAACAAAATTTAACTATTTTAGTTAAAAAATTATTATTATTATTTTTATTTTCCACTCATTTGTACTTGATAATAGTAATTAAACGTGATGAAAAATATGTTTTCCACCTGAGGAAAATGTTTTCTCACCGAATGGGTGAGAAAATATTTTCAAATGAGTTAAGTGTACTTGAATTGGTTGTACCTTGGGAAATATTCTTCGAGGTAAATTTTTCAATCAAACGTCAAACAAATATAAAAGGGGGAAAATATTTTTCATGATTTGACATTTTTCAGGCAAATGACATTGAATCAAACACATTCTAAACTGTGTCAGTGCATCCTCGAAATAAAAAAAATTGTACCTTCCAAGATGCTATCGAGAAATTTTGCTTCAACAACGTGAATTCTAAGTTTTGTAACAATTAATCTCGTACCACTACACATTCCTACAAAGTTATTAACATTCCGCAGCAATATAAAAATATAATCATTACATAATAAATTTGAAAATATTTTTTGTTTTTACTCACAAAAAAGGAGAAAACTTTTGCAACAAAAATTACATGAACTATTTAATTTAAAAAATAAATAATAAGAAATTAATAAACATAAAAAATTCAATAAACTTAGGCAAATATAGTAAGGGTTGAATGTACAGTATAAAAATATGTAAAATAAAAATGCAATCGTACATAAATTTATAATTTATTCAAAATTAAAATTTTTAATTATAAAAGGATACAAAGTACAAATAATGGTAAAAAATAATATAAAAAAGTTAAGTAAAAAAGTTGTAAATTAAAATAACATAAATATTTAATCATTAAATAATAAGTTTGAAAATAATTTTTGTTTTTACTTACAAAAAAAGGAAAATAATTTAAAAAATATACATTTAATTATTGCTACAAAAATTACTTTAACTATTTAATTTAAAAAATAAATAATAATTTTTTTTTAAAAAAGTAAAAAATTTAATAAGTATATGTATATATAGTAGTGGTTCGAATATAATCCAAATATAAACTTAAATAGTCAACATATGAATTAATCAAATAGTTAACCATATTGTAATCAAACATTTATTAACCAAATAAATATTAATCAAATAGTTAACAACATTGTATTAACACACAGTGTTTATATTGAACAATTAAATATTAACCATATAGTTAATTATATTGTAGTCAAACATTTATTAACCAAATATAGTTAACATAAAGAATTAATCATTACATAATAAACCCCTATTTGGTATTCATTAAAAAGGGAAAAAAATATTTTTATTATAGTATTAAATTTTAATCACACATTTCAATATTAAAAATATACATCTAGCTAGAAAAGTATTGCTACAAAAATTACTTTAACTATTTAATTTAAAAATTTAATAAACTTAGGTAAATATAGTAGTGATTTAAAAATAATCCAAATGCAAATTTAAATAGTCAAGCATTCATTAACCAAATAAATATTTATTAAATAATTAATCATATTGTAGTCATCAAACATTAATTAACCAAAAGTTAACCAAATTGTGTTCACACTACGTTCACATTGAATCACTAAATATTAAGCAAATAGTTAAACCATATTGTATTCACAACATGTATTCACACCAAACCACTTTCTTACTTTTATATATACTAATATTTCACTGTGCGATGTATGAAGTTCTTATCCGCAATATTGTTTTCAATAAGTATTCTTAAATTTTAGTACTTATACATAATCAACACATATAAATGCATAAAAAAGAAT
Source organism: Ligustrum vulgare (assembly GCA_963555705.1). Lineage (NCBI taxonomy): Eukaryota > Viridiplantae > Streptophyta > Magnoliopsida > Lamiales > Oleaceae > Ligustrum > Ligustrum vulgare. Next base: position 48,718,775 of record OY743174.1, read on the forward strand.
TCTCTATTACAATAATTATTAGAATTTAAAAAATAACATAAATAATTCAAATTATTAAAAAATTCTTTGAAAAGTAAACGTCAATTTATATATTTAAATAATAAATTATTATTAATTTCAATAATTTTTATGAATTATTAATAACTTCATTGAAAATGTAAATTTAGTAGTTTTTTAATGGTATATCACATTTGATGTAATATTATGTGCACGAATATTGATGTATGTGAAATGTATCAGCATATTTCTCATAATTTCTACATTTGACTTTTGTATTTAACGTACTTTTTAATTTTCATTCAAAAATATTAATCATAATAAATAAAAAAGAAATAGTTAAAATATTTTAATTTAACCAATAAAACTTCATTTGCAAAACTAAGTAGTCATAATAATAAATTTGAAAATCTCTTGATTATCATGATACGACAACCGAGTAAAGTTGGAGATTACAAAATTATACCGAAAATTATACCCTATAATATTTAAAAATTATTAAAATTAAGGATGATAAAAAAATATTAATCATTCTGTTAATATTATTAACTAAAAAAATCAAAGCGTCAACTCTTTAATATTAAACTTCGTTCAATAACTTTTTTTATAAATTATTTATAAGTAGCACATTTTTTCTACCCACTTTTTAACCACATATTTTTCAAAACTATTTTTCAACCACACATTTTACCTCGAAACAAAAATAAATTTGCTGAACAGAGGCTTAATTTATTAAAATATTTAATAATAATATATAATATATATTTTAGAAAATATGATTTGTAATATTAAAGATAACAAATGATTTGACCATTAATAATCACAACACAATTTAATTATTAATGACTACACATAGGATTTATAATATTAAGAACAACAAATAAATAAAAAATCAATGATTAAGTAATAATTTTAATGCTGATAATTAAAATATTGATTGAGCTCATTCAATATTAATGTTAATAATAAAAATAATAATTATTATAACCAAAATATACAAATAGCAATAACATCATATTAATTATTTACTATAATACTAAAACATAAAGAATTTAAGAATTAAATTCTATCAAACTATCATACTTTTATATATAGTATATATTTCCACCAGTGCGATGAACTAAAATTGTTATCCGCAATATAGATAAGTATTCATAAAATTTAATGATTATACATAATCAACATAAATACAAAAGATACAAAAATAACTTTTTTATTACAACAATTATTAAAATTTGAAAACAATATAAATTATCCAAATTATCGAAAACTTTATTGAATGATAAATGCAAATTCTGTAGTTTTTTACTTGCATATCATGTTAGATGTGATATTATCAGTACAAATATTGATGCTTGTTTAAGATATAAATATATTTATTATAAATTCTGTATTTGCCTTATATTTACTTTTTTTCTCAATTTTCGTTCAAAAATCACAATAAACTATAAATATGTGTTTAATCTTAACTCATCAAATATACGATAATTGAATAAAATTGAAGATCGAGAACTTATTATATATTAAGGCAATAAATGCATTCATATCTATTCAGATTTTGCATTCATACTAATCCACTATTCTTCCTTTATATATATATATATATATATATATATATATATATAGATTTGTGTGCTTGCGTTCTGATGTAGACTCGCCTACAAGAACTTTTCACAAATTACACAATCGTCAATTTCTCAAGAAGGATTGCAATTCGATAAAATTCCAAAATTTTATTCGAAATCAACCAAAAACCTAGAAACAATGAAGGAAGCATTTAAATACCAAACCCTAACGGGCTTTGTCAAACAACGGGCTGGACTAGCGGAAAAATAAATAAAACGAACAAAATAATGCTAAAAAAAAAGACAAAACGCAGTTTTTCACTAAGTAAACGACTTCAAACGGCTAAAATCCATCTTTGTCACGGCACAGCCGTGGGAATAGCCATGAGTCTTGTAGGGCTCGTCGAGACGATTCCGAAAAGTACTTATGGGCCAAAACGGACACCGTATGACAAAGTTATGGCCATTTAAAGTCACCAAGCCCAACACCTCACGTTTGGCAATCCCAATGGTCCATAAATGCGAGGGACTGGTCCTGTACGCCATCATCTCCACCGGGGTCCAAGCGATTCGCCCTCGAATCGGAAGGGACGATATCCGTGTCCTCATCATCAACGAAAGGAACCAAATGCTTGACATTAAACACATCCGCTGTCCGAATGTGGCTGGGGAGATTCAATTTGTAGGCTTTAGGGTTGATCTTCTCTATTATTTCCACCGAACGAATTTTTATGGAGGCCAATTTACTGTTCTCATGAGCCGAGAAACGGTCCTTAGTCAAAACGACCCACAAAATCTCCCACCTCAAACTCCACATGACGCCGCTTGCGATCAACGTACTGTTTGTAATTGGCAGTGGACTCCAAAAGTTTCTCGCGAGTTTTCTAATGAATCTGCTTCAGACTATCCAGAAAATCAACATCACTGCCATGAGGACAGACTTTACTAGGAAGTGTGATCAGATCAATGGGGTCGCGGGGAACCAAGCTGTAAACCACCTGAAACGGGCTAAACCCTGTACTCCGATTAACTGCATGGTTGTGAGAAAATTCCGCCTGACTCAAACAACGATCCCAAGAACGAATATTATCACCTACCAGGCTGCGCAGTAGCTCTCCCAGGGAGCGATTTATGACCTCCGTCTGTGGATGGTAGGCACTGCTAAAATTAAGGGAAGTATTCACAATCTTGCCAGAAGTGGCTCAAAAATCGAGTATCTCTATCAAAAACAATGGAAGCGGGTAAACCATGCAATCTGTAAACCTCTCGAAAAAATAACTGTGCCACATGCACTGCGTCCACTGTTTTCTTACAAGGAACAAAATGGACCATCTTTGAAAAACGGTCGACAATGACGAAAATTGAATCGTTACCACGCTGTGTCTGTGGCAAACCAACCACAAAATCCATGCTCACATCTGTCCAAGGCATGTCGGGAATAGGAAGCGGCCTATACAGCCCTGCATTGGCAGCACGACCCTTGGCCACATGACAAATGCGACAGCATTCGACATGCTTGGACACTTCACGGCGAAGAGTATGCCAGTAGAATGACGCTGAGATCAAAGCAAAGGTGCGGTCACGACCTACATGGCCCTCACCATGAGATTCATCAATGATCTTGAGCCTCAAACTACAATCCGGAACACAGAGTTGTAATCCTCTAAAAAGGAAACCCCTATCCAATATATATCCTGAAGTTTCACCACTCTGAACTTTCGTTAGAACGGGGCCAAAGAATGAATTCGACTCATAAAGGTCAGCAAACGTATCAAAACCCGGAACAGCCACCTGCATCTGTCCCAATAACGATTGTCGCCGACTGAGGGCATCTGCCACCTTGGTCACTACACCAGATTGGTGTTTGAGGACAAATGTGAACTGCTGGAGATAAGATATCCAGGTGGCGTGACAAGAAGAAATGGAATCTTGTGTCGAAAGATGTTTCAACACCTCATGATCACTATACAACACGAACTCCTTTTGAAATAAATAATGTCGCCAATGGCAAACAGCATGCACCACCGAATTAAGTTCAACATCATACGTACTATACCGACCACGAGCACCGGATAATTTTTTACTGTAATACGCCACTGCACGCCCATCTTGGCTTAGAACAGCCCCAATGCCGACCTTTAAAGCATCACAATGCAAGGTGAATGGTTTATTAAAATCTGGGAGGACCAAAATTGGAGCAGAAGTTAGCCGCTCCTTAATACACAAAAAGGCATGTTCAGCTTCTGTCGACTGCTGAAAAGTAGAACCCTTCATGCAATCTATGAGAGGGGCGACCAGTGAACTAAAATGAGGAATGAAACGATGGTAAAATGATGCCAAACCATGAAAGCTCCGCACCTCTGTCACTGTGCGCGTTCGTGGCTACAATTGTATGGCCTCAATCTTAGCTGAGTCCACCTCGACTCCGGCTGCCGATATGACATAACCCAAAAACAGAACACGGTAAGAGAAAAATACACATTTCTTTTCTGCTGCAAAAAATGAATCCCGGAGCAACACCGTCAAAACATCCCTCAGATGCCGAACATGCTCATCCACTGTTTTACTGTAAACCAGAATGTCGTCAAAATAAACCACAACATATCGTCCAATAAAAGGTCGTAATGCCTCGTTCATGACACGCATGAAAGTACTTGGCGCATTCGAAAGCCCAAAAAGGCATCACCAACCTCTCAAACAACCCTTCGCGAGTTTTGAAGGCTGTTTTCCATTCATCTCCAGGGCGAAGACGAATTTGGTGGTATCCATTCTTCAAATCTAGTTTTTTAAACACAGTCGGACCCCCCAACTGATCAAGTAAATCATCAAGCCTTGGAATCGGAAAACGGTACCTTATGGTGATGCATTAATAGCTCGACTATCGACATACATACGCCAGGTGCCGTCTTTCTTAGGAATAAGCAAGGCTGGAACTGTACATGGACTGAGACTCTCACGAATATACCCTTTAGCCAATTTCTTCCACCTGCTTCCTCAATTCTTCATGTTTCGTCGAACTCATCCGATAATGGTGCCTATTCGGTAGAGATGAACCGGGTACAAGGTCAATATGGTGCTGAATATCACGCAATGGAGGTAGACCATCAGGTAATTCTGTCGGGAAAACATCTGAAAATTCTTCAACTAACAGTAAAGCCAAAGGGTACAATTTTGTCCCCTAAACCTCATCATGCTTGGGTGCTCTAGAATGCCCAGACACCACAAGCAAATACACAATCCCCTCTGTAACCATCTCTTGCTCGAACAACGCACGAGTGAGAAGGTGGTTACTAACCCCAAATGAAGGAGGAGACGTTGTTTCCTTCGTGGGTAGTAGTACCACCTTCGTCCCATGGAGTGTAAAACTGTAAGTGTTCAATCGCCCATCATGAGAAACATGCCTGTCAAACTGCCATGGTCTCCCCAACAATAAATGACAAACATCCATGGGAATAAAATCGCACCAGATAATATCCTTGTACACTGCGCCAATCGAAAGTGTAACCAAAACACGATGACTTACAGTGATGTCCGTGCCCCGTTTAAGCCATGCCAAAGTGTAAGGGTGAGGATGTGGTTCTGGCGTCAATCCCAATTTCGAAACAGCCTCCTCGGAGATAACGTTTTCACAACTCCCAGAGTCAATTATGAACTTGCACATCGCCCCCCAACAGTGCAAGTGGACTAAAAAATATTTCCTCACTGCCAGTCATCCGAAGAAGTCTTAGAGTTAGACAAGAGCGACGAATCACCAACATTGGACCCGTATCACCTTCCAATACAGCCTCACGAATTGTAGTATTGTCAGGAGCAACCGTAACATCAGGGGTGTGCTCATCAATCAACAAGCCTTGACGTGACCTGTTCTACATGTTTGAGGGACATTCTGCTTGTCTATGCCCTAAACCTCCACAAGCATAGCACCTCAAACTTCCATTCCCATGGCTTGCTGATGCAGCTCCCCTATTATTGAAAAACCCACTACCAGGTGCCTGTCTAGGTTTCATTGTCGCTGGCATATTCGATGATGCTGTTGGCTGCCCTCGTCCTCCTCCACTAGGACTATTTCCTTGATTTCCATGCCTATTCAATTGTTTCTCAATTTACAATGCCCTTTGGTGTGCCTCAGAAACTGAAACAGGAGCCAACATGTTTAGGGTATCCTGGAAGGGAAGGCGTAACCAATAAAACGTGCAACCAACTTGTCCTCTGATTCATCAAGGTCATTTCGAGTAATTAATTGAAAGAATTCAGTAGCATAATCATCCATAGATTGCGCACCCTGTCCCAAATTTTGTAGACGCTGGTACAATGAAAACGAATAATTAAAAGGCAGGAGCGCTTCACGCATGTGTTTCTTCAATTTGTTCCATTCTCTAATCTTGTCCTTTCCCAGATGCTCACGGCTTGTTTTAACCTGCTGCCACCATGCAGCCGCCCGACCCCGAAAACGGGTCGCCACCAATGATACCCTTTTATTCTCCAGCACTTCCTTAAATTCAAAAATTTCCTCCACAGAACATAACCAGCCCAAAAGCTCATCCGCATCGAGGCCACCATTGAATTCTGGGATCTCTACTCGAATCCCAGCTTCGTGATTCACTCCTTGCACCCTGCCTGATCAGTCGCGGATGAGGGGGATTGTGATCCTCATCCGTTTCTTGATCTGATGCAATAAGGCTACCTCCCTCGCCATCACTATTATTATCATGAATTACCTCTGGATGCCGCTGCCCACGCACAGCCCTACCCATATTAGGCGCTGCACGTCCACCCTCCCCTTGAAAGTGACCAGCCAGATCCATCAAACCCGCCATCTGCTTAGTCAGAATTTGCATCTGCTGCCGAATTTCAGCCAACTCATCTCTTCTGTTAATGGCTGCGTGCCCTCTGCCCCTTCCACAAACCATTATTTCGAGATATCGCATGTCTCTGATACCAACTGATGTAGGCTCGCCTACAAGAACTTTTCAAAAATCACACAATCGCCAATTTCTCAAGAAGGATTGCAATTCGATAAAATCCCAAAATTTTATTCGAAATCAACCAAAAACCTAGAAACAATGAAGGAAGCGTTTAAATACCAAACCCTAACGGGCTTTGTCAAACAACGGGCTGGACTAGCGGAAAAATAAATAAAACGAACAAAATAATGCTAAAAAAAAGACAAAACACAGTTTTTCACTAAGTAAACTACTTCAGAAAGTACTCGCCGAGACGATTCCAGAAAGTACTTATGGGTCCAAAATGGACACCGTATGACAAAGTTATGGCCATTTAAAGTCACCAAGCCCAACACCTCACGTTTGGAGATCCCAACGGTCCATAAATGCGAGGGCCTGGTCCTGTACGCCATCACGTTCCTTGGAGACATCTTGTAACTTAAGATTTTTTAATGCAAAACACATATTTTTGGGACGTTTTCTCATGAGTTTTGTTCCTTACACTTTCGTTTATCCCTTTTTAACTGTTAGCATGAGCGAAACAATATCCACACAAAACATATAGTCATTGCAAATTGTTAAACTCGTAGAGGAAATCAAGAAATTGTGCTTGGAATAAACAAAACAACGATGATATAATCTTTATCTTTATGTACATAAAAGTAAAAGTTAGGAGAGAGAGTCATTTTGGAGGAAAATTTGCAGTTAATGACCCCCTCTCCTCATTTCTACTACTATATATATATATATATGAAGAAAAGAGTTGTAATAAATGTACTATGTGTAAATATTTTAAATTGGAAATAAAAAATTAGATTAATATATCTGAACATAAATAATGTGATATTTATGTAAATGTGTTATGTAAGAAATGAAAAAATTGGATTAATATATTTGAACATAAATAAATGTGATATCTATGTAAATGTGTTATGCAGAAAATGAAAAAATTGTATTAATATATTTGAATATAAATAAATATCATATCTATGTAAATGTGTTATAATGAAAATGAAAATTTTGGATTAATATATCTGAAAAATAAATAAATACATGCTATATAAATTTGTTAAGTTAGACATGAAAATTTTGAATTAATATATTTTGAAAATAAATAAATAAAATCATTGTAAGTTTTACTTCCTAATATGTCAATAAATGAGTAGGTCTTTCAATAAGTATATTACAAAAATAATTAGTTATTTGCTATCCACTTTTTACCACCAATGATAAATTGGTAGAAAATTTAATCATTTCATCTTTTTGATAAATATTGGTATGTTTAAAAAATAAGGAAAAATAAAATATATTAATTAATATATTTGATTTCAAATAAAATATATATGTAAGCAACATATTAAAAAATAAAGTTAATCAAAAAATTATAACATATTAAAAGAAAAATAGATGATGAGGTGGACAAATTTTCAGAGAAGAACGTAAATAAAAGTCGAAAGAAATTAATATAAAAAATTTAATTAAGCGCCAAACTTTGAGTGACGTGGCACACTAAGTGTACATGCAGAATTTTTATTTTGATTAGTTTTGTCTTTTTAAAGTTTCAAACTCAATAGCATGTGTTATGTAGGAAATGAAAAAATTGGATTAATATATTTGAATATAAATAAATGTCATATCATATCTATAAATGTGTTATATTGAAAATGAAAATTTTGGCTTAATATATTTTAAAATAAATAAATATATGCTATATAAATTTGTTAAGTTAGAAATGAAATAAATAAAATCATTGAAATTTTACTTCCTAGACCCTGTTCGGCAAAAATGAATCAAAATTTAATTTGTAATCATTACAAAAATTTAAATTACACAATTTTCTATACCACTTTTTAACCATCCACATTTTCTCTCTCCAATTTTTAACCCTTCATCTGTTAGATAGTGGAGAATATGTTGGCAGGCAAAATTTGTGGAGGCCATCATTATTATTTTGTTGGCAGACAAAAGTTGTGGAGGCAATTTTATTAATGGTCACTAATTGAAAGTTGGACGAGATTTCTGCCTATAAATTGAGCCTTCATTTGCAGTAAGATACACACCAAAATCAATACAAACTCAAGAGAGAGAGAAAGTATAAACACAAGATATTTTCTTGTGTGGAGAGAAAAGTGAGTTGGAGAGAATAGTCTTTGTGTAGACAGATAAAAATACAGTGTAGTATTTTTGTACTCCTCATTTTTCGAGTTAGTGAAATATATTGGTGTGGGTCCGTGGACGTAGGCAAATTGCTGAACCACGTAAATCTTTGTGTTTCGTATTTGCATTTTATTTTTGCGTATTTATATTTTCTCAGTCCAATTTATTTGTGTCACATCGATCCTGGGCGGGATTAGTTGTGTCCTAATTCCCAACAATTGGTATCAGAGCTTTGGCTCATTAAAATCTTTTGAAATTCTTAGTATGCTCTGTGGTTGCAGCTTTGACTGATCTTCCACATCAGAAAAGATTTCTTTAGACTGTTTTGTGATCGAGTGGGAGCAATGTCGAAAGATGAGAAAATATCCAAAATTGACAAATTTGATGGTTCAAATTTTGGATTTTGGAAAATGCAAATGGAGGACTATCTGTACCAGAAGGATCTATACAAGCCACTAAAAGAAAAGCCAGAAGATATAAGCCAGGGGGATTGGGAGTTGCTTGATCGAAAAGCACTCGGCACAATCAGGCTGACGTTGTCAAAGTCAGTGGCCTTCAACATAAAAAATGAGAAGACGACAGAGTCTCTCATGGCAGCCCTTTCTAGCATGTACGAACAGCCATCTGCAGCAAATAAAGTCCACTTAATTAAAAAGCTGTTCAATATGAAGATGGCCGAAGGCGGAAGATTTGGGGAGCACCTAAATGAATTCAATGAAGTGACGGACCAGCTAAACACAGTCGAAATCACTTTTAGTGATGAAGTTCGAGCTTTGTTAATTCTTGGGCAGTTGCCAGACAGCTGGAATGGTACAGTCACAGCAATTAGTGGCTCTGCCGGAAAGTCAAAATTGAAGTTCGATGATGTCGTAAGCATGATCTTAACGGAGGAGATCAGACGACAATCAGAAGGTGCCTCAACTTCAGGATCGGCGTTGAACGTGGAAAGCAGAGGCAGAAATTCTAACAGAGGAAATGGGCGGGGCAATGGCAAATTCAGAAGTGGAAGATCAAGATCCAGAAATCCAAACAATTCCAACAAAACTAAGGTTGTGGAATGTTGGAAGTGTGGGAAGACCGGTCATTACAAAAACCAGTGTCCAACACCTCCAAAAGAAAAGGAGGACAAGACAGAAGTCAATGTTGTGGAAGAGGAAGCGGACGATGCTTTGATATGCTCTTTGGAGAGAAAAACGGAATACTGGGTGATTGATTCCGGAGCATCTTTTCATGCTACCTCAAACAAGGAGTTTTTTGTAAACTATACGCGGGGTGATTTTGGCAGAGTATATCTCGGTAATGATCAACCGTGTGACGTGGTCGGAAAAGGTGATGTACAGATCAAGATCAATGGATCTGTGTGGAAGCTGAAGGACGTGAGACATATTCCAGAATTGAGGAAGAACTTGATCTCCGTCAAGCAATTGTCGGGAGAAGGACATGTCACCACCTTCTCTGGTGATAACTGGAAGATTACCAAGGGCGCCATGATTATCGCTCGAGGCAAGGATACTGGCACCCTCTACACAACGGCGGATGCTTGTGTGACAATTGCAGTTGCTGAAAGCAAGGAGGGCCCAAACTTGTGGCACCAGAGACTTGGGCATATGAGTCAGAAGGGACTCAAGTATATGCATGCAAAGGGGAAACTACCAGAGCTTCAGTCTACTGATATAGACTTATGCGAGAGTTGCATCTTTGGGAAGCAGACCAGGGTGAGTTTCAACACTAGTGGCAGAACTCGGAAGCAAGAGAAACTTGAGTTAGTCCACACAGACGTCTGGGGACCAACCGCAGTTTCATCTATTGGCGGAAAGTCATACTTTGTGACTTTCATTGATGACCACTCGAGAAAAGTGTGGGTTTATTTCTTGAGACACAAGTCCGAAGTATTCGATGTGTTCAAGAAGTGGAAAGCCATGGTGGAAAATGAAACAGGATTGCGAGTAAAGAAACTGAGGTCCGACAACGGAGGAGAATATACAGATATGGCGTTCAAGAAGTTCTGTTACCAGAATGGCATCAAAATGGAGAGGACGTTGCCAGGGACTCCACAGCAAAATGGAGTTGCAGAACGTATGAACCGGACATTAACGGAGAGAGCCAGAAGCATGAGGTTACATGCAGGCTTGCCCAAACAGTTTTGGGCAGAAGCAGTCAACACAGCGGTGTACTTGATCAATCGAGGACCCTCGGTACCGTTGGAGTACAGGATACCGGAGGAAGTATGGAGCGGAAAAGAAATAAAACTTTCCCACTTGAAAGTTTTTGGATGTGTCGCATATGCACATATTAGTGATCAGGCAAGGGGCAAGCTAGACCCCAAATCACTAAAGTGCACATTCATTGGATATGGCGGAGATGAGTTCGGCTACCGCTTATGGGATGACCAGAACAGAAAGGTCATCAGAAGCAGGGATGTCATATTCAACGAGAAGGTTATGTATAAGGACAGAAATGCAGTGCAGTCCGATGACACAGTACATGATGATCCAACATATGTTGAGTTGGATGATGCCGTAGAAAGTAGTACGTCGCAGCAGACAGAGGAGGATCTGCAGTTACAGGAGCCTGTTCTAGAGACTGATGCATCACAGTCTCCAGTCCCTGTTCTTAGAAGGTCAACCAGACCTCATGTTCCAAATAGAAAGTACATGAGTTACATGTTACTTACTGATGCAGGTGAACCTGAATGCTATCATGAGGCATGTCAGGTCGGTGATTCTGGCAAGTGGGAGCTTGCAATGAAAGATGAGATAAAGTCTCTCATCTCTAACCAGACGTGGGAACTAGCTGAGTTACCTACAGGAAAGAGAGCTCTACACAATAAGTGGGTGTACAGAATCAAGGAGGAACATGATGGATCAAAGAGATACAAGGCGAGGTTGGTGGTCAAAGGTTTCCAGCAGAAAGAAGGAATTGACTACACGGAAATATTTTCGCCAGTTGTGAAGCTGACAACAATCAGATCAGTCTTGAGTATTGTTGCAGCAGAGGGTTTGCACTTGGAGCAGTTAGATGTGAAAACTGCTTTCCTTCATGGTGACCTTGAGGAGGAAATATATATGCAACAGCCAGAAGGCTTCTCAGTCAAAGGAAAGGAGAAGCTCGTTTGCAAATTGAAGAAGAGCCTGTATGGCTTAAAGCAAGCTCCGAGACAGTGGTACAAGAAGTTCGACGGATTTATGCAGAAAAATGGCTACTTCAAATGTAATGCTGACCATTGTTGCTACTTCAGGAGATTCGAGTCCAGTTATATAATTTTGCTACTTTATGTCGATGATATGTTAGTAGCAGGCTCAGATATGGACGAAATCAAGAAGTTAAAGATGCAGCTATCAGCTGAATTCGAAATGAAGGACTTGGGTGCAGCGAAGCAGATTCTCGGAATGAGGATTTTCAGAGATAAGCAGAAGGGTATCTTGCAGTTATCTCAGGCCAAGTACATTAGTCAAGTTCTGCAGAGATTTAACATGTGCAGTGCGAAGGCTGTCAGCACGCCACTAGCTAATCACTTCCGTCTATCTAGTGATCAGAGTCCTAAGACAGAGGACGAGATAAACTTCATGGCTAAAATACCATATGCCTCAGCCATTGGAAGTTTGATGTATGCCATGGTTTGTACCAGACCAGATATTGCTCATGCAGTAGGAGTTGTGAGCAGGTTTATGGCAAATCCAGGAAAACAGCATTGGGAAGCAGTAAAGTGGATATTAAGATATCTACGGGGATCTACTGATAGATGCTTATGCTTTGGACGAGGTGAGGTGAATCTACAAGGCTTTGTAGATGCAGATTTTGCTGGCGAGGTAGATCGCAGACGAAGTACTACTGGTTATGTTTTCACAGTAGGTACTACTGCAGTTAGCTGGATTTCGCAGATACAGAAGATTGTTGCTCTATCCACTACAGAAGCAGAGTACGTGGCAGTAACCGAGGCTAGCAAAGAAATGATCTGGTTACAGGGTTTGTTGGCAGAATTGGGATTCAGTCAGGAAAAGAATGTTTTGCACAGTGATAGTCAGAGTGCGATACATCTGGCAAAGAATTCAGCATTTCATTCTAGAACCAAGCACATTGGACTCCGTTATCATTTCATCAGGTCTCTTTTGGAGGATGAAATATTAACATTAGAGAAGATCCAGGGTAGTAAGAACCCAGCCGACATGATGACCAAGACAGTAACAAAGGAAAAATTGGAGCTGTGCTCAGCTTCAATTGGTCTTCTGAAGTGAAGACAAAGGAAATGACTCACACCATATTTCAAGGAATTGCAAAGAGGAGGTGTCTCAGGTGAAGCCACATTAGTCTCCAAGTGGGAGATTGTTAGATAGTGGAGAATATGTTGGCAGGCAAAATTTGTGGAGGCCATCATTATTATTTTGTTGGCAGACAAAAGTTGTGGAGGCAATTTTATTAATGGTCACTAATTGAAAGTTGGACGAGATTTCTGCCTATAAATTGAGCCTTCATTTGCAGTAAGATACACACCAAAATCAATACAAACTCAAGAGAGAGAGAAAGTATAAACACAAGATATTTTCTTGTGTGGAGAGAAAAGTGAGTTGGAGAGAATAGTCTTTGTGTAGACAGATAAAAATACAGTGTAGTATTTTTGTACTCCTCATTTTTCGAGTTAGTGAAATATATTGGTGTGGGTCCGTGGACGTAGGAAAATTGCTGAACCACGTAAATCTTTGTGTTTCGTATTTGCATTTTATTTTTGCGTATTTATATTTTCTCAGTCCAATTTATTTGTGTCACATCGATCCTGGGCGGGATTAGTTGCGTCCTAATTCCCAACATCATCTTACCTAGAAAACACAAATAAATTAACAAATAATTTCAATTCCTTGATTTGACACAAATCATTCCATTTATTTGACAATTATTTTTTAAAGAACAGGGCCCTAATATGTCAATAAATGAGTAGACTCTTCAATAAACATGTTACAAAAATAATTAATTATTTTTTATCAACTTTTTAACCACACATATTTTTCTCTCAAATTTTCAGCCACTATTTTTTACCTCAAAATCATAAATAAATAAGTTTATATAAATCAAACAGTATTACTAAATGGAGGCTTAATCATTTCATTATTTTGACAAAAATTGGCATGTTAAAAAAAAGAAAATTAAAATATATTAATTAATATATTGAATTTCAAATAAAATATATGTAAGCAACATATTAAAAAATATAGTTAACAAAAAATTATAACATATTAAAAGGGAAATGGGCGATGAGGTAGGCAAATTTTCAGAAAATACGTAGTCAAAAGAAATTTTATATATAAAAAATTTAATTAAGTGCCAAATTCTGAGTGTCGCAATATGCTTAGTGTACATGTAGTGTTTTTTTATTTTGATTATTTTGACATTTTTAAAGTTTTAAATTTAATTAATATTTTGGATTGAAATTTTATTTGAATTAATTTTTTTATTTGATATAATTGTATAATTAAAATATTTATAAAATTATGATTTAAAAATTATATATCTCGTGCATTGCACGAGTATACAACTAGTTAGTCTAAAAAAGCCAGTCGAAGCATTTACTATGGCAAGTGAGAAAAGCCCCACTATAGCGACGCTTAATAATCTTTCCCACTCTATTCCTTGCTAGCTAGTATGAGGACATTCCTACAGGAAACAAGTCTTTATATGAATGATTTGGTAAGCAGAAAGCAGATAACAACTATTTATAGAAGAAGAAAAATGTTATTTGATAATTCAAAAATAATTAACCAAAAATTTATATTATCAACAGACAATAAATAATAGGATTATTATGTAGCTAGTTCGAGTAGAATTAATATGCGGAGGTTATCTTGTCACATTGATTTTGTTTGTTCCACCGCAACATTAAAACCTTTTTACACTCCCTTGTATACTCGTATATATACTCGTTATTTCTTCGATTTCATTCTTACGTACACCACAATCCACATGAAAGTGAAGAAAGAAATTGCCGTACCAAGAAATGATTTACCACGTTAACAAGAGATGAAAATGATCACTTCAACATAATTAAGTTCCGTAGAAGTAGAGGAATCGATTTCTTCCATTCTTTAAATCTCTCCTCTCCTGTCGGAAAACTAACACTACGAGGATCTCCAATGTAAGAATTGCACATGTGACAAGCAAAATGAGAGATGGAGAGAAAAGCATCTCCAATGAAGACAATATTATATAAATAGTGGATCACACGTATGCAGACAAATATAAAAAATTGAATAGAGGATATCTAACACATACTCCAATGGAGATGAATTATAAAAGTTTTTAGTGGAAGAGATTTTCTTTATAAATCGAAGATAAAAGTTTATACTTTATATTACATGTGGTATTTGACTACTCCATGTCTTCTTAAATATTATAGAAACCTTCCCTCCATGTAAATATTATTTTACATTTACCTTTATATTTTGTTTGAAACAATATTCTTTTCTTATTTTTCTGATTTTATTTTATATAAGAAAATTGTGTTATACAACTCTATAACTGTTTTTTTTATTTAAAATAATAAAAAAAAAAACTAATAACATTGACTAGAAGAGGAATAAAAATCCTAGCTTTTAACCTGTTTAAATGCTAACTTAATTTTACTTCATATACTGCAAATAAGCTAATTTTGTAAATTGTATATAGTTTACACTTTTTTTAATAATAATTTAATAGGTAATTTCTATACTAAATTATGACAACATTATATGAAGTAAATCATGATTTATGAGAACGAAGATCTTGAAATACCCACAAGTGCCCACTTGTGGCCCTAACCCCCTCAAAATAACTAGAGGTGTCAAGACGGACGGGCCGACCAGACCCGTGAAAATCGACCTGAATTGACCCGGGATCGCGGGCCGACCCATGACCCGTGCGGGCGGTTCACGGGTCAAGAAGTTGTGAACCGCGGGTTTTTCGGGTCAAACCTTCGCGGGCCGCGGTTAACCCGCTGGCCCGTAAAAAAAAAAAAATTGTTTTTATTAAATATGGTAACATTGAAAATCTCTCTTCTTCTAGAAACTCTAATACAATTTTTAAAGTAAAATCTTATTTTTTTCTCTCTAATGGCTAAAAAAATAATGTTTTTTGACAATAGTTATTAGAAATACATTTATCATTTAATTGTTATTTGTTTATATTTTATTTAAATTTGCAAATTTAGAAGTAATTCATATAACATAAACTATAATTTTAAATTTTATGTAAATATTTTATGGTATAAATATGAATTTATCATTTTAATCATTTTGTATTTAGGAACTTGACAAAAAAATTGCTATAAATATGAAAAAATCTATGTTTTTATTCATACGGGCCAAATCAGAACAAACCGCGACCCACATGGACTCGACCCGGATGGGCCAGTGGGCGGGCCTGGATTGTAGTTCAAAATTTACGGGCTGACCCGTAACCGATCCGTAACCCGCAGCGGGCGGGCTTTTTTTCAAGCAGGCCGTTACCGGACTTTTTATTAGCGGGTCGGTCCGGCCCGGACCACCCGAATTGACACCTCTAAAAATAACTCACCCGTGTAAGGTGGGGGGTCCACACTATTTTCCGACCAACACTCACTCGATCATCATGTGGCAGGTGGGTGTGTTATTTTGTTCACCATGGACATTATAATAATCTTGTTACGAGAACATGTTGTGAAAAACAAACGAGGTTGCCACGTATTTGTTTAAAATTCTAGGAAGTGAGAAATAACATGTTTGCTTTCAAATGGAACATATTCACTTTCGTGAAGTATAGCAGATAAGATTTTAACTTTCCCTTTTTACATTTTTTTTAATTTGATAGCACAAGACAAGACACCTAACTAATGATCAAGAGAGAGACTCATGAATAATTGACACTTCATTATATATATATATATAATACAATCCAAACAGTACAAACTTTTATTCAATATATTAAAAAACTTGCATACCATCTATAGAGTAATAGAACACAAACTTGAACCTTATTCAAATGCACATACTGCATTTGTTATACATTTCTCTGCTCATTGCTGATAAACAGAAACATTTGGTCGGGGCTCGAAATCTTTCTCAAATGTCTTCTTCTCTCCCTTCAATCCGGCATCATTGGTGTAAGCAGAGACATTAGGCCTTGGCTCAAAGTCTTTAGCGAACGATTTTTCGTCATTTGGTTTAACATCATTGTTGTAAGAAGAAGATATATTAGGACTTGGCTCGAAGTCTTTTACGAAAGATTTCCCTTCTTTCTGTTCATCGTCACCGGTATAAGCAGAGAGATTAGGCCTTGGTTCAAAGTCTTCTGCAAAAGACTTCTTATTTTTGAGCTTATCATCACGATAGACTGTGGTACTAGGTCTTGGTTCAAAGTCTTTCGTTAAAGATCTCTCATTTTTGAGCTTATCATCACGATAGGCTGTTGCGCTAGGTCTTGGTTCAAAGTCTTTCGCGAAAGACCTCTCATTTTTTAGCTTATCATCACGATAGGCTGTGAGGCTAGGTCTTGGTTCGAAGTCTTTTGCCACAGATCTCTCATTTTTTAGCTTATTATCGTGATAGGCTGTTGCACTAGGTCTTGGTTCAAAGTCTTTCGTGAAAGACCTCTCATTTTTTAGCTTATCATCACGATAGGCTGTGACGCTGGGTCTTGGTTTGAAATCTTTTGCCACAGATCTCTCATTTTTTAGCTTATCATCGCGATAGGCTGATGCACTAGGTCTTGGTTCAAAGTCTTTCGCGAAAGACCTCTCATTTTTTAGCTTATCATCATGATAGGCTGTGACGCTGGGTCTTGGTTCGAAGTCTTTTGCCACAGATCTCTCATTTTTTAGCTTATCATCGCGATAGGCTGATGCACTAGGTCTTGGTTCAAAGTCTTTCGCGAAAGACCTCTCATTTTTTAGCTTATCATCATGATAGGCTGTGACGCTGGGTCTTGGTTCGAAGTCTTTTGCCACAGATCTCTCATTTTTTAGCTTATCATCGCGATAGGCTGATGCACTAGGTCGCGGTTCGAACTCGTGAACAAAGGGTTTGTCTTGTTTACTCGCCTCAGTTGAGGTGTGGCAATCGCTCTCCGTACTCGAAACATACTCAGCAGAATTTGTATCGAGAAGACCTTGAATTGCCTCGGGCATGGGCTGATCTTTCATAACCCCTTTCCAGTATGCTCCAGGATTATTTCGCGCATCCATAGTCGTTGCCAGCTGCAAAAATCGAAGAGAATCAAGAAAATGTATGAACAAAACAATATTGATGAAATAATAAAGCGAAGAATGTTTGTACTTACTACTGTAAGACAGAAAAGCCCCACTAGAGCGGGGATTGATTTCATCTTGGCTCTTGCACTGATATCCTCCTATCCTATACCTCTTGCAAGTCTTTTATGAATGAGATTTTGTAAGAACAAGGAAGACCCTGGCTATTTATAGACAGAAGAAATTCAAGAAAAATAGTTTCTGCTACATTAAAAATAATTAAAATCAAAATAATGTAATCAATAGATAATACAGGGATATGTAGTTTCACGTGGAGGTGAAAAATAATATATATATATATTTTCTTTTAACATATTGTGGGCTATCAGGTATGGTTGTTCTGATTATCCAGACTTGTATTATTGTACCTAACGACAGTTTTATAAGACATGATTGATGAAGTGTGTTACTATTGATTCACGTGAAATCTGAGAAATACTTGTCTTTCTAATTTGAGCAAAGAAATATACTTTTGAGATTTTCGTATGATGTTTTTTGGTACTTGTACATGAATTCTTGGAAAGCTTTCATTCCAATGGCCAAAAGAACGAGAAAATAAGAAGGATAGAGTAAAAATTAGCTCACGCTTTTCCTCTGGTTCAGTCTTACGTGCACCACAACAGATGTGGAGGTGAAGAGAGAAATTGCTGTAACAAGAAATAAATAAAACTTGTTTACCAAAAACGAAAATGAATGCCTAAACAACAGTTTTCATAGAAGCGAAAGAATTCATTTCTCGTACCCGAGATGACATTTTCAAATAACATGGGTTGATCTAACTAACACTTAGCCCTTGTTTGAGCCCCATTATTTCTCATCAAAATTTACCACTTTTTTCTACAGTAATCAATCTCAACCATCCAAAAAAGTCAAACCCACAACTTTTTACTTTTCAAACCACTTTTTAACCATTAATTTTTCAAAACTCAATTTATAAATGGAAATAATGGGGCTCAAACAAGGGCTTGGAGAGTGGTGAATAGACGTGTATAATGAAGGAGTATAAATTAATTTAAATTTAGATGAATAATCAATTAATTAAAAAACAAAGCAATCAGTCTAGAGGGATAAATAAATGCTTAAAATAAATAACATAAAAAATTGGTAAAGAAATAAAACTCTTTAAGAACCCTTCGTAGGGAAATGACCTCCGAGAAAACATACTAGTAAAATCCACTAAAAAGAATATCATACCGTTGGTTCAGACCAAATAGATACTAGTAAACTTTGACTCCACAATTTGTAAATGAGCCATGCTACACTTACTCTTTAGTTTACACACTCATTTACTCTCCCCTCACATGGGTTGAGATCCACAAATATTTAAATAATTGGGCACCCCACTTCATATGAGGAGGGAGTAAGGGAATCTGTAAACAATGGGATTAAGAATAGCATTTTCCTTTGTGAATTACCAAAGAACTCTTCGATCGAACATTCAGCACTTTTTAGAAACTTTGGACTATCTTATCTCTCCGCTTGGAACTAGGGATGAACAAATAAACCGTCAACCCGCTAAACCGAATCAAATTGCAACAAATGATTTGGTTTGGTTTGGAGAAATTCCAAATCGTTTTAAGCGGTTTTGTTTAGGTTTTAATGGTCAAAATCGCGATTTCAAACCGCAACCTGCTAAGTTTTAAACAAATTATAAAAAAAAATTAGTTCAGAAATCACTTATCAAATCCAAATTGTCATTAAAATCTTTAAGTCATTTTGAGTGCTGTTTTGATTTCTTTTCTATTAGAATTGAGTTATAGAATAACTTTTATCAAAATTTGGAAGTATTCTTGAAAGATTTCTAGCCTATATCAATTGCAAAAAATGTTGAAATTTTTCAGAAATAAAGTTATATTCTAATCTATGCATGTTTGATCCCTCCTAAAAACAATCCAACTTCATTTCCAATTATACTATTGAAAGCCACGAAAAAGTTAAAATGAGACTTGCAGTTTTCATTGAAGAACTTCATAAACAAATTAGAAGAGAATTGATTAGGAAACATAATAATAGCATACTGAATAGAAGAAACACTCTTGCAATAACATAGTGTGTTGTCTTTTATTTATGTGAATGATTTTGAACAAATAAATCTCATTGTAGTTGCAACTTGTCGGAGTAATCCTCTTGTCAATGTGAGTTACTTCACGAAAAAAATTCAAGAACGCATTTTAACGTAATCTATGTAATGATCAGTTGATATTTCTTAGTTATCAACCATAAGTTGGTATTGATCATTTACTCAATGTTATTAATAAATTGCGAAATCTGTTATCTTTGCTATCGATAGATTAATCATTCATTCATTCATTCATTTTTGCATTATCGTACAAGAATGTGCCTTGATTTAAGATCTGCTAATTTATTTGATTGCAAACCGTGGTTTTAAACCCCACCAAACCGCAAAACATGGTTTGGTTTGGTTTAGAAAATTTTCAAACCGTTTTAAACGGTTTGGTTTGAAATTCCAGTAAAATTGCTCAAATCAAACCGTGTTCACCCCTACTTGGAACATCAAGATCAAACCCGTTCTTCTTCAATTAGTGATGGCAACGGGGCGGGTCTTCCCGACCCGTGCCCCACCCCGCGAATTTTTTTTAAACCCAAACCCGCACCTGCCCCGCGAATTTTGGGGTGGGTCACCCCCGCCACCCCATTTACTGCCACATTTATTTATTTTTTTTTCATTTTTTTGTCAGTATTTTTTTATTTTTTCCTTATTTATTTTTATTATTTAATTTAATCGGGGCGGCTTCGGGTGGGGCGGCCAAACCCGCCCCAGCCCCGCGACCTTCGTACTCGCCTCGCTGGTCAGCGGGGTGGGTTTTTTTTTCTCTCCATTCGGGTCGGGTTTTTTTTGCCATCTCTATCTTCAATTAGAACTCCGCCTACCTTAGCCAAACTTCAGAACTCTGAAGGATTATCGGTTAATGATTTTGGTTTTTGTGTTTTATGATTGACAATCTTAAGTTTCAAATTAAAAATTTGTTGTGATTGATCTTGAATAGTCAATGAATGAATCAAGAGATTTATATGGTGTTATCTCTATGAAAAATAATGACTTATCAAACCAATCTGTCTAGATTTTACTCTGTCAATATTTTCATCATATTTTTTTCTCTCATGATATTCGATTGAGGCAATAAAAAACGTGTTAGAAATATAACTCAAATGGATAGATTTTTTCCAATTCGAATGTTAGCTATGTAAAAATCGAGTCTCCAACTCTGACTGAAAATCTGAATCATAATCCTTAAAGGTTTTTTATTCTCCTTTAATTTCTAATTGCATCCAAGTCTTTTTGAACGTTACTTTGATCTTCTTGAGCCTGAATACTTATCTAACTCAACTTCAATATTCGACTCTAATTTTGACTTTACAAAAATGTCATTTTGTTTAATGAATTTTCCAATTTCATCAAATCCTAACAAACTCTTCATTTGATATTCCGTGAAAAATACTATAATAATAAAATGATTACAAAAAACTAATCCTAATATCTACAAAACAAAAACTCAATAATGTTGGATGAATTTGTGCATAGTGACGCCAAAATAAGTAGAATAAAAGTTTGTAAATCCATACCGAAAATTGGACAAAGTAACGGAAAGGAAAATACAACCATGAAGAAGACGAAAAGTAGGGACAAAGTCAAGGCAAGAGTTGGACTATTTGTCTTTAAGTCGATTTTGCCCCGCAACGGTGCCTACGGATTCCGGCAATCGACTCCCAAGATACAACGGCTTCACTTGTGTTTGTAGCACTCCAAAACACAAGTACAACAAACCAAAGTTTGTTATATGAACTCCAAAGTTTCCTATTTATAGACCATGAAAGGGTGTGGACGAAATGGTTGAGGCCAAACCATGCACCATTTCCAAACCATGCACCTTTATGAAAATGTGTCTATTCACCGGACAACCGTGCAGTCGCACGGTTTTACTCAAAAAACCGGAATTGAATTTGACGTGTGATCGCACGGTTTCCCAACCATACGGTCGCATGGTCAAATATTTTGACCTGATTTCGTCCTTTTTCGTAATTTCTCATTCATCCGATATTGGTTTGCCAAATATACCCTACAGTACATGCAGAGAAATCAAAATTCTCTTTAAGGTCGACCCCCATTTGTGCGCCCCGAAGCGGCGAAGTGGCAAACAATTTTGCCTAAACGGATTGAGCTGAACTTTTGAGTATTTGGCCGAAGTTGACACGAAATCGCTTTAGTCAGTTTTTCGATACTTAATCAATTTATTGATTTATCGATTTATTAACCAATATCCAACAAATAATGCATCTTAATTGTTTGTCAATTTATTTCCTACATATCAAATTAACAAATATCAAGTGTAAAAGCAAGTGATACAATATGAAAGCTAATGAGATAAAAATCATAAACATCAACTAGCAACATCAAACTGAAATATTAACACTATGTAAATAAATCCATCTAAAAGCATAATATTAATATTCTCCAGATATATTTGTTAGAAATAAAATGGAAAAGTGTAAAACAGAACAAATCAAACAATGTGAATCAAAATAAATAAATCAATGCATCTAAGTACTAACCCTCTGATCACTAACTCATATACTAATAATCAATCTTCCCCTTTTTGACATGCATGACGAAGAAAAAAAATTTAAGAAATATAATCATGAGCAACGAGGAATATAATCATGAGTAATGAGGAATGAGAAAAATAACAATGACATGTGATGCAAACAACGTGATAAAAAATTCTCTTCTACTTTTCACGGATTTTTAAATATGATATTAACTAGTGAAATTACACGAACACTTATTTGCTAACCTAAAGAGGCATAATTCACAAATAATGAATTATTTTCATTAACAACTCATTTTAAACCTATTTGAAGTAAATTGTACAAGTTATTAATGTGTGAAAATGTTAATAATCTCTTGTAAGCAGACTCAAAACCTTGAATAAGTGAGAAATTACATGCAAGAAAAATTTGATAAATGAATATTTTTCCACAAATTATGAAATAAATTCAGTGCTACTAGGACATTTTAATCAAAAAACTCAAAAGAAATAAAATCATCATTTTCTTTCTCCCCTCACCGTGAGCATATAATTTTTTATATATTATGTGCATATTTTTCTCCATTAAGTTAACTAAATGACCCATGTAAAGAGTAGATATGGCAAAAAAATCCGATCTGACTCGAACCCAATGGGTACCCAACCCTAATGGGGCAACAAAACCCACCCTTGGGTCAACTGGGAGGGTTTGGGGCTGTTCGAGTGACCCAAGCAGGTCTTGGGGCGGGTTTTGGTAGCCCGATATAATTAATTAAAAAATATTGAAAAATACTAAAAAAAATTAATCGGGACAGCAGGTTTGACCCACCTCGAATCACTCCTAACCAAAATTCGCGAGGACAGGGTACCCGCCCCATTGCCATGACTAGTAACGAGCTTTCAATCGATGACACTAGTACAGAAATTGGGATACGCGTCGGTTGAAAAATGGAATACGCGTCGGTTGTAGCGGCGACGCCTATGACGCAGACGCCTAAAGTCTCGACTTTAGGCGTCAGTTGTAAACCGACGCCCAAAGTTGGTTCTAAATTAGAACCGACGTCTAAAGTCAAAAAAAAAAAAAAATATCAACTTTGGGCGTCGGTTCTAATTTAAAACCAACGCCCAAAGTGAGTTTTGGGTGTCAGTTCTAATTTAGAACCGACACCTAAAGTCAAAAAAAAAAAAATATCAACTTTGGGCGTCGGTTCTGAATTTAGAACCGACGCCCAAAGTTGATATATATATATTTTCATTACAAATAATTCTCATTATATGACCTGCAATGACCCAGGCCACTACAGGTCGTGGCCTGCAGTGACCTGGACGTGACCTGTAATGACCCAGGCCACTGCACTTCATGGCCTGCAGTCACCTGGAAGTGACCTGCAATGACTTAGACCACTGCAGGTCGTGTCCTGCAGTGACCTGGACGTGGTCTGCGATAACCTGAACATGCGCATCACCAAATATATATATAATCGGCATATACGTAGTAAAATTAAATTAACAACAATTATACTTACAAAATTGTTAATTTAAAATACAAATTAAATATATATATGTAAATGCAAGTTTGATTACGCTTCGATTTACACAAACCTATGAACGAAGTATTTTACCCATAAGTTTTGAATCTTGATTACTTCCTCCGTTGAATAATATTCTTTAAATGCTTACAAACAATCAAAATAAATTATTAGTTATTTTTTCATAAAATATAAAGTCATTATTAAAATTCTCATTTTCAATGACTTATACATTTTCTAACGAAGTAAGTTGAAAGTGTTCTGTGACTATCTCATACATATTTCTCATAACGTAGTAGCCACACTTAGACCCTCCAGGTTGTTGAGGACACTGAAATATTCACATTGAAAACTAACAATATTAGTAATCAAACTAAATAAAATATAGAAATAATTCAAAGATTTGTAATAAAGTTTAAATCCGTGTTTTCATACTTTTACGTTTTTCCACGTTGTATTGAATTTTGTCCTCATGCCTCCAACTGTCCAATACGTTTTGAAAGTCCTAAAATTTCAATAAATTATATCAACAAGCTACAAAATAATAATAAGACTCAAATTTCCTACAAAAATTTTGGCAGAATCTCCCCTATAAATTGAACTTATCCAACCTGCAGGGAGACTCTGCTATTCAAAACTATCAACTTCTCAACAATCACAACATAAATGCATCAATTTCGCCACAACTCCACAATCAATTTCACCCCAACTCCACAATTATTTCATGAAATTTTTCCTAACTTACGTGTTCAATATCGGCTTGATATCCAAGTCACGCTTAGATGCAGCAGCTGAATCCAAGAAGTACACCGTATTCTTCTCAGGAGAAATAACTAGCAACATCCAGTGATTCCTACGTATTATGAACGTGTAAATACAACTTTAAATATCATATCATTCAAATTAGGTTAAAAATTAGAGAATATCAATGGTCTTACTCCTAAAAATACGGTGCTAGAATGAATTTCTTAGTTTTCATTGCCTTCATGGTGCTGACCAAGTAATTTATAACACCATTTGCATTTGTTCTTACTGAAACCGATGCAATGTGTGTCGGAGACATGAATCCAATCGATTCAATACCGTATTCCTGACACAACTCATGGAGGTACCTAAAAAATAATAATACCAATAAATAGAAATAAAATAATGATTTAAATTGAAGTTATAATTTTTGATCAGAAGTCTTACAATGAAAACACTTGTAAGATAGATGTATCCAACCATTGCATCGTAAGCAAGTCGGTGATGTCTCAGACTGTAACAAAAAAATCATCCTCAAATGCACAATTGAACACGACGGCATCAACGGGAACTTGGTAGAAGTCATCACCAACAGGAAATTGAATGACCAAAGTGAATAACATTTTAAAATTATCACCCAGACATTGTAATGTCTCATCGTCAACAATCGCAGGTCGTTGGGTAGATGACATTTCGAAACTCTGGGGTGTTTTTCCTTCGTTCAATTTTTTGGCCTGTTGTGGTACCTCTTCCTGCAACAAGAAAATTTTTATCATCTTAACTTGTTATACAAATTTAAAAGAAACTAATATTGACAGAAACTTTTATATAACTAAATGTTTGAACATCTCCAAAAATCACCAACTCCTTAGGCCATTGCAAGAAGCTTCCAATAGCTTCCCCCACTGTGGTGTGGTGTTGAGATGGCACTGGAATACAAAACGCTTCTGCACCATTGACAATGTGGTCAATGGACACCTTAGTATGATTAGGCCAAAGAGGTTGATGATGTACCATCGTGTCGGGTCCGGCTGGATAAACCATCCTGCTCGCTACTATTTGTTTCTCACCATTAAGACTTATGGCGAGACGTCAAGGAGTCGGCTTCTATTGTACAACATCATTGAACATATATGTTAGCAACTTCCAGTTGAAATAACATAAATAATGTTAAAAAATTCTAAATAACTTAACATTAAATACCTGAAGTCCATGAAATGGATCTGGATCCACAGAGTGGCAACTGCTGCGAGTTGGTGGTCGGGGCTGTGGAGTTACATCCACCTCGGCCTCAACATTTAAGCCCAGGCGCTGGAGGATAGCATCGTATTTAGTCTACATACTATGGTACTCCCTCTGCATAGTATCGAATTTACTTTGCATCTCCGACATGGTCTGATGCCTGACCAGCTCGGCAATACTATCCTCCATCTCTGACCTGATCATCTCCTTAATATCGTCTACTGAGACGACCCCACACGAACGTCTAATGTAATCATCAGGCCTGCCGTAAACATCACTCGTGGTCACATAGACGCCATACCCCCTCACCCTACCAGGGTGATCCGGCTTACCAAAGGTTTCACTTAAAATATCATGATGTCTACTTGCCACAAATGTCCCCTGTGTGGCCTGCTCAGATTTTTCAACCTATTAACAGAAAAATGAAACGTAAAATAAGTATATATTTAAGTAAATTTGAATTTAAATTATGAAAAAATAATGATGATATACTTACAATTTTGTCAGACACCTCCTCGTTCTCTTTAGGGATGTAATAACTTACATCTTCTTTATTTTTAGATCTAGCTCAAATTCAATCTAAACTTCGATCCTCACTTACAATTGACGAGCTAATCATGTCGCATGAAGAACTAGAAGACAGTGGGTCACTGACTAGTCACTGTGGCTTCATTCCTGCATAACCAGCTGAGCCCATATAAAGTGGATGCCCGTTTCGCAATTGAGCATCCCTGGCCTTCTTACCTTTTTCCTGAAAAATGTTACATCAAGTATTTAGTTTTCAACTCAATAAATCACATGCGTAAATCTAGATATATATACCTTAAATTTCTCAGTCTGGCGTTCTTTCTTGAACGAGTCTCATTGTTCTTCAGTTATAAAATCGTAAAGCTACGTAGGAGATGTATATTTCGAGTGGTAAATAAGTATAGCAAGCTGGGGGTAAATAAGTACATTTTTCCGACTCTTGCGGTGCTAATTGATCCCGTATCCCCATTTCTACCATGTCCTTCCTGACTTTAATACCATCTTCCGTCTTTCCTGGAATGTTCAACAATGTCCCAATGATGCTATTACAAACATTTTTCTCCACGTGCATTACATCAAGACAATGCCTTACAGATAAGTGTTGCCAATAAGGTAGATCCCAGAGTATGGACATTTTCTTCCAAAGACTCTTCTGAGGAGGCTTAAAAGTTTTTCCAAACGAAACGTCAAAATTTTTAAATCGTTCATATACCTCACCTCCTGTTAACAGTAAGCGAGTTGTTCGAGCCTCGATTTTTCCATTGAATGGCTTTTTCTTCTTTCGATAAGGATGGTCAGAAGGGAGAAATCTTATATGACTCATAAAGACATTTTTCTTGCAGTTTTTCAACCAAAGATCAATCATGTCTTCTTCACAAACGGGACATGCTTTAGGCCCTTTGTTAGTATAACCCGACAAGTTACCACAAGCTGGAAAATCATTTACGGTGCAAAATATCATAGCACATAAGGTGAAATTCATCTGAGTATGTGCATCAAACACAGACATGCCTTCATCCCACAACATTTTTAAATCTTCAATTAGTGAGGCTAGGTAAACATCTATGTCATTCCCCGATTGTTTGGGCCCTGATATTAACAAAGATAACATGATATACTTGCGCTTCATACATAACCAAGGAGGAAGATTGTAAATTGTCAAAAGAACATGCCAAGTGCTATGTCGACTACTCATATTACCATGTGGGTTCATCCCATCTGTACATAGTCCCAGCCTAAGATTTCTATTTTCGCCCCCAAATTCCGGAAACAACCTGTTAATATTCCTCCATTGAGGAGAATCAGCCACATGTCTTATTTTTCCATCTTCTTTTCTCCCGTCGGCATGCCATCGCAAGTTCTTTGCATTGACAAACAAACATTTAAATCTTGGTATTACAGGTAAATACCATAACACCTTTTCCGGAAGGCTTTTCTTATCACCACAATTATCATTCATGTTCTTTCGCTTATACCGTGATGCCCCACACTTTGGACATAGACGCAAGTCCTTGTAATCATTTTGATATAGTATACAATCATTTGGACATGCATGTATCCTCTCAATCTCCATACCCATCAGGCACAACAATTTCTTTGCCTCGTAGACTGAACTGGGGAGTTCGTTATCTTCCGGAAGCATCTCTCGTAACAGTTCCAATAATGTCATGAAACTCTTATAACTTCACCTATTGTTTGCTTTCAAGTTATACAATTTCAGTACAGCAGACAATTTAATGAATTTATTACAACCAGAAAACAAAGGCTTCTCAGAATCGTTGAACAAGTTATCTACTACATGAGGCTTTTCAATGTATTCCCCTTGTATATCACGCATCATTTCATCTATCATATCATTCTCATCATTTTCCACATCATTCTCTCCAATATTGCTCAAATTATTCTCATGCTGATCACCAACATCATCACCAGTACTCGTCCTGGGAAGCATACTCTCACCATGCCATATCCATCGTGTATAACCTTCCTTAAACCCACGACGAATCAAATGACTCTTCACTAGATCAAAATTACGAAACTTTCTCAAATTCTTACAATCATAACAAGGACACAAAATCATTGCTTCACCTTTCTTTCTCTTGTGTTCATCCGCACATTTCATAAACTCTTCAACACCTTTTACATATTCATGTCTATTACATCTGCCATACATCCAACCCCGATCCATATCAATGACCTATATGTGAAGATATAATTAAAATTTTTTATTAGTTTTGAGTTAATATTTTTCATGATACAACCTTAAACCAACTATATATTAATATTTGAAATCAAATACGATAATTTTTTAGGTTGGAAACTTCACAATTTTATTAGGATGATTATATTCTATGTAATTATTTATTCGGTTGGTCAATTCTGTAATAGTGAAAATCACTTTAAATTATAATTTTCATTTTTATTTACAAAATTCTACAAAAATTTCGACAGAACCTCCTCTATAAATTGGACTTAGACAACCTAAAGGAAGAATCAAAATGCCACAATAAACCAAAATGTTCAACCTCGACATATTCAAAAATCAAATACAATTCCAATCAAACTTCAACATCATCAACTACTCTAAGTTTAATCCAAAATCCATTCCCAATTCCTAAAAAGTCAAGCTAAGGTTTCATAACTTAATATCTCATAATTTCAACTCCAATAATTAAAATATTACAATGTATCTATCTACTAACTTAAAATCAGCAATATAAATTTAACATAAAATTTATATATGTTAAAATTTAATTAACACATTTATATATATTAACGTGTAATTAACAAGTTTATACACATATATTAACATATATACATACTAACAAATATAAATATATACATATTAACATTTAATCAATAAATTTATCCTAACAAATATATATATATATATATATATATATATATCACATACATATAAATACATATATACACACATGAGAATCGAAGTGGGTCTTACAATGAAGGAGGCGACGGCGAGCAGAGGTGGTGTCGGGCAGTGGAGGTGGCGGCGGTGGTGGAGGCACGTTGCGGGTGGCGGCTCGGTGGTGGTAGGAGTCGGTGGTGGAGAGTGGAGGAAAAAGAGAGAGAGAGAGAGAGAGAGAGAGAGAGAGGCGCGAGAGTGAAGTTATGAATGTTTCGCGGGGAAAATATAAATGTTTCTCGCGTTGGTTCTAAATAAGAACCGACGCGTATTCCAAAAAAAAAAAACGAAAATGCCATCGTCCTTTTTTACACGTCGATTTTTTGAAAAATCGACCTGTATTCCCCATTTTTTTCTACTATTTTGTACTAGTGTGGTTTCAAGTGAGTTGATCATAG
The DNA here is from genome assembly GCA_963555705.1 of Ligustrum vulgare. Classification (NCBI taxonomy): domain Eukaryota; kingdom Viridiplantae; phylum Streptophyta; class Magnoliopsida; order Lamiales; family Oleaceae; genus Ligustrum; species Ligustrum vulgare. The sequence goes on from OY743174.1 coordinate 48,748,595, forward strand.
TACATTAGGTTTTAAAGACCCTAACATTTTTAATTACTCGAGTTAAATATGCTTCAAAGAAAAGTAGACGTGGGTGTGGTTCCATATGTTTCTAGTTCCTAAGGAACCGAATCGAACCGAACCAAGTTTTTTAAAAAAGAATTGTTGGTTCTTCTTGCAAGAGAATAACCGAACTTTCTATTCTTTTGATTCTGGTTTTAGTTCCAATTTCCTAAACTAAAATCTTCAAACTTAAGCGATGAAGCCATGATAGATTCTGGCTGGTAAGAGTCGTAAGACGGTAAGGTCATCGACCTTGATCAAAATGCTAATACAACACTCAAAATCCTTGACATCAAAATATTCACTTCCTTCTAGACAGTAATGTATCTCCTCATTCACATGTATGTGCTTCTTCTAAAAACTCTTCAATTTCTACTCGTAATTCTCCACCTTTTCAGGAAAAAATAACATAAGTCCAGCAAATCCTTGAAAACAAGAAAACAATTAATTATAAGATGAAGAGTAGAGATTTATTGTTTGTTGATTCTTGAAGAACTGATGGCTGAAGGTTTGAAGTTGAACGACATAACTAGTAAAAGAAAAATAATTTTCATCTATGGTTTTTTGTTTAATACTTGTTTTACTTATGGTTATTGTAATGTTTAATGAATTAATAGTTGTTGTTGGGTAATTGATATTGACTAATGGACCGGATAACATGCATTAAGATTATGAATTGATGATTTTTTTTTAAAAAAAATAAAAAATCGTGTTTTGTTCTGATTCTAAACCAAGAATCGGAACCAGAGCCGAAACCGATGGTTCTTGATTTTTAAAACCAGAATCATTTAAAATTTTAATAGAGCCGAATCGAACCGAACCGAACCGCTAGTTCCAATTCTTTTGCCCCCAGGCCTAAAAAAATGTATAAGATTTATTTCACTTTTTCTTTTGACCTATAAATAATTATTTTTAAGCACAATACTTTTTTTAAAGGAATATGCTAGAGCTTAAGTCTATTAATTTTTAAACGTCATTCTATATTCAAAGTCAAGTCACAACATTGATGACTGCAAATTTCTTTGTAAGTGCATGCATAAATAGGTAAATATCATGAATAATATAGATACATGCTACTATATATCTACTCAACACTAATAATCCATCCTTCCCCTCCAAATTAATGGTGATTTCAGTAAATAACCAAATATAATACTTGGGCTAAGGGTAGAGTTGGTAGTTTGAATTCTAGCTACCTCCGCCAAATTTCAAAAACTCTGAAGGATTTATTTATTTTTAAGGTAGAGCTATTCACCGTTTATACTTGTGCGGGTGAGATGATTTTGGTGTTTTATGATTGACAATCTTCAGTTTCAAATCAAGAAATTATTGTGATTGATCTTGAATGATTAAGGAATGGATCAAAAAAATTGTAAGATATTATCTTTATAAAATATAATGTTCAACCCCCCTAAAAACGAAATAGGGCTTGTATATATGTAATGGTGTTTGAGATAGTTTAGAATTTTATAAAGTCTAAAAATCGCGAAACAATATATGTTTGCATCAGTAGTCTTCTTGAACACTACTTTGATCTTCTTGATCCTAAATATTCAACTAACTAAAATACAATATTTTGACTCTAATTTTGACTTTATAAACGAGTCATTTTTTCACAGAATTATCAATTACATTAAAATCAAACACATTTTATAGGTGATATCACGTATGTTTGTTAATACTATCCAATGTAGCGAGGCGTTAAAATTCTCGTGGGAGATTGCAAAATAGGGATAGTAACCTCCAATTGCTCGGCTAAGTCCAAGGCTTCGATGATAACAGGAATACGGTTGTTGGTGAGTCATGTCAATTTTACGACAAAATAAATAATTTAATATTTTCTTGGTTACCTCATTGCTGATATTATTGATTCACTAATGAAATGGACAGATACTTGATAAGGTAAGATATTTCAGTAGGGCACTTCAGGTTCTTTAAAAATTATAAAAACACTTGAATTATTATAATGTCCAATTATTGAACATAATTGATACTTCCCCCCTGGATATCCACACTGAGTGGGGGTTGATTTCATTGCTCTACTTAGAAAAAATTGGAAGAAATCAAGAGGAAGGAGAATAATGTATTATAAGCTTGCAGTTTGTCATCTCTATCTTTTTCTGATTCTGCTGGTAATATCTGAATTATTTCTTGTTTTTGTTCCAACTAAATGAACATTGAATGCATTTCAAAGAACTACTAATTTACTGCAGGGTGCTCATGGAAGTTCTGCCCAGGAAATGGCTGGAGAAACTCTGAAAATGCATATAGACCATGATCATTTCGATAAGCAGGTTCATAAAACGCCGAATTCAGATTTTCACAGGATTTGATTTAATTTTGTCTGATTGAACCACCTAGTCTAAAAAACGATGTCTTCGACTTGCAGGTGATGGATGTTTTACGGCTCCATAGCATGGATAAGCAAGAAAATGATGCTCACGAAGAGATGCATGTACACCATATTCATACTCATTCATCATCACACATGGATCATATGGATCCTTCAGTAATTGTGTTCTTCCAGTTGGATGATTTAAAGCAAGGAAATTCAATGCCAATCCATTTCCCAAGAAGAAAACCTAATTCATCTCCTCATTTAATCTCCAGACAAGAAGCTGATTCAATTCCGTTTGAATTACAAAAACTCCCAAATCTTCTTGAATTGTTCTCTTTATCTCAAGATTCACCACAAGCCCAAGCTATGGAAAATACACTAAGAGAATGTGAAACAGAACCCATAAAAGGAGAAACCAAATTCTGTACTACATCCTTAGAATCAATGCTTGATTTTATACAAAAAATCTTAGGTATGGAATCTCAAATCAAAGTTTTATCAACAACCCACCTCACAAATTCCAAAACCCTTTTACAGAAATATACCATAATGAAAATCCAAGAAATTTCAGCCCCTAAATCAGTTGCATGTCATACAATGCCATATCCATATGCAGTATTCTACTGCCATTATCAAGAAAGTATAAGCAGGGTTTTTAGGGTTTCTTTGGATGGTGAATATGGGGATAAAAGTGAAGCTATTGCTGTTTGTCATTTGGATACTTCTCAGTGGAGTGAGAATCATGTGGCTTTTAGGGTTCTTGGAATCAAACCAGGATCCTCCACAGTTTGCCACTTCTTTCCTGCAGATAACCTTGTGTGGGTTCCATCTACAACTACTACTACAAATGTTAAAGCTTCTATATGAGTATTAGGTTTTTATTTTGAATGAATAAATTTGGATTATGTACTAGAGCTATATTCAATAAGTCCAATTGTGTGTTTATATCAGTTTATGTGCTTCATGTGTTTTACCTTACTCCTTTATGTTCAAAATATCAATTACTTTTAAATATTGGAATGTTCCACTACTACAAAACAGACTTTTAGCGACGGATTTTTTAAGTACAAGTCCATAAAAATTAGAGGAGCTCAAATTTAAAAGTCATCTTTATTTAAGTACAAGTCCATTAAAATTAGAAAACAAATTTGGGCATATATGTGGAGAAGGGTCCATTTTGGAGATCTCAAGGTAGAGTGCAAATCATCGCTTAGTATTGAAACATGTTGTTATGCCCTTCTTTCGAAGCTCTTCTGGCTTTGGACACGTGGCTACCGGCTAAATCCGCACCCCACATCATCAATAACATGCGTCTAACCAAAGCTTATATCCAACCTAGCGAGGTCCTTGCTGAAAATAATAAAGCTATACACAGCCTTTGCTACAGAACGGTTCTACTGTTCCCAATGGATTGATGTGAACTCACTGCTGTAGACACTAACGGTCAAATCGTCAATCTACATCACATGAATTAGCATAGCCTTTTGGGTGGCTTCTTGTCAAAAGCATTTGTTGTCTGTCAACTTAGTACAATATTGACACATAGGATCATGACCTTAACCTCCAAGATAAGGCCACGTGCCACTTCATGTAATTGACACCACTTCATTTTTGTTAGTATAAAAGCTTGTTCATTGTTTCATTTGAAGGTAATGCAACTTTACATACAGAAAATAATCTTGTTGTCTCTTTATGTATTTGCTCTCTCAATTTGTTCTTACATCTTCCCATATCTAACCATCTTTTAATGAAGTGGCTCAACTCTTTGCACGTCCCCCATCCACTTATATTTTTACAACTAGATTGACTTGACCATTGGAGTGCCCCCGCGACCATCTCCACTCCTACTGAAATGGATCACATGCTCTAACAGTCTGTCAAGTGTGCAGGACCAAGGTTATACGAATGTAAGAGAAAACATAATTTTTTGGCCATGTCACCCGTAAAAAATCAAGGTCAACTCATTTGCCCCATCTGTGGAAAATTCTACTTTTCAACCATGAAGATCCCGTGGAAGAAGCCAAATGGAAGATTTGACTCTCCACTTGAAAAAAGGTTTTTCGTCCTTAAAAAAATGACGAAGCAAGAGTCCATTAAAAAGAATCCGAAGAAGAATTGAAAGTGCATCTCCCTTGAAAAAGAAAGATCAGATATCTAATCTGCTCAATGAGTTCTAGGGAAGGTCTTCACCTCCCATAAAATGAGAGAGACATCTTAAGAAAAGATTCTCCAAACAAACGTCACTCACAGTAGACCTCACCACCAACATCACCGTGGAAACGGAAGAACGACAGCGCAACTCAGTAGGGAGGTAGCTAACATTGCTACCAACATGAGGAATATGGCAGAGCAACATGCCACCATGTAACAACTCCAATCAGCACGAGGATGAAGAGCAAAGCAGAAGGGCTTAATCCCTAAGAAAGGAAAATGGTGCACGTCCTTATGAGGGAAATCAGAGTGGACATGTCCTCTAATTACGCGTCCAATCAACCCTCTAATGATGTCTCCGAAGAGAAAGGGAATACGAATAGAACCAGATACCATCTATGCCTTCTATATCTGGTAACTTCTTCGTTCGAGTCGGTTTGGACTCATCTGTACATAGGTGCAACAAGTGCCCCTGATAAGTGTATTTTATACACTTATTTATTTTTCAAAATTAGGATATTATATTTTTTTTCTTGAATAAACTCTACTTAGTTGTTGTATTTATTATTATTTCAGATTTTATCCCAAAAATCAAGAGAATAGAAAAATTGATGCAAATACATTAAAAGTGTAGCTAAATCATGCATATGGAACTAGATGAAGTCAAGTGAGATGCAAACTAGAGCTAAAGTAGAAGAAGGAAGAAGTTCGAGGGCTTAATTGAAGAAATCAAATGAAGAAAAGAGTTAATTGAACAGAAACAGAAATTCGAGGACTAAATTGCTCCAATCAGAAGATGATGGAAATAAAAGAGGAGAACCAACTTACAACAATCAAAAAGTTGGAAATTGCAGGTTTCAGCACAACCACGCGATCGCAATCCATAAGCTTGCGCGATCGCGCCTTGATGTGATTACACAAACTGAGTCTAAAAGCCATCTCAATGCGATTTTGGCCAACTTAACTGGGCGATCGTGAGCCTTTTCGACAGGGTCGGACTGGGCGTGAAAACCTGAATTTTCATCCAAAACTCTCTTTATTTAACCGAGTTTTCTTCCTAATCTGAAAACATAATGAAGAGGCACACAAACTAGATCTCAATCAGCCTCTCTACCACAAAAATCCACATAAAAACCTTCAATTCTTGGTGAATCAATTGGGGAAAAACTCTAGGGTTGTAAGAATATACAGAGCTTTGGTGGAATCTTAGTGCACGATGATTCTCATCTTTCAATTCTTTGAATTCCGGGTTTTATTTTCATTGTATTATGTTGTTTTTATTTTCAACATGAGTAGCCAAGTTTTTATTCGGGATTAATGATGTAGAATTAATTTTCTAGTTTAATTTCAATTCTCAAGTTGAGACATTTTGCTTTCATGCATTGATTTTACTATTGGTTTTAATGCTTGAGTTAATTGATCGCTAATTCATGATTTAATGGTTGTTTTCATAATTCGATGGTAAGTTAACAATTAAATCATGTAGTAAAATTCGATAATTTCAACAAAAATATAAAGATATGAATTTGTGGTTGCATGTGATCAAATTTGAAATCCTAGGTAATTTAATTCATTTGGCTAAGGAAGAATTCCGACTCTCTGTAGAGATACACGGTTGACTTAGTTAAATAGACCTAATTTGAACTTGAGAGAGGTAAATTAGATATATGTGTCGATAAAATATAATTTTAGAAAACAACTTTAGATGCAAAATTAAGCTACGATATTACTTCGAATCATTAGTCCCGATAGTCCTTTATTGCTAGAAAACCCATAGTTCAGTTTCTTACTTTCACATTTCAATTAAGTTGCAGTTAATTTAATTTTCTAGTTCTTATTTTATTTGAATTTTTTATTTCGTTACAATCTCAATTATTTGTCGTTCTTAAATTTGTTTTCAATTTTAGTTTCTTAGCTTAGTTTTTACTTTAGTTTAGGAATTCTTTTGAATCTAAGTGAATCGATAACAAATAACTAGTCCTTGTGGGATCGATAACTCAAACTCAAAAGTCTACTTTATTACTTGTTAACGATATCGTACACTTGCGATATTCACGTCCTACAAATTTTTGGCTCCGTTGCTTGGGATTATTTTAATTTATTATTTATTTATTTTGATTTTAGTATTCTTAACTTTTAGATTTAGTTATCTAGTATCTTGATTCATAATAAACAAAAACAAAAAATTAAAATTCTCAAAAAAGTATATTCTCTTTTTGTTCTTGTATGCTCAGTTCGCAAAGGGGAAATATTCTACATTTCGAATTTGAAATTGAACAACTCCTTAGAGGACGACGTAGGGAACAAAATCTGAACCAAATGGCCAATCCAACCAATCCTCTGGAACACATTGAACTAGACCCAAATGCAGCTGCATTACCTCCTAGTCAAAGTGCAACATTATAAATCAATCCAAATAATCAACAGAATGTGCAAGATGACAACATAGGAGACTTTCATATGAGTCGATTCTTGACACCTGTTGCAATTACTAACTGGTCTAGTTTATTATATCTACATTTTGGAAGGAATGACTTCTAACTAAGAGCAGATTTAATAAATCTCTTTAGTAATAATCTCCAATTCTTTGGAAAGGCACATGAGGATCCCAACACACATGTCGCAAGATTTGGGAGAATGTGCTAAAATTCCCAATTTCAAGGCATAAATGATGATTCCATTTGTTTGCAACTATTTCCTTACACCCTAAGGGATAGTGAATTAGAGTGGTTAGATTCTAAACCTGAATTTAGTATAGCTACATGGGATGATTTAGCTCGAAAATTCTGTAATAAATATTTCTCCCTCGCTAAAGTAGATAAACTAAAATTAGAGATATCTACATTCGAACAACTAGACGATGAGAGTTTTCATGAATTTTGGGGTAGATTTAAGGATCTTCTTAGAAAAAGTCATTATCATGGATATAACAAAGACCTCCAAGTTCAGTACTTCTACTCTGAGTTTTCACCACAATACAAGTCAATAGTGGACTCATCAACTAGTGGGTCCAATACCAATAAAAGTGCCAACCAAGCATGTGACATGGTCGAACTAATTACAAAAACTCATATCATGTTCCCATCTAAAAGAGTAGAACAAAAGAAAGTGGCTGGAGTGCATGATGTAGATGCATTTACCAGTACAAATACGCAACTAGCTATGTTAACAAAAAAGGTTGATATATTGTTTTCATCACAACATCAAGGAGTCACGCTATTCAATTATTAGTAGTACGTGAGAATTGTAGTGTGAACCATTCAACCGAAAATTGCATGATGTTGGCTTCGACAGAGGAGTAGGTTAATTTTGTGCAAAACAATCATCAACAACAAAATAACCCATATGCTCCTACTTACAACCCTGGTTGGAGACAACACCCTAATTTCAAATGATCTCACAATTAAAATGAGTTTAACCAACCAATCCAGGATAGAAGACCAAGTTTGGAAGAAATGTTTCAATAGCACATGCAAAAGACTGACAAAATGTTTGAAATGCATCAAACAACCATACAATGTCACACTACTACAATTAAAGGGCTTAAAAATTAGATAAGTCAAATCACTCAACAACTGTCTAAGCGCACACCTGGAACACTCCCCAGCAATACATGAAAAGAAGCCTGAACAGAGGGAGCAGCAGGTTGAAAGTGAGACTGAGGTGTCTAGACGACCAACCCAATCTGAAACGTAAAAAGAAGTACCAAAATAAAATGCACCAACTCTACTTAAGACATATGTCCCACCAATCTCATTTCCTCAACTTCTGCAAAATATAAAAATGGATAAGCAGTTTAGTAAATTTCTGAATGTATTCAGGAAACTGCATATCAACGTACCATTTGAAGATGCTCGGGCTCAAATGCCAGTTTACCTCAAATTTATGAAAGAAATGCTTTCTAAAATGATGAAGTTGGGGGAATTTGAGACTATGCCTTTAACTGAGGAATGTAGCGCAATTCTACAAAAAAAATTCCTTCAAAACTTAAAGATCTGGGAAGTTTCAATATCCCTTGTGATATTAGGAATTTCAAATTTGATAGATTTTTGTGCTATATAGGGGAAATTATCAATTTAATGCCTCTTTTAGTTTACAAGAAACTTGGATTAGGGAAACTCAAGCCCACCAACATCACATTGTAGCTGGCTGACAGTTCTATGAAGTATATATGGAATAATAGAAGATATTTTAGTCAAAGTGGATGTATTCTTCTTTCCAACAGACTTTGTGATTCTTGACATCGATGAGGACAGTAGAATGCCACTCATTTTTGGAAGACCTTTCCTAGCCACGAGACGGGCTATGATTGATGTTGAAAAAGGAGAGGTGGTCTTAAGGGTTCAAGATGAACATGTGACTATCAGCATTACTCAACATCCAAATAAATACTATCAGGAAGAAATTTGCTTCAAAGTGGAGAAAGTGGTACAGGAACATGGAAATAATTTGAAGCAAAAAGAAAAACCAGATGACGCATAGATCAACAGTCTAGAGTTTAAGAAAATGCGAAAAGGGTTGAAAAATGCAAGACATGAAATTGTAAGCAATGTAAGGCTTCAAGAGCCTCATTCATGCCACCATGATAGGAATTTCAAAAAGTCAAACTTTAGACTATAAACTGAGCTCTTATTGGGAGGCAACTCAATTTATTTTCCTTATTTGTTAGTATGCTTTATTTACAGCTTTACATTTTGTTTCGGATAACACTTCCATTTTTGAGGTCAATAATAGCATCACTTACCCTCACCATTTTTGAATTGATTGTTGATTGAATTCTCACTAATATCTAGTGCATCATGATCACTTTCACATTCTAGCCTAGTATATGAAATCAAATCATGCATCATGAGGTATTTTTAGGGGTGAAAACGGAGTTGAAAAACCAATACTGGAATTTTTTTTGTCTTCACTTGGTAAAACCACGCGATCACATAGCATTAAAATTGCGCGATCGCACAAACTTCAAAATTATAAACAGATGCTACAGAAGTGTACTACATGATCGCAAGGTTCATAACCATGTGGTCGCTCAAGCATATCCTGGGCAAATTTGGCAGCTTTATATTTTGCTTCAATTCTTTTAATTTTTAACATAGTAAAGTAACACCGTTTTCTTTTCCCCAAATTCACCAAATTTTAACACAAGTCCAACATTGCATTACATCAAAAATCAAAGCCCCCCATCACATTCAAACTTGGATTCAAGTAGGTTTTTCAAGATTTTGAAAAATTTTCAACAAATTTTCAATTTTTCCTAAGAGTTTGAATGTATGAATTTTATGATTGATGGAGATTGGGAATAGGATAGATGTTGAGATTCTTTGATTATGAACTAGTTGTGAAATCTTTTTGGATTGATTCATATGCACAAGTCCTTGTTTTCTCCCCCAAGAACATGCAATGCAAAACAAGTGTTTGACAAAATGTCTATTTGAACTTTTCTTCGAGTTTTTGCAAATTATTTTGAATGAATCCCTTATGCTCATGTTATACATCGTAGGCTCACAATTCATTCATATTTTACACATGTATAAGGCATATAACTCAAAGTAGACATCATTACACTCCATTGTACTCACTGTAAGCACCACATGCATCACTGCAAGGAAAAACAGCTTCAAGTCACTACTTTGTCACATCTTTTCATGACTATATTGAACTTCAAATGCTCTGAATTTTTAATATGTTGTATACCATGTTATGTAATTTCACATGTCCAAAGATGGCTTGAAAAACTTTTAGTTTTTTTTAGGTGATGTCAGGGCCTGAATATGGTTGGTCAACCATGTTTAAAAATTCAGATTTTTGCTATGTTTTAGTTGTGATTGTTGGTGTTGACCTATTTCAGTTTATTAATGGTATTTGATTATTTTCCAATTTTACGTATTTTAAAGAAATAAATAAATGAAAATATATAATTTTGGGATATAAATTTTGTCATTTAGAGTGAAGCTTATAAAAGATTCAATTTTATTTCTTTAACTCTAAATTGATTTTATTTTACTAATAATTTCATTTATTTAATTGCATGTATATTTTCGATAATTTCAACTCAAAAATCCCTAATTTAATTGACCTGAAAAAGCCCAAAATGGACAAAAACCCATAAACCCAGCCCAAAACACTTTCTTTCTCTTTCTATAACCTACAGCTCTCCATTCTCTGTATTCTTCACGCAGCTGCTCTCTTCTCAACCTCTGTCTTCCTCACCAACCCACACTTCCAGCCGCAACCCCTCACGTCTCTCTCTGTGTCACCTTCAACAACCAACTCCCTCAGCATCTTCCTTCTTCCAGCTTTATCTCCCACACGTCTCTATCACCTTCTCACGCAACCAAACCTATACTCGGCAACCTGACCTTCTCCCTCGCTGCCTCGTCTCTACCTCCATCAACAACCAGCAGCCAACTCCCTCTCAACTCCCACAGCCGCCACCTATTCTCTCCCATCTTCCTCAACCAGCAGCTCACGCAGGTCTCTCTGTCTGTCTTCTCTCTCACGCAGCTCCTATTTCATCTCCAACTTCCAACCACAACAGCCACGGCACCTTCGTTTTGGCTACAACCACTCGGCCAACCAGCCCTCACTTCACCAGCTCTCATCTCCCAATAGCAACCATCCACTCCATTGTAAAAGGGCCGAGCAGCCTCCACTGAATCAGTCTTCACGCAGCAGCTCTCGGTCTCGGTTGATTCCTACCAGTTTTGATTCTTATTTTGCTTTGATGTTGATTATTTCATTTGTTAGTTTATATATGTTCAGATTATTGGCTTTAGTTTAGTTTGAGTTATAATGTTGGTTATAGAATTTTTAGATCATTGGCATTGGTTTAGTTTTTAGATATTTTTAGTTATTGAATTTTCATTTTAAAATTTGAATTTCGTTTTCTAGTAATGATATTTGTTTGGTTGAATTTTATTTCGATTAATTTAATTATGTCCGGCTAAGTTATATTTGAGAGGAGTTATTCTTAACTTTAATGGGTGTGCTTTAATTCGTCATGAATGAATTCTTGTTATTGATAAGCGTTTACAAATTGTTTTAAGTTTTCAAATTATTTTACTTGGATGAATGTTGCTGATGTGGTGTGTATTGAATATGCACACAACATGCTCGACAAAATGCGGTAGAATAAATTGAGTAATTTTCTCACTAATATATTTTTTTATCTTATCGATTTCAAGAAATTCATATTAATCTCATTTGCAAAACCCACTTGATAGCGAAAGAATAACTCCATTCAAATTTCCCTTTCATTGCAATTTAATTATATTCTCTCCAAATTCGTTTTAACACAATTGAAATCATAGTTAAGTTTCGAATTTAGCAAATACTACGATACCAATAAAATTCCTAGGAAGAATGATCCTGGATTATTGCTGGCTATAACCTGACCCCTTTATACTTGGAGGGTAGATTTTACATCGAGTCAGTATTTATGCTCTTAATCTTGTTTATCTCTTATTTGCGATAAACACACCATACGTAACACCTCAAACCAAGCTTGGAAACGCTAGAAATGGGTTGAAATCATCCAATGAGTATTAAAATAAAGCTTTAAGTGATTCCATCTCACCTCTAAACCCGAGAAGTACCTCCTAACTCCACTTCTTATGTACTTTTTTAAATTGATTACATTTATTTTTCTTACATTGAAGACAATGTAACTTTTTAGTTTGGGGGTAGTATCTCATGTATTCTCTTTATTCATTCGATACCTTTGTTTTTTATGTTGTTCGAATTGATTTGGTACATTGAATTAGGTTGTTGGATAGCATTTTAAATTGAGTTTACTTATACATGTTAGACTTGACTTAAATTGAGCACATAGCCAAATTGAACTATTACTTGTGTGGGAATATTCTTGACATATGTGGGGGCAATATCATGTAATTTGAATTAGGAATGACTTTAACCCGAACCTTAAGTTATTAGATCCCAAGCTTAAAATTAGAATCAAAGAGTTGTTTGGGGATGGAAATGCTAGTATAGGTATGTATGCATGGATTGGTTGAAGGTCTGAAGTTTTTGCTTTTATACTTTGGTTGAAAAGGTTTTGGTCAATAAGTATAAGCCAGCAAAAAAAAAAATGTCTTATTCTTCTCTTCATACCCTTTGTGACTCGAGCAATTAAACTTCTAAAGGTCTTTAAAACCTGGTAGAACATGACAGATTTAATTGCTAAAATTAATTTAATTAGTACAAGTTGTAATTAGTTACATTTACCTTAATTAAAATTGCAATTGTAACTTAATTACATTCTGTAATTAATTATAGTTTGCAATGAATTATAAATTATAATTAGTTAATTTTACCTTATGTTAGTTTAATTATTTCTTATTTTACTTTGTTGTTGAGTTAAGTAATGATTTGTAACAAAAAACATTTATACTATGTAATGCAGTTATAGATTCACTGAATGTGTTCATACATTACAATGAATTTTAGGATGAGTCAATAACTACGCAGGCTTGAAAGTTGTGTGGATCCTACTACCTACTACAACCACATACTACAACATATTTAATATAGTTTTCACAAGAATAAACTTGGATCCAACGATGAATAGATTGAGAATACAATATACAATGGACAAAAACAAGGTGCCAATGAATATTATAGATGAATGTTCCCTGGATTTCTATTTGGATCTGAAAAGGAAGGACAAAACTCTAACAAGTTTCCCATTTTGCATAGAGGTTGAGAAACTTTATGAAAACACATTGATTTTACCACCAGCTCTTCAAAAATCTATCAATACACCTAGTGACACTGGGATGTCAGATTTACTTGGCATACATTTACATCAAGCGGACTCAATGGAAACTTCAATAACAAGAATACCAACAATAGATAAGGTGGTCCAAAAAGTTTTGAAATTGTGCAAATCAAAAAAATTACCCTTATTGTAGAAGAGACAAGGGTAATCACAAATCCAAAACGTGATGCAATTTAAAAGGGACAAGTCTTCGATAATAAGAGTATGTTAAAGAAGAATATGACACTGTATGTAGAGATGAAAAAACCCGATCCTTCCTGAACCCGATGAGTGAAAAAACCCGCCCTGCGGGTTGGCGGGGCGGGTTTGGGTTGGCGTTTAGTGACCTGAGCGGGTCGCAAGGCAAGTTTAGGCTGCCCCGCCCCGATATATTAATTAAAATAAAATAAAAAATCGAAAAAAATTTAAATGGGACGGTAAAAAAGGCGGCAGAGCTAACCCGCCTCGAAATTCGTAAGTCACAGGGCGGGTTTGGGATTAAAAAAACTTCGCAGGGTAGGGCAGGGTCGGGGGACCTGAACCCGCCCCGTTGTCATCACTAAATTGTATGCTATAAACAAAAAATTCAATGAAAAAAAGAAAAAAAAAGAAAGAGTACGTTCCTAAATGTTTTTGTGATGATTGTGACTTGGTGTTTAGGGCATCAAAGTTTTGTAGAACAGACATGTTCAAGATAAGAGAAACACAGAAGGGTAATAAATGTGGATTGGATGTAATGTTGAGAAATCATAGGCAAGCAATAAGCTCAATAATAGGTGATGTAATTAAGCATAAATACACATCTTCAAAGTGCATATATAGGCCATGTAACATAATACATGATATGTTGAATACATATGGTTTGGATTTAAGTTATCAAAGGCATGATAAGCTAAAGAACATGTCTTTTGTACTATAATGGAGAATCTCGAAGAGTCATATAATAAGATACCCTCTTATGCAAAAATATTGAATGAAAAGAATTCAGGTTCTATTACGAGATTTGAAATTAAGAAGAACAATCAATTTATGTAACTATTTGTAGCTTTTGTTGCTTCAATTGAGGCTGGAGATTTTGCAAACCTTTATTGATGTTGATGGTACATTTTTTATCGGACATTATGGTGGGGCTTTATTAACGGCTTGCAGACAAGATGTCACTATAACATATGTCTACTTACATTTGGAATTAGTGATTCAAAAAATAATAACTTCTGGGAATAGTTATTTTTAAGGTTCAAAGAAATATAAATGAAAAGATCATATTTATGTATAATATCATATCGGTGTCCTAGCATTAAGACTGCAATTCACACCAATTTTCCTATTTTAACTAAGGTTATGTTTGATTAGCCAAATTTGCCTAGAAAATGTCGTCTAAAGAAAATATTTTTCACGTTTTCCATTTGGTTGATGTTTGATTCTTAAATTTGGCTGGGAAAATATATTCTAGTGTACAATTAGTTAAAGCACACCTTAACCCTTTTGCCTTGAAAATGTTTTCTTACCTGTTTGGTGAGAAAACAATTTTCATCGCTTTTTGATCATTTTCGTTATTGTTAATTAACTTATTTTTTCCCAGAAATTAACATTACTATTATCAAGTACAAATGAGTGAAAAAAATTTTAATTTTTTTTGATTAAAATAGCTAAGTTTTATTTTATTTGCCATAGAAAATAATGTCAATCAAATAAGAAAATTTTCCACTTTTTTCACCTGAAAATAATTTTCAGACAAATCAATTCCCTGAAAAATATTTTCTTACCACCTATTTTCCATCTTTCCAATCAAACACACCCTAATAGCCTCTCTAGGGTAAAATTAGTCATAATCAATTGGTTTAACCTACTATTTTCTATATCGATTAAAACCAATCAAAATCATTAACTTTTTGTGAAAATATCTCAATAAATAACTTAGGTTATGAGTATCTCTATTTCCTAAATTATGTAATCTAATGTAGTTGTTACTTGATCCAAAATGTACAATATTTCTCAATCATTATACAAATCACAAATAACATGTTTGCTGATCAAGCAAATATATGTAATAAGCTTAATAATAAACACATGTGGAAATTGGTACTTAAAATTAAAAATCAAAATATTAAAATCAATTAAACTAGGTTAAGAAACATCATTCATCCCCACGTTAAGAACTTAACTCATTGTATAGATATTGCACAAAAGGTGCGGTTTATGGAAATACATTACAAAGTAGATAAATTAAAGAAGAAAATAAAGGACCGTAGATGGAACCAGTCACTTGGATTCTTGAAGAACGAAATACTTTGATCAAGATATGCTCCAAAGATCCCTCCATTTTGCTTTGTGTTTCCACATTTCTTCTTACCTATTTCTCTCAATATGTGGCTACGGTTTAGAATAATGGAAAAAATTCTAACAAGGTGAAAAATGAAAAGTGTGTTGAAAGGGAGAGTGTGTGTTTAAACACCTACAAAACTTAGCCCCAAAAAGTCCCAAAAAGCCCCAAGAACGGACCCCAAACAAACCCTAAAGAAAAAATAAATGAAACAAATATTAAAAATGGATTGGGCCGAAATGACCCATGCGATCGCATAGAACAACTAATTGCGATTGCAATCGCGCATCGTTATGAACCATGTGATCGCATGGTTCAACCCATGTGATATCTGTTATGACCATGACTAATTGGACACAACACGTCATACATATGGGTCCACCAGGGGATCCACAAAATATCCAGTAATCTAATCATGACTCACATGCCAAAACTGTGGATCCCAAACTTGCAAGATTCTTATATACCGAGGTACCCCTATGCCGAGGTGATGCTATGCCGAGGTACTCCTAAGCCGAGGTGAGTACCCTGAAAATGTGACAAGACAACTTGAGATGACTTGTCTGCAAAAGACAACTTGATGTGATAACGTCTTTAAGGGGATTTAATGGTTACTTTAACCCTATGACATGTAGTAATGATTATAACCAAAAAAATGGTTTACCTCATGAAGGGTTAGGATATTACCAGGTCTGAAGCATAACACATGTCACAATCTAAGAGAATTACTCCTTCTATAAATAGAGCACACTTGCCTCCAAGGAAAAGGTTAGAAACTCAATATATAAAATCTCACTCCCTTTTCTCTCTTTTACACACTTATATTTCCCTCACCCAATTTATATTTACTTAAAATGAGTACTGACTTAGGCATCGGAGTTCAAACGGGAGCCACCTCGGCCCCCTTTGCAAGCTTATTGTTTGTCCTAGTGCGCAAGAGATACACGTGTTCAATAGAGAGGAGATGAGACGTGTTAATCCAAGATCCTACCAGATTTTGTGGTCAACATTTTGGCGCTGTCTGTGGGAAACCACACTTCTAACCACGAAAATCACGTGGTAAAAAGCTACACAAAACCTTGAAAAAGGGCTGATAACCTCTTGGAAAAGAGTGAAGAACCACAAAATCTTGAAAAAAAGGTGAAGAACCTCTTGAAAAAGAGAGGAGAAATACTACACAAAACCTTGAAAATGGCTGATAACATCTTGAAAAAGAGTCAAAAACCACAAAAATCTTGAAAAAATGTGAAGAACTTCTTGAAAAAGAGAGGAGAAATACTACACAAAACCTTGAAAATGGCTGATAACCTCTTGGAAAAGAGTGAGAAACCTCAAAAACCTTGAAAAAAGGTGAAGAACCTCTTGAAAAAGAGAGGAGAAATACTACACAAAACCTTGAAAAATGGCTGATAACCTCTTGGAAAAGAGTGAAGAACCACAAAAACCTTGAAAAAAGGTGAAGAACCTCTTGAAAAAGAGATGAGAAATACTACAAAAAACCTTGAAAAATGAAGGAAACTTTTTGAGAAAGATTGGTAACAAATGCCTTGAAGAAAGGCCTCCCCGAAAGAGGGACTCTCCTTCTTATTGCCCTAAGTGGCATGGCTCCACTTATTGCCTAAGTGACATGGCTCAAGAAGCCCATCTTATTGCCCTATGTGGCATGGCTCAAGAATCCCATCTTATTGCTCTATGTGGCATGGCTCAAGAAGCCCTCACATTGCCTAAGTGGCATGGCTCCTCTTATCGTCTAAGTGGCATGGCTCAAGAAGCCCATCTTACTGCCCTATGTGGCATGACTCAAGAAGCCCTCACATTTCCTAAGTGGCATGGCTCCTCTTATCGCCTAAGTGGCATGGCTCAAGAAGCCCATCTTATTGCCCTATGTGGCATGGCTCAAGAAGCTCTCTCACATTGCCTAAGTGGCATGGCTCAAGAAGTCCATCTTATTGCCCTATGTGGCATGGCTCAAGAAGCCCTCACATTGCCTAAGTGGCATGACTCCTCTTATTGCCTAAGTGGCATGGATCCTCTTATTGCCTAAGTGGCATAGCTCCTCTTATTTCCTAAGTGGCATGGCTCCTCTTATTGCCCTAAGTGGCATGGCTCAAGAAGGCCTCTCATTGCCTAAGTGACATGACTCGTCTTATTGCTTAAGTGGCATGGCTCAAGAGTCCCATCTTATTTCCCTAAGTGGCATGGCTCAAGAAGCCCTCACATTTCCTAAGTGGCATAGCCCCCCATATTGCCTAAGTGACATGGCCGAAGTGGCATGGGTCAAGAAGCCCTCCTTATTTCCTAAGCGACATGGCTCATACCTCTTCTGAAGGACGTCTTCCATGGACCCCTTCCGAAGCACCTCTTCCGAAGGACGTCTTCCATGGACCCCTTCCGAAGTCCCTCCTCTTCCGAAGGATGTCTTCCATGGACCCCTTCAAAAGAACCTCTTTTGAAGGACGTCTTCCATGGACCTCTTATGAAGGACGTCTTCCATGGACCCCTTCCAAAGCACCTCTTTCGAAGAACGTCTTCCATGGGCCTCTTCTGAAGGACGTCTTCCATGGACCCATTTCGAAGCACCTCTTCTGAATGACGTCTTCCATGGACCTCTTCTGAAGGACGTCTTCCATGGACCCCTTCCGAAGCACCTCTTCCAAATGACATCTTCCATGGACCCCTTCCGAAGCACCTCTTCTGAAGGATGTCTTCCATGGACCCCTTCCGAAACACCTCTTCCGAGGGACATCTTCCATGGACCCCTTCCGAAGCACCTTTTCCGAGGGACGTCATCCATGGACTCCTTCTGAAGCACCTCTTCCGAGGGACGTCTTCCATTTCCCCCTTCCGGAGTGCCTCTTCCGAAGGACGTCTTCCAAGGACCCCTTCCAAAGGACTCCTACAAGGGATTCTTCCAAGAGAAGAACTACGTCAATTGACAGCCTGAAAAGGGAGACCCCTGAATAAGGGACTCCTGAAGAAGAACACCCTGAACAAGGGACTCATGAAGAAGATGACCTTAAAAAAAGGGGAGATCCTGAAAATGAACACCTATGGAAAATTCCCCCCCTAAAAGAGGAGCGAACGTCTCATAAATGTCGCAGCAGCATAGTGTCAAAAGACCCCCGCAGTCATGTCTGATTTAAATGTCGCGGCAACGCAGACTCATGAAACAATAAAACCTCTTATTATTGCCGAAGCAGAACAGTTCTAAGCAGTCCACCTTTATTGTGCCAACATGGTAGGACTCAACTAACAATATATTATTAAGCTCAGTTTAAGTGTCTCCACGACACACAGTCTCAAAGACCCTATATTATTAAGCTCGACTTAATTGTCTCAACGACACATGGTCTCAGAGACCTTATATTCTTAAGTCTTGGCTTAAGTGTCTCCAAAATGACATGGCTATAGGAGCCCTATCCACTCGTCTCCAGAATGGCATGACCTCAGAAGTTTTTTCTGAATTCACACCGGATAAAACATGGACGAAGTAATATGCCGACGTGATTTAGCCCGAACCTGATGTGCCAAAGTAACACCGTTACAAGTTAACAAAAGAATAAGATCATTGATCTAAGCTCTCACTAGGGGCTGCTAACAAGCATAATTCCAAGTAAACATGAATAGCTTAGCAAACCCCCACAAATAAGGGATTTCGCCACTCAATGGAATCCACTCCGGACTAACAAACTGAGTACTTACAAACGAGGTTATAAGGCATGAATACATGAGACTCCCAGGTGGATGTCCTCCTTTAACTCCAAAGTGAATATTCTATTAGATGAGGGAGAAGCATACTTGGTTGATAAATCTATGAAACAACCTGAAGAAGAAATTGGAATCAATTAAAGAAACTAGGGTAAATGAACTTCCATGAGCCCTATGGGGAATCAGAATTACATTGCACACCGCCACAGGAGGAACTCCATTCTCACTGGCTCATGGGTCAGAGGCAGTATGTCCAGTACAAATTGGAGTGTTTTCACCTAGGCCATTTCACTTCGATAAACAATAAATGAAGAAAACTAGTAAGCAAAGAGCTTTCTTTCCTCCTCGAAAAAAGGGGTGATTCACTGGTCGTCGACTTAATATCGAGAAAAGATGGTCTAAATACTTCTAAAATTAAAGGTCCAATTTTAAAGAAACTCCTTGTCCTAACTCAAAAGGCCAGAATAAAGACTCCAGGGCATAGTTGGGGTGGACTTACGGAGTAGAGAATCTCTCTGAAAAATCCTTACTCAATCCATGAAGCATGGATCACCTCCACCACTAGTATCGATAAACAAATTGTCCTTTGCGTAAATTGGATTTCTTAAACTCGTGAGGTGAAATGATTCCTTCATGCGCGCTTTCCATTGAAAAAATTGCAAAGTTGTGTTGGAAAACGCAAAATTATGCAAAAAATAGAACATAAAAAAGGATTGGTCCCAAGTTACGGCTATTAAGGATTGGTTAAACTCGCACCGGAATGAAAGTGGTCGGAGTTGTCCATGATTATCGCAATTCTTAGATCCGATGAACCCATTGATAGAATGACGAAACATAGCTAGAAGCACAAAAGGTTCGTTCATGCAAGGGACTCCGCCACTTGATGGTTAGTACCCCGGCGAAGTGGTACCTATGAGATATGTTGATCAATCTGGAGAGTAAAACTTACGACTTGTTCAAAAGAAACCTTTACCATTTAAAGGCATATCGTCCATGTTAGATTTTTAACCAAAAATGGCCCCGATATAATCACCCCGGACATAAACAGGGGACTCACCGGGAAGTACGGGTTGTGACGCATTCAATTAAATCTAAGCGATGGACATAAATGTCTTAAGCACTTAGATTTGAGGGACTATCACATCCACAAGTGACTCCAAGGACCGGCACAAGCTTCGGACTATCCTATATTAAACTATGTTCATCCTATGATGGACCATGTCATATTGAATGATGACCATCTTACAATACAAACTACTTGTGTATAGCATAGCAATATGTAAAATTCACATATAAAGATCAAAGGTGAAGTAGATAAAGATTCACAAAAGACAATGACAAAAACAGACATCCTAAGCAGGAGCGCGAGAAAGGTCAGCGTCTTCAGAAGAAGGGCCACCAGTGACGTCTTCAAGGGGACTTTCCTTACTAACATCTTAGGACTTTGGATAGAAGGCCTCAAATCTTCAAAATATTCAGATCAGGGAAGTCATCCTTCACGTCTTTCAAAGTCATTCGTGTCCCGACGTTGGCAAAGAACTGCTGCATAGCTTCGTATTCTGGGGTCCCTTCAGATGTATCATTGAAATGCTGGATCCCATTAATCACAGAGAATCTAAGAGGGTGGTATTAGAGGTGCTTTCCTTAGCTCGCAGGACATCCTTTATATAGCTAAGCTCAGCAGCAATTTCTGGGGTCACCTTCTGGTCCACCCCCAGAACAATAATAAAACCTTCATCATGGCCTGGGGGATCCGGAGCCTGTGAAAATAAATCTGAGTTGGAGACATCCCCTTTGCCTCTGTTAGGATCAACTGGTGGAGGTAAATCGGTTACATCCACCTCGGAAGAACCAGATATGCCTTTGCTTTTCTTTAGCCTCTTCAGTGGAGGTACCTCAGGCTCCATTACCTCCACAACATCCTCATCAGAAGGATCATCAGCCAAGGCTCTTTTGGACTTTTTCTCTTCCTTTTGCTCTGACTTTCGCTCTCTCTCCAGAGCCTCATGTTTGGCTCCGAATTCCTCCTTCACTTCCAATAATTGCTGACCCTTAGACAACAAGATCGGTTGAGGGAGCAGCACCGAAAGAGGCTTTATGAGCTTTGCAGCTGAGGCATCAGCTGTGTTCTTTGCAACTTCCACTTGGAAACTGCTGAGCAAAGACTTTTTCTTACGATCCTCGTCACTCCCAGGCCTCAACGGAAGTGGAATCTTCTTCGCCATCAGGTCTTTGAGGGAAACCTTGGGAAGTTCTTTAGAACCTATTCATCAAAATGAAATTGTCAGTCAAAGGCACTTCGGACAACGACACAATTAACACAAGGAATATAGAACTTACCCATATCTCGCATAAGCCCGTGCTTGATGAAAAGTTTTTTTCTTCAATATCACCTCTGGGAAACTGGTACAGTATGCAAAGAGCTTCTTCACCACGGTCAGGTCCTCCTTAGAGAGAAAGTGTGCGTATTGCTGACCTGCAAAGATAACATAGAAGGTTATCGTTGAAACTCAAAATAGCCTACATCATACTTACATTCACACTAAGAATACAAAAGACTCACGAGGGCAAGAGAGAGTCCGAGGAACAGTAATTCAGGAACCGGATCCGAAGGGGAGCATTGCCATTCGTCGGCTACTCAGAACCATTGTGTCCTCCAATGTTTCATGGAGGTCGGATGTCACGTAATAATAGGAGGATGTTGTTCCCTAATGGTAATGTAGTACCAGTCTGGAATATCAACCTTATCCCTCCGAGCTACCTTATCCCTCCGAGCTACCCCTTCCAAAGGACTCCTTCTCTTGGCCTTTCACGAGGGACTTTTGCAATTGACTCCTCTTAAGAGGGGACTTCTTCAACTAACTCCTTTTACAAAGGACTCTTTCATTGGTCAATTCCACTCTAAACAAAATATCCAAAAGCTATAAATTCGAACCCCATCCATGAATGCCCGAGACTTCAAATTTAAGGCAGGCTTGTAAGCCCTCCAATTGCTTGAATTAAATGTATTCTCTCTGCCAGTGTTCTAAAAAGCGTGAAGCGTGATGAAGCGGGGAGCCCGAGTGTCAAGCTTTTTAAGTTTAAGCGGGAGTATGCGTTAAAAAGCGTTTTTCAATTCCTAAATACAAAATTTAAATTTTACACATATTTTAACCCCTAAAAAAAATTGAAAAAAAAAATTAAAAAAATTCATAAGCACACTTTGGCTCGCTTCGGGTCACGCTTCTCTCGCTTTCTCGCGCTTTGCCGCGCTTAAGAGCGCTTACTCGCCCATAATGCGCGCTTTTTTCACGCTTTTTAGATATAAAAAAATTCAGACGCTTTTTCCACGCTTTTCGCTGTTTTGACGCGGCTGAGTCGCGCTTCGCGCCTAGGCGCGCGTTGTGCGCACACAACGCGCGCGTTTTAGAACACTGCTCTCTGCTATCCAGACAGGCTATTAGCCCTCACACATCTAGGTGTAAGATCTTCAATGTTATTGAAGACAACTGTATAATTCCCCTCCTATTTGAGGCATGATCGGGGTATTGCTATGAGCCTATATGTCTTCGTAAGTTCGAAGCACGCTCGAGTATTCTTTTTATTGGGAGAAAAGATAAACTTTCAAAATTTGAATAACACAGCCCAATACTCTCTTAACATAACTAAGAAAAGTCTATTTGAAAGGGTTGTCAAGTGTTCAAATAAGGACCCAAGTGTCCAAACTATATTAAAGTGTGGACTCAAGTGCCTATATTATTCATCTTTGGCGACGCTTTACCATGCAAAATTGATGTGTTCTGGACCCTCGACAATCGGAGTCATAGCAGACTTGACGAAAAAAGTTAAATATTCAAGCCAAATAAAAGTGCAATCCAGTCAACCATGTCGAATTAGATGCATAATATGTGTTTTTGGAGTAAAAATGGGCCACTAAGCAAAACTCATGGGCTAATGCCCTTGAGCCGACTGATTTTATGGTCAAATTCCATCATTTGGGGATTCAAAACAGCAAGTCAATTATGCAGACGGAAATTAGGATTTTTGCTTATTTTTAGGTTAAATTTCGTTTTTAATTATTTATTTTCCTATTTTAGAGTTTTAGTCTAATTAGAATTTTATTTTGAGTAAATTAGCGACTAGGGTTTTATTTTGCTTATTTATAAGTTTTTTCCAGTCATTGTAAAACAGAATATGATTATTGAATAAACATTTTGAGTGTTTTACTCATTAAAAGGTGGATTCCTTTTATTCCCAAGAACTTATCAAGATTAACTATCTTTGTGACGTTCAAAACCAGGAACTTATCAAGGAAGTTGGACAGATCCTTGTGGCATTTCGAAAGTCGTGGTTCTTTATTCCGCATCGTCGAGCCATCGCGTCGTGAATATCGGGTCATGATTCATCCGTACAACTACAACCTGAGTTTGGAACTTTCTGGAATTTCTTCCGCGCTTCGAATCTCATCAAAAATATATTCTACTTTTTCCATTCTGGTGATATCTTGCAAGAAGGACTTTTTATATATATTTCCTATTTTGGTTATTTCTTAGAGTATACACACATTCCATCATCTTCGGTCCCTTATATTTTCAAGTCCGGTTTGCACATAAATGAACCAACCAGACTTGAGGGACTAGTGTTACGACCATGACTAATTGGACAAAACACGTCATCCATATGGGTCCACCGGGGGATCCACAAAATATCCAGTAATCTAATCATGACTCACAGGCCAAAACTGTGGATCACAAACTTGCTAGATTCTTATATGCCGAGGTACCCTTCTGCCGATGTACTCCTAAGACGAGGTGAGTACCCTGGAAATGTGACAAGACAGCTTGGGATGACTTGTCTGTAAAAGACAACTTGATGTGATAACGTCTTTAAAGGGATTTGATGGTTACTTTAACCCTATGACATGTAGTAATGATTCTAACCAAAAAAATGGTTTACCTCATGAAGGGTTAGGATATTGCCATGTGTGAAGCATAACATATGTCACAATCTAAGAGAATTACTCCTTCTATAAATAGAGCACACTTTCCTAAAAGGAAAAGGTTAGAAACTCAATATATAAAATCTCACTCCCTTTTCTCTCTTTTACATACTTATATTTCCCGCACTCAATTTATATTTACTTAAAATGAGTACTGACTTAGGCATCGGAGTGCAAATGGGAGCCACCTCGGCCCCCTTTGCAAGCTGATTGTTTGTTCTAGTGCGCAGGAGATCCACGTGTTCAAGAGGGAGGAGCTAAGACGTACTGATCCAAGATCCTACCAGATTTTGTGGTCAACAATATCAATTCTGTGAAAATTGCGATCAAGTATCTCATCTTTTGATCTTGTTAAATTTAGTCCCCACATTTGAATTTTATCTCAAAAATACCCCTGATGCATTTGCCAAAAAGTTCTCCATCTTTCTTGAATGTTGCATTTCAGTCCCAAAACTTTTGTTTCTTTCATTTTGACCCCAAACATTAAAACTCTCTTCAATTTAGCTCAATTCTCTTCAATTTCCTTTTCAATTGGAGTTATACCTTAATGTATAAAATATATATGTTCATGAGTAGGAATTCACTCAATTTCTCGATCAAAATGTTAATTTAAAAGCAAAAATAAGTGTATAAAGCACAATTATCACAAAGCTTCTTTGTTCTATCATTAGTTACGAAGGAAAAAGTTTAAACCAAATACTATATATAGCAGTTCAAAAACATAGGTATCATACTACTATTGCTTTACAAAAGTTAACCAGTTGCTACTACTGCTTTACAAAAGGTTAAAGCAGTTGCTACTTCTTTACAAAAGGAATAACCATTCAAAAATAAAGGTATCTTCTACATTGCTTTACAAAGTCTAACCCAATTGATATTACTCTGCATCTCTCATCTTTCTAAACCTCTCGAGACTATGTTTAGGTAACACGACATCTTCATTAGAATTGGAAAATTTGAACAACTGCACTGCCAAATGGTGTCGTGCCTCTCCTACATAAATTTCTCAATCATCTTCCCTTTAATGATGAACTCTAAAAACTTAAAAATGAAGATACCACAATCATGCTTGTATGGTATTTCAATAAAAAAGAAGACAATCATCCACAGAATTCCTACAATTCTGGGAGACTAGCCCATTATCTTGCTGTGGAAGTCCACCAACAATATTCACTTGCAGCGGGATGATCCGTTCTTCACCATCAATAAATTCTTGTACCCAAACATCGGTATTCACCATTATATGAGGGAGCATTTCAACAAATGATAAAAATGTCCCTTGCCAAAACACCCCCTCTAACTGCATGCTCCAAAGAGTTACACACTTTCAGGAACTTCTTGGAGATGTCAAATTTTCCCAGAATCCAATGTGCACGATCATTCATCCTCAATGGAAGTAGAACAATGTCAATATTTATCCAACCGGTTCCAAGTTACAATTGCTCACCAATTTCATAAAAAATAAGTGCATCCTGATCCTTAGACCATTTAGGATAAATTCTCCTTACACGAAGCAAAACAACAATCATTGGTTGTCATCCTATCCTTCATACTTTCTCCAGATTTTGCCATTTTTCGGAAGTGATAGAAGCATTCATCAACGTGCTGCCCAAAAAGGGAAGAAAAAAAATTAGAAAATCACCTACCCTTCAACCAACTTGTCAACACATAAAAATAATGAAGAAATTAATATTTCGTTTCATTATCAATTACACCAAGTTTCAGAGGAGGTTTAATACTGAGATTCATGAAATTCTCCTATCTACAAAAGCTTACAACAACTTAACAGTTTTGAAGTAATTTTAAAAAACAAATAAAATATAAGAAACAATGGTTCTAACCCTGGCATTTTTCTTAAATCCATTATTAAATCATTCATCAAAAGCAACAATATCTTCCTCATTGGGATGATTTAAACCAAGTTGAAAAGTAGACTTTGCATCTATGTTCAAGGAACTTCCTTCCTCTTGTGGCGTACACAAGCTACCAGTGAATGGAGATTGCAAGAGTCTAAATTTTATTACTATCCTTTTCACTGGGATCAGGAGGAAATTCAGTGACATTATCACATCTCTAAAACATTATTAAGATTTGAAATCGGATAGATAAATGAATAAATAAATGATAAATGAGATTCCATAATATATAAAATTGCATACATCATCAAATAAGGAAGGTTTGTAAACTTGAGTTGAAACCACTCTAGGAAACATCTGATTGTCTCCATCACCTTACAAAAAAGAACCAAAGAAACACAAAAAGTAAACTCAAACAAAATATGTATTTACTTGTAATCAAATATAAAAAAGACATACCAACTTATTTTTTCCAAAGCAATCTTCTTGCTTTTCTCAAACTCTTTCAAAATTTCTTCTGTAAACCACTTACATCTTCTTCTAAACTACTAATGCCAAGACTAAAACTAGGAAAAGACATCTCACCATCTAAACTACGATTTTCTATCTCATTGTCCAACACCCTCAAAGGCCATCATTTTCTTCGCACAGCAAAAAACAAATGAATAGATTATAATGTAAAAGCACTAAAATTCAAATGCAATCAAATTAATTAATTACAAAATAATATAGTTACAATTGGAATTATTTGTAAAATGTAATCAATTACAAACTACAATTAAGTTGCAATTCTAATTAGTTACAAAATAAAATGTAAAAGAATCATATACATAACTCTGGTCCCAAATTAGAGGGGGCATCTCACCATCTAAGCTACATATTTCTATCTCACTATCCAACTCCATCAAAGACTCATCATTTTTCTCATTCTATCCAACATCATTCTTCAAACAGGAAAAATGCATACATTACAATTAGTTAATTAATTACAAAATAATATAGGTTAATTAATTAATTACAAACTAATATATTTACAATTATAATTAATTACAAAATTGAAATTAAGTTACTATTGGAATTCATTACAAACTGTAATTAAGTCACGATCGTATTTACCTATACAGTACAATTAAAATAAAAGAATTATATTACATACCTCTAGTCCCAAATTAGTGTAATTGCACCATAACTTCTTTTTCTTCACCACAATACCTTCTCTTAAATTTTTCGAAATTCTGATAACATTGATTTGAAATCACTTCTCAAGCTAAAGATTTCGGATTTCACATTTCACATTTATCACACTAGTTAATTGTTGTTGTCTATTTTCAATAGTAGCCAGACGATCACTACGTTCACAATCCAAATGTTTCAACTTTATATCAACAGTTTCTAAATGTTTCCTTAATTTCATTATCAATTGTGTCTCAACATAGTACATTAATCATCGGGATTAAACATTAAAAATACCTATAATACGTGAAATATGCAACATTAAGATTCAACATAATTATAATAAAATAAAATCACCGTATTTATTTCATGGGAAACTCCAGTAGAAGAATTTGATGGTTGTCAATTACACCTTCTAGAATCCATGCATCTAGGAGTGGTAAACGGGCTAGACAGTTCGGGAGTTCGTGAGGGTCGATTCGTTAAAAGTTCGGCTCGGCTCATGAGAAATGGAAGAAAATTTGGGTGTTGGATAGTTTGAGTTCGACTCGTCAAGTTTGTGGACCGGCTCGTGGACTAGTCCAACGAACGGCGAAATGGGCCGAAAATCCGAGCCGGCCCATTTCAGGCTCATTATGTTTTGTTCTCATGAGCCGGAATGGGCCGGCTTGTGAAAGCTCGTTCTCACAAGTTATTTTTTTATTTTTTATTATGAAACGGTCATGTGACCGTTTAACACTTTAACTATTTTTTTCCTTTAAATTTTAACTCTATATATACCTCATTTTTTTCATACAAATTTTACACAATTCTCTCGATTCTATCTACAAGAAATTACACTACTCTCTAGTCTATTCTTAATTCTCAAGTCTCAAGTTCAACTATCAATTGCAATCTTCAACTTCTTGTTCCAAGTGCTATAAATATTTCATACAATATTCAATATTGTATCAAATTTCGTGTTTCATTTTCATTTTCAAATTTCCAGTTTTATTATTTCTAATGGCACACTCACAATCTCATGATTATTCTTCTAGCCAATTTGTTGATGAATTTTCCGGTCTCAACGATATTTCAATTCCCGACAATTTGTTGGAATTGAAAAATGAGATCGAAGGTACTAGAACTCATATTAATTTGGATGACATTGTTGATGAAGATGTTGTTGTTGCATATGGATCCGGCTCCGCTAGCACGATGGTAGGCTACAACAAAAATCTGAAAAGGTCGAAAAAATCGAACTGTTGGAATTTTTTTGATTTGATCGAAACAACGGCTAAAGGCGTTGATAGAAACACAGACACGGTAGTACATAAAGCCCAATATAAAACTTGTGGTGGAATTTTCTCTTGGAAGAAGGGGTGAAGGCACAATACACCTCAACAGACACTACAAACAATGTAAAAAGTCGAGCTCGGTTGAAGCAAACCAATCAACTAATTGGATCTTCAACCAACATCTAGCGCGTCTGGAAGGGATGGTCATGTTCATATCGAGTGGTGAGTTCCCGCTTTCAATTGTAGAAAGTCCACATTTCACGGATTTCATTTAGAAGTATCTCCAACCCAGATACAAATCCGTTTCTAAAAATACTTGACCAGCTAATTACATTGCTAAATATTTCAAGAGAAAACAAAGTTTTATATATGCTTTAAATAAATATAATGGTAACTTATCATTTAATTCGGACTTGTAAACTGGCAATAAGGATAGAGTTTACGTAACTGTTACTTGTCATTACATAGACGATACTTGGTTAATGAACAAAATAATTATGGTATTTAAAGTTATTGATTACCCACATAATGCAATAAATACTTTCAATATACTACTTGCAATTCTCAGAGAATTTAATTGTGATAGTAAAGTTCGTAGTTTTACACTAGATAATACTTCTGTTAATAAAGCGGTGATAGATAAATTAGCTAACCACATGAATCTTGAATTTGATGGTGTCTTGTTTCATGTTCGTTGTGTGTGTCACATTTTTAATTTAATAGTTCAAGATGGTCTTAAGTTTATAGAAATTCAATTGAAAAAAATTAGGTATGTTCGCAATTTCATTATGATAGCACCTTCTAGAAAACAAGCTTTTGATACACATTGAGCAGAAAATGGTATGACAACACGATCATTTGTTATAGATGTAGGACATAGATGGAACTCAACTTATTTAATGATTGAACATTGTCAAGGTTATAAGAATTTAATTTGTGAATATTACAACAGTCAGCACTCACACGGCCTAAGTTTTTATTTGGGGGCTAATGATTGGGAACTTGTATTTCATGTTAAAACTTTTAAAATCCTTTTATGAAGCTACAAACGAATTACCCGGTGTTTATTATCCCTCTAGTCCTTTAGTGTTGAAGCATTTTTATTGCATTGCTAATAATTTTAACAAGTACAAAACATTTCCTATTTTTCTGAAATCATTGTAGCAATGGAGACTAAGTTTAGAAAATATTGAGAAGATTTACCCACTTTGTTTCCATTAGCAACAATTATGGACCCTAGAATATATTTAGAGGGAACTAAACACACCATAAATGCAATATTAAAGAAATTAACTTATGGGACCCACCTTAACATGCATAGATTTAGAAAAATGTTTATATGAAATATACGAGATAAATGTCGAAATGTCAGGAAAAAATGTTAGAAGAACTGCTCCCACCCCTAATGTGATACAAAATCAAGATATTTATTTACTTTCCTACCTTATGACTATGAAGGAAACTTCTAATACACTTCCTAGTGGTTCTAGTTCTTCTAGTACATATAATAGTTCAGATGAATTTCTGAGCGAATTAACTAGATGTTTCTCACACGACCTTCTTAGCATGTTAGACGAGGATGAGAGAAATAATTTTGATATTCTTAAGTGATGGATACTAAATGAGCGTCAGTATCCGGTTGTTTCTATGATTGCATGAGATCCACTAGCACCTCCGGTATCAACTGTAACATCGGATGCTGCTTTTAGTGCAGGTGGTAGAGTGTTATCTGAATATAGGTCAATGCTTAAGGAAGACATACTGGAGAGCTTAATGTGTTTGAAGTATTGACAGTTTGCGGAGAAAATGTTACAAGATAGGATAAGTGAAATTATGGTCAAGGAATTCGTAAAACAATCGTATTGGTAAGTAGTTATTTCGTATTATTAATTATTATCCTTACAATTATGCTATAATATTTGCATTTTTCTTCTTCTGTAGTTTTAATTCTTTCTTTCAAATAAAAAAATTGTACAACAAAACATTTTGTTCGTGTACAATTTTTACTCCGCCTACAAGAAATTAGATGTAGTCGGTCCCAAGCTTAGATTAAAGAAGGAGGGTTTAAGTTTTTATATTTTTCAATTATTTTAGTATTCATAGAAATAGACTAGACATTCGTTAGGAAAAAAAGAAGAGGAAATTACACAAAATACATTGAAATTAGAACAGCTTACATTAATATAGTTTAACTAATTAAAACACCAAATCACTGTAAAAATGCGGTGTAGAAAATCACCCCTTTATAAATCAATGGTCGTACCTACTTCAACCAAAAACCTCAAGTCAAACCCAAAAATTTTGCTCCTCCTATTACTTAACCACAAATCAAACCCCAAAGTTTTGCTCCTCCTGTTGCTTCCCACTATTGCTGGTAATTCTCATGGTGGTTTGAGGTTTCGATGGTGGTGCTGCATTTTACAAATGTTGACGTGTCATTGCCGGCATCGAATCCTTGATTCCGGGGACAATTTTGGAAGGCTTTTCTTCGCATTTGTGGGTACAAGAAGCGAAATGGAGATTCAAAGAAATACGGCTGTAAAATTTCCTATTTGGTTTAGATTCTATCCCACAGATGAAGAACTGGTTTGTAACAACCCGGGTCCCACTTAACAAGCTGTCTCGGCCGTTAGATGATGGCGTACTATCCCCACTATACCAACACGAGTCTTTTCAACATGCTTTGTCCTCACTCGCACATTCCTTGAGAAAACTTCCCAGGAAGTCACTCATCCCAGAATTTCTCCAACCCAAGCATTCTTAATTGTGGAGTTTCTAACGATGGACTTCCGGAAAAGAAGGTGCACCTTGTTGGTACAGTGGGGACAGTACGCCGTTATCTAACGACCGGGACAGCCTGTTAAGTGGGACCCGGGTCGTTACAAATGGTATCAGAGAAGGTCGTCAGCCGGAAATCGGGACTAAGTGCTACGCCATAGGGCGGGAGCCACCTCTAGAATCCCAACGCCTGGCAACAGATTCTCAGATGGGTTAAGCGCGACGAGGACGTCACGAGTCTAACAGGGGGTGATTGTAATACCCCGACTAAGAAAGGTTAAAAGAAATGATAGGTACTACTCATACCAACAAGGTGCACCTTCTTTTCCGGAAGTCCATCGTTAGAAATTCCACAGTTAAGCGTGCTTGGCTTGGAGAAATTCTGGGATGGGTGACCTCATGGGGAGTTTTCTCGAGGAGAGTGCGAGTGAGGACAAAGCATGCTGAAAGACTCGTGTTGGTACAGTGGGGACAGTACGCCGTCATCTAACGGTTGAGACAGCCTGTTAAGTGGGACCCGGGTCGTTACATGATTATTCACTACTTGAAGAGAAAATTCTATTCTCAGCAATTGTCTGCCACTGTCATTCTTGAATTAGATGTTTTCCAAACTAATCCCAGTGACTTTCCAGGTGAATCGTGGGAGAAGAGATATTTCTTCAACAAAAGAACGATGAATTTGAACAAGTGTACCAGGGGCTACTGTAAAACCATTGGAAAAGATAAGAAAATTGAAGCTCCTGGGAGTAAACAAACATTT
Organism: Ligustrum vulgare; assembly: GCA_963555705.1. NCBI lineage: Eukaryota > Viridiplantae > Streptophyta > Magnoliopsida > Lamiales > Oleaceae > Ligustrum > Ligustrum vulgare. Next base: position 48,780,740 of record OY743174.1, read on the forward strand.
GGGGTGAATAAATCCCTCGTATACTATAAAGGGAACTCTACAAAAACTAGTTGGGCTATGCACCAATACTCTCTAATAACTCCATTTTCAATTCAAAAAATCACGATGTATGTGGGAGAGTGGGTTGTTTTTGCTTCGTATTTTGGAGGAAAAGGAAATGACCATCATTGAATTTGATTAAAAATATTTCCCAAATTTCTTCTCCATCTTGTTTAAGTGGGATAAGAGAGATTTCTTAATAGTAAATGTATTAGTTTTCAATCTAGCTTTTGAATTCAGAAGCAATAATACTCTCGATCTACGATGAATATTTTTTTTTAATGAACTGAGTTTTTATAATTAACAAAGATAGATAATATTATAATAATATTTACATGGAAACCTGAAGAGTTGGGAAAAAATGTAGTTAAGGATAAATTTTGCAAAAATTGAAAAAATGGTATTCAAATAGAAAAAGGTGACAAAGTGTCACTTTTTAGTAATTCTTACTTGCTACTTATTTGATGTGTATGTGATTTTATTATACTATAATTTTGTATTTTTGTGCATGTAGAATGGAGAATGTGTAATGAATATTACAAAAATTAAAAAGGTAACATTCAAGTAGGAAAAAGTGACAAAATGTCACTTCTTTTACTAGAAAGTGACACCGTGTCGCTATTTAGTTAAAAGAAAAAATGATAAAAAGTGTCATTTTGTCACTTTAAAAAAAATTGACATATCTGTTACTGCTTTCATATAGTGTGTTTGTTTAAATAATGTTTAATATATATATTAGGATTTGTGGACTTGTGTAAGTCAAGGAGCAAAAGTGACAAAACGTCACATTTTTACTAAAAAGTGATAAGAAGTGATATTTTGAATTGGGAAGCGAGGAATTGATTAGGAATGAAATTGTTGAAGATAAGAGGAATGAATTGGGGGTTGAGGTAGAACTTCAAAATATGAGCTTTGAATTGGTAGATCCACATTTGAATACCGTTGAGAGAGTGCATATAATTAGTGATAAAAATTTGGAGGCATAGGAGGGAGGCTGTTTATGATAAGAGTATGCACATATACCAATTCCTTAAGAAAGGAAAAACATGCGTACTATATGGGTTGACATTAGAGGAAGCACTAGAAGATTCACAGAGGGTAAGGAAGGAGAGTGAAAAGTGGTATAATAGGAGGCATCATGGGGATAAGGATATTGATAAGAATGAGGAAAAGTTGAAATAAAAACAAATAAACAAACTCCAAAATTTGATGAGGGAGTTTGGGAATTTCAAAGTAACCAAACAAGTTCTAGTGCCTATCACCCAGGGATGGTATAGTGAGGATGTATGGTGTGATGTAGTGCCATTGAAATCTTATCATATTTTATTCGGAAAACCTTGGAGACTTGAGACTTCGATTTTGATATAAACAGTTTTTATTGAGGATTCAATAAAAGTTATAGGTGGATTCCTATATTTTTCGAACTTATCAAGAATATTTCTTGTGGCGTTCAAATATCGAACTTATCAAATATTTGCTAGAATATTTGTGGCGTTCAAAACCATAGACTTATTAAGGAGATTGGGCAAATCCTTGTGGCGTTTTGAAAGTCATGGTTCTTTATTCCGCATCGTCGAGCCATCGCGTCGTGAATATCTGGTCATGATTCATCCGTCCAACCACAACCTGAGTTCGGAACTTTCCGACGTTTCTTCCGCGCTTCGAATCTCATCATCTGGTATCAGAGCTAGACTCTGAATTCAGGTTTTTCTATTTGTTGAATTGTATAATTTGTTAATCAATGATGAATATTGCAAAAACTGAAAAAGACATTCAAGTTAAAAAAAAAAAAAAAAGGTGACATTGTGTTTGTGTATGGAAAATTAAGAATGTGTAATGTACCTACTAGTATTTGTGAATTTATGTAATTTATTAGTCAACAATGAATATTGCAAAAATTAACGATTTGACCTTCAACCTTCAAGTAGAAAAAAGTGATAAATTGTTACTTTTTCACTAAAAATTGACAAATTGTCACTTTTTAGTTAAAAGAAAAAATAATAAAAGTAACATTATGTCACTTTAAAAAAATAAAATAAAATTGTGTCAAATTTTTTAAAAAGTGACACAATTATTTTAAATTTTAAATAAAATTACAAGTCATGAATTTACTCTAAAATTTTAATTTATGTTTGATTAAAGAAAATAATATAAATGTCATTTTTTAAAAAATAACTGACATTGTGTTACTTTTTAAATATTTATGGACTTGTAATTTGTTGATCAATGATAGATATTGCAAAAATTAAATTTTTTTCCTTAAAAGTAGTAAAAACTAAAAAGTGACAAATTACCTCTTTTCAGTTAAAAGTGAAAGAAGTGACACTATGTTACCTTTTCTTTTTAAAAGAAAAAAAAAGGCATTGTGACATTTTTCTAAAAGGTAGAACAATTATTCAAATTTTTTGAATAAAATTAACGGGTTATGAGTTTTTTTAAGATTTTAATTTACGTTTGATTGAGAAAATAATATACATGTCACTTTTTTTAGTAATATAAGTGACATTGCGTCACTATTTTAAAAAAGTGACAAAAATTATAAAAAAAAATGACACTCAAAATTAGGCATGGGCAAAATAATTGGAATCAACGGTTCGGTTTGATTCAATCACGATTCGATTCCAAATAGATCCAATTTGTTATTCAATAATGTGACATTGTATATGTGTATGGAAAATGTGTAATGTATCTATTAGTACTTGTGGATTTGTGTAATTTGTTATTCAATAATGGATATTGAAAAAATTGAAAAAGTACATTCAAGTAGAAAAATGTGACAAAATGTCACTTTTTTTTCTTTCTAAAAAGTGACATAGTGTCGTGACATAATGGCACTTTTTTGAGATTATGTAATGAATACAAAAATTGAAAAAGTGATATTCAAGTAGAAAAAAGTGATAAAGTGTAACTTTTTTAATTCAAAGAAAAAGTGATAAAAAGTGACGTTGTGTCATGCTTTTAAAAAGTGGCATTGTGTCACTTCTTTAAAAAAAAGTGAGAAAATTATTAAAAATGTGACAAAAGTTTTAAAAAATTGGCACTCTATGTCACTTTTTAGTAGAAGGATTTTTTTTTTTTTTTTTTTTAAAGTGGTATTTTGTCAATTTTTCTTAAAATAAAGTGGCATTGTATTACATTTTAGTTAAAAAAAAAAAAAAAGTGACATTTTGTCACTTTTTTATTTAAAAAGTAATAAAATAATAAAAAGTGACATTGTGAGTTGTGTCACTTTTTTTATTAAAAAAGTGATAAAGTGATTAAAAAAATGATATTGTGTCTTATGTCACTTTTTTATTAAAAATTAAAAAAGTGACATTGAAGTAGTAAAAAGTAACAAAAAGTCACTTTATTTTATTAAAAAATACTACTGTATTACTTTTTATTTAAAAGAGAATGCGAGTTAAAATAAAAATTAATAAGGAAAATAAAAAGTGGCATTGTATAATATATCTATTAATGTTTGTGGACTTGTCTAATTTGTTAGCCAATGATAAATATTAAAAAAATAAAATTGACCTTCAAGTAGTAAAAAGTGACAAATTGTCACTTTTTAGTTGAAAGAAAAAGTGATAAAAAGTGACATTATGTCATTTTTTTTTAATAAAAAAAGGCACAATTATTCCAATATTTTGAATAAAATTAATAAGACATGAATTTATTCTAATGTTTTAATTTATATTTGATTGAGAAAGTAACGTACATATCAATTTTTTAAAAACAAGTGACTTTACGTCACTTTTTTTAAAAATTGACAAAATTATTAAAAAAGTGATAAAAACATTAAAAAAATTGTACTCAAGATTTATAAATTATTTTTACTACCTAAAAATTTCAAAAGTGTATTTTTGTAAATTGTCCAAAAATAAAGGTATTTGTGTTAATACTCAAAAAAGAAAACACATGAGCTTACGAGCCCATGAGCCGGACTTGGGCCGGCTCTATGGGAGACAAGTCGGCCCGGCTCTGCTCGTCTCCCACACCAGCTGGACCAAACATGGTCTTCATGGGTAGAGATGGCCCGGCTCGGCCTGTTTGATACCCCTACATGCAACTTAGATTTTGCACATTCACATTTGAATTATTCGAGCTTGAAAATTGGGATTGAGCTTGAGATCTAGATTCAATTTGATACAAACATTATTCTCAAGCAATGTTTTTAGGCCTGGACCGGACATCGATCCGGCCGAGAGACTGGATCAAGGGTTGAAGGGTCAATCGAGAGTCTACTCGGGGTCAACTTGAGCATTAATTAATATTAAAAAAGTATTTTAAAAAATCAAATAAATTAAATAACATAAAATAAAAAATATATAAAACCCGGGTCCGGGTCAACCTGGTCGGCCAGGTCAACCCGGGTCGTTGACCGATTTGACCTGACCGAGTTTTTAATGTGACTCAGGCTGGGTCACGGGTTTTCGAGTCGATGTCGAGTTTGACAACATTGTTCTCAAGTACCACATTTGCCTACGGTGTGGACACAACATAGTACGTAGTCAACATAATCTTCATAACCAAAAATAAAGTGAGGTTTCGAAAACCCCCCTCACAATATTTTGACTCAATTCTAGATTAAAAGGTTGCAAGATTTTGACCTCCAACTGCAATTATATAAAGAAAAGATATTTAAAAAGTAACGACATTACAAAAATAATAATAAACATAGTACCATTGCTAAAAATATATTCACCTTGCTATCTCCAAATAGATTATCAACAAACGTATTGGCATTCACATGAGCAGAAGATGACCAGCTTATTATCCTAGGGAATGACCTATCCATCCTCTTACAAATATTTACCCCTAGGAGTGAAATTGTTTCATATATCAGTATTTGAAAATTAAGCAGGAAACCATTGAGTATGTAGCTAATGGATGACTCTCTACCCAAAGCTACCTTTGCAGCAAATTTCTTCATCACAATCTTCATAGACTTGAGGGTTGTAATAAAAAAATTCTTGCCCCCAAGAACTTAAATCAATCTCAGTTGATTCAACTATTCTCATTAAATCATTATCCACAACCATGCGGAACTTACTAGTATAAAAAATGTAGATATCAGATAAAGAAGTCAAGTAAAACCACATATTCATCACAAATATTATCGCCAGAAAATCGAAATCTATTTTCAATATCTTCCCTTGCCACACTATCCATCCCATCAAAGTAAGCTTATTTAAGCCAACTTCCAGACATATTGAGGGAGTAATCAATCTCACTAGAACATCTCAACCATGATAGTATACAAAACTCATCAATACCAACCTTAACTCTTTTTTCATCAATATCAAACCACATTCTTCTTCATTCGATAGCTTTACTTCCCTGAGCAACATACAAATGAATTAGTTGAGGTTGAATAATAATATCCTTCATATCAAGATATCTTCAAAAACATGTGCAATGGAACAAAATTTTCTGTCAGTTAGTCAGTCTTGCATTCAAATTCTTAATATCAGTAGGAGTCGCCACTAGCATGCTAGAACAAAACTAATTTTCTGGATGCAGTATAAAATCTCAGTACTATGATTAAAAAAATGCGAGAATTCGGAAGCTAAATGTAACTTTCATACGTATAATTAATTACAATTAGTTATAACTTGTAATTAACTACAATTAGTTACAACTTGTAATTTAATATTGATTTTGAAAAAATACCACATAAGTTCATAACCACTGAAGATTCGAGATTCATTTAGTAAAAGCATTGACAACTTTAAAGTAAAATTACATATGAAAATTAATATAATGCTATGGACGAAACTAATGTAATGCAGTCACATATGTTCAAAATTGTTGATGCATATCTTCAAATCATTCCTCATTGGGCTTCAAGATATATTCCTAAGCATGCTCACAAATTAATGTCCAACTACACTGCTTTATAATTAGTTACAACCTGTAATTTAATATCAATTTTGAAAAAATACCACATACGTTCACAACCACCGGAGATCGGAGATTCATGTAGTAAAAGAATTGACAAATTTCAAGTAAAATTACTTATGAAAATTAATGTAATGCAACCACATGTGGTCCAAATTAATGCAATGCAGTCACATATTTTAAAAAATGCTGATCTATATATGTCTTCAAATCATTCCTTAAAGGACTTCAAGATATATCATCAAGCCAAGCAGGGAATTAATTACAACTTGTAATTTAATATCGATATTGAAAAAATAGAACATGCATTCACACCCACTGAAGATTGGAGATTCATGTAGTAAAAACATTAACAAATTTCAAGTAAAATTACATATGAAAATTAATGATGGAATCACATATGGTCCAAATTAATATAATGCACTCACATATTTTAAACCGATGCATATCTTCAAAATAATTCCTCAAAGAGCTTCAAGATATAACATCAATACATGCAAGGAACTTAGAGGTAAAGATGAAAATTACACATATTCACTAGTTTTTGAAGAATTAAACAAAAAATATAAAATATATTCAATTTAATTAAATATATAGGTTTCTGGTCATTGTAATTCTTGGTTGATACATGCTAATGGAGGGGTCAACTATTCTTCCATCTGTTTGCCAAGTATTTGAAGAATCACTTGTGCGTATTTGGCCATATATTTACGAAGACGGTCTATTCCATCATATGTAATTAAATGCAAGATTTATATAAAATTTCAATAGTAATTAATTGCAAACTACAAATGCACATGTTAGTTTTACGATTTCATTAGTCACAATTGTAATTAAATACAAAAATTGAATTGAAGTTACAATTGTAATTAAATGCAAAATTTATATAAAAGTTCAATAGTAATTAATTACAAACTACAAATGCACATGTTAGTTTTACGATTTCATTAGTCACAATTGTAATTAAATACAAAAATTGAATTGAAGTTACAATTGTAATTAAATGCAAACTTTATATAAAAGTTCAATAGTAATTAATTACAAACTACAAATGCACATGTTAGTTTTACGATTTCATTAGTCACAATTGTAATTAAATACAAAAATTGAATTGAAGTTACAATTGTAATTAAATGCAAAATTTATATAAAAGTTCAATAGTAATTAATTACAAACTACAAATGCACATGTTAGTTTTACGATTTCATTAGTCACAATTGTAATTAATTACAAAATTGAAATAAAGTTTTAATTGCAACTTAATTACCATCTCTAAAAATATGTCATATTTTACAACTTCGTTAGTTATAATTGTAATTAATTGTAAAATTGAAATAAAGTTACAATTGTAACTAATTACAAAATTGAAATAAATTTTCAATTGTCATTAATTACATAATGTAATTAGGTTACGATTGTAATTAAGCTACAATTGCAATTAATTACATTTTGTAACTAATTCAATTAAAGTTAAAAGAAAAATGAAAATTTTAGTGACTTGCATATACAATAAAATTACAATTATAATTAATTATAATAGTAACAAATTCAATTATTTTTAACAATTTATTTGTCATGTCTTCCTGGTGACTTGGGCGGGTTCCAATCTCACATATGGAGCTTTTCCAAATAGATTAGACGAAAACCAAAGGATTTTCATCTTAAGTTATTCAATCACCGACATGGCACAATTCAACCTCTCCGCGCATTGTTAGTGGATGAAAATTCATATGGAGACAAATTATATTATGTACGTACCAAAGGCACGTAATTTGAAATTGAAGATGACACAAAACCTGCTACTGTAGCAGTAATTGAATGAGAGAAATTTTACCTGATTTTAATAATATGTTTTGTATTATTAAAATATCTTTTAAAACATGTGATATTTAAAAATAGATCTTTTAAAGTTGTGTATTTGTGTACTTAACCCAAGATAAAAGCGTGATATATAAAGCATGATATGGCTCCGGGTCATGAAGATTGGGCTCAGCATTAGGACGAAAAATAAGAAGGCCCAGGTTCTGATTTCTGGGCATAAAAATGGGTTGATGGACTGGGACAATTGACTCTACAGTTTATAAATAAAAATAATAGTAGAATAAAGATTAACAGTTAAAAAAAGAAAAAAAAAATTAACAGTTATAAATGTGTGGTTGAAAATATATTTTACTTTAATCAAATTTATAAACCAATTCATAAATTGTGTCCAAAACATTGTTTGACGGAGAACATATCTAAGACAATAAAAGATGGGTTTTTCTTAGTTTTCAGTTCTTAGTTTTTACATTGGGTTTCTTACGCTTGAATCTAACCTATCCTAGTTTATCATCAATTTGTTTAATGAAAATCAATTAATATTTGGGCTGTATTAAGAAACCATTAGGAGAAGATGTGGAATCTTTAACTCTAGAAAACAAAACTTTTACTAATTCGAAACTAAGAAAAATTGGTTAAAATAGTTCTTTATATCAATCTCAAGTATTCTATTAAAGAGTACTTAGTACTACGTGTTACTATTTAGTTACACGTATATTAAATAATTAAGAGCCACTATATAATTGGGACCCAAAAATATATTAAATATTACATAGGTTAATGAGCAACATGAAGTATTGAGTTCCATACTTCAAGAATATTGGATACTTAATTTCTCGACTTCAAGGTATGCACCTACGTTGTAACACTCAAATTTCACATTAATTGTCTTTCCAACTGTTTGTGAATATGCTTGAATGACTCTTTGAATTGTTTTGTATGAACACTTTTTTTAGCAGTAGTTGCATCAATTAGTGAGCAAAGATTCTTGTCCGGATTTTATTTTTTATTTCTATTTTTTAAAATATGATTAAGTTTAATTATTAATTTTGACTTCAAATTTTAGTGCAAGCAAATGGACTTCCTGTTTGAGATCCATTATTTCAAAATAACGTGATTTGTAATAATAAATTTTGGAGAATGTGTGGTTAAAAAGTATAAATTTTTTTAAATTTACATATAGATTGTTTTATTGATAGAATGTATAATGAAAATGAGTTTTGAAAAAAATGAGATCTGAAATAATGGGTACCAAAGAGAGGCTCTTATAAGAGGTTAGAAGTTTTATCTTGCACATATAATTTTCATCAATTTTTATAAAATTGTAATAAAAATCTGACTTTTATCCAAATCAAGAGGCTAAATTTGTTCCGGAGAAGATTATGACCCGTTTGGTATAGCTTTTGCTTCGTGTAGAAGAATTTCATGATGAAACTATGTTAATTTTGTTTGGGAACTAATTTTACTAAGTGTTTCATATTTTTAAAAGTATTTTTAGAAAAATTAATTTTGGACCTCATTGCCCTGCATTTCTTAACATGATTCTTCTTGAAAGATGGATATTGAATGTGCATCTACAGTCATAAAAATAATTTAAAAAGCATAATAAAATTGAAAAGAAAGATCTGATCATTTCTTACAAAGACAACAATCAAAAGACGACATATATAAACTATTACAACAACATCATCAACCTACTACAATCCCTACAAATCATAAGTTCAAATTTAAGGTATCCTCAACATCTTCTATGTCCTCATTTCACTAACCCTCTTGAGGAGAAGCTGGCTTCATTTTTGCAGAATGAACATGGCTGTGATATATTATAACATTAGGTTTGGTGTCAAAATTTCTCATAAAATGATTTGCAGAATTTTCAGCAGTGTTATGATGGATAAGGTCTGTGATTGCTTTAGGCATAGGTTCATCATTCATTATACTCTTCCAGTATTCTCCACGCTCTTTTCTTGCATCGATAAAACTTGAAAGCTGGTTCAAAAATAAATAAATAAATAAATAAAATCAAACTATTAAGAAAATAATCTTAAAACTCATAAGTGAAAGACAGAAGTAATTATAAGAGAAACATTACCAAGACAAGGGAGAGAAGGAAGAAGGTAGAGGAAGTTCTCATGTTCATCTTCAAGCTCATTGAAACCCAAAATTGTTTAGTGTTCTGCAAACTGTACAACCTCTGACTTAGTATTTATAGGCCACTTGGATTTATTAAAAAAAAAAAATCATTATTTTTTGCAAGGTGATATAATCTAATGGTCGGTAGCCCATTTTCGATGCTTTGAGCCACTATTAGATATTGACAATTTGATCGTGTAAGATTAATGCTGGTTAGTCCTTAATTACTATAATTTACTTCTTGCGTATAGCTGATGTCAGTAATAGTACAATAAAGTACACACAAACGGGGTCGCAAATGTCATTAAATTTAAATATTTGAAAATTGTGACATCAACTAAGCGGAATACAATGGTCCAACGTTACCTGAACTGAACACCCCACCAATGGAGCAAAGGCAAAGGAGCTAGTAAAGGTCAAATAATGCGAAAATTCAATGGAGCGAGCTCTTACAATACAATAAAAGAGTTTTGAGCGATGTCTGTATTTGAAACATTTTTTACTTTCATGAGACATTAAATAAAAGAAATAAGTAGAATATTTAGGAAGCTAAGACTTGACTATAGTCGTATCAATCGAGCTCTTTCTTCTCTCATTTATGTATCAATACATATCAAGCTTTTCTAGCCAAATATTACGCTACATGATAACGCATAAAAAATGGTAAACAACGAATGTGATGTTTTTAGTCCGATTCGTTGTTAGATATATATTATCGTAAAAAATTATAAACAACGAATGTGTTTTCAAGACAATCTCTTGTATGAAAAAATGCGTGTAATTAAAAATAGGTTTGGTAAAATGTGTTGTTAATAAACTTGGTTTACAAAACGGAGGCTTATATACACACGGATGACGGATGTACTTTCTTCTAATTTTTTTCATGCCATTTTAATTAGGGGTCACAATGGATCGGGTTCAAACGAAGCAGGCCCGCCCTGACCCGCGAATGCCCTTGCCCACAGGTATCGGGATGGGACGACCCTCCAACAATTTTATATTTTTTAGTTATTTTTTTGCTTTTTTATTATTTTTTATTTTTAAATAGGATAAGAAATAAATTTAAAAAAAATAAGGTTGTCCTCTACCTCGACCCGTCCTAAGGACCTGATTGTTGGGGACGAGTTCCCGCGAATCTTGGGTTCGTAAGATTTTTTTAAGGACAATTCTACTTAAACAACATAGTTGAACAACATTGTGGACAACACACTCATATGTGGTGGACCCCACCCCATGTGAGTGTATTTTCCACAATGTTGTTCTTTTTTATTGTTTAAATAGCATTTTCCTTTTTTAAAATTCTTGCGTTTAATATCTTAAATTAAATGGGTTTTTGGTGTTTTGACCTAAAAAGTCAACCGTACAACTTGAGCTTCTACAAGAACACTTAGGCTGAGTCTTCATCTTGATCTGTGTAAATTAATTAACTATAGAAAATAATTCATAATTATAGGAAAAATTAAATGAGTAGGCCTATAAGGGACCTCCATTTTCTAAATCTTGTAATTTATATAAGGATTAATTGTATATTTAGCCTCCAACATTTCAAAAAAATTACAATACATCCAAACTTTTGAGTTTTTGGCACCATACATCCCAACGTATTATTTATTAGCATCATTAGTCCCATTTTGATAAAAGTGAAGGGTAAAATGGGAAGTCACTTGAAAATTAAAAAAACGAATGGTCAATTGCAAACTTAATCCTAAACCTCTAATTTTTTGTGTCATACATCTCTAATATTTAGTTTGTTAGCAGATTACATACATTAAAATAGAATCCGTCCATTTTGACTAATAATTGACTCATGTGTATACAATAACATGACATCATGGAGAAGTAAGAAATAACATTATTGAAAAATTACTAAAAATCCAAACATTTGAAGAAAAAATTACAGTACATCAACATCACTTTCAGTTAAATAATCAAATTCCTAAAACGTATCAATTTTGAATATATTATTATTATACTCATAATTACACATAAATGTTGAAAAAATTGAAATTCTACATGTGTAATGGCCTTGAAATTGAGACTAGAAAGTGCAAATCTATATGTCCAGTTTGTTTTAGTTGAAATTAAAGAGATAATATTGTAGTAAGTGAATCTGTACATGTGTTACTGTAGTTTGATTTTCCTCATTTTCAGATTATGATTTTACACACACGAGCACTGAAAAAAATGTAAATTATATCATTATGTAATTAGGGGTGCCTTGAAACCAGATATATGGAATGCTTATATATAGGTCCAATTTTGTTGTTGAAAATGAGTTAGTTGATGTTACAATTGAATATATATACCCACGTTGTGGTTGTTCAATTTTTAGCATTTTCAAATTTATGATTCATCTCAGATTTACTCACCAATTGCTTCTTCACGATAAGAAAACTAGCGACTTAAACTCAAAATCTGAAAAATATTAAAAATCGAACAGTGGAAACAATAAGTACAAATTCAATTATGACAACATGAATTACTTCAATTTAAATAAAAAACAAGCTGAACATATAGATTTGATTTTCCCAAACTCAATTTCAATGAATTATTCAATAGTAAAATTCTCATTTTTATGCGTTTATGTGTAATTATGAGTATAATGTATTTAAATTGATATGATTGAGAATTTGATTGTTTAATTGAATAATGATATCGGTGTACTGTAAGTTTTTTCAAATGTTTGGATTTAGTGATTTTTCAATAATGTCATTTCTTACCACGCCCATAATACGGACAGTGCACATGGGTCATATATCAGTTAAAATTGATACATTATGTCATAATGAATGTAATCTGCTAATGAACAAAAGTTTAGAGACGTATTAGTTATTATACCAAAAATTAAAGGATGCAAATCAAATCTGCAATTAACCTCTTTTTTTTTTTTTTGATTTTTTAAGTGACTTTTCCATTTTACCCTTCACTTTTATCAAAATGAGATTAATTCCGCTAATAAACGATATGTTGGGATGTAATGTTCCAAAAATCAAAGGTTTGAGTGTATAATTTGCAATTTTTTTGAAAGGTCGGGGGATTAAACTTGCAATTAAACCTTTATATAACCAACCAAACCGAAGGCATTGATTAGCCACCTGTTAAGACTAGCAAATAAATAGTCAACATGTGGGAACCATAAGTTATGTCGTTTTATTAACAAGCAAGCATCTAGATGGTGTTGACTGTTGACCCTTCACATTATCACAAACAATATTTTATGTATATGACAAATCTACCAATTTAATACTTAAATTTCACAACAAATCCTAAAAGTTTAAGCTATGTAGACGAAATAGATTTGTTTATTTAAGTCGTATCTTTCAACCTTCATTCACGAATGTGGTGGTGTAGAAAAGTTTTATTTGGAATAGGGAAGGTGCACTCTTTATGTCGAAAGGGAGATCTTTAACATTGGAAAGTCGCAAACTGAAGGCAAAGATGGAGATTTTAATACCAAACGTTAGTAGATTTCAATTTATGCGTAAGCTCTAGTTACTCACTTTCTTTGCACAGAAATCTTTGACGATTATTTATTCCCCATAGTTGTAATTCTATTCTTGAAAAATTGGAGATTTTATGAAAAGCTTAAATAATTAGGGTAATTATTTTTTGAAATGATACTATTTTGAATTATCTTATGTAAAATATAAATTATTAAGATAAAAATAAATTTAAAAAGAGAAGTTCCTATGCTTTGCAAAATGAAAGAAGGATCGCTAGATTTGAGGTGTTGACCAATAAAAAGAATATTACTGATTAGCTAGTTGAAGATTATATGCACCATCCATATTGGATTCTTGACTTTTAGTTCAAACTTTAGTCTTAAGCGCACTTGAAGAAATTCTAGTGGCAAATACTCACAAATTTGACAATAAAAACTTTCCGTCATTTCTAGTACCAGCATTAGTTGAGTCAATTGAGTAAAGATACGCATGTGTTAGTATTCGAGGAATTCAGATATGTTGTCTCCAAATAGTGTCTGTTTATCCAATTAAAATTGTACACATATACATGTCAACAAATAGATTTTAAATATGTACAAATAATTATAATCAAAAGTGACGATGTTTATAATTTTAATTTGGTGGACAGTTAAAAAAACATCATTTTGGGACAGCAAATCTGAACTCTACCGATATGCAATATCTTTTGTCAAATCGTTCGATTTAACATAAATCTGTATAGATTGTGATAGACAATCTGAGTAATTTGAAAAGTATAGTTTGGTACAAACCAATTCTTGAAAAGTGACACTCATCCACATATCCACCCTCATGATTCAACTAATAGGCATCTTCAAATTGTCAACTCTTAAACAGCACAAACCATACACATGCTCCACGTACGTTTAATCAAAAACTTTAAAGTCATCACTTTAAATCTTCAAAGTTGAAGCAGCCTTTGGAAACATGATCAATATGAATGTGAAATGTCTACTCATCTTCTGCAAGTCTATCCAAAATCATAACCTTTTTTTTTAATGTTGGATTGCATTTTTGACACTGTAGAAACTAGAATTTGCCTTTAATTTGACTATATAAAATCATTTTATTTAAGATTCGAGTTGAGTTTGGATGTATCCCACCTCTCGATAATTAGATTTTTAAATTCTTAATCAAAATCTATATGTATATAGAGTAATTTCAATCTATCATTGTCATGCCCATGTTCCTAACTTTTAAAATTGTGGCACCCATGTGAACAATAACCGTATGATATATATCGAGATGTAAAGACTGAAATCGTTAAAAAGGGGTGACTTTAACTTTCATCTAAATTTTGAACAGCATAAAATCGTTTGTGTTAATGAAATGGACCCTTGCTTGAATCTATCTTTGACATCACGTGAAAGTCAAGAAAGATATTTAACGTTCTGATAAACATTTTTTATTATGTCTAGATATATAGATGAGATAGTTTTAAAAGATTTGGGATGTGACTGTACCGTCGTACTTACGAAAGGTAAAAAATATAAGGTATTCATCCTAACTTTTTAAAATGAAGGATTTTAAAACTTAAATCAAAACCTTTATTTGTTCTTATACTATTCGTCTATAATTTTGCACTAATTAAAGAATAAATATATTTAAAGTACGTCTTTATCGTAATTGACAAGCCTTAATTTCAAAGTTGTCCTTGATGGGATGTCACCAATATCCTAAGCAATTACTGTGGAAGCAAATGACTTGTTTAATGATGTGGTAATGGGTTAGGACAAGTGCATATGTTAACCCATGTTTTAACACGGTTGGATTGTGTACAATAAATTTTAAATAGAGAATTATTACAAAAATTTAATGCAAGTTGATTTACTTTAGTTGGTCCATGCTAATAAAAATACATCCATAATAAATAATAAGAATTAAAATAAAAAAGAATTAAAAGAACATCATGTTCTTGCCCTCTAAGTTGACCTCTCAATACAACATCTAGAAGATGTCCATTTTCTTTTTATTTTTTTGTATTTACCCCTTTTTAAGTAATATATAAAAGGACACACACACATATACACTGTATCACAGAGTCAAACTGTTTTGAAAAGAAAGACAATGAACGCAACATATTTTTAATGCATAACATTTACACTATTGTTGATTGCCAATGGACCTACTAGTGGGAAGAGATCAATTAATCAAGATTAAAATTAAGAAGTGTTTAGTTTTAACTTTTAAGTGGGTCTAGCAATGCACAAATTAATTATATTTTTATTTAAGTGATTTTTAATTAGATTTAAATATGTAAAAAATAGTTCTTAAAATAACCAAAGAGAGATACTCCCAATAAAAAGTCGAGACTCAATCTTAAGCATGGGATGGGGGAACGCTGATCCCGGAAAAAATTAGAGATTTTAACTACTCTAATTGTATTTCTTGATGTGAATGTTAGAAAGAGAAGTAAATTGTAACGATCGCGATTAAGAGCTCTTGAGATATTTCTTTCAAAACCATTGAAAAAACAATTAAATAATATCAAATCAAGATTATATATGAAGAACTCCAATTCAGCAGATAGGGACATAAACTATTAAATACTATTTTTCAACCATCAAAATAGAATCAAACTCCATAAGGGCATTTCAATATTCTCTGGAAAATCACTGTACAAGGCATCACCATGAGGTTATATTTAAAGGAAATTCCTTGTTCTTAGCTATGTGCATCTCACTACCTAATACTGAATAGTTTAACTTAGTCATTATTTTGGTATTATTATTATTATTGCAGAAGCTGAAGATTATTGGACATAGAACAGATACAAGAAAAGAAAATATGGGTTTTGGTTTTGGATTTGGTTTTCTTGTCCACCTTTTTTGCTCACTACTTGTGTTGCAGGTATATTGTTTTCTTCCTTCTTTCTGCACTATAATTTCATGAACTGCATAAATCTTTATCCAGTAATCGCGCTTCGGATAAGTTTCTATATATTTTTCTCTAAATTTGAGTACATATTACGAAGTTTTATCTAATTTTGACACCATTGCAGCGCATCGAGATGACTGAAGCACACGGGGAGAACATCGAAAGATACAATGAAAAATCTGGCAGTAATTTATATGAACATTCAAAGTCACATGAGAATCACTTGGATCCTCAACTAAATGTGTTCTTTTATATCAATGAACTTAAAGTTGGGAAGAAAATGCCTATCTACTTCCCAATAAAAGACCCTTCAACGTCTCCCCCTTTGCTGTCCAAACAAGAATCTGATTCTATTCCTTTCTCATCAGAAAAGCTTCTCTATATTCTTCAACTATTCTCCTTCCTAAAGGGTTCAAAACAAGCCAAAGCAATGGAAAATACCCTACAACATTGTGAATTTCCACCCCTTAAAGGAGAAACCAAGTTTTGTGCCACCTCTTTGGAATCCATGCTCGACTCAGCTCGATCCATATTCGGATTGAAGTCCAGATTTCAAGTTCTTACAACGAATCATCTCACGAAGTCCGTTACTCTTCTGCAAAATTATACTATCTTGGAAGCGCCCGAGGAGATTTTAGCTCGTAAAATAGTGGCATGTCACACGTTGCCTTATCCTTACACGGTTTTTTATTGCCACAGCCAAGAAAGTGATAACAAGTTGTTTAAGGTTTCATTGGTTGGGGGAGATGGAGGGAGAGTGGAAGCTGCTGCAATTTGCCACATGGATACCTCACACTGGGATCCCGAACATGTCTCGTTTCGCGTGCTGAAAACTCGACCAGGTGCCTCTCCGGTGTGCCATTTCTTCCCTGCTGATAACCTTATCTGGATTCAAGTAGTCTAGTTGCAGAAGTGTGTATGTTTATATATATGCGTGTTTTAGTAGAAAATGCTAGGCATGAAATACTTGGGATCTTGTTATGATGGTTAAATCTGTAAAGCGGAGTTTGCTATGCTACAGGTTGTTTTTGTGCAAAATCTTCTGACTAAATAAGCTATAATTTTACTTATAAGTTA
Organism: Ligustrum vulgare; assembly: GCA_963555705.1. Classification (NCBI taxonomy): domain Eukaryota; kingdom Viridiplantae; phylum Streptophyta; class Magnoliopsida; order Lamiales; family Oleaceae; genus Ligustrum; species Ligustrum vulgare. The sequence continues at coordinate 48,798,049 of OY743174.1, forward strand.
AAATAAAATGCTTATGTTGACAATAAAACAACTTTACTTTCAAAATAAGCCATCTCGTACAATCAAGAAGAAATTGTGGAAAAAAAAAAAAACTATAATTTAGCCTCTGTTTGTTAAAAAGTTTTTGTTTAAAAACATGTTTTTTTATGTTTTCTAGGTAAAATGTGTGGTTGAAAATTAGAGAGAGAAAATGTGTGTGGTTAAAAAGTGATCTGGAGAATTGTGTAGAAAAAACATGTTTAAAAACATGTGTTGCCAAACGGATGCTTAAGTACATTCTTGGAGTTAGTGTTCCTCAGCGAGAGATGTACATTCTTGTACATACATGTAATAAAATAACAGCCCTCAATGCATATCTCCCAGTGACAAAGGAGAGGGCGGATAGGGCTCAACGCGACGGAGTGCAGGATTCGAATCCTGAAATACTGAATTTGTGCCATGTCGCAAGCTGAAGTTATCACGGTTAATAGTCAGGCCTATCCATAAGCTCTCCACCGTGGCTCCAGGGAGGCACATCCTGCGATTTACCTTCTCCACTAAAGGTGATCGATGGAGGCCTCAAAGTTGGGGATCAACCTTTATTTTATTTTTTTAAATAAAAGAACATGTCATACAAACTGTAATAATTTATGTACCTGTAAAGAGAGACAAAAAAAATGAGGTGATAAACAAAGTGAAATTAGATTAGCTGCTTTGAATTGATGGAAAGCATACAAGTACCATTGGTGAGTCCACATGAATTGCATAAACAAATTATAATACTCCCTGTTCCCTACGTCCTATTAAGATAGTTCACTATTCATTTTTCGTCCGTCTCAAGAAGATAGTTGACTTTCTTTTTTAGAGTAAAGTTAATACTCCCTCCGTCCCACAAATATAGGCTTACTTCTATTTTCATACGAATTAATAAAACATAATTAATATATGTTGGAACTATAAATTTACCTACATTCTACCTAATATACATCTACATTAAATAATAAGTTGTTCATATTTATTGATAACAATGCATATTAAATAGTGGTATATTAAAAAATGAAGACATGATATACTCTCAAAAAGGAAAGTGGCATATCTTTGTGGGACGGACAAAAAAGGAAAACATGCCTATCTTTGTGAGATGGTGAGAGTATTTTATATCTCATTTTGTTCTTATTTAATGTGTTTTTTATTACACTACAAGAAACGTTGGCTATAGGGACAGTCGTCCCTGTATATTTACAGGGACGACTTGTTCGTCCCAAAATTTCGTCCCAATAGATTCGTTGGGATAGGTCAACTGGGACGAACAAGTTGTCCCTATACATTTACACAATTTGGGACGACCCTATGTCGTCCCTATAGAGGTATGGGGACGATTTTTTCGTGAATAAACACATTCGTTTCTGCAATGAATTTGGGACGACTATATGTCGTCCCTATATATTTACACAATTTGGGACGACATCAATATAGAGTTATGGGGAAGATTTTCCATGAACAATGAAATTTGGACGACTATATGTCGTCCCAATAGAGTTAGTATTATAATGACGACAATATCGTCCCAATAAAGTGATTCAAATTTGTTCAATAATCGTTCCAATACGCTATTATCGTAGCAAAATATAATACAATATATTATAATTTTTTTGTGCATTTTTTAATTTATGAAATATGAATTATTTGATTTATCATAATATTTTCATATTTTAATTATTTATTAATATATACGATACTACAAAGTAAACAAATGCATGAAAAACTTAAAGTTTAATTTTTTGACAGGAAAATATAATAGTTCGACTATTAACTAGAGTTGAACACATAAAAATTAAACGATTTGCAAATATCATAAAGACATGTCGTCCTCATCACTAGCATCATTGTGCCTATCAAACATGCTCGGTTGGGAAGCCGACGGTGGTGGCGGCGGTGGTGGTGGTGGCGGCGGAGGTGGGGGTGGGGGTGGGGGTGGCCTCAACTGGATTCCCGGTAAATAGGTTTGAAGAGAACTCGTCATATGCGCAATATGTTCATTCATCACTCGAATATATTCATTCTGCGAATCGAGTTGAGCTTTCATCTGAGCCGAACTTTGGAAATAAGGTGAAGCATGTGATCTACCAGTGGATGACAAGGTATGGGACGAGCTCTTCACAATTCGTCCAACTCCACGAACATGCCCTCTCCTTTCCCCAAGCACCTGTTTAACAATATTACGTACGTCTACTTGTGTACCACTTGAGGCAACCTCTTGTGTCTGCGTGTTTCGTACCTCAATCATTTGATCCTGATAATTTAAATTTAAATAATTAGTCAACAAAATATGAAATCTCAAATAATTAACATAATTAAAATGTTTAATGTTGGCTTTAACTTACATAATCGCTCTCCGCACGGTCATTCACCCACTCTCTTGTTTGCCTTCGACGATGAAATGTCTCAAAACTGTCTATTACATTCAGCCATTCCTGTGTTTGTTGGTCCCGCTACATAATTAATAAAATATGAGCAACTTATACATTCGCACTTAAGCATTCGAAATTGAAAAAATATAGACTTACTATCAAATTCTTACCATATCATATCGTGCTGCCAAAAAGCTTTTTGACCCTTGCAGACTAGGATATTTAGATTTCGACCGATTAACTTTATTTTTCTCCGATCGTTCCTTGAAAAACAACATTCAAGTTACTACATTTTAAAAATTAACCTAAAAGGAAAGTACATTAATTTAATTTAAAGTACTCGTACTTACAACAAATTTCGGATCGGTATATAACTGAACACACTTTTCCCAGTCAATGGCATTCATAGAGCGATAAGGCTTATTAGGTCCATGCTGCTTGAAGTGGTTATTTACTGTGTTCTTATAAGAGCGATATCGATCGGCCGCAATCCGTTTAGTATGATGTCGTACTCCCTCTCCGTATAGTTAGTTGGTTGTAAGTTGAAAAAGTCCTACAGGAATTTGAATTAAACAAGTCAAATTCCTAACTTCAAAGAAATAATTCAAAATACAAATAAATTTAATTCACTTACGTGTATGCTATTAATGACACGTTCTTTCAACTCTGACGGAACATCATCCCACTTGTTATAGCAGGGAACCACAAAGTTCCTTACTTGGTTCCCCACATGTCTACTTACATATTTTTGGTTGTTTCCAATGGGTTGATATGTCTTCTCGGTGTTATCGAAATCAATGGGAATCGGTTGCTTCCTGTTGGACTCGAATGCCTTAACTAAATTGAGACCATACGACGGGCCCCGTCTTCTCGAAGACGGTGCTACATGTTCATCGTAACATTGTAATAAATAATGTAAGTTATTACATACACAAAATGAGAAGTTTTACAAATATGTCTTACCAGTCTCGCAGTGGCCTGGAATCCTGTTTCCACCTTCATGTGGAGGCTCTCCTCCACCGTCACCACCATGTGAAGTTACATCAGCCATGTATATATCTTTGAATTAAAATTTTATATTTAGTACATAATATGCACAAATTGTTTATTTAGATTCAAAAGGTCGATGAGACACACATTATCCTAAGTAAGCAAGGCTAATAGGCCTAATTCACATGGTCTACTTGTTTTCCCCCTCTAGAGCACTTCAAGTTGTAACTTGCAACCTTTATGTTTTCTAAAGTAATCTAGTTTGACTTCCTATAAAACCCCTATAAAGTATATATATTTATTTATCCTAATACACATTAGATTGACTAGATTCAGGATTAAATTAATTAAATACTTTGGAGATTAAAACAAAACCTGTTTAAGCTTCTTTCTCCTCTTTTTATATCATATTTTATAAATAGATGTGAACTCACTCTAGATATGGCTCAATTTCAGGACAGTTGTTGAGGATGTAGAATTCAGCTTGACATCGAGCATCACTAGGAAGGGATACCGGCGTTTTCTTTCCAATCGGACGACACTTTGACTTGAAAACAGATAGTTGCGTCTCAGAAATAATTTCATCCTCATTCCTATCAAGTCGATTGAATCTTGTCTGAACGTCATCAAAATACCGCGAACAAAATGTCAATGCTTCTTCTACCACATAACCTTCAGTGATAGATCCCTCGGGCTTTGCTGAATTTCTGACATAGTCCTTCAATTTCTTTAAGTATCTTTCAAACGGATACATCCATCTCATGTTAACGGGACCACCTAATATTGCCTCTTCAGGCAAATGAATCACTAGGTGAATCATAATATCAAAAAATGCTAGTGGGAATATTCATTCAAGCTTGCAGAGGACAAGTAGGAGTTGATCTTGAGAATTAACCATGTCGCTAACCTTTATCGACCGAGCACACAACTTTTTGAAAAATGTACAAAGTTCAATAATCGTTGAAGAAATTGTCTTGTTTAGAAACGCTTGACAAGCAACAGGCAGCAATCGTTGCATGATGATATGGCAATCATGTGACTTCAGGCCAAGAATTAGATTCTCACTTGGAGCAATGTTCTTTCTCAAGTTTGATGCAAAACCATCAGGAAATCTCACTGATCTGATAAAATTACAGAATTTTTGACGTGCTGTAGGTGTGAACGTGTACTCCGCAGCAGGCTTCATCAGCTTTCCCCTTTCCTCATACAAGTGCAACTCTGGTCTGATTTGCAATCTCATCAAATCACGTCTTGCATTATCAGTATCTTTAGACTTATGGGGATCACCTAACATCGTACCAAGTAAGCTATCACAAACATTCTTTTCCACATGCATGACGTCAAGATTATGTTTCAATTCGTTCGTAGACCAATACGGCAATTCGTAAAAAATACTCTTCTTACTCCAGTTCAGTTCAGAAGCAGCTCTTTTCCTTTTGACACCCCCATATCTTGGGTGTTTTCCAGGGATTCTAGGTTGAACACGACTAAGTTGTCGCAATATGTCCGTACATGTCAATCTTCTTGGAGGATCCCTTGTCTCTCTTTGTCCATTAAAGTCAAGTCTCTTCCGCCACTGGTGAGTAGTTGGCAAGAAACGTCGATGACCCACATAAGCAGTTTTACCAATGACACGCATTGACGGTGTCTCTTCATTGCATGTAGGGCATGCCCCATAACCCTGACCGCTCCACCCTGATAAACTACTCCTAGCAGGAAAATCACTAACTGTCCACAAAAGCGCTGCATGCATTCTAAATAAGTTATTGTTACTTGATGCATCACATGTATCGACGCCAGTAGCCCACAACTCATTCAACTCATCCACTAATGGTTGTAAAAACACATCCATGTCCTTCCCTGGTGATTGAGGACCCGGTATCAAGAGGGTTAACATCAAGTTCTCTTCTTTCATGCACATCCAAGGTGGTAAGTTGTACACAGTTAAAACCACTAGCCACATGCTATACGATAGACTCATGTTACCAAATGGATTAAAACCATCAGCAGATAGACCTAGGCATACATTTCGTATTTCGCAGGCAAAATCTGGGTGGCTCTTGTTAAAATATTGTCATGCCTTTCCATCTACAGGATGCCTCAACCAATCTTCTTCTCTCGAGTATCCTATATTATGCCACCTCATTTCTTTTGCAGTATGTGTTGTTGCAAATAAACGCTTCAGTCTTGGGGTTAACGGGAAATAACGCAACACTTTATGTGGCACATTCTTTCCAGACGACTTTTCTGCTTTTTCTATCCAACGACTTTCGGAACATATCGGACAAATTTCTTTAGATGCATTCTCCTTCCAAAATAATGCACAATCATTCTTGCAAACATGGATAGATTCATATCCCAATCCCAGCTTTGACATTAATTTCTTTGCTTCGTAATGAGAGCCAGCAAGATTGATTTTCGGGAATGCCAACTTCAAGAGATTTAATAGTCCGTCAATTGACTTATTTGTCCACTTATTTGCAACCTTCAAGTGCATCAACTTAGCTAAAAAGTTCAAAGACGAGAATGACGAAACACCAGGTAACAATTCTGAATGTAGAGCTTCGAACAACTCATTGTAATGGCTATCAGAAGACCCCGCGGTGGATTCATTCTCAACTACATCATTTAAAACATCTTCCATCTCATCTCCTATACACATCCCTTCATTTTGTGTTGGAAAATTGACAGGTTCAGCCTCACTCTCTCCGTGATAAATCCATTTCTCATAACTTTCCCAGAAGCCGTGACGGAAAATGTGTACCTCAGCGTCGTCTACTAATTGCCACCTCATGTTTATACATTTTTTACACGGACATCTGATCATTCCCCTATCATTAGCTAGCGTTTTTGCCATATTTATAAATGCTTTCATACCATTCCAAAACTAAATGGACTTTTCGCGTCTTCTATTCAACTTGATCCAACTCTTATCGATTTCCATTTTCACTTCAAATCTGTTAACTGCAATCAAATAACACAAAATAAATATTAAGATAATTACATATGTGACGTGAAAATGTCCTAACACCTTATCACTCAAATACTAAATTAAGGTAAGGGTCCTAACCATTCGACATTGATTTACGAATTACGAGTTGCGTAAATATTTCTTGTTCGCTCCTCTAATTCGCGTAAATATTTTGACAGCATCTCCCCTATATTTTCCAAGTGCAAGCACTATGTTAAAACATAGTCCACACCCGGAGAATAAAAGGAAAACACTGTAAAATTTTACACGCGAATATAGAAGCTATAACAAGAAATAATTTATATTACGCAATTCGTGACTCACAAATCAATGTCAAACTGTCCAAAATTGGACAATTCAAAGATTATTTTATAAACCACAAACTGCCCAATATGAGGAAGTGTGTAATCTATGAAATAATCTTCAAACGGTTTTCTAAGTTGTATGAAAGTGCAATGAAGTGCATAGAATCAACTACACATGTAAAAGACAATAAATAAAACCATAATATGGAAAATAGACATACCAAAAATCTTCAAATCAGCTTTGACTACAGATAATCGAATTCCTAGAGAGAGAAGAGGGGGAGTAGCCGATGAGAGAATTTGAGACACATTTTCGCGAGGGTGCTGCTGATCTCTAATGTCTGAATATGAGAGTTATTACGCGAGGCACAAGCTGTAAAGCAATAAAAACTATATTGGGACGACAACAAGTCGTCCCTATACATATGCATGTCGTCCCTTTAGAATTAGCGGAGTAAAATGGCGCCAACATTGCCGCTAAATCGTGATATTTTTATTATAGGGACGACCTTAAGGCGTCATTAATATGTCTAGTAGTAATTGGGACGACTACATGTCGTCCCTACACTTATAGGGACGACAAAAAGTCGTCCCTAAAACTATACATGTTGTCATTAATATGTCTAGTAGTAATTGGGACGACTACATGTCGTCCCTACACTTATAGGGACGACAAAAAGTCGTCCCTAAAACTATACATGTCATCCCTATAGATTTTCGGGACGACAAAATAGTTATAGGGACGACTTTGTTGTCGTCCCCATAAGTGTAGGGACGACATTATATATGTCGTCCTTATATGGTAAGGAGGTAGGGACGATATTCAAGTCGTCCCTACTGATGTCGTCCCTTTTGATACTTTTTCTTGTAGTGTTAGTCTAAATGAATTTATATTTTTTCAATTCTGTAGGAAATTACAAAATCTATTAGGAGCATATAAGGAAAATTAATTGTAAAGCTTATTTTTCCAACAACATTAATTAACATTTCTTAATTCGTGTGAAAATAAGTAGAAGACTATCTTCATGGAACGGAGTGAGTATGAATTACCATGCTTTAAAACTAGGATTAGACATTGACCCGAGAAACTTGAAGGTCAAGGGTTTAGCAGGGATGAAACCGGCAATCCCATTGCAGTTTAAAACTTAGTTTAATACGAGTCTAATGTACTTTGAGTCTAGTTCGTCGATGACTAAATCCGTCCCAGTAACTTAGTAAAATACGACTCTCATGTACTTTGACTCTAGAATCTAGATTGTATTTTCTTTACATCACCAGACAAATAACCAAACCCTCATGTTTAGTTAAAGTGACAGTATACACAGTGAAGTTTCAAAATCTGGAAACGACGATATTAGAAGAAACCAAAATCAAGAATATAAATTACTTTTGCTCCTAAAAGTAATTACCCAGAAAAATGCGAGGAGCCTGTTTTCAAAACACTGATAATTTCACAATAGCTGAAATTGATATCGACTCAAGTTAATGATCCTTATCTTATCTAAAGGATTAATTATGATCTCAGCATGCATTTGTTTCTGGTTTCCATTAAAGAACCTCATGATGAACAAAGATAATAGCAGAACACAAGATGTTCGTTGAACCGCAAGTGTACGGATTGCACAAGTAATAAAGTGGATGTGAGTCTGAATATCCTTCCCATAGAAATTGTACAAACTGTATTTTAGGTTACAATTCCATTACCAGAACTATGAAAACTTTGATTTTAGGAATTTTGTTTTAAAAACTAAACTAAAGATTAAAATAAAAAACGAGAAAATTTTGTTTTAAGAAAACGATGACTTAAAGATGTTAGAATTGTGAATCCACTTTGTTCTATCATCCATATTTTGACCAAATCATTTAAATACAATCCATGAGTTTTGAAAATCCATATTTCTAATGTTGCTAAGACACCCTTTCGGACAAGAATTAACATATTTTCCTATATATGATCCGACTATATTTCTATAACGAATACAAATGTGTAAGAAAGAATTAAAGGATTTGTGAATATTTTTTGTGAATAACACAAAGTATAGGAGTATATTTCTATCCCATATTGAACTTTGTGGCAATTAATAAAGGTCTAATAATTTCCTACTCTTTCGAACATAGCAAATTATCACAAACATCAACAGTTATGCGTCCACAATCATAGATGAAAATAAAAATATAATTAATTGCATCAAACTCATGAAAAGCGTAAATTAAATAACTAGTCAAAACATAGAATCCGGAACTAAATTATCATCACAATTCCAACAAGAAAATGTAGCCTAAATACATGGTTACAGATAATTCACAAGAAGAATGGATAGATATCACCATATTCATGTTCTCGATCCTTGTTCTTCAATCTTTAATTTGGCCTTGAATGAATTCCCCAGCTGTTGAAAAGCGTTTTGACATGAAACAAGACAATTGAAAACCCCTAATTTCTTGCCTCAAGTCAAGTATCTATAGGCCGGTTAGGTCGAAACTTAGGTTACTTAGAGGAGAAGAATTCTGAAAATCGCGAAAAAGTCCAACAGTTGGCCCAGAAAATAACCATGCGATCGCTCAGAACAAATCTATGCGATCGCGCAGGTTTTCTTAGAACCATTTTGACCATTTTTATCAAGACCATGCGATCGCGCCGTTATAATTCCATGCAATCGCCCAGGCTTCCAGATAAAGTGCAATTTCTTTTTCCAGCGTGCTAGAAGTTGGTCCCTATCTTTTTATTGCACATTAAGTCCTTCAACTTCCGATTGTTGCAATTTGGCCCCTAAATTTCTGATTTCTTCCAAATTCGAATCTTTCTCAAAGTATTCTTTCAATTGAGCCTTTGATCTACTTCATCCATTCTTTATTTATACATTTTGACACTTTTATCATCCAATTGCTTGATTTTGGCTTCAATTCCATTATTTTCTCGACTTTGAGGTTATTCCTGAATATAAACAAATACTAACTAATTAAATAGCAAATATTCTTAAACAAATAAATAAAATCCTATTTTTATGATAGAAATAAGTATATAAAATATACTTATAGAAGACATATATACCAAGTTCACCTTTGAAATGTCCTAACATGAATATGCATATCTATTAGACATGTGCCGTGCCACCAGAACTTCTCATTTTCTTCGGAAGCTAAAAACCGGCTATTTTTTCTACTGCAGGTTCAGTTTCAAAGCATGTGATCGATAAAGATTTCTGTTTTATGTAGGTTGACCTGAATATGTCAAAATCACTTTTTTGAACTTGTAAGCTTTCTATCTCCATTAATGAGAGAAAAACTTGTAAATGTTTTTCAAGAGGCACTAAAGAGTGACTTGCAATAAATTACTAGGACTGCTTTATTTTCCTTTCCCTTCCTCTTTTATGTATCTTTCCATTAATAATCTTATCATTTATCCCTTTACTTCTAACAGGGGAAGAAAAAATAACTCGTTCATTCATCAGTAGACACATACCATAGTTTTGGCGCACCACTTTAAACCCATGAACATCCTTTACAAGCAGGGGCGGACCCATTGAGGGTCTAGTGGGTGCAACCGCACCCACTGGATCCAGCCCAAACGATTTTTTTGGCCCTTCAGTGTTCTTTTTTTTAAAAAAAAAAGAATTTCCTCCCAACTTTTACATAAAGCTCAAAACCAACACAGAACTCGTTCCCCTTTCATTATTTTCTCAACCTACGACTTTGTCCATGCGGCTGCGCCTCGCCCTCATCAATCTGATCGTCACCACTGATCCGCCGCGCCGAGTACCGTGTTCCACGCTACTGTGGCACCGCCAGCCCACCACCGCAGCATCGCTTGAAGAACCTACTGTAAGTAGATTTCTTGAAAAAAAATTAAGGATTCTTTTCTTTTCTTGAATAACTAGTTAATCACCCGTGCGATGCACGGGAAGAAACGTTTGGATAAAGATAATTCAATATGAAATTAGATAAATCATTTTCATAAAATAAATAAATTTCGCAAATAAGAGATAATATCATCATTTATTGATTTCATATAACAACAAATTCTGGAATACTTCTTTGTAAACAACGTTGTTTGTTGATTTATTTGTTCTTCCTTTCTTATCACAAATCAATATCTTTAATCTGGAACGATTTGTCACCCTAAAAATCGCAACATAAAGTTATCCATGTGTAAACACCAGCCGTTTAAGAAGAAGTTCCACATGCAAGAATGATTGTCCCTGACTCTTATTGATAGTCATGACATATGACACCATCAATAGAAATTGTCTTCTTTGAAATCTAATAAGTATCCTAGAATCAGAAGGGTTCAACGATAATATTGGAATAAAGAACTTGTGTCTTGCATTGATGCCAGAAAAAATTTGACCTTCTAGAACATTGTCGCCAAGTTTTGTAACTATCAACCTTGTTCCATTACTCAATCCCTGTGTATAATCAATATTTCTCAAAAAGAACTTGTGATGCAAACCACGTAGCAATTGTAGCTACGCAACCCACAAATTATTGGAATCGACCCAAGAACGTCAAAGAACCACGATTTCGAGATTGACTCAAAGCTGGAAGAACACGAAGAATAAGAATAAGAAACTCAAGAAAACAAAAACAAGATATAACCTTGATTTTTGGAGCCTAAGCTCTGATACCAGATGATGCAAATCACGTAGCAATTGTAGCTACGCAACCCACAAATTATTGGAATCGATCCAAGAACGCCAAAGAATCACGATTTAGAGATTAATTCAAATTAATTGAACCAAGCAACCAACACAATCAATTGATATGTTGACCTCTTGATCACAATGAAAATAAATCTCACCCAAGATTTGAACAAACAAGAATTAAACTCGCAAGTTCGGATTTTATTCAATGAAGAATAAAGATTGTGAAAGCAATTTGCCTCTCAATATTAATATCAAAGTTGTCTAATGAATAATGAAAATTACATCCCTATAAATAGGGTCAAAACCTGACTAAAGAGTTGTAATTAAACAAGGAAACAAATAACTAAAATTAAGGAAATAATTAAAACCCTAATTAACGCGTATGGTGAGTTACGGCCGTGATTAATTTCCTTACGGCCGTAAGACTCATTTTGTTTCACCGTTACGGCCGTGACATAATTATTTACGGCCGTAAATCTTATTTTCTGAAAATCTTGTTTTTGATCCGAGGCTGCGTTACGGCCGTGATAAAGGATTCTTACGGCCGTAAACTCAATTCTTCAAAATTCCTGTTTTTCCACAGTAGACTCGTTACGGCCGTGAATAATATATGTTACGACCGTAAATTTAAGATTTCACAATTTTCTTCGACGGCTTGAATGAGGTTAATCCATTCGTCGTTTTGGCTCGATCCCAACATGGAACTTGCTTCTTTCGATGACACGAACAATGTTTTGGCCATTGTTTCTTGAACTAACTTGTCCATTGCTTCCTTGGCCCTCTTTGTTTGCAATCGAGTCATCGGCCCTTCTCGGATCTTCAACGGATCTTTGTGCGGGCGTGTATCCGTTGTCTGGATCACATCAACTTGTTTCCTCACTTATCTATTGCAAAGGTCCACCACGTGACGCAATAGTGATATCCATGTGTCCAGGTAGTGTGTCAAAATCCACCGACAATCAATTCGGCAATTTCATCGACAATAGAAAAATCATATTGGCCATCATTGGTCGCCCACCAACCAATAAGTATAAGTCTTAAATTTGAAGTGTTTCCTCAATCATTTTTTCTCAAACCGACCTAAATTGCCTTAACAATTTGTTGTATTTCTTTAGCATATCCTTCGAATCAGAAACTATTAAATCATGCAACATAGAATCGCATGATTCACTCCTACTCGGGGATATTAAAAGACATAAATTAAATTTTAGAATATCACAACAAAATTATCCGTAAACAATATAAATATAAAAGCAATAAATACATAATACGTACCTCACGACCCTTTTTCTGCTTTCAACCTCATTCACATTGTCAACAATGTAAAGCGAGCAAATTGCAGAGTTGAACCGTCATCAGACAATAGACTCTCAATCTTATAGCAATTTTGATCGTGTAATCTGAATAGGGGAGGCCCTCTACCATCATTTAGCTCATTATCTATTCCCCCATAGAAGTGAATGAAAACATCATATTATATGTCTGAATGTTCTCAATGAAATTTTTAATCCTGTCTCCCTGTCATATAACAAATCTTTCAAAATTAGAGGATGATCTTCCATAAGAGAAATATTCACTTTCTCTTGTATACAACAAAGTAGGGGTGAACAAATAAACCGCAAAATCGAATTAAACTGCAACAAATTGTTTGGTTTGTAAAAATTTCAAACCACCTTAAACAATTTGGTTTAGGTTTCAATTGTCAAAATCGCGATTTCAAAAAGCCAACTCGCCAAATTTTAAAAAATAAAAATAAAGACAAATGTTCAATTTATAAAATTAAAAAAAAAAAAAAACTATATACTTTTTATTGTCAACAAATCAAAATTGAGGAGAAAAAGATTAATTTGTTCAAATTCACAATCATTTGGAAATAATTTTTCCTCCTACAATTCATTATCATCATCAAAGATATTTTCTTAAAATAAAATTTTTAATATAAGAGCTAACGATAGTTTACTTCTATATAATTAGTTTGTTTGTCAACATTGATTGATTCACAACAAAGCACTCAATTAGAAACTTAATACTATTTTTGAGCTAGTTTCAACTCGAAATTTTAGATGAATATGTGTCTTTGGGCTCACTTTGAAATATACTAATTTATTCATCGGCAATCCGTGGTTTCAAACCCCACCAAATCGCAAAAAATAGTTTTATTTTATTTTGTTTAAAAAATGAAATGGTTTAGTTTGACTTGGAAAAATTTCAAACCATTTTAAATGGTTTGGTTTGAAATATTATTAAAAATCGTGTTCACCCCACAACAAAATGAGAACTTTGTATTACGACATGTTTTATATATAATGCTTATTCACTCTCTCCTCGCACCAAAAATTTGCTTTGCAAAATAAATATTTAAATGTACGATCTCCAATATCCATGTATTCTGAACAATCAAATAATAGATGAAAAAGTCAATAATATAGATCATGCTATAAAAGATAAGATTTATTGTTTTGATCATTGACAACGAAAAACAACACGTATAAAAAACGAATTCGATAATCATAAAAAAAGAAAAAAACTAAAATTGTAATTGACAAAGATGCATCAAATTCATGGTATTATAAGTTTTTACAATTTTTACACAACGTAATTATTTTTTGATGAAAATTATAATATAATATTGATCATCTCAATTATCAGTTAAGTAAATTGGGAGACAATTTACTTATTGTTGTAAAAATTTAAGAATCATAAATATTGAATTAAAAGTATGATTATTTAAAACAAAATTTAATACAAATTGATTAAATATTCGATATAAATGAAAATTCGATATTAGATTTGTATGACAGAACAAAATTATTCATCCATAAAATTGATACCAATAAAATATCACAATTATTGAAAAAAATTATTTACGTATTAAATGTAACTTTCTATAAAAATACTAATTAAGTTAATAGAACGCAATACAAAGGAGTTCAAATTTTTAGATGTACTAAATAACTAAAAAAATAAGATTATTTATAAAAAGTTTTATACAATAAGATTTATTTAGTATTAGATGCGTGATACAACTTCGATATAATTTTGAACTGAAAATTTTGCATTGAATTTGTATAACTGCACACAAATACTTATTTGAAAAATTCAAAACATTAAAAGATAAAAAAAAAATTATGAAAAGAGAGATTTAAATACAAATAATCAAATATAAATAAGTAAAAAAAAATTCCATAAAAATATTTAAGTGGAAGTAGCAGTGTGAACACAATAAAAGTTGAGTTTTGGTCTTTGGAGTGTGAAAGCAATAAAAGTTGAGTGTGAAAATAAATGAAATATATAATATTGTATAAAAAAATCACAAAAAGTTGTGTAAAATTGGCGAGAGGAGTCGATATTAGATTTGTATGACAGAACGAAATTATTCATCCATAAGATTGATACCAATAAAATATCACAATTATTGAAAAAAATTATTTACGTATTAAATGTAACTTTCTATAAAAATACTAATTAAATTAATAGAACGCAATACAAAAAAGCTCAAATTTTTAGATGTACAAAATAACTAAAAAAATAAGATTATTTATAAAAAAATTTATACAATAAGATTTATTTAGTATTAGATGCGTGATACAATTTCGATATAATTTTGAACTGAAAATTTTGCATTGAATTTGTATGACTGCACACAAATACTTATTTGCAAAATTCAAAACATTAAAAGATAAAAAAAAATTATGAAAAGAGAGGTTTAAACACAAATAATCAAATATAAATAAGTAAAAAAAAAAATCTCCATAAAAATATTTAAGTGGAAGTAGCAGTGTGAACACAATAAAAATTGAGTTTTGGTCTTTGGAGTGTGAAAGCAATAAAAGTTGAGTGTAAAAATAAATGAAATATATAATATATAATATTGTATAAAAAAAATCACAAAAAATTGTGTCAAATTGGCGGAAAATTCTCCTCCTTTAATATTAAGTAAGATAAGATTGGATTAATTAATTTAAGAACCTACTTCCCTACTATAACTTAGCTCTAAGGACTATGCATATTGTTTTTGGGTAATAGGTCGTGTAATTCTTTTCTGATATGGATTTCAGATTTGGGGTTTTCAATTTAATGTCCAGGAATCCTGAATCTAGGATGGAAAATTGTATATTTGTATTGTTCATTGTTTAATATGCTTTTTAAATTGTAATTTCCGTCTTCATTTCTTCAGAAACTTATTAGTATATTAGTTAATAGTTACTGACTTATTGTAAGTCGGTGACATTGTCTGTATTATTAGGATGGGTTTTTCGATTTTTCATTTTAAGTATTAATGTATATTTTAAGTCTTTTGTTTGATTGCTGTGAGAGAAGATGATTGGGGAATTAAGTTATGATTCATTATCATTTGTCATTGAATTGTCTAATTTGTATTGTTTAGGAAGAAATGTTGAAATATTTTAAACGAATGTAAAAAAGTATAAGAAGTCGTAAAGAGCAATCGTAAAAAAGTGTTATATTTTGAATATTATCTTCGTCTTATTTAAAATTATTTTTTACATTATTTGATGTCGTCCCCACTGGACTAAAATCCTGGGTCCGCCCCAGTTTACAAGGGAACCAAAATTCATAGACTTCAATGATCCCATATGCCTGATGCAAAAATCCATAGTCAAGTCAAGTGTCCAAATTCTTTAATTGTATCAAAAACTGTAATTAGTTGCTCCCAAATTGAATAAAATGAAATAATCATCTGCAAATTCATTGGTCGAGATTGAACCGCAGTAAGTTGGATAAGAAAGAAATCTGGCGTTTACTTTGGCTGCATCAAGGGAGACGCAGTCTATATGCAGATAATTCTGTTTCAATTTTATGGTTGGGAAGGGGGCTTGTTTATTCCATTGTCAAAGCTGAAAACTAGCATGCTCGAAGCTAAGTTGTGTAATTAGTCAGACTACATAAAATGGCTTCTCCGTATTGGCACTTGGATAGTGCTTCTGAAAAAGAAAATTAGCTGCTTTGGAAACTGCGTCTTTCCCATCAGAAAATGAAACCAATTCCACATTCATGTACTTGTGCACAAAATGTGGATCATTTGAGGTAGTAATTTCCTGAACAAAGTTGGTTTAATTTTGAGCCAGCAGCCATCCGTAGTCACATTCCAGGGAAAAAAGGTTCATAACAATGACTGCAACATTTCTGTTTTTCTTGGCTCGGATGATATCTTAATCTGGTAACAGATAATTGCACAAATGAGAGACATTGTAGCTTGTCATTGATGTTAGAACTGAGAAAAAGTAGAAATTGAATAAAGTACTTGGAACATTTTTTCATTTTCCAACCTTCCCATATAGACTTGTTTTGAATATTTCAGTACTCCTCTAACATGAGGATGGAATAGCTATCTTGATAATAGAAATGGCAGAAAACGCATGATTGGAACTGTAAGCTCAATAGTGATTTAAGAATAGAGTCATGGCATTGGCATCTGTACCTTCCTTATCGTAGAGACGTACATTTTTTCAAACCAATAACTGCAAGCCATTGCAATAGCTTGTGAACTTTTGCAGACTGAAGAGCTTCTTGTCCATAACAATTGCTAGGTATTGAACTTCGCTGATATTAAGGGTTTTATACCTCGTCAACAAACTACTTGAAATAAATAAGACAGTTTTCGAGTTCATTATTCAGGTGCAGTAAACAAGGAAAATTGGTTTATAAACCAATTTAAAAACTACATAATTTACCAAACAACTTATTAACCACACATATTTTCTCTCTTCAATTTTCAACCACACACCTTACCTTGAAAACATAAATAAGCCAATTTATAAACCAAACACTTTTACCAATCAGAGGTGTATGATGTTCTAGAGTAAACGGCCCCTGAGATTGCCACTCTATAAGGATTTAAAGACAAATTAGGATAGTTCTTGAGTGCATTACTCAACCTCGCAAGAAGTACCAAATGTTGACCATCGGATGCATGATGTGCCGGAGTAAAAGACCTCCGAGATTGCCACTCAATAAAGATTTTTAGTGACAAATTTATATCTTATGAAGAATTAGGCAAAGATGTATCATAAAGTTACAAGCAGTTAACCTACATAAAAGCAACTAGCTAAGGACTATTTTTTAACACATTTCAATTTCCAATACCACTTTTTAATCACACACATTTTTCGAAACCACTTTTTAACCACAAATTTTACCGAGAAAACAACAAGATTCCAAAAATAACGGCGGCTACAAGCCGCCGAACATAGGCTTATTAATATTGGAAGTTACAGATTCTCACATCGTGAACTTAAAGTGTGTATCGATAAACAAGTGAAGATTTAGATTTTTCGAGTTGTCCGAGTGACAAAGTTGATTTCATTTTCTTATAGTAAAAGATAACTAAATTGGTGTATGTATCTAAAGCAGCTAATTTAGTTATATACTTGTCTTCATTCACGTATCTGGAGCTGGAAATTAACTGTGAAGACAAGCCAGTATATAACTAAATTGGTGTATGTATCTTTTACTATAAGAAACAGCAAATTAGGTATTTTACTAATCTAACTCTAAACTATTAGCATTCAGTATAAATCTGCATATCACTTGCAATGCAACAGCAAAATTAAATGTAAAAAAGAGCTCAATAGCACTAAAATATGAACTTCAAACACCACCTGAGAGGGGTTTACCCATCGGAGGAGTTATGAAACCCCAAACTACTGGTAGAATTTCTCCGTGTAACGATTTTTCTTATTATTTTTTGAAGTTTTCACTGTTGTATATCCTATTGTGAAAACTCAATCAACAATAGTGGTACCAAATCAATCAATAAGAACAAAAAGAAGTCCAATCACTCCCTGAAAACATCCACCTGTTAACCTTCTGCAACTCATCCCCTAAATCCAAAATTATGCAAATACCTCAAGAAAAAGGTTATTACTAATCATTTCCTAAATTAAACTAAATATGGCACGAAGATAAACGATTACGCAGATAAGTTGTAATTCCATGCATTAGTAACAAAATTAAAGGAAATTAGACAGAGTATCTAACGTTGATTCAATCCACCGAATGAACATGAGGAGACGTATAAAATCAACGTCCAGCATATCTAATTTGGGGAAATTTTTAATGTAAAATGGGTTCGGAATCCACGAATTATTGCTAATCAGAGTCATTCTCTCTACAAATTGTGCTGAATGAACCGAAGTACAATGTTGAGAATAATGTTATAATTTGTAACAGCAAAATCGTTGGGAGGAAATTAAGGGGTAAAAACCGATTACTTACAATTTCTTTTGCTTCCTTTATGGACACCTGCATTGCATGACCACTTAGCACATACGGAGTATCAAAATGCTGTACCCTCGTGCACTGCACGTGTTGTATGTGGATTTTTATAACTGATTTTGTAGCTGATTAAAAACCCTTCTATAAAATTGATTATTCGAAAAGTGATTTTTTTGAGAAGTATATTCTTTTCTGTGACTATATCTATGATACATTAAAAAAAAAATTATGGAATGTATGATCGAAAATGAGTATAAGGAAAATTTTATTCCCAAATGATCAGTTCAAACAAGGGCTGAATAATTTTATTTTTTTAATACAAGAGCGAGAATGAACATATATCACAGCGAAAGACTCGTATAGGACTTATTTTAAAAATGTTTTCAGTTTAACTATATGAAGGAATTCGCATTTTCTATTGATTCCCACGATTTGAATAAACCTTCTATTGAGTTGTCTTAACTTTCGTTGCTTCATTTGTGTAGGGTAGAACCAAGTATATATACATATATACATACACATATTGGAACATCAAGTTCCAAGTATCATGTGGCTAAGCCAAGTTAAAGGCGACTAGACTATCAAAGTTGGGTCATATTGACATATATGACACATAGTAATCACATCTACTCTTTATGACCAGTTGAGATGGCCTCAAAGGGAATACGCTTATGTATTGGGTTAATTATCGACGGTCACTGATGTTTTAAGTGGTTATGTTATAGTTATTAAAATAACTTATTTGAGATAAACACTCAAAACTTCAGCTATATTGAAATAATCAACCCACCAAAATAAATTCTTCGTACATTTATGTCAACATTTTTTCATCGGCTAATAAAATTGTGCCCCATCGGAACATCCCTTTAAAATGTCTTCTATTGAAAATTATTGAAAATAGAATCAAATTATTGAAAATAGAATCAAGACATAGTTGAAATTTTGATCAAGTGTCCTTCAAGGGCACCATAAGTGGTGCCCTTGAAGACACAAAGGCTGGGCCCCACAAGGGGTGCCTTGAAGGGCACTTGAAGAGGCTCGGACAAAGTTGTACACAAAAATATTCAAGAAACCTTTTAGGAGTTGAGTTTGAAAGAGTTCCAGTTGCGTTTGAATAACTTGCTTAAGAGAGATTGCAAGGTATCCGGTTAATAGGAAGAGCTCTAGTACAA
Organism: Ligustrum vulgare; assembly: GCA_963555705.1. NCBI lineage: Eukaryota > Viridiplantae > Streptophyta > Magnoliopsida > Lamiales > Oleaceae > Ligustrum > Ligustrum vulgare. Next base: position 48,817,756 of record OY743174.1, read on the forward strand.
ACCCAAACGGGAAGAATCTAACACACACACCCATACGTAATCTTGCAGCTCTGTAAAGCAGTCACCGTCAAAGCCAATGGTTTCCATTACAAGATTAACTAACAGAGTAAACTTCAGTCGAGCTTCAGACGGGCGGCTTTAAAATTAATCACACTGGTAAAACAATAGCATAGTACAACATAATTGCATCAAGATTCACGCGTACAAGACAAACTTGATAATACAAAACACGAGAGAACTCAGTTGAAACTCTTAAAGTACATTAGCAGGAAATGCTTCGTTACTTATATATTGCCTTTCAGCTACAGTCCCAGGCACTTTACATGGATAGTCTGTTTCACCAACATTAACATGGGTTCTCAGAGGCCAGTCGAAGTACAAAATCGAAGTAGAAAGCTTCTTTCCTGCAAAGTAAACACTTCTTTCCTGCAAAGTAAACACGGTAGCCGTGAAATGCCTGGCGCTGAATTAAAATTGCAGCTTAGATCAATTCTGAATTCTATTTTTGCGGGACTTAATCTTAAAATATGAATTACCATTTTAATCTGATAGCCCGTTACTAAAAAGTAAAAACTCAGATTGAATTTTTTTTATTTTTTTATTTTTTTTTAATCAGCTTCCTGGCTAACTGTACCATGACACGGATGTTCCAGGTTCACGACCTCCACCAAATTGTATAAAGTGTGTTTGGAATACCTATTGACCAGCATCTTCAGTAAATCGAGCATCAAAAGGAGCTGTAGGGTGGGGTTGCAATGAACCACCACCAGTTCCAGAACCTTGTTGCAATTCAATCACTAGCCATCTGACGGCTTTACTCATTTGTTCCAATCGAACGGCACTGATAGGTGGAAGTCCACTTTGAACAGGCTGTCCAGGTCTCTGAGCAACAGAGCCAGTGGCCTCATCCACTAGACACTCGGACCCTATTCTTTGCTTCACAGATTCCACAAACTCTTCTGCTTGATCACAAGCGACTCTGAACAATTCCCAACGTTGCTTAAAGTTCTCAAGGGCATCATCACTAGCCACAGTCTTTAGACCACCAGAGTTTTCTTTTGATTCCAGAAAGCTGGCCGCTGCTGCAATAAACTCCTGATATGCATTATTCACAGAATCTACTATACTGTCCATTCAAGAATCTATAAAGTGCCAAGAAGATAAACAACAGCTGAACCCCTGTAAGGTTGATAAAGTGTGAGATATGACAAAGTGCACCAACATGGACGCAAAAGGACGATAATCAGAAAAACAAAATGGAGAGTCTGGAACAGGATCAAGTGATATCACATGCCATTTTATGCTCCAAATCCTCTCCTAGCTCTTTATGTACTTTAATTATAAGTTGGATCTTCTTTAAATCCAATTTTATGGATCGCGTTATTTTTAGTAATGGAGCTAAAAAACATACTTAGAGCATCTCCAATGCCAAAATCAATTGGAGAGGTCAATTGAGGAGAGATGTAGGAACCAAAAAAAAAAAGGTGGGTCCCACTGTAATATCTATTTTTTCTTCTTTCTTTCACTTTTTCCCCACTTTTTTCGTACTTCGATGCAACACCTTCTACAAATCCACCTTCTATCCCACACCATCAACTATTATTTTATTAAATTATTTGAAATTGTATCTCTCTCTCTCTCTCTTCTTTTTCACTTTTCCCGCTCTTTTATCTCTACTTTTTTCTCATATCCTACTTCAAACCTTACACTTAAAATAATATATCTATCTCTTTATCTCTCATCCAATTGACATCCCCAATTAATGACCCCATTGGAGATGCCCTTAGTGATTATAACTTTTGGCACTAACTATGCCATCTCCTATCAATGTGTAGTTTAGGGAATATGATGAAAACAACACGGATACACACAGTGGATGCCAGACATTTAGAAGTAAGTGTGCACTTCACATAGTGCACTACACTGTAGAAGATGGCATTCTAGAGCTAGAATGGGCGTCGCTTCTTAATAAACCATGAGTTAAACAAGTATGAATAGATGTTATTCATCAAAGACACAGGTAGCCAGAAAATTAAGAGTTGATGTAGGAATAAAATTAATATATAACCAAAAAGTCATAATTTGACATTATCTACTGAAGTTATGCCCAGTAATTTTTCAATATAAAATCGATCTATAATAAAATCTACATCTATGTTCGCAAAAATTATGTAGATGGTCACCCAAGCAACGAGAAATTCTTCCTCCACATTGTTACCAATTGCCTACTTCAAGTGTTTCATTGCTGAAAAAATCAAGAGTCTTAACTTCTTACTTCCCCATGCTTATTAGTATTTTAGTCTTTCTTAACCTGACCGGAATCAACTAGCCAATGCATAGCTTGCAAATATTAATTTCACTATTGTTGATATGAGAAAATTTCATCAAGGCCCAGTCACGGCCATACCTATAGTTTGGTGGGACAAAGGCGAATTTCAAAATTTGGGCTCCTAAATTGTAGCAAGCAATAATTTTTATTTTTCATTTACAAGAGTTTTATGAAACTAAACTTGTTAAAGTACTTATCCATATCTATTATTCATTTGACTCAACAACAAAATCTAACTGAAATTTGAGTATAAAAAAATAAGTTCAAATTAGTTTAAGAAAGAAAGATAAAACGGAGCTCAAATTAGTTTAAGAAGCGTCTATTTTCACGTTCTACAAATTATTAGTAGGATGCATATTATAATTATATTATTATTGGAAGAAAAAATTCACCACTTGACTCTTAATAATTGCATAAAACATAAGTAGTGGACTGATCTCTGGTCAAATTCTATATTTCTATATGTATACATAATCCATTGAGTTTAACAGTTGACTCATAACTGGGTAAGGTGTGATTTCAAAATTCAAATGGCACTTCGTGTCTTGGTCGATTAATTAGACTATCAAAGCTCTAAAAACAAAACAAATCATTAATTCATTGATCATTCAAAAAAAAAAAATCATCCTCAGTTCCTCACCATAACATAAACTATAATCTATAAATCTAATTCTAGATTATCATAAAAATAACAAAAATACCCAAATTTAATAAAACTAGATACTAATTGAATCAATAAATTAAATAATAAACAAACAAAAGACAAGAGGGTAAATGAAATTGAAAATAACATAATTTTAGGGTTTAGCTATTGAAATTGGGGAAACCTGGAGGTTGAAGAAGAAACATTCAGTTGCTCAGTTAGAAAATTACGTTGAATTGTTGATGGAAGAAGAACGGGAACTTGGTTACTGAAGAAGCCAGAAACTGGAGTCTAGTAGGCGTCGTTGAACTTGAAGCCTGGAGGAGAACCGTAGAGCTACTGTAGAAGGCAATGAAATTCTGAAGAAGGTAATGAGTAATGGGTTAAGTAATTGAATGTTTGGGCTTGGTGTAATGGTCTTTAATGGTTAATAAAGGTTTGGGCCTAGGATTTAGTTGGGCTGATTTTGAGAAGGGATAATTGAACCCTACAATCTTTTTATCATCAATTGTAAAAAAATTTGAAAAATACGTTTGTTTCTTCCTCGATACCCGCTACCTCTCCATTGTTGCTGCCTATTGCTACTCATTTTCTTCCTTCTTCTTCCCCACCAAACCACCATCACAGCACCACGCCACTACCGAACCACCACCATCCCCTTCCCCATCGAAACAATTGTGTGCGAAGGAGATTCATAAAGAGAACTATAGAAATTTTATTTCAATGATAAAGTAAAGCTGTAGAAACCTTCAGAACTCTCGACTGGGACTACGAGATGTGAAAAGCACAGGGACCCAACTAGATGCCGACAAGAATACAGGACAACTGACCGTAGAAGCTCAGTTGGAGAAATTCGAAACGTCGGTGGTGGTTGATTCTTCTAGTGGTGGTGGCTCGGTGGTGGTTGATGCGAGTGGTGGTGGTTAATGCTGTGGTAGGAAATTGAAAATCAACCGGTAAAATTCCGTCCTAAGTATCATAGAAATTTGAAAAAGTTTCATGTTATGATACTAAAAATTGAAAGTATCACAATATGATACTTAACGAAAACAGTATCTTTCTGTTAAAAAAAAAAATTGAAGTATTTTTCAGTTTTTTTTCAAAAGGAAGTAAATTTCAATTATGATACAAAAGGTTAGGTATTTATGCAAACACCCCTTTTGAGAAACATTGTCCTTTTTTAACAGAAAAACAGAAAATTGGGATCCCTTGATTGGGGGGGCCTAAGGCAGTGGCCTCTACCCCAAGTCCGGGCCTGGCCCAGCTCAAAATCTTTTGGGCAAACATATACTCAAGGGTTAAGTACACAATTACACACATTTATGCTTGAAATTTTTTGTAATCAAACATTTTGTAACTAATTACACAGGTATCAAAATAATTTTTAAAATCAGGTATTTTTTTTTAAATTAGAATTAGGTTCAATAATTAATTACAATTGTAACTTTATTTCAATTTGTAATTAGTTACAATTGTAAATTTAACTACAATTACAATTAATTAACATCATCACCACCACCACCACCACCGATCACTACCTAATTTGTAAATACTCACCGTCACAACAACCATCTAAAATACAGTTGTAACTTTATTTCAATTTGTAATTAGTTACAATTGTAAATTTAACTACAATTGCAATTAATCACCACCACCACCTAATTTGTAATCTGTCACCATCACAACCATCGTCGAAAATACAATTGTAACTTTATTTCAATTTTGTAATTAATTACCACCATCTATCACCACCTAAAATCATCATCACCACCACCAATAAAAACATAAAACCATCACCACCAACCACCACCTATTAATTAATTGTAATTGTAACTTTATTTAAATTTTTAATTAATTACAATTGTATCTAATGATCACCATCACCGATCACCACCAAAAACCACCGCTGTCGCCGCCACGGATCACCACCACAAATTAAGATGCATAAGCTCATTCATTAAAAAAAAATACATCAGTAAATGCGTAAAAGCAAGCAAAATAGAAAAACTAAAACCAAATATTGAGATCCATAGAAATCAACAGCAAAATAAATTTTCAAAAAATAATAAATCATTAAAATTCTCAGTGTTTTCAATTTGCAAAGCATAACCAAAATTCTCAAGAACACCATTACAATTGAGAAGAAAATTCTTGTTGTAACTCATGTACACCTTCAATCTTTGCATCTCGTCAATAACTTCATCCATAGCAGTTGATATTCACTATCTTCTTATTCTTGTTCCTTTGTGGATTCGCCTATGGCCGCTTTATTTTGACAGTCTATGATGTGATCCAGACCACGGATAAAAGCCCACACAAAGATCCGTTGAAGATTAAAGGAGGACCGATGACTCGATTGCAAACAAAGAGGGCCAACGAAGCAATGGAAAAGCTAGTTCAAGGAACAATGGCCAAAACAATGTTCGTGTCATCAAAAGAAGCAAGTTCCATGTTGGGACCGAGCCAAAACGACGAGTGGATCAACCTCATTCAAGCCGTCGAAGAAAATTGTGAAATTTCAAGAATTACGGCCGTAACATATGGGAGCTCACGGCCGTAACCAACCTACTGTTGAAACTGTGATTTTGAAGAAAATTGGACTTACGGCCGTAACGCAGATTTGTCACGACCGTAACGCAGCCTCGGATCAAAAACAAGATTTTCAGAAAATATAAATTCCGGCCGTAAATATTTATCTCACGGCCGTAACTGTTAAACAGAAACAAGGTTACGGCCGTAAGGAAATTAGTCACGGCCGTAAAATCGTATACGCGTGAATTTTAGGGTTTTATTTATTTCCTTATTTTTAGACAGTTGTTTCCTTGTTTAATTAGAACTATTAACCTAGATTTTGACCGTATTTATAGGGATGTAATTTTCATTATTCATTACACAACTTTGATATTATTATTGAGAGGCAATTTGCTTTCATACTTTATTCTTTATTGAATAAAATCCGAACTTGCGAGTTTAATTCTTGTTTGTTCAAATCTTGGGTGAGATTTATTTTCATTGTGATCAAGAGGTCAACATATCTTTTGATTGTGTTGGTTGCTTGGTTCAATTAATTTGAATCAATCTCGAAATCGTGATTCTTTGGCATTCTTGGGTCGATTTCAATATTTTGTGGGTTGCGTAGCTACAATTGCTACGTGGTTTGCATCATTTGGTATCAGAGCTTAGGCTCCAAAAATCAAGGTTATATCTTTATTTTGGTTTTCTTGAGTTTTCTATCTGATTTTTATGATTATCATCGAGTCCCATAAAAATCATCCATATCTTGTTGAGTGTTTTGTTTTTCAGTTTTTTGCGTTCTTCTTGTTCTTGAGTTTGTTGAGTCTTTAATCCAGAAAATCATTCCAAAAGATTTCAAAACTGTTTGTTTTGCTTAATTCTTATCCGAATTAAATTCCGTTTGTTTTTTCGTGTTCGTTGTCGAATTTTCGAATTTATAAAAAAAAAGATTATTTTTTTATTTATTTTATTTATTCCGAAAATTCCCACAAAATTCAAAAAAAAAAAAAATTTATTTCCATTCAAGAACCACTTTCTTGAATTTCTACAATATTCTTGATATTATTTCCTTTCGAGTCAAATTCAAGAACCACTTTCTTGAATTTCTTTAAAATTCTTGATATTGTTTTTCCTTTTCGAGTCAACATTAAATTCCTTCTTTATATTTGTCAATATCCGGACCCTCTTATTTTGAGTCTCTCAAATTTTTGAAAGCTACATAAAGGGATGAATTACGAGTTCGATCATACTTTCATGACTAGATGTCGTGTGGGGGATAAGCTGTGTAGTTTAGCTATTGATAGGGAGTACATCTCTAATTTGGCTAGTATCAACATGGTTGAAAAATTGGGGTTGCATTTACTACAACATCCTAGACCTTATAGGATGACATGGTTGAAGGAGTGTGGGGAGTTCAAAGTGACCAAGCAAGTCTTAGTCAATTTCACCATTGGGAAGTATAGTGATGAAATATTATGTGATGTGGTGCCTCTAGAGTCTTGTCATTTGTTGTGGGGAAAACCATTACGCTTGCACCATTGACACCGTCACAAGTATATGAAGATCAAATAAAATTGAAAAATGATGAAGAAAAATGAGTGAAGGAAAATGAGAAAAAGAGAGTTGAGGCCACGACCTCAGAAAAAGGAGAGGAAAAGAGAGTTGGAGCCACGACTCCAGAAAAAGGAGAGGCGAGAGAAAAAATGAGTGTTGGGGTACATACCTCAGAAAAAGGAGAGGGAGCGAAGAGTGCCATAAAAGAAAGAAAAATGAGTTTCTACGCAAAAAGGAGTGAAATCAAGAAAGCATTCATGGAAGAACGGCCAATGGTCCTTCTGCTATACAAGGAATCATTCCTTGCATTTGATGAAACTAACAAATCCCTCCCTAGTTTGGCTATTTCTCTCTTGCAGGAATTTGACGATATATTTCCCGATGACATACCTAGTGGGTTACCACCCATTCGAGGTATTGAACATCAAATTGATTTTGTACCTGGAGCAGTCATTCCGAACCGCCCCGCTTATCGAAGTAACCTCGAGGAGACGAATGAGCTCCAAAGGCAAGTGGAGGACTTGATGAGCAAAGGGTATATAAGGGAAAGTATGAGTCCATGTGCCGTACCCGTGTTACTTGTGCCCAAAAAGGACGGGACTTGGAGAATGTGTGTCGATTGTAGGGCCATCAACAACATAACGGTAAAATATCGTCATCCTATTCCTAGGTTAGATGATATGTTGGATGAATTGCATGGCTCTAGCATATTTAGTAAAATTGACCTTAAGAGTGGTTATCATCAAATTCGAATGAAAGAAGGAGATGAGTGGAAAACTGCTTTTAAAACTAAGTATGGCCTGTATGAATGGTTAGTAATGCCTTTTGAACTTACTAATGCACCTAGCACATTTATGCGTTTAATGAATCATGTTTTACGTGCATTTATAGGTAAATTCGTTGTAGTTTACTTCGATGATATCTTGATATATAGTAAAACTTTGAATGAGCATGTGGAGCATGTTAGGTGTGTGCTTGTGGTTTTAAGACAAGAGCAACTTTTCGCTAATTTTAAAAAGTGTGACTTTTGCATAGAAAAAATTGTGTTTCTTGGCTATGTGGTTAATGCTAAAGGAATAGAAGTAGATGAAGAAAAAATCAAAGCTATTAAAGAATGGCCAACACCTAAAAGCATAACTGAGATTAGGAGTTTTCATGGCTTGACTAGTTTTTATAGGCGCTTTGTTAAAAATTTTAGCACGATTGCCGCACCACTCACAGAAATTGTCAAAAAAAGTGTAGGTTTTAAATGGGGAGTAGAACAGGAGCATGCATTTGAGACTATTAAAAATATGTTGTGTGAAGCACCGGTTTTATCACTTCCTAACTTTGACAATGCTTTTGAGATTGAATGTGATGCCTCAGGGCTAGGCATTGGAGCTGTTTTAATGCAGGGTCAAAGACCAATCGCCTATTTTAGTGAAAAACTAAAAGGGGCTGCACTTAATTACCCTACATATGACAAGGAGTTATACTCACTTGTGCGCGCTTTGGAGACATGGCAACATTACTTGTGGCCACGGGAGTTCGTGATACACACTGATTATGAATCCTTGAAGCATTTGAGGGGTCAAGCTAAGCTGAGTAAGAGACATGCAAGGTGGGTAGAATTCATCGAAACATTTCCCTATGTCATCCGATACAAACAAGGTAAGGAAAATGTGGTGGCAGATACATTGTCTCGAATGTATGTTCTTTTAAATTCTTTAAATTCTAAATTACTTGGATTTGAATACATTAAGGACATGTATGCTAGTGATCTGGACTTTTCTAATATCTATGAATTATGTGGTAAAGGGGCTGTGGATAGGTTCTTTAAACATGATAATTATTTATTAAAAGAAAATAAATTGTGTGTCCCTAGGTGTTCAATGAGGGAGTTACTTGTGAGAGAGGCTCATAGTGGAGGTTTAATGGGTCATTTTGGGGTTAAAAAGACCATTGAAATCCTAAGTGAACATTTCTATTGGCCTAAGATGAAGATTGATGTGGTTCGGGTTTGTAATAGATGCATTACTTGTAAGAAGGCTAAATCTAGGATTAAACCCCATGGATTATATATGCCTTTACCCGTCCCTAGTGAACATTGGGTCGATATCTCTATGGATTTTGTTTTGGGACTACCTAGGACTAAGAAGGGAAGAGATTCAATTTTTGTGGTAGTAGATCGCTTTAGTAAAATGGCACATTTCATACCATGCCACAAAACTGATGATGCTACTAACATAGCTGAAATTTTCTTTCGGGAAGTCGTACGCTTACATGGGGTTCCTAAAAGTATTGTCTCGGATAGGGATGTTAAATTCCTTAGTCATTTTTGGAGGGTCTTGTGGAACAAATTAGGTACGAAACTACTTTTCTCTACAACTTGTCACCCAAAGACCGATGGACAAACCGAGGTAGTAAATATTGTTGCGCACGATAATCAATAAAAATCTGAAAAATTGGGAAGAGTGCTTACCATTTATTGAATTTGTATATAATAGGGCTATACATTCTACTACTTCTTGTTCACCATTTGAAATTGTTTATGGTTTTAATCCGTTAACACCATTGGATTTAATTCCTTTACCTGTGAATGAACGTAGTAGTTTAGATGGAAAGAAAAAGGCTGAGATGGTTAAAGCACTCCACAACAAGGTGAGGTTGGCGATTGAAAAGAAAAATGAACATTATGCTTCGCAGGCTAACAAAGGAAGAAAGGGCGTCATATTTGAAACCGGTGATTGGGTTTGGGTACATTTGAGAAAGGAGCGGTTTCCAGAACAACGCAAGTCAAAGTTACAACCGCGAGGAGATGGTCCATTCCAAGTGATTGAAAGGATCAACAACAATGCCTATAAATTAGATCTTCCTGGTGAGTATAATGTTTCGGCTTCATTTAATGTTTCTGATCTATCTCTGTTTGATGCAGGTTCAGATTCGAGGTCGAATCCTTTCGAAGAGGGAGGGGATGATGTGATCCAGACCACGGATACAAGCCCGCACAAAGATCCGTTGAAGATCAAAGGAGGACCGATGACTCGATTGCAAACAAAGAGGGCCAAAGAAGCAATGGACAAGCTAGTTCAAGGAACAATGACCAAAACAATGTTCGTGTCATCAAAAGAAGCAAGTTCCATGTTGGGACCGAGCCAAAACGACGAGTGGATCAACCTCATTCAAACCGTCGAAGAGAATTGTGAAATTTCAAGAATTACGGCCGTAACATATGGGAGCTCACGGCCGTAACCAACCTACCGTTGAAAACTGTGATTTTGAAGAAAATTGGACTTACGGCCGTAACGCAGATTTGTCACGGCCGTAACGCAGCCTCGGATCAAAAACAAGATTTTCAGAAAATATAAATTACGGCCGTAAATATTTATCTCACGGCCGTAACTGTTAAACAGAAACAAGGTTACGGCCGTAAGGAAATTAGTCACGGCCGTAAAATCGTATACGCGTGAATTTTAGGGTTTTATTTATTTCCTTATTTTTAGGTAGTTGTTTCCTTGTTTAATTAGAACTCTTAACCTAGATTTTAACCCTATTTATAGGGATGTAATTTTCATTATTCATTACACAACTTTGATATTATTATTGAGAGGCAATTTGCTTTCATACTTTATTCTTTATTGAATAAAATCCGAACTTGCGAGTTTAATTCTTGTTTGTTCAAATCTTGGGTGAGATTTATTTTCATTGTGATCAAGAGGTCAACATATCTTTTGATTGTGTTGGTTGCTTGGTTCAATTAATTTGAATCAATCTCGAAATCGTGATTCTTTGGCGTTCTTGGGTCGATTTCAATATTTTGTGGGTTGCGTAGCTATAATTGCTACGTGGTTTGCATCAGTCTAAGTCTTGTATCGAATGGGGTTCATACACGCGCCGCTAAGTTGCCTTCCTTGCTCCGCCTGTATGCGACGAAGGAGACATGTGAACAGATGCACTTGCGCTGGGAGGATCTGGATTTTGATAGGGGGAGAGAGAGAGAGAGAGAGAGAGAGAGAGAGAAGAAGAAGAAGAAGAAGAATGTCCAACAAGGAATACTTTCGGTTTATACTTACGGTTCTAGAGGGAGAAAACATCTGATTTATCTAAATATTATCAAATCATCTAATTGTAAAGATTTAACATTTGAACACATGAGTGAGCCTAATTAGCCCTCGAGTTAAGTATACAATTACACACATTTAAGTTTGAATTTTTTTTTTAATGAGGCTTTTTGTAACTAATTACACAAGTATCAAAATAATTATCAAAATCAGGTATTTTTTTAAAATCAGAATTAGGTTCTGTAATTAATTACAATTGTAACTTTATTTCAATTTGTAATTAGTCACAATTGTAAATTTAACTACAATTGCAATTAATTAACACCACCACCACCACCACCTAATTTGTAATCGGTCACCGCCACAATCATTGTCGAAAATACAATTGTAACTTATTTCAATTTTGTAATTAATTACAATTATAACTTATGAATTAGTAAATAATTATTGTAATTTGTAATTAATTATATCAGTGTAATTGTAATCAGCCACGGCCACTACTGCCGTCGTCAGAACACCGTCGGAAATACAAATTGTAACTTTATTTCAATTTGTAATTAGTTACAATTGTAATCACCAACCATCACCTGCGATCATGGCTTTTGGAGTGCAGTTTCTAGACTTGCAGTATTATCACCACCTAAAACCATCACCATCAACCACCACCGTTTCAACATCACTCCCGCAACTATCTCAATCGAAGAAAAAAATCAAACAATTGTTTTAAAGTCATTGAAAAATAAAATTGAATTTTCTTTCACTACTTCCTCAACCCAAGGTAATAATTGCAAGTTCTTAGTCTGATTGAAGTCCCAATTTTTTGACAGTAACAAAGATGTGTAGTATGAAAGGAAGAGACCGAGGGAAGTTATAGAGTTTTCCACCAGGTCGGATCTCACCACTACTGGCATCAACTACAGCATCGGATTCCTGAGCCGCAACAACTGGAACAAGACCAGAAATTGAACATGAACCTGCATGTTCCTGTGCCAATTATGCCTCCTCCTTCCGGACCTCTCCCATAAGCTAAACCAAAGCCTACGACAAATCGAAAAAGGTCGATAACGACGTGAACGATAACCAAAACCATCGTGCTCGAAAGCCTGGCGATGTAGAAACCCAAGAAAAATCAACCCAGTCCACCTGGCCCCCATGATCACCCAATTACCAACCCAATCATCACCGCCAATAAATCCACAAATGTCTCCATTACTATTGGATTATTACACCACCTCCAAGGTATTTTTGTTTCAAATTGCAATGATCTTCACTTTTCAGATCCAGTTGTTGTAGTTTATCCCAAAGTTCAAAATCCAAAGCTATAAATGAAGGACCCGATCAGCAAGAAGAAGAAGAATGATGGTAGAGAGATACCTGAATTTGTATAAATAGTTTTTAAAAATCTGATTCTAGGAATTTTAAATGTAAAAGCATTATTGTGCCTAATTTTCCCGAAATTCAATGAGGTTGGTCCGTTCACCAACCTACGACCTCTGTATGTTGTCACCTAGGCGAGAATTCCTAAGGTCGGTAAAATATTGACCTCGATAAAAAATGGTCCTTAAGAAGCTCTAGTAAAAGCGGAGAATACCTACCTAACGCAAGTTGATTACCTAAGACAGCACGATTCTGATAAATTACCTGCACACGAGACCTACTGTACATATTTGTCGAGAATATTGCCACAATGGACCCACCATCACATGGTTTATACTTAACAAGAAGTTATCAAAGTCATTTTGTATAAATTATTGTGAAAATTTCTTTATTTTATTTATTTATTTAACTACAATAAACCCTAACCCTTTATCTATAAATAGAATTATAAAACAATGCCAAATTTAGGTAAAAATACTGTTAAAATACTTCCAAAAAATAACGAATTTTCCTTCATTTCATTATCTTTAAATATTTGTCCAATACAACAAAAAAATACCGATCTAAGTTCATAAGAAAATTGCCACATATTAACAACAATTTTTTACTTCAACAACTATTGTGAATCGAAATTCTGTATCCTACTTATGGTTAAGAAGTAGGATACCTAGAGAATATCAAGTATTAGTAATCTACAAGAGAACTAGGCAATACCTCTTTTAATGTTACCATTCTCCACTCAAATTCAATTTTGGTGTTGTGAGTTTTCCATAGAATAGTGTCTCAATATATCTTCATCCTCCCAGAGCTCATTGAACACACAAGAATAATTCCATACCCCTTTTTGTTCCAATCAAGGCTTTGCTACTTAAAGGTGAGGATTACCAAATCTTAGTCCCCAAGTTAAGAATTCAAATTAGAAGTTAAAAGGAAATCATGAGAAATTTGATAAAATTACAGTGAGATCCGTTGCCTCAATTAAGGCATTATTTTGAAAAGGAAAGGAAAAAAATATATACATAAAACCTCAAATAAGGAAAAATAAAATAGCACCAATTGGTGGTTCACGGCGTGATGTCCTATCTCGTCATGAGTTGTACATGGCTTCGTACTAAATAATAGAAAGGTTTATCGTTTCAATTTCACAAAACCTAGTTCACAAATTTGTCATTTCGATTACAAAACGTGTCAATATCCAATTCACATATTTGTTATTTCAAACTTTCATGCTTCATAAATCCAAATGGAAGTTGTTTCTATAGTATACATTTAATCAAGCATGCAATTAAAATGTCTCGGAGTGGAAGGGTTTCATTATTTCTTCATCTCCCCCCTTTGAAGTAGTTCAATCTATTTGAACTTTAATCAATTAGCATAATCAAATAATTCATTAATTAGAATTAAGAAACTTAAAAGTATCAAATCAAACAAAATTCTGAAAATCGATACTTGAAAACAAAAATCCAAAATACTACCTTTAGAGATTAACGCACCCGAAATTCAGGGGATCTTCTACAGGATTTTGATTGATTTTTAGTGGAAATTTGGTGTAAACCTACCATAGAAACTTAAAATTTGATACTTGACACCATTACACGTAAACCCAGAAATCTGCCACCCACGTTCAACAATATTGGATAAATACCACCTTATATATAATTTCAAATTCATTTGAATTGCACCGTCTCTCGCTCTTAACCGCTCCTAAAATCTCTCAATGTTAATTGAGCTTTTGGAGAATTTCCATTGCACAATCACAAAGTAACAAGTTATTCCCAATAAGTGACGAGTAATTGAAAATGATAAGATTAACAATAATCAAGAATAAGAGAAAAATCTCCCTAAGGTCTTGATAATGTCACGATCGTGTGACTAGAATCGAGGGCTCAGAAATTGCCCCAATAACCACAATCGGCAACATCACACGAAACAGGGAAGATCACACTCCGAGGCAACCCACAACCCACAAGTTTTCACCAAGAAAACCGTACCAAACAGAGGCCTATACCCGGACGCACCAATGTGCGGTAACCAAGCGCTGCGCACGAAGGAGAGGCGGAAGAAGCAGCCCACCACGAAGGAGGCAGCAAAACCAGAGGCCAACAAACGATCAGGGTCGCGGGTTTACCAAAGTTCACAGAGAAGAGAGGAAACCAAACATTGTCGCGGTCACGAAGAGAGAGAGCGAGAGAGAGGTCCTTTTTGAGTGTGTCGTGAGTTATGAGAGTGAGGGAGTAGATATATAGGATAGGTAGATTTAGGTTTAGGTTTTAATTAGGGAATGGGTCGGGAGCCTAATTAAAACCCGGGCGGCCAATCGGATCCACCTATCGAGCAACAGGGTCAATTACACAATTAACACCTCAAGATAGGGTGGTAAAGTTTCTAACCTGTTCACTCTTGGGTTACGCATATTGTGGTTTAATTGGGACATAAAATACCTCGATCATAAGTCGAAGACCTACGAAGCAAAAAAACCGACCCGATGTTTCATCATCGCCCCCGAAGTTTGTTTGGGACCAAAATCCCAATATGAGCAATTCATTCAATCAATTAAAAATCATATTGGAAAATGAATATTCCTTTGATTCAAATCATATCAAGCGTTTGTTCAATCAATTTCGAAACTCAAATTGAAAATGATTCTACCAGAATTAACAAGATTTAGTATTATCTTTGATGCTGATTTTTACTTGTATCATAAAAATTGATGCTATCATCTATCTTTCTCACCCATCTGTAATAAGTATTATATTCGAGTTACAGCAGTTCTGGTTTCCAAAAGAAATGGCAAAATTCAACGTACGCAATTTTTGGCATAAGATAAGTGAATCTTGTTGTCCGTGAATTGACTATGCAAAGATCAACACAAGTTTCCAGTTTGTTTTCTTGAAGCTGCATGGATGAATTCCCCATAGTATGAGAGTCTGAATTGATTATTACCCACATATTTCTTGACCCTTTAATTGAAATTCACATCAGAGTTGCAGGTTTACGCAGTTCTTGTTATGTAGTCAGAATACCTAAATTATGAAATGCCCATTCTTTACTGTATTTGTTATCCTTAATTTTTTTACAGATTCCTTGCTAATGAGTAAGAATCACTCGAGGAGAAAAGCAAGTTCTGGGCTCAAATAAAAAACGAGAGCATCAGACTCCAAAGGTTTTCGCACTCTTCGTCGGCCCAAGATATCCAAAGAAGTACCAGCACGATGCTAGGTATGATATATCTGACAAGTTAGTTCAAATATTGTAATTCAATAACATTTTTGAGTGATGGTGGGCATACGTGTCATGCTTAGGCATATGCCTACATCGAACCCGAAATATTAATCAGACATAGGTTGTATCTTCAAGATATGCAATTGGCATCGCGTGTGTGATGAAGTTTAATTTTTGCAACCAGACAACTACATAGCGCCAACCAAAAAAAAAAAAAAAACTACAGATTGGCATTGTTTCGTGAAGCTTGTGAAGGTTAGTGGACGAGATCATATTTTAGTTTATAATTGTAGAAATTTCGAGCCTTCAACGTTGGTTTTGTTGCTAGCTGGTAAAAATTTAAAATTTGCTTCTAGCTTCAAGTTATAAATATGAGTTTTTCTCATTTTTCTTCCTCCTCCCTCGAAATGTGCTTTTTTCTTTACTTGATAAGTGGTTTCCCTGTGGGATATTATAGTGGTACTGCTAGAGAGGCGCCTGTGTCGATGGTTCTTTTTTAATAGATTTATGATAGAGAAAATTAAGGATGTTAGTGAAGAATGCATGAATACCAAAGAGCCAAAATCTTGAAAATAGATTTTCATTTTCGGATTGTTTTGAAATTTGTCTTGTGAAAAATTGATCATATATTGTTAAATGGTATGTTTTTACATTGATTGGTATTTTACCAAGTCACTGGAAATGTTCTTAGCTCATTTTTGGTAAGGTTCATATTCTGTATTGAAGTCTATAGGTATTAACCACGAGTCATTTACCAGAGCCCAAAGGCGTATACCAGAAACTAAAATTAAGGGAATGAAGTCAAGTATTAACCATGAACATCATCTATGATCGATACTCATAAACATGCATCCGTTTACTAATCTGCATATTATATTTGGCATGTCCTCAGTTAATACCACATTATTTTTTTTATTTTTTGCGTAATTCAGAAAAATTATTTATTATATTGGTAACATCATTAAATTTTCTAGAGCTGATTTTCCAAAAAAAAGTTTCACATTAACGAACTGTTAATTAGTCTGCCCTGTAAGCATTATATCAGGTCCTTCAACCAAGCCCTGCTCTAGATATTCATTTCTACTTAAGAAGCTGGTATGGCAGACCATATTTCCAGTATGATAGGTGCCTCAAGCAACATCTGCTCGAGGAGTACTTAACCACGAATATCTCGATAGTATGATGTAATTAGCTGCTGCTCCAAGTGCTGCCTATCTGGTTCTTCTTTCAAGTATGTACAACATTAGTGCCTTTCAGATTTTAATTTAAGTCTTCATTGATATATACCAACTGATATTCAATGAATTCACGGATCAACACCCATCTTCCAGATTTAAAAGCATGAAGGATGAAAAAGTGAACGAGAGAGACTTATAGTCATGAAAACAATTAGTATTGTCAGTATAACTTGTTACTATATAGCCCCGATTCAAGCTATTGTTGGATATTGGTTAATAAATCGAGAATTGAAAATCGATTAAAGTGACTTCGTGTCGACTTCGGCCAAATACTCAAAAGCTCGGCTCAATCCGTTTAGGCAAAATTGTTTGCCACTTCACCTCTTCGGGGCGCACAAACGAGGATCGACTTGCCCGGTCAGGTCGCGGGGGTTGAGAGGGCAGCGCCCCCCGTGGGGGCTCGGGGGCAACGCCCCTGAAAGAGAATTTTGATTTCTCTGCATGTATTGAAGGGTATATTTGGCATTTCGAAAACCAATATCGGATGAATGAGAAATTACGAAAAAGTACGAAAATCAGGTCAAAATGTTTGACCTTGCGACCACACGTCAATTTCATTTTCGGGTTTTTAAGTTAAACCGTGCAGCCGCACGGTTGTCCGGCCAAATGACACATTTTCATAAAGGTGCATTGTTTGGAAATGGTGCATGGTTTGGGCCTCAACCACTTCCTCCACACCCTTTCATGGTCTATATATAGGACCCTTTGGGTGTCCTATTCCTCACTTTTTGATATGCAAAATATCTCAACATCCTCACTTCTCTCCAAAATCAAATCATTACATTTGTTTTGATATTCTTTCATTGCATCATTTGGAGTACATAAGACAAATTTGGTTCGTTGTACTTGTGTTTTGGAGTGCTACAAACACAAGTGAAGCCGTTGTATCTTGGGAGTCGATTGTCGTTATCCGTAGGCACCGTTGCGGGGCAAATTCGACTTAAGGACAAAGAGTCAAACTCTTACTTCGGCTTTGTCCTTATTTTTCTTCTTCTTCTTATTTGTGTTTTTCCTTGCCGTTACTCTGTCCAAATTTCGGCTTGAATTTACAAACTTTCAATATTTGGCGTCACTATTCACAAATCCACCCAACAGCTTTTACTATCAGTTACACTCGAGCAAATTGAACTTTCAATGAATTGTTGCTGAGTAAATGCATGGCTTAAATTACATTTTGCATTTAAGATGAGGCTACCTTACCCTGCAGTAACATACTTATCAACCTTTCCTTTGATTTTCAGGTTTACAAAGCCAGGCACGTAGCGACAATGAAAATGATGAGAAAGCCCAAGCTCAAAAAGCTCATAAATTCAAGACATTAGCAGAAAAATTTTTACTGAAGAAGAAAAGCAAAAAACGTAGAAGAGAAG
Source organism: Ligustrum vulgare (assembly GCA_963555705.1). NCBI lineage: Eukaryota > Viridiplantae > Streptophyta > Magnoliopsida > Lamiales > Oleaceae > Ligustrum > Ligustrum vulgare. The sequence goes on from OY743174.1 coordinate 48,836,043, forward strand.
CTAAATAAGTAAAAAAATAAGATGTGGCCTCTCTTAAATTCACCAGTGGTTGCATTTGATTTGAAGGTTTCTATTTAACTTGTCAACTTGAAGAGAAAGCAAGACAATGCTTTGGGTTTTTGGATTAGATTGTTAAATTTCTTTTATACATTTTTACATGTTCATTATAAGGAATAGCTGAGAAGTTTATTATATGTATGTAAAAATAATAAAATATGCAAGTGGATGATCATGTTCTTGAATATGTTTGGGCATGCAATTTTTTCCCCATAATAATTATTGTACTGTGCAGTTCTACTATTGGTTCTCAATATCAGTCATTTGCTCTATTCTATGTAGACTAATGAAGTTTTTTACTTGATTTTAATCTTTGTTCTAAAATGCGAGATGTCCGCCTTTCACATTTGGTAGAGTATCATGCATTTATGCATACTAGCGTGTCTAGGCTTGATTTTTACTCATAAGTAGAGTTTCCCATTCAAGCCATAGAAACTACCAATCCTAATGCAATTTAGCTATATTTAAGCGGTGGGAATTACACACAACTGAAGAGAAACAAATTCACTAGCTTTTGATGTTCTCAAGAGAAAGTTCTTCCATTATTATCGTCAAATGCAATAAATTTATTTGCAACATCAACTTGTCACTACTCGATCGATTTAGAATGGCAACAAAGGATCAATATCTTAGGACTTTGACACATTAAAGCTACTGCTTAATAATGCACATGTGATATTGACATTTGACAGGTCTTCCATCAAACATCGATGAAAGTGTACTCTCACAAAGTTTCTTTAAATCCCAAGTTTTCATGATGCACATTGAATGATAAGTCTATTAGCTGAGGGTATCATACAACTCTTCATTCTTCAAGACATTGTTTGGGCTTGGCAACGTCATCAACATCCTGATGCACCTAGGGATGGCAAAACGGCTCGTCGGCTCGGGCCGCTCGGACTCGGCTCGAAAAAAGCTCCGGTTAAGCTCAGCTCGCGGCTCGAGATTTCGAGTCAAAGCTCGAGCCGAGCTTTTTTTTGAGAGACGGGCTTTGGCTCGGCTCGGCTCGAGCCAAAAAAAAAGCCCGCTAAAAAAGCTCGATGGGAGCTTGAACAATGAATTTCGATAACGAGTTTGGCTCAACTTGCTATATATACACATTTTCAATAAAAATTTTATGAATTTTTGCTATAAAAATAAGAGAAAAAGTAAAAGTTCGGGATTTGGCTCGGCTCGGCTCGGAAAAAGCTCGAGCTAAAGGTCGAGTCGAGCCTTATTTTTGGGGACGAGCTTTAGCTCGGCTCGGGCCAAAAAAAGCTCGACCCCAAAAAGCTCGAACCAAGTTCGAGCCTTGGTCTTCGGCTCGCGAGCCGGCTCGACTCGGCTCGGCTCGACCCGTTGACATCCCTAGATGCACCACACGGGCTACCATATGAGCATCGGCAACAAAAAACATCCACAGGAATGGAAATCACTTCAACCACAGGTGATAACCAAATAATAAACTATTATTTCAATCAAGTTATTTTGTACCAAACAGAAATTTGACTGTGATATAAACACATTTGATTTAAACAGAAATACCTTTTTTTCCTTCTTATTGTCAATCTAACAGAGCATTAGAATAAAGATGGAATCCATCTCCAATAGAGTAGTACTAATATAAGGCATAGCATTCCAAAAATCTACAGTAACAAGGAATGTGAAAATAATAATAATGCACAACCGGTCCGGGTTATTTCCAAAACTCAAGCACAGAATATCTCTTGAGGTTTAACTTGCAATCCGCGAATACTGTATTTTTGGACCAGTAGTCCAGTATCATTAATACATGTACATCCATATGGAGAAGCATTCGATCCACGAATCTGACGAGTTGCATGCAAGAATGTGCGAAAGTGAAAACGATACTTTCAACCAGTGTGCTCATCGCCTGAAACAAAATTGCAGGCTCCCAGTTTCGCTTTGTGCTGAAGGTGGCCATTCATGTTTGGTTGATATGGATACAACAAAAATCGTAACATACAAGGAGATGAAGTTTCAACTAATAGCTCAACCCTGAAAAAAATCCCGTCTTCCAGTTTTTCCTTAACAGAGATGTGGTGATTATGGAAAAATGCAAATCCTCTTTCTTGATACGGTTACAATAAAATTGTAACCTATAATTAATGATTAATGTTTCCCACAATATTTCCTAAAGTCAAGGATGACGTCTGTTTCTTTTATTTATTTTATTTATCTATTTTAATTGCATGGAGGATGATGTTCATACAATATATTTATATGGGGATGTCATTTTTAATTATCAATAAATATAGGTGAGATTTTTCTAATTATGGGTTTCAAGGAAGAGTATCACTCCAATTGCCCCTGATTTTTATCCGAGATAATTGCACAAAATACTAACTAATCCTAACCAAACTGATTTTTACTTATCAAAAAAAAAAGTCTGAAAAATACGGGGGATGAAGCTGCGCCTCTGCACCAGTGACCAGACTCCAGTGCACTCCATCTTCGTCACCTTCGGCATCAACCACCGCCATCACCAAATTACTCACAGTTTCACGCAAGTGCAGTGTGTATTCTTTACTTTCTCTAACAAGGAAAAAATGTGAATGCCGGTCATATACACAGTTATTCTGTAGATCTCCATCCTCTGAAGGTGAAGGCTGAACATGAACATATCTACTCTAATTAGAGGCTGGATTTACATCAGTGCCGATCGCCACAGCATCATCTCCTCCGATCTCCGCCGCACCACCAACAGAGGACATCGCCTCAGCCGCGCCACCGCGTATTCCAACCTTTTTATCAGATTCTCATCCACCAACAACAAACCTCAACAAACGCCGAATCTGCACTATTGCAATCGTTGACGGTGGTGGAATTATCATTAATTTGAGATTCAATTCGCTGAGTTTTTCGCCACAAATAGCTCAACAAACGACGGAGCTGCACTGGACCAACTCTGTGTTTTCTTTTGTAATTTTCTCTCTGTCACATTTTTCATTTTCTCTCCGTCGACTCCATGACTTGAGGAGATCCACACATCTAGTGCCTATTACGCACGGCGCACACACAGGTTGCTGGGATTTTGATTGAGCAGATGCAGTAAATTCCGTCTCTATCACTGTTCTTGTGGTTTAACGCAGGAGAGAGTTTCTTTTTTGGGGGATGGGGGGTGGTAAAAATTGTATAAAAAATGTTTGATTTTATGTTTGAAGCAAAGTATCATAAAATTTTGTAAAAGTATCAAGTTATGATACCAAAAAAAAGTGTATTAAAATTATTTGATTTTATGTCAAAGACAAAGTATCATAAAAATTTGTAAAGTATTAAGTAATAATACTAGAAAAATTGAAAAGTATCATATTGTGATACTAAAAAAAATTGAAAAAGTATCATAAGTATCACATTGTGATACTTGAAATTATTGAAAAGTATCGTAAGTATCATATTAAAATACTTAAAAAATTGAAAAAGTATCATAGTATCATATTGTGATACTTGTTGACCACAAAATCCGGCTGGACCTTGGATCAACACGTCTCAGCTCCTCCCTCTTGAACACGTGGATCTCCTGCGCACTAAGACAAACAATCATCTTGCAAAGGGGGCCGAGGTGGCTCCCGTTTGCACTCCGATGCCTAAGTCAGTACTCATTTTGGGCAAATGTATATTGGGTGCGGGAAATATAAATGTGTAGAAGAGAGAAAGGGGAGTGAGAGAAGTATCGAGTTCAAAGTGAGAAATTGCTCACCCTCTACTTGGAGGCAATTGTGCTTCATTTATAGTGGAACTTCTTGTCTCGGATTGCGACACGTGGCATACTTTACACTTGTCATCACCCTAGCTTATGGATGTGACATTCTTGCTTTTCAATCGTAATCATTGCTACACTTCGTAGGGGATGGGCACCTGTCACGTCCGGGTAAAGGCAGTGTCCCATCACTGACTCCATCTATCTCTTCTGGTCAACGCCAAAAAGCGCCCCGGCTGAGTATAAAGCACATCGGCTGGGCGTTAACCAGGTCGGTTAAAGAGACTAGCTTGGCATACCACCTCGGCATTCATCTCAAGGTGATATTTCAGGCCTCAGCTGTGGGTTAAGGTCCATTGGGCCATTATTGGGCCTTCGCTGGCGGATCACTGTACCTTTCTTTGGGCCCGGAGTCAACACTAGTCCCTCAAATCCGAAGGGATCATTCATGGTCGTGTAGGATTTGCCATGATTTCACAGCATTAACTTTCTAGGAAATCAATAATGAAATCTCTTAGGTAAGGCTCGGATCCATATCATAGCCGACCTTCTGCCTCGGATTTTCTTTCCCTAATGGCCAGGATCATATCAGCGCATTCCCTAGGCGGCGCGGTCAACTCACAGAAATTATCGATATTTATTTTCGAGAGGAATATATATATACATATAAAATGAAAAGGGGGGGCATTATTTCGCAGCGCGTGGCGTTCATTATGGTAGCTGAACGGTTTTGTCCCTCCCTTTGACGGCTGGCGCTTTGATTAACTCACTTTCCAAGGAGTATGGGTTACCCATATTAACCACGCGGTTCACGAAAATCAAGGAATGTAGATTGTTGGGATTCCTATAAATCCTTCTTCATTTTACCACTTCACTTTTTACCATTTTCTCATAACCTTTGTAGCAGTGCTTTCGCGAGAGCTTGCGCCGTTTCTCTCTTCCTTGTGATTTTCGTGTCTTTTCTTCAAGGGTTCACTACACAGCATCCACTCTTAGCGTTTCACAGTTTTTCTTGGCGAGCTTTTCGTTCCAAGTGCACAGTGTCAAACATTCGCCTTTTGAAGGTAAATCTCTTGACCCCTGTATATGCAAGACTTTCTTATTTTTAGTTTCTCATTGTGGGTTTGAAAACTTTGTTTTTGCATTTTGTTTTTCTTTTGTTGAGTCTGACTTTCTTTTTAAAACAAAAAATAAAAATGGAAAGAGTTGGGGGAACGGGTTCACAGGAAATGTTAGCGATGGCGGTTCCCATAAGAGGTTTCTGTCCCATCTCTTTATCGGTTTTTAGCTCCCGTTTCTTTAGGGAGCAGGTTAAGAGGAGAAATAGGAAAAACAGTGACATAATTTATTTGAGTGATTCTGACAGCGAAGAAGAAAAACACCAGAACTATATGGCTCATCTATCATCCGAGGAGGAATCCGCGCTAAGAGAGCTCCGAAGCAAGCGAGAAAAGGATTTGGGAAAAGAAAAGGTGGCGAGCTCCTCTTCGGGTCACCAGGACCTCGGCTTGATTGTTAGGGCACCGTTTAGGGCGCACAGGGAAGAGTTGGGTTTGACTGCGGAGGAAATTGCTCAGGTAGAGGATTGGGTTGACCAGGTCAACAAAGTTTCGGGCTACCATGTTGATCCCGATCCAAACCCAGAGTCATGGAAAAGCAGTGAGGTTGCTACTGAAATCCGAAGGATCGATTTGGCTGCGGCTTCGGCAAAATTCAGATTGCCAGAAGGGGTCCATTTGGTGCATCCTACCCCTTCCTGCCGACCTTGCAGCCCTTCCCCAAGCCAGGCTGCTATATGCTACGCTGCCCTTTCTTGTGGGATGAGGCTTCCCCTGCATCCCTTCTTTAGGGCATTGCTTAGGAGCTATAACTTGTGCCCCTACCAGCTGGCCCCCAATTTCTGGACTCAGGCTGTGGGGACTTGGTTGGTGTGGCAAGAGGTCAACCCTGACCATCCCATCTCACTGCACATCATTCACACTCTCTACACTTTAAAGAAATCAGTTAGGAGGGAGAGAGACGTGAGATCGGATGTCAAAGACTGGTATTATCTGTCCCCCAGAGGCTCTTATACTCCCGTTATTACCGGTCACCCTACCTCGATAAAGAACTGGAGGAACCAGTGGTTCTGGGTTGCTGGGGAGTGGCATAATTCCCCTGTGGACCCTAGTCCAGAAATTACAGTTCCCCGGACTCTTTCCATACCTAGTGAGTCTTGTATTTGCTTTAGGGTCTTTAAGTGTCATGCGTCTTTTGCTCTTTCATCCATACTTATTTTTCTTGACTGCTTCTTAACATATTATTTCTTATGGCAGGGGACACTTTTGCTCATCTCCTTCCTGACGCAGATCTAGCGGAAGTAAGGCGTATATTTGCCTACAGGGGCACCTTCCAAGGGGTCATCCAACAGAACAAGTTATTTGTGAAACACGGCCTTATGCGAGCCATGAGTAAGTTCTCCTCCTTATTGCTGTTACATCTTGTATTCTTTTCTGTTCATAACCCCATTGTCCTCTTTTCCTTTTTAGGTTCCAAAGAATTCCCAAAGATTTCTTTGAAGGGCCTCATGGCCACGAAAATCCCTCCAGCTCTGCGCCACGGGAGCGAGGTTGAAAGGAAGCAGAAAGCAGTGTTGGCCGACCTGCAAATTGGAGCGGCAAGGGAAGCGTCTGAGAGGTCTACTGCCCAACTTCAAGGCCCTCTTCCAGCTCTACTGCCACCGCCCACTCTGTTGCCGGTAGGTCCGCAGCAACCCAACATTGCTGGAGAGGGAAACCCTGAAAAAGGTGTCACTAAAGGAAAAGGGAAGAGGTCGGATAGAGGCGGACCCAAGGGGGGCAGAGAGACTAAGGATGTCTCAGTGCCACCTTTTCTATCCGAGGACATTTCGGAGCAAGTTCCTGAGGAGGAGCCCGCCCCCTTAAAGAGGCTCAGAAGAGGCAAAGGCAAGGAGTCCACTTCCGCGCCTCCGCCATTAATGACCGAGCAACTGGAGGATGAGCCAACTGTGCCTATCCCAGGCCTAGCCTATGAAGTGACAGCAGAGGGGGCGAAAGAGCTCAAGCATATTAGAACCAGCATCCTCCCAAGAGACGTCACTTTTAGCTCTTCGCTGTTCGACTCTCCCAGTTCGCCTCCAGCCAGGGCGGCCTTAGTTACTGAACAATTTTGGACAGAGGGTTGGGCCGCCTTCTCCTCCAGCGCCACTCCCTCTCGGAAGCTGCTTACTGCCAAGGCTATGAATGCCAGAGCCCTGACCCTTATTGACGAGGTAGAGTCCTCCGTGGAGGTAGCTCAACGGGACAAGAAGGATGCCGAGACTGCTCTCCGCCATGCTGATAACATGCTCAAGGAGATCAACGACCTCAAGGCTCAGCTGTCCATAGCCCGTAAATCTTCTTCAGAAGAGAGGGCTAATGCGAAGCGCCTCCAAGAGGACAATGACAAATTGAAGCATGACCTCCATGCCTCCGAGTCAGACGTGGCGGTCTTGTGCAAGAAATTGGATGACTACAACCGTGCACAGTCTATTGCCTCTGAGGCCCTATCCGCCGCCAACGCAGCCAAGTTGAAGCTGGAAGCCGAGGTGGCAGCAGCCACTGAAGAATTGGGGAGGGAGCGAGAGACTAAAGCAAAGGCGGAGGAGGACCTTGCCTCTCTGGAAAAACATATGCAAACGAGGATCACTGAAGTCCTGGATCAGACTGTTAAGGCACGGGTGGAGAATGTCTTGAATACTAGAGTGTCTGAGGCTGTTCAGAACTTCAAGGATACCTTTGAGGAAACCCCTGAGTACGAGGCCATGCAGCGGGTTTTTGGGAACTTGGGGGCCAGGATGGCTTTGGAAGACGTGAAGGAGGCCTTTCCAACCTTGGATCTGTCCTCCATTGAAGCATTCTACCCCGAGCCTCAAGGTGCTTCTGCAAATCCTCTTGGTGCGCCTAGCAAGGGCTCTCCAGAAGGCGTCCCTCCCAATGATCCCTACCCTCCCCAATGATCCCTACCTATTTTTTCCTGTTCGTTAGTTGGTTTTGTTTTAGTTGTTTTCTTCTCTCCTTTTTTTTTTGTAAGTGCCTCGGCACCTAATATTGTAAGTATAACCTTCATTTGATTTATCAATGCCTCGTTTTTGTGAATGGAGCAGTTTATTCATATTTTGGTGCAGCAACGTTTTTCCTTTACTGCTTAAACATGAGTATTTCCAAGTGCGAGTTTCATAATTGTAAGATGATATGTGGGATATTGTAAATGTCTGACTGTGTCTGTCTGTAAATGTCTAGTCCCTCAGGTTTAACGAGCTTAATGCGTTCACGTTTGCGGGTTAAATCTGATGTCGACCTACTTTAGAGCAACTTTTACCTTACATTTAGTAACACCTCTTACAAATTTGCATTAACTTCTGTTTGTGGCGTGCCATCGTGCGCTTATGTTTTTATAACAGAAATAATATAGGGACTTTTACGTTTGAATCCACGGTATTTAGTACGCATATGTCTTGTGAGCATTTCGCTTAAGTGTATGCATGAAAGCATCAACCACTTTTCGTAAACATTTGATATTTTGTGCGAAAGAGCACCCCGTAGGTGCGAACTAATTTACCGTTTTTAGAACTTTGGTTCATGTGGCAATGTCCGAGGCATTTAAGCCTGAGTTTGCAAGGATTTCAGAAATAATACAGTGATCGAAATGTGGACTTTTATAAGAGTCCCTTGTTTTTAACAATTTCATGTATGACCAATTAGTACTTGGTGCAATCCTCATCATAGTTAACTGCGATCTCATACAATCATGCGATAACGCTGTGCCTCGTTGAAGTGGAATTTGACTTATTGAAAATAGCGACGAAGGTGATCTGTGTTCCAAGGATTATACAAAGGTACCCCGGACAAATCTTCAATTATGTAAGTACCAGGCACCACCTCGGCTGTGATCCTGTAAGGGCCTTCCCAATTGGGACCCAGAGTCCCTACTCCTGGTTCTTGAGTTGAAAGAAGAACCTTTTTTAGGACTAAGTCTCCAATATTAAAGCGTCGCCCTTTCACCTTTTTATTGTAGTATCGAGCCATCTTTTCTTGGTATCTGGCCATCACTACTTGAGAATCGTTCCGTTTCTCCATGAGGAAATCCAAACCGGCCCTTTGTGCTTCTTCATTTCTCACTTCGTCGTAATTAATCTGTCGAAGTGAGGGTACCCCAATTTCAACGGGACATACCGCCTTGGCTCCATATGCCAATGAAAATGGCGTTTCACCAGTTGCGGTGTGAGAAGTGGTGCGAAGCGCCCATAGCACTTGCGGGAGCTCATCTACCCATGCGCTCTTTTTGGACTCTAGCTTCCTTTTCAGGGTGTTTTTTATGGTTTTGTTCACTGCTTCCACTTGCCCATTGGCCTGTGGGTGATGTGGAGATGAAAACAGCTTTCTAATTCCCAAATCACCACACAACTCGTCCACGCTTCTGTTTTTAAACTGTTTAGCATTGTCGCTAACCAACGAATGGGGTACCCCAAACCGGCATATGATATTCTTCCAAATGAACTTGGTGGTGTTGGCCTCGGTGATTCTCATAAGTGGTTCAGCCTCGACCCACTTGGTGAAGTAGTCAATTGCCACTATAGCAAAGCAATTATTTCCGGCTCCCCTAGGCATAGGACCTATAATGTCAACTCCCCATTTTGAAAAAGGCCAGGGGCTGGTCACTACGGTTAGCCTGTGATGTGGCTGATGCGGTATGGTTGCGTGTCTTTGGCATTTATCACACTTGCGCACAAAGTCATGAGAATCCTTTCGCATGGTGGGCCAAAAATATCCCTGTTTGAGGGCTTTCCGAGCTAGCGATAGTGCCCCGGCATGGTTGCCACATATACCTTCATGGATTTCTCTCATTACATATCGCCCTTCCTCAGGCCCAACACATCTTAGCAACGAGGAGGTGAAACTCCGTTTATAGAGTAGATCATCCAAAAGTACGAAATTTGCAGCATACCTTTGCAATTTCCGAGCTGCTTCCGGCTCGTTTGGCACTGTCTGGTGCTTCAAATATGCAATTAGCGGGTTCATCCAGGATCTCTCTTCTTCTACTGTCAAAATCTCTGGTCCTGGCTCAATAGAGGAGGTCAACATGCGTTCAACCGGGATCAGATTATATAGCTCCGCATCACTGCTGCTTGCTAGTTTGGACAGGGTATCAGCATTGGAATTTTTTGTCCTGGGGATGTGCTGCAATTCTATTTCTTCAAAGTGTACCGCCAAATCTCTTACTTTCTTTAAGTAAGCAATCATAGAGGGTTCTTTGGCAGAAAACTGCCCATTGAATTGATTTACAACGAGCTGCGAATCGATGTTCGCCACTGTGGACTTGATCTTCAAAGCTTTGGCAAGTCTTAACCCAGCTAACAACGCCTCGTATTCAGCAACGTTGTTCGAAGCTTTGAACTCAAAGCGGATTGCGCTATGTAGTTTAAACCCTTCTGGGCTTATTAGTAATATGCCCGCACCGGATCGCTCCTTAGCCGAGGACCCATCAACAAATAATTTCCATTCCTAGCTATCATCTGTGATGTCAACCATTTCGACCTCCGGTGGGTGTGTGAATTCGACTACGAAGTCAGCCAAAGCTTGGCCTTTTATCGCAGTCCGAGGCACATAGTGTATGTCAAGCTGGCTGACTTCTATTGCCCATTTCAGTAATCTCCCAGATACATTTGGTTTTTGCAACACTTGTCTCATGGGAAAGTTGGTGAGCACGTGTATGGAGTGTGCCTGAAAGTAGGGACGAAGTTTGCGAGAAGCGGTGAGTAGTGAGAGGGTAAGTTTCTCCATATCTGGGTAGCGTGTCTCCGCATCTAGCATGGCTTTGCTCACGTAATATACTGGAAATTGACTTCCCTCCTCTTCTATGATCAATACGGAGCTAACAGCCTCCTTGGACACAGCCAAATACAAGTAGAGAGGCTCGCCAGCCTTTGGCTTTGATAGAAATGGGGGTCGTCCCAAGGATGTTTTCAGGTCGGCGAAGGCATGCTCACACTCTGGTGTCCACTGGAATCGCTTCCCCCCCTTTAGGATTTTGAAAAATGGCAAGCATTTGTCTGTGGATTTGGAGACGAACCGATTCAAGGCTGCAATTCTCCCCGTTAAGCTTTGCACCTCCTTTGGATTTCGAGGCGATTGCATGTTTAGCAAAGCTTTGATTTTGTCGGGATTGGCTTCGATTCCTCTTTTATTCACCATGAACCCAAGAAATTTTCCAGATGCTACTCCAAATGCACACTTCGCAGGGTTGAGCTTCATTCGATATTTCCTCAAAACATCGAAGGCCTCTGACAAATGGAGGATATGATCCGCGGCGATCATGCTTTTGACCAACATGTCATCAACATACACCTCCATGGTGTTTCCCAATTGTTTTGCAAACATGCGATTTACTAGCCTCTGATATGTAGCTCCCGCGTTTTTCAAACCGAACGGCATAGCTTTGTAGCAATAGAGTCCTCTATCCGTTATAAACGAGGTATGCTCCTCGTCCGATTCGTACATGGGGATCTGATTGTATCCGGAGTAAGCATCCATGAAACTTAGCAGCTCATGACCTGCTGTGGAGTCGACCAATTGATCGATCCGGGGCAGTGGGAAGCTGTCTTTTGGACATGCCTGGTTCAAGTTCGAAAAATCAATACATACTCTAAGCTTCCCATTGTGTTTTGGTACCAAAACAGGGTTTGATACCCACTTCGGATAGCGCGATTCTCTGATGAAGCCATTTTTCAATAGCTTCGTGACCTCGTTTTTCAAGGCCTCATACTTATCCGAACTCATAGGTCTTCTCTTCTGCCTATGCCCAGGGCTTCGTGGGTTAATCTGGAGTCTGTGACAGGCCTCCTTAGGATCGACCCCAACCATGTCGCCATGCTTCCATGCGAATACATCGAGATTTTGAAGTAGGAAGTCCTTCAATTGACTCTTGTATTCGGTTGGTGAGTCCAGTCCGACTTGTAATTCCTTGATTGGGTCCAATGGGTCTACGCCGAAGCACTCCAACCTTTCGGCCGAGGTGGGGCAATTGTCGCCTGCCATCCTTGGGTCTAGATCCGCTAAATCCTCTTCTAGGATCATCGTGACATCCTTATCTCCAGATGGTCCTTCACCCAATCTTTCAGGGTCTGGAGCGGCCTCGGCCATGGCTACATCACTGATCATGTTTAAGCTTCGATCTTGAAACTTCCGGATTGCATTTGTGTAACAAGCCCGGGATTCTGTTTGGCTTCCCCTCACAGTTGCAACACCATGCTCCGTAGGGAACTTCATGCAAATGTATTTGGTATGCGTTACAGCCCCCAAGTCAATGAGACCAGGCCTCCCAATTGAGCCATGATAGGAGGAGATTTTGTCAACTACCAGGAATTCCATAGGGATTCTGTAGTGGGTCGGTGCTTGCCCTACTTCAGTCATAAGGGTTATGGACCCTCTGGGGGTTATGCTGTCCCCTGTGAATCCGTATATCGAAACAGGGACTGGAATGAGAGGAGTGCTGATCCCCATCTTATCAAAAGTTACCCCGTAGATCACATTTACCGAGGCACCATCGTCCACCATCATCCGTGATAGCCCATTTCGAGCCACCACCACCCTGATAACCAATGCGTCGTTGTGTGGGAAGTGCACCCCAACGGCATCGTTTTGTGTGAAGGTGATAGGTTCCGTCCGAGGCATTCCCACAGGATGGGAGTGGATATGATAATTCACGTTGGCGGGCTGCTTGGCCTCTCTTATATACCTCTTTTTGGAGTTGTTTGTGCTCCCACCTGGGTGGGGGCCTCCCAGTATTGTGTCGATTTCACGGATGGCGTGGTCGGTCACAGGCATAGGCGGTTCTCGTGTGTCTTTGGCATGTGCCGAGGCGGTATCTTGGCCCTTATTCCTGTCTCTTTGACGATTATCAATTCTTTCCTTAGTTGAGTTCTTCTACGGAGCTCTCCTATCAGCTCGATTGAACTTCTGGCCACCAGATTTTTGTGTCCGCCCTGTGTCAGGGGGGAAGTCACCTCCCCTTCTCCCCTGTGCTTTTTGGTCGGCTAGCATGTGGATTTCTCTGCAATCCTCTGTTGCGTGACCGTAATATCTGTGGTAGGCACAGTAAGCCCCAATCATGGGTTGTTTTCCACTTCGGCCGCTTTCCACTCTCCCTTGAGCCGTGTGAGGATTTTGAGAAGGGGTGTTAGAGTGTAAGTGAGGGATAGCTTCCGTGATTTCTGCTGCAAAGCTAGATCCTGTCCCCGGAAATGGACGTGGCGCGCCACCTCGGCTACCGCCGATCCTATCCTTGTTTCCGCCCTTTTTGAGGTCCACTTCATTGGAATATCCAAGGTTGTACCTCTCTTGGGGGTGATTATCTCTGGCCCTTGCCATTTCTTCCGATACAATCTCTTCCTTCATCAGGTCTACCAGGGTATTGTAATCCCTTGGTTTCCTGCTCCGGACATTCCTCCAAAACATGCTGGTCATATCTAGCCCTCCTTTTAGGGCGGAAAACATCTCCGCTTCTGTGATATTTTCGCAGATATGCATTTCTTCAGTGAATCTAGCTAGGTAGCTTTTCAGAGATTCGTCCCTTCCTTGCCTCAGATCCTGAAGGCGTTGGAGTGGGATTTGACCAGGCCTGGAAGAAACAAAACCATTCTTAAAAGCAGTTTTCATATCCCTCCAGCTGTGGATGCTGCCAGGAGGGAGTTTTTTATACCATCGTATGGCACTTCCCTCAAGGGTTAAAGCAAAAGCTTTACATTTCAGTGCCGGGGTGGCCCCGGCTATTTCCATGCTGGCGCGGTAATTTAACAGGTGATCATCAGGATCACCTCGGCCAGAATATTTTGCTATTTCCGGCATCTCAAAGTCATGGGGGACGGGGCATCTACGGAGGCCCTCCATGAAGGGACTTACTTCCTCTTCGTCATCCAACTCGTATGACGGCAGCTCGTTATTCTCGTCGTGACCGGAATACTCCGGATCACGGTATTGGCCATGGAGCGGCGGAGCGTACTCCTGCCTTTGTGGTGGTGGAACGTGGCCGTAGTTTGGCCTTTCATGGCTCTGCAACTCGTCGCGAGGATTAGTCCGAACTGCTCCGGCTCTTCTTTCCTGCCTATTCCTAGGCTCATGTGCTGATGCCATCCTTTCTCCCCCCATACCTTGTTGGTCCCTGTACATTTGACCCTGCGATAGGGCTTCTTCAGCGCGTCGCTCGCGCCTATTTCTAGGCTCTGCGGCATTGTTCCGACCTGGGTCCGTTTGTCCCCGTCGTTGTCCCCTGAATAACCCTCCTATTCGGCTAAAAACACTGCCGAAATTTGCGGGAGAAGCCTCCCTGCGTCTAGCTGGTGGTGGGTTTTGTTCCCCATGTGTTACATGTTCTGGGTCTCGCTCGTAGAAGGGCTCGGATTCCACTTCGTCGTATGCCTGCGGGTCCTGATAATAAGATACAGTGGCCGCCTCGGATGGTGAATAATGTGGCTGTGAGTATTGCTGAGGCATCACGGGTTCGTTCACAGCATACCCTCTGGCCATAAAGGCATTCATTGCAGCAGTCTGTTCTATTTGCTGCCTCTGCATCTCCAGCATTTGGGCCGCCATGAGTGTCATGTCTCGCATCATGCGGCGATTCCAATGCCGGCGAGGTGGATGAGGTTGTACCACTTCCTCGTTGGCATTTTCATGGAGTTCTTGAGGAGCTTCGTCCTCGCTGTTTCGGCCACTTCTTCCCCTACGGGGGTTAACATCACCATCACTTTCATTCATGTTTCAGAAAATAAGTGTTGCTGCTTCAAACCTTTTTCAAGGTTGTTAAATTTATGTTTCAAAGTTCTTTACCTTTTTCAAGGGTGTTTAAACTTATGTCTCAAAGTTCTTTACCTTTTTCAAGGTTAACCAGCTTATCTTTCAAAGCTCCTACCTTTTTCAAGGCCAACCAGCTTATCTTTCAAAGCTCCTACCTTTTTCAAGGCCAACCAGCTTATCTCTCAAAGCTCCTACCTTTTTCAAGGCCAACCAGCTTATCTTTCAAAGCTCCTACCTTTTTCAAGGCCAACCAGCTTATCTCTCAAAGCTCCTACCTTTTTCAAGGCCAACCAGCTTATCTTTCAAAGCTCCTACCTTTTCCAAGGCCAACCAGCTTATCTTTCAAAGCTCCTACCTTTTTCAAGGCCAACCAGCTTATCTTTCAAAGCTCTTTGCAGTTATCCGCTCTATTGTAAGAGGTTATTCGTCCTTTTTTCAGGACTACCTTTCTATGTGTGGCTTTTTATCATGTGTTTTCGTGGTTAGCAGTATGGCTTCCCACAGACGGCGCCAAAATGTTGACCACAAAATCCGGCTGGACCTTGGATCAACAAGTCTCAGCTCCTCCCTCTTGAACATGTGGATCTCCTGCGCACTAAGACAAACAATCAGCTTGCAAAGGGGGCCGAGGTGGCTCCCGTTTGCACTCCGATGCCTAAGTCAGTACTCATTTTGGGCAAATGTATATTGGGTGCGGGAAATATAAATGTGTAGAAGAGAGAAAGGGGAGTGAGAGAAGTATCGAGTTCAGAGTGAGAAATTGCTCACCCTCTACTTGGAGGCAATTGTGCTTCATTTATAGTGGAACTTCTTGTCTCGGATTGCGACACGTGGCATACTTTACACTTGTCATCACCCTAGCTTATGGATGTGACATTCTTGCTTTTCAATCGTAATCATTGCTACACTTCGTAGGGGATGGGCGTCTGTCACGTCCGGGTAAAGGCAGTGTCCCATCACTGACTCCATCTCTCTCTTCTGGTCAACGCCAAAAAGCGCCCCGGCTGAGTATAAAGCACATCGGCTGGGCGTTAACCAGGTCGGTTAAAGAGACTAGCTTGGCATACCACCTCGGCATTCATCTCAAGGTGATATTTCAGGCCTCAGCTGTGGGTTAAGGTCCATTGGGCCATTATTGGGCATTCGCTGGCGGATCACTGTACCTTTCTTTGGGCCCGGAGTCAACAATACTAAAGAAATGAAAAAGTATCATACTGTGATACTAACATGGTTGAAAAGTATCATAAGTATTTTTCAGTTTTTATAATTTTATTATTGTTATAAACTAGAGAGAAAAAGAGAGAAAAGTAGAGACACCAATAAACTTGTGTATTATTATGAATCAAAGGCTCCATATATATAGGGAGAATAAGGGATACATAAGGTAATAATACCTAGGGTTTTAGGGGTACAACTGTCATTCACTAATACAATATAATATTTACAACACTCCCCCTTGAATGACATATGATATTACAAAATATCTGCCTCGTTAAAACATTGTTTGATAAAACCCAATGGGACAAAAATATCAAACGAAGGAAAAAGAGTACAGTTGTTCTTGGAGTATTAAGATGAATGCTACCTCGTTAAAACCTCGCCAGGAAAACCCAATGGGACAAAACCTTGGCTAAGGAAAAAGAGTACAGATACTACCCCCTAGCGTTGATCGCTGTAAATCATCAAGTTGATGTATCCCAATCTTGTGAACTGGTTTCTTGAATGTAGATGTTGATGGTGCTTTTGTAGATAAATCAGCTTCATTATCACTTGAGTAGATTTGTTGAAATTCTGGAGTATTTTGATGCTGCCTCGTTAAAACCTTGTCAGAAAAACCCAATGGGAAAAAACCTGAACGAAGGAAAAAGAGTACAGCTACTCTCCCTGATTCAATATGTACTGAATCATCCATATAGTTTCTCCCCCTGATTCAATCTCTATTGAATCATTCATATCTTGATCTCTTCAAGAGTTTCGTATAAGAGAGTATATCAATAGATATTGATGGCAGCTACCTCATTAAAAACCTTGCCAGGAAAACCTCGTGGGACAAAATCTCGGCTAAGGAAAAAAGAGTGTAGCGTATATTAGCTCCCCCTCATTGGAACATTACAATTATATTGATACTGCATTTAATTATTTCAACTGTAAATCGGTGCAATATCTAATATGTTTACCAAACATATATAAATGGTGCATATCTTGTATTATTTGTTCTTCGAATATAAATTCAATTATTCATTTGAACTTGAAGAACTATAAAATATTTCCAATTATTTGAACATGCTACATCGAATCATTTTCTATAATCAATAATCATCAATCCATTTAATGCAGTTCTCAAATCTAGAAGTGACTTATTCACTTCAATGAACAATTAACTTATTCACTTCAGGTGAATAATTAACCATGAATTTGTATCTTGAAAATCAATTGCCACGGTTTTTATTCATAGTAATGGTACATCTCAATTTCAACACTTTGTCATATAGAGTCATTTGTACCATTCTTCATGTAATCTAATATCATATTATCAGTCACATTCCATTGGAAATTGAATCTATTCAAGGCATATTAAATATTCAGATCGCAAAGTATATGTATACTTTGATCAAACAAGTTTCTTAAAAACTTGAATTATATATTTCAAATATATTTAATCATTCAAGGATTATACTGTATACTTCAAGCATCGTATATGTTTCGCATTGCAATTATCAAATTGCTACCACCAAATTTAAGTCGTGAAACTTTAGATAGGTAACGATTCCTATATTTCAAATAGATTTTCTCTAATTATTTCACCGCAATCCCAAAGTATCGAGGTATTGATCACCCTTTTTAATCTCACTCATTGGTACTTCAAAGAATACTCCCAACATACCGAGTTGATGATCATACATTTTGATATCACTCATTGGTACATCAAAGAGCGCAAGCTAGTAATCAAAGTAAATCATTTTTCATTATATACATTTCTAATAATCATATATTTATAGGCACTTATTATGCATTTTCAGGCAAATAAAATATTGTATCTATGCCAGATCTTTGAAACATTCGTTGCGCAACAAGTCGTGTATTACGACTATACCTATAGATATTTTACTGGCTTTACACTTTTATACGTTTGGACTTCAGGTCCCAAAACTTCAGGTTTTGTAATAAGTTTAATCTAGCCTGAATGCATACTTTTGCCAACTATTTTTATGTCGATTTTTTTCGACATATTTTCTTTTATTATCCTCGCTATCATTCAAATTATGATGCGGCTAGCTTCGAAATTTACTTTTGCATAAGTACTTTAAAAAGCGTGTCGACACAATTATCATCTCAATTTGATTTCTTTCCCCACAAGACATAACTATAGAGATCTCAATTTTCAATATTTCAAGTACTTGAACCTCTTCTGGAGATTTACAATTAATTATGTCAATAAATACTCCCTCACGAGTATATGTCTCCTCAATAAGACCATTATAATCATTTGCTCTATTTTTATTTGTTTGGAGATCTTTATTTGAATCAAATATCGCTACGCTTCAGGCGTGCTACATATCAGCATGAGATTTTATTAATCTCTTATGCATCTTGTAATTATGTTATCTTTGAACGCTTCGTTCATATTTTCAATCGAACTTCTGGTTCGTATTATTAATCGCGAGGATATATATAACATAATATGATGCATTTGTTTGATTTTGAACTATTCCCCCTAATGTTGAGAAAATTGTCCATCAAAATGACAATCATTTTTTTTTTGACGTTGTAAAATATCACCCATTTGGGATATATGTTCAAACAACGCATTTTTCTCAACATTCTTTATTTTCCATATTAGTATATTGTGGTGGATCAATTGCACTATTAAAAAATTATTTGGGAAAATTATGCTCTAACCCCAATTATAATAGGGAGAACTATGATATTGGCATGATGCGTAATAGAATTCCCTAAACAAAAAAGGAAGTATTTTATTCTCAATTAAATTAATTGTAGGTGTTTAACAAACAAAAATGTTAAACCATTTATCGACATCCCAACTAACACTTATTAAAATGTTGAGATTCGTGTCCACTAGCATTATCAAAACACATTCTTGATTATATAATCTGAAAATTATGCTCATAATTCATAATTTGAGCAATAATATCGCAAACTTCAGGTTGCGAACACCATGCAATCATCTAGTACATGTATCAAATCTATTAGATACAAATAATATTTAGATGATCAACGTGGAGGATGATGGGCCCTCATTTATCACCCTAATTAATTTTCAGAAATATAAGGAATTTAATCCCTATTTTAGCTAGTGATAATGAAAAATTTCATGAATGAGAACAAATATCATATATGATTGAATTGAAGAATCTTCTGGTTCTTCATTGAGTATCAATTTTAATTTCGCATCATTATTTATCCAGTGATGGTCCAACTGGTCATGCCAAATAATAAAATCAAATTGAACTTCTGGTTCAATATAAGATATAATTCAATGATTAAATCATATATTATTCAAGTAGTCAAACTAATCAATGTCCTTATGACATAAGTTATATGTTTTCCTTCAGGGATAAACATTAACTCAAATAAGATATTTTTCGAAACATATGCTACTTCGAAAAGCACGTTTCTATTACTCATTCAAAATCAATATGTCAATATTCTTTCGAAATATTGTAATATTAAATTAATAACATATCTCATAATATTGGGCTCTCCGAGAGCAAATTATATTCCATTATTATATTTCATATGAGATAAAATTATAATTCTTCAGGAATCATCACAACAATATGTTATTCTACATCATAATAATCTTCTGGATTATTAATAAATTCGAATTTCTTTGAGAAAAAGAATGCAATATTTATCACATGAGTAATAAAATAATATTCTTCTAGAATATTGAAACGTAGCAATAACGCAATATTCTTCTGGAATATTGATTCGAATATCATTCAATTATAACAATAATTAATATCTATTTTGCTATTTAGGAGCAAAATAAAGAATTATTCTTCTGGAATAATTATATTGCTAAAATTGCAATTCTTCAAGAATAATAAGTCAATATTCTTCTGGAATATTGATATTAATTATTCATTCTTCCTTTCAAGCCAACAATATTTGTGTTCTACACGAGTGACGTTAAAATATTCTTCTGGAATATTTATCTAACGTGGGTTATGTTTATTTGAGAACGCCAACACCATATTTGTTTAAATTATGCTTATTAAAGAGCATTGGATCAATATTCTTCTGGAATATTGAAATTGTAATATACTGATCATGACAAGCAAGTAATATTCTTCTAGAATACTACTATTATTGTCCTACTTCGTGAGCAACAATATGATACATTATTAAATCAGAATTTATGAATGAACATCTACAAATATTTAATCATCTTAAAGAATATTAATTACCATATAAACATAATATGAATTTATATATAAAAATGAATTACCAAACATATATCAGGAAAAAGAATCTTCATATATAGAAGTTAACAAAATTGACTAAATCTTTTATTGGCTAAATCTTTTACCAATATGCAAAAGATACTAAACATGCACGTGAATTTCATATATAAAAATTAGATATATAACTAATATATGGTAGAATCAAATCTAATAATGTGTTTGAGAATTCAAAATAACGTAGTGATTTCCAATGACAAAATTGAAAGAGCAAAAAAATAATAACAATAATAATTTGCTGGAATAAGGTATACTTTAACGAATTTATTTCGATTCTTCCAAAAGAAATAATAAATCAATATTCTTCTAAAATATTGAAAATTATAATTCATGCTCTTCAGAAGCAAATAACATCCTTTCAGGATATTAATTATAATGTTGTACTACTTTAGGAGTAACAACAAATTATGTATAATAGACAAATTTACAATTAATATTTTTCTGAAATATTAATTATTTATTGCGTTACTTCAAGAGCAATAACGAATTATTCTTTTGGAATAATTATAAATCTAAAATTGCTATTATTCAAGAATAAAATGTCAATATTCTTCGATATATATGCTATTTCGGGAGCATGTTGTATTTTTCTATTATTTCTTCAATAATAGGTCAAATATTCTTCTGAAATATTGACAATTATAATTTATACTCTTCTGGAGCAAATAATAATCTTTCTTGAACATTATAAAGTTGTGCTACTTCAAGAGTAACAACAAACTATTCATGATAGTCATATTAAATTCTTCTGGAATATTAATTATATACAGTTGCGCTACTTCAGGAGCAACAACAAATTATTTATGATAGTCATATTAATATTCTTCTGGAATATTAATTATACAGTTGCGCTACTTCAGGAGCGACAACGTAATGAAAAAAATTCAACAATAATATATAAATTAAACACCCATATTAATATTCTTCTGGAATATTAATTATACAGTTGCGCTACTTCAGGAGCAACAACGTAATTCATTAAACACGCATAATATGTAAAATACATATGTGAATAACGCATCAACTAAACATTAAAATATGGTACAAAATTTATGTAATTCGGAAACATTAATTGAATTTGGAAAAAATAGAAGAATCAATTGGAAAATATGGACGCAATTCAACAATTAACAAAACAATCACGCAACCCAATGAATGATTGTGATTTGGAATGAATTGAATTCAGATTTTTAATTGAATTGAATTCGGATTATGCAGGAACTGATTTGGAATTGTAATGATTTGGACTAAAAAAAAAATCAAGCTCCATGAATCAGATTCGCATTGATACAGTTAAAAAGATTCATGTATTATCAAATTAATTTTGATACACATGACAGATGATTATAGTTAAAAAAAAATTACCTTCTAATAATTTTAGAGAATCGTGCTGATAACGTGTTATAAACTAAAGAGAAAAGTAGAGACACTAATAAACTTGTGTATTATTATGAATCAAAGGCCCCATATATATAGGGAGAATAAGGGATACATAAGGTAATAATACCTATGGTTTTAGGGGTACAACTGTCATTCACTAATACAATATAATATTTACAACAATTATAAGTAATTTTCAGATTTTATAAAATTGATGTAAATTTCAGTTTGATCTCTAAAAATAGAGTATTTTTGTGAAGAGCCCTTTTTATCCTTTACCCTTTTAAAGCTGACATGGGCCGGGCCATAAAATTTATTGGGCTATATACATTTGCACAAAAATCCAACTTTTAGTATGATAATTGAAATTTACGTCATTTTAAAAAATCTCTGAAAAATAATTCGATTTTTGTTTTTATTGGAAAATACGATCATTGTCATAAGTATCATATTATGATACTTATAAAGTACCTTATGGTATTTTTTAAAGTATCACAACATGATACTTATGATACTTTTAAATTTTTAGTATCATAACTTGAAATTCTATCAAATTTTTATGATACTTTGGGCGGAACTTTAGTATCACACCTTGATATTTTTCAAGATTTTTATGATACTTTCATTATATTAGGTCAAGCATTTGATCAAATACGTTGTAGAATTGGTGAGAAATTGATGAAAATTCAATAGTGGCGTCTTTCAACAACACGCCGAGCCTTATCAAGGAAAAGTGAGGTGGCACGGTGGTTGTGGAGCGGTGGTGATGAGAATATTGTAAGTTTCTTAAAATACGATCATCGTCATAAGTATCATATTATGATACTTATAAAGTACCTTATGGTATTTTTTAAAGTATCACAACATGATACTTATGATACTTTTAAATTTTTAGTATCATAACTTGAAATTCTATCAAATTTTTATGATACTTTGGGCGGAACTTTAGTATCACACCTTGATATTTTTCAAGATTTTTATGATACTTTCATTATATTATGTCAAGCATTTGATCAAATACGTTGTAGAATTGGTGAGAAATTGATGAAAATTCAATAGTGGCGTCTTTCAACAACACGCCAAGCCTTATCAAGGAAAAGTGAGGTGGCACGGTGGTTGTGGAGCGGTGGTGATGAGAATATTGTAAGTTTTTTAAGAGAAAAAGAAAAGTAAATAAAATCAATTAAAATACTAATGTAAGTAAAATTTCAATAAGGAATAAAAATGTAGTATGTAGTGCAATTATTCCTATCTAAAAATCATTCTCTTATAGTTTTCCAAACGAAATAGTGATATGGGCATGGGCCTTAAGTGCATCGACTCCAAAATCCTATCGATTATATCATGAAGAAAAAATAAAGGAAAAATTACACACAATCCTACTTAATTAATCTAAAAATCAGTATTACAATCATTTTAACCACAATTCAAGTGTTAATTCAATTTGATACTATTAATAACTATAATTAATACCCTATTACATTTCACACAACCTACCCCATACTAACCCTAATTAATTTCAAATCCATTTCACTTCTTTTTTCCCACACCCAATTTATTTCCATTTTCATTCCCCCAGGCCCCACCTCCAAACCCCACCCATCCACCGATAAAATATATAAGTTATGACCAATAAATAATATGTAATCTAAAATATTTGAGATTGTGACTAAATTTATAATCGTGACTCATAATATGATTAACTAATTTGAGATTTGTGACTGTAACCTAAGATGTGACCTGTATAGTTTGAGATTTGTGAACGAAAATAAGTTGTGACTTATAAAATTTGAGATTATGACCAAGAGTGACCTATGTAATTTGTGACTCGTGATCAAGAAATAAGTTATGACATTAGAAATTTGTAAGTTGTGACCGAAAAATAACTTTATGTGGTCATTATTTTAATTATTTCTAACCATGAAAGAAGTCGTGACTTAAAAAATTTATGATTTGTGTGACCTATAAAATTTGTGATTCGTGACCTATAGATTTTGTGATTTGTGATCGAGAAATGTGTTGTGACCTATTAAGTTTGTGATTTGTGATTGAGAAATAAATCGTGACTTTTAAAGTTTTTGTTTTATCGAGAAATAAGTCATGATCGATGAATTGGTTGCCTAAGTTTTCCATGTGATTTTCCAAC
Source organism: Ligustrum vulgare (assembly GCA_963555705.1). Lineage (NCBI taxonomy): Eukaryota > Viridiplantae > Streptophyta > Magnoliopsida > Lamiales > Oleaceae > Ligustrum > Ligustrum vulgare. Next base: position 48,859,644 of record OY743174.1, read on the forward strand.
TTTGAGCTATTTGGTTGCCTAAGTTTTCCACGGAATTCATTTTTCCACTTGTCTCGAAATTCGGTATTTTCCTTGTTTTGAATGAATTCATTTTTCAAGGGGTGAGGAGGTTTTATTTTTCATGAAAAATATTATACCGTTTTCGTTACGTTTGATCATTTTTGTTGTTGTTAATTAGTTTATTTTTTTTAAAAAATTAATATTATTATTATCAAGTACAAATGTGTGAAAAATAAAAATAAAAATATTTTTTTATTAAAATAGATCAATTTTACTTTATTTTTCATGGAAAATAATGCCAATCAAACAACAAAAGTTGAAAAATTCCCTACTTTTTCCACCTAGAAAATTAAACCAATCAAACAGATAAACTTTCAATTCTCAGGAATTCAATTTCCTGAAATTCATTTTCTTTCCACCCAAATTCTACAATCACTATCAAACGCAGCCTAATGTCTTTGTCATCTAAAAGGATTTAAGTTTTGATAACTCCCAAGTACAATTTACATACAGGGCTAGTAATTTATTTCTTAACCAACTCATCGTCCTGCTCGACTTTAACTTCCTCGAATGTAACATGATCCGGAGAAAACTCAGGAGTCATAGGCATTGTTATAGGACATTCGACTGGAGAACCAGATACCACATCATCTTTTTCAAATTCAACGTCATCTACAAGAAACTCTTCTTTTGTTCTTTCATATGTAGCCTCGTCCACAACACACTTGTTCGTAATGCTATGCTTCATATAAGCCACAAATTCTTCAGCTTGGTCACATGCAGCTTTAAATATTTTATATCGTTGAGTAAAGTTTTGGATAGCGGCAGCACTGGCATCGCTCTTTTGAACTCCAGAAGTTTGAGTAGCTTCAAGAAAGCTTGTTGTTGCATTGACAAATTCTTGGTATGCATTCTCCATAGAATCAACAATGTTGTCCATCTCTCCTTGCAAAATAGCCATTCATTTGTAAAATAATGGACACTTATTCAGACAGTGAAGCAATGAACAGTGGAATGCACAAAAATAATAAATCAAATTTTAACCAATAAATAATTATCACGAACTGGAAGATTTTTTACGAAGACAATATATAAATGCATCGACACATTCGAGAACTAATAGAAAATCTTCCCTAAAATGTAAAATAGAATTGAAAAGAATCGAAGTTATTATGAGTTTAAAGTGTATTATATTAAGAGGAAAACGACAATTATCTGACAAAGCTACTCACACAATGTAATCAAATGCTAGAAAGTCATTTATAACGACTAGTAGTCGTATTAGGTAGAATTCGAAGCTATCGATCTATATCTCTTGTGCTCTAACAACATATTATAAATTAAAATCATCGATAGTTCAATAATTTATTTCTTATTTTTGCTAATTCATTGATAATTAAGTTGTTCTTTATGCTAGGACTTATACTCTAATTTGTTAGATTCATTTTTATTTTAACGTTACATTATAAATTCCTTGTAGGCATATAAATATAATTAATGTCAAGTGAATATAAAAATTTCATAAATCATTTCTAATTTCATAAATCAACAAGATCGATCTATATGATTCATTGAAAGATTTTTGCACAAATAACCTTAAATTCTTGCTTTAAAGAAATTTAAAAATTCAGCTATATGTATTTGTGCATGCAAAGAAAAATAAATTAAATCAAGAACAACTAATAACATAAAAAAAAAAACAAGTGAAGCATGTGTTGCAAATTGCGCCCTCGGAATAAAATTCTCAATTCCATTATATATACATTATTAATTAGAGAATTCTATGAAAATAATTAATAATCCTCATAAAATATAAATTTATTAGCATTTGATTTTTGTATCAGGCAGAAAAGAAAAAAACATGAGAATCAAAAACGTTTTCACAAAAATAAAATTCACTGTATATGAAACAATTCACAATTCACATGCAATGTATGTTACTGCGAAACGTGAACACGAAGATTCTAACACAAAAACTTAAAAAATGAATTATAGAAATTAGAAATTAAATGGAAAAAAAAAAGGTACCTCGATTTGGGGAAATGAAATTCGTGCTGAATGCTGAGCAGATGACGGTTACAAAAACGATGAAGAATTGGAGTGAGGAATTTATAGGGTTTTTCTTTTCTTTTTTTAATAAGAGCGAAAAAAAAAAGGAAAAAATGATGTCATTAGGTCCAACTAGTAAAATTGATTAGAAAGTCTGGTGGGCTTTAAGATACGATACATAAGGGAAATTTAGGGGTTGTCTACATAAGTAATAGGGATAAATACACATTTAAAGATTTTAAAAGATGAAATTTAAGATTTAAGAAACTTGTAGATTTAATATAAAAATCAGGTTTTTCATTAAAAAATCATGTTAGGGTCTATTTGCTCCTTAAAAAAAAATGCACTGTGTGAAAAATTCAGGTTTTTAATACAAACTCTTATCTCCATTAATCCCCCAGCTCATCACTGTTCCCAAATCCAAATCCCACTCGTGAGAGATTCCAAAGCAAATAAACACACCAACTTTGCATTTTTTCTACTACCAAATAGGGCTAATTAAATATATTTTATTAATTAAATAAGTAATTAAATAGATTAAGATCACAATTATACAACTTATGATCACAGTCATAAATCATATATTTTATAAGTCACAAATTATGAAATTTCTCGATTAAAAATTATAAAATTATTTGGTCGAGACTTAATTTTCAATCATAAATTTCAAATTTATAGGTCACAACTTATTGTCAGTCACAAATAATCAAATTAACTAGTCGCAATTTATTATTCGATCACAGTTCACAAATATTAAAAGTCACGACTTAGTTGAGGTCACAATTATACAATTTATGGTCACAGTCACAAATCACAAATTTTAAAAATAAAAAATTATGAGTTTTCTCGGTTACGAAATTAAATTGTTTGGTCATGACTTAATTCCCGATCACGAATAACAAATATGTCACAAATTATTTTTCGGTTACAAATCACAAATATTAAAACTCACGACTTATTTCTCGATCACAAATCATACGATTTATCGCTCACAACTAATTTCTAGGTCACAAATATTTGGTCACGACTTATTTTTAGTCACAAATTAAGAATTTTAAGGTCAGCATTTACTTTCGATCATAAATTACAAATTTATAGGTCACAACTTAATTTTCGGTCATAATTTATAAAATTAATCAGTCACAAATTTATTACTTTATCACATATCACAAGTGTTATAGGTCACGACTTTTTTTTCAGTCGCGTATTACAAATGTAATTGGTCACAACTTCAGTCTTGATGACGAAATTTTTTTTGACACAAATTATAGATTCAATTGGTCACAATCTATTTCTCGGTCACAGATCATGAATTTATAGGTCACAACTTTCTTTTCGGTCACAAATCTCGAATTTTATAAGCTACAACTTATTTAGCGGTCATAAATTTCAAATTAGTCGGTCACAAAACACAAAATTAAAGGTCGCGACTTATTTTTCAGTCACAAATAAAAAAAATTTATGGCTCACAACTAATTATTCGGTCACAAATATTTGGCCACGACTTATTTTCACTCACAAATTAAAAATTTATAGGTCACAACTTATTTTTCAATCACAATAAAAATTAATCGATCAAAAATCTCAATTTGTTTAGTCACAATTTATAGAATTATGGTCACAGTCACAAATTTATTGGCCACAAATTATAAAATTATTTGGTCACGACAATATTCTCGATCACAAATTAATAGGAAACAACTTATTTTCGATCACAAATTATCAAATTAATCGATCAAAATTTTTATTTGATCACAAATCGCAAATATTAAAGGTCACGAATTCTTTCTCGATCACAAATCACAAAAATTATAGGTCATGAATAATTTTTCAGTCACAAATTATAAAATTATTTGGCCACGACTAATTTTCAATCACAAATTAAAAAAATATCGATCGCAACTCAATTTCGATCATAATTATAAATTTATAGGTCACAACCCATTTATTGATCACAAGTCAAGGATTTTATAGGTCACAATGTCTTTATCGGTCACAAATTATGAAGATTTGGTCACGATTTATTTTTTTTATCACAATTTACAAATTTCTAAAGTCACAACATATTTATCGATCATTTTCCTTTTTAAAATTGATGAATGAAATTGTAATATCGCCATTCGATTTACATGTTTCTTGATTTTAACGTAATGTTTATACTAATGTCATTATAAATGATTTAAGTGATTATTATTATTGTTTTAATTGAATTATTTTGCAGTGGAAAGATTTGGACGCCGTCTTGATCAATGTGTCAAATAGAAAGTTCATAAATTGTCTATGTGCAATTTTATGTGTGATCGTTAACGTTATTTATTAATCTTGCTATTTTTTATTTAATTAAGTTGAAAGTGGCCTAAATTGTCTTAAATGGAAATTGAGGAAAGTTAAGTGACACTTTGAATTTTTATTTGAGGGATTTAGACTTAAATTACCTAATTATGAGAGTCGAAGGACTGATTTGCAAATTAACAAGTTTTACATTTAAACCTATCATATTTCCATTAATCGCGACCTCTGGACTTAAGTTACCTAATTATGAGAGTCGAAGGACTGATTTGCAAATTAACAACTTTTACACTTAAACCTATCCTATTTCCATTAATCGCGACCTCTCTGTGTCTCCCCCGACTCTGTCCCTTTCTTCGACAACGCTCCACTCTCGATGCCTCTCTTGCGGTCGCCACTCCCCACCGACGGTCACCCCGCAGCCGCCAACCACAACCTCGGCCTCCACTACCTCCCCTCCCACGGTAAGATCTCTTTTTTTTTTTCCCCTCCCTCTCGACCGCAGCTACTCGAACTCCTCGCACCCACGGTCGCACAGTCACTCGCGGTTTACACACACAACACACTTTTTTTACACGCACACACACCTGTCTATATGTATTGATGTATATATGTTGAATGTATGTATGTATGTGAAGATTTCAGAATTTTCAGATTTGGGTTTTAGTTAAATTTCGAAATTTAAATAGTTAACTCCAGATTTTGGGCAATATATATATATGTATGTGTGTGTGTGCGCGCGCGTGTGTACTTTTCAGATTTTATGGATTCATAAAAATTAATTATTTTAGTTAAATTTCTAGCTTAATTGGAGTTGTATTGTAAATTTCAGATTGATTAATGTATATAAATGTGTGTATAGATTGTGTTATAAATCTAATTTATGAAATTGGTAGCTTAGTTAACTATTTGGTTAAAGTTTGAATTATAATAATAATCATTTTCAGATTTGAGAATTTCAAATTTATGAAATTTGTTAATCGCTTAAACTTTAACTTTTGGATTAAAATTTTATGATTTTCAAATTTAAGAGTTTATCTGGAACTTTAATTTGGAATTTCAGTTTTGGGATTTATTAATGCAATTGTTTTGATTAATTTTAGTTAAATTGAGACCTTGATTATAATCTTACTTTCTTATGCATTTTAAGGATTTAGAATCTAATGTTTTGGGAATTGAGAGCATGAAAGACTCTTTCTGGTTTTATGTGCTTTAATCTAAACGTAAGGTCACATGACACATTGTGAATTAAAAGTTATACTTATTGATGAATGTGAACAATTAGGATATTTGATACATTGACGTCACAGACATCCGAGACTTTTCCACTTGCAAATTCAGAAACGGTAAATACTTAGGATTGCATGTAAGTAAACTTCCCTCCATTTTTATCAAAGTTGAATGTAAAAGTGAAATGTGTAAATGAATGTCTTGCAACTTACTTGCTTTGATAAATTTCGTTTACTTTATGAAAGTATATGTTATTAAGAAGAATGTTCAAGCATGCACATTATCATGTCATTGCATCATCAAGTATGCATTGACATCGAAATTGGGAAGTCAAATGTTTTTAAATAAAAGGAATGTGTCAAGGTGTAAATTTTCAAAAGTTATGTATCCCAAATTTCTTAAGAAGAATGGATGTACTTTTAAACCATGAAAGGCGTGAGTGGGAAATGGGGCGCGGAGGACCGGCGTACCCGGATTAAACCTCTGTTGCGGTGGTGAATATTAAACCGCTTTGAGGTGACGATTGCTAAACTGCTTGGCGGTGGCAAATATTAAACCACTTTGTGGTGACGATTGCTAAACCGCTTAACAGTGGCAAATTTTAAACCGCTATGCGGTGGAAAAGTGATAACCTAGTTTCAAATAAGGAAAAGTGTCCAGTACATTCTGATTGGCTAGAAGATACACTAAGTGAGCTCACGATAGAAACGAAGTTAAAGTTTTGGAAATGTTTAAGTGAAAGTTCGGAAAGTATGAAAGTCTTGAACAAAGTAAATGGGAATACATACTTTGAATGGTCTAAGGCATTTCATGTCATGAGCATGCATCACGTGCATAAAGTTTACTTAATGAGCTTTAGCTCACCCCAATCCTTCTCCAGCATTTTAGGTAATGAAAGTTAGGTGATCTAAGGAGAGTACTTGGCGGCAGACTCAGACAATACCCATAGTTTATTTTCTCTTAAAAGTTGAATTAAGGAGTTTTACTAGTTTTTCATTGGTTATTCTTTTATTGATACATTCTTTTAATTATTTTGTTGGATTTAGTTAAAATACGTTATGGTATTTCCATGTGATTAGTTTATATCATATTTCATAAGTTTAAAAACTATTTACCTTAAGATGTTATTGTTGAGGAGTTTGGGAAATTATGTTGAAGTTTGATTTTGATTTGTGGTTGGATGTTGAATGTTTGATTTGAATGAGTTGGGATTTATGTTTTGAAAACTGTTTGACGTCCCTTTACAGGTTGGTTAAATCCAATTTATAGGGAAGACGTTGCTGAAATTTCTATATGATTTTATAATAGAAAATGAAGATTTTTAGTGTTTAAAAATGTTTGATTTCCTCGTTAAAAGTTAAGGGAAGTTAACATGCATATGTTTAAGATTTTAAACATTGGGGTGTTACAGAAATCATGTAATATAATAATAGAAAATGAAGATTTTTAGTGTTTAAAAATGTTTGATTTCCGCGTTAAAAGTTAAGGGAAGTTAACATGCATATGTTTAAGATTTTAAACATTGGGGTGTTACAGAAATCATGTAATATAACAAGTAATATTTAAAATTTTTACCAATCAGTAATCATTACAGGTAGTTGCGTGAATTTCCCTTTCCAAAACTATTTCAGACTTCAGAGTGATTTCACCGGAAATGGATTTAGCCAGATGAAGACTTCCCCAAAATTTCATGTACCAATCCATCTTTGAAGGCCCAATAATCCCATCCAGAATTCAATAGCAACTCAGTACAAATCTGAAAATGGAGTCAAAATTTCTTGGGTTTCTACGAGCTCCTTATCGTGGTATTCATCAGGTGAGATTTTTTTTTTTGGTTTGGTGAGTCTAATAAACGAGTGATTATTCGCAATTCTTTCATGGTCTGTGTTTAATTTCAGAGCTTGAATAAAGGAGAGCAAGTCTTAGATGATGAAGCAGAGCCAGTAGTTATAGGAGGAATGGTACTTGACATAAATGCCTCTTCTTCTATGCCAGCTAATCCCAGGACCACCACCCCGGGGAAGGTATATACATGTGTTACAGCCCGTTAAGATTTAGGGGTCCATGTAGCCCAAACTCTTACAAATTGGTTAATGTTTTCATCCGTGAGATTTTATCCCTTAACATAGCCGACCCAAATTTATTGAGATTATTGCATAGTTTGTAGTTGAGATGTCGAAATTATTGTGCCTTCCGTTGGTTTCTAAAGCATCTAACCTCCGAAAGATATATTTCGAACTTCAATTTTAGCAAAGCTATTGGAGAATGAATGTGAAATTATTTTGTGAATGTCACTTGTCAGTATGTGATGTGGGACTTCTCTATTCAGGTCCTTTATGCGTTAGGTGGTGTAGCGAGGAATGTTGCTGAGTGCATGTCAAAGCTTGGTACAAAGCCTTTCATGATAAGTACACTTGGGCTTGACATGCCAGGTATATGTTCTATCAGGACGATTGACAAACAACACGTCACTTCTTTTTCCCATTGAAATAACGTTAGAGTCTCTGATGAGTAACTGTTATTTTCATTTGAAATTATGGATTTGTATCATTTGATATTATGAAAAAAAAAAGCCATGGATATTTTTAAATATGTAGAAAGCATATTGAACAAGTGCATGATTGTTTATTATTCAGATATTCCATGATTAAATATAAAAATTATATCATACCCCATTAACATTGACACTGTAATGAATTTCAGCCAGTAGGAGTTCATTAGCATTACATACACTTGTTTCAGTCGCATTCTAGATTTTCATAAGTAAACCTCCAATGCTGCACTGGTTTATTGTGCTATTAGACCATTGCGATCTGGAATTTTTTCCTTCTAGTTCCGCTGGTAATCTTAGACAATCCCACTGAGAGGTGTTGGTCATTATATGTGATCTCTCTATTGACTAGGAAATTTGCTGTTGGAGCACTGGAGATCTGCTGGGCTTTCCATAAAAGGTACCCATTTTTTAAGTTTTTCAGTTAATGAATGCAGTTAATATTCCCCTTTATAGTGTTGGGAAAATATTTTAGAACTGGAATCTTAAAACAGTAAAAACTGCATTTCTTCTGTATTTAATGCTTATATTCCCTTTTCTTAATTGATTAATTAACCATTGCATGTTTATCTCTAATGGAACAGTAACTTGAATAAATTACCAGCATTCTAATGAAAAATCTAATCGTCGTTCTTTATTAGGCATTCAAAAGCACCAAGATATTGAGACAGCCGTAGTTTGCAACATTTTTGATGGTACAGGAGAGCTGGCAGCTGCTGTTGCTAGTGTTGAATCATTTGTAAGTTGTTCTCTGCAGAAAACATTGTAGAATGATTAATTACAAGACGGAATCAAATTCAAACCTCTAATATGGTGATGGAAAACAGGAAAAGTTTCTTACACCTAAGTGGATAGAAAAATTCCGAAACAATATCTTTTCTGCTCCAGTGTTGATGGTTGATGCAAATTTAAGTCCTCCAGCATTGCTAGCATCTTGTCGAAGTACGTTGGTTAATCAATTAATTTTGATCTCTCTCCTCCCTGCTTCCTCTGTATATTTGCATGTATAATCATGAGAAAGAATCCTATTTGCATTTATTTTTGTTGCATATGAAGATCTTTAGTAACACCTATCATGTATCAGGATGTGTTCAGAAATAAGTAAGCTGGCCTCCCACATGAAGATAGAAAACAATTGTATTTATATAGCTATTGTCATTTGAGTAAGCTGGCTGTTCTATTGTATTCATTAAATACGAAATTTCCTTCCAATTCCCCAATGACATCTTATCTGCCCACTGCCTCGTACCCAAAGTGAAATCCTATAGGCATTACTCCCAGAACCCTAGTTTTCATATATTGGTTTCAAACAATAGTTCCTGTGAGATTAGATATATAATGTTAAGTGTAGTTTAGTTCCTGTGAGATTAGATATATAATGTAAGTGTAAATAAACTACACCTAAGGCATTATGACTTCGCTCTATCACTAGAGTATAACTTCTGCTTCATATTATCATTTTTTGTAAGTTATAATTAGATTTCTTCTCCATTATTTATTTGATATTGTTGCCATGCTAGGATATTACAATCTCATAGTTACACAAAAATAGCTCTGTATGTACTTGTCTGTTTCGCGAGTCCTCTGGTTTTGCTTGTTCCCTTTATGCGCATTTTTGTACCAGTTATTAGGCTTGTACTCGAATTTTAATACATACATTATATTATATACTTCAATGGGCATCGCACCCTCGTTTCAGGAATATCATCCCCTTTCAGTTTTCGGTTATATAGTGATCCAAGTATTTATTGGTTAAACACGTTTCTCAGTGGCAGCAGAAAGCGAGACTCCTGTGTGGTTCGAGCCTGTATCAGTTGCTAAATCCAAAAGAATTGCTTCAGTTGCGCAATATGTGAGTACCAACACACAGTCAGACTCTGATTAAGCTCGTTGCGATTTGTTTGTTTGTTGATCTGTCTCCTTTGATTGTAAAATTATCCAGATAAATCATCTGATCTTCCATAAATTTCTGTTACAAGTTACTTTCAGTCTGGTTTGTCATGTTTTTAAACAGTCGAGGAATGTGGAAATAGATAATAGCAACACTCCTTATCTTGAATTTGAAGGATATAAGCTCTATTTGATAGAGATTAAAATCATATTTTTAGTATATTTTGATAAAAGTTGAGGGAATGTATGGTTGAAAAGGTGTGGGCCATGTAAAATGTATGGTTAAAATTAATTGTTTGACTTTTACTTAAATCTTAGTCTAAATTTTAGTGGTACCAAACAAGGGCATAATGTTTATAATCTATAAAAAAAATTTCGACATATATTCGAAGTTCTTTGACAGGTTAGTTTTGCCTCACCCAACGAAGATGAGCTTGTAGCTATGGCAAATGCTCTTTCTTGCCAAGATAAATATTTACCAGTTCAAAGAGATTGTAGCAATACCAAGTTATCCACGGTATTGCTGTTTCAAATGCTTAAACCTGCAATCTGGGTTTTGCTAGAAAAAGGCATTAGATTTGTTATTGTGACTCTTGGATCAGACGGGGTCTTCTTATGCTGTAAATCAATGCGTGGCTTTAAGAGACGCGATTTCGTGGGAAACAAACCTCATTCTTTCAGCAGACAACTTTATAGCACTGTGAATTCAAGTTGTCCCCCCAGTAGATTTGTTAGTTCTCTACCGTCCAATGGAAGCTCTTTATGCTTTGCTGTGCATTTTCCAGCACTTCCGGCGTCAGTTGTGAGGCTGACTGGGGCTGGTGATTGCTTAGTTGGTGGTACAATATCTTCTTTTTGTGCTGGTTTGGATATAATGCAAAGTGTGGCAGTTGGCATTGCAGCAGCCAAAGCGGCTGTTGAAACCGAGACCAATGTGCCTGCAGAATATGTATTGGCCAAAATTGCAGGTACGTGTATGAACTTACTTACGATCGTTCGTATTTGTTTTGATTTGAGGCATATTTCTATCAGTGAGCAAATGTTAACTATTTACCTGAGGATTAAAAAAGTAGATATGGAAATAAACTCTACATAAATTGATATGAATATTAAAACCATTAGATGTTATTACCCACAATTATTCTGTTTTTTATCTTGTTGAAAACAATAATCAATACGAAGTTGTAGACAGAAAAAAAATTATTTGATTACAGATATCAATTCACTCTTCTTGCACCAATTGCTTGGTCTCTAAAATTCATTAGGTGAATTTATCGTGTGCAGATGATGCAAGGTCGGTGTATTGCGATGCCAATGTTGTATTTTGTGAATCAAAGTTGTGATATGTTGGGTGTTAATCGACTTCAACATTGATGATTGAACATGTGAAGATGTCTACCTCTCGCACAATGTTGGACTAGTAATTATTTCATCTTTTTTCTGTCCATTTCTTGAACACGATGAATTGTGAAGGAAAAGCTGCAATACGTGCATTCATCCGTCGATTAATATGCCTGGTCCTGATGTTCCGAAATTCGCTTTTCATTTACTGTGTCAAGCCATTATACAGATCACAGACGTCGCCATTTTCTACAAAATTTACACATTTGTGTAGTTTTCGAAAATATTGTTGAGTTGAATATTCATGTATTAAACTTAGATCTTAAAATGATTCCAATAGAAGGTATAAATATAAACACAAAATACATTTTGATTACTCAAGCGTGCTTTGTTGCCCGAGGTGAGCAATAATTATGTTGCTCAACTCCAATGAAAAAGTGCGAAGTGTTTCATTTAAAAAATATTGGGACATTTGGCGCATTTTGGAGATGGGCAATCATTACTCAACTAGCCCCTGGACTACTATTTTGATCAATACAATATTAATTGTACAATAATGCCCATAGGAAACTATGGTTCAATTGATGGGAAGAATGTTATAATATAATGCTATTGTACGATTTATATATAGGAGTGATCAAAGGCTAGGCTTGTGTCGTGGACCGCGGCATAGATCTGTTGGCATAGATCTGTTGTGACGGAACCTGAATATTATTATTTTATGTCATCTTGTGAAGAATTGTTACTTCCAATTCACTATAAATAGAAGTTAATTTATATTAAAATATTCATGGCCCATAATCATCACTTAATAAAGTTAGATTAGTATTTTATTTATTTCTGCATTCTATTTTTGTATTTTCTTTTTGGTACCAGAGGCAGAGTGAACACAAACATGTGTTTACTTTAAATTCAATAAACACAACTCTTATCTTTCATCCTGATATTCTTTACGCCAAAAATTTAATTCTTCCTCATCTCATATTATCTTCCACCAAATATATTCTATCAGATTTAGAAAAAAATACAAATCAAAATCTCACACGCACAAAATTCAAAAAGACACAGCAACAAAAAAATTCATATAAAAAATTAACGTATGAATTAATTGTTAACCAAAAGTCTTAATCATCAGCACATTTGCTAAAAATATTCTTAAAGATACAACCCATGTAATATGAAATATACAAGATTTGCAAAAAAAAAAAAAGTGAATCCATAACACCACAACATGTGACATATCTTCACAAGGATGAAGATAAAAAAATGCTGATTTTTTGTAAAATTAGTACCCAAACAGCTTTCAATTTTCCAAAAACAAACTGTGATTTCAGCCCTAGTACAGTTTGCAAGAGGATGTTAGAAAATATCAAAAAATGATGAAGATAGAATGAGATGATGAGATTCAAATTCAGGCAAAAGATAGCAACAAGTTGAGAAGATAGAGTCCAAGATAATGTAGATCTGATAGTTATTATTTGATGTTATCTTGTGAAGAGTTATTACTTCCATTTCACCGTAAATAGAAGTTAATTTATGTTAAAATATTCATGACACATATCATCACCCAATAAAGATAAATTAGTATTTTATTTATTTCTGAATTCTATTTCCGCATTTTCTTCTCTTGACATATCAGGGAGGAAAAAAAAATACCATTTATCTATCAAAAAAAGTGCTAATGCCTTGAGGTCGTCAAATTGCAAATGCTCTTATAGTTTCGTGCTCTTGTTCGATTCATGTATAGGAGAGTGATACAGGGCTCGGCCTATGCCCTGGACCAGTGCATAGACCGACCGTGATGGGAACCTGAATAGGGGATTTGGTTAGCAGCAGCAGTAGAGGTGGCCCTGTGTGTGAATTGTGTGACTGTACAGGGCCTCAGTGTTATAGTAGCACCAATTTTTACAAAAAAATTTCACAAGTCATCACTCAAAATCTCAGGGTCGGACCGCAGTAGTAGAAATTTAACAAATACTGTAATAAGCGTAATAACACAAATTTTTTTCACAAGTCAGCACTCAAAATCCGAGGAATGTAAATTAAACGAATATTGTAATAATCGTAATAACATATATTTTATATAATAAATTCATATTACAACGATTTATACCAATATGAATATATGTTACTTACAAGTTTCATTACATGAATTTACAGTGTGATATTTTTTTCGTCGACCACTACAATTTGTGTAATGCAACATATCCCACTAGGAACCATGACTTTATGTCAATTGGAATTTTCAAATGCCATAAGTTACACGATGTGTAAATTGTAATGTGTCCGATACTTAATGTGATACTTGTTATTACCACACCTATAATGTTCAATAATCATTTCAAATTCAATTAAGTTGTTATTACGTACATTATAATATTACAATATTACTATACACGTTGTAGGCAATAAAACATCACGATATTACAAGCACTTGAATTTTACGACATTTCTGAACAGTTAGACGTTATAAGTATAACATACAATGATATTACAAATGCATTAATATCACATCTGATCTAGAAGGTGAATTTCCTAGGGATGATAACGAGGCGGGAAATACCCGAACCCGATGGGGACCTACTCCGAACGGGGTGGGGAATCCCCGAAAAAAGACAGGGATGAAAAACCTGCTCCGAACGGGGTGGGAAATCCCCGAAAAAAGACGGTGATGAAAAAGTATCCCTGAACCGGGGACGGGAATGACCATCTTATCCCCATCCCAGCCTCGTCCCCCATCCTCGTCCTCAATTAACAATTTTCATTAGAATTTTAAAACACAAACAAAGATGTGTATATATATATATATATATAGTCGATTAATGTTCAAAGGATGTGTAAAAGTTATTAGATTTAAAAAATTTTAGGATTGTTCCTGCATATTTCCTTATATTGTCAGTACAAAATTAATTTAGAACTTAAAAAAAAAAATTAATAACAAAGACGTAAACAGGAATTTGCACATTCTCAACCCGCCCCGCTTAAATGGGGGCGTGGTGGGGATGAGGTTGATAAATCTTTAACGGGTGGGGATGGGGGAAAGGCATCCCCACCCCATACCCGCCCCTTTGTCATTCCTAGACTTTCCTTATTATTAAATTAATTTAATAATTGTAACTTTCATAATTATTAATATATTTTAAAGGTAACCACGTCACTAAAATTAAGGTTATCATAACTAATTTCATTAATAATTAATTATATTTTTTCTCTATATCCCTACATTTAAGTTTACCCTAATTAAATTTAATCAAACAATACTTTCTCTTTCCTAAAATAGGTATTTTTTTAAAGGACAATGCTACAGGTACCGCGAGTGTACCGCGCACTCACATATGAGGAGGATGAAACGGTCATTATACTGTTCATGTGTCTGTGCGGTACAATTTTCGGTACATTTTCGTGATAACTTTAGCATTTTCCTTTTTAAAATTGATGAATGAAATTGTAATATCGCCTTTCGATTTACATGTTTCTTGATTTTCACGTAATGTTTATACTAATGTCATTATAAATGATTTAACTAATTATTATTATTGTTTTAATTGAATTATTTTGCAGTGGAAGAATTTGGACGCCGCCTTGATCAATGTGCCAAATAGAAAGTTCATAAATTGTCCATATGCAATTTTATGTGTGATCATTAACGTTATCTATTAATCTTGCTATTTTCTATTTAATTAAGTTGAAAGTGGCCTAAATTGTCTTAAATGAAAATTGAGGAAAGTTTAGTGGCACTTTGAATTTTTATTTGAGGGATTTGGACTTAAACTACCTAATTTTGAGAGTCGAATGACTGATTTGCAAGTTAACAAGTTTTACATTTAAACCTATCCTATTTCCATTAATCGCGACCTCTCTGTGTCTCTTCGACAACGCTCCACTCTCGATGCCTCTCTTGCGGTCGCCACTCCCCACCGACGGTCACCCCGCAGCCGCCAACCACAACCTCGGCATCCACCACCTCCCTTCCCACGGTAAGATCTCTTTTTTTTTTTTTTCTTTTTTTCACTCCCTCTCGACCGCAGCTACTCGAACTCCTCGCACCCACGGTCGCACAGTCACTCGCGGTTTACACACACAACACACTTTTTTACACGCACGCACACCTGTCTATATGTATTGATGTATATATGCTGAATGTATGCATGTATGTGAAGATTTCAGAATTTTCAGATTTGGGTTTTAGTTAAATTTCGAAATTTAAATAGTTAACTCCAGATTTTGGGCAATATATATACAGATATATATGTGTGTGTGTGTGTGTGTGTGTGTGTGTACTTTTCAGATTTTATGGATTCATAAAAATTAATTATTTTAGTTAAATTTCTAGCTTAATTGGAGTTGTATTGTAAATTTCAGGTTGATTAATGTATATAAATGTGTGTATAGATTGTGATATAAATCTAATTTATGAAATTGCTAGCTTAGTTAACTATTTGGTTAAAGTTTGAATTATAATAATAATCTTTTTCAAATATGAGAATTTTGAATTTATGAAATTTGTTAATCGTTTAAACTTAAACTTTTGGATTAAAATTTTATGATTTTCAAATTTAAGAGTTTATCTGGAACTTTAAGTTGGAATTTCAGTTTTGGGATTTATTAATGCAGTTGTTTTGATTAATTTTAGTTAAATTGAGACCTTGATTATAATCTTACATTCTTATGCATTTTAAGGATTTAGAATCTAATGTTTTGGGAATTGGGAGCATGAAAGACTCTTTCTGGGAACCTGAATAGGGGATTCGGTTAGCAGCAGCAGAAGCAGAGGTGGCCCGTGCGAGTGGTGCGACCGCACAGGGCTCAGCGTTATAGTAGCACCAATTTTTACAAAATTTTTTCACAAGTCAGCACTCAAAATCTCAGGGGGCCGCAGTAGTAGAAAGCTTTGTTCTTGCCAAATCAGTGAGGAAAAAATATTATTATTTTCGGTTCACCGGGTGGGGGAGAACTATTTATGAGTACAAAATTGCAAAATTCTTGAAGAGTTTACAAACAAATTTAAGTGAAACTTTCCCCTTTTGGCGATGAATCCTCATTAAGAATTATAAGTAAATGAGGGCAGTAAAGGAAGGGCTCAAATTTCATGCCAATGCCATAAAATCTGGTTTCACACCAACTACTTTCGCAGCCAACCAACTCATTCACTTGTACTCGAAATATGGTTTTGTTAGAGAAGCTTGTAAACTGTTCGATGAAATGCCTGAACGAAATGTCTACACTTGGAATGCCATTATAAACGCTCATATCAAATCCCAAAACTTCACTGCTGCACAATTCCTATTTGATTCTGCTCCATGTAAAGATTCGGTCACCTACAATTTGTTGATAAGTGGGTATGCAAACTCTGATGAACGTGAAAATATGGCTCTGAAGTTGTTTGTTCAAATGCAACATGAGAGTGAGAGTGCTAAGGTGGATGAGTTTACACTAACTACACTGCTTAACTTGGTAGCAAAGTCAAGGGAATTATGTTATGGTAGGCAGTTACATTCATATATGGTGAAGACTAGTAATGATTCTAGTGGGTTTTCCGTTACTTCTTTGATAGATATGTACTCGAAATCTGGGTGTTATGAGGATGCGTGGAGTGTGTTTAATGGAAGCGGTGGCCAAGGGGTGACTGATGTAGTCGTAAAGAATGCAATTTTGGCAGCTTGTTGCAGAGAAGGTGAGTTGGAATTGGCTCGGGAAATCTTTTCGACTCAGTTGGAGTTAAACGATAATGTATCTTGGAACACGATGATCTCGGGATATGTTCAAAACGGGCGCGAGGAGGAGTCTATCCAGTTGTTTAAGTGCATGGTCCAGGAGGGTTTTAACTTGGACGACCACACATTTGCTACTGTCTTGAGTGCTTGTTCTACTTCGAAGAATTTAAAGCTTGGGAAAGAAATTCATGTTCGGGTTCTGAAAGAAGGGATGTTGGCTAGTCCCTTTATAGCCAGTGGCATTGTAGATATTTATTGCAAGTGTGGTAATATGGGGTATGCTGAGTCTGTTCACAAGATAGTTGGAATGAGAAATTCGTTCTCCGTTACTTCGATGATTGTTGGATACTCGACAAGGGGTAGCATGCTAGAAGCCAGAAGACTTTTCGACTCATTGGCAGAGAAAAATATTGTAATTTGGACTGCCATGTTTTCTGGATACGTGAAATCGCAGCAGTACGAGGATGCTTTTTATCTTTTCCGAGCGTTTCTAAACAAGGAAAGAACAGTTGCGGACGCTTTGATCGTCGTAAGCCTGCTTTGTGCCTGTGCAACACAAGCCTCCATAGATCTTGGTAAGCAAATTCATGCATACACATTGAGAATGAGAATCAAATTTGATGAGAAAACTGTTGGTGCTTTGGTTGATATGTATTCAAAATGTGGGAATATCAGCTATGCGGAGAGAATTTTCCGAAGAGCTAGAGCCAAAGATTTAGTAGTTTACAATGTAATGATAGCCGGTTATGCTCACCATGGACATGAACATGAAGCTATCAAGCTTTTTGAGGAAATGAAACGGGCTGGTCTTCGACCCGACGTTGTAACTTTTGTTGCGATTCTATCAGCTTGTCGGCATTGCAGTTTAGTAGAAGAAGGTGAGATGTATTTTTCGTCAATGACAGAAGATTACGCAATAACTCCGGAAACCGACCACTACGCTTGTATGTTAGACTTGTATGGAAGGTCGAAGCAACTCGAAAAGGCAGTAGCCTTTTTCGAGAAGATGCCTATTGTACCTGATACCATAATATTGGGTACGTTAATGAATGCTTGCAAAATGAATCGAAATCTTGAACTCGCAAGAATGGTGGAGAAAAAGATATTGGAAATCGAAGGTGATAATGGATCAAGGTATGTGCAGTTGGCTAATGTGTATGCTTCCGAGGGGAAGTGGGACGAGATGAGGAGGGTGATGAAGAGGATGAGAGGGAAGGCGGTGAAGAAGCTCATGGGCAGGAGTTGGGTACACGTTGGGAATAGTGTTCATGTTTTTAAGTCGGGTGACCGATCTCACTCAGATGCTGAGGCTATATATTTTACTCTAGGAAGCTTGATTCAAGAACTGTGTGATGTAGTTGCATTTGATAATTTGATATAAGAATCTCGTGCATGACAAAATGTCAAATGTGTGCTGCTCATAGTGACAAAGTCTAAATGCCATAACTGACAAAACGTACTCTCTTTAATTGTATTCTAAAATGCCAACGAGGACAATAATCTTATTATCTTATTATATTATTATAAAGGAGGATAGTAGCAAGGACTTTCCCTCCAAAGTTTGCATAAAAATTAAATATAATAAAATAATTGTTATAATTATTATTTTTTGAAACTATGAAATGACGTGTTTTCTTTTTTGCACTTTGTAGTACACAGATTAGACCTTACACGGTTTTTCCTTTCATTTTCAATGAAGCTGCTTCATTTCAAATTTCAAATTCAACGAAGCAACTTCAATTTCAAATTCGTTTCAGAATCCTTAATTATTCTCTATCCGGGAATCAATTTTTACGTGCAATATGGGCACCCCAGTTCTGTCAATTCCTCTAGAGCAAAAAGGCAGCAAAGATCGACATTGTAGCAACATATCCAACAATCGGTACTTTGTTCAAAGTAGCAGTGTTGGGTGATGAGTTCGAGGCGGCGCCACCAGGTCCGGCCACAACGACGAAGTCATTAAGTTTGATTTTTCCGGCAAGCTGAAGAATGAAGGCGGTTGGGAATACACAGTGAAAGAATCGGTAAATATGAACCAATTTTTGCTGTGGTGACTTTGCTTTTCTTTTTTTTTTTTCCCTCCCTGTCTGAATTTGATGGGTTTGATTTGAAGGTATTGGAAGGAGAAAAATTGGGGAAGAAGAAAAGGATTTGATGTATTTGTTCGTGGTTTTCCTGGAAGAACAAATACCTTACCAACACCATCAGTCGTGCAGTAGCAGGTATTGTTTCCTCATTCACTTCTTCCTTTTGTTTATGAATTCACAAGTATAAGCTTTATGTTAATTGGTTATTGTGAGATGAATTTGAGCTGGGTTTTGATTTGTGGTTTTCCTGGTGATTTTTTTTAGACATTATGGTTTTTCTGGTGATGATGGATGTGAAAAATTAATCGTTGTAATTCTTTGTCAAATTCATTCTTGCAGCTTATACAATAACATTGTCAATTCCTAACTTATCTAATTCTTGCTTCTGAATCTCTTTTCTTAGTAAAAGAAAAGAAACCAGTTAAGTGAATTAGATGGAAGTATAAATCAGTGTTAAAATGGGAAGCATGTTGGTTTCTTTACTTTACAGTTTTTCAAACTCTAGGATATAAACAATTTGTTTTGGCTTATAAATTTTGTTTGGCTGAATGTCGATATAAAAAATGCAGGTGCTGGAAACCAGGTGTTCTTTAATATAGATTGTTTTATATACCACCAATATTACCATGCTAAAGAATCATAAGAGTCTTGCATTATCATCTCACAATCCATTGGACATGTAATGACTGCTGATGTATTTGTTTCTGCATTCCATGTTCTGAAAACAAATAGGAGAACTTGAAATTCCATTTGAAGTAAAAACTAAGAATAATTCTAATTAACCAAGAGGAGAGTAAATGAAGAATTGATCCATGTAAAGATGTCTGAATTGTTGATCCATGTAAAACTAAGAATAATTCTAATATTTGATGCACTTTTGCATCAAATATCTATAGTCTTGGCGTTCTTCTATTTGAGGTTTGAAAACAACTGTTACTAAGATTCCCTTTACTATCTTAGATTAGATAATCAATTTATGCTATATTTGAAACAAGTATTGGATGCGAGTCATAACTAGAGGTGGGTCGGGTCGGGTCGGGTCGGTTTTTTGCCCAACCCAACCCACTAAAGTCGGGTTGATAAAAAATCAACCTAACCCAATTAAGAGTTCAAACCCAACCCAACCCAGCCAAATTTTGGCTGGGTTGGGTTGGACGGGTTGGGCTTTGACCCAATTAATAAAAAATATTGAAAAAGAAAAAAAAAACTCATGAATCAATCTTTAACTCAAATCAATTATGTACACTACAATAACTTCAAATACAATAAATTGAACACTTGCTAATAAAATTAAAATATGTTCAATTAATATTCAAATAAGTAAAGTTTCATTTAAAAAAAAAAAAACAGATTTTTTATTTGAGTTGGGTTGGGTCGGATTTTTCATCCAACCCGCAACCCGACTAATTTTTTTAAAAAAAATCCGAACCCAATCCAATTTTCATGAAAAATCGACCCAAACCGATCGGGTTGGGGCGGTTTTGACGGGTTTGGGCGGTTTATGCCCATCCCTAATCATAACAACGTAAATGCTTTGCCATCTACATATCGTTTTTAAAATTCGAAGAATAATTCATTGCATTGAATTGATTTCCATGAAGATTTTAGTCCAGTCATAATGACTTTTACCATATAGAAATTCATGAGTTGACAAGCACATTAAAATCAACTTCTGGTGATATGTTAGTCTTCAAGGTTTATGTCATTTTAAGCATCCATGCTTTAAGAAATCTTTTCTATTGCTCCTACTATCTTAAAATCTAGCTGCTTGGTATAGAAACCGACTTTTTTTATTCTCAGGATCATTTCTTAGTGTCATCCCTATATATTTCAGTACGACATCTGTATTATTTAAGATTTTACTATCGTGACAAAGGAATCTATAGATTTTAGTTCATCATTTCCTATTTTACACGAGAACACGTGATTTTCATCTTTAGTGATCTTTATAAAATTCGATGATGTTTTACTATTGCGATGTGGAAAGAGTTGTCATCTAAGGTAGATCAATTACCTAAGACCTGATGTCAAACGACGAAACTTCACACCTGAGGAAGAGGAAACCATAATCAAATTGCATGATTCTTTTGGAAACAAGTATGACAGCAACTTATTAACTTATATTAGTTTCTTTGACATTTGTTTTAATTTGAATTTATATGAACTTATTAAAGAATTTATTTGATTTCTTGGACTAGGGAGCAAGCGCCAATTTTTTAGTCTTATGAGTTTTAGGTATAAAAAAAATAATAATTAGTTATACCGAAAATTAATTTCAGATTTAATGAAATTAATGATAATATTGATTTGGACACAAATTATTGAAAAAAGGAAGAACGTAAGAATATATCCTTATATTGGGTATTTTTATAAGTTTACTACTTGGATTATTAAAAAATAAATAAAAATTAAGTGACTAATCCAAAAAAATTATTTTTGAATGAATAATTATTTAAAGAAGCAATGTGCTTCATGATGGAGCCCGATCTCAGAAAGAAGACTTTCTATGTCCAGTTTTCACAGCGTATTGATGGCATTGATTTGCACGATAGATATGCCAATCGCAATATTGTCTTCTTCGATGTAGGTGTCATTTGATTCTTTGCATTGATGACTGATAATTTGTAGTTCCTTTACACGATTAATTTTGTATGGTCCTCTGCCGTAGATCAACTTGAAAGGTCTGGATGGCATTCAAGGACAAGTCTATGTGGGAACTGGATGTTGCTTTAATAGAGAAGCTTTGTATGGGTAGGAAGATTTGCAACCAAACATTATAGACAAGCTTTCTATTTTCTTGTTGTTTCTTTATCCTTTTTCCTTTCTTTCTTCTGTCAATGTGATAATTATAAGGGACATAAGAAAATGTGATTTTAGGCTCTATTCTGTGAATCTTGTGCAGTCCAGAACAATGAAGCTTGCTTAAGATCGACCCCTTGGATAATATTTGTAGTATAGACTAATGAAGCTTTTATTTAGGACTTATTTTTTACAGACTAAGCTCGAGTAATGTAATGCTAACCAACGCATATTTAATTTATTTTGCCATTGTTGATATTAAACTACTTTCCTGTACCAGTTTTCCCATTTATAATTTATAATTATCATATAATGCTTTAATTTTGATTAAATTGTTGAGATTTTGATGGGTTTGAAGTTGCAATAATTTTGATTAAACTCCTGAATTGTCAGGAGTGAGAAAAAAGCACATGTAAGGTTTGTGTTCGAGTGGAAGCTGTTGATTCGAGTTGCAAGGCCTTGGTGCTGGGAATCAATAGCTTTTCGTGCTGGAGTGGGTATTGGATCTGCATACAAAGATTGCTCTCGGAAATTCGATGAGTCTTCAACAAAATTGACTCCTAAAATTTCTGCTGCCCCAGTTTCTAAGGTAGAGTCATCTTTAATATCTATAACATTTGTATTCATCGAACCCAGTTCTTTGCTATACTTTTTGATTGGTTTAGGAAGATGTTATTACTTATTTACTCTCCATTTTGATTCACCACGTGAGAAATATTAATATACCCGTATTTTTTTGTATTGTTTTATTTTAAATTATTTTATATTTTTTTCCTTCATATTTAGTCTCTAACTGCTGCTTCTTATGCTTTAGGAAATATTGTTGTTGGAAATCTACCAAAATATTTACCCTTTAAATTGGACAAAATTGATAATCAATAGAAGAAGCAATATCTATTGCTCCATTCCCTAAAGGAGGTGTGCCCCTTGAATAATTCTTTTAAGAGGAAAATCTTTTTTTAACCAGCATTTGTCGACACTTCACATTCTTGTTGAAATATCTCCCACTTACAGGTCATAGTTAGACAATCTGTGGATAAAGCCGAATTTGATGATTCCAGTGTTGAGAAGATTACTAATTTGCTCTTTAACCAATGTGAAAGTGAGGAAGAGGGAATTCGCAATGTGGTTGCCGAATGTTTAGGAAAAATTGAAGGTACCATCTCAGAATACATCTTCTTCTATCCATATGGGCAATGCCTTATGATATTGATGATTAGGATGTATATTCCACATCATGATCTACACTGGGATTTTATCTACCATTTAAAATCAGAATAAAGGTTTTTATATTTGATGTGCTGCAGTTTGTGGCAGTGGTTTAATCACTGTTGGTTATCTTTACTTGGTAGTATAGCACATGGTTTTCTTTTATTATCTATTCTATGTTGGAGTATTGAATTTTCTCATAGTGGATCCATTCAGTGCATAACAAGGTCACAAAAAAGATACAAGTTTGAAATATTAATCTGCCTTGTGTAAGCCAGACAGGGCTGACATTCTCTTTAATTTCATGGGGATGTTAAACAAAGACTACAATCACATATGTTGTTGCTTTTATGACAATGCTAATATTTATGCTCTTATGTTGTGCTGTTGAGGAGAGATTTTCTTCTAGATGATGACCACTTAATGAATCTGTTTAATTGTGTAGATTCTCACCATATTATAGAATCTTTCGATTTCACTCTTATGAGAAATTGGAGTAATTGCTGCTTTGGTTTGGAATACGCTGCTCAGAAATATAAAATTATATTATCAATTTTGAGCAAGAGCCATAACTGGTTTTGGCATTGGTCCTACGATAATATTATATCGATGAATGTGTGTTGCAGAAGATGCTCTTTACATGGGTGTGTTTGATACCAATAGTGTCGATGAGGTTGTTCATGATTACTTAGTATTTTTAACGGGAAAAAGGCATAAAATAACTTGGAATGGTTTAGATGCATTTTTTGGAATTTTCAGGGATTTCTTCTTCCACCAGAAGTGGCTAAACTGTTTCCCAAGTGTGATGTGCATATTCTTTGTTGATTTTTTCACATAAGCAAATAGTTGGTTAATGGTTTTATGTTGGTTCTGAATGTGTTCTTTCTTTAAAATCTGTTTTAAGTGACTTTAACCACAAAGCTTATTCTCTTGCATGGGGGCTGCAATATGATCATCTGCTGGATATTGTTGATGAACAAACCGTGTTGCAGGATGCTTTTCTTCTAGCTGATGATGTGTTGCGCTGTCCAAGGGATATCAGCTATAATTATAGTGAGTGATTTTATGAAATCTTGTGCTTTATGATGACTTCCAGCAGTTCTTTTTAGCTCTATAACAACATTTTGATATTTACTCAAAGATTTTGCGTCATGCTGGAATGTGTTACTCAAAGTTTTTTTCCTAAGCATGTTTGACGAGATTTGAAAGTTGCTTCTTTTTTGGATTTTAAGGTATAAAATCATACTTCTTTTAACTACCTTTTTTGCCAGGAAAAATGAAATTGTGTTTGAGGTTGAATCACATGTTAAGAGAAGGGCAGATTAATTGGTTCCTTGGAAAAACTAAAGAAAATAAGAAACCAAGTGAGCAATCAATTGTTAGTTTGACTGTATAAATGTTTTAAATTAAATTACGAGTTGTCTTCATTGTTGAGCATGGCCAGTCCACTTTAGAAAATTGTTATAAGTATAAAAAATCAAGTTTAGGAAATGGATCTCATATTTTCCTAGAACCATTTTTCAAGTCTTTCGAGGTTTTATCCTTTATCAAATTAATCTATAATTGTTTGAGTTTATGATCAGGCCTGGGACACCATAGTTGGCTTATTTCTGAGTATGGTTTCAATGATTTTTGTTTGCTCTGTCTTTTCATACTTAGCTTAACTGATACTCATAAGACTTCATTCTTTGAACCTGTTGCATGTTAACTTGCCTGCTGTGAGTATTCTAAAGTATCATCTGATTTATCTTCTGCAGTGAGGATGAAATTGGGGACAAGAAATTACAGTTATTTCTCAATGTCGATCTCCATATATAATCGAGTATTATTCTTCTATTCTGCACCAGACTAAGCAGGTAGGTAATTTACATATGGAGTACATGACTGGTGGTTCTGTTGCTAATCTGGTAGGTAATTTACATATGGCAAGTAATTGCCCAAATTTAGATTCTATTCGTGTTAGAACTTGCTATAATCAGAGGCCAGGAAGGAAATTTCCTAGGTTGATCTGAACCTCTAAGATAACAATTAGACCTCGATATTAAATTTCTGTGGATATTTCTTTCTATAAAACAGTACTTCCATTTACATACAGAAGAGTCTCAAAATATATATCTACTTGTGATTTTTGTGATTTTGATAATATGGTATTTGTTCCATCCTTGCCTTCTCTTGGTGCAGCATAATGGAGTAAGGAATTTGTGTGGGGTTTGCAAGAAAGGTTGAAGCCGACTTAAATGGTTCGTATGTCAAAGTATTTCTATTAATGAACCCTTTGTGTCCCATGGCTACATTAATGGCGTGATGACGTATTGCATCCCAATTGAAGCAAGCTTAATTCTTTATTTTTCTGATCCATGTGGATACCAGATGCATCATTTGCCTTTCTTTCAATTGGTATTTATTGTTGGATTCTTTTGTATTGTCATCTAGAAATGGCCCTAATCGTTCAGATTAGGAAGTCCTTAATTGCTTTTGTATTGATTGCTGCAGCCATATCTACAATGAGAAGGGAAAGAGGCTCTGGAGGTCGATTCAAATGGGAAGACAATGGTCATGAGTATGCTGCAAATGTGGGTTTATAGATGCCCGTTGACACACGAGTATGCTGCAAATGTGGATTTATAGATGCAATATTGCAAGTGATCTTAATCTCTCATGATAGGGATAAGAGACAAAACATAGGGGGCTCATAGTTTCATGTTTTATTTTAAATGTTTATTCTAATCTTGGTGTTGAAATGAGAGAATAATTCCATAATGAGTTTCAGCAAAGGAGTATTGTGCAGGAAGTTGTTTGATCGGAGAAGTTGATATTACCTCCTTCGGGATATTGAATTGTAATGAACCACAGCCCAAAAGCTCAAGAAAATAACTGCACGTCAACATAAGCTAAATGGGATACCATTCAAGTTTAATTCAACGAAAAGGGACAAGAAAAGTGCATTAAAAATAACTGCAAATTTCTTTCTGTAAGCTTTGTTGTTAACACCAAGATAAAGATGGAAGCTGATAAGCAGTAGAAAATAATGTTACAAATGTGT
This sequence comes from Ligustrum vulgare, assembly GCA_963555705.1. Lineage (NCBI taxonomy): Eukaryota > Viridiplantae > Streptophyta > Magnoliopsida > Lamiales > Oleaceae > Ligustrum > Ligustrum vulgare. The sequence goes on from OY743174.1 coordinate 48,885,846, forward strand.
TTGAAATACCCTAAAAGCAACCAAGTCTAGCAAGAAAACGACATAAAGAAACAAGAAAAGACTGCAGATAAGTTGAGTTTATTTATCTACATTTACATGCTAGATATTATTTTATTAAACGTGTTTAATCTTTAAAATAATTCAACAATAAATATTGTGTACGAAGAAATTTTTCAAAATTTATAGTTAGAGGAAAACATTTAAGGATGAAATATTATTCTTGCTAATGTTGTTTATTTTGCTGCATCTACTACTGGATCATTATGTCTTTAATCAGTCGTTGCTTACTACCGTGCATTGTATGGGTGGAAGAACTAGTAGTAGTAATAATAATAATAATAATAATAAAATTTATGTTAAGAGTCTGTTTAGTAATGTGAATAATTTTGATTTTTGTTATTTTTTTGGTTTTTTGATGAATGTGATTTTAAAAAGCTTGAAAAGACAGAAATAGTGGACTTGACTGAGAATGGATGTTTTTGATTGAGTTTGAAAAGTTGAGGTAAAATTTTTACCATTACCAAACGGTCTCTAAATATAAATAAAATTCCTAAAAGGTCTAAATTTAAAATTTCTTAAAAAGTTGGAAGCTTTTCTCGAAAACGTCACAAATTAAAGACAGGTTTTCTTCGTGTTGGTGTTCGAACATCTAAATTGCTGAATCAAATTTTCGCCGAACAATGGTCATGTTCGGATGCAACACGCTCAGCGAGGAACATACAATTTAATTTGACGCTTTGACGTCGAAGGAGTAATGTTTTTCTTTTCAAATCGAAACTTAGATATGTATGTGAAATGAAGAAACTATTTTCTTATATGTTGAAAAACCATGCGAGAGAACTTATCTATGGAATGGACACGTGTAATGGTTCAAGTTCAGATATCATGGTCTTTTTTTATTTTACATATACATACTAGAAGATATTCATAGATTTATCTCAAGATATTAGAGTCAAGAAGTTTAAATTGGTTTGTAAAATTGCATACCTGGCTTGTAGTACTCTTTCATTGGACTGAACCATATTCTAGCAAAAATGTTCCAAGCATTAGAGTGTCTGGTTCGACCAAATATTTTTGCTGTTTACCGTGTTTTGGATTGAACATCTATTGATGGAATTACATTTAGGAAAGTGTACCGCGAGTTGTATCGCATAGGCACATAGACAGTGTAATGACCTTTTTACCCTCCCTCCATATGTGAGTGCGCGGTACCTGCAGCATTGTCCTTATATTTATCCTAGCAGGTAGATCATGCTAAACACAAAGGGATTAAAATGCAAATCCGAGAGTTATTTCAAGAGTCAACTTTCTAGTTGAATCCCAATCTAATATCATGAAGGGAAAAGCCATTAGGAGACTATCTTATCCCATTCCCAACATCGTGTTTCGGGAAAAATCAAAAGAAAATTGGTTCAAACTTAACACTGATGGTCATGGAGCATTGAAAAATGATGATAAAGCTGCTGGGGTGGAATTTTGAGAAACACGATGGGCTGGGGCGATGCTATCTGGGCGTTTGAAGACAATTATGGGATTGCTTTATCCTTGAAGTTGAACTCAGAGCTGTTGAAACTGGACTACAGATGCGCTAATGTATAGGTTGAAATGGACTCCAAAATTATATTGCATTCCAGCTATGCGCTCAAACTGATGAAGGGCCATGCATGGATGATCTAGTACACTTCGGAATCTATCCGCCAGGAAACCAAATCCATGAACATCAAATTCTCACATCACATGCATGTTTGGAGAGAAGGCGACAAGGCTGCTGACTGACTTGCTAGCAAAGGGCACTCTAATACAAGTTTTGCAATTCTGGAACCTAGTGATCTTCGTGGACTTATTACCGGAATTATTAAACTTGACAGCGTTGGTTTAGGTAATGTAAGGATGATTAAGTGGTTGACTATTGTTATTTTGATTGTATACAGCTCATTTGATGTTGGTGTTATTGATCAGTAAATGAGTAGTACTCCTGATTTCCTAGAATTTGTTTAGTTTGCATCGAATTGTTTGTGTTTGGAAGGTTAAGTGTTATATCCCCTTTCTTTGCACTTTTGATATTTTGGCAATAAAATTGTATCTCATGCTAGGATTTTCAAACTGAGGTATTTATCTAAAAAAAATAAAAATGAGATACAGTTGCTCCAGTATTTATCAATACTTCTTGTTCCGGCCATTCTCCATTTATTTTAGCCCCTATTTGGCCCTCATTATTTGGAAATCAAATTTATTCAACATTCAATCTCAACCATCCATTTTAGTCAAGCCTATCATTTTTTACTTTTCAAATATTTTTTAACCATACATTATCTAACAACAATATTCAAAACCACACTATTTTACAAATAATGGAGGTCAAATAAGGGCTTAATTTTATCATTACTTCAAATTATTTCTATATTTTTTTTTTTTATAGATTCATTATAGGTATTTTTCTATATATCTTAATCATCATTAATTCTTCTGAGTTATTCCTATTTTCTAGTTTCATACTAGCTAGGTATTTTGTGATATTATTTCTTCTTAGGTTTACAGATCTTTTTCCAAATTCTATTTCTAGTTCTTCTACATTTATTATTTGTCTAGCTTGATTAAAATCAATTTCTATTTCTTATGTATAGTCATTCTTGATTTTTTTTTTTTTTTTGTTGGTTTGTATTCTAATAAATTTTTGAATATAGTTCTATTATATGTGTTTTCCTAGCATTTTTTTTTATTTTAACTTCATGTTTGCTAGAAAAAGCATATATTGTTCTAATAATTAAACTTATAGTTTTACTTTCTGGTTCAATATTTATTCCTCTTAATTAATGTTTATGGTTTATTTTTATTTTGTTCTCCTATACTATACTAAAATTTGATTTTATTGTAAATTTTACTTTCTGATACATTAAATCTCCTATTACAATTCATATTAAGGCATCTTGTACTAATCTTATAATTATATCATTCATTATATAGAATTTTACATATGTATCTATTCCTTCTCTAAAATATATTTTAGCTATAATTTATTTTTCCTTGTAATTCAAGATTTAATAGGTTTATTTCCCATCTTATAATTTCTTCAGCAATTATAGGTATTAATATATTTCCTATAGTATAACTTAGGATCCGTTTCATAACATGTATTTTTCATGGAAGTTGGAAAACTTTTCCCACTTTCCCACTGTTGGTATTGTTTGATTGCCAAAGATTGCCATTCCCCTGTTAGCCCAAGAGTAAACTAACCAAGAGGGGGGTGAATTGGTTTATAAAACTTTTTCGATAAATAATCTCAAACTTAAAAACTAATGGGTACAAGTATGAGCACTTAATGTTACAAGTAACTAAACTATCAATGTAGTATGCTATATATGTGTAAACTTAATTGATAAAGCAAGTATAGCACTTAGATATAGTGTTGCACAACATAAATTGATAGAATAGAATAAGTGCAATGTAAGTAAGTAAAATAGATAAGAGAATGCAAGCGTGATTTATGGAGGTTCAATCAACCAACGTGATCTACGTCCCCCGTTACCGAGCTCTCTTTCACGAGCAAGGCCAAATCCACTATATTGATAACTTACAACAAGGAGTATCGAATCCTTAGGTGACTTTACAACAAGGAGCACATATCCTTTACAATCGAGTTTTCACAAGGCTCTCGAAACCAACAATCGAGTTTTCACAAGGCTCTCGAAACCACAAGATATAATGAATTGAATTTACAATTGAAATAACTCTCTTGACAAATGATATACTCAAATTAAGTACCGAGAGAGTTAGGCTAACACTTCAATAGATAGCAATGAATTAAGATCGAGTGTTAGAGAAAAACTTTGATGCAAATGATAATGAAAAGTTCAATGCAATCAAACAAAGTTTTTCAAAATAATCTCTTGTTAAAATATTGAATCAAATTAAGTACCAAGAGATGCCACACTTGAATAATTAACAATGAGTTAAGCTCAAAGTGTTTAGGCAATGGAACTTTGATGAATCAAATGATAATGAAAAATGTAGTACAAATAATCAAAGTTCCTTAATTGGAATTTCTCTCTTTTAAAAGATTAAAACAAGTTTAGAACAAAGAGAGACTTACACTTCAATTCCAATATAGTGTGAAGATGTTGAAGAAGTTTAAACAATATAAAACCAAGAATTTTCACAAAACTTTCTTCCAAAAACTTTGATGATTTGATAAAACAAAGTTTAGATCAATCAAAGTTTTATAAATGAATATAAACCAAGTAAGAACAATGAATTTTCACAAGAAAGTTTCTATAAAATCTTTTCTATGTTGTTGAAAATGAATGTAAATGAGATGGTTATTTATAGATCAAGATATTCAAATTCAGCAACTTTCGGTTGACCATTTCTGGAGTTTCGATCAACCGAAACATTAATATAGCCGTTACTCATTTTCAACCGTTGGAGTTTCGGTTGACCAAAAGTTCCGTCGACCAAAAGTTGACTTTCGGTTGACCGAAAGTTGACTTTTGAAAAACATGAAAATGCTCGATTTTTAGGTTTCTAACTTGTTTTTCAAAGTGGTTTAACATTGTATAATCATGATTTAAGATCAAATAACCTTTGAAAGACAATCTTGACTTAGATAAAAATATTTTATGCAAGTGATGAATTTTCAAGTAAGTTTCTTGATGCATAAAAATCATTTTCGAGCTCGTTGAATTTCATCGCTAAAGATTTAGAGTGTTATACCTTTACATAGGTTAAATCAACTCTTGAACTTGAACTCTAATCTTGTATGCTTGAATTCTTGATCTTCATGTCATGCTTTTCAACTTCAATTTTGATCTTTGAATATCTTCAATTCTTTCATGATCTTCTTTGCGTCTCATGTGTTTGATCACATAGTTTTGATTTATATCTTTGAGAGACGATTTGAACATAGAGTGCTTTGAATATTTATCATTACATGAAACACTTGAATCACACTTATTAATAACACAATATATTCTTGTTTGTTATGATCAAAACAATAAGGTTAAGTTAACCATAGGTCAACACCCCATGTTTACCATGCAATTTTTCATGCAATTGTGGAAAATGGTTTCTCACCTATTAGGTGGGAAAGTGTTTTCCACCTTGCATGGAAAATACTTTTCGTTTCGTTTGGTTCTTTTTGTTATTTTTAATTTACTTATTTTTTGTTTAGAAATTAACATTAATATTATTATAAAGTACAAATGTGTGAAAATTTTTTAAAAAAATGATTAAAATAGTTTAATTTTTGTCAATTTTTTATGGAAAATAATGTTAATCATACAGAAAAATTTAAAAAATTTCCCACTTTTTTCACATAAAAAATAAATTCAATTAAACATGTTAAACTTCCAATTCTCAAGAAAATAAGTTTATGAGAATTCAATTCTCTATAATTCATTTTCTTTCTATCCAAATTTCACTATCGCTATCAAATGGACCCTTATATCTATCGGGTGACTATGATTTCTAGTTACATAAGTTATTTCTTTATTTTTCTGTCAAATGGTAAATTAAATATATTTTTGGGTTCTACATCTAATTTTGATTTTAAGATCTTTTCATAATTTTTTAGATTAGGTATTAATCTTTCATTTAATTGTTCTTCATTTTCTTCTAACCGATGTTTATATTCTTCAGATGTACTTTCTTCAATTACTTCTCTTATCATATTTATATATAAATATTCTTGTTCTTCTTCACTAATTAAATTCACTAGTTTCATTATCTGAAGATTCTAATTTCATTATTGAATTTATTATTTTATGATCTTCTAATTCATATATTTCTTCTTCCTCTAAAATTTCTTCATATTCTTTTTCTTAGGCTGTGCTTGATACAACTTCATTTGCAATGTCAAATCATAGAAAATATTTTTCACCTTTTGTATTTATTTGGTGTTTGATTGGAAAAATTTACTTTGGAAAATATTTTCTTCGGTACAACCATTTAAAGCACAACTACCTCATTTGACTTGAAAATATTTTATTACCTATTTGATAAGAAAACATTTTTCATCTTAGGTGGAAAAGTCTTTTGCGTCATGTTTTATCATTTTTGTTGTTGTTAATTAACTTATTTTTTTTCCAAAAATTAACATTATTATTATCAAGTAAAAATGAGTGAAAATTAAAAAAAAAAATTTTTTTTTATTAAAATATTTAAATTTTGATTTATTTGTCACGAAAAATAATGTCAATCAAACAACAAAATTAAAAAAACTCCCACCTTTTCACCTAGAAAATTAATCTAATCAAACACTTCCAATTGACATTTTCAAGGAAAATAATTTCTAGGCAAATCAATTCCTAGAAAATATTTTCTTACCATCTATTTTTCATTTTTTCAATCAAACACAGCCTTAATGTTTTATAGATAGTAAATTATAGTTTTCTTTTTCTAATAAAGAAATATATATTATATTTTTCTTTTGATCGTTTTTAGTACATTTTGGCAATGTTTTCAGAACCGGACCGGCCATCGACCCGGCCGAGAGACTGGGTCAAGGGTCAGAGGGTCAACCCGGAGTCGACTCGGGGTCGACCCGGGCATTAAATAATATTAAATAAATCAAAAAATTTTAAAAACTAAAAAAAAATTTAAAAAATATGGAACCCGGGTCAAACCCGGGTCGGCCGGGTTTGACCCGACTGGGTTTCAGAGGTTACCCGGCCCGGTTTCTGGCCCGGGTCGCCGGTTTCCGGGTTGACCCGGTCGGGCCGAGCCGGGTTTGAAAACAATGCATTTTGGAGATACATGTCCCACTTCACCACATGTATGTATAGCATTTACATTTTCTAAGTGTTTTTGGATATGTCTTTGTTTGCTTTTGTTTTTGCATTTGCTTTTGTCTTAAATATCTTTTATGTGGTTTTTTTTATACCTTTTAAATATCTTTTATAAGTTTTTTAAATTTGTTGAATTTGTCCTTGAATTTATCATTTTTATAGAGTTTTTTTTATATATATATATGTGTTTACTTTGTAATTTATCAGAACATAATCTCTTATTTGCTTTACAAAATTTCAATGTATATTACTTGCTTCTAAACATTTTTCTTGATGTCTTTATTCTATAAATTGTATCCTTACTTCTAAAGTATTATTACGTACTAGTACTTTTAATTGTTCCTATTTTTTTAAAAAATAATTCTAAATTTAATGGACTGGGTAATTTAAGAAATATTTGATTCATAAATTCCATACCATATTCTTCTTTAGTGTATTCTGGATTTCATAATATTTTCTAAATTCACATGAGAATTGCCTAAAGTATCACATATAACATATTGTTAAATTTTCTAATAAATATCTAATTCTCATTTTTGAACTAATTTTAGTGTCTATATCTATTACTAATGTATATTCTCTTTTTCATGCATATTCATAACTACTAAGTATTATTCCTATTTTATCTTGATCATTACCTATAATTTCATATATAGATATGCTTCAGTTATATTTCCTCACTATCTTGCAATGGTTCCTATAAATGCATTCCTAACATTAATTGAATTTTTTTTTTTGTTAATTCTCTAGTATATGTCATCATAGCCATATAGTTTATCCATAACTCTAATTCATGATCTACATCTCTAAGTCTAACTATCTTTTTTCTGTTTTCAGACTTCTCCATGGTGTATATTATGTAGGATAATTTTTACTGGATTTTGTATAATATTTTTGCTGTGTTTTAAAATTATTAGTTCTAAAACTTTAATTTTGTCTTTGATGTAAATAAATATATGATCTTTTTTCTGGATTAGTATTATTTTTAAATAAATTCTTCTTTAACTTGATTAGTTCTGAGTAGTGGTGCTTGTCCTGGTGATGTTTGTCATAATGGTACTAAAATTTGTTGTTGAGTCATGTTGATTTCCTTCCAATTTAATATTTTTAATTTTTTTTTTATATAACCTTCTTCACTTTCCTCTTTTTTATTTTTCATAATTTCTTCTATTTATCTAGTAATCAAATTTATTCCTAACTTTTAATTCTTTATATGGTATTATTATTCTTTTTTTTTTTTTTTTCCATTTCTTCATATATTTTTATTAAGTTCTTATTTATGATTTCTATGTTATTTGTATATTTTCTAACTTTTCTGGTATGTCATTTTCTTTAATAGATGTTATCATATTTATCAGTTTTACCAAGGTGGTTGGTTTTTTTATATTTTAATTCTAAGGGTGCGTTTGATAGCGAGGGTGTAATTTGGGTGGAAAGAAAATGAATTTCAGGGAATTGAATTCTAGAGAATTGAATTCCTGGGAATTAGAAGTTTAATGTATTTGATTGGTTTAATTTTCTAGGTGGAAAAAGTAGAGAATTTTCCAATTTTTGTTATTTGATTGACATTATTTTTCATGAAAAATAAAGTAAAATTGATCTATTTTAATAAAAAAAAATTTTAATTTTTTCACACATTTGTACTTGATAATAATAATGTTAATTTTTAGAAAAAAATAAATCAATTAACAAAAACAAAAATGATCAAACGTAACGAAAATGATATAAGATTTTCCATGAAAAATAAAACCTTCTCCCCTCCTTGGAAAATGAATTCATTCAAAACAAGGAAAATACCTAATTTTGAGACAAGTGAAAAAATGAATTCCATGAAAAATTTAGGCAATCAAACAGCGCAAAGTTGAAAATTCACATGGAAAATCATATTTTCCATGAAAAATTACGTCAATCAAACGCACCCTAAGATTTTCCATATGCTCCTAACACGGTTCCTATTTTTCCTAATTTATTAGTTACTTCTTTGATTTGGTTTTCTAAAGTAAATTATTTTGATATGTTATTAACTTTTTGTTTTATTTTCAATATTTGTGTTGATATATTTTTATTAACATCTTTATAATCATTAATTATTTTTATCATTTGTCTGAATTCTAATGTTAAGTTCTTAATAATAGTTTGAACTTGTTCTAGATTTTTGACTTATTCTATACATAGCTCTTTTATTTTATACTTGTTCTAAATAGCTCTTTATTTTTTTTTTTTATCTGAACTTGTTCCTAATTTGTTTAGTAAAAATAAATTTGTTCAATTCAGTTGTTTATATTCTCCTAATAGGACAAATGATGTAAATTTGCACCACAAATTATACTAAATACATCACTTTATGTTTACACCACTAAGTTTTTTTTTTTTTTTTTTTTTTTATAAATACACCACACTACAAGTACAAATATACACCTTTTCTAATTAAAAAAAAAAAAACACAAAGGGGTAGAATTTGTACACCACAATTGTATCGCTAGTTCCCCAACCAATTTCCTTCTCTCAACCCATTTCCTTCTCCGAACATGGCTTCTTCTGTGTCATCTTAGTTTTATGTCAAGGCTTGATTTCGGTGAGAATTACTTGTTGTTCTACCTGGATTCTGTCTGATTTCAACTTTTAATTTCAAATTTGAGCTTAGTGCTCTGAGACCCCTTTTGTGCCCGATTTGAGCTTAGTCCTCTTTCAATTTGTGTCAGATAGGGATTTAACTCTGTGAAGATTACTAACCTCATAAAGAAAGACATCTCGAATCCTAAGAGCCAAGTCGAACGGTAATGAATATGAAAAACCAGTTTATGAACCACTGGCTTGCGTACATGCTATGGTTTATCATTTCTTGAGCAAAATGCTCCATCTCCCAGCCTTGGCAAGTGGTCCTTAACCAAATGGTCAAACTTGAATAGGTATTGCTGTACAAGAGGCAAACCCATCTGCACCAAATGGACTATCTTGCTCAATGTTTTCGAACTGTGTAACAATGCATAAGATAAAAAGGTAATATGTGAAAATGCAGTGATGAACAATGTTTGACAGCTATTTTGGTATCGAAAAGCGAAAAATAAAAAGATGAAGAAGATGATTTAGAAACATAAATATAGAAAAAAGAAGAAAATTATTTTAAAAATTGTGGTATACATAAAAAATTAGTGATAAAATTAAAAGAATATTTATGTAATTTTATTTATGTATATTTTTGTAAATAAAAAAAATATTTAAAATTGTGATGTAAAAAATAAGTTTTTTTATGACAATATAGCCTTCCATAATTTTTTTCATATGTTTCGGTTGTTAAGAGCCAATAAGTAAACTATTATTTTGTAAACCTGTAAATTTAAAATTGTATACTCTAGTTTTGTTGTGAAACTATCAAAAATCTAACAACTAAAATAGAGAGAGATGGAGAGAGCTTAGAGAGAAGGAGGAGGATTCTTCATTATCAAGAATTGGTGCACTTCATTACAATGAATATAGGCCTATTTATAGGAAAATATAGGAGTTAAATATAAGTCATTAATACATTAAATATAGTAAATATTAGGTAATATTGGATGTGATGTAATGAAATTAGGTGATGATTTCATAACACTTTCCCTTTAATGACTTATTGCTCAATTGCTCAATTGTCTGCCTCGTTAAAACCTTGCTAAGAAAATCCAGTGGGATAAAACTTGAGCGAAGAAAAAAGAGTACAGCTGCTCCCCTTGATGTTGACCATCATTAATCATTGAGTCTAATATCCGAAATGACATCAATGATAAGTAGTACAAATCATGTACTGGAAACTTCGAATTATGAAGTGCTGAAGTGTTTCATTGCTTCATTGCTTTGTTGCTTTATTGCTGTAGTGCTTTAGCGCTTCAGTGTTGTAGTGTTTTAGTGCTGTATTGCTTTAGATCTGCCTCGTTAAAACCTTGTCACTAAAACCCAATGGGACAAAATCTGAACGAAGGAAAAAGAGTACAACCGCTGTCTCGTTAAAACCTTGTCAGGAAAACCCTGTGGGACAAAAACCTGGACGAAGGAAAAAGAGTACAGCATGACAGCATGATTCTCCCCCTGAAGTGTGCAATCAAGTATTCATAAACCTTTTGAATAATGATATCATCTTTCGTCTGGAATATGTATATATGAAAATCTTCTTATGTGTAGCCGATATCATAACATTCTTCATAAGATGTGTATGATTTTCTTCATTTGTTGATATCATTCCAGCACAATTTAAAGAGAGAGAGCTTGTTGTTGAATAACTTGCAGATAACTGTGACAATGTCTCAAAAACCTTGCTAGGAAAACCCTGTAGGACAAAACCTTAGCGAAGGGAAAAAGAGTACATTATTTTCATTGATACGCCATAATTGCTCCATAATTGCTGCCTCATTAAAAACCTTACTAGGAAAACCCTGTGGGACAAAACCTCAGTTAAGGGAAAAATAGTACAGTGCGTATTTGTTCCCTTCATAGGAATATCATAAGTATATTAATGCAATCTCAAATCATTTCATCAAACATATAGTTTGTGATGAGCTTTTATAAATAGTTTATAACTCATTTATGAAGTCATAGCTCATTTATTGAACATGCTATACCAATCAATGTTTAGTTAGTTAACTGATTGCATTACTCAAATCTAGAATTGATTCACTTCTATCAAAATCTAGAATTCACTTCTGATGAATAATTAAATATTCATTTTCAAATTCACTTCGGGTGAATATTCATTTTCCCGGTGGATAATATAATTTTGCATATTGAAAATCAATTGCATGCCCAAATATTCAAATATAATAATAGTACACTCCAATTTCATTTTCAACATATTTTATTATGGGGTTATATGTATCATATCATTCTTCATGTGATTTTATTTTAAGAATCACATTTCATTCTATAATGATATTATTTTGGGCAAATTGAATCTTTCAATGATTTATACATGTACCTTCTTGCACTTTATAAACTGCAATTTCTAATTTGCAGGAGCATAATCAATCATTGAAATAGATATCAATTTCGACATATAATCTATAATCGTTTCGCTTGAAATCCCAACGTACCGCGATCAACTGGTACATCAAAGAAAACTCCCAAAGTACCGAGATGAGAATCACACTTTTTGATCTCACTCATTGGTATATCAAAGAGCTCAAACTAGTGAATTTAGACTATAGTCTATCCACCATATTTCATGCCAGTTTTATGAAAAAAATTTGCGCGCAACGAGTCGTCTTTTACGACTGTGAAATATTTTTCATTTGTACATATAATTACTGGCTTTACACATTTAAGTATTTTTGACTTCAGGTCTTATAACAATAATCCCTACATTAGGATTTTATACTTGGCCAAAGTATTATAATTTTATCAACCTCATTTTCATAAGAGGGTTGTATGTATGCAGTCGACTTATTTATCGATTCCATTTCATGTCAATATAAACATAACATAGAGAGATCTCTTTGTATATCTATCATCAGGTACCTGAGTCTCTTACATTTAATTATATCCCTTTTACTCACCATGAGTATTTAGCCTCAAATGGGTCATTTCCATTATTCAAGAGATATTTATTTTTGGAATCGATTGTCATTATGCTTCAGGCATAATTACGCTTTAAGCTTGATCACGCTTCATGCGTGTTATTGTTTAATTTCCCCATAATATTCAAGAATCTTATATTATATCAGTCGGCTAACAATGCCTCAACACATGTCATTCATAATTATGGATATAATCATAATATTATATCTAAGTGCGTTTTGTTGGAGTGTATATAGATATCGCACTTTTTAGAAATCATAAAGCTTTACAAGCAAATCTTTATTTCATCGTATTGACATGTTTGTATGTAAAATATTGCTGCATAAGAAATGTTTATATTCAAGTTGTTCTCATAGCAAATAATTTGAGGCTATTAATCTGCTAAATCGTTAGCAATTTAATATTATATTATCTCAACTAATTCGTAAAATCATTAATGACTTTAAGATATATTCATGCTAGCATTTATCACATTGCTCGTAATATCATTACTTGAGCAAATAATCAGTCATTCATTTTCTTAGTGAGATAATTAATTTGCTTTTCAGAACAAGCAGCAATGATAACTTGTTAACCTGAACAATCTTCTGGTTCTTTAATGAATGCCATTTTGCATTCTCAATAAATCTCATTATTGAATTGGAATCTAACCAATCATTATAGAACTTCTGGTTCAGCAAGATATTTCATTTGTACATATGTATGAACTTCTAGTTCAATACAGTATTCATTTAATCAGTAAGTATTTCTGTATAGTTCAAATCAGTATACTTTTATTACTTTTAGTATACAGAAAAAATCAGGTACAATATCCAAGGAAATATCTCATGATCTCAATCTTGTCGCCAAATCTTCCCTTATTTCGAAAAAGGTAATGACGCATTATCTCATTGTTCCCACCTTTTCAATAATTTATTCCATTATTTCTTGATGGAATCGATATTACTGACACGCGGAGCGCTCCTTTACGTGTTTAAATAGATCATTTGGGAAGAGATTAGATCCATAAAAAATGGATGTTGTATTATCAAATATTCGCAAATATTATTCTAATTTTTCGGTAAATGTTTTGAAAAAGATTTACCGAATTCGACTTGAAAGATTGAGGCTGCTGATGGGTCAAGGCTTTCCAGAAGATGTTCGTTGGTTGATCGAAGCAAAAGTTCGATTAGCTGGTGAATTACCAGATTCATTTTCTAAACACATGCCTGGTTTAGGTAAGAGTACTTTTGCAAAGAAACGAAGAGCAAAAAGGCTGAACGGTTGTTACAAATGTGCTCGTTGGACATGTGATACTCGTTGCAAATCAGTAGGATATTCTTCTAGAAATCGGGATGATAAAATCGATTTCATTAAGGGTGGACTGAGTAAGGAATCATTGGATGATATCCGATTGACTCTTGAGACGCACCCAAGTGGGTATGTGCAACGTGAACTCCTTTCCTTATATGCTCAATTTAACGAGGATAAAAACCGTTATAGTCTCGAAAATATAGTAGCAAAAGATCCTGTTTGCCAGGCTGTTATAAACAATAATGTTTTGGCTATTCAGCATTGATACAAGGTAAATCAGTTTATTATGTGTTTATATTTTTGCACATAAAATATTTTCATGTTTCATTTCTCGAGTATTGATAAAGTGTTTTGAAAAATCACCGAAAGGTAAGCTTTATCAAAAGTAGTGTAATTTAGTCAGAATTAGGTTTTCACTTTTTCAAAAGATGAGCAGTAAATAGTGAAGTTTTTCAAGTTTAAAAAGCCAATGATTTTCACAGTTTCATGCATCCCAAAATATCATTTTCTCATAAGTTTTTCCTTCTTTATATTCTCAAAGATGGAAGGACCAAAAGTTCGACAGATCAAAACTATCTGTGTATTTTGTGGATCAAAAGTAGGGAAAGGTTTTGGGTATCTAGAAGCAGCCGTGGATTTGGGAAAAAAAATTGGGAGAGAAAGGTATCAATCTAGTATATGGAGGAGGTAGCAGTGGATTGATGGGTTGTGTTTCCCAATCTGCTCAAGGAGAGAAATCAAGAGTGATAGGTGTTATACCTACTCCTTTAGCTGATATCGCAGGAAAAACACGAGGGCATGAAGTACAAACCTTATCTATCCATGAACGCATAACTTGCATGTTATATGGTTCTGATGCCTTCATTGCCATGCCTGGAGGTTTTGGTACTTTAGAGGAAATCTTTAATATTACCTCCTGGGCTCATTTAGATCTCCATACCAAGCCTATTGGGCTTTTAAATGTTAACAATTTCTTTGATGGTTTGCTAACATTTCTTGATTATGCTGTGGAACAGGGATTCATCTCTCCATTTTCTAGGAGAATCCTTATTTCTGCTCCTACTATCGAGGAACTGTTGGATAAGCTGCAGGCATATATCCCCATACAAGATCCAGCAGGAGTTAAGATAGATTGGTCTCAAGGAAGGGGAATCAAGCGAAAATGGAGTCCGGTTAATGTAAACTTAACTTTGTGAATCCTAGAATAGATGGTGGTAGAGTACGGAGTATTCTTACTCTTGAGACACACCTTAAATTTCTAGGATTTTATCAATGTTTAATCTTGTGTACCTCAAAGATAGGTGGTAGAGTACAGAGTATCCTTACTCTTGAAACACACCTCTTTGAGTGTTTCTTTATGTCCTCAAAAGTTCAGAGGTGGTAGGATACGGCTACTCCCGAAACACATCTCTCATTTTGAGGATCATAAATGTTTCCCCCTTTTATGTATGACTTGTTTTATGCTTCTTCAGGAGCAATAATAATATCATTTCAGCATGTTTAGATGATAATTTTTTACTTCTTCTGGTATAAATATGTACTTCTTCTGGAATACATAATTGCTCGTGCAAGAACTTTTTCAGATACTTATCATCTAATATTCATCTCATAATACTGATGAGATTATTTTCACATTAGCTATGTCCATGCTATCATGTGATATTATCTTATCATACATCAACATTCTCTTGTTGGATAATCCATTTTTATCTATCATTTCAATACAAATAATGGTAACTTCTGGTACCGTTTGATAAAATATTTTTTTTTTATATTTATCAACTTTTTGGTATTGATAACTTTTTATCAACATTTACCAACTTTTGGTAATGATAACTTCTGGTATCATTTGTTAAAATATTTTCTAACTTTAGTATTGATAACTTCTGGTATCATTTAATGAAATATTTAATAACAATAATATTAATAATAATACTGGGGTTATACCACCACGTATATATGTTGACAACAACCTCTAATATGTTAGAATTAACCAACAACTGAGGTGTTTCTGAAATAATATAAAACTTGAATATACGTAAAGTATTCCGTAAACCGACCATATAGGCGGTGTCAACATAATGAAATAATTACCTTTCATGAATGAGCGAGTCATATCCTCCAGTCAAGGTATTCATAATAGTGATCAAGTCATATCGTCAAATCCAGTCAAGGTACTCATAATAGTCCAATCCGTTGCGGTATAAATTCAGTCCATAATAACTCAATCCGTCACGGTATGACAATGATTATTTTACTTATACCTTGTTTAAAATCTTTAATTTATCTTGTTGAGCACATATTAATCGTTAATTTTCGATTAATTTACTTTTATGTATTACCAAGGGTAAAATTGTTCATATTTTAATATGTTGCTCATATGGATAAATCAAAACCGTCAATAGGTTTGAAATTTAATTTAGAACAAACTTACTTTTGGTCCGAAGTTCAAAATCCCGTCAGAAGTGCTTCAAAAACGGTTTTTAAGAAAACCGCTACGTTCGATCGCCGGAAAATCTCAAAACTGCACAAAACAGAAAAGTAAGATCATAGAAAAATCAAGATCGTCGATATGAACAAACTTCCTGTTGACGTCGTCGCCTGATTCCGCCGCACGCGTCGGCACGCGCCACCTCGACGTCTGCGCGTGGGATTCACGCGCGTCACGCGCCGACGCGTCGGTGCCGTCGACACGCGCCGGTTCGGAAGAATCGTCCGGTCGCCGTGGTCATGGATCTGGTCTCCGATCATCATTTGGATATACGGTTTGGCGTGAATTTGGTTTGGAAATTTCGGATTACACAATTTCTTCAATTTTTCTACGTATTTGGAATTGATCTTCTAATCTATGATGTATAAATGATGATTAATAATAATCTGGTTTCTGATACAGAGGTTCATCATTTAGATGCAACTGTAGAGCATACTCCCGTCATATTACTCAATGGGCTAGAGGCTCGTGCTGATAACGTGTTGTGAAACTATCAAAAATCTAACAACTAAAATAGAGAGAGATGGAGAGAGCTTAGAGAGAAGGAGGAGGATTCTTCATTATCAAGAATTGGTGCACTTCATTACAATGAATATAGGCCTATTTATAGGAAAATATAGGAGTTAAATATAAGTCATTAATACATTAAATATAGTAAATATTAGGTAATATTGGATGTGATGTAATGAAATTAGGTGATGATTTCATAACAAGTTTCTATTTTTAGTAATTTTCTGACATTTTTCTTATAAAGGACGGTGAATCTACTAATTTTATATTTTGATTATTTTAATTGTAGAATTATTTATTTGGACAAGATTGGAAACTTGTAAACAGAATTTTAAGGATTAGTAAGATGACTTAGGCCTCGTTTGATCCCCATATTTTTCAACTTTTTCCTCTAATTTATTTTCAATTATATATTTTTATGAGATCTATCATTTTTCATATTTCTTAAGTACTTTTCAACCACATATTCATAAAAAAAAAAAAAAAAAAAAACTCAAAAACTTCCTACACCAAACAACATCTTAAATTTGGTGACTCTATTTGTACGAGTTTAATTGTCTCATTGATAACTAAATTTATGTTCATGTCTTCGATCGATCGCTAAACTTTAAAGTGTAGAGTTTTGATCACGAACTTGTGTAAACTTCTTCAACCAGTCACTGAAGTTTAAAATGTCAAGTTTTGATCACTAAACTACGAATTAATTGTCTCAATAATCATTGATTTATGTATATGTCATCAACTAATCAAGTTTAAAATGTCGAGTTTTGATTACTAAACTTATCAAAATGGTAGATGTTAGTCATTGACTTAACTTTCGTAACATAATTAACGACGTGGCAGACTATTTTGGTTGATCGTATATTTCATTAGAGTCCTATGATTCAGAGTATCCTTTCCGGAGTTGATGGAAAGTGCACGTGGGGCTCGTTATCTTCAACCGACCAATCACAACACACCAAATTGTTAAGTAAGAAATTTTTAAGAACGTTTTCAATTGTTCCCTAAATTTTTAAAAACATTTTTTAAGGTTGATTTGTTATATACTATTGATAATTTAAAAGAGCTTTTATAAATTTTCAGATCAATAATGTCATCTTTACAAATTAACAAAGTGTTCGGCGGTCAGAGCCGTCATTTTTTTTTATTTTTTTTATTTTGGTGTTTTCTAGGTAGATGTGTGGTTGAAAATTGGAAAGAAAATGTGTATGGTTAAAAAAATAGTTTAGAAAATTGTGTTATTTATAAATTGTAATCATTGCGTAAAAGAACGGTGTGTAAGTGATAAAAACTCGATCAACGTGTCAAATGATAATTGATAAATGGTGGGTGACCCCAATGCCCACCCACCCATAATAGGGAGGGTGTGGTTGAAAATTGGAGAGAAAATGTGTATGGTTAAAAAAGTAGTTTAAGAAATTGTGTTGTTTATAAATTGTAATTATTGCGTAAAAGAACGATGTGTAAGTGATCAAAATTCAAAACTCAATCAACGTGTTGAATGATAATTGATAATTGATAAATAGTGGGTGACCCCAATGCCCACCCACCCATAATAGGGTGTGACTTTTATAGCTTGCCATTTTCCTTTGTGTAAAACCTTATCTAAAGTGAAAAATTATCAAAATAGAAGAACAAGAGAATATAGAGAGAATGAGAGAATTCTCATTGTAGGTGTATCTAGAATGAACCAATAAGGCCCTATTTATATGGGTGATTAATGTCACAATCATAATAACATAAAATTTACAAGGGTATAATGATAATTGGTCATTCACATATATTTATATTATTTATAACACTCCCCTTGAATGATCTATTACGCAACTGTCTGCCTCGTTAAAATCTTATTAAGAAAATCCAGTGGGATAAAACTTGAGCGAATGAAAAAGAGTACAGCTGCTCCCCTTGATGTTGGCCATCGTGAATCATTGAGTCTAATGTTCGAAATGACATCAAATGATAAGTAGAACAAATCATGTATTGAAGCTTGAAGTTCCGAAGTACTGCCTCGTTAAAACCTTGTCAGTAAAACTCAGTAGGATAAAATCTGAACCAAAGAATAGTCGACTTATTTCTTGATTCCAATTCATCTCAATATATAAATAACATATAGAGATCTCTTTATTTTTTCTATCATCGAGTGCCTAAATCTCTTATCATTTAAATATGTCCCTTTTACTTACCATGAGTATTTAGCCTCCAAGGAATCATCTCAATTATTTAAGAGATATTTGTTTTTGGATCGATTGTTATTATGCTTCAGACATAATTACGCTTCATGTGTGTTTTCTCTATAATGTTCACAAATCTTATATTATATCAATCGCTAAAATGCGTCAACACATGTCATTCATATTAAGGATATAATCTCAATCATATATCTAAGTGCATTTTGGTTGAGTGTATACATACCGCACTTCTTAGAAATCATAAAACTTCCCAAGCTAAACAAGTTATTCTCATAGCAAATAATTTGAGGGTTTTGATGATCTAACCGTTAATTAAAGAACTTTTGGTTCATTATGATTTTATTTCACTTTTATGTATGAACATTTGGTTCAATACAGTATTTATGAACTCTTGGTTCAATACAATATATATTTCACTTGTACGTATGAGCTTCTAGTTCAATACAATATTAATTTCACTCGTACATATGAACTTCTGGTTCATTACAATATTTATTTCACTCGTACGAGTTTTTGTATATTACAAATCAATATGTTTATTACATCGAAAAAGGTTTGGGACGATATCCAAGAAAATATTTAATGTCACATTCTTGTCTCCAATTTTCCCTTATATCGAAAAAAGTAAGGAACAAATATCCCAAGAAAATAATTATTGTCCCCAACTTTTCAATATATTATTCACATTTTCTTGGTGGAATCAATGTCACGCTGAGCCACCACTCCTTACGCGTTAAATAATGCATTTAAATAGATCGTTTGGGAAGAAAATTAGATCCATCAAAATGGATGTCATATTATCAAATATTCGTAAATATTTTTCTAATCTTTCGGTAAATGCTTTGAAAAAGATTTATCGAGTTCGACTTGAAAGATTGAGGCTATTGATGGACCAAAGTATCCCAGAAAATGTTCTTTAGTAGATCAAAGCAAAAGTTTGATTAGCCGGTGAATTACTAAATTCATTTACTAAGCACATATCTGGCTTAGGTAAGAGCACTTTTGCAAAGAAGCGAAGAGCAAAAAGATTGAAAGGTTGTTACAAATGTGCTTGATGGACATGTGATACCCGTTGTAAATCAATAGGATATTCGTCCAGAAATCGAGATGATAAAATAGATTTCATTAAGGGTGGACTAAGTAATGAGTCTGATGAGGACCCCTTGGTATATTGACCAAGAATTCCCACAACTATTTGAAATCTTCCCAAGAAAGCTAAAATGGTAAAATAAAGGATAAAACACATAAACCCAAGTTTAAATCTAACCCAAAATTCATTGATTAAAGAACCAAGTCCAATGTGTATCAACTAAACAAATTTCAAGGTGGCAGAAATCAACAACAAATACAAGAATAATAATATTCTAGAATTAGTTGAAGAAATTCCAAATAGTTAACTGGAGAAAAGGGTTTTTATCTCAACCCAAAGGAGAAACTCTCTCAAGAGCCATTCATCATGAACATTACAAAGTTAATCTAGGCTTTGGGGTTGAAGGATATTTATTGTACAAAAATGAAAGGAAATAAGAAAATCCGGAAATTACACAAAAAAACCCCCTTTTTTTGAATTCAGGGTGTTTCAGTCGATCGAACCGGTCGACCGATCCTATTTCGGTCGATCACATGGTCGACCTAAATGGCACTTTCGGTGGTACGTGATTCAGACGAAACCGACTGAGGCTGCCTTCAAAATTCTCTGCAGACTTTCGGTCTACCGGAATGACTTTCGGTTGACCGAAATTGGCCGAGTCCAATTTCTTCTTATTTTTGGCTTAAACTTGATTCTTGACTTATTCACATTGTTTCGCCTCGGATCTTAAACCTCATTGACATCGGATCTCATCATGGGTCCCACAGGCACGCGCATCGATGTTTTACTTTCTTACTTCTCATCATCCCCTCTCTCTTGAAAATGATTCGACCTCGAATCTTGCTTGAATGCACTGTCGTGAGACTCCTTGAACTTTGATCCTGCAACATTGTGGGTCACAGGTTCGTGCAATGAACCACAAATCGACACCTACAATAAAAAATAGAAAATTCATACAAAATAAATGTAATTGAAATTTCAGATTCACCGTGCAAAATCAATTTGTAGGTGTTGCCAAGAGCTTGAAATGAGCTAACACCGCAGAGTAGCAATTTGAATTTTATTCAATCGGGAACCCGTCCATTCTTCCAAAGGAACAACATCCAACCACTCGGGTCAAATACAACTCACATCGATCTTGGTTCAAATTGAAAGTACATATTTCAATATGCGCCCCAAATTGAAGTTCACCCTGCTCTCTCAAGGGCTCAACCAAATTTGCATTTTTATGCTCACCTAAACTAATAGTTCCATCAATAAACAAGTTCATCAAACTCAAAAGAGTTAGTAGGCTAGGGCCATAAGCAACATCAAGTGGAGAAAATTTGCTAATAGGATGAGCAATTAAATCGCAAGCAAATTTAACAACCACAAAATTAGCACCAACTTCATGCAAATGCACGACTTCCCAAAAGAAAAGATTAGCTATGTTGATGACATTGTTGGTTTCATTACATATAAACAAATGTGACATTTTAATACTCCTACCAACAATCACAAAAATAACATCATTTTCTTTCTTTGTTCCAAATAAACCCACTATAAAATTCATATAATTAGTAATCCAGGGTTTACTCATGGTGGGCAAATATGTATGGAATTCTTGGGGGCAAAAACTTGAGTTTAGCCATTTTGCAAGTTCAGAATTTACTACAAGTTCCAACATGTTCAATACTAATCTTCAAATTATGCCAATAAAATTGATCACATAATACCCCTAAGACCCATTTGATTTTAAATCGCCCCATCAAACAACCATCATGTGCCTCTCCCACTAACAATTCGCGCATGACAATTTAAAAAGAAACAATCCAATTTTCCAAAACAAATAATTATCATGCCCATAAAATCAAAATATTGCTTACAACATGATTCATAAATGTTTAACAAATTTGGATTATTAACATGCATGCCCTTAACATGGTCAATACAAAATGAGGGAGCTTCTAGAAATGTTAGAAGCAAAGTCCTTTTATCATCAAGACATCCTAATAAATTTTTCTCATAGACTCTCCTAACTAGCAATTCATTTATAGGGAAAATAGGCACATCAAACATATTTTCACAAAATAGGAATTCATCATGCCCATGAAATTTACTACATACAAAATTTTCACTACTCAAAAATACACTTTTCAAATCCACATCAACATTGTACAGCCATCTAATATATTCAAAATATAATAACCTTGCATTCAAAGAATTGTTAGGAGCATACCTTCTAGATGTTGCATCGGTTACCACATTTTAAGTACCTCGATTGTACTTGTTTTTGTGGGAAAATGTTCCTATGAATTTCTTCCACACGACATGCTTTGGAATTCATTGTTGCTTTGATAAGTAGGTCTCATAATTTCCTGCAACAATGGAGTAACCAAACTAGGGAGGGCATTTTTCGAATATTCAAGAGCAAAGAACATTTTAGAGTGATCTCTTCTCTCAATTTCTTTGGTGGCTCTCTTCACACTCTCTCCTTATTCTGAGGTAGGAACCTCAACCATCGGCTTTTCTCTCACCTCTCCTTTTTTTGGAGTATTAGCTCCAACTCTCATTTTCTCACCTTTTTTTGGGGTAGTAGACCCAACTCTCATGTCTTTTTCATTTTGCCTCTCCTTTGTTTCTTCATTTAATTTTTCAATTGAATTTTCTTTTGATTTCCTATTCTCCCTTTCTTTTTCTTCTTCCTCGAATTTCTTCTTGAGCTTCATTTGGTGCATATTTCTTCGGAGTTCAAAGATAGGACCACAACCCTTTTCCCATTCATTTTGAAGCTATACCAGTTCCTCCTCCTATCATGATTCACCTTTCGTTTACATTGCTAATGCCTCCCCAAAATTATATTAGTAGTGTGCATGGAACTACATCGCATAGCACTTGGTCCCCATAGGTTCCAATGTTGAAGGTAAGTAGAACTTGTTCTCTCACTCTCACCTCTACATAGTCACCCAACCTTTGCAATACATAGAGATTATGATGCTTCATGACCGGTAGCCCCAACTTTTTAACTCCACTAGCACTCACCAAGTTAGTGCAACTTTCCCTATCTATAACGAGACTACATGGCTTATCACTCACTAGGTACCTAGTGTAGAAATTTTATTCTTCATGTGTTTCCCTCTCATTATTATGGGCCAAAGATGTTCGTGAACTAGCAATTCTCTCCAACTCTCCCCTCTCATTATCACCCTGCCTATGGAATGATGGATTCTTCATTTTTGTTTTATCAATATTATTATCAATTCTATCTCCACTCCTATCTACTCATTCTCATCTTTTCCTATTCATGCTCCTATTTTGTTTTCTAATTCCATCCCTATATACAATGTCCCCAAAATTATCCCTCAACCTTCTCCTACCATCCCTCTTTTCTTCACCACTACTAGTTGGTGTACTCTCCCCTCTTGTTCCCAAATTTTCCAACCCACCCCCAATCTTCTCCATTTTTCTAGCCATGGTGGTTGAAAGATTTTGCAACAAGTACTTCAAATCTTGAGTTTGAGTATTGGAAATTTGCTCATTTTGAGTATTGAAATTTGACATGTGTGCAAGTGTGGTAGTGTCCTCATAAGGAATATTTTCTATTGTATTTCACTCAAACTTGGCTTTTACCCTCTAATGAGCTCACCACTCTTGCTTTTTTCTTTTCCACTCAAAACTCCCTTTCTCAAGTTCTCTAAGGAAGGTAATCAACTAAATCAATAAGTATAAGTCTTGTGGAGTCAAAGAAATCACAAACGAGGGAGAAAGAATTTATAACAAGTAGACACAATAGCAAGTGGAATTTATGTGCTTGCTATACTCAAAAGGAACAATTGTTATGTGGGATAAGATACTAGGAACACAATTTAAATAATGGGATTGAATAACCACAAGTAATAGAAAAGGCATAGATGTAGAGCAATAAGCACAAAGAGTGTAATTTTCAATGAGGCAATTTAGCAAATACTTTGTACTCAATCTTGAAGTGACCTTGAATGTGGATATCGTGGATAGATGACAACTCCCCAATAACTCAAATTTGACAAGGAAGGAATGAACAATAATTACTCAATGTATGGAGCAAGTGATAGATGGGATAAAATATTGACAACACAATTTCAACAATGGAAAGGACACCCACAAATAATTAACAAGTCATGGGTATTGAATAATAAGGCATTAATGAAGTATTTTTCTTTGGGACAATTTATCAAACACTTGGTAGGCACACTTATGAACTCATAGAATTGCAAGTATATGACTAATGGAATTCCCCAATAAACTCAATAATCAAAATGCCCAATACGTGGAGTTCAACAAATGCTCAAAAACATGAAATTTTTCTCAATTTTTTTTGAATAACAAAAACAACAACAAGAAATGTAAAAGATATGTTTACCAAATTAGAGCCAAGCCCTACTAACAAATGATGAGGACTCCCTTGGTATATTGATCAATAATTCCTACAACTATTTGAAATCTTCTCAAGAAAGCTAAAATGGTAAAATAAAGCATATAACACCTTAACCCAATTTTAAATCTAATTCAAAATTCATTGATTAAAGAACCAAGCCCAATGGATATCAAATAAACAAATTTCAAGGTGACGAAAATCAACAACAAATACTACTCTAGAATTAGTTGAAGAAATTTCAAAGAGTTAACAAGAGAAAAGGGTTTTTACATCAACCCAAAGGAGGAACTCTCTCAAGAGCCATTCATCGTGAACATCACAAAGTTAATCTAGGCTTTGGGGTTGAATGATATTTATTGTACAAAAATGAAAGGAAATAAGATAATCCAATAATTGCACAAAACCCCCTTTTTTTGAATTCAGGGTGTTTCGGTCAACCGAACAGGTCGACCGATCCTATTTCGGTCGATCACATGGTCGACTAAAATGACACTTTCGGTCGTACTTGATTCAGCTGAAATCGACTAAGGCTGCCTTCAAAATTCTCTGCAGACTTTCGGTCGATCGAAATTGGGTGAGTCCAATTTCTTCTTATTTTTGGCTTCAACTTGATTCTTGACTTCTTTTCATGACTTATTCACATTGTTTAGCCTCGAATCTTGAACCTCCTTGGCATCGGATCTCGTCATGGGTCCTACAGGTACGCACTTTGAGGTTTGACTTTCTCGATTCTCATCAGAGTCATTGGATGATATTCGATTGACTCTCGAGACGCACCCTTGTGGGTATGTGCAGCGTGAGTTACTATCATTATGGGCTCAATTCAACGTTGATAAAGACCGTTATAGTCTCAAGAATATAATAGCAAAAGAAACTATTTGTCAGTCTGTTATAAACAATGATGTTTTAGCTATTCAACATTGATATACGGTAAATCAGTATATTGTGTGTATATATATATATATATATATATATATATATATATATATATATATGCACAAATATTTATAAAATATTTTCATGTTTCCTTTCTCGAGTATTGATAAATTGTGATAGAAAAATCACCGAAATGTGAGCTTTAATTTTGGAGTATTGATAGGATGTAGAATGAGATAATAAAAATAGTGTGATTTAATCAAAAGTAAATTTTCACTTTTTCAAAAGATGCAGAGGGGATAGGAGACACCATATTAATGCCCACCCGCACTTGGCGGGTGGGCATTCGTTGTCGGCGGGCCCCTCCGACAACCCCCCAATAGGGGGCCGTCACGTGATCCCAGTGGGCACCATATAATCTTCATCAAAAAACGAGCAGTAAATAGTGAAATTTTAGAGGTTTAAAAATTCAATTATTTTCACAGTTTCATGCATCCCAAAATAACTTTTTCTCGTAAGTTTTCCTTCCTTTTACTCTCAAAGATGGAAGGACCAAAACTTTGACAGATCAAAACTATATGTGTATTTTGTGGATCTAAAGTAGGGAAATGTTTTAGGTATGTAGAAACAGCAATGGATCTAGGAAAGAAGTTAGGAAAGAATGGTATCAATCTAGTGTATGGAGGAGGTAGTAGTGGATTGATGAGTTGTGTTTCCCAATCTGTTGAAACAAAGAGAGTGAAAGTGGTAGGCGTTATTATACATGTTCCTTTGGTAGATATTGCAGGCAAAACACGATGGCATGAAGTACAGACATTATCTATCCATGAACTCATAACTTGCATGTTATATGTTTCTGATGCCTTCATAACCCTGCCCGGAGGTTTTGATACTTTAGAAGAAATCTTTAATATTACCTCATGGGCTCAATTGGATCTTCATACCAAGCCTATTGGGCTTTTAAATGTTAACAATTTCTTTAATGGTTTGCTAACATTTCTTGATTATGCTGTGGAATAAGGATTCATCTCTCCATTCTCTAGGAGAATCCTTATTTCTGCTCCTACGATCAAGGAACTGCTGGATAAGTTGCAATCATATATTCCAATACAAGATCCAGCAGAAGTTAAGATAGATTGGTCGCAAGGAAGAGAAATCAACCGAAAATGAAGTCCAGTTAATATACATTTAACCTTTTAAACCTCGTAATAGATTAGGGGTGGTATAGTACGTAGCATTCTTACTTTTGAAACATACCTCCAATTTTGAGTATTTTATAAAGTTTAAGCTTAACTTTGTGTACCTTAAAAACGATTAGGGGTGATAGAGTACGGAGTATTCTTACTCTTGAAACACATTTTCACCTTTTGAGGATTTTATAAATGTTTCCTCCTTTTCTTTTGTATGTTTTACATATATCCTCTTTCTTTACATGTTTCAATATGACTGTTTTGTGCTTCTTCAAGAGCAATAATAATATCCCTTCAGTATGTTTAGATGATGAAGTATACTTCTTCTGGAGTAAATATGTACTTCTGTAGTACATAATTGCTTGTGCGAAAAAAATTTCAGATATTTATCAAATCTGTTTATTTCAATCGTATAATATTCATCTTATAATACCGATCAGATTATTTTCACATTAGCCATGTCTGTGCTATCATGTGCTATTATCTTATCATACATCAACAATTTTCTTGTTGTATAATTCATTTTCATCTTTTTTTTCAATACAGATAATAGTAACTTCTGATACCGTTTGATAAAATAATTTTATTAACATCCAGCAACTTTTTAGTAATTGTAACTTCTTGTACCATTTGTCGAAATATCAAAGAACAATAATATAAAATTTTTAAGAACAGAAATATTTAAAATCAATAAAACCAACCATATAGGTGGTACCGTAATATGTGTACATTTAATCACTACCTTTCTTCAAATGTGAAAAAGAAAGCATTTTCTTTTGCTTTTGTAAATGCTTTATTGAAATGATAATTAAATTATAAAATATATTTAATCATTACATTTCTTGAAATGTGAAAATGAAAGCATTTGTTTTTGCTTTTGTAAATACTTTATTGGAATGATAAATGTATTGGATTATAAAATATATTTAATCATTACCTTTCTTGAAATGTGAAAAAGAAAGCATTTGCTTTTGCTTTTGTAAATGCTTTATTGGAATGATAAATGTATTAGATTTTAAATACATAAATGGTGAATTCATTTAAAACATACATTTAGTTGATAGATCAATATTGTCAACATCACCATAATACATAGAGTCGAAAGATTGACCAATAAAAGTTAAATGTACATAAATATGAAACTTTGTAGGTATTAACATAATTTAAAAGATGAATATATTTGAAACCATTCTCATATGAATTGAAAATAAAAAAATAAATTAAAAAATCCTAATATGAAGGTATAATAAGAGCGGAAATATTTAAAACTAGTATAACCATCTATATATATGATAACTTAATATGTATATTTAAAACTGATAAAACCAATCATATAGGTAGTAACATAATATAATCAAAACTAGCAGAACCAACCATATATGTGGTAACGTAATATACTTGAAACTTGTACAACCAACCATATAGGTGATAACGTAATATACTTGAAACTGATAGAACCAACCATATAGGTGGTAACGTAATATACTTGAAACTTTTAGAATCAACCATATAGGTGATAATGTGATATATAAAAGAATTTAAAGCCCTTATCTCCTGTATATGGATTGAACCTTTGTTAACTTAATTGGTTAGAGGCTCATGCTGATAACGTATTGTAAAAATATCAAAATAAAAGAACAAGAGAATATAAAGAGAATTCTCATTGTAGGTGTATTTAGAATGAATCAATAGTGCCCTATTTATAGGAGTGATCAATGACACAATCGTAATAACATAAAATTCACAATGATATAATAATATAAAGTTTACAAGGGTATAATAGTAATTGGTCATTCACACATATTTATATTATTTATATAACAATCTATACAAATATCTAGAGGTGGACGTGATTCAGTTTGGTTCTGATTTCAGAAGAACCAAACCAAATCATAAACCGATGGTTTTTTACTAATGGAACCCGTTGATTTTTTTTTTTAAAGATATGTAACCAAATCGCTCGGTTCTGGTTTGGTTTGGTTTTGAGATCATTACTTGAATTTTTAAATAATAAATGAAAATTAAAACTTATTTATATCCGCTTCTTCATTATAATCTATTTGCATCATTACTAAATAGAAAATGAAATTTGTAGTTAATAAAACAAAAATTTTAAAAAAGTAACATGTTATTCTAAGTCAAAGAAGAAGAAACTCTCCTGAAGGAAGCTCGCCGACTCGTTGAAATTTAGAGAATCGAACATAAATGTTGTTTAAACTTATAGTTACAGGTTATGATGAAGTTTTGACTCTCATTCTACCGTGACGCCGTGTGAGTTAAGAATAAAATTTGCAATTTGAGTTTTGATTAACTCTTGAGAATTGACGAATTAAGCTGAGGTTTATGTATACATAAATTTTAAAAAATAAACATCAATGCTATCGATGGTGACTAAGGAGTGTAAAGATTGTTGTCTTATAGAAGTGCAAATAAAACAGTGTGAATGCGTGTCTATAATTGAAAAGAAAATAAATGAATTAGAATTTATAATTATGATTTAAAATCTTTGTCTAATAGAAAATGAAATAAAATTTATAGTAAATAATATTGGGGAAATTACACAAACTACCTTAAAAAATTAACTAATTTGATTTATACCCTATCAACTAATTAAAACATTGAACACCGTATTTAATACTTCCTAAAACTAACGAAACACCCCAAACACACAGAAACCACAAATTCGCTTCATTGTTCTCCCAATTTTCATCAGCTCCTTCCTCCCTTCCTCACGTTCCCTGCAAAACATCCAAAAAAATGAGAGAATTTTCAAATTCCAAAATTATATAATTTTCTTCAAATCTGTAGAAGTATGTACGGATTCGAAGCGTTGTCCTTCAACATTCACGAAGGGTACTTGGAGGCGATTCTGCGAGGCCATCGATCGAGACTTCACTTCTTTAGACTACAAAAACCTCTGCTGGAGTGAAACAGTGGAGGACATCAAGATGCACCTCTCCTCCAGAACTTGCAGATGCATAGGAGAAGGTACTAGGTGCCATGAAAGCTGCAAAAGAGCGAAACTCTGATTGTGACTTGTGAGAAAGCTTTGTGTGCCCAGAACCTGCTTGTCTTCACCATGATGCATAGGGTAATGGTGACTTGTGTGTTTAAAGAAAGTTTGGAAAGCTGAATGACTGGGAACTTTGTTTTCGTGATCCCATGAATGAATGAAAATTAAGGGGATAAGAGAGAGTTTTTTATTTTTGGAAAGCCTGTGCCTGTGATGTGAAAGTTCTTTATTTTATTTTTCATTATTTATTTAAAGAAAGAGAACCAGAGAGACGAGAGAGAGGAGGGCCGAGGGGGAGAGCACCATGTGTCTCACCTTCACCTATGCTTTTTTATTTTACTGTAATAAAAAAGTAAAACATTGTTCGCCAGATTATATATATGCATAACTAGCAGCAGTCCATGTAAAATAAAATTGTTCGTTAATGTGTAGTGAATCGATCAAATTATGGTTTAAATAATTTTAAACAATGAATTATAAAATACATTCAATTATGTTCAAGTGATATTACAAAAAATTTAAAAAAATAATGTTCAAATAAAAAAAGGTGATAGTATCACTTCTCACCGTGTCGCTTTTTAGTTAATGAGAAAATTGATAAAAAGTGGCGTTGCGTCACTTTTTTTTTATTAAAAAAATGGCATTATGTTACTTTTTTGAAAAAGATTGACGTATATGTTAGTATGCAAAATATGTAATATATTTATTAGTATTTGTGAACTTGTGTAATTTCCTATGTTACACTGACGCAGGTAGTAAATGATGGATATTGCAAAAATCGAAAAAGTGATATTCAAGTAGTAAAAAGCAAAACGTTACCTTTTTTTACTAAAAAAGGACACCATGCCACTTTTTAATTATGAGAGAATGTGAGATAAAATAAAAAGTGATAAGAAGTGACATTTTGTCACCTGACATTGTGTAATGTATCTATTAATATTTGTGAAATTGTATAATTTGTTATCCAATGATGAATATTGCAAGAACTGAGAAAGTGACATTCAATCAAG
Organism: Ligustrum vulgare; assembly: GCA_963555705.1. Lineage (NCBI taxonomy): Eukaryota > Viridiplantae > Streptophyta > Magnoliopsida > Lamiales > Oleaceae > Ligustrum > Ligustrum vulgare. The sequence continues at coordinate 48,916,230 of OY743174.1, forward strand.
TAAAAAAAGTGACATTGTGTTTGTGTTTGTGTACGGAGAATTGAAAGAAGTGGCACAGTGCCACATTTTAATTAAAAGAGAATGTGAATTAAAAGAAAAAATGATAAGAATGTTATAAATTATTAAGAAATTCTTGTAAATTATTAAATGAAATACCTAACTTGTTAGGTGTGAATGACTTATGACCACTCTTTATTTCTTAGTGGTATGAATTATTTATATTTTATTCCTATTTCCATTCTATAAATAGGAGTCATTTCCTTTGTAAAATTACACCTCCTAATGAGAATTCTCTCCTCATTCTCTCCATCTCATTCTCTCTAATATCTCTCTATCTACTTCTCTAATTCTTGTTATGATTTTGATAGTTTTACAACACGTTATCAGCACGAGTCTCTAGCCTATTGAGTAATATGACGGGAGTATGCTCTACAGTTGCATCTAAATGATGAACCTCTGTATCAGAAACCAGATTATTATTAATCAACACGAACCACTCAATTAAATCCCATATTGTTACTAAGACTTATGGAATTGCGAAATTGATCTTGAAGATGAATACTTCGATGAAAAAAAAATTGAGAAGAGAAAAGCTTCTTCATACTCGGGAGATTTGTGAGAATTTAGATTAAAGGCACGACTGCAGTTGTGATCATGGTGTCCAACACTAACTTGGTGAAAATTAACAAAAGTCCACCAACTTGGTAGGTATAGTGGTAAGATTTTAAATCGTTTCATTATAATTATGCATATTAATTATATAATTAGCATTAACAATATTCACAACTAATTAACGATTAATATGTGATCAACAAGATAAATTAAAGAGTTTAAACAAGGTATAAGTAATATAATTATTGTCATACCGTGATGGATTGAGTTATTATGGACTGGAATTATACCTTAACTGGATATGACTCATCATCATAACGGATTGGACTATTATGAATACCTTGACTGGAAGATATGACTCGCTCACTCATGAAAGGTAATTATTTCATTATGTTGACACCGCCTATATGGTCGGTTTATCAATTGAATACATGGAATATTTTACATATATTCAAATTTTATAAACACCTCAGTTGTTGGTTGATTCTAACATATTAGAGGTTGTTGTCAATATATATACGTGGTGGTATAACCACAGTATTATTATTGTTAATAAATATACAATATTATTATTATTTGATGCTTGATTAAATGATACCAGAAGTTATCATTACCAAAAAGTTGGTAAATGTTGATAAAAATATTTTATCAAACGGTACCAGAAGTTTCCATTATCTGCATTGAAAAGATAGATAAAAATGAATTATCCAATAAGAGAATTTTGATGTATGATAAGATATTATCACATGATAGCACGGATATAGCTAATGTTAAAATAATCTCATCAGTATTATGAGATGAATATTAGATGATAAGTATCTGAAAAAGTTCTTGCACGAGCACTTATGTATTCCAGAAGAAGTAAAAATTATTATTTAAACATACTGAAATGATATTATTATTATTATTATTGCTCCTGAAGAAGCATAAACGATTCATACATGCAAAATACAAAAGGGAAAAACATTTATGATCCTCAAAATTAGAGATGTGTTTCGGGAGTAGCCGTGTCCTACCACCTCTGATCTTTTTGAGGAAATAAAGAAAAAGGTGTGTTTCAAGAGTAAGAATACTCCGTACTCTACCACCTTAAATTTTTGAGGTACACAAGATTAAACATTGATAAAATCCTAGAAATTTATGGTGTGTCTCAAGAGTGAGAATACTCCGTACTCTACCACCACCTATTCTAGGGTTCACAAAGTTAAGTTTACATTAACCGGACTCCATTTTCGCTTGATTCCCCTTCCTTGCGACCAATCTATCTTAACTCCTGCTGGATCTTGTATGGGGATATACGATTGCAACTTATCCAGCAGTTCCTCGATAGTAGGAGCAGAAATAAGGATTCTCCTAGAAAATGGAGAGATGAATCCCTGTTCCACAGCATAATCAAGAAATGTTAACAAACCATCAAAGAAATTGTTAACATTTAAAAGCCCAATAGGCTTGGTATGAAGATCTGAATGAGCCCATGAGGTAATATTAAAGATTTCCTCTAAAGTACCAAAACCTCCGGGCAGGGCTATGAAGGCATCAGGACCATATTTGGGATGCATGAAACTGTGAAAATCATTGGCTTTTTAAACTTGAAAAACTTCACTATCTATTGCTCGTCTTTTGAAAAAGTGAAAACCTACTTCTGACTAAATTACACTACTTTTGATAAAGCTTACCTTTCGGTGATTTTTCAATACACTTTATCAATGCTCAAGAAATGAAACATGAAAATATTTTATAAATATATGTGCAAATATATACACACAATATATCGATTTACCTTATATCAATGCTGAATATCCAAAACATCATTGTTTATAACAGTCGGCAAACAGGATTTTTTGCTATTATATTTTTGAGACTATAACGCTCTTTATCGCAGATAAATTTAGCCCATAAAGATAGTAGCTCACGCTGCACATACCCACTAGGGTGCGTCTCAAGAGTCAATCAGATATCATCCAATGACTCCTTACTCAGTCCACCCTTAATAAAGTCTATCTTATCATCTCGATTTATGGATGAATATTCTACTGACTTACAACGGGTATCACAAGTCCATCGAGCACATTTGTAGCAACTATTTAATCTTTTTGCTCTTCGATTTTTTGCAAAAATACTTTTACCTAAGCCATGCATGTGCTTAGAAAATGAATCTGGTAATTCACCAGCTAAACGAACTTTTGCTTCGATCAACCAACGAACATCTTCTGGAATGCCTTGATCCATCAGCAGCCTCAATCTTTCAAGTCGAACTCGGTAAATCTTTTTCAAAACATTTACCGGAAGATTAGAATAATATTTGCGAATATTTGATAATATAACATCCATTTTTTATGGATCTAATCTCTTCTCAAATGATCTATTGAAATGCATTATTCAATGCGTAAAAGAGCGGTGGCTCCGCGTGTCAGTGATGTCGATTCCATCAAGAAATAATGGAATAAATTATTGAAAAGGTGGGAACAATGAGATAATACGTCATCACCTTTTTCGATATAAGGGAAGATTTGGCGACAAGATTGAGATCATGAGATATTTTCTTGGATATTGTACCTGATTTTTTCGGTAAACTAATAAAGGTATACTGATTTGAACTGTACAGAAATACGTACTGATGAAATGAATACTGTATTGAACCAGAAGTTCATACATATGTACAAGTGAAATATCTTGCTGAACCAGAAGTTCTATAATGATTGGTTAGATTCCAATTCAATAATGAGATTTATTGAGAATGCAAAATGACATTCATTAAAGAACCAGAAGATTGTTCAGGTTAACAAGTTATCATTCCTGCTTGTTCTCAAAGACAAATTAATTATCTCACTAAGAAAATTAATGACTGATTATTTGCTCAAGTAATGATATTAAGAGCAAAGTGATAAATGAAAGCATGAATATATCTTAAAGCCATTAATGATTTTACGAATTAGTTGAGATAATAGAATATTATATTGCTAATGATTTAGCAGATTAAAAGCCTCAAGTTATTTTCTATGAGAACAATTTGAATATAAATATTTCTCATGCAGCAATATTTTACATACAAACATGTCAATAAGATGAAATAAAGATTAGCTTTTAAAGCTTTATGATTTCTAAGAAGTGCGATATCTATATACACTCCAACAATACGCACTTGATATATGATTGTGATTATATTCATAATTATGAATGACATATGTTGCGGCATTGTTAGCCGACTGATATAAGTTTCTTGAATATTATGGAGAAATAAACAATAACACGCATGAAGCGTGATCAAGTTTAAAGCGTAATTATGCCTGAAGTATAATGACAATCGATTCCAAAAACAAATATCTCTTGAATAATTGAAATGATCCCTTTGAGGCTAAATACTCATGGTGAGTAAAAGGGATATAATTAAATGTAAGAGACTCAGGTACCTGATGATAGAACATATACAGAGATCTCTCTATGTTATATTGAGATGAAATGGAATCGATAAATAAGTCGACTGCATACATAAACAACCCTTTTATGAAAATGAGGTTAATGAAATTATAATACTTTGGCCAAGTATAAAATCTCAATGTAGGGATTATTGTTATGGGACCTGAAGTCCAAACACTTAAATGTGTAATGTCAGTAGCTATTTGTACAAATGAAAAATATTACACAGTCGTAAAAGACGACTAGTTGCGCGCGAAATTTTTCAAAGAACTGGCATGACATATGGTGGATGTGACTATAATCTAGATCACTAGTTTGAGCTCTTTGATATACCAATGAGTGAGATCAAAAAGTGTGATTCTCATCTCGGTACTTTGGGAGTTTTCTTTGATGTACCAGTTGATCGCGGTACGTTGAGACTTCAAGAAAAATGATTATAGATTATATGTCGAAATTTATATCTATTTCAATGATTGATTATACTTCTGCAAATTAGAAATTGCAGTTTATAAAGTGCAAGAACATACATGTATAAATCATTGAAAGATTCAATTTGCCCAGAATAGTATCATTATAGAATGAAATGTGATTCTTAAAATAAAATCACATGAAGAATGATACATATGACCCCATAATATAATATGTTGAAAATGAAATTGGTGTGTACTATTATTATATTTGAATATTTGGGCATGCAATTGATTTTCAATATGCAAAATTATATTATCCACCGGAAAATGAATATTCACCAGAAGTGAATTTGAAAATGAATATTTAATTATTCATCAGAAGTGAATTCTAGATTTTGATAGAAGTGAATCAATTCTAGATTTGAGTAATGCAATCAGTCAACTAACTAAACATTGCTTGTTATAGCATGTTCAGTACATCATAAATGAACCATGACATTATAAATGAGTTATAAACTATTTATAAAAGCTCATCACAAACTATATGTTTGATGAAATGATTTGAGATTGCATTAATATACTTGTGATATTCCTATGAAGGGAACAAATACGCGCTGCACTCTTTTTCCATTAACTGAGGTTTTGTCCCAAGGGTTTTCCTAACAAGGTTTTTAATGAGGGAGCAATTATGGCGTGTCAATGCGAATAATGTAATCTTTTTCCCTTCTCTAAGGTTTTGTTCCACAGGGTTTTCATAACAAGGTTTTTGAGACACTGTCACAGCTATCTGCAAGTAATAATTCAACAACAAGCTCTCTCTTTAAATTGTGCTGGAATGATATCAACAAATGAAGAAAATCATAGACATCTGGAATGGTATCAACAAATGGAGAAAATCATAGACATCTCATGAAGAATGTTATGATATCGGCTACACACAAGAAGATTTTCATATATACATATTCCAGACATCATTATTCAAAAGGTTCATGAATACTTGATTGCACACTTCAGGGGGAGAATCATGCTGTCATGCTGTACTATTTTTCCTTCGTCCAGGTTTTATCCTACTAGGTTTTCCTGACAAGGTTTTAACGAGTCAGCGGTTGTACTCTTTTTTCTTCGTTCAGATTTTGTCCCATTGGGTTTTACTGACAAAGTTTTAACGAGGCAGCACTAAAGCAATAAAGCAATAAAGCTCTTCAGCACTTCATAAATCGAAGGCAACACTTCATAACTTCAAGTTTCCAGTACATGATTTGTACTACTTATCATTGATATCATTTTGGATATTAGACTCAATGATTAATGATGGCCAACTTCAGGGGGAGCAGCTGTACTCTTTTTCCTTCGCTCAAGTTTTATCCCATCGAGTTTTCTTAGCAAGGTTTTAACGAGGCAGACAATTGAGCAATTGAGCAATAAGTCATTCAAGGGGGAGTGTTATAAATTATTAAGAAATTCTTGTAAATTATTAAATGAAATACCTAACTTGTTAGGTGTGAATGACTTATGACGACTCTTTATTTCTTAGTGGTATGAATTATTTCTATTTTATTCATATTTCCATTCTATAAATAGGAGTCATTTCCTTTGTAAAATTACACCTCCTAATGAGAATTCTCTCCTCATTCTCTCCATCTCATTCTCTCTAATATTTCTCTGTCTACTTCTCTAATTCTTGTTATGATTTTGATAGTTTTACAACAAAGAAGTTACATTTTGTCACTTTTTTTTTAAAAGAAAGAAGTAGTATCGTGTAATGCATCTATTAGTATTTGTGAACTTATGTAATTTGTTAGTCAATGATAAATGTTGTAAAAATTGAAAAAAGTGACATTCAAATAAAAAAAGGACAAAATGTCACTTTTTTTTTAAAGTGATACTGTGTAACATATCTATTAGTATTTGTGAACTTGTATAATTAGTTAGTCAATGATTAATATTGCAAAAATTGATAAAGCGACAACTTTTTCTACTAAAAAGTGACACCATGGCAATTTTGAGTTAAAAGGAAAAAATAAAAAAGTGGCATTGTGTTTGTGTATAGAGAAGAGAGAATGTGTAATATATCTATTGATGTTTGTGAACTTGTTTAATTTGTTAGTCAATGACGAATATTGTAAAAATTGAAAATTTGACCTTCAAGTATAAAGAAGTGACAAATTGTCACTTTTTTTTTTTTTTTTAAAGTGACAAAATGTCGCTTTTTTAGTTAAATAAAAGAAAAAGTGATAAAAAACTTACATTATATCACTTTTTTTAAATGACACAATTATTCTAATATTTTGAATAAAATTAACAAATTATGAATTTATTTTAAGATTTTAATTTATATTTGATTGAGAATGTAACATAAATGTCACTTTTAAAAAAATATCAATATGGATGTCAAATCGAAGATCTCAACGAGAACTTTAATAGGTGACATTGTATCATTTTTTTTTTTAATTTAAAAAGGACAAAATTATTAAAAATCTCATAATGTCACCTTTTTTTAAAAAAAAAAGTCGCAGCATTCCACTTTTTCTTGTGAAACTGATGAATGTAAGGTGCTTGTTGAGATCAAATATCGGAGAAAGTCCATGTTGTCACTATTTTTTAAAAAAAGTAGCAACCTGCCACTTTTTCATATGAAGCGATTAATGCAAGGGACATGTTGAGATCAAGCATTGGAGAAGTGTCATTCTATCACTTTTTTTACAAAAAAGTCACAACTTGACATTTTTTCATGTGAAGTTGATGAATACAAAGTGCTTGTTGAGATCAATCATCGGAGAATGGTTATGCTAACATTTTTTTAAAAAAATGTCGTAGTCTGCCAATTTTTCATGTGAAACTGATGAATGCAAGGTGCTTATTGAGATCAAACATCCGAGAAATGCCATGCTAACACTTTTTTTTTTGAAAAAAGGCGCAGCTAGCCACATTTTCATGTGATGCTAATGAATGCAAGGTGATTGTTAACATTAAATATCCGAGAAGTGTCATTATGTCACTTTTTTACAAAAAAAGTCATAGGTTGCCAATTTTTTATGTGAAGTTGATGAATCTAAGGTGTTTGTTAAGGTCAAACATCGGATAAGTGCCATCCTGTGACTTTTTTTTTTTTTTTTTTAAAAAAAAAAAGTCGTAAACTGTCACTTTTTCATGTGAAGTTGGTCAATGCAAGGTGATTGTTAACATCACCATTGGAGAAGTGTCATTCTATCACTTTTTTTTTTTTTTAAAAGTCGCATCATGCCACTTTTTCATGTGAACTTTGTAAATGTAAAGTGATTATTGACATCAAGCTTTGGAGAAGTGTCATGCCGTCACTCTTTTTTAAAAAGTCGCATCCTGCCACTTTTTCATCTAAAAAGTGACACAATGCCACTTTTTGAGATATTGTAATGAATATTGCAAAAACTAAAAAAAGTGACATTTGAGTAGAAAAAAGTAATAAAATGCTACTTTTTAGTTCAAAGAAAAAATGATAAAAAGTGACATTGTGTCACATTTTTTAAAAAAGTGGCATTGCGTCACTTTTTTTAAAAAAGTGAGAAAATTATTAAAAAGATGACAAAAGTGTTTAAAAAGTGGCACTCAATGTCACTTTTTTAGTAGATTTTTTTTTTTTTTTTAAAAGGTATTTTGTCAACTTTTCTTAAAAAAAGTGGCATTGTATGACGTTTTAGTTTAAAAAGTGATTTGGTCACTTTTTCTTTAAAAAAAAAAAGTGGCATTTTGTCACTTTTTTTATTAAAAAAAGTGATAAAATAATAAAAAGTGACATTGTGTATCGTGTCATTTTTTTATTAAGAAAGTGATAAAAAGTGACATTTTGTCTTGTGTATAAAAAAGTGATATTCAAGTAACAAAAAGTAACAAAACATTACTTTATTTTACTAAAAAGTGACACCGTAACACTTTTTAATTAAAAGAGAATGCGAGTTAAAACAAAAAGTGAGAAGGGAAAAAAAAGTGGCATTGTGTAATGTATCTATTAATGTTTGTGGACTTATGTAATTTATTAGCCTATGATGAATATTGAAAAAAAAAAAAAAATTGACCCAAGCATAAAAAAGTGACAAATTGTCACTTTTTAGTTAAAATAAAAAGTGATAAAAAATGAAATTATGTAAAAGGCACAATTATTCCAATATTTTGAATAAAATTAACAAGTCATGAATTTATTCTAAAGTTTTAATTTATATTTGATTGAGAAAGTAACGTATATATCAATTTTTTTAAAATAAGTGACATTATGTCACTTTTTAAAAAAAGTGACAAAATTATTAAAAGAGTGACGAAAATATTAAAAAATTGACACTCAAAACTTATAAAGTATTTTAACTTCGTAAAAATCTCAAAAGTGTATTTTTGTAAATGATCAAAAAATAAGAGTATTTGTGTTAATATCCCAATAATATTTTTGCACATTTCACATTTATAATTTCAAATTTAAATTTTTTGATAAGATAGATACCAACTAATTTGTATATATATATTGCATTTGATTCTTGGTTTTGGTTGAGAAAAGGGAATCGAAATCAAATAATTCTAGATTCTAAAAATTAAATCATTATTTTTTTTTTTAATTTACGTGAAATAGAACCAAACCACTTGATTTGATCAGATCTGGTTATTTTGTTCACCCTTACAAATATCATTCCTCTGCCAGTGATAGCAAATAGCAATCAATCTGGAAGAAAAATGATAGGTCGTATAGATAGATAGTGCGTTGATTACAAAAGATAGCAGCCAATCCATCCGAAGATCAAGGATCGCCGCCGCAATCGCCGTCGGTATATTCCTAGGCTGCGTCTTCGCCTTCTTCAACCATGGCGGATTCTTTGTTTCCACGCCTCCATTCACATCTCCATCGACATATCAAATTCAGAGGTTTTATACCCAATTTCTTAATTTATTTGTTTTTTTAATTCTCACTTGACTTCAAAATTAGTCTTTTGACTTCAGAATTGAGACGTTGATGCACTTAGATCCCATGAATTAATCTCATGGAATCCAAATATGTATTGTATTGTAATAGTTATGCCCTTTCACAGAGTACAAAGAATGAATTTTATAAATATAAGCCTATGTTGTAACTTAAAAAATGAAATTGCTTTGCATTTGCTAACTCAAAATCCAGTGGATTCGTGGCCAACATAATCCCAGCCATTTCCCCTCCAAGTAGGCGTCACTTGCTCAATAGAACACGCTCTTAGGAGGTAGAACCACTGGCCTAGAAAAAGGTTTGAGGGCCATTTGCACGGCCAAGTCAACGACCGGAAGAGAGCTAATGAGTGCAAGAGATGTGGTTAGAGGGATTTGGCTAGAGTTAGAATACACAGTATGTTAAGTGAAAATTGGATTCTCTCTCTCTCTCTCTCTCTCACTCTCACTCTCACTCTCACTCACACACACACACACACACACACACACACACACACATGTAGAAAGCAAATGTACCAAGATGGGTTTAATGAAACGGGTCTATGCCCAAGCCTTCAATTGATAATTGATGCTGAGTCAGCCAATGTGGGACCCCTCTGCCATGGCATGTTTATAGATATAACAACATTCATGGCATTTTTCTTTTGTAATTATGTTTGGTTTGATGTGAATTGTGGAAATTCATTCATATTGTTTAGGGATTTAATTGATGCCCCTTAGCTTTTAATATCTTTTGCATGTATGTAGTAGTGTTCTTGGTAGTTCAACATTGATACTCAGAATTTGTTAACATGGAAGAAGAATAAACAATACTTCAAATAAATGAAGTAAAATTTTGGAACCTGTGTATTGAATATGACCATGAGTCTCATAAGTTCATAACATATTTAAATGTCTTTGATATTAACCAACCTAAGAGTGAAGATAAAATTAGAATGCTCCTAATTACTACTTCAACTTTGGTCACAATGTGGTTCACTATTGTTGTTTCAAATTACCAGAATGTCCCTGGCTGAAAAGAAAAGAACAAAAAAGACTTTGTCCTAAAAATTTCAGAATTTCCCTCGCGTCCCCAAATTCAACTGCTACTCCCATGTCTCCATTTTAGAATAAGCTCTGGCAGCTTTTGATTTCTCCCTCTCCAACTGAGGTATAATGCTGATTTTTTTTCCCATTCTTTGTGAACTTCATCTTAAACTAATTTAGTTTTCTTCTGGATTTCGCAGTTGGTTGAAGTGCGTAGCATAGGAGCGGTTCTTGAGAAGGAGATTGGCGCAAGAATACTACCGACGGTACGTGCTCCGATTTTCAACATATCCAAAAATCCTGCTTCGTCAAGCCTATATGAAGATATCACAATGTTTGTGAAATCTTTGTACTAAATTTCGAAACCCTAGCATCTGTTATAATTTTTTTTTTTAGTCTGATGATAATTTTTATTTCCACGGTGTATGTCTAATTTTTTTTTTTTTTTTTGGGTTGTATTTAGTTGTTTTTTTCTATCATTTCAACTTGTGTGCTACTGAATGATAAGATTCCTATCAATCTAGACTTACGAAGACCTTTAGAGGGGTCGCTATTTTTAATCTTCAAGTTCACTGCAGGCAAAGTAGCATTGCTAAATTATGAACAGCCTTGTCCTTTCGTCCTTCAAAATCTTACATCATAATAAATTCATTTTTCTGCTTTTATTTCCTCTGCCACATAAGTTTGTTTTTTGAGGAGACTGTAAGAGTTGTTTATGTATGGTAATTTACTTGTGGGTTTAGGAGTGCTAGGTTTTGCTCTTTTTATCAAATAGGAGTCGACTTACCTTGCTTCCCTAGCTAATTGTTGTCTTGGCTTTACTGTCGTTATAATATGCCTGTAGTGTCAAAAGCACTTCGCATATACGAGATGCCAAAAATGGATCCTGCAGTAAGTAAACAAGACATCCTTTAATGATATCTTGTTATATCTCATTAGGAGGGAGGGGATGGATTCTATTGATTACATCACAGCGGATTAGGACACAGTCTTGCCCTTCATATTTAGAATACAAGGTCATTTTTATTTCTCAGAGCTTTTGGGTTGAATTGAATACAATAATATAGGGAAGTTGGCATTTTAGGCTTCCCTTTTAAATTTTGTTTGAAAGCTCCAATGATGACTTTCGCTTCTAATATCGTTCCAATTTCTGAAGCTCTACATTATGTGGAGCCATAGGTTGAGTTGAAGGGACAACTGAGGAGCTTACACTTCACATTTCATGTAGAACTATGTCAAATTTCTGGAATTCTTGGTAAAATTTCAATGTGGACGAGATAGTAGTTACCTGCAATTTGCTGATTCTACTGGACCACAGTAATTGCATTTCTTTATTTGGTTTTCATGTTTCTAGCTTGATTTTACATTATGGGTATCAGAAATTTGAGATTATTTTGAGCAATTTATTTCATATCTGACACGTTTGACACGTTAGGAACACAAAATGAAGGGGAAGAATTATGGAATTTGTCATGGTTGTCGACAGCGGGACATTGGTTGGGTGATTGTCCAACAAAGATGACATGCCCTGTTTGTGGACAAGGATTAGTCAAATTGTTTGAGGTTGAAAAACCGTCTTCCAAGTACTTGGGGAAGTTGTTCTATTCTTGTTCTCGGACGGGTTGTCATTTTTTTGTTTGGAAGGACGAATTGTTAAGTAGCCGAGCTAAAGTGAAGAACTTGATTGAAGAAGAGACGAATCAATTATCGCATCTACTGAAGATGTGTGCACGTATATCAAATGAAGACAAGGTGGAAGTGATCGTGGTAAACTTTCGCTCGAGTGAACGAAGCCGAACTGATAAAGACAAGAAGAAGGTGGAAGAATGAGACAATGAAAATGGAAATATGTTTGCAAATTTTGTACCATCATCCGTAACTAATGGATGCTTTTCCTTATAATTTTAGCTACTAATGTTGTGTCATTTGTTGTGTATTGGTTTTAGAACTTCCTGTCTAGTAGTACCGCGGCAAGTTTTTGGGTTCTTGAAATCATCAGCTTGAAAGTTTCTGGATTCTTGAAATCTCCACTTGTTTTTGAGCTTGTATGGGGAAAATGGAAGAAACTTTTATTATTTCAAGATTTAGTTGATTAATTTATGTGTCGATTATTATGTATTTGTGCCTTTAACTTTCTTCACTTTCATCAATTGGGTTTGCTGGACTTGGTTTTGAGTTTTCAAACATTACCTAATTTTTTGTACGAATGCAGATTTTGCACCATTATTTTTCCCTTCAATCATGAGAGGATGTTTAGCTAAGAAGATTACTTTTAAGTAAATGAGTTTTGTTGGTTAAAATTGAAAATAAGTTTAATTAATTCTCAAATATGTAACTTTAGCACGAATTCTGCCAGAATTCTACTTTCTTGAACCAAGAAGTACCAACTTGCCTAGCTGGAATAATTCTAGAAAACAGCTGCCATGCTTTCTCGTATTGTCTATTCTGGTTTTTTAAAAATAATTTCAGAAAGCATTAGCTTATTTAAACCATGATGGCAAGTAGAACCTTTATCCTTGCAAGTAGATTCAGGTTTTATTTTGAACTATGATGGCAGAACATACCTTTTGTCAATTCAGTTTTATTTTACCTAAATCGTGTCATGAAACTCCTCCCAAATTTAGTAGAGGAATGAAAAGAAAACAAACCAATCAACACATTGATGACATGTGTAAAGAAATTAGTGGAGTTGGAATTTATATTACGTAATAAAATTCAACAAAAACTGTATCAATATTACATAATCAACTTCGACAAACAAAATGGATCGCAAAAGGGATTCTTCATGTCATTCACAATTAGGTCAAAAAATCTGTATCAATATTACATAATAGATATCATCCGATCTATTATCCATATAGCTAACATTGTGGTGCATAGGCTGGCATAACAGCTTGACTTCCGAAGGTAGGCATAATCCAATTGAACTCTCCACCCCATGGTTGTGATGCTCCTCTGTACAGGCAGAAATGTGAAGTGCATTTATTTGATGAAACAAATTAAAGCTATATATTATATAAAAGCAAGTAAGTCTTGCACATTTTCCCGCCAGAGTTTCCTGCCCATTCCCAAGCTTAGGAAAAAAAATAATAAACAATTGAAAATTCACAGAACCATAATCGTTTTAGCACAGAATCAGAATCGTTTTGACTTTTACATCAGTACAAATTACACTTCCCAGACCGCATTTAATGCCATCAGACATCATTTAATGCCCGAAAAAAATAATAATTAACAGTTGAAATTTTACAAAACCAGAATCCAGCCATGATTTTGGTAGCTACATCTGTTCAAATTACATTTCTTGAAAGGATGCCATCCTAGATCACATTTAATGCCATCAGACAGTATTTAATGACATGAAAGACAACATTTATTACTCTGAGAATTTCAAAGACTAAACTTTGAAAATTTTGAAATTTTAAAACGATAACCTCAGTAATCCTAATCATCTGCCCTCCTCTCAACTTTATCCTGCTTCATTTTACAACTTCTTGCCTCTGAACTTTAACTGGCAACACTTCTCCACCATGACTGAACTTACCAACATGGTTAGCGACATAAATTCAACGAAGATCGAGTGGAAGCTATTGGTCCGAGTTGTGAGACTCTAAGAAGTGCTAGATTTCAACCGCAAAGACCAAGTTAACAGCGTAGAGATGGTATTCGTAGATAAAAACGTTAGTTTCTCTAAAACCCATTCTTTTATACAAACTCTGAATTTAAGAATTATGTTTCAATACATTACTCATGTATTTTGAAAAATGCTATGGACTTGGTCGAAAACCTGCCATTTGCTGGAGAGGGCACACTATTTTTTCGAAGCTTTTTTTTTTTTTTTTTGAAGGCATAGTCTATATGATATAACTCAAATTTTTTAGAATTTAAACAGGTGCAATTACTGATAGTTATTTGTGTACCTGAGCAAGTGGTAGGAAATACCCAGTGCAGGTCAACATTATCATGTATTTCTTTACCTGCATGGAGCAAAAATTCATCTTTTGTTACTCCAGGCTTATTAAGTAGAACACAGAAATGCACAAATGTGTTTAAAAAAATCACAAATGATAATCTATTCAGAATACATTATTAGAAAATTATGATTCAATTACAAATAATACATTCTGTCAACAGATTTTTAACTTCGAAACGTTTCTAAGATCTGATAAAACCAATTACAGGTTTACGAGCAGATGAAAGTAGATCCTATAGAGCAGGAAATGTCTTGTCTCCAGGTAAACACATGCTTGGCAATGGAATCAGAACAACAATTTCTATTCCATTGTCAAAAATAAGGCCAGATAACCATAATTATCTTCTATCGAACCAAACTCACACAACATGTAACAACAGTATATTTCAAACCATTTCAAACAAGTTGTGCCAATATATACTATAATTTTAACTGGCCTAATGTCTTACAATGTAGGCAATGTAAACCCAGGAAATGAAACAATTCCAATAAATGAGTTTGGTGTAAATAAAGGTACAGAAAACCTCATGGCTTTATAACAATTTATATTTAAAGTAAAAGATACATTATGATTTATTCATGTATTTGTTGCAGGGAACATGCCATGCAATTTGACAGATTCAAACCTCAACTTAAACTAAAAAAAAAAAACATAGATTCAAACCTCAACTTAAACTAAAAAAAAAACATACACTACCCAACATATTGTTTCATCAACACCATTTAGTGATATCACAAATGGTAAATGAGAACTATATCTATTTTATTGTTGGTTTATATTATCAAGTATACATTGCAAATGTTGACAAGTGCTAACCAATTATTGTTCTATTTTTGGATAGGAATGCAAGCAGTAGATAAAAATCACTAAAATGCTGCTATTACCAAAAAGTCACACAACTCTAGGCAGTATAAAAGAAACGAACCATATAGAACATGCAACGCTCTAACTCCTGGGAAGCA
This sequence comes from Ligustrum vulgare, assembly GCA_963555705.1. Lineage (NCBI taxonomy): Eukaryota > Viridiplantae > Streptophyta > Magnoliopsida > Lamiales > Oleaceae > Ligustrum > Ligustrum vulgare. Next base: position 48,931,569 of record OY743174.1, read on the forward strand.
CAAGTTGGACGACGGAGTTAGAACTAAAGTTGGCAAACCAACTTCTAATGTGTGTGTAGATGTCAATTCCACTGATGTTACAATTGATATTGACACAAATGCAGACAATTGTGAGCTTTTTTCTTAAAACATGATATGTTTTATCATTTCTATAATGCCAAGTTCATTCAATCTTATTAACTACTACATGATAGAATTAATAGGATTACATTTTTTGAATTCAAAAATAGGAGATATGAATGCAATGGAATCTGAAATTTCAAGTAATGAAGACTATGAATGTGGAGGTACTTTTCAAAAACTGAACTATGCTGTTAATATTGAAGCAGACTATGTTTACATGCTAAAGACTAAAATGTTATCTTTTTTTTCTTAAGTAGATGATGCAGAACCTGGAGATTTCTTAGGAAGAGGTATGTCCATTTTGTTTTTCCTTATTATTTGTATTTCTTCTACATTGCACCTTTAGCAAAATAGTATGTCAAATATATAACTACATTAATTGTTGAACTTTATTTGGAAGCAGTTGAGTTGATTACAGAAAATCAAAGATTGTAATAAACAAACATTTAACAGGTTCACAACATGTAGCATTGGATATGAATAAAGTGACAATTGTTGACGAAGACAAAAAACTAAACAACTAACCCAAATATAAACTTTCAACAAATATAGCACTTGAAATATCGTGCACATAGAAAAGGGGTAATGGAAAACAAATATTGTAATTGCTGAAGTAGCACACAATTTTACCAAGCTACAATATATGTTCACAAGGCAGAGCAAAGCAAAGCATATTAACTTACCTATGTAGTTTGAGGACAGCCATAGATCTTCAAGACAATTCCATTTTTTGGACCTCTCCGAAGGAATTTAACAAAAAGAAAGATAAAATAGAATTGGTTGCAGATTAACAAATATGGAGAAAATTTTTAAAAAAATTTCATGAAGTTGAAACAAATTGTACATTGTACAATAACTAAAAGTAAGACTATCACCTTATATTCGCAAAGCTCCCCTTCCATGCTTATATTTCTTCTACCATTACTATAATTTTCTTCAAAGTCTGTGTATTTTAGGTTGTCCATCAGCAATCTGCTCCTTCAGAACTTTCTCCAAATAGGATGGTGCTAAAGGATGACATGTCAAAAAAAAAAAAAAAGTGTAGTTATGAAAAACAGCTCAGGTAAGAAAACACAGAATAAGCCTTAGGCTTACTGTTATGTTGAAAAACTTAAACGGTAGCTCTATATCCTTTAGCACCATTTGCAATAGAGTTATGATTCGGAGAATCACTAATGATCAAACCTCCCTGCTTCCAAATTTATTAGAAAAACTATATGAAAATACAATTACAGAGAAGGTAATTGGACATACCTTCCCAACTAATGCAGTAAACTAAATATAAATATATTATCCTATGTTGAGGCACCTATTGACATTTTTGATTGCCAGCATCAGATGCAACTAAGTGAGGGGAATATTTAGAGAATTAAAGTGATATTTTAGCTTAAGTACCTTACTTACGAATTTCAAATATTTTTTCACAGAACATAGAACAAAAAAAAAAAAAAAAAAAAAATGTTTTTCAAAATGAGTATTCACTATTTTGACGTTAGATCTACATTTAAAAATGCTATACCTTAAGTAAGTCATATGAGAAAACCAAAAATAACATAGAAGTTAGAAAAATAAAAAACACACAATTAATAACCGATCTACAGATTGAATAAACATATATATTTTTATATTTTTGGGCTATTTATATTATCACTAGATCTAAAAAGGGAAATAAAGAACTTAGATTCTGAATCCTTCGAAACAATATATATATATATAGTAACTGAAATAGTGTCAGTTATTATCGATCTACTGTATTTTTTCGAAGGCAAACGAATTGAACCAGCAGACGCTCGAGAAAATCCTCAGATCTACAAAAAAAATAAAAAAAATAGAAAACAATAACGGTTAGTGATAAACCAAAATGCAGCGACATAAACCGAAAGGAACCTTAAAATCAGGACAAGAAATAGCACCTCAACTTCAAAACTTCTGAATATTTGTACGGAAAAGATAATCTGAATAAGCTCGTTCGAGAAAAACCAGATCAGATGTAGTAGAAGTCGGACCAAGAACTGATTTAACATGGTGAAGAAGATGAATATTGATGTGTAGTTAGGCGTGTCAAAACGGCTCGTCGGCTCGGGTAGCTCGGGCTCGGCTCGTTAAAAGCTCGGGCTAAGCCCGGCTCGAGGCTCGTAAGATTGAGCCGAAGCTCGGGCCGAGCCCAAAAATACTCACTGGGCTCGAGCCGGGGCCGGCCCGTGTGGCCCGCCGAGCCACACGGCCCGGCCCGTGTGGCGGGCCAAATTGGCCCGAAGACACGGGCCTTCTGGCCCGTGTCTGCTGCTGCCTGCAAATTTGCAGGCAGCTACAGTAGCTGCCTGCAAATTTGCAGGCAGCAGGCAGCTAGGCTGCCTGCAACACGGATTGGATTGGTGCATTTTTTATCTGATTTGAAATATGCAGATATTTGAAATTTGAAATTTGAAATTTGATTTTTTTTTTTTTTTGTTTTCCCACGTTTTTTTTTTCTATAAATAGGGGTCGCATTTTGTTTGTTAATTCACAATTCACTTACAAGTTTTTTCATTTCGTCATAATAGTCATTTGTTTGCTATAATTTCTATTCAATTCTCTATTTCTTTATATTCTTCAATTATTGTGATAATATTTCTCTCAATTTCAAGTTTCAACTTTCAAATTTGAAACTAACTACATTCTACACTACAATACTGTTTAGTGTTTACTGATAAGTATGGAGTTTAACAGCGATGAAGTTAACCAATTCAGGGGTAGTTCTAGTACTCCCTCTCATATCGATGTCTCCGAAAATGCTCCCATTGACTTGGATGATATCCAAGATGAGGAAATTGTTGAAATCAAACGAGCTAAAAAAGAGTCATCGGATTGCTGGCAACATATGACAAGGAAAAAAGTTGGTGTTGAAAATGGAGTTGATAAATGGAAAGCGTGCTGCAATTACTGTGGTAAGGAAATGAGCTAGAAGCCCGGATCAAGCACGTCACATTTGAATCGGCACATAGCAAGGGCATGCAAAGCGAAACCAGTTGGTGACCCAACACAGTCCCAGCTTGTTTTTGGTGGTTCTGGACCTTCTGGTACTACTACTCTTTCAACATTTGTGTATTCGCAAGAAAGATTTCGCGAAGCTATGGCTGCATATGTGGTGGCCGCTGAAATGCCCCTTTCTTTAATTGACTCTGTTCACTTCACCCGACTTGTGCAGAATTATCTTCAACCCAGGTATACTCCTTACTGTAGAAATACACTTCGTGCAGACACCGTAAAATTATATAACAAAAGGAAAGAAATTACCATTAAAGCCTTAAAAACATATGAGACTGTTATTTCATTTACATCTGATTTATGGACTGGTGGTAATAAAAAAGGTTATATTGCTGCCACAGCTCATTACATTGATAATCTTTGGATTTTACACAAAAAAATTATTGCATTTAGATTAGTAGAATATCCTCATAATGCCGCTAACATACATTTAGTTTTAAAAGGGATTATACAAGAATTCAGTATGCAAGATATGATTCGTAGTTTTACTTTTGATAATGCTAGCGTTAATAAGGTTGTTATTGATAAATTTATTTCTGATTTTAACCCTGCATTTGATAGTTTATTTTTTCACCAACGTTGTGTTTGTCACATTATCAACTTAATTGTTAAAAGTGGTTTAAAACATATTGAAAAATCCTTAGATAAAATTAGACAAGCAATAAATTTCATAAATGTATCACCATCAAGAAAACAAGCATTTAATAGTTTGTGTGCGGAGTATAGTTTAGAAGAACATTCATTTGTTACGGATGTATCACATAGATGGAACTCTACATACCTTATGTTACACTCATGTGAAAATTATGATAAAATTATTTCAATATATTATAATGGTAGACATACGTATGGATCTGACAATAATTTAGAAGAGTGGGAATGGGAAATTGCATTCTGTGTAAAAAGATTTTTAAAAGCTTTTTATGATGCCACAAATGCATGCAGTGGTGTTTACTACCCAACATCTTCACTTGTTTTACAACACTTTTTTCATATTGCACAAACATTCAATCAATATAGAAATTTGCCAATTTTTAATGTTGTAGTCAGTTCCATGGAGTTAAAATTTTGCAAATATTGGGAAGAATTACCTTCTTTATTTGTTTTAGCATCGGTGATGGATCCTCAATTAAATTTAATGGGCACAAAGGCTATTATAAAGGGAATTTCACAAAATTTAAATATAGAATTATCACACGTTAATGTGGAATCTTTATTATGTGAAATGTACAATTATTATACTGCAAAAAAAGATCAATGTAGTTCTAGTTCCCAAACTAATGTTTCCCAAAGTATTCCAATGCATTCTAATTCTTTATGGGACTTTATTAATACAAATGCAAGTGTTCCCTCAATTAGTTCCAGTGGAAACACATCTAGATCGATAGGTGGTACAAACATTGAAATTCCATCTGAATTAGCTAGGTACATGTGTGTGGACGTTCGCAGTGTTTTAACACCACAAGAATTAGAGAATTTTGATGTTTTAACTTGGTGGAGGTGTAATGAAAGGCAATATCCAGTTGTAGCAAAAATTGCACGTGATTTACTAACACCTCCGGTGTCCACCGTGACATCGGAGGCTGCATTTAGTTTAAGTGGTAGGATTTTGTCAGACGAACGATCAAGACTGAAGGAAGACATATTAGAAGCTCTTGTATGCTTGAAGGATTGGGAATGTGCAGATTTACGACTTCAAGATAAAGTTGATAGCATCATGGCCGAGGACTTGGAGCAATATTTAAGATAGAAGAAATTGTAAGTTTTTAAAAATCATTTTGTGTAATTTAAATTATTATATTTTTAAAAAAATTGTACACGAAATTTTTTATTCGTGTACAATTTTTAACTCCGCCTATGTTGATCATAGCCGGTCCCAAGCCCGGAAAAAGGAGGAGGGTTGTAAGTTGTAACTTGTAACCTTTATTGAATATATATAAAACAACTAGTAATTTAATTTTAGTATAGATAGACTTTGCAAAATCTACGTTTACATTTTTATTAAATCTTATCTTATGTTTGATATTTTAACTACATTTATTGTGTATAATTCATTTAAGTAATTACAAATACAATACATATTCATTCGCCGAAAAAAAAAAAAAAAACGGGCCAGCCCGGCTCGGGCTCGGCACGGCTCGATGAAGCTCGAGTCGAGCCTCAATTTTTTGGCCGAGCTTTGGCTCGGGCCAAAAAAATCTCGGTCCTAAAAAGCTCGAGCCTTGATATTCGGCTCGAGGCTCGGCTCGGCTTGTTGACATACCTATGTGTAGTTGAGGAGTCGGCACTTTTACTAGAGTTAAATTAGGGTTTTGTTAGTCTTGTGTATGCCAAAGAGTTAGGTGGTTTAGATATTTAGGGTAATGAATCAATAATTGTAGTGAAGCTTCTGGACACAATGCAATGTTAATTGACGAGACATTTTCCCACTGCCCAATGTATTTTAACTCAATTCTGTGTTCAGATCTTTTTTTTTTTTTTTTTTTTTTTTTTTGTAAATCAAAATTTAAACTACACCATTCTTCAAATCAATCTCTAATCATACACATATTCTCTTTCCACTTTTTAACCACACATCTACCTCGAAAAACACAAAAATCTGGCTTATAATCTAGATTCAGCCTCCGAACACAGTAGGCTCTGTTTGATTGACTTTTTTTCCATAGAAAAAGAAAAAAATTTCCACCATTCCCATTTTCTTGTGTTTGATTGGCAAAATTTAACTTGGAAAATTTTTTCTTCCTTCCTTGGCCACACACCCATTTTCTTTCAAAAGGTGAAAAAGATTTTCTTAACTTTTGGGTGAGAAAATCATTTCCATGTTACATGGAAAATTTTTTCGCCACATTTGATCAATTTTGTTATTGTAAATTGATTTATTTTTTTTTTCAAAAAATAATATTACCATTATCAAGTACAAATGTGTTGAAAAAGTAAAAAAAAAATGATTAAAATAACAAAAATTTACTTTATTTATTATGAAAAATAATGTAAACAACGCAACTTGGAAAATTTCTCATTTTTTTCCATTTAAAAAATTAAATTAATCAAATACTTTCAATTGATTTTCCACGAAAATATTTTTCAAGCAAAACCAACTCCTTAGAAAATATTTTCTTTCAACCTATTTTCCACCCTCGCAATCAAACACACCCTTACTCTTGGAGTTCCAGTTATGTTATTGAGAAATATTAATCATTCGCCTGGCCTCTGTAATGGGACTAGACTGGTAATTACAAGACTTGGTAATTATGTTTTGGAGGCGAAGGTTATTTCAGGAAGCAATGCTGGGCATAAAGTTTTTATTCCAAGAATGACTTTAACTCCATCGGACCTGAGATTACCTTTTAAGTTCCAACGAAGACATTTTCCATTGATTGTTTCATATGACATGACAATTAATAAGAGTTAGAGTCAGTCTCTTTCGCATGTTGGACTTTATCTAATAAAACCAGTATTCAGTCATTGTCAACTGTATGTAGTTGTTTCTCGAGTAACCAATCGGTCTGGATTGAAGATACTAATTTGTGATAAAGACGGGCAACCAACAAATTCAACCACAAATGTAGTTTTTAAAGAAGTTTTCCAGAACTTAGATTAAATATGTTAACTTTTCAACATTAATTAGTGATTATGCTATCATGTTAACTATCTTTTGACTTACGCATACTGCTATCATATTAAATTATCTTTGACTTACATATATTATTATGTCAACATTGGAATTTTATAATGTCTTCTATTGGAATAAAACACAAGAACTACATTTGTCGTGCATCGCACGGGTAAGAACTAGTAATTAATCAAAACAAATATGTTGACATACCACTACGTGGGAGAAAGATGTAATATGTGAATCAAGAAATTGGGTCGATGTCTCCCCTATATTTGATTTTGGATGTCCCTGAAGTAATCAATTGGTCGAAATTAGAAAGTGTACATATGAAAGTTTATGAACTCATAATAATGTAACAATATATACCTTTGTTTTCTTAGTTTTTGTCTCAAGTGGACCTTTTTTCCGCAACTTCCGAGGAGCGCCCTTTGTCTTTCGCAACAGAGGATCTAGTAATAACTTTGTTGATGTCTTGTCCTCTTTGCCGCAGTTAGAGGGTAATCGAATGTTGTCTTGTCCAATTATAATTGCATTTGTACGCATTTCTATCCACTCAGGCAACTCCTGGAAACTATCTTCATCATCCGCTAACAAGTTAGCCATTTTCTCGAATGCTCTACAGACTTTGTCATATCGTAACTGAGCCGGAGTGCTAACTGAACCATCATAGTTACTCTTCACCGTAGTGTATGCTCTGAAAACATCTCATCTCCATCTCCTGAGTATGTAACCATCCGGAAGCACTTTAAGATTTTCTCTAATCAATACCGAGAGGGAATGTCTACAAATGATACCTCTAAATTCGAACAAGTGACAACTGCATACAATTTGACATTTGTCCCTCTAAAAAATGACGTGAAGTTCTTTCTCTTTTGAAAATCATCTAGTATGATATTCTCCCGAATGATGTGTCTCACACCATCATATCCATCCTCGATGGACATAAGATCGCAGTAGACCTTCCCCATAAGCTCTGATTGGAACTCTTTGAATTTTGCAATTGTGTAGACAGATTGGAATTGTTTTTCCAACTGAATGCAGTCGAACAAGGTACCATTTGAGCATAAGATTCGAGATTTGCGTGAAACTCTTTCTCAACTTTGTTCCTCAATGCCTGCTCATACTGCTCAACAAACTGCTTTAAAGATGTTTTTGAATGGACATAACCGTCGAAAAAAGTATTAATACTCTCACTTCTTTACGTGGTTGACATCCCGGCCCAAAAGCTAGTTCTCAAATAGCATGGGACCCAACATCGTCTCTCTCGGTACAAACCTGACAACCAATCGTGCTCATGCAAGTCATACTTATTAAGCATCGATCCCCAGCCATTTTCAAACTCATCTGGAATTTGGGAGTCATATACTACTTCATGTACAGTATGCATTATTGACTTTTTGTGGGGGTGATAACCAAATTTCTCGGGCAATTTCTTCAAAATGTGCCATAAACACCACCTATGCTTCATATTTGGAAACACAATTTCAATTGCATTATGCATAACTCTGTCTTGATCGGTAATGATACCATTAGGGGCTACCCCATCCATACACTCCAGCCAAGTCTTAAACAGCCAAACGAATGTCTCCGTCTCCTCACTAGATATCAAACCACATCCCAACAATGTCGAATGACCATGATGGTTCACACCAACAAATGGGGCGAATGACATATCATACCTATTCGTCAGATAAGTTGTGTTGAATGTAACAACATCCCCAAATTCCTTGTATGCCAATCTACACCTATTATCTGCCCAAAACACGTTCTTCAAATGAAAATCATCGTTTGCATCTAAGCTGAAGAAGAAACCATGGAAATTCTTTTGCATTTTCAAAAAGTAAGATTGTATTGCTATGGCATCACCTTCTTTGAGTCGTAATCGCCGAACCTTATCTATATAATTCCTACAATCCTTCTCGGTGAATGTGAGTTGTTCATATCCTCCAACATCAACGACAGCTGAATTGAAACTCTTGTGCATCGCAATTCTAGCTATGTCGTTTACTTCAAGCTTTCGTTTTACCTGGTCATTAAGTTGGCGATTACAACCATACAACCTTGATTTTGTTGGACTTGTCTTATGATTGTGTTGAACAAAAACTCTTGTAATATGAAACGTGCCCGAAACATCGGAGCAAATGGTCATCTTCGCCTTACATCCCATTTGCATTGTTGGGAGAGGTTTCATTGAATTGCTTCTACTAGCCTTTCTCCCTTCTCGGCTGCAAGCGAAAGTGGCATTGGTCAAGTTCCCGTCTACGCCCTTTTAGGAGTTTCTTTTACACACGGGAAACCCCGCCCTTATAGCATACTGCCTATAGAATTCAAATGCCTCCTCATAAGTAGAGAACTTCATCCCAACTTCTAGAGTAATAATCTCAGTAGCCTCCTCCGTCAATTCATTATTGAATCCAACCCAATCACCCGAAATTAGCTGATTATTCTCCACAATATCTTCATCCTCACATACTTGATCCAATTCAACATTTGGAGTTCGAATTCCTGCCCATTGATCACTAATATTATGACAATTTATTCAAAATATCTGCCCTCTTGAAATTAAAAATTTTCTTTTAGCTAGAAGCCTCCTTCCCCTCCCACAATTTAAATTGTAAAAATTTAAAATAACTCCATTATTCATATCCCTACACATTGGAGAAAGGAATTGAAAATCTTAATGTTAACAGAATCTATACAGGAAAAAGATAAGTTGTTTAGAGGGAAAATAGAGAGCTATGTCGTGGTTTTTATAGATGTACAAAGAAGATTGAACACTGAAATCCTCCACCACCCAAACCAATGTCAAGAATCTTACACCCAAGTCTTTCTACAAATTGTCAAGCTTTCTATCAAACAAAACCAAAGCCTGCCCCAGCACAAATCATGAAGAATTTACACGTTGAACTCCAAGAAATGTCACCCATAAATCCACAAAACCAAGTTTCCAATTCACACATAAAGACAATGAAAAAGAAAAAAAATTCCGAAGACCGAAAGCATTAATGTCAGTAGTGAAGACAACCACACAGCAAGACAAAAAGAAATTTGAAGATTAAAGTAATAAATATTTAATAAATAAGAAAAATGAGGTATTTCTCTTACCAAGCTCCAACATTATAGCTCCGTTCTTTCTGATTCTGAAGATTTATCCGTTCTTTCATAATTTTGAGATTATTTTCAAAGTGCAAAGCAAACCGACACAATGTCAACCGTCGTCGTCTAACTCTGGTGGGTTGCCGGTAACGCCATGCTCAAGCCCAGCTCCTATGGGACGCATATATCGTCATTTACCGTGTTCGGGGTTTGGGAAATCTCCAATTTTGGGTATGGCGTAAATGTGGTCAGATGGGATATAGCGTAAATGTGGTGAGATGGTTTTTAAAATTTTTTGTCAACATATCGCGATATTTTGTTTACTAAATTCTCGCGAGATCTCAGACATTGTGAACCACATTGTGACCAAAGTTGGGAGACTAGCGTTATTGAATTTTGGAACCTGTGTATTGAATATGACCATGAGTCTAATAAGTTCATAACATATTTAAATGTCTTTGATATTAACCAACCTAAGAGTGAAGATAAAATTAGAATGCTCCTAAATCCTAATTACTACTTCAACTTGAGTGAAATAGTGCAGCATTTGGCGTGACTCTGTCATGATATCAATTTGGTAACAGAGTCTTTTTTCGTTTTAAATAAAATCTTAATAGCAATATTGAGAAGTAAATGATGAGGGAATATGAGCCTAGCATCACTTGAGATATAAAATATAGACCAAAATAAAGTTCGACTTTTAAATCTCTTTTGATGAATGATTCTGCCTATATCTTCCAACTTCTGTTTGTTTTTTGATATCTTGTGGCGCACAAACTATTATGCCAAATTTGGGGAAATTTGATGCAAATGCTTCCATTAATAATGTCTTTATTAGGTTGATTCCTCATCATTCAAGTCATCAGAACGCATTAACGTGTTAAAATCGGACTTTGTAGCTGCTTCAAATAAGATTGCAGAGTTGAAAAAGCAAGTATGGGAATTGACTGAGAAGCTTCAGTTGGCTGAACAAAGGAAAGATAATGCAGAGAAAGAGGTTCTGGTGTTGGGTGAGCAGCAGAAAGCCGGGCCTTTTGGAACCGTTAAGAGTGTAAGAACCAATCCTAACGTTGTACCTGATGAGTCGGTCAACCCAAGACTAGCCAAGATATTGGAGAAAGTTGCTGTCAAGCGAGAACTTATAGTTGCGCTAGCAAATTCAAACGTAAGGGATATGTTGGAGGTTTGGTTCACAAATATCAGGAGGGTGGGTATAACTAATTATTCGGTTGTTGCTTTGGATTATTACATTTTCAATTTATGCCACTCAAAAGGTGTTCCAGTGTATAAACGAGACCCGGCTGAAAAAATAGATTCTGTAGCAAGTTACGGACGGAATCACGCGGTCTCGGGTTGAAATTCCGGGTGTTGAGGGAGTTCTTGCAGCTAGGTTATAGCGTTCTTCTCCCGGATGTTGACGTAGTGTACTTGCAAACCCTTTGATCATCTTTACAGAGACTCAGATGTGGAATCCATGCCCCCAGGGCACATCTCCAAGTGGCAAAGGGGATGGGTGGTAAGTGCTCAGCGCAGCTGTGTGCTTGGTTCGATTCCCCGCAAGGTGGAATTGGCCTTGTGGCAAGCGGGAGTTATTGAGCGTTTCTCATGCTTACCATAAGCCCTTCCACCCTGGCTCCTTGGAGGCATAACCTGGATTTACCTTCCCGAACCAATGGCCTTGGGCGTGGTCGGTTCGGGCCCTCAGGGTGTGGGCTACACCTTTTTTTTTTTAGATGTGGAATCCATGACTGACGGCCACGATAATAGGACAGCTTATGGCTTCAATGATGTTTTCGATGAACCTCAAATGGGTTGGGCAAGATATGCGCATACAACGAGGATATGGGCTTATAATTCCGGATTCTTTTATATAAGGCCATCTCCAATCAGGAACTCTAAAATGCAGTCAGCTTTATACTAAAATACAATTTCTCTCACTCCATCTTCATAACTCATCTCCAACTCAGAACTTCAAATTTCACACCAAATAAATATAATATAACTCATATCCAACCCAAAACTTCAAATTTCACACCAAATAAACATAATATTTTTATTTTTCTTTTTTAACATACTTTTTATTATTATTATATTTGAAATATTTATTTGATCATTAAAATAAAACGAAAAATACACCAAATATATTTATTTCACGTATTTAATTCTCGGAATTTGAATGTTGTTCCCACAAATGTTCAATTAAAGCATTTCGGAGTGCAATGTGAGCCTCCTTATCCTTAATTTGACGATGACGAGCGAGAAACTCCTGAAAACGAACATTTTCATCTACAACCATCTCAACTCGTGGCCTCGGTGCTTCTACCCAATCTCGAATAGGTGCTTCAACATCACGTTCATCCTCTATGATCATGTTGTGCATAATGATGCAAGCAGTCAAGATATCGTGTAAGATGCTTTTCTTCCAAAATCGTGACGGTCCTGCAATAATTTCGAACTTAGATTGTAAAACCCCAAATGCTCGTTCAACGTCTTTTCTACAGCTTTCTTGTTTCATTGCGAAATATTTTTTCTTTGGTCCACGTGGCTCGTGAATTGTTTGTACGAGAGTGGCCCACTTCGGATATAAACCATCAGCTAAATAGTAACCCATATTGTATTCACGTCCCTGTATGACGTAATTAGCGAGGGGAGCAATACCTTTAGCGAGGTTGGCAAATAGATGGGAGGCCTCTAAAACATTGATGTCGTTGTTTGAACCTGGCATACCAAAGTATGCGTGTCATATCCAAAGATCATAATCCGCTACGACCTCTAAGACAATGGTTGGTGATCCACTCCGTCCTGCGTATTGGCCTGCCCATGCAGTTGGACAATTTTTCCACTTCCAATGCATACAATCAAGACTACCCAACATTCCAGGAAAACCACGCTGTTGACCAACGTGAAGAAGCCGTGCAATGTCATTAGTGTTGGGTGAACGCAAATAACGGCTTCCAAATACCTCCACGACTGCACGACAAAACCTTTTCAAACTTTCAATAGTTGTTGACTTACCAATCTTGCAATACTCATCAGTTGCATCCGCCGCAATGCCATATGCCAGCATCCGAAATACGGCAGTAATCTTTTGGAGAGAGCCTACCCAGTCCATCCCTTTTCTGAACAAAGTAACTATCATGCGCCTCCACATACTGCACTATGCGTAAGAATAAATTTCTTGACATGCGATAACGTCGTCGAAACAACTTTTCGTCGTACTGTGGGTTCGGTGCGAAGTAGTCGTTGAACAATCGTTCATGGGCAGACTCTCTATCGCGATTTATGACAATGTGCCCAGGAATCGAGCCGCCATGTGTTGTGGAGTTTGTTGCTGTTCGACCATTTCAGTTAGAAGGATGTTGTTATTCAAATACATGCGAACTACAGCATCATGACGGGCCTCAAGTGCCTCAAGGTCGTTCATGATCTGTTCGTCTTCGTCATGAACACTGTCGTTTACATTGGAAGATCCGCCAACATTGAAATTCATTTTTGCGAGACGTAAAATTGATATATGAATTTTGAAGTGTTAGATATGAATGGTGAATTGTATATTAGGTACTCACCTTTTATAATTGCATTTTCATTGATAAGGTTAATTTGTGTGAACCAATCTCAATGGTAGATCAGATTACGGGAGATATAAGCCTTTAGATGAGAATATTTTCATCTGATTCATTCAAGATAACTTCGTTTTGCGTACTTCAATCCTAGCCGTTGACCAGAATGCATGAAATATGAACCGTTAGAATGGATTCCTTATCTATATCATGCCAGAATAATTTGGATTTGTGTAATTCACTCCCAGCCATTGATAAGATCAAAAGAGATCTGGACCGTTAGATTCAATCAAATATCTCTGTCATGTCAGCCTTACTTTGACATACGTACTTTAATCCCAGCCATTGATCAGATCAAAAGAGATCTGAACCGTTAGATTAAATCAAATATCTCTGTCACGTCAGCCTTACTTTGATATACGTACTTTAATCCCAGCCATTGATCAGATCAAAAGAGATCTGAACCGTTAGATTCAATCAAATATCTCTGTCATGTCAGCCTTACTTTGATTTACGTACTTTAATCCCAACCATTGATTAGATTACAAGATATCTGAACCGTTCGATTAAATCAAATATACTTTGATTTACGTACTTCAATCCCAGCCATCTACCAGGAAGTGCAAGATCTGAGCCGTTAGATTAGATGAAATAATTTACCATGTCAGGATAACATCGAAGATCACAATTTAATCCCAGCCATAAATCAGATTGCAAGAGATCTGGGTCGTTAGATGAGATCGTGTTATCAAATCAATCCAAGACATCAATTGCATTATAAATAAACAAGTCTCCAATTCATATTTCCATAACAATATCACCATTTAGCAATTACAAAAAACAAAAAAACAAAAAAATGTGTATCAGCAAGCGGAGTGCCTCATACAATGTTGAAGAAGACATTCATTTGTGTCGTGTATATTTGGATATTTCTCAAAACCTGATTGTTGATATTAATCACTCAAAAGATCGTTTCTGGAGACGCGTCGAGTTGGAGTATAATAGTTCATTACCAACACATATTACTCAGTCCCGACCTTTAAGATCATTGCAATCCCGTTTCACATTGATCAATGCATCCATTAGTAAACTACGTGGGTGCATACGTCAAGTGGAAAATTTAAACCCAAGCGGAGCTTCCGAACAAGACATTGTAAGTACATTTATTACAAAAAGTTCAATTTGTATATTACAATTAACTTTAATGTAATAAATTTATCATATCAATTTGCAGATAGATCGAGCTAAAATATTATTATGCCAAGACGAAAAATTCAAGAAAGAATTTAAATTCGATCACGTGTGGCCTATCCTTAAGGATAGTGAAAAATTTGGAAAAGATGTTCAAGTGGAGTTACCTGACTTTCATAGCCAGAAAACGTACTCTGGATCGGCACACGTGGATTCCCCAATTTCTGATTCCCCAACATCAGGATATCAAGGATTGTCTTCATTTTCTCTAGATATTAATGAAGACAATGCAAGTGACAGTCCAAGCCAACGACCCATTGGGATAAAAAAAGCTAAGGGGAAAAGGAGAAAAGAAGAAAATTCCTAAAAAATCATTGCAAGTATCATGGAGGAGCAACGGGAGCTCGGGGAAGTCATCCGCAAGGGGAATGAGGACAGATTGAAAAACTACGAAATTCAAAGGGCTCGAATGCAATCGGCTGAATATTGTTCTGATAATACCATTCTAGCCAAAGACTTGAACTCCATTGCAGATCCGGAGCTAAGGGAGTTTTTTCGAAATGAACAAAAAAGAATCATGCTGAAAAGAAGTGAAGAAAGTTCAGCAACTCCATATGGTCGTTTTTTTGACGATCTTGGAGGATCTGGATCCGATCTACCTGATTATTAGATTGTTATCTTTTAAGTAGCTTCCATCGTATTTTAATTTTCAATGTCTATGTCACTGTACCAATTATGGTTCCAAGTTCCTAAATATTGTTGAGTAATCTATTTTGTTGTCATTTAATTTTAATGTTTTGATTTATAATAAGTTAATTATGTGGTAAAAATAATGGACAAATAAGAAACAAAAATTAAAATAAATTTCAATATAGATGAAATAACCATTGTTTTTACTACAACAAAATAAATTAAAATGCAATTTCTAAATAATTTTTTTGGGACCAAAATTGAATTATATTCATCAAATAACTATGTGTTCAAAATAGGGAAAAAAAAAAGGGGGACCAAAACTGAAATTCAAATCAATAATTAGGATAAAATTGAACAAAAATAAAATTTGGGACAAAATTGGGGCAACAGCATAGTTGCCCCAATTTTTATAGCGTCTGCTACAGTGACACGCCACACTGTAGCTAACTTCATTTTACCGTCCAGATTGCAGTCACGGTTGGAGCAAGGAAATGCCTGTTTTTTGAAGTTTCACTCCATAATGGAGTCCGGTTGGAGATGCCCTAAGGCCAACAATCCCTTCAATAGAGCTTTTAGATCGTGTAGCTGGTCGACTCTCTCGGGAGATTGCTTGGGACCAAGCAGTCTTCAATGAGGAGCTTTTCTTCCCATCACATCCTGGTTATGATGGGTTTCATGCTTCTCGAAGAACTATGAATTACTATCTCTTCATGAACAGCAGGGTTCTCTTCAAGACCGTACGGAAAGACCCTACACTCAGCAAGCTTAAGCCAGTAATAGTACATATAAATTATCACCTTGATAAATTTCCAAGAATGAAAGCAGTTGTCGATTACTATTTTAATGGGAATCAAGATGCTTTGAAACCTTTCCCAGATGGTTCAGAATGGTGAGTTTCTTGATCTACCTTGATTAAATATATAATGTATAATAATTGAAGGATGAAATTAGCATCCATATGAGAATAATGTAATTTGTTATATAAATTTCTTCTTATTGAGAACAAGGCTTAATTTGTTGTAGTTTTTCTTGCTATTAGTTTTAAGCTTTTCAGGCATTGGCTAGTGGAATTGCATGGAGGAAAACACAGGCATTTAAAAGTGATAATTCAACTATAATGTTGAAGATAATTATACTAGAGAGATTCATTCACCTGCATGTAACATAAAAACACCGAACCTTTTTTGTAACAATAATTCTAGAAAGATATTTTTAAGTAACATTGTGATGTGACGTACATCCATTGAATGATGAAAAAGTGAGTGATAAAATACTTATAATCATTACCCAATGAGTGTATGTCACATTACAATATCACTTAAAAATATCCCTTATTATGTCTCCTTATAATTATTCTTTTTGTAAAATATAAATATTCAAATTGGGATATGCTAAAACAAAGATGATCTGCTAACATTTAAAGTAGAGTCAGTTCCATTTTTCAAGTTCAAAATAAAAATCCCGAATACTAAGGTTTTTAATATACCAGACGTTACATGTTATGACTACCATGACTACTCCACTCCCAAATAGACTCGTAATGGTGTTCTGACTCGACATTCTTCAAACTAGATTCTCTTTTAAATATTGCAATTTGGGAAGCAAATCCGGGTTCTACATCAGCTTTTCCGCCAACTCCGCTGAATTTAACATCGTAGTTATGTCTGGCAGCGAGGTCGGATGCCCAATGATTGAATTGTGCCCTTTTCCATTCAAATTTGTGGTCATGGTTGCGAAATTTAGGCTGGTTCTTTTCATCTGGATCATCCTCTTGACCTGACGAAGTAGATTTCTGCAGAATCATGTTGTATTCATAATTCGGAGTGGAGACTATAAGAATCCTTGGACAAAAAGACTTAAGCACGACATCACCAAATAAACTAGCGTCTTCTTCCTCCATATGTTCGATGACCTAGTTCATCCAAATGTCATAGTTCAACCCATAAATTAAACAAAACAGTTAAGTAGCATGGAAAAATACTGGTAGAATTAAATCAAAAATATATATTCAGATGATTGTCAAAGAACAGTGGAGATAACAACAATGCCAGTCTCAATTTATTGCAGAACTGATTAATCTAAAATGGTAAACACCAAGTAATCAAGATATGAGAGAAGAAGTCACTGGGAAAAAAAAATCAGTTGAAGTGAACTTAGCAAAATTAGAATGAAGAAAACTTTACCTCCAAGCAAGTTCCAATATCAAATCCATACAACCGAGAATCAAAATTTGTGACGGATCCCTCGTATAGCAGCACAGATTTGATTTCATTAATTGGTTTTTCAGCACATGAATTTCTGTTCAGTTTTGGGTGAAGTGTCTGAATAGATAAAAGAAATAAATTAATGGCTTTCAAGTATTATAGTTTTTAGAAGAGGATAATGAACACTACAAAGAAGTTTACCGAATCAACCACAAATATCACAAAGATTAAGGAAATTTAGTCTATTATATACCAGTTTCATACATAAAATTAAAACTCCTTGTCAAAAACTGAAAGCATATTGCAATTTTAGAAGGCAACCCCTCACAATTTATGCCATTCTGTAAACTTTGAAACAAACTAGGATCCTTGGGGATAATTAATCAAAGGAAATTTTGATTGTACCATTTTTTTATGCTAGGGACAAGACACAAATATCTGACAGTTGGGATGCTATAAATTAATGAAAAATTCTCAACAATAGATGAAACATTCTGCAACCTATTATCCAGTTTCTAACAGTTGAATAAAATATAATTTAGATTGATTAATTAATAACACAATCAATTTATCTTTCAGGTCTAGCCATTCAGCCATGTTTCTAGCTTATTGCAGCTAATGGCAAGCAGCTCAGATACTAGCAACATACACCAAGGGGTTCATTATTTGCACCCCTCAGGCAATTAAACCTACCAACTAAACGATGAGAATCAGTATATTGAAAAGGAGATGAGAAAATAACATTAAAATTTAAAGATGAGATTAATAAAGGCTAGAATTAGCATCAGCATATGATAAATATGACCTTTGCTGCTCGTGCAAGACCTTTCTTTGAAATATCAACACCAGCAATCTTTTCCAGAGAAGTTGAATAGTCTAATAAAGAATCAAGTAAACTTCCAGAACCACAACCAAAATCAACCTGCAATTAAACTAAACATTATTCTCAACTCTATATCTGCCCTCAGAGAACATGATAAACATAGTTGTTTATACCAAAGAGGCGGCGCGAGATTCTCTGATATGCTGTACAGCAAACTCGACACGCTGCTTTGACAGAGATGGGCTGAACAAAGCTTGCTCCATCCTCTCTTCTAAGGGTTCTGTCACCTGCAATAGAGTTACAGCGCATTCCAAAATACACATTCCTACAAAAAAGGAAGATAAAATGGAAGCGATAACAAGAAGGCAATTAAATCAAGAAGAAATATGTGAAATTCATACTCACTTGAAGACAATAATGACAGAGTTGCAGCAGAATCACCAGCAGCTGCTAAAATAAATTCTTGGGGAAGCAAGTCCATATGAAAAAATGCAGACTGACCAACTGACATCTGTGTCACAACTGCTTCAAGACGAGATATGACAGCTTCACTTCCTATTTCAAACTCGTATGTTTCACTACTTTCAATATGTTCTTTTAAGACTTCCCCTTCTGTAATCAAAGAGATGCTATAGCTTACACATGCTAAAGAACCATTTGATGGAGTAATTCCAGTGTTTTCACCGCATATAGAACATGCTTTATCATTCACTGTATTATTTGGTTGATTGATGCAGCTATAATTTATTGGCTTGCTGGACTGATGCCTAGTGCTACTAAATTTATGAACAGCCTGACACAACATGAACTCCTTAGAGAAGATATCAGGCGAAAACTGAATTCCAAGTTTCTCTGCTGAAGACTTCAATGTCTCTAAGGCCATATCTGGCTTTTCAAAAAATACGTTCAACCATGAGAGGACTTTCAAAGCAGAATTCTGCATGGCATCAGTTTGCTTCTTATAAGATTCTTTAGGTGAATACTGCAAAATCAATTCCTGACATTTGGAGAATATCTTTATTTCACATTTAAAATCTCCAACAGTTCCTGTTGATTTCCCACAAGTACTAGCAATAGAAGCTCCATTTGTATCTTTTTTAACTGACTCAACCTTCAATTTTTTATGGGATCCAGCTAAATCAATTGATGACTCAAACACAGGTTCAGATAAACGGTGCACACGGCAAAATGTACAGAGTATATCTCTTGGAAAGGAACCCCTCCAGTTGCTTCTAGTTGTATATGCCATGGGCAATTCTGCAGCAAGAACTGCCTCTCTTGACAATTTGTATACCCCACTAGGCATCATATTGATGAGTAACCTGGATGGGAAATAAACGGTTACTACAAATGGGTCCAAATTTGCAAACTTCATTTTAACTGATGCAACATAGAATCTGAATTGCTATGAAAAATTGAAATAAGAAACTGAAAAGATGGATACAACGTCCCATCACATTGGTGAGTGGTGACAGGTGACTGTCTACATGGTATATAAGTATTCTTATAGCTACCACTTAAGAACCCGGGTTTAAGAATCTCTGGCTAGGTGCTTAGGTCAGAAAGGCAAGATCAGGTTGTTCTGATTGATATCTCAACCTAAGGTGTTGTCCACTTGGGTGGGGTTGACCTTGTGCACTTGGCCAGTGATGGGCTATCACTCTATGTTGCATATTCCAGTGTGGTAGCTTGGCATAGTTGCGAGGGAATTTTTAAGTTGATTATAGAGAATTGATCGGTTATATTTAACACAATGGGGTCAAGTACTTTAGGTCAAGGATCGAGATTCTAAGAAGTTATCAAGGGCATTAGGTGAATAGTGTCGACCGTAGTCAATTCATTAAGGTTGACAAGAAGTAATAGTGGAGGCAAAAGAAATACCTATAATATGTACGCAAGGATATATCCTCATGGAAAAGATCACTAGACTTCCATGAATACCCTACAGCAGCCAAAATTGCATCACCAAGCACTTCTTGCCCAGACAAGTAACTTGCCCTAGCATTTAAAGATCCTTTGTCATGACTGGCCAAGTTCACATGAGGCTCTGATAATTGGTCCATCAGAAGGCACTCGGGAGCATTATAATATAATCTCATGTCCGATGAAGCTTTTCCAATGGTCCTACAAAATGAATAGTTAGATAAACAAGACAGTAACCGTTTGGTGCACGCACACATGTATATTCATACTCGTGGTGTATGTTAGTAATAAAGGATATCTATAGCAATCCATTCAAATTTCACAGTATGTTCTCAGGTTCACCAGCAGCTAACAAACAATAGTCGGATAATTAATACAACTAGTATTTCACCCGTGCGATGCACGAAAGTTATTATCCGCAATATCGATTCAATAAGTATTTGTAAAATTTTAGTGCTTATAGTATACATAATCAATACATATATAAATGCATAAAAAAAAATTCTCTATTACAATAATTATTAGAATTTAAAAAATAACATAGTAATTCAAATTATTAAAAAATTCTTAGAATAGTAAATTTTAATTTATATATTTAAATAATATTTTATTATTGATTTCAATAATTTTTATGAATTATTAATAACTTCATTGAAAATGTAAATTTAGTAGATTTTTAATGGTATATCATATTTGATATGATATTATGTGCATGAATATTGATGCATGTGAAAGGTATTAGCATATTTCTCATAACTTCTACATTTGCATCTTGTATTTACCGTACTTTTTAATTTTCATTCAAAAACATGAATCACAATAATTAAAAAAAGAAATAGTTAAAATATTTGAATTTAACCAATAAAATTTTATTTACAAAAATAAGTAGTCAAAATAATGATTTTGAAAATCTAGCGATTATCATGATACGACAATCGAGTAAAGTTGAATATTACGAAATTATACTGAAAATTATACCCTATAATCTTTAAAAATTTTATTAAAATTAAAAATGATTAGAAAATATTAATCATTCTATTAATATTATTAACTAAAAAAATCAAAGCATTAACTCTTCAATGTTAACTTTTGTTCAATAACTTTTTCTATAAATTATTTATAAACAGCACATTTTTTCAACCCACTTTTTAACCACATATTTTTTCAAAACTATTTTTCAACCACACATTTTACCTCGAAACAGAAATATGGTTGCTGAACAGAGGCTTAATTTATTAAAATATTTAATAATAATAGATATAATATATATTTTAGAAAATATGATTTGTAATATTAAAGATAACAAATGATTTGACCATTAATAATTAAAATACAATTTAATTATTGATGTCTACACATAGGATTTATAATATTAAGAATAACAAATAAATAAAAAATCAATAATTAAATAATAATTTTACTAGCCAAACTATCCTACTTTATATACAATATAGATTTTCACCCGTGCGATGAACTGAAATTGCTATCCGCAATATAGATAAGCATTCATAAAATTTAATGATCATACATAATCAACACAAATACAAAAGATACAAAAATAATTTTGTATTACAACAATTATTAAAATTTAAAAACAAAATAAATAATCCAAATTATCGAAAACTTCATTGAATGATAAATGCAAATTCTATAGTTTTTTAATTGTATATCATGTTAGATGTAATATTATGAGTACAAATATTGACGCTTGTTCAAGATATAAATATATTTATTATAATTTCTGCATTTGCCTCACATATTTAACTTTTTCTCAATTTTAGTTTAAAAATCACAATAAACTATAAATATGTGTTTAATTTTAACTCATCAAATATACGACAATTGAACAACATTGAAGATCAAGAAATTATTATATCATATAATCTTTGCACAATTATTAAAATTAAAAATTATTAGAAAAATATTAACCATTGTTTAGCATTTACCAAAAAATAATATTAGTACTTATATATATATATATATAGCAATAAATGCATTTACATCTATCCAGAATATGCATTCACACTAATCCACTATTCTCCCTTTATATATAGTATATAGATGGTATGACATCATATTATGAGTTTAGTGATGGCAATTTTCCCTGCGAGAACCGATCCCCGCGGGGACCCGCCCCGAATGGGGCGGGGGTTGTAGTGATTTTATTCCCGTTACGGGGATGGGATTGAGGTCCCCGACCCATCCCCGCCCCGTTTATAATTAAAAAAATTAAAAACTAGTAAAAACTTAAAAATTCAATACATTTTGTAAAATTATATATTCTTTTAAACCAAGTTGAATGATTCCAACCTATATTACTAACTTAAAGGCATGGGATAATAAGTTTTAGTTTTTTTTTTTTTTTTTTTTTTTTTTTTTTAAAAAAAGATTGATCCAAAAAATAATAATAATAACGAGGATTTAAACGGAAAATTTTTAATCCCCGCCCCGCATGTAACGGGGATGAGGTCCCCGACCCATACCCGTACCATTGCCATCACTATATGAGTTTGACATACCGTTGCAAATATATTCAAAATAGAAATGCATGCACTCTACTAGAGTTTAATCTGCATCATACATCTTCAAAGTCGTATTTATTCCCACGGATTACCTTATTTAATTCCAAACCACAGGTCACTCACATGCTTTCTGGAAATCACATGCTATGTTACCCAGAATATCATTGGCAGCCATTAAAACATAGGATTGGTAGAGCATCAACCATGCACCAAAATAAAATAAAATAAAAATGCTAAGCTAACCCTGTGAATATGAAACGTGTAATATAACAGAAACATCCAGGATAAAAGTATTTCTCATCCAACTCTAAGATGCAATAAAAAGATTTAACACGTCCTAACTCCTAATATCATCCTATTTATAGAAAATCAACAGGACAGTCTGGAATGGGATAAAGGAGTCACCAGTGTGAGCTTTCTTTTTCTCAATTTTAGTTTAAAAATCACAATAAACTATAAATATGTGTTTAATTTTAACTCATCAAATATATAAGACAATTGAACAATATTGAAGATCAAGAAATTATTATATCATATAATCTTTGCACAATTATTAAAATTAAGAATTATTAAAAAAATATTAACCATTGTTTAGCATTTACCAAAAAAATAATATATATATATATATATATATATATATATAGCAATAAATGCATTTACATCTATCCAGAATATGCATTCACACTAATCCACTATTCTCCCTTTATATATAGTATATAGAAGTATATAGATGGTATGACATCATATTATGAGTTTGACATACCGTTGCAAATATATTCAAAATAGAAATGCATGCACTCTACTAGAGTTTAATCTGCATCATACATCTTCAAAGTCGTATTTATTCCCACGGATTACCTTATTTAATTCCAAACCACAGGTCACTCACATGCTTTCTGGAAATCACATGCAATGTTACCCAGAATATCATGGGCAGCCATTAAAACATAGCATTGGTAGAGCATCAACCATGCACCAAAATAAAATAAAATAAAAATGCTAAGCTAACCCTGTGAATATGAAACGTGTAATATAACAGAAACATCCAGGATAAAAGTATTTCTCATCCAATTCTAAGATGCAATAAAAAGATTTAACATGTCCTAACTCCTAATATCATCCTATTTATAGAAAATCAACAGGACAGTCTGGAATGGGATAAAGAAGTCACCAGTGTAAGCTTTGTTTACCTGGAAATGAAGACCTTGGCTGCCTCACTGACCCCCAGTGCTTGTGCAATAACATCTACATAATAACCATTTGCAGAAATGGTAAGAACCAAGGACTCAACAGTTTTCTCTAGTGAAGATGGTATTCGTATCACTTCAATAGACAAGCTTTCTGACAATCTAGATTCCTGGTTTACCAAAGCATGCATTGTCTCAGGAAGGAGTGGATTTCTCCTCTGCAATGAAAGTTGCTCTTCAACTGACAATACTAAATCATCTAGCTTTGAAGCAGCCCTCAGAACCAGCGACAGCACTAGCAGAAAATTTGATTCAGCCTCTGAATTAATGTATTTACAGATAGTACTAATCTTTGCATCATAGGCAGCAATCACTGAAACTGGAACAGAACCACTGAGGTGACCTTCTCTTTGCAATGCTGCTCTGAAGTGGCCGCTAAGTGGATGAAGAGATGAAAGGAACTTTGTCGATGCCACCGGGGAAAAAAAATAGAGAGGAAAAGTCAGTCAGAAAATTAAACCATGGAGAGGGGGAAATAATAAAAATAATAATTAATAAGAAGACTGAAAAAGTTAGTTCAAAAGTAAACCTGATAACAGATAAATTGCCATGTCTGTGAACCACAATAAGGACACAACTCTACACAGCCCCATGAAAGCCTTTAAGAATACACTAATAAATGAATCGGCCTTTGCCAAAGGCAGACAAGTTAAGAAGATGTTAGATCCAAAAGAAGAGGAACTTAGAAAAGAAGCCCATGTCTATCAGGGGACTGCTTCACTCCCTCAAAAGCTATCTCCCATCTTTGTATCCCCTTACATCTCTACACATGTGTTCAATCTATTATACCCTAGTCCGTCCACAATTGAGTGCTTAAATGAATAAAACTGAAGTTAATTCTAATGAGGGAGAACAGTGAGAAAATTGTGGTGCCTATAGTGTGAAGCTATGACTATTTCCTTGATAGTTACAAAACAAAATCATTTAGCTCAGTAGAAGAAAAACAGAAACATTACTAACGTTTTAAAGGAAATGGCAAAAACGAGGAATACCACCCATGAGATAATGTGAAGGAGTGGTCCTCTATCCTGATGTATAAGCAATCAAATTATTTGATGATTAGTAAAACTTGCATAAACAAAATATGAATCACGACTGCTTCTCAAACATCAGTGAAATGGATATTTTACCAATAAATACATAGTGAACTGCATTGTCATAGTGGATCTCACATACCTCAGTTGCAAACAAATAAGAGAGACGACCTGCCAAATCATCCCAAGCTTCCTGCACAGTGGGATTGTACTCTTTTTGATGAATACACAGCTGCAAGATAATCAAATTAATGAAGATGGTTGTTTTTTAATAGTCATCCTCAGAATCTAGCAAATACAAAAGAACATTATGCAAAACCTTTTCTAAAGCCTTTTCTGCTGCAGATTGTTCTGCATCCTTTTTCTTTTTAAATGTATCAGAGACGACAAGAAGTTCTGGAAGTTGCAGGGTACATCGATAAAGGCAGGGACCCTTCTGGGGAATTGCTAGCCCTGGACATCCATTTTTATTTTCCTCCTGTACTTCCTCAACCTTATAGCAAGCCTTATCACCAAACTTTTGGTGTATAATTGCTTTGGGAGTAAGCGATGACTTCTTTGCTGGCATGGCTGGAACTATTCCAGTTTCCATTAATCCTCCTACAGATAATAATTGTGTAATTTAAGAAAACTCTTCACTAAACTAGTTCATTAACCAGAAAAAATAAAATATTAATAATATATCTGTACCAAATAGCCAGCAACACAAAGAGAAATTTTTCTTCTTCTGTCAATTTAAGTGAATTTTATTGTCTTTAATTTGGTGTTACTATCAACTGTGGAATACTATGGACTAGAAAAATTGAAAGAATAGTATTCATAATCCTGACGCTTTAATACTAACAAGCAACTACTTGTTCTAAAATTGAAATGAAGCCCTGTACCCAGTCAAAGAAAAAAGAGGGGTGAAGAATGGGAGAGAGAATATGAAGGGAACTTACAGTAGCCTTGAGTCTGAATTTTGAGTGTATATTTTCAGGACAAAAAACCATACGACAAAAAAGAAAATAGCTGTTTGTCATTGTTCACAATAGCGATCATAATCCGAGTTACTGTTCACAACAACATTCCCTTTTTTTCCAGCATAATCCCGACTTTCAAGCAAGTAAGCATCAAGAAAACAACGATCAAGGCTCTCATTAACCAACCAAATTTCAAGTTTCTTCCATTAACACATATTTCAAAATTGGCTGAAGACAAACATAAAAAAATACAAAAATAAATGGATTAAATCAGTACAGAACAAAACGTTAAAATAATATATAAACCCATACAGAAATCTTTAAAATCCCCAAGAATGATGAAGAAATTACCTCCCATTAATGGGTCTTCAATGGAATTTCTTCATTCGTTAATCAATGTGAAGGGTTATTTTCCAATTTTTGAAAAAGTACGCGAAGGGTTTAAGCAAGGAATTGCGAGAATTTGTGAAAAGACAGAGTTTCTTACAAAAGTGGCGGTAAAGTAGGGACATTTTTGTCTTTTTCCCATTACTCCCTCTGTCCCGGATTGTTTCACGTCTCAATTTAATAGACTTGTTTGAGGTTTTATACAAATTAACAAATTGAAAAAAAAAAAATCAATTTACTTTTATTTAATATTAAAATTATTATATTAAAAGTAATAAATAAGAATATATTGATGAATAAATAAATAAATAAAATAAATACTTCTTATTCAAAAAATAAATCAATATAATTGAAAAAAATGAAAAAGGAAAGACTGTTATAAAATCATCGAAATCATAAGAACAACATAGAGAGAGAAATGGAGAGAGTTTAGAGGAGAGAATTTCTCTTCAAGAATTGGTGTAATAAATTGGTAAGTATAGGCTCCTATTTATAGGAGTGGACAATGGCACAATCGTAATATTGTAAAGTTTACAGGGATATAATGGTAATGTCATTCACATATATACATTATTTATAACACTCCCCCTTGAATGACATATTACGCAATTGTCTGCCTCGTTAAAACCTTGCTAAGAAAACCCAATGGGATAAAACTTGAGCGAAGGAAAAAGAGTACAGTTGCTCCCCCTGATATTGGCCATCGTCAATCGTTGAGTCTTAATGTTCAAGTAGAACAAATCATGTATTGAATCTTTGAAGTTTTTCAGTGCTTCAGTGCTGCCTCGTTAAAACCTTGTCAGTAAAACCCAATGGGACAAAATCTGAACGAAGGAAAAAGAGTACAGCCGCTGCCTCGTTAAAACCTTGTCAGGAAAACCCTGTGGGACAAAACCTGGACGAAGGAAAAAGAGTACAGCATGACAGCATGATTCTCCCCCTGAAGTGTGCAATCAAGTATTCATGAACCTTTTGAATAATGATATCATCTTTCTTCTGGAATATATATGAAAATCTTCTTGTGTGTAGTCGATATCATAACATTCTTCATAAGATGTGTATGATTTTCTTCATTTGTTGATATCATTCCAGTATAACAATGTGTTGCTGAATTATAGCTTGTTGATAGCTATGATGATGCCTCAAAAAAACTTGCTAGGAAAACCCTGTGGGACAAAACCCTCAGCGAAGGGAAAAAGAGTGCAGTATTCTCATTAATTTTTATCAATACGCCTCAACTGTTGCCTCATTAAAAACCTTGCTAGGAAAACCCTGTGGGACAAAACCTCAGCTAAGGGAAAAAGAGTGCAA
Source organism: Ligustrum vulgare (assembly GCA_963555705.1). Lineage (NCBI taxonomy): Eukaryota > Viridiplantae > Streptophyta > Magnoliopsida > Lamiales > Oleaceae > Ligustrum > Ligustrum vulgare. The sequence goes on from OY743174.1 coordinate 48,959,288, forward strand.
CGCGTATTTATTCCTTTTCATGGAATATTACAAGTATATTGATGCAATATCGTATCTTTTCATCAAACATATCATTCATGGTGAACTTTGTTCATAGCTCATTTATGATGTCATAACATGCTATATTAAGCAATGTTGTACTAATTTATCGATTGCATCTTTCACTTCTGGTGAATAATCAAATATTGCATCTTTCACTTCTGGTGAATAATCAAACATATTCATTTTCATATTCACTTCTGGTGAATAATCAAATCTAGAATTCACTTCTAGTGAATAATAAAATATAGAATTCACTTCTGGTGAATAATTAAACATATTCATTTTCATATTCACTTCTGGTGAATAATCAAATCTAGAATTCACTTCTAGTGAATAATAAAATCTAGAATTCACTTCTGGTGAATAATTAAATATATTCATTTTCATATTCACTTCTGGTGAATAATCAAATCTAGAATTGATTCACTCTTATCAAAATCTAGAATTCACTTCTGATGAATAATTAAATATTCATTTTCAAATTCACTTCTGGTGAATATTCATTTTCCAAATTCACTTCTGGTGAATATTCATTTTCAGGATTCACTTCTGGTGAATATTCATTTTCCAAATTCACTTCTGGTGAATATTTATTTTCCTGATTCACTTCTAGTGAATATTCATTTTCCGGTAGATAATATAATTTTGCATATTGAAAATCAATTGCATGCCCAAATATTCAAATATAATAATAGTACACTCCAATTTCACTTTCAACATATTATATCATGGAGTCATTTGTATCATTCTATAGTGATACTAATTTGGGCATATTGAACCTTTCAATGATTTATACATGTATGTTCTTGCACTTTATAAACTGCAATTTCTAATTTGCAGGAGCATAATCAATCATTGAAATAGATATCAATTTCGACATATAATCTACAATCATTTTACTTGAAATCCCAACGTACCGCGATCAACTGGTACATCAAAGAATACTCCCAAAGTACCGAGATGAGAATCATACATTTTGATCTCACTCATTGGTATATCAAAGAGCTCAAGCTAGTGATTTAGACTATAGTCTATCCACCATATGTCATGCCAGTTCTATGAAAAATCTTGCGCGCAACGAGTCGTCTTTTACGACTGTGAAATATTTTTCTTTGTACATATAATTACTGGCTTTACACATTTAAGCATTTGGACTTCAGGTCCTTGAACAATAATCATTTGGACTTCAGGTCCTTGAACAATAATCCCTACATTGGGGTTATATACTTGGCCAAAGTATTATAATTTCATCAACCTCATTTTCATAAGAGGGTATGTAGTCGACTTATTTATCGATTCCATCTCAATATAACATAGGGAGATCTCTTTATATGTTCTATCATCAGGTACCTGAATCTCTTACATTTAATTATGTCCCTTTTACTCACCATGAGTATTTAGCTTCAAAGGGACCATCTTAATCATTCAAGAGATATTTATTTTGGAATCGATAGTCATTATGCTTCGAGCATAATTACGCTTCAGGCATGTTTTCTCCATAATGTTTTCAAACATTATATTATATCAATCGGATAAAATGCCGCACATGTCGTCCCTTTAGGGATGTAATTTCAATCATATATCTCAGTGCGCTTTGGTGGAGTGTATGCATATCGCACTTTTACAAATCATAAAGCTTCTTGAGCTAATCCCTGTTTGACATAGAATATTGTTGTATGATAAACAATTTCTCATAGAAAATAATTTGAAACTTTTGATAATCTAACCATTTATTATAGAACTTCTGGTTCAATACAGTTTTATTTCATTTCTATGTATGAATATTTAATTCAATACAATATCGCTAAACTTCTGGTTCAATACAATGTATATTTCATTTATGAGCTTCTGGTCCATACTATATACATATTTCACTTGTACATATGTATGAATTTCTGGTTTAATACAGTATTCATTTCATCAGTACGTATTTCTGTATAGTTCAAATCAGTATACCTTTATTACTTTTAGTATACCGAAAAATCAGGTACAATATCCAAGGAAATATCTCATGATCTCAATTTTGTCGTCAAATCTTCCCTTATATCGAAAAAGGTAATGACACATTATCTCATTATTCCCACATTTTCAATAATTTATTCCATTATTTCTTGATGGAATCGATATCACTGACACGCGGAGCCACCGCTCTTTTACGCGTTGAATAATGCATTTAAATAGATGATTTGGGAAGAATGCTAGATCCATCAAAAATGGATATCATACTTTCAAATATTCGCAAATATTATTCCAATCTTCCGGTAAATGTTTTGAAAAGGATTTACTGAGTTCGACTTGAAAGATTGAGGTAAATCTTTTGATACATATTTAAAATATTTTTCTGTTTCCTTTCTCGAGTTTTATAAAGGCTAGAAAAATAAATCACCGAAAGGTGAGTATGATGATTTTGTTAAAAGTAAATCTTCACTTTCTCAAAAGACGAGTAGTAAATAGTGAAATTTTTTCAAATTAAAAAAAAACCAATGATTTTCACAATTTCATGCATCCCAAAATATCATTTTCTCATAAGTTTTTCCTTCCTTATTCTCTCAAAGATTTAAGGTGGTAGATTATGGAGTATTCTTACTCTTGAAACACACATTTTTCTTTATTTCCTCAAAAGATCAGAGGTGGTAGGATACGGCTACTCCCGAAACACATCTCTAATTTTGAGGATCATAAATGTTTCCCCTTTTTGTATTTTGCATGTATGACTCGTTTATGCTTCTTCAGGAGCAATAATAATAATATCATTTCAGTATGTTTAGATGATAATTTTTACTTCTTCTGGAGTAAATATGTACTTCTTCTGGAATACATAAGTGCTCGTGCAAGAACTTTTCCAGACACTTATCATCTAATATTCATCTCATAATACTGATGAGATTATTTTAACATTAGCCATATATGTGCTATCATGTGATATTATCTTATCATACATCAACATTCTTATTGGATAATTCATTTTATCTTATCTTTTCAATACAGATAATGATAATTTCTAGTACCGTTTGATAAAATATTTTTATCAACATCCAACAATAATAATATCAACTTCTAATAAAAATTAGTTCGGGCCCCACAAGTTATTTTTAATTCACATGCATGTTCCAATTGAGTGATTAATATGATTATTAAGGGGCCAGACACGCATGTTCCAATTGAGTGATATTATAAAATATGGTTAACATATTAAAAAATATACTAACCTTTGGTGGACAGCATATTTTCCACTTTGGCTCATAGTTGTCCATCATCTTTGTGGACAGCTCAACTTTGGCTCATCATGAGATTTTTTCCCTTCGTAGTCGTGTAGCTGAGATCTAAGTTTACAAGAACCTTATGTTTTCCAGTTCCAATCATTTTAATATGCTTCACAGATTTTAATTATGACTTCATTTTTTTCCCTTAATTTTCTGATGCATTAACCATCAGCAACTGAACAATTCCCAGCAGTAAAACACCTTCCCAAATCCAATACCCTTTTCTCCATTACCGAATTTAATATTCCAATATTTCCACCAATTTCCACTACCTAATTTAATATTCCAATATTTCCACCAATTTCCACTACCTAATTTAATATTCCAAATTGGTGGAATGATATGAAGGAGAACTCCCACGTTCGTCACCTTTTTGTCTATAATAATATAATGTCCCACTACTATCAAGTAACTATCATGTTCCACTAAGTTGGTGGAATGATATGAAAGAGAATTCCTGCTTTATTGTCTGCACCTTTAGCAGTGGACAACACAGTTTCCTCTATGCTTTTGTAACTACTCAGGTCTAATCCGTTCATGCCTGTTGAAGTTTGCCATGTTACTATATGCTTGCAGCCTGCTCATCTCTGCCCTCAGCTTCGAACCAGCAGCCTCTTTCAGCAGTAGAAACTCTCCTCCAGCTGAAGCCTCTGTTTGTATATGTAACTCAGCAGCAGCCTAGCAGCTGCTTCCTCCTTTTTGCGTCCTTTCTTTTGCTGCCTCTGCAGCAGTCTCTCCTTCCTCTCAACAAAAATACACCGCAACCAGCTGCTGTCTTTCCTCCTGGCAACAGGCTGCTTAAAACAACAGCCTAACTCAGCTATTATCTTCCCCCGTCCACAGGCAGAAGCAGCCTCTAGCAGCAGCAGTGTCACCCGGCTGTAAATAAATTCGCATACTCCCGGGCTTTGATCCGATTTTCAGATCTGGAAAGGGATGGCCGGATTTGGATAACATCGCCGCCTTCTGTTGAGGACCACCTCCGCTACCGTCCATGTTTACTTCATCCAAGGCGGTCTTGTAAATCGTAGAAATGAATCGCAGTGTCCACCGAGAGTCTCATGCGTCGATCTCTTGGCCCCTTTGAGGTGAGAACTTTGCTATGCCCATCTTTTCCACCAGATGCTCTTGAAACCCGAACAATCCGTGATGAAGGCCAGCCACTAAAACTGCCCAGGCCAGCACTAAGATCAATACCGCCATCAAATCCGTAGCCGTGATTTCAGATCCGGTCTTCAATCGTTAATTGGATATAGGGGGAGAAACATTGATTTGTAAAAATCAGGTTTCTGATACAGAGGCTCATCTTTTAGATGCAACTGTAGAGCATACTCCCATTATATTACTCAATTGGCTAGAGACTCGTGCTGATAACGTGTTATAAAATCATCGAAATCATAAGAACAACATAGAGAGAGAAATGGAGAGAGTTTAGAGGAGAGAATTTCTCTTCAAGAATTGGTGTAATAAATTGGTAAGTATAGGCTCCTATTTATAGGAGTGGACAATGGCACAATCGTAATATTGTAAAGTTTACAGGGATATAATGGTAATGTCATTCACATATATACATTATTTATAACAAAGACATCCAATATATAATAAGTATGGAAGGAACATATAAAATAGCCACTTTGGGATTATACTGTTTATACTTTTGTCCATATTAAACGACGTCGTTTTTGAGCCCGTATAGATACAAATTTCTAGCGTTTGCTCCAACGCCTCAACCTCTCTCGCCTCCGACTGTGCGTTTCTTCCTCTTTCTAGACTAACCGGGCTCCATCAAATCCTTGCTTTCAGGGCACAAATCAATTATGCACTCACTCCATTTCCTTGACCATAAGAAAGCAAAAGCAAATTTCCACGCTTTAGTTTGTGATGCAGGCTAACAATTATCAACCCGATTGATGGATAACTTACGGACAAATTAGAACTCGAGCTCTCTAGGCTCATCGTAGGTTTGGGTAAGCATTTGTTAGTTGGGGGTAAGTGTTAGAATTTTCGGTATCAAATTTTTTTGATCATTCATTCATTTGCTACCAGGGGTGGACCCATTAGTTGAGTGGGGCGAAAATGAAATAGTGATAATATTCAAAGTAGTAGTACTCCTTCAAAGCAGTCGTACTCCTTTTACATTTGTTCCTTATGGCTTCTCATTGGCGATTAATCATTAGAAATTAATCAGAATTAAGGTGTAACGCCCTAAAAATTTATGACGTTCCAATTTACTCATGATGACGTAATAAAATTATTTTTTGAACTTTTTTAATTTTTACGGAATCGGAAGAAAGAAAACGGAAATATTATTAAAATAAAAAATTACGAAAAATGTGTTTAAAAGCTTCTTTTTAGGAGACTCGTTTGATGACTTATGACCTTCGTTGATTGCATGTGATATATGCATGAATAAGTTCTTGAAATGAACTTCGAGAATATGAAATTTGTTTTTAAGTTCGATCAACGGAGCGCTTTCGGCGTATTTTTAAAGTTGGAACTTTACCGAACGGTAAATTAAAACAGTTTCGAGTGGCTACTTTGACAAACTATAACTTCTTCCTCAGTTAATCTTTCAGGCGTGGTTAATTGCACGTGATATTATGCCGTTAGTACTTCGAAATGAAGCTAAAAAATCAAGATTTTGACCTAATTTACTATCTCAAATTCAAGCTCAAACTTGACCACTCGAAACTGAATTTTTTGAACAAGCAGACACGAGGCAAATAAAATGAAAGAAATTCCAGTGGGTGCCACCGCACCCACTCGTCCCGTAATAGGTCCGCCCATGTTTGCTACAATCCCTCAAGACCTTATGAGGTTGTTTGTTGTCTTTTGGATCCCTCCTTGCTTGTTCTTATCATGAGAAAGTCATAATTTGGGTATTGGTGAGCTTGTGGTATTGGTTCTGAAGTGTCGCATTACAAATTGTGTTTGGAGGAGTAAAGGGTTTTTTGGTTGGTACTGAGAAACTTGAGCATTGGAATAGATTCTTGTGGCTGTGATTATTGATTAATTGTACTGAGAAACTAATTTCTTGTGTGATTAATTTATTGTCGTAGAATTTTTCTTATATGATCACAATTAGATGAATAATTGTTTCAACAATAATAAAAGTTATCAAAGGAGGAAAGTTGAAGGGAAATTCAGTATTTTGATGGGTTAGTTACGAGCAAACAGCTGAAGATTATAATCCATTTTCTAGATCATCTTAACTATTACTCTGTCTCTTAAGTAGTTTTGAGGTATCTTAAATCTAAATGTTAATTGTTGATTGTGGTGTCATATTTTTGCATTTTTCCCATTCAACTGCAATGTGAAGTTGTTAAGGAAATAATATGTAGCTTGGGATCTGGGACTTTGTTTGGGTACATTTTTTTCCTGAATTTTAGCAACAAGAATCTTTTTATGATTCTGGATTTTTTTTTTCCAGTTTCACCTTGTTTTGTGCTAATTTTGGTCATGTGAAGATAACATTGGTTGGATTGAATGTGACAGAGAAATTATAGGGGGGTAAAGACATTGAATTTGCTCATTTTCTGGTTTGTTTTGCCTATTGCAAATTACCATGGTTTTTTGAAATAAGGTTAATTTCCCCAAAATTAACATAGTAGGCGTACCAAAAATGTTGTCTTCAATGAAATTTTATCAATGGTAAACACATTTTTTTTCCGTTCTCATATAAACGTCTCATTAATTTCTTGCAAACATATATAGATTATGTTATCACCTATAATAAAAACAAATAAATTTTTATCAATATTCATTGTCTAGTGTATTTTCTTCTATAAAATGTTGCTAAATCTCACTTTTTCCCACAACTTAAGGATGATGCTACCCAATAACATGAGCAATCCTCACGACGATATCATAGAAAACTAAAAGGTGCAATTTTAGATATTCTTCCAAATTAATTTGTAGTGTGTGTTTGGTATTATTTAAAAAGAGTTTTTTTTGAAATGAATAGTGATTTTCAGGAGAATGGATGGTTAAGATTTGATTGAAGAGTCAAATATTGTGGGCTTGACTTTTATGGATGATTGAGATTGATTGCTGTAGAAAAATGATAAAATTTTAAAGGATATCAAACAAGGACATAATAGTAATATAGAATATACATACGTGTATGCTTTATTTTGTTTCTCTATCCTATTACTTTCTATTAACTTTCTATTTTGCAATCTAGAATTGATTCTCTAATTTATATACTCGTTGATTCTTTTAGGAAGCACATAACTTATTTCGTGACTTCAATGTGTTTTTCAAGCTTCGTGACATGAATTTAGCAATGAGAAAGAGATATGAAGAAACTGGTGATTGGAAAGAAAGGAGATTCAAATCACGGGGTGCTTGTACAACACAATCTAAATATTTCATAGTTAAGTATTTTTGTCATGTTTATTTTTTCATAGTAATGATTCATTTTCTTCCCATTTTTTTCTAACTTCTAATGTGAACTTAATTTGCTTAAAAATTATCTTGGGCTTTCTTTGTTTGAATCCATTTTTTTTAGTCACCTAAAGTATAATGATCTTGTAGTTTTCAAAGACTGGACTTTTTTAGATAGAATTTCTTATTTCTTTGATTTTATTATGGTCACTTTCACGGTCATGATTAGGTTCATCTATAATGTTGTAGGAGATGGTTGATTGGTAGTTATAATTCGTTTGAATTGCAATACTTATTGGCTAAATATCTCCTCTAACACATCTGCCAAGTTATAGTCTCATTCTGATTGACCTAGAAGTCTCGCTTCGCTCATTGCCTAATACATCATCCCTTTTTTTTGGCTTTCTTCTGTTTTCATATATCAAACTAATTGGATTTGTAGACTAGATATAAGATGAGATTTTGGTACATCGACTACAAAATTATTTGAGGTTTTAAATTTTTATGTTTTCATGAAATTGATGACTATTTCTTGGATAATGTAATCCCTTTATTCTGTAATGCTGTCCTTGTCCTTTGTTTTATTGGTAGTTTGATCCCAAAAAGTTTTATCTTTCCTTTTTATTGGCGATGATTCCATATGACATTACTTTCTTTTCAAAGATCATTAGTGGTGGGTGACATTTTACTGAATAATCAAATTGTTTCCTATATTAAATGAAATTATACATAATTTAAATTTATTCTAATTATGATTATGATGTGAATGTGGATTAAAGCCGAGTGTTGGATTATTTTTCTTTATAGCTGTTTTGGGGGAATTCATGTGTGACTATCATCTTAAAGTGAAGGTGGATCTGACTACTTATGTAGAGAAATAAGAGTTCTTTGATGCCATTCTAAATCAGCATGTAGCAAATGATGATTGATGAGGTAACATCTTCACCTTAAGCATTGTGACTTTTTGTTTTACATGGGTATGTTTGCTTTGCTATCTTTGCTTCTTTTAGTTTCATTTTTTCTTTTCCCTCCAATTCTTTTACTTTTTATATGTTTTAGACAGTAGATGTGTTGGAATTGTGAGCAATCAGTTGGCATAATGTGAAAGAATATTCTTCTTCAGGTGACTTCATGTTCCAATCTTGCCAGGATTTATTCAGAAAGAAACAGACAATTCAATCTTGTATGCTTGGCAGAAGGCTATTCCCCCTTAAAATCTCGTTGTTTTCTTGGAGAGAGTGGCATAATTGAATCCCGTTGAGCACAATATCAAGAGTGAATCGGGATTGCAACTTGCTTCAAGATGTCTATTTTATGGCGCAAAAGAGACTATGGAGCATGTCTTATACTGAATGATCAAGTGACTGGTTAACTAATACATGTTGTAAAAAAAACCAATTCAAATGGGTTCTCTCGAGGGGAAGATAAAGGTACTATAAGGCTTGACAGATTAGGAATGCTCAACGTGCTTCTCATAAATTGAAGAATTTGTATCAACCTTGGTACCTTTCACTCTTGCCACCAAAAATGCTTTGCATTTGGTACAAAGTTTTAAGCATTTTTTTTCCCTTTTCAAGTTTATCTCGTTTCAATTTTTTGCTTGTGCCTTCTCTGTTTTTATCAATGAAATGACATTTAAGTAGTTAGGTTTCAATCACATACGTCGTTCCATTTCATAATCTTTATGAATAGTGTAACTAGACCTTTCTATAAGTTATTCTCAATGAGTTTGGTGATCCTTGTTGGATAAATAAATTTCTTCATTTAGTGATATTACTGTAAATTGCAAAGTGCCATTGTTGGAGGACGGTATTTGTAAAAAGTGCTTGAATGCCAGTATCATTTATCTTCATGACATTTTGAGGCCAACAAATAATATGTGATTGAGTACTTGCAGAGATGCAACTTTTACTGCACTTGCAAGTCCAGTCAACTACACTTCGACTATTGCCATTGGTAGAGAGATGCATTTGAAGTCTTTATCATCTGCACTATTGATATGCACCTCAGTTTTGTCTCTGGTTATGTTCAGTAAATTAATTCATACTGATGTAGGTAGAAAAACTAATGTTTTAGTTTGATTGCTGGAAAATAATAGGAGTGAATTAGAAAGGCTAGATAGCCAAAGGCAGGCTGACTTTGTTAACATGTTGTAAGGTTTTGTTATTAATCAGGTATGTTTCCTCTTTGAAGTTATATTGCTAGCATGTGCTGTTGGAAATTGTTAATTATTCATGTTGTGTTAACTTAGCATAATAACAAATATAACAAATATAATAGTTGAAAGCTAAGATTTATTCTGTGTTCCTTCCTGTGGTACAGATAGGCTAATCTAATGCCAGTTATAGTTTTATGCATGATTTACCAAGTAAAAATTTTATTCCCTTTGGAAAATAGTATTGTATGGATATGATTAGTTCCTTGATAAATTGGAAGGACTTCATAATGTCTTGGCATTTGGCATCATGAAACCAGTTGAACTCTGTTGCAAATAAGCACAGATGATTACCATATAGTATGGGTGCTTTTATATATAACTCTGAAATGATATGAACATGTATACTTACTATTTTGCTTGTATTGTTCATTTTTGGATCTATTTGCTGAGAAGTAAATTCATTCATCCAAATTCTTGTCTTAATCTCATATATCTTGGATGATTTTTCTATAGATCATCCAAATTCTTGTCTTATTCATTATCGCTTTTTAATTATGGCTTACATTATTTTTTTCCATGCTAATGTATACAAAAAAGGGACACAAGCACATGCGTTCACTAGTCGTTCACAAATAAGGTAATGTTTGATTGGCAAGGATTTGTTTAGGAAGTAGCAAAATTTTTGTCATTTTTTATTTTTCATCTTTTTGGTTGTTTGATTATATATTTGTGCCTATGGCTAGGAATTCATTTGCCTCATTTGGTTGAGAATTGTGAAATTCTTGATTTTTAAGGTAAACCAGTTTGGTAAGAATTGGTTTGCCACCTTGGGTGGCAAATCATTTTTGTTACGTTTGATCATTTTTGTTGTTGTAAATGTAAATTAACTTGTTTTTTCATAAAATTAACATTATTATTATCAAGTACAAATGTGTGAAAAAATTTAAAAAATATATTAATTGATACTTTTTGGTTAATTTAGAGTTGTAATTGTAAATTTTAAATTTGGGGGAAATTATGTAAATGTGTATTATGTATATTAATTTTAGATTTTCGAAATACATGAATTTAGTTGTGTTAGTTAACTATTTATGATTAATTTTTGGGCCGTAAATTGTAATTTCAGATTGGGGAAATCATAAAGCGGTGCATATTAAATTTTCTGATTTATGAATAGTTTGGAATTTAATTGAGTAAATTGATAAAATTAAGTTATGATTTTTTCTAAGTTTTCTTTTTCCTAAATTCCACATATTGCGTTGATTGGATACTAACTTATCCTTGAAAATTCTCTAGTCCCGTTTCCTTTGTTCCACAAACTATGCAGTTCTTTCTGGTATTTTATAGAAGTAATTTTACTTTGTTTTTCCATGTTTGTGTGATGTATGTGAAAGTGAATTAGTATTGGCTGATGACTTGTTTGTGTGCTCGCTTGTCTACAGATGCATTGGTACAATTTATCTTAGAAATTTCTTATATTATAGCATCGGTTGTCGATCAACCGTCCACATTCAACGATCGACTGTTCTAGTTGAACTTTGATCCTGAATCCATCCTTGTTTAAGAGAGAAAAGGGATGTCTTGTAATAGCAGTGGAGACTCTCAGTGCATTTGCTGCTGAAGAAGCACATAATCTAAGTGCCATTTGCAATGCCTCTCCAATATTAGACCCAAGTATGTGACACAGCCGGGAAGAAGATTACTATATGTATGCCTCGTTCTTTCTTTTATTATCTTCTATGAAGGGTGGACAATCAAAGCCTCATCCTCTAGGGCTCAGTATTTTTCACTTTTTACTTTAGATTTCTTTTTTAGTCCATGTATGCAACATTTTAATTTCAAAGGAAGATTACAGGTGAGGTATCCAACCTTCACAGATAGAGCACCTAAGTCCCTGTTCAATTATTTAGCAAAATTGCGCATAGACGTCACGGAATGGAAATATTTAGGCTGCGTTCTCTTTGTGTTTCAGTTTCCTGTTTTCATTTTCGAAAATGTTTTCTGTTTTCCATTTTCTGTGACTTTTTTCGAAATTGCTGAAAACGCGTTTGGTTTGTTATTTCTGAAAACTGTTTTCGAAAATGAAAAGCTGGAAAACGCGTTCTGTTTAAAATTTTGAAGAAAATTATTTCATATTTTTTGTGAATATAAATGAAATAAAGATATCATATTTTGAGTTACACAACAAAAATAAATGAAATAACCCCTATCACACAATTTGGTTATACCAAAAAAGTTCAAAAATTCATGTTGCCCTTCTAAAGTAATCGTTCCACATTTGAGTAGTAATTTTCCCTTCTAAAGTAATCGTTCCATTTAATACTTTATATAGATACATCCTTCTAGTAAGCACTCATAACGTTTAAAATTTAAGTTTCAATAAAATTTGCAAAAATCAATTTACGTTAATTAATTATGTCCTTACAAAATAAGTGTCTACAATACAAAAGTAAAAAAGAAAGTTTTAATAATTAAGCACATGATACATCATCAGAAAGATGGTTGAATTTGGAGTTCTACGCAAAAAACAGAGTGCAATTCGGAGTTGTACATCAAAAGTTATATATATTTGAAGACAATGACCTATAAAGCAAATACGAAAAGGACTAAATTGAAAGAAAAGTAAAATTTGTGAACTAATGTGCAACAAAATCTGAAGTTGAGGAACCTAAGTTGCAAATAAATTAGGATATTTTTGAAAGAAATTTCAAAATTTGAGGATTAAAATGACAAGTTTTGAAAATCAGGGACCAATAATGTAATTAAAAATGATAAATTTTGACAAATTTCAAATTTTTTTGATTATTTTAATTTTTTTTTTTTTTTTAAATGGAAAACGCGGAAAACGCGCGTTTTCCGCGTTTTCCACTTACAAGGCAAAAATTTCGGAAAACGTGGAAAACGTGATTTTCACGTTTTTCATTTCCTTTACAAATTTTGAAAACGTTTTCGAAAACGTTTTTCGAAAACGGCTCAAGAGAACGCGTTTTCCGCGTTTTCGAAAATAGAAAACGGAAAACGGTTGGAAAACGTCAAAGAGAACGCAGCCTTAGTTTTTCCAGTAAAGACGTGTTTATCGAGTAAAATAGAACATTAATATCAGTGATATTATTGATTGTTAGTGATGATCATCATTACCCATCTAAGTAGCCATGTGTCATTTGATTCTAACGTGATACATTTTAATGCACTAGAGAATGAATCAATAAGTACATTTACATCTTACTGGTGAGCTTAATTCAATTAAGGCCCGTTCGGCGGCTCGAATTTATTTTGCTAAAAGACAAATCCGACCAAAAATTTAATTCACATAATTTTTCAAATTATTTTTTAACCATTCACATTTTCTCTCTCCAATTTTTAATTCCACATCTTATCTAGAAAACATAAATAAATCAATAAAATAATTTAAATTCTTTCTCTCTCTTCATTAATATGTAGCCGAACAGAGCATTAATCTCATTGAATAGAGCTATTTATTGACAACCCATTGTCTAGTAGACAACCATCTAATGACGATCTGCTCACTATAACTTGTAAGGTCCAAGACTAGTCATGACAACAAAGAATAACCTTCGTTGGCGGCCTATTATAAATTGCAATAATTATTTATATTGCAATTTATAATTTACACAATTTCTCAAATAATTTTTTAACAATACATGTTTTCTTATTATTGCAATTTATAATTTACACAACTTCTCAAATAATTTTTTAACCATGCATGTTTTCTTTTTCCAATTTTTAACCACATTTTACCTAGAAAACACAAATTATCAATTATAATTGGTTTAATGGGTTGCCACTTTCCAACTTATCTTCCAATCCTTAATGGACTCCGGAAGACCTTTTATTAGATTTCCTGCTTGCTTAGGGCGAGCACTAGCACAGTAAAAGTCAGAATCATTCCCATCGTGTTTAAATCCATACATAGAATGGAACTCATCCACACTCAGCTCTATAACACTATCATCCCTACCAAAATTCTCCAACCATTGGGAGTAAGTTAAAAATGAGCTATTATTCAAGAACTAAAAAAATTTATTATAATCGGGGAGAACGATATCTTAGGTTGGTTTCTAGCATATCTTTATTTACTGCCATATGACCTATGGGCCGGTCACACAACCTATCCTCGGAGAGGGGAACCTCTAGTTTAACCTTGCCAGGAATCCTAAACTTTTTCCTCCACAAAACTAGGTTTTTTTTTTTTCCGCCACTGCTATCACATACATCTTGGCATCCCACTCCGGCCTATCCCTTAGAATGACCCTCATCCCCTCAGTAAAAACCGACCTATGTACCTCCGGAACATTTCGCGAGGCTACAGTGACATCCTCACCAGAAGAGTTCATTGTCGTCAGCGGATTAGACCTTAGGACTCCCACTGGTACCTCGCAACTTCCTAAACTAGTATCTACCTCTTCGCTCATCTTTATCCAAGTCTTAAATTATACTCAAAAACTTTCACCAATGGATTCACAAAAGCCTTGAAACTCTCAAAGAAAAAATCAAAAAGAGAAGAAGAAGACACGAGAGAAGAACAGAATAACTGATGAAACTAGTACATCAACAAGAAAAGCACATAAAAATGCAGTTGTCGGAAAAAATGGAGGTTCGCAGGAAAAGTTTTCGCAGATGTCGCCTAAAAATTGAAAAGAGAAGTGAAGGAAAGTTAGAAGACCCTTTTTGGCTTTTTAAAGGAAACCCCAACCCTTGGATTTCAATCTATGGCTGAAATAACAACAGGTTTAGCCAAACACTGCTTTGACATTGCCTTGAAAAACACAAAGCGTGTTGAGGAAGTAAGCAAGGGGGACAACTGTCAATAAAAAGGTCTAGAATTTCTAAGGTCCATGCCGAACTAGTTTAGCACGAGCCTTGGGAAACAATTGCTAAAATATTAATAAAAGTGAAAATTACAAGGAGTCCTACTTTTAAAGATCAAAGTTCAAATATAAGATCAAACTCAAATAACTTCAAATTTCAGGTGATAATAATAGTTAATTAAATTATTTAATACATAATTAAAACTTCAAAACATTATACCCAAACTAATCAACCACCGATTTATCTCCCCATTCTCTCTCTCCAAACCCTAAATGAAATTCCCCCAAACCAATTTTATCGTGGATGAACCAACAAAAGTGGTGAAAGACAAAGAAGCTCCATCACCGTTGCATTGCCCAAACATCTCCTCGCCTTTTTCTCGCCTTTGCTACACGATCTTTAAGATCGTCGACGCCAGCCGGACTCGAAGAAGGAGCGATCTGCGAGATCCAGCAGACAAAGTGAAGTAGCAGATCATCGCCGCTATCTCGAAGCGACGGCCACGGTGAGATCCCGCTGCTTCGATATCTCACCGCTTCTACCTCGAATTTGCATAAGTCATTTATTCCTTATTTTGGTGGTTGCCTCTTGTCTTTTGTCTTTTTCTTTTTAAACTTTGGTCGGTTGTGGTGTAGCCGGTGTGAAGTGGCGGCGGTGACGGTGGTGAGGGAGGGAGTGGAATTTTGGATAGTGTACAATTGTGGTGGTGGTGGAGGCTAGGGCTGTACAACGAAACCGTCAAACCGCCAAACCGATATCAAACCGCAATTTCGAAATCGTTGGTTCGGATCCACGCGGACCCGTCAACGTTTCGGTTTTGACCTAAACCGAACCGCTTTCAAATGGTTTGGTTTAGGTTTCATTTTTCAAAACCCGTCTCAAACCGCCAACCCGCTAAAAAAATACAATTAAAATTTAATTTTTTAATTGCAAAAATACAAAAAAATGTATTGCTTTTATTTTCAATTTTATACTTTTATTTTCAATTTATATGAAGGGGTACCTTACTTTTCCTTTATTGTTAAGAAATACATTTTGCTAGTGCTAACAACTAAGTACTACCGGTGACTTTCTTACTTTATTTGTTTTTTATCCTGTAATTTTTTTGGGGGGAGTATGCATAAACTTTCTCATTATTTATTTTTTCTTGGTTATAATATTTGTCTTCTGTTAATTTAGCAAGTCATGACTTGAGTATTTATGGTTATCTAAGCAAAATTAGTTGTACTTGAGATCTTTTATCATCAGCCGTAATTCATCAAACTCTAAATTCCTAAAGCATCATTCTTTCATCATGTAGTTCAGTAGTTTTGTTTGGACTACAGTATATTTGAGTTTAAGTTGTTTTGTTGTTAAATAATAGGAAAATCTAACTTGAGAATGGATTGTGTTATCTATTAGGTTTTTTTGATATTATTGTGATAATTTGTTTATGATCGTGCCTTTGTATCTATTTTAGAGGTTGTTTACCCATATATTTTAATTTTGTTAGTCTTATAACATCTATCTGTAATGTCGTTGGGTTATTTGCAATTAATTTTGATGTCTTAATTCAAAATTCTATTTCAATAGTTATTTTAACTCGATTTACATATATTAGTTTAGTTTCGTTTGCAACCCGCGGTTTAAAACCGCACCAAACCGCAAAAAATGGTTTGGTTTGGTTTGGTTTAGGAAATGAAATGGTTTGGTTTGGGTTGGAAAAACCTCAAACCGCTTTAAACGGTTTGGTTTGAAAAATTATCAAAAACCGCCCTAACCAAACCGTTTACACCCCTAGTGGAGGCCTCGGTGGAGAGACGGCGGTGTTATTCACTGGGCACCCTAGCAGTGATGGTGGTGGTGAGACGTTAGTGGTTACAGGTGTTGATTGTGTGAGATGTGAGTTGGTCGGTGGTGGTGGTGCAGTCGGTGAGAAGTGGAGTCGGTGGTGGTGCTGCAGTCGGCGGGAATTGGAAACTTGCACGGTGGTGGTGGTGGTGAAACGTAGGTGACGACAGGTGGCGGATGCAACCGGTCATTGCGATGTCGTGACCTAATAATTTGACAAATGTGACTTGAAATCTCTGAATAATTGTGACATAACCGTGATATGTGATCAGAAATAATGGTAGTTGTGACTTGAGATTTTGAATAATTGTGACCTAATCCGACTAGTAACCTTAAAATAAATTTGTGACTTAATATATTTGTGTTTGTGACCTACTATTTTGATAATTGTGACTTAAAAGACTGGTGACCTAACAATTTGATAAATCAGGTTTATTTAGAATTAATTAATTAATTAAATTAAAGAAAGAAAATATTTTACCATATATATAAAGGTCACAATATCATATAATGACAGGTCACAAAGGACAAATGTTTTAAGGTCACAGTCCATCAATATTTTAGATCACAAATTATCAAAATAAGAATTCACAAATCAAAATTATTTTTAGGTTGCAATCACAAATTTCAAGGTCACAAGTTATCAAAATAGTTAAATCACAAAATATCAAATTAATCAATCAAGTTACAACTTGTTAATTTATTAGATCACAAAACCTATCAAATTATTAGGTCACAATTATTTTATCATTGTCAATTATTAGGTCACAAGACTCACAACATATCAAATTAATATATTTTATTATCAATTATTAGGTCACAAGTTTCTTAGTTCACAAATTTCAACTTATTTTTAAATCACATTAACAAACATTAACAATTTTATAGTCAAGAATAATTTCAAGGTCATAATTTAGAAAATCAGTAGGTCACATAGTGTTAAATTAATTACTACTTATTGAATCAGAAGGTCACATTATGTTAAATTAATCACAAGTCACAAATTTTAAATGTTTAAGGTCACAACTCAAAAAATTTTATACTACTATCACGACCACCGCTGCCACGTCACCACCACTCCACTCTTCAACGACAGCCACCAGCACCAGCACCAGCACCACCACCTCCATAATTCTGGCCAAACCTAGCCCCACCTGCAAACACCAAATCCACGATTCCACATATTGCCCACTACCATCTCCGTCGTCACTTCCCTACCGCGACCACAGATCGATGCAGCACAGCTGCGCCACAACTATCACACTGCCACGGCCACAGCCCTAACCACCACCAAACGCCAACCACCATAGCCTAAATTTCCGCCGCCACCACAGATGCAACCGCCAACATCATACAAACCGTCAACACCTCAGCTTGAAGCCGGTGCCGCCACCACCGTCCGCAACCAAAGACAAAAACAAGAAGGCTGAGGAGGTCACAATTGTCGTCTACCATTATCGCCACCGTCCGCAACCAAAGACAAATGTCGTCAGTAAATTATTAGATTTTCTTAGTTATATTTGTCTTGCGTGTTTGGCTAATTTTCTTGAAAAAAAACTTGAAATATTTGTCAGATATAATTTTTAAAAATTACATTGCGTGTGTTTGATTTTAGTTAAAATGAGATTTTTAGAAATGAATAGTGATTTTTAAAAGAATAGATGGTTGAAATTTGGTTGAAAAGTCAAATATTGTGAGCTTGACTTTTAATAGATGGTTGAGATTGAATACTGTAGAAAAATGAGAAAAAAAGAATGAAACCAAACAAGGTGTAACGCCCTGGGTTCGAACACCCGGAACGTCACTTCATCGTCTCAAATTAACTTTGAAAATAATAATTTAGGGAAAATAAATTTAATAACTAAAATCTCAATTCACATAACTTCATAAACTTGGCTCAAACGGCCAAAATGTTTGAATATGAATTTAACTTGGACATAATAAAATAAATTTGTAATTTCGACAATTCGAGTGTGGAAAATAACTTGACAAAACCAATTGAAGTTGTTATTTGAAATGGAACAATTTAAAAGCTTATTAATAGCCACCATCGTACGCATTGTCGCCAACTCCGTCATCTGCAAAAATTTTAGTTTGGAAAACGTGAGTATTTCATAGAAATACTCAATAGACTCGCGCACAATAATCATTTAACATTATAAATTAAAACACATAATCATGATATTCAAGTCTCAGGTGTCTAACGATCACCAGTATTCTCATGAACAAGTAAATAATATAAACAATTCAAGTCTCATGCATTTAAGCAAGTAAATTCTCATAACATAGTCTCATGCTTAGAAAGCAAGTAATTCTCATGAACACAATCATACATGCTAAACTTATAATTCAAATAATTATTTATGCGCACTTTTGAAAATGTAAATTTGTAAATCAGAGTCTACCTTAATTCTCGAGTATTGAACAAACGGGAATAATATTTCTAATTCTCTCGCACCTCGTCTAATCCTATAAAACAAATATATAATTAAAATTTTATTTTGGATCAATCAAGTTTTAAAAGATGAATTTGTGTAAAATCAAGTTTTTAAAAGGCTTAAGGGACTAAACTGAAATTTTCAGAAATAAAAGGGCTAATTCACATAAATGATAAATCTTGGGACTGCTTTGAGTAATTTTTAGAAATAAGGGGGCTGGTTAAGATATTTCAAAACTGAGGGGCTTAAAATAATAAGTTTTAAAACATAGGCTAAAGGTTTGAAACATTATTCATTTGGAAGGACTAAACTCAAAAAAATGAAAGTTGAGGATTAAATGGAAAAATTTGAAAAATGAACTTTTAATATAAAATTTTTTATTTCTCTCTCTCTCTCTGTTAATCGACAGAGAGAGGCTTAGAGGAGATGGGGCAACGAGGCGTGTCGCCCCTCCGATTCCAGCCGTCGTCCGTCCTGACAGCGGTGGCGCCGCCACCTTGGCGGTACACCAGTGTACGGGTGGATGAAAATGAAGGGTTTGGAGCAGATTTTAGCGAAAAACCGAGTTACTGATTCATGATTTGGGGTTGCAATCCGGCACTATTCCGGTCACTGGCGGCGATCGAAGGTAAATGGTAGGCTTCTTGGTTTATTCTTAGTTTGAGCTTTTATTTTGGGTTTGATTTGAAAGGGGCAGTCATGGGGGTCATTTGGTGAAGTGGTGAAAGGGCAGTAACGGTTTGGGGATGGTGGTTTGCGATTGTGGTGATGCTCTTGCAGGGTTTGTGATAGAAGTTTGGAGTTGTTTGGATTAAATTCTAAAAATTTTGCTTGAGTCTAGTGCTTTGGTGAGGCTTGGTTCGACCAGGGGCAAGGGCGGAACCAAGGGGGGGCTGCACTGGGCCACGGCCCAGCCCAATCTGCAGCCTGATGTTGAAGGTTTTTTTTTTTAAAAAAAAAAAAAAGCAATGGCCCAGCTCAAAAACGAATTGGCCCAGACGGTTGCTGAGTTGCTGGTTATTACCCAGCATGCTGTCTCTAATCTCTCATTCAAACGCTCAAAACGGGTTGAAAAGAAAAGAAAAAAAATTGAACTCCCGGCCAGTCCCCTTCCTGCAGCCCGCTGCTCGCCTGCTCCACTGAGGACCGAGGGTTGAGAGTGAGAGTGAGAGTGAGAGTGAGAGACGAACTAGTCTGGGAGGAAGTGAGGAACTGCTCCAGCTCCACTACCGCGTGCGCCTCCGTCTACTCACGACTGCTACTGCTCAGTGCGTGCGATTGTGCCTGCCTCCGGCTCCGTGTCCGTGTCGTCGACCTTCAAATTTCAATTCAATTCGAGTTTTCACCTCTTTCATTAAGGTAAATTGACTAATTATGCCAATTTCTTTTGAAGATTATAAACAATTCTCTCTGCCCTAATTTTTTGATTTGTGTCCTAATTTCAATTTTTAGTTTCTGCCCTAATTTTAGTTTATCAATTTGTTTGATTTTGTGCCCTAAATCCTAATTGATGAGAAAATTGATGATGACACAACAATGCTATTTAGTATTTAGTAATTTCAGTTTTTTAGGTTGGAGATGATAATTTTTAATTTGGCATTTGGAAAACAATTTGCTGATTTAGTGGTGCTGTGCCCTAATTGTTGAATATTTGTAATTGTTGAATATTTGTAATTGAAAAATGAAGATTGATGTTGGCATTTGGGATTCTTGGTTATGCAGATGTTATAATGAGTAATGGCCACACAACCTCCTAAGAAGAAAGGCAAAATAACATTGCATTCTTTCTTCAAACCAACACCAAATGACAATCAACAGTCTCAACCGAATGATAATCAACAGTCTCCACAAAATGACAACCAACAATCTCAACCGAATGATAATCAAAAGTCTCCTCAAAATGACAATCAACAATCTCAACCGAGTGATAATCAACAATCTCTTCCAATTCCATCTTATGATATTGAACGTGATCCAGGAAAAAGGAAGAAAATATGTGACTATCCTATTGATAAAAAGGATGAGGTTAGACGGGCATATTTAATAGTAGGTCCTTATCAACCTAAACTTCGAGATTATAAAGTTAGGATGTATAAGGATAGAGGTCGTCATTTTCAATACAACTGGTTTAGTCAATTTTCTTGATTGGAGTATTCGCCTTCAACACATAAGGCTTATTGCTTTCCATGTTTTGTTTTTGCCAATGATGGACAACAGACTTCTTCAAATTGGCTTTGTGATTACCCCCCTTAACTCCCCCCCTCCCCCTCCTGGCCCCCCTCTCTCAGGATTCCTGGCTCCGCCCCTGACCAGGGGGGCATCGGTTGGTGGTGGTGCGGACGTGTTTCGGTAGATTGAAGGCTGTGCCTTTGGTTGAGAAATCGATTGAGGGTCTTGGCAATGAGGGTGGTTTCTGCCGACTCGATGGTGAAGGGTGGTGATTGGAATTTGGTAGTAGGATTTTGGGGGTGGCAGTGGTCGTTCGGTTTGGTAGTGATGGTCATGCAATGAATCGAATATGATTGCAGATTGTTTGAGGGGTTGCTTACCAAAATTCTGCAGAATTGCTGTGAATGTTTTATGTGTTTGTGAACGTGAGTCGTGATGGGATGAAGGGAGAGTATATGCTGCTGTTGGTTAACTAAGTTTGGGCAGCAAATGATTTTGGGAAGATTGAAGGGATTTGCAAGAGAATTGAAGTTGATTGATGACTGGAATTATGGAATTAAGAATCAGCCAAACTGGAGAAATATTGTGAATAAGAAATGGGAGGAAATGTTGTTGATTTGCAAGAGGATTAAGGTTGATTGAGGGGCTAAAGTTATGGGATTGTGGGGGGAAAGGAAAACTACCAAAAAGGGATAGAGAAAACTGTGATTGAGTTTTTCAAAATGGCCGAAGAGTAATTGATTAGTTTAAATTTGGCTGGATCAAGAATTTTGGAAAAATTGGATTAAATTTTGCTGTAATTGAACAACGTATGAAAAATGAATATTAGTTTGGCATCTGGCTTGTAGAATATTGTGGTCATATTGAAATTTGATACTAATAAATTTGATCCAAGAGTGATTAGAATTTAGACTTCAAGGTAAATAATAAATTTGGACTTTAAAATAATGAAAATGGGAAACTTTTAATAAAATTTTAAATCGAACTAAGATAAATTTAAATAAATTAGATTTTCACTTAAATGGCTAATCGAAAATGTTTTAAAAATAAATGGGTCAAAGTCGTAGCGACACATCTTTTAAAATAAAAATATTTATTCAAAATTAGTCGTGAAAATCCTTGGTCGCTACACAAGGGCTTTATATGGACAATTAAGCACTGTTTGGCCCCATCATATATAGTGTGTTTGGTATTTTGTTTAAAAATAGTTTTTTTGAAATGAATAGTGATTTTTTGAAGAATAGATGGTTGAGATTTGGTTGAAAAGTAAAAGATTGTGGGCTTGACTTTTGATTAATAGTTGAAATTGAGTACTGTAGAAAAAAGAGAAAATTTTAATGTGAACCAAACAAGGGCATAAATAAAATACATTTTCTCTTCTTTTTAACAACGTATTTATCAATAAAAGAATATTAAACATTAATTTATAAAAGATTCTCTACTTTTTAACCACACATTCTCCTAAAAAGCATTATTCAAAAAATTATTTATTTAATTAAACTCTTTAAAATCAACATCAAATATGGACTTTGAAGTAAACCATAATCTACATATCACGACAATTGATTTGAAAACGGATTGCTTTGAAAACGGATTGTAATTCGAGAGGAACAAAGTATTTATTCGAAATCTACCAAAAAAATCTACAAGTGAATGCAAACGACTTGAATATTAAACCCCAATGCAAGATTAACCATCATGTCTATTCTTTCAGAAATGTTCTAGAGTGATTTTTTTTTTTTTCAATCGAGTTTGGGAAGCTATCATTATATTTTTTTTCATCATGTCCTTGTCTTCCTATGATTTCTAGTAACTTCTGTGCAAATTGAAAGGCCAAGCATGTGTTTTATACTTATTGCACATTGCAGATGTTTGTTAGACTCTATTTTAAATGATCCCTTGTATTCCAATTCTTGGCTTCTCAAATATTTTGTACTAACAAAGAAAATGTTGTTGAATTAGCTAACATTTACCAAATCAACTTGTGTTTCCAGTTAATCAGTCCCTTGCGTACTGCGCATCCAGATTAGTAAGGAACCCCAATATTTCACATTTATCTTTTTATTTATAGATTAACAACATTAAAGGTGACAGTCGGCCTTTTAGCGAATTTTGAAGTTTGTCACTTGACTTTCATTTGTTTCAAGTTGGTTATTTCTAGAAAGATTGATTTCAACTAAGTTTTGTGATGCTCGATTGCTCGACATACTTCCCCATGTTATTCAAGTGTTCTTTGGTTTGCTTGACTTTTATTCCATGGTGCACCAAATTCTCTTCTTGTGTGACTGTCATCTTTGTGCATTTATAGGTTTTTTTTTTTTTTTTCTCAATATTTTTTTTTTTGTCAAACCTAGACTATTAACTAATGTTTGTCAATGTGAATGAAGGGTTTCATTTTCATGTTTGCACCAATGTTGCTACAGTTACTGATAAAGATAGGAATGCTATGTTGCTCTGAGTCGGGTACAGGGTACGGATTCAAGTGTGATACCCTTTTTTTTTTCAAAAACTAGGATATGAGAACACTGCTTAAAAAATGTCCAAATTTTGTACACGAGGTTCGTGGATACGACTTTCAAACTACAATTATTTCTCTCCCTTACGTGTAATTATTAATTTTATATGTTAAGTTCTATTTAATTAAGTTGTCAGTGACCTAAATTGCATAAATTGAAATTGAGAAAAAAAGTTTAGTGGAACTTCAAGTTTCAACGGTAAGTTGTTCACTTAATTACAAAACTTAAGGAATTTAGAGACTAAACTGCAATTTCACAACAGTTAAAAATCAATATCTCGACTCTCACCTCTCTCAGCTCCCTCTCTCTCTCTCACTCTCAAGTCACTCGCACCACCACTTCACCGCCCACCACCAGTTTTCGTAATCCTAAATTGCAATTTTGATCCGTGATCTTGTATTATCAGATATAGAGCCATTATTCAAACCACAAGTTTTCCTTCAGCTTCACTCTCGTAAGTCTCATTTTCTTTGGTTTCTTGGCTTCAACATAAGGTTCTTGAATAACAAATGAATTTTTCTTGATAGAAGTACAATTAACAATATCAATCTCGTTTTCGCCACAATCGAAGTCTGAGGTCTTGTGAAGCTTTGAATGTGTCACTAACTCTTCCAATTCATTAATCACATTTTTGTAAAGAATCGGCTCAATAATGAAGAATCGGCTCGATAATGTAAGTGTCACTAACTCTTCCAATTCATTAATTTCACGTCGAATAAAGAAGAAAACATAAATCACCATATTAAAAGGTTTTGGACCACTCTTTTTAACAATGTTGACATGTGAATATGGAATCCTAAGTATAATATGATATCAGAACTCATTAACTTCCAACAAACAATTCTATCCAATTAAGACCGAAAAAATGAGCACATGAATTTCAAGATTGGCCTGGTGTCATAGTCAGAACTTCCATAAGAACTGTATACCGAGCTTTGTCCAAGCCTAATTCCTTCATTGAGATCAGAAAAAGATACATTTCATTTCCTTCCAAGACCCTCACAACCTGCTTAGAAACGCATAATTTCCTTTTACATTCGTGTCATTTTCCTTAATATTTAGAGTACTCATGTGATATTATGTGTAGTGCTTCTAAATTTGAAAATGTAAGCCGTTGTGAATGCTGCAGTAAGAATAATTCTGACATTCTGTATAGTTCAATTGGTTGCTTACGCTTATGTTTTGAACCAGTAGGCATAGAGTCTTGTGTCTATAAGTACTCTGCTGAAATTAATATAACGTTAGCTACTCGTGCTATTTTAATTAATTGGACTTTCAATTCAACGCAAATATCAGAATCTTTCTTCAAACGTGAATTTTTGAGATTTGACTGGAGAAATGATTATACTTCTCCCCTTCCCCTGAAAACACTCCACCGACAACAACTGTAAATAGTTATATTTAGGGTTAGCTCACGTTTTACCTCATTTCTTCTCCCCTTACTCTTGAAAACGCTCCGCTAACACTTGAAGTTCCACGATTTCGACTGCCATGTTTTCGATATTTGTATCCGTTAGTAAGAATGATAATAATACCCACAAACCCGAAACTAGTTGGGTACTAGACACCAATGGACGACCCGACTAAATGAGTTTTTGGGTAGGGTATGAGTGTAACTTTAGAAACCCGACATGAGTATGAGTATGGATTGGGTATGGATATTGTAGAAAAATCCCTACCCATACCCCGGCCCATATAACTATTGTATCTAACATGCTAACTTTCTTTTAATATATTAAAATTAAAATGTATTTAATGACATCAAGAAAGTGAATGATAATTTAATAGATGAATGTAACAATCGTCTATATATTTTTTGCGCAAAGATCATCAAGAATTGGACTAATTTATTTCGCTTTGGTATAGAAAACAAGGCCTCATTTAGTATGTATGATATGAAGTAGGTTAGGTATTTTGACAATTCATAAGTTTTCCTGTAGTTTTGTGTAATATAAAATTTCAATATTACAAGTTAGCCCGTACCATTGCAAAATAAATAAATAAATTACATTACATAAAATTAAAAAATTAAATTAAAATACGTAATGAGTTTTAAATGGATATAAAAGCATACCCGCCCTCGACCCACCCCTCTTAAATAGGTATATGAGTAGGTATGGATGTTATAAATTTTCAATGGGTATGGGTCGAAAAAAGTTTCCCGACCCATACCCTACCCATTTCCATCCCTATCCGTGAGCAATCACTCTTCATTTCCCTTTTTTTTTTCCTTTTTTTTTTTCATTTCGTTGTGATTTCTTTTTCATATTCCGTTTGATTCGATAGTTGATCTTTCTGTATCTTTTTTTTTTCTTCCATTTCGTTTTATCAGATTATTTTTGTTATGTTATTGTTCATAATTGTTAGTTTGATGTGTACCTAAGACTCACTGTAGTGTTCATCCCCCTTTTTTGACAGAAATGGAAGAATGGGGTTGGGGATGTTATATGCGTGAAGACGGTTACTCCATCAGATGAAAAAAAATTTTGAAGTTCCGACGGAACTAAGAGCACAGATTCTGGATAATGTAAGGTACATTCGGTTGCGAAACATTCAAGGTGTCTACGTGATGAAAGTGGGGTATAGGGCGGATGACAGAGCTTTTTTTTGGAGGCGCAGGTGGAGACACTTTTGCCTAAATGAAGATGTAAGTGCAGGTACTATACTTACATTTAGGATGGGTGAAGCTCGTGATGGTCTGAACATTTTCGAAATTAATATCACGAACGAGTGATAGATGGCGATTTAATCTTCTAGATGTGTATGGTAGCAAAAGAAAAACATGTTTGTAGAACAAGAACATTTCCCTTGGTCTTTTTTTGGAATTTGAGTTGAGAGCTGTTTTTAGATTTGCGTTAGTTTAATAAGTTTTTGATTGGATTGTAAGGGAGTAAGTACTCCTCATTTCAATTTTTTCAATTGCATATCAAATCTTGATAGGTGCATTTGTAGTAGGCATCTTGGTTTGGAGGTTCGGCTCTATGTCCCCCTTCATTAGGTGTATCTTTTACTTTTTTTTAATAAAAAGGTTGGGGAAACCAAACCTCCCCATGAGTGGCGATGAAGGAACTAACACCACACCAAAGCTCATGAGGGATTTGACAAAAAAAAAAAAAAGGCTAAAAGGTAATTGTTTGAATTAAAAATAGAAAAATAAATATATTATATGCATAAATGCACTCTTTGAATTGTTCAATGGGATTATCACGGGAAACGAAATTTGATGGGACAATATTCTAAAAGTAAATTATAAAATAATGATGTTAAATTAATATTAATTGAATAACCAATTTCGATTTAGTCGACGTGGATAAATTAATGCTTTTGAAATAAGAATTAAAATAAATGTAAAATAAGTTTGAGTAAATGAACCAAGGGTATTATTGAGGGGAAAAAAGAATATGAGAAATCAAAAGATGAGGACACAAATCTTAATTTGTAGTTGGGATTTACTTGTCCCTACAAATTCGATATTTTGTATGTAAAATTTGTGCTCCAAAAATTTCAAGAATTAGATAGCTTGTTGTCACGGGCTTGCAAATCTCCAAGCAACCGTGTGGCCTTAGCGTTTCAAATTTCCGACCCCTTGTGGATCTTATGCTAAGTCAGTCTAACACTTAACCTTGTGATGGAAACATATTTAGGCAAGAGTGAGAAAACAAAGACCTCAAGAGCTAAAGAAGAAACTCATTATTAATGTAGGAATGCTTTTACAACACTTTGAAGGCAATATCACTCTCTACATGACCTTTACAAATGACCCTATCCCCTATTTATAGCCTAAACCTCATCAAATAGATGGATATGATCTTCTTAATCTTATGGCCTACACTTGTCTTCTAGAGAATTTTATACAAATATCTACATTAAAATATTATGGACTAAACTAGGAATCTCTAGAATAATCCACCATGTGTTGGAGCTTACCATTCTTTAGAATCTTCCATGCTCTTCTAGTTGCTCCATTGTGCTACAATTGTCTAGAACACTCTAGCTCTTTTCTAGGATATTCTTGATCTTGTAATAACATCTTCCCCTTTCTTGAAGCATGCCTGCATCTCCCAAATAAATGAAGGATTCTGGAGGTCATCAATTAAAGTGGCCGACTATTGTTTCCAATTGAAGATTTAGATAAAATAAAGGATAAAATAAAGGCAGAAAGCCATTGTTGGCTAAAGTTTCTATTTCAATAAAAGATTCAATTACATAAGGATGGCCTATCATTCCTTTTATAGACAACAATAGAACAATCTAGAATTTAGAACCCTACAGGAATCTTGATAGAATATTCCTAAATACTACATAAGGGTATAGGTAATTGTATTACATTTATTTCTCAATACTCCCCCCCACCCCCCCACCCCCAACACCCCCCAAACGAAAGGGAGAGATGGTGACCTTGCATTTGTGCTTGAAAGTTTGAAAGCAGGGAGCTCCAAGAGGTTTGGTGAAAACATCTGCCGTTTGATCAACTAATGGAACAAAGCGAATGAGAATTTCCCGTTGTAAGACTTTATCATGCACAAAGTGAGCATCAATCTCAATATGTTTGGTTCTAGCATGGAAGACTGGATTAGCAACCAAAGTGACAGCACCTTGATTATCACACCAAATTAGCGGAGTGTAGGAGGGAGTAATACCAATCTCATGGAGTAGTGATTGAATCCATGTGAACTATGCTGTGATATTGGCAAATGCTTGATATTCTGATTCAGTACTAGATTGAGATAAAACATTTTGCTTTTTGGAGCTCCAAGAGATGAGATTTCCACCCAGATAGATACAGTGACCAATGATAGATCTTCTGTCATCAACGCAACATGCCCAATCTGCATTAGTAAATCCAACAAGATTGACTTTTGAAGATGGTGCAAAATGGAGACCATCAGTGATAGTTCCCTTCAGATAATGGAGGATTCTTTTACAAGCTTGCCAATGTATTTCTGTAGGATTATGTAAGAACTGGCTGAGTTTGTTGACTATGAAGGAGATATCGAGTCTGATAAGAGTGAGATACTGTAGTACACCAATGGTTTGTCTATATAATGTGGGATTAGACATTAGATCTTCATTGTGTAAAGAGAGTTAAGTCCTGGTACTTGCAAGTGTGGGACATTGTGTATTTAGATTAAGTTAAGTAAAGACCTGATGAGTTGCAATGTGCTTCAATGCCTATGAAGTAATGTAGATGGCTAAGAATTTTGAGAGCAAATTTGTGGTTGAGTTTAGCAATGGTTTAGGCAATTAGTCCTTGATCACTTCTAGTTATTGTAAAGTCATCAACATAGATTAGAACAAGCACTACAGATTGTTTTTGACGAAGAATGGAAAGGGAAGTGTCAGATTTGGAGTTGATAAAGCCCCAACAAGTAGAGCACTCTTTAGACTTTCAAACCAAGCTCGTGGAGCTTGTTTCAATACATACAGTGCCTTTCTTAGGCGACATGCATAGTTAGGTTGATGAGGATGAATGAAACCTTCAAGTTGATACATGTAGATGGTGTCATGAAGAGTGCCATTTAAAAAGGCATGGTTCACATCCAATTACAGAATTTCCCAATTGGAAGTGATTGCCATGGATAGGATGACACGAACAGTGCATGGCTTAACAATTGGGCTGAAAGTTTCTGAATAATCAATGCTAGGTGTTTGATGAAAACCTTTAGCAACTATACGGCGGGCTTTGTATCTTTGAATAGTACCATCAGGATTGAGTTTTGTGCGAAATACCCATTTGTTGCTAATAACATTATAGGTTGAGGATGGAGGTACAAGATCCCAAGTATAATTTTGAAGAAGTGCTTGATATTCCTCTTCCATGGAAGATTTACAGTGAGGGCTAGAGAGAGCTTGGGTGGTAGAAGTAGGTTCAAGGGGACCTAGGTTGATGATTAGTGGATGATTTGTAACTTTATAGATTTTGAGTTTGAAAATTCCAGCTTTAGAACGAGTTGTCATGGGATGTGTAGTAGGGATGTTTTGACATGGTGGTGAAGAAGGAGATGAAATTGGAGAAGGTTTGTTTTTTGTGACATAGGAGGAGTTTGTAAGGGTGGGAAGGAGTCTGTATGATTGGATAGCTCAACTTAAAAATTTGTTTGTGATGACTGTACTGCCTAAGGTCTAGAAAGACAGCTCCACTTGTCAATGGTAGAAATTTGAATAACGATGCTGGATGTGATAAGTGGTAAGAGATGAGATTCTGATAGTGACTCTTTTGGATGGTGGAAAGGAAATTCTGTTTCATTGAACACGACATGTCAAGAGATATATAGACATCCTGATAGGTGGAGACATTTGTAACCTTTATAAGTGGGGTTGTATCCTAAGAAGGTGCATCTAGTGGATTGTGGCTGAAGTTTATTAGTGTCGTATGGTCTAAGATGAGGAAAGCAAGAACAACCAAAAACCTTTAACAACGAGTAGTTGGGCTTACGATCGAAGAGTTTTGATATGGAGATAGGTGTGAAAGAATTGGAGTAGGAAGTTGATTGATGAGATGGACAAACTATTTGAAATGCATCCTACCAAATTTGAATGGGAAGAGACGCTTGATTTAACAGAGTAAGACCCAATTCGGTAATGTGACGATGTTTTCGTTGTGGACATGGATGTCAAAAAACTATGCCATGTTCATTTGGGGAAGGTAGGAAGCTTCTATATTCTCCTCCCCAGTCACTTTGTACTGTCTTTATATGTTTACCAAGTTGTTTTTCTATATGAGTTTTGAACTATATAAAGACTGATAGAGCCTGTGATTTGAGTTCAAGGGGAAAGATCCAAGTATAGTGGGTGTAATCATTAATAAAATGTATGTAATATTTATATCCTTCCCGTGATGTAGCATAGGTAGGCCCCCATAAATCAGTGTGAATTAATTCTAGGGGTGCATGTGTTTTGGTATGTGAGGTAGTAAAAGTACCATTCATGAGTTTTACCAATAGCGCAAGCTAAACAAGAGATCGCCTTTTCATCAATTCCAAGTTGAGAATTGCAATTTTTCTTGATAGTTTGAAGTACAGACTCTGATGGGTGTCCTAGGCGTTGATGTCATAGTTTACTATCTCTAGTTGTATAATTTGTAAGACATTGAGGCTCAACTTCTGACTCAAGGGACTTAATGAAAGCATAAAGACATGACTCTATGGGAATGGAATTATCTTCAGTGGAGTTGAGACAGTACAGTCCTTCTTTAACAGTTCCTTTCAACAGCACCATCCTACTTTTTGCAATCCTTAACAAGATAAAATATTGGATGAAATTAAACAAAAACATCATTATCAACAGTCAATTTGGAAATAATAACTAGATTTTTAGTAATGATAGGTACTCTAAGAATGTGATTTAATTTTAAGGACTAGAAAGGTATGGTTGAAGGAATAGTAGTCTTACCAATGTAAGAAATAGGAAGTTTCTTACCATCTTCAATCATTAGTTTCTGATGACCTTTGTAGTCTGAGTGTAGTGAGAGATTGTCAAGTTCTTATGTGATATGGCTAGTAGCACCCGAATCAGCATACCACCCAAAATTAGGAACAGTGCTAGTTGTAGCCATGAAAGCATGGTTTTGAGAGTTTCCTCCAGTAGTGCGGGTACTTCGTTGGAAATCAGTATCATGTCTAAACCAACAGTCAGTGGCTAAGTGTCCTAGTGTGTGACAAATTTGACATGTGGGTCGACTGTTGCTACCAAACCTACCACCATTACGACCTTTTCCTTTGTAGCTAGGATTGCCTCTTTTACCATAACTCCGTGCAGAATTACCCCCATAATTACCAGTTCTACTTCCGCTGTTGAAACTTCCTGAGTTTCTACCAAATTTGCCCCCTCTGTTAGACATCCAATTTGGTTCAATATCACCAACTAACACAAGATTAAACATATTTTGAGCAACATCAAGGTTGGTTTTTGTATTACACCTTTCCAATCTTTGTTCATGAGCTAAAAGAAGGGAAAGAGCTTCTTCAACAGAAATGTCTATGCCTTTAGTTTGAATACTAACAACTACTATTTCAAAATCTCTCCAAAGATTATTCAATAGACAAGTTAAAAATTCAATGTCAGATATGGGATGTTCTGCAACAATTGAATCATCAGAAACATATTTCTATCCATTATAAAATTTCATAATAGTAAGTGACCTTTTTTTTTACAGAATAGAGTAAGCCTCAAAGTTGAAATACCTTGGCCTTTGTTTGGTGTCCAAATATTCTATTAATTGCAAGCCACAGATCCGAGGTTGTGTTGAACTCGGTCAGTGAGAGAAGAATGTCATGTGTGATTAACAACACCAGTCAGCTGAGGAGTAGTTGATCAAGTTAAACCCATTACAGATGAGCTAGGTTTGAGCTCGTGGTGGCGATGCCGCCACTATCGGTCTGATACAGGAACTCCGGTGGGAATTTTGTGGATCAGAACAGAATACCGTCGAGTTGCCTACCTTGGATAGTTTGATGTTTAGGTTGACAGTGAGTGTATTGGAAAAGTTTGATTTGGAGCTGGTGTCGATTTTTTGAGCAGTGTTTAGGTTGGGCTGAGAGATGATTTGTTCCTCCGATTTGTTTAGAGGATTTAAGGCATCATTTATTTGCCGTGTTTCTTCCATATGATGTTAATCAAATTAAGGCTCTGATACCAAGATAAAATAAAGGCAGAAAGTGGCTAAAGTTTCTATTTCAGTCAAAGATCTAATTACATAAGGATGACCTATCATTCCTTTTATAGACAACAATAGAACAGTCTAGAATTTGGAATTCTAAAGAAATCTTGATAGAATATTCCTAAATACTATACAAGGGTTAAATAGGTAATTGTATTACATTTATTTCTCAATATGGATCGGGAAATTAGAAGGGAAAATGTGGTGGTGGACCGAGCAGGCTCTCGACTTGGAACCGATGATAAACCAAATTTGATTGTGGATGATGGTGGTGATCTTACTCTCTTCATTCATGAAGGTGTAAAGTCTGAGGAAGTCGCCAAGCGATCACAGGAGTTGACTCAAGGAATTGGCTCCACCAATTTCTCCAACGTAGCATCGGAGGCGTCAAAGCGGCCCAAGGAATTAACCATCGAGGTTTCGAACAAGTCCAAGGAAATTGTTGTTAAGACATCAAAGAAGTCAAAGGAGATCGCGACTAAAGCGTTAAAGAAGTCGAAGGAGATTGCTGATCAGATCAAGTTTTAGATTCCGTCAATCACCGCCGCGACATTGACTAACCTGGTAGACATGGGCACTAGTGAAACAACAACGGATTTAGAAAATTTCCCTTCGGAGCGTTTTCCTCCATGTAATTAAAATGGGCATTGCGAAGAGTAGGAATTTTGATCCATGGAATGGAATATTTAGGTCTGAGTCCGAGGATTTGGGTGGCTCCGGAAAGACTTTGTTGCACAATGGCAAGTATGGAATCTGGGAAGTCGAATAGTCGGTGCCATTTGAGCAAGATGGAGAATACTGCACAAGAAGGAGGGATCCATTTTTTATCAATTGTACTTGGGGCTATTTTGGGTTTATAATGGGCTTGAGTTTTTGTTTTGTTGGATTAAATTTTTTGATAATTTGGGGTTGATTTTTGCCTATTTGATGAAGTGGGCTACAATGGATGCAACTGAGTATATTTGTAGGTTAAGTATATAATTACACACATTTAGGTATGGAAATTTTTATAATCGGGTAATTTCTAATTAATTACACAAGTATCAAAATAATTTTCAAAATCAATTTTTTTTTTTTTTAAATAAAGTTTTGCAATTAATTATAATTGTAACTTTATTTTAATTTTGTAATTAATTACAATTATAACTTATGAATTAGTAAAACATTAGTGTAATTCGTAATTTGCAATTAATTACATTAGTGTAATTTGTAATCAGCCACTGCCACAACAGCCGTCGTCAAACCACCGTAAAAAATACAATTATAACTTTATTTCAATTTTGTAATTAATTACAATTGTAAATTTATTTCAATTTATAATTAGTTAAAATTGCAACTTTAATTACAATTGTAACTAATTACCACCATCTAAAACCACCACCACCACCACCTGCACCGACAAATTCACAAAAATTTTCAGCCACCAAGCAGTATACATGTCCATGTTCCTTTTACACTGATAATTTAATAAGTAAAAATCCTAATAAAATAATTATATTCTTAATTAAGGAGAGAGAACAAAGCTGCACTTAAGATAAGTGACACTGGAGGAGTAATAATCAGTGTTGCAAACGAACTAGGCCGTGTACCACCAATTGTATTAATATCTGTCGGATTACCGAAGTTTGGAGCACCGGTGCTCCCTGGAGTAGATAGACCCGGTTGCCCTGGCGTGGTTGATGAAAGATACGATGAAGTTGACCTATGCGTCGATGGAGTCATGGTAGATGGCGATGGTGAGGTTGCTAGGGAAGATGGCACGTTTCTAGGGCTTGCTGGAGAGGTGGTCGTGGAAGCTAAAACGTTGCCATAGACTGTCGGAGAAAGTGATGGAGAGGTGGCTGTGGGAGATTAGAACGTTTCCATGGCCTGTCGGAGAAGGAGATAGTCGACGGAGACGTGGCTGTAGGAGAGATTGACAGAGAAGGAGTTTTTTCACGAAGATTGATGAAGGGTTTCTGGTGATTGGGTTGGGTTTGGGTCTAATACTTGATTTAATAAATTAGTTTATTATTACCGATTTTTAAAAAATTTCAATTTGAAGGTATGATTTTGTGTACTTTACCCTATATTTGCCCCCATAGTAGGTATTTGATGGTTTGGGCTTGTTTGACCCTTTGAAGAATGGATATATTCATGCTGGGTTTGCTTGATATTACTCACATGTGAAGTGGGTTTGATTTATGATTGAATCAATATTGAAAATAGATTAATGAATTCATATAAAAATTGAATTATTCCAGTAATCTGAAATTTGAAAGATTTGCTCCAGATTGGAGTTTAAAAAAATTGCTCCAAATTGGAGCTGATGCAGTAATCTGCAATTGAAAGAAAATTGTTCAAGCAAGATTTTGGAATTGATACAAAAAAATTTGCATATGGCTGAGTTTAAGATATTTGGACAACAAAGAAAATGTATTCGAATTTTTTCTAAGAGGAGCATCAAAATTGCTTGTGGATGTCACTAAGCAAGGGAAGAGAATGATGAAGGAAATTATAATTCCTTGAAGAGAAGAAAAGAATGATCAATGTTGTAAAATCAACATGATTTTTTATACTTGAATCCCTTGATTTTCAAGTTGGGTTTAGCCAAATTTCTCCAAGCTCCAACTTGAGGGAGGATGTAGAAATATTTGTTGAAATGGAAGGCACTAGAATGTGGTAGATTCAAGATTTTGTTAGTTTCTTTCATCTAGTTCCTTCTAGGTTCTTCTAGTTTTAATTTTCTCTACATATAGTTCAAGTTTGTAATCATTTTATCAAGCTTTCAATAATAAAAGTTCCATTTTTAGATTTCTATTTTTGTTCACTTCTGTTGTTAGGAACCGTCGGCGCACACACATCAGCTCCATTTCCATTTAAGACAAGAACGGATCTGGAAAAAGATTTGGCAAGTTTATATATAATTTATAAAAGTACGATTTCTCGGGATCCAGACTTGTTATATTGAATGAATGTGTATAAATGTAATAATTTATAAAAACAGAAATATTGAGGTGACCATATAGGAAGATGAAGGCAAGATTGTCCTCAAGAAAACTATATGATCAAATTCAGGAATATGGAACAAGGCTCCTTTGATTACATCCAATTGGCTAAAAATCTATGAAGATGACATCCATATATCTCCCAGATTTTCCTCTTCTTTTCAGTTCTCGTATTTTCCTTGGGAACGAGAAATAATAATAATAATAATAATAATAATAATAATAATCTTTTCATATCCCCTTCTTCAACTAACGTCAGCTTTAAATAAGATGAAAGAGTTGAGTGTACTGATGGACATCAACTTCCTTGTAGACTGAAAATTCCTGATTGAACCATTTCTCATCATTCAGTAATCAAATTTAGCAGATAGAAGAGTAGTGCTAGTTGAGAACTGCCTCAAATTTGCATAACACGAGATCAGCTCAAATCTAATGCAATAATTTATGATGAGATTCGAAGCGCGGAATAAACGCCGGAAAGTTCCGAACTCAGGTTGTGGTTGGACGGATGAATCATGACCCGATATTCACGACGCGATGGCTCGACGATGCAGAATAAAGAACCACGACTTTCGAAACGCCACAAGGATTTGTTTAACTTCCTTGATAAGTTTCTGGTTTTGAACGCCACAAATATTCTCGCGAATATTTGATAAGTTCGATTGAACGCCACAAGATTGGATCTTGATAAGTTCGAAAGAAAATATAGGAATCCACCTATAACTTTTATTGAATCCTCAATAAAACTGTTTTAATCAAATCAAATCTGAATTACAATGAATGGAAAAAGCGTATAAATAAGCAAAATAAAACTCTAGTCGCTAATAGACTCAAAATAGAATTCTAATTAGACTAAAATTCTAAAATATGCAAACAAATAATTAAAAACAAAATTTAACCTAAAAATACGCAAAACCCTAATTTCCGTCTGCATAATTGACTTGCTGTTTTGAAGCCCCAAATAATGGAATTTGGCCATAAAATCAGTCGGCTCAAGGGCTTTAGCCCATGAGTTTTGCTTAGTGGCCCATTTCTACTCGAAAAACACATATTATGCATCTAATTCCGACATGGTTGACTGAATTTCACTTTTATTTGGCTTGAATATTTAACTTTTTCCGTCAAGCCTGCTATGACTCCGATTGTCGAGGGTCCGGAACACATCAATTTAGCATCAAGTCTAACCATGATCACATGCTAAAAACTAAGGCAAATATATACGACATTCGATGGTTTCAAAATCTCAAATAATTTTTCAAAATTCAGAAGTTGAAGTTCAATCTGTTAATCTTGAAGACTATAGATAAAACTAAAACATGGATTGTACGCACACTTACCTGATCATAATGGATAAACATGTAGAAATGTAATATAATTAATCCACATGCACAACAATTCAAAAATATGTTATCTGTAAATTAATCCAAAGATGATTTATTATGGTAAAACTGAGTGAGACTAAGGAAGAAACGTCTATACGCGAAAATTTCCATTTTAGTTCGGCTAAATTCTAATGTGAACAATAATGAAACAGAATAGAACCAAAAACCGAAATATTTTAGAGTTCAATGTAGCAGTAAACATAAAAAGTCCTTTTCTTTATGCAAAACCAACTAAACATTGACAAATAGAAAGAATCACTCGGACTCAACTTGACTCATGTATATAGAAATAGAAAGAAAAAGGGTAAATAAGTGGTTTACTTTCAGAATTTCTATAAAAAACTGCTGTGCATCAAAGTTTCCTTCTGGTTTTCCAGAGAGTTGAATCATCTTCTACCACAAAAAGGGATCTCATGAAAACATATTAGAAAAGAAGTTTAACTAATTGCACGATAAAATACGAAATATTTTCAGGAAATTGAGCATTACTTGCAGATACTAAAAATTTCTAAATATGTGTAGAATAATAATAATAATAATAATAATAATATTTAAAAAATAAAAAAAAAATTAGAAGAAACAATATTCATTGATACAAATTCAAGATTTATTTGCTTCTCCGTTATACTAGCTAACGGATTGCGTCAATTTTTACCTTGAAATTCTTTGATACTGTAAAGATGATTATCTTATCAACTATTAACAATATTTTGAACTC
The DNA here is from genome assembly GCA_963555705.1 of Ligustrum vulgare. Classification (NCBI taxonomy): domain Eukaryota; kingdom Viridiplantae; phylum Streptophyta; class Magnoliopsida; order Lamiales; family Oleaceae; genus Ligustrum; species Ligustrum vulgare. The sequence continues at coordinate 48,996,666 of OY743174.1, forward strand.
GATATTCATGTTTCCATTTCATACCTATGTCTGTAAGTACAATTTGTAATAGTTGATAAGATAATCATACCTATATACCTATGTACACTCTTGATCCCCAGCGCTCCAAGCGCATGGGTAATCCTTCGCTTTGGAGCGCAAGGTCCCCACCCAGAGCCGGCCCTGGGGGTAATCCATGTAAGCAATGGATTAAGGTCCCAAAAAAAAGCCCATTTATTTGTTTTTTTTTTTTTTTTTCTAAAATCTATAAGCCTATACTTAGCCCAACCTAATGATCCAATCCTTTTGAATTTCTGAAATAAACGTGTATAATTTAACCTTTACAGCAAATGGCTCTCTCTCATCCGACAGTGCCGTTCCTCAAGAAGATCAAACGCCACCTTGTCTTCTCCCTTCAAGAAACCATGTTGAGCTTAAATCTCCATTTTCTTGTTCTTGAGTTGTCACAATTACAAAGAACAAATTTCCAATTGCTTCTCAAATCAAAATCGAAAAACCCTGATTCGTCAATTTCCATTCCAAATTCCAATTACATTTCAGGTAACTCTTAATCTCTTATTCATACATTATTTTGAAAAGTTATTTTGCTTGTGTGTGTCTGTTAATTTGTTTAGCTTGGAAGTAGACTTTGTGTGTATTTCCCTTTTGTGTATTCAATTTTGGTTCTCTTCTTAAATTGTAAATTTGTAATTTGGAATTGTGCAATGCTTGTATGTCTTGTTTTCATCTTCTACAAAGCGGTGGCAAATTTTGCAAGATAATGTAGATGGCTTGACACTTAAGTCACTATCACAAACACGTTGGGAAAGTCTAGTAGAAAGTATTAAAGCTATAAGATTTCAAGCTCCAAAAATAAAAGTTACTTTAACTCATCTAATGGAAATAAGTGATGATCCCAAAACATTCAAGGAAGCGAAAAGTTTATTATCAGATATTATGGACTTTGAATTCTTGTTTGGGATGGTTATTTGGTACAATATATTATCTGCTATCAATAGAGTAAGCAAAATGTTACAAAGTAGTGATATGGTCATTGATGCTGCTATATGTCACTTGAAAACACTCATTTTGTTCTTTGAAAATTATAGAGAAAAGAGATTTGAGACTGACATATCACTGCTAAGGAAATCGCCACTCAAATGGAAATTGAACCTAAATTTCATGAAAAGCGGACTATTCGTAGAAAAAAACAATTTGATGAAAATGTGAACAATGAAGTAACACATTCTGCTAAAGAATCATTTAGAATTGATTATTTTCTATACATAGTTGATCAAGCTCTTTCTTCTCTTAAGTGTAGGTTTAAACAACTTGAAGAATTTGAAAATGTTTTTGGTTTTCTATTTGATTTTAAAAAATTGTGTTATGTAGATGATGATTATTTAAAGAGTTTATGTGTTAACTAGAAGACTTCTTGAGGCATGGAGTGGATTCAGATATTAATGGGCAAGAGTTATTCTTAGAGTTGAAAGTTGTGAGATACTTTCCAAAAGAGATCAAGAATGCAACTCAAGTTCTTGACTATATAAAGACGATGGGTGGTTGTTTTCCGAATGTGAAGATATCTTATAGAATACTTTTGACCATACCAATCACAGTTGCTTATGCGGAAAGGAGCTTCTCAAAGTTAAAATTGATAAAATCTTACCTTCGATCAACAATGTCGCAAGATAGATTGAATGGATTGGCAATTATATCTATTGAAGAAAACATGTTAGAACAAGTTGATCTTAATAGTTTGATTACTGATTTTGCATCCAAGATTGCTAGAAGAGTAAATTTGAAGTGAAATGTAACTCAATATTCTATTGTGACTTTTATGGATTCATTTTTATTGTTATTATTATTTTTTATTTCGTTATATATAAATTTTGTTTTATGCATTGATAGGCCCCAAATAAAGTTTCGCTTAAGACCTCTAAAATGTCAGGACCGACACTGACCCCACCATACCAAGGGGTTGTCGGCTGACAGCCCCTTTTAAGTTTTTTTTTTTTTTTTATTACTTGAAAGGGATGTCATATTTTTTTTCTTTCTTTCTTTCTTTTTTTTTGACGTCGTTTTTTTCCTTTCTTTCAAAAGTTTTTTGTATTATTTTCTACAAATTAATTGACGATTAATTTGAAGAAAAACAAAACGAACATAAATTAAAATAGATTTAACATAAACGATCTTAGTTAAGAAAGATATAATTTGAAAAAAATATAACGAAAATGCGACTTAATGATAGTCATTGTTGTCAAACCCTTGGAACTCCCCATTGTCATTGCTAGCAATGTTGGTGTACATATTATCTTGATTATCATTCCATGAGTATTGTGGTTCACATGACTCGTCCACCAGTTGCGTCCTAATGTCATGAATAAAAAAAGATTAAACATATTATGGGGGAGAAAAATAAAGCTTAAACATGATATTGTCTATTAACTCACATTGGTTGTAAAGTTTGACAAGTTCTTCTATCATGTCCACTGCGACTACATCCACGACAATTTCTTCGTGTTTGGGACATGGCTACCACCTTCGACGACTTCAATCGCTTTCAGCAACCTTTTGTCCTAACCGGAGTAGGATCGACCACATGTTGAGTACTTTCTTTACTCGTGTTCTTCATCGTACTCCTTCGCATATCACCACCATCGTCGACATCCCTAACATGCAATTTCAAGTTCTGAAACCCATCCATTAGAAATGTGGTTCGAGCATCGGTCAATGCTCCCTCGTCAACCAACTCTGATGCAGTGCGCAATAACATCCAGTGGCATGAAATTAAAGAATTTCCAGTAGATGGATCAACAATTGGTTCAAAAATGGGAATAACTTTTGCAATCTGGGTCCATCGACGTATAATATAGTGTTCTGGTAACAACATAACCTGTTTCTTAATCATAAATGAAAGCATGTGCCGACACGGATATCCTTTGAACTCAAATGTCTGACAATTGCATGATATAATATTATTCATTGTGAAGTGGGAAACTTCACGTTCTCGATCAAAAAAAATTCCAGTCTCAAAATGCATTGAGACCCTCGTAATTTGAACTCTTCGAACAAAGATAGTGAGTACTCTGTGCAAGCTCTTTCTGAAACCGTAGGAAAATTGTCTTTGTATTTACGTTGTCCATCTGGACTTCCATTACGAACGAAGTTGTCATCCGAGGCTGCTCGTTTAGGTCCGTGTGATTTGCAACCAATTCGCCATGTCATTGGTGAGCCAAGGCATTGGAAAACCTTGTGATGAAATCCATCAATGTATTTTTTTTGTCCACGTATCTTTTGAAGAATGTATGGTTGCTTTTTGATTGATGACTGCTAGACATCCCTGCAAAAAAGATGTACTTCACGTATGCTGGTATCCAAAGGGCTCTTATTACATACATATGGCACAGTCACTCGTTATCCCCTAGTGCAGTGGTCTCCATCACTTTAGACCAGCGATGTTCGAACTCGTACTAATTCTCACACTCCAATATGATGTTTACCAAATCATGTTACATTTTCTTATAAAGTACATGACCCAACTTCTCTGAAAACTTATTCAAAATGTGCCACAAACAAAATCTATGTAGTGTGTCGGGGAATACTTGACTGACCGCTCTCGAAATGGCAGCATCTTGATCAGTGATAATGGCACCTGGACATTGTTGTGTTGCATGGCTTCCAAAAACTTCGAGAACAACCAAATGAAAGAATCCATTTTCTCATCACTTAGTAGGCCACATCCAAATACAATAGTTTGATAATGGTGGTTGACACCAATAAATGGTGCGAACACCATTGAGTACTTGTTGGTATTGTAGGTCGTGTCAAACATGATAGCATCTCCAAAGTAGATGTATGAGCTCTCGGAATTGGAATCTGCCCAAAAGCACCTAGCAAAAACTCCATCCTTGTCCGTCTCGTATGCATAGTAAAAGCTCGGGTCCTTTCTTTTCTCCAGCTCGAAGTATTCTATTAGTGTTTCTGCATCATGTCCAATGTGTTCCCTTCGAAGGTCTCTTTGATGGTTCCTCATATCTCGCTCAGTGAAACCAGTCGAAGATGGACCACCAGCATCTATCTCCATGAGTCTGATTTGTTGGAAAGTAGGAATATTTGCTTGTGAAAACTGTTCCGCAAGTGCTTTTTTCGTGGTCAAAACTTCGCGGCGCGAACGTAGTAGGTGAACCTTGCTTGGTGTGGAAAGTGGGTGATTATGCGCCTCGGAGAAATGGCTTACAACCCAAGAACTTTGAGTTTCCTTCTTTAGAACAATTAACTTGGCGATGCAACCACAACGAGAGTCTCCGATCTGCCTTTCTCCTGAACGGGCCACCAAATTTTTAAATTTCATTTGGTAACATTGTGTAGTTTATAAACTTGTTTATTTATGATTTTGAGGTAAAAAGTAATTTTTGAAAATTGGAGAAAGAAAATGTGTATGGTTAAAAAGTGATTTGAAAATTTGTGTTTTTTATAAATAAAAAAAATATTATTTTACCAAATGGATGCTAAAAATAAAATAGTTGGAAAATAAAAATTAAAAAAACAAAATTAAGTTGACGCGCTATGAAAAAGGAAAAAAAAAAAAAAACAAATAAAAAAAATTAATATGGGACTAAGCCGACAGTCCCATTTCAACTGCCCTTGGAGGGCAGGATACTCCTGCGCTCCAAGCGCAGGAGATCACCAGTGACGCAATGTCTTTGTTTGGTAACACTGTTTGGTTTATAAATTGGTTTATTTATAATTTTTAGGTAAAAAGTGATGGTTGAAAATTGGAGAGAAAATATGTGTGATTATAAAGTTGTTTGAGAAATTGTGTAGTTTATAAGCTGGTTTATAAATTAATTTATTTTGTTTACCAAACGGATGCAATTTGTAAAATACATGACTTACCTAATATGAGATTTGATTGAGTTTTCTTCTTCTATTCTTCTAATCTGAGTTGAATGTACTTCACGCTAGAGAGAAGGTATTCTCAAATGTTTCAGGTCCCCAGGTGCCCTTCTTAAGATATAACAGAATGTTCAAGAAAACTCTGTTCTCTTCTATCTCAAAATATGAGCACACGAATTTCAATATTGGTCTTCTCAAACAAGTCAACAACTTGAGGGGGATATGTTAAGAGATAAAATTACAAATCGAATAAAGATAAAAACATAGAATAATTTATAAGAGTATAGATTACTCTTCTTAATAATGTTGACCTTTTAAAATGAACCCCTAAACCTTAACAAAAAGAAGAGGCAAAATCAAACCTTGGTAATCTAGAAAATCAAGAATCCAGAAAACAGTTGTGCTTTTCCAAAAGAAGCACGTTTACCAAATGTAGCAGTAACAATGACAAGAAGAGAATGAGAAGACTCAAACCAAGAAAATTAAAAGACAAACTCAATTGTTAGCTCAAGATTAAACTAACCAAGAAGGGGGTGAATTGGTTTATAAAAAAATTTCGATAAATAATCTCAAACTTAAAAATCAATGGGTACAAGTATGAGCACTTAGTATTGTAAGTAACTTAACTATCAATGTAGTGTGCTATAAATGTGTAAACTTAATTTATAAAGCAAGTATAGCACTTAGATATAGTGTTGCACAATATAAATTAATAGAATAGAGTAAGTACAATGTAAGTAAGTAAAAGTGATAAGAGAATGTAAACGCGATTTAAGGAGGATCAATCAACCAATGTGATCTACGTCCCCCGTTACCGAGCTCTCCGTCACGAGCAAGGCCAAATCCACTAAATTGGTAACTTACAACAAGAAGTACCAAATCCTTAAGTGACTTACAACAAGGAGCACTTATCCTTAGGTGACTTACAACAAAGAGCACCTACCCTTAACCAACAATCGAGTTTTCACAAGACTCTCAAAACCAAAAGATATAATGAATTGAATTTACAATTGAAATAACTCTCTTGACAATTGATATACTCAAATTAAGTACCGAGAGAGTTAGGCTAACACTTCAATAGATAGCAATGAATTAAGCTCGAGTATTAGAGAAAAAATTTGATGCAAATGATAATGAAAAGTTCAATGCAATCAAACAAAGTTTTTCAAATAATCTCTTGTCAAAATATTGAATCAAATTAAGTACCAAGAGATGTCAAACTTGAATAATTAACAATAAGTTAAGCTCAAAGTGTTTAGGCAATGGAACTTTGATGAATCAAGTGATAATGAAAAATGTAGTACAAATAATCAAAGTTCCTTAATTGGAATTTCTCTCTTTAAAAAAATTAAAACAAGTTTAGAACAAAGAGAGAATTACACTTCAATTCCAATATATAATGTGAAGATATTGAGGAAGTTTATATAGTGTAAAATCAAGAATTTTCACAAAAACTTTGATGAGTTTTGATAAAACAAAGTTGGATCAATCAAAGTATTCTAATAAAGATAGATAAATATAAATCAAGTAAGAACAATGAATTTTTCACAAGAAAGCTTCTCTAAAATCTCATTTTAGTTGTGAAAATGAATGCAAGAGAGAAGGCTATTTATAGAGCAAATTTCTCACATACTGTCTTTTGCGGTCGACCTATCCTGCCATGCGTCGACATCAATATAGTCGTTAGCCCAGGACTAAACTAACCAAGAGGGGGATGAATTGGTTTATAAAACTTTTTTGATAAATAATCTCAAACTTAAAAACCAATAGGTACAAGTATGAGCACTTAGTGTTGTAAGTAACTTAACTATCAATGTAGTGTGCTATAAATGTGTAAACTTAATTGATAAAGCAAGTATAGCACTTAGATATAGTGTTGCACAATATAAATTGATAGAATAGAGTAAGTGCAATGTAAGTAAGTAAAAGGGATAAGAGAATGCAAACGCGATTTAAGGAGGTTCAATCAACCAACGTGATTTATGTCCCCCGTTACTGAGCTCTCCGTCACGAGCAAGGACAAATCCACTATATTGGTAACTTACAACAAGAAGTACCAAATCCTTAAGTAACTTACAACAAGGAGCACTTATCCTTAGGTGACTTACAACAAGGAGCACCTACCCTTAACCAACAATCGAGTTTTCACAAGACTCTCAAAATCACAAGATATAATGAATTGAATTTACAATTGAAATAACTCTCTTGACAAATGATATACTCAAATTAAGTACCGAGAGAGTTAGGCTAACACTTCAATAGATAGCAATAAATTAAGCTCAAGTGTTAGAGAAAAAATTTGATGCAAATGATAATGAAAAGTTCAATGCAATCAAACAAAGTTTTTCAAATAATCTCTTATCAAAATATTGAATCAAATTAAGTACCAAGAGATGCCACACTTGAATAATTAACAATAAGTTAAGCTCAAAGTGTTTAGGCAATGGAACTTTAATGAATCAAATGATAATGAAAAATGTAGTACAAATAATCAAAGTTCCTTAATTGGAATTTCTCTCTTTTAAAAGATTAAAACAAGTTTAGAACAAAGAAAGACTTACACTTCAATTCCAATATATAATGTGAAGATATTGAGGAAGTTTATACAATGTAAAATCAAGAATCTTCACAAAAACTTTCTTTCAAAAACTTTGATGAATTTTGATAAAACAAAGTTGGATCAATCAAAGTATTCTAATAAAGATAGATAAATATAAATCAAGTAAGAACAATGAATTTTTCACAAGAAAGCTTCTCTAAAATCTCATTTTAGTTGTGAAAATGAATGCAAGAGAGAAGACTATTTATAGAGCAAATTTTGCACATACTGTCTTTTGCGGTCGACCTATCCGGTCATGCGGTCGACCTCAATATAGCCGTTGTGAGAAAATAGCCGTTGGAGTTCAAAAATAGTCAGTGCGGTCAACCTCAAAGTGCCATGCAGTCGACCTCATATATTTGCGGTCGACCTAAAAAATCAGGATTTCAAAATTTTGATTTTTCAAGGTTTTCTGATCAAAGTTTATTTTGAAAAAGATATTTTAATGGCTTTAAAAATTTTATTTGAGCTTTATGAAGTGCATTGCCAACTATTAATGCATTAACCTTACATAAGATTGAAAAACAATTTGTAAATGCTCAATTCTTTGTAGGCTTCATTGCTTGGTGATACCGCTCCGCAAGTGCACGGGTCGCGCAAGTAATAAAGTAGACGTGAGTCCAAGTATCGATCCCACAGAGATTGTGTTAAATTGTATTTTAGATTATTACCTTAACCGTAACAAGGAATTTGTTTGGGTTTGAAAATTAAAATAAAGATTAAACTAAAAATAAGAAAACTTGATTTGTTAAAACTTATAAAAGCAAACGCATTAGAGTTATGAATCCATTTTAACCAAATCATCCATGTATTTAACCAAATCATTTAAAGACAAGTTATGGGGTTTTGAATATCCATGTTCCTAAAATGTTTTAAGTCCTCTTTCGAGCGATGCATAAAAACCTATCTCTAAATACCAATTGACTATATTTCTATGACAATTAACCAATTAGAAAAACATTAAAGGTCAATGAACACTATATAGGATAACACAAAGCATAGGGGTATATTTCTATCCCCTATCGGACTTTGTGGCAATTAAATAGCTTCTAATGAAATCCTACTCTTTCGAACATAGAAAATTATGAAGACAATCATACAAAAGCTGGCCAAACAATTGCATGATAATAAAGGCACTTATTTAATTGCATCAAACCCATAAACTGCATATATTAAATAATTGGTAAAAACATGGAATCAAATAGTTAAAACTCATCACAATTCTAACACGAGATTTCTAGCCTAAAAACATGATAAAAGATAAATTACAACTATGATAATTGGAGTTCATCACCCTTTTCACCATATTGTAGAAGAATCTTCAATCATGCTCCAGTTGGTTCCTTGAGAGTTCGACAGCCCTTCAAGATCACCTTTGACAAGTTTTGAACCCCTAATTTCGTGCCCCAAGTCTCTTATTTATAGATGTTCACGAAGTCTAGGTAAAAAATATGAGAATTTGGCTAAAATCCGCACAAAAAGCCTAGCTGCGGCCCAGTCGGGACTACAGTGCGACTGCATAGTAGGAATTTTTGCGGTCGCAGCCTTGAAAAGCCAACATTCAGTCGTCATTTTTTCAAGCTGTGCGACCGCGCGCTTTTTCAACCCTGCGGCCGCACGGTTATACCGGCAACAACAATTTTCTTCTTTAAATTTCAGCAATTTAGTCCTCATCATTTTATTGCACAATATTTAGTATTTTGATCATATCTTTCTATTCCCTTATCCGATTGAGGTGATTCAAAGTCCGTTAGAAAGATAACTTCAAGAGCTACAATTCATACTGAAATAGTATTTTCCATATTCGAATGTTTACTTCTTAAAGTCCGACTAAAAATTTTTCAGAAATCTTGTTTGATTGGAATGAATTTATGTTAATATTCTTACCATATTTCATTCCTTTTTGACTTCTAATTACATCCAATTGACTCCTAAAAGTCCTCAAGTATCTTATCTTGATCCGAATCAAATATTGAATATTTGCAACTTGGTCCTTCTTCATTTAATTTGTATACTTTAGTCCTTGAACTTCTAATTTCTTCCAATTTGGTTCTTTCTTTAACTTTTCTTTCAATTTAGCCCTTAATCTACTTCATCCATTCTTGATTTGCATACTTTGGTTCTTTTATCATTCAATTTGCTTGTTTTTGCTCCAATTCCATTGTTTTCTCGATTTTGAGATTATTTCTGAAATATAAACAAATAACACAAAATAAATAGGAAATATTCTAAAACAAACATATAAAATCATACTTTTATGATAGAAATAAGTGTATAAAATACACTTATCACTTGGTCTTCATGTTTTCCGACTTGAAATTTGATCTTGACTATCTTCGATTCTTTCTTGATCTTCTTTGCGTCTCATGTGCTTGATCACATAGTTTTGATTTATATCTTTGATAGACGATTTGAACATTGAATACTTTGAATATTTATCATTATATGAAACACTTGAAGCACACTTGTTAGAAACACAATATATTCTTGTTTATTATGATCAAAACAATAAGGTCAAGTTGACCATAGGTCAACATCAATCTTGTATCTTGTATTAGAATTATGTAGTGGGGTGTGTTGATGTAATGTTCTAGTTCTGTTCGATAATATTGTAGTGTTAAAAATTAGTTTATTTATATTTTTTAGGTAAGATGTGTAATTAAAAAGTTGAGAGAGAAAATGTGTTTGGTTAAAAAGTGATTTGAAAAATTGTATCATTTATAAATTAGTTTATAAATTGTAATGATTAGGTTAAAGTATAGAAGCTAATGGACTATTCGACGGCCTGGAGCAGCCAATTTGTTTTGGTATTTTCGAGATAAAATGTGTGGTTAAAAATTGAAGATAGAAAATGTGTGTAGTTAAAAAATGATTTGAGAAAATATGTTGTCTATAAATTAATTTATAAATTGCAATCTTTACGTAAAAGAACACACTGTAAGAAAATAAGTGCACATAGCTTTTACAAAGACGCGTGTTTGTTAAAAGTTTTTTTTATTTAAAAACATGTTTTTTTTTATTTTCGAGGTAATATATGTGATTAAAAAATGAGAGAAAACGTGTGTGATCAAAAGTAATTTGAAAAATTTTGTTATTTAAAAACATGTTTTTAATAAGTTTGCCAAACAGAGGAGGTGAAGAAATGACGGCCGACAATGATCGAGTACTGGATTGACAACTTTTATTCAACCCCTTTTCGTCCTAATTCATAAATGAATACCTTACAATAGTTAAACTCTAGTACCCATTACAAGTATTACCCATCAACACACATGGGGGTGGGCCCCCCACATACAGGGGCCCACCATTGTGTCTGAACCAATGTTGTCAAATCCGGCCCGATCAGGTCGACCTAGAACCCGGTAACTTGAGCCAAAACCCGGGTCGGGTGACCCCCTAACACCCATTTTTGTCAAACTCGATCAAAGATTCGAGTTGACCTGGTAAACCTGGTTGACCCGGGTTTTATTTTATTTTAATTTATGATTTTTTTTAAAATAATATTTTTATTATTATTTTATTGAAGGGTCGACCTCGGGTTGACCCCGAGTCGACCTTCTAATCCTTGACCTAGTCTTTTAGCCGGGTCGATGATTGTATCAGATTTGAAAACATTTGTCTGAACGGGTAGTACCCTTTACGGGTACCAAAGCAAATTCGTACCTTACAATATTTCATGGGCAACATTTTTGAAAAATCAACAATTTCAATTAGTCAAAAATTTCCTCCAATTGTTTTTTAACTCTAAAAAAATTGATCAATGAAATATTGTCGCGTCCCTTTTATAAACCACCAATATACATAAGGCATGTGATACGACCATATTGTTACAAGTAGAGGTGGGCATAAACCGACCGAACTCGTCGAAACAGCCCAAACCGACCCGACTCGATCGGTTTTGTGACGACCCGAATTCTCGACCATTCGAGTGCCACTAAAAGTGACTCATATCATATTATCGAGACTTAAATAGTAATGTAAAATTATTCAAAAGAATAATTAGAATCCCATAATTTTATTTGTGAATAAAAATAGAACATAATTTTCTTACATAAAGTTCAACATAATTATCTCATCAATCTTAACCACTTTTGCCACTTCCATGTTGACCGCCTCGAACCTTCAATTATCTGAAAATGGTAAATATCGTGGAGTGAGATTTATAAAATCCCAGTAAGTATACCAAGCATAAATTTTCTTTTGAAAGCATATGGATCATTTTCATCATAACATAGGATAGGATTGAAATATTCATAAACATAGGGAGACACAAGAATTTTACCGAACTTAAATGGCAAGAATTCTTATGTGTAGCGCTACTAAACTCCGGTCCCCTTAGTATAATCATAAACATATCATATGGAACCCATAACAATCTTGTGAGATTGATTTCATAGAAATGATCCAAACATTTTCATAAAAACATAAGATATACTTACTTGTCATAAAAACATACTTACTTTTCATAAAAACATAAGGTGTATTTACCTTTCATAAAAACATACTTACTTTTCATAAAAACATAAGATATACTCACTTGTCATAAAAACATACTTACTTTTCATAAAAACATAAGGTGTATTTACCTTTCATAAAAACATACTTACTTTTCATAAAAACATAAGATATACTTACCTTTTAAAAGATTAAAATGAAGTGTAGTAGTAAATGGACCAAAACTTTCTTGACCACCTTGAATTTCTCTTACTTGTGGATTTTGTCAAGAGATTGGAAATAAGTGTATATGTGTAGAGTTGTGTGTAAAAGAGATGGGTTTAAATAGATGTATAAAGTTGGCATATTGTAAACATAATCATTCAATTCTATTAATTTTAACACATCCTTTTCTTAAAGTAAAGCACCATTCATATACTTTTCCATATTTATACAAATATTATGCTCTTCATGATTACATATAATGGAGTCTTATCAACCATTCATATACTTTTCCATATTTATACAAATATTATGCTCTTCATGATTACATATAATGGAGTCTTATCAACCATTCATATACTTTTCCATATTTATACAAATATTATGCTCTTCATGATTACATATAATGGAATCTTATCAACCATTCATATACTTTTCCATATTTATACAAATATTATGCTCTTCATGATTACATATAATGGAGTCTATAATTCATTCATATACTTTTCCATATTTATACAAATATTATGCTCTTCATGATTACATATAATGGAGTATATAATTCATTCATATACTTTTCCATATTTATACAAATATTATGCTCTTCATGATTACATATAATGGAGTATATAATTCATTCATATACTTTTCCATATTTATTAAATTAAGATTCTCATAATTATTATATATAATGGAACCTCTCATGCTTGCATATATTTTCTTAATTTCAATAATAAAAATAATTTTTGTATAAATAAATATTGGGATAACATTGAATTAAGTACTTGGACTTAATATACTTTAAATCAAGAGAATGGAGATATTTTTAGAAATTCGGAATTTAATTTAAAATCGAACGATCTCGATTATTTCTTGACTTGGCTATACGAATACGTCGTGGCGTTAACTTAATAAAAATGGGTGAAGTAGTAGCGACACGATTTTCTATTAAAATAATTATTAATTGCGTAAAAATTCTTGGTCGCTACAAACTTACCCCCTTAAAATAATTTCGTCCTCGAAATTAAACTTACTTGATCTTATGATTTCTGAACACTTAATCAGAATCTCTTCTTCTTCTTCTTATGTAGCATCATCGCTACCATATTTAACCCAACCATATTTAACCCACTGGACTTTGACTAAATGCATCAATTTGTTTTCTTAAGACATGAACTTTTCTATCAATAATAGACATATGTCTACTCATAAATTCTTCTGAATCAAAATAAAAATTCCCAATCGTATGTGATATTTCATCATATCTTGTAGTACTCATGTAACCTGTCACTTATCATCGTATCATGTAACCTCAAATATTCGTATTAATATCTCTAAAATTTCAATAAATCTTTACTAACATATCATACCATAATAATTTGTCATTTCTTCTTATCACCAAATATCCCAAAATAATTAAAACGATTACCTGAATATTTTCTATGTAATATACCCAAACATGTTATTCACATATCAACATAATCATCAGTTTATCTTTCCAATATTTGTAACCCAAAATTTCTGCAAAATTCAATAAACAAATATCTCCCAAATAATTAAAATTCTTAACTCAAATATCATAACATTTCCCGTAAGGTATTCCTTTCACTTGCACAAACTTATTAATCCTGATTCAATACAGTCCTTATTTCACTTTCACGTATCCCCGTATTATTTCTATACCTTGATTATTATATCAAAATATCAGTACCCAAAATCCAAGAAAATATTCCATATCTCAAATCCCGTCATCATCAAATCTTCCTTTTATCAAGAAAGTAAACGGCGCATAAACTCTTGTTCCCTCTTTTCCATTATTCTATTCCGCGCTTTCTTGCTGGAATCAATATCACGCGGATTCCCTCCGATCCTTAATGCTTTTAAATAGTTCATGCTGGGAAGAGGTTAGATCCATCAAAAACATGGATATCATTCTTACAAACATTCGCAAGTATTATTCCAGTCTTCCAATGAATGATCTGAGGAAAATTTATCGAATAAGACTCGAAAGATTGAGGTTGCTGATGGCTCATGGTGTTTCAGAAGATGTTCGCTGGTTGATCGAAGCAAAGGTTCGACTATCTGGTGAATTACCTATGACATTTCCAAAGCACATGCCTGGTTTAGGCAAAAGCACCTTCGCAAAGAAACGAAGAGCAAAAAGGCTGAATGGTTGCTACAAATGTGCTCGTTGGAACTGTGATACTCGTTGCAAAACAGTAGGATATTCTTCTACTAATCGGGATGATAAAATCAAATTCATAAAGGGTGGACTGAGTAAGGAGTCTTTGGATGATATTCGACTGACTCTTGAGACGCACCCAAGTGGTTATGTGCAACGTGAACTTCTCTCCTTATACGCTCAGTTTAACGAGGACAAAAATCGTTATAGTCTCCAAAATATAATAGCAAAAGATCCTGTTTGCCAGTCTGTTTTACAAAATGAGGCTTCTGGCAGTTCAGCAATGATATAAGGTAAATCTCTTGATACACATTTAAAATATTTTGCTGTTTTCTTTCACGCGTTTTGGAAATAAAATATATTTTCCTTTCTCGAGTTTTGATAAAGCTGAAAATAAATATATTTTCCTTTCTCGAGGTTTGATAAAGCTGGAAATAAATCACCGAAATGTGATATCTTTGGTAAAACAGTCAAAAGTTGGCCGATTTTTTCAAAAGTAAATCTTTACTTTTTCAGAATCAATCAAAAACAGTAAATTTTTCCGGCTTTAAATAGCCAAACATATTTCATAGTTCAGGCATCCCAAAATCACATCTTCTTCGTAAGTTTTCTCTTCTTTACTATCAAAGATGGAAGCACCAAAACTTCGACAGATCAAAACTATTTGTGTATTTTGTGGATCAAAAGTGGGGAAAGGCTTCAGTTATCTAGAAGCGGCCGTAGATCTTGGAAAGAAACTGGGGGAAAAAGGTATCACTCTTGTGTATGGGGGTGGTAGCAGTGGTCTAATGGGTTGTGTTTCCCAATCTGCTCTTGCAGAGAAATCAAAAGTAATCGGTGTCATACCTGTCCCTTTGGTAGATGTTGCAGGCAAAACACGAGGGCATGAAGTTCAAACATTATCCATCCATGAACGCATAACTTGTATGCTATATGGTTCTGATGCCTTTATAGCCCTGCCCGGAGGTTTTGGTACCTTAGAAGAAATCTTTAACATTACCTCGTGGGCTCAACTAGATCTCCATACTAAGCCTATTGGGCTTCTGAATGTTAACAATTTCTTTGATGGTTTGTTAACCTTTCTTGATTATGCTGTGGAACAGGGATTCATCTCTCCATTTTCCAGAAGGCTCCTTATTTCTGCTCCTACTATTGATGAACTACTGGATAAGCTGCAGTCATATATCTCAATACAAGATCCAGCAGGGGTTAAGATAGATTGGTCGCAAGGAAGGGGAATCAAGCGAAAATGGAGTTCGGTTAATGTAAACTTAACTTTATGAATCTTAGAATAGGTGGGGGTAGAGTACGGAGTATTCTTACTCTCGAGACACCCCTCTAATTTCCTAGGATTTCCTTAATGTTTAAATCTTGTGTGTACCTCAAAGGTTCCAGGTGGTAGATTACGGAGTATTCTTACTCTCGAAACACACCTCTTTGAAGGTTTCTTTATTTCCTCAAAAGGTCAGAGGTGGTAGGATACGGCTACTCCGGAAACACATCTCTCAATTTGAGGAATTTCCCATGTTGCTTTCTTTTGCTTTTGCGTGTTTCATGTATTTCTTTTCCAGTGTGACTCTTTGTATGTTCTCCTTATGAGAAAATAATAAAATCTCTGCTATCATCTACTAAATCTCGTTTGTGATGTAAATGAACTTGCATGTCTAACCTTAATTCCTTTAGTGGATGCTTATCATATCATGCTCTTAATTCCAAATGATAAAATTCTGGACAGAGTCTCCCTTGTAATTTGGACTTATCCCAAACCATAAGCATACTTCATAACTCACAATAATAAATAACTCCACATTTGATCACAACAATCTAAAAATATTGAAAACGATTCCAACACTTCAATATCATCAAAAAATATCCCATAATTCAATTCATAATTCCTCAACATAACAATTTCAAATCATATTTTTCAATATCACAATATCACTTCCTTCCATACCTTAATTGGCTCAAAAGATTACTCATACTTATATTTATAAGTCATAAATCATATTCCCAAAATTTAATCACAAGGCCAAAGTTCATAATAAATTTCTCTTCAATATAGAGGCATAATTCACTTACTCAACATAATATCCATTACTTAATTCCCAATAACCAAATCTTTAAATCTCTAACTTCATAATGCTTCTCATAAAAGTCTCATTAAAACCACATCACTTATAATCTTAACATCTCATAAAACTTCATAAAATTGGCTCGCTATTTCTCATTAAATCTAAATGATAGATAATCTGAACATATTTCTAATCATTTCTGTTGACTTCTCATACTTAGTGCCATGTCTAAAATCAATTATGCAAAGTCCATTTAAGGTTCATCATTTCTAAACTCAAGGACAACAATTATTTTGAAAATCATTCTTAAGTCATATTATTCCCATTATGCTCAACACCCGTTCTCTTTCTTTCTTTCCGAATTTTTTTCAGAATTGAAACTTGAAGAGTGGTACCAATAATCATCCACAGTTTTTCCTTGCTTTTAAGCAAAGGTAGTGATAAAGGGATAAATTATTGAACCGAAAATTGAAACTTGAAGAGGAAGTACTAATAACCATCCACAGTTTTTCCCTTGTTTTTACACAAAGGTAGTGATAAAGGGATAAATTATTGTACAAATTCATTATTAATTTTGTTTGTTTAATATATTATTCCATATATTTTTTTGGCAAAAGTTACGAACCAACTTATTTTTCTAATTTAGTCAGTCTTACTAAGCTTAATATGAACCAAAATTAATATCAATATCCTCTATGTCTCATGATTCTACATAAAAAGGAATAAATTAAAATTCAGGCTTCTATCAATTCATATCATACTCAACATGTATATTTCACTTAAAGATTCATAACATATGAAGATTTCATACTTAACATGTCTTAATAAAATCGTAAATGACTTGCAAAGCATATAACATACCTGGTTCGAGGAGTCAATACGTGGAGAGTGACATAGTAGAGTGATGAGTTAAAATATTTCATATAATCTTATTTTCCTTTAATCAACAATAATTTAATGTGGTTGTATCCAAATCAACATTTTCTTGAATCATAATTCCTAATTAATCACAGTCTTCAAAACAAATTCAATATCGATATAGTAATTATCTCCCCATCAATAATTAATAACTTAACCCAAATAAAATTTATCGTCAAATCTTATTTTTCCTTTAGTCCCCGAACTTCTAGAAATTTATCAAAGACATCAATATAAACATCATATCACTAACTAATTATATTCCATAAAATTTTCAGGACATTACAAACTCCCTTGCTTAAAATGAATTTTGTCCTTGAAATTCGCACATCAAATTTCATCATGCTTTTCAAAATCATAACCATACTTGACATGTGAAAATTCAACTTTTTTTTTTTATAATGAATAGTGATTTCGTTCACTGTTCATCATGAATAGCACGTCGTTTTACTGTTCACGTGAATAGTAATTTTTTTTTTTTTTTTTTAAAGAAATAAAATTTCAAAAATCTACAGAATCGTTTTTAAAACTCTTTGCTCTGATACCAACTGTGACGACCCGAATTCTCGACCATTCGAGTGCCACTAAAAGTGACTCATATCATATTATCGAGACTTAAATAGTAATGTAAAATTATTCAAAAGAATAATTAGAATCCCATAATTTTATTTGTGAATAAAAATAGAACATAATTTTCTTACATAAAGTTCAACATAATTATCTCATCAATCTTAACCACTTTTGCCACTTCCATGTTGACCGCCTCGAACCTTCAATTATCTGAAAATGGTAAATATCGTGGAGTGAGATTTATAAAATCCCAGTAAGTATACCAAGCATAAATTTTCTTTTGAAAGCATATGGATCATTTTCATCATAACATAGGATAGGATTGAAATATTCATAAACATAGGGAGACACAAGAATTTTACCGAACTTAAATGGCAAGAATTCTTATGTGTAGCGCTACTAAACTCCGGTCCCCTTAGTATAATCATAAACATATCATATGGAACCCATAACAATCTTGTGAGATTGATTTCATAGAAATGATCCAAACATTTTCATAAAAACATAAGATATACTTACTTGTCATAAAAACATACTTACTTTTCATAAAAACATAAGGTGTATTTACCTTTCATAAAAACATACTTACTTTTCATAAAAACATAAGATATACTCACTTGTCATAAAAACATACTTACTTTTCATAAAAACATAAGGTGTATTTACCTTTCATAAAAACATACTTACTTTTCATAAAAACATAAGATATACTTACCTTTTAAAAGATTAAAATGAAGTGTAGTAGTAAATGGACCAAAACTTTCTTGACCACCTTGAATTTCTCTTACTTGTGGATTTTGTCAAGAGATTGGAAATAAGTGTATATGTGTAGAGTTGTGTGTAAAAGAGATGGGTTTAAATAGATGTATAAAGTTGGCATATTGTAAACATAATCATTCAATTCTATTAATTTTAACACATCCTTTTCTTAAAGTAAAGCACCATTCATATACTTTTCCATATTTATACAAATATTATGCTCTTCATGATTACATATAATGGAGTCTTATCAACCATTCATATACTTTTCCATATTTATACAAATATTATGCTCTTCATGATTACATATAATGGAATCTTATCAACCATTCATATACTTTTCCATATTTATACAAATATTATGCTCTTCATGATTACATATAATGGAGTCTATAATTCATTCATATACTTTTCCATATTTATACAAATATTATGCTCTTCATGATTACATATAATGGAGTATATAATTCATTCATATACTTTTCCATATTTATACAAATATTATGCTCTTCATGATTACATATAATGGAGTATATAATTCATTCATATACTTTTCCATATTTATTAAATTAAGATTCTCATAATTATTATATATAATGGAACCTCTCATGCTTGCATATATTTTCTTAATTTCAATAATAAAAATAATTTTTGTATAAATAAATATTGGGATAACATTGAATTAAGTACTTGGACTTAATATACTTTAAATCAAGAGAATGGAGATATTTTTAGAAATTCGGAATTTAATTTAAAATCGAACGATCTCGATTATTTCTTGACTTGGCTATACGAATACGTCGTGGCGTTAACTTAATAAAAATGGGTGAAATAGTAGCGACACGATTTTCTATTAAAATAATTATTAATTGCGTAAAAATTCTTGGTCGCTATAGGTTTGGGTCGATTTTTCATGAAAATTGGGTTGAGTTTGAGTATTTTTAAAATTTTTTGGTTGGGTCGGGTCTGGTCGGGTCGGGTTGCGAGTTGGATGAAAAACCCGACCCGACCCGAATAATTTTATTTTTATTTTTATTATCATTGTATTAATATAAGATATTTTCCTTTTCTACATAATGATCAATTCTAAATAATTATATATTAGTTTGTCTTGTTTATGTACATAGCGTCCTATGAAAAATCATTAAAATGGAAAAACATTTTTCTTTTTAGTTAACATGTGTTATATATGACGTGTAACATTGTTAACTCACCCATTTACTGTTATATATGACGTGTAATTTTATTTTTTTTGTGACGCTCTTTTGACATTTACATTGAGTGCATTTCTTTCTTTAGACTGACAAACTTGTTAGTTACTTAAAAAAAAAAAAAAAAAAACTTAACTTATTTAAATATTGATTGAACATATTTTAATTTTATTAGCAAGTATTCAATTTATTGTATTAAGGGTTATTGTATTGTATATAATTGATTTGAGTTAATGATTTATTCATGGATTTTTTTTTTCTTTTTCAAATTTTTTTACTAGTTTGGCCAAAGCCCAAACGGACCAACCCGACCAAACCCGATCAAAACTTGGTTGTGTTAGGTTTAAACGCGAGTTGGGTTGGGTTGATTTTTTATCAATCCGAACACAGTGGGTTGGGTTCGAGTTGGGCAAAAAATCGACCAAACCCAACCCACGCCCACCTCAAGTTACGAGCCATGAAGACGTTATGAAAGGATGGGATAATTTTCTTTTGTTGGTTTTTAAAGTATTCGCATTAGATGTGTTAAAGACTTAAAGTACATATTAATAAGTTAGCTACACGTTGAATTAATGTCTATATTGTATATGTTAAAGCACAAGTTAAGAAAATATATTTAGCCACAACTTAACTTTCTTGTTAAATCTATCTAGTATTTTCACCCGTGTGATGCACACAAATATGTTTGTGATAGTGATTTCGCTCAAAATTTATGAAAATATGTTAATTATATAATTATATCAAATAAAAATATAGTACAATAATATTTTAATACAAATATTATCGAATCCAAAACTTTTAAAAAGACAAAACTAATCAAAATAGGAAATGCAACATGTACAAAACTAATCAAAATTAAGAAATCCTGATCTTTATAGTATTTTTTTTCTTTTTAAAATTGTATTTTTTTTCTTTTAAAAAATTATTTATATTTATTATTTATTTGTTTGTTGGACTTTCTTCTTCTAAATAATTTATTTTTATCCTATTTTTTTTATATGTTACATTATTTTATTTTGAAATATAATATAATATAATATAATAAATAAAATTAACAACTATAAATCGATATTTGTTATGAATTGGCAATTTTGAAATTAAATAATATTGTTATCATATTTTTTGTGTATTTAATTTTATCTTCAAATGAGTAAATGTTGCTTTGTTTAAAAAATAACTTTTTTTTTTACCATGTTACAGTATGATTAAACCAAAAAATTTTGAACAATCTTTTTTTTTTTTAACAAAACTTCTAAATTACTGATTTTGAATACTTTTTCATTAGTGTTGTCTTTTTTTGAGTTTTGGGAAATTGTATGGTTTATAAAATGATTTATAAACCTTTTTTGCAAGTTTATTGAACGTATGCTTAAACAAAATTTTAATATTGGGGATTTTTCAAATACATTCCAATATGCTAGAGTGATTACTTCTAACTCTTATTATTTGTCATTGTATATGACGCAATCAAAGAAAAAAAAATTAGTTAATTTAATTATGTAATATATTTTAACTTTCGATGAAATTTATTTTTTAATGTATTGCTTAGATATAATTTTGCATTTCTATAAAATTATTTGATTTGAAAGAAAAGTTCTGAATTAGTCATTTAATTTCTTTTATTTAATCTAATTAGAAAACTTATAAAAAACACAATATAAGGAATATTCTTAAGTTCTTTAAACTACAACATTTTTCATTCTTTAACCTAAAATATTTTCGGGTTATTTAAATGTTTTCCAACGCATTTTATAATATAATTTTATATCTCTAGAAATAATTTAATGTCACTTTACCAAGTTACACTATGATTAAGCAGAATATTTTTTAATAATCTTTTTTTAACAAAATTTCTAAATTATGGATTTTGAATACTTTTTTAAAACATTTGAAAATTATCTATTTATTTTTTAAATTAGACTTATGATGCTTTTGATGTAATTTTATCACATTTTTCACAAAATAAAATGAAGTTAGGATACATAATAAGATTAATAATTATATTAAAATCAATCATCCTATTAAGTAAAAACATATTTGTTAAAAAAAAAATAGAAATCAAATTGTTTTTAAACAAAAATTTTTAACTACCATTATTATTTTTTAATTAATTTAGCATTGCTCAAAACGTTTTTTTATTTAAGCTTTCCCCACTTTTCCACATTTTATCCATTTTCCAATGTGTGATGAAATTATTATTTATTGCCTTCAGTTTTTCTCACTTTTCCATTTCTAACAAATATGGGATTGTAAGCCCTTTTATGGTTCATCTCCCAATCCCAATTCTCAAACAATATGGATTCAATTTCACATTCACTAGTGAAAATTATCTTGTACAACATATATTTTCCAACATAAATTTCCCTCTCCCACTTATTGAAAAGTAGCATGTCATACCTCTATGCTTGTTTAGGATAACTTAAAAAGTTGAGATAAATTGAACATATTTCATCAATTTTTTAGAAATTATTATTATTATTATTATTATTATTATTATTATTATTATTATTATTATTATTATTATTATTATTATTATTATATTTTTTTGTCAAACAACTCACCCATACTGAAAAGAGTGGTGTTCGTGCCCTAAGGTACATTCCAATTGGTAAATGTTGAAAATTCACTAACGTTGCAGCGCAAAGGTCACATGTTCGAATTCTCACATGTTCAAATTTACTAGAAACTTTGTCCGTCTAGTGGGTGGTACTTAGACCTTAGCCAACTTAGGATATGACATGCGATTTACATCCTCCATCAATGCCGGGACGATGGGGGTGCCTAAGATTCAAGTTCAACCTTTTTTTGAAAAGAGTGGAGTTCTTATTTTTAGGGGGTGTCCCCAACATGGAATTTGAAGGATTTTAGAATTTCATAATATTCCACATATCCTCAATTTGGATTTTTATAGAATCTATTAAAATTCAAGGTCCTCAGTATGGATTTCTATTAATTCAGCAAGATTCTGGTGTCTTAAAAAATCCATGAATTTCAGTGGATTTCTATTATGAATGGAATTATAAACATTTTGATAGATTTTAAACTACAAATATGAAGACAAGATTCCTCAACAAATCCGACCATGACCCCTCGGATTTTAAATTCTATAACTCTTCGAATTTCCATTTTCTCTTTTTTTTTCCAATAAAAATAGAAAATGATAATAAAAAAGAAAACAAAAGACCACATGATCTTTATTATTATTATTTTTATATAAATGAAGGTGCTGGGTTTACGATCCTTATTAATTTGACAGTTATAATCCCCACAACTTTGGAAGGTGACAATTGTATGTACTGAAAGTATGGGTGGCAAACTGGTCGGACATTTCGTGGGTTCGGCTCTTTAAAAGTTCAGTTTGGCTTGTGAAAAAGGGCCTGTGCTTGAATAGATAGAAAATTTGAGGGGTAAATTGCACAAAATACTTACTTAACATACTAAAATTGAATTTTACTACCAACAAAAAATAATCTGAAAAATACTTTCATCTGCCTCTACACTGCCAGTGACAATAGAAGGAACACAAGTAGTGCAAAAGCTGGGAGAAGGAAGATGATTTTTGGCAGGAAGTCAAAGGGGCTAAGTTGCGCACCGCCATGAAGCTCGAGGAGGAGGCCGAGAAGAAACCTGAGCCTCGCCGCTAAAAAGGTCGAGCCTCGCGGCTTGGCTGAAGAAGAGCAGAAGGAACTCTGGAAGAGAATTAAAAATGTCGATAAGAATGCGAATAGGGTGTCCATCCCTGTGCCGGAGGTGATAGAGGCAGAACTGCAGCGACGGAGGGAGCAAGATCAGGAGGCCATGCAGAAGTGTATTGATTAGCATAAGCTCAAGCAGATAGGCAGCGACCTTACTTCTCTTTCCATTTGTAATACCGAAAGTGAACTAATTCCACCGGAGTGAAGATTGAAACATTCACCAGTGAAGAATTCCAACTCAGAGTTCCAAGCTTTCATTTATGAACACCAGCAATTCCTTTTGGAGCAAAAATTAGCCGAATCAAATCAAAAGTGGTTGAATTTAGTGTAGTTGCTATGTGTGTTGGACTATGAATTTGTGTTTATATGCCACGAATCATAAAATGTTTAGAGGCAATAACGGTGGTTGTTGTGAAAATGTTGATTATAGTGCAAGAAAATTGTTTGATTTTATGTCTGAGATAAAATATCATAGAAATTTGTTAAGTTTCAAGCTTTGATACTAAAAAAAATTGAAAAGTATCATAAGTATCATACTGTGATACTTGAAGTATTTTTCAGTTTTTATAATTTTATTATAAGTAATTTTCAAATTTTAAAAAATTTAAGTAAATTTCAGTTTGATCCTCAAAAATAGGGTATTTATGTGGATACCCCAAATTTAAGTGTTAGACCGTTTGGGATCGGCTCGTTAAATTCGTGGACTGGCTCGTGGACAAGCCCAACAAACCTGAAATGGGCCAGCTCGCCAGCCGACCCATTTCAAGCTCTTCTTTAGGCTCGTGAAAAGTTCGTGAGGCTCGTGAGAAGTTTGTGAGGCTCGTGAAAAGCTTGTGAGATTCGTTTTAGTACTAGAAAGTTAGGAAAATAAATTGGCAAGCCCACGAGCCAGACTTGGCCCGGCTGTGTGGGCTCAGCTCGTCTCCCACACGAGCCTTGGGCATTCTGGCTCGTGGGTCGGACCAATCTGAAGGAAAAAATACTGCCTTATTCTTCCACTTTTGATTAATAAAATTTTCCGATTTGTTTGTGATAATCTAGAATATTCTTGTTTTTTTTTTATTTATTTTTATTGATGATCAAGTAAGAAATTAAGTTTTTTTTTTTTTTTTTTTTTTTTTTTTTTTTTTTTTTTTACTTTTGTCTCAAGTTCACGTTCAACTTGTACAACAAAAAATAATAAATAAAGAAAAAATTACCTGATAATTGGTAAAAGTGGATGAAATTCTAAAATTTATTAAATTTCATATTGTTGACAAGTTCAATAAATTCTACTAACATCTATTGAAATTTTCGTGGAATAGAATCCTATTAGAATATGAGAGATTTTATATAATTTTATTAAAATCTATAAGAATTCGTAAATCTAAAATAATCTACTAAATTTCATTTTGGGACACTCCCTTAATCAATAACAGAACACATGTTGTATAAAAGTAATTCCTTTTTGTGTGGGAGGGATGCAATATGTCACGGACTTGGAGATTTCAAGCTCCGTGCGGCACTTAGCTCTTCAATCCTTCCGTCGGATATTAATTTAGTTTTCCTCGCTCATTGACCAAGCACTACCCAAGTGCTTACAAATAAATAGTAAAGGAAAGCTGACAAACGATATTAGAGAGAAATACACTTTTTGTATTAAAACTCTCCAATATTACAATACTCGACAACACTTGGGACTTTCTTCCACAAGTGCTTTATAAAAGCTCTCAAGCTCTCTCTATAAGCTAGTCAATCCAAATTCTTGGATGGTTACAAATGATGACCCCTCCCCTATTTATACTACCACCAATCTATCTTGTAGATTATTCTACAACAATATCTTACCACCTAGATAATTCTACACATATCTATACAAAGATTTATCATGAAATATCTAGATTATTTCTACTTTTACATACTTGTAGAACATTCTAGAAATCCCTTTTCTTTGAGAATTCTCTTCAATCTTTTAGAAAGTTCCTTCAAATCCCTTCCATGAAGTCTTTCAGATCTAGCTAGTTCCACCATATTCTGCAATTTTCTGGAACCTTCTAGAAACCTCAATTGCGCATCTTTCATAAAATTGGCAGCCCGCCCTTTTCGTGCATCCTCGCGCACCCGTCTTGAAAAATTATCATATTTGATGGATCATATGCAGAGCTTGACAAATAGCTGACAACTACTCTTGCATCTTATTTTAATTTAATATTTAATTTAATATATATATATTAATTAATTAAAGAAAGTTATTATTTTTATTTTTATTATTATTATTATTTATTTATTTATTTTTATTTACTAAAGAAAGATAGTAGATTAAAAATCCCGCCTAAAAGGAATTTTTGCTGCGTTCTCTTTGGCGTTTTCCAGCCGTTTTCCGTTTTCCATTTTCGAAAACGCGGAAAAAGCGTTCTCTTGAGCCGTTTTCGGAATACGTTTTCGAAAACATTTTCAAAATTTGTAAAGGAAATGGAAAACGTGAAAATCACGTTTTCCGCGTTTTCCGAAATTTTTGCCTTGTAAGTGGAAAACGCGGAAAACGCGCGTTTTCCACTTAAAAAAAAAAAAATTAAAAATAATCAAAAAAATTTGAAATTTGTCAAAATTTATCATTTTTAATTACATTATTGGTCCATGATTTTCAAAACTTGTCATTTTAATCCTAAAATTTTGAAATTTCTTTCGAAAATATCCTAATTTATTTGCAACTTAGGTCCCTCAACTTCAGATTTTGTTGCACATTAGTTCACAAATTTTACTTTTTTTTTAATTTAGTCCTTTTCGTATTTGCTTTATAGGTCATTGTCTTCAAACATGTATAACTTTTGATGTACAACTCCAAATTGCACTCTGTTTTTTGCGTAGAACTCCAAATTCAACCATCTTTCTGATGATGTATCATGTGCTTAATTATTAAATCTTTCTTTTTTACTTTTGTATTGTAGACACTTACTCTCTGACCATCTCCCTTTTTTTTCTAGCCAGACATCTGCTGACTTTACCAATTCAAATTTCCACACAAGTTATTGTCTTCTGTACCAAAACATTAACAAAACAACTTCTTTTTTTTTAACAGTTCTTCCAATTGAAATTTACAATTTCTATTCCACTGTTTTTCTTCTCCTTCTCAACGGACTCTTCAACCGACAATCAAACGCAGAAAATGGTTTCATTCCACGCTCTCCCACACAGTCCGGTCCTTAACCTATACTTTCTTGATCGATGACCCATTTGTTTATTTCGTGATTTTTGATGAAAACCTGGAGAAATTTGAGGGTTTGAGCTTCCTCAAAGCGTAAAATAAGCATTTGATAAGTTTTTCTATGTCAATCTTCCGAAAAAAATTGTTCTTCCTTGACTTTTCCGTTTATCCTTCGCTGTTCTTGGAACCAATGACACCTCCTTCGATTTCTTCAATACAAGCTCTCATCACTGGACGTTTTACTCTATTCTCCAACTTTTTAGGTAGTATCTCTCAAATATTTGTGTATTTCAGACTAGATTTCTTCTAATAGATTTGAATTGTTTTTACTTCTCTTGGTGTCTTTGAAGATATATGTTGGGGCTTGGATCAAGACTATATATTTGACAAAGTAAATATTTAAGTGAATACATACTGGGCTGTGAAAGAAGCAAAGCAATTGTTGATCTATTATTTTCAGATACGTGTGTGTATTTATGTGTGGAGATGAATTGTTGTTTTTTTGTTTTTTCATCTATTATATTTCAGATTCTGGGTTTCATCCATTTAGAATCTTTCAGTCTATTTTTGTTTATAGGTTCTTCATGTTTATTGTTATATGATCAATCTTAATTTTGTTTTATAATTTAGATCCCCCAAAGAATCCAGTGAAAATTCGTATTTCTACAATGCTTTGATTTTTGCATTACTTTTACAAGTTAATCTTCTCTAGGTTTCAATTGAAAATGAGTTTATTATAATTCTTAATGACATGTATCAGATTGTTGATTGTGGCCTGGAGGTTTTTAGGGTTGGTATATATATATATAGGAGTCTCTGGAGTAAGATCGATTTGTGGATTTTCATTCAATTTTGCACATTGCAGTTGAGTGTTTACAGTTGATAATATGTTGAGGCCTCTAGCATTTGACTCTGTTCAATTTTCAATCTGGTTCCTACAAACAATTCATTTGATGTTTTGTTTTCCAGTGTTGATAGCAGGTGGCAAGAGACATACAATTAATAGACACCAAAGCTGAGAAATTATCTCAAATATTTACCGAGTGCTAGTTTTTCTTATTGATGTGCAAATTCAATCTATATATATCCACTGTAAGAATTAAATTATCTATGTGCTTTTCTGTCATTGTGCCTTTTTCCTATTTGAATCTGGTATTTTCTGTTGGAAATTAGGAATGGTGACCGAGCAACCAAAACTGAGGACCCAAAGACCGATCTATTTGAAGACGATCTCGAGTTCGAAATAGATCAAGGTATTTTTTTTCTCGGGATATCTATGTGCTTTTCGTTTATACTTACAATTTCATTTGGGAATGCAATGTGGAATTTCAATTGGAATGCTTTTGAAAGAAAAATGAGAATGGTGGCTTTTGAAATATTTGTAGACTATATAGACAACCTTTAAATGCTACTTGAAAGTTTTTCCAAAAAATTCCATCCCAGTCTTTCATATATATATATATATATATATATATATATATATATATATATATATATATATATATATATATATATATATATATTTTTTATCAGGTTTTAAATCAAAATAAAGTGATTTTTAGATTACTTACCATTAATCTAATTAATGATCAAGACCACAAAATAAGACATTGGATTTTGTGGTAAGAATATTTCAACTTATCTTTCTATTTCACACACACTTGCATAGTTATAGTTGGATCCATTTTCTTCATCAGAACTTTTTGTACTGACGTGTTAATGCATTTTGATGGGCATAAAGGAAAATGTATATAAACAGTTTCTTGGGTTTCTCTTGATTTTTTTTTCTTTTTTTGTATTATTTACTTTATCCTTTTACTGTGTTCATTATTCTGTGTTGAGGGATTGGACACAGGAGTCCAAGAAATAGTGTCCTCTGTACTGATGAAGTGTGAATTTTCAGTACTTAGAAAATAATTGGTTTGATAAATAAGAAGATGGACTTATGATGATATTATCAAATTTCAATTTTTGAATTTTTTTTATTGTTATTTGTCCTTTCATTTGGCTAGATGATTTTGAATTTGAACTAATAAAAAGATCAATCTTGAAACTATTAGGAAAATTCAAACTACATCACTTCCAAAGTTACTAAAGAAAGCACATTAGTAGTTGAATAGGAATAATTTAAACTAGGTAAATGATTTTTCATTTTTTATTTCCCTTGGTTTGTAAGTGTTACATAAACAAGAATAAAAAATCTTGAACTAAATGAGTCTGAAATTTAAGCCTCCATTTGGGTTGAGTTTGTTATTACTTGATAAAAATGGCTCAATGAATAAGAAAAACATATGCATATCTATATTGGAGAATCAAGTGAAATAGTGTATATCTATATTTCTTTCTATGCTTAGAAGCACTTGAATAAGTATTGTTATCTGATACATTATGTATATCTATATTGGAGAATCAAGTGAAATAGTCGATTAATGTTGATCATTCAGTAACCTGGGAAAATGATGTATAGCATGATGTAGGTTTACCTCAAGCTTACATGTAGTATTAAAACTAAACATTATTTATTCTTCGATGCGAGATTGGAGGTCTTTCGTGCAATGAGGTTTATGATTGTCCCCACTGTCACAATGAAGCCACGGTATTTATCCAAACACCTTCCCTGCTGGCTGC
This sequence comes from Ligustrum vulgare, assembly GCA_963555705.1. Lineage (NCBI taxonomy): Eukaryota > Viridiplantae > Streptophyta > Magnoliopsida > Lamiales > Oleaceae > Ligustrum > Ligustrum vulgare. The sequence goes on from OY743174.1 coordinate 49,026,018, forward strand.
CATCTCTTTCTTAAGTCCAATAAATTTGTCTCTCACTTTTATTTAATCTAGGGGTTTATCAATTTCTGTTTGTTTGATTTATTCGACCTGCCAAATGATCCTTTCAATTTCTTTTTATCTGATTTTTCTTGCTTTGACTCTATATCAATAGAGGTTCATTAAGGAGTTCCACCACTCCACTCATTTTGACCTTATATAACACCTTTACTGGACATACCCTTAATTTGAAGTTTGGAAATCCACTCATTTTGACCTTATTTAACACCTTTACTGGACATACCCTTAATTTGAAGTTTATAAATTTGATTTATTTTAATAACTCTTGGTTACCTATATTGAATTCCCACGGTGAGTTTAGGTGGAAAAATTACCCTTAAGTTTTAGTAAAATTTGCCGGAAAAAAATCTACCCTTAATTTTTAGGTGAAATCCGTGTAGCAGTTGTTAATGTCAGAGGGAGGCAGAAGAAAATTGCTTTGTGGACCAAGAATGTTGCCAACAAAGCTGGTAAGGTAATTTGCAGCAAGTACTTCTAGCAGTAAACACCATATACGAGAAACGGTTCAGTTTTAAATTTCAAAACGGACCATTAATATTTTGAATTACAAATGGTCCGTAGCAATGACATTAATTTTTGCACTTTTCAGTTTGACAGGTGTTTTTTAAGATTTTCATTTCTGTAATGGTCTTTTCTACTTGTCATTGAAGCCTAATTTATTATTAATCTGCCTCTCTCATTTATGGACTTTGTACTATCTTTTTCAATAAATCAAAGCAAGTTCTTTCTGAGCTAGCTAGACAATGATATAGACATCATTCATCCATGACATTGGGAAGAGTGTTGCAACATCTAATCCTTGAAGAGTTCTGGACAATTAACACTGTACTCACAATTCAGAGGAAGGCATTACTACCTTTAGTTGGATGTAATTATTGTTTTGTCTTTCCATATTATAGTATTATTTTCCAAAATCAAATTTAGAAAAACTGACTACACCTATTGATTTTGTGACTTAGCAGGTGTGGACATTTGTTTGATTACACATGCGTCAATAATATATGAAATGTGTGTCCAAGAATCCATTGCAATTGTGAGTCTCAATGAAGACTAGCCAATTTCAAAAAATCCAGCTTTAATCATTTGCGGAATTTATATTTTATTTCCTCCAGGTAATGAGTTAGACGACAGGAGAACCTAAAATATCATCCTCATCCTTCGAGTACAATTGAGCTTGGGAAACGTGCATAACGTTGCTTTCGTATAATGATATGGGTTGAGCAATTTATGTCAATTTCAGTTTTCCTTTAGGTCATCACTTACTGATTGGATATATATTAGTCTTTCATACAATCTCTTTTTGTGTGGATAAATACTATAACTCTGTACATGCCTATTAAATGGGGATAGATACAAATTTCTAACATATAAATAGCAAACAAAACATAATAATGATATCATTCGACGAAGCTCTTCTGGCTGCTTTTCTTTGAAGACGAGGAAATCGAGGATGAATTGAGAGATATTCTTTCTTTCGACCAAACGAAGAAAAAGAAGAAATTTGTTAGTACCGATCCTCTAAATAATAGTATAGTCGATGATTTAGAAAATGAAGAAGCAAGGAATAAAGTTCCTATCGACATAACAAAGAGAAATAAGAAGAAACGGGTTCATGCCGATCTTTTAAATACAAAAGAAGAGAATAATGCGGTCAATAATTTGGACACGGATGACAAAGGAGATGGAAGTGAAAAGGATTATGAATATGAGGAGCTTCTAGGTCGAGTGTATAATTTTAATATCCTTACAGAATGTGGGCTTCAAAGAAATTTTTTCAAAATTTGAATTAGCTATATTATTTTTAAAAGTATTATAAAGAAACTCCAATGGATTTATATATATTTTTGTCGATAGTGTAACATGTATCATGTTTGTATACTTATTATGCATTTGTATTTAATTTAGAACAAAATTTGAATTAGCCAACAATGTAACATGTATCATGTTTTTATACTTATTATGTATGTATTATGTATTTGCATTTGTATTTAATTTAGAACAAAAAAATTTACTTAAACGTGTCCATTATTCAATTTTTGTTTATGATATAAAATAAATCCGTGTATCGCATGGGTGGAAGAACAGGCCGAATATAATGAGAAGTAATTTTTGATGAGGTGTAATTCTACACTTACACATATATTTTTCTAAACAGCATCATAGCTATCAGTTTGACCGAAGCTGCCAGAAGCACAAATCAGAGTCATCCTGAATTCTGTTCATCATTTCTTCCAAAAGCCATCTTACAATATTGGGCAACTTCGGAGATTTTCGAGGAAAATTAGGTAAAAATTGATTCTTGGATTATATGGGTAAAGGAGGAGGGTGTTGGTGTATGCCAAGTAAAAACAGGGCACCATTGGGTGCACCTGATCATGATGAACAGGATCCAGTGAGTGATAGATCAATCTCAATTGAAGGTGAAAACCCTAGTACTGACATATCAGCCCCAATTCAGGATGGGGTAATTCCCAAGAAACTGAGAATATTCATAGTGTTTTATTCAATGTATGGACATATAGAGGGCCTGGCCAAGAGGATGAAGAAAGGGGTTGATGGGATTGAGGATGTTGAAGGGATTTTGTACAGGGTACCTGAGATTTTGGCACCAGAGGTTTTGGAGCAAATGAAGGTGCCCCCTAAAGGGGACGAGATTCCGGTGATATCGGTCGACAAATTGGTCGAGGCCGATGGCATTTTGTTCGGGATTCCCACGAGGTACGGGTCCATGGCTGCACAGATGAAGGCATTTTTCGATTCCACCGGGAATTTGTGGAGCAAGCAGAAACTTGCTGGAATACCTGCAGGGTTCTTTGTCAGCACCGGAACACAAGGAGGCGGTCAAGAAACCACTGCGTAAGTCTATTCATATTTTTCACACTTAAGAAATCTCCGACCTCAAATATAGAAGAAGCAATTTCACTCGGTTATTGATCTGATTAATAGGGTTGGTTTTGGATGTATTGGCTTTATGATTTTTCCAGTTAGTGGCTGAATTATTATGTTAGATTTGCTGATATATGTTGAGTTTTTCAGGTGGACGGCAATAACACAATTAGCCCATCATGGCATGATCCATGTTCCGATTGGATACACCTTTGGCGCAGGGATGTTTAAAATGGATTCGATTAGAGGAGGTTCGCCTTATGGGGCCGGAGTTTTCTCAGGAGATGGCACGAGGCCACCAAGTGGAACCGAGCTTGCTCTTGCAGAGCACCAAGGCAAGTACATGGCGATGACCGTTAAGAGATTTGCTCATTAGTGTCTTCTTTGTTTGTTGTTAGTATACCATGTTCTGCATTCTTGTATTTTGTGTGTGAATATAGAATATATAAGGCTGATGCATCATTTCTCAGCTTATAAGTTTGTCAAAAAATCTGTATGTTAATGGACCTCTTTGGGGAATTGATGGTTTTCTTAATGATGTTACATTATTCATCTCTAATTGTGTATTTTCAGCACTTGAAAAACAGATTATATTTGAACCAACGAAATTGATATGTTGTCCACGGCGGATAACTCTTATGGTGTCTATCGTACATGTGGCAACTCGACATTGGAGTATGTCGAACTGCCTCATGTGAACCTCCAATGTCAAGCTGCCATGTGTTTGGTGATCCTCCAATGTGATGTGCACATGGGCACCTCAAATCCCTTTCCAACGGTTTAACAATACCGTTCCAAATTTTTCTTGTTATCGCCTCCATAATAATAGAGTAGTGTTACAGAAAGAAATGAAGTCCGTTGTTTAGACGGGGATGCTAGAATCTTTCCTCAATCCTCAGAGATGGTAAAGGTTTGAAACTACAAACCCCGTGGACAGGGGAACCTAACCCTTTGCTGCTGTGTAGAAGATGGGAAAGCGGCGGGGATTCAGCAGTGAGACGTGGGGAGCTGAAGAATTGTGGGAAGGAGAAAAAGCATGCTCGTTTAAGGGATTTAAAATGAAGGATGCAGGAGTTGTACCTGTTGTAAAATAAATGCAGAATTTTAATTTAAACAGTGAAGAAAGTTAGAACGTTCTGGAACCAAGTTTGTGTTTTTACTTTTTACCAGTATTTTTAGATCCGACCTGACCATCGACTCGATGGAGGGATCAGGTCAAGGGTAACAAGGTCGACGTTGGGGCTACACGGGCATTAAAATAATATTTAAAAAAATATATATAAAAAAAAAAAACAAAAACAAAAAGAAGAAGAAGAAGAAGAAAACATAAAACCTTGGTTCTAGTCGATTGGGTTTGACCATATTGGATTTTAGGGGTCATCCAACTCGATTTTTGGCTCAGATCGCGAGTTTTCAAGGCGGCCATGTTTAAAACAAAATCGCCCTCTCATCGTAGGAACCGGTAGAAGTGTGCAGTCCAGTCTCCACTCAGACTATTTTAATCTTATATTAATAGCCATAATAACCACAGGAGTTTCAAAGTATGTACGGGGCTAGTTTTGGTTCATTCACTTTGACCATTTAATCATCAATTAATAGTCAAGTCACAGGAGTTTCAAAGTTCAATTTTGGTTAACCACAGGAGTTTCAAAGTATGTACGGGGCTAGTTTTGGTTCATTCACTTTGACCATTTAATCATCAATTAATAGTCAAGTCACAGGAGTTTCAAAGTTCAATTTTGGTTCATTTGGTTCGACATTCGTACATGGTTCATTCACTTCGACCACTTAATCACCAATTAATAGTCATAACCATAGGAGTTTCATAGTTCAATTTTGGTTCATTTGATTCGACATTCGTACATATATCACGTATTCTTAACTTGATTGTAAAAGAAAGGAGGACATTTACTACACTTTTAAAACTTGAAAAAAATAATAATAAATAAAAACACTATTTAATGAGTAAAATATAATTAAACAGAATAGCATTCTTCATTCCCTGACTTTATCTTAGTGAAGTAGATAATTAGATGTGAAGTATATTGCTATATAGTGTGAATCAATTCTATGTCTTTAAGGACGGATTTGTCTCACTCAAATGCTCACGGTGAATGCTCATGGTGAATTAACAATCGTCTCTCAAAATATAAATGTCTTCTTCTTACAATAGAAATGCTTCAAATGACAAGAACAAAGAACTTGTTTTTACTCTCTACAAAATGAACATTTTTTTAAGATAGCTATACAAAATGAACTTAATGCAAAGTTTTGAAAGGAATGCAAAGTATGATAATGAAATGGATATACGATTATGAATGAATAAAATCATCACAAGGGGTCCAATTTAAAAATGTTGAAGGGTTGTGGCCGGAACTACACACTTCCAAGTTTGGCCTTGTCATGAACGGCCATGATTTTTTGTTTCTCAGGCACCGCTCGAATAACGTTCAACGTCCACTCAAGCAGCTTTTCATGCACCGAATTAATAATTAAATAAAACTAATTTATTTATTTTAGCGATTAGCTTAAATTGGAATAACGAATTAAAAATAAATTAAATAATTTAATTATTTTCTCCAAAGAAAAATATGCATAAATTGGCTCAGGACCACGGCCCATGGACCTTGTACTAAACACAATAGGATCTAGATCCTTCCTCTTCAAAAACTAGGGCAAATTACACTCAATCACACAATTAGATTTTAAATTTTTAAAACCAGATAATTATAAAGTATTTTGCTAAATCAGGTATAAATCTCAGTATAACTTCCCTCCCCAATTTTATCCCCTTCTTCTTAAACCAGTTCCTACGAAGACTCTCACGAGGAAGACGCTCCCCTTCTCCATCTGAGCATTGATCCAACTGACGATAACTATTTTAGCATCGAGCACAGCGCCTGGGACACCGCAGACGACGAAGACGAACATTCCGTCGAAGTGCAACGTGATGATGAATACAAGAATCGAGATCTAACTGATAATCATGAGTAGGTGAATGAAGTGATTGAGGTTGGTGGCGACAGTGAAGAGGAGGATGACACGCCGAGGCACCAAGATGATCTTCTCCAACTCCGTCTTAGTGAGACGAAAAGGCAGAACTGGGTTCTTGACTGGGCCAAGATTTTAATCGGAATTGAAGATCACACGGTTGAACTATGATTTCTAGTCTTTGAATCAGACATTTAATTGGAAACCCGGGGGATTAGCCGGATGATGCAGGGCATGAAACCTTGTTTTATTTGTGTATTTGTTGGTGGTTGTGGAGTGGTAGTGTGCCAGTGGTCGTGTTTAGTGGTGGTGGTGGTGGTGTGATGGTCTTCTTCCTATGTGATTGTGGTGCAATTAATGTGGTATGTGTGATGGTAGGTTGAGGTGGGGTTGCTGAGACAAATGTTGTGTTCTAGTGGCGAAGTTGGTGCAACGATGATGATGGTGGTTTCCTTAAATCACTAACTATGCGATGATGGTGTTATAGTTGGTTGGTGTTGGTGGTGGCAGGATGGATAGTAAGATCCAAGGGTGGTGGCGGTGGTGCAGCAGTGTTGAGGTGGTGGTGACTGCCCATGGTGATGGGCGGCAGTGGACGGTGGGGGTGGTTAGTGGTGAATAAAACTACAATTGTAACTAATTACAAATTGAAATAAAGTTACAATTACAAATTGAGATAAAGTTACATTTGTATTTCCGACGGTGGTCCGACGACATTTGTGGTTGTGACTGAGCTTTGGTTGTGCGACTGCGAAGATGGTGGTGGTGGTCGTGGTGAGACAGCAATTAAAATTACATTTGTAATTAATTACAAATTGAAATAAAATTATAATTTTATTTTCAACGGTGGTCAGACAATGATGATTGTGTCGGTGGATGATTACAAATTATACTAACGTAATGAATCGTAAATGACATTATATTTTACTAATTCATAAGTTACAATTGTTGTTACTAAGGTGAATGTAATTAACTTAATTAATTTTAGCAAAAAAAATTCATGTTTTACAAATTCATTAGTTACAATTGTAATTAATTACCAAATTGAAATAAAGTTAAATTGTAATTAGTTATAAAATTGAAAGAAATTTATAAGTTGTAATTCATTATATAATGTAATTAAGTTACAATTTTATTAATTGTAAAATTGAAATAAAATTAGAATTGTAAATCAATATAGAATGTAATTAAGTTGCAACTACAGTTGTAATTAAGGTAAATGTAACTAATTAAATTTTCTAACTAATTAAATTTAAAAAAATCACGTTCTACAAAATTCATTAGTTACAATTGTAATTAATTGCATAATTGAAATAAAGTTACAGTTGTAATTAAATACAATTTGTGACTAATTTAATTAATTTTAAAAGAAAGAAAAATGAATTTCGAGTGACTTGTAATACATACAATTAAGTTACAATAGTAATTAATTAGTTATATTTGTAATTGATTATAAAATTGAAATTAATTTACAATTGTAATTAATTACAAAATGTATTTTATTACAGAATGCAATTAAGTAACAATTGTAATTAATTATAAATTGTAACTAATTCAAATAATTTTAAAATAAAAATGAAATCTTCGAGTGACTTGTAATATACAATTACAATTATGTTGCACTTGTAATTCATTCAATTATTTCATCAATCAAACTTGTCATCTTTATCACTTTTTTTTTCTAAATTCATCAGTTACAATTATAATTATAAATATAATTAATTTTAATTTGTAACTAGTTCAATTACCATTATAAATAATTCTCCTATTGGGGGAGAGATTTTTCCAATTTCTTTTTATCAAATAATGTTAAAGCAACCTCCCAACTAAAAGTTACAATTGTAATTAATTGTTAACAGTAATTCATTACACAATATAATTAAGTTGCAATGGTTAATGTTTCAATTACTTGTAGCAAAAAATATGCTTTTGTTTGAATTTTTTTTTTTTGATGTAGTTGTGGTGGTGAGATGGTGGTGGTTGTGTGGTGTTGTTGAGATGATGTGGTAGTGGTGGTGGTGATGGTGATGGTGATATTGAGATTTAATTGTATTTGTATTTAATTACAAAATGAAATAAAGTTACAATTGTAATTAATTATAAAATTGAAATAAGTTACAATTGTATTTTTTCACTGTGGTTGTGGCAGTGACTGATTACAAATTAGGTGGTGGTGTTTAATTGCAATTGTAGTTAACTTTACAATTGTAATAAATTACAAAATTGAAATGAGTTACAATTGTATTTTCGATGGGTGGTTGTTGCGGTGGCTGATGAGGCGGTGATCGATAGTGGTGGTGGTAATTAATTACAATTGTAGTTAAATTTACAATTGTAACTAATTACAAATTGAAATAAAGTCATAATTCATAAGTTACAATTGTAATTAATTACAAGATTGAAATAAGTTACAATTGTATTTTCGACGGTATTTGTGGCGGTGGCTAATTGCAAATTAGGCGGTGATCGGTGGTGGTGATGGTAATAAATTGCAATTGTAGTTAAATTTACAATTGTAACTAATTACAAATTGAAATAAAGTTACAATTGTAATTAATTACATGCCTTAATTCTGAATTGAAAAAATATACTTGATTTTGAAAATTATTTTGATACTTTTGTAATTAGTTACAAAACACCTGATTACAAAAATTTTCAAATCTATATATTTGTAATTGTGTACTTAACCCCAAAAACTATTGGTACCTCATGGGGCTTAAATTCAAGTGTCAAAGTCGAAGGTAATAAACTTCACTTCTTTTTCCTAGGTGGGACAAATTTAACTTTTATCCATTTATTCTAAGTTAATTTCAACATTTCACTTTTATCCTTCAATTTCCCATTCATTCGGAAATGATTTTATGATTTCAAATATATTATGTCATTTACATTCAGAATAGAATAATTTGAACTCCTGATACACACGAAACGAATATCAGGGCCCATTGAAATAATTGTTCAAAGTTGACCCATTTCAACCTTATATCCTACAAAGTCTACTTCGACACTACCCTTGGTAACCTCTTGTGAGCCTCTACTGGATTTTACTTAACGATTTTCTTAATTAACGACAATAGAGTGAGAGAAAGGGGACTAAGAGGAAATTTTCAAAATTTTAAATGTACCAGGCCCAACCAACAATAATGCTTGAAAAACGGTTAAAAGGGTACAAGAAAAATACCTTAACCCCTGTTTGACCCAAGAGTTTTTCCACAACTTTTCTCACAAACTCATTTTCAAATACATATTTTTGTATGGTCCATCACTTTCATACTTTTCTATATCTTTTCAACTATACATTCTCTCGAAAATTTAATTTTTCTTCTATTTGTCCTACACCAAACAGACTCTAAAAATCGACATTCCATATTTCCATTTCCCCTTTAAACTGTTTATGAGGAAAGCATGTGAACGTTTGCAGAAATTTTACAATTTTGGCGAAATGGTTTGCGAAAAAATTGACGACTTCTGCATATTTAGATTATATATGATGAAAATGGAAGTCTGACTAATTTTCTTGGTCGAATTGATTAAAAATGTTGTTTTCACAATTGAGGTGAAGGATTTAAACGTGACATCCTATAATTAGTAGAAGATATTGTATGCAAGATTAGTCGAGAAAACATTTGTGTATATATGGCGACCTTTTCGTGGACTTCACGACGTTAGTAATATCCATTTTAATTTCTTATTTCTTACTTTTTGCAACATTGTAAAAAGTAGCACGAATTATTTCAAATTCACATTCTAAAGTTTATCTTGTAAACGAAAATTAATAATCTTGAGAGAATCTGTTATTGGAATATAGTCAATTTTGAATTTTTTTTAAAAAAAAAAACTATTTCCCTAACCTGAATAAAAATCAATTTCTGTATTTTAAGCGCCAGTTACTTGCCGGTTATTGTTTTTGTTGGATATTGGTTAATAAATCGAGAATTGAAAATCAATTAAAGTGACTTCGTGTCGACTTCGACCAAATACTCAAAAGCTCGACTCAATCCGTTTAGGCAAAATTGTTTGCCTCTTCGCCGCTTCGGAGCGCATAAACGGGGATCGACCTGCCCGGTCAGGTCGCGGGGGTCGAAGGGGCAGCGCCCCCCGTGGGGGCTCGGGGGCAACGCCCTCGAAAGAGAATTTTGATTTCTCTGTATGTATTGAAGGGTATATTTGACATTTCGAAAACCAATATCGGATGAATGAGAAATTACGGAAAATGACAAAAATTAGGTCAAAAGTTTGACCGTGCGACCACACGTCAATTTTTAATCCCGATTTTTGACTAAAACCGTGCGACCGCACGATCTATAACCGTGCGGCCGCATGGTTGCCCGGCCAAGTGACACATTTTCATAAAGGTGCATTGTTTGGAAATGGTGCATGGTTTGGCCTCAAACCATTTCGTCCACATCCTTTGATGATCTATATATAGGACCCTTTGGGTGTCCTATTCCTCACTTTTTGATATGCAAAAACACCTCTCTTCCTCACTTGTCTCCAAAATCAAAATCATTGCATTTGTTATTTTGATTTTCTTCATTTCATCTTTGGAGTACGTAAGCCTTATTTTGGTTCGTTGTACTTGTGTTTTGGAGTGCTACAAACACAAGTGTTGCCGTTGTATCTTGGGAGTCGATTGCCGTTATCCGTAGGCACCGTTGCGGGGCAAATTCGATTTAAGGACAAAAAGTTCAACTCTTGCCTCGGTTTTGTCCCTCTTTTCTTCTTCTTCTTATTTTGTATTTTCCTTGCCGTTACTCTGTCCAAATTTCGGCACGGATTTACAAATACTTCATTCTACTTATTTGGTGTCACTATTCACAAATTCACCCAACAGTTTTCATATTTTAATGTTAGTGATGTTATATAAAACTTATTTTATTTGACTGTAAAATAATTATAATTCAATTGTTTATATAGACGTTTAAAAACTCTTTTAGTTAGTAAATGTAAAGGAGCTCATATCTACATCACCCCCCCCCCCCCCCCCTTTTTTTTTTTTTATTGTTGTTGGATTTGTAAGTACCATTTTTCATAAAAAGGTAAACAATGTGAAATTAAGTTCTAAATAAACTTAAGAGTAATTCTAGGAAAACATTTTAAATTGACATTTTAAAGTGACATTACATGGTGCACATATATTGGGTGATGAAAAAGTAAGTGGTAGGATAATTATTTACACCATCCAATATATGTTCAATATATCACAATGTCACTTAAAAATATCTCTAAAATTATTCTAAACTTAAACATAAAAATCAGAAAATTGTGATTTCCGTTTTATTGAAAAAACGGTTGTCTACTAATGTGGGATATTTGAAATAGAAGTTACAAGTGAGAGTGAGTGGTTATTCAAAAGTAACCACCTGATTGAAGAAATGGGACAGGAAAAAATCGATTGGATAATTAAAGTCCGCATTGATAGGAAAAGTGAACTTATCTTTTCTCAATTAGGCCAAAGCTAATGTTGGTGACAAACTTCATTGTTTGTATTTAATGAAAAGTGATTTATTTATGTTTGTTATGTTTCCAAATTCTACCGAATTTTAGTATTTAAAACTATTGTTAAATCATTAGTATATATAATAATGTATTATTTCATTTCCATTTAATTAATTGTATATCTATTTCATACCATGAGATTAAAGTGAAAATTTTAAATTTACTTTAATTCTTATTTTACAAAACAAGCTCTTGGTGTTAGTTTCACCTAAATCTGTTTACTAGATTCAGTATGAAGTTATTATATCATAATTGGAATATAGATTAATGAATGAGATGTATTGTTAATTATTATGTGCAAAGTGAATGGACTGTTGTATGTAACAATGTCTAGAGTCACAAATCGATCTGGTCTAAAGATATTGATTTGTGATGACGATGAAAATTCAAAAAATAAATGTGACGATAAATATTGTATATAAGGAGGTTTTCCAAAATATATAATATGTTTTCTCGGATAATACTTATTATTATTTTATTTCTTTGATAATTGATCATTAATATTCAACTTGCACTTACTACTATTATTGTTTACTTATTTTCATCCATTAATGTGTTTCGAAATGTTTTTTACTCATCAATTAAATACGTCCGTACACCGCACGAATGTGAAACTAGTTAAAATATAAAGATAACAAACTAAATATTTATGTCTTTGACTCACGGATGTTGTTCATTTGGCACAAGTCGTCCAAGTAATATGAAATCATAAATAAAAAGCTCTAATACATGAAAAGGTCATCAAGATTACAAGAACATAACGAAAACAGAATTACAATCCAAATCGAAACAACACTAAGCACCAATGCTCAAAAAGTAGGAATGAAAACACAATAGGGAGAAAGAACTACATATGCAATCAAGGTAAAAAGACATCAATTAGCAATGGAAAGACGGATCGATCTTGCAGTCGACGGGGAGTTTCGTGGCAAGATCAGGGTTAATTCCGAGAAACTTGATCCATGGGGAGCTCTTGAATGTGCAAAGACATGGCAAGTTTGCCTTGGGACTGGAAAGAGCCGTGCAGCAAGCGGCCGAAGGTGGCTGACCGGTTGGTCCGACCACCGCAGGCTTGCATATCATCAAATCACTAGGGCTTATTCCACAAATGGGATCTTCAGCCTTTGCCATTGAAGGCTGGCTCCCAATGGCTACAAGTAGCACCATTGCAAAAATGGCAAGCTTAGTGTATGATAATTCCATCTTGGGCTAGTAGTCTAGTACAATCTTTTTTTACTCGTTGGAACTCTCTCCTATTGTGCTCTATACTTTCTCATTCATCAATCTTTATATAGAACTTGTAGCACATGGGCTAGGTTATAAAAGTTAAATAGATTCTTAGCATGTGAATGGTGCTTTTCTCAAAGTGTCATAATTAAAAAATTACTATTCCAAACTACATTTTTTTTTCAAGAATTGGAGGCCAAAGAGGGGCTCGTCTTGTCCAATTCAAAATGCTTGTCTTCAGCGGCTTGAGTCACCGTTTATTTTTTGAATTTTTAGTGTTTTTTAAGTAGATCAATGATTGAAAATTTGAAAGAGAAAATATGTATAATTAAAAAGTAATTTGAAAAATTATATTATTTATAAATTTATTTATAAATTATAATTATTGCGTAAAAGATCGGATCAATAACATTTGTGTTTACGCACTCAATCAGAAAAGACCACTAAAATTGTTTTGGCAGGAAAATTTTGAAAGCTCGTGTATGGTTGGTGAACTTGGCTTTACATATCACGGGCTAGCTTTAGCCAACGATTTAATATGTTAACCATTTAAATTTTTTAATATTGATTGATTCTTCGGTTGAAATTGTTTGGGTAAATAGTACAAATGATTCTCAATCATTGACTTTCTTGCGAAAATGGCCCTTATCATTAGATTTCGTTAGTTTTCACTATTAAAAACGTGCAAATAGTACAAATAGTCCCTAATATTTGAGTTTTCTGTGATAATAGTCCATAACATATTAATGTCATGTTTGACATATTTAGTTTGTAATCTCTAAACGTTTGACTTATTTAGTATCTAACATATTAAATCTCTAAACGTTTGACATATTTAGTTCATAAAATATTAATCTCCTATTTGAGATCAATTATTTCAAATAATGTGGTTTGTAATTATAATTTTTTGAAGAATTTGTGATTAAAAAAATTGAATTTATTTGTAAATTATTTTATTTGTTGAATGTGTAGTTGAAAACATGTTTTAAAAAAATAAGTTTATTCTGAATTTCTAAAGTGCATGATAAAATATTTAACAAAAATTCACTACATTAACATTTCAACTTACTGGTAAAAAAATAAATAAATTCATGAAATATAAACAAACAAATATATTGAACATCATTTTAGGAATTGAATAACAAATATGTTTTATCAATTCTACTTTCGATTTCGATTTTGAAAATCGATCGATTTGAAAAGTAAGTTTGGAGAATTTGGGTTAAAAAGTAAGTTTTTTTTTTTTTTTAAAAAAACTTATGCATAGATTAAAAAAAAATATATTAATAGAATGTGTGAAAGAAAACGAGTTTTAAAAAAAAAAATGTAATTTTGAAAATCAATGTTGATTGGTTCTCAAAATCGAAAATCAAAAATAGAACTGATAAAAACCTATTGTTATTCAATTCCTAAAATGATGTTCATTGTATTTGTTTGTTTATATTCCATGATTTTTTTTTTTTACCACTAAATTGAACTGTTAATGCAGGAAAATTTTGTTAAATATTTTATTGTACACTTTAGAAATTCAGAATAAACTTTTTTTTTTAAACTCGTTTTCAACCATACTTTTCATCAATAAAATAATCTACAAATAAATTCATTTTTTTAATTACAAATTCTTCAAAAAATTACAATTAAAAGCATTATTATTTGAAATAATTGGTCTCAAATAGAGGTTTAATATTTTAGGAACTAAATACGCAAAAATATAAGAACTTAATATGCTAGGGACTAAATACGTCAAACGTTTGGAGATTACAAACTAAATATGGTAAATATGACCTTAATATGTTAAAGACTATTTTCTCAAGAAACACAGGTTAGGTACAATTTGTGTTATTTACATGTTTTTAACGGTTGATACTAACGGAATCTAACGGTAGGGTCCATTTTCGCAACGTTTGATGATTATGAGAATATAAATACAAAAATTTAAACATTAAGAATCATTTTCACAAAAAACTTAAAAATTGTGGACCATTTGCGCTGTTTACCCAGATTGTTTTAAACGCGTGAGTCATCTTGGGGTTTGCTTGTACTGTTACTTTCAAAAATGAGTGGTTGGGTATGATTTATATAAAACTCGTGTTTAATCACAAATATTCTCCATCAAAATAATTTTGCACCTAGAGTAATAATTATTCCCGTACTTTTTAATCACATACACTATGTTGGATAATAATTTATCAATTATAAATTAATTTATTTATATTTTTTCGAGATAAAATATATGATTAAAAAGTGAAGAGAGAGAAAATATGTGGTTAAAAAATTATTTGAGAAATTATGTCTATATTCTTTAAAGCAATCATTACAATTTATAAATTAATTTATAAACAACACAATTTTTCAAACTACTTTTAACGACACACATTTCTTCTTTCCATTTTTTAACCATACATTTTATTTTAAAAATATAAATAAATCAATTTATAATTGATACCATTTTACCGAACAGAGCACATTGTTTATAAATTATAATGATTGCGTTAATGAATAGTTGTTCCATCATTTTACATAAAATAAAATCTACATCAAAGAGGCTAAAAAATATATAAGTATCAAGTTTCCTTTTAACCGAAGAGAATCTAATAGTCAAGATTCAGTACTAAATAATCCCCCCGTCCTATTTATATAAAATATTTAATTTTTCACATAAATTAAGAAAATATATTTAATATTATTGAAAATGTAATTTTTGAAAAAAAAAAAAAAAAAAAAAAAAATTCTCAACTTGCCCTTATTTAAGTATCAAAAATATTATTATTTGAAGTAATAAATAGGAATACATTAGTAAATAAACAAAATAAATACTTCTCAATAAAGAAACAAGCTTATATAATTGGGACAATAGAAAAATGAAAGTTAACATATATAAATAAATGGGATGAAAGGAATACGTAGATTAAGAATTTCAGTATCTAAAAAATTGGTCGGAAATCCCGCTATGAATTTTCAATACAATATATTACCAAATTTGCTCTATAAGTTTGCATCTAACCACATTATGTGTACATATTTTTTAGCAACATTACTTCTGAAAGTGAAAAAGAGCACTTGCCTAAAAACTTGCTCAAAACAACAAAGCAAGTTCCGGAGTCTAGAAATAGTACATTACATTACGACACTAAAATCTTGTTGGATCATATTCTCAGTCCGAAGGGAGCCATCATTCACAAAGACAGAATAGGTGACGGTCGAATATGAAAATAAGTGGCGGAAGCCATATATGCGCAGACGAGAGAGACGTAAATTTTGAACCAGATGGATGAGAAAAAGGTGAGATATGTACATGTTCCAGTCAAGATCATTACAAGAACAATGTTCACTACACACTTAATGGTAGACAGACCCCCTTCCGTTCCTTCGTGAGGGAAATGGCCCTTTGAATAAAAATCTGATAGCATTTGATCTTTGAGGCTGAATGTATTCATCAACCACGAAGATATCTGGTCTTCTGACGTCGGAATGTCACTAAGGGGAACACGCCGAACATGGATGTGAACTTCAGAGGGGTCAACTCCAAAGGCATTATCCAAGAAAGTTGGGCAGCGGTGACGGTATCCAATTGTGATGTCATAAACTGCATATATCAAAAGTTTGATTAAGTGATTGCTATCAGAAATATTTTTTTGGCTCTAAATAGATAAGTATACATATCCATGGCTACAAATTAATTTCACCAGCAAACTTTAAATGCACAGTTCAATTCTATGAGGCCTTTTCCATATTTTGTACTTCACTGGGCTGGGCTTGCGACCTGGAGGGCCTGGACTAGCCCGATCTAATTTTACACCTCTACAATGGGACTTGGGGTTGTCCTTTTCAATTTTTAGCAGTGTGGCTTCCATCTTTTTTCATCACCATAACTTATAATCTAACAAAGGGTACAACACTAGAAGATATTGCCATCAGATTTATTTTCCAAAAAATCCACAAAGTTTTCTATGATTTTCTTTTTTCATTCTCTTTATGTGGACTAGAAGTTGAAGTCTCTGTTTCAGTCTCCAAAAATTTTCAATTTGGGTATCTAGTCAATGGGGTGATCTCGTGTAGGCAATGCCATCATTGTTCAAAACAGAAACTTCGTTTTACGTTATTCTACAGATTTTAGTTGTGTATTAACATATTTATTACTAGTATACCGCTTCCCCGCGGTGGGATCCGACCACAGGATTCGTTTATATTGTTGCTGCAAATACCATGTTGAAAAGAAATCAAATCATCGCCCTATACATCTTTGATGTTTGCATTTTGCTGTTCTACTTCACCGATATCAGCGTGTAATTAGGGTTATGTGAGAGTGAGAGTGAGAGTGAGTGGAGAGGGAGAAAATTGAGCAAGAAAGGAGATAAGCCATTGAAGAGAGTGGTTGAGGAGGCCATCGGAGAGGTATCATGGGTGGAGAGAGACAACAAAAAATACAGACGTATATGAGGTCTTTTTAATGTGAGTAGCAGAAAAACTTCCTACGGTCGTGATCATACCCATATTGTGACTTCTTACATCAACCCATAACTAAAGAAGGTAGGCACACAAATACTTGTTCTTAATCTGAGCACTGGACTTGCTCTTTTAGGCTCGATAAAAGTCTTATGTAAAGAAACAATTAATCAAGGAAGTTTCTTTTGTCGAAATTATCAATTGATAATCTAAGTCCCTATGAAGATAGGAGTATTTATTGTCAAATCAGAAAAACAAAGAGCAAAGTACATCTAACTTGATCTATACATATAATGAAGCAACATGAGAGACAATTTAATGAGAGCATTATTCAACAGCCAACATGGGACAAACAAATGCTATTTTGAATGACCATCAACTTCGTAGAAATCACAAGTAAAAATGAACCACATGGTTAGAGAACCAGTGGCCAAGTAACAGCACACCTGAATAGATAGCATAAATTATACAGCCCACCAAGACAAGATTATTCATATAAGTAGATGAAACATTATCTATGAAACCGCAAAAATGTGTCATGTAGCACTAATATGCGTGCAGCGCATCAAAATTGTGAAATTAAACGCACCTACCAATAAAGATGAAATGATAAAGAAGAGCCTATGAATTTCTATGCGTAAAAAAAAAAATGCTGTTCTGCAAGTTTTTTAACTTCTGCAAGGAAGAGAAAGAAAAACCTGCATCCAAGGAGCCGTTTAAACTCTCCAAACATGCATAAAAGCCCTTTGTCTTTGGAAGCAGCACATTCTTCAGAACAGGGAGTCCATGCTCAGAAGCATATTTTTTACTACGTATGCACTTTTGTTCCCTGCACGCACGAAAGTAAATGAAAGAGTAAACATGCTAAATCTATGATCTGGTGTGTGATGCAGAAGTCCCTCTATCATTTAGGCCGTTTGGCCTTGCAATTCCAATCACAAATACTCGCGATGAGACAGAAAGGAAATACAAACATCTGCAAAATCTAGGAGACAAAGGTAAAAATAATACGTGAAATCTGTGCCTTCTGGGAAGACAGCAAGCCAAAGAGGATCCTGTGGATCGTTGAAGGTTAACAGCATCTGGCGCATAGTTGATTCATCGGCTTCCCATTTCCTCTCTACCGGAATGAACTCCATTATATGAAAAACCCAACCAAATACTGGTAATTTCATCAAACTGCTCTTAAGGACATACTTAATGAAACCCTCACGTCCCTTTCGCAATGCAAGATCCCACAAGTACATCCAGTCTACTTCAGTTCTATGGTTTGCAATAAGCAAAACACGTTCTTTAGCCGGAACACTGTCTCCTGAGAAGATCACTTTAGTCTTGTTAATTATCTCGAATAGGAAAGGCCACAAGGCTATCCAACTTCCAAAAATGAATGCTGTTGCTGTCCTGCTGTAATGGACGCTGAAAAACCTCAAGACAACTGCTGTCCAAAACCCAAAATACACCAACAATATAAATGCCGTTAAAACTAACACAATCAAACAAAGAACACCCCTCAGTACTCTAGGCGGAGTTAGAGGATGGTGCCTTGGTTTATTTTTTGAATCAACTACGCTAGATTCCATGAGCTATGGAAACAGACAGAATTAGCAGTCCCTTCTATCGGGTATTTAGAACAAAGCTCTGTTATCACAATTTTTCGACCGTACAGGCAACGTTCAACAGCTGGGCATGGAATTTTCCAGAAGGACAGGATTACAAAAATGGAATGGTATTGGTACCTCTGCAATTGAAGAAAACAAATATCTGTCAATTTAGTAATAATCTACATCAAACAAATGTTGAAAATTAAGAACTTTTAACACTATAGCAGAACAATGAAGAGAGCATTATGACTCAACCTAATTCTTAAAATAAATGTCGGTAAAATAAGTTGAAAATGAAATTCAGTCATACTGTATATATATGTGGAAAGTACAATTATTGTGCTTCCAGATGCAAAAAATAAAATTATTTTGCAAAAATATGGATTTCAACAACGAGTGCATCATTTTCCGAACAAATAGTGAGAATTAAATAGAACAATATTGGAATTGCAGAGTAGTTAAGAAAAAATGTAAACAAAAAAAAAAAACCCAAATCATTGTTCACTAAGTACAGGAACTTATTTTCACTGTTACGATCCAGCTAATCTCAAAAACAAATCCCAATAAAACAAAACAAAAAGAAATGACGCTCAAAAGAGGAAACTTGAACCTTGTTTATGCATACGAGTGCGTATATCAAATGGGGTAGAGAATATTCATACGGATTCAAGAAACAGAGAGACTTACAAGGAACTGGCAACTGGGAGGTTTTCTTTAATTTATTTTTTCCCAGTTTTAGAATATACTAGTAATAATTTCAGAATTTGGATGGAATTTAACGGTCAAAATGCGGCTTTTATATTTTAATAAAATAATTAATTACAAATCGGCTTCTATATTTTTTATTAATTAATTAATAAAAATTGTGAGCATCACCGAATTTATAATTAATAATTGTTAATCTTGAATTTTAAAATCCAAATGACTAAGAAAATCTTTGACACTTTTATTGAAAAAATTTCTCCACAATATTCATCTTTGAGTAAGAAAATCATATTTTATATATGACACACTTGCGTACATACTTTTTCCTTACTTAAGTTGGCAAGCTCAAATCAATTGACACACGCTCGCACTTTATGGGTATGCTGTCGTACAATACATGCGTATCATAAGACCACTAGTTCAATCTTCAATACTATCGAGCATATGTTTAACTAATGTTGATGATTTTTTCATGTCATAAGATGATATGTGTATTCTTGGTACATGAACCAAAAGTTATAAAGTTACAAATAATTTAACTTAAAAATTATAGAATATCATATTTAAGAAAGAATAATAATAAATTACCAATAAAGTTCACATGATTTAAAATCACCTTACTATCAATGACAAGTGACAACCATAAACCAAACCACCCATGTCCGAATTCTGAAGGCTCCTCTATTGAAGATAAATTCTATATTTAATTTTCTCTTTCTATCTACCTACCTATAATAAAGTGTCAATGTTTATATCGCCGCTGCGCTGCATGTGCTCACCACATTTGGTCCCCTCAACTTTTTATTTTTTCCTTCCTCCAATTTCTTAAAGATATAGAGGGGAAAATGAGAAATAAAAAAGAGGAAATTACACAAACTACCCTGAAAATAGACCTAATTACATTACTACACTTAAAACTAATTAAAATCTCCAAACACTGCAAATAAATAATATAAATACGGTGTAATAGCCAAAAAAACCCAAATCAAACCCCTTTACTTTCAGCAACCACATACCCACTTCAAACATGGCCAAGCAGGACAAGAGGAAGAAGTCGGCTTTGTACTGTACGATTCGTAAGAAAACGGGCTGACAGTGATCAATGTGGTGGTTCGGAGGATCACATCACTTCAAAGGGTTCAAGAATTCCTGGAATCTAATGTCCTGAAACTTGGGACAAAATTGGCAGAGTAATTCTTATCGAACATAGTTTATATTTCAAGGTGATTCTTTCCTCAATGGACAAAGGATATACATGGGCAGACCACCATAAAATTTATGAAACTAATCAAGGGTTTGAAGTATTATGTGCAGTGGAATTTAAGGAGAATTAGAGTAAACAGTAGGGGAATATGGTATTGGGATTTTCTGTTGAGAGAGAAAAGAGAAGCTTTGCTTATTTCAGGGGAGGAAAATATTTATCTCAGGAGGGGAAAATATTTCAGGGAATCTAAATGATGAAATTTTCATAATTATTTTTATTGTTACTTTGTAATTTTGATATGATGATGGTGAGCACGAAGTCAAATATTTTATATATACTTTTAAGCCAATATACACTCAAAATTGGATAAGCTTCTAATAGCATGTAGTTTAGTCAGCTTTATAAGATATTGATTGGGTTAATAGCACAAAACGTCCATACCTTTGACATGTATTGTGCAAAACGTCCCAACATTGTGATTTTTTACCTAAACGTCCCAACATTTACATTTTCTTGTTGGAGACATCATTTCTGTCAAATTTAACCATATTTCACCGTTAATTTGCAATTGAACAGTAAATATTTAACACATGTAAGGGCATTTTCGTCAAAATCAAAAATAGCCCATTCATATTTGGATAATTGACACAAAAGGTCTCTACGTTTGACACTTATTGTGAAAAAACGTCCATACGTTCATTTTTTTGGTGAATAACGTCCATACGTTCATTTTTTGGCGAATAACGTCCATACCTTTAGATTTTCTCATTAATTAGTCCCCAAATTTTACTTTTCTTTCAATTTAATCATTCCGTATTTGATTTAAAGGTAATTGTCTTCAAACGTGTATAACTTTTGATTTACAACTCCGAATTGCACTCCGTTTTTTGCATTGAACTCCAAATTCAACCATCTTTCTTATGATGTATCATGTGCTCATTTATTAAACATTTTGTTTTGACTTTTGTATAATAGATACTTATTTTGTTAGGGCATCATTGATTAACGTAAATTGATTTCTGTTAAAAACTGGAGAAAGAAATTTTGTGTTGTTCAAAAAGTGATTTGAGATTATAATATGGCTTAAATATGGGCTAAACATACCAATTTTTAACCAAACATTTTACCTTAAAAAATAAAAAAGTCAAATAAATCCAATTTATAAATTACACTGGCCGCCGAACACACACTAAAATTAAAATTTCACCGTTTCAATAAAATTTACATAAATCAATTTACGTTAATCAATGATGCCCTAACAAAATAAGTATCTACTATACAAAAGTCAAAACGAAATGTTTAATAAATGAGCACATTATACATCATAAGAAAGATGGTTGAATTTGGAGTTCAACGCAAAAAACGGAGTGCAATTCGGAGTTGTAGATCAAAAGTTATACACGTTTGAAGACAATTACCTTTAAATCAAATAGGAATGACTAAATTGAAAGAAAAGTAAAATTTGAGAACTAATTAGCAAGAAAATCTAAATGTATGGACGTTATTCGCCAAAAAAATGAACGTATGGACGTTATTCGCCAATAAGTGTCAAACGTAGGGATCTTTTGTGCCAATTACCCAAATATGAAAGGGCTGCTTTTGATTTTGACGAAAATGCACTTACATGTGTTAAATATTTACTGTTCAATTGCAAATTAACGGTGAAATATGGTTAAATTTGACAGAAATGGTGTCTCCAACAAGAAAATGTAAAGGTTGGGACGTTTAGCGTAAAAAATCACAACGTTGGGACGTTTTGCACAATACATGTCAAAGGTAGGGACGTTTTGTGTTATTAACCCATATTGATTTTATCCATATCTGCAAAAAAGAATACAAATAAAATATCTTACCTTTAAACATTTGATCTCTACATTTTGCATTATAGCTTCTTTATTCTTAAATATTTTTAACTGAATACACATATAATGCTAGAATTCCCTTATCACATAATGTCATTTTTTCATATTTTCATTTTCTTAAACGTGTTGCTTTCAATGTTAAATTGATCTAAAGCAAAAGTTATTTTTCATATGTTCTGGAACCAAGAACATTTAGCCCCTGTTTTGGCCCCAAATTCTTGGAGAAAATTGTGGTTTGAAATAGTATTTGTGAGAATGTGTGATTAAAAATTGTTTAAAAAGTCAAATATTGTAAATTTGACTAAAATGAATGAATGATTGAGATTAAGCGTTCTAAAAACTTAGGGCAAAAATCTCTCTAATTGCATTATATCCTCCCCCCCCCCCCCCCCCCCGAGGAATTGACAAAAAAAACTAGAATCCCTTTACTTAAGCCTTTAATTTAAAGATCGCCATACTTCATGAATATAAATGACAGAATGTCACATTTTTCATATATTAAATTTGCACACACATACCTTGAATATATCACTTAGGTAATTCTTCTTGTACTCAGGGACCTTTACACGCCCCTCACCAACCCCCAACCCCCCCTCTCTTATAGTGAGGGGACCTTACCATGCTCCCCTGTATAGGGAGCATGACTCATATCACTTTTATATATAAAAAAAAAGACACTATAATTTGTTGGCAGTAATATTTATTCAAATAAAAAAAAAGTGATACCGTGTCAATTTTTTCCACTAAATAGTGATACTATGTCACTTTTCAATTAAAAGAATAAATGATAAATAATGAGATTTCTGTCACTTTTGATTAAAAAAATTGTTCTAATATTTTGATAAACATAGTTATTTTATTTATTTTTTGTGACTTTTTTGAGCTTTTATTACTTTCAACTTATGGGATATTATGTCATTGTTTGGTTCTCTTTAAAAAAAAAATTCTTTTTTTCTAGGTACTCCTCAATCTTAACCATTCATTAAAAGTCAATCTCACAATATTTGACTTTTCAACCAAATCGTAATTATCCATTCTCCTAAAAATCACTATTCATTAAAAAAACTCCTTTTTAAACAATACCAAAGACACACTATTTTTCTAAAATGAAGTTGTTTACTATGTTTATAATATAGAAGAGCAACATAATCACAAAGTAATTAGAATAAAATTAACAAGTGATGAATTTATTCTAAGGTTTTAATTTTTGTTCGACTGGAAAAGTCACAAATAAAGTGGTACAATTATTAAAAAAATGACAAAATTATTTAAAAAGTGACACTCAAATTTACCCAATATTCTTACTTTGTAAAAACTTATAAAGGCCCTGTTTGGCCCCCATTATTTGGGAAATAATGTGGTATTGAATAGTATTTTTGTGAGAATGTGTAGTTAAAAAATGTTTAAAAAATAAAAAATGGTAAACTTGATTAAGATGGATGGTTAAGATTGAGTATTGAATAAATTTAATTTTCAGAAAATGGAGGCCAAACAAGGGCAAAATATATTAAATGATAAAAAAAATAAGGGTATTTGTTTAAAGTACTCAAACAATGAATCTTTTGGATATACTTCTTTGGTATATACAATATAAATTATCACGTGCATATCCATTGTTGAAGAACGACATCGTGTTGAAAGTATCTCTCTTTCACAGTCATACAGTGTTAAAACTAAAAATAAGCAATCACTTCTGAAATGCTTGCATGACATGGCTTGTTAATCTGTTGTACTGAACTTCAGATTCGTAGGAGCATCAAACTCAACTTTGTGGTTTAGTTTTGATACTATATCCTACGTTCAAATTTCACCGTGAAAATACTATATACTAGTTAAAAAAAATAACGTAAAAAAACTTTTTTAAAAATATTTGGGAACGTTCAATTTAGGCATTCAGCAGCCACTAACCATCTTCTTGTTGGAAAACTGATTGCGGTTTCAATAATAATATTTCCATCAGTTTCATTTTTCATTTCCAGAAGTTACAAAATTTTGTTGAATGGAAAATTTACTTCATCCGTTTCATTCTCATCAATCTTCAGTTTTCAAATAGTGATTAAATGGCATCAAATGTTGTTGCCCTATATATAAGACATCTCCCTTCTCGATTAAAAGTACAGTGAAAGAAAAGAAAAGAAAAACAAAACAAAACAGCTTCTTGCATGATCCAGGCTCTTGCTTCTTTGCCATTCCTTTGAAAAATTTCTTTGAGAGAAAAAGAGTAAGCACAGCTAGTTCGACAGGCGGTGAGCGCAGTACAACGTAAACCGACAACCGATTTTATCCTGGGAATCGAACACCGATCAAAACCTCTTGTACCCCGGTGAGGCGGCGAATTCGATTTAAGGAAACCATGTAAACACGGGACTTCGGTTTGATTTTGATGCGTGTCGTAATGCACCAAAATAATAATTAAATTCCTTGTTCACTATTACTAAGAATATAGCAGTGGAAGCAAGGGTCGATCCCACGAGGAACGGGAACTAATTTGATGCCATGTCAATTAGAATTATAAGGGGGGGTTTTTGAGTTGAAAATTGCAATTAATCTAAATGATCAAGTAAAGATGTAAAATAGCTGGAATAAAAATCAATTAATAAGAAATCCTAGTTCTCAGGTTCGGTTGTGCCCTATCATAATATTGTCATTCCCCAAGCAACGCATGTACTATTTCCTTTGTTTTATTTATCACCCGGAATAATCAAAAAGCTCTAATTAATCCAATTCTTCCTTAATAATAATCAATTAGAATTAGTTCTCCAATCAATTTAGAGTGAATGAACAACCTAGAATAAGCTCCCTAGATTTAATTCATTAACTATGTGAAAACAAGAAGAATTAGGTGAACTAAATTATCAATTTCATATGCTCGAATTGATTAATCTAGATTGGATTTTCATATGGAAATATAAAATTACCAATTGCTACTATGATTTGGATAACAAGACAAATACGAATCCAATTACCCAAATTAGCAAACATCAACACAATAATTAAAAGACAAGGCCTTAATAAATTAATAAATTGTCTTGACGAAATTAATGTTCATGAAAAATCCAATAAATAAAACATTAGAAACAAGAACTACGTTACGAGTTTAAGGAATGAATAATAAAATAATATGAACACAACGTCCCCCTTGAACTAGGTTGAGAAGACTAGCCACGCATTGCCATGAAGAATTCCCCAAAAATATTGTCTTGATTCACCTTGATTTTTGCCTCGGATTTCTTCTTTTCAAACCTTGATATTGGTGGCTCTTCAAAAAATAATAATCTCCTTTTTCTTGTCATGAACTTCCCTATTTATAACCTCAATTTTCGTGCCCTAGCTTTGGCCTCAAGAAATCCCAAATTATGGAAAGAATTGAAATAAGGAAATTCTTGACTTGAAGATTTACGGCCGTAATTTTCCATTTACGGCCGTAATTGAGTTTTTGCGTATTTTCCAAAGTTGACATTACGGCCGTGACATATCCATTTACGGCCGTGACATATCAATTTACGGCCGTACACGACACTTTCACGGCCGTAACCTTATTTTCTTACGGCCGTAACTTTATTTGCATGAAAGTCCCCAACTTCAGTTTTTGAGTGCATTTTGATCCTTTTTTCTTCTTTTCTCTTCTTTTATGATCATATGCAATATAAAACATAAAATGCATTAATAATACTTAAATAGAATCACATTATTGCTTATTTAAGGATATAAGTGCATCAAATAAACGTTAATATAACACTTATCAAATCCCCCCACACTTGAACCATTGTTCGTCCTCGAATAATGATTGAAAAGAACTAAAGCACGGAAATCAAATGAACATGTTAGACTTTAAAATCTGGAAAGTCAAGGTCACAACCCACTTCTTTTTAGCACGAAAATCAAATTGCATAATCGGAGTGTGTTAGTGTGTGTAAGAGATGCATCACCCAATATTCTCCGAACAAAAATGAAAATTGATACCCCAATGTGGATTATATCCTTTCACCTCTCGTGAGTTCTCTCTGAATTTATCAATTCCCCATAAAAATGTAAGTTTTGACTAATTCAAGTAAATGGCAACAGATTAGTGCGGTTTATCTCTTGGTAAAATTTTTAGTCAATACACAGTTTCAGATCAAAAGGGCACAAAATATAGACCAAGCAATTCAAACCACTCATAAGTACATGTAATGGGAGCCAACACTCTCACCGGATATCTCTCTTTGCACAAAGTGTATATAAAGGTGAGAATTTTACGCTCAACTCACTGCATGGAAAACTTGTTACCACAGATTGCTCAAATGTCAAAACCGGAGCCAACAATAACACAAGTGCGAAGCAAAGGTCTTTGTTAGGTTGTAGCGGGGCTTCGGGTCAGGTGGGATAAAAGGGAAACATTTAGGCTGAATCGAGAAGGAGTTTCACAAGCCGAATCGGTTCAATTATATCATTCCTTCTTTCTTCTTCAACATGAATTAATAATCTCCCTGCTATCCAACTGATTTAACACTAGACTTCTATTTTGCACAGCTTGAGTGTTTATTTTCAATACTAGCAAATATTCATGACCTCGTAATTTGAGAACTGGCCTGAACTTCTTTTTCTCCCTTTTTTTTTTTTTTATACTGCAATTTTTCTCTTTTGGTCAGATCACCCCACAACCCCCAATGACACAAGATCGAATTTCCACTTTGAAACTTAATCCACCTCAAACTTCTCAACCAACACAAGCTTGTGAATCCGTTCTCCATAGGTTCAAGAAAAAGGATAACATGAAAGAATGGGTGTTCGTGGCTTATAGTGTGGTATTAATATTCCAAAGAAAGGCTAAGGCTCAAAGGGTCTTCTATTGGTAAATGTACAATGGTAGGCTTATTGAGAAGGCCAAATTTGGTTCATCCTAGTGCCTTTACTATTTTTCGCACTCGAGCCAAGAAGCTACTACGGCATGTACACAAAAGCATATCCAAGAACAAATCAACCATGCAGGACACACATAAAAAAATGAGAGCTTTATATAAAGAGTAAAAGTAGCTCATAGGCTCAAAAGCTCACAAATTATGGTTCATATGTGTGCCTCCCATCCAATTATGAGTTTTGGTCATTGCTCGGTCTTAGGGTCGAATTGAAAAATGCAAAAAATCTAGTGGCCAAAGGGTGAATCTCTTTACTCGGGGTAGTTATCAGTCATATCAAATTTGGGTTTGAATCTACTAGGTTGCAGAGATATGGCAATTTGTCCCCATTTTCAAACTTATTCGGAAAGTATTGGAAAATTCATCTCTACGTGCTCAATTCATGTCCAATTATGCAATTTAGGAGTTGGTGGTTCAAAAATTATGATAAGTGGGTTGCTTCCTATCCAACCAGTGTAAATAAAGGAGGACCAAAATAGCATAGATAGGTAGCAAAGGCAGATGACAAGGTCAAAATGAAATTAACAGATTCGATTACAGAGAGAAAATAAATTAGATAAGCTTACAATCAAGTCAATCCCCCCCCCCACTTAGACAATTCAATGTCCTCATTGAAAAGGACAACAATAAAAGGGAAAACAATAAAAGGGAAAAAAAAGAAGGAACTCCCTTGGTCTATTGTGGAGGTTGATCGGCTCGAGCTCTTTGCAAATGCCGAATCTGTTCCCGAATGGCCCTCTGCTCCTCCAGTAGAAGCTGCTGATCTTCTTGCATAGCATTCAGCTGGGTTTGGAAAGCTTGCATCATGCCTAGCATCTGAAGCTCAAAAGGGGTAGGAGCATTTGGCTGTTGTGGCGCTTCCCGTGCTGCGGGCTCCCCGGCACCCTGATCATCATCGGAGTCCCCTAATTCATCATCTCCGTGACCTCGCTTCGCGATGATCTGCCTGCGAGCATTCTCCAAACTCGCCTTCGTGAGGCGATTCCCATGCCCCAAGGTGTCGTCACTAACTGCAGCGGGAACTCTTTGAGCCCGGCATAAGGCGGTGATTAAACATGGGAATGGCATACCTCGCTTCTGCGGTATCAAGCTGGCGTAAGTGGAAATCGTATCAAAGATGTGCTGCCCCAAGTCAAACTTGATTCCCATGGTGATGGCGTAGTAGACCCGGAGGTAGCGAACAGATACTGTAGTGAGGCTAGTGGATGGGAAGAGACTCCCCGACCCCCACTGGTGCAGGTACCAGGCGTCCCGCTGTAGATCCCGATTCTTGTAATGTGGAAGGATAACATTCAGGGAGTCATGGAGTTCAGGCTTCAAAGCCCAACGGAGCACCTCTTGGTCCGGAAAGAAAATACCCGCATTAGACGACATGGGGACCGACCCAGTGCTATTTATTCCCAAGTGGTGTTCCACCACATCCTTATCAAATTTGATTCTCTTTCCCGCAACTCTAGTGTGGTGAAAGTCAAGGGAACCCTCGTTACCAATTTCCTTGTTGAACTGGGTGTAGAATTTGTACACCAGCGGGGGGTTCCCAA
This sequence comes from Ligustrum vulgare, assembly GCA_963555705.1. Classification (NCBI taxonomy): domain Eukaryota; kingdom Viridiplantae; phylum Streptophyta; class Magnoliopsida; order Lamiales; family Oleaceae; genus Ligustrum; species Ligustrum vulgare. Next base: position 49,054,935 of record OY743174.1, read on the forward strand.
ACGGTAGATCACTCACGAATTTGACCCACCCGAATTCAATGAAGCGGGCCCAAAATCGTCGCGGGGCAATGACGGTGTCAGCGCTCCTCCATTCCTGAAAGTCTTCTGGGAGGAATAGCCGCTCCTTTATGCATAGCTTAGACTGGGTCTTTTCCTGGCGGGGCACAGCCGAGGATTCCCCTGCCACTTGCTTTCCCTTCTTTGTCGGTGGAGCCATAGTAAATCCTGTGAAAGAAGCGAGGAAATTAGTCGAGAAACAAAGCAGCATGAAGAAACATAATGCACATATATAAGCCATGTTGAAAAGTAAAGCAAGGATCAAGAGGAGCGATCACCCGATGAAGCCGCAGAGACACGAATAAAAATGGGCAAAAGGGCCAAATTCTAACCAAAACATGACTAACCCTTAAGACATATATATATATATAGAGCAATGAGGGATTAGCTATTTATACTATGCATGCAACAAGGTTCCATATCACTCAACCCCTTCAAATGAACTCCCACCATTACAATTATACGCTTAAACAAACACAATAGGGAGATTGGAGTCGAAATTATACGGCAACAAACACGGCAAACTCTCCTAGGCATATTATCGATCACATGGATTGCTATTTGGAAATGATGCCATGGTAGTGAAATAAGTAAAATCAAAGTGCCCCACAACACAATCACACAATCGACAAAGCATATCAAAGTATGAGAAGGGAAAATTCGAGAACCCAACGCAAAAAAAACACAACTCATGCCAAAGAAGAAAGAGAAAGGGGGAGGAGAGGCATACCGTTCAATTCTTACGAAGAGGAAGAGGATGTGATGTGTTATATAAAGGAGAAACCCTTAAAATGTGATCTTGAATCGGAGGATAATGCGCGAGATGAGGAGAAGAGTAAGGTAAAAATGGAATGATTTGGGTGAAATGGAAGATGCCATGTATTGTATTCTGTGTTTAAAAAAAAAACTGAAACCGCCGGATTTACGGCCGTAACGAAGTGGTTTGCGGCCGTAAACAGGCCTCTGAAACTTTTGAAAAAAAATCAATTACGGCCGTAAAGAAATGGATTACGGCCGTAATGCGCTCTCTGAAAAAAATTGTCAAAAATTAATTACGGCCGTAAAGGTGTGTCTTACGGCCGTAAGGTGGTCTCTGATATTTTTGGGGATTTATTTTATTTTATTATTATTTTATTATTATTTTTTTAATTTTAATTTTTAATTTTATTTTTATTTTATTTTTATTTTATTTTTTTTTGAAATGACTAGAGAAACTAAAATGAAAATACGAAAATAAAAAGTTGAGGAGATAAAGAAACTCCCCTCTCGGGTTGCCTCCCGAGCAGCGCCTTTGTTTACTGTCGTTGGCTCGACGGAGTCCGTGCGAGACTATTGCCCGTTGTTGGCGTTTTCCATTGCAATCACCTCCAAGTTCTCAGTTTGGAACCCCTCATAGTAGGGCTTGAGGCGGTGTCCATTAACCTTGAACGTTTTATCAGTTTTCAAGCTTTTGATCTCGACTGCACCATGGGAAGAAACATTAATAACGACAAAAGGTCCAACCCAACGAGAGCGAAGCTTACCTGGATGAAGCTTTAGTCGAGAGTGAAACAAAAGAACTTTCTGGCCCTCACTAAAACTTTTTCGAGAAATGCGTTGATCATGGAAGGCTTTGGTCCGATCTTTATAAATCATGGCATTCTCGTAGGCTTCATTTCGGATCTCGTCGAGTTCTTGCAATTGAAGCTTCCTATGATCTCCCGCTACTCCCCAGTCCATGTTGCATTGCTTAATAGCCCAGTAAGCTTTGTGCTCGAGTTCCACAGGTAGGTGGCACGGTTTTCCAAACACCAATCGGAATGGGGACATACCAATCGGCGTCTTGTAAGCGGTTCTATAAGCCCATAATGCATCTTCCAGTCTGATACTCCAATCCTTGCGGTCTGGCCGAACTGTTTTCTCGAGTATAGACTTAACCTCCCTATTTGAAATTTCTGCCTGCCCACTGGTTTGGGGGTGATATGCGGTGGATACTCGGTGCAATACACCATATTTCTTTAGTAGTGCCTCAATGATGCGGTTGCAAAAGTGTGTTCCTCTGTCACTGATCATTGCCCGAGGTATACCGAACCTGCTAAAAATGTTAGCCTTTACAAAATCTGCAACAACCTTAGAGTCATTAGTACGGGTGGCTTTGGCTTCCACCCATTTGGAAACATAATCAACAGCTAACAAAATGTAATTGCAACCAAAAGACGGGGGAAAGGGACCCATGAAGTCAATGCCCCAAACATCAAAAATTTCACATACAATTATGGGATTTTGGGGCATTTGATCTCGTTGGGATAGATTACCTGATCTTTGGCAATTGTCGCAAGACTTACAGAATATGTAAGCGTCTTTGAATATGGTAGGCCAAAAGAAACCACTATCCAATACCTTTTGTGCGGTCCTTCTTGGTCCAAAGTGGCCCCAACATGCGTAGGAATGGCAGAAGGTAAGGATTGATTTGTGTTCTGATCCGGGCACGCACCTCCGAATGATTTGATCGGGGCATCTCTTCCACAAGTATGGATCATCCCAAATGTAGTATTTGGCGTCACTCCTCATTTTATGCTTCTTTGCCTGCGAAAAATGGGTAGGCATTAGTTTAGAAGTTATATAATTTACTAGGTCAGCATACCATGGGAAGTTCGCTTCAGTCGCGAATAAGCTTTCGTCCGGAAAAGCTTCACGCAGGGGTAGGTCGTCCTCGGCTCTCACTACCCTGCTAAGATGGTCGGCCACTACATTTTCCGATCCTGCTTTATCCTTTATTTCCAAGTCAAACTCTTGTAGTAAGAGTATCCATCGGATGATTCTCGGTTTTGCATCCTTTTTCACAAATAAGTGCCTCAAAGCTGCATGATCTGTAAAAATAATAACTTTAGAACCCAATAAATATGATCGAAATTTTTCTAAAGCAAAAACCACAGATAAAAGTTCCTTTTCAGTAGTGGTATAGTTTGATTGGGCCTGATTCAATGTTCGAGAAGCATAGTAGACCACATGGGCTGCTCTCCCGACCCGTTGTCCTAAAACCGCCCCCACGGCATAGTCACTGGCATCGCACATTATTTCGAATGGAAGATCCCAGTTAGGTGGTTGGATAATGGGTGGTGTAGTCAACCGCTCCTTTAATTGGTTATAGGCCTTTTTGCACAGATCATTGAACTCAAATGGCACGTCGTTTTGCAACAAATTGCACAGTGGGGATGCAATTTTTGAGAAGTCTTTTATGAACCTGCGATAAAAACCTGCGTGGCCAAGAAAAGATCGTATATCCCGCACATTTGCGGGGTAAGGTAATGCAGATATGAGGTCTACCTTAGCCTTATCGACCTCTATTCCTTTTATGGACACTATATGACCCAACACTATCCCTTGATCTACCATAAAATGACATTTTTCCCAGTTTAAGACCAGGTTAGTGTCAATGCATCGTTTTAAAATCAAAGTTAGATTATCTAAACATGCATCGAATGAATCACCCCACACACTAAAGTCGTCCATGAACACTTCAATAATTTTTCCTATGTATTCAGAAAAAATGCTCATCATACAACGTTGAAACGTCGCAGGAGCATTACACAAACCAAAAGGCATGCGCCTATATGCATAAGTGCCAAATGGACAAGTAAATGTGGTTTTTTCTTGATCCTCGGGTGTTATGGCAATTTGAAAATAACCAGAAAAACCATCTAAGAAACAATAATGGGAATGACCTGCTAATTTTTCTAACATTTGATCGATAAAGGGAAGGGGAAAATGATCTTTTCGAGTGTCGGCATTTACCTTCCTATAGTCGATGCATACTCGATACCCGGATTGCACCCTAGTTGGTACAAGCTCGCCATCTTTGTTTTCCACCACTGTCACTCCAGATTTCTTGGGCACCACTTGCACTGGACTGATCCATTTGCTGTCTGAAATTGGGTAAATCATTCCTGCTCCCAACAGCTTTAAGATCTCCTTTTTCACCACGTCCATCATTGCCGGATTGAGTCTTCGTTGAGCTTGTCTGGATGGTTGAGCTCCTTCCTCAAGCAATATCCGGTGCATACAGATCGATGGACTGATTCCTTTGATGTCTGCAATTGTCCATCCAATTGCTTCTTTATGCTCCCGAAGAACCCGAACCAGCTTATCTTCTTCCAATTTGGTGAGGTTGGAGGAAATGATTACCGGGAGTGTTTCTCCATCACCAAGAAATGCATACTTCAAATGGGCTGGTAGGGTTTTCATTTCCACTACGGGTGCCTGCAAGACAGAGGGTAGCAATTTGTTAGGATAGTCTGTCAATTGGATTGTTTTAATAGTGTACCTGTGCGGCACGGGTTCCAACGAGTTAAGTGCAATGATTTCATTTTGCAGTTCCCTGCTCATCCCCACATCATCGTCATCAATTTGACTCAATGATTCAGAAATAGCTGTTTCTAGTTCGTCCCTGCAATTTAGTTCAAACACTTTCTGCACAGTAGGGGTAATTATGTCAATAGAATATGCAGCATAAATATCATTCGGGTGTTTTATTGCATCATAAATGTTAAATTGCACCACCTCCCCATCAAATTCCATAGTTAATACCCCCTTCCTAACATCGATAGTAGTTTGAGAAGTCCATAAAAAGGGTCTTCCTAGCAAAATAGGGGTGGAATTAGGAGAATGGTCGTCGTTCATGTCCAGGACATAAAAGTCTGCAGGAAATACTAGGTTCCCTACTTGCACTAAAACATCTTCAACTACCCCATCCGGATAAGCATTTGAACGGTCGGCTAGTTGAACAATCACATTTGTTTCAGTCATATTAGCAAGTTTTAATGCATTGTAGGTAGACCTAGGCATTACATTTATAGATGCACCTAAATCTATTAATGCACGATCCAGCTTAGTGTTACCTATTTGGCATGGTATAGTGAACATACCTGGGTCCTTGCATTTTGGGGGCAGTTTCCTTTGGAAGAGTGCTGACACATTTTCCCCCATTCTTACCATTTCATTTCCCATCAACTTCCGTTTGTTGGTGCACAGCTCCTTTAAGAACTTCGCGTAACGGGGCACTTGCTTGATTGCATCCAACAGTGGAATGTTGATTTCCACTTTCCTGAACATTTCCAGAATTTCCTTCTCCTTGCTTTCCTTAGTCGCCTTCGCTAACCTGCTTGGAAAAGGCGGTGGAGTTAGTTTCGCATTCACAATAGGTTCGGTTTTTACCTGAGAGTTTCGTGGAATGCTGTTTTTCTTTTCGACTTCTTTTTCTTCAACCTCCTCTTCACTCGCGGTTGGCTTTGATTGTGGCGCCTCAATTTCTTTTCCACTTCGAAGAGTAATTGCACTTACATTCTTCGGATTCACCTCGGGTTGAGATGGCAACTTTCCTCCTGTTTGTGCTTCCAATCTATTGATAGCTGTGGCCATTTGACTCATTTGATTTTCCAGGTTTTGAATGCTGGATTTGGCATCCTGTTGAAATTGTAGAGTGTTAGTGGCCAAAGTTTTCATCATTTCTTCGAGAGGCATACCTGATGATTGTGGCTTTTGCTGATATTGTCCCTGTGGATGGAAATTTCCATGTTGTTGAAAATTCCCTTGAGATTTGTTGGAGACGAAACCCGGAGGTTTGTTATTTCCGTAGCTCAAGTTCGGGTGGTCCCTCCAGCCAGGATTGTAAGTGTTCGAGTACGGATTGTATTGTTGTTTTTGAAATGGGAAGCCTCCAGCAGCGTTCACTTGTTCACTGTTTTCCTCTTGGAGCACTGGGCACGCATCCGTTGCATGTCCGAAATTAGCACATATCCCGCATGCTTTGACTTGTCGTGCACTTCCTACAGTAAGTTTTTTAACGAGATTTGTTAGTTCAAACAGTTGACTTTCTATATTGGAACTACTTACCTCGTTCACGCGGCGAACTTGCATGTCTCGGGTTGGGTTAAATTGCTGAGTGTTTTCAGCCATGTTGGAAATCAAAGCCTGAGCCTGTTCTGGTGTTTTGTCCATTAAGGCACCTCCACTTGCGGCATCTATCATACTTCTATCCATTGGTAGCAGTCCTTCGTAGAAATATTGCACTAGTAGTTGTTCGCTGATTTGATGATGGGGGCAGCTCGAGATGAGCTTCTTGAAGCGCTCCCAATATTCATACAGCGATTCACCATTGTTTTGACGAACCCCGCAAATTTCCTTCCGGATTGTTCCAGTCCGAGAAGCAGGAAAATATTTTTCCAAAAATAGCCTCTTCATGTCATTCCAGGTGGTGACTGATCCGGATGGTAAACAGTATAGCCAATCAGTAGCGGCATCCTTTAACGAGAATGGAAAGGCCCTCATTTTAATTTGTTCCTCGGTAATACCAGTGGGTCTCATACTGTCACAAACCACGTGGAATTCCTTGAGATGCCTGTAAGGGTCTTCACCAGCATGTCCTCGAAAAGTTGGCAACAAGTGAATGAGTCCAGATTTGAGTTCAAAAGTTTTTTCCTCCTCCACTGTCGGAAAAGTGATACAGAGTGGCTGTTGAGCGACATCTGGGGTGGCCAATTGTTTAAGTGTCCTGTTGTTGAGGTTATTTGCTGCCATTTGTTCTAGTGCTTCCCTTCTTCGCTGTTGAAAAGTTCGCTCGATTTCTGGATCAAATAGAAAATATTCAGGATTAGTGGATCGAGTTTTATGCATATAAATAAATGAATAATTAAATAAAATTTTCGGAATTTCAATTATTTTTAAATTTTTTTTTTTTTTTTTTTACCGAAAATAAAAATAAATAAACAAAAATGCAGAAAATAAAATTCTAATTGATTAAACAGAAAATTGGTTAACCGTTCCCCGGCAACGGCGCCAAAAATTTGATGCGTGTCGTAATGCACCAAAATAATAATTAAATTCCTTGTTCACTATTACTAAGAATATAGCAGTGGAAGCAAGGGTCGATCCCACGAGGAACGGGAACTAATTTGATGCCATGTCAATTAGAATTATAAGGGGGGGTTTTTGAGTTGAAAATTGCAATTAATCTAAATGATCAAGTAAAGATGTAAAATAGCTGGAATAAAAATCAATTAATAAGAAATCCTAGTTCTCAGGTTCGGTTGTGCCCTATCATAATATTGTCATTCCCCAAGCAACGCATGTACTATTTCCTTTGTTTTATTTATCACCCGGAATAATCAAAATGCTCTAATTAATCCAATTCTTCCTTAATAATAATCAATTAGAATTAGTTCTCCAATCAATTTAGAGTGAATGAACAACCTAGAATAAGCTCCCTAGATTTAATTCATTAACTATGTGAAAACAAGAAGAATTAGGTGAACTAAATTATCAATTTCATATGCTCGAATTGATTAATCTAGATTGGATTTTCATATGGAAATATAAAATTACCAATTGCTACTATGATTTGGATAACAAGACAAATACGAATCCAATTACCCAAATTAGCAAACATCAACACAATAATTAAAAGACAAGGCCTTAATCAATTAATAAATTGTCTTGACGAAATTAATGTTCATGAAAAATCCAATAAATAAAACATTAGAAACAAGAACTACGTTACGAGTTTAAGGAATGAATAATAAAATAATATGAACACAACGTCCCCCTTGAACTAGGTTGAGAAGACTAGCCACGCATTGCCATGAAGAATTCCCCAAAAATATTGTCTTGATTCACCTTGATTTTTGCCTCGGATTTCTTCTTTTCAAACCTTGATATTGGTGGCTCTTAAAAAAATAATAATCTCCTTTTTCTTGTCATGAACTTCCCTATTTATAACCTCAATTTTCGTGCCCTAGCTTTGGCCTCAAGAAATCCCAAATTATGGAAAGAATTGAAATAAGGAAATTCTTGACTTGAAGATTTACGGCCGTAATTTTCCATTTACGGCCGTAATTGAGTTTCTGCGTATTTTCCAAAGTTGACATTACGGCCGTGACATATCCATTTACGGCCGTGACATATCAATTTACGGCCGTAACTAAGTCTCTGCTGATTTCTTTCTTTTAGATGGTTACGGCCGTAACTTTACCTTTACGGCCGTAACTAAGTCTCTGCTTAATTTCACTTTGCTACACGACACTTTCACGGCCGTAACCTTATTTTCTTACGGCCGTAACTTTATTTGCATGAAAGTCCCCAACTTCAGTTTTTGAGTGCATTTTGATCCTTTTTTCTTCTTTTCTCTTCTTTTATGATCCTATGCAATATAAAACATAAAATGCATTAATAATACTTAAATAGAATCACATTATTGCTTATTAAAGGATATAAGTGCATCAAATAAACGTTAATATAACACTTATCAGATTTCATTTACTTTGATTCTCTAAATATTTTCCCAACAAGCTTAAATCGAACTCGTTTCGGGAACTTTTAGAGATTCTGGTTTTGTTTGGTTACTGTCACCATCAAGTCTTTGCTTACTGTCGTTTTTTTCTTCTTCTTCATTTTACTGTTTATATAATATTATCTACATGGTTGATAATTATTCTGATACAAAAAGCTAGCAGGAATTTGATACTCGTTTGAGATTTGTTGTCTGATTTTATATATAATGCATGTGTTTACTGTCCAATGAATTTTAGTAGTCTTTGCATGTTACAATAGCCTCTCTCTTTAAAAAAAAAAAGGTGGTTTACGGTCTGCATGATTTCTGGATAAGAGTTGTTGTAGGTTGCATGAGTCTTCCTCATATTTGCATGAAATTTGAGTTTGTACTTACATGAATTGGAAGTAGTGCAAAGGGGTTTCATGATTGTTTTGCATGATTTAAAACCATTTACCAATTTATGAGTACCTCATCATTTGTAATAATTGGTAATTAACCTTTCTTTTAATGATTCCTTCACTTATTGGTTAAATAATTAAATAATTGCTGTGAAAAAAAAAAATTCATCATCAATTTGCATCAGGAGTTCGGTCTCTGCATGTGTTATCTCTAAGTAGTTTTGCATGGTTTTAGAAATGGTTTTGCATGAGATGCATGGTTTTAAATTATTTGGTAATGATCATTATATAATTCTATTAATGATTGATATAATTGTTAACTTTTCTTTTCATGATTATTTATTATTAGTTGATGATTTCTTCTTCATCATTGTCTAATAATTACTTTCTCATTATTATTTAATAAATATTTCATATATTTCACGAGACTTAATTTTGCTTCAAGTGTGCTCGATTTTCTTAAATTGAAGCCATAACTCGATTCTCGAATTTATACAAAATTTTACAAATTTATAATTATCCTAATTTATTTGTTGCTTATTTTAAGGTTAAATGGCTTCTTATGGAAATGACGATGTGAACAACGGAAGCAACACTGTTGGTACCGGTGTACCAAATCCTACAATGACTGCGGTGAACCCTGTTGAGACCTCGACTGCCGTTCCTCCCGTGGATGGGACACTTGGTGGCGGTATTCCTCATGTTGGAGTGAACCTCACTTTGCCTACGGCTGCGACCTCGGAAATTCAATTTGGCACAATACCTTTGCCAGTACCTAAGGCTGCGGCCTTGGTACCTTTGCCATCGTTTCCGACTCCATTTCCTGTGAATCATGTTATTCGACCGGACAAGTTTGCAGGGACTGATTTTAAGACATGGCAGAACAAGATGATTTTTTATCTTACAACTTTGGGCCTTGCACGTTTCCTCACCGAGGATGCCCCTGCTGTGGCTGAAAACGACACTGATTTGCATATGCGTGCTGCTTGGGATGCATGGAAAAGTGCTGATTTTCTGTGCCGCAACTATGTCCTAGATGGCCTACAGAATACTCTGTATCACGTGTATGTGGTAAAGAAATCTGCTAAGGAGCTTTGGGAGTCCTTAGAAAAGAAGTACAAGACCGAGGATGCTGGGTCTAAGAAATTCTTAACCAGTCGGTGCATGGACTTCAAAATGGTGGATTCACATTCAGTGGTGAGCCAAGTGCAGGAGTACCAAGTGCTTTTGCAAGAAATGCATGCTGAGGGTTTGACTATGTCAGAATCCCTACAAGTGGCTACTGCTATTCACAAGCTACCTCCTCAGTGGAAGACTTTCAAAAGCTATTTGCAGCATAAGAGGAAAGAGATGTCTTTCGAGGATTTAATTATCAAGCTGCGGATTGAGGAGGATAACAAATTGGCTGAACGTAAATCAGAGAATTCTTACTCTGAAAAGGCTAATGTACTGGAGCACGGCCAGAGTTCTGGTACCAAGAAAGGTCAATCTTTTAAAGCCAAGCAGGGTAATGGGAATCGAAATGATAAAAACCAGGCCATGAAAGGGTCTCAGTTGAAGCCTACTGGTGGGGTAGGAAAGAAGGCCAAGTTCCAGTTCAATGGAAAGTGCTTCAATTGTGATAAAGTTGGGCATCGATTAGCAGACTGCCGCCAGCCTCGGAGAGATAACAAGCAGCGTCCTCAGGCTAATATGGTTGGAAATGAGAGAGATCATCTCTCAGATGACATGTCTGACCTAAACCTTACAGCGGTGATTAGTGAGGTTAACTTGGTGGGATCTAACTTAAAGGAGTGGTGGCTGGACACTTGGGCCACTTGCCATGTCTGCTCCAACAGGAGCATGTCACTACTTTTGCACCAGTTACAAATTGTGAAAAATTGTTCATGGGAAACTCCGCAACATCTGAAGTGCTGGGTAAATTACTCTGACCAATGTGATGTATGTGCCAGAAATTCGCAAGAATCTGGTTTCTTGGTCTCTTGTGAGCAAGAATGGTTTCCGCCTGGTCATTGAGGCGGAAAAGCTGGTGATTACCAAGATAGGAGTTTATGTTGGGAAATGCTATATGACTGATGGCCTATTTAAATTAAATGTAATTGTTGTAACCCCAACTGTTATGAATAATGAGAAAACTCCTTCTATTTACTTGCTTGAGTCTCCTAATCCGTGGCATGGTAGATTAGGTCACGTAAATTATAATGCAATACGTAGGCTAAGCAAGTTAAACTACTTGCCTAGGTTTCAAATTGATTCGAATCACAAATGTGAAACCTGCGTTGAGGCAAAGCTTACAAGGTCTTCATTTCATAGTATTGAAAGAAGTACCGAGCCGTTGGGACTAGTCCACAGTGATGTGTGTGACTTGAAATTTGTCCAAACAAGAGGCGGTAATAAGTATTTTATTACTTTTGTCGACGATAGCACGAGATACTGTTATGTGTACTTGCATAAAAGCAAAGACGAAGCTATCAAAAAATTCATTCTTTATAAGAATGAAGTTGAAAATCAACTTAGCAAGAAAATAAAGGTACTCCGAAGTGATCGTGGTGGTGAATATGAATCACCATTTGGTGAATTTTGTACTAAATATGGAATAATTCACCAAACCACTGCACCTTATTCACCTCAGCAAAACGGAATCGCTGAGGGTAAGAATCGAACATTAAAAGAAATGATGAATGCTATGTTGATTAGCTCTGGATTACCACAGAACATGTGGGGAGAAGCTATTCTTTCTGCGAATTACATTTTGAATAAAGTGTTAAGAAATAATATGGATAAGACTCCGTATGAACTTTGGACAGGCCGAACACCTTCATATAAATACTTACGAATGTGGGGGTGTCTTGCGAAGGTCGCAGTGCCTCCTCCCAAGAAGGTCAAGATTGGACCTAAGACAGTTGACTGTGTGTTCATTGGTTATGCACAAAATAGTAGTGCATATAGGTTTCTTGTGCATTATTCGAATGTACCTGATATTGATCCGAACACGATCATGGAGTCTAGGAATGTACAATTCTTTGAGAATATATTTCCTTGTAAATCTCCTAAACAGTTAACTCCTATTAAACGGACTATGGAATCTTCTGCTTCTGACAACATTAAAGATCCAGTGGAAGAAGGTGAGGATGATCCTAGACGAAGTAAAAGGACCAAAACTTCTAAGACGTTTGACCCTGATTTTCTCACATATTTGATGTAGAATGATCCGCAAAGCTATAAAGAAGCTATATCTTCTCCCGATGGTCATTTGTGGAAAGAAGCCATCAAGAGTGAAATTGATTCTATCCTACAGAATCATACCTGGGAATTAGTAGATCTTCCTCCAGGCTGTAAGCCTTTGGGCTACAAGTGGATCTTCAAGAAAAAGATGAAAGCGGATGGATCCGTTGATAAATATAAAGCTCGACTAGAAATCAAAGGTTATAAGCAAAAGGAAGGCTTAGATTACTTTGATACTTATTCTCCTGTGTCGAGAATAACTTCTATCCGAATGATAATTGCTATTGCAGCCTTGAGAAATCTGGAAATACATCAGATGGATGTAAAAACAGCTTTCCTAAATGGAGATTTGAATGAAGAAATCTACATGGAGCAACCAGAGGGGTTTTCGGCTCCAGGTCAAGAAAGGAAAGTCTGTAGACTGGTTAAATCACTTTATGGGCTAAAGCAAGCGCCGAAGCAATGGCATGAGAAGTTTGATAATGCTATGCTTTCTAGTGGTTTTAGAATCAACGAGTGCGACAAGTGTGTATATGTTAAGGACACTAATGATGGATATGTCATATTGTGTCTGTATGTCAATGACATGCTTATTGTTGGCAGCTCTGATAAGATTATCAAAGCCACTAAAAATATGTTAAACTCAAAGTTTGACATTAAAGATATGGGTCTCCCGATGTCATTTTGGGAGTAAAAATTACTCGAACTCCGAATGGACTTGCATTATCACAATCTCATTATATTGATAAGATTCTAGACAAGTTCAACAAATCAGATATCACTGTGGCCAGGACTCCAGTGGATTTGAGTCTCCATTTATCCAAGAATACTGGTGACGGCGTGTGACAGTTAGAATATTCTCGAATAATAGAGAGTTTAATGTATTTAATGACTTGTACGAGACTGGACATAGCATACTCAGTTAGTAGACTGAGTCGCTACACGAGTAACCCAGGTGCTATCCACTGGAAAGCTATTTTCAGGGTGTTACATTATTTGAGGTACAGTCGTGATTTTGGACTGCATTATTCTAGATATCCTGCAGTAATCGAAGGGTATGCTGATGCAAATTGGATATCAGATATGTCTGACTCCAAGTCTACTAGTGGATATGTCTTCACTCTTGGTGGTGCAGCTGTCTCTTGGAAATCGTTCAAACAAACTTGCATCGCAAGATCTACAATGGAATCAAAATTTATCGCGTTAGATAAAGCAGCTGAGGAAGCAGAGTGGCTTCGGCAGTTTTTTGAGGATATTCCAAGATGGTCAAAGCTTGTGCCTGCAATTTTTGTTTATTGCGATAACCAATCAGCAATTGGCAGGGCACAGAGCAATATGTATAATGGTAAGTCTCGACATATTCGAAGACGACATAATACCATTCGACAACTACTCTCACAAGGTATTATCACTCTGGACTATGTGAAATCAAAGGATAATATTGCGAATCCGCTAACCAAAGGGTTAACTCGAGAACTAGTTGTCAAAGCATCGAGGGGAATGGGCTTGCAGCCTATGACGTTGAAAGGTGTCTTGGTGGAAACCCAACCTAGCTGAATGGAGATCATATGATCTAGGTTCAAAGGGACAACTAAACCATGTATATCTGTGTAAATCACTGAGAAGGTTCTCCTTCTGCTCATTCCTATGGTGCTCACAGTGATTAAAAGATGTAGGTTAAGCTATGCTTTTAATGACTCTTAAGCGTTGTTGTGAAGCGTTGAGTTAAGAGGTCACCTATGTGAGTGTGAAGTGGGGCCGCTTCTATAAGGATTGAGAAGGCTACATCCTTGAACAAACACTTGCAGAACCAGGCGGCGTGATCATGGCCAAAATGAACACAACTTTGAGAACTACGCTGTGTCTAGAATGGTCCTGTGTGTGGTCTATTGTCTTGGTTTACACAAATGGCGAAACAATTCAAGGCATCTAATCCACTGGTTTCCTAGTAATACCCGATAGATTTTCACAAGGGAAGGTTCAAAGCTAAAATGCTACCTATCCTATGCAGGATTGATTCGATTTACTCTCTCTCCTTATCTCTTGGGTCTCTGGTTTTCGCAAATTTTCATTCATGTGGGGGGTTGTTGGAAAACTGATTGCAGTTTCAATAATAATATTTCCATCAGTTTCATTTTTCATTTCCAGAAGTTACAAAATTTTGTTGAATGGAAAATTTACTTCATCCGTTTCATTCTCATCAATCTTCAGTTTTCGAATAGTGATTAAATGGCATCAAATGCTGTTGCCCTATATATAAGCCATCTCCCTTCTCGATTAAAAGTACAGTGAAAGAAAAGAAAAGAAAAACAAAACAGCTTCTTGCATGATCCAGGCTCCTGCTTCTTTGCCATTCCTTTGAAAAATTTCTTTGAGAGAAAAAGAGTAAGCACAGCTAGTTCGCCAGGCGGTAAGCGTAGTGCAACGTAAACCGACAACCGATTTTATCCTGGGAATCGAACACCGATCAAAACCTCTTGCACCCCGGTGAAGCGGCGAATTCGATTTAAGGAAACCGTGTAAACACGGGACTTCGATTTGATTTCATTTACTTTGATTCTCTAAATATTTTCCCAACACTTCTTGCATAAACTAACCGACGTGTCTGTTACTACACGTCTTGTTTCGCAGCACAGAATTATCGGAATCAAATGAAGATTGCCCATAGCATTCAGTAGTTCTATCTAAAACCCGAAATCATTATGTCGAGAATGTTTTCAAATTCAGCATGGCCCTTATTTTTTGGAAAAAATTGTGGTTTTGAATAGTATTTTAAGAAAAATGTGTGGTTAAAAAATGTTTGAAAACTCAAAAATAGTAAGTTTGACTAAGATGGATGGTTGAGATTGAGTATTAAATAAATTTGATTTTTAAAAAATGGGGTCAAACCCAAAGTATTAGAACTCAACACCCACAATTATCATATCTATGTTTCACACTGTGACGAAAATGGCAGCACATTCACACTCTAGTGAACTCAAAACCTCTAAGAACAATACTAATAAGATGACCAGCAACAAGAGGTTACAAATCGTGATTATGGAGTAGTACCGTCGCTTTCTAAGGCGGAGGGGGGGGGGGGGAGCGGCGGGGATAGTGGTGCTCCGGTGAATTCGCCGCCGCCTTCCAGTTAGAAAAATGGTTTGGGGCAGTTGAAGGGATTTCCTAAAAGGTTTTGGCAGTTCTTTTCTAATTTGCCTCTGGCTATTGCTGAGATGTTTGTTGTTGCTGCCTTAAAGGCCTTAGGTAGTATAAATTCCAATCCTCTGTTTAAATTAAAAAGCACCTCTCCAAGTAGTGCAATTGTGAATGAGCTTGTATAAACTCTCTTGTATAGAACTCTCCAAACTTCAATTGCTGGCATACAGAGGAGGGACTAATGGCCTGTTTCATATTGATAGACAGGCGTCTTCTAACTTGTGATTGAAATTTTATCAATTAATATGACTGATTACATTAAAACCAGTGAGGAAAAGTCTGGAGTTATTTCTGTAGAAAACCCAATGACACACATATATATATATATATATATATATATATATATATATATATATATATATATATATATATATATATATATATATATATATAACCAATTAATCAAGAAGAAAGAAAGAAAAAAAGAGAGACGTGAGGCAACCCTAAAACGAATTCTCAATTAATCATATTAATCACTATACTTAAAACTATATATACAATAGGTTTCTTGATAAAAATAATACAATCTAAACTAGGAAAGTTATAATTATAATAAACTAATTATGCTAATTAGAATAATTAGAAGAAACTAATTATTCTAACATCCCTCGCAAACTCGTGATGCTATAGCAAGAAGCAGCGAGAGTTTGTCAAGTAAGAATCGAAAGCGGTGAGTCGGATGAGACTTTGTGAAGAAGTCTGCAAGCTGCAACGAGGAAGAGACAAAAGGTAAGGCAATAGTCACATGCTGAAGATGATGATGAACAAGATGACAGTCAATCTCAATGTGCTTCGTGCGCTCATGAAACACAGAATTGTGTGAGATTTGTATGACACTCTTATTATCACAATACAAGGGGTGGGAGAGGAAAGGGGAACGCCCATATCTGTAAGTAGCCAATGTAACCACACAATCTCAGTGGTAGTGGAGGTCATGGTGCGATATTCCGCTTCAGTAGATGAGCGAGAAACTACTGATTGTTTCTTACTTTTCCAAGAGATAAGAGAATCACCCAAAAATACACAGAAACCAGTAGTTGACTTACGATTGGTTGGGTTCCCAACCCAATCTGCATCGAAGTAAGCATGAAGCTCTAAGGATGAGGTCGACGGGAATAAAAGACTCTGAAAACAAGAGCCACGAGGATAACGCAAGATCCGAACAACCGCTGCCCAGTGAACCATGGTAGGTGCTGAAACAAACTGACTAACAACATGCACAGCATAAGCAATGTCAAGCCTAGTGATGGTAAGATAAACAAGGGAACCAACAATACTGCGATACAAAGCAGGATCAGATAATGGTTCACTATCAGAAGGTGAGTAACGAACATTAGTCTCAATAGGAGTATCAGCTATCTTAGTATCAGTAAGACGAGCACGCTCAATGACATCTAAGGCATGTTTAGACTGAGAGAGAATATAACCTTTAGGAGAAAAAGCAACCTCAATCCCCAGAAAGTAGGATAAGGGACCCAAATCCTTCATTTCAAAAAGACGAGTCAATTTAGATTTTAGATCAGTTATCCCCACAACATCATCACCAGTAATGATCATGTAATCAACATACAACAGAAGGAGAATACGACCAGCGGGAGTATACCTACAGAACATGGCGGAATCATGATGGCTAGATGTAAAACTGAGAGAGAGAGAGAGAACAACTGAAGAGAACCTCTCAAACCAAGCATGAGGTGCTTGTTTGAAACCATATAAATCTTTCTTGAGTTTGCAAACAAATCCAGGAGGATAAGGAACACCAGGTGGAGGAACCATATAAACATCTTCTTGAATATTTCCATTCAAGAAGGCATTTTTAACATCCATTTGAGAGAGACTCCACTGACGAACAGAAGCAACTGCAATAAGGGTAAATGTCTCCTCATAATCCAAGCCATACTGTTGAGAAAATCCCTTAACAACCAATAAAGCCTTATAATTCTCAACTAAACCATCAGATTTGGTCTTGATTTTATAGACCCAACGAGATCCAATAGCATGTTTACCCGGTGGTAAGGAAACTAATTCCCAAGTGTCTGTCTTATGTACAGCAGAAAGTTCATCAGTCATAGTTTGTTGCCAAAGAGGATCTAAAGCTGCTTCTTTATAGGAGGAAGGTTAATAAAGCTTATGAATGGAAGACAAGAAACAACAAAAGGATTCAGAGTAACAAGAATAATCAAAATCAGGTAAGTGAGTAGACTTCCGTATACGTTGAGGATATCAAGAAGGAGGAGGAGACGGTGGATTCTCAGCCTCAGATGGTGCTTGGGGAGTCGTAGGAGAAGGAAGGACATTCTGAGATGGCGCATATGTACTTGTAGCATGTGACGAAGATGGAGAAGAGATAGTAGGGGTGGGTGTAGGTGGTCTATCAATGTCGTCAGTGATTGGATCAATACAAATGAGGTCTAATGTAGTCATGTGAAAAGTATTATCAGTAATAGAAAAGAACGGAATGTATTCAAGAAACACAACATTACGAGAGACATATAACTTGTGACTAACAAAGTTTCTTTTGTTGAAATTATCAATTGATAATCAAAGTCCCTATGAAGATAGGAGTATTTATTGTCAAATCAGAAAAACAAATAGCAAAGTACATCTAACTTGATCCATACATTTAATGAAGCAACATGACAGATAATTTAATGAGAGCATTATTTAACAGCCAACATGGGACAAACAAATGCTATTTTGAATGACCATCAACTTCATAGAAATCACAAGTAAAAAATGAACCACATGGTTAGAGAACCAGTGGCCAAGTAACAGCACACCTTAATGGATAGCATAAATGAAGACAAGATCATTCTTATATGTAGATGAAACACTGTCTATGAAACCACAAAAATGTGTCATGTAGCACTAATATGCGTGCAGCGCATCAAAATTGTGAAACTACACTCACCTACCTATAAAGATGAAATGATAAAAAAGAACCTATGAATTTCGAAGGCAACGCATAAAATTAAAAAAAAAAAGAAAAAAGAAAAGAGCTGTGCCGCAAATTTTTAACATCTGCAAAGAAGAGAACGAAAAACCTGCATCCAAGGAGCCGTTTAAACTCTCCAAACATGCATAAAACCCCTTTGTCTTTGGAAGCAGCACATTCTTCAGAACAGGGAGTCCATGCTCAGAAGCATATTTTTGACTATGTATGCACTTTTGTTCCCTGCAAATGAAAGAGTAAACATGCTAAATCTATGCTCTGGTGTGTGATGCAGAAGTCCCTCTATCATTTAGGTCGTTAGGCCTTGCAATTCCAATCACAAATACTCGAGATGAGACAGAAAGGAAATACAAACATCTGCAAAATCTAGGAGACAGAGGTAAAAATAATACGTGAAATCTGTGCCTTCTGGGAAGACAACAAGCCAAAGAGGATCCTGTGAATCGTTGAAGGTTAACAGCATCTGGCGCATGGTTGATTCATCGGCCTCCCATTTCCTCTCTACCGGAATGAACTCCATTATATGAAAAATCCAACCAAATACTGGTAATTTCATCAAACTGCTCTTAAGGACATACTTAATGAAACCCTCACGTCCCTTTCGCAATGCAAGATCCCACAAGTACATCCAGTCTACTTCAGTTCTATGGTTTGCAATAAGCAAAACACGTTCTTTAGCCGGAACACTGTCTCCCGAGAAGATCACTTTAGTCTTGTTAATTATCTCGAATAGGAAAGGCCACAAGGCTATCCAACTTCCAAAAATGAATGCTGTTGCTGTCCTGCTGTAATGTACGCTGAAAAACCTCAAGACAACTGCTGTCCAAAACCCAAAATACACCAACAATATAAATGCCGTTAAAACTAACACAAACAAACAAAGAACACCCCTCAGTACTCTAGGCGGAGTTAGAAGATGGTGCCTTGGTTTATTTTTTGAATCAACTACGCTAGATTCCATAAGGTATGGAAACAGACAGAAGTAGCAGTCCCTTCTATCGGGTATTTAGAACAAAGCTCTGTTATCGCAATTTTTCGACGGTACAGGCAATGTGCAACAGCTGGGCATGGAATTTTCCAGAAGGACAGGATTACAAAAATGGAATGGTACCTCTGCAATTGAAGAAAACAAATATCTGTCAATTTAGTAATAATCTACATCAAGCAAAATTTGAAAATTAAGAACTTTTAACACTATAGCAGAATAATGAAGAGAGCATTACGAGACAACCTAATTCTTAAAATAAACGTCGGTAAAATAAGTTGGAAATGAACTTCAGTCATACTGTATATATATGTGGAAAGTACAATTATTGTGCTTCCAAATGCAAAAAAAAAAATTATTTTGCAAAAATATGGATTTCAACAACGAGTGCATCATTTTTTGAACAAATAGTGAGAATTAAATAGAACAATATTGGAATCGCAGAGTAGTTAAGAAAAAAGTAAACAAAAAAAACCCAAATCATTGTTCACTAACTACAGGAACTTTTTTTCACTGTTACTATCTAGCTAATCTCAAAATCAAATCCCAATAAAACAAAAGAAAAAGAAATGACGCTCAAAAGAGGAAACTTGAACCTTGTTTATGCATACGAGTTCGTATGTCAAATGGGGTGGAGAATATTCATACGGATTCAAGAAACAGAGACTTACAAGGAACCGGCAACTGGGAGGACTGTGAAGTTGAAATTTGGGCGAAAAGAAAATGAATTACACGAAATTGAATTTGTGAGAATTGAATTTCTAGAAATTGAAAGTTTAATATGTTTCATTAATTTAATTTTATAGGTGGAAAAATTAGAAAAATTTTTAACTTTTATTGTTTGATTGACATTATTTTTTATGAAAAATAAAGTAAAATTTATCTATTTTAATAAAAAAATATTTTTTTTCATATATTTGTACTTGATAATAATAATAATGTTAGTTTTTTTAAAAAATAAATCAATTAACAAGAACAAAAAAGATCAAACGTAATGAAAATGATATAAGATTTTTCTTGAAAAATAAATTCTCCTCCCCTTCGAAAACGAATTCATCTATTTTGAGACAAGTGGAAAAATGAATTTCATAAAAAATTTAGATAATCAAATAGCGCAAAATTGAAAAATAAAGTGAAAAATCATATTTTTCATGAAAAATATTACGTATCAAACGCGACCTTAATTTATTTTTTCCAAGTTTTAGAATACTAGTAAATAGTAATAATTTCAAATTTTGGATGGAATTTAACGGTCAAAATGCGGCTTTTATATTTTAATAAAATAATATTGTAATAACTAACCCTATCATCCATGTAATGTACGGACTGTGACGGACACAGATATTTTGTAATATTGAGGCACGATTTTTATTTTTTCCAACGGCCTATATGGGGATTTGCCAACGAATTTTTTTTTTTTTTTAGGAAGAAGATCAAAAAATAAAAAAGTATTTGAAATTTTATTATAATTATTCTCTATGCGTTTTCATACTTTGATAATGTTTCATAATTACATCATTGTCAATATTAAGTACACATCTTTTTCAATATTTATTACATCAAATTCAAGAGTGTCACTCCTAACATCCCAACATTATCCTCGACGTTGAGACATATCTTAAATTTCAACATCCGTTTTTTCACCAAGTTCCTCAACCCTTTCATTTCTAACTTCATTTTCATTACTTTGCTAATCAAAAGAAAACGTGAATTTATGCTTAAAATATTTTTTTAAAACTGATACAAACAAACAAATAATTGTAAATACATATTATCCCTAAAATCTCAAATAATCCAATATAATTTTAGGGAATCGGGTAATGACTATATTCAAGAATCAACTGATTTTTTATTTATTTTTTCATAAAAAAAATGTTGAATTTTTACTGAGGCACGTGCCTCGACGGGCCCCTATGTGGGTCAGCCCCTGTGCACGGGTATTAGATATACACGAAATATTTAAAATAAAATGTAAAAAATTAAACTTTCAAAAAAAATTAATTTCTAAAATACGGAATATTCCTCATAGATCTGTACATATTTATAAAGTATAAAATAAATTAAAAAGGTCAAACTATTCCAAATTCACAAAACCCATTAGATACCATAAATGATTAATCCAGCAAATTTGAAGATCAAAATCACTAATTATATCTAATATAAATCATGATTGGAGATTCTCTTAAAATACTTTCTTATCATAATATATGTGAAAACTATTAAAAAAAATAACAAAAGATGAATATTCCGTTCGACAACTATTAAAATTAAATATATTACATAAAATTTAGCAAAATAGTGTGATAAGGCAAAAGTAATGGAATATTCAAAGAAAAAACAATACAAAAAAATTGGACAATTTGAAACAATTCATTCTTAGAGCATCTTCAATGCATTATATGAATTGGAGAAATACACATGACACGCCAACAAATAGACAGAATATGATAAAAATTTCACTCCAATGTACAATGTGAATTAAGATGTTAGACTGACGTGGAGCTAAAAAAATAGACATTGTGGGGTGAAAATCTACATTTACACCCTTCGTGAGACATACTAACTCAGCCTTAACTTTTATTTTTTAATTAAATAAATATTATAAATAAGGACGTTGGTCAATCAGGTTTTATGATACAAGTTATTTCTGTTTAGACTCTTTATACAGTGAGAAATCCTATAGATAAGGCTCAATTTATACATAGTAATTAAATTTAAATTTAAATAAAAATGTCATGTAATTAATATTATTTAAACGTAGAAGGAACCATTGGAGAGTAAATTTTTTACTTCTCCGTCTATTTATTCACGCTATCTAGAAGTTCGTCTATTTTATGGCCATGTCAGCCCCAATTCACTGAGTGCATTGGAGTTGCTCTTAGAATTTTCCCTCCTACATGTCTCTATAAAGATATTGTCACTATATTAAATTCCTAAAATGTCTTCACCATAATATCAAAAAACAAAATACTCATATTTCAATCATAAACTATTCTAAACAAATAATTTCCATAATTCCCTTTTTTTGCGATCACCACATTTCTAAGGTATAAATCTTACTTATCAATAAAAAAGGGAACATGCTCTGAAAGTGTAGAGCCCTTTGGATAGGGATAAAATTAGTTACATAATTGAAAATCATAAAGAAATAATCAAGAAGATTAATATTCTAGTTTAAAATCGTGTGTGTAATATATGAAAATCATAAAGAAATAATCAAGAAGATTAATATTCAAGTTTAAAAATCGTGTGTTTAATTGGATTTTTTTTTAACACAATCATTAAAATTCATTTCAAATAAATTATATATAAACAACACTTGTAAAATTTTAATGTTTATACATAATCAACACAAATATAAAATGCATAAAAAAAAATTATTATATTAAAATAACTATTAAAATTTTACAAACAATATAACTAAATCATTTAATATTACAGTTAATAATAAAAATAAAAATAAAAAGTCATGGTAAATATAATTAAAACATACAAATAACAAAACATATTATTAATGCTTTGTTTCGCGTGTGTTTGATATTCTTTAAAGCCCCAGTTTCGTACCATTATCTAAAATAATATTATACATAAATTCATAAAAGATTTCCTACTTTTTAAGCTGTGTTCGACAGCCATTTCAAGAGAATTGAAATTATAATTTTGTATTATTTGAATTTTCTAGGTAAGACGTGTGGTTAAAAATTAGAGAAAGAAAATGTGTATGGTTAAAAAATAGTTTGAGAAATTATATAAATTAATTTGGGCAATCATTCCATTTTAATTCACTTACCGAACACACCCTCAATCACACATTATCTCGAAAATTATTATTCAAAAAATTATTTCTTCAAATATATTAAAATCAATATTAAACACGGACATTATGTAGAAAGTTTATTCAAATATTTATATTAGCGTAATTACTTTAGGTTGTGTTCTATAAACATTATAATTTCAAATTATAATGGATACAATTTCTCAAATCACTTTTTAATTATAAACATTTTCTTTTTTTCAATTTTTAACCACATATCCTACTTAGAAAACCAAAAATAAAATACATTATAAGTTAAAATTCCTTTTATATGGGCCGCCAAACGGAGCCTTAATTAGATTTTGTTTTTTAATACAGATTAAAATTTATTTAAAATAATTTATAAAATTTTCTATGTGGATCATACTTATTTTTGGAGGTAGTAAAAAAATACAATATTTTCAAAATTATAACAAAAGTGAACCCACGAAAAATCAAAAATTGTGTGCGGCTTCTTTACATTAATCTGTTGATCTGGTTGATTGATTGACAATGATGGTACAATTTGTCATTGACAGAAAATGATTGGATTTTTTTTTTTTTCCTTCCTTGGACGAGAGTTTTAGGATGGAAAATCTTTATCGACTATTCCCCTTTAATATAGTAATAAGGTAAGATTAATAACAAATCGACTTTTATATTTTTCATTAATAAAAAGAATGTAATAATTATAATGTATGGTTAAAAATTGTGAGTATCACCAAATTGAATTTTAAAATCCAAATGACTAAGAAAAATTTTGGCACTTTTATTGAAAAAATTTCTTCACAATATTCATCTTTGAGTAAAATGAATCATATTTTATATATGACGCACTTACGAACATACTTTCTCCTTACTTAAATTGGCAAGCTCAAATCAATTGATACACGCTCACGCTTTATGGATATGTTGATGTACAATACATGAGTATCATAGCACCACTAGTTCAATCTTCAATACTATGGAGCATATGTCTAATGTTGATGATTTTTTCGTGTCATATGAGGATATGTGTATGCTTGGTACATGACCCAAAGGTTGTAAAGTTACAAATAATTTAACTTAAAAATTAAATAATTTCATATTTAAGAAAAATAATAATAAATCACCAATAAAGTTCACATGATTTAATCACCTTACTATCAACACCAAGTGACAACCATAAACCAAACCACCCTCCGAATTCTGAAGGCTCCTCTATTGAATATTTTTTTTTTTGTATCAAATTGAATCATGTCCAATATTCAAATTGTTCGACGGCCACAGTTGCCATTTTTTTTTTTTTTTTGTGTTTTTTAAGTAAATGTGTGGTTAAAAATTGAAGGAAAAAAATTTGTATAATGAAAAAGTAATTTGAAAAATTATGTTATTTATAAATTAATTTATAAATTATAATTATTACGTAAAAAAACGATGTGTTAATTATCTTTTTCTATTCTACCTTGTAGCGCCCCGAGTTCCGTATACCCGATTCACTACGTCATTTTCTGTCTAAATTTTTCGAATAATATTTTTGCGGAAGAAATAATTGAAATTCATTTTTGGAAACATTAAATAAACTGTAATGGCCGATAAAATTGAAACATTTATGAAACCATTTGAAATAGTAAATCGAACCATTAATTTTGTAAAGAAATTGACAATGTCATAATTTCTCAAATAAATGAACTTCTCTAAATTATTCGATTGTTTGGAAAAATACGGAAATCATTAACGTCAAACTTTCAACCGTTTAACGATTATTGCCACCATCATTCATCGCTCGCCACTGTCTCCGAAATCTGCAAAACTGTTAAAAAGTAGGGTGAGTATTTCATGGGGGAAATACTCAGTAGACTCATCGCAAATTAATTTAATTTATAAGATGATTAAACACATAAATCCCGGCTCTTTATAAAACGGCCATTGATAGAGCTTCTTTATAAAACGGCTCTTGATAAAACTCATATTGTGCATTACAGCACGGAACATGTTTTGCAAATCATAGGCTCTTTGAAAATAGCTCTTTGAAAACAGTTCTTTGAAAACATCTCTTTGAAAATAGTTCTTTGAAAACAGCTCTTTGAAAACAGCTCTTTTGAAAATAGCTCTTTGAAAACAGCTCTTTGAAAACATCTCTTTGAAAACATCTCTTTGAAAACAGCTCTTTGAAAACAACTCTTTGAAAACATCTCTTTGAAAACATCTCTTTGAAAACCATATACTTATAAAAACATTTTAATTATGCCAAGCATAATTTCTTTTGAAAGCATAACATAAGATAGGATTTAAATCCTCATAAACATACAAGAACTTTACCGAACTTAGGTGGCAAGAATTCTTATGCAGTAAAATCATAATAACAGTAAAATCACAGTAAGTATACCAAGCATAATTTTTGAAATTCATAGGGATCAATTGCATCATAACATAAGATAGGATCGAAATCCTCATAAACATATGCGACAGGAATTTTACCGAACTTAGGTGGTAAATCCTCATAAACATATGGAAACACAGGAATTTTACCGAACTTCGTGGCAATTCCTCATAAACATAGGAGACACAAGAATGTTACCGAACTTCGTGGCAAGAATTCTTATGTGTAGCGCTACTAAAACTCCGGTCCCCTTAACATATCATAACTTATCATATGGGACCCAAAACAATCTTGGTAGATTGATTTCATAGCAATGATCCAAAAAAAAAAAACATTTTCGTGAAGCATAGGGTATACTTACTTTTCGTAAAAACATAAAGTATATTTTCTTTTCATAAAAACATACTTACTTTTCATAACAACATAAGGTATATTTACCTTTCATAACAACATACTTGCTTTTCTTAAAAATTGACTTTCACAAGTCACATGACATTCATATGAAATCATAATTTAAATCAATTAATAAGTGCGAGTCTACGCATTGTTCTTTCCATGAAAATACATTTTCATTTCCTTTCATAAAAATAACTCTTCACAAGTCACATGACATTTATATGAAATCATAATTTAAATCAATTAATAAGTGAGAGTCTACCTCAAATCCGACGAGTGCAAAGTTGAGCGGGAATGACTTCAATTTCTTTAAATTCTCCGTACGCTTCGTCTTAGCCAATAAGTCTCTTTAGTCTATCGAATATATAGTTCAAAATGATAAATTATAATTTGAGGACTGAAATTGATGTTTTGAAAGTTGAGGGACTAAAATGAATACTTTTGAAAGTTCAGGGACTAAAATAGATACTTTGAAAGTTGAGGGATTAAAATGAATACTTTTGAAAGTTGAGTCGGAAACTCAAAACAATAGGGTTGAAATAATATATTTTAAAACAATAGGGGCTGATTAAAACTCATTTAAAACTTAAGGGCTGAAATTGATAAGTTTAAAAGCTGAAAGGACTGATTTGAAAACCTTTGAAACTAAAAGGGACTGAATTGGATTGTTTTAAAATCATAGGGACTAAACTGTAGATTCTGAAAATTGAATATATTATCTTCAGATCTAACTCTTTCTCTCACTCAACTCACTCTCACATTCACTCTCTCACGATCCGGAACTGGAGAGGAGAGGGAGGTGCGATCGTCCACTTCTGCAGGTGATTTCGCCGGCGCAATGCCGGCGAGGTGAGTAGCAAGTGACGGGGTACAAAAAAACTGGGTTTTTGGGACTGATTTCGTGCGATTTAAGGTGAAACCGAAGCTTAAATCGCGATCGGTTGTAGTGGTCAGCGATTGTGGTAAGTAACTGGGTTTCAAATTCTTTGCAGTCTTTTGGGTTTTGATTTTTTTGTTTTGGGTGAGGATTTGGAGCTGATGGTTAGGTAGAGTAGTGCGAGCAGTGTAAGCTGGGTGAGGGATGGATTCGAACTGAAGTTGATTGTGATGATGGCGTTGATTTGTCGTAGGTGGAGTTGGTGAGTGAGGGTTGCTGCAGGAGGATATGGTGGTTGGCTGGTAGATCAGTGGTTGCAGTGAGGTTGTTCTCGACCGTGGCTATGATTCGGCAGTTGGTTGATTTTCTGATTCAGCTTGATCGATTGGCAGTGGTGATGGCTGCAATGGAGTTGGGGAAATGGTGGTTCAATGAAAATTGAGTACAGGCGGCGGTTTGGTGGTTGGATTGTGGTGTTCTGATGCAGGCTGGCCATGGTGATGAGGTTTGTAGTTGATGATTTAATTTGGTGTTTGATTGAAGAAATTCTGTGAAGTGAATAAGGTGGTGAGGGATTGATTGGTGGGGATGATGATAGCAGAGATTGGAAATGGCAGAGGCAGTGTTGAATTTGATCTGAATGATGCAGTGGCAGATTGATATAGGTTCATTGGTGGTGATGATGATTTGGGTTCTGCAACTGATCTGGGGTGCAGGCTGCATTGGTGGTGGTCTGATGTTCGACGATGGGTGGTGACTGTGGTTGGGTTAAATTCATGGTATGTTGATTGAGGTTCTTGGCAAATCTGCAGGCTCGATGGTTGGATTGGCAGTGATTCTGGGACAGTGATTGGGATTCGATCGGCAATAGAGGTGGCTGCGAAGCCATGGCAGTGATGGAGCTAGCTATAGTGTATGGTTGGTGGCTGTGGACAGATTTATATTGGTGATAATGCTGCATATAATGGTGAAGCTGGAGTTGAGGTGTTGGTTTGATGATGGATGATATAATTTTGTGTTTGTGATCATGTGTTGTGATGATAATGGAGAATATAATCATTATGTTCTTTGACATAATGAATGCATACGGGTGGTGGAGTTGGTTTGGTTGAGGAATGATGATGGTGAGGAAAATGCACATGGGGAGGAAATATAATGATGCTGGGGAATATCATAATTGAAAGGGAATAATTGAGTGGATATCATCATAATCATGATGATGGAGGAGGAGCAAAATGTATAGAATAAATTTTGATTATGATAAGAATTGGACTAACTTTGATCAAGAAGCGTATTTAAAACAAATATATTTTGGACTGAAAAATACATTTTGAACATAATACTTTGAATAAATAATTAAAATAATATAATTTTAGAAATTCGGATTTTAATTTAAAATCGAACAAATTCGATATTTTCTTGACTTGGCTAGACGAATCCGTCGCGGCGTTTACTTCAAAACAATGGGTGAAATAGTAGCGACACGATTTTCTAAATATTAAAATAATTATTTATTCCATAAAAATTCTGGGTCGCTACATACCTACCTATAATAAAGTGTCGATGTTTGACACATTCATTTCACCACACCCGCATGTGATCACCACATTTGGTCCCCTCAACTTTTTATTTTTTCCTTCCTCCAATTTCTTAAAACTTTCATTTTGATCCCTTCAAAATTTATGATATCTTGACTTTCTCTAAGACTGCATTTAATAGCGAGGATAAAATTTGAGTAAAAAGAAAATGAATTCTAGGAAAATGAATTTCAGAAAATTGAATTTCTGATAATTGAATGTTTTATGTGTTTGATTGATTTAATTTTCTGGGTGAAAAAAGTTGAGAATTTTTCAACTTTTGTTGTTTGATTGACATTATTTTTCATGACAAATAAAATAAAAATTTAGTTATTTTAATAAAAAAAAAATTATTTTTATTTTTTCACACATTTACACTTGATAATAATAATAATATTAATATTAATTTTTAACAAAAAAATAAATCAATTAACAATAAAAAAAAAAACAATCAAACGTGACGAAAATGGTTAAACAAGTTGCCAAGAAAATAAGCCCTGTTCTCTTTGCTATTTTGAGGTCGTTTTCTGTTTTTATTTTCGAAAACGTTAAAAACGCGTTCTCTTTACCATTTTCGAAAACGCATTTTGGAAAACAAAAAAAAAAATTTGTACACAAAACGGAAAACGCCCGAAACATCGTTTTGGACGTTTTGTGTGTATTTCGACAAAAAAAGTTCAAAACGCGGAAAACGCGTTTTGAGAATTTTTTTTTTTTTTTTTTTTTTTTATAGAATTATCCTAACTTGGAACTTAGTTTAAATAAAGTTTTATTCAATTCAATATCAACATTACAAAAAAAAAAATTAAATGAGAATTCTTGTTGTTATATTTCAAAAAATGTAATGATAAATGGACTCTGTTGGTCTTGAAAGAACTTGCATTTTCTGGATTTTAATAGAAGTAGAACTTTCTCAAGTCTCGAACCTGACCAAACTGTGTTAATATAGACTATTAATGCTCACATTAGTGTGTTGCATGTAACCTTATTTTTAGTGTAGTGTGAAAGGAAATTTGAGTTGGAGTTAGTAGTATTCTGTAAGCAAATTAATTAAAAATAGTTTAAATAGTGTTCTGCAAAATTTCAAACAGAACGTGTTTTTAGCTTTTCATTTTCAAAAACAGTTTTCAGAAATTACAAACCAAATGCGTTTTCAGCAAATTTGAAAACAAAAATGAAAACACAAAATACAAAACATTTTCGAAAATGAAAATACAAAATAAAATACAAACAGAACGCCACCTAAGTTTTTCTCTAACCCAAGAAATCAAATTCCTTGTTTTGATGGAAATGAAGTCACGTGGGGATGAAAGTAGGAATTCAATTGCCACGAAAAAACACTATCAAATAAGCAAAAGTTAGAACTTAGGTGAAAAAATTTCATTTTCCATGAAAAATAAATACTATCAAATGCACCCTAAGTTCCAAATCTACCCATAATAAATGTTTTTCACTATTTATATCGCCACGTGTTGGCATCATAATTTTTTATTTTTCCTTCCTCCATCTGCTTAAAACTTCCACTTTAAACCTCGAAAACTCATATTTCATTTCTCATTCATATTCCATTAGTAGATGGTACAATTTGACCATTGTCCTTCCAAATTTATGACGTCTTCATCATATGTAAGTTTTTAAAATTTGTGATTTACAAAGTGTTCGATGACTTGATAAATTTTACCAAACAGTCTCAATTATAATATCAAATTGAAAAAAAATTTACATCCACAAAATGGCGGTTCGGAGATTTAAATAAGGATTAAAAATTAACAGAAACTCGAACTTGATCCGATTTACTTCAGCAGTTAAGCAAGATGGAGCTCACGGGAAGATTATAGCAATATGTTGAAACTCGAAAGAATCATCGCAACTTTAAAGAAACTATAAAGCGCAAATTGAATTGAAATTGGGGGTGGAAAAGCGTGCTAGGTGTTTGGAGAGGTTATTCTGATGTATTTTTGAGATTTTTTTTTTTGAATTAAGAGAATCTGATGATGAAATTTTGTGAAGTTAATTTATGGAAGACACACAAGTCCTTTTTCCATAAAATAAAAGCTTCCTACGTGTCGGAGATTTACAAATTACACAAAGTACGTATGTTATTGCATTTTAAAATCTTTTATTATAAAAAAGATTTAATACATTATGAACATAATTGACAGTGAATAATTTGAAATATTTGACTTAAATAGAGATATATTCAGGCATTTGAAGATAATTCGAGATTGCAATTAATTAATTCGAAAAGCGTTAGAGCAATTGCATTAAAATTCATGTGTTAGGGAAACAAAAATTGACAAATGAAAAGTTCAAGAACCAAGCCAATAACCTTGTTTGGGCTCGCGAATTGTGCGCTCTACCGTTGGAAAGGAGAGGACAAAAGTATTGATATGGGATAATCGTACGTGTTACTTATTTTGGATAGCAAAACTGATTTTTATTATCTAAAATTATTTTTTTGAAATATACTTTACGGACACTAAAAAAATTAAAAATTAACAAAAGTATCATAGTGTGACACTAATATATTTGAGAAGTATCATAAGTATAAGATTGTGATATTTCGCATGATTATGAAATATTTTTCAGTTTTTATGATTTATTATAAGTAATTTTCAAATTTTATAAATCCCTAAAAGTAGGATATTTACGTGGATAAACCTATTGATATAGAGAGGAATAGGAGTAATAAAAAGAGGAAATTACACAAACTACCCGAAAATAGACCTCATTACAATAACACACTTAAAAGTTAAAACTAATTAAAATATCCAAACACCGCAAATAAATAATAACACGGTGTAGAAGCCAAAAACCCAAATCAAACCCCTTTACGTTCAGCAACCACATACCACTTCAAGCATGGCTAGGCGTGATCGTGGTTCCATATGGTTCTGGTTCCTATGGAACCGAACTAAATCAAAAATCGATTCTTTTTTGCAAGAGAAGAACTGAGCCGAACCGGAACTGAACTGTTCGGTTCTTTTGGTTTTGATTTTGGTTCTGGTTCTTGCTCTGATTTCCTAAGCTAACATTTTCAAACTTAAGCGATGAAACCATGATAGATTCCAGCTGGTAAAAGTCGTCAGATGAAAGTCATCAACCTTGATCAAAATGCGAATACAACACTCAAAATCCTTTGACATCAAGATATTCACTTCCTTCCAGAAAAGTAACATATCTCCTTATCCCCGTGTATGTACTCCTTCTAAAAATTCTTCAATTTCTGCTCATGATTCTTCACCTTTTTCAGGGAACAATCACACAAGTCCAGCAAATCCTTGAAAACAATATAACAATTAATTATAAAATGAAGAGTGAAGATTTATTATTTGTTAATTCTTGAAGAACTGACTATTGAAGGCTTGAAGATGAACGATGGAGCCAGTCAAAGAAAAATAATTTTTTATCTATTTTTTTGCTTATTACTTTTTTTACTTATAGTTATTGTAATGTTGAATGAGTTAATATTGTTAGGTAATTGATATTGACTAATGGACAGGATAACATGCATTAAGATTAAGAAATGATGATTTTTTAATATTTTTTTTAATTTATATTTAAAAAAAATCATGTTTTATTTTTGTTTTTGGATCTGAACTAAGAACCGGAACCGATGGTTCTTGATTTTTAGAACTAAAACCGTTTAAAATTTTGATAGAACCGAATCAAATTGGAACCGAACCGAACCGAACTGTTGATTCCAGTTCTTTTGCCCAAGCCTAAGCATGGCCAAGAAGAACAAGAAGCAGAAATCGACTTTGTACTATGCAATTCGTAAGAAAATAGGCTGACAGAGATCGACGTGGTGGTTCAAGGATCACATCACCTCAAATGGCTCGAGAATTCCTGAAAACTAATCTCGAGAACTTGGGAAAAAATTGGAAAAATAATTCTTATCGAACATAGTTTATATTTCGAGGTGATTCTTTCATCAATGGACAAAGGATGTACATGGGCAGACCACCATAAAATTTATGAAACTAATCAAGGGTATGAAGTATTATGTGTAGTGGAATTTAAGGAGAATTAGCGTAAACAGGAGGTGAATATGGTATTGGGATTTTCCGTTGAGACAGAAAATAGAAGCTTTGCTTATTTCAAGGGAGGAAAATATTTATCTGCGAGTGAATGATTCACTTGTTGTGGCAGCTACCATTGCCATTGATGTATTGTGAAGTGTGTAAGAAAATGATTTGTATAAGATTTGTGTTGATTTTGGAGATAAATTCTGGATAGTCCAATAATTAGACGGATAAAACGATAGGTCAATATTTCCATTGCCACTACTTCAATTATAGAAATTGTTGATGATCATTTAAACATTCAAGAGAAAAATGATGTTTTTAAGCAATGATCACAAGCAACTAAGAAAGTCCCTATTTAGGTTGTACACCTAGAGAGAAAGTCCATATTTGAGATCATGGGCTATTCGATGCCCTTGAGAGAAAGTCACATTCGAGCTAGCATGTTCGTGAGTAAAGTGCTCTAAAGAAGAATCGAGTTAGCGTACTCGTGAGTGTAGGAGAAAACTCCAGTGACTTTGTGTTATAAAGAAACCACTTTTGTGCATGGTATACAACCCTAATATGGAAAAGGCACCCAAAGTAAAAGACAAAGAAATAATGAGAAAAGTGAAAAATATCATCACTATGCATATCACTTTTCAAAGAAAGAAAGAAGAGAAGAGAAAGAAAAGATTGAAAAAAGATGAAAATAATATCATTTTTGCATATCATAGCACATTCCATTATCATGCTTATTGATTTGTTAATTATTTTGATGTTGATGCTATGAATTAACTATGTGAGATGTCATTCTTATTTATATATAGACATGAAATGAATTGTCAAATGTAGTAAATGTAAAGTGCAATTGGACCGAACAAATCGGCCCAAGTATTCTGAATTAAAAAGCTGAGCCCATTTATTGAAGTCCAAATGGAAGAAGCCCAGTTGAAGATATGTAATCTGCAAGTCCGGCTCAACCAATCCAAACCTAAGAAGCCCAGTTCACGTACACCCGATTTCTTGGCCCAATTCATCACCTCCCTTTTATCTTTACCGTTGGATCATCTTGGTTTCATCACAGCCGTCCACCTAAGTGATAAGATCTGAGGGCTGACCCCTCACCTCTCACTTCTCACGCCTCTCTTCCAGATTCTCTGCTCTCTCTCATACTCTGCCGATTCTTCTTCTTTGTGGTTCTGAGAGAGAAAACTCATCTCTCGCACTGATTCTTTGTGGTTTTTCACTGATTCTTTGTGCATAATCAATGGTTTTACTTTGCGGTTGATTTACAACGTTTGGTCTATAATATTGTGATATTTTGTGCGATTTTTGAGTAATTTTGAGAAGTCTGTCTTTGATCTGTAAAACCTACTTTGATACTTGTATTTTTCATTTGATAAATAAATTTTTTGAGGTTTTATTTCTAGATCTTGCTTTGTGGTTATTTGTTGAGATTCTAAGACCTTAATATTTTAACAGAGGTATCAGGGCTTTAGAATTTGAGTGAATATGTTGTTCTTCGACTCAGATCTTGTAGATCCAGAGTCTTTGTGGTTGGATCTTGTGATTTTTGGAAATTCTTTGTGATTTTTTCTCAAAATCGTTTTTAGGGTTTTTTTTTTTTTTTTTTTCCTTTTGGTCTTTTTAAGAAATTTATGATTTCTTGAGTATTTTGAAACCCATATTAAAACGGTTTTTGATTCTCTGAAAAACTTTGTAAAAGTTTTCAGATCTAAAAAGATTTTTAAAATCTTTACAGAAAAAGCTTCGTGGTATTTTTTACTTTGTGGAAATATTTTCAAAATAAGGTTTTGACTATTTTTGGTATTTGGATCTTTTGTATACTGAGTCAAAATCAATTGATCCCAAGAAATCAGTATATTCTTTATAATTTACTGAAAATACTTAGAAGGGATCTGATATTCTTAGTGGCTGAACTTCGTGGATGCTTGTTAAACATTGTGGTACTGAAACTTGGAGGCATAGAACTTTGTGGTATTAATTCTTTGTGGAATTGTAGCAGCTTTAACTCATGCATAAGGTGATATCTTTAATTTCTGCACTTTTAGTACTGTGATTTGTTTTTCAAATTCTCTCTCTCTCAAAAATCTCTTCGTTTTTTAAGCCTATTCTTGGACCCCCTTCACTCACCTTTGTCCAAGATTTCTTGAAAATTCGGGAATCTGAGGGAATTTTAGGCTGACCCAAAGTAGGTTGAAGGATATACTGGAAGAAAAAAAATTTCGGTACTTAATTCTTTGTGATCTTTATTCAGTTCTATCATTAGAGGATTGTGATCATCTTTATGCTATACTACTTAGTGAATTAATCTTGAGACTGTGTGACATATTTTATACTTCTTGACTTTGTGATTTTATTCTATATTCCCTTGTCTCTATTTGCTTGATAATTTTTGAAATAATAAGGCTTCATTTCTTAAAACTCGTTTCTCAAATTTTTCTTTGGTCATTATTTCAATGGCTACTATAAAAGTAGATGTTGAAGTCTGGAATGGTAAAGGAGATTTTAATCTCTAGAGCCAGAAAATGAAAGCCTTATTACTTCAAATGAAGTGTACAAAAGCTATAGATCAATCTTGGCCTGTTAACTTAGCTCGAGATAGATAAATTGAAATGGATGAAACTGCTTAGAGTACTATATTTCTTCACTTGTCTGATAATGTCATTAGACAAATAGGCAAAAGTAAAACTGCAATGGCTCTCTAGGATAAATTAGAAGAAGTCTATGACACAGTCTCATTGCCTGATAAATGCTTTCTTTGAAAACAATATTTTTCTTTCAAGTTTGACCCCTCTAAAGATGTAGATGATAACGTGAATAGGTTCACTAGGATCACACAAAGCCTACCAAACTGTGATGAGAAATTGATTGATGAACAAAAGGTTGTCTGCCTCTTAAATGCTATGGGTGATAAATTTAAGGATCTTAGAAGTGCCTTAGAATATGGTGGACAGAAATTGACTACTAAAATAGTTCACACTTCCCTTAAGAAAAAGGAATTGGAATTTAAAAACAATCCTAAAGAAGCCTATAATGTTATAGGAACTTCAAAGAAAATGAATTCCTTTAGGGATGGTAAGTATATGAACAATTTCAATAAAAGCTGGAATGTTCCTAATAACAATAGGAACTGGAATAACACAAATGAAAGTCACCTTGGGGTAACTTTCAAAAGAAATACAACTCTTATAAGCCTAAGGTTAATTCCTTCAGAGGTCAGAACAATTTCAGAAGTCATGATAATTCTAGGAATCAAGATAATTTTAGGAATTAGAATAATTTTAGAGGGCAAGATAATACTGGTGGTCAAGACAACATTAACAGACCCGGACTTTGCTTTTACTATGGGACATCATGTCAAACATTGCTTTAAGAGACAAAATGAAGTAGGAACTAGTAATTAAACTGAGTCTACAACACATGATAATAATAGTGTTGTTTATGTTACTACTGAATCTGATAACAAGTATGAATGGATACTTGATTCTGGTTGTACTTTTCATATGTGCCCTGATAGGAATTTATTTGCTAGCTTCAATAATGATTGTTTTGGTTCTATGAAACTTGGAAACAATTTGACTTATGATGTAAAAGGAATGGGTAATGTTGTACTGAAACTTGAAAATAACATAACAATTGTTCTAAATCAAACAAGATGTGCCTGGCTTGAAAAGAAATCTTATTTCCCTTGGTGTACTTGATTCTGAGTCATATGAAATTAGATTGGATAAAGGTTACCTTAGTATTTTTAAAGGTAATTACTTACTGTGCAGCACTCCCAAACCCAATGGGATTTATGTTTTGAAATCATATACTTTTCGTGCTAATTCTTTCAATGCAGTCTCTGAAAAGGATAAAACTCTTTTGTGGCATAAAAGACTAGGACACTAGGTGAAAAATGTCTTAAATTGCTTGAGAAAAAGGGTTTTTTGGAAAAGATGTTGTACATAAACTTGATTTTTGTGAAAAATTGTTCTAGGAAAACAGAAAAAGAATTCTTTCGGTAAAGGCATTCACAAGTCTAGTAATATTCTTGAGTACTTGCATGCTGATTTGTGGGGTTGGGTTCATCTTTTAAAGTCTAAGGATGCTACTGTGTGGATATTTAAAAACTGGATTACTTTAATTCAAAATTTGAAAGATAGGAAGGTCAAAGTTATTAGGACAGACAATGGCCTTGAGTTATGTAATCTAGACTCTGATTCCTTTTGTAGTAATCTAGGCATTCTTAGACATATGACTGATATATACAGTCCACAGTAAAATGAGGTTGCTGAAAGGATGAATATGACACTGTTAGAAAGAACCAGGTGTCTGTTGCTTGATTCCAATTTACCAAAAATTTTCTGGGGAGAAGCAGTAAAAAATGCTTCATATTTGATCAATCTTTCACCTTGTAGTGCTATTGATTTCAAAATACCTGAACAGATTTGGAATAATTCTTCCCCTGGTTTTCAAAACTTAAAATTTTTGGATGTGCTGCCTACTCACATCAAACAGAAACCAAACTTGACTCCAGGTCTTTAAAATGTGTTTTTCTAGGCTATGCAGAAGGGGTCAGGGATATAGACTTTGGGTAAAAGAACATGGAGGTTACAGGATGATTATAAGTAGGTCAGTTGTTTTTAATGAAAATTCATTTCCTTGTAAAGATGAAATTTTGGAAGATCCCCTTAGTGAGAAAGACTTCATTACTTCTAAGCTGAGTACAGACCATCTCTGTATGGTGAAAATGGTCTTCCCAATACTCAGTTTCAGGTGGAGCAACCCTCACATTCTCGAAATGACATTCCTGAACATAAGTCACCAAATTTTGTTCCTATTTCTGAAACTGAAGCTGAAACTGAAACTAATTTCAATCTTGATAATTATAAGCTTGCTAGAGATAGGACTAGAAGAGAGATTAGACCTCTTTCTAGGTTTGAAGATTTTGATTTTGTTTCTTTATTTACTTATTCTAAACCTTTACAAACAGAAACTGAATCTTATGAAGAAGTCTTTTCTTTAAAAGATTCTAAATTTTGGCTTGCTGCAATGCAGGATGAAATGAACTCACTTTTGAAAAATAAAACCTGGGTTCTTGTTCCTAAAACTGATAGGTAGAAACTGATAGACTGTAAATGGATTTTTAAAATAAAAGAAGGTGACTCAAAGGATATAAAACCTAGATATAAAGCTAGACTTGTAGCTAAAGGTTTTTCACAAAAGGAAGGTATTGATTATAATGAAATATTTTCACATGTTGTTAAATATACCTCTATCAGAATTTTGTTTGTATTGGTTGCTCAATTTGACTTAGAATTAAAACAAATGGATGTGAAAACTGCATTTTTATATGGTTCTCTTGATGAAACTATATATATGTGTCAACCTAGAGGTTTTGAAAAACCTGAAAATTTTGCCTACTTGCTTAAAAGATCACTGTATGGCCTTAAACAGGCACCCAGACAGTGGTATAAAAGATTTGACACTTTTATACAAAGTCTGAAATTTGTTAAGAGTCAATATGATCCATGTTTTTATTTTAAGTGCTTAAATTCAAGTTATATGTATCTGCTTTTATATGTAGATGATATGTTAATAGCTGGATCTGATTTGAATGAAATTGTTTGAGTATATCTTAGACAAAAACTTAGTGCAGAATTTGAAATGAAAGACTTAGGTAATGCTAGAAGAATTCTTGGAATGGATATTTTCAGAAATAAAGAATCTGAAAAACTTATTTTAAATCAAAAAGCTTATGTTGAAAAGATTTTGAAAAAAATTAATCTTTTTGATTCAAAACCTGTTTCTTTACCGCTGCCCAGTTATTTCAAACTTTCAGTTGATCAATCTCCTAAAACTTTAGAAGAAGAAAATAGAATGATCAATGTGCCTTATCAAAATGCTGTGGGATCTGTGATGTACCTTATGGTCGTACCAGACCTGATATTTCTTTTGCTATTAGTGTACTTAGCAGATATATAAGTAAACTAGGTGAAACTCATTAGGAAGCTATGAAATGTCTATTTAGATATTTGAAAGGTACTTCTGATTTAAGCCTTATCTTTGAGAAGCAAAAATCTAATTTCTGTCTTAAAGGATTTGTTGATTCTGATTTTGTTGGGAATATAGATAATAGGAAATCTACCTCTGCATATTTCTTTGTTTTAAATGGTACATGTATTAGCTGGAAATGTCACCTGCAGAAATTAGTTGCTCTTTCTTCCACATAAGCAGAATACATTGCTGCTACTGATGATGTGAAAGAATTTATCGGGTTAAGAGGTCTTTTAGAAGAATTATGACATTTTTATGATAATTCTGTTAGTATTTGTATAGACAGTCAAAGTACTTTATACCTTAGTAGAAATCCTGTATTCCATAATAGGTCTAAACATATTGATGTCAAATTTCATTTCATTAGAGATGTACTTGATAAATGAACAATTAAACTTGAGAAAATTGCCACTGAATGCAATCCTGCAGATGTTGGCACCAAAACTATACCTGTTAATAAATTTAGAGATGCTTTAAGTTTTCTTAACTTGTTAGAATTTTGATACTGCCTTGTTTATGTTTTATAGGTGCTGACGATCCAATTGAGGTAGAGTATGTAAAGTGTAATTGGACCGAACCAATCAGCCCAAGTATTCTGAATTAAAGAGCTGAGCCCATTTATTGAAGTCCAAATGGAAGAAGCCCAACTGAAGATATGTAATCTACAAGCCTGGCTCAACCAGTCCAAACCTAAGAAGCCCAGTTCACGTATTTGGCCCAGACTCGATTTCTTGGCCCAATTCATCACCGCCCTTTTATCTTTAACCGTTGGATCATCTTGGTTTCATCACAGCCATCCAGCTAAGTGATAAGATCTGAGGGCTGATCCCTCACCTCTCACTTCTCATGCCTCTCTTCCAGAAAATTCTCTGCTCTCTCTCATACTCTACTGATTCTTCTTCTTCGTGGTTCTGAGAGAGAAAACTCATCTCTCGCACTGATTCTTTGTGGTTTTTCACTGATTCTTTGTGCATAATCAGTGGTTTTACTTTGTGGTTGATTTACAGCATTTGGTCTGTAATATTGTGATATTTTGTGCGATTTTTGAGTAATTTTGAGAAGTCTTTCTTTGACCTCTAAAACCTATTTTTATACTTGTATTTTTCATTTGATTAATAAATTTTCTGAGGTTTTATTTTTAGATCTTACTTTGTGGTTATTTGTTCAGTTTCTGAGACCTTAATATTGTAACAGTAAACAATAAATGATGAAATTTTCATAATGATTTCTATTGTTACTTTGTAATTTTGATATGATGATGATGAGCACGAAGTCAAATGTTTTATATATGTTTTTTGATGATTTTGACAAATCTAACAATTTATTACTTATTTGCCCTTTACAGAAATTTTTGTACCATATATATCCTACTTACATAGATTTCACATGTCTAAAAAGAAGGTACAAAAAGTAGACAAGTAGATCCTAAAATTGCTGTAAAAGATAAACATTTGGACTTGTGTACTCACCAAAAAATAAATAAAAGGAAAAAACTCTTGCATCTCCCGGAGAAATCACTCTATCTTCTCTCTTACCTCTTGCTCTCCTCGCTATGGACTCCCTCTCGGTTTCTCTTACCTCCGGAGCCAACTGCCGAACACCACCACCTTCCGTCGACAGTAAGCCCCCTCTTTGTTTCCCAGAAATCATTACTTCATTTTTCAAGACTTAGAATTGTTTCTGGCCCCAAAACCAAATAATAAAGTAGCAGAGAGGAACCTTTGTTGGAGACTTCAATCTTCTCCATCTCTTTCTCCCCTTCGTCATCTTCAATTATTTTTGGTCTAGGTATCAACTTTTTCTGCACTTGTATTGTATTTTGGTTGAAAATTTGTAATTTTTTTGGTCTAGATTTACATTGTCCCAAATTTTTTCCATGATTCAACTCTTTTTTGAGGCTCAAATGTGAAGAAAGATATAATTTTTTGAGAATATTGTTGATTGTAAATACTCTATGATTTGTTATATGATGATGGTGATGAGTCATTTGACCACAAAATGAGAAAAACTAGATAAAGTAAAATTAGAGAAAGAAGGTTTTCCCTTTGAAAGCGAGAATTTTAGCCCTTTTCAGGAATTGTCATTTTTTGTGGTTTGGGTTTTCAATTGTGGAAGTGAGTTTTAGGGTTTATGTTGTTACATTGTAAAAAATCTTTTGATTTTATGACTATAGGACGTTGTTTTTCCACTTGAAATTGTTACAATTTAGATTTTGCGTTCCGATCTTTGGAATGTGGATTCGGGGTTTTCCCTTATTGCTGTTACAATGTGGAATACGCATTTCTCAACAGATGCAGAATCACCTACCAAAACATAATCATCTGTCGAAAATATTCTGTCGTTCTTGACAGATGACTTCTGAAATTCTCGACAGATGGTATTATTTCTTTTATTCAATAGACTTTTCCCATTTCCCGACATCTGTTCATGTCTCTATGCTTCTCAACAAATGAATTTTGTACTATGATCTTTCTGATGTGAATATTCATTTATGTCTTTAAAAGAGCCCACTTCATTGTTTTGTTGCACAAATGAAATTCCCATTTGTATTATCCGAGGAAGAAAGACTTCACCCCCACATCTCTCAAAGGAGTCACCGAAGTACATCAATGGCCACTACATTAGATTTGGGCGAACCGAGCATGCTTTGGTTACCGGATTGAAATGTGGTGTGTTGGTCAATTCTGATGAGTACAAGAAAACCATAGAAAAGAAGAGGCTAAAAGAAAGGTACTTCAAAGGAAGCAATATGGTAACTTGCAATGATTTAGAGACATTTTTCTCACATCGACGCCAAAGGCGGATCGCTTCAAGCTAGGCCTAGGAAGATGTACCTGGATACCCACCACAAGAAGTAATTGTTATTAGTTCAGATGATGAAGTTTACCAAGGAAATGCAAGTGACGAGTCCGTTGTTGATGACAATTGAATGTGTTTTTGAAGAAATGTCTGTACTCAAGTAATCCTTTTCGTTGTTATGTTTATGTAATGTAGGAGTAACATTTGAAGTTCATGTGGAAACAGCTAATCTATTTGGTGAAGGTTGACAATGTAACATACGCGGCTATTAAAAACTGTCGAGAATTACAAAAATTATCTGTTGGAATCGACAGTTTATTAACAGAAATATATGAAATCTACTATTTCCCAACTCGATAACTACATTGGTGGATAACATACAAAAAATATTGTCTAGAAGCTTTACGTTCAACCGTTGAATTACTCATTCCACCGTGATATCGCTAGGCACTATAATAGACATAGTTTTGCTCCCTCGCCACTTCCATTCGTCATCTACTTTCACGAAGTCTCCACCATACGAGACGATAAATTGCGAATTATCACTCATTCCTGAAACAATGGTATATGCACATCAACAATTCACACATTTGACATGATAAGATTCATAAAGAAGTAAACAACGTCGCATTCGTTTGTTCGTAATAACTACATTATCATGTCTAGTGTCTTCCAACGTATCACACACAACATTGGTCGTCTCATTCGTCACAGGAACTATGTGCTCCACCATGGTTTCGTCTACGGGTCTAAATTTAACATGAGCATGTAACTCATATTATTCACAACTAATATCCATAGCTGCATCCACTATACGAGCGAGTGTTTCGAAAACAGTAACACATTGAGCCATTTTACTGTGAATGGTAATGTACCACTTCAAATCTTCCTCTTCCCGAATTTCGTTCGGTGGTATGTTCATGTTAGGAACCTTGAATTGCAATAAGATCTCACTATGTGGACTAGTAGTTGGGAGTTTCGCATTCAACTGTTCAATTAGTCCTTCCACCGTGATATTGATAGGCACTACGATAGACGTAGTTTTGTTCCCACGCCACTTCCATTCATCATCTGTGTTCACGAACTCTCCGCCATACGAGACGATGAATTGCAAATTATCACTCATTCCTGAAATAACGGTATATGTATGTCAAAAATTCACGCATTTCACAAATTCAAATTCATAACGAAATTATACAACTTCTCATTCGTTTGTTCATGTTATTGATCTTGAACTGGCATATTTGACAATTAAAATGTCGAGTTCGACATTTAAAAACTGTTGGGAACGACACATGACTCGTCGAAAATGATAGTACTCTGCGTGACTGGAATTCAAACATTAGGGTTTTTGCTAAAAACTTTCAACAGAAATTAATGTATTCCATTAATGCTCAACTACCACAATACTTTAAGACATAAAGAAAATCACAACAATGAAAGATCTTTATGCATTTATGAGGATATTATTCATGTGATCCAAATCCAAATCAATGGGTCTCAAGATCTCAATAAGTTGGAAACATGAATTATTAACAAAATATCAACATATTTAATGCTCATATTCATATGTTATAAAAATGCTTACCTTTCAAAATGAAATTTCAAGCTTCAAATTGTATCTTCTTCAAGTGTTAATGGAGATGAAGTAAAATGTCTTTAGTGCAAGAGAGATAGTATTCAAATGAAATGAATTTTTTTTTTTGTGTTTTTCAATTTATTTAAAAAAAAAATCACTAAAGCTTTTATCCATTGGCTAATTCATTTGTCAATTGGGTAGTTGTGGAATTTTATATACATCACATCAATCAATCCTTGACTCCGCTTGCTTAATACAAATTTTGTCTTATAGTGGTGTAAGGGGCATAGTGGACAATTCATGGGCAACATTAGTCATTTTTTAGCACCTTTTGAAAAGTTGTCATTTTTTTTTGGTATTATGCATTTTCTTGTCATCCATGCAAATGTCTCTTATATTAATAAATACTCTCACATGAGTACATGCCTCCTGAATAAGTCCATCCTAATCATTTGCTATATTTTTATTTATTTGGGGATCTTTACTTTAATCAGATATCGCTACTCTTCAGGCGTGTCTTATAACAATATGAGATAAAGCATCTGTAGCTAATATATAAGATTTTACCAATCTCTCATAGATATTGCATCTTGTAATTATGCTATCTTTGAACATTTCGTTCATATTTTCAATCGAACTTCTGGTTCGTATTATCAAATGCGAGGATATGTACATGGAATAATATGATGCATATGTATGATTTTAAGCTACTAATCTTCCCCATAATGTTGATAAAATTGTTCATCAAATTGACAATCATTTTTTCGGCGTTGTAAAATATTGCCCATTTGGGATCTATGTTCAGACCACGCATTGTTCTCAACATTATTTATTTTCTATTTCAGTGCATTGTAGTGGATCAATTACACAATTAAAAAATTAGATGGAAAAATTATGCTCTAACGATAAGACAATTATAACAGGGAGAACTAT
The DNA here is from genome assembly GCA_963555705.1 of Ligustrum vulgare. Classification (NCBI taxonomy): domain Eukaryota; kingdom Viridiplantae; phylum Streptophyta; class Magnoliopsida; order Lamiales; family Oleaceae; genus Ligustrum; species Ligustrum vulgare. Next base: position 49,098,442 of record OY743174.1, read on the forward strand.
GATATTGACATGATGTGTAATAGAATTTTCTAAACAAAAAGGGAAGTATTTTGTTTTCAATTAAATTAATTGGAGGCGTTTAACAAGCAAAAATGTTCAACCTTTTATCTACATCCCAACTAACACTTATTAAAATGTTGAGATTCGTGTCCACTAGCATTATCAAGATGCATTCTTGATTATATAATCTGAAAATTATATTCATAATTTAAAATTTGAGCAATAATTTAGCAAACTTCGGGTTGCTAACACCATGCAATCATCTAGTATATGTATCAAATCTATTAAATACAAATATTATTTAGATGATCAATGTGGAAGATGATGAGCCCCATTTATGACCCTAATTTTTTTTCCAGAAATATAGGAAATTTAATCCCTATTTTAGCTAGTGATAGTCAAAAAATTTCATAAAAGAGAACAAACATCATATATGATTGAATTGAAAAATCTTCTGGTTCTTCATTGAGTATCCATTTTAATTTCGCATCATTCTTGATCCAGTGATGGTCCAACTGGTCATGCCAAATAATAAAATCAAATTGAACTTCTGGTTCAATATAAGATATAATTCAATGATTAAACATTATATAATCATATATCATTCAAGTAGTCAAACTAATCAATGACCTTATGACATTAGTTATATATTTTCCTTCAGTGATAAATATGAACTCAAATGATAAATTATTCGAAACATATGCTACTTCGAAAGCATGTTTTTATTGTTCATTTCAAAATCAATATGTCAATATTCTTCTGGAATATTGAAATTGTAATATCATGCTCTTTCAAGAGCAATTAATATTATTTTATAATTGTTATTCTTCTTCGGGATCAACAACATATTAAACTTGATTCAATGTGAAATGAGATTTTGCTTCTTCAAGAACAAAAACGAAATATTCTTTTAGAATATTTAATTAAATAACTTAAATGGGATATTTCTAATGTACAATATTCTGTTGTAATATCGATTTAGATCAATATTCTGCTGAAATATCGATTTAAATCAGTATTCATCTGAAACATTGATTTAGATTGTTTCTTTTTCTAGAACAATGATACAATATTCTTTTGGAATATTGTACGATATTATTCAATGTAAAGCATACATTCAAACAAATGTTTATTGTAAGTTAGTATAATCAAAACGGTTTGATAAGATCAAATAACTATACCACTTTCTATGAAAATTCAAAGTTAATAGAATACAAACCTTTACTTTGAGTAGAAAAAGAAACTATGTTATTCGTGAACAAGTAACATAATAAATTGAATATTTATCATAAATAAAGTTGTTATTCTTCGGGAGTAACAACAAAATATTGTCCAAGAATATCAAATTAATAACATATCTCATAATGTTGGGTTCTTCGAGAGCAAATTATATTCCATTATAATATTTCATATGAGATAAAATTATAATTCTTCAGGAATCATTACAATAATATATTATTCTACATCATAATAATCTTCTGAATTATTAATAAATTCAAAAAAATATGAATTTCTTTGAGAAAAAGAGTACAATATTTATCACATGAGCAATAAAATAATATTCTTCTAGAATATTGAAACGCAGCAATAACGCAATATTCTTCTGGAATATTGATTCGAAACTCATTCAATTATAACAATAATTAACATCTTTTGTGCTACTTAGGAGCAAAAAAAAACGAGTTATTCTTCTGGAATAATTATATTTCTAAGATTGGGATTCTTAAAAAATAATAAGTCGATATTATTCTGGAATTATGACAAATTATGCTCTTTGAGAGCAAATAATATTCTTCTGGAATATTGATATTAATGATTTATTCTACCTTTCGAGTTAACAATATTTGTGCTCTGCATGAGTGACGATAAAATATTCTTCTGGAATATTTATCTAACGTGGGTTGTGTTTCTTCGAGAACACCAACACTTATTCGTTTAAAACATATTTTAAATTATGTTTCTTCAGGTGCATTGAGTCAATATTCTTCTGGAATATTGAAATTGTGATATACTGCTCTTCACGAACAAGTAATCTTATATATACATGATATTACTTGGGTTACAAGACAAAGATAAAATCTAAAGATTACAAAAATATTGGATTAACATAAACAAAGAGATATACTACAAATAAATCGTGAACGTGATTATCCAATATTTGCTGATTTTGATTCCAAGATTTATGATTGATCTTGTGCGTCATAAATAGTACAAACAAATATAATTGATATAGGCAAAAAGAGACAATGACACATTTTCAGTATCTTTTAGAACAAAAATTAATATGTCGGAACAAGATATATCTTCTTCCGCTAACGAACGTATTTCGATTCTTTAAAAATAATAAATCAATATTCTTCTGAAATATTGAAAATTATAATTATAATTTATACTCTTCGTGAGCAAATAATATTCTAGAATTATAATGTTGTGCTTAAAGTAGAATCATAGATTAAAACAATTTTTGAAACGAAATAATTATAATCCATAAACACCACGGAATTGAAACAATTATTATTGGAAGTGAAACACGAAGAAGTCAGATTCCAAATCAAAATTGATAATATGCGTATAGGCGGTGAAATTGTGGTTGGTTTGAAAAACAATATGCACAAATTTCAAAAGGATTAGGAAATGAATTGTGATTCAAACAACAAAGTAGGAAATTGAAAAAGAATTCAACTGCGATTGCATTGAACTTGGTTGAATAATAATTGGAATTGAAATTCCGTGTACAGAAAACAACAGAGTTTTGAGTAATTGGTTTGAATAATCAATTCGGAATTTATTGTTTGCGAAAATTTAAAAAAATCAGATGCACCAAATTAATTTTGGCTCACATGATATTATCTTCTAACTCAATTTGGTAGAGATTCGTGCTGATAACGTATTATAAACTAGAGAGAAAAGTAGAGACACCAATAAACTTGTATATTTTATTATGAACTAAAGCTTTATATATATAGACGAAGAAAATGATATATGAAGTAATTATAACTAGGATTATATATGGGTATAATTGTCATTCACTAAATAAGGGTATAATTGTCATTCACTAATACAAGATAATAATTACAACATATATTTATGTAAAATAAAACTTTTACGTTTGATTTTTGAGACAATTTTACGAACAATATGTTTACTGTTTGCTCTCACTTGTTGCTTGAATTCTCATTGAGGTTTTTGATTTGACATCCATATTACATATTTTTCGAATTCAAAATAATACAATAATTATAAAAAAATAATTATTATTAAAAAAATAGTTTATACAATAAAAAAATAATATGTTGATGTTATTAATAACACAACACGAATACCTATGCTAGTGCCATTAATGACACGTGTACCATAATATTTGACATCCATATTACATATTTTTCGAATTCAAAATAATACAATAATTATAAAAAAAAATTATTAAAAAAAATGTTTATACAATAAAAAAATAATATGTTGATGTTATTAATAACACAACACGAATATCTATGCTAGTGCCATTAATGACACGTATACAATAATATTTGCTAAAATATTCCCTCTGTCCCAACTATATAGGCTTATTTGATTTTTCATACGGATTAAGAAAATATATTTAATGTCATTGAAAAAATAATTTTTGTAAATAAAATTTCCAACTTACCCTTATTTAATATCAAAACTATTATACTGGAAGTAATAAATATGAGTACATTGATAAATAAACAAAATAAATACTTTTCAATCAAGAAATAAATCTATATAATTGAGACAAACGAAAAAAGAAAGGCAGCCTATATAATTGGGATGTAATGAGTATTTAATATAATATTTCTTTTTGCAAAAATTTCCAATTTAGAAAGTTATTTTGGAGGGAAACTATGTGTTGATTTCGGTGATTGCTATTCTACTTTAATCTTAATCTATTTACTATATAATAGTAGGAGAGTCTGAAGAGTTTTCCCGCTCACATTTTCCCGCTCAGAACAAAATGCTGACTCAAAAGAAAATGAACAAAATAAATTCCCGCCCACATCACTTCAAAATTCGAATTTTGAAATGACCTGACCTAGCATTAAATGTTCTGTCAATACATACTGAGCCAATAAACATCAATAAGGAAAATCTTGTTTTTCGTTGATTTCACGTTAACTGATGGGTTCAAAATAGGGTTTCTCTCTCAAAATAAAATTTCAGCTCTACCCCTTCTCTCTGTCGTCGCTCTCCCCCTTCTCTCTGCAATAAGTTCTTCTTCCCCACATCAACATAGACAAAATCTGGTCACTCATCCCTCTCGAAGTGAAGGCACATGCCGAGTAGTCACCATCTGATAAATTTCTTGTGCTTGGAAGGAAGAAGGTAGATCTGAACGTGTGGCAATTTCAGTGATTTTCTTCATATCCGAACGAAGGGATTGGAACTGAAGAAATTGATCGAAGCCTAGTAAGGGAGAGCTTTTTCTTCTTCCTTTTCATATAAAAAATGATGCATTTTCACAGCCAGCAAATGATTTTTACTTGATTGAGATAACTAAGATGCATTTTTCCAACTAGCTTCAGTTTATTATAATATGCTGAAAGGGGATTTCTTTGTGCAACCGGATATATTTAGTCAAACAATTTTGCACAACTTTATTGATTTATTCCGAGGGAAGAATAGTATAGTAACAGAGTTATGTGAAGTGAAGAGGTAATATTTATTTTTGATTATTATATCTTCATAGTGCCTCCAAGATCAACTGGTTTGTTATTCCCATAGACCATCAGAGTAGAATTTTAACAGTGATGATAAGCTTACAAGCACTGCAGTTGATTTTGCATATTATGTTGTCTTAAATTTCATGGTGACTGTGCATTAGTGAACATTGTCTTCAAGGCACTATATGGAAATGAAGAACAAGTCATGGTCATGATAGATGGAACTTTGAATATTTCATTTGGTAATGGGTATTGGCTTCCCACTTGAATTTCATTTGCTCTACTGTAGACATTTTTTTTACCTTAGTCCTAATTTGATCTTGATATATGGACTGATTTTATTTCCTAATTTGATCTTAGGAACCGTGGAGGTTCTGGAAGGCAAGGGAGTTGCATCTCCCTAGATATCGCAAGAGCCCAAGTTATGGTAGGAGGTAATAAAGAAAACTGAAGATAAGATTGTGACTTCTCGGTATTACCTCTGCTTCCTCTGAACATGCCTAATTTCGCAGAAATTTCACCTAAAAAACTTCTTCTCCCCTGTTCATCTGACTTCTCCTTCTGTTCAACACTTCTCCTTCGTTTTTATTACATTAATTTGATTATTACAGCATCAAAGAACAGAGATGTCACTCATTGTTAAGAAAGCCAGCTTCCGAAAAGATCAGAAAATTTTAAGTTCGATTCGAATTGTTTCTCATGAAACTTCTGATTCTGTACTGCAGATTTTGGAGGCTTTATTTTGGGAAAACATCAGCCACTGCAGGTATTTGATATAAATTATCCACCCTTTTCATTACATTGATTTTTCAGTACCAAGTTTCACCAATTATTCAGATTTTTAAGAAAGAATCAGAGTCTCTCCGCAAGGAACAAGAAGAAGAATTATCTATTGCTTGTGCTACTATTTGCAGGTCATGGAGGAGTATGTGCAAGGAAATTGTCACCTGTCTAGAAATCTGTGGGAATTTCCATTGGCTAGATCCAAACCAAAGGTAGTCATATTTGTCATTTTAGTTTGAAATAGGGTGCAGTAAATAATTTTGACGAATGATAATAGGGTTAGTAACTTGCACCTAAACTTCATGTTCGCTAGGTGATTCCATTAATTTGCAGTGTCTGCTGGGTGAAGCTAATTTTTGATCCTCAAACTTTGGTCAACAATCAGATTAAAGCACTGATGCTGATTGAATCTTGGGGAGAGTTTAGGTAGTCTTCTGATATTTACGTGTTTTTGTTTGTCTTCTACAACTTAGGTAGTCTTGTGAAGAGTCAGCAAATAATATTGTCCTCTGCTACTTCTCTCTCTTTTTCTCAGTAAAATAATGTTTCATCTAGCTGTCCTCCTTTGAATAAGTTGTTAATGGTCTCTTTGTTAATTGTTCTTGAGAAACAAGTTGTTAATGGTCCAAACTAATTAAAAAAAAAATAATCATTATTGTAACTTCCTTCTTTTCTTCCATTTATCTTACTGTTTGTCAAGTAGAGATTATTTGAAGTGAAAAATGATTTCTTTTGGAGTTTGTGTAATGAAGAGTAAAGAAAAGTTATGGTTTTGATGTGCAAAATCTATATATCTATATAAAGAAAAGCTATGGGTTTGATGTGCAAATTCTCCTGGGGTTGTTTTCTAATTTCTAATTTTTTTGATTATTTGATGCGAAGATGTTACTTGATGTTAATATGCAATATTATACATGATTTCTGGTTTGTTCTTTTATTCTGCACCAGACTAAGCTATGGATAATAATGGAGCACATGGCTGGTGATTCTGCTGCTGCTCTGGTAGGTAATTTACATATGGCAAGTAATTGCCCAAATTTGGATTCTATTCCGTGTTAGAACTTGCTATAATTAGAGGCCAGTTAGGAAACTTCCTAGGTTGATCTGAGTTTCAGAATATATATCTACTTGAGATTTTGATAATATGGTATTTGTTGCACCCTTGCCTTCATTTTCAAAAATCCATTATATCTGATGCAAATCATCTATTAAGTATGGCCTGAACTTAAGGCTTGACGTAAGTTTATGTATATTGATGGATGCTGACCTCTGAGCCTTCAAAGTTATTATATCCATCTGACCTGGTTGTCTAATTTCAAATTGAAAGACATCCTTGCACATTTACAAAGATTTTGTAGTTTTCTTTACTTAACTCAAATGGCATGGAAAACTATTCTTTGCTTTTTTTAATTTACTTTGGAAATGACGTCAATGAACTTCTTGAGCTATGAACTAAAAGTTGCATCTTCCAGGTGGTATTATTATTTCAGAAAATTGAAGGTGTCGAAGTATGCCTTTTTGGGATGTATGTTCAAGAGTTTGGGTTAGAATGCAAGCAGCCAAATCATCGCAGGGTTTATCTCTCATATTTAGATTCTGTTAAGTATTTCAGGCCAGATGTCAAAACAGAGATAGACATCCTAAAAATCAAAATGACAAGCAGGTAGTTTTAATTACGCTTCAATTTTCTTCATGTTCTACATGAATTAGTCTTAGTATTGAGAGGTTGAAAAACTTACAGGAAGAAATCAATGATGTCCTGTTGATACCAAAGATAAAGATGAGATTCTTGAGAGTGAATTCTTTGATACCAAGCAGGCATTTCTTAGCCTTTGTCAAGTAAACCATTATCAATATGATACCTGCGTCATGCTAAGCATTCCTCAATGATGGTCCTCTACCATCTTCACAATCCCAGTGCCACAGCATTTGTAACTTAATGTTCTTTAAATTTTAATAGTGTGAATATTGATTTTAAAATATGTTAATTTGTTTTTGTGAGTTTTATTTTAATTCTTTATAATCAATAAATTTGTTTTTTTTAGATTACTTCCATGAATTCAATTGTCGTGCATCGCACGGGTAATAACTAGTATATATAAAAGTAGAAGTGAGGAGAGAGAGCCATTTTGGAGGGAAAATTGCATTTAATGAGTCTCTCTCCTCATTTCTACTTTTATGTATAAAAAAATACATAAAAATAAATAAAGAAAAGAGAAATATTTTTGTAGGAAAGTTTATTATTTATTACATATTTAGTAAGATTTGTAATAAATATACTATGTGTAAATGTATTATATTGAAAATGAAAAAATCAGATTAATATATTTGAACATAAATAATGTGATACCTACGTAAATGTGTTATGTAGAAAATGAAAAACTTGGATTAATATATTTGAATATAAATAAATGTGATATCTATGTAAATGTGTTATGTATGAAATGAAAAAATTGTATTAATATATTTGAATATAAATAAATGTCATATCTATGTAAATGTGTTAAATTGAAAATGAAAATTTTGGATTAATATATTTGAAAATAAAAAATACATGCTATATAAATTTGTTAAGTTAGAAATGAAGATTTTGCATCAATATATTTTGAAAATAAATAAATAAAATCATTAAAATTTTACTTTTTAATATGTCAATAAATGAGTAGGTTTTTCAATAATTATATTACAAAATTAATTAATTATTTGCTATCAATTTTTTGCCACCAATGATAAATTGTTAGAAAATTTAATCATTTCATCATTTTGACAAAAATTGGTATGCTTAAAAAATAAGGAAAAATAAAATATATTAATTAGTATATATTGGATCTCGAATAAAATATATGTAAGCAACATATTAAAAAATAAAGTTAATTAAAAATTTTAACATATTAAAAGGAAAATAGGTGATAAGGTAGGAAAATTTTTAAAGAAAAACGTAAATAAAAGTAAAAAGAAATTTATACAAAAAATTTAATTAAGTGTCAAACTTTGAGTGGCGCGGTACACTGAGTTTACATGCAGATTTTTTTTTTTTTTTTTAAAGTTTCAAATTCTATAACATGTGTTATGTAGGAAATGAATAAATTGAATTAATATATTTTAAAATAAATAAATGTCATGGTATATAAATTTGTTAAATTAGAAATGAAAAAATTGAATTAATATATTTTGAAAATAAATAAATAATATTATTGAAATTTTACCCTCTAAGTTGTCAATAAATGAATAAGCTCTTCAATACGCATATTACAAAAATAATTAATTATTTTCTATTAACTTTTTATCCACACATATTTTCTCCATCCAATTTTCAATCACTACTTTTTACCTCAAAATCATAAATAAACAAGTTTATAAACCAAACATTATTACCAAACAGAGGCTTAATCATTTCATTATTTTGACAAAAATTGACATGTTTAAAAAATAAGGAAAAATAAAATATATGTAAGCAACACATTAAAAAATATAGTTAATAAAAGATTATAAAATATTTAAAGGAAAATAGGTGATGAGGTGACAAATTTTCAAAGAAAAAAAATTATATAAAAAATTTAAATGAGTGCCAAATTTTGAGTGACGCGGTATACTTAGTGTACATGTAGTATTTTTTTTTTTATTTTGAATAGTTTTGTCTTTTTTAAAGTTTCAAATTAAAAAATATTTTTTATTGAAATTTTATTGAAATTATGTTTTTTATCTGATATGATTAGATCAAGATATTTTAAAAATTATATATTCCGTGCATCGCACGGGTAGATAACTAATATATATATAAGTATAAGTATAGATGGCATAGATATTCATATAATTATATTCAATTATATGCATTGCATTTAAAAATTAAAAAAGATTAATTATACAAAGGGTCTCTTAAAGGTTGAATTTCATTTTCACGCATCACAAATTTTGAAGTTGATTTTCACTTTCATATATCGTCAATATTGTTTAATTTGTTACATTCATTTAAATATAGAACCTTGTATATTTAATTTGTTACAATTATTTTATTTTATTTTATATAAATTATAATATTTTCAGGGTTATTATTACTATTCATTCATTGTAGTAAAAAGTATTTGGAAAATCTTTTTTATTTACGTTATGCAAAAATTGCATTATTTAATTTAATTTTGAGCAATTGTTTAAAATATATTTTCTATAACAATTTTCTTGCATCACACAAGTGTGGACAACCACAAACTTTAAAAATAATTTAGTATTTAAAGAGGTTTTCCAAAATTTATGAGAATTTTAATTCATTTATATTTAGAACATTTGTTTGACAATTTTAATTATTAATCAAAAAAAATTGTGTGTTCAAACTTTTTTTTATTTTGAAATGATACATACAATAAAACCATTCATATTTTTCTTCCGTACAATAGTATTTTATTATTTAACTAACTCTCTGTGATCAATTTGATAACTTGTTTTGACCCGACACAAGATTGTTTATTCATTGTGCAATGCATGCAAATAAACAATTTGAATTGAGGATCTGCACATGACAATGAGATCTCTCCACTTTGTTGCCACTCACAATATTTTATTCCGAAACAATTAACTGGCTTTTGTCAATTGTTGGCTGCCAAGAGTTGTTGTAGAATTTTGATTCTTTAGTCAATTATTAGGTTTGTTAGAGTTGATAACCTTTTGACTTCTAAAATGCGACCAAAAGTTTTATAAGAATTGCTCAATGTTTTTCGAGTCTAATTACGAATGTTTAAGAGTTCAGATCGCGCGCTGAAGTGGTCGTTAACGGTCAAATTTGTGCTCTAATATTATTAGAGTTCGATAATAATTAAATCATGGTTAAGTATAAACTGCATATATTTGTCATTGTTTATAATTTTCAATTCAATGTTTTTCGAGTCTTATTACGATTGTTTAAGAGTTCAGACCGTGTGCTGAAGTGGTCGTTAACGGTCAAACTTGTTCTCTAATATTATTAGAGTTCGATAATAATTAAATCATGGTTAAGCATAAATTGCATATATTTGTCATTGTTTATAATTTCTTCAAATTTTGTTTATATTCATCGATTTATTACTTTTTAACTGTACACTAAAAATTTGGAAGTCGAAAGAGATGTTCTTTTAAAAGCATTTTTTTGTGGAAAAACTTGGCTGTCTTGTGCCTAATTCGTTGACAATGCAATTCGTATGAATATGAATCATGTGACAACAAAATTCAGTAGGTGGGGTGGGGTGGGGTGGGGTGGGATGGGATGGGGGTGGGGTAGAGGTGGAGGTAGGGTGCAAAAAGTCAAATGACTTTTTGGAGTTTCACCAACTCTTCAGTAATGCTTTCCCACGAAATAAAAGTTTGATACGGTACGCCATTTGTCTGTTGTTTGATAAGGAAAAAAAAAAAAAATATATTTATAAATAAAAAAATATGATTCTTACGAAATAAAATATGAGATTGAAAATTATTTGAGAAATTGTGATTAAAAAGTGATTTGAATAAATGTATTATTTATAAACATGTTTACAAATAGAAGTTTCATTAAAATCACGTGCATATGATTATGGTAAGACTAATTTTCCAACGTAGACAAGGCATGTAAAGATACTTCGAGTTGTTTTTATTTATATAACAACTTTGCTACATTCACAATGAGGGTCACAATGAGAATGACAATTTACTTACATGGCGCAATTCTTTTTTCCACATATCACATCATCTTTTAAATCAACAACAATAATACTTTCACATCATCAAATGTCATCTACATTGTCAAAATAATTGTGCACTTAGATTAATTCTTTATCTAATTTGAGCCAAATTTGTCACGTATTTGAAATTAATCTTTATTGAACCTCTTTTTTTTTCGCTATTAGATCATATCAACATAACTCATTAAAATTACGAGTTGAAGTTAGTAAAATAACTCATTTAGTTCTTTCAAATAAATAGGCTAAATACTATTAACATGGTAATTAACTTTTAAATTTTCTTTCTTACAAAATAATCCGAAGAGTATATACATCTTTAGTTCACTGGTTTCATTTCATTAGAGTGATGATTGGCCATTCATGTTTAGAGTCGAGAAAATTACATGAAATACATTTTAAGTTTACATTTCATTGATCCAAATATTTTACAAATCAGATGTAAATACATTTTTTTTTTAATATTTGCAAATAATTAAAATCTATACCTCATTAATAAACCACCACCTCATTAAAATATCTCTCATTAACCCACCCACATCCCAAACCTAAATAATTAACAGCCTCATTTCTCTCTAAGTTTAATCCCTCCCCACCACAAGCGGTGGCGAGCGCCGCTGCACGTCGTTGCGACGTCTTGAGAGAGAATTTCACTATTTTTATAATAACAATAATATCAAGCATGTTCTAATGTCAACGAAAGGCACACCTTATGGTGCCCTTCAAGACACAATAATTGAAGAGTGTGGGACCCAGTTGTTGTGTCTTGAAGGGCACCATAAAGCACATTTCGTTGGCACTGGATCAAAATTAACAATACTATTACATTCCCGCATTTTAGAAGTATATTAACCTTCATGTTTACCTATCTTTACTACACCTAATCTTCTAAAAAAATGGAGTTCAAATTACGTAATCTTACAAATTGATAATTACACGTAATTTTTCAATCCCTAATTGTAGATTTCCTCGAGAATTTCACTATTTTTATGATAACAATAGTATTTGCATTTCTACAATTAAGGAGCATGGTAGCTACCATATTTAATTACCAATTCTTCCTCTTTGTTTACTACATGCATTCTTTTCGAAAAATGAAAAAAAAAAAATTCCTTAAGAATTTCACTATTTTGTGGTAACAATAATATTTTATATCCCACGATTAAAGAGCATGATAACTACCACATTTAATTCCCTATTTTTCCTCTTTCTTTACTACAAGTATTTTTATGAAAAATAAAAAAATGTTAATTATGCCTATGTTTGTCTCCTATTTTTTCAAACTTTTTTTTTCCGTACTTATTTTCAATTACATATTCAAATAATAAAATATTTTACACATAAAGTCTTAATTTTTTTCCTATTTAACCACACATGCTTACAAAAATTACTATTTAAAAAGTCAAATTCTCTTTATATGTCCATCGAATAGGGCGATAACTTCTCTTGAGAGAGAATTTTACTATTTTTATGGTAACAATAATATTAAATTCCTGCATTTAAGAAGTATGATAACCTTCATATTTACCTATCTTTACTACACGTAATCTTCTAAAAAAATGGAGTTCAAATTACGTAATCTTACAAATTGATATAATAACACGTATTTTTCAATTCCACCTGATAACAGTGTAATAATAATGTAATTTTCACATTTTTCCGTTTGGTAATACTTTAGTAATTTATAAATTGATTTATTTATGATTTTGAGGTAAAATATACGGTTGAAAAATAAAGAGAGAAAATTTGAATAATTAAAAAGTGATTTGAAAAATTGTACTGTTTATAAACCGATTTATAAACCGTTTACCAAACGGATAGTTAAAATCACTTTCAATAACGGTTCAAATTGAACTATCGAATACAATTAAAGTTATACTAAATCCTAATCATGTACTTAATAAAGTACTGACTAGACTTAATCTTCTATATTAGATGGGACCCAAAATGCATATATGTAGGCCTCAAAATTCTGCACCAACTACTATACAGATGTTAACTGGAGAATTCGCTTTTTTAGAGTTGTAATCGGAAGGGACTCTGCTTTGAAATATGAATAAAACCCAGATGAAGGAACTCAAAGAAACCCAACAATTGTTACCTAAAATGGAGCCAAAGCCTTTAGAGGTTGAAACCCATGAGGCTCCATTTTCCACTCAAAATGGGAAAAATCTTGGAGAAAAAACATGGGCAGAATCGAAGAAACTGTGGGAAATCGCCGCCCCGGCTATACTCACTGCTGTGGCGCAATTCTCTATTGGATTTGTTACCGTTGCCTTCGTTGGGCACCTGGGAGAGGTTGAATTGGCTGCTGTTTCTATCGTACAGAATGTGCTCGAAGGATTCGTATATGGCATAATGGTATGTAATATGTGTATATATTGCTTGAAATGATTGTTCTTCAGATGTTGTTGGGTATTGTCGTATTGATGGATGAATGAATTTAAATTTGGGTGCGTGCTAGATCTGCATTTCACTGTTAAATTGTTTTCCTGCATGTAATGGGCAACTCATATTGTTCTTTTTTATTACAAACTCAGCATGATGTCATTATTTGAGTCGATGTTTTTGCTTTGCTTAAAATTTACTTTTCTAAGTTTGAAGATCACGCTGGACAAAATAACTAACTTCAAAAGTAAATTTCGACTACTTTGAAGCACAGCTAAACTGCTAAACTGGCAAATTTGGATGGATCAAAATCAACTGGATATTTGTCTATTGACTTGCTGTTTTAGTTTCTGTTCTCTTTATAATAATAGTGCTCAAAATTGACTCTTCTTTTCACTAACAAAAAGTTTTTCTGATCAGATCTTACTAATAAGAACCTTGGACAGTAAAGAAGATCTCTGATTCCAATTATATTTGTGATAGTAGAACATTGACTCTAACATAATGTTGAGTATTTGATAGGATGTCGGTTTAGGAAACTTTAGTTTGGTTACGATGGCTTATAAATATAAAATTTTATTTCAATACGAATTGATTTTTCAGTATTGTGCTAATTTCTTTTATTAGCTAGGAATGGGAAGTGCTCTAGAAACACTATGTGGCCAGGCAGTTGGTGCTGGACAGTATGAGATGCTTGGAATCTACATGCAAAGATCGTGCATTATAACCCTAGTCACAACCTTGTTTTTAACGCCTCTTTATGTCTTTGCGTCTCCAATACTTAAGCTCCTTCATCAAAGTACAAATATTTCTGAGCTAGCGGGGAAGTATGCTATTTGGGTCATTCCTCAGTTGTATGCTTATGCATTGAACTTTCCGGTGCAAAAATTTCTCCAATCACAAAGCAAGATATGGGTTATGACTACAATTTCTGTCGTGGTTTTGGCATTTCATGTTCTTTTGAATTGGATACTCGTGATAAAGCTTGAGAAAGGCTTGCTTGGTGCTGCCATAGCAGAGAACATATCATGGTGGCTAGTGGTTTTAGCTCAGATAGTTTACGTGGTGTCGGGTTTTTTCCCTGAATCATGGACTGGATTTTCTTTATCAGCGTTCAAATCCCTTGCTGGTTTTGTTAAGTTGTCACTTGCATCAGCTATCATGCTGTGGTAAGTATTTCACTTTAGTATTGTGGTAAAATTAACGACTCAAATTTATGATCCTACAATCATATCAAATTTGACATGGCAGCTTAGAGCTATGGTATTTTACTGTGGTGATCCTTATGGTTGGTCTGTTAAAGAATCCAGAAGTTGCAGTAGATGCCGTATCAATTTGGTCAGTCCCTTAACCGTCTTTTGATATTGCAATCTTAGTCTGTACTTGGTGGGTTTATATAGGTCTCTTAAATTCTTTAATTGGATATTTTATCACACTTTCTATTTTTTGTTACTTACGATTCCTGATTGTATGACAGTATGAATCTGGAAATTTGGACATTGATGATTACTCTAGGTTTCAATGCTGCAATCAGGTAAGATATCGTCTTCCCCTCATGAGTTGAGATCTATTGTCCCCATTTTCCATCAAAAGGTCGAATACTTCCTGATTGTGTGTGGACTAATCAACAGTTTGATATACTTCTTGGGTATTAAAAAGCAGCTTTTAAATTCGGGTGCTACAAATTTGAATATTTCAACAAGATTAGCATCTTTCAAGGAAGAGTTGCTAGTTCCTTGAGTAATTATAATAATCTCAATAATGTGCAGTGTACGTGTATCTAATGAACTCGGAGCTAATCGTCCTAAAACTGCAAAGTTTTCCGTGGTAGTGGCCGTGATCACATCAACGATATTTGGAATTTTCTTTACTGTTGCGATACTTGCAATGAGAAGCTCTTTTCCCAAAATATTTTCTGACAAACCAGAGGTCATAAGAGAGACATCCCGCTTGGGTTATTTCCTGGCAGCAACCATCTTCCTCAACAGCATTCAACCGGTACTCCATGGTAAATCGAATTACATTTTCCTGTTTGCATATGTACACGAGCACATTATAAAGGGAAACATAGTCGCAGAGTATTGGTATGTTCGCTATGGAGTATAGTAAATTAACAGAAGCTTTCTTCCCCGACTTTCAGGGGTGGCAGTTGGTGCAGGGTGGCAATTTTCCGTCGCATTGATAAACGTTGTGTGTTACTACTTGTTTGGCCTTCCTCTAGGTGCTTTTCTTGGTTACAAATTTAGTCTTGGTGTAAAAGGAATATGGTCGGGGATGTTAGCTGGTTGCCTTCTACAAACTGTTGTTTTGATTCTGCAAGTATTCCGGGCTAATTGGACTAAAGAGGTTAGCTTATTATAGATATTTCCTTTGTCGAACTTCATTTAGTCTTACCAAGTGTATTTTTCTTGAAAATCAATTCATCAAGAAATTCAAGCTCGATTTGACTTGTAATTTCCTAACACTATATGCATATCTTGTTTGACTCAGGCTTTGCAGGCTGAGGAGCGTGTCAAAACATATGCTACCTCTCCGTTACCCCAAATCGAGGGATGAGTAATCGAATAATCAGATAAAAATCGGAAGGAACGTGTGAAATTGTTGCCGCTGATATCAACAAAAAATGAAACATCCAACATCACTTTTTGTGGTGCAGACTTCGGACTTACAGCAAAATCTCAATGGATATTCAACACGGTATTCTTATGTTAGGATAAGAAGAGATAGCATGATTTTACTTGAGAGATAAATTTATATACTTTAGGTATTTTTTTTCCTAACAAGGAGGATTTTGAGGGCTAATCTTGTATTTGAGAAAGACACCAGCCAGAGAAGAATACTGGAATTTTATACATTGTCATCAGTTCAGTTTTCTAATTCTGTTCTCAATCTTCTTCACTTTGTATTGATCTGAATGCACTGGTTGATTGCCTAATAATTATTCTTTCTTTTTTATCTTCTCTTCCACCTTGCTTACATTCACAAAATCAATATGATATTAGAGTTTCAATCCATATGGATACTCTGTTTCATGGTGTGAAGGAAGAAGCATGACATTTTTAAAAAAAATGCTACTTTTCCCGAAGATGGTGACCGAATTAGGGACCAAAAATGATGTGAAGGGTTACGAGTTGATGATTTTGAAGTTGACATGATGAGTACAAAATCAAACAAACTATTGTTGTGTGTGTAAATGTAAAATTTTCGATCATTCTTTAAGTCCTTATAACAAAATTGAATATTTTTATGTCATTGAGTAGATTATCATTTTAATGTTTTTGAGAAAATTTCGAAGGTTATTCATATAATTTCTGAGTTTTATTGTTGAGTACATTCCATCATATCATGCTATATGAACAATACATATGAACAACACACTCACATGAGGGGTGGGGTCGACAAGTGTGGGACACATCTCCATGTGAGTGTGTTATTCACTAAGTTGTTCAAATGTATTGTTCATTTAGCATTTTTCTAAAAGATTATATCAATCACTTTTATATAAGAGATTATAAGCCCCACAATTGTCAAGGTGTATGGTGTACCTTGTATAGTGGACAAACAAACTGACCCAATTTTAGTTTGACCCGCTTTTAGGTATTTGATCATGACTTGAACTCCTATTCATATCGTCAGAACCGAATTTATTATAATGACTATTGATCTAGTAATAGTATCTCTCTCACGTTTCTTTAAAATAACAGAGAACACGTTTTCACGAGCGTTGACGGATTTTGGAGTGCTTATTAAGGAAAATGCTTAAAGTACCTCGGGGTTTACCTCCGAGGTGACCCCCTCCTCACATGAAGGGGGTGGAGCCCACTTTCAAAAGTGGGCTCCACCCCCTCATCTAAGGAGGGAGTCACATCGAGGATAAGTTCCGAGGTGCTTGTATCATCACCCGCTTATTAAGGACGTTAACAAATACCTTGAACTGATAATCAGCAACTATATTGCCTCACAATGTCGACAGAGGGGAATGTGTAACCCTTCCCGGTTTATGATTTCAAAAAACTTTGTTAAAACATAAATTTGATTACATTTTACTTAGGGTCTATTCGACATCTTTGAGAGATTTATAAATTAATTTATTTATGTTTTGAGGTAAAATATAAAAAATGGAGAGAAAATATGTTTTATTAAAAAGTAGTTTGAAAAATTGTATTATTTATAAAATAATTTATAAAATTGTAACGATTGTGTTAAAAAATATAAATCCGTCTTTGATTGAAAAGATAAAAATGGATGATAAGAAAATATTTTCTAAGAAATGATTTGCTTGGAAGTTGTTTTTCTGATAAATGTTAATTGGAAGTGTTTGATATGATTAATTTTTTAGGTGAAAAAAGTAGGATTTTTTTCTAGTTTTATTATTTGATTGACATTGTTTTTCAGAAAAATAATGCAAAATTTAACTATTTTATTTATTTATTTATGTATTTATTCACTCATTTGTATTTGATAATATTAATGTTTGATTTTTGGAAAGAATAAGTCAATTAACAATAACAAAATGATCAAGCGTGATGAAAATGTGTTTTCCACTTAAGGTGGAAAATGTTTTCTTATCAAATAGGTAGGAAAATATTTTTAAGGCAAATGAGTTAAGTGTATTTTAATTTGTTGTACTTTGAAAAATATTTTTCAAAACAAAATTTTCAATCAAATATCAAACAAATATAAATGATAAAAAATATTTTTCATGATCAGACATTTTCTAAGCAAATAAATGAAAACCAAACACAGATAAGTAATAAAGACTTGGACCACAATTTCAAAGAGGCATTTTAAGATAGTATTATAAATTTCAATTCAAACAAACAATTCATTGAACTAATACTCGAAAAAGCACATTTCATATATTGGTAACTTCTAAGGGAGGACACTATTTTTCTATTTGAAATGAAAAACCGAGTCTTTTCACCCAAAAACAAATAAATTAATGAGGAATATTGTTAGGAGAAAAAAAATAATAAGAGAGAGAAAAAACTGTACATGTAATAAACGAGGATCACGATCACCGCGAGAGATAAATTGCGCACCTGGCACACGATTTCATCTGCCGCCAAATATACATTAACGTTACCTCTCAAGTCACACTTGACGCATCTAGGACCACACATGGCCACCTCTCTGCAATTTTCTCGTTTCTCCAAAAACTGTACATATAATAAACGAGGATCACGATCACCGCGATAGATAAATTGCGCACCTGGCACACGATTTCATCTGCCGCCAAGTACAAGTTAACGTTACCTCTCAAGTCACACTTGACGCATCTAGGACCACACATGGCCATCTCTCTGCAATTTTCTCGTTTCTCCACCGGACCGGACTTCTCTTTATCGAAGACACAACTTTCCTGGTACCGGAAATCCTGCTCCGTTCGATGTTCTGCGGCCGGAGAAGCTGCATCATCCTCGTCGGCTGCTGTTGAGTCGGAGTTTGACGCTAAGGTGTTCCGACACAACTTGACTAGGAGCAAGAATTACAATCGCAAAGGGTTTGGACACAAAGAGGAGACTCTTGAGCTCATGAACCGCGAGTACACAAGTATTTTTTTTATTTTATTTTGCGATTTATGTACTTTTTTAAAGCTGTTTTGGTCGATAATAGGCTCAGTTCGGAATTGATATTTGAATTTCAGTGGTAGAATAGCTGTTGCTTTATTTTTCTCTGTTTGCCCTGTGCAGGTGAAAATTTTCTCTTTAAAGAAACAAATTTGTTGATTTTTTTCCCCTTGAAGTTTTCCTATTTAGGATTTTTATTATTGCAATTTGCAAAGTGCCTTTACTTCTCCACATTAGGCGCACATAACGTGTGTATGTAGTGAGATATGTATTTGATTAGTAGGTTATTTTAACCTTTGCATTTTATGCACATTTTTTCAAGATTAACGGGCTATAGATAATTTTGTGATATTGTTTTGAATCATATGATGCCTAACTGGTATTTTGCAGTCTTAATTGCAGTTTTATAGTTTCTCACATAATTCTTTGTGCAGCTTGGCATGCGTGATCTTTTGTTAAATCCTGTTTGTATTTTTTTATGTTTTTGAATTTGATGATGGTGGTATGGAAAATTACAGGTGACATTATAAAGAAATTGAAGGAAAATGGGTATGTGTACACCTGGGGAAGTGTAACAGTAAAGCTCGCTGAAGCTTATGGCTTTTGTTGGGGGGTTGAACGGGCGGTCCAGATTGCTTATGAAGCAAGAAAACAATTCCCAACTGAGAAGATTTGGATCACCAATGAAATTATTCATAACCCCACTGTTAATCAGGTATTCGTTTCTGCAGTCATTATCTATCTTTCATCAAAATTCAACTATATTTGGAAGTAGATATTAATCACAGGCAGACGTCAAAATTTTTGGTTCATTTGTTCCTTTTCTCAATCTATTGGTTGTTCAGTCACCTTCTTTGGAGCGTTTACATTTTATCTAGATATTCTCTTCTTACATTACTGGCTTCAGGGTTTTATATTTATCTGTTAAGGCTTTATTTTTGAGCAGTACTTTAAGTTTACACTTAGCTCTAAGCTGTTGTTAATTTATATTCTTTGGTCTACGGCATATTTTAAGCATATTTCTACGATTAAACTTCATTATTGGGTTCTAACAAATTATGCAATCAGTATAGGATTGTGCCTGAGCTCATGGATACACGTGTATAATATTAATGTGACAGTGATATTTACATGTTATATTGCTCCTTTTAGTCACTTTGTGAACATTTATTTCATATAATGACCTGCAGTGAACGAGTGAGTGAGGGTCTGTCATGTTGTCAAAGAAGATACTATTTACAGAAACATTTTTGGGAGTGTGGCTTTTATGTAATTTACAGGTTATACATGATTACTAATAACGTCTTTTAACTTACCAGAGGCTCGATGAGATGGAAGTTAAAAATCTTCCAGTCAAGGATGGGAAGAAATTTTTTGATGCTGTTAATAAGGGCGATGTCGTGGTGCTGCCTGCTTTTGGAGCTGCTGTGGATGAGATGTTGCTTCTGAATGACAAGAAGGTGCAAATAGTTGATACAACTTGCCCATGGGTATCTAAGGTATTTTTCCACTTTGACAAATTCTAAAAACAATTATGACTATATGTAATTATCTCCATGATTCACACCCCAATCTGACCATATACATTTTTTTTTTCTATTAATTTTGTTATGTAGGTTTGGAATGCCGTTGAAAAGCACAAGAAGGGAGAATACACTTCAATTATTCATGGAAAATATTCTCATGAAGAGACTGTAGCAACTGCTTCTTTTGCAGGGAAATATATTATAGTCAAAAACATGGTAGAAGTATGTCTAATATGCTGCTTTGTATTTTTTTTTTCTTTTCTGCTTTGTAATGAGCATCCATTGTCGTCAGTTGCTAAAAATAAGCAGGCATTACAAGTAATACTTAAATGCAGGCAACATATGTTTGCGATTATATTCTGGGTGGTGAACTTGATGGATCCAGCTCAACAAAAGAGGTTTTTCTTGAGGTGCAGGACAAATAGCTTACATTCTTTACTTTTAAGACTTCGGTATCACTGGAAGTTCATCAGTTCATGTCATTTGTTTGTTTGCAGAAATTTAAATATGCTGTATCCAATGGGTTTGATCCAGATACAGATCTTGTGAAAGTGGGTATTGCGAATCAAACAACGATGTTGAAGGGAGAAACAGAGGATATTGGTTAGCTGCTAACTTGCAGTATCTTTCTTGTACTTTTGAAATATACAACTTCTTATATTGATATCAGCTTTTTATTTTACAGGAAAATTAGTTGAGAGATCCCTGATGCGCAAGTACGGAGTGGAAAATATTAACAATCACTTCATAAGTTTCAATACTATATGTGATGCGACTCAAGTAAATTCCCTCTCAAACATCAATACCCAAAATTTCCTGTTTAATACTTTTCTTGATACATTTAGGCGGCCTCGTGGAGAAGAAGATAATAGCGTTAAAATAACTGAATGAATTTAAGTTTTTGTTTCCCACCAAAAGAGAAAAAAAGAGATCCACCATGATGTTTAATTGCTACCAATACTTAAACCTGTTATAATTTGTGCTCGACTTTTAAGACTTCGTTCTCTTATTTAAGTCAACACTTCTTGCATTCAGGAGCGGCAAGATGCCATGTATAAGCTGGTTGATGAACAAATGGATCTCATGCTAGTGGTTGGTGGATGGAACTCGAGTAACACTTCTCACCTACAAGAAATTGCAGAGGCTCGTGGAATTCCATCTTATTGGATCGACAGTGAGGAGAGAATAGGTCCTGGAAACAGAATTATTTACAAGTTGATGGTATGTGCAAGTAAATGTTTTCTATTATGCAGCTAAATCTGAGTCAACAAACATTTTCTGATCGTCTACATGTTTGCTTTTAACAGCATGGTGAGTTGGTAGAGAAAGAGAACTGGCTACCAGAGGGCCCTATTACAATAGGCGTAACATCTGGTGCATCCACCCCTGATAAGGTAATTCTGCAGCTATTTGTCTTTTTTTCTATCCTCCCTTTTCGCATCACTAAAATTTTATTTGCATGGTTCTGTGGCTTTCGCCTCTCAGGAATCCACACACATGCACGTGTATGCACATTCACACACACTCAATCTTGGTTAAATAATACGGCCTTGATCATGATCTGTTCGCAATAGTTGTACATAATGTCAGGGCCACTGAACTCAAATATTTAAATCCATCCCAATGACTTGAGAACATGTTTAGCTAAGCCCTTTTGTGGAAAGTTAGTGAAAACTTATTTTTAAAAAGCAAGTCTTTGGCGAAAGCTAAATCATGTTTGGCAAAAGAAATTACTTAACCGTAAGTTTACCTTTTTTTAGGCATAGCCAAACACGCTCTAGTACATCATCAAAAGCTTAAGATTTCTACAGTGCTATAAGCTGACTTTTTTTTTCTGTAAAATATGCTCGTGGTCAGGTTGTTGAAGATGTCCTCATCAAGGTTTTTGACATCAAGCGTGAAGAAGCATTGCTAATGGCATAGATTAGGTCACAACACCGCCACACTGGCACAGTGTAGATTAGCTATGCAAGTCTGTGTTTACTGCTCAATAAATAAGTCAATAAATAATCGAGGAGTGATTTGTAGTTCCACAGTTTGTAATATGATGTATGTATGAAGTTAGAATTTATAAATATATGACCTTTATATGCGAGATGGCTCTCTTCCTCTTCATCACCCCGGCACGCATCCTGCTTCTTGTTGAATTTCTAAGAGAATTATCTCTAAAAGAGGAAAAAAGTATAATTCCTGTTAAGTTCTGATTGGAAATCTACTAGGGAGAAGAATTGTTTTTCATGGATTTGAGAATTTACTGAACTGGATTCAGCGATGGCCAGTGTGTATCTTGTACCGACAAATTTTTAAAGGGTCGTTTGACAATTATATATATATATATATATATATATATATATATATAAAATTTGTAGCAAAGTTTTATGAAAGTTGATAAAATGTGATTAAAAACAGGGGAGGTGAGGTTTTTTTTTTTTTTTTTTTTTTTATTAAAAAAAAAAACCTAACCCACTGGGACATGATGCTAAAATATAGTAGTTGTTGTTGTTGTTTTTTTTTTTTTAAAAAAAAAAACCTAAACCACTGGGAATCACATGATGCTAAACTATAATTTGAATGTGTTGACAGTCTTAGATTTTCGTGGATAACCTGTCAAATGCACCAAAAATTTGAAATAATAATAATAATAATAATAATAATAATAAATAAAAAAGAACTTTTTACAATTTTGGAAAATGCCCTAGAAGATTTATTTATGGGATGAAAATATCAACTTTTTTTATTTTTATTTTTTTTTAACTTGAGAAGGATTATGACAAGCTACTCAAATATGTGCAATTCGTATCTTTCTTGGGTTGGGTTGAAGCTCAACTCAAGTGGATATTCCATCTTAGAGTAGGGACGAATTCAGGAATATGATTCAGTACGAGCGAATTTTATTCAGCTCGAATGGCCACTACTTGCGTAATATTTTAATTAAAATTCTATTATATAGATTTTAAAGCATTCGTTGACTTTTGATCGATTTATTACAGTTACGGATATAACTTCTTAATGTATTATTATAGATTTATACAGATTTTTTAAGCGAAAGTTTTTAAATAACATGTGGCTGCAATTTCCTTTTTGTTGGCGGGACCATGTCATCTTGTAGCTTGTGTTGGATAATGCAATTGCAAATCTTCAAGATAACTGCTGCTATTTTGCTCAAAAATCCTTTGATCATTAATTTTTGTGGCATAACAAAGATTCCATGCGATGGGGCTGCTACGGTGCGTGCAATCACCTACGGTTAGCAGCATTCCTCGATCTGGGTTGATCGAAAAACCATTTCTACGTGGGCACACCGTTGTCAAGTTTATCAATAACAAGGGAAATTACCCAGATGCGAGAAAGCTTAAATTTCCTGATTTTAGGGCTCAAGCATCAGGTACCGTATTCCTACAATGTTGTTCATTTTCTTACTTGTTTGTGCTATAATGAAGCCTTTTCTGTGGGTTTGGCTGTGATTAAAAGCCACTTGCTATAAGTATCTCTTAGGGTGTGTTTGATGTTGTTTAGAGTTTTTGTGGTTCTTTTTTTTTATTTAATTTTTAAATGGAGTTTTTGTGGTTTTGAACAAGAATAGTGCATTGTACTTTTTAGTTTGGTGGGGGAAAAAAATAGATTTCGTTGGCTAGATTTAGCATATTCGAGAATCAATTTCACAGTAGTTTGATTTCTCGAGCTCCTCGAGGCCATTCAGGTTTGGACTTGAATCGTGAATGAAACTTGCCTAGTAAGGACGTATTCAATATCCATGTCTTGATTTATTGTTTGTGAAAACTGTGCAATAAGTGCATGTTTGGTACATAGTATTGGATATGATTAACGGTCCTCCCACCAAACATGTCATATGAGAAATTGCATGCATAACTGTCTTCATAATGAAAGGAAACATGTTCCTCCCCTTGTAGTTCTATGTGTTTTGAAATATTTAATATGTCATAAAATATGGACTTTGATGTTCTTCCATAAGGCACCGTGAAATCCAGCTTGGAGGCGCCCAATGCAACTTCAACTGATGCTGGTCTAAAGGACAGCAATCTTGTTTTTGTCGCTGGTGCGACTGGTAAAGTTGGGTCACGAGCTGTAAGGTCATTAATTTTGACTTCACTACATTTATATGAAGCTTAAGGACTATGAACTTTTGAACTATAATTGATAAGTCTTAGTTTCCTGCAGGGAGCTTTTAAAATCAGGATTTAAAGTTCGAGCAGGTGTTCGGAATATTCAGAGAGCTGAATCTCTTGTGCAAGTACGAATTCTGTTTGGTGGAATGGTTAACATAAGGATAGTATTTTCAACTCTTTATTCACTGGAAACTTTTTTTTTTGTCCTAATAGAGCGTTAAAAGCATGAAGCTTGAGGACGCGGCAGGAGAAATTCAACGTATGATAAATGGGCTTTAAGAACTTATTTTATACATGTGATTTTGATTGTTCATAGACATGAGATTGGCTGTTGTTTTCCTTCCTATGTTTACACTTGTCTGTTGATTTCATGTCACATAATTCCTTTGGTTTTTAGCCCAGCTATAGATAAGCTTGAACTCGTGGAATGTGATCTGGAGAAACAAAATCAGATTGGTCCTGCACTGGGCAATGCATCGATTGTTTTATGTTGTATTGGCGCCAGCGAGAAGGAGGTTTTTGATATAACTGGACCCTATCGGATTGACTACCAGGCAACAAAAAATCTGATTGATGCAGCAGGTAAAAAAAAAATCCAGGTTCAGGTATGCAGATGCTATTGGCTTAAAAAAATAGCAGGACTGGTCTGTATTTTTCCATAAATGACATTTAAGTAACTTGTATTAGTGAAAATGCTGCAACGGTAACTGCTGTCTTCCATGCAGCGGCCTCTGCAAAAGTTGACCACTTCATTTTGCTGACATCTCTGGGAACAAACAAATTTGGATTTCCCGCGGCTATCTTGAAGTAAGTATGGATTTTTTCCTATCCAAATGGAAAAGTTTCTGAATTGTAGCAGAACTCATTGGGCTGCCAACTAGAGATTTGCTCATAAATACTCCGCATCCCTTTTTTTAACTCATTGGGCTGCCAACTAGAGATTTGCTCATAAATAATCCGCATCCCTTTTTTTAATTCATTCACCTTCATCTACTTATGTGGCCAAAGTTTGTTTTGGGGAGTCCTTTGTTGGAAAAGGAAAGCGGAAGAAGCCCTACTTTCCAGTGGTCTCCCTTACACAGTGAGTTCATTTGGACAATGGTAAATGCTATTGGAAGATAAGAAATAGCACATTCTAAATTCTTGATACATATAATGCTACTATTGCAGATAGTGAGACCTGGGGGAATGGAGCGACCTACTGATTCTTACAAGGAAACTCACAATATTACTTTGTCACAAGAGGATACTTTATTCGGTGGCCAAGTATCAAATCTGCAGGTTTTCTTTTGTCTTCGTATGAATTAGGAAGTCTTGCCCACAAGAATGTTGTACTATGATAAAATGATGCAGCCTTTTCTGTTTATAAAATTAAACAAAAGAGGCTTCAGTTTCTTGTATTCCAGATGAGACTAATTTTCATTGGTTAATATCAGGTAGCTGAGTTAATGGCATTCATGGCCAAAAACCGTAGCCTTTCGTACTGTAAAGTTGTGGAAGTAATTGCGGAAACTACAGCACCACTGACTTCCATGGGAGAGCTCCTCAAAAAGATACCTTCCCAACGTGAAGAAACTTACCCATTCAAGGTAATTTCTGATGGCATACTCTTCTGTGGATCACGTGCATGCATTTTTACTACTATAATTCATAGAAATATTAACCTAAGTTACAAATTGGATTTCCGGTGTAATTGAAACATGACACTCATACATTTTGAATTCACAAGGCCTTTTGTATTGTGATAAGAAATTCAGCTACTAAATTATGCTCCCCAAATTTAATCATTTGATGAAGATTTTTTTGAGTTGTTTTTAGGAATCGAATGATGCAGGTGGAGCCCAGCCTGAAGTTCCCGACAGTATCACCTCTGAGATCCCTAGCACTTCTGCAGTGGAAAAACCTAAAGAAATGAAGGCAACCTCAACACAACCACTTTCTCCATTTATTGTGTGAGTCCTGCTGACGTTTCTTGCATTATAAGGCTTCCTCACAAGACTAACCCAAATTCATTCCCGTCTTCTTGTAGGTATGAAGATTTGAAACCCCCGACTTCTCCGACTCCCACTCCAAGTATTGGTGCAAGTGCCCCCAAATCAAGTAATGCAGAGGCTACTCCTGCAGCATCTAATGTCCCCCCTTCGTCTATTAAGGTCAATTCTTCGGAAACTTCAAGTACCACCTTAGAAAATGGACCTCTTCTGGCTGAAGCGAAGAAAGCAAATTACTCATCACCATACATAAAGTAAGATACTGATCAAGATTGATGATATTTGTCGTTTTCTCTGAAATATTAACTCTTTGATCACGTCCAACGTATACTTTTGAACTTAGGAATTTATGATGTGCACAAAATCATCAAAAATCTTATCCTTGCATTGTAGTTATGAGGATTTGAAGCCACCTTCATCTCCTACACCAAATCCGCCTAGTGCTTGCAAAGAAGCTAGCGATGTAGTGAAACCAGTCTCAACATCTGCTTCGAGTTTGACAGTCTCTGGAGCTAGCAAAACCACTGGGGAAGAATCTGATGCGTCTGAACTTAAATCTGAAAAATTTGAAGAGACGAAAACCCAGCCTTTATCTCCTTACACTGCGTTAGTGTTAGCTTATTTATGTTCCCTTTCTTATTTACAGAATCGCTAATATATCCAATGATTTGATGCTTACAGTTATGAAGACTTGAAACCACCTAGCTCTCCCACTCCAACACCGAGTGGTTCCAAAGAGAAACCTTCTAGTGGCCCGACTTTGGCTGAAACGGTACCAGAGCTTACCAGTGGAAATGATTTTGCAAAGAGTAGAAGTACCTCTGATATTGCTTCGGATCTCTTACCATACCCTGCGTGAGTTCATGATGGATTTTCTTTTGAAAAGTTTTGACAGATTAGTATAATCTCTACCTCGAAAAATATTACAGCATGATATTTAGGACTGCTTAACATTATATTTGTGATATGTTTAATTTGTTTAACGAGGCTGAAATACTTGATATGGACGACATTTTATTTGTCAGGTACGAGGACATCAAGCCCCCTTCATCACCGTCTCCTAATGTACCAACTATACCAGTGAACACTGTATCTGAGAATCTTGCTGGGGACAACTCGGGGAATGTTAAGGAACATACAGAATCTAAACCAAGACCCCTTTCACCTTATGCAATGTAAGTCCATTTCTCGTCAATGATGTTAAGACCGTACTAGGCAACATTAAGAAATAAAAATAAGTTGTAGTCTTGTTGCCAATTTTATTGTCAAATCCTATTCAGTATTATGCACCAGACATGCTCTCGAGTTTTCCATTTTACATGTATATCTAGGTGAAAATACCCGCACATCTTGGTCCATATGAACTGATGGTTTTACTTCATCTTTGTTCCATCGAGTAGGTATGAGGACTTGAAGCCGCCAAGTTCTCCTATACCTTCGAAGCCTTGAACACGAAGAGAGCTACTAGACAACCATGCGAGAAGCCCATTGGATGGAATTAACCATAAGTACAACTAAATCTGAGCGAATACACTGATGTTTCATGAAAAAATAAGTGAGATTCGACCTTTTCAAGAAGCCGGAATGTCTTCCGATGCATGAACATGTTGCTTTTTGTCATTTTTGATGTAACGCTAGTCATTTTTGTTGATCCATGTTGATAACTTTCATATTGTGAGTGAAGGTTAACACTCACATTCTGATCCTCTTTAAAATATATATATGCAATAAAATAGCATGAATTTTGTTTCAATCCCCTTTTAAGTTTAAGCCGTGAAGGTTAGGGCCAATGTTTTGGAAAGTCTATCATCTATTGGTATTGAATTCAGATAATTTTAGACAGGCTTTTAGATTCAAGATTTTCTCCATATAGCAAAATCTCAATTTTTGTAGTTCTATTGAACTCCACCATCTAGAAGCTTAATTAGACTATTGAATGGGAGATAATTCGTTTATCATAATTTTTGTTCTTAAACCATGCCCCCGTGTTGGCTTAAAAAAATTGGGTTGCCTGCTATGTTTACAAATTTTATAAGTGGGCGACGACAAGATTTGAATGGATAATCTTTACTTCTCTATCAGCTTTGATATCGTATTGAACAATTTCGTTTAAAGACTAAAGTTGCAAAGAGGTGTCCTCAACTCCATCTTACACTTCTATATTACTAAATGGGCAATTCTACACTCCGCTCACTTTTGGCCCCATACCTATAGGAGTGGGAGGTCTGAGGTCATATTCGGGGTGAGCGTCGAAGGAGATCTAGCATAATTCTTACCAAATTATGATACTTGATTGATCTAGTAATACACAATATATAGTGTAATGACGGA
This sequence comes from Ligustrum vulgare, assembly GCA_963555705.1. NCBI lineage: Eukaryota > Viridiplantae > Streptophyta > Magnoliopsida > Lamiales > Oleaceae > Ligustrum > Ligustrum vulgare. Next base: position 49,127,518 of record OY743174.1, read on the forward strand.
GAAGGAATTACGTTGTTGGACTAAAATTCGTTGTGAATAATCCCCCCACCCCCCTAATACCTTTAAGAATATATATCATCCATATAATGAATGAGATAGCAATTATTATGTAGTTGATTTTTTATTTTGCAATGGCTATGCTAGATATGACAATTTTTTCTGCGAGACCCGATTCTTCCAGGGACTCGTCTCAAATGGGAAGGGGATGGTAATGATTTTATCCTCGTTAAGAGATGGGAATGAGGTCCCCGATCCATTTCCGCCCCATTTATAATTTAAAAATTAAAAACTAGTAAAAAATTAAAAAATCAATATATTTTGAAAAATTATATATTCTTTTAAATCAAGTTGGATGATTTCAACCTAGATTACTAACTAAAAAGCATGGGATAATAAGTTTGTCTTTTTTTTTTTTTTTTTTAAAAGGTTGATAAAAAAAAAAATAATAACAGGGATTTAAACGGAAATTTTTTAATCCCTGACCCCGCTCGACCCCGCCCCGCATATAACGGAAATGGGGATGAGGATGAGATCCCCGATCCATATCCGTCCCATTGCCATCAGTGGCTGCTGCTGCTAGTTAGTCATCAACTGTCCTATAAACTCGGGCTTGTGAATTTTCTCTATAATCAGCCCATTATGGTACACACAAGTCCTTATTGGGCCTATTTTAGCAAGTTTATAATTGGGCTAATCGGCCCATCTGCTCAACTGGGAATTTCTTTATGTTAACAAATAATTATTAGAAAATAGTTTTCTGAATTGAAGAGATTCGTAGATTCCCTATTTCGGGCATTGACTTTGTTGACTGGTATGCCTTTGGAAAGTTCGCTTTGATGTCTTTTTGTGGATTTTTAATTTGTAATTTTATTTATTTAAAGCAGAATTGAATTAAATATGTCATTTTTCTGATGTTTGTTTGACCTTCTCCACAGTTTTTTTTATTAATTTTCATAGAAACAGAACAAATAAAATCTCTTGCTCACTGATTCCAATGGCTTGGGAGTATGCAATGCAATTAATCCAAGTAATCTATGTATTAAATGTTAAGATAGTATGTCTGTCAGATTCTTTTGAAAAATTGGAGTTTCTAATCATAATCAATTATTTACTAATTAATATTCATCGATATACCAATACTGACTTCCTGTTATTTCATCTCCCAACAATGACAAAATTACATGAATTCTATCAACTCAAGCATTTTATTTTATGTCACTAAATTTAAGTATTTGTTTGGTAAACATGTTTTTTAAGTTTTAACATCTCAATTCCACGAACCACTTTTTAACCATACACATATTTTCTCTCTCCACTTTTCAATCACAATTTTACCTAGAAAACATAAAAAACATGTTTTTAAACACAAAAAGTTTAACAAACAAAATGTAAATTTCTTATTTTATATATCAGTATTTCGTTGAGTTCACTTCCGAAATTGATTGGTACAGTCGTACAAAGAGAGTCTTCAAATAATAGTACAATGCCTTTTCATGAACTATATGAGACTCAGAAGTAGTCGTTACAATCTCTCTCTCTCTTCAAGACGCTTCGTCCACATTGAAGATTGTCCAAGTAATGAGTGTGTTCTCGTATATCACTATAACAAGTACTTCAAATAAATTCAACTTTAAAACCAGTTTGTACGTAAGATATACAACGTACTTAAAAACTAGCAATATATGCCTTTATAAGCAATTTTAAACTCAAACATAGCCGTTAAAAAATCTCATTTTAATAGTAAGTTTTCTATTGTCGATTTTCTCGACACCGAAAAGATGCTATACTTTTTCCTCCATTGGGTGCACTTTTCATACTAGTATCTTATAAACAATTTACAACATTTTAGAGATGACACTTGACAGAGGCAAATGTAAGTTGAAAGTATATGAACTTCAACAAGAATATGGTCTTCTTCTTGGCATGCAATTAGGCATTAGCACTAAAGTCTTGTGAAAAAGTTAAATAAAAATCTCCTTTACTTAAAAAACTTTTTGTGAGCTGGGACTGACAAAATATTGAACCTTTTTGATCCTCTGATTTTTGTATAGATAAGGAAGGATTTGGCAATGGCAAAGCACACACGAGGAGGTGTCATCTCACTTTGAACCTTTCTTTTTTTTGCTTTTGTTTTGACCTTCAACTTTCAGCCCTTTTTATGTAATTCAAAACCCAATGAAACAACTTTTTTTTTTTTTTCCCAACTGTATGCAACCATTCAATGCACGATTGGTTCACCAATCCCCATATTTAATAGTACTGATTGATTAACTGTTTGATCTATCTTGTATTCTGAGATGATTATGTTTTTACATGATTAGTGGCGAAAATTGTTTTAAGGAGAATGTTATAATTCACATGCATTAGAGATGATGAAATTGAATTAGATTCATCTATGATTTCTAGCATAAGGAGATAGAATCAAACTGATTTACTAAAAGTCTTTCTGGATATGATATTCCTCGATGTTTCGACTACTAAACGTGAGAAGTAGATGAATCATGTTTTTTTTTTTGAAGAAATCAAAGAAGTTCTTTAGAATCCTACGAGATCTGTTCCTTCTTCTCTCTCTTGACATATAGGTTTTGAATCCGTCTTTAAATATGTTTAGCATGACGATTTATGATTAGCTCGTTTTTAATCACCAAACTCATATTTGGTCATTTCATAGGATCCACAACTTTCAATCGCACATTTCATCAACTTCTCTCAAAATTCACTAAAAACCTGATTTTAATCTCTACCAAATAGGGGCCAAATGTTTTAGTTGAATCATTGAAGTAGGCTAAGCCTCCGTTTGGTAAACAGTTTTATGAACCACACAATTTTCCAAATCACCTTTTAGTCACTCATATTTTCTCATTCCACATTTCAATTCCACATATTTTCTCTTACCACTCACTGTTCAACCGCACATTCTAGTTTTTACCTCAAAATCATAAATAAATCATTTTATAAATGACTACCGTGTGATCAAGCAGAGTCACAAGATTCATACTTTGGGATGACCCTGATTTTGGGCTCGAGCATAGTGTAATATTATTTACAGAGGTAAGACAAGTGACCCCAAATATTCCCTGAACCCCTTGCTTTGGCTATATATACAAAGTCACCTTTCCTATACCCAGGCATTAAATGCCGATGGACTTTCTTGAATGAAAAAAGCCAAGTCCCCACAACTAATTTACTTCTTTTAATGCACAAAAAAGCCTAAAACTTACATTCCAAAAGCCATACCAAAGGCGCCATTGCTGACCCACCAGTCAAAAAATAAACAGCAACACTTTTGTCACAAGGATAATATTAAACCGAACCAAAACATAACGTCACGCTCACTCACTGGTCTGTAACTTTCCAACTACACTTCCTCCCCATTCGTCTCTGAGAAGTCGATAAGTGTACAATGAAATTAAGTGACACTTTGATATATGAGAAATTGAAAGAAATTTTTGAACGTGTAATTGAAAAAGTTTTATTTTAAAAATGTGTAAACTGTAAAGTGACGGATCCATAGAAATTTGTGCTTGAAAATGAATTTGAGGGAAAAATTGATAAATTTCTTCTGGACCAAACATGCACTAAGTTTCTCTCAGTCCAACGTGTAACATGTATGTTGGTGCGAACATTTACATGGCCTTGAGAATTGCTATATATTAGGCAGTGGAGTGGTTATAGTGCTTACAAAAGATTACTGTATTTCAAGTTGAGAATATCTGTTTTGAACCCATTTGGTCATTAAAACAGTAGATTCTGTTTCAGCTTTCCAAGAATTCATGTAAGTGTGTCTATGTGTGTGAATAGCCTCTCTCTCTCTCTCTGAAATGTACCATTGTTTATGTAAGTGTGTCTATGTGTGTGAATAGCCTCTCTCTCTCTCTCTGAAATGTACCATTGTTTCTCAGAAACAGAGGATACAGCAGCATATTTCTTGTTGTTAACAAATTTAATGTTTCTTGGACCTTTCTTATACACTTTTTTACTCTGTTTGAACCCTTGTCACTTTCTGTTGGATATATGGTTGATGCATTTAATGTTGTTTCAGAGAAATTTCACAAATGGGGTCACAGATTTTTGTTGGGCTTCTATATTTTTGAAGGAGTTTGCATCATTCAAACATTTTAAAATACATAGATTTGAACATTTCAAGAGCTAACAAAGGTACGTTTCTTTTCCTTTTTAACCTTTATAAACTGAAAATATTCCATAAGGCATTTGCAAGAAAAATAGGAAAGATATACGAGTTATCATCAATCTTTTGTTCGATTTGGTTTGGTGAAAGTTCCATTAATCAAGTTCCGAGTAATCGCATTGAGTTGAAAGTTATCTCACTCTCTGGCAATGGGGCACTTCAAAAACATTGAAGCCAAGAAGAGACATCTGCCTCCGGGCGAGGCGCAATTTTGTTTGAAAGAAGAGGTAATCTTGCTACTTTTTCGTGTCGTGCAGCTTATTTTTATAACTATAATCACTTATATTAGTGTAAGAAGCAATTTTTTAAAATCAGAATTGCACATTTATAACTGGTTTGTGATGCCTTGCTCACTCTTTTGTAGATTATACAGCTTCAAAGACAACTGGAGGACCAAATTGTAGTTAGGACTGCGCTAGAGAAAGCAATGAAATACCGACCTCTCTTGGACGATCCAACATATAAATCACTTAATCAGGTGTTCTCTTCTTTATGGTATTAACTTATAATTAATGATGTGCTTAAGAGAGTTGAAAAATGAAATCAATTAAACTACTTTTGCCGCGATTCTTTTGCTATTTACTTAAATATATCTTCGACTTAAATATTGCACGTCGCTCTTGCTTGTGTACAGACTGCTGGTGATCTCATAAAAGAAATTGCTGTTTTGGAAATGGAAGTTGCGTACTTAGAGAAATATCTTCTGTCGTTGTATAGGAGAACGTTTTCCAAAAGGTTATCGACTTTGCCTACAATGGATGAAGGAGAAATCGCGAAGTTAGAGACTCTTAAATGGATGTTGCCGGAGTTTTCCAAACCGGGTTTAACATCAGTGAAAGAAAGTTCAGTCACTTTTGTGCCATCTCAAGATTCGGTCGACAATTTACGTACAAAACGCAATGACATTTTGGGAGCTGAAACACTGGTTGATACTGGTATAGGCAGAAGCCAATCATCACTATCTCAGCGTTCGACTTGTGCTTACAGAACTTCTCCGTCTCAAACTGTTTCTGAAGCTGTAGACTTGCACCATTCTTTACCTTTATCGATGTTGGAGGTAGTGGCAAAGAAAGGTAGCTTAAAAGTGACTTTTAAAAGATGAAATTTAGTTAAGACTATTTAATTGTGTATTTTTCTGGCTTTGTACCAGAGGGCTCAGGGCTCCACCTCGAGTGCAAGTTTGGCAGAGCAACTCGGTTCCAGTTTTCCTGATCGTGCTCGAGAAACGCCTAATTGGATTTCCGAGGAGATGATTAAGTGCATCTCAACTATATATTCCCATCTCTCTGACTCACCTCTGATCAATCATGAATTCAGTTCAGCTATTTCACATTCATCCCCAGTGAGTAAATTTTCTCCAAGGCAGTGTGAAGAAAATACTTGGATGAATAGCCCTTCCTATATTCGAGCATCCAAAGAATTTTCCGGACCTTTCTTCTCAATGGTTGAAGTTCGAGGCATTCTTAGAGATAACCAAAGACTAAATGCTGTTGAAGACCTGCTACAAAATTTTAGGTACCTAATCTTCTGGTTTCTGCGCCTTTCTTGAGTTAGCAACTTGAAGAGAGATTATATCTGGATTTGATTTTACCGTGTTTAGCTACTTTTAAGCTTAGCCAAACATGCTCTTAGTCCTTTGAAAGTCGTCGTATTTCTGCATATATTACTAGTGAGATGAAACATAATTACTACTTGATTTCAGGTTTCTCGTTTCTAGGTTGGCTAACATTGATCCCGGGAAACTGAAGCACGAAGAGAAATTATCTTTCTGGATTAATGTTCACAACGCACTGGCGATGCACGTAAGAATTCAGTTTTTTTTTTTTTTTTTTCCATTTTTGTCATCCTACAATACGAGGCAGAAATCAAGTGCGACTCATTTATGCAACAGGCATTTTTGGTCTACGGTATTCCAAGAGGAAATCTTAAAAGGTTCTCTCTCGTCCTCAAGGTAACAAGAAACTACGTATAATTTGTGGCGTATCCTTTCATTTAATTTAAATGTTTTCTTTTTCGATCTAAATAACTTGTCACACGATCCAGGCTGCATATAACATTGGAGGTCATACTCTAAGCATTGACATGATACAGAGTTCGATTTTGGGATGCAGATTACCGCGTCCAGCTCAAGTAATCGCGTATCTTTAGCTAAGATTTTTCTCCATCAATTTTGATGCAACTGAAGCAAGTTTAAACTAACATGTCTTCATAGACTAATGGAATGTAATTTTTGCACATAGTGGCTACAATCGTTATTCTTTCCCAAGGCGAAGTTTAAAGGCGGAGACTCTCAGAAGGCATATGCAATACAGCATCCAGAAGCTCGTCTACATTTCGCACTCTGTTTGGGATGTCAATCAGATCCAGTAGTAAGCATTAACTTTTTAGCAACGAGCTAATAACTTTATAATTCTCGTGGCTTGATTAGTAAAGGTGGACTATGCTTAACTTTTAATCTTTTGCAGGTTCGTTTATATACGCCCAAGAAAGTTTTCCAAGAACTGGAAATAGCGAAAGAAGAGTATATTCAATCAAATGTCAAGCTACACAAAGAGCAAAGATTACTCATGCCAAAGAATGTTGAGTACTATGTGAAAGAGATGGGCTTATATCCTGCTGGTATTGCTGAAGTGATCGAACAATCAATGCTCGATTCTTTGAGAAAGAGTTTTCAAAAGCCTCACACTCAGAAAGGAAAACTATGGAAGAAAATCGAATGGATTCCTTTCAATTTTACTTTCCGGTTCTTGCTTTCAAATGAACTCATCAAGTGATCCCAACGTTCGCAATGTTCAATAGGTGATGCAGACTTCAGTTCACATCTCCATCGTCTGATGAAATTTCATCTTGCAGTTGCAGATTTGAATGACAGATGAATCATACAACCAAACTTTTCATCAAGAATCTTGCATTTGTGGGCGTATTTTGGAGAACAATGAAGGGAAGGTGACTCGAGAACTTGACAGGATAAACCTCGCGATCGTCTCTAGTTTATCACCAGCTCATAGTGTCTTTAAAAGCATCTAGATGTGATTCAACTGTCATTCCAAATAGCTGCAACTTCACTAATAAAAGTTTTAGAGACTGTGTGGAAGTTGTGGTGGTGTTTGTAAGAAACTGTTTCTTTACTAGCTTGAGCACTTCCTTTTGTCATGGTCGTAAGAAACTGTTCCACCGCCTCAGTGCCTTAGTCTCTTCAATAACTCTTAAGTCCACCTCAATTAACCAACTTGGCATGAACCTGACCATCAAACTCAAGAAACGAGACACATAAGCATGCTAGGCAACCGAAGCATTGCACCTGAGTCCACTTCTTGCTTGAACCAGTGAATGGACATTGATACAGATTGAATTTGTCCACCGCTTTTTCGATCAGTGAGGCCCCTATTTGATATTTGATACCTGCAGAAAGAGCGGGAAATCTCCTCATTTTACCTCCGGCGTGAGAATCGGTATACGGGAGGAAGATATATAAATATTCTTAAGAGAAATATTCATAAAAGAAATAATGTGTAACTTGTATGGAGTTCTCAAAGTGGGGTATTTATAGGTCTTAAACTATAACCGCTCATTAAGAAATGATGGACACTTATTTAGGGATAATTACCACCTATTAAGGGATAAAGATCTCCCATTAAAGGATTAATGACTGATAATTAAGGCATAATAATTGTCCATTAATAATAAAATTACCATGTGGGTCGGATTTCCCTCTTGCCACGTGTCAATATTTAATTGGACGAGATAACCGATCGTGTGTCATATATCGTGGTCGTTGTTAGTTTAGTCGATAATAACATAATTTATCATTGCTATACTGTTACGGAGTGATCGAATCGATTAACCATGGATCGTATGGCATGTGTTATTTCCATATGTATCAATAGCCCCCTTGAAGGATCATTATTCTTGTGTCAGAGAATTATGATCTTTCGATTGTTTTTTAGACGTGTACGTCTCAAACTTTTTCGGAATAACCACAGTACGTCAATGGTGCTTGAAGAGTTGCTCGAAAATGGCCACCCTGAAATTAATCTTGAGGAGTTCGAGAGCTTTGCCCATGCTGAAGTTTTTGGAAGACGAAGACGAGCACAATCGTGAGGCCTGGAATAAATCTCCTTAACATGACGAAGATAATTAAGTTTCATTTCCAGACTTTTCATTAACTTTCTGTTTCCCAAACCTTTTGTCAACTGTCTGTTCTCCAACTTTTGAAAACATGAGTCCTCGCATGACGTGTTATTTCCATATGTATCAGACATAAATAAAAAAGGAAGAGCTTCCCTTGTTAGTGACTGAACCAGCCTCAGTCCACCAGATAAGAAACATTGAAGAAACTCACAGAGAAGCTGTTAGTTTCACTTTTGTTATTGCTTCAGCAAGTGAGAGATGTACATGGGCTTTAAAAGTGTGGAACGAAGATGAGGGGTCAAATTTAATAGAAACTAGTAACACGAAAGTTATTCAAAAATATCAATTTCAACAAATATTTATAAAACTTTAATGTTTAATTTTTATGAGCTATTATTAATTTCAAAGAAAATACAAATGTAGTAGTTTATTTAATAATATATCATGTTTGATGTAACATTATGATACAATATTAATTTTGTAGAAGACGTTAATATATTTCTCATGATTTTTGCATTCTCCTCTCTTATTTAAGTTCTTTCACTTTTCATTCAAAAATATCAATCACAATAATTATAAATGCGTGCTTAACTTAAACCCATGACTATTTGTATTTAACTAATAAATTATATTTTTTTTACTTGTAAAATTCAGATAGTCAAAATTAATAATTATATAAATCTAGATATTATCATCATAAGACAACATGCAATATTGAAGTAAAAAAATTATACTGAAAATCGTATACCATATAACATTTACTCAACTATTAAGACTAAGAATGATTAAAAAAATATATAATCCATTATTAACCATAATATTCATATTTTTTGCATTTGCCTCTCATATTTAACCTTTTCTCCAAACTTCTTTCAAAAGCATCAATCGCAATACTATAAACGTTTGTTTAATTATATGTTCTTTATACTTAAATCTAAATAATATACTTAAATCGAAATATTATTTGTATTCAAAAAATATTGATAACATAATAGAAAATTATAAATTCATAGAGAACAATAATTCACAAATATAAAAATAATAAATTTATTTACAAAGTTTAACCGAACAATTCTTCTATTTCCATTGTATAAAAAACATATAATTTCTCAAAAAAAAGGTAGAGAATTCTTTTTAATTTATGTGTAGATTATTTTATTTGTGTAAAGTGAGCAAAAAATGAATTTTTATATTAAAAAAAATGATATTTTGAATAATGAATATCAAGGTAAAGAAGACATATAAGTTTTTATAAACAATATAATTTCTCAAATTACTTTTTAGCCATACACATTTTCTCTACACTTTTAACCACACTCTCTCCACTTATTCAAAACATAGTTTTTTTTTTCAAAACTCATTTTCTATCACATTTTACCAATATAATAATCTAGAAACAAACTAAAAAAATTCTCTACTTTTAACTTTACATTATGAAAAAAATTTACTATTCAAATCTCATTATTTAAATAATGTGTCGTGTTATTTCAGAAGACCAAATTACAAAAATATATATAGCAAGACAAATAAAAATTAAAATTAAAATAAACATCACAAGAATAAGCATGTGTTTGGTAAAAGTAAAAAAATAGTTTATAAACATGTTTATAAACTACACAATTTCCCAATCAACTTTTAACCAGAGACATTTTCTCTCTCCAATTTTACCTCTGCTTTTTATCTAAATCATAAATAAATAAATTTATAAACCAAACAGCATTATCAAACGGAAGCTTAAGACAAAAGAAGAATAAAACAAATGAAAAAAAAAATTAAATTTTTTTCTGCTGACATAATAAGAAAGCAATCCAAGCAATGTTGTTAAAAAAATAATTAAAAAAAAAGTGTTTTGGAGGGAACTTTTTCACTTATATATATATATAGTAAGTATAGATGATGCTTTTTGTGAGCAAAGATAAATTTTAGTTATGGAGCCAAAGAATTGAAGATTGGACCTTTTTCACAAGAATTATCAAAGGTGGAAACGTTATTCGCAAATTACTCCTTGAAAATTCAAAAATAATATGTTTCCTTTTGACTGTTTGAAGAATACGGGGTCACGACCCACAAGTTCGCTACAAAACTCCGGGTACATGTTCATTGGAGACATGAGTCCATAACTTACCAAACATGGCCCTTCCAAGGAGTATTCCAGATAATGGTAAGTTATAGATATGGTAGAGAATTCTAGAAAGTTGTATATAAAATATCTTTGAAATTTGTATAGATTTATGGTAGAATAATTTAGAGAATTATAGATGAGGATTGTAGACTATAGGACCGAATTAATTCTAGCCATCCATTGTACTTGCCAACCACTATAAATAGGCGGTGGCCTCATTTGTAAAGGCATCAAGCCTAAAGCTTTGAAGTGTAATATAATAACATTCTTCCAAAGCTCTCTTGTTCCCTTTCATTTCCCTTGCCTTTTCATTTCTCTATTGTGTAATTCCTTAATCCATTGTGTTGGAAAGAAGGCTTACTTAGCGTAATCGCAAGGAGGGGCTAGAATTTGGGGAAGTGCTAAGCCTGCACGGTACTTGAGCTAGAATTTGGGGAAGTGCTAAGGTTGCACGGTACTTGAGGTTTGTAAGTCCGTGACACGTGGTGTCAAAGCCTAGTTTCGATGCTTGGCTAGTGTTGGCATAATGGCTTCTCATGGAGATGGTTCTAGCATTAAGGAGGGTGAACATGAACGTGATGTAGCTCCAATAATAGAGAGTAGAAGTAAACACGGCAAAAGTAAGATGCGAGACGCGGCCCCTGAGAACATTGAGGAAGTATTTGCTAACATGGGAGAACGCGTTGAGACCTTGGAAGAATTGTTGGCAACCTTAGAGTCTCGCACGTTGTGGAAAATTGACGATGTGAAGGAAGAACAAAGCACCCTAAGGGGTGACCTTGCCACGTTGGAGGCAAAGGTCATGGATGTTATCACAGCAATCCAAGACCAAGTAAACAACGAGGAGGTACGCAGTTATGTTGCAACATGTAAAAGGGCAACGGCTAGTGTGGGTACTAGCATGATGGTGGTAGCTCCAAAGATTGATTATCCTAAACCTAAAGAGTTTGATGGAAAGCAGGATGCTAAAGAGTTGGAGGAATTCTTATGGCCAATGGAATCATATTTAGCAAAAATCTTGAAGTTCCACAGGACCTTGCGTATTCAAGGACGAGTTGGGATCACATTAGAAAACAATGTAGGTGTTTACAATATCGGAATAGGATGGAGGAGGGACGGGAGAGCTTTCTTCCGAAAGCTTGGATGGAGGTCCTTATTTTTAGCTCGAAAAATTCATGTTGGTTTGGTTCTAACATTCTGGAAAGATGATGAACAAGGCACCTTCATTTTTAATATCATTAACTGATGTCTTAGTTTACATATGGCTCATCAAAAGCTTCAAACAATATATATATATATATATATATATATATATATATATATATATATATATATATATATATTTGTTCAGTCTTATTTTTAGGATGGAGGAGGGATGGGAGAGCTTTCTTTCGAAGGCATGGATGGAGGTCCTTATTTTTAGCTCGAAAAACTCATGTTGATTCGGTTCTAACATTCTGGAAAGATGATGAACTGGGCACCTTCATTTTTAATATCATGAACTGATGTCATAGTTTACATCGGACTCATCAAAAGCTTCAATATATATATATATATATATATATATATATATATATATATATATATATATATATATATATATATATATATATTTGTTCAGTCTTATGTGTCGAATAAATTGATTCATTAGCTGTAAAGAAAGCTTACCAACTGAATTCGATCCATGGTTCTTAAAGACCTTGAAAATTCAAAATAATATGTTCCCTTTTGACTGTTTGGAGAATACGGCCTATCTTCCACCAAGAAACATGATTGATTCAAGTGTGGATGTCACAAATCACAACATTGACAATTGTCCCAAAAAACACTAATCAGGATGCCTAAATCTTGAAATAACGATGGAAAAAGCTGTCAAAGTTTTAATCACAGAACCAAACTAAAAATGGAGATCAAAGCATGTTCGTTCCCGTGTCCTTACTAGATACAACATGAGGGAACATCGGTTGTCATCATCTTCTTTCTTGAAAATATTGCTCATTTGTCAATTGTTCCATTTTTTCTTGCTTTATTATGTATTTTCGATTTCGCAACCTTAAGATCAATCTCATTGCAGTGAATTGTTTTTCTCGCATTTCGTACAGATTATGTAATGACCCGGGTCCCACTTAACGGGCTGTCCCGGCCGTTAGATGACGGCGTACTGTCCCCATTGTATCAACACGAGTCTTTTCAACATGCTTTGTCCTCACTCGCACGCTCCTAGAGAAAACTTCTCAGGAGGTCACCCATCCCAGAATTTCTTCAAGCCTAGCACGCTTAACTGTGAAGTTTTTAACGATGGACTTCCGGAAAAGAAGGTGCACCTTGTTGGTATGAGTAGTACCTATCAATTCTCTTAATCTTTCTTAGTTGGGGTATTACAATCACCCCCTGTTAGACTCGCGACGTCCTCGTCGCGCTTCACTCATCTGAGGATCTGTTGCCAGGCATTGAGATTCTAGAGGTGGCTCCCGCCCTATGGCGTAGCACTTAGTTCTCGATTTCCGGTTGGCGGCCGGCTCTGATACCATTTGTAACGACCCGGGTCCCACTTAACGGGCTGTCCCGGCCGTTAGATGACGGTGTACTGTCCCCACTGTATCAACACGAGTCTTTTCAGCATGTTTTGTCTTCACTCGCACGCTGCTCGAGAAAACTTCTCAGGAGGTCACCCATCCCAGAATTTCTTCAATCCAAGCACGCTTAACCGTGGAGTTTCTAACGATGAACTTCCGGAAAAGAAGGTGCACATTGTTGGTATGAGTAGTACCTATCAATTCTCTTAATCTTTCTTAGTTGGGGTATTACACCACGTGGTCTAATGGTAGCAGGATTCTAAGAATCATTGTACTAAACCCCTAGGTACATGGTTCGAATCCCGCGGAAGGCAAAAATCCACTTCCTGAAAACGAGGCGCCAGCCCTTGAGGAGCAGGACGACCAGGGGGGAGTGGAAAGATCATGAGTAGACGGCCGGCAGCCCTTGAGGACCGGGTACGCTACAGATTACTAGCATTTATTGTGTATGAGGCTTAAATGTCACTTGCTTCTTTTCATTTCATATTTTACCTCATGGGTTTGTTCTTTTTTGTTCCTATGAAATTATTCTTTTATTTTGCTCATAGATTTTTGCTCCTCTTGGTAGGAATGGAAGAAAATGGTATGGTTTCATATTCGTAAAATTAGTGACTTAGTTCGATCTTGGCAAAAACCTTGAAGTTCCGCCTTGCGTATTCAAGAACGAGTTGGGATCACATTGGAAAATGACATAGGTGTTTACAATATCGGAATAGGATGGAGGAGGGACGTGAGAGCTTTCTTCCGAAGGCATAAATGGATGTCCTTATTTTGGCTTGACAAATTCATGTTGGTTCGGTTCTGACATTCTGGGAAGGTGATGAACCTGGCACATTCATTTTTGATATCATGAACTAATGTCTTAGTTTACATGGGATTCATCAAAAGCTTCAAACAAACATTATATCAATAGTTGTAATTGCAAGTCTATTTAAATATTCAGAAAATTCATAGATTTTCAAATACATAAACATTTTCTCAAAAAATAAGAACAAAAGAAATCTCAATCACTCTTTGCTTTTAGCAATCACATTAAATTCATGAACTACACAAAAAACTAAAGCGGATAATGAAAACTCAGAATTGGAATTTAATAAAGGCTAAATATATTCTCACCACATTTTTTTTTATATATGCACCACATTTTAATTGAAATAAATGTTTATAACCTTTAATCAATATTACAATTATGTCCCCCAATTTTTTTCATTGTATGCTTATTTTAATGCTTTCATTAATTAATATATCTCGTCTCTTCTATCGATTTCCGTCAAATAATTTATTAAGAGGGACTAAAATGATTTATTTACCTCTTGTACACTTAATAAGTAAAAAATTCAAAAAATTAAATTGAATACTTGTTCATTGTTTTAAAGCACGGTAATAATAAAAAAATTGGACGAAAATCATCATGAAGGACAAAATTTAATAATTGTTGAAAATTTAATGATAAGAACTTGATAAAAAAAATAAAGAATATAAATGTAATAATCTATAAAAAATATGGACCAATAATGTAATTCAAATGTGGTGTAGTTATAAGAAATTGTGGTGCAAATATAATTACCCAATGAAGAATGAAATAGGCATAAATTAGACGAAGGGAAAAAAATGTGGATACTTAGGCCGTGTTTGATACATCTATATTTGCCTTGAAAGGTGAAAAAATATTTCCATTTTCCATCTTTTGGTATGTTTGATTGTCTTTTTTTGTCATGAGAAATATTTTTTATCTTATCTCGATTTTCGTGATTTGTCTTGAAAAGAAGAAAAATATTTTTTTGGATTTAGTTGAGAAAATATTTTTCACCTGCATGAAAAACACTTTTCGCCTCGTTTGGTCTTAGTTGTTGTTAATTGATTTATTTTCTTCCAAAAATTATTATTATTATTATTATTATTATTATTATTATTATTATTATTATTATTATTATTATTATTAAGTATAAATGTATAAAAAAAATAAAAAATAATTTTGATTAAAATAACTAAATTTTACTTTATTTGTCATAAAAAATATTATAAATCAAATAAAAAAACTTGAAAAAAATCTCCAACTTTTTTCACCTAAAAAATTAATTCAATCAAACACTTGTAATTATATCTTCCACGAAAATTGTTTTCTTTCATTCATTTTTTTGCCATAATTTCAATCAAAGACTGCCTTAATGCTGCGTTTGATAGCAATGGTGGAATTTGGGTGGAATGAAAATGAATTCCAGAGAATTGAATTCTAGGGAATTGAATTCCTGGGAATTGGAAGTTTAATGTGTTTGATTGGTTTAATTTTCTAGGTGGAAAAAGTAGGGAATTTTTCAATTTTTGTTGTTTGATTGACATTATTTTCCATGGAAAATAAAGTAAAATTGATCTATTTAATAAAAAAAAAATATATTTTTTTTATTTTTTCACACATTTGTACTTGATAATAATAATGTTCATTTTTAGAAAAATAAATAAATAAATTAACAACAACAAAAATGATCAAACGTAACAAAAATGGTATAAGATTTGAATAATGCTAAACACACAAAATGTTTGACAAATTGGATGACACATCACTCACATGCAAGATGACCCACAGTGTACGGACCCCCCTTCATGTGAGGGATGTGTCATCCAGTGTGTAATTCATTTTGTGTGCGTAGCATGATCCATAAGATTTTCCATGGAAAATAAAATTTCCTCCCCATGAAAAATTGAATTCATTCAAAACAAAGAAAAGACCGAATTTCGAAGCAAGTGAAAAAATGAATTCCATAAAAAATTTAGGCAACCAAACAGCGCAAAGTTAGAAAATTACATGAAAAATCATATTTTTCTTTAAAAAAAATGACTATCAAACGCACCCTAATTTATTTAGGGGGACAGAAAAAGAGTCAAAGAGAGGTGGGCAGAGGGCGAGAAAAAGGCAAAGAAAAATCAAAGCTTCAGCTCTTCTGTGCAGAACAGTTGCAATCAAATTGTTTTGGCCCTTTCTTTGGAGCAACTTTCAAACATTTCCCTAACTTATCAAAATTCACTTGAAACAAAAATTACACGCACAAAGAACACTGAAAGAGGAATAAGATGGATGAAGATAGAATAGGGCTTGTGTTGGCAAGAACCTCAGAGTTGAGGTCCAAGATTATCAATTGCATTCACAAAGCTTCCGCTAATGTGGATGAAGAAGTGAAAGAAAATGATAGCTCGGATGCAGAAAATCAAGAAAACGAGGATGAAGAAACTGAGAGTCTTCTCGATATTCGAGATGCCCTTGAATCCCTCGAAGTTCAACTATCTTCTTTGCAGGTTCCATCTTGATTTTCTAACTAAATCTTGAATTTGAACTATATATTTTGCCACGACATTTTTAGGTTTTTTTCCAAGAAAACCCTAATCTCGAAGTTTCAGATGGGTTTTTTTGTTGAATGAATTGAGATTAAGTTCATAACTCTGGGGTTTAGCATCAACGGGTAGTTCCTAGAAGAGCCTAATGCTTTACTGTGGCTGATAATAATTCAGATATTTTCGTGTATTGCAAAAGGTGAAAATTTGTTCAATTTCGGGGCCTGAGTGTGTAGGAAAGATATTACATTTTCCTTTCTTGTATGGTGAAAAATGTATCAATCTGCAGATAAAATAAATGAAGATTATATGTTGCCTATCTTTAAAATTAGAACTGCACTTAAACTTAATCAATTTCTACAGTGAAATTGCTGAAATCTTTAGAAAACAAAACTAAGTGGGATTTAGTAGCCTATCGTGGTGTCTGAAAATGTTGGTATTAGTAATACTATTCGACGTCACTACACTTTCTAACTTTGCCAAGGCAGATTGCTTTAGAACATGGTCAATTAACATTCTTTGGAATAGCCTGCTACAATATTCCCCTAGCATTGCACCTCATGACGTTTTCTAACTAATTTTATATTTTTCGAGTCGATAAACTCTCCTTCAAATGTCCCATAAATAAAGGTCAGTTGGAATTGGTGACAGTGTAAAGCAATTTCGTCTTTGATTTTCAATTTGTGGAGGACAGGAGTGGATTTCCTTACTGGTGACCTTTTCCATCTGATGGTTCACGTATCAAGTCGTAGTTAATGGTGAGTGCGAGATCACAATGAAAAAATTCAGTTGTAGTCAGGGAAATCTTTAAAATGCAGTGAATGTGCACAATAGATATTTGAGGATCCATAAATATTTTTATTTATTTATTTATTTATTTTTTAACCGAGAAAGAACTTTGAGATGGTTTTGAATTGAGTTTATTATATAATTCCTAGTTGTTTGTAAGTTGAAATGAATTGTAAGATTCAAATGCATTGAATTGAAACGAGGGCCAAATGTAAATTCTGTCCAATTATCATTGCAGACAATTTTTCTTGCTAATTTAAATTGTTGAGGATGTTAATCAAACTGAGTCCTTTTGTGATGAATATTAGTAGTCTATGAAGATTTATATATAACGTCTATATGAAGAAAAGAAAGATTCATCATTTTAATGAAACTTTTCTAAAGTAAATGATTTTGTATTGGTACATGAAAATTTGAAATTGTCTTAGTCGGTGAATATTGGCTAGATGTTGTTGCCAATGGTTTTGTGCTAATTTGACTATTATTGGGTCGTGTATCAAACTGAAAATTAAAAATTAAAAATCAAAGAGTTATGAAGCATATGTCGACAGAACACCAATATACACCTTCCCTTCAAGAACTCGAGACAGTGCTCCAATGTATGCCCTAAACCAAAATTTTCTTTATAGAAAAATCTCAATAGGGTTTAGCTTCAATACATATGGGATATGGCTTTGAGTATCATCCAACATGCCAAGTGTCATATTTACACACGATAAGGATGTTCCACGATGCTACAACCCAAACCTGCAAAGCTATTTTGGCTATTTCTAGCTAGTTATTTGGGGTGTTTGAAAGAGCTGATTCGTGAAATTCTTGTGACCCTGACTTCGTCCAAATTTGACTCTTGGACTTCCACGTTATTAGGTACATAAGGATGCAAACGAGTTGAACGTGTCAATTAGTTGGAAAATATTTGGTCTTGATCTTGAGCCCTCATAGAATATTTGGTAAAGTACAAAATATTAAGCCTTTGTTTGATAAAATTTAGCCTCTGTTTGATTGCCATTATTTGGCAAAAAAAATGTATTTTTGAATAATGATTGATAAGGTATTGTATGGTTGAAAATGAGAGAAAAGTTTTAAGTTTATGTGTAGAATATTTTATTATTAAAATGTGTGGTTAGAACTGAATATCGTAGAAAAATGAATTTAATAAGTTTTAACGAACATGGGCTAACTTCCTGCTTGAGCTTGATTTGTGAAACACGTTTGGTTTTGTGTTTCTCGGACTCGCCCATTTGGAAAGCATACCCATGTCAATGCGACGCGACAGGGGTGCGGGTACGAAATCCGTACCGGATCCTTCAAATTTCAAGTGGACACGACAAGGAAGAAGACCGGTGTGGCGACGCAGTGGTCCAGTGGATGTGTTGTGTGTTTTTGTGTGTGTTGGGTGCGTGTATTCATGAGGAAGGAGAGGAGGAAGGACTTACCGGGGTGGTAGTCGTTGGAGAGTGAGTAGTGAGTCCCTCAGTTACATGTTAGCATATAATTGAGGTCAAAACTTTAATTTAAAGCTTAAATGTCACTAAAAGTATTCTCTAATTTCAATTAAATGCAATGTTGACCACATACAAGGTTAATTTAATAAAAATTAACAGAATTAGGTAATTAAATAAATAATTACACATAAAATTGTACATAAACAAGTTATAAATTTTCTAATTGGCAATAAATAATTGAAGTTTAAAAGCAGTGCCCTCATATCCATGTCCAAAATTTGGATTCTTTTTAGCCGTGTCCTCGTATCCTAGATTTTGGAAAAAGAAGAATCCGACACTCTGACCCGTACCCGAGTCTGAACATCATACTCAAGTCGATGATATAAATCTGTGAGTCAGTTCACTCAATTGGATCAAATCACTATGCCACAGCACTCGAGCTTAACATAGCTCAATCCAAAGGCAATCACGGCTTGAGTTGACTAAAAACTTGCTTGTTGCTTGTATGCTCTACCAGCTTGATGGTTTTCTTAATTTAAGTGACAGCTGAGTAAGCTATCATATACCTTCTCTTTTTTCCTGAATAGCAGTGCTAAAGCTTTCTTTATTATGTTCATTAGGCACTTCAGCAGCAGCAATGGTATGAGAAAGAAGCGGCGTTGGCCGAGATCGAGTACAGCCAAAAGAAGTTACTCAAAGGGCTAAAGGAATATAAAGGCACGGACTTGGACGTTATATGTGAGGCTATTTCATTTGCTAGTGAAACAGAGGACAGCAATGATCTCCTCCTTCCCCCATATCCAAGCCGGCCTTCTCATTCCCTAGTTTCAGACAACGGCCATCTCTCATACTTTCTCTCCACTCACAAAAACAAATCAACAAGGGGTGGGCCAAAAGATTTCCACAAATCAGAGAGAACCCAGACGCAGTCTGAGTCGAGGAGTCCATTTAAAGGGGTAAGAGTATTAGTTAGTACAGCAGCCAAAGCAGCACTTGCTATCATTGGAGTGATCTCTATCTTGAGTCTGGCTGGTTTTGAGCCGAGTGTAAGAAAACAGGGTAATCATTTTAAGATTTTGGACGTATTTCAGCTTCAGCGTAACAATGATAAGGATACAGCAGTCGAATGTCCACCTGGGAAGGTCCCAGTGTTGGAAAGTGGTGAAATGAGGTGTGTTGTTAAAGAGAGGGTCGAAATTCCATTCGAGTCCGGTGTCTCAACACCTGATGTGAACTATGGTTGTGGATGAAATGGTATTTATGTATATATATTCCAATGTTTTTGACACTTGAATTGCCAACTTTCTTGATTAATGTCGAAACTAAGATTTATTTGTGAGTCATTTCGAAATCTAACTCAAAATCCTTGAATGGAAAACAGGGATTACAGGTTCGTGCCAAATAACTTTCTTGATTATCTTGAAACTAAGATTGATTTATAAGCCTCTATTTGGTAAATTTTATTCATAATAGGCCACGTTGCAAACATTCATGAAACAAATTTTTTGAAAAGTCAATAATTTTGATCGGTCAAATTTTTTTGAGTTATGCTACACTCACAATGCATTCAACAATCAGGAAGACAATTAGTTTACGTGGTACGATCTTGTTTTTTCAAACATCATATCATCTTTTTAATCAATAACAACAAATACTTTCACATCACCAATTACCATCCTCATTGTGAACAACATTGTGTAAATAGCTTTATTCAAAATAATTTACCAGCATTTTTTATTTTTTTTAAAAAAAAAGGACAACGAAATTGTCGAATTTTAATTATAAGCTAATAATCACTTAAAATAAGTCAATCATTTTACTCTCACAATAAAGTTATTATTATTTTTAAAATAAGTGATTTTTCATCATAGGTAAGATATCTTGAACACATTTGGATATAAAAAATTAATTCAATATGTTTGAACACCCACTCCACTTTGCATTATGTCTCGTTTTACCCACTCAACTTTAAGAAGCCTCCCAACGACCACCCAACTTTGGTATTTTGATTTTAGTTGCACATTGGAACAATTTTCGTCCATCCTTCTGCCTACGTGGAGGACGGTATGATGATGTGGGTGCTATCATGCTATGTTATGCCAAATGTCCGAATAAATGTTGAGTTTAACGCCAAATCAACAAGCCAACGCATCTTATATTTACACAACAAATACAAAACACAATTTCTCCTCAAATGCAGATCATGACTTCAACCAACCTTTTCTACATATGGTGATCGAACTAAACCATATGTATCTCCTTGATACCTTAACCAGGGGCGGCCCACATAGGGGCTCGCTTTCAAAAAATTTCAGTTGATTCTTGAATATAGCCACTGCTTGATTCCCTAAAATTATATTGGATTATTGTTAATTTATTTACTCTCTGTCTCTGTCTATTAGAAATGGAGATTTAGATCTTGGTGGATTGAGATTGAGATTTTGGAGTTTAGAGTATTGAGAATTTGAGATTTGAGAAATTATTGTTTTATTTGAATTTTTGTTTGTTTGAGAATTTGAGATTTTAGGGCTAATATATGTTTACAATTATTTATGTGTTGTTTGTATCAATTATGGAAAAATATTTTAAGCGTAAATCCACGTTTTCTTTTGATGAGCAAAGTAAAGAAAATGAAGTTAGAGATGAAAGGGTTGAGGAACTTAGTAAAGAAGCTGATGTTGAAATTGAAGATGTGTTTCAACATCGGGGATAATATTGAGGATGTTAGGAGTGACACATTTGAATTTGATGTAGTAAATATTGAGAAGGATGTACTTAATATTAACAATGATGTGATTATGGAACGTTATCAAAGTATGAAAACGCGTAAGAAACAATTGTAATAAATTTCAAGTACTTTTTCATTTTTTGGTCTTCTTCCTAAAAAAAAAAACTTCGGGGGAGTTGTTCCCTAACCCCGGAATCCATTCAACCTAAATAGCAGATCACCCTAAATTGGAACGCTCGAGGAACACAGGCCTTGGATTATCAAATGCGTGCACATGGAGGATCCGAATGATAATAAGTTCAAAACCCAATACTTTGAGAAATCATGTTACTCTTAACGAACACAAACCTTGTTCTACTCTGATTCTTCACTGTTCTGATTCAAAAATCCCAGAAAAATGTGTTCTTTATGTCCTATAGTTAGAGTCGACAAGACAATTTTGTGTTCTTTTATGTGTGTGTATGAGCAGCTGAACTTGACCAAGTATTGCCTTAAAACCATAATTTTTGTGAGTTTCGGTGTTTGGTTTATTTCTAATAAACATAATAGGAGATAATTTTGATTCATTTGGGAACTTGATCAAAATAGGGGCTGCATTTTTAGGCAATTGTGAAATTTTTATACTTACTCTTACGACATATTATGAAGATGATTTTGTTTATTTTGATTTGTTTTGGGAACATGATTCATTTTGTCTCACTCTTACGAAAAATTATAAAGATGATACGAACTTCATAGGTTCTGAAAATGAAATGGCGTCTACATCTTGAACGAACAAAATGTGACCTGTGAGATTGAAATGGGATTGGATGATCTTGAAGGTGAACTTGAGGATGAACATGAAAAGGCTAATAGATTCTATGAAGATGAACTGGAATATCCATCGGAGGAGGAGCTTTTGTGGAAGTGTTCACTTATGAGGGGGGTTGTTATCGATTTCCTGAATAGAATGTGGAGACAAACATGGAATCCCCCTAGTTTGAGGTCAGATAGATATTTAGTTTGGTTGTAGAGTTTAGAGAGGCATTGAGAACTTACGCTGCATTGAATGGGTATAATGCAAAGTTTAAGACGAATGAGGACAGAAGATTATAGAGAATTTGCAAGTTAGGGTGTAAATGGAGGATCCGGGCTTCCATGTTGGATGATGGTGATACATTGTAGGTGAAAATTATACACGTCAAATAGTACATGCAGCCGAGACCAATATGACAGACATTCAATTATATTTTTTTGACCCATCATTACATTGGTCAGTTCAAGGCGGACCCGAAATGGAAGATCGAGCTTATTTTAGCGACAATGAAGAAGGATTTGCTTACAGACATTAGTAGAAATGTGGCATGGAAGATGAGAAGCTATGCGAAGTATTGGTAGGGACGGTGCAAGATCAATTTGGCCGATTGAGGTCTTATGGTGTGAAATACTATAGACTAATGTTTGATCTACTATGATCATAGCATTGCATGAGCAAGTATTTCATGGCATATACATATGTTTCATTTGTTGTAAAATGGGTTTTAAGGCTGGTTGTAGGAAGTTAGTTGGTGTATTTAACTGTACTTGTGATTGATGCTAATTAGTGTATCTATCCCATCGTTTACACAGTCATTCAAAAAGAAAACACACCTACTTGGAGATGGTTTATGAATTACATTGCAGAGGATATTGAGATTGGAAATGGGAAATGTTGGACATTGATGACAGATAGGCAAAAAGACCTACAAAATATGACATAAGAGTTGTTTCCCGAGGCCGAGCAAAGATACTTTGTATGCCACATGTACTCAAACTTTTTCAATATGGGCTTCAAGGGAAATATTCTTAAAAACTATTTGTGGCGTCTGCAAAGTCGAGCATTTTTCCTGGTTACAGACATTGGATGCAGCAAATTCGAAGCATCAGTGAAGAAGCATATGATTGGTTAATGAAAAGACATTGCGAGAATGGAGTAGATTACATTTTTCAGTGCAAACAAAGACGAGATATTATTAAATAATGGATGTGTAATGTGTATCTAACCTTTCATTTTTTTAACTATTCTTAAGCGTTCCATTTTTCGTCGCAACGGGTCCTTTTTGGATTGTTTCCTTCCATTCTACTGTAAAAAAATAATAAAAAGACTAAAATAACCTGATATATAATTGACAATTAGTCCCTAGACATTGGTATTTTTGCGCAATAGTCTTTAACCTTTCAATTTGGTGATGAAGTCTCTAAACTTTGCATTGTTTAATGTCACAAGTCCTTTTAGATGGTTTCACTTCGTTCCACCTTTAAAAATTCAATTTTTTTAAATAAAAAATGTTAAAATATCATTATATTAATAAATAAATAAGTCTCAGTTTGGAAACTCGAGATTTTTGTTTCTTATTTTATTAGAATTTGTTTTACTGTACTAAGACAAATTGCCCAATTTACCCTACAACAACTATGTGATGCTGTTGCAGTAGCGACGATGTGAGCATCGCGTGTTGCTGCAACAGTGTGAGCATCACGTGTATCGGAGGACCTCAAGTGGTGGTATTAGCACGTCGTTCAAGTGGTGGTGGTGGTGGTGGTGGAGTAAGGCTAGAGAGAATGGAGATGATAGAGAGAGAAGGATGGAAGACAAAATGAAATTAGGCTTGTTTGATTGAAAATATGGAAAATGGATGGTAAGAACAAATTTTTTAGGAATTGATTTGTATGGTAATTATTTTCTTAAAAAATGTCAATTAGAAGTATTTGATTGGATTAATTTTTCATGTGAAAAGTGGAAAATTATCCTAATTTTCTTGTTTGATTGACATTATTTTTCATGACAATTAAAAAACAAAATTAACATGTGCTTTAACTGATTGTATCCTAGAAAATATTTTCCTAGCCAAATTATTCAATCAAACAACAACCAAATTGAAAAGGTGAAAAATATTTTCTTGGAAAAGACATTTTCTAGGCAAATATTGGCTAATCAAACATACCATAGGGTATGGAATGAAGTTGGGTGGGGGTGCGGTGGGTATGTAGATTAATTTAATTTTTTAATATGATTATCAATAGTAAAACTGTTAATTATCTCCTGATTATTGAATTAATAAGTCTGCAATTTGAATTTTGAATTTAAAAGTTGAAAATCGTGTCTTCTTGTAATTTCCACCAACGGTGAACGGCTGAGCGTTGCCGCTTGCTGCACTGAGGAGAAGAACTCGTGGGCCAAACGAATTTGAAACTAGAAACAGAATAGACGATGTTCGACGCAGTCACTCAACCTGAACGATAGAAGCCTGATCGGATTTGTACTCTGATTTCTAAAGGTGGAAATTACAGCGTCCCCGATATTTGAAGATCCAAAATCAAAAGTCAGGTTCAACCTTTAATTATACACAAATCAAGTTAATTAATTTTTCAAATAATAATAATAAAGTGCAATTAAACCTACCTACACCTCACCCCAACTGCCCAGCCCCCACCCTCCATTAATACCCTAATTCCAATTCAATTTCAATCAACAAAAACTACGCCTTTGATTTCAAAAGAGAACACACAACACCACACACACAAAACTCGAAATCGCTCTCTTCTTCCCACTGTAAATTCCAATCTCACCCCTCCAAGACCTATAGCATCTCATCATTGACTACGCCGGAGAAGAGGAAGAAGAGCCTCCCGCCGACAACAGCTCTCCCAACACCTCAACCCGCCCACTCAGGCGACTATTGGTGATGGTTGTGGTCAATTGGACTGGGATGTTGATGGTTGGTAGTGGTGGCGGTGATTTCTATTTCTTTTCTTCTGAGGCACCGATTTTTAATAATTCCATTGTTCGGTGGTAACTGGTTGTGGTGGCTTTGGTGGGGCAGTCTGGGTGGTGGTTTGGTGTGAGGCAACGATGGGGATAGCAGTGGCGGCTGAGATGGTGTGGTTGGAGGAGTACACAATTGTCGATTGGTGTGGTCACGTCACATTCACGTTAATTTCTCAGGTCACATGGTAATCCCTGAAGTCACACGTTTATTCCTCGAGTCACACGTTCAATTTTTCTCAGGTTACATTCATATGCACTCAAGTCACATTCATATGTGCTCAAGTCACACTTTTGTTTCTCAGGTCACACGTACATATTCTAAAGTCACGCATTCAATTACATTGATTACATGTTAGTTTGTGATGATGGTTGTGCGAGGCAATGACGGTGAAGTCTAAATGGCAATGGTAATTCGGTGTCATGTTACATTTTATTCGATCTCAAATCACATGATGTATCAGGTCACATTGATGCATTGGAGAGGGAGATGGAGATGGTGATGGGAATCGATCATGGTGGTGATGATGGTGCATTGGAGATGGTGGTGGCGTTGACAGTGATGAGGCAGTGATCTAATTATGGGCAACGACGACTTTGAATTTATGGGTTGGATTGGGTTGGGTTGCTGAAAGTTGTAATGCGTGATTGAAGGAGATATGTGTGTGTGTGTGTGTGTGTGTGTGTGTGTGTGTGTTTATTTATTTATTTATGAATTTATAACTTTATATGTAATCAGGACCTGATATTTGAAAGAATGTAATTTGTTTCTCAATTATGAATTGTGGTTTTATAACAACCTGATTTATGTATTTTTCCCTTTCTAAAGTGCTGAAAGCCCAGAACAGATTAGTGCCTAGTGGTATAATATATATATACATATTTATTTATTTATGAATTTATAACTTTATATGTAATCAGGACCTGATATTTGAAAGAATGTAATTTGTTTGTCAATTATGAATTGTGGTTTTATAACAACCCGATTTATGTATTTTTCCCTTTCTAAAGTTCTGAAAGCCCAGAACAGATTAGTGCCTAGTGGTATAATATATATATATATATATACGTTTTTATTTATTTATGAATTTATAACTTTATATGTAATCAGGACCTGATATTTGAAAGAATGTAATTTGTTTCTCAATTATGAATTGTGGTTTTATAACAACCTGATTTATGTATTTTTCCCTTTCTAAAGTGTTGAAAGCCCAGAACAGATTAGTGCCTAGTGGTATAATTGTCATTGATTTTGAACATTGATTTTTTATTTTTTAAGCTGTATTACTGTTTTACTGACTAGTATTTTGAGAAACATGAGAATAGGC
This sequence comes from Ligustrum vulgare, assembly GCA_963555705.1. Classification (NCBI taxonomy): domain Eukaryota; kingdom Viridiplantae; phylum Streptophyta; class Magnoliopsida; order Lamiales; family Oleaceae; genus Ligustrum; species Ligustrum vulgare. The sequence continues at coordinate 49,153,937 of OY743174.1, forward strand.
TTTGTGATTTTGAAAAAGTGATTTAGAATGTGAATTTTCTCAGTACTGATTTAGTTTTTAGGCTAGATCTTAGAGTGTGAGAATGTGATTTTGAGTATTGGTTTAGAATATGATTTAGAACGTGATATTTTCAGTTTTGCTTGAGAATGTGATATGTGAAAATAATGTGGGGCTCAATTTATGAAGGTCGCCTAAAGCTCCGAAAATGACCGGACCGACATAGCCAACCAGTACCACCCTAATAATTTTTAAAATTTAGCTTGATCCAACATAAAATCCTGAATCCACCCCTGCCATCACTTGTTTGCCATCACTTGTTATCAGAGCTGCTTTGCTTTTGTTGAAATGTTGGATTAATATTGTAAGGACCAAGATAGTTGTTTAGAATAGTGTAGGGACTAGTAAGCAATTATGTGTTTTAGGTTTCTATTTATACCTTACTTTGTAACACTTTCATAATCAAGAAATACAATTATATTTTCATCCTTGTATTTCAACATGGTATCAGAGCGTAAATCGATCTTGGTCTAGGTCTGAGAGTTCCGGTCTCCGACGAGCGGCGGCACAGCCGCTCGTCCAGCCAAGTTGTTTATATTTTATTTTTTTTGTCAATCTTCTTCCTCCTTCAGCTCTTGCTCTTTGTTTGTATCTCAAAACAGTTTATTGCAGCTCAGTTACTCAAATCCCTGTATCTACTGCGAAGGAGATGTTGGTGCTGTGGTGGACTGATTCAACCGTCTTCTTTGTTTGTTTTCTGATTCAATTTTTGGTGTGTGAGTGGTGTACTGTGGTGGTGGTTGTGTTGTGTTGGATGTGTGGCTACTGTGTGTACTGCGAAGAAGATGGTGGCGGCATCAGAATGGTCGAGAAAGTATGGCAGCAGACTGGAATCGCGCCGGAATGACCTGGGTCGTCGTCGGAATGTGAAGCCCCGGTGGTAAAAAAAAATGAGGGCTGACAGCCGGGGAAGGCGACTGCGGGAGAGAAAGAGAGGGAAGCCGACGACGGTGGCGGCGTCGGGCTAACTGGTTCGACTGGGGGAGAGGTGTTGTTTGACATATTAATTTGGGCCAGCTGATTGTTTGTTGACTGTGTTGAAGAAGAAGAAGAAAAAAAAATTGCTGCAAACCGCCGGCGGCGGCGGAGACGGTCGCCGGCGATGGGATGTAGGTTTGGGATGTGTGACTCTTGAGTTTAGGGTTAGGGTTTGGAGATAAATGAGGGTTATTTGGTTTTATTTGTTGATTGGGCCTAAAGTAGTTTGGGGAGTGTTGAGTTGGTTTATTGGACTTGTATTATTATTGGACCCATTATTGGGTTGTTGTCTTGTTGGGCTATTTATTGCCCAATTCTGCCGTCAAAGTTTTTGACTTGACAAGTTGGATCCTCAACTTTTCAAAAGTTACATTTCAGCCCCCAACTTCCAAAATTCACAATTCAGCCCATTATCTTTATATTTTATCAATTTTAGTCCCTCAACTTTCTAAAAGTTCATTTTCAGTCCTGAACTTTCATTATTTGCATTTTGATCCCTTGATTTCCAGAATTTGCATTTCAGTCCCTGGTCTTTCATTTTGTGCAATTCAGCCCCTAGCTTTCCAATTTCACTATCTTTCTTGGTGTCTTTTTATTAGCCTTTTATTCGTAAGATCAGTTCCTTTATTAGGTCGACCTGATGATCGCATCTTGACTAATTTACGTCTCTTTATGTTGGCTTTCCTTTGTGTCCGGAGTAAGGATTTTATGTTATTTACGGGTTGTGGATTTTAATGTACCCAAGTTGATCCTTTGTTATGGTATCGTCTAAGAAGACTATTGAAATTGGAATAAGGGGGGAGCACTTTGTTATTTACTTGAAGTTGTTGTTCAAGTTTGTTGTTTACATTATTTTCAAGTTGATGTTTATCTTTGCATCAACTTGAGGGGGAGTGTTGAAATGTTTGATTAATATTGTAAGAACCAAGATAGTTTTTTAGAATAGTGTAGGGACTAGTAGGCAATTATGTGTTTTATGTTTCTATTTATACCTTACTTTGTAACACTTTTATAATCAAAAAATACAATTATATTTTCATCCTTGTATTTCAACAGCTTTCATGGTCAATTCTCTGGCAGCCTCAACAACTTCAACGGCAGCTCAAAGTAGAGCTCTCCATGCTGCAGCTCCTCGTCACCATGACATCATCAATGGCCGAAATACATTCGTCAAATCCCATTTCGCTTATCAGATGAAGTAATCTAAATTTTGTTCCAACAGATTTGACACTCTAATTGGACATGAAAACTCAAGAAGCTCTCTATCTACAAGAATTTAATAATATCCAAGATAAATAAATTATTATTACAAATTTACGTGTATTCATCCTGATGACATGGGCTTTGCTACACACCCCGCGGGGTGCACCGCCCCCTCACGTGGGGGGGTCCACACGCACATTGCGTGTGGACCCCGCCTCCCCATGTGAGGGGTGTGCATGTGGACCCCGCCCCCCACGTGAGGGGGCGGTGCATCCCGCGGGGTGTTTACCATTTCCGTTTGGACATTATTCATCCTTTATTATTATTATTATTATTATTATTATTATTACACGAATTGTTCCAAAGTTAAAAGAGAGAAACAAAGAGTACCATTTGATTTAAAGAAAAGATAGATTCTTTATTATTAAGACAAGGAAATGTAAAGGGTACACTCAAATGTTATATTTGAAATCTTTTTCTAGAAAACTAGAAGACACGCAGCACAATTTTGGCAGCCTTTGTGCTTAAAAGGCACCACAATGGCATTGAGTAAAGGCAAAGATGGCCTAATTTCAGTCCTTGAAAGGGCAAATCGACTAGAGTATAAATGACTCAATTTTCTTAACTTGACCACTTTAACAATATTCTTGAATTGACTTATGGTGGGGTAGCAACCAATCTAAGACTCAGTTCTTGGAATGATTAATGCAGAAAAATGCATATTTATATTAACATTTTAAGACCAGTAATCTTTAAAATATTAGGATTACCTAAGTTGATAAAGGAACATGCCGATTACAATTTTACAATAACATGTAAACGGTCAAACAATATTCGAAATTGAATGCGGGCTTCTCATACTCAAACTTGTTTGGTCCCTCAATCTAAATCGGCTTCTACCACTAACGGCACACGAACTTGATTTTTGACCTTAGAGGCGCTTTCAAATATTATTTATGCTGTAATGAGTAATGTGGTTTTAAAAATCTCTGTCTCACGTCTCGATAGACCGGAGACCTTATAAATAAATGTTCGCCCCACATTTTCCAATGCAATTCAAGAAACGCAGAGTCGAGCATTTCAAGACTTTGTTACAACGCTTTGACAAATCACAGATTAATCCAATGTACGACTTCATAACTAAAAAATATAAAAAACAACATTGTTAAAGCTGCAGGGATTACATTAACATTGATTTTGCTGCATCCAAAGTAGTTGGAGCTTTATCCAATAAAATATCTACACGGAACAACTTTCTGATAACTGATTTCCAAATTTCAAACTATCATAATAATTCATCAATAACATCAACCATTCAACCATTTTGTTTTTCTTACTATTTTGACATCATCGAACCCACCGCCCCAGCAATTAAGGTTGTCGGATCACCAAGAACTGCAGAAATCACAAACTGTAGAGCAAATCCAGCCACTTCACAACATTTTGAAACTTTTCCTTTGCTTTTCCTATGATGAGTTTGCAGTGTTCCTTTCAAACTAGGAATCCTCGTCTCCAGTTTCCTACTATTCCCTCCTCCATTTCCGAAATATATTTCGTGCCAGCTCTCGACCAACATCTCCTTCACGCACGCGACGTGCAAGTTGTATTTCTTGCACTTCGACCTATAACTCCAGCTCCTCCCCTTTCTCCCACACCTATGACACGGCGCACAAACTTTCTTGTACAAATATAGTTTCACTTCACCATCATCCAACGCCATAGGAAGCTTGGCACAGCATGGATGCAGATCAAATCCGCATTTCTTGCAGTGGTACACGAATCCTGTAATATCCTTCTCGCACGCGTTACAGTAGCGTGCTACATTTCCAGGAGGGCATGCGAGGAACTGGAAAGAGCACTTGGTGTAGAAAGGATGGGATATGGAAGGGGAAGGGATGGCGCAGTGAACGTGCAGATCATAGTCACAATCGTTGCACTTATAGCACGAGCCAATCCCGACTTCTTTGCAGCCATCGCACTTGAAGGGGACTTCTGTGTATTTGGATTCGAGAGAGTGATAGGGGTGGCTGAAGTGAGAGATTTCATCGTATTTCATTATTTGATCAGGCACGAAATTCGAGCTCGAGTGTTTGATATATAAAGAGAGGAGAATAATGTTCTTTGAATCCTAGAATGACTTCAGGTCTTCATGATATATGGATTAAGATCACAAGTTGCTTGGACGTGAAGCTTTATTATGCTTGTTGATGGTGGTGTTGGGTATTTGACCCAAAATTCAACAAAGGCATGATTATGGCAACTACTTTTGTTTTGCTCTTTCGGTGGTACAGAGGAGTAATCAGAATATGTCTCTTGATGAAAGGAAAGAGACATGTTCTTTCATGATTAAAGGAAAAAAGGAAATGGGCTACTTTTGACTAATTGTGAAAGTTGATATGATTACCCTATTCTTGAATTGCTGCAACCACGTGGTTGGAGTATTATAAAAGGGAGTGCATATTACTTTGTTGAAGTGTGCTGTAAGAGAGGCAGTGCCGGGTGCTGCAAGAGAAATTTATTTTGAAAGCAACAACAAACAAAGTACATCAAGAAGGTTTAAATTTTGAAAGCTCCTTAAATTTATTTTGTTTACATATTTGGCCAAGTATGAGATCACGTGTCTTGATTAATACACTTCCGCACACACCTTCCTCAAATTGGTATCAGAGCCATTACACGTATTAATATGTCACAATCAAACAATAATTGTAATGCTTGTTATGCACTTCACAAATTGTTTACCTTTCAGTACGAAGCATTTTTATGGTACAAAGAAAGAATTGACTCAAAGAAGTTTTGGGGAAATCCTTATTGTACTCTAAATATGGAGCAAAAATATCTTGAAACAAAACAAGATTATGAAAACAATTTACGTACATTCATCATACACTATGCAAATTGCCACCATAGTTATGGAGAACACTAGTACACAAATTAATTGTTATACATGTCATGCACATATTCATCTCATAAATTCTGAATTTCATATTTGCGAATTTTATGAAGAATTTTATAGACACCAAGTTTTTGCAGGAGTCCACAAAAACTCTTTAGAAAACTGTAGACAACAAAAAGACAAAGCTTTACAAAATTATTACGAATTTGTTTCTAATTTTTTAATTCACTACGTCACACAACATTACAAATCATGAGCATAAATCTTGCTAATGAAGGAACATCTCAAGAACATGAGGAGATTTGCGAACAAATTGAATCAATGGGAAATTTTTCAAATGAAATTTTAATTTCTAACGAAAAACTTGACAAAATATGTAAAACCACTTTATCTTTAGATCCAAAAGAAATTTTTTCACAACCAGGATTTATTGATAAATTCATGAAAAGAAAGAAACATGTGTATTACGGTGTATCGCATAAAGAATTTGCGATTAACGCTCAACATACATATGGAAAAGTAGGAATCTCTCTACTAACTAAAAAGGATATAAACCAAGCAAAACAAAAAATTGACCTTGAAGATAACAAAAATCTTTACTGGGTTACAATTGGAGCAATCAGAATCCAATTGAAAAGCACACTATCAGAAAAAACGGATCAACCAATCCGAATGTGTTTAATTGATGAAAGAATACAAAACCCACAAGAAGGATGTCTAGGATCCCTTGAAGGAAACCTAGCATGTGGTAAACTACTGTTTACAGTCTATCCCAGACTATCAGTAAGTTTACATGATCAAAACTTTGACGGAATACTCTTGTTTGTACACAAGTACGGAAGAGAAGACTTAGTCAAAGACAATAATGTACATTTTTCAATATCATACCTCGTGAGTTATGCAATCCATAATTCTCACAACATGGTTATAATAAGAGAACCAAAAGGAATAAAAATTGATCCTTTATTCTCCAATTACATAGAAAACAAAGAAACAGAATTTGACTGGTTAACGCAACCAGAAAGAAGATCTATAAATATAGATCTTAACACTAAAAGGCCCCTAATCAGGGAACAACAACCACTTCTAATAAGAAGTAACTCACAAAATAAAATAAATCCACCAAAGCTAAAAGAAAAAGAAAGCGATGAGTTGAGAAAAACAAAGATACAACTCAAACAATTAAGTGAATCTGTCAACAAAATGGCCGAAACACTTTATGGTGATCAAGAAGAAGAATCTGATAATTGAAATGTCAATACCAGAACTTCTAAAAGAAATTAACTCCATAAAAGAAGAAATCAAAGATATTAAAAGAAATTTTAACATATTTGAAAAACAAATTGAAATTTTACTTGAAAAACATTCTGCTATCATCATAGCAGGAATTATTAACAATAATCAAAATAACAAAATAATTTCAAAGATTAAATCAACACAACAAATTGGAAATTTTGAAAGAAGGGGAGAACTCTCTCCAAAAACAAAAGCAAAACAAGATGAAATTCCAGAAGGAAAATTTGATATTGACCATTTAGTATAATGACAAGCTTCAGGAAAAATCTTGAAATCATTTACGAGACCAGCCAGGAGTTGGGACTCTTAAATGTTTTATTGGCATTTGAAGACAATGAACTTGACAAGATTGTTTCAATCGTCAAAAATATTGACATAAAAGAGAAAGTTATGACAATTTCGGACAATGAAAACAATGAACAACAGAATCAAGATCAACTTGAATCACAATCTGAAACGGATAAAGAATCTGACAGTGAAGATGAAATCATCATTCATGAAAGATTTCACACTGGAAGAGAAACAGATCCTAACATGGGACTTGGACCAACAATCAGAGAACCAAAACCAGAAACTTTTGAGATTAAAGATGATAATCCATCATCAAGTAATCCAAAAGGAGATGGGAAAAGACACATGGGTGACAATACACCTGACCCCAGAATGCCAGAAAGGAACTTTGATCAGAACCTCTTAGTTTCTGATTTTATTCCAAAAAGACAGAGTATAAACCAACAAGTAACAATTTTGGATATAGATTGTACTCTAGATCCAGAAAAGATCATTGATGCATGGTATAGCTATATCATGGTTGCAATGATTGTCAACAAAGAAATAATCAAAAATGAAATAAATTCGTGGAATTATGTACTCGCTAGTACCAGAGGAAATGCAAGAACATTCCTTGAAAGCTTTACATACGACACAAAAAATCAAATCTGGAAAGATTCAATAGGAGTTATTCCAAAATTCATTGAAAGAATTGTGGACCAAATATACAAACAATTTACTGGACAAACTTTTGAAGCATTCAAAAGTAAGAGATCAGTAATTGCAATTGCTGATGCATTAAATCACTTAGAGAAAATCTCTATATGTGATATGTGTTATTTTGAAAATTATGCTTGCGAATTTTCAAAATACTTTTACATATGTCCACCTGACAAGTGGATAGAATTAACAGAAAAATTCATACGTAAACTACCAGAACCATTTAATCATGAAGTCATGAGTGACTTTGATGAATCAATCAAAAAACAAAAAGAAACCATTGATCCAAGAGTAAATGCTCAAATAGACATGTCCCTTGGACTAGTCATAACTACAACCAGAAATTTAATTGCTGAAAAATGCAAACAAAACACATTGGTAAGAGAAAGTGTTAAAACAGTTTACAAAAATCCAAAAATTTGTTGTAACAATTACCTTGACCAAACCCCTGGCCAATATGGTTGTCAACCAACAAAAATCCAAAAGAAAACAAGGAAAAGATCTTTTAGAAATAAAAGATATATTTTTAAAAAATACAAAAAACCATATAAAGAAAAAATTTTTAGGAAAAAGAAATTTTTCAAAAAATTTTCAAAGGGGAAAATTCCATATAAGAATAAAAAATTTGAAAAAACACAAGACAAAAAGAAATTTTGTCCTCAAAAGAAAAAGAATTGCAGATGTTGGCTCTGCAATGAATCTGGACATTATGCAAACGAATGTCCAGCAAAAATTGGAAATGAAGACAGGATTAAACTCCTAAATACATTTCAAAAACAAGGTTTCTACCCAGTAGAAGATCCTAGTGATACAGAATCTCTGTATTACTTAACAACTGAAACTGAATCAGAATCATCTGAGACAGATTTTTCAGAGGATGAGTAATAAAAATGTTACAAATCCAAACTCAATCTACATACCTATAAAACTCAGTTTTGAAGGATACATAAAATTTACATTACATGCTTACATTGACACCGGAGCATCATTATGTACTGCCAGCAAATTTGTTATTCCAAAACAATTTTGGGTAACAGCAGAAAAAACAATGAATCTAAAAATTGCTGACAAATCTGAAATCAAAACATCAAAAGTAGTAAAAGGATTAAACAAAATGAAATTACAATGCTGCAACAAAGCATTAAAGTCCTCAAAAAGAAGTTGATAAGGCTTCAAAAACAAGGGGAGGCAGGCGAAAGTAGCAAGACTACTGGAGCAAAAATTACAGTTTCAAAAGAAACGCCTATCATCGAAAGTAGCAAGACTACTGGAGAGAAATTTACAGTACTTGCAGAAAATGTTACTGCAACAAGCTCGCAAGGGCTTAAGGGAATTCAAAACCCGCAACTTGGACCACAAATCCAATTACATACAGGAGATTCTTCGGAAACTCAATGTTCTCAAGAACATACGGTTATTCAAAAACCAACTGAAATATCTCAAACACAACTGGAAACCACACCATTGGTGGGGGTAAATACTTCCATTGCAGGTACAAAATTCTATACAATCTTTGATGGTCCTCATAGAGGATTCTACACAAGTTGGGCAGAAGTCGAACGCATTGTCAAAGGAAAACCATACAAACACAAAAGCTTTAAAACCTTTTCAGATGCTCATCAAGCCTATCTGGACTTTTGTACAAAAAATGGACACAGCCCAACCCCATACAAAAAATTGTTTGACCAACAAAACTTAAATTTGAGACCAAACTATTGTCAACCAGACATTAGATCCAGGCCCAGAATGCCTACATTCATACCACCATCCGAAAACCAAAGAATAAAATTCTTTTCCTACAGTGAAGCAGCCCAATCCAGCAAACCAGCCCAAATTCCAACCAGGTTCAAAAAACTTGGAAAAATCCCAGCCCAAAAAGAAGAAACCACCTTTCCGGATATCAAACTGCAAGATTTTCTCTTGCTTGAAGAAGAAGCACGTACAATAGGAGACTCTGCACCAGAAGGAGGGCACTATGGCACAATTGAGAAAAAATTCGGACAGTTCATCTTCTTTGCAGGAGCTGAGCCCAATATGGTACAGACAGCATTCCTTTGCGGTTTAATTAAAGAAATCATTCCTGGAAATGATTTTGAAGAAATCAAATTACTTGATGAAAATTTAGTAAAAACAGTCAAAGATTTTGCTAAATTTGTAATTAAAGACAAAAACCTCAAAATCATTCTCAAGATCAAAAGCACAATTCCTTTTTGGAATGAGGATAATATTCTTGTCAAAGGATATCATCATGTACAGATCAAGACAGTACAAGAAGTGGAAATCAACACTCCAATTGCTGGACAACTCACTGAAGTAAACGAAGAAATTTTGCAAGACTGGAGATCCCTTTCATTTCAAAGGGTTATTACAGGATTAAAAATTTTTGACGGAATCTCAAAAATTAAAGTAAACTACAGCTCAAAGTTTATTTTAATTACGAGTAAAACAAGTACACTTATCAATGTAACAGATACTAGAAAAATTTGTAAGTTTGAACAAAATTTCTATTATCTGCCAAATGCACCAAGCAGCTACAAGGGACATTTATGCAAAGCCCTCAGATCAAGTCTAGGGAAGATGCACATTTGTCAATGGTGTAAAGTTAATGAGACTCAACAACAAGAAAAATAAAAAATTACAGACAGCAGTACATCCGGCAGCATCAGCAGCAACCAATCAGAAGAAAAAGTAGAAAATACTTTTTGACCAGAAGTTTCCCGGTGAAACGCGTGTCAAAAATTATTTAATAAGGACGTAACAAATTTTGAAAAAGAAGACAAAAGAAGGAAGAAAAGAGAGCAAAAGAAGACAAAAAGAAGGAAAAAAGAGGAAAGAGAAAAAAGACAAAAGAAGAAAAGAGAGAAAAATTTCTCGTAACAAATGAAGAAAGAGAAAAAAGTTGAGAGAAGAAGTCAAAAAGGCTACAAATTGGGAGAAAGAAGTCAAAAAGGCTACAAGACTACTAAAAATAATCACGTGAAGAATGAAGTCACTCTGCTGAATTCAACAGGAAAAAGGAGGACAACGGAGGACTATAAAAGGAAGAAAATACATAAGAAAGGAGGAGGAAAATTTTCGCTTCAATTTTCTTTTTGAATTTTACTCTGAAAAATGTATCAATGCTAAACACCTTCAAGACAGTGATCCACACTTGGATCAAAAATATGTAATTAAATAAGTTTAAGAGTTTTTCTCTTAAACCTTCTGTTTTCAATAAAAGTTCAATGTTTTCTTCACTTTTCTTACTTTGTTCAAATACGTACGGATCTATTAAGATTTCAGGCAACCGGAGTCCCGTTAAGCAAATGGCTGCAAGGGAAACATAGTCAAGGAATTCAACATAGTGAGGCGTGGGATCAAAAAAGAAACGTAGGAAGCAACAACAAACAAAGTACATCAAGAAGGTTTAAATTTTGAAAGCTCCTTAAATTTATTTTGTTTACATATTTGGTCAAGTATGAGATCACATGTCTTGATTAATACACTTCCGCACACACCTTCCTCAAATTTAGTATGAGATCACATGTCTTGATTAATACACTTCCGCACTCAATTTGAGGAAGGTGTGTGCGGAAGTGTATTAATCAAGACATGTGATCTCATACTTGGCCAAATATGTAAACAAAATAAATTTAAGGAGCTTTCAAAATTTAAACCTTCTTGATGTACTTTGTTTGTTGTTGCTTCCTACGTTTCTTTTTTGATCCCACGCCTCACTATGTTGAATTCCTTGGCTATGTTTCCCTTGCAGCCATTTGCTTAATGGGACTCCGGTTGCCTGAAATCTTAATAGATCCGTACGTATTTGAACAAAGTAAGAAAAGTGAAGAAAACATTGAACTTTTATTGAAAACAGAAGGTTTAAGAGAAAAACTCTTAAACTTATTTAATTACATATTTTTGATCCAAGTGTGGATCACTGTCTTGAAGGTGTTTAGCCTTGATACATTTTTCAGAGTAAAATTCAAAAAGAAAATTGAAGCGAAAAATTTCCTGATGCAACCACGTGGTTGGAGTATTATAAAAGGGAGTGCATATTACTTTGTTGAAGTGTGCTGTAAGAGAGGCAGTGCCGGGTGCTGCAAGAGAAATTCTTGATGGTCATACTGTGACCAAAGAGAGAAAATTGTGAGCCTAGCACATTGTGAAGTTTCTTGTAACTCTTTGTAGTGTAAATCAAAGGGTAGAAATTATATGTGGTAAAGCTCGTTTGTTGTATTTTCTCTGTGGTCTGTGGGATTGGGTTGGTGAGTGAAAGTCTATATATTTGTAACAATTTAATATATAGTGAAAAGCTTTGGCGAGGGTCCGTGGACGTAGGCAAGTTGCCGAACCACGTAAATTTCTGTGTTCGTATTTATTTTCTTGTTTGCTTATTTTACTTTGAATATCAAAAGATCCTGTGGGAAAATTAAAGTGGGAATCGACGTGTTAAAATTCCCAACAAGTGGTATCAGAGCTACATGTGGTTCAAATAATTTGAAGAAAAAGAAAATATGTCTGTCAAGTACGACGTGGAGAAATTTGACGGGAGAATCAATTTTGGCTTGTGACAAGTACAAGTCAAGGATGTCTTGATTCAGGCGGGTCTGCACAAAGCTTTGAAGGGAAAACCAACTGAGAGTTCTGACAAAGAAATTGAATCCAGCAAGACTGATGAAGATTGGGAAGATTTGGATTTGAAAGCTGCTAGTACAATACGACTTTGTTTGTCCAAGAATGTTCTTGCAAATATTCATGGGATATCTGCTGCTAAGGAACTTTGGGAAAAACTGGAAGAGTTGTATCAGACGAAGAACTTGTCAAATCGCTTGTATCTGAAGGAACAGTTTCATTCATTGAGAATGAGCGCAGGTACAAAAATCTCTGACCATCTTAGTGTTCTTAACGGGATTGTTTCTGAACTGGAATCTATTGGAGTCAAAGTTAAAGATGAAAATAAAGCGTTGAGGCTCATCTGGTCTCTTCCATCCACTTTTGAGCACATCAAACCGATTTTGATGTACGGGAAAGAAACGGTGGATTTTGCTGAAGTTACAAGTAAGTTGATCTCTGAAGAACGGAGATTGGGTGGAGGTGATGATTCATCTGGAAATAATTTGCTTGTTACTGAAAAGTGGAAGAGAGGGAACTCTATGAAGAAGAAGGTGACATGTTGGAACTGTGGTCAATCCGGGCACGTGAGAAGAAATTGTCCAAAAGGTGGAGCGGATACGGAGAACTGCTCGAAGGACAATGCGACTCTCCTGGTGGAGGGTGGTGATGATGTACTCTGAGTAAGATGGGACATCCTTATGGCATGATGCCAGTTGCCATGATAGAGGATGTGTTCTTACTAGCACGGGTACTGTGTTCGCATACAGCATTGGTTTGGTTTAGATGCAAGGTATGTGGTTTCTGTTTATGTCGATGGCTGATGAACTTCCAAGGAGAACCAAACATGGGAGTTGCACCATAAATTTCAGCAAATTTTGTTTCGACATGTGCCGATGAAATTCTCGGAGTTCGTTGATAATTCTGAGTGATTATACTCATATGATGGAGTATGGGACTGTCAAAGTGGAAAAATGCTTGCCTGTTACCTAATTTTTTCTTGGTTTGAAGGAATTTTGTGTCAAGGTGGAGATTGTTGGGTATTTGATCCAAAATTCAACAAAGGCATGATTATGGCAACTACTTTTGTTTTGCTCTTTCGGTGGTACAGAGGAGTAATCAGAATATGTCTCTTGATGAAAGGAAAGAGACATGTTCTTTCATGATTAAAGGAAAAAAGGAAATGAGCTACTTTTGACTAATTGTGAAAGTTGATATGATTACCCTATTCTTGAATTGTTGCAACCACGTGGTTGGAGTATTATAAAAGGGAGTGCATATTACTTTGTTGAAGTGTGTTGTAAGAGAGGCAGTGCTGGGTGCTGCAAGAGAGGCAGTGCCGGGTGCTGCAAGAGGCAGTGCCGGGTGCCTTGAGAGAAATTCTTGATGGTCATACTGTGACGAAAGAGAGAAAATTGTGAGCCTAGCATATTGTGAAGTTTTTTGTAACTCTTTGTAGTGTAAATCAAAGGGTAGAAATTATATGTGGTAAAGCTCGTTTGTTGTATTTTCTCTGTGGTCTGTGGGATTGGGTTGGTGAGTGAAAGTCTATATATTTGTAACAATTTAATATATAGTGAAAAGCTTTGGCGAGGGTCCGTGGACGTAGGCAAGTTTCCGAACCACATAAATTTATGTGTTCGTATTTATTTTCTTGTTTGCTTATTTTACTTTGAACATCAAAAGATCCTGTAGGAAAATTAAAGTGGGAATCGACGTGTTAAAATTCCCAACATGTGGCTATAGTTGTAATGTGTTCTAAAGAGACATAAGGTACATAATAAGAATATAATTCACTTTAAATGATGGTATGGCTATGACAATACACTAATATTTATTCCCAAAACGAAGATAAATAAAAGAAGAAAGGAAATAACACCCTCACACCGGGGGCGGAGCCAGTCCACATGAATGGGCTGGGTCACCAATGAAATGAGTTGGGCCATTTTCAAAGATTTTTTTTTTTTTTTTAATTCGTAAAGGATTTTCAGTTTTTTTTAAAAATGGGGTGGGCCATGGCCCAGGCGGGCCACCCCTGCCTCCGCCCATGCCTCACACACTACAACCGGTTGGGACATCTAGGCGGTGACAGATGCAAACATTTTGAGTTAAGGGACACAATCTTAATATATATATGACCAGGAGATAATTTATGTACTTAATTACAATGCATTGGTACAAGGGTGTTATAATCGGCATGAATCTCAAACTACCTTTTTAACTACACAAATTTTTCCTCTCCAATTTTTAACCACAAATTTTACCTCGAAAACACAAATAATAATTTTTATTAAATATAAAATATTTGTACTTTGATAGTTTTGCTTAGATAATTTAAATTATGTGAAACTTAATTATTCGAAAAAAAATTGACGTCACATGAAATGACCCAAAAAAATTTAAAATTTAACATCATACTTCATGTAAGATTTTCTAATAAATTATTATGAATTATATTGAGAAATTTGTAGCGTCAAAATAGTAAATGTCGATGAATTAATTGAAACAAATACTATAAAAGAAAATACAAGTTAAACATTCATTTTTGAGACACGTGCTTGACTTTTTCGATGCTCATTTGGACCATTTGATATATTTACGATATAATTTTTGAAACTAACTTCTGATGACAAATTTACGATATAATTCTTCAAACTAACTTCTAGATGACATATCCAATTCATGGATTCGACTAATGTATGATCGACAACGAATTTTTAAGGGAAATGCTACTCATACGGAAGTGGGTTAGGAGAGTTGCAGATACAACTGGAGTTTCACTATTATTAATAAGATTCACTTCATCCTATCACTATTCATAAGGACGAAACACGCTTTCAGTTCACTAAGGATTACGCTTTATTTCTTTCTATACTGAGACGTCCTAGAATCTTCGAAATAGAGAGAGATCAAGAGCTCTTGAATACCAGCTGCACCACCGTGCCCATCCTTTGCAGCCGCCGGTGGTGAATAGTGGGAACTGCAGGGATATGCCTCACCTTCCCTACCCCCGATTCACATCTCTGACCAATTGTCACCTTTTAGACGAACAAGTCCGAATAGAACTTAGGTCGTAATGCTTTCTCTAACCCAGCCTTCCTTCTCCGTCCCTAAGCCTCTGTTTCCAGCCTTCCTTCTTCGCCCCCTAAGGGCAAATTAATAGCAACAGGAAGCCCTAGCAATCGGAGACAGCTATCTTCAAAAGAAATTGTAGATTCGAACTCTATTACGTCAGTTGTCACTGCCAAGACGAAGAGCCTGCTTCCTCCTTGGTCCAATGTGAACCGGAAGCTCTCTGTGGAGGCCATTGTGGATTGAATAGTAGTGACAGACCTGTGAATCCTATCGATTATTGTGCTAAGGTGAATATCTGGAAGAAATTTTGGTTTTAGTTCATCATGGTGTTATTTCAGCTTGCCTTGGAATATGAGTTTCTTGATTTTAGTTGATCTTCGTTTGATAAAATTACTGGGTGTCTTACTGTTTAGGTATTATGTTCTACATTCTTATTTTGCAGGAGCAAAGTTAAAGCCGGCACTTGATTTGGTGAATCCCAACACAAGTTAGTCCTAAAGTTCGATATCTGTAGCATGGCTTTGTAAACCTGAAAACTCTCTTTTCATTTTGCCCTAATCCAACCATTTATGTTAGATAACATACACTTGGGTACGTTGGTAGTTTTCTTTTCTGCCTTTTTGGTCTCAAATGGGGGCAGAAATTGGAATTTTAAGATTGAAAAGCTGATTTTATAAATGGGATTTTTGCAGGTTGTTGTAAGATAGTGAAGGAGAGGAATGGAAGAGCCAGAGCAAATTAAATGAGCTTTGATTGAAACCAAGGATGGGGCATTAGCCGGCTCAATCTCAAGGATTGTCACGTCACCTCTCGACGTAGTTAAGATTAGATTTCAGGTGAAGTTTTAATTTTTTATTCTTTTATGGTTTCAATTTTTGAAAAAATGTGTAGTTGTATTCTGGTTAAAGGTGTTAAATTTTGGCTATAATTGAAGAGATGCATGACTCAGAATGACATGATTGATTGTGTTTGTCGATTCTCCATTGGTAGTATAATGTAACTTCGTTTAGTTATTTCGGTTGAAATGATAATAACTTGATCGTATTTGTTTAAACTTCCAACTAATACTTCTGACAAAGGAACAAACAATAGCACAGTTTTGAACACTTGCAGGCATGTATAGCATGTATGGTTGAATCTGACTCGAATTTTAAACATTTTATACTCATTTCCTTTTCTCAGTTTGAAGATTGGAGAAAAAATAGCCTTAAATATGATCAAAATGTGAAAGGGTCAATGTTAATCTCAAACTATGAGTTCCAATTTGAGATGTTATTTCGTGTTTCATAAAATGAAATGAGTGGATGCAGCATAGTTTTCTTGTTAGGAACCATATATGTTTTTATGTGCTTGTGATTTTTAATGGAACGAAGAATGAGATTTTAGAGTAGACAATAATAGTCAAGATTGCTTTAAAATGGCAATGATCTCAACATTCTATTTGAAACTCAAGATTTTTTACTACTTGAAATGGATACCGCACTTACATTTATAGAATAGACACGGACACTGACACGAACACGCTAGGACATGTTGATTGAAATGATAAGAAAAGTTTCCAACATTTCATTTCAAGGTGATGGTTGATATTCAAAATTATTACATATGCAAGAGGAACATCTATGTATTCTTACAAGTTCTTACTCCGTGAATAGTTTTTATTTTTATTTTTTATTAATGAGTTAGTTTCATTGCATTTATGTGGTCATTCTTCTGCTCCGAGTATGTACGGTTTTTATGTAAGTGCACGTGGTTGTACATAAAAAGTTGTAAACTTATTAATGTTATCCATTGGAAGGTTCAACGGGAACCCACTACACAGTGGACTTTGCTTCACAAGGATGCATATGTCCATCAAAATATACTGGAATGCTGCAAACAACCAAGGACATCTTTAGAGAGGAAGGCTTAAGGGTATACCTTCACAAGACGTCGGACCCTTTTATTTGAAAACTCTTCAGCAATTCCAATGACTCACATCACTTCATGTTTCATAATATAGGGGTTTTGGCTGGGTAATGTCCCAGCCTTACTTATGGTTATGCCATATACATCAATACAATTTACGGTTTTGCACAAGTTAAAGTCATTGGCTTCCGGTTCTTGAAAGTCAGGTTTGTTCTAAAGTTTCTGTTCTCCTAGAAAATACTGTTTGATGTGTTGATAGATATTATGTAAGGTTCATTATTCCTCCCCCTTTTAGTCACTATATATTTTTGAAATCATATGCCTATATTTGTTTAGGATGTGTTTGATCTTTGTTGTTGTTCAAATCTACATACTTTATAGGAATTATGAATTTTTACATTAGGTCTTTTTCATTGTTCCATTTATTATTTTGTAATCTTTGTGAGATCTATCCCTACATTGAAATTGTCTGTTTTGTTGAAGATGTCAGAAATTGGAACTTGGAAGGAGACAATAGTTTCTGTTTTGACAGGTTAATATAAAAAGAAATAAATATCAACTCGTGTCTTTGATTTCTAACATTCTCTATCTTTTTTTCAATTCGCTATAGTAGAAGATCAAATCCATTTAAGTCCGTATCTTTCTCATATCAGTGGGGCATTAGCAGACTGTGCTGCTACTATTAGATCATATCCATTTGATCTTTTAAGAACCATTTTAGCTTCACAAGGGGAGCCAAAGATATTGGGCCTAAGCATGCAATTAAATAATTGGTATCCGTCAGCAATAATTTTTTATTTGCACAAAACTTTGTATTAACTCAAAACTATTGCACATTTTACACCACATACATCTTTCCGAATTGTAAATGCATTTAATGAAGCAACTGGTTGTAAATGAAATAATCTATGTTGATCCAATTACACCTAGGGGTGAATAGGTGTATAATGCTAAATTATGACATAATTTAAATTTTTATTGAATAAGAAATCAATTAAATAAAATATCAGTTAATCTAAAGTAACAAATAAATGCTTTAAATAAATAACAACAAGAATTGGTAACAAATGAAAATTCCTTGAAGAACTCTTCACGGGGATAAGAAAAATATGGGAAAACGTGTTAGTAAACTCCACTAGAAAAGAATAATATACAATTATAGTTAAAAAAATGCTAGGAACATAGCCACAATGCTAGGAATAAGGCTATAATTTTTCGTTGATACACATCAGATTTGAATGTTATGACCTTTCTAGAGGCATTAGTTGATGATGATTATAGTTTCATGTCATTTTCTTTTTCTTTTTTTAGTTTTTATGTATTGATTATGCATGCTCTATAGTAATAGCAGTTGGATTTTTTCTTTTTTTTTTTTTAACAGAAAGGAAGAACAAGTTGCACAAAATGAGTTGGAAAGGAAGAACCTTCAAAATAAGGTGGGGGGGTCATTTTCTTTTATGTCGATGCCATGGCAAATTGATATATATTATATTCAATTGATTTGTTCAAGATATAAGGTACTTTTTTTAACCCCATTTGAGCACTGACTGAAATATCTGGTACATAGGTTGAGACAATCATTAGGTATATAACCTCTATTTGGTGTTGATTTTAAAGAGCATATTTAAAGAAATAGTTTTTTGAATAGTGATTTTAGAAGAACGTTTATTTAAAAAGTAGAGATTTTTTATGAGTTTATGTGTAATATTATTTATTGACGAATGTGTGGTTAAAAGTAAAATAGAGAAAAATGTATATTGTTTATAATGGGGCCAAACAGGGGCATAGAAGAGATTCTCATATTAAAAATTAGGTCTTTTCTTTTCGTGTAACGAAGTTTCTAGCTTTTATTTTTGTTAGATGATTGGATACTTTATCGGTTTGCTACTTTCTTCACATTCTCTATGTGTGACCAATTGATATCACAATGTGCTCTTTTAATTTCGTATATCTTGGATGAATCATTGTGTCCAAATTTCTCTTAAAACTTCTTAAATTCCGGAACACTGAAATTGTGTAAGTTGAAGGAAAGGTGCAGAAAACTTTCTCATTATTGATGTGTCAATCATTGTGCTCTTGGTAAAGGAGAAATGAGCTTGGGTAGGTTACAATCCAATAAGATATTTCGAAAAGATTTACTCAAATTTTTTTTAAAAAAATTATGTAGCGTGGTTCTAATTTTGGTTATTTTGCCTTAATTTTGCCTTAATTTTGGTTTTGATTTCTTATTGATCAAAAAACTTATTCATGAATCTAATTTTTGTTGATGAAATTTTAGGATTCTTTAAGGGTGGATGATTGAAGCTCCAAATTTTGACAGATAATTTCAAGAAACAACAAAAAAGATGGGTGGATCAGATGAGAACTTTTTGGGTATGATCAGACCATCAATTACTTGAGGTAATTTAAATTTAAAAATACATTTCTTGGGCGTCTTTTGTTTAAATTAAAATTGTTTTCCCATAAAATCTATTTATGAAAAAATGAATAATTTATTCTTTATCAATAGAAGCATTGAGGCTCGGAAATGAAAGGTTTCCAATGATAGTTGGACATAGTAGAAGGGCATTGACTCCAATCAATAAGAATATAATAGGAACCACCCTTACCCATCCGTTGTTCACAATAAAGATGTCTTGATGAAATCCTTAATCCCCTAATCTTTGGTATTTAATCATGATTGGTTTTATTTTGATGCTAATATAAGTAGTCCTATTTAATTATTTTTTTCCAAGTGTTGACATTTATAGAAGAAAAATGTTGTGAGTAAAAAGAAACCTTATGTCCTGGTGCACTGATTCATCCTCAGGTTTGTTAATTATAATTATACACATATTTTGTTCTTTTGTGTGTGTGTGTGTGTGTTTTTTGTTTTTGTTTTTTTTTTTGAGATGGCGAAGAAAAGATGGGACCAAAATTGAAACTAATTTGTAGTAAACAACAAAATTTAGACCATGTTCTGTATTTGTGTTCTAATTTTTGGTGCTTGTTCAGGAAGCTTGCTGCACAAATGGTTTGCATACAATATCATCCATATATTAAGGTATATTTTCTTTCAAAAATAAGAGATATTGTTTTGTTGTTACTGTGAAAATTATTGATTGTTGATAATGTTAGTGACAATGTTGGGGATGTTGCTGGAATGGGGCCTGATCTATTTGGTTCATATGCAAAATTGTGATGTACATGTTGCTCTTATGGTGACTTCCATCTCCTCTTTCGAATTGACTCATGACTTAACTATAATGTGTAATTAGTTGTTTATTAGTTCCATGGGAATCCTTGTTTGTTAATTACCACATTTTTTGCGATTGATTTTTTTGAAATCAGTGCATGAAATAATTTGAACCAACATTGAAAAATCAGCCTATTATCTATACTATTCTTATGAATGTGAATCACAATTGTTAACAAGACTTCCTTGCTGTTATCTTTCACAATTTTCAATTTTCGATGCTCAAAATGGTGTGAAGAAATTGTAAGCTTTGATTTTGTTGTTTATGCATTCATTTCATTAATTGTGCATATACACCTAACTGTTAGCATTTTTACTGGGTAGTGATGAGATTTTATTTTTGTCCCTTTTTTCAGCTTCAAATCTGGTATCTTTACACAAACAATAAATGGAGTTCAGTGTCAGTTCAACTTTATCCTTTATATTTCTCATTTTCATTACAGTAGACACACCTTAGAGTTAATTAGTCAATCTAAATTAAAATTATCGTATTATTTAAAAATAAAAAACGTTGCTTGATAACATGTGTGTATGCTCTCTTATGTTCTCTCGTTGGCAGGTGAGAGTGAATTATTTGTTATGTTTATGTCATATGGTTCACATACTTGATAACAATCATTATTTTGATAAAAAAAAATGACTTTTTGTACAACTTATTATAAGGAAGGGCAATTCTTAGCTACACATGATATTATAAAACATTGATTTTTTGCATCACACTCCTTTTAGATTAAATAATATTATGTCGAATCTTTAATCATTTATGATAAAATCTCTCTTCTAAACCGTTCTCGTTTGTAATAAGATTTACTTCCTTGTAATGAATTGATTTACAATAAATAATTTATTTGTCAATTAAAGTTGAGTTATTTTAATTTTGTCAATAACGTATAGATATACATCCATATTAAGCCCTTGTTTGATAAAAATAGTTTTTGAAAATTTAATGGTTAAAAAGTGGTTTAAAAAGTAAAAATTTGTGGGCTTAACTTTTTTGGATGATTGAGATTGATTACTGTAAAAAAAGTAGTATTTTTTTTATGAAATTGTAGTGGAATCAAACAAGGGCTAAGTAACTTTCTTCAGAAAAGTAATATATCCATAATACTTTTAGTAAAGCAAAAATTAACTTTTTTTTTTTTTTTGGGGGGCGGGGTTGGCCAAATATGCTTTTGCTTAACGCATTCCATTTGATTGTCAAACTATGCTGTTTTAGAGTATTTTAATTAATTGAGGAGTTAATCCACTCATGTTCAATTCATACTCTTCAGGATACTCTAAATGCAGTTGAGGATGAAGCATGAGAGAATTGATTGCTCCCTGCCATGAATAAAATTTGGCATTGGTTTCTTATGTCTAAAATAAGACTTCGGTGGTATGTTTAATTTTTTTTCTCTGCTTAATTGTTTGAGTTAATGTCGTTTTTTGATTTTCTAACATTTGCAGACTTTCTGTCCAAGTGGAGAAAGATAACTAAAGATCTATTTGATGCAAATTTTTTTGAATAGATTTTGCGCAAAGAGATTATTTTGTTCATTTTTTTTTTAATTTTTTTTAGAGAAGTAGGGAAAAGTTAGTGATTCATGTGTAAAAGTTAGGGAAAGTTTCTCTGGTTAACAATTACATTGTTTGAGGATTCTAGCTACTTATAATTTGATATTCAAACTTATTTTCTTATGATTATATTACTCGTGTTTTATAAATTCAGATTTGTGCAAATCATCACATCCATTCAAGTGTATTTAGTGAACACACAGCTACATTTTACCATTGGGGCCACAACCATTTTTCAAATTGTTTCACATCCTACCAAGCCCTTTTGGCAATCTATACATAAACTTACAATACAACATGATACTCGATTAATTGATATAAGGAATATTATTTCATTCTATATAATATTTGTTTCATTTTTGTTCTTCATGTGTATGAAGTGTGAACAAAAATGTTAAGCGATTATGTACCTTGTACTTTTTCTAAACTGCTTCAAAGTTGGGATATAATGTAATAATGTAGTTTAATTTTAATAATTGTGAAATTTACTTACAAGTTTTTTTCTTTTAATATTTTTATCAGCTAACTCCAATTATCTTATTTTAACATTAATTATTTATGTTCAAATAACAGTTTTTTTTAACTTCCAGTCCCATGAGAATCAACACAAAAATGAAACGTCACGTGCAAAGCACGTGTACACTTACTAGTATTAAAAAAAATTACAAATCAAAATGTAAGAACTAGTAAGAACCAAATACACGTGAATTTCACCCATTTCACCATTATCTTTTGTAACTCACTTTCTCCATCTCCAGCAAGTGACAAACCGGCCGCCATCTCCGACCGTTCTCCATCTCCGGCAAGTGGAACCAAGCCATTTCATATTCTTCAAACACTACACTCTGATTCCTCCCCCATCTTTCTCCACCATTTCACAACCCGCCGCCTCCATCTCTGGTGAAATTCTGCCAAAAATCAAACAGATACAGCCAAAAATCGAAAAGAAGAAACAAATATTCACAATCTTAATTCTAGAAAATGGACGGAGCCAAAGCACGTGGGACATCCGGACATGGCTTACAAGATGCATATATATGTCTGTGAGCTCAATTTTGTTCTGGTTTTTACATGCCTGGAAATGCAACCGTAGAACGGTAGAAGCATGAGAGGACTTCCATAAAGTTCTGTTGACTCGAGGAACTCCACCCCTCGGTCTTTGTTTTAAGGTGCCCAGAGGGCCCAAACGATTAATACTAACTGTTAATTTGTTATTAATGTGGCGTAATATTTTACCCCTTTCACATATGGACTTGTTTCTGTTGGAGAAATTTGTGAATAGTGACGCCAAAATAACTAGAACGATAGTTTGTAAATCCGTGTCGAAAATTGGACAAAGTAATGGTAAGGAAAATACAAACAAGAAGAAGAAGAAAAGTAGGGACAAAGCAGAGGCAAGAGTTGGACTCTTTGTCCTTAAGTCGAATTTGCCCCGCAACGGTGCCTACGGATTCCGAAAATCGACTCCCAAGATACAACGACTTCACTTGTGTTTGTAGTACTCCAAAACACAAGTACAACGAACCAAATTTTGGCTTATGTACTCCAAGGATGAAAATGAAAGAAAGATCAAAACAAATGCAATGATTTTGATTTTGGAGAGAAGAGAGGATGATATATGTTTTGCATATCAAAATGTGAGGAATAGGACACCCAAAGGGTCCTATTTATAGACCTTGAAAGGGTGTGGACGAAATGATTAAAATCAAATCATGCACCATTTCCAAACTATGCACCTTTATGAAAATGTATCTATTCACCGGACAACCGTGCGGCCGCACGGTTATAGTCCGTGCGGTCGCACGGTTTTACTCAAAAACCGAAATTGAATTTGATGTGTGATCGAACGGTTTCCCAACCATGCGGTCGTACGGTCAAATATTTTGACCCAATTTCGTCCTTTTTCGTAATTTCTCATTCATCTAATATTGATTTTTGAAATGCCAAATATACCCTTCAATACATGCAGAGAAATCAAAATTCTCTTTCGGGGGTGTTACCCTCGAGGCCTCACGGGGGGCGCTGCCCCCTCGACCTGACCGGATAGGTCAATCCCCGTTTATGCGCCCCGAAGCGGCAAAGTGGCAAACAATTTTTCCTAAACGGATTGAGCCGAGTTTTTGAGTATTTAGCCAAAGTCGACACGAAGTCACTTTAATCGATTTTCAATTTTTGATTTATTTAACCAATATCCAACAGTTTCTTATCTTATCTTATCTTCTACCCATTAGATTGTTAACATCCCAGGCTCCATTGAATAGGGTAGAGATGGAGGCGGTCGATCGTGATTCGATGGAGAACGGTGGGGAGTAAGGAATCAGAGGGTAGTGCAGGCTGGAAGTTGAAAAACGAGGGAAAAAATAGTGGAACAAGAAAAGATAGAAAATTCAAATAGATTGATGGCACCCTGAGACCCAATAGTTTCCCTATAATGCATTCCTGTTGAATCTGCTTGCAAGTGAAGAAACATGAATTTGATCTTTTCTATGTAAAGATCGAAAACATTGAACATCTAAATTTGATTTTATTTAGAGCACATACCGCGAAAGGTTTCAAAGTCATCATGATAAGTGTGGCTAATTAGGTGCCCTCCAAATCGCCTGATCAAATAACCAATCTCCACAACAACTCCCAAAAAAGAAAGCTGAGACCATGGCCGGAGATGGAGGCGGCCGGAGGTGGAGGGTTGGAGCCAGAGGGTTTGGTAAAATGAAAGGTAATGCAAGGTGAAGTGGGTTAAGCCTAAAACATGTTTTTAGTTCTGAGTCTCTGACTTTTTGTTTTGTGATTTTTTTAATAAATTCCAACTGTATTCGTAACTCTCACTGTATCCACTTTTTGTACGAGTAGCATTTCTCAATTTTGAAAATCAGCTCGTCATTGAAATTCTCAAACTTTAGATTGAAATGACCTACTTTGATAGATTGTAACTTTTGATACGATTGTTTTTTTTTTTTTTTTTTGCATGCCTTCAACGATGTCATGAACTATGTTGTGAGCACTTCGAAATAATATTAAGAATACTACTACATTAACGGAAGGCTGCCCTCATGAACTAGGTTTTGAGCACTTCGAAATAATATTAAGAATACTACTATATTAACGGAAGGCTGCCCTCGTGAACTAGGTTGTGAGCACTTCGAAATAATATTAAGAATACTACTATATTAACGGAAGGCTGCCCTCCTAGGATTATTCGAGTGCAATCTTGGATGTCTAGGTTATCAACCAAAAAAAAGAATATATTCGAACGTGAACATATTAGGATACTATTGCTTTAGGAGGTGAATTAATTATTCTATAATCATAAAAAGAATATTTATTGTGGATTAAAGATATTTGTTAACAATATAATATAATGAGAGAGGAATTCAAAAAGAATAAGAATTTGGCAACTTTGAAAATGGATGTTTCATTCATATATAAAAAGAAGATTTTTATGGGCCTATAACTAATAGTTTCTTGGAGGGGAAGGTGGCAGAAACGAACGAATTCTTTTGTCGTTGATTCACTTATTGTTTAGTTATAGCTTATGAGTTTCAAATAGCACAACTACAAAAGCAAGTTTAATTTTCTTTTTCAACAATACGATGCTTGTTGCCAGGGGCGGATTTAGCATAGGCCCATACTGGGCTGAAGCCCAGTGCTGGTATGGACCAGATTCTGTTAAAAAAAAAAATCTAATAGTTCGGCCCAAATAATTACCCAGCTCGGCCCAATTCAGCCAGCAACCCAACTCCCAAGCGTAAAGGCTAAAGCGTTCATTTCCTTCCCTTTCTTCACTGAAACTCAAACTCTCCACCCTAAGCTCCCTTCAACCTTCACCGGTTCACCCCTCCTTCGAGACTTCGACCTTCAGCTCCGCCAGACCGCCACCGCCATCGGTCGCCCGCAGCGCCGCTCCGTAAGCAACAATCAGCCTGTAGCATTTCAGCAAGCAGCAGCGCAGGGCACGCAGGCGAGCCGCACGCAGCTCCCCAGCTCGCTGGACTTGACTCCTGACTGAGTTTCTTCTTCTTCACTTCTTCTGCTTGACTGCCTGCTTTTGTGCTTCAGTTCTTCTGCTTCACTTCTTCTTCTTCTGCTGAACTCACTGCCAAATGCCAATATTACAAATAATTTGTTATTTGTAATTGCTAGTTTAATGTTATATTGTTATTAACTTATTTATGTTAATATCAATTTGAAAATTGAAATTGCTGCAGACAGAATGAATTAGAAATTTCAAATTTGGCAAAGTTGCTGTCTTGCTGAGCACTGAGCAGCCCGAGCTTGATAAATATCATAAAAAGGTTAGTGCCTAATGTTATTGGAATTTAATTTGATATTGATTATTTGTGATTTGTGATTTTTGATTTGAGTTGAAATTTGAGAATGTGATATTTAGATAATCAGATTTTTAATTTGACTATTTGAGAATGTGAATCAGTGAATGTGAATATAATCATTAGATAATTTGAGAATGTGATATTGATTTTTAATTTTTGAATTGAGAATGTGATATTAGAATAATAGAATGTGATTTTTAGTTTTAATATTGATTAACTTCGTCTTCGTTGCAACTTAGCTACAAAATGGAACGATACCAAATGGGCAAGAAACCGGAACTATTGATATCCTCATTTTTCAAAAAAAAAAAAAAAGGATCATCAACCTAGTGAAGCAACTCCGATTCCTTCTATGCTAAATCCTTCAACATCCACTCCGCATAATGAAAATCAAGCATCTCCAAATCCAAATTTACAATCATCTGCTTCTATTGAAAGGGATCCTGGGAAGCGAATGAAGATATGTGCATATCCTTCTAATTTACGGGATGAGATAAGACGAAAATATTTAATTGTTGGGCCTTTTCAACCAACCTTGTTGGAGTATCCGGGTACAACTTTTGGAATTCAAAAACGTCGATTTTAGAAAAATTGGTTCCAAAAGTGGAATTGGTTGGAGTATTCGTCTACATCAAATAAGGTTTATTGTTTTTATTTCTTTCTTTTTCTGAATGATGTTTCAATGAGTAATATTTCATCGCTGGCAAATGAAGGGTTTGACAATTGGAAAAGGGTGAACCAAGGAGAAAAATGTGCGTTTCTTACACATTTTGGTTGTACATTGTCATCACCTCATATGACATGTGTCAGAAAGGCCGAGGATTTGATGAAGCCCTCTCAACATATTGAGCACGTCATATTTTCCCAAACACAAGAGGAAAAGGACAAGGCTTGTTTGCGCTTGAAGACTTCCATAAAGTCTTGTAAGTGGCTAGCACTTCAAAATTGTTCTTTCAGAGTCACGATGGATCTGCATCTTCATCAAACCGTGGGAATTTCATTGAATTGGTGAAGGCTTTTGCAGAAATGAATATGGAAATTGATAAAGTTGTATTGGAGAATGCTCCTAAAAATGCCCAATACATTGCTCCAGATATCCAAAAAGATATTTTGAACATCATGGGTAGAAGAATACGAAAGATGATTCGTGAAGAAGTTGGGGATGGATACTTTTGTATTCTTGTTGATGAAGCAAAGGATGTATCTGATCGAGAGCAAATGACTATTATTCTGAGGTTTGTGGATAAAGATGGGGATCTAAAAGAACGCTTTTGGCAATCAAAAGTGTCAGCGACACAACTTCATTAACTTTGAAGAAGGAGATAGATGATGTTTTTGTCCTTCATAACCTCCAAGTTCAGAAATTGAGAGGTCAAGGGTACGACGGTGCTAACAATATGCGTGGTGCATGGAATGGACTTCAAGCGTTATTTCTTAGAGATTGCACATATGCATACTATATCCATTGCTTTTCCCATCGATTACAATTGACTTTGGTTGCAACAGCTAAGGATGTAAGTATTATTTGGGAATTCTTCTCTCATTTGGATAATGTTGTTAATATTATCACTTCCTCTCCTAAGCGTATTGCTGAGTTGAAAGCTGCTCATAGAACTGAAATTCAAAATATGTTAAATGCTGGAGAGCGTTAATCTGGACGTGGGTTAAATCAAATGGGTAATTTGCAGCGATCGGGAGCAACTCGTTGGAGCTCTCATTACGAATCTATAAAGAGTTTGATAGATATGTATGGTGCAACTTGCAAAGTGGTTGAATACCTTATAGAACATTCTACAAATGCAAGCTCGAAGTCCGAAGTTTGTGGAACTTACGGAAATATGGCAAAGTTCGAATTTGTGTTCGTCTTGCATTTGATGCATGCGATCTTTAGAATTACTGATGTTCTTTGTCAAATCCTTCAAACAAAATCTCTTGACATTTTGTGTGCAATTAGATTTGTCAAGTCTACAAAGGCCGTTCTTCAACAAATGAGAGAAAGTGGTTGGGAAAAATTACTTTCGGAAGTGAAAGTTTTTTGCACGAGAAATGAAATTGATGTGTCGGACCTGGATTGTTTATATAAGATTGGTCGCATTCGTCAGAAAATTACAGTTGAGCATCATTACCACTTTGATGTTTTCAATGAAGCAATTGATTACATCCTGATAGAGTTAAATAGGAGGTTCAATGACACATCATTAGAACTCCTTTCTCTGATGGTGGCTTTGGATCCTAAAAATTCTTTTGAATCATTTAACAGTGATGATATATGCAAGCTTGCAAAGACTTTCTATCCTGGAGATTTCATAGATCAAGACATCATTGCTTTGGAATATGAGTTGAGACATTTTCAGCTCGATGTGATACCCGATCCTAATTTTTAGGTATCCTCTCTAGTTGAGTTAAGCAAGAAGTTGACCAAGAGTGGAAGGTCAAAGATTTACATCATGTTGACTAGATTGATTCATCTTATTTTGACATTACCAGTTTCTACTGCCACTGCTGAGCGAGCATTTTCAGCAATTAAACATGTGAAGACGACACTTCGTAACAAAATGGAGGATGATTTTCGTGCAGATTGTTTGTCGATCCACATCGAACGATGTTTAGTTAAGAAAATAGATGTAGAATCTATTATAGATGAATTTTATGCTTTGAAACCTCGTCGTTCGCAATTTCGTTGAACATTTCGGTGTAACTATTATTTTTGTAATACATATAACTTTTGTTACATTACACTTTTTAGAATTCAGCTCGATCTAGTTGTAAATCCTGGATCCGCCACTGCTTGTTGCTAGACGCCAAAAACATACTACCTCTACTCGTATGTTTGATATGCTATTATTGTTATTTTTTTCTTTTCGAGGTTCTTGTTTCGATTAAGATATGTCTTGTTGCTTTGGCATGAGAAACAGGGACGAAACTATTTGAGGCCCAGTGGGGGCCATGGCCCCTACTGGGATCTGAAAAAATTTGAGCTCAGTTTTCGGTTTGGGCTGTTGGGGGCGGTTAGGCCAAAAAAAAAAAAAAAAAAAAAATTTGATCTCCCTGTTTCTTTAAAGAAAATGGATTAAAATTGGGAATTTTGCAACTGCGAACAATTTAGAATTGATTATTGATAATGTATTTTCATATTTGATATTTCAGATTAATAGATAATGAAGAGATATTTAATAAAAAGACATCGTCAAGAAAATGTTTTTGAGGAGAGTTCAAATAGAGTTGAGAACAATGAAATTGACTCAAATAGAGTTTAGAATTGATTATTGATGATGTATTGTCATATTTGCTTCGTCATTTCAATCATTTTGGTTCAAAAAAATTTCGGGGGCTCCACCCCCGGGAGGGGATCTCCGCCTCCCCCCTTACACCATTTGAAAATTTTGGCCCCCACTCACTCGAATCTCTAGCTCCGTCCCTGCTGAGAAACATACACAATATGGAGTAGATTCTAAAGTATCCTACAAACTTACATAATATTAAGCTAAAGTTAATTACCTTTCGTCTTCCGGAGATTAATCGATTTTCTATGATAAAACTATACAAAATTCTCAATAATTAAAGCCATCGAATAAATTAGGTGTCTCTCTACAATATCGTAATGTTTATTTTCTGATATTATGCGACCCCCCCCCCCCCCCTCACCATCTTTATGTACAGAAAAACAGAAACGTATGTAGTCTGAAATATTTAAGCAAGTGCATTTGGAATTTGTACTTGGAAATGGAAAGAATATTAAAAATGCAAAATGAATCAGGTTCTTACAATTTATCAATATAAAATTCCAATCTTTTTTGGGTTCAAAACATATGAAAATCATAATGAAGACAATCACATAAGCGTAACCAAACACATCTTAAGAACACAAGCTTCATATCAACATTATCACAAAACCTAAAGATCAGAAACAGCAACCCAAAGAAGATTTTTAGTTCAAATAATTGAGCTACCTTGGGCTTTCAGGCTGGAAAGATACAGCAGAAAATGAAGAATGAGGATGAAAAAAATTCAAGGAGAGCATAACTTCATGCTCAGTTCTTTCTCCCATTTTACATTTCCTCAGAAACTCACTGCATGAGAAAACTGAAAAAAAGCATCAATTATGATGCTAGATAACCAAACAGGTCAAGAGCTGCTATGCTGCAAGCTATCATGCCTACACAAATTTTAAGTAATCTGGTGAAGCAGAGCTACATGGTTTGATTATTAAGATAAAGATATTTTGTCATAGAAATCAAGAATGTCAAATGTTTAAAATAGCTACATGTGGGATTATTGGCTTAGAACCAACCAAACAAGCCCTTAGAAATGCTATCTTGTTTAACATAAACTTGTGTGGCATTTCGAGGATTACTTAAAATAATCGGGGGCAAAAATAAAAAATAAAAAAGGCTTACAACCGTTAAAGTCAATTGGGAACTAATATTTTAGTAGTTGCATAAATTTGTCAAATGTTTTTACAAGTTAATTTTTGGACTTGGGGTATTTTTTACAAAAGGTGGTGCATTTTCTCTAAAAAGGATTTTCTAGTTTTCTCTCTTCAAAATAGAACTTGAGTTTTTCTTCATTATAAAATAAGAAAGTTTATCTTCTTGGTTGTGATAGAGAGTGCATTTTGGTTTCCCAATGGTATGGTTGTGAGCCTACATCTCGATCGATAATCGAATTTATTGTTTTTGGCATTCTTGGAGAATTCTTCTTGTTGTTCTTGATTTACAATCAAGGTAAATATCCTACACTACTAGAACCATCTGATTCTTAGACATAAGAAGTATTGCAACCGTGACTAATATGAAGAAACAAAATCATCTTAACTCAAATAATAGTTAATTAGAAGTAAACATAGCAATAGCTTCACATTAAACATCTTCTATGTGGCAAACCATAATAAAAGATTGCAGTTAGAAGATTATTATACTCCTTTCCTTCCAGTCAGAAGCATGTGTAGATAGAGCTAGAGAGAGGTGATTGTACTAAACAATCACACACACACAGAAGATAGAGGGGTGGGGGGGGGTGAGAGCAGAAGGAACAAACAGAAAGCAAGAGGTCGGGGAAATATCTTCGGATTTTCGTAGAAGAAAAAAGAAAGGGAAAGGGAGAGAACAAGGAATAAACTAGGAAGACTAACAAATTTCCAGGCTTTCCAATGTTGTTCCATTAATTTCCAGGTCCTGAGCTTCTGATGCTCACTGCTGTAACTCTATATTAGAATTCTAAAATTTGCAAATAGTACTGATCTACAATTCCACCCACCTACTGCAGTGACTAGTACAACACAGTACACAATTTGAAGAATCCTAAAATATATGATATACGGCTCAGGCCAGCCGTCCAAAGCACAGTCCACCATCGCACCATCCAATAACAAGAGCATCAGCAGGCAATACTTGCATCTTAGATCAGAAACCAACCACTTATTCAGATCAGGGCGACTGATCGCATACTAGGAAACTAATATCTATTTTTACTATTAGTCGATCACAAAATGTGAGCTTTCTATGCATACCGTAATTAGGTTAACAGAATCGATTCAATTAAACAATGAGACTAATAATCGAGGTAGAATACATAATTCATAAAAAGCAATCAGAGTTAAAATTTCAATTTCAATACAATGTGAGCCACAAATCAAGCAAACCACAATGCATAAAAAGACGATCAAAGATCCTGTATACGCATAGATTTGAACCAGGAGGCCGTTAATTATATAAATTTGATACATGTGAAGGAATTAGAGTTCGAGCTTTAGTTCTTCTTTGCTATCGGAGATATAGTAGATAATATACAAGGTGTGACCCGAATGACGGCAACCCAAGCTCCGAACATTGCCACGTGGGTCTTAAGCTGCTTTAACGCCTCCGCGGCTCCGCCTTGTCCGGCTTCCTCATGAACATTCCCGGAAACATCTTGGCCGTTGAAATCGAAGCCGCTTCTTCTTCTTTTTTTTATTATTATTATTATTTACAAAGAAATATGTGATGTTTTCGATATATTTCATATATGCCATATGGCATATGGTAAAATAATCATGCTACAGAAGTCGAAAATCTGACATAAAATTTTACAATCACATAATTGACAACAATTTATTTATTTATTCATCACATCAACTTCAAAATCAACAACTCACATTAACCCACATCATTTTTGGTCAACTAGGGTGATATTGGTGGGTGGCAAAGTAGCATTATTTTATGGCAAAAAAGTAATTTGAAGAAATATGTATGGTTAGAAAGTGATCTTGGTAAATATATTGTTTATAAATTTATATATTGAGACAAGTTACCGAAGAGGGAGTTAATTATTCCAATAATTATTGAACTTTGTCAATGTCATCGGTTGACACAGAAGTTGAGAGTAATGAGTTTTGGTAATTAAACTTATGTCTATGTTTTCGATTGATCATCAAAGTTTAAGGTGTTGAATTTTGATCATTAAACTCGTGAGTTATTTGTTCTATTATCTATTAGTCAGTCGATCCATATTTTTCAGTTTTAGTTCTCATGCTTGTGTTGGTTTTTTTTTGGGAAGAGGAAGAAAATGAAGAGATAGCTCATTAGACGTAAATAAGGTGATAAATTTCAATTTGTCACTTTGAGCATGAACTTTTTGCTCCTTCGGATGTCTTAATGTTTTGGTTACTATAGTAGGAGTAGGTAACAATGAATAAAAGAAATGTTGACTGATAAGTTAAATTACATG
This sequence comes from Ligustrum vulgare, assembly GCA_963555705.1. NCBI lineage: Eukaryota > Viridiplantae > Streptophyta > Magnoliopsida > Lamiales > Oleaceae > Ligustrum > Ligustrum vulgare. The sequence goes on from OY743174.1 coordinate 49,186,755, forward strand.
TAACATTACATCATAGGTTCTGTTGTCTATGTCAAACTTACAAGCGAATGTATTTATTGCTTAGTTTTTGTTTCAATGACATCTAGGATCCTTGCTATGCTATTTCTCTTCTCGAAGAGAAATAATGGTTCAGTATGTGCAAGGCCCGCTCTACCAATTCTATAACACTGGTAACAACTTCTATTGAATTGTGCCTAGTGCCTGGCTCAAGAAGGAAAGATCTATCTTTCAACAACAGTTTCCGAAGCAAATCAGCCTCCAACATGTGCCATAAGAATATCAATATTATTTTGCATAGAGGTACTTTAGTGATATGTAGAAGATTCTAAATTCTAATTATCTTTTAAAGTATTATTCGTGATTTTTCAGATTTTCATCCTGAATTTGTTAACATGGATGTGACAATTCGTTCATGTAACCGTGCTTTTCCTATCACAAGAACATTTGGTTTTTGATACCACATTTATGCTACATGTATTACGTTTTGCAACAAAAAAATGATTCGAGTAACTACAAAAAAACTGAGGCGTGTCACATTTCAGATGGAAATATATTAACCCACATGCCGAGATATGGAACAATACACATTACATAAATCCTCTATCTGATAAACCAGAAAATATGGTGACATAATGTGAATCAAACACCAAAATAATTTATAAACCTTCAAATAAACAATACATTAGGGTTAATTGAAGAAAATGTCTATTGAAGAAGATGGAAAACACCATTGGGCTTAAATCAAATAGCCCAAGACCCACTTTATTTAGGCCCAACTTTTATTTTTTCATTCACACCTTTTCAGCTCAACCCAACAACTTCAATTGAATTGTGCGTGGTGCCTGGCTCAAGAAGGAAAAATCTATCTTTCAACGACAGTTTCCGAAGCAAATCAGCCTGCAACATGTGCCATAAGAATATCAATATTATTTTGCATAGAGGTACTTTAGTGATATGTAGAAGATTCTAAATTCTAATTATCTTTTAAAGTATTATTCGTGATTTTTCAGATTCTCATCCTGAATTTGTTTACATATGATTCTCTCAATCTCGTGGAACTACACATGCATTACTCGTCATGTAGATAACTTTCAAGCTTGTTTACACGGATGTGACAATTCGTTCATGTAACCGCGCTTTTCCTATCACAAGAACATTTGGTTTTTGATACCACATTTATGCTACATGTATTACGTTTTGCAACAAAAAATTCGAGTACCTACAAAAAAACTGAGGCGTGTCACATTTCATATGGAAATATATTAACCCACATCCCGTGAAATGGAACAACACATTACATAAATCCTCCATCTGATAAACGAGAAAATATGGTGACATAATGTGAATCAAACACCAAAATAATTTATAAACCTTCAAATAAACAATACATTAGGGTTAAATTTCCAATGAGCATCAAATGCTCACACGTTATGAAACTTAACAAACTGATTATCAAAAAAATAAAAAAATATATATGGAATTTGATTTCTGATTTGAGCTGAGAAGTTCAGCGCATGAATCCCACTTTTCCTCATTTTGTTAGCGACACAATTCATTTAAATTTGAATTTGAACATATCCTGCAAATGAATGGCATAATGTAAGGCACAGTAAGTTACATAAGAAATTCAGCAAGAGATTAAAGAAGCAGTATTTTTGGTTATATTTCATCCGTTTTATAGTATTAAGTATTAATATTTTTGCAAAGTCTAAGTATAATATGAAATATTTTTTCTTTAATGGATATCTATGAATTTTTCCCAAATCTTTAGTCTACAATATCTTGGGCCCTAAAAATCTAAATCCACATTTTTTTTAACTTAGGCTAATCTCATTAATTAACATTTGCTTTGAATTAACCATACTTTGCATCGCAATGATCTAAAGGTATGTGTGCAGATGTTTAAGGGCTCGAAAGCTCAAATTTTGGCTTCGAAGGTAATTCTCAATGCTATACTACCACTGAAAATATTGGCAACAGTGATCTATTTATTAGTGACCTCAATTGCAGTGTCCCTAAAAAATTCTGAATTTCTAGCCCAATTTAAACTATTTTTTATTTTTGAATCTCAATTCAAATTGAAATTTCGTAAAGATGATGCATTTCCTAAATAACTGAAGGAGAAAAAGACAAAAAATTAACCAACTGCTGAATTATTATACCTTAATTTATGACAACTATTAATATCCTCGTGGAGCAGCTAAATTGCCTTCCGCTGAACAGTATAAAGGCCTGGTTGTTAATCAAGTATACTAGGGATATTAATAGTTGGCATACGTGTTTGATAACAATTATTTTCCATGATAAATGTCAAATCAAATATGAACAATCTGACTCTTACTACTAGGATTCAGACATTCAGTTATTCAGTAATAATAAGAAGTTAATAGTACATTACCTCTAACTTAAATAGATGGAGGATGTGAAGGAACTGGTGTGGGCCAAGCTGGATGCATAAGAGGGATGGACAAAACTCGTTCATGTCGATGTACAGGTTCTTTAAGCTCGTCGACCTTTTCATACATGCCTTGAGTTATCTTATACTGGAATAAATGTTTACCCCATATCATAAAAACCACATCACCATTGATTGGATGAACGGAAAGCATGCTAACCATCTCTTCACTATTATTCACCCCACTTTCCCTTTTCAAGTTTATCTCATGAATCAAAACCCACGAGGTGTAGTCGTCTTTGTCATATTTTAATTCCCAAACTTTCATAACAAAGCAGCACTCCTCATCTGTCGTCTTGAAAACAAGTAATAACCTTAAATCTCCACCTACCACTCCCAAGCATGCTTTGCCACAAGAATTCTGCCCAAAGTCTTCAGGAAGATCAATGACACTACATCGAGAACTATTGAACAAATCAAGTGCAATAATCCAGGCTGGAGTAATTTCATTTTCCAGCCAATATAGAATACCCTTGCATGTAACAATCCCAAGGCAAGCATTAATCCTCAAATTATTGGGTCGAGGATAGTAGAAGAATGAACGGCTCCAGCGTCCTGATTTAGAACAAAAAATATTCACAGAGATTATCATATTATTATCTTCGTCTCCAAAAACATCTGGAATCGGAGTATGTAACAATGCACCTTGTATATATATTGAGCTCCAAGTTGTTTGTTGCTACAGTCGTCCGACATACATACTAATGCAAACCCAGCCGAAGCATTATTGTTTATAAGCATCTCAGGGAGCTGAAACCACTGTTTAGTAACTGGATTACAGATGTAGTAATCTATGGAACGACGTGACCCAGGTGACACAAGCAACAAGTCATCAAACGATGCCCTTACGATCATAGGAGATGGCATGAAGTCCAAAAAACTAGACGATGCCTTTTCATGGAGAAACATTGACTCCTCAGAAAATAGTTTGCAAACTGGGTAATAACATTGGACGCCTCTAAACACATATTTATCACTTGATCGAAATATGATAGTGCAAGGCAGTATGTAGCGATCTTGACGGTCATGATGATGGCATATGAAACTCGAAATAAAATTAGGCTGAGAAATCACAGAATGCCAAGGGCGACAAACAGAGCCAAAGAGAATAACAGATCGATAATTTGGGAGTCTAATAAATATCTCGAACAATATGTCTGCACTAGCATTTTTCAAAAATTTGGATACTACAAATAATAATGAAAAGATTTAGTTAGCAGGCATGCAAATACTAACAAACTAGAATAGTAGACACATTCAATTTGCTGAAAATAAATAACAAGTGTTGTTATACGCCAAACTTATATTATACAAGAGATAAAACAAAAAACTGAACCAAACTAATGATTTTGTTGTTATTTGTTATTATTTAAGTTTTTACCCCAAAGTCGAGAGAATGAAGCAATTGAAGAAAATAAAGGGCAAAAAGAGGACAATTGGAGGTTAATTGAACAACTTGGAAGTTAATGAGGTCATATTGTGAAGCAATGTAGTCTACAATGGAAGAAATCAAAGATTTAAGGGCTTAATTAAAGAGGTTGAAAGATAAAAGAAGAGGAATTTCAGAAATACGGATATTAAATTGAACAAATTGGAAGATGAGGATTTATTGTGCAAATAAAGAATGAGGACCAACTTATACGGATTCAAAGATAAAAATTGCATGGAACGATAATGCCACACAATCGTCAGCTTGAGAACCAAGCGATCGCGCGAGGAAACATGAATTAAACAGTAGCTGAGTTTCATCACCACTTGATCACCAGACAATTCACCGAGCAATCGCGCCTTGGTCCGTGTAACGGATTACTTTCCTTCTTTAACAAGGATTCTTGCATGATGAATACCCTAATCTCGACCAGAACAAAGGGAAGCGACTGGACACATGAAAATACGGAGTTTTTGAGAGTTTTTCTTCTCTTTCAATGCACACAGATCATCAAGATTAATTTGCCAAGCAAGGAAGAACCAAAAGAAGAATACTAGGTGAAGCTTGAAGCTTTACAACGAGGAATTCATTCTTGGTGCAACAATTCTTTTCTCCTTCGTTTAACTTCATAAGCACAACCATGTATTCATATCTTTATTGCTTTACATACTTCTTCGTGATATGTAACTAAACTTATTGTTGGGACAAACGACGTGGCCTAATTTAATTATATTAATTTTAAACTTCAAGTTTTACGTTTAATTGCTATGTATTGATTTTATTATTATGTTCAATGCTTTGAATTAATTGATCACTAATTCATAGATTTCATGGGTTGTTTTCATAATCCGAGAGATGAGTTAATAATCTAGATCATATCATATAATAAAATTCAGTAATTGAATTAAAGGTAGAAATACATTTTATTATTACTGCAGTCTACATTTGAGTTCTTGTGTTCATGCATCTAATTAAGGAATAATTCTGACCCTCCATAGAGATATGTGGTTGACTTAGTTAGGTAGAATTGATTTAAACTCAACATAGAAATTTCAATATATATATATATATTCATGAACTTGATTAAATGTATTTATAGGAATCAAACTTGAATATGAAGTTAGTGTAGTAGCTATGGTGAAATCACGAGTCTCAACACTTTTACAATCACTTTAGAAAAACTTATTTTGTCATTCGTGTTTTCTTTTATATTGCATTTATTTTGAATAATTTCAGATTTTAGTTTAAAACACAAATCAGCAATCGCATGTTCAAATAGAGGTGAGATAACACATTTCGATACTTAATGGCAATACTCGTGAGAACGATAATTCAGACTCATTGGTCCACTTAATTACTTGTTACGATCCGTACACTTGCGATATATTTTGCACACCACGTTTTAAGTGAACATCTATAATGTGTTGCTTCGTGGATGTGAGGTAAAGTTGAATTTCCACTAGTCGGTCCAAGGTCAAGGATTGAGAACGCAAACTGAGTTTCAAGTACCATGCATCAAAAACAATGGTCATGTACGGAAGAATATTAATAAGCACACTTGCACTTACCTAGTTCAAAATCGGTGTTTCTGTTGAAAGAAAATTCAGCTCCAACCTTAACTTTTTTTCTCCTTATCCTTGTTTTTTCGTGTATCCTTCTCTTTCCCTGACAAGTAAGTCGTTATGATTCAATAGGACGAATAATTTCTGGACTTCGCCACAAGGATTGGAAGGATTAGGTGGTTTTTATTTAGTATGGAGGGGGAAAAAAAACATAAAGAAAAGAAAATACTTAACAATATTGCCAAGACTGATAATTGGTCAGTCTCTTCACTTACAATGACAATGAGATGATATTACTTCGGGTTGATCAAAACAATTATAATAACAATAACAATAAATTTTAACTTTCCAAATCTACATATGAAAATATATAGAACTTTTTACTTTTTTGACGCACAATTGCAAACAACCTTTTAATGGCATGATCTCGAAAGCTTCACTTCAGACAGATGAATAATTTTGAGACAGACCGGTTTCTACTGATAGAAAAAACTTGAACTTCGAATTTTGCAACACAAAAAATAGAAAGGAAAAAAAAAAAAAAAAAAAACTTTTTTTATTATAAAATCATAGAATGGGAAAAAATAGAATCTTTTATATTCTGATGAAGAAAAAAAGGAACTTCTATATTCAAAGGAAAAAGAAGGTAACTTTGTATGGCACCATCACCAAGAAGCTTCAGTACAAGGAGATCAAACTTATAACCATGAGTTATTGGGGGAAAAAAAAAAGGTTTTGAAATTGGCAACCCATATGTTTCGAATTAAAGGGGAAAAAAACTTGAACCTTTTTTTTTTTTTCAGTTCAGATCTGAAACATAAAAATTCTCGATAAAAAAGAAGTAACTTTGCATGGCATCATCGCCAAGAAGCTTCGGTACATTTAACTATGAGTTCTGAAACATAATAATTAAAAAAAAAAATGAAATTGGCAACCCATATGTTTCGAATTAAAGGGGAAACTTGAATCTTTTCTTTTTTTCACTCGGATCAGAAACATAAAAATTCTCAGAAGTAATATACAAATAAATTGAAGGTCAGAAAAAATAAAGGAAGAATCAAACCTGAATCGCATTATGCTTTTTCTCCAGAAGCCCGGACCTATATTGCCTGTTTCGGATCTGAAACATAAAAATTCTCAGAATTATATACAAATAAATTGGAAGTTAGAAAAATTAAAGGGAGAATCAAACCTGCATCGCCTTATCCTTTTTCTCCAGAACCCCGGACCTATATTGCCTGTTGAACATGATTATAGGCAACAAAAATTCTCAGAATTATAACAAAATGCTTGCTGGACTTGTGCTTGTGCTGGCTTAATTATCTCTCTTTTCGTCGATCAAAATGACATCCGCAGAATTATTGAGGCGAGGAATCAGATCCAAACTACATTCATTTTTTTCTCTTCACCATATTAGCACGAGCACATTTCTTCCTTAGGCTTAGGGATCTTCAATTGCATAGTCTTCAATTTCCCAGAAAATAGCATCTTCCTTTTCTGGTGGTGGGACTCGTGGATTTGAATATAATCTAGCTTTTGTTCCTGCGTAAACTTGTCGCACCTTTCAGTCAGCCGATGAAAAAATCTTGGATGTTGTAACTATTCTAGATTTGGTTGCTTTCCCAGCTCAATGATTACATTTTAGCCCATGCCATTTGAAAATTAGATTGAGAAAATATGTGTAGTTAAAAAGTAGTTTGAGAAATTGTGTTGTTCATAAATTGTAATCATTGTGTAAAAGAATAGTGTGTTAGGTAGTATTAGTGATTACAATGTTGTAGCACCCACTTGCCTTTTGTACAAGTTCACGTATATTCTCACATCTTAAAGATGGCTTTTTGTCTGTGCTATTCAGGTATGAGGTATTTTTGGTGGTAAAGAACTGGTCAGGGGAAGAATCTAAAGTATTAGGTGATTCAGATGATTCTGATAATACGGTATACTTTATGTTATTTAAGCATCCAACCCACCCTCCATTTCTGTAAATGTGGTTTTGACCAAAATAATAATGTGATAATTTATATGGAGTTGTTCAAGAATTGTTGCCCACTGTTGTTACCAATTGATGTACTATTTTCTTTTTTTAACTATTATAGAAGAAAAACAATCTCTCTCCATGAAAAAAGAGCTAGAGAAGCTCCGTTCTGAGATAGAGGCAATGGAGAAAGAGAATTTAGAGCAAAAAACCTGGATGATGCAGGGCGAGGTAGCATTTTTCAATTTCTTATATATTTTTTCACAGCTATCAATTTGTGCATATGAAAAGTATATCACACTTTTTTTAATACCAGACTATATCACACTTTTAGGTTTAAATTGCAGAAACTACTATACTTATTCTTACTACTTGATGTGTAAGGTGTTTGAAGCTGTTGGGAATTAGGACGCAACTAATCCCGTCCAGGATCGATGTGACACAAATAAATTGGACTGAGAAAATATAAATACGCAAAAATAAAATGCAAATACGAAACACAAAGATTTACGTGGTTCAGCAATTTGCCTACGTCCACGGACCCACACCAATATATTTCACTAACTCGAAAATGAGGAGTACAAAATACAACACTGTATTTTTATCTGCCTATGCAAAGGCTATTCTCTCCAACTCACTTTTCTCCCTATTTTGTGAAATGCCTCTTTTGTGTTGCTCTCTACAAACACTCTTTGTTGTGGTTTTTGGTGGTGTGTTTTTTATTGAGGTTTTGCCCTCTATTTATAGGGAAAGTTTGGATAAAGAATCAACAATGGAAGGAATAAAATAGGTGTGAACATATGAGGATTGTAGGCTAATGGTGTCTTACCAAATAGGTGTGAACATGGACTATTAATGGTGGCTTGCCAATTTCAACAAAATTAGGCCACATTTTAGCCCCATTTTTCAACAATCTCCCACTTGGGGACAAATGTGGCTTCCCCTGAGATATCTCCTTCTTGCAACTCCTTGTGAAATATGGTGTGAGTCATTTCCTTTGTCTTCACTTCAGAAGACCAATTGAAGCTGAGCACAGCTCCAATTTTTCCTTTGTTACTGTCTTGGTCATCATGTCGGCTGGGTTCTTGCTACCCTGGATCTTCTCTAGTGTTAATACTTCATCCTCTAGAAGAGACCTGATGAAGTGATAACGGAGTCCAATGTGCTTGGTTCTAGAATGAAATGCTGAATTCTTTGCCAGATGTATCGCACTCTGACTATCACTGTGCAAAACATTCTTCTCCTGACTGAATCCCAATTCTGCCAACAAACCCTGTAACCAGATCATTTCTTTGCTAGCCTCGGTTACTGCCACGTACTCTGCTTCTGTAGTGGATAGAGCAACAATCTTCTGTATCTGCGAAATCCAGCTAACTGCAGTAGTACCTACTGTGAAAACATAACCAGTAGTACTTCTCCTGCGATCTACCTCGCCAGCAAGATCTGCATCTACAAAACCTTGTAGAGCCACCTCGCCTCGTCCAAAGCATAAGCATCTATCAGTAGTTCCCCGTAGAAATCTTAATATCCACTTTACTGCTTCCCAATGCTGCTTTCCTGGATTTGCCATAAATCTGCTCACAACTCCCACTGCATGAGCAATATCTGGTCTGGTACAAACCATGGCATACATCAAACTTCCAATGGCTGAGGCATATGGTATTTTAGCCATGAAGTTTATCTCGTCCTCTGTCTTAGGACTCTGATCACTAGATAGACGGAAGTGATTAGCTAGTGGCGTGCTGACAGCCTTCGCACTGCACATGTTAAATCTCTGCAGGACTTGACTAATGTACTTGGCCTGAGATAACTGCAAGATACCCTTCTGCTTATCTCTGAAAATCCTCATTCCGATAATCTGCTTCGCTGCACCCAAGTCCTTCATTTCGAATTCTGCTGACAGCTGCATCTTTAACTTCTTGATTTCGTCCATATCTGAGCCTGCTACTAACATATCATCGACATAAAGTAGCAAAATTATATAACTGGACTCGAATCTCCTGAAGTAGCAACAATGGTCAGCATTACATTTGAAGTAGCCATTTTTCTGCATAAATCCGTCGAACTTCTTGTACCACTGTCTCGGGGCTTGCTTTAAGCCATACAGGCTCTTCTTCAATTTGCAAACGAGCTTCTCCTTTCCTTTGACTGAGAAGCCTTCTGGCTGCTGCATATATATTTCCTCCTCAAGGTCACCATGGAGGAAAGCAGTTTTTACATCTAACTGCTCCAAGTGCAAACCCTCTGCTGCAACAATACTCAAGACTGATCTGATTGTTGTCAGCTTCACAACTGGCGAAAATATTTCCGTGTAGTCAATTCCTTCTTTCTGCTGGAAACCTTTGACCACCAACCTCGCCTTGTATCTCTTTGATCCATCATGTTCCTCCTTGATTCTGTACACCCACTTATTTTGTAGAGCTCTCTTTCCTGTAGGTAACTCGGCTAGTTCCCACGTCTGGTTAGAGATGAGAGACTTTATCTCATCTTTCATTGCAAGCTCCCACTTGCCAGAATCACCGACCTGACATGCCTCATGATAGCATTCAGGTTCACCTGCATCAGTAAGTAACATGTAGCTCATGTACTTTCTATTTGGAACATGAGGTCTGGTTGACCTTCTAAGAACAGGAACTGGAGACTGTGATGCATCAGTCTCTAGAACAGGCTCCTGTAACTGCAGATCCTCCTCTGTCTGCTGCGATGTACTACTTTCTGGAGCATCCAACTCAACATATGTTGGATCATCATGTACTGTGTCATCGGACTGCACTGCATTTCTGTCCTTGTACATAACCTTCTCGTTGAATATGACATCCCTGCTTCTAATGACCTTTCTGTTCTGGTCATTCCATAAGCGGTAGCCGAACTCATCTCCGCCATATCCAATGAATGTGCACTTTAGTGATTTGGGGTCTAACTTGCCCCTTGCCTGATCACTAATATGTGCATATGCGACACATCCAAAAACTTTCAAGTGGGAAAGTTTTATTTCTTTTCCGCTCCATACTTCCTCCGGTATCCTATACTCCAACGGTACCGAGGGTCCTCGATTGATCAAGTACACCGCTGTGTTGACTGCTTCTGCCCAAAACTGTTTGGGCAAGCCTGCATGTAACCTCATGCTTCTGGCTCTCTCCGTTAATGTCCGGTTCATACGTTCTGCAACTCCATTTTGCTGTGGAGTCCCTGGCAACGTCCTCTCCATTTTGATGCCATTCTGGTAACAGAACTTCTTGAACGCCATATCCGTATATTCTCCTCCGTTGTCGGACCTCAGCTTCTTTACTCGCAATCCTGTTTCATTTTCCACCATGGCTTTCCACTTCTTGAACACATCGAATACTTCGGACTTGTGTCTCAAGAAATAAACCCACACTTTTCTCGAGTGGTCATCAATGAAAGTCACAAAGTATGACTTTCCGCCAATAGATGAAACTGCGGTTGGTCCCCAGACGTCTGTGTGGACTAACTCAAGTTTCTCTTGCTTCCGAGTTCTGCCACTAGTGTTGAAACTCACCCTAGTCTGCTTCCCAAAGATGCAACTCTCGCATAAGTCTATATCAGTAGACTGAAGCTCTGGTAGTTTCCCCTTTGCATGCATATACTTGAGTCCCTTCTGACTCATATGCCCAAGTCTCTGGTGCCACAAGTTTGGGCCCTCCTTGCTTTCAGCAACTGCAATTGTCACACAAGCGTCCGCCGTTGTGTAGAGGGTGCCAGTATCCTTGCCTCGAGCGATAATCATGGCGCCCTTGGTGATCTTCCAGTTATCACCAGAGAAGGTGGTGACATGTCCTTCTCCCGACAATTGCTTGACGGAGATCAAGTTCTTCCTCAATTCTGGAATATGTCTCACGTCCTTCAGCTTCCACACAGATCCATTGATCTTGATCTGTACATCACCTTTTCCGACCACGTCACACGGTTGATCATTACCGAGATAGACTCTACCAAAATCACCCCGCGTATAGTTTACAAAAAAGTCCTTGTTTGAGGTAACATGAAAAGATGCTCCGGAATCAATCACCCAGTATTCCGTTTTTCTCTCCAAAGAGCATATCAAAGCATCGTCCGCTTCCTCTTCCACAACATTGACTTCTGTCCTGTCCTCCTTTTCTTTTGGAGGTGCTGTGCACTGATTTTTGTAATGACCGGTCTTGCCACACTTCCAACATTCCACAACCTTTGTCTTGTTGGAATTGTTTGGATTTCTGGACCTCGATCTGCCACTTCTGAATTTTCCGTTACCCCGCCCATTTCCTCTGTTGGAACTCCTGCCTCTGCTTTCCACGTTCAACGCCGATCCTGAAGTTGAGACACCTTCTGACTGTCGTCTGATCTCCTCCGTTAAGATCATGCTTACGACATCATCGAACTTCAATTTTGACTTTCCGGCAGAGCCACTAATTGCTGTGACTGTACCATTCCAGCTGTCTGGCAACTGCCCAAGAATTAACAGAGCTCGAACTTCATCACTAAAAGTGATTTCGACTGTGTTTAGCTGGTCCGTCACTTCATTGAATTCATTTAGGTGCTCCCCAAATCTTCCGCCTTCGGCCATCTTCATATTGAACAGTTTTTTAATTAAGTGGACTTTATTTGCTGCAGATGGCTGTTCATACATGCTAGAAAGGGCTGCCATGAAAGACTCTGTCGTCTTCTCATTTTTTATGTTGAAAGCCACTGACTTTGACAACGTCAGCCTGATTGTGCCGAGTGCTTTTCGATCAAGCAACTCCCAATCCCCCTGGCTTATATCTTCTGGCTTTTCTTTTAGTGGCTTGTATAGATCCTTCTGGTACAGATAGTCCTCCATTTGCATTTTCCAAAATCCAAAATTTGAACCATCAAATTTGTCAATTTTGGATATTTTCTCATCTGTCGACATTGTTCACACTCAATCACAAAACAGTCTAAATTCAAGGATTAACAAACTCTAACCCAATGGAGAGATTAAAACAAATTCCAAGGTGGCGGAAATCAATAACAAATACAAGAATAATAATACTTTAGATTTAGTTGAAGAAATTCTAAGAATAATACAAGAACAAATGAGGTTAACCTTACCTCAAGGAGTCTCTCTTAAGACCAAGCTCAAATGAACAACCAAGTTATCCTTACAAATGAAAAGGAAAGTGTATAAAATGTACAAAAAGGGTAAAATGTGCAATTTCGGTATTTACAAGAAAAATCCCATTTTTGCAAAACGGAGTGTTTCGGTCGACCTAACTGGTCGACCGAAATTATTTCGGTCGATTACTGGGTCGACCGAAATGGGACTTTCGGTCGACCGCCACTTAGCCGAAAGCGACTGAGGCTGGATCAAAAATTCCTCTGCAGAAGATCGGTCGACCGGAAGAAAGTTCGGTCGACCGAACTTGGCTGAAACTCCAATCTTTTCATTTTTGGCTCCAACTTGATTCTTGGCTTCTTTTCTTGATTTATTCACATTGTTTAGCCTCGAATCTTGAACCTCTTCAACTTCGGATCTCGTCATGGGTCCCACGGGCACGTGCATCGAGGTTTGACTTTCTCGATTCTCATCATCCCCTCCCTCTTGAAAAGGATTCGACCTCGAATCTTGCTTGAATGCACTGTCGTGAAACTCCGTGAGCTTTGATCTTGCAACATTGTGGATCACAGGTTCGTACAATGAAGTTGGACCCTCGTGATTCTCATCATCTCCTCCATCTCGAAAGAGATTCGACCACGAATCGACACCTACAATAAAAATAGAAAATTCAGACACAATAAATGTAACTGAAATTTCATACTCACCGTGCAAAATTAATTTGTAGGCGTTGCGAAGAACTTGAGAGGTGCCAACATCCCAGGGTAGCATTTTGGATTTTATTCGATCGGGAACCCGTTCTCCCCTTGAAAAGTACCATTTCAAACCACCCGGATCAAAAACGAATCGCCTCCTACCATGGTTGGCATGGGCATACATTGTATGCCAATCCCCTCAGATGGAGGCACGAGCCTCCTGCGAAGGGGCTTAACCAGATTTGCTTTGTTATGCCCACATATACTAACATTTCCATCAATAAATAAGTGCATCAATCTCGAAAGCGTTAGTAGGCTAGGGCCAAAAACAACATTAAGTGGAGAAAATTTGCTACTAGGATAAACACTTTTATTGCAAGCAAATTTAACAACCACAAATTGAGTATCATTTTTATGCAAATGCACTACTCCCCCAAAGAAAAGATTCATCATGTTGATAGCAATGCGGGTTTCATGACATGTAGTAAAATGTGAAAGTTTAATACCCCTATCAACATCCCCAAAATTAGCATCATTTCTTTTCTTTAGTCTAAGTAAACCCAACACAAACTCCATGGAATGATTAATCCAAGGTTTACTGGGAACGTGCAAATGTGTGTATAAAACTTGAGGTAAAAACTTAGATTTATCCATTTTGAACGTTTGGCCTTTACCACAAGTGCAAACATGTTTGTCACCAATTTTCCAATGAGGCCAATAAAAGTGATCACAAAATATCTCCACGGCCCCCTTGGTTTCAAAGTACCCAATTAAACAACCAACATGTGTCTCACTCATTAGAAATTCGCGCATGGCACATTTAAAAACAAACAATCCAACTTTCGAAAACAAATAGTTATCATGCCCATAAAATCCATCAAAATATTGCTCATAGCACGATTCACAAATGTTTAACAAATTCGGATTATTAACATGGATGCCCTTAACATGCTCAATACAAAATGAGTTGGCACTTAGACAATTAGGCACACATAAAAATTTGAATTTACAAATGAGGAATTTATCATGCCAAGGACCTTCATTACATGCAACATTTCCACATGACAAAATTTCATTTGTCAAGTCCACATCAATGTCATACAATCCTTTGATGTATTCCAAATATAATAACCTTGCTCTCGTAGAAGTGTTAGGAGCGTACCTCCTAGATGTTGCATCGGTTACCACATTTTCTTTACCTTGATTGTATTTGCTGTGGTAGGAAAATATCTCCATAAAGTTCTTCCACTCGGCATGACTTTTGAGTTCTTGGTTGCTTTGATAAGTCAGTCTCACGATCTCCTGCAACAAAGAAGTAACCAAGCTAGGGAGGACATTGTTAGAAAATTCAAGAGTAAAGAACATTTTTGTGTGATCTCTCCTCTCAATTTTCTTTGTGGCACTCATCACTCCCTCACCCTTTTCTGAGGTAGTAACCTCAACTCTCGGTGCTTCTCTCGCCTCTCCTTTTTCTGGAGTCGTGGCTCCAACTCTCATTGCCTCTCCTTTTTCTAGGGACGTGGCCCCAACTCTCTTACCCTCATTTTTATTTTCTTCAATTCTCTCAGTTGAATTTTCATTTTCAATTTCTTTCTCCTTTTTCTTTTCTTCTTCATTTTCACTTTCCCTGTCTTTCTTTTTCTCATCTTCTTCCTCCCACTCCTTCTTGAGTTTCATTTGATCTTTATGAACTTCCTCCAAACTCAAAAATAGGATCACAACCCTTTTTCCATTCATTTGGAAGCTACACCGGTTCTTCCTCTTGTCATGTGTCACACCCCTATCACTTTGCCAAGATCTCCCCAAAATTATGTGTGTAGTGTGCATGGGAACTACATCACATATCACTTGGTCACAATAGAATCCAATGTTGAAGGCAAGAAGAACTTGTTCACTCACTCTTACTTCCCCATCATCACCCAACCTTTGCAATACATAGGGATTAGGATGTTTCTTAACCGGTAACCCCAATTTCTCCACCCTACTAGCACTCACCAAATTCGTGTCACTCTCCCCATCTATAATGAGACTACATGCCCTATCCCCCATAAGGCATCTAGTGTAGAAGGTATTTCCTCCATGCTTCTCCCTCTCATTATCATGGGCCAACAATTTTGGTAGCCTAGCATTCATCTCCTTCACTACTTCTCTACTTCCACTACCTTCCCTCCTATGGAGTGATGAAGTCTTCATTTGTACACTATCAATATTTTCATCAACTCCATTCCTATCTACCCACTCTCTTCTTCCTCTACCCATTCTCCATTCTTCTTCAACTTCCCCTTCATTATTATCCCTCCTATGGAATGATGGACTCTTCATTTTTGTTATACCAATATTATCATCAATTCCATCTCCACTCCTATCTACCCATTCTCCTCTTTTCCTATGCATGCTCCCATTTTGTTCACTCTCCTTTTCATTATCCCAAGCATCCCTTCTAATTTTCCTATTCAACTTCCCATTTGATTTTCTACTTCCATCCCTATACACAATGTTCCCAAATTTATCCCTCAACCTTCTCCTACCATCCCTATTTTCTTCACCCATACTAGTTGATGTACTCTCCCCTCTTGTCCCTAAATTTTTCAACTCACCCCCGGTCTTCTCCATTTGTCTAGCCATGGTAGTTGAAAGATTTTGTAACAAGTACTTCAAATCTTGAGTTTGAGCATTGGAATTTGACATGGTGTGCAAGTGTGAAAGTGTTCTCACAAGAATAATTTTCACTCAATTTTGATTTTTACCCTCTATTGAGCTCACCACTCTTTCCTTTTTCCACTCAAAATCTCCTTTCTCAAGTTCTCCAAGGAAGGTAATCAACTAAACCACAAAGTATAATTTTTGTGGAGTCAAAGAAATCACAAACAAAGGAAGAAGGAATTTATAACAAGTAGATACTAATAGAAAGTAGAATTTATGTGCTTGCTAAACTCAAAAGGAACAATATTTATGTGGGATAGGATGCTAGGAACACAATTTTAGCAATGGGATTGACAAACCACAAATAATAGGCAAGGCATAGATGTAGAACAATAAGCAC
Organism: Ligustrum vulgare; assembly: GCA_963555705.1. Classification (NCBI taxonomy): domain Eukaryota; kingdom Viridiplantae; phylum Streptophyta; class Magnoliopsida; order Lamiales; family Oleaceae; genus Ligustrum; species Ligustrum vulgare. The sequence continues at coordinate 49,202,988 of OY743174.1, forward strand.
AAAGAGTGTAAATTTTGAATGAGGCAATTTAGGAAACACTTTGTACTCAATCTTAAAGTGGTCTTGAATGTGTATAATGTGGATATATGAATGCCCCCAACAATACAATTGTGGCAAGAAGTGAGTGATCAACAATTATCCAATGGATTAACCAAGTGATATATGGAATAAAATGTTGATAACACAATCTCAATGATGGGAATTGGATAGCCCCAAGTAATTAACAATAAATGGGCATTGAACAACAAAGCATTAATGGAGTATTTTTCATTGGGACAATTTATCAAACACTTAGAATACACAATTTGGAAAGTGTAGGTTTTGTAGTGAATGAATATGGAATTCCCCCAACAAACTCACAATCAATATACCCAATACATGGAATCAACAATACACATGGGCATATAAATTTCCCTCAATTTTTCCAATTTTCGGATATTTTTTTTTTCCCCACAATGACAAGAACAACAAGAAAGTAAAGATAGGTTTACCAAATTAGAGCCAAGCTCTGATACCAAATGATGCGAACCCCTTCGGCGTGTTGACCAAAAATTCCCACAACAATTTAATACAAAACCTAAGAAAGCTAAAGTGGTAAAATAAGCGATAAACACCTCAACCCAAGTTTAAATCTAACCCAAAATTCAAGGATTAACAAACCCTAGCCCAATGGAGAGATTAAAACAAATTCCAAGGTGGCGAAAACCAACAACAAACACAAGAATAATAATACTCTAGATTTAGTTGAAGAAATTCCAAGAATAATACAAGAACAAAGGAGGTTAACCTTACCTCAAGGAGTCTCTCTTAAGACCAAGCTCAAATGAACAACCAAGTTATCCTTACAAATGAAAAGGAAAGTGTATAAAATGTACAAAAAGGGTAAAATGTGCAATTTCGGTATTTACAAGAAAAACCCCATTTTTGCAAAACGGAGTGTTTCGGTCGACCGAACTGGTCTACCGAAATTATTTCGGTTGATCACTGGGTCGACCGAAATGGGACTTTCGGTCGACCGCCACTCAGCCGAAAGCGACTGAGGCTGGATCAAAAATTCCTCTGCAGAAGATCGGTCGACCGGAAGAAAGTTCGGTCGACCGAACTTGGCTGAAACTCCGATCTTCTCATTTTTGGCTCCAACTTGATTCTTGGCTTCTTTTCTTGATTTATTCACATTGTTTAGCCTCGAATCTTGAACCTTTTCAACTTCGGATCTCGTCATGGGTCCCACGGGCACGTGCATCGAGGTTTGACTTTCTCGATTCTCATCTATCTCTCTCTCTCTCTCTCTCTCTCTCATTCCTTCCTTCCCGCTCTCAATTCTTTGCCCTCAATTTCAAACACTCATTACACCTACACACATATATGCGTAAGTCGGTGAGTTTAGCTTCATACAGTGGTGGTTAAAGCTTAAAGCAAATGGTTTATACAGATTTAGAATTGTTCCGGCCGGCAGCTTCAAGAACTTGAATAAATATAGATTTTTCGAGGAAGAAAAACTCTGCAAACCAAGTTCAGTGCGGGTATCCGCCTGCACTCGGCCTGAGTTGGCTCCTCCTTTCTTCCTCCACTACTAGAAAATAGCCAATTACCGACCAAAGTTTTCAGACGACAGAAATTTCGTCTGTAATCACCGACTATTATGCTAAAATCGTCGGTGATTTAAGACGAACATAACCACCGTCAGTATTTACCTATAAAAATAAACTTTCGTCTGTGATTACCGACGACAGTTAACTGTTGTAGCAGATCACCAACAGCCACAAAGAGTCGTTGGTAATTGTCGTCGACTAGGATAGTGACGTTCGTGATTACCGACGAAATTGGATTGTCGTTGGTGAGTTCCGACGACTAGGAACATTGCGTTGGTAAATTTCGACGACATTTAAGTCATCTGTGATAACCGACATTTTGCCGACGACATGGCTCTATCGTCCCTATTACCGACGACATGGCTCTGTCGTCGCGACGCATTACTCTACCGCATTTACTATCACAACTACTTAAGTAATTAGGGTATTGAATTGGCGACGGTGTTCTATATTGACGTCGGTGATCACCAACGACATTTGCATGTTGTCGGTGATCATAGATGGTTTTCTATTGTCTTCGGTAATTACCGACGACATTTTTCTTGTCGTCGGTGATCACTGACGACTACTCATTTTTTGTCTGTGATTATCGACGACTTTGCAATGTCGTCGGTGACCACAGGAGGGAATTTATATACAAACAAACCACCCAAACTTATTTTCGTATCATCTCGCCTATATCATCATAAAATTTCTTTCCTTTACTATTTTAGTTTTCGAATTTTCCATCCCACTCAATGTAGTTTATAGAATTGAAGAAGGTTATCATTGCACAAGGTTTGAAGGTATGATTTGAATGTGTGAATTTTTATTTTATTATACACACAGTATGTATATATATATATATATATGGTATGCATGATTCTTGATATTAGTATTTTTATTTTATTATGTATTGAATGAAAATGTGAAGTTTAATTTACTTATATAGAACAATAATTCAATGTATGATTCTTGATTTTAGGAATTCTTTAAATTGTGTCAAAATGCTACATGGTTAGTGTATGATAAAGTTCATTCATAATAATGTAATGAATATATGTTTAGTGGCAGTTGGAAAAGGATATATGGATTAAAATACAAATCACTCTTATGAATTAATCAAGTCAACAATTGAAAAATAATGCTATAAAATATATATGGTTAATATTCCTACATTCTAGTTTTTAGCCTAGATGTATTAAAATACTTATATTTTTTGAAATAATATGAAAATGATCCTATTATAACACATTTAATTTTAAAATAGATAAGTTAATATTCAAATTTTTTTTTATTATGTATTGAATGAAAATGTGAAGTTTAATTTACTTATATAGAACAATGATTCAATGTATGATTCTTGATTTTAGGAATTCTTTAAATTGTGTCAAAATGCTATATGGTTAGTGTATGATAAAGTTCATTCATAATAATGTAATGAATATATGTTTAGTGGCAGTTAGAAAAGGATATATGGATTAAAATACAAATCACTCTTATGAATTAATCAAGTCAACAATTGAAAAAGTATGCTATAAAATATATAAAGTTAATATTCCTACATTCTAGTTTTTAGCCTAGATGTATTAAAATACTTATATTTTTTGAAATAATATGAAAATGATCCTATTATAACACATTTAATTTTAAAATAGATAAGTTAATATTCAAATTTTTAATAAGTAGGTTAGAATCCATGAATAATAACGGAAAAGAAAGCATTAATATTTCATATTTTGCTTCTAATTTTGAAAATATGGATTGGAGATTTTAAAATGGTACACTAACTATATATGTGATTTATTAAATATATTTAATGGAATGCATATTAGAACTTGTTATTTGTTTTTTTATACTAATTTTCATATGTCATGATATAGTACAAATGGCTACTGATCGTACGTGGATTAACTCTCACAGACAAAACGGGACAGTGCCTGCAAATTTTATCACCGGTGTTGAACAATTCGTTGAATTTGCACTTTCACAACCCGATATTGTGGATCAGATTAAATGTCCATGTAGGAAGTGTCGTAACCGGTTTGAGTTCGGGCCAGATATTATAAGATTACATCTATACAGACACGGTTTTATGCATGGGTACACCAATTGGACTGCCCATGGAGATCCATGGCCTGTTAGATCATATGGTTTTGGTGAGTCATCTTCTGGTTTCGGCGGATCATCTTCTTCACAATGTAACAATGACCTTCGGACAATGGTAGTAGATGCAATGGGTCCTGAAATTTACGATCAAATATCTAGTGAAGACCATGATGAATCTTGTGAACAGGAGCCCAATGCAAGTGCTAAAAATTTCTTTAGATTGTTAGAGGAGGCCGACAAACCGTTGTGGTCAGGTTGCGTGAAGCAAACCAGATTGTCAGCAATGTTACAACTCTTGAGCTGCAAATTCGAGTACAACATGCCGGCAGAATGTTATGATCGTCTAATGTCTATCGTCAAAGAAATGTTGCCTGAAGATAACACGTTGGAGAGTACATTTTACAAAACGAAGCAAATGTTATCTACACTTGGCCTTGGTTATGTGAAAATTGATGCTTGTGTAAATGATTGCATGCTATACTATAAAGAAACTGAAAAAATGACTCATTGCCCCACGTGCAAGCAACCACGGTATAAACAGTCCAATTCTGGGACTCGTCGGAATATTGCCCGCAAGATATTGAGATATCTACCTCTCACTCCCAAAATTCAGCGACTGTATATGTCAAGAAAAACATCACATAATATGGTGTGGCACGTGGAGAATGCATTTACTCACAGTGGAGTAATGTCACATCCAGTACATGGGGAGGCATTGAAGCATTTTGACAGAACTTACCCCCGATTTTCTCTTGAGCCTCGAAATGTACGTATTGGACTTTGCACAGACGGCTTCAATCCATTGAATATGACAAGCTCACATTACTCCTGCTGGCCTGTTATGATCACCGTTTACAACCTTCCCCCTGGATTGTGCATGAAGCAAGAAAATCTATTTCTAAGCATGGTTATCCCTGGAACACAAAGCCCAGGTAAAAATATTGATGTTTATTTGCGTCCTTTAATAGACGAATTGAAAATGTTGTGGGATGAAGGAGTTGAAACTTATGATGCACATAGAAGGCAAAATTTTCGGATGAAAGTATCGTTGATGTGGACTATTAGTGATTTTCCAGGATATGGCATGTTATCCGGTTGGAGCACACACGGTAAATTGGCATGTCCATATTGTATGGGTAACACAAAGTCTTTTAGATTGAAGTACGGAAAAAAAATTTCCTTTTTTGACTGCCACCGCCAGTTTTTGCCATGCGACCATCAGTATAGAAGTCAAAGATATAAGTTTCACAAAGGCAAAGAAGAAAATGAGGTAGCACAAGAAAGGCCTACGAGGGAGTATTTGTGTGATATTGTTGACAAACTACCAACTTTTATAAGTGGTAAGAAAGTTCAGAGGTCGAGAGTTGTAGGTTTTGGGTGCGAACACAATTGGGTGAGGCAAAGCATATTCTGGGAGTTTCCTTACTGGCACACAAATATCATTAGACATAATTTAGATGTTATGCACATAGAGAAGAATGTGTTTGATAATATATTTTTCACTGTCATGGATGTGAAGGAAAAATCGAAAGATAAATTTCAAACAAGGAAGGATTTGGAGGTCTATTATCATCGTCCAGAGCTACACGTAGTTGAAGATGAGGGGAGGTTTTCAATGCCAAAGGCTTCTTATAGTTTGACCAAGGAGCAAAAAATTTTGGTATGCAACTGGATTAAAGGATTGAGAATGCCCGATGGATATGCGTCTAACATTGCAAATTGTATTAAGGGCGATTCTGATTTCTATGGCATGAAAAGTCATGACTGTCACATTTTTATGCAGAGATTGACGCCAATAGCATTTAAAGAGTTTCTTCCCAAACCAATTTGGGAAGCACTAACCGAGCTAAGTCATTTTTTTTAGAGATATATGCTCTACTGTTTTAAAGGTTGAAGACATGGAACGCCTTGAAAAAAGTATTATTTCAACAATATGCAAGCTCGAGAAAATATTTCCACCTGCATTTTTCGACTCTATGGAGCACTTACCTATTTATTTACCATATGAAGCACATGTTGGAGGTCCAGTACAGTATCGTTGGATGTATCCTTTTGAAAGGTACTATTACTTTCCTAATAATAGTGATCTTAATGCATACACGTGTGCATGCAGGCACACACACACACACACACGCACGCACGCACGCACATATGAAATTGTTAACTTGATGCCTTTTTCAATGCTCAGGTTCCTAAACCATTTGAAGAGAAAGGTGAAAAATCATGCTTGTGTTGAACGATCTATAGTAGAGGCATATTTGATAGAGGAAACTTCAATGTTTTGCTCGTTATATTTTGATGGTGCAGTAGAAACGAAATTAAATCGGCCACCGAGGAATGATGATGGAGGGTTAGTTGATCCAGCAGGGAGATTATCGATCTTCACACACCCCGGTCGGCCTATTGGAAAACACACTCAATTTAAAAGGGATCTAACTGATAATGAACATTTAGCTGCCTCAAGATATGTGCTTCTAAATTGTACAGAAATCACTTCATTCCTTGAGTAAGTTATATATGGTAACATTGTGATACACAACTTAATCTCATATGTTGTCTATGTAATTTTTTAACACTATTTAACTAACTGTAGGGAATTTCAAAGATAAATGATGGTTGCAAACCCCCATGTATCTGATGCCCAAATGGATTGTTTGCGTGATGAACGATTTGCCTCGTGGTTGAAGTTATGTAGATAACAATATTAATTTCCTAATTTGAGATCTTTTACATCTCAGGTAAGGCATTTCAATGACATGGAAATTGACTCACGTATAAGGCAGTTGGCTAATGGTCCATCTCGTACAGTCGAGTGCTCTAGTGGTTATTTTGTCAATGGTTTCAAATTTCATACGTTGGAATATGGAAAATATAAAAAGACGATGAATAGCGGTGTCTGTGTTATGGGTAGTTCGTACAACGACTAAGAACGCGATTACTACGGAGTGTTGGTCGAAATATTGGAGCTGGAATATTTTGGGAAGGGAAATAATGTTACGTTGTTCAAATGTGACTGGATTGACAATGATCGTGGTGTTCGTGTTGATCCTCAATTTAACTTAGTTGAGGTAAATCATAAGAAGAAACTACACTCGTCAGATGTGTTCATACTTGCCTTGCAACCACAGCAAGTGTACTTCACTAGCCTTCCGTCAACAAAAAGAAATCAACGTGATTGGTGGGAAGTTGTGAAAACAAAAGCCAGGAATCGGGCCCAAGTAGAAGGAGTGATATCAGGAAATGATGAATGCAATATATCAGTGGAAATTGCACTTCAGGAGGATCCAGGGCCGAGCAATCCACATCGTTATGGTCTATCTTTGGAGCTAGATGACCAGCTTTTGTTGCATGAAGATTTACAGGTCGAAGAGGTAGATGTAGTTGAAGTTATGAACTGTATCAATTCAGATGAAGAAGGGGTCATGGAAGACGAGCATGATGACAGTGAGAGAGATGAAGGGGATTCTGAAGATGATGACATCGAAGGCAATGCAAGTTATGAAGATTATGAAACCGAGGATGATGACGATGAAGAAGTTAGCTAGACTAACCACATGAGTAAAGAAGTCATTGTCTAGTGTAATTTGATTTCTCAGTTACCCAAATATTTTCATTTAGTAAATCATTTGTCTAATTATATTTGACGCAGAACAGAAGTAAACAACACAAACTGGAATCAACAAAAAAAAAAAGGAATTTTATTATAGATGATTGAATGCCTAATTGAATGACAAAATAACCTTAAATAATTTCTTCAAACCCTAATTTGAGCAAAAGATGAAAGTAGACATCCAAATAAAAAAAAATGAATTAAAGGAAAATTTAAATAAAACGCCAAAAAAGTTCAAATGGCCAGGTAACGACCCTTAAACTACTTTTTTGAAGCTAAAAACAACCTCAACCGGTGCAAAAAGTTATGACCGTTTGATCCAAGCCCCTATTTTCTTGGTCAATTTCCAATCAACTCATCTTCAAACTCCAAAGCCATCTGTTCTACATCAATATTTTACATATTTTATTTCCACTTGATCTTGGAATGAAAAAATAAAAATAAATAAAGATAAAAGTAAAAAAAGCACCTATTTTAACTACCAACTTATCTAATTTCCACAGATGCCAAACAATGCCTTAATTTGGGCGCTGAATTTGTCCCCAAAAATTCTAATTTCGCGCAATTAGTGTAACCAGCCAGACCCACTTCTCTTATAACACTTCTCAAAATCGCTGAAGAGGGAAGACCTCCGCCGCCTGCTCCTTCCCTCCGTCGACTCAGCTCCACACCCCGCCTTCACCTGCCGGATTTTATAAAGGTAATCTCCTTATCTTCCCCTTTTATGTCAATATTACAGTGAAGGCTGGGGAATGATCTGCGAAACTCCTTAGGTATCCTCTTCCATCATCTGTGAAACCAAAGGAGGAGAAGCATCAGGTTGCTGATTCTACCAACTCCTCTGTCTCCAAGAGGTCTCTCTATTTCTTACTTTTCCTTTTTTTCTTGATTCTTGACAAGTAAGAGACTGGTTTAGTGTGATTGTGATTTTGTAGAGAACTGTGGGTTTGTTTTATTTTGAGTCATTATTGTCATTTATTGTTAGTTTTGTTTAACTGAGTAACCAATTTGAGTTACAAGCACACACCATCAGTTCAAGCACCAGCGGTTTTGCATAAATAATACTACAGAAATCTGCCATTATGAAGCAAAAAATTCCCCAAAACAAAATTTTATTTTATTTTATTATTTTTTTAGGTATGTGCAGTCACCATCGGTTTTGCATAAATAGTACTACAGAAATCTGACATTATGGAGCAAAAAACTCTTTTCTACGGATCTAGCATATGTTCATTATTGGAATAGATAAATCTTATTTTTATAAATGTCAGCAAGAATTTACTTACTTGCCTACGATCCTTCACTGGAATCCAAAATATTACAACACAATTTAATGGAATAAGTATTTTATGGTTGTTTTTCCCTAGTTGCCCAAAGCTCCCTTGCTGTGTTGAAAATAGACAACTAAATTCTAGCATTTCTTGAAATACAACTAATTGCTCCAAGCTATTAGCTTAATGATATTATTAACTTTTTATGTGACAAATATATTCTTTAATTCAGAAAGCAAATTTGTAGTTCTTTCAACTCTCACCTCTTTCCTCATTGCAAAATGCTACAGCTTTGCACATTGTTTCTTAAATATCATCCTGTAAATTCTACTAGAAACTTGAATTCTTTAAGAAAGACATTCTGGGGAAAAAAAAAAAAGATTAAACTCTTAAAGCGACCAATGGATTTCGACTAACATAAACATAACAATTTCTTTCTTGTACATCTTTTCGGCTGGTCTATATTACTCAAATAATCAAATTTTAAGGCCACCTCCATGCAACATTCTGTTATTTCCCAAAGAGGGAAACCAACGATGTGTTGTTATGAGGTTTAGCTTCTTAACTCCATCCTTATTTGATTATTGATAGTGCTGCCTCTAACTTCGTAGCAGATGCCTCCTGTAGCATCTTTTGGTCCAATGTTTTTATAGGCCTTTAAAAAGCTTAAATCCGGGCTTGATCCGTGAGAATGGGGTTAAAGCATGCTGCTTGATTAGTCATACCTTGATGTTAGCATCGAGCAACTTTTTGGGAAGCTCAATTAAGTCACGTGATGTTACATTAGCTAAATTTTCGGCCAATTGTTATATTCAGTGTAAAAATCCATAACCAAAAGAACACACACGTGCAGGCTTCTGATTCAAACTGCCTTACAATGCAAAAAACACCACAAAGACGCATTTTCCTTTCGCGTCATAAAACAAAGTTCAGGGCATTTTAGTGAAGAAAAGATATGTTCATAGGGAAAACCAAGCTACTGAAATGGCGTGAGTAGCTGCGTTTTGGAGAACCACTAAGGGCCATTAGTGTACTTTTATGTCAAGGGGCTCGGGTCTCAGGGTTCAAGGGGTTGAGGGTGGGTAACCAAGATCATAAGAAACAACAGGGGATAAAATGCTTTTTGCCCTGGAAGGGAGGAATTATAACCAGGAATAATCAAATTTTAAAATGATTTTATCACACATTTTTGGTGGTTTGTCTTCATTTGGTACCATAAGTACTTAAATGCAAATCTTCTTTGGTGAAAGTTTTTGATAAAATCTACTTCAATGATACAATTTTGTTTGACTGAGTATCTTTTTCATTGGACTCTTGGATCCCAACATTGGGACAATTCTAATTTAGTCCCAAATTAAATATATTATTTGTGTGTTGCTTTCTTTGCCAATCCAAAGTACTCTCTTATTCTCAAATTATTCCTCCATTTATTAGGTTCTAGTTCTAATGCATTCAGGTACAAATGTATTCATTGCATTGTGTCAAATTTTAGATCTATTGTGTGGGTTCTTGGTACATGGGTTAAAAAGGCATTTTTACCTTTTGTTCATGGCACACTAATAATGTTCATTGCAAAGTTTTGTATTGGGAAATCTGGAAACATAATTGTGTGGAGATGTAGTGATGTGATGAAAGACAATCTTATTTGATTCATTGTGCATTCTTTTTTTGTGCCCATGAAAGTTTGTCATTTTGCTTTGAGCAACTTCCATTTATTTCATGCTAACAGTTCTCATTAGAATATGTAGCAACTATGTGATTATTGACTTCTTTTTATTTCTCTGAAGTGGCTATAATATGATTGTGGTTCTGTTGACTTTTATGGCTTGGTTCACTGCTTGCTTAACAATTAACCTAGGCCTGGGATGTGAAGAATTATGGGTATGCTACTCTAGTAAGATTGTCAATCCTAGTGGAGATAGATATATTTTTTTGAAATATAACGGCCTCAGGAGGTTTTGTTAGTGTACTTTGTAGTTTATTCTCTCTTTACACTTATTTGAATTGAAACTTTGTTTTCAATATGCAGAAATATGCAAATAAGGGAAACCCCCATTATTAGATCTCCACCACTTTGTTTTCTAGTGATGGCTTGCAGAAATAGGATGATTTTTGGTGGCATCTAATCAAATTATAGATCACATTGATTTCATGGAACCTAGATCACATTGATTTCATGGAACTTAATCGAATAGATTTTGCCTTGTCTCGTTGGAAATGTCTTCTTTCAAAAATGTAACTACTCTTACTACCTATTCTTATCATATTAAGTTAACTGTATATAGTGATATTTGCAGTTAACACAACTAGGATGTTATCATAGTTGGTTGCATTTTGATATTATTTTGTATATCCTAATATTTGTGTGTTCTTATTGAAGGATGAGTAGTACTCGCTATTCCACTAGAGGGGGATGTATTAAGAGAGTAGCAAGACCAAGTACTTGTGATAGCACCCAAGTTGGAGATGAAACCATCGAAGGACCAAGATTAAATGAGAGTCCAGTTGATAGCATCGGAGGGCTTAGTGACTTTGATGCAATGAATGACCATGATATGTTGGATCACATGTCGGACGCTGATTTGGAGGATGCAAACGAGCAGATTGTTACGGATGGTTTGGGTTCTAAACGTCCAATCATGATCGATCCTATCTCTGGACTAGAAATTTTACGTATTAGTGATAGTGGTTGCAGGTAAATCTAAACCGTAAAGTTTGTGTCTTCATGTGATCTCATTAGTTTGTTTATTTCTTATGCATTAACTTCTTTGAATGTACGTAGTTTCCTTGAGATTTCTGCCCCGAGAGCGGTGATTGAAATTATGAAAGGATTTCTGGGTGGTCCGTTCATTAAATGGGATGACGTAGAAGAGCACATCAAAGATGGTTTGTGGGACAAGTTTAGGGTAATTAATATATATTTTAAGACTTAATGTCTTCCTGAATTGATATGTTTTTTTTTATTTAGTTGAAAGGAAATGTTTTCTTTCACTATGAGTTAAAAAAATTTGCTTTGTTATATCTTTAGGAGAAGTATGTATGGCCTGACCATACGGATGAGCAAGTGAAGAGAGTTTGGATAAATGAATCCATGGAGCGGCTAAGTGAAATGATGTACTATGCCCGACGGAATGCAAAGATCAAAAGTGGACAACGGTTGGTAGAACCGGAAGATGTTGACTATGAAAAATGTAAATCTCACAAACCTACATGGTTGCGTGAGGATTTTTGGCATGCTTGTTGTAATAAGTTCAACAATCCAAAATGGAAAAAAAAATCCAAGTCTAATGCAAAAAATAAGAAATCTTCGAAATATGGGGGAATATCGAAGCATACGGGTGGATCAGTGTCTCATTGTAGTGAATTGTTTTTCTCGCATTTTTTACAGATTATCTCAATAGCTAGATTCAGATGAATTCTTTAATAGATTTGACTTTGATTTCGTTTAGTTTGAATGTGATGGAATGAAATGAAATGTTAATGGATCTGAGTGAAATAATTACGGATCTTGATTATCTTTACCAAGCTACACGTGATTTGATATTTATCTATCAATTAGTTGTATCAGAAAAGAAAGAGAGCGTGCTTTGGCTGTTAATATATGATGATACATTGCTATCTTAATTGGTCTAAATATGCTATTTTTTGGACCAGTTAGTTAGGTTGATTGAATGCGCTCATAAATTTAATTTAATTTGACATAGTGTTAACTGTTAAGTGAGATGCATGCGTGCATGGAATAAAAAGGAATATGATTCGCATGCTGATGGAATCCAATTAATTTTTGTTGGTAGAAAGTTATAATTATTATTTGTTCCTAAGTTTTTGAAACCATTAAGCTTTTTCCGCTTCTTTTGGTAAATCTAGTATGATGCTATGCATTAGTAAAGTTTTAACTAATACTTTAAACATAACTCTGAGCACTTATATTTGATTTATATCTTTTGGATAAAAAGTTTTAGAAACTTTTTGATACTATGTTTAGTCCCAATATAAACGAAAGTTCTTGACAATTGGCATTTTGACTTTGCTTAACTTCTTCAAACAATTTTGCATGAATGTTAGCATCTCTAAACTCTAGCATGGTTTCTGCATATATTGCATCCCGAGCCGTACCTGTGATTTTGTAGACTTGAAACAAACAGTTGTTTTTCGATATATAGGCCCTGAGCTTTACGGGGGCCCATAAGCCAGTGGGCCCTGAAGCAAGGGCTTCATCTGATTCAAGGCAGGTCCGGGCCTGATTGCATCCCTTTTGCTTATTAGTGCTGCCTGCTTATTTATAATGGAATCTCGTCATAGTTGTGATTATTTCTCTCTGTTTACTCCCTGCATGTGTCGTCGTATTTTTAATGAGAAGTTCAATAGTTTTACCTCTTTTTTTTTCTTTTTTTTAATTAAATTTGGTAGAAACTATATTATCTAATACTAAATTTTCAGGGTTTTATTTTCTCATCACACGTTCTTCCATCACCTTAATTTTAGTTGTGTAATCTGTACAGTAAATGTCTCATGTCCTCGCTAGATACAACAAGAAGAAACATTGGCTGTCATCATCTTCTTTCTTGAAAATATTGCTCATTTGTTAATTGTTCCATTTTTTCTTGCTTCATTATGTATTTCCCATTCCGCGAACTAAAGATAAATCTCATTGTAGTGAATTGGTTTTCTCGCATTTTTCACATATTACTAGCATTTATTGTGTGTTAGCTTAATTGTCACTTGCTTCTTTTTATTTCTTATATTACCTCATGGATCTGTTCTTTTTTGTACCTATGACTATGAAATTATTTTTTTAATTTGCTCATAGATTCCCCCCCCCCCTCTTGACAGGAATGGCAGGAAATGGTTTCCAAGATGGTTTCATATGCGTAAAAATGGTGTCTAAGTCGGATCTTAGCAAAATTCTAGAAGTTCCACAGGTCATAGCATTGCTTATCGGTGGACGAGCTGAGATCACATTGGCAGACGAAATAGGCGTTTTCAATGTTGGAATAGGGTGGAGGAGGGATGGAGAGCGTTCTTCCAAAGGCGTGGCTGGAGGAACTTATTTGAAGCTCGACAGATTCACGTTGGTTCGGTTCTCGCATTCTGGGAAAATGATGAACCGACCACCTTCACTATTGAAATCATGAACTGATATCCTCAGTTTACGTAGGACCCATCAAAACTTAAAACAAACATTTTTCGAATTTCCAGTATTGTTTTGTTTTTTTTTTGTTCAGTCTCAAGTGTCGATAGAAAACTTGTAAGCTGAATTCGATCCATCACTACAAGAAAAAGATCCATCATCGACGGCCAACTATCCGACGGGGGTCGGCACCGTTGGAAATTTCCGACGGGAAAAAATCCAGTCGGAATATTACCCGCCGTCGGAAATTACCGACGGAAAAGTATATTTCCGTCAGAAATTTCTGAAGGAATCATACCCGTCGGTAAATTCCGATGGGAACTTATATCCCCTTCGAAAATTTCTGACGGTATTAAACTTTCCACTGGAAAGTACAGACGGAAAGTAATTTCCGTCGGTAGTTTTTCCGCCGGTACTTTCCGACGGTATTCTACTTTTCCGTCGGAAATTTCCGACAGCCTTCTACTTTCCGTCGGAATTGTCACAGATTCTCTTCCAGTACTTCAAAACTGAATCATCGCAGCTTCTCTCCCATTAGTTAAACACTAACTTCGACGGTGCCTTCTTTCTCCAATTATTTTCTTCTTCTCCCAATACATTACACATCTCAAATCATTTCAAGTAGAAAATTACAAGAATACTCCTTCATATTTTGAAGGACATTTTTGAAATTGGGGATAGTCCAATTTTTATTAAGGTATGTAACTTTTTTTTCCCCTTCTCTCTCTTGTATTTCATCCAATTTTATCGTTAAAATTAGTTTTGCAAGCTAATGGATTATGAAATGGCAGGAAATGGTTTCCAAGATGGTTTCATATGCGTAAAAATGGTGTCTAAGTCGGATCTTAGCAAAATTCTAGAAGTTCCACAGGTACTAGCATTGCGTATCGGTGGACGAGCTGAGATCACATTGGCAGACGAAAAATGCGTTTTCAATGTTGGAATTGGGTGGAGGAGGGATGGAGAGCGTTCTTCCAAAGGCGTGGCTGGAGGAACTTATTTGAAGCTCGACAGATTCACGTTGGTTCGGTTCTCGCATTCCGGGAAAATGATGAACCGGCCACCTTCACTATTGAAATCATGAACTGATATCCTCAGTTTACGTAGGACCCATCAAAACTTAAAACAAACATTTTTCGAATTTCCAGTATTGTTTTGTTTTTTTTTGTTCAGTCTCAAGTGTCGATAGAAAACTTGTAAGCTGAATTCGATCCATCACTACAAGAAAAAGATCCATCATCGACGGCCAACTATCCGACGGGGGTCGGCACCGTTGGAAATTTTCGACGGGAAAAAATCCAGTCGGAATATTCCGAAGGAATATTACCCGCCGTCGGAAATTTCTGACGGAATCATACCCGTCGGTAAATTCCGATGGGAAATTATATCCCCTTCGAAAATTCCCGACGGTATTAAACTTTCCACTGGAAAGTACCGACGGAAAGTAATTTCCATCGGTAGTATTTCCGTCGGTATTCTACTTTTCCGTCGGAAATTTCCGACAGCCTTCTACTTTCCATCGGAACTGTCACAGATTCTCTTCGAGTACTTCAAAACTGAATCATCGCAGCTTCTCTTCCATTAGTTAAACACTAACTTCGACTGTGCCTTCTTTCTCCAATTATTTTCTTCTTCTCCCAATACATTACACATCTCAAATCATTTCAAGTAGAAAATTACAAGAATACTCCTTTATATTTTGAAGGACATTTTTGAAATTGGGGATAGTCCAATTTTTATTAAGGTATGTAACTTTTTTTCCCCTTCTCTCTCTTGTATTTCATCCAATTTTATCGTTAAAATTAGTTTTGCAAGCTAATGGATTATGAAATGGCAGGAAATGGTTTCCAAGATGGTTTCATATGCGTAAAAATGGTGTCTAAGTCGGATCCTAGCAAAATTCTAGAAGTTCCACAGGTACTAGCATTGCGTATCGGTGGATGAGCTGAGATCACATTGGCAGACGAAATAGGCGTTTTCAATGTTGGAATAGGGTGGAGGAGGGATGGAGAGCGTTCTTCCAAAGGCGTGGCTGGAGGAACTTATTTGAAGCTCGACAGATTCACGTTGGTTCGGTTCTCGCATTCCGGGAAAATGATGAACCGGCCACCTTCACTATTGAAATCATGAACTGATATCCTCAGTTTACGTAGGACCCATCAAAAGTTAAAACAAACATTTTTCGAATTTCCAGTATTGTTTTGTTTTTTTTTTTTCAGTCTCAAGTGTCGATAGAAAACTTGTAAGCTGAATTCGATCCATCACTACAAGAAAAAGATCCATCATCGACGGCCAACTATCTGACGGGAGTCGGCACCGTTGGAAATTTTTGACCGGAAAAAATCCAGTCGGAATATTCCGACGGAATATTACCCGCCGTCGGAAATTACCGACGGAAAAGTATATTTCCGTCGGAAATTTCTGAAGGAATCATACCCGTCGGTAAATTCCGATGGGAACTTATATCCCCTTCGAAAATTTCCTACGGTATGAAACTTTCCACTGGAAAGTACAGACGGAAAGTAATTTCCGTCGGTACTTTCCGACGATATTCTACTTTTCCGTCGGAAATTTCCGACAGCCTTCTACTTTCCGTCGGAACTGTCATAGATTCTCTTCCAGTACTTCAAAACTGAATCATCGCAGCTTCTCTTCCATTAGTTAAACACTAACTTCGACGGTGCCTTCTTTCTCCAATTATTTTCTTCTTCTCCCAATACATTAAACTTCCAAATCATTTCAAGTAGAAAATTACAAGAATATTCCTTTATATTTTGAAGGACATTTTTGAAATTGGGGATAGTCCAATTTTTATTAAGGTATGTAACTTTTTTTTCTCCTTCTCTCTCTTGTATTTCATCCAATTTTATCGTTAAAATTAGTTTTACAAGCTAATGGATTATGAAATGGCAGGAAATGGTTTCCAAGATGGTTTCATATGCGTAAAAATGGTGTCTAAGTCGGATCTTAGCAAAATTCTAGAAGTTCCATAGGTACTAGCATTGCGTATCGGTGGACGAGCTGAGATCACATTGGCAGACGAAAAAGGCGTTTTCAATGTTGGAATAGGGTGGAGGAGGGATGGAGAGCGTTCTTCCAAAGGCGTGGCTGGAGGAACTTATTTGAAGCTCGACAGATTCACGTTGGTTCGGTTCTCGCATTCCGGGAAAATGATGAACCGGCCACCTTCACTATTGAAATCATGAACTGATATCCTCAGTTTACGTAGGACCCATCAAAAGTTAAAACAAACATTTTTCGAATTTCCAGTATTGTTTTGTTTTTTTTTTTCAGTCTCAAGTGTCGATAGAAAACTTGTAAGCTGAATTCGATCCATCACTACAAGAAAAAGATCCATCATCGACGGCCAACTATCCGACGGGAGTCGGCACCGTTGGAAATTTTTGACCGGAAAAAATCCAGTCGGAATATTCCGACGGAATATTACCCGCCGTCGGAAATTACCGACGGAAAAGTATATTTCCGTCGGAAATTTCTGAAGGAATCATACCCGTCGGTAAATTCCGATGGGAACTTATATCCCCTTCGAAAATTTCCTACGGTATGAAACTTTCCACTGGAAAGTACAGACGGAAAGTAATTTCCGTCGGTACTTTCCGACGGTATTCTACTTTTCCGTCGGAAATTTCCGACAGCCTTCTACTTTCCGTCGGAACTGTCATAGATTCTCTTCCAGTACTTCAAAACTGAATCATCGCAGCTTCTCTTCCATTAGTTAAACACTAACTTCGACGGTGCCTTCTTTCTCCAATTATTTTCTTCTTCTCCCAATACATTAAACTTCCAAATCATTTCAAGTAGAAAATTACAAGAATACTCCTTTATATTTTGAAGGACATTTTTGAAATTGGGGATAGTCCAATTTTTATTAAGGTATGTAACTTTTTTTTCTCCTTCTCTCTCTTGTATTTCATCCAATTTTATCGTTAAAATTAGTTTTACAAGCTAATGGATTATGAAATGGCAGGAAATGGTTTCCAAGATGGTTTCATATGCGTAAAAATGGTGTCTAAGTCGGATCTTAGCAAAATTCTAGAAGTTCCATAGGTACTAGCATTGCGTATCGGTGGACGAGCTGAGATCACATTGGCAGACGAAAAAGGCGTTTTCAATGTTGGAATAGGGTGGAGGAGGGATGGAGAGCGTTCTTCCAAAGGCGTGGCTGGAGGAACTTATTTGAAGCTCGACAGATTCACGTTGGTTCGGTTCTCGCATTCCGGGAAAATGATGAACCGGCCACCTTCACTATTGAAATCATGAACTGATATCCTCAGTTTACGTAGGACCCATCAAAAGTTAAAACAAACATTTTTCGAATTTCCAGTATTGTTTTGTTTTTTTTTGTTCAGTCTCAAGTGTCGATAGAAAACTTGTAAGCTGAATTCGATCCATCACTACAAGAAAAAGACCCATCATCGACGGCCAACTATCCGACAGGGGTCGGCACTGTCGAAAATTTTCGACGGTAAAAAATCCCGTCGAAAATTTCCGGCGGAATATTACCCGTCGGTAATTTCCGACGGAAATATACTTTTCGTCGGGAAATTCCGACGGAATCATACCCGTCGGTAATTTCGACGGGGATTGAAGTTCCCGTCGGAAATTACCGACGGTATATAATTTTCCGCCGGAAATTACCGACGAAAGAAACTTTCCGTCGGTAATTTACGACGAAAAGTAACTTTCCGTCGCTAAGTTCAGACAGAAAGTTACTTTCCCTCGGTAAGTTCTGATGAAAGTTACTTTCCGTCGGTACTTTCCGACGAAAAGTTACTTTCCGTCTTAAATTACCAATGGTATTCCGCTTTTCGTCGGAAAGTTCTGACGGTCTTCTACTTTCCGTTGTAACCGTCACAGATTTTCTACCTTTATCTCAAAACTGAATCATCGCAGCATCTCTTCCATTACTTAGAAACTACATTCGACTGCGCCTTCTTTCTCCAATTTATTGTCTTCTTCTCCCAATACATTACACATCTCAAATTATTTCAAGTAGTCCAATTTTTATTAAGGTATGTAACTTTTTTTTTTCCTTCTCTCTCTTGTATTTCATCCAATTTTGTCGTTAAAATTAGTTTTGCAAGCTAATGGATTATGAAATATTGCCTATAAATAAAACAAAATAATTAGTTGTCCAAATAGTGAACTTCAAAAATTGAACAAGTTAAATTATATATAATAGATTTATTGTATGTGTATTGTAGTTCGTATGTATATTTTTTTTTTTTTTGTAGAAATAATGTATATTTTTTTTCCAATTAGTGTATATACTTCAAGTACATTAATAATATTAATATATTAGATTTATTATTATAATAGGAATACTAAATTTGGGATAATATCCTACATATGTATGTATTAGATTAGTATGTTGATTTTTTGTTGTTACTTTGTCCATTTTTATTAGTAATTGTTATGTATTTTAGATAGATATAATATACATAAACTAATTGTCCTTTCAGGAAAAAAAATTAATAAATGCATATGCTAATTGTTATTGTAGTCTTACTAATTAGTAATTTGTTCAATTTTATTAGGAAATTGTTATGTATTTTGTACAAAAAGAGATTTTTTAAGATGGAAAATGCAAAATTAAATTAATTTTTTACATATTTTTTTTAATATTAGTATGACACATAAGTATCAAAAGTAGTGTAATGAAGTGATCTTTTTATTGTTAAATATAATCAACTTTATATATCATTTGACATTGTCCAGTATGGAAGATGATCGTAGTTGGATGTATACACGCTTTGTTGACGGGTTTCTTTCTGAAAGATTTATTGCTGGGGTTGAAAGATTTATTGAATATGCATTTTCCCAACCAGATATTGGCAACACCATGAAGTGTCCATGTAGTAGATGTGGAAACACGAGATTATTTAACCAGGATGATATAAAATTCATTTGTAGAAATATGGATTTATTGCTGGGTATATTACATGGACTGAACACGGTGAACATGTTAATGCCTTCTTCAAATTATGGTGAATCGTCAACAGCACAGGGAGTAGGGGAATACAACCTCCATACCATGGTGATGGATGCAATGGGCCCTGAGATGTACAATGTGTCTTCCAATCTTGACAATAGTGAGCCTGAGGAACATATACCTAATTCGAAAGCTGCAAACTTTTTTACACTTTTACAAGAAGCTGATAAACCTTTATGGCCTGGTTGTGTAAAGCATACTAAATTATCTGCAATGTATCAACTTTTGAATTGCAAATCTGAATATAATATGCCCGCAGCATGTTATGATCGTCTAATGTCCATCGTGGCGGACATGTTACCAAAAAATAACCTGCTAGAAAGTACCTTTTACAAGACAAAGAAGATGCTATCGAGTCTTGGCCTTGGTGTTGTCAAAATTGATGCATGTATCAACGATTGCATGTTGTATTGCAAAGAAACTTAGAACTTGGTTCAGTGAACGAACTGTAATAGCCCGCGGTTTAAAGATATAATCTCGAGATCTGGACGCCGGGTTGCTCATAAAGTTTTGCGATATCTGCCTTTAACTCCTAGACTTCAAAGGTTGTACATGTCAAGACGCACAGCAGAACACATGATTTGGCATGCAAACAATGCCTTTACACATGGGGAAATGTCCCATCCAGTACATGGTGAGGCGTGGAAGCATTTTGATAGAACCTACCCCGATTTTTTTTTATGAACCATGTAATGTACGTCTCGGTCTTTGCACAGATGGCTTCAACCCATTTACCATGACAAGTACAAATTACTCGTGTTGGCCGGTGATTACTACAGTGTACAATTTGCCACCTGGTTTGTGCATGCGACGAGATAACTTATTCTTGACTATGGTTATCCCTGGACCTAAAAGTCCTGGGAAAGATATCGATGTTTACTTACGTCCACTAATAGATGAACTGAAAATGTTATGGGACGATGGAGTTGAGACATATGACATACACAGAGGGCAAAACTTCACAATGAAAGCTGCATTGATGTGGACTATTAGTGATTTCCCAGGACTTGGCATGCTGTCCGGGTGGAGTACACACGGTCCTTTGTGTTGTCCGTACTGTATGGGTCAACAAAAATCATTTAGATTGAAGAATAGACGAAAGTGTTGCTTTTTTGATTGTCATCTTCGATTCGTGCCTCACAACCATCCTTTTAGAAGACAACGAGATAAGTCCTTTAAAAGAAGAATGGAGAAGGATGTTCATGCACTAACTCCTCCAATTGCAGGTGAATATTTGCGTGGGGTTGTCGACAGCCTTCCTCCCTTCATAAGTGGTAAAACCATTAGGAGATCAGTAATTGAAGGATTTGGAAGTAGGCGTAATTGGATAAGGAGAAGTATTTTATGGGATTTTCCTTATTGGCATACCAATCTTATAAGACACAATTTAGACGTCATGCATATCGAGAAGAATGTATTCAAAAATATATTCAACACAGTTATGGATGTGAAACATAAAACCAAAGATAATTTTAATGCCAGGAAGGATTTAGAGCTTTATTGCAATCGTCCAGAGCTCCACATAATGGAGAACAGGGGGAGATTTTATAAGCCAAAAGCTTCTTACAGTTTGACAAAGGAGCAGAAGTTGGTAGTTTGTAATTGGATGAAGACATTAAGAATGCCAGATGGATATGCTTCTAACATTTCACGATGTATTAGTATTCCGGCCACGAGAGAAGTAATGTGCATTGTGAAATATTGCATCAATTTTTTAAATTGCTTTAGGAGAAATTCAATTGGCCAGATCATACAGATAGTGAAGTAGATATGGTATTTCGGAATATAGCTAGTAAATGATTGCAAGATACCTATTGTGGACTTCGAGCACGCGTCAAAAGGAAAAGCTATTCAAATAATCCATTTGATTGGAAGAACTACAAGCCAACTTGGATTGATCATGAAGAATGACTCAAGCGTTTAGAGGAGTGGAGTACTGAGGAGTGGCAGAAGTTATCTCATACTAATTCAAATAATCGTGCCTCAACAGCGAAGGGTCCGCCACCTAAACATACAGGTGGTTCGGTGCCCTATGCGGTACATAAGAACCGTTTGGTATTATTCTTGATCTTTATGCTTATTTTTTACAATTAATATTATTTATTCTTAGTATTAACTTTTTCACCTTGTTCAGGCAAAGGAGCTGAAACGTCCGCCGACTCCAGTGGAGCTTTTTGAGCGAACACATAGGAAACCATCTGAAGAGTTTATAGATGAGAGGTAAAAAAGTACATACGTAAGAATGCAATACCTATACACTTATCTCGGATAGTTAGTATTTATTTTTTTAATGAATTTTGTATTGTTTACAGTTATATTTATTTCTTCACTAACAATAATATTTTGTTATTTTAATTTTACAGGAAAATTATAATAATGCGATTGAGAAGCAATGGCCAAATCCATCTGAGCGTCCAGAATTCCACCCAGATACGTGGATCCAGTCTACGAATGGCATAAACAAGGTTCGTGTATATAGGTTGAGGAATTCACAATTTGCTGAGGAAGTGAGAAATTCCGCTCGACGTTCACAATTGCGCTCACAAGGTGCAGAAATAGAGGCACTTAAGAAGCAATTAAGAGAGTCAGAAGAGAAGAGACAGAAGGAAATGGAAGCTGCAGAAGAGAGGAGACAAAAGGAATTGGAAGATTTAAAAGTCTCAATGGAAGCTAAAATGGAATCGACTATGGAAGAGAAAATTAGAAACTTTCTTCGAGAAATTGGCTTCGCAAATTCTAAGTTCCCATCATCGCCTGGATCATCATAGAAATATAATAATTAGATGATGTGATCATGTATATTCAAACAAATATTTTCTATTTTTGTTCTAGTATAAAAGCAATGAAATTTGTTATATCTTGTATTAAGGTATTTTTAAAATTAATTATATAACTTATAAGTGCAATAACTAAAAAATAATTTAAATTCGATATTTAAAAAAAATTCTGACAGAACCGGATTTTCTAATTGAATTAGACGTCGTACGTCATTTCCGACGAGTAAGTTACCCGTCGGAAACTTCCGATGCTTTCCGACGATTAAAATTACCGTAGGAAATTTTCGACGAAAAATTATCGTTGGAAATTGTTCTCCGTCGGAAATATCCGACGGTAATTTTTCCGTCGGACATTTTCGACGGGTATGTTGCCCGTCGGACATTTTCGACGGAAAAACATAACCCGTCGGAAATTTTCGACGGAATCACCTCAGCCGTCGAAAAATAGTAATAGCAACGCCATCTTCTCTGACGGATTTTCCGACGGCATAAGCCGCCGGAAAAGGGCTTTTCCGACGGAAATGTCACCTTCACCGACGGAAAAACCAGTCGGTAAAGGGTATTTTTTTGTAGTGTTCGTTCAGTTGATTTTGACCATATATTTCGTTTTCTGCCGTTTATTTGCGCCTTCGACCGAGCTCTTTGAGAAGCGTTCGTTGCTCGTTCGAGTCTTTGCTGTGGATTTAACATTTAAGGTATGTTCGTATCCTCTCTCTGTTAATATCATTTTTTTTAGGAGTACTCATTGCATTATGTAGTTCCGATTTCTCAATCTATTAATCTAAAGATCAATCTCATTGTAGTGAATTGTTTTTCTCGCATTTTTTACAGATTATCTCAATAGCCAGATTCATATGAATTCTTTAATAGATTTGACTTTGATTTCGTTTAGTTTGAATGTGATGGAATGAAATGAAATGTTAATGGATCTGAGTGAAATAATTACGGATCTTGATTATCTTTACCAAGCTACACGTGATTTGATATTTATCTATCAATTAGTTGTATCAGAAAAGAAAGAGAGCGTGCTTTGGCCGTTAATATATGATGATACATTGCTATCTTAATTGGTCTAAATATGCTATTTTCTGGATCAGTTAGTTAGGTTGATTGAATGCGTTCATAAATTTAATTTAATTTGACATAGTGTTAACTGTTAAGTGAGATGCATGCGTGCATGGAATAAAATGGAATATGATTCGTATGCTGAGGAATCCAATTAATTTCTGTTGGTAGAAAGTTATAATTATTATATATTTGTTCCTAAGTTTTTGATACCAGTAAGCTTTTTCCGCTTCTTTTGGTAAATCTAGTATGATGCTATACATTAGTAAAGTTTTAACCAATACTTTAAACATAACTTTGAGCACTTATATTTGATTTATATCTTTTGGATAAAAAGTTTTAGAAACTTCATTGATACTACCATTGTTTAGTCCCAATATAAACGAAAGTTCTTGACAATTGGCATTTTGACTTTGCTTAACTTCTTCAAACAATTTTGCATGAATGTTAGCATCTCTAAACTAAACTGTAGCATGGTTTCTGCATATATTGCATCCCTTTTGCTTATTAGTGCTGCCTGCTTATTTATAATGGAATCTCGTCACAGTTGTGATTATTTCTCTCTGTTTACTCCCTGCATGTGTCGTCGTATTTTTAATGAGAAGTTCAATAGTTTTACCTTTTTTTTATTTTTTTTTTTAAATTAAATTTGGTAGAAACTATAATATCTAATACTAAATTTTCTGGGTTTTATTTTCTCATCACCGTAATTTTAGTTGTGTAATCTGTACAGTAAATGTCCCATGTCCTCGCTAGATACAACAAGAAGAAACATTGGCTGTCATCATCTTCTTTCTTGAAAATATTGCTCATTTGTTAATTGTTCCATTTTTTCTTGCTTCATTATGTATTTCCGATTCCGCGAACTAAAGATAAATCTCATTGTAGTGAATTGGTTTTCTCGCATTTTTCACATATTACTAGCATTTATTGTGTGTTAGCTTAATTGTCACTTGCTTCTTTTTATTTCTTATATTACCTCATGGATCTGTTCTTTTTTGTACCTATGACTATGAAATTATTTTTTTAATTTGCTCATAGATTTTCCCCCCCTTGGCAGGAATGGAAGGAAATGGTTTCCAAGATGGTTTCATATGCGTAAAAATGGTGTCTAAGTCGGATCTTAGCAAAAATCTCCTAGCATTGTGTGTCGGTGGATGAGCTGAGATCACATTGGCAGAGGAAATAGGCGTTTTCAATGTTGGAATAGGGTGGAGGAGGGATGGGAGAGCGTTCTTTCGAAGGCGTGGCTGGAGGAACTTATTTGAAGCTCGACAGATTCACCTTGGTTCGGTTCTCACATTCGGGGAAAATGATGAACCGGCCACCTTCACTATTGAAATCATGAACTGATATCCTCAGTTTACATAGGACCCATCAAAACTTAAAACAAACATTTTCCGAATTTCCAGTATTGTTTTGTTTTTTTTGTTCAATCTCAAGTGTCGATAGAAAACTTGTAAGCTGAATTCAATCCATCACTACAAGAAAAACATCCATCATCGACGGCCAACAACGGAATATTACCCGTCGGTAATTTCCGACGGCAGCGCTGTCGGAAATTACCGACGGAAAAATATATTTCCGTCGGAAATTTCCTACGGAATCATACCCGTCGGCAAATTCTTATGGGAACTTATATCCCCTTCAGAAATTTTCTACGGTATTAAACTTTCCACTGGAAAGTACCGACGGAAAGTAATTTCAAAGTAATTTCCGTCGGTAATTTCCGACGGTATTCTACTTTTCCGTCGAAAATTTCTGACAGCCTTCTACTTTCAGTCGGAACCGTCGCAGATTCTCTTCCAGTACTTCAAAACTGAATTCGCAGCTTCTCTTCCATTAGTTAAACACTAACTTCGACTACGCCTTCTTTCTCCAATTATTTTCTTCTTCTCCCAATACATTACACATCTCAAATCATTTCAAGTAAAAAAATTACAAGAATACTCCTCTATATTTTGAAGGACATTTTTGAAATTGAGGATAGTCCAATTTTTATTAAGGTATGTAACTTTTTTTTTCCCCTTCTCTCTCTTGTATTTCATCCAATTTTATCGTTAAAGTTAGTTTTGCAAGCTAATGGATTATGAAATATTACCAATAAATAAAACATAATAATTAGTTGTCCAAATAGTGAACTTCAAAAATTGAACATGTTAAATTATATATAATAGATTTACTGTATGTGTATTGTAGTTAGTATGTATATTTTTTTTTTCTAATTAGTGTATATACTTGAGTACATTAATAATATTAATATATTAGATTTATTATTATAATATGTATACTAAATTAGGGATAATATACTACATATGTATGTATTAGATTAGTATGTTGATTTTTTGTTGTTACTTTGTCCATTTTTATTAGTTATTGTTATGTATTTTAGATAGATATAATATATATAAACTAATTGTCATTTCAGAAAAAAAAAATTAATAAATGCATATACTAATTGTTATTGTAGTCTTACTAATTAGTAATTTGTTCAATTTTATTAGTAAATTGTTATGTATTTTGTACAAAAAGAGATTTTTTAAGATGGAAAATGCAAAATTAAATTAATTTTTTACATATATTTTTTTTAATATTAGTATGACACATAAGTATCAAAAGTAGTGTAATGAAGTGATCTTTTTATTGTTAAATATAATCAACTTTATATATCATTTGACATTGTCCAGTATGGAAGATGATCGTAGTTAGATGTATACACGCTTAGTTGACGGGTTTCTTTCTGAAAGATTTATTGCTGGGGTTGAAAGATTTATTGAATATGCATTTTCCCAACCAGATATTGGCAACACCATGAAGTGTCCATGTAGTAGATGTGGAAACACGAGATTATTTAACCAGGATGATATAAAAATTCATTTGTACATTACTTCTCTCGTGTACAATTTGCCACCTGGTTTGTGCATGCGACGATATAACTTATTCTTGACTATGGGTATCCCTGGACCTAAAAGTCCTGGGAAAGATATCGATATTTACTTACGTCCACTAATAGACGAACTGAAAATGTTATGGGACGATGGAGTTGATAAATATGACATACACAGAAGGCAAAACTTCACAATGAAAGCTGCATTGATGTTGACTATTAGTGATTTCCCAGGACTTGGCATGCTGTCCGGGTGGAGTACACACGGTCCTTTGTGTTGTCCGTACTGTATGGGTCAACAAAAATCATTTAGATTGAAGAATGGACGAAAGTGTTGCTTTTTTATTGTCATCTTCGATTCGTGCCTCACAACCATCCTTTTAGAAGACAACGAGATAAGTTCTTTAAAAGAATAATGGAGAAGGATGTTCATGCACTAACTCCTCCAATTGCAGGTGAATATTTGCGTGGGGTTGTCGACAGCCTTCCTCCCTTCATAAGTGGTAAAACCGTTAGGAGATCAGTAATTGAAGGATTTGGAAGTAGGCATAATTGGATAAGGAGAAGTATTTTCTGGGATTTGTCTTATTGGCATACCAATCTTATAAGACACAATTTAGACGTCATGCATATCGAGAAGAATGTATTCGAAAATATATTCAACTCAGTTATGGATGTGAAATATAAAACCAAAGATAATTTTAATGTCAGGAAGGATTTAGAGCTTTATTGCAACCGTCCAGAGCTGCACATAATGGAGAATGGAGGGAGATTTTATAAGCCGAAAGCTTCTTACAGTTTGACAAAGGAGCAGAAGTTGGTGGTTTGTAATTGGATGAAGACATTAAGAATGCCAAATGGATATGCTTCTAACATTTCACGATGCGTTAAGGGTAATTCTGATTTTTATGGGATGAAGAGCCATGATTGTCACATTTTTATGCAGAGACTAATACCAATAGCATTTAAAGATGAATTGCTAAAACCAGTTTGGGAAGCATTAACGGAGCTTAGTAATTTTTTTTAAGGATCTGTGCTCCACTATCGTGAAGGTTGAAGACATGAAGTGTTTGGAAAAAAATATTGTTATAATATTATGCAAATTTGAGAAGATATTTCCACCTTCATTTTTTGATTCAATGGAGCATTTGCCAATTCATTTGCTCATTATAGTAGAGGCATATTTGGTAGAAGAAACATCGACATTTTGCTCATTATATTTTTAGGATGACGTCCAAATTAGATTGAATCATCCTCCAAGGAATGATGATGGAGGGTTAAATGATCCATTGGGACGATTGTCAATCTTCACATACCCTGGTCGACCTCTGGGCAAGCAAAGTGGAAATTCTAGTTATCTAACTGACGAGGAATATCGAGCTGCTTCAAGATATGTGCTACTTAATTGTGAAGAAGTCACCACGTTCGTTATGTAAGTAATAATAATTTTAATGAATAATTATTGGTACAATCTATCAGTTTGATTGACATATATTTTATCTTTTAGCTTGCAGGGAGTTTGAGAGGGAAATGAGAATAAATTATCCCCGATCGTCTGATGCACAACTAGATCGTATGCGTGCTGAATACTTTGGAGAGTGGCTAAGAAATAATGTAAGAAAAATTCATTTCCTTTTTATACTTCAAATATAGACTATACAATGACTGATAAATTTTTTTTAGGTCTTGTATGATGACAAAGTTGATCCCCGCATCAAGCAATTGGCCGAGGGACCATGTCGTCGGGTGAAGTGCTATAATGGTTATTTTGTTAATGGTTTCAAATTTCACACTTCAGAGTATGGTCAATACAAGAAGACAATGAATAATGGTGTTTGTGTTTTGGGAAGTTGTTACAATGAGCTAGATCGTGACTATTACGGCATTTTGACAGAGATTGTTGAGTTGGAAATTTCCGACGGTCATATGACCGTCGGAAATTGTCGACGGGGAACATACCCATCGGAAATTTCCGACGGAAAAATTACCGTCGGAAATTTCCGACGGGTATGTTTTTCGTCAAAAATTTTCGACAGCAAAACATAACCAGTCAGAAATTTTCAACGGAATCACCTCAACCGTCGAAAAATAGTAATAGCGACGCTATCTTCTCCGACGGATTTTTCGACGGCATAAGCCGTCGGAAAAGGGCTTTTCCGACGGAAATGTCACCTTCACCGACGGAAAAACCCGTCGGAAAAGGGTATTTTTTTCGTAGTGCATGAGAACCTCTTGTGCGTTCTACTTCTAAGACTATATTTTGCAAGTTCTAATGAAATAGCAACATATGTACAAAGAATAGCATAAAAAAAATATCGTGACAATCTAATCTTGAAATGTTCTTCTGTAAATTGGCTCATTACGTGGAGTAAAAATTTGATAAAAATCTAGAAGAGTAAAAACTGTAAGTAAATTTTACGAGGATAAAAAATAAACTTTAAAAATCATTGCACTAATACACATTCATTCAATAAAACAAGTCTTGCTTCAGTATAAAAAACTTGCGAAGTATTCACAAAATTCATCAGTAAAAGTAAAAGTAATAGCCAATAGATGGAAGGAGAGAGAAAGAACAAGGAATGACATAAAAACCAAGATGATGAATCAAATTGATGATAGGAAAAACTATTATTATCTCATAAAAAGTGCTCTCTGGTTTCTTTACCGCATGATGAAATGTAGCAGAAATTTGGAATAAAGATAACCAATAAATAAATCACAAATCAAAACGAATTCGATCTAAAAAATAAATCACAAACCAAAACGAACAACCAGAAACAAAAAAAAACAAAACTCAATTCAAACTCCCGTGAAACCCATCTACTTATTGTTTTTTCATAGAAATATGATTGTTAACATCACGACTAATATCCTCAAAATGGTACAGGCATAATCATACTATCATAGTATATATATAAATATAAAAGTAAGGTACTTCCTAAAAACAGGTTTTGGAACTTTTCCCTCTAAAATGTCTTTCTAAAAATAGAATTATTTCAATGAATTGGAATACTTTTGATAGTTATACTTCTATTTTGAAATCGAAAAATATGCAATATGGATATCAAATCGAACATCTCAACGAGAACTATAATACAAACTCACAAGTGATAGTCAATTGTAAACATGTCATCCCTAAAATTACGTCAAAGATTTAAGGTAAAAACTTTATTTTATACATTTTATTTTTCCTCAATGTCCCACTATTTCAAAATTGTTTTATTTAAGTCCTACAATGATATTTTTAATTTCTTAACTAGATTTAATTTGATCCTAAATAATTAATTTCAGTTGGAGTTGTTTTTCTTATCAAATTAGAAGAAAATAATAACCATCCAAACTTCTTAAAGTAAATTCAATTAAGTCCGAATAATTTTTGCAACTTCATATTTCGATTTATTTATTTTTCATTTTAAAATTAATTTTATTTATTTATTTACTCATTTGTTCATATAGTTTTATGTTTAAAACTATAGATTTGCATAATCAAAATATGCAAATATATATTACAGACTTTAACATTTAGTTTAACTAATTTTTTTCAAAATAAAAATAAAACGCATGTTAGCAAACTCATTCTATTTCAAAATAGGATGTGGTTAAACACGTGTATTTAAAACATTAAAAAAAAATCTGTGACATGGCCATTTGACTAATGGGTAGAAAATGAAAAATTACGTTTTATTGGAAATTTTGAATAAGTTTTGAATATTTTTAATATTTCGATAGTTCATATATATGATTTCTTTTTTCTTTTTTCTATCAATGGTAGTTGTTTCACATCGTAGATCGATTTAAACGTAACTTAACTATTTGATTTTCATTTTTGATAATTGATTTTGTTAAAAAATGATTTTTTTAGAATGTGTAGGTAAAAAATAGTATGAAAATTTGTGATTTTTTAAAGAATGTGTGATTGAAAATGAATGTTTAGAAAAAATGATTCTTGGAAACTCAATTTCATACGGATAAGTAATAAAATATTATGTCTTATGGATTAAACGACCGTGCCGCCTTTATAAATTGAGATGCATAGATGATTTCCTTGGTATAACATTCATTTAAATATAGGACCACGTATATTTAATTTGTAATGTTAAGGTAAATATGAAATGAAATATTTGTTTAATAGATATCTAAATATCAAATATTGTATTAGGATAGTTAGTACGAATTCTAATAGTACTATTCGATAATGAAAAATTAATTTGTGATAATTTATAAATTATATTTTGAAAAGATTAATTACGTCGATAATCATTAAAATTGAATAGTTTTACAAATGAGTTATGCAAATGGTCATTGAATTTTTTTTTACTGTAAGTCGTTCAAATTCCTAACTATTACAATCGTGGTCACTTCGTAAAAAAATTGTTCCTTATTAGGTACACTTTATTCAAAACATTATTTTTTAAAAACACATTTTCAACCAATATTCTATTGATAAAATAATCTAACATACAAGTTCAAAAAAATTCCTACTTTTTAATAATTCATTCTCCCAAAATTTACTATTATAAACTATATTATTTGAAATAGTGGATCTCAAATAGGGGTTTAAGTACACATTCTCAAAAAAATTGTTGTTATAAAACTCATTTTGTAGATAATGAGGGCTCAAATAAGAACAAAATATGCTTGAATGCAAATTTTAAATAGTAGCGTTTTTCAGGTCCCAAATTTTATTGGTTTGCCTTTTCCTCTTAAAAAAAAAAA
Source organism: Ligustrum vulgare (assembly GCA_963555705.1). Lineage (NCBI taxonomy): Eukaryota > Viridiplantae > Streptophyta > Magnoliopsida > Lamiales > Oleaceae > Ligustrum > Ligustrum vulgare. The sequence continues at coordinate 49,234,138 of OY743174.1, forward strand.
AAAAAAAAAACTTTATCAATATCACATAAATATTTTTCCTTTAAAAATAGAAAATGAAAAATGATGAAATACGAGCATTCATCGATATATTTTTTATTTTTATTTTCCTTTTTTTAGGAAAGTAATTTTTCATTTTCATTTTGAAAAAATTCTAAGCGTATAAAATCACTTCCCAAAAATATGTGTTAATTTTATATTATTGGAATTTCCTATTTTTCCACAAATATGAAATTTAAGAAAACTCAATTTAATTACTAAATACGTGTATTTAGTAATTTATTAAGTTTAATTAAATTATGCAAATATTTTTTGAAGAAAAATATATTCTTCATTTTCGTTGGAAGATAATGATCAAGAAATATTAGGATGATAATCTCGAAATTCTTGAGCTCGATATCTTGTGATTTTGGTAAATTTCTTGATGATCTATTTTATGATTATTCTTGGCACTCAAGCTTATCCTTAGATATGGTAAGTTTCTTCTTGATATGGTCAAGAATATTTCAATCTTATCTTTGCAAATGATAAGACATCATCTTGATAAAGGGCCGAGCTTATTCACATATGGTAAGATTATTTGGTCAAAAATCTTGATTGTAAAAATTCTTGATAGGGCCGAAAATATGGTGCTTGTACTTGGTATCTTATTTTATGGTAAGTTCTTTCATGACTTATCTATATCATATTTTGTGGTAAGATTTATTCAAGAATAATTATCTTACTTTTCTCTAATTATCTCTACTATATTTTGCAGGTATTAGAGATCTCTTGGAATAAAGAAACTTGGAGGTCAAGTAACTTATTTGCATTTTAAATAGAAGAAAAACGAGACGTTTTTCTTAAGACGTGGAAAACACAAAATCCCTGTGGAGCTTCACAAATACACGTCCACTGCATTCAAGAAGTCTTGAAGCTAATTTTCGTGTGGTACACAAATATTAAAGGCTTCAATTGTGTTGTGACTTCGGTACTCCGGGAGGAGGAATCAATCACTCAGAGAATGAAAGAATTTCAGCGTAAAAATCAAACGGGAGGTTTGGATCGTGTTCGAACGGGAGTTCGAGGTTGCTGAATAGTGTTGCAGATTCAAATAAAACTATTGAAGAGTGGTGGGACGCCAGCTCATATTACATGTCAAAGAAGGATCAGAGAGTGATCTATTTCTTGGATGTTTGATAAGTCTATGCGTAGATTTATCCTGTAGTTTAGATTGAACTGTATAAATTCTTTTCTTATATAGTGATTGGTTTTTGTCCGCAGGATACCGGTCGTGGGTTTTCCCTGTTAAGGTTTTTTCCCACATTAAGCTCAAATTATTGTGTTCTTGTTTATTTTCAATTTTGCACAATTTATTCTGTTCATTTACGCTTTACTACCCAGACGAATCTGCATCAGCAAGATTCATCTGGTATTGCGCTAAAACAGATCTTAACGATTTACTGTTAATTGGTTACTGTCCAGACTTATATGTGATAGTTTGTTGATAAAATTTAAACAACTTTAAATTTTCAATATGTATTGACTCATTTTCCATCAAAAACATATTTCCTAAAATTGTAAGTGGTATTAATTAACTATTTATTATTCATTTTGGACAAAATTTAGATTTAAAATAATCCAAAAGAATGCAAATTTTTAAATAGCAGTGTTTTTCAGGTCCCGAAGTTTCTTGGTATGCCTCCCCCGCTTGAAAATATATTACATTTTTTTTTTTAAATTCATAAAAGTGAAAAAAAAAAACTGTCAATATCACATAAATATTTTTTCTTTAAAAATTGAAAATGAAAGAGGATGAAATAAGAGCGTTCATCGATCCTTTTTTATTTTTCATTTTCGTTTTGATAAAATTTTGAACGTATATTACAGATATATCTATTTATTTCTTATTGCAAATTCTATTTAAATGTTATTTTGTTTTCTCACTTTAAGCTTTAAATTACAATATTTAAAGAAATTTCTTGGAACGATAAATATACGAACCCTAAAAAAAAATTAATGTATGTATAATTGTACATTTTTTGTAATTAAATGTCTTAATTCGTTTCTTATTTTTAATTAAATATTCATTTCATATGTTAACATATAAATTCAATATATGTGAGTAACAAATGACCGTGCATCGCACGGGTGTAACACTAATTATTCTAAAAGAATGTAAGGCCTTAAATCATAAAAGAATATGTTTCCTTCGCATATTGCGAATGAGGGAGTTCAACATCACTTGTCCAAATTAACCCATCCATTGGCCTGCTCACAGGACCTTGTCTGCTTCGACCTGAAGAATGTGCATTCGAGTACCTTATTGTCGATCTCATTCCTCTGCCTATGTTCGAGCAAGGCTCACGGGCAGGAGTTATCCTGCCCGTCACAGGCAGGGGTGTGTGGGCCCCACACTTGTGACATGCATCATAAGGTACATAAATGAAAGCTCATAACTCGGCTTACAGAATGTTCTTAAATGAATGCTGATGAATTAGAATTTTAATTCGAGGTTCATCTCGCGACCATAATAGTTTTCTGTTGTTTTAACGATAAACCAAGACAGTACTTTCTATTGTACATATAATTTTTTTTTTTTTTTAAAAAAAATACTGATTAGGTGTACAGTAGCCGCGTTTCTAGGTTATGGGAAAGCCGAGGTCGACAAAGAAATCCGGGACCGGATTAAACGTAAGTAGGAAAGCCTCCGATTTAAATATGCTGCGAAATCATGGTAAAGGTGTTTGAACACCCCGTAGGTAGAAGATATCTAAACCCGTTCCACTCCAAACCCAGGTTAGTGAATTGACAAGAATTGTTTTCTTCCACAATTTCTCAAAAATACAAATTTCGATTTTTCAAGAAATGACGTTGATGGATGTCCAGACTGCCCCATGAGGTAGTTAGTTACATCAATAGGTTGTGAATCATTCCCTTCCGATGCCAGAGAAGTTTTTAGTCACATTCTAGCCAATTCACAACTAATAGTTAATGATGTAGGTGAGGATATGAGCTTCGATTAAATGACGAATTATAAACATTAAGCTACAATCTATTGATGCCAACGTAGTGTGCATCAGACATTAGAATAAAGAATCAGCCGAGTTATGATATATAATTTTTGTGGGGGTCATTATGATCTCATGTGGTGTCACTTGTCAGGATATGGTTACTAGATACGAGCAGCTAGGCAGATCATATGAACAATTCCCAGTTGCTGCAGCTTATTGAACTAACCAAATGAATGAATGTTGCTTTGGAACTTCATTCATATTAATCTGGCCGAGGTTCACAGAGCACAGAATTGGGAATGTTCAATATGTGTGCATTTGAATAATGCACAAATCACCCTATATTTTATTCGAAACAATCTAAAGGTAAACTACATTAAATCCGAGAAGTGGTTTATTTACATTCACACACATGGCGACAGTAGCTAGATTTTGGTGTTGGTAATACAATTACATTTTCAGTTAACCCATTCTAATTTATAAGGTCCATTAGAATTTATTCTTTGTTGTAAAACTACCAATTTCTAGAAGAACAAGAAAGAGAGGTAGAGAGAATGAGAGAAAGTGCTTCTCATTAAGGTGTGTGAAATGAGTAAGTTTAGGCCCGTTTATACTTGGAAAATATATATCTTGTATCTAATTTCGACATTGTTGACTGGACTGCACTTTTGTTTGGGCTTGAGTACATTATTTTCCGTCAAGGCCACTATGATTCACATCATTCCCTCCTTCAGGATGATTCTTCTTGAATCACAGCTTTGTTCATGGTGAATCAGTTCACCTCCTGAATCAAATGAAAACTTTTCACTTCCATGCCATAGGAACAATCAATAGTATTTCGTGACTTGGATGACATGGATGGATTGAATCAAGAGCTTCCCGAGCCACAGGTAGGGGTGGACAAAAAAAAGGGAACTGAAAGAACCGAACCGGAACCGAACAAAAAAATTGAAACCAGTAGGTTCTGTAGAAGAAAAATGAGAACCGAAACCAAAAAATGGAGAACCAAAAATTGACCGGTTCCTATTTTAAGACACATTAGATCAGTTACTTGGAGGTTCTTCCAAAGATGTGGCTCCAATGAAAGCTAAAGAAAAGAGGACGGTTGCGGCAAAGAAGCTCCCTACCTCAAAGAAGCAAAAGAAGACCTATGACTGATCTCCACCCTGCCAATTCCATCTGTTTATTTTCAGTGATTTTGAAACATTGTTTTTATGTTTTGATTTAAAGCCATTGTTCTTGTGATCAATTTTAGGTTGTGTTTGGATTTTGCATGCAGGTTCTATGAGACTAATTGCTTCTCCTCTTTATTCCGAAAAGGGGGAGTAGTATTTTTGAAAATTATCATCTTTTTAGTTGTCTTTAATGCTCTCTATGTGTTGATACCCTTTACATGCATTTGTTGTTATGATGCATAATTTGAGGAGGAGATTCTTGATAGGGGGAGCTTAATGATTTATTGTGAAAAAGATGATCGGTTTCGGAAAAATAGAAAAAGCCAAAGGGGAAGATTGTTAACTTTGTATTAGTTGGCATTTTCTATTTTTCTACAAATATATAATTTAAGTAAAATTAATATAATTACTAAATACATGTATTTAGTAATTTATTAACTTTAACTTAAATTATGTAAATATTTCTTGGAAATGTTATCTCCTATTTTCGTGCCAATCATTTTATTGTTGGAAGATAATGATCAAGAAATATTGATTTGATTAGGATCATGATCTCGAAATCTTGATCTCAATCAAGAAACATTGAACTCTTATGGTAAATTTCTTGATGATCTATTTATGAATAATCTTGGCATTTAAGCTTATTCTTGATATGGCCGAAAATATTTAAACATATCTTTGCATATGGTAAGATCGTCATCTTGGTAGGGCTGAGCATATTCAAACTTATCTACATATGATGAGATTATTTCTTGAATGGTCGAAAATGTTGATTGTAAAGATTCTTGATTTGGCCGAAAATATGGTTCCTATTCTTGGTGTCCAAGTTTATGTTAATCACTTGATTGGTAAATGATTAACTTATGGTAAGATCCTTCATGATTTTTCTCTATCCTGATTTATGGTAAGATTATTCAAGAATAATTTTCTTACCTTTGTCTAATTATCTCTGCTTTATTTTACAGGTAATAGAGATCTTCTGCAATAAGGAAACTTGGAGGACAAGTAACTTAATTGCATTTAAATAGAAGAAAGACGGGACGTTTTCTTAAGGAGTCAAGAAGCCAATTTTCGTATGGTGCACAAATATTAAAGGCTTCAATTATGTTGTGACTTCGGTACTCCGGGAGGAGGATTCAATCACTTAGAGAAGGAAAGAATTTCAGCGTGAAGATCAAACGGGAGGTTTGAATCATATTCGAACGGGAGTTCGTGGTTACTGAAAAAGTGTTGCAGATTTAAATAAAGCTACTAAAGAGTGGTGAGACGCCAGCCCATATTACATGCTATAGAAGGATCAGTGAGTGATCTATTTCTTGGATATTTGATAAATCTATGCGTAGATTTATCCTGTAGTTTAGATTGATCTGTATAAACTCTTTTCTTAAATAGTGATTGATTTTTGTCCACAGGTTGCGGACCCCTGGATTTTCCCTATTAGGATTTTTCTCACGTTAAGCTCAAATTATTGTGTTCTTGTCTATTTACAATTCTGCATAATTTATTCTGTCCTTTCACGTTTTACTATCCAAACGAATCTGCATCGGTGAGATTCATCTGGTATTGCTCTAAAACATATCTTAACGATTTACTGTTGATTAGTTACTGTCCAGACTTATCTGTAACAGTCTTTTCATAAAATTTAGACAAATTTAAATTTTCACGTATTTATTTCTTTCATGGAATATCACAAGTATATTGATGCAATCACGAATCATTTCATATCATTTATGATGAACTTTATATAAATTGTTCATAGCTCATTCATGATATCATAACATGCTATATCAAGCAATGTTTTACTAATTTACCGATTGCATCTTTTACTTCTGGTGAATTATCAAATCTAGAATTCACTTCTGGTGAATAATCAAATCTAGAATTCACTTCTGGTAAATAATAAGATATTCATTTTCAAATTTACTTCTAGTGAATAATAAATTTCCCAGAGGTCAAAAATAGTACACATCAATTTCAATTTCAACATATTATATCATGGAATCATTTGTATCATTCTATAGTGATACTAATTTTAAGTGTATTTTTATACACTTTTTATACATTTAAATTAGCATATTTTGGAACATCTTAAGAAAATATCTACTATTTTATGCATATTTTGTGTTTAAATAGGTTAATATCCAAGTTTGAGGCCAAAAATCACAAAAGAAGTGCAAATTACGCTGAAATTGGAAGTTTGGGGACCATTTTGTCACTTCCGAGAAGTTTTGGACAAGCCGCGCAATTAACTGAGTGACCAAATTACAAGATTTCAAAAGTTGAAGGGCCTAAAGTGCAATTTTAGAAGAACATATTTGAAATAAATCTGAAAAGTTGGGGACTAAATTGCTCAAGATTAAAAGATGGAGGACTTAATGGCAATTACGGAAGGGACTTAGCTGCAAAACCACCCTCCAGCTAAGCCACGCGATCGCGTGGCTCGAAACAAGTCGCGAATGCGACTTAGACCTCAAAACGGACCCGAGATTGATCTGCCCCGCGGGAAATTAACCGCGCGATTGCGCGCTATTTGCCGCGCTCGATCGCACATCTTTAAAATTAAAAAAACTGTCGGGCTAGACCGGGTCAACCCGTCCGACCCGGTTCGGCCCATATCACTCTTTTACGCGGATCTAAGCATTTTTTAGGATTTTTGGATGATTTTTAGGGTATTATAAATAGATAAAATCAGATTTTGTGAGGGCACCAAGTCTTGCCCCTTTTTCAATTTTTCTTGTATTTTTCTTCACGTTTACTCATTTAATGCAATTTTCAAGTAATGCTTTTATGATTTAGTAATGTTTTCTTATATTTAAGTGTTGTTGTTTAAACTTTTGAGTATTGTTATTTTCACATTTTCATCAAGAATGTCTTTTATTTCTTGTGCATTTAATGTTTTGTGCTTGGGTTGTTGAAGACGTTAATGGTTAATGAAGAACTTGTGTTGAAGTGAAGAAATTTTGGGTTTTTACTTCAAGAACTATTCAAAGAGGGGGAGTTTTCTTTATTCTCTTATTTTTAATCTTTATGTTGAGTATTATTCATATGTTTATGTTTGTTAAATGTTGTTGTTAGTTTATTAAGGGTTAATATTATTGTGTTGGAATTGTTGACTAGTTTATTTTTAATTAAGTATTTTAGGTTGTTTAAGGATGTTGGGCATTTATGTTTATGTTTTTGTGATTATGAATGTGTTGATTTATGTTTATGTTTTTGTGATTAGGAATGTTGATTTATGTTTATGTAATCTTAAAATGTTGTCAATAATTTGTATTGTATTTGCAAGTTAGTATACATGTTAGGTTTAATTTAGAGTTTTCCATGTAATTTGGTTAATTGATTGACTACCACTATTTGATTTGTGAAAGAAAAAATTAGTGTAGTTATAAAAACTAAATACACCTTATCTCATGTTTTCTAGTTTAGTTAGTACCAAATTCTTTTTGTTATTAGTTTACTTTGAATAATTAGTTTTAATTCTAGCTTTTACATATTGTTGTCCATTTGTTTTAATTAACTAGTTTTGTTATGTCGCCATGTTTTAATTTTATGATAGTTAGTATTCACCATCAAACCAACTTTTTATGCTACTTGACTTTTCTCTTAAAATGAAATCAATAATTTTAGTTACAAATCAATCAATCATCGTGGGTACGATAACCCGGACTTCTCTAGTCCACTTTAGTACTTGAACGCGAAACCGTGCACTTGCGGTATACGATTTTAGCGTACAACTACTCTGGGTATATTGAATCTTTCAGTAATTATACATGTATGTTCTTGCATCTCATAAACCACAATTTTTGATTTATATAAGTATAATCAATCATTGAAATAAATATCAATTTCGACATATAATCTACAATCATTTTACTTGAAATCTCAATGTACCGCGATCAACTGGTACATCAAAGAATACTCCCAAAGTACCGAGATAAGAATCATACATTTTGATATCACTCATTGGTATATTAAAGAGCTCAAGCTAGTGATTTAGATTATAGTCTATCCATCATATGTCATGCCAGTTCTATGAAAAATTTCCCGCGCAACGAGTCGTCTTTTACGACTGTGTAATATTTTTCATTTGTATAAATAACTGCTGGCTTTACACATTTAAGTGTTTGGACTTCAGTTCCTTTAACAATAATCCCTACATTGGGATTTCATATTTGGCAAAAGTATTACAATTTCATCAACCTCATTTTCACAAGAGAGTTGTGTATGTATTCGTTTTATTTATCGATTCCATTTCATCTCAATATAACATATAGAGATCTCTTTATATTTTCTATCATCAAGTACATAAATATCTTATCATTTAACTATGTCCCCTTTACTCACCATGAGTATTTAGCCTTAAAGGGATCATCTCAATTATTCAAGAGATATTTATTTTTGGAATCGATTGTCATTATCCTTCAGTCATAATTACGCTTCAGACGTATTTTCCTCATAATGTTTACAAATCTTATATTATATCAATCGGCTAAAAATGCCTCAGCATATGTCATTCATTTTTAGGGATATAATCTCAATCATATATCTAAGTGCGTTTTGGTGGAGTGTATATTTATCGCACTTTTAACAAATCATAAAGCTTCTTGAGCTAACCCGTTTGACATAGAATATTGTTGTATGATAAACAATTTCTAAACAAGTTATTCTCATAGCAAATAATTTAAAGCTTTTAATCTGGATTATCTAACCGTTCATTATAGAACTTCTGGTTCAATGTGGTTTTATTTCACTTCTATGTATGAATATTTGGTTTAATATAATATCGATGAACTTCTGGTTCAATACAATATATATTTCACTTATGAACTTCTGGTTCGATACTATATACATATTTGACTTGTACATATGAACTTCTGGTTCAATACAATATTTATTTGTTCGAATTTATAAATCAGTATACCTTAATTTAGTATATCTAAAAAGGTGATTAGAACAAAATCACAAGAAAATGATCATTGTCCCCATCTTTTGATTACAAATCTTTTCCTTTTTCTTGATGAAATCACTGACACGCGGAGCCACCGCTCTTTTACGCGTTAAATAATGCATTTAAATAGATCATTTGGGAAGAAGATAAGATCCATCAAAATGGATGTTATATTATCAAATATTCGCAAATACTACTCTAATCTTCTGTAAATGTTTTGAAAAAGATTTATTGAGTTCGACTCAAAAGATTGAGGCTGCTGATGGATCAAGGTATCCCAAAAGATGTTCATTGGTTGATCGAAGTAAAAGTTCGATTAGCTGGAGAATTACTAGATTCATTTTCTAAGCACATGTCTAGCTTAGGTAAGAGTACTTTTGCAAAGAAGTGAAGAGCAAAAATATTGAGAGGTTGTTATAAATGTGCTCGATGGACTTGTGACACCCGTTGTAAATCAGTACAGTGTGATAAGATAGATTTCATTAAGGACGGACTGAGTAAGGAGTCTTTGGATGTTATCCGATTGACTCTTAAGATGCACCATTGTGGGTATGTACAGCGTGAGATACTATCTTTATGAGCTCAATTCAACAACGATAAAGACCGTTATAGTCTCAAAAATATAATAGCAAAAGATCTTATTTGCCAGGCTGTTATAAATAATGATGATTTGGTTATTCAGCATTGATACAAGGTAAATCAGTACAATGTATATGTGTGTGTGTGTGTGTGTGTGTGTGTGTGTGTGTATATATTAACAAAGTATTTTGTATTTTTATTTTTCGCGTATTAAAAGATTGTTAATAAGAGATCACCGAAAGAGTATCCCTTATGGAGCAAAATATATGCTGTCAGAGATATGATCAAAAGTGGTGTCATTTAGTCAAAAGTAAATAGCAACTTTTTCAAAAGACGAACAGTAAATAGTGAATATTTTTAAGTTTAAAAAGCCAGATAATTTCGTAGTTTAATGCATCCCAAAATAATAATTTCTTGTAAGTTTTCCTTCCTTATACACTTAAAAATGGAAGGATCAAAACTTTGATAAATCAAAACTATCTGTGTATTTTGTGGATCAAAGATCGAGAAAGACTTTGAATATCTAGAAGCATCAGTGCTTCTAGGGAAGAAGTTGGGAGAGAGAGAGGCATCAACCTAGTATATGAAGGGGGCAGCAGTGGATTGATGGGTTGTGTTTCACAATCCGCTCAAATAGAGAAAGCGAGAGTGATAGGTGTTATATCTGTTCCTTTAGTTGATAGCACAGGCAAAACACGTGGGCATGAAGTACAGACATTATCTATCCATGAACGTATAACTTGCATGTTATATGGTTCTGATGCCTTCATTGCCATGCCTGGATGTTTTGATACTTTAGAGGAAATCTTTAATATTACCTTTTGGGCTCAGCTGGGTCTCCATACTAAGCTTATTGGGCTTTTAAATGTTAACAACTTCTTCGATGGTTTACTAACATTTCTTGATTATGTTGTGGAACAGGGATTCATCACCATTTTCTAGGAGAATCCTTATTTCTGCTCCCACTATCGATGAACTGCTGGAAAAGTTACAATCATATGTTCCAATATAAGATCCAGCAGGAGTTAAGATATATTGGTCGCAAGGATGGGGTACAAAGCGAAAATGGAGTCCGGTTAATGTAAATTTATCTTTGTGAATCTCCAAATTATTGTGGGTGGTAGAGTACGGAGTATTTTTACTCTTGAGACACACCTTTAATATTGATGAATATTTGAACTTAATATTGTGAACCTCAAAAGGATTAGGAGTGGTAAAGTACGGAGTATTCTTACTCTTGAGACATACAAAAAGATTAGGGGTGGTAGAGTACGGAGTATTATTACTCTTGATACACACCTCTACTTTTGAGGATCATAAATGTTTCCTCCCTTTTGTGTTTTGCATGTATCTCTTTTCAGTATAACTCTTTTATGCTTCTTCAGGAGCAAAAATAATAATATCATTTCAGTATGTTTAGATGATAATCTTTACTTTTTCTGGAGTAAATATGTTTGTGCAAGAACTTTGATCAAATCTGTTTATCTCAATCATATAATATTTATCTCATAATACTGATGAGATTATTTTCACATTAGCCATGTCCGTGCTATCATGTGATATTATCTCATCATACATCAACATTTTCTTGTTTGATAATTTATTTTCTTCTGTCTTTTCAATACAGATAATGGTAACTTCTGGTACCGTTTGATAAAATATCCAACAAACTTTTGGTAATGGTAACTTCTGGTACCATTTATTGAAATATCGAATAACAACAATATATCAAATTTATATGAATAGAAATATTTAAAACCAGCAGAACCAACCATATAGGTGGTAACGTAATATGCTTAAAACTGGTAGAACCAACCATATAGGTGGTAACGTAATATACTTGAAACTTGTATAACCAACCATATAGGTGGTAACAACATAATGAAATAATTACTTTTCATAAATGAACAAGTCATATCTCCAAATCCAGTCAAGGTATTCATAATAATCTAGTTCGTTACGATAATGAGTTATACTCAATACATCACGACATGGTAACTATTATATTACTTGTACCTTGTTTTAAATCTTTTGATTTATCTTATTGATCACATAGTAGTGTTAAATGATTGAGAATATATATTCTATTAGCACTTATCATCAGATCAGTAATCATGATTAATCAAATTCGTTAAATCACGATTAATATACTTTAATGTATCATCAAGGGCAAAATCGTCCATATTTTAATATATTGATCATATGAGTAAATCGAAACCTTCAATAGGTTTTGAAATTTGATTTAGAACAAACTTACTTTTGGTCCAAAGATCAAAATCTTGCCGGAATTGCTTCAAAAATAGTTTTTACAAAGCCGCCAAGTTTGACCGCCGAAATATGTCCAAAACTGCACCAAATAGAAAAGTAAGACCATAGAAAAACAAAAAACATCGATATGAACAAATTGCCTTTTGACACCGTTGTCGAATTCTTCTTCACACGCCATCACGCGCTCGTTCGACTTCTGTGCGTGGGCTTCAAACGCCTCACGCGCCGTCGCGCTGTCTCGCCGCCGTGGTTTCAAATCTGGTCTCCGATCGTCGATTGGATGTATATTTTTGCGTAGATCGGCTTTGAAAGTTTCAAATTTTTCCAATTTTTCCTTTTGCACAACATCGAGATCATGTTTCTTTCCTCCTATAGAACTTTTTGAATCATACAAAGATGTAAAATTTCCATCTTTCTTGAAGTTTTCAGATCTACAATATATGAGTTATTTTCTAAAGCCAAAAGTGCTTGATTTGGGGAAGGAAAATATTGATTGATAATAAACAGGTTTCTGATATAAAGGTTCATCATTTAGATGCAACTGTAGAGCATACTCCCATTGTATTACTCAATTGGCTAGAGACTCATGCTGATAACGTGTTGTAAAACTACCAATTTCTAGAAGAATAAGAAAGAGAGTTAGAGAGAATGAGAGAAAATGCTTCTCATTAAGGTGTGTGAAATGAGTAAGTTTAGGCCCCTATTTATAGGGGTGGACAATGGTACAATCGTAATAATGTAAAGTTTACAGGGGTATAATGATAATTGGTCATTCACATATTTATATTATTTATAACAGTTTTAAATATTTCGTGCTATTTATTATGTTTACTCTCGTGCTACTTAAATCTATATGCTCAAAAATAAAAATAAAGTTTATCCTGTTTGACAAAAAAGGATATGCATGCTATGATCTCAGAATCTATTTGTATCGAAAGATATTCGATTTGTTTAGAATGAACCATATTTTTGGGCCCATGACACCTGGAAGATAGATGTATCCTACTGACTCTGAAGAGGTTGAAATTTTCTGCCGGCTTGATGGACAGACTCATCTTGCTTGTACAGATTCGGCTGAAATTGTCTTCTTGTATAGTTCTTGGCTAGATGTGAGTTTTGAGTTCCAGAAGCTTTGAATTGATGATGATAGGAGGTAGATGCATCTGTGTAGTTTCTACTTTGCTTCTTGTATCCGTATCCAGATTCTCTTACAAAATTCATTTTATTGTCATGATTTTTACCTTTACCTTCATATCCAAGACCTGTTTTCACACTAACAGGTCTGCCACTGTTCAGGATTTCATCAAGCTAGACAGATCCAAGTACCAGTTTCTTGATCTTGCCTTGTGCTTTAGCAAGTTCTAAACTTAACCTGCTTATCTTATTTCGTTCGTCATCTGGGAATGCAGATGCGTCCAGATGTATTTCTCTGCTATGTTCAGCGAAGGCCTGCAACCGTTGGATCTTTTCTTTTGCATCTTGTAGTTCCTTTTTCAAATTTTCAGAGTTCGATCCAGATTCATCTGGACCAGTGCCTGCATACGATGGGTTACCAGATTCAGTACCAGATAACTGTAAAGCAGTAAGGGTAGTTACCTGTTTTTCAGAATTGCTGCTGTCTAATTCTAATCAGATTCATCCGTGTCCCCATCGCTTCACATAACATTTATGTCTTTCCTTCCTTTGGTCTTCTTTTGAGTATTAGGACAATCTGCTGCAATGTGTCCATATCCTTCACGTTCTCTGCATTGAATACGACTCTTAGGCTTTTCTTCAGACGAGTTAGCATTATTTTTGGGATAGAAATTATTTTTCCTCCATTGTTTTTGTGGTTTTTGATTCTAACCTTGAGGATTTGTGGATATTTCCTTTTATTTGCCCTTGAGGAACTTTTTAAATTGTCTGGTGAAAAATGCGAAGCTTTCATCTTCATCTGTCTCCCCAGATTTTTTGTCTTTCCTTCTTCGGGCCAGATTTAACTCATAGGTCATTATGACCCTACAAGTTCCTCAACTCGGATGGTTGAAAGATCCTTGCTTTCTTCAATAGCTGTCACTTTTGCATGGAACCTGTCTGGTAAGGATCTAAGGATTTTTTGTACAATTTTCTCATTTGAGTAGGTTTTCCCAAGAGCTTCAGCTGAGTTGGTGAGATCACTCAATCTGGCGTAGAAGCGTTTGAAGTCTTCTCGCTCATCCATAGATAGTTGTTCAAACTCAAGAGTGATCATCTGCACCTTGGAGGTTTTGATAGCATTGGATCCTTCGTTTGCTACCCTTAAAGCATCCCATGCTTCATTGGCGGTCCTTAAGGAAGAGATCAACCGGAATTGATCTAGATCAACCAAAGAAATAATAGCATTAAGTGCTTTAGAATTCCAATTTGCATTTGCTAATTCTTCTGCAGTATATGCACTTCTAGATACATCTGTTACAATACCTCCAGCAGTGACAGTGGGTGCTATGTAACCCTAAAAAACAGATGTCCAACAACGTTCATCAATAGACTGATTAAAAATTTCTATAGAATTTTCCAATATTCATAGTTACTACCAGTTAACAAAGGTGGCCTAAGAGATGCAGAATTTTCCATTTTAGACAACCGGATCTCACTTTCTAAAAGTGATCCTGCTCTGATACCAATTGAAAATTTAAAGTTGTCTAAATTTTATGTTTAATGAATAGACTGTCACAGATATGTCTGGACAGTAACGAATTAACATTAAATCGTTAAGATTTATTTTAGGGCAATGGCAGATGAATCTTGCTGATGCAGATTCGTGTGGATTGTAAAACGTAAATAGAGAGTATAAACTATGCAGAATTTTAAGAAGATAAGAACACGATAATTGAGCTTAACGTGAGAAAAACCCTAACAGGGAAAATCCACGGCTCGCACCATGCGGACAAAAACCAATCACTATATAAGAAAAGATTTTATACAGATCAATCTAAACTATAGGATAAATCTACGCATAGACTTATCAAACATTCAAGAAATAGATCACTCCTTGATCCTTCTATGACATGTAATATGAGTTGGCATCCCACCACTCTTCAGTAGCTTTACTTAATACTGCAACGCTCTTCAGCAACCTCGAACTCCCGTTCAAATATAATTCAAACCTCCCGTTTGATCTTCACGCTGAAAGTTTTTTCTTTTCTAAGTGATTGATTCCTCCTCCCGGAGAACCGAAGTCACAACACAATTGAAGCCTTGAATATTAGTGCACCACACGAAAAATTGGCTTCCTGACTTCTTGAAGAGAACGTCCCATTTTCTTCTATTTAAATGCAATTGGATTTCTTGACCATCAAGAATCCTAATTACATAAAATCTCTATTACCTGCAAGTTAATCAAAGATAATTAGAGATAATGGTAAAATAATCATAAATCTTACCATTTATAAAGATAAGGTAACATAATCACAATACGGAATAAAAGATCTTACCATATGAACTGATAAACTTGACTTACCAAGAATCAAGATACTCGACAATATCAAGAAAAAGATCTTACCATATGTAAAGATAAACTTGAATACCAAGATACTCGGCCATTAAGGATGATAAGCACCAACTTAGATAGCAAGGTTTTAGGTTCAAGATTTTTGGCCATTAAGGGATTTTCGGCCAATCATAAAATTGGACGACAAGAAACATATCTTGATTCTAACCATAAAAGGTCAATATTTCTTTATTAAAAAATAATCATTATCTCCAAAAGTAAAATGATACTCGGCCAATATATAGGAGATATTATATACATGAAATATTTACGTAATTTAATTAAACTTAATAAATTACTAAATACACGTATTTAGTAATTAAATTAAATTTTCTTAAATTACATACTTGTGGAAAAATAAACAATGCCAACAATATCAAGTTAACACTTATAATCATATTGATGTCTTTTTTATCAAACACAATCATATTAATGTCTTTTGCCACATTATTTGTGTAGTGGGGACTGTGAGATATATGTTATCAATTATGCTGAATACATGATTGAAGGAAAGATTGCTAAAATGCCAAATATGTTAGACACGGCTTCTGATCGATCTAACCTCGCTACTCAACTACACAAATACATGCTACATGAGCCAGATATCATATGGTTTAATGGTCCATGGTCGTTAATTTTGAAAACATAGCATCTTTTGACAGGATTGTAACTTTAGTCAATGAAACTTTTTAGTTATTTTTACTAATGACAGGTAGTTTGCATTCAACAACGTACATGAAACTCGTTCTTGAGAATTCTGGAATATGGATGATGCTTTAATTTTTGGAATGATTCACATAACTAACGATGGAATTGAATACCAAAATCAACAGTAGGGGATGTGATTATGCATTCACGCTACATTTTTAATGCGACACCATTTTCTAAATACCAATGGATTTGTCTAAACATGCCAACTGATTATATCATCACTATGATGATAATGTAACAGATGAAATAGGGGGACTAATTTTCGTTTTTCATTCAAACTAAAAATATTCCCGTCACCGCCAAAAAAAGAATGTTACTGCGTAAATGACTGGAAATCTGGTATCAACTTGTCATAAAGAAGAATCTCTCAAATATGCTTCTGATTGGTATTATAAGGGATGACAGGTTAATAATCTGGTATTACAAGGGATGATATGGTATCTAAAAATCTGATTGTTACGCTTTTCCTCCCTGCAAATGTACGGATTGCACATGTATAATGTTGATAATGGGTTCGTGTATCGTTTCCACGAAGATTGAAATAAATTATATTCTAGGTTACTAACCTTAATCGAACGGGAAAATCTAAGTTAAAATATAAAATAATAAGAAACATAAAAGTAGTTATTTTTGTTTTGTTTGAATGAGACTAAAATTGCAAAATAAATAAAGTGAGATTTGTAAATATATAGAGGGAATGTATTAGAATTCAAATCCACCTAGTGACATCTATTTCAATTCAACAATTTTCTAATTTAGCTTATTTATACGTTCTTGTCAATCGATAAAACTAAAATAATTAATTTTCTTTTTCAAAATAAATTAAATCTACCACAAACATGACCCGAATCTATTCCTAATCCGAATGCGAATGTTTGTGATGCATTAGTCAAACAATTATCAAATTGTGTTTATCTTGCCGCATTCTAAGTCTATTGTGACTTTCTCAAGACTACAACAAGCAACTAATTATTCAATTGGTGATCAAGAAATTAAATAATTCAATGAAACTGCAAGAATAAATCAAGAAATACAAGAATTTACTAAATTATAGAATCATCATCATGATTTAAAATAAATAAAAATAAGAATTCATTTCATTCAATACATAAAGAAAATTAGCCTAACATCTTATGTAATTTACGCGCAAAAGATGTGGAAAAGTATCAACCGGCCAACAACGTAAAATTGCTCCAACCCGCCTGCTGCTTTCTTGTGTCCAAACCTGCCAGCTTCTGCCCTTTGTTAGTGAATCAGCCGACTCTAATTCCTTCCAGCTTTGCCGTGCACTATCTTCTCCTTTCCACTCCAAAATATACCCAGCCGAACACCTTTTTTTGGAATCCTCCTCCACACAATTGCCAGCCCCCCTATTAATCCTCTGTCGGCTCCTCTTAATTTCCACCAATGTATACCCCGCCGTGTCTCCCACCAATCTGCCGAGTACTTTTATCCTCCCCCAAATATATCCAAGCCAACCTCCTTAATTGTATGTAATCTGCCCTTTTTTTTTGTTCCACAACTGACCGTAATTCATGCCAACAGGAGTCCTTTCTCAATTTCTCAATTGATGTTTAAGGCTCAATTATAATTAGGTCATAGGTTTTGCTTTTGCTTTTGAGACCTCAATTTTCCCAAATAATTCAAGCTGGTGTTAGAAAATTTATCATAGATAATTGTTTATCTATGATCCAAAAATCATCATGCTGAATTATCAATAATCAAATAACTGAAGCGGAAGCGTACCTTAATCAAACATGATTCACAATGAACGATTCGACGGTTGGATCTTCTAAATCAATACGTAGTTCTTATTTTCTCTATGATGATGAGATGTCGGATAGAATGAACAGTACATATGATTCAGGGACCATAACCGACTTTATATACCGAATTGCCTATTAACCTAATTCGACTCATCATGAAATTAGGTAATGGTCTGGTATCTACACATAAAAGCCTATATATTAATTAGATGATTAAAGCCCAATATACCAAATCCTTATTAGATCACTTTAAATGAGTTTAACCAAATTTGATAGCCTTTTATTCAATACATAATAATTCACATATAAGCCTACACGATTGATTAAAATCCTTATAATCTCCCACTTGGGCTATATGTGTAACCTTACAATTGTGTATCAATCATAACCTTATGAGTACTCATAATTTTGCTATCATTACTGAATGCATCCCCAAACAATCCGGTCCATCAATCATATCAACATAGGATCAAAGCGATTTTCGCTACATTTATCGTAACTAAACCCATCAATGGTCACGTATAGTGACATAACTAAATGACATAGATCAAGTATGGATGTGTAGCATAGAAATTACATGTAATGTGATCTTTAACATGCCTGTTTCCAACTGGTCCAAGTTTAGTGAGATCATCCTCAAACGAGTTCAGAGATAATAAACCTGAAACCTTACAGCTGTAAATAACTTTAACTTTAAACTATATCCGAAAGGACAGTAAATGTGTCTAAAGCACCCAAAATACAAAACTCCCACTGAAACCAAATATCCTCAAGAAATACAACACCCATATGAGCAATGTGCTCATGAAAGACCTTGGGTGGTAATACCTTAGTAAGCGGATCCACAGTTATGGAGTTTGTCCTAATGTGCTCTTATTGACACGTGTCCACTCTGAACTGTATCCTTCACAACCAGGAACTTATGTCAATGTATTGACTTAGTTGAGTTCCTGTTGTTACTGGAATATAAATCTGCTGAGTTATTGTCACAATATAATTTTAGTGGTCTTTCTATACCGTACAGAATACGCAACCCAGAGACAAAATTTCGCATCTATATTCCATAATTAGATGCCCCCAAAAATACTACAAACTCTGCTGCCAGGTGAAAGAAGCTAAAGTGTCTGTTAAGCAATCCTTCCGGAAATAGCTCCTCCAACTAGCAGATAGATGTAGCCTGATGTGGATCTTCTACTATTTTGGCATCTAGCAAAAATCGGAATCATAATACCATATGATCTCCAACTAATCCGATTTTTTGTATGTGAGCATGTAATCTTTTGTTCTCTTTAAATATCTTATAACCCATGTTTGGCTGCTTTCCAAATGATCCATTCCAGGGTTACTTAAATATTTCCTTAGTATCCCAATAAAGTATGCAATATCCGAACGTATACAAATTTGAGCATACATCAATCTCCCTACAACTTAACTATATGGGAGCCTCTGCATTTCTTTAACTTCAAGATAAATTTTTGGGCATTAGTTGAGGCTAATTTGTCTCCCTTAGCGATAGGGGTGTCCCCTGGTTTACTGTCCTGCATTCCAAACCTCTTAAGTACTTTATCGATATAGCCCTTTTGTGACAATCCAAGAATATCCCGAGAGCATTCCCGATGTATCTGAATCCCTAATACAAAAGAGATGTCACCAAGATTTTTAAACTCAAAATTCCTTGAAAAAAATCTCATAATTTTATGTGACATGCATATATCATTGGTGGCAAGCAATTATCAACATATGAAACCAGGAAAATATACTTACTCCCACTGAATTTGTAATACACACAACCATCAACAACATTAATCTCAAGACCAAATGAATTAACATATGAAACCAGGAAAATATACTTACTCCCACTGAATTTGTAATACACACAACCATCAACAACATTAATCTCAAGACCAAATGAGATAATTACTTGATGAAATTTGTATTACACTTAACGAGAAGCTGGCTTGAGCACACAAATAGATTTCTTTAATTTGCAAACCATTTGCTTTGGGTCTCATGATACAAAGCTTTCTGGTTGCACCATATAGATCGTCTCATCAATGTCGCCATTGAGAAACGCCACCTTAGCATCCATTTAATGTAACTCGAGGTCAAAATGTGCAACAACCTAACTTTCCTGAAAGAGTCTTTCATCGAAACAGAAGAAAAAGTCTATTTATAGTCAATGTCATCATTCTGTGTAAAGCCCTTATATACAAGACGAACCTTATATCTTCAAATTACCTATCGAATCCCTCTTGGTTTAAAAAATCCATTTAAGACCAATGGGGTTCGCATCTTCTGGTAATGGGACAAGATCCCAAACTTTATTGTCTTGCACTTGCTTATACTCTTTATTTATGGCATCAATGCACTTTTGAGGGTTAGAACCCTGCATAGCCTTGATGGAAATTGATTGAACCATCTTCCACCATTCCATTATTTTCCTTATGTTCCTGGAGAAATACTATTTAAATTATCCGGAATAGCATTTTTCCTTTCTCTCGTGGATCTCCTTAATGGCTTTAGTTATTGAGGTTGTTGAGTTTTTATTTCTGAAATTTACCTTATTTTGGATGGAAGTTCTTCAACATTGTCTAGTTGAGGTTCCGAATATGCTTTTTGATCAATGACATGTATAGAAAGTTGCACATTATCAAAAGCAATAGTAGGAATCAAAACCGATCCTTCCTCAACTTCTTCCTTAAAGACAATATCTCTAACCTTATTTCTCCCCCCAAACTCAACATCCTCAAATGTGGAAATACTTTAGACTAGGTCTTCTGCCTGTCAAAAGCTCTTAAGGTATTTTAGCAGCAGCTTTAGTTGGCACTATGTACAATCTTTCTTTAAATGTTCAGATTTCTGGCAAAAGAAACAACCCTTAATGTCTTTATGTGGTTTCTTTTTGTTCTGAATCTTTAGCAACTTTATATTCTTTATTTGTTTTCTTGCCCTTATCTTTAGAGGTGTTTTCCAAGTGAACACTTTCAGTTCTGTCCTGCTTCGACTTTTCTTCCTCTTGCACACAAAAAAGAGCTCATTTAGAGTTCATTTCTCCCTTTGATAGTTACAACTGACCTTAAATTAACTGAATTGTGCAGGAAGCGATATCAATACTAAATGTACCAGCAAGTCATTAGACAAGTCGAGTTTTAGTTACTTAAGTTTTGAAGCAGTGTGAGACATCTATATGATGTACTCCCTTATTTTTCCATTGTCTTTATACTTTATTGAAATCAAGCTTTGCATAAGCGTGTTTGTTCAGCCTTATCGTTTTTCGCAAAACGTTTCTTAATTTCGGCAAGGAACTCATTGGCATCATTTACCTCCTCAGATACTGTGCCACTAAAGGCTTCCGAAATTCCGCGCTTAATGATCATTAGACTCATGCGACATGAGTAATCTCACTTCTCAAAGTTCCTCCTTTGATTATATGAACTTTTATCCATCAGATGAGCAAGTTGTTCAATCCTTAGTGCACGGTCTAGATCCATGCAGCCAAGAACAATATTAATGTTCTCTGTCCGATCCTTGAAGTTGTTCCATAAACACAGGGATTAAATTTGAGCTTGTAGATATACTACTAGCAGAATTTGAAACCGAATAGAGAACACTTAAACAAAATAGCTCACATAAGTACCTTATTATGCAAATCATACTTTCAAATAATGGTAGGGCCCATCACAAGATACCTAGCACAACATCAATATTTAGACTTTGGACAGAAATATTGACTTGTAAGTGGTACTCTTGGTGTAGTGATCAAACACTGACAGTAAGACATGTCAACCAGTAAATCTTTCTTTGGACCGATTTATTGATCACACGTTAAACCAAATAACCGTCACCTATTTATCACCACAAGTTCATGTGAAATTCGAGCCAAATATTGACCTTCCTTTGGACCGATCAATATCCGCATGAATAACACACAAACACTTAATTTTCCCTTAGTATAGTGATCAAACACTGGTAATAAGACATGTTAACCAATAAACCTTTCTTTGGATCGATTTATTGATCACACGTTAAACCAAATAATTGCCACGTGTTTATCACCACATGTGCATGTGAAATTCGAGCCAAACATTGACCTTCCTTTGGGCCGATCAACATCCGCAATGAATAACACACACACAAATACCTTCTAATATTTTAAGTTAATTAATATCCACAAGAGAGGTTGCTTTGACAACATGTTGCTTCAACTAACTTACTTTCAAATATTATATCTCTCAAAAGAGTTCGATGTACCAAAATTTGAAACTGAAATCCACTGATTTGCATATATATTTGACTTTAGGATTTGAATTATAGAATTCAAAACTTTAGAATAAAGCAATCCTTAAGTTAAGATGATCAAATTGCAATATTCTTAAACCTTAGGTGGCCAATTATGTAAAATTTTAAGCTTGAAGGACTTAAATTACAATTTTTCCAAAACCTTATTGGCCAATTTAGAGAAATTCCAAACTTTTGGTCCCAATTTGAAAGAAATCAAACTTTAGAGGACCAAAATAGTAAATTTGGAAACTGTAATGACTGAACTAGAAAATTTTCAAACTTGAAGGACTGAATATGAAAATTTCCAAACTTTATGGACCAAATTAGAGAATTTCAGAACTTTAGGTGCTGTATCAGAAAATTTTCAAACCTTAGGGGACTGAATTAGAAAATTTTCAAACTTAGGGATCAATTTGGAAAATTTTCAAACTGTAGGGACTGGATTTTGAATTATAGAACTTTTAGAGGGTCTCAACTTAAAAATTTATAACTTTAGGGGCTTAGGTTGTAAATACCATAACTGTAGGGCTTAAACTTTATTTCAAAACAATGAGGGAGGACCAAAGTTGCAAATTACACAAAATATCCAAAATTTCAAAGGAGCCCTTACATACTTCTAATTTCCAAGACAAGCCCCTGCCTCAAAATCACAATAGCTAGGGTTTATAACCCTTGATGCCGCCGCCCCGCCCACATCCGGAGATTGCGGCGCAATTATCAGCGACCTCAATTCCCTCTCGCTGCGGCGCGCTGCTGTCCAGCACGGCGCACGCAGTGCAGCGGCACCGGCGGACCCGAGGCAGCAGCTTTGGCGCTGCCTGCAGCGTCCAAACACACCCGATGCTCGCGACGGTTGTGGTCGTCGGTTTCGTTATCGGTATAGAGAAATCAAATCCAATCGAAACCCATATCTAACAACCCCATAACAGATTCAAAAAACCCGATTTTCAATCAATATACCCAACTCAAATTCATCCTCCATACGCAAAATCCCAAATCTAAATACTGAATCCATACCTTATGCTCAACAGCGAAATCATTATATAAAATTTCAAAACAGATCTAGAATCTTTTTCGAAATCAAAATTTCAACATCCATATATACAAAATTCAACTGATATTTTCGTGGCAGTAAGCTTGATGGCTTAATCATGTATGCATATACATACAATTATTTTCCAAATCATAGAAATCCGTATTCATGGCAGTTAGAAATTCCATGGTATAAACGAAATCACAACATTCATGGCTCAAAGTTACGCTTATACACAGAAATTTTCTATCGAATCCATATTTCGTTTTAAGCATGGCAGGTCCAATTTCTCGTATTATTGAACACAGAAAATTCTGAAATTCTCTAATTTGGTCCAAAAAGTTTGGAAATTTTCATATTCAGTCCTTCAAGTTTGAAAATTTTCTAGTTCAGTCATTACAGTTTCCAAATTTACTATTTTGGACCTCTAAAGTTTGATTTCTTTCAAATTGGGACCAAAAGTTTGGAATTTCTCTAAATTGGCCAATAAGGTTTTGGAAATATTGTAATTTAAGCCCTTCAAGCTTAAAAAATTAGGTTAACAGGCAATTCAGTATATAAAGTCGGTTATGGTCCCTGAATCATATGTACTGTTCATTCTATCTGACATCCCATCATCAGAGAGAAAATAAGGACTATGTATTGATTTAGAAGATCCAACCGTTGAATCGTTCATCGTGAATCATGTTTGATTAAGGTACGCTTCCGCTTCAGTTATTTGATTATTGATAATTCAGCATGATGATTTTTAGATCATAGATAAACAATTATCTGTGATAAATTTTCTAACAGTTGGTCCTTGAATCTCTTCAATTGTGCAATTAAGTCATTATTATTCTTTATCAATTTTGATCACCTGCTCGTGACCCGTCACAGGCAAGGTGGGGCCCAGCATCACCTTCCTGTGACGGGCAGGGTATCACCTGCCCGTCAGTATCACGGGCACCTGATCAAGCTCATGTTCTTTATTTTGTCGCCCGTCTCATTTATGAATTGTTTGCAATTGAATCTTTTTTATACGATTTTAGTCTATTTTCTCCATTTTTGTCTCCAAAATCGAGCTTTTCTTAAAACAAAAAAAAATTAACACGCAATTTAGCTCATATATAAAAATACTTACAATTGTCTAAATTTAAAGCTAAGATAAGTACGAAAAACATACTGATAACAAAATTGTATGTAATGAAGCATTATTAAAAGGTGTAGGTCACACCTTGAGGGCCCCAACCGACCCTGCCCTGAGTCATTGGTTGAGGAGGTTAATCCCAGGTTATGCCTCCCAGAGCCAGGGTGGAGGACTTGATGGTAAGCCCAAAGTTTGGGTAACTCCCACTTGCAACAAGGCACGAATCTAATATATCAGGATTCGAACCCTACATACTGCTGCGCTGAGCCTTACCAGCCCTCCCATTTGCCACTGGGAGATGTGCCCTGGGGGGCATGTAATGAAGCATTATTAACTCTAAGGATGTTCTCTACACCTCTCATTGTTTGATAATGAAGTTAATATTGGATATGTTTGATCCATCAATGATGTCATTAGCCGAAACCTTGATACCCTATATAACATGAATACAATGTTAACCTGGTTTTAGTTACATTGGTCAGCATCTATCCAATTAAAGGTATCAGTTGCATAACGCCTATGATTAATTCTAAGATTTACTTGTTGCTCAATCAAATGCATGGAATTCTCAATGTGCAACGAAAGAAAAAATGCAACTTATATGGAGTAGTGAAATTTATTGCATTAATGAAAAATTGTCTACACAAATCAGGTACATGAATTTATTAGATTTATTTAAGAGGTAATAATGCATTAGCTTCCCCACAAATCAATGTTATTTGATCTGAAATATATTTCACCAGGGAAGTTACACAAATTGACAATCTATATTGAATGTTTTCAACTCCTCGTAGGCATCCTCAACTTCAATCTACCCATTCACCGTTGCATGTGTAACATATTAGATATATATTACAACATTACAGTATATGATAATTATATGGAGCCAGTGTAAAACGAGTACCTTATTGGTGCACCTGTGTCTCTTTCTCAATCACCTGATCACTAATGGGGATCGAAACACGGCAAGTCCTGCTGTTGTGACTAGTATCATCACATTTCCTACACCTTGTTCTATTTTTGTACCTAAGTGAGGATTGTATCTGTTCTCTTTTAGTCTACCAGGTCTGCGCTTTGTTATTGGTGGGAGCATTTTTTTTGCTTCACTTCATCTAGAATGTCCCAATCTTCTTGGTTGCCAAGCTCATGTATTGGAGTATGTCTCAATATATTCTTCCTTTGTGAAGTATTTCGAACACTAGTCAGATAACGAGTAGTTTCGCTTAGAAATCACAGCCACTGCATGTTGACATGCCATGTGGTCTAGTTGAAAGCGTCGACATGAACAAGTCATTTCTCCCATATCCACCACGTATGCTGAAATTTCATCAATGGTCTCGTCTGATGAAAAGAGACTGTCCTGGTGAAGGACCATTACTGGACGGGTGAAAAGCAGGTGCTTCATATCTCAACAGGATGCGTGTCTACTGCATCCGACGCTCGTCTTAAAATGAGTTTGGCTCTCTAATGGAAGGTATGGAGGCCTCAACAATCTTTATGCAATCTCCTAAACTCATATCGTCCATGTCATCCTAAATCTGTTCCTACACTTTATCCATATTGGGAATAGGGATAGGTGCAGGTGGAGAAGACTGAATCTCAGTGCAGTTGGAGTTAGAATCCCCACCAAGAAGTTTGAGGACCAAGTCTTCAATAGCAAATTTCATTGTAGATCCAACTTTCATGCCATGTCATTTCTTGAAATGTTCTATTAACATAAACTTGATTGCAGGCTCTGTTAAACCAAGCTCAGCAAACATTCCTTGAGCGAGGGCTTGTGGTATTATCCTTGAATCGCTCTGTACAATGTAACCTAATCCCTTTGTAGATTGGGTACCCTCTATAGATTCCACCAAAGGAGGAACAGTGATAGGGGTAGGGGGAACTTCGCTAGTAGGCATTGGAGGCGACTTAATAACTGTAAGAATCATTGTTGTTACCTCTAAGAAAACTTCTCGTATAGTCTCTGTAGAAGTAGTATTGGGAGTCAAAAGATCAACATTCTTATCATTTTTTTCAGCCCAAGAGAGACGATAGGACCCGCTCCTTTCTTGTTTGACCCATCATCAGATTATCCGTATTTGTAGATTCATTCAAAAATCCAAATTGATTGCTTACCTTATCACCAAGAATCACCTTATCACTTGCTTTATCTCCAACAACCAAGATTTTACTTTTTTCCTTATCCCCAACATTCAAATCATTGATTGGGGAGGGAAAAACGCCCAGTTGTTTTTCAGCATGAACTCGGACACTGTGTGTCCAGATTCACTATGAACATGGACATACGGGTTTCCAGCTTAGCCCTCTAGTCTAGTATTCAAAATTTGTGAGGATTTTCCATGAGTTGGCTCCATCCCAACAACTAAATGAGGAATAATAGTATCCCTATCATTATCACCACCAAGATTCACGCCATTATCTCCCTTATTCACATTCACATGACCAATTTGAATCGAATTTGAATTTTCAATGATTTTTTCTTTACCCATATCCCTTGATTTTCGAGATTTAGCATTATCTCCATCAATTGATCTCCACATAACTTTGGAAGTGTTCCCTTGATCTTGTACCATCATCAATGACTCACCCTCCCGATTAGGGTTAGTTGTGGCCGTAATTGAAGTAGAAGCCGCCCCTTTTTCAATATTGCTTGAAAAGATCCTATTCTTTTCCAATGTTTCATTATTAACCCTGATCCCCTTTGCTCGATCATGGGTGGTGCCACCAATTGCCGTTGTCCCATCTTTGATAACCACCATTGGAGCATCATTATTGTTTTGAGTCTTACAAAGAGTTTGAGTGTGGCCAAAGTGTTTACAAAGATGACAAAACTTTGGTATGTTTTCATATTCCACTTGTTGCCAAAAACCAAATTCCTTTCCACAATCTTCATAAGCAACCCAAATGAATTTAGGCAAATCTTTACAAAGATCAACCTCAATGCATAAACGAGCAATACTAGGCTGCTTTCTATCTCCCGTGGCCTCATCCATTCTCAATGGCCTTCCAATCAAACTAGCAAGATAGAACAAGGACGATTTTTCTAAAAGAAAATGGGAAGGAGAGGAAAGGTAATCCAAAAGGGAGCAATGGAGGTCTCTACTTCTAGGTGAAGAGGATGTATACTTCTCCTTCCTTCCACTAGCTCATATATTTGACCAAATTATTGAGACTTACTGTGTTTTCTGGGGTTGTTCAATAGGATTTTGGCAAGGTGTAAGATCAGTATCTTGTATTTGATTTTCTTCTGCTAAATAAGGATTATGATTCAGGGCATTTACTGTGGAAAATCTGAAGCGACATTTCTTGCTAACTCACAGGACATCAGATACTTGATTGAGGATCTTCGTGTTAAAACCAACTATTTTTTGTGGAGTTCCTAGAGTCTATGATCGAATATACACCGGCATAAGAGTTTTAGTAGAATGTCAAATTCTTGCATTTAATATTTTGGGTGTCTTCTTGTTTAGGCATTATGGATAAGATTTCAACTGGTGGTTCACTGAGAAAAGCACTTTTCCAGTATGCCTCAAACTAGTATGTGTCATTGTTGACATTATTGTAATAATTATTTTCTTTCAATTCCTCTTCTCTAAATGAATAAGAGATGCTGACAGTAAATTAAGGAATTTGGAGAAAGGACTAAAACAAGAAGAAGCATCTCCGCTTTTCGACAAATTGGTCTTAGATAAGGTTAGTGATTTAAACTTCTACAGTTAAATTCTAAAGCTAAATTGTTTCCTTGCTGATTTGCTACCCCTTAGATCAAACAAGGATTTGGAGGACGAGTTCGTCTTATGTTATCTGGAGCTGCACCTTTGCCTGAGCACATTGAAGAGTTTTTAAGGGTCACATGCTGCTGTCTTTTATCACAGGGATATGGTATGAAAAAAGATTATTGATGAGTAGAAACCTTATTCTGCTTTGTGTATTCAACCTGAAAACTGGAGGAACCATGGTAGACGAAGGCAGCATAAAATTGCCAAAATCTATTAATCTCATATCATGTCACCAGTGAAATTGATTTTTACTTGTGAGACTTTAGAAGAATACTTTGAACAAGTTTAATGCTATTTTTTCAGCTTCTGAATCAATTCTTCCCTATTTTCCTTTTCTCAATCTCTCTATGATAACTTTTGCTTCTTTCCCTGTTATTTTGACTTCAGGTCTTACGGAGAGTAGTGGTGGGTGTTTCACTTCCATAGCCAGTGTGTTCTCTATGATTGGAACTGTTGGTGTTCCCATGACTACAATCGAAGTAAGGCTTGAATCAGTGCCTGAGATGGGATATAATGCACTTTCTAGTACGCCACGTGGTGAAATTTGTCTAAGAGGAAAAACCCTGTTCTCTGGATACCATAAACGTCAAGATCTTACAGAAGATGTAGTTGTCGATGGATGGTTCCACACAGGTAAACTTTTCAAAAATGCAACCAAAAGCGCTTCCTTACTTCTTTCAAGGACGCAAGAAATATCTTCTGTTTTCTGATTTGTATCTAAAGATATGAAAATGAAACCTGTAGGGGACATTGGGGAGTGGCAACCCAATGGAGCAATGAAAATCATTGACAGGAAAAAGAATATATTCAAGCTGTCACAAGGTGAATATGTTGCTGTGGAAAGCATTGAAAGCACATACTCTCGATGTCCCCTTGCCACATCAGTATGTTCAAAATGACTTGAGGAAACTATATTTTACATCCTTAATTTTTTTTATTTTTTAACTATTTTGTTGTGGAAATTTCTGAATTGTGACTCGCCATTTTGCAGATTTGGGTCTATGGAAACAGCTTTGAGTCGTTTCTTGTGGCTGTGGTGGTACCAGAGAGAAAAGCACTCGAAGATTGGGCTGCACATAATGAGATGAAGGGCTTCGAAATGTTAAGAGCAGTTCATCTGGACCCAGTTCCTTTTGACATTGATCGCGATCTAATTACTCCAACATTTAAGCTTAAGAGGCCACAATTGCTCGAGTATTACAAGGTATGTCAAAACGATTGGTCCATCGCGCTCTTTTTACTGCCTTACACGTGACTTTTCATTAAGGATATGTTCGGTACATGGAACCAGACAGTACTCTAGTATGTTTTCAGTACATCTGCAGGATTGCATTCATAAACTGTACAGTGAAGCCGAAGGAACAAAGGCGTAAAGAAAATCAACTCATGTCCAATTAAGCTAGCTTATTTTTTCCACAAAAGAACAAATCAACTTATTGGTAATACAAAAGGAAACACAGATTCATGCAAAACTTCACTCACAAATTATATAAAATCAATTCCTTCAAAGAATGTAAAGTATTAGTGCCCAAACTGGATATACCAACAGAATTACGATCCCCATAGTGTTGCAAATCCCGTTGCTCTTTGTAAATGAATTCCTGAACCCACCTGATGCTCGGATATGTTGCTGAAGCAAATAGCAGACAATGACCAGACAAATCAAGATACTGATTCGGCTGTTCCTTACGGTGTCAGCAAAAAAGCCCGGAGCCACCACAATGAGAAGGATCAAAGCTCCCGGTAGTTCTAGCCAATCTGCATTAAAAATTTTATCCAAGTGATGATATTATTATTACTCCGAAACGAAGGGGGACATGTCGACTGACTGGTAATAACATTAAACCTGGAAAACGTCTGGGGAAGAAAAGACGGAGGACAACAGCAATAAGAGCAATCCACTTCCCAATTTCTCCCCTGTACTATCAATTGTGTAAGTTTTGCGAAAAGTGGAATTATCATAGCAACCAGAAATATAGATGTTACAGTAAGGATTGTTACCTGAGCACGTTGAATATAAGTGAAGGAAGACTCAGGAAAATGTAAGGAATCAAAAGGGATGTGAGTATGTTGGTTTTCCAGTTTGTTCTATCTAAGATCAACAAGTAACTGCACTCCAAAGAGAAATCATAAGTACAGCCGACAAATCAATGATACAAGTGGTGTTAATGGTAGTAAGCAAGTAAATTCCATTTTGTTTTCCTTGCTTTTTGCCTTGTATTAAGCGGAAAAAGAAGCGTGTGAATGTTAAAACAGCAATATAATTAGTAATCACGAAGTTCGACGACCCTTCTGAAGCCGACTGGAGTGACAAGGGACTGACCGAAGAGAATGAATTACACTTTTATTGCAGAACTTCTAAATAAAAACGTCCTAGAATCGAGGCATTTTCTCTTATTTCATTTAAATTATGCGGTGTTTCATATGATTCTATTGACCCTTGTTTGATTTTGATTCTTTTCAAAATCACTCTTTCTCGAACTCATTTCCAACCACATATTCCCAATAAAATAATTTAAATTTTCCCTACATTTTAATCACACATTCTCCAAAAAAAAATCACTTTCCCCAGAATCTGTTCTCAGGAAATCAAAATCAAACAACAGCTTAGGTCAACAAATCACCATTCTTGAATAAAACTTATTTGAAATTATAATCTGATCCAAATATGGAGTTACTTTTAAGTTAACCAATGATACAGGAACATATTATCTCTCTTGATGTTTTTTCTTCATAAACCATTACAAGTTATTATTATTATTTCATATTATAAGATAATTAATTCACATAATTTTATATTCTTCACAAGCTCCTTGAACCTAACATAACTTCATTACAGCAATCTCAAGACAAGATGATTTCTCCTAAGATCACAAAGACACATATAATCCGTAAATTGTAATGAACGGGAATTGATCAATACTATCAGTCTCGTCCAGTAGAGTAAAACTTACATTGCAGCAAATGAAGCAATCCATTTGAGGAATGTAGTCCCAAATCCAAGGGCACCAAGCTTTACAGCATGATTAGCAAGCTTTTTCACAGCATTCCCAATTTCCTTCAGATCAGAACTGATCAATTCATTAGCAGCTACGGAATCAGTTTTCATTGCCAAATAACTCTTCTTTTTCCCCACAATTTTATCCATTGATACAACCCCCAACCAATAACTCAATACAAGTTAAAAATGAAATCAATATAGAAAGATAAGGGATGGTGATTAAATAATGGATTTTATATTATGGTAATCAAAAATTGATGGAAGAATCAAGAATTAATGATTTTGAAGGTTAATCAATCAATGTGTGTGTGTGTGCTGGAACTGTGTGTAGGCAGGCAGTAAGGAGAGGTGACATTGGAGTACCGCATGGAATTTGACAAATTGGTAGGTTCCTTATTACTAACGAATAACTGTTGCCAGCTGTTTATTGCCGTTTTTATCACTTTCAGACTTTCTTCACATAAATTTTCGATAAGAACATTCGTTGCCCTTTTCGAATTAGGATATCTAGTATTTCCCATGTGCGACTTGTGCGATGCACGGAAGTTGTTATTAAAAATATCGATTTTATTTTTATAATTTTATCATATCTATCAAAATAAAATTTTTAAGCTGTGTTTACTTTCTAACTTGAAAAATATTTTCAAGGTAAATGGTTAAAGTGTGCTTCAATTGATTGTACATTAGAAAATATTTTTTAAATCAAAATTTTCAAACAAACAAAAAATGTGGAAAACATTTTTTTTGATGTGACATTTTCTAGGTAAAACTAAGACAATCAAACATATCTTTACATTTAATATTTGATGTGATTTTAGAGACGACAGTTGGCTCTCACTTGTGAATTAGTATAAAAAAATTTGTTGAGATTTTTGATTTGATACTCATAATACATATTTCTCAATTTTCAAAATAATAGTATAATTATCAAAATATGAATAAAACTAATGGCATTAAAAAAAATATACATGTATTCACTATATTTTGCAATATTTATTTATTTAGTTCAAATATGGTTTTAATTTTTTTAAATTGTAATTTTATCAATATTTAAATTCTTATATAATTATGATTTTAAGTTTATTTATTAGAATTTTATAATTATAACATAATTATACATTTTAGCCTTAAGGTAATAATTTAAAAATTGAAACAATTAGTTTGAACTATGTCCTTATTTGGTTTTCAATAAAATTTTCTCATTTTTCTACAGTACTCAATCTCAATTATCCATTAAAAATCAAGCCCACAATATAAATATATTCAATTTGTACCTCACTTATGCCCCCATGTATGACACCACACTCACATGGAGTGTGGGGTCTAGCCATAATTGTGTGTTGGACCCACACTCGAGTCCAACACACAATCACATGGGGGTGTGGGGTCCAGCTATAATTGTGTGTTGGACCCCATAACCCATGTGAATGTGTTGTCAAACATGAGGTTATGGATTGGGGGTGCAAGTTCGACAGTTTTTTTTTTTTTTTTTTTGGGGAATTATTAGAGGGCATTCAGCTCATTCGTTGTTAACTCGAATTTCAAATATGCATATCAACAGAATCAATGGACGGACGTGCTTGCTAATTAATCAGGTATAAACCATAGAGATATTCTCCAAAGTTCGACTAAATCCACAATTAAAAAATGTATTTGTAAAATGTGATCCCCAAATTGATAATATTTTGAACTTGGAGAACCACGTGTGCAATAAAGGTTGAAGAGCTTATTTGCAACCACCTTTTGGACCCTTGGATCAGATCCAAGGGCTGGGATTTATTTGTCACGTGATATATTCTTGTCTTGATCATTTCTGGATGCTCTCTCTCTCTCTCTCTCTCTCCCCCCCCCCCCCCCGGCGTTCGGCACTGCCCCTCTTCTCCTCTTCCATTTTGCGCGATTTCTTGTTACCTTTGTAAAATTACTTGTGGTGTAGTTTGGGTCATTTTGTAGACTAGATTATGGGCACTCTTGTATAGATAGGCGCGGTGATTCATTGGTGATTAGAGTCCATATGCTTGTTCCTTCAAAAGGGACTGTGAGCGAGAACTTTGTGGTTGATTCTTGTACTTGAAACTCTCACATGAAGGTTGTTTGCTAGTGGATTGGGCTTGATCTTGAGCCCCAGACATAGGTGCGATTTGCACCGAACTGGGTCACCAAAGGTAATGTTGTTCTTGTTCATTTGATTTCTTGTTTATATTTCTTGATTAATCTGCATTATTAGTGATTAGCACACGTAAATCCCAACAAAACTGTTATCAGAGCTAGCTAGGGTTTCTGATTTCGTTCTTGATTTCTAATATTTGTTAAGGTTTTTTCAATTTTAGGGATTATCATGTTTTCTAGTTCGGGGTACTGCATTGATTCTGTGTTTATTGTAAATTTTTCAAAAAAAATCGAGTTCCAGTCGATCGTGCAGTGACTGAAACTTCCAATCATTGACCTTCCTTGGTTTTTTTTTCCTTGTCTCCTTAATAATTGGTGAGATTGTTTTAATTCACCTCTTCTTAAGAATCAGATTCTTGTTATATTTTTTGGGGATTTTTGTGATTGATGATTTATCTAGCATGTTGTGTTAGTTTTTACTCCACTATTAGAATATTCCTTTGTGAATTGTGCATGTTATAATCATCTTCATTATACTAGTGTTTGCCCCTGTTGTGAAAAGTGTTGGAAATTGCTTTTGAATCTTGAATTGAAAATCAGTTTTCCTGTTTTTTTTTTTTTTAAAAAAATTATTTCTGAATCTTGTGTGTTTTATTGAAAATAATTTTTTTTCTGTTATTTGTGAATTGAATTGAATTGAATGTTCACAAATGACATCAAGTAGTCATTCCCCTTTTATAGAACCGGTTATGGGTTCGAGGGTCGATCACAATTCGATGGAAATAGGAACTACTCGATTTGGAAACAGAAAATGAAGGTCATTTTGGTCCAACAAAGAGTAGCTAAGGCTATTGAAGATCCAGATACATTTTCTGATGAACTAAAAGCTAAACCTGATCTTATTAGTGATATGAATGAGATTGCTTATAGTTATAATATCTTGTACTTATCTGATAATATTGAGAGACAAGTTGATGAACATAAGACGTCTAAAGACTTATGGGAAGCTTTTGACACTATGTTCTTAACTAAGACCTTTCCTAACGAGATTTACCTTTTTGAAAAACTGTTTAGTTTTAGAATAGATCCCGGGAAGGAATTAGAATAGAACTTAAGTGATTTTAGCATCACGGTTAAGAGTTTAGCTCATAATGATAAAAAAAAAAA
Organism: Ligustrum vulgare; assembly: GCA_963555705.1. Taxonomy (NCBI): domain Eukaryota; kingdom Viridiplantae; phylum Streptophyta; class Magnoliopsida; order Lamiales; family Oleaceae; genus Ligustrum; species Ligustrum vulgare. The sequence goes on from OY743174.1 coordinate 49,268,582, forward strand.
TTGATGATGAGGACCTAGCTGTTATTTTATTGAACTCTTTACCTGAATCTTATAAAGATATAAAAAAATGTTATTAAATACTCTAGGGATAAATTGACTTAAACTATTGTGATTGATGCTATAAAATCCAAGGAATTTGAAGTTAAGAAAGAACAAAAAGTAAACCATAGAGAGATGAGTATGTTTGTGAGAGGTAGACTGGATAAAAGAGACAATAACTTCCACTTTAAGAAAGGGAGAAGTAAGTCTAAAGATAGGTTTAAGTCTAGAGAGAAATTCAATAGAAAGTGTTACCACTGTGGGAAAGATGAGCACTTTAGGAAAGATTGCTTTGAACTAAAGAGAAAACAAAATAGAGATCAAAGCAATGAAGAATTTAGCAATACTGCTGTTGGTCTAGACTTAGATAGCCTGCATGTCATGACAGTTTCAATTGATGACATGAGTGAGGAATTAATACTTGATCCAGGATGCACTTTTCATATGTGTCCTGTTAAGTCTTGATTTCATAACTACAAGGATATTGAACCTAGAAAAGTATACATGGGGGATAATAATATCCAGACCGTTGTTGGCATTGGTGACATTTCTATTAGAATGCATAATGGCATTGTCAAGGCAATGAACAATATCAGATATGTTCCTCATCTAAAAAGGAATCTCATCTCGTTTGGATTTATTGAAGATGAAGGACATGTGTTTAAGTCTGACAATAATACTTTGAAGATAATGAAGAGTTCAATGATTGTTATGAAATGACCTAAGGGAAATGGATTGTATTACTTTGCAAGTAAAGTTGTGTCTTCACATAACTGCAATTCCTTCACTGTTACTGAGAGTAAATCTAAATTATGGCATTAGAGAATGGGACATATATGAAATAAAGGGTTGAAATTCTTAAGTAAACAAAAATTACTTGGCAAATAAAATAATTGAACCCATAGACTTTTGTGAGACATGTGCTCTAGGTAAATCACATAGAGTGTCATTCAAGGTAGGATCCCACTGTTCTAGGATACCCCTGGACTATGTCCATGATGATTTATGGGGGCCTGAAAAAATCCTACTTTTGGTGGGGAATTCTTTCTATCCCTTGTTGATGACTATTATAGAAAAGTATGAGTTTTCTCATTGAAAGCTAAATCTGAGACATTTCTCAAATTTATAGCCTGGTTAAAAGTTGTAGGAAACAAAATGGAAAGAAAGTCAAAAACTTTAAGAACTAATAATGGACTTGAGTTTTGTAACTTTGAGTTTGACAACTTTTGTAAAGAAAAAGGGATAGAGACATAGAACTGTAAAATATATACCACAACAGAATGTGGTGGCTGAGAGAATGAATAGAACCATAATGAATAAGGTTATGTGTATGTTGATTAGCTAAGGTCTTGCTAAATGTTTCTAGACTGAAGCTATAAGTACTGCAGCTTACCTTATCAATAGATCCACATCTAGTTCTGTGAATTTTAAGACTCCACAAGAGTTGTGGACTAGAAAACCACATAATCTTACCTACATAAGGGTATTTGGATGTCCTGCATATGCACACCAAAGTGAGGGTAAATTGGAGCCGAAGACTACCAAAAGGTATATGTTGTGGATGCTAGGAGTTCAGGGTATAAAATTGTTAATAGCAGGGATGTTGTGTTCAATGAGTCTGAGATGCCTTGTTTGAAGAAGCAAAATGTTAAGGCTGATGAACCTAAAGCTATTAATAGGACTAAAAATATTGTAGAGTTGACCAAGTTGACTAACACTCATAATGATACTCCTGAGCTTGTTGTTCCTCTAGAAGGAGAGGATGAAGTTGAACCTGTTAAACATACAAGCGATGGGGATGTTGAACCTCTTGTTGAAGTTGAACCTAAATTACCCAATCCCACAGAAAATGATACCACCATATAAGACTACCAATTGGTTAGAGATAGGTAAAGGAGACAACTGAGACCTAGTCCTAGGTATGAGATCCAAAACCTGACTTATTTTTCCTTAGTTTCAGATGAAGCTATGGAGAATGTTGAACCTACTTCCTATGAGGAAGCTATGAGTGGGCCTAAATCTGAAAACTGGAAAGAGTCAATCAGAGAAGAAGTGAAATCTTTGAGTGAAAATAAAACTTGGAGTCTTGTTAAAGTGCCTGGAAAACAAAAGATAGTCCAATGCAAGTAGATTTATAGATTAAAGGAGGGACTAAGAGATCCTTTAAGGAATAAGGCTAGGTTAGTAGCCAAGGGATTCACCCAAAGGGAAGGCATTGACTATATGAGATATTTTCTCCTATGATAAAATACAAGACCATAAGATTGGTCCATATCTTAGTTGTTCAATTCAGTTGGGAATTGGAACAATTGGATGTTAAGACAACTTTCCTACATGGAGAGCTAGAGAATGATATCTATATGAGTCAGTCTCAAGGCATTGAAGTGAAGGGAAAGACTGACTTTGTTTGCAAACTTAAGAAATCCTTGTATGGTTTGAAACAAAGTCTCAAGCAATGGTATAAACGGTTTGATTCTTATGCCATTAAGATAGGTTTTAAAAGAAGTAAGTATAATTCTTGCCTTTACTGTAATAACAGTAAATATGGAAGTGAAGTGTACCTACTTCTATATATTGTTGATATGTTATTGACTAGCCCTAGTAAAGGTAAGATGATGAGAATGAAGAATCTTTTAAAATCTGAGTTTGATATGAAATATTTAGGCTGTGCTAGAAAGATCTTAGGTATGGTCATTAATAGAAATAGGTCTGAAAATGTTTTGACTATTTCTCAAGAGACATACCTAGAAAAAGTGATATCTAAGTTTGGCATGAAAGATGTTAAACATGTGAAAGTTCCTTTGGCTGTTCACATGAATTTGTCATCAGCACATTCTCCTAAGACTGAGGAAGAATTAAATGAGATGAAGCATTCATTATGCTAATGCAATAGGTTTTGTTATGTTTTCTATGATTACTACCAGACTTAACTTTTCTTATGATATTAGTTTCTCAGTAGGTTTATGTCTAATCCGGGAAAATCACATTGAGCTGGGTTGAAATGGCTCTTAAGATACATTAGTGGTACTTTGAGAGCAAAATAAGTGTATTGGAAAAGGTTTGAAGTGTTAACCTTGAAAGGTTATGTGGATTCAGACTTTGTTGGTGACAAAGATCAAAGAAAATCCACTAATTCGTACTTTTTCACTTTAGGTGAAAATCGTATTACTTGGAAGTCTCAATTGCAACCTATAGTGACTTCGTCTAGTATTGAGGTTGAATATGTAGTCATTGCTGAATTTGTCAAAGAGAGTATTTGCCTTTGAGGGATTTTAAATGAATTGATGTTTGGCATGAACTTGTTACCATTTTTACTGAGAGTCAAAGTGCTTTGTTATTGTGTAAAAATCATGTATACCATGAAAGATCTAAGTACATTGAAGTTAAGTATTATTTCATTAGAGAAAAGATAGCTACAAATGAAGTAAATTTAGTTAAAGTTCATATTGATTTAAATCCTTCTGATATGGGCACGAAAGTTTAAAATATTGGTAAGTTTAGAACTTGTTTATCTTTGCTTCATATTGATATGGTTAAACTCTTTGCACGTACCGGACAATGATAGTAAAGATTAAGCCTAACACACTTTACTTACAGCAACCATGAGAGTGAGAGTAGGAACAATTTGGAGATCAAGGTGAAGATTGTAAAATGTGATCCCCAAATTGATGATATTCTGAACTTGGAGGACCACATGTGCAATAAAGGTTGGAGAGCTTATTTGCAACCACCTTTTGGACCCTTTGATCAGATCCAAGGGATGGGATTTATTTGTCGTATGATATATTCTTGGCTTGGTCATTTCTGGATGCACTCTGCTCTCTCTCTCTCTCTCTCTCTCTCTCTCTCTCTCTCTCTCTCTCTCTCTCTCCACGGCCCCTCTTCTCCTCTTTTGTTTTGCGCGATTTCTTGCTACCTTTGCAAAATTGCTTGTGGTGTAGTCTGGGTCATTTTGTATACTAGACTGTTGGCACTCTTGTACAGATAGGCACGGTGATTCGTTGGTGATTAGGGTTCGTATCCTTGTTCCTTTTGAAGGGACTGTACACGAGAACTTTGTGGTTGATTCTTGTACTTGAAACTCTCACGGGAAGGTTGTTTGCTAGTGGATTCGGCTTGATCCTGAGCCCCAAGACGTACGTACGATTTGCACCGAACTAGGTTACCAAAGGTTGTGGTGTTCTTATTCTTTTGATTTCTTTTTTATATTGCTTGATTAATCAGCATTATTAGTGATTAGCACACGTAAATCTCAACAGTGTTTAATACGTTAGATCAAATAAGTGTTGGGAAAAATCAATTTTCCCACCCCAAATCAACCAAACACAGCGGAAAGCAAAAACAAAAATAATGGACAAAAGAGAAAACAAAGAATTTAAAGTGGCTCAACTGACTACTGACAACCACAGGAGAAGAATCCTTTTATTGATATGAAAAATAAGTCACTCGTTACAATATTTTTCTCACCCTCACAACTTCTCCTAACACAAAGAAAGAACAACAAACGTTCTCTCTCTCTCTCTCTCTCTCTCATCAATTCCCCATTTTTTGGTTGCTCTACCTCTTCAATTAGACCATGTGTATCACTATCATCACTACTATCTTAAAAGTACCAATAGGGGAGAATCTTTCAGTTACCAAATTTGCCCTAACATATTTTATTCTAACTCAAATATGTCATTGCTTCTACATTAATTAATTAATTAATAAGTTAAACACCATCAGTCCCCACATCTCCATTTACCCTAGAAATAAATATGTTTTATAACTTACAGAAATCGGCTTTCAACCTTCTTCTTTTTTAGTTTGCTAAAATTTCGCAAAAATTATTCAAAAGTTGTTTATTACAACAAAAATTATGCAATTTATTCATCATTTACACAAGACGTGCAACGCACGTGCTTTAGACTAGTATAATAAATTATGCTCAAAATCTTACCTAATTGCAATTGGATTCTCTTATTATTTTCTTTATATAATATTACCAAATAATATTTTATTCTTTTTCCAATTGGTATTATATATACAAAGAAAATAATTCTAATCTATTTTGACCACTTTTTCTTTTCTTGTTAAACGAAAATTGTTTATTTTTGGTCAATCGCAACAATAAGACGGTACAATATAAAATTATGGATTATTTTGTCAAATACATTGGCATACTAATATTGATGGTTGAATAATCGTGCTGGCTGGACTCGTCAAAAAGTGTCCTAAGGAGTTAACGTCTCAAAAATGATTTTGCAATGCAATTAGGCATCAGCTCATGTTTCTTTATCTACAAACAAAAGAACATAGGATTAAGGTTGGTCCAAGGTCGTTTGTCAAGAAAAGTTTGGCCGTTTGCAGGCACAACACTGTTTTATAAAAGAAGAATTCTCAATACCGCGTATAAGCCTTTATTTGACAAATTATTTAAAAACATATTTTTAAATAACATGATAAGTGAATTTTATACACTTCTTTATCTAACCAAATTACGATATTATGTTATTTTTCTTGAATAAACTCTGCTTAGTTATTGTTATTTATACAAGTCAATTGAGGTGCAAATTAGAGCAAAAGTGGAAGAAAGAAAAAGTTCAAGAGTTGAATTGAAAATATCAAAAGAAGAAAGAAGAGAATTGGAAGAGAAATGAAAATTCGAGGACTAAGTCTCTTCAATCAAAAGATGAAGGACATGTGTCACAAATAAAAGAGGAGGATCAACTTATAACACACGAAAAGTTGAAAATTGCATCAAGTGACTTAACCGCGCAGTCGCATGACCTTGAGTTAAATGGTCAAACGCTAAACATGATGACCACCTGGTCGCATGACTTTCAACCGCGCGCCTTCTCTGCTGGGCCGGAATGGGCTTGAAAATCTGACTTTTCCCCCAAAATTCTCTTTTATTTAACTTAGTTTTCTTCTTAATCTCGGGACACAATTGAAGAGGCCCAAACCTTAGACCAAAAACAGCTTCCCTTCCACGAATTTACTCTCTAAAACATCAAATTCAAAAGTGGAGAAAGTTAGGGATTTGGAAGAACACATATAACTTAGGCAAATTCTTGGTGCAAGAAGATATTTATATTGCAATTCTCTAAGTTTCAGGTTTTATCTACTTTTTATTATTATTATTATTATAATTTCCAAGAGCATAAGTAGCTATATTTAATTTCGAAATTAATGATGTATATTTAATTTTTCTAGTTTAATTTCAATTCTCAAGTTGGGATTTTTATTGTTTTTATGTATTAATTTTGCTATTGTTTTTAATTAGCTACTAGTTTATGTAATTTGTGGTTGTTTTCATAATTCGAGAAGTGAGTTAACAATTAAATCAAATAGTAAAATTCGGTAATTTCAACAAAAAGATAGAGATATGAATTTGTGGTTACATGTAATCAAATATGTATTCCTAGATGATTTAATGCATTTGGCTGAGGATGAATTCTGACCCTCTGTAGAAATATACGGCTGACTTAGTTCAATAGGCTTAATTTGAACTAAAGGGAGGTAAATTAGATACACGAGTAAACTGTAAATTCGATCAAATACAATTTTATAAAATAACTTGAGATGCGAAATTAAGTTAGAATATTACTTCGAAATCAGTAGTCCCGATATTCTTTTATTATTAAAAAAACTCATCGTTCAATTCTTACTTTTATATTTTAATATAATTGTTACTAATTTAAGTTTCTATTTCTTATTTATTAGAATTGGTTATTTTGTTGATTTCTCAGTTTATTGTCGTTTTTGGAATCATTTGCTATTTTATTTTCTTAGTTAGTTTTTGCTGTAGTTTAGGAATTTTTTTATGTCAAAGCGAATCGATAATAAATGAATCACAAGTACAAATCCAACCCCCCCCCCCCTCCCACTCCCACTCCCAAAAAAAATGACATTATACACGTAGCATTTACAAAAAATCGACGCCTATAAAAGAGTTGTGGTACTTTTGTAAATATTGGACAAAGTATATGCGTCGGTTGCTAACAACAGCAGATGCATATTGTTAAGAGCCAAATAAAAGAGTTGTTTTTTAGTTTGGTCAGTATACACCCAAAAAATGCATAACTAGCTCGCTCACTCTCTCTCATTTCCTCCCTCTCATGTTTCTCTCAACCGAACCCAACCAACCGCGCCGCCACCTCAACCACAACTCTCGTCGCCACCTCCTATCTCAACTCTGACCGACGCCCACTCTTCCTCAAACCCTGTCACCACCTTCTCCTCCTCTCTCCAATCGGCAGCTGCTCCTCCACTCATTTTCGTCATCGTCGCCTCTTCCTCATCTCCCTACCCGCCACTTTGTAAGTCTCATTTCTCACATTTTTAAATATTTAGTTTATATTTTTGTATGATTAATGCCAAATACATTGCTTGTACAACCGACGCATATTTTTCAGAGTAATCGACACGAATGAATTAATCTGTACTAGTGGATAATCCTTATGGGATTGACAATCTGGACTCAAAAGTCCAATCTATTACTTGTTAACATACACTTACGATATTCACACGATCATAACAAAATTCTCCAAACCCTTTTTAACCACATACATTTTCTACTTCACTTTTCAACCACATTTTTTACCTCGAAAACTTTATAAAGGAAAAATAGTTTTTAAATACAAAACTTTTAACAAGCAGAGCCTAAACATTCCATTGAATGAGTTGATAATATTTGTGAGTCGTGAAATGTATAAATAAAAAAGTAACTTGATCTGTTATTAAAAAAAAAAAAAAAAAAAAATTGGGAAAATTGCAGCCACGATCCCAAACATTTTCTTTTTTTGTAGACTTTATCAAAACCTTCACTTTGTACCACCAACAATTCGAAACCTTTAATTTAATCGCGGAGAAAGACAAATGGATGAAAAATATCCAAAATTCCGTTAGTTGATTTAAAAATTGATTTTGACCAGATTTAGAAATGGGCAATATAGTAACTTTGTATTTTTAATAATATAAACTAATTTAAATAATTAAAGAAAAAGAAAAGAAAAGAAATAAAATTTATAATTAGGGCCCTCCCCCATCCCCTCCCCCACCCTCACCCTCAATCAACACCGACCACCTCCCACCACCCATAGCCACGGCCTCCAACACCATCGATTAGTTACGCTTATTTCTTTTTTTGCTTCTTGAACAGACGGTATCCTAGGAAAGACTCGACGGTCTGGCTCTGACCCGGGCTTGCGTAAACGAGACAAGGAGTTGGAGCTAGAAACATCGTCGTGGATGAGGTTGAAGACGACGTCTCCAGCGACCCAGAGACCAAATTCGCACACTAGTCCTGGCTCTTCTCGTTCAAATACCAAATTCGCACAGCAGACCCCATTTTACAATTTTCTTTCTTCAAATGTACTATCCAAAATCGGTTCATTTCCAAAAATGATGCGTAAAAATTGAAACTTAGACAATGCCCATTTCCTTTTTACGCTCTCCTTGAACAATCATGTGGCAAATATAATTACATTCCCCCATTTCAATGCCCGTTCCTTTTTACACTCTCCCATAACAACCAAGCTCAGATACGCAACCGACATTTATACATACAATATACATTAAGAAGAAGTGTATTGAGATGTGGCGGTGCGTGTCGCGTGGCATCCGCATTCCGTCAAAGAAATCTACCGACGGCAACTCCCTTTGCTGCCTCTTTTCAACTCAATCCGTAATATTCCCCTATTTTCAATTTTAACTTATAATCAGTTTACGGTTCTATTGAATTTTCTTATCTTTTTTAGTGGAAACAGATAGGAATCTTGAGTACAAGGTGGTGTGATTTAGAGCACTTTCCGTGTTTGTGGTGGTTGTGACAGTTGGCAGTAGTTGGCAGTAGTTGGAGGCGTTGACTGTGGTAGGTGGGGGTGGGAAGAAGATGAATAATTCTATTTTATTTCTTTCCTTTTCCTTTTTTGTTTAATTATTTGAATTAATTTATATTATTAAAAATTCAAAGTTACTATATTGTCCTTTTAAATCTGGTCAAAATCAATTTTTAAGTCAACTAGCAAAATTTTGGATGTTTTCCATCAATTTGTCATTTTCCCGCGATTAAATTAAATGTTTGGGATTGTGAGTGGTACAAAATGAATGTTTGGATAAAGTTTGCGAAAAAAAAAAAAAAAAAAAAATTTGAGACTGTGGTTGCAATTTTCCTAAAAAATTATAAATATTAGAGAAACATGGGATTACCGCTCTACTAATCAAAGTTCGGTTTCATGAAAGGCAGCAAGTGCTCGAAAAATAAACATCTTCCAAATTTTAAAAAATACGTAATTGTCGACTATGAATTTCTTCGTAGAAAAGGCTGCTATTAACAGTTTGATCGTTCATTTATGATTCCTTCTAAGCAGTTGGTTGAATTATAAATTCAATTTCACCTCACAATTCATGGAAAAGTTGATAGTAATTTGCATCAACGATTATTTTTTAAAGAGTAATATTATTTAATATTATTGGTGTTAAAACATCAGATTAAGTGTATGTTTGATATCGGTAGTTTTTTGAGAAATTTTTAATTTTTGGGAGAATATGTGGATGAAAAATGATGAGTCACATAAAAATCTATGATTGAAATGAATTTGAGGTAAAAGTTGAAAAAATTGGTAGAAGCAAAAACTGAAAAAAGTCTTAAACCTCTGTTTGACAAAAATGTTTTTAAACATATTTTTAACAACATAATTCCCAACCACTTTTTAAAAATATATATTTTTCCTCTCTATTTTTCAACCACATATTCTTCCTAGAAAATATAAAAAATATATTTTTAAACAAAAAACTTTAACAAACAGAACCTTAAGAGTTAAGTGATACTAATATGGCATTAAATGAAAGACTTGATTTCACCTTTCATTGTTAGAGTGTTTAGTTATTGTCTTTCTACGAAAATTAAGCATATGTTTGTGAATCGTTTATAAACGATTATTTATAAATAGTGATATGATAATATTTCGTTAATTCATTTTTTAAAAAATAAAAAATGATGAATAAGAATCTTTGACAAGTTGAGTTTTCAAAAAAATTGTCTTATAAAATATTGTCACGTGATAATTTATAACGAATTTTACCAAAGACGTATTAGACTTTTCTGCTCATCAACCGATTCAAACCAGACCCATATAACGCGAACCCACCATACCCATATAATCGACCCAAATGGGACCCGTTTGCCCATTTAGGGTTTCTCGACTCTCATAGTTGTACTACACAGAATAGTGCCACTTGGAAATTTTCCATTTGACATCTTTACTAAGGGTCCGTTTGATACGCATTATTTTTCATGGAAAATATGATTTTTCATGTAATTTTCTAACTTTGTGTTATTTGGTTATCTAAATTTTTCATAGAATTCATTTTTTCACTTCCCTCGAAATTCGGTATTTTCCTTGTTTTGAATGAATTCGTTTTCCGGGGGGAGGTTTTATTTTTCATGGAAAATTTTATACTATTTTCGTTATGTTTGATTCTTTTTTTGTTGTTAATTGATTTTATTTTTTTTTTCTAAAAATTAACATTATTATTATCAAGTACAAATGTGTGAAAAAATAATTTTTTTTAATTAAAATAAATAAATTTTACTTTATTTTCCATGGAAAATAATGTCAATCAAACAACAAAAGTTGAAAAATTTCCTACTTTTTCCACCTAGAAAATCAAACCAATCAAACACATTAAACTTTCAATTCCCAGGAATTTAATTCCCTAGAATTCATTTTCCCTAGAATTCATTTTCTTTCTACTCAAATTCCACCATCGCTATCAAACGCGACCAATGTATTATTCAACACCACTCATTAATTCATGAATTATTGTGTAACACTTCTAAAGAACTACAAATATCTTGTTGAAATAATGTATGAAAATTGTTGTATGTATTCAGCATTTATCTTCTTCAGGAGGTTTGGAGAATACACTCGGGCTATAAGTTAAGTTCGAGTATTCATTTAACACACACTAATAAAAAAGAAAGAAAAAGAAGATGAATTCATTGATCGAGCACCAATTTATGCGGGTGATCCGCCTTACCAAGGGCTTCACTTAAGATATCATGATGTCTACTTGCCACAAAGGTCCTCTGCGTGGCCTGCTCAGCCTTTTCAACCTATTAAAAAAAATGAAAATTAAATATAAGTATTTAAGTAAATTTGAATTTAAAGTATGAAAAAATAATGATGATATACTTACAATTTTGTCAAACACCCCTCTCGTTTTCTCGTTGAGGATATAATAACTTCCATCTTCTTTCTTCTTGAATCAAGCTCAAACCCAATCTAAACTTCGATCCTCACTTATAATTGATGAGCTAATCATGTCACATGAAGAACTAGAAGATAGTGGGTCACTAACTAGCCACTGTGGCTTCATCCCCGCATAACCAGTTGAGCCCAAATAATGTGGATGCTCGTTTCGCAATTAAGCATCCCTGGTCTTCTTACTTTTTTCCTGAAAAATGTCACATGTTTTTAGTTTTCAACTTAATAAATCACATGCGTACATTTAAATTTACCTTAAATTTCTCCGTCTGGCGTTCTCTCTTGAACGACTCCCATTGCTCTTAAGTTATAAAATCATAAAACTGCGTAGGAGATGTATATTTCGGGTGGTCATGTATAATGTAATCATGAACCAGCCGAGCATTGAAATCTTTCCATCGCATTCCCGCAACTTTCATAACCTTTTTTTTTCGCCGAGTCATCTGGGATGTTGAACTCCTTCTGAAAGACAAATATAATATGCGATGTTATAAAAAAAATTACGAAATGTTATCAATTAACTATGTATGAAGTGATAGTACCTTTATTTATTCCCACATCATGTCCTTAAAGCCTTGATCAACCTTGTGCCAATCGCTGATGTTTATGTCAACGTGAATACGGACCAAACACCCAATATAATTTCGGAAGTTTTTCTTGCCTGGTCTGATTGACCTCTTTTTCTCATCGAACTCGATGACATTCACTTCCCCCGCCTTCTTCATTTTCTTGCACATTGTTGGCCCTCTAGACCTTTTTGTGTGGGTAGTACGATGACTCGACCATTATATTGAGACCACTGTGCACGTACCTGCACATATAACAACGTGTATATATATATATATATATATATATATATATATATATATATATATATCAAATTATTGTTATCAAAATCACAAATGAAATTATTAACAACGTATAGAGCATATATAAAGAATAAAAGAAAGTTATAAGCAATAATGTGTAAACGAACTCACACAATTAATAATCAGGAACGACGGTCAATCCATAATTCTTCTTCATGATCACAACGCATGTAATTTGATTCAATGTTATCTTCCCCTAAAGTTGCACTCCCTTGTAAACCAATAGAAAATGGAGGGGTTTTATCAAAGTGATCACAATCTTCTTCATCTACTACATCATCAATCCCAACAATGCGTCTCTTGCCTTGAAGGACGACTGACCACTTAGTATCGACAGGATTAAGAACATAAAATACATGTTTGGCTTGTGATACAAGTATGAATGGCTCATCTAGATAACCCAGCAGTCCAAAATCCACCAAAGTGAAACCTAATTCATCCCGTCAGTTATCAACCCATTTACATTGGAAGAGAGGAAACTTGAACTCCCTGTAATCAAGTTCTCAAATATCTTCAATGATACCATAATAGGACATCGAGGCATCTATTGGCATGGTATCTTTAGCACTTGAAAAGTCTCTTGATAGTGCTACTTGTATCACTCCACTGTTTTGCACCACACTCTTATCATATTGACGTTTAGTGTAAAACGTATACCCATTAATGTCATATGCTTCATATGACCTCACAATCATGCTAGGACCGTACGCTAACCACTTTACCGTTTCAACAATGGTATTCGGCGTTTGTGACAATTCTTTCACGACTTTATCTTTGAACCATTTTGAAAATGAACGATTATGTTTATTAGTTACCCACCTTTCAACTTTTGAAGGATTCTGCTGCCTTATGATGGATATATGCTCGTCCAAATATGGATGAACTTCAGGAAGGTGTTGTAATACAAGGAGGTGTGCTTTATCTCGCAATTCAACAATGGGGACGATTGACTTGCATCCAATCGTACCATTACCTTCAAGTCTTCCATCATGTTGAGATTTAGGAACACCAATAGTCTCAACGTCATCTAGGTAATCAATACAAAATTCAATAGCCTCCTCAGCAGCATAACCTTCAATGATACTGCCTTCAGGTCGAAATCGATTTCTTACATATCCTTTCAATATACCCATGTATCTCTCAAATGGATATATATACCTCAAGAATACTGGACCACAGATCTTAATTTCTCTCACCAAGTGAACAAGTAAGTGCACCATAACGTCAAAAAATGATGGCGAAAAATACATTTCAAATTGACATAGAGTGATAACAATATCGGCCTGCAAATTATCCAACACCTCCAGGTCAACAACTTTGCTGCAAATTGCATTGAGGAAAAAACAAAGTTTTATAATGACTTGTCTAATATGTTTTGGGAGAATGCCTCAAATTGCAACTGGTAACAATTGTTGCATTAAGACATGACAATCATGAGACTTCATACCAACCAATTTTAAGTCATTCATCGACACAAGACTTTTAATGTTTGATGAGTACCCAGATGGAACCTTAATAGCATGCAGGTACTCACAAAAACTTGTTTTCTCTTTTCTCGACAAAGTATAGCAAGTTGGGGGTAAATAAGTACGTTTTTCCGACTCTTGTGGTGCTAATTGATCCCGTATCCCCATTTCTACCATGTCCTTCCTGACTTTAATATCATCTTTCGTCTTTTATGGAATGTTCAACAATGTCCCAATGATGTTATCACAAACATTTTTCTCCACATGTATTACATCAAGACAATGCCTTAAAGATAAGTGTTGCCAATAAGGTAGATCCCAGAATATGGACATCTTCTTCCAAAGACTCTTCTGAGGAGGCAAACATCAATATTTTTAACTCGTTCATATACCTCACCTCCTGTTAACGTTAAGCGAACAGCTTGAGCCTCTATTTTCCCATTGAATGGATTTTTCTTCTTGCGATAAGGGTGGTCAGTAGGGAGAAATCTTCTATAACTCATAAAGATATTTTTCTTGCAGTTTTTCAACCAAAGATCAATTGTGTCTTCTTCACAAATGGGACATGCTTTAGGTCCTTTGTTAGTATAATCCGACAAGTTACCATAAGCTGGAAAATCATTTACGGTGCAAAATATCATAGCACGTAAGGTGAAATTCATCTGAGTATGTGCATCAAACACCGACACGCCTTCATCCCACAACAGTCTTAAATCTTCAATTAATGGGGCTAGGTAAACATCTATGTCATTCCCCGGTTGTTTAGGCCCTGATATTAGCAAAGACAACATGATATATTTGCGCTTCATACATGACCAAGGAGGTAGATTGTAAATCGTTAAGAGAACCGGCCAAGTGCTATGTTGACTACTCATGTTACCATGCGGGTTCATCCCATCTGTACAGAGTACAAGCCTAAGATTCCTATCTTCACCTCCAAATTCAGGAAACAGCCTATTAATGTTCCTCCATTGAGGAGAATTGGCTACGTGTCTTAGTTTTCCATCTTATTTTCTCCCATCGGCATGCCACCGCATGTTTTTCGCATCCTTTGCAATAGAAAACAAACGTTTAAATCTTGGTATTACGGGTAGGTACCATAACATCTTTGCCGGAGGGCTTTTCTTATCCTCATCGTTCACGTTCTTTCGCTTGTACTGTGATGCCCCACACTTTGGACAAATACGCAAGTCCATATACTCATCTCGATACAGTATACAATCATTGGGACATGCATGTATCCTTCCGATCTCCATACCCATCTGACACAACAATTTCTTCACCTCACAGATTGAACTAGGAAGCTCGTTATCCTCCGGAAGCATCTCTCGTAAAAGTTCCAGTAGTGCCGTGAAACTCTTATCACTCCACCTATTGTTTGCTTTCAAGTTATACAATTTCAACACAGCAGACAATTTTGTGAATTTACTACAACCAGAAAACAAAGGTTTCTCAAAATCATTGAACAAGTTATCGAATAAATGAGGCTTTTCACTGAATTCTCCTTATATATCATGCATCATTTCGTCTATCATATCATTCTCGTCATTTTCCACATCATTCTTACCAATATTGCTGAAATTATTCTCCTGCAGTCCACCATCATCGTCACCAGTGCATGTCCTAGGAAGCATACTCTCACCATGTCATATCCATCGTGTATAACCTTCCTTAAACCCACGACAAATCACATGGCTCTTCACTTGCTCAAAACTACGAATCTTTCTCAAATTCTTACAATCACAACAAGGACACAAAATCATTGCTTCACATTTCTCTCTCATGTGTTCGTCCGCACATTTCATAAACTCTTCAATCCTTTTATACATGTGTATTACGTCTGCCATACATCCAACCCCGATCCGTATCTAATGACCTATAGGTGAAGATATAATTAAAAAAATATTACTTTTTAGTTAATATTTTTAATGATAGTTACTTAAACCAACTATATATTAATAATTGAAATCAAATATGATAATTTATTACATTGAATACTTCAAAATTTTACTAGTGTATTATGTTTAGTTATCTATTTAGTATGGTCAACTCCGTAATAATGAAAATCACCTAAAAATTTAATATTTTCATTTTCTTTACAAAATCGTACAGACATTTCGGCAGAGTTTTCCCTATAAATTGGACTAAACCAAGCTGTAGGAGGAATCAAAATGTCACAATAAAACGAAAGTGTTGAACCTCAACATATTCACTACTCAACCACAATTCAAGTCAAACTTCAACATCATCAACTACTCCAAAATTAATCCAAAATCAATTCTTAATTCCTAAGAACTCAAACTATGATTTCATAACTTAACATCTCATGCATAATTTCAATAGAACTCCAATATTATAAATTTAACAATATATCTATCCACTAACTCAAAATCAACAATATAAAATTAACATCCAAACTAAACTAATAAAAAATAATTCATCTACACCAATTAGCATATAAAATCGTAAACTAACAAATTAAATCAATTAACTATTGTAATACCAATATATATGTATGTATGTATATATATATATACATACATACATACATATTAACATTTATAGATAGAAACAAGTACACACACACACACACACACACACATTTATATTCAAACACATTTTTAGATACAACTAAATATATATAACACATTTTTATACACATACACACATACATGTACATATATATACATAGACACATATACATACACACATTTCACATTTTTACACACACACACACATATATATAAAGAGGAGGTGCGTGGTTCTTACGGGTTGGGATGGATGGGGGTGGTAGTGGTGGAGGCACGGTCGTGGTTGCGGCGGCGCGGTGGTGGAGGAAATTTGTGTAAATGTGAGAGTTAGATGATGAAGAAATAAAGAGAGGAGAGAGGTGGTGGAATGGTGGTGTCTACGGTGGTGGTAGTGGCTGATAAGTGTGTTTTACACACTTATTTTGCTTTTAAATCGACAATTTAATTGATAAATTGAGCGAGTTTATACTTATAAATTGTGTTTATCTTGTACAATTAGGTACAACATCAATTGAAAAGAAAATGAACAAGATTGGAGAGCAATTAAGCGTAAAGAGGTGCAAATTTTACGTTCAAGGACCTAATTGAAAGAAATCAAAAGTTTGAGGACTCAATTGCAACATCCTAAAAAGTTGAGGACCAAGGTATACTACTCAAATTCAAGGATAAAACCACAAGATAAAGCAAAATGATTACTTAACTTATGAATTTGAGTGAAAATGGATCAATCGCATACAAAAACATGAAGTTGGGGACCAAAGTGCACAAGGGAAAAAGTTGAGGACTTGGGCTGCAAATCAAAGTTGAGGGACTTGGCAGCAGTTTACAATCTGTTTTCTTGTTTTTTCACAGAGTTTTGGTGTCTTGGCCGTGAATTAAGAGAAAAATAGAGTTTGGAGACTATTTTACTCAACTTCCAAACCTCAAGGATCAAGGATGCAATTTTCGGAATTTCCACTTGATAAAACCTGAATTGGACATGAATTGGACAGCAGGCTGGGGGATCTTCCTGTCATCTTCTTTCTAGCCGAGGCTACTGAACGTTTTCTTCCTTTTTCTTTTCTTTCTTTATTTCTTTTATTTCTTTTTATTTTCTTTACTTTTCAACTACTTAGATAATTTTTGGGAAACTAATCAAGAGAACAAGAGCATACATTTAAGGTGGAGAAATATTTGAGAAAATCATAGCAAATTTTCAAAAAGGGTTTCATCTTTAACTTTGTATTTTCTCATTTATTTTGCCATAATTGTAATGTATTGTTATAAATATTCTCCTTTGTATCATCTATATAACATGGGCTAATTGATTGTGTTGGGATTTATGGTAGTAGTTTAACCTAACTTTGATTAATTTCAATACTTGCTATTTGATGATTAAATGTTTATTTCATGTGTGTTTGTTATTGAAATTATTCCATGTATTTGATTGATCGCCAAATATGTGATTTGTGGAGTGTATGATGATCGAGAGATATTGCGCATTTTAGACCAAATAACAAATGCCCTAGGTATTAATTTAAGAGATAGAGATATACTCCTATCCCTAGGTGATCCATTGAGCTATTTTCACAAAGAGTTAATGCAATTGATTGAGTTTTAATCGACATAGAGATATAATAAGTTAAACCAATTGATTAGGGTTAATTTCACTCGAGAGAGGTAATTAGCTAAACTTGAAAAATCGGGTCTAACATTGTAAATGAGTAATTTGTTAATTTGCATGTTGAGAAATTAATTAGGCGACGGTTAAATGAAACCATGAATCCCAGCCACGTTTTCCTCCAAGATTTTCAAGTATATTTTTATATTTCCCTCTTTAGTAGACTTTTAGTTATTTTCCAAAATTCATCTTTAATTGTGTGTTTTATTTGTTAAGATTAAATTAACTAGAGTATAATAGAGTATACATTCCTCGTGGGATCGACAACCGGGACTCAAAAAGCCCACTTTATTACTTGTACGTGACCCGTGCACTTGCGGTACACTATATTTTGAGCGAACAGTGGCGGGGGAAGGAGGAGGCGAGACGGCTGTTCAAAGGCGAGAGAGAGATAGAGAGGCGCGAGAGTGAAGAAATATGAAATGTTCACGGGGAAATGAGAAAAATAAATAGGAATGAGCTCTCACGTCGGTTCACCAAGAACCGACTCCTAAAGTCGGAACCGGCCGGCTTTAGGCGTCGGTTCTTGGCGAACCGACGCCTTAAATCGGCCTTTAGGTTGATGTCCATATTTACAAAAATGTCACCGTCATTTTTTACACACGTCGGTTTTTTAAAAAATCGACGTGTATTCCCTCTTTTTTTTTGCTGTTTTGTACTAGTGTGTTAGCAAACTCATTTTATTTAAAAAATAGAATATGGTCAATACGTTTATTTAGCATGCACAAAAAAAATATGTACAATTGTGGAAAATGAGTTTTAAAGAATGTGTGGTTAAGAATGAATATTGAAAAAAATTATTTTTGAAAAATCAATTCTATAGGAATAAGTGATAAAGTTTGATATCTTGTGGGTTAAACTCTCATTTATAAATTGAGATGTATAGATGATTTTTTTATACAAATTATAAAGTTAATTATGTTTGTAATATTTATTCAATAAAATTTAATTAAATTTGTATTTCATATTATTTATTACGTTCCTTTAAATATAGGATTGCGTATAAGTTTGTCACATGTAAGTTTAACAGATTGCAACATTTAATTTAAGTTTGAGCAACTTTTTATTTTTTAAAATTTTTGGTAAATTTTGTTTGTAATATATTTGCTTTTTATGTTATGAAATGAAATATTTATTTAATATATTTAAATATCAATTATTGTATTAAGATAGTTAGTACAAATTCTTATAGTGCTATACGGGGAGTATATAAATTAATTCTGTAAATGTTTATTAGCCTCTTTATTTTATTTTACGATTTGAAAATTGTAAACATTTCAACTTTTAGAAATCTAAAAACCGTAAGCTCATCAAAATCAAAATTATAAAGTATAAAATAAGTCACATGTCCATATCTTACTTAACCTAAATAAATAAAGAAAACTAGAGAATGAACAATTAAATGTTAAAAGAAATATGTAAGTCTCAATTTTTTGTTTTACTTTTTTGATTATTTTTCATTACATAAAAATGCACAATTTATGTCGGATTTTGTACTTTTACAATTTATTCAATAAATAATTATCAATTATATCTTTCGTGCGCATCGCACGGGTGCGATTATTAGTTATTAGATTTGATTACAAAATTTTTAAATTATTTTTTGGTTGGGTCCGTTTGATTGATTCCAAGGATAAAATACCATTTAAAATATATATTTTGAAATAAATACTTGATTAAAGGTTTTCCGAATTGACTGTCACACTTTTCGTTTATTAATTAGGTTTTATTACAATTGAAATTTCTCATTTTATAATTATTAGATTACAAAAAATTTAATTTATTTTTCGGGTTTGGATCCGTTTGATCGATTTCGGAGGATAAAATACCATTGAAAATATATATTTTAAAATAAATACTAGATAAAGGTTTTCCAAATTGAGTTCGGGCTAACTCTAAAATCGACATGTCAATCACCAAATTGATCCGAGTCAATTCAGGTCGGACCAATATGAAGGACAAAATGTCGAACCCTGAAGAAAGAATGCAAACAACCATTAACTTTCAAATGCGCGAGGAGACAAGAAATAATAAATTGCGACGTTAAACACCTGTCCTTTAATCTTAAGCTTAGGCAAATTAATGTCACCTAGCAATAAGACAAAATTAAATTAATCAAAACTGTTGATTTTGAATTTTAGTAAACTCAACAATCAAAATCAAGATAATGAGAAAAATTCATGTAAATTGGACAGTTGGAATATGGGACAATTTTTTGACATTATAAAATTGACAATCCCATTTTACGTGGTCCAAATCCTAAAAAATAGCCCTTTCAAAAGTCAATTGCTTGTCCAAAATGTTTATTTAATTTTATCCCAAATAGAAAAATATCATTATTTCGCACCAACCAGCACCAATTTCTGATTAATAAATTAGAAAATAAAATATTTTGAGGATATATAAACTAATTCACAACAATGATTCTGTGAGATTTGGTAACTAGTAAACTCTAAAAATTAACTCAAAAGTCGCAGAATGCACAAGATTAGTTATATTTCGAGTCAAAAAACAAATCTTGTAAGAACATAAAAGAAATTGAACACACAAGATTTGTTTCGGCTTAAGATCCAAAAGTTTAGTGACAAAGTCACCTAATCTTGTTTTGAGCATACAATCAACATGGATAACGTTCGCTTGCAATATATGAGTACCAAAAAATGGCACAAGGTTAGAATACAGCCATCGATAATCTCATAATAGACTACAAAAATTACTTATATGTAGAGATCTTCTTAGATATGTGCAAAAGCATCACCAAGAACATCGCAGAATCATAAACCCTCAATACGTCAATTTAAAACACTCAGCACTAACAGATCTCACTCAAAAATACACAAATATTGAGATGAGAGGAATATACAAATTTCACTCGAATAGGACATTCAAGTAAATAGAAAATTCAAATGGCACCAAACCCTAATTTCTCTCAAGAGTAACCTAAAAACCAGACAGAAGATTCAACTCGAAGAAAAATAAAGTAATGCTTGCGAATCAGTCACCGGTACCCTATCCCTAGCTAGCTTGGAGCATAATCTACGATTTATATCCTCCACAGGACAAGGATGGTGGGGGCATCTAAGGTTGGCGTTCAACCCTTTTTTTTTTTTTAACTAATATCGATCTAACATAATATAAAATTGAACTTCTAGAATAATTTATTTATTTTGGTCACAAGTGGTTAATGGTGCACACCCTTACCTGGATAGTCCAGGGTTCAAATTCTTCCTTCCCCACCCCTTCAATCCCTTGCATCAAAAAAAAAAAAAAAAAGGTCTATAAATTAAAATGTGAAAAATAATCTTGAGATTTGTTTGGCGGGACTTTTGAAAAGTTAAAAATTATTTTCGATATGTTTCGATGATTTTTAGAAAGTATTTTGTGTGCAAATTATAAGGTGGAGTTTTGTTTGTATTTTATTTTGTATTTTCATTTTCGAAAATGTTTTATATTTCCTCTTTTATTTTTGTTTTCAAATTTACTGAAAACGCGTTTAGTTTGTCATTTTTGAAAACTGTTTTTGAAAATGAAAAGCTGGAAAACACGTACTGTTTGAAATTTTGCAGAATACTACTTAAACTATTTTTAATTAATTTGCTTGCAGAATATTACTGACTTAAAACTCAAAATTTCTTTCAGAATACACTATAAACATGATTACCTGCAACGCACTTATGTGAGCACTAAGAGTCTATTAACACAGTTTGATCAGGTTCTAGATTTGAGGAAGCTCTGGTTCTATTAAAATTTAGAAAATGCAAGTTCTTTCAAAACCACCAGAGTTCATTTATTAAGGTATTTTTTTGAAATATAACAACAAGAATTCCCACTTAATTTTTTTTTGTAACGTTGATATTGAATTCAATAAAACTTTATTTTAGGCTTAATTCCAAATTAGGGTAATTCTCAATAAAAAAAACTTTATTTAGGCTTAGTTCCAAACTAGAATAATTCTAAAAAAAAAAATTTTAAAAATATAAAAATACGCATTTTCTGCGTTTTGAACATTTTTTGTTGAAATACACTTAAAACCGCCAAAACGAGGTTTTGGGCATTTTGAGTTTTGTGTACAATTTTTTTTTTTTTTTCAAAATCCAAAATGCATTTTCAAAAATGGTAAAGAGAACACGTTTTTAGTGTTTTTGAAAATATAAACAGAAAACGACCTTAAAACAACAAAAAGAACTGGGAAGGATTTTTTAAATGAGTTTAGCCAGCTTAAAGTAGCTTCCTTACAGGAACTATTTGACAAGAATCATAAACAAAAGCTGAAATCCTATCAAACGATGCCTTATTATCTATAGATTTTTTTTTTAAACTGAAATAAATAATTGCATTCAAACAAAATAAACAGGTTCAGTTCCCAACTCAGGAACCTAGGAAATGAATCGAGGAATACAATCAATTCATAGATGATTACAAGTAGTAAAAATAGCAAATTGTGCTAATTTGTGGGCTACCAATTTCCTCTCTCGAGGAATAAAGTAATAAGAGCCACAATTATACTACAAATCAAAAGCTCAAGGATGTTTTGTAAGTATAGCTGATCGCATTAGTTTATCTATATTTTAAGCCATTACAAATTAAAATAGAACATACAAATAGTGCTTGTTTGGGGGGTTTTTCTCATTGTTGAGAATTTCATGAGAAGATTATTTTACATCATGTTAGAAAATATCCAAAAAGGAAGAAGATAAAATAAGATAATGAGATTCAAATTCAAACAGAAAATAGCGTCACAAGATGAGAAGATAGAGTTCAAGATAATGTAGATTTGATAGTTGTTATTATTTGATGTTATCTTGTGAAAGATGTTATTTCCATTTCACTATAAATAAGAGTCAATTTATGTTAAAATATTCATGACCTTTAGTCATCACTCAATAAAGCTTAGATTAGTATTTTATTTATTTCCGCATTCCTTTTTATATTTTCTTCTCATCAAACTTTTTGTAAAACTCTTCCAATATTCAAATAAGAATAATTCTAAGAAGATATTTTTAATTGACATTTTTAAGTAACATTGTGATATGTTGAATATACATTGAATAATGTAAATAACTATTCCACCACTTACTTTTTCACAACTGTGTCACTTAAAAATGTTAATTAAAAATATCTCTCTAAAATTATTTAATAAAAATAAAGTGCTCTTCAAACATTATTATCTAACACATTTAAACAATAATAGCTAATATTGAATCAGTTCAACCTTTTCCAAACCTCATGCAAAATGAGCTCATAGTCAGTTACTATACTTATTGACAGTTGCCCCCAAGGCATATTTCCCAGTAACAAAGGGAATGACGGAAAACTTGCTTAGTGCAGGCGGGTGCAGGGTTCGATTTTTGAAATAATGGATTTATATCTTGTGGCAAGCGGGAGTCACCACCATTCATAGGAGTTACCAATGCCCTTCACCCTGACTTTAGGAGGATTAACTTGCGATTTACCTTTCGAACCAATGGTACAGGAAATGGTCGGTTCGGGCCTCAAGGTGTAGGTTACACCTTTTTCTTATTTACGACTCTCATTGTTATTGGGAAAAGGGAATGATTATGCTGCGACAATTGCTTTGTAGTACTAATATTAGAGCACTTTTGATTGTTTATGAATTGTGAAAAAAATCATTGTCACATAAGAAAAATAAATAATAATTTTCTTCAATGGTTAGTTTTCATGACTATATGATGTTGATGTGGAAGGGATATTATCTGATGCTATATCCAAATATAGATAACGTGCTAAATAAAGTGACTAGGCAAATATTAATTTTTCATTTATTTAATCTAAGTTTGTTATTTGAGATGGTGATAATTTGAAAATACACGTATACATAACAAATTGTATACAAAAATCATTGGGGATAGAATAGATAAGCTTTAAATTTCATTATTTATTTTATCAACATGAATGAGATATTTATCTATTTAACTGTTACATAAATCAAAATATGCACAAACCATTAGATCATCCGCAATGGGTATGTTTAGTGGGGAGGTGGATTGAATGAGAGAGAAAGAAAGAGAGAGATATATTATTTTAAGATTAAATTATGGATGTTGAAAATAGAAAAAAGATAGGGAAAAATGAAAAAAGAAGAGAGATAGACACAAATTCAAATAAATTCATAAAAAATAGTGGAAGTAATTAAGTAGAAGGTGTGATTTTGGACCATGTGACTGGAGAAAGTGAAAAAAAATAGGGAGAAACTGAAAGAGAGATGAGAAAAAGAAGATATTATAGTGGAATACACGAATTTTTTTGTGTCAATGGTATGATTTTGGAGCATGTGAAGGGAGAAAGTGGAGGAAAATAAGGAAAAAGTGGAAGAGAGATAAGAAAAAAGAAGATATTAGAGTGAAATTCACGAATTGTTTTGTGTCTCTCTCTCCTACAATTGATCGTCACCGTTACGAATGCTCTTAGAGATGCTCTAATTAGTTCAACCCGTTCTGTCTAGACGAGATGCTAGCTAATAATATTTATAGAACCTTCGAAAATTTGTTGACGGTCCTGCTTATCTTAATTCAACTTTTTTGTCAGGTAATAATCCACTTAATTATCTTAAGCAAAAATAATCCTAAAAAATCATCATGCAAAAATAACAATATAAAATTATAATTATAATTCATACTCGTAAGCTTCCCGTATCATTTCACCACGTGTCCCTCAACTGTACCCTTTTGTTAGGTCAGCTGCCCCAACATGTCATTTATATAAACCCTCTTCCATTTGTCACGGCCTTAGATTTTCCCTCTAATTTCTCATTCATACTCGTAGAATCTTCAAAAAAAATTGTGCAATGGCGAACAAAGAATTCAACGGTGGATCATTATCCCCGGAGAAAAACAATATTTGGCGCCGGAAACATGGAGCCATTTTGTACTCCTATCCGGAAGACAATAATGATTTCTCTTCACCCCGAAGTAGCACCGCTTCTGCAGCCACCACCATGTCGTCAACTCCGACAAACAGCGCCGATTCTTCTCCATACATGTCTCCATGGAACCAACCATCCCCTTATACAAAATCGCCATGGATAGAGACAATACACAATCATTGTACAAACTTGTCCAAACACGGCCTTATCAGATCCCTAGTACGAGAAGAAGGCCATATCTATTCATTAGCAGCCTCCGGGGACTTGCTGTACACAGGATCCGATAGCAAGAACATTCGGGTCTGGAAAAACTTGAAGGACTATTCCGGTTTTAAAACGAACAATGGATTAGTTAAAGCCATTGTTGTGTTGGGTGATAAGATTTTCACGGGTCATCAAGATGGAAAAATTCGGGTTTGGAGATATTTAGGCGATAAAAGAAAAGCGTATAAGCGCATTGGAAGTTTGCCAACAACCAGAGATTACTTGAAGAAATCTATGAACCCGAAGAACTACGTTGAAGTACGATGAAAACGGAATGTTCCATGGATCAAGCATTTCGATGCAGTCTCGAGTATGAGTGTTGATGTTGATCAAGGGTTGTTGTATTCAGGTTCTTGGGATAAAACCCTAAAAGTATGGAGAATTTCCGATTCGAAATGCTTGGAATCCGTTACAGCCCATGATGATGCGGTTAACTCGGTGTTGGCGGCGTTTGACGGGCTAGTGTTCACCGGCTCCGCTGACGGGAAGGTGAAGGCGTGGAGGAGGGAGCTGGTGGGGAGGAATACAAAACATGTGCTGGTGGAGACACTGTTAAAGCAAGAAAATGCTATAACGTCATTGGCGGTGAATACGACGGCGGCGGTGCTGTACGCCGGGTCCTCCGACGGGTTGGTGAATTTCTGGGAGAGGGAAAAGCACTTTATGTCATACGGTGGCGTGCTGAGGGGCCATAAGCTGGCTGTACTTTGTTTGGCAGTGGGTGGGAACTTGGTGTTAAGCGGCTCCGCCGATAAAAGCATTTGCGTGTGGCGGTTTGAAGAGGGCGGCATTCACACCTGTGTAGCGGTGCTGACTGGGCACACCGGACCTGTCAAGTGCTTGGCAGTGGAGAAGGACCACCAGGAGGAGGAGGAGGAGGAGAAAGGTGACCAGCATTGGATAGTATACAGTGGAAGCTTGGACAAATCTGTAAAGGTTTGGAGAATTTCAGTGGACGCGCCCAACTTGAAGGAATTGCAAGAACCGTGAGAACACGCACCACCGCAATGTGTGGTGGTTGATTTCAAAGTTGACCAAAAGCACTTAGATTATTGTTAATCAAATCCGATGTACATTGAAAGTGACTAGTACAATTTTTGAAGGAAAAAATATATAAAAATCGAACGATGGTGAAATTTGGGTGAAATGAAAATTAATTTTAAGAAATTGAATTCTATGAAATTGAATTTTTGATAATTGAAAGTTTAATATGTTTTATTGATTTAATTTTCTAGGTGAAGAAAGTAACGAATTTTTCAATTTTTGTTATTTGATTGACATTATTTTTCATGGTAAATAAAACAAAATTTAGTTATTTTAATAAAAAAATTATATTTTTTTATTTTTATATACATTTGTACTTGATAATAATAATTTTAATTTTTTGCCAAAAAATAAATCAATTTAACAACAATAAAAATGATCAAACGTGACGAAAATGGTTAAAAGTTTTGACTGAAAAATAAATTCACCTACATACACGAGAAAATAATTTCACTGATTTGAGGGAAAATCAGCGCGTGAAACCCATAGCTAGAAAATGAATTGAAGGGAAAAAAGTAGCAATCAAACATAATAAAGATGGAAAATGGCATTTTCCATGAAAAAATGCCATTTCAAACACCGCCAAGATAATCATAAATGTAAATTTCAGAAATAATTTAAAAAAAAAAAATCGGTTGTAATTAAGAATAATTAATTAAATTAAATTAAATTAAATAATTATCAATATTTTATTAATTACAAATATTAAGGTCACAATATTGTAAAATCTCTTATCACAAAGTACAAATTTTTTAAGTCACATATCTAAGATCACAATTAGGTCACAATCATTTTGGATAAGTGATATTTTTTTAATAAGTTGAGCCGTTCACAAGAATAAGTGATATCAAATCACAATCACCATTTTTAATGTCACAGTCATCATTTTTAAGGTCACAAGATTAATTATAGTGTCACAAGAAAAAAATTGTAGATCACATTTTTATTTCAATGTCACAACCACCTCCTCCGACCACCAAGACTATAACCACCGTCGCCACGGGCAAAACCACATCTCAATTTTTCTAAGATTTCAACAATCATTTTTAAGGTCACAAGTCTTAATTTAACATCCAAATTATCATTGATACAAAACTCTGGCATCATCTCTGTTTCCATCTGAATTCAAACTTCATTTTTTCTTTCCACGGACACAACTCAAAATTAGGAAATTAGGGAGTTGAGAGAGAATTGAAGCCATGAAATGAAGGGCTATTTGTAAAAGCTAATAAAGACTAGTTTGTGAGAGAGAGAGTTTCGAAGAAGACGGAAAGAAAATCATTGGCGGCTTCATTGCTGCCGCCACCTCAACTTAACCTACCCATCACCACCACCATCAAAACCACCACATCGCACATACAAAATACCACCACTGCAGACAACATGACCACCAACCACACAAACATCAACATCTCCGATGACCACCATCGCACAACCCCACTCATGGCCAGCGACAAAATAGCCACACCCACCACAACCTGCTACTGTCATGCAGTGGTGGACGCAGACTTTTTGTCTTACTGAGGTACGATTTGTATTTTTGCTGACTGTTTGTACGGGGGCTGCTCCTGAAATTTTTTTTTAGGAAGAAGACCGAAAATGAAAAAGTACTTGAAATTTTATTACAATTGTTCTCTATGCGTTTTCATATTTTGATAACATTCCATAATTACATCATTGTCAATATTAAGTACACATCATTCTCTATATTAGCTACATCAAATTCAAGAGTGTCACTCCTAACATCCCCAACATTATCCCCGACATTGAGACATGTCTTCAATTTCAACATCAGTTTCTTCACCAAGTTTCTCAACCCTTTCATTATAACTTCATTTTCATTACTTTGCTTATCAGAAGAAAAAATGGATTTACGCTTAAAATATTTTTTCAAAACTGATACAAACAAACAAATAAATAATTGTAAACACATATTAGCCCTTAAATCTCAAATATTCAAATATAATTTTAGGGAATTAGATAATAACAATGTTCAAGAATCAACTGATTTTTTTTATTAAAAAAAAAGTCGAAATTTTATTGGGGCACGTGCCCCGACGGGCCCCTATCTGGGTTCGCCCATGCTGTCATGATTGAACTACCACCTCCGCCATTGTGAACGCACCACACACGTCGAAGACACCAACAATGTGTAACCAAGAAAGGCTGTGACATGAGAACCACTATAACAACTCATCGCCGCTACCACTTCCGCCGTCACCACCACCACCACCACCACAAATCCAATATCACAACACAACCACCGCGACCATAGATCCACCATCACAACAACAAATAAAAAAAATTCACAATCGACATCTCTAACACCACTTGCAACACCATAATACCACCACTATAACAAATTGACAATCACACCACTACGACGAGAGAGCGCAGAAATCGTCGCCATCACGTTTTGTGCGGGTAGTGCGATGCATGCAGGCACCGTCGTGCTGCTGCTATCGCCATTTGTCGTCGAGTGGCCCCGTTGTGGTCCAGTGTTGCCGGTGCCTGCAGGATCGGTCGTGCTTACATGGTAATCAAGAGAGAAGGTGTAGAGAGATTAGTGGAGAAGAAGAGAGAAGCTTACGGCAAAGAGTGGAGTAATTTTTGGGTTGATTAGGTTTGTTTGGGTTTGTTAGGGTGGGGGTCGGGTAGGGTGGTGTTGTGAATAACTAATATTAGTATTAGTATTAAAATTTAATTATAACCTGATTTTTATATAAATAACACTTACATTTGATTTTGAATTTTTAAATTGAAAAACCTAGTAGGGTGTAATTTTCAAAGAATGGTGGCTTTATATCTGCGAAATCGTTGGGTGTTTATAAAGATTATTGTTTGGAAAATTTGTTTTAAACATATTTTTAAACAAATTCTTTTTAATAAAAACTTTATTCGATAAATTTTGTTTATAAATGATCATGTGATAATATTTTATTGAATCATTTTTTTTTTTGTGAAAAGTCAATAATTTGGCTAGTAAACAATCCCGGCTCATTAATTTTTACTTTTTAAAAAATGGATAAATAAAATATTATCACATCGTTATTTATAAATAACTATTTATAAACAGTTTACCAAAAAGAGACTGAATATTGACATCTCAATATTTCATTGGTAAATTTTTAGAAAAACTAAAAAATAATAGACAAAATTTTTTATCACTTGAAATTATTGACTTTTCAAAAAATCCGATCAAGTATTAGTACGTAATCGTTTATAAACAAACTTTTACCAAACATAGGTAGGTTTCAAAAGTATATTTTAGAATTTAAAACACTTAACCCGAGCTATATCAAATTTATTCAAAACTCAATCTCAATCATCCATCTTAGTCAAATTTACTATTTTTTACTTTTCAAACATTTTTTAACCATACATTCTCCCAAAAATACTATTCAAAACCACATTATTCACGAACTTTTTTCATAAAATGGAGCTCAAACAAGGACTTATAATTTCTTTCAAAAATTAAGTCATAAATATGTTATTTTATATATATATATATATATATATATATATATATATATATATATATATATATATATATTCTATTAATTAATTAAATATATTAAAGTCACGACAATATCCTATTATTTTTTGTCACGGTTAGGCACTAGCCATGTAATCACATAACGTCATAGTTAGAGTAAAAAATTACAAATTTTTTAAGTCACAATTTATTTATTGATTACAAATTATCAAATTAATAGATTATAGCGTATTTATCGATTAACAATTACAATTTTATAGGTCATAAATTATGAAATCAATAGGTCATAATTTATTTATGGGTCACAAGTAATTAATAGCTTTAGTTTCGTAACACTAGCGATTTATATACTGATTTATTTATGATTTTGAGGTAAAATGTGTGATTAAAAAATTGAGAGAGAATGTGTGTGGTTAAAAAGTGATTTGAAAATTTGCTTGATTAATAAACTGATTTATAAAACCAATTTATTTGGTTTTCCAGACGGATATAGTAAATTTTGGTCGCAACTTATTTCTTAATTACAAATTATTAAATTAATCGATCACAATTATCTAATTAACCAATCACATATTAGTCTTCATCTCCCACCTCGACCCACCTAGCTCTACCATCATCTATGCTAGTATTATGGACACAAAATCAGCTAATGCTTAATTCATAAAACCCAACATGAACTGTAATATATCCTCATGGATTCCTGGATGTGAGCCATGGTGGGCTTGTATTGTTGCTCCAGATCAGAAGGTTGACTTGAAAATGGATCATTTTCTCTTCAAAGTAGGTTTGAATGCGAGCTCATTCGAAGTTGGATGAGATCTAGTTTTTACAATTTAAAATCTTCATTGTATAGGTTTCATTTTTTTTGTCGAATTCCGGAGATTCTTACCAAGTTGTTTGGAATTTTGAGCAAGTGATGATGGAATAATGGGGATTGCTATGCTTTGGTAGCGTTGGTTTTTCATATTTTGTTGGTTATTTTATGTTAGTTAATACTTTTTAATTTTTTTGCAATGTTATGTAGAGTTTGCATATTATTTGGTATCACATTATCTTGTGTTGGGGCCTGCTTTGATTGGATAAGTAGACTAGGTTGTTTAGTGTTAGCTGGTTTATTATATTCCATGGCAACTCTGCGATAATGCTGGTTTAGATTTAACTGATGTGAATGAAGCAGGAAAAGGAACATTTTGGGAACGCCATGAGCAAAGAGTTCTTTCTTACCTCAATAGTGTAGAGTACCGGAAGCTTGAACATAACTATAAGGTGCATCTTTGAGATCCTTCCCTGGAATCCTTCGTTTGGTAACACTGTTTGATTTATAAACTAATTTATTTATAATTTTAAAGTAAAAAGTAGTGGTTAAAAATTGAAGAGAGAAAATGTGTATGATTAAAAAATTGTTTGAAAAATTGTGTAGTTTATAAGGATGACTTAGACAGTATGACTCACTTTCTTGGGTTATTAAACTACAACTGTGCTATGTAGCATGATATGCTTAGGCATAGCCACTTATTATTTTTGTAACCAGTACTTGGGAACCAAGTGTTGGATTGGTGCATATCATCTCCCAGTACCTCTCTAACACCTTATACCTTTTTTCAATTTGGTTTTATTACATTTTGTAAACACTTGGCTAGATGCTTCTACTTTATACTTCCATGCAGGAATTTTTCTATTGAAAGCTTCATCATCTCTATTATTTCTATTCTTCCATTTTAAAAGATTAAGTTAGTATTATTCTGGCATATAGTTTTGTCTCATCCAACACAGTGAAACATAATTCCTTACATTCGTACTTAGCACGTAAGAATCCAAATCTTTAAATTTTGTAACCAAGTTCTATTCAGAAAGAAGATCGAACAATCCAATCTTAAACAAACTCCAAAAGTTCATATAACACTTTCCTACCATGTTTATTTCAATTTCTAATCCATCAAATAATCTTTCTTCACAGCTTAAATGGAGTAAGAACGAGGATTTAAGGACCGAACCTGATCACATCCCTGAGCAAATCCTTCAAACATTGTTGTGCCCAGGGTATTACACCATGGCAGGACCCACCATAGAAATGCCAGAGCCCAAAAGACAGCACAAATAATAATTCAATTTAGTATTCCTTATATGAGGATCTTTTCATAAATTATCTGAACCTGCCAGTCGCATTAAACTGCAAGGAATTTAGAACCCATCATTTCAGGGGCTGACTTGAAAGATGAGAACACAGATCCCGTGTTAAACCAGGAAAACTAGATCGAATTTGTCCAGCTGCTACCAATATCCGAACTGTCACTTCGCAAAATTTCCATATCCACCTCCTCCACAATCTCAAGGTATTATTTAGTTCACACTGGGGGAACCAGAGAGCATGAACTAAGGCCAAGATTAGCACCTTTACGAGAATAGCCAGTATCGAGCATCCAGTGCAATACTCCACTAAAAACCAACTGAATTTATCAGTTGCAAGGGGAATTCGTGGATTTATAGCTAATAAACATGGTGTGTGACTGTACTTGGCGTAGAAGCTTCCATCCAGATGCCTTCTAAGAGACAATTCTTGAGTGTTGAGCCCCACGTTCAGACACCTCTTGGAATGCTCGGATGTCAAAGTTGGATTTGCAGAATAATAGTCACTTCAAGCTCAAATCCAAGGAGTCCAACCTTCATACATATTGCAAAGATTGTCTATATTTGTGGCTTGCCTGATCAGAAAATCCACTTGCTCTGCAATGCTAATTTCTCTGCCAAATCCAAGAAAGCATGGCTAAATCGCCGACCACATTAAATTTATCAATTGGATTTTGTCAAGCATTAGATGGGAAGCAAATACCTGTTATCAATGATATCTTGACCATCTAGTTTCATCTCTACGCATCTTAAAATTGACATTGCATAAGCATTTCTACCTACAATCCCAAACAATCATTCAGAAAGCAATGTAACACATTTGAGAAAAAATGCAGATCCATCTCTAGCCTAGATCAGTAAGATGTTTTCGAAGACTAGATTTCTTACCCCCAACCGCTCGACCACCAGATTCTGTGTTTATTAACATTGTTTCAAGAGATCCGTCCTCGACCTTGTCATGGTTCAACAAAGACGCCTCGTCTTTAAGGACAAAACTCACATTGGAGATTTCCTGATTCAAAGGAAGTATGTTCGTGTCAAATGTTTTGGAGATAGATCATACCAAGAAGCCCTAGATTAAGCTTCCTCTAAGAAAGTAAATTATTACAAACCTGCGTGATTTTTGGGTCTATCTCCTCAAGTGGTGATCCGTGTGCATCAAGGTAGTGTGGTAAATCCCTGTTGTCTTTGTTATCAGAGTCACCTGAAAGGTGTTCCTTCAAGTCTAGACAACTCAAGTTATCTGCAATACTTGCCTCTGCTGATGTAACCCCAGACTCTGTGCTGCAACCGCTGATGCTCTCAGGCGGAGATATCCATCCTTTATCTTGCAAAGGCGCCCCATCCAAACCAACTGAATCTATATAATTTTCACCATCAGGTTTGTAGAACGTCTCTCTCTCCTCAGTATCGTACTCGGTGTCATGACCAGCAACATCTGCCTTTGATGAATCAATATCTTGTGACCTTACTTCCTGGCTTTCTCCCAATCCTTCAAAAGCCTGAAAAATAATGTAATAACAGGCATCGTAATGTATACACCCAATATAGATCATGCATTTAACATAAATTATATCGATTCCATTACTTTATGAAGATTGCCAGCATGAAGACTAGCAGCCCTTGCTAGCCCAGTCAGGATTGAGAAAAGGCCTTCCACAGACAACATGAGAGATGGAACCAAAGGCTTGAACAATTGAACAGCTTCCTTTATCCTCGTACGGTAAGACTGGAATATGGCCTGTCCATGAATGGGGGATATCTCCATTTTTGTCTCTTGTTCCCGAGCCATTGCATCAGTCATAGCAGCAACATCATTTGATAATACAGACTCAAGAGGTAGCAGGACTGAATTAGCCTGTCCAGGATACAAGAAACTCAAAGTTATATGTTGTGTATATTTGATACCACTACCAAGTATTACAAAAGAAAGCAACCAAACAAAGAAAAGTAACGATGATTAAATAACATACCTTTGAAAGATCTTCCATAAGAGAGAAGTGTAATGCGCTAGCCTCTTTCCCCAAACTATGAACGTCATGCAGATCTTCTGTGATAGCCAAGACCTAGAGAAGTTTGGTACAGATAGTCAAGATATATGTACAAGTAACTATTATTCCCCCATGAAAAACTAATAAACATAATATTATTGGCATATCAGTAAAAATCCTCACTTCATAGAACCTACAATATGTCAATAACTATAAAAGATGCAGTACTGTCACTTTTAATCTATTTGAATGCATGAATATGTGTAATTGGTGGTAGCGTGAAAGGATGATGAAACAGCTAAGTCTCAATTTCTGTTTTACTCTTAATAGACAAGTCACAAAGTCCGTTCTCGAAATACGATTGAAGTTACCAGTCCCCATTCACAACTCAAATTAGATAACTTGGATAGTATAAATTCTTCTTCGTAATTAAAGATTCTACTGAATGGGCAATAAAGGGTTACCATCCACAGGAGAGTTACTACATTTCCATGTTATGATACTACATTTTGGAGAAGATATCGGCATAATCCTCATTCCATAAAGAATAGGACTAAGCTTCATAACAAAGTAAGAAACACAAGCTGGCTTAGCGATCAAAGTGCACAAATAAATATGCAGCATAGAAAGAAAGATAAAGTCCTAGTTTTGCAACTAATTGTAACCCCAGCCCACCTCCCATGCAACTCCCCTTCCTTCCCACACCCCAACGGAAAATGGAAAGCAAAAAATGCAGACTACAAAGTGAGAATGACACTTATAATTCAATCAGCCAAGTTATAACAATTTATAGCTTCCATATGCTCAAGTGTTTCTTTGCTACACTTGACCATGGAAAGGTACTTAGGAAACATGATAAAATGAGCAGACAATTAAATATCCCATGCATATATAGCAATTCCTTTTCTACTCCCCAAAATCAGAGTGGAAATCTCACTATCTTCTATCAGTTATCCAAATAAATACTAACACATGGATTATTCGGAACATAATTGATGGTGTTAAAAGTAGAAGTATGTTTCTATTAGTCCATAATCTTATCAATATTATATGCCTCTATTCATCAAAAATCGTTAATGCCTCTAAAGTTCCATGAAAGAATATTATAAAACAGAATAAGACTCCTATTATTTACTCATGAGAATTGACATTGATAACACTTCTTAGAAGTAGGTTGAATAAAATACAATGTTAAAGATTAATATTGAACAAGCTGAGCATGACAGAATTATGGGAATAATACATAGATGAGAAAAAAATTTATTCTGATTCTATCCATTCAATCATGACCTCTCTCTGCATCCATGAAATGAGCAAAAAGTTATTACATGAGATATCAGGTGTAAATGCTGGCCTACACTATCTAGGAGTAAGGAGGTCAAAAAATATGAATATGAGTTGTGTCAATGAAATAATGAGGTGAACCAGAAGAAGCTAAACTCATTCATTTTGTAGGATCCATCAAAATAATTGATTGTTCCCAAAAAATGTGGATGATCTCATGAAGTTACCCTAGTTAATCTGTAGGTAGGTAATCTCTGAGTTATTGAGTTTCTGATTCTTTTGGATAGGTTGAGTACCAAAACTAAATATCATGGTGTTTTATGACATCCAAATGAAGTAACTTATCCAGACTTGGGAAATATGGAAAGCATTAAATTACCTCCTCGAGCATGGAACCACACTCAGAAGTCAAAGCACTGTGGCCTCTAATAATTCCCACAAAAGCAGATAGAGCAACACTGGCTTCATAGGCAGAGTCCTTCATTGCAAGAAGAGTGCTTTGCAAATCACCTGCAGAGGATGAAAAAGGTAAGTGGAATTCTGACAACACTCAGGCCCTCTTGCAACTCATCGAGTTCTATAGATTTTTTCTTCCTTGAAAATAAATAAATAAATCCCTCAGGAATTCATTTATTTTTAATCACGAGTGAATTTTATGCGTCATGATAAAGTAAGGCCTACCAAACCAGTTAAAAGACGCTCTAATATAGATGCAAATTTTGAGCATTTTCATAATGATCTCATGAAAACCAAGGAGTGTTCACCTTCTATAGAATACATATATGCACACATAAGTGTGTATCATTTAAATCTAATACTCTCCGTCTCATTCTGACACTTTCTGTTTTTGGTTGTACTACAACAAATATCACTGAACAACAAAAATCAAAGTATATTTTCATTTAGATTAAAAAAATACCCAAATAAAGTGAGTAATAAAATGTAAAAAATTTGATATCCACATATTCAAACTCATTTCAGAACATCAATTTCAAAATGAGGGTGAGCTGAAGAATTTAACAGAATAACTGGCAAGAAGTCTTCATGTATGAAATCCTGCATATTTTATGGTGAAAATCACATCATAAATTAAAATCACCGTATCTGGTATGACAAAAAAAATCTAACAATTAAAACAGTGGGCATTCTGATTAATGTAAACAAGTGGCATAAAAATCTGTTAAAACACCATTTGGATCTTTTAAGAATAGGTATTTGCTATTGGTTTGCCCACACTTCCATCTTCAATGAAAGAGATTTTTCACCTGATGAGGACTTTGCTTTATCAGAAGCCATGCGAAGTTCATTTGTTGCAGAAACTAAACCATTAGAGGCAGCTTCCATGTTGCTTTGTGCAAGCTTCCATTCTTGTTCAGCACCTGATGCATAGCATGGAAAAAATATATGTTATCGAAGAACTATGTAACACTGTAATAAAAATAACATCTATTTTCACCAACAGACTTGAAACTAACGTGTAAAGGAGTGATAAGTAACATCCAATTTTGTTAATGCATTCAAGTAAGCTTGCTGCCAAATCACAGCATCAGTACTAGTCCTTAATGGATAAATTTCTCCCGAGGTCCTCAAAGATCCATCTCGTGAAGCTTCAAACTCCAATATGGAGGTGCAAACTTTCATTATGTCTGATACATTTTCTTGAGCGTCCTGCAACAATTTTCGCCGCCTTGCCAAATGATCATGAAATTCATGAGGTATTCCTGTATTTCCGGCCGACATATTTGGCATGGAATTACGGCCACCACAAGCCCAGCTCATAGCTCTCTCAAGCTGCCCTTCTGCTATGATAGAAGTTTGTTCACAAGATTGCAAGCACTCCAATGATTTAGAAATTTTGGCAATTGAAGATTGTATATTGTCGAGCAATTTTGGTCTGCTAATGTTTAAAATAACTTTAAGCAGGTCATCATTTGCAAGAATTTTAAGAGAGATGAACTTGGTATTTTGTGAGGGGCTCAATGTCATATCATGCATCCATTCCATCTGAACAACTTCCAAGCTGGTCTTGAGAAGAGCTTCCTTAAGTTCATTCACCTGCCTCTTCATAACGGAAGCTGCTGATTTTGCTGCCCTGACAGTTTCATGTGCATTGCAGTACTCTTCAAGCATAAGTTGCACTTGTTTAACAGCGCCAAAATCTGTCTTTGTTGGACCAAAGTCTACATCCTTTGTTGACTCTGCTTTTTGCCTCAGAATCTCTATTTCTCTGTCTAACCTTGTCAACAGAATTGGAGCAACTCGCTCTTTCAAGTATTGTCCAATATACTCCTGAAGTTGAATTTTAACCTTTGTCTTCACTACATTCACCAGTTGGTCAAATCCTAAATTTTGATCAAAGGATGCATCAACATCACGTGTGCAGCACTCAAGCAATAGATCAACAATAGAGACTTTCCAAATAAAAAAGGAATGACTGCATTGTATGCCTGGAAACTTCCATATATACTCAGATATTGGGCTTCCTGCACTCATCAAGTCTGCAAGGTGAGAAACTCCACTTGAGCTGCATGAAACAGGTCCAGAAAATGAAGTCAGTGCTCGATCAACAGATTCCAACTCGGAAAATGGTTGAAGTAGTGCTGCCAAGAGTGCTTTGCTTCTAACAATATGTGGTTCTATCTCAGGCTCAGCAACAATTAGAGATTGCAACTGTAGTTCAGAAGAGGCTAGAGTGTTATTAATACTTGCTTCTTTCTTTAAAAGGGATGAAGATCGCAGGTCTTTCTGGCTCCACATCTGGTGAAGTTTATCCAGCTGGTCTCTGCACGCTTCTTCTTGAGAAGCTAGTTCCTCGGCTTCTTCCCAAGATAAATGGTCTCTGCCCTTGACAGCTGCTTCTTCAAGAGCCAACTGCTGCTCAGTGATGAGACCAACTTTCACAAAGTAGTTCTGCTCAAGTTCAATCACAGAAGCCCTCTCTAGTTCAACCTCGATGAGCTGCTCCAGTGCTGTATCTACCGATCCCCGAATTTGGGAGACTGATCCAAAAGCATCCATAACTTCTTGATTAAATGAAATTACAGATTTTATCACACTGGGTAGAACAACTTCAATCATTTTCCAAACCAGGTTTTTACAGTAAAGAAGAGTGGTTTTAAAAATAGAAGCCCAGTTCAGTTGGAATGCATTATTTGAACTATGTGCATCTGCCTCAACATCACAGGTATCCTCTGGTCCAACATTCTGCTTTAGCTCATTGAGAAACTCAGTTACAAGGACACATTTTTCTATATGTTCTTCGAGCTCATTGGAAAAGGATCCAAGATCAGATAATGGCCCATTGTCTGCATTTCTTT
The DNA here is from genome assembly GCA_963555705.1 of Ligustrum vulgare. Classification (NCBI taxonomy): domain Eukaryota; kingdom Viridiplantae; phylum Streptophyta; class Magnoliopsida; order Lamiales; family Oleaceae; genus Ligustrum; species Ligustrum vulgare. The sequence continues at coordinate 49,306,805 of OY743174.1, forward strand.
CCCCCAGAAAATGATTCAGGCCTTTATTCACTAGGTGCTTAACATCATAGAACAAATTGCTCGTGGCTGTATCTAATACAATTAGAACCCTTTCTTTCTTTTCATCAATCTCCTTGTGCAAGGCAGATTCTGATGGTTCTCCACGTGTCGCTAGTCCCAAACCCAAGTCATTCTCTCTTCTATTGAGACTATTGTGCTGCGCATAGTCCATGAAAGCAGATAGAAGACGTTCCTTGGATTTCACTTCAGTATCTGCACCAATTGAGTTCACAAGTTCTGCACACTCTTCTTCCAATCTCTCTATATCTCCTGCATACTTTGATACCTTAAGACAAAGAGCATCATAATTACTCTCAATAGAACTATATCCATCTCTGTATCCATTCGTGATGAGCTCAGCTCCCTGCCTCCGAGCAATTGATATAACATCTGACGAGAGTGCGTTCAGAGAAAGTAATATCTGTGCCCAACCATGTACTGGACTGGTTATAATGTAATTTAATGGAAGGATCCGCTGCAGAGCCAATGAATACAATTGGAGTGCTGCAACCGCTGAAGAAAGCCCAGAATCCAGCTCGGCAACTAAATGAGAAACTTCCCTATCAATGTCATGGCACTGAACTTGAGTGGGTTCAGGAACAACAGTCAATGGAACCCCAGCCACTAGAACTGCAAATGTCAGTGACAGAGCTTCTTCTGAACCAGTCAGCTTAATACATGCTTTAATTTCAGGAACTGAACTACTTCTTAAAGCATCAAGAATCCTTCCATGCTGCTCAATCCAAGTTGAAGCCTCTCGTCCCTTCTCCACTATCATAGCCTGTGCTTGACTGAATTCTCGAGCCTGCACTTCAAACAAGGCATGGCTTTTCTCTGAATTACAAGTTGCTTCAGCAACAATTGATTTCACAGATTTCTCATGCAAAAGAAGGTTAGATCTCTCTTGGTCCGCATGATAAAATAGACTGGAGACAACCTCATATTGACTCAGAATGTCAGCAAACCTCTGCACATTATTTCTAAAGGGTTAATAAGTTCCAACTAATAAAAAAACTCGGGATAGGCCAATATGACAGTAAGTATACACACCTCAAGGGTCGACTCAACAGCTGGTAAGGTAGCCAACAAAAGATCATGATGTTCCTGGTAATTTAAAAAAAGAATGAGTCAACCTAAAGTCATAATCAAATGTGTGCTCGGTGATTCACTCTCAAAGAAAAGGAATGTAAAGGAAGATATTAAAAACTATTATTATCATTGTCAAAAGAGGACTTAGTGAAATATAAAAAAGAGAAACAGAATAAAAATAGCAATAAAAAGGTTTATCAGAACTATTTACAGAATACATTATAAAGCAGCACAGATTAAATAAAAATTACATATAAACAAAGACCACTGCTGAAAATTTCAGAACTTCACATGGAAATGGAAACCAAAAGAGTTTAGCCTAAACTAAACAAAAAGATTCTCTTGATATTAAATCACACAAAGGGACATATCCTTCAACTATTGGAAATTACAAAAAAGAAGATGAATATTCTGTAGAATAGGCCAATAATACTGTTAAAGTTATTCATCAGTACCTGCAATGGAACACGAATTTCTTGGACACGGGATGCAAATAGACTTAAGCTAACAGCAAGCTCCATGCCCTTTCTTTCTTCACCTACAATAGCCGCGTCATCGTGAAAGTTTGCACGTGTCCATTCCACAAGTGGATCCCAAACAAAAACCTCTAGCAACATCAAGACAATATCCTTATTCTTCTTCAGAACACCTAAAACAGCTTCACAATTTGCCCTAAAGGTACCTTCCACACCAGTCAACCCTAATGCAGCTTCAATTGTCTGGGTAAGGCGGAAGGGTACAATTTCAGGAATTTTTAATCTCTGTCCTTTGTCAAAGCACACATTGTAATCAATATGCACAATATCCCCACTACAAAAATCTATGAGGATATTATCCAAGTGTCTATCACCTAGACCCAGAATATGACCGACAATACTCATGGCTGCCAAACTCCCAGAATACCTGCAAGAAAACCAATTTACATGAAGTATCCATATTTCAATAAACAGTAAACGCCTTGCAAGAAAATGAGGACTTGTCTGCTCATCACAGCTCAACTTGAGAAATAAAAATATGATTAATCATCAATTGCCATAAATTATTTTTAAAAATATAGAACAAGTACAATTTTTAGTAATTCTTTAGTGTGAATAGTTGTTCTGGTGAAAATTTAGGATTGTCAACGATTTTTCTTTTTAAATAAGACACTGAGTTAATAACACTCCAGAATGCCTGCGAAAAAATTAAAATAGGATATAGACAGAGAGATGCACTTGGTAATATATCCAAAACTTATGACTATAATGCAATAGTTGAAATGAGATCGTGAATATCACATGCATGTGCCAATATATTTGTATATTAAGCATAATAACCATGACAACTTGTGGCAGCCTTTTAATCTAATAGTAAAACACCTTTTCAATTTTGAGCTGAAGGCTTTGAAACCTTCACTGGCACACCAAAGCTCTTGATGAAGAAGTTGCTTTGGAGCCTCCTTCATAAGATCCCAAAGTACTTTTCGCTTGACATCATGAGGCCAGTCTCTTCTCGATATTACTCTTCTAATGCCTTTCTCTTTGAGTGCAGGTATGATTTTACCATAAAACATGTCACTGGGCCGGGGCACAGGTGGAGGAACCATATGTTTTGTATCAGCACTCAATGCAGAAATCTGTGCTAACTGGGTTCGGTTCTGCCATGATTTAAACACGCTATAAATGCTAATGACATTGTCCACCCATCGGATCAGGCCAGCTCGTCCGCTAATTGGTGTCACAGAGTAATGACGAATGCCAAGTGACCGACTACGAGTTGCAGATGATGAATGCAGAAAACCATTTACAGCTTGCAATAGCTGCATAATTCTGGCGTCAAGACGCAAGTCCTCTCGCCCTTTCAAGAGATATGTATACTTCTGACCATCAGAGCCCATTATAACAAGTTTTTTGGGTTTGGTCTTGGTTGATAAAATTGCCACTTGTTCAGAGAAAGAAGCAATTGTCACAATTTCCTGGGAAGCACTATTTAAATCTCTTTCTGATTCCGACATTGTAATTTGCTTCTCAAGACCTGGCATTGGAGCATCAGATGATGACATACAAGCCAAATGAGGGGCAACTTCTCCTAGAGATATTGATAACTTTCTTTGATGAGATGCCAAGGAAGCAGCAACATTCTCAAATGGTCGCCACGCATCCCCTAGCATCGCAGCTGATGCAGGAGGCATCTTGAATTTTGTGACAGCTGTTTTGATTTGTTCCTGGTACTCCTCAAGGAACCACATCTCATGAGGTGTTTCGGGCTTCCGAGAAGTAGAAGCTAAACGACGCTCTAAGACCACAATGATGGGAGCCATCATAGCCGAGTATTTTGCAGCATTTATCTTATTTTTCTCTCCGGGACTAAGAGTTGTACTCTCTGCAATTCGTGCAGCCTCCTCTTTCAGCAAATTTATGCGCCTCATAACATCTGATGAACAGACCGTTTTAAACAGGTTAAAAGATAATTAAATTAATAACAGAGAAATGAACATTGCGATAAAGAAAGAATGAATATCATTAAGTCGAGTGAGATTTCTCCACCAGAATGGGCGAAAAAACAGGATAAAGCAGCTTGGCTAAGAAATGGCCAAAAACTATGCTGAATCATCTCTATATCTATATTTTTGTTAATAATATGTTTCTTAATCTGTGTTACATTACTCATATATTCCACAATAAAAAACTTCAAAAGCATGCAATCAAGCCTTAATCAATCAAATATTAGAAGAACATTCGATTTTCATAGCAATGTAACACATTTTTACAGATTTTTGATCAAAAAATAACTCTAGGACATTTTTTCCTGTATCCACTTTATCACATGTGCACTCACTATATTGCGGCATAGCACCCTTGGTGACTCCTCCATATTTCACATAAATATTAGGAAAATAAATGTAATTTGTTTTTGGCACTCACCAAGTATGCATAAACTAGAATTAATACAGTTAAACACATCTAACTATTATCAAGCCATTTCAGTGAGAAAAAGGTCACCTGCATGAAGATCTTGAAGTGTGCTTAGCCACAATTCCTCCCAAAGTACAGTTACATTTTCAAGCTCTTTAATCATCAGCTGAGCATCTTGTACTAACCTTGGATAAAGCTTATTCTGCCGAAAAAATTATCAGTCATAACTGGGATAAAGCTATGCAAGAAGTAGAATTTAATGGAAATACACGTGGCAGCAAAAGTTTCCCAGTCATAGAGCTAACAATGACAAGTACATCCTTTTTATAAAAGTAGAAGTTCTATTAATAGTTCAAGAAGTACAGTATTAGGAATTTAGAAGACAGGATGTTCCCTAAGAATTAAAAAGGCTGGAATTCAAGGAACGAATCATAATCCCAATAGAGTATGTTCCCACTTCAAATTCATGAGAGAAAGATCCCAAAATAAACCAACGGCCTTTCATCATAAGCGAGCTTATGATAGAGCTGTTAGCAGGTCACAAGTAGGATGCACATAAACTAGATGAATTAGAAGAAGATATACCCCCAGACTGAACATAATCCTAGAAAGAGTAAAACAAGCCTAAGGATCCCAATTAATAGGGGATTTTTTAAAGGAAACCAAGCCTTATCATCAGTCCTAATCCTCTAGTTCTTTCTCTTGTTGAGTTACGAGTTAGTAAGAATCAAGCATACGCCTCCCGTGGAATCGGACAAAGGATCTTCAGTACTAGATGCACTGATATAAACTGATTCTAAAAAAACTCTAGAATTTCATTTCCAACAAAATACACCAAAGAACAGAAATAGAACCCCTCTCTATAACTTTTCACAATCATCATCAAACTGCAAAAAACTCATACCACAAAGTTCTAGGAAACGCACAATGCCGAAAACAAATTTTCTGGTAAAGAAAAGAAACAGAGTAGTGAATCTATAATCAGCATAATATTACATGCAAACATTTTACCACCAATACTTTTCTTAGCAAAGAACTTTTCCTCTTGTTTCCCTATACTTAAACCAAATAAATAAGCCAAATCCATGAAAGTTTGGCAAGAGTCAGAAGTGGCCAGGTAGGAAATATAAAAACCGCATTTTTTTTTATCAAGGTGTGTCATGTAAGATTTTGCTTAGAAACATGTGGATATCAACTAATATGGCATAATATAAATATAAAGGAGAGTTAAAGGAGCCATATTTATTTTACAGCATTGGAATAACTTTGATTTTGTTTTATAGTTGTTTCAAACATTATTATTAATTTAAATAAGTCAAGACTGCACCATAACTGTTGAAATTTTTTATTAATGATCAAGATAGAGTTCATTCAAATTAGAGATTCAATAAAAACATTTCAGAATTTAGAAATACTAGAATGACATTGAGCCCAATACTCTGATGCATGATGACAAAATAAACCAAAATCTGCAAGTACCGAACACCTTATAAACAGCCAAAAATACATAAATCTTCGAACATAAACAAGTTCTTATTTACCCTGATGAGCAAACAGATAATTGCATAAGGCAGGAAATTATAACGCTTTCAACTTACCAAGCTAAGCCACCATGAGAAAGAGACAGTAACTTTTACGGCACATATGGAGTCGGATTATCCCATTAAGATATCTGATATATGGAAGAGTTTTTTTCGCTTATGTGCTAGATTGTTACATACTAACAGGCTATACAACTATATAGATAGTCAAACAATAATTAGTGGAAGAAAATTATATTTGGGATGCTCAATTAAGTGGCAGTTGACAAGTTCAAACAGTTACCGCAAAACAAAAATTAAGAAGAAAGCCAAGAAGAAAACATCAGAATATTTATTTATTTAGGCCTTGAATAAGGATGCCAAAAGGAAAAGATTCTTGAAGTTACAAGAAAATCTCATCGTGGTGGCGTTCCAATTTCAAAGGTGTACCTCCACATTCGCATTTACCGCTTGAATATAAGTACCATGCTACAGGGATCAAATAAATAGAACTAAACTTCTAACCAATCATGTCCATGCGTATATACATAGAAAAGATTATTAAACAAAAATGCAATATGCTATAGGTAGCAATGGAATATTTATAAAAACAAAATAAGTAATCGTCAAGTAGACATGGAAACGGAGACTTCTACTAACCAAGTAAGCCAGAATTGTCTGAATCTCTTCAGAAGATTGCTTTCCATAAGCATTTGCATCAACAAGGGTAGGGTAGACTATAGACCAAGGAAATAACTTTGCCAGCATGACTAGCAAACTCTCCAACTGCTTCCGAACCACCTGTTCAGGATGAGCACTCAATCGAGCAAACAGTTGAGGAATTATCTCCTTCAGAAAAAGAAACACCAAATTAGTATTTAGTGTTTTTAATTTCAATCAATATAAAAAATAAAGCACTATCTCACCTGCCAGGGTAGTAAAGGAACTATTGAAAGACCAGGTTCGAGTGTATCTTTTAACTCAACCCCATAGTTGAGCAGAATGTGCAGGACATATAGTGTGGCCCTCAGGGTGTAACTCACAGATTTATACTGGGAGTTAACATCGCAGCCAGTTAATTGACCACCAATAATATTCAAAGACGAATGTGAGAGATAATTAATGAAAGCTTGTGCTGCATGACCAAAGAGAGAAACCCTTCTCCTCCTAAAAGACCACCAAACCTCAACCAAGTCATCCACCATAGATAATACTTCAGCTTCATCCAGGGAAACATTAGTAGACACTAAGCATTTGTGTAACTGAGAAGATAGCATAGCAGACAAGCTAATGCTACTGCAGTCCTGGATTCCAGGTGCTCCAGCTGCAGTCTCAATAACATCTACTATGTGATGAAACAAAGACTTCAGATTTTTTTTATTTTCAGCATATCCCACAAGACTACAAGTTCTTGCTTCTTCATTTCTCTCTTTCAAGTCAGATCCTTCCTGAACAACCTTATTAATGATTTCCTTAATATGCAACTGCTCATCTTCAGTTAACCTAAATCTATTGGGTTGTATTTCAGTAGCAAGAATAGGAGAAAATGAACAAGAATGCAGAGCAAACTCATGATTGGAGGAGACGGATGCTACAGCTTGAGCATAACACCAAGAGGCGTATGAAATCCATGACTTTCCCATCGTGGGGCAAAGACGAGTAGACATCTTTTTAACAGTACCTACAAGTTCATCAACTATAAGACTTACACCTGAGCTTATATTACCATCAGAGAAAGAAAGTGCCTCTTTGACTGGAGAATCATCAGTGACATTGAAGTCTGTTAGCATCTTAACAACATCATCCCCGATCTTTTTACCAAAACAGTCTCCCTGCAACCAATTTGCGAGTTTCAAGCAAGCCTTGGCCTTTAAAAAACTATCCCGAGAGTTGGAACTTTTGACTGAAGAATTATCTATACAAGGATGCACAAATGACCAAAGACTCACCAATGCATCTTCAAGCTTGTTTTCAGAATGCATGAGTAGAATGTTCTCATAATGCAAACTAGAAATCATATAATCACGAGATCTTTCATCAGAACAACTTGACACGTGAACTTTGAGATAGTTAATAAGACGTGTTGCCAACATAAGATTGCTTTGCTTGCGGGCTAAGCTCGATAAATTCTTACAAAGTTCAAGAGTCCCTAGTGCAGTTGGAAGTGTGTTTTGACGAACTCGCAGAACTTTTAGCCACAGATTGCAATCCTGGTGTACTCGGTTACATAGGAACTTGCCTGTTTGGATATATGAACTTAATATTGACTGGGAGGGCTCACTGTTGCTGCTTCCAGGTTCGCAACTTCTGTCAAATTCAGATATGCAGTATAACTGATTGACATGTGGTGCTGCCTCCACCAAGCCATCAAGTGGCAACACAGACAATGTCTCCTCCAGCATTGACTTGGCCTTCTGCAGCTCATGGGGCACCTTGTCCACCTTTCCCTCTTTTTGTAGAAGCATTGCCTGCAAAAGCATTTGCTCACTCCTCTGCAATGCCAACTTTGGATCAAGTGTGAGTTCATTGCTACTTTTAGGGGTCAAATCAAGGCATGCCCATGCGGCCTGGTACTCACCCTCATCAAAGCGAGCCAAGGCTTGAATTGAATTTATTTCATTACCAGCAGTAGTAAGAGCTCCGGAGTAACTCTTTCCAGCATGCTTTGCACGAATTGTTTGCAACTCTAAAAGCCAGGATTCCAAAGACTTCCAATCAGAAACAGCTGTATAATTCTCGATAATACGAGCAATGGCAAACTGCACACCATCAGAACCCATAGAAGTAAGTGATTCTTCAGTCTGTAACAAATGAATAAAGTGAGCAGCAGCTTTCTCGTGCTGGCCTCCTGCCTGATATACAAGGCCAGAAATCCAGGCAAAAAAGCCTGAGTTCTTGCCATCACTTGGGCTTGGGTTGTCCTCTGCAAACAAGGGAGAGAAAGCCGTGGTTGCCCATCTCTCTAAACCAACTAATGCCTCCGGTTCATAATTCTTACAGAAAGCCAAAGTCATGTGTTGCAAGATCCTCAATATATCTCCAGCATATCTTCCTCTGATGTTATGGAGATTTTCTGTGAGATGGACTCTTGACTTCTCCATCAGTGCTGAAGCCACAAGGTTCCGGAGATCCTGCAGACGTGAGGTGCAGTAATGAATCGTAGTGTCATGAGACTGAAGTGCCAATCCAGCATTCATCATTGGGTCACATATTCGAGAAAACCACTCTTCACAAACTTTTTTATTTGCCCGAAAAAATAAAGAGCTTTGCCGGGAAGGACACTGTAATACAGTTGATCCTTCATATGCATTATACACATTTTTCTTCAGCGCCTCGACAAATTCCAGTAATAATCTCATTGGCAATAAGTGAGCATAAGAACCTATGACACTTAAATTTCCATCATTTTGGTCTGCATCCAACTGCAGCACGTGAGCAATGTCGACAAGCATGCGCTCCAATGCAGCAAAAGTTTGTGTTGGCCCACCAAGGTTAGTCCGAAGTCGTGTAGTAATACAAAACCTAGCTGCTTCATGTATAGCCCACCATGCACCAGCAAGGATATTGACTGAGCAAATCCTTTCAAGAATATCTTCCTCCACTCCAGCATCCAACCATGAACCATTTGCATCAGCATTTCTTGTTTCTTCATGCCAAGTCGATGCAAGGTCCCTTTTGCTTCGGCAAGTATGAATGAGCCGCTGGATCCAAGAAGAAAGAGGCACTTTCCATCTTTGTGAAATATAACTCAATATGGAAACAAGTTGCTGAGACTGAAGTTGCTGAGGCAATTGCTTAAGAGCAAAAACTTGCTTCCAGTGCAAATTAGACCTGTTGGCAAATGTAAGAACTTGCAGCCGAGATGTCATAGCTGCTCGATAATCACAAAGACCACATGTGTATATCGTAATTGGCAGCAGATGTGAAAGCAACTTCAGATACACATTCTTTATGTTAATATCTGGATCTCCAAGCTGTTCGAGGATCATTTCTGCAATAATGGAAAAATGCATTGGATGGATAACTTTTGCTTGCAGAAGCATCTCAAGAACTGATGCCACATGAGATCTTACTCTCGGTTCCCTATCTGATGCAGCAGCCAAAGTCGAGAACACCAAATCCTGGATGATTTTGATGCATCCGAATGCTTCACAAGGGTAAAATGATGTACGTATATTTTCATACGTGTAAATAACATTTTCACAGAATTTATATATCCATTCAAGGGCTGCTATTTTGACTCCCAGGGGAGAAGATATGTTAAGAGCTTTGACAAGTAGAGCAGTGTACCTCCTCAGATGTCCAAAAACAATCGTTGCAAGTATATATCCTGCATTGTCACCCTCTGCATGTTTTTGGGATGCTGTCTGCAGTGAACCCCTCTCACCATCCTGTTCTTTTATAGAGCTCTTGTTTAAAAACTCAACCGTGGTAAGTGTTTCCAACGTTTTCAAAATAGTAACTTGCAAATCTACACTATTCTTGATGGATAGGTGAAATGGATCCAACGCTTTGATAATAGAAGTTGCTAATTTTTCTGCCCTACAAACATACAAAGCATCAATTTTTGTTCTCTCAATTAAACTACCACCTCCACCTAAAGAAATACAGCTTAACAGTACCTTCAAGTCAAATTTGACCAATGCAACCAACTCACGTATCGAGTAAGATTTAGGAGTTATAAATATATCAAGTTCATCCTCATTTAATTTTTTTCCAAGCATTTGCTTCAATAACTGTAGCTCTTCAATCAAGAAATCAATTGCATTTTCAACTACATCCGTTTTTTCATGTTGAAGGAAAAAGATATACGTAGCTGCAGCACTTCCAGTCACTAAGTGATTTGGATGCAGGCGCAGCTGAGATATGGGCATATCAAATCGCAGTACTTTTTGTACTGATGATGGTAGAAGGCCAAGCTTTTGCAGTGATAGCAGTTGAAGATTAGTTTTGAGAGCACCATGAACCTGGAAGGAAGTAATATTCTTTGTCCTCTGTAGTTGGTTTGCATTTTCCACTTGCAAGCTTTGAAACAACAAATCAACAGCAATAGGGTAAAAAGTAGAAAACCTATCACTTAAAATCTCTGCCAACAAAGTCAAGCATCTCCAAGAATCCTCTATCCATTTTGACCAACCAAATTTCCTCCCAACCATAGACAGGCATCCTAATAAAACAGGTACCATCTGGGAAAGAGGTTCGATTATTTGTTCGAGAAAATTTATTTCCAGCAAACCTGAAGCCACAGACTGCAAAACTGTACAAAAACAAGACAGCAAAGCAAGCAATCTTTTAAACTGTTGCGGGGTACCAGGGCTCCCATCCACAAGCAGTACATCCAAGTCACCCAAAAATTTTGACAGCAGCCCCAAAGAAAATTGCATATTATTCACCCAGTGTTTCTGAAATTGCAAGAAACTATCTATAATAATGCGCCTATCAGATTCTGTAATATCTGGTACCATTGCCCACCCCAGAAGCAGATCAACAATGTCCACAAAATGCGGCTGGAAGCATCTGAAAAACTTCAATGAAATCAGTGTCAATAAACCAAGAATTCTGTTCAGTAAACTCAAGGAGGTTCTCTCGTCCTCAAGAAGTTCTTGGCAAGCTTTGAGAATTGGCAATGCGTATCTTTCAAGCATTCCAACATCTCCAACACTAAGAAACTCGTGAAGGCCATCCAATGCTAGTTCTGCAGTTCCATCACCAATATTGCTAAGGGAAGGCAATGCCCAACCAATGAATCGATCAATGAAACTGCTAAGTATAACATGGCTCTGCCTTCCATTGGAGGCTACAGGAACCGAACACAATACAGAACACAAAGCCCCATATGCTGTGGTTGCCGCCTGACGCACTGAATATGATCTATAACAGGTTTAAGTGAAAAAAACATAAAAAATTAAGGTCACCGCAACTATGACATTAACTGCACAAAACTGAGTAGACTTCAATCTAAAAATCCTATGAGATTAAAACTTAAAAGCCTATTCACATTACAGAATCCATTGAAGCTAATTGCTTTGAAAAACAAAATAAGCCATTTTGATTTTCAAGTAGGATTTCAGAATAAAATTTCTTGAATTATATTGTTTTATTAGTAAAGAAAAAATACAAATTATCGCGGTTGCTTTATTGACCAAAAAGTTTAGTGTCGAGAGCATGAATTCATACATATACAGATAAAGATACACGTGTATATATATATATACACACAGAGTGAGAGATAGTGTAAAAGTACTTGTCAGAGAGGAGTTGAGAGAAGCCTTGAGCAAGAAAAGAGGCGGAGTGGGCGACCAGAAGGGAGTTAGGAGGGTATAGAATGGCACGGTGGAGAGAAGTGATGGCGGTGAGTCGAGAAGATTCTTCTTCCTCAGAAGACTGTGCGGCGGCGGAGGTGGCAGATGTTGTGGGGGAAGATGACGAGGTTGATTTTGAAGAGTCATCCTTAGGAAGCGCCGCCGTAAGAAGCGCCGCGAGCTGTTGGTGGTGGTGGTGATTGAGTCCTTGCATCATCTCTTCTCCGCATCTCTCTCTACTCTGTTACTTCTCTGGTATTCTCAGGCATCGTTTTGTATATCCTTTTCTCACCGGCATGAGGAATTTGAAGAACCACCGTCCACCGCCCTTCCGTTAGTTGAATTTGCCGTCCGTCTACCGCATTTACATCTTTGCCCTTTACACACTAGTACTAGTATATTGCTTTTCGCTGGTAGTCTGGAACCATAGGGGTACAGTTCCGAATTCAAGAGTTTAATTGTCCAATAGTTACTTAGCCATATTTGCTGGGATTAAAATTAAATTTTTTTAATGAATTTTAATAAAAGTAAATAAAATGTAATTGAAAATTTTTGAGTTCCATAAAATGTGTAATTAAAATTAATTGTAACTTTGATTTAAATTAAAATCTTGACTTTAATTGGTTCCAAACCGATATGTGTATTCCTCCCTAAAGTTTAAAGTGTCAAATTTTGATCACTAATAAACTTATCAAAATTTTAAACATTGGTCTTCGAAATAACTTTCATTTAACTATAATAATGGAATTAGTGGTGCTTATGTGACATACTTTTAAAGACGTTTTCGATAGCACGCTAACTTTTAAAAACATTTTCAATTGCTCACGAAACTTTTAAGACGTCTCTGATTGCTCACTAAATTTCATGGTGATCAATTATGATCATTAAACTTATAAAAACGATGTAATCTGTGTTTGGTAAAAGTTATTTGTGTATAAATAAATAATTTATTGTTTTCGAGATAAAATATGTTGTTGAGAAATAATTTTAAAAAATATGTGTGAACTAAAAAGTGATTGAATAAATTGTTTATCAACTTGTTTATAATCAAATTACTGAACACTTACATAGTGAAAAAAAAAAATCTCCGATTGCCCATTAAACTTTTAAATACGTCTTCGAATGCTTATTAAAATTTTAAAGACGTCTTACACTCTGTTTGTTAAAAGTTTTTTTGTTTAAAAACATATTTTTTATGTTTTCGAAGTAAAATATGTGATTGAAAAATGGAGAGAGAAAATGTGTGTGGTTAAAAAGTGATTTTGAGAATTGTGTTGTTTAAAAATATGTTTTTTTCTTGTTTGCCAAATAGAGGCTTAGATTACCCTCTAAACTTTAAAGTGATCAAGTTTTGACTATTAAATTTGTGAGAATGACGCTGCATATCCCTAAAATTTAGAAATGATCTTTCAAATTATTAATTGTGTACAACAAATAAATCTTTAGAATACTTGCATAGTTATATAATTATATTGTACGCATATTTATTTTAATTGTATATAAATCTTGCCTCTCTGATTTTATCTGCATATTTTAAGCTATTCATTGAGCAACTTAAAAATGTTCTTCAGGGAAGTGAAAAGTTCTATAAGGTTTGGAAAATTCAGTTATTGCCTCATGTTATTTGCTTTATAACCTGCCAATAATTCATTTTTCATTTCGGAAAGAACACTAATTGGAAGAGAAATTACTGAAAGTAATGCTTCTTCAATTCATCCTTTAAGTACTTATATGTGTATAGAAAAAAATTGTATCACTATTTTATTTAAAAATGTAAATCTAGTAATGGCAAATATAGCCTAACATTTTAATAAACTGTAGTTGCCTGAAGTTTAAAAAAAAAAAAAAAAAAAAATCCAATTCTCACTCATGAAGATGCGTGTCGTTTCTTCGTTTCAGTTTCTTTCAGTTCTTCATTACTCGCAATTTATCTGCATATAAATAATTGGAAATATTAGTTTTTTATATTTGTTTAATTAGTCCACATCATTTTGGATGTTCTTTTTGAAATGAGTAATTGTTACACAGTAATCTAAACAATTAATGGAACTTCTTTACCTTGTAATGAAAATTCTGGAGAATCATAAACGAATATGTTTCCCCATTTGTTAATCTCTACTTTGATGAATTTTCTCCTGTAAACATGGATGTTAATACTCAGATTTGGCAATTAACTTTAAATCTGAAAGTTAATCAAAATGTACTCTTTGGCGTGCTTGGTAAATAACAATTTCTCTCAGAGAAAATTGTAAGAGAAATTATAATCACCTTGTTGAAAAAATTGTTGGTGCCTTCGATACACTTTTTAGGCTCAGTAAGCTCCTCAAAACTCGAACTCAACTCAATCTCTAACTCACCTTAGTTGTCACAACTATACTCTAACCAAACCTTGGTAGAGGGAGATGAAAAATAGATGAAGAAGACAACAATGGAAGAACCTCAAGAACTCCAAGGCAGATGGATGTTCTCTTTCAATTTCTATCGATTTTAAACTTAAGGCAAATAATAGACAAATGCAACATATATAACTAAATAGGGATTTTTTGACTAATACTCGTGTATGAAACCTTCATTTGATATTTTCCACCTCAAGAATTTGATCTTTAGAAATGTCATGTACAAATAAACAATTTGTATATTTATCATGTTTAATTACAATGAATAATTTTGGAAAAAATCAATTTAAATTTAATTGATCAGTTACATAAAACAACAGCATAACTGAATATATATATATCCAATAAAGCGACGTGGCATCAGAGTATCAATTGACGATTTTGTACTGCTCATTTTTCCCGTTTCAACTCCAGAGACGTGTTTAAAAAAAAAAAAAAAAAAACTCCAGACTCCAAAGACGCGTATCTTCTAGAGAGAGGAAATCCAAAAATGTGATTGCACCTCAGATATGTTATTTCTTTGTACCACCTCGGATTCGGATATGTTATTTCTTTGATGAGATTAACTTGTAATATCAAATGATTGTGCTCATGTTCTAAAATGTGATTGCAAGATTTATTCAGGCTTCTTAGTTTTTGAAATGTTACACCGAGCTTAAGTGATTTTACATTGAAGGTGGTAGAATTTCCTGATTATACCTGTTGTTAATGTACTCGTTTCTGAGATATTTAAATTGGTTGAGTTCATAGACCATTCAATCTTCACTTCTTTTAGCTTAACTCCATGATATATATATCCTCTACTAATATATAAGAGCCTTGAGGAAAAAGTACTGTTCAAAACTTCGACCAAAACGACATCGTTTAGTTTGCCTTTTTTTTTTTTTTAATATGGAGTATATATACCTATATTTCTCAGTTGTTTGAAACCCTTTTCCTTCCCAATTCACTTCCGCCACAACCAAAATAAAGACAGGGAAATCACCTTCTCGTTTAGATCCTTACCGAAATCCTACCACTACCTGATTCATGTCTGCCATAACAAAGGAAAAACAGAGCCATCGTTTCACTGCTGGTATAAATAAATAAGGTAGAATTTTCTTATTTCTTGAGATGCCTCACTCTCTACGATTACGTTTAGTTGTTAGTTCATTTATGTCTTCGTGTTCCTTGCTATAGTCGTGGTTGATTTCTTGGCATACAATTCGTGCCCATTTTTTCCAGTATTTGAAGGTTTGAAAGTTCCACATGCTCTTCCATTGTTTATATTTGGTGCTCTATTTGTGTGTGATAGAGAATCTAGCTTTGGACTTTACAATTTTCTCAAGCTATTTTACACGTTTATGTGTGATTGTGACGATGTGTGTATTTGCATGAAGACTTTTTTTTTTTTTTTTTAAATTTTCACATTCATGTCTATACTTTGTTTTTGTTATTTAATTTTTACATAGCCCAACAAAGTACTAGGTCGCTAAGAATTTAGAGCCGCTAGCTTTGTGGTTAGAGATGGTTTCTAGGTTTGTTGGTGGGAATTCTTACAGCAGAAATTTTGTTTGCTTATTTTAGCTTGATGTTAATAAAGAAATGGTACCATTTCTAGGTTGGCTTGTTTTATGGTTGATGTTCAAGGATAAAGCCTCTTAATTGATCTGATAATTTAGAGGTATGGAAACGTCTTTCTATCGAGCTAGGAGAACAAGAACTATCACATTTAAAGTTCACATTGACAGAAAAACGTTATATTTTCATCTTAATTTAGTAGTTTCTCATGTGTGATTGTGATGGTGTGTGTATTTGTATGAAGATTTTATTTTATTTTATTTTATTTTCATGTAATTCTTCGATTTTAAATTTGATTCACGTTCCTATTGGGAATAGATTTTTTAAAAAAATTATGTTCATTTTTGCGAACTTCTCTATAATTATATATTTTTTTTTTTATTAGCAACAAGTCCATATATACTTGATTCTCTTGAAATGCTATAGGATATGCCACAATTATGAATGCTTGGACATCCCTACAGGTACCACAAAAACACATAGCAAGTTACTTTGATTTTGTTGCCTTTTGACTTAATAATTCTTGACTTTCATGCTTGATTAATGGACTTCACATAACTACAGAAATGATTAGTTAGTAGTCATCTATATAGCTAGAGGTTGGACTCAAGTGTAGATTATGTTTGTCTTGATAGTTTAATGTGTTGTCTATTCCAAAGCAAAATTCCTAACCAATTTTCATTCCGAATTAATTGGTTTCAACTTTTGTGGATTATATGCTATAATTTTATTTTTTATAATAGATAGAAAGTGAAACTTGAATGGTTTGTGAATTGTGTTTTTGCTCTTATGTTATGTGTTGTATATTTTTATCTCCTTGTAATTAATTGAGAAAGAAACTAATGATTGCCATTGTATTATAATGTGTAGCTGATGGATATCGAAACTAATTTAGAGAAAAAAATGTCGAAGAGAGTTATAGGCTGAGCGTCGAAAATTCCAACCCAAAAGGACAATGTGAACGCATCAACTTCAAAGTACAAAATTACCTGGTGAGTATTTATTAATCTTGAATATGAATTAGTTTTGTACTGTAATTTATTTTCTACTTGCATGTAAGATTTTGCTTTTCCTTGTAGATCACATGCAAGCTAATGGGAGAATTTAAAATATGGATGACAGATAATGAAGATCCAAACAATCAAAATTCTAAAGAAAGCAATGAAATGATAAATTACAGGGAAGAAAATAAATTACTAATCAATCAATGCGGTAAAAAATTTACCGCAACAAATATTCCTTTGTAAAGTCATGTATTACAAGCACCATAATTTGTAAACATTGCAATGCTAAAAATACTGAGGGGGGAAAAAAAAAAGCAAAGGTTTCTATTATTGTGATGGTAAAAGTGAAATTACAAATCAACTTTTTACCTAATGAATTGCATATATTGTATACTACCAATTTTGATGAAGCATTGTATTTTAAAAGTAATATACGTAATTATAATAATCATTTTGCATTTACATCATTTGGTGTAAAATATGATAAGTAATTAAGTACTTCATATAAAGGTATATATAAATTTAGAATTTAAGGGTAAGTTTATCATTACATAAACCCCAATTTTACCCGTTGATGAGAATCCATCATATTTACAATTATGTTTTTACCATATAGAGAATGAAATATAGCATAGATTGCAAAAATCTTTTAAATTTTGTGAACATATGTTACATAAATTAATAGATATACTAAAAATTAATCCATATTATGAGTTCTTTAGATCATATAAAATACATATTAGAAGTGACTCAGGACTTGATCAAAAGGTATATAATACACCTTTATCATTAGAAGTTGCTGCATTATGTGTCGATGAAGATCCATCTACTAACATTTGAGTATGAGTTATATCAATATATTTTTATGCTAATATTTTACACTGAATATAGTACTATTTTAGTTGTTATGATCCTCTCCAATATCCATTATTATTTCCTTTTGGTGAATTTGGATAGCACGGAGGTATTAAAAAGTGCAATCCAAATAGTGCTCACACTCAAAATATAGTAGACACATTCTTAAGACATAAATGTTGTAAATTCTATTAATGAGTTAATTGAAAATGAAAATATAGGTTATTATTCCAAGGTTAATAAGTTACGTTTGCTTTAGTTTATTGCCATGTTTAAGGTTATCCATTGTACATGTGTGTTCCGTACATTTTTTTATATTTGCAGTTTTGAAGAAGACAAACAAGAGATCACAAAGTTTCGTGTAGAGAATAATATTGTTACAAGTTACAGGTTAGAACTGCAGTTGAGACTACTATGATTCATGCTGATCAATTGTTTCAACAATACGTAGTTGATATGTATGTTAAGATATAAACAAGAAGATAAGATTATTTTAGAAAAAATGAAAATGAAATACGTACTGAGCTTTATCAATGAACTATTGATAGTTTAGATAGTGGAGAAAATAGAGGACACAAAATTAGATGAAAAATTATTTTGCCATCTTTTATTCGTGCAGAATGTCTACTACCACCAATGTTCGACTGTGTTGCACTAGCCATTGTATGGCTATTTTTGGGGAATATTTATATGTAAATCTTCTGATCCTAGCACATTAAAATCATATCTAATTTGTTTATATTCAAATCTACAACAATTCAATTGACCCACGTGCAACGCACGTACCTAAAACTAGTATATATATATATATGAAAGAGAAGAAGCTCTTGGTCTCAGCTGAGTGAAACTGTCCCTACCCACTTATATATATATATATATGTCCCTACCCGCTTTTTGTCATTGAAAATGTACAGGAGTAAAAGGCTTCTTGATCTCTATTTCTCAGTCTATTGCATTGTAATGATGCTTTGTACTATAGAGGAAGACAATTGATGTATCGATAAGATTGAGTTCGAATTTTTTTTTTTTTTTTTGATATGAGTAAATCAATTTTTGTTTGTCAAATTTATATGTAGTATCTATCATTTGGGAGTCAAAATAAGTAAATTCCACACATTTGAGTATAGAAATGCTCAACGTATTGTGGCATTTTCTCTCAGTTGTAAGATATATTTTACAAGCTGAATGCAAGATAAATTTCGTCCATTTGATTGCTGGCAAAACAATGAGTGTGTCTTTGCTACTCAACTCTAAGCAAGTGTTTGGTAAACTTGTTCATAAATAAGTTTATCTTCATATTTTCCCAAAATACTTTTTAATCGTATGCATTTTTTTAAATCACTTTTCTAACATATATTTTACCTCAAAAACTCAAATTTAGCTGCCAAATAGAGCGAAATTAAAAAATTCTGGATCGAATGATCCATGTCTCAAGAATTTAATTTAACAAGAGTTTCTACTGAACAACAAGTAACCTTTTAAATTTCGATCAGTAGTAACCTGTAACAAAATTCAATGAGCAACAATTAACTTTTTAGATTTCGACGATAAAAATAATAATGATGTTGTAGAGGATATATAGTATAGAAATCACATTTTACATTCTCTATGAAGCCTTACGTCTTTGAATAAATGTCTTTCCACTAGTTTTTCAAATTTTCCAACAGTTACATGGGCATTTAATCATCCAAAACAATATAGAATACACATTCATTTAGGTTAGGATTGTCTTTCACCTTGACCTCCATATCCACTGTTGCTCTTCCCTTCAGCAGTGGCACATTTCTATATTCTTCTGGCACTTCGTTTGGATAGGCATTCACCATATCCTCTTCTACACTGTCGAAATCCAATGCCACAGAAAGATCTCAACTTCAGTCAATGACTAGGGTGTTTAAATGAGAGGATCATACATCTTTTTCAAGTGATTCCCATTTTCTAGGCCTTGGGTAGAATTTTGTAGGAATCAAGCAAGATTTTTGTTGTTAGTAATATCTAAAAGGACAAAAAGTCGATAATTTTAAAACCACGTTTTCGTTATAGAAAATTTCCCATACCCTCAAGAGGCATCAAATCCCCAAAGATTACATAAAGAAAGTTACATGGGAAATGATTTGAAATATGTGGCATAGACAGTAGACGAACCACATGGAACATGGTGACCTACATCTACGTGAATTTCATTTGCATTCAAATTAATCACATGATTCACATTAGAGGAAAAAACCACTTTACTCTTTAGGATGAAACTAAGTAGATATTTTGACAACATGAACACGAATGATTAAGTAATAACACTATGTTGCACTTACCCTCCCACATATATAATTGAGC
The DNA here is from genome assembly GCA_963555705.1 of Ligustrum vulgare. Taxonomy (NCBI): domain Eukaryota; kingdom Viridiplantae; phylum Streptophyta; class Magnoliopsida; order Lamiales; family Oleaceae; genus Ligustrum; species Ligustrum vulgare. The sequence goes on from OY743174.1 coordinate 49,326,798, forward strand.
AATTCCTTCTTCTTAGGTGCAACAACATCCCTATTCTTATACTCAACAATTTTTTGAAGCTCCTCTAGTCCGATTTCCAGTTTGTTAAGCAATTTATTTGCATCCTCAAACTTTAACTTTGCCAAACCTCCGATAATCAAGGTTCTACCTTGTTTGAGAGCCCTTGATGCCTAACATCCTATAGTTGCGGGAATGAAAATGTAAACGAATCAACATATTGTAAAATCCCTTGAACACATGTATACAAAATCTATGCTTTTCACAATTTTGAAGCTGCAAAATTATACTAAAAATAATAGTAGTGTTGTACTCTTTCGATGAATCAAGGGCGTTCACACTAGCAATCTGGAGACTGTCCGTAATATCTTCGAGCGGCCATAGGTTCGAGTAGGTGGGAAACTGAAAATGGGCTAGAAAGTGAAAGAAAACATCTTGAAACTAGAAGAATACGAGGTGAAGGGATCATATGCAGAAATGAGTATTAGAAACAATAGGAAAATGGATTCTCGGATACCCACTCGATGGATCTCTTTCAAGCGATTTTCCAGTTTCCACTCTTAATTCACAGCCGTGAGTAGTGGCAAAAAAACATCTCAAAGTCCGCCATAAGCTCTAATAATAGATTTGGGAATTATTTGGAAGGTGATTTTGCAGTGATACCGTGAACCCATCCGTGAAATTAGATCTAAAAATTTGAGAATCAAAGAGTTCGATGGTTTTGAGATTTATCATGCATATCCATCCATGAGATCTAGATATAGCCTAGCCTGGTTCACAAAATTCCATGAGTAAAATCAGGAGACATTCCAGCGCGAAATTTTCTCCGTATTATATTAATTCTGATTTTGTTATAGTAATATTTCATTTCATATTTGTGAGGTGATATTTTACCGAAAAGATTTCTTTGAGGTGGCATAAATCGGTTAATAATATATGGGGGACAAAAATCATGACAGCAGTTAGTAAGGTGAGTTGAGACCTAAATTCCACAACTAAATATGACACAAACCAACAAGCCCAAGTTTTACAGATCACAGGTTTAGCTCCCGAGGTTTCTCGCCTCTAGGTAGCTTACCTCTCATTCATTGGCCGGCAAGGCAGAACAATTGGCACACACGCACGCTGATGAGTAGGATGTAAGGAAAATACCTGCAATATAATCATATCATTAGAGCACTTCATGGTAAAGTAGGCCAACCGCCTAGCTGTTGCAGACTTGCCGAACCGAATGGGGAGATAAGCATTTTCACTGCGTGACATTCTCCCCCATTTGAATCCGCTTACGTCCTCGTAGCGGGAAGTGAGCTTCGAATCAACACACACTCCTCAATTGCAGAATTAAACGGCACCATCCCCTCATGGACGAGCATTCACATGGTGGTTCTCCCACACTTGCCCGCTGTAACTCGTACATACCGCCTCCGCACCAACCTTCACCATCTGCCCCCATAAGCAGTAGTTCTTCGGTGGATGCCCTCCAGCACATGTCGAAGCACATACCCACTACATTCTCGTAGGCCCTGCAAAATGCGCTCCTCAAAACTCCTTCAAAAGCAATCGTGAAATGCTGCCCAGCATACCCATCTTCCTCATAGCTTCCTTCTTCGTGTTCCACACGCTTGCCGACACGATCCATGGCCCAAAATCTTTTCTCCGAGAGAATTCATGTCATTGATCTCCACAAGATCAACAACGCATTCAAGCGGTCCCGCTCTGATACCAACTTTCACGGATCGTAGGTTTAGCTCCCGAGGTTTCTTGCCTCTAGGTAGCTTACCTCTCGTTCATTGGCCGGCAAGGCAGAACAACTGGCACACACACACGCTGATGAGTATGATGTAAGGAAAATACCTGCAATATGATCATATCATTAGAGCACTTCATGGTAAAGTAGGCCAACCGCCTAGCTGTTGTCGACTTGTCGAACCAAATGAGGAGATAAGAATTTTTACTGCATGACATTACTTTCACGGATCGTAGGTTTAGCTCCCGAGATTTCTCGCCTCTAGGTAGCTTACCTCCCATTCATTGGCCAGCAAGGCAGAATAACTGGCACACAGGCACGCTGATGAGTAGGATGTAAGGGAAATACCTGCAATATGATCATATCATTAGAGCACTTCATGGTAAAGTAGGTCAACCGCCTAGCTGCTGCAGACTTTCCGAACCGAATGGGGAGATAAGCATTTTCACTGCGTGACACCAAGACCCAATAATCAATCCAACCAAGTCCAAAGTCCATGCTAAAAAAAAAACTACTGCAATTGGGTCTTCCAAGTGGGATCACAAGCAACTACCAATTAAGTTGCTTCAAGTTGTTCGAGTCGTTATTGAGTTGAGCTACTTGTTTTTGTAGCGATATAATCACACAATTGTTTTACATCATCGCCCGAATTTATTGGATATCAAAAACTCAATACATCACCACCTTGATACACAATCAACCTGCAAGCAAACAACACAATATTAAAACTTTTCCAATCAAGGTAATTCGATAATAATTGGATTCACAAACCTTACATCGTGTCTCGTACTCGAAACACACAACATACCTACTTCATCTACTCACTAATAAATTGTAGTTGCCTGAAGTTGTTTTAAAAAAAAAAATCCAATTCTCACTCATGAAGATTCATGTCATTTCTTCGTTTTGGTTTCTTTCAGTTCTTCATTACTCGCAATTTATCTGCATATAAATAATTGGAACTATTAGTTTGTTATATTTGTTTAATTAGTCCGCATCATTTTGGATGTTCTTTTTGAAATGAATAATCGTTACATAGTAATCTAAACAATTGATGGAACTTCTTTACCTTGTAAATGAGGTTGTGGATAAAATTCTGGAGAACCATAAACAAATATGTTTTCCCATTTGTTGATCTCTACTTTGATGAATTTTCTCCTGTAAACATTGATATTAATACTCAGATTTGGCAATTAACTTTAAATCTGGAAGTTAATCAAAATGTACTCTTGGGCATGCTTGGTAAATAAAAATTTCCCTCAGAGAAAATTGTAAGAGAAATTATAATCACCTTGTTGAAAAAATGTTGGTGCCTTCAATACGCCTTTCGGGCTCGGCACTGCCGGTCCTGTGATTTTCGATGCCTGAGTCGAATGTCATAAATTAGGCCCTCAAAAAGTTGTAGTATGTATGTAAAGTTGTAGCCTAATTTTCAAGTTCCTTTTTTTAATTGGGCCTAGAGAGAGAGAGAGAGAGAGAGAGAGAGAGAGAGAGAGAGAGAGAGAGAGAGAGAGAGAGAGAGAGAGAGAGAGAAGGCCTACAATAATATTGGGCCCAAGTCTTGGGCCTCACTTGCCTCCTAGCAAAATCGGTCCTGGGGCTCGATAAGCTCCCCAAAACTCAAATTCGACTCAACCTCGAGCTCACCTTAGTTGCCCCAACTATACTCTAACCAAATCTTGGTGGAGGGAGATGAAAAATAGATGAAGAAGACAACAATGGAAGAACTTCAAGAACTCCAAGCCATATGGATGTTCTCTTTCAATTTCTATCGATTTTAAACTTAAATAATAGACAAATGCAACATATATAACTAAATATGACACAAACCAACAAGCCCAAGACCCAATAATCAATCCAACCAAGTCCGAAGTCTATGCTCAAAAAATCACTGCAATTGGGTCTTCCAAGTGGGGCCACAAGCAACTACCAATTAAGTTACTTCAAGTTGCTCGAGTCGTTATTGAGTTGAGCTATTTGTTTTGTAGTGATATAATCACACAACTATTTTACATCATCGTCTGAATTTATTGGGTATCAAAATCTCAATAGATCACCACCTTGATACACAATCAATCTGCAAGCAAACAACACATATTAAAACTTTTCCAATCAAGATAATTTGATAATAATTGGATTCACGGACCTTACATCGTGTCTCGTACTCGAAACGCACACCATACCTACTCCATCTACTCACTAGGGCTAAGATCAAGAATACCTAAGTACTATGTGGGACAAAGTGCTACGCCATAGGGTAGGAGCCACTTCTAGAATCTAACGCCTGGAAACGAATACTCAGATGGATCCTTAGATGGTTTAAGCACGAAGAAGACGTCATGAGTCTAACGGGGGTGATTGTAACACTTAGACCAGGAAAGCTTAAAAGATTTGATAGTACTACTCATACCAACAAAGGTGCACCTTCTTTTCTGGAAGTCCATCATTAAAAACTCCACAATTAAGCGTGCTTGGCTTGGAGCAATTTTACGATAGGTGACCTCCTGGGAAGTTTTTTTTAGGTAGCGTGCGAGTGAGGAAAAAGCATGCTGAAAAGACTCATGTTGGTACAGTGGGGACAATATGTCGTCATCTAACGGTTAGGACAGCTCGTTAAGTGGGACTCGAGTCGTTACAAGAGAGATAATCACGGATCTTACCTCGTGTCTCACACCTGAAACACACAACATACCCGGTCAATTTACTCACCTGGGCTAAGATCAAGTGTTGACCTATGATTATTAACATACTTATTGTTTTGATTATACAAACAAAGTTATTTGTATTTCTAACAAAGTTTCAATTCTTGAGTTTTTCTTATATATCTCGTTAAGCTTTCAAAGACTTAAATAGTCACCCATTGAAGTACAAGTGATTAAAAGAGACTTGAAGTGAACAAGAATGTCAAAGACTAGAGTTAAGAAGTTTTATGTTGAAAATTCAAACTATATGTAAAGGTATCTACTCATCAATATTTAGCAAGTACATAAAGCTCAAATCATTTTCATAAAGTCATCACTTGCACACAAATATTTTTACTCATAATATGAAATGGATTTTGGAAAAATTAATAATTTGATATAAAATTAAAATTCCAAAATCCTATATTTCGTTGACCGAAAAGCAGTGATCGACAAAAGGACTGATCAACCGAAATGACTGTTTTCATCAACCAAAAGTTCAACAGCTCAATTTTTATAACAACTATTTCAACACTTCGGTCGATTGAAACTCCATAGTTGATCAACCAGAAGTGCATGGATTTGATTTTCTTGATCTATAAATATCCATCACTCTTACATTCAATTCCAACAACTTACAAGAGCAATTAAGAGAGTATATTCACTTGAAAATTATTGAGTTTACTTGATTTTATATTCTATTTCATTTATTACAAAGATTTTTTTATAAGAATCGAGAAAGTCAAACCTCGATGCACGTGCTCGTGGGACCCATGAAAAGATCCTCAGAATGAGAGATGTGTTTCCGGAGTAGCCGTATCCTACCACCTCTGATCTTTTGAGGATATAAAGAGAAAACCTTCAAAGAGGTGTGTTTCGAGAGTAAGAATACTCCGTAATCTACCACCTGGAACCTTTGAGGTACACACAAGATTTAAACATTAAGGAAATCCTAGTAAATGGAGGGGTGTCTCGAGAGTGAGAATACTCCGTACTCTACCCCCACCTATTCTAAGATTCAAAGAGTTAAATTTACATTAACCGGACTCCATTTTCGCTTGATTCCCCTTCCTTGCGACCAATCTATTTTAACTCCTGCTGGATCTTGTATTGAGATATATGACTGCAGCTTATCCAGTAGTTCATCAATAGTAGGAGCAGAAATAAGAAGCCTTCTGGAAAATGGAGAGATGAATCCCTGTTCCACAGCATAATCAAGAAAGGTTAACAAACCATCAAAGAAATTGTTAACATTCAGAAGCCCAATAGGCTTAGTATGGAGATCTAGTTGAGCCCACGAGGTAATGTTAAAAATTTCTTCTAAGGTACCAAAACCTCCGGGCAGGGCTATAAAGGCATCAGAACCATATAGCATACAAGTTATGCGTTCATGGATGGATAAAGTTTGAACTTCATGCCCTCGTGTTTTGCCTGCAACATCTACCAAAGGGACAGGTATAACACCGATTACTTTTGATTTCTCTGCAAGAGCAGATTGGGAAACACAACCCATTAGACCACTGCTACCACCCCCATACACAAGAGTGATACCTTTTTCCCCCAGTTTCTTTCCAAGATCTACAGCCGCTTCTAGATAACCGAAGCCTTTCCCTACTTTTGATCCACAAAATACACAAATAGTTTTGATCTGTCGAAGTTTTGGTGCTTCCATCTTTGATAGTAAAGAAGGGAAAACTTACGAAGAAGATGTGATTTTGGGATGCCTGAACTATGAAATATGTTTGGCTATTTAAAGCCGGAAAAAAAAAAAAAAAAAAAAATTTACTGTTTTTGATTGATTCTGAAAAAGTAAAGATTTACTTTTGACAAAATCAGCCCACTTTTGAATATTTTTATCGTATCGAGGCTGTCACCTTTCGGCGATTTAATATTTATTTCCAGCTTTATCAAACCTCGAGAAAGGAAAATATATTTATTTCCAGCTTTATCAAACCTCGAGAAAAGAAATATATATTTTATTTCCAAAACGCGTGAAAGAAAGCAGCAAAATATTTTAAAAAGATTTACCTTATATCATTGCTGAACTGCCAGAAGCCTCATTTTGTAAAACAGACTGGCAAACAGGATCTTTCGATATTATATTTTGGAGACTATAACGATTTTTGTCCTCGTTAAACTGAGCGTATAAGGAGAGAAGTTCACGTTGTACATAACCACTTGGGTGCGTCTCAAGAGTCAGTCGAATATCATCCAAAGACTCCTTACTCAGTCCACCCTTTATGAATTCGATTTTATCATCCCGATTAGTAGAAGAATATCCTACTGATTTGCAACGTGTATTACAGTTCCAACGAGCACATTTGTAGCAACCACCCAGTCTTTTTGCTCTTCGTTTCTTTGCGAACGTGCTTTTGCCTAAACCAGGCATATGTTTTGGAAATGTTGATGGTAATTCACCAGATAGTCGAACCTTTGCTTCTATCAACCAGCGAACATCTTCTGGAATATCATGAGCCATTAGCAACCTCAATCTTTCGAGCCTTATTTTATAGATCTTTCTCAGATCATTCATAGGAAGACTGGAATAATACTTGCGAATGTTAGAAAAAATGATATCCATTGTTTGATGATTCAACCTCTTCTCAGCATGAACTATTTAAAAGCGTAAAGGATCTGAGTGAATCTGCGTGATGTTGTGATCAGCAAGAAAGCGCAGGATTATTTTAATGAAAAGAGGAGACAAGAAGTAATGCGCTGTTAAATTTTATCGATAAAGGAGATTTGATTGGAGATTTGGAAATATTTTCTTGGATTATGGGTACTGATATTTTGTTTTAATAATGATAATCTTGGTATAGTGTGATGATACGTGGAAAGTAAAATGAGTACCGTATTGAATCAGAATTTATACGTATATACAAGTGAAAGAAATACTTTGCAGGAAATGTGGTGACATTTAAGTATAGAATCTTAGTTTTGGGAGATATTTGTTTACTGAATTTTGGGTTACAAATATTGGAAAGATAAGTTGATGATATTATGTTGATATGTTTGGGTATATTACGTAGAGAAGATATTCAGGTAATTCTTTGATTATTTTTGGAATTTTCGATGATAAGAAGAAGAGATTCTGATTAAGTATTCAGAAATTATAAGATCAAGTAAGTTTAATTTCGAGGACGAAATTATTTTAAGGAGGTAAGATTATAGCGACCCAGAATTTTTATGCAATAAATAATTATTTTAATATTTAGAAAATTGTGTCGCTACTATTTCATTTATTATTTTGAAATTAATGCCGCGACGGATTCATCTAGCCAAGTCAAGAAATATCGAATTTGTTCGATTTTAAATTAAAATTCGAATTTCTAAAATTATGTTATTTTAATTGTTTATTCAAAGTATTATTTTCAAAATTATTTTGAATTCCAAATTTATTAAAATATTTCAATTTTTCCTTATTCAAATTTATTTTCAGTTCAAAATATATCAGTTTTAATACAATTCCTTATACAAAAACATCATCATTATATATATAAATTTTACATCTATTTCATATTCCATCTCATTATACAAACACCAAAGCAAAGCATCTTCATCATTATCATCATCTACCCCATCTTCATTTCAATACTCATGGCACAACTCACACTTCCATGTACTTAGATTCCACAATACAATATATATAAGCATACATCTTCATCACCTGCACCAAGCTCCATCTCCATCTCAGACGAGTGCAACCACAGTCCATCACTCTGCCATCACCTCCTCGATCAGAAACCATCCCTCACAACCGAACCACCACTGCAACCCCTGTTTCCAGGCCACAGTCCAACACCACCACATTCTGATCCTTATCATCACCAATTCACCATCACAGCACAATCCTACAATTCAGTCAAACCACCCTGCCACTCGAATCGTAAATCACAACTGCCACCACCACCGCACGCAGTTAACCCAAAAATCAACCCAAACCATAATCACGAAACCTATGTATCATCAACATCATCACCTCAACCATCACTGTCTCTGCCATTTCAAATTCAATCCACCACCTCACCGGTTCAACCAAATCACAATCACCATCATCAGGATCAAACACCACCTTCGTTCCCTGCATCCAGAGCCACAACCGTCGCCTGAAAACTCTAAGAATCCACCATTAACCCCAAACAAATCAAAACCAACCTCAAATCAAAACCAAAACCACCCACTGCCCACTTCAGTTTTGACAAACAATCGAAACCCAAAACAAGAAATAAACCAAGCCCAAGACTTACCTTCGATCGCCGACTGAGTTACCGGCACGACCACCGGATTTCGCAGTTAAGACCCAACTCCCAAATCGCAATCTAAGCCACGGTTCGTCACAGTTTCTCGCACCCAAGCCCTAAAATCAGAACCCTTGCTTTCGCCACTCACTACCGCCGCTCGACCGCGGTATTTCACCGACAAATCACCGGCAGTACTTCGCCGGATTTCACCCTGCGCAGCTCTCGTTTTCGTTTAGTGAGAGAGAGAGACAGCGTGAGTCGTGAGAGAGATCTGATATATGATATATTATAAAATCTGATTTATTTTAATACTTTCGAAAATTTCAGTTTGGTCCCTAAAGTTTTGAAATGTTTCAAATCAGTCCCTGAAGTTTTAAAGCCTTTCAATTCAGTCCCTATGTTTTAAAAAGGTTTTATTTCAGTCCTTTCAGCTTTTAAACTTATCATTTCAGTCCCTGCTGATTTACTTTATTTGATTTTAAGCCCAAGTTTCAAAAGTATTCATTTTAATCCCTCAACTTTCAAAATATCTATTTTAGTCCCTGAACTTTCAAAAGTATTCATTTTAGTCCCTCAACTTTCAAAACATCAATTTTAGTCCTCAAATTATAATTTATCATTTTGAACTATATATTCGATATACTAAAGTGACTTATTGGCTTAAGACGAAGCGTACGGAGAATTTAAAGAAATTGAAGTCATTCCCGCTCAACTTTGCACTCGTCGGATTTGAGGTAGACTCGCACTTATTAATTGATTTAAATTATGATTTCATATGAATGTCATGTGACTTGTGAAAGTCAATTTTTAAGAAAAACAAGTATGTTTTTATGAAAGGTAAATATACCTTATGTTGTTATGAAAAGTAAGTATGTTCTTATGAAAAGAAAATATACTTTATGTTTTTACGAAAAGTAAGTATACCCTATGCTTCACGAAAATGTTTTTTTGGATCATTGCTATGAAATCAATCTACCAAGATTGTTTTGGGTCCCATATGATAAGTTATGATATGTTAAGGGGACCGGAGTTTTAGTAGCGCTACACATAAGAATTCTTGCCACCTAAGTTCGGTAACATTCTTGTGTCTCCATAAGTTTATGAGGATTTACCACCTAAGTTCGGTAAAATTCCTGTCTTTCCATATGTTTATGAGGATTTACCACCTAAGTTCGGTAAAATTCCTGTCGCATATGTTTATGAGGATTTCGATCCTATCTTATGTTATGATGCAATTGATCCCTATGAATTTCAGAAAATTATGCTTGGTATACTTACTACATAAGAATTCTTACCACTTAAGTTCGGTAAAATTCTTATGTTTATGAGGATTTCAATCCTATCTTATGTTATGCTTTCAAAAGAAATTATGCTTGGCATAATTAAAATGTTTTATAAGTATATGGTTTTCAAAGAACTGTTTTCAAAGAGATGTTTTCAAAGAGCATATGATTTGCAAAATATGTCCCGTGCTGTAATGCACAATATGAGTTTTATCAAGAACAGTTTTATAAAGAAGCTCTATCAATGCCCGTTTTATAAAGAGCCGGGATTTATGTGTTTAATCATCTTATAAATTAAATTAATTTGCGATGAGTCTACTGAGTATTTCCCCCATGAAATACTCACCCTACTTTTAACAGTTTTGCAGATTTCGGAGACGGTGGCGAGCGATGAATGATGGTGGCAATAATCGTTGAACGGTTGAAAGTTTGACGTTAATGATTTCCGTATTTTCCAAACAATCGAATAATTTAGAGAAGTTCATTTATTTGAGAAATTATGATATTGGCAATTTCTTTACAATATTAATGGTTCGATTTACTATTTCAAATGGTTTCATAAATGTTTTCAAATTTAGCGGCCATTACAGTTTATTTAATGTTGCCAAAAATGAATTTCAATTATTTCTTCCGCAAAAATATTATTCGAAAAATTTAGACAGAAAATGACGTAGTGAATCGGGTATACGGAACTCGGGGCGCTACATCGGTATACCGAACTTTCTTCCGATTGACCGATCTTCTACAGAGAAATTTTTGATTCAGCCTCAATCGCGTTCAACTGAGTGACGGTCGACCGAAAGTCCCATTTCGGTCGACCCTGTGATCGACTGAAATAATTTCAATCGACAAGTTCGGTCGACCGAAACACTCCGTTTTACAAAAAACGGGATTTTTCTTGCAAATTCCGAATTTGCCCATTTTGTACATTAAATACACATTCTTTTTCATTTCAAACAATAACTTTGATGTTCATGATGAATTGGTCTTGAAAGACTTCCTTCTTGAGGTAAGGTTAAACCTTTTTGATCTTGTATTTTCTTGGAAATTAATTAACTATATCTTGAGTATTTGTATTCTTGTGTTGTTGTTTATTTTCGACACCTTGAAATTTGTTTAATTGATACCCATTAGGTTAGGGTTTGTTAACCTTTGAATTTTGGGTTAGATTTAAACTTGGGTTAAGGTGTTTTATCCCTTATTTTACCACTTTAGCTTTCTTGGGTATTTTCGGCCAATATACCGAAGGGGTTCGCATCATTTGGTATCAGGGCTTGGCTCTAATTTGGTAAACCTATCATTTACATTCTTGTTGTTGTTTTTGTTATTCCAAAAAAAAAAAAAAAAAAAAACCGAAAATTGGGAAAAATTAGGGAAAATTTATATGCCCATGTATATTGTTGATTCCATGTATTTGGTATATTGATTGTGAGTTTGTTGGGGGAATTCCATATTCATTCACTACAAAACCTACACTTTCCAAAAATTGAGTACAAAGTGTTTGATAAACTGCCTCATTGAAAATTTACACTTTTGTGCTTATTTGCTCTACATTTATGCCTTGTCTAATATTTGTGATTTGTCAATCCAATTACTAAAATTGTGTTCCTGGCATCTTATCCCACATAAATATTGTTCCTTTTGAGTTTATCAAGCACATAATTTCCACTTGCTATTGTATTTACTTGTTCTAAATTCCTCTTCCTTGTTTGTGATTTATTTGACTCCACAAGAATTATACTTTGTGATTTAGTTGATTACCTTCCTTAGAGAACTTGAGAAAGGAGATTTTAGTGGAAAAAGGCAAGAGCGGTGAGCTCAATAGAGGGTAAAAGCCAAATTTGAGTGAAACACGAGAGAAATATTTTCTTGTGAGAACACTTTCACACTTGAACTCCATGTCCATTTTCAATTCTCAAACTCAAGATTTGAAGTACTTGTTGGAAAATCTTTCAACCACCATGGATAGACAAATGGAGAAAAGTGGGGGTGAGTTGGAAAATTTAGGAACAAGAGGGGAGAGTATATCAAATAGGGGAGGTGAAGAAATGATGTGTAGTAGAAGAAGGGTGAGGGATAATCTTGGGGACATCGTATATAGGGATGGAGTTAGAAAACAAAATGGGAGTTTGGATAGGAAAATTAGAAGAGATGTTTGGAGTAATGAAAGGGATAGTGAACAAAATGGGAGTATGAATAGGAAAAGAAAAGAGTGGTTAGATGATAGGCGAAATGGAGTTGATGAAAATATAGATAGTGTGAGAATGAAAATTCATCACTCCATGGAATGGGTAAAAGTGGAGAAGTTGAAAGAGATTGGAGTATGAATAGGAGAAGAAGAGAATGGGTAGATAGGAGTGGAGATGGGATGGATGAGAAGGTTAATATTGAGTAAATGAAGACTTCATCATTCCATAGGAGGGAAGGTAGTGAAGGTAGAGAAGTAGTGAAGGAGATGAATGCTAGGCCACCACAATCTTTGGCCCATACTAATGAGATGGAGGAACATGGGAAGGTAATTTCTATACTAGGTGCCTAGTGGGTGATAAACCATGTAGTCTTATGATAGATGGGGAGATTGACGCTAATTTGGTGAGTGCTAGTAGAGTTGAGAAATTGGGGTTGCCGGTTATGAAGCATCCTAGTCCTTATATATTGCAAAGGTTGAATGACGATGGGGGAGTGAGAGTGAGTGAACAAGTTCTTCTTTCCTTCAACATTGGAACCTATTGTGACCAAGTGATATGTGATGTAGTTCCCATGCACACTACTCACATAATTTTGGACAGACCTTGGTAAAGTGATAGGAGTGTGACACATGACAAGAGGAAGAACCGGTGTAGCTTCCAAATGAATGGAGAAAGGGTTGTGATCCTATCTTTGAGTTTGGAGGAAGTTCATAAAGATCAAATGAAACTCAAGAAGGAGTTGGAGGAAGAAAAGGAGAAAAAGAAAGAAAAAGAAAATGAAAATGAAGAAGAAAAGAAAAAGGAGAAAGAAAATGAAAATGAAAACTCAATTGAGAAAATTGAAGAAAGCAAAAATGAGAGTATGAGAGTTGGGGCCACGACCCTAGCGAATGGTGAGAAGTTGAGAGTTGGAGCCACGACTCTAGAAAAAGGAGAGGCGAGAGAAAAACCGAGAGTTGAGGTTCCTACCTCAGAAAAAGGTGAGGGAGTGATGAGTGCCACAAAGAAAATTGAGAGAAGAGATCATACAAAAATGTTCTTTACTCTTGAATTTTCTAACAATGCCCTCCCTAGTTTGGTTACTTCTTTGTTGCAAGAGATCGTGAGGCCGACTTATCAAAGCAATCAAGAACTCAAAAGTCATGCCGAGTGGAAGAACTGTATGGAGATATTTTCCTACCACAGCAAATACAATCAAGGTAAAGAAAATGTGGTAACCGATGCAACATTTAGGAGGTATGCTCCTAACACTTCTTCAAGAGCAAGGTTATTATATTTGGAATACATCAAAGGATTGTATGACATTGATGTGGACTTGAAAAATAAAATTTTGTCATGTGGAAATGTTGCATGTAATGAAGGTCCTTGGCATGATAAATTTCTCATTTGTAAATTCAAATTTTTATGTGTGCCTAATTGTCTAAGTGTCAACTCATTTTCTATTGAGCATGTTAATGGCATCCATGTTAATAATCCGAATTTGTTAAACATTTATGAATCGTGTTGTGAGCAATATTTTGATGAATTTTATGGGCATGATAACTATTTGTTTTGGAAAGTTGGATTGTTTTTTTTTTAAATGTGTCATGCGCGAATGAGTGAGGCACATGTTGGTTGTTTGATTTGGCACTTTGAAACCAAGGGGGTCGTGGAAATATTTTGTAATCGCTTTTATTGGCCTCATTGGAAAATTGGTAATAAACATGTTTGCACTTGTGGTAAAGTCCGAACGTTCAAAATGACTAAATCTAAGTTTTTACCTCAAGTTTTATACACACATTTGCACGTTCCCAGTAAACCTTAGGTTAATCATTCTATGGAGTTTGTGTTGGGTTTACTTAGACTAAAGAAAAGAAATGATGCTAATTTTGTGGATGTTGGTAGGGGTATTAAACTTTCACATTTTACTACATGTCATGAAACCAGCATTGCTATCAACAAGATGAATCTTTTCTTTTGGGGAGTGGTGCATTTGCATAAAAATGATGCTTAATTTGTGGTTGTTAAATTTGCTTGCAATGGAAGTGTTCATCCTATTAGAAAATGTTCTCCACTAGATGTTGCTTATGGCCCTAGCCTACTAACTCTTTTGAGTTTGATGTACTTATTTATTGATGAAAATGTTAGTTTAGGTGGGCATAACAAAGCAAATCTAGTTAAGCCCCTTCGCAGGAGGCTCGGGCCTCCATCTGAGGGGATTGGCATACAATGTACTTCCCATGCTAACCATGGTAGGAGGCGATTCGTTTTTGATCTGGGTGGTTGAATATGATTCTTTTCAAGGGGAGAACGGGTTGCCGATCGAATAAAATCCAAAATGCTACCCTACGATGTTGGCACCTCTCAAGTTCTTGGCAACGCCCACAAATTGATTTTGCACGGTGAGTATGAAATTTCAGTTACATTTATTATGTCTGAATTTTCTATTTTTTTTATTGTAGGTGTCGATTCGTGGTCGAATCTCTTTCAAGATGGAGGAGATGATGAGAATCGCGAAGGTCCAACTTCATTGCATGAACCAGTGGTCCGCAATGTTTCAAGATCAAAGGTCAAGGAATCTCACATTAGTGCAATCAAGCCAAATTCGAGGTCGAATCCTTTCCAAGAGGGAGGGGATGATGAGAATCGAGAAAGTCAAACCTCGATGCACGTGCCTGTGGGACCCATGACGAGATCCGACGTCGAGGATGTTCAAGATTCGAGACTAAACAATGTGAATAAATCAAGAAAAGAAGCCAAAAATCAAGTTGGAGCCAAAAATGAGAAGCTTGGAGTTTCAGCCAAGTTCGGTTGACCGATCTTCTGCAGAGAAATTTTTGATTTAGCCTCAGTCGCGTTCGGCTGAGTGACGGTTGATCGAAAGTCTCATTTTAGTCGACCATGTGATCGACCAAAATAATTTCGGTCAACCAGTTCGGTAGACCGAAACACTCCGTTTTACAAAAATAGGGTTTTTCTTGCAAATTTCATATTTGCACATTTTGCCCATTTTGTACATTAAATACACATTCTTTTTCATTTCAAACAATAACTTTGATGTTCATGATGAATTGGTCTTGAAAGACTTCCTTCTTGAGGTAAGGTTAAACCTTTTTAATCTTGTATTTTCTTGGAAATTAATTAACTATATCTTGAGTATTTGTATTCTTGTGTTGTTGTTTATTTCCGCCACCTTGGAATTTATTTAATTGATACCCATTGGGCTAGGGTTTGTTAACCTTTGAATTTTAGGTTAAATTTAAACTTGGGTTAAGGTGTTTTATTCCTTATTTGACCACTTTAGCTTTCTTGGGTTTTGTATTAAATTTTTATGGAAATTTTCGGTCAATATACCGAAGGGGTTCTCATCATTTTTTTGATTGATCAAATCATTTACATACTTTTATCAAAGAATCTGTATTGAAGAAAACTCATTACTCTCATTTATTCTTGATTATTAATTGAGTTCTTCATCACCAAACACTTATATTAAAGTGTACATCTCTCTTCATACTTAACTCGTATTATTTGTTAAGAGAGATCATTTGTTGAAAAAATTTGATACAAGCTAGACCATCACTTATTATTCATTAAAGTTTTCTCAAACATTTGAGCTTTAACTATTTGCTATCTATTGAAGTATTATCCTAACTCTCGAAATACTTGGCTTGATTATATCATTTGTTGAAAGAGTTCATTCAATTATAAAAATTCTCATTTGTATTTTGGTGGTTTCGAGATCCCTGTGAAAACCCGATTGTAAAGGATAAGTGCTTCTTGTTGTAAGTCATCTAAAGATAAGTTGTAAGTTACTTAAGGATTTGGTACTCCTTGTTGTAAGTTTTCATTATAGTGGATTTGGCCTTGCTTGTGATGAAGAGTTCGGTAACAGAGGACGTGGACCAAGTTGGTTGATTTAACATCTTTAAATCATTGTTTGCACTCTCTTATCCCTTTTACTTACTTTCATTGCACTTACTTTTGTGTCATCATTTCATATTGTGCAATACTTTCATCAGGTGTTATTTTCTTTATTGTTTAAATTTACTTATTCTTATCACATTACATTGATAATTGATTCATTGTTTTAAATTTTAGATTATTTATCGAAAAAACTTTATATAACCAATTCACACCCTCTTGGTTAGTTAGTATTGGGTTATCATCAAGAACACCCCAGTAGAAGACAAATAGTCACAATAACCAATTAAGAACATATAACACGTGCAATGAAGATATAACCATAACATAATACAAAAATATTTTCAAACATGCTCACAAAAGAACATAAGACTAACTCCAAGTTAATCAAACACAAGGACCAACATATACAACACAATGTATAAATGATCTCATAATAAGATCTCACACAATTATCATATCTCATTCCGTGTAGCTCGCTCATTGAATATAGATATGTTACACATTGTCACCTATGATAACTAGATTTATCACTACACATGTCTAAGTGATAAAAAATATTAAATCCAAAGTCCATGGGATGCTCATCTATCAATACCCCCCATTTCTCTCAACCTAAATTGGATAATGAGTTCCACCTAATAGAAGTGATCTAGGTATCTCTTACACTTCACCCGACCAGGATTTTCATATAGAAGATTTACAGTACATTTAATCACATCTTAACTCATGATTCAAATGTCACACTCACTCCCCACACTCACCCCCCCGTACATCTCATCCATGCACCCTTAGGCATCTATTCCACACATTACCAAAAGAGATACTTACGTTGTTAATTCATCACAAACACATTATACATGCAGACACATTACATTTGGTAAAATTGATTACACACAAACTTGTGCAAAAAGTAATACATATCAAACAAGTTAAAATTCTACACAAACAATGCATCGAATTAAGTAATTACACACATGCAAAAATGATCACACAGATGCATATACAATAACATCGAGCATTTATCCTAAATAAGTCTCTCTCTGATCTTACCTAGATCTAGTGGCACATTCGCCTAACATATCTCCTAACACCTTCTACTCTCCCAATTACGACAAACTCTCATAAGAAAGTCCAAATATACCGCAGTAATTATAGCGCCTTACATTTCACACTAACATAGACCTAAAACCTTGCCATAACACACTTTATAAAACCAAATCACCATGCCATCAAGAAAAATCCAAGTGTTGTCATCTTACCTAAAAATACACATACACGACATGCAACAAATGCAAAACCACAAGTAAAATACAGGCACACATCATACAGAACATAATATTACAAAGGGAGAAGAAAGAAAAATAAAGTTAGTAATGGAGGAAGACAGAGTTCCTAGAATGGTCGAAGTTCCCCCCCCCCTCTCCACTGATGCTTGAAACTCAAGCCAATCATATTTCCTATGGTCACGTGTAATTACAAATGACAATTGAACATCTAAAGCAATATATTAAATCCATACAGAAAATTAATATATCAAAATTCACAAAGAATACATGGGACGAAGTAAACATATGATTCATAGGTCTAACAATAGGTAATAGTTACAAAGTAATGGCAACCCCCAATCCTAATGACCACTCCACATGATGGTTTGCTAGTGCGGTAAATAAAGGTTGCAGTCAATTTACCATAGATGACTTTTTTGTGTCCGTGAATTAGGAGATATGCGAACATCATCAATTTAGGAACAACACAATGCACCCTAAAGCCTCCATAAAAAATTTGCAGCAACACGAATCACCCCTCGACCAATCGACCACATGGGCAAAATCGTCTAACTTTCAGTACAAAACTCGAAATTGAAATCCGACGGCACCAACTGCTCCACCACAACGCCAGGAACATTCTTCCTTTTTATGATCGTCACTGAAATCTCCTTCACAGGATGGCCACGACGGTAATAGTTTCGCCAAATGACTTCTGATTTGGACGAAAATCTCCTAAACATGCCCGATTATAACTTCACGTTTAAGGTCACTACATCCGCTTTTGACGTCGGAATTACACCAAATTTCAGGCGAGTCTACTCCCCGATGAGATGGTTCCAATAGTGGTCTTGCTTTTCCCAACTGACCACTGGTTTGACAAAAAATCAGCATTTTCAGTTAACATAGCTGTGCAAATATTTGTATTTGACTAATAAAATTATACTTTTATTTATAAAATCAAGTAATTAAAAATAATGCTTACACAAATCTTGCAATTATCATGATATGGCAATGGGGCAAACCTTGAAGGTCAAGAAATTATACTGAAAATTTTAGACAATTTAATCTCTAGATCCAATTATTAAAATTAATCTTATATTTGTTTTGATAAAAAATGTATGAATTTTTCAATACTAATTAAGATTTAAGAGATCACATTTTCAAGATTAGTATGTGATGATGCTAAAAATTCGCACCTGAAATATTTCGAGCTTGAGCAGCGAATAAGCACGATCTGAATCTCCGAATATCTGCAACAAAGGCGAGAATGTATGTCCTCGTCGCACCTTCGATGCTTAAATCAGTAAAGAGGAGAAGGAGAAATCTTTCTTCAAGCGGCTCAATGACCTTTCGAATTCAATCATCAGTTCTATCTGCTCTAACAGAAGGCTCTCTCTCTCTCTCTCTCTCTCTCTCTCTCTCTCAATGGACTTTTATGCTGTCAAATGGATAATCTATCATGCAAGAGGCTATAAATTGGAAAATAATAATTGCAAATCTGAATTGTGATTGAGATGCGTGTATTTATAGATGTTCAAAGTTGAGTTCTAGTAAGATTAATATGATTGAATTTAGGCATAATTCTCACTAGGTGTCCTCCTATTTTCTAGGGATAATGATGTTAGATGTTGGACAAGGATACAACTCCTATTGCTTTTATGAGATGAATATTCCACGCCAGATAAGAGATGTCCCGACCATGCAATATATGTGCCCGATCAGTCCTGAGCATATCGTGGTGTTGAATGTGTGATTTAGTCCTCGGGGTACATATAAAGCTCGGGTTATTATCAATCCTCAGGGATGGATTACAGTCATGTGGACCATGGTAGTGGTCAAGTTATATTTTGTGGTAATGCTCGAGGTGAGCATTGATTTCTTACTCATCAGTATGGAAGACAATTAATGTACATTGAAAGAAAAAATTCAAAATTCATATTTTCAAAGTTTTGTAATTTTGCATTTTTTATTTTTTTTGTAATTAATTGTATTCCTTCATTTTTCTCATTTTTAATTAAATATACATTTCATGTATTAATACTATAAATTTGATATATGTGGATAAGAAAGAAAGCGATATTTGTACATCCAACTTATCTAGATGCGTTTACCGATGGTGTGGTTCCGGATTTGTAATTGTTGATTTTGGGGTGATTTGATAAATAAAAAAAGAGATGTTTGTCAGCGTGTTATTTGTAACTCAGTCTTTAGAATTATGTGTGAGTTTGATTTTATAATTCTTTGAGAAAAAAAAAAGTTTTGAAAAATCGTGGGGTGAAAAAGGGGTTTGAAAAATAAAAAATTGTGAACTTGACTTTTTTGAATGATTAAAATTGATTACTATAAAAAATAAAAATAAAAAAATTGTAGATTTTATGAAAAATATATGAAAAAATAGCATAATTCGAGTAAGAACTGACCGTGTACCAGCACAAACTTCCTCTCCGGCGCCTCCTCGATCGATGACAAGCCCTGCTGCTCCGGGAAGCGTCGTCTACAAACTGGCATACTGAAAATAGCCAAAAAGCCAACTTCTGTTTGTACGTGCCCTGTCCAGTACAATCATTTTCATAATTACACCATGAAACTGAACCCCCGCAAGCTGCGCTCGCTGTTCCACACGCCTCTACCGCCGCAGCATCACCACTACTCTGCACTGTCTCACGCTTTACACCCCATTCCTACCCCCTGTCCCTCTTCCCCACCCATCAATGTGGAATCTGTAGTTTATTCAATCAAATCTTCTCAGTGGCATTTCATCAAACAACTTTCCCCAAATATGACACCCACCCTCATCTCCACCACCCTTATCAATCTTCGCTGTTCCCCTCGCCTAATTACTTATTTCATAGAAAGCCTAAGTCCTAGTTCGCTCACCACTGAATGCTATTGTCTCGCCATTGCAATTCTGGCTCGCCTGACATCCCCGAAACAAGCTTTGCAACTTCTAAAGAAAGTGATCGATTCTGGTGTTGCAACTGATAGAGAGATTTTTGATGGGTTAGTTTGTGCGCGGAGGAGGTTGAATATGTCTAGTACAATTGCTTTAGATTTGTTGTTGAGGGCCTTTTGTGAATTGAAAAGGGGTGATGAATCGACCAAGTGTTTTTATATGATGAAAGAGAAAGGTGTAGTGCCCAATATCGAGACATGTAATGAACTGTTGAGCTTGTTTATTAGGTTAAATTGTACAGAGAAAGTGTGGGGTTTGTATGCCGAGATGTTTAGGTTGAGGATCAATTCGAGTGTTTGCACATTTAATATAATGATCAATTTGTTGTGTAAAGAAGGGAAGTTGAAGAAGGCGAAGGAGTTTGTAGGGTACATGGAGGGTTTAGGGTTCAAGCCAAATGTGGTGACATATAATACAATTATTCAGGCATACTGTAGGAGGGGAAATTTTGAAGGGGCTAATAAGGTACTCGAGATGATGAAGGCAAAAGGGATTGCACCGGACATGTATACTTATGGTCCATTAATTAGCTGCATGTGTAAGGAGGGGAACCTCGAGGAGGCATCTGCTCTTTTCAGAAGAATTGAGGAATCTGAATTGGTTCCAACAGCTGTGATGTATAACAGTTTGATTGATGGATATTGTAATAAAGGGGAACTGGAAAAGGCTTTTAGTCTCAGGGATGAGATGGTAAGTAAGGGAATAAAGCCGACTGTGTCAACTTATAACTCGTTGATTCATGCGCTGTTCTTAGAAAGTAGAGTTGCAGAGGCTGATGATTTGATAAAAGAAATGGAAGCAAAGGGGGTCATTTCTGATGTAATTACATATAACATAATTATCAATGGTTATTGCAGGGCAGGGAATACAAAGAAAGCCTTTTGCTTGCGTGATGAAATGTTAAGGAAAGGGATTGAACCTACCCTGGCGACTTACACTTCACTTATCTATGTGTTGGGCAAGAGGAAAAGAATGAAAGAGGCTGATGATTTACTGGATAAGATATTAGCAAAAAACATAAAGCCTGATCTTGTAATGTACAATGCTTTGATTGATGGACACTGTGCTAATGGGAATGTTGAGCGCGCACTTTCACTTTTAAAAGAGATGGAATCAGTGAAAGTAATACCTGATGAAGTGACCTACAACACTATAATGCTAGGATATTGTAGAGATGGAAAGGTTGAGGAAGCTTATGGCCTTCTTGATTTGATGAAAAGAAGGGGAATTCAACCTGATTTTATCAGTTACAACACCCTAATTAGTGGGTATAGCCAAAGAGGCGATGTGGAAGATGCACTTAGAATTCGAGAGGAGATGTTAAGCATAGGTTTCAATCCCACCCTTCATACTTACAATGCGCTTATACAAGTCTTATGCAGGAATGGAAAAGGTTATCACGCTGAGGAACTCCTGAAAGAAATGGTTAGCAAAGGCATTACTCCCAATGACAGTACTTACATTTCTTTGATTGAAGGAATAGGAAATGTTGACGAGTTTGAATCGCTAAAAGTTCCCAATGATGTAAATCTCGAGTGTAGTTAAGAATAACTGAGAAAGAGCCACTTCAACAGCATTCTATCAAGAATTTTCACTTACCAATTCTTGGTCTGGACGAGTCACATCTCGACAAGTTTTTATTCTGAATTCAATGCCAATAGCTTTTCAATGATAGTAGACTTTCAGTTTTGCATCCGTAAATTTGGGAGAACATTTAGGTACTTGGAAAGTATTTACCAGTAGTGTCTTTGGAGTACGGATTCGTATTGGATATAAATGTATGTTAGCATCATATTCTTCATTGTTGTTTAACTTTTGTACCTTGAGGTTCAAATTTCTGAATCTTGTACATCATCTCATCAGAATAGTAATTTCATGTCTTTTTTCTAAATGTTTTGCAATTTTTATCTATAATAAATCTTGTCAGGACAAACTCTGTAAATACTGGAGGCATATACGTGATTTTTCAAAAAATTGCTGAGACTACACTTTGCCTACACGTTAATTAAAATTTTATATATTCTATTTTTATATAGTTTAATTTTTCTTGTTGAAATCTTTTAAATATAACAAATACTTATTTGTTATTTAACTTTGATTTAAAAAATTTAATATTTGTAATAATGAAATAAGAATGAACATTATGGAGTGTTGGAAGAGTGCCGATATTCGGCATCTTGTAAGGAAATAAAAATGAACATTATGGGGTGTCAGAAGAGTGAAGAGTGTCAGTATTCGACACTTGTATAATATTTGTAATAATAAAGAAATAAGAATGAACATTGTAGAGCGTCATAAGAGTGTTCGATATGTATCCATATGGACGCATTAACCTAATTGAAGTGTCTGTGCAAGTTGCAACGCAACTTAAATTTATCCTTCCTGCTTCTAACATGTTAGATTAACATTATTCTTGTGGACATGATTTCGTAATTTATCTTTTAATTTTTGCCAAATGTAAGCAAAAGATGGACATAAACAAAATAATAAGCAGATCATTCTTGCAAGTTCAATTCAAGAAAGTAATTTTTTTTACTCAACAGCATGAAGGAAAACCACAACTGATAATATACTGGAAATAGGCTACAATCTGTTGAAGACTTGGTCATAATCTATTTTTAACTCTTCCAATTTCATTACGACGAGCTGCCCGAAATGCAAGCAAAACCTCCCATTTATGTCTTGTCTGTAAAAATAGATACTTTAAAATTCTGTTCCTGTGGTTTCGGAGGTATTGGAGCTCCTGTTTTCTACCTCCACAAATAGCTTCCACCAATCCTTTCCTCAGCATTAATATAGCAGCCTCGTTTCTCTCATTCCATATGTACTATAACCAGCCTTGGGCTTGTCCTAGGGAGTTTTAACAATGGCAAACCCGAAGGCCTGCGCCTTTTTTCTCCTCCTTTCCCTTCTCTCGTTTTTTTCTCTATCTCTCGCGTTAACTGATGGTGAGGTAGCGTATATTGTGCGCCGCCAACTTTTGACTCTCCCCGAGGATGGAGACCTTTCCGATGATATGTCATTCGAGGTCGACGTCAATATCAGGTTTGAGAATTCAAGGCTAAGACAAGCTTATATTGGGCTTCAGGCGTGGAAGAAAGCCGTCTATTCTGATCCATTGAACTTTACGGCTAACTGGGATGGCCCTGATGTCTGTGCCTACACAGGTGTATTTTGTGCACCAGCGCTAGACGATCCTAAAACGACCGTGGTTGCTGGTGTTGATTTGAATCACGCCGACATTGCAGGACATCTTCCCGTTGAAATCGGGCTTCTAACAGATGTTAGTCTCATTCATCTGAATTCCAACAGGTTTTGTGGTATAATTCCAAAGAGCATCTCTAAACTAAAACTTCTTTACGAGCTCGACGTTAGTAACAATCGCTTTGTTGGATCTTTTCCTAACGTTGTCTTGGATGTACCAAACCTCAAATTCCTCGATATAAGGTACAATGATTTTGAAGGGTCTTTGCCTCCCGAACTCTTCCACAAGGACCTCGATGCTATTTTTGTTAACGACAACCGATTCCGCTCCAACATCCCGGAAAGCTTTGGCAATTCCCCAGCTTCAGTAATTGTGGTTGCCAATAACAAATTCACTGGATGCATTCCAACCAGCATTGGCAAAATGGGAAACACATTGCAGGAGGTTCTTTTCTCGAACAACGTTTTCTCGGGTTGCTTGCCTGAGGAAATTACACTATTGAACGGCACAAACATTATTGACGTAAGCAGCAACAAGTTAATTGGAGACCTGCCTGAAGGGCTGGAGTATCTGCAGAAAGTAGAAACCTTAGAAATTGCAAACAACATGTTCAGAGGGAATGTCCCTGAAACAGTTTGCAGCTTACCAAATTTGAAGAATTTCACGTTCTCTTCCAACTATTTTACGGCCAAGGATCCGATGTGCGAACCCAAGGCAGTGCAAGAACTTATTGTCGATGACAAAAATAATTGTTTCTCAGGAAAGAACCAAAGATCGGAAAATGAATGCAAGGCTGCCTTGAGTCGACCTGTGAATTGCACTGCTACAGGATGCAGACCTTCGAATCCAGGCGTCGGTTCAAAGCCCCCACACGAGCCTACTCCATCGCCAAAGCCTGTATCTCCACCAAAAAATAAGCCTGTCCCACCACAGGAGAAATCTCCTTCTACCCCATCGTCGCCAAAACCACAGCCACCAAAGCCCGAGACACCAAAGGTTTCGCCTTCTTCACCACCCCCACCAAGTCCTAAACCAAAGCCTTCGCAACCACCAAAGGCTTCTTCTCCACCTTCGACCCCATCGTCACCAAAACCACAGCCACCAAAGGTTTCGCCTTCTTCACCACCCCCACCAAGTCCAAGTCCAAAGCCAAAGTTTCCACAACAACCAAAGGCTTCTTCTCCACCCCCACCAAGTCCAAAATCAGAGCCTCCACAACCACCAAGTTCAGAACCAGCTCCAACACCAAAACCTTCTAGCCCATCTCCACCTTCTTCTAAGTCACCACCACCATCAAAATCCACCCCATCGCCCCAACTACCAGTATCCTCATCACCTCCTGATCAATCACAGACTCCACCACCAGTTGTCCACCCGCCAAGTCCAACACCCAAACCTTCTAAGCAAAATCACTCACCAGCACCAGCTCCTGAGCCAGTAAAATCAACTTCCTCCCCACCACCTCCTGTCCACTCACCCCCTCCACCAGTTTCTTCCCCACCACCAACAATCCACTCACCCCCTCCGCCAGTTTCCTCCCCACCACCACCAATCCATTCACTCTCTCCACCAGTTTCCTCTCCACCACCCCCACCAGTCTACTCGCCTCCTCTACCAGTTTCCTCCCCACCACCACCAGTCCACTCACCTCCTCCACCAGTTTCCTCCCCACCACCACCAGTCCACTCACCCCCTCCACCAGTTTCATCTCCACCACCCCCACCAGTCCACTCGCCTCCTCCACCAGTTTCCTCCCCACCACCACCAGTCCACTCACCCCCTCCACCAGTTTCATCTCCACCACCCCCACCAGTCCTCTCGCCTCCTCCACCAGTTTCCTCCCCACCACCACCAGTCCTCTCGCCTCCTCCACCAGTTTCCTCCCCACCACCACCAGTCCACTCACCCCCTCCACCAGTTTCCTCCCCACCACCACCAGTCCACTCACCCCCTCCACCAGTTTCCTCCCTACCACCACCAGTCCACTCACCACCTCCACCTGTTTTCTCCCCACCACCACCTGTGCAATCTCCACCACCACCGGCTCCAGTCTTGTCTCCGCCACCTCCAGTGCAGTCACCACCACCACCACCTGTGGAGTCGCCACCACCAACCACATTTGACGACATCCCACTCCCACCAAACTTGGGCTTCCAGTACGCATCCCCACCGCCACCATTTTTCCCAGGCTATTAAAGTGAATATTGTCATCTTTTTTGTAGTATTTTTTATTCATCATTAGTAGTAGTGCAAAAAATGACAATGTACAAACATTGTCTTACTAAATTTCACACTGCAATTCTTTTCATTATATTGATAAAATATAATTAATCTCGTGTATGTTAATATTAACTTTATTAAAACAAGTATTATTTGAATGTGTATTGGCTGAGTTCGTTATTGTATCCCGCTATTTAGAAATAAATATAATCCCGAGAAAATATATTACTATTAAAAGGAGCAAGTCTCCAAGAAGTAACAAGAAATTCCCAAAAAAATAAAAGAATAAGTCTATTTTCAAAATCCACAGTTTGTGATTCCACTTTAATGTGAGGGGATTGTCATCCACATTGTGAATGTAGCATTGTTGAAAATAAAAATCCCAATAGTGAACAAAGAATGATCAATCTAAAATTTGAATGACACATTGGAATAAAAAAGAAAAAGAAAAACTGTGATCTCAAATGGACTAAATCACTATATGATAATTTATAAGGGAAATTAGTTGGGATGACCTCCATAGTCCATACACAAAACATTTGTTCATCTAGCATTTGACCAAAGTGGGAATATAAGAAAAAAAGAAAAGCATATTAAATTGTCAAATGACTTTTTCGCCCCTGGTGAAAAACTAAAAAATGCCTCCCTTTTAAGGGTGAAAAGAATTGAACCTTGTACCTCTCAACTAAAAGTTTGAGAACCGAGCCACTTCAACCAACAAAATCATGTGTATTATATTATCTCTAAAAAATATATATTGTATTTTGAAAAAATGTCTTTCCTTCTCATTGAACACAATGTTGTAAGGAATTGAACCTTGCACCTTTATTAGCTAAGAAAACAAAGAGCCCAACCACTTGAACTAATAACATTTATGTAACGAGTTATATTTAATAAATATATATTGTATTCTAAAAATATTTTAAATTTAATGTTGCAAGGAATTGAACATTTAACATTTAACTAAAAATAACGACAACTAAACCACTTGAACAAACAACACTTTGTAGTTCGTTAATTTTACAGTAGAACAATATGGAACACGTTATGATGGTTGTTCGATTTTTGATAGAACGATTTTAATGTTGTTACGTTTGCAAAGACGCAATGTTAATACCGTTTTAGTTAACATTTCAACTAAAATGAAATCGATGTCGTTAATTTTTTACAAAAACGACATGTATGTCGTTATGTTATTTTCAGATGCTGAAACAGAACGATAAATAACTCGTTATCTATCAAATGAAACGACATCCATATCGTTTTAGTTTTATTTTCAACCCTAACGATCTCACAATCGTTATTATTACGTTGGAACGATTTACGAAATGATCACGATTTTGAAGTTGTTACAATGACTTAAATATCGTTATGACAAATATTATGCGAGTTTGTTGATTATTCGAATTTACAGATGATGATGACATTATTGTAAATATGTCATAACGACATCAACGTCGTTATGTGTATAAAAGTAACGAATTTTACCTCGTTATGAGTCAAATTGAAGCAGTAATTATAACGACATTGAACTCGTTACGTGTACCAAGTAACAACTTCTACCTCGTTACGGACATATATGAAGCAGTAAGGTCTTATCAAAAGGAACGATGTTGAACACGTTATGTTTACAAAGTAACGACTTATACCTTGCTACTATCTTTTTTAAACATGAACGACATTAAAATCGTTATGTGCACAAAGTAACGACTTATATGTCATCTAGTATTATGTAGACCTTGTTATGTGTACATTGAAATGATTCCAACCCAGTTATTATCTTTTTTAGATGGGAACGACATTAAAAACGTTATGTGTGCAAAGTAACGATTTCGATCTTGTTATAGTTTAAAATAAAATGAATAACAACTTGCTAAAAACTAATCATTCTCATTTAAAAAAAAAAATGATAAATGATGCACACATCCACATCCAAAATGCAATGTTTATTACCTGCACAACTAACCCAAAAAATTCAACCTCCAACTATGCAAACATATTTTCTAATACAAATAGATAAACAACTACACAAAAAAATTCATGACTAGCCAAACAAAATCCAGATTGATCACAACACACTAGGGCTCAAAGTTCTATGCCAATAACTCCGTAGTCAATCTCTTCATCTACATGGTACGCATTTTGAGTGATTGCATTTACGTCCATATTTCCTTGGAGAAACTCAATGTACTTCAAGGTTTTATCAAGTGGGGGCGATGTTCAACTCTCAAGCAAATCATTCAGTGACTTGGCATTGTCTATAACTACAATTCAACATAACTTTTTATAGAGAATGAGAATAGCTCTAACTGCTAACCAAAATCAAATGTAAATGAACATGCTCTTAGATTAATGATAACAACATCAATATGACCAAAACATATATATTACTTCAACTAATACAAATATAAATGACAAGTACGTATCAATTCTGCTGATGCGTGTCGTAATGTACCAAAATAATAAATAATTACTTACTCGCCAAATATTAATTAATAATGTAGTAGCAAGAGTAAGGATCGATCCCACGAGGAACCGTGAACTTATTTAGTTGCTCGATCAATTAGAATAAAATGGGGGGGGGGGTTTGTTGTTAAGTTTTACTTAAATGAAAACTATACATGAAATAAATAAATATATAAATATGTAAGGAAATGAAATGAAAGGAAATCTTGTTCTCGGGTTCGGTTGTACCCTCAATTAATGTTATACCTTTCCTTGTAACGTGTTTCTGTCCCTAACTCAATTATCAATCATAAATAATCAACAAGCTCTGATTATCTAAATTCTTCCTTATGTCTATTGATTCAAAACAAGCTCTTCGAATCAATTCTAGTCACGGATAATCCTAAACAAGCTCTTAAGATTTAATGCACGACTAGTATGAAAATTTAGAAGAATAGATTGAATTGGATCGTTAATTTCACAAGCTCGAATTAATCAATTCAAGTTGAACTATTACTAAACCTGCACGAGATTTGTTTGCTACTAAAGTAAAGATTCAATGACAATTACGGATCAAGAATCTAAACATAACATATTCATGAATCCAAATATCAATAATCCAATTGGCCAAATTAAACTATTAATCAAATAACTCAATGAACATTCAAAACATAATAATCCAACAATTGAAGTAAAGGAATAGATTCACGTTACTAATTTATAAGAAAAGAAACTAACATAATCGAGTTAACACAACTTCCCCTTTGAACAAAATATGAAATTTAACCTAGCATGGTTGTGGTAGATTCTTCAAGTTGCTTCATGAATTCCATTGTTGTTGATATTCTTGTACTTGAAAATCTCCCAAGAATGCTCTATATTTTGCTCTCAATTTTTCTCATTGTCCAACCTCCTTTTTGTGGTGATTTTACTCATTTAATACTCCCAAAATTGTGTCTTAACTTTACCCACAAGATATACCAAAGATAGACCTTGAACCAGATTAGGAAATTACTCCTCGAGAAAGTTACGGCCGTAACTTTCCTTATTACTACCGTAATTGGGTTGCTGAAAATTTTCGGAATTTGGAAGTTACGGCCGTAACTTTGTCGTTTACGGCCGTAAGTGCATCTCTGTCGAGAAGCGTTTGTGCTCGATGTTTTGGTCATAACTTTCTTTCCCGATATCCAATTGTCGAGATTCAAGTTGAGTTAGAAATAAAACTCAAAGATCTAAAATTATTTGTGAAATAGATGTTCCCAAATTCGAAAGTCTTCTATGAAAAAATTGAGCTTCAATCTCTGACTAAAATTCGTGATCACAATCCTTGCGGATTTTTGATTTCCAACTTCACACCAAACATTATTTGACCATAATTTTTGCATCTAACCTTCTTCCCACATGCCATTATTGATTTGGAGCCCTTTGAATATGTCCTTGAAGTTTACTTCTTGATTTTTGGTATTTCTTTGGTCTTGTTTCCTTCATTTTCTTCTTTTTGACCTTATATAACACAATAAATGAAAGTACATTAAACGATACTTGAATAGGATCAAACCAATAACAAAATAAGATAATAAGTGAATTAAATACATGCTAATAAAGCACTTATCAAATCCCCCCCACACTTAAACTATTGTTCGTCCTCGAACAATGATGTGAAAGAAAAGAAATAAGACTCAACCAAACGATAGACCTATAGTTCAGAGAGTTAAGGTTACAACCCACTTCTCTTTTAGCATGAAAATTCAATTGTATAACCGGAGTGTGTAAGTGTGTGCAAGAGATGTATCATCCAATATCCCCGAACATAGCACAGATATTTAGTACTCCCAACCTAAATCATAACTCAGTGTGGTTTATAACCTTTCACCTCTCGTGAGCACTCTCTTAACATCTATCAATGAGTTACTACAAGGGTATTAGTTTCGCCCAACTCCGACAGAAATAACCAGATTAGTGTGAGTTGCCCATGGTGAAAATTCAGTCAACACAACATCCCTAGCACCAAATTAAAAACACAGAACCTAGATCAAGTAATTCAAACCACTCATAAGCATATGTAATGGGAGTTAACACCCTCACTAGATATTTCTCTCTTCGTACAAAGTGTATAAGGGGGAGAATTTTCACTCAACTTACTGCATGTAGAATCTTTAACCACAGACTGCTCAACTGTCATAACCGGAGCCAACAATGACACAAGTGCAAAGTAAAGGTCTTTACTGGGTTGTAATGGGGATTCGGGGTTAGGTGGGATAAAAGGGAAATATTTAGGCTAAGTTTGAGAAGGAATTTCACAAGCTAAATCCATACAAAATAAGCATTTTCTCCTTCACCTTCAATACAAATCTCATTGTTTCCTGATATCCAATTGAGCCAGCACTTACTTTTGTTTTTGCGCATTTAAGAGTTTGTCTTCCTCAACTAGCAAATTTTCTTGACTAGATTTTTCTTTTCTTTGCTTTTTTCTGATTTTTTTTTTCTTTTCTTCCTTCTTCTGATTTTTTTTTTAGATTGCGGCTTTTCTCTTTTGGTCAAATCATCACACAGTCATCAATCGGCACAAGACAGAACTTCAACTATTTGAAACTTAGTTCATCGTATAACCATCAACCAACACAAGCTTGTGAATCCCTTCTCTCTAGGTTCAAGATAGAGATAATATGAAAGAAAGGGTATTCATGGCTTGTAGCGTGGCATCAAAATTTCAAGGAAAGGCTAAGGCTGAAAGGGACTTCTATTGGTACATGTATTATGGTAGGCCCTTTTAGCAGGTCAAATTTGGCTTAACCTAATGCTTTTACTATATTTTGCACTTGAGTCAAGAAGTTACAATGGCATGCACAAAAGAGCACATCCAAGCACAAACCAACCATACATGACACACATAAAAAATAGAGCTTAATATAAAGAGTAAAAGTAGCTCATAAGCTCAAAAGCTCACAAATTATGATTTATATGTGTTCCTCCCATCCAATTATGAGTATAGGTCATTGCTCAGTCTTGGTTCCGAACTCAAAATCTAGTGGACAAGGATAGAATGGAGTTACTCAGAGTGGTATTTTATCATATCAGTTTTTGGTTTGACTCTATTAGGTTGCAGAAATTTTTCAATTTGTCCCCATTTTCAAACTAATTCAGAAATTATTGAAAAACTCATCTCTATGTGCTCATTGTTTGTCCGATTATATAATTTAGAAAGTTGGTGGTTCAAAAATTATAATAAGTGAGGCCGCTTCCTATTATACCAAAATGTGGGTCTAAGCACAATTAAAGCTAACTAACAAAAAAAAATGAATACAGATGAATAAAACAGGGATAACAAAAGATAACAGATAATCATCCCCCCACACCTGAATTTCACATTGTCCTCAATGTGGAGCGTGACAATACAAAATATAAGAGGGGAATGTGAATGGAATCAGAAGAAGAGATGGAATTTTAAAAGTGTGCGAAACTTACGGCCGCGAAAGAATTCACTTATGGCCGTAAGTGTCTCGCTGGATAAAAAAAAAGGCTTAAGTTAGTTATGGCCATGAAATAAGTGTTTACGACCGTAACTTAACTTCTTTCCCAATTTTTTTTTAAAAAAAAACTTAAACGGGAAAAGAAATAAAATGAACTAATAATAATAATAATAATAATAAAATGGGGGGAATAAAAGAGACTCCCCTCTCTGGTTGCCTCTCGAGCAGCGCCTTCGTTTACTGTAGTTGGCTTGACGGGTTGCTTCCTTCTTCATCCGGGATCAACTGGACTCCCAAAGCTCAATTTCTTCTTCTTGCTCTTCATTAGGACCTGCAAAATAGAGGGCAAAAGCTTTTCATCAGAAACTGGTGATGAGACCTGGGAGACTTTACCTGATTGCGGTAACTTTGGAAAATCATTAAACATAGTAACAGCTTCCTGCACTGGAGAATCACTCATAAAAGTAGAATTAATTGATTTAGCATCATCAAGATCGTTCATGGAATCATAAATATTAAATTGAACAGTTTCATTATCAAATTCCATGGTGAGTGTGCCACTACTAACATCTATCTTAGCCCTAGATGTTTTTAGAAATGGTCTGCTGAACAAAATATGAGTAGAGTTTGGGGAGTGGTCATCATTTATGTCCAATATATAAAAATCTGCAGGAAATACTAAACCTACTTGTACTAAAACATCTTCAACTACCCCATCCGGATATGCATTGGAACGGTCGGATAGTTGAATGATAACACTAGTTTCAGTCATTTTAGAAAGTTTCAATAAAGTGTAAGTAGATCTAGGCATTACATTTATAGATGCTCCTAAGTCTATCAATGCACGATCTATCCTAGTGTTACCTATTTGACAAGGTATGGTAAACATACCTGGATCATTGCACTTGGGAGGCAATTTTCTTTGAAAAAGTGCAGACACGGATTCTCCCATTATTACCCTCTCATTCCCTATTAGTTTCCTCTTGTTGGTACACAGGTCCTTTAGGAACTTTGCATATCGAGGAACTTGTTTAATGGCATCCAATAATGGAATGTTGACTTCCACCTTCCTAAACATCTCCAAAATTTCTTTTTCTTTGCCCTCCTCGGTTGCCTTTGCTAACCTAGGGAAAGGTGGAGGAGTTAGTTTAACATTTAAATTGGGATCAGTTTTTACCTGAGATTTTTGCGAAGTACTGTTTTTCTTTCTGACCCCTTCTTCTTCAACTTCCTCCTCTTCAGCTGCAACAGGTTTCATTTGTGGCCCCTCAACCTCTTTTCCATTCCGGAGAGTGATGACACTAACATTTTTAGGATTCACCTCAGGCTAAGATGGTAGTTTATCTCCGGATTGTGCTTCTAACCTGTTGATGGCGGTGGCCATTTGGCTCATCTGGTTCTCCAAATTTTGAATGCTAGACTTTGCATCCTGTTGAAATTGTAATGTGTTGGTTGCTAGTGCTTTTAATATGTCTTCAAGGGAGATACCTGAGTTTTGGGGTCTTTGCTGATACTGCCCCTGAGATTGGAAATTCCCTTGTTGTTGAAACTGCCCTTGCGGTTTGTTAGAGACAAAACCCGGGGGCTTTTTATTTCCATAAATCAGATTTGGGTGATCCCTCCATCTAGGGTTGTAGGTATTGGAGTATGAATTGTACTGCTATCTTTGGAACGAAAAACCTTCTGCAGCATTCGCTTGTTCACCATTTCCCTTTTACAACACCGAACACGCGTCCATTGGATGCCCAAGATTTGCGCATATCTCACAGGTCTTGACTTGTTGTAACTTTCCTATAGCAAGTTGTTTTACAAGATCTATTAGTTCAGAAAGTTTACTTTCAATATTGGAACTACTCACCTCATTTACGCGCCGAACTTGCAAATCCCTGTTGGAGTTGAACTGCTGAGTGTTCTCAGCCATATTAGAGATCAGGGCTCTAGCCTCTTCCGGTGTTTTGTCCCTTAGTACACCTCCACTTGCGGCATCTATCATACTCCTGTCCATCGGTAGCAGTCCTTCATAAAAATATTGCACCAAGAGTTACTCACAGATCTGATGATGGGGGCAGCTTGAGATGAGCTTCTTAAAACACTCCCAATACTCATACAACTCATACAGCTTCGTTATTGTTCTGGCGCACCCCACATATCTCCTTTCTGATGGTACCAACTCTAGATGTGGGGAAGTATTTCTCTAAGAAAAGCCTCTTCATGTCATTCCAAGTAGTAACTGTTCCAGATGACAGACAATAAAGCCAGTCTGTAGCGGCATCCTTTAATGAGAATGGGAAAGCTCTCAATTTTATTTGCTCCTTGATAATGTCGTTGGTCTCATACTGTCGCATACCACATGAAATTCTTTAAGGTGTCTGTATGGGTCCTCACCGGGATGTCCTCGGAAGGTTGGCAGAAGATGGATCAGACTGGACTTTAGCTCAAAAGTCTTGTTCTCTTCCACTGTTGGAAAAGTGATACATAAAGGTTGTTGAGCAACATCCGGGGTAGCCAGTTGCTTGAGAGTCAAATTATTGTTAGCTACTGCCATTGGTTGTGCTGCTCTTTTTTGCTGTTGAAAAGTTCTTTCGATTTCTAGGTCAAAATCAAAAAATTCAAAATCAGTTGATCGAGTTCTACGCATATAAGCAAAGAAGTAGACAGGCAAGAATTTTTTTTTTTTTTTTTATAGAAATAAAGTGAAAATAAAATAAAATGCAGAAAAAATAAAATTCTAATTGATTAAACACTAAATTGGTTAACCGTTCCACGACAACGGTGCCAAAAATTTGATGCGTGTCGCAATACACCAAAATAATAAATAATTCCTTACTCGCCAAATATTAATTAATAATGTAATAGCGAGGGTAAGGGTCGATCTCACGAGGAATGGTGAACTTATTTAGTTGCTCATCAATTAGAATAAAATGAGGGGTTTTGTTGTTAAGTTTTACTTAAATGAAAACTATGCATGAAATAAATAAATAAATATGTGAGGAATTGAAATGAGAGGAAATCTTATTCTCGGGTTCGGTTGTACCCTCAATTAATGTTATACATTTTCTTGTAACGTGTTTCTATCCCTAACTCAATTATCAATCATAAATAATCAACAAGCTCTGATTATCTAAATTCTTCTTTATGTGTATTTGATAAGAACCGAGAAACTCAAACCTCGATGCACAAGCCTGTGAGACCCATGACGAGATCCGTACCAATGAGGTTCAAGATTCAAGGCTAAACAAGTAATTAAAGTCAAGAAAAGCTAGCCAAGAATCAAGTTGGAGCCAAAAAGTAGAAGAAATTGGACTGAGCCAATTCTGGTCGACCGAAAGTAATTCCGGTCGACCGAAACTCTGCAAAGGATTTTTGAAGGCAGCCTTAGTTGCGTTCGGCTGAGGCTTGATCGACCGAAAATGGTTCGGTCGACCGTGTCGGTCGACCGAAACACTCTGTTTCACAAAAACGGGGTTTTTGTTGCAATTTTCGAAATTACACATTTTGCCCAATTTTGTACATTATATACACATTTTTCATTTCAAACTTCAATAACTTGGTTGTTCATTGTGATGCTCTTGAGAGCTTAGTCTAGAGAGACTCCTTTTGAGGTAATGTTAAACCTCTTTTGTTCTTGTATTATTATTGGAAGTTAATCAACTTTGCTTGAGTATTATTATTCTTGTGTTGTTATTTATTTTTCGCCACCTTGAAATTTGTTTGGTTGATACCCATTGGGCTAGGGTTTGTTAATCCTTGAATTTTGGGTTAGATTTAAACTTTGGGTTAAGGTGTTTATCCTTTATTTTACCACTTTAACTTTCTTGGATTTTATATTAAATTGTTGTGGGAATTTTCAGTCAATATACCGAAGGGGTTCGCATCATTTGGTTTCAGAGCTTGGCTCTAATTTGGTAAACCTATCTTTACCTTATTATTGTAAATAAAAAAAAAAAATCCGAAAATTGAGAAAAATTGGGGAAAATTTATATGCCCATGTGTATTGTTGATTCCATGTATTGGGTATATTGATTGTGAGTTTGTTGGGGGAATTCCATATTCATTCACTACAAAATCTACACTTTCCAAATTGTGTATTCAAAGTGTTTGATAAATTTTCGCAATGAAAAATACTCAATTAACGCTTTGTTGTTCAATGCCCATATATTGCTAATTACTTGGGGCTGTCCAATTCCCATCATTGAGATTGTGTTATCAACATTTTATTCCATATATCACTTACTCCATACATTGGAAAATTGTTGATAATTCATTCCTTACCACATTTAGGTTGTTGGGGTGTAACGCCCCAAATTCCGTGAGGCTTGGGATGTCACTTCTCCTTTAAATCTAATTTTATTGCGGAAAATAATTGAATTCTAAACATCATATTTATGTGAAAAATTTCAACAGCAAATAAATTAAATTTGATGAATGCGTAAAAACGTTGAAATCTTAACTTTCAAAGAAAGTAACGACAAATAATTAAATTGACTATGTTCATGACTTTAAATATCATATTTAAAATAACGACATTTAAATAAATTGACACTATTCATGAATCGTGATTTAAAAATGTAGCTTCATTATTTTTTGCCACCACTGCCATTTCATTCGCCACCATCTCCGAAATCTGCAATTTGTAAGTTTAAAAATAGGGGTGAGCATTTCATAGAAATACTCAGTAGGTTCAGCGCAAATTAAATAAACTGTACAGTAAATAATACATATAATCATGCAACTTAATTCATAAATTCTCATTCTCATGCAATAAGCAAGTGGATCTCATACATCATAAATTTTCATACCCGAAAACATGTGGATCTGGGCCCGAATGCAACTGGTCCATGCCCGAAGACATATGGATCTAGGCCCGAAGGCAATTGGTCCATGCCCGAAGACATGTGGATCTGGGCCCGAAGGCAATTAATTCTCATAAATTACATAATCACATGCATAAATTTACAATACGGATTTACTTAATATTGCGCATATAAGATAAAAGATTTTGAAGTAATGAACCTACCTGAAAGTATTCTCGAGTTTTGTTGAGTTGGAAAACATAAATCTGCAAAACGTCTAAGCGCCTCGTCTAGCCAATATATAAATATTTCTTAAACTAGTATTTTGGAATTCAAAGGTGTTAAAACGAAAGAGTTTAAAAGAAGAATAAATGTTTAGGGTTTAAATTGAAAATTAAACATAGTTGAGATTTTAAAAGAGTTGAGACCGAAATAAATAATCTTGAAAGCGATTGGGCTAACTCATATGTTTTAAAAATATTTAGGGACTAGCTAATTTATTTTAAAAGTACAGCGTGGAATCAAAATATTTCAAAACCAAAAGATCAAAATAATACTTTTGAAACTGAAGGGGCTGACATAAAATATTTCAAGAATTGCAGGGACTGAATATAAATGTTTTAAAATCAATGGACTGAAATAGAAAAGTTTGGGGCTGAAATTAAAAAGATTTTTAAATTAATAGGGATCAAATTGAAAGACTTTGAAAACTTGAGGGGTGATTAATAAAGCTCTTTTAAAACAAAGGGCTTAACTAAACAACTTGAAAGATGAGGGACTAATAGACAAATTTTAAAATTGGAACATTAAAACCAAAATCCTCACCTCTCTCTCTCCATTCGGACGACCCAGAGAGAGGTGACAGGGATGTTGAATCCGCCGGTGTGTTCACCGGCGCTCGAAGGCGGTGACGCCGCTGTCAATGGCGGCGATGACAGTGGGTGGAGGGGGTGGCGAAGAAGAAGGGTTGGGCGATTTTTTGGGCATGGAACTTGGGAGGAAACCGAGGCTAATGGGTGGTGATTGGGGCTGCGATTCCGGTGATAACTCCGGCGAAGAGGACGGCGATCAAGGTGAGTTTATGAGTTGATTTGGTTTTTGGTTCTGGGTTTTTGATTGGCATAAACTGAAGCTCGATTCGGACATGGGTTGAAGTTTGTGATTTTGGGTTGTGAAATTGATTGGAGGAAGATGTGAGGTGGTGGTTGGGTTCGAAAAAAGAGGTTGAGGTTCAGTCGAATGACTGAGGGGGCGGATCATGATGGTGCTCGAATTATGGCAGTGGCAGGGGCGCTTGGAAGGTCAATATGGCCATGGAGGTTCGAGCTGGTTCTGGTTTTCAGATTGGGTTGCGATAGTGGCTCGATGGATGGCTGATTTGTGTGAAATTGGAGTGACTGAAACTTGATACTTTGGTGGTGAGCGATGGAGGCAGCAGATTGGAGTTCGACAGGGGTTTTGTGAAATTTGCTATTACAGGTTTTGGATGGATTGGTTGTGGTTAATAATGGTGGATTAGAGGTTCGGCGATGCTGTAAAGTGTAGCTCGGTTGGATGAGAGAGTCGAGCGGCAGTGGTGATGATTGCCGTCGTGGTGGTAGTAGAAGGGAGAAGTAGAAATTGTGAGAAAGCATACCTTTGGTGTAGGTCTCGTGTTGTTTGGCGTGTCGAGGGGAAAGAGGTGAGGGATGTATTTAATAGTTGATTTAGGTGTTAAACATGGTAGTTTAGGTTAAATCTTGATTCATGGAAAATTGTGAGAATTTTGGAAGTGAATATGGTTGTGTAAGGAAATACTTGGAAAATAAGTTGTTGATTTAGTTGGGCCAAGAATTTATTGATTGGGTTGTTAAAAGGGCTTGAATGATCGGTAAAACATTTGGGCTCGAGATGTTGGATTGGATTAAAACATTTAAAATTGGGACTTAATATAATTAATACTTGGACTTTTGAAAATAAACTGTGATATTGAAATATTTTTGATAAAGATTGAAATTTGACGAAGATTTTGAATAAATTAAATTTTTCACTTAACTGGCTAGACGAGCACGCGTTTAAAAATAAATAACTAAATGATGGGCAAAGTCGAAGCGACACGCTTTCAAAAATATTTATTTGAATAAAACCACGAAAATTCTCAGTCGCTACATGGGGATTTATTCATATATCCACATTATACACATTTAAGGCCATTCAAAGATTGAGTACAAAGTGTTTGATAAATTGCCTCATTGAAAATTTACACTCCTCGTGCTTATTGCTCTACATCTTTGCCTTATCAATTATTTGTGGTTTGTCAATCCCATTGCTAAAATTGTGTTCCTAGCATCTTATCTCACATAAATATTGTTCCTTTTGAGTTTAGCAAGCACATAAATTCCACTTGTTATTGTACCTACTTGTTATAATTTCCTTCTTTCTTTGTTTGTGATTTCTTTGACTCCACAAGAATTATACTTTGTGGTTTAGTTGATTACCTTCCTTGGAGAACTTGAGAAATGAGATTTTGAGTGGAAAAAGGCAAGAGTGGTGAGCTTATTAGAGGGTAAAAGCCTAAATTGAGTGAAACACGAGTGAAATTATTCTTGTGAGAATACTTTCACACTTAGACACCATGTCAAATTCCAATGCTCAAATTCAAGATTTGAAGTACTTGTTACAAAATCTTTCAATCACCATGGCTAGACAAATGGAGAAAAGTGGGGGTGAGTTGGAAAATTTAGGAACAAGAGGGGAGAGTACATCAACAAGTAGTGGTGAAGAAAAATGGGATGGTAGGAGAAGGTTGAGGGATAAATTTGGGAACATTGTATATAGGGATGGAAGTAGAAAACAAAGTGGGAGTTTGAATAGAAAAGAAGTTAGGGGTGAATGTGGGGATGTTTTGAGAAATGATGGGGATGGTGAACAAAATGGGAGTTTGAATAGGAAAAGAAGAGAGTGGTTAGAAGGTAGGAGAAATGGAGTTGATGAAAATATTGATAGTGCGAGAATACAAAATTCATCACTCCATGGAATGGGTAGAAGTGGAGAAGTGGAAGAAGATTGGAGAATGGGTAGAAGACGAAGAGAATGGGTAGATAGGAGTGGAGATGGGATGGATGAGAAGGTTAATATTGAGCAAATGAAGGATTCATCATTCCATAGGAGGGACAGTAGTGGAAGTAGAGAAGTAGTGAAGGAGATGAATGCTAGGCTATCAAAATTTTTGGACCATGATAATGAGAGGGGAGAGTTGGAGAGAATTGCTAGTCCACCAACATCTTTGACCCATGATAATGAGAGGGAAACACATGGAGAATATAATTTCTACACTAGGTGCCTAGTGAGTGATAAACCATGTAGTCTCATGATAGATGGGGAGATTGAAACTAATTTGGTGAGTGCTAGTAGGGTGGAGAAATTGGGGTTACTAGTTATGAAACATCATAATCCTTATATATTGCAAATGTTGAATGACCATGGGGAGGTGAGGGTAAGTGAACAAGTTCTTCTTACTTTTCACATTGGTACTTATAGTGATCAAATATTATGTGATGTGGTTCCTATACACATACTCACCTAATTTTGGAGAGACCTTGGCAATGTGAGCGAAATGTGAATCATGATAGGAAGAGGAACCGGTGGAGCTTCCAAATGGATGGAAAAAAGGTTGTGATCCTATCTTTGAGCCCGGAAGAAGTATGCAAAGACCAAATGAAGCTCAAGAAGGAATTTGAGGAAGAAAGAAAAGAAAGGGAAAATAGGAAATCAAAAGAAAAATCACTTGAGGAAATTGATGTCACACAAAAGTGAGGCCAAATGAAAAAGAGAGAGTTGGGGCCACGACCTTAGAAAAAGGTAAGGAATTGAGAGTTGAAGCCACGACTCCAGAAAAATGAGAGGCGAGAGAAGAACTGAGAGTTGAGATTCCTACCTCGGAAAAAGGTGAGGGAGTGATGAGTGCCACCTAGAAAATTGAGAGAAAAGATCACCCCAAAATGTTCTTTACTCTTGAATATTCTAACACTTCCCTCCCTAGCTTGGTTACTTCTTTGTTGCAGGGGATCGTTAAGCATACTTATCAAAGCAACAAGGAGCTCAAAAGGCATGCCGTGTGGAAGAAATTTATGGAAACATTTTCCTACAATAACGAGTACAACCGAGGTAAAGAAAATGGGATAACCAATGCAACATCTAGGAGGTATGCTCCTAACATTTCTTTGAATGCAAGGTTATTGTGTTTTGAATACATTGGTTGTATGATCTTGATATAGATTTGATAAGTGTGTTGTTGACTTGTGAAAATGTAACATGTG
The DNA here is from genome assembly GCA_963555705.1 of Ligustrum vulgare. NCBI lineage: Eukaryota > Viridiplantae > Streptophyta > Magnoliopsida > Lamiales > Oleaceae > Ligustrum > Ligustrum vulgare. The sequence goes on from OY743174.1 coordinate 49,367,491, forward strand.
GTAGGGATCATTGTCATGATGAGTGCTTAATTTGTAAATGCAACTTTTTGCATGTGCCAAATTGCATAAGTACCGAATCCTTTTGTGAAAATGTTGCATATAGTAAATTTCATGAGCATGATGAATTCCTATTTTGTGAGAATATGCTTGATGTGCCTATTTGTCCTATAAAGGAATTGCTAGTTGGGGAAGTCCATGGGAGAAATTTATTGGAATATCTTGATGATAAAAGGACTTCGCTTCTAACATTTCTAAATGTCCACTCATTTTATTTTGAACATGTTAAGGGCATGCATGTCAATAATCCAAATTTGTTAAACATTTATGAATCATGTTGTGAGCGATATCTTGATGAATTCTATGGGCATGATAATTATTTGTTTTGAAAAATTGGATTGTTTCTTTTTAAATGTGCCATGTGCAAATTGCTAATGGGAGAGACACATGATAGTTGTTTGATGGGGCGATTTAAAATCAACGGAGTCTTAGGGTATTATGTGATCAATTTTATTGGCCTAATTTGAAGATTGGTGTTGAACATGTTTGCACTTATAGTAAATGCCGAACTTGCAAAATGGCTAAACTCAAGTTTTTGCTTCAAGAATTCCATACATATTTACCCATCATGAGTAAACCTTGGATTACTAATTCTATAAATTTGACAGTGGGTTTACTTAGAACAAAGAAAGAAAATGAAGCTATTTTTGTAATTGTTGGTAGGAGTATTAAAATGTCACATTTGATTGCATGTCATGAAACCAACAAGGTCGTCAACATAGCTAATCTTTTCTTTTGGGAAGTCGTGCATTTGCACGAAGTGGATGCTAATTTTGTGGTTGTTAAATTTGCTTGCAATAAAAGTGTTTATCCTAATAGCAAATTTTCTCCACTTAATGTTGTTTTTGGCCCTAGCCTACTAACTCTTTTGAAATTGATGCACTTGTTTATTTATGGAGATGTTAGCTTAGGTGGGCATAAAAAGGCAAATTTGGTTGAGCCCCTGATAGAGCAGGGCGAGCGTCAATTTAGGGAGCATATTGAAAAATGCATTTCCAATCCGAACCAAGATCGAATGCGAGTTGTATTTGACCCGGATGGTTGGATGTTGTTCATTTGGAGGAAAGAACGGGTTCCCGATTTAATAAAATCCAAATTGCTACTCTGTGGTGTTGGCACATCTCAAGCTCTTGGCAACGCCTACAAATTGATTTTGCACGGTGAGTATGAAATTTCAGTTACATTTATTGTGTCTGAATTTTCTATTTTTATTGTAGGTGTCGATTTGTGGTCGAATCTCTTTCGAGATGGAGGAGATGATGAGAATCGCGAAGGTCCAACTTCATCGCATGAACCTGTGATCCACAATGTTGCAAGATCAAATTTCAAGGAGTCTCACGACAGTACACTCAAGCAAGATTCGAGGTCAAATCCTTTTCAAGAGGGAGGGGATGATGAGAACCGAGAAAGTCAAACCTCGACGCGCAAGCCTGTGGGACCCATGACGAGATCCGATGCCAAGGAGGTTCAAGACTCAAGGCTAAACAAGTAATTAAAGTCAAGAAAAGCTAGCCAAGAATCAAGTTGGAGCCAAAAAGTAGAAGAAATTGGACTGAGCCAATTGCGGTCGACCGAAAGTAATTCCGGTCGACCGAAACTCTGCAGATGATTTTTGAAGGTAGCCTCAGTCGCGTTCGGCTGAGGCTTGGTCGACCGAAAGTCCCATTTTGGTCGACCATGTGATCGACCGAAAATGGTTCGGTCGACCGAAACACTCCGTTTCACAAAAACGGGGTTTTTGTTGCAATTTCCGAAATTACACATTTTGCCCAATTTTGTACATTATATACACATTTTTCATTTCAAACTTCAATAACTTGGTTGTTCATTGTGATGCTCTTGAGAGCTTAGTCTAGAGAGACTCCTTTTGAGGTAAGGTTAAACCTCCTTTGTTCTTGTATTATTCTTGGAAGTTAATCAACTTTGCTTGAATATTATTATTCTTGTGTTGTTGTTTATTTTCCGCCACATTAGAATTTGTTTGGTTGATACCCATTGGGTTAGGGTTATTTAATCCTTGAATTTTGGGTTAGATTTAAACTTAGGTTAAGGTGTTTATCATTTATTTTACCACTTTAGCTTTCTTGGGTTTTGTATTAAATTGTTGTGGGAATTTTCGGTCAATATACCGAAGGGGTTCGCATCAGTATTGATTCAAAACAAGCTCTTAGAACCAATTCTAGCCACGGACAATCCTAAACAAGCTTTTAGGATTTAATGCACGACTAATATGAAAATTTAGAAGAATAGATTGAATTGGATCGTTAATTTCACAAGCACGAATTAATCAATTCAAGTTGAATTATTACTAAACCTGCATGAGATTTGTTTTCCACTAAAGTAAAGATTCAATGACAATTAAGGATCAAGAATCTAAACATAGCATATTCATGAATCCAAAGATTAATAATCCAATTAGCCAAATTAAATTATTAATCAAATAACTCAATGAACATTCAAAACATAATAATCCAACAATTGAAATAAAGGAATAGATTCACGCTACTAATTTATAGGAAAAGAAAATAACATAATCGAGTTAACACAACTTCCAATTTGAACAAAATATGGAATTTAGCCTAGCATGGTTGTGGTAGATTCTTCAAGTTGCTTCATGAATTCCATTGTTGTTGATATTCTTACGCTTGAAAATCTCTAAAGAATGCTCTATATTTTGCTATCAAATTTTCTCAATGTCCAGCCTCCTTTTTGTGGTGATTTTGCTCCTTTAATACTCCCAAAATCATGCCCTAGCTTTATCAACAAGATATACTAAAGATAGACCTTGAACCAGATTAGGAAATTACTTGCGAGAAAGTTACGGCCGTAACTTTCCTTATTACGGCCGTAATTGGGTTGCTGAAAATTTCCGAAATTTGGATGTTATGGCTGTAACTTTGTCATTTACGTCCGTAACTTCGTCTTTTATGGCCGTAAGTGCATCTCTGTCGAGAAGCGCCGTGCTCAATGTTTTAGTCATAACTTTCTCTCCCAATGTCATATTGTGGTGATTCAAGTTGAGTTAGAAAGAAAACTCAAATATCTACACTTATTTGTGAAATAGCTGTTCCCAAATTCGAAGGTCTTCTATGAACAAATTGAGCTTCAATCTATGACTAAAATTCATGATCACAATCCTTGTGGGTTTTTTATTTCCAACTTCACCCCAAACCTTATTTGATCATAATTTTTGCATCTAATCTTCTTCCCACATGCCATTATTGATTTGGAGCCCTTTGAATATGTCCTTGAAGTTTACTTCTTGATTTTTTGTATTTCTTTGGTCTCGTTTCCTTCATTTTCTTCTTTTTGACATTACATAACACAATAAATGAAAGTGCATTAAACGATACTTCAATAGGATCAAACCAATAACAAAATTAGATAATAAGTGAATTAAATACATGCTAATAAAGCACTTTTCATTTGCTTTTATATTAAAAATAAATAAATGACAAGGACATATTCATGATAACGAAATCAATATACCCAAAACGACTTCAAACTTGTTACGCGCGCAAATTAACAATATAAAACTAAAATTACATCAATAGGAATTGATTCAGCTATTGCTCGAAGAAAATTGTTAAGAAATGTTCAAATTCAACCTTACCTTCTCTTCTTATCCAAATGCCCAATATCAATATTGCAAAATGGATATTCGACCTTCAATAATTTAAAGGAATGACAATGTCCATTTGGATAAAATGAATTGCTTTCACCATTCTTGGAGAAGGAATAACAGGGACCGATTTTGTACAAGTGGGAAGAGTAGGGAGAAGAAGGGAGAGTAAGGATGTTCAGTTGTTGTTTAGAGAAGAAGTACCAACTAATGAAGAAGAAGAAGAGCGACTTAGACATTCCAATTAGGTTTTGTTTGGCAGCATAGTTTTTGACAACTCAAGGACATTTTTGTCATTGTATATATCATTCCCTCTCTCTCTTTTTTTTTTTTAAAAAAAAGATAGGGTTATTAAACTAAAAAACATTGAATTGGATCTTCTTAAATAAATGTTTTGTTTGACTGGGAGTTTTAAACAAAACCGCCAATTTATAATAGTGAGATCACAAGTGCAATAGCTCGAACAAAAAATCTCTAGTAGACTCAAACTCGTGTCTTGACGCTCTCAAAAAAAGATTTTTCCCCCACCTAAAGAGTGCTTTGCACAAAGGAACAAAATTCACCTCCGGGATAAATGGAATGCTTCGAAAGTGTTTGACAACATCTATGCACTCAAATGACAACGAACCGAACACCAAAGAAGTATGGGAAGTTCTATGAGATTCTTTGTAATTCAGTTATGCAGTATTCTGGACATAATATGTTGGAAGGGAATTGTTTCAACAAGATGTAAAATAATGGAAGAAGAAGAGTTTCCTTAATTTGTGGAAAATTAGCTCAAGTAGATGAGGAGGTTTATGATTGATCATAATAATTGAGAATAATAGCAACTTTACAATTTTTGGGAGAAAAGAATGCATTACTATATTATGTCTGGCTTTGTTTTCTTGTCGGAATAATTCTAGGAAGAATCGAAGTTTCAGATTTCTCGAGTTTATTAATGCAACTGGATACATAAGAGACTCTTCTAATATTTTCTGCTATGTTTATGTTTTTTATGTTAGAAAATTTTATTACAGATAATAATTTATCTATAATCTAAATAATCATCATGTTGGAATTATCAAGAATTAAATAACTGAAGCGGAAGCGTACCTTAATCAAATGCGATTCATGATAAACGATTCAGCGGTGTTTGGATCTTCTAAATCGATACGTAGTCCTTATTTTCTCTCTGATGATGGGATGTCAGACAAGATGAACAGTACGTAGGATTCAGGGACCATAACCGACTTTATAAACTGAATTGCCAATTAACCTAATCCGGCCCATCATGAATTAGGTAATGGCCTGGTATCTACACATAAAAGCCCATACATTAATTAGATGCATTAAAGCCCGATATATCAAATCCTTATTAGATCACTTTAATTGGGCTTAACCAAATTGATAGCCTTTTATTCAATACACAACAATTCACATATAAGCCCACACGATTGATTAAAATCCTTACAATCTCCCACTTGGGCTATATGTGTAACCTTACAATTGTGTATCAATCATAACCTTATGAGTACTCAGAATTTTGCTATCATTACTGAATGCATCCCCAAACAATCCGGTCCATCAATTATATCAACATAGGATCAAAGCGGCTTTCGCTACATTAATCGTAACTAAACCTTCAATGGTCACGTATATCGACATAACTGAATGACATGGATCAAGTATGGATGTGTAGCATGGAAATTACATGTAATGTGATCTTCAACATGCCTATTTCCAACTGGTCCGACTTAAGTGAGATCATCCTTAAACAAGTTCAGAGATAATAAACCTGAAACCTTATAGCTGTAAATAACATTAACTTTAAACTGTATCCGAAAGGACAATAAATGTGTCTAATGCACCCAAAATACAAACTCCCACCGAAACCGAATATCCTTAAGAAATACAACACCCATATGAGTATTGTGCTCATGAAAGACCTTGGGTTGTAATACTTTAGTAAGCGGATCCGCAATTATGGAGTTTGTCCCAATGTGCTCTTATTGACACATGTCCACTCTGAACTGTATCCTTCACAACCAGGAACTTATGTCAATGATTTTTGACTTAGTTGAGTTCCTGTTGTTACTGGAATATAAATCTGCTGAGTTATTGTCACACTATAACTTTATTGGTCTTTCTATACCATTCAGAATACGCAGCCCAGTGACAAAATTTCGCAACTATATTCCATAATTAGATGCCCCCAAAATTACTACAACTGTGCTGCCAAGTGAAAGAAGCTAAAGTGTCTGTTAAACACTCCATCCGGAAATAGCTCCTCCAACCAGCAGATAAATGTAGCCTTATGTGGATCTTTTACATTCTTGGCATCTAGTAAAAATCGGAATCATAATACCATATGATCTCCAACTGATCCGATTTTCTGTATGTGAGCATGTAATCTTTTATTCTCTTTAAATACCTTATAACCCATGTTTGGCTGCTTTCCAAATGATCCATCCCAGGGTTACTTAAATATCTCCTTAGTATCCCAATAACGTATGCAATATCCAAACGCATACAAATTTGAATATATATCAGATTCCCTATAGCTTAACTATATGGGAGCCTCTGCATTTCTTTAACTTCAAGATAATTTTTCGGGCATTAGTTGAGACTTAATTGTCTCCCTTAGCGATAGGGCTGTCTCCTGATTTACTGTCTTGCATGCCAAACCTCTTAAGTACTTTATCGATATAGCCCTTTTGTGACAATTCAAGAATACCTCGAGAACAATCCCGGTGTATCTGAATTCCTAATACAAAAGAGACGTCACCAAGATTTTTAATCTCAAAATTCCTTGACAAAAATCTCATAATTTTATGTGACATACCTATATCATTAGTGGCAAGCAATAATCAACATATAAAACCAGGACAATTTACTTACTCCCACTGAACTTGTAATACATACAATCATCAACAACATTAATCTCAAAACCAAATGAGATAATTGTTTGATGAGATTTGTATTACCCTTAACGGGAAGCTGGCTTGAGTACATAAATGGATTTCCTTAATTTGCAAACCATTTTCTTTGGGTCTACTGACACAAAGTTTACTGATTGCACCAAATAGATCGTCCCATCAATGTCGCCATTGAGAAACGCCACCTTAGTATCCATTTGATGTAACTCGAGGTCAAAATGTGCAACAACCTAACTTTTCTGAAAGAGTCTTTCATTGAAACCGAAGAGAAAGTCTCTTTATAGTCAATACCATCAATCTGTGTAAAGCCCTTAGATACAAGACGAACCTTATATCTTTCCACATTACCTTTCGAATCCTTCTTGGTTTAAAAATCCATTTAAGACCAATGGGCTTCGTACCTTCTGGTAATGGGACAAGATCCCAAACTTTATTGTCTTGCATATGCTTATACTCCTTATTTACGACATCAATCCACTTTTGAGAATTAGAACCCTGCATGGCCTGATGGAATTGATTGGACCATCTTCCACCATTCCATTATTTCCTTATGTTCTTGGAAAAATACTATTTAATTATCCGGAATAGCATTTTTCCTTTCTCTCGTGGATCTCCTTAATGGCTTTAGTTATTGAGGTTGTTGAGTTTGTACTTTTGAAATTTACCTTATTTTGGATAGGAGGTTCTTCGACATTGTCTAGTTGAGGTTCCGGATATGCTTCTTGATCAATGACATGCATAAAAACTTGCACGTTGTCAAAAGCAATAGTAGGAATCGAAACCGATCCTTCCTCAACTTATTCCTTAAAGACAATTTCTCTAACCTTATTTCTCCCCCCAAACTCAACTTCCTCAAAAAATGTTGCAGTTCCCATTTCAAAAATTGACTTAAGTGTGGGATTATAAAATTTAATAGCCCCTTAAATGCTCTGAATAACCAATAAAGCAGATGCTAACTGTTTTGGAGTCCAATTTCTTTATGTGGCCTATAAAGCCTAGCCTTAGCTGGACATCCCCAAATGTAGAAATGCTTTGGACTAAGCTTTAAGCCTGTCAAAAAGCTCATAAGGTGTTTTAGTAGCTGCTTTAGTTGGTATTATGTATGATCTTTATTTGTTTTCTTGCCCTTATCTTTATAGGTGTTTGCCAAGTGAACACTTTCAGTTCTGTCCTACTTCAACTTTTCTTCCTCTTGCACACAAAATAGAATGAGCTCATTTAGAGTTCATTTCTCCCTTTGATAGTTACAACTGACCTTAAATTGACTGAATTGTACAAGAAGCTTGCACACTATGAAATGAGCTCATTGAGAGTCCATTTCTACTTTGACAGTTATAACTAAACTTAAATTAACTATATTGTGCTGGAAGCGATATCAATACCAAATGCACGAGCAAGTCATTAGACAAGTCGAGTTTTAGTTCTTTAAATTTTGAAGCAGTGTGAGACATCTACATGATGTACTCCCTTATTTTCCCATTGCCTTTATACTTTATTGAAATCAAGCTTTGCATAAGCGTGCTTGTTTCAGCCTTATCGTTTTTCACAAAACGTTTCTTAATTTCGGCAAGAAATTCATTGGCATCATTTACCTCCTCAGATACTATGCCACTAAAGGCTTCCGGAATGCCGCACTTAAATGATCATGAGACTCACATAATTTAAGCAATCCCACTTCTCAAAGTTCCTCATTTGATTAGATGAACTTTCATCCGTAAGAGGAGCAGGTTGTTCAATCCTTAGTACACGGTCTAGATCGATGCAGCCAACGAAAAGTTAATGTTCTTGTTTTGATCTTTGAAGTTTGTTCCATAAATACAGGGATTAGATTTGAGCTTGTAGATATACTACTAGCGAAATTTGAAACCGAATAGAGAACACTTAAACAAAATAGCTCACATAAATACCTTATTATGCAAATCATATTTTCAAATAATGGTAGGGCCCATCACAAGATACCTAGCACAACATCAATATTTAGTCTTTGGACAGAAATATTGACTTGTAAGTGGCACTCTTGGCGTAGTAATCAAACACTGACAGTAAGACATGTCAACCAACAAACCTTTCTTTGGACCGATTTATTGATCACACGTAAAACCAAATAACCGTCACGTATTTATCACCACAAGTTCATGTGAAATTCGGGCCAAATATTGACCTTCCTTTGGGCCGATCAATATCCGCATGAAATAACACACAAATACCTAATTTTCCCTTAGTGCAGTGATCAAACACTGGCAATAAGACATGTTAACCAATAAACCTTTCTTTGGACCGATTTATTGGTCACACGTTAAACCAAATAATTGCCACGTGTTTATCACAACAGGTGCACGTGAAATTCGAGCCAAATATTGACCTTCCTTTGGGCCGATCAATATCCGCAATGAATAACACACACACAAATACCTTCTAATATTCAAAGTTAATTAATATCCACAAGAGAGGTTGCTTTGGCAACATGTTGCTTCAACTAACTTACTTTCGAATATTATATTTCTCAAAAGATTCCGATGTACCAAGATTTGAAACTGAAATCCATTGATTTGCATCTATATTTGACTTTAGGATTTGAATTATATAATTCAAAACTTTAGAATAAAGCAATCCTTAAGTTAGGAGAGTCAATTGCAATATTCTTAAACTTTAGGTGGCCAATTATGTAAAATTTTAAGCTTGAAGGACTTAAATTATAATTTTTCCAAAACCTTATTGGCCAATTTAGAGAAATTCCAAACATTAGGTCTCAATTTGAAAGAAAAACAAACTTTAGATGGCCAAAATAGGAAATTTTCAATCTTTAAAAGTTGATTTTGAAAATTTTCAAACTTTAGGAGCCAATTTAGAAAATTCCCAAACTTTAGGGACTTAATTTAAAAAAAAACTCAAACTTTAAGGACCAACTTTGAAAATTTCCAAACTTTAGTGACTGAATTAGAAAGTTTACAAACTTTGGGGACTGAAAATGAAAATTTTCAAACTTTAGAGGACCAACTTTGAGAATTTCAGAACTTTAGGTACTTTATTAGAAAATTTTCAAACTTTAGGGACTGAAAATGAAAATTTTCAAACCTGTAGGGACTTAAAATGAAAATTTTCAAACTTGAAGGGACCAAATTAGAGAATTTTCAAGCTTTAGGGACCAATTTTGAAAATTGTCAAACATTAGGGGACTGAATTCGAAAATTTTCAAACTTTAGGGACTGGATTAGAAAATCTTAAAACTTTAGGGACTGAATTACATAATTCAGAACTTTAAAAGCCCAACTTAAATATTTTATAACCTTAGGGGCTGAAGTTACAAATTCCATAACTTGAAATGCCAATTTAAATAATTTCATAACTTTAGGGGCTTAGGTCATAATTATCATAACTTTCAGGGATTAACTTTAATTCCATAATAATATTATAGGGCCTTATTGTGCAATAAACCCACACATTCGAAATTGCCCATGAGTCCTCAGGATCTTCTAATTCCCAACGTAAGTCCCTGCCTCAAATTCGATTTTCAGCAGTTAGGGTTTGAAACCCTAGCGCCGCAGCCACCCAACCCGAAGATAGCGACGCCACTACCGGGGCGGTTTCATCTCCACCGAGCGGCGCCCGTTGACGTCGCGAACGCAGTCTCCTCCGTCGCTGCTCACCTTAGTGTCGCGCTCAGCAATGGCAGCATGCGAGCGGCAGTTGTACCACGGGCAACACCTCTTAATCCGCACAGATTATACATCACAAACCAGATTCAAAAATCCATACATTATACATATATACTGAATTCATACCTTAATCAAAAAACCGATTTCAAAATCAGATTTGGAAAATCACCCAACCGCCATACGCATACACACAAAAATCCAAGTTCAACCATACCCGAAAAATCGAATCCACAAAACCACATTCAACCTGAAAATTCATACATGATATACATACAACTTCACAGCCGAAGTCAATACCCAAAACCGATTCAAAACCATTCTCAAGATTCAAAAATCGAACTCATAAATCCATATACCCTTAATCAAGAAATCAGATTTCACAGATTGAATATTTTAATAACCAAAATCAGATTCCATATTCTTATCTCGAAACGTGCAGGCAGTGTCCCAATTTCTCAATTTGCTGTGTATGTATTTATTCACGCACAGAAGTTTTGGTTTTGAAATCAGACAATTAGGTTTTACATATACACGTACAAAATTGATCTGATAATTCAACACGATGTTGGCTCTGATACCACTTGTTAGAAAATTTTATTACAGATAATAATTTATCTATAATCTAAATAATCATCATGTTGGAATTATCAAGAATTAAATAACTGAAGCGGAAGCGTACCTTAATCAAACGCGATTCATGATAAACGATTCAGCGGTGTTTGGATCTTCTAAATCGATACGTAGTCCTTATTTTCTCTCTGATGATGGGATGTCAGACAAGATGAACAGTACGTAGGATTCAGAGACCATAACCGACTTTATAAACTGAATTACCAATTAACCTAATCCGGCCCATCATGAATTAGGTAATGGCCTGGTATCTACACATAAAAGCCCATACATTAATTAGATACATTAAAGCCCGATATATCAAATTCTTATTAGATCACTTTAATTGGGCTTAACCAAATTGATAGCCTTTTATTCAATACACAATAATTCACATATAAGCCCACACGATTGATTAAAATCCTTACATTTTAAAATCAGTAAAAGTTGCATCTTTTTTTTTTTTAGTTTGAGTGAAATGATGCTTTTATTCAGAATCACCATGAGTCGTTTCACTGGAATATAGGATTTTTTATTAACTTAACTGTTAACTGTTGATGGTAAAAAACTTTAACTCTTTCAAAAATAAGCAAGTAGTGATAGAAAACTTATGAACATGTTTTGCTGACGAAAAATAGTATTTGATTTTCATTTTGCCAGTCGTCGTTTAAATCATTTTTCTTAGTACAAAGCTGCTGAGGTTGCTAAGAGCTTTATGGATATATAATTCGAAGAATCTTCAAAGGAGGATGGTACAAAAGCAACTGGTGTGGAAGAGGAAAGTGGATACGAAATTGAAAACAACGCAGAGAGGCTCTGGAAAACTTGAGAAAGCTAATGAAGAGGTTGCAGTGTTTCAGGCACACTTATTTCCAACACGTGTTTTTCTCTATTTCCTCTATCCTATCATACATAACTTTTATTTTTTATTTTATTTTAGAAGTGCCAATACATGTATGTATGATTCTTAGATATTCTTGGTTTTGTAAATTTGATATGAGCAAGTGAATGTTAACACTGCCATCATGTAAACAAATTCATATGAGAGAGATGTAAACTCAGATGATGCCTTGATTTTTGTCTTGTCAATTGAGTATCATGAGTTACAAACTCAGCCATGGGCGGAGCCAGAACCTGACGAGCCTGTGCGGCCACCCATACTTGCTTCGCAGGATTAAACAGACTCTGCAAACCTCATTCTTGACAAAAACTGGAATTGTAACTATTTTTTATCCTGGTGTGGGAATATCGGGTACCATTTTTTTCTTTACTAGATGTTGCCTTAGTATTGTAGATATTTGAGGACATCATGTCCAAAGTATCACTAGTTAAATGTGTCCTGCTGCAATTGTTTCTTTTCCATCAGCATTAGGTGTAAAATATTGTTATGGTAGGTTTAAATCAATTATCAGAACAGAAGAACAGGAAGAGAAGAGGAAACAGATTCTAGCAGCTGCAAGTGGGGCTCTTTAATTTTATGGATTCCATACTCCTAGGTATATGACGAAATAATTCTCTATATGGAGACTAGACTATTGTTAAATATGTCTGCAGATGACTACACGAAGAATTTTTAATATTATTTAATTAAATATTAATAAACTATCTCACAATTGTGGCAATTGACGGTCGATGGTCACAGCCACCCTAGCTCGCCATCAGTGGCGGACGCAGATATTTTTTAGTGGGGGCACAGTTTGGGGTAGACCCTACGCAGACATCAAAGCATCTTTCGAAAACTAAGAGAATAATAAATAATGTATAGGTAAAATATTGAAACATAATGTAAATATATTTAGTTAATTTGAAGGATTAGAATTTAGGAATGGACATAGAGTTGGAAAATGAGTAAATGAAGGAGGAAGTTTCAGGGTTTTGAAAAAAAAAAGGACCCCCCCTGTCCACTAGTGCTCACCATAATTCTTGAATTCGCCATTGAACTCAGCCTGGTGCTGGTGACTCTTTAGCTAGAATGGTCTATCTTTTATTTTTTTGTACGTCGTTCTTCTATTTCTTCTTGTGTTTCATTTTCTTGGTTTCTCTTTCAGCATGCCCTCTATTTCTATTTAAGCATGAAACTGAAAACTAAAATGTTTAACGCATTCTCTAGGTTAGCATATGCTCTGTGTGACCTGTAAGATCAAAATTTGTGGAGAAGTTTGCTTTTGCAGCTACAGGGTTATTTGGTGGTAGGTTAAAGGACCTCTTCGTTTACAGTAATTTCATTTTCCTACTCTTCTAGGCTTGAGAACTCAGCTACAAATTTTGCTGATTCAATTCAATGTGGCGCTTTACCGAGGCAAACTGGTCCCGTTACACCACCTTTAGTGGAGGTTTGTATAAGATTTATGAAATCAATACTTTTATTCACACCAAATAAGTTGTAGAACAAGAGATATTTATATACAAAGACATATCCTCCAAGCTAAGGAAACTGAAACTAACTCTAAATAGGACACTAATTAAACAAGGAAACATATATGAGATCTCCTTAAATTATGGAAATGACTTGAGGTGCAAGAATCCATCATGAAGCTTCCAGAATTTGTGTAGAGGCGTGTAGTGCACTTGCTGGACTGTGGCTCACCTTACTCTCGGATTCGTGGCTCGGTTCATCATGCAATCCAATATGCCCCTGCAAGACGGAACTCCCGTTGGAGAGGCCGATCTTGGATCGAAGACGAGAGTATGGTGCATTGGACAATGACTTAGTGAGGATCTCTACAAGCTGATCTTTGGAGGAAATATAGGCGACACTAAAGGATCCTGTTGAAACATGGTTGTGGACAAAATGGTAATCTATAGCAATATGCTTCATGCGGAAGTGCAAAACAGGATTGATGGACAAGTAAGTAGCACTGGGATTATCACAGAAGATAGTAGGACGGGTGATAGGGCGCATATTTGCTATTTAAATTGTGATATTTTATCTTACTCCATTACATGTGCTTATGAGTGGTTTGAATTGCTTGGTCTATATTTCGTGCCTTCAAGTTGATTGAAATTAACACCCATGTTGTAATTCATTGATAGTTGTTGAGGGGATACTCACGAGAGGTGAAAGGATATAAACTACACTGGGTATGGAGTGATATGATTGAAGTACATGAATTTTAAGTGAGTTCTTACGAAGAAGTTCATATAATTCCTTCAATGAAAATCGCCAAAAATGTATCCTTTTTATCCCACCTTACCCAAGCCCCATTACAACCGGTGTTAAGACCCATACTTTGTGTTCAAAACCATTGGTGGCTCCAATGTGATATATTAGCAAGCCTATGGTAAGAGTTTTCTATACTTTGACCTGAGAGTGCATATAGACTTTACACCCTAAACATTTTGAGCGTATTGTATGAATCTAATGTGAGGTGTTAAATCCCACCACCTGTGGATTTTGAAAATTTTTGTTGAAGTGACTAGCATAGTGTTGAATTGTAGAGATAGAAGAATTGATGATGATGAGAGTACATTCCATTAACTTGAGCTAGTTTATGCTTAGGACAAGCATTGTCTAAGTGTGGGGGGATTTGATAGGGCGCATATTTGCTATTTAAATTGTGATATTTTATCTTACTCCATTGATTTTAAATGCTTAAATTATGGATATTAATCATATTTTGTGTTTTGTGGATTAGATGGAGGAGTTGGAACAAAATGGACTCAATATCACAAATTAAAAGAACAAGTTTGGAACTCAAAAAGTTTACAATCAGATCAGGACTTTACATAAAGCGTGGGCACGCCTTATTTCGGACAGACAGCAACCTCAGCAAAAATTCATGGGCCATCATAATAAAAAGAGTTCAAGGTCCAGGCAGCACTTAGATCGTTAATCCCCATGCAACTAGGTCTCGATTGGAATTGGATGGGCCGAGGAATGACAATTGAGGAAGGCCTTATTTAAAAAAAAAAAAAAGAAGAAGAACTTTAGCCGCAAGAAAAGGGGGAGAGATTCTGGGAACCAAGAAAGGAAGAAAAAGATTCTTGGAAGCTGAAATTAAAAAAAAAAAAGAAAAAGAAAAAGAAAAAAGGGAATAAAAGAGGAGGGACCAGGACGTTTATTTTGGTGGTTGAGAGAATGAAGACTTCTTGGAGAATTGAGACTCTCATGACTTATCTCAACAATTGATTGGAGTTGCTTTTCTCAAGGGGAAAAAATTGGACTCTTGGCTGCCAATAAAATTAAGAAAAAGGTAGGAAGATTGCGGGGGGAGTTCACGTGGAAAAAGAGAAGAATTGCTGAAAAAGAAAAAAGAGAACAATTTGCTGGGATTTTTTCACATTAGAAGGGAGAAGAAAGAGGAGGAGGCTACACGTTACTTTTCAACCTAGAGTTTGATTTTTATTTTATTTTCTTTCTTTTAGTTTTTATTTTCCAAATGTTTATGGATAACTAAATTCATTTTTCCAGTTCAAAGTTATTCAAAGTTTGATTCACCAAGAATTGTGAGATCTAATTAAATTTATTCGTTTATTTAATTATTCTCTATTTATATGTCTTTTGATTGTGAATTGAAGTTGTTGTTTTGATTTATTAATACAAAGTGCACGTTGTTTTAATTGTCAAAATGATACTTAGCCAATTAGGAATCTAAATCCGTAATTGTTTAGGTTTTCTAATACAGGTGGCAAATAACATAGTTAATTATAAACTGATTTTTGACTCATGTTATGAAGGCATATAACCTAACTTAAATGAATCACACGTGTGAATTTGTTGGTTAGAATTGGTCGTCTCTCTAGAAATTAATGCTATTGGTAAATTAAATCCTACGATCGTATCTAGGGTTGTTTATTGATTAGGGGAATAATCAACGAGCGTCTCTTGATTATCGATAAAGTAAGGAGAGATAGGTTGTTAGATCGTATCAATGACCATAACCAATTTAGAGAATGAGTAAATGATTTTATTTTTGCATCCATGATCAATTCTGTGAATCAATACTGAGATTATACCTTGGGCTGGATATTTATTTAATTTGATATTTTCAACAATTTTAATTTCACACTTGTTTATTTATAATTTGATTTCACATTCAAAAATTCAAAACCCCCCTTGTTTTTAATTCATTGCTTTTAATTTTTCCGAGGAATTAAATCTAACCAGTCTCTGTGGATTCGACCTTTCTCACCACTAATACAATTTATTTTTATAAGAGCAAGAAAACATTATTATTTGTTGGATTCGACACCCATCAACGGGAGGGAAGAGAAATGCGGAGTTCCTTAAGAATATTGAGAATCCAAAGGACTTCAGTAGCACAGGAAGCTAGAGTGCGATATTCAGCCTCCGTAGAGGACCATGTAACCGTCTTTTGCCTTTTGGAGCACCAGGACACAGCATTACCACCAAGATAGATTATATAAGCAGAGGTGGACGTGAGGTCATCTAGGTTTCCTGCCCAATCCGCATCAGTGAACGTAAAAAGAGAAAGAGAGCTGGATTTTTTAAGAAAGAGACCATTGAAAATGGTGGATTTGAGGCAGCGAAGAATTCGCTTGACGGCAATCCAGCAAGTTTTGTGGGTTTGTGCATAAACTGAGATAATTTGTTGACTGCAAAAGAAATGTCAGGTCGTGTGAGAGATAAATACTGAAGGGCACCAATGGTTTAACAAAAAAGTGTAGGATCACATGGAGGAGAGCCATCAAGAAGGGTAAGGGCGGTGGATGAACACATCGCGGTGGAGCACTCCTTGGCACCAACCATGTTGGTAAGAAGAAGAAGGTCACGGATGTACTTATGCTGAGTGAGGAGAGAGCCAGATTTGGTGGAGAGAATTTCAACACCTAGGAATTATCTTAAATCACCTAGGTCCTTGAGGGAAAATTTGCAAGAGAGAGCAGTAAGAAAAGTGTGAAGGGAGGGGTTATGGTTGCCAGTAACCAGAATGTCGTCCACATAGACGAGAAGATAGATTGTGACATTTTGATTGATTAAAGAATAGAAATAGAAAGGTATCACTGCTAGAGTTGACGAATCCATAGGAGAGAAGAAAGGACTTAAGGGTCTTATACCAAGCATGAGGTGCTTGTTTGAGACCATAAATGGCATTGCGAAGGCGACATACATGAGAAGGGAATTTTGGATCAAAAAAATCGGGGGGTTGGCACATATAGACTTCTTCTGTTAAACCGCCATGTAGAAGGCATTATTGACATCAAGTTGTCTAATTAGCCAATCATAAAAGAGAGCAATGGTGATGATTATCCGGATGGTAGTGGGTTTAATAACAGGACTGAAGGTGTTGTGGAAGTCAATGCCGAGGCTTTGGTGAAAGCCTTGGCAACAAGGCGAGCCTTATGTTTAGAGATATTTCCATCGGGGTTTCGTTTTAGGTGAAAGACCCACTTGCAGCCCACAACATTTAGAGAAGGATTTGGGGAAACAAGAGTCCAGGTGTTATTTCGAAACAAGGCATTTAGTTCTTCAACCATTGCATTGCGCCACTCGGGACTTTTAATCGCTTGAGATGCGCAAGTAGGTTTAAGAGAGGAAGGAAGAGGGTGTCTGCTAGTGGAGAGATATAGTTTGGGTTTAAAAATGTTTTTTTAACTACGGGTACGCATGGGATGGGATCGAAGTGAAGAGGAGGAAGGATGGGGTTGAGGCGGGACAGGAGCACTTGCGGAAGCACTTAAGGATAGGGGATCGGATGGCTTGGAACTAGCAACCAGCTGGTGGTCAGAGTCCATGGTAGAGGTGGATGAGGGGGGGAGTGGACTGGCAGATGGGGATGGGGGCGGAAGAGGGGCTGGACGACAGCCTCGGCTCAACCGTGTTGTGCACAAGTTGCAAGACTGTCAAAGAACCCGAGTGAGGGGACTGAAGAAGCGAGATGACAGGGACGGTGGTGGTGGGAGAGGTATCACAGATGGGACCACATTGTGAGGAAATGGAGTTGGTTTTGAATGGAAATTGGCCTTCATGGAATTGAACGTGACGGGAGATGTATATTTCGGACGATATAGGATTGAGACAAAAATAGACATGATGGTTTGAGGCATAACCGAGAAATACACATGGTGCGGATTTGGAATCGAACTTGGTGTGAGTGTAAGGTTTAAGCCATGGGTAACAAAGACACCCGAACGTTCGAAGTCCAGTGTAAGATGGTGTGGAGTTGAGAAGGCATTCATAAGGTGACTTGAGAGTAAGAATGGGGGTGGGGAGATGATTGATTAGGTAGACAACAGTTTGGAAATCATAAGGCCAGTAAGTATGTGGAACGCTGGATTGATGAAGGAGAGTGAGCCCAGTGTCGACAATATGTCATGTCGGCGTTCGAATAGACCATTATGCTTGGGGGTGTGAGGTGGAGTCTTAAGATGCTCAATCTTGAAGGTTTTGAGAAGAGGTTTTAAGGTAGTAAAATCACCTCCACCATCTGAGTAAAGAACGAGAATTTTTTTTATTTAAGAGTGTTTCGACTTTACTTTTGAATTTAGGAAAAATAGCATGAGCATCAGATTTGAGGCGTAAGGAATAGAACCAAATAAATTTTGAATAATGATCAACAAAGATAAGATAATATCGAAAGCCTTCTTTAGAAGTTACAGGACTTGGACCCCAAACATCTGTATAAACAACATCAAGTGGACGTGTGCTAACTAGACTTGAGGTACCAAACGGTAACTTGTGACTCTTAATGGACTGACAAGATGCACAATGGAAATCAGACACAATTTTATAAGAATCTGAAAGAACTCCTAAACTAAGTAACTGCTGGATGATCTTGGATGTAGGATGCCCCAATCTGCTGTGCTAGGTAGAAGTAGAGGATACGGAGGAGTGATGGACAGATGGAGATGTCAGATTGGAAGTAGGTCATTCATAGATGCCATTGCGATTCCGACCTCGGACGAGTGGTGCCCCCTTTTCGAAGATCCTTAACCACAAAGTATGAGGGGAAAAATTCAATTGACGTTTGGTGAGAGTTTGTAAGTTTGGAGACAGACAGAATATTATGATGTAGCAAAGAAACACAAAGAACATTACTTAGAGAAAAGGAAGGGGAGAGGGAAAGAGTATCTTGGTGGGAGATGGTGTGTCGAGAACCATCACCCAAAATTATGTCAGCTGAACTGTCATATGGCTGAGAAAAGGAGAGGTTGGACATGTCGGAAGTGATATGATGGGAAGCACCAAAGTCCATGATCCAATTTGCGGGAATAGTAGACGAGGCATGATTAACTGAACCATGCTGAGGTTTAAGGTGGGGAAAGAGGTCCCAACAATCTTGAGTGGAATGCCCCCGACGGTTACAATAGCGACAGTAAATGGGGCCGGTATTACTGTACAGTGAAGAGGGGAGCTGCGGCTGGTGAGATGGAATCAGCAACAGGCCTTTTCCTCCTACTGGACCTGATTGCCGCTGATTCGCAGCTGGGTGATGCAGCCAAGTTCAGCTGCTACTGTGATTGAAATTGTGAGGACGAGAGTTAGTGCTGGAAGATCTCGACTGGGTAGCATTGAGCTCGGTCGAAGGAGATAGGGATAGTGTGTCAACATCACGAAGGTAGGTTTCATGATCAACCAATTTGTCAAATAATTATTCAAAGGGGACAATGTTGTTCTTAGCATGAAGAGCTGCAATTAGTTCTTTGTAGGCAGAGCCAAAACCACAAATAGAATAAATAAGGAGATCATCATCGGAAGGAGGAGCACCAAGCGTGCTAAGTTCATCAGCCAATGTTTTGATGCGCAGGAGAAATTCTTGGACGAATTGAGTGCCTCTTTGGATTTGTGAGAGCTTATCTTTGAGATGATTCATGAATGATGTGAGACTTTGAGCGCTTGGCAAAGTATTGATGAAGCTTCGTCCAAGTGGATGCACTTGTGGTGGAAGAGGAGACGAGGGATAATATGTTCGGAGAGGGAAGCCAAGATGGAATGCAAGATAAGTTGATCTTGCTGTATCCATAAGGAGGCCGACGAGTTTGGTGAGGATACTCCATCGCTAGTAATTGTGGCTGGGGGAGAGGAAAGTATCCCATCAACATAACCAAAGAGTTCATGACCTTGGAGAAGAGAGGAGAATTGAGCTTTCCACGAGAAATAATTTGAGGATTAAGTTTGAGGGTAATTTGTGTGGCGGTGTTTGAATGATATTGGTGGAGGCGGTGGATCAATGACATCACCCGCGGGGAGGAGTGGGAGGCGCGATATCTTGAGACATGGTAACCTGTGAAGGAGAAGAACGGATTTAGGAGGGGAGGGGAAGATGTTGAAGTTCGGATTTTAGGGTAGAGGCGCGGCTTGGGATCGAGATCTCGTGGGAGATTTTTGATGGTTCTGATACCATATAAGATTTATGAAATCAATACTTTTATTCACACCAAATAAGTTGTACGACAAGATACACACACACATATATATATATATATATATATATATATATAATATATACACACAAAGACAGATCCTCAAAGCTAAGGAAACTATGTGTAAATAGGACACTAATTAAACAAGGAAACATATATGAGATCTCCTCAAATTATGGCAATGACTTGAGGTGCAAGAATCCATCATGAAGCTTCCAAAATTTGTGTGGAGGCATGTGGTGCACCTGCTGGACCGTGGCTCACCTTACTCTAGGATTCGTGGCTCGGTTCATCATGCAATCCAATAGTTTGCACCTGCATTTCATTTAAAATAGGTAATCGTGGGAGAAATTGACAAAGCTTTCACCAATGAATAAACACAGGCCGAAATCTGCCATAATAGAGGCTGAATGCATCCCCATGACTGAACAAGAGGATTTAAACACGAATAGCGGGCATCTTGTGTTGTACGCAGAAGAGAATAGGGAAGCCTGAGGTAAAGAAGCAAATCCAATGGTATTTTATTTGGCATCCGGAAAATGGGATTCCGGCTTCACATCAATCTGAGGATGTGAGCTATTGTAGTGGTCAATCATTGCCTTTGTAATCTCCTGATGTTAGGTAACCATACAAGTATTCCATTTTTGTATCCAATTGTGTATACCATTAGATTTTGTTAAACTTTTGACAAGCTTGCGATATATTTAAATTTTTGACGATTGATAATCTTAATCTAATGTCAAATGATTCATCAATTCATTTCTTTTGTGGGAATTCTGAAATGCTAATGAATGTGAAATCAATTTAGTCCTGATTACACGACTTCACATATAGGAAATAATAATTGCATATTTCTGTGGCTTAATTTCTAAGGCTGCAATTCCACCTTTTTTTTAATGACGCAAGTATCCAAGCTTTGCCCGAATAATTCTGGAGAGAGCGGTTTTCCCCTGGTTTGCCCTCCATGTAAAATCGAGATGCAGATATAGTATATGCACACTTGGAGTAGACATTCAGATAACTGTTCTCCTCCCTATGAACCCCTTTACGTCGTGCAAACGGGACCTCGGAAGGGTGACATGGCGCACTATAACCCTACCTTCATGTAAACACTTACCTTCCGACATTTAAATGCTGACTTCCAAGAGCTGATATTCGAACATTCAATCATCTTCTTGCTAACCTCCTCCTATTTTACCACTGCACCATGCCCATGGAAACTTGCAATTCGACCTTCCTCGTAAGGTGGATGGGGGTCCAAGGGCAGTAGTGTGGGGGTTCGGGGGCATGAGCGCCCGAGAAGAAATTTTCCCAAGAGGCTTTTGAGAAATTCGCACTAGTATTAGGTCGTCATTTTCCTCCTGTACAAAAGGTATTAAATCAAGTCTACATTCTGCGAGTCTAAAGCACAATGTAATTTTCTTTTTCATTATTGCAGAGTTCAGCAGTGACACCAAATGAAGTAGCTCTTGAATCGGGGTGAAGTACCTTAAATTAATCATGTATTATTCTTGCTTTTTTCTTCTTATTTAGCATTATTAATTGCTTTCTCTAACAGTTCCAGCACAAGACGAAGAAGAGTTGGGATTGCACCTGGACAGACTTTTTGGTCAATAAGATTCAAAATTGAGAGAGCAACAACCCAAATTGTATACTGCTTATTAATATTCTTATGTCGTATCGTGTTTTAATTTTCATGTATAATGGATATCTAGTTCAGATAATCGAGACAAGTACAAAATAAATCATCGATGACATCATTTGAAAGCGATCTGTTTAATAATTTGAAAAGATATCATAATCAAAAATTATAATTACGAACAAGAGTGACATAATTTTTCCTTTTAAAAAGTGACATCTGCATAGTATTTTACAGTGACCAACAGAGTAAAATCAAAACAAAAATAATGTGTGTATATATATATATATATATATATATATATATATATATATATATATATATATATATATAAATTGTGTAATATGAAATTATTTTTCTCCCTATTCATTTAACGCAAACATTATAATTTATAAATCAATTTATGAACAATAAAATTTTTCAAATCCTTGTTTAACTACACGCATTTTCTTTCACTTTTTAACTACAGATCTTATCTTAAAATATAAATAAATCGATTTATAATTGCAACAATGTTGTCGAATAGATCATTAATTGTGTGATACTCAAACACGAGAGAAATAACTCGAACTCTAAAAACATCTCAAGTTAGACTACAATCACCTAGTCGGAATCTACTAAACCAAACTTTGTCACATTTGTGTAGAAATGTTCCGTGAAATCGTGCATATATATTAATATGGACGCTACAATCATTTGATAAATTGTTTATAAATAACACATTTTTTCAAACAAATTTTTAATCACAAATATTTTTTCAAATCTCTTTTCATGCATATTTGATCTAGAAAACATCATATTCTTTATTTACAAAATATATATATATATATATATATATATATATATATATATATATATATTTTTTTTTTTAGGCTAACTGACCAATGGACTGTTTGGTGGCAATGAGCCGCCATTTTTTTTGTTTTTTGGTATTTTCTAAGTAAAATATGTGGTTGAAAATTGGAAAGAGAAAAATATGTGGTTGAAAAGTGATTTGAGAAAATATGTTGTTTATAAATTGATTTATAAATGGTAATGATTGCGTAAAAGAACACATAGTAAAAGAAATTGAATAAAATTTTCATTTTTCAATTAAATACTCTAATTTTTAAAAGATTTGTAACATTTTTTTTTATATATATTTTCAAGGTAAAATATGTGACTGAAAAGTGAATATAAAAAATGTGTGTAGTTAAAAAATAGTTTGGAGAATTGTGTTATTTAAAAACATGGTTCGACAAAAAGAGAGGCTCTCTCTCCTTTCATTCTTCTAGTTTCCAAAACTTGAATCATTATGCCGGGCAGGCAGATGATCCTGTTGGATATTGGTTAATAAATCAAGAATTGAAAATCGATTAAAGTGACTTTGTGTCGACTTCGGCCTAATACTCAAAAGCTCGACTCAATCCGTTTAGGCAAAATTGTTTGCCACTTCGCCTCTTCGAGGCGCACAAATGGGGATCGACCTGCCCGGTCAGGTCGCGGGGGTCATGGGGGCTCGGGGGCAGCGCCCCCCGAAAGAGAATTTTGATTTCTCTGCATGTATTGAAGGGTATATTTGGCATTTCGAAAACCAATATCGGATGAATGAGAAATTACGAAAAAGGACTAAAATTAGGTCAAAATGTTTGACAGTGCGACCACACGGTTGGTAAACCGTGCGACCACACGTCAATTTCATTTTCGGGTTTTTAAGTTAAACCGTGCGACCGCACGGTCTATAACCGTGCGGCCGCACGGTTGTCTGGCCAAATGACACATTTTCATAAAGGTGCATTGTTTGGAAAGGGTGCATGGTTTGAGCCTCAACCACTTCGTCCACACCCTTTCATGGTCTATAAATAGGACCCTTTGAGTGTCCTATTCCTCACAATTTGATATGCAAAAACACATCTCATCATCACCTGTCTCCTAAATCAAAATCATTTCATTTATTTTGATTTTCCTTCATTACATCCTTTAGAGTACATAAGCCTATATTTGGTTCGTTGTACTTGTGTTTTGAAGTACTACAAACACAAGTGAAGCCGTTGTATCTTGGAAGTCGATTGCCGTTATCCGTATGCACCGTTGCGGGGCAAATTCGACTTAAGGACAAAGAGTCCAACTCTTGCCTCGGCTTTGTCCTTCTTTTCTTCTTCTTCATTGTTTGTATTTTCATTGCCGTTACTCTGTCCAAATTTCGGCTCGGATTTACAAACTTTCATTATTTGGCGTCACTATTCACAAATCCACCCAACAATCTTAAGTCGAATTTTTATATTTTTGTGAAAGTGACATTCTTGTTTGGTTAAACTTGTTAAGTTTAACTTCTTCTTCATTTCTATTTTTGTTTTGGTTGATCTTCTGTTTTACGTAAACAGAAATGAATACGGTTCTTAATACCGATACTACTTCGAATGAAACTTCGAACATGGGAACTTCTGAAGGAAGTGTTCCTACCGGTGTGATTCCTCCCGTTGTGAATATAACTACTACTAATGTGATTCCTCCGGTTGTGGGTGCCCCTACTATCGTACATTCAAACTCCATTTCACATGGGGAAAAGCCGGAGAAATTTGTTGGGGTTGATTTCAAAAGGTGGCAACAGAAAATGTTGTTTTATCTCACAACCCTCAACTTGGTGAAATTCTTGAATGAAGCTCCTCCCGCCATACCAGAAGGGGAAAATAATAGGGCATCTTTGATTGCTTGGAAACATTCGGATTTCTTTTGCAAGAATTATATTCTTAATGGCTTGGACAACGCCTTATACGGTGTATATTGCTACAAGAAATCTGCAAAGGAACTATGGTAAACCTTGGAAAAGAAGTACAAGACCGAAGATGCCGGAACCAAGAAGTTCATTGTGGGAAAATGCTTTGACTAAAAAATGGTAGATTCGAAAACCATCATCAGTCAAGTACAAGAATTGCAAGTCATACTCCATGATATTCATGCGGAAAATATGTCCGTGAGCAATCATTTCAAGTGGCTTCAATTATCGAGAAACTTCCACCCATGTGGAGGGACTTCAAAAACTATCTCAAGCACAAGCGCAACGAGATGAACATTGAAGAACTTGTGGTCCGATTGAGGATTGAAGAAGACAACCGAAGTTCGGAAAAACGAGTTGGGAATGGCATACCACAAGCAAAGGCAAATGTGGTGGAATCTAGCAACAACAAAGGAAAGAAGAGAAAGCATTCCGTTGAATCTACAAAGAAGAGTGCAAAGAAGTTCAAGGGAAATTGCTACAATTGTGGAAAGGCTGGACATCGCTCGGTTGATTGTCGCAAACCGAAAAAGCAATCCCAAGCCAACATTGTCGAATCTGATGCCATATCAAATGGCATGTCCGATAAGAATTTATCGGTAGTTGTTTCTGAATGCAACCTTGTTGAAAATCCCATGGAATGGTGGGTTGATACGGGTGCAACCCGTCACATTTGTGCCGATAGAGGAATGTTCACATCATACACTCCAACCGATGAGAAAAATTGTTTATCGGGAACTCCTCAACATCCAAAGTGGAAGGACAAGGCAAAGTGGTCTTGAAGATGACGTCGGGAAAAGAACTTAGCCTCAATAATGTCCTTCACGTACCGGATATTCGCAAGAACCTTGTGTCGGGTTCTTTGTTAAGCAAGAATGGCTTTAAACTAGTCTTTGTATCGAATAAGTTTGTACTTACCAAAAATGATATGTATGTAGGCAAAGGCTATGTAAAAGATGGACTATTCAAAATGAATGTCATAACTGTTGTACCAAATCCTACAATCAATAAAATGTCATCTTCAGTTTATATTCTTGAGTCATGTAATCTATGGCATCATAGATTAGGACATGCAAACTTTAATTCAATACGAAAGTTAATGAATTTAAGTTTACTTCAGAATATACATTTTAATAATGGAAAATGCGAAACATGTGTAGAGGCAAAAGCAGCAAAAACACTATTTCATTTGGTTGAACGAATCACCACACCATTAGAACTAATTCACACGGATGTGTGTGATTTGAAGTTCGTACAAACAAGGGGTGGTAAAAAGTACCTCATCACATTCATAGATGATTGTACAAGGTACTGTTATGTGTACTTGTTGAAAAGCAAAGATGAAGCTTTAGAAGTGTTTAAACACTACAAAAATGAAGTTGAAAATCAACTTGGAATACGAATTAAAATGATTCGTAGTGATAGAAGTGGAGAATATGTTGCACCGTTTGAAGAATTTTATGCAGAATCTGGAATCATTCATCAAACAACGGCACCATATTCACCACAATCTAATGGAATTGCTGAACGCAAAAATCGAACGTTAAAGGAAATGATGAATGCAATGTTGATAAGTTCGGGCTTACCTCAAAACTTGTGGGGGGAAGCCATACTTTCTGCAAATCATATCCTTAATAAAATACCACACAAAGATAAGGTTGAATCGCCTTATGAATTGTGGAAAGGTCGGAAACCTTCCTACAAATATCTCAAAGTGTGGGTGTCTTAGCGAAAGTACAAATACCCAAACCTAAACAAGTTAGGATTGGACCAAAGACAATTGATTGTGTCTTTATTGGATATGCTATCAATAGTAGTGCATATCGATTCTTGGTTCACAAATTTGAAGTACTTGATGTACACGTAGGTACAATTATTGAATCAAGAAATGCGGTCTTCTTTGAAGACAGTTTTCCGTGTAAAGAAAAGGAAATATGTTCAAATAAAAGAACTTATGATAACATACATGGAAAGAATGATGATCTTCAAGTAAATGAAGAACCGAGACGTAGTAAAAGGCAACGAATTCCAAAGACATTCGGTCCAGAATTCGTAACCAATTTACTTGAAAATGATCCTAGGACATTTGATGAAGCAATGTCCTCTCCCGAAGCTCCTTTTTGGAAAGAAGCTGTACGCAATGAAATTGAATCCATCATGAGTAACCATACTTGGGAATTGGTTGAACTCCCTCCGGGAAACGAAGCTTCAGGCTGTAAATGGATCTTCAAAAAGAAATTGAAGTCAGATGGATCAATTGATAAATATAAGGCTAGATTAGTAGCCAAAGGGTATAGACAAAAAGAAGGACTAGATTTCTTTGATACCTATTCACCCGTTATAAGAATTACGTCTATACGTGTCTTGATTGCAATCGCAGCATTGCATAATCTTGAAATACATCAAATGGATGTCAAAACCGCGTTTCTAAATGGTGAATTAGAAGAAGAAATCTACATGGAACAACCTGAAGGGTTTGTTGCACCAGGAAATGAAAAGAAGGTGTGTAGACTTGTGAAATCATTGTATGGATTGAAACAAGCACTGAAGCAATGGCATGAAAAGTTTGATAAAACTATGTTGTCAAATGGCTTCAAAATCAATGAATGTGACAAATGTGTCTACATTAAAAACACACCTAATGAATATGTAATCATATGCCTATATGTTGACGATATGCTAATTATGGGAAATAACTCCAAAGTCATTTCCTCGACTAAGAAAATGTTAACAAAACATTTTGACATGAAGGATATGGGAGTGGCGGATGTAATATTAGGGATTAAAATCTCTAAGACATCCGATGGTTTGTCATTGTCTCAATCACATTATGTTGAGACTATACTTAAGAAATTTAAGGCGTATGACGATAAACCGGTTAAGTCACTAGTTGACTTAGGTATTCACTTAGCCAAGAATACTGGTGAGCCCGTATCTCAATTGGAATATTCGCGTGTCATTGGTAGTTTAATGTATATTACCAACTGCACTAGACCGGATATAGCATACATAGTCAACAAGTTGAGTAGATTCACTAGTAATCCAAGTGTTGTACATTGGAAGGCATTAAACCGAGTTCTTAGATATTTGAGACATACGGTTGAATATGGATTACACTACTCAAAATATCCTGCAGTGTTAGAAGGATATACTGATGCAAATTGGATATCTGACACTAAGGATTCAAAATCCACGAGTGGTTATGTATTTACCATTGGAGGTAGAGCTGTGTCCTGGAAATCGTCTAAGCAAACGTGTATTGCTCGATCCACGATGGAATCTGATTTTATTACGTTAGACAAAGCCGGTGAAGAAGCAGAATGACTTCATAATTTTCTTGAAGAAATTTCATGTTGGGAAAAGCCGTTTTCTGCGATTAATATACATTGCGATAATCAGTCGGCAATTGCAAAGGCACAAAATGGTATGTATAATGGCAAGTCTCGACATATCCGTCGGAGACATAATACCATTAAACAATTAATATCGAATGGTATAATCTCTATTAACTATGTGAAGCCAAAAGAAAATTTGACTGATCCTTTGACGAAAGGACTTGCAAGAGATCAAGTATACCATCTTTCGGGGGAATGGGCCTAAAGCCTATTGAATAGAATTACTATGAAGGAAACACAACCTTGTAGATTGGAGATCCCAAGATCTTGGTTCAATGAGACAACTAAGTCATAAATGATTCGGAATAAAGCACTTATTCCCATTCCTAAAATTTAAAGTGCTATGTAAAATGTGTATAAGGATAAGTATACATATATACTTTTAATGATTCATAACCTTAAGATAGAAAGGTATGAGATCACCTATATAAGTGTGAAGTGGGGCCGCTTCTACGAGAATTCGAGGCTTAATTCTCTTAGAGCACTTATGAAACCAAGAGTAGTCCAGGGCCAAAATGGACTCAACCATGAGAACCGAATAGGTTAGATGAGTCATGGTGTTGGTACAGTTGTTTGGTTTTACACGAACGGCTGGATGGTTCAAGACATCGCGTTCACCAACTAGCCTAGTAAATCCGATTGTATTCAACTAAAGAAGGTTCAAGGCCACAAGCTACCTATCTTTATGCTATGACTTGTCGTCGTGTACTCCATTTGTTAGAGTCTGCATTCCATTTGCATTGCATTCGCATTGTGTTGCGCATATCGAGGAATTTCCATTCATGTGGGGGATTGTTGGATATTGGTTAATAAATCGATTAAAGTGACTTTGTGTCGACTTCGGCCTAATACTCAAAAGCTCGACTCAATCCGTTTAGGCAAAATTGTTTGCCACTTCGCTGCTTCGAGGCGCACAAACGGGGATCGACCTGCCCGGTCAGGTCGCGGTGGTCGAGGGGGCAGCGCCCCCCGTGGGGGCTCGAGGGCAGCGCCCCCCGAAAGAGAATTTTGATTTCTCTGCATGTATTGAAGGGTATATTTGGCATTTCGAAAACCAATATCGGATGAATGAGAAATTACGAAAAAGGACGAAAATCAGGTCAAAATGTTTGACCGTGCGACCACACGTCAATTTCATTTTCAAGTTTTTAAGTTAAACCGTGCGACCGCACGGTTGTCCGGCCAAATGACACATTTTCATAAAGATGCATTGTTTGGAAATGGTGCATGGTTTGGGCCTCAACCACTTCGTCCACACCCTTTTATGGTCCATAAATAGGACCCTTTGGGTGTCCAATTCCTCACAATTTGATATGCAAAAACACCTCTCATCCTCACTTGTCTCCTAAATCAAAATCATTTCATTTATTTTGATTTTCCTTCATTGCATCCTTTGGAGTACATAAGTCTATATTTGGTTCGTTGTACTTATGTTTTGAAGTGCTACAAACACAAATGAAGCCGTTGTATCTTGGGAGTCGATTGTCGTTATCCGTATGCACCGTTGCGGGACAAATTCGACTTAAGGACAAAGAGTCCAACTCTTGCCTCGGCTTTGTCCTTCTTTTCTTCTTCTTCATTGTTTGTACTTTCATAGCCGTTACTCTGTCCAAATTTCGGCTCGAATTTACAAACTTTCATTATTTGACGTCATTATTCACAAATCCACCCAACAGATCCAAGGTTCAGAAACTTACAAAATGCAATTTGACAACTTTACATAGGACTGGGACAGGTTTCCAGCATCATAAGATATCACGTCTAGGTTCAATGTACATCTGAATAATTGCCACTGTTACTGCCAATATATAAGTGCACCAAATTTAACCGTCACCTTAAAAAGTTCAAAAGCACTCCAAGAAATCCAGCCATGGGAGAAGTGGATCCTGCATTCATCCAATCCCCTGAACACCAGCCTAAACTCGACATAACTGAAGCCCAAGGCATCCCATTAATCGATCTTTCCCCACTTATCAATTTGTCTGATACTGATTCATCCTTGGCTACTTTAGTGGCTGAGGTAGGAGATGCATGCAAGAACTGGGGTTTTTTCCAGGTGATCAATCACGGAGTGCCATTGAAGTACCGCGAAAAGATCGAATCAGCGGAGAGGAAATTCTTTGCTTTGTCGAAAGAGGAGAAGAAGAAGGTCAGTAGAGGTGAAGCAAATCCTTTGGGATATTACGATACTGAGCTTACCAAAAATGTCAGGGATTGGAAAGAAGTTTTCGATTTTACTGTAATGAATCCTACAATTGTACCAGCTTCTCACGTGCCTGAGGATAAGGAGGTTAGAGAGTGGGTTAATCAGTGGCCTCAATATCCTCCAGAATTAAGGTGAGTTTGGATTGAAAAATGCATTGCTAAAATTTTCATACCTATATTCAAAGAAGGGATTTTTTTTTTTTTTTTTTTTAATTCTATCCAAAAATAGAGGGGAACGCACGAAACAGTTCCCAAATAACTATTTTACGCATTTGAGCATGTATACAACCTTTGATTATGCCTCGCTGAAAATCTGATTGTTGTGAGGTAAACCACCGCCTCTCAGGCCCTCCGATAGAGGGCCGGTCACATCAGGAATAGAGGTTCTTGATGTAGTAGTTGCTTGTACTTTTCTGCGGGGACGGAGCTAAAATTTCAAATTCGGGTGAGCTAAAAATTTTTGTCTTGGCCTTAGAGGTCAATTTTAATAGGCTAAAAGTAAATAAAAAATGCCTTTTAAACGAAAATTTTCATATAGAGTCCCTTTAAAATAATTTGCTGGTATTAAAGTTCCAGATTTTGTTTCTTGCTATGAATAAAAAAAATATACATGGGTGATTCAGAAAGTAATATTACTCTAATAATATAAACTCTATGTGTTTAAATGAATTTCCCACTTGCAGGGAAGTTTGTGAAAAGTATGCAGCAGAAATGGAAAAACTAGCTTACAAATTACTAGAACTCATTGCCTTGAGCTTAGGCTTGCCAAAAACTCGATTTAATGGCTTCTTCAAGGAGCATACTAGCTTTATCAGACTCAATCACTATCCAGTATGTCCCGTCCCTCAATTAGTACTCGGTGTTGGTCGACACAAGGATGCCGGTGCCCTGACCATTCTCGCTCAAGATGATGTTGGAGGACTTGAAGTGAAGAGGAAAACAGATGGAGAGTGGATTTTTGTGAAGCCTACTCCCAATGCTTATATCATCAATGTTGGTGATATTATCCAGGTATCAGTCTGTGTTTTGAAAATTGATTTTTATGGCCGCAGTTATTTCATTTGAGCTCTTGTACATGGACATGAAAATGTGATATGAAAATATGAGGCATATCGAGGTGGCGGCTCTTCATTGGATAATGAAGAGGTGGACCACGTGCTTCATTACATGGACATTTCTTCATCATCCAAACAATAGGCGCTACGTCAGTCGTCAGCAATATTCTATTTTCATGTCAGATTTTCACGTCTATGTAGGAATAGAATTTAGACGACAAATAATATTTGTTGCTAAAGGATTTGTAGGCTCGAACTTTAGCCAACGAAACATATTTCGTAGGTAAAATAAGTATTAGCAAACAAATAATTTTGTTGGGAATAATCTTAGACGACGAATGTTTTTTGTAGCAAAAGGGTTCGTAGGCACATACCTCCGCAGACAAAGGTACCAATTTTGTCGGCTTATGTCTATCCCCTCGATATTTACCACACAAATCTTCCTACAAATTATATTCGTCGGGGAAGGCTTTTACCCACGAATAAGGAGCTTTCCCTACAAATTTATTTTGTATGCGGAATATAAAATTTTAGTAGTGTATACGATATCCTAATACGGTATGGTACATGAATGTTTATATAGGTATGGAGCAACGACAAGTACGAAAGCGTGGAACACAGAGTGATGGTGAATCCTGAGAAGGAAAGGTTTTCGATTCCGTTCTTCTTGAATCCTTCACATTTCACTTGGGTCGAACCTCTGGAAGAGCTGACAGAAAATGAAAACCCCAAATACAAGGCCTATAATTGGGGGAAGTTTTTTGTCACCAGAAAACGCAGCAATTTCAAGAAACTTGATGTCGAAAACATTCAGATTTATCATTTCAGGATATAGACTTCTGAGAAAGTTACTTCTGTTCATGTGCCTGTATGAATTTATCTATGTAATATGTGCTTACGAGTTTCAAATACAGCTTTTGCTGTCTTTTGTAAACTTATTCTGTAAATAAATAAAAATTACAGAATACTGGAATAATAATTTGAACACATAGCAATGTGGAACTATATTCTTATTGTAGATAATATATAGATGCAATAAAGGGATCCATTCATTTCTTTTGTCATTGGAGCTCAAATTGGAACCACTTCATCAAAAAAATTGTATCTTTTAACACAAATGTAATGTTTGAAAGAAAATAAATATAGTAAAAATGCCAACAATTTCTCTTTTATCTTAAAAAACAATAAATTCTACAAGAAAAAAGAGTTTCTACCATGAAAGAAATGATAGTTTTGGGGACAGGTTATAAACAATAGTAGTATTATTTACCTTGACTAGCTTACAAATGTAAAAAATGGTGCGTTTGAATGTCTACTTTTTTTTCATGAAAAATCTTGTTTTCCATTGTATTTTACCACTTTAGCATGTTTGATTGGCAATTTTTTCCTTGAAAACCATTTCTTGTTTTTTAACCCACGCGCCTCCAATTCCACCAAAACAAGGAATTCCTTTTCCAGCCTATATAGGTGATTTTATTTTCCAGACAACTTCACTTAACCATTTTCGTCATGTTTGATCATTGTTAATTGATTTATTTTTTTAAAAAATTAACATTATTATTATTAAGTACAAATGTGTGATTTTTTATATTATTAAAATAGCTAAATTTTGCTTTATTTGCCATGAAAAATAATGTCAATTAAACAACAAAAGTTGTCCACACTTTTTTCACCTAGAAAATTAACCCAATCAAACACATAAAACATCCAATTCTCAGGAATTCAATTCCCTGGAATTCATTTTTTCCACTCAAATTCCAACATCGTTATCAAACACAACCTTAGTTGTTTTGAGACACCACTGTCGGAAATTGTCACAAATATTAATATTATTTACAATACGAAAAATATCTCTGCTCAAGTTTAAAGCCTCCATTCTTTTTGAAAGTTCCAGGTTACCCCCAAAGTTCGACCTTATATGCGGAATTAACACAATTAATAACGAATGCATCACTTAATTAATTGTTACTAGATGGTTATTAAAGCAAGTCCAATTATTCTAAGTTGAATTACCACAATTGTAATAATGAAAAAAATAATAAACAATCAACACAGTAATATGATGACGGTTTGACGGAGAAACTCAACGTGGGAAAAACTCCGGGACCAAGCCAGTTGTCTCCACTATAAACAATTTTCGATTACATTTAGATTTATCTAGCTGCCCCTACCAGACCTCGTAAATCTACCCCTGCTAATCCAATATACAGCTCCTTCAGCAGCTTTCAGATCTTGTTGTCTCTTTCAAGTGGATTCCCCAAGAACTCCTCGTTCTTGTTAAACTTCCTGCTTTTGTAGTCCAACATTCCTCAACCTCCAGAACCTCTGAAGTTTACAATTAAAGAAGTATTCCTTAAGGTTATAAGGACACGTGTGTTTTAGATTAGGAACATTGATGTTTTCCTAATGTTTGGTTGTTTGAATCTCAAGAATTAAAGGTGAAAGTTAGTAGTTGTCTAATTCTGTTATTATAAATGAAATTGACTATCACAGATTTTTCGGGACAATAAAGTATAAACAGAAATATGTGAAATCTTGTTTAGTACAGATCCAGATGAATCTAGTAATCAAAGATTCGCCTGGATAATAAATCATGGATAGAATTATTAAGAGATGCAAAATTGTAAAGCAATTGGAACATAATATTTGAGCTTAATGTAGGAAAAACCTTTTCAGGGAAAACCCACGTGCCCGCACTCTGCGGACAAAAATCAATCACTAATAAGGAAAAGATGGTACATAGTTTAATGAAACTAAGGACAAATTTACGCACTAATGTATCAAACACTCATGAATTAAATGAAGCACTCCTTGATTCTTCGATGGGGGTGTAATGTGAGCTGGCGTCCCACCACTCTTCAATAACTTCCTTTGACACTGCATAATACTTCAGCAAATTGGAACTCCCGTTCGATCTCGATCTAAACCTCCCATTTGATCTTTGTTACCTGAAAATCTTTTCTTACTTTAGTAATTGAGACTCCTCCCAGAGAACCTTTTCGATTTCTCTATTGAAGATTAAATTTGCATGAATTAATAAGCTCGAAGTCTTTAAGATGATCATGTAATTGGAGAAGTCATGAATGAAGAAGCCGTGTATTTTTTCTGTGCACACACACTAATTTTCGGCTTCCAAAGACTTAGAGAAAGCGTCCCCAGCTTGCTCTATTTATTCACACCGAGTTTCTTGTCCTCCAAGAATTTTAGTTGTGCAAAATCTCTATTTCCTGCAATGTATCAAAGATAATTACAAGTTAATAGAGATAAGGTGAGATAATGAAAGATATGATGCATTAAAAGAATCTTACCATAAGTGAATCACTTACCAACCAAGTAATACAAATAAACTTGGATTCTAAGAAATAAAGGCTAAAGTTTTCGGCCAAATAAAACACTATCACAACCAGGCTAGAATTTTCGACCAAATAAAACATTATCACAACCCTGAATTTATATCATGAATATTAAGTGATAAATATACCAAGTTTATAATTTATCTCCAAGTATTAAATCAATAGCATTAAAACAAGAGACAAATACAAACTCAAGTCCAAGTAAACAGCTAGTAATTTAATTAAACTTAATAAATTACTACACAAAAATATTTAGTAATTAAATTAAATTTACCAAATTACAAACCCGTAAGAAAATAGAAAATGCCAACAAGTTAACAAAAGGAATGAATCTTTGTATGAAAACGTTCTTGGATCTCCAAATAATGTATAGAAAGATGTTATAATGTTTAGGCTCAATAAACAACCATGCAAAATTCATGTAAAGGCTTGGGTATAAAATATGAATCATAATTCTTGCGAGATTTTGATTCTTCTTTGATTTATAATCACATCTCAAGTCATCTTCAACACTTATTTCATCTTCTTGAACTCAAATACATAAGCAACTCAATTATTGTACTTTGCCTCTAATTAGAACTTTATAAATGATTCCTTTTGTTCACGGGATTGCCAATTACATAAAAACCTAACACTTTTCTTTTTCATTTTTTGATGGCATAGTTGTTCAAGTTTGGCTCGACTAATTCGGAAGGGGAGGGGAGAGCGGTCTTCCCCCTGTTTCGCTCTCTAGATAAATTTGGATGCAATTACAGCCTATGCACATCTGAAGTAGATATTTAGGCAATGAATATTCTCTCAATGAACCCCCTTTATGTCGTGCGGACGAGACCCCCGGAAGGCCGACGGAGTGCACCATGACCCTACCTTCATGTATGCACTTGTTTTTCAGCATTCAAATGATAATTTTCTAGTTTCAACTCCACATTCTTTACCAGTGCATAATACCCGTGGGAGCTTAAAGTGTAATACCGTTTTTTCATTGTTACGTGCATCGTTAAATTCCACGTGACATTTATATTAATGTTATTATAAATTTTAAATTTGATAAATTTTATGTCAATGATTTGAATTATTTTGCAGTGGAAGGACTTGGACGCAGTCTTGATCAATGTGCCAAATAGAAAGTTCATAAATTGTCTATGTGCAATTTTATGTTTGATTATTAACGTTATTTATTAATCTTGTTATTTTCTATTTAATTAAGTTGAAAGTGGCCTAAATTGTGTTAAATGGGAATTTGGGAAAGTTTAGTGGCACTTTGAGTTTTATTTGAGGGATGTGGACTTAAATTATCTATTTATGAGAATCGAAGGACTGATTTGAAATTTACAAGTTTTACATTTAAATCCTAAACCTAATCTAATCCCTCATTCCCTCACGCTCGCTCTCTCCGCTCTCTCGCGATCTCTCACTCTCTGTCTCGGTCTCTCACTCTCTGTCTCGGTCTCTCTCTCTTCTCGCAACCCTCCCTCTTGGCTCACGCCCGCTCGACGTCAACCACCACACCGTCGGCGATCACAACCTCGGCCCCACCACTTCCCTGCCCTCAGTGAGGCCATATTTCACCCCTTCACCGCTGCCACACAACGCACGCACACACACATTCACCCACACACAAATGTATGTATAAGTATATGTATATGTATATGTATATATTGATGTGTGTATATATGTTGAGTGTGTGTAAATATGCAAAGATTTTTCATATTTTCAGATTTAAGTTAGTTACATTTTCGAATTATAATTGTTAAATTTGGAGAATTGGGTAATGTCTATATATTTATTGATGTAAATATCATCCTTAGGTATTAATTTCAGATTATGGGTTGTTCAGATTTTTGAATTTTAAGTTGCTAATTTGAGATGTTGGACAATGTGTGTGTTTATGTGTGTGTGTGTGTGTGTGTATATATATATATATATATATATATATATATATATATATATATATATATATATATGTATGTATGTAATGATAATGTTGCGGCTTAGTTAACTAGGTTAAAGTTTGAGTTATAGTGATAATTTTTCATATTTAGAATTTGTGAAAATTACCTTGTTTAAATTGAGTTAATTTAATTAAGCTTCCGTTATTTTTGGGTAAATTTGAGGATTTCGGATTTATGAGATTATTTAATTGTTTAAATTTTAACTTTTGGATTGGAATTTTTAATTTTTAGGTTTAAGAGTTTATTTGGAACTTAAAGTTAGAATTTCACATTTTTGGAATTTATTAATACAGGTTATTTTAGTTGATTTTATTTTAAATTGAGACATTTAATTTATAATCTTACATTCCTATGGCTTTTAAGGATTTAAAATGTAATGTTTTGAGAATTGGGAGTATGAAAGGTGTTTTAATTGGTTTTATGTGCTTTAGTGGTAATGTAAGGTCACATTAGGTTAAATGGAAGTTTTAACTTAGTTAGGAGTATTTAAAAGTCATATTTATTGAAGTATGTGATTATTTCATATTTGATGGGACTATGTAGTAATTAATTTTTGGTAATGGTTGAGTTATGATATGAAATTTGAGTTTATAAATTATTTGCAGATTTCAAATTTTAGCAATGTTAAATTTAATATTGATCCATAATGGTAAATCTTCAGTTTACAACCATATTTCCGAAATCTTTACTATGAATAATTAGAAATTTAATTGAGAAATTTTGTAAAGTTAGGTAATGTAATTTTGAATTTTAGTTTGAACTAAAAGATGAGTAAAACTTTTCTATTGTGTATTGAATTGATTATTCATTTCGAATATGGTGTTAAATGTGTTGGACATGGCTTAAGGCTCCGTTTGGTCTGAATTATATATAAAATCGAAGTTTTAACCTTGGTTAGGAGTTTAAATTTTGGTTTCGAACTAAAGGTTGTATTGTATGAATGGATGAAAATAATTAGGAGAATTGGTACATTGACGTCACGGGCATCTGGGACTCTTTCACTTGCAAATCAAGACAACGGGAACTACTAAGGACGTCAAGTAAGTAAACTTCCCCTATTTTCATTGAAGTTAAATGTTTAAGGTGTAATTAATGGGCTTAAATTATATTCTTGAAATTTATTTGCTTGTGGTGCTTTCTATGAACTTTATACATGTATGTGCTATTAAGAGAAGGTTTAAGTATACATGTTATCATGTCATTGCATCGTCAAGCATGCATTTTCATTGAGTTGGGGAAGTCAAATGATTTTAAATGAAGAATGTGGTAAGTTTTAGTTTCCTCAAAAAGGATATATCCCAAGTTTTAAGAATAAATTGATGTACTTCTATGCCATGAAAGGTGTGAGTGGGAAATGGGGCGCGGGAGACCGGCATACCCGAATTAAATCGATGTTGCAGTGGTGAATATTAAACCACCTTGCGGTGACGATTGCC
Organism: Ligustrum vulgare; assembly: GCA_963555705.1. Lineage (NCBI taxonomy): Eukaryota > Viridiplantae > Streptophyta > Magnoliopsida > Lamiales > Oleaceae > Ligustrum > Ligustrum vulgare. Next base: position 49,405,467 of record OY743174.1, read on the forward strand.
TAACCGCTTGGCGGTGACAAATATTAAACCGCTTTGCGGTGACGATTGCTAAACCTTTTGGCGGTGGCAAATATTAAACCGCTTGGCGGTGGAAAATATTAAACCTCTTTGTGGTGACGATTGCTAAACCGCTTGACAGTAGCAAATATTAAACCGCTTTGCGGTGACGATTGCTTAACCGCGTGGCGGTGGCAAATTTTAAACCGCTATGCGGTGGAAAAGTGATAACCTGGTTCTAAATAAGGAAAATTGCCCACTGCATTGTGATTGGCTAGAAGATACACTAATTGAGCTCACGATAGAAATGAAGTTAAAGTTTTAGAAATGTTTAAGTGAAAGTTGGAAAGTCTGAAGTCTTGAAAAGTAAATTAAATGGAGATAATTACTTTGAATGGTTTAAAGCATTTCATGTAATGAGCATGCATCACGTGCATAAAGTTTACTTACTGAGCTTTAGCTCACTCCAATCCCTTTCCAATATATTTCAGGTGATGAAAGCTAGATGAGACGAAGAGAGCATTTGGTGGCAGACTTAGGATATACTCGCTTCAACCTTTTTAAATAAAGTCAAATTAGAATTTATTTCAATGTCTCATTAATTATTCTTTAATTTATTTATAATTGATAAATGCTTGGTTGGAGTTAGTTTCGATTAAGTATGAGTACCGTATTTGAGGTTAAATTGCCTCTTGTTGTAATTGTTAAAGTTTATTATTTGGAATTATATTGTTGTGGAGTTTAGGATTCTTTTTGTAAAGGGGTTTGATGATGTTTGGGATTGAATGAGTTGAGATGTGTGTTTGAAAATGGTTATGATGTCTCTCTACAGGTTGGCTAGGTCCAATTTATAGAAGAGACTTTGTCGAAATTTCTGTAAAATTTAATAATAGAAATGAAAATGTTAAGGTTTTAAATGATTTCTTTTCCGCATTTAAGTAAAGAAAAGTTAACACGCCTAAGTTTAAGATTTCGAACTTGGAGTGTTACATAAAGCCTCCATTCTTTTACTCATAGAAGACAGGGAGAGAGACAGAAAAAGGAATTTTTATGAATAATGAAAATATTAGTGACGTAAGATGCGTATAACTTGTTAATGAACAAGAGAAGGAACAAAAGGAAAAGGTCCAAGAAAAGAAGAATTGATGGCAAAAAGGAAATCAGTTTTTATTCATGTAATCAATTGTGTGAATTATAAAAAACAAGTTCCTCTATTTACAGAGTAAATAAATTAAGAAGCTAAAAGGAAATGAACCTCTAATAAACTATAATCTTATCAAAATAGCAAAACTAATCTAATCAAATATAATCTCAAAAAAAAAAAAAAAAGATGAATTTTGTTCCAGTTATGGTGCTTGAACATTTGTTGCAGGATTGGACACTGGCAACTATGTTAGTAAGACCATAAATGTTTAAAAGGAAGAAAACATGTGTTGGAGATAAGGTTTTCTGGTGACAAATATGGAACAGCAAGTCGAGTCTTTATAATATTTTAAAAAGAGAGGTATTTCCAACACTGGATGATCGAACATTGCCCCCAGGATGAAGTTAAAAAGATAAAAGGATCTGATCCCTGGTTCTGAAACTTACTAAAGTAAGCTGACAACATAACTTGAGATAGATTCCATAACATATTGTTTCCAGGTTCATTGTATATATCAATTATTGACAAATTATTACAACTAATGCACATATTGATTCCAACCTCACGAGTTTTGTTGAAAATATCAGTAAATAAATGACACGACTTTTTCTATCTCTTAAACTTATAGTTAAGGTGGGATTCAGAGTGCCGAATTGCTTTTAGCAATCCAGATATATAGCCCTGGAAAGGCATTATTACTCTGGTAAGTGATATCATAATTTGTGTGCGCTAAACTTTAAGTGAATTGCTTACTGCAGGGAGACTTGTGAAGAATATGCAGCAGAAAATGGAAAAACTAGATTACGAGTTACTCAAACTCATTGCTTTGAGCTAAGGCTTGCTAAAAACTTGAATGGATGGCTTCCTGAAGGATAATACTAGCTATATCAGGCTCAATCACTATCCTCCATGCCCCGCTCCTCATTCAGTGCTCACTGTGGATCGAAACAAGGATGCTGGTGCCTTGACAATCCTTGCTCAAAATGATGATGGAGGAATTGAAGTGAAGAGGAAAACAGATGGAGAGTGGATTCTTATCAAACCTACTCCTAATGTTTATATTATCAATGGTTGGCTTGGATATCATTTCAGAATTCTGAAAATTGATTTTTGCTGTTGTAGTTATTTTAATCCTGTTTTAATTTCTCCCTGTTTAGTTATCTATTAAGAAAAATCTTAAGGGCTTGAACAAAATATAGGTTCTAATGTGTGTCTTGTACACGCGCAGTTACAAACCTAGAGCTTTGCTCTCTTGTCTAAGCTTATGTTCTGTGAAATAAAATAAAATTTTAAAATCTTGGATGTCAATTTGAACAGGTATCGATCAAATTTATCTCATGATACATTTTAGCTTCTTGTTCAATTTCTACATATTTCTAGTGGTGCCCACTTTGACAACAGCAGATATAGCTGAAAAGTATTCTTTTAGAGGTCATGGACAAGTTTCTTTCCTAGTCTTTTACAAGAATTGTTCAACTGGAATTTGAAATCCGTTTATTCATCAGCGCAATAAAAGTCATAATTTTCTTCATTTTCCGTATGGATGTATGGAATTGTCATGTCCGTCTCAATTCATCGAAGATTAAGATAAGATAATTTTGTAACGACTTTAGTCAAGTTTGAAAGGTAGAATAAATATCATCTTTAGGTGATCCAAGCTAACACATTACTTGGGAAGGTTTTCCATAATAACATACTGTGTCCAGGTTCAATGTATATGTCTAGTATATATGTTTAATTTCACTAACTTTTCAATGTTATGTTAACTCAGGGGGAAAAAAAAAATGTATTATCAAACTATCTCCAAACAATTGAGCCATGGGAGAAGTGGATCCTGCATTCATCCAAGCCGTTGAACACCAGCCTAAACTTGACATTACTGAAGCCGAAGGCATCCCATTAATCGATCTTTCTCCATTATCTTCCTCTGATACTGAGGCTGAGTTTTCAAGTTTAGTAGCTCAGATAGGTGATGCTTGCAAGAACTGGGGGTTTTTCCAGGTGATCAACCACGGCGTGCCATTAAAGAGTCGTGAAAATATTGAATTAGCAGCGAGGAAATTCTTTGGTTTGTCGAAAGAGGAGAAGAAGAAGGTCAGTAGAGATGAAGTCAACCGTTTTGGATATTATGATACCGAGCATACAAAATTGTTCGAGACTGGAAAGAAGTGTTTGATGTTACTGTAAAGAAGCCAACAATTATAGCATCTTCTCATAAGTCTGATGATAAGGAGCTAAACCAGTTTATGAATAAGTGGCCTGATGATCTTCCAGAATTAAAGTAAGTTTAGTTTGGATTGAACCGCATCCATTGAAATATTTTGATATAAATTCAGAACAAGAACAAACTTATGTTTCTTGATCATTAAAGACATAAATTTCCCCAGGCAAAGGTATTATTACTCTGGTAACATAATTTTTATGTGCTTCAATGAACTGTTTCTTGCAGGGAGGCTTGTGAAGAGTATGCTCAAGAGATGATAAAACTAACTTACAAACTACTTGAACTCATTGCCTTGAGCTTAGGCTTGCGAAAAACTCGGTTGAATGGAATCTTTAAGGATCATGCTAGCTTTCTAAGGCTTAATCGCTATCCTCCGTGCCATGCTCCTCATTTAGTGCTCGGTGTTGGTCGACACAAGGACGCCATGGCTTTGACTATTCTTGGTCAAGATGAGGTTGGAGGACTTGAAGTGAAGAGGAAAACAGATGGAGAGTGGATTCGTGTCAAACCTACTCCTAATGCTTATATCGTCAACGTCGGTGACATGATCCAGGTGCGAGCGAATTAATTATTTCACTTAATCCCATCTTCTTAATTGTTCCATGTTTTCTTCTTCTTCTTATATAGTTGCCTAATGTTACATGAAAATTTGTACAGGTTTGGAGCAATGATGAGTATGAAAGTGTGGAACACAGGGTGATGGTCAATTCGGAGCACGAAAGATTTTCCATTCCGTTCTTCCTGAGTCCCGCATATTCGACCTGGGTGGAACCCCTGGAGGAGCTTATAAACCAGCAAAACCCTTCCAAGTACAAGCCTAGATAGAAAGTAAAGATATTTCACTAGATTTTTAGGTTCTAAAAAGGATGATGATACAGCTGACTCTATGCACCTATTTATACTAGATTATACTAACAAACCAGAGAGAGGGAAAGGTACATAATCTGTACAATAGATTCCAAGAAAAAACAGAAAATAAATCTTTTCTCTGAGGATTTGTTGTAGCCGTTGGGAGCCAGCAGTCTCTACTGTTTTGTATATATATCAAATGCGTTTTTATGAAGTTGTCAATTCCAAATTTCATTTTCAGTCCTCAGCTTGTAATTTCTTGCAGATTAGTATTTCTCCTAACTCCCCCTTTCAAACTGGATTGTACTTCAAAGACATTCAGTTTGCTCTTGAGAAATTCGAATCTGGAGCTGGAAATTGGTTTCGTGAAAAGATCCGCAACTTGGTCACTTGTGGGTACATACCGCACCTCCAATTCTTTGTTGAGCACCTTGTCTCTTACGAAATGGACGTCAATTTCTATATGCTTGGTTCGAGCGTGGAAGACGGGGTTAGCAGCCAGTGCACTGGCGCTCAAGCTGTCGCACCATATGACGGGGGGCTTTGTAACTGGAAGCTTTAGTTCCCTGAATAGTGACTGAATCCAGCTTAGTTCAGCAGCTGCGTGAGCCAACGCCCTATACTCAGCTTCAGCACTCGACCTCGCAACTACATGTTGCTTTTTAGAGGACCAAGAGACCAATGTTCCTCCGACATACACACAGTAGCCTGCAACTGACCTCCGGTCATCAGAACAAGAAGCCCAGTCAGCATCTGTGAAGCAGGTAACATCAATTCTATCATTCCTCTGTATGTATAACCCTTGATTGATAGTGCCTTTAAGATATCTGAAAACACGCTTAACAGCTCCCCAATGTTCAATGGTTGGTGATTGCAGGTACTGGCTCAATTTATTCACAGAAAAGATGATGTCCGGTCGTGTGTGTGTCAAGTATTGAAGTCCACCCACAGCACTGCGATAGAGAGTTGGGTTTTCTAACATTTTTCCCCCTTTTGCTGTGATGGACTTTCCTGTGACCATAGGTGTTGGACAAGGTTTAGTTTTCTCCAGACCAAACTTGACCAAAAGATCTGATATGTACTTCCGTTGAGTCAAAAACATTTCATTGCCATCTCTGATTACCTCAATTCCCAGAAATAAACTCAAATCACCCATGTCCTTAAGTGCAAATTGATGGTCCAACTGAAGGATAAATGAGTCAACTAGGGAAGAATTATTGCCAGTGATGATAATATCATCAACGTAAATAAGAACAAGAATGATGTTACCATTGTTGATGAGGAAAAAAAGAGAGCTGTCAGATTTAGACTGGGTGAAATTCCAGGATATTAGAGTGTCCCGTAGTTTGTCATACCAAGCCCTTGGTGCTTGCCTTAGACCATATAGTGCCTTGTGTAATTTGCAAACATGATTCGGTCTTTTGCCATCAACAAAACCTTCAGGATGTGGCATGTATAATGTCTCTTCTAAACTACCATTTAGAAAGGCATTATTTATGTCAACTTGCCTGACTCTCCATTCTTTTGAAACTGCCAAGGTTAAAATAATTCTGATAGTGGATGCCTTAACTACAGGACTGAAAGTCTCGTAGAAATCTAGACCAGGAATTTGATGAAAACCTTTAGCCACTAACCTGGCCTTGTGCTTATTCACCGTGCCATCAGAATTCATTTTGAGTTTAAATACCCATTTATTGCCAATCAGTTTATAGGATGGTGAGGACGGGACCAAAGTCCAAGTCTTATTCTTCATGAGAGCATTGTATTCTTGTTGCATGGCCTCTTTCCAATGACTGTTTTGCATTGCATCTTTGAGTGACTGTGGTTCCTTTTGCTGCAGATAACCTGTAGGAGAGAAGCTGGAATGATGAGATAAATAAGATTTTGGCTTAAAAACCCCTGCCTTTCCCCTAGTAATCATAGGGTGAGAGTCTGTGTGTGATGCTAATCTGTTTCTGTGCCCTGTTTCCTGTACTGCAGACTCAAATTGGTCATCAGATGGAAAATTATCCTGAAATTCTTCTTGAGACAGGGGCTGTTGTTCTTCAAATGAAGGGCCACTGTTGTTCCCTTCATCATAGTTGTTAGAAAATTCAGGCTGGGGATCTTGATTGGTGTGGCTGATTTCATGATCTACTACGTGTGGATTAGAGAGGTTGAGATCCACCTCATTGCCACTGTCTGATGATACTCTATCAGCTGCAGTATTGGGTGTTGGTGAGTATGTGGGAATGAAAGATGAAGTTATATAGGAGTTATCATAGGCTTGGGTAGAGTCTGATTTTGTATTTAGAAAAGTTGAGTGAAAAGGAAATTCGAGCTCATTGAACACAACATTTCGTGATATGTAGATCTTACCAGTAGGTCCTAAGCATTTGAAACCTTTGTGTGAGGGACTTTGACCAAGGTAAACACATTTTAGGGAGTGAAATCCAAACTTGTGATTTTGATATGGTCTAATGCATGGAAAACATGAGCAACCAAAGATTTTGAGGCTATTGTAGTCAAAGGATTTTTTGTAAAGCATTTGATAGGGCGATTTAAGTTGCAGTACTGCAGTAGGCAGAACATTTATGATCTGGACTGCACATATAAATGCATCCCACCAATATTTTAGAGGCATTTTTGCTTGTGCAAGAAGTGTAAGTCCAGTTTCGGTTATGTGGCGGTGCTTCCTCTCAACTCTCCCATTTTGGACTGAAGTTTTTGGACAAGAGTGTCTAAAGTTTATGCCGGATTGTAGTACAAGATCTGTCAAGGTTCTAAACTCCCCACCCCAGTCGGATTGCAGTATTTTTATCCTCTTTTCAAACTGATTTTCAACAAGATTTTTGAAATGTATGAATTTTTCCAGTGCCTCTGATTTTGCTCTCATAGGGTATATCCAAGAAAACCTACTAAAATCATCCAAGAATACTATGTAATATTTATAGCCAGATGTTGAGGTAACAGGTGAGGGTCCCCAAACATCAGTGTAAATGATTTCAAGTGGAGAGTTGGAGTGTGAGTGAGACAATTTGTATGGAAGAGAGTGTGATTTTCCAAGTTGACATGCATCACAGAATAGCATTTTTTCATTCAAGTTGATTTCTTGATTACATAATTTCAAGACTTCTAACAGAATTTTGACAGATGGATGACCTAACTTCTTGTGCCATAGACTATAAGCACTTGATTGATCTGACTCTGTTTGTGACTTTAGGGGATTAGAGAAAACTGAAACAGCAGAATACGATTGAGGGCTTAGATTTTTGACTTTGGTCTTTTGGTGACTCGTAGGTTGTTGAAGATGTGGTGGCTGCAGCTGGTAGAGTCCATCTTTAAGTGATCCTTGAAGCATCACTCTCCCTGATTTCTTGTCCTTCACAAAGCAAAGATCAGAGTTAAATGTTACAATGACTGGATTATCATGAACAAGCTGTGCCACACTCAATAGATTCTTAGCAATATCAGGTACACGCACAACATTATTCAACAGCAAAAACTTGTTATCGAAAGTAGGTAGATAACCATAACCAACATGAGAGATTTTCAATTTACTACCATCACCAATAGTGATTCTGTTCTTACCATTATACTCATTAAAGGTGCTCATCTTACTAGTTTCAGCTGTGACATGGTTAGACGCTCCACTATCCATTATCCAAGCTGGATCGACCACAGTGTTTGGAGTAGCTAAGAGAGCTAAGTGAACCATGCCTTGTTGTCCTTGATTTTGTCCAGACGGTGGACCATTAAGGTCCTCATAAGTTCTGTTCTGTCCAAAAGGTGGCCCACTGTAGCTCTCATGGAACCTGTAGTAGCAAATGTTGGCAGCATGTCCATATTTACCACAAACTTGACATGTTGGTTTTGAGCTTTGGTTTCTGCCACCTCTTCCTCTTCCTCTACTGTTTATTCCTCTGAAAACACCTTGATTTGGCGATCTCCCTACAGCCTGAGAGTATTGATTCCTGTTTCTACCATTTGGAAAAGACCTTGCAGAGAAGTTAACTGAAGCTTGGTTGATCTGTATTCCAGCCATTTCATTCCTGACAGCATTTATATGCTCAAGTCTGCTTTCATAGGTCATCAATGTTGACTGCAGCTCACCCCAGGAAATGGTTTCTTTGCTGTTAATCTGGACTACAATGGGCGTGTAGTCATCATCAAGTCCAGCCAAGACTTGAGTGACTAAGTCTGATACTGAAACTTCTTTCCCTGCAATGTGTAGATTGTCAGCAAGGGATTTGATGTGACTCAAATATTGATCTATTGACATAGCCCCCTTTCTTGTCCTTTGCAGTTCTGAGGTAAGGAAGACTATCCTTGACCTATTTTGTACACCAAAATTCTGTTTCACTGATTCCCAGAGTTCTTTGGAGGTTTTGCAGCCCATGACTCTCATGGCGATGGTTGGAGTCATGGAGGCATACAACCATCCCAGCAGGAGTTGGTCTGTCGACACCCACACAGCAAATTCTGGGTTGGACACTTCAGTGACTACTCCTTCAGTGTTTGAAGCTTCTTTCACTGTGGGTGGACACGGGTTGTCCTCAGTCAGATAGCTCTCAAGATTGTGGCCTCTGATGATGGGTAATATCATATTTTGCCACAACAAATAGTTTTCTTTGTCCAGCTTCACAGAGGTTTGTGTGAGAGAACCACCAAAGGTTGAAAGAGAGCTATTGTTTTGTAGGGAATGAACTGAGACACTGGACGAGGAAGAGTTTGTGCTTGAAGTGTTGGTGGCCATTTTTGGGCTCTGATACCAAGATAGAAAGTAAAGATATTTCACTAGATTTTTAGGTTCTAAAAAGGATGATGATACAGCTGACTCTATGCACCTATTTATACTAGATTATACTAACAAACCAGAGAGAGGGAAAGGTACATAATCTGTACAATAGATTCCAAGAAAAAACAGAAAATAAATCTTTTCTCTGAGGATTTGTTGTAGCCATTGGGAGCCAGCAGTCTCTACTGTTTTGTATATATATCAAATGCGTTTTTATGAAGTTGTCAATTCCAAATTTCATTTTCAGTCCTCAGCTTGTAATTTCTTGCAGATTAGTATTTCTCCTAACTAGCCTTATAACTGGGGAGAGTTTTTGGCCCAAAGGGGACGCAGTAACTTCAAGAAACTTGATGTCGATAACATTCAAATATCTCATTTCAGGATATAGACTCTAGACAAAGTTACTTCTGTTTATATGAATGAATATATATATATATAATATATAATATTACATATATGTATGAGCTTTGGTACTTATTATAGGTTTGGTTCTCTTGAGTAATCTAATGTTCTGTAATAGAAAACAATGGCTATCAATAAAACTGTGAACTTTCTTCTTTATTGTTTTAAGATTCCAGTCTACTTAGCCCCTGTTTGGGAGAAATTAAATACGAGGTTTTAATTCAAGTAAAAGTCAAATATTAATTTTAACCGAATCGCAACATTTTAACCACACGTTTAGTCAACTTCTATTACAATTTACTAAAAATCTGTTTTTAATTCCACCAAACAGGGGCTTAATTTGATATTTTCTGCTTTGGACCTATACTGCATAGTTTTGTTCTTGGGCTTTCAAGAGACGATATGCGATTGCAACACTACACACGTGTGCAATTTTGTATCTACCCGACATGAATAAAATCTTGTGTCACGACGATGAGGACGTGCAAAATGAAATGTATTTTATAGCATATGAACATCCTTTCACAAAGTTTGCAACTTTTCTATAACCAACTTGGATACGAGCACGATTTCGATGAAAGCTGAACTTTCTCGAAATTTCGTTCCCTATTTGGTACGAAGGTTGATGGCATTAATTAAGGGAGAATGAAAGGGAAAATAAGCTTCAAACTTCAAAATGAAAATACGAATTAGTAAGTCACAAAGACAAGGTACGAAAGAAGTATTTCTAACGTTGGATGATCGAACATAATCTCCCCCATGAAGTGAAATTTATCAAAGGATCCGATAGCATTGTCATGAATCATGATGTCAAAGGCAAAGGAAATTCTTGTTCACTTGCTACATATTGATAAAATGCAGTACATTCATAAATGTGTTATAAAATATTATTATAAATTAGGTAAGAAATTAGGTATGAATGACAATTACTATTATGCCTCTGTAAACTTTACATATTACCATTGTGCCATTGTTTACTCATATAAATAGGAGCATTATTATCATTTCTCATAACACTCTTAATGAGAAGAATTCTCTCATTCTCTCCATCTCTTTCTCTCTAATATTTGTTAGATTTTGATAGTTTTACAACACGTTATCAGCACGAGTCTCTAACCTATTGAGTAATATGAGGGGAGTATGTTCTACAGTTGCATCTAAATGATGAACCTATGTATCAGAAATCAGATTATTATTAATCAACATTTCATTTTCCAAATCTAGTGTTTTTGGTATTAGAAAATCATTTATACATCATAGATTAGAAAATCAATTCCAAGTCTATAGAAAAATTGGAAAAAAATGTGTAACTCGAAACTTTCAAAGCAAATTCACGGCAAACCGTATATCCAAACGATGATCGGACACCAGATCCATGACCACGACGACGGGAAACTCCTCTGGCATCGACGCGTGTCGACGACAAAGTCACCGGCACGGTGGCGCGTGAAATGCGTGAAGACCACGCGCGGACGTCGAGGTGGCGCGTGACGGGGCGTGACTAAGAATCCGGCGATGGCGTCAAAAGGCAGTTTGTTCGTCTTGATGTTTTGGATTTTTCTATGATCTTACTTTTTTGTTTTGTGCAGTTTTGAAATTTTTCGGCGGTCGAACATGGCGGTTTTCTTAAAAACTGTTTTTGGAGCACTTCCGACGGGTGTTTGAATTTCGGACCAAAAGTAAATTTGTTCTAAATTAAATTTCAAACCTATTGACGGTTTCAATTTATCCATATGAGCAATATATTAAAATATGGACCATTTTGTCCTTGGTAATACATAAAATTATATTAATCGTAAATTAACGATTAATATGTATCAACAAGATAAATTAAAGAATTTAAACAAGATATAAGTAATATAATTATTGTCATACCGTAATGGATTGAGTTATTATGGACTGGATTTATACCTTAACTAGATATGACTCATTATCGTAATGGATTGGACTAATATGAATACCTTGACTGGAAGATATAACTCGCTCACTCATGAAAGGTAATTATTTCATTATGTTGACACCGCCTATATGGTCGGTCTATCAATTGAATACATAGAATATTATCGCACTTCTTAGAAATCATAAAGCTTTACAAGCTAATCTTTATTTCATTTTATTGACATGTTTGTATGTAAAATATTGCTGCATGAGAAATGTTTATATTCAAATTTTATATTATTTCAAAAACACCTCAGTTGTTGGTTAATTCTAACATACTAGAGGATGTTGTCAACATATATACGTGGTGGTATAACCTCAATATTATTATTATTGTTAATATGTATACAATATTATTATTATTTGATACTTCATTAAATGATACCAGAAGTTATCAATACTAAAGTTAGAAAATATTTTATCAAATGATATCAGAAGTTATCATTACAAAAAAGTTGGTGAATGTTGATAAAAATATTTTATCAAACGGTACCAGAAGTTACCATTATCTGTATTGAAAAGATAGATAAAAATGAATTATCCAATAAGAGAATGTTGATGTATGATAAGATAATATCACATGATAGCACGGATATGGTTAATGTGAAAATAATCTCATAAGTATTTGAGATGAATATTAGATGATAAGTGCCTGGAAAAGTTCTTGCACGAGCACTTATGTATTCCAGAAGAAGTACATATTTACTCCAGAAGAAGTAAAAATTATCATCTAAACATACTGAAATGATATTATTATTATTATTATTATTATTGCTCATGAAGAAACATAAACGAGTCATACATGCAAAATACAAAAGGGGAAAACATTTATGACCCTCAAAAGTAGAGGTCTGTATCAGGTGTAATAATACTCCATACTCTACCACCTCTAATCTTTTTTTGTGTGTCTCAAGAGTAAGAATACTCCGTACTCCACCACTCCTAATCCTTTTGAGGTTCACAAGATTAAGTTCAAATACTCATCAACATTAGAGGTGTGTCTCAAGAGTACGAATACCCCATACTCTACCACCCACAATATTTTGAGATTCACAAGGATAAATTTACATTAATCGGACTTCATTTTCGCTTGATTCCCCTTCCTTGCGACCAATCTATCTTTAATCCTGCTGGATCTTGTATTGGTATATATGATTGCAACTTATCCAGCAGTTCCTCAATAATAGGAGCAGAAATAAGATTCTCCTAGAAAATGGAGAGATGAATCCCTATTTCACAGCATAATTAAGAAATGTTAGTAAACCATCAAAGAAATTGTTAATATTTAAAAGCCCAATAGGCTTGGTATGAAGATCTAATTGAGCCCATGTGGTAATATTAAAGATTTCCTCTAAAGTATCAAAACCTCCGGGCAGGGCTATGAAGGCATCAGAACCATATAACATGTAAGTTATGTGTTCATGGATAGATAACGTTTGTACTTCATGCCCTCGTATTTTGCCTGCGATATCAGCTAAAGGAACGGGTATAACACCTATCACTCTTGCTTTCTCTACTTGAGCGGATTGTGAAACACAACCCATCAATCCACTGCTGCCCCCTCCATATACTAGATTGATACCTTTCTCTCCCAATTTCTTTCCTAAATCCACTGCTACTTCTAGATACCCAAAATATTTCCATACTTTTGATCCACAAAATACACAGATAGTTTTGATCTGTCGAAGTTTTGGTCCTTCCATCTTTGAGCATATAAGGAAGGAAAAACTTATGAGAAAATGATATTTTGGTATGCATGAAACTGTGAAAATCATTGGCTTTTTAAACTTGAAAAACTTCACTATTTACTGCTCGTCTTTTGAAAAAGTGAAAACCTAATTCTGACTAAATTACACTACTTTTGATAAAGCTTACCTTTCGGTGATTTTTCAATACACTTTATCAATGCTCGAGAAATGAAACATGAAAATATTTTATAAATATATGTGCAAATGTATACACACAATATACTGATTTACCTTGTATCAATACTGAATAGCCAAAACATCATTGTTTATAACAGCCTGGCAAACATGATCTTTTGCCATTATATTTTTTAGACTATAACGCTCTTTATCGCTGATGAATTTAGTCCATAAAGATAGTAGCTCACGCTGCACATACTCACTAGGGTGCGTCTTAAGAGTCAATCGGATATCATCCAATGACTCGTTACTCAGTCCACCCTTAATGAAGTCTATTTTATCATCTCGATTTATGGATGAATATCCTACTGACTTACAACGGGTATTACATGTCCATCGAGCACATTTGTAGCAACTATTTAATCTTTTTGCTCTTCGCTTCTTTGCAAAAGTACTCTTACCTAAGCCAGACTTGTACTTAGAAAATGAATGTGGTAATTCACCGGATAAATGAACTTTTGCTTCGATCAACCAACGAACATCTTCTGGAATGCCTTGATCCATCAGCAGCCTTAATCTTTCAAGTCGAACTCGGTAAATCTTTTTCAAAACATTTACCGGAAGATTAGAATAATATTTGCGAATATTTGATAATATAACATTTATTTTTTTATGGATCTAATCTCTTCCCAAACGATATATTTAAACGCATTATTTAAACTCGTAAAGGAGCCCTCCGTGTGATATCGATTCCATCAAGAAATAATGGAATAAATTATTGAAAAGGTGGAAACAATGAGATAATGCGTCATTACCTTTTTCGATATAAGGGAAGATTTGGCGACAATATTGAGAACATGAGATATTTTCTTGGATATTATACCTGATTTTTTCGGTATACTAAAAGTAATAAAGGTATACTGATTTGAACTATACAGAAATACGTACTGATTAAATGAATACTGTTTTGAACCAGAAGTTCATACATATGTACAAGTGAAATATCTTGCTGAACCAGAAATTCTATAATGATTGGTTAGATTCCAATTCAATAATGAGATTTATTGAGAATGCAAAATGGCATTCATTAAAGAACCAGAAGATTGTTCAGGTTAACAAGTTATCATTGTTGCTTGTTCTCAAATGAAAATTAATTATCTCACTAAGAAAATGAATGACTGATTATTTTTCTCAAGTAATGATATTACGAGCAAAATGATAAATGTTAGCATGAATATATCTTAAAGTCATTAATGATTTTACGAATTAGTTGAGATAATAGGATATTATATTGCTAATGATTTAGCAGATTAAAAGCCTCAAGTTATTTGCTATGAGAACAATTTGAATATAAACATTTCTCATGCAGCAATATTTTACATACAAACATGTCAATAAGATGAAATAAAGATTAGCTTGTAAAGCTTTATGATTTCTAAGAAGTGCGATATATATATATATATATATATATATATATATATATATATATATATATATATATATATATACACACACACTCCAACAATACGCACTTGATATATGATTGTGATTATATCCATAATTATGAATGACATGTGTTGCGGCATTGTTAGCCGACTGATATAATACAAGATTCTTGAATATTATAGGAAAATTAAACAATAACATGCATGAAGCGTGATCAAGCTTAAAGCGTAATTATGCCTGAAGTATAATGAGAATCGATTCCAAAAATAAATATCTCTTGAACAATTGAAATGATCCATTTGAGGCTAAATACTCATAGTGAGTAAAAGAGACATAGTTAAATGATAAGAGATTCAGGCCTGATTATAAAAATACAAAGAGATCTCTCTATGTTATGTTTATAAAGTGGAATCGATAAATAAGTCAATTACACACAACCCTCTTATGAAAATGAGGTTTTTGAAATTAAAATATTTTGGCCAAATATAAAAATTCCAATGAAGGGATTATTGTTATAGGACCTGAAGTCCAAAACACTTAAATGTGTAATGCCAGTAGTTATTTGTACAAATGAAAAATATTACACAGTCGTAAAAGACGACTTGTTGCGCGCGAAATTTTTCAAAGAACTGGCATGACATATGGTGGATGTGACTATAACTTAGATCGCTAGTTTGAGCTCTCTGATATACCAATGAGTGAGAGCAAAAAGTTTGATTCTCATCTCGGTACTTTGGGAGTTTTCTTTGATATACCAGTTGATCGCGGTACGTTTGGATTTCAAGCGAAATGATTATAGATTATATGTCGAAATTGATATCTATTTCAATGATTGATTATACTCCTGCAAATTAGATATTACAGTTTATAAAGTATAAGAACATACTGTTAACCCAAGAGTAAACTAACCAAGAGGGGGGTAAATTGGTTTATAAAACTTTTTCGATAATAATCTCAAACTTAAAAACCAATGGGTACAAATATGAGCACTTAGTGTTACAAGTAACTAAACTATCAATGTAGTATGCTATTTATGTGTAAACTTAATTGATCAAGCAAGTATAGCACTTAGATATAGCGTTGCACAATATGAATTGATAGAATAGAGTAAGTGCGATGTAAGTAAGTAAAAGGGATAAGAGAATGCAAACGCGGTTTATGGAGGTTCAATCAACCAACGTGATCTACGTCCCCCGTTACCGAGCTCTCCGTCACGAGCAAGGCCAAATCCACTATTTTGGTAACTTACAACGAGTACCAAATCCTTAGACGACTTACAACAAGGAGCGCCTATCCTTTACAATCGAGTTTTCACACGGCTCTCGAAACCAACAATCGAGTTTTCACAAGGCTCTCGAAACCAATCAATCGAGTTTTCACAAGGCTCTCGAAACCATAAGATATAATGAATTGAGTTTACAATTGAAATAACTCTCTTGACAAATGATATACTTAAATTAAGTACCGAGAGAGTTAGGCTAACACTTCAATAGATAGCAATGAATTAAGCTCGAGTGTTAGAGAAAAACTTTGATGCAAATGATAATGAAAAGTTCGATGCAATCAAACAAAGTTTTTCAAATGATCTCTTGTTAAAATATTAAATCAAATTAAGTACCAAGAGATGCCACACTTGAATAATTAACAATAAGTTAAGCTCAAAGTGTTTAGGCAATGGAACTTTGATGAATCAAATGATGATGAAAAATGTAGCACAAATAATCAAAGTTCCTTAATTGGAATTTCTCTCTTTTAAAAGATTAAAACAAGTTTAGAACAAAGAGAGACTTACACTTCAATTCCAATATAGTGTGAAGATGTTTGAAGAAGTTTAAACAAAATAAAACCAATAATCTTCACAAAACTTTCTTCCAAAAACTTTGATGAATTTGATAAAACAAAGTTTAGATCAATCAAAGTTTTATGAAAATAAAAGATAAATATAAACCAAGTAAGAACACTAAATTTTCACAAGAAAGTTTGTATAAAATGTTTTCTAAGTTGTTAAAATTGAATGCAAATGTGATGGCTATTTATAGATGAAAAAATTAAAGTTCAGCCATGTTTCGGTCGACCGGTTCCATACTTTCGGTCGACCGAAAGTTATAAACTAGCCGTTGCATTATAGCCGTTTAACTTTCGGTTGATCAGGCTATTTCGGTCGACCAGACTTTCGGTCGACCGAAAGTATAAAAACATGAATTTTTATTTTAATGTCAAAAAGTTTATTTTTCCAAAAACTATTTCATGTTATGATTTGACAAATCATTTTTATGCAATTGATGAATTTTCAAATAAGTTTCTTGATGCATAAAAATCATTTTCGAGCTCGTTGAATTTCATCGCTAAAGATTGAGAGTGTTATACCTTTACATATGTTAAATCAACTATAATCTTGTATGCTCGAATTCTTGATCTTCATGTCATGCTTTTCGACCTCAATTTTGATCTTTGAATATCTTCAATTCTTTCTTGATCTTCTTTGCGTCTTAAGTGCTCGATCACATAATTTTGATTTATTTCTTTGAGAGACGATTTGAACACAGAGTGCTTTGAATATTTATCATTACATGAAACACTTGAAGCACACTTGTTAGCAACACAATAAATTCTTGTTTGTTATGATAAAAACAATAAGGTCAAATTGACCATAGGTCAACACATACATGTATAAATCATTGAAAGATTCAATTTGCCCAGAACAGTATCATTATAGAATAAAATGTGATTCTTAAAATAAAATCACATGAAGTATGATACATATGACCCCATAATATAATATGTTGAAAATGAAATTGGAGTGTACTATTATTATATTTGAATATTTGGGCATGCAATTGATTTTCAATATGCAAAATTATATTATCCACCGAAAATGAATATTCACCGAAGTGAATTTGAAAATGAATATTTAATTATTCATCAGAAGTGAATTCTAGATTTTGATTGTTTCACCAGAAGTGAATCAATTCTAGATTTGAGTAATGCAATCAGTCAATTAACTAAACATTGCTTGGTATAGCATGTTCAGTACATCATAAATGAGCTATGACATCATAAATGAGTTGTAAACTATTTATAAAAAGACTCATCACAAACTATATGAAATGATTTGAGATTGCATTAATATACTCGTGATATTCCTATACGCGTTGCACTCTTTTTCCCTTAGCTGAGGTTTTTCCACAGGGTTTTCCTAGCAAGGTTTTTAATGATGCAGCAATTATGGCCTATCAATGAGAATAATATACTCTTTTTTCCTTCGCTAAGGTTTTGTCCCACAGGGTTTTCCTAGCAAGGTTTTTGAGACATTGTCACAACTATCTGCAAGTAATAATTTAACAACAAGTTCTCTCTTTAAATTGTGCTGGAATGATATTAACAAATGAAGAAAATCATAGACATCTGGAATAGTATCAACAAATGAAGAAAATCATAGACATCTTATGAAGAATGTTATGATATCGGCTACACACAAGAAGATTTTCATATATACATATTCCAAACGAAAGATGATATCATTATTCAAAAAGTTCATGAATACTTGATTGCACACTTCAGGGGGAGAATCATGTTGTACTCTTTTTCTTTCGTCCAGGTTTTGTCCTACTATGTTTTCCTGACAAGGTTTTAATGAGGCAGCGGCTGTACTCTTTTTCCTTCGTTCAGATTTTGTCCCATTGAGTTTTACTGACAAGGTTTTAACGAGGCAGAATTGAAGCACTTCATAATTCGAAGGCAATACTTCATAACTTCAAGTTTCCAGTACATGATTTGTACTATTTATCATTGATGTCATTTTGGATATTAGACTCAATGATTAATGATGACCAACATCAGGGGGAGCAGCTGTACTCTTTTTCCTTTGCTCAAGTTTTATCACATCGAGTTTTCTTAGCAAGGTTTTAACGAGGCAGACAATTGAGCAAGCGAGTAATATGTCATTCAAGGGGGAGTGTTACAAAATATTATTATAAATTAGGTAAGGAATTAGGTATGAATGACAATTACTATTATACTCCTGTAAACTTTACATATTACGATTGTGTCATTATTCACTCCTATAAATAGGAGCATTATTATCATTTCTCATAACACTCTTAATGAGAAGAATTCTCTCTATCTCTTTCTCTCTAATATTTGTTAGATTTTGATAATTTTACAACAAAATGCTTGTTTATAAGTCTTTGTTCTCATTAAATTTTTCTCTTTTTTTCTACGGTACTTAATCTCAACCATCAATTAAAAATCAAGCTCACAATATTTGATTTTTCAACCAAATTTCAACTATCCATTTTCCTAAAAATCATTATTCATTTCAAAAAAAAACTTTTTTAAACAATACCAAACACACTCTAAAAATAGTCATATGACAATTTTCTTTGATCCATTTTTTTAAAAGTAAAAAATGGTGATGGAGAATCTTTGACCAACTGAAATTATTGACATTTTAAAAAAATGATTTAATGAGACATTTTTATTTTCACGTGAGCGTTATAAATAAAAATTATAAACAAAGTGTTGCCAAATAGAGTTCCAGATTTTTCTATAGGAATTATTCACAATGAGTTTGGAAGCAGATAAATAAAATTATAAAATTTCTTAATTTATGAGTCTCTTTATTTTTCAAAGATTAGTATAATATCATTTTTGGAATGATAGTTGCCATTTTTTACGTTTCTAACTTCTGACCGTACTAAGTAGATATTTATATGCACATATCATATTGGTAAAAGAATCTTTTTTATTTATAAACATGTTTATAAATAATATAATTTCTTTAACCATTTTTTAACCACACACGTTTTCTCTCTCCAATTTTCAGCAATTACATTTTACTTCAAAATCATAAATAAACAAGTTTATAAATCAAAAAGTGTTACCAAACGGAGGGATATCACTATCTCGAACTGATATGTTTACTCAAACAAAAAGTTAACAACAAATAAAAATTAAAATGAAGAAAAGTTTGATAATATAATCAGCTGCAGTTGTGCACTCATAATATAATATAATAAAACTAAAAAGGAAATCTTGTGATAGAAGAAAATGCAACAAGAAATCAAGGGAGAATACCAATATACACAACAGAAGGAACAGTATGATTTAATGTATTTGTAGTTTGATAAAAGAAACTGCCGACTGTATCAATAAAGACGATGACGAACTGAATTGCAAGCTTCAATACTTGTATGCACATTTCCAGCCTCCGAATCATCATTCCTGTAATTCTTTTCTACTTATTTTATTTAAGTAGCTTTTTGCTTCTATTTTCCACTTCTTCTTCCCACCATTTCACTTAAGCAAGTAACCAGTTTATATATACAATTATGTTCATTCCTTAAAATTAAAATCTGGCCTTTTCAACTCCCAAAGGACAAAAGTTGCATAATTGAAGATTGAAAGCATACAAACTTTAACAGACAGCAAATCCCTGTTTGTTATCAAGAAAATATCAATCACAACCTTATCCATATTTGTTACAGCCAAAAACACTGTGACTACAAGAAAAATAATATAAAATATATAAAAATAATGTAAAACACACACAAACATCATATATTATGTAGACATGGAGTCATACCGGGTTGGTATTATTTATAAATAACAACGTATCAACATTTTGTTGACTCCTTTTTTCTTTTTTTCTGAAAAGTCAAAAATTAGTATAAAGAACATTTGATCGGCCAAAATTGTTGACTTTTCAAAAAATTGTTAAATAAGATATTAACACATAACTATTTATAAATAATTTTTACCAAACAGAGGCGTTGTCTATCGACCCCTAGTGACTAGTCGGCTCAAGTCCAATCTAGCGTACCAAATATTGACAATTGCCCGTTATTTTTTTGAATTGGTGGAAAAATAACAAAAGAATCTCATTTATTAATTGATACAACAATGGTCCTTTGTGTACTACTATATCCGTCATCACAAATCCTTTTCTTATAATCATCTTAAACAAACGAAAAGTACTTGTATAAAAGAAGATAACTTATAACTACACTTTATGTACAAAATTAAACTAACAAAAAGATCAAGTACATCAACCAGAACTTCCAGAGAAATCGCCGGAAAACCCACTCCCATATGACGCAGAACCACCACCACCACCACCACCCACACGTGAACTACTACCACGAGCTTTTTGTAACTGGCGTATCTTGAAAGCATCTCTAGGTAATGGCTGGCTCTGGACACTCGTTGTGTCATCATCATCTTGCCCTACAAATTATATGGTGGTACCTTGTTACCTCATAGTTGAAACAAAGTGGGACAAAAGTAGCAAAGAATGGAAACCAAACAAAAATACAAATTGATAACCAAAAAAAAAAAAAAGGAGATGAAACATAGTAAAAACAGCAACAATACATATGAAGATTTGTAATCGTTAAACAAATATTCCATTTGTGTTGCAAGAGAATCTATATGCCAAATTTAACATGAAAAGTAATTCAGCTAATTTTGAAATATAATATTGTGTTCGGTTTCTTTTTTTTTTTTTTTTGGTTTATAACAATTTCTTTTTACACAATTTCCCGAACCACTTTTTAACCACACACATTTCCTTTCTCCAATTTTTAACCACACATTTTACCTAAAAAACGCAAAAAAACACATAAAAAACCGTGTGCCAGCCACCGAACACTCCATAAAGCATAATAACATGTCAAATTGAAGTAAGTAAAAAGCATACGCTCTGAATTTTTCCTCTTTCCCGGCTGTCTGTCTCTTGTTTGTTTTAATTTGCTTGAACCAGAAAGGTCACTGGAACTTGGGACAGGCCCGGCTTGTAACTGTTGAGGTGATTTCCCAGTTGCTGAAGGCACGTTGCTTTGCAAACATATGGAAATCACAAAATCAACATCAGGACATGGACCTAGCATTTTCAGCACAAACAATCAATGATTAGCTATCAACAAATATACTAAAATAAATTACTAAAATGAAATGCAAAGCATTTAAGTACGGGTATTCTTGACTTCTTTCAACCAAAAAAGTCAATTTCCTCGTATTAGATTGATATCCTTTGGGATTTGTTTGGTAAAGCTTGTTTTTCTTCAATATGAGATACAAGGATGAGATTTCACAACCTGTTCTTGTCAATGCAATTAAAATGTTTGCAGTTATTTATTCTTGGTGTGGGTGGATAGAAGAGTTCAAAAGAGTACCCTCAACAGCTGGCAAATTTGCCACAAAGGCTGCCAATGCTGGTGGTAAGGCTTTCGCCATATCATTGAGTGCATTCGTTGTTCCACCAAAACTTGATGTAACACCATAAGAAAAGGTACTTGGAACACTAGATAGTCCAGGAGCAGGAGGACCTAAGAAATTCAGAATTAACACTTGAACAATGAAGAGACTAAA
The DNA here is from genome assembly GCA_963555705.1 of Ligustrum vulgare. Lineage (NCBI taxonomy): Eukaryota > Viridiplantae > Streptophyta > Magnoliopsida > Lamiales > Oleaceae > Ligustrum > Ligustrum vulgare. The sequence continues at coordinate 49,427,477 of OY743174.1, forward strand.
CAACATGCATTGCAAATTTACTAATACATGTCAAATATATTTCCAAGACTTCACAATGTGTACAGCCTTCAGTGGATTGGTATGGGGAATAAACAAATTACAAAGAATTGATGTTTCAGTTGTTAATCATATTATTCTGATAAACTCAATTTTGTTCACATTAATTTTCGACAATTGACTCAACTATTCTTCTCAAAATGAACATATAGACATGATATTATAACCATCGTAATAACACGAAATAGAATAAGAAGACAAGTAACTCATACCAGGCTTTTGCCTTGGATCATAAATTACCATCCTGGATGTATCTGGATAAACAACTTTTCCAAAGAGATTCGAACTATTTGGAACTCCTGAAATACTCCTATCTATAATCAAGAGAGAAGGATTAGGTGCAATGCCGGAGTAATTGACACAAAGACCAGTGTCAAGTAATAACTTTACCAGCAGAACCAGCTCCATTAGCAAGTGCAGGATTTTCTATCTTCTTATTGATGTTTCTCGAGAGCCACTAAAAGAGAAGGGGAAGATACATCTTATTAGTATTTGAAAATTTTAGGAAGATCAAGTATTACAGATAATAACGTATTTATGCTAGTTCCCTTTAGTCTGGGGTTTTGGAAAAACAAAATCAGAAGCACTAGGAAAAAAATTACATTATCCACAGAGGAAAATACCTCTTGCCGGGCCAAATGATCCAAGTCCATAGATGAGCAAGGCCACAGATCCATAAAACTATAACGTGATACAACATCATGCAGTGAATTCTCCAAAACAGATGCTTCATCCTCCCCCATTCGAGATAAAGCTTCTTTCCTCCTTTGTTCAACCTACACCAACAGTGTAGCCGAAGGTGAGGGATTTAATGACTATAATTATGACATTTGGAACATGTTTGGAGAAGCCTTAAAAAAAGTAAAGTTACCTTAGTAGCAAATTTTGCACAACTTTCTTCTTCCAACTTTTAAGTTTAAAAAAAAAAAAAAAAGTTGCTTTTACCAAACTAACTCTTACCTTACTTAGTGCTTGCTTGGCTAAGCATTTTAGTGCTTATAAGCACTGGGTTAAAACTTTACCAAGCATACACTTATTTATTTCCAACTTTGACCAATAAAATAATAATTTATTCAAAACTTATTTAGCCCCTGTTTAGGTGGAGATTAAGAGCTTGTTTGATAAAATGAAAATTTTCATCACTGTTCAAACTCAATCTCAACCATCCATTCTTAGTTAAGCTCACAGTTTTTGACTTTTCAAACATGTTTAAACCACACATCAAAAAAAAAAAAAAAAAACTTCTATAAATCACATTACCAAACAGGCTCTAAAATTATATTTTTTTTAAATTTTGATAAAAGTTGATAAAATGTATTGTTAAAAATTTGTGGGACCTATGAAATGTGTAGTTAAAATTAATTGCTGATTTTGACTTCGATTGTAATCAGATTTCTTGAAGTTATAAAACAGGGGTTTAAGTTTTTAAGCTTAGCCAAAGCATGATTTTATAATATATTAAAAGTTTTTCATCTTGAAAACATATCTCATTATGTACTTTGACAATACAGCAACTTGTAATTCACGTTTTATAAAAGTCCTCAAATTCAGTCCAGAAGAATGACAACTATGAGATAGTGGAATCGCTTAATAGTGTTATCCAAGAATCTAGGATACCTTCAACATGCTGGCAAGATCTCCATATGTCTGCTCAAATTGGGAAAATCTTTTCCAAACCTACAACATATTATGATAATTCATTCATTGATAAATGAAGCAATACCTACTAGAAAATTCAGCTAATAAGTCAACAATTAGGGGGTGAAATACAATGTAAGGAGTGGAAAAGGAAAAGATGGAACGAATGGAAAAGCTAAAGTTTTCTGACAATTTCGAGTCTCTCTGAGTCTGAGAGTAATAATAGATGTCTCACCCAGAAATTCTGCAAGGACTAGGTCCAACTCAAGTTTTTGATAGACAATTTATTCATTTCTATACAAGGAAGCACTCAATGTCAGCAGGGTTATTGGAGTCATGGCCATACATTTTTTCCATTACAAATTATTGGAGATGGCCCTTAACAAAAATATGGAACCAAATATATCGTCAAAGAACATATAATATGTTCAAAGTAAGAACTTGACTCTACAAACCTATATCTTCATCTAGTCAAAATTGCTAATTTAGTACAGAATGATGTACCTCAATGGATTCATCGGGTGGAAGTGAGCTCAATGCTCGTTCAAACAAAGCCCGGATGTTTCTTTCGTCATTCAAACGGGACAAGAAATCTGCATATCTGAAATATCAAGATAATAGATACAAGAAAATGAGATTTATTTGTGCAAATTCTAAACACGTGGAAAATTTCCCTGTAAGTGCACAAGTGTCAATACACTAGAAACCACAAATGCATAATTGTTACAGTGTGACTGCATTTTTTAGCAAGTGTTTGGTAAATGGTTTACACACATTTTCTCTCTCCAATCTTCAACCACATATTTTACCTCAAAATCATAAATAAACCAGTTTATAAACCGCTACAATGTTACCAAACGGAGGCTTAATACTACTGATACAGATACTAGTGAGTATTTCAATTATACAAGTAAAGCATACATGTACTGCACAACAAAACAGTTATGCCTCAGTTCTACATCATATAGAACTCAAGATATCAAGAATACCACCAAGCACTGTTAGATATAAACCAGTCCTGAGTCAACTACGAGGAAAACTTACTCAAGAATGTAACCAGGCTCATGCATAAAGCGTTTCAACCCAACTTCAAAAATATTATGTGCAAGCTGCAAATGTGTTGACAAGATTAAGATAAAATACTTCAGTCAAAACCAAGTACAGGATGGCTTATTGTACTCATCATATTTAATATGGCTTCATAAGTTTGGAGTATAAAAGAAGCATCTTCAATAGGTATGCAAAGGAATAAAGAAGATAATGCAAGCACAAAAGAGCCGGGAAAAGGACTTGAGGGGAAAAATACCCATTTCTTCACAAGAAAGAAAGGACAAGTTTTTCCTCAGTCACTGCAATAGGAAGGATTCTTAAACAGGCATGACTAGAGCCCTCCATGTTCAAATAGTGTTCAGCATAAAACCTAATACCATAAATAGAACTATTAGAGCTTGTTTGGTAATGGAAGAAAAAATGGTTTTTGGGGAATGTTTGGTTGAAAACCATGAAAAGTGGTAGGTCCCATAGAAATGTATGGTCGAAAATGAATTTGGAGAAAAAAATTGAAAATTCCCTTCAAGACCAAATAGACCCTTAATCACCTTTGCATCCTTATCAAGACAAAAGGCCATCATCGCGTATGCAACATAAACATGGTAAGTGCAATTTGGAGACTTGCGGGCATCTAGAAAGCACTTGCGAGCTGCTTCAACTCCCTCGGTTCTTCTTAGAAACCGTATAAACTGCAAAAAGAGAGTAATCAAACCAACTTAGTAGGTAAAATAATTATTCTATTTAAAAGTTTCAAGATAGGATGATGCGGAGTACAACATTTTTCTATTTTTTCTCTATTTATCCTTAATGTTTCAAATACCTGGATATGTGACAGTGATGTTGCATCAACTCCATCCCCTATAAGACTTTCATATACTTTCTTTGCAGCCTGCCAAGACAAGGAAATGTGAATACAATACATCCAAAATTCTGATGGAAGAAAGTGCACATAGATTATATTAGCCCAACCTGCCTCAGGGACAATTGGAAACGCATGAATCATACCTGAATTGCTCCTCGTGATTCTTCAAGCTCTGCATAAGCATACTTCAGCATTTCTGAATCTGAACATCAAGCATAAAAGAAATTATTATGAAATAAAAATGTGAAAAAATGCTGGCACGAAAGGAGAAAGCAAAAGATGTAACACCAAATTTGTGAGAGACAAATAGTAGGATGACAAAATGATTCCCATATACAAGTTGAAAATGCTTACAACAGACAGCACATACCAAAACCATAGAAATATAAAATACTTCAGTGGGAGAGATAAGTACCAGGAAGAGCCTTCAATGCTCGCTGGAAAACTTTGAGTGCAGGGTCTATGGAACCACTTTTTGCATGCCACGTGGCATAGTCATACCATATATCAGGGAAATGATATAAATACATGAGGCACTAGCATGGAAACAGATGTGTGAGCAGTTTATATAAAATCTTAATTATACATATTTAAAAGGAATCTATAGACTATAATAGACCAATTAACCATTGTGTGTCTACACAGCATTTTTGAAGAGCATATCTGCCTCTAGTCAAAATTGGAAATAGCATTTTTATGAAATTGATGTGGTCAAGGTTGGCAACCGAGGGTGTGTTTCTTGGATTACAAGAAATTTCATGATACAAAGTAACAAGCCACATGATAAGGTAACAAGTAACCAGTCGCGAGATATGGTAACAAACCACATGATAAGGTAACAAGTAACATGCCACGTGATGAGGTAATAAGTAACAGGCCACATGACAAAGTAACAAGTAACAAGTAAGAAAATGATTTATAGGTGAACCATCATTACCTGCTCATAAGCAAATGCAATTCGCTTATTTGCAGAAACATTGTCAATTCTCTGAGGGTTTCCTCTGTAAAAAAGGGGACACAGAGGTCATGTAATATCTGAGAGGAACTTTATATTTATGAGTTTATTATCTATTGGCCAGATATTCTGGCTACTTAGAAACAAAATTATCGCAGAAAGCAAGAAATTATCAAAAGGAAAATTACAAATAAATCAAGATGGAAACGCCAGGCAAAGTAGTGTCAAAACCACAGCATTTGGATCAAACTACTCCATATGGATGTGAAAAAGGCAGTAAAAACATGGAGAGAGAAGGGAGAGAATAGGGTGAAATTGAAATAATTGTGTCATATTGGTTCTCGAATGACCCGAGCTATCTCAATGCCAGCACAGGTCTTAATTCTTTGACTTTGATGGACAATTAAAGGACTTGGTCACTTGAAACTATTTCGCTCCAGCAATTTTAAAACATATTCTAGATCAAAAAGATGATTTCTGGAAGCATCAGATATTTGTGCTTTCCTCCAATTAAATAAATTCGAAGAGTCATTCATCCAAACAATACGACACATAAACAAGCACAAAATTAGTATACCGTCTAGACCAGGCAAAATATTGTATTAAAGCCAAAACCCATGAGGTGACAACAATATGTATATATACTAAATTTAAGGATCCTCCAAATAGCTTTTAGCATAACGTTCAAATAAAGCTGAAGATGCCAGATAAATGTGAATATCATCAACTTACCTCTCAAATGATAACAACTTTTTCCAAGCCATCCATTGCATTTCTTCCTATAAAATGCATAATAAATAAGTTACATTCTGGTATACATGCAGGCACACATATATATAACAGCTAATTGTTTTCAATAAATTAAAAGACTATATCAAAAGGTATGCACTCCTGTTAGAAGACTGCAAATAGGAAATGACCTGGCCAATTAGAGGTGGCAAACGGGCTGGACAGTTCGTGAGTTCGGCTCGGTTCCACTTGTTAAAAGCCCAGCTTGGCTCGTGAGAAAATGGACTTTGACATGGACCGGACAGAAAATTTGGGTGTTAGACAGTTTGAGTTCGGCTCGTGAAACTCGTAGGCCGGCTCATGAAAGCCCAACAAGCCGCGAAATGGGCTGAGCCGGCCCAGGCTCGTATCCGGCTCATTCATTTGTGATCGTTTTCATGCATTTTTTTTTTTTATAAATTGATTTATAAATTGTAATGATTGTGTTAAAAATTTTATAAACAAAAAACACATAAAAATATTATGTTATTATTATAGTTTTTAAGTTTTAAATTCTTAATCGAGCCTGGACTTAAGAGAATGTTATAATATTACAAGAATGTTACATTTTAAGCATAAATTGAATGTTACAAATGTCACATAATATAATAATATATCTCAATATCCAATTAAATTTTATATTTTAACTCTTTTAACTTTTAAGTCCTTAAAATTTTTTAAAAAAAAAATGACGTCATGACTCAGGTCGGCTCGTGGGCTAGCTCGTCCGGCTCGTGAGCCCACTCATGAGCCGGACTTGGACGTCTCTTGTGGGAAACGAGCCAGGCTCAACTCGTTTCCCACACGGATTTCTTAGGTTCGGTTCGTGGGTCGGACCAAACTCAAGGTAAATGAGCCGAGCAGACTCGGCTCGGCCCGTTTGACACCCCTATGGCCAATCATCAAACACATCAAGCAAAGTAATCCACTTAGTTATTTTATCTACTTGCGCAGAGCTGTAAAGTCTCTTCTAGGCACACATAAAGTCAATAAGGACCGAACTTTTCGATGTACCACAAATAACTGTCACTCAAATAATGCCACTAATAACAAAAGTGTTTAAAAAGGCAAAATTGGAACTGAGGCATTTTCAGTTTAAGAGGTGAGATGCTTTGAGGCGTCAACCTCATCGTGAACAAAAAAAAAAAAAAAAATAACAATTCTAGGAATTGCAACACTATAATAACATATTTCATATTCCATCTCAAGACTTCTCTGCACGGGAACAACAAAAACCACCATCTCGCTCTTTCCTTTCTTCGGTGCTACCTTTTTTTTTTCCAAGGGATAGGGTTGTATAATAACCTCTCTTTTTTTTTTTTAGAATGTCCGGGAACAACTCCTAGGTCAATTAAGGGTAAGATGTTGGAACCTTGTGGCTAAGGATAAGGTAATGGAATAAATAGATAAATTCGCCCCGAGCTCACACGTGAAAATTCATAAAAATTTTAACCTAACTAAAATAACAAGGGTTCGGACAATTTTCCCCCTTCGTCGAAGAAAGGGGGCTACTGAAAGAGAAAATGGAAGTAAATTGACAAGCAAGATCCACCAAAATATCCCAAACTTCAGAGTTTAATGAAGAGGAATGATAAGAAAGAAGGATAGTCAAACTAAACTATTTTTATACTCCCTCCGTCCCATAAAGATAGACTTGTATTCCATATTTGTCCGTCTCAAATTATAGGTCACTTTCCTTATTCAAAATCAATATATTTTTAAGTTTTCTAATATGTCCTTATTTAATATCATTGTTATCAACAAATATGAAATAATCATATTTATTATGTTATTCAATGTAGGGATATATTAGTAAAATGTAAGAAAAAATTATATTTCCAACTACATTAATTGACATTTTCTTAATTTATGTGAAGATATGGGCAAGTCTATCTTCACGGAACGGAAGGAGTATTAAGTATATCACCTAAGAAAGTATGTGTAAGGGTCCCACTGCTTCATTGGGAAAGAGAGCCCTCCTCGCTTTCCACCAGAAAGCAAGATATGAAGCAGGCAAGCCACTGTCTGACTTTTCGTCTAGCCCTAGTCTTTCGCCTTAGAAGTTCTTCTCTGTGCAATCCCGCTGGTTGGGCTTATCATAAAGTATCTATTTATTTGATAAAAGTCATTCTGATTTATTCGCAACTCGTAGGTGAGCGAAGCAACGAGGGTTGTCCAGAGCAGTGTCTAAATTAAAGGGCAGTAAATGCTGAAGACTAAAAAATGATTTAAGGTTTTTTATTTTCTCCAGTAATGATTAAATATAATTTTAGATTAATATATCATCTAGCTAGTGCGTGCGTGCATGCATGCATGCATCATGTTTTTCTTCTAAACATGAAAAAAGGAAGAAGAAAGGAGAAGATGAGAGTCACCCAACGACACACATACGAGCAATAATTGAATAGAAAAAATAGGGTAGTTGGGCATTTTCCATTTGCAAGGCGAGGCTCTCTGAGGCATAAGCCTCATTGCGAGCCATAAAATATAAAAATAACAATTTTCTAGGAACTGCAATAGAATATTACCATATTTCAACTTAGAGTTATTTTAGGATCAATTAATCTATCATCTAGTTAGTGCATGCATGCATCATGTATCTATCATGGATTTATCATGTCTCATTTTTATTTTTTTTGTCCAATCTAAACATAAAAAAGGAAGAAAAAATGAGAAATTGAGACAAAACTGTCGATCAGCCAGGAGAAGGGGCAAAAAGTAAAAATTAAATAAAACCAAAACCAAAATCAGAAAAAAAAAAAAAAAAAAAAAAAAAAAAAAAAAAAGCTGAAGCCGCCAAGTGTCTATCACTGGTGAACAGTTCTACAGTTGGTGTGAAAGCTTTACATGTATTGTGTTTAAGTTTGGATTGGTTTTGATCTATAACTTTATATCATTTATGACTGATTATTTAATAACCAGCACAAGTTGGACTTTCCAAGGCTGGTCAATCCAAGAAAATAAGAAGGTTTTTAATAAATAGTAGGCACCCAATCCAAAACAACATAAAAAATGAGAGGCGCATGCCTCTCATGGTGAGAGGTGCACGCCTCAGTCAGTAGAGGCGTAACTCTCATTAATATGCTAAATATTCTCACTTCCGAGGCTAATTCTCAACAGCGCCTCACCTCGCCTCTAGGCGCAACTCACAATAGCCTTTTTAAACAATGCATACAGGGATGGCATTTTTAACTATACAATGAGACTTGAAGAAATATCAAGAAGTGCTGGAATTTGGTGCAAGGTAGTACCTTAGAAGAACCAGAAGGTGGAACAGCAAGCATATTCCAGTCAATTTCATCGACATACTTCTTACGCTCCCTATAAACAGCCCTCGCACTGTTATATTTTGGTTGATATTCAGACAACAGTCCTTTTGCCTGCAAGATATTCGAAAATCAGATTGCAAGTTCCATAAGAATTATCTCATCAATGTATCTAACAAACCATTATTATTAAGTTAAGTGTTAGCATGCAATTTCTTTAATGAACAATGATGGAGAATCTCATGTGACTTTCGAGTTCTGATCATTGACATTTATCAAACTATTTTACTGCATCATTCTTTTCTTTGTCTTAATTTTTTCTCGCTTTTGTTGTAAATGAATACAGAGGGGAGACTTAAGGATGTACAAAGAAATCTAATAGAAATTAAGGAACTCATTGAGGGAAACTATGAAAAAGAATACTAGAACGCTAAAGAAGTCCAACACATAATTAACTGATTAAAAATAAAAATAATAATAATAATAATAATAATAATCTAATCATTGCAAAAATAATATCCAGCCATGTAGAATCAAACTAGACATTCATCCAATGAACTTCCCCGTATCTTAATCTTAATCTTAACATTAATTAATTAATATAAAAGCAGATTAGTCGGCAAGTTAACACACACATAGTTTCTCACTTAAATGCAATTGTCATTTCTGAAAATAGAAAACTAAAATAAAATAAATAAAAATCCGTGTAGATTAATGTAGTATTTAAATCCTTGTTTACATCAGTGTAGATAAATATCGTAATTAAATCCGTATAGATAAAATTGAGATTATAAAATTACTTTATTTTTTGAGAAATTACACATTTTCTATACTGTGAAAAACAAATAATTGTTAGGGTAAACTTTCTATATAAATTTATTGTTTTTATGTTTGTAAATATTTTTCTCTTGGAATTAATTTTTTTAATACATAACATGTGTTTCAAACTTATTGACATGAATCTTGAGTCCTTGACACAATTTTAAAAAATACCGTCCAACATAAATTGTCATACCAACAAGTTAAATTGAAACCATATGCAGTCTTACCAGAGCACGGCTAACCGAATTCTCAAAAATTTCATAGTCCTTCCAAAGCTGTTCAACGTGATGGGTCGGAGTAACGACGGCCCTTTGGTATGCCTTCCGAATGGCAGTCATTCTTTGTGACTCTTCTAGTGTGTTTTGGGCCTGCAGCAGCATCTCTTATAAGAGCATTAAACAGAGGAGCAGTTGACATGGTTTTTTTTTTTTTTTTTGCATATAGAGTAGAACCAAACCGGCATAGTTTTCAAAAATGCAATATACTCGATCCACACAGGACCAGACGCAATGTCCTCACCTGTTAACACCGGTCAAAATAATTATAATTAGAGCAGTTTGATTGGATTTCAAAGTAAAGGTGAAAAACTAGAGAATAGTGAGACCATAATTCACCGAACAGGATAATTCCAAGAGATTCAGGACAGAAATCTTCCTTAATTACAGTCAACGAACAAATTATATCTTGAAACAAATATTTTTTTTGAACGGTAAATATTTCATTACATGGACAACAAGGAGGTGCCACGCAGAAACACCACTAAGACAACCTATCTATATCTATATATAAGTATGTATATTATCTAAGAACTGAGCGAAAGAAACAGTATTATCAGCTAGCTCATTTGTTCATTAACCATTAATGAACAAAAAAAATTAGCCTCAATAAATGTGAATATGGATTAAAACTCCTCATAAACAAGTGAACAAACATATACAAATGAGGTTTTTTGAATCTCAGTTCATCTACAGAGCTACTAACCATAACCATAACCACAACAAAGAGAACACAACCAGATTATAATATTTCAATCTGATGCAATCTGTATCAAGATTATTTTACATGTAACATCATAAGCCAACTAGATCTTTTATCAAGAATAAATTTTACCATAGTAAGTTGTAAGAATGGATTTAACAATGACCATTCTAGGAAGACTATTAAAAAATATAACTTACCAACATAGTTAAGCATGAAGTCATAAGCTTTTTTAGTCTCCTCCTGACCCTCTATTCCCTTCTTGTCATTTACTTTCCTAATGAAACGGATGTAACATCGCCTACAATTGAAACAAAAATATTGGAATGAAACTTTAACAGAATATTATGCATGATAAAAGAAACCATGGATAAATTTAACTTGGCATTGGCAAAAGATAGCTACAAAGAGGCAGAATAGACACTTGCAACCAAAAAGAACAATTGAATTAAATATTGTATGACTCATAGAAAACACAATGCTATTAATGTACCGAGAACCTCTACCCCCAGAGCCAAAAATGAACTAAAACAGAATGAGGCGACGAAGGAAGTATACCAAAGAGGAACTTGTAAACAATTCAACAAGCAGCGGCTAAATATTTGTCTTGTTGCATCGTCATTGTTTATAGCCATGAATGCTTCAACATACTGCTTCCAGTATCTTGCCTACAAAAGCAAAAAGTAGATTCAAAAGTAGAAATATACAAAAAACCATTGTCCAAGAGAAAAGTCAGTACACATTTTTCACAACAGCATAATTTTTAAGAAAAAAGGCCAAATAGGTAATGGATTAATACTGAAGTTTCAGTGAAAGTCCTCTAACAAGTTAGGCCAAACACCTTCGATTAATATGCTTGAGTCATATTGAAACATGGCAGAAGTTATGCATTGTCCTATGTTGCTTGGAGTCAGGTTTGGGTGTCAGGCACACGTACATATCGAGGAGGCGATTCCATTTTTCTATGATTTAGGAGACGAATATATGGCTAAAAAGGATCCAAAATTTAGACATGAGTACGTGCATACATCTCATACTTTAGCCTCAGTTTCGTAAAAAATATATATATATATAAATAAATAAAGAATGTAATGTTTTCGAAGTAAAATATATGATTGAAAAGTGATTTTGGAAAATGTGTGTGGTTAAAAAGTTATTTGGGGAAATGTGTTATTTATAAACAAGTTCACCAAACAGAGGCTTAGAAATTTATATGCTGATCATTTTAGATGCAATTTTAGGTATATAAATTATATATTAACTGTAAATCACTAACAAATTAAATTGCAAAACTGTGATACTTAATTTGAATTTCATTTTCAAGTCTAGAATTGTGATATACAAATTAGAATCAATTTAAGAGTAATACAAAACCAAAATAACAAAAATGATATAAAGGATCCACTTTGATTTAAAGGATCCGATACCCATATCTTATCTTTGTCAAGTGTCTTTGACATGGGTAAATTCTCTAAATGGAAAGTCTGGGGAACAAAGGCATTGTCTAACTATTGTATGAAAAATGATCATCACCCCCAGTAAGGCACTAAGCCTATTCCAAAGTCATCCTTTTCTGCTTAATAATAATAATATTCTAACGAAAATAACAGGTTTATCTAAGGTTCTTTATACTTTTAATGAACAAAGAAACCCAGGGAGGAAAAAAAATAAAAAGATTATACCCCATCAAATGCAACAAATACTAATGCTTGTAGGCATTCGAGTTTGAAATAAGGCATGTAGATACATGTGCCCTACGATATTTTTGACGAACAAACATATATTCTCTCACATTAATCCTGACTTGCTAATATATATCAAAAGTACATGATTACAGCAAGCTAAGCAAGTTTGTTTTCATAATTTAAATGAATGTGCCTGTCAAATGTTCTATGAAAGTGGAAAAACTACAATCACAATATGAAACAGTTGTGACAAAGAAAGGCCTGCATGTCCAGTTAAGGGGCTCACTGCGGTGGGGAACGTGGCGAGGAGCTGTTCGTATATTGGCATAGCTTCTGTGATCGGCAAACCCTGAGGCATGAAAATATGCATACGCATTAAGCTAAGATACAACAGACCAATAACAAATTTGAAAGTGACAAACAAACAAAGAAACCCTCACGGCACAAACACAATAAGTACATTACCATTGCCTCATTTGCCAGATTTTCTGCAGTATCAACGTTGTACTCATCGGCCAAAATTTTTTCTTGCGTTTCCTTATTCCCTCCATTCAAATCTTGCAAAAATATCGAGAAACCAAAAATCAGTTAAAATATTAACCGGGTATAAAATCTGTAGATCTGAGAGAGAACGATTTCCTTCGAAGAGCAGAGAGAAACTTACTGGAAGGAGATTGAGATTCTGAAGTATCGTTGGCCATTAGACCCAACGCTACCGTTGATCACCAGACACCAGAGGCTAAAAATTTAAATTCCAATTAATATATTTAGCCCTAAAGTTCAATTTATTCTTTTTCAAAAAATTGAAATGAAGCCAATAACTTCGAGAACCCGAATCAATAATTTGCTCATAATCTAGACTCTTGGTTTGAAATTGCGATGCCAATAAACCCTATTTCAAAGTGGGGACCATTCGTGTAAATAAGCTATTGAAGTGGCATAAGACGGCATAGGTAACAGTTTAGAGGATCAATGTGTTATCAAGTGATATTTTGAGGGGCAAAAGTGAATTTTAGCTTCCTTATGTCCTTGCTTGCTCTGCATTAATAACGTGTTGCACTTCACATTCCTGCTACCTTTCTTCGTCTCGGATTACTCATTCAGTGCAACCCTCCGCTTACAAAACGGTTTCTTGAAGATCAAAGAGCGAAAAAATGGTATCGGATTCTGAACTAGTGTGTCGGCTCCGGGAAATTATTCGGGGCTCCGACCTAAACGCCGCCACCGCAGGTAGCATACGTCGCCGCCTCGAGGAAGAGTTCTCAATTGATTTGCATGAATGCAGGCACTTCATTAGAGAACAAATAGACATTTTCCTTCACGAATTAAGAGAATGTCAAAACAACGAACCAGAACAAGAACAAGAAGAGGAAAATAAGAATGGAAATGGAAATAATGAAAACTCAGAAGAGGAAATGGAAGAGAGCGATCAAGAAAGAAGCAGTAAAGATAGGTGAAATTTTTATGATTTTTAATCGATTAATAGAAAATTTAATCGATGGGAAATCTTGATGGGAAAAAAAAAAACTACTATCTTTTCTTGTTCATATTTGGGATGTATCAATTTTTGTACTTCTTTTTCTTGCAAGAAGGGTTTTTGCATGGCGAATGGTGCTCATTTATGTTTATTCACTATTTATTTTGTTTTGAACCTTCATATTCTTTTAAATTTCGATTGATTGCTGCTAATTTATTTCATGAATGTGGGAAAGGTGGAAGGAATTATACAGAAAATCCCATCTTTTCTTTTTTCTTTATTTGGTTATTTTTTTCACTATTTTCCCCAAAATGATCGAATTAATTCTGTTGTTTTGAACAGTTAAATCCATGCTAAGAGGGGGAGTTTATGATACAGAAAAATCTCATTTCGTCTCGTTTCATTATTTCCCCAAAAAGAATTAATTTTATAATGATTTTAACTTTTGTAACTTCTGATTTTTGTTCCAATTGTGATAGAATGGGGAAATTCACTGTGGCATCAAAATGTCATTTTCACTCTATGCATGATTATATCTTATACGGAATACCTAATCTTTTGGTTAACTGAAAAACTCAGAAAAGAAAATAAAGAATATTAGGAAGCATTTAGGGGAAAAATATCTTTTAACATTTTGCTTTAAAAAGGTAATATAGAACTGCTAAAAACATTGGCAATTTTGCATGCAATCTTACTCTGTTGAGCATTTCTCTTATGTAATTGCCGGTGTTGATTTAATTAAATTAGAATTTTTCAATTTCGTCCACAAAAAACGTGTTTTACTGCAGTTTGAATCTGTCAAGGCTCAGTTGCTGTTTTGTGATGTTTTACTTGTACGTTTTTATTTAATTCTCTGTGCATATTCTATCAATTTTACTGAGTAGGTTTAACCAGATGGATAAAGATGTAAAGAAAAAAGGATGGGGTTTTACTAAACCATGTGCCCTTTCCCCGCAACTGCAGGAATTGTTTGGGGTTCCAGAGCTAGCCAGAACTGAGGTATGTCATGATTATGAGCATTTGTGGTGATTAATGTTAATTCAAACTTACTTTTAAGTTATTTATTCTACCAAACATTATTTTTGAAGTTATCACTTTTCTGAAAAGTAACTTCTAAGCATTGCCAAACATGCTCACTGATTGTATTTTCTTATAGTGGTTACTTTACCATGTTAAATATGATAGAATAGAGATGACACTTTCTAACATTATATTGTTTTTGTCCTTATAGGTTGTTAAGAAAATTTGGGCATATATCCGGGAGAAGAACTTGCAAAACCCAAAGGACAGGAGAAAAATCTTATGCGATGAACGTTTGCATGGGATTTTTCGTGTTCGTAGTATAGATATGTTCAAAATGAATAAAGCGTTGAGCAAGCACATTTGGCCCCTAGATGAAGCCCAAGGTATCGTGCATTGTCAAGCAATGCCAAAACACTAAGCATGTTTTGCAGAGCTTTAAATGTTTATTTATAAGTAAATACTGAAGTAATTGAATTTTTATTGGTTGAAGTTGAAAATAGGCAAGTTTCCAATTAGGAATGGCAACGGGGTAGGGATGCCTTTCCCCGTCCCCGCCCCATTAATGATTTATCATCTTCATCCCCGTCCCGTCCCCATTTAATCGGGAATGAGGCGGGCCGGGATGGGAAAATTCCCGTTTACATCCCCAATTTTTTTTTTTTTTTTTTTTTAAGTTTTAAAATAATTTTATGCAGACAATATAAGGAAATATGCAGGAACAACCCTAACATTTTCTAAATCTAATAATCTTTACACATTATTTGGACATTAATCGAATATATATTCATCTTTGTTTATGTCTTTATTTTATATTTGATTAGATGAGAAAATACAACTCGATAAGCTTAATAACTAATCATCGGTAACTTTTTCAAAATAAATATTTAAAGTTTATGACTTGATAAGTAATAAATTTTTTGTGCAAGAAATTTTTACATCATAGGACTTTTGTATAGATAATATAGGACTTTGTTTTTTGGCTTTTTAAATTTTATTGGAACTTGTTAATTGGGGATGGGGATCGGTGATGGTCATCCCCGTCCCCGCCCCGTCCTTGGTTCGGGGATGCTTTTTCGTCCCCACCCCATACCCCTCTTTGTCGGGAATTTTCCCGCCCCAAACGGGGCGGGTCCCAGTCGGGTTCGGGTATTCTCCACCCCGTTGCCATCCCTATTTCCAATTTGGATAGTTAAAGTTACTTTCAAAATATGCCAACCTTAAATTTCATGGGACCTACAACTTTTTTACCACATATTTCATTAACTTTTATAAAAAAATACTAAAACCTGATTTTTAACTACACCAGAAAGGGTCTAAATAAATTTTTCACTTAAAATTGAGGAGAAGTAATTATTTTAGGAATGGTAACGGGGCGAGTATGGGGCAGGGATGCCTTTCACCGTCCCTACCCCGTTAAAGATTTACCCCGTTAAAGATTTACCATCCCCATCCCCTCCCTGTCTCCATTTAATCGGGGACGGGGCGGGTCGGGATGTGTATATCCCCGTTTATATCCCCATTTATTATTAATTTTTATTTTTTTTAAGTTCTAAAATAATTTTGTACAAACAATATAAGGAAACATGTGTAGGAATAATCCTAAGATTTTTCTAATTCTAATAATTTTTACACATCCTTTGAACATTAATCGAATATCTTAATATATATAATAATAGTATAGCCGCCAAAAAAAACTCACACATAGTTTCCCGCCATTTTTTCCTGCTATTTTAGGAAAGTTTGTAATTTTATTAATTATTTTAATAATTGAATTAGGAAACTTCAATTAATGCAAAATTAATTATAGGTGACATGTAATAAATGACCTATTGATTGTAAAAAAATAAAAAATCTATAAAAAGATCAAATTGTATATTATTTTTATTCTTTTGACAATTATTGTAAAATTTTGAAGTCAAAAAATATGCAATATAGGTGTCAAATTCATGATCTTAACGAGAAGTTCAATACAAGTTAACAAATGAGAGCAAACTCTAAATATATCATTCTTAAAATTGCCTTAAATAATAAAGGTAATAGTTTTACTTATACTTTTTGCTTTTTTCAATATTCAAATTCAATCTTTTTAATTTATCTCATCTAAGTCATAAAATGATATTTATCATTTCTTACCTAACTTCAATTTGATATAAATGATAAATTTTAAATCTTTTTTCTTATCAAATTAAAAGAAATAATGATATCCGATTTTTCTAAGTAAATTCAATTAAATCATTTTAATTTCTACAACTTCGGGTTTCGATAAACTCTTTGGTAATTTTGAAATTAATTTTATAAATTTACTCATTTTGTTCATTTATCTATTTTTTAATTTTTATAAATCTAAAATAAAATCAATTTGTAAAATATATACTACCGACTTTAACAATTAATTCATTGAATTCTATAGAAAATAAAAAAATAAGGTTTTACCAAACTTATTCTATTTAAAAATAAAAAATAGTCCATACATTTATTTAACATGCAAAAAAAAATAGTTTTTTGTGTGTGTGGGTAACATGACCATTTTCAATACTTGGTGAAAAATAAAATGTCACATTGTATTTGAAACCATTGAATAGGAGTAAGTTTGATATAAACTATAGAAATGATTTTAAATGTGTGATTGAAAGTGAAAGAAGGTAGTATAAAAAATAAAATAATTGTCAAATCAATCAATTGAGTAGTTAAAAATTGATTTTCTTTTTTTAGAATGTGTGGTTAAAAAGTAGTATGTGCAATTTTGAAAAATTAGTTTTAAAATAATATGTGGTTGTTAATGAACATTAAAAAAAAAAAATTATTTTTGAATAATCAATTATATATGAATAAATAAACTAAGGAAACTAGATAATGAACAATTAACTGTTAAAAAAATTCAATTCATAACTTTTTTTTTTTTTTTTGATTGTATATTGAATATACAATTTATGCATTAAAGTAAGAAATCTTATAGGGAGAAATGAAATTACAAATTATTCACAATTTGTGTATACAAGTTATTATTATTATTATTTTATTATATTATTTTTATCGGACATTATATTTTTACAACTTATTCAATAAATATTATTTATTCCGTGCATCGCACGGGTGCGATTACTAGTATATATAATAATAGTATAGCCGTCAAAAAAACCCACACATAGTTTCCCGCCATTTTTCCCTGCTATTTTAGGAAACTTTGTAATTTTATTAATTATTTTAATAATTGAATTAGGAAACTTCAATTAATGCAAAATTAATTATAAGTGACATGTAATAAATGACTTATTGATTGTAAAAAATAAAAAAATCTATAAAAAGATCAAATTGTATATTATTTTTATTCTTTTGATAATTATTGTAATATTTTTTACTTATACCATTCTTAAAATTGCCTCAAATAATAAAGGTAAAAGTTTTACTTATACTTTTTACTTTTTTCAATATCCAATCTTTTTAATTTATCTCATCTAAGACATAAAATGATATTTATCATTTCTTACCTAACTTCAATTTGACATAAATGATTAATTTCAAATCTTTTTTCTTATCAAATTAAAAGAAATAATGATATCCGATCTTTCTAAGTAAATTCAATTGAATCATTTTAATTTCTACAACTTCAGGTTTCGATAAACTCTTTGGTAATTTTGAAATTAATTTTATAAATTTACTCATTTTGTTCATTTATCTATTTTTTAATTTTTAAAAATTTAAAATAACATCAATTTGTAAAATATATACTACAGTCTTTAACAATTAATTCTATAGAAAATAAAAATATAAGGTTTTATCAAACTTATTATATTTAAAAATAAAATATAGTCCATACATTTATTTAACATGCACAAAAAATAGTTTTTTGTGTGTGTGGGTAACATGGCCATTTTCAATAGTTGGTGAAAAATAAAATGTCACATTGTATTTGAAACCATTGAATATGAGTAAGTTTGATATAAACTATAGAAATTGTTTTTAATGTGTGATTGAAAATGAAAGAAGGTAGTATAAAAAATAAAATAATTGTCAAATCAATCAATTGAGTGGTTAAAAATTGATTTTCTTTTTTTTAGAATGTGTAGTTAAAAATTAGTATGTGCAATTGTGAAAAATTAGTTTTTAAATAATATGTGGTTGTGAATGAACATTAAAAAAAATTATTTTTGAATAATCAATTCTATATGAATGAATAAACTAAGGAAACTAGATAATGAACAATTAACTGTTAAAAAAATGTAATTCATAACTTTTCTTTTCTTTTCTTTTTTGATATTTTGATTGTATATTGAATATACAATTTATGCATTAAAGTAAAAAATCTTATAGGGAGAAATGAAATTACAAATTATTCACAATTTGTGTATGCAAGTTATTATTATTATTTTTTTATTGTGTTATTTTTATCGGGCATTGTATTTTTTCAACTTATTCAATAAATATTATTTATTCCGTGCATCGCACGGGTGCGATTACTAGTATATATATATATATATATATATATATATTCATCTTTGTTTGTATCTTTAAATTTTAATGAAAATTGTTAATTAGGGATGGGGACGGGGGATGACCTCATCCCCGTCCCCGGTTCGGGGATACTATTTCATCCTCATCCCGGTCTTTGTTCGGGTATTCTCCGTCCCGTTGTCATCCCTAAATTATTTAAATATGCTTGGATTGAAATTATCTCTTGGAAGTAACTTTTACCCTTTTAAGCTTAACAAAACATTATCTGTTGCCAAATTTTGTGTATTGCTGCTTTACCACTTCCTTGAATTCTGGTTTATGTTTCTCAAAACAAAGAACGAGAAGAAGAAGAAGGAGAAGAGACAGCTATCGAGAATGGAGGGGACCAAGATGTTGAAAATTCGCAAGAAGAAGACGAAGAAGAAGTGGAAGAGGAGGAGGAGGAGACTGATGAGTACAGAAGCAGTAACAATAAGAGGTGAAATTTTCTTGATTTTTAGATTTTATTTAGAATTTTTTTGGCAACTTGTTGAAATCAAAATTGGTAAAATATATAAATAAATATATATTAAATAGAACTCAATCTTGTCTTGTTCTTTCTCGCTTTCTCCAAGTTTCTAGCTTTTTCTTTCCCTTTTGTTTCTTGCAAGGGCTAAAGGTGTTATTTTTGTCATAATTGTCCTGTTTCGAACACTGATATTGTTTTATTTTTGAGTAGTCTAACTTCATTTATTGCATGATTGATTGTTTTTGAATTACTTAGAATGTTGCTAATTATTTATAACAGTTTTATATCACACTCACAGTGAGTGCAGTTTGGATGGTACAATGGGGGAATTAATAATACAGATCCCATTTTTTTATCATTTTATTAGGGTAAATGAATTTTCTTGTGGTGCTTTCAGCAGTTAAATATGGGTAGAATGTGGAATATTATTTTTGACATCACGATGTCACCTCTCACTCATATGCATGAGTGAACATAATTTGTCTGATGTGAAGTTCATTAGAAGATTAAGAACTCGCAGATAGAAGCACAAAAAAGGATGGCTAGTGCTTGGATAACAATTCATCTCACAGATTTTCACTGGTTTATATTTTTTCTTCGTCTTTATTTCACACCTTAGTTTTCTTCTTCCTTTTTCTGGAGAGGATGTTTAATTGTATAGTTTATTTGAATTATTTTTAGGGCATCATTGCCGACTCTATACATGCTAGAGTGGAATACCTTGTTGATTCTTGTTACAACATGTTCCAAGATTGACCGAGCTAAAATTGTTGTTCAGACTTTACAAAATCTTGCAAGTGCGGTGCTTCAACTTGACTCAACTCACATAGATTAATAAAACTTAATTCAGGAGAGTCGCTTGACATTGAATTAGTGTCCACATGGAGGATCACTTTTTTAAATCGGGAATCATCCCTGATCATATTGCTTGATTTAATGAACCGTCGGTCAGTTGAAAGGTTCAAAAATTTGGTCAAAAGACAAACAGAGGAAATGAAGAAAGAATTATAGTAAGCATCAGGCAAAAATTCTTTTAACATTTTTCCTTACAAAGGTAATGTCGAAATGCTAAGAATATTAGCAGTGTCAAATTCCACTGTGAGGTTCAGGTTCCACGAGACAATCTTGATGAGTTAGCACTTTTCTTGTGTAATTTATTGCTAATGTTGATATTATTAACTTACAATGGTGAATTTTGTCAATGCTGATATGCTGTTTTCATAATGTTCTATTGATATTTTTCTAATTTTCTTTGCATATTCTATGAATTTTATCAAGTAGGTCTAACGAGATGGATAAAGATGTAAAGAAAAGAGGGGGCTTTACTAAACCATGTGCCCTTTCTCCACAACTGCAGGAACTCCTTGGGGTGCCGGAGCTGGCCAGAACCGAGGTACATCATGAATATATCATGTATTCTATTTTCTATTTTCACATAGCTGTTATATAGCCACGTGCAACAAGATAGTAGAGAGATATTTTTCTAACTTTATCTTGTTTGTCCTAGGTTGTCAAGAAACTTTGGGTATATATTCGGGAGAAGAACT
Source organism: Ligustrum vulgare (assembly GCA_963555705.1). Taxonomy (NCBI): domain Eukaryota; kingdom Viridiplantae; phylum Streptophyta; class Magnoliopsida; order Lamiales; family Oleaceae; genus Ligustrum; species Ligustrum vulgare. The sequence goes on from OY743174.1 coordinate 49,448,565, forward strand.
TACAGAACCCAAAGAACAGGAGAAAAATCTTATGTGATGAAGCTTTGCATGGAATTTTTCGTGTTCGCTCTATCGATATGTTTCAAATGAATAAAGCATTGTCCAAGCACATATGGCCCCTAGATGAAGCAGAAGGTATTGTATATGCAGTCAATTCCTATATGGTTCTGCAATGTATAGTATTAATCGTTGCATGTCACTTTGTGATTCCAACTCCGTTTAAAGCTTCAGAAGATAAGCACTTACTGATTCCAAGTTTCTCTCTTTCCTGCTTATCTTTTGATGTTACGGGATTTAAAATGAAAGAGGTATTTGCAAATTAAATGTGAATAATAGATAAATTACCTAGGTATTTCTGAATTCTGAAGAAGCTTATGTCGATCCTCGATTAAAATTTAGGAAGAACCTATTTTTATTCGAAGATCGGAAATATGTACTTGCTCGCATTAATCCTTTATGGTGGTCGAGGAGAAAAATTTATCTTCTCAACAGATAGTAAGCTGAACAATTTGAACTCTTGATCTTAAGCAATGCCAAAAGCATGGCAGCCAAATTTTGTGAACATACTTAAATGAATCATTTGTGACTTTCTCGGTGATGCAGCTACGCCAGCCAAATCTTCACAGAAGGAAAGACAACGTGAGGCCAGAGAAGAAGGTGACACAACAAATAGCCAAAAAAAATAAGTCATAGAATTGTTTATACTTTATTACGTTGAATCAGTTTCTGACAAAAAATACTTAAATGCTTCTAACTGTTCAGAGTTGGATCAGCTGAAGAGGAAAAAGAGAGTGCGGAAAGTGGGAGGTTCTGGTGTATCTGCACCACTTCCACTATCGGATGCTCTTGTGAACTTCTTCGGTACTGGTGAAAACGAGTTATCCCGAGCTGCTGTTGTCAAGAAAATGTGGCAATACATAAAAGAAAATGAACTTCAGGTTTTTTTGCTCATCTTGATCACTTCATTGTTATAATGTTATTCATCATTCATGTTTATCTTAGTGCTTGACGAGCAATTTGGGCAGAGACAGGCACGAATCAATCAAAACTTGGATTTATTTCATGTATTTCTTTTCCAGGATCCGTCTGATAAGAGAACTGTTTTATGTGATGAGAAGCTAAAAGAGCTCTTCAAGGTGGATTCCTTTCATGGCTTAGGCGTTACAAAGCTACTGACTCTGCATTTCGTCAAAACACAAAGGTGATCTGGCAAAGGATAAAAGTGAGTTTCCTTTTCGTTTCTCGACGATTTTGTTCGCAGTATGTTTGGGTCGCTCGAGCATACACTCAAATAGTTGGATCATCCTAGAAAACTTGTGCATTTGATTCCTAGGTCAATGATTTGCGAGTTTACTTACCTCACTATTGAAGGGTTGTGTATATTCTTTTTGAAACATCTTGGACAATTGGAGAAAATCAACTTTCATCATCTATAAAAGTTATACTCCCTCCGTCCTAATTATATAGGCTTCTTTTCTTTTTTTGTTTGTCCCAATTATATAGATTTTTTTCTTTATTAAGAAGTATTTATTTTGTTTGTTTACTAATATACCCCTATTTATTACTTCCAATATAATAGTTTTGATATTAAATAAGGGTAAGTTGGAATTTTTTTTTTTTTACAAAAATTACTTTTTCAATGACATTAAATATGTTTTCTTAATTTATGTGAAAAGTCAAACAAGCCTATATAATTGGGACGGAGGGAGTACCTTTTTGGTTTCCTCGTCTAGCCATCTTAGGCTCTGATTGTTAAACTTTTTGGTTTTAAAAATATGTTTTTTATGTTTTCTAGATAATATATTGTGGTTGAAAAGTGAGGAGAAAAAATGTGTGGTTAAAATGTGATTAAGAGGCTTAGAGGTGATTTAGGTACAGATTGACTATTTTTTTCTTACACCCTACATTTTCTATGTCATGCACAGTTGCAATTTTTCAATACGGGATTTATTTTACCTTTCATATAAAATGATTTTTTACACTAACAGAGCACTAGCTTTACAATGTCTTCACGTACCTCCAGAACTTTTCTTGAAGAAATGGATTAATTACAATAGAGGTCATTGAACTTTTGATGTAGTTGTAATTGGGTCATTGAATTCCAATTTTGGAGCAACAAAGCCACTAAACTTTAATTTAAAGACAGTTAAGTAGTGCCTTTGGGTTCCATTAATGTGCGCCTATTGGAATTCGCTGACATGTCTGGTTAAAATATCAAAATGCCAATGTGTGCATCCAACTAGCAGGTTAATAACTGGGAGGGGGGTCATTGAAAGTTGGCTGTTGTTGCAATTTGGTCCCTAAATTTTCACTTAAGCGTTTGTTTGGTAAAAGTTTTTTTTTTATATAAACAAATAATGTTACATTTTCAAGGTAAATATGTTGTTGAAAAGTGATTTTGAGAAATGTGTTCTTAAAAAGTGGATTGAGAAAATGTAGGGTGAGTAAGTGTTTGTTTGACAAACCAAAAGAAACAAGTTTTTAAACATTTTTTTTTACATAATTTCTCAAACCATTTTTCAACCACACATATTTTCTCTCTCCAATTTTCAACCACATATCTTACCTAGATTACATAAAAAAAAATATGTTTTTAAACACTTCCCAGTTACCAAATCGAGGCGAATCAAACAGCAAAATCGAACCAAACCACAACAAATTGTTTTGTTTGGTTCGATTTCAAATGTGAAATGGCTTAGTTTGATTTGGAAAAACTCCAACCCTTCTTAAACAGTTTGGTTTAGGTTTTAATTGTTAAAATTGCGATTTCAAACATCTAACCTGCCAAATTTTTAAAAATTCTTATTTCTTGAATCTCGGAAGATTTTTTTCAAGGATCGATTGTGATATGATTGATACATTGAATTTATGAAATTATTATGCAATTGGTAAACTGCATGCGATTAGATTCTCGTCTTGTTATGTTATATAATGTCTTTGTTTTGGGTTTAAATGTCGGGAATGCTATAAGAGATTATATAATATTCACAGGAATGTACTCAATGAGAAGCTCGATACTATTATTGAGGTAGTTTTAACTCAAAATTTTAGATAACTGTGTGCCTTTGAGCTTGTTTGGAATCTGGTAATTCATTTGTTGGCAAATCGCGACCCCACCAACTCGCAAAAAATGGTTTAGTTGGTTTGGAAAAATTTCAAACTGTTTTAAGCTATGTTCACCCATAATAGAATGTGTTGTTTATAAAAAAGTTTACCTAATGAATACTTAATTTCAATTGAATATGGTGTCCACAATGAACATAACTTATGGTACCCAATAACATACAATTTCAAGTGTTTGGCTAGTGAGAGTATTGTGTACCACAAGTTGTGCATCCCGTGTGCACCATAAATACTCGACACTTTCTTGTAGCCATTTTTTAATATATCTACAACATCAACTAGTGAAAAATAATGGGTTCGAAACTCGAATTCTTAAATTTTCAATCCAATCAGCAATAAAATAACTCACTTCAAATGAAAAGGAAAAATAATCAATTCAGTGTTGGTTTGGTGTGGGTAATTTTTGAGCTTCTTTGAGTTTTTAAGAGAATGTGTAGTTAAAAAGTGTGAAAAATTGTCAGGCTCATAGAAATATGTGGTTGAAATTAAATTTGAGGAAAAAATTGAAAAAATATACAAGAACAAACAAGCTCTCAAAATGGCAAGAAAACACAACTTCAATACGTAATGCTAATTGAAAAAAAATTTAAAAAAATCATCAAGTCAAGTCTGGTAAGAAGAACTCAACAAAGTATCTTTAAACATCAAAGAGGAGAAGGGAAAAAAAATGCTACACGCACAAAATTCATGACACACTAAGTGACACATCACTAACATATAGGGGGCCCATAGTGTGTGAACCCTCCTCTATGTGAGGGTGTGTCATCTTGTGTGTAATTCATTTTGTGTGTTTATTATTATTTAAAAAAATGCAGTAATGAGACTAAAAACGATAAAATTTCTCAAACTACTTTTTAATCACAAATTTTCTTTCTTCAATTTTAACCACGTATTTTACCTAAAAACACAAATAAAACACATTCTAATATAAATGGGGCCGCCGAATGACCCGTAATAGTTATCAATTTAACATGTTAATTTCACAAGTGGGCCCTAAAGCTTGTGCAAAATTTCAATTGACCCATAAATAACTTTTTGTGGAAATTACACATACTCATGTTTTATAAGAATCAAATTCAAAAATAAGGTCAAACCTATATCAATACCATTTCTAAAAGTGGCTTAAATGGATAAACTTTTTTGGACGTTTCTACACTCGCAAATTTTTTATAATTTCATATTTACCCTTAATGTTAATTAATGAATAATTATTTTAATTATTTAATATTATTTTTTCTTTCATTTTATCAACAATATCATTAATTTTAAAACACTAACAATCTAAACTCTTTACTTTCTTACCAAAAGCCTTTGAAATAAAGCCTAAAACTTTCAATTATTATTTTTCGTTGAATTATTTCAAATTATTATTTATTCTCAGTTCTCACAAAACACATACATAATTATATTAATACATTATCATAAAGGAAATGGTGAAAAAAGTTCGGTTATAATTTTTCCATGAAATTGAAATTCTCCTCTTAATTAAATATTAAAACATTTTCATTATTAAGAAAATTGTGAGAAATATGAATAATACATATTTTGAATTATATTATTAATATTCTATTTTCTTTATTTGTCAACAATGTCATTAATTCAATAAAAATATATACGACCCTTATTCTATAACCAAAATTACATGCATTATAACATTCATTCAATCTAATACATTTACATAGTTATATATCACTCTCAATTACTAATTTTCATTAACAAGTTTATAATTCCAAGAACCTTAATATTATTGCGTGTTTTTACACTAAAATGAATTCAATAAAACATATACTATATAACCCAATATAGTCCATTATAGATTTAAAAGGGGTTAAAAGTCTAACCTCATATTTTGCTTAACTTTTTTGAGATATCATTTATCTCAAATTTGATTTTTTAATAAATCGAATTGTTTTGTCCACAAATTAAAGTATAAACCATATATTTCTATGAAATCTAATCGCATATGACAAAGATTGACGTATAAAAATTTCTAATATATGTACGTGTTCCATTGAAAATGTACATATGGAAGTTTTAAAACTTATTTTAAATTTTTATTAATTAATATGTGATATTTCTCAATATATTTGTATATCTTTATTTTAATAAATTTTTTGATATCAAACAAATATGTTTTTTTTTTTTTTAATACTTACAAGGTACCAGATTCTTGCTACACTAATTTAGTCCACAATTGAAAATTTTATTCTCACGCTTCAGAAAGAAGAAATATATTGACTTTGTCATGAAAAAATTAGATCAATAGTAATTATACATTTTCAAATGTGCATGTTGAACTTGAAATCAACTCACGATAAACAACAAGATTGAAGAGATTAAAAATGAGATCTCAAAATTATTAAATTTATACATTGTTAAATTCTCACAAGTCCCAAACTTTGTTATAATGGAAAAAAATTTGGTATTAAATTTTCACTGACATTTTTTGTTCTTTTTATAATATTTCAAATATTATATAAACAAAACCTATAATTTATTCCCAAATATTATCAACATTATTCTCAACTTAAAGCTCATATTTGCTTTCATCAAATAAGTGAGTTTAGCCAAGATTTTAATTGAGAGAATAAAATATGGTCTTAGAAATTTTGTTTAAATGTTAAAAATTATTCGATTTTGTTAATTCTATTCGTCCTGTGCTTTTTGCTAATTTTCTTAAAAAAAACTCAATTTTTTCTCGACATAATTTCTAAAGATTACTTCATATGGACAATTAACGTGCAAAACACGTTTAGACAACTAGTTAGTTCAAAAATCAGGTTCTAATTGAATATAATTAAATAATATTATTATAAATTAAATTAATTATCCAATTCTAAACCCTCGTTCATCCTATAATCTGATCTACAACCGCCTCATTCTCCCAAAACACCACAAGTAGAAGTAACAGTGGTGCATATCTATACGACCCTTTTCTTTCTCCCAAAACACCGCCGAAGAAGAGTCCCTAGCAAGTTCGCTTGACGGCGATGGTGATTTGGTATTGTCGGTGGTGTTCATGGAGCAAGCGGCGATGGCAGGTAGGTGTTGTGGTCTCAGGTCACTTGAGGGTGTGGGTAAGCTGGTCGGTCGGATTTGCTATTGTGGCTGTTGACGACAAAATCCGGCTGGACCTTGGACCAACACATCTCAGCTCCTCCCTCTTGAACACGGGGGTCTCCTGCGCACTAGGTCAAACAATCAGCTTACAAAGGGGGCCGAGGTGGCTCCCGTTTGCACTCCGATGCCTAAGTCAGTACTCATTTTAGGCGAATATATCTATTGGGTGCGGGAAATATAAGTGTGTAAAAGAGAGAAAAGGGAGTGAGAGAAGTATATCGTTAAGAGTGAGAAATTGCTAACCTCTTACTTAGAGACAATCGTGCTTTATTTATAGAGGAACTTGTTATCTCATATCACGACACGTGGCGTACTTTACACTTGTCATCACCCTAGCTCATGGAGGTGACAACCTTACTTTTCAACCGTAATCATTGCTACATTTCGTAGGGGATGGGCGCCTGTCACGTCTTGGTAAAGGCAATGTCCGATCACTGACTTCATCTCTCTTCTGGTCAACGCCATAAAGCGCCCCGACTGAGTATAAAGCACATCGGCTAGGCGTTAACCAGGTTGGCTAAAGAGGTTTGCTTGACGCACCACCTCGTCACTCATCTCAGGGTGATATTTTAGGCCTTATCTGTGGGTCAAGGTTCGTTGGGCCACTGTTGGGCCTTCGCGGTGGATCACTGTACATTTCTTTGGACCAGGATTCAACACTAGTCCCTCAAATCCGAAGGGATCATTCATGGTCGTGTAGGATTTGCCATGATTTCACAGCATTAACTTCTTAGGGAGTCGATAAGGAAATTCCTTATGTAAGGTTCGAATCCATATTATAGCCGATCTTCTGCCTCGGATTTTCCCTCCTAAATGGGGTCGGGATCATACTAGCGCGTTCCTTAGGCAGCGCATTTAATTCAAAGGGACTATTGGTGTCTATTTCCAAGAAAAATATATATATGTATAAAATGAGAGGGGAGTAGCATTTCGCAACGCGTGATATTCACTGTGGTAGCTGAACGGTTTTGTCCCTCCCTTTGACGGCTGGCGCTTTGATTAGCCCATTCTCCAAGAAGCATGGGTTAATCACATTAATCATACGGCTCACAAAAATCAATGAACCTAGATCGTTGAGATCCCTATAAATCCTTCTTCATTTTATTATTTCCCCTTTTACCACTTTCTAAAAGTTTTCACAGCAATATTCTGGAGAAAGCTTGTTCCGTTTTTCTTCCTGCAAGTTTCGAGTCTTCTCCTCAAGGGTTTTCTACCCAGCACCCGCCCTTGACGTTTCACAGTTTCTCCGGCGAGTTATTCATTCCGAGTGCCCAGTTTCACTCATTCGTCTTTTGAAGGTAAATATCTTGGTTCCTGTATATGCAAGACTTTCTTATTTTTTGTTTCCCATTTTGGGTTTGAAAATTTTTGTTTTTGCATTTTGTTTTCCTTTTGTTGAGTCTGACCCACCTTTAAAACAAAAGAAAAAATGGAAAGAGTTGGGGGAACGGGTTCACAGGAAATGTTAGCAATGGCGGTTCCCGTCAGAGGTTTCTGCCCCATCTCTTTATCGGTTTTTAGTTCCCGCTTCTTTAGGGAGCAGATTAAGAGGAGGAATAGGAAAAATAGCGGTATAATTTATTTGAGTGATTCTGACAGCGAAGAAGAGAGGAACCAGAACTACATGGCCCATCTGTCATCCGAAGAGGAATCTGCGCTAAGAGAACTCTGAAGCAAACGTGATAGAGACATGGGGAGAGAGGGAGCAACGGGTTCTTCTTCTGGCTCACAGGATCTTGATTTGGGCACCAGGGCCCCTTTTCGGGCGCATAGAGAGGAGCTGGGGCTCTCAGAGGAGGAAATAGCCCAGGTCGAAAGTTGGGTGGACCTGGTAAATAAGATATCAGGATATCATGTGGACCCCGATCCAAATCCAGATTTGTGGGAGAGCAGCGAGGTCGCTACTGAAATTCGAGGAGTTGACTTGGCTGGGGCTTCGGCGAAGTTCAGGATGTAAGAAGGGGTACGTTTAGTGTATCTTACGCCCTCTTGCCGACCATGCAGCCCTCCCTCCGGCCAAGCGGCCATATGTTACGATGCCCTGTCCTGCGGTATGAGGTTACCTCTTCATCCTTTCTTCAGGGCCCTGCTTAGGAGCTATAACTTGTACCCCTACCAGTTAGCACCTAATTTCTGGACACAAGCCGTGGGCACTTGGCTAGCGTGGCAAGAAGTCAACCCCGACCATCCCATCTCACTATACATTATTCATATTTTGTACACTCTGAAGAAGTCAGTGAGAAGGGAGAGGGACGTGAGTGCCGATGTGAAGGACTGGTATTATCTGTCTCCTCGAGCCTCATATCCTCATGTTATTACTGGCCAACCTACCTCCATAAAGAACTGGAGGAATCAATGGTTCTGGGTGGCTGGGGAGTGGCAGAGTTCTCCTGTGGACCCTTGTCCGGAAATTTCTGTTCCCCGAACTCTTTCCCTTCCTAGTGAGTCTTACATTTGCTTTAGTGTCCTTAAGTGTCATGTGTCACTTGTTTTTATTTTCCATTCACCTTCCTTTGCTAGTTTTTTACATGTTTCTGATTTGTGACAGGGGATATTTTTGCCCGCCTACTCCCTGACCCGGATTTAGCGGCCGTTAGGCGTCTGTTCACTTATAAGGGCACCTTTCAAGGAGTTATTCAACAAAACAAACTATTCGTCAAACACGGTCTTATGCGAGCCATGGGTGAGTTTGCTTTGCTACTGCTTTTATATCTCATGTTTTTTCCGTTCATAACCTCATTTCCCTCTTTTTCTTGCTAGGTTCTAAGGATTTTCCAAAGATTTCTCTGAAGGGTCTCATGGCTACGAAGATTCCCCCTGCACTTCGCCATGGCAGTGAAGTTGAAAGGAAACAGAAGGCGGTATTGGCCAACCTGCAAGTTGGGGTGGCAAAGGAGGTCTCGAGGCGTCTACGACCCAACTTCAGGGCCCTCTTCCAGCCCTAATGCCACCACCTACTCTGCTGCCTGTGGGCCCTCAGAAGCCTAACACAGAAAAGGAGGCCGACCCTAAGGGAGTCCTTCCAAAGGGGAAAGGGAAAAGGGAAAAGATATGACAGGGGCGGATCCAAGAGAGACAGGAAGGCTAAGGATGCCTCAGTGCCGCCTCCTCTGTCCGAGGACATATTTGAACATGCCCCTGAGGAGGAGCCTGCCCCCCTGAAGAGACTCAGAAGAGGTAAGGGCAAGGAATCCACCTCTGCACCTCCGCCTCCCATGATTGAAGACCTGGAGGATGAGCCTTCTGTGCCCATTCCAGGCTTGGCCTATGAGGTGACACCGGAGGGGGCAAAGGAGCTCAAACACATCAAAACAAGCATTCTCCCCAGGGATGTCACTTTCAGCCCTTCGCTATTTGACTCTCTCAGTTCTCCTCCAGCCCGGGCCGCCTTTATAACCGAGCAATTTTGGACGGGGGGCTGGTCCGCCTTCTCCTCTAGTGCCGGTCCGTCCCGGAAGCTTCTCGCCGCCAAGGCCATGAATGCTAGGGCGCTGGCCCTTATTGACGAGGTGGAGTCGTCCGTGAATGAGGCGCAGAGGGACAAAAAGAATGCTGAGACTGCTCTCCGGCACGCTGACAATATGCTCAAGGAGATCAATGACCTCAAGGCCCAGCTATCCATAGTCCGTAAATCTTCCTCAGATGAGAGGGCTAATGCGAAGCGCCTCCAGGAGGACAACGACAAACTGAAGCATGACCTTCGGGCCTCCGAGTCAGACTTGGCGGTCTTGTGCAAGAAGCTGGATGATTCCAGCCGCGCACAATCTATCGCCTCTGAGGCCCTGGCCGTCGCTAACGCAGCCAAGTTGAAGCTGGAGACTGAGGTGGCGACGGTCAATGGGAAAGTGGGGAGGGAGCTGGAGGCTAGGAAGAAGGTTGAGGAAGATTATACTTCCCTGGAGAAGCATATTGACTCCAGAATTGCTGAGACTTTGGAGCGTACCATAGCGGCCAGGGTGAAGGAGGTTCTGGACGCAGAAGTGTCGAAAGCAGTTCAGAACTTCAAGAATACTTTTGAAGACACCCCAGAGTACGAGGCTATGCAGAGGGTCTTTGGGAACTTAGGGGCTAGGATGGCTTTGGAGGACGTGAAGGAAGTTTTTCCGACCTTGGACTTGTCCTCCATTGAAACCTTTTACCCCGAGCCCCAAGATGCTCCTTCCGACCTTCGGGATGCATCTGACAAGGGTTCTTTAGAAGATGTTCCTCCTCCACAATAATCTTCTTCTACCTTTGTTTTGTTAGTTTTAGTTAGTTTTTTTTTTTTTGTAAGTGCCCCGGCACCTGATATTGTAACACTCATTTCAACTTGTAAATGCCTTAATTTTTATGAATGAAATGACTTATCCACATTTTTCCTGTAAGTGTAACAAGTATTTAGAATTGTTTACACGTGAAAAATCGGATTAGCACATGTATAGTAGTCACATGGGCAGCCTGGGAGAGTTCCTTGCAAAAACATGATTGTTCCTATGTTGAGGCAGTAAAACTTGGGAAGGATTCCTGTGTGCTTTGTGTGATTTGTTGCATTTCATTTTGGTTCCTTTAAACTTGTTGGTACTTTCATAATTGTAAGCACAATGGGATCGGAAGGCTGACTAAGATCAGATTTTAGTGTCGCAGTGGGTGAGAAATTGTGTTCAAATTTGAAACCGTTAACGTGCGAGGAGTTTTATATTTATCCTTTATGCCTGATTGCAAACGCTTTGTCTAAGTATATGTATGGGAGTATTAACAATTTTGCGAAACTGTTCAACACTTCGCCCAAGAGAGCACTCCGTATGTATGAACTAACTTAACGTACCAAGAATTTTGGTTTATACGACAATATTTGGCTAAATTTGAATCTTTTAAAATGTGTTATATGGCGACATGACATGGCGAGTATAGTCCCTTAGATCTGAGTGGTTCGAGGCATTTATGTGTACCAGATAGATCTGATTTTGACAATCATTTGAACGTTTCTTAAATCACATTTTGTAGGACCTATGCAAGCGAATTTGCATGGACCCCTTTCAATTTTTACGAAGAGGTCTCAGTGTGGGCTGATAAAAGTCCCTTGCTTTTTAACACCTTTTACCTGTTATGTTTGTCTAATGTAAAAATTAGCAATATCTCCAACGCAGCTGACCCACAGTTTTATGAAATCATATGATAATGTTGCAATCATCGAGGAGGAATTTAGTTTATTGAAAATAACGACGAAGGTGGTCCGTATTCCAAGGACTGCATAAGGGTACTCCAGACAGGTCTTCAATCATGTATGTTCCAGGCACCACCTCGACGAATACTTTGTAAGGGCTTTCCCAGTTATGACCTAGAGTCCCTACTCCTGGTTCCTGTGTTGAAGGGAGAACCTTTTTGAGGACCAAGTCCCCAATATTAAAGCGTCGACTCTTCACCCTTTTGTTGTAGTATCGAGCCATCTTTTTATGGTATTTGGTCATTACCACTTGGGAATCATTCCGCTTTTCCATAAGGAAATCTAAACCCGCCCTTTGCGCTTCCTCGTTCCTAACTTCGTCATAATGAATTTGACGAAGTGAAGGGATTTCGATTTCAGCGGGGCATACCGCCTCGGCTCCGTAAGCCAGCGAGAAAGGTGTTTCACCAGTAGCGGTGTGCGAGGTGGTTCGAAGTCCCCATAACACCTGTGGGAGTTCATCCACCCATGCGCCCTTTCTGAATTCCAACTTCCTTTTCAGGGTATTTTTTATGGTCTTGTTCACCGCTTCAACCTGTCCGTTGGCCTGTGGGTGATGTGGAGATGAGAACAGCTTCTTAATTCCCAAATCGTCACACAACTCATCGACGCTTCTGTTTTTGAACTGTTTCGCATTGTCACTAACCAGCGAATGTGGTATCCCGAACCGACATATGATATTTTTCCAAATGAACTTGGTGGTGTTGGTCTCGGTGATCTTCATCAAAGGTTCCGCTTCGACCCACTTGGTGAAGTAGTCAATTGCTACTATCGCAAAGCAATTGTTACCAGCTCCTCTAGGCATAGGACCAATAATGTCAACCCCCCATTTTGCAAAAGGCCAAGAGCTAGTTACCACAGTTAGCTTGCGATGTGGCTGATGTGGTATGGTTGCGTGTCTTTGGCATTTATCGCACTTGCGAACGAAGTCATGAGAATCCTTTCGCATAGTAGGCCAAAAATATCCCTGTTTGAGGGCTTTCCGGGCTAGCGATAACGCCCCGGCATGGTTGCCACATATGCCCTCATGGATTTCTCTCATTACATACTGACCTTCCTCAGGCCCCACACATCTTAGTAACAGAGAGGTGTAGCTTCGTTTATAAAGTAGATCATCTAATAGCAAGAAATTTGCATCATATTTTTGTAATTTCCGAGCTGCCTCTGGCTCGTTTGGCACTGTCTGGTGCCTCAAATATGCGACCAGGGGCTTCATCCAGGACCCCTCTTCTTCAATCGCCAAAATCTCCGAACCTGGCTCAATAGACGAAGTCAACATGCGCTCAACTGGGATTAGATTGTATAACTCTGAATCGCTGCTGCTTGCTAATTTGGACAACGCATCGGCGTTGGAATTTTCTGTTCTGGGGATGTGTTGCAACTCCATTTTTCTGAAGTGCACAGCCAAATCTCTTACTTTCTTCAAGTAAGTGACCATAGAAGGTTCTTTGGCAGAAAATTGCCCGTTAAATTGGCTCACAACAAGCTGTGAATCGCTATTGGCCACTACGGATTTAACCTTCAAGGCTTTCGCAAGTCTTAACCCGGCTAATAACACCTCGTATTCAGAAACATTGTTTGAGGCTTTGAATTCGAAGCGGATTGCGCTGTGTAATTTAAACCCCTCTGGGCTTACTAACAATATCCCTGCGCCGGATCGCCCATCAGCCGAGGACCCATCAACGAACAATTTCCACTCTTGGCTGTCATCTTGGTTGTCATCCGTATTATCTACCATTTCAACCTTAGGGGGATGTGTGAATTCAACTACAAAGTCCGCCAGCGCTTGGCCCTTTATAGCGGTCCGAGGCGTATAATATAGGTCGAACTGGCTGATTTCTATTGCCCATTTCAGTAGCCTTCCAGATGTGTCTGGTTTTTGCAACACTTGTCTCATGGGAAAGTTGGTGAGCACGCGTATTGAGTGTGCTTGAAAGTAGGGACAAAGTTTGCGAGAGGCTGTGAGTAACGAGAGGACGAGTTTCTCCATGTCTGGGAATCGTGTTTCCGCATCTAACATGGCTTTGCTCACATAGTACACTGGGAACTGATTCCCATCCTCTTCTCTGATCAACACTGAGCTGACAGCCTCTTTGGATACAGCCAAATAGAAGTGGAGAGGCTCGCCGGCCTTTGGCTTTGATAGCAATGGAGGCCGTACCAAAGATGCTTTAATGTCGGCGAAAGCCTGTTCACATTCCGGCGTCCACTGGAATCGCTTTCCCCCTTTGAGGACCTTAAAAAATGGCAAGCATTTGTCCGTAGATTTGGAGACGAATCGATTCAAGGCCGCAATTCTCCCCGTTAAGCTTTGCACTTCTTTTGGACTTCGAGGCGATTGCATGTTCAACAACGCGTTGATTTTGTCGGGATTAGCTTCGATTCCTCTCTTATTCACCATGAATCCAAGAAACTTTCCAAACGCTACCCCAAATGCACAATTCGCTGGATTGAGCTTCATTCGATATTTCCTTAACACCTCGAAGGTCTCTAATAAATGGTGGATATGATCCGTGGCGACCATGCTCTTGACCAACTTGTCATCGACATACACCTCCATGGTGTTTCTCAATTGTTCTGAAAACATGCGATTCACCAGCCTTTGATAGGTAGCTCCCGCATTTTTCAAGTCGAATGGCATTGCTTTGTAGCAATAGGGTCATCTATCTGTTATAAACGAAGTATGCTCCTCGTCCGATTCACACATGGGGATTTGATTGTACCCGGAGTAGGCATCCATGAAACTCAGCAGTTCATGCCCTGCTGTTGAGTCAACCAACTGATCGATCCAGGGCAGTGGGAAACTGTCTTTTGGACATGCCTGGTTCAAGTTTGAAAAATCAATACATACCCTCAATTTTACATTGTGTTTTGGTACCAACACAGGGTTTGATACCCACTTCGGATAGCGAGATTCTCTGATGAAGCCATTTTTCAACAGCTTCGTGACCTCGTCTTTCAAGGCCTCATATTTGTCTGAACTCATGGGTCTTCTCTTCTGTCTATGCCCGGGGCTTCGAGGGTCAATCTGAAGTCTGTGGCAGACCTCTTTAGGATCAATCCCAACCATGTCGCCATGCTTCCACGCGAATACATCGAGATTTTTAAGTAAGAAATTCTTCAATTGATCTTTGTATTCAATTGGTGAATCCAACCCAATCTGCAATTCCTTGATTGGGTCATGTGGGTCTACGCCGAAGCATTCTAGCCTTTCTGCCGAGGTGGAGCAATTGTCTCCTGCAATTCTTGGGTCCAGATCTTCCAAGTCTTCTTCTAGTGTCATTGTGATGTCCTTATTTTCAAAGAGCTCTCTACCCAATCTTTCAGGGTCTGGAGCAGCCATGGCTACATCGCTAATCATGTTCAAGCTTCGATCTTGAAACTTTCAGATTGCGTTCGTGTAACAGGCCCGCGACTCAGTTTGGCTTCCCATTACAACTGCAACGCCATGCTCCATGGAGAATTTCATGCAAATGTATTTCGTATGCGTTGCAGCCCCCAAGTCAATGAGACCTGGTCTCCCAATTGAGCCATGATAGGAGGATATTTTGTCCACAACCAAAAATTTCATGGGGACTCTGGAAATAGTTGGTGCTTGCCCTACCTCAGTTATTAGGGTTTTGGACCCTCTGGGGGTTATGCTGTCTCCCGTGAATCCATATATTGGATCCGGGACCGGAATAAGGGGAGTGCCGATCCCCATTTTATCGAACGTTACCCCATAAATCACATTTACCGAGGCACCATCATCCGTGATAACCCATTCCGAGCTACCACTACCCTGATAACCAATGCGTCATTGTGGGGGAAATGTACTCCAATGGCATCGTCTTGGGTGAATGTGATTGGCTCTGTCCGAGGCATCCCTAAAGGATGTGAATGGATATGGTAATTCACGTTGGCGAGTTGTTTGGCCTCTCTGATGTACCTCTTTTGGGAGTTGTTTGTGCTCCCACCTGGGTGGGGGCCTCCCAGTATTGTGTCGATTTCACGAATGAGGAGGTCGTTCACAGGCACAGGTGGTTCCCGTGTATCTTTAGCATGCGCCGAGGCGGTATCCTGGCCCTTATTCCTTTCTCTTTGACGATTGTCAATTCTTTCCTTAGTTGAGTTCTTCCACGGAGCTCTCCTATCAGCTCTGTTGAACTTCTGACCACCAGTTTTTTGAGTTCTCCCTGTGTCGGGGGGATAGTCACCTCCCCTTCTCCCCTGCGCCTTTTGGTCAGCTAACATGTGGATTTCCCTGCAATCCTCCGTTGCGTGACCGTAATATCTGTGATAGGCGCAGTAAGCCCCAATCATGGGCTGCTTTCCACTTCGGCCACTTTCCACTCTCCCTTGAGCCGTGGGAGGATTTTGGGAAGGGGTGTTAGAGTACAAGTGAGGGATAGCTTCCGTGATTTCTGTGGCAAAGCTAGATCCTGTCCCCGGAAATGGGCGAGGAGCGCCACCTCGGTTACCACCGACCCTATCCTTGTTTCCTCCTTTCTTGAGGTCCGCTTCATTGGAATATCCAAGGTTATATCTCCCTTGGGGATGATTATCTCTAGCCCTAGCCATTTCCTCCGATACAACCTCTTCCTTCATCAGGTCTACCAGGGTATTGTAATCCCTTGGTTTCCTGCTCCGGACATCCCTCCAGAACATGCTGGTCATATATAGCCCTCCTTTTAAAGCGAAAAACATCTCCGCTTCTGTGATATTTTCGTAGATATGCATCTCTTCAGTAAACCTAGCTAGGTAACTTTTCAAAGACTCGTCCCTTCCTTGCCTCAGATCCTGAAGGCGTTGGAGCGGGAGTTGGCCAGGCCTGGAGGAAACAAAGCCATTTTTAAAAGCCGTCTTTATATCTCTCCAGCTGTGAATGCTGCCAGGATGGAGTTTTTTATACCATCGTATGGCACTTCCCTCAAGGGTTAAAGCAAAGGTTTTACATTTCAATGCCGGAGTGGCTCCGGCTATTTCCATGCTGGCGCGGTAATTTAACAGGTGATCCTCAGAATCACCTCGGCCAGAGTACTTTGCTATTTCTGGCATCTCGAAGTCATGAGGTACGGGGCACCTACGGAGGCCCTCTGTGAAAGGACTTACTTCCTCTTCGTCATCCAACTCGTAAGAGGGCAGTTCACTGTTTTCATCGTGAACGGAATACATTGGACCATGGTATTGGTCATGGAGCGGCGGAGCATACTCTTGCCTTTGTGGTGGCAAAACATGACCGTGGTTTAGCCTTCCGTGGGCTGGTAACTCGTTGCGAGATCTTGTCCGAACTGCTTCGGCTCTTCTTTCCTGCCTATTCCTAGGCTCATGTGCTGATGCCAACCTTTCTGCTCCCGTACCATGTTGGTCCCTATACATTTGACCTTGCGACAAGGCTTCTTCAGCGCGTCGCTCCCGCCTATTTCTAGGCTCTGCGGCATTGTGCCGACCTGGGTCCTTTTTCCCCCGTCGTTGGCCCCTGAATAACCCTCCTATTCGGCTGAAGACACTGCCGGATTTTGCGGGAGAAGCCTCCCTGTGTCTAGGTGGGAGTGGGTTTTGTTCTTCATGTGCTTCATGCTCCGGGCCTATCTCGTAGGAGGGCTCGAATTCTGCCTCGGCATATGCTTGTGGATCTTGATAATAATATGAGGCAGTGGCCGCCTCGGATGGTGAATAATGTGGCTGTGGGTATTGCTGAGGCATCATGGGTTCGTTCATAACATACCCTCTGGCCATAAAGGCATTCATTGCAGCAGTCTGTTCTATCTACTGCTTCTGCATCTCCAGCATTTGAGCCGCCATGCGTGTCATGTCACGCATCATGTAGCGATTCCGGTGCCGGCGAGGCGGGTTAGGTCGTGCCACTTCCTCATTGGCGTTTTCATGGAGTCCTTGAGGAACCTCGCCCTCGCTGTGTTGGCCACTTCTTCCCCTACGGGGGTTAACATCACCATCATTTTCGTTCATGTTCAGGGAAATTCCTTAATCCTATCTTGTCTTTTAAAGATGAGTGGACTTTCGTTTCAAAAATCCCCGCCTTTTTCAAGGTTACTAAACTTATATCTCAAAGCTATACGTCTTTTTCAAGGTGAATAAACTTATGTTTCAAAACTTTTACCTTTTTTCAAGGTCACTGAACTTATGTTTCAATGCTCTTTACGCCTTTTTCAATGGTGTTAAACTTATGTTTCAAGGTTATCACACTTATATTTCAAAGTTTTTCAAGGTTAACGGACTTGTCTTTCAAAGTTCTTACCTTTTTCAAGGTCAACCAGCTTATCTTTCGAA
The DNA here is from genome assembly GCA_963555705.1 of Ligustrum vulgare. Taxonomy (NCBI): domain Eukaryota; kingdom Viridiplantae; phylum Streptophyta; class Magnoliopsida; order Lamiales; family Oleaceae; genus Ligustrum; species Ligustrum vulgare. The sequence continues at coordinate 49,466,281 of OY743174.1, forward strand.
GGTCTTACCTTTTTCAAGGCCAACCAGCTTATCTTTCGAAGCTCTTACCTTTTTCGAGGCCAACCACTTATCTTTCAAAACTCTTACCTTTTTCAAGGCCAACATTTCTATGTGTGGCTTTTTACCATGTGTTTTCGTGGTTAGCAGTATGGCTTCCCACAAACGGCGTCAAAATGTTGACCACAAAATCCGTCTGGACCTTGGACCAACACGTCTCAGCCCCTCCCTCTTGAACACGGGGGTCTCCTGCGCTCTAGGACAAACAATCAGCTTGCAAAAGGGGCCGAGGTGGCTCCAGTTTGCACTCCGATGCCTAAGTCAGTACTCATTTTAGGCGAATATATCTATTGGGTGCGGGAAATATAAGTGTGTAAAAGAGAGAAAATTGAGTGAGAGAAGTATATCGTTAAGAGTGAGAAATTGCTAACCTCTTAGTTGGAGACAATCGTGCTTTATTTATAGAGGAACTTGTTATCTCAGATCACGACACATGACGTACTTTACACTTGTCATCACCCTAGCTCATGGAGGTGACAACCTTACTTTTCAACCGTAATTATTGCTACATTTCGTAGGGGATGGGCGTCTGTCACGTCTTGGTAAAGGCAATGTCCCATCACTGACTCCATCTCTCTTCTGGTCAACGCCATAAAGCGCCCCGGCTGAGTATAAAGCATATCGGCTAGGCGTTAACCAGGTCGGCTAAAGGGGTTTGCTTGACGCACCACCTCGGCATTCATCACAGGGTGATATTTTAGGCCTTATCTGTGGGTCAAGGTCTGTTGGGCCACTGTTGGGCCTTCGCTGGTGGATCACTGTACCTTTCTTTGGGCCAGGATTCAACAGTGGCTATGGCGGCACCATGACGATAGTAATAGACTTGAATCCAGTAATGGTTGCGGTGAAGAGTATTTGACTGGATGTTACATGTGCAGAGATCGGTGGGGCTCGACAGCGATGGTGATTTGGTGTTGTCGATGGTGTTCATGGTGCAGAAAGCGATGGTTGGTAGGTGTTGTGGTCTCAAGTCACATGTAGGTGTGGGCGAGCTGGTAGGTCAGATTTGTTGTTGTGGTTGTGGCGGCGCCGCCACGGTAGTCATGGACTTGAATCCAGTAATTGTTGCGACAGAGTGTGTTTGACTAGATGTTGCAAGTGCGTAGATTGATGGGTAGGTTTTGTGGTCTCAAGCCACATGTGGCTGGGAGCGGGTTGGTTTGGTGGCGACGATGGCCATGGACTTGGTGGTCTTTGGAGATTGTGGTTGTGACCTGCCATTTTTAATTTGCGACCTTAACATAAGTCTTACCTGTAACCGTGAAAAAGTTGAGATGTGGCGCTAGTGGTGGTGGCGCATGCAGCGGCAGCGACAGCGATAGCGATCAAAGGAGGAGGTGACTTAAGTCTTTCTTTGTGACATAAGATTTGAAGTCTTTGTGACCTTAACGCAAATATTATTTGTGACCTTGAAATTTTTAAGATGTCATGGCGGAGGTGGCGCTAGCACTGGTTGTGGAGGCAGTGGCCCTGGTGGTGGCAACTGTCGGAGGCGACTGTGACTTAAGTCTTTCTTTGTGACCTTAAAGATTTTACGGTGTGACCTTAATATTTATACTTAATAAAATATTTTTAATATTTAATTAATCTTAATTATAACCTGATTTTTAAAATTTTACAAGTTTCATCTCAAATTTGAAATTTACATTTATAATTACCTTATTTATATATTTTTCCCGAACTTTTTTCTCGTTCATTAGGCACTGTTTCAACCTGTTTATAAATGGTTGTGTGTGTGTGTGTGTGTTTTGTTTATAAATAGTGAAGTGTCAACATTTCGTTGGTCCATATTTTTTTAAAAGTAAAAAATGATGGACGAAAATTTTTTGAATAGTCGAAATTGTTGATTTTTTTTTTTAAAAAAATAATAATAAAATGAGATGTTGTAACATAATCGTTTATAAACATAAGTTTTCCAAAAACTTGTTCACCTGATATCTCGCGATGCGAGATATCCCCGCAAGTGCACGGGTCGTGAGAAGTAATAAAGTGGACCTAAGAGTCCGGATTATCGTCACACGAGGACTGTTATTAAGTACCGAAATATGTCAGTTCCTAACTCTATTTGAACGGGCGAATTTGTTTGAAATTGTTAACTACAACTAAAGAATTAAACTAAAGAAATAAAATTGCGAAATTGCTTTTGTTTTTATATACGATTGTAAATTAGTTGGGAATCCCGATTTCACCTAGCCAATTATATTAACTTCAATTCAAGTTTTATTTCCTAATTATGCATTCGGTCGAATTCACTAATTTAAATTGAAATTCCTCTCTCGAGTTTAAATCAATTCTACCTAAATAAGTCAACCATGTATCTCTACAGAGGATCCGAATATTCCTTATCTAGATGCATAACACGCAAGAATTCACACACGACCGCAATAATAACACGAGTATATCTCTATCTCTTGTTCAATTACTGGATTTATTACCACGTTCTAAATTATTAACTCACCTCTCGGATTATGGAAATAACTCAATAAATCATGAATTGGTGATCAAGCAATTCAAGCATTAAGAACAATAATAAATCAATACATGCAACAAAACATTAAAACAACTGAATTTGGAATTAAAATAATATGACTAGGCTACATCGTTCATCCCAACATAGAATTTAGTTACACATCATCAATAAATAACAAAAACAATATAAATTAACGCTCATTAAAGATAATATAAAGAATGGAAATCTTGCACCAAGTTTTGATTCTTCAATTATCTTCAATTCACGCGCCTTTGCAATGCTTGATTCTCCAAGAATTTGATGTTGGATTCTCTATTGTGGCTCGTTCTATAGAGAGGCAAAGGTCTGGATCTCGTGCCTCTTATGTTGTATATATAGGTTTTGGAGAAAACCTAGATCAAAACAAGAAAAGTCTGATAAAAATCGCGAGAAAAAGCCCACAGTCGGCCCAGCCGAAAAGCCACGCGATCGCGTGGTTCACACCCTAGCGATCGCGTGCTTGACCCAAAAACTCTCGGGTTAATTTTTTACATCGTCTCGCGATCGCTTGGTGTGGAACCAGCGATCGCGACTTCCTTCTTTTCTCGGCTGTGTAAGTTGGTCCCTGACTTTTAATTGCATCTTCAATCCTCAACTTCCAATTGTTGCAATTTAGTCCCCAAACTTTATCTTCTTCTCGATTTGCCTTTTTAAGCTCTTACTTTATTCAATTAGGTTCTCCAACCTCTGGTTTAGTCACTTTGGCACCAAGCATGTTTCCCGATTGTTGTCACAAATTCCTCACTTGTCCAATTTAGCTCCAATTAACATCCAATCGTGTCATTTTTCCATTAATTGCTTCATTCTTCTTCAATTGGGACATTTTCTGAAAGGTAAACAAATAAACATAAATTAAATAGTAAATATTCCCAAACGACAATAATTAATCCTAATTTAGACATACAAATAAGTGTATAAAATACACTTATCAAATGATTAGATGCAAATTATAAGATTTAAATTTAGTTTTTACATGATTTTTTTTAGTTGGTAAATTTTATGTTAATCTATTTTTTATTTGTGAATATCTATAAATATTACGAACAAATCGACCTAAAAAATCGAAATTTGGTCAAGAAAATAAAAATATTAAAAATGTGTAAATTAATATAAAAATTCAAATTGTAATGTAAATTAATATAATAGATTTAAATTATATATTTCACATCAAAATTTTATGGATTGATAGCTAAATTTATGTGAAATTTGTTCCATGTGGAGGTGTAAAATAAGATGCAAATGTGAATCTTTTTTTAAATCTATGGTCGAAATTCTATTTCACATCTATTTTACACACCGTCATTGGAGATCAATCATGTGACTTTAAGGATGTAAATAACTAATTGAGTGTAATTTAGACCGCGATTGGAGTTACTCATAAGTTACTAAAGTGAGTTTGACATTAAGAGTCCGTTTGATAAAGAACATGGAATTATGGTGGAAAGAAAATGAATTTCAGGTAAATGTATTCCTGAGAATTCATTATCCTATGAATTGAAAATTTAATGTGTTTAATTGATTTATAATTTTTGAGAAATTCCCATTGTATAGGGGAATTGTACAGGGGCATATACAAATAGCAGCACCCTTAATTTTTTAGATGAAAAATTGGAAATTTGTCAAAAATTTTTGTTTGATTGACATTATTTTTCATGTCAAACAAAATAAAATTTAGCAGTTTTAATTAATTTTTTTTAAACTTTTTAACACATTTGTACTTATTGGTAATAATATTAATTTTTGAAAAAAATAAGTTAATTAATAACAACAAAATTGACCAAACGTAATGTAAAAGTTTGCCTTGAAAACCAAATATCTCATACATGTAGAGTGCGTTTGATTGGAAAATGATGTTTTCCAAGCCATTTTCCATCATTTAAGCATTTGATTAGTAGCTTTTTCCAGGTAATTGATTTTTCACCCATTTTCCTCCATTTCACGGAATTGGTTTTCTCACCCATATGCTAGAATTCATTTTTCAGACAAAACTTTTAACTATTTTCGTCATATTTGATCATTTTTATTATTGTTAATTGATTTATTTTTTTACCAAAAATTAACATTATTATTAGGGGTGGACAAAAAAATCGGAACCGAGTAAACCGAACAGAAAAATCGAAATATTTCGATTCTTGAAAAAAAAATTCAAAACCGAAATCGAAACCGATTGGTTCTTAAAATCAAAATCAAAATCAAAATCAAAATCAAAACCGATAAAAATATTCTTTTTTTTTATTTTTCATTGAATTATACAGCAAAATATATTTATGTTCACGTTTTAATGTGTAGAGAGTGAGTCAGAGGAGTATAAATTTACTCACAATTTTTGCACTTGAGAAATGTTGTCTAGATTGGTAGTATTTTAATTAAAAATCAATGACTCACAATCTTATCCAAGTAGAACCACACTTTAATGTATAAATACTTAGACAGTGTATGAAATGTTTGATACACTATTATTATAGAATTTAGTAATTTACATTTAAGTCATTTCATACACTATTATAGTATTATTATTTTCTGAAATTTACTTTTAATGAGATTCAAATGTTCTTACTTCTTCGACGTGATTTCCTTTTCAAATAAGAATTTTTTTAGAGTAAAAAAAAGATTTAACTATCAAGATTCTGAGATTCACATTCGTGATATATTATACATGAATTTGGACATTAATTTTAATTTGAAGCTTTATTTGGTTGTATTTACCTTTATTTTTTTGCAAACAATTAGATTTTTTTTTTTTTTTTGTATTTGCATTAAATTTATTTTTTTAATTGGAACCGAACAAAAATCGAAAAATAACCGAAATCGAAACTGTTCGGTTATTGTCTTCGAAGGAACCGAACCGAAAGTTTCGGTTCGATTTCAGTTCCTTTAATAACCGAATCGAACCGGTAAACGCACAGCCCTAATTATTATTATCAAGTACAAATGTATGTAAAAATAAAAAAAAAATATTTTTTCTGATTAAAATAGCTAAATTTTGCTTTATTTGCCATGAAAAATAATGTCAATCAAACAAAAAAAATTGAAAAATTTATCACTTTTTTCACCTAGGAAATTAAACTAATCAAACACATAAAACATTCAATTCCCAAGAATTCAATTACCTAAAATTCATTTTCTTTCTATCCAAATTCCGCTCTTACTGTCAAACACAGCCGTAAAGAATTAACTTTCCACCTTTTTGAGGAATTGTACAAACACATGGAGGAAGGTAAGAATTGATTTTCAAGGCAATTTAGTTGTATCAAACATTTAAAAAAAAAATGTCAAGTGGGAAAAGGTTTCCAATTTCTTGGCAAAAAGTAGGGATTACAAAAAAACTCGAACGACTCGAAATCCGGAGGACCTGAAACGACCCGCCCCGAAAATTATCCTTCCCGTCGGGTCCACGGGGCGGGTTCGGGGAGGGTTTTCCGCCCCGAACAGCATTTCGGGGTGGACCCTTATCGACCCTTGAATCGAGAATTTTTTTTTTTTGAATGAGAAACTAAAAATAAATTTAATCATGTCTAGAAGAATTGAACATTAGTGAGATTTAAGGGTATGAGAATACATAACCACTATACCATTATGTTTTTTATTGATTTTTTTCCCCTTCAAATATACATATTATGTTTAAAGTTCAAATTTTAAAACTCTAACTAGTTCGACTCCTAAGTTTTTTACTTAAAATTTTATTACCGAATTTTTTTTTTCTGAAAGTTACGTTTCCTTATTGTACCTACTACCTAGGGCGATGTACAATGAATTCTAGTACGATAAAGCAAAAAACAAATTATAAATCAATTTATAATCTACACAATTTCTTAAACCACTTTTTAATCCCTACTTTTTTCCTCTCTTCAATTTTTAACCCTTCATCTTACCTCGAGAAATTGGAAAAATCTGGTTTATAAACCAAACTTCTGATCTGAACAGTTGCTAATTAGAACGGATCCAAAAGAGTTGCATGATTGCTTTTGAATAAAAGTTTAATAGCTTTAATTTCTTCAAAAGAAATTAAAAGTTCAATGATCTAATTACAATTAAGTGGAAGTTTAATGACCTCCAGTATAAATAACTCTGAAATGTCAACAAGGAATCTTGAGGTGGTGGGACCAGAAAAAACGGGCATGCTAAAAAGCACCGCCGTTCAGATGCGGCGAACTGATTCCACTTGCCCAGCCGACAGTCGCCGCTCGCCACGTTTTCGTGGCCCACAACGTTATGTACCACCATCCCTTCTTATCTCTTTTTGACCGTTTTGCGGAAACCACCACGAGTTTTTTGTTTGTCCCAAAGAGAATTGTGCTCATTTGACTAGAGAATCAATGCCCATTTTCATGAGCAATTATTAACCTCCGTTGGGTAAAGATGGTTTATAAATTTTGTATATAAATATCACGTAACAATATTTTATTAGACAATTTTGAATTTTTTTAAAAAGTCAACGCCTCCATTTGATAATACTATTTAGCCACTGTTCGGCAGCTTTTGCTGAAAAAAAACTGTTTTTTTTTTAGGTAGATGAATGATTAAAAAGTGAAAAGAAAAAATATGTAGGGTTATATATTGATTTGGGGAATTGTGTAGTTTAAAATTGGTTTAAAAATAAAAAAAATCCAAAAAATTGGGTTTACCGAACAGAGTATTAGTTTATAAACTTGTTTATTTATTATTTTGAAGTAAAAAGTAATGGTTGAAAATTGGAGAAAAAATGTGTGGTTAAAAAATGTTTTTTTTATGTTATTTATAAACATATTTATAAATAAAAAAATTCTTTTACCAAAAAGATGCAACAATTTTAAATGGTTCAAAATTTCAGTTCACTGTTTTTTACTTTTAAAAAAAGTAGACCAACTGTTTATAATTACAAAACAGAGGCTAATTGAAAAATAACTTTTTTATTTTCAACATAGTGCCATGCTTACTATTTGGTAATACTGTATGATTTATAAATTGATTTATTTATGATTTTGAGAAAAAAGGTAGTGACTAAAAATTTGAGAAAAAAAATATGTATGATTAAAAAGTAATTTGAGAAATTATGCAGTTTATAAACTGATTTATAAATCAATTTATTTTATTTACCAAACACTTTTAATCGAGTTAAAACCAATGAGGTTTGAAGTCAAATTGTTTTCAAGGAATCAAACTGATATTAATGGTGTACATCATTATCTTACACCAACCATATTTCGCGAAGTCGAATAGAGAAAAATAATTTCTCAAATTTGGGCAGGCAGTCTTGTTGAACAAGATCTAAAAACATTGAAGTGGAGAGGTTTAAAAGAACAAAGAAATCACAACCTTATTATATTAACAAAACTCTTGACAAAGAATTTGACAAAAAAAAAAAAAAATGCTCTCATATAGGGGTGGGGTCTGAGAATCATTGTTTTGGATCACGCACACCACTTGTGAGAGCTATTGTTAATTTTTTTATCAATAACTTTATTAAAATAAAATAATTCAAGAAATAATGATCCTAAGTTGTAATAAGGGCCACGAGTTCTCTTCTTTAAAAGGCCTAAAACCTAAGCCAACAATAATGTCCACTCAATAGAGTAGACAAAGTCCATGATTGAAAAGACTCCCAACAAGAAAATAGATATTCGATTTTTGCAGGTGGAGAAATAATGGAACAAAAAAGAAGAAAAAAGATACCCTCACATATAAATGCCATGAACAACGGACTTGTCATCACGTGAAAGATGCCTTTGTTGTTACTACTAATAATATATATATAAAGAAGGAAATTACAAGTAGCCAGGTATGCGAAAATTACAATTCAAAAATCATATTTAGTATTTATTATACCAATATCATGTGCTAATTAAGGCTTTTAATATTATTAATAATAATAATATTAAATTAACCTACATACACCCACCCCCAATCGCCATGCTAGCACCCACCTCACCAATAGGAAAACAAATTATCTCCTCTTTCTACCCAATTAATTTCATACTAGTGGAGCCCAAAGTCCCATTGTCGATCAGTTGCAGCTCCGATCCAACATCCGACAGCAACCAAATTTGCACAGCGATGACCCAATTGCAGAGAGGTTACCTCGTTGACATCGACCACCGAACCAAAGCAGTCACAGCTTGCGGTACGTTGCAGATTCAGTCCAATCTTCGACGGCAATCAAAGATTAGTGTCGCAGCTGTAGCGGGGTGCCGTTGTGTGCGATACCACACCACTTCCTAACGACCACCCCGCTGCATGATCTGCATGCAGCTGTTGTATCTCAACCCACACAGCGATGTCGCCTCTTTCCTTGCTTTAATTAGTCCATGTCAGCGCCTTTCTTGAATTGGTGGTGGCAGTGGTTGTGAAGTGGCGGAGCAACAGTTCAACGGGGTAGATCAATTTGTGTGTGGTTTGTGATCTGTATTGATTGAGATGACGATGGTTTGTTGGTGATTGATATGGTCACATGTTGTGGTCACAATTCATACACCGTAGGTCATAGTTTACAAGTCGTATTATATAGGTCACATATCACAATTCAAATATTCACAGTAATAGATCTAAGTCACAAGTCACAGTTCTTATATTGCAGGTCACATATAACTTTTCACATGTCACAATTCACGCGTCGTATTATATGTCACGTATCAAACTTCATAAGTTCACAGCTACAAATTTAAGTCACATGTCACAGTTTAAATGTATAGGTCACAGGTTGTTCATTGGTCACAATCAATTGTTCAAGGATCATGGGTTATTCATAGGTCACAGTTAATTGTTCGCGGGTTACAGGTTGTTCGTGGATCACAGGTAAGACTTCATATGTTCACAGTTACATATTCAAGTCACATGTTACAATTTATATGTATAGGTCACAAGTTGTTCGTAGGTCACAGCTAATTGTTCACGAATCACGCGTTATTCATAGGTCACAGTTAATTGTTCACGGGTTACAGGTTGTTCGTGGATCACAGGTAAGACTTCATATGTTCACAGTTACAAATTCAAGTCATATGTTACAGTTCATATGTGCAAGTCACATGTATTTCTTTGGAATTGGTGGTGGTGGTGAGGTGCTAGCCCGATTTGGGTGGAATCAACTACTGTGCATTGGGGTGGGTTTGGTATGGGGGTGTGGGGGATGAGTGCATCTTATTTATGTTCTTTACATGGATCCAAATTTGTGAATTGTTGGCCAGAAGTGAATATATGTTTGTTGGATGATTTTTGTTTATAAATACAAAATTTGAATTTTTTTTGATAAATTGTGTGGTTGAAAAATAATTTTAAAAAATGTATGTGATTAAAAAAATGATTTGAAAAAGTGTAATTTTAGGGGAGACATTTTTAAGTGACATTATGACGTGTCACACATTCATTATGTTATGAAAATAACTATCCCACTATGTGCTTTTTCATCACCTAATAAATGTGCGTTACATTACAATGTCACTTAAAAATGTCTCAAATAACTGTCTCCCTAAAATTATTGTTTGAAAAAGAGTAATTCTAGAGATACATTTTTTGAAGATATTTTTAAGTGACGATATGAAAAATCACACATTTATTATGTGATGAAAAAAATTATTTCATCATTTACTTTTTCATTAACCAATAAATGTTATATGCTAAACATTACAATATTACTTTAAAGTTAAAAGGGTAATAAGCACAAATGGTCCCCAACCTTTAGGTTTCTTGCGAAAATGCTCCCCAACGTTTAGATTTTTGCATTTATACCTTCAGAATCACCAAACGTTGCGAAAATGGTCCATACCGTTAGATTCCGTTAGTTTTTTCCGTTAAAACTTGTAAATAGCACAAATAGTCCCTAACCTTTGAGTTTTTTACGATAATAGTCCCTAACATATTAAGGTCACGTTTGGCATTTTTATTTTGTAACCTCCAAACGTTTGGCGTATTTAGTTCCTAACATATTAAGCCCTTATACGTTTGACATATTTAGTCTCTAACATATTAAGCCCCTATTTGAAATCAATTATTTCAAATAATATGATTGTAATTGTAATTTTTTGAAGAATTATTTGTTAAAAAAATTGAATTTGTTTGTAAACTATTTTATTGATAGAATGTGTGGTTAAAAATGAGTTTTAAAAAATAAAATTTATTCTGAATTTCTAAAATGCACAATAAAATATTTAACAAAAATTCACCGCTTCAACATATTGGAAAAAAAAATAATGAATCCATAGAATATGAACAAACAAATACATTGGACATTATTTTAGAAATTGAATAAAAAATATGTTTTTATCAATTCTATTTTCGATTTTGAGAACTGATCAATATCGATTTTTGAAATTTCATCTTTTTTTCAAAACTCATTTTCTTCCACACATTCTATTAATATATTTTTTTAATTTATGCATAAATTAAAAAAAAAAAATTACATTTTAACCAAAATTCTCCGAACTTACTTTTCAAATCGATCGATTCTCAAAATCGAAATCGAAAGTAGAATTGATAAAAACATATTTGTTATTCAATTCCTAAAATAATGTCCAATGTATTTGTTTGTTTATATTCCATAATTTATTTTTTTTTTAATAAATAAGTTGAAATGTTAATGTGGTGAATTTTTTTTAAATATTTTACTGTGCACTTTAAAAATCTAAAATAAACTTTATTTTTAAAATTCGTTTTCAATACACATTCTATTAATAAAATAATCTACAAATAAATTCAATTTTTTTTCTTTTACTTTTTAACCACAAATTCTTTAAAAAATTACAATTACAAACCACATTATTTAAAATGTAATTTTTTTTTAATTTATGCATAAATTAAAAAATATATATATTAATAGAACGTGTGGAAGAAAATGAGTTTTGAAAAAAAATGAAATTTCAAAAATCGATATTGATCAGTTCTCAAAATCGAAAATAGAATTGATACAAACATATTTTTTATTCAATTTATAAAATAATGTCCAGTGTATTTGTTTGTTTATATTCCATGGATTCATTATTTTTTTCCAATAGGTTGAAGAGGTGAATTTTTGTTAAATATTTTATTGTGCATTTTAGAAATTCAAAATAAAATTTATTTTTTAAAACTCGTTTTTAACCACACATTCTATCAATAAAATAATTTACAAATAAATTCAATTTTTTGAACAACAAATTCTTCAAAAAATTACAATTACAAATCATATTATTTAAAATAATTATTTTCAAATAGGGATTTAATATGTTATGGACTAAATATGCCAAACGTATAGAGACTTAATATGTTAGGGACTAAATACGTCAAACGTTTGAACGTTACAAACTAAAAATATCAAACATGACCTTAATATGTTAGGGACTATTGTCGTAAAAAACGCAAATGTTAGGGACTATTTGTGCTATTTACACTTTTTAACGGAAAAAACTAACAGAATCTAACGGTAGGGACCATTTTCACAACGTTTGGTGATTCTGAGGGTATAAATGCAAAAATCTAAATGTTGGGAACCATTTTCGTAAGAAACCTAAAGGTTGGGGACCATTTGTGATTATTAGCCAAGTGATTATTAGCCAAGTTAAAAATGTCTCAAATGCTTACTAAATGCTTGGCTTGCTTGCTAAATGACAAAAATTCGTTGAATCTCGTGAACAAAATTTTGCGAGGGATTATTTTACCGTGGATATTTTGGAAGTAAAAAAATGACTAGAGAATCTATGACTTGTTTGTCGGTACGTGAATAATTTTGCCTATGTTTGGTAATAAGTTTATAAACAAATATTTTCTCAATTATTTTTAATCATGTACATTTTTTTCAAACATTTTTAACGATGCATTTTACCTCGAAAATAATAAATTCTTTATTTATAAACAACACGTTTTCAAAAACAACTTTTTAACCACACGTATTTTTTCAACTCACTTTTCAACCATATATTTTTGCTCCAAATGATCACATTATTTCTTTATAAACAATTTTTTTTTTTTTTTAAACAAATAGATTCTCAATATATGAGTACGGATTACATATCGTTCGAGGTACTAAAAAATAGTGTTACTGTTGATTCGTTGAATGATAGACATGTGAGTATAATTATCTTTGGAGTAGTGTTACTTTTGAGTTTTGATTTTTGTGTTAAAAAAATTATCGATTTTTATATTTTAAGGTAATTGTTAAATATTTAGCCCTATTTGGCAAACATATTTATAAACATATTTTTAAATAATAAATTTTCCTAAATTATACTTTTTAACTACATATATTTTCTAAAATCACTTCTCGATCCTATATTTTTCCTCGAAATATCAATTTTTTTGAATTTTAAACAAAAAAATTTAACAAACAAAACCTTAAGTTTATTTCAATTTGGGCAATGGGCGGTTTGTTAAGTGTTAACTATTGAAAAATTGACTAAATAAAAATAATGTTTCTTGTATTGCAATCTACAAGATGTGAACATGTCACATGGAAATGAAGAATTCAATTTGAATTCGAACTCCTAGCTAGCTACAACTAACTATGAGATGTCATTGAAGATGAAGAGTTTAATTCGGATTTGAATTTTGAATGGATAAGCATTATCCTTTTGTAAGAGAAACTCGATTTGAATTTGAACTCCGACAACTAAGCAAGAGTTGTCACTGGCAGTGGAAGATTTCCATGTCTATAAATAGAGAAGTTGTTATTCAATTACAAATGCGGTGCTCAGAGAGAGAACACCAAATAGAGAGAGGAATCTAAGTTAAGCATTCAAGTATTCTCATTGAGGTTTATCAAATAGGGGTTAGTAAAGCTTGTTGGCATTGTAATTTGAGGTCGGGTATGTGTGTAAGAGATTCTATATGATTGTAACAATTTTTTTATATAGTGAAATATCTCTGTCTTTGACTGTCCGTGATTTTTCTCCAATTTTGACGTTTTTCACATAAATTTTGTGTTCTTCTTTTTTATTTTATTTATCCCGTTACTTGATATTTCTCAATACGAAGAAAAGGTCTTAAATCCAAAATATAATTCAGGTTAATTTTCAACAAGTTTGTGCTGAATTATTGAAAGTGATGACATGGTACGTAGATTTTGTTAATGCATTATTCTTATCGTCCAACTCGACAAACATTGGGTCCAAGTGCCTCTTTGGCCTACGATAAATTTATTAAAATGTGTGATTAAAAAGTGTAGAGAGAAACTCTATATGGTAAAAAAAAAAAATAGTTTGAAAAATTATATTATTTATAAATTGTAATTATTACGTTAAAGAATAAATATCAAATTGGAAGATAAATATAAAATAGTGAGTCATTTTATTTTATGTTGTCATTTCTAGTAACAATGATAATATTTTCTTAGTTCAACTAAACAAAATGTTGAAAATGAAAGAAAATAAAATTCAGTGATCATTTTAGAATAGAAAGAAAGTTCAATGAGAAATTATTCCGATAAATATTCTTAGATGTAGTCAGAGATGACAATGGGTCAGGTATATGTCGAATTTGCTAAACTCATAGCTTACCCACAAAAAATTTACAATCACCATACCTTATCCATGTACTCATTTAAAAATGATGGGGCGAGGACGGGTCAGGAGCGGATATACTTTTATACCCATTTGAAACTCATTACTATTTTTTTTAGGGCTATAAATAGGTTATAGGTTAGAGATGCTCCGGATTAACTTGAATCAGTTAAATGTTGGACTTCACTTGAATTTGACTTGAAAAGAATTTATTCCAGGTTGAAACTAAACAAGCGAAATTGAACAATTTTTTTAGATGTTAACAAAGTCAATGACTAATAGTTTAAACATATTAAGGTTTGGAAGTTAACAATGTCAATAGATATTTGAATTATATTTTTATTTTTTTATTTTACATAATTACTTTTATTTTAAATTCTATAATTTTTTTAGGAAATTAATGGGTATACAGGTCGGGTATGGATATTGTAGTAAAACTCACACTCGACACATATCCATATCGGGTTTTAAAGTTTACCTTCATACCCAACTCACGAATCCATTTAATTGGATAATTCTCGTTCATTTATGTCGGTTTCCTAAGAATATCGGGTTTGTGGGAATTATTATCATTTCATCACATAATAGTTGGACACTTGCACTTTTGATGAAAGAAAATTGAGGAAGAAGATTCTGTAGTTTGTGATGTTCAATCACAAACTAGTCACTTATTATATAGACACGATCTATCATGATTAATAACACTTCTTTGTGCTATATTAAAGTAAAGAAAACGAGGAGTGACAAAAACTCAACTTGAAAGTTGAAACTTTTCATCGTGTTACTAGATTCTTTCGCGAAGCGTTATCACGAACGAACACAACATACTCCAAAAAAAAAAAAAAAAAAATTCGCCGAATAAAGTAATCTTGAATTTAATTGGCAATCATTATAATTGCTGAAAGGTACCTAAACAAAAAACTTTTAACAAAAAAAAATGTATCTCATGTTGGATGAATTTGTGAATAGTGGCGTCAAAACAAGTAGAAAGATAGTTTGTAAATCCGTACCGAAAATTGAATAGAGTAACGGCAAGAAAAATACAAACAAGAAGAAGAAGAAAAGTAGGGACAAAGTCGAGACAAGAGTTGGACTCTTTGTCCTTAAGTCGAATTTGCCCCGCAACGGTACCTACGAATTCCGACAATCGACTCCCAAGATACAACGGCTACACTTGTGTTTGTAGCACTCCAAAACACAGTACAACGAACCAAATTTTGGCTTATGTACTATAAGGATGAAATGAAGGAAAATCAAAACAAATGCAATGACTTTGTTTTTGGAGAGATGAGAGGATAATATATGTTTTGCATATCAAATTGTGAGGAATATGATACCAAAAAGGTCCTATTTATAGACCATGAAAGAGTGTGAACGAAATGGTTGAAGTCAAACCATGCACCATTTCCAAAATCATGCACCTTTATGAAAATGTGTGTATTCACCGGACAACCGTGCAACTGCACGGTTTTACTCAAAAATCAGAATTGAATTTGACGTGTGATCGCACGTTTCCCAACTATGCGGTCGCACGATCAAATATTTTGACCCCATTTCGTCATTTTTCGTAATTTCTCATTCATCCGATATTGATTTTCGAAGTGCCAAATATACCCTTCAATACATACAGAGAAATCAAAATTCTCTTTCGGGAGCGTTGCTCCCGAGCCCCCACGGGGGCGTTGTCCTCTCGACCTGACCGAGTAAGTCGATCCTCGTTTATACGCCTCGAAGCGGCGAAGTGACAAACAATTTTGCCTAAACGGATTGAGCCGAGCTTTTGAGTATTTAACCGAAGTCACTTTAATCGATTTTCAATTCTCGATTTATTTAACAATATCCAACATCTCACACATGAGTTATGTTGGTCGTAGGATGGGAAAATCAATCATAATTTTTTATTTTTTTATTTTTTTGGGAGAGAATACACATTTTACTTGACCGTTTTGCCCTCACGATTCCTCCGATGATACTAGAACGTTAGAATTGAAAATTCAAGGAACAAAAAATTGAAATATGCGGACATAAGCACAAACTAGAGAGATTCTTCCAAGTAAATGGAATCTAATGGCTGTAAAAGATTGTCCTTTTTGATTGGGAAGGGGCATCTCTCTCTCTCTCAATTATGAGAAGTGTTGGCTTTAGTAGGTCCCCACCTCAACCCGAGATTCCTTATCTCTAAATGCTCAGCTCCCAACACATGCCGGTTCTATAATCTATCTTTTGCCAAACAAAAATATTTTTGTTAAATATTTTTTGTTTAAAAATGTATTTTTTTATATTTCTTAAGTACAATGTGTGGTTAAAAAATGGAGGGAGAAAATGTGTGTAATTAAAAAATAATTTGGAAAATTGTGTAGAAAAAAACATGTTTAAATTTTTTTTGCCAAACGGAGGCTAAGTTAATAAATCAATTCTTTTCTAAAAAAAAAAAAAGATAATAAATCAAGTTAATTCGATGAATTTTAATTTGTCTGAAGAAAATAATTTTAAAAATATTTAGAGCATCACTATAAGTAGGGATGACAACGGAGCGAGGAATACCCGAACCCGACGGGAACCAGTCCCGAAAGGAGCGAGAAATCCTCGACAAAGACGAGAATGTAGATAAAATAGTATCCCGAACCGGGAACGGGGATGACCATCTTATCTCATCCCCAATCCCCATCTCCAATTAACAATTTCTATTAAAATTTAAATATATAAACAAAGAATATATATAAATATATTTTGTCTGTACAAAATATGTGTAAAAATTATTAGATTTAGAAAATGTTATGATTGTTCATGCATGTTTCCTTATTTTGTCAGTACAAAATTATTTTAAACTTAAAAAAAAAAAATAACAAATAAGGATATAAACGGGGATTTGCACATCCCCGTTCTAGATTAAATGGGGACATGACGGGATGGTAAATCTTTAACGACGCGGGGACGAAAAAAGGCATTCTCGTCCCATATTCGTCCTGCTGTCATTCCTAACTATAAGACTAAAGATTTTAAGTTCAGATCTAATTATAAGTAAAATTCGTCGAAACTCAAATTTTATTTTATTAGCATTAAACAAGCGAGGACGAGAGTAGCGAGGAGTTGTGATCAAATTACCAATTTGCTTCCACTTTTGACCCCTTTTGAGTCTTGACACCTAAAAAAATTTCATGGCATTTTTTTGAAAAAATAATCTAAAATACAAATTTTTCTAAGTTGAACGATAAAATACTATCAATATTATCAAATACAAAAAAGTTGCCATTTATATGTACTTCGCTTTACAAGTGATAAGAAAATGTTTGAGTTGGCATTTATACACTCTTTAAAATTACCTTTAAATGGAGTTTTTCTTCAAGAATTTGGGACTAATCAATTGTAATTGAAGGATAAAAAATCTTAGTCCCTTCACAAAATATAATGAGAAAGAGTGAATTTTAAAAACAAGACAGATTATAATGTCTTAACAAGTGACAGGTTAAATCGTATGGTTGCGATGGTGGAAAATGAGTGAAAAGAAAATATTTTTCAAGGAAAAAATTTATTTGAAAATTATTTTCGTGAAAAATATCAATTGAAAGTGTTTGATTTGTTTAAATTTTCTAGGTGAAAAAGTGGGATTTTTCCAAGTTTTGACATTTGTTTGACATTATTTTCTATGAAAAATAAAGTAAAATTTAGCTATTTGATTTTATTTTTACTTTTTAAGCATATTTGTACTTGATAATAATAATGTTATTTTTTGGAACAAAAATAAGTCAATTAAAAATAACAAAATTGATCAAACGTAACCAAAAATAAACTTTCCTTACCTAAAAACATTCTCTAACAAAGTGGGAGAAAATGTTTTCAATGGAAACAAAGAAAATAAGGCGCGTGGACTGCTTCCAGAAAAAAAAATTCCACTTCAATTGTTGGCTGCCAAACAAGACAAAAAGAGTAAAGATGGAAAATCTTTTGATTTTCTTTGAAAAATATGGCAGCGTCAAACATAGCCTTAATTCCAATTCTAAAAGAAGATCAAAAATTTTCATAGATTACGTACGCCTCTGTTTGGTAAAATTTGTTTTTGAGTTTTGTTTATAAATCACGTAACATTTTATTGAACAATTTTTTTGAGAAAGTCAATAATTTTGATTAATAAAAAAATTTTGTTCATCATTTTTAATTTTTTAAAAATGATCAATGAAATATTGACACGTCGTTATTTAAAAACAATATTTATAAATAAATATTCATAAATTGTTATACTTTAGCCTCTGTTCGGCTACTGATTTAATTGGTTGTTTAAACTAATTAAATTATACAATTTTTCAAATCACTTTTTAATCATAAATATTTTATCACTCCAATTTTTAATCACACATTTTATCCAAAAAATACAAATAATTTTTTTCTCTCCAATTTAATCTACAGCTGAACACATCCTTATTTGATAATTTTTTATTTTTTTATTTATTTTTATTTATCAAACGGAGTTCCTAAGTTAAATAGTGTGTTCAAAGACGTGGTAATTCGTGTTCCTATGTGCTGCTGTACCCCCAAAGCACCATCTCATCTTGTTAGTTTGACTTTAATGTCATATTTAATACGTCTATTTACTTTTAGTGAACTGAATATAGTCAAATATATTGAACATATGTTTACCCAAAGTATTTATAATCGATTGTTTATAAATAATGACTTGTTAACATTTTATTAATTAAATTTTTTATTTTAAAAAAGTAAAAAATGGTGAATTAGAATCTTTGATCAATCGAAATTATTAATTTTTTAAAAAAAAATTATTTAATGAAATGTTGCTACGTGACTATTTATAAATAAGTTTTGTCAAACAAAGTCGAATTACAATTTTGTCACTCTCTTATTGGTAAAGTTTTTGATAATGAATTAGGAGTTAATTGTTCCAATAATCACTGAACTCAAGTCTATATATTTGACTGATCACTGGAGTATAAAGTGTCAAGTTTTAATCACTAACTTATGCCTTTTGTCTTCAATTGATTACCGAAGTTAAAAGTGTCGAATTTTTATCCCTAAATTTATAAGTTAATTGTCTCAATAATTACTAAAACTTATGTATGTCTTCCACCGTTAACTGAAATTTAGAGTATCGAATTTTGATCATAAACTTATCAAAATGTTGGACATTAATCATTAACTAAACATTATAACTAAATTTGTGAACCGGGTAGATGTGCACGTGGCACTACGATACCTTTAACCGACCAATCACGACACATCTAAATTTTCAAGTAAATTTTTTTTAAAAATGTCTTTGATTGGTCATTGAACTTTAAAAACATTTTCGATTGTTAATTTGTTGTATGCAACTGATAATTTGGACAAATATTTATAAATTTTCAGGTATGTGGTGTCATTTCACAAGTTTAGTGATCAAAACTCGATCAGCTTAAAATTTAGTGAATAATCGAAAACGTTATTAAAAGTTTAGAAACTAATCGAATACCCTTTTAAAATTTCATACGTTGTAACTCGATGTGCCATGATTGATTGATTAAAGATGATGTGTCGCTATGTATTCATTCTATCTATCATGTCATCAATTCCCTTACAAAATTAAGTCAACGACTTACGTCCACAAATTTAATAAGTTTGGTGATCAAAACTACACTTTGAACGTCAGTGATCAATCGAAAACACATATATAAGTTCAGTAATTATTGAAACAGTTAGCTCATAAGTTTTAATGCAGAAACTCGAGATTTTAAATTTTAGTGATCAATCGAAGACATTAATATAGTTTAATGATTATTGACACAATTAATTCATTTAGTGCTCAAAATTCAATACTTTAAATTTCATTGATTAGTTGAAGACGTAAAAATGAGTTTTTTTTTTAATGAATAGTGATTTATAGGAAAATTGATGATTGAAATTTGGTTGAAAAATCAAATATTGTGGACTTTTACTTTTAATTTAATGGATGCTTGATATTGAGTATTATAGAAAAATGAGAAATTTTAAGTGAATATGAGTTTTTGGTTCAAGTGATTATTGATCAATTAATTCGAGAAGGAGTTTTTTTTTTTTTAAATTATTTTTTTTTCTTTATCTCTAATTAACTAGGCCTTACTGAAAAATGACGAAATTATACTTGATGATCATTTTTTTTCTTAAGATTTTCGTCCCATAAGAGGAATAGAAGAATGTAAACTGAATTACGTTTCACTAAAAGAGTTCAGAGAAATAATTTGATATCCACCCCTTAGACATATGCTATAGTAATCTATTTGATAATTTTTTATTTTTATTTTTTTAAAAATAAAGAATGTGATATTTTTAAATAAAACTAGTTATCGCATCCGTACGATGCACGGAAGATATAATTGACAAATATTTGTTGAATAAGTGGTAAAAATATAATGTCCGACATAAATTGTGCACTCATATATAATGAATACCCAGAAAAATAAAACATAAAATTACAATTTGCATATTTCTTTTAATAGTTAATTATTCATTTTCTAGTTTTCTTAATATATTTAGACTAAGTAAGATATTGACATATGACTTATTATATATTTTACAATTTTGATTTGATGACTAACGTCGAGCTTACGATTATTTGATTTCTAAAAATTAAAATATTTACAATTTTCAACTTCTAAAATGAAATAATATGAAATAAAAATTTTGATAAAATTCTACTGAATGAATATTACAAATATAATTAAATTTATATACAAAAAAAAAAAAAAAAACCCCTATACATCTCAATTTATAAATGGAGGATTAACCCACAAGATATAAGACTTTATCACTTATTCGTATAAAATTGATGCTTCAAAAATAATTTTTTTCAATGTTCATTCCCAACCACACATTCTTTACAGCGTGACTATATTACAACTACAATTTTTAATAACTACACCACATTTTATTGTATTATATATCCTTAACTTTTACTTATTATTATAATTATATCCTTAACTTTTTTTACGACATTTTTATCATTCACATTTTATTAATTAGTACATCTTATACCTAATAACGATTTTCGTTAAAAAAATTCATTAAAAGAGCCTTCTAAGTAATTTAAAATAATAAAAAAGACTACAAACATAAAAATACAACTATGTATTTGTCCATTGTTTTAAATATTTTAAAGTATATCAACAAAATTTTTGGACAAATATCATGATTAGATATATTCTCCCTTCTTTAAAACTCATTTTTCACGATTGCACGTACTATTATTGTGCATGTTAAATAAATGTGTAGACCATATTCTATTTTAAAAAGAATTATTTTGCTAACACCTTCTATTTTACAAATTGAACCAATAAGTTTATCGGAACCTAAAGTTATAAAAAATATAATGATTTAATTGAATTTATTTAGAAAGATCAGATATATATTATTTCTTTCAATTTGATAAGAAAAAAATTTGAAATTAATATTTTAGGTCATATTGAATTTAGATAAGAAATGATATGTATCATTTTAGAACTTTAATGATATAAATTAAAAAGACTGGATGTTGGAAAAATAAAAAAATATAAGTAAAAAATTTACCTTTAGTATGTAAAATGATTTTACGAATGATATGTTTAGAATTTGCTCTCATTTGTTAGCTTGTATTAAACTTCTCGTTGAGATATTAGATTTGACGCCCATATTGCATATTTTTTGACTTCAAAATAATGGAATAATTATCAAAAGAATAAAAATAATTTATAATTTGACTTTTTATAATTTTTTTTTCACAAATCCATAAATCATTTACTACGTGCATTAAATGAACTCTCCTAATTCATGTATTAAAATAAATTGATAAAATTAAGAAATTTCCAAAAATGAAAAGTGAAAATGGACAGAAAAATGTATGCTTAAAATGGTGATGGTTATCCTATTACCCCCTCCGTCCCAAAAAGATAGTCCTACTGTTATTTTTACACGAATTAAGAAATGATAGTTAGTATAGTTAGGGTATTAAATTTTATCAATATTTTTCCTTTATGCCATTTATCTATTATTTATTGTTTTAACTTTTAAGTAGACTTACTTCGTTTTCCACAAAAAATTTGAAAATGCAATAATTAAGTAATTGTTTTGTATTGTACCAAGATACATTAATTAAGGATATATGTGAAAATGAAAAATTTAATATATACTTAATATGGAAACAAGACTATCTTTTTGGGACAGACAAAAATAGTATACATGACTATCTCTTTGGGACGGAGAGAGTATTATAATGTAAAGATTAAGATTTTTAAAAACTTGTAAACCGTTGAATTGTTTTATCATTTTTACCGGGAAAACAAGCCATGGATTAAGTGTTTTAGAGATTGTACTGTGAATACATCAACTCCATTTCTAGAATTAACGTTCAATAAATGAATTTTCTTTTTTAAAAAAAAATTAAAATAAAAAATTAGGCTCATAAAATACATGTGCAAAACTAAACTTACATATTCTCTTTAAGACCGACGTTTTTCTTTTCATATATTATTCTTCATCGTATTCTTCCCAAAAAGAGGTGTATGATAGACTTTTTTGGTATAATTTAATTTTTTAAGCATTAATTATTAATTTAAAGTGTTTTCCTAAAAAAACAGTCATTAATTATAATAAATATTGTTACATTAATTGATTATTCTTTCTTCATACTAATAATTTCTTTATTCATATTGTTACATTATTATTTTAATAAAAATTACTGATCGATCAATTATTTAATAAAAATTATATCAACTAATTGTTAAAATCTGTAATATATTTTTACATATTTTAGATATTTAAATTTATAATAAAAAATAGAAAAATGAACAGACTTAGTAAATAAATAAAAATAATGTGAAAATGATGAATGAATTAAAGAAATTTTAAGTTTGTAAAATTAACCCAACTTAATTAGATTTGCTTCAAAAATTCATATAATTATTATTATTTATTTTAATTTGGTGAGAAATAAATTAGAACATAAATTAATCATTTATGACAAATGATTTTGGTTAACTAATTATAGATAATATTACAAGACTTAAATGATATATTTTAGGCCTTGTTCGGTAGAAAATTGTGTCAAATTAAATTTTGAATTGAATTTATTTGTGTTTTCTAGGTAAGATGTGTGGTTAAAAATTGGTTTGGGAAATTGTGTAATTGGAGAGAAAAATATAAATGATTAAAAAGTGATTTGAAAAATTGTGTAAATTAAATTTGTTGTCTTTTTTTTTTCTTTTTTTCTTTTAGCCTATTAATTTGGTAAATTAAAAGAAACCGAACGGACCATTAAAATGAATTAGATATTGAGAAAAAATAAAAAATAAAACTTTACCTTTAATTTTTTATATGATTTTACGGACAATATATTTACAATTTACTCTCACTTATTAGCTTGCATTAAACATCTAACTGTGATCTTTAATTTGACACATATATTGCATATTTTTCGATTTCAAAATAGTACAATAATTATTAAAAGAATAATAATAAAATAGAAAAATAACATTTTGACGTTATTAATAACATAGCGCGGATGTCAATATAATTAATAACACGTGTAAAATAATTGTTAAAATATTTAATATACTCCATGTAAAATAATTGCTAAAATATTTAATATACTTCCTCCGTCCCACAAAGATAGATTTATTTACATTTTCGCATAGATTAAGAAAATATAATTAATATGTGCTGGAATTATGAATTTACCTACATTCTACATAATATACCCCTACATTAAATAATGAACCGTTCATATTTGTTGATAACAATGCATATTAAATAGGGGTATGTTAGAAAATGAAGATACTAATATACTCTAAAAAAGGAAAGTGACATATTTTTGTGGGACAAACAAAAAAGGTAAACAAAACTATTTTTGTGAGACGGAGGCAGTACTATTTTTTAATAAAAAGATTTCAAATTGAGAAAGTTTTTTTTTTACGGGAAACTATGTGTGTATTTCAGTGATGACTATTTTACTTTTATACTATATATATATATATATATATATATATATATATATATATATATATATATTAAGATAAGATTAATATTAAGATAAGATATGTGATTAAAAATGATTTGAAGAAATATATGTAATTAAAAATTAATTTAAAAAAATGTGTTATTTATAAAAAGAAGTATCCAAGGAGATAAATCAAATCTACCGAATATTTATTACGATTCTGTTCAATTCACCTTACTAGATTCGTTATCCAAGACAAATATTAGAAAATGCAAAGACCACGCATATAAAAAAGGGTGATTAATTTCGACTATAAAAATGAAAATCGTATGTGAGAAAAGAAATATGCGACGACCCGTAAAAGACTTCATATTTGCATATATCTCTACATAGATATCATCGGCTTAGCTCTGTCAAAACTCGGCGATGCTTAACAGAATCTTCGCGTCTCTCTCTCTGAAAAAAGCCACTGAATTTTGTTCTCTCTCTATTGCATCCACACAGCATAAATAGATCTTCACTGCTTTCTTTTATCTATGATTTTAGGTTCACAAGACAAATTGGATAGTTGATTAATTGAAAATTAAAGATCTGGCAAGAAATGGGATCAATGGAAATTAGTTTGACTTGTGAACAATCGGTGATGAAACCTTACATTCCTAAAACGATTAGTGAATTTCTAGAAGAAGCTTCGTTGATTAGTAACTCATCTGAAAGACTTTCGAAGCTTGATGATTATGTGAACAGACTCCAAGATGAAATGAAGAAGATCGATGCATTCAAACGCGAGCTGCCTCTTTGCATGCTCCTCCTCACAGACGGTGAGCCAATTTTCTATTTTATTGGGTTTTGATTGTTATTCTTAATTTTTTTAGAAATTGGGTATTGGGAATTTCTGATTGGGTTGGGGTTTTCGTGTTTTCCAGATGAGTTTGCTAATATTTTGGGTTTTGATTACTTCCATTGCAGCAATTGCGACAATGAAGGGGGAGTTAATGCAGTGCAAAAAATCAAGCACGGAGCCAATATTGGAAGAATTTATACCATTGAAGAAGACTAGTGATGATTCAGATGAAGAAGTTGAGGTTCCAAAAGATGAAATTGTCAGCAGTAACGATAAAATGAATTGGATGAGTTCTGTGCAGCTATGGAGCTCTGATAATCAAAACCCTTGCTCAGATATTGAATTCAGCAGAAGGGTATAAAGATAAAATATGTTTTCACATATAGTTGTTAATTTTATAATCTGGTTTCTTGTGTATATGTTGTAATGGATCTATTCTTGTTTGTTTTTCCGGTTAATAGAGAGCTGAAGAAGAAAATAATCGACCCGTGAATTTGATGGACGAACTGTTACAGTCTAGCAATAACAGAACGATGGGAAGGGCTTTTATGCCTTTCAAGGGGTATACAAATTTTCCAGTGATGACAGTAAGGAAGGAAGATAGGGATGAATTGCCTGGAGCAGCAGGGCTTTCGCTTTGCATGCCTGGTATCAAGAATGCGAGGGACGGTTTGAACTCGATTTCTAGTTGCAGCGGATCAGGTTCGTCTTCTGCAGCAAATGGTCAATTGAATTCCAGGGCAGGGCAGCAGAGGAAGCAGAGGAGGTGCTGGTCACCTGAATTGCATAGGCGATTTGTCAATGCCCTGCAACAACTTGGAGGTCCACAAGGTTAGCTCTTAAACTTATTGGATCTAAGTTATTAAGTTCAATGGTTCAATGAGAAAATATAGTGCAATTTGGTTCTATTAAGTTAAGTGTGTTCTTCTTACAAACTACACTGGATTTACACATTGAAATTATGCTAAATGCTTGGGATAGAGTATCAGAATAAAAGTTATGGAACTATGTAATCTCATCTCATCGAAAATGGTGGTGATCGAGGGAAAAAATTAAGAACCGGTTTATGTATAGAGACTACCTCGGAATCGCTTTGATATGGGATATTCTTCTTTAAATTAGCCTCTTAACTCGTTCTTAAATTGTTTGCAGCTGCTACTCCTAAGCAGATCAGAGATATTATGCAAGTTGATGGTCTTACAAATGATGAAGTCAAGAGTCATTTGCAGGTGGGTTTTGAACTTGGAAATACGATAATTGTCTTTAGTATACTGCATTTGTATTCGAACTACTGTAATTCTTCTTTTTGTCATTTCAGAAATATCGGCTTCATACTCGAAAAGTTCCACCTACAACAGGCACCTCTTCGGATGTACTCGGAGGTCAGTGGGTGTCACATGAACAGCACGGCGAATCCTCAAAGCAAAGCAATTCCCAGTCGGGTTCTCCTCAGGGCCCTCTCCTGTTAGCTGGATCATCTCGAGGTACTTCCATGACCGGAGGCAATAGCATGGAAGACGAAGATGATGAAAACTCTGAAGAGACGACGATGTATAGGTGTCCACCATGAGTTTTGCAGAAAGAAAAAAAAGTATACATGGGAGGAATTAAATCGCTTATAAACTTAATATATAATACATATATATTTATGATGTTTATTGAGCCAGATAATGTGGAATTTTGCAGGACTAGATTTCCTATCAATCCATTTTGAGTTGTTGTTTATTCCCTTTTTCAGCATGAAGAACTTAATTCCGTTTCTTGAAATGATGAACAAAATGTTTTTTCACATATTTGAGCACAAACACTACGAGGAGCTAAAATCTTGTTCAATGCATTATCGCATCGAATCGAGTTGAGTCGGATCTTGTCCAATCATATTCAGTACTGTATATTTGTATCTCCTCTAAGATAAGCAAGGTTTTTTCTTAATTATTTATGTAACCACTAATCATTCTTACTTTCGTCTTTTTTTTTTTTTTTGGTATTATTTTTTGGAATTGTATTTTTATCCGTTGGATTATTCTAAGGTTGTTTCTGCCCTATTGTCTGTTATTAAAAGTTGTTTGGGGAATCAAGATTTTTTTTTTTTTTAAAAAAAAAAAGTCCCATTTGTTGGAATCTTTACATATACATAGAACAGGATAGATGGGCGATGGCCAACGAGGAGGAGAATCTTGATTTGTTCAAAGTAAATAAAAATGACCCAGTAAGTTGCCCATGGCTGCTTAAATTCCTTTTGAATTAATCACATTTTGACTACTTATTGGGGTTTAAAAGGTCAAATTGAATTTTCAATTTATTAAGAGAAAGCTCATTTTACCTAACATGTCATAAATCCCACTTTAAAAATGTGATATGTGTTATAAATAATATATAAATATGTGAATGACATTACCATTATATCCCTGTATACTTTACAGTATTACGATTGTGCTACTATCTACTCCTATAAATAGGAGCCATTTTCATAACATTGGTACACCAATTCTTGAATGAAAGAATTCTTTCTCTCTAAGTTCCCTATCTCTGTATATATTCGTTATTATGATTTCAATGGTTTTATAACACGTTATCAGCACGAGTCTCTAACCAATTGAGTAATACGACGGGAGTATGCTCTACAGTTGCATCTAAATGATGAACCTCTGTATCAGAAACCAGATTATTATTAATCCACATATCATTCTCCAAAATGTTAGAAAATCTCGAGCTTTAGAAATATGAGTCCAAATGTTCAAGATCCTTGATTTATCCAAAATCATCTATAAACTTTCGATATTGAAAATTCCAGATTCATAATGAATATTCAAAATCATCGATATTGAAAATTCCAAATTCCAGATTCATCAATACGTCGTTTCTGAGGATCGTTTCAACCATTTGCATCCGCCAGATTTGGATCAGCACCAGCTTCCAAAAGTAAAGGTGGGATCAACTTTATGAGCTTCTGATTGACTTGCAAGATAAGAAACCGATTGAAACCTGACTTCATCTGCGCAATAGCTCGCGATCTCTTATATGCAGAATAGATCGATCAGTTAGGGCTCCTCCAATCTAACACCATTAGAATCCAAATCCAAAATTAGAAATCCACTGCGAAACTGCTGAGAAGTAATCGGACTTTGCTTTCTACTGGCAATGGAGTTGGCATAGGGATTTGATGAAGTTTCATCTTCGGGTTTGGGTATGGAAACGGTTTCGATATGGGAGTGTCAATGGCAGAACCCATAAACTCCAATATTGGTTTCCAGATGTTAAAGAGACACAGATGGAAAGAAAGAACTGGACTTGGTATCTCTGAAGAGGTGACATCCCCAACCCTTTTGGAGAGTTGGGTTTGGACCTATCCCCGTCGGAGCTTCGAGAGACCGCCTACGAGGTCCTAATCGGAGATTGCCGGAACTCTAGAGCTGGTAGACCCCTCACTTACATATCCAGTTCTGAAAGGACCACGGAGAGATCGCAGTCGATGACATCGTCTTCTTCGCCATCGCTTCAGAGGTCGCGACGTCATCTACGGCGAGTAAGATCAAGAAGGCTCTGGGACTGAAATCCAAATCCTCGTCGAAGAAGAATGAGGGGGATTCCGAGTCAGTAAGTCAGGATATCGATAACTCATTTAAACCCCAAGAACCCCATTATTGGGGGCGGCGGTAACGGTGGTTGCCGGTGGTGACGGTGTAGATTGGGCGTCGGAGTCTACTTCAACCACTGGTGTTGCTTTCGGTCGAGGAGAGAGAGATGAAAAAAAAAGGTGAAATGGAATGATGTTGTCCACAAACCACTTTACTGATGAGAGAAAGCAACAAATGAGCTGCCATCACCTTTTGAGCCAATGGAAAATGTGAAGATATCAAATACTCTAAGAGATAATGGAGGTGAATGTTGATTAGATGGACAATATGCTGTACAGCCGTGCAAGTGAGAAATCAGCAAATGAGTTGCCATCACCTTTTGAGCCAAATGGAAAATGTGCTATACATCAAATTGGTGGATAGTGAGCCAAGCACATTTTGTGCAAAGGTTAGTATACTTTTTAATATATTAACCATAATGATTTATAATCATGTTAATCACTTAATTGGAACATGTGTGTCTGGCCCCTTAATAATCATGTTAATCACTCAATTGAAACATGTATGTGAATTGAAAATAACTTGTGGGGCCCGAACTAATTTTTATTAGAAGTTGATATTATTATTGTTGGATGTTGATAAAAATATTTTATCAAACGGTACCAGAAGTTACCATTATCTGTATTGAAAAGATAAGATAAAATGAATTATCCAACAAGAATGTTGATGTATGATAAAATAATATCACGTAATAGCACGGATATGACTAATGTATCTCATCAGTATTATGAGATAAATATTAGATGATAAATGTCTGGAAAAATTCTTGCACGAGCACTTATGTATTCCAGAAGAAGTACATATTTACTCCAGAAGAAGTAAAAATTATCATCTAAACATACTGAAATAATATTATTATTATTGCTCCTGAAGAAGTATAAACAAGTCATACATGCAAAATATAAAAGGGGAAACATTTATGATCCTCAAAATTAGAGATGTGTTTCGGGAGTAGTCGTATTCTACCACCTCTAGTCTTTTGAGGAAATAAAGAAACATTTAAAGAGGTGTGTTTACCACCACCTATTATTGAGTTCACAAAGTTAAATTCACATTAATCGGACTCCGTTTTTCGCTTGATTCCAATTTCCTAAATCCACAACTGCTTCTAGATACCCAAAACCTTTTCCCACTTTTGATCCACAAAATACACAGATAGTTTTGATCTGTCGAAGTTTTGATCCTTCCATTTTTGAAAGTAAAGAAGGAAAAACTTACGAGAAAATGTTATTTTGGGATACATGAATTATGAAAATGTTTGGCTATTTAAAACCAAAGAACTTCACTATTTCCGCTTGTCTTTTGAGAAAGTGGAGATTTACTTTTGACAAAATCATCCTACTCACCTTTCGGTGATTTATTTTTCTAACCTTTATAAAACTCGAGAAAGGAAACAGAAAAATATTTTAAATATGTATCAAAAGATTTACCTCAATCTTTCAAGTCGAACTCGGTAAATCCTTTTCAAAACATTTACTGGAAGAATGGAATAATATTTGCGAATATTTGAAATTATGATATCCATTTTTGATGGATCTAGCCTTCTTCCCAAATCATCTATTTAGATGCATTATTCAAACTCGTAAAAGAGCGATGGCTCCACGTGTCAGTGATTCCATTAAGAAATAATGGAATAAATTATTGAAAAGGTGGGAATAATGAGATAATGCGTCGTTAACTTTTTCGATATAAGGGAAGATTTGACGACAAGATTGAGATCATGAGATATTTCCTTGGATATTGTACCTGATTCTTCGGTATACTAAAAGTAATAAAGGTATACTGATTTGAACTATACTGAAATACGTACTGATGAAATAAATACTGTATTGAACCAGAAGTTCATACATATGTACAAGTGAAATATCTTACTGAACCAGAAGTTCATACGTACAAGTGAAATATGTATATAGTATGAACCAGAAGCTCATAAATGGAATATATATTGTATTGAACCAAAAGTTTAGCAATATTGTATTGAATCAAATATTCATACATCAAAATGAAATAATACCGTATTGAACCAGAAGTTCTATAATAAACGGTATTAGCTCGAGAAGCTTTATGATTTATAAAAGTGCGATATGTATACAATCCACCAAAGTGCACTGAGATATATGATTGAAATTACATGTGCGGAATTTTAGCCAATTGATATAATATAATATTTGGGAAAAACACGCCTGAAGCGTAATTATGCCTGAAGCATAATCACTATCGATTCCAAAATTAAATATCTCTTGAATGATTGAGATGATCCCTTCGAGACTAAATACTCATGGTGAGTAAAAGGGACATAATTAAATGTAAGAGACTCAGGTACCTGATGATAGAACATATAAAGAGATCTCTCTATGTTATATTCAGATGGAATCGATAAATAAGTCGACTGCATACCCTCTTATAAAAATGAGGTTGATGAAATTATAATACTTTGGCCAAGTATATAACCCCAATGTAGGGATTATTGTTCAAGGACCTGAAGTCCAAATGCTTAAATGTGTAAATCCAGTAATTATATGTACAAATGAAAAATATTTCACAGTCGTAAAAGATGACTCGTTGCGACCTGAAGTCCAAATGCTTAAATGTGAAAAGCCAGTAATTATATGTACAAATGAAAAATATTACACAGTAGTAAAAGACTACTCGTTGCGCGCAAATTTTTTTCATTGAACTGGCATGACATATGGTGGATAGACTATAGTCTAAATCACTAGCTTGAGCTCTTTGATATACCAATGAGTGAGGTCAAAATGTATGATTCTCATCTCGGTACTTTGGGAGTATTCTTTGATGTACCAGTTGATCGCGGTACGTTGGGATTTCAAGTAAAATGATTGTAGATTATATGTCGAAATTGATATCTATTTCAATGATTGATTATGCTCCTGCAAATTAGAAATTGCAGTTTATAAAGTGCAAGAACATACATGTATAAATCATTGAAAGATTCAATATGCCCAGATTAGTATCATTATAGAATGATACAAATGACTCCATGATATAATATGTTGAAAGTAAAATTGGAGTGTACTATTTATGACATCTGGGAAATTGATTATTCACTAGAAGTGAAAATGAAAATGAATATGTTTAATTATTCACCAGAAGTGAATCCTGGGAAATTGATTATTCACTAGAAGTGAATATGAAAATGAATATGTTTAATTATTCACTAGAAGTGAATTCTAGATTTTATTATTCACCAGAAGTGAATTCTAGATTTGATTATTCACCAGAAGTGAATTTTAAATTTGATTATTCACCAGAAGTGAAAGATGCAATCGATAAATTAGTACAACATTGCTTAATATAGCATGTTATGACATCATAAATGAGCTATGAACGATTTATATAAAGCTCATCATGAATGATATGTTTGATGAGAAGATACGAGATTGCATCAATATACTTGTGATATTCCATGAAAAGGAATAAATACGCGTTGCACTCTTTTTCCCTTAGCTGGGTTTTGTCCCACGGGATTTTCCTAGCAAGGTTTTTAATGAGGCAACAGTTGAGGCGTATTGATGAAAATTAATGAGAATAAAATACTCTTTTTCCCTTCGCTGAGGTTTTGTCCCAAAGGGTTTTCCTAGCAAGATTTTTGAGGCATCATCATAGCTATCAACAAGCTATAATTCAGCAACATATTGTTATACTGGAATGATATCAACAAATGAAGAAAATCATACACATCTTATGAAGAATGTTATGATATCGACTACACACAAGAAGATTTTCTTATATACATAATCCAGAAGAAAGATGATATCAATGTTCGAGAAGTTCATGAATACTTGATTGCACACTTCAGGGGGAGAATCATGCTGTCATGCTGTACTCTTTTTCCTTCGTCCAGGTTTTGTCCCACAGGGTTTTCCTGACAAGGTTTTAACGAGACAGCGGCTGTACTCTTTTTCCTTCGTTCAGATTTTGTCCCATTGGGTTTTACTGACAAGGTTTTAACGAGGCAGCACTAAAGCACTAAAGCACTAAAGCAGTGAAGCACTTCAGATTTCAGTACATGATTTGTACTACTTATCATTGATGTCATTTTTGATATTAGACTCAATGATTAATGATGGTCAACATCAGGGGGAGCAGCTGTACTCTTTTTCCTTCGCTCAAGTTTTATCCCACTGGGTTTTCTTAGCAAGGTTTTGACGAGGCAGACAATTGCGGAATATGTCATTCAAGGGGGAGTGTTATAAATAATATATAAATATGTGAATGACATTACCATTATATCCCTGTATACTTTACAGTATTACGATTGTGCTACTATCTACTCCTATAAATAGGAGCCATTTTCATAACATTGGTACACCAATTCTTGAATGAAAGAATTCTTTCTCTCTAAGTTCCCTATCTCTGTATATATTCGTTATTATGATTTCAATGGTTTTATAACAATATGCTGTTATGTTTATCCAAATTGATTGACAAACCGTCCTTTTCACAAACAAAATAATGGAGAAAGAATCTTGAAGACAAGATAATGAATGAGCCCACTTTGATAGGCCATTATAAAGATGACAAAAAAAATTATTATAAGTGAAAAGATGGAACCAATCAATTATTTTTAGGGTTTTTTTAATGGAGAATCTAATTCTATGCAACGCATGACCCTTATGATAGAAGATTATTTTATTTGGACAGCCTATTTCACTACAAAACATTGCCTGATTCTTAATCCTGACTTGCATATTCTTTCAAAATGTTTCTCCACCTTAATAAATAATATTTAAACTTTTTTTTTTTATACCTTTCTAAAAAAAATATAAACTCTCAATACTCCAAATTACTGCTTAATTGATATATATATATATATATATATATATATATATATATATATATATATATATATATAAATTGTGAGTTTCAATATTTTTATCAATGTTCTAAAATGCGTAATGCGTTGTGATGCGTCGAGGTCGAGAATCAAGAATCACAAGTTTAGGTGTATCAATGCGAAGAATAGTCGTCATAATGCGTTTCGTACTTTTAATAATATTTTAATTAATTTTAAGAAATTAAATAAATTTTTATATGAAAAATAGATTTTATTACATAAAAACTAAATAGAAATTTATGGTCGAAAATTTTATTTATATTATACTATTTGTTTTAAAATGTCAAAATATTTTAATCCTTATAAAATAAGAAAAATAATATTTAAATAATAGTTTGGGTAGAAAAGTCAAACAAATAATGGTAAGTAAAATCAATTAAAAAAAATTAAGCAAAGTAATTTAAAAAGAAAACAAGAAACAAAAAGTCTATCAGTTCCCATCCCACATCGGATGTTGATGTGGGATGGGAACACCTATTACCCTTATTAAGGGGTTGTTCAGTGGTAAGTCGAATTAAGTTTTTAAAGGGATTGCATATGTTTACATGTAGCCTCTTAGTATAGTTTTATTATTATTATTATTTAGATAGCACTGATTCAATTGGTTTCTAACTGATTAGATTGAAAAAGTAACGGTTTATTATTGATTCTTGACCATGAATCACCGATTTTTTCGATTTATGTTCAATAAAAAGCATTATTCCGCATATATGGGTAATGAGAGGCGTTTTCCTCAAGCATTGCACTAATGCGCGTCTAGGCGGCGTTTATTCTCGCATTTTAGAACAGTGATTTTTACTCACAAGTCAACTAATAAATAATGGAAGGGAGCAGTGAGTTGAGTACTCTATATTTCGAGAGCAGTAGAAATTTTTTTTTACCATGCAACTAAATTTATTGAAGTAGTGATATCAAAATGAATTAGGTTGCCAAGAATGATGGACCACATTAAATTGAATAAAAATTAAGGCTGCAATGGCGCACCACAATAAATTGGATAAAACTAGTAGGCTTGATTAAGGGAAAATTATACACAACATTACAATTTAATTACCTAATTTGAAAATCAGAGTTACAACTCTTTTAATCATAGTTCAGGTGTTAATTCAGTTTTATAATCATAATAAATTAACAATAAATTCATTCATTCCACCCAATTAGACCCCATCCCTACCCAGTGGCGGAGCCACCTATAGGCGAGGTAGCGCGGCCGCGCTACCTCGCCGCCGATGGTCCGCCATTGCGCTGCGCAGGTGGCGCCGCGCCGCAAGTAAGCAGGAATATTTTTTTTCTTTTTGCCCAAATTAGTATCCAACAAGCAAAATCTTAACAAAAATCAAAATCCCTAACCTTTTGGTTTGGTCCGACCCCCGCCACTGCCGATTCTCTGTGTCAAAAATCAAAATCCTTTGTGCAAAATCGTTGCTCGCGACTCCGCCACAATGCCACTGGTTGCCGCCGGCGAGCGCCAGTCGATCTGAGTCGTCTGACTCCTCCACTATCCAGCCGTCCAGACTCCAGCCGTCCAGCGTGCTTCTTGTTTTGTGTACTGTGCTGCTCTCCACTTCACTGTCGACGGTAATTGTTGTTTACTAATTATTTGTAGTTTTTTAGTTAATAAAGTATAAGTATTATTAATTATTGTATTAAGTGTACTGTGTATATGATTATTTTATTTATTTTGGTAATTTGGTTGTGTAATTTTTAGATTTTATAATGTTATTATGTTAATGTCTAAGTTTTAAATATTTTAATAAATATTATTGATGTTTGATTTATTATTATTTTTTGGTTATGTTAGATGTCATTCCCCAATTTTTTTTATCAATTTGTGATTTCTCACTAAGGTTAAACCTTAATTCGTTATAATTGATTTGAGAATTATACATAAATGTTACATTTAAGTTTTTGCAAAGTGGTTTAGATTTGTAAAATGTGACTATTGTGATGAAAATATGATTTAATTTGTGAATTGTGATTATTGATTTATAGGTTGTGAATTGAGATTTTGTGAATACTTGATTTATTTGTGATTATTTATTTACAGATTATGGAACGTTTTTTCTAACATAAATGAAAGTCTCAACATAAACGAAAGTCTCAATTTCTAGTGTCAACTCAATTTCTCATCGTTTGAATCTTAGGTATGTGAGGCTTGCCTTGTTTTAGTTTTGAATTTGAAATGTTATTTGGAATTTTGCGTAAATGTTAAGTTTTTGGAATATGTTCAGTGGTTAGCCCGTATTCACCTTATGTGAAATGAATTATATAGTAAATTGTAATTTGTGATTAGGATTTTGGTGAATATTTGACTTCTAAAATTGTGATTATGTTTATTGAGATCACAAATTTGTTGAGTATTTGATTTGATTTGTGAATTGTGATCCTTGATTTACAGATAATGGAACCTTTTTTTCAAACTAAACGAAATTCTCAACCTAGTAATTCTAGTTCTAATGGTCCCGCAACTACTTCTAATATACCACAAGAGTTATTAAACTTTGATAAGAAAACAAAATTTCACACTACATTCAATATGAATGATCTTGTGTCAAATCCAGGAAAGATGCCTCAATCGATTCGTATAATCCTAACATTAGAGATGATGTTAGGATGATATACTTATTAATTAGTTTTTAATATTATTTAATTAAATATTAAATATAAAATTTAGCTATTGCACCGTCATCGGTCAACAGTCAACGGTCCTCGATCAACCTCTGACCGCTCTAGCTGAACTTTAGTCCTAGATCCGCCACTGTCCCTACCTCAATCTGTAATTTCCATGATTTCCCTCATTTCAATCACCCACCCTCCCAAATATTTATCTCTGATGATGGCGTCACTCACTCTTGATGGCGGCACCACTTCTTTAGCGACAAGGAAGATTGACTGTTGCAGGCAGATCGACTCTGCAAGAGTCCCTGCGCCCCAATCACCATCCCAGAGGCAATGGTAGCCTACACATAGAGACGTGGTGGCGAGCATGCGACCGTCGCCTCTACGCTCGGCATGCGCGTTGCTCACTCGTGGGATCCTGCACTCTGTAGGGCCATGGTGTCTTCTCCGACGATTGCTTAGTTTTTTTTTTTATCCGACATCTTTTGTGCCTTTCATCTATCTTTTTTCATTATTTTTGTATGATTATTGATAGTTGTTAGTGTCATTTCCTAATGTGGTGTGGGAGTGGGTGGTGGTACCGTGGTAGCAGTGAGATAATATATGTGGTGGTGGTCGCCGCGGCGGCGGCGGGGGCGAGGGATAGGATTAGGATCTTAATTTGTGATTAGTAAGTCCCTTGTGACTGTGAAATAAGTTGTGACTTAATAATAATGTCGAAGTTTGTGGCCTACGAAATTCAAGATTTGTGATTGAAAATAAGTCATGATCGATCAATTTTATATCTGTGGTCGGAAAATAAGTTGTGATAGGTTAGTTTGATAGTTTGTGACCATTGTGACCTATAACATTTGTGGTTTGTGATCGAAAAATTAGTCGTAACCTATTAAATTTTTTATTTATAATCAACAAGTCTCGATTAATTAATTTGATAATTTATTACCTTTGTAACCTATAAAATCTGTGATTTGGGACAAAATTAAGTCATATCGATTAATTTGATAATCTTTTACATTCATTATCTATAAGATTTGTGACAAAAATAAGTTGTAATCGATAAATTTGAAATTTCTGATCGATAAATAATTCCTGACATATAAAATTTGTAATTTGTGATTTGTGATTGTGATTGTATGTTATTGTGACTTTAACCTATTTAATTACACATTTAATTAATAAAATATATTTAATTATTTATTTTTATTTTTACATGATTTTTAAAATATATATATTTATTAAATTTATTAATTTTAAAAGAGAAAATTACATAATACCCTACATTTTAATTACTAATTTCAAAAGTGAAAATTATAGGTACCCATGTTTTATATAAATCAAATTCAAATATGAGATCAAACATGTACAACTTCAAATCTCAAGTTGTCATTAATAAGTTAAAATAATAATATTCTAAAATTAAATTAATTGCTCAATCTTATCTCAATCCCACGTCACACAACACTACTTCAAACCCTAATTATTCAATTTCTCTCCTAATCCAATTGCTTACCACCATCTCCGCCACTTCCCCTGACGGCTACACCCTCATCTCAGGTTAGATCCAGCTACCTCTTCGAACGTCGCCAGCAGATCGTCGCTGGTAGAGGCGATTTCAAGGTAAGCATTGGCTACTATTACCTCGAGGCAGCGGCGTCACCGCTGCTGCTTCGATCAAGCGACGATATCACTGCATCGATCTAGCAACGATGTCGTCGCATCGATCTGAGGGGAGATTGTAGGAGAGGGACTAGATGTGGACATGGTTGGGGATGGTGGAAAAGGAACAGAGGAAGTTGAGGAAGCTAGAGATGGGCACGAAGAATGTGGTGAAGCAGAGTTTTGGGTTTTGGAGAATGAGGAGTAGGTGAATACGTTGCTGACGGTAGTGGCGGAGATCACCTTGTACGTGGTATGTGAATCTGATGCTTATTATTTCCTCTGCGACGACAATGAGTGTGCTGATTTGAACCAATATGATTTATGGAGCCGGAAAACATGCGCATGGAAGATGGATCTTAGTTTTTCAGTTTTTGTTTGCTTCTTTAAACTTTGGGTGGTGGTGCAGTCGACTTATGCGGCGACGACAATGACTATGTTAAGGGAGGAAATGGAATTTGGACATGGTGTGGAGTTTTGCTGCTGATGGTGGTGGTGGTGGAGTCCGTGGTGGCGGAGGCCACGATGATATTCAAGGGCACCTTGGTAGTGTGGTGTCGAAGGTGGCGGTGTAGGTGGTGGTCCGATCAATGTGGTGGTGTGTTGGTGATTGTCACATTAAATAAATTGTTACCTAAATATTTTGTATTTGTGACTTGATTAAAATCAATCTTGATTGTTAATGTGTCCTAAAAATAAGTTTGATTTGTGACCTAATATTTTGACCGTTTGTAATCCTAAAATAATCTGTGACTTGAACATGGTGGTTGTGACATTAAAAATAATTGTTGTAACTTAAAATATTTGTATTTTGTGACATGATATTTTATAATATTGTGACCTTAATATTTATAATTAATAAAATATTTCTAATTATTTAATTTAATTAATTAATCTTAAACCTAATTTTTGAAATTATACAAGTCTCATCTCAATTTTGAAATTTACATTTATAATCACCTTATTTATATATTTTTCCTGTTTCAAAAAGAAAAATTTCAAGGGTAGGTTCATGGACTGATCTGGGTCTACCCCAAACGTTATATCGGCCATTCTCAAATCCACAACGAACTTTCATCGGACTTGATTATAGGCGAGTAGCCCAATAAACTGTTTCTGTCAATACTAAGTACCGGTATTTCACTCAGGTTTCGACATGCTTCGTTTAGATTCGAATTTTAAAAGAATAGAAACCAAGATTTTTGGCTATTCTAAGTAGAATAGTCGGGTCCAAATTCAATTATGAAATTGAATTGGTTCAGTTCGATTCGATTCTCTACCATAATTAAAATTTTTAGCATTTATAATAACATTACATTAATTCAACCAATGATATGGAACAATCTTAACTCTTACAAAATAATATAATGTAATTTAAAATTTAAAAATAATAAATTGTCTAATAATATTCATTCTAATGTATGCAAATTACCAAAAAGTAAATAATAATTTTAAAACATTGGTGAATCTAAAACATTGATTACTTTGTTTCAAGCTTTCAAATCTATATTAATCCACTTATCCCACTTCCACTGGCTCCATTATTTGAACAATGCCATCATTTTCATTGGTTCTACAATGCATACAATAATTTCACGATCGAAAATAGATTGAACCTTGGACAATTAACTTAATCACTTAATCATTTAATTATTTAATTTATTTAAAATAATAAAAATAATTTGATCTATACAATATAATTTATTTATTTTTAAATTAGGGAGATTGATTCTTATTTGGTTCTTCAATTCTTGGAGTGGTACTGGTCAAATCTATCGAGTACAAAAATAATATTAAACTTTCTAAACTTATGTTTGGTATAAATTAAAATATACATTTTAATTTAAGTCAAAATAAATAATCAATTACAATCACATATTTCGTGAGACCTATAATTTTTCAATCACATTATTGTTTTGCTTGATTTCCTTAGCTAATATATATTTTGGAGCCACTATTTTCGTCATTACTTTCATTAGATTCATTCTTTGCAATATTCCAACATTACTTTTATTGAACACTATATTTCCACAAAGTTTAACAAAAAAGAATTATTTAGGAGTTTTATTAAAAATACTATATTCATACCCATTACATCCCAACATTACTTTCATTAAATTCATTCATTAAACACTATATATTTCCTCAAAGTTAAACAAAAACGAATTATTTATATAAAAAAATAATAATAATACGGAAGGTCTATTTTAAAATATAATAATCTAAAAGGACATTCTTAGTCTCAAACATTTACGAGCATTGATTTTATTTATTTATTATTACTTTAAACTAAAAAATCAATAGCCTTGACGTGATCATCAACCTATTG
Organism: Ligustrum vulgare; assembly: GCA_963555705.1. Lineage (NCBI taxonomy): Eukaryota > Viridiplantae > Streptophyta > Magnoliopsida > Lamiales > Oleaceae > Ligustrum > Ligustrum vulgare. The sequence continues at coordinate 49,506,163 of OY743174.1, forward strand.
TGCAACACGCTTTGTTCCTTTCCTTTTCATAGGTATATGGGATAATTTAGTTAACTAGGCTTAATTTATTGTCTTTTTAATTATGTCTGTCGACTTCAGAAAACATTTTGCAAATCCTTGACAAATTGTGATGATAGTTTAGTGGGAGTTGTGAAATAATTCCAAAAATTGGAAAAGAAATGTCAAAACTATTAATATGAAACTAGTTAGCAACGTATGTGTTGCAATTGGCTTTGTAATGATTTTATGAAATATATTTGAATTTCTTGAATTGATATCTTAATACACGTTAATTATTTTTAATATATATATATATTTTAAAGAACTATGTAAATTAAAAGCGTATTTACATGTTAATTATCTATTAGATTAATATCGAGTCAGTATTTCTTCAAGATAACAACTGAAAAAAAGATCAAACTTGCTAACAAATTGAAGTTAATTAACTTAATTTCACTAAATTGAAGATGATTTTGTTTAAAGTTCGGACTTGCATTAAGGTGAAATAAGATATATGTCAAGTACATAACTTTAGCATATTTATTTTTTCAAAAACTATTATCAACTAAACGATGCTTCTAATATATTACCTTCTCAAATACTTGTCGCTTGCAATGTTTATAAATAATTGAAGTCGAGATTTGAATAAAAAAAATAACAGCTGTGATAAAGCATTGAATAACTTAAAAGCATGCATGTTAGTTCTCTTAACTGCTAAAACAATAAGTTATATATATTAATTAAAAAAAAATCACAAGTCTCCATGTTTCTTAAAAATCACCAAACATGAATATATATGTAGATTGTGACATTTTTCACATTTATACGAAATATTAGTAAAATATTTGGTGGCGATCAATATTTATTAGTAACATCATCTATTTATTTATATATAAAAACGAAGTAACCGTCACAAAACATGAATATATATGTAATGATTGAACAATCCAAATTCCAAATTGTAATGTTTGCAAATTTAAATTATACTTTTGAGTACTACATGCATTTGGTCCCAAATAATAAAATAAAATAAAATAAAATAAAAAATAAACCGTTTTGAGCACTTTTAAATTATATAAAAAATAATTATTATTCTTATTATGTATCATTAGACTTTTTTTTTAATGAAAAATTTGAAAAATTACATCAAAAGCATTACAAGTCTAATTTAAAAAATAAATAGATAATTTTCAATCGTTATAAGAAAAATATTCAAAATCCGTAATTTAGAAATCTTGTTAGATTTATTTTAAACAAAATAAAAGATTATTAAAAAACATTATGCTTAATCATAGTGTAACTAATTTGATAAAATAATATTAAATTATTTCTAGAGATATAAAATTATATTACAAAATGTGTTGAAAAATATTTAAATAACCCGAAAATGTTTTAGTTTAAATAACTTAAGAACATTTGTTAACGAGGATGTCAAATCGAAGATCTCAAATAGAAGTTTAATATAAGATAACAAGGAGCAAGTCATTGGTAGGATAAGGAAAGGACTTCCATTAAATTAAATATACTAAAAAATCATTTGAAGAGGTTGCTGTTGAACTTAGCTCTGATGTAGTGAAGGTTTGGGAGGCTGCTACCTTTAAGAACGAACCGTTTATCCAAGTTTCACAAGAGGAAATCAATAGATAATCAACACGGTTCAAATACGGTTTATTAGGGAAATTCTCATATAATAAGCCTAGCCTCCGATTAATGCCATTAAACAGGCAATGAACACTTTTGAATTTTTTAGATAAGTTAATGTGGGAATCTTCCCATGTCCAAACCTCGTGCCCAAGTGAGGTTCTAATCCAAAATCAATTGATCACGTGTGGAGTAGCTTACTTGAGTTATATGATGATTTATTTCTTTCCTCACGATCGATGTGGGATATTTTGTATACCCAACAATATCTATGATCTCATAAAGAATCTCAAATCATACCGGTATGGATTGCTTTACCAAACTTCCTTTAGTCTTCTATGATAATGATAAAACAGTTAATTAATAGGAGTAAATCTGCAGTAATCTTTGTTGGAAACAATCTGTAATAATTATAAGAAATGCAGTGAAATGAAACTTTCAAGAAGATGAATATAATAAATTACTGACTTGAATGCATATTGAGGTTAGTGTTTTGTTATGTCCTATAACAGAATTTCACCCCTACTCATGTGCTTGCAGTTCGATGAGCGTCTGCTACCAGGATTCAACAATCTGTAACCAAGAATCTAACACCCAATTCTTGGCCCTGGCGAATTTACTGGATGAATTTTTCTCTCAGAATTTGAAGGATAGAATGAAAAACTTGATTAAACTTAATTCATGTTTCTGTATTTATAGACCTCCAAAAATGTAGTTATGTTATGAAAAGTTGTGTTGATCAGACACAACTTTTTTCTTTCAAATCCTTACAAAATCGAATTTGGACATAACTGCTAACTTGAAACCGAATTTATGTTATTGGACCAACCAAATAAATAAAGTGCAAAAATTAATGTGGAAATTACAAAGAACCCTGTATTTTAATATTGAAATTCAAAAATAAGTACAAATTGATATTTATTCAGAAATTAGGTCTTAATTAAGTTATTTAATATATTATAAAAAATTATATATATATATATATAATTCCAGTAAGACACAATTAGCGTGTATATAGATAGAAACAACATTTTAGAAAAAAATAAAACAAAAATCATTAACCTAAATATCCGGCCACGATACATATCTGTTACATTCCATTCACGTATAACCATTAAGCACGAAACTTCCTTACCCCGACACCGCTCTTTGCAAAACCTAAATCTATTTGGACTCCTCCCTCCATTGAATTCAAACCAAGCTTCGAAGCCGAAGGAGAAAACATTGTGCAAATGTCTGAGAAAAGGAACCCGGACAAGAAAAGGAAGCGAGGAGACAAAAAGCACACCGGAGGAAAAGAAATTCAAGCAGTTGGAGTTAGTAGAAGAACACAAACACCAGCGGTATGTATGCTAAATGAATTCATTTGTGACCTAAGAATGCATTAAATAGTATGGGTGAACTTATATAGTAAGGGTTCGTGCGAAGAATTTTTTAAATCTGACCTCAATTTTTTATGTAAACGATTTGGGCATTTATGGCAATGTAATCGAGAAAATGAAATAAAACGTTTAATCCGATGTATGTAAACTCGTGACCTTAATTTATCAACTTTGTGACCTAAAGTCAATTGTTGGTTCAGAACGGTTTTGATATGAATGTGACCTTGAAATTTGATTTGGGCATAGGTCCTGTGACATGAAATTGGATCAGGGCATACAAATGTGACCTGCAAATTTCCCATTTTCCGCACAAATAAACTAACTTATCAAATTTCAGAAAATGGTTTTTGAAAATAATTCATCAATCCTTCGTTTGTATCTGTATATGTAGTTTTCAAAACCTTTGTTGTGAATGTGACCTTACATTGGATTGGTGTCTGTTGAATGTGACTTGAAATTGTTGTGAATGTGACCTTAACATTTGATTTGGGAATAAGAAACGTGATATGAAATTGGACCTGTGCATACAAATGTAACATGTAATTGGAACAAATTAAGGCTATCTATATTGTAATAGTTAATGAATGTTTTCTTTAACAAGTGTGACTTTGTGCATACCCATGTGACCTTAACTTAAAATTAAACTTTTTTTTTTTTTTTTTTTACATATGCATACATGTACAGTTGTGAAATTATTTTTTATCCTTTTAATATGTTCCCATTATTTTGTTCTTTTTAGGTATCATGGAAATACTTAATACCAGATTATGACTGGTTTCCGGGGAAAATCACATCAAACATCACAAAGAATGCACTGATGAATTTCAAGTTCAAACTTAATGATGAGCAGAAACATATACTGTCAGCGACGTTTTTCTCATATTATCTTGACTGCCATGAGATTATCTTGCAGCCGCAATTGATACATTATTTTCTCCTCCGAATGGTAAAACAACCCAATCCACATGAGTTGTGGTTTCACATTTCAGGGAGATATGTCAGGTTCGAGCTACCTGAATTCACTTTAGTGACCGGCCTGAGATACGTTGGTGTCGAAAATCGGAGCAACATGGCCTTGTTACCATCCACAATAAAGGCTACTTACTTTGGGCATCTGACATCAGTAACAAACGAAGATATAAGAGATGTGTTTCTTAGGGTAACTGGGGCACCTGATCTCGATGTCGTACGACTTGGAATCCTATATTTGCTTACGTCTTACTTTTTCTCCACATCGTACAAAAACAGTTGAGGAGTTCTTTTTCCCAATAGTCGAAGATTTTGATGCTATGGGAAGGTTCCCATGGGGTAAAGAATTGTTTGAAATGACAATTATGTCACTAAATGATGCCTTGGGAAAAATAAATATTCACTACCGTCTGGGGGGTTTTCTAATAGCATTTCAAGTTTGGATTTATGAGACTATTCCAACATTGAATGGCAGAATCTCAACTAGGATTCAGACGACGTTTCCTAGAATCGAAACTGACGAGCTGACAAGATCCACGTGTATTCCACACTAGATGAGAAGATTTTCTCAACTTCTAATGTAAGTGAACTAACTTTCATATCAACTGAACTTTTTATCAGGAATGTTATCTTAGATTAGCTGAATGATATACTAGATCACCTGTCACATGTGTCATGTATAATTGAGGTCACCTTCACATGCATATTTCGATAATATTTTTAACACATCGAACATCATGAATCCCGTGTCATATTTTAAATTCCAATGTTGTTATCATTATGAGCATTAGGTAACATCTTACAATCTACAGTCTGATTAGGCGTAGAGCTACTAGGTCACATGCACATATTGTCAGGTCACAGGCAAAAAGCCATAAGATAACAAAGGCACTCTTTGGGGACACGTTTGAAATGCATGAACAATTTTAAAGCAACATTTTCCACATAAATATTTATAAATTCAGGGCGCATTTTCATGTTTACCATTTTCAAATCTTTGATGCATAGGTTGAAGTATGCGACCTAGATCCTAGCCCAATGGAGATTGCACAAAATTATATGGTTGGTGTGACATATGTCAAACCATGACAACCACAAGAGGAGGGTTCTGAAAGTTTGTATAAATATGCCTCAAAATCCAGGACAAAATCATTGCTTATTAATGACGGGAGATTGGGCCATGCTAGTGACATTAGCAACGAAGATGATGATTTTATCGACCCTCCTCCACCAACAAGCCACAAGCGCGATGATGGGTTTGATAACATGACTTACCGGAGAGGCTGGCATTAGATGAGGCTGACTTCATGCATTCGACCTAACCCAACTACATTCCTACAATGAATACTGATGACTCGCAGCCAGAAGAGGAGCCTGCTTCTAACACTGTAGCTTGTTATTAATTTATTCAACAAAAATAAATTATGTACTATGTAAACATTCTAGTTTTTTGCAACCCATATGTTATGCAGGAGTATGACAGATGGAAGAATGAGGTGACAACGCAAATATCTGAAGTTCGAACGCAAAACAAGAGACTGACTGGGGAGGTGAATGAACTGAAATCACAGCTCAAACTCATGCAGTGCGACAGATCCGACCTACTTAATGTCATTTTGAATTCACAACATGATATAAAGAATGAGCTGAATGAATTAAGGTCTGAACTCCAATTCTTGTCCGATTCTGTGTCGACAAAGATATCAAGTGCACTAGAAACCTTCCAAAACAACTTCAAGGATAAGTCGCAGCCACATGATGTTCCTGTTCCCCAGGAGGTACACTTTTTGTGTGGTAACCTGAATTTTATTTCTTGATGTGTGGAAAAAATATAGCAAATTACAAACTTGGTTTCATTGGAAATGTATGTAGGCTCCAAATTCAAGTCAACTATCTGATGTCAAGGGAAAGGGGAAGATGTACCCAGAGGATGATGCCCCGATAACAGTTGCATTCAAGAGCCCTTCTTTTGATCTAGGCATGGGCCACAGACAGTCTCTGGAACAAACTATCACACCTTTTGGAATGGGAACACATGGAGAGGCACGGGGAAAACTAGACAAAATAGTTGCTACTGTAGTGCAGGAATGTGAAGAAATGAAACAGCAGGTAAGGACAATAAAACACTCATTCAGATGTCTAAATGAACAAGCACAATATTAAATGACTTCTCGCTTATAGCTTGTGACCTCATATGTGAATGTATGCAGTCAAGAACACCATGACTGCCAGTGAAGAGAGCAACACGGCTTCCTAGGTCACTGAGGTCTCCCTTTCTTGCTGGTGAAGAGAAACACATCAAACCATCTGAACATATTCTTGTGTTTCAGAAGTACAACCAGTGTGCGGATGATGCCGATATAAAGACGTTCAACAACTGGTTTAATAGGGGTTATAAGCCTAATAACAAGTAAGTCTTTTCGATTTTGTTTTCGAAATTGTAACTAATTAACCTTTTTTATATAAGTTTTATGAACATGAAATATTATTTCACGTGCAGGAAAAAATTCAGTGACGATGACGATGTCATAAACCCCCCATTTCAAATTGGACCTATTCCAGTTGGTTCCAAAACATGGTGACATGACCTTATCAACCCCAACTCTTCGCTATGTAGCACGGTAAGATCACAAACACCTGTATTAAAATTGCGAAGTCACATAGTATATTTAACATTGAATTTATTTAATATTACAGCACATTGATGCGTGCTTCCATTTCATAAGGCACCTAGCAAAACATGGTACTAACATACGGGGAAGGTTCACTACAACAGACTCATCATTTCAAGGATTATTGAAACCTTTGTTTATAAAGTTCATGACTGACCTGTCAGTGCTATCTTCTGCTACATATTTCAAAGAGGTCATGACAGGGGGACGATTGGAATTGAACTCCCCATGGGCTGAGGTTGACTACGTCCTTATTCCAATCTTGCCATTTAACAAGGCACACTGGATGCTTGCGTTCCTCAACGTAAAAAATCAAAGGATGACAATCTTCAACTCCTGCTCCAGGACATACCGAGGCAATATGGTCTTTGAGGGGGTTCAACCATTTTACAAGCTTATCCCGGCTTTGATGAAAGAAATTGGTATTTGGAGCAGAGCATCCAACCTGCCTAACAAAGATCAGGTGGGTCTTAGATTGGACATGGTAGAGGGCATCCCCCAGCAAAAAAATGGGTGTGTTCCCGACATTTTATTAACCAAGGATTGTTTCTTTATTCCATACATTTTCTTAACATTTACTTCTTTTTGATGGCCCAGGCATGATTGTGGAATTTTTGTCATTGAATATGCGTTATACCTATTGCATCGGAACATGAAGTCAATGCCTATGGACTTCGATGCCAAAGCTGCACGATTGGAGATAGCTGCTTCCCTGTTCAAGCACCGTGAAATTAGAAAAATAACAAATCGCATTACACCTAATGTTGAAAGCATTGTCATAGATGAAGACTGATTCCGTGTTCTGGATATTTTCATAATTTACTAACAGTACAAGACTAGTGGTATTAGTGTTTTTGGTAAAATGTAGATGTACATAACCACATTTCAGCTAGTTGGTGTTCCATGGATGTAAAACATTTTACTTTATTCACCCCGTGTAGTGATTTCCTGTAATCAGAGGCTACTATTGATAAATGTCATGATTCAGATTGATAGAAGCATTTAGGTCACAGTTACAATGTACAAATTTTGCTTCTGATTACTGTAATCATGATATGGTCACATTTACATTTCATCAGGTCACATTCACATTTATCACATTCCATATTCAATCTCCATAGTTGACTTTCTTGGAAATTAAAATGAACCCTGTAATTTAAATTCACCATTGTGTAATGTCTAGATTTAAGAAAGATATAAGCATTAGGTCAAATGTTCATTTTATCAGGTCACACGCACATTTCATTTTCCTCATGTGCAATTGAAATCCTGGCATCAGAGGTCAATTTTGCATATTGTCACGATTTAGAATGATATAACCATAAGGTCACATTAAAAATCTACTACAATTTCCATTCTGCTTACCATTAGGTCACACTTACATTTCATTAGTTCACATTCACATTATTTACATTCCATATTCTGCCTGGACATTTGAATATCAGGCACCCTGTAATTTCAATCCACTGTTGTATAATGTAAGGACCTAGAATCATATAAGCATTAGGTCACATTTATAATCTACAACATTTTCATTTCATATTAATGTAATCATGGTGTGGTCACATTTACATTTATTCAGGTCACATTCACAAATTCACATTTAATATTCAACCTTTACCATTTAATCCCTGCAACAAGAGGTAACATTTTTAAATGTGAAAACATGATATTCATCATTAGGTCACATTAAAATGAAACGGCCTAACCTAATTTTTTTATCGTAATAATGATTACAAAACATATGAATAAAACATAACCTACTTACACACAATGAACTACTTGATTACATAGTCAAATACTCAAATATAATATATCAATCTTCCAACAACTTATTTTCATTCATTATACCCAACATCGTACATCAATGTTGTGAATGTAAAGGCTTATTGAACATCAAGTAACAAATTAAAGACATCATTAAGAAATACTTTCACATCAACGACCGCTAGTCCTAAAAATTTATTAACTTATGCGTCCTGCACTCTTATGACTGATGGGAAATAAACTTGTACAAGACCGGCGGTTGTGCCCCCTCTCGCCACATCGTCCGCGTTTCATCTTCGATTTTCCTTCACAAGCTGATCTCTTTCTCTTCTCCGATGGTCTGCCTGTACTCCTCTTCTGGTTGGGAGGTAACACAACAACTTTAGTAACTTCATCTGGCAATTTCCATTCACTGGGATTGCCAAGTGGGAACACACCGTCTCGGTATGTAGACTTATAAGCATTGCTTGTGTAATAGTAAGAACAATATTCGTAGGGATCCCTCTTTGTGAATGCTATCACACCTAGAGCATGTGGACATGGCATATGGTCAACCTGAATCATCCTACATGTACATTTACGCTGCTCTATATCGACCACAAAGGACGCAGATTCATCTTGTACTGAATACATTGCATGGTTTGATGGTGACACCTGAAACAATCCCCAACAATCGTGATTACAGCTGTAAAATAACAAATGCAACTTTACAACAAGGTCGCAAATTATACTATTACCCTTAGGCTCTGTAGTTCCATGCTACAACCTCTCAACAATTTCTCGTACTTGCTTGAAAGCTTTGTGAAAGTACCTGTGCACTGTCCTTATTTTTGCAGAACCAGTTTTGTACCATTTGCCTCAATGACTCTAGCAACGACACTATAGAAAAGTTTTTGGCTGATTTTGTCACAGCATTAACTGATTCTACTATGTTAGACGTCATCGTTGAATACCTGTTTTCGAGCATGTGGTATCTAGACCACTTTTCATAACCCACTTCTCGCTGAAAGAAATAAGTTTAGTAAACAAGAATTTCATTAGCTACAACTTTACGTATACACGTAAAAACACCAAATAATGGACTAGTTTAGCATACTTACCAAAAAACCCCTAATACCTTCATCAATAGCGTCCAATTGCAACATTTGGTATTAGAACTCTGAGAATGTATAAGCATGTACAACGTAATTATACGGTTCTATTATATTGTGACCTGATTTGCCGTAATGCTTCTTCAGATTCTGCAGTAAGTGATACGAACATATACCATGACATGTTCTGGGATATACACTTTCTATACCCTTTCTTATACTCTTGTGACGATCTGATACAAAACACAGACCTTCTCTTGTACCATATGCCTTCTTCAACTGTTCAAAAAACCATTTCCATGATCTATCATTCTCACTATCACCAATACCAAATGCTAGTATAAAAACGCTATTATTTGCATCCTGCGTACATGTTGTAAACAGAGTACCACGGTATTGTCCATTCAAATAAGTTCCATCAACAACAATTATAAGCCTACAATGCATCCATCCACGAATTGAGGCACCTATGGCCATGAAACAATATCTGAACCTATTATCAGTATCAATATGAATCCCTGTGATCGAACCTGGGTTATTTCGTTCAATCATATGCAAAAAACCTGGTACATGTTGAAACGATTCTTCTGGGTCTCCCCTGATCAATCTCAAAGTCTTCTCCCTTGATCTCCAAGCTTTAACGTAATTCATCGAAACCCCATAAGTGTGCAACATGTCATTGCATATGTCGTTTGGTTTGTAAGTTGTGCAGCTTGAGTTGAATTTGTATTTAATGCATGAGGACACAACTGCAGTTGATACTTGCCTATGTGACCCCAAAACTATGTTGGAACCACATGTATGACCATCATGAATGTATCTAATCTTGAATAGGTCAGTTTTCTCCAATCTGGATGACCTGCAAATCTAATTGCAGGTGTCATTTGAGCATCTCACAACATATTCTTTCTTATCCGACCTGAGAACCACGAATTCAAACATATGTTGTATTGCATAAAAGGACATGCTCAATTTGAGTACTTCTTTGTTCTTGAAAATCCTATTCACCTCTAAATCCCTGTCATCAGGGTTTGTTACACTGATGTCAACTGTTTCATCAGATATTACATCTGGCTCAGTGGTCACAGCACATATGTCTGATGCAAATCCATGCGTCGAATGTTGATCTACATTGCAACCATGAGTGACTTTAACTGGCTCCATGAAGTTGAAATTACCTGGTCTATGCACCCTTTCCAATAAGGTGATCTCAATTGTCACAGGATATTTAGAGGGATCCGTATTTACACTCTTCAGTGTTAGATAGGACATCACACTATTATCATTCTTTATTCTTACTGGGTTTATGTCACCACTCAATTCACAGCTCATTGACACTGCCACCTTGTTTGGGTCTATTCCAAACTCTGTTATTACTATGTCCACGAAGTTAGTGTAGTTGCATCCTTCATCAATACTAACAAGGCGGATTGTGACCCAAAAATCGCACACACATGTACGTAGCCCATTCCTGTAAGTGCAATTAAACTGCGTTAACGAGGAAATAATATCAAACTATAAAGATGTGACTCATCATATTATACTTCATTCTTATCTAACAGAACTTGCAATTTGTAATATGAAAATGCAATGTGATCTCGTCACAAAACTATCATTCTCACGTGCATACAGACTATCAATTACTGGATGTCATTTATGAAATTGCATCCATTTAGCACGACATGCAATAAACATTTTTCGCGTCAGAATGCGAACTACGTTCACAACTATCTGAATTCAGAGCCCGTTGATAGAGCCTACATCAGATAACGAAAATGAAATGTGACCTCAATCATTATTTTCGAACATGCTTTACATATGTAATATGAGCCATTCAATGTGACCTCGAAACATGACATGTGACCTCGTAACAATTCTACCTACTTTACCTTCCTACAGACTCGCAATTACTTCCGTTCATCTCTGTAAGTGGATCCATTTACTACCACATGCAATAAAGTTTTTGGCATAGTGACGCGACAAACTTATACAACTGTCTAAATGCAGAGCCCTATGACAGAGCATCCATCTCACAACGTAAATCAATTGTGACCTAAATCATTAATGTAGCAAAAAAGGTAATCAATCTTACCGAACTTCACTGCGTCCTGGTCACCCTTTAGAATTAATTGTGATGTAATTACAATTTCTTAGTAATTTCATAAAGATTGTCGATGAAATCTTCTGTGACTTCCTTCTGTATTTTCCTTCTCAATCGGTTCTTCAACTGATGCTGTGCGTTAATGGAGTAATTTTAATGTCGATTTGGAATAAATGTGTCAAACAACGAAATGATGCTTCCATATTGTGGATAATTAAGGAAATGTTAAACGTAACCGTTTCCGTGATTGTGGGGACGCATCAAACATTAATTATCGTTACTCTATACATATATATATATATATATGTATGTATATATAATTTGTCTGATTTTTGAATTTTTCCATAATATACTTGATTATTGATAATCAGAACTATAACAACCTATAAAATGTATTTTTCCCAAAATTAATTAATTTAGATCCATGAGACCTCAAGGCCCATCTTTTGACAAGCTCAAATTACATGGCTTAGGCCCAAAGCCCAATAGGTTGGTCTTTTGTCCAATTTAATAAGTATATAACTTTTACACTTATAAAGTGATCTATATCTTCATTTCTATCCTATGTGGGACAAACTTCATCCAAAACTCTTTATATTTCTATACAAACTCCAACAATCTTCCCAACAAGTCTGTGTAGATTACAGAAACTTCACTGTCATCTAGAAGGAATAAGTTGAGGATAAACAGACCAGAAAAAAGTATATTCATGAATAATATACTTAATTATTTGGAATATAAGAGGGATTTCTAACAAAAATACTGGTAACCTATCCCAAGATCCTACTGATATATACCAGTTTGCCTTGCCATTGATTATTTCAGTAATCAACTCTCTAAGATACTGAGGATTGTGAGGACCTCTTCTCTTGGAAACCATCCCTACCAATCCTGCTGGCTGGGACATAATCAACCAAGAGTTACATGAAGCTATTATTGATTTCTTTGAAAGAAAAATTTTACTCACACCTCCATCATCCTTACTCCTAAGAAACTTAATGCCTTGGAATGGAAGGATTAGTTTACAGACCTATCTATCAGCCTATGTAATGTATTAAATAAGATCTTTACCAAAATTCTTACTTCCGGGAACAATAGGCTGCTTCCCAGCCCAGGATTATATCTTCTTCTCAAAGTGGCTTCATCCCGGGAAGAGACATAACTGATAACATTTTGTTGGCATAAGAATTAATTTACCAGGTGGATAGAAAAATCACTCCTTAAATTGGACATGGCCAAAGCTTATGATAGAGTGGATTGGAATTTCCTTTTCCTTTTCAGAGTGCTTAGCAAATTTGCTTTTAATCAAAATTGGGTTGACAAAATTAGCATACGTATTAGCAACTTTTCAGTGATGATCAATGGTGATCTCAAAGGTTCTTTAAGTCCAGCAGGGGCATTCGGCAAGGGGACAATATTTTCCCCTCCTTATTCATCATACTGGATGAATGCTTTTCTACAGGACTAGACAGACTCTTCACCAGGAACATTGATATAAATTATGCTTATGGTAGACTAATGAATCCAACGCTTTTAAAATCATTTAATAATAATAATAATAATAATAATAATAATAATAATAATAATAATAATAATAATGTCGCAATTTATTTCTTTAGCATAATTTTTAGTTTTATATTTTCAAAATATCTTTCATTGTTCAAATAAAGTTGGGAACTAATAATTTGCGGTCTATGTGGAACGATAACTCGAAATCTTTTGTCCATTATATTACTTGAGTGGGATATTGTACACTTGCAAATCAAGACATCACGTCTCATAAAGATAGACATACTTTCCTTTTTTGTCTACGTACATCAAATTATATACCACTTTCATTGTTGAGAGTATAGATGATTATTTAAGTTTCTAACATGTCATATTTAATGTATTATCAATAAATATGAACTATTCATATTTAAACAATTATTAATGTAGGGTATATCATGAAAAATGTAAGAAAATTTATATCTGCAACTATATTAACCATGTCTTTTTAATCTATATAAAATAAGAAATAAGTCAATCTTTATAAAACAGATGGAAAAATAAAAAATAACAAACTAAACCGAGCAATGTAAGAAATGAATTTGGTACCTTTAGATGAAACAAGAAAAGTTATAACCAAACAAATCAGGAAAATTGTTACGGTTTTAATTTAAGGTAGTTATATTCACCATATTAAATGGTTCATTCAAGTTTAGTTTAGATTTGTAAAGAGTTGATTTTATTTTAGTAATTGGTTAATTTCACAAAATATCACTTAAGTTTCAACAAAATTTCAAACAATACTATTAAGCATTAAAGTACTCTATCATTACATAATATGTCACTTAAGTTTCAAGTAGTTACTCAAAATGCCATTATGTCGACTTACTTATCCAAAAATTGGCGCAAATAGTCTTTAATATCATGTCGATTTTCATTTTGATACAAAAGCCACTAATCTTTTATCTAAATTAACAAAAGTGATCATTTCTTATTTAAATGACGAATATGTTCTTAATTTTAAATAGAAAATTTTACAATTCAGTCATAATCTTTGTAGTGCAATTGTGTTTGTTCATAACTTTGTTTTTTATATTTAATTAACTAAGATTAGTAGAATAAAAAAAAATTCATTAGAATTTTATTGACCAAACGAATATTATACATATAAATCTATTCATATAATCTAAAAGCTATTATGAAATAAATTAACTTACTGTTTGGCAACATATTTTTTTTTTTTTTTTGGTTTATAAACATATTTTTTTACACAATTTTTCAAACCACTTTTCAACCATATACATTTTCTCTCTTCAATTTTTAACCACAAATTTTATCTCGAAAACACAAAAAAACCAAAAGAAATCGTTTCTTTGGCCGCTTAACAGATTGTAAATTAATATTTGTTTGGAATAGAATTTTTAAAGAAATAATAGATTTTTGAAAATGCAAAAAAAAAAAAAAAAAAAATCTTTTTTACAAGTCAGTCAGAGAGGTGGTCTTCTCAATCAAGAAAGAAAGCTATGTAGGACCTGATGGTAAAGACAGATCTAGCCGCCGGCGAGTTAGCGCGGCCGCGCTAGCTGGATCCAGAGGAGACCCAGATTTTGATTTTTTTTTTATTCTTCTTCTTCTTCTTCTTCCAGAGGAGACCCATCTGATTGAGATTCCTGTGAAGAGGTCATGAGAGGAGGCTTTCTGGAAGAAGAGTGACTGAAATTCCGATGAAGAGGCCACGAGAGGAGCTGGAGCCTGGATGAAGAGGAGTCACCTGGAGCCTGGAAGAAGATGAGTCATTCGGGAAGATGAAGTCTATGCGTCAGCTTGTTTTGGTTTGGTCATTATGGGTCTTAATTTTTGGGCTTTCTTATTGATTTGGACTTTATTAAATTGGCCCAAATCTATAGTTTCATTGATGATTTGGTAGATGATTTATGATTTTTACAATACTTAATAGTTGATAGTCATTTCAAAAATAATTAAATAAATAAATAGTTTGATAGACAATTTATCATTTTCAAAATGCTTAATTGTTTTTTGGAATGAATTATAGTTTGATATATAATTTTGAGAATGAATTTAATGACATTGATTTGCTTTATGATTTGTAATTTTTATATTTTGTAATTTGTAATTTTTGTAAATAATAAGTTTCTATGTTCTAATCTTAATTATCTTCTTCTTCTCGGGGTTTGCTATTGCAATGATCGACGTATTAAACCTTTAACATTTACAAATTATCAGTCACCAGTGTTTCACCGGTAAGGTATTTTGACCGTTGACGGTCGTTAGTCAACGGTCCGCAGTTAACTGCCGACCGCTATAGCCGGGATTGGGTCTTGGATCTGTCACGGCCTGATGGTGTCTCTGGTTTTTTCTACCAATCCTGCTGGCTAGGACATCATCAACCAAGAGTTACATGAAGCTATTATTGCTTTCTTTGAAAGAAAAATTTTACTCACACCTCCATCATCCTCACTCCTAAGAAACTTAATGCCTTGGAATGGAAGGATTAGTTTACCGAACTATCTATCAGCCTATGTAATGTATTAAATAAGATCATTACCAAAATTCTTACTTCTGGGCTCAATAGGCTGCTTCCCAGCCCAGGATCATATCTTCTTCTCAAAGTGGTTTCATCCCGGGAAGAGACGTAACTGATAACATTTTGTTGGCATAAGAATTAATTTACCAGGTGGATAGAAAAATCACTCCTTAAATTGGACATGGCCAAAGCTTATGATAGAGTGGATTGGAATTTCCTTTTCCTCTTCAAAGTGCTTAGCAAATTTGGCTTTAATCAAAATTGGGTTGACAAAATTAGCATATGTATTACCAACTGTAACTTTTCAGTGATGATCAATGGTGATCTTAAAGGTTTCTTTAAGTCCAGCAGGGGGATTAGGCAATGAGACAATATTTTCCCCTCCTTATTCATCATACTTGATGAATGCTTTTCTAGAGGACTAGACAGACTCTTCATCAGGAACATGGATATAAATTATGCTTCTGGTAGACTAGGTGAAATCATGAATCCAATGCTTTTAAAATCATGTTTAAAAAAAAAAAAACAAAACAATGTCGCAATTTATTTCTTTTGCATAATTCTTAGTTTTATATTTTCGAAATATCTTTCATTGTTCAAATAAAGTTGGGAACTAATAATTTGCAGTCTTCGTGGAACGATAACTCAGAATCTTTTGTCCATTATATTACTTGAGTGAGATATTGTACACTTGCAAATCAAGACATCACATCTCTTAAAGATAGACATACTTTCCGTTTTTGTCTACGTACATCAAATTATATATCACTTTCATTGTTGAGAGTATAGATGATTATTTAGATTTCTAATATGTCATATTTAATATATTATCAATAAATATGAACTATTCTTATTTAAACAATTATTAATGTAGGGTATATCATGAAAAATGTAAGAAAAATTTATATCTGCAACTATATTAATCATGTCTTTTTAATCTATATAAAAATAGAAATAAGTCTATCTTTATAAGACAGATGAAAAAAAAATAACAAACTAAATCGAGCAATGTAAGAAATGAATTTGGTACCTTTAGATGAAACAAGAAAAGTTATAACCAAATAAGTCAAGAAAATCGTTACGGTTTTAATTTAAGGTAGTTATATTCACACAATATTTTTTTTTTATATTTATACCAAATTTTAATTATAAGAAAGGTCTCCAATATTTGTTTACTTTTGATGTAACGTCCTCAAATTTTTTTCATCGCATTATTATTCCTAGCCTTCTATTAATTAACATATTTTACTTCTAATCATGATTTTTATCCAAATACCCTACAATTTGCATTGAAATGATGGGTAAATATTTTTACTCAACTATTGTATTTAATTATTTATTTCGGTCATTTAAAAATATGATACATAAATAAGCTCTCATCGCACTCATAACAAATATTTTATACGAAAATCGTCTCTATAGACAAGATGTGAAAATTAATAGAGGGTTGATAAAAAAAAAAAACTTGAGAAATAAGAAAAACTTAGGGATAATTCATTACAATTAAAATATGGTGCGAGTATATTTACCGTTTAATCTATGCATATATATTAAACTTCATTGAATAAAGAATCAAGATAATCATTCTATTAGATCAACAATAATCTCTATTAAATGTTAATGATGAGTAACATTGCTTGATTTTTACTATTTCAGTTTAGGCCAACCCATATTAAATTGTTCATTCAAGTTTAGTTTAGATTTGTAAAGAGTTGATTTTATTTTAGTAATTGGTTAATTTCACAAAATACCACTAAAGTTTCAACAAAATTTCAAACAATACTATTAAGCATTAAAGTACTCTATCATTACACAATATGTCACTTAAGTTTCAAGTAGTTACTCAAAATGCCATTATGTCGACTTTCTTATCCAAAAATTAGCGCAAATAGTCTCTAATATCATGTCGATTTTCATTTTGATACAAAAGCCCCTAATCATTTATCTAAATTAACAAAAGTGATCATTTCTTATTTAAATGACTAATATGTTCTGAATTTTAAATAGAAAATTTTACAATTCAATCATAATCTTTGCAGTGCAATTGTGTTTGTTCATAACTTTGTTTTTTATATTTAATTAACTAAGATTAGTAGATTAAAATTTTTTTCTCATTAGAATTTTATTGACCAAATGGATATTATACATATAAATCTATTCGTATAATCTAAAAGCTATTATGAAATAAATTAACTGATTGTTTGGCAACATGTTTTTTTTTTTGGTTTATAAACAAGTTTTTTTTTTCTCAAATTTTCAAACCACTTTTTAACCATATACATTTTCCTTTCCAATTTTTAACCACAAGTTTTACCTCGGAAAAAAAAAAAAAAAAAGAAACCGTTTCTTTGGCTGCCAAACAGATTGTAAATTAATATTTGTTTGGAATAGAATTTTTAAAGAAATAATAGATTTTTGAAAATGAAAAAAAAATAATCTTTTTTTACTTGAATATATCTCTTCAAAAAATGAAATGAAAAGTACTTTTTTAAAAAAATCTATTTTTCACTTAATTTTGAAGATATTTATTCAAGTAAAAAAATGATTCTTTTTTTCTTTTCAAAAATCTATTTCTTTAAAAAATCTATTCCGAACAAATATTAATTTGATTTATTTTATAATAAATTTCAGATTATACAAACAAATTTGTATGTCTATTATCAATTTGGTAAATAATGTCCTAATGGAGAAAACTAATATACTAATTTTAGTTAATTAAATATAATAAAATTATGAACATGTCGAATTGCACTTTTACAAATCACTAGTAGAGAAACAGGAATACGCGTCGATTGGAAAACGGAATACGCGTCGGTTGTAGCGACGACGTCTATGACGCAGACGCGTAAAGTCTCGACTTTAGGCGTCGATTGTAAACCGACGCCCAAAGTCAGTTTTGGGCGTCGGTTTTAATATAAAACCGACGCTCAAAGTATGTTTTGGACGTCGGTTCTAAATGTAGAACCGACGTCTAAAGTCTTTTTTTTTTTTTTTTTTGACTTTAGGCGTCGATTGTACGCCTAAAGTCTTTTTTTTTTTTTTTTTTTTTGCGGGAGAAGCATCACATTTCTTTTATCCATTCCGCTGCATTAGAAATTCAATAATTCAAATATTGCAATTTATCCATCTAATAACTAAAAATCAACAATACAAAATTAAATCAATAATTAGTTGAAACACCCATACATATATACAAACACATCTATAATATAAATACCTATATATATATACACACATAAACATATATACATTTATATACATTATATATAATACATATATATACATATTATTTACATACAATATACATGCATAAATATTATTACATATATTTACATACATTATATATATACATATAGATAAAAACACATGTATATAAAGAGAGAGGTGGGTCTCTTACGAAATGGTGGAGGCGTGCGGTGGTGGCGGAGGTGCGAGTCCGGTGATTCGGGGAGAGGAAGAGATAAAGAGCGAGGGGAGGAATGTGGTGATGAACGTTGCCGGGAAATGGAGGAATGGTGGTGGCGATGGTGACATAGTGCGGTGGTTTGGGTGAGAGAAAAATAAAGAGAGAGGCGGGAAGAGATCGAGTAGTGAAAAAAATATAGATGATTTGCGTTTTTTGCGTATAAGTAAATAAAGGAATACCCGCCGGTTCTTCAAGAACCAACGCGGGAAACCGGAGAATTATTACAACCGATGCCCATTCTTCGATTATATTTACAAAAATGCCACCGTCCTTTTATAGACGTCGATTTTACTAAAAACTGACGTATATTCCTCGTTTTTTTTTGGTGATTTCTGTACTAGTGAATGTTATGACTCAATTGTAAAATTTCTAATTAAAAGTAAGAATATATTGATCATTTAAATAAAAAATGATCACTTTTGTTAATTCAGACAAAAATTATGGACTTTTGCATTTAAATGAAACGTAATGACCATTTGAGTGCCAAACATTAGGGATTGTTTGCACCAATTTTTGGTCAAGAAAGTCAACATATATATGGTATTTTGACAATTTGTATAATAGCTGTATTTTAATGATATATTTGAAATTAATTTTTTTTTTGAAATTTGAGTGACATTTTATGAAATTAACATTTTTAATATTAGATGAGGACATTGTCGAGTGTTGACCGAGACCACGTTTTGGTGTTTTGCACCAAAATGCACCGAAGACTTGGTGCAAAATGCCTCCAAGTATATATGCATCACTTTGGTGTAAATGAATAGATAAGATAAGAATTGAATTAAAATAAAAATACTTAATAAGTTTTAAAAGGTAACAAACATACATTTAATAATTTATATAGATCTCTATTATAGCATCGACAATGAATGAAATAACTCTTATTAGTTAAACATTATTACATAGACAATACAATATATGTTAAGTGTTACATCTATATGTTAATTTTAACTATTATATGAGTATCATATTGAATGTGTTAAATTTACTTATCAATAACTAAATTAATCAATCAATAACTATTTAATATTTCCATCTCCTATTTCTCTCTCCTGTATTCAATATAGATTGTATAAAAATGACTATTAATTAACATATAATACTAACAAACACTTTAACACATTCATTATAAATGCCTTTAGATTTTTATCAGAAGGAACTAGCCTGACTACCGAAGGAAATCAAATCAAGCAGGGCTGAAGGGAGCGGAGGTGGCGATCAGCCTGTAACATTTTGTGAATTTTTAAAAATTTATGTAAGAGAACACACACACACACACATTATTTTTTAATATATGAATAATAAATGTATATTTTGTCCATCCACACCTTACGCGAAATCTTGTTCTGTCATCGACACTGTACTTTATAAATTGATTTGTTTATAATTTTGAAATAAAAAATATATATGAATAATAAATGTATATTTTGTCCGTCCACACCTTACGCGAAATCTTGTTCTGTCGTCGACGCTGTAGTTTATAAATTGATTTGTTTATAATTTTGAGATAAAAAATAGTGATAGAAAATTGAAGATAGAAATTAAAATATAAAAAAAATAAAAAATTAATGTTTTTCTTTTGCTGGATGGCCATAATATTATGCATGCATATAGAGCCGACATTTGTCCAACGTTTTCTCCAAACCTCAAAATAAATATAGGATTTGGTCAAAACATCTGAGCGACGTTTGTGTGTAAGGAAGTGATGCATTATCATCAATTACTCTTGTTTGCGCCGAATATGGATTGTTCATTCGATCCATTATAATCCCATTTTTACAGTTACTACAATTCAGGATAAAAACCTCCGATTTCTCAGCTCCAACACCATTCATTCATCCACCACCCATCTGAGAAGATCCCACACACAATTTTAGTCCCTTACAAGGGACTGAATAAACACAGATTTCAAACATATATTTTTGTTTTTTCATACTCTTTTGTTGTCGAAAAATGGCGCAGTTAAATCCAACAGAAAAATTAAAAGACGATGTTGAAATCAAGGAGGAGAAGAAAAATGAAAGTACCAGCAGTGGCACTTTCAAATTCAATGCGGCGGCGCCGGAGTTTGTGCCCAAATCTCAGTCCCCGACCCAGGTGCCCGTAACCGGGTATTTTTACCCGCCAGTTCAATACATTGATGGGAGTGGTGGGAATTGGATTTACGTTGCTGATCAAGAAACGATCCCTCGGTTGGTTGCTCCGAGTACGAATGTGAAGGGTCATTCGGGTCAGTCGACTCATCATTCCAAGGATGTTCTTTCTGATGAGCTTAGGCAAAAGATCATTAAACAGGTTCTTTTAATACTTTGTTATTTATTTTTTGATTGATATATGATTTTTGTTAGGAGTTGATATATTTGATATGTTGGATTCGAGTGGAGCGGATTGTTAAAAGGAGCATTCTTTGCATCAAATGATGAATCCAGTACTTTGTGGCATATCTAGGAAATGAATTATGTTTGCATTAAAGATTATTGAGGAAGCTGTTCTATCATGTTTTCAACAATTATTATTATTTTTTTATATCAAATCTTGTAAAATAAAGACGCACGTCGTGTCAAAACTTTGATCGCTACTCTTTTCATGCTTTTGTTTGTAATTATAATGCATTTTCTTAAATGTTTGTAATCAATGATCATAAGAGTATGGCATTTTGACTCATATCCTTTATTTGTTTTTACATGCCGCATATCTTGTAAAATAAAGACGCGTGTCGTGATTGAACAACAAATAAGACATTCTTAGTGATTATTCATGTCTTAAGTGTTGTATCTTCCACACATACATATTTTTAGGACATTTTTGAGTGACATTCCAAGATGTCACCTCGACATTGGTTGATGTTGAGATGGGCCACCACCTTGACATCATGGCCCACCTCGACATCAACCAATACCGTGGTGACACCTCGAAATGTCACTTAATAATGCCCCTCTAGAATTTCTGATTATTATAGGAGTGCGGCATTCGGCTCATCTAAGGATTGAGTCATATCCTTGATTAGTTTTTCTATACCATATCTTGTAAAATAAAGACGCGCGTCAAAATAAAGACGCTTGTCAAAACTTCGAACCATGATTGAATAATGAATGGGGTATTCTTATTGTGCTTCTGTATTCTTCATTTTCTTAAATGTTGCTATCAATTATCATATATAGGAGTGGATTTTTGTCTCATCTTAGGATTGACTCAAATGCTGATGCTAGTGCAAACTTGGTCCAAACTAGATCTATGCATGACATAGTAATCGATATAGAATGTTGACCGCCTGATGGGCGGTAGTGTGATTTTTTTATATGGATGTGTGGTTTAAAAATGTTTGAAAAATAAAAAAACTGTGAGCTTGACTAATAATTGATGGTTGAGATTGAATTTGAAAAGTTGTGAAAATTCTCATTTTACCAAACAAGCTAGTA
Organism: Ligustrum vulgare; assembly: GCA_963555705.1. Lineage (NCBI taxonomy): Eukaryota > Viridiplantae > Streptophyta > Magnoliopsida > Lamiales > Oleaceae > Ligustrum > Ligustrum vulgare. The sequence continues at coordinate 49,528,707 of OY743174.1, forward strand.
ACAAGAAATGTTTTGGATCTGACAACAGTCTTTTAGTATTACTTCCTTTTTTAGGAGTTTTTGTTTTGGACATTGATTTTGAAATTCCGGGTGTGTGACAGGTAGAATACCAATTTAGTGACATGAGCATGCTAGCTAATGAAGCCCTGGTGAAACAAGTGAATAAAGATCCCGAAGGCTTCGGTAAGGATCTTGGAACAGCATAGAATTGAACTTGCAGCATTGATTATTATGCCTTCTGATTTCTATTTTCGTGCTTGAATCTTGGCGTTTTCACAGTTCCAATAGCTGTTGTTGCGTCTACCAAGAAACTCAAATCCCTCAACATTAGTCATCAGTTGGTGGCACAAGCTCTTCGATCCTCTTCAAAGCTGGTTCGTACTTTAGTATTATCCGTTCTTGTGAAGAAAAGAGGTGCACTCATTTTCTAATCTCTTCTTTTGGACGAACTTCTGCACTTTGTAACCATGTTGTGCAGATTGTGAGTAATGATAGCAAGAAGGTAAAACGTAAAAACCCGTTCACTGATAAAGACAAAGAGGAGCTGCAGGTATATACATGCCTATCTCAGGTTGTTAAATAAATTTTGAACTCTCTTTATCATACATTTTTTTATGATGATCTGTCGTGCAGTTGCGCACTGTTGTAGCTGAAAATCTACCTGACGATCACTCTCATCAGAACATTGAAAAATTATTTAATGTGGTCGGAAGGTACCGTCATAATCCCTCTGATTTCAGTTATCTGGCATACAATTGTACACTTATGGAATGTATGTGCTTATCTTCAGTGTCAAAACAATCAGAATATGCCAACCGCAGGAACCTAATTCTTCCCGTTCTAAAAGCGATTTTGTCATCAGTCATAAGGTATGGAGAACTTGACCATATTTGATATTTTCTTTCATTTTCTAGTTTGTGCTTATTGATGTTCCCTTATTCTTGCCTTTTCTTTTGAAGCTCCATGCACTAATAGAGTATGAGAACACCGAAACAGCAGAGAAAGCAGTAAAAATTGTCACCCTTTCTCGTCTTTTTTTTTTTGCTAGATTTCTTTTTCCCTTTCTTGACATTGTAGCATTTATTGAACCTCTTCAGGCGGAGAAATTAAACGATGAAAGAAATTGGAGAAAAGGGCTGCGCGTGAGGTGCCTACTTAGGCGTTCGGTAGGATCAATTAAACTAAAACTACAGATATATCTCACTTTTTGAGATATATCTGTTCTTCTATGCTTTTGTACCCAAAACATTTACTTTTGTTGAGGTTAATTTGAATGCAGCCGAAGTCAGTGCTCAAGACTAGGAAGTCAGATTTCGATGGCTATTTAGATGATGAAGAAGGACCGGCACTTGAAGTACACGAAGATTCCTCCCGTCAAAATACCTCGGGATCAGTTGAGGTACATCTTTGCTAGTGCTACCATTAACACCATCAAGTTTCTTACTATAGCTATATTGTTCAAAATGATAAGCTTGTCTTAGTTTTTTCTCATTCCTACTATTAATTTCTTTTTCTTTTTTTTGTAGATTGAAGAAACTTTGGTTGGGACTAAGCAAACTTGGGCTAGAGGTCGAGGGAAATCTAGGCAACGGACTCAACTTCACAGCATGCGCAGCCTTCCCGTGCCATCTTCTCACTTGGGCAGCTCCTTGGTGGGTGAAGTATCTTCGAGACAGACTGCGAAAGGGCCAAGAATGCCAGATGGAACCCGAGGTTTCACCATGGGCAGAGGGAAGCCAATTAGTTTCCCTGTCTAATCTCTTTAAACTCTGTGACTGTGAGGGTATATGAATCTTTTCTTTAGTCCTCTTGCTAGTCGGTATAAACTATTTTTTTTCAATTGTTAACATGTGGAGTGAGGTGGTACATCAGATTTTTCCCCACCTATTTTTGAAACTCTAAGTACTCCATTGTTTTTGACTGATTAATATACTCAATAATGCCAACTTTGTTTTGAAATTGTGTCGTTGAATGTCTATTTCTTGTGAATTTCTTATGACAGATTTGCGATTCAAGTTTTCTTTAGAGAAACGCCATTTCTTGATTTCTTTGAATTGCACGATCCTTCAATAAGAACTGACACTTCTACTTAAGTAAGCCATCTTGCTAGAGTTGGTAGCCTTTAAGATATTGAAGTGAACTTTGGGGTTATTTATGAAAATCTGATTGAGTATGATATAAACAGGGTATGTTTGATACGATTGACCGACTCGACTAGAATAATTGGTCAAATATTAGAAGGGTCGATTGAAAAGGTTGGACAAGACTTCGCATGGAGGACGCGTGTGCTGCCTAATCAGGGCACCCATGCTTCTGCACTGTCCTGTTTGGCATAGGCGCGTACTTTAATTTTCTTTTAGAAAAATGTGTCTTTTCATCCATAGTTGTGTCGTATCATGGTTTAATTGTTGTATCTTTATTTGTAGAGATTGAAAATGATATCTGGAGAGAAAGATTAATAATAGGATAATGCTACACGTACTAACTCCCTTACTAAGAAAATGCCAATTACCAAAGTTACCCGAAGAAATGCTGAAATTACAAAAAATGCAGATATTTCCCCAAACTTTGTCAAATGTGGCACTTTCCTTCATTAAAAAAAGGTTGATGCCATCCTTAGACGTCCCCACAACCCCTTGCTTTGGGGATTTGTGGATGATATAAATTACAGATTATGTCCCAAGCTAGTCAAGTTCTGTGTACCACCCACTGATCTGACAAAGTGCCTAATCAATTCGAACCTGCGAGGATTCGAACCTACGACCTCTACGTTTCCACGTTTGTGAATTCCCAATATTTGCCAGCTGGGATGTGCCATAATACTTTCCTTCATTCATTTAGGCAAAGAGGACCAACCGACTAAGAGAATGCACTGGTGCGATTAACGTGGAAACGACTGGTGAGTAAAGAGGTGGAAACAGTGCGATTAACACTCGACTTCCAACTACAGTTGTAAGTATGAGGAGGCAAATTGGGTATCTTCTGCCAGTGCTCCATTCGAAGAAAATAGGGGACTTTTTGTTCATAGAAATCAGGTTGTTTTCTCATTTTTCGTATTACATAGACTGCAGTAGAAATTTACTGCATTTGAAGTTAGGGATATTGACTATGCTAGTTTTACTCACTGACTAGGATTTATCGTATATTTTGAGTCCTGATTTTGTAATGGATATATTGGGTGATATTTGATATATGAAGCGTCAAGTTTATGCAATCATATTATTTATGACTGAAATATGGTTACTGAATTTGATATGTGAAGCTTCAAGTTTAAGTGACCGTTGAAAATGCAACCTAAATAATGGTGCGATTTGTCCCGTCTGCAATTCTTTTACATGCTTATTTCCACAAATCTTCTATCAATCACGAAATTTTACTTTTATGTATATGAACTACTACTTACATCCCAATTATAAAGACTAATTTGACTTTTCACACAAATTAAGAAAATATATTTAATGCTATTGAAAATATAATTTTTGTAAAGAAAATTCTCAATTTACCCTTATTAAGTATCAAAAGTATTATTATTGGAAGTAATGAATAGGGGGTACATTAGTAAATAAACAAAACAAATACTTTCTATCCCAATAAAGAAACATGTCTATATAATTGGGATAAGTGAAAAAAAAAATGTAGCATATATAATTGGGATGGAGGGAGTATGATTTATAGTGAAAAACCTTTTTTTTTCTCTCTCATGAGAATTCTAATAATAATCACTAGAATCATCAATACCGCCAGAAACTTAGCTACATGCCTACACCTCCTTTTCTTTTATCTCGATGGAGCAAAAGAGTAACACTGAAATGCAAAATGCTAATTCCAGTAAACTAATTTGATCAAAGTTACATGTTTTAGGTCGTCGAACATGATTTTTGATTTGTATGTTGCTTTCATAGGTTTTGGACCTATGGATAAGAATCGTAAATTATGCCACAGTTGCAGAAAGTTGGGGTATTGGTTGGAGGATTGCCCCACAAAGCAAAGATGCCCAGAATTATATGAAATGGTTGGAGATAGTTAGGATGAAGAATGTGGGGGAAGCTATCCCACAATTGTACTTCAGGGTGTGGTTTTTTCTAGTGGGATGTTGGAGGCACGATGGTTGAGTCTAAGCAAGCTATAACAAGTGGGTTGTCCAATAATAAAACTAGGGAAGTTGTCGAAATCAGGGAGTTGTCTCATCTTCTGAAGATGTTTGCTACCATAACTGAAGAAAAATATCTGAAGATCATATTAGTTAAGTTATGCCTTAGCAAGGAGTAACAAAAAAATTCGATCCGATCCATTGTTTCGTTGATCTGAGCCCATCCAATCGGAAAAAATCTCGATCCGTGAATTGAAGGATCGGATTTGGATCAGGGGTGATTCGATCCTATCCAATCCGATCCGAGATCCGAAATTTTTTTAAAAAATTAAAAAAAAAAAAATGTAAAAAAAATTAATTATTAAATATAAAATATATAATATTTTATTGAATTTTGTACAAAATCGTTAATACTCTACATATGTAATGTTTTGTTGCATAAATTAGATATTATATTAATTATTTTGAATTATGTATTGATTTGTTTGTCGTTAAAGAAAATATATAACGAAAATTTCTTAATATTTGTTCCGATCAAATCCAATCCAATCCGACCCGGATCCGAACCCGACACAATCCGAGATTTTTACTGTGTCCGATCCGAAATTTCATGGAGCGGATTTGGATCGGCACCGATCCGCCCCGATTCGCTCCATTGCCATCACTGACAAGTGGAAATGAAGCTCGAAAGAGGAAGACAAAGGAATGAGCAAATTCCCTAAGCTTTATGGTCAAAATCCCATTTAAAGCAATTGCAAATGCCCTATGCTTCATGGCCAAAATTCCAATTCAAGTGATTGCATACGCCCTATGAAGTCAAGAACTCGAGAACTCCCAAGAAGCACATTAGAATTTTTTTACCTACGACTACAAAGCTTGATCTTGTGGTATACTTTCCTATTGCAAACAAAAATGTAAAGGGTCATCTTTTCTATTAATTGTACTAAGCAATGCACTTCCTAAAGAATTTTAGAACAACGACGGGTCCTACCAACCAAAAGTACTGGATTAAGTAAGAGACCATGCAAAGAGCGATTGTTCTCATTAGAGTAGAAAAAAGGAGAGCTCGTGAGGACAGAAATATTCCGACGTTGAGGAACCCTACCCATGGTATCTTCATCAATAAAAGCAAGAGCCAAGTCGAAAGGGCCCTTGCCGAAATCAAGAGAGATAATACAACTGACAGTGACGAAGGGTTCTTTCAGTAAAACTTGATAATCTCTTAAGGTGGGAATGTATGATACTATTAGAGTGAAAGTAGAGGAAGATGAAATAAAGCCTTGATGAAACATAGTCTTGACGTAATGCGCAGTGAGGTAGACATCCCTTTTATAGAGGTATGGCGGGTCAATGAAAGACCAAAAGATGCCTACTGGCTGTTGGAATTCGAATGTTGTATTCGAATGAAATTAAGAGTTACGATGCATGATGGGAATGCCAAACGATGTACAAATAATGATAGTGGCCTCTCATAAGTGTGAAAGCATTTAATGCAACCTTAGTTAAAAAAAGTTGAAGAGATGACTTGGGAACTAAAGAGGTAAGAGAATGTTTGCCTTCGTTGCTAATTAATAAGGCCATGATTAATACATTAAGTAAGCCATATTGGTGGGTATTATTGACACCAAAAAATCACCAAAAAATAAAGAAGAAGACAATGTTGACACCTAGACAAAAAAAAATAATCAACATTGGGCAAAATGTCACCTGACATGGAAGGCAAGTATGTCCATTCACGACGAACAAGGGGAGGCATGATTCTTCCATCTAGGACGAGGGAAGCAAATATGAACATATATCTTAGGGAAGATTCCAGTAGAACGTGTCACAAAAAAAAGAGAACGGGGAGCAAAATTGGCAACGTAATGGACTAGTTGTTATCCATAATTCCCTCATGATCTAGCTATTGGAAAATGAAGTAACTTGGTAGATCATGTGAAGCAGTTACGAGGAAGTGCAAGTAGTGAGGTCATTCAAACAATGACATGGTAGTTACGAGATCAAGCGAAAGTTTCAAAACTGTGGTTACAGAACGTATAAAAGCAAAAAATAAATACATTTTGAATAACCAATAAATTAATTCTCAAAACAGAGAATGTAATTTAATTTATTTTACTTTTTTGGGGCAAATTCTTACTTTCTTGTACCTTTTTTTGGACTCTATTTTCTATTGTACCTTTTTTTGGACTTTATCTCAAGAAGTTTGTTCATGTATACAATCATTTGAGTTTTTCATTTAATTATTTTGCATGAAACCACCAATTCCCCTTCCCCTTTCCAAGAAAATAAGTAGCAAGCGAAAGACAATTGAGTACTTTAAAAAAAAAAACATTTTCAAAGTTGGATTCACTACACACTATTTATAGACTTAATTCTCTTCCAAATTTCCAATTATCAACTGGTATAAACTCAATCAGCTATAAATCTCTACATATATACACAAGAATGATCTTCAAATAGAATTTACCAAATATATAAGCAGTGTCCATTTTCTCCTCCACATATCTCAATAACCAACATGCTGATATGTAAATGTGCAAAGAACATGGTGATATGTAACATGAAGTAAAGAAGCATGGTCTTTGAAAAGCTGATCAAACCCTGATCAAACATAGTCCAAAGTTTCATGGAAATTGAAATTACTAATTTTATTCCACCATTTTTTTTATCGCAATGGTTGCATTCCCCTATCCTTTATCCATACATGTGCTATTCAATTCTGCTAACAACTCCGATTTTAACAATTTTTATTTAGCTGCTTCAATTTGTCCAAACACTCAATCACTAGATTGCTCTTCCCCAACACATAGGTTACAATACCTGGAGGGGGAGGGGAAGATGTAATCGCAGTGATAACTGGAGTTAAATTTTTCAACACACCCAACTTTGGTATCGTCATGTTCTACTCACCTTACTTCAAATTACTCCTCATCGATCACTCAACGTTAGAGAGTTGCACTCTATCACATTGAACTTAAGAATGTCTTTCACTAGTCACTAAACTTTAGATCGTGCATCATCCACCCAACTTTTGTTTTTGTTACAGATTACTCAATGTACTTTAAAATGCTTAACTTATTTAATAACTTAATTTCATCTTACAAAACAAAATTATTAAACAATTTGTATACGCTTATATTATTGGAGAGAAATTAAGATAAATTACTCTTTTCACATTCTTATGTTACGTAATCCAATTTATTATTATTTATTTCAAATCATCTAACATCATCCATGTCATGAGCGATCTAAAATTTTTTACTTATCAAATTGAAAACTTTAACTTAGAAATTAATCTTCTATGTGATTTTAATTGGTATTAGCAATAATGGAGAGTGGATCAAAAGAACATTGACACATACACTTGAGATGGACAAACCAAAAAATCATTGCATTATATCAACAAGTTTAAGAAATATTCACATATGTATGCCCTTATAAAATTGTAAATATTTTTGTTATTTTTTTCTATCATCTTGACTATTTTCTTTTATATACTCTTGCTTTCATAATCTCATTGAATTAATTTTTTGATCGTCACTTCTTTAAAGTCAAGTAACTAATGAGAAGTATTATGAAGTTCCGTGAGTAACTCGTGATCAAATTCAAAGTTCTTTGGGTGTTGAAAGTTGAGTGATCAATTAGAAGCATTTTAATGTTTGGTGAGTGACCCGTGACAATACTTAAATTTGGATAGGTGTAATGCAATTCTATAAAGTTGATTGATCAATGACGTGTATTTCAAAGTTCAGTGAGTGAATCATGACTACAACAAAAGTTGACTTTTCAGGCACGAACATTTACCAACGAAATCGTTTTATTGATAAGCAGCAAAATACTGTCCATATGTAAAAGTGATTACTTTTCATCAAGAACAATTTGTAATGAATATTTCATTTATAAAGTGGATAGCTTTTTACTAATCGAAACTTCGTGCCTAATGATCATTTTCTACCAACGGTATCAACAACCATTCCGTTGATATGCAATAAAAAAATATTTTCATGAACAAAATGATTTCGTTGGTAATCAGCAACATAATTTGGTTAGGAAAAAAATTGTTGACTGTGCCAAAGTGACCCAAACAACACACGGTATTGTCCCGTGCATAGAGGGATTTTGTTTATGTAATTATTTAAAATGTATTTCCTTAAATAATACACAATCTAAACAAAAATGTTTACAAGATTTCAATTACTTCACTGTTGGGTTCCACTTTCACAAACTTCAAGTCAATGGTTCAAATCACATATGCAACAATCCTCAAGTTTACATAAAAAAAACCTATAAAATAGGTTCTTGGGTAGGTCGAGTCCTTGGGTTGTTGGATTGGGCCATAAGGGGAACGGTTTAGATAAGGTATATCACATTTTTTATTTTTAATTAAATCAGGTATTTAAACGAAAATTCGATTTGTAAAAGGGCGCACCATTACCAATGGAATTTCAATTGATAAAAGGGTATGTTATTATCAACAAAATATTGATTGGTAAAAGAGCTCACCATTACCAATGAAATTTTTGTAGGTAAAGCGACATATGTATTGCTACCAGATATTTCGATAGTAACTTTCAGCCACCATAAAAATAGCAACAAAAATTTAGTTGACAATCTTTCTAAGGTAAAACCATTAAAACGAAATTTGGGGTTTCAGCAACGGAAAATCCATGCCCGAAGATACGATTTTTAGTAGTGATTGAAGCATTTAACAAGTGGAAACTATACTATAGCATTGAAAATTCAAAAAAATATACATGGAAAGATCCTAACAAGAGGGATTGACCTTTGAAGGGCGCGGGTTTGGATATCTTCTTGTGGAGATTTATTGGGGCCCATTCTATCAAGAGTTACTAGTTGTACACACGATGATGCCTATGTGTGGTGTCGAAATCATGTGGAGTGATTTAACAATGATGAGGATGTGTCACTTTTTAGGATATCTACACCTGATCTAGGAATAAACTTGTGTATACATGTAGAATTGCCCTATCGTTAAAGGCTTGTTTGAAATTCTCTAAAAAGTGTGTGGGAGAGGGGGGGAGGGAGGGAGGGGTGCGCTTTAGATTGAAATTGGACGAGTGATAAACAAACCTGGCTTCTTGTCTACCCCATATTATAGCTAGAGTCTAGTACAACCCAGTCAATAATATTGTCACAGGATGAGCCGAACCTTGACCTATAGTCTCTGGTTATGATGATTTGAGTCGGCCAATTTGCAAGCTTTTTGATTTTCTACAAATAGTTTTTAAATAAAATATGTGAAGAATTAACTACGAGAAAATTATCATGAAAACTAACTCGTCCACAAATTCACCCTTCAAGTGGGCCTACAAAATTACTTGCGAGGAATAGTATTAAATTTTTTCTTTCCAGATGCAGTTTTTGCCATTCTATCGATTTGTTTCTTTTAAACATCTTCTTTTATGTTAATTAATTAATTGATTTTTTTTTAAAGACACTAAAGCATACAACTAAAATATACCTTAACAAACCCCACATCGGGCGGCCTAGTTGGTGGAGTATGTGAGCGCGGAGACATTTACTCACAATTTCAATTTCCCCAACCAACACTTTCTCGATCGAGCTTGTCGCACCGAGCTTGCCTAGGCGGTTTACCTGGTGGCGCGGTTTGCATGATATTGTGTCAGCCTGAGAGTTTACCCAGTGGGTAACGACTACAGTTAATATCTTAGGTGCTTCGCCTTATAGGCAATGCTACTCATTACTAGCCCAAACGACTACATAGAAGTTTCCTTATTTATTAACGGGTATATCTCTCTAGTTTTTTTAAGTGTTGAGTTAGGAATGGGAGTTTATCGATTCGAGTTATTAAGGAACCAAAATTGAAACGAAACTTCTTATTCTGGTTCTGTTTCTTTTCATCAATCTCAAGAATTGAACAATTTTGGTTTCGATTCTTGTTCAGTTCTTTAACATAAAATTCGATTTTACTAAATATCTAAACGATACATGACAATGATTTAGTTGGAATTCTTATTTAATAGTTTCATTTATTTCTAATTTTGGATACATTTGTTTCTTATACATTGCTTCAACATTTATAAATTTGCATTGGTAACGAAAGTATTTCAATGACAATCAATTTATTATTGAAAAAATATGTGGGCCTTATTTTTAAATCAAGATTATTCGATTTTCAGTTTTTGAATAAGAATCGGTTAGTTTTTGGTTCTAGTTCAATTTCGGTTCTCATTTTTTTCTTCAAGAACCGACCGATTTCAATTTTTTTGGTTCGGCTCCGGCTTGATTAGTCCCTTTCTTTTGTCCCCTAGTGTTGAGGGTTTTATTGTCAAAGTGAAGGACTATGATGCAAAATAGTGCAAATACTTGGGACTTGGTTAATATTAATCCATAAATATTTTAAGCCTAGTTAGAAACTGCAAAGTTTGATTGTCATGTAAATTTTTCTGTTCATCTTCCCTGATATGCCCCTCCTTTAACAATTATTTTAGGGGGTGAACGTAACCCTCCAGTAAAAGACGAGAAAAAGGTGGGTGGAAAAAAAGTGGGGCCCATCATTTTTAAAACCAACATTTTCTAAAAATCAATTAGGCATCACTTTACTCTCTCCATTTTCCTACCCCATGCCCCCATCCCCACCCACCACCCTATTACACTTTTTCGTTTACTTTTTTTTTTTTGGTTCTTTTTTCTTAAAATTTTCAACATAAATAAAAATAAATAAAATTTTCGTTGATTTCATATTATACGACTTAATGAGATCTTCAATATGAGCATAACATTTAATATATAATTTTTTGTTATTTTAAAAATAAATTTTTATTTCATGTAAATTATCTTTCTTTTAACATTTTGACGATTCATTAAATTGTAGAAAAAAGCTTAAATATATGCTTAATTTTTTTTGTGATATTTTATGCTTAAATTGAACTGATTAAATTTAAGCATAAATATAAGCTTTTTTTTTCTACAATTTAATGAACCATCAAAATGTTAAAAGAAAGATAATTTAAATGTAATAAAATTTTATTTTTAAAATATATATATATATATATATATTGCACTCATATTGAAGATCTCATTAAATCGTATAATATGGAATCAACGAAAAAGTTATTTATTTTTATTTATGTTGAAAAATTTAAGTAAAAAGAAAAAAAAAAAGAAAAAGTGTAATGGGGGTGGGTGGGGCTGGGGGCGTAGGGTAAAAAAATGGAGAGAGAAAAGTGATGCCTGGGCAATTGGGTTTTTGAAAATGTTGGTTTTAAAAATGATAGGTCACATCTTTTTTTCCTTGTCTTTTACTGGGAGTTACGTTGGGGTGAACGAAATTACATTCACTGCCATCCGCCACTCACATTTCTGACCTTTATCCATAAATTTACAACCATCGCTGGCGACGGAGCCTCCTTCTTCACCTCTCTCATCTCCGCCGGACATTCTCCTTGTGGAAAGAACTATAGCCATCCTCAAGCGCCACCACCCATCCTCTCCCAACTCTTTAGTTCCCCATTTTACTCCTCATTCCGCTGCATTTTTACTCCTCCAGTCCCAAAATAACCGAACCCTTATCTTAAAATTCCTTGTCTGGGCTCGTAATTTCCCCTTTTTCGAAAACCTCCAATGCAAGTGCATCCTATTCACATTCTCACACGCTTCAAGCTCTAAAGACCACCCAGTCCCTTGTGGAGGGCGTCGCCATACATTTCTCGGATGATGAAAGGGAAATTCTATTTTTGAATGCCTTAGAGTTTGGAAACAATGAATTCTGGGAATTTTTCACACCTCAACAGTGTGTGTTGTTTCAATATATAGACAAATATACACAGATGAATCCAACAGAAAATATTCCTAACCAATGAGCTATTACCACCTATCATTTACAGCATAAAAATAAGGAATCTGTACTGAGGATTGTTACAAGGGTGAAAATAGTAAAATGGATGCCAACTTATGAAAATGTAAATTAAGATAATAAAAAGCGTAATGTCAAAAACTACATTTTCTCCTATATGTGCAATAAGACTTGGATCATCAGTTCAAATCCCCGTGAGCTCCATTATTTCTATCTTCAACTGACCTTAACTCCCCCTCTCAAGCCTGAGCACATCTCGATGATTCCAAGTATATCTCTAAGATAAAGAGACTTCGAATGCGAGAGTGGTTTAGTCAAAAGATCTGCAGTCTAGTCCGAAGTTGTCACGTAGTTAATTTGCAGTCTTTTCTCAAGGACCTTGTCTCTTACAAAATGAATATCGAGCTCAATATGTTTGGTCCTGGCATGGTAAATTGGATTCGAAGCAAGGGCACTTGCACTCATACTATCACACCATAAGACGGGAACGGTGCTGGGTTTTAATTTGTTCTCCTTCAACAATGATTCAACCCAGGTTATTTTAGCTGATGCTTGTGCTAATGCCCTATACTCTGACTTTGTACTAGACCTCGATACTACCTGCTGTTTCTTGGATGACCATGAGATCAAAGTGCAACCCAAATAGATACAATATCCTGCTGTGGACTTCTTATCATCAGGGAAAGAAGCCCAATCAGCATCGGAAAAACCACTCACATAAAGGCTTTTAGTTGGTTGAATCAGTAGACCAAGTTTGATGCACCCCTTCAAAGACCTGAACAACCTCTTCACTGCCTTCCAATGTGTGTATGTGGGACGATGTAAAAACTGACTTAATCTGTTCACTGCAAAACTGATATCAAGCCTTGTGTGAGCTAGATATTGGAGGCCTCCTATTGCAATTCTGTATACGGTGGGATTTGTCAACTCTCTGCCTTCATCCTTTGAAAGTAGTTTACCAACTGACATGGGTGTAGGACATGGTTTTAAGTTTTGGAATCCAAATCTCTTCAAGAGATCTATGATGTAGTTGGTTTGAGTAAGGTGCAATCTACAATGATCTCTCTTAACTTCAATTCCAACAAAATGGTGCAGTTCACCCATATCTTTAAGAGCAAAAGATTCATTTGATTTACTGATGAAGGACTGCAAAAGATTGTTGTCATTTCCTATCACCACAGTGTCATCCACATAGATCAATAGGAACAATATTTGTTTCTCATTCATGAAAAAAAAGGAGTTGTCTGCTTTGGATTGTGCAAAATCCTAGCTTAAGAAAAGTGTTATTTACATCTACTTGTATGATGCTCCAATCTATTGACACAACCAAGGTGAGAATTATTCTGAGAGTTGATGAATTTATCACGGGGCTGAAAGTCTCATAGAAGTCTATTCCAGATGTTTGAAGAAAATCTTTTGTCACTAGTCTCGCTTTATATTTCTAATTTTTCTCTTCTGAGTTGTACTTGATTTTAAAAATCCATTTGCTTCCAATCATCTTTTGGTCCTTTGATTGTGGCACCAGTTTCCATGTGTTGTTCTTTATCAGTGCATTATATTTTTCTTTCATTGCTATTTTCCAATTCTTATCAACTAGAGCTTCAGAGGTTGTACAAGGGAGAAGTTCAACTTCAGTTGTTATTGATTGATGTTCCTTTGCCTTTGCCATATAAGTCTTTGGTTTAAAGACTCCAGCGTTTCCCCTAGTTACCATATGGTGTTCAATTGCCAAAGACCTGTTATTTCTTCCAATATCATCAGTATCATTTTCACCTTGAGGTGCAGTGACATCATGTTGATCAGACCTCTCAATTTCCTCCACAAATCTGGTTTCACCATCATCTGAAATACTGTGTTCCAAGGATCCATATCTCTATTAAAATTAGTGCCAAGGACATTATCATTTGCGGTCTGAGTAGCTTCAAGATGAATTGCATCAGTTTGAGTTGAATTTGTGGAGTTTATATCAGATGGAATTTAAAAGGGAATTTCTTGAATTATGACTTTTGATGTTTTTGTGTTAGTGTGTCTGTTTAGGAAGTTGTGTTCAAAAGGAAAATCACTTTCATTGAAGATCACGTGCCTAGACACATAAACTCTACCTGTGGGACTCAAACATTTGTAGCATTTGTGTGTGTTACAATAACCAAGGACTACACATTTTATGGAGTGATAACTGAACTTGTTTTTCTGGTAGGGCCTAAGACATGGATAACAAGCACATCCAAAAGTTTTCAAGAAATTGTAATCAAAATTTTGGTTGAACGGGACTTGGTGGGGAGATTTCATGTTCAGTACAGGAGTTGGAAGTTTGTTGACTAGGTAAGTATCCGTATAGAAAGATTCCCACCAATAGTTTAGGGGTAGTTTGGCTTGAGCTAAGAGTGTAAGACCTGTTTATGTGATGTGTCGATGTTTTCTTTCAGCTCTACCTTTTTGAGCTGATGTGTAAGGGCAGGTTACTCTTAGTTCTATTCCAGATTCACTTAATAAAGATGAGAAGGCTATAAATTCACCTCCCCAGTCACATTGAAAGGTTTTAATCCTTTTTTCAAATTTGTTTTCCACTAGCCTTCTGAACTGTTTAAATGTATGTAGTGCCTCAGATTTAGTTTTTAATGGATATATGCAGGAATACCTACTGTGATCATCAATGAAATAATGTAGTACTTGTGTCCTGAAGTTGAATTTAATGGGGCTGGTCCCCAAAGGTCTGAGTGAATCAACTCAAGTGGGTGTGAGGCATGTGATATTGATGTTTTGAAGGGGAGAGCATGAGACTTCCCATACTGACAAGCATCACAAAAGGAAACAACATTTTTTTTCAATATAAATCTTATTACATAGTTTAAGAACTTGACTCGGGACTTTAGAAGCAGGGTGACTGAGTCTCCTGTGCCATAAATTTGGACTAGACTCAACTGGACTAGTGAGACATACTGACTCATCTAAACTTGAATTAGAATTGTACTTGTTTATTTGAAGGATTAGCTCTTGATGTGGTGGTGTCTTGAAGTTGCTGGGTTTGTTAAACTATACAATCCATCTTCAAGCTTCCCTTCCAGTAGGATTTCCTTCATTTGTTTGTCCTTAACAATACAAACACCAAAGTGAAATTCCACAAACACAGCATTTTCATATGTCAGTTTTGATACACTAATCAAATCCTTTTTAATGTGAGGCACAATCAAAGTTTTCTTGAGCATCAGTGGTCTATTATTTAATGTTTTCAGATCAAAAGTGCCAACATGTGTAATGTCTAAGCCTGTTCCATCACCTACTTTAAGCTTTTGCTTACCTCCATATTCATGTGCCTCAGTCACGTTTTCTCTTCCTGCTGTGTCATGGTTGCTGGCTCCTGAGTCAGCATACCATGCTAGATCTACTACTGAACTTGGTGAAGCAACAAGTGCAGTGGGAGTTGAGTTGTTGTTCGGCTACTTTGATCTCGCTTTTTTCCCATGAATCTCTCATCATACCTGTTGAAGCACCAAGATGCAAAGTGGTTATTCATTCCACATATTTGACTGATCCTCTACCAGCATTCGACCTACCACCTCTACCTCTGCTTCTTCCACTTCTAGGAGTGTAGTTTCTGGCAGCATTACCAAGTCTTCCCCCTCTGTTTCCATGAAAGTTAGGTCTCTGCACATAGTTGGCAGAAGGATAGCGTAAATTCACTGACATCAGTCAATTTCTCATTGAGTTCAAGTGCTCAACTATACTCTCATAAGTCATTAGCAGTGACTGGAGTTCAGGCCATGATATGTTGTCTCTGCCGTTGATATGAACCACTATTGGGGTGTACTCTTCATCTAAACCGGGAAGGACCTGTGTCATCAAGTCAGGTAGTGAAACCGTCTTACTAGCAATTTCAAGATTGTCTGCAAGCTGCTTGATGGTATTCATGTATTGATCAATTGTCATTGATCCCTTCCTTGTCCTTTATAACTCTGCTGTGAGGAAAGTAACTCTGGACTTGTTGAGAATGCCAAAGCTCTCCTGAATAGCACTCCAAAGTTTTGCTGATAAAGTAGAACCCATGACTCTAACTACAAAGTTTGGTGATATTGAGGAGTAGAGCCACCCCATCAATAGTTGGTCAACTGAGATCCACTTCTTGTATTCTGGATTTTGAGCTATTTCAACTCTATTTCCAGCTTCAGTTGTGGTTTGGGTGGCTAGAAATTCAGCTGGACATTGGTTAGTCCCAAGTATGAAGCCTTCAAGATTATGCCCTCTGATAATGGGCATAATCATGTTCTTCCACAATAAAAAATTGTTTTTATCCAACTTGATAGATGGCGTTTGAATGAGGCTGACATTGAAGGGAGAAAAATGATTACCTCCTAACGTTGGAGTTACCACCAGAGCTGGAGTTGCAGTAGTGTTGCTGTCCGTTGTATTTCCATCCGCCATTTTGGTAAGCTCTGTTACCAAGTTTGGAAACAATGAATTCTAGGAATTTTTCACACCTCAACAGTGTGTGTTGTTTCAATATATAGACAAATTTACACAGATGAATCCAACAGAAAATATTCCTAGCCAATGAGCTATTACCGCCTATCATTTACAGCCTAAAAATAAGGAATCTGTACTGAGGATTGTTACAAGGGTGAAAATAGTAAAATGGCTGCCAACTTACGAAAATGTAAATTAAGAAAATAAAAAACGTAATGTCAGAAACTACACTTTCTCCTCTTTGTGCAATAAGGCTTGGATCATCAGTTCGAATCCCTGTGAGCTCCATTATGTCTGTCTCCAGCTGACATTAACTCTCAGGAAGTCGTACTGAGCTCAGCGGTATTTGATTTAATGGTGAAATTGTATTCTAATTTAAAAATGTTAGATACAGCTCTGAACATTATAAAACCCTGCGTTATTTTGGAATTTTGGTATTTTCGAGGTAAAATTTGTGGTTAAAAAGTGGTTTCGAAAAAACGGGTATGGTTAAAAAATGGTTTGGGGAAATGTGTTGATTATAACACAAATTCCGAACTCTCATGGGTTTATGCCTAGTGCATTGTCTTATAATTCCGTTCTTGATGCATTAATCCTAATGTGCTTACCTATTATATTGATTAGGGGATTTTGCGGACATAAGGAACTAAGTAAAGGTTTAGAATTTTTTAAGGAAGTGGAGAGAAAGGGCCGTTTCCAAATGTGGTTATTACTTATAATACTTTAATCGACGCTTATTTTAAATTGGGGAAAATTGATGAGGCTTCTAGATTGATAAAATTGATAAGGCATTTTGAATGAAAGAGGACATGATTGAGAAGGGAATCTTACTAGATTCCTTTACTTATTAACCTCTGATTCAGGGTCTTTCTGGACAGAGGAGACTGATTGAAGCTTGCGAATTAATATTTGAACAAATGTGGAGAAAAGGTTTGTAACCTGACAAGTTTACATATACTACTCTTAAGTAATGATTATCGTGTTGAGGACGATGTTAGCAGTGCTGTCCATCTGCATGATGCAATGATCAAAAGAGGTTTGTTCCCAGACATTATCACCTACAACGTGCTAATAAATGGGCTTAACGAACAAGCTCACAACAAGGAAGCAAAAAGGCTTCTCTTCGAGTTGTTCTATGAGTAATCTATTCCCCATGATTTGGCATATGATTTTCTGGTAGAAAGTTGTAGTAGTATTGAATTTTAGAGCATGATAGCTCTAATAAAGGGATCTGCATGAAAGGTTGATGAATGAAGCAGAATTGAGTTTTTGAGATGATGCATTGCTCAAGAGTAACCACAAGCCAAATGAGCAATTTATAATATTCTCATCCATGGTCATTGTAGAGGTGGGAACTTGATCAAAGCCGTTAATCTATATGAAGAAAAGGTGCATCATGGACTTATTCCTCACACTGTAACTATCATCGCCCTAATTAAAGAAGTCTATGAATCGGGGATGAGTAAGGAGCTGAATCAAATTATAAATAGCACATTAAGATGGTGTAAAGTCACCGAACCGTGAATTTCTCGAAGTCCTTGTTGAGGTAAATGTATCATGTTAACACAGAAAATTGATATTGGGAGATGCAATCACTTTTCCCAAAAGCTATAGCTGATGAGGAGGTGCAATCCACCTTATATCACCCAGATTCTGGCCCGGGAATGCACCCCAAACCCAGTATGTTTGGGCCTCACTTTGACGGACACCTTACAAAGGCGCTATTTCAAGCATGCTCATGCATTGAAAATCTAGCATGTCTTTCAAGTGGACCTCTGACCTCCTCTTTGGTGTAATTTTTCCACTGTCTCAAGAGGAGCCAGTCACCTTCAAGGCAAGGAAGGTTGCTTCGAAGAAAGTTGAAGAGATGGAGAAGCAAATTGTGATGGCATGTGATACCTATATGGTATAATGGTATGAACGATCTAGTCACCGTCACGATATACGATCAAGATGCTCGATCGACAGATAACTGGTGAGATTCCCTCCACTATTTATGGGAGCCAGCGAGATTTAGGAAAAGGAGTTATCTTTGGAAGATAAACACAATCCTAAGAATAAAGGAAGTTTACCCCTAATAGGACTCAATTAACCTGATTTATGGGAGGAATTTACTCCTTATAATCAAGGAAAATCACTCCTCTAAATATCCCGGCTTCTAAGAATTTCCAGGTATGAAAAATATATTTTTTCTCTCTGCAATCGTACTTCTATTCTTCTCAAACTTTTTCTGATTATCACGCCGGAGATAAAACGGGGGAGAAAGCCCTGCCTTTTTCAGGTTCAAGCATCCAGGAGGATTGTGAAAGAGTCAGTAAAGTTCATTCAACATCATTGGCACCATCAGTGGGAACCTTACAAGCTACTTCCAATTTTATTGGATATTTTAGTCATGTCTCGAAGGAATACTCGTCGCAACGCGAGGGAACCGGAGCTTGCAGAACAGGAAGATCAGGCCCCAAACGTTCCCTATGTAACTCAGGAGCAGTTTCAGAATTTGCAAGCACAAATCCAGATGTTGGTAGACCGTGTCCAGATGAATGGTCAGCAGCAACATGAGCCTTAGCAGCATGACATCCCCCAGGGGCAAAATCAGCAAAATACGGCTGAGGTGGAGGATCAATATGATCAAACGGCTAGCGTGCATACTTCGTAAGCTGCATAGTCGTCGCAGAGAGCTAGCACACAGTTGAACGATATAGTACTTGAGGCAAGGCTTGACGCCTTAGATCTAAAGTTGGATTAGGCGTTGAAGAAGAAGAGCACGCTACGACCGGTACTGATTAGTGAACCTGAAATCATGGTTGTCCCGCTGCCAGAATCATTCAAATCCCCCCGTATTGAGAAGTATGATGGAACTACGTATCCGATTGATCATCTACGCACTTTCCAGGACAAGATGCGCTTGCATGGAATACCTGATGCCATCGTATGTCGTGCATTTCCCCCCCACGCTGAGGAAAGAGGCCAGGGATTGGTATGATACCCTCCCACCAAGATTGATAAAATCCTTTTCGAATTTTGCCACCAAATTTGCAGCTTTCTTTGCACCAAATTATGTCACTCGATTCAACCGAGCAGCCCTTGGGGTTAAGAACCTACAGATGCCTTCGGTGATAACGGTCATGATCAACGGGCTAAGGAATCATGGCTTCAGAACGTCATTGTCAAAACGAGTCTCGAAAACAATGACAGAGCTTCTACAGAGAAGCAAAAAATATATGGACTGCA
This sequence comes from Ligustrum vulgare, assembly GCA_963555705.1. NCBI lineage: Eukaryota > Viridiplantae > Streptophyta > Magnoliopsida > Lamiales > Oleaceae > Ligustrum > Ligustrum vulgare. The sequence continues at coordinate 49,548,326 of OY743174.1, forward strand.
AAGAGACCTTGAACGTCACAAAGGGGTTCAAAGAACATGTTTCAGAAAGCTCAAAGCGTAAGGGAGAAAAAGGGAATGAGCCTAGGGAAACTAGTCCGAAGAGAAGAAGGGATTATAACTTTACGCCCAGTTCAAACACGGCATCTGCTCCGAGCAGCTACACTCCTTTGAACGTGCCACGGAAAAAGTATTGATGGAAATCAAGACCGGGAAAGATTTGCATTGGCCATGACCAATGACCACGCCGCACCACTTACGGGACAAATCGAAGTTATGCGAATTTCACAAGGATCGTGGGCACCATACTGAGCACTGTAAGGTTTTGACTTTTGAGGGATGAAATAGAAAGGTTGATCCAGCGGAGGTCGTTGAAAAAATATGTGCAAAATCCAGTAGTTGAAGAAAAAGCCCCCGCTCATGTTGACGAAGAGAGGTCGCGTGCTGGAGTAATCAATGTAATCTCAGGAGGGCCAGCTTCGGGTGGAGACTCTAAAAATTGAAGGAAGGGATACGCACGATCGTTGGACATAGATGCTATTGATACATGATCGAATAATACGATGGAAATCACCTTTGGAGAAAGTGACAAGAAGGGCGTGGCATATCCCCACGATGATGCATTAGTCATAGTTGGAGACATATCGAACTATGATGTCAAGAGAGTTCTATTCGATAATGGAAGTGTCGCGAATGTAATGACACTTGAGGTATTCGAAGCTTTAAAGCTACAGAAGGAAGATCTACGAACAGTGGCTACACCTTTGTATGGATTCAGAGGTGCAACTGTAAGGGTGGAAGGGGCGATTCGCCTAACCGTTTGTGTTGGAACATATCCAATGACCAAAGTTGTTCAGGCCAAATTTCTGATTGTTGATATGAAGATGTCTTACAATACCATATATGGTCAACCACTCCTACACGCTATTGAGGGCATAGCATCAACCTACTACCAAAAGGTAAAATTCCCAACAACGCGAGGGGTCGGGGAGATTAAAGGAAATCAATATGACTCAAGGAGGTGTTACCTGGAGAGTATGAGCATAATGACGATCGAGGATGCGAAAGCAGGAGTCGTACCTCGATTCGAGTCCATGGATCAAATTGTACAGAAGGAGTTTTAGCCAAATAAAGTAATTCGAGTCAGTGGTACGTTGACGTAAGTCGAATCAAAACAGATCGTAGATCTTGTTTGCAAAAATAAAGAGGCTTTTGCGTGGACAGGTGAGGAGATCGTGGGGATACCCAGAGAGCGGTCGCAGCACTTCTTGATTGTATTTCCTAAATCTAAGCCGTCAAGCAGAGGAAAGGACATTTTGCACCGAAAAGGCAACTGTCCATAAGAGAAGAAGTTGATAAGTTGATGAAGGCCAAGTTTATTAGAGAAGTGAAGTACCCGAAGTGGCTGGAAAATGTGGTGTTGGTCAAAAAATTTAATGGCAAATGGAGGATTGCATCGATTACATTGATCTAAATCAACCATGCCTAAAGGATTGCTATCCCTTACCCCAGATAGATGCCCTGGTAGATTCAACAGAAGGAATGGAAAGAATGAGTTTCTTGGATGCATTTTCAGGCTATCACCAGATACGAATGACGATCAACGATGAGGAAAAGACTTCGTTTATCACGGATGAAGGTGCCTTTTGTTATACTTCGATGCCTTTTGAATTGAAAAATGCAGGTGCAATGTATCAACGCATGGTTAACAAAATTTTCGAGAAAGAAATTGGAAGGTCGATTGAAGCATATGTGGACGACATGATCGTTCGAAGTGAAAAGGAAAAAGACCATCTCTATGATCTCGGACATATCTTCGATGTGGCAATAGCCCGAAGGTTGCGGTTCAATCCAGGAAAATGTGTTTTTGGGGCTAGTGGAGGAAAGTTCCTGGGATTCAGGGTTTCACAGAGAGGGATCGAGGCAAATCCTGATAAAATTAAGGCAATTTTGGAAATGGAGAGACCTCAAAATGTGAAAGATGTGTAACGATTGACATGAAGGATAGCAGCCCTCAATAGTTTCATGTCACGAGCAGCTGACCATTGTTCACCATTTTCCAAGCTATTCGAAAAGGAGCAGGCTTCAATTGGAACCAAGAATGTGATGACAGTTTGAGAAGTTTGAAAAAAGCATTGCAAACGCCCCCAGTTTTGGTTCGATCGATTGCAGGAGATCGTCTTCGACTATATCTGGCTGTTTCTACGCATGCAGCAAGCGCAGTATTAATCAAAGAACAAGATGGAGTAGAAAGGACGGTTTATTATGTGAGCCACATGGTGAAATCATCTGAACAACGGTATCCGTTATTTGAACAGTTGGCATTGTCCGTGGTAACTGCTGCGAGAAAGCTACGACCATACTTCTAGTCTCATCCGATCACGGTGATGACGAATCAACCGTTGAAGCAGATTCTTCATTGACCTGAAACATCTGGACGGTTAGTAAAATGGGCAGTTGAATTGGGAGAACACGAAATTGAGTATAATCCACGACCAGTGATAAAGGCCCAAATCCTAGCAGAATTCATAGCAGAACTAACACCAAAGAAGGGAAAGAAAGATATTGCACAGCATTGAGAAGTATTCGTAGATGGGTCCTCTAGTCGTGAGGGAGCAGGAGTGGGAGTATTGCTAATATCTCCAGATGGAGCCCATTTACAATATGCAATACGATTACTTTTCACGGCCACAAATAACGAGGCAGAGTACGAAGCAATAATCATGGGTTTGGAGATGGTCGTCCGAATGGGTGCCCTATCGGTAACCCTATATAGCGATTCACAACTAGTCATCTGGAAGGTGTCAGGAAACTTCGAGATAAAGAATGCTCGAATACTTGAATACGTCATGAAAGTAAGAGATCTACAAAGGAGGTTCCAACAGTGTGAAATTGAAAAAATCCCAAGGGAGTCGAACGTACATGCAGATCGACTATCAAAAATTTCAAATTGGGAATCGTTACCCACCGATGTGAATGTTCGAGCACTACCAAAGCTAAGCATATCGTTGATCGAAGTAATGAACATGGAGAATGGAACATGGATGGACCCTATCTTGAATAATCTCCTTTATGGGTGGGTACCTGATGATCGAACGGAGGCAAGAAAATTGCAATTACAAGCGGCCAACTTCTGTCTGATCGAAGGGGAGTTATATAAGAGGGGAGTTTCGATGCCTTACTTGAAATGTGTTACGGAGGAAGAAGGTGATCAGATATTGAAAGAAATTCACTCAGGGGCATGTGGAAACCACCTAGGTGAAAATATGTTGGGCTTCAAGACACTAAGGCAGGGATATTTTTGGCATACACTCAAAAAGGATGCTAGGGAACTAATGAAACGATGTGAGGTTTTCCAGAAACAAGGGAATTTGATCCATGTCCCAGCCGAAGTTCAAAAGGCGATGTTCGGAGTTCGACCATTCTATCAATGGGGACTTAACATAGTGGGACCCCTCCCTATTTCAAAAGGTCAGAGGAAGTTCTTGTAAGTCGCGGTCGACTATTTCACTAAGTGGGTTGAAGTGGAGGCCCTTGCCTTCATCACCACTTGAAAGGTCCAAGCCTTCGTCTGGAAACAGATCATATGTCGGTTTGGTATTCCCCAGGTAATCATTTCAGATAACGGAAGGCAATTCGATAACAGAGAATTCAGGGACTTTTGTGCAAGTTATAAAATAGAATTGCGACTGGCTTCGATTTCTCATCCTCAAACAAATGGGCAAGTTGAGGTCACAAACAGGACCATACTTTGGGATCTGAAAACAAGATTGAATGCAAAAGGAGGTGAATGGGCAGATGAGTTGCCAAATGTTTTATGGGCATATAATACCACTCCAAGAGAGTCAACGTTAGTGATACTGTTCAAAATGTGCTTTGGACTGGAGGCAGTCGTACCGCAAGAGATCACCGTACCATCGTCCAAAATTTCAGTCGATCCTATTGATTTTGGATATCACAAATTTCAATTGGATACAATCGGTGAGGAGAGGGACGAAGCAAAACGAAGAATTTTTAAGTTGAAGAGGAAATCACAAGATTTTCATAAAAAGAGAGTAAAACCCAGGAATCTTGAGAAGGACGACTTCGTGCTTCGAGTGGCTAGTGCATGTGGACATTGACCTACGAAATTGGGAGCTAAGTGGGAAGGGCCGTTTCAAATTGATGAAGTGCTGAACAATGGAGCTTACATGTTGAAGACGATTGATGGTGTGAAGTTGCCACGACCATGGAACATTGACAATCTAAAGAATTTTTTTCAGTAGGTTTGTTTGTATTGGGAGACATGATCTCCCTTAACTTATGATTCATTTCAAGCTATGATCAATAAAAATGTCGAAATTTCAAAATATTGATGCTCAAAGACTTCGTCACGAGCGAAGCATCAGATCGCTAAAAATCGATCCTACTCAAAGACTTCGTCACGAGCGAAGTATCAGATCGCTAAAAAACGATCCTACTCAAAGACATCGTCACGAGCGAAGCATCAGATCGCTAAAAAACGATCCTACTCAAAGACTTTGTCACAAGCGAAGCATCAGATCGTTAAAAAATCTAACTCGAAGAAATCGACACGAATGAAGCGCCAAGTTGCATAAAAATAGCTACAAACAAAGCATTCGATTGAGGAAACTAAGAAGCATCAACTGGAAAATTGAGGAAAACGAAACTGAAAATTAAAAAAGTGGAGTACTTTGTACAACAATTACAAATGCCACAAAAGATGTTTTTCAAAAAACCTACAACTAATGATCTTAGTTGCCAGGGGGAGATCAGTTGGACGCCTCTGGATCATCATCCTCTTCCAAGGCTTCAACCTGTGCAAAGCCCTCAAATTCTTCGATATCGACCTCAGGGTGATCATTACAAAGCCAATTCTTCACCTTCTTATAGGCGTGGATCATTGACTTCACTCCAAACATCCCTGCCACTTCATCAAATTCGGGGGAGTTCTTGTAAGACTCCACCTCCTCACGAGCGTGAACTTCAAGACGACGCTCGAACTCTCCCTACATCGAAGAAATGATGGAGTCCTTTTCAACTAATGCTTTGTCTTTTTGCGCTAAAAGGCGCTTGGATTCGGCTAACTCTTTTCCCAATTGAGAGTTGGAGGCTAAAGCTTCTGTGTGACCCTTAGAGGCCGTCTCTAACGACTCAAGAAGAGCCCTTTCCATCGCTAAAACCTGAAAAGTAATGGGCTTGGAGAAAGAAAGAAGTTAAGTCATGGACCCTTCTTATCTTGACAGAGAAGGCATGATGAATGCTATTGGCTCCTCTCTTCTTTACATATTCTACAAGGCCCCGTTCGATTGCATCTCCGATAAATCGAACATCCTCATCAACGTTCGTCGCTGATCGTGTTGTTGCCTCCTGGCCACCACCACGAGGACTGGCCATTGAAAGAGTTGGCGTAATCTGATGAGGCTGTGAGGAAGTCTCAGCCCCATGAGCACCAGAAACAACAATTGGAGGATTGATTGAAGGAGTTAGTGCATCGGCTTTTCTCTTCGTGCTTTTGCCCTTAGCAGCTTTCGCTCTCAACAAGGCCTCAACCTTATCCGAATTGTAACTCATCTCGTCTGCAAGATTGAAACAAGGATCTCAATTCACATAAAAGAAAAAAAAATGGACATATCAATTATTAAAGTTATGCATTACCCTCGGGGAAATTTATACAATGTTCGATCAGAACATCATCAGTAAGAACCGCCTTCATATGATCACCGAGAGGATCACACCCTTGTATGACTAGGAAAGCCTCCTCTTCGACCTCAGAAAGTACGACCTCACTATTAAAAGATTGATAGTCTGGATGGTTCTAGGAAGTAGGAAATGGAAATGGGTCGTTGTTCCATCTCGCAAAACAGAAACATGTCTTCCAACCAGGTTGGGAAGACGGACACGATGGGATTTTAAAATCATTTTTCGTATTGAAAATAATGAGGCTGTTGTAGTCATGATGAGGTTTAAGCTCAACAACCGATCGAAGAACGTTCAACGAAGGAACGATGTTATTTTTCAAACTTACTAAGAGGAAATAAATGATGATCCTCCACGAATTCAGAGCCAATTGAGCAGGGTTCAAGTTTACGAAGCAGAGGAGTGACACAAGGAAAGGGTGAAGAGGAAGTCGAAGACCTCTCTTCATCGAATCAATGAAAATGGTAACCTCTCCTTCCTCGCACTCGTCAATGTGCTCGTCTTTCAAAGTTGCTCGATATGAATGGTCGGGAAAAAGACAAATGTGTTTAGTACTTCGACTAATCGAAGATCGTTGTAACAACTTTGGAAGTTTGGGATGACTAGGGAGTCTTGTGGAAGACGAGTGGAGGATCGTGCACGAGCCATGTCTTTCTGCATTCGAGATGAAATAGGAAAAATGTCAGAAATGGTACGATCAGGAGATGGGGAATGAGATGGCGATGCGGGAGGGCTTGAAGCACAAAGAGAAAAGGGGTTTGGAACTGAAGAAGAAGATGATGAATGGTTGCTTGTCATACTCAAAGGTAAAGAAACCCTTCCCCCTTCCTCATCACTGTCCACAATAAGTATGGGTTCCATTATAAGGTAATATAGGCAATGTATATATGTATATGTACATGCACGTATATATATATATGCTCACAGAGACGGAGAACCATAAACTCCCCCAAAGAATCACTACAAAACTAGAAACCGAACCCCAAATCTTGATGAGAAAGATAGGAAATACCTTTTTTACTGCGAATCGCCGGAGGATGATGCGTGTCGCAATGCACCAAAATAATAAATAATTCCTTACTCGCTAAATATTAATTAATAATGTGGTAGTGAGAGTAAGGGTCGATCCCACGAGGAACGGAAACTAATTTTAGTTGTTCGATCAATTAAAATGGAATGGAAGGTTTGTTGTTTGAAATTGCTTGAATAAAAAATATGCATAAAATTAAACAATTAAATATGACTAGAGAAATAATATAAGAAGAAATCTTGTTCTCGGGTTCGGTTGTGCCCTCAATTAATGTTATACATTTCCTTGTAACGTGTTTCTATCCCTAATTCAATTATCAATCATAAATAATCAACAAGCTCTGATTATCTAAATTCTTCCTTATGTGTATTGATTCAAAACAAGCTAATTTTAGTTGTTCGATCAATTAAAATGGAATGGGGGGTTTGTTTTTTGAAATTCTTGAATAAAAAATATGCATAAAATTAAACAATTAAATATGACTAGAGAAATAATATAAGAAGAAATCTTGTTCTCGGGTTCGGTTGTGCCCTCAATTAATGTTAAACATTTCCTTGTAACGTGTTTCTATCCCTAATTCAATTATCAATCATAAATAATCAACAAGCTCTGATTATCTAAATTCTTCCTTATGTGTATTGATTCAAAACAAGCTCTTCGAACCAATTCTAGCCACGGACAATCCTAAACAAGCTCTTAAGATTTAATGCACGACTAGTATGAAAATTTAGAAGAATAGATTGAATTAGATCGTTAATTACACATGCTCGAATTAATCAATCCAAGTTGAATTATTAGTAAACCTGCACGAGATTTATTTGCTACTAAAGTAAAGATTCAATGACAATTACGGATCAAGAATCTAAACATAGCATATTCATGAATCTAAAGATCAGTAATCCAATTGGCCAAATTAAACTATTAATCAAATAAACTCAATTGAACATTCAAAATATAATAATCCAACAATTGAAATAAAGGAATAAATTCACGCTACTAATTTGTAGGAAAAGAAAATAACATAATTGAGTTAACACAACTTTCCCTTTGAACAAGATATGGAATTTAGCCTAGCATGGTTGTGGAGTATTCTTCAAGTTGATTCATGGATTCCCCTTGCATTTGATGCTCTTGTGCTTAAAAATTCTTCCAAGAATGCTCTCTATTTTTCCCTAGTTTCTCTCTCTTTTTCTTCAATGTGTAGCCTCCTTTTTGTGGTGATTTTGCTCCTTTAATACTCCCAAAATCATGCCCTAGCTTTACCACAAAGATATACCAAAGATAGACCTTGAATCCGATAAGGAAATTTCTTCGCGAGAAAGTTACGGCCGTAAATTTCCTTATTACGGCCGTAAGAAAGCTTCTGAAAATTTTTGAAATTTAGAAGTTACGGCCGTAACTTTACAATTTACGGCCGTAATTGTATTTCTGCCGAGAAGCGCCTGTGTTCGATGTTTTGGTCATAACTTTCTCTCCCGAAGTCCGATTGTGGTGATTCAAGTTGCGTTGGAAAGAAACCTCAAATATCTACAATTCTTTGTTAAATAGCTCTTCCCAAATTCGAAATTATTCTATGATAAAATTGAGCTTCAATTTCTGACTAAAATTCATGATCACAATCCTTGAGGGTTTTTGATTTCTAAATTCACCCCAAACCTTCTTTGACCATAATTTTTGCATTTAATCTTCTTCCCACATGCCATTATTGATTTGGAGCTCTTTGAATATGCCCTTGAACCTCACTTCTTGATTTTTTGTATTTCTTTGGTCCTGTTTCCTTTCTTTTCTTCTTTTTGACCTTACATAGCAAAATAAGTGAAAATGCATTAAACGATGCTTCAATAGGATCAAACCAATAACAAAATAAGATAATAAGTGAATTAAATACGTGCTAATAAAGCACTTATCAGAGGACTTGGAAGGAAAGAATCTTAGAAGGAACAGGTTACTGCTTTGAGGAAGAAAGGAGGTTTCTCCAGAGCAAATAAGTAAGGAAAAATGTTGTAACCCTGCATTTATACCCACTCATGATGATTGATTTTCTTTTCCAAGAAAGATTTTAGGTATTCGCGCCTTTTGGGGTTCAAAAAGACAGCTGATCGATGGAAGTAGGGCGCCGCCAGCAGTGTTGGCGTGCGGAATGGGAAACGAAGACCAATGCTATAAAAACACGTAGTGATGAGGTTCGAAGCGCGGAAGAAACACCGGAAAGTTTCAAACTCAGGTTTTGGTTGGACGGATGAATCATGACCCGATATTCACGACGCGATGGCTCGACAATGCGGAATAAAGAACCACGACTTTCGAAACGCCACAAGGATTTGCCCAATCTCCTTGATGAGTTTCTAGTTTTGAACGCCACAAAGATAGTTTATCTTTGATAAGTTCGGCTTTTGAACGCCACAAGAATTGAAATCTTGATAAGTTCTTAGAGAATAAAAGGAATCCACCTTTTAACGAGTAAAACACACAAAATATTTATTCAATTATCGAAGTCTGAATTACAATGAATGGAAAAAGCGTATAAATACACAAAATAAAACCCTAGTCGTTAATTTACTCAAAATAGAATTTTAATTAGAATAAAATTCTAAAATAGACAAACAAATAATTAAAAAACGGAAAAATAATCAAAATCCCCGAAAATCCGGGAAATTAGATTTACGGCCGTGACGAACTCATTTACGGCCGTAAATGACTTTCTGTTTAAGACTTACGGCCGTGACCATATTCTTTACGGCCGTAAGGAAGGTTCTGCTCAAATTTGCGATAACTGTGTTACGGTCGTAATTCCAAATGTTACGGCCGTAAAAGGCCTGCTGCTTAATTTTCTGGTTCTTTTCGACACGGTTTGATCTTCAAAGCTCGTCGAACCTGTTGAATTCTTGTTTTGGCTTGAATATTTAAATTTTCCCGTCAAGCCTGCTATGACTTCGATTGTCGAGGGTTCGGAACACATCACGTAGGTACGTGTGCACAATGTGAGGAACAACTCTCCATAAAATCCGATCGCTCGAATTTGATCGATCACACGATCACAAATTCCACTCCACCGTGCATCTTGATCGTCTGGGGGACTATTGATACCTATATGGTATAATGGTATTAACGATCTAGTCACCGTCACGATATACGATCAAGATACTCGATTGATAGATAACTGGCGAGATTCCCTCCACTATTTATGGGAGCCAACGAGATTTAGCGAAAGGAGTTATCTTTGGAAGATAAACATGTTGACCTATGGTCAATTTGACCTTATTGTTTTGATCATAACAAACAAGAATTTATTGTGTTACTAACAAGTGTGCTTCAAGTGTTTCATGTAATGATAAATATTCAAAGCACTCAATGTTCAAATCGTCTCTCAAGGATATAAATCAAAATTATGTGATCGAGCACATGAGACGCAAAGAAGATCATGAAAGAATTGAAGATATTCAAAGATCAAAATTGAGGATGAAAAGCATGACATAAAGATCAAAAATTCAAGCATACAAGATTAGAGTTCAAGTTCAAGAGTTGATTTAACCTATGTAAAGGTATAACACTCTCAATCTTTAGCGATAAAATTCAACGAGCTCGAAAATGATTTTTATGCATCAAGAAACTTACATGAAAATTCGTCACTTGCATAAAATATTTTTATCTAAGTCAAGATTGTCTTTCAAAGGTTATTTGATCTTAAATCATGATTATACTATGTTAAACCACTTTGAAAAACAAGTTCGAAACCTAAAAATCGAAAATTCTCATATTTTTCAAAAGTCAACCGAAAGTCAACGGTCAACAGTTGACTTTCGGTCGACCGAACTTTTGGTCAACCGAAAGTTTCGGTCGACCAATTGGTCAACCGAAAGTTCAACGGTTGAATGTGTAACGGCTATATTAATGATTCGGTCGACCGAAACTCCAGAATTGGTCAACCGAAAGTTGCTGAATTTGAATATTTTGATCTATAAATAGCCATCTCATTCACATTCAATTTGAACAACTTAGGATACATTTTATACAAACTTTCTTGTGAAAATTTATTGTTCTTACTTGATTTATTTTCATCTATTTATTTTTCATAAAACTTTGATTGATCTAAACTTTGTTTTATCAAATTCATCAAAGTTTTTGAAAGAAAGTTTTTGTGAAGATTCTTGGTTTTAAATTGTTCAAACTTCTTCAACATCTTCACATCATATTGGAATTGAAGTGTAAGTCTCTCTTTGTTCTAAACTTGTTTTAATCTTTTATAAGAGAGAAATTCCAATTAAGGAACTTTGATTATTTGTGCTACATTTTTCATCATCATTTGATTCATCAAAGTTTCATTGCCTAAACACTTTGAGCTTAACTTATTGTTAATTATTCAAGTGTGGCATCTCTTGGTACGTAATTTGATTCAATATTTTTAACAAGAGATTATTTGAAAAACTTTGTTTGATTGCATTGAACTTTTCATTATCATTTGCATCAAAGTTTTTCTCTAACACTCGAGCTTAATTCATTGCTATTTATTGAAGTGTTAGCCTAACTCTCTCGGTACTTAATTTGAGTATATCATTTGTCAAGAGAGTTGTTTCAATTGTAAACTCAATTCATTATATTGATTGGTTTCGAGAGCCTTGTGAAAACTCGATTGTTGGTTTCGAGAGCCGTGTGAAAACTCGATTGTAAGGATAGGCGCTCCTTGGTGTAAGTCGCTTAAGGATTTGGTACTCCTTGTTGTAAGTTACCAAAATAGTGGATTTGGCCTTGCTCATGACGGAGAGCTCGGTAACGGGGGACGTAGATCACGTTGGTTGATTGAACCTCCATAAATCGCGTTTGCACTCTCTCATCCCTTTTACTTACTTACATCGCACTTACTCTATTCTATCAATTTATATTGCGCAACGCTTTATCTTAGTGCTATACTTGCCTTATCAATTTAGTTTACACATATATAGCACACTACATTGATAGTTTAGTAACTTGTAACACTAAGTGCTCATATTTGTACCCATTGGTTTTTAAGTTTGAGATTATTATCGAAAAAGTTTTATAAACCAATTCACCCCCCTCTTGGTTAGTTTACTCTTGGGTCAACAATTGGTATCAGAGCTTAGGTGCTCATTTTTAAAAGATTTTACAATCTTGAGTAAATGGCTAACCATAATCTTGAGGGGCATTCTACAAATCGTCCTCCTTTCTTTGATGGTACAAATTATAATTATTGGAAAACTAGAATGATGATTTTTATTCAATCCATTGATTATAATATTTGGGATGTCATTGAATCCGGTCCTCATGAGCTTACTATGGTCATTAAGGTTGATGGAAAATCGGATCAAACTATTTTAAAACCTAGAGAGGAATATGATGAAAATGATAGGAGAAAATTGACTTTAAATGCTAAGGCCAAAAATATACTTTATTGTGCTTTGGATATTAATGAATTTAATCGTATTAGCACATGTGATTCCGCACACGATATTTGGCATGCTTTAGAAGTCACACACATGGGCACAAATAAGGTTATAGAAACAAAAATAAATCTTTTGTATAAAAATTTTGAAAACTTCTTCATGAAACAAGATGAACCCATTGCTAGCATGATTACTAGATTTACCGATATTGTTAATGATCTTAAGGGCTTTGATCGAAAATTTTCTAATGGTGAACTTGTTAGCAAAATGCTTAGATCTCTCTCGGAAGATTGGAGCTCATTGAGAATGTTGATAGAAAACACACAAGATGTCAACACATATCCCTTGGAAGAGCTTTATGGAACATTGATGACTTATGAGCTTAACAATGCCGAAACAAAGGAGAGGACAAGAAAAGAAAAAGAAAAGGCCAAGCGCGAAATTGAGCTTAAATCATTACATGTCAAGAAGTGGAGAGGCGTTCGCAAGAATCATCAAATCCAAAAGAGAGAAGAAAATGTTGAAAGTGATGATGAGCAAGATCAAGATGAAATAGCCAACATGTGCTTCACGGCCATTGAGGATGAGGTAAATTTCTTTGATACATCTTGGACTTTAAATTATCAATGATTTAAATTTCTATGAATCAACATTTTTGATTAAAGCATCTTGCTCTTCATAAAAATTTCTTACATTCAAAATATGTTGAGTATGAATATGAAACATGGTGCTAATATGTGGTTTATGCATGATTGTATGTTACATACATGTTTTAACCGAAATCAAATAAAAAATTTTCAATTTTTAGATTTCGGTCGACCGAACCTTTGTCGGACGACCGAAACTGTCTTTTCGGTCGAACAAATGCTCAACCGAAAGATGTTTCGGTCGACCAACTGTACGACCAAAACCATACTTTCGGTCGACCATTAGTCAGCCGAAAGTGTCTGCAGCTTCCTGATTTTTACTCTGCAGAGTTTCGGTCGACCGGTTCATATTTTCGGTCGACCGAAAGTGGCTGAAATAAGGGATTTTCTTTTATTTTCAATATTTTCATACACAATCCCTAAATGACTTGAAATCATCTTCTTCTCTTCATAAAACTCTTGTAATACATTTCTTTAATCACTTATTTTTTGGCTTTGAGAGTGATATGATTGTTGACCAAAATTGTTTTGATTTGTCGACATAATGCATTACTCTTTAACTCATTTCATGATAACAATTACTTCATAGTCAAACATAGATTTTTTTATTTCTCATGAAAGAGTACACACTAGAGTCACACTTGAAAGGAAATACATGGAACACGCAAATGCTAAAGAGAGAAACATGGAAAGTCCTCAAAATGAGAGATGTGTTTCCGGAGTAGCCGTATCCTACCACCTCTGATCTTTTGAGGAAACAAAGACAAACCTTCAAAGAGGTGTGTTTCGAGAGTAAAAATACTCCGTAATCTACCACATTTGAAGTACACACACAAGATTTAAACATTAAGGATATCCTAGGAAATTAGAGGGGTGTCTCAAGAGTGAGTATACTCCGTACTCTACCCCCACCTATTTTAGGATTCACAAAGTCATATTTACATTAACCGGACTCCACTTTCGCTTGACTCCCCTTCCTTGCGACCAATCTATCTTTAAACCTGCTGGATCTTGTATTGGGATATATGACTGCAGCTTATCCAGTAGTTCATCAATAGTAGGAGCAGAAATAAGGTTCCTTCTGGAAAATGGAGAGATGAATCCCTGTTCCACTGCATGATCAAGAAAGGTTAACAAACCATCAAAGAAATGGTTAACATTTAATAGCCCAATAGGCTTAGTATGGAGATCTAGTTGAGCCCAGGAGGTAATATTAAAGATTTCTTCTAAGGTGCCAAAACCTCCGGGCAGGGCTATAAATGCATCAGATCCATATAGCATACAAGTTATGCGTTCATGGATAGACAAGGTTTGTACTTCATGACCTCGTGTTTTGCCTGCTATATCTGCTAAAGGGACAGGAATAACACCAATCACCCTTACTTTCTCTGTGAGAGCAGATTGGGAAACACAACCCATCAGACCACTGCTACCACCTCCATACACAAGATTGATACCTTTCTCCCCCAGTTTCTTTCCAAGATCTACTGCTGTTTCAAGATACCCAAAACCTTTCCCCACATGTGATCCGAAAAATACACATATAGTTTTAATCTGTCGAAGTTTTGATCCCTCCATTTTTGAAAGAAAAGAAAGGAAAACTTACGAGAAGTTGTGATTTTGGGATGCATGAACTATGAAAACCTCTGGCTATTTAAAAACCGAAAAACCACACTATTTACGATCGTCTTTGAAAAAGGAAAGATTTACTTTTGTCAAAATCAACCTACTTTTGAATATTTTTATCGTATCGAGGTGTCACCTTTCGACGATTTATTTTTTTTAAACCGTTCTCAAAACTCGTGAAAGGAAAAAGTATCAAAAGATTTACCTTATATCAAATGCTGAGTTGCCAAAACAGACTGGCAAACCGGATCTTTTGCGATTGTATTCTTGAGACTATATCGTTTTTTATCCTCGTTAAATTGAGCATATAAGGAAAGAAGTTCCTGTTGCACATAACCACTTGGGTGCGTCTCAAGAGTTAATCGAATATCATCCAAACACTCCCTACTCAGTCCACCCTTTATGAAATCAATTTTATCATCTCGATTCTTAGATGAATATCCGACTGATTTGCAACGAGTATTACAGTTCCAACGAGCACATTTGTAGCAACCATTCAGCCTTTTTGCTCTTCGTTTATTTGCAAAAGTGCTTTTACCCAAACCAGGCAGGTGTTTAGGAAATGTCAATGGTAATTCACCTGTTAATCGAACTTTTGCTTCTATCAACCAGCGCACATCTTCTGGAAAGCCATTAGCCATAAGCAACCTCAATCTTTCGAGTCTCATTCGATAAATTTTTCTCAGATCATTCATTGGAAGATTGGAATAATACTTGCGAATGCTTGAAAGGATGTTATCCATTTTTTGATGGATTTAACCTCTTCCCAACCGATCTATTTAAAGGTGTAAAGGATCTGAGTAGTTCTTCATGATATTGATTCCTGCAAGATAATATGAAATAGAATAATGAAAAGAGGGAACAAGATTTCATGCGCTGTAACTTTACTGTTAAAGGAAGATTTGATTTGCGATATCGAATATTTTTCTAGGATTTTGTACTGATATTTTTCGGTATAACAATAATCAAGGTATAAAGGACCTAGGTAGATCCACATGCTGTTGAGTCCAGCGAGAAAGCAAGGAATAGAAAAATGAAAAGAGGGAACAGGATTTAAATGCGCTGTAACTTTTACTATTAAAGAAAGATTTGATTTGAGATATGAGATTATACTGGAATACGTGAAACTGAATTTTGTGATTTTTGGTAAGTTTTCATGCTACGAATGCTTTTCTAAGGGGGAATGCGTTACTAAGGGGGAATATGATTACAATCAAGATATTCTACTTATGCCCCATTATTATGCTTATCACACCTTTGCTCATGAATAAGGGATAGATGCCACCTTTTTGCTTATGCCAAAAGGGGGAAAATATGGTGATGATTTTTTAACTTGATTTTGGATAATCTATATGCATGAAAATGATTATATTATATGCTAGATTATACCTCATTGGTTTGTATAAGATAGGGGGAATATATGCTAAAATTGAACTTATCAGTTATTCTTATTTCCCTATGCTTCAATTGCTTATATTTATCATTACAAATAATCTTGTTTGTCATAATCAAAAAGGGGGAAATTGTTGACCTATGGTCAATTTGACCTTATTGTTTTGATCATAACAAACAAGAATTTATTGTGTTACTAACAAGTGTGCTTCAAGTGTTTCATGTAATGATAAATATTCAAAGCACTCAATGTTCAAATCGTCTCTCAAGGATATAAATCAAAATTATGTGATCGAGCACATGAGACGCAAAGAAGATCATGAAAGAATTGAAGATATTCAAAGATCAAAATTGAGGATGAAAAGCATGACATAAAGATCAAGAATTCAAGCATACAAGATTAGAGTTCAAGTTCAAGAGTTGATTTAACCTATGTAAAGGTATAACACTCTCAATCTTTAGCGATGAAATTCAACGAGCTCGAAAATGATTTTTATGCATCAAGAAACTTACATGAAAATTCGTCACTTGCATAAAATATTTTTATCTAAGTCAAGATTGTCTTTCAAAGGTTATTTGATCTTAAATCATGATTATACTATGTTAAACCACTTTGAAAAACAAGTTAGAAACCTAAAAATCGAAAATTCTCATATTTTTCAAAAGTCAACCGAAAGTCAACGGTCAACAGTTGACTTTCGGTCGACCGAACTTTTGGTCAACCGAAAGTTTCGGTCGACCAATTGGTCAACCGAAAGTTCAACGGTTGAATGTGTAACGGCTATATTAATGATTCGGTCGACCGAAACTCCAGAATTGGTCAACCGAAAGTTGCTGAATTTGAATATTTTGATCTATAAATAGCCATCTCATTCACATTTAATTTGAACAACTTAGGATACATTTTATACAAACTTTCTTGTGAAAATTTATTGTTCTTACTTGATTTATTTTCATCTATTTATTTTTCATAAAACTTTGATTGATCTAAACTTTGTTTTATCAAATTCATCAAAGTTTTTGAAAGAAAGTTTTTGTGAAGATTCTTGGTTTTAAATTGTTCAAACTTCTTCAACATCTTCACATCATATTGGAATTGAAGTGTAAGTCTCTCTTTGTTCTAAACTTGTTTTAATCTTTTATAAGAGAGAAATTCCAATTAAGGAACTTTGATTATTTGTGCTACATTTTTCATCATCATTTGATTCATCAAAGTTCCATTGCCTAAACACTTTGAGCTTAACTTATTGTTAATTATTCAAGTGTGGCATCTCTTGGTACGTAATTTGATTCAATATTTTTAACAAGAGATTATTTGAAAAACTTTGTTTGATTGCATTGAACTTTTCATTATCATTTGCATCAAAGTTTTTCTCTAACACTCGAGCTTAATTCATTGCTATTTATTGAAGTGTTAGCCTAACTCTCTCGGTACTTAATTTGAGTATATCATTTGTCAAGAGAGTTGTTTCAATTGTAAACTCAATTCATTATATTGATTGGTTTCGAGAGCCTTGTGAAAACTCGATTGTTGGTTTCGAGAGCCGTGTGAAAACTCGATTGTAAGGATAGGCGCTCCTTGGTGTAAGTCGCTTAAGGATTTGGTACTCCTTGTTGTAAGTTACCAAAATAGTGGATTTGGCCTTGCTCGTGACGGAGAGCTCGGTAACGGGGGACGTAGATCACGTTGGTTGATTGAACCTCCATAAATCGCGTTTGCACTCTCTCATCCCTTTTACTTACTTACATCACACTTACTCTATTCTATCAATTTATATTGCGCAACGCTTTATCTTAGTGCTATACTTGCCTTATCAATTTAGTTTACACATATATAGCACACTACATTGATAGTTTAGTAACTTGTAACACTAAGTGCTCATATTTGTACCCATTGGTTTTTAAGTTTGAGATTATTATCGAAAAAATTTTATAAACCAATTCACCCCCCTCTTGGTTAGTTTACTCTTGGGTCAACAAAACACAATCCCAAGAATAAATGAAGTTTACCTCTAATAGGACTCAATTAACCGGATTTATGGGAGGAATTTACTCTCTATAATCAAGGAAAATCACTCATGTAAATACCCCAGCTCCTAAGAACTTCCAGGTATGTAAAATATATTTTCTCTCTCTGCAATCACACTTTTATTCTTCTCAAACTTTTTACTAATAATCACACCGGAACTAAAACGGGGGAGAAAGCCCCGCCTTTTTTAGGTTCAAGCAGCCATGAAGATCGTGAAAGAGTCGGGAAAAGTTCATTCAACATCAGCATGTATTCTAGTTTCATCATTATCAGATTGTGGCCAACCAACCCAATTTTTACAGGTACTTCATTTTCCCCTTTTTCAAACATAGATTTGCTTGATTTATCTTCTCGGAGTACATGATTATGATATCACAGAATCCCTTACTTCTGCTTTCTCACTTCGGATGAGTTTTTCTTTCTCTATTGTCATGTCGTCCTTATAGTAACTTGGACAAAGTGCAAATTATGTATCCCATATGTGCATATTCACTTAACAACTCTTTGCCGAATTTGATGAGATATGTTATTGAAAAGTTGTGACTCTCATAAAATGTATGGTCATGATTAATTGTTGACTTTGATTTCAGATTAAAATCAAATTTTAATCAAAATCAAACAAGGGCTAAGGCTCATGTTCACATAAGACGAATAGGGTAGACTGCACCATGCAGTCGAATGTTACTGGTAGCCATTGCAGGGGTATAGTCACATTTTTTTTTTAATTTTTTTTTTCTTATATATAGTTTTGGTCATGCAAGTATATCATGTGTACTTCAAGTCAGATTCAATATTTGTTTACATTCAATTTTTTTTTCTTATATATAATTTTGATCATGCAAGTATATCACGTGTAATTCAAGTCTGCAGTCAATATTTGTTTATAGTAAGAGAATGGGGTTTTCAACTGTGATAATGAGTATAATGGGACCTATGGGTATCATCATACTATTATTCAAAGAAATCGGCGGAGGCGCTGGAATTGGGTAGGACTCGTATTAATGTTCTGTATGAATTCTCTGGCACGTGTTACCATGTTCACACTAAGATACAAGACCAACCCATTCAATAAATAAATACTTTACTTCTTCAAAAAATAAATAAATACTTTACCATTAACTAGGGATATACAATGAAACCACCAAACCGTCAAATCGAAATGAAATAGCAATTTCAAAACCGTTGGTTCGGATCCACGCGGACCCGTCAAAGTTTCGGATTTGACCCAAACCGAATCGCTTTTAAATTGTTTGATTTAGGTTTCATTTTTCAAAACTCGTTTCAAACCGTCATCCAGCTAAACAAATACAATTAAAATTTAATTTTTTAATTGCAAAAAAAAAAAAAAAATACAGAATTTTTTACTATTATTTTCAATTTTACACTTCACTTCAAATTTTTATACACATTGCTGTCTTTATTTTCCCCCAGCTCCAAAAGTGAAAACATGATAAACTTAGTCACTTATTGCTTCTCGTCCAAAATCATCAAATTAGAACAATCAACACTTCATGGCTTGCCCTAACTAGTTCATTGGCCTTTTCTTCTGTTGCGGTGCAAGATGCGCTCCTTGGTCCTCGTCACGCCGTCTGTCTCCGATGGAAATTAACATCATTCGACATGTTGAGGATGAGGGTTTTCGATCTTTTACAAGATATTTTTTCCCAACATTTGTATCTCCTTCAAGAGTGGCAGTTGCTAAAGATATATATCAACTGTAATATATATATATATATATATATATATATATATATATATATATATATATATATATATATTTTTTTTGTATTTAAAATTAAAATGTAGTGAAACATGGTAATCAAAGATTGAAGCGCTTGAGCATTGTACAATGTCAAAGGAAGTTACCATTAGGCAAAACATTTTAGAATTATATTGGAAGTTGCTTATTTTGTATCTATTTTGGAATCAATAAATCTATTTTGTAATGTTGTGATCACTAGTTTGTGTTTTTGTGTTATCTATTAGGTTTTTTTTTTGATATTATTGTGATCATTTACTTGTATTTGTGCCTTTGCCTTTGTATTTATATTAGAAGTTGTTTACCTAAATGTTTTAATTTTGTTAGTCTTATAACATATATTTGTAATTTCTTTGGGTTATTTGCAATTAATTTTGATGTCTTCATTTAAAATTCTATTTCAATAGTTATTTTAACTCAATCTACATATATTAGTTTAGTTTCGTTTGCAAATCGCGGTTTAAAATCGCACCAAACCGCAACAAATGGTTTGGTTTGGTTTGGTTTAGGAAATGAAATGGTTGGGTTGGGTTGGAAAAAAGTCAAACCGCTTTAAATGATTTGGTTTGAAAAATTATCAAAACCGCCCAAACCAAAGCGTTTACACCCCCTACCATTAACCATCAACCAATTAAGAAATTAATACTTGGGAGTTGTTTATAACTGATTTATATTATAAGAGTCTTTTTAGTAATGTGATTTTTTCAGCTCAACTTTTTAAATTTAATTTCAACTATCAATTCTTAGTTAAGCTTACAATTTTTTACTTTTCAAATATTTTTAAATCATATTCATCAAAGACCTAAAAAAAAAAAAAAAATCACAAAAAACTCTAAAAACCACGTTACCAAAGAGGCCCAGCTTAGTGAGACTAATGGATACATCACTTGTGGTCCGTGGGCCTCACTAAATTAAATTTGGGTTAAGTACACAATTTCAAACATTTAAACTTGAAAGTTTTTGTAATCAGGCATTTTGTAACTAATTACACAAGTATCAAAATAATTTTCAAAATCAAGTATTTCTTTTTAATTCAGAATTAAATTTTGTAATTAATTACAATTGTAACTTTATTTCAATTTGTAATTAGTTACAAATGTAAATGTAACTACAATTGCAATTTATTACCCTCACCACCACCACAACCACCGTCGAAAATACAATTGTAACTTATTTCAATTTTGTAATTAATTACAATTGTAATTAATGAATTAGGACTTTATTTCAATTTATAATTAGTTACAATTGTAAATTTAACTACAATTGCAATTATACACCACCACCACCACCATCGATCACCGTCTAATTTGTAATTAGCTACCGTCACAACCACCGTAGAAAATACAATTGTCACTTATTTCAATTTTGTAATTAATTACAATTGTAACTAATGAATTATGACTTTATTTAAATTTGTAATTAGTTACAATTGTAAATTTAATTACAATTGCAATTATCCACTACCACCGCCACCGCCACCGCCGCCACAACCACCGTCGAAAATACAATTGTAACTTATTTCAATTTTGTAATTAATTACAATTGTAATTAATGAATTAAGACTTTATTTCAATTTGTAATTAGTTATAATTGTAAATTTAACTACAATTACAATTGCAATTATCTACCACCACCACCACCGATCACCACCTAATTTGTAATCAGCCACCGCTACAGTCACCGTCGAAAATACAATTGTAACTTATTTCAATTTTGTAATTAATTACAATTGTAACTTATGAATTATAACTTTATTTCAATTTGTAATTAGTTACAATTGTAAATTTAACTACAATTAAAATTAACCACCACCACCATCACCACCGATCACCATCGATCACCACCTAATTTGTAATCAGCAACTACAACAACCACCGTTGAAAATACAATTGTAATACAATTGTAACATATTTCAATTTTGTAATTAATTACAATTGTAACTTTATTTCACTTTGTAATTAATTACAAATGCAATTAAATCTTAATATCACCATCATCATCATAATCACCATCGCTGCCGCCGCCGCCACCACCACAACCATCGTATCAACAATACCACCACCGTCTCATCACCATAACCACATCAACCAAAAAAAAAATAACAAAACCTGATGAAATCAAAGTTCAACAAATCTGAAAACAATACCAACCAAATCAAATCTCACCATCACCAAAATTCTCAGTAGAACTCAAATATAGAAACAACCAACCACCACTATTGATCACCACCTAAAATCGTCACTTAAAAATCATCACCACCAATAATCACCTAAAACCATCACCACATACCCAAGCACTCTTCAAAAATGCCACCAATAGATTCCTGTATCGCTAAGTATTTGATCAAAATTGTCATCAGCGTTTGTTGATTCAACGTTAGTGCATATATGTATTGTAAGAACCAACTTCAAACAAGAAACACGAATTTTCGATCCAATAATCATCTTCTAAAATTGTTTGAATTGGATGGAAACTCGTGCAATGAAAAGAAGAGTCATTGTAGGTCTGAACATTCAATTCGCCACAAAAGGTCCAGATTTCCACACAAGATACTGGTTAGCAGTGGCGAGGCTCCAGATGCGAGTTGGCAGCTGTAGCGACAAGGCTCACATTGGAGATCGCAGCGGCAGCAGCGGTCTCGCGCCTCTGTCGTCGTAGCTGCATCGATCTTGTCATCGAGAGAGAGAGAGGAAGATGGTTTCATCGACAGTTGAGGCGATGGCAGAGTCTGATAGTAAACAACTGATAACAGTCGGAAACTACTGATTCCTTGCAGAGATTGGCGGGAGAAAGCGGCGGATGAGTGGTGGGTGGAAGTTAGCTTTAAGTGATGAATCAATAGCGCCGGAAACTGTAAAAATTCTCGCTGTGGCCGTGTCTATGGTTGCCATAGAGAGAGGGAGAGAGAGGGGCTGGGTAAAGTTAACTAATGCCTGATTTAGCAAAATAGTTTACAAATATCTGTTTTTAAAAATTTTCAAATCTTAATATATGATTTTGTGTAATTTTCCCATTAAATTTTATGTTTCAAATAAATGTTGAAGTACCAAACAAAAGAAAACTTGATAATTATTCATTTCAGTCTACGTCGAGAATAAACAAAGTCGAGTTTGGTCGATAAATTGTTAATCCAATTGATGTACCGAAGGTGTGCCGGGTGCGCTAAACTTAAAACAAGTGTCAAAATTCAGGCCTGAACAAGATTTAATCTTTTTGTCTCGCCTTTTGTGATATAAGACAATGACAATAGACAGCATGATTCTTTAATTTCCACAAAATAACACTTGAATATGTATGATTTTAGGTACTATTATATGATGATCTGCTAGTATCATAAATATTATGAACTTTTCTATGAAATAGGTAGATACCATACCTGTGAATAAATGATTACACGCAACAGTTTTTCACCCTAAATTATGGACATGATTTTTGCCTTTTCACCAAGGTAATTGCACCATGACCTTACTTACCTAATGTCTCATCTTATGCCCAGTAAGTTTACCATACAAATCCTTCTGGAAATGAATAAATGAAAATTGTTCTTAAGAACCAAAGTGAATAGTCTTGGTAAAAAGGAAAACCCTACACATTGATGAACATCACAGATTGAGAAAATCTGATTTCACCCACGGGACAATGAACCAGTAGGACCAAGCCCTTTAGAGAGATTCATACTTTGATTAGTATTAGGATTGAAGCCTAAGCAGCCTAATAATCCTTGCCTGTATGGCAAGAAGGTCCTCTTCTTCATCTCCTCTGAAACTGCCCTTTTCACAGTGTAATGCAATTCATGAGCTGATATTGGTGGCCCTCGTCTTCTACTACTCGACACAGATCCTACACTGTCTGTAGATCTGAAGCTCGAATTCTTTATGTCGTCCAGATTGCTCTTCTTCATCAATGTGTATTTGTTGAACTGGTTTTTATCCGTTGCTCGACTTTCTGATGCACTTCTGAACAGTAATAAGTCCTTAATCTTCCATTTTTTGTACCATAATGAAGAGAAAGATGAAGTGGAAAATAGTGATGCCTTGGAAGAATCCTTGGTGTTTTCTTGATTAGGGTCGGGGTCGAATAACAAATCTGAAATTCGGAAAGGGGATAAAGATCTTGTTTTTTTGTGTCTAGAACTTGAAGAAGTACTTCTTTCTCTTCCTCGCGACATTTCTTGAATGTCTTCTTTACGAGTCTGTTCAATTGCTGCTGTAAATGGATCGAAATCTTTCTTCCTGTGGCTCGGGGAGAATGCTTCTTTGATCATTTTCTTGGGAGATTGAGGCGATTTTGGAGAGCCGTCAGGCTTAAATTGTAAGCGCGGGGGAGGCTTTAGCGGCTTGATCTTACCTCCATCGAAAAGTTCATCAGCAGGTAAAGAAATTCTCTCAAGTTGTCCACTAAAATCAAAAGAAAAGTCTGCATCCCTCTGATCATCAAAACCTTCACTAGTACAATAACAACTGTTGGTTTCTTGTGTTTTGGAAATTCCAGACTTTTCTTCCCGGTTAAACGGAACTGCCGTAGGGGAGGAACGTATGAACTCGTTGTAGAAAGCTTCTGCACGGTCGGGGCTAGTCGGAGCGCTGTAGAAGAAGCTGCCAAAACGTTGCGGGCTCGACGGAGCACTTATGTATGGTGATGTACATGCACTATCGAAGTTGAAGTCCGTCACCCCCGACGGATTCGCCACCTCCACCTCCACCTCCATTCTAGTGTGTATTAGAGAGATTGAAGAAAAGTGAGTTGCAAAGAGAAACGTAATGGAGGATGCTATATAAATGCGGAAAGATTCGAAGAACCCACGAAGGGGGAGAGGAGGGTGGGGTGGGTGAGCCGCCTTTGTACATCATGCTTTGATTATTTCATTAATTATGTGCAATTTCATTTTCTTGATTGACACCCTTAACTACCTCAGCTGTTATATCTCTTTTTGTTTATTTTGTTTGGATTTCCACACACGTGGGACCATTTACAGTGTGAGATGAATCGATGTATCGGTTGACGGCAAATGACTAAGCTTAATTTGTTGAATAATGTTATTTAATCACCCAAATTTATCATCCTATATATGCAACCTCCCACATGGAGTGGGTGTGGCTTCATATATTAATTAGCGACCCCACACCCATGTGAGGGTGGCATCCTGTGTATTCAAATAACATGATCCTAGTTTGTTTACTATTTTAAGGTACACTAAGTGGAGGATTGTGCTACATGTACATTATTATTTATATATTGGTATACATACACTTGATGTGGTAGATATGATTAAGTTAGAAATTCTTCAACCAAATAAAAGGAAAAATTCACTATCTTGACAATTCATCCATATGTAAAAAAATTTGTAACTTCTTATGTACACGTAGCATTATCCTTACGCGAATCCATTAATGTCAAAGTTGTTTCATGTATAGATGTCGTTTTCTAAGTGGACGCGAGTCGAGAACTAAAGTTTGTGACAACAGAATTTTCTCGTATGACTTTTTTAAAAATAATAATGGTGAAGTTAAAGTTAGAGGTGTAATCGTCATATTAACGGGTAATAAAGAATGAGGATTTAATGGAGACTTAATTTTACCGTTGGTTTTGAATTTACATTTGCAAATTTGAAATTTAAATAAATCAGTGGAAAATAATGATGTCGATAAAGAATAACCCGATATTGAAAATAAATTGTAGTCAATCATGTACGGCTGCTATTGTGGTCTGGTGTTTTTTTGGGGTGCGGGTGAATAATGGAGATTTGGATACAGTCATTTTTCAATGCTGAGATTGCTTCATCACGTATAGGTTGAATTTAGATTTGGTTCATATTTGTATACGGATTGTGTCATATATACGAGAGTAATTTTTCAATTCTGAGATTCCTTCATTATATATAGATTGAATTTAGATTTTGTTCGTATTTGTACGACGAATTGTCTCATACATACTACGTGTCGTGAGTTTTGAAATGACTCACAAATTTTTTCTATTTTATTTTAAATAGTATGGTCTAATTGATATTGGCTTAAAAGAGCGTTACAACAAATACACTTAAAATTTTTTGGCCTCTTCTTATGAAACAAGGCCATTTTGCCCTTTAGTGAAACGTCGTCGTTTTGTTTCATTTCCAAATGGAACGCTGCCATTTTGAACAAAAACAACGCCGTGTTTCACTCTAGTTAAACGACGTCGTTTTTTCTTTAATCTCAATTCAAACGATGTTGTCTTGACATTTGGAGTCCAAATGATATGGATCAGTTGCTAGGGTTTGGTTAAGAGAGTTTCTAGATCTCCTTCGAGTCTTCTTCGTCTGCCTCTCGTCGTCGCCAGTTCTTCTGTTCTTCATGATTTTTCAGTCGTCCATTTCAATTTGCAATCAATTCTTTAGATCTTCTTCACCTCTTCTCTATCTTGCTCTTCTGATTTAGATTTTTTTTTTTTTTTTTTTATTTTCGATTGTGCGTTCCAATTTGTCATCTAGTATCTAGATCTGCTCGGTCTCTTCTTTGTCTTGCTCTTGTTGTTTAGGTTTTCGAGTTCTAATGATGTTTGATTTTCCATCGTAAATCTAAGTGTGGGAATGAATTTGCTCAAATACCCGTCACGAGTACAACTGATCTTATCGTGTTTTACAAGAAAGAACCCAATACGGGTAAGATCTGTTATACCCGTGACGGGTAACAGAACAAAACTATGCATGAGAATAATAATGATGATGATGATGATGATGATGCTCACTCAAGTGTACGCTAGAATCATTTAATTTTTTTTTTTTTAAAGGAGAATATTTCATTAAAATATTACACTTCATTTTTTATGTTTGTACAAAACTTTTAAAATCTATATATATATAAGAAGAGTACTTCCCAAAAACATATTTTTGAACTTTTCCCGTCTAAATTACCTTCCCTAAAATGGAAGTATTTAAATGAATTGAAATATTTTTGATAATTACACTATTATTTTGAAATAAAAAAATATGCAATATGGGTATCAAATCGAAGATCTCAATAAGAACTTTAATATGAACTCACAAGTGATAGTCAACTGTAAACATGTCATCCCCATAATCATGTCAAAAATTAAAAGTAAAAGTTTTATTTGATATCTTTTATTTTTCCGCAATGTGCCACTATTTCAAATTTATTAACTAAATCTAATTTGGTCCTAAATAATTAATTTCAATTCGAGTTGTTTTTCTTATCAAATTAAAGAAATAATGAATATCAGAATAATTTTAGCAACTTCATATTTCTATCAATTCATTTGCCATTCTAAAATTAAATTTTTTTTATTTACTCATTTTGTTCATTTAATTATGTTTAATACTATAGATTTAAATAATCAAAATATGCAAAATATATATTATAGACTTTAACCAGTTGTTTAACTAATTTTTACCAAAATATAAATAAAGGCATGTTAGCAAATTTATTTTATTTCAAAATAGGATTTGATCAAACAAGTTTATTTAAAACGTATAAAAAATAGTTTTTTTTCCCTCGGTTACGTCGCCCTTTGATAGGGATGGCAAAAGAACCCGATTCGCCCCGAACCCGATGGGTACCCGACACTAATGGGGCGAAAAAAAGTCGCCCCGCAAGTTGATGGAGCAGGTATAGGATTAAAATGAAAAATCCGAAGCGAGTATGGGGAGGGGCGGGTTTTGTTTGACCCGCCCCACAACTTATACTAAAAAATAATTAATTTTTTTACTATATCGTTTGAAAAAATATTATATTTTGTTAGTTTTTGTTTATGATGAGCATTTATATATATTATAGGATCTTGTTGGAAAAAATATTGTTTGATATTGTGTTTTAAAAAGTTGTTTAATTATGAGGGGTGGAATTTAATAATAAAACAAGTGAAAAAATTGTTGAAATAATTTTATTTTTTTAAAAAAAGAAAAAATAAATAAAACGAGGCGTTAACGGGGCGGGGCATGTATTGGATGCCCCGCCCTAACCCATACCCGTCCCTCCCCGTTATGTCTTAGCGGGTCATGGGGGTGGGTTTGAGGTTCATCTCGTGGGGCGGGGGTACCCGCCCCATTGCCATCTTTATCCTTTGATGACTAGATGAAAAATAAAAAATCACATTGTATTGAAAATTATTGAATACGTGTTGAATATTTTTAAATTTTTAATAGTTTGTTTCTATGATTTTTTTAATAATTTTTTTAAATTCCTGTCATTAGTCGTGTTTCACATTGTCAACCGATTTATATGGAAGTTAACTGTTTCATTTTAATTTTGAGAATTGATTTCTTGAATAGCAATTTTTTTATGTGGGTTAAATAATCGCTTCGCTATCATAAATTGAGTTGCATTGATGATTTATTAGTATATAAACTTAAATGTATTTGCAATATACATTAGTTAAAATTTAATAAAAACTAACATTTTTTATTGTTTAATTTGTTACACTCATGTAAATATAAGATCACATGTATCTAATTTATAATGTTAAATTAAATATGAAGTGAAATATATATTTAATATATTTAAATATCAAATATTGTATTAAGATAGTTAGTATCAATTTCAATAGTACTGTTTGGGTACTAGTGATAAATTATTTGTTATAATCTAGAAATTATATTGAAAAGATTAATTACGTTAATAATCATTAAAATTAAATAGTTATACAAATAAGCTATGCAAATGATCATTGAATTTTATTTTTTTTAATAGTAAATCAGCAGTCTACTAATAAAATAATCTACATATAAATTTTTAATAAAACCCTACTTTTTAACAACTAATTGTCCCAAACTTTATTGTTACAAACTTCTTTATTTTTTTTCGTTTTAATAAAACTTTGAGCGTATATCACATATATATCTATTCTTTTACTTATTACAAATTCTATGTAAATGTAATTTTGTTTGCCAATTTTAAACTTTAAATCAATTTAGATTACAATATTTAAAGAAATTTTCCGAAACGGTAAACATACGAACAGTAAAAAAAATTAATATATGTGTAATTCAGTTTTTTTTTTTTTTGTAATTAATTGTCTTAATTTTTAATTAAATATTCATTTCATATGTTAAAATATAAATTCGATATATGTGAATTACAAATAATCGTGTATCGTACGGGTGTAACACTAGTTTATATAAAAGTAGAAGTGAGGAGAGAGAAGCATTAAATGCAATTTTTCCTCCAAAATCCACTTACGATGTTTGGAAAAATAAAATAAAATAAAATTTTGTGTAGATTAATGTCAATTTCAATTCATGTTGATTAATACAATTTTCTTTGAATTAATGTCATAATTTTAATAATTGTGCAAAGATTATACGGTATAAGATTTTCAATATAATTTTTTGGTCTTTCACGTTGCCCCGATTATCGTATCATGGTAATTGGATGACCATAAGACACCAGATTTTAAGAGACCATAAAAGCTTAATTGCTTGAGTCACCAAGACTACAAAAAAAAAAAAAAAAAAAAAAAAGATGTAATGTTGTCTTACGTGTAAGTCATCTCCCATTAAGCTTTCGAAATGATCCATATAGAGAGTTTTGGGCCGTTGACTCCAAAGTCGGAGCATCATAGGGCATTAGGTTTTAAGAGACCCTTAAAGGCTTACTTGTTCGAGTCACCAAGGCTACGAAGAGAAGGATTAGAGTGTTGTTAATTAGCTAGTGCTCATTTAGACTCGTTGACTAAATCGTTTCAACCACAGGTACAATTTAGGAACTTTAGGTACTATTAAACTTTTATACCTACTTGTACTAATCTTTCCATTCCAAACTGCTCGAAAACAATTTGATTTCTATGTTATATGTTAGGATTACTATACTTGACATTTGGATTACTATAATAGTTAACAATGTCTCCTAAACATCAATCTAGAGCTCAAATGAGAAAAATGAAACAAAGGAAAACCGCAATAACTCAAAGTCAAGCTAGAGATGTGAAGAAATACTTCAATAACAACAAAATAATAAATAGAGGAGAGTTTGGTGATTGAAGATCAATATAACCAGAACGAAAATGAGAAAGTGCATGAAATTGTGGATTTGAATGGATCGAATGATGAAGGTATCAACGTGGATGAATTGCATGACAATGAGGGAGTGACTGAATCAATTAATGTAAATGAGTTAAATGAGAAATTAGAAGATGGAATTCAACCTAAAGAAATGAATCAAACAAAAGGTTCAACTTTGAATTTAGAAAATCCCGTAAATTATAATAACATCGATTAGAAACTGAGAGAATATTTAGTAGAATTGGTTCCAAAGAGTGGGGATGATCTCTTGATTCCTAAAGATAGTAACAAAGGCATTTTGGTTCATTACATTACACACATGTACTAACAAATGAGCAGACATATAATAGGCGATGGCTAATATATTTCGTTTCTTTAGATAAGATATTTTGCTTTTGTGGCAAACATTCAGGACGCTACAAATGATGAGTAATTGCTAACCATACCAATAATTACTGCATCTACAGAAAGAAGCTTCTCCAAGTTGAAGTTGATCAAGAATTATCTTCGATCAACTATGTAGACTACATGGACTGGTTATGTTGTCGATTGAGAAATAAATAGTTGAACAACTTGATTACAATGTAAATACTTTTGCCTCTAAAACATATAAATGAGTAATTATTTTGTAAGTAATTATTTCGAACATTTTACGCCTTGTTATTTAATGTAATGTAAGCATTTGGAATATCATATTTTGTTGGTGTTTATTTATTTTAATGGTGGGTTTGCATATTATTTAGAACATTTTTCTTATGTGAATTTGAATTTTATCATTATTTTTGATCTTTTTCGAAAAAAAGTTTTCAGGGGCTCATTTTTCCTAAAATACACTATTCGTTTCAGGCTTCAAAAAACATAGGTCCGGCACTACACACACACACACACACACATATATATATATATATATATATACATACCCTTCATGATTGAAAGTATGCAACAATTACTTTATGAGTTGATATTGACAATTTTGGGTTAAACAATTTGTTGAGAAGAAAAAACGTACTTCTTAGAATATTAGCATATTCCAATCCACTGAATTTGACCTGAGATAATAAATAATATGCATCTAATAAAGAAATTTATACACGTGCCACAAAAGCACTAAATCATTTGGTTGACATATTTAAGTGTTTATAATGTGTGTTCTTTTAGATTTAATATGGAATGTTTTGTGTCTAATCAAGGAATTGAAATTATTTGTTGATTTATTTGTGTTTTCTAGGTAAGATGAATGGTTAAAAATTGGAGAGAGAAAATGTGGATGGTTAAAAAGTAGTATGAGAAATTGTGTAAATTAAATTTTTGTAATGATTTCAAATTAATCTACAGTCGAACAGGCATAGTTCTTCTTTGATAAGTTTTTGCTAAAAGTTTATTATTTTTTGGCTCGTCAAGCTTCAATTTCAACCACACATTTCATGACGCTCACAATTTTTATTAATTCTTAATCACGTACGTATTTTGTCAACTTTAATCAAAATCAAATCTGCTAATTTTTTTTATTAAAAGCTTTGTCACATATGTTGGATAAATTCAATAATATGGGGTCAAACATGTATAAAATAAAATGTGTGGTACTGTCTTGAGGATTTAGTCAATGAAGTGATCCACTAAAGATTATTCGGGACTAATGGGTATTAAGTGTCGTGAGATTAAAGTGTAGAGACGGATTCAATGTTTTAAATTGATGAGGGGCCAATTTAATAACATTGAAACATGATAGTTGCCCTACAACTATTTATACAGGTCATGGTCCCCAATTGAGCGTGGCTTTTCATAATTCTCTGCATCCCCGTCAACAGAGAAGAAACATAAGGAGAAAACCACGAATCAGTTGGAAGGCCATAACCCCGTTCGATCAAACACAACAATGAATTCAGGTACGCTTCCGCTTCAGTATCGATCTTGATAATTACAGCATGATGTTCGTGGATTTTAGATGAACATTCATCTATATAAAATTTATTTTAACAAGTGGTATCAGAGCCAACATCGTGTTGAATTATCAGATCTATTTCGATCTAATATATGTGAAACCTTATTTACGTATGAAAACAATTCTCTGATTTCAAATATACACACGCACGGCATGAATTCAGAATTGAGAAATTGGTAAACATGCGAAACCAAGGCTCTGTTTTTCGAATTTTTTTTTTTTTTTTGTATGGATTCAGTATGTGTTGTTGAAGTATGTGTATTGTGGTTGAGATTGTTGTTCGAATTGGGTTGGAGATAAGGACCCGCGCGCGATGGGGTTTGCAGCTGGTGGGCGTGGCGTCGAATTTCAGCGTCGCGGCTGGGTTTTTTGGTTGCAGCGCCGGAGATGGCGCTGCAGGCAGTGGACGTCGCGTTTTGAGGGCTATGCAGCGGCGCTGCGCGCGGAGGAATACAGCGTCGCCGCGCGCGCAGCGACGCAATTTTTGGGCTGCAGCGCCGGTGATGGCGCTGCAGGTGCTGTGCGGCGCCGGCGATGGCGCCGCGTTCTTGGATGGATGCTGCGGCGGCTAGGGTTTCAAAACCCTAGCTGCGAAATTCAGTTTTTGGGCAGGGGACCTCATGTGTAAATTTGAAGTGCTGAAGGGCCTGGCTGCAATTCACGAAAATTAAGGTTATTTCACATTAGGTCCTCCTGGTTTGTTTTAAATATTAATAAAACCCTAAGCTTATAAAACTTTTAAGTTGGCCCTCCAAACTTCTGAATTTACAAAATAAGTCCCTAAAGTTAAGAAATCATTTAAGTTGGGTTTTTAAGAATTCTAAATTTTACGATTCAGTCCCTAAAGTTTATGATTTTAATTAATTGGCCGCTAAAGTTTGGAAAAATTGCAATTTAGTCCTTCAAGTTTAAAAGTATTTCATAATTGGCCAATCAAGTTTAATTAAATTGCAATTTAACCATCCAACTTAATGATTACTTAATCCTAAAGTATTGAATTTCATAATTCAAATCCTAAAGCCTTAAATATATGCAAAACATTCAATTCAAGTTCAAATTTTGGTATGATGGACTCTTTTGAGAAATATAATATTTCGAAGTGAATTAATTGAAGCAACATGTTGCCAAAGCAACCTCTCTTGTGAAAATTAATTAACTTAGAATATTAGAAGGTTTTGTGTGTGTGTGTTGTTCATGCGGATATTGATCGGCCCAAAGGAAGGTCAATGTTTGGCTGGAATTTCACGTGCACCTGTGGTAATAAACGCGTGACGATTATTTGGTTTAACGTGTAATCAATAAATCGGTCCAAAGAAAGGTTTATTGGTTGACATGTCTTATTGTCAGTGTTTGATTACTACATCGAGGTACCACTTACAAGTTAATATTTATGTCCAAAGACTAAATATTGATGTTGTGCTAGGTATCTTGTGATGGGCCTTACCATTATTTGAAATTATTATTTGCATAATAAAGTACTAATGTAAGCTATTTTCATCTTCTTCTCTATACAGTTAATTCATCTGCTACCACAATATCTGCAAATCTTAACTCAATCCCCATGCTTGATGGGTCAAACTTCAAGGATTGGAAAGAGAACGCACTAATTGTTCTCGGCTGCATGGATCTTGACCTTGCTCTCAGGGTTGAGCAACCGGCTTCTCTTACGGATGCAAGTTCACCTGATGACAGGAGGAACTTTGAGAAGTGGGAACGCTCAAATCGCATGAGTCTAATGATCATTAAGCGCGGCATTCCGGAAGCCTTTAGGGGCGCAGTATCTGAAGAGGTAACTAATGTCAAGCAATTCCTTGCCGAACTTGAAAAGCGTTTTGCTAAAAACGATAAGGCTGAAACAAGCACGCTTCTGCAAAGCTTGATTTCAATGAAGTACAGAGGCAAGGGGAACATAAGGGAGTACATCATGAAGATGTCTCATACTGCTTCAAAACTTAAGGCACTAAAGCTCGACTTGTCTGATGACTTGCTCGTGCATTTAGTATTGATATCGCTTCCTGCACATTTCAGTCAGTTTAAGGTCAGTTACAACTGTCAAAGGGAGAAATGGACTCTAAATGAGCTCATTTCATATTGTGTGCAAGAGGAAGAAAGGCTGAAGCAGGATAGAACTGAAATTGCTAACTTGGCAAGTACCTCTAAGGATAAGGGCAAGAAAAGAAAAACAGAATATGAAGCTGTTAAGGGTCCAGATCAAAAGAAGCCACATAAGGACAAAGAGGGTTGTTTCTTTTGCCTGAAACCTGGACATTTAAAGAAGGATTGTACCAAATACAACGCTTGGCGTGCAAAGAAAGGTACATTTCTTAATTTGGTCTGTTCTGAGGTTAATTTAGCTTCAGTACCTAGAAACACTTGGTGGTTAGATTCTGGTGCTGCTACTCACATAAGTGTTTCTATGCAGGGTTGCCTGTTCTGCCGAAAGCCAAGTGATGCTGAAAGATTCATTTTTGTGGGCGATGGAAAATCCGTGGAAGTTGAAGCAATAGGAACTTTTAGGTTATTATTGGGAACTGGTTTTTATTTGGATTTGAAAGAAACTTTTGTTGTACCGTCATTTAGACGGAATTTGGTTTCTATTTCCTTATTGGACAAATCAGGATATTATTGTTCTTTTGGAAATTGTCAGTTTAGTCTTTCTTTAAATTCAAATATTGTTGGTACTGGTTCATTATGTTCATACGATAACCTATATTTGCTTGATACTATTGCATCATATAATGAAACCTTGTATGTGGAGTCACGTGGTACTAAGCGAAAATTAAATAAAGAAAATTCGGCAAAACTATGGCACAAGCGCTTAGATCACATCTCAAAAACTATAGTTGAACGACTTGTGTCAGATGGTATTTTGGATTCCCTCGACTTTACGGACTTTGATGTTTGTATTGATTGTATCAAGGGAAAACAGACCAAAACGAGAAGGTTAGGTGCTAATAGAACTTCGGACGTCTTAGAATTGATACACACGGATATTTGTGGACCATTCCCTACGGCTTCCTGGAATGGTCAACAATACTTTATATCATTCATAGACGATTACTCACGTTATGGGCATCTATATCTTATTCATGAAAAGTCTGAGTCACTGGACATGTTCAAAGCTTTCAAAGCTGAAGTTGAGAATCAACTCAACAAGAAAATTAAAAGCGTTAGATCTGATCGTGGTGGTGAGTACTACGACAGATATGACGGTTCAGGTGAACAACGTCCAGGACCATTTGCTAGATTCCTAGAGGAATGTGGAATTGTCCCACAGTACACTATGCCAGGTTCTCCTAGCATGAATGGTGTAGCTGAAAGACGAAACAGAACTCTTAAGGATATGGTAAGGAGTATGATTAGTCATTCTACTTTACCAAAATCACTCTGGGGAGAAGCATTAAAGACTGCAGCTTATATTCTGAATAGAGTACCAACTAAAGCTGCTGCTAAAACACCTTATGAGCTTTGGACAGGCAGAAAGCCCAGTCTAAAGCATTTCCACATTTGGGGATGTCCAGCTGAGGCAAGGCCTTATAGGCCGCATGAGGATAAATTGGACTCCAAAACAGTTAGCAGCTACTTTATTGGTTATTCTGAGCGATCAAGGGGCTACAAATTTTATAATCCCACGCTTAAGTCAATTTTTGAAACGGGAACTGCAACATTTTTTGAGGATGTTGAGTTTGGGGGGAGAAATAAGGTTAGAGACATTATCTTTGAGGAAGAAGCTGAGGAAGGACCGATTTCGATTCCTACTGTTACTTTTGACAATGTGCAGGCTTCTATACCTGTCATTGATCAAGAAGTACATCCGAAAACTCAGAATGATAATGTTGAAGAAACTCCCATCCAAAATCCAGAAATACAAACTCAACAACCTCAACAAACAATATCATTAAGGCGATCCACTCGAGAAAGGAAAAATGCTATTTCGGATGACTATATAGTATTTCTCCAAGAACATGAGGAAAATAATGGAATGATGGAAAATGATCCAATCAATTTTCATCAGGCCATGAAGGGTTCTGACTCTCAAAAATGGATTGATGCCATGAATGAAGAGTATAAGTCTATGCAAGACAATAAAGTTTGGGATCTTGTCCCATTACCAGAAGGTGCGAAACCCATTGGTTGTAAATGGATTTTTAAAACCAAAAGGGATTCGAAAGGTAATGTGGAAAGATATAAGGCTCGTCTTGTAGCTAAAGGCTTTACACAAAAGGAAGGTATTGACTTCAAAGAGACTTTCTCTCCGGTTTCAACGAAAGACTCTTTCAGGACAGTCATGGCACTTGTTGCACATTTTGACCTTGAGTTACATCAGATGGATGTAAAGACGGCGTTTCTCAATGGAGACATTGATGAGACGATTTATATGGTGCAACCAGAAAACTTAGTGTCAGGAGACTCGAAGAATATGGTTTGCAAATTAAAGAAATCCATCTATGGACTCAAGCAAGCTTCCCGTCAGTGGTACTACAAATTTCATCAAGTGATCATCTCGTTTGGTTTTGAGATAAATGTTGTTGATGATTGTGTGTATCACAAGTTCAGTGGGAGTAAGCATATTTTCCTGGTTTTGTATGTCGATGACATACTGCTTGCCACTAATGATATAGGCATGTTGCACGAAACCAAGAGCTTTTTGTCAAGGAATTTTGAGATGAAAGATCTTGGGGACGCCTCTTTCGTATTAGGAATTCAGATACACCGGGACCGCTCTCGGGGTATTCTTGGATTATCACAAAAGAGCTATATCGATAAAGTTCTTGTAAGGTTTGGCATGCAGGATAGTAAACCAGGGGACACCCCTGTTGCTAAGGGAGACAAATTTAGTCTCAATCAGTGCCCGAAAAATAATCTTGAAGTTAAGGAAATGCAAAAGATTCCCTATGCATCAGCTGTTGGGAGTCTGATGTATGCTCAAGTTTGTACACGTCCAGACATAGCGTTCATTGTTGGAATGCTAGGCAGATATTTAAGTAACCCTGGGATGGATCATTGGAAAGCAGCAAAGAGGGTTATGAGGTACTTGAAGAGAACAAGAGATTGCATGCTTACATACAGCAGATCGGATAAGTTAGAGATCGTAGGATACTCCGATTCTGATTTTGCGGGATGCCAAGACAGTAGAAGATCCAAATCAAGCTACATATACCTGCTAGCTGGAGGAGCCATTTCCTGGAGGAGTGCTAAGCAGACACTCGTAGCTTCTTCCACTATGGCAGCAGAATTTGTAGCTTGTTATGAGGCATCTAATCATGGGATATGGCTGCGAAATTTTGTCACCGGGCTGCGCATTCTGAATGGAATTGAAAGACCATTAAAGTTATATTAATAACTCTGCAGTGCTATATTCCAATAACAACAGGAGTTCAACTAAGTCAAAGCACATTGACATTAAGTTCCTGGTTGTGAAGGAAAGGGTACAGAGTAGACAGATTTCCATAGAGCATATTGGGACAAACACCATGATTTCGGATCCGCTTACTAAGGGATTAGCACCCAAGGTCTTTCACGAGCACACTGCTCGTATGGGTGTAATATTTCTTGAGGATATCATGATTTAGTGGGAGTTTGTATTTTGGTTGCTTTATGTTTTGGTTTTGGACACATTTGTGTATTTGGATAATTTTCTGTACAGAAATAAAGTATTCAGTTCATTCTACTCTGTTACATTATGTTTGGTATTGATCTCACCTAAGGAATAAAGTCGGACCAATTGAAAATAGGCATGTTTGGATCACATAACACGTAATTTTCATACTACACTCTCATGATTGATCTATGTCATTTGGTTGTATTGGTATACGTGACCATTGATGGATTTAGTTACGATTAATGTAACGAAAGTCGCTTTGATCCTATATTGATATGATTGATGGACGAGATTGTTTGGAAATACCCTTAATAATGATAGCACATTTTTGAGCTCATAAGGTTGTACACATTTGTAAGGATACATGTATGGCCCAGTGGGAGATTGTTGGATAAATTCAATAATATGGGGCCAAACATGTATAAAATAAGATGTGTGGTGCTGTCTTGAGGATTTAGTCAATGAAGTGATCCACTAAAGATTATTCGGGACTAATGGGTATTAAGTGTCGTGAGATTAAAGTGTAGAGACGGATTCAATGTTTTAAATTGATGAGGGTCCAATTTAATAACATTGAAACATGATAGTTGCCCTACAACTATTTATACAGGTCATGGTCCCCAATTGAGCGTGGCTTTTCATAATTCTCTGCATCCCCGTCAACAAAGAAGAAACATAAGGAGAAAACCACGAATCAGTTGGAAGGCCATAACCCCGTTCGATCAAACACAACAATGAATTCAGGTACGCTTCCGCTTCAGTATCGATCTTGATAATTACAGCATGATGTTCGTGGATTTTAGATGACCATTCATCTA
Source organism: Ligustrum vulgare (assembly GCA_963555705.1). Taxonomy (NCBI): domain Eukaryota; kingdom Viridiplantae; phylum Streptophyta; class Magnoliopsida; order Lamiales; family Oleaceae; genus Ligustrum; species Ligustrum vulgare. The sequence continues at coordinate 49,586,258 of OY743174.1, forward strand.
TATAAAATTTATTTTAACATCACATAACCCCATAGTCTTCACCAAGACCATAGACATCGTTCACGACTTACAATTAAGAGAAGAAATTAGTTCAAACATTTTGTTCACATTTATCTTGATTCCCTCTTTAGCCCTGTGCGGGAGGAAGCTTTCCCTCGATGAAGGACGAGAAGAAAATGAGTGCGCGCTCAGGCTGGTAACTTGGAACAAAATGGCCTGATCCTCTTATGGTTACAAATGTCACATTTTGGTATTCGACTACGTAACCCCCAACCTTAAACGGATAGACAAACGTTAATAGAATCATATTTTTAGTAGAGATCCACAAGAACAAAAATAGTGTAATAAAATCGGTTTTTTCTTAATTACCTCGCCATGGGAGTCCCAGGGATACCATGGAGTCTTTATAGGTGACCCAAGTTTGGGCATTGAGTACCTAGTTGTTGTAACTGGTATTATTCCATCAGTATCTCCACTGCAGATGCCATTGAGAATTTTTGCTTAGTATGTGCTCTAAGTGACAATATTAATTAACAGGTTAAACCTAGGAATATAAAATAATTGCAAAAAGATTACAATGGTTCTATCAGTAACCCCCTAAATAATCATTTTATCTATGTTGAATCTAAAAGATTTGCCTAAGATAATTATAGTATTTGAACAGATGATTCGGGAGATGATGTGGGGTTGGAAAAATCACATTCCTGCCAAGTGCGTATCTGTCAACCCAGTAATTCATGTAGCATAGCTCGTGTATATATAAACGATGTTGTAGTCATGGTGCTTTTGTGACATGACGTACATACATTGGATGGTGAAAAAGTAAGTAGTTGAGTAGTTATTTTTAACATCCAATGAATGTACGCCATATCACAATGTCATTGAAAAATCTTTCTAAACAATGTCTCCCTATAATTATTGACATATCCTTGGTGTTGTATTAACAACATATCAGCATACATAATGGCATCTTACCTGTATATCCAAACTCTAATGCCCCTAGCCATTAGCTTCTTCACGGTAGGTAACAATGTATCTGGCGAGTCCTGCCAGTCGTAAAATATAGGGTCGCTATATAGAAATTAAGCGTAATTAGTTAAAAGGAAGCGCGTAGAAAATGCAATGGAGCGCAATAAAAATGTATCAGATAGAGAAAGTGCAGTACTTGCAATCTTCCCATGGTCCAGGTAGTCCAGTGATGTTAGCATGAAGTGCCTTCTGCACTTCAGGAGTGTTTAAATAGGCGAAGACATAATCATCTGAACACGGATCAAAACTCGATATGAGAGCACTTGAAGAAGAAGAAGAAGAAGAAGAGCACAAGGGAGCATAAATGTCATAAATGAAGATGTTTCCTATTGTGACCCAGGCTTGATCTGTGTATCTTTGACATGCTTCTGAAACCTTGGCCTCAGATGAAAAATTGCAATTTGAAATGATTCCTTCATGAATTTCATCAGATATGAGAGCACTTGTCCAAAAATGGTCAAAAGTGCCTGTCTGAGTATCTGTATAGTCGATGTACGCATTCCCAATCTGAAAAATCATGTCCGCGTAGATCTTACGATTCTTGATAAGAAAGACATTCTAGAAACAGAATGCATATTGTGCCAGAAAGCTTACAGCAATTCCTTTCAGGTTAATGACAGTTTTATATGTGATTTCGTTGTATTCGAGGATTAAATCAGCAAGCTGAGGCACGTAATGACCAGCATAACTCTCTCCTGTTATGTAAAAGTCTCGGGTTTTGTACTCTGGAAATCTTTCTAGCCAGTTAACTAGGAAGGTATATGAATCTATTGCTGTCTTTTTGTCCCCTGTAACATAATCTGATGATGTATTGGAATACGAAAAGCCAACACCAGCTGGGGATTCCAAGAAGAGGACATTTGCCACTGCATTTCCAGCAACGGAACTTCTATAAGAGGTCGTTCGATCAAAAAATGTATTTTATAAATTGTTTTAAATATGCAAGTACTCACCATTGTTCCATGCATATTGGTTATACCATAGAGTTTTTCCATCGGGATTCACCCGAAAGGGTCCTTGTTCCGTCATTGCTCCACCTCCTATTGAAGAGCAGCCAGGTCCTGCAGTGCCAAGGATACTTTAGATTTCTCAAAGAAGGTGATGCAAGTTCATAAACTAGATGGAAATCTTAAAACAAATAATGCACAAACAGATTTTTTATCTCACTTTCTCATTTCCGTTAGCCATGTCAGCATTTTAGCCTCTGTTTGGTAAAATTTTGTTTATAAACAACGAGGTGACAACATTTCATTGATCCATTTTTTTTAAAAGTAAAAAATTGTTAACTTTTCAAAAATATTGTTCAATAAGATGTTGTCATGTCGTCGTTTATGAACAAATTTTTTGCCCAACAAAAGCTTAACTAGTAGAAAATACAGAGGTAAATAAAGGGATATAATCATCATCGTCTTACCTCCATTTAGCCACAGCACTAGAGGTTTGCTCGAAGGATCTTCTGACTCGGTAAAATAATAAAAGAGCGCTCGACCAGCATTAGGATCAACAGTTACATACCCTGAGTACTGACTAAAATTCACCTTAGGTTGTCCAGGCAAAGTTAGGATCTTATCAACTTCCTTTAATCCCTCTTGAGGTGCTACATGAACTAGTGAATACTCGGTGAAGACGTCATCTTGGGTAAAATAATTGACCGATCTTTTTGATCGTTGTGCCTCGATAAGTTTCTGAAGGCGGTTATATCCTTTCCCACCATGACATTGTACAGAAGCTGCGAGGCACAAAAGAGAGAAAACTAAAACGAATGCGCCTCTCATCTTTGCAATGCAACAGAGGAGGGGAATATGTCAAATGTTGCTGTTTGCTTCTTTTACATAGGTTTTCCAGCACTTAAAGCACAACAACATTCGTTGGAAACTAAGTATTTTTTTCTTCTTGTCGTTGGATTTTAAGGAATAGAGAGACAAAACATATTAGAATATTTTTCTTCTGCCTCCATTTAACTATACCTGATCCAGTAATCAACTACAATGTAAACAAAAAATGCTATTAAACTCACATATGAAAACAAATTATAAAGTTCTAATTTGATGAATCCAAGGTCACCAGGCTTTATTTTGGGAGAAGTACTCGAGGATTGGTTATGCCCATAATTTTTTTTTAAAAAATCGTCATGTCTAAAAACCAGTGTTTAGAAAACCGAAAACCAGTTCGAACCGAAAAACTTAATGGGTCAAGGGTCAAGGGTCAAAAGGTCCGACTGAGTCGAACAGGTTCGAACCATTTCAATTAAAACATAAAAAATTATTCCAAAAATCACAAAAATTTCTAAGCCCGCGTTGAGTAAACCTTGTTTATAATCGGTACGGATTCCAAACTACTTTTTTAACTGCAAAAATTTTCTTTCTCCAATTTTTAACTACAAATTCTACCTCGAAAACATAAATAACACTAATCATTACGTGTTATAATCATTCCCGAACACAGGATAAAAAACAAGTTATTTTACAAATAAACTAATATTTACTCATTTAGAAAATAAAATTATACACAAAAGTAGCTTAAAACAATTAGAGAAAAAAAAAACATGAAAACCGGGTTTTAAAAACCGGCAGGTTTTTTACCGACCGACTTTCAAGTTTTTCCGATCGAATTTTCCGGTCGCTTGGTCCGGTCCGATTTTCAAAACATTGCTAAAAACATGACTGTGTGTCTTAAACTGCACTTATTTTGAACCATGGAAACTAACAGTTTCATTGTATTTTTTACCTATAAACTAACTTCATCGTCTTCATAGTATATCGAGACTTCTCCATTTGCTGGATGTAGAATGATACATAGTGAAACCAACTAGGATAAAGTAATGTGTTGTCTTCATTTCTTACATCAGATTCTTGATTTATATGTGTTTTGGTTCATCTTTGGCTAATTCTGATTTCAATTCTCTGGTGATCTTAGCCAAATATTTGTTCCTTGATTCATAACAGGATGGGGTCATGCCATATGCTACCCTTTAGATAAACTTAAATCAGAGACTTTAGTCTTTAATTATTAGGTTTACTGGCCAGGAAATGGAATATCAGTCTCTGAAAACTGTTAATGACAGAGTGCTTTGAAAATTTCTGATTTTTTTATTTTTGGGTTTAGTGTAGATTTCTTATTAAACTGTTAGAAGATCAAGAAGTTGAATATAACTAAAATTGCTTGTTACGGTTGTTAAGGATGATCCAAAAGATATAGCAAACGAAGTGCGACAAAGGATTTATATAACTAAAATTTCGTTGTTCTATACAGGTTCATCTAGAAAACTAATCTTATGTTTGAATTTTGATGACTAACTTTCTGTCTGGTAAAAGTTTCTTGTTTATAAACAAAGAATGTCATGTTCTCGACATAAAATATGTGATTAAAAAGTGATTTGGGAAAACGTGTTTGTTTGTAAACTTGTTTATAAATAAATTACCAAATAGAGGCTTAATCTTGCTAACAGAAAATAGTTGAAATTTAGGATACCATTGCTACACCATATTGGATTAGGAGAGTGAAGATTAAGGAGGATAGGATTAGACGAGATATGATTATGGTGAATTATAGTGCATCGTTATACGGTGTTTGGTGCTTCATCATATTAGTAAAACATACAAGTATGAAAAATAAAATAAAAAAATATTATTAATTTTTTTTAATTATATATGTAAATTTACTCACTATTTTTTTTTTTTTTTTACTTAATGATTATTGTTCATACTGTGTTGGCTGTTCTTCCTATTAATCACATTTTTTTTACATCAGAGGGACGCTCAAAGGATAGAATATTAGAATGTAAAGATTCATTACATAATGAACTATTGGTTCTAAGCCATCTACATCAGAGGGACGCTCAAAGGATAGAATTAGAACGTAAAGATTTATTACATAATGAACTATTGGTTCTAAGCCATCTCCGTTCCTGATGGACTTGATCTTGATTATGATATGTTTGCATGTCCAACAAATCCTCTTTTGAAATAAGGAAAATTTACTTGCATCTTTGGAGTTTCAAATCAAGCATTTTAACTAAAAATTCTACACTATGAAAACGGATGGGTATTGTTCGGCACATTAGATTTGATGGAATAATATTAGAAATGCGAGACATATGCAACATTTGTGAGTCGCCCCAAGGAATTACAAATATTAGTACGAAATGTAGATCCTATCATTCATCGCGTATTTATTCTCAAATCTTTGCATCCAAGATAAAGATGTTATTCAAATGATGAATGTTCATTGAAAACTTAAATGACATCAATTGCAATCTGATGTTAGTCTTTATTTTAGACTTTGGCCATGGTTAAATTAAAATTGTAAAAAGAATAGTTCAAACACTTTATTTGCGTTTATTTTGATTCCCTCTTTAGCCCTGTGCTGGAGGAAGCTTTCCCTCGATGAAGGACGAGAAAAAGATGAGAGCACGCTCAGGCTGGTAACTAGGAACAAAATGTCCTGATCCTCTTATAGTCACAAATGTCACATTTTGGTAGTCGACCACATAACCTCCAACCTTGAAAAAAAAAAAAAAAAAAAGTGATAGAGAATGGCGTTACAATCCTATAATTAGTAAGGTGGACAAGATATAAACAGTGTAAATAAAACTGTTGTTTCTTAATTACCTCGCCTTGAGAGTCCCAGGGATACCATGGAGTCTTTATAGGTGATCCAAGTTTGGGCATTGAATACCTAGTTGCTGTAACTGGTATTATCCCATCTGTATCTCCACTGCAGGTGCATTAAAAATTTACTCTTCAAGAATTTGTTGGCAAAAACACATATATTTTTGTTCTCAAATAAAAGATTTCACGCATTTATCTCTCGAGCAAAAGTCGAGGTTGATAAATCAATTACTTGTAACCAAAACAGGTGCCCAATGTGGCCTAATGTAAACTAATTAATTATACTCCCTCCATCTACAAAGATAGCTCTCTTTCCTTTTTTGTTTGTCACAAATTATAGGTCACTATTCTTCTTGAGAGTTTATTAATATCTTAATTTTCTAATATGCCCCTATTTAATATGCATTATTCTCAACAAATATGAATTACTGTTGATTATTGAAGACTTTTGATTTTCTCCACATGATGAAATATGAAGTGTTGGAGAGGAAGATGAAGAGATGCATGCATTCACCATCATTATTAGTCTTTATTATTGTGTGACTCTTAGAAGTCTTATGCTATCCTATAAATAGGTTTGTCATGTACTCAAATAAAACATAAAAAAAAAAAATCTTATATAAAAAAAGTTTCTCTCAAAAAAATACTTTGTTCTGTTCTTATTACTGTTCTGATCCGGTCTTGATAGAATCTATCCTTATTTCCGCTGCATACTAAAATCACCATCAGAATCAACATTTGGTATCAGAGCACGAGTGGTTATCTATTTACACTTGGTTCGGGAGCATTTTGTTGGAATTCAAAGAAGCAAGAAGTAGTGGCACAATCCACAGCAGAAGCTGAATATATTGCAGCATCATCAGCTGTAAATCATGCCATTTGGTTGAGGAAAATTCTTAATGATCTTGTGAAAAGTCAAGATGATCCTACAACTATCATGGTGGATAATCAATCAGCCATTGTTGTTGCAAAGAATGCAGTTGATCATGGAAGAACCAAGCATATTAAAGTGAAGTTCCATGCTATCAGACAAGCTGAGAAAGAAGGAGAAGTCCATCTCCAGTATTGTCCAGGTGAATCTCAAATTACAGATATGTTCACTAAAGTATTGCCCAAATCCAGGTTTGAAGACTTAAGATTGAAGATTGGAGTTTTACCCAAAAGCTTCAAGGAGGAGAATGTTGATTATTGAAGACTTTTGGTTTTCTCCACATGATGAAATATGAAGTGTTGGAGAGGAAGATGAAGAGATGGATGCATTCACCATCATTATTAGTCTTTATTATTGCGTGACTCTTAGTAGTCTTATGCTATCCTATAAATAGGTTTGTCATGTACTCAAATAAAACATATAAAAAAAATCTTATATTAAAAAAAAAATTCTTTGTTCTGTTCTTATTACAGTTCTAATCTGGTCTTGATAGAATCTATCCTTATTTCCGCTGCATACTAAAATCACCATCAGAACCAACAATTACCCATCATGTAATGTAGGGCATATTAGGTAAAATGTAAGTAGATTTATAGTTCAATGGGCATATCTTTATGGGACGGAGAGAGTAGAACTGTTCAGCAAGAATTTGACAACTTACAGTCATAACTTACCTGTAGATCCAAACTCTAATGCCGCTTGCCATTAGCTTCTTTATGGTAGGTAACAATGTAGCAGGTGAGTCCTGCCAGTTACCATGGACGAAGTCGCTGTATATAAATGAAGTGTTTTAGTTGAAGTTTTCGAAAATTGAAATGAAATAATATGGTATAAGTTAGGAAAAAAAATTCAAATGGAGAAGTGCAGTACTTGCAATTTTCCCACGGTCCAGGAACTCCGGTGATGTTAGCATGAAGTGCATTTTGCGTTTCAGGAGTGTTTAAATAATTGAAGACATAATCACCTGAGCATGGATCGAAATTTGATACCTGCTTCCAGAAGAACGGAATGGATTTTTATTCTGCGGAAACGAAAAATAAAATACACTGAAGAATAAGTTGTTAAGATATACCCCGGGAGCACTTGAAGAGGAAGAACACAAGGGAGCATATATGTCATAAATGTAGATGTCGCCAACGGTTTCATAGGCTTGGTCTGTGTAATTGTAACAGAGTTCTGAATTATTAGGAGATGAAAAATTGCAATTTGATATTATTCCTTCATGAACTTCATCAGAAATGAGAGCACTTGTCCAAAAATGGTCAAAAAAGCCTGCATCTGCGTCCGTATCATCAATTAATGCATTCCCAATCTGAAAAATCACATCCATAAGGATCTTATCATTCTTGATTTAAAAAAAAAAAAAATGGAACGTATTGGATAAACAGGAGGCAGCAATGCATATTGTATCAGGAAGCTTACAGCTATTCCTTTTAGGTTAATGACAGTTTGATTTGTGATTTTGTTGTTTTCAAGGATCAAATCAGCAAGCTGAGGCACGTAATGACCAGCATAACTCTCTCCCGTTATGTAGAAATCACGTGTTTTGTACTCTGGATATCTTTCTAGCCAGTTAACTAAAAAGGTGTATGAATCTGCTGCAGTTTTTTTATCCCCAGTAACATAATCTGATGTTTTATTGGAATAAGAAAATCCAACACCAGCTGGGGACTCCAAGAAGAGGACATTTGCCACTGCATTTCAGGCAACAGAATTTCTATATCAGGCCATTCTTTTTTTATATTTAAAAAAAAAAAAAAAAAAAATTGTCGTAACTTGTTTTAAGAATGCAAGTACGAACCATTGTTCCATGCATGTTGGTTATACAATAGAGTTTTGCCATCCGGATTGACTCGAAAGGGTCCAAGTTCTGTCATTGCACCAGCTCCTATTGAAGAGCAGCCAGGTCCTGCAGTTTCAAGGATAACTAAGATTGCTAAAAGAATGTGAATGAGACAATGCACAAGCATATTTCGCCTTGTTGGAAGATAAAAACAATACACAAACAGTTTTTTCCTAGTTCGACAATAAAATTATGTACAAATAGATTTTCTTCGCTTGTTATAATTTACATAGCCACGTCAATATTTCTTTAATAATAATTCTAGATAGACATTTTAATAGGACATTCTAATGTGGCACAATTTTATTGGTTGATGAAAAAGTTCTGATGTAATCATTACCCAATGAATCTGCGCCACATCATAATATCTCATTAAAATGTCTACCTAGAATTACTCTTTCTTTTATTCAGCATAAGGAGGGCATAGATATAGTGCCAAACAAAAATCAAAGTTCAGCATCACCGCACTGCAAATTCACCTTCTGGGGTTGTAAAAATTTACGAAATACTCATATCAAGAGACATGTGAGTGAGAGAAGGAAGGATATAATCAACATGTAAATCGCTACCATTTAAATCATCATAGTGTTACCTCCATTTAGCCACAGCACCAGAGGTTTGCTTGAAGGATCTTCAGCTTCAGTAAAATAGTAAAAGAGTGCCCGGCCAGCCGTAGGATCAACAGTTACATACCCTGAATACTGAGAGAAATTTACCTCAGGTTGTCCAGGCAAAGTTAATATCTTGTCGAGTTCCTTTAATCCCTCCTGAGGTGCTACATAAACCGGTGAATAATCGGTCAACACAAGATCCTCGGTAGGATTATTAACCAATCTTTTTGAGCGTCGATCCTTCATAAATTTTCCAAGAGGATCATATCTTCTCCCACTATAACATTGTACCGAAACCGCAAGCCACAAAAGAGAGAGGACTAAAACAAAAGCACCTCTCATCTTCTCAATACAACAGAAGATGGGGTTGGGGATTATGTTCACTGCTGCTATTTTTCTTCTTTTATAAAGGTTCTGCTGCATTTTAATCAACGAAGGGAATTCGTTGAAAACGTCGTATTTGAGTTTTCTTGTTGGTTTTACAACTCATTGATATTAAACTAACTTTAGAAGTATTTAGTGATGACATAGGGATAACACCAACAGAAGATTAAACTTCACAATGGGGGCTAACAGATCAGCCGGCTTTGCATTGTTTATCCCTCAAGTTGGTCAAATATTTGATTTCTTGGTTTGTTTCATTTGTTTCTTCAAGAAATTCGACAACATATGCTCAGACAGTTCTGTTGATTAGATTGTCTCCCTAAGAAAAATTAATCATTTGACACAAAAACAAAACAATTATTAGAATGATAGATGACTTTCCTGTGTGCCCATTTGACAGAAAAAAATAAATCATTTGTTTCCAATTTGATGAAATCAAAGCTCAACAACCGGTATTCGTAGGATTTGCAGGTTTGGTTCTGTGCAATTTTTTTTTTTTTTTGAAGGTTTTGTAGTTAAAATTTAATATTCTTCCTTTTGCAGCCACTTTCATATTAGTTTCACACATCAATGCCATGATCTTCTCGACCAGGATATCTATCGTCGCCAGTGATTATTAGTACAAAATGTGTTCCTGTCATTCATGTTCAAATTTTGACTGTTCATCGTAAATTTATATTTGATGCGACCTGCTTATTCTAGTCTTTACAAAGACAACACGAAAAAAAAAAAAAAAAAAGATCGATTCAAACATTTTATTCTCTATTCCTGTTTAGCTCTGTTTCGGAGGAAGCTTTCCCTGTAAAAAGGATGAGAAGAAGATTAGTGCTCAGCTGCTTGCTCAAGCTGGTAACTCGGAACAAAATGACCTGCTCCTCTTATGGTCACAAATGTCACATTTTGGTATTCAACTACATAACCTCCCACCTTGAGAAGGCTATACAGACCATAGTAGTGGCGACAATAGCTAAAGAAGGTTATAAAAAGTGAGTTTTTTTCTTAATTACCTCACCTTGGGAGTCCCACAGATACCATGGAGTCTTTGTAGGATACCGTCCAATCAGATCCACCACTCATCCTTTTAGATTTTGCGATTTTCTTCCTCAATTCTCAATCGGACAATTAAATTTTCAAGTTTATTTTCTTACGTTTATGCTTTAGATAATTCTTGAAGTCCTTCCATAAAGGCGGCTATTTCTCGGTCAGTGCATCAACTTGAAATGTTTAGCTAATTTTCATTCCATCGGCATGGATATCACTGGGTATTATCCGAAATTCTTGAACTTGGGATATGAAAGTCTTGTTGTCAACCCTTTTGAAATCCAAAAATCGACCGACAATGAATTCTTTGTCCCAACATCTTCAATTTTATACTTGGTGTCGAAAGTTTCCCACAATTCTTTTATATATTTCACATTGCAGTACACAGTATATAATGTGTTGTCTAATCCATTGAGTACGTAAATTTTGCATAGAAAATTCGAATGTTTCCATGCATCAACCGCAGCCAGTCTCTCAACATTACTATCTACCTCCGTGTATGAAGGTGTTTCTTCTCCGATAAACTTTGTGAAACCCAATGTTGTCAGATAAAACAACATTTTCTGTTGCAAATGCTTAAAATCTAACTTATTAAATTCCTCGAGTTTTTCTCCAATTGTATTAGGGAGTGGAGTTTCGGAAGTAGGCATTTCTGATACACAATTAGAAAATAGACAAGAATATGGAGGATAAAACAGAATAAATCAGAAAATATAAATCCATCATAAGATTGTTATTTCTAGAGTTTAGATTTCTAATTCTAACAATATGAAAATCAAAGTAACTTATCGATTTACCAGAATGAATTTGAACAGAGTAACGAGATGATAAGCATGATCAGAATTGTAATTCAAGCCCACTGACTTCACAATGGGTCCTTAAGAAGAACTAGATTTTCCTCCCGTGCGATGCACGGTATTAAATATAAAAAAAAAAAAAAAAAAAAATTACATTTCACTAACTATTAAATAATAAATGATGGTTTTTTGCATCTCGTAATTATAATCCAAATATACAAATAACAATAACAATCAGTTTATTAATTTTATTCATGCTTGTGTTGAAAACGATAGTTAAAAATTACATTCAAAGTAATTTATACAGAAGAAAATATGATAATGTTAAATAATTATTTGTTAATCAATAATTATATCATGTTTGGTGTAATATTATATAGAAAGTGACCACTGGATTTTTATATTCGAGTAATTACTTTAACTAAATATCTGTTTTTAACTCAATCATTACAATTTATAAACAACACAATTTTTTAAGCCATTTTTTAAGAAGAAAAATATTTTCTCTTTCCATTTTTCAATTTTAGCACAATAAATCAATCACAATAATATATATGATCACGTATCATTTTGTTCCATGCAAAATTTATATCGATATATATAAACATATCAATCACTATCATTTTGTTCAATGCAATATTTTCAAATTTTCTTTACATTCATTTTCAACCACATATATTTGTGGGACCTATCATCTTTTTTGTTTTTAAATCTTCATTAAAAAATTAAATTATTAAAAACTTATTTAGATAGTAAATGTCAATTTATATATTTAAATAATAAACGATCGTAGATTTCAATAATTTTTATACATTATTGTTAACTTCATTGTAAATGAAAATTTATACAATTTTCTGCATTTGACTCTTGTTTACATTTTTTTTATTTTCAATAAAAAATTTAGCACAACAATTATAAATGTGTGTTGTTAAAATTTTTAGCTTATGTTTGGCAAATCCAAAAAAAATATTTTTAAACAACACAATTCCCAAAATTATTTTTTAACCACTCATATTTTTTCTCCATTTTTCAATCATACATCTTACCTCGAAAATATAAAAAAATATTTTTAAACACAAATTTTTTTACAAACGGATCTATTTGAAAATTTTTGTAATTTATAAAAATGTCTATAAATTATTTTTTCAAATTTATCAAGCACATGTTTTCCTTTTATATAGTAAGAGATTTGCTCCCATCTATGGTACTCAGAGGTGTCCAACAATCGTCTTGCTACTACTCAACAAAAGTGTTTTTCGTACTTGAAAAAATAATATCAGAATTTGAAAGTGAGGTAAGATCCTAAGCCGCAAATTAAGTAATAAAAATGGTGTATATATTTTCTAGCATGAGGCATGTTATTTATAGGTTTGTTTGTGATCATTTTAACCCCCTAGATCCCTTTCAGAACAATCACAATAGTTCACACAGCCTCCAAGAATCCAAACAGACAAATTTGTTCAAACTAAAATACAACTTCTTGTAATTAATAAATCACTACTGTTCATTTGTCATCTACATATATCAAATTTATATTTTAACATATGAAATGAATATTTAATTAAAAATAAAAAAATGAATGAAGACAATTAATTACAAAGGTACATTACACATACCTTAATTTTTTTTTTAATTTTTTTTAAAGTTAGTATGTTTATCGTTCCAGGAATTTCTTTAAATATTGTAATTTGAATTGATTTAAAACTTCAAATGGAAAAGAAAAATTACATTTAAATAGAATTTGCAATGAGTAGAAAAAATAGATATATCTGTGATATACGCTTATAATTTTATTAAAACGAAAATGAAAAGAAAAAGAAAAATAGATTAATGAACGTTCTTATTTCATTATCTTTCACTTTTTATTTTTAAATAAAAATATTTATGTGATATTGACAAAGTTTTATTTTTTTTATTTTTACGAATTTAAAAAAAAATGTAATTGATTTTCAAGGGGGAAAGACGGACCAAGAAACCTTGGGACCTGAAAATTGCAGTTATTTAAAAATCTGCTTCATTTAGATTAATTTAAATTTGAATTTTGTCCAAAATGAATAATAAATATAGAATTAATACTACTAATTATTATTTTAGAAAATGTATTTTAGACAGGAAAGTTGGTCAATACCTGTTTTTGGGAAGTGATTTCTCTTTATATATTACGTTTTCTTTCGTAAGCATATTTAGTCATTGTTTGAGCCCTCATTATCTACAAAATGAGTTTAATAACAATGATTTTGTGGAGAATGTATACTTAAGTACTTGTTTGAGACTCATTATTTCAAGTAATATAATTCGTAACAGTAAATTTTGGTACAATGAGCTGTTAAAAAGTATGATTTTATTTTTTTTAATTTATATGTAAATTATAGGGGCATTTTTTTTTTTTTACTAAGTTGCCACAATTATAATATTTAGGAACTTAAATAACTTACCACTTAAAAAAAAAAAAAAATACTTCAATGACCATTTGCATAACTATTCAATTTTAATGATTATTAATGTAATTAATCTTTTCAAAATATAATTTCTAGATTATCACGAATAATTTATCACTATCCGAATAGTACTATTAAAATTGGTACTTACTATCTTATTACAATATTTGAATTTAAATTTACTAAACAAATATTTCATTTCATATTTACTTTAATATTACAAATTAAACATATGTGGTCATATATTTAAATAAATGTAGCTAAATAAGCAACATGAAATGTTTGTTTTGATTAAATTTTAACGAATGTATATCGTAAATATATTTAACTTTATTTAATAAGAAATCATCTATGCATCTAAATTCATAAAAGCGGCACGATTGTTTAACCCACAAGATATAATACTTTATCACTTATTCATATGGAATTGATTTTTCAAGAATCAATTTTTCTGAACATTCATTTTTAATCACACATTCTTTAAAAAAAATTATATTTTATAATTTTTCATATTACTTTTCAACTATACATTCTAAAAAATCACTATTTCACAAAAACAATTCTAAAAAAATCAAAGTCAAATAGTCAAAATAATAATTTGAAAATCTCTCAATTATCATGATACGACAACCGATTAAAGTTGGAGATCACGAAATTATACAAATAATCTTATGCACTATAATCTTTAAAAATTTATTAAAATTTAGAATGATTAAAAATATTAATTATTCTATTGATATTATTAACTAAAAAGAAACCAAAACATTAATTATTAAATATTAGTCTTCGTTCAATAACTTTTTTTATAAATTATTTATAAGTAATATATTTTTTCAACTACATATATATTTCAGAAAATATGATTTTTAATATTAAAGATAACAAATTATTTAATAATTAAAACACAATTTTTATATTGATGGTTATACATAGAATTTATAATATTAAGAATAACAAATAAATAAATAAAATAATTAAATGATAATTTTAATACTGATAACTAAAATATATTCATTGAACTCATTCGGTATTAGTGTTAATAATAAAATTAAAATTGATTCAAAAAATATCAGCCATCATTTAGTGTGTATATATATATATATATATATATATATATATATATATATATATATATATATAATGCAATAAATGCGTTCATATTTATCCAAATTTTACATTCACATTTGATATAGATCAACTTTGCATTCACACTAATCCACTTTACATTCAAACTTTTTAATTCTATATGGGACCTTACTATTTATAAAAATAGAAAAAATGACGGGAAATTGTTTTTAGGAACTACCTTACTTTTATTTATTACTAGTATTACACCCGTGCAATGTACGGTCATTTGTTACTCACATATATCGAATTTAAATGTTAATATATGAAATAAATATTTAAAGAAAAATGAGAACCGGGGGAAGACAATTTGCATAACTATTCAATTTTAATGATTATTGACATAATTAATCTTTTCAAAATATAATTTCTAGATAATCACAAATTAATTTCATTTCATATTTCTTTTAACATTACAAATTAAATATATGTGATCCTTTATTTAAATGAATGTAACAAATTACGCAATATGAAATGTTAATTTTTAAATTTTTCCGAACGTATATTGTAAATATATTTAGCTTTATGTACCAAAAACATATATGCATCTTAATTTATAAAAGTGGCACGGATGTTTGAAACACAAGACATAATATTCTACCACCTACCCATTTGGGAATTGGTTTTTCAAGAATCAATTTTTCTGAACATTCATTATCAATCACTAGGGATGCCAAAAAAATTCGAACGACTTGAAACTCGGAGGACCCAAAACGACCCACCCCGTCGGGTCTGCGGGGCGGGTTTTCCACCCCGGACAGCATTTCGGGGAGGGTTCAGGGCGGACCCGTCCCGACCCTTGACCCGAGATTTTTTATTTTTAGAATGAGAAACTAAAAATAAATTTAATGAGGTCTAGAAGAATTGAACCTTGGTGGGATTTAAGAGT
This sequence comes from Ligustrum vulgare, assembly GCA_963555705.1. Lineage (NCBI taxonomy): Eukaryota > Viridiplantae > Streptophyta > Magnoliopsida > Lamiales > Oleaceae > Ligustrum > Ligustrum vulgare. Next base: position 49,601,956 of record OY743174.1, read on the forward strand.
ATGAGAATATATAACCACTATACTATTATGTTGTTTATTGATTTTTTTCCCTTCAAATATACATATTATTTTTAAAGTTTAAATTTAAAAAACTCTAACTAGTTCGACTCCTAAGTTTTTCACCTAAAATTTTATTACCAAAAAAAATAATAATAATTTTAATTTCGGGTAATTTGGGGGGGGGCGAGTCGGGGCGGGGTTTGGCCATTTCGGGTTCGGGGCGGGTCGGCCCCGACCCGCTCCGAACCCGATCCATTGTCATTCCTATCAATCACAGATTCACAAGTCACATATTCTTTAAAAAAACATTTTTACAATTTTTCATACTAATTTTTATCTACATATTCTTTAAAAAAAATTAAAAAAAAAATCATTTTTCACAAAATCAATTCTTAAAAAATAAAATCAAATTATCAATTTTTGTAAATAGGACAAGGTCAGATGAGATTTCAGACATATACGTAGATAAGTGCAAAAAATAAAAATAAAAAAAAAATAAAAAAAGATGAACTAAAAAAAATTTACATATCATTAAGAATAGAATTTAAATACGGGAAAATATTAAACAAATAGAGGTTCAATTAATCTAGTATCATCAAACAACATTGGATAAAGCTTTCATTGTCCTCAAATGACTTCATAGCTTAATATGTAATCAATTGTAACTAAGATTGAAAATACAAACCGAAAACCTATGCATCGCAATGATTTACATATCGCGTATGTTGGACAAAATAGTTCGAAGGTGTAAAAAATTCATAGTCGATGACAATCTGCCATATGGAATACCATTGAAAACATATCTTAATTCGATAAATCAAATATTACAAATTCATTTTTGAAAATACCGTAATGTTAAAAATACAAAAAAAAGAATTGTTAAAAAATATAAGTTCGTCCACGCACATTCTAATATTAGATTGTGATTGTTTTTTATATTGTTTAAGTGAAAATCATTTTTATTCAATATATTATTGTTTTATAGTCATTATTTTCTACATTTTTAATCGATTTTTAATTACGTTAATAATTAAAGAGATGAAAATTTTAATTTTACTATTCATAATATATAAATCATATCTTCTACATACTTATAACCCTTTTTTATGCTCACTTGGTTTAAATAAAACAAATAATTTATTTGGACAAGAAACATACAACATTTTAAATTCCAAAATTGATTTAGATTCATTAGTCGAAATTTGTGCACTTTCTTTCAACAAATATGACAATTATGAGTATTAAAGATGTGTTTGATGTTGTTTAAAAAAAGTACTTGTGATTTTGAGTGGCGATTTTTAAGAGAATATGTTGTAAAAAAACTAAGAATCTTTTTTGCATTTTTGTGTAATATTATATTATTGTTAAATGTGTGGTTAAAAAAAGAGATAAAACCATGGAAAGGAATAATAAACATCAAACCGATATTAAAAATTGATTTCCATGAGATAGCATGGACTTTCGACAACTCTAACATAAAAATAAAATAAACACAAAATTCAGTTACAAATCTTTCACGTTATACAAAACCAAAATCAGAAATAGAAACTTTTGGACCACTTCTTCAACCAAGATCAAAACTCTGGTATAGTTTATTCTGTTCATTTCACGCTAAATCACATTTGGTTAATATGATTTCGGATCGTTTGATCTGATGGAAGACTCAAAGATCGCCGTTAATTAGCAAGATTATGGCCAGATCTACACATTCAACCCTGGAGAAAAACAAAAAAGGAGTCAGACGTGACGCCGAAAGTATCCTTCATTTCTTTCACAGGAAAATGGAAAAATCTAAATCTCTCGTATATTTTTAACACCAAAAAAATGATAATGTATATATAAATTGACAGTTTTTTTTTATTTGGATCCAATTCAGCTAGTAAGTTTTTATTTCCATGAAATTTGTTTAAATAATGTAGTTTAAAATGCTTGATAGCTTGGGGGGGGGGGGACTACATATAAACAATTTTTGATATATGTATTTATGTATGTATATGTATCTCTGATAAGAAGTATGAAATTTAAAAAAAGAGAAAAAAAATTGAGAAAGAAAAAACTAAATCAGTGAATAATCATATTGCGATTTTTTTAAAAAATTACTTATTGTATATGATATAAATAAATGTATCTGTTATGTTGTCTGTCAAAATATTTTTTTACTTTTATGAATCTAAATAAATTGAAATTGGTTTTCATTATTGGGAAATAATTTTTGATATTTAAATGCACGATTTCTGAAGTTTAATCAACATTATGTACTTACTTTTCCTAATTTATTGAATCAGTAAAACTTGTGGTTATCTCATTAAATAAATTCATTCTCTTTGATTAAATAGCGGCAGAAGTGTAGATGCTAGATGAAAATACAGATATTAAAATGGTGCACAAATAACCAAGTGTTAATATCTACAACCAATGTGGAAGGAAGACCATAATTGTACCGTGGAAGGCGTACCTCATGCATGGTTTCACATTAAAAAATGCATTTACCTTATGAAAATGTATGTATCAAACAAATTAATGAATTTGTATTAAATTATATTCTTTTAACAATTAATTTTAATTTTATTGAAACTTACAATTTATAGAAACAAAAAATGGATAAAAAATAGTCAAGAATTGTTTTAAGGAAGTGCCCAACTTTTATATAAAAATAATAAAATTAAAATTGATTAAAAAAAATCAATCATTATTTAGTATTTACCACAATATATATATATATTATGACAATAAATACGATCATATTTATCTAAATTTTGCATAATGGACGGGAAAATGTTTTTAGGAACTACCCTACTTTTATATATTATAAAGATAAAGATAAAGATAAAGATTCTAATTTGTACCCAAGAATTTGATTAATTAAAGGTCCAAAAAATTTAAATAATTTTTTTTCCAAAAATATATATAAGACAAGAACTCACCCGTATCTGTGCTAAGCCGTAAGACAACGGCAGCGGTGCGCGCTTATGGGCTTAGGACCGAACCCAAAGAGATCTAGATCTCCCATCTTTTAAACACTATTGATATCCCTTGAGGCCAAACTCACATCATAAATTTTTACCATATAAACCTTCCAAAAGTTTTAAATGTTTCTTTGTTCAACTTTTCCAATTAAAATCAAATTCTTCATTTCTCCAACTTTTAAGTGGGTAATTTAAAATCAATTATTTCATTCAATTCTAAATGATTTTCAATAAATATATAAATGTACCATGTTAATCATCTCGTGGAGTAGAAAATGAATATGCAAAATTCCGTTAAAGTCGGAGTTACGGATCCTACTCAAATTAGAGCTCATTTCCAACCATTGTTGTAACTGATATTAATATATCTCCGCTGCACATTCATCGAAAGTTCACATAATATTTATAACTAACAAAAGTTTTCAGGGATTATTTGCTAGTGATATTACAAATGAAACTATAGTTATAGCAGAGTTTCATTCATTGTATCAAGATCTATTTGCAACAGTATTGGTATCATTCCTGTGGATCCAAACGCTAATCCCGCTAGCCATAAGCTTCTTTACGGTATCACTAAATCTGGCATGTCCCTCCAATCGTCTTCATGGCATCGCTCTTTTTGGATATGCAATGATTAAGGTTTATAAATCAATTTATAATCTACACAATTTTTCAAACCACTTTTTAACCTCACATCTTTTTTTTTTCTCCATTTTTTAACCATTGTTCTTACCTCGAAATTGCAAATAAACTGGATTATAATCTGCTCGATTTATCCTTAAAGTATATTTAATAAGGGTGATTATTGAAAATATACATTTTTCAAAGAGTTTGGTAGTCTATATAATATATAAAAGCAGCTGAGTTTTGGCGGGAAAACTCAGCTTTTATTGTGTTCACACTCAAAAATTCAGCTTTTATTGTGTTCACACTGCTAATTCCACTTAAGTATTTTTATAAAGAATTTTTTTCACTTATTTATATTTGGTTATTTGTGTTTAAAACTCCCTTTTCATAAAATTATTCTAATCATTTAATGTTTTGAATCTTACAAATAAGTATTTGTATGTACTCATACAAATTCAATGTAAAATTTTCAGTTCAAAATTATATCGAAATTGTATTACGCATCTAATACTAAATAAATATTATCATATAATTTTTTTTTATAAATAATCTTATTTTTTTAGTTATTTAGTACATCTAAAAATTCGAGTTCCTTTGTATTGCGTTCTATTAAATTAATTAGTATTTTTATAGAAAGTTACTTTTAATACGTAAATAATTTTTTTTATAATAATGTGATATTTTATTGGTCTCAATCTTATGGATGAATTATTTCGTTCGGTCATACAAATCCAACGTCGAATTTTCATTTACATTTATATCGAATATTTAATCAAGTTGTATTAAATTTCATTTTAAATAGTCATACTTTTAAGTTCTTTGGTATATATACATAATAACCTTCTTTTCTATATCAGATTATTTATCAAAATAATTTTATTTACAATTACATTTAATCATTATATGATTTTTTTATTCCAGAAAGTCTCATATCACATTTTTCACATTAACGGTTAACAGATTTATTTATATTGTTTTGAAATTATATAGTTATTAATGGTTTTTTTGTCATAATTGTTAAGTCTAAATTTTAATAAATAATTAACTATGACATGATATTAATTGTTATATTTTAATTCAATATTTATGATTTTTAAATTTCTACAACAATAAGTAAATTGTATCTCAATTTACTTAACTGAAAATTGAGATGGTCAATGTTATATTATATTTTTCATTAAAAAAACAATTGCGTTGTATAATTATTGCAAAAACCTATAATATCATGAATTTGATGCATCATTGTCAATCTCATAATTTTAGTATTTTTTTTCTTTTTTTATGATTATCGAATCTATCTATATAATATATAAAAGTAGCTGAGTCAACCTGAGTCAACTTCCCTTTTTCCCTCCAAAACTCTTGTGCTATGTGCAGATTTTATTTATTTATTTATTCAAATTTTTGGGACTTCAATATTTATCATGTTCACACTACTTATATCCCCTATCCAATAATCAACTTCAAAACCCACTTCAAAAATAGTTGGACCTTCAATATTTATTTATTATTTTCAAAATCGCCGACGTCTACTTATAGTCTTCAATATTTGTTGTGTTTACATGACTTCTATTTCCCGCCGCCTAATTACACTGGAAATCCAGTTATTTTTCCTTTTTTTTTTCCTTTTTCGCTTTTTCAGAATTTGTTTCATTTTTTTCCCTTTTTCAAAATTTGTTGATTCATTTTTGTTTTCTATATCTTTTTTTTTTCCATTTCCCTATATACAACCTCTTTCATTTCTGTTATATATAATTATTATGAAGATATACACAATAATAAAAGATTCAATCAAAGGGTTATTTCTTTGAAAAAATGTATATTGTTTAACATGACCGCTCCACTCCACCTTCTATTTATCACGTTTTATGATTCAAAATTTCTGGTGCGGTGGTAATGCTTATTAGTTATTAATATTACAAACCAGTTGAAAATAAAAAATAGTAAATTATTTTTTGAAAAAGTAAAAAGGATTGATACTACTCTTTTCTTCAAGACCTGTGATATTTTGAGTCATTGAATATAGATTTGGATTTCTAACAAAAAAGAAAAAATATTAAAACAATAATATTGAAAACTATAATTTCAATCAGAAAATAATTACGTTGTATAAATATTGAAAACCTAAAATATCATAAATTTGATGCAATATCTTTGTCAACCTCGCAAATTATTATTATTATTATTATTATTATTATTATTATTATTATTATTATTATTATTATTATTATTATTATTATTATACATGTTATTTTTCATTGTCAATGGTCAAAATATTGAATTTTATCTTTTATATGCATGGTCTCTATTATTAATTTTTTCATCTATTGTTTGAATGTTCAGAGTATATGAATACTGGAGATCCTACATTTAAGTGTTAATTTTGCAAGGCGAATTTTTGGTTCGAGGAGATGGTGAATAATCGTTACAAAACTTGAAGATCATATTCTATAAGGTCAAATTCTATCTGACAGTAATGCAGGATACAAGTTCTTTATTCTAAGGATATCGTTGAGCCATTCGAATTTTAGGATACTTATTAGATTTAATTATTTTTTCATTGATGGTGTCATATGTCATGACTATCGATAAGAGTCAGATACAATCATTTTCGCATGTATGACTTCTCCCTAAAAGGTTGATGTTTATACATGAAACTAATAAATGATGAACTTATCTCTTATTTGTAAACGTTATTTATTTTGTTTAAGAATTCATTTAATTTCGAATAGGATTATTTTTATTTAGAAGTTTCTTCCCGTGCATCGCACGGGATGATTCACTAGTTAAGGTAATAGCGGTGGAGCATTTGAAGAGGAAGAGTACAACGGAGCATAAATGTCATCATAAATGAATATGTTGCCAGTGGCCTCATCGGCTTGAGAAATCTTAAAATTATTTACAGTCATCCTTCATTCAGACGCAATTTTTCTTAATTCAAATCCCAACTATAGATTTTAGTCAATTAGTTCAAAATATTTAAATTCTCATAATCAAGTTTAGCAATTTAATCTTCCTGTACCGTCCTTGAGAATTCATTTTCCATGGAATTGGCCAAAAATGAGCTTAAAGTGCTTGTACCATAGAAATATATATATATATATATATATATATATATATATATATATATATATATATATATATATATATATATATTTTTTTTTTTTTTTTTTTTTTTCCATTCATAAATCAACTCAGCTACAATCGATCTCCATTGTAAAAATGAAGTGATATCTATAATTTCTAGTAGGAAAAATCAAGAAGCAACATGCCTTTCAGCCAAAATTCCAACAGGGAGTTAATCTGTTAGCTTTCCTAGTTAAAAGAATATTGAATAAGCTAAGCTACAACACAAGCTCTATATACACACGGCCGAACGCACATATTTACATCTTGTAATCCTCGTGTAAATAGCTTTCATAACGTGTTCCTTTGAGTGTCTTCTCAACGTCCCCCCAATTTTCAACCTGTGAAGATAAGGACCCACGGTGTATCTTCACCTGACGACTATTCAGGTCCCTTCGTGGAACCTTAAGAAAATCTTGGACGTCCATCAATTTCTAAAGAGAGGGGGAAAAATGAGTACATAAGAACAAAAAACTCGATGCACTTTTTTCTGCCACGAGATATTAGATGCCTTACAGTTGCATTCTTTACTGCATCCTCATAGTAAAGGATTATATGTCGCGTGCTCTTGAAATATTCTAAAGATTTTGTAACCATGTTGTCCACTTGCCTCAGATTGGGTATCAGCAATGATGTATTGAGAGTAGGTTTGTATCTAGCAAGTATCTCGGCCTGCAAGAAGAAAATGTAGTTTAATTTTTAAAGACAAATATACACGAGCAGAGCTCCTTTACACAAAGAGATTACATGATGAGAGATAAGGACCTCTTGGGTTGAATGAACATGAGATTTGTGTGTCCCGTTCAGAAGTTTAGCATTCTGATCATAGGAATTAGCAAGTATCGAAATCATTCGACGCAAAAGATTTCTTCTGAAGAGAAAAACTGTTGAAACTCCTTTAGTATTGAAGTATTTCACTATTTCTTCATGATTCTGCATTAAACCCTGCAACAAATTCAGGAAACTTTTAAGGAATTCTTGGCTATTTCATTCCTATATACAGAGCAAGATCCTTGTTAGTTTACAGTTGGAATTCAATACATTGTAAACCAATATTTAAAGTGGGATCGAGCGGCTGGAAAATGTGGATGGAAAATGATACTTGCTTTCAAGAACAGGAGGATTAATTATGGACCCACAAGAATTTTTCTCCTTCATACCATACATAATCGGGGATCCCATTACACACAATCCGCAAGGGCATGTGTAGCTTCCTACTGACAGTGCAAAATACACACAATCCAAAAGCAACAGATTCCACAGATAACTAAGCAAACAACTTAAATAGTTAGCTCGGTTAATTAACATGGATGACAAACGTCCGAAATTTTTAGCATCCTCTATGTTATTTGGAGCAAATATCCCATTTCAAGCCGTATCACACTAAAATGAATAAAGAATTTAAGTATGACATCAAGCTTTTAAGAATATATACAAGCTGTTTATTTTATGTAAGTAAGTACTAATCATAATTCTGTTCACATATATTAGATTGGCTTGTCCTCATTGCACAATTTATGTCATTGAATTCCAAAGATAGAAGTTCCGTAAAAAGGTAGCTACAAATTCATTCTAAAACATAAGCTGTTTCTGTAAATAAAATTTAGTGGAATGCAATTATTGCATTTAAGTGCACTATCTCCTGCATAGGCGTTTAGTTTATACGATAGAAGTTTCAAAAGATGGCAATCACCTGATTAAGCATCCATTTCAATCCAATGGCAGCTGTACACTCATTCTTGGAGGCGCTAGTAAACCAGTCCAGATTATAAATTTTATCCAAAGTTTCCACAATTGTCGATACATTACTCCTTCGAACCTTAACCGAGAAGATTTCCCCATTGGAGCTTATGTTAATATGACTGTTCAACAATGTCTCAAACCATCCACTCCCGGACCTCTGAGTGGACAAGATTGCAAAATAATGCACAGGGTTGCATGCGCACTCGGACCTAATAAGTAATAACCACCAAATGCAAATCAGGAAATTCAACAGTGACTTGCAATGCAACTTATTATTAGAATGTAAATAAGTACAATGCCTAACCTGCTGAAAGTCTTGGGCTTAGGAAAATGAACATAAGGTTTCTCTGAAGGTTCAACATTAGGTGCTTCACACGGCCTCTCGACCACTTGAACTTTCAATAGATGTTCGGTGGAATGTGCACTATATTGTCTTAGACAAATTGAGCATATGTAAACCCCACACGCCATCACAAACATTAAAACCATCATTCTCAACACCAGGGGATTTTTCTTCAGATTTTTTATAATGAAGCTATCCTGAAACCGGACAAATACCATTAAGCCAAGAAAAATTCGGCCACATCGTCCGACGTAAATTTCCAATAAACAATGTGCCCACAGCTCACCTCCATTAAAAACAATAACAAAATATTCAGTTTCATTGTTCAGTCTCATTGAGCTTGAAATATTACCCACGTATCAACAAAGGAAAAAAAAAATCTAAACGGGGAGTGACATTTAATCAAATATCTGAAACAAGGGCTTGAATTTGATCATACAAATCCCATCAAACGGCAGTTATATGAATAACGTTAGTTTCAAATAAATCCCCTAAAATTTAATTTCGACAAGCCCATCAAAGATGTGAGACAAACGTAATGAATCAAGAAAACCAAAATCTTGGTTGCTTCAATTCGAATGCTTGGACATTAGAATAACATAGATTGTAAGCTAAATGAGTATATATATTTGATTATTCAGGTGCCCAGATCAAGAAAACACAAATTTATCAAAGGGAAACGAAAAAAAGAGTAGAATATTAAACTAAAATGCTATTCCCATCTCTCTCCTTATTGTGAGTATACAAAAATTCAAAACAAGCTAATAATAAAAATACAAGCACCTTAGAGAAGAAACAGAGACCATCAGCCATATTTTGTTCCCCTTTTTTGCCCAAAAACGGAAGCTCAGATCCAATTTTTCTTTACCCTTTTCTTTTTAGCTTTATTCATCATATACCTTTTCTTTCTCTGAACATGCACTGATCGTATAATATATATATATATATGTGTATCTATAGAGTGAGAAAGGAAAAAAAATAATAATATGTAAGTGAGCTTTTTCTCGTGAAGAATAGTATAATGAAATCAACAATTTCTCTTCTTTTTTTTCTCTCGTTATTTTGCATTTAAGATTTTCCTTCAGATTTACACCTATGCGTTCTACATACATACATCTCTTTTTCAGTCTCTCTCGAATAATACGCATTCTGTTTGAGATTCAGCCCTGACCCATTTTTTTGTAAATTAAATTTATTTAATACTCAATTTCAATCATTTATTTTAATCAAATCTATTACTTTTGACTTTTTAAATATTTTTTATTCACATATTCTTCCAAAAATATTATTCCAAATCATAATTTTTTCCAAATAATAAGTCCTAAACAAGGACACAGTATAATTCCAATGTGGGTTCCGGTAAAATAAATTAATGGTCACTAAACAAAATTTAGTGTAACACTACGTCTGCTTACTAATTGAACTTTAAAATATAATTCAGTACTCACTCATTTATCATAAACGTAACTCATTCATAACTGAAATGAAATCATTTTGAAAACTTTTAAACGAGTTTTATCTAAGTGATAAATGAGTTATGTTTAGATACGACTCTTTTTGTTAAAAGTTTTAGCCTTGTTTGGTTTTCAGTAAAAAATTTCATTTTTCTACAATATTTAATTTCAACTATTCATTAAAAGTCAAGTTCACAATATTTGATTTTTCAACCAAATATCAATCATTAATTCTCCTAAAAATCACTATTTATTTTTTTTTAAAAAAAAAAAATCATTTTAAACAATATCAAATACACTCTTTGTGTTTAAAACACATGTTTTTATATTTTCGAGGTAAGATGTGTGGTTGAAAAGTGGAGAGGAAAAATATATGTTGTTAATAAATAATTTGAGAAATTGTATTGTTTAAAAACATATTTTTTGGAAAATTTGCCAAACAGAGGCATTGAATTACGTTTTAAAATCTGGTTAGTAAATAGTCAAACACAACAAAGTTTAATGATCAATCATATATTTTACCCATGTGGGTTTTGATGTGAAAGGATCCGATTCCAGGCTTCGGATATGCAAATAGGAACGAAGACAAAGGTAAACGAGATCGTTCTACGAGTTAATTTATGAAAATTGCAGAATTAGTCCCTAACTTTTGTCCGAAGTGGTGATTATGTCCCTAGCTACATTTTTATCTGGTTTTTATCCTTGGCCTTCCATAAATTATCCAAGTTGGCCTCTAATAATGTTTCCATCCATTTTTGTTGTTAAAGTTGTGTAAAATGATTATATTGTCGATAACATTAAAAAAAACAAATTATATATGTAGAGCATCGGCCTTATTAGGTAGAATGTCTTCCGCTGTCATTTATCGACTTACCCTGAGTATCGAAATGGGTACTTTTCAAGAAAGAATTACTTCTACCAAAGAAGGGTCCATAACTTCTATTCAAGCAATTTATGTACTTGTAGACGATTTGACCATCCTTACTCCGACTACGAAATTGGAACATTTAGATGCTACTACCTCAGTATCAAGAGGATAAGTTGTCAAGGGGATCCATCTAGTAGTATATACTTTATATTCAACGTCAACCATGCTTCAACATCGGATCGTTTGTGAGGAACATTGAGTTAAGCAAACTTTGCAACGTTACAAAGAGCTTCAGGACATTATAGCTATCCTTGAGTTGGATCGTTAAACAATACAAGAGCTCTAAAAATTGAGCATTTCTAATCACAACCTTTTTTGTGAAAGAAGTATTCACCAATTCTCCGAGAAATATGTTGGTCTAGCAGAAATTATTAGAGGGTTTCAATTGATCCCTTCAGAAGAATTATGGTTATTACCTAACTTATTTGTTTTGAGAGGACTTCCATATGAATTGAAGTACTAATTTGAGAATAATAAGTTTTGTAACTCCTTTCCTGTTTGGTAGATTTGTAATGAAGGAAGAAGGGTGTTTTATAGTAAATCTTTCATTAAGAGAATATAAGTTTTTACCTTGCATACTTAGTTGGTTTTTTTGAAATAATTATTCTCCCTCATTTGAGATATGTTTAAAAAGAAAATTTACGAGAAGGGTCAACATTTTTACCAAAAATTGTTTGTTTTAACCCAATTTTGACTTTTAAATAATTATTTTCAACATTTACACACGATATTTCTGAAAGGGTGTCACTAGAATAGTTATTTTTAATATTTACTAGTAGTCGATTGTGCGATGTACGGGATGTGGTAATAATAGTGTATCTAATAGCATCGATATTGGGTAATTGCCTCAAATTGTCGAAGGTGGAGGACTTTAATATAATTGGAGAATAAGTTTTGTAATTCAACTGGATTAAGATACGAATCCTAATAGAAAGTAAATTATGAAATTTATAACTATTGATTACGTGTCCTGAGTGGATTAAATCTTGAGAAGAGCAATTGACCAAGGAAATCAATCCCACAGTCCATGCCAAAGTGAAATACAGCCATGTGGTGATTTGTTCTTTATAAATACACGTATTATTATCTTTTGTTGTAGAACACATTGATTAGAGAGTATTGTGAGGAAAAAATATAGTTTAACATCTTGATTTTTCTTGGTATCTTTGTGGGTCGAACAAAGAAGTAGAAATTGATAGATATAATAAAATTTGGTTAATTTTCCTGCAATACTTGGAGGGTTTGGTGAGTGCTAAATCTATATAATTGTAATAATTTATTATATAGTGAAAAGTTTTGACAATCCGTAAATTTTGCGTTGTTGTTTTATTTTCTTGTTGGTTCAATTATTTCTTGAACATCAAAAATTCTTGTGAGGTTAATTAGAGAGTGAATTTGTATGTAATTCCTAACAGACAGATCCAAAAGTAAATAATATATTAGAGTGGATATCTCCAATAAAGGTGTATATTAGCTCTAATTAGTGATTTAGATCCTCAAATTTAGGGGAATTATCTCTAATGGGGGGTGTAAAAGTAATGTAAATTAGAATTTCGATCAAAGATCTAAAAATGATCCACATTTGCATCTAGTTTTATACCTTCATATGAACAAATTTCATCTAAATTTAACTATCAATCCATAAAATCTTGATACGAGATAAATAATTTGCACCTATTATATTAATTTACATTACAATTTGAAATTCTTATATTAATTTGAACATCTTTAATTTTCTTAACCAAATCTCTAATTGTTTATGTCATTTACGAGCTAAAAAAATTGTGCAATAACTAAATTTGACTCTTATAACTTACATTTATCCATTTGAGCAATTTTTTTATATAGATCTACCCAGATGTAAATTGAGATGTAAAGGTGATTTCGAAGATGCTAATTTATATCACAATTGGAGATACTCTTAGAGCTTGAACACTACATTAAAACTCAACTAAGTCCACGTATGCTAGTCTCTAGAATCATTAATAGGATCACAAGTATTGGCCAAAGTCATTCTCATTTCTTAATCTCCTAAATTTAGGGGTGAACGCGGTTTGGTTTGGGCTATTTTTGATATATTTTCAAACCAAACCATTTCAAGCAGTTTGGCATTTTCTCAAACCAAACCATTTCATTTTACAAACCAAACCAAACCAAACCATTTTTTGCGGTTTGGTTCGGTTTTAATCCGCGATTTTTACCTATCGACATAATATAATATATTTTAGATGCTAAATTAACTCGTATATTTTAATATAAAGATATAATAAGTTAATATATAAGCAAATACGAGAATTAATAATGTTAGATGTTAAATTCATTCGAATTTGTTTTCAATTCAAAATAAAAACATGAAGTTAAAAAACAATTGTAAATTTGTAATCACATTGTATTTGTTCCCTAACTTCTTTCCGAACAAACATGGCAGGTCATCGTCATCAAAATTCTTAGAAAAATTATTAGTCTTAGACATACCATAACTAGTAATTCTTTTTTGCTTTTTATTTGAAACTATATACAGATAATTTTCTTGCATAAATGTGTGATATGATTCGATAAAGTATTAGTCCTGCAATTATTAGTATGATGCTTATACAATTTTTCACAGTAATTACATTTTGTCTTAGCTCTCTTCTTGTTGGCTTACCTTTGTTGTCCAGATTCTGGAATTCAACAAGGAATAAATTTTAAAAAAATAAAATAAAATTATCAAATGATATTGCTTACAAAGAAACTTAAACATGTGATATTCAAATTCTTACGTTGATTAGAACCTTTTGATATAGATCGAAAAATCTTTCGTGACTCTCTAAGATAAAATCAAATGCATGAAGAAATTGAAAGTACACCTATCGCCTCTGTCTACTGTTTTAAGAATCTAATTGACATTAGTGAAGAGAAATTTGAAAGTTGGAAGGAAGCAAGGAAGACGAATGAAAACAGAAAATTACTGATTGAATTAGAAAGTGGGAACGTTTTAGGCTTGAATCTCAATTAAATGGACTTTTGGGGTTGGAATATGTGGTTTAAGGATGGTGTGAGTTATATGTTAATGTGGTTTTAGGGTTTGAGTATGTTGTTGAAATGTGGTATGAGTTAAAAATTAATGGGATTTTGTGATTGGACATTAGACGAGAACTTTTTTAAAAAAAAACTAGACAAGAACTTTTAATCATTAGAAAACTCTAAATTTAAATGAATAAAAATTAATTTTTTAATTAAAAAATTAGTAGTTTGGTTTGGTTTGGTTTAAACGATTTTTAAAAATTGAAACATAAACAAAACCATTTTAAAACGGTTTGGTTTGGTTTGGTTTGAAAATATTGACAGGTCCACGTGAAACCGAACTAACGATTTCAATTCGATTTGCAATTTGACGATTTTTTTGTGCAGCCCTAATCCTAATAATGTTACAATGAAACAGAAATTAAGATACACAAATTACACATTTTTTTCCCTATAATTCATAGTTGATGATGATAGTAATGCAAAGTGGGGAAGTGCAAAAAACCAACCCTGATTGGCCTATCCAACCTCGTGCATCTATTACAATTGTACTAGTTATTAAGACATACGGGGATAGTCTCCTCTGATATGTGAGGATTCCCGTAATACTTGTTACTTAGAGCAACTTCAATTGACGTGTATAAGCCTCTGTTTGACAAAATCAATAATAACATATTTTTAAATAATACAATTTCTTAAATTATTTTTTAATCATGCATATTTTCTCTCTCCAATTTTTAACCACGTATTTACCTCAAAAATATAAAAAAAAATATATATTTTTAAACACAAAACATTTAACAAACAGTCTGTAATACATCCAATTACTGATTTAGATCTGCAAAGTCATCGGATTGATCTCCAATTAGGGTGTAAAAGGGGATGCAAATTAGAATTCCGATCAAAAGATATAAAGGATCCACATTTACATCTTGTTTTACACCCCACATGGAGTAATTTCATCTAAATTTAACTTTCAACAATCCATCATATTTTGATACGAGATATATAATTTAAATCTATTATATTAATTTAAATTACAATTTGAATTTTTATATTAATTTGCACATTTTTAATTTTTTTTTCTTGATCAAATTTCAAAATTTTTAAGTCGATTTATTCGTAATATTTATATGTATGCACAAATAAAAAAAAAATTAGATTAACATAAAATTTATTACCTAAAAAAATTGTGCAAAAACTAAATTTAAATCTTGTAATTTGCATCTCATCATTGAAGCAAAACTTTATTATAGATTTATCGGGATGTATATTGAGATGTAAAAGCATCTGTTTGGCAAACCAAGAGAAACATGTTTTTAAACATGTTTTTTTTTTACACAATTTTTCAAACCGCTTTTTAACCACACATATTTTCTCTCTCTAATTTTTAACCACATATCTTACCTAGAAAACATAAAAAAACATGTTTTTAAACAAAAAAAACAAACAGAGGCAAAGTAATTTTTGGGGTGTAAATTACACCACGATTGAGTTTACTCTTAGAGGTGGAATCTAACAATCAAGAAATACATAATGAAATTTTTACATGTAACCAATACAATCAAAGTATTTGATAGCATCGAACCATGTTCAGCAAAATTCTTTAATGGTACGGCACAAAACATAATGCACAGAGGTAGATTATGTGATTAAGGATGCAAAATAGTAAGGGCAAAGTTTATAGGCAGAATGCTAATCACATTATTACTCTTTCTATCTAACAGTATACTTGAAATTCAAAAGAACCATCGGTCTCATCATATTACTGTGACATTCTCTTTCAAAGCATTAGTAACAATTGAAGCATGTAGGTAGTAAATTCAAAATGAACCCTCCATTCAACATCTCATCCAATAGAACTTTCCCATCTTTCCTTCTATCTTCCTTCGTAGATCCTGAAATAAAAATCCTATAAGTCATGCCATCAAGATTAAGCCTTTGTAGGAAGCCAGTAATCTCAAATTATTAGCTTCCACAACTCTTACCGGAATCATACATATAACTTAGCAGACAGTCAATATCGAGGAAATATTTGCAGCATTTTGTAAGTTTTCTTGATATAGAACAAATGATCGAGTGAATTGAAGAAAAATTAGATTGTAAAGGACTAGACCGCAATTTACAGATTTGACGTCCGACCTCCGTTTCCTAAGCTACAACAACATGCTTCAAGATTCAAAAGCTATAAGTAGTAAAAATTTCAAAATACAATAGGCTAGTTATAAAAGTTTTCTTTTGTTTTGCAGATTGAAAAATGAAGATGAGTCTCATTCATGTGACGTTGAAATATTTCTAGTTCATGAACAAGGTTAAACATGCCAAATAAATACGACATTATAATCTTCCCAATCAAAGTCGACAGAGATGGGCAATATCTTCAGTCATAAACTCAAGCAAGCATCTAATTACTCGTATGAAAGTCAAGAACAAGCCAAACATTGAATGCATAATGCCTCATTTTATCCAAAATTCCCCCTGAGACACCTAAAATAATGAAGCAAATTATCTAGCTTCATTGGCATGTAACATCAAAAAGAAGAAAATAAACTAATGCAACTTTCACAAGTTATATATGAGATTCTATCTTTAAACTCGGCTCAGCTCATCTTAGGAGTGAACAAATAAACTGTCAACCTGGGAAATCGAACTAAATCGCAACAAATGGTTTGGTTTGATTTGAAAAAATTTCAAACCGCCTTAAATAGTTTGGTTTATGTTTCAATTGTCAAAACCATGGTTTCAAAACGCCAACACGTCAAATTTTAAAAAACTAAAAATAAAAAATAAAAGTAAACTTTCAATTTTAGAAAATGCAGCACACATTTTATACTCAACAAACCAGAAAAGGAGTCAGATTAATTTGTTCAAATCTATAACCATTTGAAAAAAATTATTGCTCTACATTACATAATCATCATTCATCATCTAAAACATTTCCTTAAAATAAAAATTTTTAATGTAAGAACTAACTACAGTTTATTTTTAAAAAAATTAAATGTTTGCTTCTATATAATTAGTTTTTTTTATCAATCGGAATTGATTCACAAAAATGCAGTCAATTAGAAACTGAATAATATTATCGCGCTAGTTTCAACTCAAAAATTTTTTTTGATGTCCTTCAACTACTATCACTTTTGTTTTTGCAGTAAGGACCCAATGCATGGGACTGAATGTAGCATTGTACTTTTTCTTTGTCTATTTATCAAGGTTTTACACTATCATTTTATATTAGTTATAATATGGTCACATTCAATGGTGTAGATCAATTCTCTTACAGCAAAGTAGCATGTCAAGCTAACTTTATAAAATGAAAAAAAGTTGCTTAAAAACAACTTTAAATCGGCTCATCCACGACCCCGGGAAATAGCTCAGTGGTTGAAAGGTAAGAGCGAGAAATTTCAGTCGAATTGGAACGTCACTTTTTGTCACAAAACTGGTCAACAAAATAAAATGGATTGATCTTTGACTCATCATGTTGAGATAACTTAATTTTGAGATTTTTGGCTAAACAACCAGGTCCTATAACTGAATTCTAGATAGTATGTGAATTTATGCGATGTGGAACTTCTTATCACCAACTCAGGTCTGCATTATGTATGACCTGACATTCAGGTCTACAAGCATTTGGACCTGAGCATCACGTCTTCAAGTCATTTGAAGTTAAAGGTTTCTCTTTGAATCAATAAATTTCTATCTCCCAAATGAACATAAAATCCCCCTATTTATAGACAAAATGGGGGTGGACATATTTACATATTTGATCATTCATCTAATAATTACATAATTGGGCAATTTCTAATAGTTATAGACAATTTCACTCATATCTTCATATAAGTATCATAATATTGATTCTTTGAGTTTATCTTGAGTAATCTTGATCCTTAGTTTGACGTGGAACTTGACCAATAAGCTCGTTGATCATTGAATAGGCGACTCTTAACCTTGATCCAAATTTATGGGGGGTGTAACACACCTTGTGGTGCAAGTATGAAACTTTTATTTTAACAAGAAAAATGTTGGATAACTACTGCATACTGGGGCCTGCAAGTATCTTATCATTTAAATGAAGAATCATGAACACACACAGGCCAAGGAAATGGAAAATAAGACAAACATATCAATGTTCAGGTACATTACATATATTATCAAATTAAGAAATTAAATAGAACCCTTTATTTGACTATTGCCATTGCACATACTATACGTCTTTCTCTTTTTGATTTCCATATTAAAACATTAGGAAAAAAAAAATTAACGCTTCTTTGGCATTCGAATTTTTAGGTGCGATGCGTTCAACATTGCATTAAAGAGGATACTGGTGATCTAGAGTCTAAGTATCGTCATCACCACATGATTTATGAAAATCGAGTCTTTAATGGAAAAGCTTGAAGACTTCGACCAGATTTAAATCAATCGGTCGAGAAATCGACATACTTTCACCATGGGTGTATTAAAAAAAAAAAACATTTCCAATCAGATAATGTCAATGCAAAACGTCTAACACTTTTCTTAACAAATGGCCAAAAAATTTTATGGGACACAATTGATGCTATAACCTAGAAGTGTCTACTGCAATAAATACCACTAGACATTGTCCAAACCAATAACCTATCTTCCATTAATACACTCCTCTCCCTTTTTTTCTACAAAATTAGTAATAATTTGCTTGCACAAGAATATTGCCCCCATTGAAATTTTTTTTGCGTTATGTCAATATTTTATGACATAGTGTCACGCAGTGAAAATGCTTATCTCCCCATTCGGTTCGGCATGCAGGTATTTCTCTTACATCTTACTCATCAGCGTGCGTGTGTGCCAGTTGTTCTGCCTTGCCGGCCAACGAATGAGAGGTAAGTTACCTAGAGGCGAGAAACCTCGGGAGCTGAACCTGCGATCCGTGAAAGTTGGTATCAGAGCGGTCCCGCTTGAATGCGTTGTTGGTCTTGTGGAGATCAATGACATGAATTCTCGCGGAGAAAAGATTTTGGGACACGGATCGTGTTGGCAAGCTTGCGAAACACGAAGAAGGAAGCTGTTGGGGAAGATGGGTGTGCTGGGCAGCGTTGCGCGATTGCTTTTGAAGGAGTTTTGAGGAGCGCATTTTGCGGGCCTACGAGAATGTAGTAGGTATGTGCTTCGACATGTGCTGGAGGCGCTGCGGCTGGAGGTCGTCCACCGAAAAACTACTGCTTATGGGGGCAGATGGTGAAGGTTGGTGTCGGAGGCGGTATGTACGAGTTACAGCGGGCAAGTGTGGGAGGACCACCGTGTGAATGCTCGTCCATGAGGGGATGGTGCCGTTTAATTCTGCAATTGAGGAGTGCGTGTTGATGCGAAGCTCACTTCCCGCTACGAGGACGTAAGCGGATTCGAATGGGGGAGAATGTCACGCAGTGAAAATGCTTATCTCCCCATTCGGTTCGGCAAGTCGGCAACAGTTAGGCGGTTGGCCTATTTTACCATGAAGTGCTCTAATGATATGATCATATTGCAGGTATTTCCCTTACATCCTACTCATCAGCCTGCGTGTGTGCCAGTTGTTCTGCCTTGCCGGCCAATGAATGAGAGGTAAGTTACCTAGAGGCAAGAAACCTTGAGAGCTGAACCTGCGATCCATGAAACATAGGCTTGTTACCCTCCCGGCTCACCGTGGCGGACTGGCAGGGAGGGTAACAATTTACCCGATCCCTCAAAAAGGGGGCGGGTCTCATCGTCACCCACCCCTCCTCTCCTCTCCCCTCTCCACGGCGGGGAGGGGATCAAAATTTTCTTTTGACATATATATACATAGCAAAAAACAGTGTCCGAATATTTCTACAACTGATTTCTGTCAAGGCCAAAATTGTAAGAAAGTATTCGATCAAATAATAAAAAAAAAACAAACAAAATTGTAAGAAAGTGGAGGTCTCGGTAACATACTGGCTACAGCCGGTGGGCAAAACGTGTAAGTCGTCGATTCGTAACTGTTTGAGCGATCATTCCCATCTCATGATTCGTCTGGATCCCTAGTAACGGCATTCCCATGTGCATGTCACCGCTAACCGTGTCAGGACCACATGTCTTTGTTAACTGCCTCATTTTATTTCCACCGTTCGATCAAATCCAGCCTTTCCAATTCCCCAATTTACCCCTACCTCGCTTTCAACTGATTTTTACTATTAGTGCTGTTTCAGCTTTACCTTTACAGACGCTTTTATCTATCTATATATCTATACATGCATAACATGCTAGTGTGATTGAAATATATAAATACAGCTACGCTACATGAATGTATAGGTTGAGAGAGAGAGAGAGGGAGAGAAATGGAGAAGTACCTTGGAAGATGTGAAAGAGTGACAGTACGGAGTAGAGCTATGGAGGAGGAGGTTATACAGCAGTTGAGTTCAAGTAAGAAAAGGAAGTTGTACTCTGAGCTTGAAAAGCATTACTTTGACGACGTGAGTTTTCTGGAGAATTCAGCATCGCATGAGGTGCCTGGGATCTCCGTATGCACCAAGCATGAAAAAGAGAGTGTGAGATCATAGATCTCAATGTTATAACTTAACTTCTCTAGTGTTTTCGCTTCTCAATTTTCATCAGTTGCTGGTTTTAATTCGTTTTTTTTGCTTATTTATGATTCAGAATATTGATTTTCAATCCGAGGGTTTTGAAACTGAAGTTTCGAAGTCCATTTTCAGGTGAAAAATTCTGCTGCAAATATTGAAGTTTCATCATCTACTTGTGTGCATTGATTTGAATTTTGAACTAACTTCTTTTTGGTTTCTGTTTTTCCAGTAGAGAGACGACTCCAACGAGCGAGCTATGTGGAGACTCAGAACAAGTGCTAATGGATTCATCATCAACGTTAACAAAAAAGTCTTGGAAGACTGTTACTGTTCATAAACCGGCAGCCGGGAAGATACCTTCGGCGGCGGAATTGGAGGAGTTCTTTTCAGCTGCAGACAAGTACGAGCAAAAACGATTCGCGGAAAAGTGAGTTTATACAATCATCACTACATTTTTACAGTGAGCGCCGCGCGCGAGATACAAAATCATTACACCTTCATTTTGAGTTCTATGATTAACATTTTGTTTTAACAATTTCAGGTACAACTATGATATAGCTTTGGATGTTCCCTTGAAGGGAAGGTACAAATGGGAAGTAATTAGTAATTTACAGCCATGAATGAAGATCTATACAAGATGAAGACAACAAGGTATCCTTTGATTAGTTTCCCTATTCTTTTTTCTCCTGATTTTGTTGTGGTACTGGTAGAAGTTTTTCTTGTTCAAGACTCAAGTGAAGTGGGCATTTAAATTTCTTAGGTGTATACAGCAATTTCCATATACATGTAAAGGAAGTAGAGCTCCTAAATTTTCTTCTTATTAGTACAATTTTTCTGACTTCACTCTATTTTCCGCGTGGTTTCCATTTTAGAAAAGATTTGGGGTTATTGATTTTAATTTTCCTTTTAATTGTCCTTTTGTTGCCACTTTTTTGTATTGTTCCATTTGGAAGGGAAGATTTCCCTTGTTGTTCTTGCTTCCATTGAGAGTATGGGCATGAACACACACGTGTTTGTGTGTGTAATTTACATACATGCATCATGGGATCATGTGACTTGATTTGAAGATATTGTTGACTTTGTTGGTTTGTTTGTATGCAATGCATTTGTCTTTTGGTTACTTTTGAAATTTGTTCCTCTATCTTGATCGTTGCTATCCTTAACATAATCCAGTACGAGATAATTTATCTTTTTTTTTTTTTTAATTACAAGTCAACCATGTTTTGTGGCATTGCTTCCTTATTGTATTATTATTAATGGTGGCCTTCTGATTAATCTCCAAGTCAATTGTTTGTGCAAAAATTCTTCATGTAGAAGAACTGTTGTTTGTGTCCATACGGCTTTAAGTTTCTCTTTCCAAAGCTTCACGTACAGTCTAGTAGTCCACGAAATGCGTGTAGAAAAAGATTACTGACTTCTAAATGCAAAATGAAAGGTTTTCTTTCCCAATTTTTCATAGGGAAAGAAATTTGTGTTGTGTTGTGCAATTTCCTATTTCGACTTTTATGGAAACACTAGTTTTAGCGCATGCATTTTGTCAGTGTTTGAATTGAAACTTGTCAATTTCGTTTATGTAACTCATATTATGCCTTTGTTTGAGCCCCATCATTTCTCATTTTTTTTACAAATTTTTTTTACAGTAATTAATCTCAGTCATTCAAAAAAGTCAAGTCCACAATTTTTTACTTTTCAAACCACTTTTTAACCATTAGATTTCCAAAACCTAAATTTTAAATTGAAATAATGGGGCTCAAACAAGGGCATAATTTTTTTATATTTAGAATAACCATTCTTTAAAAGGGTCGTGATCGATGAATTAATCATCATCCGCTTTGATTACATAGAAGATAAGTACATTCAATACATAATCCACATAGAGAAAACAATGCAGGTCATTGATATATATGTCACAAACCTTTCCTATGGCAAGAATTGTACACTCAAATTGTACGCTAAATCGAAGGAAAAAAAATAGTATTAGTGAAATTAAGTATATGAAGAATTTGTTGAGATCGATAATTGCCTAGGTATATTAAAATTTGGGGATCTTGAGCCAAAAAAAAAACACAATGTTATAAGGGCAACATCAATCGGAATATTTCCTACTAAATTGCTCACCATTTTTGCCTCCACAAAATCCATGCATGCAAAATTTATGAAGTATGGATCACCTACTAAGGTGCTGAAGCGGTTTAGTCCCTATTGCAGTATACTTGTAGTAATGACTAGTATTTATAGCATTAATTTCATGCATAGGCTAATCACTGCGTAGTGTATTTGATAAACTTGTTTACACTTCTTAATAGCGCACATATATTTTTAAACCAATTTTCAAACTCGTATTTTATTTTTAGAATATTACATTCTTTATTTATAAATAAAACAATTTCCACCAAACATAGGCTTAATATATGGGAGATGAGAGTAGTAGTTAGAGCCAATAGGTGGAAAAGTGTTCTATCTTTTTTTTTATTGTTGTTAATTGACTTGTTTTTTCTCAAAACTTAACATTATTATTAACGAATAAAAATAATATTTTTTAATTAAATAGCTCGATTAAAAAAATTGGAAAAAATAATATCAATCAAACAACAAAACTTAGAAAAGTTATATTTTCTTCACTTAGAAAATTAATTCAATCAAACGCATTAAACTTCTAATTTCGAAGAAAATAAGCTCCCAAGAATTAGTTTTAATTCCATTTAAATTCTACCATCACTATTAAAAATATCCTAATATCAATGTAAGTATATCCTCGACTAGACTCGCGGCCGCTTAGATCCACAAGCTTGAAGTTTGACATTTTTGCACAAGTCTTAATTAATTTTTTAGAACACAGTTTTAAATGTAAATAAATATTAGATGAATAGTGTTACTTTGTCACCTTTCAGTGTCACGTGATAGGTAAGAAATAAATTATTATCAAGTAAACTAGTAATCGCATTCGTGTGATACATAGAAGATATAATTGGCAGTTATGTATTGAACAAATTGTAAAAATATAATGTCTAACAAAAAACACACTGAACAACAAAAAACATTAACTTGCACACACAAATTGTGGATAATTTTTAATTTCCTTTCTTCTTATAAAATTTCTTACTTGATCCAATATCTTTGTATGGATAGCATAAATTTTCTTAGTACAAAATGTTATAAACGAGGAAAGTAACTTGTATGCATAAATTGTACATTCATATATAATGAAAATTCTCAAAAAGGTAAAATATAAAGTTACGACTTTCATATTTCTTTTAACAACTAATTATTCATTCTCTAAAGTGAGATTTGGACATGTGACATATTATATACTTTACAATTTTGATTGATGACTGAAGTTGAGCCTATAGTTAATTGATTTTTAAGAGTTGAAATGCTTACAATTTTCAAATCATAAAATGAAATAAAGAGACTAATAGACATTCACGAAATTAATTAATCGACTTCCCGAATAGTACTATAAGAATTGGTACTAACATCTTAATCCGATAATTGATATTTAAATATATTAAACAAATATTTCATTTCATTACATTACATTACATGTAAAAAAAAAACAAATATATTACAACCAAAATTTACAATACAATTAACTTTATATACAAAAATATCTATACATCTCAATTTATAAATGATAGCTTAACCTATAAGACTTTATCACTTATTCGTATAGAATTTATTATTCCAAAATATTTTTTTTCAATATTCATTCTTAACAACACATTCTTTAAAAACTCATTTTTCACAATTGCACATACTAAATTTTAACTACATATCCTTGGCAGCGCAGTTAACTAACAAGCTCTCAACTATGCTATAGTCTACTGAAGCACATCTCATGATTTACATCATCTACAAATTCTCATAGCAGAGGCTGTAAGAGCTCCTAGGGTTGGAGTTCAACATTTTGAAATTCACTTTTCAACTTTCATTTACAACCACTCAATTGATAGATTTGACAATTATTTTATTTTTCATATCACTTTCCTACACTTCTAACCACACATTTAAAATTATTTTAATCTATAATCCCTATCAAATATGCTCTTATTCAATGGATTCCAATGCAACGTGACTTTTTATTTTTCACGGAGTGGTCAAAAGGTCATGTTACCAGAAAAAATATTTTTGTGCATATTAAATAAATGTGTTGACCGTATTCTATTTTTATTTTTGATAGAATTAAATGAACTAATTGTTAAAGTCTATAATATATATTTTACAAACTGAATCAATGAGTTTATTGGAACATGTAGAAATTAAGAGAATAATTGAATTTCCATAGAAAATCGGATATCTATTATATCCAATGTTTAGAAAATCGAACCGACCTGTTCGACTGAAAAAATTGAGAATCGACCGAAAAATTGGTCAAGTTCGCCTTCAAAATTGGTCAGAAAAAAATCGACCGGTTCAATCGGGAAAATCGAGAATCGACAGATTTTTAAAACCTGATTTTCATTTTTTTTTTTTTTTTTTGCATTTTTTTTTTTTGTTTTTCTCTAGTTGTTTTGAACTACTTTTGTATATAATTTTATTTTTTAAATGAATAAATATTAGTTTGTTTATAAAATAACTTTTTTAGAATTTTTTGCGATTTTTGGAATAATTTTTGATATTTTAATTGAAACGATTCGACCCTGCCAGACATTTTGACCCTTGACCCGTTGCCTTTTTCGATTCGAACCTTTTTTCGATTTTCTAAATACTGATTATATCTTTCAATTTGATAAGAAAAAAATTTGAAATTAATTATTTAGGTCTTATTGAATTTAGGTAAAAAAGAATATGTATCATTTTAGGACTTAAATGAGATAAATTAAAAAAAATTAGAAATTGGAAAAAATAAAAAGTATAATTAGAACTTTTAACTTTAGTATTTGAGACGATTTTGCGAATGATATATTTAAAATTTGCTCCCATTTGTTAGCTTGTATTAAATTTCTCGTTGAGATCTTAAATTTAACACACGGATGACATATTTTTCGACTTCAAAATAATGCAGAAATTATCAAAAGAAAAAAAATCTATAATTTGAATTTTTATAGATGTTTTCTTTTTCACAAATCCATAAATCACTTATTATAGGTTGGGTTGACCATAAAATCTGGTAGGACCTTAGATCAAAAGGTCTCAGCTCCTCTCTCTTAAACACGTGGATCTCCTGCGCACTAGGACAAACAATCAGTTTGCAAAGGGGGCCGAGGTGGCTCCTTTTTACACTCCGATGCCTAAGTCGGTACTCATTTCAAGTAAATATATATTGGGTGCTGGAAATATAAGTGTGTAAAAGAAAAAAAGGGGAAAGAGTAAAATCTTAGTTAGTATATCGAATTACCAACATTTTCTTTGGAGGCAAGTGTGCTCTATTTATAAGATGCGTATTTCTCTTGGAGTATGACATATGTTATGCTTTACACGTGTCTTCTCCCTAGCCGCAAAGGAGGTAAACCAACTTTTTGGATATAATCATTGCTACTTCCGGTAGGGGATAGGCGCCCATCATATCTTCCATAAAGGTGATGTCTTTTCAAGCCACAGTCAACTAGGTAAAGTTACATATTTCTGACACTCTCTGCTGTCCCATCTCAGATCCGGGGTGTTACTACATGGCACCTCAGCTTTGCATAAACCAGTTCAGACAGAGAGGGTCCATGCGATATTTCGCCTTGGCAATTCTCCCAAGGAAAAACCCTAAGTTCCGGTCATGGGCTAGGGCTCATTGGGCCTCTATTGGTGATCCATTGGGCTCATTTTGGACACAGTCTCAACACTAATCCTTCAAATCTGATGTGGTCATTTATGGGCAGATCGAATTTTCCATAGGTTCGAAGCTATGATTTTGTTCTGGGGAGTTTCTGTAGGAGAGCAACCAAAGGATCGTAGTTTGTCCTAATTTTTTTATTTCCATTGTCTTATAATTAATCCACAGCCAATTGGTTGGGGATCATTATATAGCACTACGAACTTCCGGGGTAGGATGTGATTCTTAGCAAGGCGTGGACTCAAGGTATCGTCGACCTACTTATTCCTATTTTCCCTTCCAGGTGAATGTTGGGATATGTCAGCGTGCCCTTTAGGCGGTGCATTTATAGCAAAGAGATTGCCGGCATCTATTTCCAAGAAATATGAAGGAGAGGGGGCAGCTTACTGCGCATGGAGTACACCTTAGTAGTTGAATGGTTTCTCCCATTCTCTCTACAGTTGGTGCTTTAACTAGTTCTTCCCCTGAGATACATGGGTTATCCAAATCAATCATGCGGCTCAAAGATCGAGGGTTTGAGACTATTGGGTTCTTTATAAAGCCTCCTTCATCCCAGCCTTTCTCCTTTACCACATTTTTTAAAAATTTTATCAGCAACTCTTTTGTGAAAGATCGTTTCGTTTTCCCTCTTCTTGCGAGCCTTTTAGAAACTCTTGAGGATTTTCAGCCTAGAAAATCGTCTCAACCATCCAACACTCTCCATTGGCACTTTTTTCTTTCGAGTTTACAACCTCGAACGCTCATTTTCTGCCGGTAAATTCCTTTTCCTCTGCATGTGCAAAAACTTTTTTATTTTTAATCTTCGAGTGCTGGTTTGAAAACTTCATTTTGAATTTTTGTCTTCCTTTTGGTAAGTCTAGACTTTTTTAAGAAAAAATGGAAAGATTTGGGGGAACGGGTTTACAGGAACTGTTGGCAATGGCAATTCCTATCAGAGGTTTCTACCCATTGTCTTTGTCGGTTTTTGGTTCTTGCTTCTTTAGGAAACATATTAAGAGGAGGAATAGAAAATATGGCATTATAATTAATTTGGATGATTCTGACAGTGAAGATGAAA
The DNA here is from genome assembly GCA_963555705.1 of Ligustrum vulgare. NCBI lineage: Eukaryota > Viridiplantae > Streptophyta > Magnoliopsida > Lamiales > Oleaceae > Ligustrum > Ligustrum vulgare. Next base: position 49,629,518 of record OY743174.1, read on the forward strand.
AGAACCAGACCTACATGGCTCACTTATCATCCGACAAGGAGGCCTCTTTGTGGGAGCTTCGAAGCAAGCGAGATGGAGATTTGAGGAGAGAAGAGATAGTGGGCTCTTCTTCTAGTCAGAAGGACCTTGGCTTGAGTATTAGGACTCCATTTAGGGCGCGTAGGGAAGAATTAGTATTATCTGAGGAGGAAATAGCCCAAGTCGAGGGTTGGGTGGACCTTGTGAACAAAGTATCAGGGTATCACGTGGATCCTGATTCGAACCCAGAGTTCTGGGAAAGCAGTGAGATTGCTTCAGAAATCCGAGGCGTTGATCTGGAAAGTGCTTCGGCGAAGTTTAGGATACCAGAAGGGGTTCGACTGGGGCACCCCAAACCTTCTTTCCAACCCTGCAATCCTCCCCAGGCCAAGTGGCAGTTTGTTATGATGCTTTATCTTGTGGGATGAGGCTGCCCCTACACCCTTTTTCAGGGCGCTGCTTAGGAGTTACAACCTATGCCCTTATCAGTTAGCTCCGAACTTCTGGACACAGGTCGTCGGAACTTGGATGGTGTGGCAATAGGTCAACCCTGACTACCCAATTTCGCTGCATATCATCCATACCTTATACACTCTGAAGAAATCTGTTAGAAGGGATAAGGATGTGAGATCGGACGTCAAAGACTGGTACTACCTATCTCCCCAGGGCTCTTTCCCCCCTATTATCACTGGGCATCCTACTTCTATAAATAATTGGAGAAACTAGTGGTTCTGGGTTGCGGAGGAGTGGCAAAGCTCACCTGTGGACCCTACTCCAGAAATCACCGTTCCCCAAACTCTTTCTTCCCCGCGTGAGTCTTTTTTTTGTTTTGCGTCTTCAAGTGTTGTGTTTTACTTACTTCCCATTTTTGCTCATCGTTTTTAATTTATTTTCTTACTTTGTTGGCTTATGACATGGGTCCACTTTCGCCTGTCTCCTCTTCGACGTGGATTTATCAGCGGTGAGGCGCCTATTTGCCTTCCGCAGCACTTTTCAGAGGGTCATTCAGCAAAACAAACTTTTTGTCAAGCATGGCCTTATGAGAGCCATGAGTGAGAAGAGCTGAAGGGCCTTATGTCCAAGAAGATCCCTCCTTCGCTTCGCCACGGCAGCGAAGTTGAGACTATTTTTGAATTGTTTTATGTTGTCACTAAACAACGAGTGTGGAATTCCAAACCTGGATATAATGTTCTTCCAGATGAACTTGGACGTGTTGGCTTCAGTGATCCTCATCAAGGGCTCCGCCTCGACCCATTTGGTAAAGTAATCAATTGCAACTATTGCAAAACTATTGTTACCAGTGTCTCGGGTCATAGGACCAATAATATCGACCTCTCACTTCGCAAAAGGCTAGGGGCTGGTTACCTCAGTCAATTCGTGATGAGGCTGATGCGGTATGGTTGCATGCCTCTGGCATTTATCGCATCTTCGGACAAAGCTATGGGAATCTTTTCGCATCGTTGGCAAAAAATATCCATGTTTCAGGGCTTTTCGAGCCAATGATAATGCTCCAACGTGGTTGCCACAAATTCCCTCATGAATCTCTTTCATTATATATTGTCCTTCCTCCGGCCCGACACATCGTAGAAAAGGAAAGGTGTAGCTCTATTTATAGAGCATATCGTCCAAGAGGACAAAATTTGAGGTATACCTTTGCAGTTTTCGAGCTTGTTCCGGCTCGTCTGACAGAGTTTGATACTTTAAGTAGGCCAGAATAGGACTCATCCAAGAACCTTCTTCTATTGCCAAAATCTCCACCCATGGTTCAATAGAAGAGATCGGCAGATGCTCAATTGACACCATGCTGAGGAGTTCGACATCCTTACTGCTTGCTAGTTTAGACAAAGCATCCGCATTAGAGTTCTCAGTTCTGGGAATATGAAGCAATTAAATTTTTTCGAAGTGGGTAGCTAAATCTTTTACTTTCCTCGAGTATACAATCATGACTGGCTCTTTGGCAGAGAACTGTCCGTTAAATTGGCTTACAACAAGCTGTAAGTTACTGTTTGCCACCACTGACTTAATTTTTAGAGCTTTTGCAAGCCTTGGTCTAGCTAGGAGAGCCTCATATTCTGCAACATTATTCGAGGCTTTAAATCCAAGGCAAATCGTGCTGTGCAACTTGTGTCCCTCCATACTCACCAGTAGTATCCCCGCCCCGGATCTTCCTTCAGTGGAGGACCCATCAACGAACAGCTTCCACTCAAAGCTATTATCCATGTTATCAATCATCTCAACCTCGGGTGGATGCGTGAACTCAACTATGAAATCTACTAACGTTTGACCCTTTATAGTTGTCTGAGGCACATAATGCAGGTCGTATTGGCTAATTTCTATCGTCCATTTCATTAACCTTCCAGACACATCTGATTTCTGTAATACCTGTCTCATAAGAAAGTTTGTGAGTACATGGATGGAGTGCGATTGAAAGTAGGGGCGGAGTTTATGAGCCGCAGTAATCAATGCTAGAGCAAGTTTTTCCATGTATGGGTATCGTGTTTTTACATCCTGCAGGGCTTTGCTCACGTAATACACCGAAAGCTGATTCCCATTCTCATATCTGACCAACACCGAGCTAACAGCCTCTTTTGACACGGCTAAATACAGAGAAAGTGGTTCTCCAACCTTTGGTTTGGACAATAGGGGGGCCTGTCCTAGGAATGCTTTCAGCTTGAAAAAAGCTTGTTCACATTTTGGTGTCCATTGAAATCATTTTCCTCCCTTTAAGACCTTAAAAAATGGCAAGCATTTGTCAATAGACTTGGAAACGAATCGAGTTAAGGCAGCAATTCTTCCAGTTAAGCTTTGCACTTCTTTTGGGCTCCGAGGAGAACGTATGTTAAGTAAAGCTTTGATCTTATCCGGATTAACTTCAATTCCTCTCCCGTTCACCATGAATCCAAGAAACTTTCCAGATGCTACCCAAAAAGCGCATTTCACAGGGTTAAGCTTCATCCTATATTTCCTCAATATACCAAAGTCCTCTGATAAATGGCAGACATGTTCTGAGGTGACCATGCTTTTGACCAACATGTCATCGACATATACTTCCATGGTGCTTCCCAACTACTCTAAAAACATACGATTTACCAACTTTTGATAGGTGGCCCCTGCATTTTTTAAACCGAAAGGCACGGTTTTATAACAATAGAGCCCCCTGTCCATGATAAACGAGGTGTGCTCCTCATCCGACTCATGCATGGGGATCTGATTATACCCGGAGTATGCATCCATGAAGCACAGCATCTCATGTCTCGTTGTAGAATCAACTAGTTGATCAATCCGAGGCAGAGGGAAACTGTCTTTTGGACATGCTCGGTTTAAATTCGGAAATTCAATACATACTCTCAACTTCCCATTCTGCTTGGGAACCAAAACAGGGTTCAACACCCACTTCGGATACCGGGATTCTCTAATGAAACCATTTTTCAATAGTTTCGTCACCTCCTCTTTCAAGGCCTCATATTTATCCGAACTCATCGAACTCCTCTTCTGCCTGTGTCCAGGGCTTCTTGGATCAAGTTGGAGCCTGTGACAAGCCACTTTAGGATCAATTCCGATCATGTCGTCGGGATTCCATGCCAATACGTCAAGATTTTTGAGCAAGAATCTTTTCAGTTGATCTTTGTATTCCACTGGCGAATCTAGTCTAATCTGCAACTCCTTGATTAGATCATGTGGATCAACAAAGAAGCATTCCAGCCTTTCGGCCGGGGTAGAGCAACTTTCACCGGTTATTCTTAGGTCCATATCTGCGAGATCCTCTTCCGACGTCATTGCGACATCTTCACCCTCCGAGGGCCCTTGACCCAGTCTTTCAGGATCCGGAGCAGCCTTGGCCATTGCCAAATCACTAATCATGTTTACGCTCCGGTCTTGAAACTTTCGGATGGCTTTTGTGTAACAGGATCCTGATTCAGTTTGGCTTCCCCTAACAATGGCTATGCCATGTTCCGCTAGGAATTTCATGCAAATATAAGTTGTATAAGTTATAGCCCCTAAGTCAATTAGGACCGACCTCCCAATTGAGCCGTGATATGAGGAGATTTTGTCTAAAATTAAGAACTCCATGGGTATTCTAGAGAAAGTTGGTGCCAGCCCTACTTCCGTCATAAGGGTTATGGATCCTATGGGAGTTATGTTATCTCCAGTGAATCCATTTATTGGATCCGGGACTGGAATAAGTGGGGTACTAATCCCCATCTTATCAAAAGTTACTCCATAAATCACATTCACCAAAGCACCATCATCAACCAGCATCCGTGACAATCTATTTCAAGCCACCACCACCCGAATAACCAACGCATCATTATGCGATAAATGTACCTCAATAACATCATCCTGGGTAAACATGATAGGTTCTGTCCTGGACATCCAAGCAGGATACGAATGGATGTGATAGTTCACGTTAGCGGGTTGTTTGGCCTCTCTGATGTACCCTTTTTGGGAGTTATTGGTACTCCCACCTGGGTGGGGTCCTCCCAATATCGTGTCAATCTCACGGATCAGCAAATCATTTGCAGGCGTAGGTGGTTCTCTTATATTTTTATCATGTGCCAGGGGGTTATTCCTGTCCCTGCTCCAATCCCTTTGACGACCATCTATCCTTTCTTTCGTAGGGTTTTTCCATGGAGCTTTCCTATCAGTTCGATTGAACTTTTGGTTATTTGGCCTTTGCGGATTTCCTTTGTCAGGGGTGAAATCGCATCCCTTCCTTCCGTTTGCCTTTTGGTCTGCAAACATGTGGATTTCCCTACAATTCTTAGTTGCATGGCCATAATACTTGTGGTACGCGCAATAGGTCCCAATCATAGGTTGTTTTCCACTTTGGTTACCTTCTATTCTTCCAAGGGACGTGTGGGGATTCGGTGCAAGCGAAGTGGAGTGTAAATTGGGGATAGCCTCCATGATCTCAGCCGCATAATTGGATCCGGTTCCCGAAAACGGGCGTAGTGCACCCCCGCGGTTATTTCCGAATCTATCCTTATTGCCTCCCTTCCTCTGGTTCGCTTCAATAGGGTACCCAGTATTGTATCTCCCTTGAGGATATTATCCCTGGCCCTAGCCGTTTCTTCTGAGACGATCTCCTCTTTCATCAAGTCTACAAGGACGTTGTAATCCATCGGATTTCTGCTTCGGACATCCCTCCAAAACATACTTATCATGTCTAAGCCTCCTTTTAAGGTAGAAAACATCTTCGCCTCGGTGATGTTTTCACAAATGTGCATTTCCTCTATAAACCGAGCTAGGTAGCTCTTCAAAGACTCATCCCTTTCTTGCCTTAAATCCTGAAGACGTTGGAGTGGGAGTTGACCTGGTCTGGAGGAAACAAAGCCATTTTTGAAAGCTTCTTTCAAATCTCTTCAACTGTGGATGCTACCAGGAGGGAGTTTTTTATACCAGCGTATTGCACTTCTCTCAAGTGTTAAAGCAAAGGCTTTGCACTTCAGCACTGGAGTGGCTCCGGCTATTTCCATGCCGGTGCAATAGTTTAACAGGTGATCGTCGGGGTCACCTCTGCCGGAGTACGTTGTTATTTTCGGCATTTCAAAGTCATGGGGCATTGGGCACTTTCGGATGCCCTCCGTAAAGGGGCTTATTTCCTCTCCGTCATCCAGCTCGTATGATGGTCGAAATTCATCACGTCATGATATTGGTCATAGGACAGATGAAGGTGATCCTGCCCCCGTGGTGGCAAGACTCGGCCATAATTTGGCCTTTGAAAGGTCGAAAGACCTCCCTGGGTTCGGGATCGGGCTGCTTTTGCTCTTCCGTCCCGCCCATTTCTAGGGTCATGTGTGGGGCTCAATTTTTTCGCCCCTACATCATATCCATCTTTAGGAATTTGGCTCCGCGAAAGGGCTTCTTCAGCCGGTCGTTCCCGCCTATTTCTAGGCGCATACGCATGATGCCGACCTTGTTCAGTTCAGCCTTCTCGTTTGCACTTGAATAGTCCCCCTATTCGGCTAAAGATGCTGCCAGACTTGGAAGGCGAGGCCTCCTTATGGTCACTAGGTGGTTGTCTTTGTTCTCTTGGTGCTTCATGCACCGGGTCTTCTTCGTTGTAAGGGACAGATTCCACCTTGACATATGCCTGCGGATCTTGGTAATAATATCAGGCAATGGCCGCTTCAGATGGTGATTAATGTGGCTGCGAGTACTGTGGGGGTATCATGGGTTCGTTTACACCGTATCCTCTAGCCATATAGGCATTCATCGCAACAGTTTGTTCTATCTGCTTTTTTGCATTTCCAACATCTATGCTGCCATGCGAGTCATATCTCGCAACATGGGACGATTCCGATGCCAACATGGAGGGTTAGGTTGGGCCACCCCCTCATTTATGTCCTCACGAGGTCTCTGGGGAGCCTCCTCCTCGCTACGTTGTTCCTCTCTGTTTCTTCGAGGGTTGACATCATTATCACTCTCATTCATAATTATAGCAATTTTTTTTGGTCCTACCTTTTTTTTCGAGGATAAGTGAACTTATATTTCAAAGCTTCAAGCCTTTTCCAAGGTTTGTAAACTTATATTTCAAAGTTTCAAGCCTTTTCCAAGGTTAGTAAACTTATATTTCAAAGTTTTAAGCCTTTTTCAAGGGGTTCTTCACCTTTTTTTCAAGGTTTTTGTGGTTCTTCACTCTTTTCTAAGAGATTATCCGCCATTTTTCATGGTTTTGTGTAGCTTTTTGCCACGTGATTTCGTGGTTAGAAGTGTGGTTTCCCACAAACTGCACCAAAATGTTGACCACAAAATCTGGTAGGACCTTAGGTCAATACGTCTCAGCTCCTCCCTCTTAAACACATGAATCTCCTTCGCACTAGGACAAACAATCAGTTTGCAAAGGGGGCCGAGGTGGCTCCCTTTTACACTCTGATGCCTAAGTCAGTACTCATTTCAAGTAAATATATATTGGGTGCTAGAAATAAAGTGTGTAAAAGAGAAAAAGGGGATTGAGAGTAAAATCTTTAGTTAGTATATCGAATTACCAACATTTTCTTTGGAGACAAGTGTGCTCTATTTATAATATGCGTATTTCTCTTGGATTATGACATGTGTTATACTATACACGTGTCTTCTCCCTAGCCGCAAAGGAAGTAAGCCAACTTTTTGGATATAATCATTGCTACTTCCGATAGGGGATGGGCGCCCATCATATCTTCCATAAATGTGATGTCTTATCAAGCCACAATTAAAGGTGTCAAGACGGACGGGCCGACCAGACCCGTAAAAACCGGCCCGGATTGACCTGGGACCGCGGGCCGACCCATGACCCGTGCGGACGGTTCACGGGTCAAGAAGTTGTGAACCGCGGGTTTTGCGGGTCAAACATTCGCGGGCCGCGGTTAACCCGCTGGCCCGTAAAAAAAAAAAAAAAAAAAAAAAATTGTTAAATATGGTAACATTGAAAATCTCTCTTCTTCTAAAAACTCTAATACAACTTTTAAAGTAAAATCTTATTTTTTTCTCCCTAATAGCTAAAAAAATAATATTTTTTGACAATAGTAATTAGAAATATATTTATCATTTAATTGTTATTTGTTTATATTTTATTTAAATTTGAAAATTTAGAAGTAATTCATATAACATAAACTATAATTTTAAATTCTATGTAAATATTTTATGGTATAAATATGAATTTATCATTTTAATCATTTTGTATTTAGAAACTTGACAAAAAATTTGCTATAAATATGAAAAAATCTATGTTTTTATTCATACGGGCCAAATCAGAACAAACCGCGACCCGCATGGGCTCGACCCGCATGGGCCAGCGGGCGGGCCTAGGTTGTAGTTCAAAATTTGCGGGCTGACCCGTAATCGACCCGTAACCCGCAGCGAGCGGGCTTTTTTTCAAGCGGGTCGTTACCGGACTTTTTATTGACTGGTCGACCCGGCCCGAACCACCCGGATTGACACCTCTAGCCACAGTCAACTGGGGAAAGTTACATATTTCTGACAAACTCCGCTGTCCCATCTCAGATCTGGGGGTGTTACTACATGGCACCTCAGCTTTGCTATAAACCAGTTCGGACAGAGAGGGTCCATGCGATATTCCACCTTGACAATCCTCCCAAGGAGAAACCCTAAGTTCCGATCATGGGTTAAGGTCCATTGGGCCTCTATTGGTGATCCATTGGGCTCATTTGGGACACGGTCTCAATAGGTTACATTAATTGAACTCTCCTAAATCAATTATTTAAAAAAATGATAAAATTAAGAAATCTTTTAAAATGGTAGGTAAAAAATAAATAGACGAGAAATTGTGTGCAAATTTATTTATATTGCTATTGTATCCTATCATATCATATCCTAATCATAATCCTATCATATCATAACTATATTAAAAGAGGTTAAGAAAAATACTATTCATATACTTCTATTCATAAGGCATCATCAATGAAATCAATTGAGTTTTTCTTTTTTTCACATTTCCTATTAAATTTGTCTATTATTTTTCTCCTATTGTAAAGTACACTTTGGTCCTATCCTAATCCTAATTATATTAAAAGAGGTTAAGAGAAAATATTATTCATATACTACTATTCATAAGGCATCATCAATGACATCATAATAACATCAATTGAGTTTTTCTTTTTTCCACATTTCTTATTTAGCCTGTGTTGATTCTCATACTTTTTGGAAGAAAAAAAAGGTTTGGGAAATCTAATGGTTAAAAAGTGGTTAGAAAAGTAAAAAACTGTAGGCTTGACTTTTTTGAATAGTTGAGATTGATTACTGTAGAAAAAAATTGTATTTTCTATGAGAAAGTAAGAGGATCAAACAAGGGCTTAATTTGCCTATTATTTTTCTACTATTGTAAAGTCCACTTTGGTCCTTATTATTTCTAATTCAAGACATATTTATCTTTTATAAGTTCCTAAAATTTGTCATTTAGTCATCAAACTTTTCAATTGTCAATTTTATCATTGAGTCGTCAAACTTTTCAATTGTCAATTTTATCTCCCTAAACTCATGAATTTTATGCAATTATTACTTCAACATATATAAGAGTGAGTGCTATTCATTTTTACCGCCCCCGGTTTATCCTTTTTTCTTTTGCTTTATTTCCTTCGTTTAATTATTCTAAAAGGCTAAAAAAAGTATCAATAGCAAGATCTTAATATCGATGTGAAAATCTTGCACATTACTTACTATATTATTTCCGAATTAGTAAATCATAGAAAAAATTATAACTATTTCGAATGATCCCTTAACAATGTATTTCATCTTTCAATTATTATTTTCTTTTGTTGATTGACTTTGTAGGCTCAAATGAGGTCGCAATAATAAGATCTTTATATCAATATGAAGCTCTCACGTAGTACTTTATCCCATTATTTTTGAATTACAGAATCGTCAATTATGGAAATAATTATAGGCATTTAAAATGGTCCCGTAACAAAATATTTTTCATTTTTTTTCATGCTTCTACTTTTGTCTCAGTTTTGACGTATGCACTCTGAACAAAACTAGATCTTTAATGCACCATTTCGAAAAGCTTATAAAAAACTACAAAATTATATTTTCAAGATCATATAACGACTTTCAAAATACGGCGAACTCAAATCTAAAAATAATCACTCACCTTTTTAAAATTCTTATAATTATTGGTCATTAAAAATCTATTTTTCAATTCATTTTACGTGTTAAATTTCGCCCCATTTTCTAAATCATGCATGTTTAGACAAAAAATCTAGTTTATAATATGTTCAATTTTCGTCTCTCCCTATTTTGTCATTTTTTGTTTTTTAAATTCCCTTTTATTGGTTAATTTTTCGAGCTCAAATAAAATCGTAATAACAAGATTTTGATATCAATGTGAATCTCTCACATTATACTTTATCACATTATTTCTGAATTATTGAATTATCAATCTACATATAACTTATAATCTAACTCATTTAACATATATAGATACATATATCTAGTGTGTGTTTGAGACTCATTATTTCAAATAATGTGATTTTTAATAGTGGATTTTTAAAAATTATGTGGTTAAAAATTATGAATTTTTAAATTTATGTGTAAATTATTTTATTAGTAAAATGCGTTGTTGAAAATTAATATATAAAAATGAGTTATTGAATAATAAGTGTCAAACAGAAGCTTAATTTATCTAACTCAGTTGCAGCCAATTCTCAATTTTCATGTTGTTGTCAAGATAATAGAAATGGAGCTTGGAGATTGATGGATTTTTCATAAGAACTGTAAGGTTGTTAATCCATTTCATATTTTCATTGTTTTTGTAAGATTTTATATGTTTTCGTGTGACATATGAATCCTAAATAACCAACTAGATTAAATAATGGTTTCTGGATGTTTTGATTTAGAGCAATTTTTTTTAAGGTGTAATATATTTTTTTGTTAGCATAATCCTCTCTTTTTGTCTTTTTCTTAGTAATTTTCTTACCCGTCGATGCAATTATATACACAATTATTATCATATTGCGTGCATCGCACGAGCCACCACTATTATTATGTCTTTATTTGAATCTCTTTAAATTTTTCTATTTTTTCTACGTATTCAGTCTCAACTTAGAATGATGTCCATGAATACTCTATAACATGTACTCACAAAACTTTTATGTGTTGAATTTCGTTAGTCCGAATAAACTTGAGGATTACTCTTTCTTCTTGATTGGGTCAAATTAAACATCCAAACTATAGGGACTGTCAATCCTCAAGACCAACCATCAAAAACTTGGCAATAGTTCATTCCATAATCAATAGATTTTCCCTCTTTGTCAAATGCTAGAAATATGTGCAACAATTAGGCTGCGTTCTCTTTGTATTTCAGTTTCCTGTTTTCATTTTCGAAAATGTTTTTTATTTTTTATTTTCTGTGACTTTTTTCGAAATTGCTAAAAACGCGTTTGGTTTGTTATTTCTAAAAACTGTTTTCAAAAATGAAAAGCTGGAAAACGCGTTCTATTTAAAATTTTGAAGAAAATTATTTCATATTGTTTGTGAATATAAATGAAATAAAGATATCATATTTTGAGTTACACAACAAAAATAAATGAAATAACCCCTATCACACAATTTGGTTATACCAAAAAAGTTCAAAAATTCATGTTGCCCTTCTAAAGTAATCGTTCCACATTTGAGTAGTAATTTTCCCTTCTAAAGTAATTGTTCCATTTAATATTTTATATAGATATATCATTCTAGTAAGCACTCATAACGTTTAAAATTTAAGTTTCAATAAAATTTGCAAAAATTAATTTTCGTTAATTAATTATGCCCTTACAAAATAAGTGTTTACAATACAAAAGTAAAAAATAAATGTTTAATAATTAAGCACATGATACATCATCAGAAAGATGGTTGAATTTGGAGTTCTACGCAAAAAACAGAGTGCAATTTGAAGTTGTACATCAAAAGTTATACATTTTTGAAGACAATGACCTATAAAGCAAATACGAAAAGGACTAAATTGAAAGAAAAGTAAAATTTGTGAACTAATGTGCAACAAAATCTGAATTTGAGGGACCTAAGTTGCAAATAAATTAGGATATTTTCGAAAGAAATTTCAAAATTTGAGGATTAAAATGACAATTTTTGAAAATTAGGTACCAATAATGTAAATAAAAATGATAAATTTTGACAAATTTCAATTTTTTTTTTAAAGTGAAAAACGCGCGTTTTCCGCATTTTCCACTTACAAGGCAAAAATTTCGAAAAACGCGGAAAACGTGATTTTCACGTTTTCCATTTCCTTTACAAATTTTGAAAACGTTTTAAATTTTTTCCCGAAAACGGCGCAAGAGAACGGTTTTTCCGCGTTTTCGGAAATGGAAAACGGAAAACGCCAAAGAGAACGCAGCCTTAGGCCCCGTTCTTTTTGTTGTTTTCGGTCCGTTTTGAGTTTTCGATTTTTGAAAATATGGAAAACGCGTTCAGTTTGCCCATTTTTAGAAACGCGTTTTCCAAAACACCAAAAAAAAATATAAAGGAAACTCAAAACGAGTTTATTGTGTTTTGGATATTTTGTGTTAAAAAGTCCAAAACGCGTATTTTTGATTTTTTTTTTTGCAAATGTGAGACACTTCCTTCACTTGAAATTCTTATATTATTTTGCTATTATATATAGATCCATGTTAAGATTTTTTTTTCGTAATTTTTTATTTATTATTATTATTATTATTTTTAAATGTGAGACACTTCCTTCACTTGAAATTCTTATGTTATTTTGTCATTATATATAGATCCACGTTAAGATATATTTTTTTGTAAATTATTTTTTCTTATTTTTATTTTTTGTAAAGGTGAGACACTTTCTTCATTTGAAATTCTTATATTATTTTGTCATTATATATAAATAAATTTTAAGATTTTTTTTTTTTTTTTGTACATTTTTTTTAATTTTAATTTTAATTTTTTTTGTAAAAGTGAGACACTTTATTCACTTGAAGTTCTTATATTATTTTGCCATTATATATAGATCCATTTTAAGATTTTTTTTTTTTTTTGTAAAATTTATTTATTTATTTATTTATTTTGGGTAAAAATGAGACATTTCCTTCACTTAAAGTTCTTATGTTATTTTGCCATTATATAGATCCATGTTAAGATTTTTTATTTATTTATTTATTTATTTATTATTATTTGGGTAAATGTGAGACACTTCCTTCACTTGAAATTCTTATGTTATTTTGCCATTATATAGATCCATGTTAAGATTTTTTTTTGTATTTATTTATTTATTTATTATTATTTGGGTAAATGTGAGACACTTCCTTCACTTGAAATTCTTATGTTATTTTGTCATTATATATAGATTCATGTTAAGATTTTGTAGGTATGTGGTTAAATTTTTGTTTAGCTGAAACAATATTAATGATGAATTTATTGACATATAGAACTAACTGATTTATTAACACTAAAATTAATGTAATTCAACAAGTCAACCATTTTTTACATATAAAATATCACAAAATAAATATATCAAAAAATTACAAAGTAAACGCATTTTTCAGTTTTCTATTTTTGAAAACAGTTTTCCAAAATTATAAAGAGAACATGTTTTCAGTAATCCCAAAACAAACAACTAAAATTCAAAACAAAATCCAAAACTCAAAATCCAAAATCGAAACACAAAGAGAACGGCTCCTTAGTGTTTCATGTTTGGTAAATCAATTTCGAATTATTTTCATTATGTACATATATTAAGAAAATTTTAAAATCTCATTTCTTCACTGTACTGCTGTATTTAGCTTAAAGGTGTCAATCCGGGTGGTCCGGGCCGGGTCGACTCGCCAATAAAAAGTCTGGTAACGGCCGCTTGAAAAAAAGCCCGCCCGCTGCGGGTTACGGGCCAGCCCGCAAATTTTGAACTACAACCTAGGCCTGCCCGCTGGGCCATGCGAGTTGAGCCCATGCGGGTCGCGGTTTGTTCTGATTTAGCCCGTATGAATAAAAACATAATTTTTTCATATTTATAGCAAATTTTTTGTAAAATTTCTAAATACAAAATGATTAAAATGATAAATTCATATTTATACCATAAAATATTTACATAGAATTTAAAATTATAGTTTATGTTATATGAATTACTTCTAAATTTGCAAATTTAAATAAAATATAAACAAATAGCAATTAAATGATAAATGTATTTCTAATTACTATTGTCAAAAAACATTATTTTTTTAGCTATTAGGGAGAAAAAAATAAGATTTTACTTTAAAAGTTGTATTAGAGTTTCTAGAAGAAGAGAGATTTTCAATGTTACCATATTTATTAAAAACAGTTTTTTTTTTTTTTTTTTTTTTTTACGGGCCAGCGGGTTAACCGCTGCCCGCGAAGGTTTGACCCGCAAAACCCGCGGTTTACAACTTCTTGACCCGTGAACCACCCGCACGGGTCATGTGTCGGCCCGCGGTCCCGGGTCAACCCGGGCCGATTTTCACGGGTCTGGTCGGCCCGTCCATCTTGACACCTCTAATTTAGTTGATTATTATAATCATTATTCTTGTAGGAATCATGTTTAAATTGTTTAAAGTAAAGGGAAAACAGAGGGAACGTGCCCACAAATGCCAAAAGCCTCCAGTGAAGAACCAAAGTGCTGGAATTCTACGCCTTCACAAAGGTATGTTTAGAATATCTACGCACTTATGCATGTGAAATGCTTATTAGTTCGTATAATCTGATTTGAAAATGTTATTATGTACAAATTCCCCATTCATTTAGATATTAACAAAGAGAAATGTAATTTAGATTATTTTGCTTCTTCTCGATGCTTGGTGGATTTTAAACAATTTATTTAGTACCCCTATTCTTCATGTCAATTAGATAATTTTAATTCTGTAAACAACTCAAACAGTGGCAGTTGTGAGGCCAAATGAAGAGAATCAACGACGAGATATCGGTTCGATTCCCAACCTCTAGGTATGTTCAATTTAAATGACATTTGAAGTTCACTGATTTTCGATGATTGTTTGAAGCATTTTTGTTATAATTTACATATACCTATAAATTTCGTGTAATGCAACTCTATAGTGTCATTTCATGCATAAATTTTTTTTAACATTTATGAAAAAACGTACCTCTTAAAGGAAATGATTTGCCTATGTTTTGTAATATTATTTAATTTATAAACTGATTTATTTATGATTTTGGGGTAAAAAGTCTTGATTGAAAATTGGAAAGAGAAAATGTGTGTAATTAAAAAATGATTTGAAAAATTATGTAATTTATAAATTCATTTATAACCCAAAAAAATTAGGTTACCAAACGGAAGCGTGAAATACACTAATAACACCACTTAATGCAAAATGCATAACGCGTGCCACGAGCCGAAATTAGTATAAAGATCAATGTTGTCAAACCCGTGTCGACATGGAAACCCACGGCCCAGCCCAAAAATCAGGTTGGGTCACATTAAAAACTCGATTGGGTCAAACCTAGTCAACGACCCGGGTTGACCCGAGAAACCCGATCGACCCGAGCCCTGATTGACCCGAGTTTTATATATTTTTTATTTTATTTTTGTTTTTTAAATATTTTTTTAATATTAATTAATTTTCGGATCGATTTCGAGTCGACTTCGAATTGACTATTCAACTCTTGACTCAGTCTTTCCCGATTCGATTATGAAAACATTGATTGATAAAGATAACGATGAGTGTACGACTTTCTGTCTAGAGCAGGACAGTAACCAAGGAGTTGAGTAAAGTTTATTACCACTTTGGTCCCAAGTCCCACTCCACCGCTCAGCTTTCTCGTCAAGCGGGCGAGTGGCTGTGTTTGTGTTTGTGTTTTTGCTCTTCGTCTACTTCCTCCTCCTCTCCCCACTAGTTTTTCACTTTTTCACAAAAAATGAATGCAAGTGCAGAGAGAATTAGGAAAGATATCGAGAAATGGGATGGTCAAGAAAATAGACAGGATCTTACTGGAAACCTGATTGAAGTCGTTAAACAAGAGGTGGAGGAGAAAGAAAGAAAAGATTATATACGCAACTCTCAGTTTAGCTCCACAAGGAAGATAATTGATCGCTCCTCTGTGGTATCTCTCTCTATGGTGTTTTATCATCATCATCATCGTTCCAAGAGACTTCAAGAAATAAATAATTACTGTCTGATTATTCTATTTTTATGTCCAAAAGGAGGTTTTTTTTTTTTTTAAAGAGTAATTTTATATGAAAATAAGTCCATGTTTGGGATTTAGATTGGTTAGTTCTTGACAGCAGTATCAAGGGGGAAAAATTAATAATAATAATAATAATTTATTGTAATATAAAAATATTTTTTTTGGGAACTTGGTAAATTTCGGTGAAACCTCCAATGGAACCCTCTTTAATCTGCCATTGGATGGTGTAAGCATAGAAGAAATGCATCTAATCATTCTTGTCAAATAGACAAATACTATCTATTAAATTGCTTGTTTATGATTGGCAGGGTGAATCGGAGACACTGTTAGAGGCCAATGAAAGGCCTTCGGGGATGAAGAGGAAGTTACAATGTATTGATTATGACACTGAGGTTTTTTTGCTGTTATTGTTTATCCAAATTCTAGATTTTTCAGAATTTAAAATTCCAAGAAACTAACATTTAAAAAGGAATAGTAGGATATCTTTCCAAAATGATTCTCGAATGTTGATGGAATTACATTCTAGTTCTTGGTGAATAACTTGAACTATTTCAAGCTCAGTGGTTTGGTACCGAAGAGGAGAATGAGATTTCTTATTTTCTTCTGGTTTTATTATGATTCTGTAAGGTAATGCAGCAGACTATATGCTTAAGAGCCAATAGGCATTGCTGTAATAGGAGTTTAAACACTTGTGTCAAGGATTACTGACAGAATGTCTTTTGATATATTTTACAGGAAGTTCACTTGAATTCTAGGAGCCCTAAAAGGTAAGTGAATTCATGTAGCAATATATCAATATGTTAGGACGGCAAATATATCTAATTATCTACTTTTGGTTTTATCATAAAACAGCAAACGAAAGATGGAAAGTGTTGATGGAAACTCTGGAGATGCCTATTCTTGTGCAATGAAACGAGCAAAAGAAGTTCGAGCAAAACTGGACCATGGATTCCCTAGCTTCTTAAAGTTAATGCTGCGTTCTCATGTTTCTGGAGGATTTTGGCTTGTAAGTGTTTTTAAATATCAGCAAAATACACATAGTACTAAGCAACTAAATTCATGTGATCTTCTCTGTGGGCAGCATATTCCTTCGTCTTTCTGCAAATTGCATATGCCAAGGCATGATCAAACAATTGTTTTGGAGGACGAGACTGGCAGACCATATGTAGTAAAATACATTGCTGAAAAAATGGGACTAAGTGCTGGTTGGAAAGGATTTTCCATTCTGCACAACTTGCTTGAGGGTGACGTTATTGTTTTTCATTTGGTGCTGTTTGACAAGTTTAAGGTAATGAAATTATGTTAAGTGAACAATGTTTATGTTGATCAAATTTATGATGTCTCCATCGTGTCTTTGCGTCTAGGTGTACATTGTGAGAGCAAGCAATTCAGGAGAGATTGATGGAGCACTTTGCAATTCAAATCTAAATGCTAATGCAGAAGAAAGAGATCTTGGTAAGCTGAGGTTTAATTTTTGCCCTTTTTTGCAAAATATGAGCCACACACCGTACAATGTCTTTGTTATTATTCTTGATGCACTTCATTGTTCAATTCTTTTTCAATAAGGATCACATGGTGGAAAGAACAATTCAAGATGCACTAGTGGAGAAGAAAAATATTATTCTTTCCTATCCAGTATTGCAAGTGGTAGAGATGAGTCTAAGAATGGTGAGGATTCCTTGTGCAAAAATGCAGGTGGTGGAAAGAGCAATACAAGATGCACTAGTGGAGAAGAAAAATCTTATTCTTTCCCATCCTATTTTACTAGTGGTAGAGATGAGTCTAAGAATTGTGAGGATTCCTTGTACAAAAATGCGGATGATGGTTTTCAAGGATCTTTCGTTGAGTTTCGAGAGTTCAACATCACAGTTAATGACGTTGTTATAGACTCTTTGCTCAGTGAAGACGTGCGTAGGAACTACTATGAGCTTTGCCTCGCTCGGAACTCGTATCTTCATGATCTCCTTAAGAGCGACAACAATATGTTAGCAGCTGGGATAATTACAGAGACAACAAAAATTGCCAATTATATTAGAGGGTGTAAGCTTTCAACTTCTAATGATGATTTTGCAATGTGGGACAAGACATTAGAAGGATTTGAAGTTCTGGGCATGGACGTTAGATTTTTGCGTTCACGGTTAAGCTATCTTGTGAACATTGCTTCAAAAATGAGAGAGATGCCACGATTGAAGAGGTATGCAGAAGCTAGGCTTGATCGAGACTGCAGAGAAGAAGAGATTCAGACTCTAAAATCAAGACTACGAGAGCTTAAACAGGCAAAAAGGAAGCTCGATGATGACATAGCCGTTCTGGAGGTAGAGGTCGGCAGTTTTGAGCTCATATTTGAAGAAGAAGCTAACATATCATGGTAATAAGATCCATCACCATGAGAACCTTTTATGATATATATGTGTACAGTTTCAGCTTTCTAGACCATTATCTAATATATCAAAAATGATTATGGCTGCTTTAGTTAGGTAGGTGCTTTCATGTAGTTCTACTGCAGTCTGATGGCATTGGCGTAATTCAGCAGCAGATACTAAAATTATTGTTCCTTTTGCAAACCTAGGAAGAATGAATATATGAATGTTTGGTTATATCCTTTTTATCATCTTGTTAGAACTTAGAAATAGCTTGGATTCAAATGATTGTACACTGAGACTACAATATAAAACATAATCATATGCATAAGCATTCGATTATTAGCGAAACCATCTGAATTTGAGAATAACCTGAAATTGTGAAATAGATTGAATTTAAGATGATTGCACGCTGAAACTACAATGTGAAACATAATCATATGTATGAAAGCATTCGATTATTCCAGAAACAATCTGTACTTGTGACTACTTACCTCTATTGGTGACATCACATTTGATGAATAGAACCGGTGGAAATTCCAGTTTCACACTGAACTTCAAAAATCCAATTCCGGCTAATGATGCAATTTATGTTTGTCTTGACCCCAAGTTATTTATGAGCCTAGGTTGAAGACTAAAGTTTGGCCCATTAGGGCATTGACTTTAGGGAAAATTACATCCATACATGTTTTTAAACTTCACAATTCAAAAATAAAATTTAGAAGTTGCTTATACAAAATTCAGGTCATAATTAAATGTAAAATGTAGTATTAATTATCAAATTAAAAATTAAACCTACCAAAGCTCCCACAATCACCCACCCAATCTATACTCTATCCATACCTAATATTACATAATAATAGCCCTGTTTCAATTGTATACCAGACCCCATGCAACGGCAGCTGAATCTGACGATCCAGAGTTCGGTGTTGTAGAATCTACATCATCACGGTGCCTCACAGCAAAGCCTGTCGTCTTGGATCCTCACCACAACCGATCACAGTCGTCGTCTCCGCCTCTGACTAGACGCTCTCTTCTCTGCATATGTTTATTGTCTTCTCGTCATCTCTGCCTCTAGTGGTTGTGCTGTGATGGTGCAAGGAGATGGTAAGATGATATAGTTTGTGTGTGACAGTGTTGTTTGGATGTAGTGCAATTCAATGGTGGTGTATGTATCGCAGCAATCGGTGATTTGGTGGTGTTTGTGGGTGCATTTTGTAGTTTTTTTCAAATCTGTTAAGAGTGGCAGAGCGGTGGTGACACTTCTTGATGGCAAGTGTAGCAAGGCAAATTGCGGAGATGAGATGGTTGGGGTTTGGGGAAGTGATTTAGAAAAGTGGTGGTGGTGGTGGGTGGTGAGGTTAGGTATGTTGTTGGTGGTGGTAGTGGTTTTGCTGTGTTCAGTAATGGTGTTGACAGCGTTGTCGGTGATGGTCGTGGCGACGATGTTGGCAATGTTGGCATTACGGGTAGTGCTGATGGTGTGTAACCAATGATATGTAATGTGTAACTAATAAATAGTATGCGACCTAAAAAAAATTGATAATTTGTGATATTTAATTGAATTGTTGTGACCTAATAATTTGATAATTGTGACCAAAAAATAACTTGCGATCAATTAATTATTGTGACCTATGAAATTTGTAGTTTGTGATCGGGAAATAGATTGTGACTAATTAAATCAATAGTTCTTGATCAAAAAAGTGTCATCACCAAACAATTTGATAAATTGTGACTCTGATGTAAACTGTAACCTATAAGATTTATGATTTGTGACCTAAAAAATTTGTGATATGTAGCCGAGGAAAAAAATTGTGACATGAAATTTGTGATTTATGATCAATAAAGAAATCGTGACTCATAATTTGTTAAGTTGTAACCAACTAACTCGAGATGTGCGATCAAGATAAAATTGTGACTTGCAAAATTCGAGATTTGTAATCAAAAAATAAGTTATGACCTAAGAAATTGTGACTGTGACCATAAATTTATATTATTGTGACATTAATCTATTTAAACAATAAAATATATTTAATTCATTTAATAATTAATTATGACCTGATTTTTGAATTAAAACCTTAAGATTCTTAAGTTTGAAAATGTATATTTTAAAAACCTTTGTTATATATTTTTCCCTTGCTTCAAATTGCTTTATAATCGTGTCTCTGTTTTCTTAAAAAATCATTACAATTTATAAACTAATGTATAAATAACACAATTTCTCAAATCACTTTTTAGTTACTCACATTCTCTCTATCCACTTTTTAATTACACATTTTACCTCAAAAATATAAATAAACCAATTTATAAATACTCCAATATTACCGAACATTATAAGTGGAAAAAGAGAAAAGGTAGTATGAAGAAAAGAAAAAAGATCGCAGTAAAGAAAAAAGGAAAGAGGGGAATAAGGAAAAAGAAGAAGGACGAGGCACGCGTGTGGGTGCATGATTCATTGAGTTTTATAGTGATGTGTACATAGGTAGAGAAGAGATTCGTCTATCGTGATGATAGAGGTACAAGAGAGTTTATTTAAAGAAATTGTAAAGATGCAGGGTGTGTCTTTAATGTTCTGGAGAAGGGTTGCACACAGACAGTAATAGTATTTATTGTCATGGTAAATTCGTTGTCGAAGGAAGAAAAATTGTTATGTGATGAAATGAAAGAAAAAAATACGAATGGAGGTACTGCATCCATTTTTCTTTCTAAGTTTGTGTTCCTGTTGTGATGATGAGAGAAAAATTGTATGAGTGAATTTTTGTGGGAAAATATTATAAAATATAAATTAAAACAAACAAAAACTGATGACCTATGTATTCACAGTTTCCTTAAATCGAATTCGCCGCATCATCGAAGTCCAAGAGGTTTCAATCAATATTCGATTCTCATGATACATGTGCTGCACTACGCTTATCACCTATTGAACTAATTGTGTTTATACTACGTCTCTCAAAAAAATCAGCAAAGGAAGAAAGGAATAAAGAATGAAGCTATTAGTTTTTTGTTTGCTGGACGAAGGAGAAGAAGCTATTATTTTTATTTTTCATTTTTACATTTATCCCTCAATCAAGAATGGGGGATGACAATTTATAGTCTCTTCAACAAAGTAATAGCTGTTGAAAATTAGCAACTTTAATTTTCATTCAATCAAGATTGAAACTGCTTTAAAAAAAATAAAAATAAAAAATAAATAAATAAATAAAGATTGGAACTGCTATAACGGCCGCTGAAAATCAACAACTTTGAGGATGTGTTTGATACCCATTGAAATTTCATGGAAAATAACTCAAAATTTTCATATTCCAACCAAACACACTTTAATTTTCCATGGAACTTGAATTCCACGCACACGCTATTTGGTCACATTTTTCTCAAATTAAAGGAATTAGATTCTTTATGGGGTATGAGAATTTGGAATTCTAATTTATTTTCCACTCTTGAATCAAACACATCATAATTTTCACAATGTTTTCAAACCTAGCACGGTCAATTGGGTTGATCGAAACTCGTGACCCGGTCCAAAAATCGGGTTGGGTCACATCGAGTCAAACCCGGTCAATGACCCGGTAAACCCAGTCGACTAGGACCCGAGTTTTATATATTTTTTAATTTTTTAATATTTTTTTAATATTAATTAATGTCTTGGTCGACACCGAGTCTACTCCTGATTGACTCTCTAGCCCCTGGCCCACTCTTTCAGTCGTATCGGTGATCGGATCGGGTATGGAAACATTGAATTTTCATTCAATCATAATTGAAACAGAATTTTCAAAGTTTGAAACTGCTTGAATTTCCCAATTTTGAAACTGAAATTATCCAACAAGTTTCTTTTATCATCAATTAAAAATATACTTCTCCAGCGGTAGTTGGCAATCAATTGAGTTATGTTAAAGTTCTTGTTTTTTTTCTTTGGTCCCGTTATTTTGTATATGCGTTCCACCGCGTGGTACGGTTAGAAAAATTGATTATTTTCCCCAGCAATTTCCTTTTCCTTTCTCTTCTGATAAATTGATTATTGTAGTGAAAATTTCTTTCCACGCTAAGGATACCACAATTGCTGCTTCGATTCTGGAAGAGCCTCCAGTGACTAAGGCTTGAGATCCATTTCCGTTGCTTGAGAAAACGATGAGGTGATTCGTGGTGGACAACTATACAGTCAGATATACTGTCGTTTTATTCCCTTGGCGGGTGAACGTTAGGGGCAATAGAAATTTTCTAGATATCTAAACTTAGCTCCTTCATGTTCTGATAATTACAAGTTGACCCCTTGACTTTACTTTTTGTACAATGTTTACACCAAACAATAACTTTTGATCATGTCTGAGATAATATTAGATTCTAGATTACTTCTTTCTGCTTATTTTTCCTCTCCAAGTTCAACTATTTTTATTTCGTGTTTGTGTGATTCCACTTGGTTTAAATTTTCGATGATCTTATTATTTAAAAAATGTATGCATATAATGGCTGAGCTAGGAATTGCACGTCATGGGGTGAAGGTATGTGTTAAACGTGGAGGAAGGGGATTTTTTTTTTTTGGAGAAAAGACTTAAAATAAGGATAATTCTCAATTTCACAAATGACAAGTAGTTAAACCATTGCAATCAGAATTATGGCTTATTTAGACTTTAACTAGTAATCAGCACGTGCGTTGCACGTCTTATGTAAATAGTTAATGATATGCAAATCATTTTTGATGTAGTAATGCTATTTTTGAAAATAGTTGAGGTAACTGATAGTTTTTTTTTTTTTTTTTTTTTAGAATAGTTGAGGTAATTGTTTGTTAAATATGGTACTTTGTTTGGAACCGGTCTAAGTAGGGATATTAGAAATAAAAAAGTGGAGAGGCTACTAAAATATCATCATATTTACTAGTTTAATTTATTTTTAATGGCAATTTTCCATTTTCTTAAAATATGATACTTATTTAAAATAAAAATAATAATAATAAGAAAATCATGCACATAATAGACACCCTAGAACATGTTATTCATTAGGTTCACAGAAGACCTCATCAAGACAAACCAAATTTGCATGTTTGGGCATATTAAAAAAATAAAAACAACAGAGTCAGGAATATATTCATACACTGTCTTCACGGATGGGGAAGGGTCTAAAAAAGAATTAATTATTACAAAATATACTTAACACAATTACTTGTGGGATTAAGGAAATGGAAAGGCAAAAACATACAAATATGTAAATGATGTATAATTAATGAATTAATTTAATATAGTAAGCAACAGAATAGGCAAAGGAAATAGAAATGTATACTTTTTTTTTTTTTTTTACCTTTTCTATTTTTTCCTTTTTAGATTTCAACAACACAAAACTTTAAAAAGAAGAATGACAAAAGTCAAAAAGATAGATATGATTTCAAAGTGAAAAAATTGTAATTAATCCACATTTCAAATTTCAAGAGATGAAATACTTCAAAATGAGCAAGCGAGATAAATTTTGTTTTTGTTAAAGGTTAGTTATAGATGATTAGGCAATTAGAACCACAACATGAAAGAGAAGAATCTCATATTCAAATCAAACTTAGGAAAATGCACACAGGCATTAAGAAGTGTAAAACAAACTGTTTGGATTAGAAGGCTCAAGATCGTACCACAAAGCTCAAAGAACTCAAACGTTTAAACAAAAACAAACACTTTATTGAATAAACGTAAAAGTATAGAAATAGAGTATCAAAAGCTCAAGATTTACACAAAACTCACAGAAACTTCAAAAATCCCACAAACTAAATCACGAAGAACAAGAGTTGCAGAAATACTCTGCCAAACTCAACAAAATGTATATTGATTTACACAGAATATCAGTATCTAAGAGAAACCACTAAGAACAAAGGGGATTTTACAATTTTCAGGAAGAAATCACAAAGTATCAAGAGAATCGAAGAAGAAAACCCTAAATCGCCCGAAGACGAGAGAGAGTAGCAGGGTTTGGAATATGAAAAGCGTCTGAATGACGCTTGAGATGTATCTGGCATCTTTATCTCTTGATCCAATGGCTGGGATCAAGTCCTGATAAAATCGTTATGATCCAACGATTGTAATGAGGTCAGACCAAAAGGTAAGTGATCCGGTTTTCTTGCAATTGGACTGAATCCAGATCTAAATTGTAGAGACTTGGGCTAATGTAAATTGGGCTGACTTGGGCTCCAGCATCTGATTATCAAATGGGCTCTAAAATTAATTCTTCTGGGCTGAATAATTCTAGCAAATTGGATCAGCAAAATTTGTGGGCTTCATGGCTGGATCAGATCAATTGGTCCAACAATCTCCACCTCAATTTAGCTGCTTCCAGCACCTGCAAAAATAAGACAAAGCAGTATCAAAATTCAACCAAGTTTAAAAATCTCAAAGCATCTTTAAACTTGTTAATGGGAATAATTTTAGTTCCTGCATTTGCAAGATTAATCTGTGCAGGAATCTTAACCAACTTAACAATTCATTTTTCAGTAATGTCCCTAATGAAATGAAATTTCACATCTATATGTTTTGATCTATTATGAAAAATAGGGTTTTTACACAAATGCAATGCACTTAAACTATCAAACATAATTCAACTTCAGAATCATCGATGCAACAAATTTCAGATAGTAAACCCTTTAACCACATGCACTCCTTAACAGCATCTGTGGCAGCAATGTATTCTGCCTCGGTTGATGATAAGGCAACCAATTTTTGCAGCTGGGATTTCCAGCTAATACAGGAAGAATTTAAAGTAAAAAAGTAAGAAGATGTTGATTTCCTGTTATCAACATTTCTTGCAAAATCAGAGTCTACAAAACCTTTAAGTTTGAAATCGTTTTTTGTTTTAGAAAATACTAGACTAAGTCTAGCAGAACCTTTCAAATATTTCAGAAGACATTTCATGGCTTCCCAGTGCAATTCACCAGGATTGCTCATAAATCTGCTCAAAACACTCACAGCAAAAGTAATATCAGGTCTGGTACAGACCATCAAATACATAATAGATCCAACTGCATTAGAATAAGGCACATTTTTCATTCTAAACACTTCATCATCAGATTTAGGACAGTGTTCAACAGATAGTTTAAAATGTGCAGGCAAAGGCAAAGACACATGTTAGGATTTAGATAAACTAAATCTATTTAAAACCTTTTCAATGTAATGTTTTTGATGCAAAAACAATTTTTCAGATTGTCTATCTCTAAAAATATCAATGCCAAGTATTCTTTTAGCATTTCCTATGTCTTTTATCTCAAACTCAGAATGCAGTTTGGTTTTAAGAACATTTATATCATGAATATTAGGGTCAGCAATAAGCATGTCATCAATATATAAAAGCAAGTACATAAAATCAGTTTCACCAAGTTTAAAGTAAAAACAAGAATCATATTGGCTTTTCTGAAAATTTAGGCTTTGGATATAAGAATCAAATCTCTTATACCACTGCCTAGGGCTTGTTTCAAGCCATACAAAGATTTTTTCAACAAAAAAAACCAAATCAGAATTTCTGCCCTTTTCAAAACCTTTAGGTTGATGCATATAAATTGTTTCATCCAAAGAACCATAAAGGAAAGCAGTTTTCACATCCATTTGCTCAAGTTCTAAATCAAATTGTGCAACTAAAGCAAATAAAATTCTGATAGAAGTATATTTCACAGCAGGGGAAAAAATTTCATTATAATCAATCCCTTCTTTTTTAGAAAAACTTTTGGCTACAAGTCTAGCCTTGTACCATGGTTTAATATCCTTAGACTCACTTTCTTTTATTTTGAAAATCCGTTTACAGTCAATTATCCTTTTATTTACAGGTCTATTGACTAAAATCCAAGTACCATTTTTCAGAAGTGAGTCCATCTCTTCTTGCATAGCTGCAAGCCAGAGTTTGGATTCTTTTGAAGAAACAGCTTCTTCAAAAGATTCAAGTTCAAATAATAAAGGATCAGAATAGGTAAATGCGGACACAAAATCAGGATCCTCAAACCTAGGAGAGGTCTCTTCTAGTTCTATCCCTAGCTAATTGATAATTTTCTAAATCAGTTTCAGCTTCAGGGATGTTATCAGACAATGGCACAGTGTCAGGTAGTTTAGGTTCAAGTTCAAAATTGACATTTGGAGACTGTGGGAGTTGCTCCACCTGAAACTGAGTATTGGGCAGACCATTTTCATCGCCTAAATGGTCTGCACTCAGCTAAGAGGTAAGGAAATCTCTATCATTAACAGGATCAAGCAGTTTTTCATCTTTACATGGAAAAACATTTTCATTAAAAATCACAGACCTACTGAGAATGACCCTGTAACCTCCAAGTTCCCCGACCCATAATCTATAACCCTTGACCCCCTCTTCATACCCAAGAAAAACACATTTTAATGATCTGGAGTCAAGTTTAGATTCAGACTGGTGTGAGTAGGCAGCACGCCCAAAAAAATTTAACTTTGAAAAGTCAGGAAGATAATTGTTCCAAATCTGATCAGGAATTTGGAAATCAATGGCACTGCAGGGAGAAAGACTTATCAAATAAGAAGCAGTTTTAATTGCTTCAGCCCAAAAAAAATTTGGCAAGTTGGAACCAAGTAAAAGACACCTAGTTCTTTCTAGGAGTGTCCTATTCATCCTTTCAGCAACCCCATTTTGCTGTGAACTGTAGGCTACAGTCCTGTGCCTAAGAATACCTAAGCTGCTACAGAAATAATCAAACTCTTGGTTACAAAATTCTAGACCATTATCAGTCCTAATAGTTTTGACTCTCTTTTCTTTCAAATTTTAAACTAAGGTGATCCAATTTTTGAAAACACACACAGTAGCATCCTTAGTTTTTAACAAATGCACCCAGGTTTTCCTAGAAAAGTCATCAACTATAAGAAGAAAGTACCTAAAACCTGAAACAAAACTGACTGGGGCAGGACGCCACAAATCTGCATGCAGATATTAAAGCACATCAGAAGATTTATGAACACCTTTACCAAATGAATTTATTTTCTGTTCACCTAACACACATTTTTTTACAGAAATCAAGTTTATGCAACACATCATTACCAAATACACCTTTGGTTTCAAGTAATTTAAGTCATTTTTGACCTATGTGTCCTAATCTCTTATGCCATAACACAGTCTTATTCAAATAAGACACAGCATTAAAAGACTTAGCATAAACAGGTAAGGTATTCAACACATATATCTCATTAATTTTGGGAGTACAAGAAATCAAGCAGTTATTTTTTAAAATACTCAAATAACCATTATGCATTCTAATCTCAAAAGATTCAGAATCTAAGACACCAAGAGAAATCAAGTTCCTTTTCAAATTAGGAACATATCTGGTTTGATTTAAAATAAGAGTTTGTTATTTTCAAGTTGTAACAAAACTTTTCCAGTACCTTTCACATCACATGTAATATTATTGCCAAGTTTCACAGAACCAAAGCAGTTATCACTAAAATTAACAACCATATCTTTTTCAGGACACATATGAAAAGTGCAGCCAGAATCAAGAATCCATTCATTCTTATTATCAGATTCAGAAGTAACATAAACCACCCCATTATTATTATCTTGCACTGCAGCCTCAGTTTGGTTACTAGTACCCTGGTCATTTTTCCTTTTAAAACAATATTTAATATGATGTTTAGGTTGGCCACAATAAAAGCAAAGTCTAGGAGGTTTATCTACATCTGAAGTTCCAGCATTATTATCCTGTGCTCTATAGTTGTTCTGGTTTCTGAAATTATTTTGATTTCTAAAATTAGTATCTTGATTTCTGAAACCAGACTAACCTCTAAAACTATTATCCTTAGACTTATTGAAATTGCCCTTATTCTGAAAATTGCCCTTTGCAGGCTTGTTATTCCCAGAGTTATTCCAATTCCTATTGTTGCTAGAAGTATTCCAATTTTTATTGAAATTAGTTCCAGACTTATTCTGCCTGAAAGAGTTCTTCTTCCTAGAGGTTCCTACAACATTATAAGTTTCCTTAGGATTACTTTTAAATTCTAACTCTTTATTCGTAAGGGAAGTATGGACAATTTCAGTAGTCAGTTTCTGCCCCCATACTCTAAGGCATTCTTAAGATCTTTGAACTTATCACCCATAGCATTCAGTAAACATACAACCTTTTGTTCATCAGTAAGTTTTTTATCACAATTTAAAAGACTCTGTGTGATCTTAGTAAACATACTCATATTATTATTCACATCCTTAGATGGATCAAACTTAAAAGAAAAATATTGCTTCCACAAGAAGCACTTATCAGGCAAAGAGAGAGTATCATAAATTTCATCCAATTTATCCCACAATTCCATAGTAGTTTTGGTCTTGCCTACTTGTCTAATGACATTATCAGATAAGTGTAAAAACAGAGTACTCCATGCAGTCTCATCCATTTCAAGTTGTCTTTCCTGAGGGGTATTAAGGGGCAAGGATTTATCTATAGCCTTAGCACATTTCATTTGAAGTAGTAAAGCTCGCATTTTCTGGCTCCAGAGGTTGAAATCCCCTTTGCCATTCCATATTTCAACATCTACTTTAATAGTTTCCATTGAAATAATGACCAATATTGAAAAAAAAATAACTAATGGAGCTTTAATAATTCAAGAAACAATTAATCAGGCAAATAATCAACAGTGCAGGTCATAGTCACTAAGCAAAACAGTTAAACAGAGGCAGAGATTATGTTCAAGAATGATCACACATATTCAAAACACAGTAATCAAATAACAGAGTAATCAAGGTGATCACCAATCAACAGAATTAATCACTCAATCAAGAATCACACAGAACAGTATACTGAAAAAATATTCTTCCAATATATCCCTCAACCTATACTGGATATTCTCAGACTCCCTCAGATTCCCGAATTCTCAATGAAATCTTGGACAAATGAAAGAAATGGGGTCCAAGATATAGGTTTCAACGGAGAGATTTTGGAGAGAACGGAAAATTTGAAAACAAATTTACAGTATAGAAAGATTGCAGTAATTAAAACTATCACCTGATTGCAATTATAATAAGCTACAGAAACTTCCACAAAGAATCAATTGCCCAAAAGTTCAGGGCCACCAGGAAACAGTACCACCAAGTACCAATATTCACCAAGAAGAACAACCACTAAAGAACAATGTAGGATTCTTTCCCAAAAAAAATCAGTATATTTATAAAAATATACCGAGTTTCAGAATCCTCAAAATGTGGACTCAAATTCAAAGATCCAGATACTCAAAAATTACAGAAACCCTAATTTTGAAAATAGGTTTCAAAGAAAATATCCACGAAGTCAGAGTATCAAAAGATTTATACAAAATCTTCAAAAAATTTCAAATCTGAAAATTTCTCTCAAATATTTTCAGAAAACACAAAACGATTTACAGAAAGGGTTTAAACAACTCAAGAAAAGTATTTTCTTCAAAGTTTAACACAAGAACTTGAAACCCTAAAACGTTTTGCAAAAAATCTCAACAACTTCCAAAAAACCCTAGATCCAACAAGAAATAATCTGGATCCAAAGGATCTGAGTCTAAACCACAGCGTATTCTAAGAACCCTAAGGCTCTAATACCACTGTTGGGATTAGAAGGCTCAAGATCGTACAACAAAGATCAAAGAACTCAAACGTTTAAACAAAAACAAACACTTTATTGAATAAACATAAAAATATAGAAATAGAGTATCAAAAGCTCAAGATTTACACAAAACTCACAGAAACTTCAAAAATCGCACAAACTAAACCACGAAGAACAAGATTTGCAGAAATACTCTGCCAAACTCAACAAAATGTATACTGGTTTACACAGAATATCAGTATCTAAGAGAAACCACTAAGAACAAGGCGATTTTACAATTTTCTGGAAGAAATCACAAAGTATCAAGAGAATCGAAGAAGAAACCCCTAAATCTCCTGAAGACGAGAGAGAGTAGCAGGGTCTGGAATATGAAAAGCGTCTGAATGACGCTTGAGATGTATCAGCATCTTTATCTCTTGATCCAATGGCTGGGATCAAGTCTTGATAAAACTGTTCTGATCCAACGGTTGTAATGAGGCCAGACCAAAAGGTAAGTGATCCGATTTTCTTGCAATTGGGCTGAATTCGGATCTGAATTGTAGAGACTTGGGCTGACTTGGGCTCCAGCATCTGATTATCAAATGGGCTCCAAAATTAATTCTTGAGGAAATTACACCATCTAAGGTGTTTTAAGTTCCAATTTCAAAAATCAGGTGAAAGTGTTATTCATACAAAAATCAGGTCATATTTTACCCCTAAATAAAAAACAAGCCCTAATCTTCTAAGATAAAAAAACGTCGATCAGTTCCTCCCTCCCATTTCTCTCCCCCCACGCCACCTTGATTAATAGCTCGAACATCAGGGCCACGGGAAGGCGACGAAGACATGTGATGAAGAAAAGGTCCTGCCTAGAGACAGCTCCTTCATCAAAGTTTAAATCAATGGGACAAGCCCATTGCTGCACGCTGTGGCTAGATGATTCGTTGTGGAGGCTTCCCGTCTTCTTGCTGGCGTGTGAACAACCGCTTCATGTTGTTGTGGTTTTAGTGTCGGATCTGTGTGTGCGCACAGGCGGGGCGACGAGGCATCACGTGCTTACGACGACTCTATGCTGCGCCGAACTCTTCCAGATTTTTGTGGTGGTTTCTGGTGGTCATAGATAGGTGTTGTGGCAGTGGTAATGGTCTTGTGATGTTATGATGTGGATGGCCGTGGTGGAGTGCCTTTTGATTGTGGTGTTTTCCAATAGATGGTGGTGAGGTAACTGGTGGTCGTTGACGACGACGGTAGCAGCGACGGAGGCGACTGTCATTAGTTGGCTGTGTAATAGTGTGGTGGCTGTGTGGTGATGATGTGTGATGGTGGCGGTTTGTGGCTGCATCAGTGTTTTGCTATGTGGTGGCAGCCTGCGGAGGTAATTGGAGGTGGATCTGTTATGGTGTTGGTGTCCGATGGTAGCGCTGGCGTCGGAGCCAGTGGTTGTGAGGTTAAGGCGGGTGAGATGTCGATGCTGGTGATGGTTTGAAGTTGTGAAGTGAGGGCGGTGTGGGTTGGGGTTGTGACTTTGAAATATAAATGTGACCTACAATTTTTTTCTTGTGACCTCGAAAATATATAATTGTGACCTTAAAAATGGGGTGGTAGGTTGTGATCGAAAAAAATGATGGTTGTGACCTAAAATTTTTTTCTTGTGACCTCGAAAATGAATAATTGTGACCTTAAAAATGGTGGTTGGTAGGTTGTGATCGAAAAAAATGATGGTTGTGACCTACAATTTTTTCTTGTGACCTTGAAAATGAATAATTGTGACATTAAAAATGGTCGTTTGTAGATTGTGACCTAAAAATAAATTCAATTTGTGACCTAATATTTCGATAATTTGTGACCATGAAATCATTAGTGGCCTAAAAAATTTGTATTTTGTGACTTCAAATATATAGTATTGTGACATTAATACATATAATTAATAAAATATTTTAATTATTTAATTTAATTAATTGATTCTAAATATAACCTGAATTTTGAATTTTTATAGGTTTCATCTTAATTTTGAAATTGACATTTAAAAACACCTTATTTATGTACTATTCCCTTTTGGGTTGAATAATTCTAGCAAACTGGATCAACAAAATTTGTGGGCTTCATGGTTGGATCAGATCAATTGGTCCAACACAAACAATGAATCAGTAAAAGAATACATTTTAATTTGAAGATATATATATATAAAGAGTTTCCCACTAATTACATAGGATGCTAAAATATTGAAATAGACGTCATTAGGAACAAATACTTGCAATTTCAATTGAGACGTAAAACGAATTAGATAAAATTTTCTTATCTAGATCCATGGCACTAACATTGTTTAAAAATAATAATAATAATAATAATAAGATTTCACAAAGTATTCAAACATATATGACAGTCATAAAAAATTAAAAATAGAGAATTTGAATTATAAATTGCATCAGTACAAAAGAATTATTCTAATTTCACAATTCCACTCACAATGTGGGTGACAATTCACTCACATTGGAGTGGGACCCTCAAAATTTGAATTTTGAGGGTCCCACTCCAATGTGAGTGAATTGTCACCCACATTGTAAGTGAGATTGTGATTGTAGCAAGATTGAGTACAAAATCCCTCAATGAATTCACCTTTGGGATTAACATTTGGCGAATTCCGAGGAGTCCCTAAGACGACTCATTAGTGGGAAGAACTAATTTTCCATTATTTTTCTTCTTCCTTTAAAATAGCTGTTGTTTCAGTAAAATAGGCGAAGACAGTAGAAATATTTGTGTATAGGTCCATCTGTATTGGCGGTATAGCTAGCATCGTCTTCATCTTCAAAATGAAATGGGTGAACTATGCTTCATTTCATTCTTCTGGTTTCTAAAATTTGGGGAAACTGTTGAGGGGGCCCGAATCGGGGTTCCCGATTGTGAGAGCCGATTGTGGGGAACAGAGTGTTTCCCAACTGTTGAGATAAATACTCCTACTTTTGGAGAGAAAGATAATTTTGAGAAATCGTGTTGTTAAAAAGTGATTTGAAAAGTAAAAAATTATGAACTTAACTTTTTTGAATATTTGAAAATAACTACCGTAGAAAAAGTAATAAATTTTATGAAAAACTAGGAACATCAAATAGTGGTTAATGCAGGGATATATTAGTAAAAACGTAAAAAAATTATATTTTCACCTACATCAATTATATTTTTTTAATCTATGTGAGAAAAGAAACAAGTTTATCTTCATGGATGGAGTACTTGGTTTGGCATGGTTGAGCCGCAAAAAGAATTAACTGTTGGAAAATCAAATAAATATTTGGTTGTTGTAAAACTATCAAAATCTTAACAAGAATTATAGAGAGGAAGAGATGGAGAACTTAGAGAGGAGAATTCTTCTCATTCATTCAATTGTAATTCATAATGAGTATAGACCCCTATTTATAGGGGTGAACAATGACACAATAGTAATATGTAAATTTTACAGGGGTATAATAGTAATTGGTCATTCAAACCAAACTTTTACCTAATACATAATTTATAATATATTTTATAACACTCACTCTTGAATGACATATTACTCACTTGCTCAACTGTCTGCCTCTTAAAACCTTGCTAAGAAAACTCAATGGGATAAAACTTGAGCGAAGGAAAAAGAGTACAGTTGCTCCTCCTGATGTTGGCCATTGTGAATCATTAAGTCTAATGTTCAAAATAACATCCAATGATAAGTAGAACAAATCATGTACTGAAGCTTGAGGTTCTGAAGTACTGCCTCGTTAAAACCTTGTCAGTAAAACCCAGTGGGATAAAATATTAACCAAGGAAAAAGAGTACAGCCGCTGCTTCATTAAAAACTTTGTTCGAAAAACTCAATAGGATAAAAACTCAGCTAAAATGAAATCCAGCTCGTGTTTAATTTTCCTGATGATGTTGTTGGAGATCTCTGAGTCGACGCATCCCGATCTTATTTACCAATCTTTCAAATGTTGAAGTAGGTAATGATTTTGTGAACATATCAGCTAGATTATCATTTGAACGAATTTTTCGAACATCAATTTCACCATTTTTGTCAAGATCGTGTGTGAAGAAGAATTTCGGTGAATATGTTTCGTTCTATCACCTTTAATGAAACCTCCCTTTAGTTGAGCTATACACGCGGTATTGTCTTCATACAAAATTATTAGATTTCCTTTTCTTGAGGAGAGACCACAAGTCTCCCTTATATGCTGAGTCATTGATTTCAACCATACACATTCTCGACTTGCATCATGTATTGCAAGTAGTTCAGCATGATTAGAAGAAGTAGCAGTTAATGTTTGTTTTGTGGATTTCCATGATATAGCAGTACCTCCACAAGTGAATAAATAACCTGTTTGAGATTTAGCTATGTGTGGGTCTGATAGATATCCCGCATCAGCATACCCAACAAATTCCGGTTTAGTTTCATTTGAATAAAACAAACACAAGTCAATTGTTCCTCGGAGATACCTCAATACATGTTTAACACCATTCCAATGTCTTTGTGTAGGAGAAGAACTATACCTTGCATGTAAACTTACCGAGAATGCAATGTCAGGTCGTGTGTTGTTGGCAAGATATAGTAGTGCACCTATAGCACTAAGATATGGTACTTCAGGACCAAGAAGTTCTTCATTATCTTCTTGAGGTCTAAATGGGTCATTTTCCACATTGAGTGAACGAACAACCATCGGTGTGCTCAATGGATTTGCCTTATCCATGTAAAATCATTTAAGGACTTTTTTTGTATATGTTGATTGATGAATAAGAATTCCATTTGATAAATGCTCGATTTGCAAGCTGAGACAGAATTTTGTCTTTCCAAGATCTTTCATCTCAAATTCTGACTTTAAGTACTCAATTGCCTCCAGAATTTTTTCAAGAGTTCCAATAATATTTAAGTCATCAACATATACAGCAATAATTACGAACTCATTCATTGACTTCTTTATAAAAATGCAAGGGCATATAGGATCATTCTTGAATCCTTTTTTCAGTAGATATTCACTAAGGCGATTATACCACATGCGGCCGGATTGTTTCAATCCATATAATGACCTTTGCAATTTGATTGAAAATAATTCTCGAGGTCTCGAATTATATACTTCAGGCATTTTAAATCCCTCGGGAATTTTCATGTGGATGTCATTGTCAAGCATGCCATATAAATAGGCTGAAACTACATCCATCATACGCATATCTAGTTTTTCATGTATTGCCAAACTAACTAGATATCGAAATGTAATTGCATCCATTACAGGAGAATACGTTTCTTCATAATCGACACCAGGTATTTGTGAAAATCCTTGTGCTACAAGTCGTGCTTTATATCTCACGACTTCTCTTTTCTCATTTCTTTTTCGTACGAATACACATTTGTATCCTACAGGATTAACCCCTTTAGGGGTTTGAACAATATGTCCAAAAACTTTACGTTTCTCCAATGAATCCAATTCTGACTGAATTGCACTTTTCCATTTTAGCCAATCATTTCTTCGTTACCATTTCTCAATGGATTTTGGTTCATCATCCTCGCTATCATTAATAATTTCGAGCGCTACATTATATGAAAAAATATTTTCGGCAATTGTTTCTTCTCGGTTCCATCTTTTCCTCGTATAGACATAATTTATCGAGATCTCTTTATTTTCATCATTTTCAGGTACCTGTACCACTTCAGAGGTTTTTATTTGAATTATGTCTTTGGAATCTTTGAGAGACTCTTCCTCCTTAATATGATTATTGACTATATGCTCCTTTTTCTTTCGAGGATTTTTATCCTTGGAACCGATTGGTCTACCACGCTTCATACGTATCTTAGACTCATTAGCTTTATTTTGTCCTTCTGGGACATCAATTCGGACTGGAGCATTCTCAGCTTGAATGTGTGATTTAGTCACTCTTTTTAGGTCAGTGAATGCATCTGGCAATTGATTGGCTATCTTTTGTAAGTGGATTATCTTTTGAACTTCTTGTTCACATTGCTTTGCGCGAGGATCTAGTTTGGATAAATATGATGCATTCCATGTTATTTCTTTTTCCAGGTGTTTAATTACTCCCCCTAATGCTGGTAACATTGTTTCATCAAAATGACAGTCTGCAAATCGTGCAGTAAATACATCACTCGTATTGGGTTCAAGATACTTTATTATAGAAGGAGATTCAAACCCAATATATATTCCCAGTCTCCTTTGAGGACCCATCTTTATTCGTTGTGGTGGGGCTATTGGTACATAAACCGCACAACCAAAAATTCTTAGATGGGATATATTAGGCTCCTGACCATAAGCCATTTGTAATGGGGAGAATTTATGATAAGATGTCGGCCTGATGCGTATGAGTGCTGCAGCATGTAGTATGGCATGTCCCCAAGCAGATACGGGAAGTTTTGTTCTCATAAGTAATGGCCTAGCTATTAATTGAAGTCGTTTAATAAATGATTTTGCTAGACCATTTTGAGTATGAACATGAGCAACCGGATGTTCAATTTTTATCCCAATCGATATACGGTAATCATTAAATGCTTGGGATGTAAACTCACTAGCATTAAAAAGACGAATAGTCTTAATTGGATAATCCGAAAATTGTGCTCGTAGACGAATAATCTGAGCAAGTAATTTCGCAAATGCCAGGTTCCAAGTGGATAATAAGCTCACATGTGACCATCTAGTAGATGCATCTATTAAAATCATAAAATGTCTAAATGGTGCACATGGAGGGTGAATGGGCCCACAAATATCACCCTGTATACGTTCCAAAAATATTGGAGATTCATACCCAACTTTATTTAATGATGGTCTGATGACCAATTTGCCTTGAGAACAAGCAGCACATGAGAATTCATTACAATGAAGAATTTTCTAATTACTCAATAAATGTCATTTTGAATTCTCAATAATTCTTCGCATCGTAGTTGACCCGGGATGTCCCATCCGGTCATGCCAAATTATAAAATTCATTGGCTCGTTGAACCTTTGGCATAATATAACATTTAATTCAATTGTACTAATTTTTGTATAGTACAAGCCAGAAGGTAAAGCGGGTAGCCTTTCAAGTATATATTTCTTACCAGAGACAATAGAAGTAATATAAAGATATTCTTTATTACTTTCTTCGGCAGTCTCAGTATGGTACCCATTACTTCGAATATCTTTATAACTTAGCAGATTCCTAGATGACTTAGGGGAAAATAAGGCATTTTGGATGGTCATTTTTGTTCCTCCACTTAGTACAATATTTGCTTTTCCCCATCCTTTAATAATAGGTGCAAATCCTATTACTGTACCCACATTAGTTGTCATCATTGTCAGATTCAAGAAATATTTCTCATTTCTGAGTATTGTATTTGTTGATGCACTGTCTGCTAAGCAAATATCTCCATAAATGATCTTAGAGCCATTCAATAAATCAGAAGTGTCCATTTCTTCATTAACAAAGAGAAATATGGTTACACACAAAATAATTATATTGAGAAGAAAAATATTATATTATCACACATATTTTTATTAAAAACAACGTGCAGAAATTATCAAAAAGTACCGTTAACACACTGAAATAGATGAATACATAAAATTACAAGTAATAACTTTTCAACTTCGATCATTATAATGGTAGCAGGGATTTAAAAATCTTTGTACTTAACCCCTAGGTACAAGGTTCGATCCCTGCGGAAGGCAAAAATCCACTTCTTGGAAACGAGGCTGGCAGCCCTTGAGGACCAGGACGACCAAGGGGGGAGTGGAAAGACCACGAGTAGACGGCCGACAGTCCTTGAGGACCGGGTACGCTACAATTATCATGTTTAGTGATGTTCTCTCAGGTTCAATGAAATCATCAACATCGAGATGTGTTACTTCTGATGAGAACTGGTGCGCATTATTTCCTTGAAAAACAAAGTTTGTTTCAACATTTTTTCCTTTCTCATTTTGAGAGGTTCTGTATAATTCAACAAGATGTTTTGCTATCCGACAAGCACGTGCCCAATGGTCTTTCATACCACATCTATGGCATGAACTGTCTGTTAATCTTGTTGACATCTTTCTTTTCTGGGAACTTTCCCCACTTTCTCCATAATTTATTCCTCTAAAATTGAAGGATTGTTTATTATGACCATTGTGATGACGAGCATGATTTTGTCCTCCACGATGCCAAGTGTAGCTTTGTCCTCGTCCTCGATCTTGACTATTGCCACGACCACGACCACGACTACGACCATGATTGTAACTGCGACCATGGTCTTGTCTTTGTTTATTATATGAAATGTTATTCGCTTCAGGTAGTGCAGCTGATCCGGTCGGTCGAGATTCGTGATTTTTCATTAAGAGCTCATTATTTTGCTCAGCCACTAGAAGACATGATATCAGTTCTAAATATTTTTTAAAGCCTCGTTCCCTGTTTTGTTGCTGCAAGATAACATTCGAGGCATGAAAAGTAGAGAAAATTTTCTCTAACATATCTTCTTCAGTAACTTTTTCTCCGCATAATTTTAATGTGGAAGTTATTTTAAACAATGCGAAATTATACTCAGATACTGATTTAAAATCTTGCAGCCTCAAATGCATCCAAGTATAACGAGCTCTTGGCAGTATGACTGTCTTCTGATGGTCATATCTTTCCTTCAAATTATTTCACAATTCAAGAGGATCCTTAATTGTAAGATATTCCGCCTTTAATCCCTCATCAAGATGATGGCGAAGGAAGATCATTGCCTTTGCCTTTTCTTGATTGGATGCAGTATTTTCTTCTTTTATGGTATCCCCAAGGCCATTAGCTTCAAGATGTATATCAGCATCAAGGATTCATAAAAGATAGTTCTTTCCAGAAATATCAAGAGTTGTAAATTCTAATTTTGTGAGATTGACCATGTATGTAAGAAGTTGAGTAGATTCCTAAGGATGATCTCTTCACGGGAATTCGGTTTAAGTGTGTGTTTGATTAGTAATAATCAGGTTTCTAATGCAGAGGATCCTACTAGAGGCAACTGCAGAGCATAATTCTTTCAGATTACTCAAATTCAAGGCTCAATTGGTTAGAGGCTCGTGCTGATAACGTGTTGTGAAACTATCAAAATCTTAACAAGAATTATAGAGAGGAAGAGATGGAGAACTTAGAGAGGAGAATTCTTCTCATTCATTCAATTGTAATTCATAATGAGTATAGGCCCCTATTTATAGGAGTGGACAATGTCACAATCGTAATATGTAAATTTTACAGGGACATAATAGTAATTGGTCATTCAAACCAAATTTTTACCTAATACCTAATTTATAATATATTTTATAACATTGGTAAATTTTTGTTTCAAAATTTGGTATATATCAAACTCAGCATTTGTGGGATACGAGGGTTGACCCACTGGTTGTATATTCGAGTGCACCCTTACTTTTTGGCAATGGTTCAAGGTTCCATTCTCATCCCCCTCCCCTACTTTCCTTTGAAATTAAAAATAAAAAAATCAGCATTTGAGCGTCTTGGTAAATAAAAAACAAAAATTTTGTGGGTTAAGAAGGAATTGGCTAAATAAGAGTATCTTTAACGTTAGACACCTTTAACAAAATGACATGGCAAGAGGATATGTAAAGAGAGAGAGAGAAGAAATATACACAAACTTGCAGCATTTATAATGGAATGTGTGTGAGCCAGGCCCAAAATGATGTTGTTTGATTTGATCGACCACATTTGATTGATATTATCGATGTCCAATTAGCTATCTTGATCCGGTTTTAGTACCCACTAAACCTAAGCGATCATTCGATCCACCAAATTCGTGTGCTCATACGAGTCACCATTTGAATCGACCTAAACTAGGGCCGGGCTTGTTTCGATCCTAATTTTTTAACATGGTCTAAATTTTGTTCGGTTTAGAAGAGAAAGAAATGTTTTAACCTCTCTCAGCACATGCGAAATTTGATTGAAAACAACTCTCAAATCTCAACTGGACTTCAATTTTGATAGATTCATGTCCATAGATCGTGCATTGTTTCCATTCAACAGACAGAAAACTACAAGTCATTTTTATGGACCGGAAGAAATGAAATTAGTCAATCAAAAGTTTTTCCTCCATTGGCTCTTTTAATACTCCCTCCGTCAAATTTGTATAAGTTTTTTTGACTTTTCACACAGATTAAGAAAACATATTTAATATTATTAAAAATGTAATTTTTGAAAAGAAAATTCTCAACTTACCCTTATTTAAGTACTAAACTATTATTATTAAAAGTAACAAATAAAGGTACATTAATAAATAAACAAAATAAATATTTCTCAATAAAGAAACAAACATATATAATTGGAACAAGAGAAAATGGAAAGCAACCTATACAAATGAGACGGAGAGAGTATATTCTAGATTGTAGATAAATATAGATTGTAGATGTAAATTGTAAATGTAGATTGTAAATTTAATATATTGTAGATATATGTAGATGTAAATGATCACATTTTGGACTAGCGAAAACCCATTTTAGTTGGGCTAACAATTTCTTAACCCAAAAGTTAAACACTTTTAAACCCCAACCCAATTACCCTTCTTCCTGTTACGGATTGCGTGTATTATATGTGTATATATTAGGACTATTCACATAATTATACTACTTTTAGGGATCAAATTGAAATTTACTTGAATTTTATAAAAATTGAAAATTACTTATAATAAAATCATAAAAACTGAAAAATACTTCATAATCACGTGAAGTATCACAATATGATACTTTTGATAATTCTCAAATACTAGATAGGATTTTTGATCGCTTGCCCGTTGCTACTAGATAGAGTTGAAAGGGGGGAATGTTCAATTTGCCTATTATATTGTGTCATATCGTCTAATATTGTACTTCAAACGAGCCCAAAAGTTTGAGATCCTTTTGATACGCTAAGAAAATAAAATTGTACATCAAACGAGTCCAAATTTTTGAGATCCTTTCGATACCCCCACAGAACTCTTTAATTTCTTATGCATAGAAGAAATTGACAGATAATTAAGATGAGAACACACATGAAATAGCATAGCTAGACTAGAAAAATCAAACACATACATATTAATTATTACAATGAAAGAACTAAACAGCAAAACATTTGTACAAACATAAACAGTCAACACAAATACCACTTTTCCCAGATGAAGGATGATAATCAACAAATCCCTGGCTGTATCTCAGCATGTTCTTGGTAAATCCAGTAGAAGAAAGGAAAGAAAGTTCTTCATTGTCTTCACCAGTTGGATCCTGTAACACATAAATCAAACTGATGTGAAAAACTGTACCAGAATGAATCAAATGATCGACAAGACAAGAAACCGAACCAGCGGAGAAAATATCCCAAGTTTACCTTTGAAGTTGGCATAAATCTGCTTGTGGAATAAATCATCAGTTCTTTCCATGACTCCATTATTTTTATCAGCTTTCTTAGGTATGTGAGATCTCTTTAGACCTAATCTCTCCTTCCAGAGGCTTGTACCTTTAGCTAATCTGGGTGATACATTCTCATAATCATCATCATCTTCGTCTTCGTCAACAAGGAGTTCATCTCTGAGGGTGGTGGTTTTAGTACTGCTGTTTTCCTTCAAGGGCAATAATTTGCCCTTGAAGAAAAGCTCGTCTGCAGAAAGCATGGTGTTATTAGAGATGGAAAACTCGAAATCAGACGAGACGGGGGCTTCTCTATAGCGGTTTTCTTGCTTCATCACTGGTTGAGGATCAGCAAAATCATTGGAGAATGAGATTCTTGGATTGTAGAGGCCTTGTTGTTGTTGTTCATTCTTGGCCAGGTTTAAGCATGCCATGGGAGAGTATTCTATTTCTAGTCAACTTTAGACTGCACCTGCAATGTGTTAACCATTTATAAAGGGGACTCTTGAATCACTTCATCAGTTTAAGTTCAATAATAAGTTTGCCCCAGGCAGTGGTTGAAAGGTCAGATTAACAAATCTCAGGCAGCTGGAGTGTGAGATTTCATGTC
The DNA here is from genome assembly GCA_963555705.1 of Ligustrum vulgare. NCBI lineage: Eukaryota > Viridiplantae > Streptophyta > Magnoliopsida > Lamiales > Oleaceae > Ligustrum > Ligustrum vulgare. The sequence continues at coordinate 49,670,933 of OY743174.1, forward strand.
CTACACTCGTTGCAAGCACAGTTAAACAGTAAATTTTTAACCTTACTCCACCGAAGCACATCCACAGGAACAGAGCCAAGGAGACCATTTTTATTTTTATTTTTTATAATGTGCTAATGTCGAATTTTTTTAGGGATTAATACATAGATAATAGTGTTCCCTGCTCCACTGAGGTACATCCACTAGAGCAGAGCCAAGGAGCCAATTTTTATTTTTGTTTTTTATAATGGGCTAATTTCAAATTTTTTAGTGATTAATTAATACATAGATAATGGGGGTTAAAACTGTAAATTTCAAAATTGACAATAATTTTCAAATTTCAAAAATCTGGTTTTAATTATAATTAAATAATTAAAAATATTTTATTAATTATATATATTAAGGTCACAATAGTATATAATTTCAGTTCACAAAAGATAAATATTTAGGTTATAAATTGATTTCAAGGTCATGATTTATCAAAATAGTATGTCACAAATCAGACTTATTTCTAAGTCACAATCACAATTTTTTGGAGTCACAATTGATTTCAAGGTCAAAGATTATCAAATTAGTATATCACAAAATGCCAAATTACTCACTCTCAACTTATTTTTAAGTCGCAACTTATCAAATTATTAGGTCATGAAAATAACAAAATGAGTCATAAGTCACAAATTTTTAAGGTCACGAAAACCACGACCACCACTTTCGACAATGAAAAACAATTCCAAAAACCACAACAAACCACCATCACAACTCATCCCCATTAATTACAAATTTATTCGAACTCATAGATTTTTTAGATCACATACTATTTACTAGTCATAAATCACGTATTATTGGTCACACACTGCCAACACCAGCCAACATTGCCACCACTGACCACCAACACCACTACCTTCGACACCCACAACCACCGTCATCTTAATACCACCACCACCGTCTCGACACCACCATCACGACAACCACCTCAACCAAAGGTAAAAAACAAAAGCGCTGCTAGATCAAAGTGAGAAGATCCAAACATTTGAATGAGGATGATCACCATGGCCATCGCATTAGCAATATCAAATTCGACGGCAACCACCTTCGGCTTGATCTCTACCACTTGTCGTCGATTTTTATTGTACATGGTACAACACCGCTGCACATAAGACCCCTCAATCATGTGAACTACTTTTGGCTTCGCCGCTACTTACTGGTCTTGTCGACGATCTTCAAAGCAATGGCGGATGTCCAACGGGATGGGATGTGTCCGTGGGGGAAAGGAGTCGAAGGTGGTGATATGTGGGGTGGGGAAAGCAGCAATGCTGCTGCTTCCATCTATCGCAATCTTCGAAGTAATGGCGAAGGTCGGGATCAGGGGTGTGGCCGTGAGGGAAAGGATTGAAGGTGGTGGTCTTTGGACTGGATTGAGAATTTAAGAGAGAAGGAAGGGGATAGAGAAATGAAAATTATTAGGATTTGAAGAGATGTGAAATTCAGATAGGGTTAATAACAGTGTTCTAAAAAAGCATAAAGCCGAGCTTCAAGCTTAAGTGCGAAAAAGTCTAGCAATGCACGAGCGAAGCGCGGTTAAAGCGTGAAGCGTGACGAAGTATAAAAGTCAAGCTTTAAGCTTAAGCGAGCCTAAGCATAAGTGAGCTTTTTAGAACAGATGTTAATAATATTATTAATTAATATTTTAAAAATGAATTAGACATAATTGTTGTATAGAAAAAACTTACAAACTTTATTTTTGAATTGTGAGTTTTAAAAGTAGGTGTGGGCAATATAGTAAGGCCTGACCTGGTCGGGTAGAGCAGGAAACCCACGACTCGGTCAAAATCTAGGCCAATGATAGGAATGGAAATTGTTAATTGAGGATGGGGATCGGGGCGAGGATGGGGATAAGATGGTCATCCCCATCTTTGTCGAGGATTTTTCGCCCTATTCGGGAGGGTCCCCGTCAGGTTCGAGTATTCCCCACCCCGTTGTCATCCCTAACCGATGAATCTTAATACCCAGTTAAGTCAAACCCGATCAACGACTCAATTGACCCGAAAAACTTGGGTTGACCCAATTTTTGCGTTTTTTTTTTAATTTTAATTTTTTTTTTTACCACCAAGATCAACTCCAGGTAGGAATACCAACGGGGCGGGTTCGGGGTAGGGATTCCAATCCCCGTCCCCGCTCTGTCGGAGATTTACCATCTTCATCCCCACCCCGAAGACGGGGGCGGGTCGGGGATTCCCATAATCCCCGTTTACGTCCTCGTTTATTATTATAATATAATTTTGTCAATTAATGTCTTTTTTATAATAGTTACTAATATCTTAGTTATATATATTATTTTCTTAAAGTATGATTATTTTACAAAATTCTCATTTAATAGCTCTAAAGAATGATTAACATTAATAAAAAAATCATAATAGCTTTTATAGAGTAGTACAAGTTTAATTATCTTAAGAAATATGTTTGGGGAGAATGATATGAGACTTGTGAGAGTGAGATGAAGAGTAGTGTTGAGTTGAAATGCAGGGCTTGATTTTGAAATTATATATTTGGGTGTCGGGTGGTTCTTGATACTTTTAATTTGTTTGGTTTTTTTTAATTGAACTTATTAATCGAGGATGGTTTCGGGCAGGAATGGGGATTTGATAGCAATCTTCATCCCCGCCCCATCCCCGGTCGGGTATACTTTTTCATCCCCGTCCCCGTCCCATCCCTGTCATTATAGGAGACTCCCCGCCCCGTTCGGAGCGGGTCCCCATCGGGTTCGAAGATTTCCCGTCCCATTACCATCCCTAACTTCAAGTCGACCTTCTAACTCTTGACCCCGTCCCTTGATCGGGTCAATGATCGACTCGGTATTAAAGCATGGGCTAATTAGGCCCAATGATACTATTAAATTTTAAATTTATAAAATCAGGTAATTATAAACTAATTTAGTAAATCAGGTAATCTATTCAATGTTTGGATAATTGGGCTAAACACAAACTAAATCATCACGTGCATATCCATCTTCATCCTTAACCCCAACCGATCACTCAAATACACAGTCGAATATCCTCTGCTTTCGACAGTATCTCCTCACCGGAAGTGGACAGACATATCTCAGAATCAACAATGAAAGAGAGAACAAAATGTCAGTTTCCCTCTCCTAACAGCGTCAGGGACCTCGTTGTTCCGGCAATGCCTTTCTCTTCGACTGTGATTGTGTGATTTAGAAGGGAGATTCACTAATTGAATATTTGATACTTATTATTATAGGTTTCAATGTGTTGTGAGCTTTTTTTCTTCATGTTGATTGTTGTTTGTTGTGGATGATTACTAATAGAAGGCGGAGGGTGATGAATTTTGTTAGGAAATTCTGGGTTTTTTTATGGATGCATTGAATGGAGGGGTTTAAGCATTTGATGGATTAGAAATTAAGAAATAAAGGAATCTGGTTAGATAAAAATATGTCTAACTTCTCTTGATTTAGACATATATGTGCATATCAGGGACTATCCAAGCAATCAAAGATGCACACGCTACTGTTCTTGAGTCATTGGTCGTAGTGGGAGTGAAAAAGTGTTTCACACATTAGTTGTCAAGTCGCAAGGATCAGAACGTCTAACTAAGACGTTGATTGAATTACTTTCTGGTGAATCCAACGCATCCCAGCCATCATCATCAGTGGGTTAGTAGTATATTGCATTTAACATAGTTTCTATGCAATTATGTTTAGTTAGCAAATATTGTTGGAGGAAATTTGTGAATAGTGACGCCAAATAAGTAGAATGAAAATTTGTAAATTTCAGCCGAATATTGGACAGAGTAACGGCAAAAAAAGTTCAAACTACAAGAAGAAGAAAGTAGGGATAAAGCCGAGACAAGAGTTGGACTCTTTGTCCTTAAGTCGAATTTGCCCCGCAACGGTGCCTACGGATTTCGGCAATCGACTCCCAAGATACAACGGCTACACTTGTGTTTGTAGCACTCCAAAACACAAGTACAACGAACCAAATTTAAGCTTATGTACTCCAATGATGAAATGAAGAAAATCAAAATAACAAATGCAATGATTTGATTTTGGAGAGAAGAGATGATGAGAGATGTTATGCATATCAAATTTGTTAGGAATAGGACACCCAAAGGGTCCTATTTATAGATCATTAAAGGGTGTGGACGAAATGATTGAGGTCAAACCATGCACCATTTCCAAACAATGCACCTTTATGAAAAGGTGGTTTGTAGCCGGACAACCGTGCGGTCGCACGGTTTTACTCAAAAAACCGAAATTCAATTTGACGTGTGATCGCGCGGTTTACTAACCATGCGGTCGCACGGTCAAATATTTTGACCTGATTTTCGTCATTTTTCGTAATTTCTCATTCATCCGATATTGGTTTTCGAAATGCCAAATATACCCTTCAATACATGCAGAGAAATCAAAATTCTCTTTCGGGGGCATTGCCCACGAGCCCCCACGGGGGGCGCTGCCCCCTCGACTCCCGCGACCTGATCGGGCAGGTCGATCCTCGTTTGTGCCCCCTGAAGTGGCGAAGTGACAAACAATTTTGCCTAAACAGATTGAGTCGAGTTTTTGAGTATTTGGTCGAAGTCGACACGAAGTCACTTTGATCAATTTTCAATTCTCGATTTATTAACCAATATCCAACAAATATGAAAAAACTTTTGCAGAGATTTTTATATGCAGCAGGTAAATGCTAGGATTAGAAAAACATCGTTTTGAACAGATTAATACATTGTTATGTTTGTTTATAGTATATAGTTTCTCTTATAAGGATATAGTTTTGCAAACTTATTATGTTTTCATGGATTTGCAAAGCTTGTACATTTTTTATTTTTTTTTGACAAAAGTTACGTATTAGCACAGAGATTAAAAAGAGAAGGAACGGTCTTTCTGTTGCTACTACAGAACTTATATGGAGAAAATGATATATCCATATTAGTACAAACTGGAAGAAAATGGGTTGTTCCTAAAAGAATGCCTAGTACTGGTGCTGTGACTTTAGTTTTAAGGAAATCGGTTTGTTTTCTAGTTTCATGCGACTTTTGTTGATTGAAGTGACAATTAAAATTACAGTTGTAACTAATTACTAATTGAAATAAAGTTACAATTTTAATTATTTACAAAATTGAAAACCAATGATAGCGATTGTGGCTGTGGTTATTTACAAATTACATTAATGTAATTAATTATTAATTGCGAATTACATTAATGTTTTATCATGAGTTACAATTTTAATTAATTACCAAATTGAAACAAGTTACAATTATAATTAATTACAAAATTGAAATAAAGTTACAATTGTATTAATTACTAAATTGAAAAGTTACCGTCAAGTAATTAAGTTGCAATTGCAGTTGTAATTAAGGTGAATGTAATTAATTCAATTAATTTTAGCAAAAGAATCTATCATGTTTTACAAAATAATTAATTACAATTGTAATTAATTGCAAAATTGAAAAATTGTAATTAATTGCAAAATTGAAATAAAATTACAATTGTACCTAATTACAAATAGAAATAAAGTTGCAATTGTAATTTATTACAAAATTGAAATAAAATTATAATTGCATTTTCGACGGTGGTCCGACGACGATGGTTGTAGCAGTGGCTGATTACAAATTAGGTGGTGATGGTAGTTAATTGCAGTTGTAGTTAAAATTACAATTGTAACTAATTATAAATTTGAAATAAAGTTAAAATTTTATTTTCAACTATAATTATTGGTGGTAGTTGGTGGTGATGGTTACAGTTGTAATTAATTGCAAAATTGAAATAAAATAAAATTATCATTATAATTAATTGTAAATTGTAACTAATTACAAAATGTAATTAAATTGTAATTAAGGTGAATGTATCTAATTCAATTATTTTTAACAAAAAAAATATATATATGTCATGTTGTATGCATTGCAACTTAATTGTAATTAATTAGTTAGTTACACTTGTAATTGATCACAAAATTGAAATTAATTTATAATTGTAATTAATTACAAACAGTCAATATGATTTAGATTGCCTGATTACCTGATTTTGGTAATATGTTTTATATTTTTAAAATAACTTTTAAAAAGTCTGATATTAAGCTCTTTAAAGTTTTGTATTTGTGTACTTAATCCTTAAAGCATTGGGTGTGGGTGTGGGTGTGGGTGTGGGTGTGGGTGTGGGTGTGATTGTGATTGTGATTTCCAATTAATTACCTTAAAAAAAAATTTAATCGGGCTTAGGCAGGTCTGGACCCTTCCCCTCGCCCCTGGATGACACGAAGCATAACTCAGCCTGTGAAATTTAATTTCCGATTTTAATTCATGGTTCTAAAGGTCATCTCGAAAGCCATCCTCACGTAGATTCATTTTCTCGAGAACTTGACAATTCGCATACTTTTTATGAATAAATGGCATTATGGCAATAAGACTTAAAGTCAAGATCTTAACTTGCTTTGATACTATCTTGAATCATGTTAATCTAAAAACTAAATTATATTCCATGGAGACTGCTTGTTTTATGCAAAGTGGACAACCATTACAGGGTGCTTTTAAATTATGAAATATATAAAGTAATCTCATTCAGAACTGTCTTACAGTGAGTCGTGCAGGATATCGAATCCGTCTTTTTCTTTATTTCTTTAATTTTCTATGCCTTTCTTCCCATTTTATGACTATAAAGTTAAATTTTTTTTGGTATAATTGGCAGACATGTGAATCCTACATTTGAATAAGTTAAAATGTCTCTTAATGTTGCTCCTAGTACATGTTTTCCCTCGACTTTGACACTTGAACAGATTCGTCTCCTTGTGCAAAAATGCAGACGGATAAGATATGAATTAAAATTATACTAAGGCAAAGTATTTGCATTTTGATATTTTCACTTCATCAATCATTTTAGTGCTCTTTACAATGTAAAAACAATTTAGATATGACCATACAGTAACGAAATAAGTGATCATTTGACATCACTTTTGTAAAGAAAAAACTGCTTCAGAATAAAGACGTTACTTTTAAACATATTTGAATAATTTATTGAAAGCGCCTTGTGGCTAAAAGAATTTCTAGAAGTTGCCGTGAGGTAGCTTTCTTTATCGTAACAAAAACAGAAACATAAGTCATGCCGAATGGATCATAACCTTCATAATAATAAATTGAAATCAACTAATCTAACACATGGGGAACAAGCTAATTAAAAGATCCGTGAACCGGTAAATAAAAGCATAAATCTAGGTATCAAGCTTGAGTTGTGTACTTGAAGTTATCCAATGTAAATGGCAAGATCCAAAGTTGTGAAATCAAGAACTCAGATGAGTATAAATTTAGTTAAGCTATGGATTTGGCTACAAGATTACTCTGTCCAACTGTAAGTGGTAACATCGATAAAACTCCAGCATATATCCGATAATAGTTTTCTTTATTATATTGTCTTTTCTATTTAACAAGAAAGATTTAAAACGAAAGCTTTATCTAGCAAGACCAAGTAAAATAAAATGTTTTAATGGTATAATAGATCGAGAGACTAAAGACTGATAGCAATATTTGGGCAACTAAAATAAACTAGTGACTTTTTAAAATAATTATAAATAAAATCTAACCCTTGCTCAAAAGTGATTTTTTGAGAATCACTTTTTCCAAAATTCATTTTCAACCACGTATTTTAAAAAATCATTTTTCAGATTTTTTGTAGCTAGCTTTATTCTTTAGCTACACATTCTCTAAAAATTCACAATCCTTGTTCAACAAAATAATCATGTGAGCATGATTCTCAGTGACTCACGATCCGCTCACTGTTTTAACTCAAACTAAAAAGATTGACAAGCCGAGCCACTTAGATGAAGCGGGCCGACTCCACGAGCCAAGCTCGACAGTCAGCAAGTCGAGCAACTTGACCCAACTCATTTAACATCCCTGCAATTGGATAACTACAAACTTTTTGCTGCCTCTATCACTTGCTATGAATTTGAACAATACCATTAAACGAGATTAAATAATAGTTCAAATAAGTTTTCTTTAATTTATTTATAGTCCAATCTTGTATCCCAAATGCATCTCGAGAATATAATAATAAAATGATTCAAGAAATGTTGAGTCAAAATAGGCCACGATTTTTCTTTTTCGAAAATATAGATTTCCCTCGAATTTTACTATTGTCACATGGTAGCACTCTGCTTTATGCTTTTTGCCCAGAAGACCTACCCCAGGTAATTCATTTATGCTAGATTGGGAGTCGTTGTAAACTAGTTTACAGCATTCACTTTCAACTTTTGGGACTCTGCAGAAATCCTAGAACTGACAGCAAGTAGATAAAGGTAATGATGCACAAGATGGGAAGCACAAATGAAAATCAATATATTATATAAAGAGAGACGAAGACTTCGTTCTTAACAAATTGAGACCAACTAGACTAAACATTTTCGTCACTATATTCGATTCATTGTCACATCTATTAAAAGGCTATTAATTTTAATCACTCTCTGAACGAAAATATCTTTATGTAGATATATACACGAGTGCATGCCTATTCAAACTCGAATTTTCACATTAAGAAACTTGGGGGGATTTAGTCCCCACAGGCCACAACACACACAGAGCAAAAATTTGATATCTTCAGTCAAGTTCCCCTTCTCGATTATGCATTCGAGACGGTCAACAAAATATTCGGGCATTAGTGACAAAAAGTACAAAAAACTTTACTCACTCAAAAATTCTCTTGTTCAAATAGACGTTTTAGTACATTATTAAATAGTATAAATAACAGACTTGGTCTATTTTTCGAGAACTATCCAATCCTCATTTATGACTTAATTCGTACACAACTGCACTTTATTACTACTCACAGTTCATATAGTTTTCCCTTTAAACAATTCCCATGGCACATGTGCAGTTAGAATCCTTCCCTTTGAAGTCTGACCGACACTCAATAAGACAAGCTTAGTTTAAGTATTGGATTTTGACTAACAAAACGTGAATAGTGAAAGAGATTCCACCTTCTATGGTTGGCCACAACCTATCCTCACATGGTTAAATCCTCTAGTTAAATGGACTCTCAACAGGTGGCTGATTCCCCCATATTCTAAAAAAAGAAGAAAAAATTTCTGAAAAAAAACGAGAAACAAATGGACAACATTTCATCAAGTGGAAAAGAATTTGATCTAACAGCATTTTGCTCCTTTTGGTCTCCTGTCAAGTGAACAGCCTTTTGTCCTTTTTTTGTCCTATTCAAATTTTTCCCTCATTTATATCGTATTTATGTTCTCTAGCACGATTTACAACGTCAAAACAAAAAAATTTAATTACTCGTGAAGGTACATTGTATAATGCCTATATTCACCATTAGATATATTGGATCAGACAAATGAGAATCTAAGAGTAACAGTGTTCATGAACATATTGCAACACCCACAAAACTCCAAGAAAAATATGAAAAAAGGATCAAAAAAGCATTAAATAAAACACTACCAATTATCAACTTTAAATTGAAGTGTATAAAGATTTAAACTTTCAGAAAGAAAATGTGTTAATCGAAGAATGACATTTATATGTACACGAGTATGCATACATGCGAAATATATGTTAACATTCTCATAAATATAGAGGTACAAAAGTCATACCAAATCACTGCAATCAACCTTTCTCGAATCATCATGTCAATGCCATTTGATACTGCATTCCACCATTTGCCTGAAAAAAGCACTTCCACGACCAAGCAAACGGCATTCTAATGCTATAAAGATTTCTTATTGCTAATTATTATTCCAAATAAGGCATCGATATCAACTACAATAACTACCTCCTAATAATAAAAAGAAATACATGCATTTATCTTTCCAGTTTAGCTTTTGTTACACTAGAGAAGTAGAAGGTACAGAGTGATTCAAATATCACATAAATCACAGCACTAATGCTCACATAAATCACAGCACTAGTGCTTTCTTTCATATAGTCTTCTAAATCTCATCAAGATAATTGGACGACAACCTTGATCATGAAATGACCCCAAATATCTCGGATTAAAATTGGTTGACTGTTATGTTGGTAGAAACAAAGAAGTAGTGAGTGTTCTCATGCACTTCATAGTTTAATTGTGTGTATCCTTATTCTACCAGTACACGAATTTCATTGATGTAAACTTATAGTCCTAACCTTATCAGTTAATAATACTGCTACTTAAATTATTACATTTGGCATCTTGAATGTAGCGATGATTTAAGATGAAGAGGTTCGAACATACTGAGCCATTTCAGCAATGAAATTAGAGAAATGAGAAGGAATAAATCAATCCATCCAAAATCTACTCAAAGTCATCATCAACTACGAAAGCACGAGATAAATGTATTGGGGGTGTTTGATTTCCAGGGGAGATTTTATTTGTCTGCATGACATGAGCTTTACCTCCTAAGGTTCTCATGAATTTTATATGGGTCTTTTCTGGAGGCATTAAATTAGATGAGCTCACTGCAGAATCTCTAGTGGAGATAGATGGTAATGTTGCTTGATGCTGAGACGACAACATTACTTTTCCGAACATATTCTTTCTAAAACTGAGTAATTTTTTATGTCCTTCTACATCCTTTGTCTTGACTTTTACAGCTGATTCTACCGGGACAAGCTTTCCATCTACTTGGTTTGTAAAAACAAATGAGACCTGCAGAAAACAAAAAATAACACTTACGCAGCTTTCCACACCCAATTAGACACATACAGCATTTTTGGCTAAGCTTAAGGAAACCAGAAGCTACTAAATAACTTTTTGTTTCCAAACATGTTTGAAATTGTTAATATTTTCTCAAGTGGAAGAGTTATTTTGAAAGTAATCACATCACTATCAAAGATTCAAAATAATTAACTTAATCATTTCCAACTTGGACCAATAAAATATTATTTTTATATATATATAAAAAAGTAGAAATGAGGAGAGAGAACCATGAAAATACTTTTTCCCACCCAAACTATTATCAACATTATGGAGGACACTTAATACAATAGAAATAAATGCAAGTCAATATTCCTTGTAAACCAATTCACGATTTTCAATGCCCTTTTCCATAATTACATATTCTTTTTATTATTTGTATTTGTCAAGTTATTCTTCCAAAATTTTCACAACTAATAATTCATTAACAATTAGTAATTTATTAATATTTAATATATAATTGTAATATTAAAATATTAAAAATTAACAAGTTCAATTAAATTCGATTTTTGTAAGTGTTATTAATAATTAAATTTTTTTATTAATATATGAAAGAAGGATAGCTTCAATAAAGGAATCATGTGTTTTCTCTACAAAGGAAAAATTATTATAATTAGTAAGTAATTTTCAATCACATATTAAATTTGCTTTTATTTATTATCTCTGCCATTTTTATTTTTATTTTTTGTAGATTACTCTCCGTTTGATTTTGTTAAAAATCAAATTTTTAGGAGATTTTGATAAAAATTGAAGAAATAATAAAAAAAGATAAAATATACTTGAAAATAAGTTTGAAGCAAAATGAGGTTAAACAAAGACTAAATAGGGAATGTTCAAAAGTTACGTGACCCGAGCATACTCAAAATGACAATATTCTCCATGCACAATTAATCTTTAATTGAGTCTATCACATAGTTTCACCTTAATTGGTGTTGTAGCATTAGCATCGATGGTACTAGCTAGCATTATTATTAAAGAAACACTATTGATTATGAAGCAAGCTATTTATTATTCAAGAATATCATATGTTTATGTGACAAAGAAATAAAGTTATATTGTCTAATCAATAAAAGTATATTTCAATTTTATTGCACAATGTTACATATTCTTATTTCTTAATGCTACATAAACTGGTGATGATAGTTGGTGCATTACTCGTTGACTAATGTACATGCAATTGTAATAATACTTAATATATTCTTTACATTTTCATGAACACGTGTTATACAAATTATTTTTTAGAAATAACAACTGATTTAGAGCATTGCGTGATCAATCTTTCTAAGTTAATCGGGTTTTAAGTAAATAGATTAGAAGTAATAATAAATAGAGTAGAAGCAATAAAATTTAAGTAAAATGTAAATATTGTAAATATCTAGAAACTTCTGTAAATGATAACAATTTTAGCAAAGTATACTACTACTACTACTACTACTACTAATGAAAATGTTAAGATTTTTTGTATAACAATAATTCCTTACTTGATACCCATGTTCTTTGTTAGTCGGGTAGTAATTGCTTAGGATAATTGCTCTTTTGTCACTTCTTATATATGATCATTGGTTCACATTTTTTGATACATCATTCATGTCGACCTGGTCCCTCAAAGTAATTGGATCGTCTAAGAGATTGATTAAATGATTTGTATGAACTTAACTCAAAGTGATGGTTTCTAGAGTTACAAACCATGCTGGATTAAATATACTAATTTGTGACAGAGATGGAGAACCAACCAATTCAACCGCAAATGTGGGCTTTAAAGAAATTTTTCCAAATTTTGGATTAGCTATGTTGTTTTTAAAAGTTTCATAAAGAAACTCTAATAGATTCATATATTTTTATAGAAATCATTTTCACATAATACAAATGACGTGCATCGCACGGGTTAAACACTAGTTTAATTATAAGTTAACTTACTTATAAGCAATGTTCTAAAAGGCGTAATGCGTTGCGAGGCGTTCAGGTCGAGAATCAAGAATCACAAGTTTAGTCGTATCAATGCGAAGAATAAGCACCATAATGCGTTTCGTATTTTTAATATTATTTTAAGACATTAAATATATTTTTATATAAAAAAATAGATTTTTTACTATATCATAAAAAAATAGATTTTTAACCTAAAACAAAAAAGGGGGGATTAGGCGGGATTAGGAGCGTCTAGGCAAGATTAGGCGCGCCTAGGCTGGATTAAACGCGCCTAGGCTATCAACAAAAAAGTTTGACCGCATTTTTACGTGCATACCACTTATTCGACGCGTTTTGGCCACGCACAGCGCCTAGGCGACACATTTTGGCGCATTTTAGAACACTGCTTATACGTAGATCTTTTAGGCTTAGCCAAACATGTTCATAATGAACTTAATAGTTAAACAGACCTCCATATTTTCAAGGCTCAATGCACAGAGTGATTGGGGGCTACCGTATTCATGAGTATCCAGTTATCAACATACATGATATAGATGGTCTCCTAGAAAAGGAAAGGATAAGACTTAGCCTCCTTTTGGGAATAATTTATTAAATGGTTTCATTTATTTAAAAGATAGAAAGTTGTGGTTAAGTGGATAATACTTGTGAGTCCAAAGGAATATGTGGTTGAAAAATAAAGTTTGACCATTTACAAGTGATTTGAAAATTTTTCCAACCAGAGGCTTAGTTAAGGTGTAAACTCGTCAAAGAAAACCACATAAAATATAATTTCGCATGGCCACAAGTCCAGGTTTGGCATATGTAATAAGCCTCCTTTTGTGGCAATTTATAAATGGTGTTTATAAATACGAAAAATAAGTTGGTCCCATCAAGTGTGTAGATGATAATGAATAGTAGCTATGAACTTGTAGTTGAAATTTATGTTCAACTTTAACTGAATTTATAAACTATTTGTAAATTTGTATCTAAATGGAAGCTAAAATGGTTCGTATTGATTCTTGTAGAACCAGGATCTTAAATGAGAACCAAATTCTTACTTTTGTTCGATCATTAAGTATTGGGAATCAAAATCTTACAATGTGTTGGGCTAGTATGACTTGGCTCAATTGTTCTATTTAATTTAAATGGTCCACCCTTGAGAATTGAATTAGGTTAGACTTTGATAAAATTGTTATTAAAGGTGGAGTTTGACTTTTCAAAATCAAAACTATTTTCTCACTTTTCATGAGAGAGAGAATGCAAAAAAGCTGGGACTTTCGAAAAAATGCAGCAATTGGATGAACTACACATACTCTCTAGCCATTTTCTATACATACCTCAACAGCGGAGAAGAACTAAAAAGGTGTCATTTTTCTAGTTTTATTTGGGGAAGAAAGTATTGAATATTATTGAGTTTCTTCTTCTCCAATTAAGTTTCTCTAATTTTTATCTTAAAATGTTTAAGGTGCCATTTAATCTCTATATTATTGTTATTGTTGGGTTCCATCTATTGATATTAAATGATGCATATTGTGGTTGCCAAGATTAAATCTTGAAGATGTGTATAGGGTTACTTCTAGATTTAGGACAAAAATCTAGATAAGGAAATATTGAATTTATATTGTTTGGTGATGTGGAATTATCAATTTGCCCCCTAGATTTTCCCTTCTCATTGGAGAGTTTTACGATGTTAAATAATTGTTGGTGTTATCGCATTGCTATTTATAATTCTGGTATTCTATTGCTTGTAAATTGACTTGTTTAAGTAGTTGAATTCCTATTTTAATCACACGGAGTTCAAGAAAATATTTTGCGTTGCTACTTGTGTTAGCAATTCTAGTTTATTTCATGGAGTTTAGGAGAATATTTTGCATTGCTACTTGTGTTAGCAATTCTAGTTTATTTCCCAACAATGGTATCAAAGTTTAGGTTGGATTGTGTGGATTAAAATGGAGGATCCGATTGGTTGTGATATGATTAGACTCATTAATCATAATTGGATGACTTGGAAGCATAGGATGGAGGATATTCTTTATTGTAAGGATTTACATGACCCTGTTGAGGGTGACAAGGCTAAACCGGATATGATTGGAATAAACATCATAGAAAGACTATCGGAACTGTAAGACGGTGGGTTGATAACATGTTTCAAATATGGACTTGTTTATAAATTACACAGTTGGTGATTTTGGTATTTCAATGATGGGAATCACAGTCAATCTAAAATTGTTAGGAATGGTGATATTTACAAAACTTTGCTGAAGGACCGCATATCACCCTCAAATTGAATGACAGCCGGAGGTCCTCAACCAAACAATGGAAACTTACCTTCGTTGCTTTGCGTCCTCTACACCAAGGGCTTGGTTCAGTTGGTTGTCTTGGGCAAAATTATGGTACAATGCTTCCTACCATGTGTCTGAAAAGTTGACACTTTTTCAAATTGTGTATGGTCATGAACCCCCCCATCTTTATCGAAATTCGAAAAGGGGTCTACTAGTGTTTCGGCGGTGGAAGGGCAACTTTTAGAGCGTGATCAAATGTTAGAAGAGTTAAAAATGCAACTGTTGTGAACTTAAGCATGCATGAAAAATACAGCTAATAGGAAGCGACGGGATGTCCAGTTTCAAGAAGGTGAATTGGTGTATTTAAAGATCCAATCTTATCGTCAAAATTCCTTTGCTTCTAAACCAAATAAGAAATTGGCTCCTAGGTTTTATAGACCATACACCGTGTTGAAGCGCGTAGGACCAGTGGCATATAGACTGCAATAACCTCAACCTGCGCCATTCATCCGATTTTTCACATCTCTCAATTATGCAAGGCAGAAGGAGCTTACACGCCTACATCTCAGATTCCAGCATAGCTAAGCCCTTGTTTGTTTCTCATTAAATTTTTCTCATTTTTCTGCAGTACTCAATTTCAACCATCCATTAAAATTCAAGCCCACAATATTTGACTTTTCAACCAAATTTCAGCCATCCATTCTCCTAAAAATCACTATTCATTTCAAAAAAACTTATTTTAACTAGAATCAAACAGACACCAACTAAAAAGTTAGAAATGCAAGCAAAGCCAAAAATGGTCCTTGGTGTGCATCAAGGGACAGGGAGAAATATCTGTCGTCATGATGTATTTATTAAGTGGAAAGGCCTGCCCTGACCCCCCAATAGAAGCTACTTGGGAGTCCTATGACTTCTTGAGCTCCCAATTTCTGGAATTCCACCTTGAGGACAAGGTGAGTCTTTTAGGGGATAGTAATGATAGGACCCCAATTCTACAAATATATCAGAGGAGGGCAAGGGTAAATAAGGGAATTGACATTGGAACTGAATCTGTTGGGAAGAAATAACTGAGCACATGCATACAACAAATGGTCTTATAAAAGGATAGGAAGAGGGAAGAGAATGGAGGATTTTGAGTAGTAACAGTACGAGAGCATGGCCCTCTCGAATGGCTAATATCTATTTTCCATTTACTTCTAAAAGTATTATTTTACATTCCCTAATATTTGTAATTAGTAGCTTGTTTACATTGAATACAATACAATCATTATCTTATCTTCTACTAGCACCTTACATCTCATTCTTTATCTTCATTAACAGCATTTTCTTGTCATCCTACAAGGGAAAATTTAACAATATTTTAGGTTACATCAGGTTGTTACCGAGCAGAAGCATGAGTTTTGTGCCGAGCAAGTTAGGATGAACTCCAAGTGATAGGAGTCTTGGGTGTACCTTCCTTGTGGACTGGAGGGGGAGATTGTATGACTTGGTCCAATTGTTATATTTAATTTAAATGGTCCAACCTATGAGAATTGAATTAAGTTCAACTTTGGTAAAATTGTTATTAAAGGTGGAGGACAATGCTTTGGAATTATCTTTTAAGGTCTTGACTTTTCAAAACCAGAAGTGTTTTCTCACTTTTCATAAGAGACAGAAAATGCACAATAGTTAAGACTTTTGAAATGAGTTTCTTCTTCTCCAATTTGGTTTCTCTAAGTTTTATCTTAAAATATTTTAGGCGCCATTTAATCTCCATATTATTGTTGTTGTTGGGTTCCATCTATTGATATTAAATGATGAATATTGTGGTTGTCAAGATTAATTCTTGAAAGTGTGTATTGGGTTATCTCTAGATTTAAAGCAAAAATTTAGAAAAGAAAATATTGTATTCCTATTTTTTGGGGATAGTGGAATTGTCAGTTTGTCCAGTCGGTTTTCCTTTCTCATTGGAGGGTTTTACTACATTAAATAATTGTTGGTGTTATTGCATTGCTATTTATAATTTCAGTATACTATTGCTTGTGGATTGACTTGTTTGAGTTGTTGAATTCCTATTTTAATCACATGGAGTTTAGGAGAATATTTTGCATTGCTACTTGTATTGGCAATTCTAGTTTATTTCCCAATATAATGAAGCTTGCAACGTCAAATTATGAAACAAGAATGGATCAGAAAATTAAACACAAATTTCAAATGAACATGTGTAATACATATTTTAACCGAATCTATTGAAGAATAGTTCTTATTAAGCCATAAGAATTGTCAAGAAGGATACATATTAAGACAAAGTCAAATAACAAAGTTATCAAAATAAAATTAAAAATCAAAGGGAGTAATAGAAAAAAATTACGAATTTCAGGAAACAAATTGAAAATAAAATAGTTTAGTGTCCATACACAATCAACAAAATGATAATGTTAACAGCACCAACACAAAATAACAATGTTAATGAATTAAAGGTAAAATGTATACTACCTTCAAAGTTTCAACAATCAACAAACCAGTGCATTCACTTTAAAATCATCAACACAAAGAGATACTTGAAAAACAATGAGATGTATTGAAAATTTTAGAAATCTTAATATTGGATGTTTTCTGGTCAACATGAGTCAAAGCATTTGTTAATTCATGAATAGTCTATAGTGCAATCAGACTATATGATCGAGCATCGTTGTACCTTGTAATATACTAATATGGTAGCAACAAATCCACTGGATTGAATTTTCATTTCTTGGCTTACCTCATCTCCTGCAGAAGCCTGAAATAATGTATCAGGTACAGTCGATGGAAAATAGTGATGGCCCCAGTTAGCTAAATCCTCTTCCTTTGGTGCTCCGACCTTGAAAAAAATCATTTAAATAGAAGAAAAATCTTTATGCCTAAAATATCCTGATTCCATTAAACTCACTAACCTGTTTCTCCGAGCTTTTCAACTTATGCAAGCACTCAGTAATGCCTGCAAACCCCCCTATATCCTCTTTATCAGATTGGCAGCTCTGGCTTGTGGATTCTGATTCAAAGGTACCATCTAGAACCATTTCATGTTGTTTGCAGCGACTGCAGCACATCTTTTCATGAATTTCCGAACTACACATAAATCATTGTTTAGTCTGAAAGAATATTTGATTGCTTAGAAATGATATTAGTAGAATGGGAAGTAAAAGACTATATCAGTGATCTTAGAGTCATTTGACTCGCATCAGTTTCGTATTTAAATGTCACCACTACATCGTCCCGGCCTTGTAATCATGAAAACCACTAGTGGATCTTCATTATAATTATCTTTAAGATGACTCGCATCAGTTTCATATTTAAATGTCACCACTACATCGCCCTGGCCTTGTAATCATGAAAACCAATATTGGATCTTCATTATAATTATCTTTAAGATGATCTAGCCCCTGTTTGGTATAGATAAAAATCAAATTTTTAGTAGATTTTGATAAAAGTATGTGAGATGTGTGGTTGAAAAGTTTTGGGACTTATAAAAGATGCGTTTAAGATTAAATGTTGAATTTGACTTAGATTAAAATCCAAAATTCTAGTTGTACCAAACACCCGGGGGGGGGGGGGGGGGGGGGCTAATAAAAAACAATGGGGCAAAGAACTGTGCACTTTGGGAGATTTTTTCAGTATTGATCTATCAGTATGTGACATAGAAGTTCATCTTGTACACTATAAGTCTATAACTAACACTGATAAATCAAATTGTTCTAATTGATTGGCTGGTGTTTGTGCATTGTTATTGACAAATCACTGTTCTGTACATTTAACACTAGTTTTAAGTTAAATGACTTCTAAGCAATAAGTAATTGATAGACAATAATTTCAATAAGGCCACACCTCACGTTCTCATGAAATGTGAACAGGTCACGTAGATCTTCTGTCGAAAAAAAGTTACCCTGCAATTAATTAGAAATCCACGTCATGTGCACAGAACAGCCATTATAAACGTAGTAAGAGGAAACCAGCTAAAAAAGACCTTATCAGAATCAACTTGCTCCTGCTGAATAACTTTTTGAAGTCCTTCCTTTGACATTTGACGCTGGAAGACCTGCCAAAAGTACAGAATAATACGATCAGCATAAATAGAAATGCAAAGAAAAGCACCAGCACCCATATTTTACTACATTATACCTTTTCTTCAATGGTTCCAGTACTCAAAAATCTATATATGTAGACCCTCTTCTTCTGTCCGTCCCTCCAGACTCTAGCTGCAGCCTGCAAAGTGTTGAGAAATTGTGCAAGTAGAGAATGCTCTTAAAATTCATACAAGAAAGTTCCCCCACTGAAATGCATTCTTTTATCCTTAGGAAAGTTTCCAAAGTAAAAGGGAAAATACCTGTTTATCGTTGGCTGGATTCCAATCAGGATCAAACAGCACCAGACGATTAGCACCAATCAAATTGAGACCACAGCCTCCAGCTTTACTACTCAAGAGAAATGCAAACTCGTCCTGCAAGATAAATTAACATAATACAATGAAGGCGTGCATACATGTGGAAAAACAAGAATATAAGTGCAAAATCCACATACTTTTGAGGGATCGTTTAAACGATTAACCAGCTTTTGTCTCTTGTTGATTGATGTAGATCCATCAAGTCTCAGAAAAGGATATCTTCGTTCACGACATAATTGAGCAAAAAGGTCCAATGTCTGATGATAAGAGAACAAGTAAATGCCAGTAAAGGGATTTACTGCAACTAAAAGCACAATATTCATAGTCAAGCATGCTTCTACAGCAGTAAAAAGATTCATGCTTCAGACTTAAAGTTCCTTCCCTCAGTCCATTCCAGTCCAGTACATGAAATGCAGGAAGTGCATATATAAGGAAACACTTACAAATATAGGAACTTTAGTATGGGAAGCAAAGTGCAAAACAATATAGTCCAACAGATGAGCGGAACAAATGAAAGTTTGTTTCTTAAAAGATCAGTTGATTGTTAAGGTATGAAACAATCTATTATCTGGTGGAAACAAACCTCTCAAAGAGAAAGAATGCAGAACTGTGAGTGAAATACGCCAGATTTTCAGTATTAAAGGAATCTTGAAGGGATCAGTTACCAAATGATTCTATTACTTGAAATACAAAAGCAATTTGTTCATTGTTAGGTGTTTTCCTGTCCACTGATTGCAGAAAGATTTGCTGAATTACTGCTCAATCTGCATATTTCAGCAAATAAGAACTTGCAATTTAGAATACAATAGTTATATGCATAGCAAGTTGTTTAATCTCATTGCAGTATATTAATTTGTCTCTAGGAAAAGGGTTGTAAATGGGTTTGACCTAACCAAAATAACAACCATTCCTAAAACGTAATTATGAATTACAGTACTGCCTGCAGTTCCACGTGGTGTCATCCAAGATATAACTGGAAAGAAATGAAATGCATAGCATCAAATATTTCTGATGTCTACCTGCGTGTAATTAGAAACAAGAACAATTCTGTCATCTGTACTACTACGGAGTTGAGCAAGTAACCGTGCCAAGACATGCATTTTCCCTGATAATTCAACCCAAATCCCATCACCACCAGTCCATGATCCAGATCTAACAGAACAGGAAAAGGATTTTATTATTCAATTTACTTAAACCCAAGTTCATAAGTAAAACACAATTTTATCGTGTATAACTTACCTTCCAGAGAACATTTCTGAAGGAAAAAACTGCAGGCATTCCTCAAATCCAGATATTCCAGGACTCCCACTTTTTATTGTCTCGTATATTAGCTTTAATTAGATATATCTTGCATGAGTAAACAATAATAGCTATACTTACAAAATAGAGAAATCAAAAGGTAAGCAGTATGTATTTATCCTGATCCAAGTGAGAATGAAGGGTTGAGATCAACAAGAGAATTATAAACTTTCCAAGTGTGAAACGCTATGAATCAGACACGGAATATGCTAAAATCTAAATTTGCAAGCAAAAGTCTCAAGAATTCAGGATATGAGTCATGACTGGCACTTTTTAACTAGAAACTGCAACATGAAATTTGAAGAACCAATTACTTCAAAGAAACCCAGAATCCAGCTGGTAAAATTTGAATTTTTGTCCTATCAAAAATTATAAGAAGCTAGCTAGTATTATCTATAATCACTTGAAACCTTAAATACTCAAACATCTCATATTGGTCAATATTCTATCTTAAAAAGAAAGTATGCAACAGAAGAAATCCTTCAGGGTATGGATTTGACCAAATATCAAAGACATGATTTCCAATGGCCTTTGTCATCCACAATTAGAAATTGAACCTTGGCCTTTATTAGATATTATCATTATTAAAACAAACGAGTGCACACAAGTTTCAATTCTGAAGCTTGTATGGTAGTCATGGTTCTCAGGTGTATCAAGCTTTATCTCATCATGGTACAAAAGAATTAAGAGGTTCTGCATAAACACTTGCAAGAAAATGGTAATCCAATGGCTGAAAATAAAAAGGTGAACTGTTGCATCTATATAAGTTCACAATCATCTTATTCCAATTGCTGACTACGAAACCAATGCATGAAGTATCATGTTATTACCAAAAAAGGGTTTAAGTGTCATCCAAATGTGATCAGAATACAACTTACAACACGTAAAAGTGAAGTTAACATATCAAGAAGTTATAACAGTGGATGACTCCAAGAAAAATAATAAAATCTAAACCACCATAAATGAAAAAAATCCAATTATCTAGAATGTCATACCTTTGGATGGTTGCAGAGTTTCTTAAGTGCTGTTATGTAAGCTAAAATTTTTGATTGCTTTGTTTCTTCAGTAATTGCACGTTTAACCTGCACTTGAGAGTTGTAAAAGAAGTTGAAGTGGGTTGTTACATATTATCATCATGAAAAACCGGAAGCTTACAGCGACTGCATAAGAAGTAAAAAGAATGAAGATTTACATTTTTTGAATGTATAAAATGACTGTACAGCTCTGATTGGAGAGGTGTCAATTTGCAACATACAACTTCCACTATCTGCAAGAGAGTGTTCATTGCATTACTTCAACTCTTTAGAACATTTTCTAAAATATCTGTACCAATAGGAGTATCTTTATTTTAATGTCATGCAACCAATTGTTCAAATATAAATCTATCGTTTATATATGTGCTCAACACGTTATAACCAATAAATAGCTGTAAGATACAAAGGATACATGTGCTTAACATCACATTACACTTGAAGTGTGGAAGGAGGAAAAAAAGGATCCCAGATAGGTAAAATAAGCCCAAGGAATCAAATGGAACTAGTTCAGTTTTTCTTTCAAAGGCAGCATAGATATAGAAATCAATCTCCTGGACTTCAGCCAGAGACAGAGTATGAAATGGAAGAAATTAATTTTATGCACTGTATGGTTGTAACATACCATGCCTTCATTCTGCAGATGCCAAACACACCACAAAATTAATGTTTCTTACCATCATGTATTAAGGTAAACAAGCTTACTTAAGTCCATGTATACTCAGCAGACACATGGGAAAAGGACAAGAATCTAGACAAACTTTAAAGTCGCTATCTCATCAATTAACTGTTCATAAGCTTAGAAGTACGAACAATCCAACACACTTCATAGGTGCCTCAATAGGGAAATATTATCTTCCAAATATTTCAAATAATAAATGCCTCCCAGTGACACATGGATTTAACTAGCTATATGCCAAGAAGATATGTGCGTTCTCAGTTTAATTCTGATTCAACAGTGCCTCAGAAATCCAGAGGCTTTGCGAGGAAAACTTATGTGTTAATGTGTCACACCCAGTATAAAGCAAACAGTTGTAAACATATGCAATAACGTTATATGGATCCATATAATTTTGATACCTTTGGTGGCAAGTGGTTTGATAATAGCACATTAGTTCTCCTCAGTATAAACTGAAAAATAAGCATGTGAACACTTGTAAGTAGCTAGGGAAGTTTACATTTACTCAAAATCAAACAAGATATTTCTAAATAAAGAAGATTGCTTGTGATTCTACTGAACCTTGAACTCTGATTGCCTTTGAGAAAGCTAGATTCAGGCATTAAATCATTGCAAGAGAGTTACCTGATTTACTTTGGCACTCAATTCTGCCGATCGCTCATCTCCTAGCTTCTTCTCTTCTTCGGTAGCTGTGGGTTCTCTACCACAAATAATTGGCATCTTCAAGTGTGACAGCAGATAATCCAATTAGAATGGAATAAGTGCTATATATTCAACTACGGCACTTAGATATAACAGTGGAACTCTGTCTATTCCTAATAAGAATCATGTCTTTTGACCTATTAAATAGAAATTTCTTTGGTAAACTTTATAGTTTATAAACAACACATTCCCCAAACCATTTTTTAACCACACGCATTTTTTTAAACCACTTTTCAATCACATATTTTACCTCGAAAACAGCAAATTCTTTGTTTATAAACAAAAACTTGTACCAAAAAGAGGCCACGAAATTCATGCTCACTGTCAATAATTCCAAAAAATCAGCCAGTTAGCTTACCTCATAGTGACGCCGGAAATATGCAGCATCACCCAAGACTCCTGGGTTTGTAAAACTAACCATGGCATAGAACTCTTCTAGATCATTCTGGGTTAAAGGTAAAGTAAATTAAAGTGTCACCCAAGGAAAAAAAGTGAAAAAAATTAACAAGAAACAATGTAAAAATAATCACGCCTAGGTTGTTCTCACTTGCATTGGAGTCCCCGACAAAAGTATGCGGCGCTTGCAGGTTAGAGCAGCTAATGCCTGGTCCAAAAAATTATTTTAGTCATCTCAAATCTGTTCTGCCATAGTGTTGTCAAAAAAAATAAAATCAGTTGAACATTTACTCGATATATCGTACTCGATTGGTCAGTGTCTGGTCATTTTTTAGCCTGTGAGCTTCATCGCATATAAGAAGGTCACACGATCCACTTTGGTTGAATTTTGAAGAATGCATACGGAATGTCTCGTAGGAAACAATTAAAACCTATGAGAGCGTCAGTAAACACGTGCCCTTGCCAAATAACCAGATAGTACCAGAAAATCTACCTGTAAATGGCTGCGAGGGCTTGTGAAATTATCAATGCCAGAGATAACATCATTTCGAGTGCTTTCACATAAAGCAACAAGTTTCACTCTCTCCCCAACCCATTTCTTGATTTCAGCTTCCCAATTACCCACGAGACTGGTAGGAGTCACAATAATTGCTTTTTTAATCATTGGTTTCCCATCAAGTCCCTGGAAAAGAAGAGTATAAAGCAACGTGATTGACTGCAAAGTCTTCCCCAAACTGCAGAAAACAACCCCAAGAATAATAAGAATCTAAAAGTTTTGGCAGAAAATGAGTCGTGTGATCATAAAACAATGCAAAGGAACGTAATTCAGAGGAATATAGGTACTGTTTGGTTTACCCCATATCATCAGCCAAAATGCACCCATTGATGTTCGCTGAACTCAGTACACCTGAAACACAATCAAACATGAACTGCACCCCTTCTCTGCAAGTGAAAATCAAGTTCATCCTTCCAATTAAATACATAATTAACTCACCAAAAATGGACTTCATCCATTTATGCAGTAGTTTCGTCTTTGATTTAAAATACTAACAGGCTAACAGCTACCAAAACAGACCACGAATAAATCAAAAATCAAGCAAGTGCTTAGCTGCGGAACACCAAAAATTAAGAATTAACATCTGAAAAACCACTACTTTATCTACTATGGTCAACCCATGCTGAAGAAAGACTTCAACATGCATGCTAGACCTCCTCAAGAATGTGACAGCCTCAGAATGTATGTCCTGAAATTATAAGGATGCTTTCCCGACATGATATCACATTTATGCACATTTACCTTCTAGTCTTCTACCTTACATGTCAACATAACATTCTGACAGCATAAAACCTACATAATTATTCAATGATGTTCAGTGGTACCTCTGATGGGGCCGGAGGAACTTCACAAGCAAGGGATCCACAACTATAGACACAGAATCACAGTCTCTCCCTTCTGATTCTTCAGACTGCCACAACACCAGAGGCTCAACCCCTGGAGGTAAGCATATTTCCTCTGACTCCTTTTGCTCGATAGTTTTAGAGATGTTGAACTTGTTTGTAATTGTGACCAAAGCAGGCCTTGATGAACCCCATGGCACGAATCTTTTACGAGCCCAAAGTTTGCGTGACAGTTGCTCTTTGTTCTCAGTATATCCATTAGAAGAAGGGGCCTTGAAGGGCTTTCTCAAACTAGCCGCTGCATCTGTCACTGAATATACTCGTGGAAACAGTGACTGCCTTTTCACTTTGAAATTGCCCCTGATTCATTGCCATCAAAAAAAAAAAAGGTTCACCATATAATACAATCATGAACCGTAAAAATGCTATGATACTAAATCTCAATAGAGGATAATCTTTACATGTATAAAATAAATTGGTCTCTTTACTTTCATGTATACAACAAATTGATAGAAACACGTAGACCATGCATATATAGACACAAATATAAAAGTTCTTATTGACGAAACTAACCCTTGTTTTTTTTAACCACGCATTCTTCAAAAAATCACTATTCAAAAATACGTTATCCCAAATAATCTAATTATAACTGGTCTCGAACAAACACTAAAAGCATAATTAGAATTGTGAAGCTCTAGATTGGATTGCAAAGAAATGCATCTAAAATGATTAAACTCAATAGCAAGGACCTCAGTCAAATAAATAATACACGTTAGAGACTCTGAAATACACTGAAATCAAAGTAGAATAGCAAACCCTAGATTGACAGGACTCGAGGACCTCACCCACAATTTAAGAAAACCAGTGTTTCGCCTTGATGCATTAATCAGATTGAAGAAAATGTAGTACCTTACTAGATCTGAAATATTTTGGGACTTCCGGTCATGGCTTAGCGGCAGAGCTGAACGTCGGGCATAGGGTTTTTCTCCTTCATCTTCATCGGATTCGGAACCATTGAATTCGAAAATAGCTTCAGAATTACAATCGTATTCGGGTTCTGTTTCAGCTGAATCCATGGATTCAGAATGCGAGAGAGATTCATCTTCGTCTCCCATTTTTGTCCAGTCTAACGTTCACTTGCTCTTGCCGCTTTTAAATTTTGGCGGGCGGTTTGTCCAATTGATCTCGCATATTGCTACACACATAACTAACCTAAGCCTCAGTTTGCTAAACACGTTTAAAAACATGTTTTTTTTTATGGCGCAATTCCTCAAATCATTTTTTAAGATATATATTTTCTCACTTCACTTTTTAACCACATATTTTAGTTAGAAAATATAAAAAAACATGTTTTTAAAGACAACTTTTAACAAAAAAAAGCTTAAAACTATCATTTTTTAAAATTATTTAAAAATCAAGTGTTGAATCTGTTGATTAGTAATTAATAAATATAATATTGTACTAGTATCAAACCCGTGCGTTGTACAAAAGAATAATATGAATGATTTTACTATAATATCATTTCAAAATAGGAAGAAAAAAAAAAGTTTGAACACACAAATTTTTTGATTAATGATTAAAAATGTCAATAAATATTCAAAGTAGAAATTAATTAGAATTCTATGTGCCCCTGTTTTGATGCAAACTACAAGCTAATTTGTACCTTAGCAAAAATTTCACACAAAAATTTGCTTTTGGTTATTGATAAAATGTGAAAGCGATCATTTCTTTCTCAAGTTCTATTTATTCTTCCTTTGCTCAAAGATAACATTCGTGGAAGTCTATTTCTTCCTCTTCTATTCCACATTACCTCAAGCAGACTTTGCGAGTTAGAGCACAAGCAATTCTCTCTGCCCTGTGTTAACCAATAACCATGCCCCAACATTTTCCCTCACAAATTTCCTGTTAAGTATTATAATCAGTCCAATTGTAATCGGTCCAATAAATAAGTGAGGTCATCCTATGCCATGCTCTCGATGCCACCCAAACTTAATTAAACAAATCTCAACAATACCCATGAAATGAAGAAGAAAAAAATGTCAAAAATGGAGAAACAAACTTAGCTACTATGAACATAAATACACTGAGGAGATCCAAATTTGGAAAAATAAAAACTCTAATTAGTTATCCAATTACTTTGTCATCTTAATAAAGCACCCAAGTCATTGTTGTATTGAAAAAGTGTACAATTACAACTTTTTAGCATAATTAGGAAGCCAAAATAAAAAGACATACATTTATCCCACGGCTATTGAAGTTATGGAGAGACATAGGTATATGTCATCAAGAAAGATATGTTGCAGTTTATGGCTAATCATTAAGTGTATAATGTGCATAAAACACAGAAGGACTAAACCACATAAGAACATGCTTTAGATACACCTTCAGAGTACCAAAAACACGATTCCCAGTTGTTCTAATAAGTCCTACATCAAGAAGAACATGGAAAGGCCTTCTGCTCTCAGCTAATTCAACTGAGTAATCCTCTCCAGTTGCCTAGCAATAGAAAGGTATCAGGAGAAGAGATACAGACAGAAGAATTACAACGCGATAAAGAAATAATATTAGAATTGAAATGCAACGGTAGTACCTCCACATTGCCTTCATGCTCATCATCCATCTCAAATGTTTTTAAGACATGGCGAGCCAAAAGAAGCCTAGTACAGTAAGCTAATCACAAGATTGAGATTAATATCCCATCAAATAATGTGCGGAAAAGGGGATGTAGAGTTTGCCTTTTTTGTCGGGGAAGATATCCCCAGGTTCAAGGGGTGAAGAGGGAGGAAGTGACACCATTGTGATACCTGCTGCATAGTTGTGAGACCCACTTCAAGACCATAGCAAGGCAATTAATGGGCATATCTAGGAGTGGGCACATTTTCCAGGAACCGATGGAACCGGATCGAAACCGATTAGAACTGGTCGGTCCAGATCCGGTTCTTCCAAGAAAAATTTTCGATTTGGTACTTGTATTTAGAATCGAACGGGAAGCGATCCGGTTCCCGGTTCTTATTAATTGGAACCAACAGTACTTCGGTTCCTTGTATGTTGATTTATTTATTTTTAATATAAATCGTGAAGCGGTGAAACCGTTTAGACAAGTTTTCATTTGACCAAAATTCCTTTCCATTCCCAACTTCCCACATAAATAGTATCCTCCTCCAATTCCATTCAATTTCTTTTTTTATTACTTTAAATAATCAATTTAACTCCCAATTTAAGTTTTAACTCATAATTTCCAACCCCAAATCATTCGGCATTATCTAAATCCTAAATAATTTTACAAATAAAACTCTAAAAGCTGTTGATATGCAATTTCTATTTTTGAAGACAAATTTGCGCAAACGGTAAAGTTGAAAGATTTTTTTTAAAAGTAGGGTTGAAAGAAATTTTTAATCTTTATTAGGGAACATTTTATTTTAACATTTTCAAATGTAAATGACCGAACCGGACCGACTCGAAACCAATTGGTTCGGTTCCGTAACCAAATATGGAACCAATGGTTCCATTATTTAGATTCCCATTGGTAATCGGTTCGATTTGGTTCCTTTCAGAACCGGACCGCGCCCACTCTTAGGCATATCAAAGATTCAATTGCTAGATATCATATGAAAGCATGCATAATGTTCAACTATGCTTATTTCTTATCAAATATATAAAAGGTGGAGGGGGGAAGAGGCAGAGCACAACGAAGAAGAGAAGCAGTAGCAGCTAGGGGTGTCAAACGGACTGGACAGTTCGTGAGTTCAGCTCGGCCCGATTCGTTAAAAGTTCGGCTCGGCCCGTTAAAAAAACGGACTTGGACTTGGACTTGGACCGGACTAAAAATTTAAGTGTTGGACGGTTCGGGTTCGGGTTCAGCTCGTGAAGTTCGTGGACCTGTTCGCGGATTAGTCCAACGGACAATCAAAATGGACCGAAAACGGACCGACCACGGGCCGGCCCGTGGTCGGCCCGTTAGAGCCCGTGCTCACGGGCCGGAAAGGGCCAGCTCGCGGGCCGGTCCGTTCCGGCCCGTGAGTCACTCAAACGGTCACAAGACCGTTGATGCGTGTCGCAATACACCAAAATAATAAATAAATCCTTACTCGTCAAATAATAATTAATAATGTAGTAGCGAGAGTAAGGGTCGATCCCACGAGGAACGGAAACTAATTTTAGTTGTTCGATCAATTAGAATGGAATGGGGGTTTTTGTTGTGTGAAATTGCTTGAATGAAAACTATGCATAAAATAAATAATAAAATATAACTAGATAATTAATATGAGAAGGAATCTTTTTCTCGGGTTCGGTTGTGCCCTTAATTAATGTTATAATTTTCCTTGTAACGTGTTTATATCCCTATTCAATTATCAATCATAAATAATCAATAAGCTCTGATTATCTAAATTCTTCCTTATGTATATTGATTCAAAACAAGTTCTTCGAACCAATTCTAGCCACGGACAATCCTAAACAAGCTCTTAGGATTTAATGCACGACTAGTATGAAAATCTAGAAGAATAGATTGAATTGGATCGTTAATTTCACAAGCTCGAATTAATCAATCTAAGTTGAATTATTACTAAACCTGCACGAGATTTATTTGCTACTAAAGTAAAGATTCAATGACAATTACGGATCAAGAATCTAAACATAGTATATTCATGAATCCAAAGATCAATAATCCAATTGGCCAAATTAAACTATTAATCAAATAAACTCAATGAACATTCAAAACATAATAATCCAACAATTGAAATAAAGGAATAAATTCATGCTACTAATTTGTAGGAAAAAAAAGTAACATAATTAAGTTAACACAACTTCCACTTTGAACAAGATATGGAATTTAGCCTAGCATGATTGTGGTAGATTCTTCAAGTTGCTTCATGAATTCCATTGTTGTTGATATTCTTGAGCTTGAAAATATTCAAAGAATGCTCTATATTTTTCTCTCAATTTTCCTCAATGTCCAGCCTCCTTTTTGTGGTGATTTTCCTCCTTTAATACTCCCAAAATCGTGTCCTAACTTTACCTCAAAGATAGACCTTGAATCAAATAAGGAAATTCCTTGGAGAGCAAGTTACGGCCATAACTTTCCTTATTACGGCCGTAATTGGGATTCTGAAAATTTTCGGAATTTGGAAGTTACGGCCGTAACTATATCATTTATGGCTGTAAGTGTATTTCTGTCGAGAAGCGCCTGTGCTTGAGTTTCTGGTCATAACTTTGTCTCCCGAAGTCAGATTGTGGTGATTCAAGTTGCGTTGGAAATAAAACTCAAATATATACAATTCTTTGTGAAATAGATCTTCCCAAATTCGAAAGTATTATATGACAAAATTGAGCTTCAATCTATGACTAAAATTCATGATCACAATCCTTGCGGGTTTTTGATTTCCAACTTCATTCCAAACCTTCTTTGACCATAATTTTTGCATCTAATCTTCTTCCCACATGCCATTATTGATTTGGAGCTCTTTGAATATTCCCTTGAACCTCATTTCTTGATTTTTTTGTATTTCTTTGGTCATGTTTCCTTTCTTTTTCTTCTTTTTGACCTTACATAGCACAATAAGTGAAATGCATTAAACGATGTTTCAATAGGATCAAATCAATAACAAAATAAGATAATAAGCGAATTAAATACATGCTAATAAAGCACTTATCAAACCCCCCCCCACACTTAAACCATTGTTCATCCTCGAATAATGATGTGAAAGAAAAGAAACATAATTCAAACAAAAAGATAGACCTACAATCGGAAAGTCAAGGTTACAGCCCACTTCTTTTTTTAGCATGAAAATTCAATTGCATAACCGGAGTGTGTTAGTGTGTGCAAGAGATGCATCATCCAATATCCTCTGAACAGAAATGAAAATCAATACCCCCGACCCAATTCATTTCCCAATGTGGCTTGTATCCTCCCATCTCTCGTGAGTTCTGTGTTAACCTCTATCAATGATTTACTACATGGGTGTTAGTTTCGACTAACTCGAAAGCACAGAATATAGACCAAGCAATTCAAACCACTCATAAGCATATGTAATGGGAGTTAACACCCTCACTAGATATTTCTCTCTTCGCACAAAGTGTATAAGGGTGAGAATTTCCACTCAACTCACTGCACAGAGAATCTATTACCACAGACTGCTCAAATGTCATAACCGGAGCCAACAATAACACAAGTGCAAAGTAAAGGTCTTTATTTGGTTGTAACGGGGCTTCAGGTTAGGTAGGATAAAAGGATATATTTAGGCTGAGTCGAGAAGGAATTTCGCAAACCAAGTCAATTCACAATGATATTATTTCATTCACTCTCAATATGAACTTCATTGTTTCACTCTACCCACTTTGTTCACACTTGATTTTTTTTTTCACAAGTTGAGTGTTTGACTTCCTCAACTACTAATTTTCATGACTAAACTTTCTTTTCATTGCTTTTTCTCTTTCAATTTTTTTTTAGTACAGACTGCAACTTTTTCTCTTTTGTTCAAATCATTACGCAGTCACCAATTGACTTGAGATAGAATTACATTCCCCTGAATTCAGTCCATTACACAACCATCGTCCAACACAAGATAACCATTTCAACTTCTTAGACTTAGACTACAACACGATCCTTAATCAACAAAAGCTTGTGACATCAAAATTTCAAGGAAAGGCTAAAGCTCAAAAGGGCTTCTATTGGTACATGTATCATGGTAGGCCCTTTTAGCAGGTCAAATTTGGTTTAACCTAATGCCTCTACTATATTTTGCACTTGAGTCAAGAAGCTACAACGGTATGCACAAGAAAGCACATCCAAGCACAAACCAACCATACAGGACACACATCAAAAAGTAGAGCTTAATATAAAGAGTAAAAGTAGCTCATAGGCTCAAAAGCTCACAAATTATGGTTTATATGTGCTTCTCCCATCCAATTATGAGTTATAGGTCATTGCTCAGTCTTCATTCCGAACTCAAAATCTAGGGGATAAGGATAGAATGAAGTTACTCGGGGCGGTATTTTATCATATCAATTTTGGTTTGACTCGATTAGGTTGCAGAAATTTTTCAATTTGTCCCCATTTTCAAACTAATTCTGAAATTATTGGAAAACTCATCTCTATGTGCTCATTGTTTATCCGATTATGCAATTTAGGAAGTTGGTGGTTCAAAAATAATCATAAGTGGGGCTGCTTCCTATTAAACCGAAATGTGGGTCTAAGCACAATTAAAGCTAACTAACAAAAAAAACTGAATGAAGATGAATAACATAGGGATAACAAAAGATAATAGATAATCATCCCCCCCACACTTGAATTCCACATTGTCCTCAATGTGGAGCGTGACAATACAAAACAAAATAGGAGAATGTGAATGGAACCAAATGAAGAGATGGAGTTTTTTTTTTTTTTTTTTTTGAATGAAATTAACTAATAAGAAAAATGACAAAAATGAAAATAAAAAAAATAACAATTTGAGGGAGTAAAGAAACTCTCCTCTCGGGTTGCCTCCCGAGTAGCGCATTTGTTTACTGTCTTTGGCTAGACTTGTTGTTTCCTCCTTCAATCGGGATTAGGTGGATTTCCAAAGCTCAACTTCTTTTTCATATTTTTCATTAGGGCCTGCAAGACAGGGGGCAAAAGCATGTCATCAGAAGTTGGCAATGTAATACACGAGATTTTACCTGGCTTTTCACCATTTCCACCAAGTTTGAAAGTATCCTGTACTGAAGAATCAATAACATTAACAGAATGAACAGGATTAACATCATCAAGGTAGTTCAGGGAATCATAAATATTAAACTGAATCATTTCACCATCAAATTCCATGGTGAGTGTGCTACTACTGACATCTATCTTGGTCTTAGATGTCTTTAGAAATGGTATACCTAACAAAATAGGAGTGGATTTGGGAGAGTGATCATTATTCATGTCTAACACATAAAAGTCAACCGGGAACACTAACCCTCCTACTTGCACTAACACATCCTCAACTACCCCATCCGGATAGGCGTTATAGCGATCAGCTAATTGAATTATGACATTCGTTTCAGTTAAATTGGAAAGTTTTAAAGAGGCGTATGTGGACCTAGGCATTACGTTAATTGACGCTCCCAAGTCTATTAAAGCACGATTTATTTTCTTATTGCCTATTTGACAAGGGTATGGTAAACATACCTGGATCCTTGCACTTGGGAGGTGATTTTCTGTGAAGAAGTGCAGATACAGACTCACCCATTCTTACCATCTCATTTCCCTTTAGCTTTCTCTTATTGGTGCACAGATCCTTCAAGAATTTTGCATATCGGGGCACTTGCTTGATTACATCCAATAGGGGAATGTTGACTTCCACCTTCCTGAACATCTCCAGGGTTTCTTTTACATTGTCCTCCTTGTTCGCTTTTGCTAACCTGCTGGGAAAGGGAGGTGGAGTTAGTTTAACATTTAAAGTAGAATCTGTGTTTACATGCGAGCTTTTTGAGGTGCTGTCGTTCTTCCTGACTTCCCTTCCCTCAACTTCCTTCTCTTCGATTGCGGTAGGTTTCAGTTGCTGTTCTTCAAGCTCTTTTCCACCTCGGAGAGTAATTGCACTCACATTCTTTAGATTTACTTCAGGTTGAGATGGTAGCTTTCCTCCGGTTTGTGCCTCAAGTCTGTTGATGGCAGTAGCCATTTAACCCATTTGGTTTTCCAGATTTTGAATGCTAGACTTGGTGTCCCGTTGAAATTGAAGTGTGTTAGATGCCAAGGATTTAACCATGTCTTCAAGGGATATACCTGAGCCTTGAGGTTTTTGCTGATACTGCCCCTGTTGTTGGAAGGTTCCTTGTTGTTGAAATTTCCCTCGAGGTTTGTTTGAAATGAAACCTGGGGGATTGTTAATTCCGTAGCTTAGGTTGGGGTGATCCCTCCATCCTGGATTGTAGGTATTAGAGTACGGATTGTACTGTTTTCTTTGGAACGGAAAACTCTCTGCAGCACTTACCTGTTCACCATTTCCCTCTTGCAACACCGGACAAGTATCTGTTGGATGTCCGAAGTTTGAACATATCCCATAAGCTTTGACCTGTTGTTCCTTCCCTACAGCAAATTGTTTAACGAGATTTGTTAGTTCAAACAATTGACTTTCAATATTGGAACTACTTACCTCATTCACGGGCCGAACTTGCATATCCCTGTTGGAGTTGAACTGCTGAGTGTTCTCAGCCATATTGGAGATTAAAGCTCGTGCTTGTTCCGGTGTCTTGTCCATCAATGTACCTCCACTTGCGGCATCTATCATGCTTCTATCCATCGGTGCCAGACCTTCATAAAAATATTGCACCAAGAGTTGTTCACTGATCTGATGATGGGGGCAGCTTGAGATGAGCTTTTTGAAGCGCTCCCAATACTCATATAATGATTCACCATTGTTTTGGAGCACCCCACATATTTCCTTTCTGATCGTTCTAGCTCTCGATGCAGGAAAGTACTTTTCTAGGAATAGCCTCTTCATGTCGTTCCAGGTGGTGACTGATCCAGATGGTAGACAGTATAACCAGTCAGTAGCAGCATCTTTCAGCGAGAATGGAAAGGCCCTCATCTTGATTTGTTCCTCAGTAATACCCGTGGGTCTCATGCTATCACAAATGACATGGAACTCCTTCAGATGTCTGTATGGGTCCTCACCGGGATGTCCTTTGAAAGTTGGCAAAAGATGAATCAGTCCGGATTTTAGCTCAAAAGTTCTGCCTTCTTCCACTGCCGGAAAAGTGATGCATAATGGTTGTTGAGCAACATCCGGATTAGCTAGTTGCTTGATAGTAAGATTATTGTCAGCAACTGCCATTGGTTGTACTGTTCTTCTTTGTTGTTGAAAAGTTATCTCGATTTCTGGGTCAAAATCAAAAAATTCAAAATTAGTTTATCGAGTTTTAGGCAAATAAGCAAAGAAGTAGACAAGCAAGGTTTTGTGTTTTTTTTTTTTTTTTTTTTGAAATATTATAGAAATAAAGTGAAAATAAAAAAAATGCAGAAAAAATAAAATTCTAATTGATTAAACACAAAATTGGTTAACCGTTCCCCGGCAACAGCGCCAAAAATTTGATGCGTGTCGCAATGCACCAAAATAATAAATAAATCCTTACTCGTCAAATAATAATTAATAATGTAGTAGCGAGAGTAAGGGTCGATCCCACGAGGAACGGAAACTAATTTTAGTTGTTCGATCAATTAGAATGGAATGGGGGGTTTTGTTGTGTGAAATTGCTTGAATGAAAACTATGCATAAAATAAATAATAAAATATAACTAGATAATTAATATGAGAATAAATCTTTTTCTCGGGTTCGGTTGTGCCCTTAATTAATGTTATACATTTCCTTGTAACGTGTTTATATCCCTATTCAATTATCAATCATAAATAATCAACAAGCTCTGATTATCTAAATTCTTCCTTATGTATATTGATTCAAAACAAGTTCTTCGAACCAATTCTAGCCACGGACAATCCTAAACAAGCTCTTAGGATTTAATGCACGACTAGTATGAAAATCTAGAAGAATAGATTGAATTGGATCGTTAATTTCACAAGCTCGAATTAATCAATCCAAGTTGAGTTATTACTAAACCTGCACGAGATTTATTTGCTACTAAAGTAAAGATTCAACGACAATTATGGATCAAGAATCTAAACATAGCATATTCATGAATCCAAAGATCAATAATCCAATTGGCCAAATTAAACTATTAATCAAATAAACTCAATGAACATTCAAAACATAATAATCCAACAATTGAAATAAAGGAATAAATTCACGCTACTAATTTGTAGGAAAAGAAAATAATATAATTAAGTTAACACAACTTCCCCTTTGAACAAGATATGGAATTTAGCCTAGCATGATTGTGGTAGATTCTTCAAGTTGCTTCATGAATTCCATTGTTGTTGATATTCTTGCGCTTGAAAATATTCAAAGAATGCTCTATATTTTGCTCTCAATTTTCCTCAATGTCCAGCCTCCTTTTTGTAGTGATTTTCCTCCTTTAATACTCTCAAAATCGTGCCCTAACTTTACTCCAAAGATAGACCTTGAATCAGATAAGGAAATTCCTTGGAGAGCAAGTTACAGCCGTAACTTTCCTTATTACGGCCGTAATTGGGATTCTGAAAATTTTCGGAATTTGGAAGTTACGGCCGTAACTATATCATTTACGGCCGTAAGTGTATTTCTGCCGAGAAGCGCATGTGCTTGAGTTTCTGGTCATAACTTTGTCTCCCGAAGTCAGATTTTGGTGATTCAAGTTGCGTTGGAAATAAAACTCAAATATCTAAAATTCTTTGTGAAATAGATCTTCCAAAATTCGAAAGTCTTCTATGACAAAATTGAGCTTCAATCTATGACTAAAATTCATGATCACAATCCTTGCGGGTTTTTGATTTCCAACTTCATTCCAAACCTTCTTTGACCATAATTTTTGCATCTAATATTCTTCCCACATGTCATTATTGATTTGGAGCTCTTTGAATATGCCCTTGAACCCCACTTCTTGATTTTTTTGTATTTCTTTGGCTATGTTTCCTTTCTTTTTCTTCTTTTTGACCTTATATAGCACAATAAGTGAAATGCATTAAACGATGCTTCAATAGGATCAAATCAATAACAAAATAAGATAATAAGTGAATTAAATACATGCTAATAAAGCACTTATCAACCGTTCTCAACGGTCACAAGACCCTTTGAAACGGTCTTGTGATCGTTTTTTACATTTTTATTTTTTATTTTTTTCTTCTATAAATACTCGTTTTTATTTCATTTTTTTCACAATCTCAACTCAATTCTCTCAACTTTCAAGTCTCATTCTCTCAAGTCTCAAATTCTAGTGACTAGTGCTATAATATTTCACATACAAATATACAATATTGTCTCAAATTCCATTCCATATTTCATTTTCATCTCCAATTTTTCAATTCTATTATTTATAATGGCACACTCACACTCACAATCTCATTGTTATTCTTCTAGCCAATTTGTTGATGAATTTGCACCTCTCAATGATATTCCAATTCCCGACGATTTGGTGGATTTTGAAAATGAGATCGAAGATATAGATACAAG
Organism: Ligustrum vulgare; assembly: GCA_963555705.1. Lineage (NCBI taxonomy): Eukaryota > Viridiplantae > Streptophyta > Magnoliopsida > Lamiales > Oleaceae > Ligustrum > Ligustrum vulgare. The sequence continues at coordinate 49,707,752 of OY743174.1, forward strand.
AATTCCTATTGATTTGAATGACATAATTGATGAAGATGCCACTGCTACATATGGATCTGGCTCCGCTAGCACGACGGCAGTCTCCAGCAGAAATCCAAAGAGGACGAAAAAATTCGAGTGCTAGAATTTTTTCGATGTAATTGAGACATCAGAAAAAGATGCTTAAAACAAATCGATATCTAAAGCAAAATGTAGAAGTTGCAATGGAATTCTCTCTTGGAAGAAGGGTGGGGGCACATCACACCTCAATAGACACTTCAAAGGATGTCGAAAACATGGCACAGTTGAAGCAAACCAATCAACTCTACAATTTGGTCAATCAAGTTCGAGCCTAACCAATTGGGTCTTCAACCAAAATCTAGCACGTCGAGAAGGGATGGTCATGTTCGTATCGAGTGGTGAGTTCCCACTTTCAATTGTAGAAAGTTCACAATTCACGAAGTTCATTCAGAAGTATCTCCAACCCAGGTACAAACTCGTTTCTAGAAATGCTTTACGAGCTGATTGCATAGCTAAATATTTACAAAGAAAACAAAGTTTTATAGATGCTTTAAATAAATGGAATGGTAATTTGTCATTTACTTCGGACCTGTGGACTGGCAATAATCATAGAGGTTACGTAACTGTTACTTGTCATTACATTGATGATTCTTGGGTAATACACAAAAGAATTATGACATTTGAAGTTATTGATTACCCACATAACGCAACAAATATTTTCAATATACTACTTGCAATTCTTAGAGAATTTAACTGTGATAGTAGAGTTCGTAGTTTTACACTAGATAATGCTTCTATTAATAAAGCGGTGATTGATAGATTAGAAGCCGTCATAAATCTTGAGTTTGATGGAGTCTTGTTTCATGTTCGTTGTGTTTGTCACATTTTTAATTTAATAGTTCAAGATGGTCTTAAGTTTATAGAAAATCAATTGAAAAAAATTAGATGTGCTTGCAATTTCATTATGATAGCACCTTCCAGAAAATAAGTTTTTGATACACTGTGTGTAGAAAATAGTATGAACCCACGATCATTTATTACTGATGTAGGACATAGAGGGAACTCAACTTATTTAATGATTGAACATTGTGAAGGTTACGAGAATTTAATATGTGAATATTACAATGGTCGGCACTCAAACGGCTCAACTTTTGATTTGGGAACTTGCAAATCGTGTTAAAAAAAATTTGAAACCATTTTACGATGCTACAAACGAATTTTCCGGTGTTTATTATCCCACTAGACCTTTAGTCTTGAAGCATTTTTATTGTATTGCAAATAACTTTAACAAGTACAAGACATGTCCTATTTTTTCTGATATCGTTAAAGCAATGGAGACTAAGTTTAGAAAGTATTGGGAAGATTTACCAGCTTTGTTTCCATTAGCAACGGTTATGAACCCTAGAATAAATTTAGAGGGAACTAAACACACCATAAAGGCAATATCAAATAAATTAACTTTTAAAACCCCTTTAACATGCACAAATTTAGAAAAATGTTTATGTGAAATGTACGAGATCAATGCCCAAAGGTCAGGTAAAAATGTTGGAAGAACTGCTCCCACCCCTAATGTGATACAAAATCAAGACAGTGATTTACTTTCCTACCTTATGACTATGAAGGGAACTTCTAGTTCTAGTACACTTCCTAGTGGTTGTAGTTCTTCTAATACATATAGTTCAGATGAAATTTCAGGAGAGTTAACTAGGTATTTCTCACACGACCTTCTTAGTATGTTAGACGAGGACGAAAGAAATAATTTTGACATTCTTAAGTGGTGGAGACAAAACGAGCGTCAATACCCGGTTGTTTCTATGATTGCACGAGATCTACTAGCACCTCTGGTATCAACTGTAGCATCGGAGGATGCTTTTAGTGCAGGTGGTAGAGTGTTATCTGAATATAGGTCAAGGCTTAAAGAAGACATACTGGAGGCCTTAATGTGTTTAAAGGATTGGCAGTTTGCGGAGAAAAGGAAACAAGATAGGATATGTGAAATTCTTGCCGAGGAATTCGGAGAACAATCGTATTGGTGAGTAAATTTTTTCTTTTTCTTTTTTCTGTATTTTCAATTGTTTCTTTCAAATAAAAAAATTGTACACTTAATATTTTGTTCGTGTACAATTTTAACTCCGCCTACAATAATTTAAATGTAGCCGGTCCCAAGCCCGAATTAAAGGAGGAGGGTTTTTTAATGTTCAATTATTTATCCGTACTAACCGTTACAAAAAAAAAGGGTCCACGAGCCGGCCCGTGGTCAGATGGGCCAACGGGCCGGCTCCGTGGGGGGACGAGCCGGCTCGTGGACTGGTAATGGACCGCTGTCAAATGGGCCGAGCCAGCCCGACTAGGCCCGTTTGACACCCCTAGTAGCAGCTGACTATTTCTCATATGAGGTAGCAGGATCCCAGTTGAGCCTCCTACCATGTGACACGACAGTGGCAAATGCCAGAACGACTTGTTTATCCGAGTTTAACTCAGCAAGAGCCAGAGGAAAAAGACCAATGGTGATAAAGAAGAAAAGAAATATATTCAAGTCATAATTAAGGAAATTGGATTCAAAAAGTAACAGAAAGAAAAAAAAATCCCTATGTAACACAAAATTAATAAAAAAAAAACCCTCAGAAATAAACATCTCAATCCAAGCATATCTACCTGGTTCCATTTTCAGGTTCCGTCTGGGCATTAGATCAAGAGTCCTCTCTTCACCTCCTGAAACTGTTGAAACATCAGTTCTTAAAATCAACAAGAAAAAGATGTAATTTATGATGTTTCGGATCAAGCCTTATTCTCAATGAGGAGAAGGTAAACACGCAAAGTACATAAACTGATTTACATTGCAGAAAGTCTCTTAGCAAGAAGCTAGAGTCAAGGCTTCCAAGATCTGGAAAGCAAAAGGTTCTTGCCAAGAGACTTTCTGTTTGTAGTGTAAGATTGCATAGAAAAGTTGAAGAAACGCATTAGCTTCAATTCTTTCTATTTTCATTATACAGGTGAAGGTAACCACTACATACTTGGACATGTGCACAATCCATCAATTTCTCAGCATCTCCTAGCCTTAAAACATCATGATAAACATATATTCTTATCTGCAAATCAACCCAAAATTCATCAGATTTCAGTTAATGGAATTCTGGGTTTTAACTTGCAAATTGTAAAATGATCTCAAGAACAGACAAAAAAAAAACATGGTAAATTTTGTAATTGTAAAGTTAAGAAAAGGGAGCCTGTGCGGTGAGAGCGATGAAGAGAGAGGCACCAAAGGTGCCTTTTTGAGATGTACTGTTTTGACGGGTGCTTTTCTTCCTGTTAAATCACTGCATTTGTACAGGTAACAAAAACTTGGCATTTGAACTTGAATTTATGTGGCAGCAAAAACTTGGGGTGGGAATCAGAAAATGGTTTATGATTTTTTTTATTTAATTCGATGTCTAGACGGGAAATCATGGGTGGGAAAATTTGCTGCACTTAGCTCCTTTTATACAGAATATAGATATAAATTATTCTTCTCCAAACTGAATTCAATACTTAGAACCCGTGCGAGTTCAAAGTTCTAAAATAATTAACCATTAATTTAATTAGTCAAATTTGGAAATACATCTAGGTAAAGAGTTAATTTCAAGAAATTAAATTTTTTAAGAAAAAATAATTTATCCAAAGATGCTTGGATACAAATTTTACATTTTTTTTAAGCGAAGCCAAATATGTTCCAAGACTTCCTACAGCTATGAGGGAGTCCTTTAGACCATTTGATTTTGAAATCTTGTCTTTCTCTTCTTATAAGAGGAAAACATAACATTCATAGGGAAATAAAATATAAGATCGAAATTGACCTCCAAAACATTGGAATCCTTTATTGCTCCAAAGAAAAAATTTAAGAACTTAAACCCAACATTAACAGCCTTCATGTATATCAAAACTAAAGACATTCAAATGCATATTTGTGCATTGCTTAACCACAAAACTCTGCGAACATCTCAATCATTTAGAAAAAAACAATAACAATTTTTTTCCCAATAAGCGTCCCAGAATCTCCAAAAAGAAAAAACAAAAATGTGTAGTTAAATAGTGATAAAAAAACGTATACATACCTTTGGAGCAGTTATATTTCACAATTGATGGCTTTAACATTTAAAGGGTAAACTGCCAAATTGTGAAAGAATGTAAGGAACAAATCAACAAAATGCACTTCACCCATTTAAAACAGAATAAACTCAAATTGAGAATATTGAGAAACAAAAATGGAAACAATATAAACCTTGAGAAAGCGAGCTCCAATAGGTAGTATCAAAAGCGATATTGGACTTCAGTCGAGCAGATGCAATGACTCAATTCTTGACTTCAAATTGTACAATGCATGTGATTTTACAAAGAGCACAGGAAGAAGTCAAGTTTTAAATTCCACTTACACTTTGTACATCTAAAGAGGTAGGCCATTTGATTGTATGACAACCCAGCTTCTTCAAATGCAACATGCCATTAACCCACATAGTGTTAGCATCAATATCCTTGAGAACTTCTCTTTTTAATTTCGTAACTTTGCTCTCTGAAGATCTATCTAGAATGACTACTGGCTTTGAAGATCAAAAACAAAGGATAGATCAACATAAATCTTACAAATCAAAATTAAACAACGACAATTTATATTGGGCTACTCAGCTCTAAATTTGAGAAGTTCCACTTGTATTGATACACCATGTCAAACTAATCCCACTGGAATCGAAAAAAGAAAATCAATTGGACTTGCTATATTAGCATCTTTCGATTAGTATAGCTTAAAAAATCACTTTCGAGTACATTTGACCAACATAAAATCACAATATAAACATATATTAACGTGCAGGTTCAGCAGAAAATTTTATAATACCCAAAAATCATCATAGGGCACCAAGGTATCAATGTAAAAAAAGGCCTCATAAGAGTTGATATGGCAAAAATGGACTTCGAAATCGGAACATGCAGGTTCTACAGACAATCCTGTCTGGCAATGGGTCGCCGGAGACTCATCGGACCGCCGGAATCTTCCGGAATATCACCCGTAGCACGAGAAGATGCTCCTCACCCTCGTGAAGCCAACAATGTAAACTATTTCACGATTGGAGCACCATTTTGGACGGAATCTGAGATTTCATCTCCGATTTTCACTTCCTTTTTTCGGCCATTTCTCGTCGTCCAGTCGTCATTTCCTACCCAAACTTTGGTAGAGTGCTCTCCTGGACGTCGCGGTGCTCCTGGTGGTAGTGGTTCACCGGATAGATGGCCGGACTGGAAAGGTTGATAAAAGGCCAGCCTCCTCCTTTCTTCTCGGTCGAAGATGCTCTCTCTCCGTTTCGGTCAGTCGGTTCTGCCTCCACAGTGTACAAATTTTGTGGACGTTGCTCTCACTTGCTTCACTTACAGTCGGTGCTTTCTAGCTTCAGTTTTTAGACTTCTTCAACTGCTTCTTCGAAAACAATTTTTGCCTTCTTCACAGTCTCACGTTTTCAGCCATGACCATTGCTCTGATACCATTTTTTTATGCATTTCTCAGCCTTGAAGATGAACCCAGCAACAAGAAGATACCCAGTGGTTTGAATCCCAGCAACCATAACCCAGTAGGTGTTTTGAAATGGCTTTTTTAAATTTGAAATGCATAAGAATAATTGCAGGTGGGCCCTCCAACATGATTCCTTGTTACTGAATGGTTTTTAGGCGAGATCCTTTTTTTTTTCTCACAGTGACTTTTTTATTTTTTTTATTTTTTTAGGGATGTTTTTGGGGGGAAACATGGGGGGGGGGGAATATTATGCTATTATTCTCCTTTAATATAAGAATAAAATAATATAAAAATAATTATCAATTATATATTAAATTAAAACTAATAGTATTTAAATAGAAAAATCCATCAAACAACAACTTGTGTCCGTCCATCGCAGCTCCCACCCCCATCCAAAAGTGATTTTTTTCTTCAACTTTTTCACACCCCCACCCACCCCACAAAATGAGGTTTCTTTTTTCTTTTTTCTCTCTCGATATTTTCCCACTATATCCTACCACTCTCATCCTACCCAATCCACCTCACAACATCTCACCCATAAAGTGACAATTGATCACACAAAATCACAATTAAAAATTTAATCGCAAATTTCACCCTAATGGGCCTAATTCCACCCAACTTCAACGTACATGCAAAGTCACATTTGATCACACAAAGTCACAATTCAATCACAATTACAAATTTAGTTGCAAAATTTACCCCACCCTACCCCACCTCACCGACATAGAAATTCAAAGCTGGTCACATAGAGTCAATTGGGTCACAATTAAAAATTTAATTGCAAAACCCCACCTCACCCCAAAGTCACAATTTGTCACACAAGGTCACACCTCGGTAACACAAAGTTGTAATAGGTCACACGATATCACATCCCACCCAAAAAAATGATTTTTTTCTCTATTTTCCCCACCCACCCACCCACCCCATCCAATCCCCACCCAGACCCAAAATAATTTTTTTTCTCTATGTTTTCCCACCCCCACCACACCCAACCCGCAAAGTCACAATTGATCACAAAAAGTTACATTTCAATCACAATCACAATCGCAAATTTCACAACAACCCACCCCATCCCAGCCAACTCTACCCCATATGCAAAGTCACATTTGGTCACACAATGTCACAATTCGGTCAAAATTACAAAATTTAGCAAAACCCCACCCACCCACCCCAACTCAAACTCACGATCACACAAGGTCACTGTTGGCCACACAAGGTCACAGTTTGGTCATACAAAGGCGCGGTTAGGTCAAACGAAGTCATAGTTAGGTCACATGAGATCACAATTAGGTCACAATTGGTCACACAAAGTCACAATTAGGTTACAATTACAAATTTAGTTACAAAATTCACCCCTCACACCCACACCTCACCCAACATACAAAGTCACAGTTGGTCACACGAAGTTACAATTCCGTCACAATTACAAATTTAGTTGCAAAATCCACCCTACCCCACATGCAAAGTCACATCTAGTCACACAAGGTCACAATTCGGTCACAATTACAAGTTTAGCTGAAAACTCACCCCCACACCACCCTACCTCACTCGCAAAGTCACGTTTGATCACATAAAGTCACAATTTGGTCACACAAGGTTACAATCGGTCACATAAAGTCATAGTTTGGTCACACGAGGTTACCACTCCACCACAATCCCAAAGTTACAGTTGGGTCATACAAAGTCACATCAAGTCACACAAGGTCACAGTTCAATCGCACGAGGTCACGATTCAATCACATGAAGTCACATATAGTCACAGTTCGCTCACACACAGTCACAACTTGGTCACACATAGTCATACTTGACAAACTATTGGTCACATCACGTCCTCATCCAATTGTTACACAAAGCACAGTTGGTCAAAATCTCTAATATAATTGGCCACAATCAACCATAATCGCTCACATATTTTTTATTTATCATTGGTCACAACTTACACGTTTCTTGGTCACAGTTAGTCAATATTTTGTCAAATTATCTAATAATTGGTCACATTTCGTACTCATCACAAGTCAAATAAAGTCACATTTGCCTTACAAGTCACAATTTATCAATGTTTTAGTCACAATCATCCATAATTGGTCACGTATTATTTTTTATTTTTTAAAATTGCTCACATATTATTTATTTATTGATTAATTGATCACAACCATCCATAAGTCACATTTAGATTTAGTCGAATTTTTGGTCACAATTACTATTCAAACCAACCACTAACCCCCACCCCAAACCCCAACACTACCATGGTACATAGTGCAACCGTCGCGACCAGCTGCCCCTAACATCGCCTTCACCACCACCACCAGTCCACCACCACTACCTTCACCGCCACAACCCCACCACCACAACCCCACCACCACCACCAATCCACAATCACACAACCGTCACACACGATCACCAACCACCAATGCATAACCACCACTAATACCAACACACACTGACGAAGAGATGGCCAACAGACTCCAACTGCATGTAGGACACCAACACTAACATCGTATATATTCTCAACCGAGCAAACACCATAAAACTGCTGCTGAAATCGAATTCTCAATCCACCAACCATCAAAAAATAACCGGAGGAATCAAAGCATACAACCTTCAACCGTCGCTGCTTGGTCGTAGCTTCGTCGTAGCAGTGGCGTCATTGCTTCATCGTAGCGACAGTGCCGCTGCTTCGACCGCATCTGTAGTGGCGAAGCCAGCTGCGAGATCCGTTGCTACCACATCTACGCAGGGGCGGAGCCAGTTCAGGCCGAGCATAAGCTCATGATCGCACTAACTTTAGCTCCACCCTTGAAAGATGAATTCCAGCCTACAATGAAATCTGAACCGAAAGGGAATAAGTAATACGTAAGTAAGTGAGAAAGAAGAAAATGCCCAAAATAGCTGGAAAAATTTGGGAATATCTTACCTGATTTTGGAAGCATCATGGGGGAGAAATTCCCAGCACAAAAAAAGGGAAGAAAAAAAGAGGTGTAGAAGAAATAGCCGCGAGATTTTGTATGTGTGTGCATGTGACTGACTGTGAGTGAAAAGAGGAAGAGAAATGAGTGTGGTTGGTCTGTGCACGAGAGAGAGAGAGAGAGAGAGAGTTGAAAAGGAGAGATGGTTTGGTACCAAAAGGGAGATGGGACCCTTAATGGCTTTTTCATTTCATAAACAATAAGGTTGAAAAAAATAAAAAAATGAAACTTGTATATTAATAATTCGTCTAACATACACGAAGTAAAAAATTGAATCATTTTGGTACTTAACTTTCAAAAATTGATTTTTTATATTTCTTATTTGCGAGTTAAAATTTGTTTACTTATCATTTGTGAAATTAAATTTTCTCTTCATTTTTATTTTTTCTCAGGAAGAATTTTTCGAGGGCAGCGTTACCCCCTAAACTCATTTAATTTTCACCCGCGCTAACCTGAAATCTTGGCCCTGTCCCTGCTTCTAAGAGGCGGCGATCTCGCCACTACATCATGCGGTGGCTTGGAGTGGGTAGAGAAATAGGAGTCTTCGGTTGATTGTAGAGAGAGAGAGAGAGAGAGATCGCGCCTAGTTGCATAGAGAGAGAGAGAGTGCCTGGTTGTATAGAGCAGTCAGTAGTTTGTTTGATTTTTGAATAAAATAATTAATTATGTTAAATGGTAATTAACACCTAACTTTTAGAAAAGTAAAGTTCACCACCCCATTTTTGTAAAGTGATCTTTAAGTATAGGAGTTGGTGTAATTTTCCCTTGCTACTATCCTTACTTATTGACTACCAACTTCTCGTGTCTAGCCTGAAAGGAAATGGGTAACATTGTGAAAACTGTACATTACAAAAACTTCACTTACTAATATGTATTATCTATTTGCTTCTTGTCACTACTATTCATTTGGGACTTCTTCTTCGATTCGCAAGCAGGGTTGGGAGAGGGTAGAATGTTAGGGACCGTTTGTCCCATCCTTCGAATCTGACAAAATTATCAATGAACAAGACTACAAGTAATGATCTTGTAGGGGTAGTTTTATTCTCGCTTTTGGGTTCGACAACCTCCATTGATTTTGAAGCCTCTCTAGACTGAAGAATTCATATGGAGCCCAGTGACATTCAGCGTTTTGGATTTTTGTTTCCTGATTGAACCCATCGACAAAATGGCTAGATGGATGAGACGAAAATGGGATGTTTTCAACAATACTTCTGTCTTCTTATCTTTTTTGGAGTAGAGGCTGAACGACGATGTAGAGACATAGCCTTAATCATGCCAAAATAATGATGAAGAAATGGGTTTTTGGAATATTGCCATGGGTTTTGGGATTTATGAAGCAGCAATCTAGAGAGATTTCAAGGAACATGAGGATACTTCATTTTAGGAAATTTGAACATGTTACATGGCTTGTTTGGTGGAGTAAAATTGGATACCAAATTTGTTAACTGTATGATTATGTATGTTTTCAGATTTCATTTTTACTGTAAAATTTACATTATATATGGTATAAAAAATGTTAAAAGATAATTTATGAATATTTATCAAAACACGTATCTGGTGTAATTTCCTCAAAATAATAAACCAGAACCATATTTATAGAATTTTATTGGCTTAGGAAAATTACACTATTACTACATGAATTGCGGACCGATGAATTGTTTTATCATCTTTGTGAGGAAACGGGCCATAAATTAAGTGTTTTAACGATTGTACCGCAAACATATCAACTCGATTTTGGATTTAACGTTCATAAATAAACTTTTCTTTTTAAAAAAAAATTTATACTACAAAATTAGGCTCGTACAATATATGTGCAAGACTCAACTTACATACTCTCCTTAAGACCGATACTTTTTCTTTTTATATATTATTCTTCAACATATTTTTCCCAAAAAGAGATGTAGGATAGACTTTTTTAGTATATTTTGATTTTTTAAGCATTGATTATTAATTTCAAGTATTTTCCTAAAATATTAATAATTAATTTTAATAAATATTGTTACATGAAAAAGAAAATAGTCAAAATATAAAGAGATCATATTAAAGAGAAAAAAAGAACAAGTTGAAAGAGAAGAAAAATAATGATTTATTTAGTTGTAGGCTTAATGTTTCAAAAAAATAACATGAAAAAAAGAAGAAAAGAAAAAATTACAATTTAAAAGTTTTTTTTTTTAAAGTCTTTCAAAATCTTGAAGGTTAATGAGAGACAAATTAAGAAATTTTGTGGTTGTACTTTCTGTTTAAAGGTTAATACATATAGAGATTTTAAAAGTTAATACATAAATGATTTCCTATGAGTCTTTAAAAGTTAGACATTTTTAATAACACGTGATTTTTGAAGACTTTTAAAAGTCTTTACATAATAAACCATGATTTTTATGAACTTTTAGAAAGTTCATTAAAATTCTATATTAAATATTTCAAGATTTTTATGTAATCTCTAAAGTCTAATTAAGACTCTGTTCGGAAACTTATTTAACCAAATTAAATTGATTAATTTTTCTAAATAAAATATGTGGTTAAAAATTGGAGAGAGAAAATATATGTGATTTTGAAAATTGTGTAAATTATAAATTGTACTCCCTCTGTCCCATGAAAATAGATTTGTATTTCTTGTTTGTCCGTCCTAAATTATAGTTTACTTATTGATCGGTATTATTTTCCTGCTTCAAAAAAAAAAAAAAAAAACTAAGGAAAATTCAATTACCTGACATATTCGGGTCTCACCCTATATTTGCTCGGGCTCCTCCCGTTATCAAATGGTTGGTGTTGTATCGAACTTTCCTCCACTCAACAATAATAGGCTTAGAGGTTTAACCTCTAAGCCCGGGCTCATTAGGTCGGTTAAACCCCGATCACATTACTTCGAGTTGTCACTGATGGGTTAGGTCGGCTCTTCCCGGCCTATTGGCCATACGAACAGGCCTCAAAATCCTTTTTGACAATGTGCCTCATTAATGGGCTATGTTTTGGGCCTCAAGACGATACGCGTTCCGAAAGGAAACATTTCGCTAAAAGGAAACTGAATCCCTATAAGTTTAGAACTCTTCCTAAAAGGTAAGTTTATACCAAAGAGGACTCCTTCCTTCCTTAATTAAGGAAAGTTGTGGGCTTTTCAGCCCTATAAATACAGCCTCTTTGATCACATATGATTCATTTAATATTCTTTACGTTTTTCAGTTAAATATTCTCTCTCTACTTTTCTCCAAAATACTAATTCTCACACCGGAGGGGCGACGAGGAGAATTATCCTTGCCTTTTTCCAGGTCATCCAAGGTGAATTCATCTATTCCAGCAATCAAGTATCACCAGATCCTGCCACGTCAAGGTTAGAATTTTTTACAGCATCAATTGGCGTCGTCTGTGGGAAGAGACACAATCAGCCATGGTTAATAGACGTCAGGCTCGTCCCTCCACATCCATCAGACCCTCTGTTCCGGCCAATACCTCAGTTAAAGAAGATAATCCACCGCCTATTGAAGAAGTTGGGGAAGAACAAAATCCAAAAATCACACCAGACAGTGAACCGGTTAGTCGGGAGGATTTCAACGAACTCCAACAGAAGCTCCGCGAACTCCGTCAGGCTCTTCAACAACAGAATAATCATCAAGCGCCCCCTAACCTGAACACTCCAGGTACGATTCCCAGGAAGGATCACAGGCCAATTAATCTTATAGATGACAATTCCTCGAGAATCGGGGGTGCCAATCCCATGACTGAGGGATCTGCCAACTTGACATAGCAAGAACTCTCAAGAATTATTCAAGAATGAATTGCTGATGGAATAAGAAAAAACACACAAGGTCGGACCTCTTTCATAAGAAGAACCCCTTTTACTCCTGAAATAACGTCGTTCCCCTTACCAGAAAGATTTAAATATTCTCGGATAAAGGAATATGATGGAACAACAGATCATAACAAACACTTGAATACCTACACTGATATCATGGACATGCAAAATGCTCCCGATCAGATTCTATGTAAGGCCTTCCTTCAAACCTTAACAAATTCAGCCGGAGACTGGTTTTCTACAATACCCCCAGGATCAATCTCTTCCTTCTCCAATCTTACTGAGAAATTCACGACTTTCTTTACAAGTAGCAAAAGGATCAAGAAAATCGCCGCTTCCCTCGTGCAGTTAAGGCAAGGACAAAATGAAACACTGCGGGAGTTCATGACTCGTTTTAATGCCGAAAGACTTCAGATTCCAGATCTTCACATCTCATCGGCCACTTCAGACCTGACCTTGGCTATTCGTGGTTCCTGAATTCAGAATGTCCTTGTCAAGAATCCACCTGCGAATGTGATATAACTTCTCAGAAGGGCCGAGAAATACATAAATATGGAAGAAACACTGTTGTCGGTTAGGGCACAAGATCAAGTTCATGGAGCAATAGTACAGTCTTTGGAACTCGTCAAACAGGGGCATAAGATATCAAGGCAAGAGGATGGAAAGAATTTTTCCTGGCCTAACACAAAGGGAAGCAGTTATGGGCATCAGAGTTTAACTCCATTAAATGCGCCTCGATCTTACATACTCATGGAAATCAAAGGGCGCGAAGATTTTTGTTGGACAAAGCCTATCAAGGGGAAGATCGACGAAAAGAATCGACATAAGTATTGTGACTTTCACAAGAGCTCGGGTCATACCAAAGATGAGTGATGAACACTAAAACAGGAGATAGAAGCCCTCATAAAAAGAGGCTTACTGGGACATTACATAAAGAAAGAAGATAAAGATTAGGTAACCACACATATTTTTTCTCTTCAATTTTAAGCCGCTATTTTTTACCTCAAAATCATAAATAAACAAGTTTATAAACCAAACATTATTACCAAACAGAGGCTTAATTGCTTAATCATTTCATCATTTTGACAAAAATTGACATGTTTAAAAAAATGAAAAATAAAATATATTAATTAATATATTTGAATTCAAATAAAATATATGTAAGCAACACATTAAAAAATATAGTTAATAAAAAATTATAATATATTAAAAGGGAAATAGACGATGTGGTGGGCAAATTTTCAGAGAAAAATGTAAATAAAAGTAAAATAAAAAATTTAAATAAGTGTCAAATTTTGAGTGACATGGTATATTTTTTGTACATGTAACATTTTTTATTTTTAATAGTTTTGTCCTTTTAAAAGTTTCAAATTCAATAAAATTTTGTATTGAAACTTTATTTTTTATTTGATATGATTAAATCAAGATATTTTTAAAATTATGATTTAAAAATTATATATTCCGTGTGTTGCACGGGTGGACAACTAGTTTATTCTAAAAGTAAAAGTCAGGAGAGAAAATTATTTTGGAGGAAAATTTGCATTTAATGACAATCTCTCCTCACTTCTACATCTATTTATAAAATATAAAGATATAAAATATAAATATGAATATAAATAAATAAAGAAAAGACAAAGATTTTGGTAGGAAAATTTATTATTTATTATATATATTTAGTAAGAGTTGTAATAAATATACTATGTGTAAATGTCTTACATTAGAAATGAAAAAATTAGATTAATATATTTGAACATAAATATTAAATAATGTGATATCTATATAAATGTGTTATGTAGGAAATGAAAAAATTGGATTAATGTATTTGAACAAAAATAAATGTGATATTTATGTAAATGTGTTATCTAGAAAATGAAAAAATTGTACTCCAGCTGTCTCATTTAGGCTCTGTTCGGCGGCTTGTGGAGAGAATTAGAATTATTTGGTTGATTTATTTGTATTTTCTAGGTAAGATGTGGGGTTAAAAATTGGTTTGAAAAATTGTGTAATTGGAGATAGAAAATATGGATGGTTAAAAAGTGATTTGGGAAATTGTGTAAATTAAATTTATTGTCTTTTTTGTCTTTTAGTGTATTAATTTGCCAAATTAAATTACTACCGAACGGTCCCTTATGTAGGCTAATTTGACTTTTCACACAGATTAAAAAGACATATGTAATGTTATTGAAAATGTAATTTTTGTGAAGAAAATTCTCAAACCACCATTATTTAAGTATCAAAACAATTACTATCGAAAGTAATAAATAAGGGTACATTAGCAAACAAACAAAATAAATATTTTCCAATAAAGAAACACGCTTATATAATTTGGATAAGAGAAAAATGAAATAAAGCCAATATAAATGGGATGTAAGGAGTATTAATATATTTGAATATAAATAAATGTCATATCTATGTAAATGTGTTATATTGAAAATGAAAATTTTGAATTAATATATTTGAAAATAAATAAATACATGCTATATAAATTTGTTAAGTTGGAAATGAAAATTTTGAATTAATATATTATGAAAATAAATAAAGAAAATATAAGGATTTTTGTGAGAAAATTTATTATTTATCACATATTTAGTAAGAGTTGTAATAAATGTACTATGTGTAAATGTGTTATATTGAAAATGAAAATTTTGTATTAATATATTTGAAAATAAATAAATACATGCTATATAAACTTGTTAAGTTAAAAATGAAAATTTTGAATTAATATATTTTGAAAATAAATAAATAAAATCAATGAAGTTTTACTTCCTAATATGTCAATAAATAAGTAGGTTCTTCAATAACCATATTACAAAAATAATTAATTATTTGCTATCAACTTTTTACCACCGATGATAAATTGTTAGAAAATTTAATCATTTTATCATTTTGACAAAAAATTGATATGTTTAAAAAAAGGAAAAATAAAATATATTAATTAATATATTGGATTTCGAATAAAATATATGTAAGCAACATATTAAAAAATAAAGTTAATTAAAAATTATAATATATTAAAAGGAAAATAGTTTGTAAGGTAGGCAAATTTTCAGAGAAAAAAGTAAATAAAAGTCAAAAGAAATTTAATATAAAAAAATTTAATTAACCGTCAAACTTTGAGTGGCGCGGTACATTGAGTTTACATGCAGAACTTTTTATTTTGATTAGTTTTGTCTTTTTTAAAGTTTCAAATTCAATAACATGTGTTACGTAGGAAATGAAAAATTGGATTAATATATTTGAACATAAATTTCATTTCATATTGTTGAAATATAAGGATGAAAGTATAATTGTATTTCTTCATTATGAAAGTGTTACAAAGCAAGATATAAATAGAAAACTTAAAATATATAATTGCCTAGTAGTCCCTACACTATTCTAAACAATTATCTTGGTCCTTACAATATTAATACAACATTTCAACACTCTCCCTCAAGTTGATGCATAGATAAACATCAACTTGAAAATAATGTAAACAACAAACTTGAAGAAACTACTTCAAGTAAATAACAAAGTGCTCCCCCTTCTTCCAATTTCAATAGTTTTCTTGGACGATGCCATAACGAAGGATCAACTTGGATACATTAAAATCCACAACCCGTAAACAACGGAAAATCCTTACTCCGGACACAAAGGAAAGCCAACATAAAGAGACGTAAACCAGTCAAGAGGCGATCACCAGGTCGACCTAATAAAGGAATTGATCTTACGAATAAAAGGCTAACAAAAAGACACCAAGAAAGATAGTGAAATTGAAAAGTTAGGGGCTGAATTGCACAAAATGAAAGATCAGGGACTGAAATGCAAATTTTGAAAAATCAAGGACCAAAATGAAAATATTGAAAGTTCAGGACTGAAAATGAACTTCCAGAAAGTAGAGGGACTAAAACTGATAAAATAAAAAGATAATGGGCTGAATTGTGAATTTTGGAAGTTGAATGACCAACTTGCACTTTTGAGAAGATTGAGGAGCTGGATAAAACTATTGGAAAATATAAGATTAAGATGTAAAAATCCTGAAACTTGAAAACTATCATGTGATAGCCCAATAATGATCCAAACCAAGACCAATAAATAACCCAATCTTTCCAATCCATAAAGGCCAATATGCAAGGCCCAAACCAAATAATCTAAGCTCAACTCCAATTCAACACTCCTCCACTCTTTAGGCCCAATCAACAAATAAAACCAAATAACCTCATTTATCTCCAAACCCTAACCCTAAATATTTCAGCCAGCTGCCATCGCCGGAGGTCCGGCGCCGCAATCGCCGGAGGTCGCCGCCATTGCCGGGAATTTTTTTTTTCAATACAATCGGCATCCCTCACCAGTCCCGCACAACCCAGATAACTTCTTCACCCCTGCCGCTAACCAGTCAGCCGCCATCACCGGAGGTCGCTGGAATTTCTTCTTCACTCTCTCTTCCTCTACCCTTTCTTTTCTCTTTTCTGCTTCTCTTCTTCCTCGGCAACAGGGAAGACAAACCCAATAAGGGCCAAATATTTTTTGTTTGGGAAACTCATCCAAACACCATCCACAACCCGACGCCGTCACCTCCGTCGGCTTCCCTCTCTTTCTCTCCAACAGTCGTCGCCAGCGGATTCGCCAGTCACTTCATCACCGCGCCTCCACATTCTCCAACTTCCCAGCCTCTCCACCGCCGGGGCTTCACACAGCTACCAAGTAACCACCATCTTCTTCTCTCCCCCTTCTTCGCAGTACACACAACAGAGAGCAAGAGCTGAAGGAGGAAGAAGATTGACAAAAATAAAATAAAATATAAACAACTTGGCCGGACGAGCGGCGGCGGCCGCTCGCCGGAGAACGGGATTTCACAGGAAATTTAGGCTAAGATCGATCCTTGCTCTGATACCATGTTGAAATATAAGGATGAAAGTATAATTGTATTTCTTGATTATGAAAGTGTTACAAAGCAAGATATAAATAGAAAACCTAAAACACATAATTGTCTAGTAGTCCTTACACTATTCTAAACAACTATCTTGGTCCTTACAATATTAATACAACATTTCAACACATATCATATTTATGTAGATGTGTTATATTGAAAATGAAAAATTTGGATTAATATATTTTAAAAATAAATAAATATATGCTATATAAATTTGTTAAGTTAGAAATGAAAAAAATTGAATTAATATATTTTGAAAGTAAAGAAATAAAATCATTGAAATTTTACATTCTAATATGTCAATAAATGAGTAGGCTCTTCAATACGCATGTTTAAAAAATAATTAATTATTTTCTATCACCTTTTTAACTATACATATTTTATCTCTCCAATTTTCAGCAACTATTTTTTACTTCAAAATAAAAAATAAACAAGTTTATAAATCAAACAGTATTACCACGGATGCTTAATCATTTCATCATTTTGACAAAAATTAACATATTTAAAAATAAGAAAAAATAAAATATATGTAACTAACACATTAAAAAAATATAGTTAATAAAAAAATTATAACATATTAAAAAGGAAATAGGTGATAATTTTAATGTGAAATATGTGATTAAAAATTAGAGAGAAAAAAATATGTGTAATTTAAATGTTATGTAAAAAGTTACGTAATTTATAAACCATTTACCGAATACATGCTAAATAAATCAACCAGAGTCCCACTCAATATCTCCACCCTAGTCACTGGGAGACACAATTTGAATTGACAATCTCGAACTAATGATTTTGAACGCGATCGATTCGAACCATGGTGTGGGATACAATTTTTTTTTTTTTTTTTAATCAACCAGAGTCCTCGTCGTCTTGATATGAACGTAGATATTTTACTGATAGGGTTTTTACGTATTTCCTACTGACTGTCTAGGGTATAAGCGATAATTTGCAGAGTAAAAATGGCGTCATCTCTAGTGTCAATTCGCAGAGCTCGATTTTGCACCATTGTCAATTTCTCCTTCAATAAGGTAAGCGCCCCCCCCCCCCCCCCCCTCTCTTTCATTTCTAACTTCAGAACCCTAAAACTAAATCCCTCATTCCCGACCCTCAGAACCCTCTCCACCTCAGCTTTTTCCGGGAGTTTTGGGAGGTCAAACCCTCAACCCTCCGATCCTTCATGGAGTTTTAATCAAATCCCAGACAATCAGTGGGAGAACAATAATTTTGGAAACCCCAGTCCGAACAATAATTGTAAAGATCAAAGTTGTGCAAATAATTATAGTATGAATCGGGGTAATCCAAATCCTGGTCAGGGATATCTGAATCCTAGAGCTCCTAACCCGATTCCTAATTTTCCCCATCCTCAGAATCAGAACTATCGACCAGCGAGTGGTAATGTTAACCAGTGGAATAACATCAATCAAAATCAGCAGTGCCCACAAAACCAAGACCCTAAGTTGAGCCAAAATTATCCTCAACAATGTGGATTTCAGAATCAGGGTTCTCCCCAAAACGTTCGTCAGAGGCAAAATTATCCGCAGCCTGGAGGTGGAAATCATAATCAGGGGTATTTACAAACGCAAAACCCCACTCCACATGATCAGAATGCTGTGAATAGTCAAGTTGTTGATTTATTGAGTCCGTGCCGTGAGGATAAGGTTAAAGAAGTAATTGAACACTTGGATAAGGAGGTGAGAGCTGATGCTGAGTGTTTTAGCTTGCTATTTACTTTGTGTGGGGATTCGAAAAAATTAGAGGATGCAAAGAAAGTGCACGATTACTTCTTGCGGTCGACCTTCAGGAGCGATCTTCTGTTGAATAATCAGGTGCTTGACATGTACGCAAAGTGTGGAAGCACGACAGATTCCCGGAGAGTTTTTTATCACATGCCTGATCGGAATATGGATTCTTGGCACTTGATGATTTATGGTTATGCAGCGAACGGGCTAGGTGATGATGGGTTGGCTTTGTTTGAGCAGATGAGGAAGTTGGGGTTACAGCCAAATGAGGAAACTTTTCTTGAAGTTTTAGAGGCCTGTGCTAGTGCTGAAGCCATTGAAGAGGGTTTCATACACTTTGAATCGATGAAGTCTGACTAAGGTATTGCTCCTGGACTCGAACAGTATCTGGGACTTCTTGGCGTCATTGGAAAGATCGGACATCTTGCTGAGGCAGAAGCTTTTATTGAAACTCTTCCGATCGAGCCAACACCTGTCATTTGGGAAGCATTAATGAGCTATGCTCGTATTCATAGGGATATTGACCTTGAAGATCGAGCTGAGGAATTGATTGATGGTCTGTCTCGGTCCTTCAAAGGTGGTTGCCAATAGGATCCCGACTCCTCCACCAAAGAAGCATTCTGCAATTAATATGCTAATTGGGAGGAACAGGATACCGGAGTTCCGTAACCCTACTCTCTACAAGGATGATGAGAAGTTGAGGGCCGCGATGAAAGAGCAAGCTTATGTGCCTGACACCAGATACGTCCTTCATGACATTGACCAGGAGGCAAAGGAACAGGCATTACTTTACCATAGTGAGCGTTTAGCAATTGCATACGGTCTGATTAGCACTCCTGCGAGGACACCTCTTCGGATCATTAAGAACCTACGAGTCTGTGGTGATTGTCACAATGCTATCAAGATCATGTCCAGGATTGTTGGGAGGGAATTAATTGTCAGAGATAACAAGCGGTTTCATCATTTCAAGGATGGAAAATGCTCTTGTAATGATTATTGGTGATTCTCCCAATCATCAAAGCTTGCAATATATGGTCATGATTCGAGATATTGCCAATATTTGGTAAAATTTTGTCCGGAGAGTAACGATGAACTGTGAACATCCTTCCTTCTTTTCTGGAACTTGTTGGCTCATTATAATAGTTCAAACTTCTGCTGCCAGTTAGCAAAAAGTTTCACCTCCCATCAGCCATTTTAGCTTTTGTAAATGCCTATTGTTAAAACTTGAAGAGTTTATTCTGGATCTGTGAAATTGTATTGCTAAACATTCAAAAATGGTTTATAAATCAGTTTATCTCTCCAATTTTCGGCGGCCACTACTTTTTACTCTAAGAGCCCATTTGGTCCATGAAATTTTTTTACCACAAACCTTTCAAACTCAATTTCAACCATCTATCATTAGTCAAGCTCACAGTTTTTTGACTTTTCTAACCTTATTAAACATTAAAAAAAAAAAAAAAAACTTTTCCATAGATCAAACAAACTTTAAAATCATATAAATAAATCTATTTATAAATCAAATAGCGTTATCAAATGGACTATAAAAATTATTCTTTTCTTTTTTTTCCTCGCACACGGCTATTATATAAAGGGCAATATTTTTCATTTGCTCGGTTGCTCTTACAGAAAATTTCCAGCAGTATTATTCTCACATTCAGCTTCCTTTGAACTGAAGCAGATAGTAACACAATTACAATATAAAAAGTGTTCAGCTTCTTTTGAACTGAGGCAAATAGTAAAATACAATTACAATCTAAAACGTATTCTCTAACACGTGTTAAAAAAAAAAAAAAATCACTAATGAGAAAGAGGTTAATGAAAGAATACGTGTAATCATTATCAGTTCTAGGACAAGTTATACTGCACTTGTATTTGTCATTAAAAATATTTCCAGGTATTTCCAGAGATATCAAAATAAAAAAAAATAAAAATATATATATATATATTTGACTCCTCAATGGTGCAACTATAAGACTGCTTCATCTGAAAGGTTCAAGTAAAAATGGCATACATCTAGGTGGTTTTCCATTACTATCCAAGCCCTCCATCACATCAATATCACTGCGTGCTGTTATCTTCTGCACATATCCTGCAAAGACAGATATGTAGGCATTGTTATTGAAAATCTGTTTGGTTTTAATTAAAAAATTGATTTTTATCAAAGTCAAATTCAACAATTAATCATAACTACATATTTTATGGGTCACACTGTTTTTTAATCACAAATTTTGATTTTTATCAAAATATGCTAAAATTTTGAGGTTTACAACAGATATTTAACGTAAGATGATGACACAGATTTCACATATCAAACTAGTAACCTGCAGCTAAAGAAGTGTCTCAAAGCAAACTATTTGTAATTCTATCGTTGATATAAAGTTCTCACTCCACTCTAAATATTCCCAACAATATCTACATCAATCCATAAAAGAGCATCCATCCGACATGTCCAGAGGGAAGCAAACTTTTGTGCTAATTGGATGGCCAAACATTTCGACCATTTAAGCTTAGCTTACATAATTTCATTTTCCCTCCGAGTCATCTATCTTTTCATTTGCTTGTTGATGATATTGGTGTATCTTGACCAAGATTCGTGTAATTTTGTGATTGATTTCTTAATTCCGTAGTGTGAGACAGTGAGTACTGTGTTCGATAAACTCATTATAAATGTGTTTATAAATTACACATCATACCACTTTTTAATTACACTTTTCAAATCACTTTTCAATTACATATTTTACTTCAAAAACAACAATAAATATTTTATAAACCACAAATGGGCCGAACAAAGGCTTACAAGAATAAGGGGGAAAAAAAGGAGAGCATTCATACAAAAGGGAGGAGAAAACTAAAAATAATACTAACGCGAATTCTGATTATACAGGAAGGTAAAACCCACTTACAAGATCAACCAAAACAAACAAATAAAGATGTACAATGAAAAAGATGAAGAAAAAAAAATCTTCAGAAGGAAGCTGAATGTATACAGTAGCATAAAAACTTGGTCAGAAAATCTATGATCCAGCAACGTCATTTCTTGCCGGACATGCTGAATGAAGTAACTTTCATTGGGGTAGCCACAACCAGTGGAGCATCTGGTGAGTTGTTGAAGGCAAATTTATCGTGCATGAATCGACTTTCAATAATGGATTCATCCTTCAACACTATTTTGTAGCAGTAGCAACTCTTAAGCCCTTGCTGATTTTGGTAGCAATGGTGTGCACTGTTCTTCACCTGCTGAAAATTCCATATCACACTGAACTTGCCCACTGTGGCAACCAAATGCCTTTCTTGTTTTCCACTTTCAGTAACCTAATGACAAAAATAATCAGAAAATAAGCCGGGCTGAAACAAAGGGCATTATGTAACACATTTAAATAGCGAAGAAGTCAGGCACGTATATTGACAAGATCTTGAGCACTAAACAAACTTTGTTTGGTCAGATCATGTGGAGATATTCGAGGAATGTTTGGTTGAAAGTGTGAAAAGTGATGGGACCAAACAAGTTCTAAGCCCCCGTTTTGACAGTTTTTGATATTGATATAAGCTAGTGAAACTTCATTTTTAACAACACATTTCTTTAGACGCACAACTTGTATCCTTTCTTTAACCATACTTTTCATGGGACCTACTAGTTATAACGCGTAATCTCAAAAAGCTTTGTCACACGAGGGCTAAATCATAACTGGACAGTTAGGAAAAGTTATATCTCAGGAATGGAAAACAGATAATTGAATATTCAATTTTTTTCCTTCTAAAAACAAACTAGTACACTAAACTTATTTACACCGCTGAGATTTAAAATAAATTGCAGCGTAATACTGAGTAATGATTACTAAATGGTTGCCGCTAACGTTTTAATAAACAACTAATCATCAACAAAGATGGTCATGATATCCATTAATATGGGGAGATGGGGGGGGGGGGGGGGGGGGAGGAATCACCTACTTATGAAATGCCAATTAATAGAAAATTAGAAATGATGACAGTAATGTGTATTCCATGCAATTACTAGATAAACCACATTTCAATCAAGCAATTTAACAATTCAACCAGATGGATCAACAGTTATTAACGCCCAAAAGTCAAGAGCTATACATAAAACAAAAATAAATGTAACTTACCCAAGAGAAATGGCCAGCATGGAACTTATTATCAGACCCAGCCATGTGTGCGTCCACAGGGGTCAGCTTTAATAATCTTGGTGCCGGAATTTTGTTTCCCATACGACCACTAAAACCAGTCTTAGTTTTCCCATCCTTATCGGTAAATAAGGTGCATATTAGTATCAAATAAGTATCTGTTGTTCCCAACACCCACTTTCCATCATAAGTCACATCAACAGAGGTAATAGGTGAACCAAGACCAGGGAAAGCAGTTTTTGCCTGCCTCATCGAAGTCCTCGAGTACAATCTTATCTTCCCATCAAGTGATCCAACGACAATTGATCCATCTCCAGATGTGGCAAAACAATGAAAATTCGTTCCTCTGGAGAATTGATGCCCTTGGGACCAGTGCAACACAGGCGAACCTGCACTTGCTATCTTCTGAACCATTCCCTGTTTCTCACGCATATCCCACTGGCACAACCTATTATCATCTAATCCCAAGAATGTGGATTCAGAAGGGTCCAACTGTGACCCCTTCGCATCACTGGAAATGTCTTTCATCGTAATCTCAGTCCCATCCTTCTCAAACTTCCATTCAGTGACAATCTTCCCTGTCTCAATATCCAACTGGTGAAGCCCCGTAGAATGGGGCTTCCCTTGCTTCAAGGGACTCATGAGCATCATATTTGTCTCTCCCCTCGTCAAGAGGGCCTTCTTGGGTGTCCCAGAATGCCCTGACGTGGACCCCAATTTCCCACCATCAAACTTCACATGCACGCCTTTACCATGAATTCCATGGCTAAAATTCTTCACAACCTGAACCCCCGAATTGCTAACCAAGAAACTATTATCCAATGCTCCTAAGGTCAAGCTCTGAATCCCCCCATCAGTTGAGGCCTCCTCAAACTCCTCCAATAAGTCTTGATTCCCTCTTTCTGACATACCCTGTGGAGTCTTTCCAGGATTCTTCCACACCCCATCATCTGCACCCTCCCACATAGAATCATCCGACTGCTCTGGTTTTGCCCATCCAATGAAGTCTTTACCGTAAATTTTCATTTTATTATCCTCTGTAGCTCTCAACCCATAAACATTCTCAAACAAACAGTCCTGAAATTGAGTTACAAAATTCCTGTACTCCTCATCTTTCAGAAACTTTATAGCCCAAACCCCACTATCCACAAAATCTACCCTCCGCTGATCCCCAAAGAATTTCATCTGCAAATCGGTTGTAACCCTAGCCTTGATTTTCTCCCCAACTTTCAAAACCCAAAACCCCTCCTTACTGTCAAATTCTTCATCCTCGTCGTCATCACCATCATCATTACCAACTTTTTTAACAAATTTATAAAAAGTCAACTTCTCCGAAACTATCCATTTCGCCTTCGGAGTGTTGCCACCGATGTGATGATAAAGCTTAACGGCGTTTTTTATATTAGCATTGGGAGTTAGCGGGGAAGAGGAAGAGTGTTTTGGGTATTTCAGTTTCAAGGATTGGAGCCTAGAATCGATTGCATTTAGGGTTTCAGCACTGACCTGACCAGTACTTTTTGGAGTATGATCCTCAGCATCGGCGTAATTTCCCGAACTCCCCTCTTCCGATTCATCCTCGCCGGAATATTCCGAGTCGGAAAGTTCGAGGCCTTCACGACTGTGTGAACCCCCCATCGTTTCTGGCTCTCCAATTGATCAAAAGCCCGTTTGCTTTAAATGAAGAAAATATAATGGTGCAAACAATACACACTCAGAAATGGGACCCGAATTCGAAATTGAAAGTGGCGTTTGATGGATTCAAAGCCTCAAGAGTTGAAATTTTACAGAGAAACGGGAAATTTAAAATTCGCGAGTCTGTTAGGGTTTTATAAGGGTAATAAACTAATGTCCAAATGGCTTAGATCGGACGCAGAACGTGGCGGGTATTGCTTGGTGATGAAGTTTTCTATTTTTAGCGCGGAAATGTCGTGTTTCGTTGCATTGAGCTCAATTATCTGTACGGGTTCATTTGGGTTATGGGTTATAACTGGGTTTTGGCTGGGCCGGCCCAACATGTTAACCCATGGGCTCCATTATTTTACCACTATCACTGTACTACACCAAGGAAAATTAGGCCCTACACTGCTACACATAGGGATGGACAAAAAAATCGAAATCGAGAGAACTAAATAGGAATCGAACAAAAAAAATCGAAACCGATCGATTCTTTAGGATAAAAATGAGTACTGAAATCAAAAAATGGAGAACCGAAAATCGATCGGTTCTATTGGAAAACCGAAAATCGAGTTGAGAATCGAATATTCTTAATTTAAATTAAGTACACATGATACTTTTGACACTTTCTGTATCGCTTTACATGATAATTGTTAAATATTTCATATCATGTTCATCTTACATGAAAATTTGTGAACAAATTTTAGAAGATTGGATATTTGGTCTTTCACTCGCACTAGTTTAGTACATCTTTTTGGTGCAACATTTACAAATTAAGACAATGACTGTTGTGTTAATATATAACTAATTTTAAGAAGGATGTATGGTTTGACATTTATATGACTTTTGTGGAGGTGCATTAATGAATTGTGATTTGACATTGAAATCTGAGATAAGAGTTCATTAAAAATTATTTTTATCTTCGAAGTAATCTAAGTTTAAATGAGCTAAATGTTTTTAGTTATGATAAAAGTGTCTATATGTTATCATTATCATTTAATATTTTAGTTCGGATGACCCAGACATTCCAGCATAACCGCATAAGTAGTATATAGAACAATAGAAGATGTATGGTTTGATATTTATATGACTTTTATGGAGGTGCATTAGTGAATTGTGGTTTGACATTGAAATATGAGATAAGAGTTCATTAAAAATTATTTTTATCTTTGAAGTAATATAAGTTTATCTGTTTAAATGAGCTAAATGTTTTTAGTTATGATAAAAGTGTTTATATGTTATTATTATCATTTAATATTTTAGTTCGGATGACCCGGACATTCCGACATAACCGCATAAGTAGTATATAGAACAATAGAAGATGAAGATCCTACTTTTTGATTGTCACAACCCCAAAACCCAGACTAATTTTTATTCCAATTCTGCTGATGACTACTAATAGCATAAAATGAACTGAAAACGTAGTTACCAGTGGCTACTAGTAGCGTGTTTTCTGAAACATGACATATTTCATACATTTTCCAAAAATTCTTTCTAAACTTGTTTAGAACCATTCTATTTGTTTTAAACAATGAGTTTACCCTATTAAACATTCTAGGATCATCATTCTTATGTTGACTTTAACATTTTAATAACAACCGAGTCAAAACATTTTTAAAATGACATAAGAATGATATTCAAACATCGTGTGAAACTTTAAAATACAAGGCCTATTTATTTACATAAAAATCTACTTATACATCTCAAAATCGAGCTCCAAATAGTACTTAACTCTTAAATACTAGAAGAATAGAAATTTTCATTCTAAAATAGTTTTAAATACAAAAGGGCTTAATATTTCCTCTCTTTTGGTTACTAATAAATACTTTTCATTCTCGGCCGGCAATCTCCATAGGGAATCCACTCTACAAAAAGTTATGCTTTATTTCTTATAAAAAGAGATATAAAACAATTATGAACTACATGATCCAGTGAATAAAACTTGATACATGTAATAATAGGTTAATTTCAACATAAAGTGTATAAAGTCATATAAATATCTATCATTCTCATTATTTTCTTGTCAAACTTTCACATTTTCATGAATGGATATAAATCATACACTTTACCTCTTAACTTCAATTTCCATCTTTTCTTAAAGTAATAATTTGAGCATTTGAATAGCAAACTTAGTTTGCTAATCAACTCAAATAACTCTAAAGATCATATTCAATTCAATCATGATAACAAAGTTCATGGAGATTGATATCATACAAGCATCATTTATTTATTCTCTTACATTTGCTTCTTTTACTACTTTCTAATCTTAACATCAATTTTCATATAGTATAAGAAATCATAATCAATTCAACATATCATTTGTAATCACTTCACGACATTTACTTCCATATAACTACATTCAATTAATCAATTTCATATTTATGACATGAATGTAATGCATGAGTGATAATGTTATTCATTTTCTTATGCTTTCTTTCTTTCATGTCTTTTACTTTAGGGGCCATTCCCATATTAGGGTGAGCATCGAGCGCATCATATGTGTATATACGACACAAGGTCACTATTCATAAATAGTTGGCGTGCCTTTACGCCTCCAAGTACAAAAGACTTGGCCTTCCTTTCTTTGGGCTTGCTAGCATATATATAACAGAGACACTTACCCCCGAAGGGTGCCTCGTGAGATACTTACCCCCCAAGGGTACGGGGTACCTCACAACCCATGACCAATTATGGACTTTCTCCCTAGATGCAACAACCTAAATAGGGACATTCTTGATTGCTCATGATCATTTCTTGAAAACATCATTTGAAAGATCTTATACATAATCATTTCTTCACATTTTGAAAACACGTACTTTGCTCTTTTATGTGAAATGATCATGCATGTTTGTGATGATGAGATGAAATGCTATTCATAAATTATCATGTGAAAGACTTTATATAATAACATTCAATCACATATTAAAACATAATATCTTATCCTTAGCCTAATACATAAAAGATCAAGATCAAGTCTTTCACTAAAGAATAAAGTTTCCTATGTTTAATACATAGACTCTCAACCTTTGAGTTACATCGTAGAAGCTGAATTTAATCCTTAACTTCATCAAAATCTTGATTCTAACATATTGAAGAAAACATAATCAAGAAAGTAACCCAAGCAGGTTTTTATATTACTTATGTCACATTTTCGTACACTTATCAAACGTGTAATGACATAAGTATCATAGCTTAAATCTAAACCTATAGCAAGGTTTCATCATAAGTATCATAGCTTAAATCTTCAAAATCCATTTCTAAGATCCTTATAACCATCATAAACCCAAATTAATCCCAACAGATTTTTCATCCATAAATATACATATTTTATCATACCTAACATCTTGTGTAATAACGTGAAATACCAACTAGACCCATAGTGAAGTTCTACATTAAGTTTGATACCTTAAGGTCTCCAAAAATCCAATTCTAAACATCTTTATGGTCATAATTAACCCAATCAATCTCAGCAGATTTTTAGACTATTTTGATGCTAAATAATAACCCTCTAATCATGTGTATTGAGCTTGGAAGATAACTTGAACTGATAACATGTTTTAGACATGAAGTCCAACAACTTTTAACTTCAAAAACTAGTTTAAAACACTTGCAAAATGACCATTTTAAGCAAATGGTTCTAGCAGATTTTTAAAGCATATTTCTTGCCTTATAATGCACTTCAAATCTTGTATATCGATCATAAAATATTACTTAACTTATAAAAAAAATTTAGTCATAAGATCAACCACTTTTTGACCTCAAAACTCAATTAAAAGCCCCCTTACATGGTACTTGAAATCATAGATTTCACACTTCAATAAAATCAATCCAAAATCAAGTTTTGAACGCATGCAAAGTCACGTTTCAAAGTGTACATTCCAACAGATTTTTATACTAGTTCAACTCCTTTTAACATGCCTTAGATCATGTAAAATGTATAGTAAAAGAGTTTAGGTTAACAATATTGTTTAAGTACAAGAATTGAGATACTTTCTAGTATGAAAACTAATTTCAAACACTTTCATAAGAACAAGATAAACAACCTTAAGAATCTTTAGTCTTTAAACCAACATAGATTTGGAATTTTATACATTAAGCTCATAAACAAGCTTAAGACATAAGGTAAGACATGATTTAGTGTCCAACATCAATTTGAATCATGTTTCAATACTTATATACAAAATTTAAGTCTCAAATCTTAGTAAATTCAAATCAAAGTAACAATTTAAGATCATTCAAATTGAAGACAACAACTTAATTCCAAACAAACTTTGATATAAGTCTTTAAAATACATCTTCTTTACTCATAACTTTCACATAATGTCCCCAATTTTAAAATTTAATATCCCATTCAAAAATCAGATTTATAGTACTAGTACCTCTCATAAAAACATGTAAATACCTTCATTTAAGTTTCAAAATCAGTACTTAACCTTTTTGCAAGTTCAACTTCTATTACTTACTTTCATCCAAACATTTCTTTACTTATAATCATATTAAAAATATATCTAATGGTTGTTATCATACTTAACATATAATTTTCAATATCTAAAATATAGCACAACATCAACATAATTCAACTATGTCGTTGTTTTACTCAAACATTTCATCAAACACTTAGAAGGCAATTGTGTTCTTAATTTTCAATCTTAAACATAGTTTATTAATTCAGTCATAATCAATAAGTAATATGTTAGAATCTGAAATATAAAGATAATACTTCAACAAAATATGAAAAACTTAACACAATATTACACAAATCAAGTTTCACTCACCTCTAACTTATAAATGATGATTTCGAGTCATAACACCTACAATTATTTAACCAAGTGTTGGAGTAACTTCAATATACTAAAATATTACTTCTTAATCCAAGTTTTACCTAGAAAATCCATCCAAAAGTGAGGGTTTCTCATTTTGGAACAATCTACCCAGAACTGGGAAAGGCTACTAGAAGCCTCTCGTTTTGCCTCTACCGATGCTACTAGTATCCTCGATACAACAGAATTTCCTTTCTCTTCCCTTTTCCTTCTCTTTTTCCTTCTATTTTTCATCCAGCATCTTGCCCATGGTTCCTCTCTTGTGTCTCCACCGAAAAATGAAAGAGAAATTGTAATACCACTTTTCAGTTTTTGTGCAATTTTAAATTTCCACGTAATACTCCTGTGAATGTTTTATAAATTTATGATCTTTAATGTCTATAATTTGAATTATTTTGTAGTGGAAGGACTTGGACGCCATCTCGATCAATGTGCCAATTACAAGTTTTTAAATTGTTTATTTTAATAATTTACGTGTAAGTTTATGTGATCATTGGTTTTACTGCCTAAACATGCTATTTTCTATTTTACTGTGTTAAATTGAAAGTTGGGGGGAAATTTAGTGGCATTTGGAGAGTAAATAGAACTTGTAGACTTAATTATGCAAATGGAGAGAGTTGAGGGACTGGATTTCAACTTTTCGAAAGTTTTGAATTTATAACCCTAACCCCCCTTCCCATACCCGACACTCTCACTCTCAATCCCTGTCTCTCGTCTCGCTCTCGCTCTCGCTCTCACTCTTGGTCTTCGTCTCTCCCTCCTCACACACAACCCGCCGCCACTCGACCTGCCTGGCTCCGCACGGCGACCTCTTTCCCACAATTTTCAGATTTCAGTTTTGTTTAATTTCGAATTTTACCATAAATTAATAAGTTAATGATGTTTATGTGTGTGAGTATTGATGTATGGGAATGTGTATATTATTATGTATGTATAGGTATATGTAAATATATAAATTTTGGATTTTTATGCGGGCACATGTATAATTTCAGATTTTAGTCTATGAAGACAATTTTTCAGATTTCGAAAAGGGAAGCATTAATTTGGTTAATTGATATATTTTTGGTTTAATTCTTATATAATAACCGTAAATTCAGATTTGGGGCAATGTGTATATATGTATATTTCAAATTTTATAATAAAATTTAGATTTGAAGAAAGATTTTATTTAAATGTATGCATTTTCAGATTTTGGAATTTAAATGATTCAATTAGCTCTATTGCCTAGTGTGAACGTTAGTTATAATTGAAATGTTTAGATTTGGGGAAAGTTTCAAGAATGGTTAGAGTTGTTATTTGATCATTTTGTTAATTTTGGTTTAAGTCAAATATATTTACTTGAGGTTAAAATTAATGGATAAGAAGATTTTCTAATTTGCAATGAAATTGGATTTTTGTTTAGAATATGGCATGCTAGGGTTTGACATAACTTTAAACCTCATTTGAATAAAATTGTGGATCACGTTGAAGTTTTAACCTCAGTCAGGATTTTGGTTTACTATTGAAAAGTATTGTGATTATGTGTATACTAAAGTAGAATTTCAAGTAATGAGGTGGTTTTTAATTCAATTTTAGTGTATATGTTTGACTTATAGTTACAATTTTCAGGCTTTCGAAATTTGTAGTTTAGTTAACTGTTCGGGTAAAGTTTGAATAAATGGTGATTTTCAAATTTATGAATAGTTAGAATGCAAATTGGATTTGTCTTTGTGAAATCTAATTTTTGAGGAGTGTTCTATAGCTTTGACATTTGTGTAAATTGATAAGTGAGATTTCAATTTTTCTTTTTGCCTTCGAGTTTATCTCTTATTTCGAGTATGGTATTATATGTGTTGGACCTAGCGTAAGGTCACATTTGTGATTAAATTGTGTTTGGAATAGAAGTTTTAAACCTTTCTTAGAGTTTAAAATGTGATTTTGAACTAAAAGTATATTTTATTAAATGAATGGGTACAACTAGGATTTTGGTACATTGACGACGCTGGCAGTCGAGGCTCCTCCACTTGCAAATCCAGATAACGGTAAATGCTAAAGACGTCAGGTAAGTAAACTTCCCCTTATTTTTATTGAAGTTGAATGTAAATGTGAAATATGTAAATGACTGTCTTGCAACTTACTTGCTTTGATGAATTTCATTTACTTTATGAAAGTATATGTTATTGAGAAGAATATTCAAGCATGCACATTGTCATGTCATTGCATCATTAAGCATGCATTGGCATCGAAATTGGGAAGTCAAATGTTTTTAAATGAAAGAAATGTGTCAAGGTGCAAGTTTGTTCAAACGTTATGTATCCCAAGTTTTTAAGAAATGAATGGGTGTACTTCTAGTTCATGAAAGATGTGAGTGGGAAATGGGGCACGGGGGGACCGGCGTACCCGAATGTAATGAGCCACTTTGCGGTGGAATGAAGTGAATGAGCCGCTTTGCGGTGGAATGAAATGAATGAGCCGCTTTGTGGTGGAAATGTGAAAGTTAATCTGGTTCCAAATAAGAATTGTCCACTGTTATCTGATTGACTAGAAGTTATATCAAGTGAGCTCACGATGGAATGAAGTGGAAGTTTGAAATGTTCAGTGAAAGTTTGAAATGTTTGAATGTTCTGGAAAGTAAAGTAAATGGGGATACATATATGGAATTTTTAAAGCATTCATGTCATAAGCATGCATTTCATGCACAAAGTTTACTTACTGAGCTTTAGCTCACCCCAATCCCTCCCAACATTTCAGGTGATGAAAGTTATGTGATCCGAGGAGCGCACTTGGCAGCTGACTCAGACAGTACCACGATTTATCATTTTAAATAGGGTTTGAAGTGGAATTTCATAAATGTTTTAGTTATTTTTATTAGTTCATTCTTTTAATTGTTAATTGGATTTAGCTTTTGATAAGTCATTTATCTCTTTACTAGTTTATCAACCCTCCATTTAGTTAAATGGAGCTCGTGGTTTAAATTTATTTATGTTGAGGAGTTTGGGACTTATTGTAATGGTTTGGATGATGTTTGGGATTGAATGAGTTGAGATGTGTACTTTAAAATGATTTTGATGTCCCTCTACAGGTTGGCTATGTTCAATTTACAGAGGAGACTCTGTCGAAATTTTTGTAAAATTTCATAATAGAAAATGAAAATGTTGAGCTTTTAAATGATTTATTTCCGTATTAAAAGAAAAAGGGAAGTTAACACCTAGGTTTAATATTCTTGAACTTGGGGTGTTACATTTTTGGTATCAGAGCTAAGAGTTTTAAAAGCGATTATGTAGACTTTTAAAATTTATTTGAAAATGGTTCGGGTACTGAGTCACGCCTCAAGTGCTTCTCCCTCGATCATCTGGTAAGTTAATTTTTGTTTAAATTATGAAATGTTAATTGATATGACAATTATTGCAAATTCTTCCATGTTAATGTGTAATGTCGTAAAGTGAAAGGTTAAGAATGTTATTAGTGAATATGACATGTATACCTTGATTATGTAAATGACAAAATGAGATGGTAATGATTTTTATAAAATTTGGGTAATGTTCATAAGTCCCTATGTGAGAGATAAGAAGTGAATGTGAATAGTACTTTGAGTCACGAAGACTATACCGACACGAGTGTATATAATGTCCAAACAGGAAGTTGAGAAGGTATCAAACTTAGTGTTAGACACTCATCATGTTTGATTTCGGGACTACTCACTAATTTGGTAGTCTCACATTCATAGAAAAATTGAGTCTTCCACCTCTGTAGCTGGAGACCAAGTTTATATTGTCAACGCAATTTGAAGAATTGTTAAACTAAAGTTATGTGTTGAGAAATTTCCCAATCATGGTGAATGGGAAGGAGTAGATGATGGATTTCATAACACTGAATACCCACAAACTTGATGTCATACTAGGAATGGAGTGATTATTACGATATAAGGTTTCAATCACTGGCTACGTTAAGGTGGTATTTAAACCTTCAAATGAAACCCTTTTCGCTTTGTTGAAGTAAAGGTGAAACTTTCTATTTCGATATTATCAGTGATGAAGGCTCGTCAATTGATGAATAAGAGTTATTAAGCCTACCTGGTTGCAATAATTGAAGTGTCCAAGGTGAATACTTCTCTCGAACAAATTTCTGTTATTCGAGAATGACTAAAGATGTTCTCAGAAGATCTTTGTGATTTACCGCCTAAAAGAGAAATTGAATTCATCATCGATTAAGTGCGCAACTCTAGCATCCAAGATATAATATCGGATGGCTCCTTCGTAACTTAAGAGAGCTCAAAGTGCAACTATAGAATCTCATGGACAAATGTTTTGTTCGACCTAGCTTTTTGCCATGGGGTGCTCAGGAGCTATACATGAAGTTATGTGATGACTTGATGCGTATATTGGGAAATGTCAAGTCATATTTTGAAAAGATGAGTGAAGACAAATGTTATGGCATTATTGGAAAGATTTTTAATTATTCTTAGGAACTTATTGATTATTAGTGAGAAATGATCACTTATATTGGAGAATATTATAAATTATGATGGTAAGTGATAATACTGTTGATTTATTTTGGAAGTTGATTGGTAGATGATGTGTTAAAGATTTGGTTATTTACATGCAATATGATTATTTGGGAAAGTCAGTTATCATTATTGGGAGATATTGGAAGTATTTAATAGTGAGATGCCTTAAAGGAGTAACCATTTATTCTAAATGATAATTTGGGGACATATGATTGAAGGTTTGGGATTATGTGATCCGAGGAGCGCACTTGGCAGCTGACTCAGACAGTACCACGATTTATCATTTTAAATAGGGTTTGAAGTGGAATTTCATAAATGTTTTAGTTATTTTTATTAGTTCATTCTTTTAATTGTTCATTGGATTTAGCTTTTGATAAGTCATTTATCTCTTTAGTAGTTTATCAACCCTCCATTTAGTTAAATGGAGCTCGTGGTTTAAATTTATTTATGTTGAGGAGTTTGGGACTTATTGTAATGGTTTGGATGATGTTTGGGATTGAATGAGTTGAGATGTGTTCTTTAAAATGATTTTGATGTCCCTCTACAGGTTGTCTATGTTCAATTTACAGAGGAGACTCTGTCGAAATTTTTGTAAAATTTCATAATAGAAAATGAAAATGTTGAGCTTTTAAATGATTTATTTTCGTATTAAAAGAAAAAGGGAAGTTAACAGCTAGGTTTAATATTCTTGAACTTGGGGTGTTACAGAAATGGGGTTAAATCATTCCTAGAATCAATTGTTTCAATCATCTTCAACTTTACTAACTTCAAACTTGATAAATCAATCCAAAACTCTAATTTAAACCTTAAACATGAAGGAAATATTTTCTTGCTTACCTTAAAAATTGAAATAGGGATTCAAAGAATCATTCCTTGCTCAATTAGGTAGCATTTCATGGCTTCAACCTCTCTAATTCTTCTTCTTCATCTCTCAATTTCTCTCTTTCCCTCCTCTCAGACTCTCTCTGTTTTCCACCGATTTGAAGAGGAGAAAGGAGCTGAATTTCGTTCTCTATATACACATATATGAAAATCTTACAGAACAGCCCTATACTTTCAACTTTGTACAAGTTGGTCTTTATGTAATTGCAAACTAAGTCCTCAAAGCTTTCTTTCTATCATCCAAGCCCTATAAGTTATGATAGATAATTACTTCTCATCAAAATAAGTTGAGGTGGCAAACATGTCCTTAAGGTAGTATGACAAGTGTCTCACTTTTCTATTATTTTAATACAAAAATCCCAATCTTTTTCTTTTCAAGGTGCCACTTTCGAGTCAATATTTGAAGGTCAATACGATCTCTGTTTTGGCCAATCTTTATACCGTTGTAAAGTTCATACTTCAAGCTTTGCAACGGTTACACATGCAAGGAAATCAGATCATTATACCGCCCGTACCATTCGTCCAAAAAGGGCTACTCGATTAGATTTCTACACTTGGCCAAATTTCTGAAATTTTCAGCACCGTTACCATTTCAAGCATGCAACGTCAACTTGATATTTGAAGCACTTCCCAACCTCAATTGTGTTCAAATTTGCTACCAATATGTACATCTCATTGTATACTATAAGAAAGTATAACATGCAAAGATATCGAATTACCATGTTGCTCGTACCATCATCTCAAACATGGCTACTCGACCACAATTTTACACTTAGAATTATTTTTAAGATTTTCAGCATTCCAACTATTCTTCTAATGCAACTTTAGCTCCATTTTTGAAACACTTCTTGACCTTAATTGTTATCAAACTTGATACCAATACTTAGATCTCATCATGAACTATAAAATGTTATAACTTGAAATGGCTACAGATCACTATATAATCCACAAAATGATCCCAAAGTCCTGTTCATCCCAATGACAAAACTATAATTAATAGGACTTCCTAAAATTTTCAGCTTAGTCCTCAACCATGAAATTCAATCAAACTGAATTCAAACATCGTATATAACTTCCTTTTATGCCAATTTCTCCTCTTTTTTGATAAATTCTATACTATCTCATCGTACAAAATGTGGAATTGGCTATTTTCTTAAGAAAATACTTGCATCCAACTTTCTAAATAAATTAACTAAAGTACGAAATTTTTGGGTTGTTACATTGATTTCTTATGAAGATACGCAAAATATTATAACCGCCATTAATATCTTTAGAACCCGAATATATTCAATTTAAATATTTTACCGCATGGATGATTTTGTTTGGAAAATTTTGACTCAACATTTTTTTTTGCATACATTTTCACGTTTACTCAAAATTAATTTTTTTAACAAAAGAATCGAAAAATAACCGAAACCGAATCGGGAACCGAAATCATTCGGTTCTCCTTCAGTAACCGATCCGAAAACCAATACGTTCAGCCCTACCCACACTAGATACTCCATTCCATGTTAGAAGAACACAAGATTTACAAAGTAATTAGATTTTTACGTGATTTTCATTTTCATACTCTCTCTCCAAAGTGTAAAAACCGCATACTATCTCCAAAGCGTAAAAACCGATTTTTCATTTTCGGAAACAAGTCTCTGGAGCTTAAATCCAACTATGAAAATTGGCACTGACAATTAAGAACTTAAATGAATCGATGATCTCTATCCTTTTGAAAATATGGACTTAAACCCATTCTTAATAATCTGTCACGGTGATTTTCTGTGGTGACACTCTCATCGGGCATGTGGTGTAGCATTAGTGCAAAATTTACAGCAACTGCTTCCCCTGGATGAACATTTAGATGTTCACTCTCGACATCACAAGCAGAAATTGGCACAACATGGAACTCAAATGGTACTTTACATGATTTTGCTACAACTGATAGCCTCTGTCCCACAATTTCAAGCCCACCTCCTTTGGCATAAGCTGATATGGAATCGTCTATGCCAATAATGCGGATATGTGGGGGTCCATGTTGAATTAATCCAACCTCGTAAGACACAAAGTAATCAAGATTAGTCAATAATGCAGCGGAAGTAAACAATATGATTAGCACGTGATTGAATAAATATATAAACAATATAATTGCAAATAATGATAACTCCCTTTTTCAGCGAATTAGCGGACTGCACAGGGTAAAATCGAGGGCTCAAATTTCAGCCCAATCCCCATAATGGTAACACCACTACCCGGCTAGAGAACACTCCAAGACAACCACCCCAACCGGCCAAGAGGCCCACTGCCAACACACCCAGGACCAACTACAAACTGGCTGCACAGATGAGACCACAATAATATCGGCCACAACAAGGATCAAACACACCAAGGACCGATCACTGTCCTGCCCAACAACGAAGCTGCATTGAGGAAGCACACAGGAACCGAAACCAGCAATAAAGTGATCACAGCAAGAGCCAAAACGTGGGCTCACAGCAAGAGCACGGAACACTGTTCACAGCAAGGGCCGAACACCGTGACCCACAAGCAAGAACCGAAGCAGGAGACGCACAAGCAGGAGGCGCACAGAGAGCAGACGGTGGTGGTCACCACGATGGAGGGAGTCGGGTTCTCAGAAAGAGAAAAAATGGAAGGTTCCGTTTCTTCACAGAGAAGAGAGGGAGGGAGTGTCGTGAAAGTGAGCGTTCTGACTTTGCTCGATGGGTAGGCTTCGGAGGCGACCCAGTTTGTGTGAGGTTTAGGGTTTAATTAGGGAAGCCCTAATTAAAATGGGTCGCCTCCGAAGCCTACCCATCGAGCAACAGGGTCGAGACCCAATTAAAACCTCGACGTGGTGGTAAATCTCTTAGCGCGTGGGCTGCCTAATTGTGGAGATTGGGCAATACTTCGATCATGGGCCGAGGGCCTACGAAGCTTAAAATCCGACACTGTTTATTATCATTGCCCCCGAGGTTTGATTGGGACCAACAAAAAAATGCACCTTTTTTGTAGCGTACCCGGTCCTCAAGGGCTGCCGGTCGTCTACTCATGGTCTTTCCACTCCCCCCTGGTCGTCCTGCTCCTCAAGGGCTGACAGCCTCGTTTCCAGAAAGTGGATTTTTGCCTTCCGCAGGAATCGAACCTTGTACCTAGGGGTTAAGTACGAAAATTCTTAAATCCCTGCTACCATTAGACCAAGTCCACCAGGCCGAGAAGCAAGAGCATAAATCAGAGTGATCCACTGGCTGCCCTGAGCAATCTGGAAATCAATTATGTGTATCCTACTTTCATCTTTCACTGCATTTGCAATGGGCCCGTTCGCCGACAAATATCCAAATTTGAAATAAGGACAGATTTCATATGGAAAGTGCATGTGTGATAGGAGCTCATCACTGGTGGGCTCTTTGCACCTTAGCATTTTATATATGGAGCTTCCCGATGAGGATAATCTTGCAACCAACCCCTCCAATACGTAGGCTGCTAACCGCTGCTGTGGTTCTCCACAAACTGAAACCATTAAGCGTAATTCGGACATCAACCACTCACAAGTCAACAAATCATTATCCGAGACCGCTTTTGCACAGGCAATCATAATCTCTTTCAAGTTCCTTCTCTGGATCATCTCTACTGCTTGCTTGGACAACTGTGCCTCCAATGAATCTTGATTAAGTGCACCTGAAATAGTAATATTTTGGGAAAATTACATCCATTCACAGTTTTATATTTAAAAGTTTTAAAATCAGTTGTTTGAAAAATAATTATGAAAATCAGGTATCGTTAAGAATTTTAAAACAAAGAACTCAAATCTCTCTGATTCTCTTTCCTCTCGCTTTGAGAGTTTCTTCCTCCATCTTGGGAGTATCTCCATCGACTTTGTTTCCTATGGACTTCGAAATACAGTCGAAGATGAGGATGAAGGAGATGAAGTGACAACAAAGAAGGATCAGATGTGAAGACTGGAGCGACAGAGGAGGAGCTGAAGCTTGAGATCGAGATCGAGATCGACGACATTAAGACTAAGATATGCATAATCCAATAAAGTAATGGTGATTTCAACTTTGAGTTTGAATCTGTGAGTGGCATACCTACTTCGACCTGTAAATGGAGGAGGCATTTGGTATAGAAGGTTGATTGATGGAAATTGGAATCGACGATTGTGGCGGTGCAATTACTGTCGGGCAAGGATGTTCTTGTTGAGTTAGAAGTTCTGGAGTTTTTTTGGTTGGAGACTTTCAGATGGATTGAAGCAAAATTTTAAGATATCATCAGTTGGCTAGAAAAAGTTGCAAGTTTTTTCAGTGAAGGTCTAGTGGAAGAGGAAGAGAAAATATGGAAAGTGACTGTAATTGTTGAAATAGATGTGATAGTAGAAAATCCGTATAGAGGATTCTTTGAATGTGTGACCTTTTTTTTTTTTTTTGGCTTTTATTATGTGAATCATTCTCTGTCAAACCCACTCTCCAATCCCTTCACCCGCATCACCCCATCAGAGAAAAATGTTGAAATCGTGTCACAATATAGATAATGGTTATATTTTACTTTTAGTTCGATATCCCTTGTTAGTATGCAAATTGTTGCTTGGTCTTCTTGCTATTAAATATATAGGTTTCTGGTCATTGTAATTCTTGATTGATACATGCTAATGGAGGGGTCAACTATTCTTCCATCTGTTTGCCAAGTATTTGAAGAATCACTTGTGCGTATTTGGCCATATATTTACGAAGACGGTCTATTCCATCATATGTAATTAAATGCAAGATTTATATAAAATTTCAATAGTAATTAATTACAAACTACAAATGCACATGTTAGTTTTACGATTTCATTAGTCACAATTGTAATTAAATACAAAAATTGAATTGAAGTTACAATTGTAATTAAATGCAAAATTTATATAAAAGTTCAATAGTAATTAATTACAAACTACAAATGCACATGTTAGTTTTACGATTTCATTAGTCACAATTGTAATTAATTACAAAATTGAAATAAAGTTTTAATTGCAACTTAATTACCATCTCTAAAAATATGTCATATTTTACAACTTCGTTAGTTATAATTGTAATTAATTGTAAAATTGAAATAAAGTTACAATTGTAACTAATTACAAAATTGAAATAAATTTTCAATTGTAATTAATTACAGAATGTAATTAGGTTACGATTGTAATTAAGCTACAATTGCAATTAATTACATTTTGTAACTAATTCAATTAAAGTTAAAAGAAAAATGAAAATTTGAGTGACTTGCATATACAATAAAGTTACAATTATAATTAATTATAATAGTAACAAATTCAATTATTTTTAACAATTTATCTGTCATGTCTTCCTGGTGACTTTGGCTGGTTCCAATCTCACATATGGAGCTTTTCCAAATAGATTAGACGAAAACCAAAGGATTTTCATCTTAAGTTATTCAATCACTGACATGGCACAATTCAACCTCTCCGCGTCCCAGCATAACATTCTCTAGTTCTCTTAATTTGTTCCCCAGGTCATTATCATTATCGTCTGAACGAGACCTGCTTGAATCCGAATAACCGTTAACATAACTAGAATGATTTATATCTGATAAATGATCCTGCTGACAAATGGAACTGCCATTAGGTGAAAAACTAACAGTAGAAGGAGAATTATAACCAGGGTAATTGCCACTTCCTGTGGATGATTCAATGGTGCTCTGCTGTTCGGGTGTTTGAACAGAAAATTGTGTACTGTGGCTACCACCTTCATAGCTTGTGCAGTGATCTAGATTATCTGATGGAGCTAAGAAATAGAACTCGAGTTCGTCGAGAGGTTCATGGTAGAATCTGGCAGCCCCATCTAAAGTCCCATAATTCTGAGGTTTCTGCATTCTGCAGTAACCAACTTTACGATATAGCAGTACCGTAGAAAGTTTCACGAATCCATCTGTTCAAGATTCAAGATAAATCGTCTGAGAACTCGGCTATGGAATGATCAACCGACCCATCCTGCAAAATACTTGGTAAAATTACTGTAGAAAATGGATTTCACATGAAGAAGTTTGGTCATCTCTCTGTAATAAGACTTAAACACACAACTTAAAACAAGTCTCTGGAGCTTAAATCCAACTATGAAAATTGGTACTGACAATTAAGAACTTAAATGAAAATATGGACTTAAACCCACTCGGATGCCCTTTTGAAATCATTTTCGGAAATTTATGGAAATACCTTGTTGTAATGTATTGTAATTGAAAAATACCGATTTTTCATACTATTCATAATATTACACAATTTTGTTTCCAAAGTTTAGAAAAATATCGGATTTGATGTGAAAGAATATATTATTTGATTGATGACATTAATTATGGTAATTTTTTTAGGAGGTTGTTATCTAATTTCCAGGAATTTAAAATAGACACTTTCTAATCTTCCTTAAAAAAACTCCACACACGGATTCTCCCTAAATAATAGGCTGTTACCTATTATTTTAATTATTCGAAAATTTAAAATAGGCATTATGTAATTTAATGTAATCTAATGTACTTATGACAATCTTCCTAAAAAAACTCCACATACGGTTTCTTTCTAAATAACAGATTGTTACCTATTATTTTAATTATTTAGGAATTTAAAATAAGCACCTTGTAATGTAATATAATATAATGTAATTATGGTAATCTTTTTTTAGGAGGTTGTTATCTATTATTCAGGAATTTAAAATAGGCACTTTCTAATCTTCCTAAAAAAACTCCTCACACGATTTTCTTTCTAAATAATAGGCTGTTACTTATTATTTTAATTATTCAAGAATTTAAAATAGGCACAATATAATGTAATGTTTGACAAATTTATACTTGTAATTATCCGTAATGTAAGGTAATGTTTGACTAATTTATACCCATAATGATCTGTAATGTTATTTAACGTCTTGTAATTGAATTGCAAATGCTAAAAAAAGAATAACAACACAGTCATGTAATGTTACACATTACAGTCATTGTGTAATAGTTATCGATATTACGAACATGTAATGTAATGCAATGACTTTGTATTCAAAGTTTGCTACATATTACTGTATTGTAATGTTGTGTATTGTAAGTTTCGAACATGATGCACCCGTAATTTGATGAACTAAACTAACTCTTGGTTCTTTTAACCAAGATACACCTATAAATCTGTAATGTAATGTAAACTAAATTTCTTTTGTAATGTCTTGACTAAAAATTAAATTTCGTTTGTACCAAATACTGTGTTACGGTTACTGAATTACGGTTATTTAATGTAAAGTAATGAGTATGTAATCAAAGTTTGTTACGTATTACAGTCGTGTAATGTGTAATTTTTTTGTAATTCCGAACATGATGCACTTGTAATTTTATGAACCAAACCAGCTCTTGGTTCTTCTCAGTTGTACAAAAGTTGATATTTTATTTTTTTATATCGAAATGTAAATGTATTGATCAAAAGAAGATACAAAACCACTGACAAAGTCGATGGAGAATAGAAAGCTCACGCAAAACTAGTCAACAAAATCAACAAAAACAACCATCTAAAAAAAATCAGCATCTGCTAGTGGAATGGAAGTGGCAACATTGAATTGCAATATTTAAAAAATTCAAAAGTGGGATGGATACGAACTCCTCCCTTATATCATCGTCCAATTCCATTTCATTGAACCCCATTGCATCCAAACCATGATCCAAACTCAGTGCAAAAAAAAAGGGGCCAAGCTGGAGTAGAAATAAGAAGTAGGGGGTAGAGTCTAGGTGGATGAAAAGAGACCTCATCACCAAAAAATCAACATTTACCTAGATTTTCAAGATTCCGCCTTTCTTCAAAATCGAAAGAACAATAACTCGCGATTTATGGAAAAACTTTGTCCCTTTGTCGAGTGTGCCTAGACCGAATAATCAAAATAGAGTGCAGATCTACAAGATAGGTGCTAGTTAAAGATAGATTTAGGTTGACCTAGCACTTTAATCCAGCAAGAACCAATTTTCACCAGTTAAAATTAATTTTTTTTTTTTTTTTTTTAATTTTGTGATTTGATGAGAGAGATTTTGTGAATGAATTAGAATTGCAAGAGATGAGAGAAAATATGCTTTGTGATTTGACTGCTTTCTAGTGATTAAATGAGATAGAAAGGAAATGGAGAGAGAGGGAAGAGGGAGGAGAGAGAGAATGGAGAGAGAAAAGATACGATTTGGATTGAGATATTTGAGAGATAAAAGAGAA
The DNA here is from genome assembly GCA_963555705.1 of Ligustrum vulgare. Lineage (NCBI taxonomy): Eukaryota > Viridiplantae > Streptophyta > Magnoliopsida > Lamiales > Oleaceae > Ligustrum > Ligustrum vulgare. The sequence continues at coordinate 49,750,887 of OY743174.1, forward strand.
ATCTGTTATAAATATCTTGGGTGTGAATGACCCATTATGCCCTTGTAAAGTTTATATTATTACAATTGTACCATTATCTACCCCTATAAATAGGGTGCTTCACTCCTTCATTTAACACACAATTGGAATACATAAATTCTCTCTCTATCTCTATATTCTCTCTAATATTTTGATAGTCTTGTTCTATCTAATACTTTGGTAGTTTTACAACACGTTATCAGCACGAGATTCTAGCCAACTGAGTTAAGAAGGTAATAATTTTAAATATATTTTATATATTATGCTACCACCTACATGGTTGGTTTTACCACCTACATGGTTGGTTTTATCAGTTTTAATTATATCATGCTACCACCTACATGGTTGGTTTTACCACCTACATGGTTGGTTTTATCAGTTTTAATTATATCATGCTACCACCTACATGGTTGGTTTTATCAGTTATAATTATATCATGCTACCACCTACATGGTTGGTTTTACCGATTTTAATTATATTATGCTACCACCTACATGGTTGGTTTTACCAGTTTTAATTATATTATGCTACCACCTACATGGTTGGTTTTACCAGTTTTAATTATATTATGCTACCACCTACATGGTTGGTTTTACCAGTTTTAATTATATCATGCTATCACCTACATGGTTGGTTTTACAATTTTTTTAGTATATCATACTACCACCTATATAATTGATTCTACCAGTTTTATTATCGTTGGTTCTACTGGGTTTCTTTAAATATATGATTTAAATGAAATCACATTTTATGTATTTTCAAAAAGGATAAATTTATAATATAATCAATTCATCATTCCAATAAAGTGTACTTACAAAAGTAAAAGTTATTTTTCTTTTTGAAAATTAAAATCACAATTTCAAAAGATGTAATGATTAAACATCACTTCATGAAACATGGTTACATACATACCACATAATTCTTGAAATGCAATTTCTGAAAAATCTTTTGTTAATGTCACTATCATTATACGTATTAATCAATTTATTCTTGATAATTATTATCTGGATTAATTGATACCACAACTTAGATTTACATAGCAATTTCGAAATTTTGTTTCATTGCTACAACAACTTAGAATTATAATTAATATTCCAGAAGAATAAAAACTCGATATAGAAATCATGTCATTAATTCTTTACTGAGATTTTTCAAGGAATTAATTATTTTTCATGTTTGATTGAATAGTTATCCTAATGGCAAATATCACAAAACTCGAGTTCATTGCACTAGATTTATCCGGGAAAAATTATCTATCATGGATCCTAGATGCCGAGATCCATCTTATTTCAAAAGGGCTTGGAGAAACAATCAAAGAAGGAAACAACGAATCCCTGCAGGATCGTGCAAAAGCACTTATTTTCCTTCGTCACCATCTTCATGATGGATTGAAAATAGAATATCTTACTGTGAAGGATCCACAAGAACTCTGGAAAAACTTAAAAGACAGATTTGACCATCAGAGGACTGTAGTCCTCCCAAAAGCCCGTTATGAATGGATGCATCTTCGTTTACAAGATTTTAAAACTGTGAGTGAGTACAATTCTGAACTATTTAGAATATGTTCAAAATTGAATTTATGTGGAGAAAAAATCACTGAAGCAGATATGCTAGAAAAAACATTCTCCACCTTTCACGCCTCAAATGTGCTCCTGCAGCAGCAATATCGTGAGCGTGGTTTTAAAAGGTACTCGGAACTCATATCTTGCCTTTTGGTAGCCGAACAAAATAATGAGTTGTTGATGAAAAATCACGGATTACGTCCAACCGGTTCTGTACCATTTCCTGAAGCAAGTGGTACTGCATTTCCTGAAGCAAATGCTATATCAAGAAATAGACACGGATACAAACGTGGCCGTGGCCGTGGACACGAACGTAGGCGTGGACACGGACATGAACAAGGACGTGGACGTGGAAGGAATTCTGGACAAAATCATCAACAACATGGCCACATGGTTAAAAGGCACAAGGCAAATGAGAATAACATAATCAAACGGCAACACGAAGAAAGTTGCTTCCGATGTGGCATGAAAGGGCATTGGTCACGTACCTGTCGTACGGCAAAACATCTTGTGGACCTTTACCAACAGTCTATCAAAGGAAAAGAAAAAATAGAGACAAATTTAGCTGATTGTCCAGTTAATAGGACACACTTAGATGTCTCTGATTTTTATACTGGTGATATGGAAAATATAGATTAGTTTGCTTTATCAGAAAGTCACGATGTTATTTTGAAATCTTAATATGTATTGTCCGTTTGATGTTAAATTATGTTTAACTTCTTTTTATCATAAATTCACTTTTCTAAAATATCTATTTGATTATATTTTAGATGAATTGCCAAGATACATGTCTTGTTGATAGTGCAACAACACATACTATTCTCCGGAAGAAAACGTATTTTCTGAACTTAACATTAGCGGAAAATAATGTTAATACAATATGCGGCACATCGAAGATCGTTGAAGGCTCCGGTAAAGCCTATATTATTTTATCAAATAATACACAACTATGTATTAACGATGCACTATACTCAAGCAAATCCAGAAGAAATTTGCTCAGTTTTAAGGATATCCGCTGCAATGGATATCACATTGAAACAATGCAAGAAAACAATATTGAATATCTTTGCATTACTTCTTTTGTATCTGGCCAGAAGCAGATAAAAGAAAAACTTCCGGCACTTCCTTCTGGAATGTATTATACATCCATAAAAGAAGTCGAATCAAACAACGTCACGAACCCGAAGTTCGTAGACTTAAAAAGTTTTAGACTTTGGCATGATCGACTTGGACATCCAGGAGCTATAATGATGCGTCGAATAATTAGCAACTCACATGGACATCCTTTAAAGAACCAGAAGATTCTTTCACCTAATGATTATTCATGTGTTGCTTGCTCGCAAGGGAAATTGGTCATTAGACCTTCCACTACAAAGGTAAATGTTGAATCTCCAACTTTCTTAGAAAGGATTCATGGAGATATATGTGGGCCGATACACCCACCATGTGGACCATTTCGTTATTTTATGGTACTAGTTGATTCTTCTACTAGATGGTCGCATGTCTGTTTACTGTCCACAAGAAATGTAGCATTTTCTAGGCTACTTGCTCAAATAATAAAATTACGAGCTCAATTTCCTGATTACTCAATCAAGACAATTCGTCTTGATAACGCTGGTGAGTTTAGATCACAGAGATTCAATGAGTATTGCATGTCCATTGGGATTGCAATAGAACATTCAGTTTCTCATGTCCATACACAAAATGGGTTAGCGGAGTCATTTATTAAACGTCTACAATTAATTGCTAGACCACTACTCATGAAAACAAAACTCCCAGCTTCTGTTTGGGGTCATGCCATATTACATGCTGCATCATTGATTCGCATAAGACCAACTGCTTATTATCAATACTCACCTCTGCAACTTGCATCTGGTCATGAACCTAATATTTCTCACCTAAGGGTTTTTGGTTGTACTGTCCATGTACCAATCTCTCCCCCACAACGTACCAAAATGGGTCCCCAACGTAGACTTGGGATTTATGTTGGTTTTGATTCACCTTCCATCATTAGGTACCTTGAACCCTTAACGGGTGATTTGTTTACTGCACGTTTTGCAGATTGTCATTTCGATGAAATGAACTTTCCAACTTTAGGAGGAGTAAAGTTGCATCCTGAAAATCAAGATAAAATTTCTTGGAATGAAACAACTCTATCTCACTTTGATCCCCGAAGTAATCAATGTGAGCAAGAGGTTGAGAAAATTATTCATTTGCAAAGAATTGCAAACCAATTACCTGATGAATTTGTTGACACACGAAAAGTGACAAAGTCATATATACCAGCAGAAAACACTCCGGCAAAGATTGATGTCCCTGTAGGACAAACTGCTATAGCAAGTGAACCTCAAAAACGCCAGAAGCGTGGTCGACCAGTTGGTTCAAAAGACATCATACCTCGTAAGAGGAAATTAAACCAACCAAAGACTCCTGGACGAGTAATAATAGAAAAGATTGATCAATCTAATAGTGGTGACATGGTTCCCGCAGAACCACAGATTTCAATGAAACAATCTAATAGTGATGACGTGATTCCTGCAGAATCACAGATGTCCGAGAATAATGAGATTTCAATAAATTATTTGTTATCTCATAAATTATGGGAAAGGGAGAATGTTGTTATAGATGATATTTTTGCCTTCCAAATGGCTCTTGAAATAATTCAGAATAATGATCCTGAGCCACTGTCTGTTAAAGAATGCCAACAGAGAGAGGATTGGCCAAAATGGAAGGAAGCCATGCAGACGGAGTTGAATTCCTTAGAAAAACGAAAGGTGTTCGGACCAGTAGTTCGAACACCTGAAAATATAATCCCTGTAGGATACAAATGGGTCTTTGTAAGGAAAAGAAATGAAAATAATGAAGTTACAAGGTACAAAGCCCGGCTTGTAGCTCAAGGTTTCTCACAAAGACCTGGAATTGATTATGAGGAAACATATTCTCCCGTCATGGACGCCATCACATTCAGATTTTTAATTAGTTTGGCTGTGTCAGAAAGGCTCGATATGCGCCTTATGGATGTAGTAACTGCATATTTATATGGCTCACTTGATAGTGACATATATATGAAAGTCCCTGAAGGACTTAAAGTGCCAGAAATAAATGATACATACCCGAAGAGTATGTTTTCAATCAAATTGCAAAGATCATTATATGGATTGAAACAATCTGGACGTATGTGGTATAATCGCCTCAGCGAATACTTGTTGAATGAGGGTTACAAAAATGATGATATATGCCCATGTGTTTTCATAAAGAAAACAAATATTGGATTTGCAATAGTGGCAGTTTATGTTGATGATTTAAATCTTATTGGAACTCCAGAAGAGCTCAACAAAACTGCTGATTACTTGAAAATTGAATTTGAGATGAAAGATTTGGGAAAAACAAAATTTTGCCTTGGGTTGCAAATTGAACATTTTTCAGAAGGACTATTTGTTCATCAATCTTCATATACAGAAAAGGTTTTGAAGCGATTTTATATGGATATAGCACATCCATTGACATCACCAATGGTCGTTCGATCACTTGATCCAAAAAATGATCCATTTCGCCCACTTGAAGATGGAGAAAATGTTCTTGGTCCAGAAGTACCATATCTAAGTGCAATTGGAGCATTATCATATCTTGCAAATTGCACTAGACCTGATATAGCTTTTTCTGTAAATCTACTCGCAAGATATAGTTCTGCACCAACTCAAAGGCATTGGAATGGTGTTAAACACATTCTTCGTTACCTAAAAGGTACTGTTGATATGGGATTATTTTATTCTCACAATTTGGGATCTTCTTTAGTGGGATATGCAGATGCAGGTTATCTCTCTGATCCACATCAAGCAAAATCACAAACAGGATATGTGTTTACACGTGGTGGGACGGCTATATCGTGGAGATCCGTGAAGCAAACTTTGACAGCAACATCTTCAAATCATTCAGAAATTATTGCAATCCATGAAACAAGTCGAGAATGTATATGGTTGAGAAACATGACTCATCATATCCAATCATCATGTGGATTAGCTTCGACAAAAGATAGTCCAATGATATTGTATGAAGATAATGCAGCTTGTATTGCACAACTTAAAGGAGGCTATATCAAAGGAGATAGAACAAAGCACATTTCTCCAAAATTCTTCTATACACATGAGCTTCAGAAAGCAGGTGATATCGATGTTCAACAAATTCGATCAAGTGATAATGTGGCAGACTTATTCACTAAAGCATTACCTACATCTACACTCAAGAAATTGATACATAAGATAGGAATGCGTCGGCTCAGCGATTTACGATGACTAATATCAGGGGGAGTAGCTGTACTCTTTTTCCTTCGTCTAGGTTTTATCCCACTGGGTTTTCCTAGCAAGGTTTTAATGAGGCAGCATTTATTTTTATACTCCACAATGACTGTACTCTTTTCCTTAGCTTAAGTTTTATTCCACTGGGTTTTCTTAGCAAGGTTTTTAACGAGGCAGACATTGAATATTAGGTCATTCAAGGGGGAGTGTTATAAATATCTTGGGTGTGAATGACCCATTATGCCCTTGTAAAGTTTATATTATTACAATTGTACCATTATCTACCCCTATAAATAGGGTGCTTCACTCCTTCATTTAACACACAATTGGAATACATAAATTCTCTCTCTATCTCTATATTCTCTCTAATATTTTGATAGTCTTGTTCTATCTAATACTTTGGTAGTTTTACAACAAAATCAATAATGTACCTTGTTTTTCTAACTATTTTGAAAAGTTGGTATTTTTTAAATTAGGTGAATGAAATTAGTGTAGGGTCTAATTATTTCATTTTGAAACCATAGCCGGCTAGCCCCCGTTCCAAAGTTAAAGAAGAAAGTGTATATCTCCTTCCGGCCTTCAGAATTGGATATTTTAAAGTCACTCTCGGTTGTCCCTTTTCCAGCCCAATTAACCAAGAAAATAGGTAGTAGGGTAAAGTTGAAGAAACAAATAAAGGAAAGAATACATAACTAAGATTTTTAAAGTACACATTTCAAAATTAAGAAACTGAAGATTTTATTTCAAAAATTAGGTCATAATTAATTATATGTTTTATTGTTAATGGTCACAAGTCACAATTTTTTAGGTCACAACTTATTATGGTCACAAATCACAATCTTTTTAGGTTACAAGTCACAAATTAGGTCATGAGTTTATGGTCACGGTCACAATTTTTTAGGTCACAATTTATTTATCGGTCACAAATTTCAAATTTCGTAGGTCACAATTTTTTTTGGTTGTAAATCTCAAATCAATTGGTCACAATTTAACAAATTATGAGTCACAAATCTCGGATCCTGAATTGGTTTGCATCCGTGCATGTGAACTTAGTAAATCTGTGTATGGATACATTTGATATATCCAAGGTACATGCATATTCATCTTTTTTGAAGTTTTGTTTATTCGCATAACTTAAAAAACTATCACAAATGTAATGTTTATATGTATATTCTATTATAGATGGAAGTGATGACTATAGAGCCTAAGGATGATGAGCTACCACAAGACTATTGCCAACACGTTTTCCCTTCAACACGCAAATGGAGTTTCAAGCTTGTAATTTTGGACAACAAATGGGCTTGTTTTACTTGGTAGAATTGTGCTCGACACCCTTTTATTCTTATATTGGCATAACTTCTTGCTTTTTGGTACATCAGTATTAAATATGTGCTTTACACATCTTAAGTATAATACTAATAGTAATTACGGAAGTAATTAAGGTAAATGATATTATTAAAGGAAAATTTTAGGAAAATTAAAATTGCACATTGATTACAGCTTTTAATAAATTAATATTTTATTAAATTTTTTAAGAAGTACATATTAAATCATTATTTAAATCGACTTTTTAAAAAAGAAATCGTGTGTTATATATATATAATATAAAAAAAAAACCTCACACCATAAATATCAGTTAAATTTTTTTATAAAATATTTATGATAAGTCGTGAAAAACATTATTAAAAATACTGAGTATAGACAAATTTGATTAATATAGGATCATATTTTATAATAAAAAATTAACATTATGTAAGTTTTACCATTTTCAATTTTGATTTTTGTTTTTCCAAAAGAGTTTTGAAAATACTTATTCTGTATTCTCAGTTAGAATATAATTAAAAAAAATAACTTTCTTTTAATATGAATTAATTAATGATTTTAATAGGAATTTAAGGGCGCTATTGACAACAAGAGAAATTTAAATGTATTGTGAATTAATATTAATAACTAATAATAATAATGATAAGTGTATTTTATACACTTATTTGTATGTCTAAATTAGGATTAATTATTATCGTTTGAGAATATTTGCTATTCAATTTATGTTTATTTGTTTACTTTTCAGAAAATGTCCCAATTGAAGAAAAGTGAAGTAATTAATGGACAAATGACACGATTGGATGTTTATTGGAGCTAAATTGGACAAGTGAGGAGTTTGTGACAACAACCGGGAAACATACTTGGTGCCAAAGTGACTAAATCAGAGGTTGGGGGACCTAATTGAAGGAATTAAGAGCTTAAATGGTCAAATCGAGAAGAAGATAAAGTTCGGGGACTAAATTGCAACAATCGAAAGTTGAGGACTGAAGGTGCAATTAAAAGTCAGGGACTAACTTGTACAGCCGAGAAAATCGCCAAGTCGCGATCGCGAGATGATGCAAATTTACAACCCGAGAGTTTTAACGACAAGCACGCGATCGCTAGGTTTTCTACCACGCGATCGCGTGGCTTTCCGGCTGGGCTGACTGTGGGCTTTTTCTCGCGATTTTTATCAGACTTTTCTTGTTTTGACCTAGGTTTTCTCCAAAACCTATATATACAACATAAGAGGCACGAGATCTAGACTTTTGCCTCTCCATAGAACGAGCCACAACAGAGATTTTACATCAAATTCTTGGGGAATTAAACATCGCAAAGGGGCGTGAATTGAAGATAATTGAAGAATTGAGACTTGGTGCATGCTTTCCTTTCTTCTTATTGTTTTCAATGAACGTTTTACTTTATTGTTTATGCTTTTTAATCATGATGTGTAACTAAATATAACGTTGGGATGAACGATATAGCCTAGTTAATTATTTTAATTCTTAATTCCTTTATTTTAGTAATTCGTTGCATGTATTGATTTATTATTGTTCTTAATGCTTGAATTGCTTGATCACCAATTCATGATTTATTGAGTTATTTCCATAATCCGAGAGGTGAGTTAATAATTTAGAACGTGGTAATAAATCCGGTAATTGAACAAGAGATAGAGATATATTCGTGTTATTATTGCGGTCGTGTGTGAATTCTTGTGTGTTATGCATCTAGATAAGGAATATTCGGACCCTCTGTAGAGATACATGGTTGACTTATTTAGGTAAAATTGATTTAAACTCGAGAGAGGAATTTCAATATACATTAGTGAATTCGACCGAATGCATATTTAGAGAATAAAATCTGGAATTGGAATTGATTTAATTGACTAGGTGAAATCGTGAATCCCAACCACTTTACAATCATACTTGAAAACAAAACAATTTCACAATTCTTTTTAATTCATCTTCTTAGTTTTAATTTAAAACCACAAATTCTATTTCGTCTGTTCAAATAAAATTAGAACTAAAACATTTCGGTACTTAGTAAACAGTCCTCGTGGGAACGATAATCTGGACTCTAAGGTCCACTTTATTACTTGATTGCGATATCGTACACTTGCGATCTCAAATTGCACAACAAATAACAACTGTATTCAACGAAAATAATTTATTGTTATAGGACATATTGACCGAAAATATAAAAATTTAAAGGTAAAATGGGGAAACGAATATTTTCCACAAATTCCCACTTTAAGCCTCTGTTCAAATTCCCACTTTAAGCCTCCGTTGGGTCCAAGAATTTTTACACAACTTTCCTCCAAAACTTATTTTCAATTACACATTTTTGTGGACAAACAACTTTCACACTTTTCAACTTCTTTTCAATCACACATTCTCCCAAAAATCTAATTTTTCTCCAATTTCTCTTACACCAAACGGGCCCTTGTTGGTACAGCTAAAATTTTAGATTTTAATATAAGTCAAAACCAATATTTAATTTTAACTACACTTTTTATGGGACCCACAACTTTTCATCCACATAACTGAACTACTTTTATCAAAACTAGTTTCACATCCGTGCGATGCACGAACATATTCCAGTGAGTTAACAATAGAACATGACAAGAATATATTAAACTATCTAAATATGAAGCAATGAAAATCAATAATAAGGGCATGTCATGGGTCCCAGATCAAGAGTGTCCAAAACGTTAGTTTCGAATTGCTAGCACAAAGTGACTTTCCTTTATTTTGATATTTTGAGAATACTTGTTTTATTTAGTCTCTGTTTGATACCTATTATTCAATTTTTTTTTCTAAACTCATTTTCAACAACACATTCTACAAATAGAATAATATACACATAAAATAAAAAATATTATTTACTTTTTAACCACATATTCTCCAAAAATTTACTATTACAAACCACATTATTGAAAATAATTGATCTCAAACAGGGACTAAGTATGTTCAGCCCAAAGCAAACCCTCCTTCCAGAGTATCTATTCTAAACTCCCTACAATAATACTATCTGACCAAGAACAGAAGATATCATAATTTCAGTAATGAAATTACTTCCCAACATCAAAATTCAGATTGCTTCACTGTTCAATCAAAATCTTTTGACATAAAATAACTTTCATATTTAAAGCAACAATAGAAATATGTATAGATAAAAAAGCTTGGATCACAATAAAAGCTATCTTGCCTTTATAGATTCCACATGATTGAAACACATTCAAAGTAGCCACAATCACACACATGCACCAAATTTAAATTCTTGTCCATACAGAATCGAAACAGTCGCATTTATGTAAGATATACCTATTTTCAACTAATGGAACAAAATAAATAGTGCCTTATCATCTATAAGCAATACAACAAGATGCAGAATGCTCCTTCTCCAACAAATCGTTGGTATATACCACCAACAATTCATTTTGCACTTTCTGCAATTGAAAATAGTGAACATGAGCATGAGCATGAGTGTGAGTATAAGCAGCTATCACATCGAGGATTTAAGAAAAACCAATGAGAACTAAGGTAATTAAGCTTCAATTTAAGTAAAGAAGCCTTGTAGTATCTAGCACAAGTCAAAACGACAGCATCACGACGTTAAAATGTAGCGCAGGGACACATTGGTAACTCTCTAATAATTTTGGATCAAATTCTACTATCAAGGCACCAAGTAACCATGAGTGCAAGAAAAGGCAAAGATAAAAAATCAAATGAATACCATAAAATAGACATTTTAATAAAGATACATATATTTGCAAATAAAAAGTTCTTTCCATAATAAGAATATCAAAACACATTTAACATAAAATTATTGCCAGATTAAAATTAAATCATAAATAGTAATTTAGATTGCGAACATCCAAAAGCTTTGCCCCACTGCTGTAATGTAAATAATGAGATACTCGGTCATTTTCCTTCTTCAAGCAGTCTTCTGCCTATAGATAGATAAGAGATTAAATGAACAACAAATTATTACTTATGCTGCAATGTAGTAAGAGAATCTACAAGTAATATTGCCTTCTTCATGTAATCTGGACAAGAATTTTCCACAATCCAGTTTGACGGTTTTCATGAATAAAATGTAGATTCATCAAGAACACGAGGGAGAGCAGATTGAGAGAGCTTTATCGAAGAATATTTTGGATATATTTGTTGAAAATGGAATGGTTCAGATGGATTACTATGAAAATGACTTCGAAGATGTCATGATTCGAGATACTGTGGTTATATAACATAAACTTCAACATCAAATACAAAAGATAATGCACATTAACAATTAAAGATCCTTACCAGAGTAATAACAACATCTCTGGCATTACTTCTCAATTCTTGGAAAACCTAGCATCAATAAAGGATATTATTAGTCAAAAGTAGTTATAGTTTCAAGTAAAAACTAAAATGAAGACAAATATTGTCCATACATAAAAAATACACCTATCAAAATCTATGTTGATTGGCGAGTACGGAAATAAAAGGGACAAAAAAAAGTGAACTATAACTAACCAAATCGTGGAAGCAGGTCAGCCAACTTCTTTGAGTGCAGGGAGCGCTCTGAGCAATGAAAAAACGATCAAGATAGTACCTTTGCATGGTTGATATTACTAGATTAGACCTAGACCACAATCTTGTCACAAAAATTAATACATATACCAATAACTGACCTTTTTATTTTATAAATTTTAAATGTCAAATTCACGCGATAACACAAATCTATATAAATTAAAGGAAGTGCTTACATACCAAAAAGATGCAAAGTTTGTGGCTGGATATTTGTCTTTTGGCATACTGACAGAATATATCCTGCTCAAGGATTCAGTAGCATGGCTGAGTGTTATTGAGCCCAGTGTAGGTAGTTTCTTCTCTAACCTTGAACATAGTCAATCATTGTTATAGCAATTAAACGAAATGAATTGAGTGGAAGAATAGTAAAACATATTTTATTAATTGAATTTCAAACATTGATGGAAAAATGATTTTCCTAGTGAAATACATCTTCTTGTATATACAAGAAATTAATGAATCTAAGGCCCTATTTGAGCCTTTTTTTTTTTTTGAGAAGCTTTATTCACGTGAAATGGTATAGAAGAATAAGAAAATAGAGGGTCCAGAAGGCTAAGACATTTTAACGATTGAGGCAACTCAAAAATCTTATTTCACTACACCATTAATCATACCCCCAAACTATTGTGCAGAAATGAAGAGGAAACAAATAAATTCACAACACAAAGCAAATGGAGCAGCTGAATCATATTTTTTTATTGATTAATCTCAAGAAAATGTCAAATATTTAACAATTATATCTAATCAATTATTCGGTTAAATGTATTACCTCAAAAAGGGGGCAAAAAAAAAAATTAAAGCTTTGAATACCGTAAGTTCTACTGAAGTTACACTCACCACTGACCCACAAAAACTGATCAGACAAATTTCAATAAATCTTGTTTGAACGACAAAATGAAAGAATAATCTACAAAATCTCTTGAATCCTTAACAAAAATTAAAGATTTTGCCTTTAGAGTTTAGTGTCGAGAGGCAGAGTAGGCATCGCAGAAGGTTGCACGCCGTTGATTGACGCCCCTGGATCTGATGGTGGAGGCGATTATTCTGATCGAGAGCAGTTCGGAAATCTGGATTTTTAATTACATGGTTGTCGAAGTTCTCTTCACTGAAATAAGCACCTGATCACTAATTCGGACTCCATAAGTGTGAAGAAGACTTCAAAATTAGGTGTTTAACCAAAACAACGGTGGTGTCGGTTAGAGAAACCTGTTTTTCCTAATACAATTATATATATTTGAAAAAAAAAAAGTAAATGTAATGCATTCTGATTAAACCGTGTCATTTGGTATCATCACGCTGGTAGAACATGGCAACTCCCATTACGTGAAAAACCACCTGTAACCGCTGGGTCATAAACAGAGAAATGAAGGGTGACGTTTTCTGAAACTGCTAAAATCAGTAAAATTTAAAACAATTTGCGAAGAATCTTCACAATTGAGATTCTAGTCAAAATTAATTGGTCAGAATATCAATTATCATTAGATATACATAGATTTAATAAAAATTTAAATTTTATCAATACCAAACATGGACATATTGTAGATGTAGATATAGATGTAGATTGATTATTGATGTAGTTTTCCTCAATACGAAAATTCATCTCAATTTCTCAATTACTAAAAGTTATTAAATAATATTTTCTTATTTAGTCAAAGTTAAACATTAATTACAATTGTGCATTTACATTTATTGCACATTTCTTAACTACGAAAAATGTTAAATGTTCTCATATCCATCGTGGATAGGACTTAGGAGTTACGTTATCTACCTATCGAGTGACAGGTGGGTATGGGTCCAACTAATTTCATGATCAATGCCCATCTGCCATATAAGTGGAGTCCACTATAGGGAGGTGAATAGCTTTAAACTAAATATATACATGGATCAAAATATTGTTCCTCCTAATATTTTCCTTAACTATTGCTCATCTTTATCTTTAGAGTCTGTTTAGGAGAGATTTTTTATTTTTTATTTTTGAAAATCAAACATCATACTAACACATAATTTTTCTCTACTTCTCAATCACATGCTTTTCAACTTCCTTTTTTTTTTTTTTTTTCACTTTATAAAATCTCTCATAAACAAACAGTAGCTGATCAAGCAACAATAAAATTTTAATTTTTACCTTTTACTTTTTTCTATTATCGATAGATAATATTTTTAACAAATTACTTTGAAAATGTGAAAACCGATGATGAAGTACACAAGCTCCGCGTCTTGCAAAGCATTTTCCTGAAATGCAAAATAAATAAAATATAAAAGATTTTCTCATATTGAGATCAAATAAGTTTTAGATCATTAAAAGGTTAAATATTCTAATTATCAATTAAAAGTTAAGCATGTGTTTGGTAACAAAATAAACTCGTTTACAAACAACAAAATTTTCTAAACCACTTTTTAACCTCATACATTTTCTCTCTCCAATTTTTAACCAATACTTTTACCTCAAAATCATAAATAAATCAATTTATAAACCAAACTGAAGAGTTACCACCAACTTAGAAATATCTAGAATTTGTCGAGACTTTCTCCATACATCCATGGGCTATAGAGAATTCTGGAAGCATCTGAAATTATTTAATGTTACTACCATAAGAGAGGTGAAGAACCTAGAACCCTCTACATTGTTTACTTCAATATCCAAAATAATTGTCTAGAATATTCCAGAACTTCTCATCCACCTCCATTAAAGAATTCTCTAGATAAAAGTGGATAGCAACTCTACATCCTTCTCCACCTATATGTGTGAGTGTGTGTGTGTGAAGTGATGGAGGTTGTGATGTGAACTCCTTTGGTGATTGGACCAAAAATTTTCACAACGATTTTGTATCAACCCAAGAGAACTAAAATGGTAAGAAACACCCTAACCCAAGTTTAATCTAACCAAAATTTCAAGGTATAAACCCTAACCCAATGGATATAAAATAAACAAATTTCAAGGTGGTGGAAATATCAAATAACAAATACAAGAATAAATGTACTCAAGATTAGTTGAAGAAATTTCTAAGATTACAAGATAAGGAACTAGGATTTTTACCTCCCCAAAGGTGTCTTCTCTCAAGATGCTTCATGAACAACCAGATTATTCTAGGGTTTGTAATGCGTTTGGTTTATATAGTACAATAAAATGGGAAATAAAGAAAATAAACAAAAAACTAAAAATAAGTTCAAAAACTCGTGAAAATCTGTCTTCTGAACAACTATGCTATCGCATGGGGAAAATTCGCCCGATCGCGCGGTTGAAGAATGGCGTGATCGCGTGCTTTTGTCCTAACTTTGCTCGTGCCACCTTCAGTATTTTAGTCATAAATTTTGATCCCGATGTCTGATTGAGGCGATTCAAAATGATTTGGAAACTAGACGAGGAGGGATACAATTATTCAAGAAATAGTGAACCTCAAATTCTGATTTCATCTTTGTCAAATTATTGATTGAGTCCCGAGCTTGATGCATCTTCTTTCACCTCGCCTCGATTCCGTAACTTATAAATGAGTCCCTCAATCAATTCTTGGATTTCCTTGGCTTCTAATCCAGTCATGTGGTCCACTTACACGTGCATCGAGATTTGTCTAGGGTCCATTGGCATGTGTATCGATGTTTGACTTTTTCGATTTTCATCATCCCCTCCTCCCCTTTGAAAATAATTCGACCTCAAAAATTGTTTGAATGTATTGTCGTGAGATTCCTTAACCTTTGACCTTGTAATGTGGACCACGGGTTCGCACAATGAAGTTGGAATTTCTTGATTCTAATCAGTTTGTGAGAGAGTAAGGTAGTAAGTGGTTTAGTCGAAGTGTTATAATAAGTGTTTGCTCATATTTGTAAAGATATTTGATCAATAAAATATTTTCTTTTGAGTACTAAACTCAACAATTTGGTATCAAACGAAACTTTTTGGGCTTCTAGAGTTCGTGCACAAAGTGAGTTTGTGAAGCTTTGATGAAGCTTACTTGATAACGAGGAGGTTATTCCAGTCATGATGGGTGACCTACAAGTAGTAGGAGGAGTGAAGAAGCTCAACAACCAAAATTATACAACATTACAAACTTGCATGGAGTCGTATCTCCAAGGGCAAGACTTTTGGGAAGTAGTTGGCAGAAGTGACGTGACACCACCAGAGGAAGCCGGAGCTCTAAAGAAGTGGAGAATTAAAGCGGGTAATGCTATATTTGTTATAAAGACAACAATCGAGAAGGAATTATTGGAGCACATTAGAGACAAGACCACGCTTAAGGAAGCATGGGACACTTTGGCCTCACTATTCTCAAAGAAAAAGGATCCGAGGTTGCAACTTCTGGAAAACGAGCTTCTCTCTATTGCACAAGGAGAAATGACGATATATCAATACTTTAACAAGGTAAAGTCTCTCTATCGTGAAATATCTGAACTAGATTCTTCAAGTAAAATTTCAAAATCTAGAATGAGGAGGATAATTATACATGGATTGAGACCTGAATTTTGAGGCTTTATTGTCGCTATACAAGGTTGGCCAGAACAACCTTCACTGGTAAACTTTGAAAATTTGTTGGCTGACCAAGCAAATGTTAGGAGTCTCAATAAAGAAAGAAGATGAAGAAGTATTATTCAGTTATAAAAGAAGAGGTCGACCCCATCAACAAAATAATACATAATTAAAAGAAAATAAACATGAAGAGGGTCATGAGACGAGGGGAGCAAAACAAAATTACGACAAGAGAGGTCCTATATTCAAGGGATTTCAACGGACTAATGGCTCATGTTTTTTATGTGGTAAACGAGGCCATTATGCTAAAGATTTTCGATTCAAGAAAAAGTCAATAGAAGGCAATATGGCAACTCCAATGAACAAGAAAAATACAACAGTGAAGAAGAATGCCATGATATAGCATCACTTGCAGTAACAGAGTAAACTCAAGAAGAGTATCGTTCAGGTCCCAAGGAAGAATCAACACCAATGGTGATGCTCCCTGATCGAATTAATTATGAAAGTGATTGGATCGTCGATTTTGGATGTTCCAACCACACGACAGGCGATAAAGAGAAGTTTCAGAATACAACGGAGGCCGGATGGTGGTAACTGCCAACAACTCAAGATTGCCAATAGCCCACATTGGTAAGATAGTTATCATGCCTCGGTTTAGTCCTAGCCAAGTGCAGCTACAAGACGTCTATCATGTGTCAGGAATGAAGAAAGATCTCTTATTAGTGGAGCAGCTAACATCATCAGGTAATCATTTTTTATTTGGACTAAAAGATGTTAAGATATATGAAAATATCAAAATTTTGGGAAAACCAATAATAGAGGGACGAAGATTGGAGTCCATCTAAGTAATGTCAGCAGAGTCTGCATACGTAGATAAGACTCGAAAGAATGAGACAACAGATTTATGGCATGAAAGATTAGGACATGTGAGTTATCACAAGCTAAAGGTGATGATGAAGAAATCGATGCTTAAGGGTCTTCCTCAGCTTAATATCAAAGATGATATGGTGTGCCGACTATCAATATGGAAAAGCACATCAACTACCATATGAGGAGTCAACCTATAGAGCAAAACAACCATTGGAGCTAATACACTCTGATGTGTTTGGACCTGTCAAGCAACCATCAATTGGAGGGATGCGTTACATGGTAACATTCATCGACGACTTCTCAAGGTATGTTTGGGTTTTCTTTATGAAAGAAAAATATGACGTATTTATAAAATTTAAGGAGTTTAATAAAAAAGTGGAAGGAGAAATAAAAAAAATAAGATTCAAAGTCTACGCACGGATAATGGGGGATAGTATACATCAGGAGAATTTTCTCGATACTTACGAGAACATAAAATACACCGCCAATTGACATGTCCAAACATGCCACAACAAAATGGTGTAGCAGAAAGAAATACTCGACATCTTGCCGAAGCATGGTACACGCAAAGAATGTGCCGAGAAGATTTTGGGCAGAGTGTATGAGGATAACAGCACATGTAACGAACAGGCTACCACAACAGGAGCTAGGGTTCATGTCACCCTTTGAGAAATTGTGGAAAATCAAACCGACAGTTAGTCATTTTCGAGTTTTTGGCTACGTTTGTTATGTGTTTGTGCCTAATCACTTGAGGAGCAAGTTTGATAAAAAGGCAAGAAACGTGGTGTTTGATGAAGCGTCGTCTTGGTGGACACAGCAGAAGGTGGAGCTGCTAGATTTAAAAGAAATGGAAGATAAATTACAAGAGGAGTTAATAGAGGTACAATGAATTCTTGAGGAAACAAAAGAAATACAAGAATCAAGCGATGAGAACGAGTCTAATGGTGCAATATAGAATCCTTGACAGACAAGTGTGCATCTGACAACACTAGAAGAGATAAGGCCAAGACAACAAGAGGAGGTTGAGGCAAGAACGAGTCAACAACCACAATCAAGAAAATCAACAAGACAAAGAAAACCAAATCCTATGTATGCTAATGCAGCAGTAGAAGAAGATGGTATTAAAGAGCTAGAGACCTTTGAAGAAGCAGTTCAACATAAAGGGTGGAGAAAAGTAATGGAAGAAGAGTTCATGGCTTTAAGAAAAAATGAGAATTGGAATTTGATACCAAATCCTGACGGAGTAAAGCCTATATCCTGTAAGTTGGAATACAAACAAAAGAAATGTCCAGATGGATCCATTGAAAGGTACAAGGCTTGGTTAGTAGCTCGTGGGTTCTCACAGTAATATGGACTGGACTATGATGAGAATTTTAGTCCAGTGGCAAAGATTACTATAGTATGAGTACTTATAGCTTTAGCAACAAGCAAGTCCTGGAAGTTGTGGCAGATGGACGTCAAATATGCATTCCTCCATGGAGAACTTGACCAAGAAATATATATGGAGCATCCAAAAGGATTTGAGAATAGAGAAAATCTAGAATATGTTTGCAAGCTAAAGAAGGCTCTCTATGGATTAAAACAGGCACCACGAACATGGTATGGAAAGATAGCCGAATTCTTAGTTTAAAGCGGATACATGGTAGCTCCAGCAGATTCAAGCCTATTCATTAAAGCACTAAATGGAAAACTAACAATAGTACTAGTGTATGTGGATGATCTCATCATCACTGGAGACGATGAAGACAAAGTTCAGCGAACGAGAAGGAATTTATCAGTAAGGTTTCAAATGAAAAAGCTTGGAGAGCTAAAACATTTTCTTGGATTCGAGATGGAAAGAACAAAAGAAGGGCTATTCCTGTGCCAGCATAAGTATGCAAGAGATTTGTTATAGAAGTTTGGGATGATTGATTGTAAACCAATTTCAACACCAATCGAGACTAACTCCAAGCTATGTGCAGATGAAGGAAAAGATTTGGAGGATGTAACTATGTACAGATAGCTAGTGGGATGCTTAATATATCTGACACGACCTGACATCACATATGTAGTTGGACTAGCAAGTCGCTTTATGGACTATTTTATAAGAAAAATAAAGATTTCAAGATCATTGACTTCTGTGATGCGGACTACGCTGGATGTCGCGATACAAGAAGATCAACAACTGGGTACGCGTTCAGTCTTGGATCAACTATAGTGTCATAGTGCAGTAAGAGACAACCAACTGTGTCTTTATCAACTGCAAAGGCGGAATACAGAGCATCAACATTGGAAGCTCAAGAGAGTACATGGCTAATACAGTTAATGAAGGATCTACGTCAACCAGTAAACGATGCAGTAGAATTATATTGTGATAATCAATCAGCTATTCGCATAGCAGAGAACCCAGTGTGCCATGCAAGAACTATGCACGTTGAAGTGCATTATCACTTTGTCAGAGAAAATGTACTTAAAGGGGAGATTGACTTGAAGCATGTCAATACTGAAGAACAAATCGCAAGCATATTAACGAAAGGACTTGCTGCTTCAAAATTCGAAGAGTTTTGGGCAAAACTGGGGATTATAAGAAGAGATGAATTTAATCGGAAAGTCGCTGTTGAAGGAGAGAATTGAAGAGTCACCACCGACTTAGAAATCTCTAGAATTTGTCGAGACTTTCTCCATATATCCATGGGCTATAGAGAATTCTGGAAGCATCTGGAATTATTTAATGTCACTGCCATAAGAGAGGTGAAGAACCTAGAATCCTCTACATTGTTTGCTTCAATATCCAAAATAATTGTCTAGAATATTCTAGAACTTCTTATTCACCTCCATTAAAGAATTCTCTAGATATATATAGATAGCAACTCTACATCCTTCTCTACCTATGTGTGTGTGTGTGTGTTGTAAGAGTGTGAGAGAAGTGATATAGGTAGTGAGAGAGTAAGGTACTAAGTGGTCTTGTCGAAGAGTTATCATAAGTGTTTTCTCATATTTGTAAAGATATTTGATCGATAAAATATTTTCTTGAGTACTAAACTCAACAAAAACAGTGTTACCAAATTTCAAAACTCAAATAAAACAAGGGATTATTTAAAAAATATTAAAAGAACAAGATTTAGGCCATGTTTCATGGAGATTGAAATGTGATTATTATTGATTGTTGACTTTAACTTATTTCAAACTGGGGCGTAGTGTAAAAGAGCAGAATTAATTATCACAAGGAAAAAATGACTAAAATAATTAGAAGATGAAAACTAGTCATTGTTAATTATTAATTTTTTCATAACTCAATTCGTGGTTTAAGAAGAAGTAGATGATTTAGAAGAAATCGCGGATTTTTTTTTAAAAAAAGAAAGGTGGTTTTTATCTCGTGGAGCTCATGGTTTGAGGACGATATTTGAAAATTCTTCTATTTCAATTTTTCATTACAAGTTAAAATAGGTAAATAGTTTTTCATAATTCAATACGTGGTAATATTTTTCATTACTTGAAGTTTCGTGACAAGGAGAAATTGAAAAAATGACGTGGAGAATCTTTATTTTCATCTCTAAAGTTTAAATAGATAAGTACTTCAACCAGATCGAGTTTTGTGCTAAAAAAATATTAAATAATTATTATTTTTCATTTTGATCCTATATTCAAATACTGTAGCACAAGGATAACCACTACACCAACTTAACTCATTTCGATTTGACACAAAGGATTATGAGTGAAATGCACTAGCAACTCCGCACGAGGGAATATTAAATAGGCACATGTTAAATATGTTCTCTATTACCAGTTGGTCGGCATTAAAGAGAAGATGGAAGATTTTTTATTGTTTTCGAGATAAAATGTGTGGTTAAAAATTAAAGAGATAAAATATGTGATTAAAAAGTAATTTGAGAAATTGTGTAATTTAAATTGTAGTATAAACTGAAATTTAATGAGGTAGCCGAACACTTTTTAGCCATAGTTTGTGAATGTGTTTATAAATAAAACAAATTTAAATAGTATCACCTTTCAATCCTACATATTTTTCGAAATAACTTTTATATTTATCTTGAAAATACAAAAAAGTTGTTTATAGGCCCCGAACCGATTTATTATTACTCAATTTAAGCATGTGTCTTACGTAAGTGGCTGTTTTTTTAAATATGTTTGTACAAATGTTACTAAATCCCTGTTTGGTAGAAATTAAAATCTAGATTTTAATCTAAGTTAAAGTCAACAATCAATCTAAATCACAGATTTCGTGAGACCTACAACTTTTCAACCACACATCTCATCAATTTTTATCAAAATCTACTAAAAATCTAATTTTAATCTCCACCAAACAGGGGCTAAATTAAGTATGGCTCACCGAGTCGACCCGACCCGACCCGACCCGACTCGATCAATTAATAGTTCATCATCTCATGTGGTATATCAAGAGTTTAGGCCCCATTCTTGCCAAATGCACGAACTTACATTGTTGTTCTGAATATTTAATTGTATGTTTGGTAAACCATTTATAGAAAACATAATTTCACAAATTATTTTTTAATCACATACATTTTTTTTTTTGGTAAATACTTTTTAACACACTTTTAATCTTAAAAACGTAAATAAATTGCATGATCTTAGACTCTTAGCACTGGACCGACAAGATTAATTATTAGCTTTGATTATTATTTTAAGTATAAACTAAACATGATTGTAATCAACGCTAACTAAAAGTAAATCATCTTTGTCCTTATTATCTGTTTGTTAACATGCACATAATTTAGTACAAAAACATGTGTTTGTACACATATTTATTTATTCATATCAATTTTTTTCTTTTTTAATGCCTCACCAACTATCACGAATCGAATATTATGCCCCCGTTTGTTACAAATTAAAATCTACATTTTAATCTAAGTCAAAGTTAACAATCAATCTCAATAACACATTTATCGGACCCACAAATTTTCAACTACATATTTCATAACTCTTATCAAAATCTACTAATAGGCTTATTTTAGTCTTCATCGAAAAAAGAACTGTTTCCTATAAATCTTTTTCGGTTATGTTGCTGTAATGGGGTTCATGCAATCCATACCCTTCAACATAATCTATGTCATTGATCAAAGTACGAAGTCAAGACCTTTCACGAAACAAAAATACTCCTGTAATCCGATCAAAGAGAATTTCTTCTCATAATTCCATTCTACTATTTATTGAACTTGTTAATATGTCAACTCTAATACAAATTGGAATTTTAGCAGTAACATTTATACAAGAAAAAGATGCAGAAATTTAAATGGGTTTTTTTTTTTTATTTAATGCTGAAATATATTAGATCCTACTGGCAGAATCTGAAGAGTATTGTCCACTGGAATCCATCATCATTGTCATCCTCCATTCTTGAATTTCACCTTCGCCAATCACATCCCAGAAACCAATCTCATTGCTGGTCCCAGCTTCCATTTCTGTCGAAATCTTATTATTTCTTTCATTTTCTTGATGAAGAATTGTTTGATGATTAGAGCGATGTTCAGATGGTGGTGGACTAGGTTGATGACTGCTGGTGGCAGAGGCGGCGGTGTAATCGGCAAAAGGAAAATTAAGCTTTGCTCTTGGACCTCTAAATTCAAACGCCGCTCTGTCATAAGCCCGTGCAGCATCCTCCGCCGTCTCAAATGTACCAAGCCACACTCTTGCAGCCTTACGAGGATCCCGAATCTCTGCCGCCCATTTTCCCCATGGCCGCTGCCTTACACCTCTGTAATTCTTCTTTTTCTTCACCACCAGATTCTTTTTCTTCTTCTTTTCATCCACCACCGCCACCGCCGGACCAAAATAATTGCACCCCAAACACCCTTGGATTCTACAAAATTGACAAGTCTCTGAATCTTGACCAACCGAAAACAACACCTTCCCTTGAGCAGCATATTCAAAATGAGAAGTGGCGGTGTCACCAGTTATGACGTTTTTTAAAGTAGCTATCATGACGGAAACTTCCTCCTCGCTGGTGAGTCTGGGCGGCGGCGGCGGTGGTTCCAGCGGTGGGTGGTTCGTAAAGGTAGTACTACTACTTCCTTCTAGATTGAATCTCCTGGCTGACCTCTGCATGTTTCTTGGGAGCTGACTTTGAGTGGCTGAATTTCTTATGAGGTCAAAATTCAAATGGGTTTTATACATGGAAAAGTGCCAGCTCATACGCAAAGAATACACGGGGTTTCTGTCGAGTGTCAAGGGAAAACTGAAAAGTTATTTATGTCGGCACGTGCGAATTTTTGTGCGATGGTGTAAGATGACTAGGCAAAAAATGATGAGTTGGCAAAAGCTGTGAATTGGAAGTATTCAAACAGTATAACAGTGATGTCATCTCAACATAAAGTCACAAAATTGTGTTTCATCCGTACGACACTATATCGAAACATATAATTGGGACTTCAATATTTTCTATTTTTTTTTAATTATATGTCAAACATATGTATGATGAAATGGGTAGAAAAATAATAAAATGATACTATAATTAATAGAGTTGCAATATTTTCATTATAAATTTTAAAAAACTTCTACATAAACTACATTCGTAGTTGAGTTTGTTCTATTTCCATCATTGTCTCAAATGATCATCTTCAAACCACTGAGATTCGTCACTTTAGAGACTGCAAAGTACAACTGTCCATGGCTAAAAACTGACTACAATTGTCCATGGCTAAAAACTGACTACTTTAAATAAAGACCAACTTTGAAATGTGATTTCCCTCGACTCTTTTTAATATTCATAGCATACGAAGCTACTAACTGAAAGTGTCGCATCTTGAACTTGAAAGACAATCTTGCATGTGTTTGATTGAAAAAATGTAAAATGGATGGTAAGAAAATATTTTCTAGGAATTGATTTACCTGGAAATTATTTTCCTGAAAAATATCAATTGCAAGTGTTGGGTGAAAAAGAAGGAAATTTTCTTAAATTTGTTACTTGATTGATATTATTTTTCATTGCAAATAAAATAAAATTTAGCTATTTTAATTAAATATATATATATATATATTCACTCATTTGTACTTGATAATAGTAATCAAACGTGACGAAAGATATGTTTTCCACCTGAAGAAAATGTATTCTCACCAAATAGGTGAGAAAATATTTTCAAGGCAAATGAGTTAAGTGTACTTTAATTAGTTGTACCTTGAAAAATATTTTCCAATGTAAATTTTTCAATCAAACGCCAAACAAATACAAAAGGGGGAAAAATATTTTCCATGATTTGACATTTTCTATGCAAACGACAATGAATGAAACACATCCTAAGTTGTGTAAGTGCATCCTCGAAATAAAAAAATTTGTATCTTGCAAGATTGCTATCGAGAAATTTTGCTTCAACAACGTGATTTCCAAGTTTTGTAACAATTAATATCGTACCATTACACATCCCTACAAAGTGATCAACATTTCGCAACAATATAAATATATAATCATTACATAATAAATCTGAAAATATTTTTTGTTTGTACTCACAAAAAAGGAGAACTTTTGTAACAAACATTACATGAACTATTTAATTTAAAAAATAAATAATAAGAAATTAATAAACATAAAAAATTAAATAAACCTAGGCAAATATAGTAGGGGGTCGAATGTACTGTATAAACAACATGTAATATTATACAAATGCAATATTCATACATGAATTTATAATTCGCTCAAAATTAAAATTTTTAATTACAAAATGATACAAAATACAAACAATGGTAAAAAATAATATAAAAAAGTTAAGTGAAAAAGTTGTAAATTAAAATAACATAAAGATTTAATCATTAAATAATAAGTTTGAAAATAATTTTGGTTTTTACGTACAAAAAAAGAAAAATAATTTTAAAAATATACATTCAATTATTTTTACAAAAACTAATATCACACCCGTGCGTTGCACAGAAGAATAATATGAAATGATTTTATTATAAATATCATTACAAAATAGGGAAAAAATTGAACAAATAATTTACTTTGATTAATGATACAGACTGTCAACGAATACTCAAAATAGAAATAAATAACAATTCTCATCAATTTTTGAAAACCTCTTTAAATAATACATTATTTGTATAGTTTGTAGTTGCTTGATACACGAAAGTTGCTATAGACAAAACATATTTAAACAATTGCTCAAATTTAAATTAAATAATTCAATTTTCCAAATATATATATATATATATATAGAATAAATTAAAAATTTCGTCCAAATATTTTTGACTAACGTGATTAATCAGTTGTTTAATAAAAATTATATGAACTAATTATTAAAATTTGTAATATATTTTTGCTTATTTTAGTTATTTAAATTTATAATAAAAAATAGAAAAATAAACAGACCAGTAAATAAATAAAAATAATATTAAAATGAAGAATGAATTGAAGAAATCTTAAGTTTATAAAAATTAACCCAACTTAATTGAATTTGTCTTGAAAATTTGTATAGTTATTATTTATTTTAATTTAATGAGAAAAAATCAGAATAGAAATTAATTATTTACGACTAAAATGAATTTAGTTAACTAATTATAGATAATATTGTAGGACTTAGATGATATAATTTAAAATGAATTAGATATTAAGGAAAAATAAAAAATAAATATAAAATAAAACTTTACCTTTAATTTTTGATATAATTTTACGGACAATATATTACATATTTTTTGATTTTAAAACAATAATACAATAATTATTAAAAGAATAATAATAAAATAGAAAAAATAACATTTTGATGTTATTAATACCATATCACGGATACTAATGCAATTAATGAGACATATAAAATAATAATTACTAAAATATTTAATATACTATTTTTTAGCAAAAAATTTCCAAATTTAGAAAAAAAAATTGGCGAAAAAATAATCTAAGTCATTGATCAAAATTGTTTTCCAAATTTAGATCATCGAAAAAAGAATTGTTTTCCATAAATCTTTTTCGGTTATGTTGCTGTAATGGGGTTCATGCAATCCATACCCTTCAACATAATCTATGTCATTGATCAAAGTACGAAGTCAAGACCTTTCACGAAACAAAAATACTCCTGTAATCCGATCAAAGAGAATTTCTTCGCATAATTCCATTCTACTATTTATTGAACTAGTTAATATGTCAACTCTAATACAAATTGGAATTTTCGCCGTAACATTTATACAAGAAAAAGATGCAGAAATTTAAATGGTTTTTTTTTTTTTTTTAATGCTGAAATATATTAGATCCTACTGGCAGAATCTGAAGAGTATTGTTGATAAGTGTATTTTATACACTTATTTGTATGTCTAAATTAGGATTAAGTATTGTCGTTTGGGAATATTTGCTATTTAATTTATATTTATTTGTTTACTTTTCAGAAAATGTCCCAATTGAAGAAGAATGAAGCAATTAATGGAAAAATGATACGATTGGATGGTAATTGGAGCTAAATTGGACAAGTGAGGAGTTTGTGACAACAACCGGGAAACATGCTTGGTGCCAAAGTGATTAAATCAGAGGTTGGAGGACCTAATTGAATGAATTGAGAGCTTAAATGGGAAAATCGAGAAGAAGATAAAGTTTGGGGACTAAAGTGCAACAATTGGAAGTTGAGGACTGAAGGTGCAATTAAAAGGCAGGGACCAACTTGCACAGTCGGAAGAATGATGAAGTCGCGATCGCTGGTCACACACCAAGCGATCGCGAGAAGACTCAAAATTGTAACTCGAGAGTTTTAATGAAGTCCACACGATCGCTAGGGTTGATACCACGCGATCGCGTGCGTATCCGGCTGGGCCGACTGTGGACTTTTTCTCGCGATTTTTATCAGAATTCTCTCTTCTTGATCTAGGTTTTCTCCAAAAGATATATATACAACATAAGATGCACGAATAGGGGACCTTTGCCTCTCCATAGAACGGGCCACAATAGAGAATTCAACATCAAATTCTTGGAGAATCAAGCA
This sequence comes from Ligustrum vulgare, assembly GCA_963555705.1. NCBI lineage: Eukaryota > Viridiplantae > Streptophyta > Magnoliopsida > Lamiales > Oleaceae > Ligustrum > Ligustrum vulgare. The sequence continues at coordinate 49,777,884 of OY743174.1, forward strand.
TAGCAGAGGGGCGTGAATTGAAAACAATTGAAGAATTGATAATTGGTGCAATCTTTCCATTCTTTATATTGTTTTTCAATGAACGTTTATTTTTACTGTTTTTGTTATTTCATGATGATGTGTAACTAATTTTAACGTTGGGATGAACGATGTAGCCTAGTTAATTATTTTAATGCCATATTCCTTGTTTTAACGCTTTAATGCATGTGTCGATTTATTATTGATCTTAATGCTTGAATTGCTTGATCACCAATTCATGATTTCATGTGTTATTTCCATAATCCGAGAGGTGAGTTAATAACATAGATCTAGGTAATAAATCCGGTAATTGAACGAGAGATAGAGATATACTCTTGTAATTATTGCGGTCGTGTGTGAATTCTTGTGTGTAATGCATCTAGTTAAGGAATATTCGGACCCTCTGTAGAGATACAAGGTTGACTTATTTAGGTAGGATTGATTTAAACTCGAGAGAGGAATCTCAATTTAAATTAGTGAATTCGACCGAACACACAAATAGGAAATAAAACTGGAATTGGAATTGATTTAATTAGTTAGGTGAAATCGTGAATTCCAACCACTTTACAATCATTTTTTTTTTAAAAACAAAACAATTTCACAATTTAATCATTTAATTCATCTTCTTAGTTTTAATTTAAAACCACAAATTCTATTTCTTCTGTTCAAATAAAATTAGAACTAAAACATTTCGGTACTTAGTAAACAGTCCTCGTGGGAACGATGATCCGGACTCTAAGGTCCACTTTATTACTTGATTGCGATATCGTACACTTGCGATCTCAAATTGCACAACAATTGTCCACTGGAATCCATCATCATTGTCATCCTCCATTCTTGAATTTCACCTTCGCCAATCACATCCCAGAAACCAATCTCATTGCTGGTCCCAGCTTCCATTTCTGTCGAAATCTTATTATTTCTTTCATTTTCTTGATGAAGAATTGTTTGATGATTAGAGCGATGTTCAGATGGTGGTGGACTAGGTTGATGACTGCTGGTGGCAGAGGCGGCGGTGTAATCAGCAAAAGGAAAATTAAGCTTTGCTCTTGGACCTCTAAATTCAAACGCCGCTCTGTCATAAGCCCGTGCAGCATCCTCCGCCGTTTCAAATGTACCAAGCCACGCTCTTGCAGCCTTACGAGGATCCCAAATCTCTGCCGCCCATTTTCCCCATGGCCGCTGCCTTACACCTCTGTAATTCTTCTTTTTCTTCACCACCACATTCTTCTTCTTCTTCTCATCCACCACCGCCACCGCCGGATCAAAATAATTGCACCCCAAACACCCTTGGATTCTGCAAAATTGACAAGTCTCTGTATCTTGACCAACCGAAAACAACACCTTCCCTTGAGCAGCAAATTCAAAATGAGAAGTGGCGGCGTCACCAGTTATGACGTTTTTTAAAGTAGCTATCATGACGGAAACTTCCTCCTCGCTGGTGAGTCTGGGCGGTGGCCGTGGTGGCGCCAGCGGTGGGTGGTTCGTAAAGGTAGTACTACTACTTCCTTCTAGATTGAATCTCCTGGCTGACCTCTCCATGTTTCTTGGGAGCTGACTTTGAGTGGCTGAATTTCTCGTGAGGTCAAAATTCAAATGGGTTTTATACATGGAAAAGTGCTAGCTCATACGCAAAGAATACACGGGGTTTCTGTCGAGTGTCAAGGGAAAACTTATTTATGTCGGCACGTGCGAATTTTTGTGCGATGGTGTATGATGAGTTGGCAAAAGCCGTGAATTGGAAGTATTCAAACAGGAATTAAATTATGTGTGCAATTTTTTTTTTTATACACTTTTTTACCGTCACTCACATAGAGGTGAGATCCGGATGCATTATTTTAATCCCCTTGAAGACGGGGCCATACCCCAATGTGAGTGAGGTGTAAAAAAATATACAATAAATAAGTGTACACATAGCATGATTCATTCAAACACTATAACAGTGATGTCATCTCTAACATAAAGTCACAAAATTGTACAACTGTATCCGATGATCAGCGTTCTAAAAAGCGCCAAAAACGCGTGCCTACGCGCACTCCAGGCGCGACGCGCGCATCTCCCGCGACGATTCTGTGAAAGCGTGCAGATAGTTTTTAATCTAAAAAGCGCGCGCGTAAAGCTCGCTTAAGCGCGCATAAAGCGTTCTGATGCTTTTTTTTTTTTTTTTTTAATTTTTACAAGTTAAAGTATGTGTAAAATTTAAATCTAATATGTAATAATTGAGAAACGTTTTTTAACGCATACTCCCGCTTAAGCTTCAAAAACTTAACTCTCGGGCTCCACGCTTCGTCACGCTTCACACTTTTTAGAACACTGCCGATGATTGAGGATGAAAACTTGACCAAGTTTTGCTAAAATCACCTCGAAGCTTTCCCTCGAGGTGACCGCCCCCCGACCTGGACCCCGCCCTCTCCATTTGAGGGGATGGTCCTGAGGTGACTGTGACATGTCCCAACTTGACCTGGTCCAAATGATAGTTAGACGGGCCACGTGTCAAACCAAAGATTTGGTATATGTTTTAGAATTTTTTCTTTTCTTTTCTTTTTTATAAACTAGTAGGTTGAGTACGCATTGCGTGCTTGGTATAAATATAGATACGCGTTGCATGCAATTTAGTAATTATTGAATGTTTTGAGTTTATTAAAAAAAAATTGGGTAGCATGGGCAGCTGTCCGAAATTGGGATGAAATTGGCACAATTGGCACTGTGCTGCCCTTTTTGTTCCCTTATATATATAATGAATTTTGTTTATAAACAGTCACATGACAACATCTCTTTGTACATCTTTATTTAAACAATATTTCGATTGGTCAAAGATTTTTGACTACTAGTTTAACTTTTCAAATAATAATAAAAAAAAAAGACTACCGAAATATTGTCACGTCCTCATTTATAAATAATATTTATGGACAATTGTTTATAAATGTTTTACGATAATATTTATAAACAATCGTTTATAAACTTTTTACCAAACAGTGGCTAAGTTTTATTTAATAACTATTTGAGGCTCATTTTCAATCTAATTTCAATTTGTTACGATAAAAGTTGAAGAAATATATTGTTGAGAAGTGAGTTGATAAAATCTACATTCATATCTATATATCTATAATGACAATTGAGATTCTGGTCAAATAATTTTGACCAAAATCTCAATTGACAATAGATTCTTAATATCAGGAATCTTTAATTTTCACATTAATACAGTTTTTTTTTTTTTCATTATCCATGTTTATTGAAAGGGGGGGGGGGGGGGGTGTGGTTTATTTATTTATAGTGGGTGTGGTTTATTTATTTATAGAAATAATCTCTCTCTACTTCCTAAAGGCTAAGCAAATTTACTGTTCACAGATTTCCACAAATCTCTCTCGCCTCCGAACGAAAATTTCTCCATTTCTTGGCTTCACTCATAATTTCCAATTCAGATTTTTGTTGAATCTGTTTTCCTGGCTACTCACCATTGTGTTTGACATTCGAGATTTAGGCGATCCTCAGTTTTCTTGGTTCTTGATTTTCAATTCCGATGATGACCCTTCATCTGAATCCTCTTCTCCAAGAACTCCCTCCGCCAGCGTTAAAGAAAACGTTTCCAACATTTTCCGGGGTGTGGCCGCCTTTCTTCCACAGCCACCATTCAACTCGGACATGATTGCCAAAATGAAGAATGACTTGGCAGAAATGAAGGATGCCGCTAAATCGCGCCTCTCTTTATTCTCCTCAAAGCTCATTTCTAATTTGTTACAGTTTCCCAAAGAAATGAACGACGGTGATGATGATTTGGAGGAGGAGGATGGTGTAGTTGGAGTTCCCGAGGATTTTGGAGATTTTGTTGGAAAAATTTCATCAAATCCAAAGCTCTGGACTGATTTTCCTATCTCTCTGCCTGATGGTAAATAATCCAACTTCAATCTTAATATTTTGTTGATTCATTCACTTTCAAATACTTTATGAGATCATTAGTAAATATTTTAGTGTGTGATTGAGTGATGATCAAAATATTATTGCACTTCTGATTGTCCAAATAACTTATTTAAAAAATGATAGTTCCAAAGTTGTTATATCATAAAGAAATCTGAAAGAACCCTATAATTATAAATAACCTTTCCTTTCTTCCAATCAATCGATTGTCTCTAAATGAAGGAGGGTTATTGTGTTTTGTTAAAGAAACCCTTGTATTTAGTCAACAAAATTTAGTAGATTTCTTTTGAAATTTTTGCGCGTACAATGATTGTATTAGAGAAAACACATCAACATTCCGAAACTCTTAACGTCCATGTAATTCCAACGTAAGGTCTACTAACTGTACATGAAGAGTGATAAATTATGCAATTAAAATGAAGTAAACTGAGATAATCGATTCCCTTCGTGCATTGAACAAGAATGACTTTGCAAATAATTCAAAAGTATCGGGTTGAAATATTGTTACCCTTTCCTATCATCAGATAAGTAGATATTAATCATCAATCCTCGTTTCCGCATGAATTGGTGTTGAGCTTTAAAATATGTTGTTGCAAATATTGTTGATATGTCTTACTACCAGAGAGAAATTGAGCGTTTGGTACCAAGTCTGATGACATTAAGGCAGAAAATTAGGCATCAAATAAGCCATGGTAATTTTTGGATGATCTATTTTACCTTATTGTTTCCCAGGTTGAATGAAGATTTAAAAGCTTCTAGCAACTCCAAAGGCAAGATTCTATCCCACTTAATAACATTATTTTTATTTGTCTTTTATTGTATGTCAGAAACTTTTAGTTCCAGCAATGGAAATTCTTATCAACTGGTTTAAAGCTTCTTTATTTTTGTCAGTTTCAAGTTCCATGTCATTCTAATTTCTCTAATTTCTACTCTTGAAAAATCCAACCTCGCAAAACACAATGTAATCGAGATTAATCAATAATACAGCGGAACATAAACTATATAATTAGCACGTGATTGAATCAATACATAAACAATATAATTGCAAATAATGATAACTCCCTTTTTCAGCGAATTAGCGGACTGCACAGGGTGAAATCGAGGGCTCAAATTTCAGCCCAATCCCCACAATGGTAACACCACTACCCGGCTAGAGAACACTCCAAGACAACCCCAAAACCGGTCAAGACCCACTGCCAAACACACCTCCCACAACCAATACAAACCGGGCTGCACAACGAGGAAGCACAGAGGAACCACAACCAGCAATAAAGTGATCACAGCAAGAGCCAAAACGTGGGCTCACAGCAAGAGCACCAAAACATGGACTGCACCACAGTAGGAACAAGGCTCGGCCAAGAGAAAGGACCGAACGCCGCCTCCCAATCCAAGAACCGGACTACCGAAGTGAACCACAAAGGAACCAACCACAGCTGCAGCAAGGACAAGGTCACAAGGAGAGTCACACTTCCAATCACAGAGAGAGGAAGAAGAAAGAGGGTCGGATTCTTCACGAAGAGAGAAGAGAGCCGCGGCACCGAGAGAGTCGAGAGGGAGTGTCGTGTATGAGTGATCTAACTTTGCCAAAATGGGGGGTGTGGATAGATATAGGTTTATGGTTTAATTAGGGAAGCCCTAATTAAAATGGGTCGCCTCCGAAACCTACCCATCGAGCAACAGGGTCGAGACCCAATTAAAACCTCGACGTGGATAGTAAGTCTCTTAGCGCGTGGGCTGCCTAATTGTGGAGATTGGGCAATACTTCGATCATGGGCCGAGGGCCTACGAAGCTTAAAATCCGACACTGTTTATTATCATGGCCCCCGAGGTTTGATTGGGACCAAAAAATCCCAACATCTACCATCGCAGTTTATTGAAATTTCTAACTTGATATCATCACATCTTCTTCTTTATATGTTCTCCCCGATTTTGTGTACTCTAGATATTTGCATATTCCTCATGATCACCTTTTTATTCCTTCAAATTAAAACAAAGAGTACAACTCTCTCGCTTCTGTTGTCGTTGCCATTTAATTTTTATTATTCAATGAGACCACCTGGGGGAATCACTACAATGGCAGAGGATTCAAGATCTTTCCATAACGACACATATCTGTTGGTCTCCTCTGTAGTGTTCCATGTTGTTACTGGACCTGAAGCTTTGCCTGTATAATTATATTTAATCTCTGTTGTTCATCATGTGATGGCCTATTATCCTATGTTAAGAGAGAAATTGTTTATCTTATTAAATAGAATTGAATCTCTGTGCTGAAGATATAGTCAATATATGGGGAAATTAGAAAATGTCTACCTATAGTCAACCTTATTAAATAAAATTGAATCTGTGTTCATCATGTGATGACCTATTATCCCATGTATAATTCTATTTAATCTCTGTCCTAATTCTATATCTTTGCTCTTACCTATAGTCCTACCCCTATGTTCCCAAACATGTCATAAAAAGTAGTTATTCCAACTCAAGTAACTTCCTTATTTATCCTCAATGTCAGTAGGTTAAATTGAGGAGGTACTTCTCTTTTATTAATAGAGGTTTGGTTCATGCAGGTTGTTGAAATGAGGGAGACAATTTTGCAGATGTTGCAAAATAAGATACCTTCACCTTGGGAAACATTGGCGAATTCGCAAACTGATTCTTCTAAGAAGGATGGTGGCAAAGAAGTAGAAGAAACCTTGATTGAGCATAACGTATCACGAGGCTCTAAATGCGGTGAGTGAGACAAAAGTTGTTATCGAAGTGGATTCTCATCATAAGTCTCCAAAAGAATCTAAATACAAAGAATTTTCATTTAGTGATCTGGAGGATGATGACAATGATTTATCGACTATCACAGATCAAGAAAGCTTTATCCACAACCGTTGCCATTGAATGGGTTGAAGTGAATTAAAATTTTGAATCTCAGATAATAGATAAAGGGTCGGAGTGATTGGCTCAATATCAACGATTCTGATATAGGCAATTGAATAGCATTTTGAACCTTTCATATATATATATATATATTGGACATGGCAACAAATAATTCCTTTTTCATTGAATAGCATATATCAAATTTCATGTGCTCTCTTTCCTTTTTCTAATTGGAAAAATCAAATTGAAAAAAAAAAAAAAAAAAAAAGTGCTTTGTTCCTTCTCCTCCCCTCCCCTATAATCCCCATGTGCAACCAAAATAATAATAATAATAATAATAATAATAATAATAATAATAATGTTATAAATAATTATGGAAATTATTAAGAAATCCACCACTAATTTTATACCTAATTTCCACCCAAGTTATATTGTAAATTAATGTAATGAATGACTTTTCCTTCCCTATAAATAGAGGTAGGAATTGCTTGAATTTGGTGTACCAATTCTTGATAATGAAGAATTCTCCTCCTTCTCTCTAGTTCTCAATCTCTCTCTAATTCTTGTGTTTAGAATTTTGATAGTTTCACAACACGTTATCAGCACGAGTCTCTAACCTATTGAGTAATATGACGGGAGTATGCTCTACAGTTGCATCTAAATGATGAACCTCTGTATCAGAAACCAGATTATTATTAATCATCATTTATACATCATAGATTAGAAGATCAATTCCAAATACGTAGAAAAATTGAAGAAATTGTGTAATCCGAAACTTCCAAACCAAATTCATGCCAAACCATATATCCAAATGATGATCGGAGACCGGATCCATGATCACGGCGACCGGACAATTCTTCCGAACCGGCGCGTGTCGACGTCACCGGCACCGGCGCGGCGGCGCGTGAAGCGCGTGAAGACCACGCGCAGACGTCGAGGCGGCGCGTGACGGCGCGTGCGGAGGAATCAGGCGACGACGTCAACAGGAAGTTTGTTCATATCGACGTTCTTGATTTTTCTATGATCTTACTTTTCTGTTTTGTGCAGTTTTGAGATTTTCCGGCGATCGAACGTGGCGGTTTTCTTAAAAACCGTTTTTGAAGCACTTCCGACGGGATTTTGAACTTCGGACCAAAATAAATTAATCGAAAAATTAACGATTCATATGTGATCAACAAGATAAATTAAAGATTTTAAACAAGGAATAAATAAAATAATCATTGTCATACCGTGACGGATTGAGTTATTATGGACTGAATTTATACCGCAACGGATTGGACTATTATGAGTACCTTGACTGGATTTGACGATATGACTCGATCACTATACCTTGACTAGATTTGACGATATGACTTGATCACTATTATGAATACCTTGACTGGAGGATATGACTCGCTCATTCATAAAAGGTAATTATTTCATTATGTAGACACCGCCTATATGGTCGGTTTACGGAATACTTTACATATATTCAAGTTTTATATTATTTCATAAACACCTCAGTTGTTGGTTAATTCTAACATATTAGAGGTTGTTGTCAACATATATACGTGGTGGTATAACCCCAGTATTATTATTAATATTATTGTTATTAAATATTTTATTAAATGATACCAGAAGTTATCAATACTAAAGTTAGATAATATTTTATCAAATGATACAAGAAGTTATCATTACTAAAAGTTGGTAAATGTTGATAAAAAGTTATCAATACCAAAAGTTGGTAAATATTGATAAGAAGTTGATAGATGTTAATAAAAATATTTTATCAAATGGTACCAGAAGTTATCATTATTTATATTGAAAAGATAGATAAAAATGGATTATCCAACAAGAGAATGTTGATGTATGATAAGATAATATCACATGATAGCATGGACATAGCTAATGTGAAAATAATCTCATCAGTATTATGAGATGAATATTAGATGATAAGTATCTGAAAAAGTTCTTGCACGAGCAATTATGTATTCCAGAAGAAGTACATATTTATACCAGAAGAAGTAAAAATTATCATCTAAACATTCTGAAATGATATTGTTATTATTGCTCCTGAAGAAGCATAAACGAGTCATACATAAAAGGGGGAAACATTTATGATCCTCAAAGTGAGAGATGTGTTTCGGGAGTAGCCGTATCCTACCACCTCTGAACTTTTGAGGACATAAAGAAACACTCAAAGAAGTGTGTTTCAAGAGTAAGGATACTCTGTACTCTACCACCTATCTTTGAGGTACACAAGATTAAACATTGATAAAATCCTAAAAATTTAAGGTGTGTCTCAAGAGTAAGAATACTCCGTACTCTACCACCATCTATTCTAGGATTCACAAAGTTAAGTTTACAGTAACCGGACTCCATTTTCGCTTGATTCCCCTTCCTTGAGACCAATCTATCTTAACTCCTGCTGGATCTTGTATGGGGATATATGATTGCAACTTATCCAGCAGTTCCTCGATAGTAGGAGCAGAAATAAGGATTCTCCTAGAAAATGGAGAGATGAATCCCTGTTCCACAGCATAATCAAGAAATGTTAGCAAACCATCAAAGAAATTGTTAACATTTAAAAGCCCAATAGGCTTGGTATGGAGATCTAAATGAGCCCAGGAGGTAATATTAAAGATTTCCTCTAAAGTACCAAAACCTCCAGGCATGGCAATGAAGGCATCAGAACCATATAACATGCAAGTTACGCGTTCATGGATAGATAAGGTTTGTACTTCATGCCCTCGTGTTTTGCCTGCGATATCAACTAAAGGAACGGGTATAACACCTATCACTCTTGATTTTTCTGCTTGAGCAGATTGGGAAATACAACCCATCAATCCACTGCTACCTCCTCCATATACTAGATTGATACCTTTCTCTCCCAACTTCTTTCCTAAATCCACGGCTGCTTCTAGATACCCAAAACCTTTCCCTACATTTGATCCACAAAATACACAGATAGTTTTGATCGGTCGAAGTTTTGGTCCTTCCATCTTTGAGAATATAAGGAAGAAAAAAAAAAGAAAAACTTATGTCAAAATGATATTTTGGGATGCATGAAACTGTGAAAATCATTGGCTTTTTAAACTTGAAAAACTTCACTATTTACTGCTCATCTTTTGAAAAAGTGAAAACCTAATTCTGACTAAATTACATTACTTTTGATAAAGCTTACCTTTCGGTGATTTTTCAAAACACTTTATCAATACTCGAGAAATGAAACATGAAAATATTTTATGTGCAAAAATATAAACACATAATAAACTGATTTACCTTGTATCAATGCTGAATAGCCAAAACATTATTGTTTATAACAACCTGGCAAACAGGATCTTTTGCTACTATATTTTCGAGACTATAACGATTTTTATCCTCATTAAATTGAGCATATAAGGAAAGGAGTTCACGTTGCACATACCCACTTGGGTGCGTCTCAAGAGTCAATCGGATATCATCCAATGACTCCTTACTCAGTCCACCCTTAATGAAATCGATTTTATCATCCCGATTTCTAGAAGAATATCCTACTGATTTGCAACGAGTATCACATGTCCAACGAGCACATTTGTAACAACCGTTCAGCCTTTTTGCTCTTCGTTTCTTTGCAAAAGTACTCTTACCTAAACCAGGCATGTGTTTAGAAAATGAATCTAGTAATTCACAAGCTAATCGAACTTTTGCTTCGATCAACCAACGAACATCTTCTGGAAAGCCTTGATCCATCAGCAGCCTCAATCTTTCAAGTCGAACTCGGTAAATCTTTTTCAAAACATTTACCGGAAGATTAGAATAATATTTGCGAATATTTGATAATATAACATCCATTTTTTATGGATCTAATCTCTTCCCAAATGATATATTTAAACGCGTAAAGGAGCCCTCCGCGTGTCAGTGATATCGATTCCATCAAGAAATAATGGAATAAATTATTGAAAAGGTGGGAACAATGAGATAATGCGTCATTACCTTTTTCGAAATAAGGGAAGATTTGGCGACAAGATTGAGATCATGAGATATTTCCTTGGATATTGTACCTGATTTTTTCAGTATACTAAAAGTAATAAAAGTATACTGATTTGAACTATACAGAAATACTTACTGATTAAATGAATACTGTATTGAACTAGAAGTTCATACATATGTACAAATGAAATATCTTGCTGAACCAGAAGTTCTATAATGATTGGTTAGATTCCAATTCAATAATGAGATTTATTGAGAATGCAAAATGGCATTCATTAAAGAACCAGAAGATTGTTCAGGTTAACAAGTTATCATTGCTGCTTGTTCTCAAAAGCAAATTAATTATCTCACTAAGAAAATGAATGACTGATTATTTGCTCAAGTAATGATATTACGAGCAATGTAATAAATGCTAGCATGAATATATCTTAAAGTCATTAATGATTTTACGAATTAGTTGAGATAATAGAATATTATATTGATAATGATTTAGCAGATTAATAGCCTCAAGTTATTTGCTATGAGAACAACTTGAATATAAATATTCCTTATGCAGCAATATTTTACATACAAATATGTCAATACGATGAAATAAAGATTTGCTTGTAAAGCTTTATAATTTCTAAAAAGTGCGATATCTATATACACTCCAACAAAACACACTTAGATATAATATTATGATTATATCCATAATTATGAATGACATGTGTTGCGGCATTGTTAGCCGACTGATATAATACAAGATTCTTGAATATTATGGGAAAATTAAACAATAACACGCATGAAGCGTGATCAAGCTTAAAGCGTAATTATGCCTGAAGCATAATGACAATCGATTCCAAAAACAAATATCTCTTGAATAATGGAAATGATCCATTTGAGGCTAAATACTCATGGTGAGTAAAAGGGATATAATTAAATGTAAGAGACTCAGGTACCTGATGATAGATATACAAAGAGATCTCTTTATGTTATGTTTATATTGACATGAAATGGAATCGATAAATAAGTCGACTGCATACATAAACAACCCTCTTATGAAAATGAGGTTGGTGAAATTATAATACTTTGGCCAAGTATAAAATCCCAATGTAGGGATTATTGTTATAAGACCTGAAGTCAAAACACTTAAATGTGTAAAGCCAGTAATTATATGTACAAATGAAAAATATTTCACAGTCGTAAAAGACGACTCGTTACGCGCAAAATTTTTCATAAAACTGGCATGAAATATGGTGGATAGACTATGGTCTAAATTCACTAGTTTGAGCTCTTTGATATACCAATGAGTGAGATCAAAAAGTGTGATTCTCATCTCGGTACTTTGGGAGTTTTCTTTGATGTACCAGTTGATCGCGGTACGTTGAGATTTCAAACGAAATGATTATAGATTATATGTCGAAATTGATATCTATTTCAATGATTGATTATGCTCCTGCAAATTAGAAATTGCAGTTTATAAAGTGCAAGAACGTACATGTATAAATCATTGAAAGATTCAATTTGCCCAAAATAATATCATTATAGAATGAAATGTGATTCTTAAAATAAAATCACATGAAGAATGATATGATACATATAACCCCATAATATAATATGTTGAAAATGAAATTGGAGTATACTATTATTATATTTGAATATTTGGGCATGCAATTGATTTTCAATATGCAAAATTATATTATCCATCGGAAAATGAATTGGGAAAATGAATATTCACCCGAAGTGAATTTGAAAATGAATATTTAATTATTCATCAGAAGTGAATTCTAGATTTTGATAGAAGTGAATCAATTCTAGATTTGAGTAATGCAATCAGTTAAATAACTAAACATTGCTTGGTATAGCATGTTCAGTAAATGAGCTATGACTTCATAAATGAGTTATAAACTATTTATAAAAGCTCATCACAAAATATATGTTTGATGAAATAATTTGAGATTGCATTAATATACTTGTGATATTCCTATGAAGGGAACAAATACGCACTGCACTCTTTTTCCCTTAACTGAGGTTTTGTCCCACAGGGTTTTCCTAGTAAGGTTTTTAATGAGGCAGCAATTATGGAACAATTATGGCGTATCAATGAGAATAATGTACTCTTTTTCCCTTCGCTAAGGTTTTGTCCCACAGGGTTTTCCTAGGAGACATTGTCACAGCTATCTGCAAGTTATAATTCAACAACAAGCTCTCTCTTTAAATTGTGCTGGAATGATATCAACAAAATGAAGAAAATCATACACATCTTATGAAGAACGTTATGATATCGGCTACACACTAGAAGATTTTCATATATACATATTCCAGACGAAAGATGATATCATTATTCAAAAGGTTCATAAATACTTGATTGCACACTTCAGGGGGAGAATCATGCTGTCAAGCTGTACTCTTTTTCCTTCGTCCAGGTTTTGTCCCACAGGGTTTTCCTGACAAGGTTTTAACGAGGCAACGCTGTACTCTTTTTCCTTCGTTCAGATTTTGTCTCATTGAGTTTTATTGACAAGGTTTTAACGAGGCAGACCTAAAGCAAGGCAGCACTAAAGACCTAAAGTAAGGCAGCACTAAAGACCTAAAAAAAGGCAGCACTAAAAGCACTGAAGCAATAAAGCAATGAAGCACTTCAGCACTTCATAATTCGAAGTTTCCAGTACATGATTTGTACTACTTATCATTGATGTCATTTTGGATATTAGACTCAATGATTAATGATGACCAACATCAGGGGGAGCAGCTGTACTCTTTTTCCTTCGCTCAAGTTTTATCCCACCGGATTTTCTTAGCAAGGTTTTAACGAGGCAGACAATTGAGCTATTGAGCAATAAGTCATTCAAGGGGGAGTGTTATAAATAATTATGGAAATTATTAAGAAATCCACCACTAATTTTATACCTAATTTCCACCCAGGGGCGGAGCCAGGGGGTGGGCCAGCCAAAACAAATGGGCTGGCTCCGCCCCTGTTTCCACCCAAGTTATATTGTAAATTAATGTAATGAATGACTTTTCCTTCCCTATAAATAGAGGTAGGAATTGCTTGAATTTGGTGTACCAATTCTTGATCAAGAAAGAATTCTCCTCCTTCTCTCTAGTTCTCAATCTCTCTCTAATTTTTGTGTTTAGAATTTTGATAGTTTCACAACAAATAATAATAATAATAATAAAGAGAAAATATTAATAAATTGCAGGTCATTTATTTTTAACGGAGTTGCATCCGGACTATTCATCTTTAATTTCATACAGTCAAATTAATTATTAAGTTGGTGCACATGTTTGGTTTAAGGTCTACCAATTTCTTATTACTCGGATCCTCATACTCATTGGATGAACATGAAGATAATGGATCTTGATTGTAAAAGCATCAGTGCTGCAATGTGTAACATTCACAAAGAATGAAATAAAATGACAAGGCAAACTTTTAATTCCTGTGTTTGCACAATTCTTTTCCTTCAACGAGTACATGTTTTGTCTCATGGGCACTTACTTATATTTGAAATAATAATAATAATAATATATTATTATTATTATTATTATTATTATTATTATTATTTACAATTGCTGTTGTTACTTTTTATTAATTTTTTTTCCATAATTTCACATCATTACAATATATTTTGTCAATGAAATATGTCCGTATATCGTACGTGTGTGAAACTAGTATGTAAATGAAAATAATTGTTGACTATAATTTAAGATTTTTATCAATTTTTTTAACTAAACCAAATAGGGGCTAAAGCAAGATGTTGGTTAATTCGAACCTATAATATTATTTTTGATACCTTGAAAAGAAGAAATACATTGATTTGGAAAGCTCACGAACTCTTCACGCTTGTAAAGACTACTGGTGAGGATAGCGTGCGTTGCACGTTAGTTGGTTAATGTTAAAAATAAATGTACATATATTTTATGTAAATTTGAGAGAAGAAGCAGTAAAACAAGAATATAAACTAAATTTTATATGAAAAAAAATGTAACCGATGAATATACAAGGTCAAAATAATTTAATTATTGCAAGTTCAAAATAGAAGCTAAAAGTCAGTTGGCTTAATAATTGCTTCATGAGGGTCTTAAAACCCAAGTGATATTTTTAATCTTATTTACAAATTCCAGAAGCTAATTGTTGCTACATCTTGCATTTCAAATTGAAATGCTACAAAAGAACAAAAATCATTTCTAACGTGGCTTAAACATTTTGTATCAAAGTTTTCATCAGTAGGTTCGTTCACTGCAGTGCCTTTGTCCGTTGTTTGCAATTGCATAATCATTTGGAGGCATATAATCATTGTAGAATGCACATTCTCTTGTAATTATTATTATTATTATTATTATTATTATTATTATTATAGGAAATTAATAGTCGTTGAGCTGATATAAAAATAATTGATCATTTCAGATGTAAAAGTGTGCGAAACCTGGTTTTTTTTTATTTATTATTTTCATTAAATCTCCTGCATTAGCAGCAAAAAATTAAATGAGTATAAAACCAATAGTTGTCAACAAAATTTTACTTCTTCCAATAAAGATTATTGTTTTCTCTCCCTTTTAAATAAAATATGCATTTAGATATCAATTGACAAAATATTCAAATATATAACTTTAATATTGTTTCAAGTGGAGCATTGAAACTTGTAATTCATCAAATGTCATTATTAATAATTACAAATAGAGAAATAGAGAGTGGATTGGCTCTTCAAAAACTCCCTGTATTGTAAAATACTAAAATAAAGAGTCGATTGAAGCTTACTTTTATGATTTAACAAAACCAAAAACCTTCTCTCGTTTATCTCATAAGTTTGCTCAATTGGCCTGAAACCACAAACTCATCGTAATTTTCTCACACCATCTATACTTAAACCACACAAATCACAAACATAAAATTTGTAGCCTTTTGACTATTAAGTGAAAAATAAAAATTCACGTTATATTAAAAATTATTGAATAAGTTTTGAATATTTTGATAGTTTGTATCTATGATTTTTTTAAATTCCTGTCATTAGTCGTGGTTTCACATTGTACACCAATTTATATGGAACTTAACTGTTTAATTTTAACTTTTTGAGAATAGATTTATTGAATAGTGATTTTTTTATGTGTTGTGGATTAAACAATCGCATCACTTTTATAAATTGAGTTGCATTGATGATTTATTAGTATATAACATTAAATGTATTTGCAAGATACATTAGTTAAAATTTAATTAAAACTAACATTTCATGTTGTTTAATTTGTTACACTCATGTAAATATAAGGTCACATGGATCTAATTTATAATATTAAAGTAAATATGAAATGAAATTTATATTTAATATATTTAAATATCAAATATTGTATTAAGATATAGAGTAAGTACCAATTTTAATAGTACTATTCGGGTAGTGATAAATTATTTGTTATAATTTAGAAATTATATTTTGAAACGTAAACATATGAACCGTAAAAAATAAAAATAATGTACGTGTAATTGAACCTTTTTTAACTTAATTGTCTTCATTCCTTTCTTATTTTTAGTTAAATATTTATTTCATATGTTAAAATATAAATTTGATATATTTGATATACGTAAGTAACAAATAATCGTGCATCTCACTGGTATAACACTAATTATAAATCAAATTAACTTAGTGGGTTAATTCTAAGAACAAGCTTCTCAAATTCATCGTCAGCTATAACAGATGATGACCAGTAATCCTTTTTTACCCCCCAAACGTTAGGCATAAATCCTCCCGAATAATCTCCAACCTCTGGTTCCATCTCAGATTCTCAAGCCTTTTGAACTTCCAATACCCTTAAACCTGGAACATGAAACAACAACAACAAATAAAGTCAGAAGAGTTAATACCTGAAAAAGTAGAAAAAGATGAGAAATCTGAAATACAACAAGAAATTCCTTCCTTGTGAGCCTAATGAACATAAAAATAAGCTAAAATCATGTTTATTGAAATGTCAACTTACAAAATGCACATACTCAAAGGTGAAATACACACATATACTTGTATAATATCCGTATATATTGTGCAAAAAAAAAATAAAAAATGGAAGGTGATATTAACCTGCTTGAGAGTGAGGGGAACTTGTTTTTTCTAAGAAGGTGAAGTACAGCTTGAATTTTCTCATTTTCTTCCTGCTGTCTCCGATCTTTCTTTCCCATTCTCAAGAAGAAAAAGAAAAACACCAACTCTGTGTGTGTGAATTCTCTCAGGAAAATCAGAAATTCAGATCTTCAGAGTAAAAAATCCAAAAGTTCCTAATGAGATTTCAGTGTCCCCAAAAATCTTACTGAATAAATAATATAAATCAACTTATACAAAAAAGAAAAAAAAAAAAATTCTTCAATAAAGTGTACTGTAAACAGGTTCAAAAATACATAAAGTCGAGCCGCTCGTTGGCTCGACTCGAGGAAACACGAGCCGAGAGTGGTTCGGCTCGTCAAATGAACGAGCTCGTGGACGAGCCAAGCAACGTCGTTGAACCACGAGCCGAGCTTGGCTCCGCTCGTGGTTCAACGAGCGGCTCATTGACATGAGCCACGAGCTCAACGAGCCGAGCGGCGGCTCACCTCGTCGGCTCGTTTAAAAACAAAGATTTTTTTTTTTTTTTTTGAAACGTCAATGAATGTTTGTTACGTTTACAAAACAAAATAAATAAACCACCTTGAAGAGGAAGGAAAAAAAAAATTAAATATGTATACAATGTGATCATTTTGGTCAACTGACTAGAACGGTCACCAAGAAAGTGACCAGAACGGTCATTTTGTGACCATTCTGGTCACATATAAATTTTCTTTCTCTTAATTTTACCCTATAAATACTACTCTAACACAAATTTTTTTTTTTTTACAATCCTACTACACTACATCTACTACAACTCTTTACTATAATTCTTATTCTACACTATACTACACTACACTCTTCTCTAACTCTTCATCTACTCTACAACATTTGCTCTATTTTCTACAATTCTACATTACAAATATACTACAAGTTTGATATTTCAATTTCAATTTCAATATCTCTTAGTTATATATTTGATATTTCAATTTCAATATCTCAATACATCTCTCAATTACACATATTTTATTTTATATTTCAATTTTTCCACAGCACATCACATACAAAAGAATGGATCCCAACAGTCGAAGATTTATTAATGAATTGTTCGATGGTCCACCTGGATTTGGGGGGCATGATGACTCAACACCACAATCTCACACTCATTTCGACAATCAATTTGTCGGTCTCAACGACGTACCAATTCCCGACAATATTGAAGAAGATCCATTAAATCAGCGAATCGATTTAGACGATATTGAAGAAGATGCAGATGTTTAAATCTTACAAAATGATCCCGATATTCCCGATGCAAGAGGAAAAAGAAAAGCTAGAAAAGGTAAGAAGTCAACTTCAAAGTGTTGGGATAACTTTAAATTAGTCACAACGGAGAAAAAAATTGAAGAAGAAGATGAATTCAAAGCTGTGTGCAAATATTGTGCACAACAATTGGCATGGGCAAAGGGGATTGATACTACACACCTCAACCGTCACTATCGCAAGTGTCAGCCCAAGCACATGTTGGTTGAACCAAATCAAAGTTAACTACAATATGGTTCATCGGCCGCTAGTGGTTCTGGAGTGGGATCTACAACACTTTCAAATTAGATGTATTCCGAAGCAGAGAATAGAGCTAGGATGGTTCAATTCGTTGCGGAGGCGGAATTGCCACTAAGCATAGTGGACAACGAGCACTTAGTTACATACATCAAGAGTTATCTTCAACCCAAGCACCAAGGTATTACTCGAAACACTCTACGTTCTGATACAATACAATACAATATTATCTTAAAACTAAGAAACAATTAATAGTTGATTTAAATAACTATAGCGGTGTTGTTTCTTTTACTTCCAATCTTTGGGAAGCTATTAACAAAAAAAGTTATATTGCTGCAACTGCACACTACATTGATTCACTTTTGGTTATGCATAAAAAAATTATTGCTTTTAAAATTTTAGAATTTCCTCATAACGCAATCAACATATTTAATGCTATACTTGATATTGTTAGAGAATATGACTTTGAAAATAAAATTCGATGATTTACTTTCGATAATGCTAGTGTAAATAAGCCTGTAGTAGATAAATTATGTAGAATTCTTAATCCGGATTTTGGTGATTTCTTATTCCATGTTAGATTTGTATGTCATATTTTAAATTTAATTGTTCAAGATGGCTTGAAACATATTAAAGATGAAATGGATAAAATTAGAGATGTTATAGTGTACATAACCTTATCACCGAGTAGAAAACAATATTTTGAAACAATGTGTTCACAATACAATTTAGATTCTAAGAAATTTATCACTGACGTAGGCAATAGGTGGAACTCCACATACTTATTACTTAAATCATACGAAGGTTATGAACACATAATAATGGAATATTATAATAGTAGAACACTTAAAAAAGACGATGATCATCTATTAATAGAATCGGATTGGGAAGCTGCTTTTAAAGTGAAAAAATTTTTAACCAGTTTTTACGATTCAACCAACATATTAAATGGGGTATATTACCCAACTAGTTCAAGAGTTCTTGAATGCCTTTATATTATTGCAAGAACTTTTTATAGATATAGATATGACTCATTTTTTTTTTACTGAAATGGTAATTGTTATGGAAATAAAATTTAGAAAATATTGGGAAGATTTAACTATGTTATTTCCCTTAGCATGCATAATGGACCCACGTTTCAATTTAAAGGGTACGAAAATTCTTGTTTCAAAAATCAATAGCTCATTGATTTTGGATAAACCTATCACTTATAATAATTTAGAGAGTACATTAGTAAACATGTATACTGTATATGCTGCACGATTAGGAACTACTGTTAGTCATATGCAATCTGCACCATCACGTGACACTACACTTGGAGACGATTAAGTAGAATTATACAATTTAATGGAAGAAATGAGTCAAACACAAGGAACTTCTTCTTACAGTATGTCTTCCAGTTCTAGTATCAACGAATCAGGTTCACTTCAAATACTTGAAGAATTGAAAATTTATTTTGGATAAGAAGTACTTAGAAATGTAGAGTCTACTAATTCTTTAGAATTTGATTTACTTCATTATTGACGAACAAACTAACGAAAATATCCGATTGTTTCTGCCATTGCGAAAGATCTACTAACACTTCCGGTTAGCACGGTAACTTCAGAGTCTGCTTTTAGTGCAGGTAAAAAGGTTTTGTTAGAAGTCAGGAGCCAACTCAAAGAGGGTATTTTAGAAGCGTTGATGTGTGTCAAAGATTGGTAAGACGGTGATTTACGCATATAACATAAGTATGCCGAAATTGCATGCAGTCAGGTAAATGATATTTAACTTTACATTTTCAACTTCTTTATTATATATATAAAATAAAATATAATTTTGATTTCAAAACAAAAATTGTACACGTAACAAATTGTTCTTGTACAATTTTAACTCCGCCTACTAGAATATTCAATTATTCAATTAAGGCTATTTAGTAGCCGGTCCCAAGCCAAGAAAAAAGGAGGAATGTTTAATTTTATTTTTTTAACCTTTTAAATTTTAATTTATTTACTTCATTTTAATTTTTGTCTTTTCAAATTATAATTGGATATTTTATTAATTTAACACGTTTTTATTTACGTTATAAACTTATAGATTATAATTAATTATTTTGACTTTCAATTTAATTCTCTAATAATAACTAACAAACATTGTTTTTTTACTTATTAAGTTATTAATAATATACTTATATTTATAATTCCTAACTAATTAAGAATTTATATCAATAATATTAAATATATTAGTATTCAAGATTTCAAATATTTTAACTATCGATTCGATTGTCGACTAAATCAACGTAAGACGGTAAGAGGAGTTTTCAAAAAAAAAAAAAAAAAAAGAGCTCAACGAGCCGAGCTCGGCTCGGCCCCGGTAAAATGAGACGAGTCTAAGCTCGGCTCGTTTGACATGAGCTCGTTACTCGGCTTGTCCGTTTGACGAGTCAAGAAATCTGAGCCGGCTCGACTCGGCTCATTGCCACCTCTACATAAACATTAAATTCAATATGCAGTCAAGGTACAAATCTGAAGAAAATAGTGAAAAATAATAATAAATTGCAAAAAGGAAAATTTATGTTATACAACAATAATTTTCTCTTGAACTTTCTGCGGTTAACAAAAATATGTCAAAAAACAAGGGGAATTAGTTGGGATGACCACCATGTCCAAAACATTTGTTCAACTAGCATTTGACCAAAGTGGGAATATAAGAGAAAAGAAAAAGCATATTAAAATGTCAAATGACATTTTTACATTTGGTGAAAAAACTAAAAAACGCCTTTCCTTTTAAGGGTGAAAAAAATTGAACCCTTGTACCTCCCAATTAAAAGTTTGAGAACCAAGCCACTTCAATCAACAACATTATGTGTAATAAGTTATCTCTAACAAATATATATTGTATTTTGAAAAAATATCTTTCCCTCTCCATGAACACAAGGTTGCAAGGAATTAAACCTTGTACCTTTAGCTAATAATACAAAATGCCCAACCACTTGAACTAATAACATTTATGTAATGGGTTATATCTAATGAATATATATTGTATTCCAAAAATATTTTAAGTCCTTGTTTGGCCCACATTTTTTCAAAACAAAATTTTAATCAACACTCAATCTCAACTATCCATATTAATCAAGTTTATACATTTTGACTTTTCAAACATTTTTTAATCACATATTCTCCAAAAAAATACTATTCACAACCACAAATTTTTTCTAAAAAATAGGGGCCAAATACATGCTAAATTTAATGTTGCAAGGAATTGAACATTTAACCTTTAGCTAAAAATAACGACAACTAAACTACTTGAACGAACAACACTTTGTAGAAGAAGTCATATCTAATATACATATAATATTTTTTAAAATATTTTAAATTAAGGAAGTAATAAATTGAACATTTAGAAAAAAAATATTAGAATCGGCCTACATGAACCAACAACGCTTTTTGTAATAAGGTATATCTAATAAATATATAATGCTTTCTAAAAACATTAAAAAATAAAAAATCAACATTTTACTTCATTTAATAATACAAAATAATTATTTTATGGACTTATTCTATGAAAAATTATTTCGTTTAATATAAATTGAATATTTAATGCGCATTTATTATTGGTTGATTAAGATTAATGGTTTTTATATAACAAAATATAAATAATATACTTTTTAAATATATTATATAAAATGATAATATGAAAATAGAAATATTATCACTAATTTAAATATATAAAAAGAATCACTAACTTTAAAATGGATGTTGTGAATGTTATTTGTTATAAGTGGATTTATTGTTATAGATGAGTTTTTGTTGCTATAGGTACTTTTAATGGAATTCATAATGATAACAAGAGAATTTTTACGAGGTTTAAGTCATTACTTTGCACATATAATCAGTTCAATGTTGTTACATTCGAAAAAAAGGTAGTGACGAGATTGAAGTCGATACTATGTAAACATTATGAGTTCAATGTCGTTCCAGTTTAAAAGATCATATTGCTTCAGATCAGTTCATAATGATTTTAATGTCGTTTCTGTTTAAAAAAAAGGTAATAACGAGGTATAAATCGTTACTTTGTAAATATAATATCTTCAACATCTTTCCTTTTGATAAGACCTTACTGCTTCATATCTGTCCATAACGAGATAGAAGACGTTATTTTGTACACGTAATGAGTTCAATGTCGTTATAATTGCTGCTTCAGATGGGTTCATAAAGAGGTAAAAGTCGTTACTTTGTACACATAATGACGTTGATGTCGGTATGACATATTTACAATAATGTCTCGTCGTCTATAAATTTGAACAGTCAACAACCTCCCATAAATTTTGTCATAACGATGTTTAAGTCGTTGTAACGACTTCAAAGTCGTGATCATTTTATAAATCGTTCTAACGTAATAATAACGATTGTGAGATCGTTAGAGTTGAAAATAAAACTAAAACGATATGGATGTCATTTCATTTGATAGATAACGAGTTATATATCATTCTGTTTCAACCTCTAAAAATAATATAAAGACATACATGTCGTTTCTGAAAAAATTAACGACATCGATCTTGTTTTAGTTGAAATGTTAACTAAAACGGTAGTGACATCGTTTCTTTGCAAACTTAACGACATTAAAATATTTTACCGACATTTTTTTGAAAGGAAACGATGTCAATACTGTTTTTAGTTAGCATTTCAACTAAAACGAAATCGATATCGTTAATTTTTTAGAGAAACAACATGTATATCGCTATGTTATTTTCAGATGCTAAAATAGAACAATATCTAACTAGTTATCTATCAAATGAATCCATATCGTTTTATTTTTATTTTCAACTCTAACGATCTCACAATCGTTATTATTACGTTGGAACGATTTACGAAATGATCACGACTTTGAATTCGTTACAATGACTTAAACATTGTTATGAAAAAATTTATGCGAGGTTGTTGATTGTTCGAATTTATAGACGACGATGACATTATTGTAAATATGTCATAACGACATCAATGTCATTATATGTACAAAGTAACAACTTTTACCTCTTTATGAATCAATCTGAAGTAGTAATTATAACGACAATGAACTCGTTACGTGTACAAAGTAATGACTTCTACCTCGTTATGGACAGATATGAAATAGTAAGGTCTTATCAAAATGAACGATATTCAACAAGTTATGTTTAAAAAGTAACAATTTATACCTTATTACTATCTTTTTTAAACAGGAACGACATTAAAATCGTTATGTGTACAAAGTATTGACTTATATCTCATCTAGTATTATGTAGACCTTGTTATTTGTTAATGTGTACATTGAAATGATTTAAACCTCGTTATTATCCTTTTTAGACGAGAAAGACATTAAAAACGTTATGTGTGCAAAGTAACGATTTCGATCTCGTTATAGTTTAAAATCAAATGAATAACAACCTGCTAAAAACTAATCATTCTCATTCTAACAAAAATTGATAAATCATGCACACATCCACATAAAAAATGCAATGTTTAATATCTGCACAACTAACCCAAAAAATTCAACCTCCAACTATGGAAACATGGTTTCTAATACAAACCAAACAAATAAACAACTATACAAAAAGATTCATGACTGGCCAAACAAAATCCATATTCATCACTACACACTAAGGCTCAAAGTTCCATGCCAATAACTCTGCAGTCAATCTCTTCCTCCACATTAGTACGCATTTCGAGCAATTGCATTCACGTCCATGTTTCCTTGGTGAATTTCAATATACTTCAAGGTCTTATCAAGTGGGACGATGTTGAACTCTCAAGCAAATCATTCAGTGACTTGGTATTGTCCATAATTGCAATTCAACATAACTTTTTTAAGAGAATGAGAATAGCTCTAATTGCTAACCAAAAACAAATATAAATGAACATGCTCTCAGATTAGTGATAACGAGATCAATATGACCAAAACATAAATATTACTCAACTAATACAAATATGAATGACAAGGACATATCAATTCCACTTTTATATTTAAAAAAAAAATGAATGACAATGACAGATTCATGATAACGATATCAATATGCCCAAAACGACTTCGAACTCGTTACGCGCGTAGATTAACAACATAAAACCAAAATTACATCAATATGAATTGATTCAACTATTGCTCGAAGAAAATGGTCAAGAATTGTTCAAATTCAACCTTACCTTCTCTTCTTCTCCAAATGCCCAATATCAATGTTGCAAAATGGATTTTCAACCTTAAAAAACTCAAGGGAATGACAATATCCATTTGGATAAAATGAAGTGTAGTCACCAATCTTGGAGAAGGAATAATAGAGACCCATTTTGTACAAGTAAGAAGAGCAAGGGGAAGAAGGGAGAACAAGGATGCTCAGTTGTTTTTTGGAGAAGAAGAACCAACTAATGGAGAAGAAGAAGAAGAAAGACATAGACATTCCAATTAGGTTTTGTTTGGCAGTATAGTTTTTGACAACTCAAGGACATTTTTGTCATTGTATATATCATTTTCTCCTTTTTTTTTTAAAAGATAGGATTATTGAACTAAAAAAACATTAAATTGGGTCTTCTTAAATAAATGTTTTGTTTGACTTGGTGTTTAAACAAAGCAGCCTTTTTTTATTCTTTCCATTTCCTTTGTCCCTGACTTTTTGATGAACTGTAGAGATGACACGTGTGTAAGGAGTGTTAGACTCTTTTAGAGCATTTCCAATGAGACATTGTTAAGGTACAATGTCTAGCTATTTTTTTGATAAATGGCAAAAAATGCTTATGTGGCATAATTAGTGTTAGACATTGTCTAAACAATGTTCAATTCTAGACAATTGTCTTTGACAATGTCTACCATTAATATAATAATTTCTACCCAATCAATGCATTTTTCCCTCTTTCATTTTTCTATAAAATAAATAATAATTTGTCATTTTACATGTTGAACATTGTTGCATTGGATATATTTTTGAAATAATGTCAAAATCTTTGCTACATCTATAAAAATAGATATTGTCCTATTGAAGATGCTGTTATTTATTTAGGATTAGGATTATGATAAGCATATTAATTTGTTCCTTAATTTTTTAAAATTATAAACATATGAATTTGTTCCTAAATATCTAAAAGTGGATCTTTAAAGAAATTGGTCAATATGCAAGAGCCCAGAAAATCTCTCAAGTGGATTAAAGCACATTTTACAAAAAAATATTTTCAGCCCACCTAACCTGACCTTAAGAAGAATTCATAGCCGTGGTGATATAAACAAGAATACTCATCCGAGCAGCAGAAACATGTCCTTGAAGATCTTAGTCATGGCCCTCTAGGGAAAACTTATTTATTTTATTTGTAAACAATACTTTTTTCAAATTATTTTTTAATTACATATTTTTTTTTCAAATCACTTGTCAACCATACATTTACATCGAAAACAACAATTTTTTTTATAAATAATAAAGTAGTCGCCAAACAAAGTAAATCAAACTATTGAAGCTCATATTTGTTGAAGAGATAAACATCATTTTTAGGGCTCAATGATCGTATGACTCAAAATGGAAAGAGTACTGTGGGATTGCATGCAAAGCATCCGCTAGCTCTAATTTCATCTGAGCTTTACGATAACCAGCTCTTGGTTGGGTCAGTGAACCATGCATGACTCGTGGTAGAAAATAGTTAAAATTCAAAATTCGACAGTAGCGCAATATGTAAGCTGATAAAAACATATATAATTGTTGAAAAGTTTTCTGTCCATTCCATTTCGAAGATTTACAATATATAGACAACAAGAGAAAATCAAATCCCTTAAATCTAGGACTTAATTTCTAAGAAATCTACAGTAAATCATAAATATATATATATATATCCTTACTATATATAAAATTTACTTCCGAAATTACTGTTCACGGACGAAAAATCACGACTTAAGAAATCAGAAATGCGTTTTCCCTTTTTTTTTTTCCCTTCTCCGGTTCTTCCTTTCCTCCTTATCCATAATACGCGTCCGTTTATCTTTCCTTTTCATTTCATTCTCATCTCTCTCTCTCTCTCTCTCTCTCTCTCTCTCTCTCTCTCTCTCTCTCTCTCTCTCTCTCTCTCTCTCTCGAGAATCTTCATAGCTTGAACAGTGTTCTGTTGAAAGTTTTGCTGCGTCGATCGTGAAACCGCGACATCAAAGGTTGGTATTTTTTCCCTCTTTTGTAGATCTGTGTAGATCTATGATTTTTTTTTTTTCGTTTTGTGTGTATATTTGTGTCTTTTCCCTTAGTTTCCCTCCTATTGTAATGTAGTTGTAATTGCAGGTGGTTCGTATGTGGGGTTGCTCTTTGTTTTTTGTTGCAGTCGACGGTAAGGGTTTTGTTATTTATTTATTTATTATATTTTTTTTTTGTTAAAATATATTTTTTCAACTGCTTTAGAGTTTCGATTTCCATACTTTATTTCCGTCGACAATCCTTGTTTGTTGATCATGGTTTTTTGGGGTTTTTTTTTCCCGTAAATTTTTTTTCGTGGTTGTGTTCTTCAGTAAAAAGGATTTTCTGTGAAATATATGTAGTTATGCGTTCTTCTTTTCTTTCTTTCTCTGTTTTTTTTTTTTTTTACTTTAGCTTTCTGTTGAATTTCTATTATGTCCGTTTTTCTACTGTACTTGTGATTGTTTGTATGTAATATTGTTTATTCTATTGTATCCTTATTTTGTACTGAAAAAAACTTCTATAGGACCTTTATGTATGTTCAACATTTTTTGCTATATAACTGAAGAAAAGAAATTTTGGGAGAACTTTTACATCACCTACAAATAACTCAAACATTTGGATAGCACTTTATTATATATTAATTAAACAGATTTTCTATACTTTTATTTATACATTAATTTATTTTTTTATTTTGCTGTCTTATGAATTCCGTGGAATGCAAGCATTTGGATAACACTTCGTTTTTGGTTTATTTTATTTACTATTAATTAATGCAATTTGAGAGTTATGTGTTTGCAGTTGATGTATATCTAAGGTTTCTCCCTTTCTAATTTGTCTGTTTTCTTCGTTCTTATGT
Source organism: Ligustrum vulgare (assembly GCA_963555705.1). Classification (NCBI taxonomy): domain Eukaryota; kingdom Viridiplantae; phylum Streptophyta; class Magnoliopsida; order Lamiales; family Oleaceae; genus Ligustrum; species Ligustrum vulgare. The sequence continues at coordinate 49,805,239 of OY743174.1, forward strand.
TGTTAGGCTCTTTGATTTTTAGTTTTTTTGCGTGTGGATGTCTAGATTAGTGTTGATTCTTTATATTTTTTATTATTTCTTCTTAAATGGATGCCAATGTTGTTGGTTTCTCTTTCACATTGCATTAAATTGTGTTTAGTGTTCAAGAATTTTTTTTTTTTGTGTGTGTGTATATTTGTGTATTTTCCTTTGGTTCCCTCTTCGATTCTAATGTAGTTGTGATTGCAGGTGATTCGTGTGTGGGATTGCTTTGTATTTGTTCTTGCAGTCGACGATAAGGATTTTTTGTTCCTTATTTATTTATTATCTTTTTTTTTGTTGAAAATATATTTTTTAACCTGCTTTAGGCTTTCTATTTCCATGCTCTGTTTTTGTTAATAATCGTTGTTTGTTGATCATCGTTTTTTCGAGTTTTTTTTCCCCCGTAATTTTTTTTTCTTTCTGGTTATGTGTTCGTCAGTGAAAGAGGTTTTTGTGAAATATATGTAGTTCTGTGTTCTTGTTTTGTTTCTTTCTCTGTTTTCTATTTTTTTTCTTTTTTCATATATATTTTTTTTACTCTAGATTTCTGTTATATTTTTTTTCTGTCCGTTTTTCACTGTACTTGTGCTTGTTTGTGTGTAATATTGTTTATTCTATTGTATCCTTTTTATTTTATTTTATAATGAAAAAAACTTCTACAGGTTCTGTCCGTTTTTCACTATACTTGTGTTTGTTTGTGTGTAATATTGTTTATTCTATTGTATCCTTCTTATCTTATAATGAAAAAAACTTCTACAAGTTCTATTATATCCTTCTTATGTTATATCTTATCTTATAATGAAAAAAACTCACAGGACCTTTCAGATTTTCTGTACTTTTATTTATACATTAGTTTTTTTAAAATTTTGCTGTCTTATAAATTCTGTGGAATGCAGTTGATGTGATTATATAGAGGGTCTAAATAAAGAAAAAGCAAAGGACAAGAGATGATTACATTGACTTACAGTTTGAAGAAGACTATTAAATGCTTTTTTCTGCTTTTTTTTTCATCACTATGATATAATTGCTTATGTATTCACTACAATTGTTCGCAGAGATAAAGAATCTATTCATGATTTTAGTGTTGATTCTTTATTTTTTTATTATTATTTCTTCTTAAATAGATGCCAATGTTGTTAGTTTCTGTTTGATATTGCATTAAATTGTGTTTAGTGTTCGAGAATTCCTCTTTTATATATATAGTTTTATGGATTGCTTTTCATTTATAAAAAGTAGTTTTTTGTACTTTAATAAATAAAAAACAAGTTTTACATTTTGTATAGTGCAACTTGTTTATTCTACTTATCTGTTGAAGTTGTAGATATGCTCGCTATATGTCAGTTTTAACCTTTTTTTTTTGTCTACTTAAAATTAATATATTTTATCCATATTTGTAGTTTAATTTTAAGGTATATTGCTCTTGTTAAATTTAGCATGTTAGTTACTATCTGCCATTTCTACCTTCAGAAGGAATTTTTTTTTTTACCTCTCTGTACATGTTGTTTGCTATATAGTATGTGTGTAGTTTAATTTTAAGATATATTGCTGTTGTTAAATTTAGCATCTCAGTTGCTGTCTGCCATTTCTACATTGTCAAGGTTTTTTTTTTTTTTTTTTTTTTCCCACTCTCTACAGGTTGTGCATCTTGTTTGCTACATAGTATAGTAGAGAAAAGTATGTCATATTTATCAATCTTAGGTTCTTTTCTTTTATTATATATAGCTCTTGTTTTGCATGTAAATATATTAGAGGTGTATTAACTAATATGAGTTCTAAATAGTATTGTGTCTGTAACACAGAGATGGAGTTTATTTGCTTGTTATGAGTTCTAAATTATAGTTATTTTTGTTTACAGCAATTTTTTAAGTAACGCTTCTATATTACTAGGTAAAGTTATCAATAATCTACTATCATAATGATTTTTGATGATTATATTTTTATTTGGACTAAATTATGAATTTAAAATTATTTTAATACTACATTTTATTGTTATCCCCTGATGCTTTTTTTTTTCTTGCCTACTTATGACTACTAGATATGTTTGTGTTCTATTTTTTTTCCTTTTTCTATTGATATTTCCTTTTCCTTTTCCTATTGATACTTCTTTTTTGTTTTTCTGTTCATACTTGCATATATTTGATTTTTTGTGTTTTATTTATGTTTTTTCTCTTTTCTTATTGATAACTAATTAACGGTAAAATGAAGGTTTTTTGGTGATCAATATGTCCGATATTAAAAAAAGGGAAGCACGAAACCGAAGACGACGGGAATTATATGCTGAAAAAAAAAAAAAAGCAGAAAACATGTAATCATATGTTTGTACGACATAGGCGTCGTAGTGATATTTTCTCTGGTTAGTTCTGCAAGAATATCGAATAAAAAACTCTTTTGAATTATTATTTTTTTTGTTAAATAAATTGATTTTCCTATCTATTAATTTGATATTATTTATTTATTCTTTTATTTTTAGAGGAAGGATCATCCACTGGATTTATTGACATTGACAAAGATATTGAAATACAAGGTAAAAATAGAGGCTTAAGGTCTCTATTATGTCGTTTTTTGTTATACATAGATTGTTGTTGTTACCTTCATTTTTTTGTATGATGTGATGTTGATTCTTCTTTAAACGCAATTCATTTTTTTTATATACAGGGAACAATGATACTCAATTTATAACGAAAGATGAAACGGATAGATCGAACATAAATAATAACTACTTTAACTATTATGAAAATATCGACAATGAAGAAGCTCACAATTTAAACATCTGTTGTGGTTATTTTACAGGATTTGAACATACATTATGCTTATTCAGAAAATTATCCATTTGAATTTGAGACTAAAGGGAATTTTCTCCTGATAGAAAGAAGTTTGGAAGAGGTGAACCCTTTCAATTATTATTTTTCATGTCAACATGCAATATTTTGTATGATATGTATAGTCTTTCTATAATGTTGAATTATGTATCAAACCATACTATGATTTGTTCCCTTTTGCAAATATTGTTGTAGAAATGCAGCCTGCATAAGTTATATTCTCACTTAATAGTAGTTTATATTTGTATTACATACTTGTATACATATATCCATATCCATATATATATATATAAATAGTAATTTATAGTTTACCTAGGATTTTTTTTCAAAAAAGAATCTAGAAAGTTTCTCATTTTAATTTTGCTGATTTATGTAAATATAAAGCATCTGATGAATATGAAGAGTTCAAGTTACTTAAAATTAAAATTTCTTTATTTAAATAATATGTATCTCTATATTGATTCATTTAAAAATTGTTTTTTTTTTTTTTTTTTTTTTTTTTTTTTTTTTTTTTTTTTGCAATATGATGTCGGTTTATGACTTTTAAAACATTTAGTGAAGGCTCTTGTTTATATTATTTTAGCCTCTACAGATATTCAATTAAGTGTTCATATTAAAGCTTTACATACCTATTTCCTGTTATTTCAAACATTTAGTAGAGGCATCTATTTCCTACTATTTCAAAACTGTATATATTTACTAATTATGAAAAATCACTGGTTCATTATGTGTGTTTTGTTGCTCTACTCTGGTGTTTATATTAGTAAAAAATAAAATAATGAGGTGTTTGTTTCTTCCATTCCATGCGAAGTACTGAGTCCATGTGAGCAAAGACAATAGATTTTCAAAACTTAATGTATTTTACAGATTGAATTTTGATTATGCTTCTTTTGTTAATTTATCATATAAATTCTGTGTACTTTACAAGTAATTTTTAATTGAGGCAAATTCTTGTTTTATAATATTATACTTTTGTTGTTATTTGTTAATAATTTATTTCTGTTTGATACACTTTCACAGCTACATAACATGCCATATTAAAAAATTCTTAAACATCTTTTACTGCATAAAAATCTCTTTTTTTTACCTATTTATTATTTATTTACAAGTTATGTTTATTTAAATTACAGGTACCATTACTCTTCTACCCAATTAATTCATTTGGTCTTCTTCAACTGTCCAGTAAGTATTCTTCACATCAAAATTCACTAGAAATATTTTTTTGGAACTTTTGTTACTATATAAAGGTACACACTTTTGTTTTAAAATTCCCTTTTTTATGTTATTATTTACTAACAAAAATCCACTTTAGTTTTAGCACACAAGTTTTTTTTTTTACTTTTCCACGTACAAAATTATTTGTGCCCCTAAATACTTTATTTTATGTATAATTATATACTATTTTTTTTTATGTTATTAGACATCGTTTTTCCCCTTTCAAATTTGTCACTCATGTATTCATCACCACAGGTATACATTTATATTTTTCTAAATAATTATATTCTAAGAGTAAGTACATATAAGTTTTAATTTATACACACACATTATTATATTTATTATATATATAATTGTAATTATAATATAATACATAAGACATATTCTAATTTTTTCTATATTTTCTCTTAAATGCATCACAAGATTGAGTACAATATGTTCTTTTATTTATGTCACACATTTAATACTCTTAGCTTGACAATGTGGTCATCCTTTACTGACAATGAGTGTCAACAAATAACTCATTTGGTCTCTAAAACACCTGTGATCATTGCAACACAGCTTCTCGTCACTTCATTCAACGGTATATTTTTTTCTGCACTCAAATTAGTAAAATCTGTATCTCTCTTATAATTTTTACTTATGTTATTACTACTACTTATACTTTCTAATATCTTTTATCAAATTATATCTGTTAGGTCTCTCTCTTTCCACAACTTCAGACTCCTTTTTCTACATAAATTTTCCATTTGGTGAAGTTAAAGAGTATCAAAAATGGTACACAAATACAAATTAAATCATTTTGTTTGTGTCTTACTTATATATTATATTTATAATATCATTTTTTGTCTTTTTTTGTTGTCCAACTTATAGGATTGTTGACAACTCAGATAGGATTGCAGAGATTACTTCATCAAAACCTTACAGCACACCAAAAAAATTAACTGCATTGGAAAGTACAAACTTCACAACTGTGAAAGATGTGCTTGAATTAACAGGAAAGGTAAAAGTTTATATTTTATAACTTATTGTAACACTCCTGTAAAAAAAAATGACACTGCTCTTTTTCTCATCTTCTATATATATGTCTAATATAAATTTCTTTATGTTTATTGAATGTAAGACAGGTAGGTAAATAATAATTGCTAAAAGTAAAATTTCACATTATCAATTCTCTTGTCTAATCAAACAGCTTTTGATAAGTAATAATTACTAAAAATTATATACAAATTGCTTAGATTGACTTCATGTTATAATTTTGTTTACATTACATTTATTTTGAAGTTTATTTACCTATAACATGATACCATTTTTTTTCTTTATCTTTAATAAATATAAATAATAAAGAATCATATCAGAACATAACTCTTCTATTTTTAAGCTATAAAGTAAGTTTCCATCTTTAAGCTTTATTTATACAATAACTATTTCATCTTGACACTTCATTCATGCACCATTATTTTTTCAAACTTAATTCCACAAATTGTTTCATATAAGATAAAAAGACAACAACATGATATATACTATACATTATGGTTCATTTTAGATTTTTTTTTTTTAAATATTTCTAATTTATTACATTTTCTATAATTCATTTCACATATTCTTCCTTATAAATTTACTGTCTTGTTTAAAACAAACATAAGTTACTATAATAGCAACAACAAAGAAACTTTTTAAATACAGCCTCTCACTGGGTTAGTTCTTGGTTTTATAGACTTTAAACTTAACACTTTCTCTGAATTCCATATTTTTAGCGTCTGGGCAGGCACATATGTGCTTTTAAATTTTGTTGCTCGATGATTGACACCTTTTCTGATCAAACAAAATACTGGATGTTGCTTAACAATCTTATTTTTTATTTTATTTTATATATATAGTCAAATTAGATTAATATTTGTGAATTTTGTTCTCCAGAGTTGATTTAAATTGAAGAAATTTTATCACTTTTTGGAATATTAAAACATTGTTTTGAAATTTTAAGGCTTGATGATTTATACCATTTCTGATCAAACCAAAATACTGCATGCTGCTAATCAATCTGTTCTTTATATTCTATTTTATTTATACACATAATATATAAATTATATGTGTTAGGTTAATTCCCCCCCCCCCCTTCCCCCTCTTCCAATTTTTTTTTTGTTGAAAAACTTTCACATTAAATTTTGATTCCTCATAAATAACTTCTTCAAATTCTTTGAAGTTCTTTATATTTATATACTACAGCTGTATCAGTTCTTATTCCTGAAGCAACACATTTTTTTTATCTATCATATGGTATAAATTAATCAATACATTTTCTTATAGTTTCATCAAACTCGATTTTGGGTTAAAGGTTGTGCAACAGTGAACATGAATACCTCTCCATTTTGGTACATGAGTTGTAACCTTTGTTTTAGATCTTGTGCCACGACCGCCAGAGAAAACTATGATTGCCGCTATTGTAGTACAACTAATGTGACAGCAATCCCCAGGTTTCTCTCTCATCAATTTATATAAATTTTAGTTATATACTTACAGAAATAAAAAATACTACCCCTATTGTTATTTTCAATATACTCATCATTTTACTCCTATAATTTAAGTAACATTCTACTTTTTAAACTACACATCTACCATTTCATTTGATCCTTATTATTTTTTCATTAGAACAAGAGCTGAAATTCATATAGAGGATGAGACTGGAACTTTACCATCCTCTGTCATGGGAGAAATAGCAGAAGAGTATCTACAGTGCTCAGCCTTTAAATTGATGGGAATTTCTAAAGGGGTCAGCTCCTTCTTTACAATCATGCCATTTTTTTATATGATGATGACAATCACTTACTTTCTACAGAGATTTACACTCATTACTTTAAATCACTTTCTACAGAGGATCAGTGATGGAAAAATAAGGCTGAACATTGAAGATCAGTACATTTTCTACATAAAGGCTATTCCAATGTCGCATAGTCCAGGTGATCATGGAAAGGCACACTTGACAGCTTCCCAACCTGGTTATAAATTTGAAGTTGTTTCCCTTGAAGAATATGTCCCGAGTAAGTTCAAGCAATCCCATATAGTGACAGCCGGTAGTAGCTCTTCAGTAGTTCGAAACACACCTGATGCAGTCATTACTGTTGTTGATTCTCCATCATCACCTCCATCTAAAAGGACTTTATTCTCAGTTGATGTTGCAATGTCGCCAACAAAGAAGAAATCAAGTGATAAACTTGATTAGAACTTCTTCAGCAACACTCTTTTGTATTATGAACTATATACTTTTGATCTTTTGATTACCACTGGTGCTGTCTTTAAGTGATGATGAAAAATCACCAGTCTGAACATTTCAGTTGGATCCATGTTTATGTCAGCTTTCCAGCCTAAATTCTCCCTGCTTACCATATGTATGTTTTGTAAAACTCTCTAGGAACTACTCCTCTTATGGACCAGCTCAAGATTATGTAAACATTGCTTGTGAATGAATGCAATCCAGATTTTCTTCTGTCAGACAAGTGCTTTAAAATGCATCCAACTGATTACTTTTACTTCAATTACTATGTTTGTAAAACTTTAGTATTATGTTTACGTGAACTGTTCATTTTACGTTTTCCCTTGTTACCAAAAAACTGATAAGCAAATAAAACTCTGTACACAGATTTTTTTATACACCAACTCTTCTTTACCCAGCATTCTTTGTTAGTTCAATAGTTTTTGATCATTACTTAACCATCAAATATCAAACAATAACATGAAATTCCAAATTAAATATGTTCACATCAAATTGAAACTATAGATTATATCCAACATTCATGTTACTAATCCCACGCGAATAAACACATAAATAAATTATTTCGTGCAACGCACGTAAACTCCACTAGTATATATATAATCTTATCTCTACAGCTATACAAATATGCTAAATAAGGAATAATAGAATATTCCTTTTTAATTTGATATTCTATTGACACCTAAAAAAAATAAAAATTGATGCAGTAAGTTAATGAGCATCAATTTGCTACTGAGAAAATGACGGCGTTGGCGAGTCATAGCTTTAGTGAAGACATCTGCTATTTGAAGACCAGTTTAAATGTGAGGAAGAGTGATAACCTGACGATCAAAGCCTCCTAAACATAATGACAATCCACCTTTATGTGCTTTGTTGATTCATGATATACTGGATTGGAAGCTATTTGAATGGCACTGGTGTTATCACTGTAGAGTAGATTCGGCTCAACTTGAGGAAAACCAAATTCAGTAAGAAGACCACGTAACCATACAATCTGAGCAGGTCATAGACATAGCTCGATATTCAGCTTCCGTGGAAGATTTAGAGACGCGGTCTTGTTTTGTACACTTCCAAGAAATTAAGGCATCCCCAAGAAATATACTCCAGCATGTTGTAGATCTTCGAGTATCTGGGATGCCATCCCAATCTGCATCACTATATGCAGTCAAATGAAGAGAAACCACAGTGGGAAATAACAAGCCATGAGTTGGAGAGCCATTTAAGTAGCAAATAATGTTACTAACTGTAGCAAGATGAAGGTGCCGAGGTGATTGCGTATATTTGCTGACTATATGGACAACATACGAGATATCAAGCCTGGTAATAGTTAGGTACATAAGACTACCAACAAGCCGCCTATTAAGGGATGGATAAGAGAGAAGGTTTCCTTCGTCCTTCCGAAGTTTCACATTTACCTCCATTGGTGTATTAACAGAAGCAACACCCTGTAAACCAGCCAAATTAATGTGGTCTTTGTCATATTTATGTTGATTCACGAACAACTAGCGTTCTTGTGAGTGTTCCTCTTGTTGGATATTGGTTAATAAATCGAGAATTGGAAATCGATTAAAGTGACTTCGTGTCGACTTCGGCCAAATACTCAAAAGCTCGACTCAATCCGTTTGGGCAAAATTGTTTACCACTTCGCCGTGGGGGCTCGGGGGCAACGCCCCCGAAAGAGAATTTTGATTTCTCTGTATGTATTGAAGGGTATATTTGACAATTCGAAAACCAATATTGGATGAATGAGAAATTACGGAAAAGGACGAAAATCAGGTCAAAATATTTGATCGTGCGGCCGCATGGTTCGTAAACCGTGCGACCACACGTCAATTTATTTTTTGGATTTTTGAGTAAGACCGTGCGACCGCAAGGTTGTCCGGCCAGGAGACACCTTTTCACAAAGGTGCATTGTTTGGAAAATGTGCATGGTTTGACCTTAAACCATTTCATCCACACCCTTTCATGATCTATATATAGGACCCTTTGGGTGTCCTATTCCTCACTTTTTGATATGCAAAAACACCTCTACATCCTCACTTCTCTCCAAAATCAAAATCATTTCATTTATTTTGATTTTCCTTCATTGCATCCTTTGGAGTACATAAGCCTATATTTGGTTCGTTGTACTTGTGTTTTGAAGTGCTATAAACACAAGTGAAGCCGTTGTATCTTGGGAGTCGATTGTCAAAATTCGTAGGCACCGTTGCGGGGCAAATTCGACTTAAGGACAAAGAGTCCAACTCTTGCCTCGGCTTTGTCCTTCTTTTCTTCTTCTTCTTTGTTTGTACTTTCATTGCCGTTACTCTATCCAAATTTCGGCTCGAATTTACAAACTTTCATTATTTGGCGTTACTATTCACAAATCCACCCAACACCTCTATCCCCAAGAAGTAAGTAACTTTCCCAGGGTCCTTCATATGAAATGTTTTATGCAGCTTGTTTTGAAGCTCAGTGATCAATCTGGTGTTATTACCAGTGATGATAATATTATCATCATATACCAAGAGAATGACCATGCCCTCAGTTTGTCGTGTGGAAAAATAGGTAAAATCAAAGTTCAAAAGAGTGCTACGAAAACTTCTCAAACCAGACACGAGGAGCCTTCTTGAGCCCATATAGAGATCGCTTTAACCTACACACCTCATGAGAAGTTAAAGTCTTACCAGATGGAAGTTTCATGTAAATTTGTTCTTTGAGGTCTCCATGCAAGAATGCATTTTTGACATTGATCTAAAGTAATAGATAAAATTTAGATGATGCTATAGCAAGAACAGTTCTTATGGTGGTCATCTTAGCAATTGAATCAAATGTTTCATAATAATCAAACCCATATTCTTGCTTATTACCAAGAGCAATCAACTGAGCTTTATATCGATCTAGAGAACCATCAGACTTAAGTTTCACATTATGCACCCAATTACTCCCAACTAGCTTAACATCCGAAGGACATGGGACAATATCCCAAGTATTATTTTCCTCACAAGCTTGAAGTTCAACATCCATTGCTTGTTGCCAACACTCAAGTTTCATGACCTATTTATAGTAAGAGGGAATGTAAATAGAAGATAATGTAGAAACATAGACACAAGGGAAGGAAATTCATACCAACCAGGAGGTTTATGAGTTCTAGTGCTTTGTCGGAGTTGAACTGGATCACGAGAAATCGGAAGAACATGATCAGAAGTCAGAGAACTATCGGGAGGAACTATAGTGGGAATAGTAGGAGGATTATTGACCGGAGGAGAACATCTATGATAAACATGATTAGGATGGAATCTTTTTACATGTGCATGAGACTCTGGAGAAAAATAGAGGATTCCAAAGGGTGAGTAGGTGCCGGATACTCAAGAAAGATGGTAAAACAGATATAGATGAGGATTCCAAAGGTTGTTGTGTGCTAAAGAATGGCTGATGTTCAAAGAAAGTCACATTTCAAGCAATTAATTTTACGACAAACATTTAAAAATTAGTATACATTCAGAAAATTATTATACCTTATCATAAACAATTAGTTCTTCAGCGGTTCTCATCTCATAAACTCCACTTTCGAGCACATCTTCGATAGAAAATTGGATGCACCAAATAGTTGACTAATTCTCTGAGAATTATTATTAATCCTCTTGCCCAGAAAGTAGGCTTCTTGAATAAATTTTTTTAGAAGAAAATAAAACTTATTAATTGAAGATAATTGATTAATAGAGTAGAATAAAATCCTTTTTTTTTATTTCATGTGTCGGAAATCCACAAACTCAGGGATGTCAACGTTGATCAATAAGTTCGTGGTTTGAAACATGTTTGAAACTTGTACTTCACCTTCATTTTTAAAAAATTAAATTATGATAAATACAATAAATAAAACCAAAAATATATCAATCAAAATTAAAGGGGAAAAAACTAAGCAAACCTCTATACTTCTTTGTAATAACAGAACGATGACCGGTTCCAAATTATTATTTGTTAAATACTCATTCATTTTTTCTTCTTACTCAGTCCACAGCATCACATATAAACGATCTATCCTATATTACAGAAAATCAAAAGAATAATTACTAATTTTTAGTAATGAAATCAAAATAGTAAAATGTTAAATTAAAAAAAATAAAAAAATAATCCAAATCTTAAAAAAATGATGTCCATATGCTTTGCAACCCTGAGATCAATCTTTATCCCATCTTTGACAATAACTTCTTCAATGACATCTATTTAAAGATCATAAAAAAAGTAAAATAACATATTAAAACTGATACACGAAATGAAATAAAATTGTTTTTTAACCATACTAATAATGATAAACCAACTCACCAAATAGCCCAGTCTCGTTAATCTCTTGCGCCACCACAATCTCAACAAAGCAACGAAGAACATACTTATTATTTGGAAAAGTCAAGTCTTCAACTTCAGTCACTTGGGTCATTGACAAGAAATTCAAGCAATAGACATGTTTACATGTCTTGTATTTTGTGTTGTTGTGGACAACAGAGAAATGATGCATTAAGTACAACTGCAACTTAGGTTTAAAAATTTTAATCAACGATTTCTTAACTTCCGCTTGAATTCGACAACCCTAACCAACAAAAAACAATTAATTATTATAGACATTTGAAGGTTTCTAAACTTTTCACGCATCTAATTCATTTATAAATCTAATTGCTAATAAAATATTGTTAAGATAACAATTTAAATTTCAAATGAAATAAATCTAATTAATTCATAAATCTAATAATTTATAGAACATTTCTAATATGACAGTGCTCCTTATTTGCATAACAAAAATGTGATACTCACGAATAATTAAAAAGCACATATTATTACACGATTTTAAATTTAAAATCTATCATTATAACTAAATAGTCTAATTAATTTTATTCTTAAAACTGCCATAATGTTTTTTGACATACATGAAATTGTGATAAAGTGCTCATTTATTATTCTAAAATTTAAAAAGAAAAAAATTATACGTTGTATAATAACAATATTTTTATGGACACATAAAATCATAACTTTACAATATGAGGTCAAGAAATTTACATTATATCATATATAATTTAACCAAATTATCAAAATAATTTTTTTATGTGCAGAAAAGTAATCGTTCCTTTCATTCTTTCATTGCAATTAGAAAAAAAAACGTTGTAAAATATATCATTGTGTGATACCATTAATTAAACCTTAATTATTGGGATTTTGGCCCCAAACAAACCCCCGGGGCGATGATGAAACATCGGGTCGGTTTTTTGCTTCGTAGGCCTTCGGCCCATGATCGAAGTATTTTATGCCCCAATTAAACCACAATATGCGTAACCCAAAAGTGAACAGGTTAGGAACTTTGCCACCCTATCTTGAGGTGTTAATTGGGTCATTGGCCCAGTTGCTCGATAGGTGGATCCGATTGGCGGCCCGGATTTTTAATTAGGCTCTCGACCCATTCCCTAATTAAAACCTAAACCTAAACCTACCTATCCTATATATCTACTCCCTCACTCTCATAATTCAAGACACACTCCCTAAGCCGCTCTCTCGCTCTCTCTTCGTGACCCGACAGTGCTTGGCTTCTCTTTTCTCTGTGGAATTGGTAACCCTGCAACCTTGCTCCATTTACTTGGCCTCCAGTTTGCTGCCGCCTTCGTGGTGGGATGCTCCTTTCACTTCCAGTCTCCGTGTGCTGCTTGTGTCTGCACCGTACCTTGGTGCGTCCGGTTCTAGGCCTCTGTTTGGTACGATTTCTTGGTGAAAACTTGTGGGTTGCGGGTTGCCTCGGAGTGTGATCTTCCCTGTTTTGTGTGGTGTTTCCGATTGTGGTTATTGGGGCAATTTCTGAGCCCTCGGTTCTAGCCACACGATTGTGGCATTATCAAGTCTTCTAGGGAGTTTTCTCTTATTCTTAATACTTGTCAATCTTATCATTCCAATTAATTGTCATATATTGAGAATAACTTGTTTCTTTGTGATTGTCCAAGGGTAAATTCTCCAACAAAGTGGTATCAAAGCTGTGTCTGACTGATCGACTGATTCATGACATTCGTTGGAATTTGATAATTTTCATTCAACCTCTGTTCACTGTTTCATTGCAGAAATTATTTTGTTATTGAAATTTCATTTATTTAGCGTTTCTGAAAATTCCTTGACTGATTATTTTTGGGTTTTTTTTTTTTTTTTTTTTGTTCTGCAATTACAGTGTAGGTCATTCTTGCTTAGTGCTGAGTCTGCCTGCATCGAGGGATAGCTGATTGCAAACTTGGCTAAAATAAATAATTTTCGCATCACTCCTTATTACGGACACAGAGAAGTACGCTCTGGTAAATTGGTTGATCACTTTTAAATTTCTGCAATAGCAGGTCATCGTGTGGGGTGACCATTAGGCTTGCGGTTGCCTGTTTCTAGTTATAAGACTTAATTGTTATTACCTGTGATTTGGGATATTGCTGATTTCATACTTGTTCTTGATACATCTTGGTGATTATCTATCTCGTGTTGCTCTTGTTATTAGAATTGTTTCCCTTGACCTTACCCGTGTCGAAGATTCTCTTGACCTGAGACCTTTTGAGTCTCACGGAATCCTGAGAGTTTAGAACGGCGTATATATTGCAGCCTTTTAGGTTTCTGTGTGAAATTCTCTTTGAGCTGTATATTATTCCATTGTGGTGTGTTGCTTGTTTTCTTGAAATATGTCTGCACATCATTTTGATTTGAGTGTCTTTAATGGAAAGGGTGATTTTTCTATTTGGCAACAGAAAATGAAAGGTATTTTAGTTCAGCAAAAAGTTTCTAAAGCTATTGATAATTCTTTTCCTGCGACTGAAGAACAGAAAAAGGAATTTGATGAACTTGCTTATACTTCTATTATCTTGCACTTATCTGATAGTGTTTTACGAAAAGTTGGTAAACACGATACTACTGAAGCTCTTTGGAAAAAGTTACAAGAACTTTACTTAACACAATCCACCCCGAACAAAATTTTTCTTCTTGAAAGTTTTTTCAGTTTCAAAATCGATCCTTCAAAGGAATTAGATGACAATCTTGATATTTTCAATAAACTTGTTCAAGATATCACAAATTGCTGTGATAAAGTGCCTGAAGAATACAAGGCCATAATTTTATTGAATGTCATTCCTGACATATATGATGTTAAGAATGCTATCAAGTATGGGAGGGAGACCCTTACCCCGGAGGTAGTCATTGATTCACTTAAGAGTAAGGATAGGGAGGCGAATATTGTGGCACCAAAACATAATGAACCTGGTGAGGTTTACGTCCTCTTAGATCACAAGCCTAGTGAAATTAACCTGTCTATGAACTCCCATACTGATGAATGGATTCTTGACTCTGGTGCATCATTTCATGTCACTTCTCATAAGCATTGGTTTGATCATTTGTATGAGTCTGATCATGGTCATGTTGTTGCATGGGGTGGAGTCGCATATAACATTACAGGTGTTGGTGATGTTATTGTCAAATTTGAAAATGGTTTTGTGCATACATTGAAGAATGTTAGGTACATTCCACATATGGGTAGAAATTTGATATCGGTGGGAGAGTTAGAAAATGCAGGTTTCACTGGGAGGCTTGGTGACGGGATGATTAAAATGTTTAAAGGTGCCTTAGGGCCTTTAAGACCATTAAGAAAAATGGCATTTACACAACTCATGCTGAAGTAGTAAGTGGTAAAAACCATACTATTGCATCCATTGACACCGATCACACACAAAAATGGCACAATAGACTTGCACATGTGAGTGTTAAAGGTCTAAAATTTTTGAATGATAAGGGTGTGTTTGGAAAGGATAAGGTGTCTGACATGCCATTTTGTGATCATTGTGTGCTTGGGAAACATCACAGGATGTCTTTTGCATCCAGCACACACCGGACAACTAGAATGCTTGAATACATTCATTCTGACTTATGGGGCCCTGGGAGTAATCCCACTTTTGGTGGTAACAAATATTTCCTGTCCATTATTGATGATTTCTCCAGACGTGTGTGGATTTATTTGTTGAAAGATAAATCTGAAACTTTTGAAAAGTTTAAAACTTGGAAATTACAGGTGGAGAATCAAACAGGTAGAAATATAAAATATTTGAGAACTGATAATGGTCTTGAATTCTGCAATTCTGATTTTGACAATATGCGTAAAGATAATGGTATTACTAGACATAGAACTGTGCCTTACACACCCCAGCAAAATGGGGTTGCTGAAAGGATGAATCGTACATTACTTGATAAGGTTAGATGTATGATGTTAAGTTCTGGTGTGCCTAAATATTTTTGGGGTGAAGTTGTTACGACTGCATGATATCTGATTAATATGACTCCTTCCGCTGCCTTGAATGGTGATACACCATATGAAAAATGGTATGGGAAATGTGCTGATTATTCTATGCTTAGAACTTTTGGTTGTACTGCGTTTTCTCATCAAAGTGAGGGAAAGTTAGAACCTAGAGCTAGAAAGTGTGTCTTTCTAGGATATCCTGAAAGTGTTAAAGGGTATAGGTTGTGGGACAGAAGTCAAAAGGGCGTGAGAGTAATCATCAGCAGAGATGTCACCTTTAATGAGTCTGAGATGCCTTGTCTAGGAAACGAAGAACAGTTAGAGATAGGTGGATATGAACCCTCACCCGAGGTGGAGAGTGTTAGAATCCCTATCCCCATTACCCCAAGTGAGGTGGAGAGTACCCCCCAACAAGATCACGAGAAAGTAGAATTTGAAGAAGATGATCCTATAGATCATTATGTTGACCATAACCCTTTAGATGGCTATCAGTTAGCTAGAGATAGGGAAAGAAGACCACATAGAGAACCCCAACGAATGTCCGACTACGTCATAGCCTATGCTAGTTACCAAGACCTAGTTGATAAAGAGCCAAATACTTACGAGGAGGCTATGAGAAGTGAAAATAGTAAATTTTGGGTTAGTACCATGAAAGAGGAGATGTAATCGCTCCATAAGAATCAAACTTGGGTTTTAGTGGATAGACCAAGAGATAAATCAATTGTAGGCTGCAAATGGGTCTACAAGGTGAATGAGGGTACCACTGAGAATGAGCCTGTGAGATATAAGGCTAGGCTAGTTGCCAAGGAGTACACACAAAAGGAAGGGGTAGACTATAATGATATTTTCTCGCCCGTTGTTAAGTATACCACCATTAGAGTCATGCTTGCTTTTGTTGCATATTATGACTGGGAACTTGAACAACTTGATGTGAAAACTGCTTTTTTACATGGAGATCTTGAAGAGAAAATTTTTATGTTTCAACCCAAAGGTTTTGAAGATAAAGAAAAACCTGATCATGTGTGTTTTCTTAAAAAATCATTATATGGTTTAAAACAATCACCTAGACAGTGGTACAAGAAATTTGATTCTTATGTGCTTTCTATTGGTTTCAAGAGGAGTGAGTTTGATCATTGTCTATATTATATGCATCACAACACTAATGAGTGTGTGTATTTGTTACTTTATGTAGATGACATGTTATTAATTGGTTCTAACATGACTTTAGTAGACAAGATTAAAAATGAGTTAAACAAGGAATTTGATATGAAGGACCTAGGCCATGCTAAACGTATTTTGGGTATGGAAATTGAAAGAAATATGTCTAATTCTTGTTTATTCTTGCATCAAACTCCCTATGTGCAAAAGGTGTTAAAGAAGTTTGGTATGATAAATTGTAAACCTGCTTCTGTACCTCTTGGAAATCATTTTGTTTTAAAAAAAGATCAATCACCTGCGAATGAGGAAGAAATAGTCTATATGAGTAATATACCCTATTCTAATGTGATTGGTTCTGTGATGTATCTGATGGTTTGTACTCGGCCAGATTTGGCTTTTGCTGTTAGTACTTTGAGCAGGTACATGTCTAATCCTGGCCCCACTCATTTGGAAGCCTTGAAGTGGCTACTTAGGTATCTTAGTGATACTTACAATGTGGGTTTAATCTATAAGTGCAAATCTAATAATGTGAAATTGAAGGGTTTTACCGATGCTGATTATGATGGAGATAGAGATAATAGGAAATCTACTTCCTCTTATGTGTTTACTTTGTGTGACTCATGTGTTAGTTGGAAGTCTCAGCTCCAACAAATTGTTGCTCTCTCTACTACTGAGTCTGAATATATTGCTGTTACCGAAACCTTTAAAGAAGCTTTGTGGTTTAAAGGATTACTTAAGGAACTAGGAGCCTTAAATGAAAATGTAACAGTATATTCTGATAGTCAATCAGCTATTCATTTATGTAAGAACCCTGTTTTTCATGAACGTACTAAACACATTGATGTTAGATTACATTTTATTAGGAATATTGTTTCTCAAGATGAAATTAAACTTGAGAAAGTGCATACAGATTATAACCCTGCAGATATGGGCACAAAGGTGCTCACTTTGGTAAAATTTAGAAGTTGTCTATTGCTTCTAAATATCGGTACATGTATGAAAAGGTCCGATTAGTTTAGGACTTTAATCTTGCAACTACTAAACATGTGTTGTTTTGTTTTTGCAGGTTTGTTCGGTACCAAGGTGGAGGTTTGTTGGGATTTTGGCCCCAAACAAACCCCGGGGGCGATGATGAAACATCGGGTCGGTTTTTTGCTTCGTAGGCCTTCGGCCCATGATCGAAGTATTTTATGCCCCAATTAAACCAAAATATGCGTAACCCAAGAGTGAACATGTTAGGAACTTTGCTACCCTATCTTGAGGTGTTAATTTGGTCATTGGCCCAGTTGCTCGATAGGTGGATCCGATTGGCGGCCCGGATTTTTAATTAGGCTCTCGACCCATTCCCTAATTAAAACCTAAACCTAAACCTACCTATCCTATATATCTACTCCCTCACTCTCATAACTCATGACACACTCCCTAAGCCGCTCTCTCGCTCTCTCTTCGTGACCCGACAGTGCTTGGCTTCTCTTTTCTCTGTGGAATTGGTAACCCTGCGACCTTGCTCCATTTACTTGGCCTCCGGTTTGCTGCCTCCTTCGTGGTGGGCTGCTCCTTTCACTTCCAATCTCCGTGCGCTGCTTGTGTCTGCACCGTACCTTGGTGCGTCCGGTTCTAGGCCTCTGTTTGGTATGATTTCTTGGTGAAAACTTGTGGGTTGCGGGTTGCCTCGGAGTGTGATCTTCCCTGTTTCGTGTGGTGTTTCCGATTGTGGTTATTGGGGCAATTTCTGAGCCCTCGGTTCTAGCCACACGATTGTGGCATTATCAAGTCTTCTAGGGAGTTTTCTCTTATTCTTGATATTTGTCAATCTTATCATTCCAATTAATTGTCATATATTGAGAATAACTTGTTTCTTTGTGATTGTGCAAGGGTAAATTCTCCAACAAAGTGCATACACATTAACCAATTTAATTCAATAAAAACAAAAAAGGAAAATGTAATTAAAGACACACATGTCATAGCCATTAAATAAACTTGTTGAATTCCAATACACGCATTCCTATGGCAGCTAAATTATTCAATACTATCAAATATCATATTTTTATTTCTTAAAACAAAAAAAAAGGAAAATACTTGTTGGTTTTGGCGGGAAAAACTTAGCCAACTTTGTTGTTATTTGTTACTACTAGTATTGTTACACCCGTGTGATACACAACTATTTATTATTCACATATATTGAATTTATATGTTAACATATGAAATGAATATTTAATTAAAAATGAGAAACGAAGGAAGATAGTTAATTACAAAAAAATACATTACACATATCTTTTTTTTATTTTTTTTTATTTTTTTACGATTCGTATGCTTATCGTTTCAGGAATTTCTTTAAATATTGTAATTTGAATTAATTTAAAGCTTAAAATGGAAAATAAAAATTACATTTAAATAGAATTTGTAATAACTAAAAAAAAAAAAAATAGATATGTTTGTGATATACGCTCAGAATTTTATTAAAATGAAAAAGAAAAAGAAAAATAGATTGATGAAAGTTCTTATTTCATCCTCCTTCATTTTCTGTTTCTGAGAAGTCCTCTCCCTTTATGTATTACGTTTTTCTCCCGTGAGCATATTTCGTTCTTGTTTGAGCCCTCATTATCTACAAAATGAGTTTTTTTAATAATGATCTTGTGAAGAATGTATACTTAAGCACCTATTTGAGACTCATTATTTCAAATAATGTATTTCGTAATAGTATGGTACAACGAGCTATTAAAAAGTAAGATTTTTTTTTTTAATTTATATGTAGATTATTTTATTAATAGAATGTTAGTTGAAAATGAGTTTTAAAAAAATGAGAGTTTGAATAAAGTGTACCTAATAAGGGCCATTTTTTTTTACTATGTTGCTACAATTGTAATAGTTAGGAATGTAAATAACTTACTAAAAAAAAAAAACTTTAATGACCATTTGCATACTATTCAATTTTAATGATTATTGATGTAATTAATCTTTTCAAAATATAATTTCTAAATTATCACAAATAATTTATCGCTATCCGAATAATACTATTAGAATTGGTACTAACTATCTTATTACAGTATTTGATATTTAAATTTATTAAACAAATATTTCATTTCATATTTACTTTAACATTACAAATTAAATACATGTGATCATATATTTAAATGAATGTTGCAAATTAAGCAACATGAAATGTTAGTTTTAATTAAACTTTAACGAATGTATTCGCAAATACATTTAACTTTATATAATAAAAAATCATCTATGCATCTCGATTCATAAAAGTGGCGCGGTTGTTTAACCCACAAGACATAATACTTTATCACTCACCCATGTGAAATTGATTTTTCAAGAATTAATTTTTCTGAACATTCATTCTCAATCACAAATTCTTTTTCATAATTTCACATACTACTTTTTAACTATACATTCTAAAAAATAACTTTTTCACTAAAAAAATTCTCAAAAAATCAAAGTCAAATAGTCAAAATAATAATTTGAAAATCTCGCAATTATCATGATACAACAACCGAATAAAGTTGGAGATCATGAAATTATACTGAAAATCTTATACTCTATAATCTTTAAAAATTATTAAAATTACGAATGATTATTCTATTGATATTATTAACTAAAAAAACCAAAGTATTAATTATTCAATATTAGTCTTCGTTCAATTACTTTTCTATAAATTATTTATAAGCAGCATATTTTTTCAACCACATATATATTTCAGAAAATATGATTTTTAATATTAAAGATAACAAATGATTTGACCATAAATAATTAAAACACAATTTTTATATTGATGGCTACACATAGAATTTATAATATAAAGAACAACAAATAATTAAAAAATAATAATTAAATGATAATTAAAGCAATAAATGAGTTCACATTTATCCTGCTTTTGCATTCACATTTGACATACATCCATTTTGCATTTACACTAATCCACTTTGCATTCACATTGTTAATTTTATGGGAACTTATTATTTATAGAAACGGAAAATGGGAGGGAAAATGGCCAAGAATTTTTTTAGGAAGTGCCAAACTTTTATATATTACAAAGATAAAGATTATATTATAGTATATATTAAGATTTTTAATAACTAACAAACTTATGAAATGGTTTTAGAAAGCAGGTGTTAAATTAAAGGTAATATAAGTTTATATTTAAAACCCCAACACCACCTACCTACCCATCTTCACCCCACCCACGCAACCTTTAGGATGTAAATCTTGCAATTCGTTTTTCAAACATACTCACTAGCGAGGAGGTTGCTACAGATGATAACCAGATGGAGGTCGTTACCACAAATGGGTGTGTGGGATTGTTGCAGGTGGTGGTGATCTATTGTGTGGGCGGTAGCAGTGGTGTTGTTTTGATCGTGACATTGGTAGTGAGATGGTGGTGTTAGAGGATCTGAGATGTGGTATTTTATGAACCAGATATGTGAACATTATTACTGTTTGTGACTCGTGTTGCATTGATTGTGATCAAATATCTGTGAACTGTGACTATTTTTTTTTTTTTTATCAATTTTGTGTTTAAGTATAACCAAGTACTGTGAGCATTAATTGTTTATGACCAGGTCTGAGAAAAACTATGATTGTATGTGATCTGTAATGCAACAACTATGATTAGATCTGTATAAACTATGACCATTAATGACCAATTACATGTTAGGTGTGACAAATCTATATGAGTTGTGACTGTTTGTGACCAGGTTTGTAAAAAAATTGATCGTTTGTAACCCGTAATGCATTGATAGTTATCAAATATGTGTGGACTATGACATTTGTGACTAATTTTTTCATCTCTTCCACTTCATGCCAACATACCCAACCAAAATCGGCTCTACCTAAAACATCACCACCACAATTTCCCACATGTCTATAAGAATTGTGACATTTTGTGACCAATTCCATGCTAAATTTGACCAGGTCTATATGAGTTGTGGCTGTTTGTAATCAAGTATGTGAAAACAATGACCGTTTATAACCACTAATGCATTGATTGTGATCGGATTTGTGTGAATTGTGACTATTTATGACAAAATACTTCATCTCTCCACCTTAACCCAACCACGAATTTACCAACACCACTAATCATTGTCCCAAACAATCTCTTCCCCATCCACTATAACCCTATAACAACCTTAACCCCTCCTTTCACACCCCTACCCTTCAAAACAAATTCAGAATTTTAATCAAAAGTCCTAAAACCATGAAATTGCTCCTAGGGTACCTGCACTTCCAATTCGAAAATTGCAGGTGACAATGCCATCTCCCAGCTGTTATGAAATCCTTTATTATCATACTCGTAGGACCTTCCAACATATCACTTTAGGCTTTGTTTCTAACAAGTCTTGTCTCTTGAGTATTTCATGTACAAATCTTCTTAAAGCATTCAAGGGCTCAAATCGTTATTAATTGAAGAAGTGATGTAAACAGACTCAAAGAAAATAAGAACATTGAAGATTAATTTTTAGCAAATATATAAAGCTCATGATATTTTTATCATTCATCACTTGCATAAAAATATTTTTGACTCTACATATGAAATAGATTTTGGAAAATGACACCTTTTGATATAAAAACAATTTTCATAATATTCATATTTCGATCGATCGAAATATACCAGTCGACCGAAACCTATTTCTGTTTAACCGAAACTCCAACAGTTTAAAGATTATAATGGCTATATTGGAACTTTCATTCGACTGATCTGATCGACCGAAACTGTCCGACTCTCGATTTCTTGATCTATAGATAGTCATCTCTTTTGCATTCAATTTTAACAATTTATAAGAGCTATTAAGAGAGTATATTTATTGAAAACCATTGAGTTTACTTGGTCAAAAATTGTATTTCATTTATTACAAAGAATCTCTTGATTGATCAAACTATTTCTATTTATTTCATCAAATATTCTACTTTGTAAGAAAGCTTCTCAATCTCATCTATTATTGATTCTTGATAAGGGTTTTCTTTGTCAACAACTTTAAGTGTAAATTTCTCTTCATACTTTACTTGTATTATTTGTTAATAGAGATTATTGGTTAAAAGCTTTGATACAAAGATTCAAACTATTACATTATCTATCATTCATCAAAGTTTACAACATAAACACTTGAGCTTTACCATTTGCTATTTATTGAAGTGTTATCCCAACTCTCTAAATACTTGACTTGATTATATCATTTTTTAGGGAAGTTTTTTTCAATTATAAATTTACCATTTGTCAGTACTAGTCCTGTGAGTCGTGTAGCCTGAGGCGAATTACAAATTAAGCGCCCCTTTTAGCCAAAATGAGAACATTTTTCCTATATGGTGGGGGGTAGGGGCTAAATTTTTCTGCGGGCTAATTTACATAGTCTTTTTTTATATAAAATTATTCATTTATTTCAAATTTAATTGAACTAATTCTCACAAAAAAAATAATAACTATATTAATCGCTAACATATATAAAGTAAGAAACATGCAGGATCGACAGAGTCACAATCATATAAGTCAACAAACCTTTAGTCACAAACATTGTACATTTAATTATTAGCTTAAAAAATTTAACAAATTGACAAATAATAAAGATTGAAGATCTTTTCAAAAATAAATAAATAAATAAAGATTAAAGAATTAAACTAGTAATTATTACATTTTGAAATTTGGAGGAGGACGGACAAATCAATTCACTAATTCAGTCCACTAATCCATCGATTTTCATAGATTCGGTCTACTAATCAATTCACTAATTTACGAAAAGAATTGGTCGACTCAAAAAAGGGGTAATTGATTATTTGATTTAGGGCAAAAATAATAGAACACGAATGGAACAATAAAGATACTTGAACAAAATATAGGGCATAAATAATCCGTTGCTGCGATTTTTGTTTCAGGCTGCGAAATGAAAAATGAATGGTTGAAGACGAAGCAAAATCACGATTAATCCATTCTAATTTGGTTTGGGCGTTTGATTGAGACATTGGGTATTTGGGTTAGCCGGTTAGGGGGCATTGAGTCATTTATAAGTTATTGTCACAATGTTAAATAATCTTTTTTTACTAATTTGGCAGTCAGTTTAGACTGTTGGTGTTATATATATATATATATATATTCGCCCCCTTTATTTGGCACCCGAGACAGTCGGCTCGTCTGCCTCACTATAGGACCGGCTCTGCCATGTGTATTTAGGTGGTTACGAAAGCCTTGTGAAAACTCGATTGCTGCTAAGGATATGTGTTCCTTATTATAAGTCACTTAAGGATAAGTGCTCATTTTTATAAGTCGCTTAAGGAATTGATACGCATTGTTGTAGGTTACCCCAATAGTGAATTTGGTCTTGCTCGTGACGGAGAGTTCGGTAACGGGGACGTAGAACACATTATATATCGAACCTCATTAAATTTGTTATTTACACTGTGTTATATTTATCTAAGTGACAACACTTGATCTAAGTTATCAAACTTGCATATTTCTCTTATTTCACTTTGCACCTATATCTTGTATATTGTTTTTTATTTTGGGATTAACTGTCGAAAAAGTTTCAAAAATCAATTTACCCCCTCTTGATTAGTCATTCTTGGGTTTATGAGAGAGAGAGAGAGAGAGAGAGAGAGAGAGAGAGAGAGAGAGAGAGTTTAACGAGTTTTAACACCTAATTATTAAAAATTAAAATTTCCCCCCTTTATATTTGAATTCTAAAGTTATAGTTTCCCTTAATTTTCCCTTGCAAATTCCATACCTGTATATTGTTATAAAGCTCAAACTAATTAGATCACTTATTGTTCTAGATATTCTAGTATATTTGTAATTTAACAATGTAGCACACACAAATTGATTCCAATTAGCAGTAGTTCTCAAATGCTGCAGCTGCACTTTATGTGGGCCAGAAGAGCGGCCCGGCCCGCAATGGCCTAATAGAACTCTTGCACCCACGTTTGCCAAATGAGCTGAAGAGGATAATTTTATATTGAAAAAGAGGGTTAAAATGTGATTCGAACTCACGTC
This sequence comes from Ligustrum vulgare, assembly GCA_963555705.1. Taxonomy (NCBI): domain Eukaryota; kingdom Viridiplantae; phylum Streptophyta; class Magnoliopsida; order Lamiales; family Oleaceae; genus Ligustrum; species Ligustrum vulgare. Next base: position 49,829,970 of record OY743174.1, read on the forward strand.
TCTCTGCTTTCTCATAATGAATGGTCTTTTATATTAGATGAAAATGTCAGTGACCTAATAACAATGTTCTAAAAGGAGTAATTGATGGGTTGCGAAGCGGCGAGTTGAGCATCAAGAATTAAAAGTTTAAGAGAATAGACATCATAATGCGTTTAATATTATTAATATTATTTTAATTATTTTAAGATATTAAATAAATTTTTATATAATTTTCTTACATAAAATTAAAAATAAACAAACATATTTACTATCATCTCATTCATTGCTAATTTTAAATTTTAATAAATATTATTGTATGGTGGTTTTTGTTAAGAAATATAAATAATTATGAATACTATATGTCCATGTATAGTTATATACTAACAAAATAGTAAAAGAAAACCATGACAAAAGATAGAATATTTTTACATTAGGTTTGGATGGACCAATGTGATTTGGGCTTAAGATATTCATTTATGAGGAAATTACAGGAAATTGGACAATATGGGTTTATTCGGGATTAAGCGTGCCTAGTCACGCCTATACGCGAATCAAAAACTTATTCGCTCTTAGGCGTTCAACAAAAATGTTGATCGCGTTTTTACACGCATACTCCGAAAGCGAGGCATTTCGACCACACCTTGCGCCTCCTAAGCGGCGCATTATCCAGCCTTTTAAAACACTGCCTAATACGTATGCGAATTTTCAAAGTATCCTTATAACAAAGAAGAAATAATCAAGAAATAAAAAAAAAAGAAAAAAAAAATTATCAAGAAATAATTAAAAAAAAAATAATCAAGATGGAAGAAAACTTAGAAAAGAATAGAGAATGAGAAGATGCGATAATTATTACTTTTACTTTTTTGGAATTCAATCCTTTCGTATCTTTTTAATCTTAGTCACCGTTTGATAACTTGTTTATAAATAATATATTTTTTCAAATCACTTTTTAATTATATATATTTTTTCAAATAACTTTTTAATCACATATTTTACCTTGAAAATATCATAATCTTTGTTTTTTTTTAAAACAAAAAATTACCAAGAAACTAAAAATTGCATGTATTCATTAACTTACGTTCCATAGATGTAAATTTTCATTAATTTTCATGTATTGCAATCCTCGAATAACTCGATTGTTGAATTCCTTATTGAGGTTAAATAGTAATAATTGTATTTTATCAAAAGTAATTAATTTGGATGAAGAAAAGCAACAAAGAATATGTAAGATTTATAGAAAATTCGTCTTAATGTAAGACTACATTCTCGTCCATCGCTGCATCAATTCATTATAGTGAAAAGAAGTTTACAAGAGAAAATCGCATGTCTAATTTCTATAACCTCCCTCTCTCTCCCCCCCCCCCTTTGATGATCATATAAAAGCTTAATGACTCAAATTCTATAATCAATCTGCGTATTGCTTCCTAATAATTATGCTCGACAGATCATTAGGCTCCACAACTTAACATTTCGTTATTGTACATTAATGGCCAAACGGGCAAAGCGTTGTCATTCATTCGAGCTTCGATGTTGTAATGATTTTTATGTTGTAGAGTACGATAAACCATTGTTGAGATTCACAATTTTCACAATAGTCGCATTATGGTTTCACATTTTTCCTTTAGTTTATTTCTTACGTTTTTAATCAACTAGACCTTTGCCTTGTTGGCAACTGTTGATTGGCTCTTGTTTTGTTATCTGTTATTTCCTTTGTGTTGCTGTATAAGTACTGAACTTCAGCTTCATTTTCATTAATTTTAGAATAATTCAAATCCTTCTAGAATATCTATAGCTTCAATTTGCTCATGGTATCAGAGTAGGCTTGAACGGAGTTGAATCATTGAAGGAGATCCTCCACCTAATCCAGCGAACCAAGAAGGAACTGCAGTTGCAGATCAGAAGCAAAATTACAATGAAGATCCTCGCTACCTACAAGGATCAGACCACCCACGAATGAATTTGCTCACCTCGTCGTTAACAAGTAATTATTACCTCTCCTGGAGCATATCTATGCGAATTGCACTTAGTGCTAAGGTGAAACTAAGTTATATTAATGGTAAATGTGAAATTCCTGAAGAAAATTCAGCTAACTATAAGCAGTGGAAACGAGTTGACTTAATGGTTATCTCTTGAATATTAAATTCAATTTCTAAGGGCATAGTAGATGCATTTCTATGTGCAAATACTTCGCAAGAGTTGTGGAAGGAGTTAGAAGAGAGATTCGGTGAGAGTAATGGATCTATGTTTTATCAGATTCAGAGAGAGATTAGTAGTATCATGCAAGGGAATTTGTCAGTTATGGTCTACTATACAAAGCTTAAAAGACTGTGGGACGAGTATGCCTGTTTGATGCCTATTCCTGTGTGTAGTTGTGGTGCTGCAAAGGAAGTAGCAGATATAAATAATTCCAACAGATTGATGCAGTATCTGATGGGGCTAAATGATAGTTTTGATCATATTAGAAATCAAGCCCTTGTAGGTGATCCTTTACCTAGTATTAATAAGGCATACTCGATGATCTTATGAGTCGAGAAACAAAGAGATGTGAATTAATCGTATACTGATTTTGTTGAAAACACAACTTTGTTCACTAAGACACAGAACTATGGTAGAGGGATTCCTAACAGAAATGGTCAAGGAAGAGGAATTGGAGTAGGAAGAGGGAGAGGGAGAGGGAGAGCAAACAGTAACAGAACAAGCTACGAGGACAAAGCAAACAAGTATTGTAATCACTGTAATAGAAATGGACATGACAGGGAAGGTTACTTCAAACTACATGGATATCCGGAATGGTTTAAAGGATTAAAGGACAGAAGAAGTAGTCAAGGATATGGAAGAACAACTACTTATGTTTCAGATTCTCCACTCAATTTTGAAAATGACTATGCAGGGATAGAAACTAAAGCTGATTGTCAGTTTACATCACAGAATTCTGATTTTTCAAACATTATGCAGCAAGAGGTCCTAAAGTTTATGAGAGGGAAAATGCATTTTGGTAACAAGGGGATGGTGAATCTTGCACGTTTGGGAGACTTTGCAGGTACAAATTCTGTTTGGGATATCCAATACGTTTTTACTATGCTTGATAGGTTAGATCAGGAACTTGGATTTTAAACACAGGGACTAGTATTCATATGTGCACCAACCTTAGCCTAATATTTGATCCTAAACCAACTACAAAACACACTATTGTTTATCTCTCAGATGTATCTATTTAACCTGTCAACACTGGAACTATCAAACCGAACGACAGACTTAGCTTAACCTATGTATTGCTTGTAACTAGCTTTAAACTCAACCTTCTATCTTTATTTAAGCTTACTGAAACCGTACAAATCAAATTCATATTTTTTCCCTACCTATTGTATTCTACAAGACTTGAGGAATGATAAGACATTAGCAAGGGGAAAACTCGTTGGAAGACTCTACGTGTTAGACAAAAACAACCTTGAAAAGACATGTTCATTTCCTTTGAATTCTAATATTTCTTTGAAATCTAATGCTTTTGAACCATTTTCCAATGTATGCAATTCTATGAATGTTGTCAATAATGTTCATTCTAACACTTTATTTGAATGACATTATAAACTTGGACATGCATCACCCACTACATTACAACATTTACACTTTCTCAAGAAAGCCTCAAACAAGGCTGACCTTACTGCCATACATGAGTGTGAGGCCTGCTATAGATCCAAACAACACAGAATGCCCTTTCCAAAAAGCACAATTCACACCAAATCTCCTTTTGATCTAGTGCATGCAGATGTTTGGGGTCCATATAGAAAACCTTCATTGACCAAAACTCCTTATCTATTAACTTTGGTAGATGATTATAGTTGGACAACATGGACCTTTTTTATGGCTCACAAAACTCAGGTGTGATGTATATTGGAAAACTTCCTACTCTTGGTTAACACACAATATGAAAAGAGGGTAAGAAGTGTAAGGAGTGACAATGGAACTGAATTTGTTAATAAGGACTGTCAATCACTTTTCCAAAAACACGGCATTGTTCATCAAAAATCCTGCACTTATTCTCCTCAACAAAATGGGGTCGTTGAGAGAAAACACAAACATTTACTTGAGATAGCTAGAGCCTTGATGTTCCATGCCAATTTGCCTCGTAAATTTTGGACTTATTCAATCTTGATGGCCACTCACATCATAAACAAACTTCCTAATTCTGCCATTCAGTGGAAGACACCTTTTGAGATCCTTTATAATTTCCTACCACACTATACCAGAATCAAACTTTTTGGGTGCTTTTTTTATGCTGCCAATACCTTGCCTTCTAAGGATAAATTTGATTCAAGGGCATTTAAATGTATATTTTTGGGGTTTAATTCTGGCTAGAAAGCATATAAGCTTTATGATCTTGATTCTCACCAAATCATTGTTAACAGAGATGTAAAGTTCTTGGAATATGTCTTCCCTTTTAGAAAAATCACTCCCACACCTGAATCAATAGCTTTGCCAATTTCCATGTCAGATAACATACCACAATTTCCTACAATACCTTCAATCCCTTCAACAGACACCAGTGCTCAATCTCCTTCAACAGACACAAATGGTCAATCTCCTTCATTGACTGATGATGTTCCAATTTCAAAAGATGTACCCTAACATAACCTTTCATCACTTGATACATCACCACCTGCCGTGATCTTAGAAAACCTTTCACAATCAGAAATAATTAATAGGAGAAGTTCCAGACCTAAGGCTACCCCTTCCTGGCTAAAGGACTTTGTTATCAACCTTCTCACAACAAATTCAAATACTGTTGCCACTATCTTTACTCACAATACTCCACCTTTCAGTTCAAAAGCACACACCACCTACCTTTCCTTATGTTCTTTCACCTATGTTTAATGGTACATATAAGTCCTTTTTAGCTAATGTGTCACAGATTCAAGAACCACAACCTTATCTTCAAGCCAGTAAAAATTCTGATTGGATAAAGGCTATGAGCAATAAATTGAATGCACTTGAAACAAATAATACTTGGGAACTTACTTTTCTCCCACCAAACAAACAAGCTATAGGATCTAAGTGGGTTTATAAATTGAAAATGCACCTAGATGGGTCAGTTGACAGATTCAAGGCAAGGGTGGTAGCCAAGGGCTATCATCTTCAGGTGTATGGAGTTGATTATAATGATAGTTTTTCTCCAGTAGCTATGCTAGTTATTGTTAGAATTCTGATTGCACTTGCTACTACCAATTCTTGGTTGTTGCACCAATATCGACAATGCGTTTTTAAATGGATTTTTAGACGATGAGGTATATATGTTATCACCGGAGGGGTACACTAAGTCATCTCCAGGGCAGGTATGCAGGCTCAAAAGGAATCTTTATGGCTTAAAACAAGCATCACGACAGTGGAATCTTGAATTTTGTGATAAGTTGAAGGATCATGGTTTTGTACAATCTTCCCATGACCACTGTCTTTTCGTTAAAAAAGGTTCCAGCCTCATTCTTGCACTTTTAGTATGTATGGATGATGTATTAATTACAGGAAATAGTGAACAGGGGATTTAAGAGGTTAAGAGGTATCTACATCAGTTATTTACCATCAAAGATTTAGGATTTTCCAAATATTTTTTAGGAATTGAACTTGCAAGAGGAGAATCTGAAACTTACTTGAACCAAAGAAAGTATATTTTGGATATTTTGAGTGTTGCAGGTCTCACAGGTGCCAAGGCTATACACACACACACACACACACCCATTCCTAAGGGTGTGAAACTGGCTGCTGACTCAGGGGGCTCTATAAAGGAACCAGACAAGTACAGAAGGCTGATCGGAAGATTGTTATATCTTAGCTTGATAAGGCCGGATATCACTTTTGCTGTCTAGCAACTTAGTCAATTTGTAAATTCACCTTGTCAAGCTCATTGGGATGTTGCTATTCATCTTTTAAGATACCTTAAAGGTTGTCCCTCCAAAGGTCTCTTTTTCCAGACAGATAGCAGCTTTGATTTGGAAGGGTACTGCGATGCTGACTGGGCATCTTGCACTGACACCAAGCGATTGGTTACTGGTTACTGCATCTACCTAAGGAAGTCTCTAGTCTCTTGGAAAAAAAAAAAGACAATAGTTTCAAGATCTTCAGCTGAGGTTGAGTATAGAAGCTTGGCTGCAACCGTTTATGAATTACAGTGGATATCCTAAATCCTTCATAATCTTTCTATTTCAGTTTCTTTACCCATTCCACTATGGTGTGACAACGAGGCTGCTCTCCATATCGTGGCTAATCCAGTTTTTCACGAACGTACCAAGCACTTGGAGACTGATTGTCATTTAGCACGCGACAAGTTTAAAGAAAGGTTCATTCTTTCACAACATTTATCTTCTCTTCAACCTGCTGATCTTTTCACCAAAGCCTTGGCAGCACCTCAGTTTCGGCTTCTTTTATCGAAGTTGGGTTTGATGGATATTCATCAATCTCCAACTTGAGGGAGGGTGGAATGTTGAGATTCATAGTTTTCGCAATAGTCGCATTATGGTTTCACGTTTTTCCTTTAGTTTATTTCTTATGTTTTTAATCAGCTAGACCTCTACCTTGTTGGCAACTGTTGATTGGCTCTTGTTTTGTTATCTGTTATTTCCTTTGCGTTGCTGTATAAGTAATGTACTTCAGCTTCATTTTCATTAATTTTGGAATAATACAAATCCTTCCAGAATATCTGCAGCTTCAATTTGCTCAACCATTACTTGAATTCATGTTCCAGATTTAAAGAAAGGTTGGGTCCCATATGAAAGAGGACCCACTGGCTGGTAATTCAATGAACACCATTTCTATTAACTTGGCCGGCGGTCCATTAGCTTTCGAAAGGATTCCCTAGAGCTAAAGGTACTTCCATTTTTGTGCAAGATTTGATGCTGACGTTCACGTGAAGTAACACGAAAACATGAACATGCAATTAATTCTTCCATCTTTTCATTTCAATCTCGAAATTTCTATTAGACAATTAAAGAAAGTAACCGGCTGTTTTGCACTTGCACGTGCACGTGCACGTGCACGTTAATAAAATATAAATAAATAAATTCTTTCGTTTCTTAATATTCTCAACTTATTTATTATATAATAGATATACAGTTTAATACATACATTTTTCTTCCATTTTTCCAAGGAAAATGCTTCTCCACTTGAAAAATGTGACCGAAAGGGTGATCGAATTAATGTAAGTTGTTGATTTCGATATTGATATGATATGTAAAAAAGGATCATTGATATGTGTATGGGTGTAATCCATTCGATCACCATTTCGGTTTTATAGCACGATTTTTTTCCTAAATTGTAATTTCTCGAGTGTCAGATTTTTTCCAAAATCTAGCCGGAAGCCCATGCTTTGGAACTGGAAATGGGCTGTACTCTACCAAGTTTTGGGTACCCACCACTTCCCACCTGAAAATAAAGAAGAAAAAAAATGATTTTATATTTATATTTTCAACACTATATAGTATAAACAAATTAAAAGTTTATTATGTATTTTTAATAATTGGGTGATATTGTTGTGAAAATCATATTAATTCAACCCAGAGCTTGAGTATCGAACTGAAAATCGGTATGATTGTATATAAACAATTATAGCTTAAAAATGTATGGTGAGGAATTATCTAATTTATCAATGCTCATCTTATGCTAAGTGATAGCAAATTTAATTCAAATATTATTGAAGTTTACCATAAGTTTATCCACCAATAAATTGATATGTCATGTCGAAGGTGCTAGCATAACATGAGCATCCGTGCTCATTTATAAAATTAAAACTTCTTGTTGTGTACGTTGACTCTACTTGATCGATTCTACAAGAAAAATTCAAAATCGACTTGAAAATTGTTCTAATTATAATTTAAATATTATATGTTAACACTCGAATAGAGACTTTGATGAAGTAGACTCATCTAGAGATGGGTCTTAAACTTTTTATACGAGATCAAGAGAATGTATTGTAAATGCTTTTACTATTTTCATCAAGACTTTGAAAACGTTACGAGCTTCTCTATTTAGAATCACAAATTTACACCTTTTAAGTAGTGATTTTGAAAGCAGTCATTACTCGAAGAAACATTTCACTCAGTGTATGTTGACGAAGAGTATGACGCGGGTATAGTTATTTTGTCGGATGTAATTTAGGCTGTGTTCGGCAGCCAAGAATTAATTAGGAAAAAGATAAAATCGACCAAAAAATTAAATTTACAAAATTTTTCATACCACTTTTTAACGATTCACATTTTCTCTCTCTAATTTTTAACATTACATCTTATCTAGAAAATACAAATAAATCAACCAAATAATTTACATTTCATTTATTTCCCAATTAATTTCACCCGAATAGAGGCTTATATATTTTTCTATTTTGTTTTTAAGTCATTAATTATCGTACCTTAACTTCGTCACCAGAAGATGGATCAAAATCAGCATCTCCAGCTTGGCAAGTTCATTTCCAGGACAGGAATGGGCCCCATTGCCAAATGGCAAGTAGGTATTAGGTTTTGGGGCAACCTACAGCCACACAAAAAATTAACACAGAAAATTACTTTTTTTTTTTTTTTTTCTTTTACTTTTCTAGAAATGTTTAGAAAATATACTTTTCTGCTCCTTTATTTGATACCTCAAATCTGGATGGATCGAAATTTTGAGGTTCATTAAAATATTCTGCATTGTGATGAATATTCCTAAATAGTGGCATCACCTTCCAACCTTTGGGAATAAGATAACCTGTCAAAATATTTCAAGTGTCAATCTCTTTCATATTTTATTTTGAGGTGCATTGAAATAAAAAATTATGACCCGTGTTTCGATTTACATGCTTTTGATTGGAGAATCTGAGTCCTCAAGTAATGGATGTCATTAACATGGACGTTAAAATCATACGTAACTTGGAGAAAAAAATCATCAAAGATTCAACATGGGCAAGATTCACATATTTAACAATAATTCCACTCCACGTATGAATTTAACATTAATCATCATGATGTTTTGCATAAATTGGGGATCCAGATTCCCATATTTAGATATGTTGAGGACAAAAAAGCTCACTTTATAAAGTTGAGAAGCCAAAGTCAAGGTTAACTATCCCAACACTATTCTATATTTTTTTTAATGATTTGGTAACACGGTATCAATTATAAATTAATTTATTTATATTTTTGAGATAAAATGTGTAGTTAAAAAGTGAATAAAAAAAAGTGTATAAATAAAAAAAAAATTGAAAAATTGTATTGCTTATAAATTAATTTATAAATTGTAATAATTATGTTAAAGAAGAGACTCACCATTATATTCCACGTCAACCACAGCTTCCCTAAAGGTGAAAGACACTATACTTGACATCCTCAAGCTCTCCAAAATGACCTGCCAATGTAAATGTTGCTAGGTGACTCATGTGCTCGATGGTTTAATTATGATCGGACAAATTTGATAAAGAGGTGTACGCGACAAAATGATGGGCTGACCAAATATTGACCTATTTTTTATTCTTCAATCGTTTTAAAGTTTGGTATACAATACTGATTTACGTTCATTACATCGTAGAGCATGTTTCGTCCTATATGAAATTTTTAAATTTTAGTCACATTCATTTTCAACCACATATTTTTATAGAATTTACTATTTTTCGCACTTTTCAATTACATTTTCAACTATATATAAAATTTTACATGGGACCAAACGGGCTAAGTGTTGGAAGCTTAGGTACCTTATATGTGAATGGCATATTTCTAGTTTGAGCCCATGTCAATGGCCTCTTTCCTCCATCATTTTCCATATAGATTGCTTTTTGTTCTGCCTGCAGTATTCATCGAAATTTAAGACTAGTAAGGAATACATATACATTCGTCCATTTAAGCTTTTAGTCGAGGTAGTTCAACAAATAAGTACCTTAACAGCTTCGAGAAGTTTCTGATCCTCGTTCAGGTATTTGAGAATCCATGTTAAAGTGCTAGCCGTCGTATCTTGAGCAGCAAAAAGAACTCCAATAATGTTATCAGAAATTTCATCCTCAGTTAAAGTGTGCCCTTTTTCATCTTTGAAATTGAGCAAAAACCCCAAAAGGTCCTTTTCCAATAATTTTTTCTCCTTTCTTTCACAGAGTATCTCTCTAAGGATCTTCTTAAGCCTTTTTCTTGCCTAATTCATCACAAAAACCAGTCAGTTTTAAAGCTTTAATAGTGAGTACCTTAGGCTAACACTGTTGTACATGTTGTGACTTATTTTGTACCTGTAATGCTTTGTGATACGCAGTTCCTGGAATATTGGTAGGGAAAGAATTATAGCCTTTATCTACTATGCAGTAGTTTTCCTTCAGTTTTTCCCTCTGCTTTTTCTCCAAGTGGCCAAAAATAGCTAAAATGCCCACTTCAAAAGAGAACTGTAGATGATTCAATTCATGACAGGTATTAGAAAAATAACTTATAAGCGTCTGTTCGTCGGCTTAACGGTAGCGTTATTTTTAACTTTGGTGTTTTTCAAGTAAAATTTATAGTTAAAAATTGGTTCGAAAAATGTGTGTGATTAAATTGAAAATTGTAATGATTATAAACTTTTATTATGATCAAGGAGCCGAAATTTAAAGTCGACTGCTTGGATTTTTATATTTTTATTCTAAGTTAAGTTCATTGCTGGAAATCTGAAACGTACTTTTTTCAATCCTTGGAAAGTGTTAATCACTTGTCCAGAGGTCCATGACTCCAAGGTGGAGATGGCTATGGCTTCAATACCAGGAATTAATTTTCGCAGATGGTCGAGGGATAATGAACTCTGAACTAGCTTCCGGAGGTGTTTATGGTAGTCTCCTTGGTGGAAAAACAAGGCTGAGGGGCCGATCATTTTCTCTTTACTCTTTGGATATGTGGGCTTGAACAAGTTGGCATGAGTCACCAGCACAAACCGTGCCGCTTCCGGGCTTGCTAGCATAACACAAGGACACCCAAGAATATGTGTTTTGAATATTTCTCCATATCTGCATGATATAAACACCATGCAATATATCAGATCCCAAGTTCCTTAAAAACCCAGAAAATTTAAAGAAGCTAAAATCTTGTTTATTTTGTCGAGGATCAATACTATATATCAATCGCGCGACGTCCTGAGAGGTAACAAAATTATATATACTACCTTTTTTGCTTATCAGCAAAGAAAATATTTGGGTCTTTGGAGTATAACTGGAGAGTTTCTCCAAGGTAAGGCCAACCCATGGAGCCTGGTGGCAATTTGGGTTTTCCTTTGTATTTTCTGTTCTTGTTTCTTGATAAATAATATGAGAATAGAGTAGAAAAAAATAGAAGAACATGTATGATAGTAGAAACAATATCCATCGAGAATGAATGCTTCCTTTACCCTTGAAGAGAGGAGTTTATATGGGAGAATTTTCAAAGTAGATGATCAGTGATAGAAAGGAGAAATGTTTATGGTTTATATAGAGCCATGAGATCAATGGGGTTTAGCGAATCTTGAATACTACAAAAGTACCACTGTTAAATTTCAAAAACTTGCAATGTTGATGGATGTCATGGACCACTATTACACTCAAATGAACATGAGATGTATGTTATGGCCGATACGAACTTGGCCATGTGTTAACACGAAAAATCTCCGAAAAAATCTAGTGAAATCGGCTCTCACCCATTGAAGGTATGAAAACCTTACTCGACCGAAGGTCGAGAACTTGTTACTCGTTCAAGTTGCATTTTGTGAAGCGTGGGAATGCATTTTATCGCGAAATATAGAAGTTTGTAGAACGCTGACAATGATAAGATATTTAAGTTGTCCATTTGTATAATGGAAACGGAGATTGTTGACAACTTCAAATTTCTCGAGGTGACGTGTTGGTTCTTAAAGGCAATCAAAGAACTAAGTCAAATACACGATCTTTGTGTTATCCCCTTTTTGATTCAATCTTTTCACAAAATTGTTGTTAGCTTCTTCTAGATGATCAATCAAAGATGACAGTCACAATTAACTATTGAATCAATAATTATGCGTATAAGGTTTAATTTGTCAACTTTTTTTTACTTTACTAATCGTACTACGAACTTGAATATTTAGAATTTAAATAAGACATTGCAATGTTTTACAAGTTTTATAAATTAATCTACTAATTATCGTGTACCGGTTCATGACCGGATCACGACTTAAATTATGCTTGGTGAAAAATAGAAAGAGAACACGCTTCTGGTTCCCTTGCCTCAAGTGTGATGACAATGTGATCGGGTGGACCATGTAGAGCTTTAAAATATATGTGCGTGTGTATTCTCAACTACCATTAATTTGCAAATTTTTCCTGACGACATTTTAATGTTCAAAAACTCCATTAATAGCTCATAAAAAAAATACTTTTTTTCCTTGTTACATTTTAAATAAGACAAAAAACAAAAAAAACAAAAACAAAAACAAAAACAAAACGTAACAGATTATTTATTTATTTTTTATTTTTTTTTATCGTAAAACGTAACAGATTATTAATTTGCTCTTTAGACTTTAATTCAAAGGATGCTAATAGAATATCATTAGACTTTAATTCCATGTAGGGTCGGATTGAAATGGAGGTAGGCCTACGAACTTGTCACTTCAGTTCTCGAGGTAGTAGCACTTCATTGGATGTTGGTGGGCCATTCAATGAGGTGGCTGCGTGCATGGGACGGTTGCACCATGTGGATGGCGCGATCGCCCACCCAAGGAAGTATCACATTTTTTTAGTTAAAAAATAAAATTCATAAAAAAAAATGTTCATTCCTTTTTTTGGGGGAGTAAAAAAAAGAAAAAGAAAAATTGTTCATTCCTAAGAGCTTGTTAATCATTGGATGTTTTGAAGAATTTTTGAATTTTTGGGAGAATTTATAGTTGAAAAATAGTAAGACCTATAAAAATTCGATTGAAATAAATTTGAGGAAAATATTGAAAAAATAAAAAACTACCTCTATCAAACAAACTTTGTTCCGGAATCCATACGTCATACTTTTATAACAAGGTAAAGGCAAAAATTTAAGGTACACATACCGAAATCGCAAGGCTCCCGTTGTTTATCAGATTAATGCTACTTGTATTTATTGGTTGACAAAGATAATGACAAAAAATGAGTTGATGAGATTGTGTATTTTTATTTAGAAATTAATGTGATAGGTAAAATGATAAGATTATGTCAACTTCCTTGTTAATCATGAAGTACAAATACCATGAATCTTGTTTACCAATGTACCGGCGGTGCAACCCAGCTCATGTACACCAGCAGTTTAGGATCTCATACTTTCTAGATCAATGGTCAATATGCCGTGTCAAATTTCTGATAGACAGTGGTCGGTGATAAACGGTTAAGAATCTTCGGGACACTGGGACCGTTTCTCTACTCCTCTTCTCTGTGACGTCGTCCTTCATACAACTGGTGGGTCTCCCAATCAACGTATCTATACACGACACGTATGGAGAACCATGAGCTAGGACGGGAAGGGTCTCGTACTGTGTGGGCGAGACCATACCGAGGATATTTACCTTATCTGGAAATATGTCTGCTGCCATATTTTGCATTAATAGCTAATGAAAACTGCAGTTTGCCAGTCTAATGAGGTATTCTATATGATTACGTAGAGTTTGAGAAAAATTATGGCACAAAAATGAGGTAACAAATTTATGATGGTTGATATGAGGTAAAGTAATGATTGTGATTTTTAAACGACTCTTTAAACTACACAATTCTTCAAATCAATCTCTAACCCTACATATTTTCTTTCTTCAATTTTTTAACCATTCATCTATCTAAAAAACAACCATTTTTTTTTTTTAAGGTTAGACGCCGAACAGAGGCTAATATTTGGGTTTGATAACATCATTTTACATAAAAATGTCACATCCAAGAAAATATTTTTCACCCTAATTATTTGATACACTACTTTGTGTTTGATTGATCAAATTTTACATGAAAAATGTCAAATCAAATAAAATTATTTCTAGCTTTGGTATTTGATTGAAAATTTTGTCATGAAGATTTTTTCTAAGTACAATCAATTAAAACTTGTTTTTTACTATTTTCAAGAAAATGTTTTCTGATGGATTTAGGTTTCTTTTTCCATCTTCTATCAAACACACCAATTTTTTCTAAAATTGAATTTTATGGTACAACATTTTAAAGCATGTTTTATCCTATTTTCCATGAAAGATGGAAAATCTTTAAATTATTTTTCATAGAAAAGAATTGCTATCAAACACAAGCTTTTGAAAATTTGAAGTTTTATATGTGCCTCCATTTGATAACACTGCTTGATTTATAAACTGATTTATATATGATTTTGAGGTAAAAAGTAGTGGTTGAAAATTGGAGAGAGAAAAGTGTGTGGTTAAAAAGTTATTTGAAAAATTGTGTGGTTTAAAAACTGGTTTATAAACCAAATAAAGTACATTTACCAAATGGTGGCTTATTTGTAAGAATTTGTTTACTTGTCATTCATGAAATTAAATTTTTTTTTATCTTAATTTTTTTAGGAAATTTTTTCCTCCCTTTAGCCCCCTCCAACCTCGAAAAATTTTGCGCCCACGCTGACATAAATTTCTGGCTCTATCCCAGTATCAATGAAGATACCAAACTTATGGAACTTCCCTGTTAAAAATGTCTATCGAAAGATCTGTTACGCTTACTCTAACTCCTTCATCTCTCTTAGAAAATCAAATGCATCTAAAATAGATTACCTTTATGGAATTTCTTATCTTCCTGATAAAATTCCTATCACGGATCATCCTTTTGTAAATCCATGACTTTCTTATAATAAACCTCATCAATCCTTTACTAAGTCTATTTGCACTCTCATATCTCCTTACAAATCTCAAATCACAGAATACGTTCAAGTTTCAAAAATTGATAAATATCTCCTACCTGCCACTAAAAGGAAACAGTTTGCCACTTTGTAATTACCACCACATCTTTCCTAGACATGGCTTATTGAGAGTTTTCAAAGTGTTCGGCGGCCACATCCGCCATTTTTTAGGTAGATGTGTGGTTGAAAATTGGAGTGGGAAAATGTATGTAGTTAAAAAGTAGTTTGAAAATTTATTTTGTTTATAAATTGATTTATAAATTGTAATCATTGCGTAAAAGAACGTTGTGTTACTGATATTCATTTTGGAGAAGTAACAATTAATCAATTTTTTTGTGGAACTGACATATCAACATAAATGGATCATACCTTTCGTTCCACTTCCGGTTCCTTGTTAATAGGAGTCAAAGTTCTTATTTTTTCGATGGAAAAAATCCTCATCGTATGTGGCATTTCGAGTTTTTATTGTTAAGTATAGTTATGTTTTTTCAATTAATCTGTCTATTCTACAAAAAAATAGTAGTTGCATCTATCAATATCTATGGTCTTGGACCATCAGTAATGATTTTTATTTAGAATTCAGATACTTGATGAATTCACTTACTTCTATTGTGTCTATGTTAATTATTATTATTGGAATTATGATTCTTATTTATAGTGATAATTATATGGCTTATGATCAAGGATACTTGAGAGTTTTTGTTTATACGAGTTTTTTCAATACTTCTGTTGTAAAATATGAACCATAATTCTATTTTATCGAGAGCAATTAATACAAGAAAATAAGGAACGATCAAGATGTATAGATGTTCACCTCAATGTGAGACCATGTCTTCATCAGCCACTGTAGGAACTCAGTATAATGAAAAAAAAATGTTTACAAGAGAAAATACACACATATATTCTCCAACCTCTTATTTATATTTTGATGGATGTACAAAAGGCCTAAGCATTGTGCCATATTCATGAAATTGAGTAGGGAAAATATGGATTACACAAGGACCCTAATTTTGTAATAGAATTTTACAAGAGCAATCTCCTAAATAATCTTTAACTAGAATTTTCATTGGGGTAGCGGAAGAGGACTTCTTGCCCCTCGAGCGTGACCTCACAGAGGAGGTCGACAGACCCCATTGTAACGATCGGATCCCACTTAAAGGGCTATCCCGACCGTTAGATGACGGCGTACTGTTCCCACTGTACCAACACGAGTCTTTTCAGCATGCTTTGTCCTCACTAGCACGCTCCCCGAGAAAACTTCCCAGGAAGTCACTCATCCCATAATTTCTCCAAGTCAAGCACGCATAACTGTGGAGTTTCTAATGATGAACTTCCGAAAAAGAATGTACACCTTGTTGGTATGAGTAGTACTTATCATTTCTTTTAAGCTTTCTTAGTCGGGGTATTACACCATACTGCTCCTCAAAATGAAAATAATTAGGGTCATTATTAATTATGCTCTAAAATTAATTAGGCTCCACAATTTAACAATTTTCATATTAGCATTAGTTACTAGTTTCAATTTTTACAATATATTTTTTTGGGAATTGGTTGGCATTGTTTTTATCCATTAATAGGGTTTTGGTTCACAAGACCTCTTGCAGAAAATGCTTATCAAAAAGCGTTGCAACTAATCGTGTAGGGGGTTTTGGTTTATTATTAGGAATTTTAGCCCCTGTTCTCTTTACTGTTTTGAGGTCGTTTTCTATTTTTATTTTCGAAAATACTAAAAACGCGTTCTCTTTACCATTTTCGAAAACGCATTTTGGAAAACCAAAAAAAAAAAAAAATTGTACACAAAACATAAAACGCTCAAAATCTCGTTTTGGGCGTTTTGTGTGTATTTCGACAAAAAATGTCAAAAATGCGAAAAACGCGTTTTGGATTTTTTTTTTAAAAGAATTATCTTAACTTAGAACTAAGCTTAATATAAAGTTTTATTTTTTTATTACTTTTTTTAGAATTATCCTAACTTGGAACTAAGCCTAAATAAATTTTTTTTTTTGGAGAATTATCCTAACTTGGAATTAAGTTTAAATAAAGTTTAATTGAATTCAATATCAACATTACAAAAAAAAAATTAAGTGAGAATTCTGTTATTATATTTCAAAAAATGCACTGATAAATGGACTCTGGTGGTTTTGAAAGAACTTGCATTTTCTGAATTTTAATAGAAGTAGAGCTTTTTCAAATCCCGAACCTGACCAAGCTGTGTTAATATAGACTCTTAATGCTCACATTTGTGTGTTGCATGTAACCATGTTTTCAGTGTATTGTGAAAGGAAATTTGAGTTTTAATTAGTAGTATTCTGCAAGCAAATTAATTAAAAATAGTTTAAGTAGTATTCTGCAAAATTTCAAACAAAACGTGTTTTCCAACTTTTCATTTTCAAAAACAATTTTCAGAAATGACAAACCAAACGCGTTTTCAGCAATTTTAAAAACAAAAATGAAAACACAAAACACAAAACATTTTCGAAAATGAAAATACAAAATAAAATACAGACAGAACGCCACCTTAGATTTTTGTTGGATTACAAGTAGTTTCAAATTTAGGGATTTATTTGAAATATTAAATAACTTGAGTTATATTAATGAAGTCACTTCCTTCGTTTCTTAATTTGTATGCGTTTGACCAAACACTTACTAATATATTTGATACATTTAATATATAGTAGATATGTTATTTATTTGATTTATAATAATATTATTATTCTTGCAAATTAAATCAACAGAGTCCATAAATTCAAATCTTGATAAATTGTTAATCACAAAAAGTTATGATTGTGAGATATAAGTTACGATTGAATCTTAAATATCCTTGGTCGTAAAGTAATATCGAGATACGGATATCTTTATTACGGATAGACCAACACATGTGTCATCGCCCACTTTAGAAGTAAGTAACTGATCTCACAAGCTAGGATGTAGAGACATCTAAATGAACACGTGAATTTTTTGTTAAGAGAACAAAATATTGAAGACCCGCAATGGAGATTTCACATGGATAACTATCTGAGTGTATGTGGTTAATCTATAATGTTCGTTAGTGGAATTGATCATTTGACTTGATATCATCATAGTACCTTATTTGAGGGCAGTCATACTTTGGTGATGTTGGATGTTGCTCTGAAATGAGTTGCTAGTACGATATCATTCGGGTATGTCAAGAATCACATGAAGGTTGTGAATGATTAATATAAGATTCGTCACTCTTAGATAGTAAGAAATTATGACCTATATTTTATTTGGTTAAGTCGATATCAAAATCCTTGGCTAATGTGAATTCATAAAGTCGAAAATAGTTTCGACGTTTATTGAATTATGAGAGAAATAAAAGATATGATCAATAAACGAGATTGACACATTTCCATATCTTGTAGTTGATCGGATCATATTGACGAAGGGATTGAAGTTTCATGATAGACAAATTAGTTTGGTTTTGTCACAGCACGTGACATTTCTCATCGCATGTATTGCCCGACACATTGCTATATGTCAATCTGAGACAACTAATGTGAATTAATTAATTTAGAAGAACTAATGATTAATTGAAAATAGAGTTTTAATTAATCTTATTTTGATTAGATCAAAATAATAATTCACGTAGTTCGACATCGTGGTTGGGAACCTAGAGGGTCACACACAAGGGGAGAACTAGAAGAATGTAATTGAAATTAATTAATTAACAAGTGTTATACATTTATAGAATTAATTAATTTTGGTGTTTATTAATATACTCGAGTTAATTGATCGGATTGATTAACTACTGTTCATGTTTAATTAATTGGATTAATTAAACTATATGGACAGGGTGATGTTTAAGTTATGGACTAAGCCCACTTTGACTTATATTAATAAATAACTAGGGTTTGAAAAAAGTTAACCTAATTAATTATTTTCTTGCTAGCACAAGAAGAGAAAAACCTTAACCTCTCATCTTTGTTCTCTCGTGTGAATCACCTTTGGAGACTAGACAACTGGACAGCTGTGATGTGCAAGTAGATTGAAGGAATCAAGATTCTCAAATCTGTTTGCAAAATAATCAAGATGTATTATTCTTGTCACAATTTCTATCTAAACACAAAACAATTCCTCGTTTGAAAATTGAAAATATTTTATATTTCACCGTGTACGATTAAGTAAATTCTCAATAGTATGCTGCTTTATTATTTACTAGTGTTGTTGCTAAATCTTCCTTGGAGGGACTTGCTCTTATTTTGGCTCTTATACATGCTACTACTTTGATAGCAATAGAAATTTTTCTTGTAACTCGCGTTCTTCCTTTTTTTTATAGTTATACGTTATGCATAATGAATTTTATCTCATTCACAGGAATAATAACTGAATTATTAGGAACTACTTTAACTCTTGCTCAAAAAGAAAATAAGAAGGTTTTAATCTATTCGATCATGTCTCAATGGGATTAATGGACTGTGATTAAAATATGAAATTTATTGGATGAATTTTTTTGAAAAATCTCAATGCATAAAAAATAAAATAAACCTTTGTTCAGCAACTATTTTTCCCAATTTTTCTCCAACACTTTGCTGACACAAGTTGTAATCAAGAGAATTGGAATTATAATATTGATTTATTTGAGTTTTTTAAGTAAGATGTATGAATAAAAATTGAAAAGAAAAAATACGTATATTTAAAAAATAATTTAAAAAATTATATAATTTAATTTAGACAATCATTGTCATTTTAAATTGATAGGGATCTAAAATTATAGGTTTGACCTCAAATTATAGAGATGGTGTCTGGCTGGCAAACCATGGGTTATATAATTAAAAAATTCTGGTCAGCTAACTTGTGGAAATTCTTACCAAATGTCTATTTTGGCCCTTTTCAACTTGTTCTCTTACATAGAGATGTGAATCCGGATCATCTAAATTAGATCGACCAGCCAATATAAAAATCTGGTAAATGTCCACTTGAAAAAAGTTCGTCCGCTGTGGGTTTCGGGTCGATTTCGGATCAGCCCTTAAATTTTGAACTACAGTCTAGACCCGCCAGTTGGCCCATCCGGGTCGAGTCCATGCTGGTCGCGTCTTATTCTGATTGATCCGTATGAATAAAAACATAGAATTTTTCATAGTTATAGCAATTTTTTTGTCAAGTTTCTAAATACAAAATGATTAAAATGATAAATTCATATTTATATCATAAAATATTTACATAAAATTTATATTTATATTTTATGTTACCTGAATTACTTTTAAATTTACAAATTTAAATAAAACATAAGTAAATAACAATTAAATTCTAAATGTATTTCTAAATACTATTATCGAAGAATATTACGTTTCTTAGTTATTAGGGAGAAAAAAAATAAGATTTTATTTTAAAAGTTGTATTAGAGTTTGTAGAAGAAGAGAAATTTTCAATGTTACCATATTCAATAATTTTTTTTCACGGGTTAGCAGGTTAACCGCGGCCCACGAATGTTTGACCCGCGATACCCGCAGTTCATAACTTCTTGACCCGTGAATCTCCCGCATGGGTCACTGATCGGCCCGCAGTTTCGAATTGATCATTCGGACCGATTTTTAGAAGTCTGGTCGATCCGTCCGTCTTGACACCTCTATTCTTACAGCATAATATTCGTATAGCCAGCATTAAGCAAAAATCTTGCCCCAAAAAAGTTAAAATCGTTGTTATTGAGCCATGACCAATAAATTTACTTTACATACTGAAAATTGAATAGAACTATATAACTTCAGAATAACAAATCAAGGCCACATATCATCTCAGTAATACCCACATGAAATAGACCCTAATCTTGACGGTCTTGCATTGTTGTTCTTAAGACATTGCTTGTGTTTGGCCCCCATTTCTTAAAAAAAATTGTGATTGTGAATAGTATTTTAAGAGAATGTGTGATTAAAAAATGTTTGAAAAATAAAAAATGGTAAACTTAACTAAGATGGATGATTGAAATTGAATATTGAATAAATTTTGTTTTAAAAAATGAGGACCAAACAAGGGCATTATGTCCTTGGACATCGATCGAATTTTGGTTCCATTGGGGTGTACTCAAGCCTCATTGCTACTACGAATCCGAGATTGCGGCTATCAACTGTGTGCAAAAAAATGTGCACTACCATCATAGGTAGGACTATTAATTTTTGGGCACCAAATTCGTAAACTGGCATCATATGTAATGGTAGAAAATAATTTTTAAAGAAGCCGAAACTCCTTTCTGTGATGTTCCTGCATGATGAGTGCATGTAATTAAAGCGATGGACTATTACGTATGTCGCATAATAAATCTGTAAATGAGTCAATATTCACCGAAATATATATGAAATAATATTTGCAATATCTTTTCAACTTACATGAAAAGGAGTATGAGTCGATAGGAGCATGGTCGCATCTCCGTGCAAGTATTTATGATGTAGCCTTATCATGTCTCCAGACAATTGTACACGTTTTTTGAGGACGTAGTGAAAGTGCCCATGAATATTCGAGGTTGAATGTCCAAATAATAGTGAAAATGCTAGCCTCTCTTCAGCCTAGATGCATCTTGAGTCCTCGAACCATTAGTTTTGTTTAGGATACCACACAAAGGACCTGGAAGCATGGATCCACAAATTCTGGTAAGCTGTAGTCAATCGTCTCCACTAAGCTGGTTCAATTTTCAGTCAATCAAATACTGACCATTGAGCATTTCTTTGCATATCTATGATGTTCTCAAATATGAATTGAACAATGTGGTAAGCCACACTACAAAATTGTATCCACGACAAATCTTCCTCGTGTAATCATAGAATTTCATGTAAAATTTACTAATCTTGATTTGATACCATCTGTTTCGAAATAGATTGCTAGAACCAGAAAATGCAATCCAAACTAGTTGGTAGAGAAAAGGTAATCTTGTATGAAGAACAAGGAATATTTGTGAAGGAAGATGGTAGGAAAGTAAGGCTGGTTAAAAGGCACACACATTTGTCCCAAAAATTTTCGTTGTATGTTTATCTTCAATCTTCTATTAATTAGTACTTATTATCCTTGATGACAATTTATAACCAAATATATTTTTTAAGTACTCGAAACAAGAAAAACAACATTTTGTCCAATTTTATACTTATTATTTTTTGCATATTTAATCAGGTGATATCAATATAGTCTTGCTGCCAGATTTTTTTAAATGGAAACCATCATTAGATTATATATATAAAAGGAGGGTTGGGATAAAATTCAACAGAAAAATCTAGGGCATAAGAACATTCACAATGGATGTGTTAAATTTAGCTAGCCAAATAGGTAAAAAAATTAGATATTAAATGACACGTATACATGTTAAAATTAACCACCTATTATTACCACAGTAGACGTGTTAATTTCTAGTTAACCCCAAGAATTTGATAAATTCCTATACATATATATAACATAACATAACATATAATAATAATAGAATAACCGTCACCATTTTACGCACATAGTTTCCCGCCCATTTTCACCTGTCATTTTAGGAAATTTATTATTTTTATTAAGTTATTTTAATACATGAAATAGGAAAGTTCAATTAATGCATGTAATAAATGATATATGGATTTGTGAAAAAAGAATATAAAAAGTCAAATTATAGATTTTTTTTTCTTTTAATAATTATTGCATTATTTTGAAATCGAAAAATATGCAATATGGAGTCAATCTAATATCTCAACGAGAAGCTTAATACAAACTAAAAATTGAGAGTAAACTCTAAACATATCATTCGTAAAATCGTTTTAAATGCTAAATGTAAAAGTTTTATTTATATTTTTTACTTTCTCCAACATCCAATCTTTTTAATTTATCTCATATAAGTCCTAAAATGATACATATAATTTCTTACCTAAATTTAATTTGACATAAATGATTAATTTTGGATTTTTTCTTATCAAATTGAAAGAAACAATAGATATTCGATCATTCTAAATAAATTCAATTTAAATCATTCAATTTAAAATAGAATATGGTCAACACGTTTATTTAGCATGCACAAAAATAGTACGTGCAATTTTGAAAAATGAGTTTTAAAGAATGTGTTGTTGAGAATGAACATTGAAAAAAATTATTTTCAAAAAATCAATTCTATACGAATAAGTGATAAATTCTTATGACTTGTGGGTTAAACTCCGATTTATAAATTGAGATGTATAGATGATTTTTATTATATATAAAGTTAATTATATTATATTTGTAATATTCATTCAATAAAATTTAATAAAATTTGTATTTCATATTATTTATTTGTTACATTCATTCAATATAGGACTCCGTATAAGTTTGTCACGTGTAAGTTTAACAAATTGCAACATTTAATTTAAGTTTGAGCACTTTTTTTATTTTTTTAAATGTTTTGTAAATTTTGTTCGTAATGTATTTGCTTTTTTACATGTAATGTAATGAAATGAAATATTTGTTTAATATATTTAAATATCAATTATTATATTAAGATGCTTAGTACAAATTCTTATAGTGCTATACGGGGAGTCGATAAATTAATTCAGTAAATGTCTGTTAGCTTGTTTATTTCATTTTATGATTTGAAAATTGTAAACAATTCAACTTTTAGAAATCAAAAAACCCTAAGATTGACTTTAATCATCAAATTATAATTGTAAAGTACGAAATAAGTCATATGTCGATATCTTACTTCCCCTAAATAGATTAAGAAAACTAGAGAATGAACAATTAGCTGTTAAAAGAAGAGTATGTTTGGTATTGTTTAAAAAGAGTTTTTTTTTTTTTAAAAAAATGAATAGTTATTTTAAGGAGAATGAATGTTTGAGATTTGATTGAAAAGTCAAATATTGTAGACTTGAATTTTAATGAATGGTTGATATTAAGTAATGTAAAAAAAGAAAAAAAAAAGAATTAATGAAAATCAAACAAGGGCAAATTATGCAAGTCGTCATTTCATGTTTTACTTTTTTTATTATTTTTCATTATATATGAATGTATAATTTATGTCGGATATTGTACTTTTATAACTTAGGGTAATTGACGCATTTAGTCCCTACCTTTGACATACGTTGCGGAATGCGTCACTACCTTTGGTTTTTTGGCAAATGCACTCTCTTCGCACTTTCTTGCCAAAAACGTCCTTTCCGCCAGCCTCTGTTAAAATCAACCGTTACCCATTGAATTAAGACTCAATTTTCGTTTAGTTTTGAGGGCAATTTCGGAATTCAAGTAAACACCATCTTACACTTCAACAAAAAACGCACGAGTTTGAGACAGAAATATGAATTAATTTTGGCGCCAATTCCGTTTCTTCCATCCGAATTGAAACACTAGAGTTAATATAATACTTCCTACTTTTACGAATGAAAGTGAAGATAGAATTTGTTGAAAATTGGAGTGCCAGATGTAGATAATAAGAGGAAAAAATTGGATTTTTGCTTTTTATTGTGGGTATGTTGGAAATTGGACTTTGGTAGAGAACTTGAGTAAATAGATAGTGTTCATTAGATGGGATTCATGTACGATTTTCTTTAATTCCAGTATTTTGTTAGTAATGGATATGGAGCCATCTCCAGTGACTTCGTGAAGAAGATGATAACCTTTCCTGGCTAAAATTTCAAAATCTTTGCAATATACATTCCTACCTTCTAACTTTTTTCCTATAAAAATCCCTATCATTTACAATTTTTGCAATATACATCCCTACCTTCTAATTGTTATTACGATATACATCCCTATTTTTTACAATTTTTGCGCAAAATATCCCCTTTAAATTGGGAAAAACCAACAGTTTCCTGCTTTAGAATAATTCAACATGTGCATATACAACATCCAATTCAACCATATAAATCTGTAAAGAAAGCAACTGATGCAGTAAATCACCATTACCAAAAGATAAGATCGCCATTACAAGTAGTCATTGCAAAAATTAATTACAGCACCATATGACCAAAAGAAAACTTTAGACAATCACAAAATAAGATGACTTAAGCTGTTTTGAATGGCATCAAAAACCCAAAAAGATTCTGAACACTGGTAACTCATGATCTAGCAGGTGGTGGTGCTCCTTTACAAGATCTTCTATTATGCCCCGTTTCCTCACATTTCTTGCATCGCATAATTAGTCCTGCTCTTCCTTGCCTGCCACTAGGAGGAGGGGACGTCGTACTTGTAGTTGTTTTAGATTTCCTTGCCCTCTTTGATTGACTAGATGATGACTCTTCATTTGGTTCCCTGTGCCTGTTCTTCTTGGGTCTTCCTGACCTTTTGCTGTAGAATGGTGGCTTCAATGGATGTAGACCGGGATTAGGCCATGAATCTGGACTGGTAATAGGGGAAATGGAGGGTGAATAGGTACGAATGTATGCCTCTTTCTTGTATACATCTTCAACATATTCGATGACATGCTCTTTCCTCAATGCAAGAGATGCAATGGCATGGCGAAAGGGATCCCAGACAGCTTCCAAGAACTACATGAGCATGTCCTAGCTCCAATGTCAACAGCACTAAGATGATTTCCTGCGTTATGCCGGACTTGGAACTTAAGGTTCCCTGAATATTCAGCCCACTCACACCTTTCTTGTGCTTTGTGCTTTTCCAGAATCTTCACAATTTGAGGCCTAACAACTGAAGTCCATTTCTCACATGCTTCTCTTCGAGCCACAATTCTTTTCATTAAATACACACGAATATCCTCTAACATAGTCAGAATAGGCTTTTCTCTGGCACCGATAATCGTGTTGTTGAAGGACTCACAGAGGTTGTTAAGGAGCATGTCACATTTATTCAATTCTCGGAAATGGGACTTGCTCCATTGCTCAGCGGGTCTCTGCTCGAGCCAACCATAAGCTGCGGGACTTAAATCTAGCATTTTTTGCATATGTGCCAACCAGTGAGGTACAGTTGTGGCTCGAGCTGCATCCCACAAGCAATTCTTTAAAGCTAAACCAGGGTGAGTGGAGCTAAAGTTGTTGTATAAGTGCCTGACACATGTCCTATGCTCCGAATGCTCAAACAAAGAGTCAATAGCATTTCTCAACCCCTTTTGTTTGTCCGAAATAAAATTCCATCCATGACTATTATTAATCCCCAAATCATCCTTCAACAGACCAAGAAACCATGTCCAATATTCGGTATTCTCAATCTCAACAACAGCATATGCAATGGGATATATACCATTATTCCCATCTACCCCAACTGCAGTCAACAACTGACCCTTTAGCTCTGTCTTTAGGAAACACCCATCAAGTCCAATCACTCTCCGACAACCACCACGAAATCCCTCCTTCAAAGCTCCTAAGCATATGTAAAGTCTCTTGAATTCACCTACATGCCCCTTCAGTTGAGTAGTTGTGCCTGGATTTGTCCTCCTCAACTCCTCACAGTAATCCCAGAGAAGATTGTAATGCAACAGTTCCCATAATCTTCTCCATTGCCTTCTCCTTCGTTCTGTACGCTGTCCACACAGAAATATCACCCAAATTGTCCTTTTTCACCTTATTTATAAACGCAATCACTGACATATTCGGCTCAGCCCGCCAATCAGTCTCGTACCTTTTAGCCAGAAATGTGCTGCTCACCCTCCTATTGGTATAAACCATAGGGCAAGTGTGTTCTCCTTGATATGTTCTAATGACAAAACTAGGTTTCTGCCCCTCTTTTGTAGCATACAACACCCAGCTACATGTCTTGTCACATTGTGCCCTCAATCTGACTGCATCATCCTTCTTGTATTTGATAGCACGACTATGTTTCACTGAATGCTGAGTAATGGCAGCCTTCAATACTGTCTTTGACTCGAATATTAGCCCTACAATGCACCAATTATAAGCACATGAGTTTTAGTTGTTGCAATATAAGCTAAAGAAATTAACAGCGATGCAATTACCTTCTCTAAAAGTTGGCTCCTCCATGTCCGTCGTGGGATTGAAAGAATGATACCTCTCTCTATTTCTCGAAGATGCTTCATCATCCTCCTCATCACTGGCCAAACTCTGTAGCTCTTCTGAGTTTCCACATTCAGTGTCGGTTTCTCTCACATCTGCCCCATCCAACCCTACTAATCAAAAATCAACATTCACTCTTTCATTAACTCTTTCAGAGTCGGCAGGATCATCTTCCATCTCAAAGTCTGACTCCACAAGATCCTCAACTTCTTCATCACCCACTATTTCTTCAACTTTCCAGTCCTCACCTCAACATTTCTAGCCCCATCACCAGCTCCTACGTCGAATGCAAGATTCTCCTCCAATTGTCTCCAAATATCTTCTTGTCCTTCATAGAATACATTATCATATTGGTCGAACTCAAAATGTTCCTCATCAAATCTAGGGATATAGCACTCATCAAAAGGATCAATCGTCAATGCCTTTGACATAACTGATTCCACCACATATATCTCTACTACCCTATGTGTACCTTTATCCATCAACATAGCCTTAACATCCTCCTCACTCCAAATTTTCATCAACTCATTTCTATTTTTTTTCCTATAATAAAAATGCAGTTTACCTTGAGGATCGCATGCATGAAGTAATTTATCTATCACCCTTCTTGTAAATAATGAAGGATGAACGTAGTCAACAATCAGTACCACTCCATGCTCATAACTGACATTGTTTGGCTTGTCGAAGAATATGCCTCGATGACGTAGAACCAGTGTGAAATATTCTGAGTCACGGCCTGCAATATACAAAACATTTCATACAAAGTTCTAAAGAGGTTGAACATATAACACAATGTGAAAAAACATTTTTCAAAAAATAAAAAATAAAAAAATTCACAGTATGTTGCAAACATAAAGCACGCAGCAACCCTTCAGAAACCATAAGCCATGAAATCACAGTATCTTAAAATTCTTCAGAACTAAACATAATACATGAAATTACTTTCAAAAACCAAAAAAAAAAATACATGCAATGGGCAAGTGTTTTTGGATTCTTCAAAGATAAACATAATATATGAAAGAAGATTACCGTAAATAGGAGCCTGTTCCGCAAACCCTCTAAATCTTGGAGGAATCATTAGCTTCGAGAAGCATAACCTGCAGTACCCATTTTCGGTGAAGAAGCTCGGTGAAGAAGCAAAAAAATTTGAACAATCCACAAAAAAAACCATAAATCGCGAAGATTTCTTACTTATCCATGCAATGGACGTGTATGGCAACTGAAATCGACTGGTTTATACTGTTAAATTTCCGGCGACGAAGGTTTTTTGGCTGGGTAATAGTTCGAATCGTCCGGTTGTGCGATGGAGAGTAGCGTTTTCTTCTGTTCTGCCCTGGGTCAGTGTGTTTCGAAAATGGAAATGTCAATTTTTATCAAGAAAATAAGGACACTTCAGTTCATATTTCTGTCTCAAACTCGTGCGTTTTTTGTTGAAGTGTAAGGTGGTGTTTACTTGAATTCCGAAATTGCCCTATGGGTAACGGTTGATTTTAACAGAGGCTGACGGAAATGACGTTTTTGGCAAGAAAGTGCGAGGGTAAGGGTGCATTTGCGAAAAAATCAAAGGTAGAGACGCATTCCGCAACGTATGTCAAAGGTTGAGACTAAATGCGCCAATAACCCTATAACTTATTCAATAAATAATTGTCAATTATATCTTTCGTGCATCGTACATGTGCGATTACTAGTTTATTTCTAAAATAGCAAAATTTATATATTGATATGGTACTTATTTTGAAGATCTCATTAAATCATATAATATGAAATCAACAACAAAGTTATTTATCGATGTTAAAAAAAATTAAGAAGAAAAAAATGAATAAATAAGGGATTGAATGTGTGAGTGTGTAGGGGGTTAGGGGGTGGGGGTGAGATGTATTCACATTATTGGAGAATTTTAAGACAAAAGTATCACATTAGATGTTAAAATGATAGCTAAATTTAATTAAAAAAATTAGTGATGGCAAAAAAATCTGATTCAACGAGTACCTGACTCGAACTCAACCCTAATGTAACGAAAAAACCTGCACTGCAGGTCAGCGGGTTTGGGGCGACCTACCAGGATCACCGGGGGGGGACGGGTTGGCCGCCTCGACCCGAACCCGCTCCGAATAAATTAATTTATAAAAATAAATAAGGAAAAAAAATAACGGGGTGGCGGGAATTACCCGCCTCGAACTCGAACCTGACCCGTCTCGAAATTCGTGGGGGGTAGCGGATTTGGGGGAAAAAAGCCCCCGGCAGGAGGGCCTCGGGTCGAGGATACCCGATCCAAACCCCCCTCGCTACTATCTCTAAAAAAATAAACATGGTAGGTAACAAACAAAAAACAGCGGTATCAATATAATTAGAGACCAAAAAAAAAAAAAAAAAAATTCTCAAGTCAAGTTAATAGTTGATTTTAAATTTTAATCATACATTTCATCAAATTTTAAATGCCTGTTTGATATTGATAAAAATTAAATGTTTAGTATATTTTGATAAAAGTTAATGAGATGTGTGGTTGAAAAATTGTGAACCCTATAAAAAGTGTAATTAAGATTAGATGTTGATTTTGAATTAGATTAAAATCTAAAAAGTAGTGAAAACAAACAATGGCTAAAATCTACTAAAAATCTACCAAACATGGACAAATACATTCATTCTAATTAAAATGTAGTGTAATAAACAAAAACTAACTGTACATACTTGAATTCAAAATTAACCATCCCCAATTCCTAGGATTCTCAGTATTTCCATTTCAACATGGGTAAGCAGGAGAAATGGTCTTCAATCTTTGTGTTTCTTGCGAAAATAGTTTTCAACGTTTAGATTTTGACATTTATACCCTCAGAATCACCAAACATAGCGAAAATGGTTCATACCGTTAGATTCCACCGTTAAAAATGTGTAAATAGCATAAATGGTCTCTAACATTTGAGTTTCTTGCTGTAATAGTGCATAACATATTAAGGTAATGTTTGACATATTTAGTTTGTAACCTCTAAACGTTTGGCGTATTTAGTCTCTAACATATTAAGCACCTATTTGAGATCAATTATTTCTTGTAATTGTAATTTTTTGAAGGATTTGTGATTTTAAAAAAAAAAATTGAATTTATTTTATTGATGGAATTTATGATTGAAAACGAGTTTTAAAAAACAAAGTTTATTCTGGATTTCTAAAGTACACAATAAAATTTTTAACAAAAATTCACCGCATTAACAGTTCAACCTATTGGTAATAAAATAAAATAAAATAAAAAATCATGGAACATAAACAAAAAAATTCATTGGACATCATTTTAAGAATTGAATAATAAATACGTTTTTATCAGTTCTATTTTTATT
Organism: Ligustrum vulgare; assembly: GCA_963555705.1. Taxonomy (NCBI): domain Eukaryota; kingdom Viridiplantae; phylum Streptophyta; class Magnoliopsida; order Lamiales; family Oleaceae; genus Ligustrum; species Ligustrum vulgare. The sequence continues at coordinate 49,859,991 of OY743174.1, forward strand.
TTAAGAACCGATCAATATCGGTTCTCAAAATTTCATTTTCATAAAAACTTGTTTTTTTCGACACATTCTATTCATAGTATTTTTTTTTTTTAATTTATGCATAAATTTTTTAAAAAAAAAAACTTATTTTTTAACCCAAATTCTCCAAACTTACATTTCAAATCGATCGATTCTCAAAATCGAATATCGAAATCGAAAGTAAAACTGATAAAAACATATTTATTATTCAATTCCTAAAATGATGTACAATGTATTTGTTTGTTTATATTGCATAAATTTATTATTATTTTTTTACCAATATGTTGAAATGTTAATGCGGTGAAGTTTTGTTAAATATTTTATTGTGCACTATGGAAATCCAGTATAAACATTATTTTTTTTTTAAAACCCCTTTTCAACCACACATTCTATCAATAAAATAATCTACAAATAAATTCAATTTTTTTAAACCAAAAATTCTTCAAAAAATTACAATTACAAACTACATTATTTGAAATAATTGGTCTCAAATAGGAGCTTAATATGTTAGGGACTAAATACGCCAAACGTATAAGAGCTTAATATGTTATGGGCTAAATACATCAAACGTTTGAATGTTGCAAACTAAATATGCTAAACATAACATTAATATGTTAGGGACTATTATCACAAGAAATTCAAAGGTTATGGATCATTTGTGCTATTTACACGTTTTTAACAGTAGAAACTGACATAATCTAATAGTAGGGATCATTTTTGCAACGTTTGGTGATTCTGAGGGTATAAATACTAAAATCTAAACGTTAAGGACCATTTTTACAAGAATCTAAAGGTTGGAGATCATTTGTGCTGTTTACCGTTTCAACATCTTCCCATTATTCACAAGGTGCATGATAGTTGCCCTATATGACATCCTTTGTGTGATTGTTACGAAAATTCACTAGATTGTTTTTTTTTTTTTTAATTGTTAAATGTTACATAGGACGATTATCGATAATCACTCACTATGAATATAATTACTCATTTTTCTAGCTAAGATTTTGAAAAGAAGAAGGAAATTGCTACCTGTACAAATAGAATTTACAAGTATACAAATAGTGATGTGGCTATATCGTAGTTGTTGATTATTTAAGTGATGTGATGTATAAGTCACCAAATTATTGCTACATACTCTTTTTATAAATTTATTTGTACATGTAGCGAAAATCAAAGAAAAATGAAACGGCACGGCTGTTAAAAGTAATTATCAATAAGATTCTTTAGGATAAATTCGTGAACAAATTTTCCACTCCTGACAGTAGCTATTACTTTATGTCAACTGTAATATAAAAGTCTCACTCCAAAAATGTTGTGACTTGTGAGTGAAGAGTACCAAAGAATCATCTCACCATTTTGGGTTTGCCTTTTATATGTTATATCAATTATTACTAGTTAGTTATATTGTAACTTAGGATTTCAAGATGTGTACCAAAAGTTGAAAGGGACATGCCCACAAAGTTAAAGTTGTTAATCAATTATTTGAAATGCACATTTAGTAAGTTAATTGATACCGAAATGCCGTAGGATCTAGCTATAATTTCGGTCAAAAGTTATAATTCATGACATCAATACAATACAATTTAATCTATATCACCCTGAACTAAAGTCTAAGAATATAAGATAACTCTTGTTTCAAACATGCGCTTGCATTATCTACCAGTTTCACGAGAATACTCTGATATCGACTCAAATACGTGACCTCTAGCTCTGTTACCAACTTAGGGAGAATATATTGTCATTATTTTGCTCAAAAGTAATAGTTGATTATATAAACGCAATCTATTCTATATCACTCGAATCTAGTCCCAAAATCTACTTCAAGTCCACTATGTTCGGTGTGCCCCATTTCAAGTATGCTCATGAATTAGAAAACATTGAGCATGTTTGTCATTATTGAGTACTATTCTATCTTTTTTGTTGGACTCACCACGTGTAATTTCCAACATAGGAAATTCAATAGTAGCACGTCTCTTGATGACGTGCAAGAAGAATTTTGGTCCTTTATTTCAACGTGCAAAAACCACACGGTTCTTAGTTATTAGTTATAGATAAAGATGATTTATGTCAATATCTACCAACTTATATGTGGCTTCGGCTTTTAGGTTTGTTTACATTTTAACCCATTTTGTCAACAACTTTATCCATTTTAGCCTTTTCAAGATCAAATTGGTAAAATCCAAATGGCATTTTTCAATTTTAACATCATCTTCATCATTGTCAACATTATTCTTGTTTATCTATTATAAGTTGCAACGTGGATCGAAATCTATAAATGTTTCATAAAGTAGATTGTAAAACACAATAACTCTCTACGTGATCTTCCAAATACAGAAATATTTATATTTTTTTATAATGAGTCATACAAACCTAGTTACCGTGACCTTCTTTTTAAGGAAACACCATTTTTTCTTGAAGTGAAACAACAACAATAAAAATATAAATATAAAAAAAGAATAAGAAGATGGAGTATTTGCGTTGAAAAATGATAAAAGTATCTCGGAACTTACCCTCAAGGTGACCTCCTCCTTACATGGATAAGGTGAAGCCCACTTCCGACAAGTGGGCTCCGCCCCCTCCATGTGAAGGGGAGATCCCCGAGGTGATTTTATCATGATACAATCACTTCGGGGATCGCCCCCTCACATGGAGGGGGTGGAGCCCACTCCGAGGTACTTTTAGTATTATTGTTTGCGTTAATTCTCATTTACGTAAGCTTCATGCTTATTTAGATCTCAAAAATCTGACATTGAAATTTACCAACGGTCGGAAGAGAGTGTGACAATCTAATATGTACCGAGTTTTCTATTCACTCTTGGATATTAGGGTCCGTTTGATAGCGAGAGTGGAATTTGGGTGGAAAGAAAAAGAACTCCAGGGAATTGAATTCTAGGTAATTGAATTACTGGGAATTAGAAGTTTAATGTGTTTGATTGGTTTAATTTTCTAGGTGGAAAAAGTAGGGAATTTTCCAACTTTTGTTGTTTGATTGACATTACTTTCCATGGAAAATAAAATATTTTTATGCTATTTTAATCAAAAAAAAAAAATTTACTTTTTAAATATATTTGTACTTGATGATGATAATGTTATTTTTTGGAAAGAAAATAAATCAATTAACAACAACAAAATTGATTAAACGTGTCCAAAATCATTTTTCATCTATCATGAAAAACATTTTTCCACCAAAACCCAAAGAAAATCTTTTCCACCAAATCAAGGAAAATGGAAGAAAAAGTGGGGTCCGCGAAAAAAGTTTTACATGGAAAATTTTGTCAAACAAACAAACCAAAAGTGGGAATTGAAAAACATATTCCATTTTTCATGGAAAATTTTGTGTAATCAAACGGACCCTTATTTCCAAATTTGCTAATTGTTTAGTTTTTGAAAACAAAATAAAAAAATGAGCAATATTGAGAAAGTAAGGAGGGCTGTAATCAAAATCTAGAAAATCAGGAGTTATGCCAGAAAACAAACAGGGAATAATGGTTCATTCCTGCCTGATTTGGACCGCATTTTTTTGGATAAAAAGCTTATTCCATTTTTCAATATACGGCTAAAAGTAGAAAGAAAAATTGAGCTGGAGTGCCCTAAACCCACTCATATTCTCTTTATATAATAAGGAATTTAGGTGACAACAAATAATTAAAATAAAATAATAAATAAAATTATTTAACTGTTTGTATTAGGAGTGAATAAGGTTTGGTTTCGACGATTTGTAGCAAAAATTCAAATCAAATTGTGTAAAATGGTTTGAAATATTTCCAAATCAAATCCAATCATATCATTTCGTAAATGAAATCATTTTTTTGCAGTTAGGTGATGTTTTAAACCACGATTTTCTAACAAATAAATTAGTAGATTTAAAACGAGCTCAAAGATACATATTCTCCTAAAATGTCGAGTTAATATGTGTACTTTCGTGTTTTGTGATTGAGTATTTTTTGTATTATTGCAAAATTAAAAATGTAAACTCTAGTGCAAGAGACTAAATCAGGTGCCTCCTGCTAAGAAACAAGATTTGAAATTTAGAGATTATTTGAGACCTTCGGGTAATTGGAAATTTGAGTTGGTAATTTAGCCTCGTTTTGTAAAATGTTTTTGTTTATAAGTAAAGAATATGACATTTTTAAGGTAAAATATATGGTTGAAAAGTAAATTGTAGAAATGTGCATGATTAAGAAATGATTTGGAAAATGTGTTGTATATAAACTTGATTACCAAATAGAGGTTTAGTAATGGTTTTATTGGCAAATAACATTTGACTAGTTTGAAACTGAAAACGGACGAGAATGTTGCATTTTTTAATAACTTGACGTCTGCATTTATTTTAAGCGGGTTAGCATTTTAAAAATCGTGGTTTTAACAATTGAAACCTAAAACGAAACCGTTTAAAGCGATTTGAAATTTTTTTTCAAACCAAATCAAACCATTTGTTGTTGTTTAGTTCGATTTGACAGTTTGACGATTTATTTGTTCACCCTAGTTTGTATATTGAAGGTGATCTCAAGTCTCAACACGGGCTTAGTGAAACTTTCTTGGACCTAATGTTAAATTTGTTAAGCTAGTGCAACAAATTAATTAAGGGAAAAATACATAAACAAGGTGATTATAAATTTACATTTCAAAATTTAGATGAAACCTGTATAATTTCAAAAATCAGGTTGCATTAGGATTCATTAAATAATTATCAGTATTTTATTAATTATCAATATTATGGTCACAATATTTGTAAAATCTAAAGTCACAAAATAAAATCTTTAGGTCACAATAAGAATAACAAGTCACAAACACAATTTTTCTCGATCACAACATGTCGATCACCATTTTTAAGGTCACTGCCAACACATCTCAACTTTTTTAAGGTCACCACCACCATTTTTTAAGGTCACAACGTAAAAAATGGTAGGTTTACAATCACATCTCCTCCAACCACCAAGTCGATGACGTATGCACAACAGCCCCCCGACCCAAAACCACACACCATTGTCGCACTTTGCAAATACCACACCCTAACCCACAACCGTCGTCTGCACCATGCAACCACCGCACTCTGCAGAGCACCACCACCGTAACCACCACATGCATCAGACATACACCACCATTGCACTAACGCCACCACAGATTCACGCTACCACCTCCCCATATAATCGCCACCATCGATTCATGCTACCACCTGCTTCGTGCAAGCACTGACGCGACGTCGCATCCGCCCTACACCGGCGTGGTTACTCCAATGGTTGCACACAACGTTGCCATGTCGAATCGGTGACGATGGAGAATGAGCAGCAGCAGCGATCTTTTTGGTTGCTGGGTGGGTGCAGTTGTTGGAGTGGGAGAGGAAGGGTAGGTGAAGAATTAGGGGAAATGGGTATTTGGGTCTCATATGGGTTGCGTGGGTACTTAGGTTATAGATTAATTTGTTGTAATTAGGGTTTATGATAGTTTGATTTAATTTAATAATTATTAAAATTTGTAATATTTTATTAAATTAAAATTTATAATAGTGATCTGATTTTTTAACTTATTTATTTTTTATCTTATTTATGAATGCAGATCTTTAAAAGTAGAGGTATGTGTAATTTCCACATTAATTAATCTTAGGCCCCTTTGGTTTGTGTTTTGATTTTTAGTTTCCAATTTTGATGGTTTGTCTTGATATTGCTAAAAATGCGATTAATTTGTCATTTTTTAAAAAATTAGTTCTCAAAATAGCAAACTAGAAATTAAGTTTTGTTAGATATTTTGAAATTAATTATCAAATTTGATTATTCAACAAAAATTAAATATTTTAATGTTAGTATATTATCATAAAAATACATTTTAAAGTATTTAATCTTACAATATCTTTTCTCACTACAAAAGTAAAATTAAATTAAATTAAATAATAAATTGAGTTCAAAGTATATGAAATAAAAATAAATTTAATGGTGTGGACTAAAAATATTTTTATCTCAGTTCATATAAATATTGTTTAGAAGTTTTTCAGAACTTTTATTTTTTAGTATTTTGTTTTCTTCAATTTTTTATTTTTCATTTTTTAGAATTTTTTTTTCAAGATATAAATAATAAAAATTAATGGCATGAAATGGAAATGTTTTTATCTCTATTCATTTAAATATTTTTTAGAAGTTTTTCATAATTTTTTTTTTTCTTAGTATTTTGTTTTCTTAAATTTTTTTTTTTTTTTTTTGAATTTGTTTTTTAAAGATATTAACTTTTTTTTAAAATTTTCTAGAATGTATCATTTTTAAGTAAATATTTGATTTGTTTAGATTTATATATTTATTTTTTATTTAAACATTTGTTTTACATGTATTTGGTGTCTTCAGGATTTTCATTTAAAATACTAAAAATCAGGAACAGATTCTGAAATTTTTTTATGGGAGGGTGAAACTTTACTTGGAGCGGGGGTTGGAGGGGGGCAAGCCCCTTCCAACGGTTCAAGGTAGCACCCTGAAATTTTTAACGTAAATTACTTTAGCATGAAATTTATATAGTTAGATAGACTTGTCATTGTAATATATGCTATAGAAAATTCACAAAGATATTAACAAAATTATATTTGAATTCTCTAGTGAAGAACCTTAGAGGGGTTCAAATATAACCTAATAAATTGAGAAATATTAAGGGTAAATATATTGATACCACACTTTTTGTTAACCACACCACATTTTAATTGCAATGAAAATTCCTAAATTTTCTTTATTTTTGCATTTATGTTGCCAAGTTTTTTAATAATTTTTTTTATTATCAACTCTTTATTAATTTCTATATCTTGCCTTTAGAGACGATTTTTCGTCTAAAATATTTGTTACGAGGGCGAAAAATACTTATTTAACCCTCATATTTTAAATAAACAAAATAAATAATTAATAAAAAAGTTAAACAAAATATTTGCACATTTTTTAAATATAAATTAGTAGAATATTTGAATAGAATTTGTGATTAGAAACAAAATATGTTAATTAATTGAATGTTATGAATAATAATGTGATTAAAAAAAATTAAACATAAAAGCAAAAATAAATAAATATTGAAAATGTCTCTTACAATTAAAGTGTGGTGTAAATATAAAAATGTGTTGTGTGAATATAATTACTCAAATACTAATTCTATCTATCTTACGTAATAAAAGCATGAATATGTCATAATTTCTTCATAATAATTAATAAAAGTAATTCAAGAAAAAAAAATGAAGCAGAAAAGGTGGGAAAAACTTGATATCACTTATTTGACGTCTTGACGCCTCCAACTTAATTGGTAGAACAAGGTAGAAGTAATTTATGTTGGATATTGGTTAATAAAATCGATTAAAGTTTCGAGAGTTTAAAATCGATTAAAGTGACTTCGTGTCGACTTCGGCTAAATACTCAAAACCCGACCCAATCCGTTTAGGCAAAATTATGTTTGCTGCTTCGCCGCTTCGGGGCGCACAAACGGAGTTTATAATTCGGATTTTTGTCCGTGCGGTCGCACGGTGTTAAGAACCGTGCGACCACACGTCGTTTTTATTTTCCGGTTTTCGCTAAAGTCGTGCGGCCGCACGGATTATAACCGTGCGGTCGCACGGTTGTCCGAGAAAAGGTACCTTTTGGAATTGGTGCATCTTTTGGAAGGGTTGCATGGTTTGGCTTGAACCATTCCGTCCACAACCCTTCATACTCTATAAATAGGACCCTTTGGGTGTCCTATTTGAAAACAATTGATATGCAATACATATACTATACTCATTTATCTCCCAATCAAATTCATAAACATTGTTTTTCTGGATTATTTTTCATTCATTTCATATTTGGAGTACAATAACCAATATTCGGTTCGTCGAACTTGTGTTTTGGAGTGCTACTAACACAAGGGAAGCCGTTGTATCTTGGGAGTCGATTGTCGGATTCCGTCAGCACCGTTGCGGGGCAATTTCGACTTAAGGACAAAGAGTCCAACTCTTGCCTCGGCTTATCACTTTTCTCCTTTTCTTTTCTCTTGTTTATATGCATTTGTCTTGCCGTTATTCTGTCCAAATTTTGGCACGGATTTATAATATATTTTGGCGTCACTATTCACAAATTCAACCAACAATTTAAACTTTGAAATAACATTTCAAACCACCAAAATGAATCAATTTGTAATGGGGGCATGTTGGGACCATGGATATTTTAATTTTGCCCAAGCCCAAACCTTAGGTCCAAGTGAGGTTCCAACCCAAAATCAATTGGTAATGGGTGGAGTAGCTCACTTGGGTTATATGGTGGTTTATTTCTGTATGGTCTAATGGTAGCAGGATTCCATGAATCTTTGTACTTAACCCCTAGGTGCAAGGTTCGAATCCTGCGGAAGGCAAAAATCCACTTCTGGAGAAGGCCCCAGCGAGGGAGTCAGGGGGGAGTGGAAAGATCATGAGTACGACACGGAGAAGGCCCCAGCGAGGGAGCCGGGTCGTTACAATTTCCTTCCTCACAACCGATGTGGGATTGTTTGCATCCCAACAATCCCTCCCTCAAACAAGGCCCACGAGGTACACCTGGTCCATCTGGCCCTCCCTCAAGATAAATCCCGTCAAATCTCCTCATGCCCAAAGAGATCACCATTTACCGAGATAATCCACCATAGCCGATGCACACTATGTTACCATGGATCTTTCCATCTCGTGAGAAACTACAGGAATTCTTCATCTTGAGGCTCATCATCTCGATTCATCTGCCATTGTTAGGAAGTCACATCCACTCGATCGTGCGTCCACCAGACAATCTTTCCGGCTCTGATACCACTGTTGGGACCATGGATATTTTAATTTTGCCCAAACCCTAGGCCCAAGTGAGGTTCCAACCCAAAACTAATTGGTAATGGGTGGAGTAGCTCACTTGAGTTATATGGTGGTTTATTTCCTTCCTCACAATCGATGTGGGATTGTTTGCATCCCAACAGGGCAATTGAAATCATCTGCGACAAAGTTAGCCAAATGATTAGATTAAGAAATGTGGATAGAGTTTGGGCTTATGTTTGGACAGTCTCGATCACTTATTCATGGTGGACCAATATTAATGCGTCCACCGTGAGTGTGATACGACACATGTCCAAAAATTTTAAAACACTGAACACGTGTCAACATCACATTCACGATGAGCACATTAACATCTGACCACCGCAGGCAGGTACAGGTGGGCAAAAAAATCAAAACCGATATGATCGAACCGGAACTGAAAAAATTGGAACCGTATGATTTTAAAGAAATAAAATAAGAAATCGATTTTAGAACTGTGAACCGATTGATTTTTGGTTCAGTTCTCGGTTCCGCTTTTAGAACCGAAAAATCGAAGTTAGAACCAGGTCATTGATCATTGTTTATTTTTTTGATGGTTTTAATTGGTTGTCCTAAAACTAAAAATCAAAAAAATTATAATTTCTTTGGGTAAAATGAAAATGATTAAATTCTTTTTATTAAATTTGTTACGTCTCTACCTCATTATAACCTTTAACATCATACTTGGACTGAAATTCTTAGAAAATGAAAATAGAATGAGACTAACTTATTAATTAGCGAAGTTGTAAATGACCATGATGAAGTTAATTAAATATTTAAATACAAATATAAAATAATTAATAATAATGTATTTAAAACTCAAAATTCATCCCACAAGTTTATCATACAAATTTATTGGCTTCTTGTCATGCTCAAAAAACCTTCCAGACCATTTGTTTCTTATTTGGTTTATGAATATCTTCTATTTAATGAAGAATCCTATGCTTTCTTCGGGGGTGAAAGGATTTTCGAAATCCTTGATCTTAGTATATATTCGGTAGAAATTTATTTCATGTTATTGACTCGCTTCCCGAGGCCTGATACTCCTCGATAAGGCCCCCAAGAAATAATTATTATTGTAGAACCGAATTAGAACCGGAATCGAACCAAAATCGAATGATATGATTCTTGTAAGACCGCTTTTCAATTTTACGTGCAATTTTAAATTTCACTCAATATTTATGTTACTGTGATTATAAATTATAAAATTGTGATATTTAATGTCTATAATTCGAATTATTTTGCAGTGGAAGGACTTGGGCGCCGTCTCGATCGATGTGCCATTAGAAAGTTTATAAATTGTTTATGAACTCTATGTGTAATTAATTATTTTTATTTGTTAAGCTTGTTAAATTCTATTTGTCATTGAGTAGTAAGTTGTTTAAATTTTATTAAATTGAGATTGGGAAAAGATTTAGGGCGAATTGAAATTTTATTGGGAGTTGTGGACTTAAATTTCTAAATTGAGAGAATTGAGGAGCCAAGTTGCAAATTCCAAAAGTTTATATCCAACCCTCATTATCTCTCTCTCACTCACGCTGCTCTCTCACGATCTCTCTCTCTCTCTCTCCGATCCCATCTCACTCTCAATCCCTTCTCTCGTTTCTCCCTCGGTCTCTCCTCTCACCACCATCGCCCACCACCGTCGCCCACCATCGCCCCACCCGCCGGCAGTAAGCCCCCCTCTTCCCCTTTCTCTTCACGATACACACACACACACACACACGGTTTCACACAATTCCACGCACACACATATCCATATTTCGACATACACATGTATATATATATATATATAGATTCTAGGTAAATAACGTTATGTATATACATTATATATATAAATCAGATTTTTATATATATATATATATATAGATTCTAGGTAAATAACGTTATGTATATACATTATATATATAAATCAGATTTTTATAAGGTAATTTCAGATTTTTAAATTTTGTTTAATTTTCGAATTTAACCATGAATTAAAGATTTAATGATGTTATGTGTGTGTGTGATTTCAGACTTATGAATTTCAGATTTCGATAATGAAAGATTTACATATATAAATGTCAGATTATATATATATATATATATATATATATATTACGATCCAAAGTTTTAGTTAAAGTTTCAGATTTTGATTTTTGTTTAGATTTTTAAATCATAGATTGTCAAATTGAGAATTTGGTTTGGAACTTTGATGAGTTATTGAAATTTTAATTGTAATTGTATAACGTTAAAGCTGTGAAAATTTGAAGTTTAGTTAACGACCTTGTGGTAAAGTTTGTAATAATTAGTTATTTTTAGAAGTATGAACTTCTTAAGAATCACGATTAAGTAATTTTGTAAAGTTATGGAATTTGAGTTTGAGTTTGAATTTAAAAGATGGGAAGACCTTCTAATGTGCTTTGAGATTCATTCCTTATCTTGAATATGGGTTTTATGTGTTTTGGTCATATCCTAAGGTCACACTTAGGTAATTTGAGATTTTGATCTCGATTGGACATTTTGTTGCTATTAAAAAAAAATTCAAATGTGTTTGTGAACTGAGAGTCCTAATTATTGAAGTATGTGAATATTTCATATTTGTTGGGATTAAATTGTGAATGAAATAGAAGTTTTAACCTTGTTTAGGAGTTTTAAATGTGATTTTTGAACTAAAAACATATTTTATTAATGAATGGAAATAATTAAGAGAATTGGTACATTGACGTCACGGGCATCTGAGACTCTTCCACTTGCAAATCCAGATAGCGGTAAACACTAAGGAAGTCAAGTAAATAAATTTCTCCTATTTTCATGAAAGTAGAAAGTTAATATGAAATTAATGTGCGTAAGTGATTTCGTGTTAATTACTTAATGTTGATATATATGACTTACGATATGCAAGTATGTATATTTAAGGAAATGTTCAAGCATGCACGTTATCATGTCATTGCATCATTAAGCATGCATTGACATCGAAATGGGGAAGTCAAATATTTTAATGAAATGAATGTGTCAAAGTGCAAATTTTGTTCAAAAGTTATGTATCCCAAGTTTTTAAGAAAGAATGAGTGTACTTCTAGTTCATGAAAGATGCGAATGGGAAATGGGGCGCGGGGGACCGGCGTACCCGAATGTAAAGAGCCGCTTTGCGGTGGAATGTATGTAATGAGCCGCTTTGGGGTGGAATGAAGCGAATGAGCCGCTTTGCGGTGGAATGAAATGAATGAGCCGCTTTGCGGTGGAAATGTGAAAGTTAACCTGGTTCCAAATAAGAATTGCCCACTATTATCTGATTGACTAGAAAATACACCAAGTGAGCTCACGATGGAAATGTTAAGTGAAAGTTTGAAAAGTTTGAATGTTTTGGAAAGTAAACTAAATGGGGATACATATATGGAATTTTTAAAGCATTCATGTCATAAGCATGCATTCATGCATAAAGTTTACTTACTGAGCTTTAGCTCACCCCAATCCCTCCCCAACATTTCAGGTGATGAAAGTTAGGTGATCCGTGGAGAGCACTCGGCAGCTGACTCATGCTATACCCGCTTCAACCCTTTTAAATAAAGTTAAATTAGAATTTATTTCAATTTCTCATTATTTATTCTTTAATTCATGTATTATTGAGGTTAAAGTACCTCTTATTTCATTTGCTAAAATTTATTTACTTAGAATTATATTGTTGAGGAGTTTGAGACTTATCGTAATGGTTTGGATGATATTTGGGATTGAATGAGTTGCGATGTGTATTTTAAAAATGGTTTTGATGTCCCTCTACAGGTTGGCTATGTCCAATTTATAGAGGAGACTCTGCCGAAATTTTTGTAAAATTTCATAATAGAAAATGAGAACGTTGAAATTTTAAATGATTTCTTTTCCGCATTTAAGTAAAGAAAAGTTAACATGCCTAGGTTTAAGATTTTGAACTTGGAGTGTTACAATTCTGGTTTGACAGGGTTTTTTTTTTGGGTACATGGCTAATTCTATATTTAATTAAAAAAATCTGGACTTACAAGGTGGATCAGGGTTGGTTCTGGGCCTGGCTACACCCTAGTCCAGCCTCCAATGAATTTGTCCCTGCTCAAAACAATAAAATGCGTTTTCAAGTCTATGTTAAGAATTCAACACTATTTTAAAAAATGCATTTTCAGAAATAATAGACCGAACACGTTTTAATTTTTTAAGAAATTGAAAATTAGAAACAGAAAAACCGAACACGCTCTTATTTTTTAATATATAAGGGGTCGACCAATTAATTATTTTATGTTATGTTCCGTTAGTGTTAAGTCTAGTCTAATCTACCTCCTTCCTAAGGGCAGATAGTTCCTTAAGCCTCCCTGTTTTATATTAGAGATAGGCTCCAAGTACAGGTGATTTTGCTAGATAGGTTGGCATAAATGCATGTGGCAAATCCGTGCCTATTGATTTTGAAAGTGATGCGATATGTGAGTAAATAATTCCTTCCATCAATGCAATCTGTAAACCCATATGTAATGTTTTTTGTACACAACATTGTTCATTATATTATTTTTGTTATTGACAAACAAGAATGAGCTATGTACATCGTGCCTCAACACCATAGCACACATGCACGGGACGATAAACTTTTTAACCAAGTTTAGATTGTCTTAAAAAGACGGAAAATTGTTGTCTTTATGGACAACTCGACACATTTTATAAGTCTAATTCTATTATCGACGATCATCAGATCACAATGACAAATAACCTCTTTAAGTTTAATAAAGGATGTGCGGTGTGCACTTCTTCTGAAATTGTCACTCTCTTATATACGACGGATTTATGTTGGAGTACTTCTTCTGAAATTGTCACCCGCTTATATACGACGGATTTATGTTGGAGTTTCACTTGAATTTGATTCAATAAGAGTGTGTTTGATTGCAAATGTGGAAAATGGATGGAAAGAAAATATTTTTCAAGGAATTGATTTTGTTTGGAAAATATTTTCGTGGAAAATTAATTGAAAGTGTTTGATTGGTTAAATTTTTTAGGTGGAAAAGTGGAGAATTTTTCAAATTTCGTTTCTTTGATTGACATTGTTTTTCATGAAAAATAATATCAAATTTAGTTATTTTAATCAAAAAAAATTTAACATATTTATACTTGATAATGATAATATTATTTTTTGAAAAAAAAAACAAGTCAATTAACAACAAAAAAATTGATCAAATGTGGCAAAAAAACTTTTTTCATGTAACATGAAAATGATTTTCTCAACCAAAAGTTAAGAAAACTTTTTCCAAGATTTGAAGGAAAACAGGCGCATGGCCAAGGAAGGAGAAAAAAAATTTTCAAGTAAAATTTTGTCTAACACATAAAAATGGAAAAGGTAGAATTTTTTTTCTTTTTTCCTGAAAAAACAAGGGCAATCAAACAGAGCCTTAAAGTATTTTGTATGCTCAAAAATCAGTTTGCAGTTATATTGAATTTAATTACACTACTCTTAGGGATCAAATTGAAATTTACTTAAATTTTATAAAAATTGAAAATTACTTCTAATAAAATCATAAAAACTGAAAAATATTTCATAATCACGTGAAGTATCATGATCTGATACTTTTGATACTTTTCAAATATGTTAGTATCACAGTATGATACTTATGATACTTTTCAATTTTTTTTTAGTAACAACGAAGTATTTTTCAAAATTTTTTATTTGGGTAGTAAAAATCAGTTTTATTATTTAAAGTAAGTAATCTATACAATTATCCCTAAAAAAATAGGCTATTGCACAATTAAAAAATGAACTTTCTCTCTCTCTCTCTCTCTCTCTCTCTCTCACACACACAAATTGATTCGAAAGTGTAACACCTTCAAATTTGAAAAATATTAGGGTGGTTTGAAAGGCAAAATTTTTCCACACTTTTTTCATCTTTTGGTATTTGAAATGCATAATTTTCTTGGCAATTTCCTTTCTTTCTTTTTCCTCCACGCGCTAGTGTTCCTTCTTTTTGGTGAATTGATTTTTCTAGCCAACTAATAGAATTTATTTTTCAAGTAAAAGTAAAACTTTTAACAATTTTCGTCATGTTTGATCATTTTTGTTATTGTTAATTGATTTATTTTTTTCCCAAAAAAATTAACATTACTATCATCATGTACAAATGTGTGAAAAAATAAAAAAAATTATTTGTTTTGATTAAAATAACTAAAAATTATTTTATTTATCATAAAAAATAATGTTAATCAAATAACAAAAGTTGAAAAATTTCTCACTTCTTTCACCTAGAACATTAAACCAATCAACCATATTAACTTTTAATTCTCAGGAATTCAATTCCCTGAAATTTATTTTCTTTCCATCCAAATTTCATCATCACTATTAAATGCAGTCATATTTTTTTTTTAAGATCAATAGTTTGGATTCGAACAATTTAGTCCATTATTTTGTCTCGATCCTCCCAGTTGGTTGACAATTTTTAGCATTGATTTTGGAGAGCACAAAATTTAATTTTTACACGTGGTCGCGCGAAAGCCTATCAGATTTTGTGCCATCTCATTTTCATATCATTATGAATTATTGATAATATGTCTACCATTGCAATAGCCAATAACTACCGTTACATATAATTCATAAATATTGATAATAACCCTAAATACATGTAAATTGATTATTCAAGTTTTTGTATGTGGCTCTTGAATTTGAGGAGGGTATTGCTTTCACATAATTGGTCGGTTTTTATTTTTATTTTGTCATGCTATGTCTCCATCTAAATAAATTTGCTACGACTATTCGTTAGCATTTGTACAGACCAATGAACAAAAATCTTATTTAGATAGTTGATATTTTAACAAATATATATACATATAGGGTGGTGTTATTATGGACTATTGGGAAAAATATCAATTTCCCACACACATCTCTGATAATAATTGTTGGAGACAATAATCAATTTCTCAAACATATCACACAGCGAAACAATATAAACCAAAATAATAGATAAAGAGAAAAAGAACAAGAATTTATCGCGGTTCAGCTAACCGCTGACAACCACGGGAGAAGAACACTTTTTTATTGATAATTAAAGAAACTCGGTCATACAATTTTTCTCTCATTCTCACAACTTCTCCTCACCCAAAACAAAACAAAACAAAACAAAACTAGAAACTACAAGAACAACGCACGCAGTACCTTTACTCGTACTGTTTTCTTCTAATTCATCACATCCACAATTTATCTCATCGACAATGAATTCATCACGACAGTCAATTTTCAATTACTGCCCATGTGCAATCCATCTCGAGAACACAAAACAAAAGAACACACAACATGCACCCCGATAGTCTCTTTGGTCTCTCTATCGTGTGCCATTAACACCATGGTAGACGAATCTCATTCTCTACCCATGTGTACACTCCACCACAACATTGTCATCAAAATCATGGTAGACGAGTCTCATTCTCTACCCATGTATACTTCACCACGATACTCAATGCGACACAACAAACATCACTCGCCAACGCGCGTGCCCGAAGGCAGGAGCCTTTTTTTTTTTCTTCTCTTTTTTTCTCTCTTGCTTGTCTTCTCTCTCTCACGTCAATCTTTTGACTACTCTTTCTTCAACTGCAGATTATCTCCATATATAATAAAATATGTCAAAAACTTACTTAATTCCAATTTAGGTTAATTTCCTAATTGTATTAGGATTCCTTAATTATTTTTCTAGTATAATAATACCAATAATATTTTATTCCTTTTTCAATTGGTATTATACATACAAAGAAAATATTCTTAACCTAATCAAACCACTTTAATTTTCTTGCCAAATAAGAATTCTTTATTCCATAATATTTTGGGTCAAAAACTCAACAATCTCCACATTGACCCAAAATCCTCCATCACATCTTTAATTAATTACAGTGGACAGGATCAAATTAAAAGATCCTCAACTTGACTTTGCAATTTGACTTCTTCACACTCCAATCTTCAATATATATATATATATATATATATATATATATATATATATTAATCATTAGCTGCAATATCTATCTTGGCCACTTCAAAATCCTTAATGACAATGAAAGACTCGTCTGCATGACTCAATCGCCATAGCTCCATATCTACGACTCGATCACTGCAACTCCACCTCAGTTTGCTAGTTGATGTGACTCAATCATCACAACTCATTTGTATGACTCGATCACCATCACAACTCCACCTCGGGGTTAGTCTATCACCATAGCTCCACCTTAGATACATGTCATCCTCAATAGCCCAGCGTCTGAACCTTTAGCTCTGATACCACTGTTGGGAAAAATATCAATTTCCCACCCACATCTCTGATAATAATTGTTGGGGACAATAATCAATTTCCCAAACATATCACACAGCGGAACAACATAAACCAAAATAATAGATAAAGAGAAAAAGAAAAAGAATTTATCGTGGTTCAGCTAACCGCTGACAACCACGGGAGAAGAACACTTTTTTATTGATAATGAAAGAAACTCGATCATACAATTTTTCTCTCATTCTCACAACTTCTCCTCACCCAAAACAAAACAAAACAAAACAAAACTAGAAACTAAAAGAACAACGCACGCAGTACCTTCACTCGTACAGTTTTCTTCTAATTCATCACATCCACAATTTATCTCATCGACAATGAATTCACCACGACAGTCAATTTTCAATTACTGTCCGTGTGCAATCCATCTCGAGAACACAAAACAAAAGAACACACAACATGCACCCCGATAGTCTCTTTGGTCTCTCTATCGTGTGCCATTAACACCATGGTAGACGAATCTCATTCTCTACCCATGTATACACTCCACCACAACATTGTCATCAAAATCATGGTAGACGAGTTTCATTCTCTACCCGTGTATACTTCACCACGATACTCAACGCGACACAACAAACATCACTCGCCAACGCACGTGCCCGAAGGTACGCGCCTTTTTTTTTCTTCCCCTTTTTTCTCTCTTGCTTGTCTTCTCTCTCTCTCACGTCAATCTTTTGACTACTCTTTCTTCAATTGCAGATTATCTCCATATATAATAAAATATGTCAAAAACTTACTTAATTCCAATTTAGGTTAATTTCCTAATTGTATTAGGATTCCTTAATTATTTTTCTAGTATAATAATACCAATAATATTTTATTCATTTTTCAATTGGTATTATACATACAAAGAAAATATTCTTAATCTAATGAAACCACTTTAATTTTCTGGCCAAATAAGAATTCTTTATTCCATAATATTTTTGGTCAGAAACCCAACATGGACAACTAGTATTTCACCCGTGCGTTGCACGGAAGTTATTATCCGTAATATTAATTTCAATAAGTATTCATAAATTTTTTAGTGCTTATACATAGAGCTTGTTTGGTAATGTAAAAAGTTTTGATTTTTATGATTTTTTTTTTTTTTTAATAGATGTGTGGTTTAAAAAACTTTGAAAATTAAAAAATTGTGAACTTGATTAAGAATGGAAGGTTGAGATTGAATTTGAGTTTGAAAAGTTGAGGTAAAATTTTTACTATTAGTAAACAGGCTCATAATCAATACATATAAATGCATAAAAAAATTCTCTATTACAATAATTATTAGAATTTAAAAAATAACATAAGTAATTCAAATTATTAAAAAATTCTTTAAATAGTAAACGTCAATTTATATATTTAAATGACAAATTATTATTGATTTCAACAATTTTTTTGAATTATTAATAACTTCATTGAAAATATAAATTTAGTAGTTTTTTAATGGTATATCACATTTGATGTATAATACTATGTGCACGAATATTAATGGATGTGAAATGTATTAGCATATTTTTCATAACTTCTACATTTACCTCTTGTATTTAACTTACTTTTTAATTTTCAATCAAAAACATCAATCACAATAATAAAAAAAGAAATAGTCAAAATATTTGAATTTAACCAATAAAAATTTATTTGCAAAAATAACTAGTCAAAATAATAATTTTGAAAATCCGGTGATTATCATGATACGACAACCAAGTAAAGTTGGAGTTTACAAAATTATACCGAAAATTATACCCTATAATCTTTAAAAATTATTAAAATTAAGAATGATTAAAAAATATTAATCATTCTATTAATATTATTAACTAAAAAAAATCAAATCATTAACTCTTCAATATTAACATTCGTTCAATAACTTTTTCTATAAATTATTTATAATCAGTACATTTTTTCAACATACTTTTTAATCACACTAGTAATAAGCACGTGCTTCGCACGTCTTTTGTAAATGATTAAGGAGGATGCAAAATTAATAAAGAGAGCATATTTTTTTTAAAAAAAAATGTAAGTTTAAACCAAAATTTTAGTTTTGAAATTATTTATTTATATTCTTAATTAAAATATAATTATTTTTTTCTTATGAATTAATTAATGGTTTTAATAAAAATTTATGAGTGTTATTGACAAAAGATAAAAATATCTAAATGTATTGTAGATTGAAATAATAACTAATAATATTTAATGAAAATAAATTAAATTTTAAATGTAATATCAAATGTTTTCCACTCATTCACACTTTTATTATTATTATTATTATTATTATTATTATTATTATTATTATTATTATTATTATTATTATTGTAGATGTAGATTAAATTAAATAATATGAAATTATATTATAATTTTGTAAATTGTTATACAATAAATGTAATGAATTATTTAATGTTATTAAATAAATGTGTCAGGATAAAATGAATATATAACAAAATATATATAACTAAAGATATGATGGTACCCTAAGTAATTTATTGGGAGAAGTGTTTAGTTGGTATAAAGGAAAATAAATGAGGGTAAAATCGGAATGTGAAAGATTCTTCAACATCCATACTTTTTAAAGTAGTGTAGATGTAGATAGATAGAAATATTTTGCAAAACTATTTGTCAACCACTCATTTTATCCTGAAACAAAAGTATAGTTGCTGAACATAGGCTTAATTCATGAAAATATTTAATAATAATATATAATATATATTTTAGAAAATATGATTTGTAATATTAAAGACATCAAATGATTTGATCATTAATAATTAAAATATAATTTAATTATTGATGGCTACACATAAGATTTATAATATTAAAAACAACATATAAATAAAAAAATCAATCATTAAATAATAATTTTAGTACAGATAATTAAAAATATTGATTGAACCCATTCAATATTAATGTTAATAGTAAAAATAATAATAATTATAACCAAAATATCACTACTATCTTAAAAGTACCAATAGAGGAAAATCTTTCAGTTTCCGAATTTGCCCTCACATATTTTATTCTAACCCAAAGATACCATTGCTTGTACAATAATTGATTAATTAATTATTAAGTTAAACCCAATCAGTCCCCACCTTTCCATTTACCCTAGAAATAAATATGTTTTATAACTTACAGAAATCGATTTTTAACCGAATTTTTTTTTCTGAATTTTAGCAAAAATTATTCAAAAGTTGTTTATTACAAAAAAAATTATGCAATTTATTCATTATTTATATAAGACGTACAACGCAGGTGCTTTATTTTTTTAGTTTGCTGAAATTTTGCAAAAATTATTCAAAAACTGTTTATTACAAAAAAAATTATGCAATTTATTCATCATTTACAAAACAAAATTTTTTCAAAAGCTGTTTATTACAAAAAATTATTCAATTTTTTCATCATTTACATAAGACGTGCAACGCATGTGCTTTATTTTTTTAGTTTACTGAAATTTCGCAAAAAATATTCAAAAGTTGTTTATTACAAAAAAAATTATGCAACTTATTCATCATTTACATAAGACGTGCAACGCACGTGCTTTAGACTAGTACAAATAAAAATAACATCATATTAATTATTTACTATAATATTAAAACATAAAGAATTTAAGAATTAAATTTTCCTACTTTTATATATAGTATAGATTTTCACCAGTGCAATGAACTGAAATTGCTATCTGCAATATAGATAAGAATTCATAAAATTTAATTATTATACATAATCAATACAAATACAAAAGATAGAAAAATAATTTTTATTATAACAATTATTAAAATGTAAAAATAACACAAATTTGAATTATCGAAAACTTTATTGAATGATAAATGCAAATTCTGTAGTTTTTTAATTATATATCATGTTAGATGTAATATTATGAGTACAAATATTGATGTTTGTTCAAGATATAAATATATTTATTATAATTTCTGCATTTATCTTACATATTTAATTTTTTCTCAATTTTCGTTCAAAAATCACAATAAACTATAAATATATGTTTAATCTTAACGCATCAAATATACTGCAAGTGAACAACATTGAAAATCAAGAAATTATTATATCATATAATATTTGCACAATTATTAAAATTAAAAATTATTAAAAATATATTAACCATTGTTTGATATTTACAATAAAATAATATTAGTACTTATATATTCTCTCTCTCTCTATATATAAAGTAATAAATGCATTCACACTATATATATATATATATACAAGGAAATAAATGCATTTACACTAATCCACTTTGCATTCATATTAATCAACTATTCTCCCTTTATACATATATATATACTAGTATTTCACCTGTGCGATGCACGGAAATTATTATCCACAATATCAATTTCAATAAGTATTCGTAAAATTTTAGTGTTTATACATAATCAAAACATATAAATGCATAAAAAATGATCCTCTATTACAATAATTATTAGGATTTAAAAAAAAAATAACATAAGTAATTCAAATTATTAAAAAAAATCTTTGAATAATAAACATCAATTTATATATTCAAATAATAAATTATTAATAACTTCATTAAAAATGTAAATTAAGTAGTTTTTTTAATAGTATATCACATTTGATATAATATTATGTGCACGAATATTGATGCATGTGGAATTTTAGTGCTTATTATCCACAATATCGATTTTAATAAGTATTCGTAAAATTTTAGTACGTATACATAATCAAAACTTATAAATGCATAAAAAATGATTCTCTATTACAATAGTTTTTAGGATTTAAAAAAAAAATAACATAAGTAATTCAAATTATTAAAAAATTCTTTGAATAGTACACATCAATTTATATATTTAAATAATAAATTATTATTAATTTTCAATAATTTTAATAAATTATTAATAACTTCATTAAAAATGTAAATTAAGTAGTTTTTTTAATAGTATATCACATTTGATATAATATTATGTGCACGAATAATGATGCATGTGAAATGTATTAGCATATTTCTCATAACTTTTGCATTTGCCTCTTGTATTTAACGTACTTTTTAATTTTCATTCAAAAATATCAATCGCAATAATTAAAAAATAGTCAAAATATTTGAATTTAACCAATAAAACTTTATTTGCAAAAATAAGTAGTCAAAATAATAATTTTGAAAATATCATAATTATAATGATACGACAACCGAGTAAAGTTGGAGATTATAAAATTATACCAAAATTTATACCCTATAATCTTTGAAAAATATTAAAATTAAAAATGATTAAAAAATATTACTCATTCTATTAATATTATTAACTAAAAAAAATCAAAGCATTAATTCTTCGATATTAACCTTCGTTAAAAAAAATTTCTATATATTATTTATAAGTAGCACATTTTTTCAACCCACTTTTTAATCACATATTTTTTCAAAACAATT
The DNA here is from genome assembly GCA_963555705.1 of Ligustrum vulgare. Taxonomy (NCBI): domain Eukaryota; kingdom Viridiplantae; phylum Streptophyta; class Magnoliopsida; order Lamiales; family Oleaceae; genus Ligustrum; species Ligustrum vulgare. The sequence goes on from OY743174.1 coordinate 49,882,456, forward strand.
TTTCAACCATACATTTGACCTCGAAACAAAAATATAGTTGATGAACAAAGGGTTAATTTATTAAAATATTTAATAATAATATATAATATATATTTTAGAAATTTTGATTTGTAATATTAAAGATAACAAATAATTTGACCATTAATAATTAAAATACAATTTAATTATTGATAGCTACACATAGGATTTATAATATTAAAAATAACAAATAAATTAAAAACCAATGATTAAATAATAATTTTAATGTTGATAATTAAAAATATTTATTGAACTCATTCAATATTAATGTTAATAATAAAAAAATAGTAATTATAACCAAAATATACAAATAACAATAACATCATATTAATTATTTATTATAATATTAAAACATAAAGAATTTAAGAATTAAATTTTACCAAACTATCTTACTTTTATATATAGTATAGATTTTCACCATTACGATGAACTGAAATTGCTATCCGCAATATAGATAAGTATTCATAAAATTTAATGATTGTACATAATCAACAAAAAATACAAAAATAATTTTTTATCACAACAATTATTAAAATTTAAAAACAACATAAATAATCAAAATTATCGAAAACTTTATTAAATGATAAATGCAAATTCTATAGTTTTTTAATTGTACATCATGTTAGATATAATATTATGAGTTCAAATATTGATGTTTGTTCAAGATATAAATATATCTATTATAATTTCTGCATTTTCTTTACATATATAACTTTTTCCCAATTTTCATTCAAAAATCACAATAAATTATAAATATGTGTTTAATCTTAACTCATGAAATATAGACAATTGAACAACATTGAAGATCAAGAAATTATTATATCATATAATCTTTGCACAATTATTAAAATTAAAAATTATTAAAAAAAATATTAACCACTGTTTGGTGTGTGTGTGTGTGTGTGTGTGTGTAAAGTAATAAATGCATTCACATAATCCAATTTGTATTCACACTAACCTACTATTCTTCTAGTAAGTATATAGTATAGATAATAATAATATAGTATAGATTTTCGTTCAAAAATCACGGTAAACTATAAATATGTGTTTAATCTTAATTCATCAAATATATGATAATTGAACAATATTGAAGATCAAAAAATTATTATATCATATAATCTTTGCACAATCTATACTATATATAAAGGGAGAATAGTGGATCAATGTGAATGCAAAGTGAATTAGTGTGAATGCAAAATCTGGATAGATGTTAATGCATTTATTACCTTATATATATATATATATATACACGCACACACACACACACTAAACAATGGTTAATATTTTTAATATTTTTTAATTTTAATAATTGTGCAAAGATTATATGATATAATAATTTCTTGATCTTCAATAGTGTTCAATTGTTGTATATTTGATGAGTTAAGATTAAACAATTATTTATAGTTTATTGTGATTTTTGAACGAAAATTGAGAAAAAGTTAAATATGTGAGGCAAATGCAGAAATTATAATAAACATATTTATATCTTGAACAAGTATCAATATTTGTACTTATAATATTACATGTAACATGATATACAATTAAAAAACTACGGAATTTGCATTTATCATTCAATGAAGTTTTCAATAGTTTAGATTATTTATATTGTTTTTAAATTTTAATAATTGTTGTAATAAAAAATTATTTTTGTAACTTTTGTATTTGTGTTGATTATGTATAATCATTAAATTTTATGAATGTTTATCTATATTGCGGATAGCATCTATATACTATATATAAAAGTAGGATAGTTTGGAAGAATTTAATTCTTAAATTTTTTATGTTTTAGTATTATAATAAATAATTAATAGGATGTTATTGTTATTTGTATATTTTGGTTATAATTATTATTATCTTTATTATTAACATTAATATTGAATGAGTTCAATCAATATTTTTTTGTTATCAGTATTAAAATCATTCTTTAATTTTGTTTTTTTTATTATTTATTTGTTGTTCTTAATATTATAATCCTATGTGCAACCATCAATAATTAAATTTTGGTTTAATTATTAATGGTCAAATCATTTGTTATCTTTAATATTACAAATCATATTTTCCAAATATATATTATATATATTATTATTATTATTATTAAACATTTTAATAAATTAAGCCATTGTTCAACAACTATTTCAAGGTAAAATATGTAATTGAAAAATAATTTTAAAAAATATGTAGTTAAAAAGTGGGTTGAAAAAATGTGTTGCTTATAAGTAATTTATAGAAAAAGTTATTGAACGAATGTTAATATTGAAGGGTTAATATTTTGATTTTTTTTAGTTAATAATATTAATAGAATGATTAATATTTTTTAATCATTCTTAATTTTAATAAATTTTTAAAGATTTAGGGTATAATTTCGTAATCTCCAACTTTAATCGATTGTCGTATCATGATAATCGCGAGATTTTCAAAATTATTATTGTGACTACTTATTTTTGTAAATAATGTTTTATTTGTTAAATTCAAATATTTTGACTATTTCTTTTTTAATTATTGTGATTGATGATTTTGAATGAAAATTAAAAAGTATGTTAAATATAAGATGCAAATGTAGAAGTTATGATAAAATATGCTAATAGTTTTTACATGCATCAATATTCGTTCACATAATATTACATCAAATATGATATACCATTAAAAACCTACTAAATTTACATTTTCAATGAAATTATTAATAATTCATAAAAATTATTGAAATCAATAATAATTTATTATTTAAATATGTAAATTGACGTTTACTATTCAACGAATTTTTTAATAATTTGAATTACTTATGTTATTTTTTAAATTCTAATAATTATTGTAATAGAGAATTCTTTTTTATGTATTTATATATATGTTAATTATGTATAAGCACTAAAATTTTACAAATACTTATCGAAATCAATATTGCGGATAATAATTTTCGTGCATCGCACGGGTGAAATACTAGTATATATAAAAGTAAAGAAGTGGTTTAGTGTGAATACATTTTGTAAATTAATGGCATTTATTATTTTTATGGTAATCAATGGTGATTTTTAAAAACTATACATTAGTTTATTATTATTTAAAATATAAAATTCTTAAAATTAATTTTTTATTATGTTCTTATTTATTTTTCTCATGCGAATTTTTTATCCATTTATAGTTTTTTTTTAATGATTCATGCTTGACGTGACAATATTATTAATCAACAGCATAAGGTATAATCCTCGAATAATTTTTTTTTTTTTTTTTAGTAATTTGGTAGTAATTGTTATAGACTATTATTCATTTGATACTTTATTTGTCATTTTTTTTTTTTTGAGTAAGTGATTTTATGTGAACACATGTTGTAAATTAATGACATTTATTATTTTTATGATAATCAATGGTGGTTTTGAAAAACTATGCATTAATTTATTGTTGTTTAAAATATGAAATTCTTAAAATTAATTTTTTATTATCTTCTTATTTATTTTTCTCATGCGAATGTGTTTTTTATCCATTTACAATTTTTTTTTTTTAATGATTCATGCTTGACGTGACAATATTATTTAATCAACAGCATAAGATATAATCCTCGAATAATTTTTTTTTTTAGTAATTTGGTAGTAATTGTTATAGACTATTATTCATTTGATACTTTATTTGTCATTTTTTTTACTATTCAAATATTACAATACAATAATTTTTAATTTTTATAGTTTACAATTTTTTTTAATTATATGGATTAAATTCCATATATAAATGATTTTCCTATATATGACTTATTATTTTCCATCTAAAAATTATGCATTTGTTTATCATTATTTAAACTATGAACTTCTTCAAATCTCTCATGCGACAGTATTTTTTATCTATTTACAATATAATGATGTACTTTTTTTTATCTAATTCTTATACGAATGTTGCAGAGTAGTTGGATTTTGGTGATCCTACATTTAATTATGAAAATTGCAGGGTTTTTTTTTGTATGCGGAGTGTATGGACAAACAATATAATACAAATAAGCAAAAAATATTCACTCCGTTGTAATCACTCTATTTATATCATTATACATATATATGTTTTTTCTTATAAAAAATAGAAAAATATTGTATTCGTAATTATATGAGAAGACATGATGACCGTGCAACGTACGGGTGGAAATACTAGTTATATAAAAGACAATAAATGCATTCACATTAATCCACTTTGCATTCACACTATATATATATAAAAGGCAATAAATGCATTCACATTAATTCAATTTGCATTCACACTAATAAATTATTTTCCCTTTATATATAGTAAGTATAGATTATGAGAGTAGCTTAATTTTGAATAATTTTTTAAAGAAATGGACTTGTCATTAATGCTATTGAAAAAATAGCATTACCACAAATGTACATTTTAAAACTGTAATAAGAATAAATTTACTCCCTCCGTCCTAAAAAGATAATCCTATGGTTATTTTCATACGAATTAAGAAAATGATAGTTAGTATAGTTGGGTATTAAATTTTATTAATGTTTTTCATTTATACCCTTTATCCTTTTAAGTGGACTCACTTCGTTTTTCACACAAAAATTTGAAAATGTTATAATTAAGTAGTTGGTGTGTATTGTATCAAGATATATTAAATAAGGATATATATGAAAATGAAAAATTTAGTACATGTTCAATATGGAAACAAGACTATCTTTTTGAGACAGATAAAAATAGTATACAGAACTATCTTTTTGGGACGGAGGGAGTATTTTTTTAAAAAAAAAAGGAATATCGCTTGCAAATTTATTGAATAATGAAATCAAGAAAATGTGAAAAAAGAAGAAAAGGTCGGGGAAGTTTTCTGGGGTCTTTTATGTATTTCCTAAATTGTATTCAATAGATTAGAATCAATTACTCCTTACATCCCAATTATACAGGCTTATTTGACATTTCACATAAATTATGAAAACATATTTAATGTCATTGAAAATGTAATTTTTGTAAAGAAAATTTTCAACTTACCCTTATTTAATATCAAAACTATTATATTTAAAGTAATAAATAGGAGTACATTGGTGTTGGTGAGAAATATCGCAAGTGTACGATATCGCTACAAGTAATAAAAGTGGACTTTTGAGTCCGAGTTGTCGATCCCACGAGGACTATTTAATTCGCTATAAATTTACTTCGAATATAGAATTCCTAAACAAAAACCAAAACTAACTAAGAAAATAAATTGTAAAATAATAAAAACGAAAACGACAAATAATTGGAAATCACTGAAATAAACAAATCAATTAAAATAAACAATAACAAATTAAACTAAAAACAATTAACGAAAGCAAGAAACAAACGTGGTGGATTTTAAACAATTGAATGAATATCGGGACTAACGATTTCGAAATAACGTTCTAACTTAATTTCTCATCTCAAGTTGTTTTCTAAAATTGTATTTGGTCGAATTCACGCATATATCCAATTTACCTCTCTCGAGTTCAAATTAGACCTATTTAACTAAGTCAACCATGTATCTCTACAGCGGGTCAGAGTTCTCCTTAACTAAATGCATTAAATTTTCTAGGAATTCCTAAGTGACCACATGCAACCACAAATTCATATCTCTATCTTTTTGTTGAGATTGCCGGATTTTATTACGTGATCTAATTGTTAACTCACCTCTCGGATTATAAAAACAACCATTAAATCATGAATTGGTGATCAAGCAACTCAAGCATTTAACTCAATAATAAAATCAATACATGAAATAAAGCACCAACTTAAGAATTAAAATCAAACTAGAAGTATTAAATCTATATCGTTAATCCCGATTATTAAATTTAGCTACTCATGTTATTGGGAGAAAAATCAATAAATAATGTAAATAAAACCCGGAGTTTGAAGTGTTGAAAAATTGGCATCTCCTTGTTCCACATATTTCCCAAAGCTGTCTCATTTTTCTTCCAACACGCAGCCAACTTCTCCCAATAACCAACCAATTAATTCTTCTCTCCCTTTTGTTTTTAACTCACAGCAATGCACTTTTTATTATCTCAAATTGGTTGCCTCAATATAATTCCTTTCTCCCTTTAATCACCACCATGCACCCTTAATTAATCCCAATATAGCCCCCATAAACCAACCAATTAATTGCTCCCAGTCGTGAACAAAATTAATCCAGCCACCACTTCTTTCAACTAACGGCCTGCCCTCTTTTCTAACTCCCAGCTGCCGGTCACTTTCTCTTCTGTCTTACGGCCCTTCTTGGCTCCAGCAATGTCTCTCCTCAATGTGTGTATATGTATATTAATGAAGAATATCACCACTCAAGGATTCTCCCCAGGTCGGCTGCACTCCCTCTGCTTTCACGGCTGTCCTATCTCTTATCTCACAATTCCACTAGGCTGCTCTTGTTTTTTCTTTGTTCCTCACGGCTCCCAGCAGCTCTCTCCCATCTTCAGCAATATGTGTGTATATATATATACACAAATTAACCCTAAGGCCCAAATCAAATAAATTGTTCTTCAAGTTACTCAATTCTTCCATATATGATAAGTTAGTCCTTGAGTTAATTGCACATTCGGTCTTCAACTTTTGAGAGTGTACACTTTAGTCATTTTTCTTCGTTTTATCTCAATATTCGTCCAATTGTTGCGTGATTGCTTCAATTCCTCATTTTCTTGATTTTGGGATAAAACCTGAAATAATGACAAATAAACACAAACTAAGTAGAATTTATTCGAGAAAAACAATATAATATCCTAATTTCGACAGATAAATAAGTGTATAAAATACACTTATCAATTGGTAAATAAACAAAATAAATATTTCTCAATAAAGAAACAAATTTATATAATTAAGACAAACGAAAAAGAAAATGCAACCTATATAATTAGCACGGAGGGAGTATGTTTTTATTAATGACTCGTTTGGAAAGATTTGAAAAGTCAAAAACTATTTCTTACACAAAGAAGTGATTTTGAAAATGTTTGAACAATTTTCTGAAATTGTTTTATCTTAAATATCTCCAAAAGAGTCTCTATTTATAAATGGTATTGTATAGCATAATAGAGAATATTTTTAAATTTTGATAGTAAATGTTTTATGCACTTTAAAGCAATGTTTGAAAGCATTGGTTTACCTTGGAACTAAGAATAAGTGATTTTGAAAATGTTTTGAACAATTTTCAAAAACCGTTTTATCATAAAGTATCTCCAAAAGAGTCTATTTATAAATGGTATTGTATACCATAAAGCAATGATCTCCTACCCGCTGGAGGGTAGGTTATCCTACCCTCCAACACCTTTTCCATCCAAGAAAATATTTTTTTAATGATGGAAAAGGTGCTGGAGGGTAGGATAACCTACCCTCCAGCGGGTAGGAGATCACCAGGCGTATACCATAATAGAGAATATTTTTAAATTTAGAGAGTAAATGTTTTATGCACTCTAAAGCAGTGTTTGAAAGCATTGATTTACCTTGGAACTAAGAATTCATTTGTCAAATGTTCCCTTTTTTTGTTGTTTGATAGCATTGACTTGGCGTGGAGTTGATTTGTCTTGGAAAGTCACGTGTCGTGGTTTGCCTTGAAAACAAGGCAAATCAATTATTTCAACTTTGGTCATAATTGGGTTGGCAAACCAATTTCACCGCGTTTGATTAATTTTTTATTGTTAATTAGCTTATTTTAAAAAAAAAAATTAATATTATTATTATAAAGTACAAATGTGTTAAAAAAAATTTTAAAAGTAATTGACTAAAATAGTTAAATTTTATTTTATTTAGCAAGAAAAATTATGCCAATCAAAATATAAAATTTGAAGAATTTTTCATTTTTTTTCTCATTTTTTTTCACCGAGAAAAAAAATATCAATCAAACACATGAAGCTTCTAATTCTCTGAAATTTATTTTATTTTCACCTAAATTCCACCTCACTATCAAATGGATCTAACATTGATCTCTATTTTAACTCTTTGTTTTTTCCCCCAAGAAACATTTTCATTAATTTTTCTCAATCTTTTGTTTAATAGTCATGCTTGATGAAGATTAAAATCAATATTTTAAACTAAGTGTAAATAAAATTTAATTTCAACCATATATTTTATGGATCAACGACTTTTCAACCACATATTTTATCAACTTTTATCAAAATCTGCTAAATATCCAATTTTAATCCTCATCAAACTGGGACATAATGTTTTTATATGTCAATGATCAATCAATTAAAATGTAATTTGAATAATTTAAATTGTACAGTATTAAAATTTGTGAATTAAGAATGGAAAGTAAGTTTGACTCTCAAATTTTGAGGAGACAGTCAAAACACACTAAGAGCCCGTTTGACATAAGATATTTTGGAGGAAATTTAAATTTTTTGAAGAATGTGTGATTGTAAAGAGACTGAAAATTTTGAAAGTAGTGGATTATATAAAAATGTGTGATTGAAAATAAATTTTATGAGAAAGTTTTAAAAATTTGCGACCAAACAGGGTCTAAGTATTGACGCTCTAAATAGAGAATGTCGTGTGTTTATAATCTCTTGAAAGTGCTCTACTATAAGACAACTTCCTCGTACAATTATTCTACAAGAAATAAAAATAAAGATAAAGATATTATTATTAAATCATTGAAAAAAAAGGAAAAATAATGTCAAAGTACATAACTCCTAAATATTAAGTTAACTTTTTAAAACTAACCAACTTAATTTTTATTTTTATTTAAAAAAAAAGGTGTTGAATAGTAATTATTAAATATTATATTATATATAATATAAAAATAATTATCACTTACATATTAAACTAAAAAAAACTCAAACAATAACTAATCCACAACATGTCCCATCCCACAACCGCCCCCCGGCACAACGCCCCACCCACCCCCGTAAAGTCACGGTTACACAATAATTACTACGACCCATTAATATTTCAAGGCCCACGTTTGTGAAAACAGTAAACAGATTCAACCAAATAAAGCAATTGGAATTACAGCGAGCAGAAACCATAAATGATTAGTGATGGCAACGGGCGAATCGGTGCTGGTTGCAAAATTTTGAATAGGATCGGATCAAATCGTAAAAATTTCAAATTGGAGTTCGAATCGGATCAGATCGGATCGGATCGGATCGAAACAAACATTAAGAAATTTTCATTATATATTTTCGTTAACGACAAATAAGTCAATACATAATTCATAAAACAACTAATATAATTTCCAATTATATAGAGAATTAGAGATTTTGTACCATATTTTATAATAAAAGATATTATGGATTTAATAATTAAATTTTTACGAAGTTTTTTTATTTTTTTAAAAATAAATCGAATCGCAAATCAAACAACCCCGATCCAAATTCGATATATCAATTCACATATTGAAATTTTTTCAAATTGGATCGGATTGGATTTTGAATTTTTTTTTTTTTGCCATCTCCATAAATGATACATTAAAAAGCAAAAAGAAACAAAATGTTTGCAAGGTGAATTGAATAGCAACAGAAAAAATTAAGCTAATGTTTGATATAAAATCTTTAAAACTCATTTTATTCCAAAATTCATTTTCAACCACCAAATAAACTAATTTTGCACCACTTTTCTTGCTTTTTAGCTACATATTCATAGGGATGTCAACGAGCCAAGCCGAACTAAAGCTCGTCCCCAAAAATAAGGCTCGACTCGAGCTTTAACTCGAGCTTTTTCCAAGCCGAGTCGAGCCAAGTCCCGAGCTTTTACTTTTTTCTTATTTTTATAGCAAAAATTCATAAAAATTTTATTGAAAATGTGTATATATAGCAATTGTTCAAACTCCCATCTAGTTTTTTTAGCGAGCTTTTTTTTGGCTCGAGTAGAATCGAACCAAAGCCCGTCTCTCAAAAAAAAACTCGGCTCGAACTTTGACTCAAAATCTCGAGCCGCGAGTCGAGCTTAGCCCGAACGACCCGAGCCGACGAGCCGTTTTGCCTTACCTACACATTCTCCACAAAACTCACTTTCTCACAAAATCTATTTTAATCAAAATATCTGCATCAAATTGGAGCGAAGAAAGATGATGATAAAATCTAATAATTGTAAAGCACGATCTTGTACTACATAATAAAGATGAATCATGCTAAAAGAATAAAATTTTTAACATAAAGTCTTACACGTAAACACATGACAGTAATATATTTATTTACTCATCACATTCACATCAACTCTAAAATTAACACCTCACATACTTCCAATCAGAATTTTTGATTTCTTTAGCATCTTCCAAATAATAAGGATAACAACGAGGCGAGGAATACCCGGAACCGACGGAGACCCTCCCCGAACGGGACGAGGAATCCCCGACAAAGACGAGGATGGAGCGAGGACGGGAATGACCGTCTTATCCCCATCCTCGCCTCGTCCCCGATCCTCATCCTCAATTAACAAGTTCCATTAAAATTTAAAAAGTAAAAAAAAAAAAAAAAACATATATTATCTGTACAAAAGTCCTATGATGTCAAATTTCTTGCATCAAAAATTTATTACTTATCAAGTTATAAACTTTAAATGTTTATTTTGAAAAAGTTACTGATTATTAGTTATTAACCTTATCGAGTTGTATTTTTTATCTAATCAAATATAAAATAACGACACAAACAAAGATAGATATATATATATATATTAGATGAATGTCCAAATAATGTGTAAAAATTATTGGATTTAGAAAATGTTAGGATTATCCCCTGCATATTTCCTTATATTGTCTGCATAAAATTATTTTAAAACTTAAAAAAAAAAATGAGGATGTAAACGGGAATTTTTCCATCCCCGCCCCATCCCCGATAAAATGGGGACGGAGCGGGAATGGTAAATCGCTAACGGGGCGAGGACTGGGAAAAGCATCCCCGCCTCATACCCCCGGTTGCCATTCCTACCAAATAAAGATGTCTTTGTACCTCCTCCTGCAAACCTAATCCTTGTTTCTACGAACATATATCATCTATATTTACATCTAAACCATCTATTAAAAAAAAAAAAAAATTGCAGCCTGCCGTTAAATTTCTTTCTACTATTTTTGATAAGAAAGATATGTGATATAGCACCCCCGTGATATCAAAATATGCAAAACTTTGTTGGATGGCATCCTTTTTAACCATCTGGATCCATCTTCTAGCAAGAGAGAGATCCATTCTTCTAAATTTGGCGTCTTTTAATTGCCGTCATATTTCAAACGAACTATATCAAGGAGTTTCATAAGGTTGGAGGATTTACAAAGCTCTCGAAGTTTTATGATAAGCCTTCACAATGTGCCAGCTCTTCTCCTTCTAGAGTTGAACTATCATCATCTGAATTGTCTACTGTAGGAAATTTCCCAAAAGGCACAATCTGAAAGGACACAAGCAGCAACTGATAAGAGATCATGAAATGGTCAGCTCTGTTTAGTGCATAAAACACACATTACTTGTTCGTGGTCTGAACTTTCCACTGATGCTCTCTTCAACCTTTTCGCCTGAGACGCAATATTTGGTTGGTTGTTTTGACAGCCCTCATCCACAAAATTTTGACCTGTACCCTCTGAAAGATCCCTGACTATATCAGTATTTCGTAACAAAACATTATTATTATTACAAAATAAAAAGTACAGAAACTGAACTATATGGAGCATGTAAATCATTAAATTCTATTTCAAAAATAAAGCTCCCAGTGCTGTAAAATTCCGTTTCTTTTTCCCGTGTATTCTAGAGGTAAGGTTGGTATGCCACTCTCATATCATATGTATCAATTTTTCAAATCAACATACAAGGTAGGGCCTTCTGGTGTCTCCTAATCTAACATGCATCGACTAGGGCAGTTGCAAAAGGCTGGATAATTATCAAAACTAAATATTGGGTACCAAAAATGTTTTCTAATGAACGTCCTATGGATCATGACACTTTTTTCCAATGAAATACAGATGACTGGCTCAATCTAGACTACTTTTATCATTATATAAGTTGGTTTCACAAACCCAATTTGCCATTATATAAGAAGTGACCAAGATGCATGGTATCATATATAATGTGCATGAGATTACTTGCCATACTCCAATGAAAGTTGAAATGTCAAACAAGAGGGCGGAAAGAAATATTCATTGGCAACTCATTAAGCATCAGGAAAATGGAGAAGATAAACTAGCCTCGGGCTGCAAATCATCATAACATCAAACGTACACAAGATGCTCCATATGCAAGGGCAACATTAGGATTACAATTTACTGTCAAAAGGAGATGTTATCGTCTATAACAAAATGGTGGAGTCCTTAGTTACTGCTCTGAACAAAAAGCTGATTCATGCAAGTGTGGACATCCATGCTAAAATGGGACTCTTGCAAAACTGACCTTTGATATTCCCCCGAAATCTGAACCAACCTATATATCAGTGCTTCAATTTTAAAGTTTTCATTTCTATTACTTTTTTTTTTCTTTTTCATTTTTTTAGGAGCTACTGATTTCATTTTCTCCCTTTTTAGATTGGCGCATGGGATCGGGTCATTGATTTCTCACAAGCTTTCTAGATCTGTACTTTCATTTATATTGACTTTGACAATGTTGCTTCTGGTAATGAAAATAGCTTGAATGACAGAAGAATAGGATACGTGAACAAAGACGCAGATCATGAGCTTTTCCATCACCTACCCATCTAAATTCTAATCTGTGAAATGGTGTATAAAACTGAGGGAGGAACTGAGTCGAGACTTGTGTCATGAAGTAGTGGCTCAACTCAAGACCAGAAAAATCATGAAATAGTTGGAGGCTCCTAAGTCTTGACAGCAATGTGCAGTTACAGTATACAGATCAGACCAAAAGCACAGATTGGCAAATAACAAATCCAAATAATGGGCAAAATCTGCAGCAAAAGGACGGACGGGGAAGTCAAGCAGATGCTAAACAGTCAATAATCGAGTTTTCCTTTAGCAATGATGTATTATGTATAATAGAAAAACTAATGAAATACAGAAGGCATATGAGTAGGGGAAAATAATTTTGGGTTTTTTTTTTGCTAACGTCTTGAGTTCTAGTTCAACGGAGGAAGAACCAACTTGCGAAGACAGAACAAGTACTGCTTGCAAGGCTTAATTTAATTTAACTAGTACGTCTTCACTGAATTAACAAAATCCAGAAGTTAAGAAATGTGGTTCAAGTAGTAGTAACATGTACAAAACAATCATTCTCAACCATGGTAACTAGGTGAAGTAACATGTGAGTTGGGTAGAAATAACACTTAAAGACCAATATGTTCCATATTTTTAAGAGAATTTAATTTGAAGTTCAAGGGAAAAGAAAGCATAAATAATTTATTTATCAACCTAAAGATTGGTCAACAAAATTTAAATTCACTCTAATAAGAAAGAAGTTATTTCAAAAAGCAGATTATCAAGATCAACTAGTACCAAGATAGACGTTTAACTTTACTGTAATATCTACCAATAGGTTTTCATGTACAGTTATTATGCATGAATATATAATGTGACAGCTTAAAGAATAGTACACCTGCATACATGTCCAGAAAACCACCATGTCTGTACAGCTTATGCATGAAAGGTGAAGGAGAAGATGGGAGAACTTTGTTTTTGCAGGGCATGTAACAAGCAAGTTATATGGAATCCTAGTTTATCTTACACAGTTGAATTATCCTGCTCTCCCTCCATTATTGTATAGGAAAAAGATTAGTTAATATTCCCAATATAATATTGACAAAATGAAGAAAATACAGCAAGAACTCAGATCATCATGTAGGGTCCGTTCGGAAACCGGAAATGATTGCCAATTTAAATCCAAATTTAAATTACACAATTTCTCAAACTACTTTTTAACCACGCACATTTTATCTCTCCAATTTTTAACCATACATTTTACCTAGAAAACACATTATAATTCACAAAGGGCCGCCGAACAGAGCCGTAGTCAAAATCAGAATTTAAAAATAACATAAAATACCACCTCCTTAAAAAATAAAGAAAAATAATCAATTGCGTCAAGCTTAAGTTAGATTCACATGTCAGGAAATCATAAGAATCACCGCGATAGAGGTTGCTGGCAAGAAGTTGTTGCGAACATGTTTCTAATCCTTGAGATGAGACTTGTTTCCTGATAATGGGTTTATCAGCATTATGAAGCTTCAGAGATTCTTGTATATCAGCTGACTGCAGAGGACATTTTTTCCTTTTTTGTCTGGAACCATATATCCATGGACTCTTAAGAGTGTGACAGGAATCAGTTGAGGTATGCAAAATAGGTTGTCCCCTTCCATAATTGATCTTTTGCGAACAGCCATGCCATAAAATGGAAAACTGAAAATAAATGACCAGACATATTTCTTATTTAAAAGGCATTGCATGTAGCTATGCAATGCGACAACACACACACACACACATAATGGACTTTAAATGCTATAGGTCCTCAACCTGCTCAGAGGCATTATGGACACTGGAAGGCTGCTTCTGTGATACGTTGATCTCACTCTTATTCTGCTCTGAGTACTGAGCACGAAAACCCATTGACTGATTCAACTGTTTAACAAATGACGCTTCCAAATGATTAAGGTACAAGTTATGCTTCTCATTGGTCCATGCTCTGCAATTATCCTGGAAAAAAAGTGACATAAGATAACACTTTGCACTTCAACAGGCAAACTCCTATAAAAGAACAGATAAAAGGTTGTAAATCCATGAAAAATAATAATATCTATTGAAATATCTCAAAAATCAAGTTCTGTTTTGCTTTCTTGCATGAGATTTGTATATAACTTTATAGGATGAAGCTTTGTTGAGTTGAGTTTACTCTGTAAAACTATAATTTCACCTGTGCAAACATCATTTCCACATGAACATGGAAGTAATCATGTGCCTGAGATCATTGAATACCAAAGTTCACAGCACCATAAAAAGACTTAAGTTACTATAGGTCTAGGGATTATCTCCCAAAGATTTTAAAAAGGAACTTTTTTCAGTTGGAAACTTTACTAAGCTTCCCTACAAAACCAATAAAAATGTTAACATTTCAATACCAAAATTAAAGATTTAGTTTGCCAAAAGTTAATAGACGCCCTTTGTTACAGCTTTTACCTTTTATTGTACTTTTAATATTTTATTTATTTATTTTGAGTTAGTCATGGTAACAGTAGTAGTGGGTTGTTATATGTAATTTTCATTAGTTTTAAGGGATTGTGAGTGGTATGGAGTAAAGATGTACTCCTTAGTTGTAGTATAAGTATTGAATATTACTTTCTATTTTAAGTATAAGCAAGAAAGAAATGAACATTTCAACAAAAGAATTACTTTATGCAAATGTGTTTTTGTCTCGGGATATTGGTTCCACGAAAACCAATACTATTTGGGAAGTTAAGTCCTTGTTTGAGCCCCATTATTATTTAATATATTTTTCTTTCTCTTGCTTTCAACCACACATTCCTAAATACATTTTTTCTCAATCTTAATTTTTAACCACGTTCTTAAAAAAATCAACATTCCAAATTACATTTTCTCCAAAAATCTAATTATGATGAGGCTCAAACAAGGGTGATTTCATCGAAGTAAAGAATGTTTGACGTTCCTATAAGTGAAATGCAAATTAATCTCACCTAATTTAAAGAGTGTTCAACAGCTTGTGTGAACAATTATATCATCTGCCATATGTATTATCTAGTTCTCAATCAAAGAATCAGGGCTAATGGTTTCTGTGTCTCGTGTAAAAGCTTCTGGTAACTTTAAATCCACTATTACAAAGTCCAGCCAAATTTCAGAAATATCCACTTATTAGTAATTGAATACGATGTTTCCTCATGTCGCTAATTAACAAAGTGCAGTAAGTGCATTAAAGACAAGCATATAAAGTAAAGAATTTAATCCTTATGTACAAAAAAAATAAAGAAACATACATCATCTCCACCAACAAGTGACCAGATCTTTTTGTTATTCATGGATGCTAAGTGAAAAAAAAATAACAAATTGCACATTCATTATTACCATAATATGATGACATATGTCTTGACTATGATATAAAACACACATACAGCCATATGACAATGATACCATGACATGACCCTTCTATACAATTACGAACTTCCGTGACATGTGAAAAAAAGCGCTCCATATTAAGGAAAAGCATTTCAAAGAATTCTAACCCTCGCATAGAAGCTTGCCCTATCCACTGAAGGCTGCTAATGACTCCAGGAACTCATACAAAAGCTTTCACTGACGGCTCTTACTTTAACGTAAAGCCCGACAAATTTTAATGGAATATCTTAATCAGTTGACATTACAAATGCATAACTGGCAGGTTTAAATTTTTTAAGACATCAAAAGAATCATACACAACCCGAGACAAATGATTGATAGGTAGGGATACATTGAGATAGGCAAATGAAAGGGTATTGTGGCACTCAGGTTTCTCTCATGCAACGATGCATTTTAAATTTAATCATTTAAGATTTTTCTGACAGTGTGTTTGGTTAATTTGGTAACTTTGGTTATAATCAAATTTGTAACCAACACATTTCCCCAAATTACTTTTTAATCACACATTTTTCTAAACCACTTTTCAACCACATATTAAAATATCTAAAAGTTGATTATAACCAAAAAAGCAGCAGGCGAACAGGTTCTTAATCAATGAGCCATTATCATCAGATAACAAACACAGCCCAAATACAATCTTGTACAGACGAAAACCACATCGCAACAATTTACCATTAGAAAGTTGTTCTTCCTTCCTTTACCGTTACAAGAATCCCCTTTTTTCTCTTCATCCAGTCCTCTATCCAGCTATGAAGCCATATATGCAAAATTGGATCAAAAGTAAACATCGAAATTTCAATATATAGTATAACTTAAAGATCATCACAAACCAGACTACCAATTTAATTAGCATCATTTACTGCATCAAGCTACCAAATTTAGAGAGAAAGGACTGAAGGAAATTAGAGGAATAATAAAAATTGAGAAGTGGATCCTGCATGGTCACTAAGTTTGAGAAGAAGTTGCAAAATTACCGATGTTGCATTTGCCGAGCCACACAAAACATCTTCGTAATTCTCGACAATCAAAGAGGGCAAATCCGAGTTAGACCGAGTCAATTCATTGCTGCAAAACTCTGTCATTTCAGAGACCGCCGGAGCCGGCGGATTCTCCGAGACGTGATTCTCTTCCATTACACCACAAATTTCCTGAAATTTTAATATCAGTCGAAGAAATAGAAAAGGAAGAATAAATAAAAAAACCCTATTCAAGAGAGAGAAGGCGGTGAGAGAGTATTGTTAGGGTCCAAAAAAGCTCCACATAGAGACGCTTTTACACTTGTCAGTAACAGCCCATATGCCACGTCAGATAGCCAGATAATATCTTCGGCAAATCGCAATGTCAATGGTCAACCAGATATTTTTCGAGGAGCAGTTTAATTGGAAGGTTACTCTCACGCGCTATCTATTAACTGTTTGTACGTCTACCAGATAACTGTGTGTCTGGATGGTGTAAATTTACGGTTTTAGACCTTTACTATTTTCTCCAAAAGTAGTTCATTTTATTTTTCAAAAATATTAACCCCTATTTTGTAAGGATTAAAATCATAATTTTTAGCTAAGTCAAAATCAATAATTAATTTTAATCACATATTTTATTGAGTCCATAATTTTTAACAACGTATTTAATCAACTTTTATCAAAATCTATTAGAAATATGATTTTAATCTCCAAATAACAAGGGCTAAAAGAATTTAACTTTCCATTTTTCTTACATGAATTTCAACGTGTTGTGAGATTTGAAAATTTATCTACAAAATAGTACACGTTGAAGACGACGTTTCAGTTGAGCAGAGAACTCAACATGAAGATTCTTGTACATTTTTAACTATTGAGCCATAGAGGGTGGGTTTTTGTATGTGTTGGGTAAATAAGCTCCTACTTTACAGGTAGGAGAGTATAAGAAATTATTTTCTTAGAAAATATCAATTAAAAGTGTTTGAGATTTGTTTAATTTTCTAAGTGGAAAATGTTGGAAATTTCTCAAGTTTTGTTATTTGATTGACATTATTTTCCATGACAAATAAACTTCAATTTTGCTATTTTAATCTTTTTTTTTTTTTTTTACTTTTTTAGCACATTTGTACTTGATAATAATAAAATGGGAAAAAAGTAAATCAATTAACAATAATCAAACGTAACACAAAACCATTTTCTATTTAACATGGAAACAAGTTCTTACCAAAAGCTGAAAAATAGGTGCGTGAGGTGTAGAGAGGAAAATATTTTCCACGAAAAATATTTGCAATCAAACGAAGGAAAGTTGGAAAAAAATATCTTTTTCCTTAGAAAATTTTGGTTAATCAAACAGACCCTAAATTGAGTATGAAAAAAATGGACTTTATAGTTTAAACCATTATTTTTTGCATATTCACTTGAAGTGTGTTATTTTATCGGTTTTGATGAACGATCTAACGTGGGATGTAATTGATGATGTGGACTCTGACGTGAGGCGTAATTGATGATGCACGACCTGACATGGAATTTAGAAAGCACCATCCGAAGAACGTCCTGAAAGGAACGATCTGGGTACAAAAGCCCCTCTGAAGGTATTTTGATATTAGGATAGTTGAACTATTTAAAAGTCAATTATTTTGTACTTTGTAATGACTCTAAGAGTTCGGTTAGGAGTTAGTGTTTACCAATAAGAATCAACTCACCCATTTTTTCTATAAATATTGGAGGAAGTGACTTATAGAAGCATCCCCAAATTTGGCAATTCTAAGTCAATTTTAGATTAATAAATTTTTTTTTTACATGGAGTCTAGGTCATATACAATCTGGGATCCACTTGCCATTTTATATTATATAATTGACATTCCGGATCGTCAAATAAGAGATGTCGATCTGGAAGCCAAACTCTCAGATGGAGGTGATCAAGCGTCAACAGAACGAATTGGCATAGGCAGCTCAAACACGTCGGCCACCAAACCATGACAAAGAGGTAGAGTCATTACATCACCAACTGGAGGATAGACCCCAAGTACAAAGAAAGCTCATTTATGCAAGTGGGAGGTCTGAAAGTTCAACAAGAGAAAGCAGATCATCATCTCCTAAAAGAAGATCAAGAAAATTCACAATACCTTCAATAGATTGGGGCCAAGTTCTTACGCCCCAGCTCGGAGAATGGAAATATCAAGACCTAGCCGAGCTCATGCATAATCAGATCAACCAGAAAGATCTTAACATAGTCCATACTATAGACCAGCTAAGACAAGAGGAGAAACATTCCAAAGCCTCGGAAAGGATACGAAAACCTTTCGCCCCAATGACCCAGGTCTTGAAAGTTGAGTTAAGGACCTAGACGAATCAGATTCGTTGAAAAAGAGGTTAAAGTAGTGGATGATCACACCACAAGTACCCAGCTACAATGGAATGACAAACCTAGTAGCACATTTGGACCAATACGTTTCATGGATGGAATTACAGATGGCAATGATGTTATCATGTACAGGACCTTTTTGTTGACTCTGGAGATTGGGCTCAAAGATGGCTATGCACTCTACCAGATCATTCCATAACTAGTTGGGAAACTATATCCTCTCAATTTCTATTTAATTTCATAGCGGCGAAAACTAAGATCACCCCAAAGAGCAGTTGGTCACAATCAAGCAAGGCAAAATAGAGTCTCTAAAAAACTACATGGATAGGTTCAATCGGAAAATAATGAACATTGATAAGGTGTTAAATGATGTGCATCTGATTGCTTATGGCTAGAATGGAGGTTCTGGTGGTCAGTCCATAAAGAGGGACCTAGAACCTTTAAAAAATTTCTTACAAGACTTGAGCGATAGGAGTTCAAGAAGCTAAAACCATGAGAATTAAAGAGAGAGATAATGAAGGATCTGAAAAAATAAAAGGGTAAATAGAAGGAGGTGGGAAGAAATGACAAATTTATTCCGAAAAAATTAACGTGATTTATGGGGACCTGGCTTCTAACCTCATTTGGAGACCCCTTCGATGATTCATCTTCTCAAAGCACGATTAGAAGTGGTCTTCATGAACATAAATGATAAAAACTTACTTCTGAAACCAATGCTGCTCGAGATAAATTTGTCAAAACTTAATCAATTCATGTACAGTAGGTATCACGAGTTAGCGGGGCAAAATATCAACAACTGTAAATACCTGAAGATAGAATTGAAAATTTTGATCAACGGTGGTCACCTGAATGAGTGCACGGGAGGACAGACAATGGACCGAAACAATAACAATCGAGATCAAGCATATTTTTCAGATTTACCTCCAGCTGAAATCCATATACTAATGGAAAGAAGTCATAACAAAGAAGGATTAAAAAGGTAGAGGCATCAACTTATCGAGGATGTACACAATAGTTACCCGATCCTCTCCGCTAGGGTTTTCGGTACCTATACAAGAAGACGAGTCTTTCACTTTCTTCTAAAGAGCGCAAGGAATCTTACAACCTCATGCAAATGTTTTGGTAATCACCATGCCAATATCGGGCATGAAAATCTACAAGACCTTCGATGGACAACAGAAGCGTAGTTAACATATTGTTTTGGAAGACCATTATGCAAATGAGTATGGATGAACATCATCTTCATCCATACCCAACCATACTACAGGGATCTCTTGGTGATTATATCACTCCTAGAGGTCAAATATCACTAATGGTTGATATGTGTAATCAGTAATGCACAAGGAGACTTATTGCAGATTTTATAGTAGTTGACATCCCCTCCAATCATAACGCCATCTTGGGTAAACCAATCTTGTACGAACTAAAAGCGACAACCTTGATCTACCACTACGTGATGAAATTCTCCACCCATGAAAGGAGACCAAAGGATGACTAGAGAGTGCAACCTAAATTTTAGCCTAAAGAGAATGCACGAAATTAAGACCTCGAAAAAGAAGGACTTAATTGAAGAGATCGAGAAGTTAGATCCTTGTCTTGATTAGAATGAAACAAGAATTTAACCCGTAGAAGATCTAACCTTCTACCCCTAGATGAAGGGAGATCTAAATTGCATTTAAAAATCAGGAGAGACCTCAAATATCCATTAAGGTCTGAATGGATAGAATTCCTAAAAAAATAACTTAGGCGTCTTTACATAGACTCATGCTAACGTGGAAGGGACCTTAGCAAATCTTGTCTGCCAAAAACGGAATATTGAACATGGTGCTAGCCAAAAAAGGCAGAAATATCGCCTCATGAATGGCGAGAGGTATGAAAGACTCGCCAACTAGATTATGAAATTGTTGAGAAACGGGTTCATACGTGAAGCCTAGTACGCACAGTAGGTAGCCAATTAGGTACTAGTTCGAAAGAGCAACAAGACCCAGAGGTTATGCATTGATTTTACATATTTGAATAAGGCCTGCCCTAAGGATAATTTCCCACTTCCGCGGGTAGATTAGATGGTGGATGCAACTGCAAGACGTGAATTACTTAGTTTCATGGACGCATACTCGGTGTACAATCAGATTCTCATACACGAACCAAATGAGGAGCATACCTCATTTGTTGATTGGGGGCTCTACTGTTATAAGAAGATGTCGTTTGACCAAAGGATGCAGGAGCAACTTACCAAAGACTTTTTAAATTCAATGTTCGCAAATCAAATTGGTAAGACCATGGAAATATACGTCGACGACATGGTGAAGAGCATCAAATCTTTTGATCAATTTCAACACCTATCTGAAATGCTCACCACCCTCAGGAAACACAAGATGGAAGTGTTCTTTCGGTGTAGGGTATGGTAAATTATTCGGATATATGGTGCATTACAAGGGGATTGGAGTCAACCTAGAGAAAATATAGGCCTTAATTGAAATAAAAGCTCCAAATAACATCAAAGAAGTTCAAAGGTTGACTAGAAAGATTGCGGCCCTGATTAGATTCATCTCAAAGTCAATGAACAAGTGCAGACCTTTCTTCAAAGCCCTCAAGTTAGGGAAGAATTCCCAATGGTAAGAAAAGTGCCAGCAAGTCTTCGAAGATCTTAAAGAACAACTTGCTTCTCTACCTTTACTCTCCAAACCAGTACGTGATGAAATCTCGGCATTGTATTTTAGTATTGGTAAGAACTAAAGAATGCATCTAACGCCTAGTGTACTACAATGGTCAGGCATTGAAAAATGCAGAACTCAGATATGCATCGATGAGTTTGCGTAAATTAAGACCTTACTTTCTTGAATATGCACTAGAAGTTCTCACAATTTTTTCGCTACACCGAACCTTATAGAAGATAGACACATCTAGAAGATTGATGAAAAAGACAATGAGATTGAGGCGATTTGACATCACTTACAAACCAAGGACAGCAATCAACGATAAAAGCTCTAACAGACTTCATAGCTAAATTTCACCAGCAAGTCGACATTGAAAGATCTGATCACAACATCCTATGGGATTTGTTTGTGAATGGGTCAACCACTGAAACTAGCACAGTGCTAGAATTGTACTCATCAACCCTAAAAAAACATCTCCATTTTCAGTCTTTCCCTTCCGAATTCAAGGCATCCAAACAGAATATGAGGCCTTGATAGCGAGTCTGAAAAATGGCAAGGGCCCTAGACATATCTAAAGTCATAGCACACAACGATTTACAACTAGAGGTGGGCGTGGGTTGGGTTGGGTCGATTTTTTGCCCAACTCGAACTCAACCCACTAAAGTCGGATTGATAAAAAATCAATTCAACCCAACCCAATTAAGAGTTCAAACCCAACCCAACCAAATTTCGGTCAGGTTGGGTTGGTTGGACGGGTTAGGCTTTGGCCCAATTAATAAAAAATATTGAAAAAGAAAAAGAAAAACTCACGAATCAATCTTTAACTCAAATCAATTATGTACACTACAATAACCTCAAATACAATAAATTAAACACTTGCTAATAAAATTAAAATATGTTCAATTAATATTTAAATAAGTAAATTTCATTTATTAATAAAAAATAGATTTTTTATTTGAGTCGAGTTGGATCGGGTTTTTCACCCAACCTGCAACCAGACTAAAAAATAAAAAAAAACCAGAACCAAACCCAATTTTCATAAAAAAATCGACCCAAAGCGATCGGGTTAGATCGATTTTGGCAGGTTTGGGAGGTTTATGCCCACCCTATTTACAACTAATTATCAGCCAAATCCAGAGCACTTACAACACGAAAGATGAAAAAAAAACATCTTACCATTAAGTTGTCAAAAAAGAACTAGAGAAGTTTGTTCATGCAAAAGTGAAATCGATCCTTCAAATACAGAACGTCCAAGTTGATGCTCTAGCAGGCTCTCTACAATGAAAAGACTAAGATGCTAGACAATGTCCCCATAGGCAAGGCAATAAATTCAGCTCTTGTGGAGGCTTAAATATCAACTATGGCTATCAATACAAAAACGAATGATGGATGAACTCATCTAGCACTTGAAGGATGGAGTGGTACCATCGAGTCGAGACGAAGCTTGACTCGATGGCACATTGTACAAGAGAGGATTCTCCTTCCCGCTGAACAGAAGACCATAGATTATATGGAAGTCCATGATTTGTTGCTTTGACATCCCTCACAACATTGTAACTAACAATAAGAAGCAATTTAGCAATGCCAAACTCTAGTCTTTTGTGAAAAATTGAAGATCAAAAGGCACCACTCCATCCTATGTCACCCACAAGCTAATAGACGAGTTGAGACCATGAACAAGATCATCAAACATATGTTGAAAGTCAAGTTTGATGATATGAAGCGGCATGAGTTGTTGAACTATCAGGGGTGTTATCCTCTTACTGAACAACAAGCAAAACAAGTGATTTGTGATTTGATGAATTATGGCATGTGACCTGCGATATATGAAGTGTGACCTGAGACTTTAAAAAGTGACATATACCCTATAAAAGGTGACTTGAATTTTAAGCTATGACATGTGACTTTAACGTGTGACCTTTAACACATGACCTATAACCCCTTGCACACCAAACCACCGCACAACACGTCCACCGAATTGCCACTGCCTCAATCCCCCCACCGCATCGACATCCACAAACCACCACACTACACATCAACGGGATTCCCTGATCGCACCACCCCCACCACTGCCTCACATTGTATCACCACCACCACCATCACCACCACTGCCCCATCGTAATCACAATGCAACACCGTAATCACACTACACCACGTTCACTTACAAATTTAATTTTGTAGACATAATAGAATAATAAGAAAAAATTAATGAGATTTGAGCAAGTCAAGCACTCCAAATCAAGTTCAGACACTTTCACAAAAAACAAGGATTCAATAGCAGCCTTTGAAGCCTGTAAAGGTCCTTCTTTCGACGGGATTTCACGGAGGATCGACTCAATATCGACGTAGACTTCGTTTGTGGTTACAAGGCCCCTAGCTTGGTTTACAAACATCGCAATTTCACGAGTGACGGAGGTGATGGAGGCGACAGTGGCCAAGCGAAGCCAACTCTACCGTTTAGATCTTCCATGAAATCTACATTGAGTGATTCTGATTCCAACTCCATGTGTGATTTTGATGAATTGGGAATTTTTTTAGCCAAGAAATGCTGGTAGAGTGAAAACTTACCAACTTGAATCCTCTGTAACCATTCCCAAATTCATTTTTTTCTTCCTGTTGAGTGATTAGTAGAGAGAGAAATACAGAGAGAAGTTGTGTGTAGGGATGTCAACGAGTCGAGTCGAGGATCAAGGCTCGAACTTGGCTCAAGGTTTTTGGGGTCGAGCTTTTTTGGCTCGAGCCGACCCGAGCTAAAGCTCGTCCCCAAAAATAAAGCTCGACTCGAGCTTTAGCTCGAACTTTTTTCCGAGCCAAGTCGAACCAAGTCCCCGAGCTTTTACTTTTTTCTTATTTTTATAGCAAAAATTCATAAAATATTTATTGAAAATGTGTATATATAGCAAGTTGAGCTGAACTCGTGGTCGAAATTCATTATTCAAGCTCCCATCGAGCTTTTTTAGCCGGGTTTTTTTGGCTCGAGCCGAGCCAAAGCCCGTCTCTAAAAAAAAAAAGCTCGGCTCAAGCTTTTGTTCGAAATCTCGAGCCGCGAGTCGAGTTTAGCCCGAGATTTTTTCTAGCCGACGAGCCGTTTTTCCATTCCTAGTTGTGTGTATGAATTGGGAAATTTGCACCTGTTGGTTGTGGGTTTGATGTTCTGGGAGTGGGGGTGGTTTTATTTTAATTAATTAAATATTATTATTTTGATATTAAAAATTTGAAATACACTTGATATGTGTACTGTTAAACTTAAGCATCCGTTTGACAAACATGTTTTTAAACATGTTTTTTCTACACAATTCTCCATATCACTTTTTAAACACACACATTTCTCTATCCATTTTTTAACCACACATTTTACTTAGAAAACATAAAAAAACATGTTTTTAAACAAAAAACTTTTAACAAACAGAGACTAAATCCTCAAGTATGATTTGTAATCTTCAAAAGAAGGCCACACTGTAATTTCTACTAAAAATATCCAGTTCAAAGGCCCAATATAGAAGTCCAAAGCATAAAAGCATGGAGGAATCTTGGTAATTGGATGAACAAAGCATGTTTGTGTGATTGCAAATCTTCTAGATGATTAGACGATTGCAGAGTATCTGAACGATTGAACAATGAGTAAGCAAAGAAACACTTTCCACAACGTATACCATGATTCAAGGTAATCTTTTGGAGTCATCACTAACAGTTACCACGACATGGACAATTAATGATAACAAGGAGGAAGTAAGTTGGATCATCATGAGAAGTTACTAGAAGAAGTGAGCAGCGATCATACAAGTGAACAACAATTATTTCACATTAGTTATGAAGCCAAGACGATAAATTAAAAATTCAAAGTAGTAAGCAATTAGTAAAATTTGTATATATTGCAAAAAGTTAGACGTCTAGAAGGACGAACAAATCAAAACTAGTCGGCCCCTGTTTGGTTCAAGAGTCTTTAAACAACTTTCCTCCAAAATTCAATTTCAATCATATATTTTCCCAAAAATTCAATTTTTCTCTAATTTTTCCTACACCAAACAGCCTCTTAATTTATTTCACGTGCTTGAACCATTTGGAAGCATTTTGTAAATCAAATTTTCTAGTGCAAAACACCCATTTTTGGTAGGTGTAACCTACACCTTGAGGGCTCGAACCGACCCTGTCCCGCGTCATCTATTCGAGTGGCAAATCGCAGAATGTACCTCACAGAGATTAGGGTGGAGGGTACTAAAGGTCCCCATGAGTGGTTGTAACTCCCGCTTGCTACAAGGTCAAATCCATTTTCAGAATTCGAACCCCGTACCCGGCTGTACTAAGTGTGTTATCAGCTCTTCCCTTTGTCACTGATAGAGATGCCCTGGCTTTTGTAACGTACCCGATCCTCAAGGACTGCCGACCGTCTACTCATGATCTTTCCACTCCCTCCTTGGTAGTCCTGGTCCTCAAGAGCTGTCAGCTTCGTTTCCAAAAAGTGGATTTTTGCCTTGTAATGGTAGCAGGAATTTAAGAATCTTTGTACTTAACCCCTAGGTACAAGGTTCGATCCCTGCGGAAGGCAAAAATCCACTTCTTGAAAACGAGGCTGGCAGTCCTTGAGGATCAGGACGACCAAGGGGGGAGTGGAAAGACCATGAATAGACGACCGACAGCCCTTAGGGACCGAGTTTGTAGCATACCCGGTACTCAAGGGCTGTCGGCCGTCTACTTATAGTCTTTCCACTCCCCCCTGGTCGTCCTGCTCCTCAAGGGCTGGCAGCCTCGTTTTCAGGAAGTGGATTTTTGCCTTCTGCAGAATTCGAACCATGTACCTAGGGGTTTAGTACAATGATTCTTAGAATCCTGCTACCATTAGCGCAAGACATCAATTTTTGAAACTTCGTTTCAAGAGGCTTAACACACCCGTGCGAGACATAAATTTTCAGTTGAACATAGATTCAAAATGAAAAATGGAAAAGTAAAAACAAATTTAATTACAACAATCCTAGCAATCAGGAAATAAAATTCATCATCCATTGAAAATCAGCAGGCAAAAAAGTTAAATATACCAAAATTACAATTACAAAATAAATCCAGAAAAATTGAAATTCTAGAATATAGATATATACAATTGGTTGAAGAGGTAAAAAAATTTTATTTTTTTATTTTTTCCCCCATTTCCCCCCCTCCATTTTCCCCAAAATCTCGATTAGTTTGGCGAAGATTGGCGCACCGAACAAGCTACAATTTGTGCCCACTGCTTCAACCTCGTCTTTACAACAGCGGGATCATCATCTATTGAAATTCAAAATTCACAGAAAAAAATAAAAAATCAGAATCAGAATAACAATTATTATTATTAGAAAAGTTAATAGAATAGTTAACACGATGATTAAGTGGAGGTTACCAGGATCGATAATAGAGCTAGAGCTTCCAACAGATGACACCGAATCACAATCAGTAAACGACGAAGTAGAAGACCGGGACAAGCTATTACTGTACTGCCGATTTACAGCATGGTAAAAACCTAACGCTGGAAAAGCCGATGACAGGTTCGGATCCAAATCAGGCGAATCAAAGTTAAATCCCAACTCAAAACACGCCCGGAGCTCTTCCAAATCATCGTCTGTGACACTGAGTTTACCGCGCCTCACCCGGTAATTTCTCTTCCGATTAATCCACGCCTCCTCTCTTAAAGTATCTGGGGACCACGAACTCTGCTTTCGCAATGGCAGCGGCGCTCTGCTTCGGATTGGTTCTGATTCTGACATTAAAACACAATTTCACGCCGGCGTATAAAGCGGGGAGAGGGGTTTTTTTATTTTATTTGGGAGACGATGCGGGAATTGTGGGATGGTTATGGAAGTGGAGGCAGATGAGGGATTTAGCTGTATTCTGGTTGTAAGACGAGGTTTGGCATAGTCACTTTTGCAATAGTCATAATTAGGATCACAACAATAAAAACATTTACAATGCATAATGTGAATTGGGATTGATGTGACGATAAAATAGATGAATTTTTAGAAAATGTGAATAAATAAACGGAACAGTTCAAAATTTACTCTCCAATAATACTTTCTACATTTTAATAATATTGATTATGCTGCATTTTTTATAATAAAATTAAAATTAATTACATTATCTCTAATTTACTGCAGAGACCAAAAGGAAACTAATTTATACCATGCAACTTAGGCACCGTTCGGTAAAAATTAAAATGCCAAATTAATACACTAAAAGACAATAAATTTAATTTACACAATTTCCCAAATCACTTTTTAACCATCCATATTTTCTCTTTCCAATTACATAATTTTTCAAACCAATTTTTAACCCCACATCTTACTTAGGGGGATTTATTCAATTGGAATTTCGAAAGACATTTAAAGACTTTTTTTGATGAACTTTTTTTAATGTATTTCATTGAATTTGATTGACTTTTATGGATTTATATAGACTTTCGTGGACATTTATTTAAAAGACTTTTATATACTTTCAAAGACTTTTATAGATTGATTTAAAAGACTTTCAAATGCTTTTAAAGACTTTTATTTTTTAATTGAAAAATATAAACGCTAATAGATTAATTTTCGTATGATGTGAATATGAATCGTTAATAATAATTATATGTACAGTAAATTAAAAAAAACGTGAGAAATATAAATAGTTTTAAAACAGAAAAACATTTGTGATTAAAAAAATGGGGGGAAAATAAAATCGCATTTGATATCGATATAAAAATTGTACTATGTTCATAAAAAAATTTCTAGAGAAAATTCTTGAATCACTTTACTTATTATTATTTGTTTTGACACAATTTATTTATTATTTTTCTATAAGATCTTATGGAATTTTAGTTATACTTATTTTCATAAAAAAATCGAAAAAAACGATGAAAAAAAGAGAGTCCAAATATAAAGAAAAAATATTTAAAATAAAAAAATACAAAAAGTTGAAGAGAATAGAAATAATGATTTGTTTAGTCAAATGTTTAAGATTTCTAAAAATAATATGAAAGAAGAAAAATATAGAATAAATAAAATTACAATTTAAAAGAATTTTTTTATAAAAGTCTTTCAAAATCTTGGAGGTTAATGAGAGACAAATAAAGAGATTTTGTGGTTGTACTTTATATTTAGAAGTTAGTACATAGAGGATTTCATAAGAGTCTTTAAAAGTCATTGATAATTTGAATAACACGAGACTTTTAAAAGTCTTTATACAATACACCATGACTTTAAAAGACATTTTAAGAGTCAATTAAAATTTTGATTGAATAACTCAAGATTTTAATGGATTTAAAAAAGTCTATATTGAATACCCCTAAACTTTTAAATTTCCTTCCAAATCCTAATTAAATAAACCTCCCTTAGAAAACACAAATAAATCCAACAAAAAATTTAATTTCCTATTGTTGTCTACTGAACAGAGCCTTAATTGGGTCACATCCTTATCTACAGTAATTAAATAATTATAAAATAAAAATTAATGTTGAATCAACATGTCTTACGGAACGTCTAGATGTAGACGGAATACTCCACAATGTCTATTTTTTTAGCGCAACGTCAGCCTAACATTATAATTCACGTTGTGCATTGGAGAGAGATTTTTACCATATTCTATCTATTTGCTTACGTGTCAAATGTATTTTCTCAATTCACGGAATGCATTAATGATGCTCTAAGGATCACAATTTATCTACATGACGCAATTCTCTCTTTTCACACATCACATCTATATCTATATTATATATTAAAGCAGAACAGCCGTCAAAATTTTTCCCGCCCGTTTTCAGTTTCTATTTTTGGATTTTTTTTTTTAATTGAATTTCCGGAATTGGAAAATGAGTTGTTGACAATTAATGAGACATTTAATGTGGGAAAGTGTGTAATGCATTGTAAATAGGCACTTGACTACATATATTGAATGCTAATAATTGTAAATAGGCACTTGACTACATATATTGAATGCTAATAATTTCTCTCTCTCTCTCTCTCTCTCTCTCTCTCTCTCTCTCTCTCTCTCTCTCTCTCTCTCTCTCTCTCTCTCTCTCTCTCTATATATATATATATATATATATATATATATATATATATATATATATATTTCTTGCAATTTTTATGGATCTTACAAGAAATAATTGTTGACATAACATTTATTTATATTCCAATTCATTCACTTCACTCATTAATCCATCCAAACTTGTAATTGTTTTAACACCGATGAATCATTTCATTGTACGTGTTTTTCATATTTTGAAAATCAAGCTAATTATATTTAGGTAACAATATTCATACAACACATTTTTTTAAATTTACACCATAGTTTAATTGCAAGATAGATCTTCGGTGTTTGTTTAGTTTCACTTTTATATCCTTAACTTTTTTTAATCGCATTATTATTTATAACATTCAATTAATTAATAAATTTTATTTCTAATCACAAATTGTATTCAAATATTCTGCTAATTTGCATTGAAAGGATGTGCAATATTTTTTTTTAATTTTTGTATTAATTATTTATTTTGATTATTTAAAAATATGAGAGATAAATAAGTGTTTTTCGCCAACAAAACAAATATATTGAATGAAAATCGTCTCAAAAGACAAGATGTGAAAATTAATAAAGAGTTGTGATGCGTGTCGCAATGCACAAAAATAATAAATAATTCCTTACTCGTTAAATATTAATTAATAATGTAGTAGCGAGAGTAAGGGTCGATCCCACGAGGAACGGAAACTAATTTTAGTTGTTCGATCAATTAGAATGGAATGGGGGGTTTTGTTGTTTGAATTGCTTAAATGAAAACTATGCATAAAAATAAACAATTAAATATGACTAAAGAAATAATATGAGAGGAAATCTTGTTCTCGGGTTCGGTTGTGTCCTTAATTAATGTTATACTTTTCCTTGTAACGTGTTTCTATTCCTAATTCAATTATCAATTATAAATAATCAACAAGCTCTGATTATCTAAATTCTTTCTTATGTGTATTGATTCAAAACAAGCTCTTTGAACCAATTCTAGTCATGGACAATCCTAAACAAGCTCTTAGGATTTAATGCACGACTAGTATGAAAATTTAGAAGAATAAATTGAATTGGATCGTTAATTACACAAGCTCGAATTAATCAATCCAAGTTGAATTATTACTAAACCTGCACGAGATTTATTTTCTACTAAAGTAAAGATTCAATGACAATTACGGATCAAGAATCTAAACATAGCATATTCATGAATCCAAAGATCAATAATCCAATTGGCCAAATTAAACTATTAATCAAATAAACTCAATTGAACGTTCAAAACATAATAATCCAACAATTGAAATAAAAGAATAAACTCACGCTACTAATTTGTAGGAAAAGAAAATAACATAATTAAATTGACATGACTTCCCCTTTGAACAAGATATGAAATTTAGCCTAGCATGGTTGTGGTAGATTCTTCAAATTGCTTCATGAATTCCATTGTTGTTGTGTTCTTGCGCTTGAAAATCTCCAACGAATGCTCTATATTTTTCTCTCAATTTTCCTCAATGTCTAGCCTCTTTCACAATAATAAAAGTCCCTTTTTCTTGTCATGAAACTCCCTTTTTATAGCCTCAATTTCGTGCCCTAGTTTTGGGAGCAAGAAATCCAAAATTATGGAAAGAATTGAAATAAGGAAATTTTTGACTTGAAGATTTACGGCCGTAACATTCCTTTTACGGCCGTAATTGAGTTTCTGCATATTTCCTTAAATTGGAGTTACGGCCGTAACATTTTGATTTACGGCCGTAACTTTTCCTTTACGGCCGTAAAGTGGTTTCTGCTTATTTTCAACTTGCTTCACGACACTTTCACGGCCGTAACCTTATTTTCTTACGGCTGTAACACCCTTTTTTTTGCGGCCGTAAATATATTTGCACCTAAGTCCCCAAACTTCATTTTGATCGCATTTTGGTCCTTTTTCCTTCTTTTCTCTTCCTTTGTGATCCTATACAATATAAAACATAAAATGCATTAATAATACTTAGATAGAATCACACTATGGCATATTCAAGGATATAAGTGTATAAATAAACGTTAATATAACACTTATCAAGTTGATGATAAAAAAATTACAAAAATTTTTAATATAACTATTATAATTTGAAGTAGTTTTATTGTTTGTTCTTTTTTGTTTAGTTAAAAATATTAGTGACAAGTAAGTTTGTTTGCATTAATATTCATCATTTATTGCTTTATAAAAAATAAATTTTATAAAGAAATTAATACATTTGGAAAACTACACATTAACTTTGAAAAACAAAAATAGCTTTGCTTTTCGTGCATTATTTGTGCATTAATTAGATTAATATTTTATTAAACTTTAATATTTGTTCTTTTTTATTTAGTTAAAAATATTAGTGACAAATAAGTTTGTTTACACTTCTTAATAGATTTTTTTTTCAGAAAACGGTAATTTTTTTTTTTTTTTAAGAAAACGGTGACTATTCATTTTTTTTTAATTATTTGAATTAAACTTGCTAAATCGACGTAAGAGGTACTGATGATAATTAATAATTTATTGAAACTAAAACTAATTATTATGTCATCACATTAATAAAATTTGAATGGTATTATGGAAATCATTTTACGTAGTGAAATTAATTACTATGTTATGGATGACGTGTTGACTGTATTTAGCCCTTGTTGGAGACCCATTATTTGGAATAATATTGTTTGAAATAGTAAATTTTTTGGAGATGTGTAGTTAAAAATTGGAGAATATTTTTGAACTTATGTGTAGATTATTTTATTGGTATAATGTGTGGTTGAAAATGAGTTTTTAAAAAATGAGATTTAAAAATAATAGGTACCAAATAGGGCTTGATGATGCGTTTAGTGTAATGGGAAATGAAATTGAATTTATTAATGATGTTCATTTTAATACTTAACAACGCTACTCCAAACAATGTGCAAATATATGTTATTTTCGATAAAAAAATAATATCAATTTTTTTTTGAACAACAACTTCAATTTTTTTTTAATTTTTTTTTTTTTTTGTGAAAAAATGTGGAAAACTTAATAATCATTTACTACTTAAATATATAAATAGATTTTTATTACTCAAAGAAGCTATTATAATTTGAAGTAGTTTTATTATTTGTAAAATTTTATTAATTATTTTAATATATTATTTTTTATGCATTTTGTGTACGGGAGAAATCTTATCTTAATATATTATTATTATTATAACAGGATAGTTGACCCATGTTTTCCCGCCTAAACTGCTCTCCATTTTTTTTTTTGCCTTCCTCACGGTAAAATTGTGGCAGTTATTTGTCTGACTTATGATGATGAGGATCAGTGCATTGGTACTGACAAATTGTTTAATCTTTTTTTTTATCTAACTTTGTTTAATCAATTCTATAATGCATTGATTCATTAATTGAATCATTTTCATATGGATTTCACGGACAAATTATGTAACATTCAAGAATGGAAAAAAAAAAAAAACCATTTCCGTTTGAGAAATAGAAATTTTATTTATTTTAATTTTTTTATCATTATTATATTTTGACATTACTAAAAATATCTACAAAAATATTATTTGTAACGTTGAACAACATTAACGCAAGAAATAAAAAAAAAACATTGTTATTTTCAAAAAATAAATTTAATTCACGTGTAATTCTTTTTCACGTATTGATTGATGTTCTGTACAATTAAATTGGAAAGTTTTAATATCCTAAATTTTAAGGATCCTAAATTTTGAAAGAAGTGTTTTGTAATTTACATTGAATTTTGCTATTGAAACTTTTATGTTTCTTCATATTCTTTCTCATAAAATATGAATTTAATTGTTTTCGTTGTGTATTTCTCACATTTTCATTAATTAATAATTATAATTTTTTTTCCCGTGCAACGCACGGGTGCGAATACTAGTCATCTTTTAAATCAACAACAATAACAAATCCACATCATCAAATTGTCATCTACATTGTCAAATGAATTGTGCACTTAGTTCTTGTTTGACCTCATTTTTTGGAAACCAAATTTATTTAACACTCAATCTCAACCATCTATTTTAGTCAAGCCTACCATTTTTGTCTTTTCAAACATTTTTTAACCACACATCTTCCAAAAAATACTATTCTAAATCATAATTTTTTCCAAATAATCAGTCGGCTTAGATTAATTCTGACACCATTTAAAAGAACATACGAAAGGTTTACTGTGGGGCCCGGCCACCACAGCCGCGGTATCTTTCTCCCCTAATAATCAATTCAATGTAAATTTAAAAACATAAATTGATTTCTTGTATCATATAATTGCAAATAGGTCCTCAACGTTTAATTGTAGTCGCACGGTCACTTTGTGAAAAAAAGAAAGGAAAATAGAGATCCTAATCTATATTTGAACTTCAAATAGTCAGTCATATTATCTTCATATAGAATCATATTAGTTTCGAATTTCTAGATGCTAACCCAAATTGAAAAATAAAATCTAACTTTAATAAAAAGGTAATACTATGTAGCACTGGTCGTGAGGTGTTCTCAACCCATGAAAGTTTATATCTGTTCTTAACTGAACTAATATTTTAATAAATTTTAAAAGTTATTCTAAATTCAGGTATACTCACTTGAGATTTTAATGAATTTTAGGTGTTCCTAATTGAGATTTTAATAAATTTTATTAAATCATTTAAAATCTAGATATCAACAATAACTCATAAACTTATAATAATGATTTTATTTAGGGGTGTGTCTTTAATTGAGACTTTAAAAAACTTTTAATGATTTTAAAAAAAACTTAAGGGTATTCATGTAGACTTTTTAAGATTTTTACTTCTATAAATAGAAATTATAAAAATAAAGTTTCAAAAAAATCACTTATTCATCCCAATATTTTGTAAGACTTTGACCAAAAAAATTTATATATTTTATTTCATCAATATTATCATTTTTCTTCCCTCCTATAAATCTTAGGGAGCGTATTCAATTATGACTTTTATAAACTTTTACCATCTCTAAAAGTCATTAAAAGTTTCAATTAAATACACACACTTAGAGTAGTGATTAAAAGTCAATTTAGATTTTTCTTCTACTTATTTTATTTAATCTCTTTTATTTGTTCTCTCTTTTAAAGTTTTTCTTTATTCGCTACAAAATTGATTTTTTTTTTTTGGAATTAAAATTCTACATATGTTATAAATTAGAGAGAAATAAAGAATAAATAAAGAGGCAAATGAACTTTTATATTACTATGAACCAAAGCCCCTATATATAGGGAAAATAAGGGATACACAGGGTAATAATACCTAAGGTTTCAGGGGTACAACTTTCATTCACTAATACAATATAATATTTACAATACTCTACTTTGAATGACATATTACAAAATATTTGTCTCGTTAAAACCTTTTTTGATAAAAATCCAACGGGACAAAAATATCAAACGAAGGAAAAAGAGTACAATTATTCTTAGAGTATTAAAATGAATGTTGCATCTTTAAAACCTCGTCAGGAAAACCCAATTGGACAAAACATTGGTTAAGGAAAAAAAGTACAGCTACTCCCCCTAATATTAATCACTGTAAATCATCTAGTCAATGCATCTCAATCTTGTGAACTGATTTCTTGAATGTAGATGTTGGGAGTGTTTTTGCGAATAAATCAGTTACATTGTCACTTAAGTGAATTTGTTGAAAATTACAGAGCATTTTGATGAGGTCTTAGTTAAAACCTTGTCAGAAAAAACCTAGTGGGACAAAACCTGAATGAAGGAAAAAGAGTACAACAACTTCCCTTGATTCAATTTGTATTGAATCATCCATGTAGCCACTCCCCCTGATTCAATCTATATTGAATCATCTATATCTTGACCTCTTCAGGAGTCTCGTACTGGAAAGTATATCAATAGACATTGATAACAGCTACCTCATTAAAAACCTTGTCAGGAAAACCCTTTGGGACAAAATATCGGCTAAGGAAAAAAGAGTGTAGCATATATTAGCTTACCCTCATGGAAACATTACAATTATATTGATATTGTATCTGTATACTTTTATTAAACAAATTTCTTAAAAACTTGAACTATATATTTCATATATATTTAATCCTTCAAGGATTATATAGCCTGCTTCAGGCATCATATACGTTTCACATTGCAATTTTCAAATTGCTACCACCAAATTTAAGTCGTAAAACTTTAGATAAGTAACGAATCCTATATTTCAAATAGATTTATTCTAATCATTTCATCGCAATCCTAAAGTATCGATGTATTAATTACCCTTTTTAATATCACTTATTGGTACTTCAAATAATACTCCCAAAGTACCGAGTTGATGATCATATATTTTGATATCACTCATTGGTACATCAAAGAGTGTAAGCTAATAAATAGAGTCATTCATTTTTCAGTATTTACAATGCTAATAATTATGTATTTATTGGCACTTATTATGCATTGTCAGGAAAATAAAATATTACATAAACTGCATATCGTTTCATATGCACTTTCAGATCTTTGAAATATTCGTTGTGCAACAAGTCGTGTATTACGATTATACTTATAGGTATTTTACTGGCTTTACACTTTTAAGCGTTTGGACTTCAAGTTTTTTTAGTAAGTTCAATTTAGCCTGAATGCATACTTTTGTCAACTATTTTTATGTCAATTTTCTTCGACATATTTTCTTTTATTATCTCCACTATCATTCATACTATGAAGCGACTAGTTTCGCAATTTGCTTTTACACAAGTGCTTTTATAAAAGTGTGTCAACACAATTACCAACTCAATTTGATTTCTTTCCTCACAAAATATAACTACAAAGATCTAAATTTTTCAATATTTCAAGTACTTGAACCTCTTCTGAAGATTTACAATTAGTTATGTTAATATATACCCTCTCATGAGTATATGCCTCCTTAATGAGACAATCATAATCATTTGCTCTATTTTTATTTATTTGAGGATCTTTATTTGAATAAGATATCACTACACATCAGGCATGCCGACATGTGTAGCCAATAAATGAGATTTTATTAATATCTTATAAATATTGCATCTTGTAATTATTTTTTTTTAAACTTTTTCGTTCATACTTTCAATCGAACTTCTGGTTCGTATTATCAATCGCGAGAATATAAATAACATAATATAATGCATTTTTATGATTTTCAGCTACTAATCCTCCCCCTAATGCAGAGAAAATTGTCCAATCAAATTGACAATACTTTTTTTGCGTCATAAAATATCATCCATTTGGGATATATGTTCAAACTATGCATTTATTCTCAGTATTCTTTATTTTTCATTTCAGTGTATTGTGGTGGATCAATTGCACTATTAACAAAACAGATGGAAAAATTAGGTTCTAACTATAAATCAATTATAATGAGGAGAACTATGATTTGGCACAATGCGTAATAAAATTCCCTAAATAAAAATGGGAAACATTTTGTTCTCAATTAAATTAACTGGATGCATTTAACAAGCAATAATGTTAAACCATTTATCGACATATCAACTAATTTATACTCTTTAGGAGTAAATAATATTCTTATAAAATATTAATTATAATGTCGTGTTATTTCAGGGGCAACAACGTAATAAATTATCAATTTAAAAGTAAAAGGATTCAGCAACAATAATACCACAGACCTTAAATACACATAAATAATAATGTAAAGAAGATCACATCACAAGGTATATATAATCACATATTAAAATAAGATAGTACACAAGCGTATACAAAAAATAAAAAAATTAAGACACATAACTTGAAATTGGTTGAAAAATTGTGTACAGTCAAACTAATTAAAATAGAACTCAAAGTAATATACTTATTCCTCACCATAAACAAATACATACCGATTGGGTTGGAAGAATTGAATTCTCCGAACTACTGTAATATATGTTCCGTATTCCATAAATAAAAGAGACACCAATTGAATGGAAATTAGGTCCGTCGGAGAAATTAATTGGTTGGTATGTGTACACTACAATTGAATGACATGTATATAGACACAATTGCACAAATATGACTGTCATACTCGGAATTGGTTTTAAAAATAATATACTTGGATTAGTATATGATGTGCAGTGGAATTCCTTCATAAAAAATTTATATACCACCAAATTAATTTCAGCAGACGTGATATTATCTTCTAACTACTACCTTGACATATGAGTTTGGGAATTTTTCTAACTTAATTTAGTAAAGATTCGTACTAATAATGTATTATAAATTAGAGAGAAAAGAGAGAAAAAATAAAGAGGTAAATGAACTTGTATATTATTATGAATCAAAGCTCTTATATACATAGGGGAATAAGAGATATAAAAGATAATTATACATAGGGTTTCGGAGGTACCACTGTCATATACTAATACAATATAATATTTACAATAATATGCATTTTTTTTTCCTTTCGCGTCATTTTGTTTTTGATATAAAAGATTAATTTGCAATACACTTTTATTAAAAAATAAATTTATAATTAAATTTTAGATATGTTGATAAGTTCTCCGTTTGGTAAATTTGTTTATAAAAAAGTTTGTAAATATAAATTTTCCAAAACCATTTTTTAACTATGCCATTGTTTGGGATTGATTTTCATCAAATTTTAATCAATTTTCCTACCGTTGTAATTTAACTACAGCCGCAATGTTTTGAAGACATTCAGCAGAATTACAAATATATCATTCTCTCATTTAATCGTTTAATCAATTTATCGCGTTCTACATTGTAAATAATTGATATAAAGAACAACGTAGAAACATCTACTGTTCAGATCAATCATCCAAATGATACATAATTTCATAGTTATGTTACATGCACTTGTCTATCTTTTCTTCGCGTCTATATTGAATGATTTCATAACCTCTGTTCTGAGCCATCCATGTGTACGTTGATCTGTGTATGCAGTCGGAGTATTCTAAGTAGTAATCCGAGTCGATCAGGCTGGATATGAATTCTAACAAATTCATATCTATCTTCATCCTCTCGTGGTTCTTGATTATCTGTGCAGCTGGAGATCTAAGATAGTTTATAATTCTCAAATTTATTTCGTTCTTATAAAACAAGAAGTCGTTGTATTCTGGACACCAGAATGGTCTGAAAACCCATGTCATCATTTTCGTTTGCCTAAACAAATGATGCATATCTTCCATATGTTGAGAATAATATATATTTTTTATTTGTTGTATCAAATCTTCTGGTAAATTGGAGAACAATTGTCCAAACTCATGATTTTGGTCCACTGCGAGTCGAGGTGACGATTGAGAGGAATTCATGTTTCGCAGGCCGAATTCGTAATGGTGTATGTCAATCTTCCAAGTTAATTGGTGTATTGGTGTACTACTTATAGGTATTGACCTGGAACACATGTCGTCTACCTTAATTTGAAATTCAAATTCTCCCTCCTAAACTCCCGCCCTACAGTACGAAGATTCTAAATTCAAAATTCAAATTCCAACACATGGGACCGAGAACATATGGAATCTTCAGTCCACGCAGTGACATGGCCCCCCCAAATTGCGGGCAAACCTATAGTATTACGATTTGCCCGCCCGCCGGGTTCACTTTCCTACAGCCAGCTAGTCGAATCCTGGCCCTCCGCTCTTCGGATCCACATGGTTGATTCAGATCAACCGCCGAACTTGAAATTGGCCGTGCTTCTAATTTGTAGCCTCACGATTAAGATGGTCCGTTCAATCACGAGCATTTAACTCTGTCATGCACTTGTATAAACGTGATGATCTTTTATCACTGTCTTGTTGGTTGTGATGAACATTTTACATATTGTGATTCTTTCAATATTTATAACATTTTTAATCATCTTATAGATATATATTGAAATTCATTTTCAATGTCTGAACAGGGACCTGTGTTTGATAGAGATTATAAGACGAAAACAATACAAGCTTGTGCTCATGGAGATTGGAGTCACATAATTTTAAATCTGCCCAGTTTTAGTAAATATACTTGCTCAAGGTTGATGAATCATGCACTGAAGATTGATAAGTGTTTGATAACCTACAGAGCTCAATTTTTGATCAATTCTGAGGGAATTGTTAAGAGTTCAGGTTCATGACACCAATGTTGATTCAGATGATTCTAGGTAGGCTGAATATGTTTTCCTAGTAACGTGTAATGTTAACATGGTTTATTACGGTAGCAGTTGGAGTTCCAACGAGGAGAAACAGTTTCCATGGAGATTGATGTACAGGTTGGAGAATACTAATATCAGAACTGGTGTTAAGTTTTGTAAGTTGAAGGGTCAACTTAAACTCTGTTCGTGGCCGCAGGCAACTGAGATTGCGTTGCGTAGTCCAGAAATTCAGATTATGTCGAGTATGTCGAGTAATTTCTTGAAGGATGATGTTGATGTTTGGCATGTTGGATATGTTAATTTGAATCCAGTGCTAAACAGATGCCTTAGCGTGGTTGACATGAGTAAGATGAGCATCGATTCAGTGAGGACGATACCTGGTCTTAGTTATCATGATTTTTCTAGGCGATCGTTATTTTGGCCAATTGTCGATTGCAATACTTCACAGAATCTAGATGTGAAGCCAGAAGATAGTGTTAGTCCGGTGTCTAGTTCGAGGAAAGACGAATCGTTGGTTTGTTCAGTTCCTTGACCGGACATCAAATTATAGATATTGTTAAGTCAGCTTATGATAGGGGTCAGAAGGATGTTAAACAAAAACTTGTAACGGATAGTTCGAAATCTTGACATTAGATGCAATGAAATATCATGTTGTACATTGTTGTTTCTCTAGAAGAGTGGTTGTTCGATTAGAAAGATCCGATCAAGAGAGTAGTAATCCTCAAGAATGGATAGTGGTGAACTTCTGGATTTCTTTCCGGGTATTTCATGTAGTCTATCACTGTGACAATTTTGTTGACATCTACGAAGTCCATGTACCTGCATTCTATTCCTTCATAGTAGTTGAACCTTTCTTCCATCGCGCAAATTATGTTGCTTATGTCTTGTGATTCTACGATGGCATTCATTTTGTACATGCCATCGACCCCTTCATTTACTATTTCTCTCACTCTGATGTGCATTCCGGAGTGTATATCATCAGCGAAGAATGCCAACAAATTATAGTCTGGACACCAGAATGGGTAGATGATCTTCGTCATTTTTAATAGGTTGTGGAACCTGGCCTCCGTTTCCATGTATTCCCTCCAGTAAATATCTTTTACGTGATCCTTCATATATTGAGGCAACATTCTGAAGATGTGTTCAAAATTCAGAACTGGGCAGCTATTCGATGAAGATGATGCCATTTGTATCTTCTAATGAGTTGTATTTTGTATCGAGTGTAGTCGATGTTGAGCAATTAATTTATAGCTCATATTGTGTTCAGACATTTGATTTGTGAATCTCTTTATGTCAAATCAGAAATAGATGTATGTAAGAACTGTAGATTCGAATTTAAAAATGTTTGGTAAATTTTGTTCGTAATGTATTTGTTTTTTTCATGTAATGAAATGAAATATTTGTTTAATATATTTAAATATAAGTTATTGTATTAAGATAGTAAAAATTCTTATACTACTATACGAGCTGTCGATAAATTAATTTTGTAAATATCTATTAGTCTCTTTATTTCATTTTGCGATTTGAAAATTGTAAACATGATACGAATCATGGTGGGCTTGACGGAATGAACTACAAATCAAGCCAAACAAAGCTTCAAAAATCAAAACTGCTTGAACGAAGAAGGTTTGATGCTAAACCAAGTGAGCAAGCCAAGAGACAAGTCGAGAATAGGGTTGAGAAATCAAGAAAATTAAGAATTAAAAAGAAGCAAAGTTACGGCCGCAAATTAAGTATCTCACGGCCATAGTCCATTATTGGATCAAAATGAAGAAATCAAGATTTTTAAAGTTACGGCCGTAACTGGAGGATCTCACGGCCGTAAGTCACTTTCGGGTAAAATGGAGGAATTCAGCAAAATAGAACATACGGCCGTAACTCCTACTTTCACAGTCGTAAACCTGAAGCAGAAATACAGTCACAGCCGTAAGTTTTGTTTATCACGAATTGCGTGGATTTTTATTTTCTTTTCGTGTTTTAATTCCTTTTTCAATTTTAGGTTAGTTCGAACTCTATTTTTAGTCCATTAGCAACTAGGGTTTTACTTTGCTTATTTATATTCTATTTTCTTTCATTGTAACATTAAGTTATTGGATGAATGAAATATATTGAGTATTTTTACTCTTTAAAGGTAAGGATTCCCTTTAACTCGAACTTATCAAATATTGTGTGATATTTGTGGCGTTTAACAAATTTAACTTATCAAAGGAATTGGACAACTTTGTAGCGTTCACCCCATTATGGTTCTTGTTTCCTCATCGTAACGGGTCTCGAGTTTAATATACCCCTAGTTCTTGCATCGTGAGGCTCGGGTCGTAGTGTTATCGTCCGTTCCAACCTGAATTCGGAACTTTCCCGACGTTTCTTCCGCGTGTTCGTCGTGACCCCCTCCCCGGGATCACATCAGTTGGTATTAGAGCTAGACTCTGTATTCAGGTTTTATCTATCCTAGTTTGATTTTGTGTTTTTATCATAGAGTCTACATAAAATTATCCATATCTTGTTATTGAATCTTGTTTTCAAGTTTTCTTGTTCTTCGTGTTAGTCATAATTTTTCCAATTTTGATCCATATAAAAATCCAACAAAAAATTCAGAAGTGATTATTTTATTCGATTCTTATCCAAATCTTGTTCCGTTTATTTTATTGCTTTCGTATCGAATATTCGAATTTATAAAAATAAAATATTTTATTTATTTAATTCCGAAAATTCATTATTCCAAAATTCAAGAACCACTTTCTTGAATTTCCTTAAATTCTTGATATTCCTTGCCTTCCAAGTCAAAATTAAAATTCATTATTAGTCCTTGTGTCAAACTATTATTTCATTCCATTCCAAATGTTTAGAGTTCGAGAAAATTCATCATCTAGGAAAGATAACCATCAGTCTTCTCTGCTTGTCATAGTGGAGAAACATTTTGATGAGTTCGCTGCGAAAATGGATGTGAAAGTGGATGCGAAATTAGATGCGAAGTTGGGGAGGGTTAAGAACTCAGTGGATATACATAGTGCAGAACTTGCTCAACGGCGTGAAAGGGAATATATGTGTAACCATAAACCCAGGGTTGGAATTGAAGTTGATTGGGAAGAAGAGATTAATGCGAAGGCACTTTTGAAGATTCGAACATAAATTTATGAGGAAAGGATGATGTATGAATGGAAGGCTAGAAAAGAAGTGAAGTTAAAAAAGAAAGAGGGGGAAAGAGAGGTTGTGGCTAAATTACAAAAGGGGAATGAAAGTGAGAATGTGGTGGATTTACAATTGAAGCCTCAGGATAGGATTGTTGAGGTTGAAACTGAGGAGTTGAAATTAAAATCAGATGATCAAACTCCAAAATTTAATGAGGAAGAGGTGGCAGTTGTAGTTGAATTGCAAGAAGAACCTCGAGATAGGGATGTTGAAAAGAAGGAGGGAGACTTGAAACATAAATTAGAAGTAATGGAAGAAACTCCAAAATCTGGCGAGGAAAAGGTAGAGTTGGGTAGTGAGGGAATCATTGTAAATACAATTGTTAATGATGGGAAGCATGAGTTAGAAGTTGAGGTGGGTGTTCAAGATTTGAGCTTTATAGTGGAAGATCTACATTTGGGTAGTAGTGAGGAAGTGTATGAACATGGTGATAAAAATGTGGAGTTCGGAGAAGATGTGGTTGGGCTTCATGT
Source organism: Ligustrum vulgare (assembly GCA_963555705.1). Taxonomy (NCBI): domain Eukaryota; kingdom Viridiplantae; phylum Streptophyta; class Magnoliopsida; order Lamiales; family Oleaceae; genus Ligustrum; species Ligustrum vulgare. The sequence continues at coordinate 49,926,128 of OY743174.1, forward strand.
TAAAAATATTGAGCAAGAGAGTGAAAAGGTTGAAAGAGGCGAAGAGAAGAGCCTCATTGTGAGAAAGGAGGATAGGGAGGTGATCTATCACGAATACAAGGATCCATACCTTGTACCTTTTAAAACTAACATTTCCCTCCCCATTTTATTTCAATCTTTATTGCAGGTTGATCATGGAAGCTTGAATCGCGTAACCTTCGCCAATTATCCCTGTGTTTCAATGTCTTCTTGTCTACCGATTGGAGAAGCATCTCTTTTTGAATGCATGTCATGGAATCCATAATCTCCCATTTGATCTAGAAGGTACAGTGAAACATCAAGAACAACATTATGATTCGGGACAATCATCCTGAAGATGGAGGGAATGATACGAATCATGGTGGGCTTGACGAAAAGAACTACAAATCAAGCCAAACAAAGCTTCAAAGATCAAACACTGCTTAAACGAAGAAGGTTCGATGCTAAACCAAGTGAGCAAGCCGAGAATCGGGTTGAGAAATCAAGAAAATTAGAAATTAAAAAGAAGCAAAGTTACGGCCGCAAATTAAGTATTTCACGGCCATAGTCCATTCTTGGATCAAAAATGACGAAATCAAGATTTTTAAATTTACGACCGTAACTGGAGGATTTCACGGCTAAAAATTTAAAGTTGTCTATCTTTTATGTTTAAACAAACATACTGTCACAGATATGTCTGAACAGTAGAAAATTAACAGTGAATCGTTAAGATTTGTTTTAGCGTAATACCAGATGAGTCTTGCTGATGCAGATTCGTCTGGATTGTACAACGTAAATAGACAATATAAAGTATACAGAATTATAAGAAGACAAAAACACAATAATTGAGCTTAACGTGGGAAAAACCCTAACAGGGAAAACCCACGTGCCCGCACTCTGCGGACAAAAATCAATCACTATATAAGAAAAGAGTTTATACAGATCAATCTAAACTACAAGATAAATCTAAGTATAGACTTATCAAACATCCAAGAAATAGATCACTCATTGATCCTTCTATGACATGTAATATGAGCTGGCGTCCCACCACTCTTCAGTAGCTTTCTTTAAATCTGCAATACTCTTCAGCAACCTCGAACTCCAGTACGAAGATGATTCAAACCTCCCGTTTGATCTTCACGCTGAAAGTCTTTTCTTCTCTAAGTGATTAATTCCTCCTCCCGAAGAACCGAAGTCAAAAACACAGTTGAAGTCGTGAATATAAGTGCACCACATGAAAATTAGCTTCAAAACTTCTTAGAGAAAACATCCATTTTTCTCTAATTTAAATGTAATCGGATTGCTTGTCCATCAAGAATCCTTGTTGCATAAAATCTCAATTACCTGCAAGTCAATCAAAGATAATTAGAGATAATGGTAAGATAATCATAAATCTTACCATAAGTGAAGATAAGTTAAAATATTTTCAATTGGTTATGGAATAAAAGATCTTAACATATGAAGTGATAAACTTGACTAACAAGAACTAAGATACTCGGCCATATCAAGAAAAAGATCTTACCATATAAAGTGATAAACTTGACCACCAAGAATCAAATCATCAAGATTTCGGCCTAATCACAAGCTTATACTCGACCAATAATAAACTTGGATATTCAGGAATAAATCATCAAGAAACCGGTCCAATCACAAGATTATACCACAAGATTTCTAGATCAACATAGTTTGATCAAATATCAATATTTCTTGGTTAGACAAAATAATCATCATTTCCAAAATTAAAATGATTATCACAAATTAGGAGATATTATATTTAAACAATATTTATGTAATTTAATTAAACTTAATAAATTATTAAATACACGTATGTAGTAATTATATTAATTTTACTTAAATTAAATATTTGTAGAAAAATAGAAAATGCCAACTTATACTAAGTTAACAACAGCCTTAAGTCACTTTCGGGTAAAATGGGGGAATTCAGCAAAATAGAACATACGGCCTTAACTCCTACTTTCACGGCTGTAAACCTGAAGTAGAAATATAGTCACGGCCGTAAGTTGAGTTTATCACGAATTGCGCGGATTTTGATTTCCTTTTTGTGTTTTAATTCCTTTTTCAGTTTTAATTATTTTAGATTAGTTAAAACTCTATTTTGAGTCCATTAGCGACTAGGGTTTTATTTTACTTATTTATATTCTATTTTCTTTCATTGTAACATTAAGTTTTTGGATGAATGAAATATATTGAGTGTTTTTACTCTGTAAAGGTGAGGATTCCCTTTAACCCGAACTTATCAAATATTGTGTGATATTTGTGGCATTCAACAATTCGAACTTACCAAAGTAATTGGACAACCTTTGTGACATTTAACCCATTATGGTTCTTGTTTTCACATCGTAACGGGTCTCGGGTTTAATATACCCCTAGTTCTTGCATCGTGAGGCTCGGATCGTGATGTTATTGTCCGTTCCAACCTGAATTAGGAACTTTCCCTGCGTTTCTTTCGCGTGTTCGTCGTGACCCCCTCATCGGGATCACATCAAAACATTTCAACTTTTAGAAATCAAAAAATTATAAACTCGATTTCAGTCATCAAATTAAAATTGTAAAGTACAAAATAAGTCACATGTTCATGTCTTACTCCGCCTAAATAGATTAAGAAAACTAGAGAATGAATAATTAGCTGTTAACAGAAATATACAAGTCACAATTTTATGTTTTACCTTTTAAGTATTTCTCATTATATATGAATGCAAAATTTATGTCGAGCATTATACATTTATAATTAATTCAATAAATAATTGTCAATTATATCTTTCATGTATCGCACTGGTGCGATTACTAGTTGTCATAAAACCCAACCATTACTTACCTTTTATTAAATCTTTGACTTCGTCAGCATCATAATTATTTCCTCATCCCGCACAATATCCGAGAAGGACCCATGTCAAGTTTTCAACTGCACTCTCCACCAATAGGCTTGACTACTAGAAAGAATATGACATAGCTCAAGTGGTGAAAGTTGATGGTGGAAAAATCTGGCCTCGTTCGCAGTTACGGGATGAGAGTTCAATTCTAAAAAATGAAAAAGGTCTTTGACAAGCGGAGTTAAAGGGCAAATCCTCAACCCTGTACCACTTGAGGCACGTCCTGCGATTTACCTCATTTACCAATGTTCAGATCAAGACAGGTGAGGACCGTTGGGGTTGTTGTTCAACCTTTTTTACGAGAAAGAATATGCACTGTTTATTGGTCTTAATTAAGCCAGCCTGGCTATTTGTAGAAGTTGATTGGGCAACACTAGTTATAATGCATCTAACATCTCCTTGTTAGTGATAAGGTTAGGAGACTTTACGTGCCTCAAATCCAATGTTCTCAATCCACGTTTGGAATCATTATAAATAAATCAAATTTACTAATGATTTTTTCCCACCAAATAGACAATGGATGCATGCAAGGACGGATCCATAGCATGGCAAGTCGACATGCTCATCCGTTATAGATACGTCGAGAGAAAAAATTGTTAAGTTTTTTGGCATTTTTTGGATTGGAACTTGAGAAATACAGTTATTTGATCGATGTCCGTTCTAATTGAACAAACTTTCTGAACGATTGTTTTAATTGAACAAAATTTTTGGTTCCGTCCCTGAATGCACGGCACAATTATGCCCGCAAAACAATCCACAAATAGTGTAATGAACAAACAAATCAAAGTATTACGGACTTGTGGCTCAACTTGGGTTCACAAATTAATTAAGTAGGGTTATTTATTTATTTATTATTGTACAAGAGATTACAAATGTTAATTAATTGATCAGTGGACAATCGATATCAACTATAGAATCCACCCAATAATTTTTGAGTTTGAACAATATAAAGGCCTAATCTTATCTCACACCATTAAACTGTTGGTAAGTCGAAGGCGAAGACTTTCTTTGACTTATCCACCAGGGCATAGATTAAATACTATGATATGATATGATGTGTCTAAATTTTTAATAACTTGAAATATTACAATGGCGTATATGACCTTGACAAACCTCGCAGCCTAAAAAACTTGTTAGAAATATAAAAGCGAAATTGATATATTGATATTCTTGTTGTAAATAACTCAATACAATCAATCCTATTTATAGGGAAAAATACCTAACTTTAGAAGGAAAGAAAATAAGATTTCTAATAGTAAAAGGAAACTAAACAAAATAAGGAAACATACAGCAGTGATATGTTCCCAACCAGTGGAAAATAATATGACTCCTACAGCTGAGTTGGACTGCCACATAGACGGATGGCTGGGACCCACTCCAACAAAATAAAAATTGAAATCCTTTTTACTTTTTGAGCACAACTGGTCGTCTGAACCCTTCCTTCCTTCCGAACCCGTCGCCATTGAACCGAACCCAGCCCCCTGCTTCTGAGTATTCTTTATATACATCCTCCACCGTCGACTGGTGCAACTCCGGCCGGCCTTCCCAGCGGCGTCCCTTTCCTCCGCCGACATTTTGCAACTTCGGTCGACCTCCTTCCACCATCCACATCCCCAGACGCGTCTTCTAGTTTGTAAATATACCATGGTTCCCAGCTCGTCTTCTCCACCTCCATTATTTTGAAGCTCTTCTTCTCCCAGAACAGGTGTGTTTAAAAAAATCATTTACTGCCTAAAATGTGCGGGAAGAAAATGTGCTGTCTTAGATATCTTTGTTAACTCATATTTCCAATATTATTGGAATAAACTCTATTGGTTGAGAGCTATATCTAGTCTACACGAGGATTTGATTATATCAGCTCTCTATTTGATTTCTGTCTGCTTATTGTAAACTTGCTGGAAGTTGGGGTTTGATCAAGCATACTTAATTGCAGTAGCCATCTGAGTCATCATTCCAATGATTATTGTTATGATGTTTTTGGTTGGTTTAATGAAGATTTTAACAGCTTTTGATTACAATTACCCCAAAAATTTATGAATGACGAGACATTTGAATATACTGCCCACATATGTTTAGCTGTAGATTATCAGAACCTTAAAAATAAAGATTGTGCATGCCCAAAAGCTTCTGAATAAAGAAATTGTTGGAAATTACTATATATAGTTTACTTTTTGGAATTTGTTAGCTATGTAAGTTGATTTGGCATCCAATATTTATGTAGGGATGGAATCAGACACGATTGATAATGTGTTTGTCCCGCAAGTTCCTGTGAACTGTATTCCAAAAACAGGGCAAGAGTTTAATTCGCACCAGGAGGCCTACAATTTTTACAATGCATATGCACGTGAGGGGGGCTTCAGTATTCGGAAACAAAATAGTAAGAAGCACAACAGAACAAATGAAACTTACTGGAAACAGTTTGTTTGTTACAAGGAAGGTAAGACAAATGAAACCTATCAGTTGCATTGCAAGAATGCGGTTTTACGGAAAGTGGAAAGAAATCGCGGGCAGACACGCACATGATGCAATGCAAGATTAACAGTGGTGAAGCAACAGACAGGGGAGTCTTGGGTTGTGAAACAGTTTACAGAACAACATAACCATGGCCTTACAACTCCTAGCAGAGTACATTTCTTGAGGTCTCACAGGGTAGTCTCAGCTACGAAGAAGGCATTGACACAACAGTTAGGAGAAGCAAATATACCGACTTGTCAAAAATTACGAATTATGGAAATCGATGCAGGAGGGCCATCATCTGTCGGTTTTGGGGGGAGACATTTAAGGAACTATGAAGCAAAATTACGGGAAGAGCGAAGGGGACACAATGCTGAATCACTTATTGAACATTTTGCATTCCAGAAAGAAAGAGATCCTAATTTTTACTACGCCTACGAGACTTATTCAGATAATAGGTTTGTTAGGTGTTTCTGGGCAGACAGTGAATCTCGCAGATCTTATGCATTTTTTGGCGATTGCGTAGTGTTTGGCACAACGTACAATACAAATGAATATGCTATGATTCTTGCGCCTTTTGTTGGAGTGAACAATCATCGAAAAACTGTTATATTTGGGTGTTCGCTGTTGAGCGATGAAACAACTGCTTCATTTGTTTGGTTGTTGTCGAAATTTGTTGAAGCAATGCCACAAAATATGACATTGGGTGTTATAATTATAGATCAAGATGCGGCAATTTCAAGTGCTATTTCAACTGTCTTGCCTTTCACCTTGCACAGGTATTGTTTGTGGCATATTTTGAACAAGTTTGCCGAGAAAATTAATGTTATGCTCCACAATGATGAGTACCACAAACTTGTCAATATTGTTAAACAATCTGAGTCCCTAGACGAATTCGAACAACAATGGAATGCTATCATGGAGACCACAAATTTGGGTTCAAATCACTGGCTACATACCATGTACCAAATACGCAGTCGATGGGTTCCGGCTTTTGTGAGACATGTATTCAGTGCAGGGATGTCCAGTAGCCAAAGATCGGAAAGTGGTCACTCATTTCTGAAGAAGTTTGTAAACAGAAATTGCTCTCTAATTGGATTTCTTGCACGTTTCAATCGGGCGCTTGCTCATCAGCGTAATGAAGAGCTTTCTGCTACCCATATTGATATCAGCGAGAAGCCTAGACTCAATACAAAGTGTTTGATGGAGCGACAAATGGTTCAAATCTACACAAAAAAAATATTCCTCCAATTTCAGAAAGAACTCGAAGAGAGTCACTTATACATATGTTCAAAGAAAGTAAGTGAAGGCGATGTTAAAGCGTACAATGTAGTCCGTTTTGAGGAAGGAAAAACTTTTGATCGCCATCGAGAGTTAACTTACAATACTGTGACTGACTTTACGGCTTGTTCTTGTCGCATGTTTGACTTTGAAGGCTGTCCTTGTCGACATATGATATGTTTTTGGAAAAAAAAAATGGATGATGTTGGTTTATGATAAATACATTCTACGACGGTGGACAAAAAATGCCAAAGAGGAATCTTTGTTCGATGATTCAACTAGATTATCAATTGAAGCTGGCAACTGTTGATCCTTGATGGCAAGACACGGAATGTTGTCTCATAAGGCTACCCATTGGTCGACCATGCATCTCTTACAGATTCTTGCAGTGCTTTTCTCATGGGCAATTTTGATCTTTTGTATGCTAGATTACAACATCTCGATGATGGGTCCCCTGCTGGTATTACAAAGTCCTCATCCAGGACTCATGATGTATCACAACATGTTGGTGACCCAAAGCCTGTTCGGGCGAAAGGGTGTGGAAAACACCTTAAGGGGTTCAAAGAAATTGCAATGCGATCATCAGGTAGACAATGTGGAATTTGTGATGGTCAAGGACATGACAGGAGACGGTGTCCACATAGACTACGAAGCAGGTATTATAGAGCCATGTCTATATTATTGTGTTTTTCATATTCAAGTAGTTGACAAATTTTATTTTTCCCAGTGCGAACGCGTCACAAGAGCCATATGTACCCGAGGTAGTCATTGAGGGTACGCAAGATGTTGAAGTGGAAGAAGGAACTTATACAAGTCATTGTAGCAGCCACGGTGTTTGGGGGAGTGGATTTTGGTAGGTATTCATGGGTCAAGTTTATTGATGTAACTTTGTTTTTGGAAGTAAAAGTCAATATTACGATATGTTTTTGAACAAAGCCTCAAATGTATTTACTTTCCATTTCCTAGTTATAGGAAAAACAGTGAACTTCTTTAGATTGAATTTCTTTTGTGAGAGGCACGGGTTAGTAATGGAACCGTTGTTATAAGGAAAAAAGACTCAACTTATTAACTTGTCTCGTTCTTTGACTTTTATAAAGTGTAATTGGAGGGAAAAAAAGAGCATGGAAACCAACTGATCTTATGAATTTTTCATTTTCCCAATTCATTCAAGGTAGTAAACTTCATGGTAAAATAAAACAAGCCATATTTTGCTAAGATTGCTAAGATGTGAACAAATCTAGTGTAATTGGAGGGGGGAAAAAGAGAGCATGGACACCAAATGATCTTATGAATTTTTCATTTTCTCAACCTACTGCTAACCGACCACTTTGGTAAATGTTAACCTACCATCAAATTCAAAAGGTAGGTTAACCTACCAAAGAGGTCGGTTAACCTACTGCTAACCGACCACTTTGGTAGATGTTAACCTACCATCAAATTCAAAAGGTAGGTTAATCTACCAAAGAGGTCGGTTAACCTACTGCTAACCGACCACTTTGGTAGATGTTAACCTACCATCAAATTCAAAAGGTAGGTTAACCTACTGCTAATCGACCACTTTGGTAGATGTTAACCTACCATCAAATTCAAAAGGTAGGTTTACCTACCAAAGAGGTCGTTTAACCTACTACTAACCGACCACTTTGGTAGATGGACACCTACCATCAAATTCAAAACCCACCTACCGTTAACTGAGTTTATTATAATGTGGGTAGCTGGGGGGGAAGATCTTTGTTGATGGACACGATTTTGAGAGAGAGAGAGCCGTTGGTTTTTCTTGAGGATTTTTCTGTCCTTCTAAATTGTTAGGTAAGTTTGAAAATTTATCAAGATAATAAGGATAATTTAGTCTTTGTATAAGGATGGATGCCATTTTAACTTATCAAACAAAAATTTGCCTTTTTGACTTAATTCCTTTTGACCGTGGCCCTTTCAATAAATCCCCCCGTGAACAAATCTAGTAGTCTACCAATATATATATATATAACAAAGCAGGACATGAACTTGCAAAACATAAATACTACATTTACCATCATCCAAGGCCTGTCACTTTACAATACATGAACTTGCAAAACAAAAATACTACATTTACCATCATCCAAGGCCTGTCACTTTACAAGACATGAACTTGCAAAACAAAAATACTACATTTACTAATCATCCAAAGCCTGTCAAAATACGATTTCACACAACAAGCTTTCAAGTTGCCATACAAAATATGAAAATAACACGATTATTTATGATTTTCCACAACTACGCAATGCAACACCAACATCTCCGAGGCGGACTGACTTCACGTCGAAGTAGAGTTATATTTTCATTCATCGCCTCTTGTCTTGCCAATAATATCGACACGTTGCAGTTCAGCTCAGATAATTGTCTTTGAAGCACTTCAAAAGTGTCGTGTTGACGTCCCGATGTTGCTTGAAGCTCGTCAACCCAATAGAAGCCACGACACTTGACACCATCCTACGTAAACGAACAGAGTAGATACTTTAATGTAAAAAAAAAAAAAAAAGGAAGGCAAAACTTGATTTCATCAACCTAGTGTACCTTCAAATTGTCGCATTTCAAAAATTTGCGGTTTGGATTCTTTTCTGTGCGTGATGTGTAAAGCGTCATGTTAGACCCGCAACGTGGACAAGATTTTGCATCATTCTTGCTAGACGTAGACATTCTTGCGGATTCAAAATAGAATTATCCCTATGCCAAACTTGTGCCATCACAAAATCTAACTAAGTGTTCATCACAACAACAAATATGCATGGTCTATTGGATTACTATAACTGGGTTGGCACTTATGAATTATTTCATATGCAAATCAAAAACTAGCAAATAGCGGATTATACCTAAACTAGCAAACAATAACTAGCAATTTGAACATCATGCCTCTTGGATTACTATAACAGATAATTTTCAAATTTCCATAATCTAAGGGCAAATTCTAGAAACGTGAAATTCAGATTACATACAAAACGTGAATTCGAGATTGCATAAAATAATTACCCAAGCCAGAAGGGATTAAATTTACCTAAAATAGTTACCTAAACTAACCAAAATAGCTGAGATTAATTTCAAATGAATTCCCTGCGCGTCTCAAATGTTGGTGCGGTAGGAGATGTAATTTCACATCGATGGCGTGCAAAGTGGAAGTAGGGCAGAAGAAAAGGTGGAGGAAGAAGAGTGGAAGCCGGGGCAAAAGAAAAATCGAATCTAATTTTTTGGGGGAAGTCAATGGCAAAAGAAACGTCGGGGATGTGGATGGTGGAAGGAGGTCGACCGAAGTTGCAAAATGTCGGCGGAGGAAAGGGACAACGCTGGGAAGGCCGGCCGGAGTTGCACCCGTCGACGTTGGAGGATGTATATGAAGAATACTCAGAAGCAGGGGGCTGGGTTCGGTTCAATGGCGACGGGTTCGGAAGGAAGGAAGGGTTCAGACGACCAGTTGTGCTGAAAAAGTAAAAAGGATTTCAATTTTTATTTTGTTGGAGTGGGTCCCAGCCATCCGTCTATGTGGCAGTCCAACTCAGCTGTGGGAGTCATATTATTTTCCACTGGTTGGGAACATATCACTGCTGAGGAAACATAATATTGGATTCCTAATCAGACTAAAATAACAAAAGGAAATTGATATTAATAGAAAATAATCATATATTTCAACCCTTCCCCTCAAGTTGATGCATAGATAAACATCGACTTGAAAATAATGTAAACAACAAACTTGAGCAACTTCAAGTAAATAATGAGGTACTTCCCATTTCTTCCAATTTCAATAGTCTTCTTGAACAATGTCATAACGAAGGATCAACTGGATACATTAAAATCCACAACCATTAAAAAACGAAATCCTTAGTCCAGACAAAAAGGAAAGCCAACATACAGAGACGTAAACCGGTCAAGAGAATCGCCTTATCATCAAGGTTGACCTAACAAAGAAACTGATATTATGAATAAAAGGCTAATAAAAAGACACCAAGAAAGATAGGGGAATTGGAAATCTAGGGGCGGAATTGCACAAATTGAAAGATTGGGGGACTGAAATGTAAATTCTGGAAAATGAGGGACCAAAAAGGTAATTTTGAAAGATAGGGGACTGGATTTGTATAATCCGAAAGATTTGGGGTTGAATAAACTTTTGGAAAAAGATGAGAGACCAATATATAAATCTGAAACATGAAGGGCAAATTTGCCCTAATCAATCACTAGGAGCAATCCATACCAACCAGAATAAATTAAATCAGTCCATTAAGACCCAAATAGCCAACAACCAACAAGCAGCCCAGATTTTGGTATGAATCGATGCTTGTTTTGAGTCAAAAATATGGTGCAATTGCTGCTGTAGATCTCCTCTGAAAACGAAAACAAATTTTGGCTGGCAACAAGGCTGGATGCTACTGGGCTTCTCCACAACAGAAAAATAACTTTTGGCAAAGAATAAAATAACCATGAAAATGGTCGGGTGAGCTGCAGCCCGCCGCTCGCCGGAGTACGGAACTTGGCCGAAAACCTAAACCAAAGATCGATGCAAGCTCTGATACCATGTTGAAATATAAAAGCGAAATTAATATTCTTTTTGTTCTTGTTGTAAATAACTCAATACAATCAACCCTATTTATAGGGGGAAAGACCTAATTTTAGAAGGAAAGAAAATAGGATTCCTAATAGTAAAAGGAAACTAAACAAAATAAGGAAACACAATATTGGATTCCTAATCAAACTAAAATAAAATAAGGAAATTGATATTAATAAAAAAAATAATTATAATCATATACTCCAACAAAACTCATGCTAAGGTACGCAAAATATGACAGTTTGCTGAACTTTGCCTAAAACATTTTTCTTCCTCTCTTGGATCATAGTATAATAATCTTATTTAAGTAGTAGAGTGATTTTAGTCACGAGAACCCACTTTTTCACGATTCTCCATTTTTTATATTTAGATTCTGTTTATTAAAAGTTTTGTATTTAAAATTTTTTTTTTTTATATTTTTCAAGATATATTATGTTGTTGAAAATGAAGAAAGAAAATATATATACTTAAAAAGTTATTTGAATAAATGTGTTATTTAAAAACATATTTTAAATACCTTGTCAAATAGAGGCTTACAAAGTCTCCTCAATCAAATGAAAAAATAAAAATTTTAATTTTATAGGTCACGCTCTCTATAATAATGTACAACCTGTTCAGATAAGTTGATTATTTTTTGTTTATAATCATTCCAATTTTCAATACAATTTTTTAACCACACATATTTTTTCTCCCAATTTTTAACCATTTATTTACCTCGAGATTTGAAAAAAAAAATGTTTATAATTTGATTGAGTGCCGCTGAACAAAGGCGTAATGGTTTATACCAAAACATCTATTTTGGTAAGAATTTTTGTTTGTGGAATAATAATATAATGTTATCGAAATAAAATGGTTTATACCAAAACATCTATTTTGGTAAGAATTTTTGTTTGTGGAATAATAATATAATGTTATCGAAATAAAATAGAGGATTGAATGTGAAGTTGCTTAGCAAGTGGAAGCTTATCCAATCCCGAAAGAACTGTCTAGCCCTTATGTGCTACAGTGCCAGAACGGTGTAGCTTTGATTAAAAGTCATCTATTGGGTGCACCCTGTAATTAATTTTCCATAGGCAATACCATATTTTGCGCACCTTCATAGTGCACCAATGCATCATTAACCCACCCACCCATTCACTCACATCAAATTCTCCATACTCTCAACCATACCCAATCGCAAATTTACCAATCAAAACCTGCCGTCAGTCACATCAGCTTAAGACATCATACTTTTTTAAAAAAAAAAGACAATCAATCAGAAAGGTCTGAAGCTTAAATAGGGGACTCGTGTCAAAAGGGTAGACGACACTTGTCGCCTCCAGCGAACACTAATAGGCAAAGAAGAAGGAAAAGACGCGATCCATCTCTACTCTACCAGGGTAATTTTGTCGCTATATGTTGTCAAATTTTGGTTATTTTGATTTTCCCTCTACTTTCTGCATATGATATGAAACATATTCTTATTTTTTTTTACAATTATTTTCGTGTTTCGATTTTATTGAATTGGGCAATCTTTGAAACAATGGTAAATTGCAATTTGGATGTAGTGTTATAGTTTTTGAATTCTCGTACACTGAACTCCCCATACATGCAAGAGCAAGGAAGGGTGCAGGGTTTTGATTGGATTTTTATTTTTATTTTTTTAATTTTTTGGATCGGTACTGGTATTGGTTGTACTAGAAGGTTTTAACCGTTTTCGTCCGTTGTTTTCTTCCTTCATTTGGTTGTTCATGTTCATATTTTTGAGGAAAAAAGATGCAAATGAAAGCTGGGAAAGGGGAACAGAGAATTCTATTTGTTCTCTTTGCTTGAATTACACAGGTGTATATGCCTGTGTTGGTTGACAATCTACTCCGGTTGCTAAATTGTGACGATTATAATATTTGATCAGCTTGTAGTTCTCTTGGCAATCTTCTATAATGGGATCATACATGAACTTCAAGAAGTTTGGGGACACACTGCAGCCTGATGGCAGCGGGGTGACACCAGTGGGTAATTACCCATTGGATCGACAATCATCCGTATATTCCTTGACCTTTGATGAGTTCCAGAACACTTTGGCTGGACCCGGAAAGGACTTGGGATCTATGAACATTGAGGACCTTTTGAAAAGCATTTGGACAGCTGAAGAGACTCAGGTCATGTCTTCTTGTCCCGGTGGCGGAGATGGGATGGCCCCAGGTGGAAATTTGCAGAGGCAAGGATCTCTAACCCTGCCACGCACACTAAGTCAGAAAACTGTTGATGAAGTGTGGAGAGATGTACTTAAAGAAACTGTTGGTGCAAAAGATGGAAGTGCTGGTGGGGGATCAAATTTGGAGGCGAGGCAGCGAACTTTGGGTGAAATGACATTAGAAGAGTTCTTGGTAAGAGCCGGGGTTGTTAGAGAAGATATCCAGCCTTCTTGGCCGGCAAATAACAATGGAATCTATGACGGTTTACCTCTGGCAAGTGGTTTCAACAATGGTTCAACTATAGGATTTCAACAGCCACCTCAGAACCAAGGTGTGTTGGGTAATCAACTTGCAGGGAACAAAAATGTAGTCCACAATTTACGGGCCTTAGAGAAGAATATGGGTGGTGTTATATCTCTTGAGCAACAACCTAGGCAGCCACAGCCACTTTTTCCCAAACAAACGACTTTTTCATCTCCCATGCAACTTGGTAACTATGGAAAGCTGGCTAGCCCAGTGGTAAAAGGTCCAGTTGCTGGTATATCAAATCCTTCGAATAATTCTCTAGTTCAAGGTGGAGCAGTGGTCATGGGGGCGTCTGGCAATGGGGGCTCGACAGTTTCAGGAAGGTCTCCTGGAAATCTTCTAGTTTCAGATACAATTGCTAAGAGTGATGTAGATACATCTTCACTGTCCCCTTCTCCTCGTGCATTTCGTGAAGGTGGTCGAGGAAGGAGATCATACAGTTCTTTGGAGAAAGTAGTGGAGAGAAGGCGCAAGAGAATGATGAAAAACAGAGAGTCTGCTGCAAGGTCACGGGCTCGGAAGCAGGTGAATTTACAACACTCCATCTTACTTCTGTATTCCTTTATACTGCTCATAAAATTATTGAACATGGTTTTTGGTTCTTGTGGCCCATGAATGTTAATTCCTTCTCATTTGGCAGCGAGGTGAGAAGATGCACTATCTATAACTCAGTGTTCAGTTAAAGAATAAATCTATGTCAGGTGGTATAAACTCGATATTGAGAGACTACCAATGAGGATTCAAACCTATGATTCTTAATACTATATTGGAATTGCAGTTACTTTTACTGCATCCCTTATACTGGATGGATTTCTTCATTGCTAGGACAGAAAATGACTGTTTGCATTTTGGCACCGTCACATAGCTTCTGTTTGTTTTTATAACTTTTTGGAAAAAAAAAAAAAAAGAGTTTTGGGAAATTGTGTGGTTAAAAGTGGTTTGAAAAGTAAAAAATTGTGGGCTTGACTTTTTGGATAGTTGAGATTGATTACTGTAGAAAAAAGTTGTATTTTTTGTGTAAAATTTATAGAATCAAACAAGGGCATAGTAATCTTTTTGAAATCTTTCACGGGGATATTGCATTTGTTTGAATCTCTTTAAATTTTTCTCTTTTTTCCACCATATTCAATCTCAACTATCAATTAAAAGTTAAGCCCACAATATTTGACTTTTCAACCAAATCTCAACAATCTATTCTCATAAAAATCACAATTCATTTTAAAAAAAACACATTTTAAACAATATCAAACACACACTAGTCCCTACAATAATTATAGATCAATCAAACTTGATGATTAAAATTGGCCGGGAATATTTTAGGGACACAACTACTTGACATTGGACATGTTAATAATAGGTAAACAACACAATCTGATACCTATTCAGACGAAGATATGCCCTCTTTTTCTTCTTCTTTGGAAGTCGACCACAGTCACAGTGATCATAACCGCAAATATTGATCTACTGATAATTTCTGTGAGATTAGATCATGTTAAAATTGACATATATAATCACACTTCTTTTGTTCTTGAATTACTACACTCACATATGAAAAATCATGACTCAGTTTGATGTTAAAGTGACTTGATGACGTGTGAAACTCATACAGGATAATATTTAGATATATTTTACTATTCACCTTGGCATGTGGCGTTTGCAACTGTTATGATTCATAACTATGGGACTATAGTTTTTCCAGGACAAGATTCACAGTTTAGCTAGTTTACTACATATTCTCGAATCTCGATTGATAATGTTCTTCACATGAATGAAATCATGGCAGGCATATACCTTGGAATTGGAAGCAGAAGTAGCAAAGCTCAGAGAAATGAACCAAGTGATTCGGAAAAAACAGGTACACCCACTTGGGCAGTCAAATTCCACTTTTACAAGACGATTCTGGAAATTCACAATTTTGACAGAATTTCTTGCTGTATTCACATATTTCTACAGGCAGAATATATGGAGATGCAGAAAAATCAGGTATAAAACATCTAAACTGCTACAAATCCCTGCCTTCACATCTCTCACATTATGAAAGGTCTAGACAGTAACAAAAATAACTTTTGAGTGAGTTATTCCATAGTAAATATGCACTAATTTATGCTACCAAAAAGACTGATACTTATATTTTCTTCACTTGTATGTATGCTATGGAGAAATGAAGTCACCATTAGTATAATGTCATTGCTCCCTTTCGATTTACTTATTAAACCAAAGAGTTCAACTTATCTTGCTGAAAGTGGCAGTGCTAACTCGTGGCAATTCAATTATTTGTCAAAGTCTAAACGTTAAACGAAAAAGAAAATTTCTGCATTCTGAAACTCATCAAAGTAGAGCCCATTTGGTGTTCTTCTCACCAGTAGATCTAGTGGTTTATGTTTGTTTTGTTTGATTACAGATACCAGAAATAACAAATATGCCACGGGTGGGTAAAAGAATATGCTTGAGAAGGACGCTGACGGGACCTTGGTAGAGTTGAGCATGAGAATATATTGACAGTCATTGGTGAGTAGAATTAGATGGTGTATTATGATCTGATTCAGATTTCATTATATGCATTGTGTATGTGGTTTTATGTACAGAAGCAAAGAGTGACATGCTGTGAATTATAGAACCATTATAGTATTATGAGATGGGGCTTGTGTGATATCTATTTGCTTTTCATTTGACCTTCGAGTTCTTCTGATACGTGTCTTAGACTCTTAGATGCGGTTAATGGAGTATTTGATTACCTCATGTTGTCCATATTGTGTTCTAATTGCTTGTTTCCATCATCAATTTCAATTTCGTCTATTTGAAGGAAGGATTCGATTCCATGTTCTTTCAATTCTGCACGTGAAAAGAAAAGGAGAGACTCATAATACTGTCTCCAATGGTTGGTGAGGGGGTGGGAAAAAAAAGACCGTCACATATTAAATTATTTACAACCATAAATTTATATTTGCTTTGAATTGGTAAAGGATATTGTTGTTATATTTTTTGTTCATTTAATTTTACTCCAAAAGAGTAAATGTTGTTTTATTTCTAAAATAATTTTTTTTAGAAATTTTTCTAATATTTGAAATAATTATTTATTTTTTAATTAATCTCGATTCGACCCGGTTCAATCCGATTCAATCTTCTGACCCTTGAGCTGTTGCCTCTTTCAGGTCGAACCATTTTAGTTTTTCTGAATACGGAGTGTTATATAACTTAAATGATATAATTTAAAATGAAGTAAAAAATATAAAATAAAAATTTTAACATTTGATCTTTTGAACGATTTTAAGGACAATGTTTTACAGTTAGCTCTTACTTGTTATATTGTATTAAACTTCTTGTTGATATCTTCGATTTGACATCAGCCTATATTACATATTTTTCGACTTTAAAATAATACAATAATATGTATGATTAAAAAAGTGGTTTATAAAATGGTTTATAAATCATTTTTGAAAATTTATCGAACACATGGTTAAACATAATCTTAATACTGATAAATTTTTCAAATATATTCCAACATGCGAGAGGGATTACTTCTAACTCTTGTTAATTGTCATTACATATGACGGAAAATTATATTCAACCAAGTATGAAACTATTCAATTTGAAAGAAAATTTTTGAATTAGTCATTTAATTTTTTTTATTTTTTTATATAATCTAATTGGAAAACTTACAAAAAAATACACAATATAAAGAATGTTCTTAAGTTCTTTAAACTAAAATATTTTTCATTCTTTAAACTAAAATATTTTTGGGTTATTTAAATATTTTTCAATACATTTTATAATATAATTTTATATCTTTAGAAATAATTTAATGTTACTTTACCAAATTAGTTACACTATGATTAAGCAGAATATTTTTGAATAATTTTTTTTTAAATTAATGTAACAAAATTTCTAAATTACGGATCTTGAATACTTTTTTATAATAATAGAAAATTATCTATTTATTTTTTAAATTAGACTTATGATACTTTTGATGTAATTTTTTCACATTTTTCACAAAAAAAAAAAAAAAAACGAAGTTAAGATTCATAATAAAATTATAGACAATTTTAAATTGTCATTTTTTGAAATTGGAACGAAGCATCTCTATTTGACAAATTATTTTTAAACAACTAATTTTTTAAACTACTTTTTAATCACACATATTTTTTCTCTCCACTTTTCAATCACTAATTTTTACCTCAAAAACATCACATTTTTTGTTTTTAAACAAAAATTTTAACTACCATTATTTTTTTTATATAATTTAACAATGTTCAAAACGATTATTTATTTATTTATTTGGGAACAAATGCATGTAGTGCTCAAAAGTGTAATTCAAATTTGCAATCATTACATTTTCCAAATTGTAATCATTTTTTATTTATATTTTTTAATTCTTGTGTTTTGGGCAAAACATTTCCAAATTTAATAAGTACATTTTTGGCGGGAAAGTATGTGTTACTTTTGGCAAAGATTTTGTTTTTATATATATACTAGCATTTTCACCCGTGCGATGCACGAGAATATAGTTGTGATAGTCATTTCGATAAAAATTTATAAAAATGTACTAATTAAACAATCATATCAAATAAAAATATAATACAATAACATTTTAATACAAAATATTATCGAATTCAAAACTTTAAAAATAAAGTAATCAAAATAAGAAATGCAACATTTACAAAAATAATAAAAAATAAGAAATTACAATCATTATAAGATTTTTTTTCTTTTCTTTTTAAAATTGTTTCTTCTCTTTAAAAAAATAGTTTTATTTACTATTTATTTGTTTGTTAAACTTTATTTTTTTAAATAAGTTATTTTTATCTTTTTTTCTTATATATATTAAATTATTTTGAAATGCAATTTAATAAATAAAATTAACAATCATAAATCTATATTTGCTTTGAATTGGTAAAGAATATTGTTGTTATATTTTTTGTTTATTTAATTTTACTCCAAAAATGCGTAAATGTCGTTTTATTTGTAAAATAATTATTTTTAGAAAATTTTCTAATATTTGAAATAATTATTTATTTTTTAATTAAAATCGATTCGATTCCGATTCAACCCGATTTAATTTTCTGACCCTTGACCTGTTGCCTCTTTCAGGTTGAATCATTTCAGGTTTTTTGAACACGGAGTATTATATAACTTAAATGAGATAATTTAAAATGAAGTAAAAAAATATAAAGTAAAATTTTGATATTTGATCTTTTGGACGATTTTACAGACAATGTTTTTACAGTTTACTCTTGCTTGTTATATTATATTAAATTTCTTGTTGAGGTCTTCGAGTTGACGCCTATATTACAAATTTTTCGATTTCAAAACAATACAATAATATGTATGGTTAAAAAAGTGGTTTGAGAAATTGTGTAGTTTATAAAATGGTTTATAAACCATTTTTGAAAGTTTATTGAACACGTGCTTAAGCATAATTATAATACTAATAGTTACTCATAAGATTTTTCAAATATATTCCTACAGGCGAGAGTCATTACTTCTAACTCTTGTTAATTGTCATTACATTATATATGACGGAAAATTATATTCAATCAAGTATGAAATTATTCGATTGGAAAGAAAATTTTTGAATTAGTCATTTAATTTTTTATTTTTTCATATAATCTAATTGGAAACTTATAAAAAAAATACACAATATAAAGAATGTTCTTAAATTAAAACATTTTTCGTTCTTTTAACTAAAACATTTTTCGGGTTATTTAAATGTTTTTCAAATCATTTTATAATATAATTTTATATCTTTAGAAATAATTTAATGTGACTTTATCAAATCAGTTACATTATGATTAAGCAGAATACTTTTTGAATAATCTTTTTTTTTAATTAATTTAATAAAATTTCGAAATTACCGATCTTGAATACTTTTTTATAACAATAGAGAATTATCTATTTATGGCTTATGATGCTTTTGATGTAATCTTTTCACATTTTTCACAAAAAAAAAAAAAAATGAAGTTAGGATACATAATAAGATTAATAGTTATATTAAAATCAATAATCCTATTAAGTAAAAACAATTTTGTTAAAAAAAAATTAAATTGTCCTTTTTTGTAATTGGAACGAAGCATCTCTGTTTGACAAAATATTTTTAAACAATACGCTTTTAAACTACTTTTTAATCACACATATTTTTTTCTCAATTTTTCAATCACTAATTTTTACCTCGAAAACATCACATTCTTTGTTTTTATTTTTTAAACAAAAAATTTTAACTACCATTATTTTTTATATAATTTAACAGTGCTCAAAACGGATTTTTTAGGAACAAATGTATGTAGTACTCAAAAGTGTAATTCAAATTTGCAATCATTGCTGATGCTGTAAAAAATCCTAACCTTGACGTGGCAGGATTTGATGATGTTTGATTGCTGGAAAAGATCAATGGATTCGCCTTGGTTGACCTGCAAAAAAGGCGAGGAGGATTCTCCCCGTCGCCCCTCCGGTGTGAGAATTAGTTTTCTGCGGAAAAGTAGAGAAAGAATATTTTACTGGAAAACGTAAAGAATGATGAATTAATATATGTGAGCAAAGGAGCTGTATTTATAGGGCTGGAAAAGCCAATAACTTCCTTTATTTTAGGAAGGAGTCCTTATTGCTATAAACTTACCTTTTAGGAGGAGTTCTAATCTTATAAGAATTGTACTCCCTCTTTTTTAGGATGATTCCTTATAGGTTATGTCTTATTCCGAGGGCCCAAGAAGGTGGCCCATTGATAAAGCCCATAAACGGTCAACACCCGGAATCCTGAAGTGGTCGGGCTAGACCGGACATGTTCCTACTATGGATGCAGGACTTGAATAGGTCGGGCATCCATGGGCTGGGATGGTCATAAGGTCGAGCATACATCCCGGCCTATAGAAGAAAAGCTTGCTGGTCGAGACTGACAAAGCCCGGGACATGAGGCCGACCTGAGTTGCGAGTTGGGCCGACCTGTTGCGCGGGATTCCATAGGTCCATTCTGACAATCCCGGAAAATAGCCCGATCAATGGCCCCCGTGCATCAGGGATCGGCGATGGATGCCTGAATGCAATGAACTCCTGACAGCTGCCACCTTTATTAATGACGTGTTTTGCCAACTGTTTTGTCCTTTGTTTTACGCGTCATCATTAATACCACACTTCTGGATTGCTGCCACGTGTCGAAAATGAGTGGCGGGATTTCAAAAATTTTCCCTCCTTTTTCCTCTTATATATATGTGGTCCATATCCTCTCATTCTTTTCACTTTGCAAATTTAGTAAAAACCAGACAACTCCTCGAGCGTCTAACACGAGCTAAAAATTCCAAGCACGGCCTTTAGGTAATCTCGACCTCTCCCGACGTTAATTTTATTCTGTAATTTACTTGTTAGGAAAATGGCTAGGCAAGTGAACATCACGGACCTTAGGGAGGTAGAAAATTTGGACGAGGCCCTAGACATAGAGCCAATAGGATTTTACCAACCTCCGCCAACCTCTGGGGGGGACGAGTCGAGCGATGACGAGGAAGTCAATAACCCTGAATTTGATGAGAGATCGGGAACTCCCGACCTAGAGTTACCAACATTCAACAGTAGGATGAAGGAACACATGGTCGAGGCAGATATGAGGAAGTTTGGTCTTTCTGATAGGTATACTTCCCGGGTCCCCGAGCATGATGATGTATCATATCATTGTCGGGAAGGGGAGACCGTAATATTCCATGACTCGTTAGTGGTTGGCCTCAGGTTCCCCTTACATCATTTTTTTGTAGACTTCCATTTTACGACCAGCATTCTTCCCGGGCAATTGGCTCCAAACGGGTG
This sequence comes from Ligustrum vulgare, assembly GCA_963555705.1. Taxonomy (NCBI): domain Eukaryota; kingdom Viridiplantae; phylum Streptophyta; class Magnoliopsida; order Lamiales; family Oleaceae; genus Ligustrum; species Ligustrum vulgare. The sequence continues at coordinate 49,947,586 of OY743174.1, forward strand.
GAGAATTCTAGTTTACTTCTTTGTTTTATGTAGGAGTCTAAGGATCGAGCCTACTGTGAACCTATGTAAATGCTTTTTAGATTTGAAGTTTTTTCCCCGATGTAACTGCTTCATTTATTTATGCGGGAAGGGAAGGTTCGAGGTGCCCTGGGTCCCCTCTTCCTTAAAGTATTGGAAGGAAAAAAATTTTTATATCAAACATCGGGAAGGTGAGAATATTTTTTTGCCCACCTTTAGGAAACCGGAAGTAGACAATTTCAATAAAATGGGTAATGTAGGGGAGGACGAGATGGCCGACCTCTTGGCCAATTCCATAAGAGTGTGTGACTTCGGACTTCTAGCCGAGGAGGCTTCAGATATTATTACCAGCGAGATCTTAGGTCAGGCCGGCCTTGACTTGGAGCCCTGTGGGACCCAGCCTTGTAAATTAAGTAATAGTTGATTTCATTTTTCCACTAGAAAATTTTGCCTTCCCCATCTTATTCCCTTTTATCTAAGTATACCTTCCCGTTCTTCACAAGTATGGCTTTTAACGGAGACAGGCTGAGGAAGGCGGCCGAGGAGAGAGCTCGGGCAGCTGCTGAGAGGAGGAGGGAAGGTGGCATTACCCGTAGACGGCCACAGAAAAGGCCACTCCAGACACAGTCCGGGCCGGGCGAAACTTCAAGGAGGAACGCGGAAGCTCCACCTCGGCGCGAGACCAGCCAAGGTGTTCGCCGCCCTCCTGTCCGGGAAGAAAATACCAGATCTCCTCCTCCTGAAGCTGCAGTAGAGGGTCCTACCCTGGCCGACCTACGGTCCAAATTGGAGGAGAGTTACCACCCCGGTCTACTGGAAAAATATTCTGATGAAGTCTGACTGGAGAACGTGGTGGACCATTTTCTGAATGCGGCGCTTAAGGTAATTTCAAGACGACCTTCTACCTTTTGTGTTACAAAGCCTTCAATCTTGAAATAATACATGTATTTAACTCGTACAGATGCTTAACATTGGCCGGGGTCTTCTAACCCAAGGTGTCCGGCGAGGGGAGGCTACAAGTCAACTCGTCCATTATGTTCAGTACGAGGCCACTCGTGCTAACAATGCTGAAGAAAAGTTAACCAAAATCGAAATTGACCTGGTCTTGATGACTCAAGACCGGGACCTCGCTCGCTCTGAAAATGCCAAACTCTCTGAAGATCTTCGCCGGGCCAGGGAAGAGATAGAAGCGGCGAAGGTAGCGACGGTCCAGGCTTACAAGAAGTCTGAAGAATATGACCTTGCCGTGGGTAATTATGCCCTGGAATCCTATTCCCAAAGCATGAGGCAAGCCCGGGCTTGGATCAAGATACATGCGCCCGACCTGGATACCAGCCCGCTCTCTCAATTTCCATTGGGCACGGAAGATCTTGACCTCACTCCTTTCATAGAAGAGGTAGTAGAGGTCGATTCTGAAGAAGAAAAAGCCCAGACCAGTGACCCCGAGCAGCAGTAGGAATTTCTCTTCTGTAATTCTCTTATATAGCCCGAGATATACCTCGTGGCCTTTTTGTAACAAGGTTTTTTGTTAATGAAATTTTTTTCTTTTGTTAAAGCTCGTGTTTATTGTTTCGTATCTAATTTTATGGATCGATGATTTTTGATAAAGCACGATCTTTCCGTTAGTATAAAATAGTTCGAGCTTTTAACTTACGAATTTTCAGAAAAGATATTCAATAAGGTCAGGTTACTGACCTATTTGTGCAATTCCTGGGGTCGAGCTTCTGCAAGATTCATGGAATCATCTTGTTTTGATTCCATATGGTCGGGTCGTGACCGAACTCACATATAGAAACTAAGTGGAAGATGAGTGACCGACAAGATAGCGTATGCCCGACCCTTTGACTTAAAGATAAGATCAAGCCCTTTACTTGCAATTTTTCAGAAAAGATATTCTGTAAGGTCGGGTAATACCGACCTCAATTATTTTGAATTCTTAGTTGTGAAGTAATTTGTAATGTCTTGTCATAAGATCTTGTAAGTTACTTTACGGGAAATAATTTGTAACGTCTTGCCATGAGACCTTGTAAATTACTCGTAGAAGAATAATTTGTAAAGCCTTACCATGAGATATTGTAAATTATTTGATGGAAAATAATTTGTAACGTCTTGCCATGTGACGACCCGAAATCTTGACCATTCGAGTGCCACTAAAAGTGACTCATATCATATTATCGAGACTTAAATAGTAATGTAAAATTATTCAAAAGAATAATTAGAATCCCATAATTTTATTTGTGAATATAAATAGAACATAATTTTCTTACATAAAGTTCAACATAATTATCTCATCAATCTTAACCACTTTTGCCACTTCCATGTTGACCGCCTCGAACCTTCAATTATCTGAAAATGGTAAATATCGTAGAGTGAGATTTATAAAATCCCAGTAAGTATACCAAGCATAAATTTTCTTTTGAAAGCATATGGATCATTTTCATTATAACATAGGATAGGATCGAAATACTCATAAATATAGGGAGACACAAGAATTTTACCGAACTTAAATGGCAAGAATTCTTATGTGTAGCGCTACTAAACTCCGGTCCCCTTAGCATAATCATAAACATATCATATGGAACCCATAACAATCTTGTGAGATTGATTTCATAGCAATGATCCAAACATTTTCATAAAAACATAAGATATACTTACTTGTCATAAAAACATACTTACTTTTCATAAAAACATAAGGTGTATTTACCTTTCATAAAAACATACTTACTTTTCATAAAAACATAAGATATACTTACTTGTCATAAAAACATACTTACTTTTCATAAAAACATAAGGTGTATTTACCTTTCATAAAAACATACTTACTTTTCATAAAAACATAAGATATACTTACTTGTCATAAAAACATACTTACTTTTCATAAAAACATAAGGTATATTTACCTTTCATAAAAACATACTTACTTTTCATAAAAACATAAGATATACTTACTTGTCATAAAAACATACTTACTTTTCATAAAAACATAAGGTATATTTACCTTTCATAAAAACATACTTATTTTTCATAAAAACATAAGATATACTTACTTGTCATAAAAACATACTTACTTTTCATAAAAACATAAGGTGTATTTACCTTTCATAAAAACATACTTACTTTTCATAAAAACATAAGATATACTTACTTGTCATAAAAACATACTTACTTTTCATAAAAACATAAGGTATATTTACCTTTCATAAAAACATACTTACTTTTCATAAAAACATAAGATATACTTACTTGTCATAAAAACATACTTACTTTTCATAAAAACATAAGGTATATTTACCTTTCATAAAAACATACTTACTTTTCATAAAAACATAAGATATACTTACCTTTTAAAAGATTAAAATGAAGTGTAGTAGTAAATGGACCAAAACTTTCTTGACCACCTTGAATTTCTCTTACTTGTGGATTTTGTCAAGAGATTGGAAATAAGTGTATATGTGTAGAGTTGTGTGTAAAAGAGATGGGTTTAAATAGATGTATAAAGTTGGCATATTGTAAACATAATCATTCAATTCTATTAATTTTAACACATCATTTTCTTAAAGTAAAGCACCATTCATATACTTTTCCATATTTATACAAATAATATGCTCTTCATGATTATATATAATGGAGTATATAATTCATTCATATACTTTTCCATATTTATACAAATATTATGCTCTTCATGATTACATATAATGGAGTCTTATCAATCATTCATATACTTTTCCATATTTATACAAATATTATGCTCTTCATGATTATATATAATGGAGTATATAATTCATTCATATACTTTTCCATATTTATACAAATATTATGCTCTTCATGATTATATATAATGGAGTATATAATTCATTCATATACTTTTCCATATTTATACAAATATTATGCTCTTCATGATTACATATAATGGAGTATATAATTCATTCATATACTTTTCCATATTTATACAAATATTATGCTCTTCATGATTACATATAATGGAGTATATCAACCATTCATATACTTTTCCATATTATTAAATTAAGATTCTCATAATTATTATATATAATGGAACCTCTCATGCTTACATATATTTTCTTAATTTCAATAATAAAAATAATTTTTGTATAAATAAATATTGGGATAACATTGAATTAAGTACTTGGACTTAATATACTTTAAATCAAGAGAATGGAGATATTTTTAGAATTTCGGAATTTAATTTAAAATCGAACGATCTCGATTATTTCTTGACTTGGCTATACGAATACGTCGCGGCGTTAACTTAATAAAAATGGGTGAAATAGTAGCGACACGATTTTCTATTAAAATAATTATTAATCGCGTAAAAATTCTTGGTCGCTACAAACTTACCCCCTTAAAATAATTTCGTCCTCGAAATTAAACTTACTTGATCTTATGATTTCTGAACACTTAATCAGAATCTCTTCTCTTCTTCTCTTAGGTAGTATCATTGCTACTATATTTAACCCACTGGACTTTGACTAAATGCATATCTTTGTTTTTCTTAAAAACATGGACTTTTCTATCAATAATAGACATATGTGTCTACTCATAAATTCTGACTCAAAAGGAAAATTCCCAATCGTATGTGATATTTCATCATGTCTTGTAGTACTCATGTAACCTGTCACTTATCATCGTATCATGTGACCTCAAATATTCGTATTAATATCTCTAAAATTTCAATAAATCTTTACTAACATATCATACCATAATAATTAGTCATTTCTTCTTATCACCAAATATCCCAAAGTAAATAAAATGGTTACCTGAATATTCCCTATGTAATATATCCAAACATATTATTCATCAATCAACATAATATCATCAGCTTATCTTTTCCCATATTTGTAACCAAAACGTTCTGCAAAATTCAAATAAATAATTAGCTCCCAAATAACTAAAATTCTTCACTTAATTGTCACAACATTTCCCGTAAGGTATTTCTTTCACTTGTACATACTTATGAATTCTGATTCGATACGGTCCTTATTTCACTTTCACGTATTCCCGTATTATCACACCATACCTTAATTAATTATTATTATACCAAAAATATCAGTACCAAATCCAAGAAAATATTCTGTATCTCAAAATCTTATCATCAAATCTTCCTTTATCGATAAAATTAAACAGCGCATTAATTCTTGTCTCTTCTTTTCATTATTCTATTCCGCGCTTTCTTGCTGGAATCAATATCAGATGGATCCACTTAGTTCCTTTATACCTTTAAATAGATCATGTTGGGAAGAGGTTAGATCCATCAAAAATGGATATCATCCTTTCAAACATTCGCAAGTATTATTCCAATCTTCCTATGAATGATCTGAGAAAAATTTATCGAATTAGGCTCGAAAGGTTGAGGTTGCTGATGGCTCATGGTATTCCAGAAGATGTTCGCTGGTTGATCGAAGCAAAAGTTCGATTATCTGGTGAATTACCTATGACATTTCCAAAGCACATGCCTGGTTTAGGCAAAAGCACCTTCGCAAAGAAACGAAGAGCAAAAAGGCTGAATGGTTGCTACAAATGTGCTCGTTGGAACTGTGATACTCGTTGCAAAACAGTAGGATATTCTTCTACTAATCGGGATGATAAAATCAATTTCATAAAGGGTGGACTGAGTAAGGAGCCTTTGGATGATATTCGACTGACTCTTGAGACGCACCCAAGTGGTTATGTGCAACGTGAACTTCTCTCCTTATACGCTCGGTTTAACGAAGACAAAAATCGTTATAGTCTCAAAAATATAACTGCAAAAGATCCTGTCTGCCAGTCTGTTTTACACAATGAGGTTGTGGCAAATCAGCATTGATATAAGGTAAATCTCTTGATACATATTTAAAATATTCTTCTGTTTCCTTTCACGCGTTTTGATAAAGGTTAGTAAAAATATATTTTCCTTTCTCGAGGTTTGATAAAGCTGGAAAATAAATCACCGAAAGATGAAAGCTTTGATAAAATAGTCAAAAGTAGGCTGATTTTGTCAAAAGTAAATCTTTACTTTTTCAGAATCAATCAAAAACGGTAAATTTTTCCGGCTTTAAATAGCCAAACATATTTCATAGTTCAGGCATCCCAAAATCACATCTTCTTCGTAAGTTTTCTCTTCTATACTATCAAAGATGGAAGCACCAAAACTTCGACAGATCAAAACTATTTGTGTATTTTGTGGATCAAAAGTGGGGAAAGGCTTCAGTTATCTAGAAGCGGCCGTAGATCTTGGAAAGAAACTGGGGGAAAAAGGTATCACTCTTGTGTATGGGGGTGGTAGCAGTGGTCTAATGGGTTGTGTTTCCCAATCTGCTCTTGCAGAGAAATCAAAAGTAATCGGTGTCATACCTGTCCCTTTGGTAGATGTTGCAGGAAAAACACGAGGGCATGAAGTTCAAACCTTATCCATCCATGAACGCATAACTTGTATGCTATATGGTTCTGATGCCTTTATAGCCCTGCCCGGAGGTTTTGGTACCTTAGAAGAAATCTTTAACATTACCTCATGGGCTCAACTAGATCTCCATACTAAGCCTATTGGGCTTTTGAATGTTAACAATTTCTTTGATGGCTTGTTAACCTTTCTTGATTATGCTGTGGAACAGGGATTCATCTCTCCATTTTCCAGAAGGCTTCTTATTTCTGCTCCTACTATTGATGAACTACTGGATAAGCTGCAGTCATATATCTCAATACAAGATCCAGCAGGGGTTAAGATAGATTGGTCGCAAGGAAGGGGAATCAAGCGAAAATGGAGTCCGGTTAATGTAAACTTAACTTTATGAATCTTAGAATAGGTGGGGGTAGAGTACGGAGTATTCTTACTCTCGAGACACCCCTCTAATTTCCTAGGATTTTCCTTAATGTTTAAATCTTGTGTGTACCTCAAAGGTTCCAGGTGGTAGATTACGGAGTATTCTTACTCTCGAAACACACCTCTTTGAAGGTTTCTTTATTTTCTCAAAAGGTCAGAGGTGGAAGGATACGGCTACTCCGGAAACACATCTCTCAATTTGAGGAATTTCCCATGTTGCTTTCTTTTGCTTTTGCGTGTTTCATGTATTTCCTTTCTAGGGTGACTCTTGTGTGTTCTCCTTATGAGAAAATAATAATATCTCTGTTATCATCTACTAAATCTCGTTTGTGATGTAAATGAACTTGTATGTCTAACCTCAATTCTCTTAGTGATTGCATACCATACTATGCTCTTAACTCCAAACGATAAAATTCTAGGCAGTTTTCCTTTGAAATTTGGACTTATCCAAATCGTAAGCATACTTCATAACTCACAATAATAACTAATTGTACATTTGATCACAATTTCATCAAACTTCAATATCATCATAAATATTCCAGAAAATCAATTCATAATTCCTCAACATAGAAATTTCAAATCATAATTTCTAATATCACCATATCAAGTCCTTATTTCTCAATAATTAAGAGCCTAAACTTTAAATCTCCAACTTCATAATTCTTCTCATAAAAATCTCAATAAAATCATATCACTTATAATCTCAACATCTCATCATAACTTCATAAAACTGACTTTCTATTTCTCGTTTAATCTAAACGATGAATAATTCGAAAATATTATCTAGTCCTTTCTGTTGACTTCTCATACTTAGTGCCATGTCTAAAATCAATTATGCAAAGTCCATTTAGGGCTCATCATTTCTAAACTTGACGACAAAGATTATTTTGAAAATCATTCGTAAATCATATTTTTCCCATTATGCTCAACACCCGTTCTCTTTCTTTCTTTTCTTTCTGAATTTTTTTTTTTTTTTTTTTTTTCAGAATTGAAACTTGAAGAGTGGTACCAATAATCATCCACAGTTTTTCCTTGCTTTTAAGCAAAGGTAACGACCCGAAATCTTGACCATTCGAGTGCCACTAAAAGTGACTCATATCATATTATCGAGACTTAAATAGTAATGTAAAATTATTCAAAAGAATAATTAGAATCCCATAATTTTATTTGTGAATATAAATAGAACATAATTTTCTTACATAAAGTTCAACATAATTATCTCATCAATCTTAACCACTTTTGCCACTTCCATGTTGACCGCCTCGAACCTTCAATTATCTGAAAATGGTAAATATCGTAGAGTGAGATTTATAAAATCCCAGTAAGTATACCAAGCATAAATTTTCTTTTGAAAGCATATGGATCATTTTCATTATAACATAGGATATGATCGAAATACTCATAAATATAGGGAGACACAAGAATTTTACCGAACTTAAATGGCAAGAATTCTTATGTGTAGCGCTACTAAACTCCGGTCCCCTTAGCATAATCATAAACATATCATATGGAACCCATAACAATCTTGTGAGATTGATTTCATAGCAATGATCCAAACATTTTCATAAAAACATAAGATATACTTACTTGTCATAAAAACATACTTACTTTTCATAAAAACATAAGGTGTATTTACCTTTCATAAAAACATACTTACTTTTCATAAAAACATAAGATATACTTACTTGTCATAAAAACATACTTACTTTTCATAAAAACATAAGGTGTATTTACCTTTCATAAAAACATACTTACTTTTCATAAAAACATAAGATATACTTACTTGTCATAAAAACATACTTACTTTTCATAAAAACATAAGGTATATTTACCTTTCATAAAAACATACTTACTTTTCATAAAAACATAAGATATACTTACTTGTCATAAAAACATACTTACTTTTCATAAAAACATAAGGTGTATTTACCTTTCATAAAAACATACTTACTTTTCATAAAAACATAAGATATACTTACTTGTCATAAAAACATACTTACTTTTCATAAAAACATAAGGTGTATTTACCTTTCATAAAAACATACTTACTTTTCATAAAAACATAAGATATACTTACTTGTCATAAAAACATACTTACTTTTCATAAAAACATAAGGTATATTTACCTTTCATAAAAACATACTTACTTTTCATAAAAACATAAGATATACTTACTTGTCATAAAAACATACTTACTTTTCATAAAAACATAAGGTGTATTTACCTTTCATAAAAACATACTTACTTTTCATAAAAACATAAGATATACTTACTTGTCATAAAAACATACTTACTTTTCATAAAAACATAAGGTGTATTTACCTTTCATAAAAACATACTTACTTTTCATAAAAACATAAGATATACTTACTTGTCATAAAAACATACTTACTTTTCATAAAAACATAAGGTATATTTACCTTTCATAAAAACATACTTACTTTTCATAAAAACATAAGATATACTTACTTTTCATAAAAACATAAGGTATATTTACCTTTCATAAAAACATACTTACTTTTCATAAAAACATAAGATATACTTACCTTTTAAAAGATTAAAATGAAGTGTAGTAGTAAATGGACCAAAACTTTCTTGACCACCTTGAATTTCTCTTACTTGTGGATTTTGTCAAGAGATTGGAAATAAGTGTATATGTGTAGAGTTGTGTGTAAAAGAGATGGGTTTAAATAGATGTATAAAGTTGGCATATTGTAAACATAATCATTCAATTCTATTAATTTTAACACATCATTTTCTTAAAGTAAAGCACCATTCATATACTTTTCCATATTTATACAAATATTATGCTCTTCATGATTACATATAATGGAGTCTTATCAATCATTCATATACTTTTCCATATTTATACAAATATTATGCTCTTCATGATTACATATAATGGAGTCTTATCAATCATTCATATACTTTTCCATATTTATACAAATATTATGTTCTTCATGATTATATATAATGGAGTATATAATTCATTCATATACTTTTCCATATTTATACAAATATTATGCTCTTCATGATTATATATAATGGAGTATATAATTCATTCATATACTTTTCCATATTTATACAAATATTATGCTCTTCATGATTACATATAATGGAGTATATAATTCATTCATATACTTTTCCATATTTATACAAATATTATGCTCTTCATGATTACATATAATGGAGTATATCAACCATTCATATACTTTTCCATATTATTAAATTAAGATTCTCATAATTATTATATATAATGGAACCTCTCATGCTTACATATATTTTCTTAATTTCAATAATAAAAATAATTTTTGTATAAATAAATATTGGGATAACATTGAATTAAGTACTTGGACTTAATATACTTTAAATCAAGAGAATGGAGATATTTTTAGAATTTCGGAATTTAATTTAAAATCGAACGATCTCGATTATTTCTTGACTTGGCTATACGAATACGTCGCGGCGTTAACTTAATAAAAATGGGTGAAATAGTAGCGACACGATTTTCTATTAAAATAATTATTAATCGCGTAAAAATTCTTGGTCGCTACATGCCATGAGACCTTGTAAATTATTCGTAGAAAAATAATTTTTAAAGCCTTACCATGAGACATTGTAAATTATTTGATGGAAAATAATTTGTAACGTCTTGTCATGAGACCTTGTAAATTATTCGTAGAAGAATAATTTGTAAAGCCTTACCATGACACATTGTAAATTATTTGATGGGAAATAATTTGTAACGTCTTGTCTTGAGACCTTGTAAATTATTCGTAGAAGAATAATTTGTAAAGTCTTACCATGAGACATTGTAAATTATTTGATGGGAAATAATTTGCAACGTCTTGTCATGAGACCTTGTAAATTATTCGTAGAAGAATAATTTGTAAAGTCTTACCATGAGACATTGTAAATTATTTTATGGGAAATGATTTGTAAAGTCATGTGGATGACCTTGTAAGTTATTTCAATATCTGATCTTTATTGTAGTGCTCATTCTTTGGAAGAAGTACTTTTATTGAAGGGGACTGAACGACGGGCCTCGTTAAAACCTTACCCAGAAAAACCCATTGGGAAAAAATCTGGACAAGGAAAAAGAGTACCCGTCCCGGACACTGAAAGACAGAAAAATGGACACGCAGGCCCGACCATAATATTCACTGATGGACGTGCAAGTCCGAAAGCAAAAATAAAAATGGGCGCGCAGGCCCGACCTTAATATTTACTGATGGACGTGCAAGTCCGGAAGCAAAAAAAAAAATAGGCGCGCAGGCCCGACCTTACTAAGACTAAATGACTTCACATCAACAGAGATGATTACTTGTAGTATGGTTTCAAGTTCTCCACATTCCATGGCCGAGGAAGAGGTTTTGAATCCATTGTGCGGAGGCTGTATGAGCCCTTGTCCACCTTTCGGATGACTTCATAAGGTCCTTCCCAAATTGGCCCAAGTTTCCCTGGTTGATGACCGGCAGCCTCACTGCGGCGAAGGACAAAATATCCCATTCTGAATTCCCTCTTCTTTACCCGGGCATCGAACTTCTTAGACATGGCCTGTTGGTAAGCTGCTATCCTTAATGATGCATTCTCCCTGACTTCTTCTAGAAGATCCAGACTTTCTCTCTGTCCTTCGATGTGGTCGGGCGACCCTGCGGTCATAGCACAGAAGCTCGAAATTGTTACTTCTACGGGGACTGCGGCTTCCATCCCGAAGGCAAGCATGAACGGGGTTTCCCCCGTCCCCGTTTTGAACGTGGTTCGGTTGGTCCAAAGTACTTCAGGGAGGAGATCGGGCCAATCTCCCTTGGAGCTGCCAAGGCGAGTCTTCAAGTCTTGTAAGATGAGTCTGTTTGTAACCTCGGCTAACCCATTACTCTACGGGTGCGAAACGGAGGTCAACCTGTGTTCTATTCCCAAGTTCTTGCAGAATTGCTTGAAGGCTTGACACTCAAATTGACGCCCGTTATCTGTTATTAATGTCTTAGGAAGACCAAAATGGCAAACTATCAATTTCCACAAAAATGCCTCCAATTTTTGTTCTGTGATTATGGCTAGCGGTTCGGCTTCCACCCACTTAGTGAAGTATTCCACAGCAACTGCCAAGAACTTGACCTGGCCCCGGGCTATGAGGAAAGGTCCAAGTATGTCGATTCCCCATTGATCGAAAGGATATGGACACAAAATGGAGGATAGTTCTTCCGCGGGTTGATGTAATCGGGCTGCGAATCTTTGGCACTTGTCACAGGCTTTCACATAATTAAGTGTGTCTTTCTTCATATTCGGCCAATAGTACCCGTATCTTATTAATTTCAGTACTAGAGCTCTTGCACCCTGGTGTCCTCCAAAAATTCCTTCATGAACCTCAGCCATGGCAAGGGCTGCTTCTTTTGGAGTTAGGCATCGTAGATAAGGAAGTGTGAAGCTTCGGCGGAACAAGGTATTTTACACCAAGGTATATCTCGGGGCTCTTGCTTTGATTTTTCTGGCCTCTACTCTGTCATCTGGAAACTTTCCTGATGTTAGATATTCAATTATTGGATCCATCCAACTGGGCTCTTGATCTGAAATATCCATGACCTCGGGTTGTTGTACGATACTAGGCTCATGAAGAGTTTGTACGAACACGGTCCTCTCCAAGTGGTCCGGATTGGAAGAAGTAAGTCTTGACAAAGCATCTGCTTTGTGATTGGCGGACCTCGAAATTTTGTGTATGCAGTAAGACTTGAACTTCCTTTGCAAGTCTAAGACCATCATCCTATAAGATGACATTTTCTCATCTTTTGTTTCAAAAGTGCCATTCACCTGCTCTACCACCAATTGTGAATCACTCTGGAACCTGACATGCTCGACCCCTAGATGTTGAGTTGCTTGAAGTCCAGCAATTACGGCCTTATACTCTGCATCATTATTGGTTGTTGGGAAGTCAAACCGTATTGCACATTGAATTTCCATTGTGCCATCGTCTTTCTTCAATATGATTCCGGGCCCCGAGCTCGCAGCATTCGATGCTCCATCCACTTGCAAGGTCCAAGTCGCCTCTTCCCGGTCATGACCTGTAGGCCCCCGAGGTCTTGGTGTGAGTTCGGGGACAAAGTCGGCCAAGACCTGTGCTTTGATGGAAGGTCGAGGTTTGAACTCGATGTCATACTCCCCGAGCTCGATTGACCACTTGAGTAGACGATCGGATACATCTGGTTTCTACAAGATTTGCTTCAAGGGCTGATTTGTGAGGACAGTTATGGCATGGACTTGAAAGTATGGTCTTAACTTTCTCGTTGTTGTAACCAGGGCAAGTGCGAGCTGCTCTGCCAATGTATATCGGGTTTCTGCTTCCAACATCATCTTACTGACGTAATATATAGGTTTTTGAGTCTTCTCTTCCTCTTTAACCAAAACGGCGCTCACAACATGATCAGACACTGCTAGATATAAGAACGGATTGTCCCCTGGATTCGGATTTACCAGTATCGGAGGTGTACCCAAGTATTCTTTCAACTTCCTGAAGGAGACCTCGCATTCCTCATCCCACCTGAAGTCTTTGTTTCCTCGAAGAGTTTTGAAGATGGGAAAACATTTGTCCACTGCCCTTGACATGAATCTACCTAGCGCTGCTACTCTTCCTGTTAACTTCTGTACTTCCTTGATGTTTCGGGGAGGTTCCATTGATGTTAAGGCTAAAATTTTATCTGGATTAGCTTCGATACCTCTCTAAGTGATCATGAATCCCAAGAACTTTCCTGAGCCCACTCCGAAGGCACACTTTGCAGGATTCAGTTTCATTTGATGTTTTCTAAGTGTACTGAATATGTCTTCAAGGTCAGCAATGTGGTCTTTCTTTCTTGAGCTTTTTACGACCATGTCATCAACGTAGACTTCAATGTTAAGCCCGATGTGTTTGGAGAAGACCATGTTAACTAACCTTTGATAAGTAGCTCCAGCATTCTTCAATCCAAACGGCATGAACTTGTAGCAGTATATTCCTTCATCTGCCATGAAGGAAGCTTTTTTCTGATCTTCATGTGCCATCCGAATCTGATGATATCCCGAGAAGGCATCTAGGAAACTGTAAAGTTCGGATCCTGATGTGGAATCCACCAACCTGTCGATCCTAGGGAGAGGATAACTGTCTTTCGGACATGCTTTATTCAAATCTGTGAAGTCTATACAAACTCGCCACTTCCCATTTGGCTTATTTACCAAGACCACATTGGCTAGCCACTCTGGATACTTCACCTCTTTGATGAATCTTGCTTTCAAGAGTTTATCTACTTCCTCTTTTATTATCTGCCTCCTTTCTGTGGCAAACTGCCTTCTTCGCTGTTTTACGGACTTCTTGTCGGGCATGACGTTGAGCATGTGTTCGACGAGCTCGGGATCTATCCCGGGCATGTCTTTAGCATTCCATGCAAATACATCAAAATTCTTCTTTAAACACTGTGACAACTCTTCCTTCATTAATTTGGGAAGCTCCTTCCCAATTGTGAAGCTCTTCCCTTCTGAAATTTGAACCTCTTCCAACTCTTCTACTGGGGACATTCTTTCTTCCACAGGAAGTTCTATTGACATTAGATCCGTCTTACCCTTTCCAATACAGCTGATATAGCAACTTCTGGCTACCGATTGACTTCCCTGAATAGTTGCTATGCCTGCGGAAGTTGGGAACTTGATTGCCAGGTGATAAGTTGACACTATAGCTCTCAGGTTGTTCAAAAATGGTCTTCCCAAGATGGCATTGTAGGCCATAGGAGTTTTCACGACTTGGAACGGAGTCATCTTCGTTACACGTTTTTCTTCTGATCCTAGTGAAGTGGGAAGGTCAATTAGGACTTCGGGTTTCACGGTTCCTCCACCAAACCCAGTTAGGGGAGTAATGACCTGCCGAAGTCGATCTTTGGGAAGTTACATCTGATTGAAAGCTTCCAAGGAAAGAACGTTGGCTGCGCTTCCATTGTCAACTAGCACCCTCCTGACATCAAAATTGGCTATTGTTGCACTGATAACAACAGCATCGTCATGAGGATACGAAATTCCTTCCATGTCTGCATTGCTGAAGCTAATGCTGTTTGAGACGTCTTGGTCATGACATCCCGACCTTTCTTCCCGATCAGATAGTGCCCGGGCATGGTTCTTACGTGCATTATTCAAATCTCCTCCAGATGCTATTCCTCCGACGATAAAATTTATGGTGCCAGCTGATCTGGTATTCTCATCCCCTTTTCCATGCTCTTTATCGTCTCTCTTTATGTAGTGCCCCAGGAAGCCTCTTTTTATGAGGGCTTCTATCTCCTGTTTTAAAGTTCTGCACTCGTCCGTGGTATGGCCCGGGCTCTTGTGAAATTCACAATACTTATGTCGATTCTTTTCGTCGAATTTTCCTTTGATAGGCTTGGGCCATCGTAAATCTTCACGTCCTTTGATTTCCATCAGAATGTGGGATCGGGGTGCGTTTAGCGGAGTTAAACTCTGATGCCCATGGCCGTTCCCTTTTTGTTTATTTCGAGAAGAATTTCTCTCATCCTCCTGTCGTGATCTCTTATTCCCCTGCCTTGTTGATTGCGGAGACTATGCTACTGTCCCATGCCCTTGATCCTGTGCCCGAACTGACGAAAGTGTTTCCTCCATGTTTATGTACTTCTCTGCTCTTCGGAGAAGCTCTGTTATATTCGAAGGTGGGTTCTTGGACAGGGACATTCTGAATTCCGAGCCTCGAATAGCCAAGGTAAGGGCTGAAATTGCCAATGATATATGGAGATCTGGAATCTGAAGTCTTTCAGCGTTAAACCGAGTCATGAACTCTCGCAGCGTTTCATTCTGAGCTTGCTTTAACTGCATGAGGGATGCAGCGGTCTTCTTGATTCTTTTGCTACTTGCAAAGAAAGCAGTGAACTTCTCAGTAAGATCTGCGAAGGAAGAGATGGACCCTGGAGGTATCGTACAAAACCAGTCTCGAGCTGAATTTGTCAAGGTTTGCGGGAAGGCCTTGCACAGAATCTGATCGGGAGCATTCTGCATGTCCATGACATCAGTGTAGGTATTCAAGTGGTTTGTTAGGATCTGTCATTCCATCGTATTCCTTTATCCGAGGATATTTAAATCGGTCTGGTAAGGGAAATGATGTTATTTCAGGAGTAAAGGGGGTTCTTCTCACGAATGACGCCCGACCCTGGGTGTTCTATCGTATTCCATCAGCAATTCCTTCCTGAATGATTCTTGAAAGCTCCTGTTGTGTCAAATTGGCAGATCCTTCTGTCAAGGGATGGGCGCCCCTAATTCCCGGGGAGTTGTCAGCGATAGGATTAGCTGGCTGGAGATCTTCCCTGGGAATTGTGCCTAGAGTGTTCGGGTCAGATTGCGCTTGATGACTATTCTGTTGTTGAAGAGCTTGACGAAGTTCGCGGAGCTGCTGCTGAAGTTCGTTGAAATCTTCCCGACTAACAGGTTCATTGTCTGGAGTGGCCTCTGGGTTTTGTTCTTCCCCAACATCTTCAAGAGGCGGAGGATTATCATCCTCAACCGAAGTGTTGGCCGGAAGGGATTGACCAGTGGATGCGGAGGGACGGGCTTGACGTCTATTAACCATAGCTGATTGTATCTCTTCCCACGGACGGCGCCAATTGATGCTGTAAAAAATCCTAACCTTGACGTGGCAGGATCTAATGATGTTTGATTGCTGGAAAAGATCAATGGATTCGCCTTGGTTGACCTGCAAAAAAGGCGAGGAGGATTCTCCCCGTCGCCCCTCCGGTGTGAGAATTAGTTTTCTGGGGAAAAGTAGAGAAAGAATATTTTACTGGAAAACGTAAAGAATGATGAATGAATATATGTGAGCAAAGGAGCTGTATTTATAGGGCTGGAAAAGCCAATAACTTCCTTTATTTTAGGAAGGAGTCCTTATTGCTATAAACTTACCTTTTAGGAGGAGTTCTAATCTTATAAGAATTGTACTCCCTCTTTTTTAGTATGATTCCTTATAGGTTTTGTCTTATTCCGAGGGCCCAAGAAGGTGGCCCATTGATAAAGCCCATAAACGGTCAACACCCGGAATCCTGAAGTGGTCGGGCTAGACCGGGCATGTTCCCACTATGGATGCAGGACTTGAATAGGTCGGACATCCATGGGCTGGGATGGTCATAAGGTTGAGCATACATCCCGGCCTATAGAAGAAAAGCTTGCTCGTCGAGATTGACAAAGCCCGGGACATAAGGCCGACCTTAGTTGCGAGTTGGGCCGACCTGTTGCGCGGGATTCCATAGGTCCATTCTGACAATCCCGAAAAATAGCCCGATCAATTACACTTTTCAAAATGCAATCATTTTTTTTATTTTTTAATTCTTGTGTTTTTGACAAAACCTTTACAAATTTAGTGAGTACATTTTGACGGGAAAATGTGTGTGTGTTATTTTTGGTAAAGACTTTGTTTATATATATAGATATAGATGCCACTTGTAAATCTTCTTCAATTTCTGATCTTTCCAGCAGTTGATGCCAACAATATGAAACAACATACAATTTTGTTCCATAACAAGAATACAAGGCGTTTGAAGAAAACTATGCATTTATTTGCCAGTAGATTAGTTTAGGTTTTTTTCATCCTTGCTCTTTCTTAATGTCTATGCCGATCTGACTCGCCTTGTTAACACTGTAGTAATTATAAATTGATTTATTTATATTTTTAAGGTAAAATATATAGTTAAAAAGTGAAGAGAGAAAATGTATGTGGTTAAAAAGTGTTTTGAGAAAATTATATTGTTTATAAATTGTAATAATTGTGTTAAAGAACAAAAGCTTATAGTTTGATTGAATCGCGTGTCAAGTCCAGTTTAAGGGTAAATTGGGAAATTTTCACTGTTAAGAATTGTATTCTATCACACTTTGCAAAATTTGTTCTTCATTACAAGTTAGCTCTAATCTTAAAGAAAATTTTTATGTCCACCAAGTGATGAATTCCCCGACCCCTATGTTTTCTTGTGCAATGCAATTATCAAAAGTATTCAGTGCATAATATGTTTGCAAAAGCCATTGAAATGTACACGAATGCAACATGAAGCCTACCAAAATTATATTCATTTATATTTTCCCATGTGCTCAAAAGCTTGTAGTGGCTTGGTGGCTATTGACATTGGTAGTGCAATTCATCATGCACACCATAGTTTTAGACTTGGGTTTGAGGACAATGTTTTTGTGCAAAACGGGCTCATGGCAATTTATGTAAAGTGTAACAAAATTTGCTGTGCTGGTAATATTTTTGATGTGTTACAACATGACATGAGTGTTGTTTCATGGACTTCGATTATTTCTGGACACGCTCAGAATGAGCAGCCTATGGAGGCCTTGAGGATTTTTTAGTAAAATGAGATGATTAAATGTGAAAACATGAAGGTCGTTTTCATCTTCGGGGGAAATGGGAAAAATGAAATTCCGTGTTTCATAAACTTCGCGAGGACTGCTTTTCTTATTGAAACAAGTACTAGTTCTATAACCAGTGCGATACACGGAATTTTTATTCATGACATTGATTTCGATAAATATTTGTAAAACTTATACATAATTAACACAAATACAGAATGCATAAAAAATAATATTTTATTGCAAAAATTATTAAGATTTTACATATAATATAACTAATTCAAATTATAATAATTTCTCTGAATAGTAAAAGTCAATTTATATATTCAAATAATAAATTACTGTTATTTGCATGTAGTATTTAATTTTTTTTTTCAATTTTCATTAAAAAAAAATCAATCAAAAATACAAATACAAATAAAAAAATACACAAAAAAAATATTATATTACAATAACTCTTGTTAATGGTTATGACGTATGACGCATTAATCAAAAGAAATTTTTAATGACAATGTAAAAAAAATGTTTAGTTAATTCGATTTGGAAACATTATATATTTTAATTTTTGATTAAGTTTATCTTTTAATGTGTTGTTTACATATATTTTATTCGAACTGCATAATATTTTTCTTTCTTTTTATCATTTTTTAAATATGCAATTTTTTTCTCTAAATTAAAGAAATTATTGAATTTTATTTAATTTATGCATAGAAAATGTATTCATTAAAAAAATCAAAATAATACTATGTATGGTATATAATTCAGAAAATATGATTTGTAATAATAAAAATAACAAATGATAATAATCAAAACATAATTTAAATGTTGATCGATAGCTACACATATATGATTTAATAAAATAACAACAAAATTAAGTCCAATAAATATTCATAAAATTTTAATACTTATACAAAACTATCACAAATACAAAATCAATAAAAAATATTATTATATTACAATAACTATTAAAATTTAATATATTTAAATAACAAATGACTGTTATTTACCTCATGTAATAATTATATTATAATCAAAATATACAAATAACAATAACAACATTTATTACTTCATTATTTCGCGTATGTTTGATACATTTTAGAGCCCTAATTTAGTACTCATTATTCACGACCTCATTTTTTTTAAAACTTATTTTGAACAACGTAGATTCACTACTATTCACCCACACATTCTTCAAAATTTGCCATTACAATACAAACTACATCATATTTCAAATCAATTTTAATCACACACATTTTCTCTCTCCACTTTCATTTTAATTCAAAAGACACGATTTATAATATTAAAGATAACTAATGATAATAATCAAATTGTAATTTTAATACTGATAGTTATACATATGATTATAATATTATGAACAACAAATAAATAAAATACATAATTAAATTTTAATTTTAATACTTATAATTATAAATATTGACTGAATTCATTCATATTACCTTTAGATCATAAATGACTTTTGATTTCAATACTATTTATGCTTTATCATTAACTTCAGTGAAAATGTAAATATCGTATTTTTCTAGCCTATGTTTGGTAATACATTTATAATTATTTATAATTATTTTTGTCTTGTAAAAACTAAAAGTAAACTACTATGATTTTTGTTTAAAGAACTTTGTATGGTTTTCGCAGCTCAATATAATTTATTTATTTATTAAATTTGATCCATTTGATCCCTGTTTGGTACCCATTATTTAAAATCTCATTTTTAACAACATTTTATCAATAAAATAATCTACACATAATAGTAGTTTTTGAGAATGTGTGGTTAAAAATGTAGGTAAACTTTTTAGGTTTATGTGTAGATTATTTTATTGTGATTCAATATGAGTTTTGAAAAAAAAAAATGAGATTTTGAATAATGGATACCAAACAGATACATAATTTTATATTTCTAAAAAAATTTTAATAATATTTTTCAAATTAGTTACATAATTATTGTACCCAAAAAAAGGAAAACGAAAAATCAAGAATAATATAAATTAACAATATATTCCAAAATAATAAATATAAAATAATCAATCATGTATGAAATTATTCATTCTGAAAGAAAATTTATGAATTAGTTACTTGGTCCTTATTTGATCCCCATATCATTTCATACTTTTTACTACTTTTTTCTACAATAATCAATCTCAACCATAAAAAAAAGTCAAGCCCACAATTTTTTACTTTTCAAACAACTTTTTAACCATTAGATTTTCAAAACCCAATTTTTTTATCAAAAACTATATTTATCAAATAGGCACTTAATCTTTTTTTCTAATAATCTAAGTGGAAAATTTATAAAAATACCCAATATAATAAAAAGTCTTAAGTTTTTTATATTAAAATATTTTCAGATTAGTTAAATGTTTTTTAACATTTTTTTACGATATAATTCCATGTTTATAAAAGAAAGTTAATAATATTTTTTTCAAATTAGTTACACTATCACTATAAAGAAAAATGCAGAATATTAAGTTAACAATAACATGAATGAACGACAAAAATGATTAAACTTATTCCCAAAAAAAAAAAAAAAAAAAAATAGAACCAATTAAGTATGGTTTTTTCAGTCTGGAAATAATATTTTCAGATTAGTTATATATGAAAATCATAAAGAAATAATCAAGAAGATTAATATTCTAGTTTAAAAACCTTATGTATAATTGTGTTTATCAAGAAATATCAAACTGATGATTTCCATAAGCATTTTTTGAGATTTTAATGTTTATACATAGTCAACAAAAATATAAAATACATAAAAAAATATTATTATATTACAATAACTATTAAAATTTTACAAACAATATATTTAATTCATTTAATATTACTGTTAATAATAAAAAAGTCATGGTAACTATATATAATCAAAATATACAATAACAATAACAATATATTATTACTGCTTTGTTTCGTGTGTATTTGATGTTGTTTAAAGCCTCTTTTTCGTATTTATTATTAAAAACCTCATTTTTTATATTTGCATAATCAATAATTACTTTAAACTAAGCCTATATTCTTTAATGCAATTATTATAATTTATAAATCAATTTATAAATTTAACTATTTTTGTAGACCTTGTTTGGCCTCTTTAAAAATAAAATACATTTTTTCTCTCTTCTTTTTAAACCATACATTTATCAGTAAAATAATAATACACATAAATTCATAAAATATTTCTTACTTTTTAACTATACGTTATATTAAAAATTAATATAATTCAAAACATTATTTTTTCAAATAAACTTTTAAAATCAACATCAAACAGGGGTATTACGTAGAAAGTTTACTCAAATATTTATATTAACGTAATTAATTTAATTAAGTTTTTTAAAAGCAATAATTTATAAATTTTAATATGTGTAGATCATTGTTATTTTTGGACTCGATAAAAAAAAATGCAATAGAACAAAAGTAGGACCTCAAAAGTTGTGGCTCTTCTTCTATTGTAGAGCAATGATGGCGTCTCTTCTTCCACTGTAGAGCAATGATGGCGTGATTTGGCAGAAAATGACTTTTTTCTTCTATTCTTTCTTTTTTTTTTTTCCTCTTCCTTGGCGGGATAATTGGGAGGGAATTCCTTTGACAAATTTGTTTCTTTAATATGGTAAATAAATAAATAAGATAAGATGTATTTGTCTATAAAATGAAAGGTGCTTTTGATTTGAATTTCTTAATAATTAGATTACTATGTGAAATTCATATGTACAATCTACATAAAATCTACTCGAGGGGATTCCAACCATGAGAAGTTAATAATTTTACTATAAAGTTAATTATTTTTCTTCAATTATTTTATGAAAAATTATGATTTAGGATCCCTAGCTAATAATAATATGGATAAGCTGTTAAGATATATATATATATTGGTGTGTGTGTGTATATACACATCACGTGCATCGCACTATTTTTATACTTGTGAAAAATAAATATCGCTAACACTATTAGGTGTATTGATATATAAACATCATGTACATCCCACGTCCGTACACACACTAGTAATTAAAAAATTCTTGAAATTTTTGTACTCTTTTTTCATTAGCCTATGTTCGTAAACCGTTTATAAATGTTTGTTTATAAATATTATTTATAAATAACGACGTATTAAAATATCGTTGGTCATTTTTTAAAAAAAATAAAAAATGGTGGGTGAGAATCTTTGATTAATCAAAATTGTTAATTTTTTTTAAAAATTATTTAATGAAATATTGTAACGCGATTATTTATAAACAAAATTTATAGGCAAATTTTACCAAATTGAGGCTAGTTATAATCGTTTTCCCTCACATTCGTTAGCATATTTTAGAACTTCACAAAAAAAATATAGAAAAAGAAATAATAAATTGGTTTATGGGGAATTGGGGCTCGAATGACAATATTCTGCTATTACTTTTACTTTTGTAGAACGCGTGCCTCTGTTTGTTAAAAAGTTTTTGTTTAAAAACATGTTTTTTTATATTTTTTAGGTAAAATATGTGGTTGAAAATTAGAGAGAGAAAATGTGTATGGTTAAAAAATGATCTGAAAAATTGTGTAGAAAAAACATGTTTAAAAACATGTGTTGCCAAACGGATACTTAATAAAAGCTACTTTATGTCGAATTCCTTAAAAACTCTTATAACTTGACAAGTTTCTTAATATTATTAAAGTGTGTTAAAAAATATTTTTTTTAATTTAATAGTACAAAAACTAAAATAAGCTATTTCAACATTGTTATATAACTTGGAAAAGGTAAGAGAATAGAAAAGTCAATAAATTTGTATTTTATTAATAATTAGAGTCTCATATATATAGGAAAAAATTAGATATACAATTGTTATAATAATTAGGGTTAAATGTCATTCACTAATAACATATTATTCACAACATTCAATTTTGAATGACACGTTACAAAATATTTGCCCCGTTAGAACCTTATTTGATAAAAATTTAATTGGACAAAAATATCAAACGAATGAAAGTAACACATTTACTTTGGGGTATTAAAATAAATATTACTTCATTAAAACCTCGTTAAGAAACTCAATGGGACAAAACCTAAGCGAAGGAAAAAAGTACATATACTCTCCTGACGTTGATCATCATAAACATTGAGTCGACGCATTGTTAATTATATGATTGGTTACTGAACTTTACGAAAGGTTTTCAAGGGGTCTTCAAAAAACTTCCTTATCACTGTACTTTATAAAATGTAATCTCATCCCATCACTCAGTGATTAATGGTAAAAAAATTTAGAAGTTCGGTGACTAGTCGAAAAACTTTTGAAGTTCAGTGATTAACGAGGACATATTTGAAGTTTGGTGACCTCCTGAAAACTTTTCTCAAATTTATAGCTTGTTTGGTAATGTGAAAAATTTAGGTTTTTGTGATTTTTTTTGATTTTTTGATGGATGTGTGGTTTGAAAAAGATTGAAAAGTAAAAAATGGTGGGCTTGATTAATAATGGATGGTTGAGATTGAGTTTGAAAAATTGAGGTAAAAGTTTAACCATCAACAAACGGGCTCTTAGTGACCAATCACGTAATTAACTCCAATTTTTATCAATTTTCATATACTTTTTTAGTCTTTTTCTTTCATTTTTCGTTCTATGCAGTCCTACTCCATTATTTTATTCTTTCTAACATCGCCAAACTTAAAAAAAAAAAAAAAAAATTATCCTGAGATAACTAAGAAAGAGTTGACCTCTCTAAGATCAAAGAGGTAAACATGTAACAAAAAATGAAGTGAAATCAGCACAAACATGATTGCTTGAATTTGGGGGCTTGAACATGGGTAATTCAATTTGATTTTGAGTTTAATAAATTGTTATAACCTCTTTTTTGGTTAATTCTACTAGGCGGGTGATAGTTCTATGGGTTGCTTCAGCTCCGATCGTCTTTGACATTAGTTAACCCAAGATAAAAAGTTATTCTTTTTTCAAAGTTTGGTTATGCTAGAAAGAATAAAATTATTGGGTAAGAGTACAAAAAAAAGAAAGAAAAAGTCTAATAAAATATAAAAATTTATGAAATTGAAGTTAATTATGGACAAGATATTTCTTTACCTATTTTCTTCTATGTGTTTTTTTTTTTTTTTGGTTAGGCATGGGTATGGGTTTATGTTTCGGTAAATTCATTAACTCATACTTCATTGGGGAAAATATTTTTTTTTACCTATTCTTTTTGTTGGGCATGAATGCGGTTTTACGTTCTTGTCAAATTCATTAACTCATATTTTCATGTCAAGTGAATTCTTATAATGATTAGTTGAATGGTAATTAATCCTTATGTGTACATTTTAATTTCAAATTTGATTTACGTTGCAGAATGTTTGCAATATTCTAACGAATATATAAAAATACGAGCGCTCACACGTGCAATCGCTAGTATGTTGAAAAATGACATCAGAATTGATCGTCACATTATGGAGTAGCTTATACTCTGTTTGTTAAAAGTTTTTTATTTAAAAACATGTTTTTTTTATATTTCTAGATAAAATTTGTCGTTGAAAAATGATGAGAAAAAATATATATGATTAAAAAATAATTTAAAAAATTGTATAGAAAAAAATATGTTTAAAAATATGTTTGTCAAACGCATCCTCAGATGGAACCTCAAATGAACCTGCTGTGGCCCCCAGGGCACATCTCCAAGTGGCAAAGGGGATGGGTGGTAAGTGCTCAGCGCAGCTGTGTGCTTGGTTCGATTCCCCGCAAGGTGGAATTGGCCTTGTGGCAAGCGGGAGTTATTGAGCGTTTCTCATGCTTACCATAAGCCCTTCCACCCTGGCTCCTTGGAGGCATAACCTGGATTTACCTTCCCGAACCAATGGCCTTGGGCGTGGTCGGTTCGGGCCCTCAGGGTGTGGGCTACACCTTTTTTTTTTTTCAAATGAACCTGCTGAATCCTAGTTGACAACGTGGTGATGAAAATGTTGCACTTTTCGAATTATTCTATTTGCACCTAACCCAAACTTGATATGCTTGTAGCATCACCCATGTATTTTTGAAGTACTACAGCCAAAAGATTCCATTTACAGTATCATTTATGCTTCTTTTTCACATAGATGGATCGCCAGTCGCCAGATATCATTTCATACTGGGTGATCAACCGTGGGATTTGGAATTGGATTCGTCGGAAAAAAATGGCGTCACCAGTTTGTGCTACCTCTCGTTACTCCGTTGCTCCCTCTTCTCTCTCTCGCCCTTTGCCTCTACTTTCATCACACTCCCAGTCTCAAATGCAGTTCAATCACACATTCCGTCTCTCGTCACGCCTCAAATGGACCTCCGAGGCCTGGAAATCCCGATCTCACCGGGTCCCATGCCTTCGCGACACCAAAGGTAAATCAAATCTTTAATTCTTGGAATTGAATCGTATTGGTTTTTCGCGATCACTACTTTTGGTAATTTTTAGGTATATCTTTTATGATGGTTATGATTGGTATATTAATCGTCTGCAAAATCATTTATGCTCTCCTCCTGGTGTTTTAATCTGATTTACGCTAAAAAGTGAAATGGGTGCTGTAGAATTGATTAGTAAACTAAACGCAGAGGCGGACTTAAGATTGGTTCAGTGGGGCCGAACATTACCTACATTACTTTAATATGAAACTAGTATTTTCACCCGTGCGTTGCACGATCATCATGTCTTTTCATATAATTATGAATACAATATTTTTCTATTTTTTATAAGAACCAACATATATATGTATAATGATATAAATAGAGTGAATAAAACAGAGTGAATATTTCTGCTTATTTGTATTATATTGTTTGTCCATACACTCTGCATACCAAAAAAAAAGCCCTGCAATTTTCATAATTAAATGTAGGATCACCAAAATCCAAGTACTCTACAAAATCATTTATTTATGGAATTTAATCCATATAATTAAAAAAAAAAAATTGTAAACTATAAAAATTAAAAATTATTGTATTGTAATATTTGAATAGTAAAAAAAAAACAAAAATTACAAATAAAGTATCAAATGAATAATAGTCTATAACAATTACTACCCAATTACTCCAAAAAAAATTTATTCGAGAATTATACATTATGATGTTGGATCACCAATATTCAAGTACTCTGCAATGTTCGTATAAGAATTAGATAAGAAAAGTATATCATTATATTTTAAATGGATAAAAAATACTGTC
Organism: Ligustrum vulgare; assembly: GCA_963555705.1. Taxonomy (NCBI): domain Eukaryota; kingdom Viridiplantae; phylum Streptophyta; class Magnoliopsida; order Lamiales; family Oleaceae; genus Ligustrum; species Ligustrum vulgare. Next base: position 49,973,911 of record OY743174.1, read on the forward strand.
GCATGATAGAAATAATTTGAAGAAGTTCATAGTGTAAATAATGATAAATGAATGCGTAGTTTTTAGATGAAAAATAATAAGTCATATATAAGAAAATCATTTACATATGGAATTTAATCCATATAATTAAAAAAAAAAATTGTAAACTATAAAAATTAAAAATTATTGTATTGTAATATTTGAATAGTAAAAAAAATGACAAATAAAGTATCAAATGAATAATAGTCTATAACAATTACTACCCAATTACTCCAAAAAAATTTATTCGAGAATTATACCTTATAATGTTGGATCACCAATATTCAAGTACTCTGCAATGTTCGTATAAGAATTAGATAAGAAAAGTATATCATTATATTTTAAATGGATAAAAAATACTGTCGCATGATAGAAATAATTTGAAGAAGTCCATAGTGTAAATAATGATAAATGAATGCGTAGTTTTTAGATGAAAAACAATAAGTCATATATAAGAAAATCATTTATATATGGAATTTAATCCATATAATTAAAAAAAAAATTGTAAACTATAAAAATTAAAATTTATTTTATTGTAATATTTGAATAGTAAAAAAAAAAATGACAAATAAAGTATCAAATGAATAATAGTCTATAACAATTACTACCCAATTACTCAAAAAAATTTATTCGAGGATTATACCTTATACTGTTGATTAAATAATATTGTCACGTCAAGCATGAATAATAAAAAAAAAACAGCAAATGGATAAAAAAAAATATTCGTATGAGAAAAATAAATAAGAAGATAATAAAAAATTAATTTTAAGAATTTCATATTTTAAACAACAATAAATTAATGCATAGTTTTTCAAAACCACAATTGATTATGATAAAAATAATAAATGTCATTAATTTACAACATGTGTTTACATTAAACCACTTACTCAAAAAAAAAAAATGACAAATAAAGTATCAAATGAATAATAGTCTATAACAATTACTACCAAATTACTAAAAAAAAAAAAAAAAAAAATTATTCGATGATTATACCTTATGCTGTTGATTAATAATATTGTCACGTCAAGCATGAATCATTAAAAAAACAGTAAATTGATAAAAAATTCGCATGAGAAAAATAAATAAGAAGATAATAAAAAATTAATTTTAAGAATTTCATATTTTAAACAACAATAAATTAATGCATAGTTTTTCAAAATCACCATTGATTATAATAAAAATAATAAATGTCATTAATTTACAAAATGTGTTCACACTAAACCACTTATTCACAACATGTGTTCACACCAAACCACTTCCTTACTTTTATATATATATATAGATTTATATAGTTTTAAATGTATGTCAATGTAATATATACTATAAAATGAAAAAAAAATTAAAAAAAATCCACCCATCTTCTCACAAGCCACAGCATTCAAATAAAATACTCAAACACTCATTAATACTTAAAATGAAAAATCAAAACAAAACAATCTTTCTAAAGCTTCTGTCTTCTGCAATTAATATCCATTCTCGAAAACAAAGGATTTTCCATCCAAATTTAGTCATACTATATAGAAAACTAAGTTACAAAACAAATTAAACAATTCCATCCTTGAAATTGGAAAACCCATATTAGAAAACACAACCAAATAAAAAGCTAAAGAACTAGATATCAATGAAGAATGAATAAAGCTCCTGAAATGAGTTAATCCAACCCTTATTTTGTTTTCAAGAAATCTGCTTAGAGTGTAAATGTGGGTTCGACTTTGAGCTTCGAGGCTTCGAGCGATGCTGCGTGTCTGCGACGCCGTGTGTAATACCCCAACTAAGAAAGCTTAAGAGAATTGATATGTACTACTCATACCAACAAGGTGCACCTTCTTTTCCGGAAGTCCATCGTTAGAAACTCCAAAGTTAAGCGAGCTTGACTTGGAGCAATTCTGGGATGGGTGACCTCCTGGGAAGTTTTCTCGAGAAGCGTGCGAGTGAGGACAAAACATGCTGAAAAGACTCGTGTTGGTACAGTGGGGACAGTACGCCGTCATTTAACGGCCGGGACAGCCCGTTAAGTTGGACCCGGGTCGTTCTAAATGGTATCAGAGACGGTCGCCAGCCGGAAATCGGGAACTAAGTGCTACGCCATAGGGCGGGAGCCACCTCTAGAATCCCAACGCCTGGCAACAGAACCTCAGATGGGTTAAGCGCGACGAGGACGTCGCGAGTCTAACAGGGGGTGATTGTAATACCCCAACTAAGAAAGCTTAAGAGAATTGATAGGTACTACTCATACCAACAAGGTGCACCTTCTTTTCCGGAAGTCCATCGTTAGAAACTCCAAAGTTAAGCGAGCTTGGCTTGGAGCAATTCTGGGATGGGTGACCTCCTGGGAAGTTTTCTCGGGGAGCGTGCGAGTGAGGACAAAACATCCTGAAAAGACTCGTGTTGGTACAGTGGGGACAGTACGCCGTCATTTAACGGCCGGGACAGCCCGTTAAGTGGGACCCAGGTCGTTCTAAATGGTATCAGAGATGGTCGCCAGCCGGAAATCGGGAACTAAGTGCTACGCCATAGGGCGGGAGCCACCTCTAGAATCCCAACGCCTGGCAACAGAACCTCAGATGGGTTAAGCGCGACGAGGACGTCGCGAGTCTAACAGGGGGTGATTGTAATACCCCAACTAAGAAAGCTTAAGAGAATTGATAGGTACTACTCATACCAACAAGGTGCACCTTCTTTTCCGGAAGTCCATCGTTAGAAACTCCAAAGTTAAGCGAGCTTGGCTTGGAGCAATTCTGGGATGGGTGACCTCCTGGGAAGTTTTCTCGGGGAGCGTGCGAGTGAGGACAAAACATGCTGAAAAGACTCGTGTTGGTACAGTGGGGACAGTACGCCGTCATTTAACGGCCGGGACAGCCCGTTAAGTGGGACTCGGGTCGTTACACCGTGTGGGATGGCGGATTGGCGGTGACGCTGGTGTCGATACTCAGTGGATGATGGACTAGTGGTGAGTACTTCTGGGGAGAATCAAATCAATGAGGGCAAGGCGCAGGATGAAGTCGTGAGAAAATGTTGAAAGAAGAGATTAAGAGTGTGTTGGACTTTGGCTGTAACTTGCAAGCGTTGGGAGGGGAAAAAAAGCTTAAGTTCAAATATTTAAAATGAGCCAAAAAAAAATTTTGGGCTGGATCCAGTGGGTGCGGTTGCACCCACTGGACCCTTAATGGGTCCGCCCCTGACTAAACGTATATTTATATGACTAATTAGTTGCTTACTTGTAGACTGAAATGGGGTCTATAGGCTTGATTTATCACAAGCTAATAAATCTGGGGTGGATTCTTTAGTAAGAAAGGTTAGAAATGTCGAGATTTAGACTGATCAATATAAAATGAAATTATGAATAGAACCGAGGTTTGTTATAGACACCTCTTCAGGAAACTTCTTGATGATAATATTATCTCCTTGTGGTGCAAGAGGCTACTCGACACTTCTACATAGGAATTAATATAGCATACATCGCGCAGTCCATAAAACGTTCTTCAATCTTGAGACGACCCAGAAATCCAAGTATTAAAATATAAGAATGAAGAAACTATGGCAAGAAAGAATGGTTGCAGACTTGAAATTTTTATTTTTTATTTTTTATTTTTTTATATTTCAACTATGCAGTTTAGATGTCTTTTTATGGTTTCTCAAGTGGTATGTAAGCAGTAAGCACTTTTCAAAGAGCAACATATCCAAATTTGAATACACCGCGCAGTCCATAAAACGATCTTCAATCTTGAGGTGACCCAGAAATCCAAGTATTAAAATATAAGAATGAAGAAACTATGGCAAGAAAGAATGGTTGCAGACTTGTAGTTTTTTTTTTTTTTTTTGATATTTCAACTATGCAGTTTAGATGTCTTTTTATGGTTTCTCAAGTGGTATGTAAGCAGTAAGCACTTTTCAAAGAGCAACATATCCAAATTTGAATACACCGCTCAGTCCATAAAACGTTCTTCAATCTTGAGGTGACCCAGAAATCCAAGTATTAAAATATAAGAATGAAGAAACTATGACAAGAAAGAATGGTTTCAGACTTGTAGTTTTTTTTTTTTTTGGATATTTCAACTATGCAGTTTAGATGTCTTTTTATGGTTTCTCAAGTGGTATGTAAGCAGTAAGCACTTTTCAAAGAGCAACATATCCAAATTTGAATACACCGCGCAATCCATAAAACCTTCTTCAATCTTGAGGTGACCCAGAAATCCAAGTATTAAAATATAAGAATGAAGAAACTATGGCAAGAAAGAATGGTTGCAGACTTGTAGTTTTTTTTTTTTTTTTTTTTTGATATTTCAACTATGCAGTTTAGATGTCTTTTTATGGTTTCTCAAGTGGTATGTAACCAGTAAGCACTTTTCAAAGAGCAACATATCCAAATTTGAATATGAAGGCCACTTTTTTCAAATCAAAAGCAAGCTACATGTTTTCTTAGAGAGATTTTTTTTTTTTTTTTGGTAATTGAACGAAGGTTTTGCCCCTAGATGGCGTCTCTTCACAGTTTTGCACATTAAAGTTGAATGTAAGCTGGAGTTGTAAGGATTTTAATCGATCGTTTGAGCTCATATGTGAATTCTTGTGTATTGAATAAAAGGCTATCAAATTTGGTTAAGTCCATTTAAAGTGATCTAATAAGGATTTGGTATATTGGGTTTTAATGCATCTAATTAGGGGATGAATACATAACTAAGGTATTTAAAGTACACATTTTCAAAATTAAGAAACTTAATGTTTTATTTCAAAAATCAGGTCATAATTAATTATATATTTTATTATTTATGGTCACAAGTCACAATTTTTTAGGTCACAAGTCACAAATCAGGCCATAAGTTTATGGTCACATTCACAATTTTTTAGGTCACAATTTATTTCTCGATTTCAAATTTTGAATTTCGTAGGTCACAATTTTTTCGGTCACAAATCTCAAGACAATTGGTCACAACATAATAAATTATGAGTCACAATTTCTTTATTGGTCACAAATCACAAATTTTATTGGTCACAATTTTTTCTCGGATACAAATCAAGAATTTTTAGGTCACAATTTTCACAAATCACTAGTTTTTTTAACTTTTCTAGGTCACAAATCTAGAGTTAATTTGGTCACAATTTTTTCTCGATCACAAATTTCGAGTTATTTGGTCACAACTTATCAAATTATAAATTACTATTTATTTATTGGTCACAAATCACGAAATTCATAAGTCAAAATTTATTTCTTGGGTCACAAATAACAAATTTTAGGGGTCACAACTTATTTTACGGTCACAACTTATCAAATTTGTTGGTCACGATTCATTTTTTGGTCACAATGTATCATATTAATTGGTCACAACCCCAACCCAAACCATCTCCAACATCACAAATCCTTAGCACCGTCACTGTCACTGCCATTGCCACCACCACCGCACCACCGCATCCTAAGCATTATTACCACCTTCGACCAAAGAAATCACCCAGTTCACCATAACTATATTGCCCTTGCACCACCACCACAAGATTAACAATGTAGCGCTGCCACCTCCGTCGCACCACATGTACTAACAACCACCACAATGAATCCAACATCAGGACCACTTCCATCTCTTCCACACCACAACCCCACACTCACGATAAAAGCAGGCAATCATCGCCACCAGCATTTTGTTATCAAAAAAATAGATCGTTGTAGCAGATTTCTTACTCCAACCGAAGAACAACCTCACCCACGGCACAACCACCAGCCGCACTAACAAAATTATGAAATTCACCAATGCCGAAGCCACCCGTACCTACAGTCACTACTCACTGCCGATGTCAGGTAATTGCAACGCTACACTCACCGACATCGCTTCGCTCCATCGTCGTTGATTTGGTGGTCTGTCTTGGTGCGTGTGCTGCCGTCTGACCGCCATCGTCATAGTGGCAACATGACAATGCACGTGAAGCAACAACAGTCATTGCTCGTCGTTGCCCTCGCCGCCATCCATAGGTGATGGGCGACGCTGAACGCGGCGATATCGCAGCGGCACCATCTGCTGTTGATTACACGACGTATGTTATGGTGGGGGGAGAATGTGTGAAATCAGAATGTTGATTAGGGTTGAATGGGTTGGAGTGGTTGGGGGCGGTAGAGGGGATAATAAATTAAGTTAAATATTTTATTAATATTTAAATTCAAATGATGACCTGATTTTTGTATATATAAATTGTAAACTTGTTTTTTGAAATTTGAAGTTAAAAACTATGTTATGGTGTAATTTCCTCTCTAATTAATGTATGAGATTTTATATGTAGATACCAGGCCATTATCTAATTTCATGATGGGCCTAATTAGGTTAACAGACAATTCAGTATATAAAGTCAGTTATGGTCCCTGAATCACACGTACTGTTCATTCTATCTGATATCCCATCATCAGAGAGAAAATAAGGACTACGTGTTAATTTGGAAGACCCAACCGCTAGAATCGATCATCGTGAACCATATCTGATTAAGGTACGCTTTCGCTTTAGTTATTTGATTCTTGATAATTCAGCATGATGATTTTTGGATCATAGATAAATAATTATCTGTGATAAATTTTTTAACAAGTGGTATCAAAGCCAATCATCGTGTTGAGTTATCAGATCTATGTTTGTATGAATATGATATATAATTGTTGCTGACTACCATGAGATCTCAAATGGATTCAACTGTGTGAATATGGGTTCAGTTTCATATGTATATGCATGCTGAATTTGGCATAATAATTTAGGTCGAATTTTTGAGATTTCAAAACGTGAAACATTAAGGCCTTCAAATTAGAATTCCCTGTGTTGAATCTGTGATTTATGGGTTCAAATTTAGTATATAGAATCCATATGTATATGCATTTCGTCTCCTGCGTGCTCCGCACGACGTGGAGGAGAGCAGCGCCTGTAATGGCTCTGCAATCGGGGGAAGATGTTTTTGGAGACCGAGAGGCGCTGCGACGTTACGTCCGCCAATGGTGGCGCCTCGTTCTCCAGATTGAGGAGCGATAGAAGCTAGGGTTTACAAACCCTAGTAGCTGCTGTAATTGATTTTTTAAGAGAGGGACTTTTGGCTGATAATTTGATGATTCCGGGGACTCAATGTGCAATTTCATATTTTTGGGTTTATTGCACAATCAGGTCCCCTAATCTTATTAAGGAATTAAAGTTGATCCCTGAAAGTTATGAAATTTATAACTGAGTCCTTAAAGTTATAAATTATTAAAGTTGGACCTTTTAAATTTCTGGATTTTATAATTCAGTCCCTAAAGTCTGGAAATTTTCAAATTGGGACCTTTAAGGTTGAGGGTATCATATTTCAGCCCCTAAGGTTTGAGAGTTTTCTAATTCAATCCATAAAGCTTGAAAATTCTCTAATTTGGTCCATAAAGTTTGAAAATTTTCATTTTCAATCCCTGAAGTTTGAAAATTTTCTAATCCAGTCCCTAAAGTTTGGAAATCTTCTAAATTTGTCCTTAAAGTTTGGGAATTTTCTAAATGAGTTCCTAAAGTTTGAAAATTTTCATATTCGGTCCTTAAAGTTTGAAGATTTTCTAATTCAGTCCTTAAAGTTTCCAAATTCACTATTTTGGACCTCTAAAGTTTAATTTCTTTCAAATTGGGACCTAAAGTTTAGAATTTCTCTAAATTGGTCAATAAAGTTTTGGAAAATTGTAATTTAAGTCCTTCAAGCTTAAAATTTTTCATAATTGGCCACTAAAAGTTTAAGAATATTGCAATTAACCCTCCCAACTTAAGGATTGCTTTATTCTAAAGTTTTGAATTCTATAATTCAAATCCTAAAGTCAAATATATATGCAAATCAGTGAATTTCAATTTCGAATTTTGGTACTACGATATAATATTTGAAAGTAAGTTAGTTGAAGCAACATGTTGCCAAAGTAACGTCTCTTGTGATATTAATTAACTTAGAATATTAGAAGGTATTTGTGTGTGTGTTATTCATGCAGGTGTTGATTGGCCCAAAGGAAGGTTAATGTTTGACTCGAATTTCACATGCACCTGTGGTGATGAACATGTGGCAATTACTTGGTTTAATGTGTGATCAATAAATCGGTCTAAAGAAAGGTTTATTGGTTAACATGTCTTATTGCCAGTGTTTGATCACTACACTAGGGGAAAATTAGGCGTTTGTGTGTTATTCATGCGGATATTGATCGTCCCAAAGGAAGGTCAATATTTGTCTCGAATTTCACATGAACTTGTGGTGATAAATACGTGATGGTTATTTGGTTTAACGTGTGATCAATAAATTGGTCCAAAGAAAGGTTTATTGGTTGACATGTCTTACTGTCAGTGTTTGATCACTACACCAAGAGTACCATTTACAAGTCAATATTTCTGTCCAAAGACTAAATATTGATGTTGTGCTAGGTATCTTGTGATGGGCCCTACCATTATTTAAAAGTATGATTTGCATAATAAGGTACTTATGTGAGCTATTTTGTTTAAGTGTTCTCTGTTCGGTTTCAAATTCTGCTAGTAGTATCTCTGCAAGCTTAAATTTAATCCTTGTGCTCATGGAACAAACTTCAAGGATTGGACAGAGAACATTAATATTGTTCTTGGCTGCATGGATCTAGACCGTGCACTAAGGATTGAGCAACTTGCTCCTCTGACGGATGAAAGTTCATATAATCAAAGGAGGAACTTTGAGAAGTGAGATTGCTCATGTCGCATGAGTCTAATGATCATTAAGCGCGGCATTTTGGAAGCCTTTAGTGGCATAGTATCTGAGGAGGTAAATGATGCCAATGAGTTCATTGTTGAAATTAAGAAACGTTTTGCGTAAAACAATAAGGTTGAAACTAGCACGCTTATGCAAAGCTTGATTTCAATAAAGTATAAAGGCAATGTGAACATAAAGGAGTATATCATGTAGATGTCTCACATTGCTAACTACAAAACTTAAGGCACTGAAACTTGACTTGTCTGATGACTTACTCGTGCATTTGGTATTGATATCGCTTCCTGCACAATTCAGTCAATTTAAGGTTAGTTATAACTGTTAAAAGGAGAAATAGACTCTCAATGATCTCATTTCATAGGGTGCAAGCTTCTTGCATAATTCAGTCAATTTAAAGTCAGTTGTAATAACTATCAAAGGGAGAAATGAACTCTAAATGAGCTCATTCTATTTTGTGTGCAAGAGGAAGAAAAGTTGAAGCAGGATAGAACTGAAAGTGTTGACATGGCAAACACCTCTAAAGATAAGGGCAAGAAAACAAATAAAGAATATAAAGTTGCTAAGGGTCCAAAACAAAAGAAACCACATAAAGACATTGAGAGTTGTTTCTTTTGCCAGAAATCTGGACATTTAAAGAAAGATTGTACAGAGTACCAACTAAAGCAGCTACTAAAACACTTTATGAGCTTTTGACAGGCACAAAGCTTAGTCTAAAGCATTTCCACATTTTGGGATCTCCAGCTAAGGTTAGGTTAGGCCTTATAGGTCACATAAAGAAATTGGACTTCAAAACAATCAGCAGCTACTTTATTGGTTGATCTGTGCGATCGAGGGGCTATAAATTTTATGATCCCACACTTAAGTCAATTTTTGAAACGAGAATTGCAACATTTTTTGAGGATGTTGAGTTTGGGGGGAGAATTAAGGTCAGAGATATTGTCTTTAAGGAAGAAGTTGAGGAAGGATTGGTTTCGATTCCTATTATTGCTTTTGATAATGTGCAAGTTTCTATGCATGTCATTGATCAAGAAGCATATCTGGAACCTTAATTGGACAATGTTGATGAACCTCCCATCCAAAATAAGGTAAATTTCAGAAGTACAAACTCAACAACCTCAATAACAAAAGTCATTAAGTAGATCCATGAGAGAGGGAAAAATACTAATCCGGATAATTTAATAGTATTTCTCCAAGAATATAAGAAAATAATGGAATGGAGGAAGGTGGTCCAATCAATTTTCACCAAGCCATGCAGGGTTCTAACTCTCAAAAGTGGATTGATGCCATAATAAGGAGTATAAGCATATGCAAGACAATAAAGTTTGGGATCTTGTCCCATTACCAGAAGGTGCGAAGTCCATTGGTCTTAAATGGATTTTTAAACCAAGAGGGATTCGAAAGGTAATGTGAAAAGATATAAGGGTCTTCTTGTAGCTAAGAGCTTTAGACAGAAAGACGGCATCAAATATAAAGAGACTTTCTCTTCGGTTTCAATGAAAGACTCTTTTTAGGAAAGTTAGGTTGTTGCACATTTTGACCTTGAGTTACATCAAATGGATGCTAAGACGATGTTTCTCAATGGCGACATTGATGGGACGATCTATATGGTGTAATCAGAAAACTTTATGTCTGTAGCGACCAAGAATTATTCACGCAATTTAATAATTATTTCAAAGTTTCGAAAAAGGTGTCGCTGCGATCTCATCCATTTTTTAAGTTAACGTCACGACGCGTTCGTCTAGCCAAGTCGAGAAATATCGAGTTAATTCAATTTTAAATAAATTCTGAATTTCTAAAATTATATCATTTTATTTATTTATTTATTTATTGTATTTCTTTCAAAATCGTTTTAAAGTCCGAATCGTGTTAAGCTTATTTTATTATATCCATTTTTCCCAACTTAGTTGAATTCACGCGTATTAATTTCTCGATTTCCGTTCCTTGTGTTTCAAACCCCATAAAATTCCCAAAATATTCTACTTCAACCCATACTTCCACCAACACTCCCCAACACCCAACCCATACTTCCACTACATCAAATTTCACACTACACAACCCATACCTTATTGCCCCCACTTTTCCAAAACCCCCTCCCTATTTTCTTCAGACTTCTCCCCCTATGCACAACCACAATTCTGATCAGCTCCAACCCGTCACCACTACCACCTCCTTCCTCACCTTCATCGTCATCACATAAACCTGCAGACTCTTAATCCTTAACATCCAACTCCACTGCCTCAGCCATTTTCGACCAAGCAACCACCCTCATTGCCAAGACTTGAGCACCACAGCCACCATCACTACCAATCACCTTCACCTCCATTCCCATCAACCATCCACAACCAAGAACCACACCCAATCACCATGAACCACCCTGAACTCCTCTGCAAGAACCACCATCAACCAATTTGCAATCAACCACATTAGTAATCATCACCATCACGCCCACAAACCAGTCATCACCACCGTGCAACACCACCGTCACCTCCGACTCACCTCCATTGCATACCACCAATCAAACTCCAAACCCACCCATTTCCACCTCAACCACCGCAGCTGCCCAACACCACTACCCCCTTCACCCAACCAACCCGACCAAGAACCGCCTGCAGCTCCATCCACAACCTAGCCAATTGAACTCATCACCACCCAGAACCACAGCCAACCTGCAGCAAGCTTTCACCATCATCACCACCATCTAACTCACCCCTATCTTCAAACACCCAGCATTCATCATCATCACCCCCAACTCGCCTACTGTTCAACACCAAATCCTCAACCAATCAACCCCCAAATCAAATCAAAAATCAAAACCCAAGAGGAGAACCCATTCACTTACCTCCACTGCAGAACCTATTTCAACCGGATTGTCACCGGAAATCGCAGCCAAGATCGAACCTTAAGCTTCGTTGTTGCCTCGGTTTCGCACCTATTTTTCTCGCACCAAAACTGCGCCTTTCACATCCATTCCTCCCTCTTGGTCACCGCCACCCGACGGCGGTGATAGCGCCATAGTATCGCCTGAGCACCCACCGCCGGCAGTGCCTCAGCCACTCCTCCTCCCTCGCGCCTCTACGTTCGGACGGTAATAGGAGAGAGAGAGAGAGTATAGGTTTTGGTTATATTTTGATTTTCAGTAAAATTTGCATCTTAGTCCCCATCTTTTGAAATCGTTCAATTCAGTCCCTGCCAATTTAATTCATTTGATTTTAAGCCCCAAATTTTGAAATGATCATTTCAGTCCCTTATGTTTTAAAATGATTATTTTAACACCTGAAGTTTTAAATTATTTAAGCGTTCAATAATAAACTTTCAAAATATTCATTTTAGTCCCTCAACTTTCAAAATCAGCGATTTCAGCCCCTAAATTGTAAATTATCATTTTAACTATAAATTTCAAAAGACTAATTCGACTTAATCTTCTAATTGGCTAGACGAAGCGTACGGAGAATTTAAAGAATTGAAGTCGTTTCCCGCTCAACTTTGCACTCGTTAAATTTAAGGTAGACTCGCCCCTATTAATTGATTTAAATTATGATTGCATGTGAATGTGTATGTTATGTGACTTGTGAAAAGTCATTTTTTATGAAAATGAGCCTATATTCCTTCGTCGGGAATAATGATGATATGAGTATGCGGCATTATTGGGAAAAAGGCCCCTTGAGGGAGCCCAATCCGCTACAAGATAAATGATGATGTTATGCATAACATACGTGCCTTAAGTGCACGAGACGAGACTACCCACACCCTATGATTTTAAAGAGCCTATGATTTTTAAAGAGAAGCCCCGTGCTTTAACGCACAAGAAGAGACTACCCACACCCGTTTTCTAAAGAGCCGGCATGTTAAAGATCACATTACATGTAATTTCCATGCTACACATCCATATTTAATCCATGTCATTGAGCCATGTAGATATTCGTGACCATTGATGGGCTTAGTTATGATAAATGTAGCGAAAGCCACTTTTGATTGATGGACCGGATTGTTTGGGGATGCATTTAGTAATGATAGCAAACTTCTGAGTGCTCATAAGGTTATGATTGAAACACAATTGTAAGGTTATACATATAGCCCAAGTGGGAGATTGTAAGGATTTTAATCGATCGTGCGGGCTCATATGTGAATTATTGTGTGTTGAATAAAAGACTATCAAATTTGGTTAAGCCCATTTAAAGTGATCTAATAAGGATTTGGTATATTGTGCTTTAATGCATCTAATTAATGTATGGGTTATTATATGTAGATACCAGGCCATTACCTAATTTCATGATGGGTCGTATTAGGTTAACAGGCAATTCTATATATAAAGTCGGTTATGGTCCCTAAATCATACGTATTGTTCATTTTATCTGATATCCCATCATCAGAGAGAAAATAAGGACTACGTGTTGATTTGGAAAATCCAACCGCTAGAATCGATCATCGTGAACCATATCTGATTAAGGTATACTTTCGCTTTAATTATTTGATTCTTGATAATTCAGCATGATGATTTTTGGATCGTAGATAAACGATTATCTGTGATAAATTTTTTAACATGAGTGCTTGCTTGAATATAGCTAAGTGAAGTCAAGGGATTCCAGTCTAACTAGTGGCTGTGAGTAAGCAAGCTACCTTCATATCAAGACTGAGAGTGTGTAAAATTTCAATTCAGAATAATAAGGTCCAAATCTTTCCTACATTTGAAATAAATCTTAGATATCTAAACCATTCAATTGCTTTCAAACATCTAAAGTGGAATTAATGTCTGAATTTAATCTTCAGCGAAAATCAACACCAGATATTTGAGTCTCAATCTCTAACAGATGTATGAATTTCTTATCTGCTTTTTTCCTCTTCTCTCTCTCCTCTCACACACCCGCGCACGCAGGATACATATTCCTCCTCTGAGTGTGTTTGATGGTGATCGTAAGAAGAGAAACTTCGTTTTTTTTTTTTTTAAATTGGAACGATGAGATCTTACCAATATATCGGTGAAATTCTATTCTTCGCTGAGTAATGCTATCAAACTTTAAATTTTTCTTTCTATTATTAATGAAATGCCAGGTAGAAAAATCTGAGTACTTTTTCATTCAAAACTTTGTGAAGTAAATACTTATCGTTGTCTGATCAGGTGCTTAGCCTTCATATCAATGATTGATGGAGATTGTTATTTGCATACTACGGATTGACACTCTTCCACATGCTTTTTCTTTGAATGTGCAGTTGCTGTGGTTACTGGCAAGTCATGGGATGAACTGATTTTGGAAAGTGACATTCCTGTACTCGTGGAATTTTATGCTAGTTGGTGTGGGCCATGCCGGATGGTTCATCGGGTCATCGATGAGATTGCAACAGAATATTCTGGGAGATTGAAATGCTTTGCCCTTGATGCTGACAATGACTTGAAAGTTGCTGAGAATTATGATGTTAAAGCTGTGCCTGTGGTCTTGCTGTTCAAGAATGGTGTGAAATGCGATTCTGTAATTGGTACTATGCCCAAGGAGTTCTATGTGGCTTCTATTGAGAGGATTCTAGCTTCATAGTTGTGGATATTGTGATTGAAGCTTCAAGTGGGCAATTAACATTCAAAGTTTTACATGTCCAAATATTTTGTTGCTCATTTTCCTGCTCGAAAATGAGATATATGGCCTTTTGTATAGGAACCAATTGTCCAGTGTACTCAAGAATGTCGATGGATTTCGTCTTTGTTCAGTGTTTGGTGCTATAGTAGGAATCTTGTTCTAGTACCCTTGAAGGGCGCACACACACTATGGTGCCCTTTAAGTGCGCTAGAGCATTTTTGTTAAGTGAAGTCGGGATTTGGATGGCTTTGATGTGGACTAGTACATAATAAGTAATCCACAACTTTGACCTAATGTGTTTATTTCTATTTAGGGAGTAGACTGAACTTCAGGTTAATGAAAAGTGAGGAATCTTATCCAGACTTGATAGGTCAATTTTTTTCTTGAAAAATGTATGCATTAGAAAATTCAAACACAGGTAATAAACTTCTCCAGAGCAGTTGTTTCCTGATATAATCGGTTAAAAACTAAAGATTTGCGAGTAGTTTAATTTGATGAAAATCTAGGAAACTTGGAGCTTGTTTGGTAATGGGAAAAAATGGTTTTTGAGAAAGAATAATGCTATGTATCTCAAGGTTGAGATGAATTTCAACCTAATTGGTACCCTCTCATTGAAAATTGAAGAGGTGACTTGTGCATGTGTACATGGGCACATACCAATTCTTTAGTGAATGTGTTTCAATTTAGTTGAGATTGATCTCAACCTTGAGATAAATAGCATTACTCAGAAAGAAGCGTGTGGTTGAAAAGTTGTTAAAAATGTGAAAAGTGGTGGATTTCATAAAAGTGTATGGTTGAAAATGAGTTTGAGGAAAAAAAATGTAAAAAAATCCCATTAGCATACTTGACATGTCAAAAATTATCTTTAAGTAATTAATTAATTGCATATTTAGTCACAAACCTATAAAAAAAAGGTTGCAAATACATTCAAGCTTTTGATTTTTGACATCATGTATTCATGGAAGTTTCAACCTTGTTGACTATGATAAGAGTCGCGAATATAAAAAGACTCGTGACCGTATCGTTTATTGGCAGTATTAGTCTCATTTTGACAAAAGTGAAGGGCGAATTGAAAAGTAATTTAAAAATCCATAAAAGAAGGATTAATTGCATATTTAGTCACCAACCTTTTATTTTTTGTGTCATACGGTTCTATTCTTTCGTTTATTAGCATATTCCATCCATTTAGATAGAATCTATCAATTTTGACTCGTAACTGACGTTGCATTGTCACGTGATATTATAGGGGAATTAAGGAGGAACATTATTCAAAAATCCTTAAGAACTCAAACATTTGATTATTTACTTAATATATAAAAGTAGAAGATCCTGTCCAAGTTTTCCTACCTAAAGACGTTTCATCACAGCACAGATCAGAGAAAATTTCCAAACAAAAAGAAATGGAACAGGTTAAAAATAAAATAAAGAGGAGCAATTCTGATTCACATCTGACCATCAATATTTTGAATTACAAATTGTACAGAACAATGAAATGAATGTATAGAGGTACAGATTTACTGTAATCTACTTAATCCCAAAAATGAAACAAGTACAGACTTTTCTGCGGGTTGATAATATTTAATGCTAAGATAAGAGAGATAAAATAATATCTATACATACACAGATTCTAGTTCGAAAAGGAAACAATATTATCTACTTTCTAGCCTTTGAAATTTTTTTTTCCAGAAAACTGCCTTTGAATGACCTTACTATGGAGCATTTAATGCTAAGTTGAAAAGGGCTTTTAACACACGCAGAGGAGGCATTATCTTCAGCCTTGCAGTATCTTCAACTGGAAATCTTCCATCTCTTGCGAACCAGGAAGCTAACTGCAATACTCATTCTTAGAGGAGGCATTATCTTCAGCCGTGCACCTTCCATCTCTTGCGAACCAGGAGGTAAACTGCAATACAGATACTATGGCAAACATCAGCTGCATCCAGAACATCAATGCTGCAAAGACATCAATGTTGAAAAGCCGGAGTGGTTGATCGAGGTCCAGGTAGCACGCCTTTGGAAAGTACCTGAATTCAACCAGAGAGACGTGTGTGTTAGCATTGAAATGGTTTTGATCAATGGACATGTAAGTATGAAGCACTTTCTTCATTAATGGAATGTTATTCATGAAGCACAGTAAATGAATGAGAATGCAAGTGTGATACATGTAAGTATGAAACACTTTCTTCATTAATGGAATGTTATTTATGAAGTTTAAGCACAGTAAATGAATGAGAATGCAAGTGTGAGTCAGAATAAGTTGAAAAGTATAGACTGTAGCGCCCCGAGTTCCGTATACCCGGTTCACCACGTCATCGTCTGATCTAATTTTTCGAATAATATTTTTACGGAAGAAATAACTGAAATTCATTTTTTTTGGCAACATTAAATAAATTGGAATGGCCGATAAAATTTAAAACATTTATGAAACAATTTGAAATAGTAAATCGAACCATTAATATTGTAAAGAAATTGACAATGTCATAATTTCTCAAATAACTGAAATTCTCAAAATTATTCAATGTTTGGAAAATACGGAAATCATTAAAGTCAAACTTTCAACCATTTAACGATTATTGCCACCATCATCCATCACTTGCCACCGTCTCCGAAATCTGCAAAACTATTAAAAGTGGAGTGAGCATTTCAAAAATGAAATACTCAGTAGACTCATCGCCAATTAATTAATCTACAAGATAATTGAACATATAAATGCCGGCTCTTTAGAAATCGGGTGTGGGTTGCTCTTCGTGTGCATTTAAGCACTTGGCTTATTTTGAAAATCATAGGCTCTTTAGAAAACATAGGGTGTGGATTGCTCTTCGTGTGCATTTAAGCACTTGGCTATTTTGAAAATCATAGGCTCTTTAAAATCATCGGATGTGGGTTGCTCTTCTTTATGCATTATAGCACGAGGCTCTTTCTTCTTGTGCACATAAGGCACATGTTATGCATAACATCATCATTCATCTAGTAGCGGATTGGGCTCCCTCAAGGGGCCTTTTCCCAATCTTGCCCGCATACTCATAACATCATTATTTCCGAAGAAATACATGCTCATTTCTTTTCATAAAAATGACTTTTCACAAGTCATGTGACATTCACATGCAATCATAATTTAAATCAATTAATAGGAGCGAGTCTACCTTAAACTTGACGAGTGCAAAGTTGAGCGGGAAACGACTTCCATTCCTTAATTCTCCGTACGCTTCGTCTAGCCCATAAGTTACCTTAGTCTTTAGAAATTTATAGTTTAAAAATAATAATTTACAATTTGAGGACTGAAATTGATGTTTTGAAAGTGAGGGACTAAAATGTAAATTTTCAAAAGATGGGTCGGAAACTCAAAACAATAGGGTTGAAATAATATATTTTAAAAATGAAGGGCTGATTAAACTCATTTAAAACTTAAGGGGTGAAATTGATTATTTGAAACCAAAAGGGACTGAATTGAATAACTTTTCAAACTTGGGGGCTTAAGGGGTAATTTTTCCAAAATCAAAATTAAATAAAAACGATAATCCCTCATTTTCTCTGTTGAAACCGAAACCGAGAGAGGGAGAGAGAGTGACGACGGAACGGCCTCATCCGTCACGGCCGGTCTCCGGCCATTACATCGGCAAAGGCGCCGCCGGAACCTGACGGTGATGAGTGTGGTATGGGTATTCGAACGGGAGGGATTTTGGGCGATTTGGGGCTGGATCCGAGGCCAAACCGAAGCTTGAATCACTGTGTTTTTCGGCGATTTATAGCGGCGATTATCCGATCAAGCAGGCGGCGGTCGAAGGTAAGGTATTTGGAGGGTTTATTCTTGGTTTATTCTTGGGTTTGGGGTTGGAGGGGATTTGGTTGAGGTTGTGCAGAGGCCGGTTCGTGTGTTGGTTGGTTTTGGTGGTTGGTTCGGCCGTGTGCTGCTTGCAGAGTAAATTCAACCTGGCAGTCGTGAGGTTGGCCGGGGCTGTAGCAGGTAGTGGCAGTGTGGGTTCGTGGTGATTCTGTTGGGAATGGTTGGTTTCAATTCCAGTGACTGGGATAAGTATTGGATCTGATTTTTGGGTGAATTTGGCATAGTTTTGATGGTGATGTTGTTGGGCGGTTGAGGTGGTTGCAGGCAGTGATTCAGATGAGTTTGGTGATGGTGGAGGGCTGTGGTGGTGATGCTGAAATTTAGATTCGGCAGTGATGGAATTTACATTGGTTCGGTTGGTGAGGAATTAGGTTGGTTTGATAGTGGTGGAACTGATTGAAATGGTTGGAATGGAGCTGAATTTTGGGTGGTGCTGCAGTGGACTGAGGGTTGATTTCTGTGGTGATGATTTGTTGATTGAATGCAGTGGCTAAATTTGGAGTTGGATGATGGTGATGATTCAGTGTTGATCACGAAGGAGGTGATGGAAGTGGAGTTGGCGGTCGGTGATGATACATTGGAGCTGAGCTGAGTGGGTGAAATTTGTGGTGAAATCCTGATTTGGCAGTAATGGATTTCTTGGAGGGGATTTTGTGTGGCGGTTTGGGATGGTTCGTTGGTGGTGCAGTGAAGGGCAGTGTTGGTGAAGTTGGTAGTTTGAAGTTTAATGGGGCTCAAGCAGACAAGGTGATATGGCTGGAAGATTAGTGTTGTGGTTAGATGAAGGAGCTGCTGCGTGAGGATGCTGGAAAATCAGAGTCTGATTATGTAAGAAGAAGGGTTGGAAAAATGAGAATATGGATTGATTAGAATATTGTGGAAAGTCTTGATATGATGGGATTGTAGGTTGTGCCATGTGTGTTGAAGTGTGGGTTGGATGTGGTAGATGGAGTTGGTGATGATAATGATGGTGCCTTGTGTGCCCATGTTGAAGATACTTTGGTGATGGTGTAGTGAGGTGGAAAGAGTGATAAAGAAGAAAGAAAAATGTGGGGAACGTGAGTTGTGATGGGGAAGAATATATGTATTGATTAGGTATTATAGAATATGATAGTGTAGAATTAGGTGGAATATGAAATGGAAAATGGTGTAAAATTCTTTGTACAAAATGATGATGTTTTTATGTAAAGAATTGTTGTCTTGGTGTAAAGAAGAAAAAAAAAACATGTGGGGAAATTTTTGGTTTAATTAGATAGGATCAATTTAGGATAATTAACTAAAAATTTGACTAACTTCGATTTGGAATTGTATTTAAAACTGATATATTTTGGATTGAAAATAAATAAATAAATTTTGAGATAAAATTGAATTACGTATTTGGACTTGAAATAATTTGAATAAGGAAAATTGGAATTTAAAATGATTTTGAAAATAATACTTTAATTAAAATAATATAATTTTAGAAATTCGAAATCTAATTTAAAATCGAACAAATTTAACATTTCTCGATTTGGCTAGACGAATCCGTCGCGGCGTTAAGTTCAAAATAATGGGTGAGATAGCAGCGACACTATTTTCTAAATATTAAAATAATTATTAATTGCGTAAAAATTCTTGGTCGCTACATAGACATTCAAATATTTATCAACATACTTGCTTATCAATTTCTATTTAAAAAGGGGTTATATTTAAAATAAAAAATGAACCTTATCTAGAATAGGTTGAAAAGTATAGACATTAAATATTTATCAGCATGTTTGCATATCTATTCCTATTTACAAACAGACAATGTTTAAAAAAATATGAACATTAGCTACTAAACACAACATACTTTTCAACTAATGCTGTGTGAAAACAGTGTATGCAAAAAAAATAAAATAAAAAAAATGAACATTATCTACTAAACACAATATCATTAAAAAAATTTTTATCAATACCATATTTGATAAGTTGAAAAGTAGCATACTTGCATATTTATTGCTATTTAAAAACAGGTTATGTTTAAAAAAAATGAAACATGAACAATATAGATACTAAAACATAATCTTGAATATTGAGCTACACTTAGTTCCAAAAGACCAAGTTCGGTCAATAAAAGAAACACAATCTTGGTTATATGAGTCTTGGTTATATGATTAAATGCAGGCTTACAATTCTTAAAAGATGAATGAAAAAAAAAATATATATAAATTATTGAAACTTACAGATCCTGGAACTACAAAAAAAAAAAAAAAAAAAAAACGAAAAAGTAGATCGGTAGAACTGATGGAGCTTGCAAAATGGAAAACGAAGTAGCCTCTATAAACCGCAAAATTATCAATCAGTTAAACATTTGGGGGGGGGGGGGGAATCAATATCAACGTGCAAGAAAAAATCAAAAAACAAGAGCAAACACATTGATTTCAACCACATATGTCATAGGACAAGAAAATAATGCCTAAGACAGGATACATGCACATGTAACCGCACACAAAAATCAAGGAGGAAGGAGATTTGTTCGGAAATGTAGAGGTCTCTCCAATCGATATCAAAAGGTCCATCACACCCACAATTTTTTTTTTTTGGGAAAAAGGAAGAATATTAGCTATAATATATGTTTAAATATATCCTTCACAGCTGTCTATGTTTGCATAGAAGAGTCACAATTTCAGACCACTTAATCACTTTTCATAAAGTGGTATATGGAAACAAACAATATAGATAGTAATAGGGAATAGAACAATTTTTTTATTGGAGTACTAATAAAGCAGTAAACACATGCTAGAAATATGGCTCTTTCAATAAAATTTCAGGATCTATTTATTGCAACATGAATGCACGGGCGGACGGGGGGGTGACCCCCAGTTTTAAAATCTGATTTATTTTTCTTAATAGAAAAAACCCTAAAATATTCCTACTCTACAATAAAAATATACTCAAGTGCATTCAGATCTACAAAAATGTTAAAAGAAAACAAACCTTAAAAATGAGAACTTATTTATATTTCATTCACAGATCTAAAAGTATAGGATTCTTAGATCTACAAAAAAGAAAAAAGAGTTAATCACAACGATGAACAGATAGACGAAAAAGTAGAAAAATGAATAGAAAAAATCATTCAAGCCGGAGAATGAATGGCCGCACCTGAACTACGAGAACACTAGATAATTTACCAAAACGTAGAGACTAACGTTCGGTTGAGAAAATGATGATTGGAAGGGAAGGAGATAAATGTATGATGAAGACAATGAGGAGGAAGGCAATTCTACTATGTTTGCCATTTTATGATTTTCTTGGAGTTGTTAAGGGAAGATAGAGAGTTGTCTAGGCTTTTGTGTAACATTTTAGGGTACGTTTGATTGGACCAAATTTTGGCAAATGAAAAGATTTTTCAACTTTGTTTGTTTTTCGTTATGCTGCTTCATTTTTGCCAATTTTTTTTTGTAATGATTACAATTTTTAAATTATACAATTTTTCGTACCATTTTTAATTCACATATTTTCTCTCTCTAATTTTTAATCACATATTTTATCTTAAAAATAAAAATAAAAAGTTAAAAAAAATAAAATAAAAAAAATTATGAAACATAGTCGTCGAACGGTCCATTAGGTATTTGATTGTACAACTTTTGACAGGAAAAGATTTTCTTGGTTCAGCCTTCATGCGTATGTTTTCTTAGGCTCAATTAAAAGGAATTGGAATTATAATGTTGATTTACTAAGGATTTTCTAGATAAAATGTTTGGTTAAAAATTGAAAAGAGAAAATGTGTGTGGTTAAAAAGTGATTTGAGAAATTGTGTAAATTAATTTGGGCAATCATTGTCAATTTAATTCAATAGCCGAACAGACCCTTAGTTTGGAAGAAAAATGTTTTCTCCAACTATTGGTGGGATATGGAAAGTCTTTTACATTACGTTTGATCAGTTTTGTGGTTGTTAATAGACTGATTTTTTTTTTTTTAAAAATAACATTATTATTATCAAGTGATTTGAAAATTTTATTTTTGTTCATAAATTGACATCCGTTTCGTAAACTATTTATAAATGAATTAATAAACAACACGTTTCCCTAAGAAAATTTTTAACTATTAACATTTTTCCAAATCACTATTCAACCATTAATTTACTTCGAAAATGCCACATTTAATCACTGAACTATGCAACACACATTTCTCTTAAAAAAAAAATAATAAACCAATTTATAATTGTTACAATTTCTAAATTTTGGAAAATGTGTGATTAAAATTGAAACATCATAATGTTTCCTTTGAAATCACTCATAAAAACTATAATTGTCGTGCATCGCACGGGTAAGAACTAGTTTTTTTTTAATATACATATACACTGCTACTAGTGTTCAATTAAACAATCAAATTCTCAATTCATATCAATTTGAATACTTACACTCATAATTATACATACAAGTGCAAAAAAATTGGAAATTTCAACCTTGCGTAATTCCTTAAAACTAAGTTTGGGGAACTCATGTCTATAGGTCCATTTTTTATTTTATTTTACTTTTTTTGTTAAAACTAAGGTAGTTGATGTTGTTGTTATAGTTGAATCTGTAACTGTGTTAATGTAATTCAATTTTCAGCATTTTCAAATTTATATGGTTCATTTCTATCATGGCTTCTTCGTGGTAATTTTGGCGACGCAAACTTAGAATTTGAAAACACACGGCATCAACAAAAAGTACAGATTCAACTACAATAGCATCAACTACCTTAATTTAAACAAAAACAAGTTGGACGTTGTAGCGCCCCGAGTTCCGTATACCCGGTTCACCACGTCATTTTCTGATCTAACTTTTCAATTAATATTTTTGCGGAAGAAATAATTGAAAAGTCATTTTTAGCAACATTAAATAAACTGTAATGGCCGATAAAATTGAAAACATTTACTAAACCATTTGAAATAGTAAATCGAACCATTAATATTGTAAAGAAATTGACAATGTCATAATTTCTCAAATAACTGAAGTTCTCAAATTATTCAATGTTTGGAAAATACGGAAATCATTAAAGTCAAACTTTCATCCATTTAATGTTTATTGCCACCATCATTCATCGCTCGCCACCGTCTCCGAAATCTGCAAAACTGTTAAAAGTAGGGTGAGCATTTCATGGGGGGAAATACTCAGTAGACTCATCGTCAATTAATTAATTTACAAGATAATTGAACACATAAATGCCGGCTCTTTATAAAACGGCTCTTGGTAGATCTCATATTGTGCATTACAGTACGGGACATATTTTGAAAATCATAGGCTCTTTGAAAACGGCTCTTGGCAGATCTCATATTGTGCATTACAGCACGGGTCATTTTGAAAATCATAGGCTGTTTGAAATTGGCTCTTTGAAAACCATATACTTATAAAAAAAAACATTTTAAGTATACCAAGCATAATTTTCTTTTGAAAGCATAGGGATCATTTTCATCATAACATAGGATATGATCGAAATCCTCATAAACATAGGGAGACACAAGAATTTTACCGAACTTAGATGGCAAGAATTCTTATGTGTAGCGCTACTAAACTCCAGTCCCCTTAGCATAATCATAAACATATCATATAGGACCCATAGCAATCTTGTGAGATTGATTTCATAGCAATGATCCAAACATTTTAGTAAAAACATAGGGTATACCTACTTTTCGTAAAAACATAAGGTATATTTACTTTTCATAAAAACATAAGGTATACTTTAATTTTCGTAAAAACATACTTACTTTTCTTAAAAAAAATGACTTTCACAAGTCACGTGACATTCACATGCAATCATAATTTAAATCAATTAATAGGGGCGAGTTTACCTCAAACTTGACGAGTGTGGTTGAGCGAGAAAACGACCTCCATTCTTTAAATTCTCCGTACGCTTCGTCTTAGCCAATAAGTCACTTTAGTCTTTAGAAATTTAGGGGCCGTTCTCTTTGTATTTCGATTTTGGATTTTGAGTTTTGGATTTTGTTTTGAATTTTGGATTTTGGTTGTTTGTTTTGGGATTGCTGAAAACATGTTCTCTTTGTGATTTTGGAAAACTGTTTTCAAAAATAGAAAACTGAAAAATGCGTTTACTTTGTAATTTTTTGATATATTTATTTTGTAATGTTTTATATGTAAAAAATGATTGATTTGTTGAATATTATTAATTTTAATGTTAATAAATCAGTTAGTTCTCTATGTCAATAAATTCATCATTAATATTGTTTCAGCTAAATAAAAATTTAACTCCATACCAACAAAATCTTAACATGGATCTATATATAATGGCAAAATAACATAAGAATTTCAAGTAAATGAAGTGTCTCACATTTACAAAAAAAAAAAAAAATAATAATAAATAAAAAATTACAAAAAAAAAAGAATTTTTTTTAACATGGATTTATATAATGGCAAAATAACATAAGAACTTCAAGTGAAGGAAGTGTCTCACTTTTACAAAAAATAATAATAAAAAAAAAAATTACAAAAAAAAATCTTAAAATGGATCTATATATAATGACAAAATAATAAAAGAATTTCAAGTGAATGAAGTGTCTCACTTTTAAAAAAAAAAAAAAAATTACCAAAAAAAAAAAAAAAAATCTTAACACGATCTATATATAATGACAAAATAACATAAGAACTTCAAGTGAAAGAAGTATCTCTCACTTTTACAAAATAATAATAATAATAATAATAATTTACAAAAAAAAAAAAATTTAACATGGATCTATATATAATGACAAAATAATATAAGAATTTCAAGTGAAGGAAGTGTCTCACATTTAAAAAAAAAAAAAATAATAATAATAAATAAAAAATTACAAAAAAAAATCTTAACATGGATCTATATATAATAGCAAAATAATATAAGAACTTCAAGTGAAGGAAATGTCTCACATTTATCAAAAAAAAAAAAAAAATTCAAAACGCGCGTTTTGGTCGTTTTGGACTTTTTAACACAAAATATCCAAAACGCAATAAACTCGTTTTGAGTTTCCTTTGTAATTTTTTTGGTGTTTTGGAAAACTAGTTTCTGAAAATGGGCAAAGTGAACGTGTTTTCGATATTTCCAAAAATCGAAAACTCAAAACGAACTCAAAACAGCAAAGAGAACGGGGCCTTATAGTTTGAAAATGATAATTTATAACTTGAGGGCTGAAATTGATGTTTTGAAAGTTCAGGGACTAAAATGAATACTTTTGGAAGTTGATGGATTAAAATGAGTACTTTTAAAAGTTGAGTCGGGGCTCAAAACGAATATTAAACATTAGGACTGAAATAATAGATTTTAAAAATGAAAAGGCTGATTAAAACTCATTTAAAACTTAAGGGCTGAAATTATAAGTTTAAAACTATAGGGACTGATTTAAATCTTTTTGCAAACTTAGGGACTGAAGTGAATAACTTTTCAAAAGAGGGGGACCAATGCTGCAAATTTCGAAATTCACAATATTATAATAAAACCTTACTCTCTCTCTCTCTTCCCAATTCATCTCGTTCGGAGACAGAGAGAGAGAGATAGCGTGCGAGAGGAAAATTCAATCCGGTGGTCGTGCCGGTGATTTCGCCGGCGAATTCAACGCAGGGTGCGGCGAGAGGCGTCAAAGGCTGGGGATTGAAGATTAGGGGTTCAGGTGCGGGAGTAGGTGTGAAATCGAAGTGCAACAGAGGCTGTGTTCGGTGATTTTTCCGGTAAATCAGTCGGCGGTCGAGGTGAGTAACTGGGCTTCGTTTATTATTGGGTTCTTTTCTTCTTGGTTTGAGATCAGATTCTTGGCTTATTGATGGTGAATAAGATAGCGATGGCATTGGGTGTTGACTTGGGGTTGCAACGAATCTTGGGTGCAGACTGTGGTTAGGTTGCGTAGGGAGATAGCAGTGGTTTCAGATTTGTGGTATGGGGTGATGGTGATATTGGTGGTGATGCTAGCAGTGTTGATATAAATGGCTGCCAGCTTGGGATTGGTATCGGTTAACTGATTTCTTGAATTGGGCAGTGGCGGTCACGGTGGTCCAGGCGGTGGTTGCAGGATTCGGCTGCAAAAATGGAATTTGAAGCTGGCCATGGAAATCTGAATGTAGTGGAGTATATATATATATATATATATATATATAGGAAGTGTGATTGAAGGCAGCAAGCTGCTCAATTCGTGGCTGCATATATGGTGATAAAGGAGAAAGAAAACCTTTGCTGGAAAGAATGGTTGAGAGATGAGAAATGAGTTGGTGATGAATTAAGAAATTCATAAGTGGAAGACATCATAATGGAGGTTTGTGGTGTAGAGTTCAACTTGGACAGTAGGGAATGGCTTTCGGCGGAGTAGTACTGAGGATGATGAAAAATGGAGCTGTAAAGGAGTTGCACATTTGTGATGATGGTATAGTGGAGTGAGTGGAAATTAAAAATCATTGAGTGGGTTTGGTAGTGATGGAGCTGATGGTATAGTGGAGAGTTAGGTGATGTGATTAATGAGATGGAAAGGAGAATAAAGGGGAAGTAAAATGTGGGAAAAAGTTTTGGTAGGATTAGTTTAGGATAATCAACTAAGAATTAGACTAATTTTGATTAGGAAATGTATTTAAAACAGATATATTTTGGACTGAAAAATAAATTTGAGAATGAATAAATTTTGAGATAAAATAAATTTCGTAATTTGGACTTAAAATAATTTAAATAAGAAAATTTGAATTTAAAAATGATTTTGAAAATAATACTTTAAATAAATAATTAAAATAATATAATTTTAGAAATTCGGACATTTAATTCAAAATCGAACAATCTTGACTATTTCTTGACTTGGCTAGACGAATCCGTCGCGGCGTTAATTTCAAAATAATGGGTGAAATAGTAGCGACACAATTTTCTAAATATTAAAATAATTATTAATTGCGTAAAAATTCTGGATCGCTACAGACGTATAAATTGCTGTCCTCAAACCCAGTTTCAAGAAATTACTCAATGAAACAGTTTCTATTTTTCTACTCGTATGATTATGAGTGTAATGTATTCAAATTATATGAATTGAGTATTTAATTGTTTAATTGAACAGTGCTGGCGATGTATTGTATATTTTTAAATGTTTGAACTTTTAATGATTTTTCAATAATGTATTTCTTTACTTATATAATAATGTCATGTGATGTAATAGTGCATATGAGTCAGTAACTAGTCAAAATTGATGGGTTCTGACATAATAATTGATGGGTTCTGACATAATGGATATAATAATCTGATAATAACAAAATGTTAGAGACTTATGTCCTCAAAAATCGAAGGTTGGAGATTAATTTAAATATGCAATTACCCCTTTTCTTATTTTTATTTTTTTGAATTTTCAAGTGACTTTCAAAATTTGCCCAATGTAAATTTGTCAAAAGCACTTTCAAGGTAAGATGTGGTTTTAGAAATTAGTTTTCAAACAAAAATTATTTACGATCATCATAAAAGTTCTGCAAAGGCCAAACCTTTTCGGAAAAGGGGAATATATATATATATATATATATATATATATAATAAATTGTTACATCATGATGCACAACGTCACATTGCACTTTCGGAAGATAATACAGAACCGATCTAATGCCATATGGGTGGATGGACCTACTGGCCACGCATCCATAGGGAGGGGATCGAGGGTTATGGATCATTTCCGTTATAATCGTATTTC
The DNA here is from genome assembly GCA_963555705.1 of Ligustrum vulgare. Classification (NCBI taxonomy): domain Eukaryota; kingdom Viridiplantae; phylum Streptophyta; class Magnoliopsida; order Lamiales; family Oleaceae; genus Ligustrum; species Ligustrum vulgare. Next base: position 50,001,665 of record OY743174.1, read on the forward strand.
GTCAAACGTCAGTTCAATTCGCACGAACGAATTGTTCATCTGTTCAAATTTGAATACAATTAACTCTCCGCCGTGATCAGCCTCTCGTTTCGTCCATCACCGCTCAGATAAAAAAAAACCCTAAATAATTTTCATACTGTTTTATCTGAAATATTGAGAATCAGACCGAAAAGTGCCGCTGCCCATTGAAATTTTATCCCTTTTTCCATCTTTTTGCTGAAGAATTGTCACTGATCTTCACATTTCGAACTTGCTTTCCGTTTCAGGCAAGTCATCCTCCTCCCGCTATTACTTATATACTTAGATACGTATTAAGAAACCGTAATTTGAAGAATTTGTGGGAGAACATAGGATCTCTAATTGCTTGTTTGTGTTTCTTCTTTTCTCGGCTCAAGAATAAAATGCATAAATGACTGATGTTATCAATCTATTTTTTTTTATGATTTGTCGATCTATTATTTTCTTTATTTGAGTAATAATTTTTTAGGTATTTGGCCATGGTCTGGGTTAATTCTGTATAGCTTTCTTGAATATTCTTCTCTTCAATGTTTTTGTTATGACATTCTTGGTAATGGTGTATCCTATTTGAGATTATGTTGTTATGTAATGATGATATACCGCCATTTTGAAAACATTATCTGATGTGAAAAATATCACAAAAATGACTGTTCAATTTAGCTACTCCTTTTGTTTGCTTTCCTGGGCAGAAAGAGTTTAATGGCTATATTTATTACAGTAGCTGTACAGAACTTCTGGCATGGAATAATTATTGAGCTACTCGATCTAAAAGCTCAAGGTTTTAGAGATGGCCATGTCCACAGGACCTTTGCTTGATATCATGTTAAAATTTTACCTGCAACAATAATAATATCTTGGAGCAGGATATGGAAGTGTTCGTGTAATCTGATTTAGAATGTAAACTATAACACTAACTGAAGCTAATTTTTCAGAGAAGCTATAATTGAAACTAGTAATGTTCTGGCTTTTCTCATTTTGATATGTTACCTAATACTTTTGGCTCAATTGCAGTCTCCTGTTTTCCTTCATTTTACGTCATTTTGTGGTCAATTATTATTTCAGTATCAAGTGCAAAGTACAAGTACGTGAAGCTTTCTTTCTGTGGTTATTCACAACCTTCCCTTGATATCAGGAAAGCCTGACGACACTGCTTGAACTGCTATAGAACATTTATGTCAAGTTCAAATTTATCTGCTTTAATGTTGCCACCAGAATACTCAGAAGAAAAACATATGGCAAATGCAAACACTGACTCGCACCAGCCTTATTTACATCAAATGCAAAGCTCATCACGAGGTCCTGTGGCTATACTCTGGGACATTGAGAACTGTCCAGTGCCAAGTGATGTCTGCTCAGAAGATGTGGCTGGAAATATCAGGATGGCTTTGCGGGCCCATCCTGTAATTGACGGAGTTGTCACAACGTTCTCCGCATATGGAGATTTTAATGCATTTCCCAGGCGACTACGGGAAGGGTGTCAGAGAACAGGTGTCAAACTCATAGACATTCCTAATGGGCGGAAGGATGCAGCTGACAAGGCTATTTTGGTTGACGTGTTCCTTTTTGCTCTTGACTATCGTCCGCCATCTACCATCCTGCTCATCTCTGGGGATGTTGATTTTGCTCCCGCACTACATGTTTTGGGCCAGCGTGGATATACTATCATCCTTGTCATTCCTTCTAAGGTGAGTGTTTCATCTGCTCTGATTAATTCAGGCCAGTTTGTTTGGGACTGGCCGAGCGTGGCTCGTGGGGAAGGATTTGTGCCGCCTGCCAAAGTTTTACTTCCTCCTTGTGTACTTCCGACAAACATTAATGGGTTTTTAACGGGATGTGAGATCAATGACAACTTAGATTGTCGGAATGAAGAAGAAGCGATAGTGTATAGTTGCAACAAAAGGGATTTCTCATTGATCTCACAGTCTCCATCTGAATATAATATTAGTTCAACTTCAACATCAATGCACTGTTATCCTACATCTTCCAGATCACATGGTGTAAGGTCCCAAATATTTTCATAAAGCAAAATTTATTTTCTTTATATGCTATTATACATGCTTTGAAGGTTAGGGACTAAGGTGGTAAATATACTAATTTTAAATTTGTCTCATCGATTATTTAAGTTTTTATAGTACATTGATAAATATGTCAATATTGGGCTTGTTAGATAGCTCGTAATTAATCATGTATGTTAGGCTCGAGAAAAAGTTGATTCAGATTAATGAAGCGTAAGTTATTGGGGTTTAAAGAAATTGTCAATTAATATTATTTCATCGGTTGTCTTTGAATATGTGTATATGTGTGTATGGTCACCATTCTTGGACTCTAGCACAATAGTGTGCACGTGTGATGTGTTTAGGTAGGTTGAATTTGATTTTATATATATATATATATATATATATATATATATATATATATATATATATATATATATATTGATTGATACGTACCAATCCAATCAATTGGCTATGATATACATGTGTGTGAGTATATATATATATATCAAATCTTTATTTCAAATATTCTCTCCTTTTCTCTCACCATTTTCCTTTATCTAAACTACCTCACTTTATTTCTCCCTCACGTAACTCTCCATCTCTTTTTATTCTCATATTACCTTAACTAGGAAAAAAACAAGATTCCTTCAAGAGTTCTTAGAAGAAAGCAGTATTATATTTTTTTAAAGTTTTGAGGCTGATTCTAGGACTACGTAAAAGCTACTTTTGTGAGCAATAAATCAAGTTTTTTTCAAAGACTTAAGGTAGGATAACGAGGTGCAGTTGTTCTTGTCCCGTTTAAATTATTTTTCCATGTTGTTAATTTATCATACTTATGAAAGTTAATGATATGATATGATATAATGTTTATGATCATCCGGTACCAAAGATATGATATGATTGAGCTCTTACCGGTTTTCTAAAGATATGATGACGGTATGATATTCTTGGCACATGTGTTTAATATTTTTATTCGGGATAACACCATGATTTTCGTGTCCTACTGAGTATTCTATATACTCACCCCTACTATTTTATAGATTAGAACGGATCGTTGATTGGCGGTTGATGCGGTGCTGTCAAGATGCCAGGATCTATGGATTTGAATAAATTAAATTTTGGTGTAACATGACTCAATATTTTATTTTCCAGCAAAAATCCTTGTTTTAATAAATTGTGAACTTTCGTGACCCTCTTTGATTTTGGAATAAATTGGGTATAACCTACCTTGCCATTATACTATTTTTGAAATAGATATTTTATGATAATTAGTTAATGTCTGTTAAGTTATAAACATATGTGCTTGAATTTGAAACTAGTTATAATTCTCGACATATTTATGTTAAGAGTTACATGATGATTATTTTTTTTTTATTTGATCAATTTAATTGTATAAGTTAGTAGGAATTCTGTTGATACGTTTGGCTCAATGATGTCATTATTTAATTGATTATTTAGTGGTTGGATTTATGTTAATCGAGTGTTGACATGGAATTGGTCATTATATATACCAAGATATTTTATCAAAAAAAAAGATAACAATGTCAATTATTTGATTTTCTTGATTTCTAGTTGAAAGAGATTTAATAGTTGAGTAAGATTGTCAAGAAAAGATTTTTTTTTAAATAAATGAACATTGGTAACGAGTCAAATTATATTAGAATTTGGGTCGTTACAGTTTGGTATCAGAGCGAAGGTTAATTTTTTTGTAGACATATGCCTAAAAAAAAAAAAAAAAAAAAAAGTTACGTCACTGTTCACGGTGAACAGTACGTGTCACTGTTCACGTCGTGAACAGTGAATTTATTAAAAAAAAATTCCCAATTTGATTTTAATTGTTTATGCATTAATTTTTATTTTTTATTTTTTTTATTTACTTTAAATAAGTGAATATTGTATGTTATGGGTTTCGATTAAATTTTATTTGATTATATGTGAAACTGAAGTGTGAATTAGAAATGCAATTTTATTCTTCAAATTGAAGGATATTTAATATGTGATGTTATACATATGCATTATGTATTTTGGAAGAATAGAGGAGTAAGATAAATATATGATCCTTGGCACTCAACAACCACCAATCGACCATCATTCGACGATCATAAGGTACGTAAAGGGGTAAGAAAAGATATGTTTAGTTCAACCTATTGCTCAAATTTTTGAAAATTTTCTTATTGCCTAAATTATATGATATGTAAGTTTTATCTACACGTTTAAGTCTTATATTTCAAGTGAAGCATGTTATCCATGATTTTAAATATGTGTATAGGCAAGCATGAAATAGGATGTGACATAATTATAAGAGTGTAAGCATAACATATTAGGTTTCGATATGACGAGTTACTTGATATTAAATTCTAGGAAATGGCTCCCCCTACCCACACGAATTTGATGCGTGATTTATTGCCAGCGGTACAAGAGTTGAGTAGGCAGAATCCACCACCACCACAAAATGCACCGCCCCAACAGAATGCACCTCAGATTGTTCCCGGAGTTGTCTCAGTGGTTGAGCAGTTTCGAAGACAAGCCTCCTACTTTTGACGGTGGTTCCGATCCATTGGTTGTTGAGGAGTGGATAAGGAGCCTGGAGCGCATATTTCGACACATTGCTTGTTCGGATGCACAGAAGGTACTATGCGCAGAATTCATGTTTGTTGGAGCAGCTAGTCACTGGTGGGAGTCTGTCTCGCGTACTAGGACTGAACAGGAACAACGTAACTTGACTTGGGAGCAGTTTAAGGATGATGTGCTGTCAAAATATTTTCCTCAGGCCCTGAGGGACTTCAAAGAATCGGAGTTTTTGCAACTCAGGCAAGGAAACATGTCGCTTACTGATTACGAGAGGCAGTTTGATCAGCTCTCAAGGTATGCTCCGCACCTGGTGGACACAGAAGTTAAGAAGATCAGGAGGTTTGAAAATGGATTACGCCCGAAGATTGGCAAGATCATCATGTCCCATCGTTTCACTTCATATCGTGAAATGTTGGAAAGGGCCCATGCTATTTCATATCAGAGGACTACATTCGAACAGTATGCCCAACAGAGCAAGGAATCGGGAGGAAAAAGAAAGTGGAACAACCATGGCAAGGACAAACGTAATTTGCAAAACAAAAGACCCAACACAGGAGTTCATACTGGTGGGATGAGTGGGAATATTACACCTTGTCCTAAGTGTGATAAACTCCACAAGGGTGAATGTTTATTTGGGAAAAACGTTTGTTTTCGGTGTGGTAAACCGGGACACTTTGTGTATAACTGTACAGAGCCTCCGAAGAAGAGGGATGAAGATCAGGATAATAACAAGAAAGGAAAGGCTCGAGTTTTTGCACTAAATCAACATGAGGCAGAACAGGATCCGAACGTAATAGCAGGTATTTTAATTGAGTACCTATTTTTGTTCTTTAAATTGCGTTAATTTTTCCAAGTCTAATTCTATAGTTATGAACACAGGCATGCTATTATTATCTGATGTACCTGCTTATGTACTTTTTGACTCTGGGGCTACAAATTCTTTTATATCTGCATCCTTCGTCGCTAGGTCTAACTTTACTTGTGTGGAAACGAGTATTGAATTAGAGGTTAGTATCCCCTCAGGAATAACCCTTTGCACAAATCAGATGACTAAAGCTTTGAAAATAGAGATTGACGGGAAAATATTAGAGGCTGATTTATATCTTTTGGAGATGAAGGACTTTGATGTTATATTAGGCATGGACTGGTTGGGACTAAATCATGCAACCATCCGATGTCGTGAGAAAGAAGTATTATTTCAGCGGCCTGGAGGGGAAGAATTTCGTTTCTTTGGAACCAAGAACTACCTCGTCTTGTATCGGCTTTACAAGCAGAGAAAATGTTGAGGAAGGAGTCATGTCAAGGATTCCTAGTTAATGTCATTGGGTCTAAACATTCAGAAATGACCATACATGATATTCACATTGTGCGGGACTACTCAGATGTATTTCCGGAAGATCTCCCTGGCATTCCACGAGAAAGACAGGTGGAATTTACTATTGACTTGGTCCCCGGAGCAGCACCAGTTTCTAAGGCCCCATACAGAATGGCACCAAAAGAACTTCAAGAATTAAAATTAGGCCATGTTTGATTACACAAAATGTTCCATGGAAAATGGAATATGTTTTCCAATTCCCACTTTTGGTTTGTTTGTTTGACAAAATTTTCCATGTAAAACTTTTTTCGCGGACCCCACTTTTTCTTCCATTTTCCTTGATTTGGTGGAAAAGATTTTTTTTGGGTTTTGGTGGAAAAATGTTTTCCATGATAGATGGAAAATGATTTTGGACACGTTTAATCAATTTTGTTGTTGTTAATTGACTTATTTTCTTTCCAAAAAATAACATTATCATCATCAAGTACAAATATATTTAAAAAGTAAAAAAAAAAAAATTTTTGATTAAAATAGCAAAAAATTACTTTATTTTCCATGGAAAATAATGTCAATCAAACAACAAAAGTTGGAAAATTCCCTACTTTTTCCACCTAGAAAATTAAACCAATCAAACACATTAAACTTCTAATTCCCAGTAATTCAATTACCTAGAATTCAATTCCCTAGAATTCATTTTCTTTCCACTCAAATTCCACCCTCGCTATCAAACGGACCCTTACAATTGGAAGAGTTGTTGGAAAAGGGTTTCATTCGACCAAGTGTATCATCTTGGGGCGCTCCAGTACTTTTCGTAAAGAAGAAAGATGGGAGTATGAGGATGTGCATTGACTATCGAGAGTTAAATCGTTTGACTATCAAAAATAGATACCCGCTACCAAGGATAGAAGACTTATTCGACCAGCTAAAAGGTGCAACAGTGTTTTCGAAGATTGACTTGAGGTCGGGGTATCATCAATTGAAAATCAAGGCAAGTGACATACCAAAGACTGCTTTCAGGACTCGTTATGGACACTATGAGTTCACCGTCATGCCTTTTGGTTTGACCAATGCTCCAGCTGTATTTATGGACCTTATGAATCGAGTGTTCCATCAGTACCTGGACCAATTTGTCATAGTGTTTATTGACGACATACTTGTGTACTCAAAGAATAAGGAGCAACACGAGAAACAACTCGGTATAGTTTTGGAAACTTTGAGGAAGGAGAAATTATATGCGAAATTCAAGAAGTGCGAATTTTGGCTTGATCGCGTTGGTTTTCTTGGTCATGTGGTTACGGTCCACGGGATTGAAGTAGATCCGGTTAAAGTAGAAGCAGTAACAAATTGGCCTAGACCAACCAGTGTAGGCGAAGTTCGTAGTTTCTTGGGACTGGCTGGTTATTATAGGAGATTTGTTGAGGGTTTCTCGAAGATTGCAGGGCCGATGACTCAGTTGACTACAAAGGGTGTGAAGTTCCAATGGACAGAAAAATGTGAAAAATGTTTTCAGGAACTTAAGCAGAGATTAGTCTCAGCTCCTGTTTTGACAGTACCTGAAGGTTCAGATGGGTTTGTCATTAATAGTGATGCTTCTAAACAAGGCTTAGGTTGTGTGTTGATGCAACATGGAAAGGTGATTGCATATGCCTCGAGACAGTTGAAGCGGTATGAACAAAACTATCCAACGCATGACTTAGAGCTTGCAGCTGTAGTTCACGCTTTAAAAATATGGCGTCATTATCTTTATGGTGGGAAGTGTGAAATTTACACTGACCATAAAAGTCTCAAATATTTCTTCACACAGAAGGAATTGAATATGAGACAAAGGAGGTGGTTGGAATTAGTAAAGGATTACGATTGTACAATCCTTTACCACCCGGGTAAGGCTAACGTAGTTGCAGATGCCTTAAGCAGGAAGACAGGATCACAGTTAGCTGTTTTACCCACAGTGCAGGAACGCTTGATAAAAGACTTTGAGAAATTGAGGTTAGAAGTCATCACACCACCGACACAGATTCCAGCAAGAATAAAATCTTTAATTATTCGACCTGCACTGAGGGATCGAATCAAGGAAGCACAGAGGTTGGTACAGGAAAACGAAGTGGATTTGAAATATCTGCAGATAATGCACTGACTTTTACAGGAAGGTTGTGTGTACCCAAGGATGAAAATATAAGAAATGAGATACTGGAAGAAGCTCATTCTGCTCCGTATGCTGCACATCCAGGAGGTACAAAAATGTATTGAGATCTACGAGATACATTCTGGTGGAGGAACATGAAGAGAGGGATTGGTTTGTTTGTAGAGAAATGTCTTGTCTGTCAGCAGGTCAAGGCAGAACATCAAAGGCAATCAGGGCTTTTGAAACCGTTGGATATTCCAGAATGGAAATTGGAACACATAGCGATGGACTTTGTGATAGGATTTTCAAGATCAGTAAGAGGTCACAATGCTATTTGGGTAGTGGTTGACCGTTTGACAAAGTCAGCCCATTTTCTACCAATCAAAATCAATTTCAGTATGGAACAGCTCGCACAGTTATACGTCAGAGAGATAGTCAGATTACATGGAGTTCCAGTTACCATTATTTCTGATAGGGATCCCAAATTCACATCAAAATTTTGGAGGAGTTTGCAAGGCGCTATGGGAACGAAATTGAAGTTTAGCACTGCTTATCATCCTCAGACGGATGGACAGTCAGAAAGAACCATTTAGATTCTAGAAGACATGTTGAGGTCATGTGTTTTGGATCTTGGAGGTAATTGGGAGATATATCTACCGTTGGTGGAGTTCGCTTACAATAATAGCTTTCAGGCCACTATAGGTATGGCCTCATATGAAGCCCTTTATGGTAGAAAGTGTAGATCTCCTGTCCATTGGGATGAGGTTGGAGAGAAAAGAGTTTTGGGTCCAGAAATCATTGAACAAACAATAGAGGCAGTTGATAAAATTAGAGCAAGAATAAAGACAGCACAAGATCGACAGAAGAGTTACGCAGATGGTAGAAGAAAGGAATTGGAATTTCAAGTGGGTGACAAAGTCTTCTTGAAAGTTGCACCAATGAAGGGTGTACTGAGATTTGGACAGAAAGGGAAGTTGAGACCGCGGTTCATTGGTCCTTTCGAAATTCTTGAAAGGATTGGTGGTTTGGCTTATCGACTTGCCTTACCGCCAGAACTAGTTGCAGTGCATAATGTATTCCATGTTTCGATGCTCAGAAAGTATGTTCATGATCCTAATCATGTAGTGAGTTATCAGACATTGGATGTACAAAAGGACTTGTCATATGATGAAGAAACGACAAAGATCTTAGATAGAAAGGTGTACATTTTGAGGAACAGAGAGATTCCATTGGTCAAGGTTCAATGGAGTAATCATGGAGTCGACGAAGCTACTTGGGAGAAGGAAGATGAGCTTAAATCCCAGCATCCGGAACTCTTTGTTTAGCCAAGGTAATTTTCGAGGACGAAAATATTTTAAGTAAGGGAGATTGTAAGGTCCCAAATATTTTCATAAAGCAAAATTTATTTTCTTTATATGCTATTATACATGCTTTGAAGGTTAGGGACTAAGGTGGTAAATATACTAATTTTAAATTTGTCTCATCGATTATTTAAGTTTTTATAGTACATTGAAAAATATGTCAATATTGGGCTTGTTAGATAGCTCGTAATTAATCATGTATGTTAGGCTCGAGAAAAAGTTGATTCGGATTAATGAAGCGTAAGTTATTGGGGTTTAAAGAAATTGTCAATTAATATTATTTCATCGGTTGTCTTTGAATATGTGTATATGTGTGTATGGTCACCATTCTTGGACTCTAGCACAATAGTGTGCACGTGTGATGTGTTTTGGTAGGTTGAATTTGGTTATTTTATATATATATATATACTCACACACATGTATATCATAGCCAATTAATTGGATTGGTACGTATCAATCAAATCTTTATTTCAAAGATTCTCCACTTTTCTCTCACCATTTTCCTTTATCTAAACTACTTCACTTTATTCCTCCCTCACGTAACTCTCCATCTCTTTTTATTCTCATATTACCTTAACTAGAAAAAAAACAAGATTCCTTCAAGAGTTCTTAGAAGAAAGCAGTATTATATTTTTTTTTAAAGTTTTGAGGCTGATTCTAGGACTACGTAAAAGCTACTTTTGGGAGCAATAAATCAAGTTTTTTCAAAGACTTAAGGTAGGATAACGAGGTGCAGTTGTTCGTGTCCCGTTTAAATTATTTTTCCATGTTAATTTATCATGCTTATGAAAGTTAATGATATGATATGATATAATGTTTATGATCATCCGGTACCAAAGATATGATATGATTGAGCTCTTACCGGTTTTCTAAAGATATGATGACGGTATGATATTCTTGGCACATGTGTTTAATATTTTTATTCGGGATAGCACCATGATTTTCGTGTCCTACTGAGTATTCTATAAACTCACCCCTACTATTTTACAGATTAGAACGGATCGTTGATTGGCGGTTGATGCGGTGCTGTCAAGATGCCAGGATCTATGGATTTCAATAAATTAAATTTTGGTGTAACATGACTCAATATTTTATTTTCCAGCAAAAATCCTTGTTTTAATAAATTGTGAACTTTCGTGACCCTCTTTGATTTTGGAATAAATTGGGTATAACCTACCTTGCCATTATACTATTTTTGAAATAGATATTTTATGATAATTAGTTAATGTCTGTTAAGTTATAAACATATGTGCTTGAATTTGAAACTAGTTATAATTCTCGACATATTTATGTTAAGAGTTACATGATGATTATTTTTTTATTTATTTGATCAATTTAATTGTATAAGTTAGTAGGAATTCTGTTGATACGTTTGGCTCAATGATGTCATTATTTAATTGATTATTTAGTGGTTGGATTTATGTTAATCGAGTGTTGACATGGAATTGGTCATTATATATACCAAGATATTTTATAAAAAAAAAAAAGATAACAATGTCAATTATTTGATTTTCTTGATTTCTAGTTGAAAGAGATTTAATAGTTGAGTAAGATTGTTAAGAAAAGAATTTTTTTTAAATAAATGAACATTGGTAACGAGTCAAATTCTATTAGAATTTGGGTCGTTACACATGGCCTCTCATTTGGGTTGAATGAAGTTTCAGCAAGACCTTCTACTTCATGTGGGTACAACCTGGAGATCTGAATGGCTTAAAGGGCCAACTGGTAAAGTTGCTTGAATTATCAGGTGGGTGTTTGTCTCTAATACGTCTTTCTGCAGAATACCAGAAAATCTTTGGGAGGCCTTTGTATGTATCTGAATATGGAGCACTGAAAATTGTAAATCTTCTGGAGAAGATGGGTGATGCAATGGCTATTGAAGGAAGAGGCATAAGGAAGTTTGTCTATCTCCGTAGGGATAAGAAAGGAAAAGAAGCTCAAGATCCCATTGATGTTATTGCAGGAGCTGGATCTTCTGAAGATCCCTCAAATGAAGAAAGGGTGGTTGTAAAGGAATATGATTACAACATTGGAATAGAGAAATCTAATTTAGAGATGACACCTCAATCTGAAATTTTTGACGAGAGCCTCAAACTATTCAAATACGAGCTTCAAGAGATTTTGGTAAGCTACTATTGTCGCATCTTTCTTGGTTGCTTTGAGGCAATCTACCAGCAAAAATACAAAAGATCAATCGATTATCAAAGCTTTGGCGTGAATGATTTGGAGGAGCTTCTAGACAAGGTAAGAAACATTGTCGTGTTGCAAGAGGAAGTGAGGAACCAGTAAGTGAAAGGAAGTTTCTGGTTGCTGTTTGTGGCTAGAAGAGTTCAGTTCCCTCTCATGGCATTATATTATGTTGGAGAAGATATTATGAGGTAAGCTTTTTGCTGCCTCGTTCTGAACGTTTTCCCTTTTAGTTCATAAATAGGAAACGTCACTAACTGAGGCTCGTCTGTTAATCTCAAGATTGTTCATGTAACAATCAATTTGTAGTGTTTGAATCTCTGATCAACCGAGGATATATTCGTGATTACTTGTTAACATAGGTGTTAACATAACGTCATCAATCTATCCTTTTGTAACTGTTGTTTACACCATATTTATGCTGAATCTCAAGTGAAAAAGAGTTGCTTCATCATCATGCTTCTTTCAGCAATTAATGGAAGCTTAAAACTATATTATAGCTTTGATCTAATGCTTATGAGTCCTTTACAGTATTATTGTTTTGCGTTCTGCTTATAATTTGTAACTCTATGCTTACATATGTTATTGACTAATGTTTGTTTCATTTCCTGATAATTGGGGCCTCCAAATAATGTTTCCTCCATAACAATGTGATTCCTATATGTATAGATTACACATGTAGGAATATTATTATAATTACTATTTATTCAAGGAGGCTGGGATGAGGGAATGCTTGTTGAGCAAACTTGAGTCACTTTCAAGAAAAATTTGCTACTTACAATTGCTGCTAACATAATTTTTCCATCTTATTTAGTTGATCCTCCTTTTATGTGGTGGTTATTTGAAATCCCTTCTCCAGGTTGCCATGGTTTTGCATCAGGGGAGTTGCTGCTTGTCGATGACATATGCTATGCTAACTTGAAATGTGCAAGCCACTGCTGTCCGATCACAGCGATTTTCACTATTGATGTACATACTTTATAAGTTACTCAAGCGCTGGCTTTAGCCACAAGGCATCCCCTGTGGCCATAAGAACTCAAATTTGCATCTATGATCATGTCCCAATTCCATTTGGATCTTCTACTCTATCCAATAGAAAGCAGATGACTCGTGCTCACACCACCAGCACATTGATGTTTCATTATCCGTGGAATATATTGATGTGATCCAGGAATTGGTGTACCGAGCATTAGAGTTTGCTTCTGGCTTGATTCAGGAATTAGCGTATCAAGCTCCAGTGACTCAGATTCTTCCATCACCAAGCACTGTTTGGCTAGCAAAACTTCTATTCATCCATCAGCTACAATGGTGTACACGAGGGCGCTTTCATTTCCTGTCGAAGAACAGAAATCCCATTCTCCTCGGTTGCAAAACTTGATGTGGACAATGACTTCTAACGCTGTGTAGAGGTGAATGGCAAGATCAAACTGCATTATCATCATTAGCTCTTCTTCACGACATGTTAGATACACAGTGCTACATAGTGGATGACCAAATTCTTTATAGATAGAATGATGCTATTTATATAGTTTACTTTTGTTTCACCATATTAGATCGTATAAGGAATTTAGATACGTGGAGATTATTTTGGACGGACTAATAAGATGGATAATAGGATTCGATTTTACATTTAAGCCACTGATGATTAGTATATATTAAAATCAATTTTTTACTAAATTTTGATAATAATGAGATGTGTGGTTGAAAAATTGTGAATTTCATAAAATATGTGATTAAAATTAATTATTGACTAACTTTGATTTGAGATTAAAATCAGAATAAATAGGGATTACAATAATGTAATTTAACATATATTTTGCATCTTGCACAACTCCCCTCATCTTCAATATCATATATTTTTTATATGATGATTATATTTTCAACGAAAAAGTTAAAATATTGATCACTAAAATAACATTTACTTACTATTATTCATTTTAATTTTAAATTTTAACCTATATTCTCTATACGATCTAATCCACTCCAAACGTAGCAGCCTTTTAGTTTTAGAGCAGATTGAATCAACATTAACAAATTCTTCAAAGAAAATGAAAAGCATAAAAGAAAAAGGAAAATAAAAATGGTTATATGTGCGTTTAGCTGACATCTCAAATCTAACTGCAAAAGAACATTTGAAGTATGAAAGGGTAAAATTTCAACAGAAAATAGCAAACACATCTGTCTCTTCTAATTTACCACAGTAATTTGTGTCTTCAGGTTATTTGGCTTTCTTATCTCTTGAATAACAATCCTCACGTCCTTAGCTATTCCAAACTCCGAAAGGCATTTCACCCAACAGGTAAATAGTAAATAACATTTGCAATTATTCCATTTGTAGTAATCCTTAGCAAGTTATTAGCTGCTACACAGAAGACAATTCTGTACAAAATACATGCCAATTGTTACCTTGCTTGTTGCTGAATTAGTCTCCCACTGCACAAAGTTATCGTTGAAAAAGGTGAATAACTGGGCTTATATAGATGGGATATTATGAGGTGATTGAGGTGAGCTGGTTTCAAGTAGGAAGCTTCGACTACAATATGACCTAGACGTACTCGAAGAAGAAGCTAGCCCACGTACATCCCCACTGAAAAATATACCTTCGCCTCTCTTTGTTTTACTTGTGCTCGTCCTTCCCCTACCTTCAGTTTCTCGATATGCTTCATCTTCCACAGCCTCAACAAAACCACTGTGCATTACTTCAGTACTCTCGTACAAAAGTCGGAGGACTTGCTTAATTGATGGTCGTGCCCTCCCTTCTTTTTGAGTGCACCATCTCACGATTTCTACAATTGTTTGAAGTTGATCGAAGTCAAAATCATCCCCGAGATTCGAATCCACAAGATCAGTTATTCTCAATTCTGAAGTAAAAAATGGTTGAGACCATTCGACCAAGTTTTTGTTGTCTTGTATAGCTCGTCTTGCAGTAACTAGCTCTAATAACACAACCCCATAACTGTAAATGTCACTTTTCTCAGTGAGCTCTCGAGTAACCACATATTCCGGATCCATATAACCTGACAATCATTTAATGCTTTGATATCACTGGATAAGGCATAAAAGCTAAGTCCATTGCGAAAGAAGATTTTGTCCAACCTGATAATCATTTAGAGCGCATTTGGTATGCAATATTGGACTGAACTTGATATTGTAAAAGACAAGATTTAACCTTTTTTTTTTTTACACGTCTGCAGCTCTGCTAAGCTTGTAAAAGAACTGAAGTTACTTGAAAGTAACTTCTACTTTAGAGCATGTTTGGTGTAGGAGAAATAGGAGAAATTTTTGAATGTGTGGTTTAAAAATTGTTGAAAAGTGTGTAAAGTGGTGGGTCAAATGTGGTTGAAAATGATTTTTTTGAAAAAAGTTGCTGAATTTCCCCTAAACCAAACCAAGGCCTTAGCGTCAAAATAAGTAACTTATTATTTCAAATTTGGCCAATAAAATATTTATTAAAAACTAACTTATTTTACTTATAAGTGATATTTTTACGCTTAGTCAAACATGTTATTAATATTGTGGATTATTCGAGAATCCACTTTACAAAACAAACATTTTTAATGTCTTGGTGTCTATGGATAAACTCTAAAGTTGGAGTTTATAATCAAAGAGGATTTTGTCAAACCTGGAGTTCCCCGGATATCAGTGTTTACAGGTTCGAAGCAAACAGAGCCATCTTTCGAAGCATGAGCAAGGCCAAAATCAGCAACCTAGAAGAGCATTAGAATACAATAGTCTTCCACATTTCGTGTCAAAACAGGGAAATTTCACTTCATTGAATATATTTGATTTTGGAATTTAACATTTAACTAAATCCAAGACATGCAAATTGCCTGTGAAAAATGTACCAGAAAGATCTATCTTTTTACCATGTTACCCAAGTTCTGCACAACTGAAATTATATCAATTGTGATCTATGACACTTTGGAGTGTTGGCTCACATTGAATGTAACAGAAGTTACAAATGTTCAGGTGGATGCGCAGTGATAAGAGAATTAAATGACTCCAATTCAGTACAAAATATTAAGGGAAGAACTTGGATAGTGGGAACAATGTTTTGTTTCCCTAAAGAAGTTTTCATCATGAGAGCTATGCAATCCTAGTAGAATAGGTTAGATTAGGAGAAGTAGACCAAAAGGATTTCATCGGACCTTTATGTTGCATTGAACAAAGTGGTAAAAAAAGGAATTATATAGCCCCCAAATTACTGAAAATGAAATTTAGCTTATCGTTGTACCACACTACTGGTTCACCAAAAAAAGGGTAAAAAAAAATGAAAACAGGACCCCTAGAATTCATAACCATACAATTAAATAACATGTGTAGTTGACTATTGAGTACATTACCTTTGCAACAAAGTTCTCATCTAGTAATATATTGCTCGACTTAATGTCTCTATGACAGAGAGGAGGGTTACAATAGAAGTGAAGGTACTCCTGCATTAAGAAATGTCATCAAGAACAAGCAAGGCAGTTTTGAAATTGTATTAATGATTGATTTTCGTAAATCAGCTTTATTCAAGAATTTACCAATGCATTTGCCACATCAATTGCAATCTGAATTCTTGTTCGCCAACTCAAAGGATTCCTACCTGGGGCTGAATATAAGCATTTGGACAGTCAGATAAACATTGATGAATTATTTTTAAACTCTTCTAACATGCCTGATACCAGAATGAGATGAAAGGACAAAGGCATACTCAGAAGATGATCCTTTAAGCTTCCATTTTCCATATATTCATACACGAGAAACCTGCCGTAAAACATGTTCTTTTAGGTTTATCCAGTGTGCAAAAGTTCAGGTACATGTGTTTTTCTAATGTATGATGGGAAAAATAAATAAGGGAATAAAAATGCAACTGAATGACCTCTCGTGTCTTTTAATGCAGAAGCCCCTCAGAGAAACAAGATGGCGATGATGCAGTCGAGCAAGGAGCTCGATTTCTCGGCAAAACTCGTCCTCTGCCTGCTCTGACACTATGTTCATCCGCTTTACTGCTATCACTGAACCATCATGAAACCTAGCTTTATACACACTACCAAATCCTCCTTGTCCAATGATGGTCTTGAAGTTATCAGTAGCTTTCTTTGTATCTCTATAGCTGAATTTTCTGAACATAGAGGATGGACCTTCATGTAATACATATTGGCATCCGGCGAAAAAAATTAGGAAATAAAACATCTGATTTAATTATCACTTCATATTACCAAAATATAGAAACAATGAAGAAAGAAAAACCAGAATCAGTATGTACCATCCTGATATTTTCTTGCAGCACGAGGAATGGATTTCGAGGATGTCTTATCATCTCCATCAGATTCATCAAGCTCTCGGCTTTTCTTATGGATAAGAATAATCAAGACTACCAGCATCACAGCAGCCAATGCTGTAACTGCAATGCCAATGCTCGGAACCAATGAGAGGTGGTAGTTTTGATGATTCCTCTTCGGAGGCGTGCTCGAGGAAATTTGAGCCGGACTAGCAGCAACCGGAGGGGCGGGAGATACCTGAGGTGGAGGTGAAGACGGGAATGACCCTGAAACAAGCAGATAGTGTAGCAACAGAACGTACATTAAGCACGTATTACTTCATTATATTAATTTTTTGTATGTTAAGGATACGTGTACGATTGAAATGATGACACAGAAATATGTCAATAACCCTTTCAAAAGCAATGACTAGTTCATGCTTCAGAAAGGAGAAGTAGATGAATGATTAACAATAGTCAACTCTAGTAGTGTCTGTAGAAATCCTCAACAGAATCTTGAATAGTTTCCATACAACATAAAAAGTAAGAATACGAGTTACTAAAAAATCTTAATTGAACAATTGACCAGATATTTATTAGCGTCATATTTCTGATGAATATGTCTCTTAAAACAGGGACATTGCTTAAATTTCTCACTGCAAAACCAAAAGAATTTGATGATAGAACTAGGCAGAAAACATATAATGAATGTGAAAGAATGAACTGATTCAAGATCCCATCTAGTGAAAGAGCTAAACATACAAATGGCTATTGTTATCCAATTGCTATACCTGGAGGAAGATTAAGCCCTTGAACCCCAAAGAAACAGCTTGCAATGCCAATAGTCGAAGCATAATCAACTTGACTTGCAACTGCAGCAAACGTCGCATCTCTGCAAGTACTCAATGTCAGATTATCTGTTGGCCCCAATAGATTACGAAGATAAAGGATACCAGCATTCAAGCACTTTTTACAAAAACCATCATCTGACAGAGGCACTTTGCAATTTTCAGTAACATCCCTAAATTTCGGAGACTGCAGCATCTGGTTGACAGTTGTTCGACCCTGGCATTCATAATTTAAAGGTATTTTTATCCCAAAGCTACAGAAAACTGATGCATTTCTTGTTATTCCATAAAGTGCAAAGGTTTCTGATATTTTACGGATGCAAACATCAGATAAATATGAAGCAACCCCCAAGTTACTCGTTTCATTGGCATATCGTGAGACAGAAATTGCGATCAATGCATTAAGGTGTCGGCAACACTTTCCTCTGTTTTCTCCATTAGAGCATTTGGAGGCAGCCAGCGTAAAATTAGACCTACTCAAATCCAACGGACAATCTGCAAACATTGAAGAGTAAACAAACACAGATAAATATCATTGTACGCAATTATAATTTGTCAAGCATATAAGTAATTTTCATTCTCATCAAGTCATGTAAGAGTGATAAACTCAAGAGATATGAACACTTATTGTGAATTCATTCATATAAGAAGTTACTGTGTTGAACAAGCAAATCATTGGCGCTTCCCACAATCCCTTCCCGTCAAGTATTCCTTGATCTTAATCTAACCATGCAAGTCTACAAATTTACATTTTCATCAAGCCCTCCCCAAAATTAAACAATACCAACCTAAATAATCAGTATTCACCACCTCATTAAATTAGCTGAAGTCGTATCAGTCCAAATTCCTTATAAAACTGGAAACAAATGGAAAGGAAAAAACGATTTCAATTCACAAACAAAACCCTTATTTCTCACATAAACAACTCTAATACTCCAAAATCCATAATAACGCCATGTTAAAAACAAAAGACGTTAATTGAGCATCAGAAAAAAGCATTTGAAGTAATGAATAAGCAAAATAAAGGGGCTTTACCAGATGCAGACAATGTTATTGAAAGATGCATTTGAAGATAGACCAGTAATAGTAGACAACCAGGAAACACTTCCGATCCATACAATGCCATGGACAAGACCTCAGGATGAAAAGGAGAAGGAGGCTGGTTCCAGAAACTGCGTGAGTGATAGACCACGGTGGAGCCAGGAGCATGCGCACTGGCGTCTTTTAGAGCCTTCCGCGTCTAGAGCTAGGGGAGTGCACACTCCACTCCTTTCAAGAGGGGTCCATTTTATGCTCAAAGCCAAGTTAGTGCAGCTTTTGACTATTGGCGGACCTCGAAGACCCACCTCAAACTTAACCGTATGCTAACAGCTAACTTGCCTTCGTTTGTTTGGCCTCACTTTGGCAAAAGTGTTTCAACATTTTTTTTAAACACACAAGCAAAACACATACTTTGCACGTCTTATATATTCGATAAATATTAAAATAATATTTTTAAGTATTAATATTTTTTTAAAATAGTTGACGTAATTGATATTATTAAAAAAAAAATTGTAAATGATAAATTGACTTCAATTCTTAATATATTAATATTTTATTGAAAATTTTCGTCCAATTTTTCAAAATATATATTAAAAAGTTAGTTAAAATGTCGCTTAATAAATAAATCGTGTATTATATATTAAGAAGTAATCTTATATTATAAAATATTAGGCAAACCAATAATTTCTTTATAAAATATTTATGATAAGTCGCGAAAAAATATGAAAAAACTATGTATAGATAAATTAAATTAATTTGCGAGCATATTTCTATAATGATTTTTTTTTTTTAATATTATGCTCATATTTGGTGAAATTAAAAAATAAAATTTAATTCAAGTTAAAGTCAATAATTAATTTTAACCACACATTTCATCAGACTCTCAACTTTTCAGCCATAGTTTTATTAAATCATATCAAAATTTATTAAAAATATGATTTTAATTATCATCAAACAATGACTGTACAAATTTAAACTAAATTTTAGTTTTGATTTTTTTCTTTTCCTAAGAATTTTGAAATTATTTATTTTTTATTCTTAATTAGAAAATAATTAAAAAATTAATTTTCTGTTTATATAAATTAATTGATGGTTTTGATAAGAATTTAAGTGAGTTTAAAAATAAAATGTTTCACACCCTACTTTTAAAAAACATCTATTTTTATCGGTAACTTAAACTTAATTTTTGAATTAAAAATAAAAAACTCATTAAACGCATAAACGCATTATTTGAATTGTTCGATGAAGTAATCACGAGAAATGAAATTTGATGAGACAATATTCTAAATCTAAATTAAAAAGTAACGATGTTAAATTAATACTAATTAAATAACTAATTTCGATTTAATCGTCATGGATAAATTGATATTTTTGGAAATAAGAATTAAAATAAATTTCAATAAATGAACTAAGGATATTATTGAGAAGAATAAAAGAATGTGAGGATATATATATATATATATAGTTTGAATAAATTGGATGAAGATTGTTCAAATTTACCACATACACTATTGAGACACAATATATCAAATTAGTTAGAGCCCAATTTCTATCATCAAACTCAATTTGTTCATAAATTTAATTAATTGAATTATTAAACTACAAACACGTTTTCATAAAAATTTTCAGTGAAGAAATATAATTAACGGCAAAATTTCATCATTGCTAAAATATAATGGACAGTCTTGCAATTTAACGTACATGTTTCAACTACGCATTTCATCAACTTTTATCAAAACATACTAAAAAATGATATTATCAATTTTTTTATGGAAAAATGTGAAGGGACATTCTTTGTGGATTTAGGGGTTTAAGACAATCATCAAATAATAAAAGATGATAATAATAATAATAATAATAATAATAATAATAATGGTATTTAAAGAGAATAAATTGATTGTTAAGGATACTAATGACCATAAATATGAAAATTAAGGGTAAAATGGGAAAATGAAAGTTTCTCCCCCATCTACACTTTTAATAATGGATAATTCTATTTGCACCACACTCATGCCTCCATGTGTGACAATACAGTCACATGGGGTGTGGGGTCCGGTCATAATTCATCAAATCATTTTTTAATTGCATATTTTTTCAAATAAATTTTCAACTACATATTTTTTTTTCTCAAAAATAGCACATTCTTTGTATATATATATAAACTTTTACAAACAACGACATCAGTTTGATAACTGATTTTTTTTTTTTTACTTTTTTTGTCTATTCTACGTTCCTGCAGAATTTATAAATGGTTTATTGTTATTTTCAAGATAATATACAAGGTTAAAAAGCGATTTAAAAAAATATGTATAATTAAAAAGTGATTTGAAAAAATTGTGTTGTTTATCTATACTATTTTTAAATGTCCCTTAAGGGAGATATTTTCTTGGACAATTTTACCCTCACATATTTTTAATAATTTCATATTCACCCTTAGTTTCATTAATGTTCATTTTTTAATATTTTATTTCTTTTTATTTTCGTACCGTCAATAAAATATTTTACATACATTTACAATCTAAATTCTTCACTTTCTCACCTTTTACATTAAACATTTTATTCTCTATTAGTCATATTCCAATTTTAAGTTTCTTTGCCATATATTAATTTGACGCTAATTATATTCTCACCATACCCATAAAAATAGAATGCTTTAAATTAATATTCACTCCTTTGTTCAACAAGTCAGTTATTGAAGTATGATTTTTGTAAATTTCTTTTTCTAAAATATTAATTGTATGAAAAATTAATTAAGTTTTGTTTTCCAATCAATTTAAATTCTTATTGTATTAAATTTTTACGTTGAAATTTCGAAGTGCAAATTTCTTGAGAAGATCATTTGTTTATGTTTTAACTTTTAAGTTGGTTTATATGTATATAATTTTTTTATCTTATATTCGAATTTTAAAGTGAAATTTTAGTTTTTACAGTATAAAAATATCACGAGGTATGCACAACCATAAGTTAATATTCTGTAAATATGTATTGTATTTTGTTCATTTCGACTCCTTTTACTATGTTTTTTTAGCCTATTTTATTATTACTAGTAGTAAGCACGTGCTTCGCACGTCTTTTGTAAATGATGAATGACACGCGTAATTTTCTTGAAGTATTATTACTGTTTTAGAAAGTAGTTGAAATAATTGATATTGTTAAAAGACAAATTGAATTGTAAATTATCTGTAATTATTTTTAAAATTAATATTATATTAAAAAGTTTCAACGAAGAATATATGTGTGTTTGTGTGTGTGTGTGTGTGTTAAAAAAACGTTTAACATGCAAAATTAATAAAGATATTAGATGTCACATATATATATATTAAAAAAACTTTTAACATACAAAATTAATAAAGATATTATATGTCATATATCAAGAGATAATTTGACATCATAAAATATTAGATAAAATTAATTTATTAAATATTTATAATAAATTGCAAAAACAAAACAAAAAAATATATATAAAAAGTTGTGTGTAGACAAATAATATTAATTTAGGAGAATATTTTTTAATAAAAAATGTAAGTTTAAACCAAAATTTTAGTTTTGAAATTATTTATTTATATTCTTAATTAGAATATAATTAAAAAAAATATTTTTTTCTTACGAATTAATTAATAATTTTAATAAAAACTTAAGAGTGTTATTGACAAAAATAAAAATATCTAAATGTATTGTAGATTAATTTAATAACTAATAATATTTAATTAAAATTAATTAATTTTCAAATGTGATATTGACCTAAAATATAACAATTTAAGGCTAAAATAAGGAATCAAAGGTTTTCCACTCATCCAAACTTTATTATTATTATTATTATTATTATTATTATTATTATTATTATTATTATTATTAAACTAAATAAATGAAAAATATAATAATATGAAATCATATTATAACATTGTAATTATTAGAAAATAAATTAATTTAATACTAAATAAATGAAAAAATAATAATATGAAATTATATTATAATTTTTTAAATTGTTATATAATAAATGTAATGAATTATTTAATGTTATTAAATAAGGGGTAAGGATAAAACGGGTATATAATTAAATACATGAGGGTAAAATAGGAATTCAAAAGTTTCTTCTCCATCCACCCCTTTTTGTAGATTGTAGATATGTTTACTATGTCAAACGATGAAAAGAAATCATGATGGCATGTTGTTATTATTTTTGTTTCATCAAATCAATGAACACGTCTCATTAAGTTATAGCAAAATTTGAGATGATGGTGTGTGGTGGTTCTATCAATTTAAAGAAATGTGTGCTACTTTGAGATTTATGGCATTATGAATCAATTTGTTGAGGTAGAAATTTGAAGGCATCGATTTCAGAACAATTTTCCTGATTAAACATTATTCTAATTAAATATGATATCTTATGTGTCTCCAATAATCATACCTTAGTAAAGAACAATGTTGTCAAACCCGGATTGGCCCAGCCCAAAAATTGGGCCGGGTCACATTAAAAACCCAGTTGGGTCAAACTCGATCAACGACCTGGGTTGATCCGGGAAACCTGGCCGACCCGGGTTATATATATATTTTTTAATTTTTTTGATTTTTAAAATATTTTTTAAATATTAATTAATGCCTGGTAGACTCCAGGTTGACTCTCTGACCCTTGACCCAGTCTCTCGGTCGGATTGATGCCCGGGCCGGGTCTAAAAAATTGGTAAGGAACCTAGATTAGCTACATCTCGATTTTTCTCAAACATTTATGATCAAATATTATTTTGAGTTATAACTTCACATGCATGGTAAACATTTTTTTTATGCAAGATTACAATTGATTTTTTTCATCTTGATTCTAAAATCTGGAAAAATTATTAAATGATGATTATCATTCTTTTTTCACATGGATTTATTATGATCTTTATACACACATAGAAGAAGAAATCCTCTCAACTCCAATTTCTTCGAATAAGATAATGTAAGAATACATTTCAAGATATACACAATTTAAATAAGTCAGCAATTCGTAATTAGAAGAAAAATGATGGTATTATTGATAAGAGTATTATGTGCTTAGAAATTTGAACAATGTTCAAGATAAATTGATCGTTCGAAATTGAGATTGTTTAAATCAACACTTTTAATATTTTTAGGTAATACGTGTAGGGGAATTTGAACAATTTTTATTCAATTTCGAAAACATACACACTTGAATAAAAATATCATAATATCGTTACAATATCACGTGCAACGCACGTGTTATATACTAGTAAATGGTTTAAAGAACACTTCGTAAGAAATTTGAATTTTGAGGTAAAATATGTGATTGAAAAGTGGTTTAAAAAATATGTGTGAAGTGTATGCTTCAATGGTCTTGGCCAAATTATTTCCGAGGAGGGGGTGACTACAGGCCTTAAAAAGATTGATTGTATGCTTTAATAGCCTAAACATAGATGAGTTAAAGAGTTGATGGAATTTTTAGGTCTCACGGGTTACTACATAAAATTTGTGCAAGGTATGAGACATTGGCTAAACCTCTGACCAATTTACTTAAGAAAGATAACTATAAGTGGAGATCTAGGACAGAGAAAGCAATCCAGAAACTTAAACAGACTATGTGCTCCACCCCAGTCCTGATGCTTAATTTCAAGCAACCTTTTGTAATAGAAACAGATGCTTGCTGATGTGATCCTAGGTAGGAGATCAAAGGAGAAATCAATCTAGAGGCGATGCAACAACAATCTACATGGAAAAGGAGCAAGTTTCGTGTCAGGATCGAGTCGAGAATCAAACGAGATCAAGTCGATACAAGAGATCGAAGACGAGCTTGCTCGGTCACGCCATCGAAGTATCAAAAGGCAGTGTCTTCCAGCGTGAATTGTGAGGTCACGCATGACTAAACTACGCGGCCGCGGGGTATTATCAAATCAAATTTTCACGAATTTTTTTTTATTTAATTTCTGATTTTTCTTATTTAAGAAACCTAGAGCGGATAGGCTTAGTTTAGTTTAGTTCCCTTTTCTCAATATATTTCAACATATTTTCATTCATTGTAAGATAATTTTGGAATTGAATTGATATTATTGAGTGTTTTACTCTCTAAGAAAAGTGAATATTCATTTTCTTGTTCTTCAAGAACACCCATGAAACTTATCAAAGATTTCGGATCTTTGTGGCGTTCCAACCCAAAAATCATCAAGGAATTAGACACCTCTTATGGCGTTTGACAACCTTGGGTCTTTTTTCCACATCGTAATTTCTTGCGTCGTGAACATCCCGAGGTTTTATCATCTAAATCTTTCTTTTTCATCGTTCTTGTTATTTTATTTCCTGAATTTAGATATTTCCTACATTATTAATTTTTTATTCCGCATCTTTGTTGCATTTCCCCAAAAGGAATCACATCACTTGCTATGTAGGTTTAGGGGATGTTTTGATGCAAAGGAAAAGAACTACAGTTTACATGAGTAAAGCATTTGAGATGAGGAATATGTGACTTTCCATTTATGAAAAGGAGTTGATGGCTCTAGTAACAACCATCAGTAAATGGAGACATTATGTAGAAGGCAACCACTTCATTCTTAAGATTGACCATTAGTCTCTGAAATACTTGTTTGAACAAAGAATTACTACACCATTACAGTAGAAGTGGCTCACCAAACTTCTGGGTTTAAGCTACGAAATACACTGTAAAAAAGGAGTTGAAAATGTGGCAGCAAATGCACTATCTAGAAGAGATGAAACTAAGGTTGAATGCACACTAATAATGGCGATTATACCTACTTAGATAAAGGAAGTCATCAGCAGTTACAAGGGAGATTCCTCAGCGACGGAAGCAGTACAAAGACTGTTGCTTCATCCTAATCAGCCTGGGGAGTATAAATACCATGATGGAATTTTGAGGTACAATGGCAAATTTATGTAGGCTCTGGAGATCAAATTAGGTGCAAATTGATTGATAATCTACACTCATCTCAAAGTGGAGGATACATAGGTATACAAGCTAGTGTATATAGTGTATATCCAAACAACACTTCTACTGCCCTGGCATGGTTACTGAAATAAAGACTTAATACTACATTGTGACACTTGTAAAAGATGCAAGGATGAGCACATACCTTATCCAGTATTGTTGCAGCGCTTACCTACACCTCAATACTCGTGGAGCAACATTTATCGAGGGATTGCCTTCATCTAATGTTAAGAATTCTATACTATTGTTGGTGGACATGTTCACCAAATATGGTAATTTCTTCATCTTATCACATCTTTATACCGCAAAATCAATTGCTAATTTTTTCTTGGATAATATTTGTTAGTTGCATGGAGTTCCACAGAGCATTGTGTCTGATACAGATAGAATATTCACAAGTGGATTTTGGCAAGAACTGTTTAGACTGCTAAGCACTCAACTACAATTAAGCACAACCTATCATCCCCAAACTAATGGACATAGTGAGAAATTAGACCGATGTTTGGAAATCTATCTGAGGTGTATGATTTATTGGCAACCTAAACATTCGAGTAATTGGAAAAATTTAGCAGAATAGTGCTATAACACCACCTTCCATACTACAATTCAAATGTCCCTTTTGAGGTACTCCGTAAAATCAAACCCCCACAACTGGCATTGGGGCTCTATCAGCAAACCAATGTAGTAGAGGTTGAAAATCTAATTCAGGAAAGATGAAAAATGGATCAGGTCCTTAAAGATAATCTAGCACAAGCTCAACAAGGATGAAATCATATACTAGTAAAAGGTGGACAGAAAGGGAATTTAACGTAGGAGATTAGGTTTAGTTGAAGTTGCATCCCTATAGAAAACAATCCCTAGCATACAAAACTAATCACAAGTTAGATGCGAGGTATTATGGG
Source organism: Ligustrum vulgare (assembly GCA_963555705.1). Taxonomy (NCBI): domain Eukaryota; kingdom Viridiplantae; phylum Streptophyta; class Magnoliopsida; order Lamiales; family Oleaceae; genus Ligustrum; species Ligustrum vulgare. The sequence goes on from OY743174.1 coordinate 50,028,206, forward strand.
CCTTATAAGGTTAGTCAGAAGATCAACAAGGTCATCTACAAAGTTAAAATTACTAGCTAATTCCAAGCTGCACCATGTGTTCCATGTATCATTGATGAAGAAGAAGAAGAAGATAGGAGACCACTCAACTCCAACATTACAACTCCCAGTTGAGTTAAAGAAAGGAGGATTAGAGAGGTTTCCTAGAGAAGTACTACAAACCAGAATGCTCCTTAGAAGGAATGGCTCTACAGCCTAATGGCTTGTCCAATGGATAGATTCAACTCCCTCAGATGCCACATGGGAGTATGTTGCATAAATTGTTAGGAGGTACCCAAAGTTTCATCCTAGGGAACAAGAATTAAATAAGGAGCAGGGATGTCATAACACTGATAAAAGAATTACTACTAGTTGGGGGATGAAAAGCAGTAGGAGCAACAAAGGAATTGGAAAAGGAAATTGAAGAACTCAATAGCGGCAATTATCAAATGAAGAAACATCATTTAAATTTCTTTTTTCTTCTGAAGTTATAAAATGACAAATGCGACTCTTACCTATTATTATATATATGACACTGCACATAGGAAAAGGCAGGTAATGATGAATATTATGATTTCTTTCCCAACTAATTCTGCTTCTCTCTCTTTCCCACTTCTCTAAATCTGCCTCTTCTCACCTTCTTCTTCTTCTTGCAATTTTCATATACCCATTTACTTTGTATTGGGAGTGGACAAAAAATCAGAACTGAGCCAGCCGAACCAACACCGAACAAAAAAATCTAAATTAAAACTAATTTTTTTTTTAAAAAAAAATCCGTCAGTTCTAAATATCAAAACTGAAAACTGAAATGATAATCAATAAATTATATTTTATTGAATTTTCCTTGAACTGTAACTGAGAAAAATAGTATATTACTTTAAAACCTTGAAATCGCAGTATATTATCAAGGTTGAAATGTTCTATTCTTGTGCTAAATCGATCCAATGTTTATTAAGCTATCAATTACAAAGCTTCTCTCTCTTTCCTACCTCTTCTCACCTTCTTCTTCTTCTTCTTGCAATTTTCATATACCCATTTACTCTATATTAGGAGTGGACAAAAAATTAGAACTGAGCCAACAGAACCAACACCGAACAAAAAAATCTAAACTAAAACTAATTTTTTTAAAAAAATAAATCTGTCAGTTCTAAATATCAAAATTGAAAATTGAAATGATAATCAATAAATTATATTTTATCGAATTTTCCTTGAACTATAACTGAGAACAATAGTGTATTACTTTAAAACCTTGAAATCGCAGTATATCATCAAGGCTGAAATGTTCTATTCTTGTGCTAAATCGATTATTAAGCTATCAATTACAAATATCACATAAATGCAGTAAACAAATAGTTCAAGTCAACAACATTCATAAACATGGATAATCAATAAAACAAAATGACATAAAGCATCAATTTAATACTATTAGCCATTTATTAGTAGGAAACAACAAGCTAAATTTGCGATTAATTATATATTATGATAGAAGAAAATATGTTCATGGAAGTGATGTGAGGTTGATACTGATTATTAGTGAAAGAACTAGATCGGATTGAAAATAAAATGTATTTAAAGCTACTCTCTACATGGCATGAAGAATGAATAACGTGTCTACTTTCGACTAAGATCATATTACAGAAAACCAGAAATAATGTGGTAGTCAAGTTTTGAAGGAGAAAAATATGTGAATACTTTTAAACAAACTATAATCTTGTTCATCATTTAAAAACACCTTTAGAACCTAAACCACCTAGTCAATGCTTATTTTATCATGTTTGATTATATCCTTGGAGCTCCTGATGTGAAATTATGAGTGAACTGAACAAAATAACAAAAAATAACTAAAACTGATAGCGTTCGACTCTTGGCTTGAATAGTTCCAAATCGAAAGTTTCGGTTCCTTCAATAACCAATCCAAACCAATAAACTCTCACACCTGCTTTGTCTGAGAATTTACGTGAAATTAATTTTATTATTAGATTATTTAGTTAAAGACTTATGATTGTTAGGTGTTAAGTTGAATTTCTTGATTGAGATTCAATTCATCACAATGTTCCATGACCACGAGGATTGATTTTCCAACTTCAATGGTTCAGGAGATACACGTGTATAGTGACGCCACAAAAATAAGATAATTATATGAAATTCCTGCCGACAAATGGACAAAGTAACGGTAAGGAAACAATAAAAAGAAAAGAGACAAAATGAGGCAAGTGTTGAACAATTTGTCCTTAAGTCGAATTTGCCCCGTAATGGTGCCTATGATTTATGGCAATCGACTCTCAAGATACAAAGACTCGTACTAGTGTTTGTAGCACTCTAAATTACAAGCACAATGAATAAAAATGTGATTTTTGTACTCCAAAAATGAATATGAAAAAGAATATCAAAAGTATGCAACAAAATACAAAATTCTGATTTTAAGGAAGAGGAGAGAATGATATTGTAATATCATATCATTGATGTGTGGAATAAGACATCCCAATGGTCATATTTATAGATGATGAAGGGTTGTGGATGAAGTTGTGTGGAGTCAAACCATGCATCACTTACTTCACGTGAAAACAAAAAATAATATTTTTCACATGTGATCGCATGGTTATAATATTTTTCCCGTGTGATCGCATGATTATAATACCAAGTCGATCCCTGTTTCTGCGCTCCGAAGCGGCGAAGTGGCAAACTAATTTGCCTAAACGGATTGGGTCGGGTTTGAGTATTTGGCCGAATTCGACACAGAGTCATTTTAGTCGATTTTCAATACTTAACCAATTTCTCGATTTATTAAACCAATATCCAACATAAAGTTATCTCCTTGTATAATGCTACGGAATGCCCTTTTTAGAGCAAGGATTCAGCTATCTGGACAATGGTTGAATGTATAACAATTATATAAAATGGAGGTGGAAGCGGAAGAATTACTTTATTCAAAGAGTTAATGTGTATCGTGTTTTGGAAATGCTTCGAAATAAGAGTGATTTTATTGGTGACTCGATGAGTAGAACACCATGGGAATCTTTAATATGTCTTGACTGGAAAATAACAATGATGTGTATGAAGTCAGCGAGAACAAGATCACCAAACAAATTAGATTTTTAGGGGTAAGGTTCAGTTCCTTTAATTTTACAATCGAGTTCTACCGCTCAGTTTTCCTTGTGCAACACTACTAGGCACATAAACATGGACCAAAAATAGTTAGATCGATGCTTAAATTGGACAAACTGGACGATATCAGTAAGGAGTGGATTGATTCTGATATTCTTATTTTCATTCTTGGGCAACTTTTAACTTTCCCACTCATAAGTTTCTTGATTGAGGATTCACATTAGACTTGGAAATCCTTGATAGGTTTTTGAGGGTCTTTTACTAATGTACATCAGTTATAGACATCTGTTTTTTCATGACAAGTTGTCTACTATACATTTATGGTACATCAAGGATTTTCCCAATAATTTGTTAATGATCAATCATGTTATGATACAGAATATATAGTTTACTTATAAAGTTATTTACATTAAGAGAAATACCACATTCACAATGGGTCCCACACTCACATGTGAGGGGGTTGTAAATGAGATTTGTCATTCCCATTGTGAATGTAGTACAATCCCCTCACATGTTGGGGTGGGGTCACCAAAAAGTAAGTGGTCCTACCCTCACATGTGAGGGGATTGTGAATGAGATTGTCATTCACATTGTGATTATAGTTAAATTCTTACATTAATCTGTGTGACATGGTAGTATTGGAGAAAAAAATGACACATAAAATCTGAGTAACTTGCAGGTTACAATAATTGTTTTCCTAATATAGATATTTTTTTTCCCAGATGAGAGACTCACTTTGTATGGATGTCTTTTGATGTATGTATAAGGCTAATTTTAGAATTTCTTGTCTTGATCGGAGTTGAAGAAAATAAGTTTTGATTTCAAAGACAGAACTAATAATGGAAAATGATATTGTATATTTTCGGTTGATTTCAAATAGTACACAACACTAGTATAAATACACAGCAAAATGTAGATACAAAATTCAGTCTGCAAACTAACAGAATGCATTTCTATTAAGCTTGGGCAGCAAACAAAGAATTCACGGTGGATGATCAAATCCGAGCTGTTTCAGTTGAATTAGTTGAGTAGTAGATCCTTCCAGAATTATGCAAGGTAATCTCTTCTTCCTTTCATCCTTCTTCTTTATGTTTGATGCATGTTGATCCTTGTCATTTTCCCCTTCTTCAAGATAATCCTTGCTTTGATATCTAAGTGCACTTTGGTCCTTTCTCTTATCTCCTTTGATATGTTGAACCACATTTTCAACAATCCTTACAACCGGGGATGCTATTTTCAAGTTGGTAATTTATTGAATCTATTGATGTCAATTGCCTCTTCGGCTCTTCCTTCAGAACAACATTAAACACTTGGGCATCATGGGTTGAGAGAATGATAAATTGAAAAATAACACAGGTCTTCTTTCGAACTTTTGAGCTTTCTCATTGGTGGTACCATGCTGCTCTTTGCACAATATCTAGCTTTCCATATGCATGCCGTCAAATTTTTACTTTCTTTTTCTGCAAGTCTAAATGTTCATATTCCTTAATTTATCTTTCACGAGTACTCTTCATAATCATATGATATGTTTTCCCTAAAATAGAACGAGTTTATTAACTTTGCTAATAGGGCTAAATTCTAAAATTCCTTGGAGATGACCTCATGTTACACCAATCGATAAATACATGTTTTTGCCTTCAAAAGTTGAAGGATCTTCAATATTTTGGATATTATTTCCTTAAAAAGATCTGGAAACTGATACATTTTTTTGATAATGAAGTTGTTGCTACAATTAGTGAGCAATTTTTATTTCCATCGGTTATCCCTTAATCTTTTTCGTTATGTGTTTTGGCTCATTGGGAGAGATTTATCAAAAGAACGGTGGTTTGTTTATGTACCAAGAATCTAACTTTGTGGCAATGTGATGTCAAGAAGTTTCCTCTTTTACAAGCTAGGGGGAAATATAGTATTCCATTTTGAGCGGTGCTTCACATACCGTAAGATGGTGCAATACTGCGTACCGCACCCTCACAATAGGGGGTGGGGCCCTCACAATAGGGTGGAGTAGGCTGCACCCCTATTGTGAGGGTACCACACCCTCCTGCGGTTGGGGGAGAATTTCATTTTCATTTTTAGACACAATATTTGAGATGGTAAACAATATGATAGTTCCTTTTACGATGTAACCTTCCATGGGCTTCATGTTCTCACAACTACTCTGCTACTGAGGTGTCATTTTCTTCTCCCAATTTGACTTCGCTCCTATTTGACTTGAATTGTAAAATCCAACCAAAATTTCTTCTTATTGGAAAAAAAAGGATGTTCTTGTTCTTCAGTTCGGTTCTCCTGCGCTCCACACGCCGGAGAACCTTGTGGGGTTTGCCTAAAGGCTAAGCGCAAGAAAAAGGCAAGGCATTTGCCTTGCCTTTGCAATTGGAGCTGCTGACATCTTCCTTTAAATTTTTTTTAATTATTTGTTTTGTTTATTTTTTATTTTATGTTATTTTTTATATAATTCTAATTATTTTACTTGATATCCGTTTAGTAAACAAAATAAATTTATTTATAAATTACACAATTTCTCAAATTACATTTTAATTTAACACATTTTCTCACTTCAATTTTTGATCACTAATTTTACTTCAATTAGGTAAATAAATTAATTTATAAATCAAATAGTATTACCAAGCGAAGGCTAATTTATCTTATAATTTTTTTTTTGTAATGCATTATTTTTGTTTGTACTTTTGTCGTAAAATTTTTTTAATGTACGTACATTTATTAAATTCCGTTTGAATCAATTTATAAATAAAATAACTTTTAAAAAAAATTTATAAATAAAATAATTTCTCAAACCACTTTAACCACACACAATTTCTCTTTCCATTTTTTAAATTCAGTTTGAATCAATTAATAATTGTCGATCAACGACGTTAAGGTCGAACAAGTTCTTTTGTCATATCCACTGTAGCCACAAACATATCAATTTCTCTTCGCCTGAGACATGATTGTCTTCTTGGATGATTTCGATCTCTTTTCGCACCCTTTTGAGCAAATTTATTGTGTTTAAAAAGTAGTGATTTTTTTTAATATTTTTATATATAATATTATTTTATTTTATTGATGAACATGTGGTTGAAAAGAAGAGAAAAAAATATTTTATTTATAATGAGTGTCAAATAGAAAATCAAACGAAATTTAAGAAATGTACGCATATTAGAATTTATTACAATAAAATAGAAGACAAGAATAATACATTTCATAAAAGATCACATTTTCCATTAAAATTTATTTACGACAAAAGTAAAATAAAAAATAATGCATTACAGAAAGACAAATTATAAGATAAATTAAGCCAAAAGACAAATTATAAGATAAATTAAGCCTTTGTTTGGTAACACTGTCTGATTTATAAATTAGTTTATTTACCTAATTGAAGTAAAATTAGTGATCGAAAATTGAAGCGAGAAAATGTGTTGAATTAAAATGTAATTTGAGAAATTGTATAATTTATAAATAAATTTATTTTGTTTACTAAACTGATGCCAAGTAAAATAATTAGAATTATATGAAAAATAACATAACATAAAATAAAAAATAAACAAAAAAAATTAATTAAAAAAATTAAAGGAAAAGCGGCTGATATCTTCCAATTGAATTGCCTTTTCTTGCGCCAAAGCGCACAATGAGTACCTCAACTCTTGAATTACAGTATAAGTCCCTGTTTGGTATAGGTTAAAATCAATTTTTAGTAGATTTTGATAAAAATTAACGAGATGTATGGTTGAAAAGTTGTAGATTCTATAAAATGTGTGGTTAAAATTAGTCCCTGTTTGACCTCCATTTTTTTAAAAATCAAATTTATTCAATATTCAATCTCAACCATTTATCATAGTTAAGCCCATTATTTTTTATTTTTCAAACATTTTTTAACTACACATTTCCCAAAAATACTATTCAAAATCAAAAAACTCCCCAAGAACAAACGAGGGCTTATTTCTGTTTTCTTATGGTCCATGGAATGTTCAGAATCCTATTCGTATTGATCTAGTATTTGTATATAACTATAAGTATTTTATAATGCTCCAACAAAATCTTCTTGGCTAGGGATGCGATATTGTTGAAGGTGATGTGATTTTGAAATCTGGAGAACGTTTTGGAATTGTAGAGATTGGTCTACTTGCCACCGTGGTTGAATAAGTGTACTGCCAGTGAAGGTATTCTTGCCTTGACTCAATGTCAGTTCCTGAATCCATACCCACTAGTTTTATTTCTAAGCAGGACTGAAGTACGAAGAAAAAACATTTATTAGAATGTTACTTGGATTAGCTCACTATCCTAAAATTAATATTGAATGTTGAAACCTTGAGGTCTTCTGGAGCATTGGTCAAAGGCTGGGTATAAGATATATTTACAATTGATTTTTCACTTTTATGAATTTGGGTATAAATTATTCTTTTTTTTTGCTTGCGAAATTGTTTTTTTCGAGGGCTCGGGCCCGAACCGACGAGAGAAGAGCCTACCCCTTCACCCTATATTTTCTCTAGCCTACTACATTTCAACATCCTAGTTCCACCCTTGACAGTTAGGTTACTCTATCCTTATGTAGTTCGATTAATGCAAAAAGTGCTGTGGTAATTTAGTTATTTGCCTAGTAGACTGTAATGCGAATTTCAACATTCTAGTTCCACCCTTGACAGCTGGGTTACTCTATCCTTATGTATTTCAATTAATGTAAAAAGTGTTGTGGTAATCTAGTTATTTGCCTAGTAGACTGTAATGCGAACATTTCCATTAGTCAAACTAATGGACAGAGACAAAATTACTAAGTTGTAATACACATTTTTAAGTACAGTGACCCAATTGTGACTAAGTTTAACTTCATAACTTGGAACTAATGAAGTTAAATGGCAACTTTAAATTTTGTTAGAAATAAATTTTTAACTTTATACTAAGTGTATAATCTTATCTGAAATTCTTTAACCATATCCATTGTAGATTGCCTTAATTGGTCGTCAAAGGATATTATTATGTATTTCTTACATGATATGAAGATGTGGTGTGGTATACATATTGTTCAGATAATTTACATGCCCGGTAGTCCCAATGTTGTTGTTGAATGCGTGGAGGCTTTGCTACTTGCTCTTAAGCACGCGTTGAAGGAAATCCAGGATGACAAGATAGAAAAACATCCTTGTCATGGTCCTCATGCAAATGCAACTCCGATCGATACCTATGAACAAGGTTACGATTCGGCTTTTGATGCTGCCCAAGAACATGGTTGTTCTTGTTCAAATTGATAGTAGCTTGGCATATCAGCATAGACGAATTCAGCCCTCGGCGAGGGCGTTTGGTCGCTTGGGCTGGATCCACCAATTTTTTTTTTTTTTTTTTTTTTTTTTTTTTTTACCTTATAATTTTGGAGTCTGATTTTTTTTTTCCTCTTACCTTGTAGTGTTCGTTCGTGCTGAAACAAATTTGTTCGTGTTGGATTGACTTCCTGGATTCGTCACTGCATATCAGGGTCATGTAGTGTTAAACATAAGTTTTATTTTGGGTATTTGTATTATGTAGTGTTAAACATAAGTTTTATTTTGGGTATTTGTATTAACCAAATTTGTGATAAAAAGAATAAATTACAAAATTTTCCTTACATTTTACATTCTATAGCTCGTGTTTGTTAGAACTTGAATAAAGTTCGCTAGATCTACAAATAAGGTATGCCGAGTACAAATTCACATGAGCTGTGTTTTTGTATATTTTGATAAAATTGTTCATAATGCTGATTTGCAGAGTATAATAAAATTGCTATAAGGCTCGACAATTCGAATGGCTTCAATTCGACTAGTTAAATGGCTTATTGAAGACTTGGTTTGGTCCACTGACATAAAGAAAATAAAATAATTGCTTTGATGATAAGTTAAGGACTACGTTTACAAAGAGAAATTAAGGTTAAACTCCTTACATGTTTACATGGTGTCAATAGATCTCCATTTTATTTAAATTTATGAGATTTTGAATATTATACGACCAAAATCATCGAAGGGGATGATAAAATCAAATACGACTATCACATGGCTTAAAGTTGCAGGAAAAAATGGCAAATAATTTTAAAAAATTCTTCAATTCAATCAAAATTGTATATGATTTTCGTATCATATGTGAACTAATATTCACATGTTTAATAAGTAGGTTAGAGCCTACATGCTATAACTTCACTTCTAAAGGTTGAAGATCCATAATCACGGTACACAAAAGTTTAAGGAGTTCAACCTTAATTATTACTTTAAAATAAAACACTATTAATTTATAAATTTGACAAAATAAAAAAGTGAAACTATTTTTTCACAAATTACTTGTTCACTTTTTACGAGAGGAGGAAGTTTGCGTACGATAAAAATCACAAGTCTGCTGTAAAACTATCTAAAAACTAGGGAGAGAATATAAAGAGAGATAAGAGAAAAATTCTTCTCATTTGATATATATCATGAAATGAAGTATATGCCCCTATTTATAGGGGTGGATAATGGCACAATCGTAATAATGTAAATTTTACAGAGGTATAATGGTAATGTCATTCACACACACATGCATATATATATATATATATATATATATATATATATATATATATATATATATATATATAACACTCCTACTTGAATAACATATTACGCAGTTGTCTGTCTCGTTAAAACCTTGCTAAGAAAACTCAATGAGATAAAACTTGAGTAAAGGAAAAAGAGTACAACAGCAACCCTGATGTTGGCTATCGTGAATCATTGAGTCTAATAATGATAAGTAGAACAAATCATGTACTGAAATTTGAAGTTTTGAAGTGTTGCCTCGTTAAAACCTTGTCATTAAAACTCAGTGGGATAAAATATGAACCAAGGAAAAAGAGTACAGCCAATACCTCGTTAAAACCTTGTCAGGAAAACCTAGTAGGATAAAACCTGAACGAAGAAAAAAGAGTAAAGCATAATTCTCCCCCTGAAGTATGCAATCAAGGATTCATGAACTTTTTGAACATTGATATCATCTTTCGTCTGGAATATGTATATATAAAAATCTCCTTGTGTGTAACCGATATCATAATATTCTTCATAAGATGTCTATGATTTTCTTCATTTGTTGATATCATTCCAGTATAACAATGTGTTTCTGAATTATAGCTCGTCGATAGCTATGATAATGCCTTAAAAACCTTGTTAGGAAAACCCTGTGGAACAAAACCTTAATGAAGGGAAAAATAGTACATTATTCTCATTAATACGCTTCAACTGCTGTCTCATTAAAAACATTGCTAGAAAAATCCTGTGGGACAAAACCTCAGATAAGGGAAAAAGAGTGCAACGCATATTTATTCTTTTCATAGAATATCACAAGTATATTGATGCAATTTCGAATATTTTTATCAAGCATATCATTTATGATGAGCTTTATATAAATTGTTCATAGCTCATTCATGATGCCATAACATGCTATATCAAGCAATGTTTTACTAATTTACCGATTACATCTTTCACCTCTGGTGAATAATCAAATCTAGAATTCACTTCAGGTGAATAATTAAATATATTCATTTCCATATTCACTTATGGTGAATAATAAAATATTTATTTTTAAATTTACTTCTAATGAATAATCAATTTCCCAGATGTCATAAATAGTACACTCCAATTTCAATTTCAACATATAATATCATGGAGTCATTTGAATCATTCTATAGTGATATTACTCTGAATATATTGAATCTTTCCGTGATTATACATGTATGTTCTTATATCTTATAAACCAAAATTTCTGATTTGTATAAGTATAATCAATCATTGAAATATATATCAATTTCGACATATAATCTAAAATCATTTTACTTAGAGATGGCAAAAAAATCCGATCCGCCCCGTCAATCCTCGACCCGATCCGATCAGAAAAAATCCCGATCTGTAAATCGACGGATCGAAATTTATGTGATCCACCCTGATCCGAAAATTCACGGAGCGGATTTGGATCGGAGCTGATCCGATCCGCCCCGATCCGCGATCCGACATTTTTTTTACTATAATTTTTTTATCATGTATAAAAATCTAATATGTAAATTTTGTAGCAAACTTTAATTTCTGGGAATAACCTGCAATCTTTGCATTTTAAAGAAAACACATTTTTCATGTTCTTAATTTGAAGAAAGAATTTCAATAAGTGATGGCAAAAAAACTCGATTCATTGAATCGGCGAATTGGCCTCTACACGTCTCGTTTCAATAAAATAAATAAAATTTAATAAAAAAAATAATTTTTCTAATTTTTTTTAAAAGATTTAATTTAAAATATATTTTAAAATTTTTTTAAAAACTAAAAAAATTTAAAAAAAAAAATAATAATAATTCGGCTAATCGGTGGACCGATCCGCCCCGCCCCGAATCCGATCCGCCTCCACCCGACCCGAAATTTGACGGATCGCATGGTGGATCCGGATCGGACCAAAAAAATTTGGGGCGGGGCGGATCCTGATCCGCCCCGTTGCCAACACTAATTTTACTTGAAATACCAACGTACCGCGATCAACTGGTACATCAAAGAATACTCTCAAAGTACCGATATGAGAATCATACATTTTGATCTCACTCATTGGTATATCAAAGAGCTTAAGTTAGTGATTTAGACTATAATCTATCCACCATATGTCATCCCAGTTCTATTAAAAATATTTGCGTGCAACGAGTCGTCTTTTATGACTGTGTAATATTTTTCATTTGTACAAATAATTACTGGCTTTACACATTTAAGCATTTGGACTTCAGGTCCTTGAACAATAATCCCTACATTGAGGTTTTATATTTGGCCAATGTATTACAATTTCATCAACCTCATTTTCACAAAAGAGTTGTGTATATATTTGATTTATTTTTCGATTCCATTTCATCTCAATATAACATATAGAGATTAAGTAAATAAATTTTTTATCATTTAACTATGTCCCTTTTACTCACCATGAGTATTTAGCCTCAAAGGGATCATCTCAATTATTCAAGAGATATTTGTTCTTGAAATCGATTGCCATTATACTTCAGGCATAATTATGCTTCAGGCTTGTTTTCCCCATAATGTTCACAAATCTTATATTATATCAATCGGCTAAAATTCCGCAACACATGTCATCCTTTTAGGGATATAATCTCAATCATATATCTAAGTGCGCTTTAGTGGAGTGTATACATATCGCACTTTTACAAATCATAAAGTTTCTTGAGCTAATCCCTGTTTGACATAGAATATTGTTGTATGATAAACAATTTCTGAATAAGTTATTCTCATAGAAAATAATTTGAAACTTTTGATAATCTAATCGTTTATTATAGAACTTCTAGTTTAATACGGTTTTATTTCATTTCTATGTATGAATATTTGGTTCAATACAATGTATATTTCACTTATGAACTTCTGGTTCATACTATATACATATTTTACTTATACGTATGAACTTCTGGTTCAATACAATATTTACTTGTTCGAATTTATAAATCAGTATACCTTGATTTAGTATATCTAAAAAGGTGATTAGAACGAAATCACAAGAAAATGATCCTCGTCCCCATCTTTTGAATACCAATCTTTTTCCTTTTCTTGGAGGAATAAGTGACACGCGGAGTTATCGCTCTATTACGCGTTGAATAATGCATTTAAATAAATCATTTGGGAATAAGATTAGATCCATCAAAATGGATGTTATACTATCAAATATTCACAATTACTACTCAAATCTTCCGATAAATGTTTTGAAAAAGATTTACCGAGTTCGTCTCGAAAGATTGAGACTGCTGATGGATCAACGTATCCCAGAAGATGTTCGTTGGTTGATCGAAGCAAAAGTTCGATTAGCTTCCAGATTCATTTTCTAAGTACATGCCTGGCTTAGGTAAGAGTACTTTTGCAAAGAAGCAAAGAGAAAAAAGATTAAATGGTTGCTACAAATGTGCTCGATGGACACGTGATACCCGTTGTAAATCAATATGATATTCATCCAAAAATCGAGATGATAAAATAAATTTCATTAAGGGTGGACTGAGTAAGGAGTCATTGGATGATATCCGATTGACTCTTGAGACGCACCCTTGTGGGTATGTGCAGCTTGAGTTACTATCTTTATGGACTCATTTCAACAATGATAAAGACCGTTATAATCTCAAAAATATAATAGCAAAAGATTCTGTTTTCCAGGCTGTTATAAACAATGATGTTTTGGTTATTCAACATTGATACAAGGTAAATCAGTAAATTGTATATATATTTTTTAATAAAGTATTTTGTATTTTCATTTTTCATGTATTAACAGATCGTCTTTGAGAGATCACCGAAAGATTGTCCATTATGGAACTTTAAATATGCTGTCAGAGATATGATCAAAAGTGGTTTCATTTAGTCAAAAGTAAATAATAACATTTTCAAAAGACAAGCAGTAAATAGTGAATATCTTCAAGTTTAAAAAGTCAAGTAATTTCACAGTTTAATGCATCCCAAAATAACATTTTCTTGTAAGTTCTCCTTCCTTATACTATTAAAAGATGGAAGGATCAAAACTTCGACAGATTAAAATTATCTGTGTATTTTGTAGATCAAAAATAGGGAAAGGCTTTGAATATTTAGAAGCATCAGTGCTTTTAGGAAAGAAGTTGGGAGGGAGAGATATCAATCTAATATATGGAGGGGGTAGCAGTGGATTGATGGGTTACTTTTCAAAATCCGCTCAAACAGAGAAAGTGAGAGTGATAGGGGTTATACCAGTTCCTTTAGCTGATATCACAGGCAAAACATGAGTGCATGAAGTACAGACGTTATCTATCCATGAACGCATAACATGCACGTTATATGGTTTTGATGCCTTCATTACCATGCCTGGAAGTTTTGATACTTTAGAGGAAATCTTTAATATTAATTCATGGGCTCAACTGGGTCTCCATACTAAGCCTATTGGGCTTTTAAATGTTAACAACTTCTTTTATGGTTTACTAACATTTCTTGATTATGCTGTGTAACAGGGATTCATCTCTCTATTTTCTAGGAGGATCCTTATTTCTGCTCCCACTATCGATGAACTGCTGGAAAAGTTACAATCATATGTTCCAATACAAGATCCAACAGGAGTTAAGATAGATTGGTCGCAAGGAAGGGGTACCAGCGGAAACGAAGTCCGGTTAATGTAAATTTATCCTTGTGAATCTCCAAAATATTGTGGGTGGTAGAGTACGGAGTATTCTTACTCTTGAGACACACCTCTAATATTGATGAATATTTGAACTTAATCTTGTGAACCTCAAAAAGATTAGGAGTAGTAGAGTACGGAGTATTCTTACTCTTGAGACACACAAAAAGATTAGGTATGGTAGAGTACGGAGTATTATTACTCTTGATGCACACCTCTACTTTTAAGGATCATAAATGTTTTTCCATCTTTTTGTGTTTTGCATGTATCTCTTTTCTTGATATGTTTCAGTTTGACTTCTTTATACTTCTTCAGGAGCAATAATAATACTATTTCAGTTTGTTTAGATGATAATCTTTACTTCTTCTAGAGTAAATATGTACTTCTTTTGGAGTACATAAGTGCTTGTACAAGAACTTTGATCAAATCTGTTTATCTCAATCATATAATATTTATTTCATAATACTGATGAGATTATTTTTACATTAGCCATATCCGTGCTATCATGTGATATTATCTTATCATACATCAACATTTTTCTTGTTGAATAATTTATTTTCATCTGTCCTTTATATCGGTAACTTCTGGTACCATTTGATAAAATATTTTCATTAAAATCCAACAATTTTTTGGTAATGGTAACTTCTGGTACCATTCTGTTGAAATATCAAATAATAACAATATATCAAATTTATATGAGTATAAATATCTAAAACCATTAGAACCAACCATATAGGTGGTAACGTAATATGCTTAAAACTGGTAGAACCAACAATATAGGTGGTGACGTAATATAATTGAAACTTGTAGAACCAACCATATAGGTGGTAACGTAATATGTATATTTAAACTGATAAAACCAACCATATAGGTGGTAACAACATAATAAAATAATTACCTTTCATAAATGAACAAGTCAAATCTCCAAATCCAGTCAAACTATTCATAATAGTCCAGTCCGTTACGATAATGAGTTATACTCAATACATTACGACATGGTAACTATTATATTACTTGTACCTTGTTTTAAATATTTTAATTTATCATATTGATCGCATAGTAGTGTTAAATAATTGAGAATATATATTCTATTAGCACTTATCATCAGATCATTAATCATGATTAATCAAATTCGTCAAATCACGATTAATATACTTTAACGTATCATCAAGGGAAAAATCATCGATATTTTAATATATTGATCATATGAGTAAATCGAAAACATCAATAGGTTTGAGATTTGATTTAGAACAAACTTACTTTTGGTCCAAAGTTCAAAATCTCGCCGGAATTGCTTCAAAAATAGTTTTTACGAAGCCGCCATGTTCGACTACCGGAAAATGTCCAAAAATGCACCAAACGGAAAAGTAAGACCATAGAAAAATAAAAAACGTCGATATAAACAAACTGCCTTTTGACAACGTCACCGAAAAAACCATGCACGCGCCCCCTACGTGCCGTTTCGACGTCTGCTCGTGGTACTCAGGCGCCTCACGCGCCACTGTGCTGTTTCGCTGTCGTCGACACGCGCCGGTGCCGGAGGATCGTCCCGTCACCGTGGTTATGGATCTGGCTCCGATCTTCGATTGGATATACGGTTTTACGTAGATTGGCTTTGAAAGTTTTGAATTTTTCCAATTTTCCTTTTTGCACAACATCGAGACCACGTTTCTTTCCTCGTATGGAACTTTTTGAATCATACAAAGATGTAAAGTTTTCAGATCTACAATATATGGGTTCTTTTCTAAAGTCAAAAGTGTTTGATTTGGGAAAGGAAAACAATGATTAATAATAATCAGGTTTCTGATACAGAAGGTCATTATTTAGATGCAACTGTAGACCATACTCCGTCTACTAATCAATTGACTAGAGACTCGTGCTGATAACGTGTTGTAAAACTATCTAAAAACTAGAGAGAGAATATAGAGAGAGATAAGAGAAAAATTCTTCACATTTGATATATATCATGAAATGAAGTATATGCCCCTGTTTATAGGGGTGGATAATGACACAATAGTAATAATGTAAAGTTTACAGGGGTATAATGGTAATGTCACACACACACACACACACACACACACACACACACACACACACACACAAATATTATTTATAACAAAGTCATTGATTTTAAATTTGTTCAGGTTTTAAAGTTCCCCAAATTGAAAGTAGTGTCGATTTTTTGTCTAATTATGGATAAGGGAGTAAATACAGTTCATTCACATAGAATATGTATCATTCTTGTGTGTAAAATGTAATTTTAAATTTCAGTGCCTTTGTCCCTATTAATATGGAGAGGTCTGGTTAGTGGCGGATCCAGCCGAGAAGTCCAGCTAGAGTGTTGACCGTTGATCGACGAACGTGAACGATCACGGTGGCGAGTTTGTGAATATTTTTTAATATAATAATATTTAAAAATGAATAAATAGGTATAGCAATGAAATAAAAAGTTATAATGGAATATATGAACATATAATCCAAATTCTACTAACTCACGTGATTTACTAGAAGCAGTTGCAGGAATATTAGAATTAGAACCGCTAGATTGAGATTTTCGTTTAGGTTGAAAAAAATGTTCCATAATCTGTAAATCAGTGATAACAAATCAAATCAAATATTCACCAAATCTCAATTCAAAAGCTATAAATCAATAATCACAATTCACAAATCAAATCATATTTTCATCCCAATAATCGCAATTTACAAATCTAATCACATTTCAAAAACTTAAATATAATATTTATGCATAATTCCCAAATTAATTATAACAAATCAAAGTTTGGCCTTAATATTTACTGATTATAAAACTTACACTGAGTACACATAAACATTATAAAATACAGATTTACAAAAGTGATAATTATATTAAAAAAAAAAAAAAAAAACGGGTAAACATTACACGTAAACATTACAAAATACAAATGCACAAAAATTTGAATCGAAGGAAGAAAGGGTGATGCGGTCTGGCCACTGGTGGAAGCGAATCAAAGGAAGAACGAAGAAGAAAGGGTGCTTACTGCTTAGGTAAGATTAGGGATTCATTTTTTTTCAGATTTTGCTTGATTGAGAGCAGCATCAGCTAACGTTGGTTTGGTCCTTGCCTTTGGGCTTGCTTGGGATTGGGTTGGGTACTAATTTGGGCAAAAAAAAAAAAAAAAAATTGAACAGCAGCAGCACAGCGCGGAAACGCCCGTGGCGGATCACCGGCGGCGAGGTAGCACGGCCGCGCTACCTCTCCTAGAGGTGCATCCGCCCCTGGGTCTGGCCATGCATATGCATTCATGGACTTTGTGTTGAAATAATTATGGTGATGTGATGACAAAACTTACTGAAACTTGAAGATTTCAAAGCACGCAAACTAGTTTTCCTTAAGATTTTATTTGTCCCATCAAATAGATTACATGAGATCCAAATACGCATCTAAGATACAGTGGAATCTGAAATGTTGTTTGATGACGTATGTGCACTTTCCAGCAACAAACCTGAACAAAAAAAATTAGTAATAACAAACATAAGAGAATCTTGTATTCAATGTTGCAGTAAATGAATACAAGTCAATTGATTTGAATGCAAGAAATTAATGTTGTTTTATCCAAGGAGAATAATAAGTAGAGAGTAAAGGAGAATTCAAAGTAGAAATTCAAGAACATACAAGTCATTTATATAAAACTTGAAAAGATGTATTGTGGATAGATACAACTCTTTACAATTGTCACAATACTTCATAGTGTAAGTTTCTCCACGAAAAGTCATGTAGAAACATCAAAATGCACAAGAAAAATCGAATAAATAACTTTCCAACTATCAAAATCGGACCTATGGTCAGTCCCCAAATGGACCCCCTTGCGATCGCAATGTCCAATCCCTTTGCCATCGTAAGAGGCAAGAAACTATCCATCAAACCAACCTTGTGATCACAAGGTTATAGCTCTTGCAATCGCAAGGCTAACCTGAATTATAAACTGCTTCAAATTGTGCAACCCTTGCGCTCGCAGGCTATTAAGCTTATGCGACCGAAG
This sequence comes from Ligustrum vulgare, assembly GCA_963555705.1. Lineage (NCBI taxonomy): Eukaryota > Viridiplantae > Streptophyta > Magnoliopsida > Lamiales > Oleaceae > Ligustrum > Ligustrum vulgare. Next base: position 50,046,490 of record OY743174.1, read on the forward strand.
GGCATAATGTAACAACTTTTCATTTCCTTTAACATTTTCATCCAACCAATGCTCATACGATTCATATTGAAAATTCTCCAACACTCTGGTCGGAACGTCTTCCTACATAAGCCAAAATTATAGCGAAAAGTATAGAACTAAAAAAATAATGAAGTACAAATACGAATTATTACTCTAATTGATTTTGTCCGGCTAAATTTCCAAATATTGCTCATGCAAAAAAATAAAATAAAATGGAAATAGATGAAGATTTGTTTTTGTTACTTGCATTAATCACATTTGTTTTTTGTTGATTAACTATTCCAAAAACCATTAAGGAACCTTAAAATGGGATCTTACTAAGCATGTCTTGTATTATATTTACAAAGACGTCTTCTTCCAAACGTCATGAAATGTCTCCCTTTCCGACCAAGTCTAGATTTTATTAACAAAGTGAAAATGGGCTTTATGCACAAACCAAGCGACTCAAATAACATAACATACCAACACGCACAAGTATATTTCAAAGCACTTCATCCAAATGAAAAGTGAAAACCCTAATTATTGACAAACCCCTAATGATTTCGGGTAAAATATTGAAATTCTAGGAAAATGTATAACTAAAAATCAGAAATTCAAAGCAACAAACCATGATTACAAAGGAGGACGAAGAGAACTGAGTAATACCTAACTTTTTGCTAAAAACTTCACGAGAAAAATTGACTCTCGACTCCTGTAAATAACTATTCAAATGACGGGGAAGAGGACAAAGTATGAGCATCAGAGTGTATCGCCGGTTGGTAGGTAAGGAGCAACCAGCTGCTTTTCTTCCTCTTCAATGACTGAATGGTGGATTTTGGGGGAAATGATCTGGACTATGGAATTTGGGGAAAATGATCTGGCAACTGGTTGGAAAATGGGATGAACAGACATTTTTACTTAAGTGAGGGGCACAATTGTTTTTTAATGGACTGAGGTAAGCTGTGCTATTTATCCTTGCGATGAGTGTAACATAATTGTAATTACATTATCTCAAATTCAAATCCCCTCTAAATCCAAACTCAGTAAATACGAAAAATTGTCTGATTCAGGGCCTACACTTTCAAGATCATTTTAGACTAAAGTCATATCCTACGGTCGAATCTGACCTTGAATCGGTACTCTAAGTATAAAGCCGTTATAAGCTTTGCCAAACACGTGCAAACCATCAAGAGACGGACTTGAAATCGGCGCGCGATAAACAGTTAGCTGTAGATAGTAAATGCCCTGACTCCATATTTCTCAGGTCTCTCTTCTACATCTCGAAAATTGCAAGTTTCACTCCATTTTAGAGAGAGAAATCAGCCCAAACTGATCATCCAGGTACTCCATACCAGCATTCAAGTAATGAACAATTCACACACGCACAATCGAGTTCAAGCATATATGCGTATTCGTCTGTAATGTATAATGTTATGGATGTATACTTCTGTTGTGCAGGTGATATGGTGCAAAGTCTGAGTTCTTCAAACCCTAACGATTATTGATGCTTCTTGCAGATTGTTGATTCACTATGAATTTCTACATTATCACTCTATTTTGTTCGACTATCCTCTTTGGTTACTCCACAGCTCTTAAGGTTTATGCTATTATGTTTCTACTTAGTTTATTGCAAAACACTCAACGACACAAGTGTGTGTTGATCTCAAATTTCCCTTACTGGATATTTCTTCTTCTTTTTTTGGCACTGGGTTACAGCAAGGAGAAACTTGCATCCAGAACAGTAACTGTGGCGTAGGGTTGCACTGCGAAACATGCCTCGCAAATAACAATGTCAGACCGCGCTGCACTCGAATTCAACCTATCAATCCTCTCTCTAAGGTTTTCCGATATATATTCATTGATATGCCTACTATAAAATCTTATACAGTTTGAATTTGATTGTGTTTGGATTTTTTTTGGGTTTTCAGTGATTTAATTTTGATGTGATCGAATATAGGTGAAAAGCTTGCCTTTTAATCGGTACACCTGGCTAACAACGCACAATGCGTTTGCTCAATTAGGGGCGAGGTCGGCAACCGGAAGCGTGATTTTATCTCCAGAGAACCAGCAGGACTCCGTTACCAGTCAGCTCAAAGTATTGCCTCTTGTGCTATCTATATCTATCTATCTATGATATTATGTGCATAAATAGATAGGGCTTTTGAGGTGGTTAGGGGCAGTCTAGCTCTCTGTAAATCGGTTTTACTGCTTCCATAATCACGGGTGAATGTTTGTTGGACAAGGAAAATTATTTATAACTCGTTCGGTAAATTATTTTTTAACCAAACCCATTTTTTCAAATCACTTTTCAACCATTTATCTAAAAAACAGCAAATTCTTTATTTATAAAATATTACTTTTACCAAAACAGAGAGTAAAGTTTGTTTGGCTTAATAAGAGCATCAAAGATACTCTATATAAAAAACATCTTTATAAAGAGAATCTTTAAATATACTATTTATAGAATAAATTTTTATACACTCCAACAATACTATCTATTTTGATTCTGTATATTTTGTGTTTTTCAAAAAACATAGATTTCTTCAATTCTCTTATATTTTTTATATGTCGGATTTTCCATTTTAAAGAGAAATCTGGATAGCCAAACGAATTTTCCATTTTAAAGAGAAATCTGGATAGCCAAACGAATTTTCCATTTTAAACTTATTTTTAAGCATTGACTCTCTAAAATAAAGAGTATCTTTTATTTAGCCACGGTTTGATTGCCATTTTGTTAACTCTTTTCTACGGTGCTCAATTTCAACCACATATTTTAACAATAAAGTATTCTACACATAAATTCAAAAATTTTCTCTCATTTTCAACCATAAAATATCCTATCAATCACTATTAAAAATTCTCTTTTTGCAAATAATGGCTATCAAACAAAGGCTTAGAGAGTTTATTGAAAGGTTAATGCTACTTGTACAAGCAGTTGACATCATCGTAGACGAAAAATTATGTGGCAAAATTGTAAGTGTTGATTTTGGAAATGATGTGACGTATGAAATAATAGGATCATGCCACTTATGCACACTATCAACTTTATTGTCAAACTGATATTACATGTTGCAATCCCGTTGGCTGCCTATGATCATTCTCCCAATTGGTCAAGCATGTTTTTTGCCTTTTGGTGATGGCAATTTGGCACTTATACCCTTGGCTTTATTCTGTGAAAGCAAAATGTTTTAGGTAAACATTAGAAGTAGTTAAATTGGAAATTTAGAAAGCAAAAGAAACAAATCCTTAATTGGAAGCACCATAAGTATTTATTTAATTCTTTTTCCAGGCAATCATGAAGACTTAGCTGATGGAACAAGCAATGATAATATTTTATTGGGAAATTTACATCTTTATACTCCATTCTATGCCTAAATGTGCATTTAGGTTCTCATTCAATTTGTCATGGCAATTGAATATCTGATCTACAATTTCTTTAGCAAGTAGGTCCACAGGGATCAATACTGCCTTAAAAAACCATTTAAATGTCAAGTTGAATAATATTTCAGGATATAATAGGCAATGCAATAATCTTTCTAACTGAATACCAAACTAAAGAAGATGATCTTGTTCCCTGCCCACTCCCCAGCCGCACTCCCATGTCGATGTTCCCCATTTGCTTCCCCTTGCCCTCCCTCACCATTGCCAGTCCTCCACTGTCCTCTCTCCTCTGTCCGGCTGTTTCTATCCCAACTCATGATGACAGCCTCCTCTGGCTTCTAATATTTCAAATATGCTCGATTTCTAAATAAAGAATATTATGTACAAGAATGTGGAGGGCCCTAGAACATGAAACCAATTAATTTGCCAAAAGTTAAAGCATAGCAACATAGAAGTGCTTCTGAATTGATTTCATCTTTTAAGAATTCATTATAACCAAAAAAAAAAAGGGTCCACTGGCTCTGTATTTTCACATCGAGAATTATTTGCATATAAAGAAGTCGATTTGCTTTATAAAAATAAGATATCATTGAACTTCAATGAAATGGTTTCTATAGCTTTCATCAACTTGACTATGCGAAAACTATGGAAATGAAATGAATATCAATCCTGATAGTTGATGGTGCCAATTGGTGCAAAATAGGGATTCAAGAGCTTTATTTCCTAATTCCAATATGATTAGGATAAACTATATGTTCTAGCACCAGGGTGGGGTGGGAGGGTGGAAACAATATTAGCATAATTAGAACCTCTTTTTAAATTATGTTTAATATCTAGATTATTTACTTCTATCTGAGTTTCTTCAGATGTTTGACTGCTGCTAATCCTGTTCATGAGAACAGCTTTCATAAATGTTCAAGACAAAAACTTCGAACTTGGTGGAAATTTTGCAATTGTTGATTTACATACATTTGCGTGAAACAAGAGTTAATTTATTGTTGGTAACGTTTATTATGAATAAATCTTTTGTTTGAGAATATTTGTTCTACTAGTTAGAAGATTCCTAAGAGGTACAATGAATATTAATTGATTATGAAATTTTTGAGTGGCTTTTCTGGATACATCTGTGTTGCAGAATGGTGTTAGAGGGTTGATGCTTGATATGTATGACTTCAACAACGATATCTGGTTATGCCACTCCTTTGGCGGCAAATGCTACAACTATACAGCTTTTGTAAGTATATATGAGGCCAATAAAATATATACATTGTTTGTTACCTTTTCCTTGTTGATACTTGGATGACTGAGTATTCCAGTATATACAGCATGCTTTCCCACAATTTCAGATGCCAGCCATCATAGCAGCTATATCAGATTTTCCCCAATCTCACTTAAGTGTTTTGCATATATATAAGCTATAACTAAACTGATTTTTGTCGTTGTCAGATGCAATGACGATTAGTTAACTGATTTTATTCTTTGAAGCTAATATACTAAATTGTAATTGCCAGCAACCTGCTATAAATGTTTTGAAAGAGGTTCAAGTGTTTCTAGAAGCAAACACATTCGAAGTTATCACCATTATCATTGAAGATTATGTTACATCTCCTAATGGCCTGACGAGGGTGTTTAATGCCTCTGGCCTCAGTAGATTCTTGTTTCCGGCAGCTCGGATGCCAAAAAATGGTGGAGAGTGGCCAACAGTTGATGATATGGTCAGGCAGAATCAGCGATTATTAGTCTTCACTTCTAAAAGCTCTAAGGAATCTTCAGAAGGCATTGCATATGAATGGAAATACTTGGTAGAAAATCAATGTGAGCTTCCTTTCCAGATTAAGATCTTAAATGATATTTCTGAATAGAAAATTTTCACTCGGAAGTTGGGTTCTGTACCTGCAGATGGCAATGGTGGAATGGTAGCTGGATCATGTCCTAACCGAGCAGAATCATCTAGTATGAACACGAAAACAAGGTCGCTAGTCTTGATGAACTATTTTCCTGATAACCCAGTTGAGGCCAATGCCTGCAAACATAATTCAGCCCCACTAATTAGCATGATGAACACCTGTAATGAAGCAGCTGGAAAAAGATGGCCCAACTTCATTGCTGTTGATTTTTACAAGGTAATTTGTTTGTTTAAGAATGTTATACAGATCAACTAAAAGAAAACTAAAATCTGCTGCTTTTCAAGTTCACATTAATTTTGGATACATAAACCACACAGAGAAGTGACGGAGGAGGAGCACCTGAAGCCGTAGATATGGCAAATGGCCACCTTGTTTGTGGTTGTACTACCATTGCCTCTTGCAAGGTTTAAAACTTCTCCAAGACTTATTCTATGCTTGTAACTGACTCACTGATTTCAGTGTTCACTTGAACGAACATTTTTACGATGTGCAGGAAAACATGACGTCTGGAGCATGCGAACTACCCGAGGCAAGCCCTGCTCCTAACGTAACTCCAAATAATGGAACCAGCTTTGCAATATTTGATAGCAGACCCTTTAAATTGCTGTGGTTGGCTGGCTTGTTTCTTACTGTTATCTTGTCACGGTAAATTTGGATCTTATATCATGCCAGTTCGTTTCAATACCTTAAAAGGAATTACATTAGAGGATGACATCACGACGAAGGTACTGTGAAATTGGTGTCAAGTGCTTTGAATTTGCAAATGAGGCAGATTGAATATTGGTGTATAGCGTAACACTTGGCTCATAATAAAACTGTAGAAGTTTTGGATTGTACCAAACTTAGGGCTTTTCATCATTTCATTCATATAAATGGGATTGTTAAACTAGAAAGGATACTAATTTTGTATTCATATTATTTTCTTTTTACATTTTTACCTTAAGACTGCAATTTTTAGTGCTTTCATTTTGCTTCATGAGGTTTACATGCTGTTAGATAATCCTTGTCTACTGTAGCAGCAATTGCTAGATTAGGTTTAACTATAGTCCCTGTTTTGGTTCCAATTTTTAAAACTCATTTTCCAATTAAACTTTTTTTCAACCGCACATTATGCCTTTGTTTTCTATTTTCTTTTTTAAATTTATTTTTAATTACATATTTTATGAAATCCACATTTTTTAACAAATTTTCAATCATATATTTTTTAATTTTATTTCATCATTTTTTTATTACACCTCAATTTGGTGGATATTAAAATCATATTTTTAGTAAATTTTGATAAAAATTAATGAGACGTGTAGTTGAAAAGTTATGAGTCTAAATCTTATGAAATATGTAGTTAAAATTGATTGTTGACTTTGATTTAAATTAAAATATTTAATTGGTACCAAACATGGGCTAAATATAGTAAGGTTGTGTTTGATTGAGAATGTGGAAAATGAGTGGAAAGAAAATATTTTTCAAAGAATTGATTTATCTGAAAACTATTTTCATGAAAAATTTCAATTGAAAGTGTTTGATTGGTTTAATTTTTTAGATAAAAAAAAAGTGATTTTTTTTTTCTCCAAATTTTATTGTTTAATTGACATTATTTTTCATGACAAATAAAGTAAAATTTAACTATTTTAATCTTTTTTTAACATATTTGTATGTACTTGATAATAATAATGTTATTTTTGAATAAAAATTAGTCAATTAACAATAATAAAAATGATCAAACGAGACAAAAAAAATTAATGAGAGAAAATATTTTCCTTGGAAACCAAGCAAATGCACTCACGCGCACCGAGCAAAGAAAATATTTGGATGAAAAAAGTTTGGCAATCAAACATGCAAAAAGAAGGAAAGTTGAAAATTATTTTCATTTTCGAAGGTAAATTCTTGCCAATCAAACATAGAAAAGTTTTCTTCTTCTTCTTCTTCTTTTTTTTTTAACCAAATCAAACAGTGACTTTATAGGATCTACAAATTTTATCAAATTTTCAATCATAAATTTATTTCATCATTTTTTAACAAATCTACACTATTTTAAAAGCGTGGATGAATGAGAATCTTTTGATTTCCCATTTTATCCTCACATTCTTTTCTTTTTTCAATAATAACCTTAGTTTATTTATTGAAACTTATTTATATATATTTTAATTTTTAATTTAAAAATATTAATTTATCCACATTGACTAAATCGAAATTTCATTAATTTATCCACGTTGACTAAATCGAGATTGGTTATTCAACTAATATTAATTTAGTATCATTACTTTTAAATTTACTTTTAGAATATTGTTCCATCAAGTTTCATTTTTCGTGATAACTCCACTTAATATTTCAAAGAGTGCATCTATGCGTTTAATAATTTTTTTCTATTATTAATTCAAACAATTATGTTTAAGTTATCGATAAAAACAAATTTTCTATAATTATTTTCAAAGTAGGGTGAGTGTGAATTATATATATATATATAAAATAAATAATTTCAAACTCTTCGAAAAAAAGATCAAAATTGAAATTTTAATTTTAATTTATATAGTCTTTGTTTTGTGTTGATTAAAATAAGATTTTTAATAGATTTTGATAAAAATTAATAAAATGTGGTTGAAAAGTTTTATGTCCAATGAAATGTATAGTTGAAATTAATTGTTGACTTTGACTTAGATTAAAATCTTATTTTAATTTATCTCAAACGAGAGCATAATATTAAACTTTTTTCCTTATAAAATATGTTCACAAATTAATTCAGTTTATCCATACAAAATTTATTTCACATTTTTTCGCTACTTACCATTAATATTTTAAAAAGAAATTATTGATTTGCCTAATATTTTATGATATCATATTACTTCTTAATAAATTACACGCGATTTATTTATTAAGCAAACATTTTAAATAATTGTTTTATATATATTTCAAAGATCTTGGCCAAAACTCTCAATAAAATATTAATATATTAAGAATTGAATTTCATTTACAATTTTCCTCTAACAATATCAATTACGCAAATTATTTTAAAAAATAATATTAGTACTTAAAAAATGTTACGTTAACATTCATCATATACATAAGATGTGTGAAGCACATGCTTACTACTAGTATACTAAAAGTCTAAATTTTAACCAAACTAAACAGAGAATGCTATAAACAAATGAAGAAATCAGGGGCCGTTCTCTTTGTGTTTCGATTTTGAATTTTGAGTTTTAGATTTTATTTTGAATTTTAGTTGTTTGTTTTGGGATTGCTGAAAACATGTTCTTTTTGTGATTTTGGAAAACTATTTTCAAAAATAGAAAATTGAAAAATGTGTTCACTTTGTAATTTTCTGATATATTTATTTTGTGATATTTTATATGTAAAAAATGGTTGATTTGTTGAATTACATTAATTTTAATGTCAATAAATCAGTTAGTTCTTTATGTCAATAAATTCATCATTAATATTGTTTCAGTTAAACAAAAATTCAACCCATACCAACAAAGTCTTAACATGAATTTATATATAATGACAAAATAATATAAAAGTTTCAAGTGAAGAAAGTGTCTCATATTTACCAAAAAAAAAAAAAAAAAAAAGTTCAAAACGCGCGTTTTGGACTTTTTAACACAAAATATCCAAAACCCAATAAACTCGTTTTGAGTTGTATTTTTTTTTTTGGAAAACGAATTTTTGAAAATGGACAAAGTAAACGCGTTTTCGATATTTTTAAAAATAGAAAATTCAAAACGGACTGAAAACAGCAAAGACAACGAGCCTAGTCTTTCCCATCATTATCAACAGTAATCAACTTGCTAACAAAAATTATCCTAAACAAATACAAATCCCTTCAACAAATCAAATCAACTTTTCCAAAATTTGAAGTAATCCAATCCACAAACCTCTTTTCATGTCTTTATTTTATGCAACGTGAAGGCCAACCAAATTCACATGAAGGAATTAATGTAATTTAATTCCCCAATAAAAGTTGGAAAACGTCACATTTTATGGACCACAATGGATTTACAAATAGATATATAGATATTGCTGAATGTGACGACGGTCAAGTCAAGCATAAATGGACCCCACCGATTTCAAATTTTATATGGGCCGAATACATAGGCCAACTAGGCTGACTTCTCCCCTTAACAATCCAATCCTGATATGGGAATCCTAGTGAATATGGAGATGATATAATGTTTTCTGTGAGCACTATTTATAGTATCCATCGACCACGTGACACCTCAATATTGGGTAATATCGAGGTATCACGTGATCGATGGGCACCATAAGTGGTGCTCACCACCAGGGCACCATATCGGGACGATCAGTAAGTATATGTAGAAGTAGAGATAGTAATGAATTTATACAATTTGATTTAAGTTAGGTTTATATATCATGATGTCGTGCTCTGCTCAAGTTTTTCGATCATTATTTTGATTTTTAATAATGAATATTATATATTTGAACTCGTAAATTTACCATATGCAATGGGATTTATATAATTTAATTACATTGTTGTGTATGCTCAATCTTTATCTAACAAAAATCATTGATGTTGTTAGGTCTATAGTGTATTGACAATTCCATTTCCAAAAAGTTATTTTATTGAGTTGTATTTGGGGTTGAGTGGTTGGATATTGGAATTTTAAAATGTCTTTGAAAGGGGCCAATTAGAAGTCAAAAGTACCTGGGATGCAAATTCAAATGAGTGCCAAAAAATTGCACGGGTTATGCTCCAGATTTCACCGCACTTTGAATCACATCAATCAACACCAAGAGATAAAGTTATGATGAAAAGATTGAAGATTGCTAGTTGGACACTGAAGAACCGCTAGTTTTATTAGAGAAATGGAGCTCCCTATTGCACGAGTTTTAGCCTTTTTACATTCCCATATGATCTCATCCCCTTTACTCAACCACAAGATCAAAACACAGAAGAACAAAGATTAAACATAAAAAATAAATATATATCAAAGCATTTACCAATAATTCTTCAAAGATTTGAAGATCGGGAGAGGCACTATAGTTGGAAAAGAAGTCCAGAGAGACTAGAAAGTGCTAGAGGCATAATCGAATATTCGCTGATTGACATTTTGAGTGGTCAGAGTCTACTAAGATTTAGTTCTATCTGAATTAACTTTAAGTCAAATATTTTCTAATAGATCTTTACTGATAAGGAGTGCCTAAAGCTTTATATATATATATATATATATATATATATATATATATATATATATATATATATATATATATATATATATATCTTTTGAAGAGTTCTTCAATGGATTTTTCTTCTTTAACTCGTCCGATGTTAATTTACTTTTATGTTTTGATTTTTATGCATCATTGATAATTAAAATTTATTTTGATTAAACTTGTTCATCTAGATACAATAATTAGTGATTTGTTGCTTATTACTGGTTGTTAATTTTAATCCGTATATTACACATATTCACCTCTCTAGATGTTAGTTGGATTGAACTTATATTATTAACAAGTGGTATCAGAGTCTACCTTCAATTTTTTACCCAAATTTATCTAGATGAGGTAGTCTTTATCTGTTCCTCCATATGTTGAAGGAATCAATTATTCTTAGTGAAAGGTTAGGATGGGAGATTTCTTGAAATATATGGATGAGAGAATTTGAGTTAGTGTAGTTAAGGGTTGGACAACCCCATCAACCACAGTTAATCGTATAGTTATCCTCACTTACGTTTCCACTTGGACTAAGTATGGATTAGCTGAGTGTAATGGAATAGTAAAAATAGACATTCCATCTTTATGACTATTTTTCCCGAAGAGTTTAAAACTTGTGTTTATGTGTGAGACTGCTAAAATAGCTTGGGATACTCTTGAAACTATAGACGAGGGAAACCTAAGGTTACAATAATTGAAGAAATGAAAGACATAGATCAAGTTAGATCTCTACATCAACTTGTCTCTATCTACGGATAGCCCATCACGCCTTTACTTCAACTGCATCACAATTGCCTCTATCTTTAGAGAGCTCTAAACGTCTCTCCTTCAGTTGCAGCCTAGGTGCCTCTATCTTTAGAAAGCTCCAAATGCCTCTACTTTAGTTGCATCCTAGTTTCCTCTATCTTTAGAGAGCTCCTAATGCCTCTGTATCAGCTACATCCGAGCTACCTCTATCTTCAAGCATACATAAATTTTAATCTACAATTCCGAATTGTACTCCTTGTTTGTGTTGAACTCCAAATTCCATTATCTTTCCAATGACATATATTATAGTTCCCATGAAGATATCGATACTCAAAATTGTGTAATGATTTATTCACATGCTCAGCACATAGATTTGTCGTTTTGCTCCAATCTCAACTAAATTTGAGTTTTAACCTAAAATAACCAAACAAATACAAAATTAAGAGAGGTAAAAAGGATACAAGTCATATGAACATAGGGAACCATGTTTTTAAATACCAATATAGGCTTAATCATTTGAGTAAAAAAAAAAAAAAACTACAAAGAGAGGTAAAATGCATGCAATTTCTATTTTATGAAAGAGTATAATAATGGGGATTAGATTACCAATATTCAGTCATTACCTAACTTTCATATGTAAACCAAGTTCACTACACACAACTTTTTAACACAATTATATATCATCTCTTCTACCGGCTCGACCACCTCCCAAACTATACTAAAATTGGTTTAATGATGCACAATAATACGATTTAAGTGTTAAGCGTCTAATTTCAATAATTCAACCTAAAAGATACGTGAGACAACCTATGAGTGCACAATGCCTTAATTTGCATTCGAAAAATAACATCACGTTTCATATTGGTGAGCAAAGATTCCAACTAAAGCACATAACTCATTCACAATTCATAAGTTAACACATCGTCTAAAGTACATGCATCATGATTAGCAAGACTATCTAACTCACACAAGCACACAATTTGCTTTTTATTATTTCTTTAACATTCACACAATAACACAAAGAAAGATTTCACATACAAATCAATCCCATGACAAAAGAAAATTTCACACAATTTATACAACAACAATTCAAGAAATAATTAATGTTCCAACACCCCAAATTTAAATTAAACATTATCCTCAATATTAAAGAATAGACGGAGTTAAGGAACTTCCCTGGTATGAAGACATCAGTTATCTTCATTTTCATCAATGTCATGGTGTGGTTGTGGATAGGGAGGTCAAACTGGAGCTTGATGATCCATGACTTGTTGAAGTTTGCTTTACAATCTCTAATCATTCCAAATCACGATTCTTTGATACTTGAGAGACCATAACGATTTAGAGAGGTCTTAATTTCTAAAGAGAAGCGTTTGAGTTGTGAAGTTCAAGTCATTAAGTGAATGGAGGAGACAAAATATTTGACTTGAGAGGAATTGAAGGAGAATTGAAGAGAGGGTTGAAATTATATACTCTGCCTGAATTTTTCAATTTTATGTTGTGACTCAAGGAAGAGATTGAAATACTTCAACAAAAACTGAAGAAGGTGGAAGAAGGGATTACTTTTATGTTGGCTAGATCTCAAGGGAAGAAAATTCAAATTACCATATTGACATGACTTGTCCAAAATCACCCTATTGGATCCAAGCCGTGACGTGTGTCGATGGTAGGCGTCAGCTAGATACTGGACCCACCACCAATACAACTTTGACTATGATAAAAATTTTAAAAAGAAATTGGCAGAGTTTCCTCCATAATATGGACTAAAAACATCTGAAAAGCAACAAATTTCCTCAACATATAAATATGATTTAAAATAGGCACAATTTTCATCTAACAACCAACTAGTCAAAATAAAATGCATGTAAATCAAGATCTACTATTTATAAGTAAAAGTTTCCAAATACATTAATTATACAAAATGTAGGGAGCCCAACTTTAATATACAAAACTTCAAATGGCTTATCCAACATGATAAGTATATTCCAAAAGAAACATAAACTACACAAAATAGCAAAATGAGTCATACAACTAAAAGAATATTCAAGATAGTTGCGTGCATTTATTTATACTCAATAAAAAAAGAAATTCAGATTTCTCATTAAATATATCAAAATACTAGGTAGCGTTCTATTTGTATTTTATTTTGTATTTTCATTTTCGAAAATATTTTGTGTTTCTTGTTTTTATTTTTGTTTTCAAATTTGCTGAAAACGTGTTTGATTTGTCATTTCTAAAAACTATTTTTGAAAATGAAAAGTAGAAAAATATGTTCTGTTTGAAATTTTGCAGAATACTACTTAAACTATTTTTAATTAATTTGCTTGCAGAATACTATTGACTTAAACTTAAATTTTCTTTCACAGTACACTGAAAACATGGTTACATACAACACACTAATGTAAGTATTAAGAATCTATATTAACACAGCTTGATCAGGTTCGGGATTTGAGAAAGCTTTAGCTCTATTAAAATCCAGAAAATGCAAGTTCTTTCAAAACCATCAGAGTCCATTTATCAAGGCATTTTTTGAAATATAACAACAAGAATTTTCACTTAATTTTTTTTTTTTGTTGTAATGTTGATATTGAATTCAATAAAACTTTAGTTAAACTTAGTTCTAAGTTAGGATAATTCTAAAAAAAAAAAAAAAAAAATCTTTATCTAGGCTTAATTGAATCAGTTTCAATTAAATAACTAAATAAATATTCCAGAATTCACAAATATTTTTAATTATTTACAAATAAATAAATGACAAATTATAAATAAATGTAGTTAAAAAAGGGACAAAACAATTTAAAAAGAAAAGAAAAGAAAAATGATCAAAAGAAAAGAAAAGAAAAGAAAAATAAATAAAAACTCTCCCATCCCACATCGAAGTGGGATGAGAACTGGATTATTATTATTATTATTATTATTATTATTATTATTATTATTATTATTATTATTATTATTTGAATAACTAAAATTAAATTAGGTTTTACAAACCAGATCTGTTTGAACGAGTTGCAGTTAACTGTCAAAAAAATGCTGTTCTCAATCTGATTTTTAAATAAGTGATTTTTTGGCTCAATCAGATCGAATTTTAGACCGATTCACGATTTTTCTGGCTAAATCGACCGATCCGATTCGAATTTCTAAACATTTTGAAATACATTGCAAATCTATATCTATCTATATATCTCTAAAGATAATTGAGATTCTGTCCAATTAATTTTGACCAAAATCTCAATTGTCAAATATTCCTAGAATCTACCAATTAAAATTTTTATTTTTTGTTGTAAATATTATATTGTATTAGTGAATGACAGTTGTACCCCTAAAACCCTAGTTATAATTACTTTGTATATCCCTTTCTTCTCCTATATATATGAGGCTCTGGTTCATAATAGAATACACAAGTTTATTGGTGTCTCTACTTTTCTCTCTTTTTCTCTCTAGTTTATAACACGTTATTAGCACGAGTCTCTACCAAATTGAGTTAGAATTTTCTTTTTCAAAATCCCATATATCAAAATATTAGTTAGATGATAAAATCATATGCACCGAAATTAATTTGGTGACATATGAATTTTTTTATTACTATTCAATTGCAATTCACATCTATTCATTACGATGTTGTTCATTAGCAATTGCGGCTCATGAATCTGAATCTGATTTTCTCCAACCAATTCGATAGATTTTGATCTTTATATTGATAATTCATTATGTTGTTGCTCCTGAAGTAGCACAACATTATATTAATATTCCAGAAGAATATTAATCATATATCCGTGTTTGCCTATTACAAATATTTGTTGTTGCTCCTGAAGTAGCACAACATATAATTCAGATGAATATTATTTGCTCCTGAAGAGCATACATTGTAATTTTCAATATTCTAGAAGAATATTGACATTTTATTCTTGAATAATAGCAATTTTAGATCTATAATTATTCCGGAAGAATAATTCGTTATTGCTATTGAAGTGACGTAATAAATAATTAATATTCCAGAAGAATATTAATCATAGAATTGATTATTATTCGTTGTTACTCCTGAAGTAGCACAACATCATAATTAATATTTCAGAAGAATATTATTTGCTCCCGAAGAGCATAAATTAAATTTTCAATATTCCAGAAGAATATTGATTTATTATTCTTGAATAATCGAAATTTTAGAACTATAATTATTCTAGAAGAATAATTTGTGGTTGCTCCTGAAGTAGCACAATTTTTATTATAATAATATTCGTAAAGAATATTAATTGCTCCTGAAGAGCATAATTTTGAAAGATTTATTATTCAATTGCTCCAGAAGAGCAAATATCTAAAATCTTTAACAATAATTTGTTCTCGCTCCTGAAGTAGCACAACGGACGATTAATATTTCAGAAAAATATTAATCGTAAAATTGTCTATTATAAATAATTTGTTGTTACTCCTGAAGTAGTACAACATTATAATTAATATCCTAGAAGGATGTTATTTGCTCCTGAAGAGCATGAATTATGATTTCCAATATTTTAGAAGAATATTGATTTATTATTTCTTTTGAAAGAATCGGAATAAATTCGTTAAAGTATACATTGTTCCAGCAAATTATTATTGTTATTATTTTTTTGCTCTTTCAATTTTGTCATTGGAAATCACTACGTTATTTTGAATTCTCAAATACATTATTAGATTTGATTCTACTATATATTAGTTATATATCTAATTTTTATATATGGAATTCACGTGCATGTTTAGTATCTTTTGCATATTGGTAAAAGATTTAGCCAATAAAAGATTTAGTCAATTTTGTTAACTTCTATATATGGAGATTCTTTTTCCTGATATATGTTTGGTAATTCATTTTTATATATAAATTCATACTATGTTTATATGGTAATTAATATTCTTTAAGATGATTAAATATTTGTAGATGTTCATTCATAAATTCTGATTTAATAATGTATCATATTGTTGCTCACGAAGTAGGACAACAATAGTAGTATTCTAGAAGAATATTACTTGCTTGTGACGAGCAGTATATTACAATTTCAATATTCCAGAAGAATATTGATTAAATGCTCTTGAAGAAGCATAATTTAAAATATGTTTTAAACGAATATGGTGTTGATGTTCTTGAATAAACACAACCCACGTTAAATAAATATTCCAGAAGAATATTTTAACGTCACTCGTGTAGAGTACAAATATTGTTGGCTTGAAAGGAAGAATGAATAATTAATATCAATATTCCAGAAGAATATTGACTTATTATTCTTGAAGAATTGCAATTTTAGCAATATAATTATTCCAGAAGAATAATTCGTTATTTTGCTCTTAAATTGCACAATAGATATCAATTATTGTTATAATTGAATGAGATTCGAATCAATATTCCAGAAGAATATTACGTTATTGCTACATTTCAATATTCTAGAAGAATATTATTTTATTGCTCAAGTGATAAATACTGCATTCTTTTTCGCAAAGAAATTCGAATTTATTAATAATCAAGAAGATTATTATGATGTATTCTAATATATAGTTGTGATGATTCCCGAAGAATCATAATTTTATCTCATATGAAATATAATATTGGAATATAATTTGCTCTCGAAGAGCCCAATATTATGAGATATGTTATTAATTTGATATTACAATATTCCGGAAGAATATTGATTTTTTAATGAGTAATAAAACGTGCTTTTCGAAGTAGCATTGTTTCGAAAAATATCTCATTTGAGTTCATGTTTATCTCTGAAGGAAAACATATAACTTATGTCATAAGGACATTGATTAGTTTGACTACTTGAATAATATATTATTATATCCTATATTGAACAAGAAGTTCAATTTGATTTTATTATTTGGCATGACCAGTTGGACCATCACTGGATCAATAATGATGCGGAATTAAAATTGATACTCAATGAAGAATCAGAAGATTCTTCAATTCAATCATATATGATATTTGTTCTCTTTCATGAAATTTCTTGACTGTCACTAGCTAAAATAGAGATTAAATTCCCTATATTTCTGAAAAATAATTAGGGTGATAAATGGGCCACTATCATCCTCCACGTTGATCATCTAAATATTATTTGTATCTAATAGATTTGATACATGTACTAGATGATTGCATGGTGTTCGCAACCTGAAGTTTGCGAAATTATTGCTCAAATTATGAATTATGAGCATAATTTTCAGATTATATAATCAAGAATATGTCTTGATAATGCTAGTGGACACGAATCTCAACATTTTAAGAAGTGTTAGTTGGGATGTCGATAAATAGTTTAACATTTTTGTTTGTTAAATGCCTCCAATTAATTTAATTGAGAACAAAATACTTCCCTTTTTGTTTAGGGAATTTTATTACGCATCATGCCAATATCATAGTTCTCCCTATTATAATTGGCTTATGGTTAGAGCCTAATTTTTCCATATAATTCTTTAATAGTGCAATTGATCCACCACAATGCACTGATATGAGAAATAAAGAATGTTGAGAAAAATGCGTTGTTTGAACATATATCCCAATGGGTGATATTTTACAACGTCGAAAAAAAGTTATTGTCAATTTGATTGAACAATTTTCTCAACATTAGGGGGGAATAGCTTAAAATCAAACAAATGCATCATATTATGTTATATATATCCTCGCGATTAATAATACGAACCAGAAGTTCGATTGAAAATATGAACGAAACGTTCAAAGATAACATAATTACAAGATGCATAAGAGATTAATAAAATCTCATGCTCTATCTCATATTGATATGTAGCACGCCTGAAACGTAGCAATATTTGATTCAAATAAAGATCCCCAAATAAATAAAAATAGAGCAAATGATTATAGTGGTCTTATTGAGGAGGCATATACTCGTGAGAGAGTATTTATTGACATAATTAATTGTAAATCTCTAGAAGAGGTTCAAGTACTTGAAATATTGAAAATTGAGATCTCTATAGTTATGTCTTGTGGGGAAAGAAATCAAATTGAGATGATAATTGTGTCGACACACTTTTTAAAGCACTTATGCAAAAGCAAATTGCGAAGCTAGCCGCATCATAATTTGAATGATAGCGAGGATAATAAAAGAAAATATGTCGAAGAAAATCGACATAAAAATAGTTGGCAAAAGTATGCATTCAGGCTAAATTAAACTTATTACAAAACCTGAAGTTTTGGGACCTGAAGTCCAAACACATAAAAGTGTAAAGCCAGTAAAATACCTATAGGTATAGTCGTAATACACGACTTGTTGCGCAACGAATGTTTCAAAGATCTGGCATAGATACAATATTTTATTTGCCTGAAAATGCATAATAAGTGCCTATACTTATATGATTATCAGAAATGTATTTAATGAAAAATGATTTACTCTGATTACTAGCTTGCGCTCTTTGATGTACCAATGAGTGATATCAAAATGTATGATCATCAACTCGGTACGTTGGGAGTATTCTTTGAAGTACCAATGAGTGAGATTAAAAAGGGTAATCAATACCTCGGTACTTTGGGATTGCGGTGAAATAATTAGAGAAAATCTATTTGAAATATAGGAATCGTTACCTATCTAATGTTTCACGACTTAAATTTGGTGGTAGCAATTTGATAATTGCAATGTGAAATATATACGATGCTTGAAGCATACAGTATAATCCTTGAAGGATTAAATATATTTGAAATATGTAATTCAAGTTTTTAAGAAACTTGTTTGATCAAAGTATAAAGATACTTTGCGATCTAAATATATCATATGCCTTGAATAGATTCAATTTCCAATGGAATGTGATAGATAGTATGAAATTAGATTACATGAAGAATGGTACAAATGACTCTATATGACAAAGTGTTGAAATTGAGATGTACCATTACTGTGAATAAAAATCGTGGCAATTGATTTTCAAATTCAAATTCATGGTTAATTATTCACCTGAAGTGAATAAGTTAATTGTTCAGTGAAGTGAATAAGTTAATTGTTCAGTGAAGTGAATAAGTCACTTCCAAATTTTAGAACTGCATTAAATGCATTGATAATATTGATTATAGAATATGGCTCGATGCAGCATGTTCAAATGATTGGAAATATTGAATATATTCAAAGAACAAATAATATCAGATATCAGATATGTGTTATTTATAAATGCTTGGTAAACACATTCGATATTGTACCGATTTACAGTTGAAATAATTATGTGCAGTATCAATATAACTGTAATGTTCCCATGAGGGGGAGCTAATATATGCTACACTCTTTTTTCCTTAGCCGAAGTTTTGTCCCACAGGGTTTTCCTGGCAAGGTTTTTAATGAGGTAGCTGTCATCAATATCTATTGATATACTCTCTTATACGAAACTCCTGAAGAGATCAAGATATGAATGATTCAATAGAGATTGAATCAGGGGGAGTAACTATATGGATGATGAATCAGGGGGAATAACTATATGGATGATTCAATACATATTGAATCAGAGGGAGTAGCTGTACTCTTTTTCCTTCGTTCAGGTTTTTTCCCACTGGGTTTTTCTTACAAGGTTTTAACGAGGCAGCATCAAAAGACTCCAGAATTTTCAACAAATTCACTCAAGTGACAATGAAGCCGATTTATCTACAAAAGTACTATCAACATCTACATTCAATAAACCAGCTCACAAGATTGGGATACATCAACTCGATGATTTACAACGATCAACACTAAGGGGGAGTAGTTGTACTCTTTTTCCTTAGCCAAGGTTTTGTCCCATTGGGTTTTCCTGACGAGGTTTTAACGAGGCAGCATTCATCTTAATACTCCAAGAACAACTGTACTCTTTTTCCTTCGTTTGATATTTTTGTCCCATTGGGTTTTATCAAACAAGGTTTTAACGAGGCAGATATTTTGTAATATCATATGTCATTCAAGGGGGAGTGTTGTAAATATTATATTGTATTAGTAAATGACAGTTGTACCCCTAAAACCCTAGTTATAATTACTTTGTATATCCCTTTCTTCCCCTATATATATGGGGCTCTGGTTCATAATAGAATACACAAGTTTATTGGTGTCTCTACTTTTCTCTCTTTTTCTCTCTAGTTTATAACATTTTTCATTACTATTTACCAGTTTCCAGCAGGGCTGGTCTACGCCCGGTTTGGGTCGGGTTGGTCTACGCCTGGTTTGGGTCGGGTTGGAGACCAACCCGAACCCAAACCGACCAAGTCAGCTTGCTTAAAAATCAACCCAATGATACCAATCAAAACTTTAAAACCCAAACCAACGTTGAGTGGTTTGGGTCGGGTTGGTTTACGGTCTGGACTTCATTTTGGGCTTTTTTTTTGGACCTTAGATTAAATTAATTGTATGTTTGTATTATTATTTATTTTATTTGGTTAATTTTTGTCCCAAATTTTTGGCCAATTTGTAAGCATTGAATACAAATATGATACATTCCTTCTAATTTATTTTAAATTCGTTGAAACAATTTCCTACCTTTGGCGGTTCTAACCTTCTAGTAAACATATTGGTAGGATTTTGGATTTTTAAAAAAAAATTATTAGTAGAATTCAACACAAAAATAATTGGCAATAAGATTTTGTATATAAAGGTGGTTTTATCTCTTCTATTTGCAGAAGTTGAACTTAGTAACTTGACAAACCACCACTGGTTTTTGTTCTTTTTAGGATTTTTTTTTTAATAATCAATAGTACGGGTCGGTTTCGGTTGGATTAAATTGGGTTTTCAATTGAAACCGCAACCCAAACCAAACCGATCAAAATTTATATTTTCCAACCCGCAATCCAACTCAATCACCTAAAAAAAACAATCAAAACCGGTTGATTTAGGTTGGGTCGATCGTGCTCGTCGGTTCGGTTTGATTTGGTTTGATTTTTGTCCAGCCCTAGTTTCCCAACTGAACGTGGGTCACATAGCAGTACTGGAATTGCATATAGTGGTGGCTATATTTTACCAATCATGCTACAGGAACATAATCTTTAACATAAAGTTTTACATCTATACACATGGTAGCAATCTATTATTTTACCTATCACATCAACTCTAAAATCAACAATTCACAAATATTCAGTCATCTAGGGTGGCAAAGTAGCATTTTCCATATTTTACAAGGAGTGGAATGCGGTTAGATCCAACAGCTTTGGAAGATCTGCTAATACCAAACATGGGATATTCTGCGGAAGCCTTATATTACATAGAGTGTTTTTAGAGGATTCTAGACCATTTCATGTCAATAGAACAGCCTTCAGCTACTGCTTCTCCGTGTATAGTCAAAGAAACTCAACTAATGGAAGGGAGCTATTTGTTGACATCAATGACAATGGTGGCAAATCTGGTCGATGCATATCTTTCTGATGTCGCAGCAGACGTTAATTTGAAGTTCCCTAAGTTCCAGTCCCTAGCTGCTATAGTTCCTGATTACGCAAGGCCACTTTCCGATGGCATTTATTGTGCGATTGATTTATGTTTGAAGGTAAATTTATAATATTACAACTATAAATCACTCTAATTCTCACGATATGCTTCAGCTTCGGGTTATAACGCATTTAACTACTCTTGATTCAATAGCTTCAAAAGTATTTACCAAAAGTAGAATAATTGGATTGGTGTCATGTACAACTAGTGTCAGCCATGCTAGATAAACTAATCAATATGGTAAGAAATAATCGGATTGGTGTCATGTACATGTATAACAAAGTTCGATCATTCCAATCCAATTTGTTATATATGAAAATTTAACCTTTTTTAAGGATGAAGAAAAAACATATGCATTTGTTTCTTTGACCTATCACTAACAATTCGAAAAGGGTGCAATGAGTATGAGTCTGAGTATGACAATTCATGAGAGCACCAGATTTTTGAATTTTATGGCCGTCAAAACTTACTAGACCATTCTTAGACCTTTCACCTCCTTTTATTAACTGAAAAATCTGTTTGTACTGCTCTTTATTAAAATGAGCTTTGCACATTAATGGGTCAGTGTACATAAATTTCTTTGAAAGAGTTGACCCATGGCACACCAATCTTATATGCCTGCAAGTGCTTCTTAACTTCATTTATTAACATCATGGGTCTGAAATATATATTTTTTGTTATAGTGTTGTTAGTGTTTCTAAGCTAACTTCTGATAATCCTGTGTTTATGGAATTTCATTTTAATGTTTGCTATGTTAAGGACAAGGAAACGAGGGATCTGATGCTGGAAGGGAGACTTAGAGATGGGTTGTACCAGTTGGAACCACAAATCTGCTCAAAATCACACCAAAACACTGCTAAAAACCAGTCTCATAAATCTGAGTTACCTATTTACACACTTAAATCTTCTGATGTACCCGTGAAAAACAAGTCTATTAGCACCAAAAATATGTTAAATGTCTGACACTATAAGATTGGACACCCCTCTGCCCATGTTATGTCAAAAGTCCTCAAATTATGTAATAAAAGTTTCAATCCCAATAATCTTATTATGTCTTGTGAAGTTTGTCATTTAGGAAAATCACATGCTCTTCCATTTAATAGGTCAGAATTCAAAGCTGAAAATCCCCTTGAAATAATATATACTGATGTATGGGGACCAACCCCAGTGACATCTTCCCAGTTCAGATATTATATCATCTTTGTGGATGATTTCAGTCGTTTTACCTGGATCTACCCACTCAAACACAAATTAGATGCTCTTCATCATTTTATTCAATTTAAAACCTTGGTAGAAAATAAACTTGAAAGGAAAATAAAGACACTACAATCTGACTGGGGAGGAGAGTTTAGGTCTTTCACCAATTTCACCAGAAAATCTGGTATTGAGTTTAGACATTCATGCCCGTACACTTCCAATTCAAAATGGAAGAGTTGAAAGAAAACATCGCCACATTACTGAGATGGGTTTAACTCTGTTAGCACTTTCCAAAATGCCCTTAAGATATTGGTGGGAGTCTTTTCAAACATCAACCTACCCAATCAACAAAACTCCAACCCCTGTACTTAAAGATGAGTCACCATTCTCAGTCTTGTTCAAAAGAAAAGTTGATTGTAACTGGCTAAAACCTTTTGGATGAGCCTGTTTCCCTTGCCTCAGACCTTATCAGCCCCATAAATTTGACTTCCACTCAACAAAATGTGTATTTCTAGGGTATAGTGACTTTCACAAAGGCTATAAATGTTTGAACTCTCAAGGGAAATTGTACATCTATAGGCATGTAGTGTTTGTTGAAAATGATTTCCCTTTCTCATATGGTTTTCTCTCATCCAAACAAAATCCGAAACCTCCTGTTATAATTCAAAGTAATCAACTCCCTTTCCTATAGCTTCCTCTATCTTCAACTAAGGCTGGTACACCTCATCTCTCAGAATCTCTTTCACTCGGTGAACAAGTTTCTAACTCTCAAACACAGCAACATGACAATGAAAACACAGCATCAGTTCCATTTGATGAGAGTGGAGTCAAAGATAATTCACCACTTACAACAGACTCATCAAATAAAATCTACTGTGATCATGAGAAGAATGATGAAACAACGGAAATTCAGACCACAGAACATGATAATCGGGTTACAGAACTCCAGAGTACTCAACCAGTTGAACATCCAATGATTACTAGAGGAAGAGCTAGAATATTCAAACCCAAGTCATATCTTGTTGAGAATACTGCAGACATAAGAGAGCCAAAATCTGTAACTGAGGCATTGAAACACAAGGAATGGAAGAAAGCTATGGAGGATGAGTATCATGCCTTAATGCAAAATAATACCTGGAATCTGGTTCCTTTATTACCAGATTACAATATTGTAGGGAGCAGATGGGTCTTCAAGTTAAAACAAAATTCAGACGACTCAATCCAAAGGCATAAGGCAAGACTTGTTACCAAGGGGTTTCATCAAACCCCTGGTATTGATTACTCAGAGACTTTTAGCCCTATTCTAAAGTCATCAACATTAAGAATTGTCCTAAGAATTGCAGTAGCTAAAGACTGGACTCTAAGGCAGATAGACATCAACAATGCTTTTCTTAATGGTGATCTTGAGGAGTCAGTATACATGGCTCAACCAGAGGGTTTTGTTGACTGCCGTAAGCCTCAGCATGTGTGCAAATTGAACAAGGCTCTCTACGGATTGAAACAAGCACCTAGGGCCTGGTATGAAAAGTTAAGAAGTACCTTAACAAGCTGGGATTTCAATCAGTCCAGGTCAGATTCATCACTTTTCTTCTGCCTTACTGGTGATATAATCATCTTTATTCTTAATTATGTAGATGATATAGTTATAACTAGAAATCATAAAGGTAAGATTCAGGATATCATTACAAAGTTAAATCAGAAATTTGCTCTAAAGGATCTTGGGGAACTAAACTATTTTTTGGCATCGAAGTTGTTAGACACTCTTCAGGTATCCATCTATCTCAAGCTAGATACATTAAGGAGTTGCTGGAAAGATATAAAATGACAGGCCTGAAACCTTTCCCTACCCCCAGTGTGGTAGGACAAACTCTATCAAAGGAAGGAGGTGATGATCTTAAAGATATATCAGCCTATAGAAGTGCTATAGGCAGCCTGCAGTATCTAGCACTACCCAGACCAGACATTGCATACATTATCAACAAGCTGAGTCAATTTCTACAAAATCTCAAGGTAAACCACTGGAAGGCTCTTAAACGAGTGTTTAGGTATCTGTCTGGTACTCTTCATCACAACTTATGGATCAAAAGAAGTGAAAGGTTGGATATTCATGGATACACCGATGTAGATTGGGCTTCCTGTCCAGATGACAGGAAGTCCACAGCAGCATACTGCATTTATTTTGGTGATTCACTTGTCGCTTGGTGTTCTAAAAAGCAACAAGTTTTGGCTCGCTCAAGTGCTTAGTCTGAGTATCGAGCCTTAGCCATGGAAACATCTGAGATTTCTTAGATACAATCCCTTCTCTCAGAATTGAAGTTTCCCATCCTATCCAATTCTGTGGTGTGACAATTTAAGTGCAAAGGCTTTAGCATCCAATCTGGGTTTTCACGTGCGAACAAAACATATTGAAATCGATGTCCACTTTATTTGTGATAAGATTCTGAAGAAGGAAATAGAGGTGCAACACATACCTTCAACTGAACAAATTGCAGAATTACTCACCAAAAGTTTGGGTCATTCTCAATTTCAATTTCTCCGAGATAAACTTGGCGTCACTGTTGCTTCGTCCAATTTGAGAGGGAAAGTGAAAATCAGTCTTGAAAAGGAAGATTAACCACCTGTCTAACGGTCTAATTAGAGACGCTATTTGGATTATTACGTTTTTCTCAATCACGATTCTTTAAGTGGGAGAAAGGCAAGAGACTAGCATGTGACTTCAACAGACTTTCTCTCTCTTCTTCCTTCCTGTACAGATACATATAGATTCATCCTGCAAGTTTCTGATTTTTCTGTTATCACGCATCCTCTCATTGTGATGCAAATGTACAGCTGAGATTTATCTTCTAGATCCTTCCTTCTTTGTATAGCTCATCTATTTATTGTAATGCTTGTATACAGATTTATCATTGAATAGATTCAGAATATTATTTTCCCAATTTTCTTCGTTTAAAATGTTGGGAAAAGTTTGAGTTTGGAAATTGAATTTTTGGAATGATCCAACTTTCTTTTGTTTTTTGAATGGGAAATTGGTTCCTTGTGAAAAAGTACACGATAGACAAAATGGAAATAGCAAAATTAGAATTTGATAATTTTATTCAATTATCTGAATTAATTATTGCTTGCTTGTGAAGAATGAAAGCTTCTATATATTGAATTAAATGAGTTACTAATAACACTTTGAAGTTCTTTCTGTTTTCTTTGTGTCTTTGGGGAAAGTCAAATACTTTGATCTCTAAAGTAGAAATCTTGAATTGAGATTTTCTTTGCTTCAATCTTAAATCTGTAGAGTGACATTTCTGGGATCATTTTCATTTCTCAAGTTTCGGAGGATGATTGTTTGATGGTGCGTAGAAATATTTGGAAAATCTCGTGTGGTGCTTGATTGTTTTTCCAGAGGAACCTAGTTTTTTTAGATGTCTTCTGGTGACTTCTTTGGTATAACTTGCTGTAAGGCAATGGGTGAGGAGGGCATATGACTTGGTGGGCTTTCTTTTGGTTTGGCTGTGGTCCCTGTATACTCTTAATATTTTTGAGAAAAAACTGTTTTATATATATGAAAATGAGATTATAAGTTCGTCATGGTGAGTTTTTTATTTAGGTTTTTCTCCCAAAACCCCCTCCTTGCAATTTTCATAGTATTCTCTCATTTTGACACACATTAATCATATTCCTTATTAAAAGTGCAGTTATTGTACTTTTTTTTAATTAGTGTATAAATATAAATAGCCACTAATTCACTTGTTTTATCTTCACATGGAAGGTGCAGGATGGGTGGAAAATCACTAAATATGTTGGCACTCTTCTCCCCTCTACAAAATCTACATATACATCTATCTATCTTCTACATCTACATCTATCTACAATATATAAAAATGATGGATAGTGAAGAAACTTTTGATTCTCTAATATACCCTCACATATTTAAAAATATACCTAACATGCCATTATATAATAGTAGTACAATAAATTTGAGAATCAGGTCTAACGTTCCTTTTGTTCTTTTGTTCTGACCATGTGTGTGTAAACTATAAACATTAAACAAATTTTAATGATATAAACTATATTTGTGCAAAAAAAGTATAAAATGCCTCCTAAATATATGTTCAGTGCTCAAAAGAGGGGAAAAAAACAAAAGGAGATTGCACTAACTCAAAGTCAAGCATGAGATATAAATAAGTATTTTATGTCTAGTAGCAAAAAAAGATTATAAGAAAAAGAAATGACTGTAGAATTGAAAAACCAAATTGATGAAGAACACCAGAATAACAATGAAAATGCTAATGAAAAATGAGATTGTGAATGAAGTCATTCAAGAGGAAGTGGTTGAGCCGTATGAGTCAAACCAATTGATTGGAGATGAGGAAATGAATGAACAAGTTGACAGTGAAGTTCAGGGGCCGTCTCGATCAATCTGCCAATTAAAAGTTTATATATTGTTTACGTGCAATTTTACATTTAAGTGACAAATTTCATTTAATTTGATATTGGGGTAAGTTTAGGGGCTATTAGGGAGTCAAATAGAAGTTTTGGACTTAAATTACTAAATTATGAGAGTTGGGGGGATTGAGTTGCAAATTTTCAAAAGTTTATACATAAACCTAGCCTAATAACCTCAGACTCCTCTCTCGTTCGAGACACTCTCCCCGTCTCTGTCTCTCAGCTGCATCTCTCTCTCTCTCTCTCCATCCCGCGACCTCCTCTCATCGCTCTCACTCTCGCAATCTCACCTGTCTCTCTCCCGGCCCACCATCCAGCGCCGGAAACACGCTAGCGGCGTCGGTGACCTCGACCACCACTACCGGTGAGGCACCCCCTACCCCTACCCTCACACTCCACGCACACTCACACGGCCACTTACAGTTTTACACGCCTCTTACACGCACACACATGGGTTTGTAAGTATTGATGTATATATGTTGAATGTATGTAGTTATATGAAGATTTCAGATCTTTTTTCAAATTGAATTTTACTGAAATTTCAAATTTTAAACCGTTGAAACTCAGATTTTGGGCAATATATGAATTAGTGTGTATATGATGTTGTATGTATATATGGGGTTGTAAGCATATATTGATGTATATATATGAACCTCATGTATAATGCAGATTTCTTAGCTTATGTAGACTAATTTTCAGATTTCAAAATTTATGAATTAATTAGTGTAATTGAAATGTTTAGTTTCATTTTTGATTTAGAAATGGTGATTTTCAAAATTGAGGGAAATTTTTTTGAATGTGTGTATCAACTTCAGATTTTGGAAAATTGACATTAATCGTTTAATTAATTGCTTCCGTTTCAATTTTAGAATTTTGATGTTTTCAAAGGTGCAAAAGATTTTATGGTAAGTTTTAAATTTCGAAGATTATAAATTTGTTTAATTGAAGTTCATATTAAATTTTGGTAAGAAATATAAAATTTTTGATTTGGGTAATGCATATACACACAAGTAAAATTCAGATTTTATAATGTTTAAAATGGTAAATTGATATTTGGTAAAGTTTGAGTTAAGTTAAATATTTTAGTTTGAATTTGAATTAAAATATGAGAGTTTCTAACGTGGTTTGAAATTTATCTCTTATTTTAGAATATGGTTTTATGTGTTTTGGTTATTATGTAAAGTCACGCTTGGGTTAAATTGAAGTTTTAATCTCGGTTAATGTTTGATTATTATTAATGAATAACGAATGTGTTTGTGAACTGAAAGTTACACGTTTTGACGAATGGAAATAATTAGGACTTTTGGTACATTGACGTTACGGGCAACCAAGATCCACACTAAATTTAAGACGGTAAATACTTAGGACGTCAAGTAAGTAAACTTCCCCCTATTTTTATCAAAGTTGAATGTAAATGTGAAATTAATGTGTAAACGACTGTCTTGCAACTTACTTGCCTTGATGAATTTCATTTACTTTATGAAAGTATATGTTATTAAGAAGAATGTTCAAGCATGCACGTTATCATGTCATTGCATCATCAAACATGCATTGGCATCGAAATTGAAAAGCCAAATATTTTTATATGAAAGGAATGTGTCAAGGTGCAAGTTTGTTCAAAAGTATGCATCCCAAGTTTTTAAGAAATAATGGGTATATTTCTAGTTCATGAAAGACAAGAGTGGGAAATGGGGCGCGGGGGACCGGCGTACCCTAATGTAATGAGCCGCATTGCGGTGGAATGAAGTGAATGAGCCGCTTTGCGGTGGAATGAATGTTAACCGCTTTGCGGTTTTACTTGTAAATGTGATCTAGTTCCAAATAAGAATTGTCCACTGTTATCTGATTGACTAGAAGTTTCATCAAGTGAGCTCACGATGGAAATGAAGTGAAAGTTTTGAAATGAAGTGAAAGTTTTGAAATGTTAAGTGAAAGTTTGAAAAGTTTGAAAGTTCTGGAAAGTAAAGTAAATGGGGATACATATATGAAAATTTTAAAGCATTCATGTCATAAGCATGCATTACATGCATAAAGTTTACTTACTGAGCTTTAGCTCACCCCAATCCCTCCCCAACATTTCAGGTGATGAAAGTTAGGTGATCCAAGGAGAGCACTTGGCAGCTGACTCAAACAGTACTCGCTGCCATTCTTTTTAAATAAAGTAAAATTGGGATTTAGTTAAGTTTTTCATTAATCGTTCCTTATTCGTTCATTTTTTAAATTATTTGATTGTATTAGTTTTGAATAAGTAATGACATCGCATTAGCGATTAAACTATCTCTTATTTTATATGTTAAAGTTTGTTGGTTTGGAATTTTTGTATTGAGGAGTTTGAGATTTATTTTAGGATAATGTGGTGATGTGAGAGTTGATATTGAATTGTGACTGAATGTTGAATATTGATTATTGAATGGGTTGAGATTTGCATTTTTAAATTTTTAGGTTGGGTATGATGTCCATCTACAGGTTGGCTAAGTCCAAATTACAGAGGAGACTCTGCCGAAATTTTTATAGATTTGTATAATAGAAAAATGAAAATCTTGATGTTTTAAATGATTTATTTCCGCCTTAAAAGAAAAAGGGAAGTTAACACCTGGGTTTAATATTTTTAAACTTGGGGTGTTACACCTATGAACTGGAAAAATATTGATAAAAAATGGAGGGATTATCTAGTTGAAATGGGTCCAAAAAGAGTTGATGGCATAGTTTTTCCTACCAATGAAATGGGTATACATTTTGATTCATCTCAGTAAATAAGGATATTGCCAAATGGACAAAAAGATGATAGAAGATGACTAGTTTATTCAACTTCTCTGGACTAGATTTTTTGTTTCTGTTGTAAGTTGTTTGCAACCCAACAGATAGTGCAAAAAATTGGGGTTCTATCTACTTATGGATTTTGTGATTGGCATAATATAAACACTCATCTCATCGGGAGTAAGGAATATATGCATTGTATGGCTAGTTTGAGTGAATTGGAAAATCAACTTGGACAGAAAAGACAATAGATGAAAGCGTACAATTACAGATTGACAAGGAAAAACAGTACTGGAAAAAGGTGTTGAGAAGGATAATTGTAATTGTGAAGAGACTTTCTAAAAATAGCTTGCCATTTCGAGGAGATAATGAGAAGTTCTTTGTCGAATGCAATGACCTCTTTTTGCAGATGATAGAAATGATGGCCAAGGTTCATCCAATACTAGATGAGGAATGAATGAATACCCAAAATTCAAAATGAATGAATACAACTTTTAGCAGGTAAGGTTAGAAGTGCAATTATAAAGAAGATGAAACATGTAAGGTACTTTTCACTCATAATTGATTGTACTCCAAATGGAGTTTTACGATGCATGGATGATTCGATAAACTCACCGATTATAGAAGAGTTTAATTCTTGAAGGTAGATGATACATTAGGAGTTGGACTTTCAATAGAGCTTATAAATGTACTGGTGAAACTTGATCTTGATATTGTTGATATAAGCGGGCAATGGTATGACAATGGATTTAACATGAGTGGAAGGCATAAAAGAGTACAAAGAAGATTACTAAAATTTACTACAACAAAAATGGGCTTTTGCAACATTTAAATGGCAACATTTTCTAATTGAATGTTTCTAAATGTGGTCTACTGCAACATTTAGTAATTGAATGTTGCATTTGATATGAATATTTGAGATTTGTCCCTTTTTGAAACATTTAAAAATTGTTGCGATAAGTTGGATTTTTTGCAACACTCAAATTAAGTTTTGGCAACGTTCAAAAAACGTTGCAATAGCCACTAAGGCAACCCACATCCATGACCCAGCCCATTTAATCCCTAGCTTGAAGTTTTAATTGTTTAAACCCGATTTCTCGACCATTTCCTTGGAAAGACGAAGCACCCTGGCCTCAACGACAGCACCCTTGTCGCAACCACAAACTCCCATCCCACTCCGGCGACTCCACCACCACTCATACACAGCACTCTCAACGATAACTTCGAACTCCCAAGTCCCATCCCACTCCGCTTTCTGCCTTCTGAGGTCTGCAATCCTCACACTCCGGCGACTCCACCGCCCACAATGGCCACTCATACACAAAAAACCTAAACCCATTTCAATAACTAAATCATAACCCAATCCCCCATTTCAATTTCAAACATGACTTTTCCAGACCAAACTCCAAGTTCCTTCGCCCTTGGTTAGGTAGGTAAGTTGTAATTGTAATATTTTGTAATTTTTATATTTGTAATTTCTAAGTTGTAATCTTGAATATTGATTCCTCTTCTTGGCCCTTGATTCCCCTAGTTCCTTCGTCCCTTCCGCCACCTTCGACTTGGTTCAACCACGGGACTGGCTCCACCGTCCGTCACCAGGTCCAGCAGCCAGCACTCCAGCAAGGATATTATTGAACAATTCTCATATTCTCAATTCTCAGGTATTGATAGCAGACCCTAAATTTCAGACTTTATTTATGAAATGTGAATTGTGATTTGATGATTTGGTGAATACTTGATTTGTAAATTATTAATTTGATTTGGTGAATACTAGATTTTGTCAATTGTGAATTTTGATTTGGTGAATGCTTGATTTGTGAATTGTGATTTGATGATTTGGTGAATACTTGATTTGTAAATTGTTAATTTGATTTGGTGACAGGGACGAATTTAGGGCCTGACTGGACTGGGCTGTAGTCAGTCGCTGCCAACCAACTAGGCTTTGCATAGGTCCATTTCCGTCCTTCAATCACTTCTTCTTCACTTGAAAACGTCGATTCTTCAATCTTTGTGAGTTTTTTTTATTATAATGTCAGAAAAAGGAAAGTTTTGTGCCGTAGAGAGATACAATTACAAACTAACGTGAAACAAAGTTATCAAGAAAGTACATCCATGTATCATGTAATATCTCTAGATTAGATTGTTTATTCATACATGTTCTTCTCTGCTATATGGCTAAGGATCTGGAATTTGGACGATTTTGGAAATTTTACACGTCAATCTTTTATATATATATATATATATATTAATAATTCATCACCATTAGCATAACAAGGAAAACAAAGTCCAAAACCAAAACAAAACATTGGAAATTATTTTGCCAAAGTAAAACTCTCTTCATAAATTATTCTGCTATAACACAATTTATGGTCACTTCACATTTTAGAATCCCATGTCCTGCCTGGCCAATGCAAGATAATTGTTTTAGTGGTATCGTAAGTACAAAAATGTCTGTTTTTCATGCCTGACTCTCATTAGCTTGAATAGGTAATAGGTTCCATGAGTAAGCTGCTGAAGCACAGTGCTCCAGGGCTTTTTTTTCTCAGTGCAATTGGCTTCCTCGACAATAGTTGATAAAAATTACTTATATAATAATTAATTAATGAGTGACATATTTCTTGATACTAAATAATCCTTTGACCATCAACAATCGGGGTGAAAAACTGAAATTTAAGTTTAATTTCTTACTCAAATTATTCTTCGCAGAACGCTTGTGATAAAACTGTTAATGACTTGGGCATGTATGTACTTCTGCTTATATATTAAAGCTAATTTTTCTTCTTGCAGGAAGCACTTCTAGAAATTAGTAGTATTTGTAACTTTTTTACTATTATTTTAGCATTTTTTTCCTTCTATAATTTTGATGTTTGGAAATATTGTTAATCCGTATGGATCCACTTATATTTTCCACACAAGGTTCGTACAAGTATGGAGGAGTAGAATATGATGCATCTGTTGTGCCATCTGGTTCGAGCTTGAATGCATGTAGAGAAGTAGCTAATAAGGCTCTTAGAATTAATGAACCTACACGCACCCACATGAAGTGCACTTTTGGTGGGGTGTGGAATGCCGGAGGAGGTGATGGTCAGAAGAATCTTTTTGTTGCTTCATTTTTCTTTGATCGAGCTGCTGAGGTATAAATTGTTTCCTTTTAGATGCTCGCAAAAGTTCTGCCAATTAAAGGTTTTCTTCTTTCACAACATATTTAGTAAGCACTGGATGGGACTAGACAATACCATAGCCGAGATTTTACTTTTTCTTAATTAATATAGTCCGGCCCTGTTGACTTGTGTACAAAGCATGTCCCTAGGGTCTAATTGAAGAAGTTTCTTAATTTTCTGACATCATATGAATTCATTACTTGCGCATAGATCGGTTTTGTGGATCCAAACAAGGCTATAAAATTGCTACTAGAATATAATGTTAATGTAAGTTCTTATTCTACTCTATAGATGTTTTTGTTGGAGATGTGCGTCCATTAACGACTACATCTTTTTCCATAATATCACGTACATGCACACATCACATGGAGGAACGTGGACCAAACCTCAAACTCCATAGCAGATGTATATTAGGAGATGTTAAAATAGTTGGTAGAAAATTATATTAATGTTGAGATGATATCCATATAATAGAAACAAAAGTTTTTGGGGCTCTACCATCGAACATCCGGGAGGGGGCCCACCCCCTTCAACCCCCTCCAAGTTAAGTTTCAGCCCCACATAAAAAAATACTGGATCTGTCCCTATTTAGTGAATACTAGATTTTGTGAATTTTGATTTGGTGAATACTTGTTTTCTTTTCACCAAAAACTGATCACTTGACCTTATAGAGACCTATTGATGAATTTCGAGTTCTAAAGGAAGCCTTCAGAAGTACCATTACTTGGCCAAAGAGTTGTATTAAATTAGTTTGACAAAAGTATGTTTCTCACATGTCAAAGATTTCTTAAGGAAGTCTTGAGAAGTAACTTATATAGTGTGCATATACATTATAATAGATAGAGTTGATTATTAAAAACTCATATTTTCTCCCCCTCTTGTTTCAGGTGGTCATGAATTGAGCGAAAGCACTGGAAATGCTAGTGGAAGAACTTCTTATGGTAAGAAACATTTATTTATTTAATGATCTTGTGTAATTCTTATTTATGACTAACTTCAGATAAGTATATTTGAAAACAAGCCTAATTTGAATTCAAAATTTTTGTTTGCTATTATTAATTAGTTTTAAATTTGATTTGGGCTTAGATACTCAAATAGTGCCAAAGAAGAAAGCAACAACTTCGGTTGCCATTTAGTAGTTTATTGTCCTATTTAGTTAGATGAAGTTTATTGTTGAATTTGTGATGTTGAAGAGTTAGGGATTGATGTTGGCAGGGTTGTTTGAGGTGTTGGTTTGGTTTTTAAATTATTATGTTGGTTATGATGTCTCTCTACAAGTTGACTAAGTCCAATTTATAGGAGTTGTTCTGTCGAAATTTCTATAGAATTTTTTACAATAGAAGGGAAGGAAAGAGAAGCTAACACGTCTAAATTTAGGTTTTACACTTTGGGTGAAAGCTCATTTTCCTTGGTGGTAGATCTAACATCTAGCTGACATTTGTCATCGATGCACTTCACGTCTCTGGTCTAGTAGATTGATTTAGGACAAGTCATATCAATTTCTATGAAATCACATTGGAAAGATATAAATGTATTTTTCTTTTAATTCTATTTTTTTATTTTTTCTACCATTTATTAAGTAAAATGTGACATTCACTTATAACTTTGCTCAAATTTATTATAGGTGTAACTTTTAAGATGGACCGAATTTTGCGATCTAAAGGTGCGGTTATATTACGGGATGAAGTTGATGTTCCCGTAATAAAATATTTCTTTTGTCAAATGATGATGTTCTTTTACGAATTTGTTAAACATTATCAACACTTTCTTCCATGGATTTGTTATTCTGTATTGTGAATTTATTAAACATTATCAAGACTTTATTTTGTATGGATTTGACAATTCATAATGTATTTACTTTTATTTTTTATTTAAAGTACCATTTTAATGAAGTAATTAGAAAAATTTGGGTTTTATAAATAATTTGTTCAATAATATTTTTTTAAAAAAACATATAGCAGCGTTCAAAAAACGTTGTAAAATGGTCTACGGAAACACTCAATAAATGTTGCAAAATGTTGGGTTAAAAGTTTTTGCAATACTTAAAAAAAAACGTTGCAAAAGGATCTATGGCAACACTAAAAAAACGTTGCAAAAAGGTCTACGGAAACACTTAATAAACGTTGCAAAAGAGTCTACGGCAACACTTAAAAAACATTGCAAAAGAGTCTATCGAAACACTTAATAAACGTTGCAAAAGGGTCTTGATATGATTCGGACCAGGCATCGAAGGGCGAAGTCGAGTCATCGGCAATATGACAGTGATCTACGTGCAAAACGGAGTAAGTTCCATGTTGGAATCGAGCCGAGAAGGCGAAAGGATCAAGTCGAGCCGAGAAAACGAAGTTATTTAGGCAGAAAATTCATCACGGCCGTAATGGAGGACCTTCACGGCCGTAACCCATATATTCACGGCCGTAAATCATGTTATCACAGCCGTAATCATTTATCAAAAAAAAAGGAAGAATTTCAGCAGAACGAGACTTACGGCCGTAAGCCTGGAAGTTACGGTCGTAACATTCAAAAAGGAAAACTTCACGACCGTAAATAATAAATCAGTTTTGATCAGAGAGGCCTTTACGGCCGTAAAAGAATTATTCACGGTCGTAAATGAGTAGCGGCCATATTTTCAGGATTTTCAATTATTTTATTTCCTTTTTTGGTTTTTAGGTTATTTTCCTATTTTAGAATTTTAGTCTAATTAGAATTCTTTTTTGAGTAAATTAGATATTAGGTTATTTTGTTTATTTATATTCCTTTCCATTCATTGTAAAAAAACAGTTAAGTTTGTGTTTGAGATTAATATTATTTGAGAGAGTTTTCTCCAATTGAAAGGTTGAGGAGTCCCTTTTGTGTTCTTCGAGAACAAATCTAACTTATCAAATATTGTGAAATATTTGTGGCATTGAACTTATCAAATATTCGCGAGAATATTTGTGGCGTTTCCAATTAGAATCTTATCAAGGAAATTGACAAGTCCTTGTGGTGTTTCGAAAACCTTGGATCTCGATTCCGCATCGTCAATTTCTTGCGTCGTGAATCTTGGGTCAAGGTCCTATCGTCAATTTTATCTTTCCAGTATTTTAATTCTTGCTTATTTTTCGTGTCAGATCTGATTTAGATCTTTCCTAGGGTTTAAATTTCGTTATTCCGCGTTGTTCGACGAGATTCCCCGACTGGGATCGCGTCATCTGGTATCAGAGCTTGGATCTATTTCAGATTCTTGCGTTTCTTGATTTTCTTGAATTTTTTCGTGTTCTTCGCGTTCTTCGTGTTAGTCATAATTTTCTTCAGTTTGATCCATAAGAGTCAGTCCCAAAAATTCAAAAGTGTTTTTCTTGTTCGTTTTTCGTCCAAATCCAGTTCCATTTTTTCTGCCATACTCGTAGTCCAATTCTCTGGCAGATTATTAAAAAAAAATCGGAAATTCCCAGATACTCCCCAAATATTCCGAATTTCCTTGTTCGTGTCTTAAAAATGTCTGATAGAGAGGTTTCCACATCTTCATCTTCTATTGGAGACAGGAAACAGCTCAGGGGTGTGAATAGAAGGGATGAACAGGGTAATGATAATATTGCAACAATGAGGGCACAATTTGAGAGGTTTATGGCTCAGATGGAGAATCGAGGTACAGAACGTGAACAACGACCTCGGGATCAATCTGATGATGGTTCTTGGGTTAGGAGATATAATATGATGTGAGGTTGGTGTGGATAATGAAAGGCCATTGAAGCGAAAAGAGACATCAAAACTGGAGAGTAGTGATCATGTTCACAAAAGGATGGAGGAACCGACAACCAAAGGTAAAAATAATTCTGATTCCAAGCCTCTTAAGGATAAAAATGTTAAGTGCTTTAAATGTTTGGAACGGGGTCACATTGCACTTGATTGTCCACGTAAGAAGGTTAAGTGTGATAGTGAAGGGGCTAAAAGTGTTATGGTGGATGAGTCAATTATTGATAGGCATGCTCTTAGCGTTAAGCGTAAGACCAATGTTTTGGAAAATGTGGATGGGCAAAGGGATAATTTTTTTCGCACTAGATGCTTATTGGATGAAAAAGTTTGTAGCTTGGTGATTGACGGGGGAAGTTGTACTAATGTAGTTAGTACAATGTTGGTGGAAAAATTAGGCTTACCTTTAATGAAACATTCAACACCTTATAAATTACAATGGTTAACTAAGTCAGAGGAAGTTAAGGTGAAGAGACGAGCTTTAGTGGCATTTTCTTTTGGTAGGTATTCAGATGAGGTAATTTGTGACGTGGTGCCAATGCAAATTAGTCACATACTGTTGGGGAGACCTTGGCAACATGAAAGAGCTGTGCTACATGATGGGTATACGAATAGATACAGCTTGGTAAAAGGGGGAAAAAAGTTTACTCTAATGCCATTACCTCCAACTGAAGCACTGAAAGATTAATTGAAAGTGAAAAGTGAGTTTGAGGGGAAAAATAAGAGAGTTGAGGCCACGTCCTCAGAAAAAGGAGAGTGAGTGGAAATTAAAGAAAAGAGAGTTGAGGCCCCGACCTCAGAAGAAGGAGAGGGAGTGGAAAATAAAAAAAAGAGGGTTGAGGTTCAAACCTCAGAAAAAGGAGAGACTGAGTGTAAAAAGCAAAAGAAAAGAGAGTCTACCACAAAAATGAGTCTATTTGCACTTACTCACGCTAACACACCCCTCCCTAGTTCTTTAAAATCTGTTTTACAGGTACCGAAGTCAAACCATGAACTTAAGGCGGGAAAGAAATTCATTGGCAAAAATGAGCAACCCAAAAGTCTAAAAGATCGCACGAAGCTTAAAAATGATCATCGAGCCTAGGAGAGCAGGAGGAATTTGAAAATCCGACCAAAAATGGATTCGAGGTCGAATCCTTTTCAAGAGAGGGAGTATGATATGATCCGGACCAGGCATCGAAGGGTGAAGTCGAGCCATCGACAATATGACAGTGATCTACGTGCAAAACGGAGTAAGTTCCATTTTGGAATCTAGCCGAGAAGGCGAAAGGATCAAGCCGAGAAGGCGAAAGGATCAAGCCGAGCAGAGAAAATGAAGTTATTTAGGCAGAAAATTCATTACGGCCGTAATGGAGGACCTTCACGGCCGTAACCCATATATTCACGGCCGTAAATCATGTTATCACGGCCGTAATCATTTATCAAAGAAAAATGAAGAATTTCAGCAGAACGAGACTTACGGCCGTAAGCCTGGAAGTTACGGCAGTAACATTCAAAAAGGAAAACTTCACGGCCGTAAATGAGTAGCGGCCAGATTTTCCGGATTTTCAATTATTTTATTTCCTTTTTTTGGTTTTTAGGTTATTTTCCTATTTTAGAATTTTAGTCTAATTAGAATTCTATTTTGAGTAAATTAGATGTTAGGTTATTTTGTTTATTTATATTTCTTTCCATTCATTGTAAAAAAACAGTTAAGTTTGAGTTTGAGATTAATATTATTTGAGAGAGTTTTCTCCAATTGAAAGGTTGAGGAGTCCCTTTTTGTTCTTCGAGAACAAATCTAACTTATCAAATATTGTGAAATATTTGTGGCATTGAACTTATCAAATATTCGCGAGAATATTTGTGGCGTTTCCAATTAGAATATTATCAAGGAAATTGACAAGTCCTTGTGGTGTTTCGAAAACCTTGGATCTCGATTCCGCATCGTCAATTTCTTGCGTCGTGAATCTTGGGTCAAGGTCCTATCGTCAATTTTATCTTTCCAGTATTTTAATTCTTGCTTATTTTTCGTGTCAGATCTGATTTAGATCTTTCCTAGGGTTTAAATTTCGTTATTCCGCGTTGTTCGACGAGATTCCCCGACTGGGATCGCGTCATCTGGTATCAGAGCTTGGATCTATTTCAGATTCTTGCGTTTCTTGATTTTCTTGAATTTTTTCGTGTTCTTCGCGTTCTTCGTGTTAGTCATAATTTTCTTCAGTTTGATCCATAAGAGTCAGTCCCAAAAATTCAAAAGTGTTTTTCTTGTTCGTTTTTCGTCCAAATCCAGTTCCATTTTTTCTGCCATACTCGTAGTCCAATTCTCTGGCAGATTATTAAAAAAAAATCGGAAATTCCCAGATACTCCCCAAATATTCCGAATTTCCTTGTTCGTGTCTTAAAAATGTCTGATAGAGAGGTTTCCACATCTTCATCTTCTATTGGAGACAGGAAACAGCTCAGGGGTGTGAATAGAAGGGATGAACAGGGTAATGATAATATTGCAACAATGAGGGCACAATTTGAGAGGTTTATGGCTCAGATGGAGAATCGAGGTACAGAACGTGAACAACGACCTCGGGATCAATCTGATGATGGTTCTTGGGTTAGGAGATATAATATGATGTGAGGTTGGTGTGGATAATGAAAGGCCATTGAAGCGAAAAGAGACATCAAAACTGGAGAGTAGTGATCATGTTCACAAAAGGATGGAGGAACCGACAACCAAAGGTAAAAATAATTCTGATTCCAAGCCTCTTAAGGATAAAAATGTTAAGTGCTTTAAATGTTTGGAACGGGGTCACATTGCACTTGATTGTCCACGTAAGAAGGTTAAGTGTGATAGTGAAGGGGCTAAAAGTGTTATGGTGGATGAGTCAATTATTGATAGGCATGCTCTTAGCGTTAAGCGTAAGACCAATGTTTTGGAAAATGTGGATGGGCAAAGGGATAATTTTTTTCGCACTAGATGCTTATTGGATGAAAAAGTTTGTAGCTTGGTGATTGACGGGGGAAGTTGTACTAATGTAGTTAGTACAATGTTGGTGGAAAAATTAGGCTTACCTTTAATGAAACATTCAACACCTTATAAATTACAATGGTTAACTAAGTCAGAGGAAGTTAAGGTGAAGAGACGAGCTTTAGTGGCATTTTCTTTTGGTAGGTATTCAGATGAGGTAATTTGTGACGTGGTGCCAATGCAAATTAGTCACATACTGTTGGGGAGACCTTGGCAACATGAAAGAGCTGTGCTACATGATGGGTATACGAATAGATACAGCTTGGTAAAAGGGGGAAAAAAGTTTACTCTAATGCCATTACCTCCAACTGAAGCAATGAAAGATTAATTGAAAGTGAAAAGTGAGTTTGAGGGGAAAAATAAGAGAGTTGAGGCCACGTCCTCAGAAAAAGGAGAGTGAGTGGAAATTAAAGAAAAGAGAGTTGAGGCCCCGACCTCAGAAGAAGGAGAGGGAGTGGAAAATAAAAAAAAGAGGGTTGAGGTTCAAACCTCAGAAAAAGGAGAGACTGAGTGTAAAAAGCAAAAGAAAAGAGAGTCTACCACAAAAATGAGTCTATTTGCACTTACTCACGCTAACACACCCCTCCCTAGTTCTTTAAAATCTGTTTTACAGGTACCGAAGTCAAACCATGAACTTAAGGCGGGAAAGAAATTCATTGGCAAAAATGAGCAACCCAAAAGTCTAAAAGATCGCACGAAGCTTAAAAATGATCATCGAGCCTAGGAGAGCAGGAGGAATTTGAAAATCCGACCAAAAATGGATTCGAGGTCGAATCCTTTTCAAGAGAGGGAGTATGATATGATCCGGACCAGGCATCGAAGGGTGAAGTCGAGCCATCGACAATATGACAGTGATCTACGTGCAAAACGGAGTAAGTTCCATTTTGGAATCTAGCCGAGAAGGCGAAAGGATCAAGCCGAGAAGGCGAAAGGATCAAGCCGAGCAGAGAAAATGAAGTTATTTAGGCAGAAAATTCATTACGGCCGTAATGGAGGACCTTCACGGCCGTAACCCATATATTCACGGCCGTAAATCATGTTATCACGGCCGTAATCATTTATCAAAGAAAAATGAAGAATTTCAGCAGAACGAGACTTACGGCCGTAAGCCTGGAAGTTACGGCAGTAACATTCAAAAAGGAAAACTTCACGGCCGTAAATGAGTAGCGGCCAGATTTTCCGGATTTTCAATTATTTTATTTCCTTTTTTTGGTTTTTAGGTTATTTTCCTATTTTAGAATTTTAGTCTAATTAGAATTCTATTTTGAGTAAATTAGATGTTAGGTTATTTTGTTTATTTATATTTCTTTCCATTCATTGTAAAAAAACAGTTAAGTTTGAGTTTGAGATTAATATTATTTGAGAGAGTTTTCTCCAATTGAAAGGTTGAGGAGTCCCTTTTTGTTCTTCGAGAACAAATCTAACTTATCAAATATTATGAAATATTTGTGGCATTGAACTTATCAAATATTCGCGAGAATATTTGTGGCGTTTCCAATTAGAATATTATCAAGGAAATTGACAAGTCCTTGTGGTGTTTCGAAAACCTTGGATCTCGATTCCGCATCGTCAATTTCTTGCGTCGTGAATCTTGGGTCAAGGTCCTATCGTCAATTTTATCTTTCCAGTATTTTAATTCTTGCTTATTTTTCGTGTCAGATCTGATTTAGATCTTTCCTATGGTTTAAATTTCGTTATTCCGCGTTGTTCGACGAGATTCCCTAACTGGGATCGCGTCAGGTCTACCGCAACACTTAATAAACGTTGCAAAAGGTCTATTGCAACGTTTATTTCAATTTTTTGCAACATTCAAAAAACGTTGCAAAAGGTTTTTGCTCTACGGCAACACTGTAATTTGCAACACTTGCCAAACGTTGCAAAAGCCTTTTGGCAACATTTTTTGAGTGTTGCAAAAGGCTATTTTTGTTGTAGTGATTGAATCCAGGGTTTTTTACACGCCTTATGGTTGTCATAGTTTTAGTCTGGAAATCTGTGATATGGCAAGTAGTTGTAGAAAGGATAGAAGCTTCTTTGGAGTGGTACAACATATATACACGTTGTTCTCTTCCTCTAAAAAGTAGTGAAAATTTTTCAAAGACCATGTACATGGCCTTACACTTAAGTCATTGTCATAGACATGACGAGAGAGTCACGTTGAAAGTGTAAGGGCTATAAAAGTACAGATCTTACAAATTCGGGATGCTTTACTCTTTCTAACTGAGAATAGTGAAGATCCTAAAACACAAAGTGATGCTAAGACCTTAGCAACATATGAACTCGCTAATTTTGAGTTTTTGCTTGGAATTGTGATTTGGTACTAGATGCTACAAGCAATCAATAGAGCGAGTAAATTTCTTCAAGTTGAAGACATTGATGTTGAAAATGCTATCACTCTTTTACAATGACACATAGCATTTTTGAATGACTTTAGAGAGCATGGGTTTCAATTTTCCATTGATGAAGGTAGAGGAATGGCAAGTGAACTGGGTGTTGAAGCTACATTTTCAGAAAAGCGCATCATCCGCAGAAAGAAACAATATGATGAAAGTGGCAATGATGAGGTCCAGTGTTCAGCTGAAGAATATTTCAAACTCGATTACTTTCTCTACATAGTCAATCAAGCTCGATCTTCACTGATGGGGCCCATGCATTAAAAATACTGAAAGCATTGAGACTGGCTGACACATCTGGTTTTCACATTATGTTGACTATATTAAATTTCCAAAGTTTCCCTTCTCATGCTATGATCATTTGTAGTGGTGACC
Organism: Ligustrum vulgare; assembly: GCA_963555705.1. Lineage (NCBI taxonomy): Eukaryota > Viridiplantae > Streptophyta > Magnoliopsida > Lamiales > Oleaceae > Ligustrum > Ligustrum vulgare. The sequence goes on from OY743174.1 coordinate 50,089,129, forward strand.
TTTGACCGAGAGTAATACTTGAAATACTTATTTGAACGGGTTCCGCACCATAATGATGATTGACACAACTAATGTACCTCCAAGTAATATTTTAATATATAATTACCATACAAAAATGCAACAAACTCATTTTAACGCGCATCAAACAGTGACTTAAGGAATATTAAAATGTTTTGGATTTTTGTTCAAACTGGAGAAGTTAAAGACTCAACCACATGATAGTTTGCTGAAGTCCTGTATGAATCTTGAGCAACATATGAAGCACAATGGACATTCAGGCATTATTGGAGACAATTTATGCACATGATTGCTTTGCTTGCAGATCTATTTCTCAAGTGAAATGTCAAGAGCAATAGAAGTCCTACGATTTTTGAAGAGGGTGAATTGTTTCCAAAATACTTATATTGCTTACAAGATTTTACTAACCATATCGGTTACATTTGCATCGACTGAAAGATCTTTCTCCAACTTGAAATTGATTAAGACTTATCTCCAATAAACTATGTTACAGGATAGATTGAGTGGATTAACTATGTTATCGGTTGAAAGGAAAATGGTTCAACAATTAGATTCATAAATTTGATTAATATTTTTGCCTCTAAAACTACAAGGCAATGTATTTAGATGAATGTACGAAACCTTTGCCAATTGCACTTTGTAAGAACCTTCAGGAATTTTGACTAATTTTTGTTAGATGTTTTATCTTGTAAACAGATTTAGTTTTTAAATTATTTGTTATGCTTTAAATTAAAAATTGGTGCTCTATTTGCTTTGATAGATATCAAAGATTGTGTTTTATTTGGGATTGTTGGGCAGGTTTGTATTCAATGTTATTGCTATGATGAGCCACATGTACTTATTTACTGATTTATAACAGATGGATAATATGTTATGCTCTCGTCAGGTTTTGTTTGCTGAAATGTTGTTGCCTTGCTGTCATATTATTTTTCAATTATTAGTTGTTCTCTTATTTGAATATTAATTTTCTAGTTGATGCTTTGCCGGCATATTGTTACTCTTGATTAGTCTTGTTGTTTGACTTTTTTTTTTATTCAACAACTTAAGTAGTTGTTTTGTTTGATTATTATTGATTAGTTAGTACTATTTTAAATTTTTTCAGCCCTATATTTAGATTTTTTTTAAAGGGTCACTATAGGTGTCCATTTTTTTAATTTAGCTTGAGGCCTCGCTTAGTACAGGTCCGACCCTGCTGGTAAATTGTTGATTCTCAACTCCTATCTAAATTGTACTATACAAAATACATACAATTAGTCATACATTGTACATATTATATTACATCTATATTCATTTATGATATTGTTTTATCCACTCCAAGTTATGTTATATTCTGCTCAGATTGATATAAAATGTAGTTACTTAATTGTATAAAAATAAAATCTAATTTAGTTTCTATCATTTGTATATCTAAGATATAATAATTAAATTAGAACTATACTCACATGATGCTCACAGTCGTGCAACGCTTGACACCGCCTAGCAAGTATTAATAAAATGTTCTGAGAATTCAAATTTATTCTTATAATTACATAAATTTTATGAAAATGAAAATAATAACTTCTGAAGATTAGGATAAATTGTTAAAAAATGTAATTTTCTTGAAATTAAAAACCTAAGATAATTAATAAATTCAAACAAAGAGAATTATAATTTATAAGTACTGTATAAATGCTATTAGCATAATAATATCTGGCACAATATTAAAAAAGTAACAACCAGATAATTCAATCCTAAAACACAAAATAAAGATAGGATAATTATGTGCATAGGGTATTTTTCCAGCTTCTTTGAAATTTTCATCAGCATATATAATCAGGCATTAACCCATCGCATTATCTCTGTTGCAGCTTGCTTGTAGATTTCTTCCACTGTAAATGCCACTGGGAAATGCTCAGATGCTCCATTTGCCTAGCTAGCACAAAAATAAGTAATTAAGAATTGGAAAAATGTAATTAATTATTGGAAAAATTTCTTGAAATACATTAAATTTTAATTAACTCCTCTCGAATATATAAAATTTGATGAATTTTTGTATTGTGTTAAAAAGATGGGAAAAGTTTGTGTAATTAATCTGTCTTCAACACAACTCCTCAGTCCTCACTTGTGGATGAGTTCATTTGTTGAGACGTGAACTCAGCATATCTTGTCTTCTCTGCGATGCAGATATCATGTGGCCGGAAAGCTAAATTTGGTTAAGCTTAATCATTATTTTCTAAATTAAAAGCTATAATCTGCCAAAAAGCTTCACCAGACTCACGTTTTCCACTAATTAACAAAAACCCTAGTTCATAAAATTCACATATACTGTGTGTTGTGTGTGTGTAGAGAGAAAACTTACATGGGTGTGAATCAGGTACGTGCTTCGGCATTGATTAGACGAAACTTGGGCAGAAACCACTTGCAATTTGTACTTCTCCAAAACATAGCAAATGGCAGTGAACAGCCCTGGTTTTTTAGCAGCACAAATGCTGATATGGGCATCTTCACCTAATGTGTTTAGGACAACATTTGGAGAAGTATATGTCTGAAAATTGGGTGTAGTTGGGAATTTAGGAACTGGAGGAATAGCGACAGCAGACGAGGTATTTGCTCCATGTTCGGCTAAAAATGCCTCCCTCGATTCCGTTGCCAGTTTCTGGGCGAAAATGGAACCGGTGGAATTAGTCATCCCGCGGAGCCTGTCAAATTTCTTTTGCTGCAGTTTCTCAAGTGTTTCCTGCAGTGATCCGATGTAGGACACTGCTTCATCAACAATGGTGGACTTGTCAGCCTGCATATATAACAAGGGACAAAATGTAATTTATCATTTTGCATTTGTATTCTTGATTTTGACAAAGAACCAGGTTTTATCCGAAAATAACTTGAATCAGAAGATTTTCTTTTCAAAGCTACTGTATAAAGTGACAACCATAGTTAGGAATATATATTAAGTGTTTGTTTGCCCCATTTTTTGGAAAAAATTGTGATTTTTGAATAATATTTTTGAAAGAATATGTGGTTAAGTAATGTTTGAAAAGTCAAAAATAGTAGGACTAATATGGATGATCGAGATTTATAATGAATAAATTTTGTTTTTAAAAAATGGGAGCAAACCGGGCTAATATTAAAACTGAAAAGTGTCATCTTGTTAAGTTTTCAGAGCCAGAAAAAAAGCTACTTTTTCCAGAGAGAAAAAATAAATTCTCTGGCACGACTCTCTCTATACGCAGAGAGAGAGAGAGAGAGAGAGAGAGAGAGAGAGAGAGAGAGAGAGAGAGAGAGAGAGAGAGAGAGAGATGTATACGTATATTTGGGATACCTTAGCTTCAACAAGGAAACCATATTCTCTATTTGGAAAATTGAATGAACTTACCTTTGCAGGAAGTTGAGGTAGCAAAGCATGAAGACAGGCAAACATGTCCCTCATCTTCTTTCTCCTCTCTCTCTCCGTCAAAATATGCATTTCATGATCAGATTCACCGACAACTTTTTTTCCCTTACCTTTATCAGCACCGCCTGTAGATTTCCTCTTCTTCCCTGCAGCAGCGGCTGGCGGCTTTGGAGGTGGAGGTGGCGGTGGCATTGGAGTTGGCACTTGAACATCCTCATCATCCGGGCTGTTTATATTGATGATATCCATCATCCTCCTATCCAAATGTTGATTGGTAATTAATTCTGTGTTTCCTGGAATCTGAAAATCCCATAACTGATCATCATCCCATAAGAATCTCTCATTCACATTTCCTCCTTCAGACATGGATATCTTGAGCAAAAGAGAAAAATAAATTACAAACTTATTTACTACTGAGGTTTTGTTTTGTGAGTAGGCGCCAGATATTAGTCGATAGTATATATAGAGGAAGAGGTGGGGTCGGTAAGGTGGGGGTAGTGTAGTGTAAGGTAGTAGGGTAGGACACAGGAAAGAGAGAAATACAAGAGGGTGGAAAGAGAGAAATACAAGAGGGTGGCGAAAAATTGTAGATGGAGAGGATGATTCACTAGCTAATTAGCCTATGTTTGGCCTCTATTTTTAAAAAATCAAATTTATTCAACACTCAATTTCAACAATCCATCTTAGTCAAATTCATCATTTTTTATTTTTTAAATATTTTTTAATCACACAATCTCCCAAAAATACTATTCAAAACTAAAAATACTTACAGTAGCTTAAGAATCTTATAGAAATTTTTAATATTATAAAGAGTGGGTCCCACCTATTGTAAAAGAAAATCGATTGTTCTAAAAGGATCCCATAAGTTTCCTCTAGGCTTGAAGATTGACCTTAACATCTAGCATCTAGTCACGCTTCACCAATTTTTATGTCTAGGCTCGTAAAAAGCTTGAAATTTGATTTTTCGATATGTCTAGCTATGCTTTACATATTTTAGAATAAGAAGTAATTAAAATAATATTCTTATGACAAATAAATAAACAAACATGTTTATTTGTAAATAAAATAAAAGTTACTTGAGAATAACTCGTTCAACTTTTCCTTTCCTTACTTTACAAAAAGCTCTTGTAGATGTACCCCACACCAGATGAACGTTGTTTAGCGAAGGAACAAATGACCATATTGCCAATGAGGTGAACTTTGGACTCAAGTGGACATGCATTATATATCCTCTTATTTACTCGCCATATTTAAGTATTTTATAAAATCAAAACACAATTGAGTTATTACACGTGTTGAATATTAACGTTAATTTCAATGCAGACAACAACTTTATTACCATTTTTTGTCAGAAGGTGATAATGCATCTATCTGGCATAGAGAGTTCTTCTCTTGTGACTGCGCTAACCGTCTCATCATTGAGGAGTCTGAACACGAGCGTTACATTTAAAGGTAATGATTCACTGTACGTAAGAATAGAGTTACCACTTTACTTTGTATAAAAACGTGATTAGTTTTACCATTCTACGTGATCAGTGCATAATTCTTGCTATATGTGGTCCCTTCCCCAGATTTCTCATGAGCTACATATTTTACGTTCTTGAATACGTGTATCTCTTCTCCTTTTATGTGAGTGTGAAAATTCAAATAAGTTACGGTTAGAGTGCCACATATAGGAAATGTAGTAAGTACCTGTGCCTCCATTTGGTAACGTTGCTTGATTTATGATTTTGAGGTAAAAAAATAATAATTGAAAACTGGAGAGAGAAAATGTGTATAATTAAAAAGTGATTTGAAAAATTATATTGTTTATAATCAAATAAGATTCTTTTACCAAACTGATGCTAAATTTTTGTTGTATTTAGATCCCTAGAATAGTATTTTGTGGCACTTAAGTATTCATTCATAAAAGAAATTGTCTACTAGATCTTCAAAACAAAAGAAAAATCTTTTCTTTTCCCTTTTTGTTTACGAAGGCAATAGACCTTTGTATATATCCATCGCAATTATATTACTGCCATATATCTGATATAAAATATCCAAACACTTCTTAACTCACGATCTCCAATATTAAATATTTTTTAATAGGGATATATGGACCGTTTTGTCTATCAAAGACTTAATTGAAAGATTAAGAAATTACTTTAACATTTAGTTTTGGGATCTCACCTATAATTTAATTTCTCACATCGTTCTACATTTTTCTAGAGTCCAAATCACATAAAAGAATATAATTGAGAAAATAAATGAAGGTACAATGTTAAATAAATATACCGATAAAAAAATAAAAAATAAAAATCGTTTATAATACAATTGGCAAATTGAACTGAACTAAAACGAAAAAATATGAATTAACATTTTAAGTATATTTTTTCTCATATTTCTTTGAAACGCTCATTTTAAGCCTCTGTTTGGTTTCGATTTTTTTCATCTCTTTTTTCTACAGTACTCAATCTATACCACTAATTTTACTTTTGGTCTATAATTTTTGACTTTTCAACTCAATCTACATCCCCACATTCTTCAAAAAATCAATTTTTTTTTCAAAAATTGATAAGAATCCAACAAGGGCTAAGTGTATTATTATTTTTTTTCCCTCATATTTCATTGAAACGTTTAGTTATAGTCATTAACGTATATATTTGAAAGTTTGTAAAGGAATTACTTATCATGGGATTGCTTTACTTGAAAATTTCTATACTCACAAATATGTTGTTGAATTGTTTCATCTAAAAATAAAAATCATTTGTTTCTATTTTATCTTTAAAGACTAATCAATACGTAAGTCGAATTTACCTTTTCATCTAAAGTGTAATAAATACATATTTTTCTTATTTGGTAACAACAATATTTGAAGTTCAAATATATATATATATATATATATATATATATATATATATATATATATATATATATATATATATATGCAAAATCAAACAAACATTTAATTGGATCAAATTACTAGTTTGAGCTCATTGACTTTGATGTCATATATAAAAACTTAAATTGATGGGATAATACATGCCCTCATATATAGGGGTTAATATTTAGGTATGCAATCGATTTAAAATTATATCTCCTAATAGTAAGTATATTTTCAACATGGTTTTGATTATTATTCATTTCTGTTACATTGATAAAATGCTATTGTAGTTTTCTATATATTGTGTTTTCTCTTTGGTATACAGATAGTATGTTGTAATTTTGTGAATAAATGTATTTGTAAGTACTTGAATTTGATTGTAAGTATTTAATTTTGAATTCAACTAATAAATTGTCATAATAGAAGAGAATCAAATATTTCTATCGTTTTTTCATTTTTAATGAAATGACTTCGTTTATATTTAACCTTAATAAATAAATAAATAAATAAATAAATATTCTTAAGAGGTAAATAAATATATACTTTTTACTTTGTAATTCTCGTATAAAAAAGTTTTTGGATGGTAATTTCAAAGTGCAAAGAAGCGTTATCAAATTGCGGGGGAATTGTTCTGTATGTGACGTTATGAAATTCTTATAGAAATTGTCCGATGTAACTTTTTGATTAAATTAAGCATTTTACCAGGAATGCTTGCGTTTCAGTAATGATGATAAAATGTCCATTTTGTTGGTTTTGGCTCTTCTTCAACTAGATACAACTAAGCATGGCCCACAACATCCCCACACTATGATTGTAAGTCATTACGTAGCATACATGCAAGAAAAATGGGCCCACCTACTGTGCTTTCTAATTTCTTTCATCCTCCCTCTTATTTTGTTTTTTAAAAAAAGGAATGAAAGTATATCGTGTTGACATATAAAAATATTCAATTCGAAGGTTCAATATAAAAGCTCAGTAATAAAAAATTCAATTGTGGAGTCCGGGCGAATATCAAGGAAACTCGCTCGTATAAATGAAGGTTTAGGAAGATTGGGTTAATGGAGCAATATTTGGACGATTGGAGTGTTGGGTGATATGTAGTTGAATGGGAAGTCTTCCCACTCAACTCACGTCTAAAATAACTGTAATGGAACCATTATTTGGCGTTACTAAGAACATGGGTAGTTAATAGTGGCATTATGAGAAGTTATTAAAATGAGTTATTGATACGAAGTAGCGGACAATTACAGACAGTTATTTAACACGAGCCATGTAAGCATAAAAGACACGAAGCAACATGAAGACAAGGACCACAAAATCAACTTTCAAATAGAGACTATGTAATTTTTTATCTTATATTTTTTTTACTTAGAATTGCTAAGTTAAACTTTATGTGCTTGCACCACTTGAAGGCTAATTGTAAATTAAAATTTTCTAATAGAACACCACTTGCTGAGGCTTTGTCTCAAGAGATTTTATCATTTACACATCTTCTGATCCCTTTTTAATAGTTAGAATGAACTTGCGCGAACCAATTTGGTATGCTCAGTGGGACATTTGGTGTAAGAAAGGTTTGAAGCATAATACATCATAAAAATTCTGATAAGGAGCTGACAATTCCACGATACGTTCCTTCTAAGATTGAACAACTTGAAGGCCCGCAAAGTACCCCAAAGATAGAAGGATCTGATCATAGTCTTTATGAATCAATGACGGAATTAAGTCCACGTACCATGCATGCACTAATGAGATAACTTACTCAAGACATCATTGAGCAAGTAAACTTACAAAATATTCACAATGTTGAAAAACTTACTCAAAATGGAAATATGCACTATGACAACATGGACAAACAATTGAGTACATTGAATGAACTCATGGATAAGACCAATTGGGTGAGAAAAGAGCCATTTATTACCTTAATAGACAAGTGACTAAGGGTGCATTTGATTGCGATGGTGGAATTTCGGTGAAAAGAAAATGAATTTCGGAAAATTAAATTTTCGAGAATTTGAAGTTTAATGTGTTTCATTGGTTTAATTTTATAGGTGGAAAAAATTGAAATTTAAGTTTTTTTGTTTGATTGATTTTATTTTCCAATTCCAATTTCAGGGCAAATAAATCATATCAAACACTGCCTAAGTGTGAGTGTAATTATTTAGCAATAGAAAAGTTGTGTTTAGCTCTTTACTTTTACATGTACAAAATTAAGGACCTATATTCGGCATGTTATTGTATATTTGGTATCTAAAGTAAATTTAATCAAGTACATATTTTATCGCCCTATTTTGCATCAATGAATTGGTTATTAATCATTTGATTGACACATTTAAATGTCAAAATGGGAGTCAAGAGTGTAATTTTTGAAGGGGATTCCCAATTAGTTATTAATCATTTGATTGACACATTTAAATGTCAAAATGACTATGTTATAAGCTTGTACGAAATTGCCCAAGAACTACTAGAAGAATTTGACCACTTGGCAAATGAATTGACCCAAATAGCCTTAAGCTATTCTAAAGTTTTGGGTTTAGATTTGGTATGTGCATATGGAATGATAAAGCCTGTAGTACAACATAGGGTGAAATGTCTTAATTATATAGAGCTCGTTGAGATAATGGATTGAAGAGCAAAAATAAAAAAGTTCATAGAGAAATTAACATGATCAAAAGGATAAGAGAAAAGCGAAATTAAGCGCCCTAAATTATGTTCTAATAAATGGAGAATTATGCAAGAAGCGTGTAGATGGAGTCATGCTAAAATGTCTAAATTTGTTAGATGCCAAAACAATCATGGCAAAGGTGCATGAAGAAATATGTGGAGCTCACCAAGCAAGCAAAAAGATGAGATGGTTGATTATTAGAAGTGGGTATTTCTGACAAAAAATAGGCAAATTGTGCGTCCAATATACTAATTCAAAGAGTTCCATCAAAGAAAATGACATCTATCTTTAAACCTTGTCCATTTAGGGGATGGATGATAAACTTGATTCATCCCAGCAACACACATTTATGATAGTAGCCACAGATTTCTTTGCCAAATGGGTTGGAGTCATTCCTTTAAATGAAACATCTCAAGGAAGTGTCATAAGATTTATCCAAGATCACATGATTTATAGGTTTGGAATACCACAAACCTTAATGGTGGATCATGGGACTTATTTGGATGAAGATAAAGTCAAACAATTTTTGGGTGAATATGGTATTAAGTTAGTAAATTCAACGTCTTATTATGTCAAGTCAAATGGCCAAGCTAAATCTTCAAATAAGATTCTTAGGAGCATTATAAGGAAGATCATAGATTAAAATTCCATAAAATGGCATGAATGTTTAATCAAGACTCTATGAGCTTATAGAACGTCTCCTCGTTCAAGCACATGAGATTTATTTGTTCAAAATCATTCACATAAATAAAAGACAACACACTATATTACTACAAGAGTATTTCTTTTATTTAATATGCTATAAATATGTGTCCTAATGAATTCTCTTCTAATTTGTTTATAAAGTTCTTCAATGGAAACTGTAAGCCTCATTTTAACTTTTCTGGGCATTCAATAGTTATAATTAGGAATGAAGTTGGACTACTTTTAAGAGGGATCAAATATGCATAAATTAGAACTTAGCTTTATTCCTGAAAAAATTCCACATTTTTTGCAATTGACAGATGTTAGAAATCTTTCAAGAATACGTCCAAATTTTGATAAAAATTAATCTATAACTCATTTCTACTTGAAAAAGAAATCAAAAAGGCACTGAAAATGACTTAAATATTTCAATAACAATTTGAATTTGATAAGCTATTTTTGCACTCATTTTTTATTTTTTATAATTTGTTTAAAACTTAGCGGGTTACGGTTTGAAATCGCGGTTTCGACAATTGAAACCTAAACCAAACCATTTAAAGCGGTTTGGAGTTTTTCCAAACCATACAAAACCATTTCACGTTTGAAACCGAACAAAACCAAATCATTTGTTGCGATTTGATTCGATTTAGCGGGTTGACGATTTATTTGTTCATCCCTACTGGGAATAGAAATTATAAAGTTGCATAACCAATAATGAATGAAGGCAATCCACTCATAAAAGTTGCGAATGATCACTGTGTAGTTACCGCCCTTAGAGGATTATCACCGCCTTGTTTGGTTTCAGAAACTTCACCATAGCCATCGAGATTTTTTGTCCTCTCTCAATATTAACTTGTTTGCCAAATATTTTAAGAGAAAAGTAAAATTCACTAAATAATGCTTAGGTTGGCATAATTTAGTTGTATTTTCCTCTTATCTTATTACTAGTCTAGCTTGTGCAATACAGGAGTATTGTATGCAATTATATCTATAATAGTATTATTGTACATGAATAATAAAAATAATATTTTGTTAAATTATGATTCCTCAATTGTATATAATTTCGAAAACGAACTTGTAGATTTTACAAGCAGGTTGAGTAGTATATTATAAACTCAGATTTATCTAAAGTATATATGATTTTAAAATTGGAACGAAAGTTAACCCATAAAATGAAAATCAAAAAATAGATTTTTAAAATTCAGAAACTACAACGACTTAAAAAAAGTGAGTGATCATTTCTGGACGCGTGTTCTCCTTATTTTGATAATCTTATATGATTTTAAAAAACAAATCGGTAATTTTTTATACGTTTTTCGAAGTGTTACACTAAAAACATAATTTTATATAGAGTGCATGTATCGAAAATTATAAGGAAGTTGACTCATGAAAAAATGAAAAATACATTGTTAAGAGGTTATTTTAAACGACTATAACTTTTACGATAATTTAAGGTTTATTAATTCGAAAATAATGTGGTAAAATATTATGTAGGAACTTGACATTCATAGCAAGATCTTTCTACGATTTCATTTAAGTCCCTAAAGTTGACCAAACAAAGAAATAAATAAATAAATAAATAAATAAATAAAAGACAAAATAAGAGATGACGACAAATAAAAATGTGGATTTTGAAAATGCAAGTTTGTAGTTTTTATGAATTTTTCGAAGTGATATATTAAAAATTTAGGCGGTGTTTTGTTTGTATTTTATTTTGTATTTTCATTTTCGAAAATATTTTATATTTTTATTTTTGTTTTCAAATTTGCTGAAAATGCGTTTGGTTTGTCATTTCTGAAAGGGTTTTGCTACATGTACAAATTGATTGACAAACTGGATTACTCCCCCCCTCACATGGAGGGGACCCACAAATGTGCGGGCCCCCCTCCATGTCAACCAGAGTTAGTACAAGTAGAATAATTCTTTTTGAAAACTGTTTTTGAAAATGAAAAGTTGGAAAACACGTTCTGTTTGAAATTTTGCAGAATACTACTTAAACTATTTTTAATTAATTTGCTTGCAGAATACTACTGGCTAAAACTCAAATTTCCTTTCACAATACACTGAAAACATGGTTACCTGCAATACACTAATGTGTGGAATAAAAGTCTGTATTAACACAACTTGTTCAGGTTTTAAATTTGAGGAAGCTCTAGTTCTATTAAAATCCAAAAAATGCAAATTCTTTCAAAACCACCAGAGTCCATTTATCAAGGCATTTTTTGAAATATAACAATAAGAATCCTGACTTAATTTTTTTTGTAATGTTAATATTGAATTCAATAAAACTTTATTTTAGGCTTAGTTCCAAGTTAGGATTAAAAAAAAAAAAAATTAGGCTTATTTTCAAACTAGGATAATTCTCCAAAAAAATAAATAAATAATTTATTTTTAACTTAGTTCCAAGTTAGGACAATTCTTTAAAAATAAAAAAATAAATAAAATAAAAAATCTCAAAACGCGTTTTCCGCGTTTTGACCATTTTCTATTGAAATACACTCAAAACGTCCAAAACGAGATTTTGGACGTTTTGCGTTTTGTGTAAAAAAAAAATTTTTTTTCAAAATGCGTTTTCGAAAATGGTAAAGAGAACGCGTTTTTAGTCTTTTCGAAAATAAAAATTGAAAACGATCTCAAAACAGCAAAGAGAACATGGCCTTAGTTTTTGCATATAGTGCACTATATGTCGAAATGAAACAAAAGTTGATTCATAATAAAAATGAAAGTTACATTGTTAAGTAACCATTTTAAACGGTTGTAACTTTTGTCACGGTTAACTATTTTGTAATGCGAAAACAATGTGGTAAAGTACTATGTGAAAACTTAACATTGATATAAAAATATTGCTATTACGACTTCATTTAAGTTCACAAAATTGATCAAACGAAGAAAGACGAAAAGTAATATAATGAAGGATAAAATAGGGGGCTACCACTATTTGTGAAATTAAGATTCCCCAAATGTTATATAACTTCAAAAAATGAAAAATATATATTGTTAAGATACTATTTTAAATGATTATAACTTTTGTTATGATTGACAATTTTGTATTCGAAAATAATTTGATAAAATAATGTATGAGAACTTTACATTGATATGAAAATATTGTTATTACGAATTCATTTGAGCCTATAAAATTGACATAAAGGAAGAAAAGCAAAGCAAAAAAATGACATTTATATGAAAATATTGCTCTTTCATTTGAGCCCATTTGACCAAACAAAAAAAAAGCCACTAAAGGATAAAATAGTAGGGAAAATTACATGAAACCCTACCTTCTATGTCCCATTTTTAAAATTCAAGTATAGATAAAAGTTTTTTTACAAATCAGGTGTTAAATACAATTTTTAATAATAATAAAATTAAAAATAAATCAATCTATCCATTACCCTCGGTCTGTCACGAAACAATTTCTCTCTACGCTCTCTCTACCAGCGACACTATCTCTCTATGCTCAATCCACCGTCGGCGAGATCGTCGTAGCTGCATCAGCAAAGGCGAGGGATCGCCGCTGCACCTGCGATTTCCAATGGCGAGCCTCGTCGTTGCTTGCGATCTCCAGCGCCTAGATCTAGACTTCTTGTAGAGAATTTTCAATGGCGGCTCCTCCACAACCTGTTCTGCCGGAAGTCAAAGTTGTACCAGATGCAGTGAAAGCACGTTGATAGTCCATCTCTTTAGTGACATTGAGCGCCCCTCATCCAGTCAGATTTTGGGACTTTTTTTGTTGGTGTTGGTTATGGTGAGGTGTTGCAGGCGTTTTTTGGGTGGTGTGGTTGTGGGTGAAATGGTGGTTCGATGGATGTGGTTTTATTGGCGATGGTCGGAGATGGTAGAGGTGGCTGGAGATATGAATTGACTTTTTGGGCAGTGGTTGTGGTGCGGTGGTGGTGGTGTGATCATTGTGATGGTGGTGGTGAGCTCACGGTGGTCATGGTGATTGTTGGTGGTGGCAGTAAGTTGTTCTGAGATGGTGTGCTGAGCTTACGCTGGGGGTGGTAGTGGTGATTGTTTGTGGTGGCAATGAGGTTGGATGGAGTGGTGATGGTGATCGGGAAATGCATGGGTGATGGGCTGGTCCAGTGTTCTTGCTGGTAGTCGGTGCTAGTTGTGAGTTTTTCTTGAGATTTTTTCCGATTTTGGTGGTGTTGATTCGGTACTGAATTGGACGAGGTAGGGTGGGATGGTCTGGGTGTGCGATTTTTTAATTTTTTTTAATCTGCTGGTAAGACGACCAGTAGATTCAGTGCAGGTCTGGTGGTGGATATGATACAGGTAGTGGAGGAGGTGGCGGGGATGGAGCAATCTGTGCTGCACTGCTTCCATTTTTTTTTTCGTTGTAGTTGCTTTTTGTTGTGGTTGCTTTTTGTCTGAGAGTTGGTTGTGGTGGTGATTTTTGGGGTGGTGATGTGTGTTGTGAGGTGGTTTCTAATTGTGGCAAAGAGGTGGTGAAAAGGTTGGAGGTGGTCGCAATCGGTCTTGGTGCATGGACATTGTAGAGGAGAGTGATAAGTCATAAGTTTGGGTGGGGTGTGGGTGGGGTGTGGTGGGGTGGGGGCTCTGGGGTGGGTGGGGTTGAATGACTTGAATGTTGATTTTGGTACCAATTATAGGTAATTGTGACTAATTATTAGGTAATTGTAATCAGAATGGTTACTAAATGTGACTTATGACGTGTATGTGACAAATTACTATGTAATTGTGACAAGAAATATTGATTAATCGTGACCAAGAAAATGGGTAAGTTGTGACCAATAAATAAATAATATGGAACTCATTATTAAATAATGTGACCAATTTTTAAGCAATTGTGACTAAAATATTGATTAATTATGACTTTATGCGTGGACATGATGTTGCATATAATTGTGTCAAATATGACTGTGTGACAAAGTTGTGACTTTGTGAGAACGAACTGTGACCTTGTGTAAACGAACTTTGACCTCGTGTGACCGAACTATAACTTTATGTGACCGAACTAAACTTTGACCTTGTGTGAAAATGTGTGTGACCAAACTGTGACCTTGTGACCAACTGTGACTTTGTATGACCAATTGTGACCTAACTGTGACTTTGTGTGATCAACTGTGACTTTTTGTGACCAACTGTGACTTGGTGTGACCATTGTGTGATCAACGATTTTTTTCCTTCTACTGTTCCACCTACCACCACCCAGCGGCCCAGCCCGACACCATCCTACCGATCTCACCCCACCCAAAAAATGATTTTTTTCCTTCTACTTATAGATGATCACAACTTTTAATAAAATTGGTCACAATTATTTATAGTTGGTAACATATTATTTATTTATTGGTCACAACTTACTCGTTTTTTTCATGATTAGTTAATATTTTTTGTCATAATTACCTAATAATTGGTCACATTCCCTACTCTTCATAAGTCACACAAAGTTACATTTAGTTGACATTTTGGTTACACTTACCTAATAATTCGATCACCCCACCCCCACCCCCACCCTACCCCACCCCCACATGCAAAGTCACAACATGTCACACAATTGGTCACACAATGTCACATTACAAATTTAGTTGAAAAACCTCACCCACCTACCCACACATTCCTAAAGTCACAGTTGATCACACAAAGTCATAGTTTGATTACACAAGGTCATAGTTTGGTCACACGAGGTCACAGTTAGATCATAATTAGTTTAGTTGCAAAATTCGGTCACACAAAATCACAATTCGATCACATAAAGTCACAGTTGGTCACACGAAGGCACGGTTCGATCACATAAGGTCATAGTTTGGTAACACATGTGACCGAACTATGACATCGTGTAATTGAACTATGACCTTGTATGACCGAATTGAGACTTTTTTTTGATCGAACTGTGACCTTGTATGTTCAAATCGTGACTTTGTGTGATCAAGTACGGGATGTGACCAATTATTAGGTAAATGTGATCAAAATATTTGCTAGTTGTGACTTGTGAGAAATGGGGGATGTGACCAAGAAAACTAAGATTACGGAACGTGACCAAATATTAGTTAATTGTAACAAAAATGTTAACTAATTGTGATTGAGGAAACGTGTAAATTATGACCAATAAATAAATAATATGTACCAATTATATGATAATTCTGATCAATTATAGGTAAATGTGATCAAAATATTGACTAATTTTGAGTTTGTGCGACTTATGATAAGTGCGAATGTGATCAAGAAAACAAGTAAGTTTTGATCAATCAATAAATAAATTGTGATCAATTATTGATGATTATGACCAATTATTAGGTAACTATGACCAATAAATAAATAATATGTAATCAATTATGAATCATTGTGACCAATTATATAGATTGTGACCAACTGTGACTTGGTGTGACCATTGGACGAGGACGTGATGTGATCTACAATTGTTCAAATATAACTATGTGTGACTGAACTGTGACTTTGTAAGAACGAAGCGTGACTTTATGTGATCGACCTGTGACCTCGTGTGATCTAACCATGACCTCGTTTGACCTAATAGTGACCTCCTGTGACCTAACTGTGACCACATTTGACCAAACTGCGACTTTGTGTGACCGAACTTTGACCTTGTGTGACCAACTGTGACTTTGGAGGGGTGAGATTTTACAACTAAATTTGTAACTGTGACTCTGTGTGACCTTGTGTGCCTTAACTGCGATCTCGTGTCAACTTACGTGACTGATTGTGATTTTGGGGGTGGGGATAGTGGGGTAGAGGTTGGATGGGGCTAGAAAAAGTAGAAGAAATCATTTTTTGTGGTGAGGTAGGGTCGGGGTGGGGGAAAAGTAAAAGAAAAAAATAATTTTTTGGAGTGGGGTGGGTGGGTGGTGGGTAGGTTGGGGTCGAGGTCGAGTTAGGGGTTGGAAAAAGTAGAAGAAAAAAATTATTTTTTGGGTGGGTGGGTGGGGTAGGGTGGATTGAGATGAGGTGGTTGGTGTGAAATGTGAAAAAATAGAAGAAAAATAATTTTTTGATGGGGTATGGTGGGTGGCGCGGTGCGGTGCGGTGCGATGGGATGGGGTGGGGCGGTTGGGGGAAGTGTGAAAAAATAGAAGAAAAATCATTTTTTGGTGGGGTGGGGGTGGTTGGGTGGGGTGTAAAAAATAGAAGAAAAATCATTTTTGGATGGGGGTAGGGTGTGCTGGATAGGATGGGGCGATTGAGGTGAAGTGTGAAAAAATAGAAGAAAAATCATTTTTGGGTGGGGAGGGTTGTGGTGGGGTTGCTAGGGTGGGGTGTAGTGGGGTTGTTAGGGTGGGTGTGAAAATATAAAAGAAAAATCATATTTAGGTGGAGTAGGGTGGGGGTGGGGGTGAGGGTGGGTGGGGGTGGTGAGGTAGGGTCGGGGAGGGTGGGTAGGGGTGTGGAAAATTAGGAGAAAAAAATTAATTTTATGTGGGGTGGGTTGTGGTGGGGTTGCTAGGGTGGGGTGTAGTGGGGTTGTTAGGGTGGGTGTGAAAATATAGAAGAAAAATCATATTTGGGGTGGGGTGGGGTAGGATGGGGGTGGGGGTGGGGGTGAGGGTGGGTGGGTGGCGAGGTAGGGTCGGGGAGGGTGGGTAGGGGTGTGGAAATTTAGGAGAAAAAAATTAATTTTATGTGGGGTGGGTGAGATTGGGGATGGGTGGCGTGGCAAGGTATGGGCGAGTCGTGAAAAAGTAGTAAAAAAATCATTTTGGATGAGGTGGGTTGGGGTAGGGTCTAGGGCGAGGCTGGTGGGGGAGTTGAAAATTAGAAGAAAAAAATTAATTTTGGGTGGGGTGGGTGGGGTTGGAGTAGGTGGCAGGGTAAGATAGTGTAGGGTCTGAGCGAGTTGTAGAAAGGTAGTAGAAAAAAATCATTGTTGGTGAGGTGGGGTGGGGTGGGGTAGGGTATGGCCGGGTGGGGTGGGGAAGGGTGAAAAAATATTTAAAAAAAAAAAAATTATTTTTGGAGTGGGGTGGGTGGGTAGGTGTGATGAGATGAGACTAGTGGGCGGGTGATTGGGTGGGTGGGTGGGTGAGATGAGAAAAAAAAATAGAATTAAAATCATTCTTGTGGTGGGTGTGTGGTGGCGGGGTGGTTGGGTGGGTGGGCGGGGTTGGGTTGGGAGGAGTGGGGGTGGGGGTGAGTGTGAAAAAGTGAAGGAAAATTTTTTTGTGTGGGGTGGAGTGGGTGGGCGGGGTCTGGGTGGGTGGGGTAGGGTGGGTCGTGGTGGGTGTGGTTGGGTGTCGGGGTGGGTAGGGTGAGTACGGGGTTGGGTTGGGATAAAGTTGTTGTGGATTATGTATTTTTTGATTTTATTATTTAATATTAGCCTTTGTTTGACAACTCATTATAATTATTATAATATTGTATTAATTAACTAACTAATTAGCACCTGATTTTTTTAAAAAAATATTAAGTTTGTTATGTTTAAAAAGTGAAAGTTTTAGTTGTATAATTATGTACTTTTCCCAAAATAGTATTGCCAAAAATGAATATAGTAGATCAAAATTCACTCTTATAACATAGTGAAGTGAGATAAAATTATAATTTGATGTTGGGACATGTACTGTATTGAAACGGGCCAAGAATTTCTTTTTGGGTCTCGATGTATACAAGCCCAATTTAACCCTAAGTATAAATTCATCGCCTTCCGCTCCGGTTTTCTTTCCCCAGAGAGAGAAGCTAACCTCAAATATGGCGTCGAAAACTGAATCTGTACAATGCTTCGGCCGGAAGAAAACTGCTGTCGCGGTTACCCACTGCAAGCGTGGCCGCGGACTGATCAAGATCAACGGCGTCCCGATCGAATTGGTCCAGCCGGAAATCCTGCTCTACAAGGCATTTGAACCTATCCTTCTCCTCGGTCGCCACCGCTTTTCCGGAGTGGATATGCGCATCCGTGTCAAGGGTGGTGGTCACACCTCCCAAATATACGCTATCCGTCAGTCCATTGCCAAAGCCCTCGTCGCTTTCTACCAGAAGTACGTGGATGAGCAGTCGAAGAAGGAGATCAAGGACATCCTCGTGAGGTACGATAGGACCCTACTGGTGGCAGATCCCAGACGCTGTGAGCCCAAGAAGTTTGGTGGTCGTGGTGCTCGTGCAAGGTTCCAGAAATCCTACCGTTGAAATACTGGTAGTGCTGTTGCTTTTATTATCATTATTATTATCTCAAACATGGTTATTCATCAGCTAAGTTTTGTTAAGGGATTAAATTAAGTTTTTGTTGAAGGAACTATCCATTATGTTTGGATCATTTGCTTTCTGTTTCCGTTTGCATTAGACTCACTGAGGCCCCTTCATTCAATACATGTCAATTTCTATTTGCAGTTGCATTGGTTGATACCTTTTATGTTTAGTATGGTGCATTGTTATTTTTTTGATATTTGCTTCTTCTGGTGCATTTATTTATTTATTTTCCTACCCCTACCAGTAAACTGTGTGAAAGCCCAAACTAAGAGCTTGTGAAATTTTTGTCACACATTTTCAAACGCAATTTCAACTATCCATTCTTAATTCTTAGTCAAGCCCATCATTTTTTATTTTTCAAATATTTTTAAATCACACATCCATCAAAAAATAAAAAAAATTATAAAAATCAACTTTTCAGATTATCAAACGGGCTCTAAATTTAAATTATGAAAGCCAAATACTATATTTACAAATATACGCATATTAAATTCAACTGCCAATCAATAAATAAATAAAAAACTCAAAATTACACACATTCAGCATTGAAATTGACCCTTTTTACACAAACTATTCTCAAAAAAAATTCTGCCAAATAGGGGGTTGATAGTCATTACTACAACATTTCAAATTTGTTACTTTTATTGCAATAGAAGTGGACTTAAACAAGATAAGTTACGTTGAAGCAGTCTTCTTTTGCTGAAGACGACAGCATACACTCAGGGGCGGAACCACGTTAGGGCATCAGTCGGCTGAAGCCAACTACGATTTTTGGAAGATTTTGAAGTTCTTTTCTGGGTGCCCAATGCAGTTGGTCATTTCTCCAACGAAGCCGACTATAATCCTCCAACTCCATAAGCCCAAACCTCAAATCCTTACCAATTTCAATCCATATCAGAATCGAGACTCCGAGACCGAGAGAAACGCGTTGCAGGGTCCTCTTCTCAGCCTTAGCTTCTCCTGCTGCCGCCAACTGACGTGAAACCCTCGCCCATTTCGCCGACCGACAAACTTGTCCTCTGAACTCTGAAGTGCAGCGCTCCTCCAGTCCTCCTGCTTTCGCCGGATCCGTCCCTGCTCCTGTTACCGGTTTGTTCTAATTTCTCAAGTTCTTGGTAAGTCATAATTCATAAGTAGTAATTACTAATTAAACTGAAATGTTACTATTTATTTTGGTTATTTCTTAATATGGTGGTTTAATTATTGGTTATTAATGTAGTGTTGAATTTGTTGATTAATTTATTTAAGTTATTTAGGGTTTATTTAGAATTATGGAATTTTGTGATAGTTAATTTATTTATTATAAAAGGATTTATCAATTTTTTTATGGTTGATTGGTAGACTAGTTGTTAATTTATTTTTTTTATTAGTAAAAGGCTTACTTAGCTTTTTTGTAATAGTTTATAGTAAAATGGAGAATAAATTTCTATCAAATTCCATGGTCATCTATATTTAGAAGGGAAATTGATATGGATGTCATCGTTGATAAGTTTTATCGTGTGGGGAGTAGGAGGATTCGTCACAAGTTTCACCTCAAGATATTTTGTATTGCACATTTGTGATTTTTTTTTTTAGCTCTTAGATATTGTCATTTAAGTAAAAATATTTTGTTGTGTTTATGAATTTGAAGTCTTAATTTTTATTTTTTGCTTCAAAAAAAAACTTCGGGGGCTCCGCCCCCGAACCCCCGGAAGAGGGGGGGGGGGGGGGGGGGGACTACCCTCATATTTTTTCTAGCCTACTACATTTATATATCCTAGTTCCGCCCCTGCATACACTGAGACAGCAACACCAATGTTGAATGCGGCAAAGACCCCAAGAGTCATCTTAAGTTGGTGCTTCATCTTGTACAAGTTGTACATGTGCTTTGCGTGAAGGTGGAAAGGCTCGTCATGGCCATGGGCATGCCCTCCTCCCTTACTCTTCATATCTGTGAAGTGAAACCCCCGGTTCCCTGTCACACCGGAACAAATTTCACCATTCCAACAAGGCATGTAATAGAAAAACCACATATAGGAGTCTCTATTTTTAACAAGTATAATTTTATAAAAGCACAATTAATTGGACTATCCACAAGATAGAATTTTCTAAAAGCAGTTAGACATTGGGAAGCTCCATAAAATTATCTTCCTACTTGCATTTGAGACTTAAAGATACGTGACATATGTCGAAGTTCAGTGGCATAAGCATTTAAAGGAGTGCTGCATGAGAACCAGTACAAACAGAAAGTTATCACAAAAGCTCATTTTGAAATTAAGAAAAATGAATTAAAAATAATGATTATGAACATTGACATGAGTCAAAATACTAAATAGAAGAAGCATACTTTGCCGCAAAATTCACAGCAATACTTGCTATGTTGACTGACTTCCATCTTCTTAACTTGCTTCCTCAAACTAGCACCATAACGAGTGCCTGAAATATTGAGAAGGACAAATAGAAAGTTATCACAAAGGCTGGTTTGCCAATTAGAAAAATACAAGTCCAACTGCAAACAAGCCTAAATTTAAGGTGTCAGCAGGAAAATATATTATCTTGCTGGTTTTTTCATTTCAATATGCAATCATGATCGCCCACCAAAGGCCTATTCCTCTCTATCCCCAAAGCTATGAGCCTATGATCTACTTTCAAATGAAATATATCAAAAAAAAGGTTGAGCAACAACCTTGACAGTCCCCACTTGCCTTGTCCTGAACCTTAGTGAATGATGTAAATAGCAGGTTATGCCTTCAAGGATATAGGGTGGAAGGCTACTTCTACACTTACATTTACCTAAGTGTCAAATTCATATTGTAGAATTTGAACCCTTGACGCAACAACTTCAAGCAAAGCTGGGGTTTTTTCACTTTCAAAGTATTATGGTGAAAATCAAAATCATGTAGAACATATATACCTTTCATTCAAAAATTGGACTTATGAACTAAATGGTTAGCTACAGCTATAAACCTTTTATATCAAAAGTTGAATGATTCTATTGATTGGTATGAATTTTTAAAAGATGCAATTTTTTCGGTAAGTATAGCTTATATTTTGGATAAATTTTAATCCAAAAAATTGTTCCTCCTACAAGCTCCGAAAAAAGTAGGCATGTACTCAAATTTCATCATGTTTCTGTAACCGCATTGATAAGAAGGTTTAATCAACTGATTTCCTGTTGAACTACTGAAGTAAGTACATAATGCACAATAGTAGAAAAAATAAATATGGTTGCAAAATCATTTTCTTTATCAAGTTACTAAACACTAAATAGCATTAATTATAGAAATGCAAACCAAGATAAAGACGTGAGAATTATTTTCTGTGTTCTTATTATTTCTAATTATATGCTAATAAAAAAAAAATTACTTTTTCTTGTATACATAGATAAAGATTCTCCAAATATTCGAAATTAAACTCCGCAAATAACGTATAGAAATTTCAATAACAATAATAAAATTACAAAATAAGCAGCCCCCCAACCAATGGAAGAAATATAACCAAGAAATTGAACAAAATTATTCATATAGAGATAAAATCAAATCGATATCGTTGTACACATCCCAAAAACACTCCTAAATATATAACAAGTATCCAAAAAACCTTTACAAAATCAAAACAAGAAAAATTGTGTTGGATATTAGTTAATAAATCAAGAATTGAAAAATCGATTAAAGTGACTTTGTATCGACTTCGGCCTAATACTCAAAAGCTCGACTCAATCCGTTTAGGCAAAATTGTTTGCCACTTCGCCGCTTCGGGGTGCACAAACGAGGATCGACTCAAAATGTTTGACCGTGCGACCGTAGGGTTAGTAAACCACGCGATCACACGTCAAATTAATATCCGGTTTTTTGAGTAAAATCGTGCGACCGCACGGTCTATAATCGTGCGGCTGCATGGTTGTCCGGCCAGAAGATACCTTTTCGTAAAGGTGCATTGTTTGAAAATTGTGCATGGTTTGGGCCTCAACCACTTCGTCCACACCCTTTCATGATCTATATATAGGACCCTTTGGGTGTCCTATTCCTCACATTTTTGATATGCAAAAACATCTCTCATCCTCACTTCTCTCCTAAATCAAAATCATTTCATTTATTTTGATTTTCCTTCATTGCATCCTTTGGAGTACATAAGCCTATATTTTGTTCGTTGTACTTGTGTTTTGGAGTGCTACAAACACAAGTGAAGCCGTTGTATCTTGGGAGTCGATTGCCGAAATCCGTAGGCACCGTTGCGGGGCAAATTCGACTTAAGGACAAAGAGTCCAACTTTTGCCTCGGCTTTATCCCTTCTTCTCTTATTCTTTTTGTTTGTGTTTTTCTTTGCCGTTACTCTGTCCAATATTCGGCAAGGATTTACAAAACCATCATTATATTTATTTGGCGTCACTATTCACAAAATCCACCCAACAAATTGCTCTGTACAGAACAGAACATTGATGGTATCGAAGTGAATTTTATGGGTTTTGCATAGTTTATATACGTAACAGAACCTTGAGTGAAATATACCGATTTCAAATTCTACAAACTTCAAAAATTTCAACACAATTTATAAAATTAAGTGGGTTTAATACCAGAATAATTGTCAAGTTTCATCTTCAGAATCTCTCCTTCATAGGCAAAATGGTCAAATGTCCAACTGGGCTGAAAAAGCTCATTAAATCTTGATGAACTCACCGAAAACTAAGAAAATCCCAAAATCTAGTGGATGTGTGCGATGTGTGTGTGTGTGTTGTGTGTGCGTGAAGGACGAGGGGAGGGGAGGGGAGGGGAGGGGAGTTCCTTACCCAGGTTGATGGTGCCAGCGGCTGGGAGTGGTCAAGAGAGGAGAGACGACGAGAAGAGCAGCGAGAGATGAGAGCGAGGGAGGGAGAGGGAGAGAGAGAGAGAGACGAAGGCGGGAGTGAGGCATGGTGAGAGCACGATGGAAAGTCTATGATTTTAAATTTAGGTTCAATAAAAGGCGTCGGTGCCTTTAATTGATATATACGCGTCGTTTCAGTTTAAAACGACGCTTTTAGTTTTCACCACAACATACGAGTCGGTTGTTCTTAAGCAATCGACACGTATTGTTTAGACATAATTACAAAATTTTCATCGCCTTTTTATACGTATTTGTTGTTTCAAAACACGACGCATTTTTTGTTATTTTTTTTATCAAATCTGTACTAATGTCAGTAATTCCAATCAATAACAAAAATATTATTGGAGAACCTTAGACTCTTATCATTTAATTACATTTATTTTTAAAAAAATAAAAAATACAAGCACTTCACAAAAATCATATAATAATCCGTTTGATTGAAATGGTGAGATTTGGGTAAAAAGAAAAGTAATTTCAAGGAATTGAATTCCTGAAAATTGAAACTTTAATGTGTTTGATTTGTTTAATTTTCGAGGTAAAAAAAGAAGAAAAGTTTTCAATGTTTGTTATTTGATTGACATTATTTTTCATGACAATTAAAGTAAAATTTAGTTATTTTCGTATAAAAAAAACATTTTTTAACATAGTTGTACTTGATAATAATAATAATGTTAATTTCTAAAAAAATAAAAAATAAATAAAAAACACTCAATTAACAACAACAAATTGATCAAATGCGGCATATGTGATTTACTATGGAAACCAATTATCACTTATCCTTTAAACAATGGAGTTTTTAGTTAAATAGGCTTGGCAATCAATAATTTTAGTAATATAGACCTCTATATTGAAAAGTCAAAATTACCCTTAATGAATAAATTGTAAGATATATCTTTTCTTTATTCTGATTGATTTAATTCAGGACTAATTATTAGGACTTTTCGTAACTCTTTCAATTGTCCTAAATACTCTTTATATTTTGATAATTTTTCAAAGGCTTTGAGATGATCTTGTTTAGTTATATATCCCAATACTATTCCTTTCTATGATTCTTCTTCTATATCCTTATGTTCAAGTGATATATTATAAACTATATTTATATTTTTGACAGTTTCAACAGAGTTAAATCTTATATTATTTATGTAAACGTAATCAATATCTTTATATATTTCTTCTAATTTGGACTGGGCAACAAAATATATGCCTTGATATTTTTCAGTAATAGTTAATAAAAAGAAATATATTTATCATCCAAATACAGTTTATCACAATCATTAGAAGTAGATGCTTGTGAAGTGTTCATAAATTCAAACGATCAGGATTATGTCTAACTATTCTATTTTCTTGATCTAAGGTTCTTAAAACTAAAACTGTGAATCTAATTTCAGTATTTCCTTGTAACCAAATTAGATGTTGTTGTTGTTGTTGTTCGTACTAAAGATATCTGATGGTATTTAGTATTTTTCCCCAGTTGTCTTGATTATTTTCTTGTTTTAATTCTCTGAGAAGTTTTTCTATCACTCTGGATCTTAATTCAAATGTATTATCTTTAACAATTCTAAATATCTCAATATCTTCTCTATCATCATTGTTCATAATTAAAAATAACAAGCATGTGGAAGCATATGATTAAAAGAATGTAATCAAAGTATGTAAATGGCAGTAAGTAAGCTTATAGTAATCAAATAGAAATAAACAGGTTTTCCCTCCAGTGTCGTCATATAGCTGCCTTGCATGTACTCAATCAATCATTTGAATTAAATGAATATTAGATGTTTTTTAATAAATCGGGTCCACAATTGCTTCTGCAAAAAGTTTTTCAATCAAGGTTGCACTTCTCACTCTAGAGAACTAGCCGTGTTTCCACATACACTATCTCACAGTATTCATGGTTTCTGTTTTCACCCTTATCTCGACTCCTTTTAGAAAGACCTTACTTAGAAATTTTCCAAAACTACATGTTTTAAAAACAAGTTTTAAAATTGAAACAAAGCTCAAATATTATCTCAAAACGCCACAACACATCAAAAGGCTGAAGGGATTTTTGCTAAGCAACAGTTTCTTCAAAGAAGAAAACTCATTTTGGAAAATATCAATACTGCCGAGGGTCATAAGAAACTTAACAAAACCCTTTTTTAAGAAAGCTTTGATAAAACTCAAACATCGTTTCATTCATAGATTGACATTGTACATACTGCAAACTATATACAGACACCTTTGGTACTCACCTTATTACAAACTTTGATATATTCACACTATCTACCAATATTTTTCTTGAAAACAAGTGGTATAAACAAGTTTTGAATAAAAGCGTACAAGTGCTTGACTCGGATATTTCGGGATACCCCTTCACTGAATCTCTTCTCCCCTTTTATAGTGGTTCTGGATTATTTTCCTCCTCTCCTTTTTGGTGACAAGAAAGGACTCTTATCTGTAATAATATTCTTGTTGAGTAGTCATCAACCACTTTTTTGGTGCATTTATTTTCTTGCTAGTTGGCTTCAATAATTCTTGACAAGTTATCTTTCGGATTGTGACAAAACACCACAGCTTTTCTTTAATACAGTGACTTTATTAAAATAGTGAGTGAAGGGTCTTTGACATGGCAGTTACCTTTCATTATCTTCTTATTGTTTAGTGACCACAGTTTTTCTTTAATAAATGACTTTATTAAAGTAGTGATAAAGGGTTACTATTTGACAACATTATTTTTCCATCCTTGAGTCAAAGAAATCTGCTGGGAATTTTGTACTATCGAGTGATGCATGCCTCATATCTTCAACAAGACAGTGTTCACATCTATATTCTGGATGGTCCCACATTATCTTGCATAGCTCTTTGCGTATAGTTTCACTTCCACTTACTTCATTGATGATAATTTTCTCAAGTATGTGGTCCAATTCACAAATATCTACTTCTTTAGATGGAAATCTTGCATTGGAGTAGATTACATGATTATCTGAAGGATATAACCAAATTTTTTTCTTTTTATCTGTGATCCCTATCTTGATACAATGAAATGATGGGATCATCGTTCCTTCATATTTATCCCATTCCATTGTGGCTGAAAAGAATCGGATATATATGTTCATACTTTTGATAACTTCAGTAAATCTTCGGACGATCTTTTTAACATCTATGGGAAGTTGTGAAATTTCCCTTAGATCCTTGCTTGGATATATGCAGAGTATATTCCCAAGTTTAAAGTAATTTTGAACCCAATTAGCTGGCGCTCCTGGATAGAAATATCTTGTTGTATTTTTCATAGTGTAGGATCTTCATCCATTTCCCTACTTCGAGATACCAATCTGATAGTATATTGAAAATAACAATAAAGAAGAGAACTTCTTCATAGTTATCTTTGTTTGGTAATTTTTGTTCGTGGCAAACTTTTACAACATCTTTTGGATTTATTTGCTTAATATGGGATTTGAAATCAATATCATTCCTCTGTGAAGAGGTTTCCATAACCTTCTTGGTATCTTGATCATCCTTCTTGAATGAAGGCTTTGCATCCGTTTCCATATTTTCAATTCAAACATTAGGATTAATTTTTCCATGTGAAGGGGTTCCTAATATTCTCTTGTCTTTCCCTTTATCCTCGGGAAGAGTGCTAGTATTCATAAGACCCGGTGAAGGGTTACTAGACTTTGCATAAGTATTTTCTGCCGAATGAGCTATCTTGGTACTGCCAGAAGGCTTTCTTGTATATTTTGAATTTGCATATCCAAACAAGAGACTTTAAGTTCAAGTATCTGGACTTTTGTCTTTAATTCCTTCAGCTCCATTTCTGCTAAGATAATCAGGAAGAAAATTAGACTGTCCTTTAATATATTCAATATCAAACTTGAAATATGAAAACCATATCTGGATTCTGATAATGTATCTACTGGCAATAGATGGATCAACATTATTTTTTAAAAATGCTTTAACTTGTGTATTATCAGTTCTAATCAAGAACTTTTTTAGTAGCAAGTAATCTTCATATTTTTGTACTCCTCTTTTCACAGCAATGAGTTCTTTTCTATTTGTTTCATACCTCGTTTCAACTTTTTTGAATGTTCTTGATGTATATCCTACAAGTATTTCGGGACAAGAACAATTCTTTTCACATTTATATTCTTTATGATTCTTTTTTACCCTAAGTACTGCTCCCCAGTAGTTATCTGAAGCGTCAGTTTCAAGGATAAAGAAATCTTCTTCCTGTGGAATAATAAGTTTTGGTAAGTTTTAATTCAGATTTTACCTTCCTGATGTTTTTGCTATCTTGTTCATCCCAAGACCACATTACATTTTTCCTTAATTTTAGAAGAAAGTAATTTTTTAACTTAACACAATTTTCAATATCTTCTTCAGCATAATTTAATATACCAAGGAAATTTTGTAAATGTTTTTTATCTTTGATTTCTTTAGGAAAATCTTGAAGTTTTTCACCAATATGAGATTGCAGTTACAATTCTCCTTATTTTATAAATAATTCAAGAAATTCTATCTCTGTTTTTGCTATCTCAGCTTTCTTTTGAGAAAGTGTAATACCTTGTTTTTTCATGATATAACAAAACTTTTCAAGATGTTTAATATGTTCGTTCATATCTTTTGAATGAATAAGTAAATCATCTATGTAGACAATACAAAAATGAGTAATAGGTTTTATTACCTCATCCATTCTTCTTTGGAATATCTATGGTGCATTTTTCAATCAAAATGACATTACATTCCATTCAAATTTTCCTAAAGGATTAGGAGTGCTAAATGCAGTTAAAGATTTGCTATCTTCTATGAACATAATTTTCCAAAATCCTAATTTACAATCGAACTTTGAAAATATCTTCTTATTTTGTACTTGTTTAATAAGGATGTCCTTATTTGACAAGTAATATCTATCAAATTTTGTAACTTCGTTTAGCCTTTTATAGTTAATCACCATTTTGACTTTTCCTCTTTTTATTTCACTGTATTTCCTAACCATAAATACTGGACTACTATGTATACTTTTACTAGGCCTAATTAGTTTGGCTTCTAGTAGTTCTTTTATTTGGACTTTAAGTTCCTCTTGGTCTTCAACACTGTATTTTATCGGTTCAACTCTTACTACAGTATCTGGTTTTATAAGTTCTTTCTTAGCTTTAACCTTATCTGTATCACATTTTTCTGTTGGGTTTTGAGAATAAGTTTGAGAAATTTCTTTTCAAAGTTTTTCCAACTTATCTTCTATTGTCATTTTTAGCACATTAATTGGTTTAAATTTTTCTGTACTCCAACATCCACCACGCTAGGTTGAGAACCTCTGATGATTAATTTCTTTGTAAGCTATGCTTACGGCTCTTATGATTTTAGGTGTAAACATCTTGTGTGCACAAGGTGTTGTGAACATATATTTATCAATAAATTGAGTAAAATGTGCATATTTTAATAGGAAATTTTGTCCTAATAAAATATCACATCCAATTATAGTTGACACACACACACACACACACACACACACACACACACACACACACACACACACACACACATACTTCTCTAAGAGATATTAGAAAAGGTATTTGTGTAGTATATTTGCTATATATTATCTTGTTTCCTCCTACTGTTGTAGCAGTTACTGTTGAGACTGTGCCCAAAATGTAGTACATTGAACTATCAACGAAGGCCCAATAGGGGCCCAATGGACCTTAGCCCATGATTAAAGTCTAGGGTATCACCTTGGGCCAACTGTCGAGGTAGAATAGCACGCGAACTTCTTTGACCGAACTGATTTATGTATAGCCGATGTGCTTTATACTTAGCCGATGTGCTTTACGGTGACATCCCAGACGAGTGATGGGACAAATGATGGAATCAGAGATGTGACACCGCCTTTACCAAGAAGTGACAGGCACCCATCCCCTACCAAACGTAGTAATGATTACTGTCAAAAAGCAAGATTTTCCTCTCCAACAGTTAGGGTAAATACACGTGTAAAGTCCACCACGTGTCGCCATCCAAGACTATAAATTCCTCTTTAAATAGGACGCTCCTCCCACCTTAGAAGGGGTTAGCAATCTTATACTCTTAACTAAATATTTTATTCTCACTCCATTTTCTTTCTTTTACACACTTATATTCCCCGCACCCACTTTATATCTGCTTGAAATGGGCATTGACTTTAGCATCGGAGTGTAAACGGGAGCCACCTCGGCCTCCTTTACAAACTAATTGTTTGTCACGGTGCGCAGGAGATCCACGTGTTCAAGAGGGAGGAGCTGAGACGTGTTGGTCCAAGGTCCGGCCGGATTTTTTGGTCAACAGTTACAATTTTCTTTGAGTCATATTTCCAATATTCAGATGGTAGTACATTTGGTAAGTAAAGACTTATAGTACTTCCTGTATCTAAATAAGCATGAAATTTTATTTCACGATAATTTTTTAAATTGAGTATAACTTCAAAATATGGACTCATGGGATTGGTATTTATTATCCTCTCCATGGTAATAATGATCTCATATTTTCATCTATCCTTGGTATAATAACTGGATTTTCTTTAAGTGTTATTTTTATATATCTCTGACATATCTAGTAAGGGCTTACTTTTCCAAGAAAGCTCATTCCTAATAATATAGGTGTTTGGCTAAGTCCATAATTATCATCCTTATATAAGATTATTTGTGTTTTATGTTCACCTTGATTCTCTCCTATAATTATAAAAGGGAAACTCAGATATCTTTTTATTTTAAGGTTATGTCATAAGTAATCTTTAAAGACATATTTTTGTGATAACTCATAATCTTGTCGGTGGCTAACAAATTTAGCATCTAC
This sequence comes from Ligustrum vulgare, assembly GCA_963555705.1. Taxonomy (NCBI): domain Eukaryota; kingdom Viridiplantae; phylum Streptophyta; class Magnoliopsida; order Lamiales; family Oleaceae; genus Ligustrum; species Ligustrum vulgare. The sequence continues at coordinate 50,119,516 of OY743174.1, forward strand.
ATGATTTTTATCTGTTCCTGTATCTATAAGGACAAGAAGATCATTCTTGATCCCTTCTTGGTTGATATATCTAGTCCTGATATAATATTGTGAGCTTGTTGGTTCATCAATACTTTGATTTTTAAGTCGTTCTATATTAACATTTCCTCTGTGTGGGAATCTTGCAATAATATTTTCTCCTTGTAGTCTCACACTACATTTTCTTATTATTATTCTTTCAGAATTAATTTCTTTAGCTTGTTTGTGAAAATCAAGCATTGTTTGTTCTGGTATTGTAACTTCATGTTCCTTATATTTTCTAGGTGGAATATATTGTGCCAATTCATCAAAATCTTTGTGTATTATTATGTTATCTGTTATTTTCCTTAAATTGCTATGATGGTTAGTACTAAAAGCAAATGTTGATTTTATACTTATACTAATAGCCTTACTTTTATGTAACATTTTCAAGTTTCCAATTCTATAATAGAGATTGAAACTTTGGTCTATATTTTCATCTGTTATTGAGATTGCATAATTTGGTTTTACTGTAAATATTATCTTCTGATAAACTAGATTTCCTACAACAGTTCCTAATAGAGCACCTATAGAATCTTGTAGAATTCTATTATCCATGCAATAAATTTCAATAGGTATATTCATACATTCTCTAAAGAATCCTTTAATCTTAACTTGGATTTCTTCAATTTCAATAAATTTTAACTTCTTCATAATATTTTCTGGGATATTGGATAATTTTTGTTTTAGCCATTCTTTAGTAATTATTAGGATTCTGGTTTTTCTCACTACATCTTCTATGTTAATTGAGATTTCTTTATAATTCATACTTACAATTGTTTTGTTCATCCTATAGAGTATTCCTAAGAATCCTTGATGAAATACATCTTTTTCTTGTAAGTCTAAGATTCTTTTAGTTATCTCCTTATATCTTTTGCTATCAAATGTAATTTCTTGAAAAATTCCTTCTACTGAGTCTTCAACTTCCTCAGTTGTTTCAATATCTAATCCTTGTGCTTCCTAAATTTCATTCATATATATTATTTCTTCAGATTCTTCATCTAATGATGATGTTTTCAACTCATAAATACTACTACATTCACTGTCTAAATCCTCTAAATACTCAATTTGTTCTATATCACTATCATCTATAAATTCTTCATAAATTCTGAGAGTTTTTATATTATGTTTATCTTTTCTCTTAGGACATTGGGGGGGGGGGGGGCTATGCATGGCCGGACCTGCCAGAGGCAGGTGAGGCCATGGTTTCAGGGCCCATATTATTTTTGGGTTTTTTTTTTTTAATTAATATTTCAGCCCAGGTCCATAAAATTGAGATTTGTTTGAATATAAAACTTTAAGGTATATGGAATATAATATTTTGTTGGTCGTTTTATATTAGTTAATACTTTTGAACTTTTTATTTTTTTGCAATTTTATGGTAAATTTGTATAGTTTGTTTTATGTGAATATGAATTTAATCTTTATTTTCAGTTTTTTCCTTAAAAAAATTTATATCTCGAAGAACTACTGTTTGGTTCAGGTCTACAAAGTCACAGATACGGCTCTGGGGCTATGTGTCCTTCTTATTACAAATGAAGCATCTACATTTCTTGATATATTTATTTTTGAGGTTTTCAGACCAATTTCTTTTCTTGAAATATTTTTTATATGACTTGAAATTTCATTTCTTAAATTTTTTAAAGTTTTTGAATTTTCTTTTATGTTTTTTATATGGCTTATATTTCTTCTTATGACATCCAAATTGTTCTATTTGACCTATATCTTTGTAACAACATAAAGAGTTCTTCCTTATCTTATATGCTTTTTTTTCTAGTGCTTCTCTGCATCAAATACTTATCATTCTTTTTGTAAATTCAATTCTATTTCCAAGACTATATATATATATTCCTTCATCATCTCCTTCAGGTAATATTTTATTATATTTTTTTAATAACTTAGTTCCCCATGGGAATGGTAATTTTGTGAAGTAAGATCTTAAGATTGGCTCATTATCTGTATAATCTCCTTGTCTGATTGTATAGTATAATTCTTGAAATTTACATGTATATCTGTCTAATTCGCACATATCGCACATTCTTAAATTTTCTATTGCAATCATTCCTTCATTATATTCATCTTGTTTTCTAGCTTCTTCACCAATTGTGTATCTATCTCCTAAAAATTCTGTTCTTAGGGCTCTTTCCAATCTATTTAATATATCTCTTATACTTTGATCATTTAGATTATTTCTATTATCTAATGCATCAGTTTTTTTTCCCCATATTTTATTCTTCTTTTTATATTTACAGGTAGGTTTCTCCACCATTCAGACACTATATCTTTAAATGTATGTTCTATAAATCTAAAGGTTGTATATGTGTCCCATTTATTAAATTGTATTGTTAAATCAGTACTTTTTGTCCATGTTTCAATAGTTTTGTTTGTATCTACACGGTCTAAATCTAACCATATTCTTGTCGCGTGAATTTGTTCGTTATATGATTTTATTGGATTAACTTCTTTTATGGATTGTTTTCTAATATTTCCACTATATTTATTCTGGGTTTTTCTATATCTTTGGAATCCTTTTTTTCTAGGTATGTTAGTTCCATGTGGATTATTTGTATCTTCATCATTACTAAATTCTTCTTTTACGTTACTTGCATACGGATTTGTATTCATTTTAGTATTTTCTACTTGTTTTGCTAATCTTCTAATTGATTTTTATATTCATCATATTCTTCTCCTATAGATTCTAAGAATTTTCTTTCTAATTATTCTACATCTATTATCATAAATTGTTTTATTTCAGGTGTTTTTTATTTTCCTTTATTTTTACGTTTAATTTTTCTTCTGTAATCTTGAGGATGATTAATTATGATTTTATCTTTTCCTTTTAGATTTTTATGTAATATAGTGTTTCCTATTTGTAAATTATATTCTAAATAATCTAATTTCTTATTCATTTCTTCAAATCCTTCGTTCAAATTATTTTTTTGTAAATGAGGATAACTTGATTTTTTATGTTTTTCTACATTTTTTAGAAATTCTTCAATTATATTTTATTCTTCTGATAAATTCATTATAATTTTTTGGTTCGTAATAGTGCTCTGATACCAATTTCACCAGAGTGCGCAGAACACACTCTTTGTTTTCTTAAGGAATTATATGCGGAGCGGAATTATAATCCTCTTGTGATTCTTGTCATAAATATTTCTTCTAGTCTTATTTCGTTTATTTCTATTAATCTCAAATATTCAATATGTTGTTTAATCAATTTTTAAAGTTCTTCGTATAATTCTATAGCTTTGGTACTTGATTCTCCTTCAATACTAATTAATTATGTATATTCTCTATGTAAACTCCTAATTAAATCTTTCCTTTTTTCCTCAAGTATGTGGAGGTCGTAAACATGCATAAATTTAATTAGGTAAAAACTAATTTAATTATTTTGTTTTCAACAAAAATTATTTGGGGACTAAATTGAAGTTGTTTTATAGTTAGATAGCTTTGATTAAAAATCCTATATATGAGTGTATTCTAGGAAGTATGAATGGTTGAAGTCCATTTTTAAAAGCTTATAGTTTCAAAGTTTATTTGCCAAAAGATTATGGTTGTTGGATCTATTTATGGATATTTTCCTTAAAGAATTGATTTGCCACCAAAACATGGAATTGCACCATCACTCGAGGAAAGTAAGAAATGAATTTTGAAGGCAAATCTAACATTTCAAATACCAATGAAGGCGAAAAGTGAGAAAATATTTTCCAATTTCTTGACAAATACATCCAATCTAACGTTACCGAGACATAAAACCAACCTCTATGCATATCTCTGTCATGCATGTAGCATTTAAAAGTCATTGATGAAAGCAAAATCAAATATAATTATGAAATATGATTTTAAAAGAGAAGTACACATTTAAGAAATTGAACTTTAAGACAATAATATTAAGTCAATCTAACGTGCTATTAAAACCATTAAAACAACAAACTTCATGCATAGCATGAGAAAAAGCTAGCATTTAAATTTTAACCATAACATGTAATTCCTTCAAAAAAAAAAAACATGTAATCCTTATTTGGCCCCCATTTTTCATTTCACGGGATTTACAAATTTTACCAACTTTTCAATCATGCATTTCATATATTTTGATCAATTACTTCACTCCGACACAGCCACGCCCTGGCTGGCCTGGTCTCCATCGGTGCCATCATAAGCAAAATCTTTATAAAAGGAAATAATCTAATATTATCATACAGTAACAGTGTCTTAAAATTGTAAAATAATCGATAATTTAACATAGATGTAAACTACATAAATTATATTTAAAACAAATGACAATGTAAAGTACAATAAAAATGTTGAGGTAGATAATCAACGCCTGATGGTTTCCAGAGCATTAGTGACGAATGTATAAATGACAAGTTTTGCTTCGAATTAAAAACTTGTTTGTATCATTCAAATACAAATTATAAAAGAGGAAACTACGAACCATACATATTTCACGAATAGATATAAGTCTCTTAAAACTGACAAATGAAAGTCTTCTCATGGCGGAAAAGGTGTAATTGTTGACAAATGCAGATGTTGATAGGTGTGAACGATTGTAGAAATTTGAGCAAGTTTGTTGGATATGATCCATGAGTCATTGTATTACTAAGAAAATGTTGTTCGGGATGTAAAATAGTTCTATTTTCTTTTTATTCGAATTGTCAATCAGTCAATGACTTGATTGTAAAAAATCAAGAATATAAAGAAAATAAATTGTTTGTGCGACATTTTTTATTGTACTAAATTATTAAGAAATAATTTAATTAAAATATTAGGATGATTTTTTTTTATTTGTTTATTGGATTATATTTCCATATTATATGACAATTACATTTTAGTAAATTTATATATTGATTGAAATTTATTTAATAATATTTAATTAAATATTAATAAAACAATTTTGCTATTGAGGTGTTGATGATCGACAGTCAACCATCGCTCCTAACTCGTTGACAATCCTGAACTTGTCGTTGTCACCAATTCAAGTTTTGTTCAATGATGGTGGTTATGCAAATAGCGTGGTGGTCTTGACGTGGTGCTTGTGGCTGACTTTTGATGGTGGTGGTGATTATATATAGATGGGTTATTTTTGTGAGTATAATGCTGCTTGTACATGGATCTGTATATAAAATCTCTGTACATGTAGCAACTCTTTTTTTGTAGTTACCCTTATAATCTGATAGAAAAACCTTGTTCTTGCTACTTTAGTGCCAGAACACACCCACAGGCCCACATCGATAGAAAGAGGGTTTCTCGAGGCCCGAACGAGAGCATATAATTACAGCGACTCAAAACTCGAAAATTGCAACTCGTGTTTAAATCTTAATAGTTTGTTGGTATCTCAATAGATAGAATCTACTCATGCTACTGATTTATAAATGATGGTATAATATCATCGCAAGTGATATGATGTCCATGGTGAAAAATATTTTCAATGAAACATTGTCAAGTACTCGACATTTTAAATATTATCACATTAGTTAGATACTTGACAACATTTCATTGACAGTAAGCACTATAAAAATTGCCCGCTGTAAGCATATCACCATCGATAATACCATCGTCAAACAATGTTTAATGTTGAGCGGGGGTTGGGGGTGTTATTTGTTATTGTTAGATCACAAATTATATTCAACAAGAGTTTAAAATTCAAAAGCTACTAGATTATGGATCGTTACAATTTTCAACAAAGGCAGCCGTAATGTAATGTCACTTTTAACAATCCTTTTCATTGATAATCACCCTTAACGGCTTAACCAAATGCTAAACATAAATAGTAGAGAATAAATGCACTTCCTCAAGTTTTAGTAAATGATTTACACTAGCAAGTAGCAAATAATTTATTTAAAAAAAAAAAAAAAAAAAGAACTTGAGTATCAACCCAACCTACTTTATTTCTTCACAATCTCTATCGTTTTCCACAAATAAAATTCTTTCATTGAAAAAATGAACTTTTAGTTTGGTAAAAGTTTTTTGTTTGGTGATGTTTTTGAAATAAAACATTTGGTTGAAAAGTAATTCTAAAAAATACGTTTAATATATTTAAAAATTGTTTGAGAAAATATATTATTTAATAGCTTTTGCTGGTTATACAGCAGGGACTACCCCTCTTGTGACGGTAACCTCTACTGTACAATCATTTTTAATCTATTTATAAACTTGTTTACAAATAAAGTTTGTGTTTGATATTGTTTAAAAAGAATTTTTTGGAAATGAATAGTGATTTTTAGGAGAATTGATGATTGAGATTTGATTGAAAAGTCAAATATTGTAAGTTTGACTTTTAATATATGGGTGAGATTGAATACTGTAGAAAAAGAGAAAATTTTAAAGAATACCAAATAAGGACAAAGTAACGAATTTTATAAAGAATGAATGGTTGAGATTGAGTTTAAAAAATTTTGATAAAAAAATTAGATGGAACAATATATAATATAGGAAAGACGTGTGTGACATGTACCAATATAGATGCCAAACAAAAACCCTTTCAAAGACAAAATAATTAATCACTTAAAAAACCCTTATAAAAAGTTTCATAATAGCCAGACAAAATAATTAATCACTTTATTATTTCTTTATTTTCTCTCTGTCATGGAGAGAGACGAGCCACTAACACCGGCCGGTCGGCTCTTTCTCCAGCCGGAAACGAGCCAAATTATCAACTGCACAATCGGCGTAAAGAATCCAATAGACGCCGACGCTATCAAAGCCGAAGTGAAAAACTCTGTATTGCTCAAACACCCTAGATTCTGCAGTCTCATGGTCAAACACTCCTCCGGCCGCGAGTACTGGCGGAGGACGGAGGTCGACGTCGACCGCCATGTTCTCGTATTCGATAAACCTCTCTCTGATGACTCGTCCGTCTCCGATGAAGATTCTGTCAATGATTATCTTGCCGATCTATCGGTTTCTTCTCCACTAAGTACTGATAAACCACTGTGGGAAATTCACCTACTCATGGCGCACAAATGCATGGTCTTCCGCTTGCACCACGCTCTCGGAGATGGAATTTCATTGATGTCGATGCTTCTCTCTTGCTGCCGGAGAGCTGATGATCCTTCGCAGCTGCCAACAGCTGGCGGCGTAGGAACCTCATCGACACCGAGGAGGCGGCGGAGTCTTTGGACGTTAATTAAAGTAGTGTTGTACACGTTCGTGTACGTTTTGGAGTTTATGTTGAGGTCTCTGTGGCTGAAGGACAAGAAAACCGTCTTCAGCGGCGGCGCTGGGGTGGAGCTCTGGCCGCGGAAGCTGGCCACGGCGAGGTTTAGACTTGGCGATATGAAGACCGTCAAAAAAGCTATTGTTGACGCGGTAAGTCATTACAAATTGTTTGATTATTTAAATGATTTAGCGCAGTCGGATTTTGACTATTTATATTTTATACAACTGTCTGAATTTTTTTTGTATCCTAAAAAAAAAAAAAAGAAGAATCATTCTATTTGTGAATTTCATACACGCTTTTATCAAGTTTATTATCAAGTGCATCATAAGATTAGACTTATCGAGAATAAAATGGGTATAAAAAGAGTTTCCGTTGCACATAAGGCACTGAGCTTATTGGTAATGAGGCGGAATTTTTATGTACAATTTTCTTCAATATTTTGTGAATAGAATTCAAAAACGTGTCACCTCATCTACAAAGAAGACACTACACGACTCAATAAATTTGGAGTTGTGCTCTAATCAATTGTGAAAACAATGTTTGCGTGACATTATTAAAATCTCTCAAAAAAAATAAAAATAAAAATAAGAGCTGACTCGTAAGCTTGTGAATGGCTAGGCCTATGAGGCCCACATACTAAAGGCTCGAAATTGAAGCTAGGTTGTAGATACGAGCCGAGCTCGAGTGTCTATCTACAAATTAGGTTTAATTTTCATAAAATTATGTATAAACTCAACATCTTTACATAGGTATAATCCTTTACATATGTGTAATCCACACTTTAGCGGCCCCCACCTACTCTGCTTTGGCCATTGATGAAGGATATAAATCGCATGATAAGCCTCAAGTGGTGCAGGATTGAGGGCGTATCATTTAACTTCACTTGTCAAGGACCTCTTTCATTTTTCAAGATTCGAACCCTCACCCAATAGTTACGAGGGAGACTGAATTTTTCCACTCTCACATTTCACCACTTGAGCTATGCTCTGAGGGCAACCCAACATCTTTACATGCTTTTATGCTATCTTGATTGTCGCATTAAAACTAACATACCAAATATAAGAATGACTGGCAACTAACTTTCATCTACAAGTATAGTTCAAATTTTGAATACATACACATGGTGAAGTATCTTCTTATCATTCTTAGTATTATTATTATAAATTTTATTTGTAAGTTGTAATTTTTAACCATTATAAAATCTCAAATATGTATAAAAATAATAATAATAATAATGCCTGAATTTTATGTTTTTCGCTAAATGCAGACCATTAATGATGTTCTGTTTGGGGTATTATCTTGTGGTTTCTCAAGGTACTTGAACATTAGATCGCCAAAAGGTAAATTTCATTTTAATTCTAGTCACTTGCTAGACATATATGTTACGCAACAATAAAAATATAAAATACTTCAAGATTTAATTTATTTTAATTTCGTTAGTACTCTCTAATGTGCCATCGATATGATAAACTGGATTTACATTTTTCTTCTAGATCTGGGAGAGGGGCTTCAACTCACAGGTGCTGCCATGGTTAATTTAAGACCACAAGCAGGACTGCAGGTCTGATCCAATTTCTAAATTTTATGAGCTAAAGAAGGAATCATTGGTATCGAATTATCTCGTATAAAAACTATTTCTCGATAAACATTTGATTATAAAATTTGTTTATAAACAGATACATGACATCTCATTGTATCATTTTCTGAAAAGTCCAAAATTTTCGTCCACTATTTTTTACTTTTCAATAAAATGAATCAATTATATGTCAACACGTAATCATTTATATACAAGATTTATAAACAATTTTTTACCAAATAGAGGCTAAGCTATTTCGCACGAAGAGAGAGAGAGAGAGAAGTTGAATATCATGAACGTAGTTTTTTGGGTCAGAGCAAATGATTAGTTTATTTCAGGATGTATCAAAACTGATGAATAACGACTCAGGAGATCGTTGGGGCAACAAATTTGGAATGATGTTGTTGCCTATTTACTATCACAGCGGTGGTTCGAATCCACTCGAGTATGTTAAGAGGGCCAAATCAATGATCGACAAGAAAAAGTTATCTCTAGAGGCCACCTGTTCATACAGAATTGGGCATTTTGTCATGTCATTTTTGGGGGCAAAGGTGACTTTTTCCTCAAGTGAACGCAACTCCAAGTTTTCAGTATGTTTTTTTTGTTACTGCATATTAATCTTGATTTCTTGTTTTCATGGTGCTGTAGCTTGCCAGCGTTCTTAATTACAGAATTGTTTGCAATACAACCTTTACTATCTCGAACGTAATCGGCCCTCAAGAGGAGATTACTGTGGCAGGCAACACTGTGACATACCTTAGGGCAAATTCAACCGCCTTACCTCATGTAAGATTTTTCATGAACGTTAGCGCATGTTTAGTACACAATGTTAGATGGATAGAACTATAAAGTAATAACCCCTCATGGGCTGGTCGAGTTGGTGGAGTAGGTGAGCTCGGAGACCTTTGGTCATGAGTTCAATTTTTCCTACCAACACTTTTTTTGATCGAGATTGTCGCATTAGGCCTGCTAGTGCGGTTTACCTGACTGACGTTAGTGCAGGCTATTGTGTCAACTCGAGGGTTTACCCAGTGGGTAGCTGCTGGGGATTACCTCGAAAAAAAGTAATAATGTTCGATCCAATCTACAAAACAAGTGCAATATATGTATAGAATGTAATAGAAATTTTAACCCACCCTATCCCACTCCTGTTGTTGGCTGTGCAGGCAATTACTATGCATATGGTGAGTTATGGTGAAAGAGCTGATATGCAAGTCCTGGTGGTCAAGGACTTAATTCCAGACCCCAAAGTTCTAGTGAAGTGTTTTGAAGATGCCTTGCTTGAAATGAAGGATGCTGCGGAAGCAAGTACCAAAACTTGACATCGACATCTTTGCCCATGATCGAACGCTCCTTTATCCCACGTCACCAATTGACGAATGCTGGGGAAGGAGTGAATCAATTGATTTAAGCAACCACAATACGGTATTACTTTATTCATGTATATTGAATAAAATCAACAACCTCGCCATAAAAATTTACAATGTATGTAGAAAATTCTACATGTAACTTGGATGAATGTATATATATAAATACTAGTTATATCACCCGTGCGATGAACGGTATTAGATATATACAAAATATTTGAAGTAAAATGTAAAAAAATTAAACTTATAAAAAAAACTAAATTCTAAAATATGGAATATTCTTTATTGATCTGTACATATTTATGAAGTATAAATTAAATTAAAAAGTACAAATTATTTCAAATTCGCAAAACTCATAAACCAAAACTAATGTCTATCAACTGTCACTATCTAAATATATTTTTCTGGTGAATTTTCTCTTGCAATCACGGATTCACAAACGCAATATTTCCCAAAGGTATTATCACTTGTTCAATTAAAATAAGACCGTTTCAATAAAAATAGGCCTTACCTTAAGCAATTGAAAATCTCCAATCAGTTCTTCAGCCTAAACCGTTTTTCTTGTTCAAATATCACAATCATAGTACCCATCACTCCATTTCAATGCCTAATAGATTAGATTCACATGTTAATAAGTCATGACCAACAAAAAAAATTGCACAATAATCAACATGAAATGTAGCAGCAACAATCACCCAAAACTTCCCTTTTGAAGCATGTCCAAAAAAATCCTTTAAAAGTAGAATAAAGTCATGAATCTGAAGCTTTACTGGATGTTTTAATTAGATCCAAGACTTGCTCCAAAATACACTCACAAAAAAAAAAAAAATTGCAACGCAAAACATCAAAAAACATACCATCCTACACATTCTTTACCCAACAACCATGAATATCAACCAACAACCAATAAACAGTAACCATGAACATCAACCAATAACCAATAAACAGTAATCTAACCTGAATGAGAAAATTATGACAATTGGATGATATAATTTTCATCTATTTTTTCGAAAGACTAAAAGCTAAATGCAACTCAATTTTCAATTTGTTCTAGGAATTTAAAAGGAATAATGATATCGGTAGTAAATAAAGCTCAAGAATGCAAAAAGGTTCATGTTCATGTGCCAACTTCACAACTAAGCTTCAACCACACCTGAGAACGGTGAAATTGAAATAAGATGTAGGTAACAAATTAAAGGCAGCAACTTGATTTCTTTGGTAACAATCCGTAGATGTGACAAACATAATGTTAACTTATCAAAAGAAAATTGTAGAAAAATGAAATAAACATGATACCTTCAAATGATTTTTTTTTTTTTTATTTCACAAAGGCACCGCGAGATGAGAAGAAGGCAGAGTTCTCATATAAATGAACTAATACCTCAGCTTCTCAACTTCCTACAGACCATGTGCCACCAAATTATTATTTTTTTTACGCTTTCAGGCTTATGAAAAACAAAGCTATTTCTCCTGCAGTGTCTATTTTTGTCTATACTCCAAAGTTGAAAGGGCTAACAACTGATCGCCCATACCGTATTCATGAATTAGTTCTTTCTAATAGCGATGATCGTGATTACAACATAAAAATAATGAAGATGATGTAATGTAAAGAACAACTTGTAAAAAATGGCGTTACAAATTAATAGAGTAACATCAATGACAATAGGATTGTGTTAATTTCATTTTTTTCCATTAATATTGACAAAAAATAAATAAATAAAAATAATCCTATTTTCAAATTTACAGAAATGATTAAAATTTTATTTAATTTATGCATTGGTAACAAAAATTTGATATTAAAATTGAAAATTTGGATTGAATGCTTCTAATACATATAATCTTGTTAATAAAATCTCTAAACAAAAAACACAAAACTTTATGTTCTTATGCCATCTCCATTCATAATAATAATAATAATAATAACCCCTTAATATCTACAAAATTAATCAATCAATTCGACAAAAGTCCAGAGATTAATCCAATCGATTACTCCAAGAATCCCTAACAGTAGAAGATGCATAAATATTGGGTATATAAGGTTCAGAATTTGAAAAATAGTTAATAATAATAAAATATATTTCAGAAAAACATAATTTATAATATTAAGGGTAATAAATAATATTAGGCGGACAACACTAATTTCAACAAAATTAAAAGCTGAAACTTCCAAAATATGTTACAAATCATCATCTTAAGGATCGAAGTTGCACAAGATACTATATTCAGATGCTATTATACTCATATATCACTTTATTCTTATTTTAACCTCAAAGAACACCTTATTCATATGGAGAGAACACTGAATACAAAAACTCAACATTGATTTCAATTGCAAATCAAGAAAAAGTCACCAATATATTGTTTGAAATAAAATTGTAGCACATATTCAAATCTTGAAAATAAAATTCTGAAAAAGGGCACAAAATCATTTTCTTGAAGTGAGAACTTGCCGACATTACCATTACACTTGCACGCAGGAGATGATTATGGAATTTTCTCATCTTATTAACTGCATATTAAAAAATGTATGAGGGTCCATGAGTTATGTAAATGGGCAAAGAGTTAATTATTATGTGTGAAACAGGGATATTTGATGGTCATTGATGGGGAAGAGAATGAACATCTTAAAAAAGCTCTGTCTCATTTGCAGACTCAGCTTTGGTGACCACAGCAGGAGGTGGAGATCCTATAAATAATTCTGTGTCTTCATCCAACTCGATTTCCCTGTACATACTCATCATAAAAAATTCTATTTCCATAAATGTTCGACCCATCATGTGTTTTAATATTATATTTCTTAATGTGTTGTATTTATTTTTTTTTCCAACGCAGTTGAACACGGTATGTATTCTAACATTATGTTTGTTAATGCCATGAATAGTGAGTATATATTTAGAGCTATTGTTTTCCTCATTTATGCAAAACACTAAAACAGTCAATTGGATGACATATTACATGCACAGTCGTGCATTATTTTACTTTCACATATTACACAGGAAAATAAACTTGCTTTTCTATTTTTTATCAGTTTTCGATTCATTTGGTTAAATTTTTTGTTAAGTTAAATCAGTATCCGTGTGTATGATCTAAATGGACTGAGTGAATAAAATCTGGACTTTATTTTTTTAACAAAATGAAGATAAGGCAGAAGCATTTGTTTTAAAATGATGCTAGCGGTTCGTTTTATTCATTGAAATTGAAGCAAAAAAGGGTATGTCAGCACAAAATAAAGTAGAACCATTCATTTTTTTTTTGAATCTCTGCTAGCAGTTCATCTTTTTCATTAAAAGTGAAGCAAAAAAGGGTCGAAATAAAAGCTCTCGTCTGAAACAAAACATATTTTGAACATGCTACCAGGCAGTGCCAGCAGATCCTTTTCACCATAGAAAGAGTTTCTTGTACATTAGAAGACGGATAACATACCATTCCGTCAGCAAAAAACATTTTCGAACTGTAAATGTCATCCGTGTTTTCAAAAATCGAATTCTCCCAAACTCGTACCATACGAACCTTGAAAGCCCAGTGCATTTTCGTTGGGTCGATGTCTGATACTATGTCAATGGTTGGGGCCATTGAGCTGCTACAATAGAAACAGAGAACAGAAAAAATAAGCCCAGATTTGCAAATTGTTGATTTTTCAAGTCACAAAGAACACAAGTATTTTCCAGATTTTCTAAGGGGACTCGTAGTCGTGGATTACCTTCCTCGTGTCTATGCAAATTGTGTAAAGAAGTTTTTCAAACAGTCGATGTTGTCTTTCTATGGGCATATGGTAGCCAAAAAATTGGAAAATGTGAAGAAATGAGTACAATTTCTAGTCTTTGATGCACTGTTTCAGCATGGGCAGATGGTATTTTCCAGATTTTTTAAGGGGACTCGTAGATTACCTTCCTCATGTCTATGCAAATGTGTGTAAAGAAGTTTTTCAGACACTCGTTGTCTTTCTATGGGCAGATGGTAGCCAAAAAATTAGAAAATGTGAAGAAATGAAGTACAGTTAGTCTTTGATGCACTGTTTCAGCATGGGAAGTGTGAGGGTGCACAGTTTCAGAGGCAATGATGGACTGAAATGCTATTTTTTTCTGTACAAATTTTAGATAAGATTTATTGTTATATTTTCATTAGAAATTTTCTATTAGGAAAGTGATGTTTTTTGGAGGGAAAAACATTGATGCTATCCTCCTTTTATATAGTTATTATAATATATGAAATGAACATAACTGAAATTATAGCAGAGACATTCTCATTCTTAACTAGAATCTCTCTGAGAATAGTATTTTCATTTTCCATTAAGTCATTTATCCTTTTACTCTGGTTGTTTGGACTATATTCGAATTCGATTCTCTCCTTCCATTATACACCTGTTTTCTTCCCTTCCCTTCATTTCAATTTCACTATTCATATTTTCCAAGACAGTGGATCCGGCAGCCACCTGCGCATTATGGTGCGTAATCTGTGGCATTCTGCTTCCAATTTATTTATTTTCTCTATATTCTCCAATTGTTGCTTATGCTCAACTTCTGCAGATTAATGACTTTGTTCAATCAAAAACAGATTTCTCATACAAGGAAAATTTAAATGAAGTCCTTTCATCATATAAAGGGGAAAAATGGCATTCTATTTATGATCTGATGCTGTTAGTTTGTGGAAAAGATAAAATTTCTCTAGACATGATTACAAATATCCAAGAAAACATTTCAGAGATATCACTTCAAGGAAATATCGTGTGCCTACGAGTACTTTCAATGCGATCATAACCCCTTTACTGAAATATAAATATTTGTTGCATAAAAGACTTCGCCTCTGTTTGGTAATACTGTGTGGTTTATAAACTGATTTACTTATATTTATGAGGTAAAAAATAATTGTTGAAAATTGGAGAGAAGAAATGTGTGTGGTTAAGAAATAGTTTAGAAAATTGTGCAGTTTATAAACTGATTTATAAATCAATTTATTTGGTAAAGTAAAAGAATATAGATGGCCCTAAACAATATCATTGCCAAAATTCTCATCAAAATATAGATACACTGTTTGCAATTAGTGTTTAAAAATAAGTTGGAAGTGAGATTTGATATTGAGAACTTTATAACATTTTTTTTTTTTAAAAATTCAAAACTTATGGTTAATAGAAAGATGATTTAGCATTGTCAAAACAACGAAGAACTAAGGGGCCGTTCTCTTTGTGTTTCGATTTTGAATTTTAAGTTTTGGATTTTGTTTTGAATTTTGAATTTTGGTTGTTTATTTTGAGATTGCTGAAAATATGTTCTCTTTGTAATTTTGGAAAACTGTTTTCAAAAATAGAAAACTGAAAAATGCGTTTACTTTGTAATTTTCTGATATATTTATTATGTGATATTTTATATGTAAAAAATGGTTGATTTGTTGAATTACAATAATTTTAATGTCAATAAATCAGTTAGTTCTCTATGTCAATAAATTCATCATTAATATTGTTTCAGTTAAACAAAAATCCCACCACATACCAAAAAAATCTTAACATGGATCTATATATAATGGCAAAATAACATAAGAACTTCTAGTGAAAGAAGTGTCTCACGTTTACCAAAAAATAAAAAAATCTTAACATGGATCTATATATAATGGTAAAATAACATAAGAGCTTCAAGTGAAGGAAGTGTCTCAAAAAAAAAAATCTTAATATAGATCTATATATAATGGTAAAATAACATAAGAATTTCAAGTAAATGAAGTGTCTCACATTTACCCAAAAAAAAATTAATCCAAAACACGCGTTTTGATCCAAAACGTGCGTTTTGGACTTTTTAATATAAAATATCCAAAACGCAATAAACTCGTTTTGAGTTTTCTTTGTATTTTTTTTTTTTTACTTTTGGAAAACGAATTTCTGAAAATGGGCAAAGTGAATGCATTTTCGATATTTCCGAAAATCGAAAACTCAAAACGAGTTGAAAACAGTAAAGAGAACATGGCCTAAGATTTCGCTATCTTTCCCAAGATGAAAATACCAACCACCAATTTTCCAACGCCACACGTTAACTGCACATATTGTAATTGAAAGTGGAATGTTGCTGCACTTAGACTCGCATTTGGTAGAAAGCATACAAAAATGAAGTACTTCCATTGCTCAAGCATTAATCCTCTCTTTTCTATTAAAATAAAAATAACCTTCACAAAATATGAGCCTTCCTCTGCCCCCAAGTACATACATGAGTAATCAATCAGGTACTGAAGTAATAAATAATGAATAAATAGTATTTGTTTGATTGTGATATTTTTTATATGAAGCATATTTCACTTTTCCTTGCATGATCTATTTCAGTTGGAAATGAAATACAAATAGTAGAGGTTCAAGAATACCTCATCAAACTCATCCTAGCATTCGTATGGAGCTTATTGATTAGTATTTCAAAACAGTGCCTATTGCAAAACTGCAGCAGTAGTTATGCTGAGGATGAAGAAAAGTGAACTTGTGTGTTTTATTTAGTTATATATGGTACTTACTTTCTATTGGATTGCATGTTAAGAATCACCAGCAAATAAGTACATCCACTGGGATCATTTGTTAAAACATCAACTTTTGAAAGATGCTTCAATTTATACAATTTTGCTGGCTGCAAGTGCAAGAAATAGATTCAGTATCAGTTA
Source organism: Ligustrum vulgare (assembly GCA_963555705.1). NCBI lineage: Eukaryota > Viridiplantae > Streptophyta > Magnoliopsida > Lamiales > Oleaceae > Ligustrum > Ligustrum vulgare. Next base: position 50,136,308 of record OY743174.1, read on the forward strand.
ATAGTATGGATTTATTTGGAATGCTTTCAAGGTAAAGTTCTCATACAAAAGCTGTTGAGTAAATTCAGAAAAGTGCCACAAAAATATAGTTATTTCAGTACTCATAGTAAATTTAGGCATCATAGGAGTTGTAAAGATCTTAGAACTGATAGAAATATAGGTCATACTAAAGAATTTTAGCAAGATCACCAGTTTTTGTGAGTTAGAGAAAACGAAACCCCATTCAAAGAACCCTCTCGAACCATCGAAAAACATAATGAAGACTAGCATTTTGCCCTGTACTAGTACATCAACAATAAAATGGCATCATTTTTCATAGATAGGAAATACTTGAAGAAACAGAAATCGGTGTAATTAATTTGAAGAAGAAACAGACCACTAATTTTAAAACTCACTCATTAAATAACTCCCCAAAAATTCTAATAATCGTAAAATTAAAAAATATAATATATATATATATATATATATATATATAATGTTGACAATTGAGATTCTAGTCAAAATTGGCCAAAATCTTAGTTGCCTTTATTAATACATAGAAATTGCCAACACTAAGAAGTAGTGTTGGCATTCCTTTTCTCCAATTAAGGGCTATGTAGAAATTGCCCTTCTTTTCTTTTGAAGGACAAAAATGAAAAAATAAATCAGTATTTGAGAACATTGTTGTCTCTAGATATCTATCTCACCAAAAGCAATGAAGACCAACTAAAAGACTGTTCAAAAAACTTAGTGACTGGTCTTGCTTCTCACAAATCTGATAAATCAAGTGAATTGAGAGCTACTATAGAGGTAAAAATGTTAGACATTAGACGATTGTAATGGGCTCATACCATTCAAAACATCACTCAGGACAATTTCTTGGTAGCTCCTAATTTTTCTTTTTCATTTTGTTTCTACATTACAACCGTCCAACCCCACATTATATGCGACCAATCACTTGTGTGTACATTACACGATTCACACTTTCCAGTACCACTGCGGAGTCGCTTCAAATCTAACAATATTTGTAAATTCTTCTATTATAAGTAATATAGCCCTTAGATTCAATTAACTTATGCGGATGTAATGTAGAAATTAGTTCCAAAAATAAAATGAATCTCCATGATCTTCCTTACCAGGGATTCATATCATATTGTATTTGAGAGTTCCGCTTCAAGGAAACGACAACCTCGCATGAACTTTTCGTTTTTGAATATGAACCAGTCTTTCCTGCGAAGCAATGAGATTCATTTCAGCATTCACTCAAAAATTATCTGCCAAATTAGGAATTGCAGTGACTCGAATACGATACCTGCACGCAACATAAATGGCGACAAACCCATTTTGTCCCCACTGTTGTCATCACGGAAATGAAGACCAAGCAAAAGACTGTAATCCATGATTCTCTCGGCCTCTAAGAATTTACAGTCTCGATGAGTTTGTATGCCAAGATAATTTCACAAAATCAGCAACACTCCATTAAATTGATGAGTTATAACATAGCAACATGGTACTCACTTCCATTCTCTTGTCTTAGCATCCTTGTCACTTGCTTTGGCCCTCTTTTCTTCTCCTCTTCATTTTTCTTTTTCTTTTGCTATCCTTGACATAATTCAAAAAAAAAAAATCCAAAAAGAAAAGATTAACTCATTATTCAGTAACGGAAAAATCATAGAATGCCCATTAGAAATGAAATCCTTATGTTACTGTCAGCTTTCCTGGACATCTTTTTCGAGGTGGGCTCCTCAAATTCGTTATTATCTTTTTCTTTTTCGGTTTTATTCATTCTCTCTTGAGTTTACTCTATTCCTCATCTTCATCTTGAACTTCCTCTTTCTGCACTGGTTTTGAATCTTCTAAAGGCGTTTTCCTGACTTTCAAATCAAATATTTTAATTGTAATTTGGAGGGAAAAAAATGGATTATTTCGATAGCTTTATTGAAGCTTGACGCCAGAAGAAGAGAAAGTGAATGGTTTCTATTTTTCACTAATTGAATTATTTCCAAGGTCTAAAGTTGTAAGTTTTCCTATACAGAAATTGAAAGGATAATCAAACCTACAGTAAACAACTTATCAGTTGGCTTATAAAGCCATTACAGAACAGAAAAGCACAAAAATAGCCCACAAGACCTAAGATCGTGGTTATTAGCTAGGAAATGGTCAAATACTAACAAAAAACAAAAAAGCTCCTAAACAATAGGAATTATTGAGACTGTCTTGGAATGGAAGAAACCTACCAAACTACAAACTTTATTTTAAACCTTCAAACACATCCAACATTTCCCCCCTTAAACTGAAATTGATAAAAACAATCAGTTTACTTCATTCAATAACCTCATTCCCAACAGCTCTCGAAGTTTCACAAAGCTCTCCAACTTTAAAGGTTTGGTCATTATGTTTGCAAGCTGCTCATTCGTTCCACAATATTTTAGTTCAACAACACCATCCTTCGTCAGAATACGTAGAAAGTGGAACCTCACATCTATATGCTTGCTTCTTCCATGAAAAACTGGGTTTTCTGACAACTTAATAGCAGATGAGTTATTGCAAAACACCGTAATACTGAACTGATTGAGTACTCTCTTCATCCAAATACTCTGAAAGGCACATGCCGCTGCAGCAACATATTCCTCCTATGTTGTAGAGAGAGTTACAATCGCCCGCTTCTTCGAAGACCAAGCCACAACGCCTCCACTCAGGATGAATACATAGCCTGTGGTGCTTTTTCTATCATCATAGTCACCAGCATAATCGCTGTCCATATATGCAACCAGCTCAATTGCACCTTCTTTTTCATAGAATACCCCGAGCTCCAAAGTTCCCTTTAGATATCGAAGCACCCTTTTGACAGCAAGCAAGTTTTCCTTAGTTGGTCTAGCCATATATCTGCTAACAAGACACACACACACTATACATTAAGTCAGGTCTGTAGCCGTCAAATACATGAGGCTACCAATCATTTGTTTGAACTGAGTTGCATCGACCATCTTCCCTTCACCTTCTTTTGTCAACTTCGAACCCGGTACCATGGGTTTTTGTACTGCGTTGCAATTTCTCATACCAAATCTATCAAGAATTTATCTGGCATATTTCTTCTGAAACAGATAAATACCCTTAGAACTTTGCTGGACTTCAACACCTAGGAAATATCTCATCTTTGCTAGGTCTGTCATCTAAAACTTAGACTTCATTGAGCATTTAAACTCCTCAATCAAACAGGCATCATTACCGGTAAAGATTAAGTTATCAACATAAAGACTTACAATTAAGATCTTCCCTCTAGCTTCTGCTTTAACAAACAAAGTAGGCTCATGACTGCATCTTTCAAAACCTTCTTGAAGAAAATAACCTTCGATCTTACTGTACCAGGCCCTCGGAGCTTGCTTTAGACCATATAAAGCCTTCTTGAGTTTGTAAACCTTCTCGTCTTTACCTTTTTGTTCATAACCTTGCGATTGTTCAATGAACACAGCTTCCTTTAACTCCCCGTGCAAGAAATCATTTTTAACATCTAGTTGAAACACCAACCAACCATTCTGAGCAGCCAAAGCCAAAACCATTCAAATTGTATCCCACCGTGCCACTGGAGCAAACACCTCGTTGTAGTCCATCCCATGTTTTTGAGTATATCCTTTCGCTACCATGCGAGCTTTGCACTTATCAATCTCCCCACTCTCTTTTAGCTTGGTTTTATACACCCACTTAACACCAATCTTCTTTGCTCCAACCAACAGATCCACCAACTCCCAGGTTTCATTTTTTACGATGGCTTTTATCTCCAAATCCATCGCATTTCTCCACTTCTTACTCTTACAGCTTCTTCATAGGAGGTTGGATCTTCTTTGTGAAATGAACAAAGTGAGGTTCTGCAAATTTTCTTCTTCGGACAGATTTTCCCCGCTCATGGGAGATCTTCTAACTCTTTCTCCAGGTGAACGACAAGAATTATCTTCAGATGAACCTTGCCTACTGCCTTCATTCAGGTCAATTTGAATAGGTGGATCATCTTGGTTTCTCATCACGACCACTGAACTCATGCTCACCTTCTTTATAGTCACCATCTCCCCAATCAAGTACATCAAGCTTCACCTCTTCTTCACTTCTCTCCCAGTTCCAACTCTCATTTTCTTCGAAAACTACGTCTCTGCTGATTACAATTTTCTTAGAAATGGGATCAAAAAGCCTATAAGCTTTAGACTTGTCACTGTATCCGAGAAGTACACATTTAAAACTCTTGTCATCCAGCTTTGATCTCTTGTTATCTGGTATGTGAACATGGCCGATGCAACCAAAAACTCGAAAATAATCAACAGCTGGTTTGATTCCACTCCAACACTCTTCTGGGGTTTTATCTTTCACTACCATGGTAGGGCTCCTGTTTAATACATGTACTGTCCACTGAACTGCTTTTGACAGAACACCTTGGGCATTTGCCTCTCTATAAGTAAGCATCGAACCATGTTCATGATGGTTCAATTCCTACTTTCTGTAACCCCGTTCTGCTGAGGGATGTATGCTATCGTAAGCTGCCTTTTAATGCCATGAGCCTTACAAATTTTTAAACTCATACGAAGTAAATTCACCACCTCGATCAGTTCTTAAGCAACAAATACCACTTCCTATTTCCTTCTCAATAAGACTTTTAAAATTCTTTAAAAAAATAAATTGCCTCACTCTTTTCAGTCAGATAGTAGACCCAATTCTTCCTACTATAATCATCGATAAAGCTCAAAATATACCTCTTGTTGCTGTTTGACATTGGTGTGATGGGACCAAAAATATTGGCATATATCAATTGCAGCCTTTGTGAGGCTCTCCACTGACTTTTCTTTAGCATAGCCTCACGATGTTGCTTTCCAATGTTGCATACAGTACACACTTTGTTTGTAACTTTGAGTTGTAGCAGCCCTTTTACAAGTTGCTTATATTGTAAGATTCTCGTGCCTTTGTCTTTTGTTGTTCAAATGACCATATCTTCGATGCCAGAGATCAGTTGTATCTTCAGCGGTGACTAGGAGGCAGTTTGATGGTTGTGATTTTATGGAAGCAAGCAATACAAACATCCTGTTTGTTGTCATCTGAGTATGAATTATAAGACCTTTCCTGGGATGATAGATCTTACACGCTCCATCCTGAATTAGAATAGCCAGCCCCTTCTCTTGTAGCTGACCAACACTTAACAAATTATTTGTGAGCTCAGGTATGTAAAATACATCAGTCACTACCTGAGTTACTCCTCCGACTTCTAGCTTGATATTTCCCTTTCCTATTACTGACATCCTTGAACTGTTCCCCAACTTTACTGAATGCCGAAATTGTTCTTCATAATCTACAAACCACTGCTTGTTTCCTGACATGTGATTCGAGCAACTTGAATAAATAAACCAAACTCCTTCCCTCTTTGCATTGTTGAGATCAACATGAGCCATCAAAAGAAGCTCCTCTTCTTCATCTAACTTTGCATAGTTTGCAGCTTTCTCCCAGCTAGGGCATTCATATTGAAAATTCCCTAGCTTGTGACATTTATAGCACTTAACCACTGCTTTGTTAAAGCCCAGCCTCCCACGACCTCTTCGTCTGCCTCTGAAAGCTCCATGTCCTCTTCCTCCACCACCACCACCAGCTGCTCTTTCATCATAGGTAACCTTCAGTGCTTGCTCCTCTTCACCACTTTTCCGAAACTTCTGCTCATGAACAAGCAACGAGCTCTGCAATTCATCCACGGAAAGACTATTAATATCTTTTGACTCCTCTATTGAACAAACAATGTAGTCGAACTTTTCTATGAGGGTGCGCAAGATTTTCTCAACAATCTTTACGTCTGGCATATCTTCTCCAATTTTTCTCATGTCGTTGGCCACAGGCATCACCCTCGTAAAGTAATCTGTGACCAACTCTCCAATTTTCATCTCCAGGATCTCAAACTTTATGCGAAGAGTTTGAAGTTGAGCATGCTGAACCCTGGCATTCCCTTGATATTTTATCTTCATTGAATCCCATAGCTACTTGGACGTCTCCTTCTGAGTGATAGTCTTTAAAATAGACTTGTCAATTGACTGGTAATTTTTTACCTTCAAGTCTTTCAACTTCTTCTCATTCAGGCTTGTCCTCTGTGCATCAGTCATCACTTCTCCTTCACTTGGTTCTATATAAGCCATATCGATAAGACTCCAATACTCCTTTGATCTTAGGAGATTTTCCATGAGCATACTCCAGTGATCATAATCACCATCAAACTTGGGAATGCAAGGTTGAGCGAAATTGCTTCCTTCTGCAATCTTCACACTGACTTCTTCTGTCTCTCTCACAATCAGCTCTGATACCAAAATGAAAGGATAATCAAACTTACAGTAAACAACTTATCAAGCTTTCTGAATAATAATATATTCAATAACAAAAGGAACTTGGCTTAAAAAGCCATTACATAACAGAAAAGCACAAAAATAGCCCGCAAGACCTAAGATCGTGGTAATTAGCTAGGAAATGGTCAAATACTAACAAAAAACAAAAAAAGCTCCTAAACAATAGGAGTTATTGAGACTGTCTTGGAATGGAAGAAACCTACCAAACTACAAACTTTATTTTTAACCTTCAAACATATCCAACAGAAATAATGAACAAAAAGATGAATTACAATATGTGGAAGAAACCTGATAAAACATAAAAGTTTGAAGCAGTAAATACTTTTATGTGAAGATAATCCAGACATGAGAAGCGCTACAGCAAGCCCTGAAAATCCCTACCTCCATTTCCAAATTCAAACAATAAAACAAAATTAGAACGACAATTTGGACAAGTGTAGATGTAACATAAGAATTGAAAACGATGACCTAACTCGAGAAATCCGAATCCATCGCATTCATTTTCTCCTTCAATGTTTTGCTATCATCAAGTTTCGATTTCAAAGACTTGAGTCCAGTAATTTCTTGGCAGACTTTTTCAGAAAATTAAACTCCGATGCCGACGGTTCATACTCTACTGGTCCCATAGAAACGCGCATGATGCAAATACATCGATGCGAAGGCTGTGTGTATAAATGCAATTGATTCGGTGATGAAAAAATCGAAGAAGAAAGGGATTTCTTATGGTTGATAAAGGAAGAGTTCAAGCTTTTGCTAAAAAAAAAAAAAAAAAAAAAAAAAAAAAAAAAAAAAAAACCTTAACATGACTTGTGAATGGCCCACGAATCTTTGCATTACATTTGAATTTGAAATCCCACTTTTTCGCTTGCTGTAATTAACTGAATTTCTTGTCTGTGGGGACCACTTTTATACGGCGGATTTTAATTTTACTTCCTTTTTTTGGGCTTAGCAAGACATTTGGACGGGAAGGCTGTCTGACTTTGCTCCTTTAATATAAGAATAAGATAAGATAAGATATGTGGCTGGAAATAATTTGATGGAAAAGTTGAAATATTTTGTATATAGTGACACTGAATTAATAGAATAATTTATAAGAAATCCGTGCCGACAAATGGACGGAGTAACGACAAGAAAAACGAGAAAAAAGAATAAAGGGACAAAGTTCAGGTAAGTGTTGAACACTTTGTTCTTAAGTTGAATTTGCCCCGCAACGGTGCTTACGGATTACGGAAATCAACTCCCAAGATACAACGACTTCTACTTGTGTTTGTAACACTCCAAAACACAATAAAAATGAACCAGAATTATGACTTATGTACTCCAAAATTGAAAAATGAAAGAAGAATCAAAATTATGCAAGAATTTTATTTAGGAGGAGAGGAGATAATGATAATGTTATTGCATATCATTGGTGTATGGAATAGGATACCCTAAGGGTCCTATTTATAGAGTATGAAAAATTGTGGACGAAGTGGTGTGGATCAATCCATGCAACTCTTCCAAACCATGTAACTCTTCCAAATGACACATCTTTTCCGAACAACCGTAAAACAGCACGACTTTACGCCAAACCGAGAAATATTGTTTTGACGTGTGATCGCATGGTTTCCTAACCATGCGATCGCATGGGCAAACTTTTTTTTACCCGAATTTTGAATTTTTCTGTAATTTCTCATTCATCCCCATTTGTGCGCCCCGAAGCGGCGAAGTGGCAAACTAATTTGCCTAAACAGATTGAGTCAGGTTTGAGTATTTGACCGAAGTCGACACAAAGTGACTTTAGTCGGATTTCAATACTTAACCAATTTCTCGATTATTAAACCAATTTCCAACATGTGGTACTTTTTAGAGGAAAAAATGTCCATTCCCATTAAAAAATGTCTCGTTTGCATTCTCAATGCACACATGACAGAACCGAGTGAATGAAAGAAAAGGTTGAACACTCTCTTCTTCTTCTTCTTGATCCGCACGTTCTACTCTAGCACCAGAAATACACTGTAAATACAGTAGCCCATTTTCCAAGCTTTTTTTTTTTTTTTTTTCCTTTTAGAAAAATAAATTCTTGATTTGAAATATCTTGAATCATATTTGTATTTCCTTTTTCTTCACTCCGCCATTGATTCTCGGCACTCCAATGTGGGTCGTTGTTGGCCATAATGTTTCTTTAAGTATATACCCAAAATCTTTTTAAATACAATCTAAGCAAAACATTGTCGATTCCTTTTTGTCTTTTTCCTGGCCCAAAACGAAAGTACCAACAAGATAAATGTTTAATGTTCAACTTATTATTTGTGTTTTTTTATAGTACTATTCGTCAACAGTTATTGTTTGTATCTTCAAATATTAGGCAGTATTAATTTATTAATTATTGTTTACATTTTCACAGATCATAAAGTGGTTGAAATGTTACTTGGAGAAGGCAATATGGTGGATGCAAGTGATGAAGAATATGTGGATGAACAAGAGGTGATCAAGAACTTGGCTGGTCAAAATATTATGCAGGCACCAGAGGTTGGTATGACTTTTGATTCATTGGAAAACCTTTTTGTGTATTATAAACGAAACAAGAAGGTTTTGGAGTTAAAAAGAGAACAACACTATCATTTGGAGATTTAAAATTTGTTTGCTTAACATGTTCTCGAGATGGAAATTCAAAATTTGTAAAACAAAATTTTCTCAATCCTAATCCATTGACAAGAGTGGGGTGCAAAGCTAAGGTTAACGTTTCCGTTTTTAGAGATGGTAAATGCAAGATTAACTCAGTTACACTGGTGCATAATCATGGGTTGAGTCCACAAAAAATCGAAATTTTACTCTTGCAATAGGGAAATTATCATAGGTGTCAGAAGAAAACTCAAGTTGAATGATCGAGCTAGAATTGGATTGGTAAAGAATTATCAATCATTTGTAGTGGAAGTTGGGGATCATGATAATGTCTCAATTTTGGAGAAATATTGTAGCAATTACATTGATAAGAAGAGGAAATTACGTCTTGGTGTTGGAGATGCTCAAGCAATTCATAATTATTTTGTTTGGATGCAAGCCAAAAATTCAAGATTCTTTTATATGATGGAAGTAGATGATAATGCTCGAATTAGGAACTTATTTGGGGCTGATGCAAGGAGTATGACAGCTTACGAAGAATTTGGTGATGTGGTTACATTTGACACGGTCTACTTGACAAATAAGTATGATACGCCCTTTGCACCTTTTGTAGGGGTAAACCACCATGGACGGTCAATTTTATTTGGATGTGGGCTACTATCAAGTGAGGACGTTGATACATTTATTTGGCTATTTCGTACTTGCAAAGCATGTATGTCTGGACATGCACCAAGTGCGATAATTACAAATCAAGATAAAGCAGTGCAGAAAGTTATTGAGGTTGTTTTCCTCAACACTCGACACCGTTGGTGTTTATCACATATAATGAAAAAGATATCAGAGAAGTTAATGGGCTATAGATTGTAGGATAAAATAAATAGTGTTTTGCATAACATTGTGTATGAATCTTTGGAGAAAGAAGAATTTGAAGAAAAGTCGGAGCATTTCATTATTGAATTCAACCTTCGTGAAAATGTGTGGTTAGATCATTTGTATAAAGAACGGTGTCGTTGGGTTCCCGCATTTGTAAGGACACATTTTGGGCTGGTATGTCAACAACACAACATAGTGAGAGTGTGAATGCCTTCTTTGTTGACTATGTAAACTCAAAGACAATATTGAAGCAATTTGTCGAACAATATGATAATGCTTTAAGAAGCAAGGTTGAAAAGGAAAACCGTGATGATTTTCAATCTTTTACTACATGGATTTCATGTGTAACACATTTTTAACTAGAAAAGCAATTTCAGAGTGTATATACAAATTCAAAATTCAAAGAATTTCAAAGAGAGTTGATTGGAAAATTAGGTGGCGTTCTGTTTGTATTTTATTTTGTATTTTCATTTTCAAAAATGTTTTATATTTCCTATTTTTATTTTTGTTTTCAAATTTACTGAAAACGCGTTTCATTTGTCATTTCTGAAAACTGTTAAAATTTTTAATTAATTTGCTTGCAGAATACTATTGGCTCAAACTCAAATTTCCTTTCACAATATACTGAAAATATGGTTACCTGCAACACACTAATGTGAACACTAAGAATCTATATTAACACAGCTTGGTCAATTTTGGGATTTGAGGAAGCTCTGATTCTATTAAAATCCAGAAAATGCAAGTTCTTTTAAAACTACCAGAGTCCATTTATTAAGGTATTTTTTGAAATATGACAACAAGAATTTTCATTTAATTTTTTGTAATGTTGATATTGAATTCAATAAAACTTTATTTTAGGCTTAGGTTCCAAGTTAGGATAATACTCTAAAAAAAAAAAAAAAAAAAAAAACTTTATTTAGGCTTAGTTCCAAGTTAGGATAATTCTTTAAAAAAAAAAAAAAAAAAATCAACTTTATTTTAAGCTAGGATTAAATTAAAAAAAAAACATTTATTTAGGCTTAGTTCTAATTTAGGATAATTCTCCCCAAAAAATTTAAATCAAAAATCAACTTTATTTTAAGCTTAGTTTCAAGTCAGGATAATTCTTTAAAAAAAAAAAAAAAATCCCAAAATGCATTTTCAGCGTTTTGAACTTTTGTATTGAAATACACTTAAAACGCCCAAAACGAGGTTTTGAACGTTTTTCGTTTTGTGTACAATTTTTTTTTTTTGTTTTCCAAAATGCATTTCCGAAAATGGTAAAGAGAACTCATTTTTAGTGTTTTCGAAAATAAAAACAGAAAACGACCTCAAAACAACAAAGAGAACAAGACCTTATATTCTGAAGTTTCCTACATTGATGAGAAAAATGGATTATTTGATGTTGTTGAGATATATTGGTTGGAGATGGACGGAAAAAGCTTCACTTTAGTGTTTGTTGTGATTAAGGTGAAAATGAGGTTAAATGTGCATGTCGATTGTTTGAATTTAGAGGAATTTTATGCAATCATACTTTATCCGTTCTTTTGAAACTTGATATTCACACAGTCTCCAAAAAGTATATATTGGCACGTTGGAGGAAGGACTTAAAAAGATCTCACACAAGGGTGAAAGTTACCTATGATGATTGGAAAGGTGACGAGGAGGCTCAACGTTATCACTAGTTACAACAAAACTGGATGATGTTGCAGACTTGGCCATCATTTTGGATGAGAATTCTGCCATGTTATTGAACATGATGGATGAGTTTGAATCAAGAGTAAACAAAAATGAATCATCTTTGAGGAGTGCTACGAAAAATACTACTACCACCATGAGTAATATTGATTGTTGTGATCATATTGATGACTTTTGTAAAGTTCTAGTGAAAGCAATGGACTTCGTAGTCCTCTTACTGTTCGAAGACATGGCCGTCCACCCAAGAACGGAAAGGTCTCTAATGTCGAGAAGTTTGTCTCTAAGAAGAAAAAAATCCAAGAAAAAGAAAGAAAAAATCGAGGTAAGTAATTAAATATTTTCTTTCAGTTTTATTTCAATATTGGTAGTCTACTAAAAATGCTAAATTCTAATATTTTTAATTTACTTAGTCTCAAGCAACTGAACATGATGTTTGCTTGCCTATTGGGGCCGACACGCAAGAATGTACAAGTATACCAGTAATTTTCATATTGTTGTCATAGTATCCAATTTTTATATTATTTTGCTAATAGCATTTAAAGTTTATATTATTGGTTTTAGGAGCATGGAACTCAAGTATACACACCTTATAACTTTCAAGTTCGTGAAATGGCAAGATTCGAGCAACACATTCCTTACTTTCAACAATTACCATCTTACACTTTAAGATCCTTTGTTTTACCAAATTCTATATTCAATTCATATGGTAAGAAAAATTCATTTGTGTATTACTATTCGATTATTTAATGTTTGAGTTTATGTTAATTTTTTTTTTTTTTTTTTTGGGGGGTGGGGGGGTGGGGCAGTGGCGGATCTAGCGCGAAAATTCAGCTCTAGCGGGAGTTGACCGTGGACGTTGACCGTTGACCGACAAATTTGACCGTTGTCCAATGTCATTGAAACTTTTTTTTTGTTAAGTATTAGGCTTCTAATAACTCGAAGGGCGGTGAATTTCACCTCGATTTGTGTAACGTTTACAATATTCGACATGATTAAATTAATAAAATTTTGGACCCAAACATGAAACTTTCGTTTAGGTTGAAAAAAAATTCTATAATCTGTAAAGTCAATAATCACAATTCACATACCAAATCAAATATTCATCAAATTTCAATAATCACAATTCAAAAAATCAAATATTCACCAAATCTTAACAATTCAAAATTCACACAAAGGAGGAATATGGGATTCACAAGTGACCTCATTGCAAAATCTTTAAAACTATAATTCCAATTATTCGCCAAATCTCAATTTACAACCTCTAAATCAATCATCACAATTCACAACTCTAATCAAATATTAATCAAATCTCAATTCACAATTTACGAAAGGAGAATATGAGACTCACAAGTGACCGCATTACAAAAATTTAAACGTAACATTTAAGCACAATTTTCAAAAAACAATTCAATTATATTTAGTTAAGATTTAGCCATTACCTGAAAATTCAAAACCTGGGGACCGGCCACCACCATTGTCTCAACTCTCACACCACACTGTCCACACACACAGCCAACCTCCACTGTCGCCACCAAACCTGGGGACCGGCCAGTCGGCCACCACCATTGTCAAATGAAACTCACTGCCCAAATCGTGAACTCTCGCAAACGACTCAACCACAACCTTCAAACCCTTCACCATAGCCGAACTCACCATCAATGAACCTATATTGCCGACCGAACCACAATCACTGCCCCCAACAACCACCGCCGCTCCATCAATCCATTTCCCAACTCCAATAAACCCAATCAATCAACTCAAAATCAAACCCAAACCAAGAAAAGTGACCAAGAAACCCAATTACTTACCTTGACCGGATTCTTGGTCGGCCGGCGGCGAGGTAGCGCGGCCGCGCTACCTCGCCACACGCTAGCTCCGCCACTGGGGTGGGGGGGTATATATGTAAGATCTTGTCATGCATTACTATCATCCATATATTCAGAATGAAGATGGTACTCCTTTGTAATTTTGATTCAAGTAATGGTAACATAACACTTAATTATTATTTTAGGGATTGCATGTATATATATGAATGATCAACTTTTTTTTACACCATTTTGTCTAATATATTTTTAATTTTATAAATGACAGGACAAGCTACTGGATGTTAAAGTGAGACCTAATTTTTTGTTGTTGTAGTGGAGTAAAAGGAGTGAGATCTAATTGGTTTTGAGTTTCAGAATAGAACATGTTTTGGATATTATTACAAGCCAAAGTGCTAGATCTCGCAGTTAATAGAATTCTTTTGATATCTTACCATTGAGAAAAAAAACTTCGTCTTCTTACATTGTAACACCAAATAAATGGCAGAGTTAAGAAGAAGAAAAACTGAATAAGAAAATATATTTACTCAATGTCCAACACTCAAACTCTCAATAAACAACAACTAATCTCACAGCTTGAATTGTTTATTGCAACAATCTACACTTCAGCAGTCCCAATTCATCTTTCAATAGTATTCTTGATGAATTGATTGAGTTTGTTGGTATATTTTGTGAGTTTTTTTTTTTTATATTGAGTAGAGTAGAATGGTTGTGAGACATACTGATATCATTCTATTCTCGCTCCATTAGCTTCAAGATTTTGTGCTATCCCATCCAATTGCATGTCCTGCTTCAAAAGGTTATAACTCAACCCTTCGACAGCAAACAGAACTAATTCAATTAGTCATCACAAAAAGAAAATGCAATGAAAGAAGGTATAAAATCTACCTAGCAAAAAGTTGGAGCATTAATTTATCACCATCAACTCCAGAATATTCTAAAAATCAGATTTGAAAATGGGCAATTTTACTTCTATAGTCGGAATCATGGCAGAATCAAGAAGAAATAAGAATCTATTCAAGATATTCCTAACCAAGAATTTCTATTTCTAAAGAAGGGGGGGGGGATTTTGAAAATGGGCAATTGTATTTCCAGTGATAGTTGTTGTGGCCGGAGTAGAGGTGACAAGCGACATTCATTACCAAGAAGAAGAAAGGGTATTCGGCTTTTACCTGCATTGGGAAGCTAAAAGACAGAGAAATCACATTAATTTGAATAATGCTAAAAGCACCACGGGACTTACCCCCGAGGTGAGTGTAGCATGATCCCATTAATTTTTCTTTTTAAAATGATGAAGATCCACAAGTCGTCCAGATATTGTTAAATTGCCATTTAGCCCTTGTGTGTACAATGTTTTGAAGTTAAGGTGACGTTCTGTTTATATTTTATTTTGTATTTTCATTTTCGAAATTTTTTTGTATTTTTTGTTTTTATTTTTGTTTTCAAATATGCTAAAAACGAGTTTGGTTTGTCATTTCTGAAAACTGTTTTTGAAAATGAAAAACTGGAAAACACGTTTTGTTTGAAATTTTGCAGAATACTACTTAAACTATTTTTGATTAATTTGCTTGCAGAAAACTACTGACTCAAACTTAAATTTCCTTTCACAATATACTGAAAACATGGTTACATGCAACACATTAATGTGAGCATTAAGAGTCTATATTAACACAGTTTAGTCAAGTTCAGGATTTGAGGAAACTCTAGTTCTATAAAAATTCAGAAAATACAAGTTCTTTCAAAATCAGCATAGTCTATTTATCAAGGTATTTTTTGAAATATAACAACAAAAATTTTCTCTTAATTTTTTTTTTTTTTTTTGGTAATGTTAATATTAAATTCAATAAAACTTTATTTAAGTTTAGTTCCAAGTTAGGATAATTTTTTTTAAAAAAAATCTTTATTTAGGCTTTAAAAAAAAATTTCAAAATACGTTTTCCGCGTTTTAAACATTTTTTTGTTGAAATACACTCGAAAATGGTAAAAAGAACGTGTTTTTAATATTTTTGAAAATAAAAATAGAAAACGACCTCAAAACAGTAAAGAAACAGGACCTAAAGATGATACTCATTAGAATTATACAAAAAGTTGAGGAGTATTTGGATCAATATATAGGATTGATTGTACATCTATAATGTAACTTGCTATTTTTCTCTATCCTGTTACCACTTGCAAGTTTGACTAGATTAAATAAAAAATAATCCTCTAAAATAAAGAAGTAAAAGAAATAAAAAGATATGAATTTCGTCACTTTAAAGATGACGGATAGAAGAGTGGAAACAACTGCAACTAGCATAATGATTTTGTCAAGATCATATTTCCCTTTCTAAAACAACATTTATAGATAAATGTCCAAAGATTATAGGCCTTCTTTTATAGGATAAAGGAATTAAAATGGAGTTACCATTTTAACTCACCGCAAGCCACAAGAACCATATCATAATTTTCCAGATCTTATCAAAGAACCAAGCCATGCCCGGAATCTGAACCAAATTTCACACACACAAAAAGAACACACATTTACAGGAAAAATACAAATTAAGCGCCTTGAAGTCTCCAAGCTTAGAGACAGAACCATCAATAAGAAATATGAAAATCATTACCAAGAAAAGAACAATCACTCATATATGCTTTGTGTGAACTGATTCCAGCATGACCTATGTATATTACATTAATCTTTTATTGCATGTTATTATATCCTTAGAACACATTCATTAGATAAATGCAGTAAAAGAACATTCAAGACAGGTGCAAATACTAGATTTATTGATAATTGGGGAACCCAACAGACTTTCATTGTTTAAGAACTAATGCCAGAGGCTATTGAAAATGGAGCAGAACAGACCACGGAAAAGCAGAACAGACGACCAGGGAAAAAGGAGAAACAAACAACCAGCAGTCCATTAGCAACATAACATTCAAAAACCACCACGAAGGCGGAGGACAAGGTGAAGAGTGGACTCCTTCTGGATGTTGTAGTCAGCGAGGGTCCTTCCATCCTCCAACTGCTTCCCAGCAAAGATCAATCTCTGTTGGTCTGGGGGGATTCCCTCTTTGTCCTGGATCTTAGCCTTCACATTGTCAATGGTATCGGAGCTCTCCACCTCCAACGTAATGGTCTTTCCAGTCAAGGTCTTAACAAAAATCTGCATGCCACCACGAAGTCTCAGCACCAAGTGAAGGGTCGACTCCTTTTGAATATTGTAGTCTGCCAAAGTACGGCCATCCTCGAGCTGCTTACCAGCAAAGATCAGCCTCTGCTGGTCTGGTGGAATACCCTCCTTATCCTGAATTTTTGCCTTGACATTGTCAACGGTATCCGAGCTCTCAACCTCGAGGGTGATTGTCTTCCCTGTGAGGGTCTTAACAAAAATCTGCATGCCACCACGAAGTCTCAGCACCAAGTGAAGGGTCGACTCCTTTTGAATATTGTAGTCTGCCAAAGTACGGCCATCCTCGAGCTGCTTACCAGCAAAGATCAGCCTCTGCTGGTCTGGTGGGATACCCTCCTTATCCTGAATTTTTGCCTTGACATTGTCAATGGTATCTGAGCTCTCAACTTCGAGGGTGATTGTCTTCCCTGTGAGGGTCTTGACAAAAATCTGCATTCCACCACGAAGTCTCAGCACCAAGTGAAGGGTTGACTCCTTTTGAATATTGTAGTCTGCCAAAGTACGGCCATCCTCGAGCTGCTTACCAGCAAAGATCAGCCTCTGCTGATCTGGTGGGATACCCTCCTTATCCTGAATTTTTGCCTTGACATTGTCAATGGTATCTGAGCTCTCAACTTCGAGGGTGATTGTCTTCCCTGTGAGGGTCTTGACAAAAATCTGCATTCCACCACGAAGTCTCAGCACCAAGTGAAGGGTTGACTCCTTTTGAATATTGTAGTCTGCCAAAGTACGGCCATCCTCGAGCTGCTTACCAGCAAAGATCAGCCTCTGCTGATCTGGTGGGATACCCTCCTTATCCTGAATTTTTGCCTTGACATTGTCAATGGAATCTGAGCTCTCAACTTCAAGGGTAATTGTCTTCCCTGTGAGGGTCTTGACAAAAATCTGCATTCCACCACGAAGTCTCAGCACCAAGTGAAGGGTTGACTCCTTTTGAATATTGTAGTCTGCCAAAGTACGGCCATCCTCGAGCTGCTTACCAGCAAAGATCAGCCTCTGCTGATCTGGTGGGATACCCTCCTTATCCTGAATTTTTGCCTTGACATTGTCAATGGTATCTGAACTCTCAACTTCAAGGGTAATTGTCTTCCCTGTGAGGGTCTTGACAAAAATCTGCATTCCACCACGAAGTCTTAGCACCAAGTGAAGGGTTGATTCCTTCTGAATATTGTAGTCTGCCAAAGTCCGGCCATCCTCGAGTTGTTTCCCAGCAAAAATTAGCCTCTGTTGGTCCGGAGGAATACCTTCCTTGTCTTGGATCTTAGACTTGACATTGTCAATGGTGTCAGAGCTTTCCACCTCAAGGGTAATAGTCTTTCCAGTGAGGGTCTTAACAAAAATCTGCATTCCTCCTCTCAGCCTGAGCACTAAGTGAAGAGTGCTCTCTTTTTGAATGTTGTAATCAGCAAGAGTGCGGCCATCCTCGAGCTGCTTGCCTGCAAAAATCAACCTCTGCTGGTCGGGGGGAATTCCCTCCTTGTCCTGGATCTTGGCCTTGACATTATCAATAGTATCAGAGCTCTCAACCTCAAGGGTGATGGTCTTGCCAGTTAGGGTTTTCACAAAAATTTGCATCTGTTCGTTCCATTAAACAGAAAGATCATTTAGATAATCCAAGAGAGAGCTATCAAACATTCAGAAAAACTATAATTATCAAGTAAAACTGTTTAGGAAATTTAACTCATAATAGTCAAAACATGTTAGTCTAGAAAAATGCAAAACGGAGCTAGTATCAAACTTCCAATCAAGATTATCACGGTATAAGAAAAACCATGTCGAATCTATGAATACCCTTTCCATACCAAGGAAATTTTCAAGAACAAACCTGGGATACAGATGGAAAGATTTGTATTTAATGGATTAACGAGTATATCATCTAGACAGCTTGTAAAGAAATTTATCAAAAAAGGGCACCAACCTAAGTACCAAGAAAAACTGTAAACGAGTACGGATTGTTGACAAAAATCTACAACTCCAGATGAAAAAACTATAACTAGAATATTGTTGGTTCACGCAAGATTGCAATTCCGATCAAGATCATTCCACGTAACTGCAGCCTAAATTCGTAGTATGTAAAGAAACCTCTCATATCAGATATTTATTACACAGACAAAATCGATTTATTCATCATATGAATTTTCAAGAAAATAGATATTAAAAGATTTTAAGATCCGAATGAAAAAAATAAAATCCATAAAGATGGCAAAAATTGATTGATTTCTCCTGAAACTTTCCAACTGAAATAAAAAGAATTAAAAATATTCGCGCTAATTATCATATATATCTGACAAACATTACGAAACTAATGAAACGAAATTTACTTCAAAAAAAATTGAAGGACTCGAAAAACTACACGAAAGTGAAATCAATAGGAGGCGGTCAAGAGAAACTGTCGTACCTTGAATGGAAATTCAGAACTTTTGACGGAGAAAAAACAAGAACGGAGACTGATTACTTTTCGTTGATTGGAATTCGATTAGGGTTATAAAAATCCATTTAAGGGGGGAAGGGTTTTTATAGGCGGTGTGACTTGCGGCGACCGACTTAGCTAGGTCAAAGCGTGTAGTCACACAAATTTGAACCACGCCGCCGCCTTTGACCAAATCCCCCAAGGGTAAAATTGCCATTTAATCCGCATCGTATTCCCTTTCCCAAATCTATATATATATATATACACAACCCTTATCATCATAATCGGACGTTGCACGAAAGAATAATGGATAATTATATTGACATCATCAAAATTGTTAACAACTCCGTACTTTTTATATTTACTAAATTAGTCATAATTAAATTGACTTAAATAACCATCTCATCATATTAATTTATCTTATTGGTTATTCTTATGTACACCACAAATATCAAAAATCATAAATTTTATATAATGATGTGCTAGTTAAAAATGCAATCTGTCACTTCTGCGTGGGATGCTCCAATTTCCTATCTTGTTTACGATAATTGGTGGATGGATATATGGTCTCTACAGTTCATTTAAACACAACCCAATCGTTGAAAAACTGAATTTTTATCAGCGAAAAAAAAAAAAACCACAGGAAGTCGGTCTTCATTTCTTGAGTTTGTCTTTTCATGTCTTGAACATTTCTTGGAAGTTCGTTCAAATCAAATTGCTCTATTTTTTTGATAATAAAACAAAGGAAAAACATGATTTTTACCCATCTTGATATATCCAATAAAACAAATTCTAATTGTGAAATGAACTGAAAGACAATGACGCTCTATCAGAAAGTAATTATTCAACAAGATTATGATCCAAAAGTTCTTATTATAGAAATTTCAAGAAGAGTTGGAATAGTGTATGAAATCGGTGGTAACCATTTTATGTGGATGAATGCGTTCAAATATGTTAGTATCTTGGATGATTTGTGGTGTACGGTTTTATTTTCCTTTGATTTAGTAAATGTTATTTTTGTAAAATTGAGTGTGGTGTATGTTGACCTATGATTAACTTAACCTTATTGTTTTGATCATAACAAACAAAAATATATTGTGTTATTAACTAGTGTGCTTCAAGTATTTCATGTAATGATAAATATTCAAAGCACTCTATGTTCAAATCGTCTATCAAAGATATAAATCAAAACTATGTGATCAAGCACATGAGACGCAAAGAAGATCATGAAAGAATTGAAGTTGAAAAGCATGACATGAAGATCAAGAATTCAAGCATACAAGATTAGAGTTCAAGTTCAAGAGTTGATTTAACCTATGTAAAGGTATAACACTCTCAATCTTTAGCGATGAAATTCAACGAGCTCGAAAATGATTTTTATGCATCAAGAAACTTACTTGAAAATTCATCACTTGCATAAAATATTTTTATCTAAGTCAAGATTGTCTTTCAAAGGTTATTTGATCTTAAATCATGATTATACTATGTTAAACCACTTTGAAAAACAAGTTAGAAACCTAAAAATCGAGCATTTTCATGTTTTTCAAAAGTCAGCTTTCTGTCAACCGAAAGTCAACTTTCGGTCAACCGAACTTTTGGTCGACCGAACTTTTGGTCAACCGAAACTCCAACGGTTGAAAATGTGTAACGGCTATATTAATGTTTCGGTCGACCGAAACTCCAGAAATGGTCAACCGAAAGTTGCTGAATTTGAATATCTTGATCTATAAATAGCCATCTCTTTCACATTCAATTGGAACAACATAGAAAAGATTTTATACAAACTTTCTTGTGAAAATTCATTGTTCTTACTTGGTTTATATTCATCTATTTTTATTATAAAACTTTGATTGATCTAAACTTTGTTTTATCAAATTCATCAAAGTTTTTGGAAGAAAGTTTTGTGAAGATTCTTGGTTTTATATTATTTAAACTTCTTCAACATCTTCACACTATATTGGAATTGAAGTGTAAGTCTCTCTTTGTTCTAAACTTGTTTTAATCTTTTAAAAGAGAGAAATTCCAATTAAGTAACTTTGATTATTTGTGCTACATTTTTCATTATCATTTGATTCATCAAAGTTTCATTGCCTAAACACTTTGAGCTTAACTTATTGTTAATTATTCAAGTGTGGCATCTCTTGGTACTTAATTTGATTCAATATTTTAACAAGAGATCATTTGAAAAACTTTGTTTGATTGCATTGAACTTTTCATTATCATTTGCATCAAAGTTTTTCTCTAACACTCGAGCTTAATTCATTGCTATCTATTGAAGTGTTAGCCTAACTCTCTCGGTACTTAATTTGAGTATATCATTTGTCAAGAGAGTTATTTCAATTGTAAATTCAATTCATTATATCTTGTGGTTTCGAGAGCCTTGTGAAAACTCGATTGTTGGTTTCGAGAGCCTTGTGTAAACTCGATTGTAAAGGATAGGTGCTCCTTGTTGTAAGTCGCCTAAGGATTTGGTACTCCTTGTTGTAAGTTACCAATATAGTGGATTTGGCCTTACTCGTGACGGAGAGCTCGGTAACGGGGGACGTAGATCACGTTGGTTGATTGAACCTCCATAAATCGCGTTTGCATTCTCTTATCCCTTTTACTTACTTACATTGCACTTACTTTATTCTATCAATTTATATTGTGCAACACTATATCTAAGTGCTATACTTGCTTCATCAATTAAGTTTACACATTCATAGCACATTACATTGATAGTTAAGTTACTTACAACACTAAGTGCTCATACTTGTTCTCATTGATTTTAAAGTTTGAGATTATTTATCGAAAAAGTTTTATAAATCAATTCACCCCCTCTTGGTTAGTTTACTCTTGGGCTAACAGTGTATTTATAAATTTTATATTTTAATAAATGTGTATATATAATGTGGTGTGGTTAACAAATTTGTTGGTGTCAATATAATTACCCAATAATAATATGAAATAATTTTACTGTGGATATCATTACAAAATAGGAAAAAAAAGTTGAAAACATAATTTGTTTTGATTAACCATACAGACTGTCAACGAATGAACAAAATATAAATAAATTACAATTTTTATCAATTTTGAAAAACCTCTATACTATTTGTACAGTTTGTAATTGCTTATACCTGTGTAATACATGAAAGTTTCTATAGACATAACATATTTAAACAATTGCTCAAATTTAAATTAAATAATACAAATTTTCAAATATATGTTTTATAGAATAAATAAAAAATTTCATCTAAATATTTTTGACTAACGTGAAAAAAAATAATATCCTTCAAAATATTATAATTTACATAAAATAAAGTAATTGTAACAAATTAAATATATGCGGTCCTATATATAAATAAATGTAACAAATTAAGCAATATTGACAATGCACGAAAGTGAAAATCAATCTCAAGATTTGTGGTGTACGAACGTGGAATTCAGCTCAAGAAATCCTTCGCATGATTAATAATTTTTAATTTTTAAATGCGATGCATTTATTCGAAATTATATGTCAATAAAAAATTTATTAATGAAAATATAAATAAAATATATATAGTGAGTCTTTTTGTCTATATATGTTAATAAAATTAAGAAATAAAGTTTCACCATTTTTTACGACATATAATTATTTTTTTAATATTTTAATAAAATTATAAATCGTTGCATTGTTTTATCCTCTTTACGGGAAAATAGGCCATGAATTAAGTGTTTTAGAGATTGTACTTTGAACATATAAACTTAATTTCTGGAATTAACGTTCAATAAATGAAATTTTCTTTTTTTAAAAAAACTTTTGAATTACAAAATTAGGCTCATACAATACATGTGCAAACTCAACTTACATATTTTTTTAAGATCGGCGCTGTTCTTTTCAAATATTGTTCTTCATCATATTCTTCCCAAAAAGAGGTGTAGTATAGACTTTTTTAGTATATTTTGATTTTTTAAGCATTAATTATTAATTTCAAGTGTTTTTCTAAAAAAAATAATCATTAATTATAATAAATATTATTACATTAATTGATTCTTCGTTCTTCATACTAACAATTTCTTTATTCATATAGTTACATTATTATTTTAATAAAAATTACTGATCGATTAATTGTTTAATAGAAATTATATGAATTAATTGTTAAAATCTATAATATATTTTTGCATATTTTAGTTATTTAAATTTATAACAAAAAATAGAAAAATGAACAGAATCTGTAAATAAATAAAAATAATGTGAAAATGATGAATGAATTGAAGAAATCTTAAGTTTGTAAAAGTAACCCAATTTAATTGGATTTTCCTTAAAAATTCGTATAGTTATTATTTATTTTAATTTGATGAGAAAAAAATCAGAACATATTTTAATCATCTATTACTAAAATGAATTTAGTTAACTAATTATAGATAATATTATAAAACTTAAATGATATAATTTAAAATGAATTAGTTATTGAGGAAAAAAAAACTTTACCTTTAATTTTTTATATGATTTTACAGACAATATATGTATAATTTGCTCTCAGTCGTTAACTTTCATTGAACTTCTCAATATGATTTTTAATTTGAATATTACATATCTTTCGATTTCAAAATAATATAATAATTATTAAAAGAATAATAATAAAATCAAAAAATAACATTTTGATGTTATTATTAACTAGTTTTTACCCGTGCATTGCACGACAATTGTAGTTTTATGAGTGGTTCCAAAAAAAAACATTATAATGTTTCAATGTTCAAATAATAAAATAAATAACTCATACATAATTTCATATAATATTAATAATATCTATTTAATTTTGAAAGTTCAACAAATCTAAGTTTTACTAGCACCACTTTCTCCACTGACCAAAATGAAGTTGCTCTTCCCCTCATTTTTCATTGACCTGATAGCACAAGTAGTAAGTCAAAAGGTATGTCATCTCCCCATTCGCCAAAAATAAGAGATTTATGTATTTCAATATCACCGATAAACAACATCTGCAATTGCAAACACATGTGGGCTAAGCTCTCCGAGTGCAGCTCCTTTATATTGTTCCATCATGTGAGTATCATATAGATGAGGTAATTTTTGGAAACGGTTTATTGCAATCAAAATATTTTCAGTATATAATTAGAACATTTAAATTGATTTTTATAATTAATTCATCAAGCATTTATTCACAAGTTCACTGCCGAAAAATCAGATAACTTACATATATCTCATTTAGTTCATATCTAGTAGCAAGATTTTGCAGAACTCCTGATTTGTGCAAATATGAAAGCTTAGTCATGTCATCTACACCACCAGCTCCAGGTGAAGCTTCAGTGTCCTTTGGAAACACTTTTGAGACATTTGCAACCACCTACAATCACAGGCCTTAAGATATCTATACCGAAGTGGGAAAAAAAACTTACAAAATCACGATGCAAAACAATCTAAGAAGCTGTTGACTTAAAATGTAATTTCAAAAAAATTATTCTTCAAAAATAATACTACATCTAAAACTTTCAAACACACTCATAAATAAGCCAGCTAAAAAACAAAGAGAAACTAAACTAAATGTATCTTATTCAAGTTAAACTAAAGCAACTTAAGCATTCTTCTAAAAATAAAAGCATCAGAATACTCTAAAATAAAAGTATTTTTCCAAATAATGGAACTTGTCTCCAACAGAAAAATTAAGAGTACTCAGTTTCAAAAAAAACATAAACAGTATAGTCCATTAAACTCGAGTATCTGCTGGTCAAGCTCAAGCCTTCTTAGACTTGTTGGTTGCCAACTAAGACTCAGCCAATAAAACAATGTTTCCGAGATACAACGCTTTAAGAACTTAAGTCACATAGATATCCAGTATAAAAGAAATTATGATTACCTCCTTTTTGACGAGCTCTTATTTTTTCGATAAAATCAATTCAATATGGCAAAGAGATGACATATGAGCTGCCCAAGATGTCATCGTTTCAGTTAGAAGTAGTTGAAATAATTTGATAAGAAAACAATTAAAAATAAAACTGTGTCAACATACCGTTTATTCTTCCGTGAGCTTGATAGTATATGCGACGTCTTTTCTTCAAAGCCTAGTGCACCAGTAGAAATGATGTTTGCACCTCAGCGTTACTTTCAGAATTCTTCAATAAATCCAAGATGAAAGTAGCATATTTGACAAAAGAATATTAACGTGACATTGTTTACTGAACCATTAATCATCAGAATTCAAGAACTTTTACCCATTTACCTACTATTTGATTATGTGAAAAAATCAATACAGAAGCTTATCTTAATTTTCTAAAACCAAGAAGCAAATTGTCACACCATATAAACATCTCTACTTGATCTCACCGGTGAACAAACACAAGGCACTTAAACTTCAATCACAGGCATAAATATAGATCAATTGCACAAATGTCAAACAAACTCACAAAAAGAAATTATAAAGTCAAAATAGTGAAATTCAACGTATCAAAATAGAGAAATTCAAAATACTGAAAATGGTGAGCCATTTTCAAGATACTAACTTGTCTATATTTTGTGCAATTTAAAGTCATGTAGAGCCAAAGATTTTCTGTAGAAAATGAAAAGGGCAAATGGCATAAGAAGAGAAAATATAGTAGATGAAAATCATTTCTTTCTTCACATTTCATTCAGTGCCCAGAAAAACCAAATGAGAAAAAAAATGTTACAATCCCACCATTACTCTAAAATTCAACAGGGTAATATTGAAGCACAGTACTTTTTCTGCCAAGTATAAACCATGGAAATTCAACAGGGTAATTTTGAAGTGCAGAAACTTAATAGTTAAAGAACATTGAGAGACTTCTTTGCAATAGTATAACTTTACATAGATTAGGTTGAGACAAAAGCATATAGAAAGGAAATGAAATATCCAAATTTACATTACAGAAAGAAATCGACTAAAGTTGGTTGAGTAGAGAATGAGAAAAACCAAATGAAAAAAAAAATGTTACAATCCTACCTTTATTCTAAAATTCAACAGGGTAATATTGAAGCACAGTGCTTTTTCTGCCAAGTACAAACCATGGAAATTCAACAGGGGTACTATTGAAGTGCAGAAACTTAATAGTTAAAGAACATTGAGAGACTTCTTTGCAATAGTATAACTTTACATAGATTAGGTTGAGACAAAAGCATAAAGAAAGGAAATGAAATATCCGAATTTACATTACAAAAAGAAATCGACTAAAGTTGGTTGAGTAGAGAGTGAGAAAAGTTGTAAACATGCTTCGTCAATTTATATCAATTTTTTGCAATTCTCGAAAACAAGGATCTTTGCTATTTAGTTTATCATAAAAACGCCAAAAAATTAAACAATGTAGGTAATTAAAGATGCAAGGGACAGATTAGAACGTTTTCAAGAATTACTAATATGGTTACCTTTCTTGGCCAGCAGTGTCCCAAATCTGAGCTTCGATTGACCTTTCCATCGACATTCAAGCTTCTGGTGGCAACTGACAAATAAAAATCCCCAAAATTGAAATATGACAAAAGAATAAGTTAATACCAAGAGAAATGGAGGAATCTAGTTTCTGGATCCAAAATGGAGAAATCTAGTTTATTGATATGACAGAATTTAATGAGGCAATCCACAAGTAATATTGAGCATTCATAAATTTGAATAGCAAGTAACATTTAGCCCCTGTTCTCTTTGCTGTTTTGAGGTCGTTTTCTGTTTTTATTTTCGAAAACGCTAAAAACGCGTTCTCTTTACCATTTTCGAAAACGCATTTTGGAAAACAAAAAAAAAATTTGTACACAAAACGGAAAACGCCCGAAACATCGTTTTGGGCGTTTTGTGTGTATTTCGACAAAAATGTCCAAAACGCGGAAAACGCGTTTTGGGAATTTATTTATTTATTTATTTATTTTATTTTTTTATAGAATTATCTTAACTTAGAACTAAGCTTAATATAAAGTTTTTATTTTTTTTATTTTTTTATTATTTTTTTTAGAATTATCCTAGTTTGGAACTAAGCCTAAATAAAGATTTTTTTTTTTTTAGAATTATCCTAACTTGGAATTTAGTTTAAATAAAGTTTTATTGAATTCAATATCAACATTACAAAAAAAAATTAAATGAGAATTCTTGTTGTTATATTTCAAAAAATGCAATGATAAATGGACTCTGATGGTTTTGAAAGAACTTGCATTTTCTGGATTTTAATAGAAGTAGAGCTTTCTCAAGTCCCGAATCTGACCAAGCTGTGTTAATATAGACTATTAATGCTCACATTAGTGTGTTGCATGTAATCATATTTTTATTGTATTGTGAAAGGAAATTTGAGTTGGAGTTAGTAGTATTCTGCAAGCAAATTAATTAAAAATAGTTTAAATAGTGTTCTGCAAAATTTCAAACATAACGTGTTTTCCAGCTTTTCATTTTCATAAACAGTTTTCAGAAATGACAAACCAAACGCGTTTTCAGCAAATTTGAAAACAAAAATGAAAACACAAAACACAAAACATTTTCGAAAATGAAAATACAAAATAAAATACAAACAGAACGCCACCTTAGCATTCATAAAAGGCACAAAATAGAAGAAAAAAATTATGGAGGTAATAAGATCAACTTACGACCAACAAACAAATCGAAATAATAATAATCAAAGAACGAATGTCCGAATGACATACTTGGAACTCCAGTATTGCCACTCCAACCTTGATTTGCCGTGTCTTCTTTCTTCCAAGATTCATATGAATGTCTAAAGAGCCGAATCAATGAAATAATTATCATTTATGGATTAATCTCCATTTCACAAAGCTTATCACAGATGAATAAAATTTTCACAGCTTGACAACGAAAATGTATTTTTGTTTAATTTAATTCAACTAAGAAAAACTCAAATCGAACAAAGCCCTCCATTTCCCTTCCAGGTTTTACCTAATAAGGAGGATTAAATTCACATACAAATTATTAAACTCTCTAATTAAACTAGAAGTAGAATCCGGAGGCGCTTAGAGTGACTTGAAAATCGAAACAGAAGTAGAATCCTTTGAGCCAAAAAAGATCAGAAGTAAATGAAGAACGAGTTTGTGATTTTTTCCCATCCTCCATTCTTTTTCTCTAAAAAAAATCACTCTGATTATTGAACAAAATGCACACCCACCTTCTCTCTGCAGAATTTTTAATTCAAGAAAGAGAAAACCTCCAATTTTTAATTCATGAATAAAAAAGAGATAGAGAGGGTCAATATGCAAATTTGAATAGATTTTGAAATTTGAATAGGTCCTTCGACTACCGAGCATCAGAAAATATGCAAATGCAGACATATGTTACTGTGCAAATGACTGGCCACATTATCCATGGGTTTTAGGAGGGAGAAGTGAGCGGTAAAAATTGGATGAACTCTTCTACTATTATATAGTAAATAGATTAAGAATAAGAATATTAAGATTTTAATTTGATGAGAAAATAATCAGAACATATTTTAATTATCTATGACTAAAATGAATTTAGTTAACTAATTATAGATAATATTATAGGACTTAAATGATATAATTTAAAATAAATTCGATATTGAGGAAAAATAAAAAATTAAACTTCACCTTTAATTTTTTATATGATTTTACGAACAATATATGTACAATTTGCTCTCATTTTTTAGTTTGCATTAAACTTTTCATTGTGATCTTTAATTTGAAATCCATATTACATATCTTTCGATTTTAAAATAATATAATAATTATTAAAAGAATAATAATAAAATAGAAAAAATAACATTTTGATGTTATTATTAATAGCATAACACAAATGTCAACGCAATTAATGATAGTGCAAAATAATAATTGTAAGAAAGACATGGGGCGTCTAACTTTCTATGCTATTGTTCCAAAATATTTTCTAAGATATTTTCCGATGAAATGTGAGGAATAGTTTCCTGCCTAATTTCATCCTCCGTGTATTCTTTCAAACCACAGTTTCTGAGTTTACCCTACCAAAAAACGTGCTAAGAATTAGAATATCCCTCTGATCTTCAATTTGGGCGGCGCTTTTCTTGAAGGAGAGGAGAAAGCATAGCACTTTCATAAAAATCTGCTGCTAAACAGCTACGCTTTCTCTCTCTCACACATACATAGTGGCACTTCTCTGCTTCAATCATTCTTTCTCCACTGTGATGGATTCGATTCTTCTAGCTGATTTTCAAACAGTCGTTCCACGTTTAGGCGTAGTCTCCGGGATCCATCACCGGAGTTTGCCTTGCACCCTAGTGCACTACAGCCACCCCCTCTGTAGCAAGCCTGTCGCTGTTAGTTCCACTTCCCCCCGACGACGGCTGGCGGCGGTTCCCTCTTCTGCCACTGCTGACACTGCCAATTCTGTGCCTGTAAGTTCTCATTGTTTCTCTGTAGTTTTCCATATTTATACAATAACGGCTGCTTATGCGCTACTTATCAAGATTAAGAGAACCCGAAAACATAATGAAGTGAGGTGTCAGTGAGAAGAGCCGTAGAATCTAGGACGTTTTATAAAATTAACGTGCGAGGAATGTTAACTTATTGAAGCGGATTCGAAGAATAACTTGAATACAGCGTTTTGGATAGTCTTCTTGAATTTGCATCAAAAGAAGCAAGGAAGATGACCTCCCAACATAACTGTGACTTGTTGGTTTGAGATGGTTTCCTTGTGGCGTTGGCCAAGACATTTATTTTTATTTCTTAAGTAATCAATTGGGACTTGATTATTATAATCTTCCTCGGTTCCTCTCGTGTGACCGGAATCAACCATACAAACACAATCCATGGTGAGGTAGAATAGAAGTGACATTGACTTGATATGAAACCGACTAGAACTATGGGCAGGGTAAAACATTGCTACAAATTTAATAAGATTGGCATTACTTGGGGTTTTAGGTGGGGAAGAGTTAAGTGAATGGTCCTTGGTCGGACGAAGTTGGAGAATGGAGATTACATGATCCTTTCAGTTGTCTTCATCATTCATAATGCCATATTTTTTTGTGTAAACTCTCAAGTTACAAATGCCAATTTTAGCAAAATCTTGTACTTGTGAAAAAAGAGGGCAGCAGGCAGCATAATTCTATGCTTGCACGTTGTTTTTTTCCTAATGCTGTGGTTTTGCCTTTACTTAACCTGTATCTACGTTTCCTCAACCTTTCTTTTTTAATGCTTGTTAATTTACAGCTTCGTGAGAGAACGTATAATGTTGGCGATTTTATGACAAGAAAAGAGAGTTTGCATGTTGTCAAACCTACAACTACAGTCGATGAAGGTATTTCATACCCTTTTATTTGTTCTAACAGTACGTTTCACACTTCTATTTTCCAGCTTTTGTTTTGTATGTACAGCATTGGAGACTCTTGTTGAGAAAAGAGTTACGGGGTTTCCCGTGATTGATGATGAATGGAAGTTGGTAATTCCCTATCTCCTCCCAGTGGCTCTGCTCTTAGTATTAGTCTATTAGGGCATGTGAGAAAATGATTTTTTGAGAAGTGGTTTTTTTAAAGTGATTTTTTTCGGAGGATGCATTGTTAAAAAGTAGGTAGAAGATATGGGAAAACGTTAAAAATATATATACTTTTTTTTGGAGAATGTCGGGTTGAAAATGAGCGTGGGATCAAACAAGAGCTTATCATTTTTATTTTTATTTTTTATTATTAGATAAGCTGCACATATGGTCACTGAGTTTGTTTGTGTTAGTATACAGATACTATTTAGTATTGTGGCTAATTAAATTGAAGATTTTCAAAAAATATTGAATATTGGGTATAAGAAACATAAATTTTGGATGAGGAACGAGTTGTTCAAATTTTATTGATCTTTCGAGGATATTAATTTATAATTCATTAACCATACCAGAGTATTTTTGTGTGAAAAAATCAAACATGCAACTCTAAAATTACTAAATAATATACTTCAATACATTTATATAAAATAGTAGAAGTATGTCAAGCTTGGTAGCAGTTATCTTAATACTAGCTCAGTTAGATTTTTTACTATTTTAAGTTTCAAGCTGGCTTGAGCTCAAAAATGATGAGTCTAGTTTGAGTTTGCTCGATTCAAGCCCTTAAAGCTCATGAGCGGGTTTGTCATTCTTGCAGTAGTAGTAGTCCTGCCCGAGTAAATGATTAAATATACACCTAAATTTTGAATAAGGCGTAATGTTGTTTTCGTGCATGCACGATGTAGAAATATTGTAGTCAAACTTTTTTTTTCCCAGTTCTTTCATGTAAAGGTTGCCTTCGATGGGATCACTGACTAATTAAAATTGTGTGCTGCAGGTTGGTGTTATCTCTGACTATGACATATTGGCTCTTGACTCCATCTCAGGTATTGTTGCATTTCTGAAACCAAGTTATAACGTCGATGACATCTTCTACCCTTGGCTTTTTCACTAAATGAACATTTGTGGAATTTAGCTAGATTATTTAGATTAGCAGGCCAGGGAGCATGAGTTGTTGAAATGAGGTGACTTTCTTTAGGGACGAGAATTTCCAATATTACCTGATAACACGATTTGAACCTACATATTTACTTATTTAGCATGCGTGGTTTGGATACACAGGTCTTGGGGGGGAAATGGCTGATTCGTTTTGGAAAAATATTTTTGTGTCATCTCTAAGTTGAGTTACAGGATACAAACTACTCACTTTCACCACCCCAGGTTGTAAATTCTCTATCCCCAATGTAACGACCCAGCCTCAATGCTGATACCATCGGAACATATGTATTATCCATTCCGGGAGAGCCTATGTCCATATTAGTGCTCATGGATTTCTGTTTCTTTCCAGAATCGAACCCATGACCTCCCCTTAAGAGAGATTTAGGTTGAATTTTAGTACCAATTGGACAACTTGCGTGATGACAAGTCGAAATTGGTGTTGTGATAGTGGCTCCACTCTCCTTGTGTTACTTACTATCACTAAAAGAACCTAAAAGTTTCAGATTCCAAAATATCCTCTCAATTTCAGACTTCTGATTTATCCCATTGCTAGTGTTGTCAAGTGAGATTGTGTCCTCAAAGAATAACATACACTAAGCCTAAGGAAGCCTATCAATGATATTTTCTTTAGGCTAAGCTATGATTAATAAGAACTTAAGATAGAATATTGATTCAAGCTACAGTGATGGGACATTTTGGGGAAAGGAAGAAAAAAGGAAGATTAGCAAACATGCGCAATGCACATATTGTTCTAATTCAACAGTGGTTGTCCATATTTCTCTGTTGCTGAATTACTTGTCATTCTGGTAAAAAAGTACAAGAGAAAGGAACTGATAGCTGCACTCCAAAGTGCGATACCCAAGCTCCGAATAAATTTGTAGGAATGAGTGATATTTCACTTTATGGAGTGGGAATAATTGTAACCCATGGATGTAAAAATGAAAAATAAAATAAAACTGTTGAAATAAGTTGCTTCCCAGCTGCGGGTCTTGTTATTAGCATTATTCATCATTGTCACCCATGTACTGAAAAGAGACAGAAAATGATAAGTGCGGTGGCTTGTGTTCTCGTCTAGGCCGTTACATAATGTTACAAATATCCAGAGTAGTCTCAAGATACTTGATACAATATAATCATATTAAAAATAATAGTCATTAAATTTGGTTTTGCTTATTAGATGCCTCATATTTTCTCCGTGCTAATGAACTCGACAAGTTTACTTGCTTACTATAGCAGTGAAGTCTAGTTTTATTTAGGGGTGTAAACGGTTCGGTTTGGGCGGTTTTTGATAAATTTTCAAACCAAACCATTTAAAACGGTTTGATATTTTTCCAACCCAAACCAAACCATTTAATTTCCTAAACCAAACCAAACCAAACCATTTTTTGCGGTTTGGTGCGGGTTCAAACCACGGTTTGCAAACAAAATTAATCAAAAAAACTTTTCAAACCATGGCTAGTCACGAAAATCATGTAAAATCATGTTAAGAGGCTTTTCGCTAGCATAACATAGTAACATACTATGTTAAAGCTCATAGATAAGTTGCACATTAATTAGGAACCAAATATCACAAAGATTACTGTCGAAAAGAAACTGGGTTTGGATTAGCAAAAATGTGTTTCAAATTTAGAATTGGGTTTAATTTTTTTACTGAATCTAAAAAATAGTGAAAAGAATAAAATGCCTTGAACTTAATCACATTCCTAAGCCTTCATTCAAAATGAAGGTAGAATTAAAATGTTTTAAATATCCATTGTCCACAACAATATAGTATGACGACAATACAAAGAATTTTTCCCAACAAAATGACAAATTATACAAGAATCAAAATGACAAAAATGGGTTTTACGGGTTGGCCGTTTGAAACGGGTTTTGAAAAGTGAAACCTAAACCAAACCATTTAAAAGCGGTTTGGTTTGGGTCAAAACCAAAACGTTGACGGGTCCGCGTGGACCCGAACCAATGATTTCAAAATTGCGGTTTCAATTCGGTTTAACGGTTTGGCAGTTTAAATTTATAGCCTCACTTTTATTCTATTTCCTTGTCTATGAATTTCAGGTGGTGGTCAGCATGATACAAACGTGTTTCCTGACGTTGATAGTTCTTGGAAAGTATGTAAAAATTCATCCTTCCATGTTTGAATCCTCCACACTTAGTAATTGATAAGCAGAGCTCAATTTTTGCTGTAATGACCTTTAAATATAACATTTTTGTTCAGAAAATATGTGTAGCAAAGGATGCTGATGAGCTGTACATAATTGCTGCATTCTGTTTTGTTTTGCTGTTTGGTTATGCATGATAGAAATGAGAAACTTTGCATATGCCATATAAAATCAGAGTGTAATTCATATTCTACAATCATAAACATTATTCCTTTAGTGCTGAAAAGTAAGTAAAGTTTCTTTGCCTATGGTGAGAGTCCTTGAGATCAACCTAACAGATTAGAGTGCAAAAAACATATAATTCTGCAACATAAAATATTATTGATAGTAACCATGGTGTTTCCTGGATATTATGTTAATAAAGATATTTATCTATAAGAATTTTCAAGTTTATATTCGTATACACATGCTTATTTCTTCACCAGTTTCTAATTTCTTGAGCTATTCCAGACATTTAATGAAATCCAGAAGCTACTCAATAAAACTTATGGGAAGGTTGTTGGAGACCTTATGACAGCTGCTCCCCTTGTTGTGCGTGAAAACACTAACCTCGAGGATGCTGTCAGGTATTAACTTCTTTTCTTTGATTATATTTTCCTTGACATAAATGTTGATCTAAGTTTTCTGCTCAGTGATGTAATAGAGATTCTTTGTTTGCTTGATGTTGCATCCCCACCAAATGTATACTCTGAAACAATGGGTTTTAAATCTGAGATTAGATTCAACTAAGATTTTAAAGAAGCGTAGCTTAATCATCCTCAATTACCTTAATTTTTTTTTTTTTTTTTTTTTTTTTTTTTTTTTTTTTTTTTATAAAAAGTGAAGTGGACATCTGCAATAATGAAATTATGAAGCGTGATGAAGATTTAAAAGTAGACGCGTACATGAGGAAGGAACCTTTTTAAGAATGTATTCCCTCTTAATCACTTTCTGCCATTATTGAAGGCAATAAGCAAATTATGGCTGACAATAGGAGATGAAAACTAAAATTAGTTAGGCAAGTTGTTAAATAATTTTTTCTGGGATGTATATTTTGATTAAATTTCCATAGCATTAATGACGAGTACTAGCTTTTAAAACCTTAATCTTGTGTGGATTTTTTTCATCAGAATGAATCTTCTTTTGTGTCATAAAAAAAAAAAAAGTTTTTCTCTACACAAAGTATTGTTGTTGGAGATTTTACAAGACTTCAGAAGTTCTGCATAGTAGTAAAATGACTCTAGAATTGAAGTTTGAAGTGGCAAAATTAAGGTGTTTATAATATATAAATGAATTAAATTTAATAATAGATACTTCAGCAAATCTTTTTGATGCTAATTTAGGTTATTGCTCACGACAAAGTACCATCGACTGCCAGTTGTAGATGGAAGCGGCAAGCTGGTAAGATGATTCTACTCCGTATTCTTTGTTGGGATTTGATTACATTCATTAGCAGCACTTAGATTCTTATTGGTTTCTCTTCGTTCTGTCAAAGGTTGGCATAATTACTCGGGGTGATGTTGTGAGAGCCGCCCTTCAGATAAAGCGTGCTATTGAAAAAATGTGATAACTCCAGCATCACGATTTACAGAATCAACTATCAATGGAAGCATACCAATATTGGCTGCTTATTAAATGAAATATGCATATGATTCCCCACAACTCTATTGGTTAGCATCATAGTATTCATTTATTCCCATCTATATTTGAAGGTAAGATATTGATAATGGTCCATACTAAATCTTCGCTCTCGTGCTGCTTCTGCCTGTAAATGTAGTGTTTATGTTTATTAATTTTGCAGATTTATAATCTACAAATATAAATTCTGTTAATATTGGAGATAGGATATACCGTGTAATATATTCAATAGTTGCTTTGTGGGTCTTTTTACTGCTGGAATTTCAATTTTGTGAGACTTTTTGTTGTGTTACATAAAAACAAATTTCATATGAAAAGACTTCCCTAAATTTTATTTCAAATATTAATCCAGACCAAAGAAGGATTATTTAGCCTTTATTTGGTAAACCGTTTATGAATGGTTGTTTATAATATTCACGTGTTAAAATTTCGTTGGTTCATTTTTTTTGAAAGTAAAAAATGGTGGATGAAGATTTTTGATCAGTTAAAATTGTAAACTTTTCAGAAAAAAAAAATTATAAAATAAAATATTATCATGTGATAGGTGATCGTTTATAAACAAAATTTATAAACAAGCTCAATAATATTCCTCTTAAAAAGTCTAACAATTCCGAACCATGGAGCTTTTAAGTACAATTAGTAATCACAAACGTACGATGTACAGAAGATATAATTGACAAATATTTATTGAATAAATTATTAAAATACAATATTCAATATAAATTGTGCATTCATATATAATGAAAAATACCTCAAAAAATAAAATATAAAATTACGATTTGCATATTTTTTTTAACAGCTAATTATTCGTTCTTTAATTTTCTTAATCTATTTAGATTAAGTAAGATATCGACATGTGACTTATTTTATACTTTACAATTTTGATTTGATGACTAAAGTCGAACTTACGATTATTTGATTTCTAAAAGTTGAAATATTTACAATTTTTAACTCGTAAAATGAAATAATATGAAATACAAATTTTAATTAAATTTTATTGAATGAATATTACAAATATAATTAACTTTATATTAAAAAAATAAAAAATCACATATTCATCTCAATTTATAAATAAAGATTTAACCCACGAGATATAAGATTTTATCACTTATTCCTATAAAATTGATTTTTCAAAAATAATTTTTTTCAATATTCATTATCAACCAAATATTATTTATTGGAACCTAAAGTTGTAAAAAATTAAATGATTTAATTAAATTTATATAGAAAAATTGAATATCTATTATTTCATTCTGTTGACCACAAAATCCGGCTGGACCTTGGATCAACACGTCTCAGCTCCTCTCTCTTGAACACGTAGATCTCCTGCACACTAAAACAAACAATCAGCTTGCAAAGGGGGCCGGGGTGGCTCCTGTTTGCACTCCGATGCCTAAGTCAGTGCTCATTTTAGGCAAATATATATATTGGGTGCTGGAAATATAAATGTGTAAAAGTGAGAAAAGGGAGTGAGAGAAATATATCGTTTCTGAGTGAGAAATTGCTAACCTCTTCATTGGAGGCAAGTGTGCTCTATTTATAGAAGGTGTAATTATCTTAGATTGTGACATGTGCTATACTTTACATGTGGTAAGATCCTGACTCTTCATGAGCTAAACCATTTCTTTGGTTATAATCATTACTACATGTCATAGGGTTAAAGCAACCATCAAATCACTTTAAAGATGTTGTCACATCAAGCTGTCTTGTCACCTTTTCAGGGTACTCCCCTCGGCTTAGGAGTACCTCGGCATAAGGGTACCTCGGCACAGCATCACCTCGGCTTAGGTTACTTCGGCACAGCATCACCCCGACTTAGGTTACTTCGGCATAGTATCACCTCGGCATAGGGCCACCTCGGCATATAAGAATCCAGCAAATTTGGTATCCGCAGTTTTGGCTTATAGGTCATGATTAGGCGACTGTATGTTTTGTGGCTCCCCTGGTGGGCCCATATAGATGACGTGTCATATCCAATTTAGTTATGGTCGTAACACATTCAATTTAATAAGAAAAAAAGATTCGAAATTAAACATTTAGGTCAAATTGAATTTATGTAAGAAATGATAAGTATCATTTAAGACTTAAATGAGAGAAATTAAAAAGATTAGATGTTGGAAAAAGTAAAAAATATAAGTAAAACTTTTAACTTTAGTATTTAAGACGATTTTATGAATGATATGTTTAGAGTTTACTCTCATTTATTAGTTTGTATTAAATTTCTTGTCGAGATCTTGAATTTGATACCTATGTTGCATATTTTTTCAATTTGAAAACAATGCAATAATTGTCAAAAGAATAAAAATAATATATAATTTGACTTTTTATAAATATTTTATTTTTCACAAATTCATTAATCTTTTAATACATGCATTAATTGAACTCTCATAATCCATGTATTAAAATAAATTGATAGATAAAATTTAGAAATTTTCTAAAATGACAGATGAAAATGAAAGGGAAATTATCTGCGTAAAATGGTGACGGTTATCCTATTATATATATATATATATATATATATATATATATATAGATTTTTTTATTTTTTTATTTTTACAGTAAGAGGATGATCTGAATGAAATTTTGATGGATTTCAGAAGGATAAAAATTTTAAATTTTTTTTCAAAAGATTCATAAGAATCTCACTCAAAATGATAACATTTCGATCTAATTTGTCATGTGTATTTTTAAATTTTAAATTCCTTTATTAATTCACAAGTCATATAAAAGTGGTCCCTACAGCCTCCATCATTGGACAGTTGGACCTCAAGACCAATTCATCATTCCAACATACTTTTTGTAAACCAATATAAATAACGGAACAAATTTTCTCTTACTACTTTTTTTAAAAAAAAAAAGTGTAGTGCACTCTTTGAGGGACACAATCGATCTTGTTCTGAGTATTGTTTGAGGAGGTTAATCGCAGATTATACCTCTCAAAGCTAGGGTGGAGGACTTAATGGTAAATCCAAAGTTTGGATAACTCTCGCTTGAAACAAGACACAAATTCAATATTTCAGGATTCAAACCCTGCACATTGCTGCGCTGAGCCTTACCAGTCCTCTCCTTTACCACTGAGAGATGTGCCATGGGGCTACTTTTTAACATTTTACCTTAAAACATAAATAAATTAAGCGTATGCTTGGAAAAGTAGCTTTTTATTTTATTTTTTATTTTTGGTTTAAAAATATGTTTTTTTACACAATTTTTCAAATTACTTTTTAATCACACATATTTTCTCTCTCCACTTTTTAACCACATATTTTATATAGAAAACATAAAAAAATATGTTTGAACACTTTTTAGTTGCCAAAAGGAGCCTCATAATTGTTACATTATTATCGAACCGATCTTAAAATTTGTTTGATAAAAAAATATGTTTATAAACAAAATAATGTAATATTTTTGAGATTAATATATAGTTGAAAATTGATTTTAAAAAATATGCGCAGTTACCTTTGCTTGTTAAACAGTTTATAAAATGTTGTCTTCCCTAGTTTTCGAAACTAAGTTTTAAAAAACTCAATCTCAATCATTCATTTTAGTCAAGCTCATAATATTTGAATTTTCAAATAATTTTTAATAAAAATTCTTCCAAAAATATTATTTCAAACCACAATTTTATCAAAGAACTGGTGCCCAAATAGGGGCATATATTGTTTATAAATAGGAAATTAAAAATATTTCATTTGTCCATTTTTCTAAAAAGTCATAATTGATGGATGGAAATATTTGATAAATCAAATTGTTGATTTTCAAAAGTACTGTGAAATAAAATATTTTTTACATGATTTTCAAAAGTACTGTGAAATATTTGATCAATCAAATTGTTGATTTGAGTATCAAACAAGAATAAAATTAGTTACAACTTACAATCACTGTGTTTAATAATTACACATCACATATGTTCAAAAACAAAATAATTACACAACACATAACCCCTATTTGAGACTCATTATTTGGAAAAAATTATGTTTTGAAATAATATTTTTAGGATAATATGTTGTTAAAAAATGTTTAAAAAATTAAAAATAGTAATCTTTATTAAAATAGATTATTGAGATTGGAGGTTGTATAAATTTGATTTTAAAAAAATGTGACCAATGAGGGGCATACTGATACAGTATCGTACTATCGTGCCTTTTTGCACAAATACTGTTTTTTTTTCTCTGCACTTCCATGTGAGAAACAGAATAAGAAAAATTAAAAAAAAGGTAAGAGCGGACGATGAAAACTAGTGACAAATTCATAGTTCTTCATTCTTCGATTCACAAACCAAGCAGCGGAAGCGGTGGATCTGCAGTTCCACCGCTGTCTCACCGCACTTGGCTTCTGGTTTTTATGCTTTTCTTTACTGTTACTTTCGCTTTCACTCTCATAACCACCAGGGACGCCGCCAGAACCTCCGCCGGCGCAACCACCACTACCAAGTCTGGGCTACCCAGGCCCATATTCGACGCGCTTGTGCACTATGCTTCCATCAACACCACCTCCTTCTCCGGCCGCATGTCATCTGCGGAACTGAAATCCATCGCCGTTGTCCTCCGCCGCTGTGATGCACCGTGTAACTTGCTTGTTTTTGGGATCACTCATGAAACCCTCCTCTGGAACTCACTCAACCACAATGGACGTACTGTTTTTATTGATGAAAACTCGTATTTAGTCTCCAAGCTCGAAGAAAAACAACCGGGAATCGAAGCTTACGACGTGCAATTCACCACCAAAGTAAGTGAATTATACGATCTGATCGAGCATTACAAAGAACAAATGAAAAACGAATGCCGGCCGGTACAGAACCTGCTATTTTCAGATTGCAAATTGGCGATAAATGATTTGCCAAATCACATATACGACGTCGCATGGGACGTGATTCTGATAGATGGGCCTCGTGGCTATTTTCCGGCGGCTCCTGGAAGGATGACGGCGATATATACTGCCGGAGTTTTGGCTCGAAGAAAAAGGGGTGGCGCCGCCCATACCCATGTGTTTGTGCATGAAATTTACAGAGAAGTGGAGAAATTGTGCAGTGATGAATTTCTTTGCCGGGAAAATTTGTTGGAAACTAAAGAATTTTTGGGTCATTATGTGGTGGGAAAAATGGACGCTAATAGCTTTGAGTTTTGTCCCAAGTCTGGTTCGTCTTCTTCTCCTGAATCAAATTCATTGAATTGAGAAGATTAAGGAACAACGTGGCTACGTAAGTGTAATTATTGTTTTCTTTTTTCTTTTAAATTGTTTTTCTTTCAAATTTTAGGAAAAAATTTCTAATTATCTTGGAGTATCGTAATTCGATATTTCATGCCAATCAATATTAGGACACCTACATATAGGGGTCACATTATTTAGTTAGTTGTGACCCCCTATATATAGGTGTCCTACATTCATTGGCCTACAGTACGGTATTTCAGGAGTACTAGAAATTTTTCCCAAATTCTAGATATACAAGTCCCCAGCAAATGTGTAATTTACATGGATTTTCAGGTACTAATTAAATATTTAAGTAGTTAATTTCCAATTAGATTTGGGCCTTTTCAATGTAAAATTCAATATTTCTTTAGCTTCGTGTTGGCTTGTTATTGAGAGTAGCAAGATTTTGTTTTGCTTGAGGAAGTTCCTACTGTAAATTTTCTTTATAAAACACTTTGAGAAAATTATTTTAAAAATATTCAAAAGTAATTCCTTAATTTTGGAAGCTTTTCAAAAGTTCTATTGAACGGATGGCTAAAGTTGAAGTTGAAGTCGAAGTTTTAATTATACAATTTTTCAAAAATGCTATTCAAAATCACACTATTCACATAAAGTTGAAGTTGAAGTTGAAGTTTTAATTATACAATTTATCAAAAATGCTATTCAAAATCGCTCCATTCACATAAAAAGGGGGCCAAACACATGCGAAATTGTATCACTCCGTTCGGCGGTTTTACTGTCAAGGTTTGTTATTTATTTTTTTATGTTTTCGAGATAAGATGTATGGTTGAAAATTAGAGAGAGAAAATATGTATGGTTAAAAAGTGATTTGAGAAAATATTTTATTTATAAATTGATTTATAAATTGTAATCATTTTATAAAAGAACGCACTATAAACAACTAGAACAGGTAAACGTCTTTTTTTTTTAAATGGAAACAAGCAAACGTTTGATTGTGTTGTTGTGGTGGAATTTAGGATCTGTTTGATTGAAGGGATTTTTCATGGAAAATGTCTCATCAATCAAAACTCGATCCTTGTTTTAAGGAGCAAAGAATCGTGGGATGTTCTTAAAGCCTGTTTTGTAATGTGATTTTTTTCACCTCAAATTTTCAAACTCAATCCAGCCATTCATTCTTAGTCAAACCTACAGTTTTTTATTTTTTTTAAATATTTTTAAACCACATTTTCATAAAAAAAATAAATAAAAAATAACGCCACAAAAACTTCTAAAACTCACATTACCAAACAAATTCTTAGACTCACTGGTAATACTAGTATTCCACCATGTGCTCCGCACATCTTATGTACACGATAAAAAAACTTATACTTTGTATCTCCTATGTAATGAAATATAAAATGAAAATTATAAAATCATAATATTATACAAATATAATTATAACTCATTGAATACAAAATATAATAAATAATACGTTATTATTTATGATATATAGTATTAAGGTATATTATGGAGTATTAATATTACTAAATCGTGCTAGGTAGAATTTTTTTAAGCTCTTATGATCGTGTCAAATTAATAATTATTACTAATTTTAACTTTAATAGTGAAAATAATTATTCATATGAAAATAACTCGATTACTTATTATTTATTAACTTATGAGTAAATTTTGTAATAGGCAATTTCAATTTTTCTCAATTATTAAGTGTACATCAAGACATTATTAAGTGTACATCAATTATTTTCATTTTTTGTCAGATTTGAACAAGCGATATTTCTTTTTCATTTGATAAGGATTTAAATCAGATTTTTATTATATTTTGATAGAAGTTGATAAATTTTTGTGGTTAAAATTTTGTAGGTTCCATAAAATATTTTGTTGAAATTAATTATTATCTTTAACTTATATTAAAATCTGAATTAAAATCAACACCAAATGAGGATTAACTACGTTCATCATATAAGTGAAGATTGAATACTTATTTATCTATAAATATGATTTAGTAACTTTACTCTTATTGCGTTTGATTAAAAAATAATAATAAATTATTTCTTCAAAGTGACCTTCATGTTAGCATCCAAATAAATAACTCTATATTTTTATGTTGATTATTCAAAAAGTTATTGGTTTTAAAATGTATTTATTTTAACATAAATCGTAGTTTACCAATTATTCATCATATTGATTATTTTAACCCTCTCCATACTATTTCTATTATGAGATGATCTTAATTCTGCTATAATATTATTGGAATCTTGTATTGTATATAAAAAAAAAATACGCCTATGTTTGATTTACGTTATAAACTTGTAATGATTTAGTTTTAGAACTGTATAAACATATGTTTTGAATTAAAATGTGGTATGAGATTGAAAATGATTATCAATAAACATATTTTATAAATTATATGCATTGAATATAAGAACCTTGTATTGAAAATTGAATTTATTGTTTAGTTAAATCAAAATCATTTGAAATGTCCTTCAACATTTATTTATGTGAAAATATAATTTTTTTAAAGAAAAATAGGAGTACATTTAAAAAAAAAGAAAAAGAATAATAGAAGTAAGGACATAATTTGTAATTAAAAGATTCCTACACATCCATAATTTTATATATTAGTGAAGTGATAGTGATAGTGATGAGTTCGAATTCCGATATGGTACAAAAATACGCATGTTACAAAAATAATTAGTTATTTTCTATCAACTTTTTAATCACATATTTTCTCTCCCAAATTTTCAGTCGCTATTTTTTACATCAAAATCATAAATAGACAAGTTTATAGACCAAACAGTATTACCAAACGGATGCTTAATCATTTCATTTTGACAAAAAATGACATATTTAAAACAAGGAAAAATAAAATATATGTAAGTAACACATTAAAAAATATAGTTAATCAAAAATTATAATAATATATTAAAAGGAAAATAGGTGATAAGATGAACAAATTTTCAGAGAAAAACGTGATTAAAAGT
This sequence comes from Ligustrum vulgare, assembly GCA_963555705.1. NCBI lineage: Eukaryota > Viridiplantae > Streptophyta > Magnoliopsida > Lamiales > Oleaceae > Ligustrum > Ligustrum vulgare. Next base: position 50,179,491 of record OY743174.1, read on the forward strand.
GAAAAGAAATTTTTATAAAAAAATTTAATTAAGTGCCAAATTTTGAGTAGCGTGGTATACTTAGTGTGTACATGTAGCATTTTTTTTAATTAGTTTTTTCTTTTTTAAAGTTTCAAATTTAATACCATTTTGTATTGAAATTTTATTTGAATTATGTTTTTTATTTGATACGATTCTATAATCAAGATTTTTCAAAATTATAATTTAAAAATTATATATTCCGTACATCCCACGCGTAGACAACTAGTTGGATAAATAGTACAAAACGTCTTTATCGTTTATGCTCATTATGCAACTTTCCCTATCATTTCAAATTTGACATTTAACCTCATTTCAACATTTTTTTGTGGAGTTGTCTCATTTCGTCAGTTTTTCCGTCAAATATGGATAATTGATGCAAAACGTTCATATCATTTGCCTTCATTGCGACAATTGTCCATATCATTTAAATTTTAACATTTGGACCTTCAACGATCATATATATATATATTTTTAATTAAAATACTGTAAAATGACTAAACCTCTGTTTGGTAAAAGTGATTTTTTTTTTATTATGTTTTTTAACAAACAACTATCATATTAGAGCTTAACCTAATTTTTTGGTCGATTTTCACGTTGATATTGTCTGATCTTGTTCTCGTCTTTGCACATTTTCATGTGAGGAATTTGGTTACGTTTTGATAGTTTTGTGTAATAGGAGCTGGTGCATTATTAGTTGCTAGGAAGGGAAGTGTCGGCGAGGCGACGTTAGTCCATACAAAAAAACAGCGGTCTAGCGCGCCGTACGTCCACAAACCATGTCGCATGATATCTTATATAGGCCCCATTTTTTATTTGCCATCGACCTTCAATGCAAGATGTCCACCTCTTAGGTCCACCTTACCATCGGATGAAAACTTGATTTTGATCTTATCGATTAAAACCATCATAAAACAAAAATTCCACAGAAAAAACCTGTTAGAAAAAATGGCTTATGTGTGAGACTTTTAAGTTAAAATTTTTGGATGAGAGTGAGATCCGTTTGCTCTTTGGAAAGATCAAACTTGATTTATATTTTCTGCCGTTTCAACATGGAAATGATATATTCATTTGCCACATAGAAAAACGATCAAAATAATGACCACTTATATATAGCTACATTTTGGAAGTGTGTAATCATGTTTAGTATAGATGCTCCTTCCATCTGTGTCCAGGGAGTGCAAATTTCGAATCGAATCGAATTGAACTTGAACTTGTGACGAGATTTGAAGTGCGCGGAATTAAACGTCGAAAAGTTTCGAACCCAAATTGTGAATGGACGGTAGAATCTTGACCCAAACTTCACGATGCGAGGATCCACGATGCGGAAGAGAGAACCAAGACTTTCGAAACGCCACAAAGATTTGCCCAACTTCCTCGATAAGTTTCTGATTTGAACACCACAAATATTCATGAATATTTGATAAGTTCGAATGAACGCCACAAGAAATAATTTTGATAAGTTCGGATGAACGCCACAAAAAATCACTCTTTGATAAGTTCGAAAAAATATAGGAATCCACCTATAAGTTTATTGAACCCTCAATAAAAATGTCTATTAAAAATCAAGTTTGTTTTACAATGAATGGAAAATAGAATATAAATAAGCAGAAAACGACCTAACAACTAGGGTAGCCGTTAATGGGCTCAAAATAGACTTCTAATTAAACTAAAATAATTAAAATTGAAAAGTAAATAAAATTCTCCAAAATCTTATCTCGCCGAGCAGTTACGGCTGCGACTGGAGACTTACGGCCATAATTGTGAAAAATCTTGGAATCCTACGTTTTGGTTGGAGAGTGGGTTACGATTGTGACATATGGCCCTTACGGCCGTAAATATGCTTCTGATCCTGAAACTTTGATCTTTTGACTCGGCTTGATCTGTTCGTCTTCTCAGCTCGTCTACAGCATGAAACTTACTCATTTCTTATGTAGAATGTTGTTGCATCGCCCGTGTCTTGATTTCTCCTTTGAGCTCCTATCTCGGATCACATCATCCCCCCTCACTTGACAAGGATTCGACCTCGAATCAATTTCTGGCTTGCTCTCCAAACACGTCCTGCTCTTAGGGTCTTGAAGTAAAACTGCTCTACCTGGATCGAATGGAAAATTAATTCTTCCCCGTAATAGGATCAACCAGCAGTGCTTTGTAACTTGGGCTATACGGACGGATCGATTCATGAGCTTTCTTAGCCATATGTGATGTGGCTCAAACTCTCAAGCGTAACCAACCTGCAAAAGAGATTTAAATAATGAGGAGGGGAATGTTATTTTCATGAGGTACAAGGTATGGATCCTTGTATTCATAATGAAGCATCACCAACTCCTCTTTTTGAACCACGAGACTCTTCTCTTCGCCTCTTTCTTCCCTTGCAACTTCTTGTTCAATTTTTCTACTTTCAAACCCAACCACATCTTCTATCTCCACATTTTTATCATCATGTTCATGCAGTACCTCATCACTACCCAAATGTGGATCTTCAACTTCGATGTTCAGAATTTGCACTTCTACCCCAACCTCCAATTCATGCTTCTCATCAACAATATTAGTCTCAATCACTTTAACCTCATTATTATTTTTCTCCTCGTGCTCCCTATCAACAATCATATCTTTTGGTTCACCAATCTCTTCACTACCCAATTTTTCACCTTCCACCTCAAAATTCGGAGTTTCTTCAACCACTTATAACTTCAATTCTAATTCACCCTCCTCCTCCACATCAACATTCTTAACCTGAGGCTCTATTATAATATATTTTTCACTCTCTTTCAACCATTTAACCACAACCTCTCTTCTCTTCTCTTTCTTTTGTAACCTAGCCAACATTTTCCTTTCTACCTCTCGTTTACACCTCATTCTTTACTCATAAATATCTGCTTGAATCTTCAAGATTGCCTTCGGATCAATCTCTTCTCCCCTCTTAACCCCAATTTCATCCCAGATTTATGATCACGCCTATAATGCCTCTCATCACTACGGTTTGTTTGTGATCGCTCCTATTTCAATTTGACTTTTTTTTTTTCCATCTAATTTATCCAACCTCATCTTAACATTATCCAAAAACCTTCACTCACGATTTTTACCGTTGTCCCTTCCTGATGAAGATTTTTTCTTGAAATTTAGACATTGTGAAATTTATGTGGAATGAAATGGAAAAGAACAATAAAACAAAGGATTAAGAAATTCAAGAAAGTGGTTATTAAATTTTGGAGTGACTTTTGGGGGGGGGGGGGGGGGGGAATTTCGGAATAAAAAAAGTAAAAAAAATGATTTTATTTATTTTTTAATTCGAAATTTGACAACGAACACGGCAAAAAAAAAAGGAGACAGGATTTGAATAAGAATCGAATAAAATAAATAATTTTGAATTTTTTTTTGGGATTTTTAATGGATCAAAATAAGGAAAAATTTACTAGCACGAAGAACACGAAGAAAACTTAAGAAAAGAAAGACTTAACAACAAGATATGGATAATTCGCATGTAGACTGGATGATAAATACATGAAATTAAACTGAGATAAAATAAAAAGATATAACCTTAAATTTAGAGTCCAACTCTGATACAAAATGACCAAAACCACTTAGCAATTGTAACTATGCAACCCAGAAAAGATTGACTCAACCCAAGAACACCAAAAGAATCACGATTTATGGATTCAATTAAAATCAATTGAATTAAGCAACCAATACAATCAAATGGATATATTGACATCTTTATCACAAATAATATTAATTCTCACCCAAGTTTGAACAAACAAAAATAAACTCGCAGTTCGAATTTTATTCAATGAAGAATAAGTTGTGGAAAGTAGAATAGCCTTACAAAAAATCTATATATAGGCAAAGAAATAAAGTCCTAATCTAATTAGGAAACTAAATAAATAACATAATCCAACTGAAAAAGCAATTCATAATCTAATTAAGAATCTAATAAAGATAATCCCTTTTATAACAATAAGGGTGGAAATAAATTAGGAAATTAATTAATTGAAATAAATAAATAAAATAAATCAAAAATTCACGAAAATTGCGATCAGATCCACCGACAATGCCCAGATCGCGATCGCGTGGAGACCTCCTTTTTTGTCTGCCTATATTTTACCCCCTACGCACAATCGCCAGCTTCCTTATAATGTGTGATCGCGCGCTTCTTCGATTTCTTGAACTTTTTCTACCTGAATCAAGTTGATCCACTTGCCTTCGGGACTCGGGTCCAACAAGAAACTTGTTTCTTTTCTTGCCAAGAACATGTTTTGTCCATCGTTGCTTGAAGACTTGTATTCGGGTTTTGGATCACATCAACTTGTGTGCTAGCACAACCTACGTAATCGAATAAATTAGAATTGGCCCCTCACGTGGTCCACATTTTGTCATTTTTTCAAATAATTTAATTACTTTTTCTTCCAATTGACTCTCAAACTTCTACGGTTATTGGTTGTTAATTGAGGGATTTAATAGTCAGATTAATAGATGTGTTAATGTGTAACATATGTAACTCCTGTCACCATTTGAGGCTATTTATCCATCAGTTCCTCCACCATGCACGAAATCTATTTTGGATAGTGTTTCAATCAGTTTTGTGTTGAAGTCTGGGTGGTCATGTTCTGGTTAAATTTAAGTTCGTCAGAGTAGAGATTGAAATGGTTAGCTTCTACTGGTTCCTCCGTTGTATCATGAGAGATAGGCGTTCAAACAAACCTCGAAACACATACGATTGGGGTGAATTTGTTTTAAGGACACCGTGTAATAAACAAGCATCAATTTGACAATCTAGATTCTTTCCTTTTGTGATTACATAGTATTGTTTATTGGAACGTTTAATTTCCTATTTGTTCTTTCTGTTAATCAATAAATATTATTTATTATGTAATTGATTCTAACAAGACCCAACAATTTAGCACTCAAGGTAGTAATAAGAGCATACCTTCGAGAAAGGGCGTCGGCTACCACATTCTCCTTACCTTGTTTGTATTTGATGACATAGGGAAAAGTTTTCACGTACTCCACCCATTTGGCATGCCTCTTGCTCAACTTCCCTTGCCCCTTCAAGTGCTTTAATGACTCATGGTCGGTGTGGATGATGAACTCTCTAGGCCACAAGTAGTGGTGTCATGTCTCTAATGATCTCACCAACGCATAGAGCTCCTTGTCATAGGTGGGGTAGTTCAGGGCGGCTCCACTGAGCTTCTCGCTAAAGTAGGCAATCGGCCTTTTCTCCTGCATCAAAACTGCTCCAATACCTGTGCCTGAAGCATCACATTCAATCTCAAAAGTTTTATCAAAATTAGGTAAGGATAAAACCGGGGCGGTGCACAATTTGTTCTTTATTTCATTAAAGGCCTTTTCTTGTGCCTCCCCCCCATTTAAACCCAACATGCTTTTTGAAAACCTCGGTAAGTGGTGAAGCTAGTGTGCTGAAATTCTTGACAAAACAACGGTAAAAACTAGCTAGCCCGTGGAAGCTTCTTACCTCGGTGACACTTGTGGGAGTGGGTCATTCCTTAATGGCTTTGATCTTCTCCTCATCGACCTCTATCCCCTTAGTACTAACTACAAATCCAAGAAAGACCACACTCTCCATGCAAAAATTACACTTGTTGAGGTTAGCATACAATTGTTCTTCTTTTAAAACCAAAAGTACACTCCTCAAGTGCTCAATATGCTCATTCAAATTCTTGCTACAAATCAAAATATCATCAAAGTAAACTACCACAAATTTCCCAATGAATGCACGCAAAACATGGTTCATTAATCTCATAAAAGTGCTCGGTACATTAGTGAGACCGAAGGGCATAACCAACCACTCATAGAAACCATATTTAGTTTTAAAAGCGGTTTTCCATTCATCTCATTCTCTCATCCTAATTTGGTGGTATCCACTTCTCAAGTCGATTTTGCTAAAAATGCAAGAACCATGCAACTCATCTAGCATATCATCTAACCTAGGAATGGGGTGTCGATACTTTACCGTTATGTTGTTAATGGCTCGGCAATCGACGCACATTCTAAAGGTTTCATCTAGAGATGGCAATGGGCCGAGCCGAGCCGGCTCGGCCCATTAAGCTCGCTGCTCGACTCGTGTTAGACGAGCCAGCTTCGGCTCGGCTCGGCTCGTTACTCAGGGTCAAGCTCGGCTTGGCCCTTGAGCTCGTGGCTCGCTAGCCGAGCCGACTCGCGGCTCGTACATACTTTTTTATTTTTTTCATTTTTTTCATTAAAATTAATATTTTATTTAAAAAAAACGAGTCCACGAGCCGAGCTCGTGGGCTCGGCTCGTGTTTCACGAGCCGTCTATGTAAAATAAGCAGAGCCGAGCTCGGCTCGTTTTAGGATTTGCTTGTTTGGCTCGTGAAAGAGCCCATGAGTTGGACGAGCTGAGCCGCTCGTGGCTCGTGATTTGACGAGCCGAGCCGCCGAGCGGCTCGGCCCGTTTTCCATCTCTAGTTCCATCCTTCTTGGGCACTAGTAGCACGGGAACGACACAAGGACTCATGCTCTCACGAACATATCCTTTACTCATCAACTCCTCAACTTGTTTTTGGAGTTCCTTGGTCTCCTCCGAATTTCTTCAGTACGCCAGTCTATTTAGAATGACGGCTCCGGGGATGAAATCAATTTGATGCTCGATGCCTCTAATAGGTGGAAGCCCACTAGGCATCTCCTCCGGGAAGACATCCTCGAACTCCTGCAACAAAGAAGTAGCTAAAGTGGGGAGGGAAGTGTGAGGGTCATCAAGTGTAAGGAGGGACTCCTTATACACCATCAAAAGAATAGAATGATTTTCTTTTAAAGCTCTTTCCATATCACCTTTACTCGCATAAAAATTCATTCTTTTCTCAATATCTTTTGCTCTCTTTCTTTTTTCTTGCATCCCCTCATTTTTTTTCTCACTACTTTTTTCCCCTCTTTTTTTCTCACTTTCTTTTTGTCCCCCACTCAACTCCATCTTTTTTTTCTTATTTCTTTTTCCTCCTCCTCCTCCTCCCTCTTGAGTTTCAATTGGTCCTTGTAAACTTCTTCCGGACTCAAAGGTAGGAGTGTTACGGGTTTCTCATTCATTTGGAAGCTATACCTATTTTTCCTACCATCACGCAATACCCTCCTATCATATTGCCATGGCCTCCCCAATAATATATGTGTATCTTGCATGGGCACTACATCACAAAGTACTTGATCTTCATATATTCCTACGTTGAAAGTAAGTAATACTTGCTTGCTTACCTTCAACTCACCATAATCACTCAACCATTGTAACTTATAAGGACTAGGATGTGGCATTAAAGGTAATCCCAACCTCTCTACCATACTAGTGCTAACTACATTGGTGCAACTTCCCCCATCAATGATGAGACTACACGCTTTGTCCTTCACAAGACACCTAATATGGAAGATATTCTCCCTTTGCTTAGCCGCATCATCCACCTTGGCTTGGGTGTTGAGAGATCTAATGGTGACTAAAGATTTAGGTGGACTAACAACTCCCTCCACTTCTTCTTCCTCGCCATCACTATCTCCTCTACATGGCACCCCCTCTTCGTCCTCTTCATCTTCCGAGTACCACTCCCGATTTTAATAATCATCACCCTATTGTTAGGGCACTCTCGAGAATAATGCCCCCGTCCTCTACACTTGAAGCATTCTATATCCCGACTCCTAGAAGCGGTAGGAACAACCTTTGGTTTATCCTTGACGAAGCTAACTTCCTTTCCCTTGGAGGTTTCAATATTGTCCTTAAGTGGTGTCTTATCAACGTTTTCACTCCCCCACTTAGACTTCCAATTGGAACTAGGACCCCCCAAGAATTTTTCTTGCCCCTTTCTTTTAAATTGCTCATTCTTCTTCAATTGAGCCTCCACTTTAATATCCATGTGTACCAACTCCTCCATCTCAACATAATGGTGTAATTCAACCACATTGGCTATCTCCCTATTCAACCTACTCATAAATCGAGCCATAGTGGCTTCTCTATCCTCCTCTATGTCGGCCCTCATCAAAGCTTTCTCCAACTCCTTGTAATAATCTTCAACCCCTTTTGTTCCTTGAGTAAGAGTTTGTAGTCTTTGATAGACCTCCCTATAGTAGTGACTTGGTACAAATATTTTTCTCATAAGGCTCGTCAATTCATCCCAAGTATCCACACTACCCTCTAAATTCCTTCTCCTACTGAGTAATAAATTATCACATCAAGCTAAGGCATAGTCGGTAAACTCCACTACCGCTAACTTAGCCTTTTTATCCTCGGAGTACCTATGACATTCAAAAATCAACTCCATCTTCCTCTCCCATTCTAAATAGGCATCCGGATCACTCTTCCCATGGAAAGAAGGAATTTTCATCTTGATACTACCAAGATTACCATCCACTCCATCCCTACCCCTAAGGTTCCTCCCATGACCTCGACCAACTCCCCTCACATTCCTACCTCCTCTATTCCTACCCATGTTCCAATTTTGGTCACTACCTCCTTCACTCTCCAATTCATCGTCATCAACATCATCATCCTCTTATTCATCTCTAGGCCTTCTCCTATCACCCTCCTAACATTATCATCTCTTGGGGGTGGAACTTCCCTCCTAGTCTCCAACCTTGCTAACCTCCCTTCCAATCTTCCCCCCATATCCGAAATGGTAACCGTGAGATCTTGTATCATATCCCTCAACTCTTGAGTTTGTACATTAGAATCTTGTCCACTCGAAGTATGTGTATTAGCCATGGAGTGTAAGTGTGCAAGTGTCCTTACAAATTATGTTTGCTCGTGTTTCACTCAATTAGGCTTTTTCCCTCTAATGAGCTCACCACTCTTGCCTTTTACCACTCCTCACTTTCTTACCCAAACTTTCCAAGGAACGTAATTCAACTAAATTGAGAATTCAATTATTGTGTAACACAAATTCCACAAACAACAAAGGAAGCAAAGGAAGGATTGACACAATAGCAAGTAGAATTTAGTTGCTTGCTATTATACAAGGAAGTTAGAAATTGAACTTGACCAATAAGATTTTCAAGGGTATAGTCACAATAACTTGATGTAAGACACAAGGAATTCTATTAGGAATGTGTTTGGTAGTTGAATTGTAGGTTTCAATATGAAAACACTCTTTGAAACATTTTGTCAAACACTTAGGATGCAAACTTGAATAGTTTAGGATTTTCAAGTGCTTGTTCAAATGTATCCCCAAAAAATTTTCAAATTGATAATAACAACAATGCCCAATATGTAGGAATCATGAAATTTTCATGGGCAAATAAATTTCCCCCAATTTTTTTTTTTTTTTTTGTAATTTTCGTTTTTTTTACTATCAAGAACAACAACAATAAATGTAAAGATATGACTACCAATTTTAGAGCCAAACTCCGATACCAAATGATGCGAATCCCTTTGGTGACTAAACCAAAAATTTCCACAACAATTTATGTATCAACCCAAGAAAGCTAAAAAAGGTAATAAATGAAGAATCTTAACCCAAGTTTAACCCAACCAAAATTCTAAGGCAAGTTAACCCTAGCCCAATGGAGAGATTAAGACAAATATCAAAATTTGTGGAATAAACAACAACAACCAATACACAAGATAACTCTCAATATATAAGTTGAAGTAATATTCCAAGAAAAGTTACAAGTGAAGAAAGAATTTACCTCTCTTAAATGCTCTCAATGGAGTGTCTTCAATGTCCAAAACTACCTAGGGTTTGAATGCTTTACAAAAGATATACAAAGAGAAAAAAGAAGAAGTTTGCGAAATTGCACAAAAAAACCCCACATTTACATTCGGGAAACTATTTCGGTAGAATACTTGGTCGACCGAAATAGCACTTTCGGTCGTACAAAGCTCAGCCGAACCCTCCTGAGGCTAACTCAAAAATCCTTGCAGAGTTTCGGTCGATCGGAGTGATTTTCGGTCAACAGAAATGTTCTGAGCATCCAAAATTATGCAATTGACCTCCATCTTGTTTTCTTCCATGCAGACTTGATTTCGGAGCTTGAAAATGAGTCCCGCCATTAACTCTTGGACCTCTTTAGCCTTGGATCTTGTCATAGGACCCACTGGTATTGTCATCGAAGGTTGACTTGTTTGACTTTGACTCGGTTGACCCCCTTGTTTCTCATCAAAAATCCTGTGGGACAAAACCTTAGCGAAGGGAAAAAGAGTATATTATTCTCATTGATATGCCATAATTGCTGCCTCATTAAAAACCTTGCTAGGAAAATCCTGTGGGACAAAACCTCAGCTAAGGAAAAAAGAGTGCAGCGCGTATTTGTTCCCTTCATAGGAATATCACAAGTATATTAATGCAATCTCAAATCATTTCGTTAAACATATATTTTGTGATGAGCTTTTACAAATAGTTTATAACTCATTTATAATGTCATAACTCATTTATGATGTACTGAACATGCTATACCAAACAATGTTTAGTTAGTTGACTGATTGCATTACTCAAATCTAGAATTGATTCATTTCTGGTGAAACTATCAAAATCTAGAATTCACTTCTGATGAATAATTAAATATTCATTTTCAAATTCACTTCTGGTGAATATTCATTTTCGGTGAATAATATAATTTTGCATATTGAAAATTAATTGGATGCCCAAATATTCAAATATAATAATAGTACACTCCAATTTCATTTTCAACATATTATATTATGGGGTCATATGTATCATTCTTCACGTGATTTTATTTTAAGAATCACATTTCATTCTATAATGATACTATTCTGGGCAAATTACATATTTCAATGATTTATACATGTATGTTCTTGCACTTTATAAACTGCAATTTCTAATTTGTGGGAGTATAATCAATCATTGAAATAGATAGCAATTTTGACATATAATCTATAATCATTTCGCTTGAAATCCCAACGTACTGCGATCAACTGGTACATTCAAGAAAACTCCCAAAGTACCGAGATGATAATCACACTTTTTGATCTCACTCATTAGTATATCAAAGAGCTCAAACTAGTGATCTAGATTATAGTCACATCCATCATATGTCATGCCAGTTCTTTGAAAAATTTTGCGCACAACGAGTCGTCTTTTACGACTGTGTAATATTTTTCATTTGTACAAATAACTACGGCATTACACATTTAAGTGTTTTGGACTTCAGCTCCTATAACAATAATCCCTACATTGGGATTTTATACTTGGCCAAAGTATTATTATTTCATCAACCTCATTTTCATAAGAGGGTTGTTTATGTATGCAGTCGACTTATTTATCGATTCCATTTCATCTAAATATAACATAGAGAGATCTCTGTATATGTTCTATCATCAGGTACCCGAATCTCTTATTATTTAACTATGTCCCTTTTACTCACCATGAGTATTTAGCCTCAAAGGGATCATATCAATCATTCAAGAGATATTTATTTTTTTGGAATCGATAGTCATTATGCTTTAGGCATAATTACGCTTCAGGCGTGTTTTCCCCATAATGTTCACAAATCTTATATTATATCAATCGGCTAAAATGCCGCAACACATGTCATACGTAATTATGGATATAATCACAATCATATATCAAGTGCGTATTGTTGGAGTTTATATAGATATCGCACTTCTTAGAAATCATAAAGCTTCACAAGCAAATCTTTATTTCATCGTATTGACATGTTTGTATGTAGAATATTGCTGCATAAGAAATATTTATATTCAAGTTGTTCTCATAGCAAATAACTTGAGGCTTTTAATCTGTTAAACCATTAGCAATATAATATTATATTATCTCAACTAATTCGTAAAATCATTAATGACTTTAAGATATATTCATGCTAGCATTTATCACTTTGCCCGTAATTTCATTACTTGAGCAAATAATCAGTCATTCATTTTCTTAGTGAGATAATTAATTTCCCTTTTAGAACAAGCAGCAATGATAACTTGTTAACCTGAACAATCTTCTGGTTCTTTAATGAATGTCATTTTGCATTCTCAATAAATCTCATTATTGAATTGGAATCTAACCAATCATTATAAAACTTCAGGTTCAGCAAGATATTTCACTTGTACATATGTATGAACTTCTGGTTCAATACAGTATTCATTTCATCAGTACGTATTTCTGTATAGTACAAATCAGTATACCTTTATTAGTGTACCAAAAAAATCAGGTACAATATCCAAGAAAATACCTCATGTTCTCAATATTGTCGCCAAATCTTCCCTTATATCGAAAAAGGTAATGACGCATTATCTCATTGTTCCCACCTTTTCAATAATTTATTCCATTATTTCTTGATGGAATCACTGACACGCAGAGCCATCGCTCTTTTATGCATTAAATAATGCATTTAAATAGATCACTTTGGGAGAAGATCAAATCCATCAAAATGGATGTTATATTATCAAATATCCGTAAATGCTACTCAAATCTTCCGATAAATGTTTTGAAAAAATTTACCGAGCTCGACTCGAAAGATTGAAGCTGCTGATGGATCAATGTATCCCAGAAGATGTTCGTTGGTTGATCGAAGCAAAAGTTTGATTAGCTGGTGAATTACCATATTCATTTTCTAAACACAAGCCTGACTTAGGTAAGAGTACTTTTGCAAAGAAGCGAAGAGCAAAAAGATTAAATAGTTGCTACAAATGTCCTTGATGGACATGTAATACTCGTTGTAAGTCAGTAGGATATTCATCCATAAATCGAGATGATAAGATAGACTTCATTAAGGGTGGACTGAGTAAGGAGTCATTGGAAGATATTCAATTGACTCTTGAGAAGGCACCCTAGTGGGTATGTGCAGCGTGAGTTACTATCTTTATGAGCTAAATTCATCAGGGATAAAGAGCGTTATAGTCTCAAAAATATAATAGCAAAAGATCATATTTGCCAGGCTGTTATAAACAATGATGTTTTGACTATTCAGCATTGATACAAGGTAAATCAGTATATTGTGTGTATATATTTGCACATATATTTATAAAATATTTTCATGTTTCATTTCTCGAGCATTGATAAAGTGTATTGAAAAATCACCGAAAGGTAAGTTTTATCAAAAGTAGTGTAATTTAGTCAGAAGTAGGTTTTCACTTTTTCAAAAGACGAGCAGTAAATAGTGAAGTTTTTCAAGTTTAAAAAGCCAATGATTTTCACAGTTTCATGGATCCCAAAATATCATTTTCTCATAAGTTTTTCCTTCCTTATACTCTCAAAGATGGAAGGACCAAAACTTCGACAGATCAAAACTATCTGTGTATTTTGTGGATCAAAAGTATGGAAAAGTTTTGGGTATCTAGAAGCAGCAGTGGATTTAGGAAAGAAGTTGGGAGAGAAATGTATCAATCTAGTATATGGAGGAGGTAGCAGTGGATTGATGGGTTGTGTTTCACAATCCGCTCAAGCAGAGAAAGCAAGAGTGATAGGTGTTATACCCGTTCTTTTAGCTGATATCGCAGGCAAAACACGAGGGCATGAAGTACATATGTTATCTATCCATGAACGCATAACTTGCATGTTATATGGTTCTGATACCTTCATTGCCATGCCTGGAGGTTTTGGTACTTTAGAGGAAATCTTTAATATTACCTCATGGGCTCAATTAGATCTCCATACCAAGCCTATTGGGCTTTTAAATGTTAACAATTTCTTTGATGGTTTGCTAACATTTCTTGATTATGCTGTGGAACAGGGATTCATCTCTCCATTTTCTAGGAGAATCCTTATTTCTGCTCCTACTATCGAGGAACTGCTGGATAAGTTACAATCATATATTCCAATACAAGATCCAGCAGGATTAAAGATAGATTGGTCGCAAGGAAGGGGAATCAAACGAAAATTGAGTCCGATTAATGTAAATTTATCCTTGTTAATCTCAAAATATTGTGGGTGGTAGAGTATGAGGTATTCTTACTCTTGAAACACACCTCTTTGAATGTTTCTTTATTTCCTCAAAAGATCAGAGGTGGTAGGATACGGCTACTCCCGAAACACATCTCTAATTTTGAGGATCATAAATGTTTCCTGCTTTTATATTTTGCATGTATGACTCGTTTATATTTTTTCAGGAGCAATAATAATAATATCATTTCAGTATGTTTAGATGATAATTTTTACTTCTTCTGGAGTAAATATGTACTTCTTCTGGAATACATAAGTGCTCGTGCAAAAACTTTTCCAGACACTTATCATCTAATATTCATCTTATAATACTGATGAGATTATTTTCACATTAGCCATGTTCGTGCTATCATGTGATATTATCTTATCATACATCAAACATTTTTCTTATTGGATAATTCATTTTTATCTATCTTTTCAATACAGATAATGGTAACTTCTGGTACCGTTTGATAAAATATTTTTATCAACATTCACAAACTTTTTGGTAATGATAACTTCTGGTATCATTTGATAAAATATTTTCTAACTTTAGTATTGATAACTTCTGGTATCATTTAATTAAGTATCAAATAATAATAATATTTTATATATATTAACAATAATAATACTGGGGTTATACCACTACATATATATGTTGACAACAACTTCTAATATGTTAGAATTAACCAACAACTGAGGTGTTTATAAAATTTGAATATATGTAAAATATTCCATTTATTCAATTGATAGACCGACCATATAGGCGGTGTCAATATAATGAAATAATTACATTTCATGAGTGAGAGAGTCATATCTTCCAGTCAAGGTATTCATAATAGTCCAATCCGTTACGATAATGAGTCATATCCAGTTAAGGTATAAATTCAGTCCATAATAACTCAATCCATCACGGTATGATAATAATTTTATTACTTATACTTTGTTTAAATTCTTTAATTTATCTTGTTGATCACATATTAATCGTTAATTTACGATAAATATACTTTTATGTATTACCAAGGGAAAAATGGTCCATATTTTAATATATTGCTCATATGGATAAATCAAAACCGTCAATAGGTTGAAAATTTAATTTAGAACAAACTTACTTTTGGTCCGCAGTTCAAAATCCCGTCGGAAGTGCTCCAAAAACATTTTTAAGAAAATCGTCACGTTCGACTGCCGGAAAATTTCAAAACTGCACAAAACAGAAAAGTAAGATCATAGAAAAATCCAAAACATCAAGACGAACAAACTGCCTTTTGACGCCATCGCCGGGTTCTTTGTCACGCGCCTCCAGCGCCACCTCGACGTCCGCGCGTGGTCTTCACGCTCCACCGCGCCGGTGACTCTGCTGTCGACACGCTCCGATGCCGGAGGATCATCCCGTCGCCATGGTCATGGATTTGGTCTTCGATCATCGTTTGGATATACGATTTGGTGTGAATTTGCTTTGAAAGTTTCGGGTTAGACATTTTTTTTCCAATTTTTATATAGACTTGGAATTGATTTTCTAATCAATGATGTATAAATGATTTTCTAACACTAAAAACACTAGATTTGGAAAATGAAATGTTGATTAATAATAATCTGGTTTCTGATACAAATGTTCATCATTTAGATGCAACTGTAGAACATACTCCCGTCATATTACTCAATAGGCTAGAGACTCGTGCTGATAACGTGTTGTGAAATTATCAAAATCTAACACCAATATTAGAGAGAAAGAGATGGAGAGAATGAGATGATTTCTTCTCATCATCTCAAATGAAGATTTAAGCCCCTATTTATAGGAAAAATATAGGGGCAAAATAAGTCATTCACACAATAATTTACAATATAAATTAGGTAGAAATTAGGTAAGGAATTTCTTAATAATTTACAACAAGAACATTAGATTTAGTTTTACTTATGCAATATGGTTACCATTCTGTTAGATAGGTAGCAAACCCACTCGTATATATAAGCCCCTGTTCTCTTTGCTGTTTTGAGAAAGTTTTCTGTTTTTATTTTCGAAAATACTAAAAACGCGTTCTCTTTACCATTTTCGAAAACGCATTTTGAAAAAAAAAAAAAAATTTGTACACAAAACGCAAAATGCCCAAAACCTCGTTTTGGGAGTTTTGTGTGTATTTCGACAAAAAATATCTAAAACGCGTTTTAGGATTTTTTTTTTTTTTTAAAGAATTATCTTAACTTAGAACTAAACTAAATATAAAGTTTTTACTTTTTTATTTATTTATTACTTTTTTTAGAATTATCCTAACTTGGAACTAAGCCTAAATTTTTTTTTTTTTTTTTTTGAGAATTATCCTAACTTGGAACTAAGTTTAAATAAAATTTTATTGAATTCAATATCAACATTACAAAGAAAAATTAAGTGAGAATTCTTGTTATTATATTTCAAAAAATGCACTGATAAATGGACTCTGGTGGTTTTGAAAGAACTTGCATTTTCTGAATCTTAATAGAAGTAGAGCTTTTTCAAATCCTGAACCTGATCAAGCTGTGTTAATATAGACTCTTAATACTCACATTAGTGTGTTGCATGTAACCATGTTTTCAATGTATTGTGAGAGGAAATTTGAGTTTGAATTAGTAGTATTCTGCAAGCAAATTAATTAAAAATAGTTTAAGTAGTATTCTGCAAAATTTCAAACAGAACGTGTTTTCTAGCTTTTCATTTTCAAAAACAGTTTTCAGAAATGACAAACCAAACGCGTTTTCAGCAAATTTGAAAACAAAAATGAAAACAGGAAACACAAAACATTTTCGAAAATGAAAATACAAAATAAAATACAAACAGAACGCCACCTAAGTATTGGCCTGTGTATTCAACAATTCAATGAATAATGATTATACAAAACTTTCTTTCTTTCTATTATATATGGAATATATGGAATCAGAGCTATAAAGCTCCTAAATGGCAGACCCAGCTTCTGTCATTGCTCAGACTTCATCTTCTCTATCAAGCTTCTCTTCGGTTACCTTCAACCATTCCCTTTCAGTCAAACTAACTAATGAAAACTATCTTCTTTGGCGACAACAGGTTACAGTCGATGCTCGTTGTCATCATCTTCTTCATTTTATGGATTCTTCACGGACTCCACCGTTGCAATATCTTTCCGAGAAAAATAATCGGGTGCCCTTCAAGAAGGGCTGGGCTCCATTATAAGGATTTTAATCAATCGTGTGGGCTTATATGTGAATTATTGTGTAGGGGTAATTAGGCCCACTCGTGTGTTTAAATTTAAAATATCTAAAATCAGGTAATTTGATTATATTTTATCAAATCAGTTAAAAATTCAGATCACACATTTCTCTCTCTTTTATCTCTGCGAAAACATCCCTCAATCATCGTTCTCGCTCATCCCCTCCAATGAACCACCGTCTTCTCCGATCAATCGCCGCCGCCGCCACCACCACCCATCATCATCATCATCATCATCATCATCATCATCATCGTTCACCTGCGGCCGCCACCAACGACGCCCTTTCTTTCTCAAGTTTTGATTTTAACCCATCCGAATTTGACTTTATGCCTGAAGCCACACTAGAGTTTGTCTCTTCATTCTTCTTCTGACCATCCTTCTGTGCCTTCTCCTTGATCTTCTTAAGAACACTCATGATTCGTTTGATATCATTGGAGATGTCCTCATCAAAATCATCGTCGACGGTGGCTCGTTTTGACTCTCAGATTTTGAAATGTTTGACTCCGAAACTCGTTTCTTCGCACTCCTTTTTGTGGCTGACATTGAAGATCTGATTTCTGTTAAGATTTTCAAATTGGGGAGCAGATGTTCGTTCATCTCTGTGTTGAGGGAAATGGAGTTCCAAAAAAAAAAATGAAGAGAAGTGATTTTAGTTGTTTTTATGTTTGAGTTTTGCTGAGAATTTGGTGATGGTGGGATTTGATTTGGTTGGTATTGTTTTCAGATTTGGTGAACCTTGATTTCATCTGCTTTTGTTTGAATTTTTTTTTGTGTGTTGATGTAGTTGTGGTGATGAGACGATGGTGGTGTTGTTGAGACAATGGTTGTGGTGGTAGTGGTGGCGGCGATGATTATGATGATGATGGTGATATTGAGATTTAATTGTATTTGTAATTAATTACAAACTGAAATAAAGTTACAATTGTAATTAATTACAAAATTAAAATAAGTTACAATTGTATTTTCGACGGTGGCTTTTGTAGTGGCTGATTACAAATTAGGTAGCTATCCGTGGTGGTGGTGGTGACGATGGTGGCGGCGGCGGCGGTAATTAATTGCAATTGTAGTTAGATTTACAATTGTAACTAATTACAAATTAAAATAAACTTCAAATGCATAAGTTACAATTGTAATTAATTACAAAATTGAAATAAGTTACAATTGTATTTTCGATGGTGGTTGTGGCAGCTGCTGATTACAAATTAGGTGGTGGTGGTGGTAGATAATTGCAATTGTAGTTAATTTTACAATTGTAACTAATTACAAATTAAAATAAAATCTTAATTCATAAGTTACAATTGGAATTAATTACAGAATTGAAATAAGTTTTAATTGTATTTTCGACGGTGGTGTGGTGGTGGCTGATTATAAATTAGGCGGCAATCGGTGGTGGTGATGGTGGTGATAGTAATAAATTGCAATTGTAGTTACATTTACAATTGTAACTAATTACAAATTGAAATAAAGTTACAATTGTAATTAATTACAAAACCTAAATCTGAATTAAAACAAATACCTGATTTTGAAAATTATTTTGATACTTGTGTAATTAGTTAAAAAACGCCTGATTACAAAAAATTTCAAGTCTAAATGTTTGTAATTATGTACTTAACCCTATTGTGTATTGAATAAAATGCTATCAATTTTGGTTAAGCCCATTTAAAGTGATCTAATAAGGATTTGGTATATTGGGCTTTAATGCATCTAATTAATGTATGGGCTTTTATGTGTAGATACCAGGCCATTACCTAATTCATGATGGGCCGGATTAGGTTAACTGGAAATACAGTATATAAAGTTGGTTATGGTCCCTGAATCGTACGTATTGTTCATTCTTTTGACATCCCATCATCAGAGAGAAAATAAGTACTACGTATTGATTTAGAAGATCCAAACACCGTAATCGTTCATCGTGAATCATGTTTGATTAAGGTACGCTTCCGCTTCAGTTATTTAATTCTTGATAATTCAGCATGATGATTTTGGATCCTGGATAAATAATTTATCCGTGAATAAATTTTCTAACAAGTGGTATCAGAGCCAACATCGTGTTGAATTATCAGATCAATTTGGAACGCATATATGTAAAACATAATTCTCTGCGTATGTATATGCGAATAAATTGATTTCATAATTACAGCAAAATTGGGATCAGAGATATATTAAGTTCCTGCGTGTATATATATTTAAATTATGTGATTTATGGATTCAAATTTATTATGAAGAATCTGTATGTATATGCGAAATTTTGGCTTCAAAAACTTGGACTGTGCATATGTTTCTACACGTATGTATTTACAAGGTTCAATTTGAAGATATTTATGGACATGTATGTGTATGTGTATGTATTCATGTTGAATATGGTGTTTTGAATCTGATTTTTGGTGTTGTTTGAAATCGTGTTGGTTATGGATTTGTGAATTCAGACTTGGATTTCTGATTTTTGCCATTCTGATTCGATTTTTATGGGATTAAGTTGGGTTTTGATTAAGCTTACACTGTCGACATATGTTGGATTAAGTTTGAGGACGAATGAGGGTGGCCGAAGGAGCCACAGCCGAGGTTGAGGTTTGAACGGTTTGAAATGGATGCTGAATGGTTTTTTGAGTTGGAGCCGTCGTCGGCCTGGGCATGCTGAGCAACGACGGACGACTTGGGTGCGCGCGGCGTCGCGCGCGGTGTGCTGCAGCGTCGCACTCAGCGACGCTGCTTCTGGAATGCAGCGCCGGAGATGGCGCTGCAGGCGGTGGACGGTGCCAGCAATGGCGCCGCGTTTGGGGGCTGAGGAGCGGCGGAAGCTAGGGTTTACAAACCCTAGTAGCTTTGCTGTGAAAATCGATTTGGGGCAGGTGCCTTGGTTGTGAATTAGAAGTCTTCAAGGGCTCTTTTGCAATTTTGGAAATTATATTTAATTGCAACTCCGGTATCTCTTTTGCTGAAGATTAAATGTTTAATCCTAAAGTTACAGAATAATTTAAGTTGGCCCTTAAAGTTACGAATTTTATGAAATCAGCCCCAAATTTATAAAATTATTTAAGTTGGGCCTTTTAAAGTTCTGAATTATGTAATTCAGTCCTTAAAGTTTTAAAATTTTAAAATTCAGCCCCTAAAGTTTGAGAATTTTCAAAATTGGTCCCTAAAGATTGAAAATTCTCTAATTTGGTCCCTTAAAGTTTGAAAATTTTCTAATTCAATCCCTTAAAGTTTGAAAATTTTCATTTTCAGTCCCTAAAGTTTGAAAATTTTCTAATACAACACCTAAAGTTCTAAAATTCTTTAATTTGGTCCCTAAATTTTGAAAATTTTCTAATTCAGTCACTAAAGTTTACAAATTTTCAAAAATTGGTCCTTAAAGTTTGAATTTTTTTAAATTAAGTCTCTAAAGTTTGGGAATTTTCTAAATTGATCCCTAAAGTATGAAAATTTTCAAAATCAGCATCTAAAGCTTGAAAAATCTCTAATTTTGTCCCTTAGAGTTTGAGAATTTTCTAATTCAGCCCCTAATGTTTGAAAATTTTCAAATTTTGGTCCCAAAAGTTTGAAAAATTTCATTTTCATCCCCTAAAGTTTGAATTTTTTTCAATTAAGTCCTTAAAGTTTCCAAATCCACTATTTTGGACCTCTAAAGTTTGAATTTCTTTCAAATTGGGACCTAAAGTTTGGAATTTCTCTAAATTGGCCAATAAGGTTTTGGAAAAATTATAATTTAAGTCCTTCAAGTATAAAATTTTTCATTATTGGTCAACAAAAGTTTAAGAATATTGCAATTGATTCTCTCAACTTAAGGATTGCTTTATTATGAAGTTTTGAATTCTATAATTCAAATCCTAAAGTCAAATATAGATGCAAATCAGTGATTTCAGTTTCAAATCTTGGTACATCGGAATCTTTTAAGAGATATAATATTCGAAAGTATGTTAGTTGAAGCAACATGTTGCCAAAGCATCCTCTCTTGTGGATATTAATTAACTTTGAATATTAGAAGGTATTTGTGTGTGTTATTCATTGCGGATATTGATCAGCCCAAATGAAGGTCAATATTTGGCTCGAATTTCACATGCACCCGTGGTGATAAACACGTGGCAATTATTTGGTTTAACGTGTGACCAATAAATCGGTCCAAAGAAAGGTTTATTGGTTAACATGTCTTATTGCCAGTGTTTGATCACTACACCAAGGGAAAATTAGGTGTTTGTGTGTTATTTCATGCGGATATTGATCGGCCCAAAGGAAGGTCAATATTTGGCCCGAATTTCACATGAACTTGTAGTGATAAATATGTGATGGTTATTTGATTTTACGTGTGATCAATAAATCGTTCCAAAGAAAGGTTTGTTGGTTGACATGTCTTACTGTCAGTGTTTGATTACTACACCAAGAGTACCACTTACAAGTCAATATTTCTGTCCAAAGACTAAATATTGATGTTGTGCTAGGTATCTTGTAATGGGCCCTACCATTATTTGAAAGTATGATTTGTATAATAAGGTATTTATGTGAGCTATTTTGTTTAAGTATTCTCTATTCCGTTTCAAATTCTGCTAGTAGTATATCTACAAGCTCAAATTTAATCCCTGTATTTATGGAACAAACTTCAAGGATCAAAACAAGAATATTAACTTTTCGTTGGCTGCATGGATCTAGACCGTGTACTAAGGATTGAGCAACCTGCTCCTCTTACGGATGAAAGTTCATCTAATCAAATGAGGAACTTTGAGAAGTAGGATTGCTTAAATTACGTGAGTCTCATGATCATTAAGTGCGACATTCCGGAAGCCTTTAGTGGCATAGTATCTGAGGAGGTAAATGATGCCAATGAATTCCTTACCGAAATTAAGAAACGTTTTGCGAAAAATGATAAGGTTGAAACAAGCACGCTTATGCAAAGCTTGATTTCAATAAATTATAAAGGCAATGAGAAAATAAGGGAGTACATCATGTAGATGTCTCACACTGCTTCAAAACTTAAGGAACTAAAACTTGACATGTCTAATGACTTACTCGTGCATTTGGTATTGATATCGCTTCCTGCACAATATAGTTAATTTAAGGTTAGTTATAACTGTCAAAGTAGAAATGGACTCTCAATGAGCTCATTTCATAGTGTGTAAGCTTTTTGCACAATTCAGTCAATTTAAGGTCAGTTGTAACTATCAAAGGGAGAAATGAACTCTAAATGAGCTCATTCTATTTTGTGTGCAAGAGGAAGAAAAGTTGAAGCAGGACAGAACTGAAAGTGTTCACTTGGCAAACACCTCTAAAGATAAGGGCAAGAAAACAAATAAAGAAAATAGAGTCGTTAAGGGGCTATTAATTTTATAATCCCACACTTAAGTCAATTTTTGAAACGGGAACTGCAACATTTTTGAGGAAGTTGAGTTTGGGGGGAGAAATAAGGTTAGAGATATTGTCTTTAAGGAATAAGTTGAGGAATGATCGGTTTCGATTCCTACTATTGCTTTTGACAACGTGCAAGTTTTTATGCATGTCATTGATCAACAAGCATATCCGGAACCTCAATTCGACAATATTGAAAAACCTCCCATCCAAAATAAGGTAAATTTCAGAAGTACAAACTCAACAACCTCAATAACTAAAGTCATTAAGGAGATCCACGAGAGAAAGGGAAAAAATGCTAGTCCGGATAATTTAAATAGTATTTTTCTAAGAACATAAGGAATAATGGAATGATGGAAGATGATCCAATCAATTCCATCAGGCCATGTAGGGTTCTAACTCTCAAAAGTGGATTGATGCCATAAATAAGGAGTATAAGCATATGCAAGACAATAAAGTTTGGGGTCTTGTTCCATTACCAGAAGGTGCAGAGCCCATTGGTCTTAAATGGATTTTTGAACCAAGAGGGATTTGATAGGTAATGTAGAAAGATATAAGGTTCGTATTGCATCTACGGGCTTTGTACAAATTGATGGCATTGATTATAAAGAGACTTTCTCTTCGGTTTCAATGAAAGACTCTTTCAGGAAAGTCAGGTTGTTGCACATTTTGACCTCGAGTTACATCAAATGGATGTTAAGACGAAGTTTCTCAATGGAGACATTGATGAGATGGTTTGCAAATTAAAGAAATCCATTTATGTACTCAAGCCAGCTTCCCGTTAAGGGTAATACAAATTTCATCAAGGAATTATCTCATTTGGTCTTGAGATTAAAGAACTCGTTTGAGGATGATCTCACTAAAGTCGGACCAGTTGGAAATAGGCATGTTGAAGATCACATTACATGTAATTTCCATGCTACACATCCGTACTTGATCCATGTCATTCAGTTATGTCGATATACGTGACCATTGATAGGTGATAAGTGCTTTACTAGCACTTTATTTCTTTACTTGTTGCCTCGAATTACTGTTAGTTTGATCCTAATTAAGTATTGCTTAATGCATTTTATGTGTTATATTGTGTAGGATCGCAAATGACAAGAAAAGAAGGAAAAAGGACCAAAAAGCACGTAAAAAGGAAGTTCGAGGACCTGGCATGTAAATAAGTTACGGCCGCAACATGAAAGTCACGGCCGTAAGCAGTTGATTGAACAAAAATCACGAAAATCTGCAGAAACCAAGTTACGGCCGTATTGGAAGTTTCTCACGGCCGTAACAAGTTGTTAGTCACGGCCGTATTGAATGCAAAGTCACGGTCGTAAGAAGTGAATCAATTGCGTTGTAAAATTAAACAGAAAGTGAGTTACGGCCGTAACTTAAGCCCCAAAAAAAAGGAAAATTGTTTACTAATTCAACTTAAACTCTATCTTTGGTATTTCTTTTTGGCTAAGCTAGGGCACGAATTTGGGCTCTATAAAAGGAGCAATTCAGTACCAAAGAGAGGGAGGAGAATTATTTTGAGAGCCACCAATATCAAGGTTTGAAGAGAATCAAGGTGAATCAAGACAATATTTTTGGGAAATTCTTCATGACAATGCGTGGCTAGTCTTCTCAACCTAGTTCAAGGGGGACGTTGTGTTCATATTATTTTATTATTCATTCCTCAAACTCGTAACGTAGTTCTTGTTTTTATGTTTTATTTATTGGATTTCTCATGAACATTAATTTCGTCAAGACAATGTATTAATTGATTAAGGCCTTGTCTTTTAATTATTGTGTTGATGTTTGCTAATTTGGGTAATTGGATTCGTATTTGTCATATTATCCAAATCATAGTAGCAATTGGTAATTTTATATTTCCATATGAAAATCCAATCTAGATTAATCAATTCGAGCATATGTAATTGATAATTTAGTTCACCTAATTCTTCTTGTTTTCACATAGTTAATGCATTAAATCTAGGGAGCTTATTCTAGGTTGTTCATTCACTCTAAATTGATTGGAGAACTAATTCTAATTGATTATGATTAAGGAAGAATTGGATTAATTAGAGCTTTTTGATTATTCCGGGTGATAAATAAAACAAAGGAAATAGTACATGCGTTGCTTGGGGAATGACAATATTATGATAGGGCACAACCGAACCTGAGAACTAGGATTCTTTATTATTTGATTTTTATTCCAGCTATTTTACATCTTTATTTGATTATTTAGATTAATCGCAATTTTCAACTCAAAACCCCCCCTTATAATTCTAATTGACATGGCATTAAATTAGTTCCCGTTCCTTGTGGGATCGACCCTTGCTTCCGCTATCACATTTAAATTTGAGTTTTGGCAAGTAAGGAAATTTAATTAATTCTTGGTGCATCGCGACGCGCACCAATATGTTTAATTACGATTAATGTAGCGAAAGCCGCTTTGATCCTATGTTGATATAATTGATGGACCGGGTTGTTTGGGGATGCATTCAGTAATGATAGCAAAATTCTGAGTACTCATAAGGTTATGATTGATACACAATTGTAATATTACACATATAGCCCAAGTGGGAGATTGTAAGGATTTTAATCAATCGTGTGGGCTTATATGTGAATTATTGTGTATTGAATAAAATGCTATCAAATTTGGTTAAGCCCATTTAAAGTGATCTAATAAGGATTTTATATATATCAGGCTTTAATGCATCTAATTAATTAAATGTATGGGCTTTTATGTGTAGATACCAGGTCATTACCTAATTCATGATGGGTCGTATTATGTTAACTGGCAATACAGTATATAAAGTCGGTTATGATCCCTGAATAGTACGTATTGTTCTTTTGACATCCCATCATCAGAGAGAAAATAAGGACTACGTATCGATTTAGAAGATCCAAACACCGTAATCGTTCATCGTGAATCATGTTTGATTAAGGTACGCTTCCGCTTCAGTTATTTAATTCTTGATAATTCAGCATGATAATTCAGCATGGTGGGATTTGATTTGGTTGGTATTGTTTTCAGATTTGGTGAACCTTGATTTCATCTGCTTTTGTTTGAATTTTTTTTTGTCTGTTGATGTAGTTGTGGTGATGAGACGATGGTGGTGTTGTTGAGACAATGGTTGTGGTGGTAGTGGTGGCGGCGATGATTATGATGATGATGGTGATATTGAGATTTAATTGCATTTGTAATTAATTACAAACTGAAATAAAGTTACAATTGTAATTAATTACAAAATTGAAATAAGTTACAATTGTATTTTCGACGGTGGCTTTTGTAGTGGCTGATTACAAATTAGGTAGCTATCCGTGGTGGTGGTGGTGACGATGGTGGCGGCGGCGGCGGTAATTAATTGCAATTGTAGTTAGATTTACAATTGTAACTAATTACAAATTAAAATAAACTTCAAATGCATAAGTTATAATTGTAATTAATTACAAAATTGAAATAAGTTACAATTGTATTTTCGATGGTGGTTGTGGCAGCTGCTGATTACAAATTAGGTGGTGGTGGTAGTAGATAATTGCAATTGTAGTTAATTTTACAATTGTAACTAATTACAAATTAAAATAAAATCTTAATTCATAAGTTACAATTGGAATTAATTACAGAATTGAAATAAGTTTTAATTGTATTTTCGACGGTGGTGTGGTGGTGGCTGATTATAAATTAGGCGGCAATCGGTGGTGGTGATGGTGGTGATAGTAATAAATTGCAATTGTAGTTACATTTACAATTGTAACTAATTACAAATTGAAATAAAGTTACAATTGTAATTAATTACAAAACCTAAATCTGAATTAAAACAAATACCTGATTTTGAAAATTATTTTGATACTTGTGTAATTAGTTAAAAAACGCCTGATTAAAAAAAATTTCAAGTCTAAATGTTTGTAATTATGTACTTAACCCTATTGTGTATTGAATAAAATGCTATCAATTTTGGTTAAGCCCATTTAAAGTGATCTAATAAGGATTTGGTATATTGGGCTTTAATGCATCTAATTAATGTATGGGCTTTTATGTGTAGATACCAGGCCATTACCTAATTCATGATGGGCCGGATTAGGTTAACTGGAAATACAGTATATAAAGTTGGTTATGGTCCCTGAATCGTACGTATTGTTCATTCTTTTGACATCCCATCATCAGAGAGAAAATAAGGACTACGTATTGATTTAGAAGATCCAAACACCGTAATCGTTCATCGTGAATCATGTTTGATTAAGGTACGCTTCCGCTTCAGTTATTTAATTCTTGATAATTCAGCATGATGATTTTGGATCCTGGATAAATAATTTATCTGTGAATAAATTTTCTAACATCTATCCCTTGTGCCTTGAAAGGCACCATAAGGAGTGGCACTAGAAGAGAACTGATGTTTTCGATGCAGATAAGAAAGCTGGCAATCTCAATCCTAATTTTTCACACTGGGAACAACAAGATCTAGTTCTGGTTTCTTGGCTACTCTCCTCCATAACTGAGAGTATACTCACTCGAATGATCGGTTGTGTTTCGTCTAGCGTTGGCGACAGGGCGAATCGGGCCTCGATTCGTCCTGAAATTTTTTTAGCCCATTCGGATTCGCCCCACGTTATGCCAATTTTCAGGGTGGATCGCCCCCGATCCTCGGGCCAATCCGCTTGCAAATTTTTTCATTTTTTATTTATTTTTATTTTTTAAAATATAATTTAAATAAAATCTTAAAAAATTATTTTTTTTATTAAATTTTATTTTTTTAAATTGAAAAAGGGCGGATCGGCTAATCCTCCCCGATCCATGAATCGGAATTTTTCAAATCGGATCAACGTGTCGGTGGGGCGGATCAGATTTTTTTTGTTATCTCTACTTTCGTCCTCTCAGATCTGGGTTGAACAATATTTCACTGCATAGACTCGAGCTAAGATATCTGAATATAAGACTCGTCTATAAAACATGAAAAAAGGCGCTCTCTCCCTCAATGAATTCCTTCTTAATATCAAGAATTGTATTGATCGATTGGCATCCGTTGGCTACGTGGTTGATAGTGCTGCTCATATCGAAGTAATTTTTTAGGGTTTACCTTGAGACTATGATCCTTTCATTGTGTCAGTTAACTCTCAATCTGATTCATACTCTGTTGAAGAAATAGAGTCAATGTTGCTAGCTCAAGAAGCCCAGATTGAAAAACACACTAAAGAGCTTGATTCCAACCCTGCATCTGCTTATGTTGCTACAAACGACAATTTTAACAACAGAAAACCAGTCGAGGACGCTATAATCAATTTGATCGTGGATTCAATTCTGCTTCTTCCAATAGAGGTGGCTTCAATAATGACTTCAAGCCTTCAATAATGGATATGTTGGTCGAAGCTCAGGATATTGTGGCAATAACTTTCGAGGCAACCACAATTTTTGAAGCTATTCTCGTACGTGGTGGTAGAAAAGCTTAGGCTGCGTTCTCTTTATATTTCAGTTTTCTGTTTTCATTTTCGAAAATGTTTTCTGATTTCCGTTTTCTCTGAATGTTTTCAAAATTACTGAAAATGCGTTTTGTTTGTTATTTCTGAAAATTGTTCTCGAAAATGAAATGTTGGAAAACACGTTCTGTTTGAATTTTTTTCTAGAAAACTATTTTGCCTTTATTTGATTCTCATTAAAAGTGAGATCTACAATATTTGACTTTTCAAATAAATCTCAATCATCCATTCCCCTAAATATTACTATTCACTTGAAAAAATTTCTTTTTAAATAATACCAAACACCCACTTTGTGCACTTGTAATTATGTTACATGTGATTATATATATATATATATATATATATATATATATATATATATATATATATAACATTCATACATATATGATATATACAATATAAATGAAATAGAGATGCCATATTTGGTTATGTCAAAAAAGTTCAAAAATTCATACGTTCATCAATGATGCCCTAATTTTCTACAATACAAAAGTAAAAAAAAATGTTTAATAATTGAGCACATGATATATCATAAGAAAGATTGTTGAATTTGGAGTTCGACGCAAAAAACGGAGTGCAATTCGAAGTTGTAGATTTGTAGATCAAAAGTTATATATGTTTGAAGACAATGACCTATAAAGCAAATACGGGAAGGACTAAATTGAAAGAAAAGTAAAATTTGCGGACTAATGTGCAAGAAAATCTAAAGTTGAAGGACCTAAGTTGCAAATAAATTAGGATATTTTCGAAAGAAATTTCAAAATTTGAGGATTAAAATGATAAATTTTGAAAATCGAGGACCAATAATAATAATGTAATTAAAATGAAATTTTTTGATTAATTTCAAATTTTTTAGGATTTTTTTTTAAAAACGAAAACGCGGAAAATGGGAAAACGCGCGTTTTCCTTTTTTGAGTTCAAATGAATGGAAAACGCGGAAAACGTGAATTCCGCGTTTTCCATTTTATTTACAAAATTTGGAAAACATTTTCGAAATTTTTTCCTGAAAACGGCACAAGAGAACGCGTTTTCGGTTAAGGAAAACGGAAAATGACTAGAAAACGCCAAAGAGAACGAAGCCTTAGGGTTCTCCTAGATCTCAATGTCAAAGTCTGCAATAACACTAGTCATATAGCTATAGATTGCAGACGTAAATTTGATGAGAATTTTCAGCCTCATTTTAACAACTTTCAATCTGGAGTTCATCACACTTAATACCAAATGTTAGCTATGCTTGCTAGTTGCTACGCCACAAACACCGTATGACTCTAGCTGGTACCCTGATTCCGGTGCTACTGACCACTGCACTCATGATGTGAACAATTTAATAGCCAACAATAATTACACTAGTGCTGATCGTATACACATGGGCAATGGAGCAAGTTTGTCAATTCATCATGTTGGTTGTTCATCTTTTCCCTCCCAGTATCAATCTAAGATTCTCAAATTAAACAATATTCTTCATGTTCCTTTTATCACTTGAAGTATACTTGGTGCTTCTCGATTTGTCTCTGATAATAACGTATTTTTCGAGTTTCATCCTAATTGTTGTTTTGTCAAAGATCAGATCAATCATCAGGTCCTGATGACAACTAGGCTTAAAGATGGTTTATATGAGTTTAATTCTCCTCATTTTCTTAGTTCTCACAAGGTTCCAAGTTCTAGTGGTTCTTCTTTTAGCATCAGTCCTACTTTAGTAAGTTGTATGACAACAACTACTCCTTCCAATAGTCCTAGCTCTAAGTTTAATATTTTCCAACTGTGGCACAATAGATTGGGACACTGATCAATTCCTATTGTAAAGTTTGTCATGCAATTTTGTAATGTTTCTCATATTAATAAAATTGAATAATCTTTTTGTCAATCTTGTTGTCCTGGTAAAATTCATAAATTTCCATCCCCACTTCTTTGACCGAATATAACGCTACACTCCAATTAATTCACTTGGACCTTTGGGGACCTTCCCCATCTCCCTCCTCTAATGGCTATAGGTATTACGTACATTTCATCGATGCATATACTCGTTTCACGTGGATATTCCTACTTCGACATAAATCAGATGCTTTTCAAACCTTTCTTAATTTCAATCAACAAGTTGAGTTGCAATTAGGGTGTAAAATCCAAGCTATTCAAACTGATTGGGAAGGGAAATGTAGATCCTTTACTAGCTATCTTGTTGAAAATGGAATTCATCATCGTGTGTCATGTCCTGCTACTCATCAACAAAACGGTTTGGCCAAAAGAAAACACATGCATATTGTGAAAAATGGCCTAACTCTGTTAGCTCAAGCTTCTATGCCACTCAAGTTTTGGGATGAGGCTTTTCGTACCTCCGTTTATCTTAGTAATAGGTTACCTACTGATGTTTTACAAAACAAATCTCCAATTGAAGTGTTATTTCACCGTCCACCTACTTTTACATCTTTAAAAGTCTTTGGTTGTCTTTGTTCTCCTGATACTAGGCCATTCAATCCTCATAAATTACTGTGTAGGTCCATTCCCTGCACTTTCATAGGCCAGATATCAATCACAATGGCTATAAGTGTCTTGATCCTAATGGAAAGATCATTATCTCTCGAGATGTCATCTTTAACGAAAATTCTTTTCCCTTTGCTTCCAAAGAGTCCTCTCATGGTTGTCCCTATCCTCCACCCCAACATTCACACCTTCTGTAATTCCTACCATGTCACATAACCAACATTATGAACATGATATACATGCCTCCACCGATATGTTTACTACAATACCTGATGTTACTGTCATACATGATGTTAATGATACAAATGTTTTTGGTGTTGTTGAGGTTCCCATCTCCTCAGGTGCAAGTTACATTCTCTCATCCAATGAAAACAAGATCACAATCGGGGATTTTTAAACCAAAGGCTTTTATGGCTTCCGAAGAACCAGCCACAATCCAAGAAGCTTTCCAAAGTGAACATTGGAAGTTAGATATGAGAGATGAATACTTGGCCTTGTTGAGAACTGGTACTCTGTCTCTTGAAACTTTACCCAATGGACGACGAGCCATCGGTTGCAAGTGGGTATTCAAAGTCAAAGAGAATACTCATGGTTCGATACACAAATACAAGGCTTGCTTAGTTGCCAAGGGATTTCATCAAGTGGAGAGTTGTGGTTTCAGTGAGACATTCTGTCCAGTGATCAAACCAACAACTATTCGAGTGATCTTAACCATTGCTATTGCTCATGGATAGGACATATGAAAATTAGATGTGAACAACGCCTTTCTTATTGGCTACTTGAAGGAAGAGGTTTTTATGGTTCAGCCACTAGGTTTTTAGGATTCGCAAAATCCCAAGTTCGTTGGCAGGTTACATAAGGCTTTATATGTCTTAAACAAGCACCCCGTGCTAAGTTTGAAAAATTGTAGGGTGTCTTATTTGATCTAGGATTTCAATAAGCCGAATCTGATCAATTTTTATTTGTTCAACAGAATACCAATCATTGCATTTATCTTTTAGTATATGCTGATGATATTTTGATTACGAGTAGTAATTCTAAAGCTGTTCCAGATCTGGTTATGGCAACTAAACAAGACTTTTGCTCTCAAGGACTTAGGAAAATTGAGCTATTTTCTTGGTATTCAAGTGATAGAGACTAGCGAAGGTCTTCATATTTCGCAAATCAAGAACAACGACTTCAACTTGTGTTTGTAGTAGTACTTCAAAACACAAGAACAACGAACCAGATTTTTGGCTTAAGTACTCCAAAATGAAATGAACAAAAAAAATCAAAATTATGCAACAAATATGCAAGAATTTTGTTTAGGAGGAGAAGAGAGAATGATAATGTTATTGCATATTATTGGTGGCAGACATCCTGACCAAGGCCATCTCTTGTTCTTTGATCGAAACTCAGAGTTCATTCCTTAAGCACTCTGAGTCTTTTTTTTTTTTTTTATATGAGGTGGGGGTTCTATTAGAGAGTAATATCCTACTAGATTACTCTAAAACATTAGAATTGGTTTTGATGCAATATGGTTACCATTTGTTAGATAGGTAGCAAAACAAACACGTGCATTTAAGTAATTGTCTTAGGCTTAGGAAGTGGTGACGTGCACCAAACCAAGGTTAACGAGGAACAAATTATTCTATCGAACATACTCCCTTCTGAATTTAGATAGAATTAGGATCAATTAAAATCGATGGGGTTTTAGAACAGTGTAAGATAGTGGTGGCTCGGCCGGAGCTATAGACTTGGGATCAATCTCGGACGGCTCGAGTGAATTTCGACTAAACCCCTTGCAAGATATCGGAGTTTGATCAGGACAGTACTTGGGCCTGGACAAGAATGCATGACATTGGGCCGTTGATCTCTGCATTGGGAGGCCCGGAATACAATTCATTCTCAAATCAAGAACCTTTTTTTGGATCAATTTCCAGCATTCTGGGCCAATCGCTGTGAAATAATTATAGGACAACGACAAGTTACCCAAATTAGGCAGTTTACACACAAGCTCAGGTACAGGCCCATAAAACTGATTATTTGCCAAATTCAGAATCTCCATCTTCACCAAGCATGCAAAGGATTGTGGAATTGGGCCCGTCAAGAAATTCTGACTCACATCGAAGACTCTGGCCTTTTCCAGAAGCCCAATCTCACACGGCAAGCAGCCCGATAGCTGGTTATTCAAAAAGAGAACTTCAATCAAGGTTTTGGAGGTTTGGCCCAACCCAATACTTCTAGGGATTTGACCAACAAATTTGTTGTTGGCTAGGGTCAAGTAAAGAGCTGGGGTGGAACCCAAATTTTCAGGGAGTTTTTGCATGAAATTATTGTTGTTGATGAAGAGCACATCAAGATCTAGCATGAAAACTTGTGGTGGAAGCAACCCATAAAATGTATTAAACCTAAGGTCCAAGAAAGTTAATTTGGTGGCACCAAGAATTTGGTATGGGAATTCACAAGAGTATTTGTTATTGCTTAGGTCCAGTTCATACAAGTATTTGAGCTTGGAAATCTTCAATGGAAATGCACCTTTGAAATTGTTGGAATTTGCATGGAAAATGATTATGTCCGGTAGTTCTTCGATGAAGCCATTGAGGTCTAGTTCGGGTCCATCGAAGTTGAAGCCGTTGAAGTTCACTCCAGCTAGAACCTTCACGCCATAGTCGAGGAGGATGTCACATATAAAACCTGTTGAAGATAAAATTTAAAAAATGAAATTTCAATACTTAAAAAAAGTAATTAAGGTTTTGGTTGAGAGACAACACAAATATTAACTTTTATAAAAGTTGTTCATGAGAGAACGCGAGTTTGAAAATTTCATTAACCTAATTTATTTAAGCTTAGAAGAGTTCAACCTTGGTATTTGTTGCATATGTCATATCCATTCCATGTCTTGGTAATGCCACGTGGATCGTATTTGATTTTGCTCTTAAATCTTTGGATTATAGGATAGACTATCTCGATGCGTTTGCTCTCGAATGGGTATGGAGGAGTAGGTGAAGCTGGTGGTGGCGGACATGGTGGCGGGGGAGGAGGAGGACAATCTTGATAGTCAGGAGGAGGATAATTGTTGCCACCTCCAATACCAACGCCAATACCGCCACCGCGGCCGCCGCCGCCACCACCACCAATGATTATTTCCAATGCTTCTCTACTCTTTCCGATTACCAAATCAGTGTGGTTTAGATGATTGTCTAAACATACAGCATGAAAGAAAAAACTCACTAGCATAATTAAAGCAAAACCACCACCGAAACCTATGTTTTCCATCTCTCTCTCTCTCTCTCTCTCTCTCTCTCAAACTCTTTATCTTCTTTCTCTAGCTTGCTTGATTTATATATTGGATAAAAACAATAAACTTCTAATAATTCATGCATATTATAGGTATGGAATAATAATAGTAACATAGGACAGGGTAGAATCACGGGAAAACAAGATTAATTTAATTATTTGAAATAATTTGTCCTTGAGTGGGTATTGGTTGTCCTCTCATTTTCTCGATCATCTACTTTTTTCTTTTAGGACCCATATGTTCTCAATGATTCCATCATTATTGTAATAATTTAAAATAATCTTAAGGGATAATTCGACAGATTTGCACCAATTAGAGCATAATAACAATGTCACATCAAATTGTGCACATTAAACTTGACTCGACTCTTTGATCTTTCTCTATGCAAAAATCTTTCAAAATCAAATTAAAGCAAATTCTCGCGAAAGTAGCACGACTTTTCAAAATATAAGGCAGTCTTTGATACATATCCTTTTTTGATGTTGGGTGGGTGGGTGGGTGGGGGTTCTTAAAAGGAAATAAACGTCCCTATCGTTTAGGATATTGTGAAAATCATCTCATCGTTTCATTTTTGGTAATTACACCTTCAAAATAACTTTTGATTGCTGAATTCATCCCTACAGTCCAAAACTGTTAACTTTTGCTGTTAAATAATGTGCTAGCATTTTTTTGAAAAAAATTTAGGGGCAAAATCGTCATATCACAAGAACAAATTAAATTCCGCCTATTTGTAACTAGAGGTGGACAAAAAAATCCGGAACCAAGCAAGTCGAACCGAAACCGAATAAAAAAAACCGGAACCGGTCGGCTCTTGAAAAAAATAAGAGAATCGAAATCGAATTGGAATAAAAAAATAGAGAACCGAAAACCGAATAAGAAACTGAATAATCTTAATTTAAAAACTAAATCCACATCTTTCCCTTAAACGGTACATATACTTGAGTAGGCTCACACTCTAATCCAAAATGACTGAAAACTGAAATAAAATAAAATATATAAATATACTTTTTTCTTGTCTTTTCAGAATATAAAAAAGAGTTCAACTCTACCTTATTGTTTGCAGAATACAATTGATAATTAACAAACTAAATTGAATTCAAAGATAACTTCACTGTTATGTCATGGAAAGGAAGGAGTACTACTCAATGTCAGGTCATCTATACAATTGTGCAGCAACTTAATTAATATTACTAACTTTTTACTATTAATTTACATTAAAAAGTAGTGCAGCAGCGAGAAATAGTCTAGAAGATTGCAAAATGGAACTAACCAGAAGGGAATTTTAGTAAATTATAAATAAGGGAGCATCTCTTGATTTTATTTTTTTTTTGCAGTATATCGAATACGGTACTCAAATCAAAGGTCATTATCATGTATCATTTAAACATTTAACAAAGTCGATTTTTTTGTTAAAAATCGAACAGAAACCGAAGAAAGAATAACCGTTCGGTTTCTGTTCCTCAATAAACCGAACCGAATCGATAAACACCCACCCCTATTTGTAACTGAAATGTACAGTAATATATACACGTTTGGTACAAAATGTCCCAGCATGTAAACATTTTGCACAAAATATCCTTGCTTCTCAAACCTTTTACGCAAAACATCCATGCATGGTGAATTTTTAGTGTGAAATAATTTGTACCTTTATCTGTATTGCAATATAGTGCATATTAAGTAAGAAACCAGTTACATGACAAACCCCCAATCGCATTTTTCATCCAACACAGATTTTAAGTTTCTACAAACATTGAGCTACGATGAAAACATTGATTTATATACTATTACAAACTGGAAGATACCAAATAATTTCGATTTTTTTTTTTTAAAAAAAAATATCAGTTTAGGATATACAAAAATCGTAAGTAGGAGCCTCCTCATCGGGTTGTCAAAATCTTGGTTGATTCATCTCAAATGTTGTGTTATTTGTACATATTAACATAAACAATAAAAAAAGAAGAAATTTTTGTGAAGAAATGAACCTCCGAGAATGTCCATAAACTGGCTAAAATACATAACATTGAACGCAATAACCCACCCAAATCTCCAAAACACGGGGTGCTTGGACTTACCGTAGCATTTTGAAGCACAACGTTGAGTTGATTCAACGGATTTTCCTTCGTACCCGGCCGGATTGCTATCAAACGTGGGTTTCTTCATCCTTGCGAGTTGTTTGGGAGAGCTTTTGGTGGGTTTCAATTTCATTGGATGCTTTATTTAGTTTGTTTACGGCTTCTTTAATTTGTTCTTGTAAGTGGACACTTTTGCCCCTGATTCAATCTACCGAAAGGTTTGAGAAGTATGGATGTTTAGTGCAAAAGGTTTGAGAACTATGGATGTTTTGCGCAAAAAAGATTGCATGCCGGGGACGTTTTGTGCAAAACATGTATATATTGCTGTTCATTTCAGTTACAAATAAGCGAGATTTAATTTGTTCTTGTGGTGTGACGATTTTGTCCCTGAATTTTTTGGCAAAAAAATGCCAGCACATCATTTAACAGCCAAAGTTAACAGATTTGGACAACGGGGATGAATTCCGCAATCAAATGTTATTTTGAGGGTGTAATCGTAAAAAATGAAACGATAGGAATGATTTCCACAATACCTCTAACGTTAGGGACGTTTACTACTTTTTACCCTTTTTCATGCAATTTTCCTTCTTTTGTCTTGTTTGATGGCCATTTTTTTCTAGGAAAATATTTTCCTCAAAATAAGCATGTGATTGGATTTTCCCTCAAATCACTGAATTCATTTCCCCATCTTTGTTAATTTTTGGTTTTCCACCTTGTGTGGACAACTATTTAGTTAATTTTTAAATTTTTTTTCTAAATTCAAACATGGTTTTTACATACATATATTTTTGAAAAATTGAGTAAAATACTCAACTTAACCAAATCTATATACTTCTAAAGTCCTTTAAAGGGAGAAACTTTTTTTGGACGATAATACTCTAAACAATAATTTATAATTTCGTATTTTTCCTTTCAATTAATTCTAATTTAATTATTATATTGTATTTAATGTAATATTTTCTAATTTAATGATGGTCGTTATCTCTTTAAATTTCATTGATCTATATTTATATCTATAATACTTTTAAAATATCTTGAATGGAGAAATATTTTGATCATAATACTCTCAAAAATAATTTATAATTTCTTTTTTATCCTTCAATTAATTTTATTTTAATTATAGCAATTTATAATTAAAAATAAATTTCACATTTATTTACGCATGTAATTGTCCTATTTAATAAAGAAAATGAGGTTACTAATAAATATTGACCACCAAGTATTTTACTAATATGTCATTGTATAAATGTGATATCATTATTGTTATTTATTATTAATTTCTTCAAAATTCGTCTACATTTTAATGTAAAATATCACAATCTACATATTCATATTTAGTGATTTTTAAGAGACATTGAGACTCATGATATTTTTTAATAGTATATATAACTTATTGTTTTAGTAGTTAAGAGGGCTGACATGCATGCTTTTAAGGGGGTTAATATTTTTCCAGAGATATTATTTTTTTGGATTCAAGTCTCGACTTCCATTATTTATAAAAATTGCAGGCAAGAAGTATTTGAAGAAGAAATAGAGTAAAAGTATTGTTTAATTGACAATAGTTTTGAAAAAATAAATATGTTAAAGCTATATACTTGACATATATCTTGTTTTACCTTAACGGAAGTTCGAGCTTTAAACAAAATTATCTTCAATTTAATTAAATTAAGTCAATCAATTTCAATTTATTAGCAAGTTTGATCTCTTTTTCAGTTGTTGTTTTGACAAAAATACTGACTTGATATTATTATAATAGATAATCAACCTGTAAATACATGCTTTCAATTTATACAGTTTTTAGAAAAATATATTAAACATAGTTGATGTGTATTAAGAAGATATTCAATTCAAGACATTCAAATATATTTCATTATATCATTACAAAGCCATGTACAACGCACACGCTGCTAACTAGTTTTTAATAAAAAATAATGTCAATTAAACAAGAAAAGTCGGAAAATTCTCCCTTTTCAGCTAGAAAATAAATACAATCAAACATTAAGCTTTCTGTAGGAATTATGACTCACCAACTTGTTTGATTTTAAAATGTGTGATGGTATTTTGGTAATTTCCTACTTGTAAAGAGTTGTTTCAAGTTTGTTAATCTTGATAAATTGATTTTGACTAAATTTGTTTTAAAAGAGAGTTTTACAATTTATTATGAATAGAGTTGATAAGAAAATTTATTTGTGATAAAAGATTTTTCTCTCTTTGACAAAGAATCAAACATCTACATTTTGTGTTTTGATTTCCAAAAATGAAACACTATATTGACTTGAAATATGAGTGATGTGAGTTTTCTTGGGTAGGATTGTTGCGATTCTTGTACTTGGTAAAATTGGATCCTATAACCTGTATTTGATTTAATAGGCAAAAAGACTAAGCCACCAAAATCAAGGCTGCTGGAACTGGTTGCAAAAAATGCTGGAATGATTGAAAGACAAGTGGCAAACTCGGTTGAAAATTTAGGAAGAGAAGAAAATATGTGAGTTCATCACTTTCTTGGCTGAAATCCTATACAAAGTGGTACTAAAGCAGAACCGTTCGAACGTTGCATTGTTGGAGTGGTAGACCAATGACGTGCATTCCGCGACAACGGTTTTGGGTCATCAAAGGAGTGACTTTCCCAAGAGCAAAATGGCAAAATGATGTCAGTAAGCTAATTATTGACGGAGGAAACTTTGGGTTGGCAGAAGGAAAAATGCATGGTTTGTGCAGTCGTGCTGCATGTTTGTTTCATTGAGCATGGCAGTGTATTGAAGGGAATTCACCTAGAGGGGCAGTGCATTGTGAATGCTTCGACAAGCGAGAGAAGTTGCGGCCAAGAGGAGCGCCGTCCAACCGAGGAACTAGTGTAGGGGTACATGGTGAAGGTTGTTGAAGGCGATAAGTGCAAGGGCACTGGGAGACGAAATGCGGGGGAACTGTGAACTCTCTTCCGCTACGTGAGGATCAGGCGGTACCGCAAGTGAGGAAAAATCGGCAAGTCCTTCGAAGTGGATGATTTGAAGATGAAGCCATGCGGGGACGCAAGGCAAGTGCACCGCTGCGTGGACGCTAATTGATTGGGTAGGGGAGAATGTCAGAACCCAATTTTTCCCCTACTCAGGTGGTACGACAAGGATAGTATATTGTCGAATATTTTGGATTGTGCACTGATATGGCCTATGTACTTGCAGGTATTTATCAATATTCCCAAAGTTACATTGTATATGTATTATAGCTTGTTGGCTCGTGTGTTGGGGAAGGCTGATCCGTATGCTTGCGAGCATATCGGGTGTCGAACGATAGGTCCGTCTCAAGTGGTATCAGAGATGGTATTGAATAATTGAAAAAGGGAGTCAGCTAGTGAATATTAAATTAAAATCTGTCAACATCGTGCATGATAGAGAGGAATAAGAACATAGACCAACTGAGAAGAAGTGCACTGATCGGATTCAACTGTTGTTCCAGTCACTTGATTTCCAGAGATCAACTACCACTGTCAAGACCGCATTGTCAAGGAGAACACTCCACCAGTTTTTTTGGAAGAATCCGATAGCTTGAGTGGTACCGACCAAAAGTAGGAGTATTCTGACCGTTTTTAAAAGTTTCACCTCCGGCCATTCCATCGGCAATCAATTACCACCAGAAGAATTGAAAATTCGAGGAGAGCACATGTCTGAAGTCTGGAGTTGTTTCCAGTGGCGGAAGACGACAATCTGACTGGAAAAGTGAAATGCCAACCGCACATAAAATCGTATTTTCGGCCAAGATAAAACTCCGATCAACAAACGGATTTCAGATCCGTGTTCCTGACGAAGAGGAGGAAGTTGGGGGTGTAGTTCATCAATTTCCGGCTCCGGCGGCAATGTTTTTCGACGAAACAATTTTTTGGTCATTTTGCTTAGAAGGACTTACAAAGTCCATTTTTAAAGTTAGTTTGGTCAAATTAAAATTGCATCTCTCCCTATTACGGACTTGCAGATGTGGTCCGCTCGATTTTTTAAGCTATCCCTTTAGAGATGGAAATAGGTCGGGTTTTCCAAACCCATACCCTACCCACTAAATATTTACAACCTTGATACCCTACCCATATATCCATTTAAGAATTACGAGTAGGGTGCCGGTCGGTTGTGGGTTTGCTTCTATACCCATTTGAAACTCAATACTAATTATTTATTTTTTTAATTACTTTTTAGGCT
Source organism: Ligustrum vulgare (assembly GCA_963555705.1). Taxonomy (NCBI): domain Eukaryota; kingdom Viridiplantae; phylum Streptophyta; class Magnoliopsida; order Lamiales; family Oleaceae; genus Ligustrum; species Ligustrum vulgare. Next base: position 50,219,358 of record OY743174.1, read on the forward strand.
ATAAATAGGTTATAGGTTAGAGATGCTCTAAATTAACTTAAATTAGTTCAATGTTGGGCAACACTTGAATTTGACTTGAAAAAAGCTCGTTATATATTGAAACTAAATAAGGGAATTTGAACAATTTTTTTAGACGTTAACAAAGTCAATAGTTTAAACATATTAAGATTTAGACGTTAACAATGTCAATAGATATTTTTGTTCTATTATTTATTTATTTATTATTATTTTTTACACAATCACTTTTGTTTTAAATTCTATAATTTTTTAAGGAAATTAATGGGTATGCGGATCGGGTATGTGTATAGTAGTAAAACCCACACCCGACCCATACTCATGTTGAATTTTAAAGTTTACTTCCATACTCTACCCACGAACCCATTTAGTCGGGTAATCTCCACTTATTTATGTCGGATCTCCAACAGGTATCGGGTCCATGGATATTATTGTCATTCCTATATCCCTTGTTTTAATTGTTGTAACTCATGTGTTAGATGCTATTGTGATGTGGCTATGTAGAGTTAGAGGTGTCAATTCGGGTGATCCGGGCCGGGTCGGCCTGTCAACATAAAAGTTCGGTACGACCCGCTTAAAAAAAAGCTCGCACGTTGCGGGTTCCGGGTCAGCCCACAAAATTCGGACTACAACCCAGGCCCGCCTGTTGGCTCATTCAGGTCGAACCCATGCGAGTCGCGATTCGTTCTGATTTGGCCCGTATGAATAAAAACAGAGACTTTTTTTCATATTTATAACAACTTTTTTGTCAAATTGTAAATACAAAATGATTAAAATGATAAATTCATATTTATACCATAGAAATATTTACATAGAATTTAAATTTATTTTTTATGTTACATGAAATACTTCTAAATTTTCAAATTTAAATAAAACATAAACAAATAACAATTAAATATTAAATGTATTTCTAATTACTATTATCAAAGAACAATACGTTTCTTAGCTATTAAGAAGAAAAAAGTAAGATTTTATTTTAAAAGTTGTATTAGAGTTTATAGAAGAATGGAGATTTTCAATGTTACCATATTTAATAAAATAGTTTTTTTTTTCAAGGCCAACGGGTTAACCGCGGCATGCGAAGGTTTGACCCGCGAAACCCGCGGTTCACAACTTCTTGACCCGTGAACCGTCCGCACAGGTCACGGGTTTACCCACGGTCCCGGGTCGATCCGGACCAATTCTCACGGGTCTAGTTGACCAGTCCGTCTTGACACCTCTATATAGAGTTGGGGATTACCTTACCCGTAACTATTGCTTGTTGGTAGAACTCACATAGAAATTACGTGCTATAAATTGGTGAATAACTAGAATCTAATTTTTCTTGATATATATGCTTAGTGATATGCTGATTTGATTAGTCTTTGATAAGTGCTTATAAGATTTCATCCAAGTTGTCTTGAATTTGTTGGTGCATTAATAAATTGTCATTCATTTGCTAGGTAAACTTTTTTACTATTCGGGTGTGATTTATCTGTGTGTAAAGTGTTTCTTTGAATGATCTTTTACATAAAACCATTTTCTATTTATGACTGAGAAGGATCCAAAAGATCAGCCTTCATCTTCCAAAGCATATTCTCCTTTTTCAGAATCTATGATGGGTTCAAGGGTCAAACTATCACAATATGATGGAAAAGTAGACTATTCTATTTAGAAGCAGAAAATACAAGCTATTTTAGTTCAGCAACGAGTCTCGAAGGCTCTTGATGATCCAGAAAAATCTTCTGCTGAATTGAAAGCACAACCTAATTTAATTAAAGAAATGAATAAGATTGCATATAGTTCGATTATTTTGCACTTATCTGATAATATTGTTAGGCAAGTAGATGAATTTAAAACTGCAAGAGATCTATGGACTGACCTAGACGCTTTGTTTTTTACCAAGATCTTGTCTAATAGGATTTACTTGCTCAAGAAGCTATTTAGCTTTAAGATGGATGCTAGTAAGGAATTAGAGACTAATTTCAATAATTTTAACATAATTGTCAAGAGTTTAGCTAATAACGATAAGAAATTTGCAGATGAGGATTTAGCGATTATTCTGTTGAATTCTTTACCTGAGTCTTATAGAGAAGTGAAGAATGCTATAAAATACTCTAGGGATACACTTACCCAAGCTATTGTTAAAGATGCACTTTGGTCTAGGGAGCTAGAGGTTAAAGGATTCTAGGAGTACGAGGGAAGATGCTATGTTTGTTAGGGGGAGATCGAAGAAAAGAGAGGTTGGTAGTCACAAATTTGAGAAGTTTAAGAGTAAATCCAAGGGAAGGTCTAAGTCAAGTGATATGAGTGATAAGATGTGTTTTTATTGCGGATAGTTAGGACACTTTAGAAGAGATTGCTTCGAATTTAATAAGAAAAAGACAGACCATGTGAACGAGCCACAAAATAATACAGCCTTAGAGGCTGATATTGATAGTTTGCATGTGATGAAAGTGAGTGAGAGTGACGTGGATCAAGACCGAATTCTTGACACGGGTGCCACTTTCCATATGTGTCATGTTAGGGATTAGTTTTATAACTATAGGAAATGTGAACCTTGGAAAGTCTACATGGGTTATAACAATTCTCAAGTTGTAGAAGGGACTGGGGACGTTGTAATAAGAATGCATAATGGGATAGTGAGGTCTCTTTATAATGTTAGGTATGTTCCAATTTGAAGAAAAACCTAATATCCCTAGATATCCTTGAAGATGAAGGTTATGAGTTTAAATCTAAGATTTTTGTTCTAAAGGTGATTAAAAGTTCATTGGTAGTTATGAAAGGTCCTAAAAAGGTGGTTTATACTACTTACTTGGAGAGACACAAGCGCCGAGTGATTCAAAAGTTCGTTATCAGTTAATAAGGATAAGACTGAATTATGACATCATAGAATGAGACACGTGGGAAATAAATGTTTGAAGTTTCTAGGTGATCAAACAATTGTTTGGAAAAGACTTAGTGACTAAGATGACCTTTTGTGATTCTTGTGATCTAGATAAGTCACATAAACTTAGTTTTGGAGAAGGGGTACATAATGCGCGTAAGCCACTTGTCTATGTTCATGCTGATTTATAGTGGTCGAAAAAACATCCCACACATGGTGGGAAGAGATATTTTCTATCTATAGTAGATGACTATAGTAGGAAGTCTTGGAGAGACCTTTAGTTACTTTAGAGAGTGGTTGACACTTGTTGAAAATCAAGTGGCATGTAAGGTTAAAAATTTAAGAATCAATAATCGCCTTGAGTTTGATTCCTTTTACAAAGGAAGGGGTATTCAAAGACATATGATTGTTAGGCGCACACCACAACAAAATGGGGTGTACGAGAGGCTTAATAGGACCATCATGGATAAGGTTAGATGTACGTTGTTGAGTTCGGGTCTAGCTAAAGGGGTTTTGGGGTGAGGCGGTTAGTACTGTGGTTTACTTGATTAATAGGTCACCTTCGAATGCTATTGACTTTAAGACTCCAGAAGAGTTATGGAGTAGGAAGCCTCCAAATTTTTCCCACATTAGAGTTTTTGGTTGTGCGGCATATGCACATCAAAAGGAGGGAAAATTGGATGCTAGGGTTGTTAAGTGTGTGTTGTTAGGTTATCCCATTGGGGTTAAGGATATAGGTTTTGGGTTTTGGGTGAAAAGGGTATCAAGATCATTAATAGCAGAGATGTGGTGTTTAATGAATTAGTAATGCCTTCCCTTAAGTCTGAAAAAGAACCTATAGAACAACCACAAGTGAAAGGAGTTCAATTTGAGGTGAAGACACATAATTTCAAGCATTTAGAAGCTGAAAATGAACTTGAAATTGTCGAAACAACACTTGGAATTGTCGAAATGGCACTCGAACCGGAAGTGTTTGAAGCTGAAAATACTACCCTAGGTGAAGAACAAGTCTAGAAGACTACCAACTTACTAGGGATAGAATTAGGAGAGAGGTGAGCCTAATCCTAGATATGCAAATTTTAACATGCTGAATTTGAATTTGTTTCAGGTGAAGAGCTAGATAGATTAGAACCATCAACCTATAGAGAAGCTATTAAGAGTTCTATGTATGATAAATGGCTTCAAGCCATGAGAGAGGAAATGGAATCCCTTAAGAAGAATGGGACTTGGGTGTTTGTAGATAAGCTTGACAAGCGAAGGATAATTCAATGCAAATGGATATACAAAGTGAAAGAAGGCAATAAATCTAGTGACCCACCTAGGTATAAAGCTAGATTAGTTGCCAAATGGTTCATTCAAAGGGAAGGAATAGATTACACCGAAGTGTTTTTCACCCATTATCAAGTATAAGACCATAAGAATGATGTTAGCTATGGTTGCTCAATTCGATTGGGAATTGGAGCAACTTGATGTGAAAATCGCCTTCCTTAATAGTGATTTGGATGAGGTCATTTATATGTCTCAACCATTAGGTTTTGAGGTGAAGGGTAAAATTGAGAAAGTTTTTCAACTTAGAAAATCATTGTATGGTTTAAAACAATCGCCTAAACAATGGTATAAAAGGTTTGATGCATTTGTTTTAAAAAATGATTTTAAAAGGATTGATGTTGATCCATGTCTTTATTATAATAAAAATGTGAAAGATTGTGAAATCTATTTGTTGTTATATGTAGATGATATGTTGCTTACTAGTAGTAGTAAGGCTGAAATAATCAAGCCAAAGATTCTTTTAAAATTTGGCTTCTGTAAAACTGGAAATCACAATTGCAACCGTTAGTTACTTTATCCAGCATCGAATCTGAATACGTTGTTATAACTGAAGCGGTAAAAGTGTGGTCAAATGGGTATACTAGAGGTGTTGATTTTATTGTATGATAATGTTTTGCTCCATACTGATACCTAGAGTGCATTGATGCTTTGCAAAAATCCTGTCTATCACGAGAGATCAAAGCTTATAGAGGTAAAATATGATTTCATACGAGAAAATGTAGCTCAAGATGAAGTAAGTTTATTTAAAATTTCTACTGTTAAGAACCCCGACGATATGGGGATTTAAGTTCTTACTGTTGTTAAATCTCGTGCATGTTTAGATTTACTTCATATTGAGTTGATCTAATTGTATTTTATTTTTTTTCAGGTAGGGGGGGCAATGATGAGATTAGTAAGTCCTAAAATATTGATAAGCACTTGCTACCGAAGGGAATATGGGAAGGTTGGTGATCCAAGGTGAAGATTTGTAGAAATTATGTCTCACCAACTTGTTTGGTTTTAAAATGTATGAGGGCATTTTGGTAATTTTCTACTTGTAAAGAGTTATTTCAAGTTTGTTAATCTTGTTAAATTGGTTTTGACTAAACTTGTTTCAAAAGAGAGTTTTACAATTCATTTTGAATAGAGTTGATAAGAAAATTTATTTGTGAAAAAAAAATTTCTCTCTTCGACAAAGAATCAAACATCTACATTTTGTACTTAAGTTTCCAAAAACTAGATACTAGATTGACTTGAAATATGAGTGATGTGAGTATTCTTGGATAGGAGTGTTGTGATTATTGTGTTTGGTGAAATTGGATAATATATACATTCTTGGACAAAAAGCAATGCATGATTTAATATGCAAAAAGACTAAGCCCCCCAAATCAAGGCTGCTTGAACCGGTTGTAGAAAAGGCTGTAACGATTGAAAGACAAGAGGCAGACTCGGTTGAAAAGGCAGGAAAAGAAGAAAATCTGTGAGTTCATCACTTTCTTGGCCGAAATACTCTATTCTTTCAATTCCCAAGAAAATAAGCTCGCAGGAATTTAATTTTTTAAAATTTGTTTTCTTTGCACCCAAATTCTACATTAGCAACAAAATGGATCTTTGGGTTTTACATTGGTCACCAAAGAAACACAAAAGCTCCGACTCCTCCTTTACCCTAGAATTTGTCCTCAATCAATCCTTTTAAGAATTCCATGTCTAGGGTGTCCCTAACATGGAGTTTGAAAGATTTTAGAATTCCATAATATTCTACGTATCCTCAATTTGAAATTTTATGGAATCCATCAAAATTCAAGATTCTCAATATGGATTTCAATTAATTCAATAAGATTCCGGGACCCTGAAAAATCTATGAATTTTAGTGGATTTCTTATATGAATATAATTGAAATGATTGTAATGGATTTTAAACTATAAATATGAAGGCTAAATTTTTCAACAAATTCGACCATGACCTCTCAAATTTCAATGGATTTTTTTATGTCTTCATTCTTGAGAAGACACACACACACACACACACACACACACACACACACACACACACAGAGGTAAGATATGGTGACTATTCTCATTTTCAATAAAAAGTTATTTTTCGGATCTCGCTGCCACCACCATGAAGATGAAGAAGATTGCATGGGTTGTCCTAGTTACTGTCGCCTCCATAAGCATTGCCATGGCCACTGCCCCTAGTGAGGCTCCTGCTCTTCCCCCCAACAGTGATATCATCGCTGCCTTGCCCACAATTGGGTCCTTCACCTGGGTCTAGAGATGGCAATGAGTCGAGTATAGGTCAGGTTTGCCAAATCCATACCCTACCCGCTAAAAGTTTTTAGCTTCCATACCCACCCCATATACCCATCTCACTGAAGTGGGTCGGGGCCAAGTATAATCTCATACCCATTAAAAACCCATTTAAATTTTAATTTTGTTACGAACATTTTATTTTTTTCCTAAATCCAAATCCAATGCTGTGGAATTCAATACCTTTGCAAATGGGGAGGGTAATGGCACAGGTACAACATGAGGGATTATAATATTATTTCTATCAACCAAAGGCAACTACCACTGGAATTTTAGCATAACCAGGAAGAGATAATCAAATAATGGAGGTGAGTTTATGGTAGTTACCTTTGTGAATTCGGTGAATGTAAATTATTCTATTATATTATAACATATATTGGATCAATCTTGTTAATTACTTTTTAGTCGAAATATGAAAAAAAAAAATTGTAAAAAAGAAAAACATTTGTAGAAATTAATGGGTATATGGGTCGGGTATGAGTTTTGTAGAAAAACCCAAACCCTAGCCATAGTCATGTCAAGTTTTTAAATTTATCTCCATACTCTACCCATGAACCTGATGTGATCCGGGATAGGAGCTGTAGCGACCGGGAATTTTCTTTCTTTTTAAATAAAGTGTTTTAAAACTTTAAATGCGCGTCGCTACGACTTTTCCAATTTAATTTAAATGAGTGTTCGTCTAGCCAAAAATATAAATAAAATTTATTTAATTTTCATCGTAATTAAATTTCCGAATTTTATAAAAAAAAAAAAATATTCCAAGACCACAATTTATTTTAAAGATCAGGTTTAAGATAATTTAAATCCAAACTTCGAATTTTGCGTCAAAATTTACTGATTTCAATATTTTAAATTCTTGTCCAACTTAAATTTTCTCTAATCCCTCCTAAATCCAATTTAGATATTCTGAACAACCCCCAATTAGTAAAATTCATTTCTCCATGTTTTCCATAAATTTACCTCCTAAATTAACATTTAACACCTTACAATTCTCTGCAATTCTCTCCAGCGCAAGCAATATTCCATTTTCAGATTTCAAGCTCCAACCCTACATAGAATTATTCTGAAAATCCATTTTCCCCACATGTTAATTCCACCCTCACATTCCTAATTCTCTCCCTCTTCCCTAAATCACAAAATTTTCATCCTACTACAATCCTGCAAATCAGCCTCAATCAAGAGATTTCAATTTGCAACCTTCCAAAATCTGTATCCCTTTTCAGCCCTCAATTCCGGAATCAGCTCCCTGCGATTCATCCTCAATTAGCAATCAATCCGCAACCTACCAAAATGCAACAGCAACCTACCAATTTCAGCAAAACCAACCATGACATATATCTCATCTTTTCATCCTACACGAGCCCAACCAAGCCAGACGACATTCTGGTAAAAAAAAAAAAAAAAAATTTTCCTTTACTGCATTTCACCTCCCACCCCTCACCAATCTCAATTTCTCTACAAGACCCATGTCACAAACGAACCAACAAACACCACCACTGATATCATCACTGCATAACCAACCCAATCGAACCATTTCCAATTCACAAATCAGCCATAGCACCGCTGTTGAATGGAATGCACCGCCATCTTCAAACAATCTGCAGTCAACCATCAACCGAACCAAAATACACCCAAACCGCCATCACCAACTCCCCGTCCAAACACCGGTGGAAACACCCAACCGGACGTCACCCCCACCTCCTATTTCCCGACCTCAAATCCTCACCATTTTCTCTCAAATTAAACCCAAAAACCAAGAATCAATTTACCCAAGAGTCTTACCTTGAACTCAGCCCTTCGTTGCCGGTATTTCTTCGCCGGAAAACCCAAAAAACGTGCGATCTCCCAACCCCGCTCGCCTCTGTCTTTCATACCAAAAATCAGCCCAAACTCCATTTTTCTCGCATGCCTAGGTTCCCTGCTACTGCTGCTTCGCACCGGCGACATCATCGCCGGCCTTGCGCCGACGATCGACCAGAGAGGAGGGCGTCCGCCCTCCCCTCACGCTCCGTCTCTCTCTCTCTCTGTCGTAACATAGAGAGAGAGATAGGAGTGTATGTATATATATATTATATATATAATCTTGTTTACAAATTGATCCTTTGAGTCCCCGATTTTTGAAAAAGTACTTGTTTCAGTCCTTAAGTTTTGAAAACATTTATTTCAGCCCCACAGTTTGATATATATCCGTTTCAGCCCCTCCTTTTTGAAATGATTTTCAATTTAGTCACGAATGTTTCTATAAATAACGAATCAACTCTTATTTTTGTAAAAGTCTACTTCAGTCCCTAAAGTTTTATTTAAATTCTAATTAAATTTCATTTAAATCTTTATATTTATTTTTAGTTACTTTAAATTTAAGTCTCGAAGATACTAATTTAATTTAATTTTCTTGGCTAGACGAATCATTTGGAGAATTTAGAGATTGACGTACTTCCCGCTCCAATTTTTGAGAACTCGTAACGTTAAAGGTAGACTCGCCCCCACTAATTGATTTATATTATAATTGCACGTGATTATGTGAATTTGTGTGATATTGTATGCTTAATTGCATGAGAAAAGAAAAGAATATCTCGTATGAGATAAATTTGAGAATTTATGTTATGCACGTCATAACCTATCTGCTAGCATGATTTAAGAACAGAATGGTTCATTTGCGTTCACTATGTGATGCCTATGAATAAGAAAAGAACGTCACTACATTATTTGCATGATTACTTGTCCAATTATATTTTAGATTAATTATTGGAGTTGAGTCTACTGAGTATTTCATTTTGAAATGCTCACCCCGTGGTTTTAACAATTTTGCAGATTTCGGCGACGGTGGCGAGTGATGGGCAATGGCGAAGAAAAAAAAAAAAAAAAAAAAAAAAAAAAAAAAAATTTGGATATCTTTTTTTTAAAGTCGTGGATTTCGAAATAAACAATTTCATTTTATCATGAATTTCCATTTTTAATAAGTTTGTAAGAATTATTCCATTTAAATTGAATTTTCGCTAAACTTTGATTTATTAAACGTGATATTTAATATTTAGTCATATTTCCGCAATAAAGTGTAAAAAGAAAATTTAGAAAAGTGACGTTCCGGGCTCCACGGAACTCGGGGCGTTACAGCGTGGTATCAGAGCGGGTCTACGTTTCTGTAGACTTACAAATTTTGAAAAGAAAAATTTTTAAAAAAAAAAAATAATAATAATAATAATAATAATAGAAATAATGTTTTGACGACTTTTTGCCATTGCCATCATTTTCCGCCGACTCCGAAGGTAACGAAGTTTAGTATATTGATTTATTTCGGATACTTAAGAATAAATGTTTTGAGAATTTGACGAGAAAAGAAAAGAAAAGAAAATACGAGAAAGAATTAGACAACTAGTATCCGAATTAATGAGAAAGAAAGAAACGAGTTTTGGAGCATAATGGGAATTAGTACAATTTAAGAAAATTTTCATAAAATATTTCGTCCCTAGATTTAAATAAATAATAAAACTCTAACTGGACTTTGCATAATGGATTCTAGGCATGGCACCAATTGACGGGATATCAAACCACATCCTTCGTTTTTGCGCCATACGTCATGACGCTATAGCTAGTGGACTTAGGCTGACTGATGCTCAATCTATTAGCCGCCTTTTGACTACATTTCCAGAATGTCAGCGTGAACTAGCGATCGATTTTTATAATGACGTGAAGAGATGCCTAGGAGAGGACGTGAAATTCCAGACTGTCTGCGACGAATTTGTAATGCGGTGGGACCGCTACCTAACCCATGCTCCAGCGCCAAAAATAATTATTCTATCAGATGACGAGGGAGAACCAATTGAGATAACCGACGCCGAGTCAGGCATATATGACTACACTCCTGGCTCACCAGGGTATACCCTTGACTCACCGACTATGACCCCGGGCGCACCAGATTATACCCCAGGCACACCAGGATCGATATCTCCTATGTCACCACCAAAGATGTAGAATATATAACGGTTATCTTAATTTTAGTCTAGCAGTATTCCCATTCCCAGTATTGGCAGTCCTATGTCTTGTATCCTCAATCGAAGGAAATTTTAATCATTAATGAGAATATTTTCAATTTTCGTTCATATTGGAGTTGAATTTATTACAATATTTGGTATAAATTTTATCAGAAGTTACAATACACTCCTTGTTTTCATTTAAGGGAATGGCTAGACGCGTTAACAGGAGTATTATGGACCGTGCTACATCTGAGCAACAGAACTCAGGACAGGGCCCCACAGCCCAATCCAGTATCATCAGGGATTTACTTTTGGCTGTGCAAGATTTGAGGCAGGCCCCAACAGGTTCCGCAGTGCCAGTTATTGAACAATTCAGGAGGTACCGTCCGCCCACTTTTGACGGCGGGGATAATCCACTGGCCGTGGAGGAGTGGTTACAGGGAATCGAGAGGATTTTCAAGCACATCTCTTGCCCTGAGGACAAGAAGGTTACTTGCGCAGAGTTTATGCTTATCGGTAGGGCTGGCTTTTGGTGGGAGTCCGCATCACGGACTCGGACCGAAGAGGAACAAGCAGCGTTGACCTGGGAAGAGTTTAAGGAAGAGATCAAAGACAAGTTCTTCCCACAAGCCCTCCGAGACCACAAGGAGACAGAATTTTTACAGCTAGTCCAGGGTGAGATGGACATCACTGACTATGAACGGAAGTTCGAGGAACTGTCACGGTATGCTCCACATCTAGTGGAAACCGAAGTTAAGAAGGCACGCCGATTTGAAAGAGGTCTGCGTTCGGATATCAGGCAGATTGTTGGCTCACATGAACTGCCCACTTACCGGGAAGTTGTGAAGAAAGCTCAGGCCGTGGCTTTTGCTGGTGCAAAGATTGGCAACCAAGGAAATCGGAACAATCAAGGGCATCAAGGTAAACGAAAATGGCATGGTCATCATCAGAACAGGAACCAGAATTTCAATAAGAGACAGAATACAGGACCTAGCAGAGGTCAGGTGACCAGTTTCCCTCCACCATGCCCGAAGTGCCAGAAGACGCATAAAGGAGAATGCCTCTTTGGAAACAAGGTTGTTTGTTACCGATGTGGCCAACCGGGCCACTTTTCTCGAGATTGCAACACAGCACCCGCTCAAGGCTCGGACCAGAAGAAGAACATTGACCAGAACAGAAAAGGGAAGGCTAGGGTATTTGCCATGGACGCCGTTGAGGACTCCGACGTGATTGCAGGTACACCATTACTTCAACATTCATATACTTGTATTACTTAATTTCATGTATCATGCTTTGCTCGAATTAATAATATGAACGACGATAACAGGCATTTTATCTGTTTCTGGTATTCCCGTATACGTCCTAATAGATTCGGGTGCTACACATTCATTTATTTCCGACTCATGCTTAACTAAATTGAATTTAGTGGGTGAAATAACTGGTAGCATGCTTGAAGTGAGCTTACCGTCAGGAGAAATTCTTGACACTAATAGGATAGTCAAGTCTGTGCGAATGGATTTCGATGGGATAGTGTTTGAGGCAGACCTGAATATTATTTCGATGAAGGATTTCGACATTATCCTAGGAATGGACTGGCTGAGTGCTAACCGTGCCGCAATCATGTGCCATGAGAAGGAAGTAGTATTTCGAAAGAATGGGGATGAGGTGTTCAGATTTTTTGGTTCGAAGGTTAAAGCACTTCCTCGCCTTATCTCGGCTATGCAAGCTGAAAAGCTAATTGCCAAGGGAAACTGTCAAAGTTATCTGGTTAATCTCCAAGGAAAACTTGCCGAGGAAATCAAATTGGAGTCAGTGCCAGTTGTGTGTGACTTTCAAGATGTATTTCCAGAAGACCTATCTGGTACTCCGCCTGATAGGCAAGTGGAATTTGCTATTGACTTGGTGCCAGGAGCTGCCCCTGTTTCGAAAGCCCCGTATCGTATGGCACCGAAAGAATTACAAGAATTGAAAGTCCAACTGGAAGAACTGCTAGAGAAGGGCTTTATCAGGCCAAGTGTGTCCCCGTGGGGAGCACCTGTGCTATTTGTGAAAAAGAAGGATGGCAGTATGAGAATGTGCATTGACTATCGGGAATTGAACAAGTTGACGATAAAGAATAAGTACCCCCTGCCCAGAATCGAAGATTTGTTTGATCAATTAAAAGGAGCTGCGGTATTTTCGAAGATGGACTTAAGGTCCGGTTACCATCAATTGAAGATCAAGCCTGCGGATATACAAAAGACAGCGTTTAGGACTCGATATGGACACTATGAGTTCACAGTGATGCCATTCGGTCTTACGAACGCACCGGCAGTATTTATGGACTTGATGAACCGGGTTTTCCATCAGTACTTGGATAAGTTCGTCATTGTCTTCATTGACGATATTCTGGTCTATTCCAAAGATTCACAACAGCATTCGGAACATTTGAGGATTGTGTTGGAGACGCTACGGGCAGAAAAGTTATATGCCAAATTTAAGAAATGTGAATTTTGGCTTGAGAAGATAGGCTTTCTGGGTCATATTGTCACAAACAATGGCATCGAAGTTGATCCGTCAAAGGTGGAGACAGTGAGTAATTGGACTACGCCAGCGAATGCAGGTGATGTGAGAAGCTTTTTGGGACTAGCTGGATATTACCGACGATTTATAGAGGGTTTCTCTAAGATAGCGGGTCCCATGACTCAGTTGACACGGAAGGGTGTAAAATTCCAGTGGACAGAGCAGTGTGAACGAAGCTTCCAGGAATTGAAGAATAGACTGGTTTCAGCTCCAGTGTTAACAGTGCCGGATGGATCCAAGGATTTTGTGATATACAGTGATGCCTCGAAACATGGTTTAGGATGTGTGCTTATGCAGAAAGGTAAAGTAATTGCCTATGCTTCGAGACAGTTGAAGCCATACGAGAAAAACTATCCGACGCATGATCTAGAACTGGCAGCTGTTGTACATGCTCTTAAGATTTGGCGACATTACCTATATGGGAGTAAATGCGAGATTTACACCGACCATAAGAGTCTCAAGTATTTCTTCACTCAGAAGGAATTGAACATGAGACAACGTCGATGGTTGGAACTGGTGAAGGATTATGATTGTACTATTCTTTACCACCCGGGTAAGGCTAATAAGGTTGCAGATGCACTAAGCAGGAAAGATGTGGGTCAATTATCAGCTTTGGGAACAGTACAAGAACAGTTGATTCGGGATTTTCAGAACTTGAGAATCGAAGTGAGAAACAAAGGAATCCAAAGTTTTAGCCGATTGACAAATTTGACAGTGAAGCCAGATTTGAGAAACAGAATTGTGATGGCTCAGGAAAGCGATAAGTTTTTGGAAAAGATCAAAGCCGAAGTTGGAACTGGCAAGAGAGCAGATTTTGAAATCGGAAGCGATAATGCACTATTATTCAAGGGTCGCCTGTGTGTACCGAAGGATGATCAGATTAGGAATGAAATATTGAGGGAAGCCCACTCAGCTCCATATGCAGCTCATCCAGGAGGAACAAAAATGTACCGAGATTTGCGTACTACATTCTGGTGGAGGAATATGAAGGGATGCATCGCTAAGTTTGTCTCACGATGCATGACCTGTCAGCAAGTCAAGGCTGAACATCAGAGACCGTCAGGACTACTAAACCCTTTAGACATTCCGGAATGGAAATGGGAGAAGATTTCCATGGATTTCGTAACAGGCTTACCAAGAACAGTGAGGGGACATGACGCCATTTGGGTTATTGTAGACCGACTTACAAAGTCAGCCCATTTTCTTCCAGTGCGGATGACTCTCAGTATAGATCACTTGGCCCAGATTTATATAAGGGAGATCGTTCGACTTCACGGGGTTCCAGCGTCTATTGTTTCAGATAGGGATCCGAGATTCACTTCGAGATTTTGGAAGAGCTTACACACGGCTATGGGGACTAAATTAAATTTTAGTACCGCTTACCACCCGCAGACGGACGGACAGTCTGAACGCACCATTCAGACCTTAGAGGATATGCTTAGAGCCTGTGTACTGGACTTAAGCGGCAATTGGGAAGCTCACCTGCCATTGGTAGAGTTTGCTTACAATAACAGTTTTCAGGCTACCATTGGTATGGCACCGTATGAAGCACTGTATGGGCGAAGATGTCGATCACCGGTATATTGGGATGAGGTTGGCGAGAGGAAATTATTGGGTCCTGAATTAATTGAAAAGACTGTAGAGGCTATCGAGAAAATCAGATTGCGAATTAAAGCTGCACAGGACAGACAGAAAAGTTATGCTGATCAAAGAAGGAAAGACTTGGAGTTCGAGATTGGAGAGAAAGTGTTTTTGAAAATCTCTCCTATGAAGGGCACTATTCGTTTTGGAAAGAAAGGGAAATTAAGGCCTCGGTTTATCGGACCTTTTGAAATATTGGAGAAAGTAGGTAGTGTGGCTTATCGTCTAGCATTGCCACCCGAGCTCTCGGCTATACACAATGTTTTTCACATCTCTCTATTGAGAAAATACGTTCACGATCCCAGTCACGTGGTAAACTTTCAGTCAGTCCCGATTCAGAAAAATCTCTATTATGAAGAAGCACCCATGTGCATCATTGATAGAAAAGTCCATGTCCTAAGAAATAAAGAAATCTCTCTAGTCAAAGTCCAGTGGGGTAGACATAGTAGCGATGAGGCTACATGGGAAAAAGAAGAAGAAATTCTGGCCAAGTATCCAGATATTTTAGACCAAGTGAGTTTTAAATTTCGAGGACGAAATTATTTTAAGGTGGTAGGGTTGTAGCGACCGGGAATTTTCTTTCTTTTTAAATAAAGTGTTTTAAAACTTTAAATGCGCGTCGCTACGACTTTTCCAATTTAATTTAAATGAGTGTTCGTCTAGCCAAAAATATAAATAAAATTTATTTAATTTTCATCGTAATTAAATTTCCGAATTTTATAAAAAAAAAAAATATTCCAAGACCACAATTTATTTTAAAGATCAGGTTTAAGATAATTTAAATCCAAACTTCGAATTTTGCGTCAAAATTTACTGATTTCAATATTTTAAATTCTTGTCCAACTTAAATTTTCTCTAATCCCTCCTAAATCCAATTTAGATATTCTGAACAACCCCCAATTAGTAAAATTCATTTCTCCATGTTTTCCATAAATTTACCTCCTAAATTAACATTTAACACCTTACAATTCTCTGCAATTCTCTCCAGCGCAAGCAATATTCCATTTTCAGATTTCAAGCTCCAACCCTACATAGAATTATTCTGAAAATCCATTTTCCCCACATGTTAATTCCACCCTCACATTCCTAATTCTCTCCCTCTTCCCTAAATCACAAAATTTTCATCCTACTACAATCCTGCAAATCAGCCTCAATCAAGAGATTTCAATTTGCAACCTTCCAAAATCTGTATCCCTTTTCAGCCCTCAATTCCGGAATCAGCTCCCTGCGATTCATCCTCAATTAGCAATCAATCCGCAACCTACCAAAATGCAACAGCAACCTACCAATTTCAGCAAAACCAACCATGACATATATCTCATCTTTTCATCCTACACGAGCCCAACCAAGCCAGACGACATTCTGGTAAAAAAAAAAAAAAAAAAATTTTCCTTTACTGCATTTCACCTCCCACCCCTCACCAATCTCAATTTCTCTACAAGACCCATGTCACAAACGAACCAACAAACACCACCACTGATATCATCACTGCATAACCAACCCAATCGAACCATTTCCAATTCACAAATCAGCCATAGCACCGCTGTTGAACGGAATGCACCGCCATCTTCAAACAATCTGCAGTCAACCATCAACCGAACCAAAATACACCCAAACCGCCATCACCAACTCCCCGTCCAAACACCGGTGGAAACACCCAACCGGACGTCACCCCCACCTCCTATTTCCCGACCTCAAATCCTCACCATTTTCTCTCAAATTAAACCCAAAAACCAAGAATCAATTTACCCAAGAGTCTTACCTTGAACTCAGCCCTTCGTTGCCGGTATTTCTTCGCCGGAAAACCCAAAAAACGTGCGATCTCCCAACCCCGCTCGCCTCTGTCTTTCATACCAAAAATCAGCCCAAACTCCATTTTTCTCGCATGCCTAGGTTCCCTGCTACTGCTGCTTCGCACCGGCGACATCATCGCCGGCCTTGCGCCGACGATCGACCAGAGAGGAGGGCGTCCGCCCTCCCCTCACGCTCCGTCTCTCTCTCTCTCTGTCGTAACATAGAGAGAGAGATAGGAGTGTATGTATATATATATTATATATATAATCTTGTTTACAAATTGATCCTTTGAGTCCCCGATTTTTGAAAAAGTACTTGTTTCAGTCCTTAAGTTTTGAAAACATTTATTTCAGCCCCACAGTTTGATATATATCCGTTTCAGCCCCTCCTTTTTGAAATGATTTTCAATTTAGTCACGAATGTTTCTATAAATAACGAATCAACCCTTATTTTTGTAAAAGTCTACTTCAGTCCCTAAAGTTTTATTTAAATTCTAATTAAATTTCATTTAAATCTTTATATTTATTTTTAGTTACTTTAAATTTAAGTCTCGAAGATACTAATTTAATTTAATTTTCTTGGCTAGACGAATCATTTGGAGAATTTAGAGATTGACGTACTTCCCGCTCCAATTTTTGAGAACTCGTAACGTTAAAGGTAGACTCGCCCCCACTAATTGATTTATATTATAATTGCACGTGATTATGTGAATTTGTGTGATATTGTATGCTTAATTGCATGAGAAAAGAAAAGAATATCTCGTATGAGATAAATTTGAGAATTTATGTTATGCACGTCATAACCTATCTGCTAGCATGATTTAAGAACAGAATGGTTCATTTGCGTTCACTATGTGATGCCTATGAATAAGAAAAGAACGTCACTACATTATTTGCATGATTACTTGTCCAATTATATTTTAGATTAATTATTGGAGTTGAGTCTACTGAGTATTTCATTTTGAAATGCTCACCCCGTGGTTTTAACAATTTTGCAGATTTCGGCGACGGTGGCGAGTGATGGGCAATGGCGAAGAAAAAAAAAAAAAAAAAAAAAAAAAAAAAAAATTGGATATCTTTTTTTTAAAGTCGTGGATTTCGAAATAAACAATTTCATTTTATCATGAATTTCCATTTTTAATAAGTTTGTAAGAATTATTCCATTTAAATTGAATTATCGCTAAACTTTGATTTATTAAACGTGATATTTAATATTTAGTCATATTTCCGCAATAAAGTGTAAAAAGAAAATTTAGAAAAGTGACGTTCCGGGCTCCACGGAACTCGGGGCGTTACAGGAGCTCAAATGAAAGAAAAAATCAAGCTAGTCAAAAGGATCGTAAAATTATACATGATGATAGTTACGGCCGTAACTAATCCATTCACGGCTGTAACTCCACTATCCTTAATTTTGGCAGAACGAAGGATACGGCCGTAATTACAATGCTCACGGCCGTAAATCAGCTTCTATTTAAAATTACAATCGTAACTGAAATCTCTCACGGCCGTAACATCAATTCTGCTCACGTGCGTCAAGATTTAGGGTTTTCGTGTTTTTAAGTTATTTTTCCATTTTGAATTGTTGAGTTAGGGTTTTGAGCCCATTAGTTGCTAGGTTTAGTTGTTATGTCTTTTTTCATTATTTATACGCTTTTACATCCAATGTAACATTCAGCTTTGATTTTGAATAAATAGTTTATTGAGTGATTCAATAATTTTATAAGTGGATTTCCTATATGTTTAGAACTTATCAAGAGTGATTCTTGTGGCGTTCGACAATCAAAGTTATTTGTGGCGTTCGACAATCACGACGTGAAATCGACGATGCGGATTGAAGAACAAAGACTTTCGAAACGTCATAAGGATTTGCCCTATCACCCTGATGAGTTTCTGGTTTTGAACGCCAGCTAATATTTGATAAGTCCGATTGTCGAACGACACAAGAATCACTCTTGATAAGTTCGAAAGAAAATATAGGAATCCACCTATAAAATTATTGAATCACTTAATAAACTGTTTTAATCAAATCAAATCTAATTGTTACAATGAATGAAATAGCGTATAAATAATGAAAAAAATACCTAACAACTAAACCTAGCCGCTAATGGGCTCAAAACCCTAGCAAAACAATTCAAAACGAAAAAATAACCTAAAAACACGAAAACCCTAAATCTTGACTCGCGTGAGCAGAATTGATGTTACGGCCGTGAGAGATTTCAGTTACGGCCGTAATTTTAAATAGAAGCTGATTTACGGCCGTGAGCATTGTGATTACGGTCGTATCCTTCGTTCTGCCAAAATTGACGATAGTGGAGTTACGGTCGTGAATGGCTTAGTTACGGCCGTAACTATCATCCTGTATAATTTTGCGATTCTTTTGACTAGTTTGATTTTTTTCTTTCCTTTGAGCTCCTATCCCGAATTACATCAGAACCCATTTAATCAAGTAATCCCCGCCTGTTGTCGAGTATTCAACGAGTTGCGAGTCCGTAGGTATTATTGTTAGAGGAAATTAGCTCTACACCCACCTTGTTAATATTATTTTTGAAATTTGACATTCATAATAATATAATTTAATTATTGTAATATGAAGATAAACAATTTAGTTAAATATCACCTCATCATCAAAAAAATAAAAATTCATCTCTATTTTTGAATTTCAAATTTCTTTCCTGATTTTTCTCCCATAATTTGCACCCTAATTCATTATCCTAAATCACATCTCTCTCTCTCTCTCTCTCTCTCTCTCTCTCTCTCTCTCTCTCTCTCTCTCTCTCTCTCTCTCTCTCTCTCTCTCTCTCTCTCCTATGAAAAACGCCATAGACAAATTGAGAAAAATACCAGGTTCCAAAGACTAAAGAAATGGTAGATACTTTGTGGGAAGACTAAAGAAACACCGCACAAGATGACGATTGAACTCCAATACGGAGAAGAAAGCACTCGAAGCGAGAGGAAAGAACTCTCTATAGAGACCAATTCGAGAGCATTTTTGGGTTTCGTCGCAATTATTTCCTAGGTTTCGTCTTCCAGAATGATTACCATACACTTAACAAGTTATGTTCTCCATTGATACTTTTTCCAGATTCCCCTATTTTGGCTAATACTCATAATTGCATTCGCAGCATCAGGTGATGTGCGCTTAGCTTATTACCCAAATGATAATATTACCGGTAGAGGTAATGTTTCTATGTGTTTTGTACAATCATAAAATTCATACAGAAATTGAGGATGTCGGGTTGGTGGTATCAGCTGAGGATTTTGTCCCAAGGTTCGAGTAGAGATAACATTCATCTGGTCGACAGTTCAACTTTGTTAGCTCTGGCTCCTGGAATGATTGGGATAGTAAAGACAAGAAAGAAGAATCATATAAGGGAACAACATCCTACGATGGAGATAGTCGGGCAGGCTGGGATGATGCAAAAGATGACGGATATGATAATTACTATCACAATGCATCTGATCACAAGCTATGGGTTATAATGGAAAATCGGATATCAAGGGGTCAGAGGGAGGTTTTCTTTAAGGTTAGCATATCTCATTCACAATTCTTTTTCAAAAAAAAAAAAAAAAAAAAAAAAGAAAATCCATTCCAAGATTAGCATTGTCTTTTTAAACTTATTGGAAAGCCAGTGTGTTCAAGATAGTTTAAAAATGCCCTCCAATTGTGTGTATACTTGATTGTGCTGCCAGGATAGTTCTTTTCCAGGTTTCAAACTTCAAGACCATTCATTTGGACTATCGGTGAAGAAATCCAAATCAGGGAAGAAAAGATCACCAGAGAACTTCAAAATCTGATGTTCAGTCCATTTCTTCGATTGGAAAATCGCATCCACCACCTGATGATATCAATCATTGCGCACTCGCTCTCGATCGGAATCATCCATAAACTGATTATTATTATCAAGAAAATAAATATGCATATATCTATTTTCTTATTAAAGGTTTATATCTTTCCTTTCGTGTTGATTAGTGGTATTGCTGTAGACTTTAAAAATCATTCTCTGAGGCTTTCATTGTTAAACGTGTTTTCTAGTCACAGGTGGAGCCGATTTGCAAGATTATAAGGTATTCAGTGTGCTATTGCAGGGAAGAATCTTTACATCCGATTTAGCTGCAGCACGTGATGCCATGGGGATGAACATAGTATCTAAAGGTGTTCATAATGTTCTGGACTTCATTCAAAATGATTTTCCAGATATGGATGTTGTTGGTGTTTATGGTGAGCTCTAATTATTTCTTCTTATTATTTTTTTTTCCTTTTTGCTCAAAGCTAATCATTTTCTATTATGCTTTGAGCACACGTGATTATACCAATCACCTGTTGTTATCGGAGATATCAACTGAAAATTTTAAGTTGCAGAATAAAACGCTTGAAACCGAACTTGAATTTACCCAAGAAAGTTTGAGAGCAAAGGAGATGGAAGTTCTTGCAGCAAAAAGGGCCCTCACCATATAGACGAGCAGATAAAGGCGATTCTTGGCAAATTGGAAACCAGAAAGCATGAACTAACAAAGGAAGAAAGTATCAGAGTCAGAGATTGTGATGAATTAAAACAGCTCAAGGCTGTGGCAAAAGAAAATGGGGAAAAGACTGTTGGGGAACAAGTAATTAAGGAACTCCAATTGGAAGCAACACCACTGGAGATTGAATCTCCAGCTAGTGTGATTTATAAACTCACAAAAATGAGTCGAGAGATTACAATAAATCCAGTTTGAACATGGCCGTTGATTATGATACCAATTTTAGTTGATTTTTCATTTCCTTCTGGTTGCCCTTGATTCTTCAAAAATAGGATTTGGGGTTCTTTCATTTACATGATAACATTTGAAGAAGCATTCACCTTTTGTGCAAAAAAGGGAGCAATTTGATTACTGTAATTTCAAGACACGTTCTTTTGTTTCACAATGCATTTGCTGAAATTGTAACGGGTTACAATGTGTTGAAATTTTCTAATTTAGTTGTATGAGAATGAGAAATCAAGGAAACATTGGAACTGATTAGCTGTAATTTTGTATCCGGATAATCAGCCTACATGACATGCTGCATAAATTTTAATATTAACCTTTCAATCATTGCATCAACACCTTTCACAGATCATATTATCAGTAAAAATTAGACTCTCAAAATAAACACAAATGTGTTACGCATATCGAGGAATGATTCGGAATAAAGCACTTATTCCCATTCCTAAAATTTAAAGTGTTATGTAAAATGTGTATAAGGATAAGTATACATATATATACTTTTAATGATTCATAACCTTGAGATAGAAATGTATGAGATCACCTATATAAGTGTGAAGTGGGGCCGCTTCTACGATAATTCGAGGCTTCATTCTCTTAGAGCACTTATGAAACCAAGAGTTGTCCAGGGCTAAAATGGACTCAACCATGAGAACCGAATAGGTTAGATGAGTCATGGTGTTGGTACAGTTGTTTGGTTTTACACGAACGGTTGGATGGTTCAAGACATCGCGTTCACCAACTAGCCTAGTAAATTCGATTGTATTCAACTAAAGAAGGTTCAAGGCCACAAGCTACCTATCTTGATGCTATGACTTGTCGTGTGTACTCCATTTGTTATAGTCTGCATTCCATTTGCATTGCATTCGCATTGTGTTACGCATATCGAGGAATTTCCATTCATGTGGAGGATTGTTGGATATTGGTTAATAAATCGAGAATTGAAAATCGATCAAAGTGACTTCGTGTCGACTTCGGCTAAATACTCAAAAGCTCGACTCAATCCGTTTAGGCAAAATTGTTTGCCACTTCGCCGCTTCGGGGCGCACAAACGGGGATGTCCTGCCCGGCCAGGTCGATCGGGGGCAACGCCCCCGAAAGAGAATTTTGATTTCTCTGCATGTATTGAAGGGTATATTTGGCATTACGAAAACCAATATCGGATGAATGAGAAATTACGAAAAAGGACGAAAATCAGGTCAAAATATTTGACCGTGCGACCGCATGGTTAGTAAACCGTGCGATCACACGTCAATTTTATTTTCGGATTTTTGAGTAAGACAGTGCGACCGCATGATCTATAACCGTGCGGCCGCACGGTTGTCCGGCCACAAGACACATTTTCATAAAGGTGCATTGTTTGGAAATGGTGCATGGTTTGGGCCTCAACCGTTTCGTCCACACCCTTTCATGATCTATATATAGGACCCTTTGGGTGTCATATTCCTCACTTTTTTTTGATATGCAAAACATCTCTCATCCTCACTTCTCTCCAAAATCAAATTCATTTCATTTGTTTTGATTCATTGCATCCTTTGGAGTACATAAGCCTAATTTTGGTTCGTTGTACTTGTGTTTTGAAGTGCTACAAACACAAGTGAAGCCGTTGTATCTTGGGAGTCGATTGCCGAAATCCATAGGCACCGTTGCGGGGCAAATCCGACTTAAGGACAAAGAGTACAACTCTTGCATCAGTTTTGTCCCTTCTTTTCTTCTTCTTGTTTGTACTTTCCTTGACGTTACTCTATCCAATTTTCGGCTTGGATTTACAAATTTTTATTCTACTTAATTTTGGCGTCACTATTCACAAATCCATCCAACATGTATATATCAATAAGTCCCTTCCCTTCCCAGAGTGACATCGTACACGCATTAGAGCTTGCTGGCTCATGTGTTGGGGAAGGCTAACTTGTATGATTGCGAGCATCTCGGTTCTAGACGGCAGGTCCGTCACAGTGAGCTTTTCCCTATCTAGACTCTTTTAGTGTTCAGATGGTGCATAGCCGAATCTTTGCCTAAATTATATGATAACATCTGGTTCTAGAAAGTCTACCCTACCACCAAAATAAATATTTTATGGCACCCAAGTTATCTGATTGTCGTGGCGGAAACTCTTTAATTTCATACTTTGGCATTTGTAGATCATGCTTTGTTGAGTGGTGATGCAACTGTGTTTTATGTTTAAACCTCCCAGGTGAAAGCATGATGAAAAGTAAAGTTCTTGGAAGTTGTTTAAAATCCAGGAAGCAAGTTTAGCAGTTTTTGGGTTGGCTTTTGGGAGATGAATTCTCATGCTTTATGCTCATGTTCTGAAGCGAAGACTATTTGAAAAGAAATTGGATGAGGGGTGAATGCAATTCCTTGGTCAGTTGTAATATGGCTGCTACATTAATGGACACCAAACAAGCTTAATGACCAGACTGACAAATGGAATTTGTGGCCTTGTAAATGGATGAAATTGTCACTTTTTTAATTTTTTAATTTTTTTTGTCACTTTTGTTGTTGAGGTTCAACGTAAGAGATTATCACTTATTTTTTTCACTTATTGAATATATATGTCACTGATAAGTACATTTTTGGTTCTTATCTTGACCTTAAATTTGGACAATTATAAATATTTTAAGATACGATATTGCTAATTATGTATTTATTTTGTTTGTTTTAGGAAAAACTCGAATTTGGACGCGTTTAGATGCTAAACGGAGAAAAAAGGACTAAAGTCGTGCAAAAAGGATTAAATTACAAATAATTCATAGATGAGGCGGGCAAAGAAATGAGGTTCGAGAATCACTTTGGAGCTTAATGAGAGAAATTCTTAAATTCAAGAGCTCAAGTGTATAAATCTAGAAATTGAAGGATTTAATTGCACGAGGACCAAATTATCATATTTGGAAGAATGGTGGACTTAAATGAAGTCCCTACACTACTTGCAATTGGGCCTTAAATCCAATGGGAAGAGGGACTAAAAATGGCTCTATTTTGCAAACCATAAGTAGGCTGGTATTGTATCGTGGAATAGAGGAGAATATATTCACACATTAGGGGGATATAGTGGTTGAAAAAAGGAGCCGACTGGGAGAGTTTGGAATTGAAGAGCCGACTGGAATTAGAAAGACATTAAGTGGTTGGCTGGTGCCTGCCTGGTGATATATCGTGTTGAGGAAGGTCTCGGCTTCTGGGATAATATAGATACATATTGTGAATAGAGTAATTGGGGGCAACCACTTGAGGAATTAAACTGGGCAGATTGTGAATTATTGTAACGCTTTGAATTCCACGGAGCTCGGGATGCCACGTCGTCCTTTAAATCTGATTTTATTGCGAAAATAATTAAAAATTTCAAAAATCATATTTATTATTTGAAACCTTTGAAATAACATTTTTTGCGGAAGAAATGAATTTATAAAGCATCACATCTATTATTTAAAAAAATGTAGAAGAACATAATTCTAACAAATTCATAAAAACCTTAAATCTTAAGTTTTAAAGTAAAGTAACGATAAATAATTAAATTGATGACATTTACGAAACTTGACTTAAAAAGAAAATTAACATTATTTCTGATTTTTCCACTGCTGCCATTTCATTCGCCGCCATCTCCAAAATCTACAAAAACTGTTAAAATAATGGAATGAACATTTCAAAAGAAATACTCAGTAGACTCATCGCCAATAATTAATTTACAGAATAATTTAATACATACTTATGCAATTGTACATTGACATCATCATCATAGGCTATTTTAATAAAATCAAAAGCTCTTTAAAAATCATAGGGTGTGGGTAGTTTCGTCTCATGCATTTAAAGCTTGTAAGTTATGCATAACATCATTTCTCATTCTTATCTCTTATCTCATAAGAGATATTCTCGTCTCATCTCATGCATCAAAGCATATAAATCACGTAATTTCACATAAGGCATGTAAATTATAATTTAAATTAATTAGTGGAGGCGAGTCTACCTCAAATTCGCAAGTTTGAAATAAGGTTGAAAAGTCACGTCAATCTTCTAAATCTCTGAACGCTTTGTCTAGTCAAAAGAAAATCAAATTCGTTTAGTATTTTGAAAATTTTAATATTAAATAGATAAAACAAAGTTTAGGGAGTTTAAAAGTGTAAGGCTTGGTCTAAAGTGATAAGGTTTAAAGCTTTGGGATTTTGTGCAAATAATTGAAATTAGGGGCTGAATTGATAAATCTCGAAAGTTTCTGGCTGAATTATATTTCAGCAGAACTTCTGGGTCGAAATAGAATTATTTGAAACTTTGGGGCTTAAATGAAACACTTTAAGGACTAATAAATACATTTTTCAAAACTTGAGGGCTTAAAGGTAATTTTCAAAAACTCAAAATATAAAACATGTATCTCAACTCCCATTCTCTCTAAAAATCAGATTATAGAGAGAGAAGGGAGATGAGAGGCCGACGGCCTCTCTTCCGCTGGCCGCTGCCGACGCTCTAGCCTGCAATGTCACTGCCGGCACCTGGCGACAAGGGGGAAGAGGGAAGTGGTACAGCGTGCGAAAAATGAGAAGTATTCTTGGGTACAAAAACGAGGCTGATCGTGGACGTGTTTGATGATTTTCGGAAATACTCCAGTCAAAAATTGATCAGTGATAGAGGTAAGGGTTTGGGTTTCGTTCATTTTTGGGTTTGGGTTTGGGTTTGATTTTGGGGTGGATTTGGGCAGTGGTGGTCCCAGCGGTTTGGTGCTTGCTGGTTGTGTGGTGACGATGGTGAAAGGGTATTTGATTTCTTTGGTTTGGGGCTGATTCGAATTAGGGCAGTGGTAGTTATTTCCGATGATGGTGAAATCGAAGGTTGGTGGTGATGGCAGTGAGGGTTGGTTCAGTTGGACTGTTATATTTTGGTTGGCTGTGGTGGATTGACGCAAACAGGGGTGGCTGAGTTATGGTGTTCTTGTAGAATTGTGATTTTGCTTGGGTGTGATGTGCGAGAATGCAGATGAAGAAGTGAATACCTTGCTCAAGATTTGTCTGTGTGTGGTTATGAGAGTGAAGTACGGTATATACAGTGCTTTGGCTGTCTTCAAATGGTAGGCTAGAGTGAGGGAGAAATTGAGGAAAGTGATGAAAGAATTAAGGGATCGAAGAGTGATTCTGGGATGTAACCTTGGGAAATCCATAATTTGTTAAGCAATTAGGTTAGAATTTTCAGTGATGAAAACTGAGGGAATTAGGGAGTTGCAAGGAAAGTTGGAACCATTTCAAGAATGGAGAAAATTGTGGAGTTAATGCAGTGTGAGGGGGAAGAGAGAAAACGTGCTGAATATGCAAGGGACAAATTTTGGGGATTCAAAATTGAATTGAACATGAAGTGGGAATTATGTCACTAGGTTGGGTTTCTAAATTGGGTCAAGAGGATTTTGGTTAGATGAAACTAGTGTTTGGACAATAAGGAAATAAAGTTAAGAGTTGGGCTCAAAGAATTGGATTGAATTGAAATGGTTTGGACTCAATTAAGATTTGGACTTAAAAATAATTTGAATCCATTTGCTTGAAAATTGGACTTTAAAATAAATAATGGATTTGGACATAAAATCAAATAATTTGGATAATCTATTAAATATTGAAATCTAGACTTGAGAATAAATAATGAAAATGATTCACTTTAATGGAACTGGAATTTGACTAAGATAAATTTAAAATATATTTTACTTCGTTGGCTAGACGAACACGTGTTTTAAAATAAATGGACTAAGTTGAAGCGACACATTTTTAAAATAATTAATATTTATTCAAAATCAGTCACGAAAAATTCTCGATCGCTACAATTATATACATGTATACATTAAAGATAAGTAGAGAGACACAAGACTACTTCTTAGACTGAATAAAAGGCAGTGGACGGCTGGTGGAATTTGAAGAGTAGTTCTCAGTCGGTGATAAAAGGAGGCAGATTTTAGTTTCTTTGGTGCATTTAACCTGGTGATATTTATCAATTCTTTTATTGATTACTCACCAATTATGTTTATAGGCTAATTATCTTTATGTATTGGATGAGATGAACCATAGTTTTTATTTGTTTTAAATCATGATTTTATAATTTAATAAATTCTTGCGTTGATTTATTCTTGATATTCCCATTGAGTTATTTGATTGCTTGATCACCAATTGGATAATTAGTTGCTTGTTGTAGTCTTGAAAAAGTCACAATAGGTTTAAAACGCGGCAAGATAAACACACGAACACTATATGTTAGGAATAATAATATGACGTGTGCAATCTATTTGATAAATTATTGATTAATGCATCATGAACATTCACATTCACATTCGGACTAGAATAGATTCGAGTCGTGTTTATGGTAGATTTAATTTGTCTTGGAAAAGAAAATTAAATATATTAGCTTTATCGATTGGCAAGAACGCATGAATGAGCTAAATCAGAAAATCGATAATTGAAATAGATGACACTAGATGGATTCGAATTCCAATACATTCCCTCCATATATTTAAAATCCTCATTTTTCATATTTGCAATTTTAGTTTTATTTAAACAAAACAAAATCGCTTCTTTTATATTTCTTATTTTTGTTAATTTGGATTTTGTCCGTTCGATTAGGGAGCAGTCTAAAATATAATTTATCAAAATCCTCGTTGGAACAATACACAGATTCATCATCCACTGTATTACTTGTGTGACCCGTGCACTTGTGGGATTTTAGCGCAACAAGTTTTTGGCACCGTTGTTGGGGATTGTAGTTTAAATTTATTTTTAGATTACTTTCACTAATTCGGACTTTAATTTTATTATTTTTAGTTTATTTCAGTTCTTTCACTATTTTTCTTTGTTTTTAGGTTCAAGAGATGTTCGAGATGGCTGGAGTTGACTTCGATAAAATGTTTGTACGTGATTACTTCATAAGGGAATACTATTTGAAAGTTCTAGGAAATGAAGATAGACATATGCTACTGGGAGATTATATCATAGGACAGCGACTAAGAGAAATAAAAGCTAAATAAGAAATTGATGAAGCTGCCCTAGGTGACTTACCATCTGCATTGTTTTTCTCACTTGAATTTGATGTGCATAACTTACCCGTGAATATAATCCTTCCATCGAGAGTAAATGGGCATGAAGTAAGGGCACCTCAACTAGGCTTACAACAAATACAACACGAGGAAAATATTTTCCAAGTAGAAGTCATGGTCTCATTGTCAACAAATCAAGATCTGGACATCGAGCTCGAGGAAACTTCAATTAAAGAAGATGATCAAGTGGAGAAGGAAGAATTGATCACAATAGAGCAAACAAAAAAGGTGACAGTGAGTGATGTCGACCTTACCAAGCAATCCTCTGACTCCATTGACTGAATAATAATTGATTTCGTCATTAACACCGACGAGATGATTGAAATTTATATATTGAAGTTCAAATCGAGTGGAGAAGTCATGATATACTTTAAGGACAGAGGCAACGTGAACTGTTGGAGAAAAAATAAAGACTGTCAAAAATTCAACCGACACAAGCAAAACAAGTCATCAAAAGCTTTCTTTAAAGTTCCTTGAAAGATCCCATCAAAAGTCGAGCTTTAGACTATAAATGGAGCGCTAGTTGAGAGACAATCCAATTTTCTTTCCCTTTTATATATTTACTTAAGTTTTATTGCTTTTAGTTATGTTGCTTTCTAGAATATAGGGCTTAATAATTTTATTGATTTGATTTTATAGGGTATCATCATCCAATTATGTTTCTTCCTTTGGCCATTGAATTTATTGTTGGTTATTTTGGTTGTTTGAGTTAAGTAACACATGTTAAAGGTTGAGTGATATTTAATGTTTAATTTGATTACTATATGCAGGAACATGACGTCGTGGAACTTTCACACATTTCACAGGAAAAATCGGGGAGTACTTTCTTTCTTTTCTTCCCCACCCCTTATATTCTTACTTTTGCTTTAAGACATTGAGGACAATGTCGATTTTAAGTTTGGGGGTGTAAGCAAAAATTCGAGTAGTTTCTTTAATTTATTTTTTTCTTTTTTCCTTTCTTTTTGCTAAAAAAATAAAAAATAAAAACAATTTTGAGTCTTTTGCATGTTTGCATGTTTGGTTAAATAGCATTGTCGGCTCTTGATTGTTATTATTTGAAACTGCATGATTTATGAACTGTGGACATGTATGTTATGCTTTTATTAATTTTATTCATGCTAGATTATTTATTGAGCACGTGGTCAACTTGATTATTGTGCATAGATGTGGCACTTGAATAGAAAATAGGTTGTTAGTATGGAACTAAGAATACACACCCAAAGAAAAATACTACTCGATCACTTGACCTATTAGATAGATAAGTTTGGGGGAGTAGAACCAGTAGTAATCCTTATTTGAGGATGTGTTGATTCCATGTGTGCAAAAACTATGTGCAGAGTGATCTTGATTGACATGTGGAAACTAGGTAATGACCAAATACTGGTAGTCTAATCCCCATTTTTTTAAATTATTGCATAATTAGGAACATGCATGCATACTTTACCTCTCTCTGTAGCATTTTTTACTCGAGTGAGTAAGCTCGTAGGGGTATTTCTATACCTGGTGCCCTAAAGTCAACTGACTTGGGAGTCACCGGCCTAAAGCTCGTTACATGGGTAATCTAGAAAGCTTAAGAGAGAGAGGTAATTCATTTAGATTTATTTTATTCAAAAAGAAAAAAATGTTGTTAGGATATTGCATAAACTTGACACCTTTCTTCGGAGTCTAGTTGACTCGAGTCATTAAGCTCGTAGGGGTATTTCAATACCCGGTGCCCTAAAGTCAACTGAGTTGCAAGCCATCGGCCTAAAGCTCGTTACAGGGGTCTTCTAAAGACTTAATGGAGAAATGTACTGCATGATTTAGAATTTAGTTGATAGGTTGCATAAGGGGATTGAGATGACTAGTGGGTTTGAATTACCTAGTGGATACTTGAAGGTTGGGGCACTCAAAATAAAGGAGAATCATCACGGATCCAGATAGTGGTTATTATTAGTTAAACTTACTCAAACTTGAGCTGGAAATGAGTAGTGATATAGAAAACGACCTTAGAAATTATATCCCAGGTTAGAGAGAAAATAACAAGTTTGGGGGGATGTGTATCCCACGAGAGGAAAAGCGAAAATTTGACCACTTAGGGTCGGGAGATCACCTATGAGGTGCATTAGCATGATTGGGTTTACTAAACATACACATACACGTTGAGCATGGATTGAATTAATATTTGTGTGTCATTACTTGTAAATTTTTTAGGGATTACTAGCAATTTTAAATCATGAAAAAAAATATAGCAGGTTATTTAACACGTTTTGTTAAAGAGTCGCTTTAAATTTTATATTTTATGTGTGCTTGAGTGTATTGCTTTATCTTATTCGAGGACGAATAAGAGTTAAGTTTGGGGGGTTTGATAAGTACGTTTTTCGTACTTATCTTGGCCTTAAATTTGGACAATTACAAGTGTTTTAAGATGCGATATTGCTAATTATGTATTTATTTTGTTTGTTTTAGGAAAAACTTGAATTTGGACGCGTTTGGATGCTAAACGAAGAAAATGGGACTAAGGTCGTGCAAAAAGGATTAAATTGCAAATAATTCATAGATGAGGCGGGCAAAGAAATGAGGTTCGAGAATCACTTTGGAGCTTAATGAGAGAAATTCTTAAATTCAAGGGCTCAAGTGCATAAATCTAGAAATTGAAGGATTTAATTGCACAAGGACCAAATTATCATATTTGGAAGAATGGTGAACTTAAATGAAGTCCCTACACTACTTGCAATTGGGCCTTAAATCCAATGGGAAGAGGGACTAAAAGGGGCTCTATTTTGCAAACCATAAGTAGGCAGGTATAGTATTGGGGAATAGAGGAGAATATATACACACATTAGGGGGATATAGTGGTTGAAAAAAGGAGCTGACTGGGAGAGTTTGGAATTGAAGAGCCGACTGGAATTAGAAAGAGATCAAGTGGTTGGCTGGTGCCTGCCTGGTGGTATATTGTGTTGAGGAAGGTCTCGACTTCTGGGATAATATAGATACATATTGTGAATAGAGTAATTGGGGGCAGCCACTTGGGGAATTAAACTGGGCAAATTGTGAATTATATACATATTGTTGTAAAACTATCAAATCAAATAACAAGATTAGAAAGAGAAAGTGATGAATAGAATTCTTCATTCAAGAATTGGTATAATAAATTGGTAAGTATAGGCTCCTATTTATAGGAGTGGACAATGGCACAATTGTAATATTGTAAAGTTTACAGGGATATAATGGTAATGTCATTCACATATATACATTATTTATAACACTCCCCCTTGAATGACATATTACGCAATTGTCTGCCTCGTTAAAACCTTGCTAAGAAAACCCAATGGGATAAAACTTGAGCGAAGGAAAAAGAGTACAGTTGCTCCCCCTGATATTGGCCATCGTCAATCGTTGAGTCTTAATGTTCAAGTAGAACAAATCATGTATTGAATCTTTGAAGTTCTGAAGTGCTTCAATACTTCAGTGCTGCCTCGTTAAAACCTTGTCAGTAAAACCCAATGGGACAAAATCTGAACGAAGGAAAAAGAGTACAGCCGCTGCCTCGTTAAAACCTTGTCAGGAAAACCCTGTGGGACAAAACCTGGACGAAGGAAAAAGAGTACAGCATGACAGCATGATTCTCCCCCTGAAGTGTGCAATCAAGTATTCATGAACCTTTTGAATAATGATATCATCTTTCGTCTGGAATGTGTATATATGAAAATCTTCTTGTGTGTATCCGATATCATAACATTCTTCATAAGATGTGTATGATTTTCTTCATTGTTGATATCATTCCAGTATAACAATGTGTTGCTGAGTTATAGCTTGTTGATAGCTATGATGATGCCTCCAAGACCTTGCTAGGAAAACCATGTGGGACAAAACCTCAAGGGAAAAAGAGTACATTATTCTCATTAATTTTCATCAATACGCCTCAACTGTTGCCTCATTAAAAAA
Source organism: Ligustrum vulgare (assembly GCA_963555705.1). Lineage (NCBI taxonomy): Eukaryota > Viridiplantae > Streptophyta > Magnoliopsida > Lamiales > Oleaceae > Ligustrum > Ligustrum vulgare. Next base: position 50,251,547 of record OY743174.1, read on the forward strand.
CTTGCTATGAAAACCCTGTGGGACAAAACCTCAGCTAAGGGAAAAAGAGTGCAACGCGTATTTATTCCTTTCATGGAATATTACATGTATATTGGTGCAATCACGAATCTTTTCATTGTATTTTTCACTTCTGGTGAATAATCAAATTTAGAATTCACTTCTGGTGAATAATCAAATCTATAATTCACTTTCATAGATTGCATCTTTCACTTCTAGTGAATAATTAAATATTCATTTTCAAATTCACTTCTAGTGAATAATCAATTTCAAATTCACTTCTGGTGAATATTCATTTTCGTATTCACTTCTAGTGAATAATCAATTTCCCAGATGTCATAAATAGTACACTCTAATTTCACTTTCAACATATTATATCATGGAGTCATTTGTATCATTCTATAGTGATACTAATCTGGGCATATTGAATCTTTCAATGATTTATACATGTATGTTCTTGCACTTTATAAACTGCAATTTCTAATTTTGCAGGAGCATAATCAATCATTGAAATAGATATCAATTTCGACATATAATCTACAATCATTTTACTTGAAATCCCAACGTACCGCGATCAACTGGTACATCAAAGAATACTCCCAAAGTACCGAGATGAGAATCATACATTTTGATCTCACTCATTGGTATATCAAGGAGCTCAAGCTAGTGATTTAGACTATAGTCTATCCACCATATGTCATGCCAGTTCTATGAAAAATTTCGCGCGCAACTAGTCGTCTTTTACGACTGTGAAATATTTTTCATTTGTACATATAATTACTGGCTTTACACATTTAAGCATTTGGACTTCAGGTCCTTGAACAATAATCCCTACATTAGGGTTTCATACTTGGCCAAAGAATTATGATTTCATCAATCTTATTTCATAAGAGGGTATGCAGTCGACTTATTTATCGATTCCATCTCAATATAACGTGGAGAGATCTCTTTATATGTTCTATCATCAGGTACCTGAATATCTCATCATTTGACTATGTCCCTTTTACTTACTTTGAGTATTTAGCCTCAAAGGAATCATTTCAATCATTCAAGAGATATTTATTTTTGGAATCGATAGTCATTATGCTTCAGGCATAATTACGCTTCAGGCGTGTTTTCACCATAATGTTCTCAAATATTATCAATCGGCTAAAATGCCAGAACACATGTCATTCTTTTAGGGATGTAATTTCAATCATATATCTCAGTGCGCTTTGGTGGAGTGTATGCATATCGCACTTTTACAAATAATAAAGCTTCTTGAGCTATTCCCTGTTTGACATAGAATATTGTTGTATGATAAACAATTTCTGAATAAGTTATTCTCATAGAAAATAATTTGGAACTTTTGATAATTTAACCGTTTATTATAGAACTTCTGGTTCTATACGGTTTTATTTCATTTCTATGTATGAATATTTGATTCAATACAATATCGCTAAACTTCTGGTTCAATACAATGTATATTTCATTTATGAGCTTCTGGTTCATACTATATACATATTTCACTTGTACGTATGAACTTCTGGTTCAATAAGATATTTCACTTGTACATATGTATGAACTTCTGGTTCAATACAACATTTATTTCATCAGTATTCTATATAGTTCAAATCAGTATACCTTTATTACTTTTAGTATACCGAAAAATCAGGTACAATATCCAAGGAAATATCTCATAATCTCAATCTTGTCGCCAAATCTTCCCTTATATCGAAAAAGGTAATGGCATATTATCTCACCTTTTCAATAATTTATTCCATTATTTCTTGATGGAATCCATATCACTGACACGCGGAGCCGCCGCTCTTTTACGCGTTGAATAATGCATTTAAATAGATGATTTGGGAAGAAGGCTAGATCCATCAAAAATGGATATCATACTTTCAAATATTCGCAAATATTATTCCAATCTTCCAGTAAATGATTTGAGAAAAATTTATCGAATTAGGCTCGAAAGATTGAGGTTGCTGATGGATCATGGCATGCCAGAAGATGTTCGCTGGTTGATCGAAGCAAAAGTTCGATTAGCTGGTGAATTACCAGATTCATTTTCTAAGCACAAGCCTGGCTTAGGTAAGAGTACTTTTGCAAAGAAGCGAAGAGCAAAAAGATTAAATAGTTGCTACAAATGTGCTCGATGGACATGTGATACCCGTTGTAAATCAATAGGATATTCATCCATAAATCGAGATGATAAGATAGACTTCATTAAGGGTGGACTGAGTAAGGAGTCATTGGATGATATCCGATTGACTCTTGAGACGCACCCTAGTGGATATGTGCAGCGTGAGCTACTATCTTTATGGGCTAAATTCATCAGCGATAAAGAGAGATATAGTCTCAAAAATATAATAGCAAAAGATCCTGTTTGCCATGCTGTTATAAACAATGATGCTTTGGCTATGCAGCATTAATACAAGGTAAATAATTTGATATATATGCACATATAAAATATTTTTCTGTTTCCTTTCACGAGTTTTGATAAAGGCTGGTTAAAAATATTAAATCGCCGAAAGGTGAGTAGGATGATTTTGTCAAAAGTAAATCTTCACTTTTTCGAAAAACGACCAGTAAATAGTGAAGTTTTTCGGTTTTAAATAGCCAAACATTTTTCATAGTTCATGCATCCCAAAATAACATTTTCCCGTAAGTTTTTCCTTCTTTACTTTCAAAAATGGAAGGACCAAAATTTCGACAGATCAAAACTATCTGTGTATTTTGTGGATCAAAAGTGGGAAAAGGTTTTGGGTATCTAGAAGCAGCCGTGGATTTAGGAAAGAAATTGGGAGAGAAAGGTATCACTCTCGTGTATGGAGGAGGTAGCAGTGGATTGATGGGTTGTGTTTCACAATCCGCTCTAGTAGAGAAAGCAAGAGTGATAGGTGTTATACCTACTCCTTTAGCTGATATTGCAGGCAAAACACGAGGGCATGAAGTACAAACCTTATCTATCCATGAACGCATAACTTGCATGTTATATGGTTCTGATGCCTTCATAGCCCTGCCTGGAGGTTTTGGTACTTTAGAAGAAATCTTTAATATTACTTCATGGGCTCAACTAGATCTCCATACTAAGCCTATAGGGCTTTTAAATGTAAACAATTTCTTTGATGGTTTGCTAACATTTCTTGATTATGCTGTGGAACAGGGATTCATATCTCCATTTTCTAGGAGAATCCTTATTTCTGCTCCTACTATCGAGGAACTGCTGGATAAGTTGCAATCATATATTCCAATACAAGATCCAGCAGGAGTAAAGATAGATTGGTCGCAAGGAAGGGGAATCAAGCGAAAATGGAGTCCGGTTAATGTAAATTTATCTTTGTGAACTCTAGAATAGGTGGTGGTAGAGTACGGAGTATTCTCACTCTTGAGACACACCATAAATTTCTAGGATTTTATCAATATATTAATCTTGTGTACCTCAAAGATTTAAGGTGGTAGAGTATGGAGTATTTCTTACTCTTGAAACACACCTTTTTCTTTATTTCCTCAAAAGGTCAGAGGTGGTAGGATACGGCTACTCCCGAAACACATCTCTAATTTTGAGGATCATAAATGTTTTCCCCTTTTGCATTTTGCATGTATGTCTCGTTTATGCTTCTTCAGGAGCAATAATAATATCATTTCAGTATGTTTAGATGATAATTTTTACTTCTTCTGGAGTAAATATGTACTTCTTCTGGAATATATAAGTGCTCGTGCAAGAACTTTTCCAGGCACTTATCATCTAACATTCATCTCATAATACTGATGAGATTATTTTCACATTAGCTATGTCCGTGCTATCATGTGATATTATCTTATCATACATCAACATTCTCTTGTTGAATAATTTTCATCCACCCATTCAAATTCAGATACTGGTAACTTCTGGTACATTGGATAAAACATTTTATTAATATTTATCAACCTTTTGGTAATGATAACTTCTGGTATCATTTGATAAAATATTTTCTAACTTTAGTATTGATAACTTCTGGTATCATTTAATGAAGTATCAAATAACAATAATATTGTATATATATATTAACAATAACGATACTGGGGTTATACCACCAAGTATATATGTTGACAACAACCCTCTAATATGTTAGAATTAACCAACAACTGAGGTGTTTATATGTATTCAATTGATATACCGACCATATAGGCGGTGTCAACGTGATGAAATAATTAAACCAGCCATATAGACGGTATCAACGAGATGAACAATTAAACCGGCCATATAGGCGGAATCGACATAATGAAATAATTAAACCGGGTAAAGCCAACCATGTAGGTGGTAAAACCAACCATGTAGGTGGCAGCATAATATAATTCAATTGATCACATATTAATCGTTAATTTACGATTATTATACTTGTATGTATTATCAAGGGCAAAATTGTCCATATTTTAATATATTGCTCATATGAATAAATTGAAACCGTCAATAGGTTTAAAATTTAATTTAGAACAAACTTACTTTTGGTCCGAAGTTCAAAATCTCGTCAGGATTGCTCCAAAAACAGTTTTTAAGAAAACCGCCATGTTCGACCGCCGGAATATTTTAAAAAACTGCACAAAACAGAAAAATAAGATCATAGAAAAATCCAATTCATCAAAACGGACAAACTGCCTTTCGTCATCGCCGGATCCGCCACGCGCCGCCGCCGCCGGCCGCCACGCGCCGGTGATCGGAAAAATTAACCCATCACCATAATATATGCCTCGGCGTCCTGAACATGCCGGTGGTCTCCGATTTTCCAAAAGATCAACCGTTTGGCCGGAATCATCATTTTTCAGTTCGCCAGCATCTTCTTCTCCGGACAATAACTTCCGTTTTAACCGTTGGATTTGCGCCAAATTTCAGTCGAGTCTTCTCCTAGGAAAACCCGTTGATATGCCGCTGGCCGATCGTCGATCGGAGTTCAGAATCGTCCGGAATAAGCATTTCAATTTTCGGTCAGATATCTGTTTTTGCACAGTTTTTCAGATTTTCTTCTTCGGTCGATATCTTTTGTTTCAGCCGTTGGTTCTGCGCCAAATTTTAGGCGAGTCTTCTCCTTGACAAGCCCGTTCTGATGGCGGTGGCCGATCGTCGATCGGATATCTGGATCGGCCAGAATCATTCTTTTTCAGTTTGAGAGAAAAGGAAACATTGGTTAGTAATAATCAGGTTTCTGATACAGAGGCTCATCATTTAGATGCAACTGTAGAGCATACTCCCGTTATTACTCAATTGGTTAGAGACTCGTGCTGATAACGTGTTGTAAAACTATCAAATCAAATAACAAGATTAGAAAGAGAAAGTGATGAATAGAATTCTTCATTCAAGAATTGGTATAATAAATTGGTAAGTATAGGCTCCTATTTATAGGAGTGGACAATGGCACAATTGTAATATTGTAAAGTTTACAGGGATATAATGGTAATGTCATTCACATATATACATTATTTATAACACATATATACATTTAAGAATAGTCGGCTGCTTGGAATTAAGTGGAGAGACATAAGACTACTTCTTGGACTGAATAAAAGGCAGTGGATGGCTAGTGGAATACGAATAGAGTAGTTCTCAGCCGGTGATAAAAGGGGGCAGATTTTCATTTCTTTGATGCATTCAACGGGTGATTTTTATCAATTCTTTTATTGATTACTCACCAATTATGTTTATAGGCTAATTATCTTTATGTATTGAATGAGATGAACCCTATTTTTTATGGGGAATAGCGGTATTTGAACTCCCTGTGTATAATACTTTGGCAAATAGACTTTGACCAAAAATGTGAAAATAAAAAAAAAATAAAAAATCAAATAAAACATAAATTATATATATATCCTTCTCACTTTCCTTCACAGTTTTCCTTCTTTCTTTTTCTTCTACGATTTTTTGTCCTTCTTTCTTCCATCTCTCTTAACCCATCTCTCTTTTGCAAGATAAATTATTGAAGATGGTATTAATAAATTCTTCAATATGCTAAAAGATGAGAAATCGAAATTCTTTCAGGTATTTTTTTATTTTCCATTCATTTCTTAAATACACATAAAAACGAGAACATGGTAATTTCTTATTATTATTATTATTATTATTATTATTATTATTATTTTGGCAGTATTGCTTGTTTGGTGAAGATTTTATTCATTTCTTGATGTAGATGGAGATGGGCTATGTATAGTTGAATATATTGAAACTTGGATTGAACTTTAGATTATTGAAAGTCATATATATGTGAAGTAGGATGAAATGAGTAATTCTCTTATGGTGTTTGATTAAATGACTTAAAAGAATGAGTTTATTGAAGTTAATTTTGTTATTGAACACATAACGGCACCAATGTCGTTTCAGTTATACCATAACGTCATTGTTGCCGTTATGAGTTAGAGCTCTTTCAATTGCGTTCTTGATCTATTTTCACACACTCAGAACGTTAGATACACAATTTTTAGTTACTTTAAGACTTGTGATATTCAAAAAATATATAAAATTGTGTAACGGCATGCATGCCGTTATATTTTAAAGTGATGGCCCAACAAAGATTCCATTAGCTATAATCACTCATTCATGCAGTGATGGAGCTGGAATTACTTATTGCGGAAGTGAAAATATGGAGGTCCCGGGGTTTGGGGGCGGAGCCCCCGAATTTTTTTTGAACCAAGTGAACGTACAGATACTTAGGTGAATGAATGGTAACCGTATGTCAATCATTTTATCTTTCAAACCTAAATTCTATTTTTCCTTTTTTGCTCCATATATTTTCTTCCATAGAAAAACTTCATGGCCACAATGATATTCATTTACTTCTTTATTCATCGTGATTTCTTAAAGAATGGTTAGTATTGCACATAAATCATGCTACTCTAGTCATATTGACTAATTAATGTAAGCTACATCGGTTGGCGCATATTATAATCTCTTATCATATAATAAAAATAATTTACTATCATTGTTGATACCTATCAATTGCTTTGCAGATCCGAATGTTGATTTGTTACAGTGAAGTTCGTCGAATTTTCTTTTGCAGGATTAGACTTGAGTCTTGTTCAGCCGAAGCATTTGATGATGTGGAGGGAAAAAATGACATCTGGAATTTTAGCATAACATTTTGACATGTAGAACATGTTTTGAGATCGATTTATTTTGTACAGTTGCATATGTAATTCTTAATTTATTAGTAATGTAGAAATGCTAATTTTGTAAAAATGCTTTTGTATCCAGATTCTTGTAGTTGTTACCATATTTTTTGTTGTGAGGTTCTATGTTCATACTCGTGGACAGGTTCTAGTTAAACCGTGACCACATGTATGTCGTTATGACTTTAAATGCAAGTGGACAAGTAGAAAGGATAACACCATATTTGACTTTCAATTATTAAGTGGTTGTTTATTTACAGGTTATTAGATGAATGCCCAAGTATAAAGGATAACAGCATACTTGTCGTTCTAGTTATGTCGTAACGGCAGGCATGCCGTGATGCCTCTAAATTCAACCGGACAGGTTACTGTACAAGTTTTTGTAAAGTCGATTTTTTTGTATAGGTGGTTTTCAGTGTACAGGTTACTGTTTATGGATTTGATTTTGAGATGTGAATGGCTAATCAGATTTTCGTTAAGTTTAAGTTGTTATTTATACAGGTTATTAGAAGAATGCTAAAGTAGAAAGAATAGCGGCACGCATGCCGTTCTAGTTCTGTCGTAATGGCATGCATGTCGTTATACCTTTAAATGCAACCGGACAGGTTTCAAATTATGTATTTACGATATGTATGTACTTCTGGACATTTGGATGTGGTTTTCGGGTGTCGGAGTAGAAGAATGCTGAAGTAGAAAGGATAGCGGCATGCATGCCGTTCTAGTTATGTCATAACGGCATGGTTGTCGTTATGCCTTTACATGCAGCCGACAGGTTTCAAGTTATGTAGTCACGATATTTATGTACTTCTGAACATTTGGATGTGGTTTTTGGGTGTAGGATTAGAAGAATGCTTAAGTAGAAACGATAGCGGCAGGCATGCCGTTCTAGTTATGCTGTAAAGACAAGGTTGCCGTTATTACTTTACATGCAGCCGGACAGGTTTCAAGTTATGGAGTCACGATATTTATGTAATTCTGGACGTTTGGATGTGGTTTTTGGGTGTAGGATTAGAAGAATGCTTAAGGAGAAAGGATAGCGGCAGGCATGCCTTTCTAGTTATGCCGTAAAGAAAAGGTTGACGTTATTACTTTACATGAAGCCGAACATGTTTCAAGTTATGGAGTCACGATATTTATGTAATTCTAGACGTTTGGATGTGGTTTTCGAGTGTCGGATTAGAAGAATGTTCAAGAAGAAAGGATAGCGGCATGCATGCCATTCTAGTTCTGCCGTAACGGCAGGGTTTCCGTTATGCCTTTAAATGCAACCGATTGGGTTTTTACTTGTGTAGTTACGACATTTACGTACTTTTGGACATATGGATGTGATTTTTGGATGTCGGAGTAGAAGAATGTTCAAGAAGAAAGGATAGCGGCATGCCTGCCGTTCTAGTTCTGCCGTAACGGCAGGGTTGCCGTAATGACTTTAAATGCAACCGAATGGGTTTTTACTTGTGTAGTTACGACATTTACGTACTTTTGGACATATGGATGTGATTTTTGGATGTCGGAGTAGAAGAATGTTCAAGAAGAAAGGATAGCGGCATGCATGCCATTCTAGTTCTGCCGTAACGGCAGGGTTGCCGTTATGCCTTTAAATGCAACCGAATGGGTTTTTACTTGTGTAGTTACGACATTTACGTACTTTTGGACATATGTATGTGATTTTTGGATGTCAGAGTAGAAGAATGGTCAAGAAGAAAGGATAGCGGCATGCCTGCCGTTCTAGTTCTGCCGTAACGGCAGGGTTGCCGTAATGACTTTAAATGCAATCGAATGGGTTTTTACTTGTGTAGTTACGACTTTTACGTACTTTTGGACATATGGATGTGATTTTTGGATGTTGGAGTAGAAGAATGTTCAAGAAGAAAGGATAGCGGCATGCCTGCCGTTCTAGTTCTGTCGTAACGGCAGGGTTGCCGTAATGACTTTAAATGCAACCGAATGGGTTTTTACTTGTGTAGTTACGACATTTACGTACTTTTGGACATATGGATGTGATTTTTGGATGTCGAAGTAGAAGAATTTTCAAGAAGAAAGGATAGCGGCATGCCTGTCGTTCTAGTTCTGTCGTAACATCAGGGTTGCCGTAATGACTTTAAATGCAACCGAATGGGTTTTTACTTGTGTAGTTACGACATTTACGTAATTTTGGACATATGGATATGTTTTTTGGATGTCGGAGTAGAAGAATGTTCGAGAAGAAAAGATAGCGACATGCCTGCAGTTCTAGTTCTGCCGTAACGGCAGGGTTGCCATAATGACTTTAAATGCAACCGAATGAGTTTTTACTTGTGTAGTTACAACATTTACGAACTTTTGGACATATGGATGTGATTTTTGGATGTCGGAGTAGAAGAATGCTCAAGTAGAAAGGTAACTAGTCTATTGTATCTAATTCATCATAAACACAACATGCATCCTTTAAGTTACTTGATTTATTTTATTATGAAATCTTAAAAACGAAGCATCATTAGTGTCATTATAACAACTAATACTTTAATTTTGTCTGTTTTCGAATTTTAACATATATGGGGATCGATTAAAGCATTAAATTAGTAAGGTATGATTATAACGACACGTACGCCGCTCTATTGTTCCCATAACGGCATTTCTGCCGTTATGGGTATAAACTGTTCGGAACGACATGGAAATGAATACACGGGCTTGTTAGAGTCATATTATAAAAAATAACACGTTTCGTACTGATACAAATGGATGACAAGTCAGGTTATGGCCATAACAGCAGTATGCCGCTTTATTGTACCCGTAACGGCTTTTGTGCCGTTATTGGCCTAAACTCTTCCGAACGACATAGAAATGGATACACAGACTTGTTAGACTGATTTTCTAAAAAACTAAGACATTCTGTGCTGATGCAAATGACTGCAAGTCCGGTTTATGAACATAACGGCACGTTTGCCGTTTTAGTGATTGGATAACGGCATCTGTGCCGTTATGCTGACAGGTTATAACCAAAACTTGAAGAAAAGATCTGTTAACTACCTGTTACGATATTTATCTGCTACAACGTTAAAAAAAATTTATCTCCCTGTTACATGTAGAGATGAGGTGTGCTGATCAAAATGAGTGACAAGTATAAAATTATGAGTATAACGGCAGTATGCCGCTTTAGTGTACCCTAACGGCTTTTGTGCCGTTATTGACCTAAACTCTTCCGAACGACATAGAAATGGATACAAAGACTTGTTAGACTGATTTTCTAAAAAAATAAGACATGCTGTGCTGATGCAACTGATTGCAAGTCCGGTTTATGAACATAACGACACGTTTGCCGTTTTAGTGATTGGATAACGGTATCTGTGCCGTTCTGCTGGCAGATTATAACCAAAACTTGAAGAAAAGATCTGTTAACTACCTGTTACGATATTTATATACTACAACATGCATAACAGTAAAATTCACAGTTTCAACAATACTAAAATGTATTAAAAACTTGAAATGCAAATTACATATTTTATCAAAAGGATGTTCAATTACTACATAAAGTGTATCCATCTCTATGTAGCCGATAAAGGATTTGTACAAGAATAGGAGTCACATTTGCTGGACCATTGCCTATATGCCTCCATGTCCGCCTACCGCATTCTTTCTCCACAAACTCAACAAAATAACAAACTGATATCCACACCTTGTCCAACACATCCATCACTGCAATTCAACATAAAACAAATATATTTCAATTTATTATATCATAATAGTACTACACTATACATGTCAAAATGCAAAAAATAAAATTTTCACTCAATACATGAAGAATGCTAACTATTAACCTATGTCTAATAGTACTAAATTAGTCATATTTTCAAAACCAATTATCACAATCAATGCTAGGTATATGGTGTCAGTCAAAAATTAGATAACGACATGCGTGCCGTTATAGATCAAAGATAACGGCAAATATGACGTTATGACAAATTTTTAAACAAATGCATATATCAGCAACAATTTTGTAAACCCTGGATGTTATATACATACTGACAGTGAAAAAAAAAAAGATAACGGCATGAGTACCGTTATACATCACAGATAACGGCATGCATGACGTTATGGCAAATTCGTAAACAAATATATAAATCGGCACTGTATAATGCACCAGAACAAAAAATGTAGCAAAAAAATTATAAGAAATGATTTTAATGTGTACCTTTTTTCTTCTCCAATTGTAAATCCAAAATGTGGATTATTTAACCATTTTTACACACCACTCAAGCTTCAATGGGTAAAAGAGAATGACAAATAATAATATGATTGTTAGGCTTTTATGTAGAAGAAAACAAGTGGAGAAGAAGATAAATGTGAGAGCATGAACTATCCAGAGAAGAAAACGAGAAATGAATTGTTGGGTTAAATAATTAGGACATGTTTGGTTGTATACTAGGTTTCAAGGTGATTTGGCAAACATGGGTATTATTGACAATGTCTAACTTCTTTTCTTTTTTATTTATGGAGAAAATCTATTTACCAAAATATAGTAGATGGAGATCTATTTTACTAAAGTTATGCTTTGACAAGTCTTTTTAACTCAAACCCCAATTTTTTATTTGTTTTAAATCATGATTCTATAATTTAGTAAATTCTTGCTTTTCTTGATTTATTCTTGAAATTCCAATTGAGTTATTTAATTACTTGATCACCAATTGGATAATTAGTTACTTGTTGTAGTCTTGGAAAAGTCACAATAGGTTTAGAAGGCGGCAATATAAATACATGAACACTATATGTTAGGAATAACAATATGACGTGTGCAATTTAATTGATAAATTGTTGATTAATGCATCGTGAACATTCGCATTCGGACTAGGAATAGATTCGAATCGTGTTTATGGTAGGTTTAGTTTGTCTTGAAAAAGAAAATTAAATATATTAACTTTATCGATTGGCAAAAACGTATGAATGAACTAAATCAGAAAATCGAGAATTGAAATAGATAACACTAGATGGATTCGGATTCCAACACATTCCCTCCATATATTTAAAATCCTCATTTTTAATATTTGCAATTTTAGTTTTATTCTAATAAAACAAAATCGCTTCTTTTATATTTCTTATTTTTGTTAATTTAGATTTTGTCCGTTCGATTGGGGATAGTAATCTAAAATATAATTTATCACAATTCTCGTGAGAACGATACACGAATTCATCATCCACTTTAATACTTATGCGATCCGTGCACTTCCGAGATTTTAGCGCAATAGTCACCTTAGTTTATAGCTTCCAAATTAATGTTTTTATGTTAGTTAAAAGAAGAAAACATAATTATAAAGAGACAATGTGCAGAATAAAATTAACCAAACATAATCACAAAGAGACAATGTACGGAATAAAACTAACCATTCAATGATAAATTCTAATTATTTGATAAACAAGAGTTAATATTTTTTTAAGCGTTTGTTACCTTTTTGAATTCTTGTCACTTTTTTAGTTTCGACACAAATTCTAGTATTTTGTAAACATCAGTTACTGTAATTTTACTGCTTTCTTATAGTATGTTTGTGTATGGAGAATAAAGAATATGTAATGTATTTACTAGTATTTGTGAACTTGTATTATTTTTTAAGTTACAACGTATGTAATCAATGATGGATATTGCAAAAATTCAAAAGTGTGATTCAAGTAGCAAAAAGTGACAAAATGTCACTTTTTGATACATCGTGTCACTTTATAACTAAAAGATAAGGAGTTTTTTTTATTTCTTTATTTTTTTTTTTTAAAAGGTGATATTGTGTAATGGATCTATTGGTGTTTGTGAATTTAAGTAATTTGTTAGTTACTGATAAATATTGCAAATTTTTTGAAAGTGTCACTTTTTCCACTAAAAAGTGACACCATGTAACTTTTTAGTTAAAAAAAAAAAGTAAAAAGGGGATATTGTGTTTGTGCATGGAAAATGTTTAATGCATCTACTAGTATTTGTAAACTTGTATAATTTTTTTTTTTTTTTATCAATGATAGATATTGCAAAAATTGAAAAATTACATTTTTAGTTAAAAGAAAATAGATGATTATTCTAATATCTTGAATAAAATTAATAAGTCATAAATTTATTCTAAAGTTTTAATTTATGCTTGATTGAGAAAGTAAGATGCATATCATTTTTTCAAAAATGTGTGATATTGTGTCACTTTTTCGAAAAAGTGACAAAATTATTTTAAAAAATGACAAAAAATTAAAAAAAGTGGCACCCAAACTTCCCCCCTCCCCCATATGGGGGGAGAAAGAAGACCGTGTATGCATGCTTCTTTCCCCAAGACTTGTTGGAGATCGTCGGTTGGGTAGGTCCAACCAAGAAAGAAATGGGAGAATAGAATGAATCCATTGCATTCTTTTCAATTACAAAATATTTTACTTCCTAAAATTTTTTAAAAAATATATTTGTAAATGATCTAAAAATAAGGATATTTGAGTAAGTACCCCTAATTATTGGAATGAAATGAATAATAATATTTTCCTTTGTGTTCAGAATTGTTCTTTTTACTTCAATGATTCTTTTCTAGTCATCTTCACAATTGTTTCCTTTTTTTGATCAATTGACAATCGTTTCCAATGCAATGCAATAAAAAAAGGGAAAAAAAATACATAAATAGGGTTTTTTAAAGTACACATTTTCAAAATTAAGAAACTTAAGATTTTTTATTTCAAAAATCAGGTCATAATTAATTATATATTTTATTGTTTATGGTTACAAGTCATAATTTTTTAGGTCACAGCTTATTATGATCACGGGTCACAATTTTAAAGGTCACAAATCAGGTAATAAGTTTATGGTCACAGTCACAATTTTTTAGTTCACAATTTATTTCTCGATCATAAATTTCGAATTTTGTAGGTCATGATTTTTTTTTTGTCGCAAATCTCAAGTCAATTGATCACAACTTAACAAATTATGAGTCATAATTTCTTTATTGATCATAAATCACAAATTTCATTGGTCACAATTTTTTTCGGATACAAATCAAGATTTTTTTTTGTCACAATTTTCACAAATCACTATTTTTCTTGGTCACGGATCATAAATTTTATAGGTCACAATTTATAAAATTATTTTGTTGACCTGTTTTTTGGTCACAAATTATCAATTTCTCGATCACAAACCACAAATTTTATAGGTCACAATAATTAATTGATCTCAACTTATTTTTGGGTCACAGTTATCAAATTATTAGGTCACAATAATTCAATTAAAGGTCACAAATTATCAAATTTTTAGGTCACATCACAACTTATTTATAGATCACAAATCTCGAATTTTGTAGATCACTACATATTTTTCGATCACAAATCATGAATTTTATAGGTAACAACTTATATCTCGATCACAAATTTTAATGATCATGACTTATTTATCGGTCACAACTTATCGATCACAAATCACAATTTACAAATTTTATAAATCAATCACAAATTTCAAATAATTGGTCACAAATTAAAATTATAATTTACAATTACAATTTAATTGGTCACAATCTCAATATTAGTCACAATTTCATCCTATCTTGCACCACCCCATCTCACCCCACCACTACCGTACAACCACAACCACCATCGACTGCTGCCCACCACCACAACCCACCGCCAACGTCGAAGAACACCATCTCCTACACCTACTACCGTAGACACCACCCAAAATGCCACCAGCACCTTCGACCCACCGTGACCACCATCACCTCTGACGCGTCCAACGAACCACCATCTCCAACAAGCCAAAACCTACGAAAAACACAGCAACTTTACCTCCACCGCCACCATTTCAAATTTACCACAGCCGATAGACATACTCGAGATCTGCAACAAATCATTACGCACCGCCAACACCCCCGATTTCCTCTACCACCACAAAACAAGCAGTAGCAAACCAACCACAACACTACACTACACTACACCACACCACACCACACCACACCACACCACACAAACACTGCCTCCATCTTCTCTCTCACCACTCTAGACTTACAAAGCTTTAACCGGTGACCACTGTGCTCGATTGTGATCGCAGCCCATCACATCGGTGGCCACATCGCGACGACTGCTGCTGTGGATTTTGACGAGAAAGAGAACGAGTAATAGAGGGAAAACGTTAGTTTTGGAATTGGTGGGGTTAGGGTAGGGTTTGTGTGTTGATTTATAAAAAATATAATTATTAGTATTAGTTTTAAAAAAAACCTGATTTCTATTTATATCAATTGTAAAACTAGTTTTTGAATTGTAAAGTTCAAATACATGGCCTCGTGTAATTTCCTAATAAAATTTTTTATAGCTTCAGTTAATAAAAAGGTCGAAAATCATAGGAATAAAAAATACAAAAAATTACGTAACACGAGATAAAAGTAGATGAAATTCTAAAATTCATTAATTTCATATTGAGGACACATTTAACAAATTACACAAAATCTACTAAAATTCACTAAAATTAATGGAAAAGAATTTCATTAGAATCTAAAATCCATAAAAGAATATAAAAAATTCTACTAAATTCCAAGTCGAGACACACTGCTATTCGCTTTATGCTCTGTTTGTTAAAAGTTTTGTGTTTAAAAATGTGGTTAAAAAGTGACGAGAGTGTTGGAATTATATATGTCCATAGAGTATAATTCACGACATTTAAATTAAAATATAAATTGATTGTATTAATATGAAGTTGCGTTTGTCCATGGGTCGATTTGATATTACAGATTGAGTGTTTAAGTTGTTAAACACTGAAATATTCAATTTGTAATTTGATCTAAAATTAACATTCAGATCAGTAAATAAATATGAACAGTTTATTTTGATAAGATCGTCTCTATTTCATTAAAGCCTATCTTTGACTTTTGTAATAAAATTGAGAGTACGTTTGGAACGTATTGGACGGGATCACGTGAAATTAATTTGTGACATTGACTATACAAATTTAATTTCACTTGACTATGGTACGTGGGACCTTTTTTCTAATCGGATAATGGATTTCAATTTCTAATTTGAAGTTCTTTGAGCTATCAATGGGTGAAATCAAATTATTGATCAATATCTTGGTATTTTGGAAATTAAAGTGAACGAATGAGGAACATATATTCGTATTATGAAATCTGTCACCTTTTAGGTATGATCATAATCTCACTGATTCTTCAAGTGGACAGTTGAATCTAAGCTCAGTAATTCGACAGTGAATGTTGAATTCTATGATATGATGTGATAACATCGACTGTCATATAGAAGATGAGAGTTGAGATTTTATAAATATTCAAAGAAGGATATTTTAGTCAATTTAGCTTGCTCTGAATATTCAAGTTGATCGACGGGGATAACATGTAAGAGTGATAAGTCAGAGGATAAAGTTATTGATTATTTTTTTAGTAATTACAATTT
This sequence comes from Ligustrum vulgare, assembly GCA_963555705.1. NCBI lineage: Eukaryota > Viridiplantae > Streptophyta > Magnoliopsida > Lamiales > Oleaceae > Ligustrum > Ligustrum vulgare. Next base: position 50,268,032 of record OY743174.1, read on the forward strand.
TACTAAGAGTGCAATCTCGTTCTTTTAGCGGAATAGAACATGATTAATTAATTAATTTTGACTGATCCAAAGTTGACCAGGTCATAATTAATTTATTGGAATTTAGTTTAATTGGGTTCGATTAGGTTCACTCGGTGACTTCACTATAATATGTTTATACATGCTTATTACCTGTATTGGGTTGTGCAAAAATAGGCCTGATTTATGGTACTATGGTTGGTAGGGCAAAGTGGCGAGATACAAATAGTTTCATAAGACTATTTTTTAACCTAGTTTGCAAAGTGACGAGATACATTCTAAAGTGTGTAGTGTGTGTTTCCTCTTTACAAAGAAAACTTAAATCCTAGTGTAACCTAGATCTAGAGAAAGCTTACCACACACCTGCATAACTGTCATTGGAGAACATCGAGAAAAGCTTGAGGGTTTGAAACTTTGGTGGAATCAAGAAGCAGTTGATGAACATTAAACACGCTATAAGGATAATCTTCTCAAAACCATTTTTGTGTGCAAAAATTGAGTTAATTGTTTCAGTGGCCCCCGAACTTTATATACTTCACGATTTAGCCACCTAATTTCAATATGCTTTCAAGTGGCCATCGAACTTTACATGCTGTCACAATTTAGCCACTCAACTTCAATATGCTTCCAAGTGACTACCAAACTTTGTATGTTGTCACGAATTACCCACTCAACTTTAATGTGTTTTCAACTGGTCACTAAAGTTTCAAATTCTAGTTTTGGAGAGGCATGTTCAAGTTTAATTTCAAGGTACCAAACTAGGACGAAACATCAAGTTCTTGGTACCATTTCAAAGTACTCACAACATATTTTTGCGTACAATTTTTCACACAATAAACGGTTAATCGAGGAGAAAGGTATGGCTTGTCAAAATAAGCAACTTAAAACTATTTTTTTGAAACTTTCGGTAAAGTGGCTTAATTTGTCAAGTCATAACTTTCTCATCGGTTAACCATTTCTTGTGTTGTAAATTGTACATAAAAGTATGTTGTGGGTACTTAGAAATTGTATCAAGAACTTGATGTTTCGACCATGTTTAGTACTTCGAAATTAAACTTGAACATGCCTCTTCGAAACTAGAATTTGAAACTTCAGTGACCAGTTGAAAGCATATTAAATTTGAGTGAGTAATTCGTGACAACATATAAAATTTGGTGGCCACTTGGAAGCATACTGAAGTTGGATGGCTAAACCACGACAACATGTAAAGTTCGGTGGCCAACAGGGTGATACAATTTAAAGTTAAGTCTACTTGGAAACATATTGAAGTTGAGTGGCTAAACAATAACAACATATAAAGTTCGATGGCCACTGAAACAATTAACTCGCAAAAATTTTTTATTCAAAATTTAATACATAGAATAGAAAATCTTGGAATGGGATGAACTACCATGAGAAAACAATTTTTGTGAATAGAACAACCCAGGTTCCCAACAGAGAGAAAATATGAGTGATTAAAAAGTGATTTGAGAATTATGTTATATAAATACATGTTTTTAATAAATTTGCCAAATAGAGACCTGGTAACATTGTAGTGGTTTATAAATTGATTTATTTATGATTTTTGAGATAAAATGTGTGGTTGAAAAGTGGAGAGAAAAAATTTGAATGATTAAAAAGTGATTTAAAAAATTTTGTGATTTCTAAACCGTTTACCAAACGAAGGCTTAAAAAAAGGGCACGATTTTTTTTCCATTGTCGAAAATCGAATTACAAAAATAACATTAAATGCATGTTTTGTAAAATGATTTTTTCACCACTTTTAAAATTCAATCTCAATTATACATTTTTAGTTATGCCCAATTTTCGATTTTCAAACTCTTTTATTAAAAAAAAAATTTCTAAAAATCACGTTTCTGCAGACCTTATCCTCTTCGTCTTCCCTCCCATGTCGTTTTCTGGCATTCAGGGTCAACTAATCGAAATCACAGGTACTTCATCTTTTTAATATTAGGGTGCGTTTGATACGCTTCAAGTTCCATATTTTCCATTTGATTTTTCAATTTTGCGCTGTTTGATTGTCTAAGTTTTCCATGGAATTCATTTTTCCACTTGTCTCGAAATTCGATATTTTCCTTGTTTTGAATGAATTCATTTCCAAGGAGGGGAGGAAGTTTAATTTTTCATGGAAAATCTTATACCGTTTTCGTTACGTTTGATCATTTTTATTGTTGTTAATTAATTTAGTTTTTTTCTAAAAATTAATATTATTATTATCAAGTACAAATGTGTGAAAAATAAAAATAAAAATATTTTTTTATTAAAATAGATCAATTTTACTTTATTTTTCATGGAAAATAATGTCAATCAAACAATAAAAGTTGAAAAATTACCTACTTTTTCCACCTAGAAAATTAAATCAACCAAACACATTAAACTTTCAATTCCCAGGAATTCAATTCCCTGGAATTCATTTTCTTTTCACTCAAATTTCATCATCGCTGTCAAATACAGCCTTAGTTTCTTCTTAATTATCTGATAATTATTTGATAAATTTGTAACTATTTTTCTTCTTAATTTTGGATTACAGTTGTTGGCTGTACCAAATTGAAAGACACGGAATGGATTTCAAGGCAAGATCCCTATGTTTGTAATTTCTAAAAATCACGTTTCTGCAGACCTTATCCTCTTCGTCTTCCCTCCCATGTCGTTTTCTGGCATTCAGGGTCAACTAATCGAAATTACAGGTACTTCATCTTTTTAATATTAGTTTCTTCTGAATTATCTGATAATTATTTGATAAATTTGTAACTATTTTTCTTCTTAATTTTGGATTACAGTTGTTGGCTGTACCAAATTGAAAGACACGGAATGGATTTCAAGGCAAGATCCCTATGTTTGTCTCGAATATGCTAGCACCAAATACCGAACACGTACCTGTACAGGTATGTTATATATATACACAGTATACGTGTTTTTAATTGAATTCTTTTGGATTTTATTTTCATAACAAATTTATGGGTTAAATTATTTTATTATATTTCGGGTGAAATTTGTGAAGATGGTGGGAAAAACCCTACGTTTCAAGAGAAATTCGTGTTTACGTTGATAGAAGGTTTGCCGGAGTTAAACGTTGCCGTCTGGAATAGCAATACTTTAACTTATGATGATTTCATTGGCAGTGTAAAGTAATTATCTTGGACTTTTCGAATTTAATCAACGACTGAATTTCCTTTCTGTTTAGTTTTCTAAAATATTTTCTCTTATATGCTGAGTCTTGATATTTGATTTGGTGTTTATAGGGTTCAATTGCACAAAGTTGTATCTCAGGGTTATGACGACAGCTCGTGGCCTCTTAATGACAAGAGGGGCAGGTAATATTTTACTGAACAGAACTGCATTATATAATTTTGTTTATGGCATTATGTGTCTGCTCTGTATGTTTTTTTTTTTTTACCTTATGTGTTTCGAGAATAGCGATTTATACAGTGCTTATAAATAAGGGATGCTCCAGAACTATTATGGACTTCTATTTTTTTATTATTGAGATGAATCATCACATTATTTCTTTTAAGGCCTTGTTTGGCAGCTAAAAGTAGGGAATTTAAATTATTTGGTTGATTTATTTGTATTTTCTAGATAAGATGAGGGGTTAAAAATTGAAAAGAAAAATATGTATGGTTAAAAAGTGGTATAGGAAATTGTGTAAATTAAATTTTGTGTCTTTTCCAATTTAATTGGCTCAGCCAAACAGAGTACCCTCACTTGAACTTTATATGCTAGATCATCACAGACACGACCTGCAAGTATTCATCATGCATGAATGCCGTAATGTAGGGGCTACGATGAGGTATTGATGTGACACGGGAGGTGAGACTCCTAGTAAATTGAGGGTGTAGCACTGCTGATTTTTGAGGATGACAAAAGATAATTTCGAATGAATTTAACATAACATGCCAATAGTTCTTGGAAGCAATGGTAAAATCTTATGCTTATTTTGGAAAGGATTAAAGGGGAAAGGATGACATTGGTTTAAAACTGGTTGAAGTGGTAAGTATATTTATACGTATATGTTGCAACCCCTGAGAAGTAATTTTTTTCACTGGATGCACCTTTATCTTTTTTTTTTTTTTGATCGGAAATGTAAAAATTAATAGATCAAAAATGATTACAAAATCGCCAGGCATTCCTGGGATAGACCGTGGCCAACATGCCAAATCAGCCTACTGCAAGCACGGGCATACCCGGCAAAACAAAAGAAGTATCAATTAGTTACAAAATACATCGGGCATACCCGGGCAAATGATGGATAACTACAACTCATTCAGTGGTAGAAGATTCGTAAAGATTCAAAACATGAGGATACAAATCAAAAATAGCTTTGTATACATGTGTTTTGATTCTATGGACAATGCTATCCTCGCTCGGCTTAAGATCCTCAAACTGCAATCGATTGCGAGCAATCCAAATGTGGTAGATAGTGGCCGCCAAAGCAAAATGTTTGGCTCTCGATAACAAACTGGTGCCCCTTGCTTCCTTCTTTAACCACTTGACCGCACTTGGTGCCGTGGTCATGGCACGTGAAATTCCAATCCATCTTCTGATTCTGTCCCAAATACCTGCAGTAAACGTGCACTGAAAATAGATATGCTGCTGTGTTTCCATCGGATGATCACAAAACTCACACTTAAGATCAATATCAAGAAAGGTTAGTTTGTCCTTGGTGTGGATTTTCCCCAAGACAACTAACCAGAGGTGGAACGCCATTTTGGGCATAATTCCAGTTCTCCAAACTGTTTTCGCCCAAACTTTATCACTACCCTTTTCTCTAAAATAATTATATGCTGCATCATTCTGGAATTTACCCCCAACTTTCCAGCTATTAAGTTTGCGGACAGCAGCATCCTTATTACCCTCAAGGCGAATAATAGTGTCTCGAATACCAAGGATTCTCTTAAAGAGTGCTGAATCGTCCTTTCGGGCTTGAACTTCCCAGATGGAAATGCCCCGTAGGTAAACTTGATGTATCCAACGAATCCACAAAGAGTCTTTCTCGGCATGGAAATTCCAAAGGACTTTTGCCAATAATGACGCGTTCCAACCTTTAAGATCCTTGAAATCCAACCCCCCCTCAGATTTGGGCGAACAAATATTCTTCCAGGCTACCAGCGGCTTACCTCCATTCCACAGGAAATTTCTACAGAGCTTTATAATCTTGTCGAAAACTGTGGAAGGAATAGGGAGGATAGAGAGCCAAAAGCATTCAATTCCTTGAACAACGCTCCTAATTAATTCAGCTCTGCCAGCATGAGTAAGAGAATTCTTTGGCCATGCTTTAATAGAATCTGCAACTTTATCAACGAAATGAGCATAGTGGGTGACCCGAAGCCTTTCGGCTATAAGAGGAATACCAAGGTACCTAAAAGGCATAGTACCTTTCGGAATACACGTCAGAGAGAGGATGTCAGTCAAAGTATCCTCATCTATTCCTGCTGTGAAAACAGAGGACTTCAAAACATTCATCTTAAGCCCCGAGATATCCCCAAAATCCTGTAAGCAATCAAGAAGAATCTGAATAGAAGGGGTGTCACCCCTTGCAAGAAGTAGTAGATCATCCGCGAAAGCCAGATGGGTGATCCGAAGGGGACCACATTTTGGATGATAATTGAAATCGCTGCCTGCCGTAGCCAGATTCAAAGACCTTGAAAGATATTCAAGGCAAAGAACAAACAAAAATGGAGAAAGAGGGTCTCCCTGCCTGATGCCCCGCTCGCCTCTGAAGAAACCATGTAACTGCCCATTCAAACGTATAGAATATGTTGGGGAGGTAACACATTCCATAATCCATCCAATAAAAGTGGGGGGGTAACCTAACCCCGTGAGGACGTCCCTCAAGAAATCCCAGCAAATGGTGTCAAAAGCTTTTTTAAGATCAATTTTGAATATGCATCTCGGTGAAATTCTCTTTCTATTATACTGCTTGAGAAGCTCTTGCGCTAAATGTATATTTTCTGTCATACTTCTGCCTTCAACAAACGCTGACTGGGCTTTATCAACAATGGAACATAATGTGGGAGCAAGCCGAGAAGCTAGAATTTTGGAGATAACCTTATACACCACATTGCAGCAAGAGATCGGTCTAAAATCACTGACTGAGGGAGTGTGATTTGATTTTGGCACCAATGCAATGACCGAATGGTTAAGTTGCTTAAGCAACGAGCCAGACTCAAAAAATTCCATTATTGCTCTGCAAAAATCATCCCCAATCACGTGCCAAGCCTTCTTGAAGAAGCAAGAAGAAAAACCATCCGGGCCTGGGGACCGATCATCCCCAATATCAAAGACAGCATCCCTGATTTCCTCTGCAGAAACAGGCCTCAGTAACCCATTCGACTGCTCATCTGAAATGACCGAGCCATGCTGTAGGACTGAGAGGTCCAGTTGCCGGCAGCACACTTTTGTGCCCAGCAAGTTTCGGTAAAATGAAAGGAACTCAGCCGCAACTTCTTCCTGCGAGCAAGTATAACTTCCATCAGATTTCACAACTGTTGCAATGTGGTTGCGTTTCATGTTCCGCTTGACAATAGAGTAAAAGAATTTAGTCCCCTTGTCACAATTCTTTAAGTATGCACACTTAGCTTGCTGAAAATAGAAACTCCTTTCAGATTCACTTAAACTTGCTGCTGCCTTTTTGAGTTCGGCCGTATGAACTTGAAGTTCAATATTAGCAGGGTCATCGTGGAGGCGCAGCTGGGCTGCCTTCAGGTTCTCTCTGGCCATTTCTGCCCTTGAGGAGATATGGGAGAAGTGCTTCTTATTAAGGCTTCGAAGAGGGCGCTTCAGTTCCTTCAGCTTCTTACAAAGCCTAAACTGGGCTGTTCCATAGTGCTGGGAAAACCAAGACTGCTGTACAACATTAATAAATTCTTCATGAGATGCCCACATGTTGAAGAACTTAAACGGTTTATGTTTATTCTCATCAGGCTGGAACAAAGTAACTATGCATGGGGAGTGGTCTGAGAGGCATCCCGGATGCAAGAAGTTAGCAAGCCCAAATAGACCACAGTCTGCCCAAGAGTAGTTAACCATGGCTCTATCAAGTTTAGTCCAGACTCCATTTCTATACCATGTATATTGACATCCAATAGAGTTTAAATCCGATAGTCCCGAGTTGACACAACATTCCCAAAAGTCATTGAGTTCATATGTGGTGCAGTTCGAAACCCCATTCTGTCTTTCCTCCTCTCGAAGAATGCTGTTAAAATCACCCATCAACAACCAAGGGGAGGCGTGAACTTGACTGAAATCCATTATGCTATTCCAAAGGGGCCTTCGGCTAACAATTGAATGAAGTCCATAAGCAAAACTCAAATGAAAAACAAAATTAGAAATTTTGCAAGTGACTCTCAGATGAATAACTTGCTCATTGATGCCCAAGCTCTCCACATCAACTTTGGAAGGTTTCCAAAGGACAAGGATTCTCCCAGCCTCGTGAGTATCAAAATTGTGAATGCATTCCCAATCTTGAAATTTATTATTCATGATCCGGGTGAGTTTCCATTCACAAAGCTTCGTCTCCAAAATACCAAAAATATCGATCGAATTCTTAAGCATCATATTCTTAATCCCATTTTGTTTAAGGGCCATATGGAAGCCCCTAATATTCCAACAGGCAACCTTCATGTAAAAGGCTTGCCTAGGGGTGCTTGCCCCTTAACTGTTTTAGAAACCCGCGACTTCTTAGGAGCTGGTCTTGGCTTTTCTTTAGAGTTAGTGCCCCCCAATATTGGCATTGGTGTTATCCTTCTGGGGCCCCCACTTTGAGCGTCCCCTTCCACTACTTTAGCCTTACCCCTTCGCCCCACAACTGTGAAAGGCTGCTCAGGATCTTCTTCAGTAGCCGTTTTCAATTGAGGCTGCGTAACAGGCTCCATTTTTTCCTGGGCAGCGCCCGACTGCATTGTATTAACGCCTGAAAGGCCTGCAGTCTGACTGTTAGAGGGATCACTGATTATATCACTCACCTCTTGACCCACTGCTCGCATAGTAGGGATGCTTGAGTCTGGCCGTTCCTTTGTAGTTGCATCTGTCCTGTTTTCCGGTTTCTGCCCAGCCCTTTTGTCTTTCCCACCTTGCTCAAGTTCTGTTTTATTTTTCTCCTTAGTGCTGCCCTTGTTATTAAGTGGCTCCATGAACTTACAACCTTTTGCTGTGTGCCCAAAAACTTTACAATCTGAGCAAAATTTTGGTTCATATTCATAGACAATGCTTTGAGCAAAACTTTTCCCATTCGGCAATGTAACCTTGATTTCTCTAGTCAATTCAACTGAAACATCAACTTCAACTAAAACTCGTGCATAAGAAATCCTCTCCCTAGTAGCTGTGAGTTTATCGGTACAAATAGGAGTGCCCAGACGGGATGCTATGCCGCTTAGCACAGTAGAATTCCAACATTCAAGCGGTAATCCATGCAGGTTAATCCAGATTGGCATAATGGAAAATTCATGGTTGTCAAACCTAAATAAATCCGGCATGATTTTAAGCATAAGTTGTCTACCGAACACAAAATATGGCCCTTCCTCCAAAACCTTCTCCCTATCCGCATGTGAGTTAAATTTGAAAACAAGCCAGCCACTTTCATGCAAAGTGAGTTCATATTTAACTTCCCAACTCTTACAAATTTGAATAAGAGCATTCTTCCCCGGAAACTTGGCAGCAAAATAACCAATTAAGCAGAATCCCCAGTCATTAAGATTGCTCACATCCTCACTCTTAATGCAATAATCTGTTGTTTGAAAATCAACCCGGCGCAATGAAATTCCTTTGTTTTGAACTCTATTGTCACTGAAGAGGTTCCTCCAAGAGGAGGTATCAGCATTATTCCGTTCAAAATCTGCCCCTTTCTTAGGAGTAACATTCTGACCAGTATTGTGCATATTCCCCCCATCAAGAGAATCCTCCGTTTCACTGTCAACGTCTCCAAGAGTCCGGGAGCTCTCCTCGGAGTTTTCCGGCAAGACTGTAGTTTCGCCAGTTGTGCTAGTATCCTTATCCACCTTTAACAAAAGATTCCCAGCAGGTGAAAGAACCGAACCCTCATCAGGGTGGCTGGCCGAAGTCTGATTAAGATTCAAGGGACTGAATGTTTGTTTATTCTTCTTCTTCACCATGATCAGCAAGAGTCATAGACAAACCAACACTCCCAACAATCACACCCCAAACCGCAGACCACTCCAGCAAATACACAACAAACCCAACACCCAACCAACAATTTACACAAATATAATGCAAATGCCGACAAGGCAACTGAAAGTAAATGCCGACAAGGCTGCAGAAATAAGGCCGGCAAGGCCACAAGTTAGCCTACTAACCTGGGAGAGATTAATGCAGGGTGAGTGTAGTAAAAACCGTGTCTCCCCCACCTCAAAAACGCTTGAAAATTATCCCAAATAGCTTCCTCAAAGTGTGAAAAATCCGCACTCAGCTTCTTTTTCAGCAAACCGTGCAGTATGAGCTGGAATCTTCAAAAATCCATCCAAAACTATGTAATGATCATGGAGAAGGATGTATTCCAGCTGGAATTAGAGAGCCCAGACCAAAAGATCCCACGAAAACCACAAATCGAGCCCCAATTTTGAAGAGAAACTCGCGGATGAACAGTACCCGGGAAGCTTCACGTCGCGATTTAGGGCTGGAAAGTGGATATAATGCTGAAATAACTACAAATGAGGGTAGGTAAAGTGATTGCCCAGCCTTAAATGTAGTGAAAAACACCAAAATCTGCAGAAAAATTGATGAACTGATGAAGAACCCACAAGTGACGAGCACCAGCGTGATTTTGGAAGAAAATCGCTTGGCGAGAGCGTCTCTCTCTAACTCGTCTTTTCAAAAACTAAACTGTGTTGGGTAAACTTTTTATACAGGTGACCGGCCCCACCGCACTGCGGCTCCATACTCCAGAAAACCCCCCTCCGGCCTGACCCTACGGGTTAGTATACACCGCTTGGCCCTACGCGTATGAGAGATTTTTTTGGAGAGGCACAGTTCCACCCTGCTGGTAAGAGGACTCGAACACGGAACCTCAGCCAGCAATACCTCAGTCTTAACCACTAGGGAAAGAGGACTTTGGTGGATGCACCTTTATCTTGATATGAGAAGGAAAGGAAGACATCACTTTAAAATGGTTGGATTAAGTATTTCTATATATTTCTGTTTCAATAAAGGGAGGTTCAGTGCTATTAATTTAGTCCTTGATCATGAAACTAGACAAGCTAGTTTGCCGCAGTATATATTTGCCTCCATTTCTCGTGCAAAATTGATGGGTTTGGTTTCAACTGCTGATTCTGGATAGCATGTCCAGAAACTGTACATAGAGTATTCATTATTTTGAAGGTACCTAGCACGAAGAGATCAGCTGGACACTTTCCGGGAAATGAGCATTTCTATTATGTGCGTTTTCATCTAACTTCACCTAGGTGTTCTTAAAGAGGAGCATTTCCTAGTGGATGTGAATTGTTTATTCTTGATGTCCAATAACGTGTAATCAAGTAAATTGCTACTTATCATATTTAATAAAACAAATTGCTCATTGAATAGTATTTGCTCTTGCCACTTTTAACTTTATAATATATTTGAAATTGCCGAAGTCTTGTGATTAGAATTTAGATGTTCAATCTGTCCTTTCATCATCTACAGACATGCTGGAGAAGTTCGACTGATAATGCACTATTCTAATGCAAATGTAAGCTCGTTTATTCGTTCTTTTAATTTTTGAAAATCTTACTTTCCCACTCAGAATAAATTACACAGCTTGTAACTGCTATTACGTATAAACTGTTTGTTACTAATGAATATTTCGGCATCTGATATATTTTAGAAGCCAGCATTGAGCTATGTTCCTTCAGCTCCACCGTTTGGGGCCGCACCAGTACCTCAGGTCCCTCTCTTCTCTGCTCCTCCATCCAACATTTCATACAATCAATCAGTAAATGGCTACTCGGCACCATCTCCGTATCATTCATATCCTCCCACCTCAGCAGCAGGATACCCTCCTTCACCTTATCATTCTCAGCCGGCTACTTATCAACCATCTTACCCGCCAATTTCTGGATATCCTCCATCACCATATCCACCACCGCCTCAGAACCCGCACTACTTCCCTCCAGGTAAAATCCTCGTATTTTGTAGTTTTTTTTTTTACATTAATATATACTCTGATCAAAAGACTTATTCTACCTACTTCTTCGTGACAGGTTCATATCCACCACCACCATATCCTCCACCGCCCTACTGACGCTGAATACTTCCGGTGAAGATAGAGCGTCGATCAGTTAATGGTAGTAATCTAGTGTATATCATATTAGACAAGCCTTCTTTGTTTGGAGATTTTTATGTTGCTAAATTGTATGCTTTCATTGGTTGAATGTTGTCTACCTTTTGGAAGGCTTACGTTGTTTAGGTAATTTTGTTGGGTAAAACAGTTGCATGATGAAAGATGAAGGGGTAATGATTGTGCATGAGTGGATATGTCACATGAGGTTGAATAATAATAATAGTAAATCATAAAATGAATAGACCTTTCAACATCTGCCACTACTTTGTTTGACTAGACTTGACACCTTTGGCACTCGAGACTGCTTCCCTTTCGGTGTTCCACTTCCACTTTTCTTTATTATTTCTAAGTGGCAACACCAGTTGGTAAACCAACTTAGGATGTGACCCTTTTTCACTGTAATCCACCCGGCAAGATTGGGCAAGTCGAATATACACAGTCAATGAGCTCGTTGGATCGATCCATATGTTACTTGTGGGTTCTTATGGCATTGACTCATACTGGACTGGACTGTGCCTAAAGCGTGTGTAACGATCCAATAGTATCTTATATTGCTCATGAAAGGCATGCCTTGTGGTTTATAAACATCATGTCTTGGTGTGGAAGACAATTTTGGATTCGATTTGTTTATGAACATGGAAAACATTCTGTGATCTTCGATTTAGCTGGGTGACACAATTTGAAACCCGTTTATAGTAGAAGTTAACACATACAATCATTGGTGGACCCAAGGTGGGTCCTAGTGGATCACGTGACCTACTAGCTCAAAAAAGTTTTTTAAGATTTCTATGATTTGGGGGTACCGAACAAAGAAGAAATGTGGTATTATTAAAAGGTCGAACTCCAATCTTAGAAGTAGGGGTGGACAAAATAATCGAATCAGATCAGATCAAATCAGAACCAAATCAAATCAAGCGGTTTGGTTCGGTTTTATTTAAAAAAAATAATGATTTGGTTCTTAGAATAAAGAACTATTTGATTTCGATTCTGGTCCTGGTTCTCTTTTCAGAATCAGAATCAAGAACCAAACTCAATTTATATATATATATATATATATATATATATATATATATATATATATATATTACAAATTAGTGGATATTTCACCAAAAAAAATCAAATTTGAAATTATAAATGTGAAATGTACAAAAATGTTATTTACTATACATTTTATCTCATTTCTTATTAAACAAAGATTTTAAATCATGAATCTAAATTCTAATTCTAATTCATTTTTCTTCTTTTTAATTATAGACACATATTCACACTGTTTTACTTGTACTCTTATAACCCAGCAATCATTGCACTCCTTAATCACCATTGACGACATTGATGTTTATTTTTTAAAATTTATGTATATATAAATCTCGACCAAATTCGTCAATTCTCAAGAGTTAACCCAAACTCAAATTACAAATTTCATCCCTAACTCACACGGCAGCATGCTAGAATGGGACTCAGAACTTTATTGTAACCTATAAATATAAGTCTAAACGGCATTTATGTTCGATTCTCTAAGTTTCAACAGGTCGGCGAGCTTCCTTCAGACGAGTTTCTTCTTCTTCGATTTAGAATTACATGTTACTTTTTCTAATTTTTTGTTTTATTAACTAAAAATTTCATTTTCTATTTAGTAATGATGTAGATGAATTCTAATGAAGAAGCGGATATAAATATGTTTTAATTTGCATTTGTTATTTAAAAATTCAAATAATGGTCCCAAAACCAAACCAGATCAAGCCAGAACCGAGCGGTTTGATTCCTGTTTGGTTTCATATCTTTAAAAAAAAATCAATTGATTCAATTAATAAAAAAACTATCGGTTTATGGTTTGGTTTGGTTCTTCTGGAACCAGAACCAACCGAACTACGTCCACCCTTACTTAGAAGCATCTACAGCCTGTGTCTAAGGGTTTGTAAATGATATAAATTGCAGGATGTGTCTTAGTGGAGCAAAATTGAAAGCTCGATATTTAACTGTGCTTGTAAAGAGTCTCGTCTGTACCAAACTTCAATGACGAATCGAATTTAAAAATTCATCAACGATAACATACAGTCAAATCCACAATTGACTACGTCATCTTGAAGTCTGTTTCAAAAAAAATTTCGTAAATATATTAAATAGTCCAAATGAATTTGAAAAATAGTTAAATGCATGTTAAGAAAATGGACGCTTAACTTGTATTTTCTTTTATAATATTTTCTTAATTTAATTAATTGACATTTATTATTTTCACGCCAAAAGTTTCCCAATATAACTTAATATTATTTGAAAACTTTATAAGGGGTATGACGTTAAACTTTATTTTTTGGATCTTGACATATGACGTCAAATAATTTTTGGGTCGTTACATTAAATTTCACATAATTGAAACGAGCTCAAACAGACTATCAAATAAGTCAAAGAGCAAAAATTATACATTTGAATAAGTAAATAGATCATCTAGTGATCATATATTCAATAATTGTACCCTAACTCAAAATATCTCTTTCAGGCAGGCAATGTCTAGAACTTATAGCATTCTCAAGACGTGATCCGTTTACATCAATTGAATTGAGAATGCTAGCAAGTTTATTTAGAGAAATTCTAGGAAGATATTTTTTTAGGACATTTTTAAGTGATATTGTGACATGTTACACACACATTCACTGGGTGGTGAAAATGACTACCCACCATTTACTTTTTCACTATCCAATGAAAGTGTGATATGTCACAATGTCACTTAAAAATGTTCCAAAAAAATGTCTCCCTAAATTATTGATTTACTTATTATTGCTTGAAATATTTGATGGGTAATGCAGCAATTGTAGAGATCCCAAGGATGGACAAATAGAAGAGAAATGATTTGAGAATCTGAAAATGTCTTCTACACGGGTAACCTAAATTACCGAATGTTGAACTCAAAACAGAAATTGTGGGCCGCTTTTGACTTTAATAAGAATCATTAAAGGATTGTTGTTAGCGTTGTAATTAGGTGGTTAATTATGGATTGACTGGATAACAACTGTGTTTCAACTTTTATTATTGTACACTAGATAATCATTAACCTTTTTTTTAGTTCGTTGGATGAGTTGACTATGAGCTTAGTGAGATTTATGTATAAAAATATTATAAAGAAATCATAATCGGAGTATTAACATTAGTTGATTAACCAACACTGCAAATTAGTAATTAATTTTAATTTACATTTCATGAATTACAATTTCTCAACCATAAATTCTATCAACTTTTTAAAATTTACTAAAAAGCCGATTTCTATCTAAAACACGGCATAATTTGTAAATCAAAGGTTCATATTCAATGTATTAACTTTAAATTTTTCTTAAGAATGTATAAATTTAGAAAAGTCCTACATTTTGTATGGATGAGGTTCCTTACAATCGCAATTAAACATCAAATTTTCAACCTTACTTCACTGAGATACATCTCGCGATTTACATCATTTACAAATTCCTAAGACAGGTACTATAGGATTGGAGTTCAATCTTTTTTTATCGATGAAGTCATTATAATATTTTACCACTTCTTCGAAAAATGTGTAAGTGGTATAACCGCACCAACTTTGCTACACTCACAATGAGGATGACAATTAGCCTACGTGACACAATTCTTTTTTTCACACATCACATCATCTTTTAAATCAATAACAACACTTTCACATCATCAAATTGTTACCTATATTGTCAAAATAATTATGTAAGTAGATTAATTCTAACCAAATAGCCTTGTGATGATGATTAGTAACATTGTTCGTATGTTTCATTTCTGAATTATGTTATTCATTAGTACTGATTTCCTATAAGTGGTAAGTGACATTTATATGTTTTAATTGATTTATCATCATAACTGTCATGTAAAATGTAAGTTTTAAACAAATCAATCAATCAATACCGCATCATTTAATATGGTTAACTTGATGAATAACCTTGCCCTCTGAGCATATCTCCCAGTGATAAAGGAGAAGGTAGAAAACTTGCCTAGCACAATCAGATGCGGGTTCAAACCCTGAAATAATGGATTTGTGTCATGTGGCATACGGGAGTCACCACCATTCGTATGAGTTACCAATGTCCTTCATCCTGATTCTGAAAGACACAACCTGCGATTTACCTCTCGAACCAATGATTCAGAACATAATTGGTTCGGACTCTCAAGTTGTGGGTTACACCCTTAACTTGATGAATAACCTTACTATATAATTTCTAGGGTTAATAGTACAAAACGTCCCTACCTATGATATATATTGTACAAACATCCTAACGTTATGATTTTTTACGCTGAACGTCCCAACATTTACATTTTCTTGTTGGAGACGTCATTTTCATTATATTTAACCTTATTTCAACGTTAAATGAGGTGCATTTTTGTCCAATTCCATTTTTAATTCATTTCTTAAGGGTAATGGAACAAAACGTCCCTACGTTTGACACTCATTGTGAAAAAACGTCCATACGTTCATTTTTTTGGCAAATAACGTCCATACCTTTAGATTTTCTTGCAGATTAGTCTCCAAATTTTACTTTTCTTTCAATTTAGTCATTCCATATTTGATTTAAAGGTCATTGTCTTCAAACGTGTATACTTTTTGATCTACAACTCTGAATTGCACTCCGTTTTTTGCGTTGAACTCCAAATTCAACCATCTTTCTTATGATGTATCATGTGCTTATTTATTAAACATTTCGTTTTGAATTTTAAATTGTAGATACTTATTTTATTAGAACATCATTGAATAACGTAAATTGATTTCTGTAAATTTTATTGAAACAGTGAAATTTTAATTTTAATGTGTGTTCGACGGCCAGCGGAATTTATAAATTGGATTTATTTGACTTTTTTTTATTTTTTAAGGTAAAATGTTTGGTTAAAAATTAGTATGTTTAGCCCTGTTTGAGCCATATTATAATCTCAAAGTTCAAAAAGTGATTTGAGATTATAATATGGCTGAAACATGGGCTAAACATACCAATTTTTAACCAAATATTTTACCTTAAAAAATAAAAATAAAAAGTCAAATAAATCCAATTTATAAATTTCGTTGGCCGTCGAACACACACTAAAATTAAAATTTCACTGTTTCAATAAAATTTACAAAATTTAATTTATGTTAATCAATGATGCCCTAACAAAATAAGTATTTACAATACAAAAGTCAAAACGAAATGTTTAATAAATGAGTACATGATACATCATAAGAAAAATGTTGAATTTGGAGTTCAACGCAAAAAACGGAGTGCAATTCAGAGTTGTAGATCAAAAGTTATACACGTTTGAAGACCATTGACCTTTAAATCAAATACGGAATGACTAAATTGAAAGAAAAGTAAAATTTGAGAACTAATCCGCAAGAAAATCTAAAGATATGGACGTTATTCGCCCAAAAAAAATAAATGTATGAACGTTTTTCCACAATGAGTGTCAAACGTATGGACGTTTTGTGCCAATTACCCTTTAAAATGAATTAAAAATGAAATTGGATAAAAATGCCCCTCATTTAACGTTGAAATATGGTTAAATATAACAAAAATGACGTCTCCAACAAGAAAATGTTAAGGTTGGGATGTTCAACATCAAAAATTACAACGTTGAAATATTTTGCACAATACATTTTAAAATACGAACATTTTGTGCTATTAACCTTAATTTCTAGAAAGCAACTCTATACTTATTTTTTGAAAGTACAAGTTTTTGTTCTTTAAGATAAACAATCTTGCGAATCATATAATGTATATTCAAATTTTAAAATAGAAGATATTTTTAAGTAGGAAAAATTGGGTCGGATTCTCAACTTTTTACTTAGTGTTATGAGTATCCGAACTTTAAAATGAAATTTTGAGTCTCAAAATTTTTAATCATACATATTTTTTGAAACCACATTTTAACAATATATTTTTTTTCTTTTCGAAAACATAACATTCTTTATTTATGTATTGTTCATAAACTTATTTGTTTATAACTGGCCACGTGACGGAAATTTTTTTGAAAGTCAATAATTTCGATTGATTAAAAATTTTCGTTCACTATTTTTACTTTTCAAAAAAATTGATCAACAATATATTATTATTAATATTTATAAACAATAGTTTATAAATTATTTACCAAACGACTACTCTACCATAAAAAGTTTGACACCATCCCTAATTTATCACTTTTCAAGTGTCAGACGACTCAGATCAAAAGAAGCCACTTTTGCCAAAGTCCAATTGTCCCATAAAAGTTATTGTACCTTGTTTCTACCAAGTGAGAAGTAAAATCAGTCCATTATTGACCACAACCAATTCTTTTTACGTAAAGAAAAGAAGATACTCTTTTTTTGTTCTTGCTTGGAAATTTATTTTTATTTTTATTTTTATTTTCTTGGGATGGATAATTAAACCTCTGAAGACGATATGTTTTATTAATAATGAATAGATATAGAACAAACTTGTAAAATAAAAATAAAAAAAAGGCTTATTACGCGTTTGTATCCAATCTCATATTAACAAAATCATTATCAATTAATTGTTTAACCGAGTTTTTGTGCACTTGAGATTCTAAATTATCTTTATTCTAAACTTTTAATTTCCATCGACTTGGTCGATCGAGTTGATCGCTGATTGGCACTCGAACTCCACTAATAACAATTTTAATTAAGTCTTCCATAACTTGCTTCGACTTACAAGCATTAGATTTGGAGAACTTCCACATTATAGTTAACCAAACTTTGCGCAACATCTATGGCAATTAGTTCCATTTATACCGAAAATTGTAGACTTTGTGCCCTTCGATAAAAATTTCATTTACATTTTATCCAATACAATATGCTAAACCATCGTAAAACACGTTATTTAGCCATTGTTTTGCAGAAATTAAAATATGATATTTAGTAGATTTTAATAAAAGTTGATCAAATGAAGTTGAAAAGGTGTAGATCTCATTGAATATGCGATTAAAATTGATAGTTGATTTTTATTAAACTGTAGATTTTAATTACACCAAACATGAGCTCACATGAGGTAATATTCAAAATATTCTAAAATATTAATAAAGCCTTAAAAAGATCGGAGTAATTCTAGAGATGCATTTTTAATTGACATTTGAGACATGAAACAAATGTATTGTGTGATGAAAAAATAAGTGATGTGATAGTTATTTACACCTCCTAATCAGAGACAGAGCTAGAGGGGGGTTGGAGGGCGACCGCCCCTCCCAACATTTTCCGCCGATCCACTACTCCTAGTTAATTTGTAGTGTGTTTTTAGATTTCGCCCCCGTAACATTTTATTTCGCGCCCGCAAGATTTTTAATTTTTTTTTTTTTTTTTTTTTTTTTTGTCAATTGGCAAATATTGGCCTAATAATAACTTAAAGTCAAAAGCTTAATAATACAAAACTCTTATACTTAATTAAAAACACTGGATGACCCATTATTCAATTTATTTCAATGAATTCATTCAATATAACTCTCAATTTAAAAATTTAACAACATTTCCCGATGTGTGCCAACTGTTGGCATTGACAAAGAAATCAATGAGTTATAATATTGTTGATATATTTATTCGTCTTGTCTTAATTCTTTTAATTTAAACAACAATTACAAAACGAGCATTTTCAGGTATGAGTGTCATTAAAACTATGTTGCGAAATAGAATGAAAGATGATTTTTTGTTCAATACCATGCTTGTATTCTATCATCTTGGTTAAAAAAAAAATTGAGGACGGAGCCCCCGAACCCCCGGAGGGGAGGCCTCCCCCTCCACTCCACCTGTATTTTTCGTCCCGGCAAGATTTGCATCCTAGCTGCGTCCCTGCTCCTAATATATGTGCATCATGCCACTTAAAAATATCGATTAAAACTGTCTACTTAAAATTACTCGGCGAGACAATAAATTTGTAGTGAAATATATGTCTCTAAAGATAAATAATTTATTGCAGTTGAGTAACATCTTGTGCAGTGTGTGTTGATGTTGCTACTATGCGCGGTAATTTTCTCGGGGCCCAAGTTGGTGTCAGTGTGTGTGCCGTTACGTTTTTGCCCGCCAAGAAGAACCCACAGAGTCCAATACATTGCAAAAGTAAAAAACCAAAAAAATTGTCCATATATTATAAAGAAAGGACAAGAGTGAAACACACACTGATGAAATCTCTTACTTCATCTCTCTGTTTTTGAGATGAGAACTGAGTTCTTCATTCTTATTCAGGTTCAGAGAGAGAGAAAGGTTGAAAAATGAAAATGGGGTTCGGGTTTCTTTTTGTTTTCTGTTTTGTTGAATGAACAGAGAAAATTTCAAAGCTCGTTTTCTCAGAAGAAGATGGCTATAGAGCAATATCTGGAGTCTGGTACTTCTTTGTTTGATGCTCTTTACTGTAAAGAAGAGGAAGAAAAATGGGGCGAAGTTGAAGAAGAAGAAGAAAAGGAGAGTGAAATTCTTTTCAATAATGATTTTAATTGCAAAAAAAATTCTGTTTTCCCAGTGATGTTAATCGAACAAGATCTGTTATGGGATTTTGATGAACTTAAATCTCTGTTCTGCAAAGAAAAGGAAATCTTTTCTGAATCAACAATTATTGTTGAAATCGATTCTTCTCTGCATCTTGCTCGAAAACAGGCTGTGGAATGGATCTTGAAAGTGAACGCTCATAATGGATTCTCAGCATTAACTGCAATTCTTGCAGTTAATTTTCTCGACAGGTTTCTTTACAGTCTTCATTTTCAGAAAGATAAGCCATGGATGATTCAACTTGCAGCTGTTACTTGTCTTTCTTTGGCTGCAAAGGTCGAAGAAACCCATGTTCCTCTCCTCTTAGATCTTCAAGTATGTTCCCGATTCTCTCGAAGATCTTCTTCTGCAATTTTTTTTTATTTTTAATTTATTTATTTGGGTTTGAATTGTTTTAATCTTGATCAACAGGTTGAGAATACAGATTATATGTTCGAGTCGAAAACAATTCAAAGAATGGAACTTTTGGTGCTTTTCGCACTCAAATGGAGGATGAATCCAGTGACCCCTCTTTCATTTCTTCATCATATAATAAGAAGGCTTGGCTTAAAACCCTGTATTCACTTGGAATTTCTAAAGAAGTGTGAAAATCTGCTCCTCTCTATTACGCCTGGTAAACCATACAAGTAACCATTAATTATTAGAACATTTTTTTTATTACAAAAAATAATTTACATTTGATTTCGTGACCGTTCAGATTCAAGATTCGCACGTTATTTGCCTTCTGTTGTTGCTACTGCAACCATGCTTCGCGTTATACATCAAGTTGAACCTTGCACTGCCATTGACTATGGAAACCAGCTTCATGGGATTCTCAAAATAAACATGGTTCGTAATTTTCATTTGTCTTTTAAATTTTTCCCTTGCCTGTTCTTTAATTTTTCGACAAATTTTTTTTTTTTTCCCCTCATAGGAGCAAGTGAACGATTGCTGTGAACTTATTTCAGAGACATCGAAGACTGGTTCAAGTAGATTTTGTGAAGTTCCAAGAAGTCCAAATGGTGTAATGGATGGATTATTATTCAGTTCCGATTGCTCAAATGATTCGTGGGGAGTGGCATCATGCATTTCTTCGACGGATTCTTCGTCGGCTCATCAGCCATTGCTGAAGAAAAGACGGGTGGAAGAACAGTAAATGAAACTGCCATCAATGAGCAGAGTTTTTGTCGATGCTATTGGGAGCCCTCATTAAATACTACCTGGAGAAGCTCATTTTGATTAATTTTGTTAAAAATTAGCTTCCATTTATTATCTCTGCCATCCTGCTTAAGAATTGAGAAAAAACAAGAGAGTTGGTATTGGCAGAAAGAGCTGGCAGTTTAGAGAGAGAGAGAGAGAGATGCAATGAAGAATATCCACATATGGACAAATCTGTATTATTATAAAGTGTTATAATATTTATTACTCCGTCTTACTTCATTTCATTTTTCTCTTATCTTAATTAGATATATTTCTTTATTAAAAAATATTTATTTTATTTATTTAATAATGTACTTCTATTTATTACTTTTAATAATAATAATTTTGATACTTAAATAAGGATAATTTAAAAATTTTCTTTATAAAAATTATATTTCTAATAAAATATGTTTTCTTAATTTATGTAAAACGTCAAATTATCTTATATAAATAAAAACTAGTAATCGCACCCGTTCAATAATATTTATTGAATAAGTTGTAAAAATACAATGCTTGATAAAAATAATACAATAACAAAAATAATAATAATATCTTGTATCCACAAATTGTGAATAATTTGTAATTTCATTTCTTCCTATAAGATTTCTCACTTTAATACATAAATTGTATATTCAATATACAATCAAAAAATATAAAAAAAAGTTATGAATTGCATTTTTTTAACAGTTAATTGTTCATTCTCTAATTTCTTAATTTATTTATTCATATAGAATTGATTATTCAATTTTTTTTTTAATATTCATTCACAACCACATATTATTTAAAACTAATTTTTCACAATTGCGCATACTACTTTTTAACCACATATTCTAAAAAAAGAAAATCAATTTTCAACCATTCAATTGATTGATTTGACAATTATTTTATTTTTTATATTACCTTCTTTCACTTTCAATCATGCATTTAAAACTATTTCTATAGTCTATATCAAACTTACTCATATTCAATGGTTTCAAATACAACGTGACATTTTATTTTTCACCAAGTATTAAAAATGGTCATGTTACACACACACACACAAAACTATTTTTTGTACATGTTAAATAACTGTATTGACCATATTTTATTTTTAAATAGAATAAATTTGATAAAACCTTATATTTTTATTTTCTGTAGAATTCAATGAATTAATTGTTAAAGTCTGTAGTATATATTTTACAAATGGATGTTATTTTAAATTTATAAAAATTAAAAAATAGATAAATGAACAAAATGAGTAAATTTATAAAATTAATCTCAAAATCACGAAAGAGTTTATCGAAACCTTAAGTTGTAAAAATTAAAATGATTCAATTGAATTTAATTAGAAAGATCGGATATCTATTATTTCTTTTCATTTGATAAAAAAAAGATTTGAAATTAATCATTTATGTCAAATTGAAGTTAGGTAAGAAATGATAGATATCATTTTATGACTTAAATGACATAAATTAAAAAGATTAGATATTGAAAAAAGTAAAAAGTATAAGTAAAACTTTTACCTTTATTATTTGAGACAATTTTATGAATGATATATTTAGAGTTTGCTTTCATTTGTTAGCTTATATTGAACTTCTCGTTAAGATCTTGAATTTGACACCTATATTGCATATTTTTTTACTTCAAAATATTACAATAATTATCAAAAGACTAAAAATAATATACAATTTGACCTTTTTATAGATTTTTTATTTTTTACAAATCAATAAGTCATTTATTACATGTCACCTATAAGACTATAATTAATTTTGCATTAATTGAAGTTTCCTAATTCAATTATTAAAATAATTAATAAAATTACAAAGTTTCCTAAAATAGCAGGTAAAAATGGCGGGAAATTATGTGCGAATTTATGTGACGATTATGTTGTTATTATATATACTAGTATTTCACCGGTGCGATGCACGGAAGTTGTTATCCACAATATCGATTTTAATAAGTATTTATAAAATTTTAATGCTTATACGTAATCAACACATATATAAATGCATAAAAAATAATTTTCTATTTCAATAATTATTAGACTTTAAAAAATAATATATCTAATTCAAATTATTAAAAACATCTTTTAATAATACACGTCAATTTATAAATTTAAATATTTGAATTTAATGAATAAAACTATATTTACAAAAATAAGCAATCAAAATAATAATTTTGAAAATCTCGCAATTATCATGATACGACAATTGAATAAAGTTAGAAATTACGAAATTGTACCGAAAATCTTATTCCCTATAATCTTTAAAAATTTACAAAAAATAAGTATGGTTAAAAAATATTAATCATTGTATTAATATTATTAACTTAAAAGAAATAAAAATATTACTCTTCAATATTAACATTCGTTCAATAATTTTATCGATAAATTATTTATAAGTAACACATTTTTTCAACCCACTTTTTAATAACATATATTTCTCCAAAAAATTTCGCAACCACACATTTTATTATAATACTAAAACATAAAGAATTTAAGAATTAATTCTATCAGACTATCTTACTTTCATATATAGTGTAGATTTTCACCAGTGCATTGAACTAAAATTGCTATTCGTAATATCGATAAGCATTCATCAAAATTTAATGATTATACATAATCAATACAAATGCAAAACATATAAAAATAATTTCTCCATTCTCATCATATATTTAACATTTTTCTCAATTTTCATTCAAAAATACTAATACAATAATTAAAAATATGTGTTTAATCTTAATATACGACAATTAAACAACGTTGAAGATCAAAAAACTATTATATCAAATAATCTTTGCACAATTATTAAAATTAAAAATGATTAAAAAATATTAATTATTATTTATCATTATAGTAGACTATTAGAGTGTGTGTGCGCGTGTCTATATATATATATATATATATATATATATATATATATATATATATATATAAATGCATTCATATCTATCTAGATTTTTCATTCACATTTGACGTATTACTATTTTGTATTCACATTAATCTCATTTTTCATTCACATTAACCAAATCATATAAATGATGTACACTTTAGGCGGGAAAACAATAGCTTCTATGGCAAGCTACACTTCTACTTTTATTAATATAAAGATTAATATTAAGATATGTTCCTTCAAATCTAAGGGGTTTCGTTTGCATGTGAATAGAAACTTGACTTTGACTTCATAACTACAGTTTTTCATGATTTTTATTTATTTTTAATTATTGTATGAAAATTTTAATATATTTTGATAAAAATTGTTGAAATAATTTAAAAATTGATAAAAATTATAAATGTCATGAAACGTGTGGTTAGAAATAAATTTGAAGAAAAATATAGTTAAACATAGGCTAAATAGACAATGTCAAACATACTCAAATGAGCTCTCGATGCATAGTAAATCTAATTGAGTCTATTAATAGTGTCATCTAAATTGATGTTGTGATATCAGTGGTACTAGATAATATTACTTAAAAAAATTATGTAGCATACTATTTACCATTAAGGTATATTATTTTATATTTTTGTGACCAAGAAATAATGTCAAATTATTTAATGAATAAAAATATGTTTATTTTTTTATTTTTATTTTTATTTTTTTTGCACATTGTTACATATCCTTAATGGTGCATAAATTTGGGGTTAATTAAATGATTAGTCACTAAACTTTGAGAAATGTTTTCAATGGATAACAGAACTTCAAAAGTTTACTTGTTAGTCATTAAACATTACAAGATTAATCCTGTTAGTCATTGAGTGATAGACGAAATTACATTATGTAAAGTTCAATAACCAATGATAACTTTTGAAAATCAGTGACTTCATGGAAATATTTCGCAACTTTCATTGACCAATCAAGTAAGTAAAGTTCGACGATTAATGAGATTTTTTTTTTGAAGTTTAGTAATCATCTGAAAACCTTACGCAAAGTCCAGTGACTCATGGAAACCTAGTGCAAAGTATAGTGACCAATCATGTAATTAACCTCAATTTTATCAATCTTTATGTTTTTTAGTCTTTTCTATCTTTTTCTGTACTCCTACCCCCATAATTTTATTTTTTCTAGTATCGTCAAACTTAGAAAAAAGAATATTTATACCTGAATAACTAACAAGGTTGTCCGATGACCTCTTTAACATCAAAGACGATCGAAATTGAAGCAGCTCATCGAACTATCACACGCCTATTAGAGTTCATTAAAAATAGATTATAACAAATTGTTATACTCAAAATCAAATTGAGTTACTTGTGTGTGAGCCTTTGAATTCAAGCAATGATGTTTGTGTTGATTTCATTTCATTTTTGGTTACATGTTTACCTCTTTGATCTTAGAGATGTCAACACCTTCTCAATTACCCCTGGTTAAACTATTAATTTTTTCTAAATTTGAAGATAATGGAGAGAATAAAATAATGGGGTATGAGTTAGGAGTGAACAAATAAATCGCCAAATCGTAACAAATGATTTGGTTTGGTTCGGTTTCAAATGTGAAATGTTTTGTTTTGTTTAGTTTGAAAGAATTACAAACTGCCTTAAACAGTTTGGTTTATGTTTCAATTTTCAAAATCGCGGTTTCAAACTGCTAACTTGCTAAATTTTAAAAAATTATAAAAATAAAAAAATAAAGGTAAACGTTTAAAAATGCAGCACGTTTTTGAAAAATAGTTTGGTTTCAAGTTTGTTTTATAGTTCTACCACAGGTTCTCCAATTGATGATTTTGTTGAAGTTCCCAAAATGCTATGCAGGTTATGATGGCCTAAAGAAATGAAAACTAAACAAAATGGGTACTTCATGGAATTGGTTCCATTCCAGTACATAGGCTATTGTCCATTGAAGACATTTTAGCTTTAGTTCAAAATTCCCAATTAAGATTTTCATGTTTAATAAGTATACTTTCAGTTTCATATAATTCCTTACATTTCACTATGCTTCATAATCAGGGGCAGTACTTTATTTTCATGCCAATGTTCCCACCACTCCAGGTCACCATAAATTCAAAAATTAACAAAAATTACTCCCTAACACAACCCAATTATCCCAATTTCACCCCCTACTTTGGTCCTAAACGTGCAAAACCTACAAGTTGGAGAGCATGGGGTACAACATTAAAAACTTGGGGACTCTATTAGAACTGATGCATTGAGTTTATACTAGAGACAATAGTCCTTATCTTCAAAGGAACCACTTCAAAGGAAATGGTTGGTTCCTTAACCAGTTTTTAATGAAAAATTATGGCGAAGAATGAGTTTATTGCATGTTTTTATTAAAATAAATTGCAGGCCTATACTATATATTATTGAGCTAGTTTTAACACCAAAAGTTTTAGCTCGAATAGAAGAATATGTATATTTGAGCTCGTTTGAAATCTACTAATTTATGTGTTAGCAAACCGCGATTTCAAAGCAAAAAATGATTTTATTTTGTTTGGTTTAGAAAATGAAATAGTTTGGTTTGGTTTGGTTTGAAAATCTCTCAAATCGTTTTAAACAGTTTGATTTGAAATCTTGTTACAAACCGCCTAAATCAAACCGCGATCACCTTTAGTATTATGAGTACAGAAAAAGAAAAAGAAATTAAAAGAATAAATACATGAAAATTGATACTCTCTCCATCAAATGAATATAGACTTATTTTTTTCACACAAATTAATAAAATGTAATTAATGTAGTTGTATATCAAAATCTTTCTTACTTTTTACCTAATACTAGTATTTCACCCGTGCGATGCACGAAAGTTATTATCCGCAATATCGATTTCAATAAGTATTCGTAAAATTTTAGTACTTATACATAATCAATACATATAAAAGAATTTTTTATTACAATAATTATTAGAATTTAAAAATTAACATAAGCAATTCAAATTATTTAAAAAATTTTTGAATAGTAAATGTCAATTTATTTATTTAAATAATAAATTATTATTGATTTCAATAATTTTTATGAATTATTAATAACTTCATATTGAAAATGTAAATTTAGTAGTTTTTTAATGGTATATCACATTTGATGTAATATTATGTGTACGAATATTGATGCATGCCAAAGGTATTAACATATTTCTCATAATTTCTACATTTGTCTCTTGTATTTAACGTACTTTTTAATTTTCATTCAAACATCAATCACAATAATTAAAAAAGAAATAGTCAAAATATTTGAATTTAATAAAATTTTATTTGCAAAAATAAGTAATCAAAATAATAATTTTAAAATTTTCATGATTATCATGATACGACAACCGAGTAAAGTTAGAGATTACGAAATTATACCAAAAATTATACCCTATAATCTTCTGTAAATGATACAATTTTAGTATGGTATACCATTAATAATAATGAAAATTTGTTGATCAATAAATCAATTAAGCGACGAATCTATTGTGGCTTAAGTTGACTGCAACAATTACTCTTTTGATTATTCTAGACATATTAAAATGATTTACCTCTTCTATAGGAAATGCTACTTCACTTCATATAATCGGACAAAAAATAGTGTCCCTTCCTTCCGTCAATGGACTAGACCAACTAATACATAAAGTAAGAGCCCAGACCGTTGCCCCTCGTCCGAATTCAAATCTTCATGATTCAATCGTCGTGAGGGGCTTCTCATGTCTAATTGGACAAATTGTTGATTCTACATCTTAACTCAAGCTGGCCATCGAGTTGGGTGTAACCTATCTCACACTTTGATGTGATGCTTGCAAGACATCGAAATTCTTTATCAAGAATGCGTCTAGACGAAACACAATGCTCAGAAAATTTTGCTCATAATAAAAGGCCAAGTTACTAAATTATGTACTTATTGAATAGAGAAAAATTAAAAATTGGGCCATGAATTTGGAACGAGAATTCCATAACTAATGAAAACTTGATAGTGATAGATTTGAATTTGGGAGACAAAATCTTTGAATTCATGGAAGATCAAAACATTTTCTTTCCTAAAATTGTTGCTTTGTCTCAAGGCAAGTAGAGAGAGAATATTGATGGCAAGAGCATCTCCAGTGCTTCACACACTGTCAATTTTGTGTAAGATGTAGACACGAAAATTCGTGGATCTCACTTTAATATATCATTTTTCTCCTCTCTCTCCCGCATTCTCACTCTTTTTCTCCACTTTTCACACATTCCAACCCAACACTCTCCACAATCACACATTCTTCTTCACACTCCCACTACTTTTTTATTAATTTATTTGAAATTGTGTCTATCTCTCTCTTTTTTCTACTTTAAATATCTACATCATCTTCACAATTTAAACTTAAAATAATATATCTATCTTTTTCCCTCTCTTCTAATCCGCATCCCCAATCCATAACCCCATTGGAAATGCTCTAATAATGCTTGCTACGTGTGAGACAAGTGGATGAATGCTTCCCAATGACCCTCAAATTAATTCAATATTTCATGACTTTGAACGATGTTATCTGGCAATATTAATGATAGAACAATAATCTAATAGACTTTATATGTTTAATCCAAATAAAATTAAATTATATAAAAGAAAATGTGACATATTTAATTGAACTTGTCTTATAATGCTAATTAGTCTATTGCTAAAATAACTTTGCTCTATAACTTAATATTTTATTAAGATTTATCGATAACAAAATAATGAATAAAATATGTAGTAAAACAGTGAATAAGAAAATGAGTATAAAGATTAGTCAAGCGCAATCTAAAGGAGTATCAGTGAGTGCAGTAACTTTTATTTCTACTTTTTGCATAAGATTTTTCGTGAAATTATTTTTAAAAAAATTTATTTAAATATATTCGAAAACAACTTCTTGATTATAGAAATAATTTTTGACTTTTTAAAATCTTGTCAAACGGACTCACGACCTATGATGTCGATGATGCATATTTTATCATCATAAAAATGAGAAGGGTCCCAAGACAATAATGGTTGAATAATATATGATGATGGCTGGGGACTTTTGCTTGTTGATCTAAGCTCTATCCTGTTTTGACCTTCGCTCCCTCTTCTCTGTTCTCTTCTCTTTTTCTACTTACAGCTGTAAGAATTGTAAAAGTGGCACCCTCTCCACTGATGTCCTCTAGTAGAATTTGTTGTACATACTGCATCTATGTCAATACCTTTTATAAATTATAATCTTACCACAGTTGGATAAAATTTAGCATTTGTTCTTTTGACACAATCATTACAATTTATAAATTAATTTATGATAATATAATTTTTCAAATCATTTCTTAATCATATAGTACATTTTTTCTCTTCACTTGTTAACCACATTTTAACTAAAAAAATCAAGGGACATTTGCATGGATAACATAAAAATCCATAGTACCAAAAAAATTGACACATTTCCAAAAGATACTAAAAATGACTAATTTTGCTCATGAATTATCCACAATGCCCCTAACATCATTACAAGACAAAAATTATATTAAGCACGTGGAATCAAGAAGTGATTGATGTTATTTCAAAAAAAAAAAAAAAAAAAAAAAAAAAGTGATGTACATCAAATCCCACAAGTACCCAATGAACAAAGGCCTTAGCCAATTGAAAAAAGTTTTAATCAAAAACATTAATTTTTAAAAATAAATAGAAAAAATGCAATTTTTTCCCCATTTCATTTGAATACTAATTCTCTTGCACCAAAGACTTTTTACTCCATCTCCATTAACACTTGAAGAAGATACAATTTGAAGCTTGAAATTCCATTTTGAAAGGTAACCATTTTTATAACATATGAATATGGACATTAAATGTGTTGATGTTTCATTAATTATTCATGTTTCCAACTTATTGCGATCTTGAGACTCATATATTTGGATTTGGATGACAAAACATATGTCCTCATGAATGCATAAAGATCTTTCATTGTTGTGATTTTCTTCATGTCTTAAAGTATTGTGGTAGTTGAGCATTGATGGAAGATATTAGTTTATGTTAAAATTTTTTAACAAAAACCCTAGTTTTTTAATTCCAGTCGCACAGTTCTGACTGTCGTTTTTGACGAGTCATCTTTCATTTTCTACAGTTTTGAAACGTCGAACCCGACATTTTAACTGTCGAATATGTCAGTTCAAGATCAATAACATGAACAAACGAATGCGAGGAAATTGGCACATATTGATGGCTTGGTTCTTGTCATTTCACGGGATTTTGGGGCTTGTATTTGAGCGAGAATACTATTCAACTATCTTACTTTAATACAGTAAATAGATATCATAAAGCATTCTTTATCATATTTTGTTATTGACGGTTCAACATTTATGAACAATTTTTATTGTTGATGAAGAATTTGATAACCCTTGTATTTAAAGCTCAGTCGCATATTACAAACTGTCGAGTTCGACAAGTCATCTGTTAAACTCGAAAGTTTCCCAACGTCGATGCCGATAGTTGAATTGTCGGTTTACACAGTACACCATGAACGATTATAGACAAATATATGCGGAGTTATCCAGTTTATGCTATTGAAGTCCAGAAATGTTCTAGATATGGTCGTATAGGGCACAATCGTGTGACATGTACCAATCTGATAGTGAAAAGTAACATTTAGAATGTATTTTGTGAACCCTCTTTTGGATTGATGTAATATAATTTTATAGTTACGTTGATTTTTAAGTAAATGATGTGTACAAATGCAATTATGTTGTCACAATACAATCCATTTCATTGGTGCTGAAAAAATTATATTTTATAATAATTTTGTTAACTAACGATCTCGACATTTCATAACTTAAATTCTCAACAATTCGTAAACGTGTGTACTACACATCACACAATTTACATTATTTAAAAATTGAAATAAAAATGTAATTTAACAAGACTAAATGAATGAAGTAAGACAATTAGTTCCGTTGTTTGAGATTGAGATCTCTAACTACAAAAGTTATGCAAATTAAAATCAACAATGATCTTTGTTTGTCAAACTGTCGATGTTGACCACAAAATCTAACTGGATCTTGGACCAACATGTCTCAGCTCCTCCCTCTTGAACACGTGGATCTCCTGTGCACTGTGACAAACTATCAGTTTGCAAAGGGAACCGAGGTGGCTCCCGTTTGCACTCCGATGCCAAAGTCAGTACTCACTTGTGGCGAATATATATTGGGTGCGGGAAATATAAGTGTGTAAAAGAGAGAAAAGGGAGTGAGAGAAATATCTTGTTCAGAGTCTTAAATTTCTAACCTCTAACTTGGAGACAATCGTGATTCATTTATAGAGGAACTTCTTGTCTCGGATCACGACACGTGGCATACTTTACACTTGTCATCATCCTAACTTATGGAGGTGACAACCTTGATTTTCAACCTTAATCATTGCTACATTTCGTAGAGGATGGGCACTTGTCACGTCTTGATAAAGGCAGCGTCCCATCACTGACTCCATCTCTCTTCTGGTCAACGCCATAAAGCGCCCCGGGTGAGTATAAAGCACACATCGTCCAGGCGTTAACCAGGTCGGCTAAATGGGTTTGCTTGACGTACCACCTCGGCATTCATCCCATGGTGATTTTTTAGGCCTTAGCTGTGGGTCAAGGTCCGTTGGGCCACTATTGGGCCTTCGCTGGTGGATCATTGTACCTTTCTTTGGGCCCGGATTCAACACTAGTCCCTCAAATCCGAAGGGATCATTCATGGTCGTGTATGATTTTCCATGATTTCACATCAACTTTTTAGGGAGTCAATAATGAAATTCCTTATGTAAGGTTCGGATCCATATTATAGCCGATCTTCTGCCTCGGATTTTCCCTTCTAAATGGGGTCGGGATTGTACTAGCGCGTTTCTTAGGCGGCGCATTTAATTCAGAGGGGCTATTGGTATCTATTTCCAAGAAATATATATATAAAATGGGAGGGGAGTAGCATTTCGCAGCGCGTGGTATTCACTGTGGTAGCTGAACGGTTTTGTTCCTCCCTTTGACGGCTGGCGCTTTGATTAGCCCATTCTCCAAGAAGCATGGGTTAACCACATAATCATACGACTCACAAAAATCAAGGAATTTAGAACGTTTGGATCCCTATAAATCCTTCTTCATTTTATTATTTCCCCTTTTACCAGTTTCCAAGAGTCTTTGCAGCAATACTCTGTCGAAAGCTTGTTCCGTTTTTCTCTTTCCTGCAAGTTTCGAGTCTTCTCCTCAAGGCTTTCTACCCAGCATCCGCCTTTACTGTTCCACAGTTTCTTTACCGGCAAGTTCTTCATTCCCAGTGCACAATTTCAAGCATTCGTCATCTGAAGGTAAACCTCTTGGTCTCTGTATATGCGAGACTTTTCTATTTTTAGTTTCTCATTGTGGGTTTGAAAATTTTGTTTTTGCACCTTGTTTTTCTTTCGTTGAGTCTGACCCACCTTTAAAACAAAAGAAAAAATGGAAAGAGTTGGGGGAATGGGTTCACAGGAAATGTTAGCAATGGCGGTTCCCGTCAGAGATTTCTGCCCCATCTCTTTATCGATTTTTAGTTCCCGCTTCTTTAGGGAGCAGATTAAGAGGAGAAATAGGAAAAACAGTGGCATAATCTATTTGAGTGATTCTGACAGCGAAGAAGATAAACATCAAACTTACATGGCTCATCTGTCATCCGAGGAGGAGGCATCTTTGGCAGAGCTTCGGAGCAAACGAGACAGGGATCTGAGGAGAGAAGAGGCGTCCGGCTCTTATTCTGGTCACCATGACCTTGGCTTAATCGTTAGAGCACCGTTTAGGGCACATAGGGAAGAATTTGGTTTGTCTGCAGAGGAGGTTGCCCAAGTAGAGGAGTGGGTTGACCAGGTTAACAAGGTTTCAGGCTACTACGTCGATCCTGATCCAAACCCCGAGTCATGGGAGAGCAGTGAGGTCGCCACCGAAATTCGAAGGGTTGATTTAGCCGGGGCTTCGCCAAAATTCAGGCTACCAGAAGGGGTCCAATTGGTGCATCCTACATCATCTTGCCGACCTTGCAGCCCTCCTCCGGGCCAGGCGGCCATATGCTACGATGCCCTTTCTTGCGGGATGAGGCTTCCCCTGCACCCCTTCTTCAGGGCGCTACTTAGGAGCTACAACCTGTGCCCCTACCAGCTGGCCCCCAATTTCTGGACACAGGTTGTGGGCACTTGGTTGGTGTGGCAATAGGTCAACCCTGATCATCCGATCTCATTGTACATCCTTCACACTCTCTATACTTTGAAGAAATAAGTTAGAATGGAGAGAGACGTGAGGTCGGACGTCAAGGATTGATACTACTTGTCTCCCAGGGGCTCTTATCCTCCCGTTATCACCGGTCACCCCACCTCAATAAAGAACTGGAGGAACCAGTGGTTCTGGGTCACTGGAGAGTGGCAAAGTTCTCCCGTGGATCCCAGTCCCGAAATTACAGTTCCCCGAACTCTTTCCCTACCTAGTGAGTCTTGCACTTGTTTTAGAGTCTTTAAGTGCCACGTGTCGTCTGCTCTGCTAATTCTCATTTACTTTTCTTGGCTGTTTACTAACATGTCACCGGTATATGGCAGGGGACACTTTTGCTCACCTCCTCCCCGACGTAGACCTAGAGACCGTGAGACGCTTGTTTGCATACAAGGTGAGTTTCCAAGGGGTCATTCGGAAAAACAAACTGTTTGTTAAACACGGTCTTATGCGAGCTATGGGTACGTTCGTTTCCCTACTACTGCTTTATCTTACACTTTTTCTGCTCGTAGCCTCATCATCATTTTTTTTTTAGGTTCCAAGGAATTTCCAAAGATCTCTTTAAAGGGTCTTATGGCTAAGAAGATCTCTCCTGCCCTGCGCCACAGCAGCGAGATTGAAAGAAGGCAGAAAGCGGTTCTGGCTAACCTTCAAGTTGGGGTAGCGAAGGAAGTATCTGAGAAGTCTACTGCCCAACTTCAGGGCCCCCTTCCAGCTCTACTGTCACCGCCCACTCTGCTGCCAGTGGGTCCTCAACAGCCCAACATTGAGGAGGAGGCAGATCCTGAGAGAGGTATGGCCAAAGGGAAGGGGAAGAGGTCGGATAGGGGCGGATCCAAGAGGGGAAGAGAGACTAGGGACACCTCAGTGCCACCTATCTTGTCTGAGGTCATATCTGAGCAGGCATCGGAGGAGGAGTCTGCCCCCTTGAAGAGGCTCAGAAGGGGTAAAGGGAAGGAGTCCACATCCGCACCTCCGCCAACAATAACTGAAGATTTGGAGGACGAGCCACCCGTGTCTATTCTGAGCTTGAATTATGAAGTGACACCTGAGGGAGCAGAAGAGCTCATTCATATCAAAACTAGCATCCTCCCTAGAGATGTCGCCTTCAGCCCTTCGTTGTTCGATTCCCCCAGTTCCCCTCCAGCCGTGCGGCCCTGATTACTGAGCAGTTTTGGACAGAGGGTTGGGCTGCCTTCTCCTCCAGTTCCACTCCGTCTCGGAAGCTACTCGCTGCCAAGGCTATGAACGCTAGAACTCTAGCCCTCATTGACGAGGTAGAGTCCTCCGTGAAGGTAGCTCAACGGGACAAGAGAGACGCTGAGACTGCTCTCCGCCATGCGGATA
The DNA here is from genome assembly GCA_963555705.1 of Ligustrum vulgare. Classification (NCBI taxonomy): domain Eukaryota; kingdom Viridiplantae; phylum Streptophyta; class Magnoliopsida; order Lamiales; family Oleaceae; genus Ligustrum; species Ligustrum vulgare. The sequence continues at coordinate 50,302,443 of OY743174.1, forward strand.
ATATGCTCAAGGAGATCAATGACCTCAAGGCCCAGCTGTCCATAGCCCGTAAATCTTCTTCAGAAGAGAGGGCTAATGCGAAGCGCCTCCAGGAGGACAATGATAAACTGAAGCATGATCTTCGGTCTTCTGAATCAGACCTGGCGGCTCTGTGCAAAAGGCTGGATGATTCCAACCGAGCGCAGTCAATCACCTCTGAAGCTTTGTCTGCGGCTAACGCAGCCAACTCTAAGCTAGAGGCCGAGGTGGCAGCAGCCGGCAAAAAATTGGAGAGAGAGGTGGAAGCTAGGAGGAAGGCAGAGGAGGACCTTGCCTCTTTGGAGAAGCATATGCAAACGAGGATCACTGAGGTCCTGGAGCAGACTGTCATGACACGGGTGGAAAATGCTTTAAATACCAGAGTGTCGGAGGCTGTCCAGAACTTCAAAGATACTTTTGAAGAGACCCCAGAGTATGAGGCTATGGAGCGGGTTTTTGGGAACTTAGGGGCCAGGATGGCTTTGGGGGACGTGAAGGAAGTATTTCGGACTTTGGACTTGTCCTCCATCGAAGCCTTATACCCCGAGCCTCAAGATGCTCCGCGGATCCTCTGGATGCATCCGACAAGGGCTCTTCAGAAGATGTCCCCCCTCAATAATCATCTCCTATCTTTGTCCTACCGTTAGGTTTTTGTTTTTGTTTTTTTTTTAAGTGCCTCGACACCTGACATTGTAAATGTATCATTCATTCAGTTTGTAAATGCCTTACTTTTATGAATGAAATGACTTATTTATATTTTGTCCAGTATTTTGGCAGCAACGTTTCAAACTGTTTAAGCATGAGTATTTACAAGTGCGGATGTCTTGTAGTTGTAAATGTCTTGTATGATGATGTAAAATGCACTTGAATTGTATGATAAGATGTGTAGTCCAATCCCCCAGATCTAACAAAGTTAATGTATCCACGTTCACGTTTGCTAATTAGGTCTGATTCTGACCAACTTTTGAGCAATTTTACCTTATACTCTGTAACACCTACATTTACAATTTTATATGAACTTCTGTTAATGGCGTGAACATTTTCAATCCGTACGTAGTGATTGTGGTGTAAGTTCACAGGGGTCCTTCGTTTTTAACGAAGTTCGCGCTTGGCGGAGGCATGTGGTTTTGCAACCAATACAATATAGGAACTTTTACGTTTATCCTTTATGCTTGATTACATAGTACTTAGTACATATGTCTTGCAAACGCTTCGTCTGAATGTATGTATGAAAGTATCAACCATTTTGCGGAAACGTTTAACACTTGAGAGAGCATTCTTTGTGTTCGAACTAACTTAATCCATCCACGTTTGCTGATTATATCTGACCCTAATCAAGAGTTCCAGTTTATATGACAACATTTGGCTAACTATGAATGCTTCTAAACACAGATGTCGTATGAACGTATTGCATGGTTAATGAGTATAGTCCCTCAGATCTGAGTAGTTTGAGGCATTTATGCTTACCAGTGAGATCTGATTTTGACAAACATTTGAACGTATCTAAGTCATACTTTGTAAGATATGCATACGCAGTTTCGGTTGTACTAACACTTTTACGGTGCTAGCGCACTCAATTATTACGCAGTGATCACCGTGTGGGCTTTATAAGAGTCCCTTGTTTTCGAAAATTTCTATGCATAGCGGGGCGTATGGTGTCATGACCAAAGTAATTTTGGAACTTGCATTTATCCATTACGTTTGTCTAATATAGAATTTAACGTAATTTCCAACGCAGTTGACCCACAGTTTTATGAAACCACATGATAATGTTGCAATCATTGAGGAGGAATTTAGTTTATTGAAAATAACGACGAAGGTGGTCCGTATTCCAAGGATTACATAGGGGTACTCCAGATAGGTATTCAATCATGTATGGTCCAGGCACCACCTCGGCGAATACTTTGTAAGGGCCTTCCCAGTTAGGACCTAGAGTGCCTACTCCTAGTTCTTGTGTTGAAGGAAGGACCTTTTTGAGGACCAAGTCCCCAATATTAAAGCGTCGACTCTTCACTCTTTTGTTGTAGTATCGAGCCATCTTTTTATGGTACCTAGCCATCACCACCTGGGAATCACTTCGCTTCTCTATGAGGAAATCTAAACCAGCCCTTTGTGCTTCCTCGTTTCTAACTTCGTCTTAATGGATTTGACGAAGCGAAGGGATCCCAATTTCAACGGGGCATACCGCCTCGGCCCCGTACGCTAGTGAGAAAGGCGTTTCACCTGTAGCGGTGTGGGAGGTGGTTCAAAGTGCCCATAGCACTTGTGGGAGTTCATCTACCCATGCGCCCTTTTTGAATTCCAACTTCATTTTCAAGGTATTTTTTATGGTTTTGTTCACAGCTTCGACCTGTCCGTTGGCCTGTGGGTGATGTGGAGATGAGAATAGTTTCCTAATTCCCAAATCGTCGCATAACTCATCGACACTTCTGTTTTTGAACTGTTTCGCATTGTTACTAATCAACGAGTGCAGTACCCCAAACCGGCATATGATATTTTTCCAAATGAACTTGGTGGTGTTGGCCTCGGTGATTCTCATCAAAGGTTCCGCTTTGACCCACTTGATGAAGTAATCAATTGCTACTATCGCGAAGCAATTGTTACCAGCACCCCTAAACATAGGCCCAATAATGTCAACCTCCCACTTTGCAAAAGGCCAAGGGCTAGTTACCACAGTTAGCTTGTGATGTGGCTGATGTGGTATGATTGCGTGTCTTTGGCATTTATCGCACTTGCAAACGAAGTCATGAGAATCATTTCGCATAGTAGGCCAAAAATATCCCTGTTTGAAGACTTTCCGAGTTAGTGATAATGCCCCCACATGGTTGCCACAGATGTCCTCATGGATTTTTCTCATCACATACTGCCCTTCCTCTGGCCCCACACATCTCAGCAAAGGAGAGGTGTAACTCCACTTATAAAGTTGGTCGTCCAAGAGTACAAAATTAGCAGAGTATTTTTGCAATTCTCGAGCTGCTTCTGGCTCGTTTGGTACTGTCTGATGCTTCAAATAGGCGATCAGAGGGTTCATCCAGGATCCCTCTTCTTCAATCGCCAAAATCTCCAATCCTGGCTCAATAGAGGAAGTCAACATGTGCTCAACTGGGATTAGATTGTGTAACTCTGAATCGCTGCTACTTGCTAATTTGGACAAAGTATCGACGTTGGAATTTTCTGCTCTGGGGATATGTTGCAACTCCATTTTCCCGAAATGTGCAGTCAAATCTCTTACTTTCTTCAAGTAAGCGACAATAGAAGGTTCTTTGGCAGAAAATTGCCCATTGAATTGGCTCACAACAACCTGTGAATCGCTGTTAGCCACTACGGACTTAACTTTCAAGGCTTTCGCGAGTCTTAGCCCGGCTATTAACGCCTCGTATTCAGCAACATTGTTCGAGGCTTTGAGTTCAAAGCGGATTGCACCGTGTAATTTAAACCCCTCTGGGCTTACTAACAATATTCCTGCGCCAGATCGTCCATCAGCCGAGGACCCATCAACGAACAATCTCCACTCTTGGTTGTCATATTGGTTGTCATCCGTGTTATCTACCATTTCGACCTCAGGGGGATGTGTGAATTCAACTACGAAGTCCGCCAATGCTTGACCCTTTACAGCGGTCCGAGGCGTATAATGTAGGTCGAACTGGCTGATTTCTGTTGCCCATTTCAGTAATCTCCCGGAAACGTCCAGTTTTTGCAACACTTGTCTCATGGGAAAGTTGGTGAGCACGTGTATGGAGTGTGACTGAAAGTAGGGACGAAGTTTACGAGAGGCTTTGATTAATGAGATAGCAAGTTTCTCCATATCTGGGTAACGCGTCTCGGCGTCCAGCATAGCTTTGCTTACATAATATACTGGAAACTGACTCCCATCCTCCTCTCTGACTAATATGGAGCTAACAGCCTCTTTTGATACGGCCAGATATAAGTAAAGAGGCTCTCCAGCCTTCGGCTTTGATAGCAAAGGGGAACGTCCCAAAGAAGCTTTCAGGTCGGCAAACGCCTGCTCGCATTCTGGTGTCCATTGGAATCGCTTTCCCCCCTTTAGGACCTTGAAAAACGGCAAGCATTTTTCAGTGGATTTTAAGACGAATCGGTTCAAGGCCACAATTCTTCCCGTTAAGCTTTGCACTTCTTTTGGATTTCGAGGTGATTGCATGTGTAGGAAAGCATTGATTTTGTCCGGATTGGCTTCGATTCCCCTCTTATTCACCATGAATCCGAGGAATTTCCCAGATGCTACCCCAAAAGCACACTTTGTTGGGTTGAGTTTCATCCGATATTTCCTCAAAACATCGAATGCTTCTGACAAATGGATGATATGATCCGTGGCTACCATGCTTTTGACTAGCATGTCATCAACATACACTTCCATAGTGTTTCCAAATTGTTTCGAGAAAATGCGGTTTACCAGTCTCTGATAGGTAGCTCCCGCATTTTTGAAGCCAAATGGCATAGCTCTGTAGCAATAGAGTCATCTATCTGTGATAAACGAAGTATGCTCTTCATCCGGTTCAAACATGGGAATTTGATTGTAACCGGAGTATGCATCCATGAAGCTTAACAGTTCGTGTCCTGGCGTGGAGTCGACCAGCTGATCGATCCGGGGCAGTGGAAAGCTGTCTTTGGGACATGCCTGGTTCAAGTTGGAGAAGTCAATGCACACCCTCGGTTTCCCATTGTGTTTTGGTACCAAAACAGGATTTGATACCCACTTCGGATATCGGGACTCTCTGATGAAGCCATTTTTCAATAGCTTTGCGACCTCGTCTTTTAAGACCTCATACTTGTCCGAACTCATGGGCCTTCTCTTTTGCCTATGCCCAGGGCTCCGGGGATCCAGCTGGAGCCTGTGGCATGCCTCTTTAGGATCGATTCCAATCATGTCAACATGCTTCCATGCGAGTACATCGAGGTTTTGAAGTAAGAAGTTCTTCAATTGACTCTTGTATTCGGTCTGCGAATCCAGTCCGATCTGTAATTCTTTGATTGGATCAAGTGGGTCTACGCCGAAGCATTCCAACTTTTCGGCTGGGGTGGGACAATTGTCACCCGCCATTCTAGGGTCTAGATCTGCCAAATCCTCCTCCAATCTCATCGTAGCATCCTTATCACCAGAAGACCCTTCACCCAATCTTTCAGGGTCTGGAGCAGCCTCGGCCATGACTACGTCGCCGATCATGTTCAAGCTTCGATCTTGAAATCTTCGAATTGCATTTGTGTAACAGGCCCGTGACTCGGTTTGGCTTCCCCTAACAGTTGCAACGTCGTGCTCCGTGGGGAACTTCATGCAAATGTATTTCGTATGTGTCACGGCTCCCAAGTCGATGAGACCTGGCCTCCCAATTGAAGCATGGTAGGAGGAGATTTTATCTACCACCAAAAATTCCATGGGGGTTCTGGAAAGAGTCGGTGCTTGCCCTACTTCGGTCATAAGGGTTATAGACCCCCTGGGGGTTATGCTGTTCCTGGTGAACCTATATATCGGGTCTGGGACTGGGATGAGTGGAGTGCTGATCCCCATCTTATCAAAAGTTACCCCGTAAATCACATTTACCGAGGCACCATCATGCACCATCATTCGTGATATCCCATTCCAAGCCACCACCACCCTGATAACCAATGCGTCGTTGTGTGGGAAGTGCACTCCAACGGCATCGTCTTGTGTAAATGTGATAGATTCTGTCCGAGGCATCCCAACAGGATGTGAATGGATATGACAATTCACGTTGGCGGGCTGCTTGGCCTCTCTTATATACCTCTTTTGGGAGTTGTTTGTGTTCCCACCTGGGTGGGGGCCTCCCAGTATTGTGTCGATTTCACGAATGGGGAGGTCGGCCACAGGCACAGATGGTTCCCGTGTATCTTTAGCATGCGCCGAGGCGGTATCCTGGCCCTTATTCCTGGCCGTTTGACGATTGTCAATTCTCTCCTTAGTTGAGTTCTTCCACGGAGCTCTCCTATCAGCTTGGTTGAACTTCTGACCACCAGTTATTTGAGTTCTCCCTGTGTCGGGGGGAAAGTCACCTCCCCTTCTCCCCTGCGCCTTTTGGTCAGCTAACATGTGGCTTTCCCTGCAATCCTCCGTTGCGTGACAGTAATATCTGTGATAGGCGCAGTAAGCCCCAATCATGGGTTGTTTTCCACTTCGGCCGCTTTTCACTCTCCCTTGAGCCGTGGGAGGATTTTGAGAAGGGGTGTTAGAGTGCAAGTGAGGGATAGCTTCCGTGATTTCTGCAGCAAAGCTAGATCCTGTCCCTGGAAATGGTCGAGGCGCGCCACCTCGGTTACCGCCGACCCTGTCCTTGTTTTCTCCTTTCTTGAGGTCCGCTTCATTGGGATATCCAAGGTTATATCTCCCTTGGAGATAATTATCTCTGGCCCTAGCCATTTCCTCCGATATAATATCTTCCTTCATCAGGTCTACCAGGGTATTGTAATCCCTTGGTTTCCTGCTCCGGACATCCCTCCAGAACATGCTGGTCATATCTAGCCCTCCTTTTAAAGCGGAAAACATCTCCGCTTCTGTGATATTTTCGCAGATATGCATCTCTTCAGTAAACCTAGCTAGGTAACTTTTCAGAGACTCGTCCCTTCCTTGTCTTAGATCCTGAAGGCGTTGGAGCGGGAGCTGGCCAGGCCTGTAGGAAACAAAGCCATTTTCAAAAGCCGTCTTCATATCTCTCCAACTGTGAATGCTGCCAGGAGGGAGTTTTTTATACCATCGTATGACACTTCCCTCAAGGGTTAAAGCAAAGGCTTTACATTTCAATGTCGGGGTGGCTCCGGCTATGATAAGTGTTATATTCACGTTTATTTTATGCACTTATACCCTTGAATATACCATAATGTGATTCTATCTAAGTATTATTAATGCATTTTATGTTTTATGTTGTATAGGATCCTAAAAGAGGAGAAAAGAAGAAAAAAGGACCAAATTGCACTAAAAACTGAAGTTTGGGGACTTAGGTGCAAATACCTTTACGGCCGCAAGCAAAAACCTTTACGGCCGTAAGTGCATGATTGAAACAGACAAAATTAAGCAGAAAAGATGTTACGGCCATAAGAAACATCTTTACGGCCGTAACCTTCAAAGAGTGAAAAATGTGCAGAAACACAGTTACGGCCGTAAAGGGACATGTCACGGCCGTAACCTTCAAAAGATACAAAATCAGCAGAGACTCAATCAGGGCCGTAAAAGAATCTTTACGGCCGTAAATCTTAAAGTCAAAAATTTCCTTATTTCCATTCTTTCCATAATTTTGGATTTCTTGCTCCCAAAGCTAGGGCACGAAAATTGAAGTTATAAATAGGGAAGTTCATGACAAGAAAAAGAGAAGAATTATTTTTTGAGAGCCACCAATATCAAGGTTTGAAGAGAAGAAATTCGGGGCAAAATCAAGGTGAATCAAGATAATATTTTTGGGGAATTCTTTATGGCAATGCGTGGCTAGTCTTCTCAACCTAGTTCAAGGGGGACGTTGTGTTCATATTATTTTATTATTCATTCCTCAAACTCGTAACTTAGTTCTTGTTTTTATGTTTTATTTATTGGATTTCTCATGAACATTAATTTCGTCAAGACAATGTATTGATTGATTAAGGCCTTGTCTTTTAATTATTGTGTTGATGTTTGCTAATTTGGGTAATTGGATTCGTATTTGTCTTGTTATCCAAATCATAGTAGCAATTGGTAATTTTATATTTCCATATGAAAATCCAATCTAGATTATCAATTCGAGCATATGTAATTGATAATTTAGTTCACCTAATTCTTCTTGTTTTCACATAGTTCATGCATTAAATCTAGGGAGCTTATTCTAGGTTGTTCATTCACTCTAAATTGATTGGAGAACTAATTCTAATTGATTATTATTAAGGAAGAATTGGATTAATTAGAGCTTTTTGATTATTCCGGGTGATAAATAAAACAAAGGAAATAGTACATGCGTTGCTTGGGGAATGAAAATATTATGATAGGGCACAACCGAACCTGAGAACTAGGATTCTTTATTATTTGATTTTTATTCCAGCTGTTTTACATCTTTATTTGATTATTTAGATTAATTGCAATTTTCAACTCAAAACCCCCCCTTATAATTCTAATTGACATGGCATTAAATTAGTTTCCGTTCCTCGTGGGATCGACCATTGCTTCCGCTATCACATTTAAATTTGAGTTTTGGCAAGTAAGGAAATTTAATTAATTCTTGGTGCATCGCGACACGCACCAGGCTATTTCCATGCTGGCGCGGTAATTTAATAGGTGATCATCAGGATCACCTTGGCCAGAGTATTTTTCTATTTCTGGCATCTCAAAGTCATGAGGTACGGGGCATCTACGGAGGCCCTCTGTGAAGGGACTTACTTCCTCTTCGTCATCCAACTCGTAAGAGGGCAGTTCACTGTTTTCATCGTGATCGGAATACATTGGACCATGGTATTGGTCGTAGGGCGGCGGAGCATACTCTTGCCTTTGTAGTGGCAAAACATGGCCGTGGTTTAGCCTTCCGTGGGTTGGTAACTCGTTGTGAGACCTTGTCTGAACTGCTTCGGCTCTTCTTTCCTGCCTATTCCTAGGCTCATGTGCTGATGCCAACCTTTCTGCTCCCGTACCATGTTGGTCCTTATACATTTGACCATGCGACAAGGCTTCTTGGCGCGTCGCTCCCGCCTATTTCTAGGCTTTGCGGCACTGTGCCGACCTGGGTCCGTTTTCCCCCGTCGTTGGCCCATGAATAACCCTCCTATTCGGCTGAAAATACTGTCGGATTTTGCGGGAGAAGCCTCCCTGTGTCTAGGTGGGAGTGGGTTTTGTTCTTCATGTGCTTCATGCTCCGGGTCTCGCTCTAGGAGGACTTGGATTCTACCTCGGCATATGCCTGTGGATCTTGATAATAATATGAGGCAGTGGCCGTCTCGGATGGTGAATAATGTGGCTGTGGGTATTGCTGAGGCATCATGGGTTCGTTCATAACATACCCTCTGGCCATAAAGGCATTCATTGCAGCAGTCTGTTCTATCTGCTGCTTCTGCATTTCCAGCATTTGAGCTGCCATGCGTGTCATGTCACGCATCATGCGGCGATTTCGGTGTCGACGAGGTGGGTTAGGTTGTGCCACTTCCTCATTGGCGTTTTCATGGAGTCCTTGAGGAACCTCACCCTCGCTGTATTGGCCACTTCTTCCCCTACGGGGGTTAACATCACCATCACTTTCGTTCATGTTTAGGGAAATTCCTTAATCTTATCTTGTCTTTCAAAGATGTGTGGACTTTCGTTTCGAAAATCCCCGCCTTTTCCAAGGTTACTTAAACTTATATCTCAAAGTTATTTTCCAAGGTTACTTAAACTTATATCTCAAAGTTATACGCCTTTTCCAAGGTTGTTTACACTTATATTTCGAAGTGTTATGCCTTTTTCAAGGTGAATACACTTATGTTTCAAAGTTTTGAGCCTTTTTCAGGGTTCACGAACTTGTGTTTCAAAGCTCCTTACCTTTTCAAGGTTCACGAACTTGTGTTTCAAAGCTCCTTACCTTTTTCAAGGTTCATAAACTTATGTTTCAAAGTTTTAAACCTTTTTCAGGGTTCACGAACTTGTGTTTCAAAGCTCCTTACCTTTTTCAAGGTTCACGAACTTGTGTTTCAAAGCTCTTTACCTTCTTCAAGGTTCACAAACTTATGTTTCAAAGCTCCTTACCTTTTTCAAGGTCAACCGGCTTATCTTTCAAAGCTCTTGCCTTTCTCAAGGCCAACCAGCTTATCTTTCAAAGCTCTTGCCTTTTTCAAGGCCAACCGGCTTATCTTTCAAAGCTCTTTGCAGTTATCTGTTCTTTTGTGAGAGGTTCTTCGTCCTTTTTCAGGACTACCTTTCTATGTGTGGCTTTTTACCACGTGTTTTCGTGGTTAGCAGTATGGTTTCCCACAGACGGCGCCAAAATGTTGACCACAAAATCTAACTGGATCTTGGACCAACACGTCTCAGCTCCTCCTTCTTGAACATGTGGATCTCCTGCGCACTGTGACAAACTATCAGTTTGCAAAGGGAACCGAGGTGGCTCCCGTTTGCACTCTGATGCCAAAGTCAGTACTCACTTGTGGCGAATATATATTGGGTGCGGGAAATATAAGTGTGTAAAAGAGAGAAAATGGAGTGAGAGAAATATCTTGTTCAGAGTCTTAAATTGCTAACCTCTAACTTGGAGACAATCGTGTTTCATTTATAGAGGAACTTCTTGTCTCGGATCACGACACGTGGCATACTTTACACTTGTCATCATCCAAACTTATGGAGGTGACAACCTTGCTTTTCAGCCGTAATCATTGCTACATTTCGTAGGGGATGGGCGCTTGTCACGTCTTGATAAAGGCAGCGTCCCATCACTGACTCCATCTCTCTTCTGGTCAACGCCATAAAGCGCCCCGGCTGAGTATAAAGTACATCGACCAGGCGTTAACCAGGTCGGTTAAAGGGGTTTGCTTGACGTACCACCTCGGCATTCATCCCATAGTGATTTTTTAGGCCTTAGCTGTGGGTCAAGGTCCGTTGGGCCACTATTGGGCCTTCGCTGGTGGATCATTGTACCTATCTTTGGGCTCGGATTCAACAGTCGAGATAGATGATTTTTCTCGACACTTGGACAAAAATTGAATTTAACGTAAGTTCTCAATTGATAATCACCAAATCAAAACACAAAGCTTCAACCCACATACCACCAAAAAGTGAAATCATTTTCTACATGGTCCACACCAAAAAAAGAATCAAAATCATCATGACTCAAACCATAATTAAAAAGAAAATAGGCAAATATCTTCCACAAATTTATTTCATGTGTTAAAATACAAACGAATTAAGTAGGACAATTAGTTATGTTTCCACAAATCATTCCACACACGCAACTCTCTTCAGTGATGCAATTTGACCTGCAACCAATGAACACTAATAACTTGATTCAAAGATTAGGATCTACAACGAAAAGCGTCAAATCTTGATTCCATTCAAAAAAGAGTTCGAGTAGAAAAATCTAGGTAAGGTTGTCCTACAACAATTAATATAGGATCAAATCCTTAACACATTTAGACCATGAAATGAAAATCCCATTAAGAATTGCAGGAGCCCGGAATCTTTATCAAGAAAATATAAATTTTCCATCTAGGTAAACGTATTTAAATTTGCAATCAATGTGTTTGATACATATACTCACCTTGAATTCGCTATTGACTTTGGCTATGCCAACAATGGTGGTCTTTGAACGCCCCGTAGGCTTTTCTAAAGCTATCAATGTACAGAGACATGCAACAATATATTATTATACCCAATATCCAATCAATTCCTTGCTCATCAAATGAAGCAAGAAATTACAGGATAGTAAATTTTTATGGGAACTGAACAATTCCTTAAACAACATACGCTTACCTACTCTTCAGGTTTCTCTTTCCTCATCGCCATCGGTGCCAAAATTTGCATATTTTGGGTTGAACAGTTTTTTTTTTTTTTTTTGAGAGAAAGGGTTTTCTGTTAGTCTTTAAATTTGAGCTATGTTTGACTTGTTAACGAATAAATTTTATTAAAAGTTAATTGGAATGTGTGATTATAAGGTTTATGAAAATGATCAATTTGAAGTGACATACGAATGACAATGTTCTAGAAAGTTTTCTAAGTGTCGTCTAAGCATAAAGCTCAAGAGAAGTGCTCGGTCTCGAACAATGCATGTCTAGATGAAATTTATTAATTTTTTATTTTTTTTATATTTTAAAAACTTTTTATTTGATTTTAATTTCAAGTTTTAAATGATTTTACATGTAAAAGTAAAAATGAAAATACGTTAGAAAATTCCAAAAAAAAAAAAAAAAAATTGTAAATAAACATATCAACCTTTTTTTTACATACAAAATATCAAAAAAAATAATTATTCTCAAAATTTCAAAGTAAACACAATTTTCAATTTTGGAAAATAATTTTTCAAAATTACAAAAAGAACACGTTTTAAACAATCTCAAAACAAACATTAAAATCGAAAAAAACTCAAATACAAAGTGACGCCCCCTAAGTATTTGAGTTTTTAAACCTTCTTTCACTACAAAAAAAAAAAAAAAATGCTTTTATCGACAGACATTTCCCTCGGTAAAGCTACGAAATCCGTCGGAATAACATATTTCCAACAGAAAATCCGACAGTGACAATAGCGTCACTATCCTTTTCGAATGGCCAAAAAGGATTCATCGCAACAATTTTCTGACAGTCCTAATGTTCCGACAGTCATAGAAGCCATCTGAAATATATTTTTGACGGATATTATGACTCTTCGAAAATTATTTTTTCATGGATGTTACTAACCGTCGAAATAATATTTTCCGACGACGGCTGAAATAGCCGTGAAAACTTACCGACGACTTTTAGTACACGTCGGAGATATCATTTCCGACAGCATTTTCTGTCTCCGTCGGAAAATTCGGAAAATGGGTATTAATTTTTCTAAATATTTTGAATTTTGTTATCTTTTATTATATTTCTCCATATTAAATAAATCTCCCATATTTTAATACTAGCTAACTTTATAAAATAGCATTTGTTTAATCGTAATATGTTAAAATTGAAGTACAAAAAAATAAATAGCATGAACTACAAAATATACACAGCTACAAAAATAAATAACATATACTTACAACTCAATTGCTTGTTTTTAATACTATTTAGTCCTTAATCCCAAAGGAAATTTTGAATTTGGTAAATTTAATTCACCGAGTATCTCTCGGATATGTGCTTGCACCGTCTCTTAAATTGAGGCTCTAAGATTTTCCTTCAGCGTGTTTTAGTCGATCGGACCGGCCGAACTATCCACTTGAGGTTGATCGAAACGACAGTTTCGGTTGAACGCCACTCGACCGAAACTGACTGAGGCTGTGTAAAAATTTCTCAACAGAAGATCGGTCGATCGGAAGGAACTTCGATCGACTGAAAGATACTGGAGCTCAAATCTTCAACTTTCTTCATGTCTTAGCTTCCACTTGATTTTTTGCTTCTTTTCTTAACTTATTCACTTTATTTAGCCTCGAATCTTGAACCTCTTCGGCGTCGAATCTCGTCATGGATTCCACTGGCACGTGCATCAAGGTTTAACTTTTTCGGATCTCATCATCCCTCCCTTTTGAAAAGGATTCGACCTCGAATCTTGCTTGACTACACTAGTGTGAGATTCATTGACCTTTGATCTTGTAACATTGTGGACCAAAGGTTCGTGTGATGAAGTTGGACCTTCTCGATTCTCATCATCCTCTCCATCTAGAGAGAGATTCGACCACGAATCGACATGTGCAAAATCAATTTGTAGGTGTTGCCAAGAGCTTGAAAAGAGCCAACACCGCAGAGTATCAATTTGGATTTTATTCGATCTGGAACCCGTTCTTTCCTCGAAAGGAACCATATTCAACCACCCGGATCAAATACGAGTTGCCTCCTACCATTGTTGGTGTTTCGGTAATTTTTCTGACATTGACGTGGAAAAATCAAAAGCTGGTATTTTGTTGGAGAAGATGATCAAGCCTCCAAAGAACCTGCAAAAAAGGCAACGAGGGTTGGTGTAAGAATTAGTATTCTGAAGGAGGAGAAGATAATAGAGAAAGAATATTTAAGAGCTTATGAAAATATGAATATTTGTGTATCTAATTATGAACGAATGAGGCCTATTTATAAGACTTGGAATAAGTCTCTTCATCCTAGTAGGAAAATAATTCTTAATTAAAAGAAGTTACCTTATATAGAAATACTTCTTAAGTGAATTGGATTCTCTTTTAGTAAAAAGAGTTTATGAATAGATGGGCCCATATGTCGGGTTTATCCTATGATTATCAAGAGACAGGTCGGTCAACGAGGTCGGGCTTGCCTAGAAGAAATAGGTCAGCCATATTCATGACCTTGATATCAATCATTTATTAAATCATGTTTTTTACATAACTCGAGATTTATGCAGATCTTTGTAAATGAGATCGGCCCAAAATGTGACCTCAGGCCGTAGAAGAGGTCGGCCCAAAATGTGATCTCGGGGCATAGAAGAGGTCGGCCCAAAGTATGACCTTGGACCTCAAACATAAAAGTAAAAAGTAATATTCTGATAATGTAATGATCAAAAAATATACCGATCATTAGCCTCCCGTGCATTAGATGTCGGGTTTCGGCCTCTAGACGTATGTCATATCAAGTGTAATTATTGTTTGAAAAGGTCTACCATGAACCTATGTTGGACGAACAAGCCCGAACATGAGGACCCAAGTATTTAAGTTTTATTCGTAGTGCTCGGGGTCATGTACTCATCATAAACCCCCATGTATCCTGTATCGAATTCGAGGAGAGATGGACGCACAGTAATGAGATATCGTGATTTTGGTAGGATGTGATGTGATGTGACGTGATGGTTATGCTATGGGAAAATAAAAAGAGCTTATGTTAAGTAAGGAATGAGTCCAAACTTGTGCTAAGCAATAATAAGTGAATTTCGTGTCATGTAATGAGCTCGAGCTGAGAAAGAAATAAGTTGAGCTCATGTTGAGTAATGAGCTTGAGCTTATATTTAAACAAAGAATAAGCTGAGCCTATTAATTAATAAGCTCGAGCTTTTTTTAGCGAGAATTAAGCTCAAGCTTATGTTTTGTAATAATAGGCCTAGCTCATGTTAAGTGATGAACTTGAGCTTAACATAAGTAATAAGCTTGATGTTGAGTTATGAGACATTGTAAATTATTTACAAGGAAATAATTTGTAATGCATTGCCATATGAGACATTATAAATTATTTGTAATGAAATCATTTATAATGCCTTACCCTATGAGACATTGTAAATTATTTGTAAGAAAATAATTTGTAACGTCTCTCATTGTAAATTATTTGACTTTGTGTTTTTGGGAGATAATTTGTAAAGTCATGCTTTGACCTTGTAAATCATTCCCAATGTGATTGTATGGTAGGTTTTCCGCAATTATCATAGTTGTTTTCGTTCTATGATTGGAGGGCATAGTACAGTCAAGCAAGATTCAAGGTCGAATCATTTTCAAGAGAGAGAGGGGATGATGAGATTCGGGAAAGTCAAACCTCAATGCACGTACCGGTGGGACCTATGACGAGATCCGACGTCGAAGAGGTTCAAGATTCGAGGCTAAACAAAGTGAATAAGTTAAAAAAAGAAGCCAAGAATCAAGTGGAAGCCAAGACACGAAGAAAGTTGAAGATTTGAGCTCCAACATCTTTCCGTCAACCGAACTTCCTTCCGGTCGACCGATCTTCTATAGAGAAATTTTACACATCCTTAGTCAGTTTCGGTCGAGTGGCGTTCAACCGAAACTATTGTTTCGGTCGACCGAAAGTGGATAGTTCGACCAGTCCGATCGACCGAAACACACTGAATTATAAAAAAAAAAAAATGATTTTTGTGCAATTTTCGAAATTTCTCTTGTTGGTCCATATTTTGTAATAAATACACTTCTCATTTATAACTCTAAAAAAACAACTTTGGATGTTCATTGTAATGGTCTTGAGTGACTCCTCATCAATGGAGAATAGTTTTTAATGCTGTAGAAGAGATTTATTATTCTTTTCTTCATGCCATTAATTTTCACAATGTCATGCTAAGGTGTGTAATCCTAAAATAGCTAAAAAGTTTAGACATAACTCATAGATATTCAAGCAACCTAGTCACCACATGACTTAGATAAATCATCATTTGAGATCAACCCATCAAGCAAAAACATGAAAAAGAGAAATAGAATTGGTATTTATAATAATTACCCTTGTGATGTTTTCACGATGATAGTTGGACGCTCTTCAGGAAAATTAGGGAGATGAGTATCATGGTTATGGCCTCATTTCTTCTCTCCTTTCTTCTTCTTATATGGTAGTTTCATCTTCTTCATTCACATCGAGACTATACTTATCCCAATTACTTCATCTCTAGTGTTAACGTGATCTTCACTGCTTGTTTCATCTCTAGTTGTTCCCTCATTTCTACTGCTACACGAAGATTGTCCTAGCGATTTGGAATTGCTACCACGACTCCTAGTTGGTTGGTTCATCTCTAAACGCATAAAAAATTCAAGAAAATATGAAAAATATTAAACTGTCTATTTGATAATGTCAAAGTAATTTCAATTAACACCTTCAGAACTAAAACTCGAAAATTTCAAGAATGAAAAATTGTGGGTTTGGAATTAGTTGTTAGCATCAATTATTGTTGTAACTTTTATTGTTTCACTCAAATTAAAAAAGAAAAATGAGATAAAGAATTAAAATAAATAAATCTTCAATTCCTCAGTAAAATAGAAATGCATAGTAAAATTACTGCCAAGAAATTCTCCAACTGAATAAAATCGTAAACCCAAACAATCAAGACATGGAAAAGAGGAAGTATTAAAGGGGATTTATAAATCAGAGATATAGAAGAAAAATTATATTTTATTAATTTATAAATTTTAAATATGTTGAAAATATATTATTTTTCATAACTCATATTAATATATTATATGTATTGATTAATATGAAATTATATTTTATTAATTAATAAAATATGAAATTTATTGACACTATTTTATTCTATAATTTAAAATCTATTGAAATATTATAATTTATTGATTAATAAAATATGAAATCTTTTGAAAATATATTTTTCATAATTAATTAATAAAAATATGGATATTGAAAACAATGAAATATTTTATTTTATGAATTAATTATTTTTTTTCAATGTAGATTTCAACATCGAAATGAAATAATTATTTAATTTTAGTTAATTATGATATATAATTTTAAATTTTAGTTTATATAAAAGTACTTTTACAGTTGTGCTATCAAACAATCAATTTAATGTTAACAATACTTTTTTTTAGTGACAATCGAACAGTTAATTGATTTTTGTTAACGATACTTTTAAAAAAGATATTCTGCAAAAGCTTTACCCACAACACCTGTGCAAAACGGGCTCTTAACAAATTATTTTCAAGTTATTTGAGTCAAATTATCTACTTTAAAAATATTGAAGTTGGGAGAATAGAAGTGGGAGTTTGTAAATGAGATTTTTGATGAAGTGAGTAAATGACAAAACTTTAGGTTGTGTTTGAAATGCAACAAGTTTCAAGAAAAACGAATTTATTTTCTAACTTTCATAAAAAAAGTGTGTTTGATTGTCATAATTTCTAGGCAATTGCATTTTCAACTTTGCTCATCACGTGAGAGTGTTCCGTGAATTCAAGAAAATTGTTTTCTCAGCTGGATAGGAGAATTTATTTTTCAGGAAAAATCGCGTACAATTTTCATTATGTTTGATCATTTTTGTTGTTGTTAATTGATTTATTTTTTTTTTCAAAAATTAACGTTATTATTATCAAGTACAAATGTGTGAAAAAATATATAAAAAAATATTTTTTTATTACAATAGCTAAATTTTGTTTTATTTGTCATGGAAAATAATGTCAATCAAATAACAAAAGTTGAAAAATTTCTCACTTTTTTCACCTAAAAAATTAAATCAATCAAACACATTAAACTTTCAATTTTCAGAAATTCAATTCCCTAAAATTTAATTTCAAGAAATTCATTTTCATCCTGACCCAAATTTCATCCTGAGTATCAAATGCAGGCTTAGAAAGCCTGATTGCTGAGAAAAACCTAACGCTGGGAAAAAGTCAATCAAGGACAGCGGTGCAACTGTCGGATATAAAAAGAAGAAGAAAACCAAGAAAAGTGTTGATGGATCACTATGGATGTGGCTTGTCTGGTGGATGTATCAAATGATATTCATTTTTGGCCAACAGTTGATTGCTGGACTAAACATAGTAACATACTATTAATGTTTTGGTAAACGAAATGGAGAGTGAAATAGGGAAGAGAAAAAAAATATTTTCTTTATTAAATGCATCATATTCATGGATGCCAATTATTTCACAACCATTTGCAATTCAAGATTTCTTATTTTTACAAATCAAAAAATGATTGTTTCACTCCCTACAATGGATAAATTTCTGCAGTTATGAAGCTAGGTGGGGAAGGTTGTCGAGGAAGAATGGGTGAAGGAATCTGTAGGTAATAAAAATAATTTTGCGATGAGACATCACAATAATGTGATTTTTTTTTTTTTTTATTGAATTAGGGCTACACTACTACAAAAATGGGCTTTTGCAACATTTAAATGGCAACATTTGCCAATTGAATGTTGCTAAAAGTGGTCTACCGCAACATTTTGTAAGTGAATGTTGCATTTGATATAAATATTTGAGATTTATCCCTTTTTGCAACATTTAAAAAGTGTTGCGATAAGTTGAAATTTTTGCAACACTCAAATTAAGTTTTGGCAACGTTTTTTAAATGTTGCAATAGCCAGACTATTGCAACGTTTAAAAAATGTTGCAATAGGCAGGCTATTGCAACGTTTTTAAAAACGTTGCAATAGGAAGGCTATTGCAACGTTTAAAAAACGTTGCAATAGGCAGGCTATTGCAACGTTTTTTAAACGTTGCAATAGCCTTCCTATTGCAACGTTTTTAAAAACGTTGCAATAGCCTGCCAATTGCAACGTTTAAAAAACGTTGCAATAGGCAGGCTATTGCAACGTTTTTTAAACGTTGCAATAGCCTTCCTATTGCAACGTTTTTAAAAACGTTGCAATAGCCTGCCTATTTTTCCAAATTTTACGACATTTAGAATCATTATTAAATTTTATGATTGTTCTAAATGTAACAAATTATTATATCCATATAAAAGAAAATAAAAATAAAATTTATTTATAATTTAGTGACATTTAAAACTCTCACTATCCAAACATCTATGTATGAATTTTGCGTTTATTTAAATACTTTTCCCAACAAAAAATTTCGTCGTCCAAAATATATTTTTGCCGACAAAAACAGTGTCTCATTTGTAGGCCAAAAATTGGACAAAAAAATTACCGACTTCAATTTTATTATGTCTCTACAAAATCTATTTTGAAAGGAAAAGATTCTCTACGTATTAAAATATATTTTTCGGATTTACTCCTGAACCCTTAGCTTCACGCCTTCACCTTCACCTCTCGTTCTTTACTTTCATCCACTCTCAGCCGCAAGTTCAACCCACGCCGTTCGTCCACCCGCCACTCCCAGACCTAGACCCCAGTCCAGTCGCCGTGGCCACTGGCCAGTACCTTACCTGCGCCACAGTCCCGCAGCTCCCTCTCCCGCAGAGTCGCACAGCAGCAGGCGCAGCAACCAGCAGGCAACATCGCTCGAAGTCGAACTACTTGAACTAGAGGTCCAGCCGTCCAGAAGAGTCCCAGAACCTGAACCTACCGGCTACCATTTACGCTGTAACTGTAAGCACCCACCTCCAGTCCTGCACCAGCACGAACGAAGTAAAATTCTTTGGATTAATTAATTAATTTCGGATTAATTTGGGTCATTGGTTCTGTTTGTGTAATGTGTATATCAGTATATGTGTAACCGTGTTTAATGTTTCATGTTTCATGTTCTAAACTCACTGATATTATTCCAGTCAAATCATTCTTGCTCAAATTTCTGTTGTATTGAGGCAGTTGGATGAAAATTTATGAAATGAATTAAAATCAAGTCATGAAGTACTCACAGTTTCAGAAGATGTTCAAGTCACCCAGTGACGAAGGCATATAAGCACTGATTCTACTGTTTGAGAGATCTAAAAAAAATGTTGAATTCCAACTTTATGAGCCCTGCAACACCTGCCCTGAAATTTGTAACCGTTAACTTATACATACTCTCCACTTGCCCTCCGCCCTCATGGCTTTCTATCACGACCTCCAGGATTCGAACCTGATCTCTCCCCCATTCTAATTAGTAACCTAATAAGTTAATATTATCAATTGATAGACAATCTCTCATTTTCTTAGGAAAAGCCTTTTGGACAATAATCAATTGTTAGGATGGAAATCTTGTTTTGTGTGTGCATATATGGTTAACATTTTAGTGCATCTTGTCTTGTTATATTTTACGTAATGACTTTAGATAGGTGACCTGTTAGCGAAACAATTTGGCACAGTTTTATTTTAGTAGGGTTTGATAGAATGATATTGTTAGTCATGTATTTTTTGATTGTTTGTAGTTCTCAGGATAAAGAGTGTCTGTTATAAATGGAGTTACCTCCTTTTTCGTGTCAAAGGAGTCTATTATGAAATTAGTGATTGAGGAAATTAGTGTGCTTGTTATAAATGTGTTTGTTTTGATAAATGTTTGTGGTGCCCCTATGTTTCGGGCATTCCTTGTTGTTCAACTATGGTCTTCCAGAAGTTGTTGTGGTGCCCTTATTGTTGAATTTGTGATGTTGAGGAGTTAGGGATTGATGTTGGAAGTTGTTTGAGGTGTTGGTTTGATTTTTAAATTATTATGTTGGTTATGATGTTTTTTTACAGGTTGACTAAGTCCAATTTATAGGGGAGGTTCTGTCGAAATTTATAGGGGACGTAGGCCAAAGATAAAAACTAGTGAAGAGGATTCTATTGAAGTTGATAAAATTCCTGATAATTGGGGAAAAAGTGGCAAGATTGTTGGAAGGGAGGATTGCATCAGTAGACCCAGGTGTGAAGGTGCATCACATTCCACTTGGACGAGATTGTTGGAAGGTTTGGATTGAGGAAGTGTATATGGATCACTTGACGTTATATAGACCTACTGATGAATTTCAAGTTCTAAAGGATGCGTACGGAAGTACCATTGCTTGGCCAAAGAGTTGTATTAGATTAGTTTGACAAATGTATGTTTCTCACATGCCAAATATTTCTTAAGGAAGTCTTGAGAAGTAACTTATATATTGTGCATATACATTATAATAGATAGAGTTGATTATTGAAAACTCATATTTTCTCCCCCTCGTTTCAGGTGGTCATGAACTGAGCAAAAGCACTGGAAGTGCTAGTGGAAGAGCTTCTTATGGTAAGAAACGTTTATTTATTCAATGATCTTGTGTAATTCTTATTTATGACTAACTTCATATAAGTCTATTTGAAAACAAGCTTAATTTGAATTCAAGATTTTTGTTAGCTATTATTAATTAGTTTTAAATTTGATTTGGGTTTAAATAGAGTTTATTGTTGAATTTGTGATGTTGAGGAGTTATGGATTGATGTTGGAAGTTGTTTGAGGTGTTGGTTTGAGTTTTAAATTATTATGTTGGTTATGATTTTTTTTACAGGTTGACTAAGTCCAATTTATAGGGGAGGTTCTGTCGAAATTTCTATAGAATTTTTTACAATAGAAGGGAAGGAAAGAGAAGTTAACACGTCTAAGTTTAGGTTTTATACTTTCACGTCTCTGGTCTAGTAGATTGATTTAGGACAAGTCATATCAATTTCTATGAAATCACATTTGAAAGATATAAATGTATTTTGCTTTTAACTTTATTTTTTATTTTTTCTACCATTTATTAAGTAAAGCGTGACATTCACTTATAACTTTGCTCAAATTTGTTATAGGTGTAACTTTGAAGTTGGACCGAATTTTGCGATCTAAAGGTGCGGTTATATTACGGGACGAAGTTGATATTCCCGTAATAAAATATTTCTTTTGTCAAATGATGATGTTCTTTTGCGAATTTGTCAAACATTATCAACACTTTCTTTCATGTATTAGTTATTATGTATTGTGGATTTATTAGACATTATCAAGACTTTATTTTGTATGGATTTGAAAATTCATAATGTATTTACTTTTGTTTTGTATTTAAAGTACCATTTTAGTGAAGTAATTACAAAAATTTGAGTTTTATAAATAATTTGTTCGATAATATTTTTTAAAATATATATATATATATATAGCAACGTTCAAAAAACGTTGCAAAAGGTTGGTTTAAAAGTTTTTGCAACACTTAAAAAACGTTGCAAAAGGGTCTACGGCAACACTTAAAAAACGTTGCAAAAGGTTCTACGGCAACACTTAAAAAACGTTGCAAAAGGGTCTACGGCAACACTTAAAAAACGTTGCAAAAGGGTCTACCGCAACACTTAAAAAACGTTGCAAAAGGGTCTACCGCAACACTTAATAAACGTTGCAAAAGGTCTATTGCAACGTTTAAAAAACGTTGCAAAAAGTTTTTTATCTACGGCAACACTGCGATTTGCAACACTTGCCAAACGTTGCAAAAACCTTTTGGCAACATTTTTTGAGTGTTGCAAAAGGCTATTTTTGTTGTAGTGCTACAATTGTAAATTTGTTGTGTTGTATTTATTTAAAGGGTAATTATATTGACACCACCAATTTTGTTAATTACACCACACTTTTTATATTTACTAAATTAGTCACAGTTAAATTGTCTAAAATAACCATCTCATTCTATTAATTTATCTTATTTGTCATTCTTATGTACACCACAAATAATTAAAACCTTAAATTTTATATAATGTTGTGCTAATTCCAATTGCAAGAAGCATCTATTCTTCATCTATCTTGCGCCCGTCACTTCTCTGTTGAAGAAATCGTTTTATTAAACTAAATTTCAGTGGAACTCTTCTGCATCTCTTCTGCGTCAACTTTGAAGAATTCTTTTTTAAGGTTTGTAGAAGTTGAATTTCAGTAGAACTCTTAATTTATATTCAATATATTGATATCCAACTGAAATTTCTGTGACTCGAATATTTTCTTTATTCTTTTTGAAACATAGATAGATTCACTAATTTAATTACAAGATTATATTTTTTTAAAGATTATCACCAACTAAAAATTCTAGTTGTTTTTCTTATTCGATACAATTTTGCAGAGAACTGTATTGAAATTACAGGCCATAAGGGAAGTCTAATTGGTGAATTTCTAGAGCAAAATAATCTATTCGGGAGAGATAGATTTGTGGTGTACGATTTTATTTTCATTTGATATAGTAAAGGTTATTTTTGTAAAATTGATTGTGGTTTATTTATAAAATTTATATTTTAATAAATGTGTATATATAATGTGGTGTTGTTAACAAAATTAGTGGTGTCAATATAATTACCCTTATTTAAAATATATTTTAATTGTAATGCAGTTAAAATATGGTGTGGTAATTAAAATTTGTTGTGATGTGACAATATAATTACTCATAAATAAAACAAATAATAATTGTATTTAGACTTTAGAGGAAATTATACCACATACCTTATTTTAATAAAATATTCAAATTGCATCATATTTTTTTCAAATAATACTGCAATATTGAAGTAAAATTGAAATCTAAAAAATAACCTCACTCCAAGTATAATTAACATAAAAGGCATTTGTTACTTAATCACCCATGTCATAAGGATCATGCTATTCGTACAGATAGTTGTATAAATAGCCTAATAAGGCCAAAATTGTAAATAGTTGTTGACGATTTTATCCTTTTATCAAGTATTATGGGATTGATCCTTCTGCATTTGGTTAATTTTATATTGTAACTCTTTGTTTTATGTTTTGTAATCTATTTTTTAATAGATGTATTTTTTCTTGTATTTTCATAATATTCTCCTGATTTATTTTATCATTTTTAATAAGATAAATTTTTTCATTCATTCTTATCTCAATGATTTTAATTTCTTTTTAATAGTTATTCCTAACATCTATTTTTGTTATTATTTTGAATTGTTTTGTATAAATCCATTTTTCGATCTACAATATCAGAATAGTCTATCATAAGTTGATCATAATTTTCTAAGAGTATGTAATATTCTTCAGATGATTCATCTATATTTCTTTAGTAGGATACAATTCTATCCATTTTTCCTAATACTTTTTCTAAAAGTTTGTTTAATCATTTAATAGTATATCCTGGCGTTTTGTTGAATAAAACTGTTCAATTTGGTTTTATAAAGTTTCAAGTAATTTTTCAAATTCAATTAATGTCAGAGAATTAATAATATCAATATCAGTTATGATATCTATACTTGGTTTAAGTGGTATGTTATACTTTGACATATTATATTTTTTTCCTTTTTTCTAATTTATCTATTATGTTTTGAATATCTTGTACAACTATAGATCTTATAGTTCCTATAGCAAAGTTTTCCATTATATTATTTTTAAAACTTTTAAGTATTTCTTATGATGCATAAAGTTGTTCTTGATATCCTACTTTATTGATTTCATTTTTATATCCAACTTTATATGTTCCTCTTTTAGATCTGAGTTTTTTCATAATATAATTTCTTTTATTCATAATATCAAATTTTTCAAAAATTGGTAAAGAATGATTCACTGTATTTAATAATCCTATGTTCTCCCTTGATTTTTTCAAAAATTCTTCTTCCACCTAAATCCATAAGACATATATATTAAGAATGCTAACCTCTTTTCCGTTTCTTTGTACCTTTGTATCTTCCTTATTTTGTTAGCGACCTTCAGGCTTCCAGGTTTCTGCTATCACACCCTTCAACGGCCTCTTGCCTTCACGGGTAACTAGTATTTCCTGACTCCATGCCTTCACTGTATAACAACTTAATGAAAAATATTTCTGGACAAAGTGTAGGGGGTTTTCTTAATAATATATCTTCTTCTAGGAAATAGGATTCAGAAGACAGAAATTTAGAAACTCATAATTTTTATGAAACGTTTGAAATTTTATTGATATCAAAATTTTTGTACACAGATTGGTATGAGAATTGGCTCACAGACTGAGTGCTCTATCAACTAACTCCTTTCCACTCTGCCTTATCCTAGCCTTAAAACCTCTATTTATAATATTTACATGAGACTCAATTATTTTCTTCTTGCATCATTGCATACGTTACATATATAATTGAAAACTTTATATCACATTACAAATGACACCTGTCCCTCTATCCTATCTACTCTTTTAAAGCCATCACATGGTGTTGTCTTGGCTTGTTGTAAAAAGTAGATTCCATTATATCTTCATTGTCAGCATCCTCTTTGTTGATTCCAGCTATCCATCATCTTTTTTGTTGGCATGTGGGGGGCAATTCCTGGCTATACACGCTTCTTGTAAAGTCAAAAAGCTTCCATGAATTTGATGAATATCAAATTTGTTGATGTAATCCTTCAAAATTGTTGATTTTTCATATCCTCCATTTGTAACAAGGGTCCATCCTTTGTATTGGCATATGCATTTTGAATTTTTTATCATACAAAATTTTGGCAATATTGTAAAGAACCTTAATTCCCAAAACTCTTCGGGATCTAAGCCATGATCTGGTAATGTTTGGTACTGGTCTGGTATTTTTTCTAACTTCAATCTGAAAATTTCTTGCAACATATCCAATTGTAATAATGTGTTCAGCAGGATAATACATCCTTCCATCAATTTCGGGGCTGATTGAGTAAAATTTTAAATTAATAGGTTTTCCTTGAGCAAATTTTGATATTTCACATTTTAATAGATTGTCAAATTTATCAATTTCCTTTAAATCTTTGCCTGGGTAAATAAGATCCAAAAATCCATAATCAGCTGCCATTTTTGTCATAATTGGATCTCCTCCTTGGGTAACAATTAATCGTGGGTAAACGTGATCTCCTGAAGAAATGTAATAGCAATCACTTTCTTGGAGTTCATAAATGATTCAGCAGTTTGCTTATATTCGTCTTCTCTTGGTAAAAAAGTAGAGTCATCTTCCTCCTCAGCACGGATTTTTATAACTCTTGTATGTTCATCTTTGGTATTGATTGTCAATTTCTTTGGACTAGATTCATTTATAGTAACCTTCTTTGGACTTTCATCTCTTTTAATCAATGGTCCACCACTGCTTCCATATGATGTACCTGGTTGTATTGTTGGTAAAACATGTTTGGTAAATAACGATTCAAACTGAGATTCAATCTCAATTATATTGTCGCTCAATTCTTTGGTATAATTGTAATGAAAAGTTGAGATTTCCATCAGTTGTTTAAAACTTTATTGGAGAATTTCTCCAAGTTGTTCGATTCCCATCTTTATATCTTCAGCTTTTTCATATAAGAATTTGATTCGCTCCTTGGCATCTATCAAGGATTTCTTGATATTATCCATCTACAAATTCAATATTCTTGCTTAAAAAATCTGCAAGATAGTTATTAATACCCTTAATATGAATTATATCAAAATTGTAAAATGTCAAATAAGCTTGCCATCTGTGTAGTCTCCTATATTGAGGTTCTAGTGGCAATTTATTTTTGATTAATCCTGCAACTTGAGAGTTATCAGTTTCAACAATGAATTTTTTAGATAATAAGAATATTGAAAACTGTTTTATTCCTCTGATAATCGCTAGTAATTTTTTTTCATGAGTGGTATAATTTATTTCTGTTTGGTTAAATGTTCCACTAGAATATCTGCAAATTTCATTTTAATCTGTTATTAATATTGCTGCCCAATATTTATCTGAGGCATCAGTATTTACAATCATATTATCTTTTTCATCTGGTAATCTTAGTTTTGGTAAATTTTTGCATTCTTCTTTAAGTGATTTAACAATTTCTGTATGTTCATCACTTCATCCTTTAGTAGTTGTTTTTCTGAGTAAAATTTGGATTTTATGTCTCTTTTTTGAAAGATTTTCAATAAATCCTTCTGCATAATTTAGGAATCCCAAAAATTTTTGTATTTGTTCTTTTGATTCTAATTTATCTGGAAAGTTCATTATCTTTTTAGATATGTGAGTTTGTAATTTTATTCCTTTCTATCTATTGATAATCTAAGAAAATCGATTTCTTATTTTTCTATTATAGCTTTGTTTTTTGAAAGAACTATTCCTTCCTTTTTGCCTTCATTTATAAATTTTATTAAATGATTTCTGTGTTCTTTTTTGTTATTAGAACATATTAATATATCATCTATATAAACAATTAAAAATTCATTAAATTTTCTAAATATATTATCCATTTTTCTTTGGTATATTTGTGGTGCATTTTTAATCCAAAATGCATAACCATCCATTCGTACTTACCTTGAGGTGTACTGAATGTTGTATGTTGTATGCTATCTTCTTCCATCTTGACTTGATAAAATCCTGATTTGGAATCAAATTTGGAGTAATAT
The DNA here is from genome assembly GCA_963555705.1 of Ligustrum vulgare. NCBI lineage: Eukaryota > Viridiplantae > Streptophyta > Magnoliopsida > Lamiales > Oleaceae > Ligustrum > Ligustrum vulgare. Next base: position 50,329,423 of record OY743174.1, read on the forward strand.
TGTTTTCCTTTTACAAGATTTATTAGTACTTCTTTATTTGGTAAAAAGTATCCATCAAATTTGGTATATTTATTTAATTATTTATAATTTATTATCATTCTTACTTTTCCTCTAACCTGTTCAGAATGTTTCATAACCATAAAGACTGGACTGCTATGAGGTTCATTACTAGGTCTGATAAGTTTTTGATCAAGTAATTCTTTAATTTGGGTTTTGAATTCTTGTGTATCTGGTAAAGTATACATCATAGGTCTAACTCTTATGATAACATTTTCTGTTAATTCTATTTTGGCTTTAGGATGATATGACTTCCAAAATAATAATGGATTTTCTCCATAATTTTTTTCTAATTGTTTAATGATTCTCTCCATACTAATTTCTATTTCCGTTTTTAAAACATTTTTGTTTATAATTATGTTATTTTTTTATTTTATTTTATATGATTGATTTTTTTTACCATTTATCACCACGTTGAGCTGGCTGAACTCTGTATGGTTTAAATTCTCTTGGTATTTTTAGCAAATGTGCACAAGGTGTTTCTAACATTATCATATAATTATTTTGTTTATAATATTGAAATTGTTGTATAAAGTCATTTCCTAGTAATATATCACATTCTAGGTTATTATAATTATATACTTTATTTATTATGACTTGTTTGCTTCCAAGTATTATATCACTTTTTTCAGCACTCTGTATTATTTGAGTAGTTTCTCCTGTTATTCCAGTTATTTTTATTTTATTTGTATTATTCCATGATTTTATTAAGACACTTTTAAATATAGATATATCACTTCCTGTATCAATTAATGCACAAGTTGTTGTATTTGTTTCAACAATAGTAATTTGTATGTAAACAGTTAATGGAAAACTTATCGATTATTCATTCTATTTTTTACATAGTATTATTTTTCCATCTTGAGTTATATACAATCCTTCTCTTTTTATACTATAATCTTCTAATCCATTTAGAAAACTCATCCCTAATAAAATAAGAGGTCTTATATTCATACTATTATCTATATAACATGGTACTAAAAGGCTAATTCCTCCAATTTTTATTAATACTTTAACTTCAAATTCACTAGAATGTTCTTGTCCATCAAAATTAATGTATCTATATGGTTTGGGTTTATGGGCTATTAGTATTAACCCTTTATTTTTATTTGCAACTATGTGACATTCACTAGCTCCTGTATCTATTAATATGTTTGATCATTTTATATTTTCTTTCCCATTAATATATTCTCCTTCTATTTTCATATTTCCAGCATTTCTATGAAGTATTATTTTTTTTGTATTACTAGTTTCTCCTAAATATTTCCTGTTAGGTAGACTAAGACTCCGTGATCTTCTAATTATTCTTTCATTTTCAAATATTATTTTATCAGGATAATCTTCTTTTATTAATTCTATAATTTCAGGTTTTTTTTTTGTTATATTAAGTTCATAGTTTTCTGACATTAAAGTTATTTGTTTTTCTGGTCTTATAATTTTACTAAAATCTTTACATTCTTTATGAACTTCTATAAATGGTTTTTTAGAATAAATGTTTCCATAGTTTGAATTAGTAAATGTATATAAGGCTCTATATTCAATAGTCATGATTTTATCTCCTGTTTCCATTATATCATTTCTATGTAATTTGAAATTTAATCCTAAAACTTCATTAAAGTTTTTATCTGTTAATGATATACAGTATTTTGGATAGCATATAAATATTAATTTTTATATGCGAGATTTCCTTGTACATCCCTAAATGACTATCCTTTAAATTTAGTATTCTTCCATCATGTAAACTTACTGTTAGTGATGAATCTATCCCTTCTCTAAATAGAGATTTGAACATTATTTGTATTCCTGTCAAATAAGCATATTGAATTTTTTTACTATGTTTTTTATTAATCTTTCTTAATAATTCCATGACTGTGTTTTTTTGTTAATAGATTAAATTTATGTGTTCCATGGGTTGTTCTAACATTTATTGTTTTTTCTATTTTATGGTATTCATTTATTGCTATTCTTTCTCTTCTCCATATTCTATCAAAAATTTCTCATCTACCAATCTTTAAATCTAATGATAATTTTTGTATTTTCTTATACTTATTGTTATCAAATGTTATTTTTAATTCATAACCTTCTATTCTTTCATATTCTTGTTTATTAATATTATTATCTTCTATTTCTTTATTCTGATTCTGATTCATTACTTTCTGAATATGTTTCACTTATATAAACTTATTGATTGTAATATTCATCAATATCAGATATTTCACTTAGTTCATTTTCTATTTCTAAGTAATCTTTTTGTAATATTCTAACCTTTTTCTTAGTACAATCTGGGCTTATATGTCATATTTCTTCGCAATTCCAACATTTGCATTTACTTTTATCTGTTTTATATGGTTTATTTCTCTATTTTTGATTTGAACTATATTTTCTTTTATAATATCTTCTTTTAGGTTTTATATATTTTTTCTTAAAATTTTTAAATTTTTTAAACTTCCTATTTTTAATTTTTCTCTTGACATTTTTTCTTTCATTATGACATCCTCATTGTGTAGGTTTTTCTCTATCTTCACAACATATTTTGGTTAACTTTCCTGATTTTTTCAATAATTTTCTTTGTTGACATATATATGCTAATATTTCAAATAAGAATTTTATTCTTGATCCTAATGTCCTTGGTATTCCATCATTATCTCTGTAATATTTTTCAAATTCTATTTTAAAATATATTTTCCATGTGCCTGATAATTTATTATAGTACATGTCTTGGTACACTTCCTGATTTTCATTACTGTAGAATTGGGTATAGTAGTATTTTTTAAATTCACAAGTGTATTCTTTGATTTTACACATATCACAAATTGTTAGGTTTATTAGTTTGATTCTTGCATCATCTTTTTCTCTTATTGATTCTCTTTCAACATTATTTATCTAATTTTCTCCTAGGAATTCATCTCCTATATATCCTACTAATCTTTCTATACCTTCTTTATCTGATTTTATTATTTCAGTTTGAACATTTCTTCTTATTAATGCTTTAGTATCATTATTAATTCCTTCCTACCAGTTATAAACATCTCCTTCAAAAGATGCAACTAGGTAGTCTATTCTTCTTTCAGTACTTTCCCATGTATCATCTTTGTTATATAAAAAGAATAATATCATTGATTCTGCCCAAGCTAATAAGGCTTTCTTAATATCTATCTTACAATCTAAATCTAATTTTGTTCCTCCATAATTTATGGGTTTATTATAATCATCATTTGGTATAAATCTATCACTATATCTATTTCCTTTAGGTGGTTGTTTTTCTTTAATTCTATCATAATATTGCTTTTGTGGTTTACTATATAAAGGTCCATAACTTTCATCTGGATCTGGTAATTCTGGTTTAGCTCCAGAAGTTCCTATTGAGGCCGAATTTGGTGCTACTCCAGTATTTATTAAAATTTGGTATTCGTTTAAATCATCTATATTTAATTGTTCAAAATTTTCTATTAGTAAATATATCTCTTCATTCATCTTTCTTTTGATCTTGTTCTTCTTTAGTGTTTTTATCTATCTTTAATTTTCCTATGGTTTTTTCTATAGATTTTTGTAATTCCATTTCTTCTTCTAATATTTTTGGTAATATGTTTTTTTTCTGAATTCATAATCCATGCTTCCTGTTTCTATCACAATTTTTTCTTGTTCGATATGTTTCTTTCCTATCTTTACCATTTCTTTTTCTATAAGTTTTTTTTTATCTATTTTCTTATCTTTGCTTTTATTATTTTCTTTTAACTCTCTGACTTCAAGTTTTAATATATTTATATCATTTCTCGCTTCTGTTAGTTCATTTTTAACTTCTTTAATATCACTTGTTGACCACAAAATTCGGCTGGACCTTGGACCAACACGTCTCAGCTCTTCTCTCTTGAACACGTGGATCTCCTGCGCACTAGGACAAACAATCAGCTTGCAAAGGGGGTTGAGGTGGCTCCCGTTTGCACTCTGATGCCTAAGTCAGTACTCATTTCAAGAAATATAAATTATGTGCGGGAAACATAAGTGTGTAAAAGAGAGAAAAGGGAGAGAGAGTAAAATATTGAGTTAGAGTATTGGATTACCCACACCATTTCCTTGGAGGCAAGTGTGCTCTATTTATAGAAGGTGTAATTATCTTGGATTGTGACATGTGTTATGGTTTACATATGGTAAGATCCTAACCCTTCATGAGGTAAACCATTTCTTTGGTTATAATCATTACTACATGTCATAGGATTAAAGCAACCATCAAATCTCTTTAAAGATGTTGTCACATCAAGCTGTCTTGTCACCTTTTCAAGGTACTCCCCTCAGTTTAGGAGTACCTCGGCATAAGGGTACCTCGGCACGGCATCACCCCGGCATAGGTTTCCTCGGCACAACATCACTCCGGCATAGGTTACCTAGGCACATCATCACCTCGGCATAGGGTCACCTCGGCATATAAGAATCCAGCAAATTTGGTATCCACAGTTTTGACATGTAGGTCATGATTAGGTGACTGGATGTTTTGTGGCTCCCCTGGTGGGCCCATATAGATGACGTGTCATGTTCAATTAGTCATGGTCGTAACATCATTGATTAATGATTTTATTAATGTTTTTAAGTTTTCAAAATATCCAGTTATAACCATATTAAAATCTTCCTTTAATACTTTCAATTTCAAGTATAAGCTTTGATTGGAATTTATCATTTTTGCATGTTGTTATCATATACTCGCAAATTTTTTTATCTGATTCTAAAATTTCCTTTCGTCTTTGAATTCTCCAATCTTTTCTTTGTGTATTTTGAATTTTGTTTTTATCATATAATTCTGAATAAATTTTTTCTTTATTATTTAGAATTTCTTGTATTTTAGGTATTTGTTTTAGTATTGTATTAAAGTATTCCCTTTTCTTTTCTATAGATTTTAATTTTAGGATTTCTTCTCTTTTTATTTTTCTTTCTTCATTAATCATTTCATATAAATTTATTCTTTGGTTACATATTATATCTAATTTTTCATTTGTTTTTATATCTAAATATTTTTCTAATATAGGGTCTGTTCTATGAAAATTCATATTTCCAATTTATTTCTTCTTTATATAATTCTTCTGCTATGTTATATTTTAGTAAATCTAATATTTCTTCTATTATATATTCTTCTTTTATAATATCGAAATTTATTAGATCATATATTTTCATTCTTATGTTTTCATCTAAATCTTTTAAAACTCTTAAGATTTCTATTTTATAATTAAGGGGTAATATTATTCTTATTATAAATTCTAGTATATGTATTATATATTTGTTTTCATTTTTTGTCATATAATATTTGTCCTTAAGATCTGCCATATGGCTCTGATACCATTTAATTGGGGGGTGCTACTAAGAGCGAACAAAAATCATATAAATTAAATATCATAATTAATAAAGGTTATATAAATTGTTAATTAAAGGGTAATTTGGTAAAAAAAAATTCTTCTGTCTGCTGATCTGTAGACTTTTTCTGTACAAGAAGCCTTTTCCATGTCATAATTCATAAATCCCACAATTATTGCTACAAAACCCCCCAATTCTCGTCATTCAGTTACGAGTTACCCACAAATTCGCCTTCAACAAATCTAAAATTTATTCTGTATGATGCCCCAAAGAGGTTAGACATTCAAGGAGGAGTAGACAAAAGGACCGCCAATAGATCACAAGCAAATTTGTTATATTTTTTTGCTTGGAAGTTTTTTTAAACCAGTTTTATTATTATTATTATTATTATTATTATTATTATTGTTGTTGTTGTTGTTGTTGTTGTTGCTGCTGTGATGTTGTCATCTTTCGGATTTGTGTGTGTGTGTGTGTGTGTGTTATGTTTTGAGCAACAAAATTGTTATAGGATCTTATCATGGAATGTTAAGATTATTCATTTTGTTAGCATTGTAATTTTACAATTAACTCGTAACAAAGCACTTGCTCTCAGAATTTGAGCATGATCTTTAGTATTCACTTTTTCTATCTTTGTATTGGGATTCTCATATTTACTGCTTCGAACATTTGTTAGTTCACGATACGTAATACGTTTGTAATTTTTACATTGCATTGGGATTCTCATATTTACTGATTCCAACGTTTATTATTAGTTCACGGTATGTAATACTTTTATGTTATTTTTTTCAAACGTTGACATTCCTGGCTAACCTTTTGATGCCACTTTTTCAAGCATGGTAGACCATGATATTTTGCTATTAATGTAAAACACTTATATATGTTATGTTAACACGATAACATTTTTTTTTTTTTTTTTTATGTTCTTTAGTTAGGTAACATAACAAGTTTTTTACGTTCTTGTGTTTCAACACCTCCTTTAAATGTCAGCATGATAATTCATTATATAAGTGTTAGCTTTGTAGCGTTTATTCACATGTTAGATAATACTTCTCCAACAAATGTGATTAAATGAGCATGTTTTGTGATAGATTTGGCAAAAATAAATTAATTAATTAATTAAACACATTTTTCAATATCTTATCTTAATATATATAATAACAAGATAGTTGGCCCAAATTTTCTCGTCAAAACTGCTGACATCATTTTTTTATTATTTTTTTCGGTCAAAATATGAAATTTATTTGTTTGACTTAAAATCATTCCCCACTACACGAGGATCGGTGCATTGGTACTAACAAATTGTTTAATCAATTCTATAATGCATTGATTCATTAGTTGGATCACTTTTATCATTTTATAATGCATTGATTCATTGTTTAATCAATTCTATAATGCATTGATTCTATAATGTAACATTCAAGAATGTTAAAAAAAAAAAAAAATCCTTTTGTGAAATAGAAATTGTCTTTTTTTTTTTTTTTATCATTATTATATTTTGACATTACTAAAAATATCTACAAAAATATTATTTGTAACGTTGAGCAACATTAACGCAAGGAATAAAAAACATTGTTATTTTTCATAAATAAATTTAATACGCATGCAATTCATTTTCATGTATTGATTAATGTTCTACAAGATCAAATTGGAAAACTTTAATATCCTAAATTTTAAGGATTGATATAATAAAGATCAATAAAGAAATTGTATCTATTCATTCTTTGGGAAAACATTTTTTTACTGTGATCATTATTTGATTTATGTTTGACATTCATTAATTCACATCTCATTTTTTAAAATTCGTTTTTAACTATATTTTATCAATTTGGTATTCTATACATGATATAAAAAAAAAATCTCTACTTTTTAACCATATATTCTCCTATAATATACATTTCTATTCCACATTCTTTTTAATTTTATTGTATGCAATGACTATGAATCGTAATTGTTTAAATTTTTTGCTATTGAATATTTTTTTGTTTCTTCATATTCTTTCCCATACTATATGAATTTAATTGTTTTTGTTATGTATTTCTCACATTTCCATTAATTATTGAATATATTTAATTAGTTATTCATTAATTAATAATTATAATTTTTTTGTTTCGTACAACGCACGGGTGCGAATACTGATTTTGTAAAATATCTCTAAACTTGTTTTGTTAAATATACCATGATAAACATGACAAATCTATTTGTTGTCGAGACAACCTAATATTGAATCAACTATGAGCAATAGTCATTATTCTACGTGTACTAGAATTCATCTGGTATCTTTAATATTTCAAGTATGGGACGAAAATAGCATGTTATCAGACAAAACCTCGATCTCCAAGAAGCTTCAGCTAACAAAGGTGTAGCCCACACCTTGAGGGCCCAAACCGACCACGCCCAAGGTCCTTGGTTCGGGAAGGTAAATCCAGGTTATGCCTCCAAGTAGCCAGGGTGGAAGAGCTTATGGTAAGCATGAGCAAATCTCAATAACTCCCGCTTGCCACAAGGCCAATTCCACCTTGCGAGGAATCGAACCAAGTACACAGTCGTGCTGAGCACTTACCACCCATCCCCTTTGCCACTTGGAGATATGCCCTAGGGGCGAAGCTTCAGCTAACAAGGAAGGAGTAGAATCAGATGAAGACAAAATAGTCCAATAAGACAAAAATCATGTCAAAGATCTTGTGAATACTGTGGCCTTGCAGATAATCAAACCATTTCTTGTTTTTATTTTTCATGTAGTAAGTATGTTTTGATTTCCTTGATTTTTTCAATCAAGCTATTAATTAGGGGATGCATTTAATTATCTTTATAAGAGCATCTTTAATGCATAACGTGAATTGGGTCTGATGTGGCGATAAAATAGAAGGACTTCTACAGAACGTGAATAAATAGGCATAGCAGTTCAAAATTTATTCTCCAATGATGCTTTCTACATTTCAATAATATTGATTATGTGGCATTTTTTTATAATAAAATTAAAATTAATTACCACATTATCTCTAATTTACTTCAGAATCCAAAATGAAACTAATTTCTATCATACAACTTAATTGTGTCACGTCCTTATCTACAGTAATTAAATAAATATAAAATAAAAATTAATGTTGAGTCAGAATGTCTCATGGAGTGTCTAGATGTAGACGGAACACTCCACAATGTCTATTTTTTTTTTGCGCTACGTCAACCTAACATCCTAATCCACGTTGTACATTGGAGAAGAATTTTTACCATATTTTATCTATTTGCTTATGTGTCAAGTGTATTTTCTCAATCCACGAAATGTATTGGAGATGCTCTAATATATAAAAGTTGGGTAGTTTCTAAAAATAATTTCCCGTCCATTTTCTATTTCTATAAATAGTAAGTTTCCATAAAATTAAACAATGTGAACGCAAAGTCGTTTAGTGTGAATGCAAAGTGGATGTATATCAAATGTGATGCAAAATCTGGATAAATGTGAACGCATTTATTGCCTTATATATATAATGGTTATTTTTTTTTAATCAATTTTAAATTTATTATTAACACTAATACTAAATGAGTTGAATTAATATTTTTAGTTATCAATATTAAAATTATTATTTAATTATTATTTTTATTTATTTGTTCTTAATATTATAAATTCAAAATCTCATTTTTTTTAAAAATCATTTTTAAATAACATTTTATTAATAAAATAATCTACATATAAATTTTAAAAAAAGAATCATACTTTTTAACAGCTCATTGTACCAAAATTTATTGTTACGAACTACATTATTTGAAATAATGAGTCTCAAACAGGTGCTTAAGTATATATTCTCCACAAAATCATTATTATAAAACTCATTTTTTAGATAAAGAGGGCTCAAATAAGAACTAAATATGCTCACGAGAGAAAAACGTAATACATAAAGGGAGAACACTTCCCAAAACTAGGTATTGATCAATTTTCCTGTCTAAAACACATTTCCTAAAATGATTAATAGTATTAATTCAATATTTATTAATCATTTTGGACAAAATTCAAATTTAAAATAATCTAATTGAATGCAGATTTTTAAATAGCTGCATTTTTCAGATCCCGAAATTTCTTGATTTGTCTTCTCCTCTTGAAAATAAATTACATTTTTTTGTTTTAAATTCGTAAAAAAAAAAAAAAAAAAAAAAAAAAAAAAAAACTTTGTCAATATCACATAAATATTTTTATTTAAAAATAGAAAATGAAAGAGGATGAAATAAGAACGTTCACCAATCTATTTTTCTTTTTCTTTTCCTTTTCCTTTTCCTTTTCGTTTTATAAAATTTTGAGCATATATCACAGATATATCTTTTTTTTTTCTACTTAATACAAATTCTATTTAAATGCAATTTTCTTTTCCATTTTAAATTTTAAATGAATTTAAATTACAATATTTAAAGAAATTTCATGATCGATAACCATACGAACAGTAAAAAAAAAAAAAAAAAAATTAACGTATGTGTAATGTACTTTTGTAATTAATTTTCTTCATTCTTTTATCTTTTTAATTAAATATTCATTTCATATATTAAAATACAAATTTGATATATGTAAATAATAAATGATCGTGTATCGTACGGGTGTAATACTAGTATATAGAAAATGTGGCTATTTTCATGTTTCAGTTACAAAAAATAGAGAAAATCGAGGTGTTAGTAATTTTGATTTAATTTGTTATAATATCTAGTATTTTATAGTATATAAATTACTGTGTAGTATTTCATGAATTGTTTTGTTTTTCTTGGTTAAAGTCCAGGATCTAAATGGGGCCCAAAATCCACTTTGGGCTCATCAGGTCTGTCCGTGGGCCTGAATGGACCAGAAATGACCCATAAATGATAACACAACACTGTACACTACCCTTGAGCGCACTCTCTGCGTGAGTCAAATTAATTGTCCCTACATGGTACTTTTCTTCTCTCTGTATCATGTGTGATACAATTGACATCCTAAGAAATTTGTTCAAATTTCGTTTAATCTAATTGTGTCTAGTCCGATCCTGATGCCACAAAACATAGGGAGGCCTTTTTCTTCTTGTGACCCACGAGAACGTACGCTTAGCGTCCAGATGAACAAAGCTCGTTTTCCTTTTAGGAATGATTCGATCCAGTGCAACAACATATCAAGAGATGAATTGTCATTCTTGTATTGTTTGGACAAAGGGCAGAAGCGCTCTTTCCCTCTCACCGTTGCTTATTATAATGGCTTTAAGCATCAGTGAATCACACCTCAAGAGAGCACCGATGAGCAGTTGTTTATATACTTCTATTTTAGTTATATATAAAAAAAAAAAATTCACTGTATTTAAGTATAGTTATTAATAAAAGGGTAAATAGTACAAAACGTCCATACATTTTATATGTATTGTGCAAAACATCTTAACGTTGTGATTTTTGACGCTGAACGTCCCAACATTTACATTTTCTTGTTGGAGACGTCCTTTCCTTTATATTTAACCATATTTTACCGTTAAATTCAATTTAAACAATAAACATGAGAGGCATTTTTGTTCAATTCCATTTTTAATCAATTTCTTTCTTTCAATAAAGAAAATTGGTACAAAACGTCTCTACGTTTTACACTTATTGTGAAAAAACATCCCAACGTTCATTTTTTTTGCGAATAACGTCCATACCTTTAGATTTTCTTGCAGATTAGTCCCCAAATTTTACTTTTCTTTCAATTTAGTCATTCCGTATTTGATGTACATGTCATTGTCTTCAAACGTATATAACTTTTGATCTACAAGTTCGAATTGCACTCCCTTTTCTGCGTTGAACTCCAAATTCAACCATCTTTCTTATGATGTATCATGCGCTCATTTATTAAACATTTCGTTTTGACTTTTGTATTGTAGATACTTATTTTGTTATGGCATCATTGATTAACGTAAATTGATATTTGTAAATTTTATTAAAACATTGAAATTTTAATTTTAGTGTGTGTTCTGTTAGCCCAAGAGTAAATTAACCAAGAGGGGGGTGAATTGGTTTATAAAACTTTTTCGATAAATAATCTCAAACTTAAAAATCAATGTGTACAAGTATGAACACTTAGTGTTGTAAGTAACTTAACTATCAATGTAGTGTGCTATAAATGTGTAAACTTAATTGATAAAGCAAGTATAGCACTTAGATATAGTGTTGCACAATATAAATTGATATAATAGAGTAAATGCAATGTAAGTAAGTAAAAGGGATAAGAGAATGCAAACGCAATTTATGGAGGTTCAATCAACCAACGTGATCTACGTCCCCCGTTACCGAGCTCTCAGTCACAAGTAAGGCCAAATCCACTATATTGGTAACTTACAACAAGGAGTACAAAATCCTTAATTAACTTACAACAAGGAGCACTTATCCTTAGGTGACTTACAAACAAGGAGCACCTACCCTTAACCAACAATCGAGTTTTCACAAGGCTCTCGAAACCACAAGATATAATGAATTGAATTTACAATTGAAATAACTCTCTTGACAAATGATATACTCAAATAAAGTACCGAGAGAGTTAGGCTAACACTTCAATAGATAGCAATGAATTAAGCTCGAGTGTTAGAGAAAAATTTTTGATGCAAATGATAATGAAGAGTTTAATGCAATCAATTAAAGTTTTTTCAAATAATCTCTTGTTAAAATATTGAATCAAATTAAGTACCAAGAGATGTCACACTTGAATAATTAACAATAAGTTAAGCTCAATGTGTTTAGGCAATGGAACTTTGATGAATCAAATGATAATGAAAAATGTAGCACAAATAATCAAAGTTCCTTAATTGGAATTTCTCTCTTTTAAAAGATTAAAACAAGTTTAAAACAAAGAGAGACTTACACTTCAGTTCCAACATATAATGTGAAGATATTGAGGAAGTTTATACAATGTAAAATCAAGAATCTTCACAAAAACTTTCTTTCAAAAACTTTGATGAGTTTTGATAAAACAAAGTTGGATCAATCAAAGTATTCTAATAAAGATAGATAAATATAAATCAAGTAAGAACAATGAATTTTTCACAAGAAAGCTTCTCTAAAATCTCCTCTTTGTTGTTAAAAATGAATGCAAGAGAGAAGGCTATTTATAGAGCAAATTTCGCACATACTGTCTTTTGCGGTCGACCTATCCTGCCATGTGGTCGACCTCAATATAGCCGTTGCGAGAAAATAGTCGTTGGAGTTCAAAAATAGACAGTGCGGTCGACTTATTGATTTTGCAGTCGACCTGAAAAATCAGGATTTCAAGATTTTGATTTTTCAAGGTTTTCTGATCAAAGTTGATTTTGAAAAAGATATTTTGATGCTTTTAAAAATGTTACTTGAGCTTTATGAAGTGCATTGTCAATTATTGATGCATTAACCTTACATTAGATTGACAAGCAATTTGTAAATGCTCAATTCTTTGTAGGCTTCATTGCTTGGTCTTCATGCTTTCCGACTTGAAATTTGATCTTGAATATCTTCGATTCTTTCTTGATCTTCTTTGTGTCTCATGTGCTTGATTACATAGTTTTGATTTATATCTTTGATAGACGATTTGAATATTGAATGCTTTGAATATTTATCATTATATGAAACACTTGAAACACACTTGTTAGCAACACAATATATTCTTGTTTGTTATGATAAAAACAATAAGGTCAAGTTGACCATAGGTCAACATGTTCGACGACCAGTGGAATTTATAAATTAGATTTATTTGACTTTTTTATTTTTTTAAGGTAAAATGTTTGGTTAAAAACTAGTATGTTTAGCCCCTGTTTGAGTTATATTATAATCTCAAATCACTTTTTGAACAACACATATTTTCTCTCTTCAAATTAATTTTTAAAAATTGGATTAAGAAATTTTGTGTTGTTCAAAAAGTGGTTTGAGATTATCGCTCAAACAGGGGCTAATCATACTAATTTTTAACCAAATATTTTACCTTAAAAAAATAAAAAAGTCAAATAAATCAAATTTATAAATTTCGCTGGCCGCTGAACACACACTAAAATTAAAATTTCAATGTTGCAATAAAATTTACAGAAATCAATTTACGTTAATCAATGATGCCCTAACAAAATAAGTATCTACAATACAAAAGTTAAAAAGAAATGTTTAATAAATGATCACATGATATATCATAAGAAAGATGGTTGAATTTGGTGTTCAACGCAAAAAAACTGACTGCAATTCGGAATTGTAGATCAAAAGTTATACACGTTTGAAGACAATGATATGTAAATCAAATACGGAATGACTAAATTGAAAGAAAGTAAAATTTGGGAAGTAATATGCAAGAAAATCTAAAGATAGGAACGTTATTCGCCAAAAAAATGAAAGTTGGGATGTTTTTCCACAATGAGTGTCAAACGTATGGACGTTTTGTGCCAATTATCTTTATTGAAAGAAAGAAATGGATTAAAAATAGAATTTGACAGAAATGCCCCTCATGTTTAATGTTCAAATTGAATTTAACGGTGAAATATGGTTAAATATAACGGAAATGACGTCTCCAACAAGAAAATGTAAAGGTTGGGAAGTTCAGCGTAAAAAATCACAACGTTGAGATGTTTTGCACAATACATGTCAAAAGTAAGGACGTTTTGTACTATTTACCCTTAATAAAACAAATGCAATTGAAAGATTCGAACCTATGTATCTCATTTGAAATTATGGAAAACTTGACGACTACAACATTTGGTGAATTTGATTAAAAACTACAAAATCAACTAGTTAGTAATAACATTTATGGGTTATATAGAGTTGTTTCCAGGGCGGACCCAGGGTGGGGCCTCTTGGGGCACGTGCCCCAGTAAAAAAAAAAAAAAAAATTCTGGTATTTTTTTTTCCTTTCTGGTAGGTAATTTTTTTTTGTTTTAATCTTCAAACTCGATATATTAAGATATAAATATAATAGTGCACATTTGCAGTGCACTCAGGACTCAGCATTTTGAAGATGATACATTACATATAATTTCTTTTTTATAAAAAAATAGTTCACCAATGAAAGTGGAGCCATGAGCAGTAGGGGATGTGATTTATGTTAATTATATTATAAGTGTGCAAGGTTAATATAATTATTTATTTGTTTGGGGATTGAATATTTTCAAGTACTTTTTCATTTTTCGGTCTCTTCTTACAAAAAAAATGTTTGGGGGCAGTGTGATTTATGCTAAATTATATTATAAGTGTGCAAGGTTAATATAATTATTTATTTGTTTAGGGATTGAATATTTTCAAGTACTTTTTCATTTTTCATTCTCTTTTTACCAAAAAAAAAATTTCGGGGGCGCTGCCCCCAAACCCCCGTACCATCCGTGTGCCCCACTAATATAATAGCTCTGCGTCCGCCAATGGTTGTTTCTCTATCAAATTTTATCTAATACATTGTTATTGTTAGACAATGCACTCCATTCAAATTTATCTCATAAATTAAAATTTATTTCAATCCACTCTTTGTACAGTCACTGCCATTCATCAATCATCAACTAGTAAAGTAGTAGTAAGAAAACTAGTTATATTAGAGCATCCGCTAGTTGATCGAACTGTAATTTCTAAAATCTTGTCTAGCAAAATAGTTCAAAAAATGATTTAACTATGATCTAGTTACATGTTAAATGGATAAATATAATCAATAAATCAAATTCTTTCTAAGCTCCAAATAAGGTGATAATATTATTAGTATCAAGTCGTAATTTCATTTATAGACAATAAAAAAAGAAAAAAGAAAAAAACCTTCACTGAGTAAGTCCACGAGAAATGTAAAATTAATAATCCCTTTGTTGACCAAGAAATCTACTTGATTTTTATTTCGATCATTGACGATCAACGATCACAATGCAATATCTCCACCGGCTATAAGGGATGGAATAACCGGTTCAGCGATATAATCCTTCTATTTTAATATTCGTGTTTAAAATACTGGACGACAGTGTACCATATAACCATGCTGCTCCACATTGTCTGTTTGTGTGGTACAAGGTTCGTTCATCAATTATTTGACGTCTAGAAAAGAAGAAGATAGAGGAATAGAGTCACATAGCCCTATTCTAGTGCCCTTCAAGGACACCATATCAATTTCCTAGAGTCAAATTGGTCCTGCCAAGACAAAATATTTACTCTCCAATGTGGGACCTTTAATTTTAATTCTTGGCCGTGGAACTCTTTAAATATAGGGAAAATTAAATAAAACCTTTTATTTCAGGTGAAAGAAATCTTTTTTTTAAAAAATTTCAGGTACTAATTCGTTTAATTAGGTATTTAATAATTAAAGTAAATATAATAATATATATAAACAAACATAATTATCTACAATATATTATCCTACCCCACCCCAAAAATAAGTTTATTTTTATTTTCTCTCGATGTTTTCCTATACTTTCTCATCTCAACCCACCCACCCCCACTCGACCCTACCCAACCTCATTGCAAAGTGACAAATTAATCTCATCCTAACCACATCCCCGACCCCACCCAACATGCCCACCCATATCCTAAAACCCAAAAAATAAGTTTATTTTTATTTTCTCTCGATGTTTTCCTACACTTCCCCACCCCAACCACACTCGACCACCTAATCTCATCGCAAAGCGACAAATTGATCTTATCCTAGCCACATTCTCAGACCCACCCACCCACACCATCTCACGACCCATATCCTACTCCACCCCAAAAATAAGTTTATTTTTATTTTCTCCCGATATTTTCCTATATTTCCACATCCCACCCCACCCCACTCCACTCCACTCGACCCTACCCCCACCACAACACAAAGTGACAAATTTATCTTATCCCAGCCATAGACCACCACCCCACCCCACCCTACACAAAAATAATATTTATTTTTTTCCTTTCGATGTTTTCCAATCATTCCCGATCCCACCCGACCCCACCTCATCTCAAAGTGAAAAATTAATCTTACCCTAGCCATCCCCCGACCCAACCCATCCACCCCACCTCACAACCCATATCCTACCCTGCCCGAAAAATATGTTTATTTTATTTTCTCTCGATGTTTTCCTACACTTCCCCATCCCACCCCACCCCACCCAAACCTAACCCCACTCGACCCCACCCCCATTGCAAAGTGACAAATTAATCCCACCCTAGCCACATCCCCAACCCCACCCACCAACCTCACCTCACCATCCATATCCTACCTCATCCTAAAAATAAGTTTATTTTTATATTCTCCTACACTTCTCCACCCCACCCCAACCCAACTCAACCCCACTCCACTCGACCCTACCCCACCTTATCGCAAAGTGACAAATTGATCTTATCCCAACCACAGATCACGACACATCCCGCTCGCCTCGCCTCGCCCCCCACCCTACCCCACCCAACCGCAAAAAAGATTTTTTCCTTCTACTTTTCCACGTACAACCCACCCAACCCGACACCACCCTATCGATGCCACCCCACCCCAAAAATGATTTTTTTCCTTCTACTTTTTCACGCCTCCACCAACCCCACCCCAACACCACCCAGCCCACCACACAAAATGATTTTTTTTTCTCTCCATGTTTTCCACCCTACCCCGCCACCCACTCCACCCAAAAATGATTTTTCTTCTAATTTTCACACCCACCCCGCCCCTGGACCTACCAGCTACCCACCCAACCAATCGACCCCACCCCACCCGAAAATGATTTTTTTCTTCCACTTTTTCACACCCCACCCAGACCTTATCATTGCACCCACCCCACCCACCATACCCACCCATCACATTCCTACCACCCCCCAAAATGATTTTTCTCTTCAATTTTTCAAACCCCACACACACCTCGCTCCCGACCCTACCCCGCCACCCACCAACCCAACCAACTGACCCCGTCTAAAAATGATTTTTTTCTACTTGTCCATACCCCATCCTGACCCTACGCCCGTCACCCAACAACCCCACCTCTACCCACCCCACCCAAAAATGATTTTTTTTTTCTTTTCCACACCCCTTCTTGACCCTACACCCTCACCCACCAATCTCACCCCTACCCAAAAATGATTTTTCTTCTTCTAATTTTTCACACCCCGTCCCTACCCCGCCACCCACCCACCCACCCAACAAACCGACCCCACCCAAAAATGATTTTTTCTTATACTTTTTCTCGTCCAATGGTTACAAAAAGTTATAGATGGTCACAATCATTTATAGTTGGTCACGTATTATTTATTTATTGGTCACAACTTACTCTTTTTTTTCATGATTAGTTAATATTTTTTGTCATAATTACCTAACAATTGGTCACGTTCCCTACTCGTCATAAGTCACATTTAGTCGATATTTTGGTTACACTTACCTAATAATTCGATCACCCCACCCCACCCCCACCCTACCCCCCACATGCAAAGTCACAACATGTCACACAATGTCATAATTGGTCACACAATGTCACATTACAAATTTAGTTGAAAAATCTCACCCACCTACCCACACATTCCTAAAGTCACAGTTGATTAAACAAGGTCATAGTTTGGTCAAACGAGGTCACAGTTAGATCACAATTGGTTTAGTTGCAAAATTCGATCACATAAAGTCACAATTCGATCAAATAAACTCACAGTCGATCACACGAAGGCACGGTTCGATCACACAAGGTCATAGTTTGGTAACACATGTGACCGAACTATGACCTCGTGTGATTGAACTGTGACCTTGTACGACCGAATTGAGACTTTGTGTGATCGAACTGTGACCTTATATGTTCAAATCGTGACTTTGTGTGATCAAGTACGGGATGTGACCAACTATTAGGTAAATGTGACCAAAATATTTACTAATTGTGACTTGTAAGAAATGGGGGATGTGACCAAGAAAACTAAGAATACGGAATGTGACCAAATATTAGATAATTGTAACAGAAGGTTAACTAATTGTGATTGAGGAAACGAGTAAATTATGACCAATAAATAAATAATATGTACCAATTATATAATAATTTTGATCAATTATAGGTAAATGTGATAAAAATATTGACTAATTGTGAGTTTGTGCGACTTATGATAAGTGTGAATGTGATCAAGAAAACAAGTAAGTTTTGATCAATCAATAAATAAATTGTGATCAATTATTGATGACTATGACCAATTATTAGGTAACTATGACCAATAAATAAATAATATGTAATCAATTATGGATGATTGTGACCAATTATATAGATTGTGACCAACATGTAACCATTGGACGAGGACGTGATGTGACATACAATTTTGGAGGGATGGGTGCTAGGTTTGGTGGGGGTGGGGTGGGGTGAAAAATATAAGAAGAATAATTTTTTGATGGAGTATGATGGGTGACAGGGTGCGGTGGGATGGGGTGGGGCAGTTGGGGGAAGTGTGAAAAAATAGAAGAAAATTCATTTTTGGGTGGGGTGGGGGTTGTTGGGTGGAGTGTAAAAAATTAAATAAAAATTCATTTTTGGATGGGGGTTGGGTGGGATGGGTAGGGTGCGTGGGGTGCGATGGGGTGCAATGGGATAGGATGGAACGGTTGAGGTGAAGTGTGAAAAAATAGAAGAAAAATCATTTTTGGGTGTGGTGGGTTGTGGTGGGTGTGGGGTGGGATGGGATGGGGTTGTTAGGGTGGGGTGTGAAAATATAGAAGAAAAATCATATTTTGGTGGGATAGGATGAGGGTGGAGTGGGGGTGGCGAGGTAGGATCGGGGTGGGTGGCGTGGATGGGGGTGTGGAAAATTAGGAGAAAAAAATTAATTTTGGGTGGGGTAGGGTTTGGGATGGGTGGCGGCGGGGTAAGTCTATGCGAGTCTTGGAAAAGTAGTGGAAAAAAATCATTTTGGTTGAGGTGGTTTGGGGTAGGATCTGTGGCGAGGTTGGTGGGGGAGTCGAAAATTATAAGAAAAACATTAATTTTGGGTGGGTGGGGTGGGTGGGTGGGTTTGGGGTAGGTGGCGGGGTAGGATAGGGTAGAATCTGGGCGAGTTGTAGAAAAGTAGT
Organism: Ligustrum vulgare; assembly: GCA_963555705.1. NCBI lineage: Eukaryota > Viridiplantae > Streptophyta > Magnoliopsida > Lamiales > Oleaceae > Ligustrum > Ligustrum vulgare. The sequence goes on from OY743174.1 coordinate 50,348,753, forward strand.
AGAAAAAAATCATTTTGGGTGAGGTGAGGTGGGCTAGGATCGGGTGGGGTGGGGTGGGGAAGGGTGGGAAAAAATCTCAAAAAAACAAAAATTTGGTGTGGGGGTGGGATGGGACAGGTGGGTGGGTGAGATGAGAAAAAAATAGAAGTAAAATCATTCTTGTCGAGGTAGGGTTGGGGTTGGGAAAAGTAGAAAAAAAAATTATTTTTTGGGTGGGTGAGTGGGTGCTAGGTTGCGTGGGTGGGGTAGGGTGGGTTGAGATTGGTGACTGGGGTGAAGTGTGAAAAAAAAAATAAGAAAAATAATTTTTTGATGGAGTATGATGGGTGACGGGTGCGGTGGGATGGGGTGGGACGGTTGTGGGGAAGTGTAAAAAAATAGAAGAAAAATCATTTTTTTGGTGGGGTGGGGGTGGTTGGGTGGGATTCAAAAAATTGAAGAAAAATTCATTTTTGGAAGGGGGTAGGGTGGGGTGGGCAGTGTGCGTGGGGTGCAATTGTTTGCGATGGGATAGAATGGAGCTGTTGAGGTGAAGTGTGAAAAAATAGAAGAAAAATCATTTTTGGTTGGGTGGTGTGGGGTGGGGTGTGAAAATATAGAAGAAAAATCATATTTGGGTGGGGTAGGATGAGGGTGAATTGGGGGTGGGTGGGTGGCGAGGTAGGATCGGGGTGGGTGGCGTGGGTGTGGGTTTGGAAAATTAGGAGAAATTTTTTTTGGGAAGGGTAGGGTTGGGGATGGGTGGCGGCGGGGTAGGGCTGTGCGAGTCTTGGAAAAGTAGTGGAAAAAAATCATTTTGGTTGAAGTGGGTTTGGGTAGGATCTGTGGCGAGGTTGGTGGGGGAATCGAAAATTAAAAGAAAAAAATTAATTTTGGGTGGGTGGGTTTGCGGTAGGTGGCAGGGTAGGATAGGGTAGAATTTGGGCGAGTTGTGGAAAACTAGTAGAAAAAAATCATTTTGTGTGAGGTGAGGTGGGGTAGGATTCGGGTCGGGTGGGGTGGGGAAGGGAAGGGTGGGAAAAAATCTCTAAAAAAAAAAAAAAATTGGGGTGGGGGGTGGGGGTGGGTGGGTGAGATGAGAAAAAAATAGAATTAAAATCATTCTTGTCGAGGTAGGGTTGGGGGTTGGGAAAAGTAGAAGAAAAAAATTATTTTTTTGGTGTGTGCTAGTTTGGGTGGGTGGGGTAGGGTGGGTGGGGTGAAATGTGAAAAAATATAAGAAAAATAATTTTTTGATGGGGTATGATGGGTGACAGGGTGCGGTGGGATGGGGTGGAACGGTTGGGGGGAAGTGTGAAAAAATAGAAGAAAAATCATTTTTTTGGTGTGGTGGGGGTGGTTGGGTGGGGTTCAAAAAATTGAAGAAAAATTCTTTTTTGGATGGGGGTAGGGTGGGGTGGGCAGGGTGCGAGGGGTGCGATGGGTTGCGATGGGATAGGATGGAGCGGTTGAGGTGAAGTGTGAAAAAATAGAAGAAAAATCATTTTTGGGTGAGGTGGGGTGGGGTGGGATTGGGGTGGGATGGGACGGGTGGGTGGGTGGGTGAGATGAGAAAAAAATAGAAGTAAAATCTTTCTTGTTGTGTGGTATGGTGGGGTGGGGTGGGGTTGGGGAGGAGTGTGGTGAGGGTGGGTGGGTAAGGTGGTGTCGAGGGTGGGAGTGGGAGTGTTGAAAAGTAGAAGGAAAATAGTCATTTTTTGAGTTGGGGTGGGGTCTAAGGTTGGTGGGTGGGTTGCCGCGGTGGGTGGGATGAGTGCACGGTTGGGATGGAGTGGTTGTGGATTAAGTATTGTTTTGATTTTATTATTTAATATTTTATAAGTTTCAATTTTTAATATATAAATGATAATTACTATAATATTATATTAATTAATTAACTAATTAATACCTGATTTATAAAAAGAAATCTTAAGTTTGTTATGTTTAAGAAGTGAAAGTTTTAGTTGTATAGTTATGTACTTTTCCCTTAAATATATATCTGATATCCTAACTCTCATTTGATTCAATTGAAAAAGTCGATGAAAATAAATCAAAATAATTAATTAATTTTAGCTATACATTTTATGAATCCACATTTTTTTATCAATTACATATTTCATAATTTTTTTAATCAAAATCTAGAACTTAATTTTTTAAAATATCAAACATGGGCTAATTTGGGAAAATGAATATTAGATAAGGAAGGAAGAGAAGCTTTGATTGATACTGTGATAATAATTGAAAGTCCATAGCTAGGGTCAAAGGTTGCATTGGGCGCTTTAGAGATGGAATCGTGATTTGATGGCATGGTATTATGATGGTTAGGTGAGTTGGCACACGTGAGAATGGTGACAAGACAAGAGTAGTGCACAGTGATCGATCCAGTCGACAGCGAGCTCCTGCGATCACGCTAGCTGGATCCGCTAGTCAATTTGAGTTTTTATTTATTTTTATTTATTTTTATTTTTTATTTTTTTATTATCCATTTGATTTTGAACCCAAACTTGCAGCTCTCAAATCTTGTTCTCTTGTAGTGGGCACCGTCGAAGTCAGAATAGATGGCAACAGAGACGTTGGTCTGGTGTCTGCAACTCTCTTAGCTGACTTACTTTTGGAAGATGAAGATTTAGACTTGGGCCATAACTCTGGTCTCAGGGCTAGATTGATTTTAAATCATTTGGGCCCTTATAAAGTGGCGCATCAATTGGTCAAATGAAGTCTGAATACAAATAGTGAAAATTACAAGGTAATCTGTTTTTTAAAAATCAAATTCAAATATGAGACCAAACTTGAAAAAATTCAAATTTCAGGTGATAATAATATTATATTAAACTATATATTACTAATATAATAATATTATATATTAAATGACCCTAAACATAATTCTATTTTATCACTTCACAAGCCTGACGCCTCCATAGCTCTCTTTCCCTTCCTTTCATTTTCTCACACACGCATCTATTATGTTCTTCAACGTCGACGATGCCACCACTTTCTTCAATGGAGGCGATGCTGCTGCTCGTTCAAAGAAATTGTGCTTGTGAAATATGTTCGTGCGGCAGTGAGATTTTGGTTGTGCGGCTGTGAGGTTTTGGTGGTACAGGTTGTGCAGTTTCTAACAGCGGTGGTGGTGTGGCTTCTGGTTGTTCCCGCACCCATTGCTTCTGATGCACGGTGGCAAGCTCACCGCTGCAACCACTTGTGGCACAAGCCTGCGACGGCGGCTTTGAGGCGATGGCGTCGAGATGGTGATGGTTGAGTGACTGGCGGTGGGATGGTGACGTGGAGACAGTGGTGGTTGTGTGACTGGTGGTGTCGGTGATGGCAGGGCGCTGCTGCATCGTTTTGGTGGCGGCGGCGTTGAGATGTGGTGGTTGTGTGACTGTCTGTGAGATGGTGATGTGGAGACGGTGGTGGTTGTGTGACGTCGACGACTGGTGGCGCGCTGCTGCATCGTTTTGGATTTTGATTCTGTTTTTTTTATTTTATTTATTATCTTGCTTCTTCTAAATTGGTAAGTGTTCTGATGGGGCTGCACATTGCCAGATCTAAGCGTTCGTGGCGGGGGCTAGGGCGATGGTGGTGGCGTGCAAGGGCGTGGCATCAATTGTGTTGAGGCTATGTTCGATATGTGGTGTTGCTGTTCGATCTAGTGGTTTGGAGCTTCGATCCTGTGGTATTTTTGCAAGTAGTGGTGCCGCAGTGCCGGCGGGAAGTGGCGGTGACAGTGGTGAGGAAGGGAGTGAAATTTTGGTTATTGGAATTTGAAGATGGGGTGCTGGCGGCGATGGTAATGGAGGCGGCTGACGAAAACGCCAGTGGTGGTGGCACGGTGTTGAATATAGTGGTGAGATGCCGGTGCTGGCGATGGTTTGGAGTTGTGAAGTGAGGGCGGTGTGAGTTGGGGTTGTGACTTTGAAATATAAATGTGACCTACAATTTTTTTCTTGTCACCTCGAAAATATATAACTGTGACCTTAAAAATGGGGTGGTAGGTTGTGATCGGAAAAAATGATGGTTGTGACCTACAATTTTTTTTTTTTTTTGTGATCTCGAAAATGAATAATTGTGACCTTAAAAATGGTGGTTTGTGATAAAAAAAAATGATGGTTGTGACCTACAATTTTTTCTTGTGACCTTGAAAATGAATAATTGTGACCTTAAAAATGGTGGTTTGTAGATTGTGACCTAAAAATAAATTCAATTTGTGACCTAATATTTCAATAATTTGTGACCATGAAATCATTCGTGACCTAAAAAATTTGTGTTTTGTGACTTCAAATATATAGTATTGTGACCTTAATACATATAATTAATAAAATATTTTAATTATTTAATTTAATTAATTGATTCTAAATATAACCTGATTTTTGAAATTTTATAGGTTTCACCTTAATTTTGAAAATGACATTTAAAAATACCTTATTTATGTACTATTCCCATACAAATACCCAATTCTATTACACACATACGAAAGTCACAGATCGCAACCCCTCGACCCTTGTCCTCTCTCGCTTCATGCTTGTGCCGCTATCTCCTCCGCCCCTATTCTGTATTTTTTTTTATGCAATTTTATATCAATTTAGAGTTGCAATAGTAAAGAATTTTTGGATAATCTTTATGTGTGAAAATCTCTATCAGTTTCAAATAACCAATTTAGAAAGGAAAGGAAATAAAATAGTTGGGTAATTTTTATGTTTTGTAATTATTATATTTTTTATTTCTAATTCTAAGTTCTAATGAAATCTTGTTTCTCTTAGTTAGCATAGAACTTTTTGACTGGGTCTTGAATTCTCATTGAATCATCAGGTATGAAGGCTGAACTGAACCCTTGAATTTGATAATTTGATTCATTAGTATTGAAATTGAAGTCTTATTTGGAAATCTATCTATATATTAATAAGGATAATTGAGATTCTGGCAAATTATTTTGATCAAAATTTTAATTGGCAAAGATTCTGAATTTATATTTTTTGAATTATTTTATTTTATACTCCGTTTGATAAACATGTTTTTAAACATGTTTTTTTCTACACAATTTCTTAAATCATTTTTTAACTAAACGCATTTTCTCTCTCCATTTTTCAACCACACATTTTACCTTGAAAATATAAAAAAAAAACATATTTTTAAATCAAAAACTTTTAACAAACAGAGGGTTAGCCCCTGTTCTCTTTGCTGTTTTGAGGTCGTTTTCTGTTTTTATTTTCGAAAACGCTAAAAACGCGTTCTCTTTACCATTTTCGAAAACGCATTTTGGAAAACAAAAAAAAAATTTGTACACAAAACGGAAAACGTCCGAAACATCGTTTTGAGCGTTTTGTGTGTATTTCGACAAAAAATGTCCAAAACGCGAAAAACGCGTTTTGGGAATTTTTTTTTTTTTTTTTTTTATAGAATTATCTTAACTTATAACTAAGCTTAATATAAAGTTTTTATTTTTTTTATTTTTATTTTATTTTTTTTAGAATTATCCTAGCTTGGAACTAAACCTAAATAAAGATTTTTTTTTTTTTTTTTTTTTTTTTTTTTTTGAGAATTATCCTAACTTGGAACTTAGTTTAAATAAAGTTTTATCAATATCAACATTACAAAAAAAAATTAAATGAGAATTCTTGTTGTTATATTTCAAAAAATGCAATGATAAATAGACTCTGGTGATTTTGAAAGAACTTGCATTTTCTGGATTTTAATAGAAGTAGAGTTTTCTCAAGTTCCGAACCTGACGAAGCTGTGTTAATATAGACTCTTAATACTCACATTAGTGTGTTGCATGTAACCATATTTTTAGTATATTGTGAAAGGAAATTTGAATTGGAGTTAGTAGTATTCTGCAAGCAAATTAATTAAAAATAGTTTAAATAGTATTCTGCAAAATTTCAAACAGAACGTGTTTTCCAGCTTTTCATTTTCAAAAACAGTTTTCAGAAATGACAAACCAAACGCGTTTTCAACAAATTTGAAAACAAAAATGAAAACACAAAATACAAAACATTTTCAAAAATGAAAATACAAAATAAAATGCAAACAGAACGCCACCTTAGTTATCATAAGTTTTGAAAGTTAATATACAAAATGCAGATAATTCTGGCACGTAATGGGGGAAACAACCAATTCAATAAAACTGTTCCAATTTTACAACAAAAATCCTCACCCAAATCATGTCTCTCTCACTCCCTCCCTTCCTCTCAGTCTGTCTCCGTCTTTCTCTCCTCCACGTCGTTCCTTCCCACAAGAAACAACCAACCAAGCTCTTTCTTCACCGCCAGTCTTCTGCCCGCAGCAAAACAAAAACCTCCCAAATACTTTAGCAATGGGAAGAACGACAAGGAGTCTGCGTTATTGACTATTTTCCTCTCGCTGTTATCTTGTTAAACAGCAGTGGCGACTCAAAGAACGACATGGACCTCCGAGCCAGTGTGGCACTTTGTGCACGCAACGCCTTCTTGGCGCATATCGATGCAATGAGAGAAGTTGGCATCAATTCCACCTTGGTGAGTCTAAGATTTTAGTTTGATTGGAACTTATCGAGATTTGAGCATTTGTATATACAGCTGAAACATTTGAGTTTTGACATTACATTTCAGTTACCCTCTGTGTGAATTTGGGTATGATGTTTTAGGCTATGATGTGCTTGATTTCAGATTTTTGGAATTTTGTTTCGTTTTTTTTTAAAATTATAATGAGCCATGAGAATTTTTGAAAATGATTTAAAAATTATAGTGACACAAAATATTAAGTTACTGCAAAAACTTTTCTCGAATGTATTTTCAGTAAGTTTCTATGTTGAACAAATGGCTTGTCTGTGAATTGGCTTCTACTTTCCATTTTGCCCCCTAACTATGATGAATGCATGGTATTGAGTCATTTTTGGATTTATTTACTATTAGTCCTTTTGACAGAGATATTCTTTGACACAAGCTTAATTCATGGGGATTCAAAGAATTTCAATGCATTTTTTTACTATTATCAATTTTCAGGATGTTTGTGTTAGAAAATTTTATTACATATAATAATTTATCTATAATCTAAATAATCATCATGTTGGAATTATCAAGAATTAAATAACTGAAGCGGAAGCGTACCTTAATCAAACGTGATTCACGATAAACGATTCGGTTGGTTGGATCTTCTAAATCGATACGTAGTTCGTATTTTCTCTCTGATAATGGGATGTCAGACAAGATGAACAGTACGTAGGATTTAGGGACCATAACCGACTTTATAAACTGAATTGCCAATTAACCTAATCCGGCCCATCATGAATTAGGTAATGGCCTGGTATCTACACATAAAAGCCCATACATTTAATTAGATGCATTAAAGCTCGATATATCAAATCCTTATTAGATCACTTTAATTGGGCTTAACCAAATTGATAGTCTTTTATTGAATACACAATAATTCACATATAAGCCCACATGATTGATTAAAATCCTTACAATCTCCCACTTGGGCTATATGTGTAACCTTACAATTGTGTATCAATCATAACCATATGAGTACTCAGAATTTTGCTATCATTACTGAATGCATCCCCAAACAATCCGGTCCATCAATTATATCAACATAGGATCAAAGCGGCTTTCGCTACATTAATCGTAACTAAACCTTCAATGGTCACGTATATCGACATAACTGAATGACATGGATCAAGTATGGATGTATAGCATGGAAATTACATGTAATGTGATCTTCAACATGCCTATTTCCAACTGGTCCAAACTTTAGTGAGATCATCCTCAAACGAGTTCAGAGATAATAAACCTGAAACCTTACAGCTGTAAATAACTTTAACTTTAAACTGTATCCAAAAGGACAGTAAATGTGTCTAATGCACCCAAAATACAAACTCCCACTGAAACCGAATATCCTTAAGAAATACAACACCCATATGAGTATTATGCTCATGAAAGACCTTGGGTTGTAATACTTTAGTAAGCGGATCCGCAATTATGGAGTTTGTCCTAATGTGCTCTTATTGACACGTGTCCACTCTGAACTGTATCCTTCACAACCAGGAACTTGTGTCAATGTATTTTGACTTAGTTGAGCTCCTGTTGTTACTGAAATATAAATCTGCTGAGTTATTGTCACAATATAACTTTAGTGGTCTTTCTTTACCATACAGAATACGCAGCCTTGTGACAAAATTTCGCAGCTATATTCCATAATTAGATGCCCCCAAAATTGCTACAACTGTGCTGCCAAGTGAAAGAAGCTAAAGTGCCTATTAAGCACTCCATCCGGAAATAGCTCCTCCAACCAGCAGATAAATGTAGCCTTTATATAGATCTTTTACTTTCTTGGCATCTAGTAAAAATCGGAATCATAATACCATATGATCTCCAACTGATCCGATTTTCTGTATGTGAGCATGTAATCTTTTGTTCTCTTTAAATACCTTATAACCCATGTTTGGATGCTTTCCAAATGATCCATCCCAGGGTTACTTAAATATTTCCTTAGTATCCCAATAATGTATGCAATATCCGAACGCATACAAATTTGAGCATACATCAAACTCCCTATAGCTGAACTATATGGGATCCTCTGCTTTTCTTTAATTTCAAGATAACTTTTCGGGCATTGGTCGAGACTAAATTTGTCTCCCTTAGCGATAGGGCTGTCCCCTGATTTACCGTCTTGCATGCCAAACCTCTTAAGTACTTTATCGATATAGCCCTTTTGTGACAATTCAAGAATACCCCGAGAACAATCCCGGTGTATCTGAATTCCTAATACAAAAGAGACGTCACCAAGATTTTTAATCTTAAAATTCCTTGACAAAAATCTCATAATTTTATGTGACATACCTATATCATTAGTGGCAAGCAATAATCAACATATAAAACCAGGACAATACACTTACTCCCACTGAACTTGTAATACATACAATCATCAACAACATCAATCTCAAGACCAAATGAGATAATTACTTGATGAAATTTGTATTACCCTTAACGAGAAGCTGGCTTGAGTACATAAATGGATTTCTTTAATTTGCAAACCGTCTCATCAATGTCTCCATTGAGAAACGTCGTCTTAACATCCATTTGATGTAACTCGAGGTCAAAATGTGCAACAACCTGACTTTCCTGAAAGAGTCTTTCATTGAAACCGAAGAGAAAGTCTCTTTATAGTCAATGCCATCAATCTGTGTAAAGCCCTTAGATACAAGACGAACCTTATATCTTTCCACATTACCTTTCGAATCCTTCTTGGTTTAAAAATCCATTTAAGACCAATGAGGTTCGTACCTTCTGGTAATGGGACAAGATCCCAAACTTTATTGTCTTGCATATGCTTATACTCCTTATTTACGACATCAATCCACTTTTGAGACTTAGAACCCTGCATGGCCTGATGGAATTGATTGGACCATCTTCCACCATTCCATTATTTCCTTATGTTCTTGGAAAAATACTATTTAATTATCCGGAATAGCATTTTTTCTTTCTCTCGTGGATCTCCTTAATGGCTTTAGTTATTGAGGTTGTTGAGTTTGTACTTCTGGAATTTACCTTATTTTGGATGGGAGGTTCTTCAACATTGTCTAGTTGAGGTTCCGAATATGCTTCTTGATCAATGACATGCATAAAAACTTGCACGTTGTCAAAAGCAATAGTAGGAATCGAAACCGATCCTTCCTCAACTTATTCCTTTAAGACAATATCTCTAACCTTATTTCTCCCCCCAAACTCAACTTCCTCAAAAATGTTGCAGTTCCCGTTTCAAAAATTGACTTAAGTGTGGGATTATAAAATTTAATAGCCTCTTAAACGCTCAGAATAACCAATAAAGTAGCTGCTGACTGTTTTGGAGTCCAATTTCTTTATGTGGCCTATAAGGCCTTGCCTTAGCTGGACATCCCCAAATGTAGAAATACTTTAGACTAGGTTTTTCTGCCTGTCAAAAGTTCTTAAGGTATTTTAGCAGCTACTTTAGTTGGTATTATGTATGATATTTCTTTAAATGTCCAGATTTCTAACAAAAGAAACAACCTTAATGTGTTTATGTGGTTTCTTTTGTTCTGAACCCTTAACAACTTTATGTTCTTTTATTGCCCTTGTCTTTAGAGGTGTTTGCCAAGTGAACACTTTCAATTCTGTCCTACTTCAATTTTTCTTCCTTTTGCACACAAAATAGAATGAGCTCATTTAGAGTTCATTTCTCCCTTTGATAGTTACAACTGACCTTAAATTAACTGTATTGTGCAGGAAGCGATATCAATACCAAATGCACGAGCAAGTCATTAGACAAGTCGAGTTTTAGTTCCTTAAGTTTTGAAGCAGTGTGAGACATCTATATGATGTACTCCCTTATTTTCCCATTGCCTTTATACTTTATTGAAATCAAGCTTTGCATAAGCGTGCTTGTTTCAGCCTTATCGTTTTTCACAAAACGTTTCTTAATTTCGACAAGGAATTCATTGGCATCATTTACCTCCTTAGATAATATGCCACTAAAGGCTTCCGGAATGCCGCACTTAATGATCATGTGACTTACGTAATTTAAGCAATCCCACTTCTCAAAGTTCCTCATTTGATTAGATGAACTTTCATCCGTAAGAGGAGTAGGTTACTCAATCCTTAGTACATGGTCTAGATCGATGCAGCCAACGAAAAGTTAATGTTCTTGTTTTGATCCTTGAAGTTTATTTCATAAATACAGGGATTAAATTTGAGCTTGTAGATATACTACTAGCAGAATTTGAAATCGAATAGAGAACACTTGAATAAAATAGCTCACATGAGTACCTTATTATGCAAATCATATTTTCAAATAATGGTAGGGCCCATCACAAGATACCTAGCACAACATCAATATTTAGTCTTTGGACAGAAATATTGACTTGTAAGTGGTACTCTTGGTGTAGTGATCAAGCACTGACAGTAAGACATGTCAACCAACAAACCTTTCTTTGGACCGATTTATTGATCACACGTAAAACCAAATAACCGTCACGTATTTATCACCACAAGTTCATGTGAAATTCGGGCCAAATATTGACCTTCCTTTAGGCCGATCAATATCCGCATGAGATAATACACAAACACCTAATTTTCCCTTAATGCAGTGATCAAACACTGGCAATAAGACATGTTAACCAATAGACCTTTCTTTGGACCGATTTATTGGTCACATGTTAAACCAAATAATTGCCACGTGTTTATCACAACAGGTGCATGCGAAATTCGAGCCAAATATTGACCTTCCTTTGGGCCGATCAATATCCGCAATGAACAACACACACACAAATACCTTCTAATATTCAAAGTTAATTAATATCCACAAGAGAGGTTGCTTTGGCAACATGTTGCTTCAACTAACTTACTTTCGAATATTATATCTCTCAAAAGATTTCGATGTACCAAGATTTGAAATTGAAATCCATTGATTTGCATCCATATTTGACTTTAGGATTTGAATTATAGAATTCAAAACTTTAGAATAAAGCAATCCTTAAGTTACGAGAGTCAAATTGCAATATTCTTAAACTTTTGGTGGCCAATTTTGTAAAATTTTAAGCTCGAAGGACTTAAATTATAATTTTCCCAAACTTTAGGAGCCAATTTAGAAAATTCCCAAATTTTGGGACTTAATTTTAAAAAAAAAATTCAAACTTTAAGGACCAATTTTGAAAATTTTCAAACTTTAGTGACTTAATTAGAAAATTTTCAAACTTTAGGAATGAAAATGAAAATTTTCAAACTTTAGAGGACCAAATTAGAGAATTTCAGAACTTTAGGTGCTTTATTAGAAAATTCTCAAACTTTAAGGACTGAAAATGAAAATTTTCAAACCTTAAGGGACCAATTTTGAAAATTCTCAAACTTCAGGGGCTGAATTATAAAATTTTAAAACTTTAGAGGCCCAACTTTAATAATTTATAACCTTAGGGGCTGAGTTATAAATTCCAAAACTTTAAGGGCCAACTTAAATGGTTTTATAACTTTAGGTTTTAAACATTATTTAAAACAAATAGGGGGGACCTGATGTGCAAATAATAAGAATTTTCGGAAATTGCAACTGAGCCCTTGAAGACTTCTAATTTCCAACCGAAACCCCTTCTTCTAAATCGCGACAGCTAGGGTTTAAACCCTAGCCGCCGCCGCCGCTCCTCAGCCCTCAAAACGCGGCACCACCACCGGCGATTGGAACCGCCTGCAGCGCCATTGACGGCGCTGCATCCAAAAATACAGCATCGCGGCGCGCGACGCTGTGAACCTCCACAATCCCATCGCGCGACGCCGCTCGCAACGCACAGTGCGCGGCGTCCCCTCCAACCAGATCGATTTCAACATCCAAAACCAGATTCAAAACTGAATTTTCATTCAATACTTCCAACAATACACACACAGGAATCCGATTTCAACCATACTCGAAAAATCGAATCCACAAAACCACATTCAACCTGAAAATTCATACATAATATACATACAACTTCACAGCCGAATTCAATACCCAAAACCGATTCAAACTCAGATCCGAAAATAACCCAACCGACCATACGCATACACACAAAAATCCAAGTTCAAGATTAATACACATGCCCAACTCGATTTTCACAGTAAATTAAAATCAATATATGTGGTTTCATATGCAGGAAGTATAGAAAACGGTTGAATCTGAATATATGGCAGATAATAATTCCAAATATGTACCCATATCTTAATCGTCGAAATCAGTAGTATACAATACATATACACAGAAAAGTTCTAAAACCATATTTATCAATTCTCGAAATCAGTCCACTATTCGCATAAAAATACGCATAAAACATCAATTTGGTTTCATACATGCGCTTGAAATAAATCTGATAATTAAACACGATGATTGACTCTGATACCACTTGTTAGAAAATTTTATTACAGATAATAATTTATCTATAATCTAAATAATCATCATGTTGGAATTATCAAGAATTAAATAACTGAAGCGGAAGCGTACCTTAATCAAACGTGATTCACGATAAACGATTCGGTTGGTTGGATCTTCTAAATCGATACGTAGTTCGTATTTTCTCTCTGATGATGGGATGTCAGAAAAGATGAACAGTACGTAGGATTCAGGGACCATAACCGACTTTATAAACTGAATTGCTAATTAACCTAATCCGGCCCATCATGCATTAGGTAATGGCCTGGTATCTACACATAAAAGCCCATACATTTAATTAGATGCATTAAAGCCCGATATATCAAATCCTTATTAGATCACTTTAATTGGGCTTAACCAAATTGATAGTCTTTTATTGAATACACAATAATTCACATATAAGCCCACATGATTGATTAAAATCCTTACAGTTTGTTCTTAAAATGAGTTACATGATTCTACTTGAAATACAGTAGAGTGGAAGGAAAAAATTCTGGGTTGGTATAAATAATCTTCTTCCTTTCTGTTTATTAAGAGTAGTTATGTTTGGGTCTTTTTTCTCTTTTTCTCTCTGTATTGATAATCATTTTTTTCTATCTTCCATTTACGTGTTTACACTTGGATTTTTACAGGTACTTGAGCATTTCTTCGGCATTATTATGAATTTCAACTCAAATTGTTAATAGTTTGTCCTCTGAGAAATGTGACGCAAATTCAGGTTAAAATTTGTATGTAAGTTTTGTTGGATATTGGTTAATAAATCGAGAATTGAAAATCGATTAAAGTGACTTCGTGTCGATTTCGGCAAAATATTCAAAAGCTCGGCTCAATCCGTTTAGGCAAAATTATTTGCCACTTCGCCGCTTCGGGCGCACAAACAGGGATCGACCTGTCCGGTCAGGTCGCGGGGGGTCGAGGGGGCAGCGCCCCCGAAAGAGAATTTTGATTTCTCTGCATGTATTGAAGGGTATATTTGACATTTCGAAAACCAATATCGGATGAATGAGAAATTACGGAAAAGGACGAAAATCATGTCAAAATGTTTGACCGTGTGACCACACGTCAATTTCATTTTCGGGTTTTTAAGTTAAACCGCGCGGCCGCACGGTTGTCCGGCCAAATGACACATTTTCATAAATGTTCATTGTTTGGAAAGGGTGTGTTGACGTCTATTTTTGTCAACAAATAAAAATAGGATGAACTTTCGAATTGATAGGTGGATAATATGTTTTTTGATAAATTTGTCTAAGTACACAGTTCTTGAATTGAATAATCGTCGTTGTAATAAAGTCTGAGATATTATGATAAAGAATAAAGGTAACAGATCGAAAGCGAACTGAGATCAAAGTCACACAAATTCACGTCCAGTTCGATACCGATCTGGTTGCCAAGTCGATTTAACGAAATAAAATAACAAGAGTTTTGAGAGCTTTTTCTATATTTCTTACCCTTTAATGAGCATTTACTCCTCCTATTTATAGTAGTTGAGGAGTTCAAACATAATCATTACAACATGTCACTTCTGCAGGGGGTGACTGAAAGGGTGATTGACCCTTCTGACAAGCATACATCAAATGATTATTCTGACATATTACAAATAATGATGATTATGACACATAATACGGCTGATTTGACACTACTACCTACTCCCACATCGTCTTCGTCTTCCACCGTTGAGGTCGGCTCGTATAGTTCACCTCGGTCGAACAGATAACCTCGGTCTCATGAATTCACCTCGCCGGGATAGATCACCTCGGTCCACAAAATCACCTCGGTCTCACGAATTCACCTCGCCAACATAGATCACCTCGGTCCACAAATCACCTCGGTCTCACGAATTCACCTCGCCGGCATAGATCACCTCGGTCCACAAATAACCTCGGTCGTGATGCAGGACATTGAGGTCGTGATTCAGAATACCACCGTTTCGTCAATTTCTGGATAACTATTTTCCGTTGACTGTTTGACTGTTTTCCACCTCAGATCGGTGTATAACAGGGTGCTTGGTTTGGGCCTCAACCACTTCGTCCACACCCTTTCATGGTCTATAAATAGGACCATTTGGGTGTCCTATTCCTAACAATTTGATATGCAAAAACACCTCTCATCCTCACTTGTCTCCTAAATCAAAATCATTTCATTTATTTTGATTTTCCTTCATTGCATCATTTGGAGTACATAAGCCTATATTTGGTTCGTTGTACTTGTGTTTTGAAGTGTTACAAACACAAGTGAAGTCGTTGTATCCTGGGAGTCGATTGCTGTTATCCTTAGGCACCGTTGTGGGGCAAATTCGACTTAAGGATAAAGAGTTCAACTCTTACCTCGGCTTTGTCCTTCTTTTCTTCTTCTTCATTGTTTGTACTTTCATTGCCGTTATTCTGTTCAAATATCGGCTCGGATTTACAAACTTTCATTATTTGGTGTCACTATTCACAAATCCACCCTACAAGTTTTTTATTAGAATTATATTTAAAAAAGAAAATTCAATAAAATAGTGTAGCCTTGAAAGTGAGTAGCACATTTTTCAACAGGAATGAGTTGAAATTCTAGGATTGTGGATAATTTTTCTACAAAAATATTGTTTTTTTTTGGTAGTGGGTTTAGATCTATAAAGTTAGGAATTGGTATTCCATATTTCTATCTTTCGTTCGAATTCATAATAGCCTAATAGGGGTGGTAAATAGGCAGGAAAGTTCGGCTCAGTTTGGCTCGTGAAAAAATGGACTTAGACTGGGACAGGACAGAAAATTTGGGTGTTGAACAATTCGAGTTTGGCTCATGAAGCTCTTGGGCTAGCTCGTGAAAGCCCGACAAGCTGCGAAATGGGCCGGCTCGTGTCCAGTTCGTACATTTGTGATCGTTTTTATGCATTTATTTTTTATTTTTTTTATTTTTGATATTAATATATTGTAATGATTGAGTTAAAAAATTTATAAACAACAAAAAACACATAACAATATTATGTCATTATTATAGGTTTTAAGTTTTAAATTCTTAATTGAGTTCAGACTTACGAGAACGTTATAATTTTAAAAGAATGTTACATGTTATGCATAAATTGAATGTTACAAATGTCACATAATATAATAATATATCTCAATGTCCAATTCAATTTTCTATTTTAACTCTTTTAGCTTTTAAGTCCTTCAAATAAAAAGAAAAAAAAAAAACATCACGGGTTTGGGCTGGCTCGTGAGCCAACGAGCTCACAAGCTGGACTTGGACGTTTCGTGTGGGAAAAAGGCCAACTCAGCTCGTTTCCCATAAAGATTTTTTAGGTTCGGCTCGTGAACCGGACCAAACTCAAGGTAAATGGGCCGGGCCGGGCCGGCCCGGCCCGCACGACATCCCTATTTGGAAACTACAGAAAATTTGTATGACAAATACATTTTATCTATGTACTTGATCTTTATTTACTTGATCAATATTATTGTATTTCAAAGGTAATATAAATTGTCGTTTTATGCTGTATTGGTGTCTCCAATCTCATTATTGCCCTGTCGAGGTTTCGCTTATGTCTAGGCATCTTCAATCTCTTATTTGTTTTTTGTTTGTTTTGGGATTAAAGTCCAGGTCCAATATTTAGTTTAGCAGAAGAGTGACTAAAATTTCACGTTCTTTATTTAATTTTAGTTTTACGCTGCCATCTTTAATGCAGTTGCTTTACAATGTGTGCGCGTGAGAACTATTTGCTTACATTTGCTCATACCTAGGGTGTGCATGTGTATAATAGCTGCAGGCATGAGTTCATCTTTTGTACTACTGTGGATAATCAGTAACTTTCTTCGAAATATTCAAAATCTGCAACTCTTACTACTTGATAACAAGTTGATGTCAAGCTTTTATCAAAGCTTAAAAGTCGAAGGCATACTTCAAGAGGTTTCAGGACAAGTATGTAAGAGAAGGAGAGGTAAGTATAAGCTTTGTGTTCTACATTTTTCTGATCTTTCTAAGCTACTTAATGAAATTATAGTGCATAGTTCTATTGAGTGAGATTTATTTTTGTCAAAATGGAGAGGGGAAAACTGATTATAGAGCAAGGATTTGTTTAATCAATCAGGACAAGAACAACTCTCTGAAGTACCGATTTGTCATGCAATTTGTATCATTGTAATCTGTATCTGCTAAATAACACGTCTTATTTAAGAGACTCTCTTAAGCATGACTTCAAATATTTGTTTCTACCTGGGTATGCAATTATTCTTTTATTGTTCTTTTCAATGAAGAAAAAAATGAGATATATACTTGATTTGAAGTTGAGTACCTTAATTTCATTACAGACCAACCAAGATATTATTGCCCAAAATCAGTATCTGGTAGTATAGTTGGAGATATTTTTATGGCCGCTAAATATGCTCATAAATTAGAGTTGTCAAGACGGACGAGCCGACCAGACCCATGAAAATCGGCCCGGATCAACCTAGGACCGCGGGCTGACCCGTGACCCGTACGGGCGGTTCATGAGTTAAGAAGTTGTGAACCGCAGACTAAGCGAATCAAACATTCGCAGGCCGTGGTTAACCTGCTGGCCAGTGAAATATATATATATATAACTATTTTTTATTAAATAAGGTAACATTGAAAATCTTTTTTTTTATACAAATTCTAATACAATTTTTAAATCAAAATCTTATTTTTTTTACCTAATTGCTATAAAACGTAATGTTCTTTGATAATAGTAATTAGAAATACATTTAATATTTAATTGTTATTTATTTAAATTTTATTTAAATTTGCAAATTTAGAAGTAATTCATAATTATATAAAATAAAATATAAAATTTAAATTTAAATTCTATTTAAATATTTTATGGTATAAATATGAATTTATCATTTTAATTATTTTGTATTTAGAAATTTGATAAAAAAATTGCTATAAATATGAAAAAATTTATGTTTTTATTCATGCGGGCCGAATGAGAAAGAACCGCGAGCCGTATGGGCTCGACCCGGATGGACTAGCAGGCGGGCCTGAGTTGTAGTTCGAAATTTGTAGGCTGGCCTGTAACCGGTCCGGAACCCGCATCGGGGGAGCTTTTTTTCAAGCAGACAATTACAGAACTTTTATATTGGCGGGCCAACTCGGCGCAAACCACTTGGATTGACACATCTACCATAAATTGCCTCACTATGTACTTGAAGTAGGTCTCCCAAATTATCCTGCAGGCATCACAATTGTTTGTGTCTCTCCCTCCCGTTGAACATGTAAATATTTTTTAGTCATTGCAACAAATCAACCCTTCGACTTTCATGCTACTATCACTTTTGTTGTTAGGACATATTCAGGTATCTTACTATAGCTACTTTAGGATAAGGTAATGCACCTAAACAAAAGTCTCAACTTATTGTCTCTTATTTTGATCTATATTAGATTATATTTTTATATTTTATAATAACGTTTTAGTGTATTCATATATTGATTTAATTATTTTTAATATTAAATTAAATAATAATAAACGTCCTCGTTATTACAATTGTTGACCGTCTCGATCAACGGTCAACAGTCGCTCTAGCTAGACTTCAATCCTGGATCAATCCCTAGTAGTGCACGGCGTATGCATGAATGTTCAAAATTAGTAAATGGGTATGATTAATTAACACATTTATTACAAGACTAGTCCATCTCATGATCCAACGTTGCAGATGATTTGGACCAATTGATGCACAAATTTAGAATAGGTAAATTCATTCCAAAGGACTTAGAAATCTATAAATAGGGAACCCAATATTCAATTTTTTCACAATAAATCATTTTTGTTATTGAGCATCCCAAAAATGGTCTCAATTGTGGATATATGTAAAATTTGACAATAGAAAAATTAATTATAATAAATTATAAAATCTTATAAGGGAGAAAACGTGATTAATATCTTTCTTTGAGACATTTGTTTAAGAAATAGTAGAAATATTTCTATTATGATTCTCGAAACAAGATTCTCGAATATAAGGTTGGTTTGAAAATTTAATTTATGAGTTTTACCAGTGAAAATTTTAGAGAGCTCGTGACTAAGATTTTCAAAAAATCTAGTTCCAGATACTTACTTTGAACCATTATTACTTTTATTATACTCGACAATTTGCGCGTAGAAAATTTTATATGAAACTAAACACTAAAGACTTCATTTAGACCCTAAGTTCATATCAAAAACATATTTGTCTATTAGATTGATTTCATGGGACGAGCGAGCTAGCCTGGTTTGTAAGCACGTGGACCCAGGGGCTGAACCAGTATATATAAATGTAGTAGGCTAGAGAAAATATCTCGAGAGTTCGGGGACAGAGTCCCCGAATTTTTTTTAAGCCAAAAAAAGAATAATTCAGACTTCAAATTCATAAACATAACAAAGTATTTTTACTTAAATGACAATAACTAAGAGCTAAGAAAAGCATCACAAATGCGCAATACAAAATATCTGACACATCCTCCTAATCCCTACATGATAAAACTTATCAATTATGACATCCGTATAAATTCCAAGAGCAATTTCCCTCTCAATATAGATGATCTAGGAATTCGATAGAAATTCATTCTCTACTTTATTGCGAAAAGATGTTTTGATAAGTTTCATTGCTGAAAATACTCGTTCTGTTGTTGCTATAGAATCTGGAAGAGTCAACACCAAATGAATTAACCTATTAATCAAAAAATAATGACAAGACTTCTTTGTTTCAACCAAAATTTTGACATAACTTAGGAAAAGAGTCAACATTCTGGAACTGTGATGAAGAAGTAAATCAAACTTGTAATGATCTAATTGCATCATCAAATCATCCTCTCCACTATAGTAAAATTCAGAGAGTAAAATTTCTCAGCTAAAGAAAAAATATCATCTGTTGAGAAAGATTTAAACTCGTCAATAGGATTCAAAGCCTCGCACAACTGAATAAGTTCCAACTTTCTATCTGTAAATCTACAATTCAATTCTATCAACTGAAAATCTATCACTGCATTGAATATTTGAAAGTGATAATAGTCTTCAATTGTGATATTATTTTGTTGTTGACAAGAACGTCTTGTACCTTCCATTTAACGATCATCTAACTGAGGCACATAAATATCATTACTTGCATAAAAACCCACCACCCTCTGAAGAAAATATCCCCAATGATCATTTCGCATATTGTTAAGAAACATCTTTGTAGATGAGACTAAATGTATTGCTTTCAAAACATCTTGATCTTTCATTTGCAAAGATTGACATAATAAATCATTTTTCCCAAAATATCATGCATCAACAATAAAATAAATGCACAGTCAAACCTTCTCATAGCGTTGTGCTGACCTTTAGCCTTTCCTCATAAATTGCTATTTGATTCCCTTACAATAAGATCTTCAAGAAGTGTACTAGTTAAACCAAACATCTCAATCAATCTCTTCACAAAGGAAAAATGTGAACTCCAACGAATGGCTCCAGCTTGTTGCAAAGTACAAACTTGATTAACCCCAGTACCAGTCACTATTTCTCCTGATGCTATCAAGTCATCAATTTCATCCAATCGAATTAATTTTAATTGGGAATGATGCTTAGAAAAAGCACTAACAAAGTTAACAATGGAACTTAATGTTTGAAAAAATAGATACACATCTTGTACCTCTTTAGCCACAACAAATAAAGCAAGTTGTAGTCGGTAAGCAAAGCAGTGAATATAATAAGCAGATGGACATTCTATAAGAAATAAAGCTTGTAATCCATTCCACTCACCTCTCATGTTGCTAGCACCATCACATCCTTGGCCTCATAGCTCTTTTAGCAAGAGCTAGTATTGGTTTAATAGATTACATCTCTCTTTTTTCAAGGTCAATGCATTGGTGTCTACATCATTCACAACTTCAAAAAGTCATTCTCTAACAAATCTATCACCATCAACATATCTCAAAATAATAGTCATTTGTTCTTTGTGGGATTCATCCACTGCTTTATCAACAATAATACAAATTTGGCATCCCCAATTTCATCACGAATCTTGAGTCGCACACAACATATTTCCTTCTAAATTTTTGGTGATGTGTAGTTCGCATTCTTAGCCGCATTTTCTAGAATAACCACATGAATTTATTTGTTTGCTCTTCCTTACAATTTGATTATTTCAATGAAATTTCCATGATTTAATGAATCAATCGATTCATCGTGACCTCTGAAAGCCATTTGTTGCAATGCTAGCAACTTCATAGTTTCTACACCAGCTTGTACACATAGACGATGATCCTTCGCTTTTTTTTGGATTATGCTGTTCTATCATTTTCTCATTGTTGAGGTTTCTTCAAGTTATCCAAATCATGTACTGAATCTCCATCTGATGTGATCCAAAGTATGAGATAAAATGAGAAATCAAGATGCAAGCGATTCAACAACAATCTACATAGAAAAATGAGTAAGTTTCATGTTGGAGTCGAGCCGAGAAGACGAACAGATCAAGCCGAGTTAAAGGATCGAAGTTTGAGGGTCAAAAGTATCTTCACGGCCATA
Source organism: Ligustrum vulgare (assembly GCA_963555705.1). Lineage (NCBI taxonomy): Eukaryota > Viridiplantae > Streptophyta > Magnoliopsida > Lamiales > Oleaceae > Ligustrum > Ligustrum vulgare. Next base: position 50,370,084 of record OY743174.1, read on the forward strand.
AGTTCAGATGGTCACGACCGTAACCTTCTCTCAGGTCAGAATGAGGATTTCCAGCATTTGAATACTTACGGCTGTAAGTTTATTTGTTACGGTCGTAAACCTCGGCAGAAACACACTTACAACCGTAAGTGTCACATTCACGGCCGTAACCAATTATCATCCAGAATTCTACGGACTTCGTTTCCTTTTCAGTTTTAGTTATTTTAGATCAATTAGAATTTTATTTTGAGCCCATTAGAAACTACCCTAGCTGTTAGTTCGTTTTTCATTATTTATATGCTATTTTCTTCATTGTAACATTTAGACTTTGATTAATAATAAACATTTTTGAGTTTTTACTCTTTTAAAAGGTGGATTCCTTTTATTTTCTTAGAATTTATCAAGATTAATCATCTTGTAGCGTTCAACCCGAACTTATCAAATATTGACAATCTTTGTGGCATTCAAAAATCAGAACTTATCAAGGAAACTGAACAAGTCCTTGTGGCGTTTTGCAAATCTTGGTTCTTTCTTCCGCATCGTCGATCCTCGCGTCGTGAAGTTTGGGTAAAGATTCCACCGTCCATCCACAACCTGGGTTCGAAACTTTCCGGCTATTAATCCCACGCTTCGTTCCTCATCATTTGGTATCAAAGCTGGACTCTAAATTAAGGTTTATTCTATCCCAATTTAATTCTTATGTTTATCATCGAGTCCACCATAAAAATTATCCGTATCTTGTTATTGAGTCTTTTTTCTTGAGAGTTCTTGTTTCTTTTTGTTCTTCGTGTCAATAAAAATTTTTAGTCTTTAATCCATAAAAAAATCCCGAAATATATCAACAGTGTTTAATTTGGTCAATTGTTATCTGAATTCTGTTTTGTTTGTTTTCCCATGTACGTAGTCGAATTTTCGAATTTAAAAAAAATATATTATTATTATTTTATTTATTCTGAAAATTCATCAATAATTCAAAAAAAAAAAAAAAAAAAGAGTCATTCCAAAATTCAAGAGCCACTTCTTGAATTTCTTCAATTCTTGATTTTTTTCAATTTAATAATTCCTTGTATATCGAGTCCTGTTACTTTCCACGTTCAACTCCACCATGTTTGAATCCAAGGAAAAATATGCAAGTACAAGGGAGAGTGATTGTTAAGTGCATTTTTATACATTTTTTTATACCTTTAAATTAGCCTATTTTGGAATGTCTTGAGCAAATATCTACTAATTTATGCATATTTTGTATTTAAATATGTTAATGTCCAAGTTTGAGGCCAAAAGAACGAAAGGAGTGAAGATTTTACTGGAATTCCAAGTTTGGGGACCATTTTGTCACTTTCGGGAAGTTCTGGACTGCTGTGCAATTAGCCGAGGGACCAAATTGTAAGATTTCAAAAGTTGAAGGAACTAAAGTGCAATTTTAGAAGGACCTATTTGAAATAAATATGAAAATTTGGGGACTTAATTGAGCATCATTGAAAGATGAAGGACTTGATGGCAATTACCGAAGGGACTTAGTTGCAAGATCACACCCCAGCTAAGCCACGCGAACGCGTGGCTCGAACCAAGACCTCAAAATGGACCCGAGACGCATGGTTCGGGAAACATTGCTACCGCGCGATCGCGCGCGGTATAGGCGCCCGATCGAGCGGTTCTGATTTAAAAAAAAAAAAAAATCTTGGCTGGTCCGGGTCAACCCGACCCCGCACACATCGCTGTTTTATGCGGATCTTGATGAATTTTAGGATTTTTGAGTCATTTTTGAGGTTGTTTAAATAGAAAAAAAAATCCTCAATTTTTAGTTATCATGTAAGTCTTGCCTCTTTTTGATTTTTTCCTATATTTTCTCTTAACATTTACCTCATTTAATGCAATATTTAATTAATGTTTTAATGTTTTTGTGTTCTTCTTCTACATTTCATCATCTTGTTGTAGTTTAAGTTTTTAAGTTTTGGCATTTTCTCAAAGTTCTATCATAAATGTCATATACTTTGAGTGCATTTAATGTTTTATATTTGAGTTGTTGAAGATATTAATAGTTGATGAAGAAACTTGATTCAAATTGAAAGATTCTTGGGTTTTCACTTCAAGAACCTAAAGGGAAGTTTTCTTTATTATCCTATTTTTAATCTTTATTTTAAGTATTATTCATATGTTTATGTTATTTGTTAAATGTTGTTGTTAGTTTATTATCGGTTAATGTTATTGTGTTGGAATTTTTAGTTAGTTAAAGGTTATTTAAGCATTTTAGGTTGTTTTTGGATTGTGGGTATTTATGTTTATGTATTTGTGATTATGAATGTTGTTTATGTTTTTGTAACTTTTAAAACGTTTGTCATTATGTTAGGTTGGTATTGGAATTACATGTTAAGTTAAATTTAAAATTTTTCATGTAATTTGGTTAATTGATTAACTACCACTAATTGATTTTTGAATGAAGAAATTAGTGTTGTTATAAAAACTTAATTCACCTTGTTCATATTTTCTAGTTTAGTTTAATCACAAAGTTTTTGTTGCCATTATTTTACTTTGGATAATTATTTTTAATTCTAACTTTTACATATTGTTGTCTATTTGTTTTAATTAACTAATTTTTCATATAGCCATGTTCTAATTTATGTTAGTTAGTATTCACCATCAAATAAACTTCTTATGTTACTTGATTTTTATTTTAAAATGAAATCAATCATTTTAGTTACAAATCTATCAATCCTTATAGGTACGATAACCCGGACTTTTCTAGTCCACTTTACAACTTGAACACGAACCGTGCACTTGCGGTATACGATTTTAGCGAATAGTGACGAGAGGGTGATTTTGGGGGTACAAGCAAGATTTATGAGGAAAGAATGAAGAGTGAAAAGAAGGCCAGAAATGAGGTTAGGTTGAGAAGGAGGGAGAGTGAAAAGGTAAGAGATGATAATTTAGAAATGAAAGACCATTTCAAGGAGATGAGGAGGTTATGGGAACAGTTAGAGAAGGAGATGATTGCACAAAATGAGAGAAAAAAATTAGCAAAGTTGAGAAAGAAGGAGAGTGAAAAGAGTTGTAGTTGAATTGCAAGAAGAGCCTCAGGTTAAGAATAGTGAGAAGGAGGAGGGTAAGCTAAAATTGAAATTAGAAGTAGTTGAAGAAACTCCGAATTTTGTGGTAGAAGATGAAAAACTGGGTAGTGAGGAGGTGGTGAATGAACCAAACAACCAAAATATTGATGAGAGGCATGAGGAGAAAGATGATAATGAGGTTGAAGTAATTGAGTGTGAAAGTATTGGTAAAAATGTGGAGTTAGAAGAGGAGGTGCTTAATCAAGAAGATAGCCATGTTGAAGAAGTAGTGCATGAGTGTGAAAAGTTAGAAGAGATGGGCGAGTGTGAGGAAAAGAGAAAGAGGTGATTGAGCAAGAATTCGAAAAGATTGGGGAAGGTGAAGAGGAGGGCCTCGTTGTGGGGAAAAACAAATTGGAGATAATGAGTTATGAGTACAAGGACCCATATCTTGTACCATTTAAAACTAACATTCCCCACCCCGTTTTGCTTAATTCTTTTTTTCAGGTTAATTTTACTTGGGAATTTGGGCCACACCATCTATGCCCAAACGAGTTTATGGTTCGATCCATTCATATAATCAAAGTTGCATTGTATTGTTGGTTGATCCCATTGCAGGGAAGCAAGAATTTTCCATTTGATCCAGGTGGAAAAATTCTACATCAAGTCCAACAAAAAAACGCATTTGAAAAGCGGGCTAGAAGTTTATTCGAGGTCGAATTCTTTCAAGAGAGTAGGGCTGATGTGATCTAAAGTAGGAGACAAAATGGGAAATCAAGATGGGGGCAATGCAGCAACAATCTACATAGAAAAATGAGTAAGTTTCATATTGGAGTCGAGCCGAGAAGACGAACAGATCAAGCCGATTCAAAAGATCGAAGTTCGAGGATCAGAAATATCTTCACAGCCGTAAGCCCAGCTAGTCACGGCCGAAAAATTCTCTCGAGTCAGAATGAAGATTTACAGCATTTGAATACTTACAATCGTAAGTTTATTTATTACGGGCATAAATCTCGACAGAAACACACTTACGGTCGTAAGTGTCACATTCACGGCCATAACCAAGTGTTGTCCAGGATTCCGAGGATTTTGTTTCCTTTTCAGTTTTAGATATTTTAGGTCAATTAGAATTCTATTTTGAGCCCATTAGCGACTACCCTAGTTTTTAGGTCATTTTTCATTATTTATATGCTATTTTCTTCATTGTAACAGTTAGACTTTAATTAATAATAAACAGTTTTGAGTTTTTACTCTTTTAAAAGGTGGATTCTTTTTATTTTCATCGAACTTATCAAGATTAATCATCTTGTGGCGTTCAAAAATCAGAACATATCAAGGAAACTGGATAAGTCCTTGTGGCATTTCGCAAATCTTCGTTCTTTCTTCCGCATCGTCGATCATCACGTCATGAAGTTTGGGCTAAGATTCCACTGTTCATCCATAACCTAGGTTCGGAACTTTAAGGCGTTTAATTCCGCGCTTCGTTCCTCATCACCATTTCTTTCATGCCTGTTGAATGCACAAGTGTTAGAGTTGACTCTCTTCCAATCCTTGAACCCCCAAGGTTGTAAATATATCATGTTGAGTGGTAGTAATTTTAAACACATAACAAGGAAGACATAATGCAATTTTCTTATGTATGGAAAACTCAACCCAATGTCATTTTTTGAACCAAGATGATTGAAATAGGCGATTTTTAGTTCCAAATCTAACATAAGGATAATCATATATATGTTGAAATGGTCTCATTTCGACATATGATCTTCGAATGTCATCTTGTGAATTGGACATTGAGATATTGGGATGTGCTTTCCAAGATCCTGTTCATAATATGGAGTATCACTTTGCAATATCTTAATAGTACATTCATTCTCAAGTATTGATCTTTTGTTTGAAATAGGAGTTTCTTGTGGAACATTTGGAGTACTTGATGATCCAACATCATCTTTTTTATTAAAGTAATGAAAGATATTTCTTTTTAGCATTATAATCAATCTGCAAGAATATGTATTGTCCAAAATTCAATCAACAAATTCTCATCACAAAAATCAAGTGGTAAAATAAATCAAAAAATTAACTATAAAATTATCACAAAAAGCTAAGTAAGCCCTTTAATAAAAAAAATAAAAAAAAAAATTAACTACTAGTCTACCATATTGACCACAAAAAATCTAGACAAATCCTTTTATAATAAATGAATTAATTACCACACAAATCCCTAATTCTAAATAAACCCAAAATAAATTAAATAAATTAATCAACTGATTCAACACTAAAAACAATTAATAAACAATAATTAAACTACCAAATTAAGGGGAAAAAAAAGAATAACAATTTCAGATTAATTACTACAACTTGAGAATAGGCAGCCGAACAAGGAGCCAAAGAGCGAGAGGAATTGAGCACTTCAAAGGATAAGGTCGTCAGTTGACGAACTAGGCGAAGGTTTCACGACGACAGCAGGAGAAGCTGGGGCTGCTGCACTTCAGGCGTGCGTTTCTCTGTCTCTAATTTGGATTTGGATGATTTAGTTTTAGATGAAATGATTTGTGGTTTGGGCTTGAAGGATTCTAGTGGACTTTTGCTTGGAGAACTAATCAACTGAATTGGACGCCCAAAACTTAAGTTAAAAAATTTCAAAAAAGTGGAAATTACATCCACACATGATTTTAAACTCATCAATTCAAAAATAAATTAATAAACATTTTGTTCAAAAATCAAGTTTACTTTTATTATTAATTATTAATATAATTATATTATAATAACCACCCCACCCAAACATAATCTCTTGAACTCCTCCCTCTCCAATCTCTCTGCTACAGAATCGCTATCGATGACGCCTGCAATTCTTGCCGACATCGCACGGGTTCAAACCACTGCATCAACTAGTCAGCTCTCAGACAATGCAAGCCACGACCTCTCCTTTACTTTTTCGAGCTGGGTGACTTGTAATGTAGTGTTAGATCTGCAAGATTTGTGATTTTAGATTTGGTTGGGTGTTCCCAGCAGACGTGGTGGTGATGGGTGTTAAATGTGGCCATTGTCGTTGCCGTGGCTGTAGAGGTGTGTTAGATGTGGTGGTGGCGTGGAGGTGGTGGTGGTGGTGCGGTGACGTTGCAGCGACAGTAATGGAGTGGATCGGTGGTTGATTTCTTGTGACATTTTTGTTGGAGGATCTGCGGCAGCAGTGGGCGGTGGTGGTGGATCTGTTGTTGGTTGTAAGGTGTTTGAGGTCTTGGTGGTGGCGGTGAAGTAACGTCGCAGCGATAGTAATTGATGGATTATTGTGACCTAAAAAATTAATTGTGACTCATAATTTGTTAAATTGTGATGAATTATTTTTAAATCTGTGACTAATTATAGGTCATTGTGATTGATTAATAGATAAGTTGTGACGAATTAATTTGAAATTTGTGATTGAGATAATGTAGTGACCTACAAATTCGAGATTTGTGACCTATAAATAAGTTATGACTTACGAAATTTGTAAATTGTGACCAAAAAATAAGTTGTGATCACAAATTGTAAAAATTGTAACTCATAAAATCGAGATTTGTGATCGAGAAAAAAGTTGTGACCTACAAATTCGAGATTTGTGTTATAAATAAGTTGTGACTTACGAAATTTGTAAATTGTGACCAAAAAATAAGTTGTGATCACAAATTGTAAAAATTGTGACTCATAAAATCGAGATTTGTGATCGAGAAAAAAGTTGTGACCTACAAAATTTGAGATTTGTGGCCCATAAATAAATTGTGAGTTACAAGATTTGTAAATTGTGATCGAAAAATAAGTTGTAACATAAACTTTTAGAATTTGTGACTTAGAAAGATGCGTGACCTAAAAAATTCTTGATCTATGACTAAAAAAACTAGTGATTTGTGAAAATTGTGACCTACAAAATTTTTGATTCATATTCGAGAAAAAATTATGATCGATGAAATTTATGATTTGTGACCAATAAAAAAATTGTGACTCATAATTTGTTATGTTGTGACCAATTGACTGTAGATTTCCAATCTGAAAAAAATTGTGACCTACGAAATTCGAAATTTGTGACCAAGAAATAAATTGTGACCTAAAATATTGTGACTATGACCAAAACTTATGACCTGATTTGTAACTTGTGAACTAAAAAATTGTGACTTGTGACCATAATAAACTGTGACCTAAAAAATTGTGACTTGTGACCATAAACAATAAAGTATATAATTAATTATGACATGATTTTTAAAATAATACCTTAAGTTTCTTAATTTTAAAAATGTGTACTTTAAAAACCTTAGTTATGTATTCTTTCATTTCAAAAATGCTTAGTGGGCTTCAGCGGACTACGACCCTTAGCTGGTTCTGCCCCTGCGGCCGACTTAGATCGACAAATCGACCCATTGTTACTCCAATTGAAAAGAGGGTGAACATATGTCACATTAAAGTCAAGTGGAAATTACATCCCCTCTACTTTTAAATATCAAAATTCATAAATAAGGTGAAGCTTGTATAATTACAAAAACCAGGTTGTAATTAATTTTTCAATTACTAATTAGAATAATTCAAAATTAAATTAATTAATCAACAATATCTCAATCATATACCAGTTCAAACCCTAATTATATATCTCTCTCTATTAATATTACACGGTCATACACACAATTATCAACCACTCACTCTCAGCCTCTTGAACAGAAACTGATGATGCTTTCCACCCACAGTCACACCCCGGGCCATCGGTCTCCGCCACTGCTTCGAAAATCTCATAAAAAGCTGCCGCTAGCAGCGACGATTCAATGGTAACCGCAACGGCGTCGTCACTCTCCTCGAGGCAGCGACGCCGCTTCTATATCGACGCGTCGAAGCAGTTGCACCAGCGGCTTCGATGTTTTATCTCTTCTGAATCCGCAAATCTATTGGTGAGATTTGAGAATTTTGTGATCTGTTAGTGCAGGTGTTGTGATGCTACACTCTGATTTTCTCAATGGTGGTTGGTGTAATGGCGGTGATGACGACGGGTAGTGGCTATGTAATAGTCGTGGTGGCTGTTTGTAATTGCAGCAGTTTGTGGTGGCTGGGTGGTGGTGATTGTGGGTGGATCTATGTGTGGTGGTGGTTTCGGCGCCGATGCCAACGCCGACGTCGGTGGTTGTAGGTTTGGGGTGGGAAAGGATAAGTGTGCGATGATGAAAGATGATGAGGAAGGATAATGTGTGACATTTTAATTGAATTATTATTGTGTTGTGATTCAAAAATAATTTGTGACCAATTAATTAGTGTGACCATAATTTGTGACATGTAAAATTTATGGTTTGTGATCAAGAAATGATTGTGACCAATTAAATCGGTAATTTGTGACAAAAAAAAGCCGAGATCAAACAATTTGATAAATTTTGATTGTGAAATAAAATGTGACCAATATAAGTTGTGATTCGTGATCGAGAAATTTATGATTTGTGACCTCAAAAATTCGTAATTTGTGTCAGGAAAAAAAATTTGACCTATGAAATTTATAATTTGTGACCAATACAGAATTTGTGACTCATAATTTGTTAAGTCGTGCCCAAATAATTCGAGATTTGTGATTGATAAAAAATTGATGTGTCATGAAATCAATTTGTGACCTAAAATATTTGTTTTCGTGACCTGAAATTATACAATATTGTGACCTCAATATTATGTAATTTATATAACATTTTTAATTATATAATTTAATTTATTAATCTTAATTACAACCTGCTTTTTGAAATTATACAAGTTTAATCTCAATTTTGAAATTTGTATTAACAATGGGGAAAAATACAAATTGAGATGAAACTTATATAATTTCAAAAATTAAGTTGTAATTAAGATATATTTTATTAATTATATATATTAAGGTCACAAGCTGTATAATTTCAAGTAACAAAACAAAAATCATTTATGTCACAAACAATGTCAGTATCACAAATTATCAAAATAGTAGGTCATAAATTGGACTTAATTTTAGCTAGGTCATAATAACATTTTTTTTACTTCACAACTGATTTCAAGATCACGAATTATAAAATCAGCAGATCACAAAATGTCAATTTAATCGAACCCGACTTATTTTTGGATCATTACTTATAGAATTATTAGGTCACAAATCTTGAAGGTGGGCTACTATTAGACCGAGGAGCAGCATTAGCACCAGTGATAGTTGGCTGCACGGAGTTATGAATTTTCCTCTTGAAACACACGCCAGTCCACAAACAATAAATTACAGTACAAATCCCTGCAAAACCACCAACCGATCCAACAATGGCAAACGCTAATATTAAACCCATTTGAAGTCTTCTCGAAGGGGGGACGACGAATAACTGGTGGTAATGATTGTGATGGTGGTGAATAGGAGGTGGAATTGAAACTATTACATCAGAAGGCCTACAAATATGATCATTTCTCAAACATAGTGTTTGAGATTGAGGATATATATATATTACATTCACAGGGAGTCTCCACACATGGCCCCGAAAGAGAAGTCTGCAAAGGAAGCTCAATCCCAGAAGAATAAGGCTAACCAGAACCCCATCAAATCACTGAAAAATTGCTTGTTGTTAATCCACAAGTAAAATTCAATCCTGCAACAATAGACTCAAATTTCACGTGCATGAAGAGAAATGGAAGATACGGTGTTAATGGAGGCGTGAGAACTGAGAAATGGACGAGAGGGTGATAGTTTTGAAATCAGAATTAGGTTTTGGGATAATTTAATTGAACTTAATAAGTACTAAAATTTATAATATTATTATTAAAATTTATAATATTCACCTGATTTTGTCACATATTTGAATTTGGATATTTAAAAATAGAGTCAGGTTCGCGTAATTTTCACAATAATGAAAGAAAAGAAGAATTCAAATATTAATCATATTTTTAAACTAATTAACCTAACTTGATTCAACAAAACTAGATTAACATGTAACTTAATACAATATGCATGCAATAACGACTTAAGCTTCGATATTAGATAGGCTTGAAAAAGGAAAAGGACTAAAATCTTGCCCATTATTTTTTGTAATTGTATGCAGGATATTGGATAAATAATGCAATATTAGGTGATTTCACTGGCTATTAAAATATTAAATGCAAATGCAAATGTAAAAGGCTTTTCAATTTATTGGATCAAACTTTTGAATTAAACAAATTACAACAATTAATGTCATTGAACAATAATTAACTTACACATCTTAATCAATCAGCATGCCTTTACTTTTTATTTTATTGTGGTATGCATTTTTATTATTAAAAACCTCCCATAATAAGTGAAACAAATGAATTTCAAAACCCTATTTCTTGCACACAACACCTCTTCCATCCATCCCACTGCCACATTTCATGCTCGGCAGCTCCAAATTGAAAGCAGAAACTTGATCTTTTCCCCCTAGAATAAACTGGGAAACGGCACAATCTGTGGCATGGAGGCTTGAAACTGCAAATTCTCTTTCCCCTCCAAGAACTGGCATTGATACACCCATTTTGACTCTACTCACATAATCATTTCTGTATGTCTGTCCCAAAACACCGTTTACGTTGCCACTCAGGGAATAGAATTTGAATCCCAGTTCTAGATGTGCAAAGCAATCCTCATAATTTGTAATTCCATAGTTATGAACTCGAGATTCTTGTGCAGTAACGGGAACCACCTTAGCTGTAATCTTGACAATCCCTTCAATTTCGACTATTACACTGTTGGTGTCGGCATCCCTTTTAATGGTTGTTGCTGGGATAGTTTCGGATTGCCATTTCTCGCCTTCAGCTTCTTGGAGGCGGATGGCAGTCCCGTCCAAGGCGAGGGAGAGGCGGTCATTGGCGTCATCCCATGTGGGGGTTTTCTTTGCTCCGATGAAGAGATTGTGGTTTTCGAACAGGATACCGATGGTCTGAACCCAAGTGAAGTCCCTCTTCATGTTCTCGTTTCTTCTTCCAATAAAGTGGGCGTTGATGTGAAGATTGGGGTCTGTTACCAGACAGAAATCTTTATCCTTTTTGCCATGGAAGTAGAAGGTGATGCCATCACCGCCGATGAAACGAGGATCTTGACAAACAGCCCCAGGATAATCACAATCTGCATTTTCAATAGCGATTTTTTTTTTTTAAAATGATAATTAGTTTAATGTCTATGCATAAGTGCTAGACACCCAAAAAATGAACTTTTTTTTTCGAGGTGGAGAAATGAAAATAGGGTTCGAATCGACTTACTGCAGACAGGTTTACAAGTGTTACAATCAACTTCGCATGTGGTAGGGCAGGAGCTAGGGCATACATGCTCCACTCCATAACATTGAGGGAAGTCTCTACTCTTGCATCTTTTTCTCCTTGCAGCATTAACGTCGGTGGAAGGTGGAGGAGTGTAAGGCGTGTTTGATGGAGGAGTGGGTGAGGAGGTTGGGTGAGAAGGAGTGGGTGTCGGAGGTGAGGGAGTTGGGGTAGGAGGGGATGGTGTTTGTGCTGGAGGGGATGGTGTTGGATTGGGAAATGGAGTTAATGTTGGTTGTGAAGGTGTTGGAGTGGGTGGTGATGGAGTTGGTGTTGGTGTTGGTGGTGGTGGTGGTGGTGGTGATGGAGTTTGTGTTTGGGGTGAAGGTGTTGGTAGTGAAGGGGCTGGAATGGGTGGTGATGGAGTTGGTGTTGGTGTTGGTGTTGGTGGTGAAGGTGTAGGAGTGGGAGTGGGTGGTGATGGAGTTGGTGTTGATGGTGAAGGTGAAGATGGAGTTGGTGTTGGTGTTGGTGTTGGTGGTGAAGGTGAAGGTGTAGGAGTGGGTGCATCACCAGCAGAGCAAATAGGTTTGCAAGAAACACATTCAACAGTGCAAGAATCAGGGCAAAACTTGGGACAAACATGCTCCAAATTATAACAATGCTTGTATTTTTTGATTAGACACCTTGCATGGCTTGGATTGTTAGCTATTCCTGGAGGAGTGTCAGCTTGTACTTCTATTATTACTATTAGCACCACCAAAATCCATACCACATTCAGCTTCAATGACTTTGCCATTGAAACCCTAATAAATGAAAATAATGTATATGTATGTATACTGTATGTATTTTATGTTTTTGGGATTTCTTGTTGACTTTGATATGTCTACATGTCTAATTTATAGAAGTGGATCGAGACTTAAGAATGAGAATAAGTTCCTATTATTTTGGATCATAATGTTATAATTTAATGAAATAATTAAAAGGGAGTGTTTGTCGCTTAATTACTCAAATTACAATTTTATTTATTTTTAATCAAGTCAAACTCTATTCTTTGCACCCTCTCCTTACTTTTGTTGCTTTTAACTTCAGTATGGCATTTCTTGACCTGAAAGTTGAAAAGTAGCACTTTCCACCACATGCAATTTTTTTTTCTGTTTATTTAATTATATATTATATATTCTTTGGTCAAGAGAAATATTATTTAACTTGAACAACATTGTGGACAACACACTGATCACATGGAGGTGGGGTCCACAATGTTGTTCATTTTTGTTGTCCAAATAGCATTTTCCTATTATTTATTCATGTTAAACTTGGAAAATTATGTTGTGGTTATCATTTCCCCCCTATTCATAATCATTATATTATTTAATTTCCTATTAGGGTTTTAATTAGTTTTAATTCATCAAACAATTTATTTTCTTTTTCTTTATTTTTTTGGCCATCATGGACATGTCTACTGGCCATAAATCAGTTTAAATAATGGAATGATTTAATCAGGAAAACCAATTTAATATTCCACATTCAATTTAAATTATGATTTACTTGAATTAATTGCCAATTAATTCCTACAAAGAAATCACATTAGTGAAAGGACACTTTTCTTCTTGTATTGGTCATCAGGTTTTAAGTCATTCAGCAGCACAAGCAACGTTTACACAATGAAAATGGCATTTGAAAACAGAATTTTTGTCCATGTCTGATTTAGATAAATATCAGAAATTTGGTAGATTTGATAAAAGTCGATAAAATGTATAATTTAAAAGTTGGAATCCCATAAATTGGGTTGTTAACATTAGTGACCTTGATTTAGAGTTTAATCAACTATTTTTAGATAAACCAAATAACTTAATATATATACTAGAGCTTATCAAACTCCAACGAGTTACAGTGACAAGATAGAAAGTATAGTGATGGTTATACGTATATTCGAAGCAGGATCCTTCCTATATTTTGTTTCTAATTGCAATTTACAACCAAATCAAACATAAACTGATAGAACGTAGTGATGGTAAACTCAGGGGCGGACCCATGTAGGAACCAGTGGGTGCAATCGCACCCACTGGCTCCATTTTTTTTTTCAAATTTTCAGCATATTATTGATCGATTCATTCATTTTACAATATCTCGCACCCACTGAACTAAATTCTTGGGTCCGCCCTTGGGTAATCTGGTATAGGTTGTGTCATATTACAGAAAGAAAATCCCGTCCCTACATTTAACGCTGCAAACATATATGATTAAGAAATTGGCTTAGCCAAGCGACATGCAAGTATATATTAGCTTAAAAAGAAGTAAATTTTGTTTTTACTGTTAAACTTGCTTAAAGGTAAAACTTCCTAAGCTTATCCATACATGCTGAGCTTAACAAAGACGCGTTTCTCAGAGAAAATCTCACTTACAAAGAGATCACTTGACAAGGATGCATCTCGTTGGTGCTGCATTAGCCTCAGGTATCCTTAAAGGTAAACAATGGAGGAAATATACTCCGGGTTTAGCTTTATCGAGATTCAAGCCTTCCACGGGAATTACATCCTAAAACATATCTTGACTAAGTAAACATAAATCTCGCAACCAAAGATGTCCAAAATGTTAAATGGAAGACACTAAACTTTACCTTGCCCAACACCTGATACACAACATCCTTATCTGGTTTTACAGCAACAGATAAGTAATCAATTCCTACAAAAAGATTGAAAAAACATGCTTCACTGCTAACAACTACTTTGCAATATTAAAAAAACCAAAGTAATTTAGCAAACTAAAACAAAAAATTTAAATTTTCTCACCTAATAAAAAAAAAAGCACGGCCCTGACAAAAAGAAACTATATGCATAAAGATTAACCATACCATAAGAAGACAGGCTTAAGTGTCAAGTGTGGCTTGGCTTGGAATGCGGACCGAATGGTGGGTTTATTTAATCGAATGTGGAATTTCATTTTATGTGGTGTCAATGCAGGGGAACGGTGTAGAGAGAGGAATTTAGGGTTCTATGGCCGGCCTGTGATGCCAAATTGGTCCTACTACTCGTGTTTTTCTGGGAGACGAAGATGAGGCCGGTATAAGAGTGAAGTGTTACTAGGCTAGTGACCTGAGTTCGAGTCACATTTTTGGATAATAGCGAAATTCAAAAATAGAAAATAAAAAGACCGAATTATTCAGGATCTTTCTTCCTTTCATCTACTCACGTCTACATATCATTATTTCAGCACAAGTATAATAACTCATTTCATTCAAAGACTCAACAGTCCATTACCAATAAGTTTGATGCTGGTGTTTTTCACCAACCACTCTGCCCCATCTTTCTGTAAACCAGTGTAGCTTGAGTCGAACTCAGTTTTGTACATAAGTTTCCTGAAAATGCAATAATCACTTTAGTTCAACTTGGATGTCCTCATATTACAAATGGACAAATAGTGATCCTACTTTAGATCACATAGGAAACATTGAGATAGTACATAAGTTTAATCAAGTTTGAAAAATTATATTTGCAAATTCCACTTTGCAAGTTTGCATGACAAATAGTGATCCCTCTCAAGTAGCACAATCTTGAAACACTTGGTTATAAACCTTTGATGTAAATTTTACCTTTCGGTATTCAGTGTCCTGAAAAGTACGCGCTTTACTCCTTTGGGGATGTTTAAGCTCAACATAACTTCAGCTAAAAGAAGCAAGGAAGGATATTTTAAGTGCTATAAGAAATGAAAAATTGTTAGGTGCTGAAACACATGATACAGCAATCTCTGAAAGTCACACTTTCAAGCTTTTTCTCACCAATTTTCAGATTAGTGATCAAAGCCGAAAACAGAATGAAGATCAATTAATTATTATCCAGATTTCCTTGCTTAGGCTCTGTTCGAGTCAAAGTCAAACATTAATTTCAACCACGCATTAATAACTTCTACTAGTTTATTGTCCACACATTTTGTGGAACCCACTACGACTTCTCTTTGATTTATAAATTTGCCAACAGAGGTTTAAATTTGACCACATTTCCAACTCTGACACTCTAAGATGTAAAGGAGCTTCTTTAGGCTTAAGAGGAGTCACTGCTTATTAAGGCTGAGACAGGGCCAAGCTCAATTCAGTAAACCTTGATATGGTGCGATCATCATGCCACGTGTCATAATTCCATTCACCGGGACAAATATTCCTCATGTAGCTCATTCAGACACTTTACATCTTTTTTCTCACATCCCGTCATGGTTATACGTAATGATCTACACGATTGTTTATTGTGATTTCAGCCTCTATTCGGTAAACCGTTTATAAACGGTTATTTATAATAAAGTGTTTGATTTTAGTTAAAATGAGTTTTTTTTAAAAATGAATAGTGATTTTTAAGAAAAATGGATAGTTGAGATTTGATTGAAAAATCAAATATTGTGGACTTGACTTTTAATGGATAGTTGAAATTGAGTACAATAGAAAAGTGAGAAAATTTTAATGAAAACTAAACAAGGGCTAAATATTGTTTATAAATAGTGACGTAACAATTTCTCTTCTAGTCCATTTTTCTGAAAATTGAAAAATAATGGGCGAGAATCTCTAACTAGAGGAAGTTGTTTATTTTTCTCACACACACACACGAGGAAAAAAAAAATATATATATATATATATATTTTTCTCACACACACACACGAGGAAAAAAAAAATATATATATATATATATATATATATATATATACATTTATTGTATATTGCAACTGGCCCGTTAACATTCATAAACAAATATTAACAACAAAGGCTAGAATTACAATTTACATACTAATTATAACTTATGTATACACAAACAACTGTACCATCATTCAAGATAACTGTTAATTATTTTCTCTTTTTTTTCCTATCAAAGTTGCATTTCTTTAGATTCCAAGCATTCGAGCCTTATATTTTGTTGTTCAATTTTATTCAGAAGCTCGTATTTAAACCTTTCTAAATCGGCAAAAGAAGAACAAGTGAAAAACATACCAGTTATGTTCTTGTCCTTTGGAACTTCCACCACCAACACTGGACCTGTTGCACGAAAAAAACTTCATAAATCCTTTCATCTTCAACTGGACAACAATTCTAAAAATTCTATGATTTACTGAAATCATTACCGTTGAGAATGGTGAGGTCTAGGGATTCAACGTCAGTGAAGGCTTTGACGTGAGTCCCGCAATCCGTACTCAAATTGAAATTGCGGGTGTTAAAATCCATTCCTTTAAGAATGCTAGTGCTATCCTTCATGAACGTTCCCAGACCAGTAGGCGAATCATATCTTGGCAAGCCAGGTACATACTCGTGAGAGATGTCGAGGAATTCGGCGTTAACTAAAACGTCGGGAAACGCCAGAAACAAAATCCACATCGCGGCGGCGAAGGTGGAGCAAGAGCTGGTCCTCATTTTCCTGGGTTCGATAGTGGGTGGTGAATCCACCAACGAAAATTGGAAAGGAAAGGAAACGAAAAGATACTGGGGAAAATGGAGGTGGTGGAAAATAGGATGGAAAATGGGAACAAAAAGGAGGAGGAGATGTTGAGGTCAGTTCCGGTGAAGTCGGAGTCCCGGAATTTGTGGTAGACTTCTCCACCGTCCGGGGAAAATGCTATGCCATGTAATTTCCCGGGCAGAAAGTGGTCGGAAAATTATATATATATATATATATATATATATATGTTTTTTTTTTTATTTTTTTTTTTAAAATTATTTTACCGTAGTTAATTAATTTTACAACCCAATCAATAAATCAATAAATAAGAAGTTCTAGTTCGGGTCCTAAGTCTTTGAACCAGATGAAGTTGGGACCTCAACCTTATTCATAAAACTTCAAGTCCCTATCTATTAAGTATGTTCGACTGTCATCCTTTTTGGTAGCCAACGGTCCAACAGCTTGCTCCTTTTCTACCTGGTACTGCCTACATAATTAACATCAGAGATCAATGCTGTATATCATAAAGCAGATAAATAATGAAGCAACACGCAATCCTACACTATTATAAATCATTTTAACAATGAACATGACAATATTAATCAATTCGCAAAGTCCATGTTTGGCCCCCATTATTTGAAAATTAAATTTATTCAACATTTAATCTCAACCATATATTTTAGTCAAACCTACTATTTTTTACTTTTTAAGCATTTTTCAACCACACATTTTTCTTAAAATACTATTCAAAACCACATTAATCCTAAAATAATGAGGGCCAAACATGGGCAAAATCTTCATTCCCCAAGAAAATGTTGTCTCCCATTTGGCTACTCTTATAGGAGGAAAGAAAAAACTCCTTGACCGGAGGATTTAGTCTGAATTTCTTCGAACATATCAACAATTTCCTTCATTTACATCTAATCTGAGTCCTTAACAAAATAATCTTATCCTTCTTCTCTAAATCTTTAATCTTAAAATTAGCATCATTTTTATTTCGTCGTTTGTGAATCACTCGAATAAATGCAGTAATCCGCGAAAAGGAAGTATCCTATAATTATAGTAAATAATTAGCATCATTTTTATTGATATTTTCAATGACAATATCAGTGTATTTTGGTGATGGAGATGAAAGCACCATTTCCACCAATATTGTGTCACCGAACACCTCTGCACCAGCCATGGGAAAATCAATAAAACCCAGACAAAAATTCCAAAATTTATTTAAAAAAATTGAAGAAGTCACAAGAATTTTGCCTCAAATATATTGAAGCTACTGTTAAAAAAAAAGGGGGGTCTTTGCACCTCTTATGTTCATAATCGACAATCATCCTCTTCCAGATCGGAGGTGGTTGGAGTTTTGATTGCCACGGTGATCGGGATTTTAGGTTCACTGAAAGATGAAAGCCACTATTTTAATAAATTTTATTTAATTACCGAATTTTAAAAATTTAAAATCCAATTAACCCATTTTATTAATTCTGAAATGAGTTATAGCTTTTGGCAGTACATACTAGAGGTGTCAAGACGGACGGACCGACTAGACCCGTAAAAATCGGCCCGCATTGATCCGGGACCGCGGGCCGACCCGTGACCCGTATGGTCGTATGGACGGTTCACGGGTCAAGAAGTTGTGATCCGCGGGTTTTGCGGGTCAAACATTCGCGGGCCGCAGTTAACCCGCTAGCCCGTAAAAAAAAAAAAAATAAACTGTTTTAATTAAATATGGTAACATTGAAAATCTCTCTTCTTCTAGAAACTCTAATACAACTTTTAAAGTAAAATCATATTTTTTTTTCTCCCTAATAGCTAAAAAAGTAATGTTTTTTTTATAATAGTAATTAGAAATACATTTATCATTTAATTATTATTTTTTTATATTTTATTTAAATTTGCAAATTTAGAAGTAATTCATATAACATAAACTATAATTTTAAATTCTATGTAAATATTTTATGGTATAAATATGAATTTATCATTTTAATCATTTTGTATTTAGAAACTTGATAAAAATTTTGCTATAAATATGAAAAAATCTATGTTTTTATTCATCAGGCCAAATCAAAACAAACCGCGACCCGCATGGACCAGCGGGTGGGCCTGAGTTGTAGTTCAAAATTTGCGGGTTGACTTGTAACCGACAGCGGGCGGGTTTTTTTTAAAGCGGGCCGTTACTGAACTTTTTATTAACGGACCGACCCGGCCCGAACCACCCGGATTGACACCTCTAGTACATACCATTACCCTACATCAATATTTGACAAATCCTCCACAAAACAAGTCCACTAAAATCAGCAAAGACCGTATCATATATTTATTCTAATGCATTCCATTGCTAACATTCATCAATGTACGTATTCATCATATTCATGCTTGATTACAAACAACCTCAGTCTACTCGAAACCTCAAAAACCCCAAAAGACATGTTTTTCTGCAGCCATGTAAATCATAGAACACATTCCCAAATCAATTCTTCTCAATCTATGAGATTGAAATCAGATTATAGGAGAAGTATTTGCTGCACAAGGAAATGATCGACTGATCACTTGGTAAGGATGCATCTAATGGGCGATCCCTCTGCACCAACCAATCTTAAGGGTAAGCAATGCACCGTATAGATTCCAGGCCGAACATTATCGAGTTTCAGTCCTTCAACGAGGATGATTTCCTGAAAATAATATGTTTTCTTCATCTATATACTTCATTGCAGCAAAGGAAAATGTGCATCAGAGAAATAGGCTTACCCTGCTTTTTAAGAAAACGAGATGAGAAGTAATCACATCGTCATGAGCAGCAACAGAGAGGTAATCGATTCCTACGACGATAATCAAATGTGTGAAACCAGGATACAACTCGAAAAACGTTGCATTGAAATGTCGAGTTAACACTAACCAACAAGTTTAATGTCAGTGTTATCTACAAGCCACTGCGCCCCGTCTTTCATGAATCCTACATAACTCGGGTCGAATTCCTTTTTGTACATAAGACGCCTGCTAACAAATTGCATCTGTCATCCTTAAGTCATCGTATGGAAAATATTCTGGTTACTTAGCCTCAGTTCTTTAACATAATCATCACAATTTATAAATAACACAATTTTACAAACAACTTTTTAATCACACACGCGTTTTCTCACCACTTTTCAACCACGCATTATATCTTAAAAATATAAATAAATTAATTTATAATTGCTTCCGTGTTACCGAACAGAGCCTAAGATATGAACCCCGGCCATTGCCTTACTAATCCAAATAAGTAATTAGGTTTCCTTTGGTTGATCATACAAATACAGTAACTTCATCAGAAACAAAAATTTACTTCAAAGTAAGTTTAAGTTACTTTTGAGCTCTCCATAACATGCTCAGAACGATGAATAAAGCATGAAAAGTGTTGCTTAAAAGTAAGTTTAAGCTACTTTTGAGAAATAGTAAACTTACATATTTAAGCAGTCCCAGCCCAAAGCTCTCTGAAAAGTTATTCTTAATGGAAAATTACCTGTCTGTGTTTAGTGTTCTAAATAGCACTCTTTTCACTCCCTGGGGAATCTTTAAGGACTCCATAACTTCAGCTGAAAGAGAATTGGAAGAACAACCTAAGTATTTTATTAAGAAATGGAAAACATAAATATTCTAACATAACTTCTGCTTTTCTTCCAAAAGCCTTTCTAATATTAAGCCGATGGTTTTTAACGCAATTAAGAGCCTGTTTGGTAATGTAAATTTTTTTTATTTTTGTAGATTTTTTTAGTTTTTTGATGGATACATGGTTTAAAAATATTTGAAAAGTCAAAAATTGTGAGCTTGATTAAGAGCCTGTTTGGTAATGTGAAAAATTTTGTTTTTTGTAATTTTTTTTTTATTTTCTGATGGATGTGTGGTTTAAAATTGTTTGAAAAGTAAAAAATAGTGGACTTGACTAAGAATTGATAGTTGAGATTGAATTTGAAAAGTTGTGGTAAAAATTTAAACATTACCAAACAAGCTCTAAGAATGGATAGTTGTGATTAAGTTTGAAAAATTGTGGTAAATTTTTTAACTTTACCAAACTGGCTCTAAACTAATTTATAATCAGCACATTTTCTCAAGATGCTTTTCAATCAAGCATTTTCTCCGTTCAATTTTTAATCGCATATTTTTTTAATCAAAATATAAATAATCTAATTTATAATTAGCCTAACTAACTTTCAGAAAATTATGCCTCACAACACAAGCAACTTTTCAAAAGATGCCTCACAAGTAACTTTTGAAAAGTCTTGTCAAACGAGTTCCAGAAGCAGCAAATGGAGAACTGTACCAGTTATATTTTTATCTCTTGGAACATCGACAAGCAATGCTGGACCTGTTCCAAAAAAAAAAAAAAAAAAACACTCTTAAATCCCATGTCCAGATGTATAAGAAAATTAAAAATCATAAATATGAATACCATTAAGAACTCTAAGATCAAGAGTATCCACATCATATCCTTCATCAAAGTAGTTATCATACATATGCCCTGGAGCATCAACATGAGTACCAGAGTGCACGGGTAATTTCATTTCCGAGAAATTATAGTCCGAGCCATTCTTCATGCTCTCCAAGAGTGTTAGAAACCGACCAACACCCTCGGTAGAACTCCCCACAGGTGTATTCGGAGTGAACCTGTGTGTGATGTCAAGTATTTCTCCGCTTTCCCCATTCCGAGGACTCGAGATCGTATCACCAACTCCGACACAAGTCCCCGATTCATCGCCATAACCAGAAGGGTAAACATCGCTGGATAAAGCCGCGGATCGTGAAGAAATTACCAGCAACTCAGCGAAAACCAGCAAAATTTGCACAGACCCCATTTCTCTCCCAAGTGATAAAAAATTGAATCGCCTTGAACAAAATAGCAGAGCAGATTAGATGCTTATCTGTTAGCACCAAAAGACATTGTGGGACCATCAAAGTTACACGTCTCTGGGAATATTTTGTACAAGTTGTAGTGTCGTAATCGATAATAAATTTATATTTTTTTATTGAAAAATGATAAATGAACAACAAATTAATATTTGAACAATAAAATGAACAATACACTACAGTGGTGTAGTATTTTTGTTTTTCATTTCTTGTCCGAACACCAAGGTTATCCATCACATGCAATTCGTATCAAAGATATTGACTTAATATTTGGAGAAATACACGTTGTAAAAAAGTAATTTTAAAAAAGATACTATTAATAAAGGTCTGTTCGTTTACATATTATAATAAAAATTATAAGAGCATTTTCAATAAAATATTATCAAGATACAATGTTTAACAATCTTTTATACAAATGGCAAAAATAACTTTGCTACACTCGCAATGAGTGTGACAATGAAATTGATAATTAGCTTACGTGACACAATACTATTTTTTATTACTTCACACCAACTTTTAAATTAATAAACAAAACACCTCCAAATCACCTAATTGTCATCTTAATTGTCAACATAATAATTGTACAAGTAGCAAAATTTTGGTTAAAAATGCTTATGACGGATAAGTTTTAAAAATTAAGTGTCTATGATATTTAAAATTCGATACTTGACAATTTTTCATTAGATGTGTGCACTTGCTATGCTGCCCAAGTGGGCAACAGAGCAGGACTGCACAATGTTTAGCTCTAGACATTATCCTTGACAATGTTTATCATTAATTTAATAATTTCTACTCAATCAATGCATTTCTCTATGTTATTTTTCTAGAAAACAAATAATAATTTGCCACATTTGCATATTGAACACTATTGAATTAGAGAAGTTTTTTGAAATAATTTTAATGTCTTTTGCCATATGTACAAAGTAGACTTGTCTCAATGGAGTTGTTAAGAGCATCTCTAATGGTTTATGGATATTTTGATCAATGTGACACTTAGATAGATAATTATCTCACCCATATTGATAAAATAGATAGTGAGATTTAAAATTTATCTACAATGGTCATTATCTATAATTTTTTGTATGTACATGTATCTTCAATATTTTGTTTAACAAGTTATTTATATCGATCTGGACATAATACCGGATAATGTCTTTATCACATCAGCGCCACATAGGCATGCAAACTAACCATTCTGTTTAGCTAACCAAAAGAAATATGTTTTTAAACATTTTTTTACACAATTTTTCAAACTATTTTTTAATCATATATATTTTCTCTTTTCAATTTTCAACCACACATCTTACCCAGAAAATATAAAAAAAAATGTTTTTAAACACTTCCTGGTTGCCAAACAGTTATTAACTTTTCATGTCATTATTTGTTTTTACTATGTGGCAATGTATTTTTCTCAATTGATATATCATTAGAAATGCTCTAATTGGCACAATTTATTAAACCACTTTTTAACCATATATATTTTATCTTCCTTATTTTAACCACACATATTTTATCTTCCCAATATTTAACCACACATCTTATCTAGAAAACCCAAATAATATACATTATAAATCAAATTTCATTTATTTCAACCGCCAAATGAAGCCTTATTTATAAATAAGTTTATTAAACAGACGCGATCCACCCATAAACTTAGGGTCCGTTTGATAGTGAGTATGAAATTTGAATGGACGAATTTCAGGAAATTGAATTTATGTGAATTGAAAATTTAATGTGTTTGATTGGTTTAATATTCTTGGTGGAAAAAGTGGGGAATTTTTCAAATTTTATTATTTGATTGTCATTATTTTAATCAAAAAAAAATATATTTTTTATTTTTTCTCATATTTGTACTTGTTGATGATGATGATGATGATGATGATAGTAATAATGTTAATTTAAGAAAAAAAATAAGTCAATTAATAACAAAAAAAAAATGATCAAATGAGTCTTTAATGATTTGTCATGTAAAGTAAAAATCAATTATCACATATTAACTAAGAATTCAATTGTTTTAAAAACAAAAAATTGCACAAGTTTCAACAAAAATAGGAAAATCAATTTCAATTCAAAATTCATCTATTAAAAAAGAGATGAAAATAATAAATGAATTCCTAATTCACTGATAAATCTCGATTATCATTAGTGTCTCAACTGCAGAGCATACTGATTTCTACTATGATCTTACTTCATATCATTCCTACTTATGCTACTTAGAACCTTAGGAGACTAAGGAAAAACTGGAATTTTTAGAAGAACATGATAAGCAAACAACACACTTAATATTATTGCTGAAGTCTCGATGCCCTTACAATGGAGAAGAACTCCCCTTTTATAGAGGGAGGAGAGCCAGAAGAAGACATAAAAGACTAAATGTGTGGCCAACAAGGTGGACACGCGTCAATACAAACTTGCACACCTTATCTACATGATCTGGAAAGAAAGATTCTGAAAATAATACAGACACGCGTCATTTTTTTTAAGTAAAATCTTACTTTTAGAAAAGCAAGATTTCGGATCAGAAATAATACAAAACGGACAAACAACCTTTATTACAGACTGGCATTTGACAGAAAAAAGGAAAGATTCCTTCTTTAATAAAGCTGATGAAGACGGTATTTTGTCATGGTTCGTCCAGGTTCATGGTGTCTTCTTCCTGTGATTCTCCTGGTAGTAAGGGTAGTCCATGTTGATTTAACCACCCAGTGTTGTGGCGATTTTGACAATTTTGTTTGTTATGGTCCCATTCTCTTACCATTTCCAAGATTTTAAGTGACTCAGAGTTAACCACTAATTCTGGATTCATGTGAGACCATGGGTCTTGTGAGTTAGTTGGGCTAGTTTCTTGGACATATTTGCTTGATTCTCCTGCTTTTGTTTTTCCCTTTTCCTTTTCTAAAAGCTGTTTGTATGATAGGCTTGTATCACTGGGACCAATCTTTCCTTCATTATATGCCTTTTCCTTTTGCATACTGTAATGCAAGCTGTTGAGCAATTTTTCAGTGATCTCCATTTGCTTTTTCCTTAGCTGGCCTCCTTCCTGTGTTTTCTCTGAGTACCTTGACGTATCACCCAGACTTTGTGTTGGCCTTCCCTGGTATAATTGTCCATACTGCATATCAAATATGTAATCATAGTCTGTGGTATACGAATTAGGATATCTTTGTAGATGAGTATCCTGATACGCCTGGATATCTTGTTGGATCTTTCTGGTATACTAAATTGGCAAAGCTTCCCATGGAGCATCGTCTGAGTAATCTGGCCATATTGTGGTGGAATTGTCTGATTGATTTCTGTCATGCGTCTCTGGAAATTACGAAATTCTTTTGGGTAATGCTCCCAATCTTTATGCATGTTGAAAGGTTGAATTGCATATTCCTTGACGCTGCTGAAATGAGTATAGACCTGTGATTCGGTGAAATAACCTTGTCTTTGAAAAATTAAGATCACATGAACATTTCGTGCAGAAGTTTTGAGATCTTTAAATGTTAGCCCAAGAGTAAACTAACCAAGAGGGGGGTGAATTGGTTTATAAAACTTTTTCGATAAATAATCTCAAACTTAAAAACCAATGGGTACAAGTATGAGCACTTAGTGTTGTAAGTAACTTAACTATCAATGTAGTGAGGTATAAATGTGTAAACTTAATTGATAAAGCAAGTATAGCACCTAGATATAGTGTTGCACAATATAAATTGATAGAATAGAGTAAGTGCAATGTAAGTAATTAAAAGGGATAAGAGAATGCAAACGCGATTTAAGGAGGTTCAATCAACCAACGTGATCTACGTCCCCCGTTACCGAGCTCTCCGTCACGAGCAAGGCCAAATCCACTATATTGGTAACTTACAACAAGGAGTACCAAATCCTTAGGCGACTTACAACAAGGGGCACCTACCCTTAACCAACAATCGAGTTTTCACAAGGCTCTCGAAACCACAAGATATAATGAATTGAATTTACAATTGAAATAACTCTCTTGACAAATGATATACTCAAATTAAGTACCGAGAGAGTTAGTGATGCGAACCCCTTCGGTGCGTTGACCGAAAATTCCCACAACAATTTTAATACCAACCCAAGAAAGCTAAAGTGGTAAATAAATGGATAAACACCTTAACCCAAGTTTAATTCTAACCCAAAATTCAAGGATTAACAAACCCTAACCCAATGGGGGTCACTTAAAAAAATTCCAAGGTGGCGAAAAATAAACAACAACACAAGAATAACAATACTCAAGCAAATTTGATTAAATTCCAAGAAGGTAACAAGAACAAAGGAGGTTTTAACCTTACCTCAAAGGGGGTCTTCAAGACCTAGCTCTCAAGAGCAATTTTCATGACATGCCAAGTTATCTTTACAAATGAAAAGGAAAGTGTATAAAAGGTAGAAAAAGGGCAAAATGTGCAATTTCGCTATTTACAAGAAAAATCCCGTTTTTTGTAAAATGGAGTGTTTCGGTCGACCAACTGGTCGACCGAAAATAGTTCGGTCGATCACAGGGTCGACCGAAAGGGGACTTTCGGTCGACCGCCACTCAGCCGAAAGTGACTGAGGCTGGATCAAATTTCCTCTGCAGAAGTTCGGTCAACCGGAAGAAAGTTCGGTAGACCGAAAGTGGCTGAAACTCCAATTTTGGCTCCAACTTGATCCTTGGCTTCTTTTCTTGATTTATTCACGTTGTTTAGCCTCGAATCTTGAACATTTTCAACTTCGGATCTCGTCATGGGTCCCACGGGCACGTGCATCGAGGTTTGACTTTCCCGATTCTCATCAGTTAGGCTAACACTTCAATAGATAGCAATGAATTAAGCTCGAGTGTTAGAGAAAAACTTTGATGCAAAAGAAATTGAAAAGTTCAATGCAATCAAACAAAGTTTTTCAAATAATCTCTTGTTAAAATATTGAATCAAATTAAGTACCAAGAGATGCCACACTTGAATAATTAACAATAAGTTAAGCTCAAAGTGTTTAGGCAATGGAACTTTGATGAATCAAATGATAATGAAAATTGTAGCACAAATAATCAAAGTTCCTTAATTGAAATTTCTCTCTTTTAAAAGATTAAAGCAAGTTTAGAACAAAGAGAGACTTACACTTCAATTCCAACATGGTGTGAAGATGTTGAAGAAGTTTAAACAACATAAAACCAAGAATCTTCACAAAAACTTTCTTTCAAAAACTTTGATGAATTTTGATAAAACAAAGTTTGGATCAATCAAAGTTTTCTAATAAAGATAAATATAAATCAAGAACAATGAATTTTTCATAAGAAAGCTTTTCTAAAATCTCCTCTTAGTTGTTGAAAATGAATGCAAGAGAGAAGGCAATTTATAGAGCAAATTTCGCACATACTGTCTTTTGCGGTCAACCTATCGTGCCATGCGGTCGACCTCAATATAGCCGTTGCGAGAAAATAGCCGTTGGAGTTCAAAAATAGACAGTGCGGTCGACCTGAAAAAAATTGCGGTCGACCTATTGATTTTGCGGTCGACCTGAAAAATCAGGATTTCAAGATTTTGATTTTTCAAGGTTTTCTGATCAAAGTTGATTTTGAAAAAGATATTTTGATGGTTTTAAAAATGTTACTTGAGCTTTATGAAGTGCATTGCCAACTATTGATGCATTAACCTTGCATAAGATTGAAAAGCAATTTGTAAATGCTCAATTCTTTGTAGGCTTCATTGCTTGGTCTTCATGCTTTCCGACTTGAAATTTGATCTTGAATATCTTCGATTCTTTCTTGATCTTCTTTGTGTCTCATGTGCTTGATCACATAGTTTTGATTTATATCTTTGATAGACGATTTGAACATTGAATGCTTTGAATATTTATTATTATATGAAACACTTGAAGCACACTTGTTAGCAACACAATATATTCTTGTTTGTTATGATCAAAACAATAAGGTCAAGTTGACCATAGGTCAACACTTTAAATTTAAAAGAAAATGCTTGGAACATTTTTATCCAGTGTGAAATTGGATGGAACCATTTAAGGAACTTTTTTGCAAAATAATCAAACCGCAAATCATTTTGATATCGGGTGAAAAGTTCAAGGGTACTTTGGACATCAAATGATATTTCGATTTGCCAATTTTCTAAAAGGTACCACAGAAGGCAAAGAGTTTCTTTTGAAAATCTGACTACTTGATGCCTGAGATCAAAACGGAATAAAGTGAAAAAAGGGTAATCTGGATGAAATCCAAGACCACCGAGTGTTTCAATTCCGGTTTGTCTTATAACAAGGGACTGCTATTTTAACATGAGTTCTTTGGATCCGGTTTTGAGGGTTTTGGATCTTATGAGTTCATAGAGTTCAGGAGGAAAAGGAGCAGAGTTGTTGAAGGGAAATTGATTTGAATCCATCATGTAAATAACTGGGATGGGTTGTGCAGGTAGTATGAGGGAAACTTTTGGTCTGGAAAGAAGATCTGGTAAGATGTGTTTTCCTTTGATGTGTTTGACTTCGAATTCAAAGTTTGAGAACCATTCTGCCCATCTGAGTAGTTGAGAGTTTGGGATCTGTTTCCTTTTAAAAGCGAGCATTTTTGGAAAAGCTGACATATCCATATCCACTAAGAATTTTTGTCCAATGAGATGAAATTGGAATTTTTCAATTCCTCTTTTGACCGTCAATATTTCTTTGAAAGTGGAATGGTAATGTTTTTCTGGTTCAGTGAATGATCCACTTTTGTATCCACGGATTCTTCTTTTTCCCTCTTTATCTTCAAGCAAGGCAGCTGCTAAAAACAATCACTTGCATCTGTTTGAAGGACACGTTGCCATCCGTAGGGACTTGTAGGGCCGGGAGATCTTTCACCTTTTGTTTGATAGATTTGACTGCCTGAGTTTGAGTGGATGACCATGGAGGAGGATCTTTTTTGAGCATGAGCTGGAGTGGTTTAATTATGGATGAAAGATGATCAATGAAGTCCTCCATATAATTAACAACTCCAAGGAACTGTTGAACTTCCTTTTTTGACAAATTTTCATCTGGAAATTTAAGAAGTTTTTGACCAACATGAGGCTGGAGTGAATATTGACCATCTTTAATATGCATTCCTAAGAAATCTGCTTCACTGACACCGATCACCATCTTCTTTTGGGAAAGCATAATACCATATTGTTTAACAATATCTACGAACTTAAGAAGCAAGTTGGCATGTGACTCTTCATCTTCAGAAAATAATAAGATGTCATCAATGTATACCAACTCTGTTTCCAGTAATGGATCAAAGATTTTTGTCATTGCTTTCTGAAAAAGTGAAGGAGCAGTCTTTAATCCAAAAGGCATCACTGTCCACTGGTAGTGATGATTAGGAATACAAAAACCTGTTTTGTGCCTTTCTTCTGTTTTGATTCCTAATTGCCAAAATCCTGCTTTAAGATCAAATTTTGAAATGATCTTTGCGCGAGACAAATTTGCAAACATTGTCTTTCGATCAGGAAGAGGGAATTTGTCATCTGCAAGAAAGACATTCAATGGTTTGTAGTCAATGACTAGTCTTAATTTCCCCCGAACTTGTTCACTTCTTTTGTTGACATAGAAAGTTTGACATGCCCACTGTGAATTTGTTGGTTCAATAAGTCCTTCATTTTTCAATTGAGCAAGTTCTTTGGTAGCAAGTTGAAGATGTTCTGGATTCATTCCAAGGTGGCTGACTTTTGTAAGGTTGATGTCTTCATTTTTCTTGAAAGGGAGAGAAATGAAAAATTTTGAATTTTTCCAGAGGGGATATGTGCATTTAGTAAGAAAATCTTAATGAGATTCTGCACAACAATCTCGGATAAGTGTTTCAGTGATGTTCGGAATGGTTATGGAAAAAATAGGATGTCATCTGGATGTATGGTTGAAAATAGGACTTGAATCTGAGACCATTTGGATGAGAAATGACTTTCTTTTCCCATAACTGTTTAATAATATCCCATGCTAGGACAATATCTTTACCAGGCAAAGATGAACCTAGTAGTTTATGGGAAATATTGAGTTCGGGGAAAAACTGGATTTTAACAGGCTTGCTGATTATTTCTGTTGAGAAGTTGTCTCCATTTGCAGCCTGAAAAATTTGTCTGTGTTTTCGCCACATATGTTCAGGGAGAATGGTAGGGTTTAATATGGAACAAGCAGCACCAGTATCAAATAACCTTGCAACTGTGATGGGCCTTTCGTATTTTCCTGTTAAAATTTTTACCTCAATCATAGATACTGATATGGATGAAAAGGATGTATTAACAATTTGCATCCCATAACATTCTCCTGTGTCTTCTGTGTCAACGGATTCATCAGAATCATATTCAATGGTGAAGACAGTTTGTTGAGTTTGCTCATCTTCCTCAGAGAATAATGATTCAAGGTCTTCATCATCATAATCAATCTCTGTGGCTGTGAAAACTTGATGAAGAATCTTTTCCTTCTTTTTATCTGGACAAGCTTTTGCAAAGTGACCATTCTTCCGACAAATGAAGCACCTGTTTCCTTTATTCTTTGTAAACTTCCTCTTGAAAAATCTTTTCTTTCTTCGAAAAGGATTAAAGGATTCTCTCAGGGAAAGTTTCATTTTTCTCTTATGAAATTTCTTCTTTCCTCTGCATTCACAGTCTTTCATGCTTTTGCCATACTTGATCTGCAAATAAGGCTTCTCACAAGCTCTCTCCAATATTTTGCCAGTTACATTGATATCTTTGAGGAAAGCATTTTGATTGCACAACTTTTTCAGTGTTTTCATTATCCAATTGTGAAGTTCTCTAAAAGAAGTAGCATTTAAAGGTTGTCCCATTAACTCCATGATCCTTAGAGTTTCTTGCCCAAGAGGCTGAGGAATTGATTCAAGATATGCTTGTTTGATATTTGAATCACCTGGACCTCCAATGAGATAGTATCTTTGAGCAGCATTCTTGAAGTGTTTTTCAAGATCTTTTGGATTATAAGAACAACACCTTAATTTGAATAACTCTTCTCTAGCAATTTCTTTGTCATGATCAGACTTTCCGCAGAATTCCCAATATAATGCATTCATAAATGCATCTGTGGTGTTTGTTTCCTGAGTGAGTTGAAGTTGTCTGTATTCTCCCATTGAATCATACCAATCTCTGAGAAATCCTGTGATCCTTGCTAAGAAAGCTTTTATGACCTTTGTGTGGGTCATGTTTTGTTTTTGGAGTTCAGCAGTACACCAAGCTTTCATTTCTTGCATCCTGTATTTCCATTGTGGAGGAGGAATATCATCAAATGTGAATTTTGGAAGAGTAGCTCCATTTGAAGAATAATAATTGTTTGTCGTATGGGACTCCATCATCTCCTCATCAACCACTTCAGTTTCTTCAATAATAGGGTCATTTGTTCTTTGAGTTGGCCTGTTTGAGATTGACTTGTTTGTTCTTGGTCAGCCATATAAAAATGAGGATTTTCATCTTCAGACTCACTAGATATTTCTTTAAAAGACTCAGAAGACTCAGACTCAGAGGTTTCAGAATGTTTGGTGGCAGTATGGATAGGAAGAGTAGTGGCTTGTTGGAGGAATGTGGAAATAGGATTTTTCATCATCATTTAGGGTTGTTTCTCAGATGATGAAGATTCTTGTATGGATAGAGGTTGTGTTCTTTGGATGACTTTGGTCATTTTAGGAGGCATAGAAGCTCTTTTCTTTTGTTCCCATTCTTCAGGTGTAAAAAGAATAGATGTAGATCCTTCATAGGTGGAGGAGGTTAAGGGTCCCTTTTGGGAGAATTGAATGGTAGAAGATGAAGATGGGTAATATGGTGTTGAGGGAGGAATCAATGAATTTGATTCAAGAGATGCAAGTTGGGTTTTTAGGTTTCTGATTTCTCTTTCTTGAGTGTCAAAAGGTAGTTGATTTTGTAAACAGACCATTATGTCTGCATGAAGGATTTCAATTCTTTGTTTACAGGCTTGAAGAGGTGTGAGAAGAATTTGAGTCTGATGTTGAAGAGTCTGTTCAATCCTTTGTTGGCTTTGATCAATCCTTTTTAACAGGGCATTTTGTTGTTTTGAATTTTCTAACTGCCAATTTAAAGTGGCTTCTGCTGCCTAGAGTGGTTGCACTGATCCATCTGACTTTCTAGTGTTTGGATTTTTGATCTTCCATGAGTGAGTTGAGTGATCTTTTTCAAATGTTTCAAGGGGAAGAAAATCTTCCTTGGTTGGTGGATGAAACATGGATATTGGTAGAGGAGATGGGGGAGGATTATTATCTCAATCCCATTTTTTATAATACCTGCTGCAGTCATCATCATCATCATCATCCCATCCAGTAGGAATAATAGGATCATCATTTGTGGGAGGTGGTGTATATTTGACATAGTAGTCAAATTTTCCCGATGGCTCACCAAGTAATCCAACTCCTGGATCATTGTTGTAGAAAGCTTTATGTAATCTCCTCTGACTGCTTTTCTTAGACCTCCTTCTTCACCGGGGAGAATCTTCTTCAAGATCTGCTTCAAGACAACTCAAACAATTACAAACATCCCAGAAGATATGTCCAGTATTGTCTGCTTTGTTATAAACCGGCCTTCCATTTGCATCAAAGGCATAAACTGGGATTTTCTCCTTATCATACGTGAATTGTGTTGGGAAACAGGGAGGTTTGTTTGCCGAGGTTTCTCTTTTAAATGCAATCTCAACATCTCCATTGGACTTTTTTCTGAAAAAATGTTCAGTGGATTGTATTGAAGAGGAAGTTTTGTTTCCCTTGTGAGCTTGTTCATAACTTGTAACTCATGTTTCTGGGATGAGCTTGACCAATTCTGATCGTGGAAGTTGTCTAGGCACATATGTGCAACTGGGGACATGATCTGACTCTACATGAAGAAGTAGAGCATCATCTGTTCCTTGAGATTGGGCAAAATCAAGAGAGTGATTTTTGATTCTGTAAACCATTTGGTAATGGAGAGTGGCTGCATATGTGATGGATGTTGGCACAGCTCCAACAATTTAGATTTGTACTTTCAAGGCTGAAAGTAACTGAGGATCAGAAATAGGATGATGAGATCCCAGTCGGGGAATCTCGTCGAAAACACGGAATAACGAAATTTAAATCCTAGGAAAGATCTAAATCAGATCTGACACGAAAAATAACAAGAACACGAATAAATAAACGGGAATTAAAAGATAGATTCGACGGTAAAACCTTGACCCAACAATCACGACGCAATTAATGACGATGCGGATTGAAGAACCAAGATTGGTGAACGCCACAAGGGTTGTCAATTCCTTGATAAGTTCGTTGGGTGAACGCCACAAAGAACGGATCTTTGATAAGTTCGAAACAAAAGGGAAAAACTCAACCTTTAACAAGAGAATCCTCTTAATTTAATTCATAAACTCAAACGACGCAATTAATGACGATGCGGATTGAAGAACCAAGATTGGTGAACGCCACAAGGGTTGTCAATTCCTTGATAAGTTTGTTGGGTTAACGCCACAAAGAACGGATCTTTGATAAGTTCGAAACAAAAGGGAAAAACTCAACCTTTAACAAGAGAATCATCTCTCAATTTAATTCATAAACTCAAACTTGTTTTTTCACAATGAATGGAAAGGAATATAAATAAGCAAAATAACCTAGCATCTAATTTACTCAAAATAGAATTCTAATTAGACTAAAATACTAAATTAGGCAAATAACTTAAAAACCAAAAAAAGGAATAAAATAATTAAAATTCCGGAAAATCTGGCGCTGCTCAATTACGGCCGTGAATAATTCTTTTACGGCCGTAATGGTCTCTCTGATTCAAAACTGTACCATCAGTTACGGCCGTGAAAATGTCCCTTTTTGAATGTTACGGCCGTAACTTCCATGCTTACGGCCGTAAGCCTCGAGAGAATCGAGTATCTAACAGAGCAATTCTCGAAACTGTAGGAAGACCTTTTCTTCCGTGAAGGGTTAAGGCAAACCGGACAGCTCCAAAATGAAGGTGAGTATAACCTTCAGATAACCATACTTTTGGTAAGTGAGAGGGTAATTCAAGGGTAACAAACTGTTCATTTTCTGTTGCAGGCAAAAAGTGTTGATCAAACTTTGAGGCTTGAACAAATTCTTTGACCTGGGATTTTTGAGGAGAGATGATACTCCGAACAGTTTTAGTTATAGACTGGCGAGGTTTAGTATATGGGAGGTATGTATTTATGAGGGGTAGGTCCGTGAGTGGAACTTTATCAGATTCTGAAAGATAGGATATCTTATATAGATAGTCCATTTTTGAGGCATCAGATTTTCTGAAAGACGTTGAAGAAGAAGAAGTAGAAGGAGATTTTGATAGAGAAAAAGGATTTGAAGACATGGCTGAAGAGTGTTCTTCCTTAATCTCTTTTGGTTACTAAATAACATAAGTTATCTTGATATGAATAAGAGAACAACTGGCTCTGATACCATTATGAGCGAAGTGATGGTAGTTTACAACAAATCATGATATTCTGATTCAATAGCCCACAAAGCAAGGTTGATGGAAGTTTACAGTTAAACAAATCACGGTATTCCAGCCCACAAAACGCCTCAATAGGCTCAACAAAGGGCCTGACTTTTGGATTTGTTGCTGTAAATTACCATAACTTCTGGACAAAGGGCCAAACTTCTGGATTTTCTGTAAATTACCATAACTTCGGACGGATCAACGATCAGTAGAGATTTCTGATGCAGAGGATCACCATGAAGGTGCAACTGCAGAGCATACTGATTACAAGGCAGGTGCAAATGTGGTCTAATTAAATGGTATCTTCTCCATTCAATTAAAATTATACACATCGTCATTTTTTAATGTAACATTTTGTTTAAATTTAAAATTTATTTACTGGCATTTATAGATGTATAATTTTAATTGAATTAAAATTGTACACATCGTCATTTTTTAATGTAACAGTTTGTTTAAATTTAAAATTTATTTACTGACATTTGTAAATGTACAATTTTAATTGAATAGACAGCTAACGCGACAATGTTTTGGGACATGGACTCGAGAAGAAAGCCTAGTTCACACCACTTTAGGAAAAATCATAAATAATCATTCCCGCCCCCATGGCACATCTCTCGACGATGAAAGGGAAGATGGTTTAAAAATCAGCCTCGCTTGATCAGGGATTTGAATCCGACCCTTACCAAGTTAAAAGGTAAGTCCACACTCTACATTTTGAGAGGCATAACATACGATTTACATCTTTCATCAAATCTCATAACAGGATACGTGGGGCCCTAAGGTTGATGTTCAACCTTTTTTATAAATACTCATTCCAACCAAGCCTAAAAAATAACCAAATTCTTCCCAACATTTCACCATGGCCAAACCTAAATCTAACCTCTTCATCTTCTTCTCAATTTCTTTCACTTTTTCTGTCCATGCATTGACCCTTTCCTCAGATATTATAGCCCTCAAAGCCTTCAAATCCGCCATTAAACCTGCCTCCATACCTCCCAATTCTTGCCTCGGCACTTGGATTTTCTCTACCGACCCTTGCTCCGTTCCAAGAGTCACTCATTTCACCTGTGGCATCACTTGCAGTGGGAGCCCAGTTGTTCAACTCACCCTCGACTCACAGGGCTATTCAGGAACTCTCACTCCATTCATTGCAAACTTAACTCGACTCATCACCCTCGATCTCACAGAGAATAATTTCTATGGCCCAATTCCGTTTTCTGTTTGCTTTCTTCCTAATCTGCAAAACTTGATCCTTCGAGTCAACTCGTTCTCTGGTGTAATCCACCTTATCTTACCTCCCTTAAGTCTCTTAAATATTTTGATCTTTCGCGGAATTCACTTTCTGGGTCATTGCCGAACTCGTTGAACTCGCTCACCAGCTTGGCGAGACTAGACCTGAGCTACAACAAACTCACTGGGTCACTCCAGAAGCTCCCTCCCAACTTAAACGAACTCGCTTTGAAAGCTAATTCCCTCTCGGGATCTCTTTTTTATTCATCATTCAATGGGTTAACTCAGTTGATGGTGGTAGAACTCGGTGAAAACTCATTTATCGGAACTCTCGATGCTTGGCTTTTTGTCTTACCGTCCTTGCAGCAAATCGATTTAGCCAATAATAGCTTTACACGTATCATCGTCCCAAAGCCTCCCACTAACTTTAACAGTCAACTGGTCGCTGTAAATCTGAGTTTCAACAGTATTAATGGAGCTTTACCTTCGAATTTCACTCACTACCCTATGATGCGGTCTCTTGCACTGAGTTACAACCAGTTACGTGGACCAATCCCAAAAGAGTACAGCAAGAAGGGCTCATTACAAAGGTTGTTTCTTGACGGGAATTTCTTGAAAGGATCGCCGCCGGTAGAATTTTTCTCAGGCGACACAGTGGTTACCGGCAGCTTGGGGGACAACTGCTTGAAGAGTTGCCCGGTTTCTTCGGAACTTTGCTCAAAATCCCAGAAACCTGCTTCGATTTGCCAGCAGGCCTATGGTGGGAAACCAAGGTCTTAATTGTCAGTCAAATGTCCTTTAATATATATATTTAACTGTTTCAATTTTTAAATACTTTTTTTTACTATTTTTTTGATGAACAACCACAACTGTATCTGAAGTTCTGAACTCTGAAGTAATACAATTTTTTTTTTTAAGAAACTGAAGTAATACAAATTAATATTGTGGAAAGTAATTTTGTTTTTGGGAAATATGTATATATAAAGTAGGAAAAAAATTATAAATTTAAGGTGTGTTTGATTGAAAAGATAGAAAATAGGTTGAATTATTTTTTAGGAATTTAAATTGCCTAAAAAATATTTTCATAGAAAATATCAATTGAATATGTTTGATTGAATTTATTTTTTATGTGAAAGAAGTGAAGATTTTATTGTTTGATTAACATTATTTTTTTAATAAATGAAGTAAAATTTAACTATTTTAATCATTTTTTTACTCTTTTAATTAACATATTTATACTTGATAATAATAATATTATTTAAAAAAAATAAATTAATTAACAATAATAAAAATAATCAAACGTAATGCAAAAGATTTTTCATCTAAGATGAAAAATAAAAAACCATCAGAACTAAATGAAAAGATTTTCTTCCAAAACCTAGAAAATGGGCGCATGATAGAAAAAGTGGGAAAATATAGTAATACAAATTAATATTGTGAAAAGTAATTTTTTTTTTTTTTTGGAAATATGTATATTTAAAGTAGGGAAAAATTATAAATTTAGGGTGTGTTTGATTGAAAAGATAAAAATAAGTTGAATTATTTTTCAGGAACTTAAATTGCCTAAAAAATATTTTCATAGAAAATTTCAATTGAATGTGTTTGATTGAATTTATTTTTTATGTGAAAAAAGTGAAGATTTTTTAAGATTTCATTGTTTGATTGACATTATTTTTTCTAACAAATGAAGTAAAATTTAACTATTTTAATCATTATTTTACTCTTTTAACATATTTGTACTTGATAATAATAATGTTATTTAAAAAAAAAATACAATAACAAAAATGATCAAACGTAATGCAAAAAAATTTCCATCTAAGATGAAAAATAAAAAACCATCAAAACCAAATGAAAAGATTTTCTTCCAAAACCTAGAAAATAGGAGCAAGGTGGAACAAGTCGGAAAATATTTTCCAAACTAAATTTTTGCAGTCAAACAAAGAAAAGTAGGAAAAAAAATCTTTTTTCCTTCAAAAATTTTACTCAATCAAACACTACTTTATATATAAAACTAATGTTTCACCGTACGATATATGAAAACTATCGTGTGTATATGTGTGTGTGTGTGTCAGTGTGTGTGTACTTCATCTGTTTTATTTATAAGTCACTTTGCAATTAGTTAGTGACACAAACATGACCTAAAGTAATGTTCTCACCATTTTCCCCAGCTTCTTCTCACGACTCGCTCGATTTTGGTACAAGAAGATCGATAAATTTAAAATGGTGACGACTTGAGGCTAACCGGAATATTCTAGAACTCTCACAAGTGCATGAATATTGCTAGAATATGGTGGGACATTCTAGAAGCCTTCAAGCTCCTCACTTGGTGGATTATTCTAGATCATCCTAGTTTAGTCCATAAATATTTTAATGTAGATATTTGTATAGATAATTTTAGAAGTGTAATCTAGACCATTGGATCCTAGCCATCCATTTGAGGAGGCTACTACTATAAATAGCTTGGTAGGATTCATTTGTAGGTATCAAGAGAGTGAACTTGTAAAGAGTGTTGTAAAGAATGTCTTTATTCAATACAAAGCCTTCTTTGTAAGTTCTTGTGTTCCTTCATTGTTCATTTCTTAAAGTGCTCTACTTAGTGCCTTTCTAAGACATCAACGCCAATCGGGAGGCTGACTTAGTGTAATAACCGCGGGGGTGGAAGTTGAAGACACTAAGGCCGCACGGTTCTTGGAGGAAATTAGCAAGTCCGTGACAGTTGGTATCAGAGCCTAGGTTTGCTCACTTACTATCATTGGTATGGCGGAAAAAGATGTTGTGGGTTCCGGAATTTCGGAGGTAGAACATGAGGAGCGGGGTCGAGAGGTCGAACCCCAAACCACGAGTAAGAAAACTCGACAAACTCGAAGCAAGAGCCGACCACTGGCCCCTACCGGTGGATCTCTTGAGGAAGTATTTCTCAATATGGGGGAAGGCATTGAAGTAGTGGAGAATTCACTCTCAACCCTTGAAGCTCACACCTTGGAACAACTTGATGATCTCAAGGAAGACCAAGGCACTTTAAGGGAAGAATATACGAGGTTGGAGGCCAAGGTCATGGATGCTGTCAAAGCAATCCAAAATCAAGTGAACAAGCTTTGCGCGGATATGCAAAGTGGCCTAGACGCTTGTAAGAAGGCGTCAACTAGTGCGGGTACTAGCACGATCCTAGCGGCTCCAAGGATCGACTATCCAAAGCCTAGGGAGTTCGATGGAAAGCGAGATGCAAAAGAGCTAGATGATTTCCTATGGCGATTGGAGATATATTTTGAGGGCGTGAACATTGTGGATGAAGCTATTAAGGTACGTACTTCGACTATGTATCTTACAGACACCGCGGCTCTATGGTGGCAACGTAAGCACGTCGACATAGAAAAGGGTGCTTGTAGGATAGATAGTTGGGATGATTTCAAGAAGGAATTAAAACGCCAATTTTATCTCGAAAATGTAGTATATGAGGCCCGTAAAAAGCTTAGGGAATTGAAACATAAGGGCACTATTCGTGATTATGTCAAAGAGTTTACTACCCTTGTGCTTCAAATCTCGAGCATGTCAGATGAAAATCTATTGTTTCACTTTACCGACGGATTGCAAAATTGGTCGAAGCAAGAACTTCAACGTCGGGGAGTGAAGACAGTAGACGAGGCTATTGTGGTGGCCGAATCTTTAACCGAGTTCCAAAGGAGCGCGGATTCATCAAAATCTTCTAAAAGCTTTAAGAGTAACTCGGCTAAAGGCGGGGGAGAGAAGAAAGATTACCATAAGCCATCATTCTTCAAAGGTGGTAACACTTACAAACCTTCACTCTCGCGAAAAAATTATGAGGAAAAGAAGAAGGCCTCGACGGGTTCTCAAAGTGGATGCTTCGTATGCAAGGGGCCACATTTAATGCGTGATTTCCCTAAACTTGGCACATTGGCGGCTATGGCGGAGGAACGGGATTCATCCTCTTGCCAAGATCAAAGGGCAGAACATTTTAGTTCATTGCAACTTCTTAACGCCCTCAATGCTAAGGTCATTCCGGCTTCCAATAATAAACGAGGATTAATGTATGTGGAAGCTCAAGTAAATAGTCAGCCTGCACTAGCAATGGTGGATACGGGAGCTATCAACAACTTCATTACTAAAGATGAAGCTAGAAGGTTGGGCCTCACAATCACTAAAGGTGGTGGTCTTATGAAAGCTGTGAATTCTCCATCCACTCCCCTTGGTGGCATAGTTCGAGGAGTGGAAATTCAATTAGGCACTTGGCATGGCCAAGTGGATTTCTCGGTGGCTACAATGGATGATTTTCGCTTGGTTCTCGGGTTGGACTTCATGAGGAAGGTCAATGCTATTCCCATGCCTTCATTTGGCTCGGTTTGCATCTTGGAGAGGGGATCTCCATGCATGGTTCGTACAGTAGCTAGGACGAAAGCAATGGGGCAGCTTTCGGCCATGCAACTAGCAAAAGGGCTAAAGAAAGGGGAGGTAACGTACTTGGCAGCACTCAAAATGGAGGACCAAGTTGATGAAGTTTCGGGAAATGATGACGTTCCAAAGGTCATCAAGGATGTCCTTGAAGAAAATAAGGACGTAATGCCACCGGAGTTACCTAAGAAATTACCACCTAGGAGGGAGGTGGATCATAAGATCGAATTGGAGCCGGGTGCCAAACCACCGGCCATGGCACCCTATCGGATGGCACCGCCGGAGCTAGAAGAACTTCGAAGGCAATTAAAGGAGTTGCTTGACACGGGGAGGATACGACCTTCGAAGGCACCTTATGGCGCACCGGTCTTGTTCCAAAAGAAGCATGATGGTTCGTTACGCATGTGCGTAGATTACCGGGCACTCAACAAGGTAACTATTAAGAACAAATATCCTATTCCTTTGATTGCTGATTTATTTGATAGACTTGGTAGTGCAAAATATTACACTAAGGTGGATCTACAAAAGGGATATTACCAAGTACGGATTGCAGAAGGGGATGAGCCTAAGACAGCATGCATCACTCGATATGGTTCATTCGAATGGTTGGTAATGCCTTTTGGCTTAACCAACGCCCCGGCCACATTTTGCACATTGATGAATAGGATTTTCCAACCTTACTTGGACAAGTTCGTGGTGGTATACTTGGATGACATTGTCATCTATAGCGACAACTTGGAGGATCATGCAAAACATCTCCGAACGGTGTTCCAAGCATTGCGGGAGAATGAGCTATACATCAAAAAGGAGAAATGTTCATTTTCCAAGGAGGAGGTGCACTTCCTTGGACATATCATTGGCCATGGGCGCTTGAAGATTGATGAGGCAAAAGTAAAAGCAATCAAGGAGTGGGAAGCACCAACCAAGGTAACCGAACTTCGTTCTTTCCTTGGTCTAGTCAATTATTATCGGCGGTTCATCCAGGGCTACTCAGCGAGGGCAGCCCCACTAACGGACCTATTAAAGAAGAATAAGACATGGGACTGGTCCGAGAAATGTCAAACGGCCTTTGATGATTTGAAGGCGGCCGTGGTGGAGGAACCGGTCTTGGCATTGCCAGATTTCACCAAGACCTTTGAAGTACAAACGGATGCCTCGGATTTTGCTATCGGGGGAGTCTTAATGCAAGATGGACATCCTATTGCCTTTGAAAGCCGCAAGCTCAACGACACCGAGCGTCGGTATACGGTGCAAGAAAAGGAAATGACGGCTATTGTTCATTGCCTACGGGTGTGGCGTCATTACTTGTTGGGCTCAAAATTCATCATCAAGACGGATAATGTCGCTACTAGTTATTTCCAATCACAAAAGAAGCTAACTCCCAAGCAAGCACGATGGCAAGATTTCTTAGCGGAGTTCGACTATGTGATGGAATACAAGTCGGGGAAGGCGAATGTTGTAGCCGATGTGTTAAGCAGGAAGGCGGAGCTTGCAGCCATAAGCCAAGCCAAAGGGACGTTGCTTGATTTGATTCGGGAAGGCATGGATCATGATCCCTTGGCTAAGGAGTTGGTAAAAGCTGCCCAAGAAGGAAAGACGCGACGATTTTGGGTCGAGGACGGCTTACTCTACACTACGGGGCAGCGTATCTATGTTCCTAAATGGAACAACTTGCAGTGAGATATCATCAAGGAGTGCCATGACACCAAGTGGGTTGGTCATCCCGGGCAGAAACGCACATTGGCACTACTTGAACGAGCTTACTATTGGCCGCAAATGAAAGACATGGTAGAGCTCTATGTAAAGACTTGTCTTGTGTGCCAACAAGACAAGGTGGAAACAAGGTCACCAGCGGGTTTGTTGGAGTCTCTACCAGTCCCGGAGCGTCCATGGGACTCTATCACCATGGACTTCATTAGTGCCTTGCCTAAATCCGAAAGGTTCGGGTCAATAATGGTGGTGGTTGATCGATTCTCTAAGTATGGAACCTTCATTCCTGCCACCAAGGATTGCACAGCGGAGGAAGCAGCAAGGCTATTCTTCAAGAATGTTGTGAAGTATTGGGGGTTACCGCGGAGCATAATAAGTGATCGTGATCCCCGATTCACGGGTCGGCTATGGACGGAGTTGTTCGAACTCCTAGGCTCGGACCTACACTTCTCTACAAGCTTTCACCCTCATACGGATGGACAAACAGAAAGGGTGAATGCTTTGTTGGAGTGCTATCTCCGGCACTTTGTAAGTGCCAATCAGAGAGATTGGGCCAAGCTCCTAAATATTGCACAATTTTCCTACAATTTATAAAGGAGTGAAGCCACGGGGCGGAGTCCATTCGAGTTGGCGACAGGACAACAACCACTAACGCCCCACACTTTGTCCACTTCTATTGAAGGAGGAAAAAGCCCCGGAGCATACGAAATGGCTAAGTCATGGGAGGAGCATGCCGACTTAGCACGATCTTGTTTAAACAAAGCACGGAGGCGCATGAAGAAGTGGGCCGATAAGAAGAGACGGCCTTTGGAATTTAAAGTTGGCGACCAAGTCCTTGTGAAAATATTACCTCAACAATTCAAGGCGTACTGAAGTGTGCACAAAGGCTTGGTACGGAGATATGAAGGGCCGTTCCTGGTGGTAGCCAAGGTTGGTAAGGTATCTTATCGCCTTGACCTACCTAGCACTTTAAAGATTCATCCTGTCTTCCATGTGAGCATGTTGAAGCCATATCATGAAGACATGGAAGACCCTAGCCGAGGGGAGTCACAACGGGCACCTCCGATTGTGACTAAGTCATTTGACAAGGAGGTTGATGAGGTTCTAGCAGATCGCATTGTTCGACGGCGTGGAGTGCCTCCTTGCCAACAATTTTTGATAAAGTGGAAGGGATTGCCCGAGTCCGAAGCAACGTGGGAAAGTCAAGAAGACTTGTGGCAGTTCGAAGACAAGCTAAAGCATTACGCGGCGACGAGGGCGTCGCCCAAATATGCGGGGGAGAATGTCACGACTCGCTCGATTTTGGTACAAGAAGATCGATAAATTTAAAATGGTGACGACTTGAGGCTAACCGGAATATTCTAGAACTCTCACAAGTGCATGAATATTGCTAGAATATGGTGGGACATTCTAGAAGCCTTCAAGCTCATCACTTGGTGGATTATTCTAGATCATCCTAGTTTAGTCCATAAATATTTTAATGTAGATATTTGTATAGATAATTCTAGAAGTGTAATCTAGACCATTGGATCCTAGCCATCCATTTGAGGAGGCTACTACTATAAATAGCTTGGTAGGATTCATTTGTAGGTATCAAGAGAGTGAACTTGTAAAGAGTGTTGTAAAGAGTGTCTTTATTCAATACAAAGCCTTCTTTGTAAGTTCTTGTGTTCCTTCATTGTTCATTTCTTAAAGTGCTCTACTTAGTGCCTTTCTAAGACATCAACGCCAATCGGGAGGCTGACTTAGTGTAATAACCGCGGGGGCGGAAGTTGAAGACACTAAGGCCGCACGGTTCTTGGAGGAAATTAACAAGTCCATGACATTCTGCTCTTACTCCTGCATGTGATATGATTACATCGAATACGAGCCCCTATATACAACACCACTACAAAGGAAATCCCAAATTAGTGGAAGTTCACCCGTTAACAAACACGTAGAACCTCCTAGTTTTACTTAAGCAAGATGCAGGACTTCACAATTAATCCCATACGGGACCCCAATATTATTTTCGGAGAGTAAATGGTCAAGGATTTTCAGGTAATGCAAAAATCATTAAGGTGGTTCATATGAGTCGTAATAGTTATTCTCCCATTGGGTTCAACACTTAGTTTCAAACATCTAATTTCACTCAGGTTATGACATGATTGCCACACACAAGTCACAGTCCAGATGCATCCCATAAGAATGGAAGAATGTGCAAGGTTTACATTAGCCTACTTTTACCACCTAAAGGATGTCCCTAGTTGATCCATTCACTAGAATACTTTTTAGCTTGAGCCTTATTACATGACATTGCATTGTAGATCTTTCCAGCAAGTACAGTAAGGAATTTCAAAACTACAGATCAACTATGGAAAG
This sequence comes from Ligustrum vulgare, assembly GCA_963555705.1. Classification (NCBI taxonomy): domain Eukaryota; kingdom Viridiplantae; phylum Streptophyta; class Magnoliopsida; order Lamiales; family Oleaceae; genus Ligustrum; species Ligustrum vulgare. The sequence continues at coordinate 50,413,746 of OY743174.1, forward strand.
AAAGCATATAGATATTATTCATATGTTGAAACATGAATGCACTTATGTCTATACACAGATTCATATATACACAAACATGTGCGCATTCGAGTTGATGGTATTCCATCTCTGAATTACTCCAAAAGACAAGCATTGGCATTCCATCGATCTCTGACTTCTAGAGGGGAAAATGTAGCTTTAATACAGGTATGACAAATGCACCTTGTAGATCGGGAGTCCTTTCTACCTTTATCTTGTTTAACCTAATAATTAATTACCTCATTTATTCGCTTTTCCACTTTCACCATACGAACCTAAACAAAGGAACACATAAATTAACTTTCACTAAGTGTGGTGCAAAGCACATAAGTCATTGCTTATACATCCTTAAGAAATGCATAACAAACTGAATTTATCTACATCCCATTTTTTAATATTCTCTCCAATAGGAAATCTTTTGCTTAACTTGTTTTCAGAATGCAAATGTTGTAACAGCTATTATCAACAAAGGAAAGAAGAGATTGGTAAACGATGAAAAATAAAAATAATAAAAGATTAAGATCCACAATATCCCCGTTTGCTCTCTTTGCCACAGGTTCCGAATTTCTCGTTGAAGCTAATAACCACAAAGTTAGTTATTATTTTACAATCAAATAAATGTAAAAAATATATAAATAACAATTAAAAATATGTATCGGAAATTATATATGCAAAAACTTATCTCCGCCTTATTATAATACTGTTTCAACATTTAGTTTACTCGTTTAATGATTGAATAGAATCTTATTCATAGAGGTCACATACAATTTGTTACAAATATATCATTGTTCTTTTTTTCCCAAACCTAGATACATTCAAGCAAGAACAATACAATCCTCTCAACATAAAGCATCCAACTTCATCTATTGATTGCATGATATATATATATATTATCACATCACAAATTATATCTTATCATATGGGACATATCAAGTATACAATGCACCACATATCTTACGATCATAAGATTAGGGAAGAAAAAATAGTGTCTCAATAAATGAATTAAGAAAAATGAAATGGAGGAGAAGAAATGGAAAATCCTAGACAAATCTGATATCTTAAATTATCACTTAAGCAGGAACATAATAATAATAATAATAATAATAATAATAATAAGAGCATGTTCAATCTCCTTCCCCTCCACTTATTCCAGCTGCAAACAATAATAACAACATTCAAGTACTATTAATAGATGACTATATATAGTGACATATTACCATTTTCATCTCAATTGAACTACAAACAAACACTTGAAAGAGAAATCATGTTCTGATACTTAAATATAATATTTAAAGAATAAAGACCCACAGTTATGGTTGATTTCAAAAAGCAATTCACAATCCATGGCAAATGTCAATGATAAAAACTGAAAAAATTAAAAAAATGAAAGATTGAAATGTAAAAATGAAAAAATTTGCACTAAGAAACAAAAAATTCCAAAGTAGGGTGGGGGGCAGATGACCCCATTGTCCCCACCCTAAATCCGCCCCTGCCTACAGGTTCAGCAGACATGATTCCCACATGACGCCCCCCAGATATAACCTTTTTCAAGAAAAAACAATATCTTAGTTGAAAATGAAAATGCATTTATCATCAAATCATTTGGCAAGTAGTTGATAATGTAACCCATAGAGAGAATGGAAAAGTAGCAATGAAAAAAATGTCCCAACTTAAAACACATTGAGATATTCATTTCATTTTCGTATGTGACACATGGTTAATACTCGAAACTGTAAAGCTTTTGCAATAGCTAAAACTGCAAGCGTGACATCAAATTTCTTTCACAATATGAACTATTTTTACCATAAGTAGTCTGAGAAAATGTGCCCTACGACAAATATTCAACTAAAATGAATGTTATTGAAATGAAAATATTCAATTCCATTACCTTTTCACATCCAACTGATTTAATCTTACTATCAACAGTCGGACTATATATTCTCAGTCGGATTATATATATTGTCATTGTCTTATTCCACCTCTACCTGATCCCCAAAAAATAGATAATGAGGTCACATCATCATCATGTTGGATAATTGTCTCAAATTACCAATATTTGGATGACTTAAATTGTAATTGAAGAAAAAGTGTTTAATTCAACTGGTTATATTGGATCAGGATTGAAGTTCTAATGGAAAGGGAATTATGACTTTTTCCTATTGATTGTGTGTCCAGTGGTCGAGGCAAATTGTTAGAAGTTCTTTCTACTGTCGGTGTCCTTATTGAGGTAATTAATTCAATGGAAGTGAATTAAACTACATGTTGGGTTTTCTAGGATGGTAGTTGAACTATAGCGGTCTTTGACAGTTAATTGACGGTCGTCAACTGCTATAATAGCAAGAATTTTTATTATCATTTAATTAAAAATATTAAAAATTCTCCTAACAATATATAAATTCTATAAAACATAATTCTCATATAATATGAAAATATAGTCCAAAAAATTATGAATCTTGGAATCTGTAACTACTTCAGAAAAATCGTTTCTTAACTTACTGCAGCCTACATTTTCTTTCATCTTTAGACTGATTTCACGTGAAGGGATAATGTCTTTATAACCAAGCCTATGTTCCACAACTGTTGTTTAGTTACCAAACACACGTTTGTATTCTCACACAAAGATTATGACGCCATTAAGGGATTATTTGAAACAGATTGATCTTCAAGGCTATCTCTCCAAGTTTCTCCAATAGAATAATTATGAGAGGGTGAACCCAAACGATCAACCCCTACATATTAATTTGATCAACCTGTTAAAATTAATGTACAAGCCCAATCGATGGGCCGGACTTTACAATTAGATTAATTAATCTAATATGATTAATTAATCAAGGCCCATTAAAAACCCTATTGTCACTAGGGTTAAGGTTTTGAAGTGCACATATTAATATGTGCATTATTGTAGAGAAATCGTGAGAGTCGTTTTTCTGTAATCTTCTAGCGCATGATTTTTCTCTTGCTAGCACAAACAGAAAAATCAATTCTCTCGAATCCATTCCAATAGTTAGAGATTGATAGAATTCCAGAATCAACTCGCTGTGTGGATTTCTGTTTGAGGCTAGACAATTGGACAACTGGTGGTGACAAGTTTGTACCTCCTGTTTCAGATTTCAGATCCACGAGATTCATCAAAAGGTATATTCTTTATCACAGATTCTATCTAAGTGCAAGGTTGATCCGGGCTATGGTTTCGAGTTTTATTTAATTTTCGATGTGCATATATGTACCGAAACCTTACAGTGGTATCAGAGCATGCCTTGTTACTTGTTAGAATTTGTTAAACTCTTTGATGAATTCAATATGATTGAATATTAATATTTCTTGTTTCTAGTTTTTGAGAAAATTGATTTTCTTGTTCAAATCTGATTTGAGATAAGAAATTAATTTATCTGAACCACGATTGGAGTGTACTCCTCATCTAAGCCAGCAAGAACTTGTGTAACAAGATCATTGTGCTATAGTTTTTTACCAGCAACCTCTAGATTATCTGAGAGTTGCTTCACTGTTGTAAGATATTCATCCATGTCCAGACCCCCCCTTCCTGATTTTTTGTAGCTCTGCAGTGAGGAAGGCGATTCTTGATTTGTTCAAGATCCCAAAATTTCACACACAGCAGTCCATAACTCTTTTGATGTATTACACCCCATGACTCTCATCACAATCTCAGGAGTCATAGATGAATACAGCCATCCCATTAAGAGTTGATCAACCGTAACCCACTTCTGGTATTCAGGATTTGGAGTCTTTATAGCAGTATCAGCAGTATCTTCATTTCCTTCAGTGGTTTGATTTTGGGTGAACTTTGATGGATACAACTTTGTCCCCAAGAGACGCCCCTCAAGATTGTGCCCTCTGATAATAGGCATAACATGTTAGAAAATTTATTACAGATAATAATTTATCTATAATCTGAATAATCATCATGTTGGAATTATCAAGAATTAAATAACTTAAGCGGAAGCGTACCTTAATCAAACGCGATTCATGATAAACGATTCAGCGGTGTTTGGATCTTCTAAATCGATACGTAGTCCTTATTTTCTATCTGATGATGGGATGTCAGACAAGATGAACAGTACGTAGGATTCAGGGACCATAACCGACTTTATATACTGAATTTCCAATTAACCTAATCCGGCCCATCATGAATTAGGTAATGGCCTGGTATCTACACATAAAAGCCCATACATTAATTAGATGCATTAAAGCCCGATATATCAAATCCTTATTAGATCACTTTAATTGGGCTTAACCAAATTGATAGCCTTTTATTCAATACACAATAATTCACATATAAGCCCACACGATTGATTAAAATCCTTACAATCTCCCACTTGGGCTATATGTGTAACCTTACAATTGTGTATCAATCATAACCTTATGAGTACTCAGAATTTTGCTATCATTACTGAATGCATCCCCAAACAATCCGGTCCATCAATTATATCAACATAGGATCAAAGCGGCTTTCGCTACATTAATCGTAACTAAACCTTCAATGGTCACGTATATCGACATAACTAAATAACATGGATCAAGTATGGATGTGTAGCATGGAAATTACATGTAATGCGATCTTCAACATGCCTATTTCCAACTGGTCCAACTTTAGTGAGATCATCCTTAAACAAGTTCAGAGATAATAAACCTGAAACCTTACAGCTGTAAATAACTTTAACTTTAAACTGTATCCAAAAAGACAATAAATGTGTCTAATGCACCCAAAATACAAACTCACACTGAAACCGAATATCCTTAAGAAATACAACACCCATATGAGTAATGTACTCATGAAAGACCTTGGGTTGTAATACTTTAGTAAGCGGATCCGCAATTATGGAGTTTGTCCCAATGTGCTCTTATTGACAGGTGTCCACTCTGAACTGTATCCTTCACAACCAGGAGCTTATGTCAATGTATTTTGACTTAGTTGAGCTCCTGTTGTTACTGGAATATAAATCTGCTGAGTTATTGTCACAATATAACTTTAGTGGTCTTTCTATACCATACAGAATACGCAGCCTTGTGACAAAATTTCGCAGTTATATTCCATAATTAGATGCTCCCAAAATTGCTACAACTGTGCTGCCAAGTGAAAGAAGCTAAAGTGTCTGTTAAGCACTCCATCCTGAAATAGCTCCTCCAACCAGCAGATAAATGTAGCCTTATGTGGATCTTTTACTTTCTTGGCATCTAGTAAAAATCGGAATCATAATACCATATGATCTCCAACTGATCCGATTTCTGTATGTGAGTATGTAATCTTTTGTTCTCTTTAAATACTTTATAACCCATGTTTGGCTGCTTTTCCAAATGATCCATCCCAGGGTTACTTAAATATCTCCTTAGTATCCCAATAACGTATGCAATATCCGAACGCATACAAATTTGAGTATATATCAGATTCCCTATAGCTTAACTATATGGGAGCCTCTGCATTTCTTTAACTTCAAGATAACTTTTCGGGCATTAGTCGAGACTAAATTTGTCTCCCTTAGCGATAGGGTTGTCCCCTGATTTACTGTCTTGCATGCCAAACCTCTTAAGTACTTTATCGATATAGCCCTTTTGTGACAATTCAAGAATACCCCGAGAACAATCCCGGTGTATCTGAATTCCTAATACAAAAGAGACATCACCAAGATTTTTAATCTCAAAATTCCTTGAAAAAAAATCTCATAATTTTATGTGACATACCTATATCATTAGTGGAGAGCAATAATCAACATATAAAACCAGGACAATATACTTACTCCCACTGAACTTGTAATACAAACAACCATCAACAATATTAATCTCAAGACCAAATGAAATAATTACTTGATGAAATTTGTATTACCCTTAACAGGAAGTTGGCTTGAGCACATAAATGGATTTCTTTAATTTGCAAACCGTCTCATCAATGTCTCCATTGAGAAACGTCGTCTTAACATCCATTTGATGTAACTCGAGGTCAAAATGTGCAACAACCTGACTTTTCTGAAAGAGTCTTTCATTGAAACCGAAGAGAAAGTCTCTTTATAGTCAATGCCATCAATCTGTGTAAAGCCCTTAGATACAAGACGAACCTTATATCTTTCCACATTACCTTTCGAATCCTTCTTGGTTTAAAAATCCATTTAAGACCAATGGGCTTCGTACCTTCTGGTAATGGGACAGGATCCCAAACTTTATTGTCTTGCATATGCTTATACTCCTTTTTTATGGCATCAATCCACTTTTGAGAGTTAGAACCCTGCATGGCCTGATGGAAATTGATTGAACAATCTTTCACCATTCCATTATTTTCCTTATGTTCTTGGAAAAATACTATTTAAATTATCCGAAATAGCATTTTTTCCCTTTCTCTCGTGGATCTCCTTAATGGCTTTAGTTATTGAGGTTGTTGAGTTTGTACTTCTGAAATTTACCTTATTTTGGATGGGAGGTTCTTCAACATTGTCTAATTGAGGTTCTGAATATGCTTCTTGATCAATGACATGTATAGAAACCTGCACATTATCAAAAGCAATAGTAGGAATCAAAACCGATCCTTCCTCAACTTCTTCCTTAAAGACAATATCTTTAACCTTATTTCTCCCCCCAAACTCAACATCCTCAAAAAATGTTGCAGTTTCCATTTCAGAAATTGACTTAAGTGTGGGATTATAAAATTAATAGCCCCTTAACGACTTTATTTTCTTTATTTGTTTTCTTGCCCTTATCTTTAGAGGTGTTTTCCAAGTGAATACTTTCAGTTCTGTCCTACTTCAACTTTTCTTCCTCTTGCACACAAAATAGAATGAGCTCATTTAGAGTTCATTTCTCCCTTTGATAGTTACAACTGACCTTAAATTGACTGAATTGTGCAAGAAGCTTGCACACTATGAAATGGGCTCATTGAGAGTTCATTTCTATTTTGACAGTTATAACATACCTTAAATTAACTGTATTGTGCAAGAAGCGATATCAATACAAAATGCACGAGCAAGTCATTAGACGAGTCGAGTTTTAGTTCCTTAAGTTTTGAAGCAGTGTGAGACATCTACACGATGTACTCCCTTATTTTCCTATTGCCTTTATACTTTATTGAAATCAAGCTTTGCATAAGCGTGCTTGTTTCAGCCTTATCATTTTTCACAAAACATTTCTTAATTTCGGCAAGGAATTCATTGGCATCATTTACCTCCTTAGATACTATGCCACTAAAGGCTTCCAGAATGCCGCACTTAATGATCGTGAGACTCACGTAATTTAAGCAATCCCACTTCTCAAAGTTCCTCATTTGATTAGATGAACTTTCATCCGTAAGAGGAGCAGGTTGCTCAATCCTTAGTACACGGTCTAGATCGATGCAGCCAATGAAAAGTTAATGTTGTTGTTTTGATCCTTGAAGTTTATTCCATAAATACAGGAATTAAATTTGAGCTTGTAGATATACTACTAGCAGAATTTTGAAACTGAATAGAGAACACTTAAATAAAATAGCTCACATAAATACCTTATTATGCAAATCATACTTCCAAATAATGGTAGGGCCCATCACAAGATACCTAGCACAACATCAATATTTAGTCTTTGGACAGAAATATTGACTTGTAAGTGGTACTCTTGGTGTAGTGATCAAATACTGACAGTAAGACATGTCAGCCAACAAACCTTTCTTTGGACCGATTTATTGATCACACGTAAAACCAAATAACCGTCACGTATTTATCACCACAAGTTCATGTAAAATTCGGGCCAAATATTGACCTTCCTTTAGGCCGATCAATATCCGCATGAGATAACACACAAACACCTAATTTTCCCTTAGTGCAGTGATCAAACACTGGCAATAAGACATGTTAACCAATAAACCTTTCTTTGGACCGATTTATTGGTCACACGTTAAATCAAATAATTGCCACGTGTTTATCACCACAGGTGCACGTGAAATTCGAGCCAAATATTGACCTTCCTTTGGGCCGATCAATATCCGCAATGAATAACACACACAAATACCTTCTAATATTCAAAGTTAATTAATATCCACAAGAGAGGTTGCTTTGGCAACATGTTGTTTCAACTAACTTACTTTCGAATATTATATCTCTTAAAAGATTCCGATGTACCAAGATTTGAAACTGAAATTCATTGATTTGCATCTATATTTGACTTTAGGATTTGAATTATAGAATTCAAAACTTTAGAATAAAACAATTCTTAAGTTGAGAGAGTCAATTGCAATATTCTTAAACTTTAGGTGGCCAATTATGTAAAATTTTAAGCTTGAAGGCTTAAATTACAAATTTTCCAAAACTTTATTGGCTAATTTAGAGAAATTCCAAACATTAGGTCCCAATTTGAAATAAAATCAAACTTTAGAGGTCCAAAATAGGAAATCCACAAACTTTAGGGACTTAATTTTTAAAAAAATTCAAACTTTAAGGACCAATTTTGAAAATTTCCAAACTTTAGTGACTAAATTAGAAAATTTTCAAACTTTGGGGACTGAAAATGAAAATTTTCAAACTTTAGAGGACCAAATTTGAGAATTTCAGAACTTTAGGTGCTTTATTAGAAATTTTTCAAACTTAAGGGGCTGAAAATGAAAATTTTCAAACTTTAAGGGACCAAATTAGAGAATTTTCAAGCTTTAGGGACCAATTTTGAAAATTCTCAAACATTAGGGGCTGGATTGGAAAATTTTCAAACTTCAGGGGCTGAATCATAAAATTCCATAACTTGAAGGTCCTGACTTAACTAAATTATAACTTTAGGGGCTCAATTTATAAATTTCAGAACTTTGAGGGCCAACTTAAATAATTTATAACTTTAAGGGCTCAACTTTAATTTCTTAATAAAGAGGGAGGACCATAGTTGCAAATCACACAAAATACCCAAAATTGCAAAATAGTCCTCGAAGACTTCAAATTTCCGGACCCAGGCCCCTGCCCCAAAAAACGCGACAGCAAGGGTTTAAACCCTAACTGCCGCCGCCCACGAACCAGGACAAGAACGCGGCGCCATCACCGGCACTGCAGCAAAAATTGCGTCTGCTCACCATCGCGCGCAGCGCAAGCTGCACTCCACCGCAACCCATCGCGCGCGGCGACACTGCAAGCCGCGCGCAACCCCATCTCCGACCAGTCGTGTCCATCATCAACAAATTTCAACCACAATTCATCCACACAATATGAAAATCCAATTCACAACCAACCGAAGCTTATTCAAAAAACACGGATTCAAATTTCAGTGAATCCATAAAAAAAAAAAAAAAAATTCGAAACTGATTTTGGAGGCATATACATACAGATTTCCAAACGTTCAAACTGAATCCATAACTTAATCTCGAAAAATATATACATATACCCAATTTCAGTGAATCCAAAACATAAATCCAAACCTGATTTTGAAGGCATATACATACAGATTTTATATGCTAAATTTGAAACCAACAGATTTCGTCCCACAAATTCTTAACCCCATATGACATACATCCATATACATACATATTCACATATTCAAAACCAAGATTTTGAAAACCAAGATTTCGCATATTATACAGAGAGAAGATAGATCGGCTGTATGTATATTTCTCAAATTTTCAGTTTGCTGTGGGTGTATATAATTTCGAAAATCAGCATCATGTGGTTTTTACATATATGCTTACAAAAATTGATCTGATAATTCAACACGATGTTGGCTCTGATACCACTTGTTAGAAAATTTATTACAGATAATAATTTATCTATAATCTGAATAATCATCATGTTGGAATTATCAAGAATTAAATAACTTAAGTGGAAGCGTACCTTAATCAAACGCGATTCATGATAAACGATTCAGCGGTGTTTGGATCTTCTAAATCGATACGTAGTCCTTATTTTCTCTCTGATGATGGGATGTCAGACAAGATGAACAGTACGTAGGATTCAGGGACCATAACCGACTTTATATACTGAATTGCCAATTAACCTAATCCGGCCCATCATGAATTAGGTAATGGCCTGGTATCTACACATAAAAGCCCATACATTAATTAGATGCATTAAAGCCCGATATATCAAATCCTTATTAGATCACTTTAATTGGGCTTAACCAAATTGATAGCCTTTTATTCAATACACAATAATTCACATATAAGCCCACACGATTGATTAAAATCCTTACATGACAATGTTCTTCCACAATAGAAAATTGTTTTTGTCGAGTTTAACAGTGGGTATTTGTGTGAGGGATGTGCCAAAAGGGGTAGAGTGAGAAGCTGAGATTTGATTTCCTTTATTAGTAGCCATGGCTCTGATATCAAGTTTGAAAAAATGGAAAATCACTAAATGAAATTATATTTCAGCTCAAGAGAAATTACAGAGATCCTAGCTGCTATATATAGAGAGGAATACAATGGGTACAAAACACAAAAAATGCATCTGCAAAAAATCATACGGAAAACACTGCTGAATCACGCACAATGAGCCAGCTGGAGTTATACGGATTTTGCTGAGTTTATTCCTGCAGTAGAAGATGATGAATAGCATAATCGCATTCTTCAAATCTGGCTGTGAGATGAGTTGTAACGTTTATTCCTTTTCTTTACTTGAAGTCACTTCCACATATTTGCAATATCCCCTTAAACTATTATTTGGATCAATTGAGTCCTTTGATTTAAACTTTAGTTTACTATTCTCAACTGGAAATAACTGTGGTGCTACCAGGAGAAGAAGCAATGGAAAAGGAGCCGGCAAAAGAAACTGAAGGCATATGATCTTTCTTCTCTCTCAGATTTCCTCCCGGAACTGAAGGCTTCCCAAGAATCAAGACCTGCTGAATTTAAGCTCAACAGTAAAACCAGAAATAATCTAGTGTATGTCTTCAAGACAATTAAATATATCCATTTTTCCTTCAGTTGTTGTGACTTGTTCCTATGAATATGATATTCATTATCAGGTTAAAGGAGAGCAATCAGTTGAAGACAGTCATTGACCATCCTACTTTCCAGTCAGATCCATTGGGTGCCATTTATCAACATTTGCAGAATACACAACCTGCCATGGATGAGAAACCTAAAAGGAAGGACAAGAGAACTGGAAAAAAGAAAGCAAATGGAAAAAAGTCCAAAGCTTTAGCTGAGACTCAATCAATGGAGATTTGATTTTGGATGATGGTCCTTTTCAACCTGCTGCTTTTGGTATCTCATCTACCATAAATGCTTGATTACTCAATTATGATCATAAATTCTTGACTACTCAATTAGGATCATCGAGCATTACTATCACTCTGTTCTTTTACGCAATGATTACAATTCATAAACAAATTTATAAATAATACAATTTTTCAAAGTACTTTTTAATCACACATATTTTCTCTCTTCAATTTTCAACCATTGATCTACCTAGAAAACACCAAAAATTCAAAAAATAAATGGCGGCTTGAGCCGCTGAACACACCGTATAATATTTTGAGTGAATTTCAATATTAGTTGAATTCATCGATTGATTCTTGAATTCTAGCTTGAATGTAATATGACTATAACAGACGAGACGGTGGCTGTTCTCATGTTTCTACTTGTTTAATGACATTATGTATTGGTCTTTTGCAGAATTATCAGTACCTGCAATCTGATAGCAAACGAAAGGGGACTCGACAGTCTTGTCTAGAGGCTGGATCCCATTATTGAACGCAGGTAAAACAAGAGAAGTACGTTTCGTTTTGCCTTTCACAAGTTCCTCCATCTCTTTTTTTTTTTTTTTTTTTTAATCAGAGATGGAAAAGGAGAGACCTGCCTGTAAAAGAATTATATTTTTGTTATGTGGCATATAGTTCCTGTTCTACTTTTTTGCTTGTTCTATTCTGAAATTTCTTCTCTTCAAACCAAAATGTTATAGCTCGAGGAACCCTTGATATGGCTTCTCACTGCCACAAGCTATGCTCAAGTAATAAAATTGAGTTCTAAGAAGAAATCCATCAATTACTTTCCGGCTGATAAAATTAGCATCTTGACACTGCTATTGCCAGTACAAGTGTACAACTCCTACATGTTTGTTTGGTACGTAGAATCCAGAATATAACTGAATAACACTGAACAAAAATTGATTTTCTTCTATTCACCTTACCAAAGAGTAATAATAAATTATCGCATTTTTTTTTTCTCTTTCTCAGCAAGCACCTGTATTCAGTGTCAAGTAAGAGCCTAATACACGATGCAGCAAAATCAAAATGCAATAAGTTAAAGCATCTTTATCATTCTTGAAGCTGAGATATGGACAAGTGTGCCTTGTAGAAGAAATTAAAGATGCACACGTTCAATTACAAAATTGGGTACAATAACATCATTCAATGCAGTACATGGTTTTGAATCTTTGATTGTACTGCCCAATTATTTGTTCGCTGAGCTAAAGCCACTGGTGTTAACATTAAGCTCTTTTAGACCCATCATTTGAAGAAAATGTATTTTGTAATAGTGATTTTTAGGAAAATGTGGAGTTAAAAAATAGGATTTTTTTTTTTGGTTTAGATGTAAAATTATTTTATAATTGAAAGTGAGTTTTAAAAATAATGAATCTGAAACAAGGGCTAAGCAATCAGATAACAATCCTACAAGTTAAGATAAACAAATTCCTCAACCGCGGGAACTTCCCCTATCCTCTTTAGTGACTGCTGTTTCGGTTCTTCGTCGACTCCAATAGCCATTACTGCTTGCTTCCGTGGAGCAATCCTTCCGACACTCATGAAACTGACATTCACATTCTCCTCACCCAAAATGCTTCCCACTTTACCAATCATTCCTGGTTGATCAACCTGTCTGCACAGGATAATACTACCTTCTAAACTTACGTCAACTTCAAAAGACCCTAGCTTTGTTAAATGTGGAATGCCATCTTTAACTCGACCCTCAACTTTAATCTCCCCCAACTCAGAAATGGCGCTGTCAAATTTTGATGCTACATTTGCAATCTGAACTTGGATGGACTCAAGTGGACTTTCAGGTGACCCATTTAGGAGAATCCGTTCTTCAGTTATGCGGAGTTCCCTTTGTTTAGCAGTGAAATCAGCATTCACCAAGTTAACGAAAACACTGGAAATGGGCTCTATCAGACCCTTAGTGATCATCGCACGAAGCAACCTTGTATCAAGGTCATCTGGAGCTCTGGCAGAGGCATATGTCACCTTCACAGTTTTCACCCCACTTCCACCTGCTACTAATTGGACAGCAAGCCTACCAAGTTTCTCAGCAAGAGCAACAAATGGTTTTAGCTCAGTAAGAACCTGCAATCAGGAAATTATACTAGTAAAATTCGTACTGTTTACCAATCAGGCACGTGTGTGGTGAAAAAATCAAAGGCTAAATGTCGCTTTAAATCTGCAAAGTTGAAACTTTTGGCAAGCGTATTCCACCGAGGAGATATGAAATGTAATGAAGTTGGGAATACAATGTTCACAAGGATGGAAATGGACATGGAAAGTTCAATAGAATGACTATATGCACTGTGCTCACAAGTTTCCTGGACCTAATCTCATGCACAAGTTCCTATTACCAATTCAGATGTCATCCAGGTCTTCTGAGCTCTAATTCCAAGCCTATAACAAGACACTGAACCAAAATGAAAACCGGCAAAAGAAATGGAAAAGCATAAAACCTAACCCCTAACAAGATTCAGTCAAATTCAGAACTTAAGTTCCATGAAGTCAAGGAAATGAAAATAAATAAAAACAATATTTCAATGTGGAATGATAGCATAATGACATTCATCATCACTACTTACCCATATATATAATTTAGATAATTTTAATTTTAATTGATTTGCCATCTTAGCCTCCCTTTTGGAAAGAATTTATATACAGTTTATTAAATTTATAAATAGATAGAAATTAGTGGTGTGAATAAATGGATAGTACTCGTGGAATATTTGAGTAAAATGAAATTCGACCAATTTATAAATGATTTATAAATTTGTCAAGCGAAAGCTTAAATGTAGAATTTAAGATGACATGTCAATTATTGTCACATTACTTGATCTGAGCACTAAGTGGGGGCCACCACAGTGCCTGTGATGATGGGCACCACTACCTCATAAAAGGTGAATTATTCTTGTTGTAAAATGAGGGTGACCAATTTTTTGACCATCCTTTCCGGGGGTTGTGGGGCCCAACCTCATATCAAAGTTCATTGTTTTAATTGATTCTGAATTGTACAAGAAACAAACTCCATCAGTGTATCTCCAGATAGAAGACTGGTGTTACGAGTTAAACCTATGCTGTTTAAAAAAGGGATATCCATCCTCAGTTATCAATGAGAGCAGGAAACAAATGTTAGGGACTGACCATACAAATGACAAAAGAAGCCCAGAACTATATAAACAGACGCAAGTACCTCAGCAGGAACCATTGGTGCATTAACAGCAGTAGCAGCAAGCTCCCCCTTCAAAGCTCCGACAACAGCTTCAGCTATTTCAATGGCCACCCCTTCCTGGATAAAAATTCAAAGAGTAAAGAGTAAGATGGTGCCAGAAATAGAAAGGGAGAAAGAATAAGAAATACAAACCTGAGCTTCCATGGTACTAGCACCTAGATGAGGAGTCGCAGTTACATTCTCATGTCGCACCAACTTGGCGTCCTTGGGTGGAGGCTCCTCTGAGAAAACATCAAGTGCAGCCTACAAAGATACTCTCAAAAGTTAACAATATTAAATATACATGTCATTTCCTCATTAATTATTCAGTGTTAAGTCTAAAATAAATGATCATTGGATCATCCATGATGACAAAGCAAGAACCTGAGCTACAATTCCTGCATCAAGTGCCTTCACCAAGGCTTCTTCATCAATCACTCCCCCCCGTGCGACATTGATGATCCTCGCTCCTTTTTTCATCTTTGCAAAAGTTTCATCATTGAAAACTTTAGATGTAGTGGGAGTGAGTGGCATGTGAAGTGAGATGAAATCGGCAGACGCAACAGCTTCATTGAAGCTCACAAGCTGAACACCTATTGCACGGGCACGGTCAGCAGGGGCATACGGATCATGAGCAATTACATCCATACCCAGCCCCTTGGCACGTCTAGCAACTTCTGATCCAACTTTCCCAAAGCCCATAACCGCAAGTGTCTTGCCAACAAGTGACACACCAACATATTTATTCCTCAACCATTTACCTAGATTGATTATGTCATAAATAACTTGAGGATAAGTTACTTGTAACTATGCAACAAAAACATCAGAAAAAGTCCTAACAGGTTGATGGAATGGGCTTTGCATTCAGAAGAGCTGAGAACCATGAATACTGAAATCACCGAGCAATAAAAATAACTCCAAACACTAAAACTCTGATGTTTGTATTTCGAATTACAGTACATCAGTTTGTTATCAGTACGTAATAAGATTTCTCATAACGATTAAATAAATCCGCTCACAATCTAATATGAAGAAATGGGATCTCGCATTATTAAGATGTAGTTATACTTCTTCTATTGAAGTGGTTAAATAATAAGTGTACCAAAAGTAAGGCTATAAGGAAAGGCATCTATTCTCAAAGCAAAGAAATGTTCAAACAATGTCTAGTGTATCATTGATAAATTTGAAGTCAAAAGAAAAGAAGTTTTGAGAAGATAAGCAAGCATGCAGATGGACAATCTTAGAGCTAATGGAGGTTGTGGGAGCAATTCAAACACTCCAGTAAAAATGAGACGAATATAAAGATTATAACTTTCATATCTAACTTAAAATTTTACCTCTTCAGATCAATTGTACCAAATTGGATCTTTATGAGCCAATTAGCATTCATAATTAAAGATTTTAAAAGCAAACTTCACCTACTGATTCTCTTGTTTTCCTAAAGTATCTTCCATTGGATAAAAATATAGGCATCTTAATTTATAATAGAAACAACATTTTAAAAATCACAAATTTCAAATCCAACATCTAGTTTAAGACAAAAACACTCAAGCTGATCAACTATTAAAATTTAAAACTAGATGTTCAATAAAAGGAAAAATAAAAAATTGTAGAAATCATAAGATTATATCTTGATTATATAACTATTCGTTTTGTCTATAAAATTTAACACTAACCAGCTTTAACAGAGGCATCAGATTGAGCAATGTTCCTCGCCATTGCCGTAAGGAGAGCGATCCCATGCTCGGCCGCGGCAACTGTGTTAGCCGTTGGCGCATTCACTACAAGACATCCATGTTCAGTAGCCGCCGCCAGATCCACATTATCAATTCCAACACCAGCTCTTCCGACAACCTTGAGCCTTCCACCAGATGACTCAAACACCTCACGGCTCACCTTCGTCCCGCTCCTGACAATAATAGCGTCGCAGGTAGAGATCTTGGTGCGGAGCTCCTCAGCAGTGAGGTTGTAAGAGCAATCCACGTTGGCAAATTCTTTGAGAACCTTGACGCCCGCCTCACCAAGCTTCTCCGCCACGAGGATCGTCAGCTTACCATCCATAGAAAGGACAACGAGCCTTCGAAGCTCTCGGTGGTGTCGGAGGCGGAAAGAGAGGGTGGCGATGCCGAAAGTGGATGAGAGGGAGTGGCGGCTCTTCCATGGCAAGGTGGTTGACGGCGTCGAGAGTTTAAGGCTAGTAAATGAAGCTGTAGCGGCCATTCGATATATATACTCAGGCGTTTTTGATCTGTCGTAGGGCGGTGATACTAAAATGCGCCGGGAAGAGTGGAAGTGTAAATGAAAAGCGGGGAAATGGAGAAGTTATTTCCAGGTCTGGGGAGTTGGTGCTGGAATTTTGCCGAGCGAACAACCAGGTAAAATAAAATAAAATATTCAAAAATTTCCCGCCACATAAAAACAGCGATAGATGAGATCAGAGATCTTTTCTTTTCTAACCTCTTACTCTCCGTCGAAATCTCGTTCAATCGCGTCATCTAACCATCGCAATTTTTATGGAGAGCCAACCATCGTTCCTGGAACAACCAATCACTGCCTATAAAATCCGCTTGATGTCTCCATTGCCATCTCACCTCCTCGATTTCCACCATCTTTGGTTTTTTTCACGGGGAATCAACCCCGATCAGAACCCGCTGCTGAAGGATTCTGAAATACCAAACCAATTAAGCAACAATGAGGAACACCACCTCCTCCACACGGCCACTCTGGTGGCTGGCGCTGTGTGTCGCCGTCCTCCTCCTCGCCACCCACTCCGCAGCACACGAAGATATCGGGAGAGACGTCGCTGATCGTATGAAGTACGGCTACTCCAAACTCTACAACCTCACCGGCCAGATCTTACATAGCATCAGAAAGCTAGGGAACGAACCATTGGTATGTATTTTTCTGTTTTCAATTTGTAATTCCTATTTCTGATTGTGATTTGTTCACTAATGTAGCTTTCCAATTCGAATACAGAATGTTGGCATCAGTGCCAAAAAGCAAATTTTCATCCTCTCAGGACAGAGCAACATGGCAGGTCGAGGCGCAATTGTCGACGGCTTGGTTCCAGTTGATAACACTCCCGACCCTTCCAAAGTCTTCCGACTAAACGCCCAACTCAAGTGGGAGGTGGCACATGATCCTCTTCACAAAGACATCGACCTCGGCAAAACATGCGGAGTGGGGCCCGGGATGTCGTTCGCAAACACCGTGAAGGCTCAATTGGGAGTCGTGGGTCTCGTGCCATGTGCAATAGGTGGCACCTCGATCAAACAATGGAATAAAGGAGGTGTATTGTACGAGAACATGATCAAGAGGGCTAAAGCCGCGGTGAAAGTGGGCGGCGGCGGCGAAATAAAGGCACTTCTGTGGTATCAAGGAGAAAGCGATACACATGATTTGAAGGAAGCAAGAAAATATAAAGAACGTCTGGAGAAACTCATTAACAACGTGCGTGCCGATCTTAATATGCCTTCTCTTCCGATTCTTGAGGTTATTATTGAATCATCGGATGGTCCATTGAGAGACGAAATTATTAAACAACAAAAGGCATTCAAGATGCCTAATGTTGTAAAGGTGGATTCACATGGATTGGGGCTTAACAAAGATAAAATTCACTTGAACACGGAGGCTGAGGTCCAAATGGGCAAAAGGTTGGCTGCTGCATATTTAAAAGAATTTGCATAAGCATTACTTGGATTCAGTTTTCACTTTTCTTCTGTTAATTACCTCATTGCTGTCTCTAAACGAGGAGGAAAATTCTTAATAATTATACAATATAATTGTTCTTCTTTTTTAAATTATTTTTTTTATTTTAATTATACTTACTTAAAGGACATATATAAAACGACCATTATATATTAGGAAAATAAAACAAAATCATTTCCTTTGTATCAAAGAGCATGCGATTAGGATGTTTGACATAAACTAAATACGAGATGTGATATTAATGTAAGATAAGAGTTCATACAATTATGATGCCGAAATGTGCGACAAACTAACAACTAAGAATTAAAGCAAGATTTTAATATTTTATTTCAAGTACTCACGCATCATCAAGTTCAACCTAACAAAAGAGCAATGTAGGAACAAATATGTCAATTTTACTAGTAAATGAAAAAGACTGGTATCTATCCACACAAAGAAACAACCTTCACCAACTCAAATTGGTCCCATCGTTTATAATTAATTTATACAGAAATAATGTTTTTTTGACCTTTCACATAACGAGAGTAACGATAACATATGTTGTCCAACAGCTTATGTACACATGACACGTGACATGTATCGATCGCCGAGCATGATATATTGATATATTGTCGACAGTAAGCAACATATCATTTCCGTGCTTTTCATTCATTATTCTAGACAGTTAATTTTAAATTAAGTTTTTCTTCTTTAACGCAATAATTACAATTTATAAATCAATTTATAAACAACATAATTTTTCAAACATCTTTTTAATTACACATATTTTTCATCTCCACTTTTTAACCATACATTTTACATCAAAGTATAAATAATTCAATTTGAAATAATATTATTAAACAATGTCGTTATGAAATCTTCATTATACATCCCATATCAAAATACATAATGATCCCAATAATTTTTCAAAGAAAATAGAAAACGATAGAGAGAAATATCAATCAAAGAGGATTGGCTTTGGCCCAAAATGGGCAAAATAAGCATCAGCCAACATGCGGCCGAGTTGAGCCTGGGCCTCTGTAGTCAGGTGAAGGTTATCTTCCTTGAGCTTCAATCCCATGGCATCAACACATGCAACATTAGGGAGGTCAATCCCCTTCTGAATTTCTCTAATTTTCTCCACGAATTCGCCTTTTACCAATCCAATTGCAACCTGTAATATGAAAATACACAAAATTGCATATATCATGGAAACAGAACTGAAATGAGAGTAAAGAAGTAAGGTTCCCACGGTGTTTACAAGTTCACAAGTCATGAGTCAAGATCTAACTTAATGATGTAGAACACAGCAAAGTCGTTACAAAATCAGAAATGCGTTGGAAGTTTCTGAAAAACATGAAAAACCGAACTTATTGATGTAATATAAGACATAGGAACTGAGTACTTGTCTTACAGTGTAGAGGAAAGCTGGCTTTCCTTCTTTCATGTTTGCTAATGTGCATTTTACACTCAGTTAGCCCCTGTTTGATTTTTCTCTAAAAATCGAATTTTCGGTAGATTTTGATAAAGTGGAAGACCTGTGAGGTTGAAATTTGATAAAAGTTGTAGGACCCACAAATGTGTGATTAAAATTAATTGTAGACTTGGATTTTTATCAATTTTTTTAAGTTAAACCAAACAAGGGCTCATTAATTGATTGGTTTACAACTGTCTACTCCAATTCAAGTACATTTGGGATTGGTTGGGAATGGATTGTGTAAACCTAAACCAAGTAATAATAATATAAAAATCAAAACATTGAGATGACTAGAATGAGTTACTACGTTGAACCTCAACGCAAATCCTAGCATGCTGTTAAAAGATTGGTGCTATACATCCTTCCATTGAGCCCTTTGTATCTAGGCGAGGAGGACTAAATATTAAACGTTTGATTATATTTGTATCAAATAAAGAGAACAAATAGTAAGACAACTAATTAGGAAGCAAGAACTAAAAGGCTCGAACATTGGTTGAATTTGAGATAGATCTATTCGAATAAGGAAACTGATGATCAAGGAAGACAATGCCAGTAGAGGGGAAGAAAGCAAATGTAAATAGACAATGGAGAGGTTATTTTGGGGTGAGAAAAACTGAAATGAGTCATGAAGACATTATTTATAAATTTTTAGTACAATTACTAGCCAAGATTCCCAACAACATGTTTGGTAACTTGTTTATAAACATCGCATTTTTTCAAATCACTTTTTAACCACGTATATTTTTCAAAACCACATTTCAACCACACATTTTACCTAAAAAACAAAACATTCTTTATTTATAAACAATTTTGGGCAGTCAATAAATGAAAAAAAGAGGGGTGGGGGTGTTCTCAGAAACCAATCAACTTATATGTATGGGATTACAAGATAGTACATTTGATAGAGAGAATTGGATCAAATAATGGGAGGAAGGAAGAATCCTTCTCAGCGTGCTGTACGGTCCTTTTCAGCGTGTGCATTTTAAGGCATAAATCGTACATCTAATGTAGATAATATAAATAACCACAAGGATTTGAGCTAGTTTTCTTTACAAAATTAACATTTTAAGACACAACGTCAAGTCCTTATGCGTTATCAGAGACCATAATGCTCAGACGAGCCATTCGATCCATCTAAATGTTCAAATGAGCTATAGGATTCAAGAATTAATGTTGTCAAATGATTCACCATCTTGTGAGAACCCCAAGTATTAATAGCATACCAGACATGCATAGATTCTCATTTCTCTGTGTTGCTTTTCTACCATATCGACTCCAGGCTCCAGCTAAGTTTTAAGGTAACAATAAACAATCCTCTAATTAGGAACAGCAGTTGGCAGTATGGATTATTGAATCATGCTTATTCATAAGCATTGCTATTCTCTATTAATTTTGGCTTACTCAATCTAAAATAATATCTAAAATAATCAAATATTCTGCTTAATTACTCATTAACTATGATCAGAAAAACATAATCAACTGACCTGAATCACTGGAAGAGAAGGCAAATTCAGATCAGCACGCAAATTATGAATTAGTGTCTCCATATTCTCCTTGTAACTGTCCGCATTATGCTGGGTTAATGCATCACTCTCCCCCTGGTACCACAACACCGCCTTAATTTCACCGGAGCAGCCCTGCACGGCGGCTGCAGCCCTCTTCACCATGTTCTCGTACAGTGGTGTTCCACGCCCCCACTCCTTGATCTCGGTCCCACCTACAGCACACGGCACCAGGCCGACGATTCCCAGGCGCTCCTTCACCGCGTTTGCGAATGACATCCCGGGCCCCACTCCGCACGTTTTCTTGTAGTCAATGTCGTAGTGGAGGGGTTCAGCTGCCGGCTCCCACTGGAGGTTGGCGCTGAGGCGGTGGATTTTGGGAGGGTCAGGAGAGCACTCCGGCGGAACAACGCCGTCCCATTTTTTCAGCTTGTCGACTCCGCCGCGGCCCGCCATGTTGCTTTGGCCTGATAGGATGAAGATTTGTCTTGTGGGTTGGGGTTGATCATTTTTCTGGGTGGAATTAAGAAGCTCCATTAATGGACCTTAAAGAGCAATTCTTGTTGTCAGATTCTAATAGGACTTGGGGATCAATTCTCCATTGCTTAAAGCTAAAACGTCTCATAATGCAATTAATGTTTATTTCATCACTGCTCTTTTTCAAAAACCATATTCAATTTTTATCCAAACATTTACACATAAATCAATAAAAATTCTCAAATCGTTAACCACGCATTAAATCACTATTCAAAAAATAAAGTTTTGCTCGTAAGGATGAAGGGCAAGGTAGTTAAATACCCCCAACACCTTAAGGTGGATGGTAAAAAGTTGGGATGAAAGTGGGACTGACACCCACCCCATAGAGGTGGATTTTGTACGTTTTGGGTATTTAACCCAGGGTAGAGGAGCATTTTCATCAAAAAAAAAAAACAATATTCTCTTTAAAAAGTGAATCGAACACGGGAGCAAGTTTGGTAATTTTTTTTTTTTTTTTTTTTGTCTTCTTCACATTACTTCAAACCATTTTTTAATTATGAGTATCTTTGAAAATCATTTTTTTAGCACACATTTTATCTTGAAAATCTCAAATTCCTTTTTTATTAGTAAGCCTACGTTTTATTACGCAATCGTTACAACTTATAAATCAATTTATAAATGACACATTTTCTTAAATTACTTTTTAACCACGTACATTTTTTAATTAGCCTTTGTTCTTTAATTCAAACATTATAATTTATAAATCAATTCATAAATAACATAAATTCTCTAATCACTTTTTAACTACACGCATTTTTCTCTCCACTTTGAACCACATATTTTACTTCAAAAACAAAATAAATCAACTTATAATTGTTACAGTGTTACTGAACAGAGTTTAGTCACCTTATTTTATAGGATGGAATTCTCAATTTCAAGCTACATTGGTGAAAGCCACAAAAAAATGAGAAGAAAGTTTGTTTCTAATCATTTTTTTAAAGTCAATAATTTTAGTCGGTCAAATATTTTCGATCATATTGTAAAACGTAGTATAAATTTTGATGATTATGTAGTGTTATCAGAATACATATAAAAGTCTTATCTAGTCTAAAATGATGCATTATATCTTGATTATAGCTCTCATTATGGACCTTATAAATAGAGGGTCCTAATTCCCAATAAAATATACTTGACTTATGACTATCTCTATTCATTTATCTTTCTTTCTAATTTATAACATGTTATTAGAACGAAATTTTATTCAATTTGTTCGCTCAAAATATAGTATACTGCAAGTGCACGGATCGCGTACAAGTAATAAAGTGAAATTTTTTAGTCCGGATTGTCGATCACACGAGGAATGTTTACTTTAAATTATACAACTTTAATTAATTTATTCTAACAACAAAAAGAAACACACAATTAAAAGTTGGATTTTTGTAAATTTCTAAATTAAAGAAACTAATTTTAAATCAAATTAAAATAAGGAAAATGAAAGATAAAATAGTTGGGATTCATGATTTCACTTAACTCTTATTTAAGTAATTTCTCAACACATGCAAATTAATAAATTACTCATTTACAATGTTAGACCCGATTTTCGAAGTTTAGCTAATTACCTCTCTCGAGTGAAATTGACCCTAACAAGAACCTAGACCATTTGTTATTTGGTCTAAAATGCACAATATCTCTCGATTATCATACACTTCATAAAACATATATTTGGTGATCAATCAAACACATAGAATTATCTCAATAACAAATACACATGAAATAAGCTCAAAACTAATAAACAAACATTAAAATTACTTAAACTAAGTTAAGCTACATCAATCATCCCAACATAAAACAACTAGCCCATTATATAAATATTGCACAAAAGTTGAGGTTTACAAAAATATATCACAAAATATAAAAATCAAAGATTAAAAATACAAGATAATAAAATAAATCACTTCCCTTGATTTTTGCCTTAAAATTCCTTCACCAATGCTTTGAATATTCACCTTACTTTTTTGCTTCATAACTTCAATGGGGACTAGCAGCATATAAACAAAACTAAACTACAAACTAAAATTACAAAATAAAGCAAAAAGAAAGAAAAGAAAAGAAAGAAGAAGAAAAGGGGACTAAGATGCTAGGGTTTGAGAGTGAAAATTTTGTGATTTTGTGGTGTTAAGAAATGGGAGTATATATACTCTAAAAAATTAGACCAAAAATGGTTCAAAAAACGTGTCCAATTCGAGCCAAACGCGTAAATTAAAATTAAAATCAAAATTAGGTCGAAAATTAACCACGCGATCACGTGAGAGGCAGATTTGTGAGCGCCAAGCAAACCACTTACAATGGCATGGGCATATATATATAATAATATTTTATTTTTTTGTCCTCTTTTTTTGTCTTTTTCCTTTTTTCCTTCTTCTTTTGAATAATTGCAAGTCAAGTACCTGATCTTCTTGTCTTCTTCAATTTAGTACTCGAATTTTGACTTTCTTACAAATATGCTCTTGAAATATTTGCATCTCTAGTCCTCCAATTTTTTGAGATGTTGCAATTGAGTCCTCAAACTTTTGATTTCTTTCAATTAGGTCCTTAGACATCAAATTTGCTCTTCTTTAACTCAATTGCACTCCAATCTTATCCATTTTCTTTCCA
Organism: Ligustrum vulgare; assembly: GCA_963555705.1. NCBI lineage: Eukaryota > Viridiplantae > Streptophyta > Magnoliopsida > Lamiales > Oleaceae > Ligustrum > Ligustrum vulgare. The sequence goes on from OY743174.1 coordinate 50,437,912, forward strand.
ATTGAGGTTGTACCTAATTTTCCAAGATAAACACAATTTATAAGTAGAAATTCGATCAATTTGTCAATTAAATTATCGATTTAAAAGCAAAATAAGTATGTAAAACACACTTATCACACCCCCAAAATTGAACTTTTGCTCGTCTAGAGCAAAATTATCTACTAGTGCAATCAAGTAACATCGAATATAGATCAACAATGTTAATAACTTGCAAATTACTCATGAGTGTAAAATTATATAATCAATTCCAAAGTATGTTTCCAAATAATGCTACCAAAAATAAGTTTAGCTTATCCGATGCTCGATCGAGGTGTGTGTGTGTGTGTGTGTGTGGCCACTTTCAATCGTCAATTAAGTTTCGAGAATATTGATAAATAAAGAGGTTTCAAGTTAAAACTAACTCACCATTAGTGGTCAATTCTTTTTCTTTTCCACTCGTGACATTCATCCTCCAATAAATGTTTATTTTCTCTCCCGGGATGCAATTCTATAGGGTACTCACAATTCACTCTTTTCTTTTTCCACTCTAGTTTGGTTGTGTTTTACCGACAATTTCGACAATCTAGAAATGCACTGACTCTCCACTAAATGAGTGCTTCGACGTTCAAATTTATACTAAGCAATTCAAACTCATTATTAATCTAAGCCCTTATGCAATTATAAATGCATGATTTCTAAAAACTAACGTGATGAATGCTCGTACCTTCCCCACTCCCTTAAGCTTTCTAATTGACCCATGTAGCAAGCTTTAGGTCGGCAACTCCTCGATTGTTTTAAGATCAAAGGGTACCAGGTTTCAAAATACCCCTACGGACTTAATAACTCGAGTAAAAAAGGTTACGAAGTGAGGTAGACTTATTAAGCAAATGCAATGATGAAGTGCTCTTTTTTTTTCTCTTTTCAAAGTGTGTGTGTGTACCCTACTCATTAACCTTTCTAATTGACCCATGTGGCAAGTTTTAAGCCGGTGACTTCCAAGTTTCAAACTTAAGGCACCAAGTTTCAAAATACTCCTACGGGCTTAATTACTCGAGTCAAAAGGGCTTTGAGATAGGGTAATGCAATGCAAAAATTAAAATGGGCTTAGAATTCTAGCATATGGTCATTACTTAGCTTATACTTGGCGAAATATACTCCACACAAAATTCATTTCTAACATGCATGGAATCCCCATACGTCTAGACCGTCTCCTTCACCGGGTCGACCATCCCCAAACTTGTGTTGCATTAGGCTCAAGAGATGTAGAGCATTGGGAAACATTTAATAGGTTGATAAAAATTAAAACTACAATCTCACGGCCTAGTTTTTCTACTCTATTAACCTTTTCACTCTTCAACAATTCCTAAACTTCATCAACAATCGATCATGACTATTGTGCTCAAAAAAATATGATCTTGCATGGATAAACATTTTATAAAAATAGACACAAACAGCATATTGGTCATAAATCATGAATCAATGACAATTTTAAACATCTAAGTAATCCTGGCCGACAAGGCTATCTAACATGTCAATACACAATAAGAAATCACCTTTAAGCTTGAAATGCACATTGTCCTCAATGTGTAAAATAAAATCAAAGTAAGAGGAAAGAAATTACTAGACATCCCAAGAAGTGGTGGGGCACTCATAAGTAGTCTTGGGCATGTGAACACCTCATTTCAAGCACCAACAATCCACCCCCAACCTTGTGTTGAAGCCTCTAATCGATTGAACACAAATTTCTCCAATGAGGCATTTCATCGAACACCTTGTGAGCATCCTATGAAAATACAAGAAAAGAGTAGATATTAAGTGGTGAATGACCCAAAAATTAAAATTACATTCAACATTCAATTCTAACTCATAAATCCAATATAATTTTTCTATTCACATCAATATTAAATCACACTTGAAGATAAAATACAATATGCACCAAGTGATTTAAAAATTAGTTTTAAGCAAATATTTGACTTTGAAAGTTTGATATGAGTGCATTCTAGAATTAAATGAGAATGCATTTGAGCTATTTCACACTACCCAACTTAAGGAAAATAAATGTGGAAGGTAAAGACTTGGGCTAACCAACTTATTTGCAAGAAAGTAAATAATATGCAAAAAAAAAAAAAGCAAGTAAAGGATAGAGAATAGGTTGCCTCTCATTAAACGCTTATTTTAAAGTCATTAGCTCGATCTCTGGATAAGCACTTCATGGCACTCTAAACATAGTTTTTTTATGCCTTGCCCATTTTGCTTATTTTGACTTTGCTCCACTCTTCATTTGTTCGAAACACTTGCACCTTGCCACTTTCAATATCATGGGACTTGCTTATTCCATCCAATTCAAACTCAACAATGTAGACTTGCTCCTCCTCAAGTGGCTTAATCACAAAATCAATTATTGGACAATCAATGAAGTTGAGAGAATTTGATTTGATCTCTTCCTCATTAATTGCCACTTCTCAAAGTGATTCTTTTGTGATTAAATTGCCATTCTCTTCACGCTCATCTCCATTAGATGATGTCTCCTCGGATTGAATGACCGATCCAAAATTTGAATCCATGGGCAATGTCAAGTTTTTCCTATTAATTCCCAAGAGTGGATTATACCCCCACATTTGAAATCCTTCCCAATACATGGCATCCCCCATAAGCATATCATCTTCATCCAATTTGGCAAGCTCATTGTAATACTTTGCAAGTACCTTCTTATTCAATAGTGGAAGTCCATCTCCTACAAGAGTAATGTCCTCATCCCAATCATCAGGCACACAATCTTCCAAAAACATATAACTTACCTCCAATGTGTCACTTGCTTGTTTTTGACATTTCAAATATTGTCTAAACTTAATAAGTTTCGACGTAATCGAACTATTGCCAAAAAACAAACATTGTCCATTACAATGCATCTTGTAACAAATTTCACAACTTGAATATTCTTCAAACATGTATTCATCACTCATGTTGAGATTGTTCATTGCAATTGCTTTCCTCTGTTGCCAATGTTAAAATCAAATATGCATAGAAAGAAAACCAAACACAAGAAAGATTAGAATAGTGGTGGTTAACCAAAGGTAACAAAATAAAATATAAAAGAAAAATAATTACAAGTTGTTAAAACTAAAATTAACTAAAGTAATAATCAAAATAAAAACATTCTCCGACAATGGCACCAAAAACTTGTTCGCTCAAAATATAGTGTACCGCAAACGCACGAGTCGCGTACAAGTAATAAAGTGGACTTTTTGAGTCTGGATTGTCGATTCCATGAGGAATGTTTACTTTAGATTATACAAGTTTAATTAATTTAATTCTAACAACAACAAAAAAAACACACAATTAAAAGTTGGATTTTTGTAAATTTCTAAATTAAAGAAACTAATTTTAAATCAAATTAAAATAAGGAAAATGAAAGATAAAATAGTTGAGATTCATAATTTCACTTAACTCTTATTTAAGTAATTTCTCAACACATGCAAATTAATAAATTACTCATTTACAATGTTAGACCCGATTTTTCAAGTTTAGCTAATTACCTCTCTCGAGTGAAATTAATCATAATCAATTGATTTAACCTACTATATCTCTATGTTGATTAAAACCAAATCAATTGCATTAACTCTTTGTGAAAATGGCTCAATGGATCATATAGGGTTTAAGGTATATCTCTATCCTTAACAAGAATATAGAGCATTTGTTATTTGGTCTAAAATGCACAATATCTCTCGATTATCATACATTTCACAAAACATATATTTGGTGATCAATCAAATACATTGAATAATCTCAATAACAAACACACATGAAATAAGCTCAAAATTAATAAATAAACATTAAAATTACTTAAACTAAGTTAAGCTACATCAATCATCCCAACATAAAACAACTAGCTCATTGTATAAATATTGCACAAAAGTTGAGGTTTACAAAAATACATCACAAAATATAAAAATCAAAGATTAAAAATACAATATAATAAAATAAATCACTTTCTTTGATTTTTGCCCCAAAATTCCTTCACCAATACTTTGAATCTTCACCTCACTTTTTACTTTATAACTTCAATGGGGACTAGAAACATGTAAACAAAACTAAACTACAAACTAAAATTACAAACTAAAGCAAAAAAAAAGAAAAAAAGAAAAGAAAAGAAAAGAAAAGAAAGAAGAAGAAAATGGGAGAAAGAGACTAGGGTTTGAGAGTGAAAATTTTGTGATTTTGGGGTGTTAAGAAATGGGAGTATAAATACTTCCAAAAATTAGATCTAAAATGGTTCAAAAAACGCGTCAAATTCGAGCCAAACGCGACCTTAAATTAAAATAATAAAAAAAAAAAATTAAAATTGGGTCGAAAAATTGCCATGCGATCGCGTGGAAGGCAAATAAAACATCTGCCTCAATTTGCTAGGCGCTCAATGAGCGCCCAGCAACCCACTTACATATATATATATATATATATATATATATATATATATATTATTTTATTTTATTTTATTTTATTGTCTTTTTCTTATTTCGTCTTTTTTCTTTTTTTAAAAAATAATTGCAAGTCAGCTCCCTAATCTTCTTGTCTTCTTCAATTTAGTACTCGAATTTTGACTTTCTTACAAATATGCTCAAGAAATATTTGCATATCTAGTCCTCCGACTTTCTGAGATGTTGCAATTGAGTACTCAAACTTTTGATTTCTTTCAATTAGGTCCTCAAACATCAAATTTGCTTCTCTTTTAGCTCAATTGCACTCCAATCTTGTCTATTTTCTTTTCAATTGAGGTTGTACCTAATTTTACAAGATAAACACAATTTATAAGTAGAAATTCGCTCAATTTGTCAATAAAATTGTCGATTTAAAAGTAAAATAAGTGTGTAAAATACACTTATCACAATTTAGCACAAATAAATTGATTCTTTTTTTTGAAAGTTACAAAGTTCTATTAAACTAAATTGATATAAAAATTCTCTCCTCATATTTAAAACAAAAAAAAGATTTGTATTCTCTTAACTTGAATTACATAATAAAGCGGTATGGTTATTCGATATAATCATATTGTTTTGACTTTACAAATTTATGATAGATAAATATTTGTTTGAATACAATTTTTATCATTCAAAAGGGAAATAATTTAAATTAATATGCCAAAAGAATATTTTTGAAAAATAAACAATACAAATCAATATTTTAGAAAAATATTGTATTATATTTCTTGAAAATGAAACAGTTTAAATTAATATTTCTAGAATATTGTAGCGTCGTTTGAAAAGAGATATTATATTTGAGTTTTTGTTGCTCAAGAAAAAGTACAAGTACACACACAATAATATTTGAAAATAATATTGTATTGTTATTATTATTTTTAAAAAGTATAATATGTGAACACTCATATGTTAAAAGAATTCCACATCGATGTTCATGTGAAACATGACTTTATTTAAACAATATTCTAGAAAATTATTGTATTAGTACACTTGGAGAAGTATAAACCTTATACATCTTGAAATTGTAAAGAAGAATTTGTTGTTGCTTCCTGAATAAAATTATAAATTTATACAAAGCAATATTCCCGAAGAACATTGGGTTGAAATTCGTGAAAAAAATGACTTTTTCTATTATAGAGAGTTGTACTATTATTATTATTATTATTATTATTATTATTATTATTATTATTATTATTATTATTATTATTAACGGTGCAGAAATTCCAAGGATCTCGATAGCCTGCAACAATTGTGATAAAAGGTTGATATTTCAGCAACCCATGGTCCGATCGTCGTGAGATTTGGATAGAATTTTCAGAACTCATTATTCTTCATATCAACGATTAGGATCAATATTCAACAGTTCATTTATGAGAAATCTCTAAGCGAACAGTAGCAAAAATTTGAATTAGATGGAAGATCGTGAATTTTTGGAGAACAAAACTCTTCATATATGTTTTTAGAATACTTGAAGTTATTTGAATTTACTCTAGAAGAAGCACAACGTTTTATTCGATAAATGTTCTATAAAAATATTATATTTATTACTTTTGAAGACGATATATCTAGTTGTATTTCTGAAGAAGTACAAATTAAAAATTTTAATAAAAATTTCATTAATCTTTCGGACAAATATTACTCACTCAAGAATAGTATGGATTATAATTCTCAATATTTTAGAAGAATATTGACTTATTATCTTGAAAAAGCAACAATAAAATTTTGACATTTTTTAATGTGCATCCATAGAGTTCTCTTTAAAATCATGTTTATCTATATCTATATATCTATGACTATATATTATATAAAAGTAGATAAGTCTTGCCTAAAATTCCCGCTGAGATTTCCTGCCAAAAAGTCGACTTCATTAAAAAAAAAAAATTAAATCTCATATGCTTTTCAGACTCCCGACTCCCGCCCAGATTGGTAATTCAAATCAGTATTCAATTCGTCAATGTAGCATTTAATGTCATATATCAGACTTCAGACACATTAAAAAAAATTAAATCGCATGTGCTTTTCAGACTCTTGACTCCCGCCCAGGCTGATAATTCAAATCAGCATTCAATTCGTCAATGCAGCATTTAATGTCATATATCAGACTTCAGACACTACAGGTCCCGTATTACCGCCCTGGTTTTGCTGCAAAACCAATTCAAAAGTGGACCATTTCCCTAAAAAAAAAAAATCATGGATAATGCTAGAAGTACTTACTGGGTTACAAATAGGGTTACATATTGTTCTTTACACAATTATTACAATTTATAAAAAATACAATATTTCAAATCATTTTTTAACAACACACATTTTCTCTTTCCAATTTTTAATCAAAAATTTTGCCTCAAAATTTGAAATAAATTGGGGCTGAATTTATTAAACAGCAGCCGACACATTGTAAAATTTAAACCACCAAATGCATCTCTCTTTTAAGTCTTTGACCAATTTTTAAGTTGAACCGGCTCATTCATACCCCCTATTTCAACCATTTTGGGTCCAAAAATATGTCCAAAACATACATTTTCACCTTTCCTTCCCTCCAAGAACACGAACTGTGTTCCTCCTTTTCCCTCCACCTCCAGTTGAGAGATTGAACTTCCCGTCGGCGAAATAGTTTTCCAATTTCTATGAGATCGTCGATGATATGACGTACACAGAGAAAACTCAAGAATATTAGTAAGTATATTTGCTTGATGTGGTTAGGGTTCTTGAGCAACTAGGGGGTTATGTGTTTTACGAGTCTTGGAGCAGTTTTGGGCTTTTAATTTTGGCATGATTCTCTACACATTCATTCGCTTTCTTTACTCACATTATACGGAAATTTTTACTTGCTCAATGTGCAGCATAATATTTGGCATCAACAAAATCTTTGACCATTTCTACTTTCTAGAGTTGTAAATGTTGACCTATGGTCAATTTGACCTTATTGTTTTGATCATAACAAACAAGAATTTATTGTGTTGCTAACAAGTGTGCTTCAAGTGTTTCATGTAATGATAAATATTCAAAGCACTCAATGTTCAAATCGTCTCTAAAAGATATAAATCAAAATTATGTGATCAAGCACATGAGACGCAAAGAAGATCATGAAAGAATTGAAGATATTCAAAGATCAAAATTGAAGTTGAAAAGCATGACATGAAGATCAAGAATTCAAGCATACAAGATTAGAGTTGATTTAACATATGTAAAGGTATAATACTCTCAATCTTTAGCGATGAAATTCAACGAGCTCGAAAATGATTTCTTATGCATCAAGAAACTTACTTGAAAATTCATCACTTGCATAAAATATTTTTATCTAAGTCAAGATTGTCTTTCAAAGGTTATTTGATCTTAAATCATGATTATACTATTGAAAAACAAGTCAAAAAACCTTGAAAAATCAAAATCTTGAAATGCTATTTTTTGAGGTCGACCAGAGAGGTCGACCGCATGAAGAGGGGGGGTCGACCGCATGACAAAAGAGAGGTCGACCGCACTGATCTTCCGCACTGCTGTTTTTGAACTCAACGGCTATTTTCTTGCAACAGATATATTGAGGTCGACCGCATGGCTGAACAGGTCGACCGCAAAAGACAGAATGTGCAAAATTTGATCTATAAATAGCCTTCTCTCTTGCATTCATTCACAACAACTTAGATAAGATTTTATACAAACTTTCTTGTGAAAATTCATTGTTCTTACTTGGTTTTTATTTATCTTTTATTTTCATAAAACTTTGATTGATCTAAACTTTGTTTTATCAATTTCATCAAAGTTTTTGGAAGAAAGTTTTGTGAAGATTCTTGGTTTTATATTGTTTAAACTTCTTCAACATCTTCACACTATATTGGAATTGAAGTGTAAGTCTCTCTTTGTTCTAAACTTGTTTTAATCTTTTAAAAGAGAGAAATTCCAATTAAGGAACTTTGATTATTTGTACTACATTTTTCATTATCATTTGATTCATCAAAGTTCCATTGCCTAAACACTTTGAGCTTAACTTATTGTTAATTATTCAAGTGTGGCATCTCTTGGTACTTAATTTGATTCAATATTTTAACAAGAGATCATTTGAAAAACTTTGTTTGATTGCATCGAACTTTTCATTATCATTTGCATCAAAGTTTTTCTCTAACACTCGAGCTTAATTCATTGCTATCTATTGAAGTGTTAGCCTAACTCTCTCTCGGTACTTAATTTGAGTATATCATTTGTCAAGAGAGTTATTTCAATTGTAAACTCAATTCATTATATCTTATGGTTTCGAGAGCCTTGTGAAAACTCGATTGATTGGTTTCGAGAGCCTTGTGAAAACTCGATTGTTGGTTTCGAGAGCCGTGTGAAAACTCGATTGTAAAGGATAGGCGCTCCTTGGTGTAAGTCGCCTAAGGATTTGGTACTCCCTGTTGTAAGTTACCAAAATAGTGGATTTGGCCTTGCTCGTGACGGAGAGCTCGGTAACGGGGGACGTAGATCACGTTGGTTGATTGAACCTCCATAAATCGCGTTTGCACTCTCTTATCCCTTTTACTTACGTACATTGCACTTACTCTATTCTATCAATTTATATTGTGCAACACTATATCTAAGTGCTATACTTGCCTTATCAATTAAGTTTACACATATATAGCACACTACATTGATAGTTTAGTTACTTGTAACACTAAGTGCTCATATTCGTACCCATTGGTTATTAAGTTTGAGATTATTATCGAAAAAGTTTTATAAACCAATTCACCCCCCTCTTGGTTAGTTTACTCTTGGGCTAACAGTAAAATGAATTGAGTTAACTCTCTTAGTTTTCTTGAGCTATCAACTGAATCTAGTAGAAATGTATAAGTGTGATTCGCTCCCTAACTATTACTGATATCGCTGACAAATCCAACACAAGTCCAAGACCTAGTTTGTGAGTGTGAATGACTAAAAAATATGCTATATGATGAAAATGAACAAATATAAGTGTAGGAAATTAAAGAGACACGAGATATACGTGGTTCGACAATGTGCCTACATTTACGGGACAACGATGAACACTTCATTTTTTTAGAAAAAAAATCTGAGAAAGTGCAATATACTCTCTCTGTCTCTCAATACAAAGACCAACCAAGATACTCTAATAGACAAACTAAAGGAATAACATCAATGATTGCAAAATCCACATCCATTGAAAATTGTCCTAAAAATCATTCAATAGACAATCCAAAGACAATTAACTAGAAACAAACTAAAACCTGATTTCTTATTGTTAGGTAGTTAAAATGAACCATCAGACATTAACCACGTATTTCAGCGAAGGCATTAGCAAAACTTTCATGGAAGGCGATCACATCTCCTCAGCATTAAGATAAACAAAACTAAGTTCAGATTTCGACGGAAATGTACATGGAAATTGGTCACCTTCATGCCTTGAATTTTACCTTGAGATATCCTGCACCAAGAAGGGGTAGATATTTTTTTCCAATTAATATCTCAACCAGCATCCATAGCACCACTTTCATGATTCACAATTTTAAGCAATAATCAAACGCCACAAAATTTCAAGAAACCTTAAAAATGAAGCTCCAATTTTTCAAAAAATTGCATCAAGTCATTTAAATTAACATCACATTACCAAACACACCTAAAAAATATGCCGAAATTGCTCCAGCACCCGTAATCACACATATAATCCCCCAGTTTCTCAGGACCGTAACCAAGAACCTGTTTGGTACCCAAAAAAATAGAAATTTCAAGTGATTTTTCATCCCAATGGGGCCCATCAGAGTATAATATTCAAACTTAAAGAAATTACAATAAAATAAACAAGTAAACAGTCACGTCAATTTTCATATACCCTTACTTTTTGAAAATATTACACCATCAGTACATGTCCCAATTTTAAAAGAAGGGATAAAATTGCCCTTTCAAAAAATTCCTGCCAAGCTTTGACCACAATGACAATACTCTTCGGTTTTTATCCAATTTTTTATTACCATTAAATGCTTTGGGTCCCACTTGTTGTGCTAATTTTTCCAATTTGTTGATATTTTTATGGGAGCAAACAGGCTCCAAATCAAGCAAATATACTTACTAATATACTTGGACTTTCTCTGCAAATGTTGTATCGACGATCTCGTTGAAGTTGAAAAGTATTTCGCTGACAGGAAGTTCGACTCTCAACTGTAGGTAAAGGGTGGAATGCAGTTCGTGTTGTTGGAGGGAGGGGGAAAATGGTTGAAATTGGTGGGTGGGTGGGTGGGTTGGTTGGTTGGTTGGGGAGGGAGTTATAATGCCGGTTCAGCTTTAAAAATTGGTCAAAGAAAGAGAAAATTGGTGGTTCAAATTTTATACAATAAAAAAATGCCACCTCATCAATTTGTAACACAGTTTGTAAACCAGTTAGTACTTCTAGAATTATCCAAAATTCATTCCCCAATACACTAAAGTGTCCCGTCCATATCATTTCTCAACTTTTGATAAAAATTTTATCTGTTAGTGAAATTTAAAATCAAACTTTTTAGAATTTGTCTGATGCACCTGACACCTACTTTCAAGCCACAACCACTGAAAACACGTAAACCATCACCACCAATAACCTAAAACAACACCTAATCCATCATCACCATCCCATCTAAAATCTGCTGCCAATAAACAAGCCTGACAAAAAAACCCAACTATGCTTTCACACCACAGCTTCCAGAAACAACCCTGTTGATAACCCCCCCCCCCCAAACTCCTACAGCTGCACCACCACAAAAAACCCAACTCTGGTTTCACAACACACTCGCCGGAAACAACCCTGTCGAAAAACCCCCCAAAAAACTCCTACCATTGCACCACCACAATTCTCTTCTGCCATATTGCAATGGGTTACTGATTTACAAAACTATTCTAATTTTTCAAACCTCAATTAACCCAAAGTGGAGGACGTAAGAGCCACCACATGGAAGCTATCACCTAATTTCTCTAGCGGGTGCACAAACGTGGATTGAGTAGCTCTGCCGCACCGCGCCTGGTAATTCCAACACACCTTCTTCTTCTCCTTCAAACCCATGTCAAAAAATGAATTAATTTACATAAAAATAGTTAGGATATTGAAGAATTTGAATGATTTTTTTTTTTTTTTTTTTTTGGCAAAACGAATAAAAAAATTTGCAGATTAATGAGTTGAAAGCACTGTAGATTGTGCAAAGAATTCAAGAACTTAATTGCAGAGATTTCAAGAATTTAATTAACCTAGATTGAGAAATATAAATAATAAAAAATTAGAAAAACTGATGCAACTAAATGGTCTGCAGAAATTAAGAAAGAAGTGGAGGTGACGGTGAAGGTGGCCGAAGGTTTACCACAGCAATGGTCTAATTGATAGGTTAGTGAAATTTTGCCTCACTTTTGTTAATTTTGATCAATGAATTGTTGGAAAATGGAATCAATTTTCTCTTGCCCAAGTTGTTGTCCAACTCACAAGTTGTGTTATTTTCTATTTGCAAGTAGTAGTTGGAACATTTTTGTGCACGTGCTTGCCTGTCTGCATGCACTATGGTTGGCCACAAGGTTGAAAATTTGAAAATGTTGAACTAATCCCCACTTGCAGCTGCAACTAAATGGCTATTGAAGTGGATTTCAGACCCAATAATAATTTCAATACTTTTTTCTAATTTTACTTCTGGGTACTGTAGTGGTGGGATGCACAGCTATATTTCCCTTTGTGTTGGGGATCCTTGCCCTCCAATTTTCAGATCTCCTGTTCAAGGGCTGGAAGACATTATGGACAATCAAGTCGTGTAAGTATCTAGACTTTTGAAGACAACCTTCCCTTGGATAAACTGAATACATCATGAATGTGAAGTTGGTCTTTTTGTCTATTTCTATCTTCACCTTAACCGTTCATTACCATTTTCAGATGTGCAATATATAGTCTACCAGATGCTCATAAGCATATTACTCGACCACCCCCCAGGTGTCATCTTCCCCAAGAAGGTAACTTAAGATGATTCATTCTTGATTGTGATTATCATTATTCTTATATCTGAAGGATGATATTTGATTTTGGGTAAAAAAAAAAAAAATTGTTAGTTACTCTGTTTATAATGAAATTTTGTGTTATTTACCAATGAAACATTTTCCTCCCCCTTCTACTCATTCTAGTAATACACATTCCCAATTTTTATAGAGATAGTTACCTTGTGGTATACTGATACAGTATGTATTACATCCCATGCATAGCAGAACGATTTCATTATTGAAGGCAACTCTCTTTTTTTATTTTATCTTTCATCAAATAAGCACGTTGTTACGGCCTGGTTTTTTCCCTACTCATGTGGCACGACAAGGATCATACATTGTTGGATTATTCAGGATGTGCACTAACATGGCATATGCAATTGCAGGTAATATCAATAGGCCCTTTCCAAAGTTCTGTTATGCATACTTATTAGCTTGCTGGCCCGTGTGTTGGGGAAGGCTGGTCCGTATGCCTGCGAGCATCTCGGGTGCCGGACGGCAGGTCCGTCACAACATGCACCCGTTTTTGTATAAATGTCCGATTCTCTCTTTTAGTTACATTGCTTAGCGAAATATGCTCACAATTGAACATATTAATGTCTGATTCTCTCTTTTACTCTAAAATCCTGCCATTGTTGTTTCTAGCGTATATATCCATTTTCAACGATAATATTGATTTGTGTAGAAATATCTTCTTGAATAACACTTAAACATCTCTAACCTTAGTTCCTACCTAATGATTATTGCTTAGTTTGATTTACTGGCTTCTACTTTGTCTCTAAAAGTGTTTCATGATCATTCATATGAAAATATAATGACCCATTTTTTGTTTATCTTAGAACTAAAGCTTTTCATGGGTCAACACTTATATGTCAGTCTTGTGCTTGTGTGATGAAATCAAACTGAGTTCTCAGTCAGATTTCTGTTTCAAATGTGTTAACTTAAAGAACTATAAGTTGGAGAAGTTTTTTTCACTATGTACCCATGGATCACTTTTGTCAAACACCTCATCAATTATTAAAATATTTTATGTATATGAGCCACACAGTATTCATTTGAAGCTGATACATGCTAGAGATATGACTAATGCATCAAATTAGTTGAATACGGATGAAGATGTCGTCAGATTTAACATTGGAAATAAGATTGCAAAAGGAGGATCTCAAAAGAAAGGAAAGACGACATTGACAGAAGAACATATTGCTGAGTTCCGGGAAGACTTTTGTTTGATCGACAAAGATTCTGATGGTAATTTTTCAGCTCCTTTTTCTTGACTAGAATATTCATGCGTTATTGGTCGAGCCACCATCCTTCCACTCGGCATTTTTGGATCACTATGGCCGACTTCTTTCATGCTCGACCATTAAATGTTAATGAATCATATTAAGTTGACTGAAGAACTATTTATTTCTCCCATGTAAATGTGTAATCTCCATGGAAAAACTTGTAGCAGTTGTACCCTCTTTGAATTGCTGGATGAAATGATTAAGATCAAGTTGTTAAGATCAAGTTCTACCCTCATTTAGTTGGAATTATGGACATTCATATCATTTTTCTAAATTCTCTTCTGTAATGCTACTTATTCCAGTATATTTTTGTTATTACACTTCGTTTATCAAATAGGGTGTGTTCATTAAAATTTAATTTAGAATTTTTTGTGTCAAATCAAGGAATTGAAATTATTTGTTGATTTATTTATGTTTTCTAGGTAAGATGAAGGGTTAAAAATTGGAGAGAGAAAATGTGGATGGTTAAAAAGTAGTATGGAAAATTGTGTAAATTAAATTTTTGTAATGATGGCAAATTAAATTTTAAAGAACAGACCCATAGTTATCTTTGTAAGAATGTGGTGGCATGCTGAAGCATAAATTTTGTAGTCGGTTTTTTATTATTGATTGATGCTACTGTAGCAGATTGAATTGTTGTGACTTGCCTTTACATAACAGTAGTACTAGAATTTCTTATTGTGATATATTTGGTGATGGTGCAGAAATCCCTCCTTTTCATATTGATGGAGCTGGTATAGAAAAAGTTTTAGAAGGAAAAAACAGTTCAAAAGAAGCTGAAAGGGACAAAGTAGCAGCAGTAGTTTTGTCAAACAATGAGTCTACTATTAAGGGAGAACACAATAAGGTTTTGGTGACAGATGATGGTGATGGAATCCCTCCTGATGCTACGACTGCAGGTTCGGGAAAAGCATTAGAAGGAAAGAAAAGTTCAAACGAATCTAACAGGGACAGAAGAACCGGTAAGATTTTCAAGCACGGAGCCTACTATTAAAGAACCCAGTAAAGATTTGACAACAAATGATAAAAAGAAAGGTGGTATGTTCATCTTGAGATTAATGTTCTAAATAATCTCATCAATCAATTGGAATGCTCCATGAGTTTAGTTGCCTCAGGACTTTTAAAGGCTATGATGTTTTAAGGTTTTTCATTTGTACATGATGCAATATTTACCAGTACTTCTTTGTTAAAAAGTGATTATTTTGATAGATCATGGCCTTTTTTTTTCCCTTCTACTATATTAAATTGGTTATATTGTCCATTAGGAATCATTAAGTTATGGTGTCTTTATTTTTTCGCATTTCTATATCGAGTTGTTATTTTCATAAGATCAGCTTCTATCTTTTTTCGCGTCTATATTTTTTCATGTTGCATAAGTTCCTTTCATTGGAATGCAGTAACAATGATCATATAATAATTGGAATGCAGTTGAATGCTGCCAATGATTTTTCTATTCATTGGAACGCAGTAGAATGTTGTCAATGAATTTTCTTTCCTTAATTGTTATTTGCAAATTTTTTGGTTGTTCATTAATACTTCCGACTGAAAATAAATATAATGATAATGTCATCCGTGCATCTCACGGGTATATACTAGTTTTTCACTAACGGATCAATAATTATCTCTCAAATAAATCACATTAATATCTGTGAATATCCATGTGTTTAAGTTGTATGTATTAGACCGTGTTTAAGTTGTATGTATTAGATAGACCATGTTTAAGTTGTATGTATTAGACCAATTTTTATATTTTTATCAGTTGCTGCAAAAAAATATTGACTTTTTTTATAAAAGTTACATTTGAATATCTTAATTGCGTTAATTTTCATTAATATCTTTGGGTATGCAATGATTATGAATTCACATTAAGCACTATTTTCACTCAATTTTGCTGCAAAAAATTCTTACATTCATGTTTAGCTCATTATTTTATTGGTGTCACACAATCGGATATTGGTGTTGCAAAAATGTTGTCATATTTTTTGTTAACTAGCAATAATTTATTTATTATTTAATTTATTCTTAATTTTTTGTTGCTCATGAAGTAGGCATAACATTATTAATATTTAGAAGAAAATTTTTTGTTCCAGAAGAGCGTGATATTACAATATTTCAAAAGAATATTGACTTATTATTCTTGAAGAAACATAAAATATATTAGTATTATTGAAGAATATTGTATTGTGTTCCCGAATAAACACAAATTATATGTGTCAACATCATACAAGAATGTTGTGTTACTACTCCTAAAGAGTGTAGCTTTATAAGTTTCAATTATTCGAACAATATTAACAAAACAGAAGCAGACAAAGTTTTTAATAATGTTTCTTAATTGGTACATAGTATTAGTACAATCGAAACAAACGTTGTATTGAACCAAAAGTTCAATTAACTTTAATATTTTATAATTTGGCAAGACAAGTTAAATCATCTCGGTCCAATAATGAGAATCGATGAGAATTCAAAAGCACATTCATCGAAGAACCAGAAGATTCTCTAAGTTAATAAATTCTCATGTGCTACTTGATCTCAAAGGCAAATTGCTTATCTCACGAGGTAAATATGGAACCGAGTTCCTAATATTCCCAATTCTAGAATAATTTAAGGGTGAATTTTGTGTCGTCACTCACATTCCATGTATACCATATTAAAATTGAAAAAATTGGATACAATAAATGGTTACACGTCTGATTAGAAACATATACATGAGGTATAGGATATTATTTGCTAAAGTTATATTAACAAAGTGATATATGCCAGTGAGTTCATATTCCAAAATCACTATTTGATTTTATTTATTTATTAGAATAATAATAGTTTATCGTATTGTCAATTGTTTAGCAAAATTAAATGCCTATAGCTGTTTGATATAATATTTGATGAGAACAATCTGAGTGAAAATGTTGCTTTCTCTGTCCCGGTATTTTGTATACAAACATGCAAAAATAATAACCCAATGATTGACTTATGAAAGCATATAGTTTTCATCTAAAATTTTGAAAAGTACGATATATTTTTCACCATAATGAACTGAGATGAAATAAGTGAATGCTAAGAATAAGTGGTTGAATTTGAATCACTAATTATAATTATCCATGAAGGATGCCGATTTATATAATATAAGATTTCACAGCATTAGGGTGAGAAATTAAATAACCGAATTCATAAATTTATAACACGCATGAAGCATGATGGTAACCGATTCTAAAACAAATATATTTAAAATAATTGTAATGATCTTATGGAGGCTAAATACTCATGGAGAATAAAAAGATATTAATATATATCAGGTGCTCAATGGTAAAAGATACAAAGTGATTTCTATATATATTGAGATGATATAGAATCGAGAAATAAAAGTCGAAAACATATAATATAGAACTTTATTATGAAAATATGGATGATGAATCCATAAAAATGTGGCCAAAGATGAAAATTCCAATATAAGGATTATTGTTATAGGGCTTGTAGTCCAAAACACTTAAAAATGTAAAGTTAGAAAGTACTTGTCCAAATGGAAAAATATTATATAGTCGTAAAATATGACTCTTGCACACGAAATTTTGCAAATAACTTGCATGATATGTGGTGGATGAAATTATAATATAATCACTAGTTTTAGCTCTTTGATATATCAAGGAGTGAGATCAAAATTGTTGATTCTCATCTCGATGTTTTGGAGGTATTATTTTATGTATCAGTTGATCTCGATACGTTGAGATTTTAAGCGAAATGATTATAGATTATATTTGTGAGAAATAATATTTATTTAAATGATTGATTATACTCTAGTCTATTGACAATTGTGATATAAAAAATATCTGAAATATACAAGTATATTCATTGAATATTTAATATGCCTAGAATAAAACCACTATGGAATGGAATGTTTTCTAGCTTATAAATTGAAATCACATGAAAAAGGTACAAATAACTCAATAAGATAATATGTTATAAATTAAAATTGGGATGTACCGTTATTGTTAATTATATTTGAAAATCCTTGTAGTTGATTTTCGAGATGGAAATTCATGGATATTATACACTTGAAGTGAATAAGTTAATTTCAGATTTGAGAAATGCACGAATATTGATTATAGAACATAGCTCGATGCAACATGTTCAAATGATTGGAAATATGTTATAGTTCATTAAGTTCAAATGAAGAATTGAATTTATATTTGAAGAACAAATAATATGAGATATGATCTATTTATATATGCTTGGTGAACAGATTCGATATTGCATCGATTAACAGTTAGAAAAATGATATATAATATCAATATAATTGTAAAGTTTTCATAAGGGGTAGCTAATATACACTGTACTAGGGGTGAATAAATAAACCGTCAACCCGCTAAACCGAACCAAACTGCAACAAATGGTTTGGTTTGGTTTGGAAAGATTTCAAACCGCTTTAAACAGTTTGGTTTGAGTTTCAATTGTCAAAATCGCAGTTTCAAACCACAACCTTTCAAGTTTTAAACAAATTATTAAAAAAAAATAAGTGCAGGTATAGTTTATCAAATTCAGATTGTTATTGAAGTATTTAAGTCATTTCAAGTGTTATTTAGATTTTTTCAGATAAATGAGTTATAGTATAACTTTTATCGAAATTTAGACATGTTCTTGGAAGATTTCTAGCTTTTGTCAATTGTGAAAAATGTGAAATTTTTTAGGACTAAAGCTACGTTTTAATTTATGTCTATTTGATCCCTCTGATAAGTAGTTCAACCTCAATCTCAACTAGAACTACTGAATGCTGCAGAAAAGTTAAAATGAGGCATACAGTTTCCGTCAAAGAGTTTTATAAACAAATTAGAAGAGAATTCAAGCATACCATGTAAACTATAATCATAATACAAAACATATAGATTTAAACATGATTCTATTCAGGATCTTGTCACAGCTTTTAATTCAATCTCGAATAAAGTATTGATCTGAAATTCACTTTCTCTCTCTTAACATAAGCCTTTAGTTGTGTTTCATAAGATGAACCCCAGTGATGGAATTTGAGTTCAATATATATAGGTAGAGAGAGGGGCCGAATTTCCTATTGATTTTTAATCTTAACCGTCCATCAAAGTTGTAGTATTAATAGGAAATACTTCAAATTAAACCAGGTTTCTATTAATTCACCAGTTTACCTAATTAAACCAGGATACGTTATATATGCCACATAATGAGAACACAAAATTTCTAACAGTCTCCTATTTGGTCCATATGATAATCTTATTTATGGTTTCATATAGGAATCATAAAGCGCGCAAAAAATGCTAAATTAATATACTTAAAAGGTTTATGTAATTACCTCAGTTAATTGAATCACTGATAAGAGTCATAGCTGTTCCATGTTAATTAAAGAACATGGTCCCTTCCATGTACTACTGATCAATAATCCACTTAACGAAGTACATATAGCGAAGCAATCATAATGGTCCCCGTAATGTCTTAATTAAAAGACTATTTCTATTATTATTATTATTATTATTATTATCTATTTACATAGTGTATACAAAATGGAAATATAAAAATTCAGAATTCTCAATAATGAAATTTCAAAATAATGTCAAGATAAGAACACGGAGCAATCCACATATAAGAAAAGAAACTATTCGTTACACTCAAGACTCATTGCTTCAGCATACTGCTTAAATGTCTTGGGTGATAACCCTTTAGTTAGTGGATTTGTGTAACCGATCACCTTAAGGTAATCAGTTTGGCTAAATGTGAGCATATGTTTCTTTGTTCCCTATAAGTATCTCAGCACTTTCTTAGCAGCTTTCCAATGATCAATTCCTAGATTGCTTTGATAATGACCCAACATACCAACTGCAAAGCTAATGTCTGGCTTGGGCAAACCTGTGCATACATTAAGCTTCCTACAAGAGAAGTATAAGGAAGCATTTCATTCATTCACTTTCCAATTCAGTTTGAGGACACTGAATTAGGCTGAACTTATCCCCCTTCTAAATTAGAACAACATTAGGATCGCAAGACGCCATATTAAATATTTCCAAACTTTTGTGATATATGCATTCTGAGACATTTCCAAAATTCTACGTGATCTATCACGAAATATTTCTATTCCGATCACGAATGATGCATCTCCCATATCTTTCATTTCAAAGTTTTGGGAAAGAAAATCCTTAGTTTCTCGTAATAAACCAAGGTCACTGCTGGCAATTAATATGTCATCAACATATAGAACCAAAAATGCAAACTTACTCCCACTGATCTTTAGATATATACATTGATCAACGATGTTTTTAGTTAACCCAAAAGAACTAATGGTATTGTGAAACTTAATATACCAATGTCGTGAAGCTTGTTTTAGTCCATTTATTGACTTCTTTAACAAACAGACCATGTTTTCCTTTCCATTTGTAATGAAGCCTTCTGGTTGTGCCATGTAGACTTCTTCTTCCAAACTCCCATTAAGAAAAGCCGTTTTCACATCCATTTGATGTAGCTCTAAATCAAAATGAGCAACTAATGCCATAATGATTTGTAATGAATCATTTTTAGAAACTAGAGAGAAGGTTTCATTGAAATCGATGACTTCTTCCTGATTAAACCCTTTGGCTACAAGTCTAACTTTATATCGTTCGATATTACCATGAGAGTCACATTTGGTTTTAAAAATCCATTTACAACCAACTTTCTTGTGCCCTTTTGGTAATTCAAATAAATCTCAAACTTTATTAGTAGCCATATATTTCATCTCCTCAAACATGGCATCGATCCATTTTTCAGATTCTTCACATTTAATGGCTTGTGTGCACGTAACCAGATCTTTTCTCATCCCTATGTTAAATTCTGATTCTTGTAAGTACAACACGTAATCATCCGAAATAGCTGATTTCTTGGGTCTTTGGGACCTCCTTAATGCTACTTATGGTGCTGCATTTACATTTGGTTCAATGACGACTGTCTCATTATGGAGTTCAAGATTATTGACATTTTGTTCTACATCGTTGATTGGATCAACAACAACATTAGACAAAACTATGTCATTTGAAATGCATGGTAAGGGAATTGGTACCCGAATTTCTTGAATAATCACTTCTTTAACTTTATCACTCCCACTGACTTCGCCATTCTCAATGAATTTAGCATTACCGGTTTCTACAATTCTCGTACTATAATTAGGACAGTAAAACTTATACCCTTTTGATTCTTCTGGATATCCAATAAAATAACCACTAATGATTTTTGGATCCAGTTTCTTTTCTTGTGGATTATAAATGCGTGCCTCTGTTGGGCAGCCCCATACATGCAAATGTCTTAAACTTGGTTTCTATCATTTCCACATTTCGAAAGGTGTCTTAGGAACAGCTTTGCTGAGAACCCGATTTAAGATATACACAGCGGTCCTAAGGGCATGCATCCACAATGATATGGGCAAATTAGCATTACTCATCATACTCCTAACCAATTCCATAAGTGTGCGATTGCGTCTTTCAGCTACATCATTCTTCCAAGGAGAACCCAGCATTGTGTATTGAGTACAAATTCCTAACTTTTCTAATAGTTTAGCAAAAGGACCAGGACGTTGTCCGGATTCATCATATTTTCCATAATATTTACCACCCCTATCAGATCTAATAATTTTCGCATTTTTACCTAATTGTCTCTCAATTTCAGTAATGTAAATTTTTACAGTATTTACAGATTGAGATTTGTCATGCAAAAGGTAAATATAGCAATAACATGAAAAGTCGTCAATAAAGGTGATGAAATATTTTTCTCCACTAATTGATGGAGCATCAAAAGGTCCACAAATGTCTGTATGTATTATTTCAAGCAATTCGTTATTTCTTGTGGCTCCTTTATTGGTATGTTTATTTTGTTTACCCTTAATATAATCCACATAAGTACCAAAATCAGTAAAATCAAGGTTTTTGAGAATCTCATTTTTTACTAATAAATTGATTCTTTCCCTGGACATATGACCCAACCTTTTATGCCACAAGAAAGAAGAAATTTCATTCGTCATATTACGTTTCAAACCAACATTCCGATGCAAGGTAATAAGAAGAGATTCAGAAAAGGAAGAATCAAGATTAATTTGATATAAGCCATTGACCAAAATTTTCGAACCAACAACATCATTATTCTTGAATAAAATAAAACTTCAACCACCTATTTTAAAAGAGAAACCTTCCTTATCAAGTTTCGACAAGGAGATTAAATTACGAGAAATAGAAGGAACATGAAGAGTTTGTTCTAAATCTAAGAAAAACCAGAATCTAATACTAAACGAATGTGCCAATTGCTTGAACAGGGGCTTTGACTCTATTTCCCATGTAAATGTAGTCTTCATTTGGATTTTTGGTTTGGGTTGTAAGGAATCCCCTTCTTTTCGAATCAAGTCTTGCGTTTCAAGTAATCCTTTTGAATGTGTCCACCCATTTTACAAAAGTGGCACTTATCATCCTTCTTAGCTTTCTTCAGTACGGGTTGATCTGATTCATTGGATTGGCCCTTCTTAATACCCTTTCCAATTCGCTTTTCGAATTTGTTCTTCCCTTTATTGTGAATCATGTAATTTGTTTTACCAACATGAACACCCTACCGCTTAATCCGAGCATCTTCCTGAACCAGCTTGTTGGTCAATTCATTCACATTCCACGTATCCTTAATCGAGTTATAATGAATTTTGAAAAGGACCATATTGTTAAGGCAATGAGTTTAGGATAAATTGGACCAGTAACGAATCAATCACTGTCATGCCCAATTTGCCTAATTTTGCAGCCAGATTAGTCATGTCAAGTACATGTTGTTGCATAGTTTTGAAGCCATCAAAACGGGTTGTGGTGAGTTCAGCCATAAGTTTTAGTCTAACATTCATCAACATAATATGAGTCCACTATGGTGAACACCAACCAATAATATAAATGTCACACAGGACAACAATATGCATGTACTAAACTGAAACTACTGTGGTGATTATCAATTAAGTATAATATGTATATTGTAGTTCAAATCATATGCATAACTTAGTAGAAGCATACTACATATCATTAATATTGACAAAATGATAATATTTTCCAAAACAATAAGATTTTCAAACTTTAAGGATTAAGTAATCATTAAGTTGGAGGGTTAAATTGCAATTTAATTAAACTTGATTGACCAATTATGAAAGATTTTAAACTTGAAGGATTAAATTGCAATTTCCCAAACTTTAGTGGCCAATTTATTATAATCTCAAACTCCAGGACTGATTTTGAAAATTTTTAAACCTTAGGGGCTAAATTACAAAATCCTTAACTTTAAAAGGCCCAACTTAAATAATTTTATAAATTGAGGGGCTGGTTTTATAAAACTCAAAACATTGAGAGTCAACTTAAATTCCTTTTCAACTTTAGGATTAAACATTATTACACAACAAACATAGAGGACCTGAGATGCAAATTACTTAATAAATAAAAAAAAATTGCACGGAGGACCCTTGGGCTTTCAAAAATTCGGGATAGGTCCCTGTCCCAAAACTAGCAACCCCCGCCGCAACCCCCAAAACCGACAAAGGTGAGCTTTTTCGCGCCTCCAGCAGCCCCGACGCTGCGACCTGCAGTGCCATCTCCGTCCCTGCTCGCCTGCAGTACCCTGTTGCGGGGTCTGAAAACGAGGCAGCGCACATCTCTGACGTCGCACGCTCCGGCAAAGCCCGCTCACTGCTGTGTCGGATGCGGCTGTGGCTCTTCAGTCCACCATTATTCATCCATAATCCAAACCCATCTTGATTTCAATTTGCCATCACCTGAATTTCATCCACACAATACAACACACAAACCTCAAAATTCACATGTAAATTTTGACGGAAAAGTTTGAGGCAGTACTATTGGAAGTAGACATATCAATTTGGTAAAGTATATTTTATACGCATAAAGATCTGATAATTCAACATGAAGGTTGATCTGATTTATTCATACACAAAACTAATTATTATAGTCCAAGCACTGGCTCTGATACATGATTCTATTCAGGATCTTGACCATAAAATTAATTACTGTAAATCATAAAACATATCAGAATCCAGAGCAATAATGCGAAAATATATGAGATCGTGTCACAGCTTTTAATTCAATCTAGAATAAAATATTGATCTGGAATTCGCCTTCTCTCTCTTAACCTAAGCCTTTAGTTGTGTTTCATAAGATGAGCCCCAATGATGGAATTTGAGTTTAGTATATATAGGTAGAGAGGGGGGCCGAATTTCCTATTAACTTTTAATCTCAAATGTCTACCAAAGTTATAGTATTAATAGGAAATACTTCTAATTAAACCAGGTTTCTATTAATTCAGCAGTTTACCTAATTAAACTAGGATACATTATATGGGTCACATAATGAGAACAAACAATTTCTAACATACCGAATAGAAGAAATACTCTTGCAGTAACACAATATGTTATCTTTTATTTCTGTGAATGGTTCTGAACAAGAAAATCTCATTTGTAGTTGTAAATGTCAAAATAATCCACTTGCCAATGTGAGTTGCATCTCGAAAAAAATTCAAGAAAACCTTTTGATGTAATCTATGTAATGATTTGTGGATATTTCTTAGTTATCGACTACAAAGCTGGTGTTTATCATTCACTCAGTGATGTGTATCGATTGCGAATATATGATATTCGATATTGGTAGATTAATCATTTATTCATTCTTCTATTATCGTACAAGAATATGCCTTGATTTAGGATCTACTAATTTATTTGATTGCAAACTGCAGTTTTAAATCGCATCAAACCGCAAAAATGGTTTGGTTTGATTTGGTTTAGATTAGAAAATGATCTGATTTGGAAAAATTGCAAACCATTTTAAACGGTTTGATTGAAATTTTGCTATAAACTGTCCAAACCAAACCATGTTCACCCCTATGCTGCACTCTTTTTCCCTTAGCTTAGGTTTTGTCTCACAGGTTTTCCTTGCAAGATTTTTAATGAGGTAATTTTAGACGTATTGATGAATAATGACTTTAATTTAATACATACGTATTTCAGAAGACTGATGATATCGATGTTCAACAAATACGCTAAAGTGACAATGTGATATTCACAAAAGTATTGCCAACATATATATTCTAGAAACTAGTTAATGAGATTGAAATGCGTCGACTCAATGATTTATGATGATCAACATTAGGGGAATTAGATGTACTTTTTTTTTTATTATTTGCTTAAGTTTTGTCCCACTGAATTTTTCTGCCTAGGTTTCAATGATGCAGGATTTTCTCTATATTCCAAAATCATAACAATTATCTGTACTATTTTTTTCCATAGTTTGATTTTTTTTTTCCACGGGGTTTTTATTAAACAAGGTTATTAATCAGACTGATATTATGCAAATAACCATCAAAGGGGAAGTACTGTAAAATGTAGGATAAATATTGATGATTATATAGTATTATCAAATACATATACAAGTCTTATTTAGCCCCTGTTTGATATTGATAAAAATCAGATTTTTAGCAGATTTTGATAAAAGTTGATGAGATGTATGTTTGAAAAGTTGTGAGTCATATAAAATGTATGGTTAAGATTAAATGTTGATTTTGAATTTGATTGAAATAAATTTTTAGTGATACTAAACATGAGCTTAGTCTAAAATAATGTATTCTACTCTAAGAGCCCGTTTGGTAACGGGAAAATTTTTATCCCAACTTTTGAAATTAAATCTCAATCATCCTTTATTAGTCAAGCCCACAATTTTTTTATATTTCAAATTTTTTAAAACCACACATCCATTAAAAAAAAAAAAAAAAAATCACATTACCAAACAGGTTCTAATTGTAACCCTTATTATTTACCCTATAAATAGAGGGTCTCGGTTCTCAATAAAATACACCTAAGTTTTGACTCTGTATTCTTCTATATTTTTCTCTCATATTTTTAACTTTTTAAATAAGATAGCCAACGAAACATTACCCTTCATTATTTATAAACAACTTTTTATAAACGAATTGTCTGACATATAATGAAGTTTTGAGTGTGCATTGGAAAATGAGAAAGAGGAGTATCTCCGTTCGGATATCTTTTGTAAATTATAATCTAGTTTTTTTGCAATTTCGTGGCAAGGTCAATGAATAAAAATTGAAGAGAGAAAAAATGTTTGATTAAAAAAAATTTGAAAAATTATATAAATTATAAATTGGTTTATTAACCTTAATCATTACTCTATCCGAACGGATAACAATGAACAATGACCTGCAGATTCGAATACTCAAAGACGCTAACCCACACAGTACATATTCCATTGAATTTGGAAAAGAGTCGGCGGGCTTTCAAACCAAGTTGTGATCAACATCAAGTGACATGATGCTGTCCCATGTTACGTCCATCAATTGTCTATTTCTTGTGATACCATTCAAATAAGCAATAGGAATGTGCATTCCGTTCAACGAAAAATTGAAAAACGATTATGCAAAAGAGACCGAAAATTCGAACCAAAAATATGACCGAACTAATCTGGATAGTTGATTTCCAAACTGATGAGATGGTCAAGTGGTCGGATGAATGCTAAGTGTGCAGGTGTGCACAATTCGGTGCACCATTATGTTCCTGTAGCGGGATCGATTGGAAAATGAACACAGATTTTCGTGTAAGAAACAAGTCAACTTTTGTGGATCCACCCATTTTTTCAACTCAATGGGTTGTGAAAAAATTGTCACAACTATTGAGCACACGAGAACTTAGAGAGAGAACCTTGATATGTCCAATCAAGATGGTTCATTTTAAATCTTAGAACCAAACTCCGGTTCGGAGCATAATGTAAAATACATATCTCAATCATCTCTCAGTTTCATCATTTTCCGAGACTCCGTCCTCATCCAAAGATTGTTCCTTCTTATGCTCTTCTCCTACTACATTCAATTTGCATTTCTTCTCTTGCTTCTTCTGTTTCTTTTTCTGTCTTTTCAAACGCTTTTTTGTTGTGCGCTCCTCTGCAGCTTTTAATCTTTCTTCCCTTCTCTGGATGAATTCTGTAATTTCTTTCCTTTTCTGGTAATCAGCATCCATCCTGGCAAGCCGATCTTGTTCTTTCCGTCTCATCTGCCTATACTGTAATCATAACCCAGAAACAGAAAGGGTTAAATCTTCATGCCAGGAGATAAAACATAAAGCGTTACACTAAAGATATTTCTATGACCACAGTCATTAAGTCCTAAAAGCTGAAAACTATTTGAGCTTATTACATTTGAATTGTTTGTTAACAAAATTTTGGCACATCCAAATAAATCTGACCTTGCAAATCTATGTGAATATTCCAGCAGAGGAAACCGAACTTAATCTGATCATATAAGATGCTCTCGGAAATTTGCTCTTTTGAAACCTAACATGCAAATCTAGCGCATAATATCTAGAGAACAGTTTGTCCAATCGTTCAGCTGCATAATTTAAATCCAGTGAGAGAACTCTATTTTCAACAAAACAAATACTGTTGCGCGCCATTCTTTGAGAGGAGTCACTTTTCATGTATAGATTAATAAACTTGTGTTTTTGTTGCTCAATGGAGAAATGGATCGTTGCCATGGGGTTCCCATACTTTATTTTGAAAAGCAATCAATGTTTGCAAAGAAGGATTTTTCAGCTGCATGTGTTGCCAGCAGCAGTATGGTTTGTGAATTGATATTTGTTCCGACAGATTAAGAGATATATCACTTTTATTTAAATACTTAAAATAACTTCTGTTTTATATTGGTTTCGTACTTGTGTGACCATATCATTATATATTTATTGCACACAGAGACATACATAATAATCAAACAAAAGGTGTCGTAAATGAAACCTTAGGAGCTTAAGCTTGGCAATGAACCAAAGCTATAGTAGGCAACACCCTTGCTGATGCCTTTTTGGTTGATGTTACATGTTTCTTCTTCTTTTTATTTGAGTTTATTATCAGCTTTTAACTGAAATTGACAAAGTTTGAATTCACACTTGAGCTTCAAAAAATATTAATCATTTCAATGCTTTAAATTTATAAATTGCAAGCTTAAATTTCAGTATTTTAAATTTAGTTACTTGAAGTGTTCAACAACTATTTTGTTCTCTGTTTTCCACGTTCAAATTTCAGTGCTACTAAAACCCCTCTGCAAGGGAGTCTCATCAAATAGCAGGAAAAACTAAAAAGTCCTCCTCTAAACTGACAGAATGTTTTTTAACTTTAAACACAGACATAACATATTACCAAGACGAGTTTTGTAATGTAATAAGTGCAGGTTCCTCTGCATTAAAAATGACAAGTGCCATTATTTGCAATTGACTACGGCATAATTATATTAACTTTCATCCCTAACTCTAAGTGTTGGGCTATGGTGGGCACTTATTTCACTATAGACTATTATTAATTAATCCCATAATCTCGCATTTGTGTTTACTCAACAATATCCTTAGTCCTTACATAAAGGCTAAAGCTACTGCAGTCACCTATAAAGTTCTAGCAGTCAAGAATTGCCTTATAAAGTTGCCATATTTTCCCAATTCTAATTACTTAAATGATGTTAGAAAAAGTTTTTAAATTTTTTTGACAAACAAGCCCCAAACATTCCCAACTTTCTATTGAGAAATGCTAAATGTGCTGGCGCTTTGCAAGAGCATGCACACGTTATCTTGTGGGTCCCACTACATGGTCCAAATTTATGAGAACGGATGCAAGGGAATTTAGCAAGCCAATCAATTTCTCACATCTCTAAATCCACCGGCTAAATTGAACTGCCCTGTTAAAAAGTGGAATTGTCCATTGCTTGCCAAATAGGAGTAGTGGCAGCATGCTATATCAAGTATCAACCCAAGATTCAATATGGCTTACATTTTACAATCTTGTGTCAACATGGATCCATTGTTTTGAAAGCGTAAGGCTTACACCTTGAAGTCGGTGAGGCGAGGCATACCCTTGACAACTAAAGGCTTACGCATCTTGAACATTAGATACATGCCGTATGAGACTTTCACCTTAATTTTGATGGGTTTGACTGGGCGTGGGTTGGGTTGGTTTGGTTTTTTGCCCAACCCGAACCCAACCCACTATGATTGGATCGATAAAATATCAATCCAACCCAACCCAATGAAGTTTCGGTCAGGTTGGGTTGGATTAGGTAGTTTGGGCTTTGGTTCAATTAGCAAAAAATCTTGAAATTTAAAAAATTAAGCTCATAAATCAACTATTAATTCAAATCAATTGTGTACAATATAATAAGCTCAAATATAATAAATTGAATACTTGCTAATAAAACTAAAATATGTTCAAACCATATTTGAATTTCATCAAAATTATAAAATGTACTTGAGATTTTTGAAATTTAAATGACCCTATTTTTAAAAAAAAAAAAAAAATTGTTGGGTCCCAACCCAACCCGACCATATATATATATATATATATATATATTTTTACCCAACCAAACCCGATTTTCATCAAAAATTGACCCAAACCGATCGAGTTGGATTGGGTTGGGCGGTTTTAACGGGTTGGATAGGTTAATGCCCACCCCTATGTTTGAGTGGTGGACATTTAGATCCTGTTCTCTTTACTATTTTGAAGTCGTTTTCTGTTTTTATTTTCGAAAACACTAAAAACGCGTTCTCTTTACCATTTTCGAAAACGCATTTTGGAAAACAAAAAAAATTTGTACACAAAACGCAAAATGCCCAAAATTCAAAACGAGGAAAACGGGTTTTGGGATTTTTTTTTTTTTTTTAAAGAATTATCCTAACTTAGAACTAAGTTTAATATAAAGTTTTTTTTTTTTTTGAATTATCTTAGCTTTGAACTAAGTCTATATAAAGATTTTTTTTTTTTTTTATCCTAACTGAGAACTAAACTTAAATAAAGTTTTATTGAATTCAATATCAACATTACAAAAAAAAATTAAGTGTAAATTCTTGTTGTTATATTTCAAAAAATACATTGATAAATGAACTCTGATGATTTTGAAAGAACTTGCATTTTTTGAATTTTAATAGAGCTTCTTGCCTTCCTCAAATTCCGAACCTGATCAACTTATGTTAATATAGACTCTTAATGCTCACATTAATGTGTCGTATGTAACCATGTTTTTAGTGTATTGTGAAAGAAAATTTAAGTTTGAGTCAGTAGTATTCTGCAAAATTTCAAACAGAACGTGTTTTTCAGCTTTTCATTTTCAAAAACAGTTTTCAGAAATGACAAATCAAACGCGTTTTCAGCAAATTTGAAAACAAAAATAAAAACAGGAAACACAAAACATTTTCGAAAATGAAAATACAAAATAAAATACAAACAGAATGCCACCTTAGAAAATGAAAATACAAAATAAAATACAAACTGAACGCCACCTTAGGTTTTCAAATTCAAATCCATTTATTTACTACCAGGGATCGGGTACTTTTTTGAAGCCTATACTTAAAAACTGGGCTCAAGTGAAAAGAACATGTTTTGAGATTTTTATAGTTGGCTTCTACATTTGCTTCTGATTCGGGATTTTTATACCATGAGCCTCCCTAAACAAGTTGGCCTTATAGAAACATAACTGTGGGAGAAGGGTTGCAACCTGTTTGGCCTAACCATAAACCCTTTTAACTATGTGATCTAGTCAAATCAAGTTTGGTTTCCAAGAAAGAATTGCGACACCTGTTATTAAGATTGTAATCATTTGACTTCCCTTCGTCAAAGTTCTTTGAACGAAATTGAAGCAAGAACAGCTCTGATCCAATCTTAAGATATAGTTCTCCCTATCCTGACCACGCCCCTGCCAAGAGAAACACCGTCTTCCAACAATTGTACTGCAGGTAAATATAATTCAACCAAATAAACACCATTTTGCTATTATACCCTCAATTTTTCAGGTGAATTAGTGATACTATATCGTGATTCTCGTAAATAATAACAATTTCCAGGAAAAGTCAACCCAAATGAACCAAAGTAGACCGCAAATCTCTAAGTGACGTAATAATACTTCATAAAAAAAAAAGAAAAAAAAAAAGAAGAGGTATGCAATACGTACCTGATGGAAGTCACCGGAGCCAGAACCAGCGGAACTACCAGAGGTGTTGTTGACTCGAACTGGCACGCATTCAATAATACGGCGTAGTTTCACTTCGAGGTCCTCATCTTCAGGATTAGGTGGGAGTGGCGTATACTCAACTAGAGCGTTGGAAGGAGTCGAAGCCGGAGGCCGAGGGAGCGCTTTCAACTGCCTCTCCGCCACCGTAACCACCTGCAGGTCTCCGGCCGCAACTGACGTCGGCCTATTGGATGACGATGACATGCTAATTCTAAATTTTCTGCAAAGCCCTAGAACCCGGAAATTTTTTGAGCAAGATTTGACATGGTACACACACCCTTGCTTGATCCCGTTAAAATGAGCTTTTTTGGGAAATCTATACCATGCCCAGTTTTGTTTAGCATTAATAAAAATCATATTTTCAATAGGTTGTAATAAAACTTGATAAAATGGATAATTGAAAATTTATGAACCCCATGAAAAATGTGATTAAGTCTATGTTCAGCTACTCATTATAGCAGACATTTTTTTTGGCATTTCGAGGTAAATTTTTTGATTGAAAATTGGAGAGAGAAAATATGTGTGGTTAAAATGTGATTTGAAAAATTGTATAAATTATAAATTGTAATAATTGTTTATTATAATGAGTTGTCAAAGAGGCTAAAATTAAAAATAATAACTTTAAATTAGATTAAAATTTAAAAAATTAGTGCTTACATATTTTAAAGTGAAAAATATGACCATTTCATTTTCTTGCATTTTCCCATCCAAATGAGATTTTCCCATCCAATTGAGTTTCTCATTTTATGCATCTGGGAAAAAAAATATACTATTTTTGGCTGCACTTCATTTTCCAACTAAGGCTTTGTTCGACTAGATTTAAATAGAATTGAAATTATTTGGTTGATTTATTTGTGTTTTTTTTAGGTAAGATGTGAGGTTAAAAATTGAAGAGAGAAAATGTGGATAGTTAAAAAGTGGTACGAGAAATTGTATAAATTAAAATTTGTATTTTTTTGTCTTTTTGCCAAATTAATGAGGGCTGCCAAACAAGCCCTAAATAAAGGTGTCTTCGGTTCTTCACGCTACACGTTAACAGCGGACTCCTCACCTTCATTTTTCGCCCAACTGAATGTCTGAATGTATCCGACGACTGGCAAGAACGTTACTGCAACACCAAAAAAAAAAAAAAAATTGTTGCTGCATCGTATTTTTCCCAAGAACAATTAAATCAAAAACTTATTTACAAGGGGAATGTCGAGTTTTTATATTTTGCAATCTATTCATCTAGCACGTAAGTACTTGAAGATGACCCTGGTCCCCCATCACACAAACATCAATACAGTAATTAAACTTACCTAAGATGTTTCGTATAGATTAAAAATTAGATTTTTATCAATATTAAAGTCAACAATTAATCACAACCATATATTTCATGGATCTCACAACTTTTTAACCACACATCTCAACAACTTTTATCAAAATTCGCTAAAAATCTAATTTTAATCTCTATCAAACAGGGGCGAAAAATTTTCAACTCATTAAAATGGAAGATTTGTTGTTGTCCTTTGTGAATGTTTCACTCTGTTGGACAGTCATGTTTTATTTGATACCATGAGACAATGAAATGACGAAATGTTAGGGATAAACAATAAACAAGAATGGCAAGAGAACTAGTCACCAAGCTGTGGTGTAATATAGTTCTCAAAAATATAAATATAAATGCATTCTAAAAATTCAAGCCTAATTTTTCAAATTTTACCTACTGGTATCATATACTTATTTTTGGCTGCTTTTATTTCTCAGAAAAAGGTTGCATCAAACCAGTCATTCTAGAATAGTACATTGATCAAAATAAAGAATGAAAAAGGGAAAACATAAAATCTATATTGTAGTTTTAAATTTTGTTCAATTTTATAGATTTGTGTTAAAGTTTATCTCACAGATGTAAAACATCAGTCTACCTGGTTTCGCATTTTTTAGAATTGGTTTGTGCGGATTCACTTTGTTTGTTTGCACGCATGTAGGAATTGGGAAATTGTTATAGCTTTTCCCATGACAATATACCATCACCTTGAAACCATTTATGAGCTTGAACAACATTCTTCCAATTGCCAATTGGCCTTAAATGAGATCCTACTTTTAAATACTCAAATCCATAAATGAGATCACACTTATATAACTTCAAATCTCACTTCAAATCTCAAGTTGTAATTAGTATTTTAATTATTAAAAATAAATTGTTGACGGTTGAAATATGAAATATTCCAAGTCGGCAAGAATTTAGTGGATATCAGTTACATAATCAAAAATTATATGGGAAAGAGGTGGACCTCAGGTCTTAATGGATGATCTGGACTCCACTTAGGTAATAAAGCTGGTTTGTAAGAGGTGGATCCAGATCGTGTGAATGACCTGGACTCCACGTATGATTTCTTGTATAAATATAGTATTGGCTTTGAATAGCCAAAAGTTCCCCCCCCCCCCCCCTTGTGAGCTACCCTCTCCTATATTTATAGGGAGAATGTGGTGAGCTGGCTTATTACAATACCTGACTATCTGACATAAGTACATAACTGAACTATTTGAGTTCTTACATAGTACTAAGCAGTTGACTTTTACTTAACCTAACTACCTTTATGTCTCAATAACCGTCTTAACTAGCGTGTAAGAAGGTAGTTGATCTTGTTCTGACTGAGAAGTAACCGACCTCACTGGGCCACATTGGAATCTTCGTAAGTAACCGACCTCACTGGGTCACATCGGAATCATCGTAAGTAACCGACCTAACTGGAACACATCGGAATCATCGTAAGCAACCGACCTCACTGGAACACATCGGAATCATCGTAAGTAACCGACCTAACTGGACCACATCGGAATCATCGTAAGTAACCGACCTCACTGGACCACATCGGAATTAGGTTGGGTAATTCGCCTGTAATCTCCATAGTTCGTTGTAATAGTATCCGACCAGATGATGTCAGGTCGGACATCGGGTCGGGTCATCATAACCAGTCTGGATAGAAGTTTTCGGCTGACGTCGTCACATTGTCACTAAAATTGTGGTCACCTATCAACAATTGCCCCTAGGAGTGGTTCTGAAAGGATTTCTGATCCACTCCTACTGATAATTCTTAAAGACTAATATAAAAATAAGTCATAATGATATTGCCACGTGTCCTAGTCCTAGATACCTAGGTCTGACAATGCCAGTAGAATGCCGTCAGCCGTCATTTCTCTTTGAGGGGCTCTAGGTGTCTTTTCAAATTCTGTACTGATAATTAATGAAGTTCTTATATATAAGGGACCCTTGGGCGGCTTTCCCCTTCATAATTTCTTCAAAACACTCTAAGCTTCTGACTTTTTTCCCGAAGTGATCAGTTGTTCGGTTTTATAAGTTCACGACCTAGAGTTCAGATCTGTTTTCCAGGTATTACTTCTTATCCTTGATAAATCATGAGCAACTCCGGTAGTGATAGTGAGGCTACGAGAAATGACTCCTGGGTGGTGGGAACGAGGAGTCCAGCCCGGACTTAGGATTCTATGTTGCATGATTTAATAGTTTCTGATTCGAAGGATATGCTAGACAAATACAACAAATTGTTAAGGCAATTTAGGTCGGTTTGAGAAAAGATGATTGAGGAAATACTTCAAATTTAAGACTTATACTTATTGGTTGGTGGGCGACCAATGATGGCCAATATGATTTTTCTATTGTCGATGAAATTGCCGAATTGATTGTCGGTTGATTTTGACACACTACCTGTCCACATGGATATCACTATTGCGCCACGTGGTGGACCTTTGCAACAGATAAGTGAGGACACAAGTTCTTTCTGAAAAATATTGATCATACACAGGGATTGAGTAATGGAACAAGATTGATAGTTACAAAACTTTGCGACCATGTTCTAGAAGGTCAGATTTTTTCTGACATCAATGCAAGACACAAGTTCTTTATTCCAATGTTATCTTGAATACTTCTGATTCTAGGATACTTATTAAATTTCAAAGAAGACAATTTATATTGATGGTGTCATATGCCATGACTATCAATAAGAGTCAGGGACAATCATTCTTGCATGTGGAACTTCTTCTTAAACGGCTTGTGCTTACACATGGATAACTTTATGTTACGATTTCTAGGGTGACAAATCGTTCTAGATTAAAGATATTGATTTGTGATAAGAAAGGAATAACAACAAAATTAACAAACAACGTTGTGTACAAAGAAGTATTCCAGGATTTATAGTCATATGAAATCAATAAATGATTATATTATTTTTTATTTGTGAAATTTATTTATTTTATGAAAAAAATTTATCTAATTTCATATTGAATTATCTTTATCCAAAACGTTGGTTGATGAACTAATTATAATACAAAAAATTTGTGCAAAAGGCCCCAAAAGTAAAACCATCCATTTCTCCACTTTCTCCCTTGCTCTTCTCCGTCAACTCTCACTGTCTCTGCAGTATCTACTCTCTGTTGTACGTCTACACAAGTATACGGTATACTGGCCCTTAATTTGTGTAAACTTAATTTCTGGGAATCTGCTTCTCCATTGTTCCAAGATAGGCTCCTGTAAGGTTTCTTTCTAATCCATTGTTTCATGTTTTTTGATGGTGTATGGTTTTGAATTTTGAATCTTTGATGCCTTTAGAGCCTACTCACTTTTCAAATTGGGAAAGAGGGAAAATGGCCAATTGTTTAAAGGTTTGGGATGATATGTGGTTGTCGAATTATTTACGGTGTTATTTTGCTAAGATATGGTCGTTAAAGACGACCTATTTTTATGTATGAGATTTCTATTTGGTTTTGTTAATCCTATATTATATGTTTTAAATTCCCTATTTATGTTTTCCGGCCTTCTAAATTTCTCACCTACTATATGTAAATTATATGCTTCCTGAAATTATATTGACTATTTTGGAGTGGAAAACTGCTAGTTAATTACATGCTTGGATAGTATTCTTTATGTTTCAAATTTACTACGTACTTTCGCTTAAGCTATGTAAATAAGTAAATTAGGTTTAACCAATTCATAAGTAAACTGGAAAACCCAGGACGAGGTTCATTGAGATGAGTGATGAACTGGTGAAATGGAAGGAAAATATATGGGATTTTGAATCTTTGATGCCTTTATAGGTTTTTCATTTTAAAATAGTAGATTATCCATTTTTGTATTGAGATGACCTCAGGACAAACATAGATAATTGGAGAAATTGCATCATTTTCTTTCTGAATTGTAATGTAGGTGAATCATTTCTGTATTGAGATGACATTGGGACAAACACCATATAATTAGTGAAATTGCATCTCTGTCCTTTGGAATTTGAAACTAAACTCTTGGACGAGCTTGTTTGCTGTGCTTAAAATTCTCTTTCTATGGGAACTGGTTTATATTTGTCCAATATTTATGCTCGTGCATACAGTTAAACAATAAAGTGAAGGAGGCTTTCTTAAATTCAGCCCCTGCATTGTTAATTCCGGGATCCGTCCCTGCATATAATACATTGTTATACTACAAATCACTGCAATCCAACTAATGGGGGGATCTTTGTGTCTATAAGATAATGGAAGATGTTGGGCGAGCATTTGTTTAAATCTTGAGTTTGCATTCTATATGAGGTGATATTTGGTTTTTATGACTGCATATTTATTGTAGACAATATTAGTGTAGCTATAGAGAAAAGGAAGGGCATGGATTCTCGGCTACAGATTCAGGGTGATGAATCCGTTCTTTTACGTGTCACCCACTCTAACATCAAAAGTTTTGCAGCCGACGTTCAATTCTCTCTACAGGTGGACTTCTTTTTCTAGTTAACTTAAGTGATGTTTTGACATTTTTCTCAATTAAGTTTGTGCAACTATCAATAAATTCATGAAAAATGACTTTGTAGTACCTGTAAATTGTGACATCCTTAAATCTACGTGCCAAACATGTTAATCGTCAAATTTTACGCGTAAGGATATGATCACAAATTAGTGTTGAATTTGGATATATGTAGCTGAGTGCAGGGGCACATTATTTGTAGAATCAGTAAGATTACTCTAGAATATAAGATATGTTCTATATAACTTTGACAACAAGGAAAGGACAAAAATGGCACAAAAGAAGAACATTTGGTTACTTTTGCTAGTAAAATCTGTGGTCGTGGCTCAGTGCTTGGACCTTGTGACATGTGTTATAATAAAGGGTTGTGCTGTTGTTAAGCATTGGACACATAACACATGTCATCGTCAAGCATGAAACCTGGCATGGATACAACATTGTAAACAAAGAGTTTTAAGTAACGTAGGCCGTAAGAAATATGCATGAACGTATTCATTTAAATGTATGGGCTGGCTACATGTGGTTCTTCTGCTAAAAGCATTCAAGGCATGAAACAAGAGTTGCTTGGCTTACTTGTGATGGATCTGACATATATAATCTTGGTTTTCTCGTCAGATGACAGTAGAAGCTGTAAAAGAAAAGTTATGGAAGAAATGTGGTACTTCTGTCAATTCAATGTTCCTCGAGCTTTATGACGACACTGGTGCTAAATTAGCGGATTTAGTTGATCACACGAGAGCCCTTGGTTTTTATTCCCCGCAAGACGGGTCAGTTCAGTGTCTGTTTCATTTTAAATCCTCCCCTTTGGTGAACATGTGCAAAATTGCAACTAAACATCAGCGTCTTAATAGGGTTTTCTAATTTTGATTCCTCTTCACTAAATTCCAATAATTTTTCATTTAATATTCTTTGACAGAAGGTGGTCTAGGTAAATAGTCACAGTCTCTTGGATGTTTCTGCAGGTTCTTGGTGTAACTTCTCAAGTTATTGTTGCCCCTTTTGTCTGTATCATAATATTCATTTGTTTATAACTGACAAATCTGAAAGCTTTGTGGTTATAGTGGGCATATAAATGAAAAGAAGTTTTTGTCACTTTTCATTATCATTATTACATACAATTTGTTTTGAGTCATTTTTCTCTAACATATTTGGATCCATCATAATCTTCTTTTGTAGCTTCCGGGTGCATGTCATCGATCAGGATCCATCATCTGTAACATCTGGTGGTTGGCTGGAAGACACCTCACTTGTTGAGAAATATAAAATTTCTGAAGAGGCATATGAGAAACGTGATGGTAGTCTCTATGGTCTTAATCTTTGTTTCCACTATTTCCTTTAAATAAACATAAAATCCTGATTGAGTTTATCTTCTTCAGTATAGAGTTCTATTGACTTCTTTTATGACAATAGTAATGAAATTCAGGGTCATAATAATGCATTAGTTCCACCACGTCTAGCAGAAAAAGTTCTATGAAGCTGAGGCTTGGTTTATTTATTACCATCCGTCAGCTTTATATTAGTCAGGTGACTCAGGCCATATTGTAGGCTAAATTTGCAGCTGTCAATTCAATTTTTCATTGGTATTAGTAATTATGTCTTACACGTTTTTCTTGCCTACGTTCTTACCTAGTCATGAGATAAACATTAACTTGATTTGACCCACAAATCATTCCATAATTTGCGTTTCAGGTACTTTCAGAAAGTTCAAGGAAAAAATTGGACATCAGCATCCATCTGATCACGAGTCTAAAGTATACATCTCTTCAGTATCTTTGGAATGTATTGCAAATACCTTTTCCGAGCTCCATTCTAGTAGCATGCTAATCTCTCTGTTGGTTCACAAGTCTTCCTTGTTCTCGACAAATATAAATTGCTTGTGATGCTCTTTTCTCTTTTAAAAAATGAGAATTTTCTGTTTCAGAGCTGACCTTTCAAGCCTAACTAGCCAATAAAAAATGTCCAAAAAGGATTTACGTATTCCGCTCCATGTTTGTTTAGAACATGGTTAGGTTCTTGTGATTGCTGATGTTTGCATTCTTTTGAAGTAAAGAATTTTATCAACATGAGCAAAACTTATTGCTAGTTAAACACCTTATTTTTGTTTGTTTGTTTGTTTGTAGGACTTTTTTCATTTCTGTGACTTTGTATTTTTTCTTTTCTACTGACAGATTTCGGACAACTTCATGGAGGATGTTTGTGAAAATATAAAGGTTGGTAAACTTGAACTTTTTCATTCTCATTTTCTATCTACATTACGTGCATGTTGAGCTTTCTCAAAGATGCCTGTTTCCTGGAAGTCTGTTTAGTGCTTGCTTGTAAACATAAGCATTTGCAGGAGTAGATCAAGAAGAATCCTCATCAAAGGCTGATGTTGATCCAGGATACTTCTGTCATATGAACTTTTAGAAATATAACTATTCTGGACATTGCTAGTCTGGTAAAGAAATTTACCAATTTTTATGGCAACTACATTATAAGTTTGCTCTACGATAACTTCTCAGTGTGAAACGTGTTTATTGGCTGCTGATGGCTGATTCTCTGCCAGTGTTCTGATTTTGGGTATGTAAGATAAATCGGGAGCCTAACAAGATTTTTGAGATACGCTTAAGCTTTAAAATATTTGGGGCATTTCTCAATCTTGAATTATAGGTCATAGAGTTTGGTGCAGTTGTTAAGAAGGGCTTAGCTACTCTACATCAAAGCCCATTCCTATTCTTAATATTTATTAACTGCGAATTATTTAATTATTTCTGATTTCTTAATTAACTCCTTAGACATGTCATTATGAATTATACATTAATATTGATTCTGATGTTATTTAACGTGTCTTGTAAAGTATCCTGTAAAATATGTTTTTCTTAAGAATGCAGATTTAGGTCTAGAAATAGCTTGAATGCAGAACAAGTTTTTTATTTGTTACTTATGATATGTGTTCCTTCCTTTTAACTAGTCATTTTTTGTTAATATTCATTTCTTTTTTAGTTTGTTTGATTCATCATTAACAATCCCAATTTTCTTTTCCTTGAGAAAAAGGTGGGGGATAGATGTCAAGTTGAACCAGGGGAGAAGAGAGGGGTCGTCAAATTTGTGGGGCGGGCAGAAACTCTTGCACCTGGTTTTTGGGTTGGAGTTCAGTATGATGAACCATTGGGAAAACATGACGGCATGTATGTGACCTCTTACTTCTAATGTTTGTAATATTTGTGGGCAGCTTTAATGTATACAGCTTTCTTGTGCAGTGTGAAAGGGAAGCGATATTTTGATTGCCCTCCGCTTCATGGTGGAATGGTCAGACCAGACAAAGTGAAGGTTTGTACTCAAAAGACATTGCAATTTAGAGGCTGTTCGTGTATGGAAAATAAATATGTGCAGAATCAAATCTGGAATCTGATTGTAGATAATTATGTGGTGAAGATGAATGCTAGTTAAAGAAACAAGTTTTCTCATTATATCTAGAACAAGCTGTCATGCCTATCTAATAAAATATGGAAATTTTCTGAATTATATCCATATAATGGGAAACTATTAGCTCAACTGCAGTGCAGATTCAAGAAATCTGAAATCAAATTATGATTGGACATAATTTTCAAATTAATGTACAAAATGAATAAGAAGCATTATTTCACTGTTGACATTGTAGCCTATAAAGCTTTCCAGAGAGGAGGACGAGGTTTCCACATAAAGGCTTGGCACCTGGCTATCCTAATTTAAGTCAGCCTTAACTTGGGCAAAGTTTAAGCGATCAGTTGTTTAAGCTACAAGCTTCAGTTATCTCCTAGAAGATACCACCTTCCCATTGAAACTTCTTTCTATGGAGCAGCAACTGAAAAAGAGAGAAGAAGGGTTACACCTGAAACGGATTCGAGAGCAACAGATAAGAGAGAGAGAGAGAGAGCTCAGTTAACATTTGAAACAGACTCTGCTGAACGAAAGAGACTTCTTTTATATTTAGGTTGATCTAGGCCAGAGGCAGCCCTATGTCTAGATAATTCTCTAATTTAACCAGCCTGTCTACTGCTCAATCCCCACCTTACTTCTACATTTCTGTAGATCATAAATGTGTAACATCCGATTCCTATTTCTTTTACATAAGCATAATTACACATACCTAATACCTTGGCGTCTTCAATTATTCATCAATGTAGACATTGACAATATATGAAATATAACAAAAAGACTGGATTGACGAAGAGAGATGGATTGAGAAAGTAGGCTGGTAAAGGCTGACAAGGATGGAAGAGACTGAGATGTGTGTTTCATGGAGGTGGACTTGAACATTGATGAGAAGCTTGGAGTATAGCTATGTAGGGGAAAATTTTTGTCAACTTTTTTTTTTTCCTCTAATTTTTGTTCTTGTCTGTGGAGGGGTTTGTTGAATTATGAATTAATTTCATTGCTTACTGAACTTTACCAGGGTACCACTTGCTCACTGAATTGAAAAAGGTTATCACTCACTGAACTTTACCTTATGTTATTACTTGCTCACCGAACTAGCAAAAGTTACTCACTGCACACGGCAATGGGGCGGGGAATCCCCGACAATGATGAGGATGGGGCAGGGAAAATATTCCTGACCGAGGATGGGGATTGCTATCAAATCTCCATCCCTGCCCAGACCCGCCCCGAAACCATCCCCGATTAATAAGTTCAATTAAAAAAAAAAAATCAAACAAATTAAAAATGTCATAAACCACCTAACGCCCAAATATATAATCTCAAAATCAAACCCTACATTTCAATTCTATACTACTCTTCATTTCATACTCTCAAGTCTCATCTCATTA
The DNA here is from genome assembly GCA_963555705.1 of Ligustrum vulgare. Classification (NCBI taxonomy): domain Eukaryota; kingdom Viridiplantae; phylum Streptophyta; class Magnoliopsida; order Lamiales; family Oleaceae; genus Ligustrum; species Ligustrum vulgare. The sequence goes on from OY743174.1 coordinate 50,479,223, forward strand.
TCTCAAAACATACTTCTTAACATAATTAAACATGTACCACTCTATATAAGCTATTATGAGTTTATTATTATTATTATTATTATTATTATTATTATTATTATTGTTAATCATTCTTTAGAGCAATTAAATGGGAATTTTGTAAAATAATCATACTTTAAGAAAAAGTTGTATAACTAAGACATTATATAACCATTATAAAAACTAAAAAGACATTAATGGACAAATATATATATATGAGGATGTAAACGAGGATTATGGGTATCCCCGCCCTGTCCCATCCCCGTCTAATCGGGGACGGGACTGGGCGGGGATGGGGATGATAAATTTCCGATGGGGCGGGGCGGGACGGGGACTAACATCCCCGCCTCGTTGCCATTCCTTTGTCTTTTCAAACTTTTACTTATTCATCACTCCTTTCAAATCTGTTACCCACATTTGACGAAAAACTCCATTGTGCAATGAAAAACTCATGTGATAGCTTCATGACGTTAATTTGTTCACGTGTCTTGATTGAAATGATAAAAAATAAATGTTTTTTTCTTGATATGCAAAATCAAAAACAGATTGCCTTAACTAACTCAATTGAAGAAGTACAAAAGTTATGAATCTCGAAATTAAAAATAAATTTGGATTGAGGCTCCATTCATATGCATGAAAAAAAAAAAAAAAAACTCTTTGTATATAGCCAATTGTAGAATTTGGTTTGAGTAATCATTAGAGAATTCAACTTGGGTGATTTCATGTTTTTAATTTGGAGATTTTTAATTTTAAGGTTTAGAAGAAGTGTTTCACATTAAATAAAAGTTTTCATTTATTTAGGTGCATTTTTAAAACCAAAGTAGAAGAATTAACATCGTCAAGTTGTCACATCATCTTTCTGTAGCGCATGGAATTTTTCATCAATTGTGGGTAACAAATTTAAAAGGGGTGATAGATGAGTAAACATTTGAATAGATGAGTCAGCAATGAGTAATATTTTTTAGTTTAGTGAGCGTGTAGTAGTCTAGGGCAAAGTCAGCAGTAAGTAACATTTTTCAGTTTGGTGAACAAGTAGTAACCTAAAGTAAATTTGAGTGAATGTTTATTTAATTAACTAGTTGAATTACAGTTGATATAACTGTGTTAAGAAATGAAAGATACTCGTATCTAAGATAAATCAATTGTAGGGAATGTATATGCCGTGTTTCCATGCTAAAAATATTTATCCCATGTTTTTTGCCACTTAATTGATTGAATGAATTGCACTGAGATAATTGGCAGATGATTTTCTATTCTATTCCATTTGACACGTCTCCCCTTAGTAATCCCATAGTCACTATCTATATCAAGTATAGCATAAAATTGTCCCCTTAACATTTTCTTTTAATTCACATAAGGTTATTGTTGTTTGCACTGTTCTAAAAAGCTTGCCTAAGCATTACCGAGGCCGCGAAATTTGGCCTTGCTGTCTAGCCACACTTTAAGCTTTCTTATGCCTAAACTTTGACTAGGCTTATTTCGGCTCGTAAAAGCTTGAAGCTTAACCTTATTGTTTTGTCATGTTTTTTAGAACACTGATTGTATGTATTTTGTTCCTACATTTTTGGTTTGGTTTTGGAACACTTTAACTAGTTTTGATCATTGAAATGATTTGAATATTTCTCAGGTTGGTGATTTTCCCGAACGAGATCCCTTCGAGGAAGATGAAATATGAGTCTGGAAGAAAAGGGTTTTTATGTTTCATTCTCCTGATTAGTTTCAAATCAAATTGAGAACCATTTTGACGATTTTTGGAATGACACGCCTGAAGGGATAGCATTTCAAACGTTGATAAATTACATGGCATGTCTGCTAAATTTATAATTGTGTTTCCGGTTTGGTGAATGCGGTTTTACTTGATGATTTGATGGATGTTGCGAATGCAGCTTTTTCTTCTGTGGATTTTTTCCTTGCATGATTGCATCCCTCTTTTTTTGCTAGCGATAAGAATTATTAGGGATTCTCAGCAATCTACATTTTCTTTTGAGTTTTGTGAAATTTTGGCAGAGTCCATCATACTCTATTTGGCTTTTTGTTATAAATAAGGAATTTGAGTTTTTTTGAGATAAAACGAGTGGTTGAAAAGTAGGTTAGGAAAATGTATGGTTAAGAAATGATTTGTAAAAACTTATTTATAAGAAAGTAAATATGTGAATCTCTCAATTAAATAAACTTCAATACATCGTAATTATTATTAATTAATAATACCAGATAGTGATTGAATAACAATCTTGTTACACGTAAATTTATTTTGACATATGGTTGGTAATTATCATATATGATTTTTTGACTTATCATATCGTCTCTTTTGAAAAATGCTATTTTGTCACCAATTTTTGTCAGCTTAGATGACGGAAATTTTGTGGGTTGTTGATTTGAGGGTTAATGTGATAGGTAATATCACTTATTGTTTGACATGTGTGAGGATGTAATTCATTCGGTCACCGTTTCAATTCCTATAACAGGATTGATAATCTTTTAAATCAACAGTATATCAATGAAGATTACAGTCTTTTATCCACAATTGTAATTTGACGTTTAATAATCCACCTCACCACTTCCGTTACTTGCCACAAAAGCAAAAAAGATTGACTTCCAACGGTCAAACCATCCTTTCTTTGTGCTTATCTCCAACAATTGGTTTATGATACTTCAACTTTTCCTTGCCCGTGCGTGGCCACCAACTTTTATTTTTTATTTTTTACTTTTAAAATACTTAACCCTTCTTTGAGAATATTTAAAATTTATTTTTTTACTCATTTTCAACTACTCAAATAATTTTTGATTTCTACTTTTTAATTATACATAATTAAAAAAAAATTCAAAAGAGCGTTATTACAAATTTTTAAAATTGATACCAAACAAGAACTGACTAATTTATATTTTTGTATTGTATTATATACCAAATCTCTTCAATGCTCAACTATACTTTCATTTAAATCCAAACTACGTTATAAATTCCCAAAATATATCTTTTTCAAGGAAAATTTTCAAATAAAAGTTTCTCTTCTAGAACACTCCTTAAGTTTAAATTTAAAAAAGATGAAGCAACTTCCATAACGGCACGAGTCAAAATGGGTAAAGAAACGCCACCCCGCTCCCAACTGTGAGATTTTCTGCGATTTTCCCAACTCTATTTATGCGGTGACGCGTGTCCCTTCCAGCTGTACTTAACCGCTTACCTATTATAACCGGTAACTGTAACGCTCCTCTCCTTCCCTCTTAAACCGGTCCTTTCGGTTACCCTAATTCACCCTCCCTTTATATCCCTCGTCGTCTTCCCCAAGACCCATCTATACATATATTAGAGTTTTTACTTGTACTAATACTAATGGAGTCTCGTGACGGTGTCGATAGGATTAAGGGGCCATGGAGTCCGGAAGAAGATGAGCAGTTACAGAAGCTGGTGCAGCTGCATGGGGCTAGGAATTGGTCTCTGATAAGCAGATCGATTCCTGGGAGATCGGGGAAGTCTTGCAGGCTGCGGTGGTGCAACCAGCTGTCTCCAGAAGTTGAGCACCGGCCGTTTACGCCCGAGGAGGATGAGATCATTCTCAAGGCGCACGCAGAGTATGGTAACAAGTGGGCGTCTATAGCGAGGCTCCTTAATGGCCGAACTGATAACTCTATTAAGAACCACTGGAACTCGACGCTGAAGCGAAAGTGCACCGCGGATATGGTAGGCGGAGAGGTACGTCCTGTGCAGGTATTGAAGAAAGTAGACAGCGGCGATGTTACGTCTGCAATGATGAATGGATTGAAACTAAGTACCGAGAGTTCGAGTCCTGGTGGTTCTGTTGACAACGAATCGTTTGATAATATTCCAGCGAATATGCACTTTGATTTTTTGTTCATGAAAAATGAGATGAAGGCACCGTCGGTGGAATCGCCTCCGCCGCCGTCCGATAATAAGAATGCTGATGATCTTTTGACTACGTTGACTCTATCTTTGCCTGGGAGTGGTAGTGGATCATCTTCTGTGAAGATTGAAGACAAGGATTCGATATGGAACCGGCTGATTCAGCAGAGTGATCGCAGCGGTAAGGTTGTGGCGGAGAAGGAAACCACGTTGTTTAGCGTGGAGTTACTTTCTGCTATGCAAGAATTTATCAGGAAGGAAATCCGAAATTATCTATCAGGATCCCTAGAAGAAATCGGTGATGGCTGCGGCGGCGTTAGGGCTGCCGGAGTTAAGCTCATTGGCATTAGTAAACTTAACGATTAACCCCCGAATTGGTTTCGAGGAAGAAAAGTAAACAATCATGTTTTGTTTTGTCCTTAAATTTTGGTTTCAAACAGGAAAACCGAATTTTATTATGCGTACAATAGTCAATAAAATGTAAGAAATAATTGGCCGGGAACGGAAAATTAGCAGCGATCGTTGCCAGTAAATTCTATTAGTGAAGTGAATACTACAAATTAGGAAGATTATTGTTGTAAAACTACCAAAGTATTAGATAGAACAAGACTATCAAAATATTAGAGAGAATATAGAGATAGAGAGAGAATTTATGTATTCCAATTGTGTGTTAAATGAAGGAGTGAAGCACCCTATTTATAGGGGTAGATAATGGTACAATTGTAATAATATAAACTTTACAAGGGCATAATGGGTCATTCACACCCAAGATATTTATAACACTCCCCCTTGAATGACCTAATATTCAATGTCTGCCTCGTTAAAAACCTTGCTAAGAAAACCCAGTGGAATAAAACTTAAGCTAAGGAAAAGAGTACAGTCATTGTGGAGTATAAAAATAAATGCTGCCTCATTAAAACCTTGCTAGGAAAACCCAGTGGGATAAAACCTAGACGAAGGAAAAAGAGTACAGCTACTCCCCCTGATATTAGTCATCGTAAATCGCTGAGCCGACGCATTCCTATCTTATGTATCAATTTCTTGAGTGTAGATGTAGGTAATGCTTTAGTGAATAAGTCTGCCACATTATCACTTGATCGAATTTGTTGAACATCGATATCACCTGCTTTCTGAAGCTCATGTGTATAGAAGAATTTTGGAGAAATGTGCTTTGTTCTATCTCCTTTGATATAGCCTCCTTTAAGTTGTGCAATACAAGCTGCATTATCTTCATACAATATCATTGGACTATCTTTTGTCGAAGCTAATCCACATGATGATTGGATATGATGAGTCATGTTTCTCAACCATATACATTCTCGACTTGTTTCATGGATTGCAATAATTTCTGAATGATTTGAAGATGTTGCTGTCAAAGTTTGCTTCACGGATCTCCACGATATAGCCGTCCCACCACGTGTAAACACATATCCTGTTTGTGATTTTGCTTGATGTGGATCAGAGAGATAACCTGCATCTGCATATCCCACTAAAGAAGATCCCAAATTGTGAGAATAAAATAATCCCATATCAACAGTACCTTTTAGGTAACGAAGAATGTGTTTAACACCATTCCAATGCCTTTGAGTTGGTGCAGAACTATATCTTGCGAGTAGATTTACAGAAAAAGCTATATCAGGTCTAGTGCAATTTGCAAGATATGATAATGCTCCAATTGCACTTAGATATGGTACTTCTGGACCAAGAACATTTTCTCCATCTTCAAGTGGGCGAAATGGATCATTTTTTGGATCAAGTGATCGAACGACCATTGGTGATGTCAATGGATGTGCTATATCCATATAAAATCGCTTCAAAACCTTTTCTGTATATGAAGATTGATGAACAAATAGTCCTTCTGAAAAATGTTCAATTTGCAACCCAAGGCAAAATTTTGTTTTTCCCAAATCTTTCATCTCAAATTCATTTTTCAAGTAATCAGCAGTTTTGTTGAGCTCTTCTGGAGTTCCAATAAGATTTAAATCATCAACATAAACTGCCACTATTGCAAATCCAATATTTGTTTTCTTTATGAAAACACATGGGCATATATCATCATTTTTGTAACCCTCATTCAACAAGTATTCGCTGAGGCGATTATACCACATACGTCCAGATTGTTTCAATCCATATAATGATCTTTGCAATTTGATTGAAAACATACTCTTCGGGTATGTATCATTTATTTCTGGCACTTTAAGTCCTTCAGGGACTTTCATATATATGTCACTATCAAGTGAGCCATATAAATATGCAGTTACTACATCCATAAGGCGCATATCGAGCCTTTCTGACACAGCCAAACTAATTAAAAATCTGAATGTGATGGCGTCCATGACGGGAGAATATGTTTCCTCATAATCAATTCCAGGTCTTTGTGAGAAACCTTGAGCTACAAGCCGGGCTTTGTACCTTGTAACTTCATTATTTTCATTTCTTTTCCTTACAAAGACCCATTTGTATCCTACAGGGATTATATTTTCAGGTGTTCGAACTACTGGTCCGAACACCTTTCGTTTTTCTAAGGAATTCAACTCCGTCTGCATGGCTTCCTTCCATTTTGGCCAATCCTCTCTCTGTTGGCATTCTTTAACAGACAGTGGCTCAGGATCATTATTCTGAATTATTTCAAGAGCCATTTGGAAGGCAAAAATATCATCTATAACAACATTCTCCCTTTCCCATAATTTATGAGATAACAAATAATTTATTGAAATCTCATTATTCTCGGACATCTGTGATTCTGCAGGAATCACGTCATCACTATTAGATTGTTTCATTGAAATCTGTGGTTCTGCGGGAACCATGTCACCACTATTAGATTGATCAATCTTTTCTATTATTACTCGTCCAGGAGTCTTTGGTTGGTTTAATTTCCTCTTACGAGGTATGATGTCTTTTGAACCAACTGGTCGACCACGCTTCTGGCGTTTTTGAGGTTCACTTGCTATAGCAGTTTGTCCTACAGGGACATCAATCTTTGCCGGAGTGTTTTCTGCTGGTATATATGACTTTGTCACTTTTCGTGTGTCAACAAATTCATCAGGTAATTGGTTTGCAATTCTTTGCAAATGAATAATTTTCTCAACCTCTTGCTCACATTGATTACTTCGGGGATCAAAGTGAGATAGAGTTGTTTCATTCCAAGAAATTTTATCTTGATTTTCAGGATGCAACTTTACTCCTCCTAAAGTTGGAAAGTTCATTTCATCGAAATGACAATCTGCAAAACGTGCAGTAAACAAATCACCCGTTAAGGGTTCAAGGTACCTAATGATGGAAGGTGAATCAAAACCAACATAAATCCCAAGTCTACGTTGGGGACCCATTTTGGTACGTTGTGGGGGAGAGATTGGTACATGGACAGTACAACCAAAAACCCTTAGGTGAGAAATATTAGGTTCATGACCAGATGCAAGTTGCAGAGGTGAGTATTGATAATAAGCAGTTGGTCTTATGCGAATCAATGATGCAGCATGTAATATGGCATGACCCCAAACAGAAGCTGGGAGTTTTGTTTTCATGAGTAGTGGTCTAGCAATTAATTGTAGACGTTTAATAAATGACTCCGCTAACCCATTTTGTGTATGGACATGAGAAACTGAATGTTCTATTGCAATCCCAATGGACATGCAATACTCATTGAATCTCTGTGATCTAAACTCACCAGCGTTATCAAGACGAATTGTCTTGATTGAGTAATCAGGAAATTGAGCTCGTAATTTTATTATTTGAGCAAGTAGCCTAGAAAATGCTACATTTCTTGTGGACAGTAAACAGACATGCGACCATCTAGTAGAAGAATCAACTAGTACCATAAAATAACGAAATGGTCCACATGGTGGGTGTATCGGCCCACATATATCTCCATGAATCCTTTCTAAGAAAGTTGGAGATTCAACATTTACCTTTGTAGTGGAAGGTCTAATGACCAATTTCCCTTGCGAGCAAGCAACACATGAATAATCATTAGGTGAAAGAATCTTCTGGTTCTTTAAAGGATGTCCATGTGAGTTGCTAATTATTCGACGCATCATTATAGCTCCTGGATGTCCAAGTCGATCATGCCAAAGTCTAAAACTTTTTAAGTCTACGAACTTCGGGTTCGTGACGTTGTTTGATTCGACTTCTTTTATGGATGTATAATACATTCCAGAAGGAAGTGCCGGAAGTTTTTCTTTTATCTGCTTCTGGCCAGATACAAAAGAAGTAATGCAAAGATATTCAATATTGTTTTCTTGCATTGTTTCAATGTGATATCCATTGCAGCGGATATCTTTAAAACTGAGCAAATTTCTTCTGGATTTGCTTGAGTATAGTGCATCGTTAATACATAGTTGTGTATTATTTGATAAAATAATATAGGCTTTACCGGAGCCTTCAACGATCTTCGATGTGCCGCATATTGTATTAACATTATTTTCCGCTAATGTTAAGTTCAGAAAATACTTTTTCTTCCGGAGAATAGTATGTGTTGTTGCACTATCAACAAGACATGTATCTTGGCAATTCATCTAAAATATAATCAAATAGATATTTTAGAAAAGTGAATTTATGATAAAAAGAAGTTAAACATAATTTAACATCAAACGGACAATACATATTAAGATTTCAAAATAACATCGTGACTTTCTGATAAAGCAAACTAATCTATATTTTCCATATCACCAGTATAAAAATCAGAGACATCTAAGTGTGTCCTATTAACTGGACAATCAGCTAAATTTGTCTCTATTTTTTCTTTTCCTTTGATAGACTGTTGGTAAAGGTCCACAAGATGTTTTGCCGTACGACAGGTACGTGACCAATGCCCTTTCATGCCACATCGGAAGCAACTTTCTTCGTGTTGCCGTTTGATTATGTTATTCTCATTTGCCTTGTGCCTTTTAACCATGTGGCCATGTTGTTGATGATTTTGTCCAGAATTCCTTCCACGTCCACGTCCTTGTTCATGTCCGTGTCCACGCCTACGTTCGTGTCCACGGCCACGGCCACGTTTGTATCCGTGTCTATTTCTTGATATAGCATTTGCTTCAGGAAATGCAGTACCACTTGCTTCAGGAAATGGTACAGAACCGGTTGGACGTAATCCGTGATTTTTCATCAACAACTCATTATTTTGTTCGGCTACCAAAAGGCAAGATATGAGTTCCGAGTACCTTTTAAAACCACGCTCACGATATTGCTGCTGCAGGAGCACATTTGAGGCGTGAAAGGTGGAGAATGTTTTTTCTAGCATATCTGCTTCAGTGATTTTTTCTCCACATAAATTCAATTTTGAACATATTCTAAATAGTTCAGAATTGTACTCACTCACAGTTTTAAAATCTTGTAAACGAAGATGCATCCATTCATAACGGGCTTTTGGGAGGACTACAGTCCTCTGATGGTCAAATCTGTCTTTTAAGTTTTTCCAGAGTTCTTGTGGATCCTTCACAGTAAGATATTCTATTTTCAATCCATCATGAAGATGGTGACGAAGGAAAATAAGTGCTTTTGCACGATCCTGCAGGGATTCGTTGTTTCCTTCTTTGATTGTTTCTCCAAGCCCTTTTGAAATAAGATGGATCTCGGCATCTAGGATCCATGATAGATAATTTTTCCCGGATAAATCTAGTGCAATGAACTCGAGTTTTGTGATATTTGCCATTAGGATAACTATTCAATCAAACATGAAAAATAATTAATTCCTTGAAAAATCTCAGTAAAGAATTAATGACATGATTTCTATATCGAGTTTTTATTCTTCTGGAATATTAATTATAATTCTAAGTTGTTGTAGCAATGAAACAAAATTTCGAAATTGCTATGTAAATCTAAGTTGTGGTATCAATTAATCCAGATAATAATTATCAAGAATAAATTGATTAATACGTATAATGATAGTGACATTAACAAAAGATTTTTCAGAAATTGCATTTCAAGAATTATGTGGTATGTATGTAACCATGTTTCATGAAGTGATGTTTAATCATTACATCTTTTGAAATTGTGATTTTAATTTTCAAAAAGAAAAATAACTTTTACTTTTGTAAGTACACTTTATTGGAATGATGAATTGATTATATTATAAATTTATCCTTTTTGAAAATACATAAAATGTGATTTCATTTAAATCATATATTTAAAGAAACCCAGTAGAACCAACGATAATAAAACTGGTAGAATCAATTATATAGGTGGTAGTATGATATACTAAAAAAATTGTAAAACCAACCATGTAGGTGATAGCATGATATAATTAAAACTGGTAAAACCAACCATGTAGGTGGTAGCATAATATAATTAAAACTGGTAAAACCAACCATGTAGGTGGTAGCATAATATAATTAAAATCGGTAAAACCAACCATGTAGGTGGTAGCATGATATAATTATAACTGATAAAACCAACCATGTAGGTGGTAGCATGATATAATTAAAACTGATAAAACCAACCATGTAGGTGGTAAAACCAACCATGTAGGTGGTAGCATGATATAATTAAAACTGATAAAACCAACCATGTAGGTGGTAAAACCAACCATGTAGGTGGTAGCATAATATATAAAATATATTTAAAATTATTACCTTCTTAACTCAGTTGGCTAGAATCTCGTGCTGATAACGTGTTGTAAAACTACCAAAGTATTAGATAGAACAAGACTATCAAAATATTAGAGAGAATATAGAGATAGAGAGAGAATTTATGTATTCCAATTGTGTGTTAAATGAAGGAGTGAAGCACCCTATTTATAGGGGTAGATAATGGTACAATTGTAATAATATAAACTTTACAAGGGCATAATGGGTCATTCACACCCAAGATATTTATAACAATTATTATGATTTTATTGGGAAGAATAAAAATCTGGACTGACGTGGTCTTTACGAGAGTTAAAAAGGGCAAACTGGTCATTGCATGATTTGTTCGAACAGGGTGGGCTTGTGTCCTGTAACTGCCAGTACAGATCAGGAATGTGGTAACTTCATGTAGCAATCCGTATAATTCGTATGATTTCACCTCTAGTGTGCAGATGGCAGCACACTCAATAGTAATTTCACCTATAAAAATGATATGAGAGACTTGAAATAACAAAAAATGTTATGTTGCATGCGTCTAGCTAAATAAGGTGTTAGACATAGATACAAGGACGCAGGGTCCTATGTTGGAGGGCCCCACCTTGAATTCTTTACACATCGCATTTTCCTCTTTTGCTAATTTTTGGAATTCGATGTTAGGAAATATTTTCATATTATATCAATCAATATTTAACTTATCTCAATTTTAAGAAAGTAATCGACGATCTCGAGTCTTCATTTATATGTTTGCAAGGGTCCAATGAGCTTGCACGTTTGGTAACACTGTGATTTATAAACTGGTTTATTTATAAGTTTGTGTATATATTCAATAATTCTAGTTCACTTTTAGCCCCAATTTTAGATTAATTATTTCAAACAATGTGATTTGTAATAGTAAATTTTTTAAGAATGTTTGGTTAAAAGTAGGGATTTTTTTTGGATTATTGTGTATATTATTTTATTAATAGAATGTGTAGTTAAAAATAAATTTTTTAAAAAAAAATGATATTTTGAATAATGAACACCAAACTTCTGGATTTAATTGCTCTTAAAATACAAAAAGAAGAGGAGAATTGACTCTTTCAGTCAATACCATCTCCAGTTTATTTCGTAAAAGATACTGCAAAACAAGCAAACAAGTCAAAAAATTAAGTTTAGTTGTAAGTACAAGCAATTGCAAATCACCATCTTGTTCCAAAAAGATAATAATATAAATAAATAAATTCATTTGACAAAAAATTTAAGGCTCAGTTCAATAATACTGCACTAATTCTAAATTGATTTATTTATATTTTTAACGTAAAATGTATTGTTAAAAAGTGGAGAGAAACGTGTGATTAAAAATGTAATTCGAGAAATTATATAATTTATATATTAATTTATAAATTATAATAATTGCGTTAAAAAATAGAAACTACTATCTTTAGTGATGTAACTGTGTATTTTGATTGGTAGGAAGGGCTTCCTGAGTTCATGTTTTGGGTGGTTATAACCTAAGGGCCTCAGCTTAAATGAACCCATTTAAAAAACATCATGTTATCACTAATGTGAAGGAGAAAGAGGAAATCACACTTGAGCAAAGGGAAAGAGGAACAATATGGTGGAAGTGCTGCGAAATTGAACAAATCTTTGATCGAACAACCGAGCAGAACGAAAAAGTAATAGTGTAAACCATAGAAGAAGAATCAGAAGAAATAAATGAGTGATGAGTATGCTGCCTACCTCTTTATCATCATTTTTCTACCAGCACATACGTACATGGAGCAGAGTCGTTAATTGCCATAAAAGAGGATGTATTCCTATTGACAGTGCTATCATGTAGACTTGTCATCATTCTAAGTCCTTCATTTTTAAAATTTAATTATTAAAATATTAGAACATATGTTCTAATATTTTTATAAGTGGATCAAAAGATTTCACTCTCTTCTTCAAAAGAATCCTCGAACTTCAGTTCCATTAGCTTGGGAAACCTTTGCTCTTGGACATTTCGAATGTTTCAAGGAGTCGAAATTCCAAACATCTGCTTTGAAGTATATTCCATCATAATTATCACGAATAAGGATTTGAACCTTCAGAAATCAGTTGTGCAAATATATATACACGATATTTCACTAGGAAAGAAAATTGAAGTGACTTTAGCCAAGATCGTAATTAATCGCTGGCTAGCTGTAAAGATTTTCGCAACGAATTTACGCACTGTTTTGATGGTAACTAACAAGATGAAATAGTTTTCAAAAGATTTAGAATAAACGATATGGGTAAATATTGGGTCACTCTGTTAATATTTTGGTACAGAACTCACTTTTTGAACATAGGCGAACTTGAAGTTGCATTTTGATGACAGCATTTACTAATCAAGATTGGATAGCTTTACTAATGTCCTCCTTGCAGAATTCAAGCATTTCCTGTCTCCTTCATGCTAAGCGATTAATACCTTCCTACATACATGACAAGATTGACAAGAGATTAAGCTTATGTTTGGTACCAATTAAAATTTAAATTTTAATCTAAGTCAAAATCAATAATCAATCCCAATCCTATGAACTTTTCAGTCATACATCTCTTAAACCTTTATCGAAATCTACTAAAAAAATCAGACTTCAATCTCCACCAAACAGGGCTGAACATGGGATTGATATATTTCCAGATACCTGGTGAAAATAATCTGTTTTGTGAGCTGTACTCTGGCCAATGGAGACGAAATGGCTAACCCAATATGCAAGGAAAATGGTATCCACGAGAGTTCAAGAAAATATCAATTCAGCAAGTCCCAACTTCTTTGCATGTGTGGAGGCAAATCAGCATCTATTGTGATGCTTTCCACAGTTTTAGGATCAAAATCCGAATCTGGATTGTCACGTAGCAAAACCTGAGCAATATTCGGCAACATCATCTGCTTACAATGAAGGTGAAGACGAAAATGTTTATCAGAGATACATCCATTCTCCAAATCAAGGCCAAAAGGAACCGGTTTTCCATTGGAAATTTTCTCTTCTAGCTGGTAATCTGAATTAACGAGGTTATGTTTTGATTTCTTATGAGCTTGCCACCCGTACTTGTAGTCTCCGACTATTGGTGTCCCCAAAACATTAGCACAGTGAACACGCAGCTATCAAATAATAGCCCAAATCAAGAGGAAGAATCAGATTAACACGCTTAAACCATATGACATGCTTTAAAATCATGAATGAATACAGTAGTAATCCAGACCTGATGCTTTCTTCCAGTAAGTGGAGACAACTCTAGCCATGTGTAACCTGCAGTTTTACAATCAAATTTATATGATTATACAACTGAATCGATAGAAACTAAGCATCAAACTCCAACTGGAGACATCCCCATCTCCCCCAAGAAACTATGAGCAAGTACTACTGAGGTTAAATAAACAACTAAAAAATGTTTAAAGATAAATAATTCTGTCATTGGTCAAAATTGGAGAAAAAATGAAGTTATTTATTTTACAGTAATGTTAAGAGTTCCATAATAATAACTTTTTTACTTCAAAGAGAAAAGTAAATTATCCAAGCATGTTGGAATCCAAAAAGTAACTTCACTGTCTGTAACTCTTTCCAGAAAACAAATGATTAGGCCACTCATCAGAATGTCTGAAAGTAGTGGAGAAAAGACGATTACTGGCAGTATGTATTGATAATTTTTACTTTATTTCTTGACCAGCACAATCACAGTTTCTGAGAGCACTATAAACGAACCACAAGATGAAGATGAAATCACTCGATATTCTGTCACAGAATGCTGTGCTGACGTGTGGAATTTGTCAACTATAGTAATCTTCTCAGATTTTCCATCGTCAATCACCACCTAAGATTTTTGAAAAAAAAAAAAAAAAAAACAGAAATAAGTTGAAGATACTAGTTGTTTGGGCTGAACACAGAACGAATTATGCCTCAGTAGTAAACCTCCAATGCATGCCATTGTAATGTTTAGGTGCATCTGAAAATCAAAGGGAACATCCACCAATAAGCCTCCAATGCCCAGCTGTAAATATTTCCCAACAAATTTGTTTCTTTGATTTTCAGGGACGTGTAGCTTTTCTTTTTCCATTGTTTGGGGATAGTATGCACTAATGCGGGCACGCATGACCGACACAACAAGTGTCAAATACGCAGACAAGCGATTTTCAGAAAAGTACAGACACCAACACGTTGCCGACACATTGTTCAAACTTGACTTCTATGTTACAAGGACACGAACGCATTGACATGTGTTTTTTCAGAAAAAGTGAGACAGATACATTGGAGACACGTTGATTTAAATATTTTAAAATTCAGAATTTATATGCCAGATACTAACTTTTGAAACTTTTTAGTATAGGACACTTCAAATGGCATATTGAAACTTGCCCGAATAATGTCCCTAAAGTATTCCTTGAGCGTTACAAATTTAAAGACTATTAAATAGGACAAGGCATTAAGCTTATTGGACCAATTCATGAAGTGTCCTAGAAGTGTAGTTGGTGTCCAGCACGATATACTGTCCTAGTAGAAGTGTCCGTGTAACATATGCACAAGATACAAAATCTACATGAAACTTTAAAAAAAAAGGTCTATGCGGATCAATTTACATATCATTATACAAAAAATAAGAGAAGACTTACTACACATATCAAGTTTAATAGGCCTTTTTACTTACTGGGAAGTTAAGACTTGAAAAAAGCAGATTAAGAAAAAAAATTAAGAAGCCAGAACAGTATTCGCTTCAGGTAAGAGACTGAACAAAAACAAAACGTTTTTATAGTGCACAAAATGAGCATTTATCATGATGCATTCAAAACTGCCTTTAACAAATTCCAGGCAAATAAAGCAACTTTAATTAGAACGAGCCACAAAATGTCTGATAACATTAATTTGATGCAGGAATTATTTGCTGACAACAAAATTAAGTTTGATTATGGTAACATCGATGTCAGGAATTTTTCACTCTTCATCAAAAGTAACATAAAAGTACTGCTCCTACTCCTAAGACGACCAATAAACTCCATTTTCTTATGATTTTGAGTAGGATTTACGAGGATAAACGCTAAAAGATTCATATTGTCTTGCATTTGAAAATTTTCTTAACTGACCTTTAGACAAAGCTCGTTTATTTAAATTGTTTAAATGCTTGTCAAGATATATTGAGCAAGAACATATTAACAATCAACATAGCTAAAACTCCAAATCTGATGACTCTTCTAAAAAAGATTACTTTAAAGAAAGAAATACACCTTTCCTAATGGTACTGAGATTAATCCTCCAGCACGTCTAGGAGATCCAATAACAAGTGCCCAATAGCGCTTTTGCAAGGATCTTTTACTCTTGAGAACCTTTTAGATATGAAAGGATCAACCAGACATGGAATTAGTTAAGCCTGCGACAAGAATTAGTGATCAAGGAATCTGAAAAATCTTATTATGAAATTACACACGTCATCTGATGCTCCAAAAGTTTTCTCGCGGAAGATTGAATGCAGAATGGTAGCACTTAATACTGTCCTTCCCATCACTAATATGCCACTGCTGTCTCTATCAAGTCTGTGAACCTAAAACAGAACAAGCTTGTCCTCAACAATACACACATAGACAGATACATGAAAACATATTGCAACCAAAAGAGAATTAGAAAGGATTGTATTATAAGTGAACCTGCGAAAACAGATTAACATAGGGAACTGTAGATCATATATATTACTATAACCTCATGAACTTTATGGCTTGTGAATCATGGAGATTATATGCTCAGTCCAGGGATTCACTCAATTGGAAGCACAATTGATTTTGCATGGAAAAATATCTATGTACAAAGTTGAAATTTAGAAAACATTTTTTCACTGCCAGTTCAATTTACAGTTCCTAGATGAAACTTGATGAATATATGTTGTTCATATTAAATACACTTAGATAAATAGTACATGCGTATTCAAATGAAAGTATCAACATACAGATATGGGCTCATTGGAGATGGGAGTAGCCATCAATCTCGAACATGCAACCTAGTTGGGCTCGTATCAACTTGGCCCGAAAGCAGTATAAATCTTACACGTGCATTTCCATACTTTCTATTTTCTTAAAATTAATTATTAGTTTTAATTAAGATTTTTTTCCATTATGCTATGCTGTTGAATAACATAGACAAGTAATATTATATATTCAATTATAAAGAAATTCGTCTCAACACCCCCCCCCCCCCCCCCCCCTCCATTCTACATAAAAAACTTTTAGAACTTACCAGGCGAGGAGACTCTGTATGGTCATAAAGCAAATACTTGGCAGCCAATTCATCTAAACTTCTTTTTATCCCAACGCCACCCTAAACAGAAATTTCATATAATGTGAAGAAAATGTCAATAATTGCAGTCTCGAACTGAGCAATGTGGACTTATAATTTACCTGTACAGGCATTCCAGGTGGTTTATTGATCACAATTATTGCTGGATCCTGAACAGTGTGCAAGGAAATTCGACTTTTCATATAGTTGTAGCACAATCTAAAGAAGATAAGCACCTGGCTGATTATAAAACTGAAACAGTTTACTGAGATTAATACCTTATATAATTCAAGGCCACGGATGAACTCCATTTCTTCATTGCAAAGGTTATCATTCTCATGTTTTGATGAGCAAGTTTTTACATCAATTGTTGTTGGAAGGAATATTCTATCACCGATGTCCATTGGATCCTTGGCTCCTACCTTAAGAAAACACAAAATTGTCAAACATAAAAATGGTTCTTGCATCAAAGGAGGGTAAAAAGACCTTCTCAAAAACTAATATAAATAAATGGCACGAATCGTATTTATGCATCATTGTCTTACCCTTTTGAGTTGACATGACTTAGTTTCTTCTGCGATGTATTCTTTTCGAACCTGACGTAATATGCAAAATGAAAGAAATAGGTTAAACATATGCATGTTGATGTGTAAATATAAGGTACGTACTTCCAAAGAGCAGGTTGTTAGCTAGCTAACTTAAAGTTCATTCAATTTCCGGTGCAGCATGGTTTATGAACAAGCAAACGAGTTTAGGAATCGAATAATCAAGTCAAATCTTGATATAAATTTTGGTTACATTTATTTTACAACAATGAAAAAAAAGAAAAAGAAAAAAGAAATACAGAGTACATTAATCTCTTCCTTAGTTTATAATTGCATTTCTTTTATCATTTTCTATAGAAATAACTGGTTTTTTTCTGAATTATCCACAATCTAGCATCTTCATAGATTTGAGCTCGTTTCACAAATGAGCCGACCGTGAACGACCTCGGCTCGGCTCTTCTCAAGCTTCACTGTGTGTATGTGTATGTGAGAAAATGTACCTGTCTTAGGCGAAAGAGCTTATGAACAAGGGACCTGGGGAGTTGAGGGCAGCACTTGAGGATCCATTTAAGCGCCGTCGTGTTACTGGTAATGGTTCTGGCTTTGATGTCCGACGGCCGTCCGGAGAGTACTTTTCCGATGGTAGAACCGTCGACAGTGGGAGTGAACGCCGGTAGAGTGAGCCATTGAGAGGTCTTTTTTTCCTCTTTAGTGTTTCCCCCCTGTGAATTAATGGTTGTAGCAGTGGCATGGTAATCCTGAAGCTGGAAAAA
The DNA here is from genome assembly GCA_963555705.1 of Ligustrum vulgare. NCBI lineage: Eukaryota > Viridiplantae > Streptophyta > Magnoliopsida > Lamiales > Oleaceae > Ligustrum > Ligustrum vulgare. The sequence continues at coordinate 50,497,241 of OY743174.1, forward strand.
TACTGCGGTCACGGTGTTTTTGGCGCCGGCGAGAGACCACCACCGCAATTTGCGGAGGAGAAATTGATCAGTCATAGTTAGGGTTTGGATTTGGGTTTTGCTCCCATGTCTGCAGTTTAACATATTAAACTCACCATAAAACGGAACAATTACAAAAATTCTTATTATTTATTGTTAATCAAATATGCCATCGATTTCCAGCAACTCGAAAGGCACTAGGATATTGATACTGCTGGAAGAACCATGTCATAATCTGCATCAATTAAAAATGGAGTATAACATGCCTCCGGGCACAGGGTGAGAATTGTAGCAGTAGGCAGCTCGAATACTACTTTATTTTTGGTATGGATGGACGTAGGGGGTGGGCATCTTCCCACCCAACTCGCCTAATCCGTTCAACCCAGCTCAATTCGATCCGATTAAATTAGATTTTGATGAAAATTGAATTGGATTGGATTATAAAAAAAAAAAAATTTTGGGTTGGATTGAGTTGTGGGTTGAATGACAAACCCAACCTATACCGACCCGATCCGACCCAACCCAACCCAATCAAAATTTTAAAAATATAAGACCATTTAAATTTCAAGAATTTTAAATTCATTTTTAATTTGGATGAAACTCAAATATAATTTGAACATATTTTTGTTTTATTTGCAAGTATTCAATTTATTATATTTGAGCTTATTATATTGTACATAATTTATTTGAGTTAATAGTTGATTTATGGGCATAATTTTTTAATTTTCTAAGAATTTTATTTAATTGGACCAAAGCCTAAACCACCAAACCCAACCCGATCGAAACTTGATTGAGTTGGGTTGGGTTGGGTTGGGTTGGGTTGATTTTTTATCAACCCGACCATAGTGTGTTGGGCAAAAAACCGACCCAATCCAACTCACGCCCACCCCTAGATGGACGAGACTCGTTGCAAACATTCTCTAGACAGAGATTGTAGGAGCTCTTAAAATTGGAGTTCAACTTTTTTAACACTGATCGACGGCCACTTTGCCCTTTTTATTTGATATATGTAAAATGTGTGGTTGGAAATTGAAGAGAAAAAATATGTGGAATTAAAAGTAATTTAAAAATTTGTGTAAAAAAATTGGTTTTTAAACTTGTTTTTCGACTTTGTTACATGTACTAACAAAGTTGTATTAATTAATGAACTAACCCTCACATGAAGAGACTACGAATAAAATATTGTGTGTGGAACTCACTTTCATGTGAGGATTAGTACACTAGTTTGTACAACTTTATTTGTACAAGTAGTTTAATATTGCTTATATACTCATTATACTATTATTCCCTTATTTAATAGCGTTAAACACATTGCAATAATTTATTATCTAATAATTTACAATATTATAATTGGGGAATTGGCATATCTAAACATTAGTTTTTGTATGCAATGGGTCCCTAACCTTCCATTTTTGGCGCTGCAGTCTTTAAAAGTTGTATTCTTTGGCGCAACAGGTCCTTTTGGATGATTTCATTCCATTTTTCTTTTAAAAAATCAAGAAAATACTAAAATGCCCTTATACATAATTAACGCAACTAGTTCCCTAAACTTAAGATTTTGTGCTTAAGTCCATAACCTTTCAATTTTGTGCAAGTAGTCCATAAATTTCGATATTATTTAGCTCAATAAGTCTTTAACATTTCAATTTGATCCTTAAATCCCTAAACGATGCATTATTTAGCGTCACATGTCCTTTTAGATTATTTTTCTCAATTCGACCTTTAAAATTTTAATTTAATTTTTATCAAAAAATATTAAAATATCCTTATATTAATAAATAAATAAGTCTCTGTTTGATGACTTAATATTTTTGTTTTTTACTTTGTTAGAATCTGTTTTGTTGAGTTAATTGGGTTTTCAATAAAGGTTTTTATTTTTTACTATGCTAACACAAAATCCTCAATTTACCACCTATAAAAAATCAATTTTCTTTTTATAAAAAATACCCTTATATTAACAAATCCCTATATATATATATATATTATATTATATTATATTATATTATATTATATTTTATATTATATTATATATATTATAAAAGTAGGTTTTTGAGCACTATTCATAAGCCATAAGGGAGCCAGATAAGCCAAAAATGAGGCTTGAGCCCATAGCCAAACAAGACTAATTCATGGTTGTAGCCGCCAATACGATAAAAAGTATTCTTTCAAGTGCTCTGTTCATAAGCCGTTTAGGAGCCATTGAAGCCGTGCACTGTTTCTGTGTCCAGGCAATCTTCACGCAATTGAGCCACTAAAAACTGTATTGACACTATTTCTCACTTTTTTCACGTAACCTTTCACTATCTCATCTCTCTCATGCAACCACCCAATCACTCGTAGGCATGGCCATCGCTTGACAGACTTCTTCTTTCTCTTCATTTTCACATTCCAGATTTTTCATCAGCTTCTTCAAACATGATAGCGGATGAAACTACCAAAAAATCTGTATCTTTTCTACTGTGTATATCATGCGATGATTATGAGTCCGCTACACCCACACAACCATCGGTGTCTCCGAACCCTTAGGGTAAATCAATCGCAGCAGGAAGCACTAGCAATCAGAGACAAATCTTTGAAAGAAATTACAGATTAGAACTCGATTGCGTCAGCTGTCACTGCGAAAATGAAGAACCCGCTTCCTCCTTGGTTCATGCTCAACCAGTAGCTATTTGTGGAGGCAAAATCCTAGGGCTCATGTATCTGAAGGTCTCACGGGAACACGCCGCGTTTTCTCCGAGTAGTAAAATCGGGAAGAATGGATACATCAATATTTCCCCTGTTATGTTGTTTGAGCTGAACTGACCTTTTTTTTTTTTTTTTACAGTTCCCAAAATGTTGTTTTGAAGAAGACAGATTTGTGGGCATCAATGACCACAATGTCGTCCCGAAGTGCACCGACATTCAGAACGCTCTGAGTGTTAGAATTTATACTCACTTCTACAGCTCTCTCTAAAATTCGTCCAGATCTGGTTTTATTATATTTTCTATATTATTATTAGTGTACTTACGTTTTTTTTTTTTCAGATTTGAGTTTGATATAGTAATATATTATTCTAAGTTTAATCTCGTTACAGGAAGCTCAGTAAATGATCTTTAGCTGAACTAAGCTACTCAGATAGTGAATTTTTTGCTCATTTTTTTTTCTTGTGCTTTAGCTATTAGTGTTTTCATTTAATTGTTTGAGTAGATAGTTTTTATTAGGAAGTATCTTTATATGAATCTTTACTTTAGCTATGAGTGTTTTCTTGTGCTTTAGCTAATACTATACGCTTAATTACTAAGTCCACCAATTGCATATTAACTATGATCAAAAGCACGTGTGCAGCTTTTTATGGTAATGAAGATTAACATAATGGTGTTTCAGATAATGATGTTTATCTATATTGACATAATGATGCTTGGCAAGATTATAAACTATGTGCAATCGCAATACAGGTTGATGTATGCATTTTTTATTTTTGGCAAATTATATGTTTGTTGGTAAGACAAGATTCTTTTTATGGATGTGAGCATTGTAGTGCCCACTTGAATAAAATTAGAAATATTAGTTAGAGAGCCATATTCCCTACTTCCAAGAGCAATAAAAATAGAGTAAATAAAAACAAGAAAGATATGAAAAGGATAAAGAAGCACGAGAAATTTGCTAAAATGTTTGGATATGGTGATCTTGGGAACCCTCCTTTGTCTGCTGCTGAAGAACATTCACTTCATGCTTGATAGTTAAGGCTTCAAGCCCCTCTTGAAGGATTTGAGGTGGATAGTAGGAGATTGCAAGACAAGACTAAGGATAATGGGGAACCTGTAAAAAAGTAAGTAATCTTGCTTGCCTTGAAGACCTGTATTGTGAAGGGGGGGGGGGAGGGGGAAGCAAATTTATTATGAAAGCTGTCATCAAGTAATATGGTCCTTTCTAAATGGCAATTAGAGTACCCGATAGTAGATTGAGCCCTACATCTCTATTTGAATATTGGTCTATTTAGAGAAAATTTTGGTGAATAAATGGTGAGCTTCTCTAAAAGTATTTGTTGAAAGCTATCTTTGTTTCAATTAATTTCCATGTAGCTTACTAAGCATCTCAACAATTAGGAATTCCTTGTCCTCTTGTTCAGTAGGATAATAGTTCCTCCCAATTGCAAGAACTAAACTTGATAATTGTTTGTTTTAAGTGATAAGAATTGTTGTAGTTCATGGAAGGTCTATAGGTGCTTCTGTTGGAGATATGTTTGCTTAGTTTTCAAAATGATTACTGTATAACACTATACTTGTTCTACATTTATGGAGTTAAAAAATCTGTATCTTTACATTTTGCTTGCTCACACTAATGTTTTAGTCATTCAAGGTATAGTTTGGTATGTTCATAACTGAAATCATCAAGATGATTAACATTTTGTTCATTATTTTATTAGTTTTCCTCAATTGATGTCCGACGTGAATGCAAAGCTTTATTTACCTATTTGAATATTTTTCTTTTTTTTCCCCAGTTTTCTTTGCTTGATATTCTCACGGGTGTTTGCTGCTATAAAATGCCATTCCGAGAGTCTTTTATTCTGTCTACTAGCCACCTTTCTTAAGTTTTATTCTATTTATCGACCATTTTAAGAGATTTGGTATCATATACTTGTCATATCCAAACAAAATAAGTTTTTTAAATGTTTAAAAGTACTTATTCTTTTGCCATTGCATTTTTTGAATTTGCAAACAATTTATAATTCTACATGTTGGCTTGCATCTATTTAGTGCTCATCTATATCATTATTGATTCTCCGATTGCATAGGTGATGGTTATAAATTTTGGCATGACAAAAGAAATGAGTAGATGCTGCTATTCAAGGTAAGAATTGTTCCCTTTTTTTTTAACATAATATATTCCCTTACTACTTACTCTATATGCTAGATTCAAATCCTAAAACTTTAACTTCAACTCCACAAGAAAAAATAATCGACACAAATTTTAGTGCACAATAAATTTTGTGTTGTTTTATCTTAACCACATGTATGAACTTGACTTAGATGTACTTATATCATTACATCATGGTTAGTGAGGTCCTTAAAGGAAGAGCTTCACCTTCTTCAGGAGCATGGATCATATGTTGTTGGGATTGTCGAAGTTATGCGGAGATCTAAGGTCCTTATCAAGGTTAGGAGCTGTTTCCTACTGTGAACAATTATTCTTGTTAAGTATTATGTTAAATATGTATTAAAACACATGTGAAATAACTTAAAGTCGTTCCTTACGACTTTTCATACTTTGAAATCATTGTAATATCTTCATCATCAATCTTCAAAGATGTATCCTTTTGACAACTCATACGAAATTCCTAAGATATTTTTCACCAAGTGTCAATTAATATCAGTTCGCAATCCTTTTGTGGTGAGAAAGTTAATTTGGCACAACATTTTTACCTATCTTAAAATAGTTCTCTTTAAAATCTGAATACTTTGCATGCTAGCTTTGCTCCTATTCATTCACTTTTCGTGAAAACTTGTATCTTGTGATGGAGTATTTGAATTGTGGAAAACTTTATTCATCATTATTGAGAAATCTAGGTTGTTTAGATGAAGATGTTGCCCATGACCTCGTGTATATATTGCTGAAGTTGAAAGTTTTCTTCATGACGACATTGTTTAGCTTTGATTTCTTCGAGTTACTTTGTTTTACATGAATGCAAATGTATAAGAAAATATAAGATAATATAAAAGACAAAAATGATGAATTGATTTCTCTGGAGAATATGAAGTTGGGCATATCAAGTTTTTCCAAGTTGGAGAAGTTATTGTACATTTTATGATAAAATCCCTTATAAAGATATTAGCAGTAAACAAAGCCAGGTGGTTGGAATATCAACAAAAATCATATATATTTATAAATATATATATATATATTTTAATAATATACGCTATTACGTGCCCAACTAAAATATGACACGTGCATCAAACTAGTAATTATAAATAAGCCTCTGTTTGGCAACTTAAAATTTTTGATTCTTGCTTTTAGGGGGAGGGTTCAAGACGGTACCTCTGCCCTGCGACCCGCCCCACAAGAACATTGAACCCATACCACCTCATGACCCGCTAAGTCAAAACGGGGCGAGGCGAGTATTGGGTTTGGGGCAGGGCATCCAATACTCGCCCTCGTTTATTTTTTCTCTTTTTTACTTTTTTTTTTTAAATCTATTCGAAAACTTTTTTTTTTCACTTTTTTTTTATTACTGTCCATTCTAATTTAACAAATTTTTAAACAATAAAATCATTGATCAAATAACACTTTTTTCCAACAAGATCCTATAATATAGTCAAACACTCATCATAATAATTATTTTTTTTTAATTTATAGGGCGGGGCGTACAAAACCCGCCCCACTTCAAGTTTTTCATTTTAGTCTCATACCCACTTCGCGTACCTGTGGGGCGACTTTTTTCGCCCCATTAGGTTTTGGGCGAGGTGATTTTTTTGCCATCCATACTTGCTTTGTTAGAATCTGTTCCACGTGTCAATTGAATTTCCAATAAAGGTTTTTACTGTTCTAACATAAATTTCTCAATTTACCATTGGGTGATGAATTATGTATTGTACCCCCACAGAATCGCTAATTCACCACACATTTATTTTCTTTATTTAGTACCCCCGTTCGGCAAAATCTTGGAATTATATATGTTAATTTTCCAGTTGTTTATACACACACAAAAGCATTTATTTAACTTATGATAGTTTGTAGTTGTCTAATTTAGATAAAAAAAAATACAATCAGATCAAACTTTACTATTTTTCTATTATATTATTAATTAAATGAATTTAGCTATTGCAGATTTGTCTAGATAGTATGGTATAAACACAAACGTGAATTCTTGTTCAGCTCAGAACCAGATGAATCTAGTTATCACAGATTCGTCTGAATAATAAATCATGAACTGAAATATAAAGCGATACAGAATCGTAAAACAATCAGAACACAATATTTTAGCTTGACTTGGGGAAAACCCCATGTGCCCGCAGCCTGTTCACAGAAAGCAATCACTAGTATGAAAACGATGTTACACAATTCAATGAAACTACAAGACAAATTTACACATAAATTTATCAAACACCCCTGGAATTAAATGAATCACTACATGATTCTTCGATGACGTGTAATGTGAGTTGACGTCTCACCACTTTTCAGTAGCTATTCTTGACATGGGACACGACTTCAGCAAATCCGAACTCCCATTCGATCTTGATCCAAACTTTAGTTTGATCTTTGTTGATTGAAGATCTTTTCTTACTCTAGTGATTGAGATTCCTCCCGGAGATCCTTTTAGATTTTTCTTTTGTAGATTGATTTTTGCATGAATGTATAAGTACTAAATCTTTATGATATTCATGCAATGGAGAATTCGCCAAAATAGAAGCCATGTATTATTCTTGCTCTTTCACTAATTTTCGCCTTTTAAGACTTAGAGAAAACGTCCCCTATTTTTTCTATTTATGCACACAAGAGTTTCTTGTTCCCCAAGAGTTCTAGTTGTGCAAGATCTCTATTTCCTGCCATATGAAAGATAATTACAAATTAATAGAGATAATGTAAGATAATAATTTAATAAAAATAATCTTACCTAAATTGAATCACTTATCAACAAAGTGATACAAACAAATTTGAACTCTAAGAAATATCATCCTAGGATTTTCGGCGAACAAGAATATTAGACAAGTTAAAACATTATCTCATACATAATCATCTATCATAAATAATAAGAGATAAGTGTAGCAAGTTTATAACTTATCTCTTAAGTAATAAATCAATATCATTAGAATATGAGATAAATATAAACTCAAGTTCAAGTAAACAAACAAGTAATTTAATTAAATTTAATAAATTACTAAACGGAAAATATTTAGTGATTAAATTAAATTTACCAAATTACTAAACTATAGTAAAATAAAAATGCCAACTTAAAACAAGATACCAACTTAATTGGATTTAATTTTTATCGTGTCCATTTGAAATATTGACCAGTAAAAAATTAGACAACAAATATAGACAACTATTTATAATTGAAATGCTTAAATATTGTAATGGCATCTTAGTTTGTTAATATAATAAATTTAAACGAGAAAAATAAAGTAAACTTGTGTAAAAAAAATAAATTAAATTGAGAAAAAAAAAAGGAATTCAAGAAATTAATTAATAATTTTTAGAAAAAATGTGTAGTAATTTTGAACCCAAAATACACAAAAATAGCAGAAAATTTATTTGAAACACAAACAATTATAGATCATAAACCGTAAAGTAAAGTTTTACAAAAACGCTCAAGAATCGCAAATTTATAGAACTTTCAAAATTGCAGAAACAAAAATGCGTACAAAATCTCTCAAATCCACAACAAAGTGTGCTTCCAAACGCACTACCACAAAACTCACAAACCATTAACAAGATGAAGAAAAATCAAAGATTTCTTCAAAGAACAAAAGGTTTGCGTGAAAAAGGAGAAGAATCGCCTCAGAGAACCAAAGCGAAGAGAGAGAAAAATATCAAAAAGTAAAGTAATGTGTCTGAAGGGTTGCCTTCCAGATCCTTCTCTTGACCTAGATATAGGAAGGAGATCCAACGGCCTTAACAGTTCCAAGTGGTTGAATCAACAGTCTGAACTGATTCAGTTTGGATAAGTAAAGGCGTGATTTGTAAACACGAATTGGGCTCCGGGTTATGAAGGGAGATGGGCTCTTCACTGAAGAAATAAGAGGGCTCAGGTTCCGGTTTGGGCTGAACTAATGGGCTGCAGTTTGGGCCAATTGTCTTCACAAATCTTCCCCTCAATTGGTGCAGGCTGCAGCTTTATCATTTCAGCTCTTGTGATCAGTTCTGAGTGCCTTCAGCATCCTCAAGTTGCTCTTCCATGTTTTGTTCCCTGCAAAAATGCAATGAGGCAGTATCAAATTTAAAGATATTAAGCAAATTCAGAGAATCTTTAAATTTTGTTATAGGGATGACTTTAGTTCCAGCATCAGCTGGATTGAGCTGAGTAGGGATTTTAACCATTTTTACAAAACCCTTTTCAGCGATGTCTCTTATAAAATGAAATTTGACATCTATATATTTGGATCTATTATGAAACACAAGATTTTTAGTAAGATATAAAGCAATCTGGCTATCAGTGCAGATCTTAATTTCTGGTTTACTCAAACACCCAATTTCATAAAGTAATCCTCTCAGCCACATGCATTCTTTAACTACATCTGTGGCTGCAATGTACTCTGCTTCAGTTGAAGAAAGGGCAACTAATTTCTGTAGTTGTGCTTTCCAACTGATGCAGGAAGAATTTAAAGTAAAGAAGTAGGCTGAAGTAGACTTCCTGTTGTCAATATTTCCAGCAGAGTCAGAGTCTACAAAGCCTTTAAGTTCAAAAACATTTTTGGATTTAGAAAACATGAGACTCAAATTCAAAGTTCATTTCAAATGTTTTAGTAAAGATTTAAGAGCTTCCCAGTGAGACTCTCCTGGGTTACTCATAAACCTGCTCAAAATACTGACATAAAATGCGATGTCTGGTCTGGTTGAGACCATAAGATACATAACAGAACCTACATCATTTGAATAAGGAACATTTTTCATTCTATGAAATTCTTCTGCAGTTTTAGGACACTGATCATTTGACAGTTTAAAATGAGAAGGTAGTGGCAGTGAAACAGGTTTAGAATCAAATAAAGAAAAAAATTTCAAAACTTTTTCAATGTAACTCTTTTGATTCAGAAAATTTTTTCCTGCAGATTTGTTTCTAAACACATCAATTCCAAGAATTTTCCTAGCTGGACTTAGGTCTTTGATTTCAAATTCTGTTTAAGACTAGAAATGACATGCAAACTCTTACCAGCAATTAGCATGTCATCCACATACAAAAGCATGTACATAGGATCAGAAGTGTCATTTTTAAAGTAAAAACAAGGGTCATAAGAAATTTTCTGAAAGTTTAAGCTTTGAATGAAATTATTAAATCTTTTGTACCATTGTCTAGGTGCTTGCTTCAGGCTATAAAGAGATTTCTGAAGCAAACACACTAGATCAAGTTTGTTTTTCTGTTCAAAACCTTTTGGTTGAGTCATATAAATGGTTTCATCAAGCATGCCATACAGAAAAGCAGTTTTTACATCCATTTGCTCAAGTTCTAAATTATTTTGAGCAACTAAAGCAAACAAAATTCTAATGGAGGTATATTTCACAATAGGGAAAAATATTTCAGTATAGTCTATGCCTTCTTTTTGTGAAAAACCTTTTGCAACTGACCTAGCTTAATATCTAGGTTTACCCCCTTCAGAATCTCCATCTTTTATCTTAAATATCCACTTACAGTCAATCAGTTTCTTATCAGGAGGTTTTTCTACTAAAATCCAGGTCTTATTTTTAATCAAGGAATTCATTTCCTCTTGCATGGCTGCAAGCCACAAATTCTTATCTTTGGATCCCATTGCTTTTTCAAATGAGTAAGGTTCAGGATCCAAAGAAGTTGATAGGATAGAGGCAGAATAGTATTCAAAGTCATCAAATCTAGCTGGGGGTCTAATTTCTCTCCTAGTTCTGTCTCTGGCCAATTGGTAATTATCTAAAACAGGTTCATCATATTCAGACACAGTGGGTGAAGTGGGTACAGGTGATGTAGGCACATTAGTATGCAAGTGTTGGGGCTGCTCAGGCTGAAGTTGAGAATCATCAACGCTCACTTCAGTTATCAAAAAATCTTTTTCACAAAGTGGATTTTCATTCTTTTCAGACTTGCAAGGAAATACTTTTTCATTAAAAACAATTGACCTGCTTAAAATAACTTTGAAACCACTTTTTTCTTTAACCCAAAGTCTATAACCTTTAATCCCTTCCCCATATCCAACAAAAACACATTTTAAAGACCTGTGATCAAGTTTGGATTGAACCTGATGAGCATAGGGAGAACAGCCAAAAAATTTTAAAATTGAGTAATCTGGAACTGCATCATTCAAGATTTGATCTGGAATGCTGTAGTTCACAGCACTAGAAGGACACATATTGATTAAAAAACATGCAGTCTTAACTGCTTCCCCCCAAAAATTTTTTGGTAAATTTGATTGGATTAACATGCACCTTGTTCTTTCTAACAAGGTCTTATTCATCCTTTTAGCAACCTCATTTTGCTGTGGACTGTATGCAACAGTCCTATGAGTATACCTTGGTGTTTGCAAAAATCATCAAATTCAAAATTGCAGAACTCTAAACCATTATCAGTTTTGATCACTTTAATCCTTTTATTTTTCAAATCTTCAACCAAGGTAATCAAACTTTTGAAAACAGAAACAGTTTGATCTTTGGATTTCAGCAAACGAACCCAAGATTTTCTGGAATGATAATCAACAATCAGCAAAAAATATCTAAAACCAGAAACTGTGTTAACAGGAGCAGGACCCCACAGGTCTGCATGCAAATATTCAAGAATGACCTTGGATTTATGAACACCTTTCCCAAATGAAGAAGTTTTCTGTTTTCTCAAAATACATTCTTCACAAAAAATCCAAAAAATCCATTTTTCTCTAACATTTTAAGCTCTTTTTCTCCTACATGGCCTAATCTTTTATGCCACAAATCAGACAAGTTATTATCAACAGTTTCAATAGTCAGAGAAGTAGAGGGACATACTGCACAGACAGAATATAAATGCCATTAGACTTGACTGTACTTGAAAACAACAAATTGTTTCTCAAAATTTTTATGTATCCATTACTGACTCTAATTTCATAACCTTCATCATCTAAAATTCCCAATGAGATGAGGTTTCTTCTTAAATCAGGGACATACCTAGTTTGATTTAAGATCAAATTGTTATTGTCAGCAAGTTTTAAGGACACGATACCAATTCCTTTTATGTAACAGGATACATCATTCCCTAGTTTTACAGAACTAGAGGCATGCACAGAAAAGCTATCAAATAAATCCCTATAAGGGCACATATGGAAAGTACAGCCTGAGTCTAAGATCCATTCATCTTTCAAATTTGAAGTGGTAGTAACATAAACAACTCCACTATTATTTTGAATGTCTACAGGTTCCTGTTGTTTGTTCTTACCATCATCCCTTAATTTCTTGAAGCACTTATTAACTAAATGACCTATCTTTCCACAATAAAAACATCTTCTGGTTTCATCAGGATTCCTATCAAATTTATTGTTATCATACCTTTTAGTTTCAAACCTATTTTGATCATATTTTCTATTATCATATTTCTTATCCCTAGGTTTGTTTGGTATGAAATTCTTATTTTCATAGTCTTTAGCCTGTCTGGGGTTATTTCTATTTTGGTTCCAGCATCTGAAATTACCTTTAAAAGAGTTTCTACCCCTTTGTGATGTGGATTCAACATTATAGGCTTCTTTATGCTCTGACTTAGATTCTAATTCTTTATTTTTAAGAGATGTATGAATTATTTCAACAAACAATTTCTGACCTCCATACTCTAAAGCATTCCTAATGTCTTTGTACTTATCCCCCATACCATTTAGCAAACACACAACTCTCTAATCCTCAGTGGTTTTCTCTCCAGCATTTAAAAGATCCTGAGTTATTCTATTGAACCTATCTATGTTCTCTTCAGCACCTAAAGAAGGATCAAACTTGAAGCTAAAGAATTATTTCCACAAGAAACATTTGTTTGGTAAAGAAACAGTAAGAAAAAGTTCTTCAAGTTTGTCCCATAGGTCTGCAGCTGTTTTGGTTTCCCCTACTTTCCTAATCACAGTGTCGGAAAGGTGAAGGAATAGGGTGCTCCAAGCAAGTTCATCTAATTCAGTTCTTCTATCCTCAGTCATGTTTTCAGTCCAGGTCTCATATATTGCTCTAGCACATTTTAATTGAAGTAAGAGGGCTTTAATTTTCTGTCTCCATAAACTAAAATCTCCCTTCCCATTCCATATCTCAACCTCAACCTTAACAGTATTCTTATTCAAAACAATTATGGGAGACTAAGAATGCACAATAAAGAGTGGGAACACAAAAAGGTAGGCAAATTATGCAGTCACGTGCAAGACAGGATATTACAAATTTTAGGTTGTACATATAATTCATAATACAAGGCACAGATTACTACTGTAGAAAACAAATTATACAGGAGTAAATCAAACTAAGTGCAAGAATCAGTAAGGATGTCTTTCTTTTCCTCAACCTTACTTGAGTCGGCCAACAACTCCCTCAGATTCCCGGATTCTCAAAGGAATCCTGGACAAAGGTGAGTAAAAGGGTCCAAGAGGGCTTCAACAGAGGAAACAGAAAGATCAAAAAATAAAGGAAATTAAAGAAACCCTAAAAGAGTTTCAAGATATCACCTGATTGCTGCGATTTTTGAAGTTTCTTTTGAAACTTTCAAGCAAAATTAGATCTGACCTCAGATCTTTCACGATCAAGTACCAAAGTGCCAAGTTACCACAAGATTCGTAGCCAAAATATGCGGATCTTTAAAAAACTCAAAGTTTTCAGAACATTCAACCCTGAGTACGTAAGATCTGGGGTTTTCTCACAAAAATTTTGAAGTTTTAAAAGGAAGAACAAAGATCCCCAAAAAAGCCAAACGAAAAACCCTAAAAATTTTACCGTATCAGAAAAATCCTAAGGCTCTGATACCACTGTAGTAATCTTGAACCCAAAATACAGAAAAATAGCAGAAACTTTATTTGAAACACAAACAATTACAGATTAGAAACTGTAAAGTAAAGTTTTACATAAACGCTCAAGAATCGCAAATTTACAGAACTTTCAAAATTGCAGAAACAAAACTGCGTACAAAATCTCTCAAATCCACAACAAAGTGTGCTTACAAACAATACTACAACAAAACTCACAAACCATTAACAAGATGAAGAAAAATCAAAGATTTCTTCAAAGAACAGAAGGTTTACGTGAAAAAGGAGATGAATCGCCTCACAGAACCAGAGCGAAGAGAGAGAAAAATATCAGAAAGTAAAGTAATGCATCTGAAGGGTTGCCTTCCAGATCCTTCTCTTGACCTAGATATAGGAAGGAGATCCAACGGCCTTAACAGATCTAAGTGGTTGAATCAACGGTCTGAACTGATTCAGTTTGGATAAGTAAAGGCGTGATTTGTAAACACGAATTGGGCTCCGGGTTATGAAGGGAGATGGGCTCTTCACTGAAGAAATAAGAGGGCTCAGGTTCCAGTTTGGGCTGAACTAATGGGCTGCAGTTTGGGCCAATTGTCTTCACAAAATGCCCCCGCCAAAAAGCTGCACACTGTGATTTGTGAAAGTGCGATCTAAATTGGAGTATAGGTGATTCGATCTAAATTGGAAATTCCAGATCCATTTTACATAATTCAACTATTGTTCTGAGATTCATCATTCAGCAAATCCATTTTCAAAGCGGCTCAATTTAAATTTTTTAGAAGGTGAGTTAAAATTCGAAAGGATACTAAGTCTACTAAAGTGAGTTCTTGGGGTGAGAAATGGGGATACTCCAAACCTGCGGGTGCAGTATCTTATGTGGGTGCAGTATATTAAGTTTAGGTGGGCGATGATGGATATAAACTGTGGAGTTTTAGAGCTTGTTTAGTAATGTAAAAAGTTTTAATTTTTTTTAATTGATGTGTGGTTTTAAAATGTTTAAAAAGTAAAAAACTGTGAGCTTGACTAAGAATGGATGGTTGAGATTGAGTTTGAAAAGTTGTGATGAAAATTTGTGCTTTACCAAACAAACTCTTAAGTCTCGGTAGGTGATGGCAGACCACAGGCACTAGGAGGTGCATGTTATCAGCCATGTTAATATTTGAGCTCATACAGTACAATGTAGTAGGATTCGAGCACAAGCAGAAAATGTGGATAAACTGAAATAACGAGAAGAGACGGAGCACGGGGATGAGATAATTGTGTGAAAGTGAATTGAAACTCATGCGTATGATCATACATGTTCATGTTGAACATTAGCTCATTTAGTTTTGCATTGTAGGTGTGACAATGCATGGATTATAGGTTGATGCCGACTCTCAAATGATTGGACGAATGTGCACTAGGTACTTGACCGTGGTTCATGGGTCTATCACCAGGTAAACCTGAAAAAAGTACAACTACTTTGAAATAGTTTTATTTGATTTCAAAATAGTTAAATAATTAAATATTTTTCCTTGCTATCTTTCGCTCTTAACCCTCTAAAATACAAATGATATTTCAAAACTAAATATTCATATTTAGTAAAGTTAAATTATGCTTTAAAAATAAAAGTTCAAAATTATTTTTAGAGCTGGTTGGTATATTACTATTTTATTCGTTTGAAAAATTAAAATATGGCGGGAAAATAAAAAATATATATAAAAATTGAAAATGAATTTGGGACACTACAATATCTATCTGGGTTTTAATTGCAATAACAACCTTGTATAACTTGCATGTACATCAAATGGATGTTAAGACTGAGCATTTTTTCACCCTGCCCGGTGGCAGAGCTCGCCGCTCTACCAATAAAATCAACAAAATTTTTTATCTAACCTTAATCACATGATCAAAATTTTCAAACTATAAACCTAGAAATCAAAGCTATAAACATAAACTAACATTGTCTAATGTTTGAAGGTGGTGATGAATAGCTCTTCTTCTTGGACGGATCCAAAGTCTTCTTCTTGACGGACCTAAGTTTTCGAGTTGAGAGAATATTGGAAGTTTTTCTTCGACGTACCTGAAAAGCTGAGAGAGAGAGTTTTGGATGTTCTTCTTGACGGACCAAAGAATTGAATAAGTGTAAAGGTACATTAGATTTTGTTAATAATAATTTTTTTTTCCTTTTTCATTTTAAATTACAAATTAGTCAATGGATATTTTGAAAAATCGGTCGGGTGATGGTCACTAATTTCGGGAGAATTTTCTAAATGGCCAAGTCAAACAAAAGCTAAGCAAAAATACCCTAACTTTTTAAAAACTAACCACAATACCCTTTTTTTTTCTATAAAAAGACTTGGATGTCCTTAATAACCATATTTCTCTTATGCCCTTTCCTTATTTCATATTACTATTAAAACAAAAACCAAAAAACTCTATTCTCTCGTTTTTTCATTTGCTTGTACTCAATACAAAGATAAATTACTCTCTCATTTTTCATCTGCTTGTGCTCAAAAAAATCGGCAAAAAAAAAAAAAAAAAATACAACGCCCAACTGAAAGATTTCATCCGCTACTTTTTATTGGTAAATTGATTTAGCAATATTTATAATACTGTATTTAATTTCGTTCTCGTTGTGTTAAACTTATTCAACAGATCTATAATTTCAGTAACAAAAAATTGTCGAAAAAATCATCTATTGTTAATTTTTTTAGTTAATAATTACAGATTGTTTGACATATCTATAATTATGTAGAATAAACAATGAAAAATTAATATGGCGAAGTGTGAATTTTTTCAATTTAGTAAACAAAATCAGAAGGAAGAATTGGACGTCCGACCGTACCAAAAGTGTCGGTCAGTCCGGCCGGATCGACCGAAGTCCGGCCAGATCGAGGCACGGTCCGGTCTGACTGACAGCAGTTCGGCCTGACCACAGGAAGTCCGGCCGGACCGACTATTTTTTTAAATTATTTTTTTATTACAATTACTCTCATTCTCCCCAACTTGTTATTTTGAAAATTAATTATTTTAAATTAATGAAGATATGGCTTTCATCTCAGTTTCTTATTTTTGTGAATTCGTAGTTGACGAAAATCTGCGATGGTCATGAAAATATACAAGTGATCAAAAAATTTCTGTAATTTTGTTAACACTAGGTATGTCATTTACAGATTTGTATCGTAAACTACAAGAACACCTCGAAGTTGATCCATCTGAATATGATATGAAATTTGGATTTCTATATAACTCGAATTCTACAGTTGCATTTCCACCCTTGTTTGTTACTTCTAATGTTCAAATTATGTGGTTAATTAAGGCAAACAAAAAGGAAACTATTCCTCTATATGTAACTTTAGTACCGAGGGATATCCACGATAATCAGAATGAAGAATTCGATGGTGGGGATCAGAATGTGAATGATATTTGGGACATATTTGAAATAGTTCGTGAGGATGATGATGTTATTCCTGATGGGTTGCTATACGCCATGATCCTCTTGTCACCCATAGAGGTCACGAGGTAGTCGAAGACAATCAAGAGGACATTCCATTTACAAACGATGATCTGATTGCTTTATCCAAACATCGACATTCACACTTCGAGAACTCACATACTGGGCCAAGTTCAAGATTAACTAATTGCTCATGTGTGGTTCCAGATGATGAAGATTTGGAAGTCCAACAATTATTTAATACTAAGCAAGATCTTCAAGAAACGGTGCACGATATTGCACTTAAGCACAATTTTGAGTTTAAAGTGAAGAAGTCAGACAAGAGTACCTACACAACTGTCTGTGTAGACGGAAATTGTAGTTGGCGTTTGCGAGCAACGAGGATGGACACAAATCAATTCTTTGTAGTTCACAAGTATGCATGAGAACATACTTGTCAAGTGGGCATTCGTCGAAATGATCACAGACAAGCGCGTTCATGGTTTATAGGACAACAGATAATGCATGAGTTTGATGACCCAATGACTATTTACAGACCTAGAGACGTCATTAACGATATGCAGAGAGATTTTGGTGGTGACCATGAGCTACTAGAAGGCCTGGAAGGCTAGAGAATGTGCGTTAGAGGATTTAATGAGTTCACCTGAGGAAAGTTATGCTAAATTGGTCAGGTATTGTCATAACATGTCGAGAACTAATCCTGGTTCTGCATTCTTTATTGAGGCTGACGACGAAAATCGCTTCAAGTATTTTTTCATGGCTCTTAGACAATGCATAAATGGATTTAGAAGATCGATGTGACCTCTAATTCTAGTAGACGATACAACACTGAAAGCTAGATATGAAGGTAAGTTGATTATTGCTACATGTCAAGATGCCAACATTCAAATATACCCTCTTGCGTTCGGCATAGTGGATAGCGAAAATGATCTAGCGATGAATTGGTTTTTCTCAAAGTTGAGGGAAGTAATTGGAGATGTCGATGACCTTGCTTTTATAACTGATCAGGGGAATTCTATCATAAATAGTATCGCTGAAATTTTTCCCGAGGCACACCATGGTTATTGCATGTACCATATACAAGGCAATTTGAAGACGACGTACCGTGGCAGTGGGATCGTTACCTTGTTTAAGAGAGCGGTAGAGGCTTACACTTTTGAAGATTATAATAAGTTCATGATCGAAATAGATAACAAGAGAAAGGATGCCTCAGGGTACTTAATAGATAAGTTGAGAATTCAACATTGGGCACGGTGTCAATTTTCAAGACGTCTATACAATATGATGACGTCAAATAACGTGGAGTCTTTGAATGCATTATTTAAGAAGGATCGAGAGTTACCAATTCTGGCAATGATTGAGAACATTAGGGAGAAGTTACAGGTTTGGTTTCACGATAGACGCGAGGAATCTCAATCATGCAAATCTTATCTCACCCCTGCCATGAAAACCAAACTCATCAAGACATTAGACCTGGCTAGAAGGTTGGGCGTGGAACCACTGGATCAGTATCGATTCAACGTACTATGCGGACGTAATGTTGGTTATGTTGTGGACTGGAATGACAACACGTGCACATGTAGAAAGTTTCAGCTTGAGAGCTTTCCATGCTCTCATGCAGTTGCAATTGCTAGGCATCAAGGCTTTTCACCATAGTCATTATCAACTGAATACTACACGACTGCTTTTTGGAGAGAAGCATCTGCTGAAACTATCCTTCCAGAATCATAACCAGAACCAAGAACCAAACTCGATATATATATATATATATATATATATATATATATATATATATATATATATATATATATATATTACAAATTAGTGGATATTCATCTGACCAAAAAATTCAAATATGAAATTATAAATGTGAAATGTACAAAAATATTATTTACCATACATTTTATTTCATTTCTTATTAGACAATGATTTTAAATCATAAATCTAAATTCTAATTCTAATTCATTTTTCTTCTTTTCAATTATAGACAAGCATTCACACTGCTTTACTTGCACTCCTATAACACAGCAATCGTTGCACTCCTTAGTCACCATCGACGACATTGATGTTTATTTTTTAAAAGTTATGTATATATAAACCTCGACCCAATTCGTCAATTCTCAAGAGTTAATCCAAACTCAAATTGCAAATTCCATCCCTAACTTACACGGTACCACGGTAGAATGAGACTTAGAACTTCATCGTAACCTATAACTATAAGTATAGACGACCTTTATGTTCGATTCTCTAAGTTTCAACTGGTCGGCGAGCTTCCTTCAGGCGAGTTTCTTCTTCGACTTAGAAAAACATGTTATTTTTTCAAAATTTTTGTTTTATTAACTAAAAATTTCATTTTCTATTTAATAATGATGTAGATAGATTCTAATGAAGAAGGGGATATAAACAAGTTTTAATTTACATTTATTATTTAAAAATTCAAGTAATGGTCCCAGAACCAAACCAAACCAAACTAGAACCGAGCGGTTTGGTTCCGGTTGGTTTCATATCTTTAAAAAAATCAATTGGTTCCATTAATAAAAAATCATCGGTTTATGGTTTGGTTTGGTTCTTCTGGAACCAGAACCAAACCGAACAACGTCCACTGATAATAAATTATCTTATTTGCTCGATCATAATAAAGTTCGTGAATTGCTTATCATACGATGAAATACTAAAACGGAAAATTAATCCTCTGATGTCATTAGTAATTTAGTTTTATATTTTGGTATTTGGTTCTGCTAAAGTGAAGCTGTAATTGTGGAGAATCGGAAGAAGATAAAAATGATTTTCGATTATCCGTGTGGCACGTGTCTTGTAATCTTCTGTGAAAGCAATCCCGAGAAGGTGAAATGGATAATTTTTTTTCACAATTATTTAATAATAATCACACGTTTTAGGATAGCCTAAGATATCCTTTTTTCCAAAAAATATATTATCCTATTTTCTTTTGAGACAATTCACACAATTTACGCTTAATTAACAATTAAAATTTCATACCCTAAAAACCTAAACCCCATCGGCTGTACCAAGGTGTTCGTCCCACCGGACCCCCAACTAGATGTCAGGACGGACCGACCATGTGGTTCGGCTCGGTCCGGCCGGACCGACCACATAGTCCGACCGTCTTTTTTGCTGTGTGAGATAATTATTCATATATATTTTCAATGCTTTTTACATAATAATCAACACGAGCTAACTCTTATCAGTTGAGATGTAATTTAATATTGTACATGTGCACTAGTAATTTTAATAGTAATAAAAATATTGACAATTAAATAAATATACATTAGATATCAAAAATTACAATTTTACATTTCAAATTATTATGGATCACAATTGTACATATATAAATCAGCATCTAATTTAATCCTCCATTTCTGTATATGTTCTTGATTGATCATCTTGACATCTCGTTCGATACTCAATATACTTTATTGCAAAAATGCCACAATCGCCACTGTATGTTTAAAAAAAAAGTTAGTGAAATAAATGATCATAGTTAAGAATTTAATTAAATACTAGAATACAATTGTAAGAAAAAATTTACTTGACATTTTGTTTGGAAGTCCCATTGATCCTATCTATGACTAGTATATCATCTACAACAATTCCAGCACGCTTAGCCATAAGGGGAACGATGACTGCCAACGATAGTAGAGCTTCTTGTAGCTGGGACGTTGCGAGACAATCATGATTGGAGTCGTACAAATACATTTTTCGATTGAGCGAAGACTATCTCAATAGCAATAATGTGTGAGTTCGCGATCACCAAAACATAAAGGTGTGTGCAAACCGTCCACGACTGGCCACACAACGGCTCTACCCCTGCCATGTATTCCAACATATAATATGGCAACATGTATGAGTCAGGGTTGCTATCATAATTTGCATACTCGATGTCGACAGCATTTTTGAAGCCGCAGCACAAGATGACTTGCTAGGGAAGCCGAACGATTTCGGGTACCTCCTTGCCCCATCGCGCAGCAACTCCATCGCAAGATCAACATGCTACAACATAAAACATAAGCGAATTAAATATTATCAAATCAATGAATAATATAGTGAGTTCACATAATTACGATCATGCACTCACATCGTCGACAAGCCAAGCTCCGCTCTCAAGGACTAAATAGAACCAATCTTTGGCATCATATATGGTTTTCTTCCCAATGGCGAAGTGAAACCTGAATGAATAAAGAATTAGAAAATCATATACAATCATTTTAATAGTTTAGAAATAAATAAACAAAATCATAAGAAACTTACTTCGACCTAAGTTTATAGTACCACATATCGAACGCCTTTTTCTTCGCCGGATCGACTTCGCAGAATAAGTTGACATAAGTGCCGTCCACGAGTGTCCTCTTCTTTGCCTCGGCTGTGAAGGAAGAAAGAATATGCTGTGAGGGTTGTCTTGTCCTCTTACTAACAATCTGCTCCTTTATCTCGACAATACGTTTCCGTCCCCTTTTCTCGACAATCTCCGTCGGCACCTCAGCCCTTTGATACCTGAGGCACATCCTCCGACACCTGAGGCACCTCCTCGGGTACCTCCAACACCATAGTCACATCCGTAGACACCCGAGGAACCTCCTCCTCTACCAGGGGAACCTCCTCCTCCACCCAAGCCACCTCCTCCGCCAGCTAAAGCACCTCCTCCTCCACCCGAGGCACCTCCTCCTCCACCAGGGGAATCTCCTCCGCCACCCGAGGCACCTCCTCCGCCACCCGAGGAACCTCCTCCTCCACTCCCATCGACGCACGGGACCCCTCACCTACCCCCACTGGCACCCCCATAGTGACATCCTTAGCCACCTACGGAACCTCCTCCACAGACACCCATGTCGGCACTTTGTCGAAACCCTGCTCCATCATTTGAGCGAACATATCCTCCACGTCATCATGCTCTGGCATCATATTTGATACTCCATGCCCTCTTCGAAGCTCATCCCTAAGGGCATCGACGTTACCTCCGAGCTATCCCGAAGGGCACAAATCTCACCACGGATGACCCTCACCAAACGTTCAAACATATCATAAGTGTGAGGTACTGGGCATTGAAAACCAAAATGAAAAATAATTATGTAACTCAATTATTATAACATGTAAATGTGATCATTAAATACTATACTTTATTGAAAACTAAGACCATGAACATACCGTGTGAGTGGGGGGAGGGTACATGTACGTGAGATCTCCTGAGCGGCGGAGACATGTCTCGTAATGGACTGTGCTGATTCTAGATAAAACAAAAGTGAAAATTAAATTAATCATTGTTAATTCAAAATTACATTAATCATTATTAAAAACTAAATCCATTAACATATCGGGGGAGTGGGGAAGGGTACAGGTACGTGAAATGTCCCCGGTGAATAAGATCTCCTGAGCAGCGGGGACATGTCTCGTAATGGATTGTGCTGATCCTAAATAAAACAAAAGTGAAAATTAAATTAATCTTTGTTAATTCAAAATTAAATTAATCATTATTAAAAATTAAATCCATGAACATACTAGGGGAGTAGGGGAGGGTACATGTACTTGAAATATTCCCGGTGAATGAGATCCCATGAGCGGCGGAGACCTGTCTTCTACTGGACCTGCTGATCCTAGTTAAAACAGAAGTGAAAATTAAATGTCAAATATTGTTAATTTAAGATTCTACAAAAAATTCGACAGAATCTCCCCTAAAAATTGGACTTAGCCACCCTGTAAAGGGACATAAAAATGCCACAATAAACCAAAAACATTAAAACACTCAACCACTACAATTCAAAACATCAACCACAATTCAATAAAACTCCCATATCACCAACTACTTCAATAAAATAATTCTCAACTCATAAACATATCAAATTCAAATTATAAACGCCAACTAATATAATAGGAAATAAACTAACCCCTAATAAAATAGTATAGCTTATTTGAAACTAAATCCATGAACATACCGGGGGAGTCGGGGAGCGTACAAATACGTGAGATGTCCTCGGTGAATGAGATCTCATGAGTGGCGGGGACATGTCTCGTACTAGACTGCGGTGATCCTACATAAATAAACAAAAATGAAAATTAATTATTTACCCCAAAAAGGCAAGTAACAATCTATAATTACATTACACACCAGTCCACGCATATAGTTCTGCTCCTCCTCCTCGGTTGAAGCCGTCAACTCGTAAAGGACTTCGAGCTAATATATTAACATTCGAATGATTTATAAACCATGTGTCAAGCCATATATTACACTGATAATAATTTCTGATCAAATTGTACGCTCACTTGAGAATCATCGAGGATAACCGACAGATCTTTAGCACTTAGCGTCTCATTTACTCTACAATGTAGCATCCGAGGAAATCGCGTCTCCGTCCTAACTGCCCACCTGTCAGCTAAGGCGGGAATAACCTCGTACGCCCATACCTGTGTAACTTACAATTATTATGACGTTGAAAAACATAATAAACAAATTCAAACTGAAAACTTAAAAATTATTACCTGCAGAGCCAACGGGAAGCCGTACGCATCATACTTTCGCTCGCCGTTTGTCTTATTGGGCATCGAATGCTTTTTCTTAAATATGTTGACGGTATCGACATAAATTATAGACCCCCATGGATAGTTGTTGAAGGCTTCAATATCATCAACAACGTCCAAAGCATATAAGATTATACCATTCTTTAATTGCTTGCCCTTCACGAAGCTCCCAAGAATATAGACCATGCCCAATTTCAATTTGTACAACATATCGGGACAAATCAGTAAAGTTTGCTCGAGCTCCCCCTTTGTAATGGTCCTTTTTCCATTAAAATATTTGACATCTCGACTTTCGAGTTTTCCCTCATCACGGGATTAAAGTGGGGCCAAAGGGCCCCAAAGTCCGAGAAACACTCAAAATCGTCATCTTCCCATCCCCGAAGCAAAAATTGAACATATCACTGCCAACGGGCTTCAGAAGTCAAAGTACCAGAGAATTTATAAGTTGCAGTGAAAACTGCTTCGTGATCAATTCTTGGAATGGCCATAGGCAATATCACTTCAAGATATCTTGATGATACTCATCAAGGCTCTTTAGAATTGTGGTGAAGCAGTTTAAGTTCCTGTACTGGGAAACTTTATCTGGACGTTCTCTCAGTTCAAGATCAACTGCATACTTCGTCTTGCAATAATTTCAAATGTTAAAACCATATTTCAAAAAAGTATGCGGCAATATCAATAAATTTAACCATTTTAAATTGTAGACTACCGCACGTAAATGAACAAGTAAGAAAATTAAACATTAAAGGGAAAATTTTATTATTATTATTTTTAATAATTATGGTATATCTATTAACATTATTAATTATTATTATTATTATTATTATTATTTTGGTTAAAGTTGTGAAATTATAATTACAATTATTAACGTTATGAAACTATTATATATATTTTTACATTCATGAAATTATAGTTCATATTTATTATTTCTACTTATTATAAAAAATATTAATAATTTTTATCAACATTATTTAATTATAATTACATTTATTAACGTTATGAATTTATTACATTATTTATCATTTATTATAAAAATAATTTCGATAATATTATTTTTATTATCGATATTAATTAAATAAAATGAATTTTATTCGAATTTAATTGGTTCGTCTGGCCGGATAATATAGGTCCGGCTGGACGGACCTATTAATATTTTTTATCAACATTATTTAATTATAATTACATTTATTAACGTCATGAAATTATTATATATATTTATTTTGATACAATTATGAAGTTATAATTACATTTATTTTGATATTATTAATAAATTTCTTATTTGCATTATGAATTATGAATTATATGTCTTATTTGTAATTATTATGAAATTATTAATAACATTATATTATTATTAATAACATTATATTATTATTATTATTATTATTATTATTATTATTATTATTATTATTATTATTAAGAAATTATTAATACATTTTTATTACCTAATTATGAAATTATAATTACATTTTCCAACATTATGAAATTATTATATTTTTTGTTACAATTATGAAACTATAATTTCATTTATTATTAATTATAATTATAATTATGAAATTGTAATTAAATTTATTATCATTAGTAATAAAAATATATTAATTTTACATTATAAAATCGGTGGTCCGACTGGACCAAAGGATAGACCGGTCCGATCGGACCAAATGGTAGTCGATCCAGCTGGACCAATGTGGTTCGGCCGGAGCAAAAGGTAGGCCGGTCTTACTAGACCAATGTGGTCTGGTCGGACCATCTTCCTTTCTTGAGGCTGCGGTTTAACGCCACCATAACCAGGGTGGAGCTCGCCATTTTCGGCCTCCATCAATAAAATCAACAAAATAATCATAAAACTCAATTTCTAAACTCATTGACATGATAAATTTATGAAAAAAAATCCAAAAACTATCACAATTTTCTAACATCAAACTATAAAAACCCACAAATCAAAGCTAAAAATGTGAACCAACCTTATAGAATATTTGGAGGTGATGAGCTTCTTTTTCTACGGACCCAAGTTTTGTGTTGAGAGAGATTTGGATGTTTCTTCTTCGACGGACTTCGATTTTGAGTGTTGGACGGACTCAAACTTGTGTAAAGAAAAGGGTATGTCCAACTTTGACAATAATAAACCCTTTTTATTTTTTATTTTTTGAACTTAAAATTTTGATTAATGGGTATTTTGAAAAACTGACCGGGCGATCCGGCTATTTACCACTAATTAGCATTTTCACCCGTGCGATGCACATAAATATGTTTGTAATAGTGATTTCGATCAAAATTTATGAAATATATTAATCATACAATCATATCAATAAAAACATAGTGCAATAATATTTTAATACAAAATATTATCGAATTCAAAACTTTAAAAACAGACAAAACTAATCAAAATAGGAAATGCAACATGTACAAAACTAATCAACATTAGAAAATCCTGATCTTTATTGTATTTTTCTTTTTAAAATTATTTTTTTCTTTTTAAATTATTTTTATTTATTATTTGTTTGTTTGATGGACTTTCTTCTTCTAAATGAGTTATTTTTATCTTTTTTTTATATATTAAATTATTTTATTTTGAAATATAATATAATATAATATAATAAATAAAATTAACAACCATAAATATATATTTGCTATGAATTGGTAATTTTGAAATTAAAGAATATTGTTATCATATTTTTTGTATTTAATTTTATCTCATAATGAGTAAATGTTGCTTTATTTTTAAATAACTTTTTTCTTATAGAAAATGTTGTAATGTTTGAAATAATTATTAATTTTTTTAATTAAAATCAGTTCGACGTCGGTTCGACCTGATTCAATCTTCGATCCTTGACATGTTACCTTTTTTTGGATCGGACCGATTTTAGGTTTTCTAAATACTGAGTATTATATAATTTAAATGATATAATAGAAATGAATGAGATATTAAGGAAAAGTAAAAAATATATAATAAACTTTTACTTTTGATCTCTGTGACGCAAAGTGTTTATAGTTTGCTATCAAATGTTATCTTGTATTAAACTTCTCGTTAATTGTCATTGCATATGACGCAATCAAAGTAAACTTTTAATAACAATGCAAAAAAACAATTTTTTAGTTAATTTGATTTCGAACGTAATATATTTTAACTTTTGATGAAGTTTATTTTTAATGTATTAATTAGATATAATTTTATATTTTTATAGAATTTTTCAAATTAAAACATAGTCATTGTACAAAAAAAATCAAGAATAATATAAATGAACACTGTATTCAAAAAAAATATATAAAATATTCAATCAAGTATGACATTATTCGATCTGAAAGAAAATTATATTCAATCAAGTATGAGATTATTTGATGTGAAAGAAAATTTAATAATTAGTCATTTATTTTTTATATAATCTAACTGAAAAACTTATAAAAAAATACACAATATAAGGAATGTTCTTAAGTTCTTTAAACTAAAACATTTTCATGTTATTTAAATGCTTTTGAACAACATTTTATAATATAGTTTTATATATCTCTATAATAAATAATATAATATTACTTTACCTAATTAGTTACACTATGATAAATCGAATACTTTTGAATAATCATTTTTTTAATAAATTTAATTTTTTTTTTCTAAATTACGGATTTTGAATATTTTTTATAACATTTTAAAATTATATATTTATTTTTTAAATTAGACCTATGATGCTTTTGATATAATTTTTCCACTTTTTTCACAAAAAAATGAAGTATCTCCGTTTAACAATTAAAAATACATTTGTTTTTTAAATTTTTTTCAAGAAAAATAAAAAAAATTATTTCAAATTGTCCTTTTTAGAATTGAAATGAAGCATCTCTGTTTGATCAAATATTTTTAAGCAAAACGTTTTAAAACTATTTTTTAATCATACATATTTTTTTCTCTTCACTTTTCAACTACTATTTTTTTACCATGAAAACTTCACATTCTTTTTTTTTATTTTTAAAAAAATTTAGTGTGTGTTCGGATCAATTTTTTGGATTAAAATCTAATTTTTGCACAATTTTTTAGGAAGATGGATGGTTAGAAAATGAAGAGAGAAAATATGTAGGGTTATAGATTGAGTTGGGGAATTGTGTAGTTTAAAATCTATATAATATATAAAAACAGCTGAGTTTTGGCGGGAAAACTCAGCTTTTATTGTGTTCACACTCAAAAATTCAGCTTTTATTGTATTCACACTGCTAATTCCACTTAAGTATTTTTATAAAGAATTTTTTTCACTTATTTATATTTGGTTATTTGTGTTTAAAACTCCCTTTTCATAAAATTATTCTAATCATTTAATGTTTTGAATCTTACAAATAAGTATTTGTATGTACTCATACAAATTCAATGTAAAATTTTCAGTTCAAAATTATATCGAAATTGTATTACGCATCTAATACTAAATAAATATTATCATATAAGACTTTTTTATAAATAATCTTATTTTTTTAGTTATTTAGTACATCTAAAAATTCGAGTTCCTTTGTATTGCGTTCTATTAAATTAATTAGTATTTTTATAGAAAGTTACTTTTAATACGTAAATAATTTTTTTGTAATAATGTGATATTTTATTGGTCTCAATCTTATGGATGAATAATTTCGTTCGGTCATACAAATCCAATGTCGAATTTTCATTTACATTTATATCGAATATTTAATCAAGTTGTATTAAATTTCATTTTAAATAGTCATACTTTTAAGTTCTTTGGTATATATATACATAATAACATTCTTTTCTATATCAGATTATTTATCAAAATAATTTTATTTACAATTACATTTAATCATTATATGATTTTTTATTCTAAAAGTCTCATATCACATTTTTCACATTAACGGTTAACAGATTTATTTATATTGTTTTGAAATTATATAGTTATTAATGGTTTTTTTGTCATAATTGTTAAGTCTAAATTTTAAGAAATAATTAACTATGACATGATATTAATTGTTATATTTTAATTCAATATTTATGATTTTTAAATTTCTACAACAATAAGTAAATTGTATCTCAATTTACTTAACTGAAAATTGAGATGATCAATGTTATATTATATTTTTCATTAAAAAAACAATTACGTTGTATAATTATTGCAAAAACCTATAATATCATGAATTTGATGCATCATTGTCAATCTCATAATTTTAGTATTTTTTTTTTTTTTTTTTTATGATTATCGAATCTATCTATATAATATATAAAAGTAGCTGGGTCAACCTCAGTCAACTTCCATTTTTCCCTCCAAAACTCTTGTGCTATGTGCAGATTTTATTTATTTATTTTTCCAATTTTTTGGGACTTCAATATTTATCATGTTCACACTACTTATATCCCCTATCCAATAATCAACTTCAAAACCCACTTCAAAAATAGTTGGACCTTCAATATTTATTTATTATTTTCAAAATCGCCGACGTCTACTTATAGTCTTCAATATTTGTTGTGTTTACATGACTTCTATTTCCCGTCGCCTAATTACACTGGAAATCCATTTATTTTTCCTTTCTTTTTTCCTTTTTCGCTTTTTCAGAATTTGTTTCATTTTTTTCCCTTTTTCAAAATTTGTTGATTCATTTTTGTTTTCTATATCTTTTTTTTTCCATTTCCCTATATACAACCTCTTTCATTTCTGTTATATATAATTATTATGAAGATATACACAATAATAAAAGATTCAATCAAAGGGTTATTTCTTTGAAAAAATGTATACTGTTTAACATGACCGCTCAACTCCACCTTCTATTTATCACGTTTTATGATTCAAAGTTTCTGGTGCGGTGGTAATGCTTATTAGTTATTAATATTACAAACCAGTTGAAAATAAAAAAATAGTAAATTATTTTTTGAAAAAGTAAAAAGGATTGACACTACTCTTTTCTTCAAGACCTATGATATTTTGAGTCATTGAATATAGATTTGGATTTCTAACAAAAAAGAAAAAATATTAAAACAATAATATTGTAGAGAAAGCTTCGAAAACAATATAGAATGCAAAATTATTTTAGACTAATAAGAGGATTTGTTAATAGTCTATTTATATTATGTTCTAGATTTCTCTGTTGGAGTTGCAATGTGTTAACTAATGTTGGGCTATTTAGAAAAGTTTTGGGCTTGATAGACATGTTAATGATTTCGGATGTTGAGTGAAGAAAAAATATATTATTCATGAGTCAGTATATATATTTGATGAAATTGTATATCACATTGTATAAAAAATAATAAAAATAAGAAACTAGAATTATTATTTTTTTAAAATTTGCTTTTACTGAGAAATTGTTTCTTATTTTTTATGATATAAGAACGATAATTTGTTTGGTTTTACTTATTTATATTTGACTTTTTTGTGTCAAAACCTCTCTTTTCATAAAAAAATGTGTTCTTCTAACTTTTTCAATCTTACAAATAAATATTTGTGTTCATTTATACAAATCCAAATAAAATTTTCAGTTAAAAATTATGTTGAAATTTTATTACTAGATAATACTCTCTATGTCCTACAAAGATAGTCCACTATTTCTTTTTTGTCCATCTCAAAAAGATATTCTACTTTATTTTTTAAGAGTGAAATTAATATTTTATATTTCATTTTATCCTTAATCCGTATGAAAATGAGTAGAGGATTATCTTTATGGGACGGAAGAAATACTAAATTATAAATCACATCATATATATAATTTTTTTTTATAAATAATTTTATTTTTAGTTATTTAGTACATCTAAATATTGGAGCTCTTTTTTATAGCATATTATTAAATTATTAAATATTTTTATAGATAATTACATTTAATACGTAATTAATTTCTTATAATAATTGTTATATTTTATTGGTCTTAATTTTATGGATAAATATTTGGTTCAGTCATACAGATCCAATGTCAAATTCTCAATTAAAATTATATCTAAAATTTATACACATTCGTATTTTTATAAATCACGTTGTATTGAAATTTTTATAACTAAATCGTATTTTTAAGTTATTTATTACATATACATATTAAAGTTCTTTCCTATGTTGCATTATTTATCAAAATTATTTCGATGACAATTACATTTAATTCTTAATTAATTTTTTATTCCAAAAAATCTCATATCACATTTTTTAACATTAACGGTTAACAAATTTATCTATATTGTTTGAAATGATATAGTTATTAATGGTTTTTGTCCTAACTGTTAATTTTACATTTTCAAAAAGTAATTAACCATACCAAGATATTCTTTGTTATATTTTAATTCAGATTTTATGATATTTTTTCACAATAATATATGAATTGTCTCCCAATTTACTAATTAACTAAAAATTGAGATGATCAATATTAAACTATAATTTCAATCAGAAAATAATTACGTTGTATAAATATTGAAAACCTAAAATATCATAAATTTGATGCAATATCTTTGTCAACCTCGCAAATTATTATTATTATTATTAT
This sequence comes from Ligustrum vulgare, assembly GCA_963555705.1. Taxonomy (NCBI): domain Eukaryota; kingdom Viridiplantae; phylum Streptophyta; class Magnoliopsida; order Lamiales; family Oleaceae; genus Ligustrum; species Ligustrum vulgare. Next base: position 50,528,268 of record OY743174.1, read on the forward strand.
TATTATAATTATTATTATTATTATTATACATGTTATTTTTCATTGTCAATGGTCAAAATATTGAATTTTATCTTTTATATGCATGGTCTCTATTATTAACTTTTTCATCTATTGTTTGAATGTTCAGAGTATATGAATACTGGAGATCCTACATTTAAGTGTTAATTTTGCAAGGCGAATTTTTGGTTCGAGGGGATGGTGAATAATCGTTACCAAACTTGAAGATCATATTCTATAAGGTCAAATTTTATCTGACAGTAATGCAGGATACAAGTTCTTTATTCTAAGGATATCGTTGAGCCATTCGAATTTTAGGATACTTATTAGATTTAAATTTTTTTTTCATTGATGGTGTCATATGTCATGACTATCGATAAGAGTCAGACACAATCATTTTCGCATGTATGACTTCTCCCTAAAAGGTTGATGTTTATACATGAAACTAATAAATGATGAACTTATCTCTTATTTGTAAATGTTATTTATTTTGTTTAAGAATTCATTTAATTTCGAATAGGATTATTTTTATTTAGAAGTTTCTTCCCGTGCATCGCACGGGATGATTCACTAGTTTGATTTTAAAACCAAAAAGCTTATTTAAAAACAAGTTTAAAAACTAGTTTTCCAAATAGACTTTTAACTACCATTATTTTTTATATAATTTAATAGTGCTCAAAATTTTTATTTTATATTTTTATTCATTTTATTTTTTATCCTTTGAAAATAAATGCATTTAGCTCAAAAGTGTAATTTAAATTTGCAATCATATTTTTTTTTTTTTAGTTTGTTTTTATACATTGATTGATAGATTCCTCCTCGTACGACCCGATTCAATGAACCTTGCCATTTACGTCGTCGTCCCTGTTGGAGTGCCAAAAGTCTACACTGCATAGCGTGCTTCGCATTGTCTATTTGTCTTCCGTTTACTGAAAGCATCATATTCTTCCAATTTTACCCTTCTCGAAGCACAAGTCACACACATAATAGTCCGAGGTTTTCATTCCTCTCAATTGTTATCCAAACTGAGTCAGTGTAACTCTCAAAAGCTTCTTCGCCGCCACCGAACACTAGTTGGAAATGGCTACCGACGGGTTCAGGCCACTGGACGAGAAATTACTGCTGGAGTACGTCAAGGAAAATCCAATATTGGCTGAAAAGCTGGGAAATCAGCTTGATAAGCTGGAGATTAAAGAAATAGGAGATGGAAATCTCAATTTTGTGTATATTGTTATTGGCCCCTCTGGCTCCTTCGTTATCAAACAGGTACAATATATATATCCCTGCTCTCAAATCATTATTTAGAATTTGATCGACTACTTGCGATAATAGCAAGTTTCTGTCTTTTATTTTGCTTCCAAATACCGTAGGGATTAGTAATTTTCATGGAAGGAGAATTCTTTTGGACAGCATTTCCCAACTTTATTTTGATATATAGATGTAAGAAACCAGAATGAAGATTTAAGAGAAGAAGGCAATACAAGTTTCTTGGAACTTCTTACACGTGTCTTCTTGTAGAATGAAGATTTCGACCATTTTGATATTCTATTGACAGCGTACTCTAGCAAAACTTCATGATAAAAATCTACCTCGCTAATCAACCCGAGAAAGCTATGTAGTTCTCTAGTTACGAGCTTATGGAAAAATAATAAATACAAGGAGTATGCGTAAAATATTTAATAATACTCATGAAACATAATCTAGATATTATGCTCAGAGTGATACATAGAGCGAGTTGTATGTCGTGACCGTCTCGATTGAAAATGATCATAAAACTTAGAATAGTCTCGTATGGTGAAATGAGAGTCAGACCGCCTAGGTGAGGAATCACTACTAGATGGATGAAAAGCAGGTGCCTCTGATCTCAAGGTGGGGTTCGTTTGCGATGCAGTTGGCGTAGTGACTAAAGGAACCTGTGGTGTGCACGATTCAGATGCAGATGTTCCGGTGGGTGATGAGAAGTCTACTTCAGTGTTCTGCATGCAGTTTTCCAGACCCATCCCATCAATATCACTTTGAATCTGTGCTTTCACCTTATCCTGCCGCAAGGTAGAAGTAAGTGATGGTGGAAGGATGATGAGCTTTCTCCTCACCAAAAAGATTAATAATCAAGTATTCAATGGCAAATCTCAAGGAAGATGTGATTTTCATATTATACTTTGTCTTAATATGGTCTAACAAAAGTTGTTTGACCTTTGATTTCTCTGTACCTAGCTCTACCAGTAGACCATGTGTAAGAAGTTGTGGAACTGTTTCTGCTGATTCATGAAAAGATTGTGCTGTCATTGAAGATGGTGAGGAGCTAGTGTGTGTAGCTGTGGATAGTGCCTCTATAGCATGTACAACACCAGTAGTTGGAGTGATATAGATATGAGGTACCTCAATAGAAGCACGTAGAGGAGGCTCGGATATGGTAGGAACTGCCACTAAAATAGGCTCAGTAGATGTATGAATGATCTGTGTAGCCTCTGTGTGAACCTCTTCCAAAACCTAAAGGTGTGTCATGGTGAAGATGTTAAGATTTAAAAGCTTCTTTCACACACACATATATAGATCATTTCTCAATGACCTCGAGGAAAACTATGAGTCTTGTTCGTTCTCAAACTGTGTATTGTTTGGTAAAAAAAAATTCTTTATAAACAAAGAAGAAAATTGATTTGGGAAAATGTGTGGTTAAAAAGTAGTTTGGGAAAATGTGTTGTTTATAAACAGTTTACCTAATGGTCTCTGCAGGCTCTTCCTTATATTCGTCTTTTAGGGGAGTCATCTCCAATGGCCAAAGAACGTAGCTATTTTGAAACATCAACACTTAATGAGCACGGTCACTTGTGTCCTGACCATGTTCCTGAGGTTTACCATTTCGACAGTTCTATGTGTTTAATTGGTATGCAGTACATTAAGCCTCCTCATATAATCCTAAGAAAGGGATTGATTGCTGGAGTTGAGTATCCATTGGTTGCGGAGCACATGTCAAACTATATGGCTAAAACTCTATTCTACACGTCCCTTTTGTATCTTACAACAACAAATCATAAAAGCGCAGGTAAGCAATTTGCATGGTCTTATACAAATAGGTTTATGTTTTACTGTTTAATAACATATTCACAATTTCAATTTTTTCTATTTTATTTTGTTTTAATGATTATCTGACAGTTGTACTAGAATTTTAGAGTACCCCTTTCCTTTAATTATAAAGCGTGCCTATAGAAAAAATAAAACTATTTATATAAATTCATTATATAAAAATTGGCACATAAAAAAAAAAAAAAATTCAATGTTTTTCTAATATCTTTTTTCATGTCATAAAGAAAATGTACAATTAAAAAACTAAATTTATGCCTACTAGCACATTCAAAACATCCAAAAGCTCATATTTTCTTGAGAAAACATAATTCAAATCAATAATATCTTTGACAGACCATATGAGTTGACCTAAAAAAGAAGACATCAACTCCTCAAATAATATCATATGCAAGCCTGGAAATGCAACAAATTATTTAAAATTAGTTCTTCTTGCATTTTTTGAAGATAAATCACTAATGAATTACTTGTAATCAATATTTTCTATCAAATCATATTCAATGAACATCAAAGCTAGTTCATTCAATTTTTCTTGTGACATGGTTGATCGCAAATAAGACTTCAATAGCTTCAATTTTGAAAAACTTATTTCAACATATGCAACTATAACAAATATTGTCAATAAAATTCTAGAAGTATAAATGCATTTAGAAAACAGTCCAACATTTTCAAATAAACCAAGCCAATATATCAAGAGCTGTATTTTTTTCTTTTGATAAAAGATTTTGCAAAATATTTAGCTCTTGAAACAATTCTTGAATGTCAAGATCACAAAAAATTCATGCCTTAGAACAATATGAAGATGATAACAACATGCTTTCAAATTAGCATCATCTAATGAATTCAACTTTTCTGAAGAAAATAGAAATTCAATTTTTTTTTCATATGTAATGAATTGATCAAATCTTCTCTCTAGCGATTCATTTGCTTGGTCTACTATATAGAAAAAATAATTGGTTCTAAAAGAATCTTCAGGTGATTGTGTTTCTTGTACCAGTGTCATCTACTATATAAATTAATTTTGTTAAGGAAAAAAAAAGGCTGAAATAAAAATAATATAACTTACTATATTTTTCATTTTTGGTGCCCTGTTCGTCGCACATCTTGCACGGCCTTAGGGCCGCCCTCTGCTGGTAGCTTTCTGTTTAGTCATTGCAGGCCCCTAACCTACTAATAATTCAATTGCTCATGTTACTTTTTGTGTTCCATGCCTTAGTTTAACGACCTTCACACCTTATCTTTTCTGATCAGCACCACCGTCATTTCCGTTCATACTCTTAGTTCTCTTCCTGGTTCAATTCACCGCTAGATTTAATAAATAATAATGGGTTTCAGCTCGAACATCAAGTAATGTTGGAAGTAAGAACATACCTACTCGGCTGATTTTGCACAATGATGGGGAAAATATATCCTTGTTAGTGAATGAATCTTAATCATAAATGCCTGGATATGCATTCCTTATTAATACGTTGATGCTTGTGCAGTTGCTAAATACTGTGGAAATGTGGAGTTATGCAGACTTACTGAGCGGGTTGTCTTTTCCGACCCTTACAAAGTGTCTGAAGATAATCGTTGGACATCTCCTTTTCTTGATTCTGATGCCGAAGCAATTCGGAGGGACAACATTTTGAAGCTTGAAATTGCTGAGCTAAAATCAAAGTAATCTGCAGCATTAAATTTTAATTCTTCATACTGCATTTTGTTAATTTTTCAATAGAACGTGGAATTTTTCCTTACATTTGTTTGGTACTCTATCAGATTCTGTGAAAGAGCCCAAGCTCTTATACATGGTGATCTCCATACAAGTTCTGTAATGGTTACTGCAGATTCAACTTATGTTATAGATCCAGAATTCGGTTTTTATGGGCCAATGGGATTTGATATTGGAGCTTTTGTTGGGAATTTGATTTTAGCTTACTTTGCACAAGATGGACATGCTGTCGATGGGAATGATCGAAAGGTGACTCCATGTCCCTTTTCATCTCCACTAATTTTCTGACTATCTATCTTGAGTTTTTTGCAGTAATTCCCTGCTTCTCTTGTATATGTCTTTTTTTTTTTTTTTTTTTTTCATGATATTCTGTTTTTAGACATAAGCATCTATTCAGTTTGCTCCTCTCTATCCAACTCCTTAAACTTGGCATCTTTTAGAATTTTCCTTCTCCTGCTTGCTTGCTAGATTGCTTCCACTCCAGTTAAGAGTCTTATCATGGATATAGTAAATAAATTACTTGTATCTACAGTTTATGATGAGAGGAAATGCCTGAAATTAATAAATATATCTGTTGCATACTCGACACACTTGGTTGCATAAATCTACCCCACCCTGGATTTTTAGTTTGAAAGCAAGATTTATAGTAAAAAAATTCAATCTTGTTAGTGAGGTTCTTGGACGAATTTGTTTCTGGAGTAAAGTTGAATGGCTGTTTTGAGATATATGCCCTTAACATGTATCTGCAGAGTTAATCCTTAGTGTGGCTACGTGTTGTAGTAAACTAGTACCATTAGCCCTTTCATAAGAATCACAAGATGTCCAGCAGAATACTTAATGAACTTGATTCAGTCGCTTATCTGTGATTTTTTTTTTTTTTTTTTTCCTAATGCAGCCTTATAAAGTATGGATTTTGAAGACTATAACAGAGACTTGGAACCTCTTCTATAAAAAGTTTAATGCTCTATGGGATGAACACAAGGACGGTCCTGGAGAGGCATACCTTCCAGCAATTTATAACAATCCAGACGTACATTTGCTGGTAAAACAGAAATACATGAAAGAACTTTTCCACGACTCTCTTGGATTTGGCGCTGCCAAAATAATAAGGTTAGACGGGTTTATCTCCTCCGTGAATTAGATTCTCAACGTTGCGTCTTTATTGTGCCTTCTGCTGATTTTATCTCATATTTGCGGTGCTTATTGGTGTTGAGTTTATATCATAATATCGGTGTTCGTACATCACAAGCTTTTGTTGCTCATTTATGGGAATTTTTTATGGGAGAATGTGCGGTTGAAAAGTGATTCAAAAGTTTGAAAAGTGGTGGGTCCCATTTAGAAATATGTGGTTGAAAATGTATGTAAGAAAATTCTGAACAAAACCAAACAAGCTCTTAATTGGTATTATCATTAAAGATCAGCTCGAGTTTTCCCTGACATCAGATAAACACACATTCTTGATTTTCAGGAGAATTGTGGGAGTAGCTCACGTCGAAGATTTTGAATCAATCAAAGAGGCTAAAAAACGAGCTGATTGTGAACGAAAAGCTCTTAACTTTGCCAAGAATCTTCTGAAGGGGAGAAAAAAATTCCAAAGCATCGGTGAAGTGGTTTCTGCAATGGAGCAACTGGATTCACAATAACTAGTTATCTACATGATTCTCATCTTCACAACCAAGGTTTTTCTTATGATTATATATTTGGTAAAGATTAAAATCAGATTTTTAGTGAATTTTGATAAAAGTTAATGTGATGTGTGATTAAAAAGTTGTATATTTGGTAAAGATTAAAATCAGATTTTTAGCGAATTTTGATAAAAGTTAATGTGATGTGTAATTAAAAAGTTGTATATTTGGTAAAGATTAAAATCAGATTTTTAGCGAATTTTGATAAAAGTTAATGTGATGTGTGATTAAAAAGTTGTATATTTGGTAAAGATTAAAATCAGATTTTTAGCGAATTTCGATAATGTGATGTGTGATTAAAAAGTTGTGGGACCCACGAAATATATGATTGTGATTAATTATTGAATATGATTTTGATAAAAAAATAATCGGGCTCTAGATCTTTCTTATTTCTCAAAAAACTTTATATTTCATATTCTGAACAAAGAATCTGAGGCTGGAATATTACCATATTTGGCCTTGTAATCCGCCCAAACCTCATCCAAAGGTTTTCCCAACAACTCGAGGAAATAATCATCTCTATACACGTATCTCATTTTATTGTTCAATGTAGCAGTAAACCCGGGTCTTAAACTGTCACAATATTCTAAAAATCTCTCTGTGACACTATATCCCTCGTCCCATTTTTTACCTATGCCTGGACTAGGACTCTTCTCGTAATTAATATTCGATTTTACCATCACGTAATCTGCCATTCCTTCGGTTAATCCACCGGGGGCGGTCCCGTTACCGGACCACTGGAATATGTGTGTCATTTCATGGTACATTAATGAAGTGAACCCAATTCTTGCCTTCCCTGGTGGAAAGGATTGTATGGCTAATTTAGCACTGATGTAAATGTTGTCACCGCTCGTTTCACCTAGTGCGTCGTCGATATCTGAGATGTATACGTTCAAGACCGGCACCTTTTTTCTCTGAGCATCGGTAGGTTGATCGAAGATTTTCCATATGAAATTATTGATAACACCCATTTGTTGTAGGGTGTATGGAACCCCGATTTCTTGGTCGAATCGTCGTCCGCCTGGGTGGTTTGGGACTGTGTTTGTGACAATGTATTTGACTGCATAAAGGCCTTGTGATGCTGTAGTCGAAGAAAGAACAAAAAATAAGTCGTACTCAAACATAGATTGAAAACATTTTCCTAGAAAATGTTACATCAAGGAAAAATATTTTTAACCTTTTTGTGTTTAATTGTAACATTTGGTCTAGAAAATATTTTCTAGATGTAAGCATGTAAAACACAAACATGCCTATTTTCTTTCTGTTGCAATTGGTGAAAAATTTTGCATGAAAAAGAAAAAAAGTTTCATGGAAAATATTTTTCCACCCACCGCATTGAAATTTGTTTGTTTTGAAGAAAAAAATCTCCATTTTCTTGTGTGGAAAACAAATTCCTTGAAACACTTTACAATCAAACACATAATGTGAAAAATGAGAATGAAAAATATTTTTCTTTTACCAATTTTTTTTTTTTTTACCCCCAATCAAAGACAACCTAAGATTAATCAAATTCATACCTGACATCATCATCAGTGTTAAAAGGACAGTCCGAAACACAGAAGAATTCGAGGACTTAGCCATTTAAAACTTGTGGTATTTAATTTGTTCAAGATTTATGAAGTTTTTCATCCTTATATATTGATGGATTGGATTACCAAGATGCATAAAATTGTAATAAGATTCATTTGGTATATAAGATTTGTAAAATCTGAAAAATAGATTTCAAATTTTAATAACAATTAAAAACTGGATTTGTAAAGTTAAAATTTTCAAAATCTTCCACAAATTTATTTTCAACTACGGATTTTTATGGAATCCATCACAAACTTTTTATAATTCTCAATCATACATCTCAAAAACTCAAAATTCATCCAAAAATTCTTACACCAAACAGGCTCTAGATGATAAAATTATCATTCATGCTCACTATTGACATTTGATAATAATATGATGTAACATTAAGCATCTATTCTTTAACACAATTATTACAATTTATTAATCAATTTATAAACAATACAATTTTTCAAACAATCTTTTTAACCACACATTTTCTCTCTTCACTTTTTAACCACATATTTTACTTTAAAAACATAAATAAACAAATATATAATATAGTATGTCTCGTGAATATAATTTTTTTTGATACAAAGTTGGGAACTTAACGGTGGGGAATTGTTGCCGTTGACACACAAAAATACGAGGAAAATTATGCAACTCCCTAGATGTAATGTATTGTAATTGAAAAATACTTGATTTTCATTCTATTCGTAATATTACTGGATTTCATTCCATGACTTTAGAAAAATACCGAATTCTTATGAGAAAGAGTGTAATATTTAATTGACATCATTATATAGGAATTTTTTATTTTAGGAAAGATGTTACCATTTGTTTAGAAGATTAAATTAGGAAATTAAAAATCTCCTAAGATCTTTGCAATTTGGACAGATTTTTCAAAATGGAATAAAATCATGATTGGCTACTGAAAAGTCCATACATTCAAAATAACACCATGATTAATTGTAATATATTACAAAGTTATTTGTAATCTTACAGGGCATGTAATTGCAGTACAATAGAAAAATTATACATTGCGTGCAACATATAACGAAGGTCGTTAGATTTAATTACATTACATTACATTGCATGTAAGTCTCATGTCGATTTATAATACATGGCATATAAGAATTCGAATCCCGTAATTTCACCAAACCAAACCACACCACACCACACCACACATTACATAATATTTATTTTAAATACATTACAGACAGTGTAACATTACAACGGCGTAAGATTACATTACATTACAATGTATTTAATGTAATATTCATTAAAATACCATAATCATTATTGTAATGTGTAATATTCATTACATGTATTGTAATATTTATTACACATGTGATATGTATATTAATGTAATATTCGTTAAAATATCATAATCGTTATTACAATTATTGTAATATCATGACATAGAAAATTGACTTCCCGTATTATTAAACTAATTTAATAATTATAATTTTCATATTATTAGTTGACTTTAAAGGTAATCACACCTCTAATTTAATCTCTTAAATAAATGGTATGTAACGACCCAAAAAATTTGTCTGATTATTATATTAAATTATTCACATTTAACGGGACCCACTCGAAGGTCAAATAGAAATTTTAATTTATTTGACTTATTTAAAGGGGCATATTCGACATTAAATTAGACTTAAATTTAGTTAACATATTATCAACGAAAAATAAATAAGAATATTACATATTACTTTCAGTATTTTTTTATCGATTCCCTAATTGGGAAGATATAGATTGAAGTGTATGTAATGTACTTCAAAGTGGAACTAAGAATTCATTCTAACGTTGAAAAATAATATATCAAAGTTAAACAGTAAACTTTTGGTTAAAATAATAATAATAATAATTAAAATAATATAATAATATATATAATCAATTAGACGTAACTTTGATTATATATATATATATATTATTATTATTATTATTATTATATGATTTATTAACGACAAATAATATGTATAGTTTCGGCTCGCGTAAATTCATACTTTTGTTATCGGTTTTGATTATTCGAGAATACTATCATGTAGAGCATTGAATGACCTTCAAAATGGTATATTGTAGACACGTATTCGGTTGACGTACATGTCCCGAAAATTTTAATAAAGAAGGTTGGCACTTGAAAGTTTAGTTTTAAACGACTTATTTTGACAAAACGACTTATTTTGACAAATCGCAACTTTTGCTATAGTTGACCATATTGCGTTTCGGCAAGGATACGAGAAACAAGATCGTGAGTATTTGAGAATGGTACATTGAAAGTTCAATTTTGATCATAATAAGATTACCGAAAATCAAGACGAAATTAGCCACTTGAAAAGAAATTGAAATAAAATAGTTTTAAGTGACTAACTTTGACGAGCGATAACTTTTACCTCGATTATCGATTTTATTATCCGAAAAATATCGTTGTAATGTATTTCTTGAGAACTTCATATTAGCCACAATAACTCTCTATTTCGACTTCATTTCATCCTATATTTTTTTAGAGTCATTTTGAAGTTTTTATTAATTTTTTGGGACTAAAATATAAATTTTATATTTTTTTGGGACTAAAAGAGTAAATAAACTAATTGCAGCTTAGCCCTCAATAAAAACTATAAATACGCATATTTGCGAGAAGAATACGGAGAGTCGAGAGAGAGAAAAGAGGGGGGTCGACCCCCCCCCCCCCCCATATGAGTTGGGGGGGGGGGTCGGCCCCCCTTTCTCTGTAAAGGTAACTTTTTTTATATATATTAATTAATTAATTGTTATTATAATATAACATAATAAGTTTTATATTATTAATATTATGATTATTATTTTGATTATGAAATTAGAATAAATACTTTATGTGGTATAATAAAGCAAGTTAATCCTTTTAAATTAAAGTTGGTCTCTATAATTATTTTAGTTAAATATATTACACCAAAATAGTTCACTTTAATTTTCTTGGATCCTAATTTATATTTAGTAATTGAAATATAATATAGCCCCGTTTGGTGGAGATTAAAATTAGATTTTTAGTAGATTTTGATAAAAGTTGATAAGATGTGTGGTTGAAAAGTTGTAGGTCCCACAAAATCTGTGGTTTAGATTGATTGTTGACTTTGACTTAGATTAAAATCTAGATTTTAATTCCTACCAAACAGGGGCATAGTATCACGTAATTAAATTATAATTTATATATATGGTAGGCAAGGAGTGGTGATCAATCTAATTTGACTCCAAGCGGATTAGTGGTACCAAATATTGTGGAATAAAGTCTTTAACTCTAGGAGACTTAAGGAGTGAGGTAAGTAACATTTCAACTACAATGCAAAACATAATATTTATATTATTATGTGCTCTTATGTGATTATGTGAAGTATATTGTTGGTGTAATATACGTGGAATATGATGTGACAATTATCTGTATATGGTGAAAGCATGCGAGACGTAATTTGATGATATGTTATTAATGTACATGAATATCATTGGAATGCCATATGATGTGGTTGTATGACGTAAAATTGACGGGTGAAATATATGTTGGCATTCATGGGCATTGACACCTACATTGTGTGGACTTAGAAGAAGTCCTTCATAAATGATAAAGAAATAGATAAAGAGTATATGAAAATATATGGAGAGAGAATGATGTGGATGATAGTGGAATCTCCATACGAGTGTACCGTACTTTACTTCGCGTCCGGATATATACACTCGCTTGAGACTCCCGACGGTCATTAAGGGTAGTCGATGATGGGGTGTTGGCGGTCCGGCGCCGGTATACTGGCTGTGTCGGGAGGTCTCTTGGTGGCCTTGGGACTGCGGATCGGCACGTCGAGCGTCGTATATAATAGACTAGGCCTGATTGATATAATATAATTCCCGGTGTAGTGTCTTGAGTCTCGGTGGGCGATGACGGACCACATGCATTGGAAGGAGCATGTTATCGACCATGTTTATATTTGAGCTCATATGGTACAACGTAGTGGGATTCGGGCCCAAGTAGGAAATGTGGATAAATTGAGATGACGAGAAGGCACGGAGCCTGGTGATCAGATAATTTTGAGAAAGTGAATTGAAACTCATGCGCATGATCATGCATATGTTACTTGCTGAGCGTTAGCTCATTTAGTTTTGCATTGTAGGTATGACAGTGCATGGATTGGAGGCTGGTGTGAACTCTCAAATGACGGGACCATTGTGTACTGGGTACCTGATCGTGCTTCATGGGCCTCTCACCAGGGAAACCCCAAAAAGGTCCAACTACTTTAATTAAGTTTATTTCTTTCCAAAATAGTTAAATATTTTAAATAGCAAATTTCCGGCTATCTTTCGCTATCCGCGCTCTGTTCCCTGTTGAAACAAATATTTTTATATCAACTACTAGTTATAAAGTTTTTATATTATAGTTAGTTTATTTTTTTTTTCTTCTAATTAAATTACAAATGATATTTCAGAGAAAAATACTTATTTTTAATAATGTTCAATTATGCTTTAAAAATAAAATTCAAATTTATATTTAGAGCGGGTGGATAAAATACTGTAAGGCCACTTTTCATATTCCCTGCAATTTTAAATTTCACGTCATATTTATGTTAATGTTGTTTGAAATTGAAATTTAATTAATTTTACGTCAATGATTTGGAATTATTTTGCAATGAAAGGATTTGGACGCCGTCTCGCTCAATGTGCCAATTAGAAAATTATAAATTTGTCTACTTGCAATTTATGTGAATAATTGTTTTATTTCCAAAGCTTGTCAATTCCTATTTTTGTCAAATTATTTTAAGTGGTAAATTTTAGGATATTTTGTAAATTTATGATAGATGTGTACTTAATTTTGAAACTTAGGGAGAATGAGGGACTAAATTGCAAATATCTTAAAGATTACACTTAAACCCTAACCTAACCCTCATTCTCACCCTCTCACTCACGGTCTCTCTCTCTCACACCCGACATCTCTCTCTCTCGGCGCTCTCTGCACGTCGCTCTCACCTCCCTTACTCTCACCTCTCGCCTCTCGGTCTCTCCCTCTCGCAGCCCTTGATCGCCACCACACCGGCGGTAAGGCTCCTATTTCCCCTTTCTCTTCACCGACGCACCACACACACACCCACGCAGTAACGCCCACTGCACACGAACACACACTCGTATTTTTTATGTATGTGTGATGTTTATGTATGTCTCTGTGTAAGTATATATTGATGTGTATATATATATATATATATATAGAGGTATAAATTATACAATGGATTTTCAGAATTTCCTGACCTCAGTTGGTGAATAATGTGTATATATGTGTGTATATATATATAAAATTTCAGATTTATTAATTTATATGGATTAATTTCACATTTTCCAAAATTTATGAATTTGTTAATTCAATTGAAATGTTTACTGTCATTTTTGAAAATTTACATATTTCGAATAGTTAGCATGTTAATTGAAATTGTCTTTGTGAAATTCAAGTTGTGATGAAGATTCCATAGCTTTAATTAACCTTTGTGCAAGGTGATTAGTTAGATTTCAAACAATGGTTTAATCTCTTATTCCGAAGGAAGTAGGATTTGTGTTTGACGTAGCTTAAGATTCCTATTGATTTGAATTGTAAGTCACATGAAAGTCTCAACCTCAGTTACAAGTGTTAAATATGATTTTTGAACTGAATGCGATTTTTATGTATTAATTTCAAATATGGAAATTTTATGATGATACTAATATCTATAAATATAGATATCGAATGTATGTAAATTTCAGACTTTAAATGGTCATATTATTTAATTGACTTTCTATTGGTTCAATGTTGATTTTTAAATGGAAAATTTCAAATTTAGGGATTTCAAATAATCAAGTTTTCTGAACTGAATTTTAATGTACATTTTTATTATAATTGTTATTTTCAGATTTATGAGTAATTAGGACGCTAATTGAAATTGTTCATGTGACAATTAAGTTGTGATAATATTGAGTAGTTTTGACTTTTGAATAATTTGATAAGTAAGATTTCGATGTTTCTTACCCTTGAATTTAAACACTTATTTCGAATGTGATAGTATATGTGTTTGACATGATTTAAGGACACGTTTGAGTTAAATTGCGAGTCTAATAGAAATGTTAACCTCAGTTATGAGTTTTGTTTATAATATTGAATAGGATGATGAACGTGTTTGTTTCAAATCTAAAGTTGTACCTTATTTATGAATTGATATAATTAGGAAGTTTGGTACATTGACGTCACGGGCATCCGAGACTTTTCCACTTGCAAATTCAGAAACGGTAAATTACTAAGGACTGCAGGTAAGTAAACTTCCCCCTATTTTCATCAAAGTTGAATGTAAATGTGAAAGTTATGTGTAAATGACTGTCTTACAACTTACTTACTTTGATGAATTTCATTTACTTTGTGAAAGTATATGTTATTATGAAGAATGTTCAAGCATGCACATTATCATGTCATTGTATCATCAAACATGCATTGGCATCGAAATTGGGAAGTGAAATGTTTTCAAATGAAAGAAATGTGTCAAGGTGCAAGTTTGTTCAAAAGTTATGTATCCCAAGTTTTTAAAGAAAGAATGGGTGTACTTCTAGTTCATGAAAGTTGCGAGTGGGAAATGGGGCGCGGGGGACCGGCGTACCAGAAATTAAGTCGCTCTGCGACGGAATGTTCAACCGTTTACGGTGGACTGTTAAACCGCTTTGCGGTGGGAAAGTGAATGTTAAACCGCTTTGCGGTGGGAAAGTGAATGTTAAACCACTTTGCGGTGGAAATGTGAATGTAATCTGGTTCCAAATAAGAAATTGCCCACTGTATTCTGATTGACTAGAAGTTACATCAAGTGAGCTCACGATGGAAATGAAGTGAAAGTTTTGAAATGTTAAGTGAAAGTTTGAAATGTTTGAATGTTCTGGAAAGTAAAGAAATAGGGGATACATATATGAAATTTTTTAAAATGCATTCATGCATACAGTTTACTTACTGAGCTTTAGCTCACCCTAATCCCTCCCCAACATTTCAGGTGATGAAAGTTAGATGATCAGAGGGGAGCACTCGGCGACTGACTCAGACAGTACCCGCTGTCGCCATTATTTAATAAAGTTAAATTTATTCAAGTTATTATTTAAATTTATTCCTTAATTCATTATTATTGATAACTGTTTGGTTGAAGTTGGTTTTAATTAAGCATGGATGACGTATTAGAGATTAAATTACTTCTTATTTCATTTGTCAATGTTTGTTGATATTTTTGGAAAATCTTATGCTTGAGGAGTTGGGGAATGAATGAATTGGTTTTGGCGATGACGAATGTGATTGAGATGTGATTGATGTTTTAAATTTTTAAAATGGTTTTGATGTCCCTCTACAGGTTGGCTATGTCCAATTTAGAGAGGAGACTCTACCGAAATTTCATTAAAATTTTGAAATAGATAAATGAACATTTTAATTGTGTAAACTATTTAATTCCGCATTTAATGTGAATGGAAGTTAACACGCCTAGGTTTTAGACTCTTAAACTTGGGGTGTTACAAATACTATTTTATTCGTTTGAAAAATCGAAATATGACGGAAAAATAAATAAATTTATAGAAAATGGAAATGAATTTGGGACGTTACATGGTAACTACATGCCTAAATAATATGTTCCATAATTAATGAAGTCAATCAAATAATAGACACTTTCTTATGGAATTCAATATTTTTCTAAATAGTTTTTATCTAAGAAGGATTGAAGGAAGTGGAAATTACACCGGGACATGGATATCAACTTCACAATCCAAAATTAAGATTTACAAGTTAATTATACACAAATCAGGTCACTTTTAATTATTAATAATGATTTTATATTTATTAAATTATCCCATATTCACACCCACCACATCATCCGGATCTACAATTCAGATTCTGTATTTCAACACCAATCAAGGAAGAATCGTGCTCCACAAAATTCACTCGTAAGGCTCCATCGCCTCCGCCACATAAACAAAGATCACCCCCTTCGGAGATGGCGGGCTCTTCCATGACCGGCCACTAGCGACTCTCAATCTTCATCTCTTAACCTACTTTAAATCTCTACTATTTCTTACATATTCAAGTTGCAGATCTGAATATTAGATCAAGTAGTCACCCGGTGAATTCGACAGTGGTGAGTTCGACTTTTGGCGGATGATTTATGGCGGAATTTGGTGGAGAATCTGTGGCTGTAGTGGGTGGTGGTGGATCTGTTGTGATTGTCGTTGGTGGTGAGGTGTTTGCAGTCTTGTTGGTGGTGGCGAAGCAGTGACGATTTTGGTGCAGGTGGTGGTTATGGTAGCAAAGTGGAGATGGTGTCGGTGACGGTGGTGATTGTTGGTGGTTGCAATAAGGTTGGATAGAGTGGTGGTGATCGCTAATGATTTTTGCTGGTGGTGATTTGTCTATTTTTCAGTGTAGTGGTGGTGCAGTCGTGAGTTGTGCCAGTGGTGGTGGTGGTGTGATGGGTGGTATGACGGTGTAGCGGTTTGTGGCTTTATGGTGGTGATAAGGCGGATCTGTGTGTGGTGTTGATTTGTGATGGTGGTTCCGATGGAGGCACTAGTGGATGTGGGGTTGGGATTGGGGCGGTGGTTGGTTGGTTGGTTGGGCGATAAAGGATAATTGTGATCCACAAAATAAGTTGTGACTAATTAATTGTTGTGACCTTAATTTGTGAACTATAAAATTTGTGATTTATGACCAAGAAATCGATTGTGACCAGTTAAATCGATAATTTGTGACAAAAAAAAGTCAACAAAATAATTTTATAAATTGTGACCTATAAAATTTATGATCTGTGATAAAGAAAACTAGTCATTTGTAAAAATTGTGACTTAAAAAAATTCTTGATTTGTATCCGAAAAAAAATTGTGACTAATGAAATTTGTGATTTGTGACCAATAAAGAAATTGTGACCACTGACTCGAGATTTGCGACCGAAAAAAATTGTGACCTACGAAATTTGAAATTTGTGATTGAGAAAAAAATTGTGACTTGTGACCACTAACAATAAAATATATAATTAATTATGGCCTGATTTTTGAAATTAAGCCTTAAGTTTCACTACTTGTAACTTGTAAGGATTGGAAAAGTGGCAATGTGTTGAATAGAGTCAGTTCATGTTCATTCAATTTGACTATTTGGTTTGTGGTCCTCGTGGATTAAGTCGAGTCAACTCATTTTTTTTTCATAATTAGTAAAACAAGCAGAGGGAGGGAGGGAGAGAGTCTGCTTGTGGGCCCGTGAGAAAAATTCGAGCTCGACTTGAACAATGACTGATCATGATATGAACCTGAGTCGCCCATGGAGCAGGCCAGGATGAGTTGAACCAATGATAGACTTGACTCATTGCAACCCCAGATCATATCACGACTCATTATATTATATATACATTCACAGTCCCGCTCTGTTGCCCATCGTGGGCAACATAACAAGTGCCTACATTCAATGAAAAATAGTCAAGTGTCGAATTTTAACTATCAAAGACACTTGGCTGTTTTACATTGGAGGTTGGCAGTTTTATATTGCCCACGGTGAGCAATAGAGCATTTTCATATACATCTATTTATGTATTTATCATGTCATCGATAAACTTGTAGTCCTCTTAAATTTTGAGTAATCTTTCTATCATCGCATGTGATAGTAAAACTGATGCATTGCGTAGATTGTGCAGTGGGCTAATTAGGGCGAGTCATATGTTTAAATTTAAAATTTTTAAATAAGGTACTTCAATACTATTTTGCTAAACCCTACAGAATGAATCTTCATTTGGATGGCAAAGGTTTGACAGGAGAGAAGAGGCATAGCTTCATGTGGCATTCGTCTTTATAGAACCTATAGTATGAGAGCTTCCTTTTTGTGCTTCCGACATCGGGATACAAGACACACAAAAAAACTAACCAGAAGAGTTGCACCAATTACACCACCAATTTTGCCTCCGATGGTGACGATTCAGGCCTTGGATCTGCACAACATCGAGCATCCGACTTGCATTGAAGAAGCAACACGCACAAGCCAGCAACGATCATCGGTCTTGCGGTGGTTTTTTTTTTTTTTTAATTTGAGGTGGGAAACGACGATATCGTTGTTTGTGTGGTGCGATATTTTTGTGAATCTTTGGGTGCAATTATCTGCATCTACTTTTGGGTTTTGGTCTATTTGATTTTTCTACTTGGTTTCTACATCCATTTTGATTATTGTTTTGAGTTGCAATGGTGATGATTCATGGTGGTGCTAGAATCCTATAAATCCTACAAAATGAACCTTCATTTGGGTGGCAAATTTTTGACTGGATGGTGAGGTAGCTTTGGGTGATGTGCAAGCAAAGATTGTGGGTGAATTGGTGGTTCGATGAAGATGTTTTTTTGTGGCAATGGTCGGAGGTGGTGATAATTTACAATTAGTTACAATTGTAATTGATTACAAAAAGTAATTAAGTTATAATTGCAGTTGTAATTAAGATGAATGTAACTAATTCTATTAATTTTAGATTTTTTTTCATGTTTTACAAATTCACTTGTTACAATTGTAATTAATTGCAAAATTGAAATAAAGTTATGATTATAATTAATTGTAAGTTATAATTGATTACAAAATATAATTAAGTTGTAATTGCAGATGTAATTAAGTTGAATGTAACTAATTCAATTAATTTTTAGCAAAAAATACGTCATGTTTTTACAAATTCGTTAGTTACAATTGTAATTAATTGTAAATTGAAATAAAGTTACAATTGTAATTAATTATAAAACTGAAATAAAGTTACAACTGTAATTAATTGAAAAACCTGATTTTGATAATTACTTTTGACATTTTTTGCAATAAATTACAATTAACCTTATTACAAACAGGGTGGCTATATTGTCAGTACAAAACTTAAATTTTACACCACATTTTAAAGTAATTTATTTATTGACTAAAATACCCATAAATTAAATTACGAAAATATCCTTTTATTTTTCTCTCACTATTTTTATATATACCACAATCTTTCAAATAAATTTATTTTCTTTTCTTCTTTATACTTTAACACCAGTGGATTGAAATAACTCCCAAGCATCTTTCGCTAAATGATTGAAGTTTTTCCCATAAACTAAGCATACTTGTTGAACCATCAAACTAAAAATTCTACTAGAAGAAACAGAAAATCAACACAGCAAAGCAAACACTCATTTTGGCCAATCTTTGACTGTGATAAATAAAAAATTTAGTGGGTGAGATTTTTGCTTGGCAGCCACCCCATGTCCAGATCGACGGTGAAGAAACTGAATATTTTGGCTTCGCTGTAGATGCACGGAGACGTTTAAGTCCATCGGCCAGGGAACTGATTGGAGAACTCTTTAGCAAAAAGGTGAACAACAAAGAGGAAATCCTAAAAGATGCTGAAAACTGGTTGCCATTATTTGGGGAACTAATCATTTTATTTTATTTTTTTTAACTTGGGGAACTAAACAAAGAGGAAATCGTGAAAGATGTTGAAAATCGGCGTACGTTTTCATCTTCTTCTTTTTTTCTTTTAAATTTAAACAAGGGTATATTTGCATTTGTATTGTGGTGTAATTATAAAAAGGGAAATTATATTCACACCACAGTTATTGTTAATGACACCACATTTTAATTGCAATAAATGTCCCTATCGTTTTGCTTATTTTGACAATTACTCTCTTATTTTTTTTTTGTCATATTCTTATCTGTAATCATTAATTAATTAATATATTTTATCTTTATTAACAATTTTATTTCAAATATTCTATTACTAGAAAAAATATTTTTTGATTTCTTGTAATTATTTTTTATCTTGCTTATCTAAAGATAAGAGAGGTAAATAAAAATTGTCTTCACTCCTAAAAAATTCTTTAGCCATTATTTGCGAGATAAATTGTGTTAATTAATAAAAATCGAGAATAAAAATAAGACAAAAAATTTAAGAGTTATAATTGCAAAAAATAATAAAAATTAAGGATTATGATTGCAATTAAATTGTGGTGCACTTAACAAAAAATGTGGTGTTAATATAATTACCATTATTAAAAAAATATTTTATTAGTGGTGTTAATATAACGTGGTGTGTTAAATAGATTTTATGGTAGTAATATATTTTGTCTTACAAATATTTCAAATCTAAATATTTGTAATTACGAACTTAACTCTTGTCCGGTTGTGCTCAAGTTTAAACCAAATTTTTGGGAAAATAGATCTTGTATTTTTTTTTTTTTTTTTTTTGAAAATGTGGTTAAAAAGTAGGATTTTTTTTTAAAGATTTACTTGTAAAACTATTTTAATAATAAAATATGTGATTAAAAATGAGCTTGAAAAAAAATGAATTTTTAAATAACGAGGTTCAAATAAGGGTACATTGATATAAAATTTTGGTTGGGCACCATGTCAGCAAACGAGTTGAAAATATTGTTTAACACTGTGCAATAAAATGCTATCATTCTCAGTTATAACTGTAGGCGATCGAAATTAATTCTGTCGCAATTAATAAAAATATATTTCTCTCTTATTTTCAATCAAAATATATAAAAAAAATCCCAATTGTAAAATAAGTTTTTCCTCAAAATACAATTTTAATGGATTCCAATCAGGGGCTAAATGTAAAAGTATATTTTTAATTCAGTTTATCAATTAACATAGCTTATAGTAGCAGTAATCCAAAATTTACATGCGTGCAAGTTCAGAAAATCTAGATTATTGGTTCTATACTCAATAAAATTGACGCTTTTCCGTAATTCCGTATAAATTAACATAGCCCAGTTAAAATCAATTTTTTGATAAAAGTTGAAGGAGTGTATAGTTGAAAATTATGAGTCTAATAAAATATGAATTTAAAATTAATTGTTCACTTCTGTTGACGCCACCAGCCTCTGGGGTACTTACGGCTCGGCCAACACACGGATTGTCCACCGCATGGTGTGGATTTGTTCCACGCGAGGTGGACGCGTCCTCAGGGGGTTTCGAACCTTGGACCTTTGGAATATATGAATTCCAAAGGCCTCCCTGGTAACCACTAAGCTAAACTCGGCCAACACACGGATTGTCCACCGCATGGTGTTGATTTGTTCCACGCGAGGTGGACGCGTCCCCAGGGGGTTTCGAACCTTTGGAATATATGAATTCCAAAGGCCTCCCTGGTAACTAGCTTAGTAGCTTAGTGGTTACCAGGGAGGCCTTTGGAATTCATATATTCCAAAGGTTCAAGGTTCGAAACTCCCTGGGGACGCGTCCACCTCGCGTGGAACAAATCCACACCATGCGGTGGACAATCCGTGTGTTGGCCGAGCCGTAAGTACCCCAGAGGCTGGTGGCGTCAACAACTTCTATTTAAATTTCATTCAACTATTTATTTATTTATTTTTGAATACAAAGCACACCCCCCCCCCACCCTCCCTCCCAAATCCAGGATGTAATCCTGTTAAGGGGTGAGCCCATTCAACTATTTAGTTGAACCAAATATAGACGTAATAAGTTTATATAAAATTTTGTTCCGGACACCATGTCAGCGAACGATTCAAAAAATACCGTTCAACCTTACATGCAAGAAAATGCTATCAATCTTGATTTTAACGATAGGTGATCGGAAAAGTAATGTTATATATCAAAATTGACTACTAACAGTCGTCAATGTTTCTTCGATAAATTACTGTGTCCAATAATGCATCCTATTTTCATAAACAATGTCTCAAAAGTCTCGACGTCTGCTAGACCGATGATACTCACAAATCAAATAACATTGTTGTGAATGGAATTATGTTCATTGACTAAGTTTATGTTCTCAAGGGACAATTTTCTTGCAACCCAATTCGTGTGGGGGTGTCTGCAACTAACGTGAAGTTGAACAAATGGAAGTGCCATTAAGAGCTGTGGGTTTTTTCTTGGACAATGGGACCAATCTAGACAGGGAAAATTACACAAAATCTTACAATTTAGGTTTAAAATTTTTAAAATCATGTATCTATAAACTATTCTTAAAAATCAGATATCCTCCCCCTTCTATTTTATTCTTCTAAATCATCATCATCAGTCCTGCCCAATTCCTTCTTCCTCGATCTCACTTTGGATCGTCACCATCACCGCATCCTCGCCGTCATCCACTCCCACAACCACTGCTTTCAACACCCTCGCCTCCTATCACGTCTCCACCTATCACCAACTCTTCCTCACTCCCCTACCTCCTACCCCCTTCCCTCAACCATCGTTGCAAACTATGTCGCAATTGACTTCTCCAACAACGCTTACGTAACTGACTCGAACAATGATTTCATCTACAAACTCAACATCGAAGGGAAGCCCTCAATTTTATCAAAAATCCCAAGCCTTCAATTGTGACCCGTTCAAACGCGAGACAACTATTCAAAGTCAACGATGACGACTGAACGGCTAGGAAGGGATTCTTAACAGAGAATCATCAGCACCTACAACTCGCCTTTATCCTTTTCCACTTCTTTCCCGACAGAGAGTCATCTAACTTGGATTCAAAATCCTCAGTTTCAGGCTCAGGCTCCGACTCAAATTTGCTCTCCAACGATTGTGATTTATGGAAGTTAATGGGTTGTGAAATTGGTGAGTTGGATTAATTGGTGTGTTTTACAGAAATTGTTTCTCTGGGTTGTGAAAATATTGGACCAAGTTAAGGTTGCAACATTCTCATAGTGATGGGGGACTGGTTGGGGGTTATGGTGTTAGGTAGTTATTAGCTGTGGTTGGTGGTGATGGTTTTAGGTTGTGATCGGTGATGGTAGTGAAAATTACAATTGTAACTAATTAATAATTAAAATAAAATTGTAATTGTAATTAATTATAAATTGATATAAAGTTATAATTTTATTTTCGACGGTGATCCGATGACGGTGATTGTGGCGTTGGCCGGTTACAAATTACGAATTACACTAATATTTTACTAATCATAAGTTACAATTGTAATTAATTACAAAATTGAAATAAAGTTGTAACTAATTACAAATTAAAATAGTTACAATTTTATTTTCGACGGTGATCCGACGACGGCGATTGTGGCGTTGGCCACAAATTACGAATTATACTAATATTTTACTAATCATAAGTTACAATTGTAATTAATTACAAAACATGAGTCTAATTTAAAAAATACCTGATTTTGATAATTATTTTGATACTTGTGTAATTAGTTACAAATCATCTGATTACAAAAATTTGAAACATAAATGTGTGTAATTGTGTACTTAACATTTGTTCGTCAAGTTCACCGGTGGGGTTCAGATTGAAATTCAACTGGTAAGTTTTGACGGGTGATTCAAGATATTCATCAAAATCATCTGAGAAACCAGAAAAAGAAGAATTCAGATAACCAAAATATTGTATATTTCTTGAATTTGGTTAACCCATCAACTTTATTTTGACCGCTACGGCATCCCATAACCTTATTAAAAGCCTCCCACGCTGTTCTATTTGGGATTAACGAAGGTGGAATTGAAGTGATATTGGGGAAAAATGTGCAGAAACTGAAGAAATGGAAAGGAGTATGGGAATGAGGAGCTTGAACTTCATTTTCGTTTGTCTATATGAGATGGAGAAGAGATAGAGGGAGACGAAATTGAAATGAATGGGAAGTTCTTTATTTGAAGTTATAAAGCGTTGAGTAATTTCATGTGAGACGGTGGTAGTGCTATTGAGAACATTTCATATGTAATTAATTACAAATTGAAATAAAGTTACAAATGTAATTAATTACAAAATTAAAATAAAGTTACAATTGTATTTTCAACAATGATCCTACGATGACGACGGTTGTGTTACTGTATGGCTGATTACAAATTACACTAATGTAATTCATCGTAAATTATACTAATGTTTTACTAATTCATAAATTATAATTGTAGTTAATTACAAAATTGAAATAAAGTTACAATTGTAATTAATTACAAAACTTGATTTTGATTTAGGAAAAAAAAACCAGATTTTGAAAATTATTTTGATACTTATATAATTAATTACAAATCACCTGATTAAAAATTTTTTTAAACCTAAATGTTTGTAAATATGAACTTAAAATTAGGCCCATTCATACTTTTAGATTTAAAATTTTTATAATCAGGTTATTAGAAACTATTTTATTAAATCAGGTAATTATAAATCAAAAGTTTGGGAAAAACTTTCGAAACACTCGAGAGAAATTGAAGCAATGATTTTCTACTTCAAGGTTCGACCTAAAGCTGGAGACTTCACGATATTTATGGGCCTTGACAAGTACAGGAATGGAGAGCTCATCAAATATGGTTTCTCGATGGTTTTAGACTTGTTTTAGTCGAGCTTCGTTGATCTCCTCTCTCTTCCACCGAGTTTGTGTCAATTTCTTGGTTTGGCTTCTGCCTTCGGTCTTAGCCCTTTTTGGACGGTGCTTCTCTACCTCTAGCCTCACATGATTTTCTTCTTCTACAGCCTGGTTTGGTACTGTGGGGACCACTAATTATTGAGTAGTAATGGATATCTAAACAATCTATGAAGGGAAAGGAAATCTTTTGTGAGGTAGTTCTAGAACTGCAGGACTTACGGTGGTTGAATATTAGTAGTGATGGTTAGTGGTGATGATTTTAGATGATTATTGTTGGAGGTGATTGGTGGTGGTGGTGGTGATTGGTTAAAATTGTAATTGAAATTGAAATTATAACTAATTACAAATTGATATAAATTTATAATTGTAATTAATTACAAAATTAAAATAAAATTACAATTTTATTTTCAATTGTGGTTGTAGTAGTGGCTAATTACAAATTACACTAATGTTTTACTAATTCATAAGTTACAATTGCAATTAATTACAAAATTGAAATAAAGTTACAATTGTAATTAATTATAAACTGATAACAAAATTTAATTAAGTTATAATTGCAGTTGTAATTAAGGTGAGTGTAACTAATTAAATCTTGTAAATAATTCAATTAATTTCAACAAAAAGATCTATCATGTTTTACAATTTTATTAGTTACAATTGTAATTAATCGAAACATTGAAAGAAAATTACAATTGTAATTAATTACAAAATCTGATTAATTACAGTTGTAGTTAAAATTACAATTGTAACTAATTACAAATTTGAAATAAAGTTACAATTGTATTTTCGACGATGGTTATTGGTGGTAGTTGGTGGTGATTGTTTTAGGTGGTGGTGGTTATAATTGTATTTAATAGCAAAATTAAATTAAAATTACAATTGTAATTAATTTAAATTGTAACTGATGACCAAATGTAATTAAGTTGCAATTAAGTTGTAATTAAGGCGAATGTAACTAATTCAATTATTTTTAACAAGAAAATATGTCATATTTTATGAATTGCAACTTAATTGCAATTAATTAGTTAGTTACATTTGTAATTGATCACAAAATTGAAATTAAGGTACAATTGTAATTAATTACAGACAGTCAATATAATTTGCCTACAAAATCTGATTAATTGCAGTTGTAGTTAAAACTACAATTGTAACTAATTACAAATTTGAAATAAAATTACAATTTTATTTTCGATGGTAGTTATCGGTGATAGTTACTGGTGATTGTTTTAGGTGGTGGTGGTGGTTACAATTGTATTTAATAGCAAAATTGAAATAAAATTACAATTGTAATTAATTCTAAACTGTAACTAATAACCAAATGTAATTAAGTTGTAATTAAGGTGAATGTAACTAATTCAATTATTTTTAACAAGAAAATATGTTATGTTTTATGAATTGCAACTTAATTGTAAATAATTAGTTAGTTACATTTGTAATTGACCACAAATTTGAAATTAAGTTACAATTGTAATTAATTACAAATAGTCAATATGATTTGCCTGGTTACCTGATTTTGGTAATATGTTTTACATTTTTAAAATAACTTTCAGAATGTCTGATATTAAAAATTAAGCATCTTCAAGATTTGTATTCGTGTACTTAACCCATCTAGACATCTGTTTTTCTTGAGGCCCATTTGGCTCAGAAGTCAAAACCAAACAAAAAAAATTGGGGAAATTACAGCCACGAAAGAATTTTAACCTCTCAATTCAAAAAACAAGTTTACATCTTATTTATTCACAAATCAGGTTTTAATTAACTTTTAAATAATTATTAACTAGATTATTATATCATAAATGTATAAACAAGAACAACAGCCCAAATCTCCAAGCCTAAAAATATTTTGAGAGCCCTTCCAAGTTCCAACCCCCTATTGTCGATGGCGTGCAGTGATGGCAGTCGATCCTTGCCGATCCTTCTTATCACAACATCGAAGAGCCCGACGTTGCTTCTTCTCACACAGCGGGTCACCTGTTTGGCGTGGTGGTTGTGGTGTGTGTACGTTGCGATATTGTGAGGTGCAGGTGTTTTTTTTTTTTTTTTTTTTGGTTTTGATGATTGGTGGTGAATTTCGATGGATTGACGAAGAGGGCTGAAGGTGGTGGCGGGGGTGGTGAAATAACATGTAAGGAGATGAGGTGCAAGTGCAACCACGGGGGTTGAAACATTTGTTTTGGAAGTGTTAATGTTGTTTGGGAGATGAAATTGATTGCGACGCGAGCCACGGATCAATGCACCTCGCTGCATTGCCTATTTGCAGTGTCGTCGCTACACCAAAGTTAACATTCGTGAAACAGTTTTTACAACGTTCGCGTGCACGCCGTAAATACTATTGCATTTATGGCGTGCAATGATGCATGCTGTAAACACACACATTTATGGCGTGCATCATGCACGTCGTAAACCCTTACAGCGTGCATAGACGTACGCCGTAAATGATTTTTTATTTTTAAAAAAATATTTATATAATTACCAACGAATATGTAATAATTACAAAATAAAATTATATACATTAATTCATATAAAATCATGTTTTACATGATTTCGATAAACAAAAATATTTAGTACGGTTACAAAAATCAAAATGTACATTTACAACTTCATCTTCTAATTCAGGACTTGTTTTAATGAAATCAAGTCTTCCACGCTAAGCCTGCAATACAAGGATATAAGAAACGTCAAAATTATTAATACAAGGTGCAATATAAGTATATAAGAGATGTCAAAATCATGAATACAAGGTGTCATGTCCTCTAGTTAACCATCTACTTTAAAGGCTAAAACTCATCACAAGTTTTATTATGAAACCAACCGAGCAATACCAGAGTTTATCCTCTAAAAACACAAATTTTCTTCTTCAGGTTAACTGTATTAAAAAATTATATTACATGTACATGAGTTTTATTAGAGGTGGGATGTTAGGAGAATGAATAAAAAGCATGCTAACAATTTAATCAAACTCTAATAATTTTAAGAAGAAAAATATGAGCAAATCATCCAAAGTAGATAAAGTTCAAATGTATATAGACAGGTTAGATGAGCTCCATTTACAAGTAATAACACCTCCTAATATTCCAGTTTCCACCACCAAGTAAGATGCTTTGAGTCGGGGACACGGCGAATGCAATAGACAGGAGAGTTATGAGAAGAAAGGTGGATGGAAAGGCCATTTATTATAATATAGATACTCCTTCTAGAGATGAATGTTTTTTCTTGATATCAAGAGGACTCAAATATGGAAATTTATAGGGAAGTGAAGAAGAAGAGGGATTTTTTGGGTAATGGCTATGATCCACATGCTTCCATGAAAAATGGTATACTAGACTTATAAACTTGAAACTCAAACATGCTCACATCAATTCAAGAAGACTACAACAGCAGCAAACTAAGCCTTGTTCACTACAAATTTGGGGATAGAAAGATATGCAGATTAACCAAATAGCTATCTCCTAA
This sequence comes from Ligustrum vulgare, assembly GCA_963555705.1. Classification (NCBI taxonomy): domain Eukaryota; kingdom Viridiplantae; phylum Streptophyta; class Magnoliopsida; order Lamiales; family Oleaceae; genus Ligustrum; species Ligustrum vulgare. The sequence goes on from OY743174.1 coordinate 50,556,068, forward strand.
TCCAAAAGGAAAAGAAAAGGGGAACAATCCTTCAATTAACAGCCAAAAGCAAATTACGCAGAAATAATATACTTGGAGGAGAACGACTGTAATTTCGCCAACATCGGCTAACTCGGCTAGTTTCAGATAGTTTTTCAAGCCTTTGTCGCTCTTGATCTCGTTTCTTTGAAATTTGTAAATTGTGACCGAAAATAAGTTATGAATCTTTTAAATTTTAACCAATTAATTTGAAATGTGACCATAAAATAAGTTGTGACTTGTAAAATTGAGATTTGTGACCTATAAATAAGTTATAACTTAAGAAATTTGTAAATTGTGACCAAAAAATAAGTTGAGACCACAAATTGTAAAGATTGTGACTCATAAAATCGAGAGACCTGGTAAAAATTGTGACCTACAAAATTTGAGATTTGTTACTGATATATAAGTTGTGACTTAAGAGATTTGTAAATTGTGATTGAAAAATAAGTTTTGAACTAAATTTTCAGAATTTGTGACCTAGAAAGATATTGTGCCTTATAAAATTTGTGACTTGTGAACGATAAAAGAGTGGTGACCGACTAATTTGATAATTTGTGATTGAGAAATAAGTCGTAACCTATAAATATTTAATTTGTGACCGAGTAATAAGCCTGACCAAATATTTGTGACCGAAAAATTAGTTGTGAACCATATTTGTGACATAGAAATAAGTTGTGACCTTTAATATTTGTGATTTGTGACTTAATAATAATTTGTGAACAATTAATTTCATAATTTATGATTGAGAATAAGTCGTGATCTATACATTTATTATTTGTAACTTGAAATTAAGTCGTGATAAACAATTTTATAATTTGTGACCGAGATTTCATAATTTTTGACCTATAAAATTTTTGTTTTGTGTCGTGACCATAAATTGTGTAATTGTAACCTCAACCTATTTAATTACCTATTTTTTAATTAAAAACCTAATTTTTGTATTAAAACCACAAGTTTCTTAAATTTTAAATACCATCTTTTAACTTCCTCACATATGTATTTAGCCCTAAGAAATTAGGCAAACATCAATTTTATGAACTGTGTAGCTTAATAAATCGACATTTTTTTAAAAATTAAATTCAACAATTTTATGAAATTTACAACTTTTATCAATGATGAAGTGTGAATTCGTTAATCGATTCTATGATTAAATGTTATGAGTCCAACGGTTCCTTCTAGCTTCAATACCTAAAAATAGCGGGGCTTTGTCCCCCATTGTTGCTCCGGCGTGATAATTAGTGATGATAATGATAAGGGATATTTGTCAAATTGAGAATAATAAGAATTGAATATATCAAAGAATATACCTTGCTTTTTCGAGACTTTAGGTAGGAATTTTAGGGTTTTTTTTTCAAATATATATATATATATGTGTGTGTGTGTGTGTGTGTGTGTGTGCGCGCGCGCACACACGTGACTTCCATACTTCCATTTGTGTTTCTTGAAATCTGAAACTCATTTTCTGTTGGAATAGTGTCCAAGCCCAATTAGTTTGATTGGACTTGGGTTGGCCCAAATCCATTATCTCTACCCTAATTAAGTTTAACGTAAACCTATAATTACTAAATTGCTGTGTGGATTACTTTCAGAGGTTGGACAATTGGACGGCTATGGTGACAAGATTCCTATATCCTGCGCTAAATTTTAGATCCACAAATGTCATCAAATGTACAATTATAATAACATATTCTATCTAAGTGTAAGGTTGATCCAGGCTTTGGTTTCGAGTTTTTTAATTTTCGATGTGCATGTATAACCTGAAACCTTACAGTGATATTATTCTCATTTAAAGAAGAGTCACTTCATGTCCAAAAATTAAATGGAAGTTTCGCTTTTCATAAGAACTGTAATTAACAATTTGTCTAATTCCAAACTGAATGTGAAGGTAATGATATGTGATATCTTCTTAAACTGTTCAAGCAACATTTGCTTTATTACCTAAAATAGGTATATCACTGTTTTTATAATTATTCTACTTTTAGCCATTGTATATTATATCGGTATCTAATACTCGATTGGCTAAGTAGATTATTTAACATCTATCGAATAGAAAATAGAAGTAGAAGATTCACCAACTTCTCACTTCTTCAGTTCGGTTAAGGAGGCCTTGCAATTATTAATTCAGTGTCATATTATTGGCATGTTCGAGAAGTGAATTCTCGATCATATTGTGTTTTAGATCAGTTCTCAAACGACGTTTCCAATCCAATGATTTCATTCTAATGAACTTGCTCAATGCACCGTATAAGTTCAAGTAATAACTCAAATTTAAAACTCATAAAACAATAACAACATTAAAATAGAATCACGTATTATCATGCATAAATCAATTTAATAATTTCGTTTATTAAATCGATTACTCCCACTGTTTTACTAGAATCAATGAGTCTCAACATCAATCTCGTTGAATCCTGTTAGATTCATAGTGAGCTAGGACGCCTTTTGTTCTATTGAAACCTAGAGTGACTCCACAAGCCCTAATAAAACATCCAGGTAGATACTCATATCAATTACATCTCCATGTGACTCCTAGATCATTAAGCAACAACTTTTTATCCCACATATCTGATGTGTTTACTTGACTATGTCTTCAAAATCTCATCTCCTTGAGTGACTCAACAAAAGATAGATTTTGATTAAATTCTACCCATGGTTCAAAATTATCTTATGTTTTATAGTGATAAACACACCTTCTCACTAGCAGTCTTGAGTGGGTCAACAATCGGCGGGTTCAGTTTATTCACTATAACAATAGAAGACACTTTGTATTAACCAATTAATACGAATTTAATAAATTGCTTCCAAAAAGTGACATGAATTTGGTGAGTGCTAGTAGGGTGGAGAAATTGGGGTTACCGGTTATGAAGCATCCTAATCCCTATGTATTGCAAATGTTGGGTGACGATGGGGGAGTGAGAGTGAGTGAACAAGTTCTTCTTGCCTTCAACATTGGATCCTATTGTGACCAATTGATATGTGATGTAGTTCCCATGTACACTACTCACATAATTTTGGGGAGACCTTGGAAAAGTGATAGGGGTGTGATACATGACAAGAGGAAGAACCGATGTAGCTTCCAAATGGATGGAAAAAAGGTTGTGATCCTATCTTTGAGCGCGGAAGAAGTATGCAAAGACCGAATAAAGCTCAAGAAGGAAAGAAAAAGAAAATGAAGAAGAAGAGAAGAAGAAGAAAGAAAACAAAAATGAGAGCATGAGAGTTGGGGCCACGTCCCTAGAAAAAGGAGAGGCAATGAGGGTTGGAGCCACGACTCCAGAAAAAGGAGAGGTGAGAGAAGAACCGAGGGTTGAGGATTCTACCTCAGAAAAGGTGAGGAAGTGATGAGTGCCACCAAGAAAATTGAGAGAAAAGATCACCCTGAAATGTTCTTTACTCTTAAATATTCTAACAATGCCCTCCCTAGTTTTGTCATGTCTTTGTTGTAGGAAATTGTGAGGCCAACTTATTAAGGCAACAAAGAACTCCAAAAGCATGCCTTATGGAAGAAATTCATGGAAACATTTTCCTACAATAACGAGTACAACCGAGGTAAAGAAAATGGAATAACCAATGCAACATCTAGGAGGTATGCTCCTAACATTTCTTTGAATGCAAGGTTATTGTGTCTTGAATATATTAGAGGGTTGTATGATTTTGATGTAGATTTGACAAGTGTGTTGTTGACTTGTGAAAATGTAACATGTGGTAAGATTCATTGTCATGATGAGTGCTTAATTTGTAAATGCAAATTTTTGCATGTGCCAAATTGCATAAGTACCAAATCATTTTGTGAAAATGTTGCATATAGTACATTTCATGGGCATGTTGAATCCTTATTTTTTGAAAATATGCTTGACTTGCATATTCGCTCTCTAAAGGAATTTCTAGTTAGGGGAGTCCATGGGAAAGATTATTTGGGATGTCTTGATGATAAAAGGACTTCACTTCTAACATTTCTAGATGCTCCCTCATTCCGTGTTGAACATAGTAAGAGCATGCATGTTAACTATCCGAATTTTTTAAACATTCATGAATCATGTTGTGAGCAATATTTTGATCGATTATATGGGCATGATGATTATTTATTTTGGAAAGTTGGATTGTTTCCTTGTAAATGTGTCATGCATGAATTGCTAGTGGGAGGAGCACATGATAGTTGTTTGACGGGGCGATTTAAAACCAATGGGGTTTTAGGGGTATTATGTGATCAATTTTATTGGCCTATTTTGAAGATTGGTGTTGAACATGTTTGCCCTTGCAGTAAATGCCGAACTTGTAAAATGGCTAAACTTAAGTTTTTCTCCCAAGAATTCCATGCATATCTGCCCATCATGAGTAAATCTGGGAGTACTACTTCTATGAATTTTATAGTGGGTTTACTTGGAACAAAGAAAGAAGATGAAGCTATTTTTGTGATTGTTGGTAGAAGAATTAAAATGTCACGTTTTATTGCATGCCATGAAACCAACAAGGTCATCAACCTAGCTAATCTTTTCTTTCAGGAGGTCGTGCATTTGCACGAAGTTGGTGCTAATTTTGTGGTTGTTAAATTTGCTTGCGATTTAATTGCTCATCATATTAGCAAGTTTTCTCCACTTAAAATTACTTGTGACTTTAACCTATTAACTCTGTTGAACTTTATGCATATGTTTATTGAAGAAAGAGTTGGTTTAGGTAGCCACGAGAATGCACCTTTGGTTAAGCCCCTTTGCAGGAGGCTCGAGCTTCCATTTGAGAGAATTGGTATACAATGTATTTCCAATGCCAACCATGGTAGGAAGCATATTCCATTTGACCCGGGCGGCCGGATGTATTCCCATTCGTGGAAGGAGCGACCCCCCGATCAAATAAAATCAAAATTGCTACTTTGCAGTGTTGGCACATCTCAAGCTTTTGGCAACGCCTACAAATTGATTTTGCACGGTGAGTATGAAATTTCTGTTACATTTATTGTGTCTGAATTTTCTATTTTTATTGTAGGTGCCGATTCGTGATCGAATCTCTTTCGAGATGGAGGAGATGATGAGAATCGCGAAGGTCCAACTTCAACGCATGAACCTGTGATCCACAATGTTGCAAGATCAAAGTTCAAGGAGTTTCACGATAGTGCATTCAAGCAAGATTCGAGGTCGAATCCTTTTCAAGAGGGAGGGGATGATGAGAATCGGGAAAGTCAAACCTCGATGCACGTGCCCGTGGGACCCATGACGAGATCCGAAGTTGAAGAGGTTCAAGATTCGAGGCTAAACAATGTGAATAAATTAAGAAAAGCAAGTCGAGAATCAAGTTGGAGCCAAAAAGAAGAAGAAATTGGAATCAGCCAATTTCGGTCGACCGAAAATAATTCCGGTCGACCGAAAGTCTGCAGAGATTTTTGAAGCAAGCCTCAGTCACTTTCGGATGAGTGGCGGTCGACCGAAAGTCCAGTTTCGGTCGACCGAAACACCTCAGTTTTCAAAAAAACGGGGTTTTCTTGCAATTTCCACAAAAACGGAGTTTTTCTTGTAAATACCGAAATTGCACATTTATCCCATTTTGTACATTATATTCACATTTCTTGTTCATTTTTAAAGATAACTTTGGATGTTAAGAAAATTGCTCTTGATAACTAGGTCTTGAAGACCCCCTTCTTGAGGTAAGGTTAAACCTCTTTGATCTTGTATCTCTTAGGAAATTAATCAACTTTATCTTGAGTATTATTATTCTTGTGTTGTTGTTTATTTCCATCACCTTGGAATTTGTTTAATTCTCTCCATTGGGCTAGGGTTAGTTTAATCCTTGAATTTTGGGTTAGATTTAAACTTGGGTTAAGGTTTTTATCCATTTATTTACCACTTTAGCTTTCTTGGGTTGGTATTAAAATTATTGTGAGAATTTTCGGTCAACGCACCGAAGGGGTTCGCATCAAATACACTGAGTTAGGCAGGTCGACTAATAGTTTTTGCCCTTCAAAAACCGACCTTTGCATGGTGTAAAACCACCCCATTTTTTTGCCATCAGCCCGAAATTGATGAGCATAGTGGAATTAGTCAATGGTAGGATCACCATATCCTATTTGGTTATAGAGAGAAATAAAACCTAAGATGTTCCTCCACCCGTTGGGATGAATCTGAGTTGGGGCGACGCCCCAAGAACAGAGAAAATCGGTTATTATGAATGGGAGGGGGAAGCGTAGACCTGCTTCAAGGATTTGATAATTAGCGGCCACACAACCGCGGGGTTGTTGGTCGGCTCGCTTGAAACTCTATGGAAGGAAGAAATGAACGTAACCTGGGATTCTATATTTGTCTTTCCACATGGCCAGTTCATTTTGGTGGCATCGGATCGGAAATGCTTACAGGCGGAGTCTGAGCTATAGCTAGTACAAGGATCAAGTCGTGTAAAAGAGGCAATGGAAGGGTATCGAAACGAACTGGGAGAAATAGTTCGAGAGCGGGGACTATAGTTAATGGGTGGGGCTGAAGAATTTCACCTTCCTCCACATCGTCTTGAAAAAGACAATGAGTTTCCACACTTTCGTTCCATGATACCGCAGGTTCGACGCTATTGCCTGAATCGACTGACCTCACTCCACTCTCACCAGAACTCAGGCCCCCACTCATTTTAAAAAGAGTAAAGAAATATTAAAGATAATTAAAGATCCTCACCTTATCAGATCAAACACGGGTCGGATAATATAACGATCACAAATTCAATTCGGAATCAAAAGCGAGCCGGCAGCAATTGGGAGAGAATCAGAAGAATTTCGTGGAGAAGAATGCAAAATGATTCCTTTATATAACGTGAGGAGAGAGAGAACCGGTTTAGCAGCCATTATGACAAGACGCGTTACCATAATGATGACGACTACACATGATCCAACATCTAACTCACCTATCAGACAATGACACGTGGCCAGAGGTGTTGCATAATTTGGAGAGGCAAACATCAATGTTAAATTTTTGACAAAGGAGTAAATTTCTAGATCCGTTCTCATAACTTCGAACTGATCTAGAGGGAACATTTGTTATAAATCGATCTGAGGTGGAAAATAGAATCAGCAGTCAAATAGTCAATGGTCCAGTGGCTACTCCAAATTAACGAAGTGGCCCATGGTATTTCAAATCATGAATCTAACAGTACGACCACGGTCTTGCATCATTACCGAGGTGATTTAGTTGGCTGAGGTGATTTATGCATACGAGGTGGATTGGCGTGACCGAGGTGATTGTCAGGACTGAGGTGATTTAGTTGGCCGAGGTGATTTATTCATACGATGTGGATTGGCGTGAACGAGGTGATTGTCAGGACTGAGGTGATTTAGTGACCGAGGTGATTGAATACGAGACGACCTCATTGGCCATGGATGAAGAGATTATAAAAAGTATGCAGCATTGTCAAATCAGCCGTATTATGTGTCAGTAATTATCATTATCTGTAATATGTGAGTATAATCATTTGATGTATGCCTGTCAGAAGAGTCAATCACCGTTTTCAATCACATCCTGCAGAAGTGATATATTGTAATAATTATGTTTAACCTTCTCAACTACTATAAATAGAAGGATTAAATGCCCATTTAAGGGCATGTGATACTGGAAAACTCTATCAACTTTTGTCATTTGAATATCGTAAACCGACCTGAACATCATATCAGCACTGAACTAGACATGAATTTGTTCAATCATTGTTCTAGTTCATTATTGATCTGATTCAAAGTTTATGTCATATCTATTTTAGTATTTCACTCAAATTTTAATACTTAGAGGAGTATTTGAACAGTTCACCACAAGAATCCAAATATCTTAATCATCCATAAATAGCAGATTTTCAAAGATAACACCCTTTTATTTGTTGACTAGCTTCGATACAAAAAGTGACGTCGGAAACTACTAACAATTATTAGATAGTTTTAGGAAGAATCTTCAATGGACCTAGAAAGATCCCACGTGTCGACAAAAGTGGAGAAATTTACATTATTATGAGCAAGTAAAACAACATTGTCTGTTTAACAAAAAAATAATAATAATAAATAAAATTTGGGTTGGTACCCCATCCCTCACATGTTCAACTTGTTTATAAAATTCGAGATTCATTCATTGATTTCATCAATCCCAATCCCGCGGTAAAACAAATATTCAACTGAAACAACTGCCCATCATGAAATCAGACATAAAGCATGTGAAACGTAATAAAAGCAGCTATTGTCTAAGAAAAAAGAGAACAAATTTGTTCACCCTCGTTTAACCCTCACTTTACTGTTAATTTCAAAAACCCCCCTCCTCTCTCTCTCTCTCTAACACACGTTACACACATAAAGGCACCCTCATTCTATCCTTTTAAACACTTTTTCTCCATTTTTTTTTCTTAAATATTTGAAAATCGATATTAAAAATAATATTTTTGTTTATTTCATATTATACGATTTAACGAGAGCTTCAATATTAGTATAATATCAATATATTATTTTTTGTTATTTTAAAAAATAAATATTCATCACATACAAGTTTTCGGTTCAATTTAAAGTATTAGTCTCTGTTTGGTAAAAAAAATTGTTTTTAAGAAAAATATGTGGTTAAAAATTAATTTTGAAAAATATGTATGATTTAAAACGTGAATAGTTAAAAAGTGGCTTGAAAATGTGTATATTATAGGATCAATATATTTGGGTTAGGAATAAAGCATGTGAAACGTAATAAAAGCAGTTGTTGTCTGAGAAAAAAGAGAACAAATTTGTTCACCCTCGTTTTTAACGAGGGTGAGCATAACCCTCATTGTGCTGTTAATTTCAAAAACCCCTCTCTCTCTCTCTCTCTCTCTCTCTCTCTCCCCTCCCTCTCTCTCTCTCTCTCTCTCTCTCGTTTTTAACGAGGGTGAGCATAACCCTCATTGTGCTGTTAATTTCAAAAACCCCCTCTCTCTCTCTCTCTCTCTCTCTCTCTCTCTCTCTCACACACACACACACACACGTTACACACATAAAGGCACCCCCATTCTATCCTTTTAAATACTTTTTCTCCATTTTCTTTTTTCTTAAATATTTGAAAATCGATATTAAAAATAATATTTTTGTTTATTTCATATAATACGATTTAACGAGAGCTTCAATATTAGTATAGTATCAATATATTATTTTTTGTTATTTTAAAAAATAAATATTCATCACATACAAGTTTTCGGTTCAATTTAAAGTATGAGTTCTGTTTGGTAAAAAAAATTGTTTTTAAGAAAAATATGATGTTTTCGAGATAAAATATATGGTTAAAAATTAATTTTGTAAAACATGTATGATTTAAAACGTGAATCGTTAAAAAGTGACATGAAAATGTGTATATTATAGGATCAATATATTTGTGTTAGGAATAAAGCATGTGAAACGTAATAAAAGCAGTTGTTGTCTGAGAAAAAAGAGAGCAAATTTGTTTACCCTCGTTTAACGAGGGTGAGCTTAACCCTCACTGTGCTGTTAATTTCAAACCCCTCTCTCTCTCTCTCTCTCTCTCTCACACACGTTACACACATAAAGGCACCCCCATTCTACCCTTTTAAACACTTTTTCTGCATTTTCTTTTTTCTTAACTGTTGACCACAAAATCCGGCTGGACCCTGGATCAACACGTCTCAGCTCCTCCATCTTGAACACGTGGTTCTCCTGCGCACTGTGACAAACAATCAGTTTGCAAAGGGGGCCGAGATGGCTCCCGTTTGCACTCCGATGCCAAAGTCAGTACTCATTTTAGGTAAATATGTGTTGGGTGCGGGAGGTATAAATGTGTAGAAGAGAGAAAAGGGAGTGAGAGAAATGTATATTGATAAAGGTATTAAATTGATAACCTCTAACTTGGAGACAATCGTGCTTCATTTATAGAGGAACTTCTTGTCTCGGATCACGACACGTGGTATACTTTACACTTGTCATCACCCTAGCTCATGGAGGTGACAACCTTGTTTTTCAACCGTAATCATTGCTACATTTCGTAGGGGATGGGCGCCTGTCACGTCTTGGTAAAGGCAGTGTCCCATCACAGACTCCATCTCTCTTCTGGTCAACGCCATAAAGCGCCCCGACTAAGTATAAAGCACATCGGCTAGGCGTTAACCAGGTCGGCTAAAGAGGTTTGCTTGACGTACCACCTCGACACTCATCCCAAGGTGATATTTTAGGCCTTAGCTGTGGGTCAAGGTCCGTTGGGCCACTATTGGGCCTTCGCTGGTGGATCACTGTTCCTTTCTTTGGGCCCGGATTCAACACTAGTCCCTCAAATCCGAAGGGATCATTCATGGTCGTGTAGGATTTTCCATGATTTCACAGCATTAACTTTTTAGGGATTCAATTACGAAATTCCTTATGTAAGGTTCGGATCCATATTATAGCCGATCTTCTGCCTCGGATTTTCCCTCCTAAATGGGGCCGGGATCGTACTAGCGCGTTTCTTAGGCGGCGCATTTAATTTAGAGGGGCTATTGGTATCTATTTCCAAGAAATATATATATAAAATGGGAGGGGAGTAGCATTTCGCAGCGCGTGGTATTCACTGTGATAGCTGAACGGTTTTGTCCCTCCCTTTGACGGCTAGCGCTTTGATTAGCCCATTCTCCAAGAAGCATGGGTTAACCACATTAATCATACGGCTCACAAAAATCAAGAAATCTAGATCATTGGGATCCCTATAAATCCTTATTCATTTTATTATTTCCCCTTTTACCACTTTCTAAGAGTCTTTGCAGCAATACTCTGGCGAAAGCTTGTTCCATTTTTCTCTTTCCTGCAAGTTTCGAGTCTTCTCCTCAAGGGGTTTCTACCCAGCATCGGCCTTTACTGTTCCACAGTTTCTTTACCAGCGAGTTCTTCATTCCAGTGCACAATTTCAAGCATTTGTCATCTGAAGGTAAACCTCTTGGTCTCTGTATATGCGAGACTTTTCTATTTTTAGTTTCTCATTGTGGGTTTGAAAATTTTGTTTTTGCACCTTGTTTTTCTTTTGTTGAGTCTGACCCACCTTTAAAACAAAAGAAAAAATGGAAAGAGTTGGGGGAACGGGTTCACAGGAAATGTTAGCAATGGCGGTTCCCGTCAGAGGTTTCCACCCCATCTCTTTATCGGTTTTTAGTTCCCGCTTCTTTAGGGAGCAGATTAAGAGGAGAAATAGGAAAAACAGTGGCATAATCTATTTGAGTGATTCTGACAGCGAAGAAAATAAACATCAGACTTACATGGCTCATTTGTCATTCGAGGAGGAGGCATCTTTGGCAGAGCTTCGGAGCAAACGAGACAGGGATCTGAGGAGAGAAGAGGCGTCCAGCTCTTCTTCTGCTCACCAGGACTTTGGCTTAATCGTTAGAGCACCGTTTAGGGCACATAGGGAAGAATTGGGTTTGTCTGCAGAGGAGGTTTCCCAAGTAGAGGAGTGGGTTGACCAGGTTAACAAGGTTTCGGGCTACCACGTCGATCCTGATCCAAACCCCGAGTCATGGGAGAGCAGTGAGGTCGCCACCGAAATCCGAAGGGTTGATTTAGCCGGGGCTTCGACAAAATTCAGGCTACCATAAGGGGTCCAATTGGTGCATCCTACATCATCTTTCCGACCTTGCAGCCCTCCTCCGGGCCAGGAGGCCATATGCTACGATGCCCTTTCTTGGGGGATGAGGCTTCCCCTGCACCCCTTCTTCAAGGCGTTACTTAGGAGCTACAACCTGTGCCCCTACCAGCTGGCCCCCAATTTCTGGACACAGGTTGTGGGCACTTGGTTGGTGTGGCAAGAGGTCAACCCTGATCATCCGATCTCACTGTACATCATTCACACTCTCTATACTTTGAAGAAATCAGTTAGAAGGGAGAGAGACGTGAGGTCAGACGTCAAGGATTGGTACTACTTTGTCTCCCAGGGGCTCCTATCCTCCCGTTATCACCGGTCACCCCACCTCAATAAAGAACTGGAGGAACCAGTGGTTCTGGGTCACTGGGGAGTGGCAAAGTTCTCCTGTGGATCCCAGTCCCGAAATTACAGTTCCCCGAACTCTTTCCCTACCTAGTGAGTCTTGCACTTGTTTTAGAGTCCTTAAGTGTCACACGTCGTCTGCTCTGCTAATTCTCATTTACTTTTCTTGGCTGTTTACTAACATGTCACCGGTACATGGCAGGGGACACTTTTGCTCGCCTCCTCCCCGACGCAGACCTAGAGGCCGTGAGGCGTTTGTTTGCATACAAGGGGAGTTTCCAAGGGGTCATTCAGCAAAACAGGTTGTTTGTTAAACACGGTCTTATGCGAGCCATTGGTACGTTCGTTTCCCTACTACTGCTTTATCTTACACTTTTTCTGCTCGTAGCCTCATTTTTTTTTTTTTGCTAGGTTCCAAGGAATTTCCAAAGATCTCTTTAAAGGGTCTTATGGCTAAGAAGATCCCTCCTGCTCTGCGCCATGGCAGTTAGATTGAAAGAAAGCAGAAAGCGATCCTGGCCAACCTAAAAGTTGGGATGGCAAAGGAAGCGTCTGAGAAGTCTACTGCCCAACTTCAGGGCCCTCTTCCAGCTCTTCTGCCACCGCCCACTCTACTGCCAGTGGGTCCTCAACGACCCAACATTGAGGGGGAGGAAGATCCTGAGAGAGGCATTGCCAAGGGGAAGGGGAAGAGGTCGGACAGAGGCGGATCTAAGAGGGGAAGAGAGACTATGGATGTTTCAGTGCCACCTTCATTGTCCGAGGACATATCGGAGCAAGCACCTGAGGATGAGCCCGCCCCTTAAAGAGGCTCAGAAGAGGTAAAGGCAAGGAGTCCACTTCCGAACCTCCGCCACCAATGATCGAGGAATTGGAGGACGAGCCATCTGTGCCCATCCCAGGCTTGGCTTATGAAGTGACACCAGAGGGGGCTGAAGAGCTCAAGCATATTAAAACCAGCATCCTCCCCAGAGACGTCACTTTCAGCCCTTCATTGTTTGATTCCCCCAGTTCTCCTCCAGCTCGGGCTGCATTTATCACTGAACAATTTTGGACGGAGGGTTGGTCTGCCTTCTCCTTAAGCACCAGTCCATCCCGGAAGCTGCTCGCCGCCAAGGCCATGAATGTCAGGGCACTGACCCTCATTGACGAGGTGGAATCGTCCGTGGAGGAGGCGCTGAGGGACAAGAAGAATGCTGAGACTGCGCTCCGGCATGCGGATAATATGCTCAAGGAGATCAATGATCTCAAGACCCAGCTACTCATAGCCCGTAAATCTTCCTCAGAAGAGAAGGCTAATGCGAAGCGCCTCCAAGAGGACAATGACAAACTGAAGCATGACCTCCAGGCCTCTGAGTCAGACGTGGCGGTCTTGTGCAAGAAATTGGATGATTCCAACCGTGCACAGTCTATCACCTCTGAGGCCCTGGCCGTCGCTAATGCAGCCAAGTTGAAGCTAGAAGCTGAGGTGGCAGCGGTAAATGAAAAACTGGGGAGGGAGCTGGAGGCTAAGGCAAAAGCAGAAGAGGACCTTACCTCGTTGGAAAAGCACATGCAAACGAGGATCACTGAAGTCCTGGAGCAGATTGTCGCGACACGGGTGGAGAATATTTTAAACACTAGAGTGTTGGAAGTTGTCCAGAACTTCAAGGACACCTTTGAAGAGACCCCTGAGTACGAGGCTATGCAGCGGGTTTTTGGGAACTTAAGGGCCAGGATATCTTTGGGTGACGTGAAGGAAGCTTTTCCAACTTTGGACCTGTCCTCCATTGAAGCATTCTACCCCGAGCCTCAAGATGCTCCTGCAGATCCCTTAGGTGCATTCAGCAAGGGTTCTCCAGAAGGCGTTCCTCCACAATGATCCTCTTCCATCTTTGTCTGTTGTTAGTTAGTTAGTGTGTTTGTTTTTGTTTTCTTCTTCTTTTCTTTTCTTTTTTTTTTTGGTAAGTGTCCCGGCACCTGATATTGTAAATGTAACCTTTATTTGATTTGTAAATGCCTCATTTTTATGAATGGAATAGTTTATTCATATTTCGGCGCAGCAACATTTCTAACTGCTTAAGCATGAGTATTTCCAAGTGCGAATGCTTCGTAATTGTGTGATGATATGTGGGAAATTGTAAATGTCTAGTCCCTCAGATCTAACTAGCTTAATGCGTTCACGTTTGCTGGTTAGATTTGATTTTGACCAACTTTTGAGCAGTTTTACCTTATATTCAGTAACACCTATACTTACAACCTTGCATGAACTTCTGTTAATGGCGTGAATACTTTCAATCCATACGCCGTGGTCATGGTGTAAATTCGCAAGAGTCATTCGTTTTTAACGAAGTGCGCATGTGTTTTTGCAAAAAAAATAATATAGGGACTTTTACGCTTGATTACACAGTATTTAGTACACATATGTCTTGCGAATGCTTTGTCTAAGTGTATGTATGAAAGTATCAACAACTTTGCGGAAACGTTTAATATTTCGCACGAGAGAGCGCTCCGTATGTACGAACTAACTTAACGCTTTAAGAACTTTGGTTTATTTTGACAATGCCTGAGGCATTTATGCTTACCAGCTGGATTTGATTTTGACAATTATTTGAACGTTTCTCAAATCACCTTTTGTAGGACCTATGCAAGCGAGTTTGTATGGATATCTTTTTATGATGCCGACACACTCAATTTTTTACGCAGTGATCGTCGTGTGGGCTGTATAAGAGTCCCTTGTTTTCAACAATTTTTTATGCATAGCGTGGACGTATGGTGTCATGACCAAAATAATTTTGGAACTTGCATTTATCCATTGTGTTTTTCTAATATAGAAATTGGCGTAATTTTCAACACAGGTCACCCATGATTTTATGAAATCATATGATAATGTTGCAATCATAGAGGAGGAATTTAGTTTTATTGAAAATAACGGCGAAGGTGGTCCGTGTTCCAAGGATTACATAGAGGTACTCCAGACAGGTCCTCAATCATGTATGTTCCGGGTACCACCTCGGCAAGGACCTTGTAAGGGCCTTCCCAGTTAGGACCTAGAGTCCCTACTCCTGGCTCCTGTGTTGAAGGAAGAACCTTTTTGAGGACCAAGACCCCAATATTAAAGCGTCGACTCTTCACTCTTTTGTTATAGTATCGAGCCATCTTTTTCTGGTACTTGGCCATCACCACTTGGGAATCACCCCACTTTTCCATGAGGAAATCTAAACCGGCCCTTTGCGCTTCCTCGTTCCTAACTTCGTCATAATGAATTTGACGAAGCGAAGGGATTCCAATTTCAACGGGGCATACCGCCTCGGCCTCGTATGCCAGCGAGAAAGGTGTTTCTCCAGTAGCAGTGTGCGAGGTGGTTCGAAGCGCCCATAACACTTGTGGGAGTTCATCTACCCATGCGCCCTTTCTGAATTCCAACTTCCTTTTCAGGATATTTTTTATGGTCTTGTTCACAGCTTCGACCTGTCCGTTGGCCTGCGGGTGATGTGGAGATGAGAACAGTTTCTTAATTCCCAAATCGTCGCATAAATCATCGACGCTTCTGTTTTTGAACTGTTTCGCATTGTCACTAACCAGGGAATGTGGTATCCCGAACCGGCATATGATATTTTTCCAAATGAACTTGGTGGTATTGGCCTCGGTGATCTTCATCAAAGGTTCCGCTTCGATCCACTTGGTGAAGTAGTCAATTGCTACTATTGCAAAGCAATTGTTACCAGCACCTCTAGGCATAGGACCAATAATGTCAACCCCCCACTTTGCAAAAGGCCAAGGGCTAGTCACCACAGTTAGCTCGTGATGCGGCTGATGTGGTATGGTCGCGTGTCTTTGGAATTTATCGCACTTGCGCACGAAGTCATGGGAATCCTTTCGCATAGTAGGCCAAAAAGTCCCTGTTTGAGGGCTTTCCGAGCTAGCGATAAAGCCCCGGCATGGTTGCCACAGACGCCCTCATGGATTTCTCTCATCACATACTGCCCTTCCTCTGGCCCCACACATCTCAGCAAAGGAGAGGTGTAACTCCGCTTATAAAGCAGGTCGTCCAAGAGTACGAAATTCGCAGAGTATTTCTGCAATTTTCGAACTACTTCTGGCTCGTTTGGCACTGTCTGATGCTTCAAATAGGCGATCAGGGGGTTCATCCTGGCTCAATAGAAGAAGTCAACATGCGCTCAACTGGGATTAGATTGTGTAACTCTGAATCGCTGCTACTTGCTAGTTTGGACAAAGCATCGGCGTTGGAATTTTCTGTCCCTTGGGATATGTTGCAACTCTATTTTTCCGAAATGTGCAGCCAAATCTCTTACTTTCTTCAAGTAAGCGACCATAGAAGGTTCTTTGGCATAAAATTTCCTATTGAATCGGCTCACAACAAGCTGTGAATTGCTGTTAGCCACTACGGACTTAACTTTCAAGGCTTTCGTGAGTCTTAGCCCGGCTAATAACGCCTCGTATTCAGCAACATTGTTTGAGGCTTTGAATCCAAAGCGGATTGCATTGTGTAATTTAAACCCCTCTGGGCTTATTAACAATATCCCTGCGCCGGATCGTCCATCATCCGAGGACCTGTCAACGAACAATTTCCACTCTTGGATGGAATCCGTGTTATCTACCATTTCAACCTCAAGGGGATGTGTGAATTCAACTACAAAGTCCGTCAACACTTGGCCCTTTATAGCGGTCCGAGGCGCATAATGTAGGTCGAACTGGTTGACTTCTATCGCCCATTTTAGTAACCTCCCAGAAACGTCTGGTTTTTGCAGCACTTGTCTCATGGGAAAGTTGGTGAGCACGTGTATGGAGTATGACTGAAAGTAGGGACGAAGTTTACGAGAGGCTGTAATTAACGAGAGAGCAAGTTTCTCCATATCTGGGTAGCGCGTCTCAGCATCCAACATGGCTTTGCTTACATAATACATTGGCAACTGATTCTCATCCTCCTCTCTGACTAACACCGAGCTAACAGCCTCTTTTGATACAGCCAAATACAAGTAAAGAGGCTCGCCATCCTTCGGGTTTGATAGCAATGGGGGACGTCCCAAAGAAGCTTTCAGGTCGGCAAACGCCTGCTCGCATTCCGGTGTCCATTGGAATCACTTTCCCCCTTTTAGGGCCTTGAAAAATGGCAAGCATTTGTCAGTAGATTTTGAGACGAATCGGTTCAAGGCCGCAATTTTTCCCGTTAAGCTTTGCACTTCTTTTGGATTTCGAGGCGACTGCATGTTTAGCAAAGCATTGATTTTGTCCGGATTGACTTCGATTCCCCTCTTATTCACCATGAATCCGAGGAATTTCCCAGATGCTACCCCAAAAGCACACTTCGCTGGGTTGAGTTTCATCCGATATTTCCTCAAAACATCGAATGCTTCTGAAAAATGGAGGATATGATCCGTGGTGACCATGCTTTTGAATAGCATGTCATACACCTCCATAGTGTTTCCCAACTGTTTCGAGAACATGCGGTTTACTAGCCTCTGATAGGTAGCTCCCGCATTTTTCAAGCCAAATGGCATAGCTCTGTAGCAATAGAGTCCTCTATCTATGATAAATGAAGTATGCTCTTCATCCGATTCGAACATGGGAATTTGATTGTACCCGGAGTATGCATCCATGAAGCTTAGAAGCTTGTGTCCTGCCGTGGAGTCAACCAGCTGATCGATCCGGGGCAGTGGAAAGCTGTCTTTGGGGCATGCCTAGTTCAAGTTGGAAAAATCAATGCATACCCTCAGTTTCCCATTGTGTTTTGGTACCAAAACAGGATTTGATACCCACTTCGGATATCGGGACTTTCTGATGAAGCCATTTTGCAATAGCTTTGCGACCTCGTCTTTCAAGGCCTCATACTTGTCCGAATTCATGAGTCTTCTCTTTTGCCTATGCCCAGGGCTTCGGGGATCCAGCTGGAGCCTGTGGCAGGCCTCTTTAAGATCGATTCCAATCATGTCACCATGCTTCCACGCGAATACATCGAGGTTTTGAAGTAAGAAGTTCTTCAATTGACTCTTGTATTCGGTCGGTGAGTCCAGTCCGATCTGTAATTCTTTGATTGGATCAAGTGGGTCTACGCTGAAGCATTCCAACCTTTCGGCCGGGGTGGGACAATTGTCACCTGCCATTCTGGGGTCTAGATCTTCCTAATCCTCCTCCAGTCTCATCGTAGCATCCTTATCACCAGAAGGCCCTTCACCCAATCTTTCAGGGTTTGGAGCAGCCTCGACCATGGCTACGTCGCTGATCATGTTCAAGCTTCGATCTTGAAATTTTCGAATTGCATTTGTGTAGCAAGCCCGTGATTCGGTTTGGCTCCCCCTGACAGTTGCAACGCCATGCTCCGTGGGGAACTTCATGCAAATGTATTTCGTATGCGTGACCAGCTCCCAAGTCGATGAGACCTGGCCTCCCAATCGAACCATGGTAGGAGGAGATTTTATCCACCACCAGAAATTCCATGGGGATTCTGGAAACAGTTGGTGCTTGCCCTATCTCAGTTATTAGGGTTATGGATCCCCTGGGGATTTTGCTGTCTCCTGTGAATCCATATCGAAAGTTAGGGTTATGGATCCCCTGGGGATTAGTGGAGCGCTGATCCCCATCTTGTCGAAAGTTACCCCGTAAATCACATTTACCGAGGCTCCGTCATCCACCATCATCCGCGATAACCCGTTCCGGGCCACCACTACCCTTATAACCAACGCATCATTGTGTGGGAAGTGCACTCCAATGGCATCGTCTTGGGTAAATGTGATAGGTTCTGTCCGAGGCATCCCTACAGGATGTGAATGAATATGGTAATTCACGTTGGCGGGCTGCTTGGCCTCTCTAATATACCTCTGTTGGGAGTTGTTTGTGCTCCTACCTGAGTGGGGGGCCCCCAGTATCGTATCGATTTCGCGGATAGGGAGGTCGGCGACAGGCATTGGTGGCTCACGTGTGTCTTTATCATGCGCCGAGGTGGTATCCTGCCCCTTATTCATGTTTCTTTGACGATTGTCAATCCTTTATTTAGTCGAATTTTTCCATGGAGCTCTCCTATCAGCTCGGTTGAATTTCGGGCCACCGATTTTTTGGGTTCTCCCTGTGTCGGGAGAGAAGTCACTTCCTCTTCTCCCCTGCACCTTCTGGTCAGCTAACATGTGGATTTCCCTGCAATCCTCAGTTGCGTGACCGTAATATCTGTGGTAGGCGCAGTAAGCCCCAATCATGGGTTGTTTCCCGCTTCGGCCACTTTCCATCCTTCCTTGAGCAGTGGGGGGATTCTGGGGAGGAGTATTGGAATGTAAGTGAGGGATAACATCTGTGATTTCTGCTACAAAGCTAGATCCTGTTCATGGAAACGGGCGCGGTACACCACCTCGGCTACCGCCAACCCTATCCTTGTTTCCTCCTTTCTTGAGGTTTTCTTTACTGGAATATCCAAGGTTGTATCTCCCTTGAGGGTGATTATCTCTGGCCCTAACCATTTCTTCCGATACAATCTCCTCCTTCATCAGGTCTACCAGGGCGTTGTAATCCCTTGGTTTCCTGCTCCGGACATCCCTCCAGAACATGCTGGTCATATCTAACCCTCCTTTTAAAACGGAAAACATCTCTGCTTTTGTGATATTTTCACAGATGTGCATCTCTTCGGTAAACCTAGCTAGGTAACTTTTCAGAGACTCGTCCCTTCCTTGCCTCAGATCCTGAAGGCGTTGGAGCGGGAGCTGGCCAGGCCTGGAAGAAATAAAGAAATTTTTAAAAGCCGTTTCCATATCTCTCCAACTGTGGATGCTGCCAGGGGGGAGTTTTTTATACCATCGTATGACACTTCCCTCAAGTGTTAAAGCAAATGCTTTACATTTCAGTGCCGGGGTGGCTCCGGATATTTCCATGCTGGCGCGGTAATTTAACAGGTGATCATCAGGATCACCTCGGCCAGAGTATTTTGCTATTTCTGGCATCTCGAAGTCATGAGGTACGGGGCATCTACGGAGGCCCTCTGTGAAGGGACTTACTTCCTCTTCGTCATCCAACTCGTAAGAGGGCAGTTCACTGTTTTCATCGTGACCGGAATACATTGGATCATGGTATTGGTCGTAGAGCGGCGGAGCATACTCTTGCCTTTGTGGTGGCAAAACACGGCCATAGTTTGGCCTTCCGTGGGTTGGTAGCTCGTTGCGAGATTTTGTCCGAACTGCTTCGGCTCTTTTTTCCTGCCTATTCCTAGGCTCATGTACTGATGCCAACCTTTCTGCTCCCGTACCATGTTGGTCCCTATACATTTGACCCTGCGACAAGGCTTCTTTAGCGCGTCGCTCCCGCCTATTTCTAGGCTCTGCGGCATTGTGCCGACCTGGGTCCGTTTTCCCCCGTCGTTGGCCCCTGAATAACTCCTATTCGGCTGAAGACACTGCCGGATTTTGCGGGAGGAGCTTCCCTGCGTCTAGCTGAGAGTGGGTTTTGTTCTTCATGTGCTTCATGCTCCGGGTCTTCCTCGTAGAAGGGCTCGGATTCCACCTCGGCATATGCCTGTGGATCTTGATAATAATAAGAAACAGTGGCCGCCTCGGATGGTGAATAATGTGGCTGTGGGTATTGCTGAGGCATCACGGGTTCGTTCATAACATACCCTCTGGCCATAAAGGCATTCATTGCAGCAATCTTTTCTATCTGCTGTCTCTGCATCTCCAGCATTTGGGTCGCCATGCAAGTATGTCTCGCATCATGCGGCGGTTACGGTGCCTACGTGGGTTAGGTTGTGCCGCCCCCTCATTGGTGTTCTCATGTGGTTCTTGAGGAGCCTCCCCCTCACCGTGCTGGTCATTTCTTCCCCTACGGGGGTTAACATCTTCATCACTTTCATTCATATTTCAGAGGAATTTTTGGTCTTAGTTCACCTTTCAAGGATAGATAGACTTTTATCTCACTGTTCCAAAGTTTTTTTACCTTTTTCAAGGCCAACCAGCTTATATTTCAAAGCTCTTGCCTTTTTCAAGGCCAACCAGCTTATCTTTCAAAGATCTTACCTTTTTCAAGGCCAACCAGCTTATCTTTCAAAGCTCTTGCCTTTTTCAAAGCCAACCAGCTTATCTTTCAAAGCTCTTTGCAATTATCCGCTCTTTCCTAAGAGGTTATTCGTCCTTTTTCAGGACTACCTTTCTATGTGTGGCTTTTTACCATGTGTTTTCGTGGTTAGCAGTATGGTTTCCCACAGACGGTGCCAAAATGTTGACCACAAAATCCGGCTGGACCTTGGACCAACACGTCTCAGCTCCTCTCTCTTGAACACGTGGTTCTCCTGCGCACTATGACAAACAATCAGTTTGCAAAGGGGGACGAGGTGGCTCCCGTTTGCACTCCGATGCCAAAGTCAGTACTCATTTTTAGGTAAATATGTGTTGGGTGCGGGAGATATAAATGTGTAGAAGAGAGAAAAGGGAGTGAGAGAAATGTATATTGATAAAGGTATTAAATTGCTAACCTCTGACTTGGAGACAATCGTGCTTCATTTATAGAGGAACTTTTTGTCTCGGATCACGACACGTGACATACTTTACACTTGTCATCACCTTAGCTCATGGAGGTGACAACCTTGCTTTTCAACCGTAATCATTGCTACATTTCGTAGGGGATGGGCGCCTGTCACGTCTTGGTAAAGGAAGTGTCCCATCACTAACTCCATCTCTCTTCTGGTCAACGCCATAAAGCGCCCCGGTTGAGTATAAAGCACATCGGCTAGCCGTTAACCAGGTCGGCTAAAGAGGTTTGCTTGACGTACCACCTCGGCACTCATCCCAAGGCGATATTTTAGGCCTTAGCTGTGGGTCATGGTTCGTTGGGCCACTATTTGGCCTTCGCTGGTGGATCACTGTACCTTTTTTTGGGTCCGGATTCAACACTATTTGAAAATCGATATTAAAAATAATATTTTTGTTTATTTCGTATTATACGATTTAACGAGAGCTTCAATATTAATATAGTATCAATATATTATTATTTTTATTTTAAAAAATAAATATTCATCACATACAAGTTTTCGGTTCAATTTAAAGTATGAGTCTCTGTTTGGTAAAAAAAATTGTTTTTAAGAAAAATATGATATTTCCGAGATAAAATATGTGGTTAAAAATTAATTTTGAAAAACATGTATAATTTAAAATTTGAATCGTTAAAAAGTGTCTTGAAAATGTGTATATTATTGGATCAATATATTTGGGTTAGAAATAAAGTATGTGAAACGTAATAAAAGCAGCTGAGTCTAAGAAAAAAGAGAACAAATTTGTTCACCCTATTTAAACGAGGGTGAGCTTAACCCTCATTGTGCTGTTAATCTCTCTCTCTCTCACACACACACACACGTTACGCAGGCACCCCCATTCTATCCTTTTAAACATTTTTTCTCCATTTTCTTTTTTCTTAAATATTTGAAAATCGATATTAAAAATAATATTTTTGTTTATTTCATATTATACGATTTAACGAGAGCTTCAATATTAGTATAGTACCAATATATTATTTTTTGTTATTTTAAAAAATAAATATTGATCACATACAAGTTTTCGGTTCAATTTAAAGTATGAGTCTCTGTTTGGTAACAAAAATTGTTTTTAAGAAAAATATGATATTTTCGACATAAAATAAGTGGTTAAAAATTAATTTTGAAAAACATGTATGGTTTAAAACGTGAATCGTTAAAAAGTGGCTTGAAAATGTGTATATTATAGGATCAATATATTTGGGTTAGGAATAAAGCATGTGAAACGTAATAAAAGCAGTTGTTGTATGAGAAAAAAGAGAACAAATTTGTTTACCCTCGTTTAACGAGGGTGAGCTTAACCCTCACTGTACTGTTAATTTCGAACCCCCCCCCCCTTCTCTCTCTCACTCTCTACACACATAAAGGCACCCCCATTCTATCATTTTAAACACTTTTTCTCCATTTTCTTTTTTCTTAACTATTTGAAAATTGATATTAAAAATTATATTTTTGTTTATTTCATATTATACGATTTAACGAGAGCTTCAATATTAGTATAGTATCAATATATTATTTTTTGTTATTTTAAAAAATAAATATTCATCACATACAAGTTTTCGGTTCAATTTAAAGTATGAGTCTCTGTTTGGTAAAAAAAAAAAATTGTTTAGAAAAATATGATGTTTTTGAGATAAAATATGTGGTTAAAAATTAATTTAGAAAAACATGTATGATTTCAAACGTGAATCGTTAAAAAGTGACTTGAAAATGTGTATATTATAGGATCAATATATTTGGGTTAGGAATAAAGCATGTGAAACGTAATAAAAGCAGCTGTTGTCTGAGAAAAAAGAGAACAAATTTGTTTACCCTTGTTTAACGAGGGTGAGCTTAACCCTCACTGTGCTGTTAATTTCAAACCCCCCTCCTCCCTGTCTGTCTGTCTGTCTCTCTCTCTCTCTAACACACGTTACACACATAAAGGCACCCACATTCTATCATTTTAAACACTTTTTATCCATTTTCTTTTTTCTTAACTATTTGAAAATCGATATTAAAAATTATATTTTTGTTTATTTCATATTATACGATTTAAAGAGAGCTTCAATATTAGTATAGTATCAATATATTATTTTTTGTTATTTTAAAAAATAAATATTCATCACATACAAGTTTTCGGTTCAATTTAAAGTATGAGTCTCTGTTTGGTAACAAAAATTGTTTTTAAGAAAAATATGATATTTTCGACATAAAATATGTGGTTAAAAATTAATTTTGAAAAACATGTATGGTTTAAAACGTGAATCGTTAAAAAGTGGTTTGAAAATGTGTATATTATAGGATCAATATATTTGGGTTAGGAATAAAGCATGTGAAACGTAATAAAAGCAGTTGTTGTATGAGAAAAAAGAGAACAAATTTGTTTACCCTCGTTTAACGAGGGTGAGCTTAACCCTCACTGTACTGTTAATTTCGAACCCCCCCCTTCTCTCTCTCTCTCTCTCTCTCTCTACACACATAAAGGCACCCTCATTCTATCATTTTAAACACTTTTTCTCCATTTTCTTTTTTCTTAACTATTTGAAAACTGATATTAAAAATTATATTTTTGTTTATTTCATATTATACGATTTAACTAGAGCTTCAATATTAGTATAGTATCAATATATTATTTTTTGTTATTTTAAAAAATAAATATTCATCACATACAAGTTTTCGGTTCAATTTAAAGTATGAGTCTCTGTTTGGTAAAAAAAAAAAATTGTTTAGAAAAATATGATGTTTTCGAGATAAAATATGTGGTTAAAAATTAATTTAGAAAAACATGTATGATTTCAAACGTGAATCGTTAAAAAGTGACTTGAAAATGTGTATATTATAGGATCAATATATTTGGGTTAGGAATAAAGCATGTGAAACGTAATAAAAGCAGCTGTTGTCTGAGAAAAAAGAGAACAAATTTGTTTACCCTTGTTTAACGAGGGTGAGCTTAACCCTCACTGTGCTGTTAATTTCAAACCCCCCTCCTCCCTGTCTGTCTGTCTGTCTGTCTCTCTCTCTCTCTAACACACGTTACACACATAAAGGCACCCACATTCTATCATTTTAAACACTTTTTATCCATTTTCTTTGTTCTTAACTATTTGAAAATCGATATTAAAAATTATATTTTTGTTTATTTCATATTATACGATTTAAAGAGAGCTTCAATATTAGTATAGTATCAATATATTATTTTTTGTTATTTTAAAAAATAAATATTCATCACATACAAGTTTTCGGTTCAATTTAAAGTGTGGGTCTCTGTTTGGTAAGAAAATTTGTTTTTCAGAAAAATATGATGTTTTCGAGATAAAATATGTGGTTAAAAATTAATTTTGAAAAACATGTATGATTTAAAACGTGAATCGTTAAAAAGTGACTTGAAAATGTGTATATTATAGGATCAATATATTTGGGCTAGGAATAAATCATGTGAAACGTAATAAAAGCAGCTGTTGTCTGAGAAAAAAAGAGAACAAATTTGTTTACCCTCATTTAATGAGGGTGAACTTAACCCTCACTGTGCTGTTAATTTCAAACCTCTCTCTCTCTCTCTCTCTCTCTCTCTCTCTCTCTGACACATGTTACACACATAAAGGCACCCCATTCTACCATTTTAAACACTTTTCTGCATTTTCTTTTTTCTTAACTATTTGAAAATCGATATTAAAAATAATATTTTTGTTTATTTCGTATTATACGATTTAACGAGATCTTCAATATTAGTATAGTATCAATATATTATTATTATTTTTATTTTAAAAAATAAATATTCATCACATACAAGTTTTCGGTTCAATTTAAAGTATGAGTCTCTGTTTGGTAAAAAAATTTGTTTTTAAGAAAAATATGATGTTTTCGAAATAAAATATGTGGTTAAAAATTAATTTTGAAAAACATGTATGATTTAAAACGTGAATCGTTAAAAAGTTGCTTGAAAATGTGTATATTATTGATCAATATATTTGGGTTAGGAATAAAGCATGTGAAACGTAATAAAAGTAGATGTTGTCTAAGAAAAAAGAGAACAAATTTGCTCACCCTCGTTTTTAACGAGGGTGAGCTTAACTCTCATTGTGCTGTTAATTTCTAACCCCCACCCTCCCCCCCTCCTCCTCTCTCTCTCTCTCTCTCTCTCTCTCTCTCTCTCTCACACACACACACACACACATACACACACGTTACACACGTAAAGGCACGCCCATTCTATCCTTTTAAACACTTTTTTTTCATTTTCATTTTTCTTAAATATTTGAAAATCGATATTAAAAATAATATTTTTGTTTATTTCATATTATACGATTTAACGAGAGCTTCAATATTAGTATAGTATTAATATATTATTTTTTGTTATTTTAAAAAACAAATATTCATCACATACAAGTTTTCGGTTCAATTTAAAGTATGTGTCTCTGTTTGGTAAAAAAAAATTATTTTTAAGAAAAATATGATATTTTCGAGATAAAATATGTGGTTAAAAATTAATTTTGAAAAACATGTATGATTTAAAACGTGAATCGTTAAAAAGTGGCTTGAAAATGTGTATATTATAGGATCAATATATTAATGTTTGCTATTTTAAAAATAAATATTTATCACATACAAATTTTCAGTTCAATTTAAAGCACGAGCCTTTGTTTGGTAAAAGTTTTTTTTTTGTTTTTTAAATAAAGGAATATGATGTTTTCGAGGTAAAATATATGGTTAAAAAATAATTTTTAAAAATATGAATGGCTAAAAATGTGTAACGTTAAAAAGTGGCTTGAAATTTTGTATTTTCAAATGGTTTGGTTTGACTAGAAACCGTTGTTTCGATTTCATGTGAACCCGCCAACATTTTCAAATCAGACCAAACCAAACTGTTTGAAAATACACATTTTCAAGCCACTTTTTAACGTTACACATTTTTAGCCATTCATATTTTTAAAAATTATTTTTTAATCACATATTTTATCTCGAAAACATCATATTCCTTTGTTTAGAAAACAAAAAAAACTTTTACCAAACAAAGGCTCGTGCTTTAAATTGAACTGAAAATTTGTATGTGATAAATATTTATTTTTAAAATAGCAAACATTAATATATTGATCCTATAATATACACATTTTCAAGTCACTTTTTAAAAATTTACGTTTTAAATCATGCATGTTTTTCAAAATTAATTTTTAACCACATATTTTATCTCGAAAACACCATATTTTTCTTAAAAACAATTTTTTTAACCAAATAGAGACTCATGCTTTAAATTGAATCGAAAATTTGTATGTGATGAATATTTATTTTTTAAAATAGCATACAATAATATATTGATACTATACTCATATTGAAGCTCTCGTTAAATCGTATAATATGAAATAAACAAAAATATTATTTTTAATATCGATTTTCAAATATTTAAGAAAAAAGAAAATGGGGAAAAAACGTTTAAAAGGATAGAGTAGGGACGCCTTTATGTGTGTAACGAGAGAGAGAGAGAGAGAGAGAGAGAGAGAGAGAGAGAGAGAGAGAGATTTGAAAATGGAGAATTTACAAAAATGTCCAATTCCATGTTAATCACAAAATTTGTATTCAAAGTTAATAATTTTTTCAAAAATTCCAAATTTTGGTGTAATTTGACCATCTTACCCTTAAAGAAACCTATACACATATACATACATATATATATACACACACATACATACACACACATACATATATCTTGATTAGACATATGAGTTGACTAGTACTAGCTAATACCCATTGGTTTTATTGAAATGTTGGGTAAAAACATTAAGAGTTTTTTGAGATAAATATTTTGAACTTTTCCTACCATTTTTCTTACATTTTAGAGAGGTCCATGGAAGGATATTGGTGAAAAAATCTTGACAAAATATTTACTACCATATTTTGGAATCCATTTGGCATAAAAGGAATTTCATTACAAGGTATTATTCACCAATTTTTGTTTCCATTGAGAACTTGTATTTACTTGTTTTGGAATATCTTAAAAAAATTGAGAGAAATACTAGGTAATTAGTTGAATTAGTTTTTTAAGATTTTGAAATTATTGTCATCTATATTATGAGCATTGTGTAGTGTTATTATCTAATCATGTCACTTTTTGTATCATTTATGTTAGTAATATGAGGTTGTTGCGTAATGAATGTTATTAATGGTGGAAATTAATGTTTGTAAACAAAAAGGGTAGTTGGAGAATAAGAGATATGCAAGTGTTGAGGGAATTACGTGTTGTCATTCTCGACATTTAAAATATCGAGAATGACATTTAAAATGATGTTCTGGACAATTTTCAAAATTTCGAGATAGCTTCTCAAATGTACTCACCATTGTTAATCGTTTGTATCGCCTTCTTCTAGATATCTTCGTTGTGTCCGCTTTTCTTGTGTTAAATCATCATAGAATTGTTCCTGACATCTAGGTCTGACAGATATAATGAGGTTTGTTGTCTCGCACGGTGAAAATTTTGTCAACATTGATGACAATTGAATATACATTCAATGATCAAAGCAAGTCCTAACTTGTAGCGATCATTCCTATTCAGGCACTTCAGGAAGACCTTTTCCAAATCGGTTGTAGTTACCCTATCGCTGGAACTGAAATATTTGCCCCACAGCCGGGTTTTCTCAATTATTTTTTTTGATTGATCATCCACGGGAACTGCACCGCACCTCAAGCCCGTGATCAGTGAATATTCTGGCATCCCAAATCGGAAGTAGCATTGGTTAACGTTGAACCATGCCTCATGCTCTTTCAGGCAAACTATAAGGCGATTGATCATCTCGTGGATCAACTGCGCAGATAATTTAATGTTCGGCAGTTTAGCAACATTGCCTATGCAGGTTTCTTCGAACATTTGTTTCTACTGTGTGTCTAATTTGTCCAGCACGATTTTGATGTACTTTGTGTTGCTAACTTGGGATACCTGTGCCGGCACCCGCTCTTCTTGCGGGATGACGTATCTGTGTGAAATTGTCATCTACAAAGACAAGTTTCATAACGCAAATCATCTACATATCCAACAGGAATAAAATACATAAAATTAAGATTTCGCATGGTCGTATAGGTTATTTTTGCATTTCACTCTATTTACAACAGTTCAAGTATATATCTTGACATCTGAAATGTCGTTCGTAACATTTGAATCATATGTTCTAGACATTTGAACTTAAATCAATAATCAAAGCAAATTATCGATTGCAAATAGACATGACCAAAATCCCTAGAGAGCAATCACCTACGCCCTTATTTTAGAGTTGAAATGCCAACATTCAGAAGAGATATTGTACTCAAAAGATAAAACTTAGAATGCATGTAGATACATGAACCTAATTGTGTAAAGACAAAACAAAGCATAATTTTCAAACAATATGAACATAAGAACTTTTAGAAGTATATGAAATAAATTACTGATAAGAGCCGTGAATTCCATTTCAGAAGTAGGAAAATAGAATGCCAAACTAATCTGAAGAGGTTGAGTGAAAGCTTTCACTTTAAGAGAACAATTGTCAGTGATACAAGAACAGAACATAACCTTATCTATGTTTTGCTGGATCGTAAACTTGGCTTCTTCAAGCCTCCAAACACACGTTTCGGGAGGAGAATTACAATTTCTCACCTGGACATAGAACTTGTTAACAATGGTGGGTGGGGACTTGAATTGAAAATTGGTCACATTGCTAAGCCATATAAAAGTAACTCCAAGCAATTTTTTGGGCTGGATTCATTCCTTTCTAGGGTAGAAATCCACATGGTACCCACTAGTTACATATTAATGCTTCAAAAACTTTTGTAAAATGAAAGGAAATAAAAGAAAGAAATATATACATGAAAGGTTGTTTAAGCAATACATGAAGACATCATGTTAATACTTAGGAAAAACCATTCAAACGTGAAGACATCATGTTAATACTATTTCCACGAAACAAACATGTCACCAAAGTACTCAAATATTTGAGATAAAACCAAGTTTACTTATTATCACCAAATGCAATTTCTACCCAACAAAACATGATAAAATAGAAAAGTACAATATATAATCGATTATTGAATTCGGGCTAAAACTAAAACTGTAGTGAACCTCAAACTTTCTTTATATAACATTAACTCACAAAATTGACATCATAGATATCGAAAGCATTCTTCTGATCACTTCCTTGGTAACTAATGACCACATTGGTTATTGGTGTTTAAAAACATATTCATTTCAGCTCTATCAGATGTGAGAATAGAACGATATTTCTGGTTCATAAAACCTGCATCAAAATTTCTCCTCACGTATAGCATTCGTTCAAACCGTGATCAAATCCATCAGACATCAGGCAGAAATTGTCATTTGCAAATGGAGATATCAAACAACCTAAAGCCCTCAATAAAGCTCCTATTCTGCATCTGAGTGCATATTTTTCACTCCTACTTGTCCATCAAATTTGTTAAAAGGGAAGTCGGGAAGTTTTTGAAACGTGTAACAATCCACTATTATTGCTTTAGTAATTGACTGTATTCATACATTTTCTTCTACCCACATGTAAGGGAAAAACATAATAATTTTCCAACAAATCATAAACCCTAAACCCACAAATCGAACAAATATAAAGAATCTCAAAACATGAAAGTGCTAAATATGAAGATGATGGTGAGTTACTAACCGAGAGGAGAAATAGCTTGAAGCAATTGCAGCAAAGGCAAGAAATGGACTGCAAAACACGAACACGGAGGCCGCTGACGGTCGGCGATGACGATTTTAGTCGGGATTTCAGGCGTGAGTTAGGTTCAAGAAGAAAATGTTCATGCACAGACAGATTTCATAGAGAAAGAAGGTTTTTTCTTGTCACTTTTGGTTTTCACTTTAGTGGCTGTGGGGCTACCGGCGGAGAGTGAGAGACGAGTGAACCGGTGGTGGCGAACGACGAGGCTGGACGGAGGCGTAGAGGTTTCTTTAACAATCGGTTGCTAGGAGAGTGTTTGTGAGAAGATTGAATTGAAATTAGGGCTTCCCGATTTCCAAATAAATTCAAATGAATTGCTGGGTAATAAAATAGACTAAGTAATAGTATATAGAATATGTTAGGTGTCAGATTTTTATTGATTAGTACAATATTTTTTGTAGTCAAAATTTGGGAATTTCAAATTTATGATAAGGATATTTAAGTTCAAAATTCAAGAAAATGGACATTACATCAAATTGGGACATTTTTGCAAGTTGCAATGTAAAAATGGACATTTTCTCTTTGAAAATTAACAGCACGGGTTAAGCTCAGTGAGCAAATTTGTTCTCGAGAAAAAAGGGTATGTCCAGAGTGAGGTCCCATCTCATCCGCGTGCATTCAAGGCGACGACTGGCTTTTCTTAAGATTATATTATAAAGATTGCATCTTTAGCTTCAAAATTATGATTTTGAGTGTAATCTAGTAAGTAGTCATAATGATACTGAAAAGAAATGACGTGTTTCTCTTCTTATTTGTCCATCTGGGATTTTTGTTTGGATTCTTTCATGGGGTTGCAATGGGAGATAGAGTGTATGCGAAACAACCCTTTACAGATAGGGATATATGGAGCCCAAGATTGGAGAGAGCTCAGAATTCGAGGCATCTTGAGGTTAGGTTTAATGAACCAGCAGAGAACTGGACTGATGCTTTTCCCATCGGCAATGGCCGCCTTGGCGCTATGATTTGGGGTGGTGTTGCCAATGAAACTCTCAATCTCAACGGTAAATTCACTTATTTATATACGTACCATTGCATATAGTGTATATTTAGTATGTGGTATAAGACATTTTTCTTCCTTAATATTGTTGAGTACGAGTTACTGTTTACCGTATATAACCAGATCTGCCAAAAATGTTCTTGAGACCCGGTTTGGTATAAATTAAAATTCAGAAATTTTAATCTTAAAGTCAAAGCCAACAATTAATTTTAACCACAAATTTCATTACCCAAGACAAAATCTACTAAAAATCTAATTTTAATCTCCACTAAACAGGAGCTAAAGAAAATATGGGACTGGTTGATTTTAATTCCTACTGTTTGTTTCTTGGGAATCAAGAATGGGATTATGAAGTCTGCAAGAATTGCAAGTTTTTATGATTCTTGCATTACCTGTATTTCTTGGGGGTCATTCAGGTGTCAATGTAGCTTCCGGATTGTATAATTTATTCGATTAGAATTGTTTGTGTTACTGATGATTTTTGTTTCTCATTCAGTAAAGCCAGCTATATTGTGAAAATGGCGAGATCAAAGAGTTAATGATTATTCTGTATTAATTACAGGGAACTTAAAAAATATTTCCTGTAGCGTTTTTGAAACTAGAATATATTATAAAACGACCCTAGTCCTGATCTTTCATTATTGGTGATAATGATTTTTTAAAGAGCTGAGGTCCCAGCAGAGAACAGAATTTCAAGGTTTCTTATCTTTCTTGCAATTTTTTTTTTTTTAATTTTTTTAAATTTTTTTATTTATTATTATTATTTTTTTTTATAGTAACTAGACACGAAACCGAATGATTTGTACTCAAATTTCTAAATTTCATTGGGATGCAAAATTGTTGCCGAAGTTTGCTGTTGAACAAAGATTAGTATAGGACAAGGATTTGAGTAATCTCAGTTTAGGCTTCTCCTTTTCTCTTTGGGACAGAGGACACACTTTGGACTGGAATTCCTGGTAATTATACAGATCCTGGTGTTCCCCCCATACTATCTGAGGTTAGAAAACTTGTTGATGATGGCCAATATGCAGCAGCTACCTCAGCGGCGCTCAACTTGTCGGGGGAACCATCCAACGTAAGCTGCTTCGTTTTATAATTTCAGATGTGTTGTTTTATCTTTACACATGTATTAAGGCTTTTATGCCTATTAAGACTGAGCTCCATGAAAACTTTTCACTTTGTGTGACAATGCACAACCGTAACCAGTCTGTTTATAATTCAAAGACGCCCTCTAAAGCCGTAAAGAGAGTTTTGTGGTGCAACATCTCAAAACTGCATTCTTGAACAATAGTCAATCTCGAACAATGAAAAGAAAATGAAAGTACAACTATTTAGCCAGTCCGTGTGAAGAAAACTTCCTCGAAGTGGGGAGGGCGAAAGCTGATAAGTGATAACATTTGATAGTGTTTTGATACTTTTTCCTGGATTTCTATGATCAGATCTTTTTTTTGACAATACAATCTAACAGTTTATGGTTTAGAAATTATTAATTAGAATCAGTACTTGGACCGCATTCTTGATTCTCTTTAGAATTTCTTTGATCAATAAAATGAGAGGGAATAAACTGTGTGGAAAAAAAGTTCCAGCAGTATCATTAATTATTGATATTTTTCATTGAAATAAAGGTTTACCAGCTCCTAGGTGATATGAAGCTAGAGTTTGATGATTCTAATGCCACGCATGACGAAGGAACTTATAAGAGAGTGCTGGATTTAGACACTGCAACAGTAAAAGTTGAGTATTCTGCTAATGGAGTAGAATACGCGAGGGAATATTTTGCCTCGAATCCAGATCAAGTGATCGTGTTAAAGATTTCTGGAAATAAACCTACCCATCTAAATTTTACTGTATATTTAGACAGCAAATTGCCTCACCATTCTTATGTAAATGACAAAAATCAAATTATTATGCACGGAAGTTGTCCGGGCAGAATGAATACACCATATAATGAAAGCAGCAATCCTCAAGGAGTTCAATATTCAGCAGTTCTGGATTTGCAGATTAGTGATGGTGCAGGTCTAGTGCGTGTTCTTGATGATCGAAAGCTTCGGGTAGAGGGTTGCAACTCAGCTGTCATCCTCCTTGTTGCATCATCATCATTTGATGGGCCTTTTACCAAACCTGTTGATTCCAAAAGGGATCCTAAATCTTCTTCACTAAGTAAAATGGATTCAGTTAAAAGATTTTCATATGCTGATCTTTATGCACGCCACATTGATGACTACCAAGCACTTTTTCATCGCGTCTCACTGCAGCTTTCAAAGAGCTCCAAGAATATTACTGTAAATCCTTTCAGCGAAAACACAGATGAGACCATTTCCACTGCAGAGAGAGTCAAGTCTTTTAAAACCAATGAAGACCCCTCTTTGGTTGAGCTTCTATTCCAGTATGGTCGATATCTGCTAATTGCTTGTTCACGTCCTGGGACTCAGGTGGCGAATCTGCAGGGGATCTGGAACAAGGACATACAGCCACCATGGGAGTACGTTTTTCTTCGGTCATTTCCTCTAAGAATTATTGCAAATCTTCTCTTCTTTATCCTTTAGCATCGTTTGTTGAAATTTCTTTGGTGCCTATAAATTTGACTTTCTGATTCTCCCCATCTGCAGTGGCGCTCAACACTTAAATATCAATCTTCAAATGAACTATTGGCCTTCTCTCCCTTGCAATATTAAAGAATGCCAAGAACCTTTGTTTGACTATATCTCATCTCTGTCAATTAATGGAAAGAGAACTGCAGAGGTAAAATTGTTTTATGGTGGTTAAGATATGTAAAACTGATATGCAAAATTGTTTTTATTTTTTTCTAAAAAAATTTCCGTAGTACAAAACTTACTCGACATATTTAGTATGCAGTAGAGGATAGCACTGCTCATGACAGCAGAACTAATATGTTTGTCTTAATCCCATACAGTGCTGTCTAATCGTGTCATTAACGATGTTTATGGACACCCTCCATGTATTTAGTTGCAATATGTTACAGGTGAACTATAATGCAAGCGGTTGGGTTGCTCATCAAGTGTCTGATATATGGGCGAAAACTTCCCCGGATAGTGGTCAGGCCGAATGGGCATTATGGCAGATGGGTGGAGCATGGCTCTGTACACATTTATGGGAGCATTACACTTATACAATGGACCAGGTAAGAAGCTTTAAAATTTCTGTCCATAACTGGGAAAAAACATTGTTCAATATTGATTAATGAACTCGAATTCAAATATACCTTCTTTATATAAGTGTACTCTTGTGTGAACTAAGAAATTATCCTAAGCATGCTGCAATTATGTAAATTGTTGATTTGATTTATGCTATTTTTTACACGTTAATAGGATTTTCTAAGAAATAAAGCATATCCCATGATGGAAAGCTGTGCTTCATTTCTGTTGGACTGGTTGATTGAAGGCCGTGAAGGACTTCTAGAAACGAATCCGTCAACCTCCCCTGAGCATACTTTTACTGCTCCTGATGGTAAGCCTGCGAGCGTGAGCTACTCATCGACCATGGACATGGCAATCATTAATGAAGTTTTCTCTTCCATTGTTTCTGCTGCTGAGGTAGATCTCTTCTATCACCTGAGTTATTGAAATTATTTGGATTTCATTCTTCTTAATTTGTCGCGTGTTAATTTAAAGTTGAATTAGATTTTGGGGAAGGATGAAGAAGCTCTGATTGCAAGAGTTCGCCAAGCTCAACCGCGTCTTTATCCAACCAAAATAGCAAGGGATGGTTCCATCATGGAGTGGGTGTGTTTAGAACTTCTTTTTCCATTTTTTTCTTTTTTAAGCTGCTTTAGCTGGAAGTCTATACATTGCATTGAGAAAATAAATACTCCTTATCCTCTTTGTCATGACAGGCGCAAGACTTTGAGGATCCGGAAGTGCATCATAGGCATGTATCGCACCTATTTGGCTTATTCCCGGGTCACACAATTACTCTGGAAAAAACTCCTGATCTATGTAAAGCAGCAAACTATACACTATATAAAAGAGGTTCATATATAAATATGCTTGAAGTATCCTCAGCATTGCTAAGCAAAGATGTGTAGATATCTTGCAAATCTTTAGCGTCTTGCATTTTTCTTTTTATGTTTAAATGAAACAGGAGAAGACGGTCCAGGATGGTCGACTGTGTGGAAAGCTGCATTGAGGGCACGTCTTGGTGATAGCAATAATGCATATCAGATGATCAAGCATCTATTCGTTTTGGTGGATCCTCATCGTGAAGGCGATTTTGAAGGAGGGCTTTATAGTAACCTATTTACTGCACATCCACCTTTCCAGATTGATGCAAACTTTGGGTAAGCACGTCTCTTTGGGGATGTATAACGACGACGAACTTTCTTTCATCTTGCCATCTGTAGCTCATGAGCAATTTCGTGGGCCATTAGGGCACTGGGATATTACGTAAGTCTCTCATAAAGTAGAGGTCTTGTGTTCGAATCCTAGGGACGCGTCAGAAAGTTATGAGGAGTAAGATGAGTCTAGTCTCGCCTGAAGTGAACAATAAGTTAGCTAATGGCATACAAAATAGCCTATGAGTCACGGAGGGCAAGATGAGAGAAAATTCGTGATCGTTACAGGATCTATCTACTTTCCTATTTTCTTGCATTTAAAAATGATCTTTGATGATGCAAAGGTTCTAACTTTGCAATTAATTGTACCAGATTCTCTGCAGCAGTTGCAGAAATGCTAGTTCAGAGCACGATGACAGACTTGTACCTGCTCCCTGCACTTCCACGGGATAAATGGGCAAATGGTTGCGTTAAAGGATTGAAAGCACGGGGTGGCATTACAGTTAGCTTGTGCTGGATTGAAGGCGAAGTTGATGAAGTTGGGATTTGGTCAGAAAATCAAAATACTGTTAAAAGCTTATATTATAGAGGAATTACTGCAACAACAAAAATATCAGCTGCCACAGTTTACACTTTTGATAAGCAGTTAAAATGTGTGAAAACTCAGCCTCTTTATTGATTGCATTTTCATCAGAAAATAGATTCACAAATAAGTCATCTCAAAGAGTGTTAACAACATGTTCAAAATCTACAATGAACACTTCTTGTTACAATAATTATGTATTCTCCCTTAAATTGGAAAATGGCTTATTTCTGCAAGTTTTCGTAGATTCATTGAGTTGTCTAATTAACTGTGTTAATTTTTACTGCATTTTCATCTGACGAGAATTGACCCAAGGACTACTTAAATATTTGCAACTATGAGCATATTTGGTGTAGGAGAAATTGGAGAATTTTTTGAATGTGTCGTTAAAATTTTTTGAAAATTGTGTAAAGTGGTGGGTTTCATAAAAATTTGTGATTAAAAATGAATTTGAAGAAAAGATTATTAAATATACCCTATGCCAATCAAGGCCTATATGATGAATAAAGAAGAACTTTTCATCAAGGTTGTGGTTGATATTGTTATGATAAAATAGCCACGTAGAAATATTGAATTATAAATTAAAAGAAAACATATTTCTAGACCTTGAGTTGAAAATCAAAACTTTAGTAGAAATTCAAATGTATAGTTGAAAAGTTGATAAAACGTTTTAGATACTTTTGAATTGTGTGGTTAAAAATGTATTAAAAAATCTTTTGGAAATATGAATCAAACGCTTAATTTTGTTTTTTAAAACTTATTTTTTAAAACTTATTTTCAATCGTCTACGTTCCCATAAAATAATATTATATGTAAATTCAAAATTTATTTTTTTTACTTTTTAACTACACATTCTTTTAAAAATTATTATTACAAAACTCATTTTTTAAATAGTGGTCTCGAACAAGGACTATCTTCAAATTATGGGCCTTTTTCAATTTTATTTTCGAGACCGTGCTGCAGTGGTTTGAGCTCAAACTTTCCCTACTCGGTTTTGGGGTCGAATCCTAACCCCCCGCCCCTCGTTAGATCCCCTTTATACTTAAAAAAAAATGAAAAAAAGGTATACTCCAATTAATTGTGTAGAGCCTGCTTGGTCCATGAAATTTTTTGACTTTGGTGTTTTTTTTTTTTTTTTAATGGATGTGATTTAAAAATGTTTGAAAAGTCAAAAACTATGAACTTGACTAAAGATATTGTTGACCTATGACTATTCACGTATATATTGTTTTGATTATAACAAACAAGATTTCCTGTATTACTAATGGTTTCAATTCTTGAGTTTTATCATATATGTGTCATTTGGATACTCCGAGATCAAAATTGTCATCCATTGAAGTACAAAGCAATCATAAAAGAGATTTGAAGTGAATAAGATCGCCGAAGACCGAAGATTTATGTTGAAAAATTTCAACTCATTTGTAAAGGTATCGACTCATCAATTTTTAGCAAGTCTATAAAGCTCAAAATTATTTCTAGAAATTATTAATTGCATAAAAATGATTTTTCAAATCATAACATGAAATAGTTTTTGGAAAAATAAACTTTTTGATATATTCCAAAATTTCCTTTTTCGGTCGACCGAAACACACCTGATCGACCGAAACTCTGATCGACCGAAAATGTTTGCTCAACCGAAAGTCTAACGGCTCAAATAGTATAACGACTAGTTTTGAACTTTCGGTCGACCGAAAGTGTAGAAATGGTCGACCGAAACTTCCTAAAGCTCAATTTCTTGATCTATAAATAGCCACTTCTCTTGCATTCATTTCTACCAACTTACAAGAGCATTTAAGAGAGAAAATCATTGAGCTTACTTTGTTTTACAATCTATATCATTTATTGCAAAGAATTTCTTGATTGATCAAAACTATTTCATATCTTTATCAAGAATTATATTTTGTAGAAAACTCAATACTCTTACTTCATTATTGATCATTGATTGAGTTCATCATCACCAAACACTTATTGAAGTGTAAATCTCTCTTCATACTTAACTAAGTATTATTTGGAAAGAGAGATCATTTGTTGAAAAACTTTGATTCAAGCAAAACTATCTCATATCATTTTTCAAAGTTTTCATAAACACTCGAGCTTTAAATATTTGCTATCTATTGAAGTGTTATCCTAAAACTCTCAAGATACTTGACTTGATCATATCATTTGTTAAGAGAGTTTATTCAATTGTAAAATTCTTATTTGTTTTTCGTTTATGGTTTCGAGATCCTTGTGAAAATTCGATTGTAAAGGATATGTGCTCCTTGTTGTAAAGTCACCTAAGGATTCGATACTCCTTGTTGTAAGTTATCAATATAGTGGATTTGGCATTGCTCATGACGGAGAGCTCGGTAACGGAGGACGTAGATCACGTTGGTTGATTGAACCTCCCTAAATCGCGTTTGCAATCTCTTATCCCTTTTACTTACTTGCATTGCACTTACTCTATTCTATCAATTTATTTTGTGCAACACTATATCTAAGTGTTATACTTGCTTTATCAATTAAGTTCATACATTTATAGCACACTACATTGATAGTTAAGTTACTTGCAATACTAAGTGCTCATACTTATACCCATTGGTTCTTAAGTTTAAGATTATTTATCGAAAAAGTTTTATAAATCAATTCGCCCCCTTCTTGGTTAGTTTATCTTGGGATAACAATTGGTATCAGAGATTAGGAACTCTTTCATTTAGATTTTACTATCTAGAGTTATGGCTAACCAAAATATTGAAGGTCATTCTACTAATCGTCCTCCATTGTTTGATGGTACTAATTATAATTATTGGAAAACTAGAATAATGATTTTTATTCAATCCATTGATTATAATATTTGGGATGTCATTGAATCCGGTCATCATAAGCTTACTAAGGTTATTAAAGTTGATGGAAAACCGGATATAATTATTTCAAAACTTAAGGAAGAATATGATGAGGATGATAAGAAAAAATTGTCTTTAAATGCTAGAGCCAAAAATCTTCTCTATTGTGCACTTAGTATTAATGAATTTAATCGTATTAGCACATGTGATTCCGCACACGATATTTGGGATGCTTTAGAAGTCACACACATGGGCACAAATAAAGTTAAAGAAACAAAAATAAATCTTTTGTATAAAAATTTTGAAAATTTCTTCATGAAACAAGATGAACCCATTGCTAGCATGATTACTAGATTTACCGATATTGTTAATGGTCTTAAGGGCTTTGATCGAAAATTTTCTAATGGTGAGCTTGTTAGCAAAATGCTTAGGTCTCTCTCGGAAGATTGGAGCTCATTGAGAATGTTGATAGAAAACACCCAAGATGTCAACACATATCCCTTGGAAGAGCTTTATTGATGTGATCCAGGACCCTCGACAATCGGAATCATAGCAGGCTTGACGGGAAAATATAAATATTCAAGCCAAAACAAGAATTCAGCAGGTTCGACGAGCTTTGAAGATCAAAATCGTGTCAAAAAGAACCGAAAATTATGCAGAAGGACTGTCACGGTCGTAACCAACATTATTCACGACCGTAACCTCCCCTCGGGTTAAATGCAGAATTTCAAGATTTTCAATTTACGGCCGTAAGTATAAGTGTCACGACCGTAACCTTAACCAGAAACACACTTACGGCTGTAAGTGTCATCTTTACAGCCGTAACGGATTAACGGATCGGATTTTTTCCAGATTTTCGTATATTTTATTTCTTTTTCCTATTTTAGCTATTTTAGGTTAGTTAGAATTCTATTTTGAGTAAATTAGCGATTAGGGTTTTATTTTGCTTATTTATACGTCTTTTTTGATTCATTGTAAATTAAGACTTTGATGATTGAATAAAAATAGATTGAATGTTTTTCAATTGTTTAATGTGTGGATTCACATTACAAACCCAAACTTATCAAGATTGATTATCTTGTGGCGTTCATTCAGAACTTATCAAATATTCGCGAGAGTATTTGTGGCGTTGAAAATCAGAGACTTATCAAGGAGATTGGGCAAATTCTTGTGGCGTTTCGAAAGTCGTGGTTCTTTATTCCGCATCGTCGAGCCATCGCGTCGTGAATATCGGGTCATGATTCATCCGTCCAACCACAACCTGAGTTCGGAACTTTCCGGCGTTTCTTCCGCGCTTCGAACCTCATCATCTGGTATCAGAGCTGGACTCTGAATTCAGGTTTTTCTACCCAGTTTGATTTTTATGTCTATCATCGAGTCCCATAAAAATCATCCATATCTTGTTGTTGAGTCTTTCTTTTCTTGATTTTCTTGTTCTTCGTGCCAGTAAATTTCTTTCTTTGTTTGATCCATATAAAAATCCAACAAAATTCAAAAGTGTTTGTTTTGCTTAATTCTTATCCGAATTAAGTTCCGTTTGTTTTGTTGTGTTCGTTGTCGAATTTTCGGATTTATAAAAAAAAAAATTTATTATTTTATTTATTCCGAAAATTCATCCTAAAATTCAAAAAAAAAAAAAAAAAAAAGAGAGTCCATTCAAGAACCACTTTCTTGAATTTCTTGATCCTTTGTTTTCATTATTCTTTTTCTGTGTCCTTCCACATAAATTTTACAATGTCCAATTCCCATGAAAACGTCAAAGGTCGTATGTGGAGATTTTTGAATGAAGCTTTGATGAGGTTGGATAAACTAGATGAAAGGGAAGGGAAATTGAAAAAGGGGCGATCTCAAGCAAATCGTAGTGATTATAGGCGTGATCCTAAACCTAGGGATGGAATCGGGGTTAAGAGAGGAGCTGAGATTGATCCAAAAGCAATTTTGAAAATTCAAAAAGAAATTTATGAGGAAAGATTGAGGTGTGAACGGGAGGCAGAAAGAAAATATTTGGCTAAATTGCGAAAAAATGAGGAGAAACGAAAGGCGGTGATTAAATGGCTAGAGGAGAGTGAAATACATGTTATAGTTGAGCCTCGGGATATGAATGTTGAAAAGAAGGAGGGAGGCTTGAAACATGAATTAGAAGTAGTTGAAGAGACCCCGAACTTTGTGGTAGGAGTTGAAAACATGGAGTTATGTGAACAAACTCCAAAATATGATGAGGAATTAGAAGTTGGGGTAGAAGTTCAAATTTTGAGCTTTGAATTGGTAGATCACTAGTACAAAAATCACCAAAAAAAATGAGGAATATACGTCGGTTTTTAGTAAAACCGACGCCTATAAAAGGACGGTGGCATTTTTGTAAATATAATTAAAGAATGGACGTCGGTTGTAATATTACAACCGACGTGTAAAATTTAAACCTAGAGAATACGCGTTGGTTCCTCAAGAACCGACGCGTAAAACCGGAGATACGCGTCGGTTTTTGAAGAACCGACGCGTATTCTTTAGAGAAAAAAAAAAAAAAAATTTTTTTTTTTTTTTTTTTTAACTTTAGGCGTCGGTTATAATATTACAACCGACGCCTAAAAAAAAAAAAAAAAAAAATTTGCCTTTAGGCGTCGGTTGTAATATTACAACCGATGCCTAAAGTCATTACTTTAGGCGTCGGTTGTAATATTACAACCGACGCCCATTCTCCGATTTCCCGCGTCGGTTCTTAAAGAACCGACGCGTATTCCTTTATTTACTTATGCGCAAAAAACTCAGATCATCTCTATTTTTTTCACTACTCAATCTCTTCCCGCCTCTCTCTTTATTTTTCTCTCACTCGAACCACCGCACTATGACGCCGCCGCCGCCACCACCACCATTCCTCCATTTCCCGGCAACGTTCATCACCACATTCCTCCCCTCGCTCTTTATCTCTTCCTCTCCCCGAATCACCGGAGTTGCACCTCCACCACCGCCGCGCACCTCCACCATCTCGTAAGAGACCCACCTCCCTCTTTATATATGTGTGTTTTTATTTATGTATATATATAATGTATGTAAATATATGTGATAATATTTATGCATGTATAATGTATGTAAATAATATGTATATATATGTATTATATATAATGTATATAAATGTATATATGTTTATATATATATATATATATATATATATATATATATATATATATATATGAGTATTTATATTATAGATGTGTTTGTATATATGTATGGGTGTTTCAACTAGTTATTGATTTAATTTTGTATTGTTGATTTTTAGTTATTAGATGGATAAATTGCAATATTTGAATTATTG
This sequence comes from Ligustrum vulgare, assembly GCA_963555705.1. Taxonomy (NCBI): domain Eukaryota; kingdom Viridiplantae; phylum Streptophyta; class Magnoliopsida; order Lamiales; family Oleaceae; genus Ligustrum; species Ligustrum vulgare. Next base: position 50,598,199 of record OY743174.1, read on the forward strand.
AATTTCTATATTGCAGCTGAATGGATGAAAGAAATGTGATGCTACCCCCGCAGCAACAAAAAAAAAAAAAAAACTTTAGGCGTCGGTTGTAATATTACAACCGACGCCTAAAGTCAAAAAAAAAAAAAAAAAAAAAAAAAAGACTTTAGGCGTCGGTTCTACATTTAGAACCGACGCCCAAAGTTAATTTTTTTGTTTTTTTGTTTTTTTTTTTTTACTTTAGGCGTCGGTTCTAAATTAGAACCGACGCCCAAAACTGACTTTGGGCGTCGGTTTACAACCGACGCCTAAAGTCGAGACTTTGCGCGTCTGCTTCATAGACGTCGCCGCTACAACCGACGCGTATTCCGTTTTCCAACCGACGCGTATTCCTGTTTCTGTACTAGTGGATCCACATTTGAATACCGTTGGGGGAGTGCATGAAATTAGTGATAAAAATCTGGAGGTAGAAGATGTGGTCGAATTTGAAAGTAAAAATTTTGAAAATGTTGTTGAAAATGCAAAGGAAGAACGAGGTGAAGAGGAGGGCCTCGTGGTTCTTAAAAAAGAAGTGGAGATGGTGGTTTATCATGAATACAAGGATCCATACCTTGTACCTCATGAAGCTAACATGTCCCTCCCCATTCTATTTAATTCTTTCTTGCAGATTTCTTACACTTGGGAGCTTGAGTCACACCAATCATGGAAAATCAAGCTCGAGCTTCAATCCATTCATGTCCCAAGTTACAAAATACTATTGGGCATCCCACTGGCATGGAAGCAATAATTTTCCGTTTGATCCAGGGGGAGCAGTTGCATTCATGAACAAAGCTATGATTCGGGACGAATCATCCTAAAGAAGGAGGGTATGATGTGATCCAGGACCCTCGACAATCGGAGTCATAGCAGGCTTGACGGGAAAATATAAATATTCAAGCCAAAACAAGAATTCAGCAGGTTCGACTAGCTTTGAAGATCAAAACCGTGTCAAAAAGAACCGAAAATTATGCAGAAGGGTTGTCACGGCCGTAACCAACATTATTCACGGCCGTAACCTCCCCTCGGGTTAAATGCAGAATTTCAAGATTTTCAATTTACGGCCGTAAGTATAAGTGTCACGGTCGTAACCTTAACCAGAAACACACTTACGGTCGTAAGTGTCATCTTTAAGGCCGTAACGGATTAACGGATCAGATTTTTTCCAGATTTTCGTATATTTTATTTCCTTTTCCTATTTTAGCTATTTTAGGTTAGTTAGAATTCTATTTTGAGTAAATTAGCGATTAGGGTTTTATTTTGCTTATTTATACGTCTTTTTGATTCATTGTAAATTAAGACTTTGATGATTGAATAAAAATAGATTGAATGTTTTTCAATTGTTTAATGTGTAGATTCACATTACAAACCCAAACTTATCAAGATTGATTATGTTGTGGCGTTCATCCAGAACTTATCAAATATTCGCGAGAGTATTTGTGGTGCTGAAAATCAGAGACTTATCAAGGAGATTGGGTAAATCCTTGTGGCGTTTCGAAAGTCGTGGTTCTTTATTCCGCATCGTCGAGCCATCACGTCGTGAATATCGGGTCATGATTCATCCATCCAACCACAACCTGAGTTCGGAACTTTCCGGCGTTTCTTCCGCGCTTCGAACCTTATCATTTATGAAACATTGATGACATATGAGGTAAATCATGCCGAGTCAAAAGAAATGTCTAGAAAAGCAAAAGAGGAAGAAATGAAGGATCCTCCTAGGAGACAAATTGCTTTAAAATCATCAAATGTTGAAGAAGCTTCAAATTCTAACAAGAGCGATGAGAAACTCGATGATTTTGTTCTCCTAGTCAAGAAGTGGAAAGCCTTTCGCAACAACCGTAGATTTCAAAAGAAAGAAGACAAAGGTGAAGAGAAAAAGATTATTTTCTATGATTGTGACAAACCCGGTCACAAAAGAACCGAATGTCCCAACAAGAGAAAATTCCTCAAAAAGAAAGCTCTACAAGCTACTTGGGATGATAGTGATGATGAGCAAGATGAAAGTGAAAGTCAAGATGAAGTTGTAAACATGTGCTTCATGGCCATTGAAGATGAGGTAAATACTAATGACATTCCCTCTTATGATGATTTATCTACCTCATATGAAGAAATGATTGAAGTTTTTGAAAAACTTGTTCTTAAACATTCAACTCTTAAAAAGCAATACATTTTGTTGAAAAATGAAGCCGAAAAGAATTTTGAAATACAAAAGGATATTGAAAAGAAGTATCTTGATCAAAATGCTTTGAAAGTAGAAAACCTCTCCCTAAAAGAAAAATTTTTAGATTTAACACTCATTATTCACAAATTGACTCAAGGGAGGAAAATTTTTGAACTAATGCTTGGTAAACAACAATGTGTTTTTGATAAAGGAGGAATTGGATACAAACCATTTTTGAAACAAAATCTACCAAAAATACTTTTGTTAAAGCTTCTACTTCTTATTCCTTTCATCAAAACACTTTTGTCAAAACATCAACTACTTGTAGCTTTTGTAATAGAAGTGGGCATGTAGCTTTTAATTAATTAGTGAAAAAGAAACTTCACTTTGAAGAAAGACATAAGAAGGTTCAAGGAACTAACTATCAAGGACCCAAAATTATGTGGGTACCAAGAAGTCAAAAATTAAGTCATGTTTTGTAGGTATCAACAAAAGTAAAAGGCAATTGGTTCTTGGATAGTGGTTGCTCAAAGCACATGACCGGAGATAAATCACTCTTATCAAGATTCAAAAGAAAGGATGGAGGTCATGTCACTTTTGGAGATAATGCCAAAGGAAAAATCATTGGCATTGGAAATATTGGTTTGGAAATTCCTTTTGAGGAAATGAATATTCAAGATCAAAGCAATGAAATATCCAAAGACAATGAAGAAAAAGACTTGGAAGAACCAACTCCTCAACAAGAAGAAGGAACATCTTCCAAAAACTCAAGTGATCTAACACTTCCTATCGAATGGAGATTTGCTTCATCTCACCCAAAAGAGCTCATAATTGGTGATCCTTCGAGAGGGGTAAGTACTAGAAACTCTACTAAAGGATTCTTAAATACTTGTGCCTTTATTTCTCAAATTGAACCAAAGAATTTCAAAGAAGCCGAGTTCGATGAGTTTTGGATTCTTGCAATGCAAGAAGAACTAAATCAATTTGAAAGAAATCACGTTTGAGATTTAGTTGATAGATCAAATGATCAAACCGTTATTGGTACAAAATGGGTTTTTCGAAACAAAAAGGATGAAAACGGTATAATTGTGCGTAACAAGGCTAGATTAGTGGCCCAAGGTTACAATCAAGAAGAAGACATTGACTTTGAAGAAACTTTTGCACCGGTTACTAGACTAGAATCCATTCGTATGCTTCTAGCCTTTGCTTGTCATAAAGGTTTTACTCTTTATCAAATGGATGTCAAAAGTGCATTTTTAAATGGATTTATTCAAGAAGAAGTCTTTGTTGAACAACCTTCCGGTTTCAAAAATCATAAATTTTCGGATAATGTTTTTAAACTTAGAAAGGCTCTATATGGTTTAAAACAAGCTCCTAGAGATTGGTATGAAAGATTGAGTAAATTTCTTATTTCAAATGGCTTTCAAATGGGTAATGCGGATACTACACTTTTTATCAAAACCAAAAAGGAAGACATGATTGTTGTTCAAATTTATGTTGATGATATTATTTTTGGTGCAATTAATGTGTCTATTTGTGAAGAATTTTCAAAATGTATGAGCAATGAATTTGAAATGAGCATGATGGGAGAGTTAAAATTCTTCCTCGGGCTTCAAATCAAACAAACGAGTGAAGGAATATTCATTAGTTAAACCAAGTACATTGTGGATATGCTAAAAAAGTTTGAGATGGAAAACTTGAAGCCAATGAATACTCCCATGAGTACTTCAATCAAATTGGACAAAGATGAGCAAGGCACTTCCATTGACATTACAAAATATCGAGGTATGATTGGATCCCTTCTTTACTTAACCGCAAGTAGACCCGATATTATGTTTAGTGTGTGCTTATGTGCTAGATTTCAATCCAATCCTAAAGAATCTCATCTAAGTGCCTTAAAACGTATTTTTAGATATTTATGCGACACTAGAACTTTGGGACTTTGGTATCCAAAAGGCACTCATATTAATCTTATAAATTATTCGGATGCCGATTGGGGGGATGCACAATTGATAGAAAAAGCACAAGTGGAACTTGTCACTTTCTAGGCTTTGCACTTGTGTCATGGTTTAGCAAGAAACAAAATTCCGTTGCCCTATCTACTGCCGAGGCCGAATATATCTCGGCCGCTAGTTGTTGTGCTCAAGTTTTATGGATGAAACAAACTCTTAGTGATTATCATTTGATTTTTGAAAAAGCTCCTATTATGTGTGATAACACTAGTGCTATAAATTTGTCAAAAAATCCCATCTTGCACTCTCGCACTAAGCATATTGAAATTCGACATCATTTTCTTAGAGATCATGTGCAAAAAGGTGACATTTACTTGGAATTTGTTAGTACCGAAAAACAATTGGCCGATATTTTTACTAAACCTCTAACTCATGATAGATTTTCATATATACGAAGAGGATTGGGTATTATTGATGAAAATGATATTTGTGGCTAAATTTCCAATATATATGTGTGTTTTAATTGTAATATTTGAAAAAAATTGATTTATGAGTATTTCGGCCGACCTAAAAATTTCGGTCGTCCGAAAGGTGACTTTCGATTGAACAAATTGTTCAACCGAAACCTGTTTTGGTCGACCCATTGTACGACCGAAAGTAACTTTTCGGTCGACCATTACATGACTGAACCCTCCTACAGCTACCTGATTTCAAACCTGCAGAGTTTCGGTCGACCGACAAAAACTTTCGATCGACCGAAAGATGCGAGGATTCAGCCTTTTAAAACATCAAATTCATCCCCAAAATTCATATCATAAACCCTAATTTCGAAATCCCTCTCCTCATTCTCTCCCTAATCCATCTTTTTGATCAAAATTACTTCAAAACATCCAATAAATTCTTGTTCCCCATCACCGTCTCTCTCAAATCTTGATTTTCTCCTTCAAAATTCATCAAAAAATCCTCAAAACCCTACACCTTGGGTAAATCACGAAAGTTTCAATATTTTCTCCTCTTGAATCGATTTCATTCCATCTAAATCACCATTCTATCACTACATTGTTAATTTCTACTCATTTTTATCCATTTCCAATCGTTTTTAACCTAATTTTTTTCAAAAAATTCTATTGTTTCCTTCAAGTAACTCGAAAATTCACAATGCCTCCAAAGAAGAGATCAAAGAAAGGCGAAGCAAGCTCATCGAACGTTGAGGAACGCACACCTTTGCCTGACCGCTTCTCTGATAATCCAATTCTCATAGGTAAGTCTATTGATTTCTTCGATTTTTACCTTCAAGCCCCCTCGTTTCAAATTGAGCGTTATTTTGAAGAAATAGGATGGAAAAACGTTATGTCTATTTCCGAAAACTCCTACCTGAAATTAATTCGGGAATTTTTTCGAAATGCTACTTTTTATTCGGATGAAGTTACTAGTTTGGTTAAGGGAACACGAGTCGCTATCCAACGATCCCTCATTAGAAACCTCCTAGGATTGCAACGTTGTGAAAATTATGTATATGTTACTCATTATCCTGTTAGGTTCGAGGGATACAATGAACTTGAGGCTTGTAGTCGTGTCACTGCCCGACCCCTCACTACCACTATGACCTTGAACCTCAACCATTTGACTATCCCATGTAAGGTCCTTCATCGTGCAATTGCTCACACAATTGTACCCCGTAGTGGTCATTTTGATGAAGTAAATCATCTCGACCTATTCATTCTTGATTCTTTCCTTGTCGGTCGAAAACTTGATTTTCCATACATCTTCATCCAACATCTTCATCACGTTCATACCTCTCCTCGAGTGCTAGGCCTACCCTACGGCATGATATTCACAAAAATTTTCAATCACTTCAATGTGCCTCTAGACAATGAGCCTATTCTTAAACCTAAACACACCGATATTATCAACATCAACACTCTCAAACGGATCAAAATTGTCAAGGGTGACGGGCAATGGGTGTGCAATGCTCAAGGTTTCGATGATGCATCGGGGCCTACGACTTGGCCTTTTACCGAAGAGGAAGCTGAAGAAGAACTGGAGATTGGTGAAGGGGCGGCTGCGGGTGAGGGTGACCAAGGAGGTGGTGGGGATGAACAGCCTCGACCAAGGCCACGTACTCGAGCACCGCAAGCTACAACACCTCCCCATCGATCCATCTCTGAAGATCAATTCAACATCCTAAATGGGCGTATCGATTCTCTCACCACGGCGGTTGAAGGCATCCAACATCAACTTCAACATATGCACACATCTCAAGAGGCTTTCTTCGCTCATTTCTACTCCATCTACCCGCCAATCCACCTCTACCACCGGCAGCCGATTGAAGATCCTATCTTTATTTTTATATCTTTCGTAGTGACTTTCTCAAAACATTTTGTTTTCAACTATGTAATCATGTTTTAAAACTATGACATTTTCGTTATGTTAATATTTTTTTTTTGCCTACTTTACTTGTTCTGCATATTATGACTCACATGCTATATTTTGATATGATTCTTGCTTTGAGTTGTGATGATGTTGACGTATAGGTTCTTTCTATATGATAAGATCCTATTCTTATCGGTTTGTACAAAATATGGGGATTTCATGTCAAGTTTTTTTTTTGGAACATGCAAACTGTGTGTTAGTGTTTCCATAAAGTTATGATTTCGCATTCCTATTCATTCCATGCACTTCTATTAAATGGAAAATTGATTATAAGTATTCCATGACTATTCCCGTATGTATTAAGGCTACTTGACACTTTTTGCTTATGCCAAAAGGGGGAAGAGATATTTGCTAAGATTTGATTTATTTTATCTTGCTATATTATGATAGAAAGGGGGAATATATTGCAAAAGAAAGGGGGAATATGTACTCACATATATATTTCATCATTTTTCTTACGAATTACAAATCACATTGTTTGTCATAATCAAAAAGTGGAAAATTATTGACCTATGACTATTCACGTATATATTGTTTTGATTATAACAAACAAGATCTCCTGTATTACTAATGGTTTCAATTCTTGAGTTTTATCATATATGTGTCATTTGGATACTCTGAGATCAAAATCGTCATCCATTGAAGTACAAAGCAATCATAAAAGAGATTTGAAGTGAACAAGATCGTCGAAGACCGAAGATTGAAGCTTTAGAAGACTTATGTTGAAAAATTTCAACTCATTTGTAAAGGTATCGACTCATCAATTTTTAGCAAGTCTATAAAGCTCAAAATTATTTCTGGAAATTATTAATTGCATAAAAATGATTTTTCAAATCATAACATGAAATAGTTTCTGGAAAAATAAACTTTTTGATATAAAAATAAAAATTCCAAAATTTCCTTTTTCGGTCGATCGAAACACACCTGATCGACCGAAACTCTGATCGACCGAAAATGTTTGCTCAACCGAAAGTCTAACGGCTCAAATAGTATAACGGCTAGTTTTGAACTTTCGGTCGACCGAAAGTGTAGAAATGGTCGACCGAAACTTCCTAAAGCTCAATTTCTTGATCTATAAATAGCCACTTCTCTTGCATTCATTTTTACCAAATTACAAGAGCATTTAAGAGAGAAAATCATTGAGCTTACTTTGTTTTAAAATCTATATCATTTATTGCAAAGAATTTCTTGATTGATCAAAATTATTTCATATCTTTATCAAGAATTCTATTTTGTAGAAAATTCAATACTCTTACTTCATTATTGATCATTGATTGAGTTCATCATCACCAAACACTTATTGAAGTGTAAATCTCTCTTCATACTTAACTAAGTATTATTTGGAAAGAGAGATCATTTGTTGAAAAACTTTGATTCAAGCAAAACTATCTCATATCATTTTTCAAAGTTTTCATAAACACTCGAGCTTTAAATATTTTCTATCTATTGAAGTGTTATCCTAAAACTCTCAAGATACTTGACTTGATCATATCATTTGTTAAGAGAATTTATTCAATTGTAAAATTCTTATTTGTTTTTCATTTATGGTTTCGAGATCCTTGTGAAAACTCGATTGTAAAGGATAGGTGCTCCTTGTTGTAAAGTCACCTAAGGATTCGATACTCCTTGTTGTAAGTTATCAATATAGTGGATTTGGCCTTGCTCCTTGATAGTTAAGTTACTTGCAATACTAAGTGCTCATACTTATACCCATTGGTTCTTAAGTTTAAGATTATTTATCGAAAAAGTTTTATAAATCAATTCACCCCCCTCTTGGTTAGTTTATCTTGGGATAACAGATATATGGTTGAGATTGAATTTAAAAAGTTGTAAAACTCTTCCATGGACCAAAAAAACTCAATATATCCCCAAACCCTACTTCTCCCAACTTTGAGCATTTTGTTTGTAGATTACACCAACAAGCAACAACGGGAAAATGGCTTGGCGTGGTTCAATTTTCAGATCTCTCATGTCCACCACGAGGACTTATGCCTTCCGCTCTTCTTCGCCAATCGCTGCAGACCGTTTTCCGTCCTCCCCTGTACCCCCTCCTCGTCGTTTGTCCTTCTCTAATCCCAAGTCCCGGATCCCAGATTTAATTTTCGTTTTTCTTATCTTTTGTTGTACATTTATCGAACATTTTTCCTAATAATTTATTTTCTCTGTTAAAGTGAAGGTTTAAAATCTTAGAAAGTAATCTATATATAAATACTTGTATTATTTTCATTTGATTTAATGCACATTGATTAGAGAGTTTTGTGAGGAAAAATGTAATTTAGCATCTTTATTTTTCTTGATTTCTTTGTGAGTTGTACAAAGAAGTAAAAATTCTTATATGTGATAAAACTTGATTATTATTCTTACAATGCTTGGCGGTTTGGTGAATGCAAAATCTATATAATTGTAACAATTTATTATATAGTGAAAAGCTTTTGCGGTCCATAAATTTTGAGTTGTTTTATTTTCTTGTTGGCTCAATTATTTCTTGAACATCAAAAGTTCATGTGGGGTTAATTAGAGAGGAATTGACGTCTAATTCCCAGCACCAAAATCACTTTTTAGCAACACACATTTTCTAAAATTACTTTTAAACCACATATTTTGCTTCGAAACAGTACATTATTTATTTATAAACAAAATATTTTTACCGAACAGAGGCGCCTCCTTTTGGTAACAATGTTTGTTTATAAACTTGTTTATTTATGATTTTGAGGTAAAAAATAATAGTTGAAAATTGGAGAGAAAAAATGTATGTAGTTAAAAAGTGATTTGAAAAATTGTGTTGTTTATATAAATAAACGAGATTTTTTTACCAAATAGGTGCTATATGATAAAATTATCATTCAGGCTCACTATTGACTGTTGATAATTATAATATGACGTAATATTAAGTTTCTATTCTTTAACACAATTATTATAATTTATAAATCAATTTATTAACAACACAATTTCCTAAAAAACCTTTGAACCACATACACATTTTTTCTCTATTTTTTAACCACATATTTTACTTTAAAAATAAAAATAAATCAATTTATAATACAATATGTCTCGTGAATATAATCGATCTTATCATTTAAAATGCTAAATCACTTACCACATATATCGATGATAATCAGTTTTGGAAATTAAACAACATTATTCAAATTTTGACCAAGGTGGTTTATCATTTAAAATATTAAATCACTTGACTATTGATGACAATCAGTTTTGGAGACAGGGTCATGCTAAATTTACAGATATCCGTAAATACAAATACCTCACTGTAATAGTGAACAGTAAAATCACTGTTCACTACTACAATGAGCATACAAGTAAATTTTTCCCCGGAGATAAAGCACCACTATTCAAATTTTTGACCTACCGGGGGTGGGGGTTGTCTAAAAGCACCTCCTTGGACATTATGTTAAGGTTCGAGTCACCATCCTTCCCCCTTTGTAATCCTAAATATATATTATTCAACCTTTTAACCTCCATATTCACACGAATTTTAGCAAAAAATAAAAAATAATAATAATAATAATAAATGCTATAGGTAATCTATTGTAGTTGACACACAAAAATATCCAACTCGGAGGTCTAAGATGAAAGTCCTAAACATTAGAACTCATTATCAATAACAGGGCGATGTGGAGGAGTCTGGACGATTGCAGAATTACTTGGACGATTGGATGAGAGTCAGTTATCACAATTCATCACATGATCTAAGGGAACTCGTTTAACCATACATGAGCAGTTATCATGACGTGAATAGTTAGTAATGATCATGAGAAGTTATTTGATGCAGAGAAATGGATGACAGTTCGGCGAGAAAGTGGACGACGACTACGCAATATGGTGGATAGCAGTTACAACAAACTAGTTATCAAGTTAAGATGACAAATTGGAAGTTCGAAGTAGTAGGAAGTTAAAAATAAATTTTGTATATATAGAAGAAATTTAGATATTTAAGGACCAAAAAATCAAAACTCTTAAAATAGAAATATAATTTCTTTATCTTAAATTTAGAAATATCCTAATTTAAATCATGTGCTTGGCTTGCGCTCCTTGGAGGCGTCTTGTAATTCAAGTTTTTCTTAGTGCAAACACTTATGATAAAATATCAATTAACTAGCAATTTTTCAGTCACTGAGAAGCTGAAAAAAGTAATTGAAAGAAATAATTTCAACGGCAAAACATTAATAAAGAATTTCATGTAATAAAGTTCTGATGTTAAAGGGAGTAAGTACTCTTTTATAACTTTCACGTTTTTAAAATATTTAGTTTATATACTTTCTTAGTATTCATAGGTGGGATGTACTTCTTTCAGAGGTGTCTTGGCTCTATGTCCCCCTCTCTTGTGAATATCTTTTTTTTATCTAATAAAATGTTAGGGGCATCCCCCCTCCCCCCCCCCCCCCCCCCGCCCCGGAAGTCAAGGAGGATGCCTAAACCACTCTAAGGCTCTTATGGTGTTTTACTAATAAAAAATTGAAAATTAAAAATTGAAAAATCAAGGAACTAGAAACTCCATTAAAAAGTTTGAGGATTGATTCCATATTCAATCAATCACGTCAACAAGGCTCTGATACCAATTTGTGATGAATAACCTTCAAAAAGTACAAAGTAACCAAAGTTAAACAACGAATAGTTAACCAGGCTGACAATATATATTTGAATAAATACAAAAGCAATTAAATTGAGGTAAATCAAATCTTTAATTGCACAATCAATAGTCGACTGTAACGTGAGAAATGAGGGCTCAAAATCTACCAAATATCTACAAAGTCAACACCACACAAATGGATTGGAGAAACACTCCTAGGTAACACCCAAAACCATCAAGGAAATATCCAACCGAAGTCGCATGAGTGCACTGAAAGGGGCACAGTTTGAACCACAAAAGGAAACCTCCGGACAGAGCCCAGCCACAAAGGGGACGGTCGAAAGGGACAGCAAAAGAGGGACGACTAGTGGGCTCAAGAGAAAGAGCAGGAGATGGGTGATGTCCAGTTCACGCACGAAAGGAGAAGAAGAGACCAATAGAGAGCCAGCCACAAACCACGAAGAAGAGAGAAACCCAAAGAGTGTTCTAATTGTTGAGAGTAGATAGTTAGGACATATATATGTAGGTTTAGTTAATTAGGTTAGGATATAGATTATGACCTAATTAACTTAAGTCACCACTGTATCCACCCATCGAGTAACATGGCCTATAGTCCAATTAACACCTATAGATGGGGAGTAAATTTCTTGACCCATCTATCACATGGATTGCACTAGTTGTGAATATTGAACAATATAAACTTTTCGATCATGGACCATTGGCAAGTGAATCATGATTATTCCGACATGATGTTTCCTTTTTTCTCGATGCCCATTTGGCTCAAAAGTCAAAACCACATTCAAAAAATATAAAAAATTAGGCAAACATCAATTTTATGAACCATCTAGCTTAGAAATAAATTTTTAAAATTAAATTCAACAGTTTTATGAAATTTACAACTTTTATCAACTTTTCAATTACAACTTCATCAACATTTATAAAAATCTATTAAATATTTGATTTTCAGGTGTACCAAATGGAGACAAAATTGATAATGTATATCAAACACTGTATAAATCCCTTCTTGACTTTGTTATTGAAGTCGTCACATTACTATGTTAGCTCCTCTCAACATTGATTGAACACGACAAACAATTATTAGATAGTATTTTTATGAAAAATCTTCAATGGACCTAGAAAGATCCCAGTGTCAACAAAAGTGGAGAAATTTAGGGTGCATTTGATTGCAAGGGTGGAAAGAAAACGAATTTCAAGGAATCGTATTCCTAGGAACTTATTTCCCTAAGAATTGAAAGTTAAGCATTTGATTGCATTGATGGGATTTGAGTGAAAATAAAACGAATTTCATGTTTTGCTGTTTAATTGATAATATTTTCATGTAATTTGATTGATGAAAAATATCATTTAATAATAATTTATTTATCAATAATTTATTTAATAATAATTTATTTAATAAATAAATAATATTAAAATATATGAAAGCTGTGAAAAAATTAACTAAATTGTAAGATTTAGAAAATTGAAGGACTAAATTGCAACTATTTAAAAGTTGAATCAAATCAAAGAATGAAGATTGAATTTAACCACTAATCAATTAGACCAAATTGAAGGTTGAAGTATCAAATTGAAAGAACAACAAGTATAAAATCAGGCCAATACAAAGTTGAGGACCAAAATAAAAAATAAATAAATAAAATTTCATTTTGCCTAGAAAATCAATTGGCAAGAAAATGAAATCTTGAAAACAAAAAATTGAAGATGATGTGACTTATGCCAACAAATCAAATTTCATGAAATTTTTTGCATATCAAATAAGTCAAAAGTAAAAATTGCAAAACATATTCCATTTTTCCTGGAAAGTCATTATAAGCGGATAAATCAACCAAACAGGTTCAACTTGTTTATAGAAAATTCAAGATCCATTCATTGATTTCATCGATTCCAATTTCCAAATGTTCTCGCTCAAAGGCCCATGACCATCACGAAATCAGACATAAAATATTAGGAATAATAAAGCATGTGCATTCAAGGCAACGGCTAGCATTTTTTTTTTTTTAATCAACTACACCAGCCGGCAGCCGGCAGCCGCCCTTTTGCTCACTGGTTGTTATTCATTACTTACATTATTACATTCTTTCTGTTCATAAATAAAGAGATTAGAATATTAAAAAGATTGCATCTTTAGCTTCAAAATTATGATTTTGAGTGTAATCTAGTAAGTAGTTACAATGATACTGAAAAGAAATGACGTGTTTCTCTTCTTATTTATTGTCGTCCATCTGGGATTTTTGTTTGGATTCTTTCACCACGGGGTTGCAATGGGTGATAGAGAGTGGGTGAAACAACCCTTTACAGATAGGGATATATGGAGCCCAAGATTGGAGAGAGCTCAGAATTCGAGGTCCCTTGAGGTTAGGCTTAATGAACCAGCAGAGCACTGGACTGATGCTTTTCCCATCGGCAATGGCCGCCTTGGCGCTATGGTTTGGGGTGGTGTTGCCAACGAAACTCTCAATCTCAATGGTAAATTCACTTATTTATATATGTACCATTGCATATAGATATAGTGTATGTTTAATATGTGATATAAGACATTTTTCTTCCTTAAATTAAAATACTGTTAGAGTACGAGTTACCGTTTACTGTATGTAACCAAATCTGCCAAAAATATTATTGAGACCCGGTTTAGTATAAATTAAAATTCAGAATTTTAATCTACGTCAAGACCAACAATTAATTTTAACCCCACATTTTCAACCGGACATTTCAACAACCTCTACCAAAATCTACTAAAATCTCCACTAAACAGGAGCTAAAGAAAAGATGGGACTGGTTGATTTTAATGCCTATTCTTTGTTTCTTGGGAATGAAGAATGGGATTATGAAGTCTGCAAAGATTTGCAAGTTTTTATGATTCTTGCTCTACCTGTATTTCTTGGTGGTGTCAGTCAGTTGGCAACGGAGCTTCCGGATTGTATAATTTCTTTGATTAGAATTGTTTCTGTTACTGACTGATTTTTGTTTCTCATTCAGTAAAGCCAGCTATATTATGAAAATGGTGAGATCAAAGAGTTAATGATTAATCTGGATTAATTACAGGGTACTTTAAAAAAATTTTGTGTAGCGTTTTTTGAAACTAGAACATATTATAAAACGACCCTAGTCCTGATCTTTCATTATTGGCGATAAAGATTTTTTTAAAATCTGAGGTCCCAGCAGAGAACAGAATTTCGAGGTTTCGTAATCGTCTTGCATTTTTTTTTTATAGTAACCAGACATGAAACATAATGATTTGTACTCAAATTCCTAAATTTCATTGGGATGCAAAATTGGTCGCTGGAGTTTGCTGTTGAACAAAGATTAGTTTAGGACAAGGATTTGAGTAATCTCAGTTTAGGCTTCTCCTTTTCTCTTTGGAACAGAGGACACACTTTGGACTGGAATTCCTGGTAATTATACTGACCCTGGTGTTCCCCCCATACTATCTGAGGTTAGAAAACTTGTTGATGATGGCCAATATGCAGCAGCTACCTCAGCGGCGCTCAACTTGTCGGGGGAACCATCCAACGTAAGCTGCTTAGTTTTAGAATTTCAGATGTGTTGTTTTATCTTTACAAATATATTAGGGCTTTTATGCCTAATAAGATTGAGCTCCATGAAAACTTTTCACCTTGGGTCAATGCAAATCCCTAATCAGTCTGTTTATAATTGTTGATATTTTTCATTGACATAAAGGTTTACCAGCTCCTAGGTGATATGAAGCTAGAGTTTGATGATTGTAATGCCACGTATGATGAAGGAACTTATAAGAGAGTGCTGGATTTAGACACTGCAACAGTAAAAGTCGAGTATGCTGCTAATGGAGTAGAATACGTGAGGGAATATTTTTCCTCGAATCCAGATCAAGTGATCGTGTTAAAGATTTCTGGAAATAAACCAGCACATTTAAATTTTACTGTATATTTAGACAGCAAATTGCATCACCATTCTTATGTAAATGACAAAAATCAAATTATTATGCACGGAAGTTGTCCAGGCAGAAGGAATACACCATATAATGGAAGCAGCAATCCTCAAGGAATTCAATATTCAGCAGTTCTGGATTTGCAGATTAGTGATGGTGCAGGTATAGTGCGTGTTCTCGATGATCGAAAGCTTCGGGTAGAGGGTTGCAACTCAGCTGTCATCCTTCTTGTTGCATCATCATCATTTGATGGGCCTTTTACCAAACCTGTGGATTCCAAAAGGGATCCCAAATCTTCTTCACTAAGTAAAATGGATTCAGTTAAAAGATTTTCATATGCTGATCTTTATGCACGTCACATTGATGACTACCAAGCACTTTTTCATCGCGTCTCACTGCAGCTTTCAAAGAGCTCCAAGAACATTACTGTAAATCCTTTAAGCGAAAACACAGATGAGACGATTTCCACTGCAGAGAGAGTCAAGTCTTTTAAAACCAATGAAGACCCCTCTTTGGTTGAGCTTCTATTCCAGTATGGTCGATATCTGCTAATTGCTTGTTCACGTCCTGGGACTCAGGTGGCGAATCTGCAGGGGATCTGGAACAAGGACATACAGCCACCATGGGAGTACGTTTTTCTTCGGTCATTTCCTCTAAAAATTATTGCAAATCTTCTCTTCTTTATTCTTTGCCATTGTTTGTTGAAATTTTCTTTGGTGCCTATAAATTTGACCTTTTGATTTTCCCCATCTGCAGTGGTGCTCCACACTTAAATATCAATCTTCAAATGAACTATTGGCTTTCTCTCCCTTGCAATATTAATGAATGCCAAGAGCCTTTGTTTGACTATATCTCATCTCTGTCAATTAATGGAAAGGGAACTGCAGAGGTAAAATTGTTTTATGGTGGTTGAGATACGTAAACTGATATGCAAAATTATTTTTGTTTTTCTAAAAAAATTCCTTGGTACAAAACTTACACAACATGTTTAGTATGCAGTAGAGGACAGCACAGCTCATGACAACAAAACTAATTTGTTTGTCTTAATCCCGTACAGTGCTGTCTAATTGTGTCATTAACGATGTTTATGGACAGCCTTCATGTATTTAGTTGCAATATGTTACAGGTGAACTATAATGCAAGCGGTTGGGTTGCACATCAAGTGTCTGATATATGGGCAAAAACTTCCCCGGATAAAGGTCAGGCCAAATGGGCGTTATGGCAGATGGGTGGAGCATGGCTCTGTACACATTTATGGGAGCATTACAGTTATACAATGGACCAGGTAAGAAGCTTTAAAATTGCGGTCCATAACTGGGAAAAAACATTGTTCGATATTGATTAATGAACTCGAATTCAAATATACATTCTTTATATAAGTGTACTCTTGTGTGAACTAAGAAATTATCCTAAGCATGCTGCAATTATGTAAATTGTTGATCTGCTATTTTACACGTTAATAGGAGTTTCTAAGAAATAAAGCATATCCCTTGATGGAGAGTTGTGCTTCATTTTTGTTGAACTGGTTGATTGAAGGCCGTGAAGGACTTCTAGAAACGAATCCGTCAACCTCCCCTGAGCATACTTTTACTGCTCCTGATGGTAAGCCTGCGAGCGTGAGCTACTCATCGACCATGGACATGGCAATCATTAATGAAGTTTTCTCTTCCATTGTTTCTGCTGCTGAGGTAGATCTCTTCTATCACCTGAGTTATTGAAATTATTTGGATTTCATTCTTCTTAATTTGTCGCGTGTTTATGTAATGTTGAATTAGATTTTGGGGAAGGATGAAGAAGCTCTGATTGCAAGAGTTCGCAAAGCTCAACCACGTCTTAATCCAACCAAAATAGCAAGGGATGGTTCCATCATGGAGTGGGTGTGTTTAGAACTTCTTTTTTCATTTTTAAGCTGCTTTAGCTGGAAGTCTATACATTGCATTGAGAAAATAAATACTCCTCATCCTCTTTGTCTTGACAGGCGCAAGACTTTGAGGATCCCCAAGTACATCACAGGCATGTATCGCACCTATTTGGCTTATTCCCGGGTCACACAATTACTCTGGAAAAAACTCCTGATCTATGTAAAGCAGCAAACTATACACTATATAAAAGAGGTTCATATTCTAAATGAGCTTGAAGTTATCCTCAGCATTGCTAAGCAAAGATGTGTAGATATCTTGCAAATCTTTAGTGTCTTGCATTTTTCTTTTTTTGTTTAAATGAAATAGGAGAAGACGGTCCAGGATGGTCGACTGTGTGGAAAGTTGCCTTGAGGGCACGTCTTGGTGATAGCAATAACGCATATCAGATGATCAAGCACATGTTCGTTTTGGTGGATCCTGATTGTGAAGGCGATTTTGAAAGAGGGCTTTATAGTAACCTATTTAATGCACATCCACCTTTCCAGATTGATGCAAACTTTGGGTAAGCTAGTCTCTTTAGGGACGTGTAACGACCACGAACTTTCTCTCATCTTGCCGGGTAGCTTAGGAGCTATTTAGTACGCCATTAGGGCACTGGGATATAACTTAAGTCTCTCATGAAGTAAATGTCTTGTGTTCGAATCATGGGGACGCGTCAGAAAATCATGAAGGGTAAGATGAGTTTAGCCTCTTCCAAAGTGAACAGTACGTAAGCTAATGGAACACGAAATATCTTATGAGCCACGGAGGGAAAGATGAGAAAAAATCCGTGGTCATTACAGGATCTATCTATTTTCCTATTTTCTTGCATTTAAAAATGATCTTTGATGATGCAAAGGTTCTAACTTTGCAATTTATTGTACCAGATTCTCTGCAGCAGTTGCAGAAATGCTAGTTCAGAGCACGGTGAAAGACTTGTACCTGCTCCCTGCACTTCCACGAGATAAATGGGCAAATGGTTGCGTTAAAGGATTGAAAGCACGGGGCGGCGTCACAGTTAGCTTGTGCTGGACTGAAGGAGAAGTTGATAAAGTTTGGATTTGGTCAGAAAATCAAAATACTGTTAAAAGTTTACATTATAGAGGAATTATTACAACAACAAAAATATCAGCTGCCACAGTTTACACTTTTGATAAGAAGTTAAAATGTGTGAAAACTCAGCCTCTTTATTGATTGCATTTTCATCAGAAAATAGATTCACAAATAAGTCATCTCAAAGAGTGTTAACATGTCCAAAATCTACAATGAACACTTCTTGTCACAATAATTATGTATTCTCCCTTAAATTGGAAGATGGCACGTTTCTTCGGGTTTTAATAGACTCATTGAGTTGTCTAATTAATTGTGTTAATTTTTACAGCATTTTTATATGACTACAATTGACCCTAGGACTACTTAAATATTTGCAACCATGAGCATATTTGGTGTAGGAGAAATTGGAGAATTTCTTTATTGTGTGATTGAAAAATTGTTGAAAAGTGTGTAAAGTGGTAGGCTCTTATAAAAATGTGTGGTTGAAAACGAATTTGAGGAAAAGATTATTACATTTACCCTAGGCCAAACAAGGCCTATATGATCAATAAAGATGAACTTTTCATCAAGGTTGAGGTTGATATTGTTATGATAAAATATCCACATAGAAATATTGAATTATAAATTAAAAGAAAACATATTTCTAGACGTTGAGTTGAAAATCAAAACTTTAATAGAGGTTGAAATGTATAGTTGAAAAGTTGATAAAATTAGTTGTAGATACTTTGAATTGTGTGGTTAAAAATGAATTAAGAATCTTTTTGGAAATATGAATCAAACGCTTAATTTTGTTTTGATCCCTATTCTTTTAGAAATTATTTTTCAAAACTTATTTTCAATCACATATTCTCCAATAAAATATTATTATACGTAAATTCAAATACTTTTTATTACTACACATTGTTCTAAAAACTATAATTACAAAACTCATTATCTTCAAATAATGGTCTCGAACAAGGTCTATGTTTTCATCCATTCTCGAGAATCTGTTAATTTCCTCGAAAAGTTAATAGAAAATTTATGGGCCTTTTTCAATTTTATTTTCGAAAGCGTGTTGCAGTGGCTTGAGCTCAAACTTTCCCTACTCGGGTTTGGGGTCGAATCCCAACACCTCCCTTCCTTGGATCCCCTTTATAATTAAAAAACAAAATGAAAAAAAAGTATAATCCAATTAATTATGGAAAGATTTAGAGCCTTATTTTTATTTATTTTTATTTTTTTTATAAATGTGTGGTTTAAAAATATTTGAAAAGTAAAAAACTATGGGCTTGACTAAGGATAAATGATTGAGATTGAGTTTAAAAAGTTATAGTAAATCATACATCTCATTAACTTTTATAAATATCTACTAAAAATTACTCAAATATTTTAACCACACATTTTATGAGACATTTACTTATATGTTTTAACCCACATTAGTAATCGCACCTGTGCGATACACGTAAGATATAATTGACAATTATTTATTGAATAAGTTGTAAAAATATAATATCGGACATAAATTGTACATTCATATATAATACAAAATACTCAAAAAGGTAAAAAATATAAGCCTCTATTTGTTAAAATTTTTTTATTTAAAAATATTTTTTTTATGCTTTCTAGATAAAATGTGTGGTTGAAAAATAAAGAAAGAAAATGTTTGTGGTTAAAAAATGATTTAGGGAATTGTGTAGGAAAAAACATGTTTAAAAACATGTTTTGCCAAACGGAGGCTAAGCCTATGTTTGGCAAACTATTTTTTTATGTTTTTAAACAATATAATTCCCAAAATCACTTTTTAACCACATACATTTTCTCTCTTCACTTTTCAATCACATATTCTACTTCTAAAATATAAAAAAAAATGTTTTTAAACATACAACTTTTAACAAACAGAGGCTAAAAAATTGCGACTTGCATATTTCTTTAACAGCTAATTGTTCATTCTCTAGTTTTTTTAATCTATTTAGGCGAAGTAAGATATGGACACGTGACTTATTCTATACTTTACAATTTTGATTTGATGATTGAAGTTGAGTTTTCGGTTATTTGATTTATAAAAGTTGAAATGTTTACAATTTTCAAATCGTAAAATGAAATCAAGAGGCTAATAGACAGTTACAGAATTAATTTATCGACTCCACGAATAGCGCTATAAGAATTTGTACTAACTATCTTAATGCAATAATTGATATTTAAATGTATTAAACAAACATTTCATTTCATTACATGTAAAAAAGCAAATACATTAGGACCAAGATTTACCAAACATTTTAAAAAATAATAAATTGCTCAAACTTAAATTAAATGTTTTAATTTGTTAAACTTAAATGTGACAAACATATATGAAGTCCTTTATTTAAATTAATGTAACAAATAAATAATATGAAATATAAATTTTGATTAAAATTTTATTGAATGAATATTACAAATATAATTAACTTTATATATATATATAAATTGAGGCTTAACTCATGAGATATAAGACTTTATCACTTTTTCGTTTAGAATTAATTATTCAAAAATAATTTTTTTAATGTTCATTCTCAACCAAACATTCTTTAAAACTCATTTTTCGCAATTGCACATACTATTTTTGTACATGTTAAATAAACGCGTTGATCATATTCTAAAATATAATGATTTTGCTAGCACTTTCTATTTTACAAATTGAACCAATGAGTTTATCAGAACCTAAAGTTGTATAAAATTTAATGATTTAATTGAATTTATTTAGAAAGATTGAATATCTATTATTTATTTCAATTTGATCAGAAAAATATTTGAAATTAATCATAAGTTAAATTGAATAGAAAAAGAAACGATGAGAACCATTTTAGGACTTAAATGAAATAAATTAAAATGATTGGATGTTGGAAAAAGTAAAAAATTATAAATAAAACTTTTACCTTTAGTATTTAAGAAGTTTTTACGAATCATATGTTTTGAATTTGCTTTCATTTGTTAGCTTGTATTAAACTTCTCGTTGAGATCTTGGATTTGATATCCATATTGCATATTTTTCGAATTCAAAATAATAATGCAATAAATATCAAAAGAATAAAAATAATCTATAATTTGACTTTTTGTACATAATTTATTTTTCACAAATTCACAAATTATTTATTACATGTATTAATTGAACTCTATTAATTCATGTATTAAAACAAATTAATAAAATTAAGAAGTTTTCTAAAATGGCGTGGGAAAATGTGTGTGTAAAATGGTAACGGTTATCCCATTATTATATATGTATAAATTTTATGAGATTCACAACTTTTAAATTATACATCTCATCAGTTTTTATCAAAATTTACTAAAAATATATTAAAATCTTAATTTTAGTAGATTTTGATAAAAATTGATAACATGTGTGGTTAAAAAAATGAAGTCTCCATAAAATTTGTGATTAAAATTGATTGTTGATTTTGACTTAAAATTAAAATTATATTTCAATCAAACTTAAATTATAGAATATCAAACAAAATTTACGATCTTACTACGAATTACAAACGAAATTCAAAAAATGAACGTCTATTAGAATGTATTGCAACAAAATAAAAGACAAAAATAATGTATTACAAAAAGATCAAATTATAAGATAAATGAAAAATTATTTATTTTTATATCAACAACACAAAGCGACAAGCCGCCCGTTTGCTCACTGGTTATCAATTACATCAGCCGTCCTTTTGCACACTGGTGTCTGGTTGTTATTCATTTACATTATTACATTCTTTCTGTTCATAAATAAGATAAGCATATTAAAAATATAGCATCTTTAGCTTCAAAATTATGATTTTGAGTGTAATCTAGTTAGTCATAATGATACTGAAAAGAATTGACGTCTCTATCTTCTTATGTGTTGTCGTCCATCAGGGATTTTTGTTTGGATTCTTTCACGGGGTTGCAATGGGAGATAGAGAGGGGGCGAAACAACCCTTTACAGATAGGGACGTGTGGAGCCCAAGATTGGAGAGAGCTGAGAATTCGAGGCCTCTCGAGGTTAGGTTTAATGAACCAGCAGAGCACTGGACTGATGCTTTTCCCATCGGCAATGGCCGCCTTGGCGCTATGGTTTGGGGTGGTGTTGCCAATGAAACTCTCAATCTCAATGGTAAATTCACTTATTATATACCATTGCACATAGTGTCTTTTTGAAACTAGAACTAGAATATATTATAAAACAAATCTAATATATTATAAAACAAACCTCGTCCTAATCTTTCATTATTGGTGATAAAGATCAGAGAACAGATTTTCAAGGTTTTGTTGCATTTTTTTTTCCTAATAGCAACCAGACACGAAACAGAATGATTTGTAACCAGACACGAAACAGAATGATTTGTACTCAAATTTCTAAATTTCATTGGGATGCAAAATTGGTTGCTGTTGGACAAAGATTAGTATAGGACAAGGATTTGAGTAATCTCAGTTTAGGCTTCTCCTTTTCTCTTTGGAACAGAGGACACACTTTGGACTGGAATTCCTGGTAATTATACTGACCCTGGTTTCCCCCCCATACTATCTGAGGTTAGAAAACTTGTTGATGATGGCCAATATCCAGCAGCTACCTCAGCGGCGCTCAACTTGTTGGGGGAACCATCCAACGTAAGTTGCTTAGTTTTAGAATTTCAGTTGTGTTGTTTTATCTTTACACATATTAGGGCTTTTATGCCCTATTAAGACTGAGCTCCATGAAAACTTTTCACTTTGTGTCAATGCAAAACCGTAACCAGCCTGTTTATAATTCAAACACGCCCTCTAAAGCTGTAAAGAGAAAGTTTTGTGGTGCAACATCTCAAAGCTGCATTCTTGAACAATAGTCAATCTCGAAAGCTGATAACATTTGATAGTGTTTTGATGCATTTGCCTGGATTTATATGACCTGATCTTGTTTTTATAATACAATCTAACAGTTTGTGGTTTAGGCATTATTAACTAGAATCAATACTTGGACTGCATTCTTGATTCTCTTTTGAACTTCTTTGATCATTAGAATGAGAGGGAATACACTGTATGGAAAAAAAAAGTTCGAGCAGTATCACTAATTGTTGATATTTTTCATTGAAATAAAGGTTTACCAGCTCCTAGGTGATATGAAGCTAGAGTTTGATGATTCTAATGCCACGTATGATGAAGGAACTTATAAGAGAGTGCTGGATTTAGACACTGCAACAGTAAAAGTCGAGTATGCTGCTAATGGAGTAGAATACGTGAGGGAATATTTTTCCTCGAATCCAGATCAAGTGATCGTGTTAAAGATTTCTGGAAATAAAACGGCACATTTAAATTTTACTGTATATTTAGACAGCAAATTGAATCACCATTCTTATGTAAATGACAAAAATCAAATTATTATGCACGGAAGTTGTCCAGGCAGAAGGAATACACCATATAATGGAAGCAGCAATCCTCAAGGAATTCAATATTCAGCGGTTCTGGATTTGCAGATTAGTGATGGTGCAGGTATAGTGCGTGTTCTCGATGATCGAAAGCTTCGGGTAGAGGGTTGCAACTCAGCTATCATCCTTCTTGTTGCATCATCATCATTTGATGGGCCTTTTACCAAACCTGTGGATTCCAAAAGGGATCCTAAATCTTCTTCACTAAGTAAAATGGATTCAGTTAAAAGATTTTCATATGCTGATCTGTATGCACGTCACATTGATGACTACCAAGCACTTTTTCATCGCGTCTCACTGCAGTTTTCAAAGAGCTCCAAGAACGTTACCGTAAATCCTTTAAGCGAAAACACAGATGAGACGATTTCCACTGCAGAGAGAGTCAAGTCTTTTAAAACCAATGAAGACCCCTCTTTGGTTGAGCTTCTATTCCAGTATGGTCGATATCTGCTAATTGCTTGTTCACGTCCTGGGACTCAGGTGGCGAATCTGCAGGGGATCTGGAACAAGGACATACAGCCACCATGGGAGTACGTTTTTCTTCGGTCATTTCCTCTAAAAATTATAGCAAATCTTCTCTTCTTTATTCTTTGCCATTGTTTGTTGAAATTTTCTTTGGTGCCTATAAATTTGACCTTTTGATTTTCCCCATCTTCAGTGGTGCTCCACACTTAAATATCAATCTTCAAATGAACTATTGGCTTTCTCTCCCTTGCAATATTAATGAATGCCAAGAGCCTTTGTTTGACCATATCTCATCTCTGTCAATTAATGGAAAGAAAACTGCAGAGGTAAAATTGTTTTATGTTGGTTAAGATACATAAAATAGAGATGCAAAATCGTTTTTATTTTTTTTTTAAAAAATTCCTTAGTACAAAACTTACTTGAAATGTTTAGTATGCAGTAGAGGACAGCACTGCTCACGACAACAGAACTAATTTGTTTCTGTCTTAATCCTGTACAGTGCTGTCTAATCGTGTCATTAACGATTTTTTTCATGTATTTCGTTGCAATATGTTACAGGTGAACTATAATGCAAGCGGTTGGGTTGCACATCATGTGTCTGATATATGGGCGAAAACTTCCCCGTATAGCGGTCAGGCCGTATGGTCGTTATGGCAGATGGGTGGAGCATGGCTCTGTACACATTTATGGGAGCATTACACTTATACAATGGACCAGGTAAGAAGCTTTAAATTTCTGTCCATAAATGGGAAAGAACATTGTTCAATATTGATTAATGAACTCGAATTCAAATATACCTTCTTTATATAAGTGTACTCTGTGTGAACTAAGAAATTATTGTAAGCATGCTGCAATTATGTAAATTGTTGATTTGATTTATGCTATTTTACACGTAAATAGGTTTTTCTAAGAAATAAAGCATATCCCTTGATGGAAAGCTGTGCTTCATTTCTGTTGGACTGGTTGATTGAAGGCCGTGAAGGACTTCTAGACACGAATCCGTCAACCTCCCCTGAGCATAATTTTACTGCGCCTGATGGCAAGCCTGCGAGTGTGAGCTACTCATCGACCATGGACATGGCTATCATTAATGAAGTTTTCTCTACCATTGTTTCTGCTGCTGAGGTAGAACTCATCTATCACCTGAGTTATTGAAATTATTTGGATTTCATTCTTTTTAATTTGTCGCGTGTTAATTTAATGTTGAATTAGATTTTGGGGAAGGATGAAGAAGCTCTGATTGCAAGAGTTCGCCAAGCTCAACCGCATCTTTATCCAACCAAAATAGCTAGGGATGGTTCCATCATGGAGTGGGTATGTTTAGAAACTTTTTTTTTTTTTTTTTTTAAGCTGCTTTAGCTGGAACTCCTTATTCTCTTTGTCTTGACAGGCTCAAGACTTTGAGGATCCTGAAGTGCATCATAGGCACTTATCGCACCTATTTGGTTTATTCCCGGGTCACACAATTACTCTGGAAAAAACTCCCGATCTATGTAAAGCAGCAAACTATACACTATATAAAAGAGGTTCATATTCTAAATGAGCTTGAAGTTATCCTCAGCATTGCTAAGCAAAGATGTGTAGATTTAGTGTTTTGGGTTATATTTTGCTTGAATGAAACAGGAGTAGACGGTCCTGGGTGGTCGACTGTGTGGAAAGCTGCATTGAGGGCACGTCTTGGTGATAGCAATAATGCATATCAGATGATCAAGCATCTGTTCGTTTTGGTGGATCCTGATCACGAAGTTAAATTTGAAGGAGGGCTTTATAGTAACCTATTTACTGCACATCCCCCTTTCCAGATCGATGCAAACTTTGGGTAAGCACGTCTCTCCCGGTGGACGGGATCTGTCATACTTTCTTATTCTCTTGCATTTAAAAATGAGATCTTCGATGAAGCAATAATTCTAACTTTGCAATTTATCGTATCAGATTCTCTGCAGCAGTTGCAGAAATGTTAGTTCAGAGCACGGTGAAAGACTTGTACTTGCTCCCTGCTCTTCCGCGGGATAAATGGGCAAATGGTTGTGTTAAAGGATTGAAAGCACGGGGCGGCGTTACAGTTAGCTTGTGCTGGACTGAAGGAGAAGTTGATGAAGTTGGGATTTGGTCAAAAAATCAAAATATTGTTAAAAGTTTACATTATAGAGGAAATATTGCAATAGCAAAACTATCAGCTGCCACAGTTTACACTTTTGATAAACAGTTAAAATGTGTGAAAACTCAACCTCTTTATGTTGGAAAAATGTGAATGAGGAATTGGAGTTCAATATGAACTTCGCGTGGTCTATGTTTTTGTCAGTTTTAGACTAGAAACTCTTAAAATTATTGTTCTTAATTAAAGAGTAAATGACCACATTAAAACACATGTAACTCCTTGTAAATGGTGGAGTTACATGTTAATGGTGGAGTTATTATGTAACTCATTTCTCTTCATTACAATTTAGGCTATATATCTCCACTCCTCCACTATTTTCCAAGAACACGGAAATCATTGTCTTGGCTTTGGTCTAAGCATTGTTCTTTCCATATTTTATTTTGTCCATTTTCTTATGTCTTGGTTTTTGGTGATTGTTCATACATAAGTTCGGTTCGTCGGAGTGGTAACTTTGTGTTGATTTTACTACTCAACCTCCGTTGTATCCTGAGAGATAGACGCTTAGACAAACCTCTTGCACAAATTAGTTAGGGGGCGAATCTGTTTTAAAGAAATTGTGTTCGCACAGACCAGTTTCAAATTTTGATCGAATTTAAGTTTTTTGTTTTTCATCAATATTTATATTACTGTTTGTTCTTTTGTCAATCAAATTTGACAATTATTTTCCTACACTTTATTGATTGCAATTTCATCAAAAAATAGATTCACAAATAAGTCATCTCAAAGAGAACCAACATTTCCAAAACCTACAAGGAACACTTCTTGTTACAGTAATTACTTTAATGGCTTATTTATTTGGGTTTTCATAGATGTTCATTACTCATTGAGTTGTCTAATTCACTATGTTAATTTTTACTGCATTTTTATCTGACGAGTTGACCTTACGACTACTAAATATTTGCGACTATGATCAATAAAGGCGAACTCTTCAATCTCCATGAAGGCTGATTGCGGGGACGGATTCAGCATAAAAGTTCAGTTAGAGCAGTTGATTGTTGACTGTCGGATCGTTGACAGTTGATTGACGACCGTAATAGTGAGATTGTTTATTATTAATTAATTAAATAATATTAAAATTAATCAAGCAATATAGAAATACACTAAGATAATTATTCAATAAATCACAATTTGAAAATCCAATATTCACAAAATCTCAATAATCACAATTCGCAAATGTAATATTTATCAAATCACAATAATCACAATTGACCATTGCAAAAGCCAAAAGCATATTGAAACGCTAATCAATAGTAATTGGTAAATGCTGAAGGCTCAATAAGTCAACTACTACTATTGCAAATCTTGAGAGGAAGAAGAGAATCAAGTATAGAACATTGAAACTTATTATTTACAAAAATTGCAAATATCAAATATAAAAATTATAAATTGTCTATCAATAAGTTAATTAAGTATTCTAAAAATCATAAAGCAAACCAATGTCATTTAATTCATTATGGGAATTATATATCGAACTATAATTCATTTTGAAAATCAATTAAGCATGCTTAAAAATCATAAATCATATACCAAATCATTTATTTCATTCTCGAAATTATGTATCATAATCAAAGTATGAAACTATAATTAATTCTGAAAATTATATACTAAAATCAATGTCATAGTTTGGGCTATTTTTTATTTACTCACACAATCATGTATTACACACCATAATCATACTATCCAAAAAGTAAGAAAATTATTTAATTAGATGAAATAAATAAGATACAACAAACTAGGAAGTAAAGAACAAATAATATTACAAGACCCAAATAACATCATAAGTCATAAGGCCCAAATCAATCCTTAAAAAAAGGCCCAATCAATACTTAAAAAAAAAGTCCAAATAAAGGACCTTCTTCCCAATCCCTTCGTCTTCCCCAGATTGATCTGCAACCGTGCGCTGACTACCAACGATGCCATCTTTCATCTTCGTTATAGTTTTCCTATCTTCAAAAATGATGGCTTTCGAGTTCCAACCATCAGATGCTCCGTATATATTCTAATTCATCCTCAAGTCTCATTTAAAAAAAAAAAAATAGTAACTGAAAAATAGATCGGCCGGAGATCGAGCTAGCGCGACCGCGCTAGCTCGACGCCGACTGGATTCGTCTCTGGATGATTGTCCTTTGCTATACCAAGCTGTACCGTGATGGGGGTTGAGTCCTCACATTGAAGAAGTGATATGATAATATATGAAATATCCACATATATGTTGATTTATTTATAAATTAAAAGAACATCTTTCTAGACGAACCTTATCCCCTTTTACGTCGAGTTGAAAATCAAAATTATAAGTTAAAAATGAATTAAGAAAATTTTAGGAAATATGAATCAAATATTTAATGATGAGAATCATAGGAGGCTCGTCAAAGAAAATAATCATTCGAGCCAAACAATTTTCAAGTCTATTTTTGAAGGACTCCCGATGCATCGAAGAAGAAAATTTCAGGTTTAAACAAGTCATTAAAGTCAAGAAACAAGCCAAGAATCAAATTATGAGCCAAAACATGAAAATTGGAAATTCAGCCAAGTTTGGTCGACCGAAAGTCAGCAGGATTTTCAAGCATAGCCTCAGTCACTTTCAACCGAGTCCCGTACGACCGAAAATGTTAGTTCGGTAGACCACATTCGGTCGACTGTACCTGTCGATCGAAACACGTTGATTCAAAAAAATGAATTTTTCTTGTAAGTAATTTCCGAATTTACTTCTTGTACCCATATTTTGTACAATAAATACACATTTCATTTCAAACCCTAAAGATTAACTTGGATGTTCAATGTATTGCTCTTGAGAGAGTCCCACATGGGTGAGGTAAACCCTTTCATCTTGTAATCTTCTTGAAATGTATTCAACTAATTCTTGAATATTATTTTTCTTGTATTTGTTGTTGATTTTTTCCATCTTAAAATTTGTTCACGTAATACCTATTGGGTTTGGTTTTTTAATCAATGAATTTTGGGTTAAATTTAAACTTGGGTTAAGTATTTTATCACTTTGTTTTACCATTTTAGCTTTCTTGGGAAGATATTAAATTGTTGTGGTAATTTTTTGTCAATATACCAAAGATGTTCACATCATTTAATTCTTTGATTCTCATTCATTTTAAGTGTGTGTTTGGTAACTCATTATAATCAATCATTATTGTAATTCATAATCTACACAATTTTCCAAACCACTTTTTAATCGTACAAATTTTCTCTTACTAATTTTTAACTACAAATCTTACCTAGAGCTAGAACACTGATTAGCAACCAAAAAGAGGCTAAAACTCATTTTTTAAATTCATTTTTAATCACATATATATGCTCTCATAAAATAATATTATGCGTAAATTTAATTTTTATTTTTTTTATTTTTAACCGCAAATTCTTCTAAAAATTATTATTATAAAACTCATCATCTTCAAATAATGGGGCTTGAACGAGGTCTATGTTTTCATACATTCTCGAAAATCTATTCATTTCCTTGAAAAGTTAATACCATTTTCTATTTTAAAAAAATTATTTATGGGCCTTTTTCCATTGTTTGACAAACATGTTTTTAAACATATTTTTTCTTACACAATTTCCAAAATCATTTTTTAATTACACACATTTTCTCTCCGATTTTGCTGGTTGTACAATGAAATTAACAAGGTTGTTGACAATCTCACGATAAATTGACTTATCCAAAATATCGTGATAAATTGAAATTAAAAATTTGTACTTCTCGTCTTTACACAACACTTACCACCACACAGAAGCGGGTCTCCGAAATCACTCTTAGCTCGCACCGTATAGTGCATCGCGCCCATCTCCATTAACGCATGACCACAGTCTAGTAGACCCAGCTCCATCGTTTTCCACCGGAAGGGAGCAGCCACCAGTCAGACCCACAGCCTGGATGGTTAAGAAATTTGTTAACTGCAATCAAACTATCCTGGTTTCTTCTTCAATGTGGATTTGGATGATGAATCACGTTTGAGGAATGTTTTCTGGGGTGATAAAAGGTCAAGAATGGCGTACAGTGAATTCGGGGATGTTGTGATGTTCGATACCACATACTTGACCAACAGGTATGACATGCCCTTCGCCCCGTTTGTTGGTGTCAATCATCATGGTCAGTCCACTCTACTCGGTTGTGGTGTTTGTGGCACATCTTGAAGAAGCTACCTGAAAATTTTGGATATCACATTGAAAAGGGTCCTATACTTCACACTGTTCATGAAATGGTGTATAAAAGTCAAATTCCAGAAGAGTTTGAAAGGGGTTGGGCATCAATGCTTGATAGCTATTCTCTCCATGAAAATGATTGGTTGTCAGGACTGTATCGAGAGAGAGCCCATTGGGTGCCATGCTATTTGCGAACGAGTTTTTGGGCTGGGATGTCAACCACGCAGCGGAGTGAAAGTATGAATGCATTCTTCGATGGATATGTGCATTCGAAATTCTTTTATGTGATGTAGGTATTGTGTTATTTGAAACTCAATACAAATTATTTATGTGGAAGCTAATTATGATTAAACATGGAAAATATTTTATTGGTCATTTCACTTGTGTCGAATGGGAACAATTTAAATCTAAAACTCAAAGTAATGATATTATTTATTAGGATTTGATGGCTTGATTACGATATGGAGAAATTCTTACCAGCCTAGATAATTGTCATGTATTCATATTGGTAGCTCACTTTCACATCATTACTAAGCCAAGAGCTTTTCAAGGAGTTTGGTCTGGGAATCAAGTTGCAGGAAAATGGTCCAAAAGACGCGGAGTCAATTGTGAGTGAATGGCCAAAGGGAAATAAGAACATATGAGTACCCAAGTTAATAGCAAAATGGTCTAAACATACAAGTACATGAAACATTTTAATACTACCACGATCATTACATGTTAAAACATTTCGAACTACACTTACTACATGTCTATTACTCTAGCACCTTCTCTTTCCCCTTCTCGTTTGAATTTCGCGCAACCTTGCTAAAGTTAATCACAGTGACTTCTACATCGTCCTCCTTCGATATTCGTGCACAAGATTTGAGTAGTTTCTCCAATTCATTGGTTTCTTCCTCGCCACACATCTTCTCTTCACGCACTTCTTTTTTCTTGTCCTGCCAATCGAAATATCGACAATTCGTTTGATTACAAGATAAGAACATCCTTCCACTGTTCTCAATCATTTTCTCATCCTAAAACAATTCGCAGAACTCCTTTTCCACATCTCGGGCATCTCCTCTTCATTGGACAATCATCCAACCAGTGTCCCGATTGTCTACAACTATGGCATATTCCATAATTCTTCCCTCTCATTGCAACAACATATAAAGATAAATACACATATGACGAAAACCTTACAAAGTATTTTGAGCAACAAGAATCAGTCTAAATTGTGAACCATCCATATTTGGCAGATCACGAACTGGCCTTAGAAGGGATGTCAACGAGGTTAGCCAAGCCAGCTCGCGAGCCGAAAATCAAGGCTCAAGCTTAGCTGAGCTAAAGCTCGTCCTCAAAAATAAGGTTCGACTCAAGCTTTAGCTCGAGTTTTTTCCGAGCCGAGCCGAGCCGAGACCCGAGCTTTCAATTTTTTTTTTATTTTTATAGTAAAAATTCATAAAATTTTTATTGAAATGTGTATATATAGCAAGTTGAGCCGAGCTCGTGGTCGAAATTCATTGCTCAAACTCCCATCGAACTTTTTTAGCGGGCTTTTTTTGGCTCGAGCTGAACCGAGCCAAAGCCCGTCTCTAAAAAAAAGCTTGGCTCGAGCTTTGGCTCGAAGTCTCGATCCGCGAGCTAGCTTTTTCCGAGTCGAGCCCGAGCGGCTGGAGCCGACGAACCATTTTACCATCCCTAGGTCACAGTACACATTACATACGGAATATTGAGTTCTCACAGCATTTGATCACATACAACACTCACAGGATTTATTTTCAATTGGAGAGTAGATAGCACAAAAGTTTTATTCTCAGCATACTCTTGGCCTCAAATGCATATTTTGGTTCTTCAACCTATAATAATGCTGCTAACTCCAATCACAGAACACAGAGCAATGCATAAAATCTTACATCTCATTTCACCATGGCATTTACACAAACAATTAAATTGCAATTACAGAGAAAAAGAGATACAGAAACATACATGAAAATTTGATATCATACGAAACTTGTACTTTTCGAACTGAATGAGTAAGATAATTAGACTAAAATGAACACTTAATACTAGTACCAACATGATTCTTCTCACTTATTTTAGTTACCGGCACACCTACTATTTCTGTTCACTGTGTTCTTCAAATCTTGAATGTCATTATCCAAAAAAAAACATCTTATTGTGAAAATCAGAAGTGAAAAAATACGTACTTACAGGTAAAGGGAGAGGAGAAAAGATTCAGAGGTTGACTACGTTCCTTCGAAATCCCCCCCCCCCCGATCCGCTGACAGTCCACGATAAACGACGACGATGAATGGCGAGGCTCAATAGGATGCTGAAGCCGCTTCAAGGAGACCAGAAGCCCTAACTCGATTAATCTGTGCACTTGAAGAAGACATGCCTACACTCTGCAAGGTTAGCGAATAATTTGGTATTAATTTAAGGGTATTTCTGACATTTGGCCCTAAATTGTCAACAACCTTGTTAATTTCATTGTACAACCAGCAAATCATTTTCTTTCTCTATTTTTTAACAACACATTTTATCTAAAAAATATATTTTTAAATAAAAAACTTTTAACAACCGAGATTTTATTTTCGTGGAGTGTATCATGAGCTCAAGCTTTCCCTATTCAATTTCAAGTTCGAATTTGTATTATCCCTACTCCAATTAATTATGGAAAGATTAAAATGACCAAAAAACTCGAATTATCCCCCAAAACCCTATTTCTCCCAACCTTGAACGTTGCTAGCAGACTACACCAACAGGCAACAACAGGAAAATGGCTTGGCGAGGTTCGATTTCGAGATCTCTCATGTCCACAGCGAGGGCTTCTGGCTTCCGCTCTTCTCCGCCAATCGCTGCCGGCCGTCTCCGTCCTCCCCCTGTACCAGCTCCTCGCCGTTTCTCCTTCTCTAATCCCAGGTCCCGGATCTCAGATTTAATTTTCTTTTTTCTTTTCTTTCGTTGTACATTTATCGAGCATTTTTCCTAACATTGACGTGGGTTTATTTATTTTCTCTGTTAAAGTGAAGATTTAAAACATTAGAAAATGAATTGATTTTGTTTAGAAAGTAGAACATTTTTTTAACGCTCTTTCGGTTTTTTGGGTTTCAGATATTGAGTTCTGAAATGAAATTACAATGTCTTACAAACTATTCGATTTTCACTTTTGGGCTTCTTTCTTTTATTCATTTCCGTAGCAAGTTTTGAATAATCATTTGAAACCAAAATAATATTACATTTTTCTCTGCTTGTATTCTATCATTGTATCAATATTACTATGGGACATAAAATTGTTTTTCCTCTTGGCTTTTATATTTTACGCTTCTCACAAGCAGATGTTTTTGTTTGTCAATGTAGGACCTTGGGGGAGCTGGGATGCGTGCAGTCACTGATGCCTCTGCACAACATGACTGGAGTTAGGCTGACATCTCACTTGGCAATCAATGTTCGAGCCTTCTGCGAGCTGTCTCACGGTACCTTCTGCCGTTCTTGTCAGGATCGCTAGTAGTTTCTTTGTGAGTCTTAAACTGCTGTTACTAGGATCCAACTAATGCCTATGAAGAGAAAAACTTAAAATTTCATATTGTGTTTTTTAGCAGACGCTCATTGATTTTATCACTCTCCTTATCTGTGAAATATGTTGACGAGTTCAGTCTTGCTATCTCTGAGATAATATTCATGAGTTGAGGGGTGAAGTAATTGAATTATTTATTAGCTTGTGAAAATCTGACAAGAAAGAGTTGGGATTATTGGGATTGATAGGGAAGACGGGGAAAGATGGGTGATGTCAGCAGCACTTCCCGACACTCAAATGCAGGATCTGATGCCATATTGTAGGTTGATTTTTTTGCCTTTTTTCTGCATTTTTATGTAGTATAATCTTTCTTTGAGTTCAGGATTAGATTCCTTAACAAGAGCTGCTGAGTAGATAATTATTAATTAGAACAATGTTAAATTCTTATTTCATTTTTACTATTTTAGATTATCTTATATAATGTCATGTCATAGGGTACATATATTTATTTGATGTTGAATATGTATGAAGCAAAAGTATTGTTCTCATTGATGTAAATCGAACAGTTTGTGGTTGAGACTTAGTCTTTCTATAATTTTTTGTTTGTCCATCTCGATAAATAGTATGGATACAATTCAATGAAAATTCAAACAAACACGAGGGGAAAATATTCTATATATGGATTTTTTCCTTATCTTCTCCCCAGCTTTGAAACATGGAGAAAATCATGGGCAAAAAGGTTTTTACAATTGCAGGTCAATACAAAAATTCGACTATTTGTTTATTTGACCTGAAAATTTATTTCTGTCATTTGCTTTTTTGTACCCTTGTTTCCTATTTTTCTCATAATTATAAATTTTTACCTTTCTAATGCATGAACATGCATCTCCAAAATATTGCTATATGTTAACAGCTTTTTGGTACATGTTAGAAGTGCCTATAACATGTTGTAGATTACTTGTACTTCCTGCCCTCAGGTAGCTTGAGTATTAATTATCTGCTCAAATGAATGCTTCAACTTCGTGACCGTGTGGTTTTGCATCAAAACACAATGCACTTGTATAGTTGTATCTTATCATATCCCATTTCTATCCTTCTGACTCTAAAAATCGAGCCTCTGTTTGGTGATTTTTTTTTTTTTTTTTATATATAAACAAAGAATATTATGTTTTCGAGGTAAAATATGTGGTTGAAAAGTGGTTTGGGAAAATGTGTGATTAAAATATACTTTGGGGAATGTGTTGTTTATAAACTTGTTACCAAACAGGGGTTGAGATTTTGATCTTTTTTTATTTTGAATGGGTCAAAGGATTGTTGGTCACGTGTATGAAAGTGTCATTGATTGACGGTGTTCGGCACATCCAGACATAGATATTTAACTTTCTTAGGTTTCAAGGACCCTATTATACTATCTTTTTTATCAGCACTGTATGTAATGTCTTTGTGAACAATTGGTTCTTTTGGGGTAGTTAAGTTCTTCTTAGCGTCCATGTTGTGCTACACGTTGGTACTATTTCAACTGATTAACAAAATACCAAAGCATATTTAAGTAACACAGATCACCTTTTAAATATGTGGTTTACAGTGTTGTCATCGACGACACTAGTATGCTTTCTCTAATACAAAAAATGCAAACTTTACGTTGTGACAGGTACTTGAACGTTGATATGGAGCAGCACACCAGGCGCTTGACTGTCTGAGGTCTCTGCATGTAGGTCTATTCGATGGGAACATCCTGTTTGGGCAGGAAAAAGTAATAATGGACTATTATATTATCGCGAGTTTTGAAATTGTGTTGATATTTGAGCCATTTGTCGTAGCTACATTTTTACCTTCATACTTGATCTGCCTATGGAGTTTGATTTGTGTTGTAGTGGTTGGAGTTAGTTTATTAATTTTTGCAGCATTGAAATGATGTCTTCAACTTCCGATTGAATTGTGTTTATTCAACACTGCCCAAATGTTAATATCTTTTGTCCACTGTAAGAACTGTCATTCAAGGTAAAAGAAAAAAATAGCAGCTGCCCAGAAAAATAACACTTCTATTACCCAGAAAAATCACTCATAGTTTCGGGATCGAAGAAAATTATGTCCATCCGTCGTACAGAGAAAGATGTCTTTTTAAGCTTCGTTCACTAAGAAACTTCTCTACTATGCGGACTCGTGGATAATCGCACAAGCAAAAGGTCCTGTGAAAGGTACCTGAAGATGGGTATGCTTCGTCGTGTGCAAATCAGATTCTTGTTCTCATAGGTCCATCGTCTTAAAGTATGGTCCCGTGCCCTGCTTTTTAGTCTGAACTCAATTCTGGAAAAGTTTATGAGTTCAGAAAGGCGTACAGGTGTTAAGAACAAATCAATATCAAGTTGGAAAAGTTTGTGTTAAGAACCATTCGATATCAAGTTAGGCAAATCTATGGTGCTTTGGGACATGATTGTGGCAATTTTTATAGCCCTTTCACCGAACTATATAACCACGTCAACAATCATTATTTCATGTGGAATCAGTGAACTGACTCAGACAGAGAGGCAATGGACAACAAATTTAATGCGTTTCGGGGTTGCCTTCAACAGGCATGGTATCCTATGTGCTTATAATAGACATCTACTGTATAAGAATACATTATAAACGATAATTTTAACATTTTTTTGAGACATGAAAATTGGATATTATCGACGTAACATCTCTTGGTTGGATGATGCCCATATGATGAAGCGCACGGTCTACCTCTTCATCACTCAATACCAAAGCGCCACATCAGCATGTTTCATTTTCATTTCTCAAATAATCTATAACTATGTGTGTTTGGTATTTTTTACAAGTTTTTTTTTTAAAAAATGAATAGTGATTTTTAGAAAAATGGATGATTGAGATTTGGTTGAAAAGTCAAATATTGTGGGCTTAGTGATGGCAACGGGTCGGGTTCGGGTCGGGTCTCCCCGACCCGCGCCCCGCCCCGTCAGATTTTATTAAACCCAAACCCGCCCCGTGACCCGCGAGTTTCGGGTCGGGGCGGGTTCGGGTTCGGGGCGGGGCGGGGCGGGGCGGGTCGGCTCTGCCGCCCCGTTTACCGACCCGTTTAATTTTTTTTCTATTTTATTTATTTATTTTTTATTTTTTCTACATTTTTTTATTGTTTTTCTTTAATATATTATTTAAAATAATATAATCGGGGCGGGTTCGGGTCGGGGCGGTCAAAACCCGTACCCGCCCCGCGACCCGCTCGGGTCGCTAAAGCTTAACCCGAACCCGCCCCGCCAACCCGCGGGGCGGGTTTTTTTCCACCCATTAGGGGCGGGTACCCGTCGGGTTCGGGTCGGGTCGGGTTTTTTTGCCATCTCAGTGGGCTTGACTTTTAATGGATAGTCGAGATTGAGTATTGTAGAATAAATTAAATTTTAAAGGAACCGAACAAATCTTTATCTTTATATTAATAAAAGTAGAAGTGAAGCTATTATTTTCCCGTCTAAAGTGCACATTCCTTTTATGGTTTGATTAGTGTGATATATATATATATATATAAAAGGTAATAAATGCATTCATATCTATCTAGATTTTGCATTCACATTTGGCGTATAATGTTGTTGTAAAATTGCAAGTATACGATATCGCAATCAAGTAATAAAGTGACTTTTGAGTCGAGTGATCGTTCCCACGAGAACTGTTTACTAAGTACCGAAATATTTTAGTTCTACACTTTATTTGAACAGACAAAGAGAATTTGTGATTGTGAATTAAAACTAAGAAATTAAACAAAAGAATTAAAATTGCGGAATTGTTTTGTCTTTAAATACGATTGTAATATAGTTGGGATTCACGAGTTCACCCAGCCAATTAAATCAATTCCAATTCCAGATTTTATTTTCTAAATATGTGTTCGATCGAATTCACTAATTCAAATTGAGATTCCTCTCTCGAGTTTAAATCAATCCTATCTAAATAAGTCAACATTGTATCTCTACAGTGGGTTCGAATACTCCTTATCTAGATGCACTACACACAAGAATTCACACACGATCGCAATAATAACAAGAGTATATCTCTATCTCTCGTTCAATTACTGGATTTATTACCTAGATCTATGTTATTAACTCACCTCTCGGATTATTATGAAAATAACACATGAAATCATGAAAGAATGGCCAGTTCATTCAAGCATTAAACACAATAATAAATCAATACATGCATTGAATCATTAAACAAGGAATATGGAATTAAAATAATTAATTAGGTTACATCGTTCATCCCAACATAGAATTTAGCTACACATCATATTTAAATAGCAAGAATAAAATATAATGACGTTCATTGAAAATAAAGAAGAATGGAAAGATTGTACCAATTATCAATTCTTTAAGTATCTTCAATTCACACCCCTCTGCGATGCTTGAATCTCTAAGAATTTGAATTGAAATCTCTGTTGTGGCTCGTTCTATGGAGAGGCAAATGTCCAGATTTCGTGTCTCTTGTGTTGTATATATAGGTTTTGGAGAAAATCTAGGTCAAAAAGCCCAAAACCTGTTAAAAATCGAGAGAAAAATCTGATCTGCGGCCTAATCGGACAAGCGCGCGATCGCGCAGGCACATTTCCGGCGATCGCGTGGTAATGCTATTTAGCCTCAGGTTATGATTTTGCACCTTCGTGTGATCGCGTGGTTAGTGTCCAGCGATCGCGATTTCCATCTTTCCTCGACTGTGTAAGTTGGTCCTCGACTTTTAATTGCACCTTCAATCCCCAACTTTCAATTGTTGCGATTTAGTCCCCAAACTTTATATTCTTCTTGAATTTCTTGATTAAGCGCTCAATTGCTTCAATCGGAACCTCCAACCTCTGATTTGTTCACTTGAGCACCATGGACCTTCCCGGTTGACGTCACATATCTCTCACTTGCTCAATTAAGCTCCAATTAACATCCAACATTGCCCTTTTTCCATTAATTGCTTCATTCTTCTTTGATTGTGACATTTTCTGAAAAGTAAACAAATAAACACAAATTAAGGAGCATATATTCTAAGACGACAATAATTTCTTCTAATTTAGACATACAGATAAGTGTATAAAACACACTTATCAAATACCCCCAAACTAGAATTGTTGTTCGTCCTCGAACAATGAAAAATAAACTACAAAAATCAAAGAAATAAGAGAACAAATATTTTTGTTGTGTCAACATGTTTACCATATGCCTCCATAGTCCAAATTAATTTAAGCTCTAAGCAAGCATCGTGAACAACAATGCAATATAATTTCTAATTATATCCTGCCAGAGTTTCAAGTGTGTGTGTGTGAATAGTCAATGTCAAACGCATACTTATGCAAAAGATGTGCTCAACACTGTGTGGCTCATTATGCACAATCAAGCCTGAATCACATGTGGTCAATCTATGATTTCTAATGAAGTTCCTTTCAACGCTTATGGATGCTCACCACTTTCTGCTTTTCTCTCACATCACGGGTTTTTATCATGTGGGTTCTAAAAATATTATTTGATTTTTCCACACAAGGTAGTCAGAATTAGAAATATGCGTGCATGACAAATCAAAAGAAAGCAGACCCTAATTCTACAACCTCAACCACCACAGCTCGGTCAACAAAGCTTATACCATGCAATAATATATATATATATATATATATATATATTGGAAGACTTTTTCTTTTATTATCACAGTCTTTTACCAGCTTTGTGCAAAACTTTTCATACTGGCTTTCTATATGACCCCTGTAGCGGGCTTTCAGATCGGCAACTCCCAAACCAGTTGGCTTTAGGGTACCAGGTTCAAAGAATCCCTCAGACGTACTTGCCCGACTCATAAATGCTTAAACAGAAAAGTTAAAGATGTTATAATGTCTTATGTGTAAGTCCACTCTCCGTACTTGCTTTCTAATTGACCCATGTAGCGAGCTTTAGGTCGATGACTCCCAAGCCAGTTGGCTTTAGGGCACCAGGTTTGAATGACCCCTCGGACTTACTTACTCGAGTCAAAAAGGCATTTGAATAGTAGAATAAGACCTTCAGCATTTTTCTCTTTTTATGCTGGAAATGATTTATACCAGTTGACCAAACTGCAATGACTAAAGTGCAAACCCAAGAATCACATACCTCCATCATGTCAATACACACAAATTCCAATCATTCTACCCCCAAACTTGCCTTTTAGCATGATTGGTTCTAATTTAGGGATGGGATGTCCAACGATCTAAGTTCATGGATTTTCAAGTCATTCCTAAGTTCAAATTACATAAACTTTGCCCCACATGTATTGAACAAAATCCCTCACACAAGCAATTATCCAACACTAGCTATGTACGCAATGAATATGAATCTAGCAAAACATAACTAGTTCAAAAATAAGTTCATGCTTTCATTTTGTCCGATTTTCAAGCCTAAGTACAAATTGATTCATACTATATCCTAGGCAGTAAACATGTCAACAGAGTAATTTTTTTTTAGGTCCCTAAAGAATCGAATGAATGTAAAATGAATGAAGAATGTAATGAATTTTCACCCTCAAACTTGAAATGAACATTGTCCTCAATGTTTGTCAAAAAGATTCAACAATATAACACAAGATAAAGAAAAAAAGAACGAGAACTTCCCAAGTGTAGAGGATGTATTTCTTTGAAGCTTCCTGTTGCACTGCATTGGATGAATCGACCCTTTGTATGTATTGTTGAAATTGGGTTGGCGTGTTTTGACTGGTGTTTTCCTTGCAAATAAGAGATAATTAACATTAGAAGTCATAAACATCAATAAGAAATAATGGACATTCAGTACCACACCCCCAAACTAAAGTTAAAGCAAAATTTTGAATTTTCAACAATGGTAGACCACACATATTCAAGCCTTGATATCGCCTAGAAAAACACAAATTTTTCCAAGCCATATTTTGATATGTTAAAGTTCACAGCATGGTCTATAACATATTAAAAATTCAGGTCATTTGGAGTTCAATAGGGTCATGAAAAATTATGGAGAAGTGGGTGTCATGAACTGATTTTCTAGTGCAATGGCCTGCAGTGGCCTGCAATGAGGCTGCCATGGTGCAAACATGGTTTTAATGGATTTCATGTCAAGATGTGAACTAACTCATGCACTACACACACATAAACATTGATAAACATGTCATGAAGACAAATGCTCGGATGAATTTATAAAATTAGCACAAAACTCTCTTTGTGGCATTTCATCAAACATTTGGTGTGCATTGCAAAAATCAATGGATATACATAGGGTTGTAGGCATTAATGAACTCAAAATTTTTGTCTACTAAACCACAAATCACAAACTCCAACAACTAATCTAAGCCCATGCTTCACAATTCACAATTTCAATTATTCAAAAACTAACAGAAGATTTCATGAATTTGAGTTAACTATGTTTCAAGTGAAGCAATCCATACCTTTGATTGATTTGGATGTGAATATAGCAATGAATTTGGTGCAATGAAGTGTTGATGACATGCACAAATAAATGAAAATCGTGTTTGGAGTGATTTGGGGAGAGAAAACGAGTTTGTAATGTTTGAGATTGAGAAAATGAAGTAAAAGGCTTTAAACTGCCGGAACTGATCCCAATTCAAACACGCGATCGCGTGGTAGGAATTCCAGCGATCGTGTGGTCAAAACCTGTAGCACATTTTAATTAAAAACTCATTCTCGCGATCGCTCAAGAGTTGTATTGAGCGATCGCTCAGTTGTCCGGCAGCTTTGAAATTTTTCCCATTTTTGAGCTTTTACCTCGTTTTTAACCCCCTAATCACATCATGATGTATGCAATGATTTTCCACACATGAACTTCATGATTTGAACTAGTGTGTTTAATGTGAGGGATGACAATTAAAAGCCTAGTTTAACAAAAATATGCAAAATTAAAAACATACCTAAATATGCAAAAATAGTGCAACAAGCAATAGAGTTTTAACTTGCAAACATGTAAAACCCTCAAACAGGTTACCTATCATGCATTTATCTAAAATTCAGCAAATAAATAAATTATGAAAGCCAATAAATAAAAGGGAAGAAAGGTTGGGTTGCCTCCCAATAAGCGCTCTGTTTTAAGTCTTAAACCTGACTTTTGCACATCGAAATCATGGAGGTTTGAAAGATCCTCTTGAAGCCCTGCACACTTTGCAATTTCCTGCTTTGCACTTTTCAACCTTGTTTTGCACCTTGATGACTCCATTGTTTGCCAACTGAGCAAAATTTGGTTTTTCCTCCTTCTTCAAGTTATTTCCTTTCTTCTTCACCTCCACCTTCCCTTCATTTTTCTTCGAAGTGTTGTCTAACTTTATTCCTTGCTTCAAGGTTTCTTCTGGTTTCTGAATTACTCCTTCCACCTTGAAGCAACTTTCCTTTAGATATTTGAGATCCTATCTTGGCTTGATGCTAATGCTGACTTGTTCATTCTCGACTCTAAAAATGATTTCTCCATTTTCAATGTCGATTAATGTAGCGACCCAGAATTTTACGCAATTAATAATTATTTTAATATTTAGAAAATTGTGTCGCTACTATTTCACCCATTGTTTTGAAGTAAACGCCGCGACGGATTCGTCTAGCCAAGTCAAGAAATATCGAATTTGTTCGATTTTAAATTAAAATCCAAATTTCTAAAATTATGTTATTTTAATTATTTATTCAAAGTATTATTTCAAAATCATTTTAAATTCCAAATTATTAAAGATATC
This sequence comes from Ligustrum vulgare, assembly GCA_963555705.1. NCBI lineage: Eukaryota > Viridiplantae > Streptophyta > Magnoliopsida > Lamiales > Oleaceae > Ligustrum > Ligustrum vulgare. The sequence continues at coordinate 50,640,573 of OY743174.1, forward strand.
TAATTAATTATCTTAAATTAAACATTAGCCTAATTATGCTAGTATCCCATTAATTATTTTTATTCTTTCTTTTTCTTTTTAAATTATTTTCCTTTTCCATTCATCATCACTACCATCTCGGTTGAACACCACCACAATTCTCTCTTTATACCATTAGAATCTTCATCATTCATCACACACATGGCAACCCACATTTTATTTCACCTTTACATCTAATATTCTCCAAACATCATCATTTTCATCACCTTAATAGCCGAAAGCATACATCTTCATCACCATTCAGAAATCAAATTCAACCCACTATATCACCAACAGACTGCCAAACTAAATGTCTCTGCACATCACCCCTGAATCAGCCAATTCAACAGTATGATTTCCAACTGCAACACCATAGCCAATCACCAATGATCCCCACTGTACCAACCAGTCGTCATCATCATCAACACCCTCTGCACTCATCGCCTGAGCCGCCCAACTACCTCAAGTTCACCGCAACCATACCACCTTCACACGCAAGATCATACAAACCAGTCTCTAAATCATCTACATCAAATCTGAAAACCAGTTACTTACCACAATCAACGACCAATTCCACTACAACCAAAAACCAGGAAATCAAATACTCAATTACATACCTCGATCGCCGCCATCTTAATCGGACTTTTGGCCGGAAGAACCGCGAACTCTAGTTCCGGTTTCACCTTAAAAACGTACCCAATCAGTCCCAAATCCTAGCCTAGCGGAGCCCTCATCCCTCACTGCACCCGGCGCCGGTATTTCTCCGGCGAACCGCCGGTATAAGATCGGAATCGCCACTGCGTCGCCTCCTCCGCCAATATTCTCTCTCTCTCTCTCTCTCGCGTGTTCTCTCTCTGTTTAGGAAAGTGAGAGAATAATTGTGATATTATATTTTAAATTTTCAGAATTTGCACTTAAAGTCCCCAAGTTTTGAAATGTTTCAAATCAGTCCCTATGGTTTTAAAACAATCCAATTCAGTCCCTTTTAGTTTCAAAAGGTTTTATTTCAATCCTTTCAGCTTTTAAACTTATCAATTTCAGCCCTTAAGTTTTAAATGAGTTTTAATCAGCCCCTATTGTTTTAAAATATATTATTTCAACCCTATTGTTTTGAGTTTCCGACTCAACTTTCAAAATATCTATTTTAGTCCCTCAACTTTCAAAATATTCATTTTAAATCCCAACTTTTGAAAATATTCATTTTAGTCCCTCAACTATCAAAAGTATTCATTTTAATCCCTCAACTTTCAAAGTATCTATTTTAGTCCCTGAACTTTCAAAAGTATTCATTTAGTACCTCAACTTTCAAAACATCAATTTTAGTCCTCAAATTATAATTTATCATTTTGAACTATATATTCGATAGACTAAAGTGACTTATTGGCTAAGACGAAGCGTACGGAGAATTTAAAGAAATTGAAGTCATTCCCGCTCAACTTCGCACTCGTCGGATTTGAGGTAGACTCGCACTTATTAATTGATTTAAATTATGATTTCATATAAATGTCATGTGACTTGTGAAAGTCAATTTTCAAGAAAAGAAAGTATGTTTTTATGAAAGGTAAATATACCTTATGTTTTTATGAAAAGTAAGTATACCCTATGTTTTTACGAAAATGTTTTATATGTTTTGGATCATTGCTATGCACATAAGAATTCTTACCACCTAAGTTCGGTAAAATTCTGTATTTCCATATGTTTATGAGGATTTGCCACCTAAGTTCGGTAAAATTCCTGTCTCATATGTTTATGAGGATTTCGATCCTATCTTATGTTATGATGGAAATGATCCCTATGAATTTCAAGAATTATGTTTTGGTATACTTACTGTTATTATGATTTTACTGCATAAGAATTCTTGCCACCTAAGTTCGGTAAAGTTCTTGTGTCTCCCTATGTTTATGAGGATTTCAATCTTATCTTATGTTATGCTTTCAAAAGAAATTATGCTTGGCATAATTAAAATGTTTTTATAAGTATATGGTTTTCAAAGAGCTGTTTTCAAAGAGCTATTTTCAAAGAGCCTATGATTTGCAAAATATGTCCCGTGCTGTAATGCACAATATGAGTTTTATCAAGAGCCGTTTTATAAAGAAGCTCTATCAATGCCCGTTTTATAAAGAGCCGGGATTTATGTGTTTAATCATCTTATAAATTAAATTAATTTGCGATGAGTCTACTGAGTATTTCCCCCATGAAATACTCACCCTACTTTTTAACAGTTTTGCAGATTTCGGAGACGGTGGCGAGCGATGAATGATGGTGGCAATAATCGTTAAACGGTTGAAAGTTTGACGTTAATGATTTCCGTATTTTCCAAACATCGAATAATTTAGAGAAGTTCATTTATTTGAGAAATTATGACATTGTCAATTTCTTTACAAAATTAATGGTTCGATTTACTATTTCAAATGGTTTCATAAATATTTTCAATTTTATCGGCCATTACAGTTTATTTAATGTTGCCAAAAATGAATTTCAATTATTTCTTCCGCAAAAATATTATTCGAAAAATTTAGACAGAAAATGACGTAGTGAATCGGGTATACGGAACTCGGAGCGCTACAATTAAGGCTCTTCCAGTAGCTAGGAACAGTCTTCCAAAAATGAGGGGCATTTGAGTGTCCTCTTCCATGTCCAGGATAACAAAGTCGACTGGGAAGAAAAAAATTTCAACCTTAATTATCACATTCTCCACTATCCCATATGGGTACTGAATGGATCTGTTGCCAGCTTCAGTGTGATATTGGTTGGTTTAGGCTCCCCCAAACCAAGTTTCCTGTATACAGACAAAGGCATTAAATTAACACTAGCCCCTAAGTCACATAGAACATTATTGAAGCTAAAATTACCAATAGTGCAAGGGATAGAGAAACTCCCTGGATCAGTCAATATTGCATTACATTCCTCACTGAGAGCTACTGTTTCATAATCTACCAGCTTTCTTTTATTTGACAGCATCTCTTTCATGAACTTCAAATATAGGGGCATTTGAGCTAAGGCTTCGGCAAAAGGGATGTTTATATGTAATTTCTTGAAAATCTCCAAAAATTTTCCAAATTGCTGCTCCAGATTTTGCTTTCTCAGTCTTTGTGGATATGGAACTGGAGGTACATATGCCTTGACTAAAGGTCGAACTCGAACTTCTTCTTCCACTTTTTCTTGAGTTTCTGAAGTTGACCCATGTTCCTTTTCACTTTTCTGCTCTTCCACCACATTTTTCTTCTGGTTCTTCTGCTTTTCATATTCCTCTACAGTCACTTCAGATAGCTGAACCCCACTCCTTGTTGTTATTGCGTTAACATGCTCATGAGGGTTTGTTTCAGTGTTGCTTGGTAACTGTCCAAGCTGTCTTGTTTCACTGCTCGCTGCCAACTCTCCCATTTGTCTCTTCAGATTCTTTATCTCAGCTGCTTGATTCATTAATTCTCCATTCTGACTCTTGACTAGCTGGATTAACACTTCTATGTTCTCAGATATGTTTTTCTGAGATTGTTGTTGTTGTTGTTGCTGCTGCTGCTGAAATCCAGGTGGGCGCTGAACAGTCTGATTGTTAGACCAAGAAAAATTTGGGTGATTCTTCCATTCTGAGTTATATGTTTGTGAATATGGACCACCTTGCTGTCTGTTTCCCATGAAGTTGACCTGCTCTGGATTTGATTGATTTTGCTGTAATGGGCAGAAATTTACAGCGTGATTCTCAAAGTAAAAATCACACAAAACCGTTTGTACTGAATTGACTGGTTGCACACCCATGCTGTCGATTTTCTTTGTTAAAGCATCCAGCCTAGCACTCAAAGCTGTAATCTCATTAACTGCAACAATTCCTCCAGACTTTGGTGTAGATCTATCTGAGTACCACTGGTAACTGTTCGCAGCCATCTTCTCAAAAATCTCAGATGCTTCTTCATATGTCATATCCATTACAGATCCTCCAGCTGCTGAGTCTGCATACTTTTTGTTTTCATTTGTCAGCCCATTGTAGAATGTCTGAACTAAAATCCAATCAGCGATTCCATGGGTAGAACATTGTCTAATGAGTTCGTTAAATCTTTCTCAGGCTTCAAAAATAGACTCTCCTGACTGCTGACTGAATGATAAAATCTCACGCCTTAGCTTTGACATACGGCCATGTGGGAAAAATTTATCAACAAATTTTTGGCTCATAATTTCAAAAGTGGTGATTGTATGTAGGGGCAAAGTGTAGAACCAAGTTTTAGCTTTGTCTGGCAAAGAGAATGAAAATAACTTCAATTTCACAGCATCATCTGAAACTCCATTCATGCGCTGCATTTCACACAATTCCAAAAAGGATCGAAGATGTGCATGAGGATCTTCAGAGGCAATCCATGGAAAACACATGAGTTTTGGATCAGTGAAATCAAAGAGGTTTTGATCTCAAAATTGTTGGCTTGGATTGCAGGAGGTACTATGTAGGTTCCAATATTCCCAACAGGAGGAACCATGTAATCTCTTAATATGCGACTTCCATGATCTTGTTGCTGTCCATTTACAGCTGCTGGCAGATTTTGTTGATTTCCATGATTATCCTGAATTCTATCATCTGTCATGGCTAAGTCTGTTTGTTGATTCGCTTCCAACTGTTGTCTACACCTCTGTCGAAAGGTGCGTTCAATTTCTGTATCAAAAGGAAGCAAATCAAATGACTTAGTTCTTCTTAACATAAGTTAAATAAAACAAAAACAAAAACAGAAAATTAATATAAAAATAAAAATAAACAAAATAAAATTCAAAGTAAAATAAGAACTAATGGGTATCGATATTAATTAACAATCCCCGGAAACGGCGCCAAAAACTTGTTGTTGTAAAATCGCAAGTATACGATATCGCAATCAAGTAATAAAGTGACTTTTGAATCGAGTGATCGTTCCCACGAGGACTGTTTACTAAGTACCGAAATATTTTAGTTCTACTCTTTATTTGAATAGACAAAGAGAATTTGTGATTGTGAATTAAAACTAAGAAATTAAACAAAAGAATTAAAATTTCGGAATTGTTTTGTCTTTAAATACGATTGTAATAGAGTTGGTATTCACAAGTTCACCTAACCAATTAAATCAATTCTAATTCCAGATTTTATTTTCTAAATATGTTTTCGATCGAATTCACTAATTCAAATTGAGATTCCTTTCTCGAGTTTAAATCAATCATACTTAAATAAGTCAACCTTGTATCTCTACAGCGGGTCCGAATATTCCTTATCTAGATGCATTACACACAAGACTTCACACACGATCGCAATAATAACAAAAGTATATCTCTATCTCTCGTTCAATTACCGGATTTATTACCTAGATCTATGTTATTAACTCACCTCTCGAATTATGAAAATAACACATGAAATCATGAAAGAATGACAAGTTCATTCAAGCATTAAACGCAATAATAAATCAACACATGCATTGAATCGTTAAACAAGGAATATGGAATTAAAATAATTAACTAGGTTACATCGTTCATCCAACATAGAATTTAGCTACACATCATATTTAAATAGAAAAAATATAATATAATAACGTTCATTGAAAATAAAGAAGAATGGAAAGATTGCACCAATTATCAATTCTTCAAGTATCTTCAATTCACGCCCCTCTGCGATGCTTGAATCTCTAAGAATTTGAATTGAAATCTCTATTGTGACTCGTTCTATGGAGAGGCAAATGTCCAGATTTCGTGCCTCTTGTGTTGTATATATAGGTTTTGGAGAAAACCTAGGTCAAAAAGCCCAAAGCCTGTTAAAAATCGCGAGAAAAATCTGATCTGCGGCCCAATCGGACAAGCGCGCGATCGCGCAGGCACATTTCCGGTGATCGCGTGGTAATGCTGTTTAGCCTCGGGTTATGATTTTTGCACCTTCGTGCGATCGCGTGGTTAGTGTCCAGCGATCGCGATTTCCATCTTTCCTCGGCTATGTAAGTTGGTCCTCGACTTTTAATTGCACCTTCAATCCCAAACTTTCAATTATTGCGATTTAGTCCCCAAACTTTATATTCTTCTTGAATTTATCGATTAAACTCTCAATTCCTTCAATTAGGACCTCCAACCTCTGATTTGTTCACTTGAGCACCATGGACCTTCCCGATTGACGTCACATATCTCTCACTTGCTCAATTAAGCTCCTATTAACATCCAATATTGTCGTTTTTCCATTAATTGCTTCATTTTTCTTTGATTGGGACATTTTCTGAAAAGTAAACAAATAAACACAAATTAAGGAGCATATATTCTAAGACAACAATAATTTCTTCTAATTTAGACATACAGTCAAGTGTATAAAACACACTTATCATATAACTATTTTGTATTCACATTAATACACACACACACACACACATACACACACACACACTAATAGTCTACTATTATGGTAAATAATGATTAATATTTTTAAATCATTTTTAATTTTAATAATTGTGCAAAGATTATATGATATAATAGTTTCTTAATCTTCAACATTGTTCAATTATCGTATATTAAGATTAAACACATACTTTTAATTATTGTATTGGTGTTTTTGAATGAAAATTGAGAAAAATGTTAAATATGTGATGAGAATGAAGAAATTATTTTTATATCTTTTGCATTTGTGTTGATTATATATAATCATTAAATTTTAATGAATACTTATCGATATTACGGATAGCAATTTTACTTCATTACACTGGTGAAAATCTATACTATATATGAAAGTAGGATAGTCTGACAGAATTAATTCTTAAATTCTTTTTGTTTTAGTATTATAATAAAATGTATGGTTGAGAAATTTTTGGAGAAATATATGTGATTACAAAATGGGTTGAAAAAATGTGTTATTTATAAATAAATTATCGAAAAATTTATTGAACGAAGGTTAATATTGAAGAGTTAATAATTTGATTTCTTTTAAGATAATAATACTAATACAATGAGTAATATTTTTTAACCATACTTATTTTTGATAAATTTTTAAAGGTTACAGGTTATAAGATTTTCGGTACAATTTTGTGATTTCTAACTTTACTCGATTGTCGTATCATTATAATTGCGAGATTTTCAAAATTATTATTTTGACTGCTTATTTTTATAAATAAAGTTTTATTCATTAAATTCAAATATTTAAATATATAAATTGACGTTTACTATTCAAAGATATTTTTAATAATTTGAATTAAGTATATTATTTTTTAAAGTCTAATAATTATTGAAATAGAAAATTATTTTTGATGCATTTATATATGTGTTGATTATGTATAAGCATTAAAATTTTATAAATATTTATTAAAATCGATATTATGAATAACAACTTTCGTACATCGCACGTGTGAAATACTAGTGCAATATGTAAAAGAACTGATTGCAAAATGTCTACAAATGAAGGCACATCTATCCACCACCATTATTAATTTGAGAATGACATGCACTCTTACATGGCTGTCGAATGCGCTTCAAACTTATTTGATGCACAATACAAGACATTCCAAGGCAAAATTAAAGATCTTCACGTGGCAACTAGCACGTCTCTATACTAAGAAACAATCATGTTGAGTTTTTCAATACTCAATAAATTTAGGCGATCATATTAAAATGATTGCGAAAACATTGAAAGCAACTTAATTAAGTAGTTACTCATTGCCCACTTGAAGATGCTTACTTATATTGGAACATGATTTTTTCAATACTCAATAAATTCAGGCGATCATATTAAAACGATTGCGAGAATATTGAAAGCAACTTAGGGTGTGTTCGGCAATGATTTAATTTGTAATGCTTATTTTAATTTAATTTACATAATTTTTCATACCACTTTTTAATCATTCACATTTTCTCTCTCTAATTTTTAACCTCACATCTTACCTCGAAAACACAAATAAATCAACAAATAATTTAAATTCTTTGATTTGACAACAAACATTCCATTTATTTTGCAAATAAAAGATTCCGAACACACCCTTAATTAAGTAGTTGCTCATTGCTCACTTGGAGAGGCTTACTTGTATTGGCACATATAGTTGATTTTGTATCTTGACCTTGGTTGTGTGGTTCATTTACTTGGTTTTGTGTCTTGACATTAGTTGGTTAAGTGACCCATTTAAGATTAGACCTAGACCAACTAATATATATACCTTTGTCTAACTTCTTGTGCTTTGTGTTTGAAAATTAACAAAATGGGGGAAAAAGAGGCAACCGACTTGGTGATTTGTTTCTACCCTTGCTAGTTTTCTCTATTCCTTACTCCGTAAGTTATATTGTGTTCATCATCATTAATCCTTGAGTGGGTTAGAGTTAAGTATGTGATGAGAATCGAGAAATTCCAATTTTATTGCACGAGCCCGTGGTCCACAATGCAAGATCAAAAGTCAAGGAATCTCACGACAATGTCGTAAAGCAAGATTCAAGGTCGAATCATTTTCAAGAGGGAGGGGATGATGAGATCCGAGAAAGTAAAACCTCAATGCACGTGTTGGTGGGACTCATGACGAGATCCAAGGTCAAGGAGGTCCAAGAGTTGTTGGTGAGACACATTTGCAAAATATGGAATCAAGCTCAAATGGAAGACATCAATTCCGGGCGAGAATGGGTCGTACTTGAGATTCAACTAAAATTTTGACAGAGATAACATCCGAATTTGAGGTTCACTATTCTGAAAGAATTGTAACCCTTTCAGTCTAGTTTTCAACACATTTTGAATCACTTCAATCGGACATCGAGATCAAAAGTTATGGCCAAAATATTGAAGATTGCGCGTGCAGAATTTTGGTCGCCTGCGGTATCGCGAGACAAAACAAGTGCGCGATTGCTCGCGTTTCGTAGGTAGTGAATTTTTGTGATCTACACGTGGTCGCGAGGATTTTCCCCATGCGATCTCGTGGCAGTTCAGAAGACAGATTTTCACGAGTTTTCAACCTATTTTCGGGTTTTCTTTAATTTTCTAATTTCCTTTACTCCTTGTACTATAAATAGACTTCCAAAAATCCTAGAAACATTAACTTGGGATGTTCATTGCGAAGGCCCTTGAAAGAGCCCTCTTTTGGATGAGGTAAAACCCTTTCTTTACTCTTATAATTTCTTAGGAATTTCTTCAACTAACCTTGAGTATTATTATTCTTGTGATGTTGTTGATTTTTGTCACATTGGAATTTGTTTAATCTTTATCCATTGGCTAGGTTATTTACCCTTTAAATTTTAGGTAGGATAAATTTGGGTTAAGGTGTTTTATCACTTATTTTACCATTTTAGCTTTCTTGGGTTTGATATTAAATTGTTGTGAAAATTTTTGGTCCAAACACAAAGAGGTTCGCATTAGTATGGCAACCAAGGAGTGTCGTGATTTTGGTTGAGCTTTGTATTTGGTATTCGTCTGTAGGTTGAAACTGAGCTCGGTTTGAGGTATTAAACAACCAACAAATTTCAACATGGTATTAGAGCCTTTTGGTGCTTGAATATGGGAAAGAATCAATATAAAAAGGAGCAAAACAAGCTGAAGAATCCGCGGAATCATAGAAGGAAGCTTTCAGATTTTCAAGAAACAATTAGACCTTCAAATGCCTTTTTCGACCAATCCAGAAGTCATCTGGTGAAACGATGACCACTGGTAGACTCAGAAGGCGAGGGCGCAACTGAGTGGGTGGCACGTGGACCGACGACGAAGCACTTTTCGACAAGGTGGTCTTCAGACAGTTTGTTGTTTTTGACATTTCTATGTTGTTAGATTTTCATCTCAAGTTTTGGAATTTAATTTGGACAATTTTTCCCATGGTGGTTCGAGAGTCAATCATTGATTGTTGAGTTGTTGCACTTGCTGCAAACTTAAGGGTGAAAAGTAGCGGCCCTAAATTCGAGAAAATTTGCATATCTCCTTGTTTATGACACGACAGAGTGGTCAGCTCGGTAAATTGGTTTATCCCTTTTAAATTCCTGCAATAGCAGACCACTGTGTGAGTTGATTTTTAGGATTGAGGTTACCAAGAAGGGGAAACCTATTGCTTGTTGCTAGAATTTAGGATTTGATTGTCTTACTTGCTTACTTGTGTATTTAAGGCGTAAAGCTGCTTATATTTTGTTCGATCTTTTAATTGTGTGTTGTCATATCCCTGTTTGTTGCATTTTGATAATCATGTTAGAATTCTTTTAAATATAGGACTACTTGTTTTGGTTTGATTGTCATTCGTGTTTTCTTGTTCAATCTATGTTCAAAATGAATGCATATTTTGATTTGAAGATTTCAATGGGAATGGAAATATTTTCATCTGGAAACAGAAAATGAGGAAAATTTTGGTTGAACAAAAATTTCAGAAGCTATTACTTACATTTTTTCGCTAATTTTTCACGAAAGATATTTGGAAAAAGTTGGAGGACTTGTGTTTACTTAAAAGTACTTCTAACAAACTTTACCTACTTGAAAAAAATTTCAACTTTAAAATGGACACTACAAAAGATTTAGATGGCAATTTGGATATGTTTAACGAACTTGTGCAAAATATTGTTAAGGCTTTGTTCGGCTGCTTCAATTAATTTGACTAAAAGACAAAAACAATCAAAAATTTAATTTACACAATTTCCCATACTACTTTTTAACCATCCACATTTTCTCTCTCCAATTTTTAGCTCTACATCTTACCTAAAAAATACAAATAAATTAACCAAATAATTTTAATTCTCATTTAATTATAGCCGAACAAAGGCTAAATGTGGTAAAGAGGTGTCTGAAACCTATAAGACCATTATTTTACTTAATATTTTAAGAATGTAATTAAGTATTGTAGGGACAATCTAACACCTGATATTATCATGGATTCCCTTAAGAGTAAGGAAATGGAGATTAGGGCAAAGAAAAAGGTTAAGAGGGGCATGAGTCATCTTAAGCAAAATGGTCATGAGCAAAACAGTAGTGACTCAAGTGATGACTTGAGTGATGAAGGTTTTAAGCAGAATGGTAAGATCTAGGACAAGTCCAAGTCCAGTGTGGGCGGCAGACGGTATTTTAGCTATGGGAAGGCTGAACATTTTATAAGGACATGTCATAGGAAGAATGGTAAGCAGAAGGAATGTGTGAGAGGTGAGGCGAATGCTGCTGTTGGGTCTAGTTATGACCAAAGTGAGATTGATGGTGACATTTATTGATAAGGAACCTAGTTACTGCATGTACATCTGTGTGAAATCCATTTTGCATGTTTGATTGCTTAATTCAGTACACTATTTTATGTTGCATTTTAATTTGTTTGATATGTGTTTTTGCATGAATTTGTGTGTGATCTATCTTACCATACGTAATGTGTGTGCATGCTATGGTATGGGTGCATTAGCATTAGGTATGTCTTTTGATAATGTGTAGTATAAATGTCTGATGGTGCATTAGTGTTATGTACATTGGATGAGTGTAACTTTTGAATTACGAGTGAAGATGTGATTAAATATTTTTTGGAGTCTTCTATCTATGAGAATCTTGATCGAGTAAAGTGTAAGAGTGACACTTTAATCATTTCTATTAGGTGGAGACACATTGTTGAGAGAAATGAGGTATTGATATAGGAGCATCTCATGAACTCTATTGTGGTTTACAAGTTCGACATGAGTAGTTATCAATCTCGTGAGCATAGGTGGTAGTGTGTCTAATATGTGTTCTCGATGTGCGAGCTACACGAAATGAGATATTTGATTGTGGTGAGATCTTTTCGTGATGTCATTTATGCATTATGTTGTATATGTTGGATATTGTATTTGATTAACTTAATGTTAGTCTTATGTTCCTTACTTAGTGAACATGTTTGAAAATATTATTTATTATCTTATGTTTATATCTTCATCGCATGTGTTATATGTTCTTGATTGATTACTGTGATTATCTGTCTTTTGCTTAGGTGTTCTTAATCTTAGCACTTGTGAGTAAATAGAGTATGTATGGTGTGTATTTCAGGTTCAAAACATGGGATAAGGTCTGTCATTCCAATTTTTATTGCTTACCTTGATTAGACAATCATAAACATTGTGTTTTTTGCTTGCAAATTGATTAGGCATCAAGGTGGAGATTTGTTTGATTTTTTTTTTTTATATATATATATATATATATATATATATATATATATATATATATATATATACCCAATATATCCTAATGATGATGTCAAAACGATTGTCATAAATATGTATCGACACCTAAATGAATAGCTTGACTCGATAACAACTTTGGACCATTAGAAGTAACTTAATTAAGTAGTTGCTCATGACCCTCTTGGGGAGATCCACTTATGTCGGCACATTTAGTTGATTTAGTGTCTTGACCTTGGTTGGTTGTGTGACCCAAATACTTGGTCTTATGTCTTGACATTGGTAATTGGTTGGGTGATTTGTTTCTATCATTGCTAGTTTAATTCATTCGTTCCTCCCTTGGTAATATTGTGTTCATCACCATTAATCCTTGTATGAGTTAGAGTTCAGTGAGGCAACCAAGGAGTGTCGTGATATATATCGAGCTTGTGTTTGATGTTTGTTTGGAGGTTGAAACTGAGCCCGATTTAAGGTGTTAAACAACAAACGAATTTCAACAATAATAATATCTAGTCTCAAGAATATCTTGTGATAAGGGGATAATAGTAATTCAAAGCGCACATGTCGACACAAGAGTTGTTTAAAAACAATAAACAAATCGTCTCCCGCGCTATTAGAGGTTGAGTTGGAGATCAACAACCATAATATTTTATTTTTTTTAAATAGGACCAATGGCAAAAAAATCCACAACCACCCCCCCCCACCCCCCAAAAAAAAAAATCTTGTCCTTGTAGTTCAAACTAGTAAACAAACCACCTATATAGTGTGATAATTAGCTAAGAGTAAAGTGGGATCTTTGCTTATCTATCTCATATGAGAAGACTCGGACTGAAGTACATGACCTTTAATGCACTTCCACTGTACCCTCAAAAATCCCACTACATGCCAGAAACTGAAAGACTCCAAAAGAAGCCCCAACCCATGTAGATACTGATGTTCCCAGAAAAAACTAAGGAAAACTGGTCAGGATACCCCCAAAATCTTTTTTCCCCTACTTTTTATCACCATTATTGCTAGTTCAATAGACCCCACCACTTAAGAATCATAATACACACCCAATATGATATAATTCTGCTACCACTCCCTGCAGCATTTATATTCTGCATCAAAGCTTATCAGTCACTCACTCACATTTTTATTATAGTGAAAAAAAAAAGAAAAAATATCTTGGTGGGTTCCATCCTCTTTGTATTTCATACCTACCTCATATAGAACCAAAATAGAGAAAAAGATAAACCATAAAAGGCAGAAATGTTAGATCAAGAATAAGAGCATATATTCACTCACAAGTGAAGTAAATAGAAGAAGGAAGATAAACTCTTTTCCAAGAAAGAGAATATCAAACATAAATAGTAGTTTCATGGCAGACAATCCAAGCAAGTTGTAAGAGAGGAATATGATTTGTCGTAGGATTATCGACCGACCTTGTTTACTTTTAACTAATCCAATAAAAAGACTTGAAGTTGATGTTGTTACAAAGAGATAGAAATAAAGAGGAAACTGAGAAGTGGGGAATCTAAAGGTAAGTAAAAATGGAAGATGACTTAATCTTTTCTTTTGAAACAACTAAGCATTCCTTGGTGGGGACAGTGAACAAACATATGATAAGTTCAATTTCCTCCTCATGTCAAGCTCAGTTTATTCTCTCTCTCTCTCTCTCTCTCTCTCTCTCTCCCTCTCTTTCTTTCATAAAGAACCATTTAAGAGTCAAGAAAGAAGGATTCACTGTAATTCTACCACTAAGAATCAAGGATAGAAAGTTTCTCATACAAAAGAAAAAAAAGATGGAAACTGCAAAAAATAGCGATCAAGTAGAATGGTTGAATTTAAGCCTTGGAAGGGATCCATCTCAAACAGTAAAAGAACCAAGACCTGCCTCTACAAAGGTTTTCTCATGTAACTTCTGCTTGAGGAAGTTCTACAGTTCACAGGCATTGGGGGGTCATCAAAATGCTCACAGAAGAGAAAGAGGAGCAGTGAAAAATTACCAGTGGCACAGGATGACAATGATGGCTCTTCCTTTTCATACTTCTTCCATGATAAGATCACTTGGCGTTCAACCTCACTCGCATGTGCACAAGCCACTTGGAGGAAGATCTAGTACTGGGTTTGGAGTACAATATCAGCCCAATCACCTGGAGCTGGAGGAAGCTGCAGATTTGATTTGGCCTGGAAGTTTTCATTTGGATTCACACCAACCGGAGCAGAAGTCATTGCTTGACCTGAATCTCAAACTGTAAAGCCTATGCATATATATTTTATTTTGAAACTATTCATTTTAAGTCACTATTTAAAGGGTACAAGCATAAATCCAAGAGAGCTGTGCCATCATCATAAAGCAGGACTGGTTCTTTACTTATGATGTAGTGCCAAAGGCCTAAATTTAGTTGCCACATGATGAATAACATTACTCAATACCCTTTTCAACCATGTTTATGCTTATTATTATATAGAAATGAACAAAGAAAAGGCGTTTACCCACCTGAATACATCTTTCCCCCAATAGATATAGGGCTTATGATTCACTCAATACTTCAATTGTAAAATTATATTCAGTATTCACACTATAAATAACTATTTTTTAAGAAGATTGGCAGTGGTTTGTTCAGCTACAAAATAATCTCAACAATATTTGTATGCTTTAGAGTCCTGGCATTAAATTGGGAGCCTTTCAATGCTTGGATCGCTGTTAAAAACTTTGAAGGAAGAGGAAAATAACATTTAACTGCAGAGGTCTTAAACCTTTAAAAATGAGCAATTATGTCTTCAACCATTAATTTTGTAACAGTTGAATCCCTAACCATTTTACTTATTTTAATTGACAAGTCAAAACGTCGTTGAAACTTCGAAACAAGCTTTGATCAATAGAAAAAAAACAATCAAAAGGAACAGAAACCGAGTTTTGCATTTACTTAGGAGGAGTATTCAAAATCATAATGCTTTATTCACTAGTACAAGTGTTCTACTGCATAATTATCACAGCCTATAATAGAGTCTGCACATTACTAGTCAAAGTATTGGATGAATGATTGGTTTCCCTTGAAAAGAAACATAAATTTCCCTTTTATTACCAGCCTTTCCAAGAGCTTCAAACCAAGTGGAACTCAAAGTGCATCCTACAAACTTTAGCAGTAATAAACCAGCACCTTCAAGTGGAATGAGTTCCAGTTGATCGTGAATAAATTTGCAGAGTTAATTGTCAGGGTGACATTCTTCAAGAACTTTCGACGGTCTTATAATCAAGTTTCGTCATACCATGCCTCGAAATAACTAGCAGAAATTTCTGAGGGTGGACACAGTATTGCTACACATTTGATGGTTGACTACCCGTACGTCATAGATATTTTTCAATATTGATAATTGCATAATGTAATGTATGACATGATGATTCCCCTACGGTGCTCATCTTATTCCCTAAGTGCTCAACGCATAACAAATCATCATTGGTCACAACCAATAACTTCAATCATTCACATTCAAATTGATCCCACCTGGGATCTCACCAATTTTCACATCAATATATCGTCATGTCTTATTATTAGGCAGCTCAAGGTATATAACATATCCCTAATCATGAGCGGGGTACATTGGAGCAACCGTAGTCTAATATTCACATGATGAATGTTTCACATAAGATGAGTCATATATCTTTAAAATATCATTTCATCATAGTTATATAACTCAAGATAACAAGACTATCAACATACGACAAGTATCTACATATTTTATTCAATTATATATCAAGTATGCGTCGCATAAGCATATCCAATGAAATTATATAATTCTTGTACACATATCCAACTCACATTATTGATCAAATAGTTCAAATAATATATCTGACTCACCTTGTAAACAAGATGAGTAGTATATGCATAGGCACGTTCTTTTCAAAAATCATATTTTCAAGACCCGATTATAGATTATCTCCTCTACCCCCCCCCCCCCCCAAAGCGCTTATAATTTCCATAACCAGGATGTCGATAAAATGATCATAACATATCAGATTACATAAAACTATTTCATCCTTTAGGACTTCTACATTCTTGTCATCTTTCAGTATGTTCAACTCCAACGGGGATATTAGATCAGATCACCATGTCATTCCTCACAACCCTCAAAGTCGCGAGGTGATCCCGACATCATCAACATCGACCATAACATATCATATTACAAAGGACTATTTCATCCTCTAGGACTTCTACATCCCTGTCATCTTTCACCTTATTCGACTCCAACAGGGATATTAGATCACCATGTCGTTCCTCACAATCCTCGGAGTTGTGAGGTGCTCCCGACATCATCAACATCGATATCTAAAACAACACATTGATTACCGAGGGGGTTAGATATCAAATCTATAATCCTCATTTAAAAACATTACTTTATGATTATGATATATCAAATGCATGTTAACACATTATTTCACATATAAAGGTGTATCGCATATGCACTTCATTAATCAAATGATTCAATTAACCATAATCAACTCACTTATAATGAAATCGTATACATAAACATATCCGTCTTACTTATCATTAATCAAATACTTCAAATAAAATATCCTACTCATATTATAATCAATCATAATTCTTATAAACATATTCAAGTCTAATAACCAAATAATATCCCGCTCACAGTTTATGAATAGATACATGATGGCTCCTAGAATAGTTTTTTTTTTTTTGGAATGGAAGTCTTTCAACTAACTTAGCATGGAACAGGCAGAGAAATAAGTACACAACTTCTTATACATAAATGTGCACAAAGTATATAATATATCATTTGAAAGAACATCGAATCTAGAGTTCAACAAACTTTACGGATTGCGAATCGGAGTTGTATAACAAAAGCTATGGATGAATGAAGTTTTGTTGACACGCTGGCTGTCCATTTAGTGTTGACACCAAAGTGTCGAAAGCCATTTTTTCATCGTTTTAAGCTCAGATGAACATAGTGTCGACACCAAATGTTCAGGTGTTGACACAAACCATATTTTCAGAATCTAAAACATCATTTTCTTGATTGCTTTGATCCAAAACTATATATTTTGATAAGGGCCTTTGATAAAATATGTTTGCCAATAAAAAGGATGAAGTGAAATGGATTTAAACATGATTTGACAATAATCTCCTTACCTAGGGTTTTGGAAGTGGAGTGCAAGTCTTTCAACATTTCTACTTTGATTTCAGTTGTGAATTTATGTTTCAAAACCTTGGGTATTTATAGGATTACTGGGTGTAAGAGATGAAATACAATTTAGTTTGTAGATGATCTCTACCTCTCTTTGTAGATAAGGAGTGACTAGGAGATGGTTAGGCTTTTATCTTCATCAAGCAGGATGTGTTGCATAGAAGTAGGAGGTGTAAGTCAAGGGTTTGGTGAATAAGGGAAGCTAGGGATGCAGCTGCGTTCAAACTAGGAAGACAACGCATGCTTGTTTCTCTGAAAACTCAATTTCGGGAAGTGATGTTTGGGCCCAGATTCGAGGTATCAAACGAGGTCGGAATCTTATGTTCTTGGTACCATTTTGAATTACTCACGTAGTACTTTCTCGTATATTTTACAACACAAAAAATAGATAATCGAGGAAAAATTATGACCTTCTGAAGTAAGCTACTTAAAATAATTTTTCTTTATCGTTTCGGTAACTTTAAAAATTCACTAGAGACTGTCCATTGGTCAAACTAAGAAATGGATTTTAGATTCTCGAAACTTGTTTAGAGAACTTATCCATACATATATCACATGTATTAAAAAGAGGTTGGAATGGATCGAAAAAGTCTCGGGCAGAGAGGCACGTAAACACGTTTTTCGTAATTTTTCAATTAATTAAAAATTTCATTTTTCTATCTTTAAATTCCACAATAATTATATAAATTCTAAAAATATTTTTATTATGTCATATGGAAAATTAAGGACGTCATAATTTTTTAAGTCATTATAGATAAATTAATTTATGGTAATCTAGAAATTATATCTTGAAAAGACTAATTAAGTCAATAATCATTAAAACGGAATAGTTATACGAATGAGTTATGTAAATGGTCATTAAATTTATTTTATAGTATTTTAGTTTTTAATTATTACAATTGTGGCCACTTGGTGTTAAAAAAAAAAAAAAAAAACCTTATTGGCTACCTTTTATTCAAAACCTTATTTTTTAAAAAACTTATTTTCAATCAACATTTTATTAATTATAAAATAATTTACATATAAATTTTAAAAAATTCTTACTCTTTAACAAAACTTATTCTCCCAAAATTTATTGTTACAAACAACATTATTTGAAGTAATGGATCTCAAATAAGGGTTCACATATACATTCTCCAAAAAATCAATATTATAAAACTCATTTTGCAGACAATAAGGGCTCAAACAAGGGAGTTTAGTTTTGTTCACCTCATTTTAAAGGTGATAAACATAACCCTCCAAAAAAAAAAAAAAAAAGGTCTTTTTTACAATTCCACGACCCCAAGGCCCCCCATCCCCCATCCCCTATCCTTATTACACTTTTATTTACACTTTTTTTTTTTGTTCTTTTTCTTAAAATTTTCAACATCTACAAAAAATAATTTTTTTCATTGATTTCATATTATATTATTAGTTGAGAGCTTCAATATGAATATAATATTAATTATTTTAAAAATAAATATTTATTACATATAAATTATCTTTCTTTTAACATTTTTTTATTTACATTTTGATTATTTTTTAAAACGTAGAAAAAAGCCGAAATTCATGCTTAAATTATTTTTGTGATGATTTATGCTTAAATCGAACAGTTTAAAATTGATATTTAAATGATAATTAAAGGCATAGTCATTGTGAAATTTGGATGGAAAGAAAATGGATTTTATAACATTGAGTTCCTGAGAATTTATTTTTCTAGGAATTTGAAGTTTATGGTATTTGATTGATTTAATTTTCTAAATGAAAAAATAGAAAAAAATTTAAATTTTTTTATTTGATTGACATTTTTTTCCATGGAAAATAAATTAAAAGGTAGCTATTTGATCATTTTTTTTTATTTTTCACATATTTATATTTGATAATATTAATGTTAATTTCCGAAAAAAGAAAAGTCAATTAACAACAATAAAAATGATCAAACGTGACAAAAAATGTTTGTCAACTAACATAAAAAATAATTTCTTTACCCAAACAAGAGAAAATATTTTCCTTGAAATTCAGACAAATGGGGTCACGTGCACCAAAGTGAGAAAATATTTGGAATTCAAATTTCAATTTTAATTGGTTTAATTTAAGCATAAATTAACACAAAAATTTAAGCATAAATTTCAGCCATTTTTCCACAATTTAATGAATCATAAAAATAATAAAAAATTTAAAAGAAAGATAATTTATATGTAATGAATATTTATTTTTAATATAACAAAATTTATATATTAATATTGTACTCATATTGAAGTCATCGTTAAATCGTATAATATGAAATCAATGATTTTTTTTTTTTTAATCTATGTTGAAAAGTTTAAGAAGAAGAAAAAAAGTAAATGAAAAAAATATAACAAAGGAGTAGGGATGGGGGACAGTGGAATTGCATAACTTATATAGCGTACTTTTTTTGTAATTAATTGTTTTCCATCATTTTTCATTTTTAATTAAATATTTATTTTACATATTAATATATAAATTTGATATATGTGAGTAACAAATTACTGTGCATCGCACGAGTGTAACATTAGTGAGATAGTAATGAAAATGGCAGATCAACATCCACCGCTCCCACCACCCACGTGTTGGGAATCAAATATATTCCCTTTAACTTGATCTTTTTGTTATTCAAAAAAAGAATAATAAACAAAAATATATATAAAGATATGAAGCAAATTTTACGAATCGATACAGTTTTCCACTACATGAAAATTTGTTAAAATCATATAAAATTTCATTCACCAAAACCCCCTAAGTATTATAGGAAAAATACTCAAGTTTACTTTTACCATATCTATCAATTTTTATTTCTTTGTACAACTCACAAACAAAACAAGAAAAACCAAAATGATAGATTACAATTTTTCCTTACAAAACTCTATAGTCACAAATTCTAAAATAATGAATAATTTCATCTATTTATAGAAACAATTACTACATATAATGGTCAAATTTCAATTCAGTCAAGGTAAAATAAACTTTTTTCTAATGCTAAAATAAAGAATAATTCTAGGAAGATATTTTTTTAGGACATTTTTAAGTGACATTATGACATGTCACACATTCATTGGGTGGTGAAAATATTCATTTCACCACTTAATTTTTCACCATCCAATAAATATACGTCATGTCACAATGTCACTTAAAAATGTTTCAAAAAAATGTCTCTAAAATTATTGTAAAATAAAACCATAAGATTGGATAATCGACGCAAAATAGGTCCACGCATGACACTATTTGACCAAAAGATCTCAACATTCATATTTTTGGCACATAACATCCCTACATTTCGATTTCTTGCAGTGAAGGTCATTTATGTCAGTTTAAATGTTTCATCTACATTAACATCTGTGTGAACATATTAATATGCAGGTAATTGGTGCAAGACATTCCTATGTATGACATTATTTGCCAAAAAGGTCCAAATGTTCATATTTTTTGTGCATAACGTCCCTATATTTCAATTTATTGCGATGAAGGTTCTTTCGGTTAGTTTACACATCTCATCCCGTCAACTCGTGTTTGAACAAATTAATTTACAAGTTTTTAAGGGAATAATCGTTCAATTTCATTTCATAACTCATCTTTTATCATTTCTCTCTAATGACGTAAACTTCATTAGCCACGTATAGAAGACAACCATTTGTCCCCTCTCTCGGAGTGAACCTTTCGTCTCCTCCTGTCAAAACAAATGCCGCTGCATGCGATCAAAAGCAAATATCATGTATTTGTATATTTTACTTTTTTATTTCATATTTTACCTTTGATTGCCTACAGCGACGTTTGTTTTGACCAAAGGAGACGAACTGTTCACTCTGGACGGGGACGAACGATTCTTACTTCTATACGTAGGAAATGAGTCTTACGGAGTAAAATATAGAAATGATCTTTATCTTTGATCACCTGCAACAACATTTATTTTGATCAGAGGAGACGAATGACTCACTCCGCGATGGGATGAATGATTATCTTCTATACCCGGGTAATGAGTTTTACCTCGTGAGAGAGAAATAGGAAAGAAATGTGTTATAAAGTGTAATTAAACGATTATACCCTTAAAAAACTTGTAAATTAATATGTCCAAACAAAGAGTTTACGGAGATGAGATGTTTAAATTAATAGAAATGACTTTCACCGCAATAAATTGAAACATAGGGATGTTATGAACCAAAAATATAAAATTGGGATGTTTTGCACAAATAGTGTCATACGTAGGGACGTTTTGCACCAATTAACCTAAATTAATTTGTTCAAACGTGAGTTATCAAAAATGAGACGTTTAAACAACAGAAAGGACCTAGTGGCAAGAAAATCGAAACGTATGTACATTGTGCACCAAAAATAAGTTTTGCGCCAATTATTTTAAAAAGAACTCAATCTTTATTTTAATCCTTTTTGCAATAGATGTCTTACAAATTTCAAAACAATCCTAGTTAAAATCATTTTCAAACATATGAAACAAGCATTCAATTAGAATTAGAATTTATTTGATGTAATTACGAATTATCATAACACTACTCTTTAACATTTTTTTATTTTAAAATTACAAAAACCACATCCAAGCAATGTTTGATCTCAGTTATCCAAAAATAAGGTTGTATTTGATAACGATAGTGGAATTTAGGTAGAAAGAAAATAAATTCCAGTGAATTCAATTATTAGGAATTTGAAGTTTATATGTTTGATTGGTTTAATTTTCTATGTGAAAAAAAGTAAAGAATTTTCTAACTTTTGTTATTTGATTGACATTATTTTCTATGGAAACTAAAGCAAAATTTAGCTATTTTAAATTTTAATTTTTTTTTTTTTCACATATTTGTACTTGATAATAATAATGTTAATTTTTGAAGAAAAAAAATCAATTAACAACAATAAAAAGGATTGAACGTGAATATTATAAGATTTTTCATGGAACATAAAAATTCTTATTCCCCAAAAAAATGAATTCCTCCAAAGCAAAGAAAATACAAAATTTTGAGACAAGATGAAAAACGAATTCCATGAAAAACTTTACAATCAAACACAAAAGTTAAAAAATCACTTGAAATTTGAATTTTCCTTGGAAAATAAATGTTTTCAAACGCTAAATGAAAAGTGAATTTAGAAAATCTCTTTCAAATCACATGCAGTTATATGAGTTCTTTACAAAAATATTACTTATACTTAGAGAAAGTCTCTCCCCCTTTTTCTACACAAATAATTATATTTCAACAAATCATATTTGTTGATAACCAACATGACACGATAAATACAAGTAGATACTATATATATATATATAAAGGATTTAAAAAATCATTATATTCTCTTCAAGAAAAGTAACATATATATAAGGATTTAAAAAATCACTATATTTTCATCAAGAAAAGTAACATATATAATTTAAGACAAATGAATAAAGAAAACGAGTCCACGTGGACGGAGAGAGTATAAAATAAATCATTTATATTTCTTCCCATATTTCACTTCAAATAAATTTCTCTAAGATTCAAATCGATCGAGCTGTAACAACACTATCTTTAGTCGAAGGATCTAGTTTGCAATTAATATTGATAAATATAAAAACACGACTGAATCTCGACTAATGTGAATATATTAGACCTTGATCCAAATTTGGACAAAATTAGTCCTTCACTTAAAAGACAAAATTAGTCCTTCACTTAAAAAGAATAAAACTAACACCCATCAGTTTCCAAATCAACGTACAGACAATTTGAAGGCAACCTCAAAGTCAATAGGTGTCTTAAAAGCTCTTACTAACACAACAGTAGCTCCAATGGTCCAACCTGTATATTCCAGGATGCAAATAAAATTTTCAGGTCCCTCGTTCTACACGAAACACGGATTGCCAAATCCAGCATAGTGGCCAGACTCTGCATTTCCATTTTCACTCCCCGGTAGACAACAAGTTCAGTCGATGATCAAATTTAAATAGACCGCCCAATTCCGTATTCAGCAAAGCTATAGTCCACTACCCTGGTTTCTCCTCAATTAGTTATGCAGTTGATCATCAATAAGCTTCTCCCAAATGCATCAAATTGTACATCGTCATTTAACAGATTCAGTGTTTATCGTCTTTAGTCTACTACTTCTACGAACCTCTTTAGATGGAGTATCAACTGACATATTCTGCTCCTGGATTTGAGTATCCAGAGATTGATCTGTCCTACTTTCCCCCTTTCTTGATTTTGACATCCCAGACTTGCGTCCACTGGCAGCCTCAGTAGCCGTGTTTACAACCCCACTTGAAGAGTAAACCTTGGTGACACTTTCTGGTTCCAGTTCAGGTCGTTTCTTGTTGTCTTGATTCAAGGAAGATCCTTGTTTCAAATCAGTTTCAGCTTTCTTCAATTCCATTTGTGGTCTATGGTTAAAGCTCCAACGGGTATTATCAAACCATTTGGTAACCTTTATTTATGACAGACGTACAAATGAAATATAAATATATTCAAATTGCAAAAGATGAATGGTAGGGCAAAATAAATGTATGCACCTGCTGGATTGTGAGCTCTAATTCCTTTGCCAAATTCTCTTTCACAGCTCGTTCAGGGTATTGGTTTTGTCTGAAGGATTCAAGGAGTCTCTACATCATTACATCAAGCATCATCAGATATTCCACATAAGGAATGTTGGAAAGCTATAATATTGCCTAGGGAGGAACAAAATAATCTTATACTGTTATACATGTAATAATGCATTCTGATTTCGAAGAGCTAATTTGGTTCAAGACATTTTTTCCACTTTTTACCTCAAATTCATTTTCAACCACCATGAGACTCTTATCACTTTTCAATTTTCAACGACTTTTAAATCACGCATTCTCCCAAAAACTCAAACTCCTCCAAAACTCTCAACACCAAAAAACATCTAAACTTATATAAGAGAGCAGCTTTTAGAAGATGCTGCAGTCACATTCTATATATAATTTCAAAGAATAAATATAATACACGCACACGCACGCACCAGTGGGAACAAAATCCTTGCATGCAGATTGCATGGTCATATTTCGTGAACCACCTATAACGAAATGGTCATAGATAGAAGACAATTCCCAATAGGATTCTATAACTTAAGGAAATGTATAAACTAGTACCTGTGTTACAGCCTCTCCAAGCCTTTTATGCGCTGATTTTTTAACATTTGAACCCACAGAACCTGTTTCAGCAGGTGCATTGATTGTGCCCCTATCAATTATAGTTTGGGTAGTTCTTTTAGACCCATGCTCACTCTCTTTAGGATTTTCATCCTTGGCATCCATTTCATTTCCTGCTAATGGAGTTTTGTCATGAAACACCATGTCTGCTTTTTTACAGTCAATCTTCCTTCTCTTTTGAGAAGGAATATCTTCAAAATCTTCATCGCTTGATTCAGAAGAAGAATTTCCATATGTTTCCTTTAAAAGATACATCACAAACATAAGCAAACCAGGGGAGAAAAGAAATATACATACTTAGAGAGGGGGGGGGGGGGGGGGGGGGGAGGTCACAAACTGCTGTACTAGAGAAACAGCATCAAGAAAGAAAACATGCAGCAAGAAACTAAGCAAAAATAAGAGCAGTGACGAGGGACGTGTTAAGCTAAATAATGTTTGAATATCCAAAGCAAAATTAATACTGATTGATGAGAGAGTAACTGATGCAAAGAACCTTCACAATTATAATCCTTAGTCCCCATTTGATTTTCATTAAAACAAAATCATGATTTTCTCTCTCTTCTTTTCAACCATACATTTATCAATAAAATAATATTACACAAAAAATCCCAAAAAGATTTCCTACTTTTTAATCACACATTCTCCTAAAAATCACTATTCAAAATCACAAAAACTCTTTTTAAACAAAATCAAAACACGCCCTTAATGATCACCAAGTCCTTTGATGAAATTTTGAGAACCACTTGCAACTTTTTATGTGATTAACAAGCCATATGTCTTTGTAATGTCTTCAGCTTCAAATTGATTGCATATAACATGTCATAAAAGAAGTATGTATAGCTTACAAAAAACAAAGGTACTCTATTGTGGTGACTGAAATCATCAGTTGGTCAAAAAGTGGCGCCTATCAAGTACATATATCAAAATTAAGAAGACTTCTAATTCCCTATTAAGCATGATACGCATGAAACGTTCAACTCTTGACAAAAGACATTGTGAAGCAAACACAAAATAAACAGCTCACAGTCTGCCTCCACCTACTGATAATGTATGCACCAGCACTCGGTACATCATGAACTACAAATGAGATGAATCTAACATTTAGTTTGAAACAACTACTATTACGGGTAATTCCACAATTACTTCAAAATAAGTCAAATGGACCAAAACTTTAATTAGCAAGCCGAACAAACAAAAAAAATGACTCAACCGGGCCGAGGCACTATTCACAATGGATTTAGTGATAATTGTGCTTTCTTGTGGACCAGGTTTTACGAGATTCCAACTTTAGATGTCATGCAGCGAATACAGATGCATGGTGAACAGCCTTTAACATGATAACAGTAATACAATGGATAAATCAAACAAAAATATAGTGTGAAAATGTAAAAGAAACTCACGTCATTCAATTTTTTGTAGTCCAATCGTTCTACATGTCTCTTGCCAGACACAGGTGCATCACTGCTCTCCAAAAGGTATGAGAGCTCGCCTCTTAGCGATTGACCCTTCACTTTACCTGCTTTATATTTTTCTTCATCAGCACCTAAAACTGGAGAAATTTCAGGTGCAGCGGCGTCATCAAGAAGAGCGCCAAGATCCTCTGAGTCGGATGTGAAATCAGAACTTGAACTATCCCGCTTCACCTCCTCATCTTGAACTGGAGCAGCGGGATCAAAATCATCATCTTCTGAATCATCAGAAGGAAGTCCCAGATATTTTTTGGTATTAGGAGAAGCCACCAAATCATCAGATGCCGATAAGTAATCAGAATCATCAGAACTTGATTGGTCTCCAGATTCTTCATCACTTAATTCATCTCCTGAAACCTTCAAGACTGTATCCGGCTTATCAGGGTCATAATCGCCATCTTCAGAATCATCCGACGAAGACCCAGAACCATCATCCAGCTTCTTCCCTGATGCAGATGCAACAGCCTCAGGAAAGATCTTCTGTAAATGAGAGGAGGGCACAATGAGCAGCTAATATTAACATTTAAACACTAACCATCCACAAAAAGTTAAAGACTAGACCTCCCAACTCTCAATGACAGAAAGATTTGTTCCTTGGAAATCATTAAGATAACCAATGCAATCAACTTTACAATCACATCCAGGGCAAAGCCAGCTTTCATCATCTGGAGGAACTGTATTTAAGCCCAAAAAGGAAATAATATTAGACCAAGAGATAAAAGTAAGAAGACATTCAGGACATGAGAAACAAAAGCAGGCTATGTCAACTGAATGAATAGAATTACCGTCTTGTTTTAGCAGAGGTGGTTCCAAACAAAACTGGTGAAACCCACGTTCACATGCTCCATCACAGAGAATAATATCATTGTCAGCTGTTATATCCTTAGAGCCACATTTCGAACAGAAAATCTGCAATAGAAAAATATACTTAAATAGAAGAGAAAATGGACATAGTATCACAAATAATGATATTGGTCATAGAAGAGAAAGTGAATCCATTGGAAGCACCTAATAGCAATTGGACATGAGAAATGGCATATAAAAACCAAAAGAACTATATTAATTGACGCATAATATTACAATCCTGATTTAGGAAAAAAGATAACAAAAAAGAGCAACCAATTTCAAATAAAAAAAGAAAAGACAACATAAGATAGCAACAAACATAAGTCTTTTTTCCCCTTAACTCTAGGAGTTAAAATGCCACTTTCAGACATTGAAAACAGCAACAGAAATGCCAGTCATCGGTGCAACTCTATGTGATAACTCATGTGCCACGCGTGGAGTCACAAACACTTAATATAATGCATGTGATATAGAGTAGAAGATAATAATGCCACTGAACAAAATGTAACTCCGTACATCTTCACTGTCGATCTCTCCTGCAGAATCAAACAAAGATGGTGGAAGCTTTCCCACAGCAAGTGACAGATCAAGGCGTTGAAATAACTCTCTTATTCTCAATTTATAATCTAATATATGAGATTTCGCACGCTGAAGCTCTTTCTCTGGCTTTAATTTTTCCAAGCTGCAAGAAGTAAAACAATAATAAACTGTGCTGATTAAGAACAAGCCAAGAATAAACCAGCCAAATACCTAAATACCATACAAAATTGGTTAAAAGCAAGAATAAATTGATTGAGCACCGAATATTATCATTTAATTGCCATTAATTAGAGGTGCTTAGCTTTTATATTTGCACCATCTATGCTCAAATTACATGAATGTTGCATTTAAGTCAACTTGAAAGGATGAGTGTGTGTAACAACGATGACAACCAAGACAAGACGGTTAGATTTCTCGTGCTGTCCAAAACCAACTAACCCTAGTTAAGAGGTGGACTAGGACAAGCTCCATTAATGTTCTTCTGGAAAATTGAAACTGTCCAAATTGAGTTAAAATAATGTGAACTGTGAAATTAAATTATGCAAGTGATAGCATAAAACTTGAACTGCAGTCTCATATTAAGCAGTCATTTTGATGCTACAGCCAGAAATATTAATTGGAAGAGAAGGAAAAAACTTCCAAAAGTAGTAACTGAAGGGAAAAAATATATTTCCATAATTGCAGCAAAGTAGCATGGTGAAACTGTAGTTGAAAATATCAAAATACTAATCCCATCCCATCCCATCCCATAACAGATGCGCAGACCTTGTTTAAAAATTTCCCCATCTCCAAATATGTAGAAGATATTAAGTTCAAAAATCATGGGATAACCATTATTGCCTCACAAAATTTGCATACTTCTAGTTCTAACATTTTCCTCATTTTTTAAAAAATAAATTGACACTTTTATAGATGCATATAAACAGAGGGCCACATTTATTACCATATATTATTTCAATCTACCACTTAACAGCAGCGTCAATATACCTGAAAATATAAAACAGAAATCCTACAGCAAGTATGCACAGATTTTTGCAGACCATACAAACCTTTGTCTTTTCCATCCTTCTGCAGAATATGCATCAATCAAGTTTTGCTCATATCTTATCCGGTGCAATAGATATCTAAGATGGGTCCTTGTTCTAGAGAACTCATTCGCTGGATTTTTATTCATCTGCTTCTTTTTTCTCCCCCTCCTTTTGCTTTCTCCATTAGCATTGTCTTCCACTGCAGTGTCTTTTGAATCAGAAACTTTAAGTTTCTCTTGTGATTTTGATCGCAGAACCCACTTAGTATTTGTTGAACTCTTCACGGTTCCGAACTGCACAGGAGTTCCTTCTTCTTCAGCTTTCAAGAGACTAGGATTATTATTTACATCTTTCTTCATTGCTCCTGCTTGTCCAGAAAGAGTATTCACAGAGGCGTGACCATGTGGTGTCTCAAAATAGCCAAGAGCAAGAACAACAGTTATTGCCTTATTTTCAGGAGGTCCTTCCAAGTTCCCAATGACAGAAGACGGCGTCGTTATTTCTAATAGCGTTCCTTTTTGCTCTGCGCTGAAATTATGGGCAATGTCTCCAGGAGTTGGTCCCACTTCTTTAAACCCAGTAGTGGTCTCTTCCGTTAATGCTATTTTATTTGCAATGTTCTCAGCTCTAAACACCTCTTTCTGCTCTAATAGCTCAGTAACCACTGTCCCACAGCCCAATTTACAGTCCTTCGGTGTGTGGGGTTCAACACAAGAATTCTGGTTCAAAAGTTCAGAAATTTCCAATCCTTCTAGCCAATTATACTGGGATTCTTGAGTCTCTTCATCTTTCGATCCCTTTTGTGCATTTTCAACATTATGACATTTTTGTCCAAATAAGTCATAGCCAACGCTAGTAAAATGAAGCTCTTCCCTTCGTTCAACTGTAGGTTGTTTAGGGCTTGCAGCTCCTTCAATCTCGCACTTAGAATTCTGGTCCAGAACTCTGGAAATTTTCATTTCGTTGTCAACCTTCTGACAATTCTGATCCAATAGGTCAGTAAATTGAATCTCTTCGCTCCCTTCAACGGCAAGTTGCTTAGGGCTTGCAGCTCCTTCAGTCTCACAATTCTCTTGTTGTACAGGTACATCCATATTCATCGCCCCAAAGATAAAAACACTAAAAAAAACAACTCCAAAAATAAACTCCCTCCAGTATCACTTACTAAACTAAAATACTAATTGTAGTAAATCTTCAACCAAAAAACCACAATTTCCATTTCAATTCACCCTCATTGACCTTGATTTCTCTCACAGACACGGGAAAAAAAACGATATTACACTTCTTTAATGCAAATTTTCAGCTATTAATTGCTAAAAATAAAATTTAGAAACAAAACTCGAACATGTCAATTTCCATTGTTACAACATTATTCAGCAAAGAAATCAAAACATAAGTGAAGAGAAATGCATATATCTATGACCTGTAGTGTCGGATCAGGTGTAGAGATCGGTAGAAAGCTAGGGCTTTTTTAATTTAATAAATCGGAGCTAAACTAAACGAGCGCAAAGGAGAGAAAATGGGTGAGGTTATTTGTCATGTCGAGGATTCTCATTATCGCCAACAAAATGTGAAAGGCGCTCTCGATTTAGTATGTATGTTATGCGCGCGCGCGCGCTCTTTACCCCTCTATATCAGGCGGCGCTCAACGTACAACTGTACAAGCGTTAGCAAGAGGGGGCAAGAGGCGTTTTTGTATCCCGAAACCTCTAATGTGCGCTGGATGGATGCGCAAGAAAAGATGATGACTCCAGATTCTAATGGGCCTGGAAATATTGGTCTGAAGCAATGGACAAGATCTTGAATCATTTGGAATGTAGCCTGCTTCCCGAAATGGCCCATTATGCCATTGAATTGAACTACTGAACCGTTACTGCGGTCTGATCCGATCGTAGAATTCGCATCAAGAGTTGCAGCAAATAAAATATTGTAAGGAAAGAAAATCAAACCTTGACCCTATACTTCTTTGACGTTTGTAATTTTGTTCTTTCACTGTAACTATTTCAAAGTGAAATTAGAATTGTGTGAGAGAAAATAGACTAAATTGAACAGTAAAAGGAAAATAGTATGAAGGCGTCGATAGGAGGCATCCAAGGTAAAAAGAGACAACACATATAGATCTTTTTAATGTGAGGAGTGGAGAAACTCCTACATTCGTGATCACTAAGGCTCTGTTTGTTATTTAGTGTTTAAAAGCTTGTATTTTTATGTTTTCGAGATAAAATATATGGTTGAAAACTAGAGAGAGAAAATATGTGATTAGAAAATGGTTTGTGAAATTATATTGTTTAAAAACATGTTTTTTTTTTTTATTTACCAAACAGAGGCTAAATAGTTAGGGGTGGTAAACGGGCCGGACAGTTCATGAGTTCGGTTCTTTAAAAGCTCGGCTCGACTAGTGAAAAAACGGACTTGGGCTTTGACCGGACAGAAAATTTGAGTGTTGGACAGTTCGGGTTCAGTTCGTGAAACTCGTGGGCCAACTCATGAAAGTCAAACAAGCCGGCCCATGTCCGGATCTTGAGCTCCGGCTCATGTCCGGTTCATGTCCAGCTCGTACATTTGTGACTCGTGAGCTATGGCTCATGTCCAGCTTGTACATTTGTGATCGTTTTCGTGCATTTTTTTGTTTTATTTTTGATGTTTATAAATTAATTTATAAATTGTAATGATTGGGTTAAAAAATTTATAAACAACAAAAAACACGTTACAATATTATGTTATTATTATAAGTTTTAAGTTTTAAATTATTAATCGAGTCAGAACTTACAAGAATGTTATAATTTTACAAGAATGTTACATTTTAAGCATTTTTCTATTTTATCTCTTTTAACTTTTAAGTCCTACAAATATAAATAATAATAAAAAATGGAAAAATACATATTTAAGGTATTTGCAATACACAATTTTAATTTTAAGATATAACTTAAAAACTTTCAAAAATCAGGTTGTAGTTATAATTACTCAATTAAATTAAATAATTCAAAATATTTTATTAATTATATAAATTTAGGTCATAACACAATATAAATTCAGGTTACAAAACGTAAATTGCTTAAGTCACAAATAATTTTAGGGTCACAAATTATCAAAATAGTAGGTCACAATAACAATTTTTTCAAGGTACAAATAATATTAAGGTCACATTCTAAATTAATCGATCCCAAGTTATTTCTAGGTCACAATTTATTAAATTATTAGGTCACCAGTCTTTTAAACCACAATTATCAAAATAGTAGGTCGCAAACACAAATATATTAAGTCACAAATTTATTTTAAGGTCACAGGTCGGATTAGGTCACAATTATTCAAAATCTCAAGTCACAACCACCATTATTTCTGATCACATGTCACGGTTATGTCACAATTATTCAAAGATTTCAAGTTACAACCACCATTTTTTAAAGTCACAACCCATGAAATTTTAGTCACAGGTTTACATCGAGGTCACAACCACCACCGCCTCTTCCTCCGATCACCATGGATGCAGGCAACACAACTACTGCCACGCCCCCACCCTCGCCCTGCCTTGCCACCGCCACGATGCTTAGATCTAGCAACGTGCATCAGAACACCTACCACTTTTAAAGAACATCCTA
This sequence comes from Ligustrum vulgare, assembly GCA_963555705.1. Lineage (NCBI taxonomy): Eukaryota > Viridiplantae > Streptophyta > Magnoliopsida > Lamiales > Oleaceae > Ligustrum > Ligustrum vulgare. The sequence goes on from OY743174.1 coordinate 50,672,443, forward strand.
TCAAATCTCAAACACCTCGATAATCCATTTTTTGCACACCACCCCATTACCGTCACAGTCACCGCCATCGCCAATTTCTGTCGCCGCCGTCGCGCCTCCAACACCGTAATCTCCAACCAAAAAAATCGCCAGTTTAACACCATTGAAACCACCTTTCCCCCACATCCTATCACCACCGGCTTCATCATAGCCACCACAACCACCAACAACAAAAAATACCCAAAAAAAATCAAAAACCTGGAGGTGGCGGCAGCAACGAGCGTCGTGAGCAACACCGTGAACACAACATTTTCTTTATCACCACCGCTGCCATTTTCACCAACATCACCACCACCATCGCACCATCGCTTTAACCCTACAACCATCGCAACCGCTTGGGCCACCTCACTATCCAAGAGAAACTACAGCGCTCCTCTTCATCGCAACCGCAGCTTCTTGCAGGCGTAGCGACGCAACAGGCACGACGCATTGATTCACAGACCGTCTACCACCCTCTGCACTCTAACGTCGTGATGCCATCGCCACTTCTAATCGCTAGGGGAGGTCGTTTCCGTGCAGCAACTGCGATTTTCCGTCGCACCCAGAGTTTCACGTTCAAACCAGGTGCAACGGTGCTGAACGGGTTGAACCAGATGGTGAGGGCGAGAGAGAGAGAGATGGATATAGTGAGAAAATAATTAGGGTTTGGTATGAAATTGGGTATTTAATTTAGTATTAGATTATTTTCATTTATTGAATAATTAATTTTTAAAATTTTATTTCTAACCTGAAATTTGAAATTATTTGGGTTTGATCTTATATTTGAACTTTGATCTTTAAAAGTAGGGCTCCCTGTAATTTCCACTAAAAAAAAAGAGACGTCACGGGCTCGTCTGGCTCATGTGGGAAATCGGCCAGCTCAGCTCGGCTCGTTTCTCACATGGATTTCTTAGGTTCGGCTCGTGGGCCGGATCAAACTCAAGGTAAATGGGCCGAATCGGCTCGGGCCGTTTGACACCCCTATGAATAGTATACCGCTTTCGACCATAAAGTCTGATACAATAAATTCAGAATGATCAAGATGAACATATAGAGCCCTTAATTTTTTTGTCATAATGGATTCAATTAGCACAGCTTCTTGTATGCGAGAATCAATTGGGCGGGAATTTGAAACTCCATGACACATTCAAGGAAAAATATAAAGATGAGATGATAGGAAAGGTGAGGTGTTTTTTGGCAATTGAAGACAGATATGAATGGACAGTCCTTTCTTATCTTTTGGGAGAAAATCTCTCTTACATTGATTAATTCAAAGGAAAAATATATCAGTACAAGTATTAAAAGACCACTTTCAAAAACTACTAGTGAGGACACGTGCATTGATCGATATCTTGTATGTAATATTGTAAAGGAATTCAAACCTTGACCACCATATACTTCTTTGACGTTTGTAATTTTGTTGTTTTACTGCAACTATTTCAAAGTGCAATTAGAGTTGTGTGAGAGAAGATAGAGTAAATTGAACTATAAAAGGAAAATAGTATGAAGGAATCGATGAGAGGCATCCAAGGTGAAAAGAGACAACATAAATGAGGTCTTTTTAACGCGAGTAGTGGAGAAACTCCTTACATTCGTGATAACTAAGGCTCTTCTTGTTAAAACTTAGTGTTTAAAAACATGTGTTTTTATATTTTCGAGATAAGCTGTGTGGTTTAAAAGTGGAGAGAGAAAATATGTGGTTAAAAAATTGTTTGCGGAATTGTATTGTTTAAAAACATTTTTTTTTTTTTTTTTGATTTACCAAAAAGAGGCTAAATAGTTAGGGGTAGCAAATGGGCCGAACAGTTCATGAGTTCGACTCATTTCAGCTCGTTAAAAGCTCGGCTCGGTTAGTGAAAAAACTGACTTGGGTTTGGTCTTGGAACGGACAAAAAATTTGGGTGTTGGACAGTTCAGGTTCGACTCGTGAAGCTCGTGGGCCAACTCATGAAAGCCCAACAAGTCTGCCCATGTTCGGCTCGTGTCCAGCTCGTGAGTTCGCTCGTGTCCGGCTCGTACATTTGTGATTGTTTTCATGCATTTTTTTATGTTTATAAATTAGTTTATAAATTGTAATGATTGGGTTAAAAAATTTATAAACAACAAAAACACATAACAATATTATGTTATTATTATAGGTATTAAGTTTTAAATTCTTAATCGAGTCCGAACTTACGAGAATGTTATAATATTACAAGAATGTTACATTTTAAGCATTTTTCTATTTTAACTCTTTTAACTGTTAAGTCCTTCAAATATAAATAATAAAAAAAGACGTCATGGGCTCGTCCGTCTCTGTGAGAAATGGACCAGCTCGGCTCGGCTCGGCTCGGCTCGTTTCCCACACGGATTTCTTAGGTTCGGCTCGTGGACTGGACCAAACTCAAGGTAAATGGGCCGAGTCGGTTCGGCCCGTTTGACATCCCTATGAATAGTATACCGCTTTTGACCATAAAGTATGATACAATAAATTTAGAACGATCAAGATGAACATATAGAGCCCTTGATTTTTTTGTCAAAATGGATTAAATTAGCACAGCTTCTTGTATACTGGAATCAATTGGGCGGGAATTTGGAACTCCATGACGCATTCAAGGAAAAATATAAAGATGAGATGATAGGAAAGGTGAGGTGTTTTTTGGCAATTGAAGACAGATATGAATGGACAGTCCTTTCTTATCTTTTGGGAGAAAATCTCTCTTACATTGATTAATTCAAAGGAAAAATATATCAGTACAAGTATTAAAAGACCACTTTCAAAAACTACTAGTGAGGACACGTGCATTGATCGATATCTTGTATGTAATATTGTAAAGGAATTCAAACCTTGACCACCCTATACTTCTTTGACATTTGTAATTTTGTTGTTTTACTGCAACTATTTCAAAGTGAAATTAGAGTTGTGTGAGAGAAGATAGAGTAAATTGAACAGTAAAAGGAAAATGGTATGAAGGAGTCCATGGGAGGCATCCAAGGTGAAAAGAGACAACATAAATGAGGTCTTTTTAACGTGAGTAGTGGAGAAACTCCTTACATTCGTGATAACTAAGGCTCTGTTTGTTAAAACTTTAGTATTTAAAAACATGTGTTTTTATGTTTTCGAGATAAGATGTGTAGTTGAAAAGTAGAGAGAGAAAATATGTTGTTAAAAAATGGTTTTTGGAATTATATTGTTTAAAAACTTTTTTTTTTTTTTTTGGATTTACCAAACAGAGGCTAAGTTAGGGGTGGCAAACGGGTCGGATAGTTCATGAGTTCAGCTCTTTAAAAGCTCGGCTCGACTAGTGAAAAAAGGGACTTCGGCTTGGGCTTGGACCAGACAGAAATTTTTTGTTTTGGACAGTTTGTGTAACGACCCGGGTCCCACTTAACGGGCTGTCCCGGCCGTTAGATGACGGCGTACTGTCCCCACCGTACCAACACGGGTCTTTCCAGCATACTTTGTCCTTACTCGCACGCTCTTCGAGAAAACTTCCCAGGAGGTCACCCATCCCAGAATTGCTCCAAGCCAAGCAAGCTTAACTTTAGAGTTTCTAACGATGGACTTCCGGAAAAGAAGGTGCACCATGTTGGTATGAGTAGTACCTATCATTTCTTTTAATCTTTCTTAGTCGGGGTATTACAATCACTCCATGTTAGACTTGCGACGTCCTCGTCGAGCTTAACCCATCTGAGGATCTGTTGCCAGGCGTTGAGATTCTAGAGGTGGCTCACGCCCTATGGCGTAGCACTTAGTTCCCGATTTCCGGCTAGCGGCTGTCTCTGATACCATTTGTAACGACCCGGGTCCCACTTAACGGGCTGTCCCGGCCGTTAGATGACGGCGTACTGTCCCCTCCGTACCAACATGAGTCTTTTCAGCATGCTTTGTCCTCACTTGCACGCTCCTCGAGAAAACTTCCCAGGAGGTCACCCATCCCAGAATTTCTCCAAGCCAAGCACGCTTAAATTTGGAGTTTCTAATGATGGACTTCCAAAAAAGAAGGTGCACATTGTTAGTATGAGTAGTACCTATCATTTCTTTTAATCTTTCTTAGTCGGAGTATTACAGTCACCCCCTGTTAGACTTGTGACGTCCTCGCCGCTTAACCCATCTGAGGATCTGTTGCCAGGCGTTGGGATTCTAGAGGTGGCTCCCGCCCTATGGCGTAGCATTTAGTTCCCGATTTTCGGCTGGCTGCCGTCTCTGATACCATTTGTAACGACTCGGGTCCCACTTAACGGGCTGTCACAGCCGTTAGATGACGGCGTACTGTCCCCACCGTACCAACACGGATCTTTCCAGCATACTTTGTCCTCACTTGCACACTCCCCGAGAAAACTTCCCAGGAAGTCACCCATCCCAGAATTACTCCAAGTCAAGCACGCTTAACTTTAGAGTTTCTAACGATGGACTTCCGGAAAAGAAGGTGCACCTTGTTGGTATGAGTAGTACCTATCATTTCTTTTAATCTTTCTTAGTCGGGGTATTACAGTTTGGGTTCGGCTCGTGAAGCTCGTGGGCCAGCTCATGAAAGCCCAACAAGTCGGCCCATGTTCGGCTCTTGTCCAGCTCGTGAGCCGGCCCGTATCCGGCTCTTGAGCTCCAGCTCATACATTTGTGATCGTTTTCGTGCATTTTTTTAAAAAAAAATTTGGTGTTTATAAATTAGTGTTATGCTATTAATGAAATCAGGATTTTAATTTATTTTAATGTAAAATCTATTTTTTTATTTATAATAATTATTATATATCTGATAATTATTTTATTATATTTAAGTAGAAAAATATTAATATGAGTGTCGAATTGAAGATCTCAATGAGAAGTTTAATACAGGGTAACAAGTGAGGATAAACTGTAAAAATATTGTCCGTAAAATCGTCTAAAAAATCAAATGTAAAAGTTTTTTATATTTTTTAAATTCAATATCTCATTCATTTTAAATGATATCATTTAAGTTCTATAATACTATCTACAAATTATTTTTTGTATTAATTATTATTCTTTTTATAATTATCATATTATTTTGAAGTCGAAAAAATATGTAATATGGGTGTCAAATCGAAGATCTCAAATTGAAGTTTAATACAAGATAACAGTGAGCAAACTGAAAATATATTATCTGTAAAATCGCCTCGAAGATCAAATCGTCCCGAAATTTCTTTGTCTGTCTCTGCTCTTAAAAATCAATTACATTTTTTTTTAAAATTCGGAAAAAAACATTGTTAATATCTCATAAATATTTTTTCTTTAAAAATATAAAATGAAAGAGAATAAAATAGTAGCGTTCATCGACCTATTTTTTTCCTTCCTTTTTATTTTAATAAAATTCTAAGTGTATATCACAGATATATCTATTTTTTCACTTATTACAAATTCTATTTAAATGTAATTTCATTTTCTCACTTAAGCTTTAAGTTAATTTAAATTACAATGTTTAAATAAATTTCTTGTGGAGGTAGACATACAAATCGTAAAAAAAATTTAAGGTATGTGTGGTTGTACATTTTTTGTAATTAATTGTCTTCCTTCATTTCTCATTCTTAATTAAATATACATTTCATATGTTAACATATGAAAATTAATTATAATTTTTTTTAAATTTGTAAAAAAAATAAAATAAAAATAAAACGTTGTTTGTATCACGTAAATATTTTTCTTTAAAAATAGAAAATAAAAGAAAATGAAATGGGAGCGTTCATCGATCTATTTTTCTTTTCCTTTTCATTTAAATTAAATTATGAGCTTAAATTTCCTGAAACGGTAAACATAAGAACCGTGAAAAAATTAAGGTATGTGTAATTGTACATTTTTGTAATTAATTTTCTTCCTTCGTTTCTCATTTTTAATTAAATAATCATTTCATATGTTAACATATAAATTCAATATATGTGAGTAACAAATGACCGTGTATCGTATGGGTGTAAGACTAGTAATAATAATAATATGTTAATGTAGTTAGAAATGTAACTACTTACTGATTTTCTTAGTGTGTCCGTGTGAGGCTAGAAGTTTTCAAGCGGTATGAAATTGTAGATTAAGGCAATTCAAAAAAATAAAGTTTTCAAAGGAAAAAAGAAAAATCGCGCAATCATATTTATCAAATTACTTCAGAAAATGTACCTACACATACCCAAAAATAGTCATCAGATGCATCCCAAGGAAACAATTACATCAAATATTCAATGCCCAAACTAAGAAAAGGGAAATAAAGAATCGGCTTATAATTTATAGAGAATCAAGTCTACAGTGAGAAATAGAAAATTATTGAAGAAACTAAAATAATACGATAGAGAAAGGAAAACATATAAAGTATGCAAGTATCTATTTTAATTAAATATATATATATATAATAGGATGGAGAAGCTACAATGGAGACGTGAAGACATTACTCTAAATGTAAACAACGATTTTTGTTCCACAAAAATAAAAAAGCGAACTTAAAGCGACACAAATGAGTAGTGCTAAGAGAACTGATTAATTCTGAATATTTGCTGACCAAATGCCTACCACGTTGATAATAAAACACATTCATACGAAGACGTCAGATACTTTACAACCTGCTCAGCAGATTTGTGAATCATGATCAACAAGTTTAACTCTTCTCATTTCATTTTACAACTTCATAGGCAGAGACGAAGGTAGAGGCGGGCGAACGTTCCACCGATCCACTACTCCTAGTTAGTTTGCAGTGTATTTTTAAATTTTGCCCCCACAAAATTTTTAATTTTTTTTTTTCAATTGGCAAATATTAGCCTAATAACTTAAAGCTTAATAATACAAAAGTCTTAGACTTAATTAAAAACACTAGACTACCTATTATTCAATTTTCAATTTATTTCAATGAATTCATTCAATTTAATTCACAATTTAAAAATTTGACAAAACTTCCCGATTGTGTGCCAACTGTTGGCATTGATAAGAAAATCAATGAGTTATAATCTTGTTGATAGATTGATTCGTCTTGTCTTAACTTTCTAGTTTTAACAGCAACTATAGAATGTATATTTTCAGCTATGACATGTAATTAAAACGAGATTGTGAAATAGAATGGAAGATGATTTTTTATCAAATACCATGTTTGTGTATATAGAGAAGGAGATTGTTGAGACTTTTCTAGTAGATTTTCTTATTGACGAACTTAAAGAGATGAGGATAAGGAAAGACCAATTCTAGATGTCTAAGCCATTTCTACCATTTGTTATATAGTAGGCAGTTTATTTTTTGTCTTTTTAATATCTATCTAATGTTCATGTTTATTTTCAATTTTATAACATTAGATACATAGATGGACATATAGTTTTTGTATCAACAAACTGATTTTGTCTTTTTGTCCAATCAATATAACTTGTCTATTTTGACATTCAAAATCGTTGTTTTCAATCCTCTTGGAGCCTCCCCCTCCACCCAAGTATTTCGCAACTGCAAGATTAAAATCCTGACTACATCCCTGTTCATAGGAAAAGTAGCAACATCACCAACAGATACACATTCTTGTTTCGAATAAACCGTCAGTCTGCAATCAAAGAATCTCAGAAATTTTACCACACTTCAAACTCACGTCTCGCAATATAATACTGTATAAAAAGTTTTGATGAGTATGACTTTGAGCCCAAACAAAAAAAAAAATGATTGTAACAATTTCATTCACTCTATCCTGAAATGGGGCTTTTCTTCTCCATATTTATTTTAAATATGTATGCAGAATGCGCAATTTATTTAAGCAATATGGTCCCGTTTTATCATTTTTGCTTAAAATCTTCTGTATGGCATGCATACATCATGTGTTGGTCCGCTGCTAGTAGATGATTTTTGTGAAAGTAGTTTTTCCTTTCATTAAATTTGAGAAGATGATAGTCTACAAGACAAACTTGGATGTTTTCTTATCTTTTTTATACTGAATAATTATGACGTACCATATCAATATATCAATAATGAGGACAACATAATTCAGTGAGAATGTAGTTGATTTACTATCCTTTTGGTAAATAAAATAGACCAGTTTATAAACCATACAATTTACCAAACAAAAGCTAAGCATTAGCAAAAAATGAAACAGTGCAACCAATGGTTTTCATAAAATTATTTGTTCCTTGATCCTTTCTAAATTTTGGTAATTTATGTTGATGTCCTTATTTACAAACTATTTTTTAACAACTTTCCAAAATATGGACAATTGAGACAGTAGATTACATAAGCACTCTAATCCATCAAAAGCACTAACAAGAAAATGCGATCAATTTATTGAGTAAGTTACGCACCTTGATTCCACATTTTTCCTCTTCAATCTGGCACTTAAATAATCTTGTTACTGGCCTTCCACCTACACCAACAACTACTATATTGGCTTCCATAAGACCATAACCCTACCATTCTTAAGTTTTACATCTGTAAACTGAAAGTTGAGATACAAATTTACTACATATGATTACCGAGACACAAACCAATTCAGAAACACACCTTTTCATTTTTGTTCGTGAGAAACAGGGCCGGACCCAAGGACGAATCTAGGGTTTTGATTGGGTTAGAGCGGAGTTTGACTGTTGACTATTGACCGTTGACTCGCGACCTTCACCAATCTGACAATCCCTGATGCGTGTCGCAATGCACCAAAATAATAAATAATTCCTTACTCGCTAAATATTAATTAATAATGTAGTAGTGAAAGTAAGGGTCGATCTCACGAGGAACGGATACTAATTTTAGTTGTTCGATCAATTAAAATGGAATGGGGGGTTTGTTGTTTGAAATTGCTTTAATAAAAAATATGCATAAAAATAAACAATTAAATATGACTACAGAAATAATATAAGAAGAAATCTTGTTCTCGGGTTCGGTTGTGCCCTTAATTAATGTTATAATTTTCTTTGTAACGTGTTTATATCCATATTCAATTATCAATCATAAATAATCAACAAGCTCTGATTATCTAAATTCTTCCTTATGTATATTGATTCAAAACAAGTTCTTCGAACCAATTCTAGCCACGGACAATCCTAAATAAGCTCTTAGGATTTAATACACGACTAGTATTAAAATCTATAAGAATAGATTGAATTTGATCGTTAATTTCACAAGCTCGAATTAATCATCCAAGTTGAAGTATTACTAAACCTGCACGAGATTTATTTGCTACTAAAGTAAAGATTCAATGACAATTACGGATCAAGAATCTAAACATAGCATATTCATGAATCCAAAGATCAATAATCCAATTGGCCAAATTAAACTATTAATCAAATAAACTCAATGAACATTCAAAACATAATAATCCAACAATTGAAATAAAGGAATAAATTCACGCTACTAATTTGTAGGAAAAGAAAATAACATAATTAAGTTAACACAACTTCCCCTTTGAACAAGATATGGAATTTAGCCTAGCATGATTGTTGTAGATTCTTCAAGTTGCTTCATGAATTCCATTGTTGTTGATATTCTTGCGCTTGAAAATCTTCCAAGAATGCTCTATATTTTTCTCTCAATGTCCAGCCTCTTTCAAAAAAAATAAAAGTCTCTTTTTCTTGTCATGAAATTCCCTTTTTATAACCTCAATTTCGTGCCCTAGCTTTGGGCTCAAGAAATCCCAAAATTATGGAAATAATTGAAATATGGAAATTTTTGACTGAAATAGTTACGGCCGTGAATTCCCTTTTACTGCCGTAACACTGTTTCTGCATAATTCTCGCAAATTGAAGTTACGGCCGTAACTTATCCACTTACGACCGTAAAGAGGTTTCTGCTGATTTTCTTCTTACTTCAACAACACTTTTACGGCCGTGACTTTGTTACCTTACGGCCGTAACTGTATTTGCACCTAAGTCCCCAATCTTTAGTTTTGCGTGCATTTTGGTCCTTTTTTCTTCTTTTCTCTTCTTTTATGATCCTATACAATATAAAATATAAAATGCATTAATAATACTTAGATAGAATCACATTATTGCGTATTCAAGGATATAAGTGCATCAAATAAACGTTAATATAACACTTATCAATCCCAATAACGAAATATATTATTTAATTAAAAAATATTAGAAATTATACGAACAACATATAAATGCTAATAAAACATAGTTGTCATTTAATATATGAAAATAGTCTTACACAAACAAAAATAATAGGAAAAATACATGAAATAACCCTACTCCGTAGCTGTAAGCTCGGACAACTGTATTCTTCGTGGTCTCATATTTTGAAAGCGCTGCAAAATTACTTCATTCTTAACGAGTTTAAAAATCTTGTGCTCTGTGTAAACCACCAAACTGTCATTCAACCAATTATCTCTCATTTTGTTGCGCAAGTCACTCTTGATTAGATTCATAGCAGAGAATGCCCTTTCAACACTTGCAGTTACCACTGGTAATATCAATGTCAATGTGATTAGCCTATAAACCAACGGGAAATAATAAGAGTTTCCCGTTTCAACCAACTTTTGAGCTAAGTGAGATATATTGTTGAGGTTAAAGAAATTTGAATCCCTTGTCACAAGAATAAGAAATTTATCTAGTTGAGGTTTAAGTAATAGGAGGTCTTCACCGGTGAAGTCCAAAGGATAAAACTGTGCAAGACGGAGTAATTTAGTCCTATCAAAAGTTGCAAATGAGGCTTTCGCACTCAAACATGAAATGCAAAGAAGGAGCTCAGTGGTCGTCTCTGGAAAACGATCATTCAACTATTGCAAAATTGAGTCTATCACGTGGCAGTACAAATCAACAAAGAAATGATGATAATAAGTTACCTGTTGAGCTCCACGCCTAGGTCGACCTCTCATTACAACAATATCCTCCATATTTGGCACAATTATATGTTTGCCAACACAAAAATTCAATCACATCATTCAACAAATCATCCCAACCATTATCCCTCATATTCTACAATGCATACTTGCTCAACTCCAATAGAGTCATAGCATTCTGAATATCCTGATCTTTCTTTTGTAATGCTTGTGAAAGATCATTAGTAATAACAAGAACCCGAAGCATAAAATGGAGACAAAACACTAACTCAAACTCTTGCATACCCTTCATCTGATTTGTGGCAATTGCTCTTTGCTATGAATTTGTACCGTCGTCTGCTATATCTTCAAGAACATCTATAATATTATTAAACATAGCAATAAAGCGAGTAATAGTGACTAGATGCGATCCCCATCTAGTATCATCTGGTCTTGCCAAACTCATTTCCTGAAGCTTACCAGTGCCTCTATTAACAAGTCCAACATGAAGCTTCATCAGATTGTCGTTATGATAACTTGTTCGAAGAGCTTTACACGCTTGCATGATGCACCCACCAAATTCACAGTAGCAGTAAGATTAAGGAACAACTCACCAAGCATAGCATTTCTACGTGCCACCGAAACAATTGACAACTGAAGTTGGTGTGCAAAGCAATGAATATAAAAGGCATATGGATTATCTCTTAAAATTAAAGCTTTCAAACCATTGAACTCACCTGACATATTGCTTGCTCCGTCATAACCTTGACCTCGCAAGCTAGATATGCTCAACCCATGCTTAGAAAATGCTACGTCAATGGCATCTTTGAGTGATTGAGCACAAGTATCTGGTACATCAGAAATCCCCAGAAAACGTTCCTTAACTTGTCCATTACTGTCCACAAACCTCAAAACCATTGTCATTTGTTCTCTTACAGAGTTATCCCGAGATTCATCAACCAATATTGAGAATAAAGAATCATCCATCTCTTTTATAATAACTTTTTTTGTCTCTACAGCCAACAGTTAATCAAGTCCTTCTGGATGCTCGATGAAATCATTTGGTCATTTCATGGCGCATTACTAAACACTGCATTTGACACTTCCTCACAACGAGCTGCATACTATTCTAGTAGGTCAATTAGATTTCCCCTATTAACTGACTCCTTCGTCTCACCATTATCACGGAATGCCAAACCTTACATTAAGAGGAATCTAGTAGAATCTAGGATTGCAGTCAATCTCGTCCTATAACTTCGTTGTTGAGTATATCTTTGGCTAGAAAATGCAAAAGAAATACTTTTTTTTTGATTCGTCAACATTGTGCACTTGTTGAAAGCTTGATTATGAACACTATCAACAAGTCCAACATGATCTCTCAAAGTTTTTTTATGCCTCCAATTTCTAAACCCAGCCTTAGTGAATACGTATCCAACCCATTAACCTCCTCTATCAGGTTTGAACAAGTAGCAATGCAAGTAGTAAGCGACGTCTTTTTCAATACTATACTCCAACCAATAAAATTCAGAAAACCACTCTTTCCTAAAACACGTGTTATCATTTCCCAGCGGTCTTCTGGGAAATTCATGCCCATGAGGTTGACAAGGTCATTTCTCTAAGTATGACATCCTAACATCATCCCTAATTTTAGGATCATATGATTCAATAGGTGGACGTTTTCCTGGGTCTGACACAAGATCATATGGGATAAATTGACTTTGATTCTTCTCTGTGTTAACATCGCCTACCAATTCGTTTGCTTGGCTAGAATTAGTGTCGGGTGACTCAGGTGTAGAACTAGATAAACTAGGTCGTGACTTCTGTTTCAATTGGAAATAGCGTTTCATATGATATAATTAGTAATAAATCAGCACTCAGCACACTGCATTAATTCAAAATTCACATGTATTCAAATTTATGTAACAAATCATTCACCAATTGGGAATTAATGTCATATAATTCAGAATTTAGCAATTTGTAAGCTAAATCATCAAAAATTCCCAAATACATTATAATTTGACAGTGAGCTAAAAATTATCAAATAATTGTAAAAATGTGAAAGTGAAACTACAATTAAGTCAAATAGTCAATCAACAACAGAAAATGCTCACAAATATAAAAAAGGGAACCAGAATTAATTTTCACAAAACACAATCTACTGATCTAGATTCTATTTCTAGGGTTCGAAGTTTGAAGCAAGTTTAGTCAGCAACACTAACCTTCCCCTCTATCGATTGTCGAAGCCTCGAAGGAGTTGGAGTGAGCTGTGACTTGTGAGCGTGAGCAGCGGCACCGGGCAGCAGCGGAGGTTGCGGAGCGGCGGATTGAGCAGAAGAGGATGACGGGAGGGAGTTGGAGCTTGGATAGTTGGACTGAATTGAAGTTTGAGGCCTGAGTGCTACTGAGGGACGAAAATGGTTAGTTGAAATCGCCTAAGAAGGCTGAACTAAAGAATGAAGTCGTGACGTGAGGGAGAACCACCGTAAATGAAGTTTGAAGAATTGGGTTTTGTCTGGATTAGGAAGACTTGGAAATAAGAGATGAATCAGACCAATCATATTGGGTGGGTTGGGACACTTTGGTTGGGTGCATGGGTAGTAGTTGGGTCTTTTTGGGCTACAAATATAATTTTGTTTTTTGGCCCATTTCAAAAATATGGTTGAAATTTTCTTGAATTTGGTCTGTTTAAGTACCCCAGCCGAAATATATTAAAAAAAAAAAAATCGAAAATCTGAAAATCCGACAGAATCCAGCTCGAGCGACCAACCGAGCTCGCCTAATGCTAGGTTCGTCCCTGGCCGGACCGATAGTATGGCGAGCACCCGCGCTTGCTCGTGTTGGATCCTACCGAAAAAATAATTAGTGGAAATTTTTGGCATTTTTTTGAAAAATACAGTTATTTTACTGAAGTCCGCCAGCGCTGGAATTTTTTCATTAATATCCGTCTGTGCTGAACAAAATGTCTAAATCCGCCACGGGTGACAAATCCAGTGCCCTTGATGATTCTGATTTCCTTGTTTGCATAAAACCTTTGTAAAGCCAACTAACTCGGTAGTGAATAGCCTAGGCATGAATAAAAATAAAAATGTGGAGGAACTAAAACAACTTATAAAATGAAATAAATAATAATGTTTTTGATTCAATTTACACCAAGGTTCAGGATACATCATGATGACATCAATGTTGTTAACTTTCATAGCTGAATTAAGCTCAAGACCAATGTAGTCCCATTCTATAATAAAGATCAACAATCACTAATAATAGCTTAATTCCTAATCAAAATACATCTAAAAACTGATAAAATAATTACATATGACACTCACCTTATGGCTAACTGTGTATCAATCACCAACAGATTAAGTACACTAAAACCAATAGCACGTTTGGTTTGGCTCATGAACTGCAATGACTGATCTTGATAGGTATTGAATGCTACAAAACCTTTAGCACCTTTAATTAACAATATGTAATTTATAAAAATGAACCTTTCAATTAAGTAAATTAATTAAATTTTCAATATAAAATAGTCCCGAGCATGTCTCCATAATTCACTTTTCTGTTATTTGTTAACTTTTGAAATAAACAAATATTGCATGTGCTGCCAACATAATAAGTAAATTAATTACATTTTCAATTTTGAATAATAAAAAAAGAAAAAATTGACGTGCTTTTCAAGAACTTATGAAATAAACCTAAATTCGTTAAATTAAACTAAATTAATCTCATTATTCTGAAGATTTCATTCCTAGCAAACCCAAGACCAAAAAGGGCAAAAAGAAGTAAAGAAATACAAACCAGAGTAATTAACAGCAGTACAAAGCTTGAGACAAGACAGAGAGTAAAAGACAAAAGCAGCTCATGAACCACCACTACCGTCTACCTTCATTTTCATTATGAGCAACCAAAAAAATAAAAATTGTCTTTCTAATTTAAATTTTTAGACAAATATCACACACTCCTGAAACAAATTTCATTCTCAGTCTCGTTTATGAATTCTGCCAATCACAATCATCGATGAGCACTGACACAAATGGATACACACAGCTTAACCAAACATCAAGCAGTAATTAAAGCAACACTTGTAAGAGGATATCTAAAACAGATCAAACCACACGGAATGAAGGTCTGTCTACCATCTTCTCAACAACCAAAGTAGACAAATCATATTCAAAGATTACAGCTAATACGAGAAAAAAATCCATCCAATCTAATAAAACACGTCATACACTGTAAACAGTAGCCATAAGTTGGAGAAATAAAATAACACGGAGAGAACCAATATAGGACCTTTCTTCTGCCACTTCTTACACTCATTTATCTACCCTTTTCAAAATTAATGCGCGATCTACCAGATGTTTCATAACCATCACGCATGGAGCCTGCACCAGCCTTCAAGGTTCCTGCAGTACCAACTTTGTCCATGGCCTTCTTCCCTTTCTTCACCTCCGTTAAAAACTGATCCAAACCAAATGGATCAGCTTCTTCAGCCTCTCTTTCAAACTCAACTGGCCTATCTCTTTGACCGGCTCTTTCAGATGTTCCTGTAAATGCCTTGTCAGGCTTAAAACGTTCGGTTTTCATTAACTTATCCAGCTGTTCATCCGCACCTCCATAAGCCTCCTCATCCGCATCCTTCTTCGGTCTGTACAGAGTATTCATAGTAGATTGAGCGTTAAATAGGCCCTTATCGTATATGTTGTAAGCATCATCGGTGGCAAAACCAGAGTCCATCCCTTTCTCCTGGTTAAACAATCTCTGGTCATACATAACTTCACCCCCTCTTCCAGCTCCAGCGGATGCCATTCCAAGAGCGACTTTCTCACTGATATCACGATCTCTGTCCCTTGTAATTTTGCTCTTCTTCCCCATTGCAGCATCTTTTGCCTCCAGCCTTCTCTCCCTCTCCCTCTCGCGACGCCTCTCCTCACGAATTTTCTCCCTCTGCAACCTCTCCTCTCTTTCCTCCTTGGACTCCTTAGGGGCATCTCTCACACGTTCATAATCAACATTCATGTCATCACTATTGATTGCACCTCTCTCAGAAGGCATTTGTGCTGCTGCAGTAGCGGGAGCAACACCAGTTCTCTCAGATCTAGCCTTCCTGGCCAACTCTCGCAGCTCCATCTCTTTCTTCTCCTTTTCTTTCATCATCATCTCCTTCTGAACCTTTGACCGCATTGCAACAGCCTCTCTTGCCTTCTGTTCTGCAACATACAAAGCCTCTGACAATTTAGCAAAATTGTCATTAATCTGAACATCCTGAAGCCCCCGACCATCAGCAGCCAGACGTTTGTCAAGCGGTATTGTATACCCCTTAGGGTTCTTCCAGTTGGAAATACAAGGTGGAATCTTCCAGTCCTGCTGATCCTTCACAGTCACAGGACGAGGTGGAGAATGCATAACCGGCACTGGGGGAGAACCAGAAGCCTTTGGGACCCTCTTATGTTTAAACTTGGGTGGCTCCAAGGGGTCAACTGGCATTTCAACCATTCGGATTATTCTTTCCTTGGCTCCCGAATTAAAGGCTGCTGACTGCTGTGAAGGCTTGTACTTAATAAACTTAGAATCCGAAGACTGTGTTGGAACATTTTTTGGCTGAGCAGCACTCAACCTCACATTCACAATCTTCTCAAGTGCAGCCTTAGTCTCCTGTGTCGTCTCATCAATCACTTTCTGCATCTCGTCAACATCTGTCTCCTCCTCTTTCTCATCATCTTTCAAAACCTTCGGTACCAAATCCCTATGCTGTGAATGCACAATCTTCTTTGCATTCTCATTTTGCCTCACGATCGCATCATATCTCACATTCCCATGCTCATCCACTGTAACAGGCAAAGTCTTTGAACCGGCATTCTGAGACTTGCTCCTTCCCATACCAAGTGGGTACTGTGCATAGTGGATTTCTGGAAATGCTCCTCCGTCGCCAAAGTCTTCAGGTTTGGAAGGTTTAAATCCAGCCCGTTTCAAGTATGCCGGCACTGGCTTGGGCTTAACCATCTCGGATATTTCAGCCTCAGATGAGTTGTACCTTTGTTTGAACCAAGGATCATTAGAATGGTCATAATGTGTAGTCCCTGAAGATTTTGCTGGTGGAAGAAGTTCTTTTAATGCCGCCATCACCCTTTCCTCACGCTTAATCTGCAAAAAGTAAAACAAAAATAAGAACAAGACAACTCCACCTGAATATTTTCTAAAATGAGAACATAATAATCCAGTGTAAATTTCTATAAATGTAATATAACAGCACAGACAATTTCTTAAACAGCCCTTTTTTCATGGTCAGTTAAATAAGCCTTCCTTCAGATTGTTTATCCAAAGCGTGGCCAAAAAGTCAATGTAACCCCTTAGAAAAAAAGGTCCTCTATTACTTCTGTGGCTTTATCTTCTTCTCTAGAGAATTGGTTGTACATCCCACACCAATCCCCACCCATGTTCTGGGAATTCACCCCAACTGTGAGCTCCGGAAACTCCATATAACAGACCCACAAGACACCCCGTCTGCAGAAAAACAAGTATGGTATTTCTATAGAAAGGAGATGGGATGATCTTGTTCATGGTTCTGTGATTGTCAATTTTATCAAAAGACATATTAAGATGCCTATCCAATCTGCAGCATCAAAAAATTTCTATATTCATCAGATATGTTTGTAATATGAATGCTCTGCAGAGATGCAGCTCTTGTTTAATATATATACACATATATATATCATGCAAAGTTTCAGGATTCCTTATCAGGGTGAACTTTTTTCATAACTTCTGTCAGATTTCCTACAAATCTTGACAGATAATGTTCCCCAGCTTTGCCAGGCACTTGACTGTGGCAGATGGAATTGCTTTGGGGGCTGGCAATTTCGTTGTCAATGTGAATACCTAAATAGATCTGAAGAACTGGTAGGAATGGATGAGGAAGACAGTGTTATAGAAATATCAATTAAAAGGAGGTCAATATACACGACTGAGTCCTCCTTAAAAAGTTAAAACTGACTGGTGCAATTTAAAATACAGTGGTCCAGGTTTAGCGTTTAAAAAAAAAAAAACTATTTAATTACACTTAATTTGCAAGAATCAATAACTCGTAAAATTTCATTTATAACTCCAATGGCAAAAATTTGCAAGCAGTGGAAAGAAATCAATTAGACCAGACTAAGACAGCAAAATCACCAACAATATATTTTAAAAAGGCCTCGGTAAAAAAGTCAGTAATCCAAATCTGCAGTAAATAAGGGAGAAGAAGCTACACGATGGATCCTAAGTGTGGATAAGAAAAAAGAGCTTAACCTGAACTTTGGCAAACAGGTAAGAAAAAAATTGAACAAAAAAAGGCTCTTACAAAGAGTCAATAATATCCTGCAACCAAAGAAATTAATATAAAAAAATGAGACTAACTTGTAAACACTATGCAAAATATCAAATTCAATTCAAGATACAATAACATGACTGCCAGCTAGAGATGGCAATTTTCCCCACGAGACACGATCTCCGCAGAGACCCGCCCCAAATGGGGCGGGGATGGTAGTGATTTTATCACCTTTACGGGGACGGGGACGGGATTGAGGTCCCCGACCCATCACCGCCCCGTTTATAATTATTAAAAACTAGTAAAAATTTAAAAATTCAATACATTTTGAAAAGTTATATATTCTTTTCAATCAAGTTGGATGATTCCAACTTAGATTACTAACTTAAAAGCATGGGATAATAAATTTAAGTTTTTTTTTTTTTAAAGGGATCAAGGTTGATCCCCAAAAAAAAAAAGGATGGGGATGAGGTCCCCGTACCATTGCCATCACTACTGCCAGCAAGCTTAGATACTCCTTGTCCTCAACAAAAGAGCAAAAAAGTAGATATTGTGAAATAGTTTCAAATAAGTTCATAAAAACATAACATATTGAATTACAACTAAAAGAAAAGAGGCTCTTAAATGAATAAGTATTTTCGTTAATATTCTTATTTCCTCTGGTTAATGAACAAGACCATTAAATAAAATTTATATTGGTTAAAATTTTAAATTACCCATACAAGTGCAAATATGGTTGTGCGTGAAGCATCAACATGAAAGCTTGAAACAAGTAAATACTGTTATATATTCTCACTGTTGTAAACCTGTAGGATTGCTAAGGGGCCGTTCTCTTTGTGTTTCGATTTTGGATTTTGGATTTTGGTTGTTTGTTTTGAGATTGCTAAAAACATGTTCTCTTTGTGATTTTGGAAAACTGTTTTCAAAAATAGAAAACTGAAAAATGCGTTTACTTTATAATTTTTTAATATATTTATTTTGTGATATTTTATATGTAAAAAAGGGTTGATTTGTTGAATTACATTAATTTTTATGTTAATAAATCTGTTAGTTCTCTATATCAATAAATTCATCATTAATATTGTTTCAACTAAACAAAAATTTAACCCTATACCAATAAAATCTTAACATGGATTTATATATAATGGCAAAATAATATAAGAATTTCAAGTGAAGGAAGTGTATCACATTTAAAAAATAATAATAATAATAATAAATAAAAAAATTACAAAAAAAAAAATCTTAACATAGATCTATATATATAATGACAAAATAATATAAGAATTTCAAGTGAAGGAAGTATTTCACATTTACAAAAAAAAAAAAAAAAATCCAAAACGCAATAAAATCTTTTTGAGTTTCCTTTGTATTTTTTTTGGTGTTTTGAAAAACGCGTTTCTGAAAATGAGCAAAGTGAACGCGTTTTCGATATTTCCAAAAATCGAAAACTCAAAACGAGCTCAAAACAGCAAAAAGAACGGGGCCTAATGTTTTATCTTTGTTTTGAGTTCAGATTGGAACCAGAATGGTTTTTCTTTTGCTAATTGGATCCAAATTAAATGCCACTCTTCTCACAAAAAAAAAAAAAAAAAAAAAATTGTTTCCCACATTCATATATTGACTTTTGGAATTTAGAGACAAATTACGATTGGATAACTCAAAAAGATAATTTAAAATATCTAAAATCTCAGTCTAGCTAAAAGAATTTTAGAAAACCATTACACCTGATAATTAGAAACCTTTGTCAGTTGAGCTTGAGATGGAAACAAAGTGATTATTGAATATGATTATATAGGAAAATCCCACTTAGGAACAGATCCAGGATTTTTTTATGAGGGACTGAAACTTAACCTGGAAGGGGCAAAAAAAATTTTAGCGTACATTTATATAATTAGAAAAACCTATCAATGTAATATATGTGGTAAAAAATTCATCAAGACACCAATAAAGTTATATTTGAACTTGTCTGATGAAGAACATTATTTATTTCAATTTTTTACGACGCGGCTTTGAATCACTATATTCATCTATAATAGAATTTAGATATAATTTTACAACAAGATCTCGTTCAATATGAAGCATCATACTATTAGCAAGAAAATCCTCGATTTTGTTACTAACATTTATCTTCACATGTTTCATTGTTGAAAATGCTCGCTCAGAACTCGCAGAACACCTCAATCAGTATAACATAAAAAATTTCAAATTTCCATTCTTCACTGGTTCCTCCAATTATAAATATTCTATAGAATTTAATTAGCCTAAAGCTCTAAACCCACTCAAAACACGTTTTTGAAGCACAAAAGCAGACACGGTCACACAAATCAGCAAAAAACAATTAGCAAAAAAAAATGTCCAAGACCTGGCTGTCAATAACAATAACTGAGCACAATCCAAGTATCCAACACGCCAATGACCAATCCTTTCACCACAAATGCAGAAAATCCAGAATCATATTCAACAGATTCAAACACCCATCTATTAATTCATTATTCGTATGCACAAAAACGGAATTCCATCCAATCATCTAAAAACTATAAATCCTTACAAGTAAAATAGAAAAAATGCCCTTGGAAGACAAGAAGAACGATCTGCTGGAGGCTGGAGGTTCGCTGCGAACTACGAAGTGTGAATGGGGAATGCGAAGCAGCTAGGACCGCTAGGTTAAAGTTTGGCGCGGCGAACGGGCGAAGTGCGAACGAAGGCTCAAGGCAGATTGGAAGAAACGAGGTGGGGAATTGGGCGACCTGAGGCTTCTATTGCGATTTGGGGATTGGAAGAGCCGAAGAAATGGGTTTGCGGTTTGGGAATTGGGCAAATTAAAATGGGTTGAAAACTTGGGCTAGAAACTACACCTGACTGAGTTCTTAAAAAAAAAAAAAAAATTCTTGCATATTAACTGGATCAGGGCTGGATCTGGGCCTGACAACAGCCTTGTCCAGCACCCCACTCCATCCGTCCCTGAACCCGCTGCATTTCGGATTAGGGCTGAACAATAAAATCGTCAAACCGTCAAATCAAAATAAAACCGCAATTTCGAAACCGTTGGTTTGGATCCACGCGGATCCGTCAACTTTTCGATTTTGACCCAAACCGAATCGCTTTCAAATGGTTTGGTTTAGGTTTCATTTTTCAAAACTCGTTTCAAACCGCCAACCCGCTAAAATATTACAATTAAAATTTAATTTTTTAATTGCAAAAATACAGAATTTTTTTACTGCTTTTATTTTCAATTGTACACTTTACACTTCAAATTTTTATACACATTGACTTTAATTTCCCCCAACTTGAAATTCTTTTTTTATTACCTATGTGAATGAATCAAATGCCATAAATTAGGAATGAAAATTGATTTTAATTTGTTCCTGAAATTAAATGTTGCCCCTTATTTTATTTTAAAGTAATATGGTTCAATACTAAACTAAGTCTTATATGAAGGGGCACCTTGCTTTTCATTTCTTGGTTATAATATTTGTCTTCTGATAAGTTAGCAAGTCATGACTTAAGTATTTATGGTTATCTAAGCAAAAATAGTTGTAGTTGAGATCTTTTATCATCAGCTGTAATCCATCAAACTCTAAATCTATTTTGTAATGTTGCGATCACTAGTTTTTGCTTTTGTGTTATCTATTAGATTTTTTTGATATTATTGTGATAATTTGTTTGTGATTGTACATTTGTATTTATATGAAAAAGTTGTTTACCTATATGTTTTAATTTTATTAGTCTTATAACATCTATCTGTCATATCGTTGGGTTATTTGTAATTAATTTTGATATTTTAATTCAAAATTCTATTTCAATAATAATTTTAACTCTATCTACGTATATTATTTTATTTTCGTTTGCAAACCGCGGTATAAAACCACACCAAACCACAAAAAATTGTTTGGTTTGGGAAATGAAATGATTTGGTTTGGGTTGAAAAAACGACAAACCTTGATTTGAAAAATTATCAAAAACCGTCCAAGCCAAACAGTTGTCACCCCTATTTCTGATAGTTCAATATGATGAACTGATTAATAGAAGAAGATGAACAACGCAAAATACTTTGTGCTTCAACTGGATTGAGTAATCTAAATCCTCATCTTAATTTAAAAACGAAGGTCCTATATAATTATCTTTAATAATAACTCTAAAGAATTTAAATTAAAAAAAAAAAAATCGAAAACAATGAAACAGAAAAGAATAATAGAGGCATCGGGTATATTTACCTGATTGATTGGGTGTAAATAAGATTGAGGAAGCAAGATCGATACAAATTTAATATCCAAATTTGTCTCCAACAGATCGAATGGTATTTTTCTCCTGACTTCCCTTCGCTGTGAACTAGGATTCGGAGGTAGAAAGGGAAAAACAGATGGATGAGCTCAGAATTGAACTCTGAGGATAAAGTCAATAAGAGGTTGGGGCTAAATTCTAAATTAGAACTTTGTTTATTTTATGCTTCCACCAGTATTTGATCGATGCCGACTTTGCTAACAATAATTATGCTTATGGTCTTGAGTTCTTTTAAACTCATTTTAGTCCCTAAGATTTTAATTTCATAGCATAAGTGCCCCAAATTATGCAAAGACGAAATTTTATATAAAACTAGTAACAAACACGTGCGTTATAGGTCTTATATATATGATAAATAATGTGTAATATTTTTGAAATATTAATACTACTTTTTGTTATTATAAAAAAATTCGCTTACACTTACGCTTAGGCTTGAAACTTAATATTACCACTTCATCACGCTTCACGCTTTATTTAAAGCATTGATACACTCTTTGGTGCCTAAATGCGCTTTAGAACGCTGCTATTTTTTAAAATAGTTATGATAATTGATATGGTTTAAAAGAAAAATTAAAGAAGTAATTATATTCACATCACAAATTTTATTACTTTTTTTTTTTTTTTTGATAAACACAAATTTTATTTCTTACAATAAGTTTTAATTGTACTTTAGGTTCTCAATCTTTGCATATTATAACATTTAAATCCTAAATATTTTTCGTGGCATTGTTATGTTCAAACTTTTTATTTCACATACATTTTATATCAAATAATAGTGTACGTCCAAAATGTGGGTTGAAATGGCGTAAAAAACTTATTTCACAATCATATTTTTGAAAAAAAAAATATGAATTCCTCATTTCAAAGCATGAAAATAAAATATCATCAAGGCCAATGTGTATTAATTATAATTAATAGAAGATTGTAGATGAGAACTTGACAAAAAAAATTAGGAAAATAATTGCTACAATGGGCAAATATTGAAGAGCTTAACTGCAATTACAATGTAGTGGAACAAATAAGAACCATTTTAACTATCCAAATTAAAAAAAAAAAAAACAGGTATAAATAATTTTTATATTTTTATTTTTTGAGATTATGTTTATGACATGAAATTGTTGAATAAATTTTAATATTTTGGAAGTACTAATCTAATCTAATCTTCTAATTTAAACTACCTTGAAAGTGTAAAGGGTAATTATATTAACACCACATTTTTTGTTAAGTGCACCACAATTTAATTGCAATGATAATCCTTAATTTTTATTAATTTTTACTCTTATGTCTCTTAACTTTTTTGTCTTATTTTTATCCTCAATTTCTATTAATTAGCACAATTTATCGCGCTAATGAAGGCTAAAGAATTTTTAGGAGTGAATGAAATTTTTTATTTACCTCTCTTATATTTAAATAAACAAAATAACAATGATTGCAATAATTAAAAAATTATTTTTTTCCAAAGTAATACAATATTTAAAATAAAATTGTCAATAGATATAAGATATAATAATTAATTATTAATGATAAAAATAAGAATACGATAAAAAAAAAGAATAATTGTCAAAATAAACAAAACAACAAGGATATTTATTGCAATTAAAATGTGGTGTCATTAATAATAATTGTAGTGTGAATATAATTTCCCGAGTATAAATAGATAAAAATCTTTTGATTGACAGATTTATCCTCACATATTTTCTTCAAACCCAAATATATCCTTGCTTGTACTATTAAAGGCAATAAAGAAACAAAACATCCCATATCACCCACTCTCCAATTGTAACTCCAGAAGGCGAAAGAAAAAAACCCCTCTTTATCATCACTCTCACACATACTCCTCTCTCCATCCATTTCTCTCCTCTGTATACATTTTTCGAGATTAAAGGTACCAAAAATTTGGTTATGATGGAGTATCCAGAGAAGGGGAGTTCAGCGGTGGAGATGGAGTTCTCAGAGGGACGACGCCATGTCTTGCTCCCCCACCGAACATGTCGTCGTAGCTCCACCGAAGGCTATCCCTCAACACGCCACCACCATCTACCATTGAAGAAATCAAAGCCGGCATAGGGATGCAGATCTTCAAAATCACCGTAAGGTCTCTTCTTCTGATTGTGGCTTCATATTTAGAAGCAATGTAAATTTATCTCATTTCTAACGATTTATACTATTTTTCAATTGATATAATTCTTTGATTATGGAGTAATGATACCATTGGTTTTAGTTTGGGGGCTTAATTATAATTGACTAATATATATATATATATATATATATATATTGGAAATTAAAAAGTGGTTTTCTTAGATTTCGACTTCCTTTTAGTAATTATTATGGTCCATGTTTTTGAATTTAGTATTAATTATTCTTTGCAATGTGTTTTATATTGAAAGCTAATAACATTGATATTTCTTTCTCCTGGGGTTTTTATGTTATTTGGGAAAATTGTATGGTTTATGACACATTCTTGGTTTTTTTGCAGTTCAAGCATTTTATGATAATGAGTTCCCGAAAGAAGACACCTTTCAGAAGCACCGAGAAGAGGAAGAGGCGAAGAAAAATGTATTTCTTTAAGAAAAATAATTTAAATACCTCTTCCCCCATCGCAACACTGCTTTAAATTCTATTTAATATTATTTTATTATCAAACGGTGGAGGACGAAATAGCTAGATTATATCAAGAGTTCATAGAATCATTTCAAGTGGATGATACGCCAGGTCCATGACCTTTGTGAGAGGTGGAACCATCAATCCAAGTGGGAGGCTGAAGAATGATTCCGAAGGTCAGTTGCAAATCAAGTAAACCAATCTAAGGTATTTCCACAGAAACTTTTGGAAAATTTTTAATATTTAGTTATATTTTTTATGCAATGTGGATAAATGAATGATTGCTTCATTTTTATATGGACGGATTAATAAAATTATGGGCATTTTCTATCAATCGCCAATGGCAAGTAGAAAGTCCAAAGATGAGGATTATGGTTTAAAGAAAGAGAGTAGGTAACAAATGCTTTTGATTAGCTATTTCATAATGCTTGTATGATTATGCATTCTGAGTACGATAACCTTGTGGCGATGATCTTCTCATATACATGCTATACTCCTTTGGTTTCACAACTTAAAAAGTTACCAGGACAAATACTTGTTATTGACTTTGGACTTTGATGTATTTGGAGATTGATGCGGTAAAAAATCCTAACCTTGATGTGGCAAGATTTGATGATACTTGATTGCTGGAAAAGACCAATGAATACGTCTTGGTTGACCTGCAAAAAAGGCGAGGAGGATTCTCCCCGCCGCCCCTCCGGTGTGAGAATTAGTTTTCTAGGAATATATAGAAAGAGAATATTTAACTGAAAAATGTAGAGTATGATGATTAACATATGTGATCAAATGAGTTATATTTATAGGACTGAAAAGGTCCATAACCTCCTTTATTTAAGGAAGGAGTCTTATTGTTATAAACTTACCTTTTAAAAGGAGTTCTAATATCATAAGAATTGTACTTCCTCTTTTTTAGGACGACTCCTTATGGGTTACGTTTTATTTCGAGGGCCCATGAAGGTGATCCATAAATGATGAATATCTGGAATCTCGACTGCACCGAGCACTGTGCAGCGAAATGATCGGGATAAGCCGAGCATGTTTCTCACTGTCGATGCGGATCTTCATTAGGTCGGGCATTTCAAGTCTGTGATAGCCATAAGGTCGGGCATTCAGCCTGGTCTGAGTATACTTGTAGATGATTAGTTAATGGGCCGAGAACGGGTAATATCGGGATGTAGGCCCGAACATATTATCGAGATGGGTTGACCCGATGTATTCCTTTCACAGGCCCATTCTGACAATTCTCGGAAATAGCCCGACCAGAGATGGTGGCTTCTCTTGAAATATATGGAGAGATCAATTTTAGTATCTAAAAATAATTTAATAGTAGCTTTATAAGAAACATAATTTTCAAGTGAGCCTAAGAATTTGTATACCTACTAGGGAAGAAATCCTGGGATGTGTTATTGTGCTACAGGCGGACATGCCTCAAATAATTTCCTATTGGTTCTTGTTGTTTTTGCTTGATGTTTTTTCTTTTCTCTTTATTATTGAGATTCCTCAAACTTTTTTTTTTTCATTTTTTTTATGTCATGCGACTCATGCCTTACCATATGTTGTCCCATTAATGTATTATCCTCATAACTAATTGTTAAGAACTTGTCTTATTTCTCAGAGCACAAATATCCTACAGTGTCGATGAAATAGAAACTTGTTGAGTCATTAGGACTCCCAAAAAACCAAATTTCTGGGTGGTTTTGCCACAGAATGTTGAAGGACAAGAGATTGTTGAATGGGGAACCATTTGCAATCGAGAGACAAAATCGTTCAAGTGGGATTATACAGGATGGTGGCAGTGGATTTAAGCAAGACTCCTTTGGTAGTACAAAATTGGGAGAAGATATCAATTTTGACACCAAGGCAGTTGAAAGTGAAAGCTTAGCCAACCACGAATTTTCTGATCTCGAACTCACTTATAAGCCTGGTATTTGCTATACCAGTAACTTTAATCGTATAAATGATGCTTCATCAGAAGGTTACTATCATTACGCATTATGTCTTCTCATCGTAATGGTGACTTTTTCGATTTGGAAATCTCGAAATGCTTAGCACCAAAGTTTCTTGTGGATACAAAGGAAGTTAAAAGTTAGATCTGGCCCATCAGGTTATTTGAAAGTGAAAGGTAGGGCTGAAAATGCTGCTATTACTACACTACCATAAAAGCAGCTGGGAAGTCATTAACGGGAAGATGGTCTACCACTTAATATTAGATTTGATCCACTTCCCCCCTTGTGCATTTGATTCTTCAGAGCAGGAACCAGATAATGGTAATTGGTAAATGTTTGTCTGCCCTTTACACCACGCTGTATTACAATGTTCTATCTTTACTGTAGATGAAAATTATAAGTTTTTCTATTGTGTAATATCTTGCTAATCCTGCTGTCCTATTTTTTTTTTATTTTTTTTTAAATATTGGATATGGATTAGTGTTTACTATTTTATAATGTTTCTTTGCACATGTGATGATTTAGCCCCTGCTTGGTGTAGAGTTTTTGTGGAGTTTATGTGATTTTTTTAAGAATGTATGGTTTAAAATTATTTGAAAAGTCAAATATTGTAGGCTTGACTAAAATTAATGGTTGAGATTGAGTTTGAAAAAATTGTGGATTTCAAAAATCAAGTCTCAAACAAGGGCTTAGTAGATTCTTTGCACTATGAAGAACTCCATGCCACTCTGTTTCTTGTAATTTTATATAGTGTGGAATTTTACTTTAAGTCTACCATATAAGAAGTCTAAAATGTTAGGCGTCGATTCACTTTAATGTATAAATGTATTGCTAATGTGATCTATAATAATCTATTGTGCAAATTTTCATATTTGTTTTTGAAACTTGTTTCTTCATGCTAAGAAGAAAAACTACTTCATGCAATTAATACTTGTGATATCTTATTGGTTGTCTTCATGTTTGAATTCTAGGACATCTTTGTGAGGATTTCAAGTGTTTTTTTGTTACACATTGTATGTTGTTTACACATGCCTTCATGTTAAATTGAATTGTTACTTTGCTTTAGTTACAAGTTAATATGAATCAAAATGAGTTCCATCATAAGAGAGTGGTAGTTGCCACTAGAAGTAGGTGATTGTAGTGAGTTGTGTAAGTCTGGTCAATGACGCTTTGCACAATTGAATACTAACACACTATTCCATGGCCACCACCAAATCCTGGTAGATCTCAAGAAGTTTCTAAATTGTCAATATTGAAAAAAAAAAATTATATGAAGAAATATTTTTAACTTTCTAAATTACCAATTTTGAAAAAAAAAAAAAAATTTAATATGGAGAAATATTTTTAGATTATATTAATTCGTAATTTTTAATCTCCTAATTAGTATTATTTGGACAATTATTTTATACTTAGAATTGTTAAAAGGTTAGAAACAAACATATGCTAAAGTGAAGGTTACAACATTTTTACTATTTGGAATATAAAATTTCGTTTCATACAATCGTGTTCAAAGAAGTACGGCTGTATTTGCAACATTATATTCCAGTATATTGAAAACTTTGTGATGCTGTATCGATATTCTCAATTATTTAATTTATATCTTTTTTTTTTAATTATAGTTTTGTCTTTAACATTCTTAATTACCTCAATTGCCTTAAAAAATAGATTATAGTTTCAAATTTAATACTCATATCATTTATCGTTTACGTGAGACGTACAACGCACGTGCTTATAACTGGTATTATATTAAAAGTACTGACGTAATTGATATTGTTAAATAAAAAATAAAAAATGTTAAAAAATAGTTATAAATTTATGTATATAATGCGAAAATGTTGAATGAATTGAAATGTAATGTTTTTATTATAATATCACTTCTTTGTAAACAATATTTTTTGTCAACGTCTCGTATTTTTTATTATTTTTCTTTTCTTCTTTTACCAATATTTTTATTTAAACATCGAGAGAAAGTGCTACATAGTTGTCCATGAGAGAATACATGTTCAATATTTCAACCATAGGCATTGTTTGTCTTTGAGTCTTCTCAATAGTTAATGTAAAGCATTGACGTATTGAAAATTGTTCATCTTGAATTTGAATAAAAATATCTCATCATTTGTTGGAGTTAAATAGAACCTGCAAAAAAAAAAATTGTTCTCGAGCATTTTGCCCCAACAGTTATTCCTACATGGATAGTTTCACTTTGTAAAAAAAAATTTCATAGATTCACAGATGAAAGGAATTGTAAATTTTGAATTGAAGGTCATTTAGCTATTGCATTCATAATAAATATATTGTGAACTATAAATTTTAGTAGACAATTCAAATTTGAAATTTTGGAATGTAATATTTTAAGTATTACATAAAATTTATAGTCTTAATAATATTTATTAAGCTCCGGTTTGGTGGAGTTTCAAATTAGATTTTTAGTATATTTTGATAAAAATTAACAAGTGTATATACACTTATTTGTATGTCTAAATTAGAATATATTATTGTCGTTTTAGAATATTTACTATTTAATTTGTGTCTATTTGTTTAATTTTCAAAAAATATCACAAAAGATGAAGAATAAAGCAATTGATGGGAAAATTAAACAATTTAATACTAATTGGAGCTTAATTGAGTAATTGAGAAGTTTGTAACAACAATCAGGAATCATCCATCGTGTGAAAGTGAATAAATTAGAAGTTGGAGAACCCAATTGAAGGATTTGAGAGTTGAAATGAGCTAATTAAGAAGATTTAGAAGTTTGAGGACTAAAATGCTTCAATTGAAAGTGGAGGCTTGCGGTGCAAATAAAAGTCAAGGACCTACTTAAATGAATTTCAAACTTGAAAATTGCACTGAAAGTTATAACTGTGCGGCCGCACGAATCTTGCCCGCAAGCCTGCACGATCTCTCATATAATGGTCAAAACCAAAATTTTAAGCCTGCGAGCCCGTGCAGGCATCCGTTGAAAGTCGTGTTGGGCTTTTTCAGCGATTTTAAACATCTTTTCATCCTCTTTCACCTAGGGTTTTTCAAAATCTATATATACAACATATGAGGCATGAATTCCAAACCTTTGTCACACCTAAAAACATCATAATTTGGGATTTCAACACCAAAATTCTTGAGAGATTGGAGCAAAGTAAGAGGCGAGATTGGAATAACACATGAAGAATTGACACTTGGTGCAAGCTCTCCATTCTTTTATTTTTTTTCAATGAACGCTTCTTTTATTGTTTTCGTTATTTAACTATGATGTATAACTAAATTAAATGTTGGGCTAAACAATGTAGCCTAACTTTATTATTTTAATTCCTAATTTCATAATTTTAATGTTTTGTTGCATGTGTTGATTTATTATTGTTCTTAATACTTGAGTTGCTTGATCACCAATTCATAATATAATAAGTTATTTCCATAATCCGAGAGGTGAGTTAATAACTTAGATCGAGGTAATAAATTCTGTAATTGAACAAGAGATAGATATATACTCTTTTTATTAATGCAGTCGCTATGAGAATTCTTGTATTTCATGCACTTAGTTAAGGAATAATTATGACTCGATGTAGACAAATACATAGTTGATCTAATTATGTAGAGTTGATTTAAACTCAAGAGAGGAATTTCATATGCATAAGTAAATTCGACTGAATACATTATTAGGAAATAAAACTGGGATTGAAATTAATTTAATTGACTAGGTGAATTTAGGATTCCCAACTACTTTACAATCATTTTTAAAAACAAAACAATTTCGTAATTTTATTTCTTCAGTTTAATTCTTTAGTTTAGTTTAAAACCTCAAATTCTTTCGTCCGTTCAAATAGGGATATATAGGAACAAACATATT
Organism: Ligustrum vulgare; assembly: GCA_963555705.1. Lineage (NCBI taxonomy): Eukaryota > Viridiplantae > Streptophyta > Magnoliopsida > Lamiales > Oleaceae > Ligustrum > Ligustrum vulgare. Next base: position 50,703,121 of record OY743174.1, read on the forward strand.
TTGGTACTTAAGAGCAGTCTCCGTGGGACGATATCCGGACTCCTAGGTTTACTTTATTACTGATCGGTATATTCTTTGGAGGGTTAAAGTACACAATTACAAACATTTGATTGGAAATTTTTTGTAATCAGGTATTTTGTAATTAATTACAAAAGTATCAAAATAATTTTCAAAATCAGGTATTTTTTTAATTTAGAATTAAGTTCTGTAATTAATTACAATTATAACTTTATTTCAATTTGTAATTAGTTACAATGGTAAATTTAACTATAATTGCAATTTATTACCATCACTACCACCACTACCACAACCACCGATCACCGCCTAATTTGTAATCAACCATCGCCACACCACCGTCGGAAATACAATTGTAACTTATATCAATTTTATAATTAATTACAATTGTAACTTATGAATTAGGACTTTATTTCAATTTGTAATTAGTTACAACTGTAAATTTAACTACAATTGCAACTAATTACCACCACCACCACCGATCACCGCCTCATCACCCACCGCCACAACCACCCGTCAAAAATACAATTGTAACTTATTTTAATTTTGTAATTAATTACAATTATAACTTATGAATTAGAACTTTATTTCAATTTGTAATTAATTACAATTGTAAATTTAATTACAATTGCAATTAATCACCACCACCACTACCACCGATCACCACCTATTTGGTAATCAGTCACCGCCACAACCACCGTCGAAAATACAATTGTAACTTTATTTTCAATTTTGTAATTAACTACAATTGTAACTTATGAAATAGTAAAGTGTTATTGTAATACGTAATTTGTAATTAATTACATTAGCGCAATTGTAATCATCCACTGCCATCGTCGCCATAGTTGGACCACCATCGAAAATAGAATTGTAACTTTATTTCAATTTGTAACTAGTTACAATTGTATTTTTAATTATTGTCTCAATATCACCACCACCATCGTCCTCCACCACCACCACAACAGAGAAAACAGAGGAAGCCACCAGTCACGACCAATACTCCGATCAACACTAGGGGTGGGCATGAACCCACCCAACCCGCTAAAACCGCCCAACCAAACCCGATTGGTTTGGGTCGAATTGGTTTGGGTAGATTTTTGATGAAAATCGGGTTGGGTTGGGTTGTGGGTTGAGTGAAAAACCCAACCCAACCCAATAAAATTTTTCAAAAAATAGGACCATTTAAATTTCAAGAATCTCAAGCACATTTTTATAATTTAGATGAAATTCAAATATGATTTGAACATATTTTAGTTTTATTAGCAAGTATTCAATTTATTATATTTGAGCTTATTGTATTATACATAATTGATTTGAGTTAATAGTTGATTTATGGGCTTAATTTTTTAAATTTCAAGATTTTTTGCTAATTGGACCCAAGCCTAAACCACCCAACCCAACCCTACCTTACTGAAACTTGGGTTGGGTTGATTTTTTATCAACCCGACCATAATGGGTTCGGTTCGGGTTGGGAAAAAAACTGACCCAACCCAACCCATGCCCCCCTAATCAACACCAAAACCACCACTACCACACCAACACCACTCCATCCATCAGTCTCTTTTTTTGTTACTCCTTTCCACTTCTTCAGCTTCTGCACATTTTTTCCCCAATATCACTTCAATTCCACCTTCATTAATCCCAAATACAACAGCATGGGAGGCTTTTAATAAGCTTATGGACTGCCGTAATGGTCAAAAGAAAGTTGATGGGTTAACCAAATTCAAGAAATATTTACAGTATTTTGGTTATCTGAATTCTTTTTATTCTGATTTCTTAGATGATTTTGATGAATATCTAGAATCAGCCCTCAAAAATTACTAGCTGAATCTCAATCTGAACCCCACCGATGAACTTGACGAACAAACATTAAAGCACGTCGTACGACCTCGATGTAGAAACGCCGATATAGTTAATGGCACTTCGACTATGAATTCCGGTAATCAACCTAGAACGGTGGTTCATTGGAGGTGGTGGTGTCTCAGTGGTGGCGATTGATCGGAGAAGGCGGTGGTTCATTGGAGGGGATGAGAGAGAATAGTGATTGAGAGAATGAGAGTAGCTCATTTTTGCAGAGAGAAAAGTGTGATCTGGATTTTTAACTGATTTGGTAAAATATTATCAAATTACCTGATTTTAAAGATTTTAAATCTAAACATATGAGTGGGCCTAATTACCCCTTTTTTGGTCATTTCATTATCAGAATATTACTTTTTACATTTATTTTTGAGGCCCAAGGTCATACTTTGGGCCGACCTCTTCTATGGCCCGATGTCACACTTTGGACAGATCCAATTTATAAAGTTCAGCATAAATCTCGAGCTATGTAAAAAATACGATTTTAATAAATGATTGATATCAAGGTCATAGATATGGTCGACCTATTTCTTCTGGGCAAGCCCGACCTCGTTGGACGACCTGTCTCTTGATAATCATAGGATAAGCCCGACGTATGGGTCCATCTATTCATAAAAGGGTAAATTACACAAAATCATGCCTTCAAATTGAAAATTTTTAAAAACATGTAATTATAAACTAATTTATTTAATCAGGTATTTTAATCAAAACACTACATAATCACCAGAAACCTTCATTCCCCCCAAATCGTTTTATCCCGTCTCTTTATACTCCCCCCCCTATTCTTCTGTAATTTCCATCGCCATCGATAACCACCACACCGACGATGATATTAACTGAACGACCTGCGTGTGGGGATCACAAAGGAATTGCGGCGTCGACAACGCTATTCCAATCTGCACAAGCTTTTCCATTTCTCCTATGCATTCTTTGGTATTTCCCATCTCGTGATCGAAAATATGTGTATCACTTTCCAGTTCGTCGACAATTTCCTTGATCCAACCAGATCTGGTGCCATGATGAGAAAGGTACTTTGCCACAAACTTTCCTGCCAAAGCTTCTAATATCAGAACTCCTAAGCACCATACGTTTGTTTTCTTTGTTGCTCGAATGTGTGTTGTGCGAATTCTGATGACTTGTATGCCATCGGGATTTGCTGAATTTGGCCGGAGTTCATCATGGACTCGAGTGTGTAATATATCAAAATTGGCTCAAATTTTTTGTCCAAAAGAACATTTCAGGATTTTAGATGACCATGAGGTACAGTCAGGCTTGGTAGCTCATTGTGAAGATAAGTTATTCCACTTTCGACTTCGCACATCTCGACAAAATTGCAACGTCGACAATGCTCCGACAACAATGATTTCACCACTTTCGACTCCGCTTATACACCAAGCAAGGATTAATATGTATATATGAAGAAATATTTTACAGATTTAGATTAAAGAGTGAATTGTGATTATAGTAATTAATTGCAATTGTAGTAGTTAAATTTACAATTGTAACTAATTACAAATTGAAATAAAGTTCTAATCCATAAGTTACAATTGTAATTAATTACAAAATTGAAATAAGTTATAATTGTATTTTCGATGGTGGTTGTGGCGGTGGCTAATTAAAAATTAGGTGACGATTGGTGGTAGTGGCGGTAATGGTGATGGTAATTAATTGCAATTGTAGTTAAATTTACAATTGTAACTAATTACATATTGAAATAAAGTTACAATTGTAATTAATTAAAAAACTGAAATAAGCTACTATTGTATTTCCGACATTGTGGTAGTGACTGGTTATAAATTAGGTGGTGATCGGTGGTGGTGGTGGTAATTAATTACAATTTTAATTAAAATTATAATTACAATTGTAACAAATTATAAATTGAAATAAAGTTACAGTTGTAATTAATTACAAAATTGAAATAAGTTACTATTGTATTTATGTCGTTGTGGCGGTGACTGGTTACAAATTTGGTGGTGATCGGTGGTGGCGGTAGTAATTAATTACAATTTTAATTAAAATTACAAATTGAAATAAAGTTACAATTGTAATTAATTACAAAACTCAAATAAGTTGTTACTGTATTTTCGACGGTAGTCCGACGACGACGGTTGTAGTGGTTGTTGATTACAAATTATACTAATATAATTAATTACGAATTGTACTAACGTTTTACTAATTCACAAGTTACAATTGTAATTAATTACAAAATTGAAATAAAGTTACAATTGTAATTAATTACAAATTTGAAATAAGTTATAATTGTATTTTCGACGGTGGTTATGGCGGTGGCTAATTAAAAATTAGGTGGCGATTGGTGGTAGTGGTGGTGATGGTGATGGTAATTAATTGCAATTGTAGTTAAATTTACAATTGTAACTAATTACATATTGAAATAAAGTTATAATTATAATTAATTACAAAACTGAAATAAGTTACTACTGTATTTTCGACGTTGTGGCAGTGAGTGGTTACAAATTAGGTTGTGATCGGTGGTGGTGGTGGTGGTGGTGGTGGTGGTGGTGGTGATTAATTACAATTTAATTAAAATTATAATTACAATTGTAACAAATTACAAATTGAAATAAAGTTACAGTTGTAATTAATTACAAAACAGAAATAAGTTACTATTGTATTTATAACGTTGTGGCGGTGACTGGTTACAAATTTGATGGTGATCGGTGGTGGCGATAGCGGTGGTAATTAATTACAATTTTTATTAAAATTACAAATTGAAATAAAGTTATAATTGTAATTAATTACAAAACTCAAATAAGTTGTTATTGTATTTTCGACGGTAGTCCGACGACGGCGGTTGCAGTGGTTGTTGATTACAAATTATACTAATATAATTAATTACGAATTATGAATTGCACTAATGTTTTACTAATTCACAAGTTACAATTGTAATTAATTACAAAATTGAAATAAGTTATAATTGTATTTTCGACGGTGGATATGGCCATGGCTAATTAAAAATTAGGTGGCGATTGGTGGTAAGGGTGGTGATGGTGATGGTGATGGTGATGGTAATTAATTACAATTGTAGTTAAATTTACAATTGTAACTAATTACATATTGAAATAAAGTTATAATTGTGATTAATTACAAAACTGAAATAAGTTACTATTGTATTTCCGACGTTGTGGCAGTGACTGGTTACAAATTAGGTGGTGATCGGTGGTGGTGGTAGTGGTGGTGGTAATTAATTATAATTATAATTATAATTATAATTACAAATGTAACAAATTACAAATTGAAATAAAGTTATAGTTGTAATTAATTACAAAACTGAAATAAGTTACTATTGTATTTATGACGTTGTGGCGGTGACTGGTTACAAATTTGGTGGTGATCGGTGGCGGTGGCGGTGGTAATTAATTACAATTTTAATTAAAATTACAAATTGAAATAAAGTTACAATTGTAAATAATTACAAAATTCAAATAAGTTGTTGTTGTATTTTTGACGGTAGTCCGACGACGACGGTTGTAGTGGTTGTTGATTACAAATTATACTAATATAATTAATTACGAATTACGAATTGCACTAATGTTTTACTAATTCACAAGTTACAATTGTAATTAATTAAAAAAATGAAATAAAATTACAATTGTAATTAATTACAAAACCTTATTTCTGATTGTAAAAGAATACCTGATTTTGAAAATTATTTTGATACTTTTGTAATTAGTTACAAATCACCTGATTTCAAAAAAATTTCATACTTAAATGTGTGTAATTGTGTACTTAACCCTTCATAAAACGTCATGATTTTGTAATAGGCTGGACCTAACCCTAAAACGAGTTAATGGGCAATGTCTTGGGCCTTATATCCTAGAAAATCAAGATAATGATGTAATTAAACTCTCTTTACCTAAAAGAGAATCTAATTCACTTAAGGAGTATTCCTATAAGGTAACCTCTTTTAATTAAGAATTCTTTTCTCACCAGAATAGGAAAACTTAATATGATTCTTATAAACAGATCTCCTTCGTTCACGATTACACACACAATATTCATATTTTTCATAAGTTCTTGAATATTCTCTATATTATTCTCTCATTCTCCAGAATACTAATTCTTACACCGGAGGGGCGACGAGGACATCCTTCGTTGCCTTTTTTGCAGCTTCTTTGGAGGCTTGGATCATCTTCTCCAACAAAATTAGGGATGGCAATGGGTCGCCCCGCCCCGTGACTGTTCACGGGGCAGGGCGGGTCGGGGTGACCTACCCGCCCCGCCCCGCCAATGACCCGAATTTTTTTTTTCAAAACTGGTAATGAAATTTTAGGTAAAAACTTAGGTGTCGAACTAGTTAAAGTTTTTAAGTTTGAACTGTAAAGATAATATGTATATATTTGAAGAAGAAAAAAAAGTAATAAACAACATAATGGTAAGTGTCATAATGTGTTTCGTATTTTTAATATTATTTTAATTATTTTAAGACATTAAATATATTTTTATATTAAAAAAAAATAGATTTTTACCCTTAAAAAAATCGGATTAGGCGGGGCCTAGGTGAGATTAGGCGCGTTTAATCCCTCTTAGGCGTGGCTTGGTGGTCAAAAAAATGATGACCGCATTTTTACGCGCATACCACTTATTCGACGCGTTTTGGCCACGCATCGCGCCTAAGCAGCGCATTTTAGAACACTGTCTAAAACAAATAAAATACAGAAAATTTAACTGCCTAAATAAACGGCATGGATTGGTTTTTTGCCGAGGCCCAAGTCGGAATTCACTTGAACAAAATTAGAGAGCATAAGATATGTCGCCAAGAGGCCCTCAGGGCACATCTCCAAGTGGCAAAGGGGATGGGTGGTAAGTGCTCAGCGCAGCTGTGTGCTTGGTTCGATTCCCCGCAAGGTGGAATTGGCCTTGTGGCAAGCGGGAGTTATTGAGCGTTTCTCATGCTTACCATAAGCCCTTCCACCCTGGCTCCTTGGAGGTATAACTTGGATTTACCTTCCCGAACCAATGACCTTGGGCGTGGTCGGTTTGGGCCCTCAGGGTGTGGGCTACACCTTTTTTTTTAGATATGTCGCCAAGAGAAAAAAAAAAAGGGAAGCACCCACCCACCTCCACACTCTCTGAAATCTTTGACGTCGGAAAGCTTCGAAGAACATCGAGGAAGGGTACCTCTGCCGTCATCGCCGCGTAGCAACCGTGCCACGCGCAGGCGACAACTTGGTTGAATCTCGTTACACCAATCGTCGGGAAGTGACCGAGAGGAGGCGGCAACATTCATTCGACCGATTGTCGCCGCTGCCATCGCCATAACAGGCCATGGGCAGTAGTCGAAACACTGCTACGTCACAAGCAGGTCGAAGGTGAGATCGAGGCGCCTAGATCTTAAAACCTAAAACCATAGCGGCACCTTTACGTCCGCTGCTACCACGGTCAAGGCGAGTTCGCAGTACCCAAGGTGCTGCCATCAATCGTCGAAAAAAACGGTGACACGGACAGTTGCTACCGCATCCCTTCCTTCCTCCAGCGGTTGTCATGGAAATTTTTGGTGAAATTGCATTACAGGTCCTCTTTCTGTGAAGATGGTGAAAAATAGCCCAAATCCCAGGTTTCCATGGTGTGTCAATATCGTTCAACAGAATGGTCGATTCAAGCGAATAGAGAATTTAACGGGCACGTTAGATGCTCAATGAAATGATTTAGCCAAATTGTTTCTCACCCAATGGTTGGAAGCAAGTACGCTGGTAAAAACTCCTCCAACTCGATCCCAGACTTAGTTTGGGGGCTTGCCTCAATTCATTATTTGGACTTGAGTTGTAAATTGTAATTCCCTTTCCGGGCCACTGCCATCATCTTTGGCGAGATTGACAAGTCACTGCTGCCCAACCGCCTCCATTCCTCCATTTACAGCTCAGGAGCTGCATGCTACCATCAGAGTGTTACCTCCACAAGATTGTTACTTTTCTACACTAAGAAATAATGTCCGCTCATGTACATGGGGAGCTGCCATTGGTTGCAATTATAGTGTTGAGCGATATTGTTGCATTGTGAAGAAAGGAGGTGGAATTATAAATCTTGAACCTTGTCTCACACATTCTTCTACTTTGGAACCTACTCTTGCTCCAATGGCTGTGGAATGCACAATGACTACAAGGGCTGCAGCTTCGGGAATTTTCATTACTGTTGTTGAAATTTAGTTTTTATGCATGTGTAAACACTTAGGTACCCCATAGATGCAGGCTCAGTTGGAATTTCTCCCTCATTCTTAAATTTATGTACTCTACTATTTTATATTAGCATATAATTAGATACAAAACCTAAAAATTTAATGATATAGGATCTTAAGTTGTTGATACTTGGGCTTATATGTCTGTCGTTAAATCACCCGCTCATAAAATGTTTTTCAGCTCTATATCCTTTCCAGATCACAGTAACTTAAATGTTTCTCTGGTTAGATGTAGGATCTTACAATCACATTGTCCTACGATTTTATCCTAAACTATAGGTTTCCAATTCTGTAATGATTTGCATATTCTCTATTATATAATATAGTGATCCTATTGTTCATTTGTTGAAGCTAGAAGCTCACATAAGTCCCTTTAAAACTTCCAAGGCAATGCTTTCTGGTGACATTGTTGTTAGGATTCCTATGTTTCCTTCATTGTGTTTTTCCTATCAGTATGTGACTTCTGTTGGGAAAGGTATGTTTCAATTTTAGTTTGGGATGCCTTTTCAATTCTTATTGAACAAAAATTTAAGGTTATTTTGCTTTCATATTAGCCAAATAGCCGTAGAAATTTAAAAGTCTTTCATTCTTCATCTTCCCCAACTTGGTTCACTTTTTAAAGTAATATGACTCAAGGGTAGACATAGAGAGCCAATTTCACAACTACACATGGTAACTTGGATCCAAAATTCTTACGGATCACTATTGCAATTCATGTTGATCCTAGTCGAAATTTGCTTTTGAGTTCGGATAAAGAACAACAGAACTTCCTACTTACATGGCTCCAACTCTCTTCTTTCAACTACTATCTATGCATCATTGTTCATTTTGCAAAATTCTGCACTTAAGACTTACTTGGTTGAGCCTCTTGTCATTGTGTTATTACTTCCTTGTTGGCATTAATAAAAGAGGAGATATTAAGATGCTTTCATTCACTTCCTTCCATCGAAGAATGGAATGCTTTTAAAGCCATATCGTTAGTTACTTGACATTTTATTGGATTTGATAAAGTTGCAATAACCTTAATTTGACATCAATTTATGTCCCTCGTGCTAGATTTGGATAAAACACCTCAATTATGGTGCAATATGGCCCCCAATCATGATTGTTGAGCCTTTTTTTATCGTAGCCGCCGAAGCAACTACCGCTTAATGCTGAGTAAGGATTTCCTCAGGTCCTCGTTCATTTCTGGATCTACTCAAGAAATTGCAAAAATAAGGTGTACTCTAGCCCTCTTCACTAGTCCAATAATCCTTGCATAAATGTTGATCATGTGTTAGAACTCCAAAATTTTACAATCCCAAGTTATTTGTGGTTAGTGCTAAATAAATAGCTAGTCAACTCTAAATAGGATTATTTATCTTCGCCCAATCTAATAATCTATTCGTTAAGCTAAGATTATTTGATTAAATTTACAATAGCTTGTGCACAAAATTTATTGTGGTATGTGAAAAATATGCTTTCCGATCATAGGATAATTGTTGGTTCCAATATTTCTTAGAACAAACCAAGAGCTACGACTGTAGCGACCAAGAATTTTTACGCGATTAATAATTATTTTAATAGAAAATCGTGTCGCTACTATTTCACCCATTTTTATTAAGTTAACGCCACGACGTATTCGTATAGCCAAGTCAAGAAATAATCGAGATCGTTCGATTTTAAATTAAATTCCGAATTTCTAAAAATATCTCCATTCTCTTGATTTAAAGTATATTAAGTCTAAGTACTTAATTCAATGTTATCCCAATATTTATTTGTACAAAAATTACTTTTATTATTTAAATTAAGAAAATATATGCAAGCATGAGAGGTTCCATTATATGTAATCATGAAGAGCATAATATTTGTATAAATATGGAAAAGTATATGAATGATTTATATACTCCATTATATATAATCATGAAGAGCATAATATTTGTATAAATATGGAAAAGTATATGAATGATTGATAAGACTCCATTATATGTAATCATGAAGAGCATAATATTTGTATAAAAAATGGAAAAGTATATGAATGATTTATATACTCCATTATATATAATCATGAAGAGCATAATATTTGTATAAATATGGAAAAGTATATGAATGGTTGATAAGACTCCATTATATGTAATCATGAAGAGCATAATATTTGTATAAATATGGAAAAGTATATGAATGGTGCTTTACTTTAAGAAAATGATGTGTTAAAATTAATAGAATTGAATGATTATGTTTACAATATGCCAACTTTATACATCTATTTAAACCCATCTCTTTTACACACAACTCTACACATATACACTTATTTTCAATCTCTTGACAAAATCCACAAGTAAGAGAAATTCAAGGTGGTCAAGAAAGTTTTGGTCCATTTACTACTACACTTCATTTTAATCTTTTAAAAGGTAAGTATATCTTATGTTTTTATGAAAAGTAAGTATGTTTTTATGAAATGTAAGTATATCTTATGTTTTTATGAAAAGTAAGTATGTTTTTATGAAATGTAAGTATATCTTATGTTTTTATGAAAAGTAAGTATGTTTTTATGAAATGTAAGTATATCTTATGTTTTTATGAAAAGTAAGTATGTTTTTATGAAATGTAAGTATATCTTATGTTTTTATGAAAAGTAAGTATGTTTTTATGAAATGTAAGTATATCTTATGTTTTTATGAAAAGTAAGTATGTTTTTATGAAATGTAAATATACCTTATGTTTTTATGAAAAGTAAGTATATTTTTATGAAAGGTATTACCTTATGTTTTTATGAAAAGTAAGTATGTTTTTATGAAAGGTAAATATACCTTATGTTTTTACGAAAATGTTTGGATCATTACTATGAAATCAATCTCACAAGATTGCTATGGGTCTCATATGATATGTTTATGATTATGCTAAGGGGACCGGAGTTTAGTAGCGCTACACATAAGAATTCTTGCCATCTAAGTTCGGTAAAATTATTGTGTCTCTCTATGTTTATGAGTATTTCGATCCTATCCTATGTTATGATGAAAATGATCCATATGCTTTCAAAAGAAAATTTATGCTTGGTATACTTACTGGGATTTTATAAATCTCACTCCACGATATTTACCATTTTCAGATAATTGAAGGTTCGAGGCGGTCAACATGGAAGTGGCAAAAGTGGTTAAGATTGATGAGATAATTATGTTGAACTTTATGTAAGAAAATTATGTTCTATTTTTATTCACAAATAAAATTATGGGATTCTAATTATTCTTTTGAATAATTTTACATTACTATTTAAGTCTCGATAATATGATAAGAGTCACTTTTAGTGGCACTCGAATGGTCGAGAATTCGGGTCGTCACAGTTGGTATCAGAGAAAAGAGTTTTAAAAACGATTCTGTAGATTTTTGAAATTTTATTTCTTTAAAAAAAAAAAAAAAATCACTATTCACGTGAACAGTAAAACGACGTGCTATTCATGATGAACAGTGAACGAAATCACTATTCATTATAAAAAAAAAAAAAGTTGAATTTTCACATGTCAAGTATGGTTATGATTTTGAAAAGCATGATGAAATTTGATGTGCGAATTTCAAGGACAAAATTCATTTTAAGCAAGGGAGTTTGTAATGTCCTGAAAATTTTATGGAATATAATTAGTTAGTGATATGATGTTTATATTGATGTCTTTGATAAATTTCTAGAAGTTCGGGGACTAAAGGAAAAATAAGATTTGACGATAAATTTTATTTGAGTTAAGTTATTAATTATTGATGGGGAGATAATTACTATATCGATATTGGATTTGTTTTGAAGACTGTGATTAATTAGGAATTATGATTCAAGAAAATGTTGATTTGGATACAACCACATTAAATTATTGTTGATTAAAGGAAAATAAGATTATATGAAATATTTTAACTCATCACTCTACTATGTCACTCTCCACGTATTGACTCCTCGAACCAGGTATGTTATATGCTTTGCAAGTCATTTACGATTTTATTAAGACATGTTAAGTATGAAATCTTCATATGTTATGAATCTTTAAGTGAAATATACATGTTGAGTATGATATGAATTGATAGAAGCCTGAATTTTAATTTATTCCTTTTAATGTAGAATCATGAGACATAGAGGATATTGATATGAATTTTGGTTCATATTAAGCTTAGTAAGACTGACTAAATTAGAAAAATAAGTTGGTTTGTAACTTTTGCCAAAAATATATGGAATAATATATTAAACAAACAAAATTAATAATGAATTCGTACAATAATTTATCCCTTTATCACTACCTTTGTGTAAAAACAAGGGAAAAACTGTGGATGGTTATTAGTACTTCCTCTTCAAGTTTCAATTCTCGGTTCAATAATTTATCCCTTTATCACTACCTTTGCTTAAAAGCAAGGAAAAACTGTGGATGATTATTGGTACCACTCTTCAAGTTTCAATTCTGAAAAAAAAAAATTCGGAAAGAAAAGAAAGAAAGAGAACGGGTGTTGAGCATAATGGGAATAATATGACTTAAGAATAATTTTCATAATAATTGTTGTCCTCGAGTTTAGAAATGATGAACCTTAAATGGACTTTGCATAATTGATTTTAGACATGGCACTAAGTATAAGAAGTCAACAGAAATGATTAGAAATATGTTCAGATTATCTATCATTTAGATTTAATGAGAAATAGCGAGCCAATTTTATGAAGTTTTATGAGATGTTAAGATTATAAGTGATATGATTTTAATGAGACTTTTATGAGAAGCATTATGAAGTTAGAGATTTAAAGATTTGGTTATTGGGAATTAAGTAATGGCTATTATGTTGAGTAAGTGAATTATGCCTCTATATTGAAGAGAAATTTATTATGAACTTTGGCCTTGTGATTAAATTTTGGGAATATGATTTATAACTTATAAATATAAGTATGAGTAATCTTTTGAGCCAATTAAGGTATGGAAGGAAGTGATATTGTGATATTGAAAAATATGATTTGAAATTGTTATGTTGAGGAATTATGAATTGAATTATGGGATATTTTTTTGATGATATTGAAGTGTTGGAATCGTTTTCAATATTTTTAGATCGTTGTGATCAAATGTGGAGTTATTTATTATTGTGAGTTATGAAGTATGCTTATGGTTTGGGATAAGTCCAAATTACAAGGGAGACTCTGTCCAGAATTTTATCATTTGGAATTAAGAGCATGATATGATAAGCATCCACTAAAGGAATTAAGGTTAGACATGCAAGTTCATTTACATCACAAACGAGATTTAGTAGATGATAGCAGAGATTTTATTATTTTCTCATAAGGAGAACACACAAAGAGTCACACTGGAAAAGAAATACATGAAACACGCAAAAGCAAAAGAAAGCAACATGGGAAATTCCTCAAATTGAGAGATGTGTTTCCGGAGTAACCGTATCCTACCACCTCTGACCTTTTGAGGAAATAAAGAAACCTTCAAAGAGGTGTGTTTCGAGAGTAAGAATACTCCGTAATCTACCACCTGGAACCTTTGAGGTACACACAAGATTTAAACATTAAGGAAATCCTAGGAAATTAGAGGGGTGTCTCGAGAGTAAGAATACTCCGTACTCTACCCCCACCTATTCTAAGATTCATAAAGTTAAGTTTACATTAACCGGACTCCATTTTCGCTTGATTCCCCTTCCTTGCGACCAATCTATCTTAACTCCTGCTGGATCTTGTATTGAGATATATGACTGCAGCTTATCCAGTAGTTCATCAATAGTAGGAGCAGAAATAAGGAGCCTTCTGGAAAATGGAGAGATGAATCCCTGTTCCACAGCATAATCAAGAAAGGTTAACAAACCATCAAAGAAATTGTTAACATTCAGAAGCCCAATAGGCTTAGTATGGAGACCTAGTTGAGCCCACGAGGTAATGTTAAAGATTTCTTCTAAGGTACCAAAACCTCCGGGCAGGGCTATAAAGGCATCAGAACCATATAGCATACAAGTTATGCGTTCATGGATGGATAAGGTTTGAACTTCATGCTCTCGTGTTTTGCCTGCAACATCTACCAAAGGGACAGGTATGACACCGATTACTTTTGATTTCTCTGCAAGAGCAGATTGGGAAACACAACCCATTAGACCACTGCTACCACCCCCATACACAAGAGTGATACCTTTTTCCCCCAGTTTCTTTCCAAGATCTACGGCCGCTTCTAGATAACTGAAGCCTTTCCCCACTTTTGATCCACAAAATACACAAATAGTTTTGATCTGTCGAAGTTTTGGTGCTTCCATCTTTGATAGTATAGAAGAGAAAACTTACGAAGAAGATGTGATTTTGGGATGCCTGAACTATGAAATATGTTTGGCTATTTAAAGCCGGAAAAATTTACTGTTTTTGATTGATTATGAAAAAGTAAAGATTTACTTTTGACAAAATCGGCCAACTTTTGACTGTTTTACCAAAGATATCACCTTTCGGTGATTTATTTCCAGCTTTATCAAAACTCGAGAAAGGAAAATATATTTTATTTCCAAAACGCGTGAAAGAAAACAGCAAAATATTTTAAATGTGTATCAAGAGATTTACCTTATATCATTGTTGAACTGCCAGAAGCCTCATTTTGTAAAACAGACTGGCAAACAGGATCTTTTGCTATTATATTTTGGAGACTATAACGATTTTTGTCCTCGTTAAACTGAGCGTATAAGGAGAGAAGTTCACGTTGCACATAACCACTTGGGTGCGTCTCAAGAGTCAGTCGAATATCATCCAAAGACTCCTTACTCAGTCCACCCTTTATGAATTTGATTTTATCATCCCGATTAGTAGAAGAATATCCTACTGTTTTGCAACGAGTATCACAGTTCCAACGAGCATATTTGTAGCAACCATTCAGCCTTTTTGCTCTTCGTTTCTTTGCGAAGGTGCTTTTGCCTAAACCAGGCATGTGCTTTGGAAATGTCATAGGTAATTCACCAGATAGTCGAACCTTTGCTTCGATCAACCAGCGAACATCTTCTGAAACACCATGAGCCATCAGCAACCTCAATCTTTCGAGTCTTATTCGATAGATTTTCCTCAGATCATTCATTGGAAGACTGTAATAATACTTGCGAATGTTTGTAAGAATGATATCCATGTTTTTGATGGATCTAACATCTTCCCCGCATGAACTATTTAAAAGCATTAAGGATCAGAGGGAATCCGCGTGATATTGATTCCAGCAAGAAAGCGCGGAATAGAATAATGGAAAAGAGGGAACAAGAGTTTATGCGCCGTTTACTTTCTTGATAAAAGGAAGATTTGATGATGACGGGATTTGAGATATGGAATATTTTCTTGGATTTTTGGGTACTGATATTTTGATATAATAATCAAGGTATAGAAATAATACGGGGATACGTGAAAGTGAAATAAGGACTGTATTGAATCAGGATTAATAAGTTTGTGCAAGTGAAAGGAATACCTTACGGGAAATGTTATGATATTTGAGTTAAGAATTTTAATTATTTGGGAGATATTTGTTTATTGAATTTTGCAGAAATTTTGGGTTACAAATATTGGAAAGATAAACTGATGATTATGTTGATATGTGAATAACATGTTTGGGTATATTACATAGAGAATATTCAGGTAATCGTTTTAATTATTTTGGGATATTTGGTGATAAGAATAAATGACAAATTATTATGGTATGATATGTTAGTAAAGATTTATTGAAATTTTAGAGATATTAATACGAATATTTGAGGTCACATGATACGATGATAAATGACAAGTTACATGAATACTACAAGATATGATGAAATATCACATACGATTGGGAATTTTCATTTTGATTCAGAAGAATTTATGAGTAGACATATGTCTATTATTGATAGAAAAGTCCATGTCTTAAGAAAACAAATTGATGCATTTAGTCAAAGTCCAGTGGGTTAAATATGGTTGGGTTAAATATGGTAGCGGTGATGCTACATAAGAAGAAGAAGAAGAGATTCTGATTAAGTGTTCAGAAATCATAAGATCAAGTAAGATTAATTTCGAGGACGAAATTATTTTAAGGGGGTAAGTTTGTAGCGACCAAGAATTTTTACGCGATTAATAATTATTTTAATAGAAAATCGTGTCGCTACTATTTCACCCATTTTTATTAAGTTAACGCCACGACGTATTCGTATAGCCAAGTCAAGAAATAATCGAGATCGTTCGATTTTAAATTAAATTCCGAATTTCTAAAAATATCTCCATTCTCTTGATTTAAAGTATATTAAGTCTAAGTACTTAATTCAATGTTATCCCAATATTTATTTGTACAAAAATTACTTTTATTATTTAAATTAAGAAAATATATGCAAGCATGAGAGGTTCCATTATATGTAATCATGAAGAGCATAATATTTGTATAAATATGGAAAAGTATATGAATGATTTATATACTCCATTATATATAATCATGAAGAGCATAATATTTGTATAAATATGGAAAAGTATATGAATGATTGATAAGACTCCATTATATGTAATCATGAAGAGCATAATATTTGTATAAAAAATGGAAAAGTATATGAATGATTTATATACTCCATTATATATAATCATGAAGAGCATAATATTTGTATAAATATGGAAAAGTATATGAATGGTTGATAAGACTCCATTATATGTAATTATGAAGAGCATAATATTTGTATAAATATGGAAAAGTATATGAATGGTGCTTTACTTTAAGAAAATGATGTGTTAAAATTAATAGAATTGAATGATTATGTTTACAATATGCCAACTTTATACATCTATTTAAACCCATCTCTTTTACACACAACTCTACACATATACACTTATTTTCAATCTCTTGACAAAATCCACAAGTAAGAGAAATTCAAGGTGGTCAAGAAAGTTTTGGTCCATTTACTACTACACTTCATTTTAATCTTTTAAAAGGTAAGTATATCTTATGTTTTTATGAAAAGTAAGTATGTTTTTATGAAATGTAAGTATATCTTATGTTTTTATGAAAAGTAAGTATGTTTTTATGAAATGTAAGTATATCTTATGTTTTTATGAAAAGTAAGTATGTTTTTATGAAATGTAAGTATATCTTATGTTTTTATGAAAAGTAAGTATGTTTTTATGAAATGTAAGTATATCTTATGTTTTTATGAAAAGTAAGTATGTTTTTATGAAATGTAAGTATATCTTATGTTTTTATGAAAAGTAAGTATGTTTTTATGAAATGTAAATATACCTTATGTTTTTATGAAAAGTAAGTATATTTTTATGAAAGGTATTACCTTATGTTTTTATGAAAAGTAAGTATGTTTTTATGAAAGGTAAATATACCTTATGTTTTTACGAAAATGTTTGGATCATTACTATGAAATCAATCTCACAAGATTGCTATGGGTCTCATATGATATGTTTATGATTATGCTAAGGGGACCGGAGTTTAGTAGCGCTACACATAAGAATTCTTGCCATCTAAGTTCGGTAAAATTATTGTGTCTCTCTATGTTTATGAGTATTTCGATCCTATCCTATGTTATGATGAAAATGATCCATATGCTTTCAAAAGAAAATTTATGCTTGGTATACTTACTGGGATTTTATAAATCTCACTCCACGATATTTACCATTTTCAGATAATTGAAGGTTCGAGGCGGTCAACATGGAAGTGGCAAAAGTGGTTAAGATTGATGAGATAATTATGTTGAACTTTATGTAAGAAAATTATGTTCTATTTTTATTCACAAATAAAATTATGGGATTCTAATTATTCTTTTGAATAATTTTACATTACTATTTAAGTCTCGATAATATGATAAGAGTCACTTTTAGTGGCACTCGAATGGTCGAGAATTCGGGTCGTCACAACGACCAAGGCTCAAAATGGAAAGTTCTTGGTACAATCCTTGTAAAATCATTATGATTTATGAGTAATATGCCTAAAAGATTACAATCAATTAATTATTGATCTTTGTGAAAATCGTGAAAGCCTCATAATATGTTAATATGACGATTAAATTGATGAAATTCGATTGTAATTTTGGTCTCGTTATTCACACGACCTCAAGTATGATCAGATCAATAATACACGAGTTGAACTCAACTGCTTGCTAAATTTGAAGTTATTTGATTCGTTCCCATATAGCCTGGAAATTAGCTTAGTTAAGTAATAAATTATAAAGTGACTCACATAGTGACCAATTATATAAAATATCATATTTATGGACACACTTAATATACTTTAGCATGACCTTCCTGAATACAATCTACATTGATTAAAATGCTCCAACCATTTTTTTCATCAGCTAATCATATTAATTGGAAAAAGATTTGCTTTGAATTAATTAAATTCCCCCTAAAATAGGCTTGGGCTTATTACTCGATATAAGCTCGACTTATTCTTTGCCTAAACATAAGCTTGAGCTCATTACTTAACATGAGCTCGGCTTATTAATTCTTAACATAAGCTTGAGCTTATTATTTCTTAAACATGAGCTCGGCTTATTGCTTTTTAACATAAGTTAACGATTATTACTTAACATAATCTATTCCTTGCTTAAAAATATCAATAGGTTCTATTATCAATGCAAGCCATAATCCCTCGTCAATCTGAGTTTAGCTTCTATGCCCTCAAGTCACCTAACGAAAACAACTGTGATAATTGTAGTAAGCCTACCATACAATCACATTGGGACCAGTTTACAAGGCCGACCACAAAGCATGACTTTACAAAATTATTTCCTCACAAATAATTTACAATGTCTCATATGACAAGACATTACAAATTATTTCTTCGCAAATAATTTACAATGTCTCATATGGCAAGGCGTTACAAATTATTTCCTCGCAAATAATTTACAATGTCTCATATGATAAGGCGTTAAATTATTTCCTTACAAATAATTTACAATGTCTCATATGGTATGACGTTACAAATTATTTCATCGCAAATAAATCACAAGGTCGACCAAAATGTCCAACCTGATGAATTAATTTAGCACGAGTAATTTACAGGGTCGACCATCATGCCCGGCCTCACAGATTACTTCCCTATAAAGAGTTTATAAAGACGGCCTACCTGCCGACCTATCAAACTATTTCTTTTTTACACAAAGTTATGGATTTGATCCCTTCTTTTTACAAAAAGTCTACAAGGTCGGCCCACTTGCCCGACCTATTTTCTTAAATTATACAAGGTCAAGGGTTTGACCCCTTCTTAGTGCAAAATGTTTACGAGGTTGGCCTAAATGCCCGACCTGACCAACAATTTCCTTAAATTACAGTCAAATAATTTAGATGGTTGGTCACATGGAACAACTTTAACTATTTGCTCCAAAAACATGAAGTCAAGGACTTGACTACTTCTTTGTATAAATTATTTACAAGGTCGGCCTTGCTCGACCTTACAAATTATTTTCCATGAATTCACAAAGTCAAAAGCTTGGCCACTTCTTTGTGTAAATCATGTACAGGGTTGGTGTAATGCCCCGAGTTCTGAATACCCGGTTCAACACGTCATTTTCTGGTCTAAATTTAAAAATAATAATCTAGCGGAAGAAATATTTGAAATTCATTTTTGTCAACAATAAATAAACTGTAATGGTCGATAAAATTGAAAACATCTTGGAAAAACAATTCGAACCATTAATTTTTGTAAAGCAGTTGACAATGTCACAACTTCTCGAATAACTGAAATTCTCAAAATTATCCAATGTTTGAAAATACGGAAAACATTAAAGTAAGACATCTCAACAATTTAATGGTTATTGCCACCATCATCCATTACTTGCCACCCTCTCCGAGATCTGCAAATGTTGTTAAAATAGACATGAGCATTTCATAGAAATACTCAGTAGACTCATCGCCCATTAATTAATCTACAATATAATTGAACACATAAATGCATGCTCTTTAGAAACATAGGGTGTGGGTAGTCTCTTCTTGTGCAGTAAAGCACTTGGCTTCTTTCGAAAATCATAGGCTCTTTAGAAAATCGGGTGTTGGTAGTCTCGTCTCGTGCTCATGAGGCACGTATGTTATGCATAACATCATCATTTCTTGTAGCGGATTGGGCTCCCTCAAGGGGCCTTTTCCCAATCTTGCCCGCATACTCATATCATACTCATATCATCATTATTCCTGACGAGGGAATACAGGCTCGTTTTCATAAAAATGACTTTTCACAAGTCACATAACATACACATTCACATGCAATCATAATTTAAATCAATTAATAGGGGCGAGTCTACCTTAAACTTGACGAGTGTGGTTGAGCGGGAAACGACTTCCATTCTTTAATTCTCCGTACGCTTCGTCTAGCCAATTAGAAGATTTAGTCGAATTAGTCTTTTGAAATTTATAGTTAAAATGATAAATTACAATTTAGGGACTGAAATCGACTTTTTGAAAGTTTAGGGACCAAAATGATTACTTTTAAAACTTGGGTTTAAAATCAAATGGATTAAATCAGCAAGGACTGAAATGATAAGTTTGAAGCTAAAAGGGCTGGAAAAACTCATTTAAAACTTAAGGGACTGATTTTGATGATTTGAAACCAAAAGGGACTGAATTGAAATAATTTGGAACATGGGGACTAAATTTGCAATTTCTGAAAAATCAAATAAAATCAGGTTTATCTTCTCTTTCTTCCCATTATTCAGACGAGAGAGAGAGAGAGAAAGGACGCGAGAGGGAAGGAGGCACACTGACTCGCCAAGGTTCGACCCATTCAGCCGACGAGTTGCCGGCGAAATACCGGCGCAGATCAGCGGCGAGCAACTGCAACGTAGGGTTAAGATTTTTGAGAGGATTAGGTGCAGTTTTGGGTGCGAGAAAACGGCGTGAAACCGAAGCTAAAATTCGCGGTTCTTCCGGTGGAAATCAGGCCAGAGCTCGGTCGAATTAAAGTAAGGTTCGGGGCTTCGATTCTTCTCAGTTTTGGGTTTTTAATTTGGGTTTTGTTGACTTTGGACAGTAGGCGATTTGGGAAAAGGGGTGGTGTTCGATGCAGTGGTTTGGCCGTGTGTTTGGTGATAACAGTTGAGGGGTGGTGAGATTTACATAGTGGTGCAGGTGGTTAGGTGGTGGCTCCTTGACGGATTAGTGGTTGTTCCGGCAGTGGTGGTGGAATGGCCAGCTTGATGGCCGATTGCATTGGAGTTGGGGAAATGGTGTTGATTGATGATGATGCTAATTGTTTGATGCAGACGGTGGTTGTGTTGGACTTGTGGCGTGGTGGTGAGAGTAAACGAGGTTGCTGGGAATTTGGGTTGGTTTGGCAGTGATGGAACTGCAGGTGATTTGGGACGAGGCTGCCGTGTTTGATGAATTGAGACTTGATCAGGCAGTGGTGGTATTGTGGCTGGATGGCAAATGGTTTTTTTTTTTTCCTGGAATTGAAAATGGATGAAGCTTAAATGGCTGCGAAGGGGTTATGGTGTATTGATGAGTGCAGACAGGGAGGCTGGAAATGGAGCCGTTACAGGTGACAGGGATTTGGAACGGTCATGTGGAAAAGAAAACGTGTGGGGGTGAGGTGATGATGGTGTTTTGTGGAATCTAGGTAGGTGGAGAGTTAGGTTGTAATGGGGTGGAGAAAGTGGAGTTAGTGGGGAAAATTTATGTAGGATTAATTTTGATTATGATAAATATTGGACTAATAATAAATTTGAGAATAAATAAATATTGGGATAAAAATTGAAATTCGTATTTTGGACTTGAAATAATTTAGATAAGGAAAATTTGAATTTAAAATGATTTTGAAAATAATACTTTGAATAAATAATTAAAATAACAAAATTTTAGAAATTCGGACATTTAATTTAAAATCGAATGAATTTAACATTTCTCGACTTGGCTAGACGAATCCGTCGCGGCGTTAACTTCAAAATAATGGGTGAGATAGTAGCAACAAGATTTTCTGAATATTAAAATAATTATTAATTGCGTAAAAATTCTTGGTCGCTACAACCTTACCCCCTTAAAATAATTTCGTCCTCGAAATTTAAATTTACTTGTTCTTATGATATCTTGAATATTCTCTATATTATTCTCTCCTTCTACATAATACTAATTCTTACACTGGAGGGGCGACAAGGGCATCCCTAGTTGCCTTTTTTTGTAGGTTCTTTGGAGGCTTGGATCATCTTCTCCAACAAAATATCATCCTTTGGCCTTACCACGTCAAGGTCAGAAAAATTACCGAAATAATTACTTCTCATGACCCGTATACTTGCGGAGATATTTCGTATCGCAAAATATTAGTGAACAAAAATTGATAAAATATGTGATTGAAAAGTCGTGAATTCATAAAATATGTGGTTGAGACTGATTTTTGACTTTGATTTAAATTTAAATTTTCATTTATACCAAATAGAGGCTAAATGACGAAGTGAGAAATATGACATGATTTTTTTTTTAATCTAAAATAAAACTATAATAATTAATCAGCAGAAAACTTGAAATTTATTGAGAATCTCACTCAAATAATAAAAAGATAAAAGAGAGATAAATATGAATTTGTAAAATATTTCTTCATGTAACATATAAAAATAAAAAAATTACGGAATAATGGAATTGTAACATTTTGGATTTGAGTCTATATGATTATTATATTCTCAACATATACAATATAAACAATGAAATTTGAGTATACAATTCAATTTTTGAAATTTTGAATATTGTAATATTTTAAGTATTATTACTTGAAATAATATATTATAATCATAATAATATTTATCAAAATGACAGAATTGTATTTTTCTTTTTTAGTACTAAGCCTGTGTTTGGCATTGTAAAAAAACAAAATTTTCGTAGATTTTGATAAAAAATGATGAGATGTGCGATTGAAAAGTTGTGAACCTCATAAAATGTGTAATTAAGATTAAATATTGACTTTGAATTAGATTAAAATATGTTGACACATAAAAATACCCAATTCGAGGGTCAGACATAAAGATCCGAAAATGAAAGTCTGTTACAAATGAAAGGGTGATGTAGAGGAAGCTGTTCGATTGAGCGATCACTAGAGTACCTGGGTGATTGAACGACCACAAGGGCGATTGGGCGATCAAGTCGTTTAGGAATGAAAGAGCAGTTCTTACAACTTATCCCACAAACCACATGTTTATCTACAAACGGTTTTCACATAATAAGCGATTGAAGAAGATCATGGAAGTTACTTAGTACAAAGTAGTGGATGTTAGTTACCCAGAGAAGTAGGTGACGATTATGCAACATGGTGAACGACGGTTACTACATGCAAGTTACAAAGTGAAGGCGGAAAATTAGAGATTCAAACAATAGTATGTAGTTTATTTTGATGTGTGTATATAGTAGAATTTTAGATGTTTAGGGGCCCCAATCAATCAACTCTCAAATAGAGAACTATACAATTTTCAGTTTCACTTTCCTTGTAATTTTTGTGTACTTTGCATTTCAGTGCCCTTGTACCCCTTGGAAGCATTTCGCTTCTTTTTTACAAATTGCAAGTATACGAGTCTTAAGAAGTAATAAAGTGGACCTAGAAGTCCAGATTATCGTCCCATAGAGGCTGGTTACTAAGTACCGAAATATGTTAATTCTTATCCCTATTTGAACGGATGAATATGATTTGTTGTTTAAATAATTAAACTAAAGAGTTAAAAATTGCAGAATTGTTTTGTTTTAACAAATGATTGTAAAGCAGTTAAGATTCATGATTTCACCTAACCAATTAAATCAATTCCAATTTCAGTTTTATTTCTTAAATATGCATTTGGTCGAATTCACTAATGTATATTGACATTCCTCTCTCAAGTTTAATCAATTTTACCTAAATAAGTCAATCATGTATCTCTACAGCGGGTCCAAATATTCCTTATCTTGATGCATAGCACACGAGAATTCACACACGACCGCAGTTTCAACAAAAATATATCTCTATCTCTTGTTCAATTACCGAATTTATTACCTAGATTTATGTTATTAGCTCACCTCTCGGATTATGAAAATAACATATTGAATCATGAATAAGTGGCCAGTTCATTCACGCATTAAGAACAATAATAAATCAATACATTCAATAAAATCATTAAAACAACGGAATATGAAATTAAAATAAATACGCTAGGCTACATCATTCATCCCAACATGTAGTTTAGTTACACATCATAATTAAAGAATAAAAACAATAAAATAAAATGTTCATTGAAAGTAATATAAAAAAAGGAACGCTTGCACCAAGTATTGATTCTTCAATTCACACCCATTTGCGATGCTTGATTCCCCAAGAATTTGATGTTGAATTCTCAATTATAGCTCGTTCTTAGGAAGGGCAAAGGTACAGAATTCGTGTCACTTATGTTCTCTATATAGGTACAATTTGTGTTGTGACGCAATTTAAATCTTTTCCCGACTGTTTAAGTTAGTCCTCGACTTTTAATTGTACCTTCAGTCCTCAACTTTCAATTATTGCGATTGAGTCCCTAAACTTTTGGATCTTCTCAATTTGCTCGTTTTAGCTCTCAACTCCTTCGATTGAATCCTCCAACTTCGGATTTGCTTTCTTTGGCACTAAGCATGTTTCCCGATTGATGTCACAAACTTTTCAATCACTCAATTTCGCTCCGATTAGCATCCATTGTGCGTTTTTCCCATCAATTGCTTCATTTTCCATCTTTTTGGGATATTTTCTGAAAAGTAAACAAATAAACACAAATTAGATAGCCTATATTCTCAAACGACAATAATTTATTCTAATTTTGACATGTAAATAAGTGTATAAAATATACTTATCACTCCTCGTTGGGACTGTCTTGAGAGGTTGTTATTCCTTACACATCGTCTGATCCTTCTTTTAAGTGTTAGCGATAGTTCGACTTCTACGCGAAACAAAATCTGAAATTTCAATGTTACCAAATAGGGCTAAATATAAATGAGGAGAAAAATAAAAGGAAATTATATTATAATATTATAAATTATTAGATAATAAATCAATGTAATGAATTATTTAATATTCTTAAATAAAGGGTAATAGTGTATTGAGTATATTGTTAAATTTTCAGGCATGTGTTTAGCCAAATTATATAAGGATAAGAATTCGAAGAGTTAAAATAATGAATAAGCTCTAGTTTTGTAATGTTTTTCTCAAATTTAAAGTGGATCACATTTTTTTAATCACATAATTTATTGATTAGTAATTTTTATTCACCTTTTATTCATGATTGGATGGGACTTGAACTTTATAATCTCAACAACCTTTATCAGGGACTAAAACATAATTTATTGGAACTTCAACTTTATAATCTCAAACATAATTGAATTTTTTATTTAGATCAATATTTATTTGTACATAGCCAAGTAAATAGAACTTTCAATTGAATTTTTTTAATTTAAAATAATTGAAGATTATAATCTATATATTAATCTGTTGGGTTTTGATACCCAATAAGCCCCGGTCTATGATGTTAACACCGGATTAAGTTTTTCACAGGCCTCGGCCAATGTTGAATTGATTAGGGTTAGTTAAGATCAATCTTACTTTTAGATATGACTAGTACGACGCACGTGCGTTGCACGTTTTATATATAGGAGGAATGAGACACGAAATATTTTGTAATACTAATACTGTTTTGAAAGTAGTTGAGGTAAAATATATCATTAAAAGAAAAAATTAAAATGTTAAAAGGCTATATGTGTTTAATTTTTTTTATATATATAATGTGAAAGTGTTGAATATTAACTAAAATATAATGTAATGTTTCGATTACGATAACAATTATTTGCACATAATATTTTTTGTCAACTTCCCACAATTTTTTTTTTTCTGTTTTTACCAAAACTCTTATAGTATGCATTGAAATTTGGTGATAAAGTGCTACATATAGTTGTCCATGAGAAAATACAAGTTTTGAAATGTATATTCAAATAGTGTACACTGTTTATCTTTTAGCCCTTTTTAAAAGTCATTTCAAATTATAGACATATTGAAAATTATTTATCTTTAGTTTGAATGAATATCCTTCATCATTTGCTAGAGGTAATATGATATGTGGATGAAAAAAATTATTTTTCAAGATGTTGTTAATGATTGTTTTTGCATGGATGATATGCCTTTTGGAATCACGATAAATCATTTTTGTTTCATTGTAAAAACTCTTGGATGAGTTCAGATTCCTTAAGATGGTCACTGAAGATTTTTTTTTTTTTTTTTTTTTTAATATTAACTTATATAATGAGGTACCATTTGAAAACAATGTATTTAAGAATCATCTTGGTAAAATTGATTTGTATCATATATTGGTTCATTGAAACTGATAAATTTCCTAATTTCTCCATGAAATAAGTCATTTAGTTTGTTATTGAGGTAATCAACATAATCGATTTTTGTCAAAAAAAAAAAAAAAAAAATTATGTTGCGTTACATTATCAAAAGAAGTTGCATGTAATGAATTATGGTATTAATGTTATTAATTAATAAGGATGATATATTGTAAGGATTTAAGATATTGATTCTCATTGTTGTGTTTTGACTTCATATGGAAGACAATGAGCCAGTACGTATAAAATGTCATATGAATATTAATTGAAAAATTAATTTATATTAATGTAGTGTAATGTAATAGTATTAGTAGTTATATTATATATAATCGTGAATTATAATTTGTAAAATATTTTTTTCGTGTAACCTATGAAAATAAAAGTCACTAATTAATGAAATTGTACATCTGGGATGAAGGTCACGAAATTACTACATTCATTATATATATATATATAACGTAATGATATATTTAACTATTATATCAATATTTTATAATCACAATAATATTTATTAATGGACGAATGACATAACTTTTCATAACAATTAAAGTAAGAATTGTAATAATAATCAACACAAAACTTGAAAAATATTGAGAAAAAAATACAAATAAAAAAAAAAAAAGATAAAAGAAAGGTAAACGTGAATTAAAAGTTGTAAAAACATTTTTTCTTGTAACATATAAAAATCAAAGTTA
Organism: Ligustrum vulgare; assembly: GCA_963555705.1. Classification (NCBI taxonomy): domain Eukaryota; kingdom Viridiplantae; phylum Streptophyta; class Magnoliopsida; order Lamiales; family Oleaceae; genus Ligustrum; species Ligustrum vulgare. The sequence continues at coordinate 50,730,128 of OY743174.1, forward strand.
CGAATTAATGAAATTGTAGTTTGCGTGATTTTTACATTCATAATATAATATATGCAATATAAACTATGAGATTTTAGTAGACAAATCAATTTTAAAACTTGGATGTAATATTTTAAATATTAATAATATATTATATTCAAAGTAATATTTATCAAATGACGAATTAAATTTTCTTCTATTTTTTTCAATACTAACTAAATAAAAATGTATAATAATATGTGAATGGTGTTTATTAATATTATTAAATAGGGGAATAAGAGTATATATGGTATATATCTAAATATATAAGGGTAAGGTAGGTATTCAAAAGTTTCTCCTTCTTCCATACTTTTTATATATTCTAGACTAGACTAGATAGATAGATAGACTAGACTAGATATTAATTTAAAACGAAACCAAAAATTCTTCGTTCGTCTCTCGTCTCTCTCTTCGCACCAAACCATCCTCTTTTGTCTCTCTCTTTCTTCTCTCTCTTCACACCAACCCATGACATTCACTCCCTACGAAGGACTTCTCCAGCGGTGGAGGCCAGATCGACGACTGCGAGTAGATCGACTCCGCGAGAGTCCCGCTTAGATCAGCACCATGCAAAGACGATAGGAGACTATGCGTATATGTGCGGTGGCGTGCGGGAATTTGATTGGATTGTCGATGATTATCAGCGTTATATTAAGCATTTTGATTCCTCGAGTAGGCTTCGCGGCTGTCCGTGCCCCTACCAGCGATGGGGCTTCAATTGATAAAGGGATTGCTTATTTGTTGATGACTAAAAGTGAACTCGTTAATGTGTCGGAAGCAAAAGCAAAGTATTACACCCTGACAAAGGGGTTGCTAGTTCTCACTATATCTCTGGATGGAGTTTTAAATTTAATGGTCAAGCAAAATCGCTAAATTTATCTTATTTCCTTCAGTTCCTAGATGAAAAAAAGAATCATTTGCCCTTTATTTTAATTTATTTTTTTATCAGCGGCTGTTTCTGTAGCACTTGCAATTAGGTTAGTCTTGTACATGTTCAAGAAATGCAAGAGTGTGGATGTTATTGAACCCTGGGAGCTTGATATTGGCCCGCATAGATATTCCTACAATGAGCTGAAGTAAGCAGCTGGAGGTTTTAAAGACAACTAATTGGGTTCGGAGGATTTGGCGGAGTTTACAGAGGAACTTTGCTTAATAATAGAAAATGGATATCAGAGATAGAGACCATAGGAGCCTTAGACATAGGAACCTGGTTTAGTTACTGGGATGATGTCGACATGGAGATGGATGGTTGAGGTAGTTGTGGTGGTGGTGGTGGTGAGAAAGTTAGAGTTTCAATTGGAAGCCGAGGGATGATGGGGCACAGAGCATTGCATTGCTAGAAGAGTAGTAGTAAAGGATGTTCAGCAAAAGCAAAATAAAACAACCCTGATCAAACAAGAAAATTGAATTCTCAAAACCTGTTAAGTAGTAAAGAGTATGATATTGAAGACAATCTATGAAACTCATAAAGTTACTGTTGTAATTAATTACAAAATTGAACTAAGGTTACAATTGTAATTAATTACAAACTGTACATGTAATTAAAGGATTAATTTGTAATTTTAATTAATTCAATTAATTTTAAAAGAAAAATAAAGTTTTGAGTAACTTATCATACACAATTAATTTACAAATTGTAATTAATTACAGTTGTAATTAATTAAAAATTTGAAATAAAGTTAATTAATTACAAACTGTAATTCACAGAATTAATTTACAATCTTTATCTTTATCTTTATATATATAAAAGTAGAAGTGAGGAGAGAGAGCCATTTTGGAGGGAAAATTGCATTTAATGAGTCTCTCTCCTCATTTCTACTTTTATGTATAAAAAAATACATAAAAATAAATAAAGAAAAGAGAAATATTTTTGTAGGAAAGTTTATTATTTATTACATATTTAGTAAGATTTGTAATAAATATACTATGTGTTAATGTATTATATTGAAAATGAAAAAATCAGATTAATATATTTGAACATAAATAATGTGATACCTACGTAAATGTGTTATGTAGAAAATGAAAAACTTGGATTAATATATTTGAATATAAATAAATGTGATATCTATGTAAATGTGTTATGTATGAAATGAAAAAATTGTATTAATATATTTGAATATAAATAAATGTCATATCTATGTAAATGTGTTAAATTGAAAATGAAAATTTTGGATTAATATATTTGAAAATAAAAAATACATGCTATATAAATTTGTTAAGTTAGAAATGAAGATTTTGCATCAATATATTTTGAAAATAAATAAATAAAATCATTAAAATTTTACTTTTTAATATGTCAATAAATGAGTAGGTTCTTCAATAATTATATTACAAAATTAATTAACTTTTTGCTATCAATTTTTTGCCACCAATGATAAATTGTTAGAAAATTTAATCATTTTGACAAAAATTGGTATGCTTAAAAAATAAGGAAAAATAAAATATATTAATTAGTATATATTGGATTTCGAATAAAATATATGTAAGCAACATATTAAAAAATAAAGTTAATTAAAAATTTTAACATATTAAAAGAAAAATAGGTGATAAGGTGGGAAATTTTTTAAAGAAAAATGTAAATAAAAGTAAAAAGAAATTTATACAAAAAATTTAATTAAGTGTCAAACTTTGATTGGCGCGGTACACTGAGTTTACATGCAGATTTTTTTTTTTTTTTTTTTTTTTTTTTAAATTTCAAATTCTATAACATGTGTTATATAGGAAATGAATAAATTGAATTAATATATTTTAAAATAAATAAATGTCATGGTATATAAATTTGTTAAATTAGAAATGAAAAAATTGAATTAATATATTTTGAAAATAAATAAATAAAATTATTGAAATTTTACTCTCTAAGTTGTCAATAAATGAATAAGCTCTTCAATACGCATATTACAAAAATAATTAATTATTTTTTATTAACTATTTAACCACACATATTTTCTCCCTCCAATTTTCAATCACTACTTTTTACCTCAAAATCATAAATAAACAAGTTTATAAACCAAACATTATTACCAAACGGAGGTTTAATCATTTCATTATTTTGACAAAAATTGACATATTTAAAAACAAGGAAAAATAAAATATATGTAAGCAACACATTAAAAAATATAGTTAATAAAAGATTATAAAATATTTAAAGGAAAATAGGTGATGAGGTGACAAATTTTCAAAGAAAAAAAATTATATAAAAAATTTAAATGAGTGCCAAATTTTGAGTGACGCAGTATACTTAGTGTACATGTAGTATTTTTTTTTTTATTTTGAATAGTTTTGTCTTTTAAAGTTTCAAATTAAAAAATATTTTGTATTGAAATTTTATTGAAATTATGTTTTTTATCTGATATGATTAGATCAAGATATTTTAAAAATTATATATTCCGTGCATCGCACGGGTAGACAACTAGTTGTCATTAATTACAATAGTGGTTAATTAGTTATAATTGTAATTAATGTAAAATTGAAATTAAGTTACAATTGTAATTAATTATAAATTAACTCATTACAAAAATATAATTAAATTGTAATTGTAATTAGTTATAATTGTAACTAATTGCAATTTGTAAGAGCATCTCCAACCAACCATGGTGTTTTTTAGATCTGAAAATATATATTTGGATGCACGTTTACATCTAATTTTGCAACTCGTGTCTGTCAGTCTGTGCACATTCTGGAGTGGATTTTATAGGACTTATATGTATTTATACGAATATATATCCGTATAAATCCATTTTTGTCCCCATATGTGAGGATTTATCCCCATATTTTGGGATATATCATGTTCAGATTCTCTTTAAAATTAAAATATCACTCGCATGGCACTTTTTAAGATTGAAATTAGATTTTTAATTTCTTAATCAAATTTCATAATTTTCAGGTCAATTTGTTCGTAATATACATATAAATTGAAAAATTGAAAAAAAAATTAATTTAAGAAATTTGCGAGTAAGAGTATTTGTGGAAATTAAAAAAAAAAAAAAACATGAAGCAAAATTTGGTTTAGATCTGCAGGGATGTAAAAGTGATTTTTTGGTGTGTTAATTTGTACCTACAGTTGGAGATGTCAAACAAATCGAATGCTTCATCAGCAAAATCATTCTAAGCATACTCATTTATGTAGATGTTTAAAAAAATTTCACGGAGAAACTGAATGTTATTTTTTAGAAATTAAAAAAAATTGAATGAAAAACAGATACGCGATTAAAAATTATAGAATACTTCCTTGAATATAACGTTTATTATTGAATTACTTTGATTGTCATCCTTGTCGCGGATCAAAAATTTTAAACCATTGCGATTGTAACTCTTAAAACAGCAACGTATAGTTGACCGTGAATGAAAACTGATTTTTTTAATAATAATAAAAAATCGAAATTAGAAAGCGATCCGTTTTGACTTTCATTGATTTCATTGCATATGAGAAAATTAGAGGAAATTATCTTCAATTAAATTTGAAAGACAGTCATGATCATAATGGGGTTAGTGACATTTATTATCAACTACTTTTCTTACTTGCAAGTAAAAAAATATATTTAGGTATAAGCACGTAAAGATCAAATAGTTAAAATATTTACCATTTAAATTTGTTAAATAATTATATATGTTATCTGTCATCACTGACTTTTTAAAGTTCGTAATACTTTATTTAACCAAAGTAATTAACAATTAAATTAAATATTATGTCAAATAATTGAAATTTATAAAAAAAATATTTACAAAATTATAACAATATCCTAACTTATATAAAAGAGGCAAAGCCTCTTTACTATTCATTTACTATTCATAAGCCTTATGTGCTTTTAATGATGTCATTTTTTAAAAAAAAAATTAATTTTTTTTAAATTTTTTTTTTTTAAATTCTCCTATAACATAATTTTTTTTTAAAAATTTTTTTTTAAATTCTCCTATAACATAACTTCATAATAACTTAACTTTTATAATTATTTTTTAACTTCTCTTAAGTTTTTTTATTTATTATTTTTAAAAATTCTCCTATAATATAACTTTATAATAACTTAACTTATATGAAAAAGGTTGACGTCATTTTTTAAAAAACTCTCCTATAATATAACTTAATAATAACTTAACGTAACTTATATAAAAGAGGCTTTTTTATTTTTATTTTTTAAAATTCTCCTATAATATAACTTAATAATAACTTAAATTTAACTAACTTATATAAAAGAGGCAAAGCCTCTTTAATGTTCATTTACTAATGACGTCATTTTTTTTAATTCTCTTATAATAAATAACTTAATAATAATTTAACTTAACTTATATCAGAGAGGCATTTTATTTTTTATTTTTAAATTCTCCTATAATATAACTTAATAATAACTTAACTTTATAATTATAACTTATAATATAATAATAATTAATAACTTATATAAAAGAGGCAAGACCTCTTTACTATTTATTTACTATTTATAAGGCTAACGTCATTTTTTTTTTTAAAATTCGGTTAATCATAGATAAGTCGTCGATATACTTTTAGTTTGTTGTAGTTGTTTGTAACCTATTAATTTGCATTTTCTCTCTTAGAAGGGTGAACAACGGTCGACTACAAATTACATATGGTCAATTTGGAAAATAGGCAAATCCTCTTTAGTGTTCATTTACTATTCATATAGTTGACGTCATTTTTTTTTTTTTAATTTTAGTTAATTTATAGATAAGCCTCCAATGTACTTTTAGTTTGATGTAGTTGTTTGTAAACTATTTATATGCATTTTCCCTCTGGTGAACAAATGTCGACTACAAATTACATATGGTCATTTCAGAATAATATTTTTTTCTAATAGTTTCTACAACCAATTATTTTGGAATGATATTTTTTCTGACAGTTTCTACAACCAATTATTAAATAGGCAAAATATACGTCAATAAATAAAACTCTTTCTTGAATGTTGAGTCAAGATACAACACAATAAAATTTATACGATATTATATATAAAGCTCTGATCGCATCCGTGCAACGCACGGGCACCACTAGTATAAAAAGTAATAAACATGTCTAAAATTTTTTTGGGAAGATAAGTATATATATCTTTTAAGTATAAGTGTGCCATTTAATGGATTGACGGCTATAGATTCAAAATCACCATCTGCAAAAATATCTATTTTATTTTTATTTTATTTTATCACATCTATCAAAATAAAAATTTTAAGCAGTGTTTGATTTCTAAGGTGGAAAATGTTTTCTTACCAAATAAATAAGAAAATATTTTCAAGAAAAAATGGCTAAAGTATGCTTCAATTGGTTGTACCATATAAAATATTTTCTAAGTCAAAATTTCCAAACAAACATCAAACAAAATATGGAAAATAATTTTCATGATGTGACATTTTCTAGACAAAACTAAAGCAATCAAACATATACTTACATTTAATATTTGATGTGATTTTAGAGATGATGTGTTTACAGTTGTCTCTCACTTATGAGTTAGTATAAAAGTTTTGTTGAGATCTTCGATTTGACATCCATAATGCATATTTTTCAATAATTTTGTTCTACTACCCGCTGGAGGGTAGATTATTCTACCCTCCAACGGGTAGTTCAAGAAGGCTGCAGCCTTCTAACTCCTTTTTTTTTTTTTTATTGTTATTATTTTTACTTTTTTTTTTTTAATTTGGATGAGTTTTGTTTGTTAAAAATATAATTGAAGTACAACATTAATTGAATGTAATATAAATGTAGAACATCTTTATTATTGTGGAACTTCAACTTATTTTTTTAAAAAAAGTACAATATCATATCACGTTATCTTCTAGAATTTATTGAAAATTTGACAATAATTGATGTACTACTATCGAATAAGACTAACCTAATTGTCACTTAAAAGTTTTTTGAGAAATTATTTAGTTTCTGTTTGTTAAAAATTTTTTATTTAAAAACATGTTTTTTATATTTTTTAAATAGAATATGTGGTTGAAAAGTTGAAAAAGAAAATATATTTGGTTAAAAAGTGATTTGAAAAATTATTTTGTAAAAAATATATTTAAAAACATGCTTTCCAAATAGAGGCTTATAAACCAAAAAGTACATTTACCAAACACTTGCTAAATCTGTGGCCATTTAGTTAGGAGAGAATTTTATTTTATTTTTCCAGTTAAAATATATAATTAAAAATTGGGAAAAAAATGTGTAGTTAAAAGGTGATTTAAAAAATTGTATAGTTTAAATTTGAGTTTAAACACCCAATAGCCTCCGTTTGGTAATTAAAATAAGCTGATTTATAAATCAGTTTATAAATTACACAATTTCCCAAAATATTTTTTAACCAAAAATATTTTCTTTATCCAATTTTCAATCACTATTTTTTTTATCTAAAAATCATTAATAAATTAGTTTATAAACTAAATAGTATTACCAAATTAATACAATTACCGAATTGAGTGTTAAAAAACTAAAGAAGAGCAAAAAATAAAAATAAATAAAAAATAAAACCAAAGTAAAAAAATGACTGCAGCAAAAAGCTACACCCTTCTTGAACTGCCCACTGGAGGGTTGGATAATCTACCCTCCATCAGGTAGTATAACAAAATCGTATTTTTTAATTTTCAAATTAATAGTATAATTATAAAAAATATGAATAAAACTAAAAGCATTAAAAAAAAAAGTAAACATGTATTCACTATATTTTGCAATATTTATTTATTTAGTTCAAATATAGGTTTTAATTTTTTAAATTGTAATTTTATCCACATTTAAATTCTTATATAATTTTGATTTTAAGTTTGCTAATTAGAATTTTATAATTATAACATAATTATACATTTTAACCTTAAGATAATAATTTAAAATTTTAAAAATATATATATAATTAATTAATTAATAACCCACATTTATTACTAACTTTCATTTAATACAAACTTTTATTAATTACATTTAATATATATATTTTTTTTTTAAAAAAAGTTTCCTGATTTAGAAAAAAAATTGGGAGGAAATTGTATGCGTAAAATGATGACGATTATTTTATTATTATATATAGAATCATAAATAGACATCTTAACGATGCGCCCACTGATCAATGGACATTACAACATCTCTGTAAAATGTGATTTTAAAAAATGCGATGATTTATAAACTTGCCTAACACATTTTAATATTAGAGACTGGAATTTAAATATTTCTTCAAAATTAAAGAACAACTAGTAGTTGCTAATATGGAAGTCCTTCAAAAAGAAATCGCAACAAAAGAATCCAAGATTCCAAATCTACGTATCATCAAATACTAGTAAAAAACGTCCATAATAATATGACACAGGCAAAACTCAGAGAGAGAGAGAGAGAGAGAGAGAGAGAGAGAGAGAGAGAGAGAGAGAGATCTATCTAAGATAGGAAGTAGAGCAAAGCACTTCCGACAACAAAGCTCCCAGAAATCTTCTGCAATGTCGAACCTGATCCACTCTGCAAACACCAGTTCAAATTATATGTAAGAATTTAACCAAATTTTAATTTTAAGTAAACATCCAATCTTAACCATAAATTTTTTAAACAAAACAATGCACAAGACCCAGTCGTGTTAATTCTGCGGTTCTTTCAAATTACTTTCCATTGAACACAGATTCAGTTTTTCAATTTATTTTGAATTTTTCGGAATTTAGTTTTCTTGTTCCTGGTGGTATCAAGATAGATATAGATCTCTCGAGGAAAAATGGATTTCTCCATAAAAGACGTTCAAATCTTAAGTTATTAGCAGCTTTCATGAAAATCAAATGGTCCATCTTATCTGTTTAGTTGAAAATGGAGAGCCACATAACATCGTTCAAAACATCCTTTGGAACACAGGTAAATCGATTGCATGCGTCTCCCTTCACTTGGCATATGGAAAAAGCTTAAGAGTATGAAACGGCTTAAAGGGGCAAAATTTCGAAATAAAATAGCATACGAGGCACACCAAGATCGATATAAATTTCCCAAATCTAACTTGCAACATAAAGTTCCTCGTATCAACCATTGTGGATGTCACCACGTGGAAACTATATATTAAACCTGAGGACATTAAAGTTAGATTTTGAAATTGTTAATTGGCAATCCCGAATAAAAAGTCACGTTTTATAGAGTTGTAATAGAAGTCAAAGTGTTGTAATTGTGTATTTGTGCTCGAGAAGATCAAAGTAGTGATAAGAAAACTTGTGATTCAATTAGAAGTCAAAGAAATATTAAAAAAAAAGTTGCAAGGACTATGATTGGTATTTTCAGCCGTAGGTTAAGACCCAATACTCAAATAACAATCATTCGAATTTGGAAATTACTAATTCTAAAGAATTATAGTGTAGTTGAATCAATTAACTTTCTAACACACTTGGCAAAATTGCTCGAAGGGAAGATATATATCAGATATTCTAATTTGAAGAGTTCTTCGATGATTTACAAGTTACTACTTTATTGATAGATAATTGATCGCTATTTACCTACAATTAATTACTTATTATTGATTGATGATTTACAATTTCTCATAATTTTTACAATTTTTCATCTTGTTCTTTTGCCCTTCATTTTATACAACGACAAATTTTATTCCTGCCATATCCTTTTATTATTTATTGATTTAATTTAATTTATATTGATTTAATTACGCATTTCCCCTTTTTATAGGAACTTCAGTACCAAAATAATGGTATCTCCAATTATAGCCCCTCTACGATGCAAAATATTTCTCTAGTGTATAATACAAATGTATTCATTTCGATTAGGTCACCTCGAATGAATTCAAGAACATATTCGAAGAAATTCTAACCCCCAGTCAAAATTGTCTGTGGAGTTCCGAATAGCTATAGTAGCTAAACCTAATGAGATAGCAATCACATCCCAAAAAGTAACAAGTACTTGGTCATGGACTTGAAAACCCCCTATTTGCCAATAGAAATGTTGGGCCCCTTTCGTCATGTATAAACTAAACTAACAAATAAACTAAGCACAAAAATTAAAGCTTGTATAAATATAGATAGACCTAATACATCGAAACTCATTGCCCATGGATAAAGAAAAACCATTTCAACATCAAAAACAACAAATACTACAGCAAACTTATAATAACGGATTTGAAATTGTAACCAATGTCGCCCAATGGTTCAATACCCGATTCATAACTAGAAAGTTTCTCCGCCTCCAAGTTCAAGAATAGAAGCATTGAGTTTCTCAACCCTTTCACTTAGGATTAGTCCATTCTACTTCTTGATGGGGGTAGGGAAGGGATATACCTCAGCAGTAGAGTGATTCATTATTTTTATTAGTATTTATAATAAATTGTCATCAAGTAATAAATAAAAATCATTGAATACATTAAAATAAAATTACTCATTAAACTTACATTATGTTTGATTCTTATTTTTTCAAACCTCTTTTTCTCATACTTATTTTCAACCATACATTCACGCGATAAAATATCCTACACATAACCTCAATACTTTTCCTACTTTTTAACCATATATTCATCAAAAACATCACTCTCATTATGATATTCATCAAATTGGGGTTTAAAAAAAGTTACAAATTAGAAAGTTAAGTGACAAAATTTGTTACGCTATATTTATATTTTGTCAATTTTATTTTATTATTATATGTATTTTTTCACATTGTTGTGCTAAGTATAATATTTTTTAAATTTATAAACTGTTACAACAATTTAGTTAATTAAGCCCATGTTTGGTACAAATTAAAATTTAGATTTTAATCTAAGACAAAATTAACAATCAATCTCAACCATGAATTTTATGAGATCCACATTTTTCAACATTTTATTAAAATCTACTAAAATTCTTATTTTAATTTCCATCAAACATGAGCTAAATTTAACTTAATAAGAATTTTAGTAGTAATATAATTTATCATGAAGCCTCTATTTGGCTTCCTTAGCATCCATTTATTTTGATTTATTGTTGTTTTCCAGATAAATGTGTTAAAAATGGTTCCGAAATAAATGTGTGTAATTAAAAAATGACTTGAATCAATTTCATGTAACTTTTAAACCATACTGGTGCAATTTTCTATTTTAAGATGAAATCTTACACCAAGCAAATAATATTTCCTTTATGTCATAATTTATTTAATTATAAATTATATTATTACTAACATTGTTAAATTGAAAATTATATTTAATGAACTAAAATATATTGCATTTATTAATAAAAAAATCATTAAACTTAATACTACAATTACATTATCAGCTATAAATAATAATCATTTTAATGTATTCAATACTTAATATACTTGAATTCAAAAATGAATGTTAATTAAAAATAATAATCACATCAAATAAAAATAATAGTAAAAGTATTAAAAAAAATGATATAGAAGAAATTACAATTTGTTGTAATAAATAATAACCATTTTAATGTGATCAATACTTAATGCTTGAATTCAAAATGAATGTTAATTAAAAATAATAATCACATAAAATAAATTTAAATAACTAACTACTAAAAGTATTAAAAAATGATATAGAAGAAATTACAATTTGTTGTAATAAAAAATGAAGGACAAAACAAGATAATAAATTACACCAAATTTTATAACAAATGAAACACCAATTTATTTATTTATTGGTAATATCCATAACAATGTTCATTACACCAAATTGGCGTGGTGATTTGGCATACCATTGAAGATGTCCCTAATATAGAAGGTAGATATAAAATTTTAATACATTAATTGAGCATTCAAAATTAAGCTATGTTCCTCAACGGGGCTAAAATTATTTTTTAATATCGATGTGGATTAAAATTTTGATTTTAATTTTCTTCAAACCAGGATCATATTTTTTAAGTTAAGCAATTTCCATTCTTTATAATATGTGTTGTTAAAAAGTAATTTTGAGAAAATTTGTTGTACAAACAAATTTAACAATAGGAATCAATCAGAGTTATTTTCTTTTCTTTTCACAAAAAGAAAAAAAAAAACACTCCTTTTGTTCTCATTTAATATGACTCTAGGGCAGGTTGCGTGTTTGGCAAAAATGTAATGATTATAAATTGGTTATTTTATAGTTTTAAGATAAAATATATCGTTAAAAAGTAATGTGAAGTAAAAAAGTGATTTGAAAATTATGTGATTTATAAATTATAATGGCATTAAGAGTGTGTTTTGGTATTGTTTAAAAATGAAAATGTTTTTTTTTTAAAATGAATAGTGATTTTTAGGATAATGAACGGTTGAAATTTAGAAGAAAAGTTAAATATTGTGGACTTGAATTGTTGAAATTGAATAATGTAAAAAAAATTTTCTTTTAATGAATGGTTAGGGGAAAAAAACTCAAATATGGATTTATTTATCCTCGTTCAACTACATTCAATTAATGTGGAATAAACTTGATTTGAAAAAAATAAGACCAAACAGGAGCTAATATAGTTGAATCATTTATTTAAAAAGTTAATATAATGATTGGTAAAAAATTATTGTCCATTATTTTTTACTTTTAAAAAAAATAATTTAATAAAAAAAATAGGCTAACGAAATGCTATCTGTTCATCGTTTACAAACAAAGTTTTTACAAAAAAATAAAAATTATAAGACTTTGTTTGACAAATTCAAAAAGAAAAACCATTTTTAAACATAGCAATTCCCTAAATATTTTTTTAATCATATATTTTTCAGCACTTTTTAATCACACATCTTACTTTAAAAATATAAATAATAAATAAATAAATAAATGTAAAACTTTTAAAAATCAGACCAACTCTTGCATTTTTTTATGAAAAGAACCCCTAATGGGAACATCGGAACGTGAACCTTGAACAACACGCTCCCCTATGTGTTTGCATCTCAACAAGGACTGTAACGTCTCAATTAGAACTTGACTTGAGTCTAGGTAGTGTTCGGCAGCTTGGTCCCAATTATAATGTGATTTATTTCTATTTTCTACGTAAAATGTATAGATGAAAATTGGAAAAAAAAAAAAATGTGTGTAGTTGAAAAATGGAGAGTAATAATATGTGTGCTTAAAAAATGATTTGAGAAAATGTATAGATTATAAATTGAATTATAATTTGTAGTGTACCTGATCAGTGGCTGATGGAGCAGGAGAAAGACCCAGGGTACTAGGCGCCGGAGATCCGATTGGAGGAGACGGAGGGCTCGTCAGAGACGGAGATAGCGCTGGAGATGTAGCCGTGGTTGGAGCTGGAGCTGGTACCGTAGATGGAGAAGAAGCGAGTGGTGCGGGTGTGGGAACAGCAGGTGGAGGAGAGCTCACTGGAGGTGGAGTAGCAGGTGGCGGCGAGCTAACTGGAGGAGGAGCAGTAGCAGGTGTCGGAGAGCTCACTGGAGAAGGGGTAGCAATTGGTGGATGTGAAGCAGGTTGTGTTGCCGTGGGAGCAGTAACTGGTGGCGGAGATGTAACAGCTGGTGGTGGTGATGAAACTGTTGGAGGTGGGGATGATGTGGGTGGAGGTGTAGTAGCTACTGCCGATGGTGTGGAGGCAGAGGTTGTAGGGGGAGTAGCTGTAGTAGTAGGCGGAGAAGCAGTGGGCGTAGTTGGAGTTGGCGGCGCTGGTGTTGTTGTTGGAGAAGCTCCAGGAGCCTGGCCGCCGACACCGGCGACGACAATGCATATAAAAGCGATCAATAGCGCGCGTTTTGTATCCATTGTCGCACTTAAACGTAATGCGACTTTGCTCTGAAATGTAGGGTTGTTAGAGGGAGAGGGAGCCAGGAGGGCTGTTTTATAGGGGAAAAAAAGTGTACGAGTAAAGGTAAAGAGGAGTTTTTGACTTTTTGTATGGAATGGAATGGTCTGGTATGGTATAGAACCGTAGAGTAGTAAAAAGGCGGATGTGTAATTTTGTAAAAAGCTGGTATAACACCGGGATTGAAAGTTGTGACTACCAAATGCAGAAGCCTGTCTTTTCTGTAGTTATATTAGGTGAGTCCTACGGATTTTCATTATTATTATTATTTTATTTTTTTATGATCAGAGAGTCGTACTGATTTTCATGATTTTGATTGTTATTAGTGTTACGATATACTATTATTTGTTAGTCACATATTTTTTAAATTTATATGTTAATATATAAAATGAATATTTAATAAAAAAATAAGAAACAAGGAAAAATTAAAAAAAATAAATTACGATTCATTTTAAATTAATTTAAAGCTTATGTGTTCGGATTCTTTGATTTTTTTTTTTATTATAATCATTCCAATTTTCAATACAACTTTTTAACCACACATATTTTCTCTCTCCAATTTTTAACCTTTTATTTAGCTCGATATTTGAAAAAAAATATTTATAATTGGCTCACCAGCCGTCGAACAAGGTGTAAAATGAGAAAATAAAATCATATTTAAGTAAATTTTGTAATAATTAAAAAAATAGATATATTTGTGATATAAGCCCATAATTTTATTACAACAAAAAAGAAATAAAAAAATAGATCGATGAACACTCATATTTCATCCACGTTCTTTCATTTTCTATTTTTAAAGAAAAAAATATTTATATGATATTGACAATTGATTTTCAAGAGAGTAAGACGGATGCATGAAAAACTATGGGACCTTGGAAACGCGGCTATTTAGACTCTGTTTGGCAAATCCAAAAAAAAAAAATGTTTTTACACAAAACAATTTTCAAATCATTTTTTAGTTACAGATATTTTCTCTTTTTACTTTTCAACTACACATCTTACCTTGAAAATATAAAAAAAAAAAATTAAAAACAAAACTTGTAACAAATAGAGCCTTAGAAACCTGCATTCAAGTGGATTGTTTAAATCTAATTTTTTTTCCAAATAAAAACATTAAATTTCGAATCCCAAAAAATAAGTTCTCAATAATTCAATTACCTAAAAATCATTATCTTTCCACCCATCCACTTATTAACTGATTTGTTGTTATTCTTTGAACTTGATGTATGCTTGTTAGTATAGTCAAGTAGGGTTACCATGATTTATGGATCTTTATAATGGGTGTCACCACATCCTTCTCGATTACTATCTTGTGATTCATTAAATCAAGTTTTAACTCAACTTCTCACAAGTTATATAATCACTCTTTTCACTCAGTTTTACTTGTACATGTCTACAATTATATCGATAATTTAAGTTTGATCACTTCACAATTATTTTACAACACTTGTCAATTTTATCACAATATTTTGTAGTCTATTTTGTGCAATTTATAGACTTCAAAATAATATTACTTAAACTTATTTAAAATTTTCGCTTGAATTAAAAATTTCACTACCCTACATTTTTGGTGTAGACTTAAACTCGTTAATTCTCTATCTTCCTTGAATTCTAATGATTTTTCCACTTAATTGGATAAATTCAAATTAATCTTTGATGACGGAAATTTCTCTTCAATTCTTTCACTCAATTGAAAGAAAATAATTTTTTGATTCTAAACAAAATTTGTTTAAGAAATAATTTTTTTTGTCTCCTTAGAGAGTACAATAAATCATATTTGATTTTGTTTGAATATCAACCCCACGTTTTAGATTAAATTTCAAACTTTTAAATTTCATATAAAAGACTAATTTTTCTTGTGAAACACAATTTTCAACAATATCCACACCACCACCGCCACTACTCTCTATTTTGTAATAATGTAATTCCCATTTGATATTACATTTAATCATATTATTTTGCATACCTTCACAAAATATATGAGAACAATAATCACAGTTAATTATATACTATGGTTCGAATCTATATCTATCTATCTATTTATGTTTTTCTATTTTCTTCTATATATACTAGTGAAAAATCGTATTCCGTACGAGAAATGTGTAGTTGTTGTATTATTTAGCGTCATTGAATTAGCTGAATCTTATTAGCAGAAGAGATATATTAAATCATAGAAGACTGTATAGTATCATATAACAATTAATTAAGACTACACAAAAGTTACAATCTATCCTCTTGATTTTCTTGCGTGAATAGAAAAAATTGTGTTATTTAGCCTCTTGATATTTTTTTCATCTTCACTCAGGTTTTCTTGCATTTTTTTGTGACATTATATAAATAAATAAATAAAATAAAGAGGGAAAAAATGAAAAAAACCAGTTAATGAATAGTAATGAACCAACAAGTGTGAAAAGGGATGGGACAGATTTTGAATAGTAAATTTATAAAATAAAGAGGGGGAAAAAACATCTGTTAATGAATAGTAATGAACCACCAAGTGTGAAAAGGGATGGGACAGATTTTGAATAGTAAAGTAATAAATATATAAAAAATAAAGAGGGAAAAAAAAACCAGTTAATGAATAGTAATAAACCACCAAGTGTGAAAAGGGATGGGACAGATTTTGAATAGTAAATTTATCCCCTCTTTTATGTAGAGGGGAAAAGTAATAAATATATAAAAAATAAAGAGGGGAAAAAAAAATCAGTTAATGAATAGTAATGAATCACCAAGTGTGAAAAGGGATGAGACAGATTTTGAATAGTAAATTTATCCCCTCTTTTATGTAGAGGGGAAATAACAAAATACATGCCAAAAATGACAAGCACATAATTTTTTGTCAAAAATAACTTTCTAAATCTTGAAATCAATGCAAATAAATAAATAAATAAATTTATCTTATATCTATATATAATATAATAAAAACAAAATACATGCAAAAAATAACACGCACATAGTTTTTCGTCCAAAATCACTTTCTAAATTTTGAAATCTATTCAAAAAAATAATTAAATAATATAATAATGTAATAAACTTTTTTTTTTTT
The DNA here is from genome assembly GCA_963555705.1 of Ligustrum vulgare. Classification (NCBI taxonomy): domain Eukaryota; kingdom Viridiplantae; phylum Streptophyta; class Magnoliopsida; order Lamiales; family Oleaceae; genus Ligustrum; species Ligustrum vulgare. The sequence continues at coordinate 50,746,830 of OY743174.1, forward strand.
TTTGTAATAGTTATAGTTATTATCTTTATCTTCTATATCTTCTATATATATATAATAACAAAATATATATGCAAAAAATAAAAGCACATAGTTTCCCGCCAAAAATCACTTTCTAAATCTTGAAATCTATGCACAAAAAAAATCTTCTATTTTATATATAATAACAAAATACATACCAAAAATAACGCATATAGTTTCCCGTCTAAAATCACTTTCTAAATCTGAAAATTTTTACAAAATAATAATAAACTTTTTTTCAATAGTTGTTGATCACCAAATAATTCGCAAGGTCCAGTTTGGTAAAATTGGTGTACATGTTTTCATCACTTGAAAAGATGTTCTTAATCAAATGGGCTTGGTCCATTTTAGGTCTCCCAATCGTGGAGTAAAAGGTCCACCTGACCTCTTATCTACGGCATCATAATTTTATGACTCAACTCCCTCTCTCTAAGGTTGGTAAAATATCGACCTAAGTAACATATGACCACATGGGACTCCATTTAATGCGAAAGATAGCTACCTCAATGCAAGTGGATTACATAAGGCGGCATGATACTGACAAATTACATTCCACACGTCGCTTACTATGTAAATTGCAGAGAATGATATCATAGTGGGCCCACCATCACGTGGGTTATGCCTAAATTACAAGAAATCAGTGTCATTCGCATTGATTATGATGAAAAATTGTATTATTTTATTTGTTATGCTACAGTAAATCCTAAGTATTTGTCTAAAAATGGAAAGGTTTACAGCATTGTAATTTATGCGGAAATTTTGGGAATAAAAACGCTTTCAAAATTGTTTCAACCTAAAGACTTCTTCCATTATACTTTGAACACTCTATCAAATAACTCCAAAAAATTTCAATATAAGTTGACAAAAGAATTGTCACGTGTCAACGTCAATTTTTGACGTCAACAATAGTTATTATTATTTTGATAGTTATTGTATTATATTGAAGTTGAAAAATATGTAATATGTGTATTCAATCGAAGATCTCAACGAAAAGTTTAAAATGAGTTCAAAGTGAAAGTAAACTGTAAACATATTGTTCGTAAAAGTCTCTCAAAGATTAAATGTAAAAGTTTTTATATTTTTTACTTTTTCTCAATATTTCATTCATTTTAAATTATATTGTTTAAGTTCTATAAACTATTTTTTGTATTAATAATTGTTCTTTTGATAATTATTATATTATTTTGAAGTAAAAAAATATATAATATGAGTGTCAAATGAAATATCTCAACGAGAAGTTTAATATAAAATAAAAAGTGAGAACAAACTGAAAATAAATTGTTCGTAAAATCGTTTCAAAGATCAAACGTAAAAGTTTTTACTTTGTATTTTTTATTTTAACTCAAAATCTCAATCATTTTAATTTTAAATTATATCAATTAAGTTCTATTAATTATTATTATTCTTTTGATAATTATTGTGTTATTTTAAAGTCGAGAAATATGTAATATATGTGTCAAATTGAAGATCAAAATGAGAAGTTTAATACAAGATAACAAATAAGAGCAAACTATAAACACTTTGTTCGTAAAAATGTTTCAAATATCAAATGTAAAAGTTTATTTTATATTTTTTAATTTCCTCAATATTTCATTTATTTTAAATTATTTCATTTAATTTATATAATACTCAATATTTAGAAAATAAGAAATTAGTTCAACTCGAAAAAGGCAACAAGTCAATGACCAGAAAGTCGGATCGGGTTGAACCGATTTTAATTAAAAAAATTAATAATTATTTCAAATATCACAAAATTTTCTAAAAAAAAGTTATTTTACAAATAATGCAATATTTACTCATTTTGAGATAAAAATAAATACATAAAAAATATAACAACAGTATTATTTAATTTCAAAATTGTTAGTGCAAAGCAAATTTATGGTTGTTAATTTTATTTATTATATTATATTTTATTACAAATATTTTAAAATATTAAAAATTACGCTAAAAATAACTTATTTAGAAGAAGAAAGTTCAATGAACATATAAATAATAATTAAAAATAGTTTTTGAAAGAAAAAAATAATTAAAAAGAAAAATCCTATAAAAATCGGGATTCCTAATTTTGATTAATTTTGTACATGTTTCATTTCCTCTTTTTTGATAATATTTTGTATTAAAATGTCATTTTTACTATATTTTTATTTGATATGATTATATAATTAACATATTTTCGAAATCACTATCACAAATCAACTATATATTAATAATTCAAATCAAATATGAGAATTTTAAATTTAAATTTTCATTTTGTATATATAAAATTCTACAGAAATTTTGACAGAATCTCGAACTTAGCCAACTTATAGGGGGAATCAAAATGCCACAATAAAACTAAAACATTCAATTTCAACATATCCAAAATTTAAACACAGCTCTAGTAAAACTTCAACATTATCAACTACTCCAAAATTAATCCAAAATAAATTTCCAACTCCCCAACATCAGAAGTCTATAATCAATTGTTCTTTATATAAAAAATAACATTCTAAAATTTCAATAAAACCCTGATAATTCAAAAATTACAATATATCCATCTACCAACTCAAAATCAACAATCTAAGATTAATATTCAAACTAAACTAATAAATTTTTTATTTAAACCAATTAACACAAAATCATAAATTGAATCATATACATACTAATATACATATATCTTACTCACACATATAAATATAGATATACATATAAATATATACACAATACATATAAATAAACATATAAATATATGTACCTCACACAAACAATGAGGGCGGTGACGAGATGGAGGAGTTGGTGACGGGTGGCTGTTGGCGGAGAGTGGTGACGAGTGGCTGTTGGCGGAGAGAGAGAGAGAGAGAGAGAGAGAGAGAGAGAGAGAGAGAGAGAGAGAGAGAGAGAGAGAGAGAGAGAGAGAGAGAGAGAGAGAGAGAGAGAGAGAGAGAGTGTGTGTGTGATAAGTGTATTTTATACACTTATTTCTATCCTAAAAGTAGGATTTTATATGTTTGTTTTAGAATATTTGCTATTTATTTTGTGTTATTTGTTTACATTTCAGAAATAATCTCAAAGTCGAGAAAACAAAGGAATTGAAACTAAAATTGAGCAATTGGATGTAAAAAGTGTCAAAGTGAGTAAATCAAGAATTGATGCAGTCAATCTAATAGCTAATTTGAAGAAAAAACCAAAATTGGAAGAAATCAGAAGTTCAGGGGCTAAATTGCAACAATCAGAAGTTGGAGGACTTGCTGTGCGTTTAAAAGATAGGGACCAACTTGTAACATTTAAAAGTCAGAAATTGCCTTAAACCGTAATACCGTGCAGTCGCACGGTCAAAAAAATCAGCGACTGAATTTTACCTGCAGAGTCATACGATCGCGCATTTTTGAACCGTGCGGTCGCACGGTAGTCCCGACTGGGCCACAGCTGGACTTTTTGTGCGGAATTCAGCAGTTTTCTCCTCAATTAACCTAATTATCGGGAAAATCTATAAATACCAGACCTAAGGCTCGAGATTGGGGGTTCCCAACTTGCTAAATTCATGCCAAAACGCTGTCGAAGTGCCGAGGGATCCAAACCACGCCAAGATCAAGATTGAAGATACAATTGCAGGGAGATGAATTGGGTTACATCTTTTCATATCTCTTATTATTTATTTTCTATTATGTTTCTAGGCTAGGTTAGTTGTGTTGGAATTGTGATGAAGTTTTGATTTCTTGACTACATATTTCAATCTATTATTTAATTTATGCAATTCATGATTTTGAGCAATTGAATTATGTTTTTTCTATCGTGCAATTACTTGATCACTAGTTGTTTGATTTTAGGTTATGATTTCTTAAGTTCGAAAGATTAGGATTTCATTAGACTTGTTTCGAAAGTCCGATAGGGGATAGAAATATACCCCTATGCTTTGTGTTATCTTCTATAATATTCATAGTTCTTTTAATGCTTTCTTTCACATTCGTATTCAACATAGAAATATAGTTGGGTTGTGTGTAGGAATAAACGTTATTGCTTGTCCGAAAGGAAGTTTTAACAACATTAGGAATATGAATTTTCAAAATCCGTGAATTGTATTTAAATAATTGGTTAAGATATGGACGATAGAGTCAAAATGGATTCATAATTCTAACGCATTTATTTTCATTTGTTTAAAATCAAATTTGTCAATTTTTTTTAGTTTAATCTTTATTTTAGTTTTCAAAATCAAAATTTTCAAATCAAAACAAATCTCTAGTTCCGGTTAAGATAGTAATCTAAAATACAATTTAACACAATCTCTGTAGTTGACTTCAACGCAATATCTGTACGTGATTTCCTCATAAGGGAACAACTATTGATAGCTCAATGAGTTGAAGAGGATGATATGCTAGTAGCAGATTTTATCATAGGAGAGCGACTACGAGATTTAAAAGCCAAATATGAAGTTAATGAAGCTATCCTGGATACATTACCTGCTTCATTATTTGTCTCACTCTCAACTAAATTTGATGTGCTTGATTTTCCATGTGAGGTATTTCTTTTACCAAGCGTAAATGAACATCAATTAAGGGAATCACCTCTACCGGGCTTTCAACAAACAGACCAAGAGGAAAATAATTGTCATGAAGATGCCACTGTTTCATTGTCAACAATTCAAGATCTGGACATCAAGCTCAATGAAACCTCAATCAAAGAAGAAAATCATATGGAAATAGAAGAGTTGACCATAATAAGGGAACACAAAAAAAGAGACATTGAAAGATGCAGACTGTACCATGAAATCCTCCAACTCCATTGACTGCGCAATAATTGATTTCATCATTAGCACAAACGAGATGATTGAAGTTTATGTATTGAAGTTTGAATCAATTTGTGACATCAAGATACATGACATAGGCAAAGTGCTTTTGGTGTAGGAATGAAAATTGGTACAAGTTCAATCGACACAAGCAAAGAAGGTCATCAAAAGCCTTGTTTAAAGTTCCTTGAACGATCAACGCAATTTGCAAAAAGTCTAGCTCTAGACTATAAATTAAGCACTTGTTGGGAGGCAACCCAATTTTTCAAACCCTTTTCTTTAGTTATTTTGTTTATTGCTTTTGAGTTATTTTATTGCTTGATTGTTGTTTAGTTACTTGAAATTGCATTTTAGGAGCACTAGTGTATTTAGAGTGCATGCATTGAGTTATTATGTGCTTTAGATAATGCTAGTATTCTATTTTGCACATTCTTGCACTTTTAGTTTCCATTGCATTTCTATTTGTTTTGGTACTTTTTTTCACAATCTTCCACTTGATCACCTAGCTTAGGACATGAACATATTGGTTAGAAGTTGGTTGCATGCATTTGAAAGCATTTAGATGTCGAAAACGGGGTCTAAAATTGAAAAATAAAAAATTACAAGTCAATGTCCAATTAAACCGTGCGGTCGCACGGTCTTCTACTGAAAGATTCGGCAGAATGTTTAAAATGCTGTTATTTTTCATTTTAACCACTTCAAACCCGTTTTCTCCTCTCCCAAATCGCCCAACATTGAATCCCCAATTGTTCCCCTAAGTTTGCACATCATTTTAACTTCAATTCATGTGTTGCATTGCTTCCAAAACATTAAAAAGGTAAGACTTTTTCACCAATTTCTATGATTGTGCATAATTCTTGTGTTCTTCAAATTCTTTGTGAAAATTGATATTGTGAATTGATGGTGATGGGTTTATGCTAGAACTTGGAGTATTGAATTGTGTTTATTAGGTGAAAATTTTTGGCTTAATTCAAGTCTCCAATTTTATGAATTTCTTGATTTCTTAATATGCATGCAAGGTGTTTGATTAAATGTTTCAATGAGGTTTTTGTTGAGTTTTAGCAAATTCTTTTTGGATGATCACCTTCACTACATGTTAAACATCATTTGTGCATCATCCATTCATTGTTTACACAGATTTAAGGCATAAAACTCAACATGAACACCCTTTGCACTTCAATACACCTCATTGCAAGGCCATTGCAAGGCATCACAGCACCACTGCACCTACTTTGTCACATCTTTTCATGACCTAAATGAACTTCAAACTTACTGAATTTTTGATATGTTGTAGACCAAGTTATGTACTTTCATATGCCCGGGATATGTCTCGGGAAATTTTAACTTTTTCGAGGCGATGTCAAGGGTTGAAAATTAGTAGTCGACCACTTTTCAAAAATTTCAAAATTTTTCTAAGTCCTAGTTTGGATGTGTTGTGTTGATTTTCTTTAGTTCCTATGTGATAATTATGCTTCTAATGATCATTAATGTTTATTTTCAAGGAACATATCATCATGGGACAATTCACGTTAAACATGGAAAAGGAAATAAGGGGTCATTTCATCCAACAAAACATTCAAAGCTTCAAAAATGGGAACACCAACTCTCCAAACCCGGGAAGTACATTGACTCTCTTTGTTATTTCTGTATTTATTTTCTTTATGTGTTTTGAATACATTGAGGACAATGTATGATTCTAGTTTGGGGGTGGGAATCTCATTCATGTGCTTTCATTTCACATTCATTCGATTTTGGGTAGAAAATTAAAAAAAAAAAAATTGAAAAATGTGAAAAAAAAAATCATAAAAAGTGAAAATTTTGAAAAATTTTGTTGATTTATTTATTGCTTATGACATTATTTGAATTGACTTTTGTGCTTTAGTTAGAATATTGGGCAACATGTGAACAAAATTTTTCATAAACATTCATCCATGTAAGACTTTAATCAAATTGGAGCACATATCCAATTTCAAATAATGACTTGTGTAGGGAGATGCTTGATATTTGTGGGGTAAACTTGTGCACTTTGAACATAGAACTGACTGTAAAATCTCAAACCTTTAGAAATTTAGATCCCGACCTGAAATGTAGAACAAAACTGCTCAAGAAGCAGTTTGGGGGTGGGAAGGTTAGATTGAGTGTGCATTGGTAAATTGAGGATTTGAACTTTTTAATTTTACATCTTTAGTGTAAGGGGTTTTAATCAACGGGTATAAACCATAAAAATCAGCATAAAAACAGAAAAATGCTGAAGGTCTTATTCCACTCTTCAAATGCCTTTTTGACTCGAGCAAGTAAATCTGAGGGATTCTCTGAATCTGGTACCTTAAACTCAACTGAGTTGGGAGCTGCCGACCTAAAGCTCGCTACATGGGTCAACTAGAAAGCAAGTACGGAGAGTGGACTTACACATAAGATGTTAAAACATCTTTAACTTTTCTGTTTAAGCCTTTATGACTCGGGTAATTAAGTCTGAGGGGTTCTTCAAACCTGGTACCCTAAGCTCAACTGAGTTGGGAGCTGCCGACCTAAAATTCGCTACAGGGGTCATATAGAAATCAAGTATGAAAAGTATTGTACAAAGATGGTAAAAGACAAGGACATTAAAAGAAAAAAGTCGTTCATATGAAAGAAAAATGGAATAAAATGGTATAAGCTTTGTTGATTGAAATTCCTAATACTTTGTTAATTTTTCTTGGTCTGTCGTGTATACTTGTCTAGTCCTAACTTCTTTGTGTGGAAAAATGCAATTTATACATGTTTAGAAACCACATCAATAGGAAAGACCTCGAGATATGAGAGAAAAGAAGTAAGGTTGTGATCATCCATGAGAAGGTAAAATCATTGTTGACCACACGAGATTCGGGCTTACTCTTGCATAAAAAGTCACACATTGTCAAGTTTATTTTTGCATAAGTTTGCAGCTGATTTTGGCTATTCACACACACACACAATGAAGTTGAGCATCGGATGAATGAAAATATTTTATGTTGTTCATATTTCTTTGTCTAAAGTGAATCGTCAATTTGGATTGTTGAAGCGCATGGTAAATAAGATGACAAAAGCAAAAACATAATTTTTATTTAATTTGCAGTTTTACATTTATAATTTAGTTTTATTTTGTTCGAGAATGAACAATAGTTCTAGTTTGGGGGTGTTGATACACTTATTTCTATCCTAAAAGTAGGATTTTATATGTTTGTTTTAGAATATTTGCTATTTATTTTGTGTTATTTGTTTACATTTCAGAAATAATCCCAAAGTTGAGAAAACAGAGGAATTGAAACTAAAATTGAGCAATTGAATGTAAAAAGTGTCAAAGTAAGCAAATCAAGAATTGATGCAGTCAATCAAATAGCTAATTTGAAGAAAAAATCAAAATTGGAAGAAATCAGAAGTTCAGAGGCTAAATTGCAACAATCAGAAGTTGGAGGACTTGCTGTGCGATTAAAAGACAGTGACCAACTTGTAACATTTAAAAGTCAGAAATTGCCTTAAACCGTAATACCGTACGGTCGCACGGTCAAAAAAATCAGCGACTGAATTTTACCTGCAGAGTCATACGATCACGCATTTTGAACCGTGCGGTCGGACAGTAGTCCCGACTGGGCCACAGCTGGGCTTTTTGCGCGGAATTCAGCAGTTTTCTCCTCAATTAACCTAATTATCGGGAAAATCTATAAATATCAGACCTAAGGCTCGAGATTGGGGGTTCCCAACTTGCTAAATTCATGCCAAAACGCTGTCGAAGTGCCGAGGGATCCAAACCACGCCAAGATCAAGATTGAAGATACAATTGCAGGGAGATGAATTGGGTTACATCTTTTCATATCTCTTATTATTTATTTTCTATTATGTTTCTAGGCTAGGTTAATTGTGTTGGAATTGTGATGAAGTTTTGATTTCTTGACTACATATTTCAATCTATTATTTAATTTATACAATTCATGATTTTGAGCAATTGAATTATGTTTTTTCTATCGTGCAATTACTTGATCACTAGTTGTTTGATTTTAGGTTATGATTTCTTAAGTTCGAAAGATTAGGATTTCATTAGACTTGTTTCGAAAGTCCGACTGGGGATAAAAATATACCCCTATGCTTTGTGTTATCTGCTATAATATTCATAATTCTTTTAATGTTTTCTTGCACATTCGTATTCAACATAGAAATATAATTGGGTTGTGTATAGGAATAGACGTTATTGCTTGTCCGAAAGGAAGTTTTAACAACATTAGGAATATGGATTTTCAAAATCCGTGAATTGTATTTAAATAATTGGTTAAGATATGGATGATAGAGTCAAAATGGACTCATAATTCTAACGCATTTATTTTCATTTGTTTAAAATCAAATTTGTCAATTTTTTTTAGTTTTCAAAATCAAAATTTTCAAATCAAAACAAATCTCTAGTTCCGGTTAAGGTAGTAATCTAAAATGCAATTTAACACAATCTCTGTGAGATCGATACTTGGACTCACGTCCACTTTATTACTTGCACGACCCGTGTATTTGCGGAGCGTTATCATGTTTTTGGCGCCACGGTGGTGGTGGCTGTAGGGTGAGGTGATAGTGTGGACATGAATAATGGTGGTGGTGTGTGAATGGTGGTGGCTTGAGGAGTGAGATCGTCAGTGCGAGAGGTGAGAGCTTGTGAGACAAAGAGAGTGTAACTGAAATGCCGCGTGCTCTGGTGGTAAAAATATCTAAACATTAGGCATCAGTTCCTTTGAAGGATCATAGGAACTGACGCCTTTGATGGCGCTTATGTATATGCGTCGGTTGTTTATAATACAATTTTACGCCGACACATTTTGTTCGTTCTTACAATATAAGTCAGTTATTTACTAGAAATCGATGCATATTATCCAATCATATTTACAAAATTGTCATTGCCATTTTTATAGGCTTCTATTTACATTACTTATTTTTTTAGACTAATGTGTACTAGTGAACCATGCGATCGTTTGGTATTATGAAAATCCTCTCGTGTACAATTCTTTTTTGCCATGCGATCAAATGGACAATTTTGAACCTAGTTTTTTTTTTTTTTTTTTTTTTTTTCATTTCTTGCAATCCCTCTTTGCGTTACGTCTTGTTCGTACTTTCCTTCAATTATTTAATTAATATTTTAACAACATATTTGGGAAGGAATTTCCGAAGGATGAATACTTGAATTGTATTATTAAGGGGACGCGCAATGAGCTTGCAACAAACAATTGTACCGTAATTTATCTTTCACATCCTTATATGGTGACATTATTGAGCCACAATATAGAAGTCAATCTATTATCTAGAAGATCATTTTATTGGATGCTCAAGATTTTCCGAATCAAGATACCATGGATAACATTTATGCTACATTTGGTGCACTGATTGTGCCATTACGTGATACCGAAGGAAGATGCAAGATTCGACGGCGAATCTTCTCCAATGTGAAGAGAATGACGTGGTCAAACATAAAGGTATTGATTACAATAATTTATTTAACTAGAGTTTATTACTTTATTTGTATTTTATAAGACTTTATTTATGGAACAATGATGCAATATTTGATTAGGTTTGACAATTGATTTTTTATAGTCAACCGCAACCGCTAGAGGTATTATTTGATTCAAATAATACTCATCATCTATATTATCTCTACAGGTAGTTATCATAGATAGCATCACGTGTATGGTGATTTCATTGTGGTCATGAAAATTCATTTAATTTTTTTAATTGTTATATTCACACACATGTAATGTCACGCCTTATGACTACCGGTTGTCGCTCACTATTAATAACATTATTTATTAATAATGTGTGGCTATTATGATAAATTATGTGTAAACATGCATGTTCATTAGGGTATTATTTACTGCAACACTTGAGGAATTGATAAAAGGGATTTTATTTGACATTATCCCGAGGGATAGTAACTACTTATTTACTTCTTTTCCTTGTTTGTTTCTTTGGATTTTTTTGGGCAAGATTCTTAATGAGACAATCCTCATAGCTCATTCAAAATAATAACGATAATTCTAGATGGACATTCATTTTGAATTTTTTAAAGTGACATTATGATGTTTCAATTTCTTATTGAGTGGTGAAGATGTGCATTAAATAATGAAGTCATATCAAATGAATCATCACTCAATGAAAAAGTGGCACATATAATGTCACTTAAAAATGTCCAAAATTAATGTCTCTCTAGAATTACTCGAAAAATAATGTACTATCTTTCTTTAACTTTAGCCTCTATTCGATAAGTGTGTGTGTGTGTTTTTTTTTTAATTTTTAAACCAATTTTTAAATTACACAATTCCCCAAATCAATCTCTAACCCTACACATTTTCTCTCTCCAGTTTTTAACTATTCATCTACCTAAAAAACAACAAAAAACCAAAATTTTTTTTTAAGGTCAGCCGCCGAACAGGAGCTTAGTTTTCTTACTCATGATTTAATTTTAGAAAGATATTAATGAGGTATATTCTTTTAAGTAATGAATGAACATTTAAGGAAAATGTTCAAAATATTAAACTTATGGACGATCCTTGTGGACCTAAAGAATATTGCAAAAGTATTGCAAGAATAGTTAGACATATGCATCTATTTGGTAGAGATTAAAATTAGATTTTTGTAGATTTTAATAATAGTGGATGGAATATGTGGTTGAAAAGTTGTTGATGATTCCATGAAATATGTGTTTTTTATTTGATTGTTGACTTTGACTTAGATTAAAATTTAGATTTTAATCGGTCCCCATTATTTCCCCAAATAATATGATTTTGAATAGTGTTCGTAGAGAATGCGTGGTTAAAAATGTTTGAAAAGTCAAAAATGATGGACTTGACTAAGATGAATGATTAAGATTGATTTTTGAATAAATTTGATTTCCAAATAATGGGGCCAAACGGGGGCTTAGATTCATACTTATTTATTTGACATCATACAAATGCGATTACACCATAATAGATAACTATAGTAAAAGTTGAGCAAATTCCTCCTTTCTCTTTCATTTATGTCTCATACCTCCAAGATCCCATTCCACAATATGATGCATCGACAGCATCGTATACGTATATAACTTTGAAGACAAATAGAACATCAGGCAATAATGTCATGTTATTTAGAGTACTAACCGATGAACTTTATTAATTATTACATGTCATGTCCAGTTTAATATACCAAACTCGACCGAGGTTATAATATTGAATCAAACTATAGGTTCTGGTTTATCAACTCCATCCTCGTCCCTGAACCAGAAAAGCTTTTCAAAGGTTGCTGCATTGCATGGAATATTATCCATCACCCATTCATGGCCTTTCGGGTAATATATTCCCGTTCGTGGATGAGGCAACCAGCATTCTTCGTCCTCCTCGCGCTTCTTGGGAATCACTTCTCTTCTGTTTACACCGTGATTCGACGTGCTCGTGCAATGTGCAACTTCTTGCCTCTGCAGCCTGTCACAAATTGATGAAAATATTATAGTTTGAAACAAAAAGAATGCAAATAAATAGAAGAGAATATAGAAGCATACATGGAGAATGGCCTAATCAGTAACAATGGCTTTATGTTTTTTATCCCAGTTCTGGCCATGGCTCTACACATTGAGTTGCATATTAGAGTATTACACCTTCATATTTAAACTGACAAACTGAATAGAATAAAAAAAAAAAAAAAGGAATAGAATAATATAAATTAACGAAGAATAATATTTCTGTTGAAAATAGGCATTTAGAAAGCAAAAGTCAAATTCAATGAATTATTTACTCGTTAATTTCAGTCATCTGGTTCTACCAATCTCTGTGGTTGTCCGTCATCTTTTTTGTCTCTAGGATTCCCTCAAAAAAAAAAAAAAGCTCAATGTTGTCAACGCGGTTCTCTAAATACTGTACAAATTTTAAGTCATTTTTCACGTTTATTCTCTGGGAATAAAAATATGTACGTTATCTAAAAGGAAGAGATACTAATTCCTCTAAAAATCTCTAAACAGGCAAAATGCATAGATTTGATGATTCTTTTATAGTTATGGAGGATGTATTTGCTCGGGAAGTGAAGAAATCGCATGCACGTTACATGTCAATACACGTCATATATATCCCGAATGGTACAAGATTTAGTTGAGTGTGTGTTTGATGTTGTTTAAAAATTTTTTGAAATGAATTGTGATTTTTAGAGGAATAGATAGTTGAGATTTTGTTGAAAAATTAAATATTGTGGACTTGACTTTTAGTGGATGATTGAAATCGAATATCGTAGAAAAAAGAAAAAAAATTAAAGAGTAATAAACCAGGGCTATTTTTTATTTATTGAAATGAATGCCTTATAATACGCCAAAACGTGATCTACCAATGAATTGTTATGACACATCATTGATACTTAGGATAAGATGAGTACCCTGCCCATTAATTAAATCAATCATGTATATATATGTATGTTGACGGTTGACATTTAGCATACTCCTTCAACACACAAATTGTTTCCTATAAAGGATTTTTGTTCCAGTTGACTTGACGCATCCCCAATGATTCAAACTCTTAACATAAGATATTTGTTAGGTGATCGATCTCTAATACTGCTTTAGTGGTACCAAAGACCGCTCAACAAATATCTTATCTTGAGGGTTTGAGTCCTTGGGGATGCATCAAGCCAATTGGAACAAAAATCTTTTATAGGGAACTATCTGTGTGTTGACGGGGTATGCCACACGCTGCCAACTGTCAACATACAAACACGATGCTCTAGTGGTGCTAGAAATCATCCCGTACTCGTCAAAATTCGCAGAAAGTCACAATTAGTCAATATTTTTGTCACAATTACCTAAAAATTGGTCACAATTACCATAATTGTTCAGATGCACTATTTAAGGCACCTACCACCACCACATCTGCCAACACTGCCACCACCACCAACCACCTGGTCACAAGTGCATACTTATGGGTCACAATGTCACATATTATCAAATTAATTGGTCAAAGATTATTTCATGGTCACAATAAAAAAAATTTGATAGGTCACAATTTATCTATTCAATCACAAATCAAAAAATTTATAAGGGACACATACACACACACAAACACACAAAACACACACATTGAATGGTTGTATGTATATATGGGATTGTAGGTATATATTGATGTATATATGGATTGAATGTATGTATATATGTTAAGATTTTCAAAATTTCAGATTTCCAATTTATGTAGATTTCGAATTTGAAAGACTAATTTTGGGATTTGAGTAATGTTCATACATGTATGTATAGAGGTATATATGTGTATGTGCCTGTGCCTGTGCCTGTGCCTGTGCCTATTCACTTCAAGATTTTCAGATTTATACTTGATGAAATTGGGAATTTTCATGTTTTGAATTATATGGTTTATTATACTAGTTAAATTTCATATTTTTGGATGTATGAATTCACTTGTTAATTAACGGTTAGGATAATTTTGGATTAAAAATTTTAAATTTCAGAAATTGAAAGTTTAAATGTTTTAAGTGATTTTGTTTGATTTAGAGTAAATTGGAACTTTAAATGAAATTCTCAACTTTCAAAGATTATGAAACTTAGAAGTCTAATTGATTTTCTATTAGTTAATATTGGGATAAATTGAAATTTGTCTTCATGAAACTTAAGTTGTGATGAATATCCCATAACTTTGACCTTTGTGTAATTTATAAAAGTAGATTTCAATTTTTACCATTTAAATTAATCTCTTATTCCGAATGTAGTATGACATATATGTGACATAGTTTAAGATCTCATTCGGTTGAATTGTGAGTTACATGAAAGTCTCAACCTCATTAAGAGTGTTAAATGTGATTTTTGGACTAAAAACATATTTGATTAATGAATGGAAATAATTAGGAATCTTTGGGCACATTGACGTCACGGGCATCCGAGACCTTTCCACCTGCAAGTCTAGAAACGGTAAATATTAAGGTGAACAGGTAAGTAAACTTCCTCTCTGTTCATAGAAGTTAAATGTAAATGTGAAATGTGTAATTGATTGTTAGCAACTTACTTGTTTTGATGAACTTCATTTACTTTATAAAAGTATATGCTATTAGGAAGAATGTTTAAGCATGCACATTGTCATGTCATTGCATCATCCAGCATGCATTGGCATCGAAATTGAGAAGTCAAAATTTTTTTTTTTTTAAATGAAAGAAATGTATCAAGGTGCAAGTTTGTTCAAAAGTTATGTATCTCAAGTTTTTTAAAGAAAGAATGGGTGTACTTCTAGTTCATGAAAGTTGCGAGTGGGAAATGGGGCGCGGGGGACCGGCGTACCCGAATTAAGTCACTTTATGACGAAATGTTCAACCGTTTACGGTAGACTGTTAAACTGCTTTGCAGTGGAAATGTGAATGTTAATCGGATTCCAAATAAGAAATTGCCCACTGTTATCTGATTGACTAGAAGATACACCAAGTGAGCTCACGATGGAAATGAAGTGAAAGTTTTGAAATTTAAGTGAAAGTCTGAAAAGTTTGAAAGTTCTGGAAAGTAAAGCAAATGTGGATACATATTTCAAAATTTTAAAAGTATTCATGTCATAAGCATGCATTTCATGCATAAAATTTACTTACTGAGCTTTAGCTCATCCCAATCCCTCCCTAACATTTCAGGTGATGAAAGTTAGATGATCTGAGGAGGGAGCATTTGGTGGCAGACCCGCATAGTACCACAATTTCTCATTCCAAATAAAGTTTGAATTGGAAATTTCAAAAAAAAAAAATGTTTTCTTTGGTTATTTTCATTAGTTTATTCTTTTAATTGTTTATTGAATTTAATTTTGATAAGTTATTTATCTCGTTAGTAGTTTATCAATTCTCCATTTAGTTAAATGGAGATCATGATTCGAATTTAATTTATGTTGAGGAGTTTGGGGATTGAATGAATTGGTTTTGGCGATGATGAATGTAGTTGAGATGTGGTTGATCTTATTTAAATTTTATGGCGGCTATCTTGTCTCTTTACAGGTTGGTTATGTCCAATTTATAGAGGAGACTCTGCCGAGATTTCTGTAAAATTTTATAATAGATAAATGAAAATTTTAATGTGTAAACGATTTAAATTCCGCATATAATGTGAATGGAAGTTAAAACACCTAGGTTTTAGATTTTGAAACTTGGGGTGTTACATTTTTGGTATCAGAGCTAAGAGTTTTAAAAGCGATTCTGTAGACTTTTAAAACTTATTTGAAAATGGTTCGGGTACTGAGTTACGCCTCAAGTGCTTCTCCCTCGATCATATGGTAAGTTAATTTTGCTTAAATTATCGAATGTCATGTGATGCTACTAAGATTGAAATTTCGTATACATTGATATGTAGTACTATATATTGAACAAGATGTTTTATTCTCTCCTATTTAGAAATGGTTCGCACTAGATGTAGCAACACTCAAGGAAGAACTTCTCAAACTCATAATGAAGGGACGGATTGCAATACTATCCCTTCAGATACTCCGGTGATTGTGAACGGAGCGACGGATCCTAATACTACCCCTTCTAAAACTCCGGTAATTGTGAATGAAGGGACAGGAAATAACACTACCCCTTCCGGCACTCCGACGGTTGTGGAGGCCTTGGTGCAAGCGTTAACTACGTTGGGACAAGCAAGTCAACCTAGGACTAACGAGACACGTGGGCATGGGAGGATATCAGAATTTAAGAGGCCGTCTCCACCATCCTTTGCTGGAACCACTGACCCCCTCGAGGCTGAAAAGTGGTTAACCGAAATGCAAAAATCCTTCAGGGTTATGGGATGCACCGACGAGGAGAAGGTTAACTTTACCGCATACATGCTTCAGGGCGGTGCATATGATTGGTGGCTGATGGTTCAGCGCCAACATGAAAATAACACTAATTCTTTTACTTGGAAGATGTTTACTACGGCCTTCAATGAAAAGTACTTTCCCAAGAGTCTCCGCCAGCAGAAGGAGGGAGAATTTCTGAGACTAGTGCAAAGGACCAGATCAGTTACGGAATATGAGGCAGAATTTGCTAGACTGGCTAAGTTCGCTCCAAACTTGGTGGATACTGAAGAGAGAAGGTCTAGGCGCTTTGAAGAAGGACTTAAACCACAAATAAAACAGGCCGTGATTCCTTTTGAACTCACTACTTATAGAGAGGTGATCAACAAATCCCTGTTGGTGGAAAGAGCTCTAGCCATAGATAGAGAAGAAAATAAAACTCCATCCTTTAGCCAGAAATTTATGGGTGGAAATTCAAAGGGGTGGAATAACAGGGGACAAAAAAGGAGGAATGACCAGGGAAGTAATAAAAATCAACAATCTAGCAAGCAACCGAGAAGGACCTGCCCGAAGTGTGGCAAGGAACACTTGGGGGATTGCCTTCTGAGTAAGGGAGTATGCTTCAAGTGTGGGAAGTCGGGGCATTTTGCAAATGATTGTCAGAGTTGTTTTAACTGTGGGAAGCCAGGGCACCTAGCGAAGGATTGTAGAGAGAAAACGAAGACTACCCAAGCAAGGGTTTATACAATGTCTAAGAAGGATGCTAATGACTCATCTACTGTGGTATCAGGTATTATAAATTTTATTTACTACATTTTCCCTTCTGTCTTTACATTTCGTACCATTTTAGGCAAATTATGAACATGCATATATCTATAGAAGTATAATCTATTGTGGTAGGTACTGTGTACGTATGTGGAAAACTTGCAACTATTCTTCTCGATTCCGGGGCTACTCATTCTTTTGTTAGTCCTGTATTTGCTGGAAAATTAAATCATTCATCCCCACAACTGGGTACTCCGTTTGTCGTGTCAACACCATTCGGAGCATTATTGAGTTCAAGTTATGTATTGAGAGACTGTCCAATAGTAGTGAATGGGAATGATTGGTTGGCAGATCTTATAGTGCTTGATATTCACGATTTTGACGTCATACTGGGCATGGATTGGTTATCACGGTATTATGCTTCAATAGACTGTTACGAGAAGAAGGTGGTATTTGAGCCTCCAAATAAAACTCCTTTTTGCTTTGTTGGGGTTGAGGTGAAGCCTTCTATTCCAATTGTATCAGCGATGAAAGCTCGTCAGTTGATGAATAAGGGCTGTAGGGCTTACTTGGCTGCAATAGTCGAGATACCTAAAGCAGACCCCTCTCTTGAACAAATTGCAATCGTTCGAGAATATCCGGATGTTTTTCCAGATGATCTTTTTGACCTACCACCCGAAAGAGAGATTGACTTCGTTATCGATTTGGTACCTGGAACATCCCCAATATCTAAAGCACCGTATCAGATGGCTCCTGTGGAACTTAAAGAGCTCAAGGAGCAACTACAGGATCTCATGGATAAGGGCTTTGTTCGACCTAGTTTCTCTCCATGGGGTGCTCCTGTATTGTTCGTGAAGAAGAAGGACGGTTCTATGAGACTTTGCGTAGATTACAGAGAGGTGAATAAAGTAACAATAAAGAATAAATATTCGTTGCCGAGAATTGAGGATCTATTCGACCAGCTTCAAGGTGCACAGTATTTTTCCAAGATCGATCTACGATCTGGTTACCATCAGTTGAGGATTAAAGAAGAGGACATCCCAAAGACAGCCTTCCGTACCAGATATGGGCATTATGAATTTTTGGTGATGCCGTTTGGGTTAACAAATGCTCATGCGACATTTATGGACCTGATGCATCGAGTCTTTAAAGAATACCTAGATCAATTTGTTATAGTCTTCATTGACGATATATTGATCTATTCGAGGTCTGAAGAGGAACATGAAAGGCATTTGAGAATAGTGCTTCAGAAACTTAGAGAAGAGAAATTATTTGCGAAGTTCAAGAAGTGTGAATTCTAGCTGGAAAGAGTGCCGTTCTTGGGGCATATTGTATCAAAGGAAGGCATTGAGGTTGACCCGAGTAAAATTGAGGCAGTTCGTAATTGGCCGACACCAACTAACGTGAAAGAAGTCCGCAGCTTTCTTGGTTTAGCTGGTTACTATCGGAGATTCGTGGAAGGATTTTCCAAAATTGCCTCACCTTTGACTAAGCTGACCAGAAAGGATACAAAATTTCAGTGGAATTCGAATTGCGAACAGAGTTTTGAGGAGTTAAAAACACGGTTGACAACTGCGCCAATTTTAGCTATTCCACAGGGAAATGAAGGATTGGTCATTTACAGTGATGCCTCATTAAAGGGGCTTGGTTGTGTTCTTATGCAACACGGCAAGGTGATTGCCTACGCTTCAAGGCAATTGAAAGAGTACGAGAAGAATTACCCAACTCACGATCTCAAGTTGGCAGCCGTCGTATTTGCATTAAAGATATGGAGGCACTATCTCTACGGGGTTAGATGTGAGATCTACACCGATCATAAAAGTCTCAAATATTTATTCACACAGAAAGAACTAAACATACAACAGCGCAGGTGGTTGCAACTTTTCAAGGATTATGATTGTGTTATTAATTATCATCCTGGCAAGGCGAATGCCGTAGCTGATGCTCTTAGCAGAAAAAGTCATGGAACAATGAATGCCTTGCAAGTTGTCCAAAAACAGTTACTAATTGATATCCAAGGGTTAGAGTTGGAGATCGTTCCAAAAAGCAAAGCAGGTTATCTTGCTAACATAACCTTGGAATCGACATTGTTGGAGAAAATCAAGGCTCTACAGTTAGAAGACCCCAATACTTCAAGGGTCCGCACTGAAGTAATTGATGGGAAGCGCACTAATTTTGTTATCTCCACAGATGGTGCCCTTCGGCAGGGTAATAGACTGGTAGTCCCCAATAATAAGGAATTGAAGTAAGAAATTATGAGGGAAGCTCATAACACTCCTTACTCAATCCACCCTGGAAGTACTAAGATGGCTCGGGATTTGAGGCAGCATTTTTGGTGGATTGGCATGAGTAGGGATGTGGCGGAGTATGTTCAACGTTGTCTCACCTGCCAGCAAGTTAAGGCCGAACATCAGCGACCCTCTGGCCTATTACAACCTCTTATGATTCCGGAGTGGAAGTGGGAACGAATAGGCATGGACTTTATTGTTAGCTTACCAAAGACGAAGAAGGATTATAACTCCATATGGGTGATTGTTGATCGTCTTACCAAGTCGGCACACTTTCTGCCGGTAAAGACTACTTATAATATGGAGAAGTATGCAGAGTTATATGTGGCTGAAATTGTAAGGCTTCATGGGATTCCCCTATCCATTGTGTCTGATCGCGACCCAAAATTTACTTCTTCATTTTGGAAAAGTCTACATAAGGCCATGGGTACTCAATTGAGATTCAACACGGCCTTTCACCCTCAGATAGATGGACAGTCAGAGAGAATGATTCAAACCCTGGAAGATATGTTGAGAGCTTGTATTATCGATTTTCCAGGTACTTGGGACGAATTTCTCCCATTAGTTGAGTTCTCCTATAACAATAGTTATCAAGCCTCCATTCACATGGCTCGATATGAGGCGTTATACGGGAGGAAGTGTAGATTGCTGGTTCACTGGGATGAAGTAGGGGAACGAAAATTACTAGGTCTAGAAATGGTGCAGTAGACATCAGAAATTGTTGAGAAGATTCGTCAACGGATGAGAACTGCACAGAGTAGACAGAAAAGCTATGTAGACAAAAGAAGGAAACCATTGGAATTCGCTACAGGTGATATGATTTTCTTGAAGGTTGCTCCTATGAAGGGAGTTATGAGATTCGGGAAGAAGGGAAAGTTAACTCCGCGATTTGTTGGCCCCTTTGAAATACTTGAAAGGGTGGGTGACCTAGCTTATCGGGTTGCATTACCACCAGCACTATCTGGGGTTCATAACGTATTTCACGTGTCGATGTTGAGGAAATATTTTTCGGATCCTTCTCATATCCTCAGTTATGAGTCGTTAGATCTTAGTGAGGATCTAACTTACGAGGAATCACCTGTGAGGATCCTACTGAAGGCAGATAAGGAACTTATGAGGAAGAAGATAACTCTAGTTAAAGTTCTTTGGAGGAATCATGCAGTAGAAGATGCTACTTGGGAACGCGAGGACGAAATGCGTGCCAAGTATCCACAACTTTTTGGTAAGTTTTAATTTCGAGGACGAAACTTCTTTTTAGGGGGTAAGGAATTGTAATACCACTTTTCGTTTTGTGTGCTTTC
Organism: Ligustrum vulgare; assembly: GCA_963555705.1. Classification (NCBI taxonomy): domain Eukaryota; kingdom Viridiplantae; phylum Streptophyta; class Magnoliopsida; order Lamiales; family Oleaceae; genus Ligustrum; species Ligustrum vulgare. The sequence goes on from OY743174.1 coordinate 50,767,708, forward strand.
TTGAATACCACCCAATTTTTTATGATGAATAATTTTAATTGACAATTATTATTGATAATAAGATGAATTATTTTGCAGTGGAAGGACTTGGACGTCATCTCGATCAATGTGCCAATTAAAATATTTATAAATTGGTCACGTACAATTATATTTCTAATTGCTTATTTTAATTGTTATTTGCCAATTTATATTTTATTTAGTAGCAAGTGGCAAAAATACATTTAGTTTGAAATTAGTGTAAAGTTTAGTGGCACCTTGATATTTAATTTAAAGTTGTTCACTTAATTGCATTAAAGAGGGGAATTGAGGGACCAACTTGCAATTTTCGAAAGATTAAAAATTTAATACTAACCTAACCCTCATTCCTCTCTCTCTCTCACACCCGATCTCATCCCTCTCTCACACCAGCTCTCCCTCTCTCGGTCGCCCTCATCTCTCCGTCTCTCTCTCGGCTTCTTCCTTGGTCGCCGGCCACCATCACCATTACGACCGTGACCTCCACCACTTCCCCCTTGTCGCTGCACCGGTGGATAACTCCTACCCTGTCACGCTCGCCCGCCCGCACGCACCCACTCACGAACACACACACACACACACACACACAAAACACACACATTGAATGGTTGTATGTATATATGGAATTGTAGGTATATATTGATGTATATATGGATTGAATGTATGTATATATGTTAAGATTTTCAAAATTTCAGATTTCCAATTTATGTAGATTTCGAATTTTAAAGACTAATTTTGGGATTTGAGTAATGTTCATACATGTATGTATAGAGGTATATATGTGTATGTGTCTGTGCCTATTCACTTCAAGATTTTCAGATTTATACTTGATGAAATTGGGAATTTTCATGTTTTGAATTATATGGTTTATTATACTAGTTAAATTTCATATTTTTGGATGTATGAATTCACTTGTTAATTAACGGTTAGGGTAATTTTGGATTAAAAATTTTAAATTTCAGAAATTGAAAGTTTAAATGTTTTAAGTGATTTTGTTTGATTTAGAGTAAATTGGAACTTTAAATGAAATTCTCAACTTTCGAAGATTATGAAATTTAGAAGTTTAATTGATTTTCTATTAGTTAATATTGGGATAAATTGAAATTTGTCTTCATGAAACTTAAGTTGTGATGAATATCCCATAACTTTGACCTTTGTGTAATTTATAAAAGTAGATTTCAATTTTTACTATTTAAATTAATCTCTTATTCCGAATGTATTATGACATATATGTGACATAGTTTAAGATCTCATTCGGTTGAATTGTGAGTTACATGAAAGTCTCAACCTCATTAAGAGTGTTAAATGTGAGTTTTGGACTAAAAACATATTTGATTAATGAGTGGAAATAATTAGGAATCTTTGGGCAAATTGACGTCACGGGCATTCGAGACCTTTCCACCTGCAAGTCCAGAAACGGTAAATATTAAGGTGAACAGGTAAGTAAACTTCCCCTATGTTCATAAAAGTTAAATGTAAATGTGAAATGTGTAATTGACTGTTTGCAACTTACTTGCTTCGATGAACTTCATTTACTTTATAAAAGTATATGCTATTAGGAAGAATGTTCAAGCATGCACATTATCATGTCATTGCATCATCCAACATGCATTGGCATCGAAATTGGGAAGTCAAATTTTTTTTTTTAAATGAAAGAAATGTGTCAAGGTGCAAGTTTGTTAAAAATTTATGTATCCCAAGTTTTTTTAAGAAAAAATGGATGTACTTCTAGTTCATGAAAGTTGCGAGTGGGAAATGGGGCGCGGGGGACCGACGTAACCGAATTAAGTCGCTTTGAGACGAAATGTTCAACCGTTTACGGTGGACTGTTAAACCGCTTTGCGGTGGGAAAGTGAATGTTAAACCGCTTTGCAGTGGAAATGTGAATGTTAATCGGATTCCAAATAAGAAATTGCCCACTGTTATCTGATTGACTAGAAGATACACCAAGTGAGCTCACGATGGAAATGAAGTGAAAGTTTTGAAATGTAAGTGAAAGTCTGAAAAGTTTGAAAGTTCTGGAAAGTAAAGCAAACGGGGATACATATTTCCAAATTTTAAAAGCATTCATGTCATAAGCATGCATTTCATGCATAAAATTTACTTACTGAGCTTTAGCTCACCCCAATCCCTCCCCAACAATTCAGGTGATGAAAGTTAGATGATCTGAGGAGGGAGCATTTGGTGGCAGACCCGCATAGTACCACAATTTCTCATTCCAAATAAAGTTTGAATTGGAAATTTCAAAAAAAAAAAAATGTTTTCTTTGGTTATTTTCATTAGTTCATTCTTTTAATTGTTTATTGAATTTAATTTTGATAAGTTATTTATCTTGTTAGTAGTTTATCAATTCTTCATTTAGTTAAATGGAGATCATGATTTGAATTTAATTTATGTTGATGAGTTTGAGGATTGAATGAATTGGTTTTGACGATGATGAATGTAGTTGAGATGTGGTTGATCTTATTTAAATTTTATGGCGGTTATGTTGTCTCTCTACAGGTTGGTTAAATTCAATTTATAGAGGAGACTCTGCCGAAACTTCTGTAAAATTTTATAATAGATAAATGAAAATTTTAATGTGTAAACTATTTAAATTCCGCATATAATGTGAATGGAAGTTAAAACGCCTAGGTTTTAGATTTTGAAACTTGGGGTGTTACAGAATTGTAACCTCATGTGACCGAATTGTGACCTCATATGATCGAATTATGACTTTGTGTGACCGAACTGCTACTTTGTGTGACTTAACTTTGACCTCGTGTGATTAAACTGTAACTTTATGTGACCAATTGTGACTTTGCTAGGGGTTGGGTGGATTTTTTTAACTAAATTTGTAATTGTGACTCAACCGTGACTTTGATTATGGTGTGGGGTAGGGCGTGGTGAATTTTGCAACTAAATTTGTAATTGTGACTGAACTGTAATTTTGTGTGACCAATTTGACTTTGCTTGTAACGATCCAAAAATTTTAACTTCCTTTATTGTCTATTATGACATGATAAAAGTGTTTTATAATTTATATAATTATTTTGGAATGAAAAGAAAGAGAAACGAGATTTAACGAAAGAAAAACGAAAATATTAAATAATAAAAGTTACTACAAAAACGTATTTTTATGCCTACCATGGACCCGTTTGATCACTCCTGGCCTTATTCAATTACATGTCATATATGTATGGACAAGTTATCGGAGTGAACTTCGAGAATATAAAAATAGTTTGGCATTTCGACCAACGGATAGCCCTAGGTGAATTTTTAAAATTAGAACGGTAAAAACAAATAACCAGAAAACCGTTTTGAGTTGTCGACTTCGAAAGGCTATAACTTTCTCCTTCTTTATCCATTTCTTGTACCGTAAATTGTTCGTGAAAGTACTCCATTTGTACTTTAAAATGGTGCCAAGAAACAAAGATTTCGACCTCGTGTGATAACCCCCCAAATTTGAGCTCAAAATAACTTTCATGAAACTGGGAATTTGGGAGGAAGCAACCATGAGGTGTCTTCCTAGGAATAGACATGGCTACACCTAAATGATATTCAGCTCGATCAAATATAGTTAAGCCTTGAAGAAATCCCTAGAAAACAAGTCAAGAATGCTGAAATTTCTGTAAGTATCGATACATCTATAGCAAGTATCGATATATCTAAAGTATGAATCGATACATGTATAGTAAAAACTAGGACAAACAATATGTATTAATACATGTAACAGTATGTATTAATACATGTGACAACATCAATACCTCTACAAAGTAAAGAACTTCCTTTCACCATACTTGCTAAGTAATGTGTTACATGATTATCCAAACACGTAAGAGCATAATGGAATGTATATCTAAATGTGATAGTTCTTGACTTGTCGTTTACTTGAAAAAGGGTAATAAGAGTAACTAACGTGATCTAAGAAGATATTATCTATTTTTATAACCATTGTTCCTGTTAATTATTATATGAACATTATAAGTGACCCTTGTACTTGTTTGTGTTATATAACACTTGTACTTATGATATGTAACACTTATACTTGATTATGTGATCTTGAACTCGTCAATGTGATAAAGATAATAAATTGATATATTACCTACTTGACAAAATACATGATTATATCTATTTGACTTGACTTGAGAAGACGAACTTAAAGTAACTTGAATATTACCTTGATCTTGAATATATAAGAATTAATTTGTCTATGTGTAACTCATGAACATATGAACTTGTCCTGACTTAACTTGGTTTGACTGGACTTGTACTTGATTACGTGATCTTAAATGCTACTTCATGATACGCTTTTATTAAACATTGCATTAAAAGGATTTACATGCTTTTAAAGTTATTTTCTTATGCATTGCATTGAAAGAAACTTCTTACATTATTACAATCATACTCTATCTCGCTTGTTAAAACGCCTATGACACTTGTCTTTATATACGTGCCTCGGAGTCCAGTCATTAGATCATGATGTGGTTTATGCTTGTTAATGAATTCCAGGGATCTTGACTCCCTATTTGAAATCCGTGGTATAGAAACCACGTTTGTAAAAGAATTCATGGAATAAACTACACTCTTGAACACAAGGTTACATTCCCTGCTTGTGCGCGCTCGAGATAGTAGTTGATTTGTAATATGAACCCCATTAAAAGTCATGCTCTCTTGAAACTACATATAATTTCATAAGTCTTGAATATATGAGTTTGACTTAACTGGAATATGTGAACTTGACTTGAGTATATGAATTTGACTATATTGGAGATGATTAATATGTAACTGCATATAAATTTGAATATATATTAACTTAATCCAATTTGAATAAATGTCTTGCCTCGACTTGTCTTGATTATATGAATTTACTGGTTTAAATATATAAGACGCGATCTTAAATATATAAAGTATGGCTTGACTAGAATATGTGAATTTGGCTTGATTTGAATAAATTTGACTGGAATGGATATAACTTGAAATACCTATAGTATAAAATGACTTGACTTAAACTTGACTTGGGACTGGAATTGATTTGGATATATGCCTTGGCGTGAATATAGAACTCGACTTGAACTTGACACAATGTGAGTATAAGGTTGACTGGTTTAATAAGTAAAACTTGCATAAATCTTGAATATGTGAGGATAACTTGAATAGCACATGTGCACCACTCACGGGACAAGTGTGTGCTTATTCCACAATATATCTAATATTGTAGGTCATAATAGAAATGGAATAAGGGATTGATGAGGATCTTTAGACGATGAGACAGAAGTTACGCTAGGTGACGACCTGTGACTTTGTGGGTGGGGTGACTGTGGGTTGGGTTGGGATGAAATTTGTAATTAAATTTATAATTGTAATTGAAATGTGATTTTGTATGACAAATTGTAACTTTGCGAGTTGTTGTTAGATGACCCATTTTTGTTTCAAGCAATACAATGGTTTTGGATGATTTTATCGTCGACCTTTCGTTTTTAGTTTTTTATGTTGCTGCAGGTTTTGGTAGATTCAAAGTGAATATAGGAGTCCCTTACCTAAAAATCAACATTTCTCCTTATTTACGAAATGATAGATTTATCCGCTTGGTAATTAGCTTACCCCTTTCAAATTCTAGCAATAGTTTACTATCGTATCGTATCGTGTGAGTTGGTCACTAGGATTGGAGTACTATAAAGTACCACCATTGCTACTTGTTGGAATTTAAGATTTCATTGTCTTACTTGCTTATGTGTCTGAGGTGTCAAAACTGTTTATATTTTCTGTTCGATCTTTTTATTGTGCTGCATATTCTTATTTGTTGCGTTTTGATAATCCCATTAGAATTCTTTTAGCTCTAGACCTACTTGTGGTTTAGGTTGTGTTTGGTCCAATAAAATTTCAACAACTTTTTTTTCTTCTAAAATTCATTTTCAATCACACAATTCTAGGAGACCCATCACTTTACACACTTTTTAATAACTTTTCAACGACATTAAAAAATTTCTCAAATTTCTCCTAAACCAAATAGGTTCTTAATTGTTAATTTATGATTTCTTGTTCAATTTGTGTTAAAAAAAGACTACATATTTTGATTTGGCAATTTTTAATAGGTAAAGAGATTTTTTTACCTGCCAACATAAAATTGAGAGATTTTACTTAATTTCATGTCTAAATAATATTGAGAGATTAAGAATGTAATTAAGTATGGTAGGAACAACCTTATACTCGAAATCGTCGTGGATTCCTTGAGGAGTAAATAAATTGAGATCAGAGGGGGGGGGGGAAGAGGTGATGAATTGTACATGATGAGGGGTACGAGTCATTTTAGGCAAAACGGTCATATTCAAAACTGTAGTGTCTCGAGTAATATATAACTTGAGTGATGAGTGGGGTAAGCAGGAGAATAAGAGTTGGGACAAGTCTAAGTCCACTAGGTGGCAACGATGTTTTAGTTGTGGTAAAATTATACATTTTTTAAGAGATTGTCCTAAGAAGAATGATAAGCATAAGGAAAATGTGAGAGATAATGTTGTTGTTTAGTCTAATTGCGACCCAAGTGAGATTGACATGACACTTATTGATATGGAACATAGTTATTGCATATGCATCTGTGTGAAAATCCATTTTGGATGTTTGATTGCTTAATTTGGTGCATTATTTTATGTTGATTTTCAATTTTTTTGATATGTGTTTTTTACATGAATTTGTGTGTGATCATTTTTACCATCTGTAGTGTGTGTATGTGTGCATGCATAGTAGTCGAGGTGCATTAAGTATGTCTTATGGTTGCATTGGTGATAAGTACAATGATGCAGAGTGAGACATTTGAATCATGAGTAAATGTGAGAGTAATACTTTGATCATTTCTATTAGGTGAATGCTCATTATTCACTTAGATTGAGAGGGGAGGTTTGATGTAGGAACATCCCATGTACATAAAATCTATTGTGATTTGCCAGTTATATATAAGTAATGACCAATCTATTGAGCATGTCTGACGATATCTGTGACACGTGTTCTGGAGCTGCGAGTTGCAAGGAATTGAATATGGTGATTATGGCGAGATTTGATTCGCGACTGTGACCATAAATTTGATTCGTGGCCGTGAGCATAAAATATCTTAATCTATTTAATGGCCAATTTAACTTATAAATTTATTTATTTTATTAATTACCATTTGATTTTTGAAAGAAAGTTTCAAGTTTGTTAATTTTGAAACTGTATTTTTAAATATAGGAGTTATGCATTGTTCCAAATTATTTTACCTTTTTTCTATTGACTTATTGTTCTAAGTTGACTTTTAACACCAGCCGTGTAAATTATCTTAACCTGATGTATGTCTCTTAAACCATTTAAAAATTTATATATAGTTGCTTTTTATTACACCTTTAATTAATAATTAATAAAATAAAAAGACAAACTGAACGTCTCCTTAATATATATTTTCTTTATCTTTGTTATTAATAAAATATGCTGATGTCAAATTTTCATGTTTTCCTTTAGAACAAAGTTGGAAACATAAGACCTAAGCGGTCGGTCCATAGTTTGGACACAATGATTCAATTGATCAATAGTTGATCTCACTTTGAGAATGAGCTAACTAATTACTTAATTAACAAACCATCACTCATTGATGGATGTGTTACTTTTGAACTAATTACACATTAGAGTGTACTTTAAGTCACATACAACCCTTCAAATATTCTAACTACCATTAATTAATATATTCATTAAATCATCACAAGAAGGCTCTACATTCTAATTTTGTTTTTCAACCTTCTAAATGTGATGATTGAGGAGTGATTAATTAATAAATTTAAGTCAATGGAGTTGATATTTATATTAAAAAATTAAGTTATATACGTTCATAATTGAGGATGATAACTAAAGAATTTTAATAGAGTTAAGACATATTTTATGTAGATTTCAAGAGATTTGTGTTCATATATATTATGTCGTCCAATACCTTATTTTAAAAGAAAGAATGTATCAAAACAATATGATACGGTATTTCAATAGATTTATATATATAAATACACACTAGTAGTAAGCACGTGCTTCGCACGTCTTTTGTAAATGATGAATGATAAGGCAAAATTAATAAAGAGGTCATATTTTTCAAATAATAAAAATGTAAGTTTTTAAACCAAAATTTTAGTTTTGAAATTATTTATTTATATTCTTAATTAAAATATAATTATTTTTTTCTTATGAATTAATTAATGATTTTAATAAAAATTTAAGAGAGTTATTAAAAAAAGATAAAAATATCTAAATGTATTGTAGATTAAAATAATAACGAATAATATTTAATGAAAATAAATTAAATTTTAAATGTAATATCAAAGGTTTTCCACTCATTCACACTTTTATTGTTGTTGTTATTATTGTAGATTTAGATTAAATTAAATAAATGAAAAAGATAATAACATGAGAATAATAATATGAAATCATATTACAACATTGTAAATTATTAGATAAGAAATGAATTTAATACTAAATAAATGAGAAAATATAATAATATGAAATTATATTATAATGTTGTAAATTGTTATACAATAAATGTAATGAATTATTTAATGTTATTAAATAAAGATGTAAGGATAAAATGTGTATATAACTAAATATATATAACTAAATACATGATGGTACCCTAAGTAATTATTTGGGAGAAGTGTTTAGTTGGTATAAAGGAAAAGAAATGAGGGTTATTTGAGAGAAGGGTTTAGTTGGTATAAAGGAAAAGAATGAGGGTAAAATTGGAATGTGAAAGATTCTTCAACATCCATACTTTTTAAAGGGGTTAATTAATTAATAGCACAAAACGTCCCTACCTTTGACATGTATTGTGCAAAACGTCCAACGTTTTAATTTTTGACGCTAAACGTCCCAACCTTTACATTTTCTTGTGGGAGACATCATTTCTGTCAAATTTAACCCCATTTCACCGTTAATTTGAAATTGAACAGTAAATATTTAACACATGCAAGGGCATTTTAGTCAAAATCAAAAGCAGGCCATTCATATTTGGGTAATTGGCACAAAACGTCCCCACGTTTGACACTTATTGTGGAAAAACGTCCATACGTTTATTTTTTTGGCGAATAACGTCCATACGTTTATTTTTTTTTGGCGAATAACGTCCCAACCTTTAAGTTTTCTTGTTGATTAGTCCCCAAATTTTACTTTTCTTTCAATTTAGTCATTCCGTATTTGATTTAAAGGTAATTGTCTTCAAACGTGTATAACTTTTGATCTGCAATTCCGAATTGTACTCCGTTTTTTGCGTTGAAGTCCAAATTCAACCATCTTTCTTATGATGTATCATGTGCTCATTTATTAAACATTTCGTTTTGAATTTTGTATAGTAGATACTTATTTTGTTAGAACATCATTGATTGACGTAAATTGATTTCTTTAAATTTTATTGAAACAGTGAAATTTTAATTTTAGTGTGTATTCGGCGGCTAGCGGAATTTATAAATTGGATTTATTTGACTTTTTTATTTTTTTAATGTAAAATGTTTGGTTAAAAATTGTTATGTTTAACCTCTGTTTGAACCATATTATAATTTCAAATCACTGTTTGAACAACACACATTCTCTCTCTTCAAATCACTTTTTAAAAATTGGAGAAAGAAATTGTGTGTTGTTCAAAAAGTTATTAGAGATTATAATATGGCTCAAATAAGGGCTAAACATACCAATTTTTAATCAAATATTTTACCTTAAAAAAATAAAAAAGTCAAATAAATCCAATTTATAAATTCCGCTAGCCGCCGAACACACACTAAAATTAAAATTTCACTGTTTCAATAAAATTTACAGAAATCAATTTACGTCAATCAATGATGCCCAACAAAATAAGTATCTACTATACAAAAGTCAAAACGAAATGTTTAATAAATGAGCACATGATACATCATAAGAAAAATGGTTGAATTTGGAGTTCAACGCAAAAAAAGAGTGCAATTCGGAGTTGTAGATCAAAAGTTATACACATTTGAACACAATTATCTTTAAATAAAATACGGAATAACTAAATTGAAAGAAAAATAAAATTTGGGGACTAAACAACAAGAAAATTTAAAGGTAGGGACGTTATTCGCAAAAAAAAAAAAAACGTAGGGATGTTATTCGCCAAAAAAATAAACGTATGGACGTTTTTCCACAATAAGTGTCAAACGTAGGGACGTTTTGTGCCAATTACCCAAATATGAATGAGCTGCTTTTGATTTTGACGAAAATGCCCTTGCATGTGTTAAATATTTACTGTTCAATTTCAAATTAATGGTGAAATGTGGTTAAATTATACAGAAAGGATGTTTCCCACAAGAAAATGTAAAGGTTGGGACGTTTAGCGTCAAAAATAAAAACGTTGGGACGTTTTGCACAATACATGTCAAAGGTAAGGACGTTTTGTGCAATTAACCCCTTTTTAAAGTAATGTATATATATATGTGTGTGTGTGTATATATATATTTTCATATAAATTTTAAGATAAACATGTCACTTCACATATATGAGCGATTCTAATTTTTCATTTTTTAGTAAAACCAGGCATGTACTCAATTATTAATGAATGGTGATGACGAGACTTGAATTCAAAATCTTTTTGTTTGTTGTGATATCACGATAAACTATTTTTTGATCTAAAAGTTAAGCTATCAAATAAAACTACGAATATGTATTATATATAATTTTATCTTCAACACGTCACTTTTTTAACCTTTTACTATAAACCCGCAAATAGAATATTACTTTGGAAATGTTGAAACTTGGCACTTAGGAGCGAAGATAGGAATATTCATACATAAATACGTTAAAAGCAAGGGTGTTGTGATAGAATGCGACGGCGCATCCTATAAGCCGAAAATAACAAAGCAAAAGGACTAGCTGGGTCATTCCTTGCAAATGTTACAAGGCAAATTGCCCTCTTTTTCAAGCCACAACACTTTCCATCCCATAAAAAATTGCTACACGCTCTTAATCCTAACGGATGTAGATCACTCCTCCTTTCCTCATATTCTAAAATTGCATTCGAGGTAACCATTGTTATATTATCGCGCGTGTTCATGTCTGCACACTTTACATGTTGTTTATTCCCTTCATTGATAGTCTAATGTTATACAAAGTTATATACAAATCACTACCCCTTTGATGTTTCTTTAATTGAATTTCGTTTGATTATGTCGAAGTTCCTTAAAAATTTCTGCCTTCGTTAATATCTTATTTTCCATTACTATATATGCTCAAGCTCGTGGACAAGTACATATGGAGTAAAAGAAATTGGACACTCGCCTTGAAATGTTGATATGTTGGTTGGAATAGGTTTATACTCTACACTAATATTTTTGGTTGAGAAAGAAAGATATTGTTAGTTATCCTTTGTTTGAGCTTCATTATTTACAAAAATAAGTTTTGTAATATCGATTTTTTAGATAATAAATATGGGACTAAAAAGTGTTGACAAAATATCTTGTTAAAAATGAGTTCGAAAAAAATGAGGTTATACACAATGTAGCTCAAACATATGCTTAAAATAGCAAGTGTGCATGTAGTGCATAGTAGAGGAGAAAGAATTTTAACTCCACCATGGGGTAAAATTAATTAGTGACTATTAAACTTTGACCAGGTTACTACTTAACTATTCAATTTTGAAAGGATTCTGAACGATCACCAAACTTCCCACGAAATTAGCTATTCATCACTCAATGTCTAACAATCTCCAATTCTTGACAGAACGCCCTACATGACTAGAAAATTTCAATTGTAACATATGATAACATTAATTCTTGTTCAGTTATCAAATTTATCTGTCGAACAAGCCATTATTTGAGTCGTGACATATGATACAATTTGATGTGAAGGCGTTAATTCTCATCTTGTTATCAAAATTTAGACGTGTCATGTGATGCAATTTGATGTCCGGATAAGAATTAACATCATCATATGTCATATTTGAAATTCTCTAACCACGTAGGACGTTTTGTCAAAAATTAGATACTGTTAGACTTTGATGTGTTATTTACGAGCAACATTTTGTAAAGGTGAGTGGGTGAGTTCCGTTTGGTAATTAAAATAAATTGGTTTATAAATCAATTTATAAACTACACAATTTTTTAAACATATAAATTTTCTCTCTCCCATTTTTAATCATTATCTTTTACCTCAAATCATAAATAAACTAATTTATAAACTAAACAATGCTACAAAAAAGGTGGCCAAAATTTTAGTAATCAAAAGTTAATTTTACCTTTTCTTTAATCTCTTCACTCATTTACAAGTTCATGAAATCAAAATTGCTATTTATGTTCTTATTTAGCCTCTATTTAGCCTCCGTTTGGTAACACATTCATGGTTTATAAACTAGTTTATTTATGAGAAAATTAGAGAGAGAAAATGTGTGTGATTAGAAAGTGGTTTGAGAAATTGTGTGGTTTATAATCCGTTTACCAAACGAAGGCAAAATTTTAGATTTTAATTCAAGTTAAAGTCAAACATTTAATCTTAACTATACCTTTTATGAGACCATAATTTTTCAATTACATATCTTACCTATTTTTATCAAAATTTACTAAATTTCTAATTTTTATTTACACCATCAAGGGGCTTAGACTAAACCTTGCAGTTCACATAGTCCAATCTTTGGAAATTATATAATGTCCCTAGTGGGCATTTTATGGTGCCAATCGAGGGCATGCGTACTCCCTTATTGGGAGGTGTCAGGCAGGGCACTCGTCAAATGACGAGTGGATAATTTTTATGGTGTTTCAAGAAATATTATTAAAGTCATGTAAAAGTCTTTATACAGTTTATTATTATAGATCTTGAAAAAATGTTACTTCTAATCAATTGTACAAAATTTAGTAAATGAGTGAATTACTTGTATATTTAGAATTACGAATTTTTAAATGTAAAACTGGAGCTACTACTGAAATGTTCATGTTTGACGTTGATGATTGGGCAAATAAAATGAAAGAAGAGGATTTCTTTAGATGTGGGGACTCAAAATGGGGGTTTGGAGAGTTGAGATAGTCCCATCAATCCCTATAAAATACCTATTAAAAATACTTGAAGCTCTTAACATGTTCATCATTTCCAAAACCCAAAAAAGCAAACACAAATGGTTAAGTGAAAAAATATTACTATCAATTAATTAGGTTTAAATTTTCTTGATTATGGTTAGCGTAACGTCTCTTCAAACTCCAACTAAACCCCCCAAATTCAGCCCCTCCCCCAAGTGCACCAAAAACTCAGTGACCCCTTCTGCCCAATCTCAAACTCAATCTCTCTCCCATCGATTAACAATTTTTCCTGGGAATTTTCTCTTTGAGTTAGCAGCATTATCATTTCAATTCTTGTGAAGAAATCTCGGAAGAATGTGGAATCTTTCAATAATCCATTATTGTTTCTTGAGCTACAGTGGGATTTCTTGATATTTTTTGCAGATTAATGGTGATTTCAAAAGGGCTTCTGGGTGAGTTTGTGAGCGGTATATTTTCACTGTAACTGTGTGTATATGTGTTCTTGGCCGTGATGATGGTGGTTGCTGCTTCTGGAGCAGCTTCAACGACCGACCCACAAAACCCCAAAACCGGCGACTCTGAAGATGAGCGTTCAAGAAGGCCCCCATTATTGCCTTCTGAAAAAGATAATAGTAATGGGGTTTCGGGAAATACATCCAAAAGGCCCAAATCGAGAATTGTCTCTTCAAGATACATGTCCCCTTCAAATCCCGTCTCTTCTAAAAGGCACCCCTCTCCTTTGGTTTCGAGAAACTCGACCCCGGTTTTGAACACGCCTTCGTCGGGCCCGAAGAGGTCTGTTTCTGTGGACCGCCGGCGGCCCGTGTCTGCAAGGCCCTTAGCACTTGATCTTGATTCGAAGCAGAGAAATTGCAATACTGAGGTTTCAGCTGCCACAAAGCTTTTGGTCACCTCTACTCGAAGATTATCTGTTTCATTTCAAGGTGAAGCGTTTTCGCTGCCCGTTAGTAAGACTAAGGTGGCCCCACCTTCGCCTAATTTGAGTAGTGTGAGGAAGGCCACGCCGGATAGGCGGAGGAGCAATACTCCGTCGAGAGGGAAGGCCGATGGAGGAGATCAAGTAGAGGATACTAAGCCGGCCGATCAGCATCGATGGCCAGCGAGGAACCGGCTAGTGAATCCATTGTCAAGGAGTTTGGATTGTAGTGGTAGCGGTGATGAGAAAAGTAAGCTCATCGGATCTGGAAATGTGATTCGAGCATTGCAGCAATCAGTAATTGATGAGAGTAGGGCATCCGTGGATGGTAGGTTAAGTCTTGATTTGGGCTGTTCCCAACTTCTGAAGGCCGCGCCAGATGAAAATTTGGTAAATAATGAGTCTTCTCTGCAATCTGATCTCACTGCATCTGATACAGATAGTGTCTCTTCTGGCAGTACTTCAGGAGCTAAAGAATGTGGTGGGGCCTCCCATGGCCGTAATGGGCCTCGCGGAATTGTTGTTTCCGCTAGATTTTGGCAAGAAACAAATAGTCGATTGAGGAGATTGCAGGATCCAGGTTCAAACTTATCTACAAGTCCTGGGTCCAAGCTGATTGTGCCGCCAAAATTGAAAAAATTCCCAAGTGATGGTCCCCTGTCCTCCCCACGAATGGTGTCTTCTCCTATTCGTGGAGGTATTAGAGCTGCATATCCTGGAAAGCCTAGTACACCTTTTGGGTCATCTCCATCCCGGGGAATTAGTCCATCTCGGGTCAGAAATGCTGTTAGTACAATTAGCAATAAGTTTAGTGAGGCACCCTCAGTCCTTAGTTTTTCCGTTGATGTTAGGAGGGGGAAGGTTGGAGAGAACCGCATTTTTGATGCGCACTTGTTGAGGCTTCTGTACAATCGACAACTGCAGTGGCGCTTTGTAAATGCTAGAACTGAAGCTGTCCTGCTGGTGCAGAAAAACAGTGCAGAGGTGAGATGCTTAATAGTAGTTTTGAGTATACAAAATTTGATGGGTTGCTTTCAATTTAACTAGTGACAGTCTATGCATGCTTCTTGTTTGACAATGATCATAACAACATTTTTGTGTAACAAATGATTTACTCCTAACACTTGATAATCACGGTGAAACCAAGCGGGATAAATGAATTGTTATGACAACATAAGAATTGAGCAACCATTATCTCTATACATACTGTCAGAAAACAATACAAATGTACAAACCTGTAACTAAGTTTTGTGCAAGTTTGGTATCCTTGTTGTGGTGTAAAAGATGTGGATTCAGAGTGCAACATCCACTTGGGTATATTCCAATGCATAGAGGATAGCATATTAACCCTCTCCACATGAATTAATGCCTTGTGTTTGTTGAAATCTTTAACTGTCCTACACATTAAGACGACGATAATGTTGATAGATGCAAATGGTCTTAATAGAATTTCATTACTTTTCTCTCGCATCATTTGATCTTCGAATATATGGAACCAGTTTGGACGCCACTAATGTTTAAGTTATGGTTTTATTGGACATATAAGATGATTGGTGGAGGAAATAAAGTAAGATGAATGTATTGGCTATTGGGAGTACGTCTTAGTTGTTGACTTGAAAGAATATAATTGTCTAAAAACTAATAATACTAATGGAGGATTACAAGCATGTTTGGTATGTGAATTCTTTTTACTTTTTCCTGGTAAATGGTTCGTTCAAAAATTTTACACAAGTGCCAGAATGTGGATGTGTGTATTCTTTTATATCTGATGCTAACTTCATGATTTGATTTCTTTACAAGTTGATAGTGAGAAACACTTCTAGGTTATACGTTCAAACGATTATTTTGGAAAATTGGGAATTAACTACTTCCACTGAGCATGCGAAGACCTGTGTGATATCTAAGATTCTAATTGACAATTCCTGTACCAAGATAAAGATGAACGATATAAATGTAGATGCTTTTTGGTAAAACATGTTAACTCAGTTAGCAATAAGAAAACAAACATAGAGAATTGTGGTGTAGGCCATAGGACAATGTGTTTCATATTCGTTGGCATAGTTTGCTAAAATACTAGGCTCTTCATATGCAAGCTAGCTATAGTGAGTAAAAGTTCCATGCTTAGCCCTAATTTAGCATAGTCAGTTCTCGTCTTTGGAAATGTCAAAGGGTTCTTTCCTTTGATCTAGAAGGTCATTGGCTCAACACATATATTATTGTAATGTGAATAACAATGGAATCACATAAATTCAAAACAGAAGAAAAAGGAACCATGCTGTTTCTTGGCTAGTTCTTGATAAATAACAGATGTAGTTTAGTCTCGATCAAATGTTTAAGTTTATCGTAGGAAATTTGATGGCATATTTCTTGTTTGATTTGCGTTTGTGCTTTAGACTTTGTAATTGTCTTCATTTCTCATTGCCGTGAGCTTGAGCCGACTCATCTGCAATAAAATGTTAGGGTGTAATTTATTTGTGTCCTGTCATTTTGATGAGAACTTGAGTTTTCCCTTACTTCAGTGATTTTTTACTGGTGTAGATTAAAATATTGAGTCCACGTAAAATTAAAAAAAACATGATTTATATGTCCATTGTTACGAGTTAATGCTTCTGCTATGCTTTCCGACATATCTCTTAAGCAGCAATATCGATGCATATTGTTCTGGCCAGATAATAGCTGTTATATTAATATTCATGGTTTCTCTGTTAAATACGTTCTTCGACTTGAAAGGATCATCTTCCCTTTCTTTTTGATATTTACTGCCAGTTTGGTGTGGGTAATTTTTGTGGATTTTTGGGAGAATGTATTGTTAAAAAGTGATTGAAAAATGTGAAAAGTATTGGATTCCATAAAAATGTATGGTTGAAAATGAATTTGTGGGAAAATTTGAAAAAATGGTTTTGACCAAACAAGTTCTTATAATAATAAATGCCACTTTTCTTACTCATGAATTTTAATTTGGTTCTTACTTGGTTAATATCTGCTCCAGTAGCAACTCATCTTTGTAAAGAAGCTAAATTATAAGAATTGCTGAAAAATTTGATCCTCAAAACTAGGGGTGAACGCGGTCCGGTTTGGGCAGTTTTTGACATGTTTTCAAACCAAACAATTTCAAGCAGTTTGACATTTTTCCAAACCAAACCATTTCATTTTACAAACCAAACCAAACCATTTTTTGCGGTTTGGTTCGGTTTTAAATCGCGGTTTACCTATCGACATAATATAACATATTTTAAATGTTAAATTAATTCGTATTTTTTAATTTATAAAGCTAAAATAAGTTAATATATAAGATAAAACGAAAACTAATAAGATATAAGAACATAATATAGGTTTAACGCTCAGAATTGTATCAGTTCAGTTCCAATCTTATTTCCAAAATGGTTTCCTGGGATAATGCATTGAATCAGTATTAATGAGGAAAGGAAGAACATAATCAATCTAACATTTACATCCATGAAATCAACCAGAAGGAAATACAAGCATATAACAAATCATAAAACATTTAACAATAAATTGAGCTCTCTCGGATGATGTCACACGGCAATAGGTTTAACACTCAGAGTTGTAATATAATTATTACTCTTGAAAGGTAAATATATTTCCACAATCACCAGGGACTTAGAGTTAGTTGTTGAAAATATTAGGCAACTATATGTTCATAATGTGTGTCCACATTTTAATAATATTGACTTATTTTATTTTCTTTATAATCTAATACAATTAATTTTTAATTTAAAAATATAAAAGCGGTTTGGTTTGGTTTGAGAAAAAAAATCACGGATCCACGAAGTTTCAAACCAATGGTTTAGGATTGGTTTGCGGTTTCGCTGTTTTTTTGTGCAGCCCTACTCAAAACACATTGATGAAATAGTTCTGTAAGTCATAATTCACATTGTGTCTTAAAGTATCTGTAAAAATGTGTAAATAAACTCGGTTATGTTGACTTGTGCAGCTAAGCCTCTATTAGCAGCAGACTTGATTATTTTCCAAATGTTGAAATGTGGCAACACAGATGTAATCTAATATTTGTCGAGAGTCAATTTGATGCTCCTAATGCTGCCCGGATACTTTTTATTTTATTCTAAAAATGCAAGAGGGTTGGTAACATAGTACCCATAACAATTTCCATAATTCAAAAAGTCTTAAAATTGTCTCTCTAATAATTCTTTTGGCAAGCGCGATAAAGTATCTACAGGATCATATATTGCAGGATGATATGTGTTTGTGATGAACCCGTGTAAGTAAGAACTAAAGTTGATTGAGATAATTCTCATATGGACCAATTTTGATATCATTGGAGGACATTAACAATTAGCATGCTAACTTCTGGTTAAATCAGACTTATATACAATTACTATGTGGGCTTGTTGTTACAGTTTTGTTATTGAAAAGGAAATAGCGTTTGTGTCCTTCCTCATTGTTGAAAGTCTTTGAACATTATTAGAATAAGGGACAAACGAACGGATGAAATTCTAACCTTGAAAATTGCAACAATCGGAAATTCGGAATTATATAAATGAAAAGATATCTAGGTCAATTCTATTATTTATTTTAACTTCCTTTTTCTTGATTTGTGTATATTTTGTTGGAAATTGGAAGTTTCCTATTCAAGAAGCTTCACTTCCATCTGTAAAAATTTACAAATATTTTCTAGGAGAACTTTTAATATGAGCTCTAAGACAGTTGATGTAAATCAAGGCTAAAATCATTGAAATAAATATGTTAATAATGAAAGGTTTAAAGGCTACCTTATGTTATTCTTTTTTCTTGATTATGTAATTTCTGCTATCCTTCTTGCCATTCTTTCACTTTCCTCGCCTTTTTATGGCTTCTATCTTCAATATGACTGTGTGCATATAGCTCTTGTGATTGTTCTGAATACAAGTTTTTGGGTATTTTTTTTGTCCGTTTCAGTTCAGGACATGAAGCGAGTTGTAGTGCAAGTTGCTCAGTATGTTCAAACTTGATAAATCTCCCAATCTGGACTTCCTGAACAACTTTTGAGTTTCTCTTTATTGATTCTTCTACATTGAATATTTACACGTCTCTTATTCTTAATTTTATTTGATGTTTTAGATTTTCAGCTATTTGTTGTATCTGTTTGCATTCTGTATAAAATGTTATTTGTTGCTGCGTTGGTTTATCATAGTGTTTTTCTGCAGATAAAAGTATTTGAACTTTTTCCTTTCTTTATCAGAAAAACCTATGGAATGCATGGATAACAATCTCTGATATACGCGACACTGCCACCAAAAAAAGACACAGATTGCAATTGCTTAGGCAAAAGTTAAAACTAGCCTCCATTCTCAAGGGTCAAGTAAGCTTTAATCCTAGTTTCTACTTTATATTGCAGAATTCTGTTGGAACATTAGCTGCAAAATTATTGTGTAACATGGGAATCCTTTTACCCAAAGACATGACTATAGAAATCTCTTTTTTAAGATGTGAATAGTTTAATATCAGTATAAAGTTGGAATGCAACTGCAGTTAGAAATATTTGCTTCAATTGCTGAAAACAAAAACTTTAAACACGGAGAAATTTTCTACCAGCTGGATTTACTGGCCTTTTTTACTGATTGTTAAAGTTATTATTTTATATGATACCATAATCAGATCTATATTTTCATTTTTATCTGTAATATAGTCATAAATGCTTATAGTGATCTTTCTGGTTAAGGTTGTAAAATTTCTCTGGTAGTCATGTTGATTGGTCTTATTGACTAGCAACTTGTTATATGAAGAGGAGAATGGCACAAAGTTGCAAAACACGCTTGGTTCTTTTATTTTGTAAACTTATTCCTCTCATTCTCTACTCTGAGAACCCCCAAAAGAAGTGATTGAGGCCTATGATCCATTTACTGGCAATGTCATAATGGAAATTAACTACATAAATGTCTTGACAGAAGCTATAGAAATTTCTAGTGTATGAATGTAAAACTAAATTTTTTACTAAATTTGCCTAAGGCGCTTGCTTCCCAAACTGTTCAAATTTCAGCTTGGTTGTTCAAGTAACTATTCTTCAGTTCCTTTGCAATGTCCAAGCCATTCTGAAACTTGAAATTTTATCATCTGGGGGTCAGCTGATTATAGGGATTTTTCCCCTTTTCATCTTATAAGGACAGTTGTATTACACTTTCATTATTTATTTATTTTTTTGAAAAATGCCTAAACAATGTAAAAGGAAGATTGTGTGAAGAACAAACTTCAAGGGTGTCTTATATTTTTAAAAAGAGGGTGTGTTTATGTTAGTTTTCTCATGGGATATCTCTAAATCGTCTCTTACTGTTAATATATACTTTGAGAGCGCTAGGAAAAAATACTGTTATTGAAGTATTAATATTTCTTAGCTTTTACCCATATTTGAATGAATACTCTAAATCAATAATTTTGGCAACTTGTTGATGATGGTAATTCAATATGAGATCATTTTAGAGTCTTTATAGATAGAGTCACATAATTTTTGCATATGTTTGAGTGCAAGTAATTTGTAGCCACTATTCTTTAAACCTATGTAGTTCATATGTGGAATCCTTGCATGAATTGTGGTTAATTGTATTGTAACTTAATTGCCTTTATTTATCGTTTATGTTTTATTTACTTGATTTCCAACTAATTACTCCTGTGACTGTGAAATAACGTTATCTTGGAATTTGTTTGAACTATGTCTTCCCTTTCTTTGTTTGGTGGGTATGTGCCTGTGGATGTGGGTATGATGTAGATAATTTCAGTTCGACCAATCTAGATTCTAAAGTCAGTTCATATTTCTGATGTAGATGTCCTTCTTGGAAGGTTGGACTTCTTTGGATAAAGACCACTCAATTTCTTTGCTAGGAGCTATTGAAGCTTTGAAGGCTAGCACTCTTCGTCTTCCGGTTGTTGGAGGAGCAATTGTATGTGTCCTGCCATATTCATTTCTTGTTGCTAATGTTCTAAGCCTTGTCTCAAAGTGTAAAACTAATTTAGTTTGACAAAATCGAGAATCAATTTTGACAGGCCGACATGCAAAGCTTGAAAGATGCTATTAGCTCCACAGTTGATGTGATGCAGACAATGGCATCCTCAATATGTCCACTTCTGCCGAGGGTAATCTCATTTACCGCATGCTTTCCCTTGAATATGGTGCCTTTTCTTGATTGCCATCGAGAGCAATTATAATTAGACAATGGCACTCTGAATTATGATTTATTGAAAATATACACTGCCCAGCACTAAACACAATTCTTGACAGAGGTGATACAGGTGAAATTTTCTTTATTTTATCCCCTTGTTTATTTCTGGGTTGTGAGTAGAGAAGGAATGGTAGCTTCCGTTTGCATTTTGCTGCAGATAATAGTCTATTGGGGTTGATTTTGCAATCTTGTGCATATATTTGGCAAAGCTTATAATTTCAATCGTGTTTCAGGTCGAGGAAGCAGACTCATTGCTGACTGAACTTGCAAAAGTCACGGCCAAAGAACGTGCTTTACTTGATCAGTGCACGGATTTTATATCCATGATAGCAGCGATGCAGGTAAAACACAGTTTTCGCAATCTTCCCAATAATTTTCTTGCATCATTCGGATAATTTATTTTCAAACTAAACCTACAGGTTAAAGAAACTAGTCTGAGAACGCATATGCTACAACGTAACTGTGTATCATCAGCCTGATCATATTTGACTGTCGACTCCAATTGCTAACACTACACCAACTCTTTTTTGGCGTACCGGATTTAAGAATCGATCTGATCATACGGGATTTTTTTAACATATCAATGCTTCAGTCATCTGTAATCCAGGTATCCAATGTTACAGGAAATTATTTCCCATTCTCACCAATTTAGTTGTACACAGTGTGTCTTTCTTTCTCCTCCTTTTTCTGCTAGTCAAGGAAAATGAAAAACTGATGTAAATAATGTAATATCCTAGTTACCTTTTATTAACCTGTTCTTGTTCTAATCCTAGTGCCTGATTGTTTTTTATTAGCGGATGTGTTGGTAGAGAACATGTTTTTTTTTTTTTTTTTTTTTTTTGACCTCCGATCGATTCTTGTTAAACCGTTTGACCCTTTATCTTTTCGTGATCAATGTCCGAATCCCAATCGAAGTTCATAAGAATTCACATGATGAATACATACATGTGTGTATACATACATACATACATATATACATACAGTGCAATAGCCTTAGGATTCTGTCTTCTGTGCATGGGACATTATGCAACTACGGTAGGCCAGTGTCCAAAATCTTGGAATATAAATTAGTATTCCACTTTATCGCGGTGGGGAATAGTAAATTGGAAAAATATATAAAGTAGATTTGAGTACATTGAATTTGAAATAGCAAATCCAAAAACTTACAACCCATTAAACATGACTGTAATTCCACCCACACAAAAAAAAAGGAATAATTAATTTTAATAGCATGTTTCTTGACTTTTATCAAAATTTCAATTATATTTTTCATCAATTTTTATTTCTATAAAATTAACTAAAAATGTGATTTTTAACAAAACAAAACATTTGGATAAAATCAGAGAATGTGACTTTTGTTTTCAAAAATCTAAACTAAGTCTACACAATCCAAAACCCTCGAAGGTCCTGAGGCTGAAAAATAGAATGAACTAAGTACGGAACACATATATTAGCATATAATATTAAATTGATAACATATATTAGCATCGAAATAAAAAAATTGGACAATAAAACAATGACCCAGGAAAACAGATTGTACTAGCAACACCCGATCTTTCGCGGCCCTTACAGATGCCAGCATTGATTCATCAATTGCAAATGATCAATTGGGAAAAGCTATTACCTTAGCAATTGGCAGCATCAAGAGGAGGGTTTCACGTTGGAGGAAGTGGGTCTAGGTGCTGGGCCCTCGATTTGTAGTGAGGTGCCATCCGTCCATGTCTATGGAACCGCTTCCATCTCTTCGGTTTAGCCTTCCAAGACCGATCTCCTTTCTAAAAGGGGGAAAAAACATTTGACTGTGTTGTACGAGCAACGTTTGGATGACGGTACGATGCAATTAGGGTTCCTTTAATTGTATTCTGCTACATACCTTGATAGAGGAATATAGATATATAGATTTGCGTAGAAAAATTTGATGGATTTTGGAGAATTTTTAATGAGTTTGAAGAATCTGAACTGGAGAGTGGGGGCTATTCTTTTTGTATTTCAGTTTCTCAGCTTTGAGTTTTTAATTTTATTTTTAATTTTCTATTTTCGGTGTTTATTTTGAGATCGTTGAAAACGTGTTCTATTTATGATTTTGAAAAATTATTTTCAAAACACAAAATTAAAAAATATGTTTACTTTGAAATTTCTAGAATCAATATTTTATGATATTTTGTATGTAAAAAAATGGTTAATTTTTTTATTACAATAATTTTATATTCTAATATCAATGCAATATTTTATTTATATTTTGTTACATAGACAATATTTCATATCCTTCGGCTACTGAATAAAAAGATTATATACCATTCAATATAGAGTGAAAAAATTAGATAGTAGCCTAAGGAAATAATTGGTTGAGGAAATAATAGAGTATCTTGATGCCATGTCAAATAGAGTAATTGCTTAATATGTTTATTTAATATTACTTGAATATCAACCACATATAAAACAATATTTCTCGTGGCATAAGACCAAGCACATCAAGCTAGTAGCTTGTAAGCCAAATAAAGAAGAGCTTATAAATGAAATTAGTAAGAGGATCATGCCCTTCAAAAAGACTTTGATCAAAATCCTCACAAATATTTGAAATGTCAATGAAGTGCCTAAAAACTCTATTGTTATAGGACGTTAGTGTTTTACTCATGCGCGATGTACGATATCATGTCGAAATATATAATTGCGATTTCAATATTTTCTAATTTTTTTTAATTATATGTCAAACATGTGTATAATGAAATAGCCAAATAGATGGGAAAATAATAAATGATACTGTAATTAAAATAGTTGCAATGTTTTCACTATAAATGTTGAAAAACTTTTATATAAACTACCTTCGTAGTTGAGTTTGTTCTATTTTCATCTTTATCGCAAATGATCATCTTCAAACCACTACGATTCGTCACTCTAGAGACTGCAAAGTATAACTGTCCATAGCAGTGAATTGACTTCTTTAAATAAAGACAACCTTGAAAAGTGATTTTTCTTGACTCTTGTTGATATTCATAGCATACGAAGCTACAAATTGAAATTGTTGCCTCTTGAACTTGAAATACAATCTTGCATCTATTTGATTGAAAAGATGGAAAATGGATGGTAATAAAATATTTTCTAGGAATTGATTTGCCTGAAAATTATTTTCCTGGAAAATATCAATTGGAAGTATTTGATTGAATTAATTTTTCGGGTGATAAAGTAGGAAATTTTCCTAAATTTGTTGTTTGATTAACATTATTTTTCATGACAAATAAAACAAAATTTAGTCATTTTAATAATAATAATAATAAAAATTCACTCATTTGTACTTGATAATAGTAATGTTTAAATTCTAAAAAAAATAAGTCAATTAACAACAACAAAAATGATCAAACGTAATGAAAAATATGTTTTCCATTTAAGGTGAAAAATGTTTTCTCACCAAATAAGTGAAAAAATATTTTCAAGGCAAATGAGTTAAGTGTTCTTTAATTGGTTGTACATTGATAAATATTTTCCAAGGTAAATCTTTCAATCAAATACAAACAAATACAAAAGGGGGGAAAATATTGTAATACCCCGACCAAGAAAGCTTAAGAGATATGATAGGTACTACTCATACCAAGAAAGTGCACATTCTTTTCCGAAAGTCCATCGTTAGAAACTCCACAATTAAGCGTGCTTGGCTTGGAGCAATTTTGGGATGGATGACAGCCTGGGAAGTTTTCTCGGAGAGCGTGCGAGTGAGGACAAAACATGCTGAAAAGACTCGTGTTGGTACAGTGGGGACAGTACGCCGTCATCTAACGGTCGGGACAGCCCGTTAAGTGGGACCCGGGTCGTTACAAATGGTATCAGAGACGGCCGCCAATCGGAAATCAGGAGCTACGCCATAGGGCGGGAGCCACATCTAGAATCCCAATGCTTGGCAACAGATTCTCAGATGGATTAAGCACGACAAGGACGTCGCGAGTCTAACAGGGGGTGATTGTAAAACCCCGACTAAGAAAGCTTAAGAGATATGATAGGTACTACTCATACCAAGAAGGTGCACCTTCTTTTCCGGAAGTCCATCGTTAGAAACTCCACGGTTAAGCGTGCTTGACTTGGAGCAATTCTGGGATGGGTGACCTCTTGGGATTTTTTTCTCGGGCAGCGTGCGAGTGAGGACAAGATATGCTGAAAAGACTCGTGTTGGTACAATGGGGACAGTACGCTGTCATCTAACGGACGGGACAACCCGTTAAGTGGGACCCGGGTCGTTACAAATATTTTTCATTAGTTGACATTTTCCAAGCAAATGACAATGAATCAAACACAATGTAAAATCTGTTAGTGCATCCTCGAAATAAAGAATTTGTAACTTGCAAGATTGCTACCAAGAGATTTTGCTTCAACAATGTGATTCTAAGTTTTGCAACAATTAATCTCTACCATTACACAGCTATACGGAGTGATCAACATTCCGTTACAGTATAAAGATATAATCATTACATAATAAGTTAATTTTTTTTTTTTTTTTTTTTTTTTTTTTGTACTCGCAAAAAAAGTGAGAAAACTTTTGTGACAAAAATTAAATGAACTATTTAATTTAAAAAATAAATAATAAGAAATTAATGAATATAAAAAATTCAATAAACTTAGGCAAATGTAGTAAGGGTCGAATGTTCTGGATAAATAACGTGTAATATATGAATGCAATAGTCGTACATGAATTTATAATTCATTTAAAATTAAAATATCAAATTACAAATGAATACAAAGTATAAATAATGGTCAAATATAATATAAAAAGTTAAGTGAGAAAATTGTAAATTAAAATAACATAAAAATTTAATCATTACATAATAAGTTTGAAAATAATTTTTGTTTTTACTTACAAAAAAAAAAAGAAAATAATTTTAAAAATATACATTCAATTGATGCTACAAAAATTACTTTAACTATTTAATTTAAAAAATAAAAAATATTTAAAAAGGTACAAAATTTAATAAACCTAAGTAAATATAGTAAATGTTCGAATATAATCAAAATGTAAACTTAAATAGTCAAACATGTATTATCCAAATAACTAACCATATTGTAATAAAAAAAATTATTAATTAACTAAATAAATATTAATTAAATAGTTAACAACATTGTATTAACACAATGTGTTCATATTGAACCACTAAATATTAACTAAACAGTTAATCATATTGTATTCAAACATTTATTAACCAAATATAGTTAACATAAATATTTGATCATTACATAATAAGCTCATGTTTGGTATTCATTAAAAAGGAAAAAAAAAAAAAAAAACACTATTTTTACTATAATATTCAATTTTAATAACATATTTCAATATTTAAATATTCTATACATAAACCCAAAACATTTTTTTTTTCCATTTTCAACCATACAAAATCATAGCAATCAGCCAATCACTATTTAAAACATTTTAAAATAATGTACATCAAGTTTGGAAATAGTTTTTATTTTTACTTAACAAAAATAAAAGGGAAAATAATTTTTAAAAAAATACATCTAGAAAAGTGTTGCTACAAAAATTACTTTAACTATTTAATTTAAAATATAATAATAAAAAAATTAGTTAAAAAATTTAATAAACCTAGGTAAATATAGTAGTGGTTTGAAAATAATCCAAATACAAACTTAAATAGTCAAACATGCATTAATCAAATAAATATTTACCAAATAGTTAACCATATTGTAGTCAAACATTAATTAACCAAATAGTTAACCACATTGTGTTCACACCTCGTGATCACATTGAACCACTATATATTAACCAAATACTTAAACAACATTGTGTTCACACCATGTATTCACATTGAACCACTTATTTACTTTTAAATGTACTAGTATTATACCCGTGCGATGCACGGTCATTTGTTACTTACATATATCAAATCTATATTTTAACATATAAAATGAATATTTAATTAAAAATGAGAAATGAATGAAGACAATTAATTACAGAGATACATTACACATGCTTTAATTTTTTTTACGGTTCGTATGTTTATCGTTTTATGAATTTCTTTAAATATTGTAATTTGAATTGATTTAAACTTAAAATGTAAAAGAAAAATTACATTTAAATAGAATTTCTAATAAGTAGAAAAATAGATATATTTGTGATATATGCTTAGAATTTTATTAATAGAATGTTAGTTAAAAATGATTTTTATAAAAATGAGGATTTGAATAAAGTGGACTGAATATGGGCCAAATTTTTTTTCCAAGTCACCACAATTGTAATAGTTAGGAACTTAAATAACTTACTACTTTAAAAAAAAAATACTTCAATGAACATTTGCATAACTCATTTGCAAAACTATTCAATTTTAATGATTATTGATGTAATTAATCTTTAAAAAATATAATTTCTAGATTATTACAAATAATTTATCACTATCAGAATAGTACTATTAGAATTGATACTAACTATTTTTTTATAATATTTTATATTTATATATATTAAACAAATATTTCATTAAATATTTACTTTAACATTACAAATTAAATACATGTGGTCATATATTTAAATGAATGTAGCAATTAAACAACATAAAATGTTAGTTTTGATTAAATTTTAATGAATGTATATCGCAAATACATTTAATTTTATATATTAAGAAATCATCTATGCATCTCGATTCTAAAAGCGGAGCGGTTGTTTAACCCACAAGATATAGTACATTATCACTTACTCATATGGAATTCATTTTTCAAAAATAAATTTTTCTGAACATTCATTCTTAATCACACATTCTTTAAAAAGTATTTTTTTACTATTTTTCATACTACTTTTTAACTATACATTCTAAAAATCACTTTTTCACAAAAACAATTCTAAAAAAATCAAAGTCGAATAGTTAACAACCGAATAAAGTTGGAGATCACGAAATTATACAAAAAAATCTTATACCCTATATTCTTTAAAAAATTATTAAAATTAAGAATGATTAATAAAATATTAATCATTCTATTGATATTATTAACTAAAAAGAAATCAAAGCATAACTATTCAATATTAATCAAAAAAAATTACATTTAAACATACCTTAAGTTTTTTTTTTATGGGTTTGTATGTTTACCTTCTAGGAAATTTTTTTAAACATTGTAATTTAAATTGACTTAAAACTTAAAGTGAAAAAACAAAATTACATTTAAATAAAATTTCTAATTAGTGAAAAAATAGATATATCTATTATATAAGCTCAAAATTTTATTAAAATGAAAAGGAAAGAAAAAATAGATCGATAAGCGCTATTATTTTATTCTCTTTGATTTTCTATTTTTGAAAAAAAAAATATTTATGTAATAATTAATAAAAAGTTGAAGAGAAAAAGACTATAAAAATAGAGAAAATAAAAAAAGAGTAATTTGGTTTATAAACGGGTTTATTTATTATTTTGATTAAAAAAATAGTGGTTAAAAATTAGAGAAAGAAAATGTGTGTGGTTAAAAAGTAGTTTAAAAAATTGTGTAGTTTATAAATTGGTTTATAAATCAATTTATTTTATTTACCAAGCGGATGCTAAACGAAATGCGGAGGTAATACAATTTTTCATAAATTTTTTTTACCGAAATCCATGTTGAAAAATTAGAGAGAAAAAATACGTTTTATTAAAAAGTAATTTAAAAAAATTATTTAATTTATAAATTGGTTTATAAACCAATTTATTTTATTTACCAAACGGATGCTTAATGCGACGGTAATACAATATCCCATAATTTTTTTTTATCCAAATTCATGTTGAATGGTAAGAAAGTTCAATAATCCTTTTTATACATATATATAATCAAGTAGACGAAAATATTATAAAAATGATACAATCTTCAAAATCATCAATGAATTTGATTAACATAAAAATAATAAATATAAATACCATTAATTTAAAACATGTGTTCACACTAAACCACTTACTCACAACATGCGTTCACACCAAACTACTTCCTTACTTTTAATATATATATATATGAATTTAACCAATAAGTAGTCAAAATAATAATTGAAAAATCTCGCAATTATCATGATACAATAACCGAGTAAAGTTGGATATCACGAAATTATGTAGAAAATCTTATACCCTATAACCTTTAAAAATTTATTAAAATTAAGAATGATTAAAAAAAATATTGATTCTTTGATATTATTAAATAAAAAAGAATCAAAGTATTAACTATTCAATATTAGTCTTCGTTTAATAACTTTTTTTTTATAAATTATTTATAAGTATCGCATTTTTTCAACCACATATATATTTTGGAAAATATGATTTTTAATATTAAAGATAACAAATGATTTGACCATTAATAATTAAAACATAATTCTTATATTGATGGCTACATATAGAATTTATATTATTAAGAACAACAAATAAATAAAAAATAATCATTAAATAATAATTTTAATATTGATAACTAAAAATATTAATTGAACACATTCAGTATTAGTGTTAATAATAAAATTAAAATTGATTAAAAAAATATCAACCATTATTTAGTATTCATAATATATATATATATAAGGCAATAAATGTGTTCACACTAATTCAGATTTTGCATTCACACTAAACCATTTTGTGTTCACATTGGTCAGACTTTCCTCCCTTTATATATTATACTAGTGTTATACCCGTGCGATGCACGGTCATTTGTTACTTACATATATCAAATCTATATTTTAACATATAAAATGAATATTTAATTAAAAATGATAAATGAATGAAGACAATTAATTACAGAGGTACATTACATATGCCTTAATTTTTTTTACGGTTCGTATGTTTATCGTTTTATGAATTTCTTTAAATATTTTAATTTGAATTGATTTAAACTTAAAATGTAAAAGAAAAATTACATTTAAATAGAATTTCTAATAAGTAGAAAAATAAAAAAAGAGTAATTTGGTTTATAAACGGGTTTATTTATAATTTTGAGTAAAAAAATAGTGGTTAAAAATTAGAGAAAGAAAATGTGTGTGGTTAAAAAGTAGTTTAAAAAATTGTGTAGTTTATAAATTGGTTTATAAATCAATTTATTTTATTTACCAAGAGGATGCTAAACGAAATGCGGAGGTAATACAATTTTTCATATTTCTTTTTACCCAAATCCATGTTGAAAAATTAGAGAGAAAAAGGCGTTTTATTAAAAAGTAATTTAAAAAATTATTTAATTTATAAATTGGTTTATAAACCAATTTATTTTATTTACCAAACGGATGCTTAATGCGACGGTAATACAATATTCCATAATTTTTCTTATCCAAATTCATGTTGAATGGTAAGAAAGTTCAATAATCATTTTTATACATATATATAATCAAGTAGACGAAAATATTATAAAAATGATACAGTCTTCAAAATCACCAATGAATTTGATTACCATAAAAATAGTAAATATAAATACCATTAATTTAAAACATGTGTTCACACTAAACCACTTACTCACAACATGCGTTCACACCAAACTACTTCCTTACTTTTAATATGTATATATATATATATATATATATGAATTTAACCAATAAAACTTCATTTACTAAAATAAGTAGTCAAAATAATAATTGAGAAATCTAGCAATTATCATGATACAATAACCGAGTAAAGTTGGATATCACGAAATTATGTAGAAAATCTTATACCCTATAACCTTTAAAAAGTTATTAAAATTAAGAATGATTAAAAAAAATATTGATCATTCTATTGATATTATTAAATAAAAAGAAATCAAAGTATTAACTATTCAATATTAGTCTTCGTTTAATAACTTTTTTATAAATTATTTATAAGTATCGCATTTTTTCAACCACATATATATTTTGGAAAATATGATTTTTAATATTAAAGATAACAAATGATTTGATCATTAATAATTAAAACATAATTATTATATTGATGGCTACATATAGAATTTATATTATTAAGAACAACAAATAAATAAAAAATAATCATTAAATAATAATTTTAATACCGATAACTAAAAATATTAATTGAACACATTCAGTATTAGTGTTAATAATAAAATTAAAATTGATTAAAAAAATATCAACCATTATTTAGTATTCATAATATATATATATATATAAGGCAATAAATGTGTTCACACTAATTCAGATTTTGCATTCACACTAAACCATTTTGTGTTCACATTGGTCAGACTTTCCTCCCTTTATATATTATATATAGATATAGATATATATATGTGAATTTAACCAATAAGTAGTCAAAATAATAATTGAAAAATCTCGCAATTATCATGATACAATAACCGAGTAAAGTTGGATATCACGAAATTATGTAGAAAATCTTATACCCTATAACCTTTAAAAATTTATTAAAATTAAGAATAATTAAAAAAAATATTGATAATTCTATTGATATTATTAAATAAAAAAAAATCAAAGTATTAACTATTCAATATTAGTCTTCGTTTAATAACTTTTTTTATAAATTATTTATAAGTATCGCATTTTTTCAACCACATATATATTTTGGAAAATATGATTTTTAATATTAAAGATAACAAATGATTTGACCATTAATAATTAAAATATAATTCTTATATTGATGGTTACATATAGAATTTATATTATTAAGAACAACAAATAAATAAAAAAATAATCATTAAATAATAATTTTAATACTGATAACTAAAAATATTAATTGAACACATTCAGTATTAGTGTTAATAATAAAATTAAAATTGATTAAAAAAATATCAACCATTATTTAGTATTCATAATATATATATATATATATATATATATATATATATATATATATATATATATATATATATATATATATATATATATATATATAAGGCAATAAACGTGTTCACACTAATTCAGATTTTGCATTCACACTAAACCATTTTGTGTTCACATTGGTCAGACTTTCCTCCCTTTATATATTATTACTAGTTGATTACCCGTGCGATGCACGGAATATATAATTTTTAAATCACAAGTTTGAAAATATCTTGATTCAATCATATCAAATAAAAAACATAATTTAAAATAATTTCAATAAAAAATGTTATTCAATTTTAAACTTTAAAAAAACAAAAATATTCAAAATAAAAAATGATATCTGTACACTAAGTATACCACGCCATTCAAAATTTGACACTCGTTTAAATTTTTTATATAATTTTTTTTTATTTGCTCACCTCATCACATATTTTCCTTTTAATATATTATAATTTTTTATTAACTATATTTTTTAATATGTTGCTTACATATTTTTTATTTGAAATCCAATATATTAATTAATATATTTTATTTTTCCTTGTATTTTAAACATGCCAATTTTTGTCAAAATGGTGAAATGATAAAACCTCGATTTGGTAATAATGTTTAATTTATAAACTTGTTTATTTATAATTTTGAAGTAAAACGTAGTGGCTGAAAATTGGATAGTGAAAATACGTGTGGTTAAAAGGTTGATAGAAAATAATTAATTATTTTTGTAATATACGTATTGAAGAACCTACTCATTTATTGACATATTAGGAAGTAAAATTTCAATAATTATATTTATTTATTTTCAAAATATATTAATTCAATTTTTTTCATTTCTAACTTAACAAATTTATAAAGCATATATTTATTTATTTTAAAATATATTAATCCAAAATTTTCATTTTCAATGTAACACATTTACATAGATATGATATGACATTTATTTATATTCAAATATATTAATCCAATTTTTTCATTTCCTATATAACATATGTTATTGAATTTGAAACTTTAAAAAAAAAAAAATCTAATCAAAATAAAAAATTATGCATGTACACTCACTATAGCACGCCACTCAAAGTTTGACATGTAATTAAATTTTTTATATAAAGTTTCTTTTGACTTTTATTTACGTTTTTCTTTAAAAATTTACCCGCCTTATCACCCATTTTCCTTTTAATATGTTAATTTTTAATTAACTTTATTTTTAATATGGTGCTTACATATATTTTATTCGAAATCTAATATATTAATTAATATATTTTATTTTTCTTTATTTTTTAAACATATCAATTTTTGTCAAAATGATGAAATGATTAAATTTTCTACCAATTTATCATTGTTGGTAAAAAGTTGATAGCAAATAATTAATTATTTTTATAATATACTTATTGAAGAACCTACTCATTTATTGACATATTATGAAGTAAAATTTAAATGATTTTATATAATGATTTTCAAAATATATTAATTCAAAATTTTTATTTCTAACTTAACAAATTTATATAGCATGTATTTATTTATTTATTTTCAAATATATTAATCCAAAATTTTCATTTTCAATGTAACACATTTACATAGATATGACATTTATTTATATTCAAATATATTAATACAATTTTTTCATTTTCTACGTAACACATTTACATAGATATCACATTTATTTATCTTCAAATATATTAATCCAATTTTTCCATTTCCTACATAACACATTTACATAGATTTCACATTATTTATGTTCAAATATATTAATCTAATTTTTTTTTTTATTTTCAATGTAACACACTTATACATAGTACATTTATTACAACTCTTACTAAATATGTAATAAATAATAATAATAATAATTTTTCTTACAAAAATCTTTATCTTTTATTTATTTATTTATTTTTTATATATAAAAGTAGAAGTGAGGAGAGATAGTCATTAAATGCAATTTTTCCTCCAAAATAACTCTCTCTCCTCACTTCTACTTTTATATATATATATATATATATATATATATATATATATATATATATATATATATAAAGATTACTAGTTGATTACCCGTGCGATGCACGGAATATATAATTTTTAAATCACAAATTTGAAAATATCTTGATTCAATCATATCAAATAAAAAACATAATTTAAAATAATTTCAATAAAAAATGTTATTCAATTTTAAACTTTAAAAAAACAAAAATATTCAAAATAAAAAATGATATCTGTACACTAAGTATATCACGCCATTCAAAATTTGACACTCGTTTAAATTTTTTATATAATTTTTTTTTACTTTTAATTACGTTTTTTTTTCTGAAAATTTGCCCACCTCATCACCTATTTTCCTTTAATATGTTATAATTTTATTAACTATATTTTTTTAATGTGTTGTTTACATATATTTTATTTGAAATCCAATATATTAATTAATATATTTTATTTTTCCTTATTTTTTAAACTTGTCAATTTTTGTCAAAATTGTGAAATGATAAAGCCTCCGTTTGGTAATTTTTAGTTTATAAATTTGTTTATTTATGATTTTGAGGTAAAAAGTAGTTGCTAAAAATTGGAGAAAGAAAATACGTATGGTTAAAAAGTTGATAGAAAATAATTAATTATTTTTTTAACATGCGTATTGAAGAGCCTACTCATTTATTGATATAATAGAAAGTAAAATTTTAATAATTCTATTTATTTAATTTC
Source organism: Ligustrum vulgare (assembly GCA_963555705.1). Taxonomy (NCBI): domain Eukaryota; kingdom Viridiplantae; phylum Streptophyta; class Magnoliopsida; order Lamiales; family Oleaceae; genus Ligustrum; species Ligustrum vulgare. The sequence continues at coordinate 50,802,238 of OY743174.1, forward strand.
AAAATATATTAATTCAATTTTTTTCATTTCTAACTTAACAAATTTATATATATCATATATTTATTTATTTTAAAATATATTAATCCAAGTTATTCATTTTCAATGTAACACATTTACATAGAAATGATATGACATTTATTTATATTCAAATATATTAATCCAATTTTTTCATTTCCTACATACACATGTTATTGAATTTGAAACTTTTTTTAAAAAATTAATCAAAATAGAAAATTCTGCATGTACACTGAGTGTACCGCGCCATTCAAAATTTGACACTTAATTAATTTTTTATATAAAATTTCTTTTAACTTTTATTTACGTTTTTTTTCAAAAAATTTGCCCACCTTATCACCTATTTTCCTTTTAATATGTTATAATTTTTAATTAACTTTATTATTTTTCCTTATTTTTCAAACATACCAATTTTTGTCAAAATGATAAAATGATTAAATTTTTTATCAATTTATCATTGGTGGTAAAAGGTTGAGAGCAAATAATTAATTATTTTTATAATATGGTTATTGAAGAACCTACTCATTTATTGACATATTATGAAGTAAAATTTCAATAATTTTATTTATTTATTTTTAAAATATATTGATTTAAAATTTTCATTTCAAACTTAAATAAATTTATATATCATGTATTTATTTATTTACATATATATATATTAATCCAATATTTTCATTTTCAATGGAACACATTTACATAGATATGATATTTATTTATGTTCAAATATATTAATACAATTTTTTTATTTCCTATGTAACACATTTAAATAGATATCACATTTATTTATGTTCAAATATATTAATCCAATTGTTTCATTTTCTACATAACACATTTATATAGATATCATTATTTATGTTCAAATATATTAATATAATTTTTTCAAATTTTCATTGTTACACATTTTCACATAGTACATTTATTACAATTCTTACTAAATATGTAATAAATAATAATTTTTCCTACAAAAATCTTTAAATAATTCTAGAGGGACTTTTTAATTGACATTGTGACATGCCAAAAATATATTGGATGGTATAAATAACTACCCCACTACTTAGTTTTTCATCACCCAATGTATGTGCATCATGTCACAATGTTACTTAAAAATGTCAATTAAAAATTTCTTTCTAGAAGTACACAAAATCTTTATCTTTTATTTATTTATTTATTTTTATATATAAATATAGAAGTGAGGAGAGAGAATTATTAAATGCAATTTTCCCTCAAAAATGACTCTCTCTCCTCACTTCTACTTTTATATATATAAAGATAAAGATATAGATAAAGTTTAATTGGGTGGAACGAAATCTCAATTCGAATCTTTGTAGAAACCAAAACCATTCATCTTCGAACCATTTCCAGACTTGTAATTTGCAGATGATTAATTAGACAATACAGCTTCATAAAATGGTAGTGCCATAGAAAACCACAGTTGAATACTTGATGCTAGTCAAAATCGTTACAAATTATGGAAAACAGCAGCACTGGAAATGTCAATACTTGATGTTAAGTTCATTGAAGAGGTTATGACATCGATATCCATGTTATATTAACTCAATCTATTGGGTAGCATTTCAAATAGAATGGTCCAATGTAATATGACCAATTAGGAGACCAAGCACATGTCAACTCCATTTAAAAAGACTTCTTTAACTTTACTGTCTTCTGTAATAATGCAATCAGTATGTGCACTGCGATTAAGAAGGAATATCAATTGACAACAAACACACGAATACAAATGAACACATCAACAGAGAAATTCAAGAAGCTAACTTCCCTTCCATGGTGGATAATATGTTACCAAAGTTCTAAATATAGCTTAAGCTTATAGAAAAGAATATAAGAGAATGCACACTTTTATTAATGCTCTTTGACACACATATATATAGTACAAGGATTTTGAATACAAAGGAAACTAAATCAATCTAATCTAAATCACCTAAATAAAATCTAATACAATCTTTGACTAAATCAATATAAATCATCTAAATATAATCTAATACAATCTTTAGTGATGAGAATATAATATAGCAATTTATTTTCATGTTTATCTAACTGCCTCTGTCGTATACTCCTTAAAATGTCTCGACAAGATGGAGTTTCCGATGAAAACTGCAATCTTAGAACGAAAATAAATTGTTGGAGCGGTAGACATAATATTGTAGTGGAGAGGCAGAAAGAAATAATTTTAGATGAAAGAATTTGATAAAGATAATAAACGATGAAGGTAAAGGGAAGAATATTAGGAGAGGAAAGACTGAAAATTCATGAGGCGGTGAAGGAAGAAAAACAAAGAAACTGGAGAAGTGAGGAGGCCTAGTAAGGGCCAAAACCGAGCAGCAGAAGGTGGCGTATAGATGGCCAGGAGGAGCAACATATCGACACCAACAAAAGAAGTGAAACAGTTGGAAGCACAGTTAACCGAGCAGAAGATTTGAAGAGATTGCTGGAGATTCGTGAAAGAAAAAAAAATCTGGGAAGAGTTCGAAAGAGTTGGGGGCAGAAAGTGTGAGGAAGAGAATAGGAAAAGAAATAAGAAAAATCTTCAGGAGCCAGTAAAGGAGAAGAAAATAAATATTAGGAAGGAGGCCGAGTGGTGCATGTGAAAAACGGCCAAGAAAGAAGAGAAGTAAAAAAAGTCTAGGGTTGCTACTTGCTCGTGAGAGTCTTACACTAGCTCTTATACCATATAGAAAAGAATATAAGAGAATGCACACTTTTATTAATGCTCTTTGGCACATATATATAGTACAACAGTTTTGAATACAAATGAAACTAAATCAATCTAATCTAAATCACAAAAATATAATCTAATACAATCTTTGACTAAATCAATCTAAATCATCTAAATATAATCTAATACAATCTTTAATGATAAGAATATAATATAGCAATATATCTTCATGTTTATCTAACTGCCTCTGTCGTATATTCCTTAACAAAGCTCTCATTATCTTCCCCAACAGTCACGGACAAAAAGGATAATTTGAAAGATATACTAAATAATTAAGTTCAAGAATTGCAATTTTTCTACAAGAAGACATATTTGATCTAGGGGTGGCAAACAGACTGGACAATTTGTAAGTTTGTGGGTTCGGCTTGACTCTTGAAAAAAGGGGCTTGTGTTTAGACCGGACAAAAAATTTGGGTGTTGGACAGTTTGAGATCGGCTCGTGAAGTTCATGAAATGGGCTGACTCGCGATCCGGCCCATTTCGGGCTCGTCTGGCCCGTTTCTCACGGGCCGAAATAGCGAGCCGGCCCGTTTAGGCTAGTGAAAGCCCGTGCAAGCTCGTAAAGTTTGTTTTAATATTAGAAAGTTAGAATACAAAAATAAAATAAAATAAAATAAAAATAAAAATTGACGAACCCACGAGCTGGCTGTGTGGGAGACTAGCCGACCCGACTCGGCTCGTCTCCCATACGAGCCTTGGACAGTTCGGCTTGTGGGCCAGACCAATCTTGTCCTTCGTGGGCCAAGCCAACCCGACTCGATCCGTTTGACATCCCTAATTTGATCTAATTAAAAAATCCAGGAACCAAACACATAAATATAATAGATGTAAAGAACAATACTGAAATTAGGGAATAAGGAGAAAACTATAGTACAGTGAAACCAAACTAGATAGGACCGAGGGAAATGATCAAGAAGACTAAAAATATTGATCTAAGAAGCAAACCCATAATCCCAAATAGTTAGTAAAGGAGAAATGAGGCGAAAAATAAAGTACAAATGTCACTGGACCTGAAACTAAAAAGTGTTCACTGATATTTCGCTACGCGAGATATACCTGCAAGTGTACTGGATCGTGAAAAGTAATAAAGTGGACCTAGGAGTCCGGTTTATCGTTCCCTCAGAGACTACTATTAAGTATCGAAATGTTTTAGTTCTAAACCCCATTTGAACAGACGAAAGAGTTTGAAGTTTTTAAATTAAAACTACGAATTAAACTAAAGAAATAGAAAAATGCAGAATTTGTTTTTTTTTTTTTTTTAAAAACTATTGTAATGTAGTTGGGAATCCCGATTTCACCTAACCAATTATATTAACTCTAATTCCAGTTTTATTTTCTAAATATGCATTCGGTCTAATTCACTAATTTAAATTGAAATTTCTCTCTCGAGTTTAAATCAATTCTACTTAAATAAATCAACCATGTATCTCTACAGAGGGTCCGAATATTCCTTATCTAGATGCATAATACACAAGAATTAATACACGACCGCAGTAATAACAAAAGTATATCTCTATCTCATGTTCAATTACCAGATTTATTACCGAGATCTATGTTATTAACTCACCTCTCGGATTATGAAAATAACACATTGAATCATGAATTTGTGGCCAGTTAACTTAAGCATTAAACACAATAATAAATCAACACATGCAATGAATCATTAAAACAAAGGAATATGAAATTAAAATAATTAACTAGGTTACATCGTTCATCCCAACAGTGAATTTAGCTATACATCACAATTAAAAAAAATAAAAAATACAGGGTTTATTGTAAATAACGTAAGAGAATGGAAAGCTTGCAGCAAGTATCGATTCTCCACGTGATCTACAACTCGCGCCCCTTTGCTATGCTTGAATCTCCTAAGATTTGAATGATAAAATCTGAGTTTTGGCTTGATCTTAGGTGATGTAAATGTTTTTGATTTCGTGTCTCTAATGTTCTATATATAGGTTGGGGAGACCTAGGTCAAAAGAGAAGAAAATCAGATAAAATTAGCAAAAAAAGCTCAAGTCACGGCCCAACGGAAAGCTGGACAATCGCGTGGCAAATAATAAAACTCTTGGGTGAAGAATTCGAGGCATTGCGAGATCGCTCAGTAGGAATCCTGCGATCGTGTGACGTGCAATTTCCATCTTTTCCTGGATGTTTAAGTTAGTCCCTGACTTTTAATTGCACCTTCAGCCCTCAACATCTAATTGTTGTGATTTAGTCATCAAACTTTGGAATCTTCTCCATTTGCTCATTTCAACATTCAAAATTTTCAATTAGGTCCTCCAACTTTTGATTCGTTCACTTTGGCATCATGAACCTTTCACGGTTGTTGTCACATACCTCTCATTTGCTCAATTAAGCTTCAATCAATATCTAATTGTGCAATTTTTTCATTAATTGTTTCATTCTTCATCTTTTAGGATATTTTCTGCAAAGTAACAATTAGACACAAATTAAAGAGCATATATTTAAAAACGACAATAATTTATTCTAATTTAGACGTATAGATAAGTGTATAAAATATACTTATCAGAAAGCTTGACAGAAAATTGACTTTATTTGACGAAAAATGAAGGGATTCCGTCATTAATCTAATAAAACATCTTAATCCACATAATAATAATAATAATAATAATAATAATAATAATAATAATAATAATAATAATAATACTGTAAAAATCAATAAGAAAAGAAACAAATTCAAAGATAAGAAAAAGAAAGAGGGCATACATCGTCGACAGCACAGGATCAACTGAGTGAGAGATGATGATTTGCGTGAGTTGATGATACTTCGGTAAGAATGGTCTTGCAAATACGAGAGATGGGAGAGAAGACTATGACGAAGCCCTAAGGAAATCTAGTCATTTGGCTACAGTTCGTGCGTTTCGAGGTTTTAAATAGAGAAAGTCCAAAAAAACTCATATTCGATTTATGTGTAAATTTATTTATTGTATGGACAAGTGTACGCTATTTCAGTATTTTAAAAAATTAAAAACTACAAACAAACTCCACGTCTCCACCCCATCGCACCGTACCCCATCTTGAGCTACAGCTTGTGCTGTATAGTTGAGAAACCTCACCCTGCCCCCATAGCATTGTTGGATGGAATTTTGTGAATAGTGATGCCAAAATAAGTATAATGATGATTTGTAAATCCTTACCGAATATTGGATAGAGTAACGGCAAAGAAAAACACAAATAAGAAGAAGAAGAAAAGAAGGGACAAAGCCGAGGCAAGAGTTTGACTCTTTGTCCTTAAGTTGAATTTGCCCCGCCACGGTGCCTACGAATTTCGACAATCGACTCCCAAGATACAACGACTTCACTTGTGTTTGTAGCACTCCAAAACACAAGTACAACGAACCAAATTTAGGCTTATGTACTCCAAGGATGAAATGAAAGAATATCAAAACAAATGAAATGATTTTGATTTTGGAGAGAAGTGGGGATGAAAGATGTTTTGCATATCAAAAATGTGAGGAATATGACACCTAAATGGTCCTATTTATAGATCATGAAAGAGTGTGGACGAAATGGTTGAGGTCCAAATCATGCACATTTTCCAAACAATGCACATTTTCCAAACAATGCACATTTATGAAAATGTGCCTTGTGGCCGGACAACTGTGCGGCCGCACGGTTTTACTCGAAAAAATCATAATTAAATTTGACGTGTGATCGCACGGTTTCCCAACCATGCGGTACCACGGTCAAATATTTTGACCTGATTATCGTCATTTTCCGTAATTTCTCATTCATCCGATATTGGTTTTCGAAATGTCAAATATACCCTTCAATACATGCAGAGAAATCAAGAATCTCTTTCGGGGGCGTTGCCCCCGAGCCCCCACGGGGGGCGCTGCGACCTCGACCTGAACGGGCAGGTAGATCTCCGTTTGTGCGCCCCGAAGTGGCGAAGTGGCAAACAATTTTGCTTAAACGGATTGAGTCGAGTTTTTGAGTATTTGGCCGAAGTCGACACGAAGTCACTTTGATCGATTTTCAATTCTCAATTTATTAACCAATATCCAACAAGCATATCTCTTAGTAACAAAGGGGTGGACAAGAAACTTGCTCAGCACAGTTGGGTGCCGGGTTGGAATTTTGAAATAATGGATTTGTGTCATGTGACAAATATGAGTCACCATCATTCGTGGGAGTTACCTCTCCACTCTGGCTCTAGGAGTCACAACCTGCAATTTACCTCTCGAACAAATGACTCAGAACATGGATGATTCCGGTCCTCAAGGTGTGAGTTACATTTTATTTTATTTTATTTATTTATTTTTAATGAGAAACCTCACCGACCTGACAGTACAAAGTATAAACAAGACAAAAAAGTCAAACAATTGTGGATGTGCATTGGAACTCTTCTTGTCTGAAATGAACGAGCACGGTTGCAGTGTCCAATTGTCCATTATGCTTTACTGTTTTCTAGTCTATGAACCCATAAATGTTAAACCAATTCACATTACAGTGTTTCTTAAAAAAAAAGGTTGAACCCCAACCTTAGGGGCCTGAACCGACCTTGCCCTGGGCCCTTAGTTCAGGAGGTAAATCGCAGGTTATGCCTCGTCCATGGTTATGGTAGTACTTATGGCAAGGCCCCTACGTCGGGGTAACTGAGTCACAAGCCACAAGGTTCTACCGTCACGCCTTCACATCACCAATAAATTGGCTGCTCCTGGCTGCTCTTGGTGGGTTTCGAAACCGAGCACACGGCGAGTGCCAGCCCAATACCGTACCTTCTTAACCTGGAAAGATGTTTGAATTTGTTATAAAATCATCGAAATCATAAGAACAACATAGAGAGAGAAATGGAGAGAGTTTAGAGGAGAGAATTTCTCTTCAAGAATTGGTGTAATAAATTGGTAAGTATAGGCTCCTATTTATAGGAGTGGACAATGGCACAATCGTAATATTGTAAAGTTTACAGGGATATAATGGTAATGTCATTCACATATATACATTATTTATAACACTCCCCCTTGAATGACATATTACGCAATTGTCTGCCTCGTTAAAACCTTGCTAAGAAAACCCAATGGGATAAAACTTGAGCGAAGGAAAAAGAGTACAGTTGCTCCCCCTGATATTGGCCATCGTCAATCGTTGAGTCTTAATGTTCAAGTAGAACAAATCATGTATTGAATCTTTGAAGTTCTTCAGTGCTTCAGTGCTGCCTCATTAAAACCTTGTCAGTAAAACCCAATGGGACAAAATCTGAACGAAGGAAAAAGAGTACAGCCGCTGCCTCGTTAAAACCTTGTCAGGAAAACCCTGTGGGACAAAACCTGGACGAAGGAAAAAGAGTACAGCATGACAGCATGATTCTCCCCCTGAAGTGTGCAATCAAGTATTCATGAACCTTTTGAATAATGATATCATCTTTCTTCTGGAATATATATGAAAATCTTCTTGTGTGTAGTCGATATCATAACATTCTTCATAAGATGTGTATGATTTTCTTCATTTGTTGATATCATTCCAGTATAACAATGTGTTGCTGAATTATAGCTTGTTGATAGCTATGATGATGCCTCAAAAACCTTGCTAGGAAAACCCTGTGGGACAAAACCTCAGCGAAGGGAAAAAAAGTGCATTATTCTCATTAATTTTCATCAATACGCCTCAACTGTTGCCTCATTAAAAAACTTGCTATGAAAACCCTGTGGGACAAAACCTCAGCTAAGGGAAAAAGAGTGCAACGCGTATTTATTCCTTTCATGGAATATTACATGTATATTGGTGCAATCACGAATCTTTTCATTGTATTTTTCACTTCTGGTGAATAATCAAATTTAGAATTCACTTCTGGTGAATAATCAAATCTATAATTCACTTTCATAGATTGCATCTTTCACTTCTAGTGAATAATTAAATATTCATTTTCAAATTCACTTCTAGTGAATAATCAATTTCCCAGATGTCATAAATAGTACACTCCAATTTCACTTTCAACATATTATATCATGGAGTCATTTGTATCATTCTATAGTGATACTAATCTGGGCATATTGAATCTTTCAATGATTTATACATGTATGTTCTTGCACTTTATAAACTGCAATTTCTAATTTTGCAGGAGCATAATCAATCATTGAAATAGATATCAATTTCGACATATAATCTACAATCATTTTACTTGAAATCCCAACGTACCGCGATCAACTGGTACATCAAAGAATACTCCCAAAGTACCGAGATGAGAATCATACATTTTGATCTCACTCATTGGTATATCAAGGAGCTCAAGCTAGTGATTTAGACTATAGTCTATCCACCATATGTCATGCCAGTTCTATGAAAAATTTCGCGCGCAACTAGTCGTCTTTTACGACTGTGAAATATTTTTCATTTGTACATATAATTACTGGCTTTACACATTTAAGCATTTGGACTTCAGGTCCTTGAACAATAATCCCTACATTAGGGTTTCATACTTGGCCAAAGAATTATGATTTCATCAATCTTATTTCATAAGAGGGTATGCAGTCGACTTATTTATCGATTCCATCTCAATATAACGTGGAGAGATCTCTTTATATGTTCTATCATCAGGTACCTGAATATCTCATCATTTGACTATGTCCCTTTTACTTACTTTGAGTATTTAGCCTCAAAGGAATCATTTCAATCATTCAAGAGATATTTATTTTTGGAATCGATAGTCATTATGCTTCAGGCATAATTACGCTTCAGGCGTGTTTTCACCATAATGTTCTCAAATATTATCAATCGGCTAAAATGCCATAACACATGTCATTCTTTTAGGGATGTAATTTCAATCATATATCTCAGTGCGCTTTGGTGGAGTGTATGCATATCGCACTTTTACAAATAATAAAGCTTCTTGAGCTATTCCCTGTTTGACATAGAATATTGTTGTATGATAAACAATTTCTGAATAAGTTATTCTCATAGAAAATAATTTGGAACTTTTGATAATCTAACCGTTTATTATAGAACTTCTGGTTCTATACGGTTTTATTTCATTTCTATGTATGAATATTTGATTCAATACAATATCGCTAAACTTCTGGTTCAATACAATGTATATTTCATTTATGAGCTTCTGGTTCATACTATATACATATTTCACTTGTACGTATGAACTTCTGGTTCAATAAGATATTTCACTTGTACATATGTATGAACTTCTGGTTCAATACAACATTTATTTCATCAGTATTCTATATAGTTCAAATCAGTATACCTTTATTACTTTTAGTATACCGAAAAATCAGGTACAATATCCAAGGAAATATCTCATAATCTCAATCTTGTCGCCAAATCTTCCCTTATATCGAAAAAGGTAATGGCATATTATCTCACCTTTTCAATAATTTATTCCATTATTTCTTGATGGAATCCATATCACTGACACGCGGAGCCGCCGCTCTTTTACGCGTTGAATAATGCATTTAAATAGATGATTTGGGAAGAAGGCTAGATCCATCAAAAATGGATATCATACTTTCAAATATTCGCAAATATTATTCCAATCTTCCAGTAAATGATTTGAGAAAAATTTATCGAATTAGGCTCGAAAGATTGAGGTTGCTGATGGATCATGGCATGCCAGAAGATGTTCGCTGGTTGATCGAAGCAAAAGTTCGATTAGCTGGTGAATTACCAGATTCATTTTCTAAGCACAAGCCTGGCTTAGGTAAGAGTACTTTTGCAAAGAAGCGAAGAGCAAAAAGATTAAATAGTTGCTACAAATGTGCTCGATGGACATGTGATACCCGTTGTAAATCAATAGGATATTCATCCATAAATCGAGATGATAAGATAGACTTCATTAAGGGTGGACTGAGTAAGGAGTCATTGGATGATATCCGATTGACTCTTGAGACGCACCCTAGTGGATATGTGCAGCGTGAGCTACTATCTTTATGGGCTAAATTCATCAGCGATAAAGAGAGATATAGTCTCAAAAATATAATAGCAAAAGATCCTGTTTGCCATGCTGTTATAAACAATGATGCTTTGGCTATGCAGCATTAATACAAGGTAAATCATTTGATATATATGCACATATAAAATATTTTTTCTGTTTCCTTTCACGAGTTTTGATAAAGGCTGGTTAAAAATATTAAATCGCCGAAAGGTGAGTAGGATGATTTTGTCAAAAGTAAATCTTCACTTTTTCGAAAAACGACCAGTAAATAGTGAAGTTTTTCGGTTTTAAATAGCCAAACATTTTTCATAGTTCATGCATCCCAAAATAACATTTTCCTTCTTTACTTTCAAAAATGGAAGGACCAAAATTTCGACAGATCAAAACTATCTGTGTATTTTGTGGATCAAAAGTGGGAAAAGGTTTTGGGTATCTAGAAGCAGCCGTGGATTTAGGAAAGAAATTGGGAGAGAAAGGTATCACTCTCGTGTATGGAGGAGGTAGCAGTGGATTGATGGGTTGTGTTTCACAATCCGCTCTAGTAGAGAAAGCAAGAGTGATAGGTGTTATACCTACTCCTTTAGCTGATATTGCAGGCAAAACACGAGGGCATGAAGTACAAACCTTATCTATCCATGAACGCATAACTTGCATGTTATATGGTTCTGATGCCTTCATAGCCCTGCCTGGAGGTTTTGGTACTTTAGAAGAAATATTTAATATTACTTCATGGGCTCAACTAGATCTCCATACTAAGCCTATAGGGCTTTTAAATGTAAACAATTTCTTTGATGGTTTGCTAACATTTCTTGATTATGCTGTGGAACAGGGATTCATATCTCCATTTTCTAGGAGAATCCTTATTTCTGCTCCTACTATCGAGGAACTGCTGGATAAGTTGCAATCATATATTCCAATACAAGATCCAGCAGGAGTAAAGATAGATTGGTCGCAAGGAAGGGGAATCAAGCGAAAATGGAGTCCGGTTAATGTAAATTTATCTTTGTGAACTCTAGAATAGGTGGTGGTAGAGTACGGAGTATTCTCACTCTTGAGACACACCATAAATTTCTAGGATTTTATCAATGTATTAATCTTGTGTACCTCAAAGATTTAAAGTGGTAGAGTATGGAGTATTTCTTACTCTTGAAACACACTTTTTTTTTTATTTCCTCAAAAGGTCAGAGGTGATAGGATACGGCTACTCCCGAAACACATCTCTAATTTTGAGGATCATAAATGTTTTCCCCTTTTGCATTTTGCATGTATGTCTCGTTTATGCTTCTTCAGGAGCAATAATAATATCATTTCAGTATGTTTAGATGATAATTTTTACTTCTTCTGGAGTAAATATGTACTTCTTCTGGAATATATAAGTGCTCGTGCAAGAACTTTTCCAGGCACTTATCATCTAACATTCATCTCATAATACTGATGAGATTATTTTCACATTAGCTATATCCGTGCTATCATGTGATATTATCTTATCATACATCAACATTCTCTTGTTGAATAATTTTCATCCACCCATTCAAATTCAGATATTGGTAACTTCTGGTACCATTGGATAAAACATTTTATTAATATTTATCAACCTTTTGGTAATGATAACTTCTGGTATCATTTGATAAAATATTTTCTAACTTTAGTATTGATAACTTCTGGTATCATTTAATGAAGTATCAAATAACAATAATATTGTATATATATATTAACAATAACGATACTGGGGTTATACCACCAAGTATATATGTTGACAACAACCCTCTAATATGTTAGAATTAACCAACAACTGAGGTGTTTATATGTATTCAATTGATATACCGACCATATAGGCGGTGTCAACGTGATGAAATAATTAAACCAGCCATATAGACGGTATCAACGAGATGAAACAATTAAACCGGCCATATAGGCGGAATCGACATAATGAAATAATTAAACCGGGTAAAGCCAACCATGTAGGTGGTAAAACCAACCATGTAGGTGGCAGCATAATATAATTCAATTGATCACATATTAATCGTTAATTTACGATTATTATACTTGTATGTATTATTAAGGGCAAAATCGTCCATATTTTAATATATTGCTCATATGAATAAATTGAAACCGTCAATAGGTTTAAAATTTAATTTAGAACAAACTTACTTTTGGTCCGAAGTTCAAAATCTCGTCAGGATTGCTCCAAAAACAGTTTTTAAGAAAACCGCCATGTTCGACCGCCGGAATATTTTAAAAACTGCACAAAACAGAAAAATAAGATCATAGAAAAATCCAATTCATCAAAACGGACAAACTGCCTTTCGTCATCGCCGGATCCGCCACGCGCCGCCGCCGCCGGCCGCCAAGCGCCGGTGATCGGAAAAATTAACCCATCACCATAATATGTGCCTCGGCGTCCTGAACATGCCGGTGGTCTCCGATTTTCCAAAAGATCAACCGTTTGGCCGGAATCATCATTTTTCAGTCCGCCAGCATCTTCTTCTCCGGACAATAACTTCCGTTTTAACCGTTGGATTTGCGTCAAATTTCAGTCGAGTCTTCTCCTAGAAAAACCCGTTGATATGCCGCTGGCCGATCGTCGATCGGAGTTCAGAATCGTCGGGAATAAGCATTTCAATTTTCGGTCAGATATCTGTTTTTGCACAGTTTTTCAGATTTTCTTCTTCGGTCGATATCTTTTGTTTCAGCCGTTGGTTCTGCGCCAAATTTTAGGCGAGTCTTCTCCTTGACAAGCCCGTTCTGATGGCGGTGGCCGATCGTCGATCGGATATCTGGATCGGCCAGAATCATTCTTTTTCAGTTTGAGAGAAAAGGAAACATTGGTTAGTAATAATCAGGTTTCTGATACAGAGGCTCATCATTTAGATGCAACTGTAGAGCATACTCCCGTTATTACTCAATTGGTTAGAGACTCGTGCTGATAACGTGTTATAAAATCATCGAAATCATAAGAACAACATAGAGAGAGAAATGGAGAGAGTTTAGAGGAGAGAATTTCTCTTCAAGAATTGGTGTAATAAATTGGTAAGTATAGGCTCCTATTTATAGGAGTGGACAATGGCACAATCGTAATATTGTAAAGTTTACAGGGATATAATGGTAATGTCATTCACATATATACATTATTTATAACAGAATTCATATTTTTCTTACTTCCTAGCTCCTATATGGTAGATTATAATTATAATTTATTTTTTAATCCAAATAAAAGTCAAAACAATTTTTCAATTATACATTTTATCAATTTCTATTAAAATTTATTGAAATTCTAATTTTAATTCTTAACAAACAGGGCCTAACCGCCTAATCTAGATCGAGCTTAGCGCGCGCTTGAAAGATATTTGAAGTGAAAAATGATTTTTCTTGGAGGGTTAATTGTTAAAATGTATGAAAAATTATGGGTTCATTGATAAAATTATTTTATTTGAGAGAATGAGATAAAAAATAAGTTTGTAGTAAAATAATTTCCAAATAAGCTGCGTCTGACAATCATCCTTGTAAGATTTCAGTGATGAAATTTGTCCCTGGAATTTATTACATTACTTCTTGGTTCTCCAAAGCATCTGTTTGGTATCGAGTTTATAAATTTATTTATAATCAGTTCAATTTTTTATACAACTTTTTAATTATATATTTTTTATGTCTCCAAATTTTAATCTCATATATAAACTTATTTATAATCAGTTCAATTTTTTATAAAACATTTTAATTATAGATTTTTTATGTCTCCAAATTTTAATTTCATATTAACTTCGACATCCGCAAAAAACTGTATATAGTCAGTTAAAAAGCCTTCGAAAGCATCCACTGTTGGGGGTAAATAGGTAATTTAAGTAATGGCCATCAGGCACTTTTGTCCATATCCTTAAAAAGAAATGCATTACGCAGCGACTCAAAGCTGGTGGCACATTCTTGAAAAATATTTACAAGTCCGCTTAACAGACGTTGTTATTTTTATTTTTTTGATATTTTTATCTAAAATTTATGATTAAAAAGTGATTTCAAAAAACACGTATAATTAAAAAGTGTTATTAAAAATTATAATTATTATAAACATTCATTATAATTATGCGGCGAACACAAAGTAAGTAGATAGAAATGAGTGTTGTATTTGACAAAATTTCTTGACATGATAAGAATCAAATCTACACCGAATCATCAAAATATCTTTAGGAAAAATTCCTCAGTATGAACGTGTAATTTTGATACCATCAAAGACTCAAACTCGTAAATGACACCCCAATTTTAATTTACATACTAAGCCTTCGTTTGACAAATCTATTTTTAAATATGTTTTTTTTACACAATTCACAAAATTACTTTTTAACTACACATATTTTCTCTCCCTATTTTTTAACCATACATTTTACGTAAAAAACATAAAAAAACATATTTTTAAACAAAAAACTTTTAACAAACAGAGGCTAAAGTAATTTATCCCATCTGACACCTCAAATAGAATTGCGTAAATAAAAAGTGAATTGAGTATTTAAAAACACGAGTCTGACATATTATAAAGAGAAATGCTACTCTTACTCCCATCATTTACACATTCACTTACTCCCCCTCACATGGGGGGTCCACAATTATTAAAATAATTGTGGACCCCCCATGTGAGGGGGAGTAAGTGAATGTGTAAATGATGGAGTAAGAGTAGCATTCCTCTATTATAAATGATTTTATGATTGAAAATTAATAATAATGCAATTGTAATTAATGATATATGCAGCAAAGTAGTTAGTTGTCTTTCAAAGTGCTCTTTGCACTCTTTCACAACTCAAACTTCTTGGCAAGAATTTTATGATGGATCGAGTCGTACTTGACGACCAATTTCCACCCGTCATGTCATATGATGGGTCATGAGTGGGTAGAAGCTAAGGTGCCCAAGCTTTTCATAGTAAATTTTATACCCAAATTACTCTTAATTAAAGAGATTTACACAACCAACTTGTAATCTAAAATGTGTTATAAGATAACATTATTCATTTGATAAAGTATTAAATAATGAATGATGACACTCAATATTTTAATTATTTTAATTGTAATATTGTACAGTAAACTTAAAACCCACCCTGGCCCCACAATTAAAAATGTTTTGATAAGAATATTCGGTTAATATTAAATTTAAATATGTTAAAGATAATACATATTAATGGTGCATATGCCAAGCTTCTATCAATTATTAAAGACATCCATCTATTATTCCAATCATCCATACGAAGCTTCATCATAGGAGAATAATTATTCTGGGTGACAAATGACAATGAAATGGTGCAAAATAATTTATGTAGATGACTTCAAATTTATTAGAAAATACGAGAAGAAAGTGGCAGTACAAAATTCATATAAAAGGCAACTTCTTTGATCTCTCTGCATCAAAAAAAAATTCTTCCTCAGAGTCCAAAATTGAGAAATCAAGTGCTCGGCAAAAACACAAAATTTAAGCCAAGTAAGAAAGAAAATAATTGGAAGGTTAAAAAAAAAAAAAAGCTTAGAAAAAGAGTCTCAAAAGCTTTGATTCCTGTCCATGGTGATTTAGTTGGAACTCTTGATTACACAGAAGACCACTCTCCAACGTCGTCGTTTCAGACTCGTCCGACGGAGACGCCGGCCTCCGTTCCTCAGGCAGCCGATTTTTTCTTTTACCGGCCGTCATTTTCGCCGGGAAACCCACTGTCAAACCAAGATTTAGGTCATTTTGCCCATCATCAAAACCTTTCATTTTAACCCTCAAGTTTAGATCTTCCGATTTGTACAAATCCGTGTTATTAGCTTCTGACCCTTCATCAAACTCAGGCGACTGGATCAAACCAGAAGATTCTGGCAACGGCCGCAAAACGCCACCTCTCAGCACCGTCTCCACCGCCGACTGGCACACGTGCCAATTCCCCGTCCACAGTAATCCCACTGCTCCGTTAACTGGATTTACAGTTCTTCCACACGCCTCGAATAATAAAGATTGGAACAATCCTGCAATTAAAAACATCTTAATCAACAAACAACAATTGCACGCACAAACTCGACTTAGCTTAAACGTTTAGAGGAGGTGGAATAATTTACCTGGTCTTTGAGACTCGGAGACTGAAGAAAGGAAGGACAGAAGCCCAGCACGGCCGAAGAACTTGGCAACAAAGACAGTGGCATTGGCCTGTGCTTGTGGGCTCTCTATGCTCTGTAAACTTTGTCTAAGAATGCAATTTTCATTGCACCCTTTACGAAGTATTCTACAACCATTGCAACTCATTTTCTTAGGGGCATCAAACTTGCGGTTGCAGATTTCTCAAACAAGAGAGAGAAACAAAAGTAAAAATTAGAGAGAGAGAGTTTCCGGGGAGGCTTGAAGGAAGTAGAAGGCTAGAAAATAGAAATATATAGAGGGTAAGGGTGGGGAGGGGTGGGGTTGGGTGAAAGCGTGGGGTAGGGGTTGTGCCTGTGATGTGGTGAAAAGTTGAGCATTTGGGTTGGGGTGGGGTTGGGGTGGCGTGGTGTGGGGGCGTGGGGTGGAGTAAACTATGGTTAGTGAGCTTGTATTTTGAGTAAATTATTTCAAGAACTTCCCTAGAATTTATGATAAATATAAAGACATCCTTTTAAATTCGAAACTACAAAAAGTCTCGCAAATATCTCGTTTTATCTCATCTTAGGCTAGATATATATTAATATATTCATTCTGTTTGATTCCCATTTTTTGTAAATCAAATTTATTCAACACTCAATCTTAACCATCTATTTTAGTCAAGTCTACCATTTTTGACTTTTTAAACATTTTTTAACCATACATCATTCCAAAAATACTATTCCAAACCATGATTTTTTCCCCAAATAATGGATCTCAAACAAGGGCATTATGTCCCTTTTTGATAAAAAAAAAAATTAAAAATTTTAGCAATCATTTTGTAAAGAAATTGTTTATAAGAGCTTGTTGGTAACGTGAAAAGCTTTAATTTCGTGATTTTTTTTTTAATGGATGTGTGTGGTTTAAAATGTTTGAAAATTCAAAAATTGTGGACTTGATTAAGAATGAATGGTTGAGATTGTGTTTGAAAAGTTGTGATGAAATTTCTTACTTTACCAAACAAGCTATAAAGAAAATGTTATATTTTTTGAGATAAATATATGGTTAAAATAAGACTTGGAGAAATGTGTGCGGTTTAATAATGATTTGAGAAAATATATTGTTTATAAATTTATTTATAAATCATTTTCCAAACAGAGGTTAAAAACTTATTTTAATCACGTGTTTCATTAACTTTTATCAAAATCTACTGAAATATTAATTTTAATCTCCACCAAACATATGTTATATTTATTATTTTAAATTTAATTTATAAATTTTGTTAAAAGAAAATATTGTTTTATCTTTTGTGCAAAGTATTTCATTTTAATCATATATATATTGGCGTTCTCATTTTGAAATATGAACAATAACAGTATTTATTTAAAAGTATTGGGCATGACATGAGCGGCTTCGTGTCTCCGCGAAAGGTGTGGCTCTGGCTCCTTTTTTCCGCTTTATTATTTCTTCTAAAATTTTAAATTATGTTTTTATTTTAATTTAATTCTAACAAAGAGACCACAATAAAGAATATCAAGATTTTTTTTATAGAAAACGAATGGACTAAACGAGCAATAAAGCACATGTAAAACAATAAGACACTCACTGCGCCAATACTTATTGAATAATAAAAGAAGAAAAGAAGAAGTGGGAAGTTTTGTAATAATTTAATTAAGATAATGTCGCTTGATATTGAGACGACCCATATGAATTATTGACCCATAAAAATGTCATCTGTAATATTCCAATAAAATTTGCTATTTGTGCTTATCTACTGGTGATTACATGTGTGTTGCACGTGATGTACATATAATAATGCACTTAACAATGTTAACTATATTTATTCTTCATAAGAGACTATTTGACAATGTGAAAATTTTTAATTTTTGTAGTTTTTTTGATTTTTAGATGGATGTGTGGTTTAAAAATGTTTGAAAAATAAAAAATGATGGACTTGACTAAGAATGGATGGTTGATATTAAGTTCGAAAAATTGTGGTAAAAGTTTTACCTTTATCAAACAAGCTCTTAGACTTAAACATTCAACAAATCGGAAGTTATATTTTATTGTGACAACACGATAATTTCTACATTGTTGATTATAAAGAAGCAAAGAAACTGGGAGAAACTTCCACTTTTGCCTTTTCCTTCCGGTAACTAAATATATATATATATATATATATATATATATATATATATATATATATATATTTTTTTTTTATTTTATTTATTTATTTATTTTTTTTAAATGGTGCATACTTGTCACGAGGGAGAAAGTGTTGTGAATTATAACAAAGTGCCAATGCATATCAACCTACACATTTAAAACACACAAACAATAGTTAATGAAGCCTTTTCTCGATCGTCAAAATTTCCTTGCCTTTTTTCTTGAATAATGATTTTTGTGTGTAAAGGAAGAGGAAAAATAAAAATTGAAGAGAAGCCTAATACCCAATACCAATGTATGAATAATGAAATTGGGCCATGACTCTTTTAGCTTTTAGGGGAGGATTTTATCAATTTGTCCTTACAACATGTAAAGGTCTTCAAGGTAAGATTCCATCTCCTATTGTTTTGTGATAGATACACATGACTCATCTTTCACTAGCACTTCCCTTTATCCTCCATTTCAATATAAGTTCGTAAATTCAATTAAAAATAAACATTACTTTTCAATCAAACATTCATAATTATTATTTATTATGTTATACAATGAGATCCCCTACTATTTCTTTTAATCTCTATTTGGCGTAATTAAAAATCTTAATTTTAATAGGTTTTAATAAAAATTACTGAAATGTGAGACTGAAAAACTAATAAAAGATGTGTACCTCACACACACACACACACACACACACATATATTAACTGTTAAATTTACTTAAATTTTTATTGTTTTTAAAATTATATCGAACATGGATTTATTATTTCTATTTATAAACCATTTACAAATTTGTCAGATTAATCTATCCATCTATAAGTTTTCGTTAATCACGAGTTATATTAACGTTTTGCACATGAAGTTTCAATAGCATTTAATAAGAATTACTTATAAATAAAACTGAAATTAATTTATTATTATGTCCTATATTACAAATCTTTTGTTTGTAATGTTGTCTTCGTCCCATTATATAGGGAGATCGCTACATTGTTCAAGTACTTATTCTTTTATATATCCATGTCTACTCTACCAAGTTAGACAAAGAATCTCATTCGTTATTTTCAAAATCATTATAGTAGTAGTAAATTTTATAACAACAATGCTGAAAACGAGGCCAGAATTGCGGACGAAGAAGATCATTGAAGTTAAAGGTGTAAATAAGGGGTACGTAGCATCTTAATCCATTTCCTGGTGTCTTTATCGGAAATGGACCACAAGGGATCATATCAAATACAACAATTTTTATTTTTTATTTAATTTTTAGTGTGGATTCCAATACACAAATGATGTTTGTAGAAAATGGAAATCCAGCCCATATAGGAATTTAGGTTATTATATTATATATTGTATTACATTATTTGGCTGCATTTTAGGATGGTAATGGATTCTGATCTCCAAATGTTTGGAAAGGACCACTCAGCAAAGTTTTGAGGTGATAACCCAATTGCTTAGCTAAGATTTGGAAAGGGACATTTTTGGCCGTACTCTTTCAACTTTGGCCTTCCATGGAATAAAGAGAAATGATGTTTTACTCACTTCATAGATCCACAATTGGATAAGACTTATTATTATTAATATTATTATTTGTTTTAATTTTTTACTTATTTATAATTAAATTAATTCTCCAATTATCACGACTCTTGTTGGCTTCCATACAGCAAGGTCTTGTCACATGGGGAAACATTGTGGTGATTATTTCAAAGTAAATCTTTTGTGGATAAATCTTTCAATTTTTAAATATTTTATTTCCTCTTTCTAACCATCTTATGATTAAGTCTATCTAGAAATTCTCTAATACATACGTAGGCCAGCTTTAGTAAACAATGTTCTACAGTATACCTTACGCTCGACTAACTGCAACATAGAGGGCTAAAACCGAAAAATCCTAAAAATGAAAGATCAGCAAAATTACATCCTCTAAACTTTTTATGATTTAGGATGCAATTGAACAATGGTAGGAGAAGGGGGGAAAGGGAGGGAAGGGAAGAGAAGAAAAGAGAAATTTCAAAGTTTCAAATCTAAATAAAGAAATATCTAATAAAAACTATTAAATTAAAACAATAATGCTATTTGTACAACTCTATTTCACAACCCAATTTCACAACCGGCGAGATATCGCGATATTTTGACCGACTCACGAGAAATTGAAAATGCCAAATTAAAAATCAAAATCGCTGAAGTCAATTTCATTTGTGCAAACCGATTTCAGGCATTTCCTTCAGACAATTTCAAGACTCCAGGCTTACCAAACCCACACCACATCAACCCATTGTCTCCCACGACCAAGAGGCGTCCAATATTGACGGAGCACTTGTGAACTACTTCCAACGACGGACGACGTTCTAACCATTTCTACAGTCTTCATCGAAGATCAGCACTTCTTGAAAAATGTCGGACCTGGGTAAGCTCCTTCATTTAGTTTGTTGTTTGTATGCAAAATTTTTTACGAAGATTCTTTATCAAATTATGGATTTCTTCTATCTGATAGGCTATGTGCTTTGGTGATTTCATTTATCTGAAATTTGGCATTGTGCAGAAGCAGCTGAGTTGAACTGAAATTTTCAAATGTTACTTTATTACTATAGGCTATGTGTATTGTTTGAATATATTTCGTTTTGAACTGAAATTTGTCAAATGTTGTGCAGAAGCAGTTGAGTTGCCATCAAACCTTGAGGAGATATGTGTAGGGCTAGATGATAGTGTGGAAATGTGTGAGTTGGAGGTGGAGAATTGTAGTGGGTTGAATGACAACGTTTCATCTGTTGTGGTTCCTGAGGTTGGGATGACATTTTCGAGCTATGATGAAGCCCTTGAATTTTATAAACAATATGCTTACACCGTGGGATTTCCAGTAAGAAGAAGAAGTTCAAAAAAGGATAGTGAAGGGTTGATTAGGTATGTGCTATTCGCTTGTAGTAGGGAGGGAAAGAGATCTAGTTCGAGTAGTAATTCTTTGAAGCCTCGTCCAACAATGCAAACAGGGTGCGGGGCTAAGATGGCAGCTTTACTAGATGTGTCGGGAGTATGGCGTGTTACCCAAGTGCATCTTGAACATAATCACCTAACGAGTCCTTCAAAAGCTAGGCTATATCGATGTAACCGAAGATTGAGTGAACATTTGAAAAAAAAGCTTGAAGTGAACGACATAGCTGGGATTCCATTGCACAAATCTTTCAACTCTGCAGTTGTTGAGGCGGGTGGCTATGACAAACTACCATATATCGAAAAAGATTGTCGAAATTATATTGATAAAGTGCGGCGGTTAAGATTAGGGGAAGGAGATGCAGCTGCAATTCAAGCTTATTTCTTAAAAATGCAAGCTCAATGTCCTGGTTTTTTCTTCTGTTTAGATTTGGATGACGAATCCCGATTAAGAAATGTGTTTTGGGCTGATAATAGGTGTAGGCAGGCGTATAAGGAGTTTGGCGATGTCGTTACATTTGACACCACGTACCTTACCAATAGGTATGACATGCCATTTGCCCCTTTCGTTGGGGTCAACCATCATGGACATTCAACATTACTTGGGTGTGGTTTGCTATCTTGTGAGGACACGGAGACATTTGTCTGGCTTTTCAATACATGGCTTCAGTGCATGGATGGAGAGGCTCCTAATGGGATTATAACAGATCAAGATCGGGCTATGCAAAATGCAATCCAAATAGTTTTCCCAAATACGAAACATAGATGGTGTTTATGGCACATTTTGAAGAAGATACCGGAAAAATTTGGCAAGCATTCTCATAAAGGTGTTATTTTATCGACCTTGCATGATGTGGTGTATGAGTCACAGAGGATAGAAGAGTTTGAAAATGGTTGGGATGATATGATCCAGAAATTCATGCTACATGACAGTGAATGGTTGTCAGGGCTATATAGAGAGAGAGGTCGTTGGGTGCCCTGTTTTTTGAAGACTAGTTTTTGGGCTGGGATGTCTACAACACAAAGGAGTGAAAGTATGAATTCTTTTTTCGATGGGTATGTCCATTCAAAAACCTCTCTGAAACAATTTGTCGAACAATATGAGCTCGCTTTACGTAGCAAAATGGAGAAGGAGTTCCAAGCAGATTTTGGTTCATACGCACAAATGGTTCCCTGTGCCACTCGGTTTGCTCTTGAGAAACAATTTCAGGATGTCTACACAATATCTAAATTCAAAGAATTCCAAGAGGAGCTTACTGGTAAGGTCTATTGTGATGTTATATCGATTGAAGATGATTATCCTCGAAAGATGTGTGAGGTTCGTGAAGTTATTATAATGGATGGACTGGAGAAGCAGAAGATTTTCAAAGTGATGTTTGAGAGAGAGGGCTGCCATTTTACTTGCAGTTGTCACCTATTCGAGTTTAGAGGGATTATATGTAGACATGCTCTCACTGTGTTAATACGGAATGATGTGAAAATGGTTCCAGAGTCTTATGTACTTAGGAGATGGAGGAAAGATGTGCGTAGAGCCTACACAAGGGTTAAGATCAACTACGCGGGTTGGGTTAGCACAGATGAACAGGTTAGATATGATGATTTGATCAATTTATTTGCGAAGCTTGCGAACATGGTTGTTGATGATGAACAACGTTGTCGAGAGTTGTCAGAGTGGCTGAAAAATCAAATTAATGATGCAACTACTTCAAGTAATTTGATACCCACTACGTGTGCTACAATTGGATGCCTGAAAACAACTAGTACTCCCATATTAGATCCGAAGACCTCGAAAAGAAAGGGGGCACCTAGAAAGCTTCGGCATAAGGGTCCGCTTGAGAAGTCAACGAAGTCAACAAAGGCAAGTGAAACCATGTTTTCCAATGTTCATTTATGCTCTTCATTATTAATAATTAATATGTTAAACTTTGAATTTTGGTGCTTAGGTTAGAGCGAAGACCAACCATGGGATTGAGAAACTGGATGAGCACCATCCATGACAGAAGCTAACTTGATTATTTTGACACCCACTTCCAGCAGCAACTTCATTTGGAAAGCATTCAGTTCCAGCCAGCATGGAGTCACATTTTTTGAAGTTAGATTAGTTGTTATTTTGTGCAATGGTTGAATGTATATGGTTTCATTAGATTAATTAATGTATATGAACATGTTGCTGGTTTCCCTGGATTAATGTACATGAATTCCTTCTGCTACTTTGGTTTGTTTCCTGTATTAATGCTTATGTTGCAACCTATGAGATCAAAAAACAAAAAATCACGAAAGAATACTGCCAACACATGTCGAAATTCTCAGGAAAAATCCTTACATTAAGCTATTCCATCATCCTCCAACATCCACAAAAAGTTAGCATGGTTACAACATAACATACACTACAATAACACTACGAAATCAATACTGATGTTTACATATGCTCCCTATCTTTCCACTACTTCCACTAACTACGACCCCTCTTTCGAATGGTTATTACAGAGACATCTACTTCCTCTTCCTTTGATATGATTGCACAGGCTCTAAGTTGTTTACAGAGTTCGTCATCTTCAGGGTTCGTGGCAGTATTAGATGAACTTGCATTTCTTGATTTTCCGTCGTCCCACTCAAAGTAGCGACAATTCTTCTCAGTGCAATTGAAGAACAATTTCCCCTGCTTGTCTGACATTTTCAGCACTTGAAGCCATCTAACAAATCCTTGACCGCATACTGGGCATCGTTTCTTGGTCGGACAAGAATCAAACCAGTGTCCCGGCTGCCTGCAACTGTAGCACAACCCATTGAAGTTACCTCCTCCCATCTCTGAATTCAGCCTATCAATAATGCTCAAATAATTCTGCTGATTCAACTGCACAACAAATTTGGAACAATTTTAGTCATTCACATAGGACAATGCTGCTCAACAAGACCTACAGACTTCCATCATCAACATTTTCCACACAGAATTCAAGTATGGATTAAGCAAGATTTTGCTAGTTAAATTATAGTCAAGTATGGAATAAGCAATACTCTGCCAAGCACTTAGTTTTTAAGAACCAAAATAGCAATGCCCCCATAATCAGAATACTTCACCGACCCCAAAAGCTGTCATATTCAATCAAAACACAGAAAATCTGGAGACTCGACATACAATCCAAAAAACCCAGATTACATTTTTTCCCCAAAAATTCGGCCATAATAGAGCAAAAATATAATGAATCTTCATTCAAAATCACCCAAAAACATAAATGCCCCAACTTTGAACAAGTTTCTTACCGCTAATATATTACGGGTGCGACAACAGCTTGTTCGACTTCAGACGTGGCTTGACAGGCGAGGAGGTCTTGGGTTGTGAAGCGCAAGAGGTGAAGACAGGCGTGGCTTGACAAGCGAGAAGCCCTAACTGTGAACTGGAAGGAAGAATGATCCTTGATTTTTCGCTTGAAGGAGCCCTAATCGTGAGAGAATTGAAAGAAAGAAAGAAATAAACATTTGGTCTGTCAATTTCTTCCGGTTTTGATGTGGGAAGACCCGGTTTCAGCATTTCATTTCAGGACGGTTTAAGGGCATTTTTGTAATATCTCGCCGGTTGTGAAATTGGGTTGTGAAATAGAGTTGTACAAATAGCATTATTGAAATTAAAATAAGTTATGTTTCCTATGCATCAAAACTAGAGCACATGAAACCAGTAGAGTAATCTAGTGAAACAAAATAAGGTCAATTTTGTTAAGTAAAATGTAGATTGTTATACTAAATCCCTTTCAAAATTGCGAAGTGGTTCAAGTGATCATTGGTTGTATAAATTATGTTTTTGTTACATGGCACGCCTCTTCTCCTGACCCTACGCTTGCCCTATCGTGACCGTTGGATAAAGCGTTTCTTGGTTAGCTTATATACTTGGTTTTGACGTTTCGCGTTACAGTGCAGATTAGTCTTGGTTACTTCCTTCGTTTCCTTTTTCTCTCTAGAACAGCCTAGGATCTTCTTATTCTTCTTCTTTTTCTTTGTTTCACATCAAACTGTAATTCTTTTGTAGGATAGTTTGAATGTGTATACTTTGTGCAATCTAGAGGTTGAAGTTTGAGGGTTTCATTGGTAAACATTGTATAGGTGTGAAAGTGAAAGAAATCTTGGATTCTTAGGCCATGTTCTTTTTACTGTTTTGAGGTCGTTTTCTGTTTTTATTTTCGAAAATACTAAAAACGCGTTCTCTTTTTGAAAATGCATTTTGGAAAACAAAAATAAAAAATTGTACACAAAACGCAAAACGTCCAAAACCTCGTTTTGGGAGTTTTAAATGTGTTTCAACAAAAAATGTTAAAAACACGGAAAACGAGTTTTTGGATTTTTTTTTAAAGAATTATCCTAACTTGGAACTAAATTTAAAATAAAGTTAATTTTTTTTTTCTCTTTTTTTGGGTGGAAGAATTATCCTAACTTGGAATTAAGCCTAAATAAAGTTTTTTGTTTTTTGTGTTGTGTTTTGTTTTGTTTTGTTTTTTGTTTTTTCAAGAATTATCCTAACTTGGAACCTAAGCCTAAAATAAAGTTTTATTGAATTCAATATCAAAAAAAAAAAGTGAGAATTTTTGTTATTATATTTCAAAAAATGCCTTGATAAATGGACTTTGGTGATTTTGAAAGAACTTGCATTTTCTGCATTTTAATAGAACCAGAACTTCCTTAAATCCCAAACTTGACCAAGCTGTGTTAATATAGATTCTTAGTGCTCACATTAGTGTGTTGCAGGTACCCATGTTTTCAGTGTGTTGTGAAAGAAAATTTGAGTTTGAGTCAGTAGTATTCTGCAAGCAAATTAATTAAAAATAGTTTAAGTAGTGTTCTGCAAAATTTCAAACAGAACGTGTTTTCCAGCTTTTCATTTTCAAAAACAATTTTAAAAAATGACAAACCAAACCCGTTTTCAGCAAATTTGAAAACAAAAATAAAAACAGGAAACATATAACATTTTCGAAAATGAAAATACAAAATAAAATACAAACAGAACACCACCTTATATTCTATAATCTTGATACTTGACTGATTTTAGTGGATTTGGAGCCTATTCTACTTTGGCAGATGGTCAAGGGTTAGTAGCACATTTGTGTGAACATTCGGGCCTGTTAGTGGGTAAAAATCTTGGGTTCTTTCTAATTGAAGTTTTTCTACAAGTTTATATTTGGGCGATTTGTTGTTGTTTCTTTGAGGCTGGAAATGTGACCAATGCGTGGTATCCGAACCCTATTTTCCAAAATAAAACATTTTTATTTTTTAAGAAGCCCTAACCTTTGTTTTTTGAAAATTTGCGCCCCTATAAGAGAGTTCTAATTCTGAATGATTTTTTTGAAAAAAAAAATGTTGAAAAGGCAATCTATTAGATATTTCGATGACCCAACTTTTGGTTGGATATGTGTGACGCCCGGAAATTTTCAAGTATTTTAAAATTTAATGCTTTGATACCACTTGTCACGCCCGAATTTTTCAAGACTTTTTCATGAAAAATAAAATTTAATTATTTAAAAAGTAACGATTTTAATTTTAAAACATTTCTATAAAGATCTCAAGTTCGGTAAAGGTATGACAGTTCAGCTACAAAAATTCTTATTCGGTGGTAAGTCCACAACTCACAGGTCGTCACCTAGCGCAGCACTTTGTATCAAGCTATCTGAAGATTCCCGTCAATCATTTTTATATTAATATCTACCTGAAAGGTTAGATGACGTGGGGTGAGCATGCACTTGCTTAGTGAGTAGAATATGATGCACATGTGTTATTGCACATTGAAACATAATCCAACAGTACAAGTAATTGATGCATATGTATATACTTTTCAAATTAATGTTTTCAGGGCCCGATTATAAATTATCTCCCCTACCCTAAAACGCTTATCATTTCCATAAACCCGGATATCGATAATATGACCATAACACATCAGATTACATAGGACTATTTCATCATCTAGGGCTTTTACATCCCTGTCATCTTTCACCCTGTTTGACTCCAATAGGGGTATTAAATCACCATGTCCTTCCTCACAACCCTCGGAGTCGTGAGGTGCTCCCGACATCATCAACATTGGTCATATTACATCAGGTTACATAGGACTATTTCATCCTTGAGGGCTTCTACATCCCTGTCATCTTTCATCCTGTTCGACTCTAACAGAGATATTAGATCACCATGTCATTCCTCACAACCCTAGGAGTCGCGAGGTGCTCCCGACATCATCAACATCGATATCCATATTGATTACTGAAGGGGCTAGAGTTCAGATCTATAATCATCATGCACAAAAACCTTTCTTTATGATTCATCATCCATCAAATACCATTGCATTTCCAAAACACCCTCTATCAAATGTCATGGCATTTCCAAAACATGAACTGAATGTAATTTCATCATATCATGTTATCACATTGTACCACATAATAAGGTATATCAAATATTCAGTTCATTAATTCAATGATTCAAATAACCATATTCAACTCACATTATAATTGAATTATAATTGACATAAACATATCCACTCACTTAAAATCATGTAATCTAATTTATATATTTAATCAAATAATCCAAATAAACACATCCTACTCACAGTTTATTTAACGAATCCAAATAAACTCATCCTACTCACAATTTATTTAACGAATCCAAATAAACACATCCTACTCATAGTTTATTTAACGAATCCAAATAAATACATCCTACTTGCAGTTTATTGGATGAATATATTTATAACGGCTCCTAGAATAGTTTTCTCTCGGAATGGAAGCTTTCCTCGGAACGGAGTAGGTGGAGAAATAAGAACATAACTCCTATCACATAAGTCCCCACAAGTTTTATAAAATATCATTGGAAAGGTTGTTGAATCTGGAGTTCCAAAGACTTTACGGATCACAAATTGGAGTTATAGATCAAAAGTTATGATTGAAAGAATTTATGTCGTCGGGCAGTCGTTTGGTGTCGACACTAAAGTGTCAGAATGCTGTTTTTAAGCTCAAATGAACATGGTGTCGACACAAAACCAGTAGATGTCGACACGAAGTGTATTTTCAGAGTTTCAAATCCATATTCCTTGACTGCTTTGATCCAAAATAATTTGTTTTGATAAATGGCTTTGAGAAAACATGTTTGGTGATAAAAAGAAAGACTTGGGATGGATTGAAACAACATTTGACATAATTTCCTTGTCTAGGGTTTGTGAAGAAGAAATGCTGTTTCTACAACGTTTCAGATCAGATTTTTGGTTTGAGAAATTGATTCAAGAGCTCAGGTATTTATAAGAGTATATGGTTGCACGATTTGAAGAAGAAAACTGGGTGTAAAGGATTGGAGCTTTGCTTCAAAGTTAAGAAAGATTATTTTAAAGGCCAAGCAGGAGGTATAAGGCTTATCCCATGAAAGTAGGAGGTGTTCAAGCAAGATAGGGGATGACTTATGGAAGTTATAGCCGGTGATGAAGTCAAAATGCCACCTCATGCTTCTTTTCCCAGATTTTCCCAGTTTCAAGTGATTGTTTTTTAGCTTAGATTTGAGGTAGTAACCAAACTCAAAATTGGGTGTTCTTGGTCTCATTTTAAGTACTCATATAGTACTTTTATATGAAATTTGTTTCACAAGATTTGGTTAACCGAGGTGAGAGTTATGGCGTCTCAAAGTTAGCCCTTCGAAACTGCTTTTCAGAGTCAAAAGGTCGATGAGCCAACTTTGAAAATTCGCTGAGAGCTGTACATTAATCGAAATGATGAACGGATTTCAGATTCTCGAACTTTACTTCGAGAACTTATCCGTACATATAAATTTTCCATTTATTGGAGGTCGGAAGTAGTCAAATGAATCTTCTAAAGAAAGGCGTTTAAATACATTTTTCGTTACTTTTCATTTAATTAAAAAATCCATTTTTATTTCTTTAACTTCCAAAATAATAAAATAAATCCTAAAACACTTTTATTACATCATAATGGACAACTAAGAATGTCATAATTTTTCGGGTCATAACAATATGTGGTTGGTATTTCTGCAAATCTTGGTGTATTTGGCCGAATCTGCTTAGATATAGAAAGATCTATCTTAATTCGTTCTGACATTGGTGAATTGTGACTGAATTACACTGGGTTCAACTGAGTTTTCCTGATTCACACCGAGTTCAAATTGTTTTCTTGACTCACTCTAAGTTCACACATAGAGTCATCCTTTTTTTTTTTTTTTTTCCAGATGTTCTGGTATACTTTCCTTTAACTCTTAGGGTGCGTTTGATAACAAGGGTGGGATTTGGGTGGAAAGAAAATGAATTCTAGGGAATTGAATTCCTGGGAATTAGAAGTTAATGTGTTTGATTGGTTTAATTTTCTAGGTGGAAAAAGTAGGGAATTTTCCAACTTTTATTGTTTGATTGACATTATTTTCCATGGAAAATAAAGTAATTTTTTGCTATTTTAATCAATTTTTTTTTTTTTTACTTTTTAAATATATTTGTACTTGATGATGATAATATTATTTTTTGGAAAGAAAATAATTCAATTAACAATAACAAAATTGATTAAACGTGTCGAAAATAAATTTCCATCTACCATGGAAAACAAAAAACTACCAAAACCCAAAGAAAACATTTTCCACCAAAACAAGGAAAAGGGGCGCGTGGGTGGGGTCCGCGAAAAATATTTTCCGCGGAAAATTTTCGCAATCAAACAGCATAAAGTAGAAAAGTTGGAAAATTTTTTCATTTTCCACAGAAAATTAAGGTTATCAAACAGACCCTTAGTGTAGTTTGTTATTTAATTTTTGTTCTTAAGATAAGAGGCCTGCCTCTATTTATCTAGTATATGTAGAGCATCTCCAGTAGACTCTCTAAACTTGATATGCTCTTTATTTGGAGATTTATTTTGGAGAGTCAACCATTAAAATTTCACACCAATGGACTCTTTATTTTAATATTTTACTTTAGAAAGTGGGTTTGGAGAGTCAAACTCACTCTCTATTATTAAATACATTCAAAAAAATTCATTTTTCAATGTTCTTACATTATCTTTCTTTATTGCATATTTGCAACATAGATAATGTCATTCCAATTTCAATCACAATTCCAAAATGAGAAAGTTTCAATATAAATTGGGTATTATTTTCTGGATTATACAGTATAATCCCTACTATATATAAAATTCACTTTCAAAATCACTATTCATAAGACACAAATGCGTTTTCCATGTTTCGCCAGTAAAGTCGCATTTTCCCTACCATCCACTACTAATTTCACTCCCACTAGAATCTTCCGTCATTTTCACTCCATTTTTCCTCCGTTCGTTGCTGTTCCTTCCTTCGCTCACCTTTGTTCGCAAGAACTTCCCTCTGGATTCGTCTTCGGACTCACCATTAATCACTGCTTCTCCTTACAAAATAAAAAAAAATCGTTCAGAATCGATATCGATAATCGGTAGAAGCTCTCAAAATCGAGATTTGTTTCACGTTTAAATCATTACTTTCATTTGTAAGTTTATTTCGAATCGAAATCGTTTTAATTTTATGTTACTATTATGTCATTTGATTCGCCTTTTTTTTTTCCGTGGTGAGATTTTCCTTGTATTTTGATTCCTACGGTTTTTTATTATTTTCTTGAGATCTTGATGACATTACAATTTAGGGCTTGAATTTGATTTTCGAGTTCAATCTCCCCTCTTATTTTCTGTTAATTATTTTTCATTTCATCTATAAGAAATATTGCTCTTTTAAAAGTTTTGTTGTGTACTCTATTTGATTTTGCAGGACCACGGACGTTTAGATGTCAAGTGATCAGCTCTGCAAGTTGCCTAAAGGAATATGGATGAGTTTTTATTTTGAAGATTATCATCCTGTACTTCTGAATAACCTATTATTTGAACTTTTAGCCAAATCATTTGGAAACGATAAGTTTGCGGCCATTAGTTTGTATATTTACTTTCACTGCATTTTTTTAGTACCATTTGTATATATTCATATTCATTTTTAATTTAGGTTTTTGATTTCTTTAGAATTCAAAAAAATTATCATGTCCGCAGCAAATGAAATCATTGGTCAGCAACTTGTGAACGGTTTTCAGGGTCTCTCAATCCAAGGCCAAGTACGAATTTTTTGACCCCATTCTTTTATGGGAACTCCAAGGAGTGATGAAGAGAAACTTGGGAATTCTTTTCCTGCGGGTTTTTATATGTTTAATTTGGTTTTCGATGTAATTTTTATTTGTTTTAGATCTTGTAATGGAAAAATAAAGAGTTTGTATGCGGATTTAATCTGATGGGATTTGATTTTAGTTAAAAATATCGATTTCTTTTTATCAGATTTCTAAGAAAATATATTAAAATTTGGCTTTAATACTGTCGCTGCCCAGTTTAATTTTCTTTTTTGTTGAATGTTTCTCTAAAAATCTATCTCGATTTTGCTGAATATTTCCACACATTTTATTGGAAAATATTACACATTTTGCATTTGCCCTTTAGGTATTCGGATTGATTTTATAGATTGAGTGATTGACTGAGTTAAATATGTGAATTTCAGAGTGAAATGAAGGGAACTTCTATAACTGCACCAGAGGAGATTCCTCATGTTGTGTGTGATTCTTCTTATAGATGATTTTATGTTGATTTATTTGATAATCAAACTCTTTATGAAATGGTGTTGTTGGAAATTGATGATTTCGCTTTAAGGGATAGTTGGGAAAAAATGGAGTTTTTTTTTTTTCGTGATTGATGATTTTCTTTTTATAAACTGAGTTTTGATTCAAATGTATGGATAGTTTTATTGTTATATAATTGCAAAGCATGAGAATCTAAAATTAATTCTTTTGACAACCCAAACTCTCCGTGGATTGTCTTCTTATTATTTGAGATCCATGTGTTTGATTTTGTTTATGTACAATTCAGCTATTGATGTTTAATTGCAAAGGAATAGAATTTGAAGTTAAATGATTCTTTTGATAATTAAATTCTTTGTGGGTTGATAATGTCCAAAATTTCTCATTAAGTGGTTCTTTTAGTGTGGATAATTGTTGGTTTAGAAGTGGTAGCTTCACTGGATTTATAATGAATGTTTTCAAAACATAAGAAAAAATTAAGGGATATGGGTTAGTCTCAATGATGGCCAGAATTTGATGGGGTCATTTTGATTGTGTTATTTTCTGGATTTGATGCAAACTTAGGTGAAGTGGTGAACTATTGGGGAGGCACGGGGTAACAACACCCTTTACTTAATACTGAACATTTTCTTGTGACCCTCAACATCATTGCAGGAAGAAGTGCTTTGGTTAAATCTCAAAATGGGTTGCTTTGCTTGCTTCGATGAGGAAGCAAACGACATAGAAAAGAAGAAGACCGTTTGGCTTTTGAAGAAGCTCGGGCTAAGGCCGCCGAATCTACCCAGAAAAGGTAATTTTCATTCCTCTTTGTCTCCATAAATGTGTGTTATTTTTTTAGGTTGTCTTACGATTTTTGGTAATGTTCATTTCGTCATTTGTTTGAAATTAATATGATTTTCTGGGATTTTTGTCTTGGAAGCACAGTTGACCTAAAAGAGAGAAGGGTGTTGTCATAGATGAAAGTTGATTAGTGATTATCAAAATTAAAAATATTTCATCATGGCCAGGGTATAAATCCTTATTTCCTTAAAAGGGAAAATGTTTGTATGTTTTAGCCAATATTTCCCGTTTGTAATTTTGTAAGTTTCAACCTTTTGTTTTGAGGACAAATGTTTGTCTCGCATGTCCAAGTCAATTGATTTCATACGAAATATTATCAGAAAATTAGGAGTGAAAGAAAAAAAAATAGCTTTAGCAGAATTAGTAAGTATATGGAATTGGAATGTTGTAACTTTAGTGTTTGCCCGTGACAGGAAGTGAGTTTTTAGCGATCTTATTTATCTTTGATTGATTTGCGATGTTGAAAATATATCAGTATAGCACACTTAAATCTTCTTAAAGATCCATATTGTAATATCACTTGGACTGACATCTTCGTAATTAGTTTATTGAACTTTTTTCCTTTCGTGAAATGTCTATTTTCACTTCAAACTTCACTTCCTTCTCAATGTCTAAGGTTAAAATCTCTTGAGGCCTCTTTTACTCATTGTCATGTATCCCTAATGATAACGGTGGTTCCATTGTGGATATGTTGCATGTTCAACTCTTATTTTGAATGATCCTTGATTCATCAAATTTATGGTTGAATTAGCCTCTGTTCGGTTTCATTTAATTTGGAAATAAATGGAATGTAAATCATTTGGTCGATTTATTTGTATTTTTTAGGTAAGATGTGGAGTTAAAAATTGGAGAGAGAAAATATGGATGGTTAAAAAGTAGTATGGAAAATTGTGTAAATTAGTTTTTTTTTGTCTTGTAGTGAAATAATTTGTGGCCGCCGAACGGTGCCTTAGAAAACTCTTCCTTGCCCCTTTTAAGGAATTGCGGCGTTGTATATATTTCTATCTTGAAAGAGAACTTTCTTTTGGATTGCTCAAGTTAGTCCTCAAATACACGCAATCTACTCTGACACCAAGATGATACGGGACAGATTCTGTGATTGTGTTTTTTCTTGAAGTTAAACTTTTTGCTTCGTTATCAATTGTAAAGAGCGTTTGTAAATTTACAATTTTCTCTATTTTTTAAAATGTAATAATGATGTGTTTTCTTTGTCTTCTTGCATGTTACAATTTTTATTACAAAAAACACACAAATCCTCCATTATTCTACATACCATCAGTGGTCATTCATATGTGTTAATGCATTTTTTCCTTTGTTGCGGTTAGAAAACTTTTTTTTTTTTTTTTTTTGGGATGGTTGTAAATTGTATCAGTTTTTTTTTTTTTCACGAATAGTTATTTGAGGTTGCATAAATTTTTTAGTATAATAGAAGTTGTTTATCATTAGGTTTTTTAAAATTTATTTTGTTTAATGTGCTCATATAATTTGTATTTTGTATAAATCTTTAGACAAATTCTGTTTTACTTTAAGTTAAATTGTTAGCTTCAATTAATTTGTTCATTTATTTTCTCATCTGGTTTTCGAGCATCAATTTCTTTCAGTGATAGTTCATCTCTAAACCTGCAGCTGGGAATCCTCACGAAAGTGGTATTTTCCAAATGAAGTTGATGCTATCTCAAGATTTTCCACAATCCCCACCAAAAGGTTCGTGAACTTCTATTCTTGATTGATAGATTATCCTATTAGATTGAGATGGTTTCAAATTTATATAATGGGGTTTGTTAGAAATGAAAAGTTTTCATCTCTTGGAGTATTTTAATTACTGATTTTACTTTGAGTCTTTTATTTTTTCTTCTCATCCGTGAATGATAGATAATAATTTTTATTTGATCTATTTTCGTTTTAGGCTGTTTTCAAGATTTTTCATCCAAATATTCCTACCAATAGGTTTATCTTTCACAAAATTCAGTTTAATGTTAGTAGTTCCAAATATCTTCCATCATGTTTATTTTTCATCTCTATTTGGTCTGCTAATGTCATTATTTTTGTTGGTCACCGGTGCCATTGAATTGATTGTTTTCGATCATAAAAAAATGTTGATGTGGAATAATTATTAGGTTCATCAGAACTTTTAGCTTCATTCTTTAACAAATGTTTAAATATTTGTAATATTAAATATCAAACAAGAGTTTGGAAAAATAGCTTCTTATGCTTGAGATTCTGAGCAGTTTTATGAAGTGTTTTTCAATTAAGTTCCCTTTATAATTTTCACATACTACTTTGATTTCTTCGAAATCGATAACTCATTCATGCTACCCAAATTTGAAATCAACGTGATAGAATTAGCGTTGTCATTTTATCCACTACTTTTAGGTGTTAGGACCATCCCTCAAGGTATACACCAAAGGAAAAAAATTAGTTATGATGAGTAAAGAATTTGCTTATATATAGTTTCCATAATTCTCCTCGTGCCCTTTGATTTTGGAGATTTTGTATGTGAAATAGTGTACTGAGTATCTACCACAATATCAATGCCACTAATATCAAGTCGTACAATTGTTGTTTCACTATTTCTTTACCAGATAGAAGAAAATTTGATGGATAGATAAAGATTCTTTTGAATATCATGCTCCCAAAATATGCTTTTTAATTCTCCTTCCATTTTGGTTTGTTTATAGGACACTATAGAGAGAGATTCTTCATATTGTTTGCTTGCTCAACTTAATTTATAAATAATAAAATGAAAACTTGAGCCCTTGTATATATGTACTGGTTATAGCAAGTTTTGTACAGATATATCAACTTTGTGGTTTGGAAATTGAATTGGTGAAGTAAATATATATTATGAACATTACTTATATTTTGGTTAAAGTGTTCTCGATTTTATTTATTGTATTATAAGTTGCATATAGAAAGATTTTTTTTGGTTTAGGTTCTTTCAAAATTATCTCAATGTTTGTTGAGAAAACTTATTTTCTTTGGTCCATGGTGATTCACTTGTTTTCTTGTGGTCAGAACCTCTTGGACTGCATTAATTTGTTCCTCTTTATTTATACTTTAGAAATTATCATAGAGGTGATAATATCATCTTGCTACTGAAGAATCTCATACCCCTTCTTTGGCTTTTTTTGCTTTCAAATTTCCCTGGAGCCTAGATGTAAAAGATATAAAGTGATAGAGCCTATGATCACCAGCCATATAAAGTCATAGAGCCTATGATCACCAGCCTTTTTTTCCTGGAGTAGAATCTGATATGATTCTGATTTGTGAAATGCAATGAAGTGG
This sequence comes from Ligustrum vulgare, assembly GCA_963555705.1. Taxonomy (NCBI): domain Eukaryota; kingdom Viridiplantae; phylum Streptophyta; class Magnoliopsida; order Lamiales; family Oleaceae; genus Ligustrum; species Ligustrum vulgare. Next base: position 50,838,742 of record OY743174.1, read on the forward strand.
AATGGTAATAGATCTAGATGAATACAACTGAAATAATACGGTTTCTAAATTTAAAGTTGCTTGAAATAAAAATGGTTCAAGCTACCTAATTAATGAGAGTACTATTTATAGTTTTAGTGATTGCAAAATAAAATATATTTTATATTTTAAAAAATCAATGTTGTACGTGTTGTGTTCGCATATTATTTTCTACAATTTGTTGTAGAATACACTAGCTATAATGTTATTGTGACTTGTGAGTAAGAAATCAACAATTGATGTAAATGTTTCTATTGTGAAAAAAAAAAAAGAATACTTGAAGGAAAAAAGGACCAACCAGGTCTGTGCAAGAAGCCATCAAAACTTGAGCCATAAGGATTTTTAAGCAGAAGAGAACATAAATACTTTACCTTTTGCTTTATTCACATTTTAGCTTTTAATTGCTAACAATTTCCTAATTTGGAGAAAGTTAACAAGGGTTTTATATCGCCGTTAAAGTAGTTTTCGTTGAAATAATACGAATGTTTATCATCTTTTGGGATAATATTTTATATTTGTTGCTTAATAAATAGGTAAAAACGAATGCTACACTTGGAAGCACCTTTTTTCTTAATTAATGAAGATCTTCCCTGACTTTTTACTTTATTATGTAATTTCTTAAATCTAAGTCTAAAATAAAGTGTTTTTCCCCTTTTATTTGAACAAAGACCCCCCCCCCCCCCCGAGCAAGCACAACTTTCAATATTGGAATCTACAAGTTTTTCAATTAGACCAAATGCACAGGTATCACTCTTTTCAAAAGTAATACCGATTTTGGCACAGATAGTTATGTCATATCTTTGCTTAAATTGTATTAGTACTTTATGTTAAGTCATGACGTGTCAACACATGTTTGGAAAGATTGGTTTTGGCACACGTAGTTATTTTATATCTTGGCATGATTTGTATTAGCCTTTGTGTGCACGGTGGGCTATCCTTGGACGTCAGAACTATTCATGAGATTTGATGTCATTTTATGAATTGTTTATCTAGCACAATCATGAGAAATTCTGGAGTTGATAAAAAAAATGAATTCAAGTCCAGTTATATAAGTGTTCATTGCTCAATTGTGCTCAAACATAACATGCTTTTCCTAAAAACATGAAGTATTGAGCATGTAGAATATATGTTTTCTTTGATAATTCATGCTTATAATTACAATGGTGGAGTGGGTTTGTCTCTGGAACAACAATTTTTTAATTTCATTGCTAAAGGTAATGAACTTGTAATGTTTGGATGAGACGAATGTTAATCTATTGTGCTTGTGTTAGAATGCCTTTTAGTTTACAGAATAAAGCTCTACAAGGTTAAATTATACAGTTGAGTCCAGTGCATAATATTCACTTCTTGTCCTTGTTTCCTTGGCAGATTTGAGCTTTGAATGGAACTGTGAAATCTTCCACGAAGGGCCTTTCTGTGGCCTAATGTGGAGTGATTCTGAAGATATTGAGACATGGGCTATGAGTCCTAGAGGAGCATGCTGGCTTTTTAGGTCCAGGGTTACTTCTGAGGTAAGTTCATAATATATATGAGAAAACTTGGTTGCCAGTTTGGTAGCAAACAATCACTGCATCATACTGTTGAATGTGCAACCTGATTTCTTTTGATCCCTATTCATGTGAACTACCATGGAAAATGAGAGTTATTATGTTGATGATTTAGAAATTATATGTATGTTGTTTTATTATCTGGAAATTCTCCTCAATTGTCAAATGATAATACTGTTCTGTGTACCCATAACCATAGATTTTGTACCTTAAGAGTTAGATGTAGTTTAAACAATTTACTAACTTCAACCTTTTTAAAATTTTGTTGAGATATTTACAGTATATGTTCAAGTCAAATATGTGTCACCAATGTTAGAGGAATGATGAAGGAAGGACTATCCAGTGAATCAAATATTACACCAGGCGGTATTGTGTTCCCTACATTATTAAATAGTATGAAATTCTTGTTGAAACCAAATGTTAGTATTCGTAATATTGCGCTTCCTTCAAACTTGTTTTATCTTAAATAATTAAGTTTACTTTTTAAAAAATATTTTTTAGTTATTTTTTCCAGATTACCATCAATTTGTTGGTTACGTAAAAATTTGATATTGATAGAGAAGAAAAATGGAAGAGATTGAAAATTGGTTAGTAGTTTATGTATGTCCATTTTGTTGCATTCCTGTAGACTCTATTTCTTGAGACCTTCCAAATTGCAAGAGCTTCTTGGATGTGAAAGCATGTCAGCATTGGGGATACCTGAGATGTTTGTGCATCGTCATTTGTTTGAGAAATCATGATAGATTAACACATTGATTGGTTAGTGCAATTTAAGAGTGTCTTATATTTTTCTTTTACATACTTTCATTAGATTTGTTTTGAGCTCATCTGCTAAAGGTTATGTTAATGCAACGTGTGATAATTTTATTTTATCCCCCCCCCCCAACTCGGTGTTTCACCCCCATTTCAAATTACAGTGGTTGTTTCTTCTCTTTCAATTTATTAAATGTAGAGAACTCCTTTTATGTGGAGATGTCACTAGGTAAGAAAGTTGTATCGGTTTTTCACCTTTTTTTTTCCTTCTGAAATCTTCTACAAGCCCTATACGCAGTGTGTTCTATTTATTTAGCAAGTCTTTTGAGGTTTGAAGAGTCATTTTATTGAATTATTTGTAATTTCTCCGTGATGATTGATAACAGCTTTGTCAAAATCTTGAAGTATGGTTGCTTAACAAATCCGGTTGAACGAAAAAAACTTATTTTTTGGATCTTTTGAAAAAAAAATTATGATTTAAGACATTTAGATGGTGCAAGAATTTACTTGCAACCAAATGTCGATCAATGAACACTAATGAGCTATATTGTCCTTTGCAGATACATGGTGTTTATGCTAACTCATTGTGTTTTGACATCATATCAAATACTTCCCAGACTCCCTTACATTAGATGTTTTGGTTTTATGATTGGTGCTAGAAGTTATGTGTAGGTAAGTTATTATGGACATGATGTACTTAGCTATTTACAAGTTTTATGTTGTGTCCAACTATAGGTCCAAAGTGTTGTCTTTCCACTTTTCCCCTTCCATGTTTGGATCCTTTCTTGGTCGGAATTTCTAGCACTTCGTAAATATGTCGATAGTAGAAGCAGATGTAAAGATGATTATAAACTCTTCTTTTGGTTAAATAGAATTTGCACTTGTGCTAGCTTAATGCTTTAATTTTAAATTGTAATCTATTCCTTTTATTGCCTTCGAACAAACACATCAATTTCAATATCATGAACATTATTGTGTTTCTATCAATTTACTTATCTATTATTAATAGTCACTTCTATATTAAAATATATTTTTTCATTTCCTTTAAAATCCCCATATATGAATATAAAGTCTCAAATTGTGTTGTAAGAAAAATTCCATAGCTAGATAAAATTACTTACTCTTCACATTAATCGTTTATGTTCGTATTACATTTTTTTTTTCAGTCATAATGTCACGCGAATCATCACAAATATAAATTGTTACGTGCGACGCACGTGTTCATTCACTAGTATGTATATAAATGAGTATTTTAGTATAATGTGGAATCTTTTTTATTTCATGGGTCTTAATCATTTTTCCCCAAACCACAAATAAGCCAAACCTTAAGCTTACAACCGTACCTCCCATGCTTCGTGTTGGACTCTAGTTTATTACAGGGTTCACTAAAGGGAACAATACAAATATCAGGCCTTTATAAATTAACAATTCATAAGTTGAATACAAAATTCATTCATTCATTAATTAATTAGTTGGTGTGTATATATATATATATAAACCAGAATCTCAAACTCGAATCTCAAACCTACCCTAACCTAGCGGTCGGTGCATCCAAATAGGACATGCGGCACTTCACCATCACCACCACCACCATCTCCCGAGACTCCGATGTGCCACCATCATCCCCGACGAACCACCACCACGGACAACAACAACACAATCTCTGACCTCTCCGATGAACCACCACCACTACCCTTGATGCACCACCCCGCCATCACCACCATCTCTGACAAACACCTACAACAGCCACCACTAAAATAATAATCGTGAAATTGTATAGATCAATAAAAGAGAGCTTCTAACCTATGAACTGCTACATGTGACTTGAGAACTTGAATATGTGACCTGAGAATCGAAACAGGTGACCTGCAAACTGAGTCTGCGACTGAGAACTCGAACATGTGACCTAAGACCTGGAATGAGTGTGACCTGAGACTATACACGTGACATGAGGATTTGAACATGTGACCTGAGAAGCTTCTTAAATAATATGTCCTAGACTCACTCTACCATCTTCAAGCTTTTGCGTAACCTCATCCATATATGATGATTTAACCTTGTAACCTAAAAATGCAAATAGTCAATCAACACCACTTGCATCTTGTTCTTCACACCACCATTTTCCCTTGTTGGAACTAGAACTCCCACTCGTAGTAAAAAATTCTTGATTCGAATTGTTTGTTTTCATAATTTTTTGGGGGACTTTTAATATGGGTTTCTCTTCTACATGCAAACAAAAGGAAAAAGAGAGTTGATATTGATGAATAGTTGTTGAAGAAGAAGATTTTGAGCGTTGAGGATTGGAAATTTCTTGATTTTTCGCATAGGAGACCTGTAAATTATTGTATTATTCAGAAAGGAAGAGAGAGAAAAAAAAAATTTTTCAGAGAGAGAGAGAGAGAGAGAGAGAGAGAGAGAGAGAGAGAGAGAGAGAGAGAGAGTGTATGGTGATTTCATTTTCTATAATATTAGGGTTATGACGTGGTGGGGGTGAGGTGGTTATGCGTTTATGTAGGATTAATTTTATTTTATAATATTAATTATTATACTAAAAGTTCAATTACCAACTGACTTTTGAACTAATACTATTATGAATGATGTTGAAATTCGAAAACCAAGCCTACTCATAATTTCCTCTTCACTGAAATAACCACATCAATATTTTAGGGGGAAAATACATAAATAATGTGACTATAAATGTAAATTTCAGATTTGAGATAAAACTTGTTAAATTAAATAATTAAAAATATTTTATTAAATCTAAACAATAAAGTCACAATATTGTAAAATCTTAGGTCACTAAATACAAATCTTTCAAGTCACAACAACCATTTTTAAGGTTACAATCACCATTATTTTTAAGTCACTGATTATTTTAGGGTTACAAACGTTCAAAATATTAGGTCACAAATCGAACTTATTTTTAGGTCACATTAACAATCAAGACTAATTTCAATCAGGTCACAAATATAAAATATTTAGGTTACAATTTATTTAATGTGACAATCACCAACATACCACCACATTGATCAGACCACCACCTGCACCGTCACCTCCAACACCACAACGACTTCAAAGGTGTCTCTGAATATCACTGTCGCCTCCGCCACCGTGGACTCTAGCACCACCACCATCAGCAAGACTTCACACCTTGTCCAAATAAAAAAATCCCACTTCCTCCCTCAACACAATCACCTTCGCTGCCGCATAACGTCGACTGCCCCACCACCCAAAGTTAAAAGACTCAAACAAAAATTGAAAAACTAAGATCCATCTTCCAGGCGCATGTTTTCCCCAACTCCATTAATCAGACTGGTTCAAATCATCAAACAAAATCTCTACTCCAAAACCCCAAACCTTGCTTGTTATGTTAAATCTGATTTTGGAAAGAAAATTGATTTTGATTGAAAAACGAATCGATAAAAGGAGAAGGCATAAAAAACCCAACGAAAGTCGCACGGGAGCGTGACAGCTCGTGCATGTGCATAGCGGCATCGGGTTTAACGCCGCTATGACTTCCTTCTATCGCTGCGGGTCTAGCAGTGTCGGCTGCTGTAACAACAGCTACGATGGGGACGTTGCTGTGGCATTGCCTTTCACGAAGGTACATGAGGCTGCCACTACATTGAGGCGATTCCCATCGTAGAGAGAAGATGCGGCGTTGGGTAATTTCGGCATCGCCTAGCTAAAGATGGAGAAGAGATTAAGGGTTACTATAACGATCCGAAAATTTTGACATCCTTTATTATCCATTATGATGTAATAAGAGTGTTTTATAATTTATGTAATTATTTTGGAATGAAAATAAAGAAAAAGGGGATTTAAAGGAAAAAAAACGAAAATATTAAATAATAAAAGTTACTTCAAAAACGTATTTAAGTGTCCCTTTTTTAGAGACTTTTTCTAGTACTCCTGACCTCGTTTGATTACATGTGATATATGTACGGACAAGTTCTCGAAGCGAACTTCGAGAATATGAAAATTGGATTTTTCTCCAATTTTCAAGCATGAGGTGTCTTTTTTTTTTTTTTTTGACACGGCTGCAACTCACTTCATTAGTCATTCAACTACAAAACGCCAGCTCCTCCTTTGCATGGATTAAATATTCCACCTCCTACTGGTTGAAAGGCTTACTCATCACTTAATCTTTAAGAAAATCTCATGCATACGACTTACCCATTTCGATTGCTGTGCTCAATTTCTTTTATAAATAGGCATCAAATGGAAGGATATCGCACACCAAATCCATGGAAATGTTAAGAGAAATAATGTTTCTATCCCTCCAAAAATTATAGATTTTTTATTAGAATCACGTTTGAGTATTTTTTTAAGGATCAAGACTTGTTAAATTAATAAAATAACATGATCTTGATACCTTAAAATGAAATTCTGCTTGATCAATTAGAATTAAATCTTGAAGAAATCCTAGAAATTATACTCGATAGTACTACACGGACTGCAAGTATTAATACATTGTATCGATACATACTCTTGAAGTATCGATACATCATGAAGCATAAAGTACTGAACCTTATTTTAGGCACTTCTGGACTAAGGTGGGTGAAATATATTTATTTGTCTACTTGATATCAGTTATGAATTATGTTATAAGTGCCCCCATATTTAAAGTAATTATAGATTGCTCTTGACTTGACTTAATCTTAACTTGACCTAACTTAAATTTAGAGATCCGTTAGGAGTGGTTATCTTGAATGATATGAAATAAGATTTGGGTAAAAAAGTCATATGCTCTGCAGTTGTATCTTCATGGTGAATCTCTGCATCAGAAAACTATCTACTAACCAGATCGAGATCTGTTCGGAGTAATTATCTTGACATAAATAAAGAGATAAGTTGTATGCTCTGCAGTTGCACCTTCATGGTGAACCTCTGCATCAGAAAACTATCTACTGGCCTGACTTAACTCGTCTATAAGCAACTCTCAAATATGTGAACTTATCTCACTTGAATATTATCTTGATCTTGAATAGGTAAGTTTAATTCGGCTATCTGCAACTCTTAAATAAATGAACTCATCTGATTTTATTTATCTTATCTTGACTTGACTTGTATGTGATCTTAAATGCTACTCCGTGATATTCTTTTATTATGCATTACAGTAAAATGATTTTCATGATTTTAAAGTTATTTCCTTATGCATAGAAATGAACTTCTTACATGATATTACAGTCACTCTATCCCGCTTGTCTTGATATACGTGCCACGGAGTCCAGTAATTGGATCACAATGTGGTTACTTAAGTTAATGAATTTCAGGGATCTCGACTCTCTGCTTGAAACCCGTGGTATAGAAACCACCCTTGTAAAAGAACTTGTTGAATAAACTTCACGCTTGAACTCGGGGTTACATTCATTGCTTATGCACACTCGGGATTGTAGTTGATTTGTAATATAGGCCCTATTAAAAGTCATGCTCTCTTGAAATGATATACATTTGCTCCAGTCTTGATTATATGAACATGACTTGATTTGATTAAACTGCAAGTGCATATGAACTTGAATACATTCATTTGAACTCAACTTGAATATATGTCTTGCCTCGACTTGTCTTTCTTGATTATATGACTTGAGTATGGAAATTATCTGGTTTAAATATGAAAGACACGTATTTACATGATCTTAAATATATGAAGTATGACCCGACTAGAATATTTGAATTTGACTTGATTTGAGTATATGAAATTGACCTGACTTGATTTGATATAACTTGAAATACATATAATCTAAAATGACTTGTCTTGAACTTGACTTGGGATCGGACTTGATTTGAATATATGAGGCTGACTTGTCTACGTGCAATTGCACATGTGCACCATACTTCACTCACTGGGCAAGTGTATGCTTATTCCACGACATGGCAATATTTTAGGTAATAATAATATAAATGAAAAAGGAATTGGCGCGGATCTTCAAACAGTGAGATAGATAGTGCTGCGATAGGTGACAACCTGTGAGTTCTAGAGTCACTGAATGAGGTCTTGTGTTTGAACTGTCAAACTCACTATTTTTTTATTGTTATTAGTTATCTTAAATATTTTCAAGTCAAGATCTTAGAGGTAGAAAATGGGCCGAGCCGCTCGTTGGCTCGGCTCGCAAAAACACGAGCGGAGGGTGGCTCTGCTCGTCAAGATCACGAGCTCAACCACGAATCAATAACCGTTGCCGAAGCTCGGCTCGTGGTTAAACGAGTGGCTCGTTTGCACCAGCCGCTCAGCTCGTGCCAACGAGCTTGACGAGATGGCGAGCCGAGCGGCTTGCCGGCTCGTCAAAAACAGAAAAAATAAAATAAAAAATAACTATATATATATATATATATATATATATATATATATATATATATATATATATATATATATATGTTGCATGCGTGCAACGGCTGTGTAACAAGAACGGTCACAAATATGTGACCGTTCTGGTCACATTAAAATTACTTTTTTTATTTATTTATTTTTTCCTTACTTATTAAACTCTATAAATACTACATATTTGATATTTCTACACACTACACGATACTCTTACTCTCCTCCTATGTCCTACATACATACATTTACATTTACTCTATTTTGTTTTCTACAATTCTTATTCTACATTACAAATATACTTATTATATAATATATACACTCTCAATTTGTCATTAGTCATTAATTTACATCTCTCAATTACACATTTACACATATTTCATTTTATATTTCAATTTTTCCACTCCAAGTCTCCACCACACCGACATCACATACTACAAAAGAATGGGTCCCAACTGCCGAATATTTGTTAATGAATTGTTCGATGGTCCACCTGGATTTGGGGGGCATGATGACTCAACACCAAAATCTCACGCTCATTTCGACGATTAATTTTTCGGTCTCAAGACGTACCAATTCCCGACAATATTGAAGAAGATCCATTAAATGAGCAAATCGATTTAGACAATATTGAAGAAGATGTGGATGTTCAAATCTTACAAAATGGTCCCGATATTATCGACACAAGAGGAAAAAGAAAAGCTAGAAAAGGTAAGAAGCCAACTTCAAAGTGTTGGGATCACTTTAAATTAGTCGCAACGAGGAAAATTTTTGAAGGAAAAGCTGAATTCAAAACTGTGTGCAAATATTGTGCACAACAATTGGCATGGGCAAAGGGGATTGATACTACACACCTCAACCGTCACTATCGTAAGTGTGAGCCAAAGCACGGGTTCGTTGAACCGAATCAAAGTCAACTACAGTTTGGCTCATCGACCACTAGTGGTTCTGGAGCGGGATCTACAACACTTTCAAATGGATGTATTTCGAAGTAGAGAATCGAACTGGGATGGTTCAATTCGTTGCGGGGGCGGAGTTTCCACTAAGCATAGTGAACAACGAGCACTTTTTTATATACATCAAGCTTTATCTTCAACCCAAGTACCAAGGTATTACTCGAAACACTCTACGTTCTGATACAATACAATATTATCTTAAAACTAAGAAACAATTAATAGTCGATTTAAATAACTATGGCGGTGTTATTTCTTTTACTTCCGATATTTGGGAATGTATTAACAAAAAAGGTTATATTGCTGCAACTGCACACTACATTGATCCACTTTGGGTTATGCATAAAAAAAATTGCTTTTAAAATTCTAGAATTTCCTTATAACGCAACCAACATATTTAATGCTATACTTGATATTGTTAGAGAATATGGCTTTGAAAATAAAATTCGATCATTTACTTTCGATAATGTTATTTCTTATTCCATGTTAGATGTGTATGTCATATTTTAAATTTAATTGTTCGAGATGGTTTGAAACATATTAAAGATGAAGTTGATAAAATTAGAGATACCGTAGTGTACATAACCATATCACCTAGTAGAAAACAATATTTTGAAATAATGTGTTCACTATACAATTTAGATTCTAAGAAATTTATTACCGACGTAGGCCATAGGTGGAACTCCACATACTTGTTACTTAAATCATGCGAAGGTTATGAACACATCATAATGGAATATTATAACAGTAGAACACTTAAAAAAGACGATGATCATCTATTAATAGAATCGGATTGGGAAGCTACTTTTAAAGTGAAATTTTTTTTAACAAGTTTTTACGATTCAACCAACATATTATCTGGGGTATATTATCCAACTAGTTCAAGAGTTCTTAAACGTCTTTATATTATTGCAAGAACTTTTTATAGATATAGATATGACTCATTTTTTACTGAAATGATAATTGCTATGGAAATGAAATTTAGAAAATATTGGGAAGATTTACCTATATTATTTCCTTTAGCATGCATAATAGACTCGTGTTTCAATTTAAATGGTACGAAAATTCTTGTTTCAAAAATCAATAGCTCATTGATTTTGGATAAACCTATCACTTATAATAATTTAGAAAGCACGTTAGTAAACATGTATACTGTATATGCTGTACGATTAGGAACTATTGTTAGTCATACACAATCTGCACCATCACGTGACACTACACTTGGAGACGATGAAGTAGAATTATACAATTTAATAGAAGAAATGAGTCAAGCACAAGAAACTTCTTCTTACAGTATGTCTTCTAGTTCTAATATCAACGAATCAGGTTCACTTCAAATACCTGAACAGTTGAAAATTTATTTTGGACAAGAACTACTTAGAAATGTGGTCTACTAATTCTTTAGAATTTGATTTACTTCATTATTGGTGAACAAACGAACGAAAATATCCGATTGTTTCCGCCATTGCAAAAGATCTACTAACACCTCCAGTTAGCACGGTAGTTTCGGAGTCTGCTTTTAGTGCAGGTAAAAAGGGTTTTTGGAAGCGTTGATGTGTGTCAAAGATTGGTAAGACGGTGATTTACGCATACAACATAAGTATGCCGAAATCGCATGCAGTCAAGTAAATGATATTTAATTTAGCTTTACATTTTCAATTTCTTTATTATATATATAAAATAAAAATAATTTTGATTTCAAAACAAAAATTGTACACGTAACAAATTGTTCGTGTACAATTTTAACTCCGCATACTGGAATATATTCAATTAAGACTATTTAGATCCCGGTCCCAAGCCCGGGAAAAAAGGAGGAGGGTTTAATTTTATTTTTTAACCTTTTAAATTCTTATTTATTTACTTAATTTTAGTTTTTGTCTTTTCAAATTATAATTGGATATTTGATTATTTTAACAAGTTTTTATTTACGTTATAAACTTATAAATTATAATTAATCATTTCGACTTTCAATTTAATTCACTAATATTCTAATAATAACTAACAAACATTATTTTTTTGCTTATTAAGTTATTAATCATTTATTTAATACATAACTTATTACTTATATTTATAACTTATAACTAATTAAGAATTTATATCAATAATATTAAATATTAATATATTCAAGATTTCAAATATTTTAACTATCGATTCAATTGTCGACTAAATCAACGTAAGACGGTAGAGGGGTTTAAAAAAAAAAAGATGGTAGTAGAGGGGTTTATTATTAATAAAAAAAAAGCTTAATGAGCCGAGCTCGGCACGGGTCAAACGAGGCTCGGCTTGTTTGACCCGAGCTCGTTGCTCGGCTCGTCCGTTTGACGAGCTTAGCAATCCGAGCTATGGGCTGAGCCGGCTCGGCTCGCCCCATTGCCACCTCTACAAGATCTTAAATTAAATGTTTTATCGTTACTTTCTAAATGAAGGAGTTTTATTTTAAAGTAAAGTAAATTTGAAATTCCAGTCAAGTGACATCATTTTGGTCACTGACTCATGAAAAGAAAATAAAAATATTTCCACAATATGTTTAGTGCCCCACGTGTTGGCATCGCAACTCGAAAATAAAAGTGAAAATTTTGCCGTGCGCTACAAGATGGTATCAGAGCATAATTGTTTAAAACATTTTGAAAAAGTCTTGAAATCTGTGTGCGTTACAATTACAGTCGGGCTTGGAGTGATTTGGGAGCGAGGGCTTCCATGCAATTTCTGAAAGTGGTGTCTCCACCGTGTTGATGGATAATGGTTTCAGTGGGAAGAGGGGTGAAGAGAGAGACTGTTTGTTTGTATGGGTGAAATGAGAGAAATTAGGGTTTGGAGTAGAGATGTTGTTTGATGGATTTATTTTAATTTTTTATTATTAGTATTAGAATTAAAAATCTATTTAACATTTGAATTTTGAAGTTATTTAAATTTGATCTTATTTATGAATTTTAGTCTTTAAAAGTAATTTCCTCTATTTTAGGTGAACAAACCCAGCTATCAAAACCCAATTGGGATATTTTTGGGCTTCCTCGTGAGTTTCTGGGCCCATGAATACTCGAGTAAATATGAATGATTAATGAAAAAATCATAACATCATTTAAGTTCATGTTTTCACAAATATCAAAATTTGTGACGGTTTATAGAAATCAAGTTATAATTCGTAATTCGTTTAAAAAATGATAATAATGAATATATTTTGGTTCAATTACAAAATCTAAGTAAAATTGAAGTCAAAATTCACAATTACTTTTAAGTTTTAATCGCACATTTCATATAATCTACAATTTTTTAAACCCATTAAATCAATTTTTATAAATATTTATTTACTAAAAAACTATACTTTTTTTTTTTAAAAAAAAATCTAAATCAACACAGGTAAATAAGACAAGGAATGTGATAGAAATTGTTAAATATACAAGAAAATAACTGATATATTTTCTATCTCACTATATTCCACCCTAAAGTCCAGTAAAAGAAATTATACTCTCTCCATACCCATCCATTAATCTCGCCTCTTCTATTGAGACTAGAAAAGTAAACGCGGGTAACAATTTGACATATGTTGTGTCCTTTTATTCACATGTTCACATATGACCAGTGAATATAAATGATGAAATTTGTGATCATTGTTGTGTTACCTCAGATTTCATCATCTATGTAAAAGATTTATTGGAAGATACTAATACATATAGAACTTTTGACCAAACCTCCTTTTAATAAAACTACAAAACATGATATACTTGTTTATGGAGAATGTTTTTCACCCCTAGAGAAGCTTATAGTACGTATAATGAACCCTCACAAACAGTGACGGATCCAGGATTTCCAACTAGATCGAGCTGAATTCTAAAAAGTGTAATGCAACAAAAGTTATATGTATTACAAAAATAGTAGTTACACCGAAATGTTCAACGAAATTGCGAACGACGAGGTTTCAAAGCATAAAATTCATCTATAATAGATTCTACATCTATTTTCTTAACTAAATATCGTTCGACAAACAATCTGCAAGAAAATCATCCTCCATTTTGTTAAGAAGTTCCGTCTTCACATGTTTCATTGCTGAAAATGCTCGCTCAGCAGTGGCAGTAGAAACTGGTAATGTCAAAATAAGATGAATCAATCTAGTCAACATGACGTAAATCTTTGACCTTCCACTCTTGATCAACTTCTTGCTTAACTCAACTAGAGAGGATACCTGAAATTTAAGATCGGGTATCACATCGAGCTGAAAATGTCTCAACTCATATTCCAAAGCAATGATGTCTTGATCTATGAAATCTCCAGGATAGAAAGTCTTTGCAAGCTTGCATATATCATCAATGTTAAATGATTCAAAAGAATTTTTAAGATCCAAAGCCACCATCAAAGAAAGGAGTTCTAATGATGTGTCATTGAACCTCCTATTTAACTCTATCAGGATGTAATCAATTGCTTCATTGAAAACATCAAAGTGGTAATGATGCTCAACTGTAATTTGCTGATGAATGCAACCAATTTTATATAAACAATCCAGGTCCGGTACATCAATGTCATTTCTCGTGCAAAAAACTTTCATTTCCGAAAGTAATTTTTCCCAACCACTTTCTCTCATTTGTTGAAGAACGGCATTTGTAGACTTGACAAATCTAATCGCACACAAAATGTCAAGAGATTTTGTTTGAAGGATTTGACAAAGAACATTAGTAATTCTAAAGATCGCATGCATCAAATGCAAGACGAACACAAATTCGAACTTTGCCATATTTCCGTAAGTTCCACAAACTTCGGACTTCGAGCTTGCATTTGTAGAATGTTCTATAAGGTATTCAAGCACTTTTCAAGTTGCACCACACATATCTATCAAGCTCTTTATAGATTCGTAATGAGAGCTCCAACGAGTTGCTCCCGATCGCTTCAAATTACCCATTTGATTTAACCCACATCCAGATTCACGCTCTCTAGCATTTAACATATTTTGAATTTCAGTTCTATGAGCAGCTTTCAACTTCGCAATACGCTTAGGAGAGGAAGTGATAATATTAACAACATTATCCAAATGAGAGAAGAATTTCCAAATAATACTTACATCCTTAGCTGCTGCAACCAAAGTCAACTGTAATCGATGGGCAAAGCAATGGATATAGTATGCATATGGGCAATCTCTAAGAAATAACGCTTGAAGTCCATTCCATGCACCACGCATATTGTTAGCACCGTCGTACCCTTGATCTCTCAATTTCTGAACTTGGAGGTTATGAAGGACAAAAACATCATCTAGCTCCTTCTTCAAAGTTAATGAAGTTGTGTCGCTGACACTTTTGATTGCCAAAAAGCGTTCTTTTAGATCCCCATCTTTATCCACAAACTTCAAAATAATAGTCATTTGCTCTCGATCAGATACATCATTTGCTTCATCAACAAGAATACAAAAGTATCCATCCCCAACTTCTTCATGAATCATCTTTCGTATTCTTCTACCCATGATGTTCAAAATATCTTTTTGGATATCTGGAGCAATGTATTGGGCATTTTTAGGAGCATTCTCCAATACAACTTTATCAATTTCCATATTCATTTCTGCAAAAGCCTTCACCAATTCAATGAAATTCCCACAGTTTGATGAAGATGCAGATTCATCGTGACCTTTGAAAGAACACTTTTGAAGTGCTAGCCACTTACAAGACTTTATGGAAGTCTTCAAGCGCAAACAAGCCTTGTCCTTTTCCTCTTGTGTTTGGGAAAATATGACGTGCTCAATATGTTGAGAGGGCTTCATCAAATCCTCGGCCTTTCTGACACATGTCATATGAGGTGATGACAATGTACAACCAATATGTGTAAGAAACGCACATTTTTCTCCTTGGTTCACCCTTTTCCAATTGTCAAACCCTTCATTTGCCAGCGATGAAATATTACTCATTGAAACATCATTCAGAAAAAGAAAGCAATAAAAATAATAAGCCTTATTTGATGTAGGCAAATACTCTAGCCAATTCCACTTTTGGAACCAATTTTTCTGAAACCGACGTTTTTGAATTCCAAAAGTTGTACCCGGATACTCCAACAAGATTGGTTGATAAGGCCCAACGATTAAATATTTTCGTCTTATCTCATCCCGTAAATTAGAAGGATATGCACATATCTTCATTCGCTTCCCAGGATCCCTTTCAATAGAAGCAGATGATTGTAAATTTGAATTTGGAGATGCTTGATTTTCATTATGCGGAGTGGATGTTGAAGGATTTAGCATAGAAGGAATCGGAGTTGCTTCATTAGTTGCTTCACTAGGTTGATGATCCTTTTTTTTTGATAAATGAGGATATCAATAGTTCCGGTTTCTTGCCCATTTGGTGTCGTTCCATTTTGTAGCTAAGTTGCAACGAAGTTAATCAATATTAAAACTAAAAATCACATTCTATTATTCTAATATCACATTCCCAATTCAAAAATTAAAAATTAATATCACATTCTCAAATTATCTAATGATTATATTCACATTCACTGATTCACATTCTCAAATAGTCAAATTAAAAATCTGATTATCTGAATGACTGAATATCACATTCTCAAATCTCAACTCAAATCAAAAATTCAAAATCACAAATAATCAATATCAAATTAAATTCCAATAACATTAGGCACTAACCTTTTTATGATATTTATCAAGCTCAGGCTGCTCAGTGCTCAACAAGACAGCAACTTTGCCAAATTTGAAATTTGAAATTTCTAATTCTTTCTGCCTGCAGCAATTTCAATTTTCAAATTGATATTAACATAAATAAGTTATAAGTTAATAACAATATAACATTAAATTAGCAATTACAAATAACAAATTATTTGTAATATTGGCATTTGGCAGTGAGTTCAGGCTTTCAGCAGAAAAAGAAGAAGTGCTGTGAAGCAGAAGAAGAACTGAAGCAGGCAGACGGTAGTCAAGCAGAAGAAGTAAAGAAGAAGAAGAACCTCAGTCAGGAGTCAGGTCCGACGGCCGGCGAGCTGGGGAGCTGCGCGCGGCGCGCCTGCGCGCCATGCGCTGCTGCTTGAGCGGCGAGCTGCGCACGCTTGTGCTGCTACAATGCTGCAGGTTGATTGTTGTCTTCGGAGCGGCACTGCGAGCGACGGATGGCGGTGGTGGTCGGCGGAGTTGAAGGTCGAAGTCTCGAAGGAGGGGTGAAGGCTGAAGCCTGAAGGGAGCTTAGGGTGGAGAGTTTCAGTCTTTCAGAATCAGAGGAAAGGAAGAAAGTGAAGGAAATGAACGCTTTAGCCTTTACGCTTGGGAGTTGGGTTGCTGACTGAATTGGGCCGAGCTGGGTAATTATTTGGACCAAATTATTAACTAGTTTTTTTTTATTTTTTTATTTTTTAAACAGAATCTGGCCCATACCAGCACTGGACTTCAGCCCTGTATGGGCCAAGGCTAAATCCGCCCCTGCCCACAAAATAAAAGATATGTAGCTAGAGGAAGTGAGAGATCCTTAGAAATTAAAATACAATTCCAAGCAACCTCTAAAGCCCAAATATTAAACATAACAGCATGTGATCTACAAACATGGACAAATGTTATAGATGTATGGAAAAACATAACCATGGGACACTACATTAGGAACTTCCAAGAAATGGAACCCTTAGACATGTATAGGTATTTAGAAACATTTTTAGGAAAAAGTACTAAAGCAATGTGGGAAGTCTATAAATCAGAAAAGAAAGAAGAATTTGACCAGCTTGTTGTCTTAGGAAGCAATCCATATAATTTTGTTAATAAGATAAAAATTCTAATTACTAGAGCATATCTGAATTCAGGACATGTGAGTATACAAAGGAAAGCTGTGAGAGACTTATAACAACTTAATTTATATAAATGGACTAAAGGAAAGTATGTTAAGATATTTTTAAATAAATATTATTATTTAACTTCAATCTAAGGAAATACATTTAATTAAGAAATAGGAAATAAATTATTTCATAAATTACCAGGACCATTAGAATTAGAAATAACAGAATCATGGAATAAAGATGGAGTAGAGGACATAGAATCCATCATGTAATTAGATAATTAGAAGGAAAATGTGTAGAATTACAAATCCAAACACAACTTAAAAAGACGTATTATAAGTTATGTAAAGATATTTTTACCCTACAAACCGATGGAGCCTCATGTTCCAAACATTTTAAGAAAAAATATAAGAAAAATAATAAAAGACCAATTAGGAAAATATACTTTCTAAGAAAATCAAATAAAAGAAAACCTTATTTAGATGAAAAAAAGACATGTTAGAAAATTCAAACTAGAAAGAACTTATAAGGATAAACTTGGTTGTTTTGTTTGTAATAGTAATGAACATTTAGCAAGAACTTGCCCTAAAAGAATTAATAGTTATGATAGAAAGAGTACACTAATTGAATGCACAAACGAAGATTTAATACAATTAGATGAATATATTTCAGATAAAGAATCTATTTATAGCATAGTATCAATAGAAGATATATCAGAATTAGATCAGGAAGAATCTGATTATGAAATTATAGATAAATTCTCAAACTTAAAAGTTACAGAAAATTCAGAATCTGAAGAAGAAATTAACTTAGTAGAAACACTTGTAAAAGAATGTATACATAATTGGCAGAAAAATGTAGGAACAGATAATATAGCATGTTTTTACTGTAATTGGTATCCAGCTAGAAAACTTAGAGCAAAATGTTTAGAATGTTATAAAGAAGCATGTATAAAATGCTTAGAAACCAATGGAATAAATGATAAAGAAGAAGTAAAATTAGAAATTACTAAAGAACAAATAGAAATTTCTGAAATAAGAATTCTAAAAAGAAGAATTGAAAACCTAGAAGATATGCAAAAACTAATGATAAAAAGAATACAAATTTTAGAAACCAATAATAAAGGTAAATGAATTATGATAGAGGAACCAGAACAAAATTTAGAATGTTTACAGATAAATTATGTTTAGGTAGTATGCAATTCAGAAAAACTTAAAAGTATTAAAGTAAAATTTCAAATAAGAATAGGAGATTATATTATAAAATGCTTAAGATTAATAGACCCAGGATGTAGTAATTGTATAATCAATAAAAAACTAATTCCAGATAGATATATAGTAGAATCTAAGAATCCAATAGATGCTCAACAAATGGATGGAGATCTATATACATATACAGAATTATTAAGACCGAATAGTAAAATAAGCTTTGAAACTAATTGTGGGCTAAGCATAGAATATACACTTTTTAGCCCAACACAAACTTTATATTTTTCATCAGAATGCACTGAGAATCGTGGTGGAAGCCCAAGAGAAAAAAATTGTCCCTGTGATAAAGAAAGAGAATGTCAGCTTGTAGAAAGAGAACCATTGGAAGACATAAATGAAATGGAAGAATTAGAATTAGAAGAACAAGAAGAAATAATAAATTTTGGTCCTACATAATTTTTAGATAATAAAAAAAATTTACAATACCTTAATTACAGAACAAGAAATTGAGCACTTAGTTTCTAAATTGGAAAAAATGGAAATTTTAGGGGAAAATGTTTTAAAATATTAGGAAAAAGACAAAGATGTTTGTGAATTAAAAATTAAAAACCCAGAATACATTATTAGGACAAAAAACATAGAAACTACTATTCTAGACTTAGAAGATTTCAAAATGCACATAGAAAAATTATTAAAATTAGGAGTTATAAGGAAATTAGATAGTTCATACAAAGCAGCAACATTTAATGTTAGAAAACATTCAGAAATAATCAGAAGAAAAAGTAGGATGATTGTTAATTACAAAAGACTAAATGTTAACACTATAGATGATGCTTATAAAATTCCAGATAAAACATTTTTAATAAACAAAATACAAGATTGTAAGATTTTTAGTAAGTTTGATTTAAAATCATGGTTTTGACATATTAGAATGCACCCAAATAGCATAAAATGGACAGGATTCACCTGTCCAAAAGGACATTTTGAATGGTTAATTATGTCATTTGACTTAAAAAATGCACCAAGTATTTTTCAAAGAAAGATGGGAAGTATTTTTAACAAGCATAGTAATTTTGTTGTTGCATACATAGATGACATATTAGTATTCAGTAAAAATAAGAGAGAACATAGATGACTTTTACAGATTTTGTTTTCAGAATTCATTCAACACGGATTAATTATTAGTAAAAAGAAAATGATTTTGTTTAAAGAGTATATAGATTTTTTAGGAGTAAATATAGGAAAATGAGAAATTAATTTACAACCACATATAACCCAAAAAGCTTTAGAATTTTCAGACAAATTTGAAGATTTGAAACAAATTCAAAAATTCTTAGGATTAATAAATTATGCAAGACCATTTATAAAAGACTTACGAAAAATTGTAGGACCATTATATTCAAAAACCTTACCAACAGGACAAAGACTTTTTTTTTTAATCAAGAAGATATAAAATTAGTCCAAGAAATCAAAAATAAAATAAAAAATTTACCACTATTAGCAATGCCATTAGATACCGATTATTTAATTATAGAAACAGATGGAAGTATTTTAGGTTGCGGAGCAATATTGATTTGTAAACCCAATAAGTATACATATAAAAATACAGAAATTTTTTTGTAGATATAATAGTTGAAACTATAAAGAAAAAGGAAATCTAAGTAGTATAGTTGTAGAATTATTAGCTGTAAATTATGCTGTAGATAATTTTGAATTATTTATTATTTCTAAAAAATAAATAACAATAAGAATAGATTGTGTAGCAATTGTTTCCTTTTATAATAAATTTAATTTAAATTCAAAAAAGAGTAATAGAAGAAGGTGGTTAAACTTTATAGACAGAATAACAAATGCAAAAATAAACATAGAATTTGAACATATTAAAAGAACTGATAACAAAACAGCAGACATCTTAAGTATGATGATAGAAAATAAAGATTTTATAAATTCTGACTTTGTAAATATTACAGATGTCCAGACCACCACCTAGACCAGGAATTCCACCAGGGAATTCATTTGCATCATCAGCTTCATTTCAAACTTCATCTAGTCATAACAGACCGTATTATCAAGAATGTATAAGGTTTGGTAATCAAGAGTTAATTTGTTTTCCGTCTAGCAACATTTCTGTTAAAGCTTTACCACATGTATCTTTATCAAGAGAAGAAAAGTGTATTTTAGACAACTTATGGATTTCTTATAAAAAAAACCCAGAAGACCAGAAATATTTTCTTACATCCATGAACGCACTTTTAGAGCATTTTAACCAGAGCAGAAATATATTTAAGTTTTATGTTGTTATCAAAGGTAAAACTCTTGAAGTCTTTCAGACATAGTTAGAAGTCTTATAAAGTATTAGAGATTTCAAAGACCCACTTTACAAAGGATTTACAAACTTTTAAGAAGCTTTAGACTCAATCAGACAATACATAGGAATAAATTTTTATGTTTCACCCTCACTTAAAAATTAAGCAAACCTACCTCTTGATTTCTCTCTTAGCAAAGACCAAAACATTTTTTGTACCTATTGTGAGTGTATGCAGAACAACTTTAAAATTATCAACGAATCAAACCAAAATCTTCATTCAGAAAGAACCACTTTACAAAAGAAAATCACAAATTTAGAAAATGAAATAATTAGCCTAAAGCTAAATTCAAGTAAAGGTACTACTGAGCTTAAGAAGTTAGTAGCTAGTCCAGCTCAACGGTGGATGGTAATGACTCATCAATCCTGTTGATGGCTAAGAACTTGCCAAAAGTTCAATAGACTCAGGGAATTGTTGATTTCCCTACTAATCAAGGTCAGCAAAATTTAGGGCAGAAACAAGACATTTGAGATACATTAGGACAGCCTAGTGGTAAATTTGATTATTTAGTAAAGTACTTAGTCGAGGTAGAACCCAGTTCACCTCAAGAAAATGTTAGTTAGAGCAATCTCCAGAGCAAATGAAAGGAAATTTTATAGGACAGTCAAGATCCAGACGAAGACATTGTTTCCATTAACAAGTTACTTTCTCAAATCCAGGACTTCCAGAATTTAGCCAGAAAAAATGAAGGAACATCCAGAAGTAAAACGAAAATTTTAATTAAGAAAAAGAAGGACGAAGATATTAAAGGAAAACTTGATGACGCCATTAACAAAGCCTTTGATAGAATCTTTTCTAGGAAAAAAAATACAAAAGAAAAATAAATTAAGGAGTATCAACAAAGAGAGAAGAAGATAGAGAACTCTAACCAAGGTAGTGGCAGTGAAGACAATGAAGACAGAGACGAATACAATAATTCAGATAATGGGATATCGTTTTCATCAATTGCAGAGCACAATCTTAACACTTGAAGATAGGAAGATGCTGTCGACACAAGGAGACGAATTACTTTAGAAAAGGAGATGCTAATAGGACAGAAAGAGGACAAAATTTTTGACCAGAAGTTTCTGGGTGAAACGCGTGTCAAAAAGACAGACAACTGTAAAAGAAGATGTTACATAAAGAAAGACGCGTGAAGACCCTTTTAGGATAAGATTTACTTTTTCTGATTCCATTAGGGATAGTTTTGTAACTTCTGCTCCCAGAATTTCTCTATTTAAGAAAGATGTTTTCATTTGGAAAAGCAAGAGTTTACAACATGTGTATTCCTGCTCACATAATCCCTGAAAACCATCATTTAGAAAAATTCTCAATCCAAATATTATATAGTTAAGTAAGAACTTGTGAATACTCTTAAGGTACTTCTCTTTTTCAAGTTTTATTTCAGTCTTCAGGGGACTTCCCGAAAGGGAAATCCTTAGTTGTATTTTTCTAAAAAGTTTTAATAAATCTCCAAATTTTTTAATTATTTTGTCTTGTTATTTTAAATGTTTTTATTTCAATATGTTGTAAATTATCTGTTGCATGATAATTCATTACATCATATGCATACCATAAAAGTATAACTTGATTTCTAGAAATCATACTGTTTCTGAGTTAATCCTGAGTGACCCAGAGTAGTAAGAATTGTTGGCCGAAGTGAGCCTTTCAGAATCCTTTTGAATACTGGAGAAAGGGAATCAATTAACTTAGAAATTCTTTAAGGTAGTGCCATAGGTGACCTTATAGAAATGAATCAAGTTCAAGTTGATATGTCTTTAAGTGGTTTTTTTTTTTTTTTTTTTTTTTAAGTAGAGTTTGTATGACACTTTAATATGTGAAAAGCAGCCGCAATTATCAAATATATATGTAGTAAAAAATGATGGCTGATAGGCCTACCAAAATTTCAAACGTTCCAATTTTTTCGAACAAGGTTGTGTGAATTGTAGTTCATATTATTTACTTGCTATGGAATAATTATTTTCATAGTTTGTTTTTTAAGTTATGGAAATAGATATTAATATTTATCGATTCAAAGTTGTTATTCACAATATCGTTTTCAACAAGTATTTGTAAAATGTTACTATTTATACATATTCAACAAATATACCAAAGGCATAAAAAAATAATAATCTAAAATGCTATATATTTGAGATTGATTTATCAATTTAACTTGTTTATTTTAATACTCAAAATAGTCGATTTCCATCCTCTATCCAAAAAAAAAAAAACCGAGGAGCTCCTCGTGAGGGGGCCTCCCCCCTCCACTCGACTTACAAAATTTTTTCGCCTCAACTACGTGAAATTCCTAGCTCTGCCCCTACATAATGTGGTCACATGAAGTTTAAATTTTTCCACTGTTATGTTATAAAATTGAACCATGCTACACTTACTCTTTAGTATACACATAATAATTGTGGATCTCACTCAATGTGAGGGGAGAGTAAATGGATGTGTAAATAATGAGAGTAAGAATAGCATTTTCCTATAAAATTTTATCTATACGCAGTCATGTTCAGTACACTTCGATCCTAAGTGTACTACTGTACTAGTGCTATTAATCCCGAGATTCCATTAGTCACGGTCAAGACAAATTGCGTACCGTAGTTGATAGAGTATTTGAATTTACGACTTTATCAATTATCACTACAAAGTTTCGACCTCTTTTCACCGTCTACTGATTGATTCTCTTGATAATGTTTTATATCATCATTTCTCAATTTAAGCTTGTCACGAAATAATCAAAAGCACTTCATCGCTCGTTCAAATAATCTATATGTAAGACATAAATAAATATTTAATCACGACAAACAAAAATGTCAAGCGTTAAAGATTTAAAGTACATTCTTAATACTTTTTGACACATATTTTAACCGTGAAATTGAACTTTCTCATGCCGACGTCTTTTTTTCTTTTTAAATAATAACAAGAAAATTAAACACTACGGGTACAGAGCAAGGGAGTGAAATAAATAAATAAATTTAACGTTTGTGTACAAGTCTTGTGATTACTTAAAGTAACAGCATTGTGACTTTCTTGTAGTTTTACATTACCACAAGTGATTCCTTGCTTTATTTTGGGTTCCCAAAGCGTGGAGCGATTCAAAAGAGAAGATGTTTAAACGCATCCTCACTGGCAGTCAAATATTTGATACTATTCTAACTATTAACTAAAATTTAAAAAATATATAAAGTAATAAATAAATATAAATGAATAAAAATGTTACTTAAAACTGGGAAAATAATAATAATAATAATAAATCATGTTATGTATTGATAAGAATGCTATGTATGCATTGCATGCTTTTATTCTGTCAACCAATAAATTAATTTTGGACCAAAATATCCAATTACATCTGTTGATCACAAAATCCGACTGTACCTTAGATCAACACGTCTCAGCTCCTCCCTCTTGAACACGTGGATCTCCTGCGCACTATGACAAACAATCAATTTGCAAAGGGGGCCGAGGTGGCTCCCGTTTGCACTCCGATGTCAAAGCCAGTGCTCATTTCAAGCGAATATAAATTGGGTGCGAGAAATATAAGTGTGTAAAAGAGAGAAAAGGGAGTGAGAGTAAAATATTTAGTTAAGCGTATGGGATTGCTAACCCTTTATTTAGTGGAGGGAGTGTTCTATTTATAGGAGAAGTTATGGTCTTGGATGACGACACGTGGTTAACTTTACACGTGTATTTACCGTAGCTGTTGGAGATGAGGATCTTACTTTCTTGCAGTAATCATTGCTACGTTTGGTAGGGGATGGGCGCCTGTCACATTCTTGATAAAGGCAATGTCTCGTCAAGCCACAATCAACAGGGGAAAGTCGCACATCTCTAACACCGTTCGCTATCCCATCACCCGTCCGAAGCGTTACCATAGAGCACCTCGGCTAGATATAAACCAGTTCGACTAAAGAGATTCATGTGTTGTTCCACCTTGGCAGTTGGCCCAAGGAGATACCCTAAGCTTTAGTCATGGGCCAAGGCCCATTGGGCCTCTATTGGACCCTTGCTGGTGATTCATTGGGCTTCTTTTTGGGCACGGTCTTAACACTAGTCCCTCAAATTCGATGTGGTCATTTATGGCGGATTGAATTTGCCATAGGTGGCTACGGTTTTTCTGGGAACTAATATGGAGCCGTTAATTCTCCCTATCATCTTTGTGCTCAATACTATTGGTATTGTTTAATCAATCCGAGGTGATTTGTACAGGAATCATTCCGCAACGCCTCGGATGTACGGGGTACTTTTTCAATTTTCTGCAGTGTGCACATTTTATAAAAATAATCACCTTTATTTCCACTTCCTCTTAGGGTGATAGTTGGGGATGCTAGCATGTCTTGCAGTCGATGCATTTATTGCTGGGAAATGATTATCGCTTGTTTCCAAAAAATGTTTGAATAATTGGGAAGGAGGCGCTCCTCCTGCGCGTGGGGTGCACTCCGTCAGTTGAATAGTTTCTTCTTCTCCTCTCTCTCTCTCTCAATTGGTTGGCGCTTTAACTTATCGTCCTTATCAAGGCACGCAGTTTATTCGCATTTCCCTTAAACTCGCAAATTAAGGACCTGTGCCAAAGAACCCTCCTATAAATCCTTCTCTCCTCCATTGTTCCTGAAGTTCCTGAATTCCTTTCTGCCGAACTAATATCTCTACTCCTTTTCATACGCATCAATGCATTTCTTGAGGGTGTTGACCTCGCTTACTTGCTTCAATCATTGGAGCATCGGCCTCTCACATCACTCTCAGGTAACTGTTCTTTGTTTTGTGTTTGTTTTTTGTTTTAAACCCTTGAGTGTTCATTTGAAAACTCTTTTTTCCGTATCTTCCCTCTCCTCTGGGTAAGTTTGAATTTTGTGAGAAAAAATGAAAAGATTTGAGGGAATGGGTTCACATGAGTTAGTGGCACTGCCGATTCCTATCAGAGGTTTCTGCCATTTGTCCTTGTCGGTTTTTAGCTCCCGATTTTTTAAAGAGAAAATTAGGAGAAGGAATAGGAAATGCAGTGGTATAATTTATTTGGATGATTCTGACAACGAAGAAGAGAAGAACCAACCCTACATGACCCACTTATCTACTGAAGAGGAGTCCTCGCTAAGAGAGCTCCGAAGTAAACGTGATAGAGATATGGGGAGAGAAGGAACGGCTGGCTCTTTGTCCGACCCACAGGATCCCAACTTAAGTGCAAGGGCCCCTTTTAGGCCGCATAGAGAGGAAATGGGGTTATCTGAAGAGGAGATCGCCCAAGTTGAGGAATGGGTGGATTATGTGAATAAGGTGTCGGGATACCAGGTGGATCCTAAACCAAACCCCGATTCCTGGGAAAGTAGCGAGATAGTGTCCGAAATCCGGAGCATCGACTTGGGGGCACCCCCTCAAAGTTTAGATTGCCCGAGGAGGTCAAGTTGGTGCGTTCGACATCTTACTGCCGACCGTGCAGCCCCCCGCCAGGTTATGTAGCAATTTGCTATGACGCTCTGTCATGCGGGATGAGACTCCCACTCCATCCCTTCTTCAGGGCACTACTTAGGAGCTACAACCTGTGCCCGTATCAAGTGGCTTCGAACTTCTTGACTCAAGCAGTTGGTACTTGGCTGGTGTGGCAAGAGGTCAATTCAGATTCTCCCATCTCCCTAAACATCATCCACACCCTGTACACCTTGAAGAAGTCCGTCAAGAGGGACAAGGATGTGACGGCCGACGTGAAAGATTGGTACTACTTATCTCCCCGAGGCTCTTACCCTCCCATCATTACTGGGCACCCCACTTCCATAAAAAACTGGAGGCCAATGGTTCTGGGTCACAGGAGAGTGGCAAAGCTCACCAGTGGATCCCACTCCTGAGATCACCGTTCCCTGAACTCTTTCCTCCCCGCATGAGTTTTACTTTGTTTCATTCATTTACCACCAATACTTCTATCATCCCGTGTTATGATTATTTGCTATTATTATTTTTCTATAGGTGTATTATTCACGTTTCTCCTCTCCTGTTCATAATATGACGCATTTCCTTGCTCTGTTTATTACCTCAGGGCCAACCTTCGCCTCCTTGCTCTCTGAAACGGAGTTACCGCTGGTGAGGCGTCTCTTTGCCTACAAAGGCACCTTTCAAGAAGTTATTCAACAAAACAAGCTGTTCGTCAAACACGGTCTTATGCGAGCTATGGGTAAGTCGCATTTTATTTTTATTTATTTTTATTTTATATTATTTTTTTATACCAGATTCTGGTCTGTTAAGACTAACCACTCCTAGCCTTAGCAGGTTCCAGGGACTTCTCCAAAATTTCTTTAAAGGGGCTTATGTCTAAGAAGGTCCCTCCCCTCCTCCGCCATGGCAGGGAGGTGGAAAAGAAACAAAAATCGATGTTGGCCACACTTCATGGGGAGGCGGCTAAACAAGTGTCTGAGGTTCCTACTACAGGGCTAGAGGATGCCTTTCTTGCCTTGATGCCGCTCCGTGCCTCGCTACCTATTGGCCCCCAACTGCCCGTCGGGACTGAAGGAGGTGATCCCCAAAGGGGCCTTCCTAAAAGGAAGGGAAAAAGGTCAGAAAGAGGAGGCCCTAGGGTGGAGAAGGTGATGAAGAAGGGAACACTTAAAGACACTTCTTCCGAGGACATTACAGAGTCCGCTTCAGAGGAGGAAGTCCTCCCCTTGAAAAGGTTAAAGAGGGGGTACAGAGGCTTCTTCCAAACGCCCTCCTCCTCCGCCAGAATCATTTGACCCACTGAAGGAGCCTGAGATATCCGTTCCGGGCCTTCAATATAAGGTGACCCAGGAAGTGGCTAACGAGCTTGCTCAAATTAAAGCCAGCGTCCTTCCCAGAGATGTAGACTTTGATTCCGATCTCCTAGACTCCCCTGACTCTCCGCCTGCCAAAGCTGCGCTAGCCACAAGTCAATTCTGGATAGAAGACTGGTCTACTTTTTCTTCAAGTGTCCCACCGGCCCGGAAACTGCTTGCGACCAAGGCCATGAATTTTAGGGCTTTGGCGTTAATTAATAAAGTGGAGTCTTCCATTCTTGAGGCACAACGGGACAAGAAAGAGGTGGAAACTGTACTTCGCCACGCAGATAAGATGTTAAAGGAAATCAATGACCTCAAGGAGCATTTGTCCATCGCCCGCAATGCCTCCTCGGAAGATAGGCTAACGGCCAAACGCCTCCAAGAGGATAATGAGAAGCTCAAGCATGATCTTCATGCTTCCAAGGAAGATGTGGCGTCCCTTTGCAAGAAACTGGATGACTCCAACCGGGAAAAATCCATAACTTTCAAGGCTCTGACAGCGGCCAAAGCTAAGCTGGAAATTGAGGTGGCGACAGTCACTGAGAACTTGGAGAGAGAGGCGGAGGCTCGGAAAAAAGTAGGGGAGGATCTTACATCTCTGGAATGGGACATACAATCCAGGATCATAGAGGTTTTGGAGCAGACTGTTGCAGCATGGGTGGAAGAAGCTCTGAATGCCAAGGTGTCAGAGGCGATCCAGAATTTCAAAGACACTTTTGAAGAGACGCCTGAATATGAGGCCATGCAGAGGGTCTTTGTAAATATAGGGGTCATGATGGCTTTGGGGGACGTAAAGGAAGCTTTCCCTACCTTGGACCTCTCTCCCATCGAGGCCCTGTACCCCGAACCACAGGATGCGG
The DNA here is from genome assembly GCA_963555705.1 of Ligustrum vulgare. Classification (NCBI taxonomy): domain Eukaryota; kingdom Viridiplantae; phylum Streptophyta; class Magnoliopsida; order Lamiales; family Oleaceae; genus Ligustrum; species Ligustrum vulgare. The sequence continues at coordinate 50,867,264 of OY743174.1, forward strand.
ATAAAGGTGATTCCCTTGATGATCCCGCTGACCCTTCTCTGGACGTGCCTGGCGGAAACTCTGCAGAAGATGTCCTCCCTCAATGATCCTTTTTTGTATTTATTATTGCCATTTTGTATATTACATATTTCTCAAATTTTTGAAATGTAATTGAAATGTAGCGATTAACGATGTAACTATTTCATTGGCTCAATATCTTGATTATCTTGTGCAATTCAACATTTGTATGGCATGAATATTTGGTTTTTTAAGACATTGTTTGTAAGAATGCGAACTTTCTAAACAAAATTTTTTATTCCTGATAGTCCCTCAGACCTAAGCAGCTTAAGACATTCATGCTTACTGGTTAGGTCTGACTTGATAAACACTTGATCATATTCGTGTTATACCTTTTAGCACTTGTGATCTTATCTTCCTATAATTATTAGTTACGCAAGCTGCTACTGGCGATTTATCACTTTTATTTAAGACGCAGAAAGCGTGATGTGGGCTTACAAGTCCCTTGTTTATAAAATTCAAGCATAGTACTGTTATTATTTGAATATCGCTTGATTATCATAAGTAGAGCGATACTTTCTCATGAACAAAACAGTTTTACCATTCTTAACATTTGCCATGTTTGACGAAGAGGTTTGGATGTGATTTAACGTAACTCGTTGTAAAATTTCATAACTTATGTGGGGGTCTTGCAATCATTCAATCACTACTGAATCTTGCTAAAAAAATTTACATGCCCAAGAGGAACTTAATTTTATTGAAAGTAGCGACGAAGATGATTAGTGTTCCAGGGATTGCGCAAGGGGACCCCAGATAGGTCTTAAATCATGTATGTACCGGGTAATATCTCGACAGTGACTTTATAAGGTCCCTCCCAATTAGGACCCAAAGTCCCTACTCCTGGTTCTTGAGTAGAGGGGAGGATTTTCTTAAGGACCAAATCCCCAATGTTAAAGTGCCAACCTTTTATCCTTTTGTTGTAGTAGCGGGCCATTTTCTCCTGGTACCTGGCCATCACCATTTGGGAATCAATTCGTCTTTCAAGGAGGAAATCCAAGTTTACCCTTTGTGCTTCTTCATTTTCCGCCTTGTCATAATGGATTTGACGAAGAGAAGGTACCCCAATCTCAACTAGACATACCGCCTCGGATCCATACGCCATGGAGAAAGGCGTTTCCCCTGTGGCAGTGTTCGAGGTGGTCTGAAGTTCCCATAACACCTGTGGGAGTTCATCGACCCATGCGCCCTTTTTTGATTCCAACTTTCTTTTTAGGGTATTCTTTATGGTCTTGTTCACAGCTTCGACCTGCCCATTTGCTTGTGGGTGATGTGGAGATGAAAATAATTTACAGATTCCTAAATCCCTGCATAACTCGTCAATACCTCTATTTTTGAACTGCTTTGCGTTGTCACTAACCAAGGAGTGCGGTATCCCAAGTCTGCATATAATATTCTTCCAGATGAACTTAGTAGTGTTGGCTTCAGTAATCTTCATCAGGGGCTCCGCCTCGACCCACTTGGTGAAGTAATCAATCTCCACTAATTCGAAGCAGTTGTTACCAACACCTCTTGGCATAGGACCAATAATATCAACTCCACACTTCGCGAAAGGCCAGGGGCCGGTTACCACAGTCAATTTGTGATGCAGCTGATGCGGTATGGTTGCATGCCTCTGACATTTATTGCACTTGCAGACGAAGTTATGGGAATCCTTTCTCATAGTTGACCAAAAGTATCCCTGTTTGAGGGCTTTTCGAGCCAGTGATAACGCTCCAGCGTGGTTACCACATATGCTCTCATGAATATGTTCCATTATATACCGTCCTTCCTTTGGCCCAACACATCACAGCAAAGGAGAGGTGTACCTCCGTTTATAAAGCAGATCGTCCAAGAGGACAAAATTTGCGGCACACCTTTGCAGTTTTCGAGCTACTCCTGGCTCGTTTGGTAGGGTTTGATGTTTCAAGTATGCCAGTATAGGATTCATTCAAGAACCTTCTTCTTCTATTTCCAAAATCTCCACTCCTTGTTCGATGGAAGAGATCGGTAGACGCTCAATTGGCACCACATTAAGGAGCTCGGCGTCCTTACTGCTTGATAGTTTAGACAAGGCATCCGCATTAGAATTCTCAGCCCTGGAACTATGAAGCAGTTCAATTTTTTCGAAGTGGGTAGCTAAGTCCTTTACTTTCTTCAAGTAGGCAATCATGGATGGCTCTTTGGCAGAAAACTGTCCGTTAAATTGGTTTATGACAAGCTGCGAGTCACTGCTTGCCACTGTTGACTTAATTTTCAGAGCTTTTTCAAGCCTCAGTCCAGCTAAGAGCGCCTCGTATTCTGCAACATTATTTGAGTCCTTAAAGCCAAAACGAATCGCAGTGTGCAACTTGTATCCTTCTGGACTTACTAGTAGTATCCCTGCCCCGGATCTTCCTTCAGCCGAGGATCCATCAACGAACAATTTCCACTCAAGGCTATTATCCGTGTTATCAATCATCTCCACCTCGGGCGGATGTGTGAACTCAACAATGAAATCTGCTAATGCTTGACCTTTTATAGATGTCCGAGGCACATAATGCAGGTCGTACTGGCTAATTTCTATTGCCCATTTCATTAACCTTCCTGACACATCTAGTTTCTGTAATACCTGTCTCATAGGAAAGTTCGTAAGAACATGGATGGAATGTGACTGGAAGTAGGGGCAGAGTTTGCGAGCCGCAGTGAGTAGTGCTAGAGCAAGTTTTTCCATGTCTGGGTATCGTGTTTCTGCATCCAGCATGGCTTTGCTTACATAATACACCAGAAGCTAATTCCCATTCTCCTCTCTGACCAATACTGAGCTAACAGCCTCCTTTGACACGGCTATGAACAGGGAAAGTGGCTCGCCGACTTTGGGTTTAGACAATAGAGGGGCTTGCCCCGCGAATGATTTCAGGTCGGCAAAGGCTTGCTCACATTTCGGGGTCCATTGAAATCGATTCCCTCCCTTTAAGACCTTAAAAAATGGCAAGCATCTGTCAGTAGGGATGGCAAAATGGCTCGTCGACTCGAAAAAAATCGGGTTAAGCTCGGCTCGTGGCTCGAGATTTCAAGCCAATGCTTGAGCCGAGCTTTTTTTCTTTAGAGACGGGCTTTGGCTCGGCTCGGCTCGAGCTAAAAAAAGTCCGTTAAAAAAAGCGTGATGGATGCTAGAGCAATGAATTTCGACCACGAGCTCGGCTCAACTTGCTATATATACACATTTTCAACAAAATTTTTATGAATTTTTGCTATAAAAATAAAAAAAATTAAAAGCTCGGGACTTGGCTTGCCTCAGCTCGGAAAAAGCTCAAGCTAAAGCTCGAGTCGAGCCTTATTTTGGAGGACGAGCTTTAGCTCGGCTCGGCTCGAGCCAAAAAAAGCTCAACCCCTAAAAGCTTGAGCCAAGCTTGAGCCTTGATCTTCAGCTCGCGAGGCTGCTCGTCTCTGCTCATTGACATCCCTATCTGTCAGTGGACTTAAAAACGAATCGACTTAAGGCCGCAATTCTTCCCGTTAAGCTTTGCACTTCTTTTGGGCTCCGAGGAGAGGGCATGTCTAACAAAGCTTTGATTTTATCCGGATTGGCTTCAATCCCTCTCCTGTTCACCATGAATCCAAGAAACTTTCCAGATGCTACCCTAAAAGCGCATTTCGCGGGGTTGAGTTTCATTCGATATTTTCTCAAAATGTCAAAGGCCTCTGATAAGCGGCAGACATGCTCTGTGGCGACCATACTTTTGAACTTCATGTCATCGACATATACTTCCATAGTGTTTCCCTGCTGTTCTAAAAACATACGATTTACCAACCTTTGGTAGGTGACCCCTGCATTTTTTAAACCAAACAGCATGGCTTTATAACAATAGAGCCCCCTATCCGTGAAAAACGAAGTGTGATCCTCATCCGACTCATGCATGGGGATTTGGTTGTACCCGGAGTATGCATCCATAAAACTCAGCATCTCATGCCCTGCTATAGAATCGACTAATTGATCAATCCAAGGCAGAGGAAAACTGTCTTTAGGAGATGCCTGGTTTAAATTCGAAAAATCAATACATACTCTCAATTTCCCATTCTGCTTTGGAACCAAAACAGGGTTTGACACCCACTTCATATATCGGGACTCTCTGATGAAGCCATTTTTCAACAGTTTCTTCACCTCTTCTTTCAAGGCCTAGTATTTGTCAGAACTCATCGGCCTCCTCTTCTGCCTGTGCCCAGGGCTTCTTAGGTCAAGCTGGAGTCTATGACAGGCCACTTTAGGATCGATTCCGATCATGTCATCATGTTTTCATGCGAATACATCGAGATTTTCAAGCAAGAAGCTTTTCAGCTCATCTTTGTATTCAACAGGCGAATCTAATCCCCTGCAACTCCTTGATTGGATCAAGTGGATCAACACCAAAGCATTCCATCCTTTCAACTGGGGTGGAGCAACTGTCTCCGGTCATTCTTGGGTCCAGATCTTCTTCCGGAGCCATTGTGACATCTTCACTTTCTGAGAGCCCTTCACCCAATCTTTCAGGTTCTGGAGCAGCCTCGGCCATTGCCACATCACTAATCATGTTTAAGCTCCGATTTTGAAATTTTCGGATAGCGTCTATATAAGAGGCCCGTGATTCAGTTTGGCTTCCCTTGATAGTTTCTACACCATGCTCCATGGGGAATTTCATGCAAATATACTTCCTATGAGTTGCAGGCCCCAAGTCAATGAGACCTGGCCTCCCAATCGAGCCGTGATAGGAAGAAATTTTGTCCACAATTATGAACTCCATGGGTATCCTAGATAGAGTGGGGGCTTGCCCTACTTCTGTCATAAGTGTTATGGATCCTCTGGGGGTTATGCTATCTCCAGTGAATCCATATATTGGATCTGGGACCAGAATAAGTGGGTTACTAACCCCCATCTTATCAAAAGTTACTCCATAAATCACGTTTATCGAGGCACTATCATCCACCAGCATCCGTGACAATCCATTCCGAGTCACCACTACCCGGATAACCAGCGCGTCACTATGCGGGAAATGTACCCCAATAGTGTCATCCTGGGTAAACGTAATAGATTCTGTCTGGGACACCCCTGCAGGATGTGAATGGATGTGATAATTCACGTTAGCGGGCTGCTTGGCCTCTCTGATATACCGTTTCTGGGAGTTATTGGTGCTTCTACCTGGATGGGGGCCTCCCAATATTGTATCAATCTCGTGAATCGATGGATCATTTGTAGGCATAGGTGGCTCCCTTGTATTTTTAGCATTTGTCGGGGAGTTATTCCGATCCTTGCCCTTGTCCCTTTGATGACCGTCAATCCTTTCTTTCGTCGGGTTTTTCCATGGAGCTCGCCTATCAGATCGATTGAACTTTTGGTTACTTGGCCTTTGCATTTTTCCTTTGTCAGGGGAGAAATCACTTTCCCTCCTTCCGTGTGCCTTTTGGTCCCCTAACATGTGGATTTCCCTACAATCCTCCGTTGTGTAGCCATAATACCTGTGGTACGCACAGTAGGCCCCAATCATAGGCTGTTTTCCACTTCGACTACCTTCCATTCTTCCATGAGCTGTGGGAGGATTCAGGGCAAGAGCATTGAAGTGTAAGTTGGGGATAGCTTCCATGATCTCCGCCGCATAACTGGATCTGGTTCCTGAAAATGGAAGTGGTGCGCCCTTCGGTTACTGCCGAACCTATCCTTATTACCTCATTTCCTCTGGTTCGCTTCATTAGGCTATCCAATATTGTATCTCCCTTGAGGATGGTTATCTTTGGCCCTAGCCATTTCTTCTGAGATGATTTCCTCCTTCATCAGATCTACTAGGGCATTGTAATCCCTCGGCTTTCTGCTTCGGAAATCCCTCCAAAACATGCTTGTTATGTCTAGGCCTCCTTTTAATGCAGAAAACATCTCCGCCTCGGTGATATTCTCACAAATGTGCATTTCTTCTGTACACCGAGCTAGGTAGCTCTTCAAAGAGTCTTCCCTTCCTTGCCTTAAATCCTGAAGGCGTTAGAGTGGGAGCTGGCCGGGCTTGGAGGAAACAAAGCCATCTTTGAAGGCTGCCTTCAAATCTCTCCAACTGTGGATGCTTCCAGGAGGGAGCTTTTTATACCATTGTATTGCACTTCCCTCAAAGGTTAAAGCAAAGGTTTTGCACTTCAGTGCTGGAGTGGCTCCGTCTATTTCCATGCTAGCGCGATAGTTCAACAGGTGATCATCAGGGTCACCTCTGCCAGAGTACTTTGTTATTTCTGGCATTTCAAAGTCGTGGGGGCACCGGGCACTTTCGCATGCCCTCCGTAAATGGGCTTATTTCCTCTTCATCATCCAGCTTGTATGACGGTAATTCACTGTTCTCACCATGGTCAGAATTCATCGAGTCATGGTATTGGTCGTAGAGCGGCTGAACGTAATCCTGCCCCCGTGGTGGCAGAGCTTTGCTGTAATTTGTCCTTTGAAAGGTCAGAGAGCCACCATGAGATTGGGTCCGAGCTGCTTCAGCTCTCCTCTCTCGCCTATTTCTAGGCTCATGTGTGGGGCTCAATTTCTACACTCTTGCGTCATACCAATCTCTAGGCATTTGGCTCCGGGAAAGGGCTTCTTTAGCCCGTCGCTCCTGCCTATTTCTAGGCTCAGCTGCACTGTGCTGACCTTGATCAGTTCGGCCTCCTCGCTTGCCCCTGAATAATCCCCCTATTCGGCTAAATATGCTGCCAGACTTTGGGGGCGAAGCCTCTCTATGGTTAATAGGGGGTTGACCTTGTTCTCTTGGTGCTTCATGCACCGAGTCTTCTTTGTTGAAAGGAACAGATTCCACCTCGTCATATGCCTGTGGATCTTGATAATAATACGAGACAGTGGCCGCATTAGATGGTGAGTAATGCGGTTGCGAGTACTGCGGGGGCATCATGGGCTCGTTTATAAAATGCCCTCTAGCCATATAGGCATTCATCGTAGCAGTTTGTTCAATCCGCTGTTTCTGCATTTCCAACATCTGGGCTGCCATGTGAGCCATATCTCGCAGCATGCAGCGATTCCGGTGCAGGCGTGGAGGGTTAGGTTGGGCCAGCCCATCATTTGTGTTCTCACGAGGCCTCTGGGGAGCCTCTTCCTTGCTGCGTTGGTCATCTCTGTTCCTACGAGGATTAACATCATCGTCACTTTTATTCATGTTCATAGCAGTTTCTTGGTTTTATTTTTTCTTTCAAAGATAGGTGAACTTTTATCTCAAAGCTCCAAGCCTTTTTCAAGATTAGTAAACTTATATTTCAAAGTTTCAAGCCTTTTTCAATGGGTTCTTGCAGTTCTTCACTCTTTTCCAAGAGGTTATCCACCCTTTTTCAAGGTGTTTTTTTATGTAGATTTTTACCGCGCATTTTCGTGGTTAGAAGTGTAGTTTCCCACAGACGGTGCCAAAATGTTGACCAGAAAATTCAGCTGGACCTTGGACCAATACGTCTCAGCTCCTCCCTCTTGAACATGTGGATCTCCTGCACACTATGACAAACAATCAGTTTGCAAAGGGGGCCGAGGTGGCTCCCGTTTGCACTCCGATACCAAAGTCAGTGCTCATTTCAAGCGAATATAAATTGGGTGGGAAAAATATAAGTGTATAAAAGAGAGAAAAAGGAGTGAGAGTAAAATATTTAGTTAAGAGTATGAGATTGCTAACCCTTTATTTGGTGGAGGGAGTGTTCTATTTATAGGAGAAGTTATGGTCTTGGATGGTGACACGTGGTAGACTTTACACGTGTATTTACTCTAGTTGTTGGAGAGCAGAATCTTACTTTCTTGCATTAATCATTGCTACGTTTGGTAGATGATGGACGCCTGTCACATTCTTGATAAAGGCAATGTCTTGCCAAGCCACAGTCAATAGGAGAAAGTCACACATCTCTGACACCGTCTGCTGTCCCATTACCTGTCCGAGGCGTTACCATAGAGCACCTCGGCTAGATATAAACCAGTTCGGCTAAAGTGGTTTATGTGCTGTTCCACCTCGGCAGTTGGCCCAATGAGATACCCTAAGCTTTAGTCATATGCCAAGGCCCATTGGGCCTCTGTTGGGCCCTTGCTGGTGATTCATTGGGCTCCTTTTTGGGCACGGTCTCAACAACAGCAATGCCCGGATGGTTAATTGATTACGAATTATTTTTGTAACAACTTATTTGGCTGTGATAGACTATGGAGTTTAAATTGAAGTAACAATATTTTAACGACCGTTTCACAAAATTTTTGCTAAAAATGTGGTTGGGGGGGGGGGGGGGGGGAATGAAAAGCTCATGAAACTTATTTGAAAAGCTTGAAAAAAAAATCTTTTTCAGCCTACGCCCTAATGGACCAACCCTATTTTTCTTTGATATTTTTTGATTTTATTTTTTGTAATTTTTAAAACTATTAATCCCTATCCTATCCTACATAAAATAAAAGAGGCTAAGGGATTTACCGTTCCTAAGGCATCACGCCGACGTCGCATTATTGTACAGTATAATTTGTCAATTTAAACCACATTTCTCTCAAAAACCCTAAGCGACTCATCTGTAACCGAACAAAAAAATTTGCGCCGCTCTCTTTTCTATCGCAAAAAATTACGGCCATGTTCCGACCGACAGAAAAATTGAAGACAAGTGCACGCATCACACTCGATCTTCAAGCTATTCTTCATCCTTTTTTTCGCTCGATCGTCGTCATCTCCGGTCTTGTTCCGAACGATAGAAAAATCGAAGACCATCACACGCATCACACTCCATCTTCATGCTGGTCTTCATTCTTTTTTGCTCGATTGTGATCATCGTCTTCAACCTGCAACAACATCTACATGTATGTTGGATCTGCTTTTGTAGATTTTTTATTTTATTCACAAAAAAATCGAGTTGCCCACAAGTTCATTGTGATTTTTCTTTTTTGCTTGCAGCAGAGTAAGATGTAGATGCTTGGAACAAAGAAACTCCTGCAAAAGAAGTTGAAATGAATGACTTGAGGATAAGGTGAAGCAATTCAACACACACACACACACACAAGAACAGCTGTATGTAAAGCCACAATACGTAAAGGTACCCAAAAAAATTAGAGTGTCATGGATTATACATTAATAATGCTTTTATTGAATTTAATAAATATTGTGGTAATTCTAATATTTTGATTTGTGCGAAGCGTATGGATTGAGGTTTGGTCAATTTTGATGATATCACTGTAACTAAGTTCATTGCTACTAATTTTGTCGTTGTCAATAAATAAAATTTATGTTTCTGATTTATGGAGTTTCTGTTTTATGATCTGATTTTGTTTCAAGAAAGATAATCTGAGACACTTTAAAATAAGAATAAAGAGAGAATATATTTTACGAGGATAGTGATTACAATTTTCTTATAGACTGTAAGAAGATGAATGAATAAATATTATATTTATAGAATTTTCAAGTTGATTTTCAAAAAATGTTTAATTTATATTGTTTTTGAATCAAAGGTTGCCTTTATGGGATGTCTATACTGAAGCTGAAAACTAATAACTATTATCTGTTTTGATTAGGGGTAGGCATTAACCCACCAAACCCGCTAAAACCGCCCAACCCAACCCGATTGATTTGGGTCGGTTTTTGATAAAAATGGGTTGGGTTGGGTTCTACAAAAAAAAAAAATTGGTCGGGTTGGGCAACCCAACCCAACCCAACCCAACAATTTTTTTTTTTTTTAAAATATGACCATTTAAATTTTAAGAATCTCAAGCACATTTTATAATTTGGATGAAATTCAAATATGGTTTGAACATGTTTTAGTTTTATTAGCAAGTATTCAATTTATTATATTTGAGCTTATTGTATTGTACTTAATTAATTTGAGTTAATAGTTGATTTATGAGCTTAATTTTTTAAATTTTAAGATTTTTGCTAATTGGATCAAAGCCCAACCCAACCCAACCCAACCCAACCCGATCGAAACTTGATTGTGTTGGGTTTGAACTCATGCTTGGATTGAGTTTGGTTGATTTTTTTTCAACCCGACCATAGTGGGTTGGGTTCGGATTGGGCAAAAAATCGACCCAACCCAACCCACGCTCACCCCTAGTTTTGATCATGTAGGGTACCATTAATTTGCTCATGTCTTTTATGGAAGAGAATTCACGGCTATGCGTGGTTATCATACTGATGTAGGTGAGATCATCTTCTTTCAACATAACACCTGAGCTTGATTTAGCTACACATGCACATCTCATCATGGATAATTGTGCATATAATTTTGTCCTAACATTCTTACTTGAGCTTTAAGAATACATGTCATGTCTGAGTTCTTACCTTCTGATTCATAGAGCATGTTTTGGCGGGCAATGGTTTACATTTTCTAGATTTGTGAAAAATATTTGTTTGGATCACATTATTGTGATGCTATGGATGGGCAATATGGATTTCCCTAGAATAAAAGACATGTCATGGTGAGAGGGGCCTAGAAATGGGAAGTAGGTTAGATATGCGACTAATATCTTTGATTTACTAATATTCTAAAAGTTTAGTCATTGAAATAGTATGCTGATTTGAAGCAAAACTTTGGCATGAAAATGACCTTCAAATGCTCTCCTCCTCCTCCTCCTCCATTCCACTCTGTCCCTATAATAAATAAATGCATAGAATAGTATCTATTGTTTTTTTAAAAAATCTTATTTTTACACTCTTTGCAAAACTATATTGATTTGTAAATCTATTATGTACAACCACCCTATTATGTTGTAATTGATGCCTTTCATGTCCAGATGTCTCGATTCCAAACACAAATGAGAACTTCCGTCTTCCCTATGACACTAAGTGGAGATTTCGGCTCCATTCAGGCAGGGATGAGGAAGCAAATGTTTGTTACTTTGACTTTATTTTTTACTCGTAGGTTCCTTTGAGAAATTTTGTTATTTCCTAAAAGTTAATTTTATAATTTTGAGCTTCCCTTCCTCACAGCTATTGTTCATTTAGATTTCTCACCATGATTTGTGACTAAATAATTTCTTCGTGGATGCCAATTTCTTTCCATGTAACCATGGAACCAATTATTCCATGTTGTTGTTCTTGTTATTATAATCTAGAACTAGAACTACTTGCTAATGGTGATATTTGCTGGGTTTGATGCAATGTTTTTACCTCTATCAAGCCTTGGCTTTGCAAGGTTCAATCTATCCATTTTGGGTATGCAGCTATATTTTTCTTCAATTCAACAGAACAGTCATTTCGTTATGATAACTAAGATAATAAATTCTCTTCATTCAAATATCATCTACGTACTTCTAATTGTTACTCTTTTTCCCCCCTAGGTGATAACTAACTAACATCATGTATCAAGAATATAGTCTCATTACTGATATTAGCACAAGCCAAGGATACTGGATAACAAAGGTCACTGTAGCTAAGGAAGCAACAACCCGAATACACAAAAACAATCATTTTGAGTACTAAAATATATTACTTTGGATGGAAAGGTAAGTCGTTCATAATGTATATACAAGTCATTGCACATTAAATATTTCAAAATTTCACATTCATGTTAACTATTTCAGCTCTAGTATATACAAAAAGAGGACGCGAGCACGTGCAATGCACGTTCATCCACTAGAACTTATATTATAAAAGAAGCTATGGGTTATCACTGTTCCTAAGCCATCATGCATGATGAAGCATGCTGTCATGAGCTTTATAAATAAAAAATGGGCAAAAGAAATAGGGAGGAATGGGTCAAATAATTGTTCCTTCTGAGATGACCTAACCCTATCCCTATTTCCATTGCATACTACACAGTCGTCGCTCCCAATTTCCAAATGAAACCTCCATTACCATTACAGCCGAAGGCCCCAAATTCAGGAATTACCTTGGCTAGATCTTTACCATGATATTTCATCTTCTTTACCTTGTTTACAACAAAACCCGCCTCTTCGATTTATGTAAGCTTCTTTTCGTTTTTATTTTTTTCCTTTTTACCGCAAATTCCTCTTTGATTTGTTGTGTAGGCTTCTTTTTATTATTATTCTTTGTTCGAGAAGAATCTTGTTTTTGCGTCACTTGATTTGAGTTAAAGGTCGATTTATGCTTCGTTTGAACCGCATTTCGTTGCATCATTCTTTTGTTGGAAATGCCGTCAAAGAAGGCCTAATTTCATTATTCATTTTTATATTTAGTATTTATTCAAGTTTTGATCGATTGCCCAAATGACCATTGTTCATCGTTTCTATTTGTGTTCTTTTTTGTATTTGTTTTTATTCAAGTTTTGATCGATTTTTCGTTATTCTTTTTTTCATATGAAGTTTCGGTTCTTAATTGTGTATTGTTGTGAAGATTGAAGAATCCCCATTCTCGTGACTCTTTTGGAATTTTTAGGTAATTTTTTTCACGCTTTCTTCTCCATTTTTTATGTTACTTATTTTGTGTTTTTTTTGGGTTCCTATTTTGTGATCGATTTTCCACTTTTCTTTCCTTGTGAGTTTTATGGTGAGGAAGATGCTTTATTCTGCACATTGTGTAATGTTGAGGTACACGGTTTAACAAATATTTATTTATAATTATGTGGAAGGAATAAAACATAATCAGGATTTTGGAGATGACTACACATTCTTATCTTAGCCAATCAGAGTTACATTATCGAAAATCAGTTTGCTTTATTATTATTATTTTTTTTACAATGTCAATGGTATGGACTATTTCTCATTTAGCTTAGAGGAATTTTTTTTTAATCAATTTCATTTAGTATGTGCTAATCTATTACTCAATTGGGCTTCAAGGTTTTGTATGGTTTATTATTATTATTTTTTCTAATTTCATTTCATTAATTAGGAAAACAATTTTGAACAAAACTAAAATTTAATTTCCTGTTTGATTAACACAAATCAGTTAGTTAATAATTGATTATTTCCGACAAAAACAATCTTGTTCCAATTGTTTCCCAAGATTCACTCCATTGCATATGGTTTGAAAGAATGGGAATCACAGAAGTGAAGATTCACAATGGTTTGAAAGAAGGGTATCAATTCAGGAACGATTGAGAAAAGTCTTCATTATGAATCCAACCATGTATATTTTGTAAAGAAGCACTAACATATTGTGGTACTGATTTTTGCATTAATATGTGTATCCTTTTATTTCGTCTGTTAATGTTGTTGCCATATTTGATGTACATGTGCAAATGTTGTAGTTGTAATAGTTGGAAAGAGATCAATGGTGCAAAGGTTGCATGCATCAACTAGCATTCCCGTCACAAATGAGAGAGATGATGTTGCTGCTTATACGAGCTTCAATCAGGTACTCATGTGCTCATGATTATATTATCTGACTCGATTCACATATCTTAATTCTAATTCTGGATTATGCTCTTCGATTATTACAAATTTGTAGAATGCTACACCAATATTGGTGGTATGTATAAGCTTCAAATTATAAGTTTCTTCTTTACTTATTCTAATAGGTATTCTTCTTCAGATTTTGTAAAGGATGAGAGCTTTTGGATAGAATCCTTTTTCAAGGCATGTCTTTGATTTTGGTGATACGTGTTTTTAATTTATATGTGTTATCTCTCAATTCCCTTTTATTGTTACCTTCTTATATGGTATATTTTATGAACTTTTACCTAGGCAACGTATTGTATTTCTTGAAATGAAAAAGAATTCATACTTCATTGCAGGTAAGCCTTTTGTTTCTTTTTTATTTTTAAAGTTATGGATGCCAGAAATTTGTCACTCACTTTTGCACCCTTCATAATTCATTTAAGGGTGGTTTATTGCATTCCCTTTTTTATTTCGTATTTTCCTCGAACAATTTACTTTCTAAGAAATTCATAGGTTTAACAGGTTTGTACCCATCACTACTTATTACAATTTCGAGTTGTTAAATAGGCAAAATATATTTCAATAACTAAACCTCTCTCTTGAATATTGAGTCAAGATACAATACAATAAAATTTGTACTTTATTATATACACAACTCTTATCGCATCTGTGCAACGCAAGGGCACCACTAGTATATTAAAAAAGTGAGTTTCAAACACACTATTCATAAGCCGTTTGAGTCTTATAAGCCATTTAAGCAATTTGAACCGTATAAGCCATTTAAGCCTTTGTTTTTCTTTTTCTTTTTTCAAATTGCTTATTGATTTTTTCGTCTATATATATATATATATATATATTGCACTTTGACGTTAACATGTATATGTGTATATTTGCATATTTCACTTTGATTTGAAATGCAAGTTTCTTATTTAAATTTCTCATCTTCTACAATATTGAATCGAATTTTATACTACGTTATGAAACACAACATTGAAATGATGCACATGCCTTGCGCACGTGCATCTCACTATTCTGAATATAGGAGTTCAAACTCATCCCTTTAAAAAGATTTACTTCGTTTTATAATAGAACTTCAATACTCATAAATATTCATGTCACGTTTCTAAATGCAGAAAGTTAAACAATTTAATTATTTTATTTGTAGAGAGTGTGTTTGGTATTGTTAATTTTTTTTAAAATGAATAGTGATTTTTAAGAGAATGAATGATTAAAATTTGGTTAGAAATTAAATATTGTGAACTTAACTTTTAATAAATGATTGAGATAACTGTTAAAAAAAGAGAAAATTTTAATGAAATGCAAACAATATCTATTAGTCATATTGTAAATGTGAAATTAATGCACCTTGTGAGTCAAACGAAAAATAGCGTCTGGATGACTGGATCTAGTATGTCATGATGATGAAGAAAAAAAAAAAATACAAAATTTATGTCGATGACAAAAGATTGATAGTTGTATTTTTTAATCAACTTCAGGATATTTTGATCATGAAAGTGTTAGAATGTTGAAATTTTGATAATTATACAGTGATAATTTCAATATAGACCCCTTCTCTATTCGCCACTTTATATATGTTGATGTTTTCAAGTTTGCTGCCCGATCCAAGCTACAATGTTACAATCTAGGGCTAATCTATTTAATTCCTTTTGTAGGAATTTGATTGGTTGGAAAATTAGATTGTCACGAGATATTATACCTAAGCCATCTCGACATTTTCATGATTGGTTGGTTGGTTGGACGGTACTGTCGTAAAGAGTGAGTACTTCCTTTGTCATTTTATGATAATGTTTTCATATTACTTGGTCCTTTATAATGAAATTCGAAATTTCTTATAAATTGTGTTATTTTTATCTTAAATTATCTTATTTTATATGTAGAGATTATTTTTACTATTAATCAAACTGTTAATAACTGTATTAAATTCCATATCATATAGAAATTTTTCTTTGGTCCATTATAATAGTTGCCAGAAGTAAAATTTCAAGATTTAGTACTCTAAAAATACTTGTAGATAATTGTTAGTTGCGATAATTTAGGCACGTGAAAATGTAATGTTTTGCGTACCCCAATGGACAAACCTAATAATTTTTTTTGAAACCCTTTTGACTTTTATATTGGATAAGAGCTGTCAAAAACGAAACTCTAGGCAAATCATTTATAATTAAATAATCGTGAATACAACTCATGTAATCAAGATTAGTGAAAAATAAAAAAATTAATCATGTAATTTATATCACAGTTGCTACAATAAGTATAGTAGTTGTTATAAAATCATCGAAATCATAAGAACAACATAGAGAGAGAAATGGAGAGAGTTTAGAGGAGAGAATTTCTCTTCAAGAATTGGTGTAATAAATTGGTAAGTATAGGCTCCTATTTATAGGAGTGGACAATGGCACAATCGTAATATTGTAAAGTTTACAGGGATATAATGGTAATGTCATTCACATATATACATTATTTATAACACTCCCCCTTGAATGACATATTACGCAATTGTCTGCCTCGTTAAAACCTTGCTAAGAAAACCCAATGGGATAAAACTTGAGCGAAGGAAAAAGAGTACAGTTGCTCCCCCTGATATTGGCCATCGTCAATCGTTGAGTCTTAATGTTCAAGTAGAACAAATCATGTATTGAATCTTTGAAGTTCTTCAGTGCTTCAGTGCTGCCTCGTTAAAACCTTGTCAGTAAAACCCAATGGGACAAAATCTGAACGAAGGAAAAAGAGTACAGCCGCTGCCTCGTTAAAACCTTGTCAGGAAAACCCTGTGGGACAAAACCTGGACGAAGGAAAAAGAGTACAGCATGACAGCATGATTCTCCCACTGAAGTGTGCAATCAAGTATTCATGAACCTTTTGAATAATGATATCATCTTTCTTCTGGAATATATATGAAAATCTTCTTGTGTGTAGTCGATATCATAACATTCTTCATAAGATGTGTATGATTTTCTTCATTTGTTGATATCATTCCAGTATAACAATGTGTTGCTGAATTATAGCTTGTTGATAGCTATGATGATGCCTCAAAAACCTTGCTAGGAAAACCCTGTGGGACAAAACCTCAGCGAAGGGAAAAAGAGTGCATTATTCTCATTAATTTTCATCAATACGCCTCAACTGTTGCCTCATTAAAAAACTTGCTATGAAAACCCTGTGGGACAAAACCTCAGCTAAGGAAAAAAGAGTGCAACGCGTATTTATTCCTTTCATGGAATATTACATGTATATTGGTGCAATCACGAATCTTTTCATTGTATTTTTCACTTCTGGTGAATAATCAAATTTAGAATTCACTTCTGGTGAATAATCAAATCTATAATTCACTTTCATAGATTGCATCTTTCACTTCTAGTGAATAATTAAATATTCATTTTCAAATTCACTTCTAGTGAATAATCAATTTCAAATTCACTTCTGGTGAATATTCATTTTCGTATTCACTTCTAGTGAATAATCAATTTCCCAGATGTCATAAATAGTACACTCCAATTTCACTTTCAACATATTATATCATGGAGTCATTTGTATCATTCTATAGTGATACTAATCTGGGCATATTGAATCTTTCAATGATTTATACATGTATGTTCTTGCACTTTATAAACTGCAATTTCTAATTTTGCAGGAGCATAATCAATCATTGAAATAGATATCAATTTCGACATATAATCTACAATCATTTTACTTGAAATCCCAACGTACCGCGATCAACTGGTACATCAAAGAATACTCCCAAAGTACCGAGATGAGAATCATACATTTTGATCTCACTCATTGGTATATCAAGGAGCTCAAGCTAGTGATTTAGACTATAGTCTATCCACCATATGTCATGCCAGTTCTATGAAAAATTTCGCGCGCAACTAGTCGTCTTTTACGACTGTGAAATATTTTTCATTTGTACATATAATTACTGGCTTTACACATTTAAGCATTTGGACTTCAGGTCCTTGAACAATAATCCCTACATTAGGGTTTCATACTTGGCCAAAGAATTATGATTTCATCAATCTTATTTCATAAGAGGGTATGCAGTCGACTTATTTATCGATTCCATCTCAATATAACGTGGAGAGATCTCTTTATATGTTCTATCATCAGGTACCTGAATATCTCATCATTTGACTATGTCCCTTTTACTTACTTTGAGTATTTAGCCTCAAAGGAATCATTTCAATCATTCAAGAGATATTTATTTTTGGAATCGATAGTCATTATGCTTCAGGCATAATTACGCTTCAGGCGTGTTTTCACCATAATGTTCTCAAATATTATCAATCGGCTAAAATGCCATAACACATGTCATTCTTTTAGGGATGTAATTTCAATCATATATCTCAGTGCGCTTTGGTGGAGTGTATGCATATCGCACTTTTACAAATAATAAAGCTTCTTGAGCTATTCCCTGTTTGACATAGAATATTGTTGTATGATAAACAATTTCTGAATAAGTTATTCTCATAGAAAATAATTTGGAACTTTTGATAATCTAACCGTTTATTATAGAACTTCTGGTTCTATACGGTTTTATTTCATTTCTATGTATGAATATTTGATTCAATACAATATCGCTAAACTTCTGGTTCAATACAATGTATATTTCATTTATGAGCTTCTGGTTCATACTATATACATATTTCACTTGTACGTATGAACTTCTGGTTCAATAAGATATTTCACTTGTACATATGTATGAACTTCTGGTTCAATACAACATTTATTTCATCAGTATTCTATATAGTTCAAATCAGTATACCTTTATTACTTTTAGTATACCGAAAAATCAGGTACAATATCCAAGGAAATATCTCATAATCTCAATCTTGTCGTCAAATCTTCCCTTATATCGAAAAAGGTAATGGCATATTATCTCACCTTTTCAATAATTTATTCCATTATTTCTTGATGGAATCCATATCACTGACACGCGGAGCCGCCGCTCTTTTACGCGTTGAATAATGCATTTAAATAGATGATTTGGGAAGAAGGCTAGATCCATCAAAAATGGATATCATACTTTCAAATATTCGCAAATATTATTCCAATCTTCCAGTAAATGATTTGAGAAAAATTTATCGAATTAGGCTCGAAAGATTGAGGTTGCTGATGGATCATGGCATGCCAGAAGATGTTCGCTGGTTGATCGAAGCAAAAGTTCGATTAGCTGGTGAATTACCAGATTCATTTTCTAAGCACAAGCCTGGCTTAGGTAAGAGTACTTTTGCAAAGAAGCGAAGAGCAAAAAGATTAAATAGTTGCTACAAATGTGCTCGATGGACATGTGATACCCGTTGTAAATCAATAGGATATTCATCCATAAATCGAGATGATAAGATAGACTTCATTAAGGGTGGACTGAGTAAGGAGTCATTGGATGATATCCGATTGACTCTTGAGACGCACCCTAGTGGATATGTGCAGCGTGAGCTACTATCTTTATGGGCTAAATTCATCAGCGATAAAGAGAGATATAGTCTCAAAAATATAATAGCAAAAGATCCTGTTTGCCATGCTGTTATAAACAATGATGCTTTGGCTATGCAGTATTAATACAAGGTAAATCATTTGATATATATGCACATATAAAATATTTTTTCTGTTTCCTTTCACGAGTTTTGATAAAGGCTGGTTAAAAATATTAAATCGCCGAAAGGTGAGTAGGATGATTTTGTCAAAAGTAAATCTTCACTTTTTCGAAAAACGACCAGTAAATAGTGAAGTTTTTCGGTTTTAAATAGCCAAACATTTTTCATAGTTCATGCATCCCAAAATAACATTTTCCTTCTTTACTTTCAAAAATGGAAGGACCAAAATTTCGACAGATCAAAACTATCTGTGTATTTTGTGGATCAAAAGTGGGAAAAGGTTTTGGGTATCTAGAAGCAGCCGTGGATTTAGGAAAGAAATTGGGAGAGAAAGGTATCACTCTCGTGTATGGAGGAGGTAGCAGTGGATTGATGGGTTGTGTTTCACAATCTGCTCTAGTAGAGAAAGCAAGAGTGATAGGTGTTATACCTACTCCTTTAGCTGATATTGCAGGCAAAACACGAGGGCATGAAGTACAAACCTTATCTATCCATGAACGCATAACTTGCATGTTATATGGTTCTGATGCCTTCATAGCCCTGCCTGGAGGTTTTGGTACTTTAGAAGAAATCTTTAATATTACTTCATGGGCTCAACTAGATCTCCATACTAAGCCTATAGGGCTTTTAAATGTAAACAATTTCTTTGATGGTTTGCTAACATTTCTTGATTATGCTGTGGAACAGGGATTCATATCTCCATTTTCTAGGAGAATCCTTATTTCTGCTCCTACTATCGAGGAACTGCTGGATAAGTTGCAATCATATATTCCAATACAAGATCCAGCAGGAGTAAAGATAGATTGGTCGCAAGGAAGGGGAATCAAGCGAAAATGGAGTCCGGTTAATGTAAATTTATCTTTGTGAACTCTAGAATAGGTGGTGGTAGAGTACGGAGTATTCTCACTCTTGAGACACACCATAAATTTCTAGGATTTTATCAATGTATTAATCTTGTGTACCTCAAAGATTTAAAGTGGTAGAGTATGGAGTATTTCTTACTCTTGAAACACACTTTTTTCTTTATTTCCTCAAAAGGTCAGAGGTGGTAGGATACGGCTACTCCCGAAACACATCTCTAATTTTGAGGATCATAAATGTTTTCCCCTTTTGCATTTTGCATGTATGTCTCGTTTATGCTTCTTCAGGAGCAATAATAATATCATTTCAGTATGTTTAGATGATAATTTTTACTTCTTCTGGAGTAAATATGTACTTCTTCTGGAATATATAAGTGCTCGTGCAAGAACTTTTCCAGGCACTTATCATCTAACATTCATCTCATAATACTGATGAGATTATTTTCACATTAGCTATATCCGTGCTATCATGTGATATTATCTTATCATACATCAACATTCTCTTGTTGAATAATTTTCATCCACCCATTCAAATTCAGATATTGGTAACTTCTGGTACCATTGGATAAAACATTTTATTAATATTTATCAACCTTTTGGTAATGATAACTTCTGGTATCATTTGATAAAATATTTTCTAACTTTAGTATTGATAACTTCTGGTATCATTTAATGAAGTATCAAATAACAATAATATTGTATATATATATTAACAATAACGATACTGGGGTTATACCACCAAGTATATATGTTGACAACAACCCTCTAATATGTTAGAATTAACCAACAACTGAGGTGTTTATATGTATTCAATTGATATACCGACCATATAGGCGGTGTCAACGTGATGAAATAATTAAACCAGCCATATAGACGGTATCAACGAGATGAAACAATTAAACCGGCCATATAGGCGGAATCGACATAATGAAATAATTAAACCGGGTAAAGCCAACCATGTAGGTGGTAAAACCAACCATGTAGGTGGCAGCATAATATAATTCAATTGATCACATATTAATCGTTAATTTACGATTATTATACTTGTATGTATTATTAAGGGCAAAATCGTCCATATTTTAATATATTGCTCATATGAATAAATTGAAACCGTCAATAGGTTTAAAATTTAATTTAGAACAAACTTACTTTTGGTCCGAAGTTCAAAATCTCGTCAGGATTGCTCCAAAAACAGTTTTTAAGAAAACCGCCATGTTCGACCGCCGGAATATTTTAAAAACTGCACAAAACAGAAAAATAAGATCATAGAAAAATCCAATTCATCAAAACGGACAAACTGCCTTTCGTCATCGCCGGATCCGCCACGCGCCGCCGCCGCCGGCCGCCACGCGCCGGTGATCGGAAAAATTAACCCATCACCATAATATGTGCCTCGGCGTCCTGAACATGCCGGTGGTCTCCGATTTTCCAAAAGATCAACCGTTTGGCCGGAATCATCATTTTTCAGTCCGCCAGCATCTTCTTCTCCGGACAATAACTTCCGTTTTAACCGTTGGATTTGCGCCAAATTTCAGTCGAGTCTTCTCCTAGAAAAACCCGTTGATATGCCGCTGGCCGATCGTCGATCGGAGTTCAGAATCGTCCGGAATAAGCATTTCAATTTTCGGTCAGATATCTGTTTTTGCACAGTTTTTCAGATTTTCTTCTTCGGTCGATATCTTTTGTTTCAGCCGTTGGTTCTGCGCCAAATTTTAGGCGAGTCTTCTCCTTGACAAGCCCGTTCTGATGGCGGTGGCCGATCGTCGATCGGATATCTGGATCGGCCAGAATCATTCTTTTTCAGTTTGAGAGAAAAGGAAACATTGGTTAGTAATAATCAGGTTTCTGATACAGAGGCTCATCATTTAGATGCAACTGTAGAGCATACTCCCGTTATTACTCAATTGGTTAGAGACTCGTGCTGATAACGTGTTATAAAATCATCGAAATCATAAGAACAACATAGAGAGAGAAATGGAGAGAGTTTAGAGGAGAGAATTTCTCTTCAAGAATTGGTGTAATAAATTGGTAAGTATAGGCTCCTATTTATAGGAGTGGACAATGGCACAATCGTAATATTGTAAAGTTTACAGGGATATAATGGTAATGTCATTCACATATATACATTATTTATAACAGTAGTTTCAAAACTACTTCCAATTTTTAATTTCTTTCAACTTTACGGATTATTTTTATAAATAGCTAATGTCTTTACAAGTGTAGAATCCAAGCGGGAAATTGAGTTTGGGTTATCGAAATTAGAAAAAACATCAATGCCTTCTCTCAAAAGTGTAACTAAGGTAGCTTACCCTTACTATTCTCCACCACCTCCATGCAGTCCTTCTCCTCCTCCTCCTTCACCTGCATGCCCACCACCAACACCTCCTCCTGTTGCTCCATATTCACCCCCTTGTCATGGTCACCATTGTGGACATCATCATCACCATCATCATCATCCACCTAGTGCATCACCACCAACACCAACTCCGGCACCCGCATCGCCACCTTATCCACCGAAAAAACCACCAAGTGGCCCTGTTGTTCCACCACCTAAACACTCAAAACCACCAAAAGGCTCACCAACTCCTGGTGGTCCAGTTGTTCCACCGCCTAAACATTCAAAACAACCACACCCCTCACCAACACCGGCACCTGCATTGCCACCTTATCCACCGAAAACACCACCAAATGGGCCTGTTGTTCCACCACCTAAACACTCAAAACCACCAAAAGGCTCACCAACTCCTGGTGGTCCAGTTGTTCCGCCGCCTAAACACTCAAAACCACCAAAAGGCTCACCAACTCCTGGTGGCCCAGTAGTTCCACCGCCTAAACATTCAAAACCACCATACCCTTCACCAACTCCCGGCGGCCCAGTTCCACCAAAAACTCCTCAAGGTCCAGGATCACCCACACCAACACCCGGTAAACCACAAACCCCAGCTTACCCACCATATTATTCACACCCGCCAAGTCCGACGAAGCCCGGCGGTCCAGTGTACCCACCCGGAGGTCCAGGAGTTCCCTATACGCCGCCAAATGGGGGGCCTATAGCACCTTCACCAAACACTCCTTTTACGCCGCCATCAAACACTCTCGTTCCGCCGCCTCCAGGTGGTGGCAACAATCACACAACCATAATTGCGGTGTGCGTTTCTCTTGGTGGTGTATTCTTCCTTGCATTCCTTGCAGTTGGTCTCTTTTGCTTAGCCAAGAAGAGGAAGAAGCCTATTATGGTTCCTGCAGCTGCAGCTGCTGCTTGTGAGGAACCTGAAGAACCACAAAGACCTCACGGCGCCGGCGGAGAAGCTGCGGCGGCCCATGCCCATGGAGGTGGAGAAATAAGTGGAGGAATGCATCCTCAGTATCCCCATTCCTCGGGATACGATCATTAGAATGGTATCTAAACTAGTTGATATGTTTCATGCACCAATCGTGATTTGTGTTATTGTTAGGCTATGTGTCGAACCCGGGCGGGCTTCTTTTTCGTTTTCTTGATTTTATTCATTTGTATAGGATGTTTAATAAAGGGTACCAAATGTCAAGCCATTGTCGCATTTTGGTCTCTATGCAAGATTGTTTTGTGTGCATCTAAATTCATTATCAAATAAAAAACCACTCTTTCCTTTTAATTTCTTCTCGGAATTTTTTTTTTCCTTATTACATTCTATTAATTTAATAAATAAATAGTTATATCTATCCAAATGTCCATTCCTTCATACGGTGATACAAGCTGCAGGACAAAAACCTAGCAAGTAGATAAATGCCAGCATAAAATAAAAATGAAATAAACGAGAAGAAACTTTTGTAAAAAGAAGTGGATTAGGTAAAGAATCATCTAAATTCATTATCAAATAAAAAACCACTCTTTCCTTTTAATTTCTTCTCGGAATTTTTTTTTTTCCTTATTACATTCTATTAATTTAATAAATAAATAGTTATATCTATCCAAATGTCCATTCCTTCATACGGTGATACAAGCTGCAGGACAAAAACCTAGCAAGTAGATAAATGCCAGCATAAAAATAAAAATGAAATAAACGAGAAGAAACTTTTGTAAAAAGAAGTGGATTAGGTAAAGAATCATGTGGATGAATAATTTTAAATCTCTCTAAAATATAACCAAACACTGTCACGGCATATATAGAAATTAAATAAAGCAGAGTAAGTGAGTCAATCGTGCCATGTGCATATTCTTAGTATTTTAATCGTGCGTTTGACTTTTTTCATGGTGTACGCAAATCATTTAGGATATTTTTAAACCGTGTTGGATTTTAATTTGTTTTTATTATTTTTTTTTTTCCCATGTTCATTCCAACCAATTAATTTTTATTGTTTATAACACCCCCCCAATTTTAATCACTCGTTGCAAGAATAATATATAATTAGAAAAGAGCTAAAATTAAGGGCATGTTTGGTCCATTCATTTTGTTCCAAATATTCTCTCAAATTCTTTTTTAACTACATATGTATCTTTATAGGATCCACCACTTTTCGCAATACTTTTCAATCACTTTTCATCTACACATTTTACTAAAAACTCAAAATTCCTCAAAAACTTGAAAAAATGATAGAAACCAAACGAGCTCTAAAGAAATTTTACAGTACATGTTGCCGTGACTTATAAAATATAAGTTTGTGAGCAGCAAAAAATGTGAAATATATATATATATATATATATATATATATATATAATGAGCACTAAGATTCTGCCAATTTTATTGAATTCCTAATTTTGAATGAATCTTTAATGTGAAAAGGATCTGAAACCGTGCATAAGTCCACTACTAATTTTTTCCCCATAACTGCCCACCATCAACAAAGTCCAAAGGTTGTTTCTTCTCCAAAGGAGGTGTGGTTTCTTCTTCAGTTGATTCTTAACCTAAGGTACGTTCTTTCCTTTCTATATCAATAGTATCATAATACTTACTCTCTCCTTAATATGAATTTTCCATTGGGTATTCTTCTTTTGCACATCAAATTGTAAATTGAGAGTTGTTATTCAAGTTCGTGCATCAATGCTTATGATTTTACCTTCTTGTTGCTTCATCTAAGGTGGGTTTTTCTTTTATCTCTACTCAACAAACTTATAAAATTCGACGATCAAGCTTAGGTTGTCTTCATCATTGTTTGTGACATCTAAAATTCTATGATGCAGGTTGTTAAAATTGTTGATTTTGGAATTTATCGAATACAACTTCAGTCGAAGTTATGATAGCCAAAACAGGAACATAGTTTTCTCAATCACATTCAATGAAGTTCCCATTTCTAGAGATAAGTTTTTGAATTTTGCTTCCCTTATTGAAAGTTTTCAGTTATCAATTATCCTCTAGCAATTATTTCTCTTGAACAATAGGGTATAATTATGTGAGATGGACCTGTGTTTTCTCCCAGAATCTATGATCTCTTCATGAATGAGAGTTTATTTACATTTTTGGAGAGGGAGCAAGAGCAGCAATTTCCACATTTACAAAATTGGTTAGGAGTCTCAGTTGTTGGCGTAGTTGAGCTAAGTCATATTGTGGAGTCTCCGATTATTCATACAGCTACTTTCTTACTTTCTATTGATTTGTCATTTGAGGTTGCATGGTAGATGTAAATAAATATAAAATCTCATGAGCTCCACTTCTTGCATTTGAATAGTTTATTTCTAGGTTTACCATCTGATATATTTTTCTCTTTTATTTTTATTTCAATGCAAAATTTGAATATGGAAGCTTCTAATTTCAGAAGTGAAATGTGGAAGGGAATTCAAGACGTTAGTAAAAAATAGATTTGGTTGTTCTTGTGCATAACTTGTCCCACCGAATATTTTGATGTGGACAATCAAATGAATCACATCAAGCTTTCGCACTACTCTTGGATAACTTTAAATATCTCCATGTTCCTTGGGTCCTAGCCATAACAAAATCTTTGTCAAGGCACACCCCTTATGATGCTGTAATAACTATTAAATTCAAGGACTTACAAGGTAACTGCATGCCAGGTATATAGAAACAAGATGCTTGGCCTATTTTATTGTCCTTTGCAAATCATAATGTTTCCATATACAGGAGAACTTTTATCTGAGTGAAACCCAATAGCAAAATAATCGAGCTAATCTGTAATGCCCTGAGAAATTTTTAGACGATATCAAAGGAATAAATTCAGTTTCCACTCAACTAAGTGTGTGTTCCTAGGCCCTAGCAATCAACACAAAGGATTCAAGTGTCTTAGCTCTAGTGGAAAGATTTATGTGTCAAGACATGTAGTATTAGATGTTTCAACTTTTCCCTTTCAATCAAGATTTTTAACCAAAAGAACCTTGCCATCCACTGATAATGTCATTCTGTGTAACCTACCTTTTATTTCCTATAATGATCCTATTCAAACTCAACCAGTTTCAACTGATATAGATTCTCAAAATGCTACTCAGACAGCTGATAATTCTTCTTTTGATTACTCTTTCGATCAAGCAACTGGAAATGATGATCTTGAAATAAGAAGTGAAGAGGAACCGGGAGATCAATCTCAATCAATGAATTGGTTAGTGAGGAAGCATAAGGTCAGAATAATTTATCAGCACTTCAACAGTATTTAATGATAACCAGAGCTAAAGCTGATATATTTAAACAAAAAATATTTCTTAGTAACACATTACCTAAAAATGCAAGATCAACTGAAGGCAGAATTAAAGAACCTAGAAGTGCTGAAGAAGATTTGTTAAGTGATGAATGGAAAGCTGTAATGCAAGCTGAGCATGATGCACTAGTCAGAAATAAAACTTGGAGAGTAGTTCCAGATTCAACTGATTAAAAAGTGATTGATAAAAAAATGGGTGTTTAGAACAAAATATAACACTTAAGGAAAAGCGGAAAGGTTCAAGGCCAAATTGGTTGCAAAAGGGTTCCTACAAACTCCAGGTGTTGATTTTTTTGATACATTTAGTCCAGTAATAAAGGCCTCAACATTGAGGGTAATCCTTTCCCTTGCAGTATCCACAGATTGGATTGTGAGACAAGTTGATATCAACAACGCCTTCTTAAATGGTAAGCTTGAATAAGAGGTATACATGAAGCAGCTAGCAAGTTTCATTGATAAGAGTAAACCTTCATATGTCTGTAAACTTGATAAGGTGTTATATGGACTAAGACAAGCTCCCAGAGCCTGATATGACAGTCTAAAAAATGCACTTCTAAGTTGGAAGTTTATACAATCAAAGGCATACACATCATTATTCTTCCTTATCAGAGATGCAACAACTATTTTTGCCTTGGTTTATGTTGATGACATCGTGATAACAGAAAATAACAACTTAGTGATTGAGAAATTTATTAAGAAATTGAATGACAAATTTGCACTTAAGGATATTGGTGAACTTCATCAATTCTTGGGTATTGAAGTTCACAGACATGAAGTGGGACTGCATCTAATTCAAACTCAATACATCACTGAATTGTTAAAAAGGTTTGATCTTGAAAATATAAACCCTTCAAACACTCCAATGACTCCAACAAGGTTATATCCAAAGAAGATGGAGTGAAATTGAATGACCAAAGATTGTACAGGAGTGCTATTGGAGGCCTGCAAAATCTCTGTTACACCAGACTGGATATTTCCTTTGTAGTAAATAAGACGAGCCATTTCTTGCAATACCCTACTGATGTTCATTGGAAAGCAATAAAAAGAATATTGAGATATTTGAAGGGAACGTCAGATCAGGGACTATGGATTAAAAGAAGTGATCAAATGAATATTAGAAGTTTTTCTGAAGCCGATTGAGCATCTTGCTCTGATGATAGACAATCAAAAGCTGGATATTGTGTCTATTTGGGGGATAGCCTAGTGTCTTGGTCGTTTAAGAAAAATCATGTGGTTTCACTTTGAAGCATAGAGTCGGAATACATGGCATTAGCTCAAGCCACATTTGAAATCTCTTGGTTGCAGTCGTTGTTCGGGGAGATAAAACTCAATCAAGATAGAACACCAGTCCTATGGTGTGATAATCAGAGTGCTAGTGCACTTGCAGCTAATCCATTGTTCCATGCTCCACAAAGCATATAGAACTTGATGTACATTTCGTGAGGGGTAAAGTATTGGAGAATAAGTTAGAAATTAAATACATTTCCTTCTTTGATCAAATTGCTGATATAATGACAAAACCTTTGTCACACTCACAATTCAGTTGTTTAAAAGACAAGCTTGGAGTGACAAATGTGCCGTCCAACTTGAGGGAGGGTGTTAGTTATTAAAAAGATCCAGCTGTGTTTGTAAGCTACTTATTTGTGTTACAGACTTACAAGGACCATTATGCATCTTGCAGAAGTTGAGGGTCTCACTTACCGAGAGTCAAAAGAAAGATAAAAACATAATAGTTCATATTTCATTTTTATCTTCATTGCATTACTGAACAATGCTTTCTTTCCAACACAACACCTGATCCTTTCTCTACTATTCAAGCCATTTTCTCCGATTATACAGATTCTAGATCCTTCCCTGAATTCAAGGAGTTGGTTGTAGATATTCCCACGTGTAAATTATTATGTATTCTTGTAACTTAAAAATCTATAAATTGATATCAATACACATTAGATCATAGAGCGTAAATTTAAGCAATCAATATATTTGTTTTGTTATCTTTCAATTCCTTACTAACAGAAATCAATGAACTGGTAATGTTAGAAAATCACTAGAGGAGAAGTCTACAAATACAGCACAAATTAGTGAAGCAATAAATACAAGATCGATGAAGAGATAAATCAAAATAGAACCCAAAAGCACAAAATAAACCCGGAAAATGGAAGCTTGAATATGTATATGATATGACATGCTATTGATCTAAACCGAGATTCTCCCATCTCGTTCTTGAGATTGCTTATGAAATACAATGACAAATAGCTTAGAGGACCAAACAAGTCTTGAAGGTTGATATCAAGCACAATTGAAGAGCCTTTCATCTGATCATTATATAAGCATTCAGTATGATTATAGGCTTCACACAATATAAGAATATTTCGTATTTGAATTTGGTAATAGAAAATTTAAAGTTGTCTAAATTTTATGTTTAAACGATCAGACTATCACAGATATGTCTGGACAGTAACAAATTAACAGTGAATTGTAAAGATTTGTTTTAGCTCAAGACCAAATGAATCTTGCTGATGCAGATTCATCTGGATAGTAAAACGTAAACTGATAGTATAAATTATGCAGAACTGTAAAGAAATAAGAACACAATATTTGAGCTTAACGTGGAAAAAATCTTAACAGGGAAAACCCACGTGTCTGCACCCTGCGGACAAAAATCAATCACTATATAAGAAAATGTTTTACACAGATTAATCTAAGCTACAGGATAAATCTACACATAAACTTATCAAACATCCAAGAAATAAATCACTCCCTGATACTTCTATGGCGTGTAATATGAGCTGGCGTCTCACCACTCTTCAGTAGCTTTCTTTGAAACTGCAACAATCTTCAGCAACATGAACTCTAGTTCGATCTCGATCCAAACCTCCCGTTTGATCTTTCGGATGAATGTCTTTTCTTCTCTAAGTGATTGATAATCTCCTCCCGGAGAACTAAAGACACAATAATGTAGAGAACATGTATTTTTTAGCACCTCACAATTTTCTTTAATTCTACACGTCTAGGGAAACCATTCACGTTTCCCTTGTTTATATGCAATTGGATTGCTTGGCTATCAATAATCCTACTTGTACTCAATCTTGATTTCCTGCAATAAAATCAAGAATAAGATAAGGTAAGATAAATCAAGAATCTTACCATAATTGACAATAAGTTAGCTTCAGCATCAAGCCAAGATAGGATCTCGAATATCTAAAGGAAAGTTGCTTCAAGGTGGAAGGAGTAATTCAGAAACCAGAAGAAACTTTGAAGCAAGGAATAAAGTTAGACAACACTTCGAAGAAAAATGAAGGGAAGATGGAGCTGAAGAAGAAAGGAAATAACTTGAAGAAGGAGGAAAAACCAAATTTTGCTCAGTTCCCAAATAATGGAGTCATCAAGGTGCAAAACAAGGTTGAAAAGTGCAAAGCAGGAAATTGCAAAGTCTGCAGGGCTTCAAGAGGATCTTTCAAGCCTCCATGATTTTGATGTGCAAAAGTCAGGCTTAAGACTATAAACGGAGCGCTTGTTGGGAGGCAACCCAACATTTCTTCCCTTTTACTTATTACACTTTCATTATTTATTTTATTATTAAAATTTTAGATAAATTCATGATATGTAATTTGTTTGAGTGTTTTGCATGTTTCATGTTAAGGACACTTTTGCATATTAGCCTATTATTGCATATTTAGGTATATTTTTGATTTTGCATGTTTTCATTAGGCAAAATTTTTATCGTCATCCCAACTCACACATACACTAGTTTGGATCATGAAGTTTATGTGATGTGTTCCGAACCCTCGACAAGCGGAGTCATAGCAGGCTTGACGGAAAAAGTTAAATATTCAAGCCAAATAAAAGTGCAATCCAGTCAATCATGTCGAAATTAGATGCAAATATGTGTTTTTCGAGTAGAAATGGGCCACTAAGAAAAACTCATGGGCTAAAGCCCTTGAGCCGACTGATTTTATGGCCAAATTCCATCATTTGGGGCTTCAAAATAGCAAGTTAATTATGCAGACGGAAATTAGGGTTTTTGCGTATTTTTAGGTTAAATTTTGTTTTTAATTATTTGTTTGCCTATTTTAGAATTTTAGTCTAATTAGAATTCTATTTTAAGTCAATTAGCGGCTAGGTTATTTTACTTATTTATATTCCTTTCCATTCATTGTAATTCAGACTTGAGACTTCGATTTTGATATAAACAGTTTTTATTGATGATTCAATAAAAGTTATATGTGGATTCCTATGTTTTTCGAACTTATCAAGAATATTTCTTGTGGCGTTCAAATATCGAACTTATCAAATATTTGTTAGAATATTTGTGGCGTTCAAATCAGAGACTTATCAAGGAGATTGGGAAAATCCTTGTGGCGTTTCGAAAGTCGTGGTTCTTTATTCCGCATCGTCGAGCTATCGTGTCGTGAATATCGGGTCATGATTCATCCGTCCAACCACAACCTGAGTTCGAAACTTTCCGGGGTTTCTTCCGCGCTTCGAATCTCATCATCTGGTATCAGAGCTGGACTCTGAATTCAGGTTTTTCTATCAAATTTGATTTTTATGTTTATCATCGAGTCCCATAAAAATCATCCATATCTTATTGAGTGTTTTGTTTTCAGTTTTTTTTTGCGTTCTTCTTATTCTTGAGTTTGTTGAGTCTTTAATTCAGAAAATTGTTCCAACAAAATTCAAAAGTGTTTATTTTATTTAATTCTTATCCAAATCCTTTGCCGTTTGTTTTTTTGCGTTCGTATTGAATTTTTCGGATTTATAAAAAAAAAATATTTTTTTATTTTTATTTATTTAATCCGAAAATTCAAAAAAAAAAAAAAAAAAAGTTATTCCAAGATTCAAGAACCACTTTTTTTGAATTTCCTTAAATTCTTGATATCCGTTTCCTTACAAGTCAACATTAAAATTCGTTCTTGTTGTTTGATGTCTAAATCCTCTTCATTCTTGAATTTTTGAAACGCTACATAAGGAATGGATTATGATCCGGGCTGTTTATTCCAAACTAGATGTTATGTGGATCATAAGGGGTGCTGCTTAGCGATTGATGGAAAGTGTTTTACTAATTTCGTTAGTAGCACCGTGGTTGAAAAATTAGGATTGCCCATAGAACCACACTATAAACCTTATAGGATGACGTGGATGAGGGAGTTTGGGCATTTCAAAGTAACCAAACAAGTTCTAGTGCCTATCACCCAGGGAAGGTATAGTGGGGATGTATGGTGTGATGTAGTGCTATTGAAATCTTATCATATTTTATTGGGAAAACCTTGGAGACATAGGAGGGAGGCTGTTTATGATAAGAGTATGCACATATACCAATTCCTTAAGAAAGGGAAAATATGCGTACTATATGGGTTGACATTAGAGGAAGCACTAGAAGATTC
This sequence comes from Ligustrum vulgare, assembly GCA_963555705.1. Taxonomy (NCBI): domain Eukaryota; kingdom Viridiplantae; phylum Streptophyta; class Magnoliopsida; order Lamiales; family Oleaceae; genus Ligustrum; species Ligustrum vulgare. The sequence goes on from OY743174.1 coordinate 50,899,041, forward strand.
ACGAAGAGTAAGGAAAGAGAGTGAAAAGTGGTGTAATAGGAGGCATCGTAGGGATAAAGATATTGATAAGAAGGAGGGAGAGTTGAAATTAAAAACAAATAAACAAACTCCAAAATTTGATGAGGAAAAGGTGGAGTTGGGAAGCGAGGAATTGATTGGGAATGAAATTGTTGAAGATAAGAGGAATGAATTGGGGGTTGAGGTAGAAATTCAAAATTTGGGTTTTGAATTGGTAGATCCACATTTGGATAGTGATGAGGTAGTGCGCGAACATGGTGACACGAATGTGGAAGTAGAAGATGTGGTTGAATTTGAAAGAAAAAAATTTGAAGAGGTGGATGAGCTAGAAAATCTTGAGTTAGAGGAAGTAACCGAGCTTGAGAGAAAAGAGATAGAGGGAGGTGAGCAAGAAGTTGCAAAAGGAGAACGAGGTGAAGAGAAGGGCCTCGTAGTTCAAAAGATGGAATTGACAGTGATAATTCATGAATACAAGGATCCACACCTTGTACCTCATGAACCTAACATTTCCCTCCCCATTCTATTTAATTCTTTCTTGTAGGTTAATGGTACGTGGAAATTTGGGCAACACCACCAATGTCCAAAGGTGTTTCAACTTCAATCCATTCATGTAACCCAAGTTACAGGATACTATTGGTCATCCCTCTGGCATGGAAGCAATAATTTTCCGTTTGATCCAGGAGGTGAAGTGAAACAACAGGAACAAAGCTATGATTTGGGACGAATCATCCTAAAGAAGGAGGGTATGATGTGTTCCGAACCCTCGACAATCGGAGTCATAGCAGGCTTGACGGAAAAAGTTAAATATTCAAGCCAAATAAAAGTGCAATCCAGTCAACCATGTCGAAATTAGATGCATAATATGTGTTTTTCGAGTAGAAATGAGCCACTAAGCAAAACTCATGGGCTACAGCCCTTGAGCCGACTGATTTTATGGCCAAATTCCATCATTTGGGGCTTCAAAATAGCAAGTTAATTATGCAGACAGAAATTAGGGTTTTTGCGTATTTTTAGGTTAAATTTTGTTTTTAATTATTTGTTTGCCTATTTTAGAATTTTATTCTAATTAGAATTCTATTTTGAGTCAATTAGAGGCTAGGTTATTTTACTTATTTATATTCCTTTCCATTCATTGTAATTCAGACTTGAGACTTCGATTTTGATATAAACAGTTTTTATTGAGGATTCAATAAAAGTTATATGTGGATTCCTATGTTTTTCGAACTTATCAAGAATATTTCTTGTGGCGTTCAAATATCGAACTTATCAAATATTTGTTAGAATATTTGTGGCGTTCAAATCAGAGACTTATCAAGGAGATTGGGAAAATCCTTGTGGCGTTTCGAAAGTCGTGGTTCTTTATTCCGCATCGTCGAGCCATCGCGTCGTGAATATCGGGTCATGATTCATCTGTCCAACCACAACCTGAGTTCAGAAATTTTCGGCGTTTCTTCCGCGCTTCGAATCTCATCATTATGTTTGGAAAATCATTGTATAGATCATGAAGTGATTATGGGTTTAAAAACGATTTTAAAAATAAAAAATAGGAAAAATTTCCATTACTGCGGGGAACTACACGATCGCATGCCAATGGGCTCTAGCGATCGAGAGTATGCATTAAAATTCAACAGGTTTTAAAACCTTGAACCAGGCGATCGCTGGCACTCAAGCCAGGCAATCGCTTGGCTATTCTGGGACCAAATGCGGTAGGTTAAGTGCTTTTTCTCATTCTTTCAACTTCAAACATTATAAACTCGTTTTCTCTTCCCAAATCACCTCATATGTGATCTTACATCTTGTGTGCATTTCATCAACACTTTGTTGCATAAAATATCATTGCTTATACCACTTCAAAATCAAACATAAGGTATGATAACTTCACTTCATCCATGACTTCATTAAATGTGTGAAGTTTTTCTTTTGATACATGAAATTCATGTTATTGAGACGTGGAGTATGGGCGTAAGTTAGTTGATTGGAGAATGTGATTTGTGCTTTAATAGGAAGAATCTTTGGGTCAATCCATGTTTCCAAATTGATGCAAGTTCTTTAATTTTCACAATGCCCATCAAGTGTTTGATGAAATGCCACAAAGACATTCTTGTGCTAATTTTAGAAATTCATGCGAGCATTTATCTTCATGACATGTTTATCAATGTTTATGTGTGTGTAGTGCATGAGTTAGTTCACATCTTGGCATGAAATCCATTAAAGCAATGTTTGCACCATGACAGCCTCATTGCAAGGCCACTGTAGGCCATTGCACCTGAAAATTCACTCACGTCATCTACTTCTCCATAACTTTTCATGACCCTATTGATTTTCAAATGAGTTGAATTTTTAATATATTGTCGATTATACTGTGAACTTTAACATATCAAAAGATGGCTCAGGAAAATTTATGTTTTTCTAGGCGATGTCGAGGCTTGAATATTTGTTATCGACCATTGTTGAAAATTCAAAATTTTGCTTTAACTTTAGTTTGGAGGTGTGGTACTAAACGTCCATTATTTCTTATTGATGTTTATGACTTCTAATGCTAATTATCTCTTATTTGCAAGGTAAACAAAAATCAAGACACCTCAAACCAAGTCGGGAAAAGCAAGAAAATGGTCCAATTCATTCAAATGAAATGCTAATGGCATCTTCAAGGCTACAAAACATCTCCAAAGCACCTGGGAAGTTCTCGTTTTCTCTTCTTTGTCTTGTTTTCCATTTTTAATTCTTTTTGACAAACATTGAGGACAATGTTTCTTTCTAGTTTGAGGGTGAAAAATCTCACTCATGAAAATTTCTTCCATATTCATGATATTCATTCTATGCTTCCATTCGATTTTTATTGGGAATTTTTTTTTTTTTTTTTGAAAAAGTGTTAACTTGTTTATTGCCTAGGATATAGTATGAATCAATTTGTGCTTAGGCTTGAAAATTGGACGACATGAAAGTATGAACTTATTTTGAACTAGTTATGTTTTGCTAGATTCATATTCATTGGGCACATAGCCAGCGTTGGATAATTGCTTCTGTAAGGGACTTTGTTTAATATATGTGGGGCAAAGTTTATGCAATTTGAACTTAGAAATGACTTGAAAATCCCTGAACTTAGATCATTAGACATTCCATCCCTAAATTAGAACCAATCATGCTCAAAGGTAAGTTTGGGGGTAGAATGGTTGGAATTTGTGTGCATTGATGGGTTGGAGGTCTGTGGTACTTAGTTTTGAACTTTAGTCATTACAGTTTGGTCAACGGGTATAAACCATTTCCAGCATAAAAAACAAAAATGCTGAAAGTTTTATTCTGCTCTTCAAATGCCTTTTTGACTCAAGTAAGTAAGTCCGAGGGATCTTTCAAACCTGGTGCCCTAAAGCCGTCTGGCTCGTGAGTCATCGACCTAAAGCTCGCTACGGGGGTCAATTAGAAAGCAAGTACGGGAGTGGACTTACACATAAGACATTAAAACATCTTTAAATTTTTTTGTTTAAGCCTTTATGACTCGGGTAAGTACGTCTTAGGGGTTCTTTGAACCTGGTACCCTAAAGCCAACTGGTTTGGGAGTTTCCGACCCGAAAGCCCGCTACAGGGGTCATATTATAGAAAGCAAGTATGAAAAGTTCTGCACAAAGATGATAAAAGATAGGGACAATTAAAATAAAAAATCGTCCATCAAAAGAAAAAAAAATATATTAATGCATGGTATAAGCTTAGTTGACTGAGCTGTGGTGGTTGAGGTTGTAGAATTGGGAACTGCTTTCTTTTGATTTGTTGTGCATGAATGTTTCTGATTCCGACTGCCTCGTGTGAAAAAAGCAATGAACAATGTTGAGAACCGACATAGATAAAAATCAGGGATGTGAGAGAAAAGCAGAAAGTGGTGATCATCCATAAGCGTCGAAAGGAATTTCAGTAGAATACATAGATTGACCACATGAGATTCGGGCTTGATTATGCATAATGAGCCACACAGTGTTAAGCATACCTTTTGCATAAGTATGCGTTTGACATTGGCAATTCATACACACACTTGAAAATCTGGCATGATATAACTAGAAATTATTTTGCATTGTTGTTCATAACTCTTGCTTAAAGCTTGAATTGATTTGGACTATTGAGACATTTGGTAAACATGTTGACACAACAAAAACAATTGCATGTGGTTATTTTAATTTATTAGTTTAGTTTACATTGTTCGAGGACGAACAATAGTTCTAGTTTGGGGGTATTTTATAAGTGTATTTTATACACTTATTTATTTGTATATCTAAATTATGTTTAATTATTGTCGTTTTGGAATATTTTCTATTTAATTTGTGCTTATCGTTTACTTTTCAGAAATATCCCAAAAAACGAAGAATGATGAAATCAATGGGAAAAATGCATAATTGGATTGCTAATTGGAGCTAAATTGGACAAGTGAGGAGTTTGTGACAACAACCGGGAAACATACTTGGTGCCAAAGTGACTAAATCCGAGGTTGGAATACCCAATTGAAGGAGTTGAAAGTTGAAACGATCAAATCAAGAGGATACTAAAGTATGAGGACTAAATCTCCTAAATCAAAAGTTGAGGACATGAGGTGCAATTAAAATGCAGAGACCAACTTACACAGTCGGGAAAAGATGGAAAATTGCAGTGCAACGTCCTTCCTCTTTTTCGTCGGATTCCTACCACTCAATTGCGAGGTGCCTCGAGTTTTTCAACAGAATGATTTACCCATGTCTGCGCGATCGCTAGGTTTTATACCACGCGATCGCGTAGCTTTCCGGCTAGGCCAACTGTGGGCTTTTTCTCACGATTTTCAACAAAATTCTCTCTTTCTTGACCTATGTTTCTTCAAAAACCTATATATATAACACATGAGGCACGAAATCTACACCTTTTCCTCTCCATAGAACGACCTACTATAGAGATTTTCACGTCAAATTCTTGAGAGATCGGAGCATTGCAAAGGAGCGAGACTTAGAGATACTTGAAGAATTGATATATGGTGCAATCTTTCCATTCTTCTTTGTTATTTTCAATGAACGTCATTATATTTTATTTTTTCGATTTAAATATGATGTGTAGCTAAATTCTACGTTGGGATAAACGATGTAGCCTAATTAATTATTTTAATTCCATATTCCTTATTTTAATGCTTTAATTCATGTGTTGATTTATTATTGCTTTTAATGCGTGAATGAACTGGCCACTCTTTCATGATTTAATGTGTTATTTCCATAATCCGAGAGGTGAGTTAATAACATAGATCTAGGTAATAAATCCGGTAATCGAATGAGAGATAGAGATATACTCTTGTTATTATTGTGGTCGTGTGTGAATTATTGCGTGTAATGCATCTAGATAAGGAATATTCAGACCCTCTGTATAGATACAAGGTTGACTTATTTAGGCAAGATTAATTTAAACTCGAAAGAAGAATCTCAATTTGAATTATTGAATTCGATCGAACACATATTTAAAAAATAAAATCTGGAATTGAAATTGATTTAATTGGCTAGGTGAAGTCGTGAATCCCAACTATTTTACAATCTTATTTGAAAGAAAAACAAATTTGCAAATTTAATTCTTTAATTTAATTCTCTAGTTTTAGTTTAAATTCTCATACAAAATTCGTTTGTTCAAATAAAGTTTAGAACTAAAATATTTCGATAATTAATAGCAGTCTCCATGGGACGACAATCCGGACTCCTAGGTTCACTTTATTACTTCTCACGACCCGTACACTTGCGGGGATATATCGCATCGCGAGATATCGGTGAACACGTTGCATAGGATTTAACTTAGATTTACTCTTAACTTTCTTGATTTGGTCAGCCCATTTCCTTTTAAAACACGGAATAGTGCGAGTATAACTCTCTTTCCTCATGGATATCTACTAAACAGATCAAGGTCATCCAAAATTGACAAGTAAGGTATCTGAATAGATTTTGCATTTCCCGAACAACATATCACCGACTCTATAAAAAGTACTAATCCAAGTTTGTACTTGTCCTCTAAACTGGAGCATTTTTTAAACATGGATTGCAACTCTCCAACGGTAACATGACACCTTCCATTGAAATATGTGTCTAACATTTTTGTACCCAACCTATCTATCTCTGAATTAGATGGGTAAACATCAGCGTTTAAACCAATTATTAGTGTCCATTCTGTTATCGAAAATCTAGCTGTTTTCTTTCCAAACCAAAACCCCAACTCATTCTTTTTCTTACTCACAACAAGCCGATGCAATAACTTATGGATAATTTGTCCAGAGAATTGGATGCATTTCATTTTTGTAAAATGCTCGAAACAAGATTTTCGAAATAGCGCATTGTATTTAGTGTTGAGATGACCAATGATGTCATCGACGGATTCTAATGATGAAATTTGTGTTACCTTGGCACGAATCCGATCTTCAGGGTCAGTTATGTACATCATCCTATAAAAAATGTAGTTTAATTGTAACTAATAACTTGAAATGATTGAAATTCGAGAATAAACAAATCATTAATAGTAATTAATAACTAAGGATTATCGAAATTGCAAGAGAAGACATAAAGCTGCAACCTGATTACATTACAAGGAGGTTGTGAATTAATATTATTTTGCTACATGTTAATATTCACGTGATTAAACCTATGTGCATTAATATTCTTTTGCTACAAGTTACACGAATTTGCATATATGAGCCAGGTAACAAATGGTTACTTAGAAACAATACTTGATTGGGTTCCTAGAACGAAGGATATTCGATTGAGAGATATCACTAGCTTCGTCAGAACAACTGATTCAAATGACTTGATGCTCAATTTTTTTGACAAGTGAAGTCAATGCTCTTCTCCAAAAAAAATTTAAACCAACTCCTCAAATTCCGATTTTAAATTAGTCCATATAACTTTGACATTAACATTAAATTTGTAATACTTGATAGGGTGCATAATTGTTGTTTTATTAGTTATTCTTCTTCTTAATTCAATGACTTTAAATGCTCAAATTTTGAATATTAGTCATATTTTATGTTTTGTGAATTAGGTGAGGAATTTAGATCAATTGGATTCAAATATCACAAATTGGGAAGAAGAAATTTGGAATTTAAAAGCACACAATCAGAAGAGCACTTGACATAAGGCGTGGGCACGCGTTATTGTTGTGGAAGTCAACTGTCTCAAATTATTAAGGGGTTTTACACAATCTTGTTGGATAAAATTAAAGGCCCAGTTATTGAACCTAGACTAATTTCTCGACTGCACACGTTAGATGAAAAGGGTTGACATATATATTTAAGGAAACAAGGCACCACAAAGAAAAAAAAAAGAATTATAATTGGAAATGATTAAAGGGAAGAAAAGGGAATATTCAAGGAAAGAAAAGGGTTGGAGATTGCTGGGACACAGACTTGACGTGGAGAAAGCAAAAAAAAAAAAAAAAAGACAAGGAAGGAGAGACATTTTTGGCTGGGGAGTAGAGAATTTGCTGGAGAAAAAGAGAAGAAGCCACGGCCACACGTTTTCATTCAAGAGTTTGATTTCATATTTATTATTTTTCTATTTCTTTTAGTTTTTATTTTTCAAATATTTATGGGTAGCTAAATTATTATTCCAATTCAAGGATATTCGAAGTTTGATTCACTAAGAATTGTGAGATCTAATTAAATTTAATTATTCATTTAATTGTTCTCTATTTATATGTCTTTTGCTTGTAAATTGAAGTTGTTATTTTAATTGATTAATTCAAAGTGCATGTTGTTTTAATCGTCTAAATGATACTTGGTCAATTAGGAATCTAAATCCGTAATTGTTTAGGTTTTCTAATATAAGTGACAAATAACATAGTTAATTATAGATTGATTTTTGACTCATGTTATGAAGGAATATAACCTAATTTAAATAAATCACGCGTGTGAATTTGTTGGTTAGAATTGTTGTCTATCTAGAAATTAATGCCATTGGTAAATTAAATCATACGATCGTATCTAGGATTGTTTAATGGTTAGGGAAATAATCAACGAGCGTCTCTTGATTATCGATAAAGTAAGGAGAGATAGGTTGTTAGATCGTATCAATGACCATAACCAATTTAGAGAATGATTTAAGGACTTTATTCTTGCATCCATGATCAATTCTGTGAATCAATACTGAGATTATATCTTGGGCTGGATATTTGTTTAATTTGATATTTCTAAAATTTTAATTTCGCACTCGTTTATTTACAAATTGATTTTACATTCAAAATCCCCCCTTGTTTTTAATTCATTGTTTTTAGTTTTCCCGAAAAACTAAATATAACCAATCTCTGTGGATTCGACCTTGCTCACCACTATTGCAATTTATTTTTATGAGAGTAAGAAAATAATATTATTTGTTGGATTCGACACCATCAAATTTTTGGCGCCGTTGCCAGGGATTGGTGTCAAATAGATTTAATTTTTCATTTTTATTTTTATTTTTATTTTTATTTTTACTTTTATTTTATTCATTTTATGCTCAATTGATTCCTCATCCAGTTATTTGATCTCCATCATGGCTGTTAACACTCAACAATTTGAATTTAGACAAGATACACCAATTTAAAAAGAGTGAATAAGGTAAATGTATCATCTCTTGAATATCAAATAGCAAATCTAACCTCTCTTGTTCAACAAATGGCTGTAGGAAATATGCAACAGGTTAAAGAATGTGAAATTTGTGCTGCAACCAGTCATCCAACTGACACATGTCCTACTCTTCAAGAAGATTCATTTGAGCTGGCTAATGTAGTTGGAAGATTTCCAGGCCCACCTCAAACAAAGTATGATCCCTATTCAAACCGTTACAACCCAGGATGGAGGGATCATCCGAACTTCAGTTATCAAACAAGATCACCATTCCAACAGTTCCAGCAATTTCAACCTAGACATCCTACTCCTCAACCACAACAATTTTCTTCAAGTTCAAGTATGTCTCTAGAAGAAATTGTTAAATCATTTGCAATTAATACACAACAGTTTCAACAGGAGACAAGGGCGGGGATTAAGAACTTGGAGAATCAAGTGAGTCAATTGGCATCAACTATGAGCAGACTGGAATCTCAAGGCAAGTTGCCTTCACAAACCATTGTTAACCCACTATTGGGAATTAACATGAAAAACTTGCTGTTGCCCATGGATTCAAATTTTGGATTGGTCATTCAATCCGAGGAGACATCAACTGATGGAGATGAGCTTGAAGAGAATGACAATTTAATCACACAAGAATCACATGGGAAAGTGAAAATTAATGAGGAAGATATCAAATCAAATTTTCTCAACTTCACTGGCTGTCCAATAATTGATTTTGTGATTAAGCCATTTGAGGAAGTGCAAGTCTACATTGTTGAGTTTAAATTGGATGGAATAGGCAAGCCCCTGGAAGTGGTAAAGTACAAGTGTTTCGAACAAATGAAGAGTGGAGAAAAGTCAAAATAAGCAAAATGTGCAAGGCATCAAAAGCTATATTTAGAGTGCCATGAAGTGCTTACGAGGAGAGTCGAGCTAATGACTTTAAAATAAGCGCTTCCGGGAGGCAACCCGAATTTTTCTTTAATTTTAGCAATCAATTTTTTATTTATTTATTTACTATTATTTAATTTTGTGATATCCATAATTTCTGAAGTGAAATTGACCATGTTTTGATTTTTGGGTAGATATGAATATTCATTAGGATGTGGGCATGCTCTATGAAGAAAGCAATTGATTCAAATATTGAAGAAAAACATGGAATAAGGCGTGCCCACGCCTTACCTAAAGTACATCTCGGATTACAAAAAAAAAAAAAAAATCGAAAATCAGACAGAACCCTTACGACTCTCTCTCCTTCCCAATCTCAACCGCTGCGACCAGCACCGCTCATCACCATCGCCTCCCTCTTCCCATCATCCTCCTCACTGTAAACCGCTACACCCGGTTCGTGGGAATGTGACAACACTTGTGCCAATTGTGGGAACACTGTGATTTTGCTGTGGTATTTGTATGGGCTGATACCATGATTTGGGGCCTATAGAGGAAGAGTTTTGTCATCGATCTCAAGTAAATGGACTAACTAGGAATGCCATTAATGAAGTTTGTTTTCTCGCCCGCCTTCACATCGACATCTCCCGTTCAACCTGCAGGGGAGTCCTTTATTCCTATTCTCTTCTAGTTTTCATAATTTATGATTTTATTACATTGAGGACAATGTATGGATTAAGTGTGGGGAGGGTTTTGATGTGTACCTTTGCTTAGTTTTTGAATTTGATTCATTTTAGTGCACCTCAATTTCTATTATTATCCATGTTTGCTCTATTTTTCAAAGAAATTTTTTGAAAATTCTCTTCTTAATTTTGGATTTTGGCAATGTTTATCCCTTTATGATCTGAATTACTGTGAATTATCGAGAGGAATTGAGGCACAATGGGAAATTGCAAGAGTAGTTAAGTTTTTGTTTATTGCACTATATTGATTGCTCTTAATGGTGGATTGAATGAAGGGTGTGTGGGATTTGATGCACATTAACCCTATTTTGTGAGCTTTTGAGCCTCTTGAGCATTAATAAATGTATACTACTCTATGCTCTATCCTTTGATTGTGTGACTGTCAAGTCTAGTGGATATCTTCTAGAACTTGCTTTGTTATGCATGTTGAGATGCCTCTTGGTAATTAAATGCATTGAATAAGTATGGGCGCTTAGGTGAAGTCAAATTTAGCTTTCTTAAAATGCCTACCTTGGAATATGCCACTAGAAAGCCACTTTTGAGCCATAACCTTTTTGTTGAAAATCAACCACAATACAAGCCATGAGCACTCCTATTCCTTGCTAATATTCCATTCTTTTGAACCTTGCATTGAAGGAATATATGAGCTTATTCACTTGTGCTTCAAATTATTTTGGTTGAGAATAACAAATATTGAAAATCAAAGACTTGTGATGTGAAAGAAATGTTTGGGGGGATAAAGTAGTCAATTTGCAATCTATACCTAATTGAGTCAAACCAAAGTTGATGTGTTGTAACACCACTCTGATTGACCTAACTCCACTCTTTTTAGCCTTAATTTGATTTTGAAACTAGGACCAAGCAATGACCTATATCTCATAAATGGATGGGAGCAACACATATAAACCGTAATTCGTGAGCTTTTGAGCCTATGAGCTATTTTTATCTTTATATTAAGCTCTTATTCTTTGATGTGTGTCCTGCATGGTTTGTTTATTCTTGGATGTGCTCTCTTGTACATGCCGTTGTAGTTTCTTGACTCAAGTGCAAAAATATAGTAAAGGCATTAGGTGAAACCCAATTTGGCTTTCTTAAAGAGCCTACCATGATACTTGTACCAATAGAAGCCTCTTTGAGCTTTAGCTTGTCTTTGGAATTTTGTTGCCGCGTTACAAGTCATGGATATCCGTTCTTTCATGTTACCTCTATCTTGAACCCACAAGAGAGGAATTTCACAAGCTTGTATTAATTGAGAAGTATGAGACAGTCTTAGCTTCAAAAAATGGAGCTTTCACTTTGTGCTATTCAATGTTTAAGTGATAATGGGGTAAAAAAAAAAAATTCATGTGAAGAGAATAACCCCACGTGCATAATAAGAGTTAAGGGCTGAATCGATTGGATGCTAGGAAATTATGGAAAAATCATATTGAAAGGTGGAGGAAGAGATATCGTTTTGAATTGAATCAGCTTGTGAACTCTCCTCTCAACTTAGCCTAAATATTTTCCTTTTATCATACCTAACCCGAAGCCCCGTTACAACCAAATAAAGACCTTTACTTTGCACTTGTGTTATTGTTAGCTCCGGTCATGATATCTGAGCAGTCTGTGGCAATGAATTCTCCATGCAGTGAGTTGAGTGAAAATTCTCACCCTTATACACTTTGTGCGAAAAGAGAAATACCTTGTGAGGGTATTAACTCACATTACATGTGCTTATAAGTGGTTTGAATTGCTTGGTCTATATTTCGTGTCTTCAAGTTGATTGAAACTAACACCCATATTGTAATTCATTGATAATTGTTGAGGGGATACTCATGAGAGGTGAAAGGATATAAACTACACTGGGGTATGGAGTGATATGATTGAAGTACATGAATTTTAAGTGAGTTCTTATGAAGAAGTTCATATAATTCCTTCAATGAAAATCGCCAAAAATGTATCCTTTTTATCCCATCTTACCCAAGACCAATTACAACCGGTGTTAAGACCCATACTTTGCATTCAAAACCATTGGTGGCTCCAATGTGATATATTAGCAAGCCTATGGTAAGAGTTTTCTATGCTTTGACCTGAGAGTGCATATAGACTTTACACCCTAAACACTTTGAGCGTATTTTGTGAATCTAATGTGAGGTGTTAAATCCCACCACATGTGGATTTAAAAAAAAAAAAAAATTGTTGAAGTGACTAGACTTGTGTTGAATTGTAGAGTTAGAAGAAGGAATGATGATGAGAACCAATTCATTAACTTGAGCTAATTAATGCTTGAGGACAAACATTGTCCAAGTGTGGGGGATTTGATAGGGTGCATAATTGTTATTTTATTAGTTATTCTTCTTCTTAATTCAATGACTTTAAATGCTCAAATTTTGAATATTAATCATATTTTATGTTTTGTGAATTATGTGAGGAGTTGAGATCAATTGGACTCAAATATCACAAATTGGGAAGAAGAAATTTGGAATTTAAAAGCACACAATCAGAGGAGCACTTGACATATGGCGTGGGCACGCCTTATTATTGTGGAAGTCAGCTGTCTCAAATTATTAAGGGGCTTTACACAATCTTGTTGCATAAAATTAAAGGCCCAGTTATTGAACCTAGACTAATTTCTCGACTGCACACGTTAGATGAAAAGGGTTGACATATATATTTAAGGAAACAAGGCACCACAAAGAAAAAAAAAAGAATTATAATTGGAAATGATTAAAGTAAGGGAAGAAAAGGGAATATTCAAGGAAAGAAAAGGGTTGGAGATTGCTGGGACACAGACTTGACGTGGAGAAAGCAAAAAAAAAAAAAAGACAAGGAAGGAGAGACATTTTTGGCTGGGGAGTAGAGAATTTGCTGGAGAAAAAGAGAAGAAGCCACGGCCACATGTTTTCATTCAAGAGTTTGATTTCATATTTATTATTATTATTATTATTATTATTATTATTATTATTATTATTATTATTATTATTATTATTTTTCTTTTAGTTTTTATTTTCCAAATGTTTATGGGTAGCTAAGAATTGTGAGATCTAATTAAATTTAATTATTCATTTAATTGTTCTCTATTTATATGTCTTTTGCTTGTGAATTGAAGTTGTTATTTTGATTGATTAATTCAAAGTGCACGTTGTTTTAATCGTCTAAATGATACTTGGTCAATTAGGAATCTAAATCCGTAATTGTTTAGATTTTCTAATATAAGTGACAAATAACATAGTTAATTATAGATTTTTGACTCATGTTATGAAGGCATATAACCTAATTTAAATAAATCACGCGTGTGAATTTGTTGGTTAGAATTGATTGTCTCTCTAAAAATTAATGGTATTGGTAAATTAAATCCTACGATCGTATCTAGGATTGTTTATTGATTAGGGAAATAATCAACGAGCGTCTCTTGATTATCGATAAAGTAAGGAGAGATATGTTGTTAGATCGTATCAATGACCATAACAAATTTAGAGAATGATTTAAGAACTTTATTCTTGCATCCATGATCAATTCTGTGAATCAATACTGAGATTATATCTTGGGCTGGATATTTGTTTAATTTGATATTTTTAAAATTTTAATTTCGCACTCGTTTATTTAAAAATTGATTTTACATTCAAAATTCAAAATCCCCCCTTGTTTTTAATTCATTGCTTTTAGTTTTCCCAAAAAATTAAATATAACCAATCCCCGTGGAATCGACCTTGCTCACCACTATTGCAATTTATTTTTATGAGAGTAAGAAAATAATATTATTTGTTGGATTCGACACCTATCAATACTTCGTTTTTTAGAGAAAGAAAAATATAATGGATTTGAGAGATAAATGGGTTTGAGAGGGATAGGATGATAAAAAAACTCGAAGGACCTGAAACCCACGAATTTGCATAAATGAGCCAGGTAACAAATGGTTACTTAGAAACAATACTTGATTGGGTTCCTAGAACGAAGGATATTCGATTGAGAGATATCACTAGCTTCGTCAGAACAACTGATTCAAACGACTTAATTCTCAATTTTTTTGACAAGTGAAGTCGAGGCTGTTCTCCAAAAAAAATTTAAACCAACTCCTCAAATTTCGATTTTAAATTAGTCCATATAACTTTGACATTAACATTAAATTTGTAATACTTAAAAAGTCTCTTACTACAGCTAAATTGACCTATAAATAGACCCTAGGTCTATTTGACTTTAAAAATAGACTATGCGTCAATTTCGCATCAGTGGTAATCGACCTACAAATAAACCAAATGTCTATTTTTTCCTATTTATAATACACTAGCATAAACAGTAACTATACCAAAAATTGACATGGAAAATTGAGCATAAGTATATTTAGCATCAGCGGTAACTATTCCAAAAAATTCAACTTCCAAGTCATTCACAACCCAAAAATTTCGATTTTAAATCACTCCATATAAATGAAATTAACATTAAATTTGTAATATTGTGAAAATTTTAAAATCTTTTACCATAAAATGAAAAAAGCTTTCATAGAGTACATACCTCAACCTTCGAGGTAGCCAATGTGGGATTTTTGAAATAAACACAGTTCATAATCCGATTGTGTTCACAAAATGGAGGTTTCCAATGTATGGTTTTTGAAGAGAAAAGAAGAGAGGAGAGATAGAAGGTCGGATTCTAACCTTACAAGAAGAGAGCCGTTGAAGGAGGAAGAGGTGGAGATCAAGGGTTCTAGCTTCGTTTTTTAGAGACGGAGAAATATAATGGGTTTGAGAGATAAATGGGTTTGAGGGGGATAAGGATGACAAAAAAAGTCGAAGGACCCGAAACAATCTGCCCCGAAAATTTCCCGCGACCATAGGGTCCGCGGGGTGGGTTTTTTGCCCAGCGGAATATTTCGGGGTGGACCCGCCCCACCCCGCCCCGTGACTCGATTTTTTTTTTTTTTTTTTAAATTGGAATGAGAAACTAAAAAAAAAATTGAATGAGGTCCAGTAGAATTGAACCTTGGTGGGATTTAGGGGTATGAGAATACACAACCACTATACTATTATGTTGTTTATTGATTTTTTCCCTTTAAATATATACATATTATCTTTAAAGTTCAAATTTAAAAACTCCAACTAGTTCGACACCTAAGTTTTCACCTAAAATTTCATTACCAATTAAAAAAAATTATTATTTTTTCGTCATTGGTGGGGCGGGGCGGGTAGGTCGCCCCGACCCGCCCCACCCCACGAACAGTCGCAAGGCGGGGTATAGAGCTTTCAGGTTCGGGGCGGGGCTGCTCTGACTTGCTTCGAACCCGACCCATTGCCATCCCTAGAGAGGGATAGGGTCTCTCGTTTTTTTGAATTGACAATGGTGTTTTAGGTAGTTAATTCATATATATTGGTCAATATTTTAAATTTGACTTGTTATTTTAAGTATTATACCAAAAAAAAGTATGTCAAGTCAAAATAGGTCTTTTCCCAAATTTGCTCTTATTTAATTTCATATTTTAATAATACTTAAATTTTATAAATAAAAAATAAAAAATAATTATAAAAATATTGCATTTATTAAAAAACTTTAAAAAAAATGCATCTTATCTATTATATTAAAAAAGGATAGTTAGAGAGAATTTCCCGCCCAAGAATTTGCCAAAAATTCCCACTCACAGCTTTTTTTTAAAAAAAAAAAAAGTGCAATCTAGCCGTAGAATTGACTGTCAAAAAGATTCCTGATTTTTTGAAAAAGGGAGCCTTCATCTACACAGCAAAACCGCTTGCAAAGGTTTTGTATAATCTTAATCTTAATATATGTAATAATAAGATAGCTGGCCAAAGTTTTCCTGCCAAAATTGCTGACATCATTTTTTTTTCGGTCAAAATATGACATTTATTTGTTTGACTTAAGATTATTAAATATCAATTATATCAGCATCATTGAATTGATACTAATTCCCCACTACACGAGAATCGGTGCATTTGTACTAATAAATTGTTTAATCAATTCTATAATACATTGATTCATTAGTTGGATCATTTTTATATGGATTTCAAGAACAAATTATGTAACATTAAAAAAAAAAAAATCCTTTTGTGAAATAGAATTTTTTATTTTTATTTTTATTTTTTTAATATCATTATCATATTTTGACATTACTAAAAATATCTACAAAAATATTATTTGTAACGTTGAGCAACATTAACGCAAGAAATAAAAAATATTGTTATTTTCCATAAATAAATTTAATGCACGTGCAATTCATTTTCATGTATTGATTGATGTTCTGCACGATTTAATTGGAAAGTTTAAATATCCTAAATTTTAAGGATTGATATAATAAAGTCCAATAAAGAAATTATTTCTATTCATTCTTTGGGAAAACATTTTTTTTCCTGTAATCATTCTTTGAATTATGTTTGACATTCATTAATTTACATCTCATTTTTTTTCCTGTAATCATTCATTATTTTATTATTATTATTTTTTTGAAAGTTTAACTTTTTTATATTTTACTTCAAATATTTTGTACATATTTAATACCGTACATCGCACAGGTGATAGATCTAGTTACAAGTAATACAAACTATTCTGTTAATGAAAATAATAATCAAAATATAAGTAACATAAATATTTTTAATTTATATATTAAAATAATATTACCAAGGGACGTCGACATAGATGGAACAAATAAATTTTGCATTGAAAAGTGGAGGGCAAAATGGAAAAATAAAAACTGTAAATCCAACGCCAAATGAACAATGAAACTCCAAATATGGAGTACTAGCAACTCTACTTTTGACGTAGTGATTTGAAGTCCGGTCCATTTTAGCGTAAAACTTCAAAATATATAGGGTTGAGTTGGTGATGTCCTAATGTGGAAATATCGCGGAAAGAGAAATAAATCTTATGTATTCTTTCCCAGTATATATAGTGTAGCTTCAACTGAATGTCCATGGAATCCAATGATTCTCATTAATTAGAATCAATTCATCATGTTATACAACGATTTAAATTAATACAGTTTAAGCTCATGGCTACTACCATGATAAATTGCCAAAAAACAAGAAGACAATGTTCATCACGTAAAGATGACAGCCATTAAGTAGCTTATTGGATACAAATTAATTAATGAACAAGAACTATTATTATTATTATTATTATTAGTCCTCATCGGTGATTTATAGCCGTGTTTTTCTTTAAAAAAAGACAACAAAAATGGAAACCACTTGTAATTAATTAATGTGTATTTTATTCACAGAAAACCCAGGTCCATTAGTTCTTCATTTTCCAGAATCATGATGATTTTGGAGTGCCAATCTTAAGATCAAGTCCAAGGTCCATTCCATTGTAGGCAATGGGTGCATACATCCATAGATCATCAGAACTCAAAAGCTGCAGATGCAGAAATTGTAAACCCGGCCAGCATTAGGATATGAACGATCATTTATTTTTCCAACTTAAATTTGAATAAACCCTGATTCATCCATCTCAATAGGAAGAGGAATAAAATATGGGAATATTTTTTTACCTTGATCTGAAGTTGCAAAAATTTCACGTACTGGACAGCTTCTTCAAGCATTGTGCTGATATCAACCTACCAAAGTAAAAGACATTGTTACATTAGTTTGTTGTTATAAAGGAGTTCTCGCGATTTGTCTTATGATGTTTCGTTCAACTGTGCTTACCTTAGTTCCGTTAGGGACGATGTTCTGCAAGATTTTCAATCTGTCGTTTATTCTTTCTCTTCTTTTCTATAAAATGGGAAAAAGAAAATGATCATCGGTTAAATATGTATTTGGTCGACAATATATTTACATTATAGAACAAAACAAAGACTTCATATTCTTTTATAATTTCCACGGAAATTAAAGTTCATTTCTTTCACGTGGGAGATCAGATCGAGCTTAAAGAAATAGCGAACGAAAAAGAGTTCAAAAGTAGTTTACCCTAGCATAGAGGCTCTGAGGATCAGTTGCCGATCCCCTACTGGCTCGTGTTTTTCCACTTTCCTTTGAGTTTGAGCTTGAAGCCACTCCTCCATTCAGCTCGTGTGAAGTATTTGATTCATCCTCCGAGCAACAGCTGCTCGACCATTGCCTGTGTAACACATCATTATTCTTATCTTCATCATTATCAAGGTTCGAAACCCTATTCTTCTTCAGGCTCCTCTTGTTCTTTTGGACCTGCATTTTGATAATGACAAAGGAAATAATGTGGTAAATCCTCTATCAAACTGGCAAGCAATGAGGCATATTTAGTTTACCGTACTGACTATATGTATTTACATAGAAATTTTAAGGTCATTTTGGGCAGGTTTCAATCCCTATTGGGGTGTGTTAGGTGAGACCCATCGGGCTCCACTTGACAGTCGGTCTCCACCCGCAATATGGTGGTTAAATTTCACATCAAACAAAGATGTTAACATTTTAAGGTAGAACCATAGCGTTAATATGATATCGGAGTCCATTAATCTTCAACAAACAATTCGATCCGTTAAAACTTAAAAAAAGATAAGCACGCTGATTTTAGGATTGATTTGCTCAAATTAGATACCATCTTTTCAAATATGTTAAGGCATATATAAATCTCACACATAGAATAAAAATGAAAGTATAGACTAACTTATAACGTGTGAGTTATTCCTCTTAACAAGATTAAACAAAGAAGCTTAATTGTACGTATATACTTACTTCCACGGGGTCCGGGGTCTTTTCTTTGGCGTTTCCGAAGAGCCATTGACTTTCTCCTCCTCGCGTGGTTGTGGCGTTGGCATTCCATGCTCCCTTCCGAGCTGCAAAATCTTCCCTTGAAAAAAAGTTTCCAGCAGGTTTTCATTCGACTCTGTACTGTCATTGCTCACTTGCAGGTTCAGGAAGTCATCCCCATTCATGCAATAATCCATCGACATCAAACTGTTATTAGTCGGGAAAATTTGATGAAAATCATCAGGGTAGTTGCTTTGAGAACTCGAAGATGGAAAAAGAATGCTCGTGCCTCCGCGATAACTACTCTCTTGCAGAAAGGAATACATACTAGCATTGTCAGTTTCATCAGATGAGTACATTGTGCTGTCATCAATACCAGAAACTTTCACATTCGATTCACGAGGAAGTGGACAGTTTCTAAGCAATTGTGACATGAAATCAGCCTCTTCCGAGTACATTCCATAAAAGGATCCCCATTCCCCTTCAGGAATAGCTGATCCCACAGGTTCCATTTTTTATTTTATTTTCTTGTTCAATTCTGGAAAATATGAAGGAAGTTAGAAACATATTTATACGTAGAACAATACTAATTAACACGTATGAAGTGGTCCCCACCCGTATTATATAAACGCCGTGGGACCAATACAACTAAGAGAATGCTAATTATTTATGCAATTATGGACAGAATAGCAGGCTGTCGGAACCTTAAAAAAATCATCTCAAGATTGAAAATAAATCATTGTCAATGTATCATGTGAGTTTTCATCATATAATTTCCAATCATTTAATCAAACTATAAAGGATTAACTGCCATAAGTTAGTATCAGATATCAAGAATCACACCTGGCAATCTGGACGTGGG
The DNA here is from genome assembly GCA_963555705.1 of Ligustrum vulgare. NCBI lineage: Eukaryota > Viridiplantae > Streptophyta > Magnoliopsida > Lamiales > Oleaceae > Ligustrum > Ligustrum vulgare. The sequence goes on from OY743174.1 coordinate 50,918,757, forward strand.
TGTCTTTTTCAATATATTAATAGAAGTGTCATCATCATGAAGAAAGATTGATCCCAACAAACATAATATTTTCCAGCTTGGCTCCTGTCTCCATTGCTTCAAACCTGATAATAATTTCTGAAAAGAGCCATTGAACTAGTATTTGGTGAATAACATATTCATTACAGTTTATTGTTATGAACTGATATTACACTTTCAAGGATTGAAAATAATGATTTTGGATTCGGAATAAAATCCCCAATTGAATGAAGACGTAAATATCGACAAACTTAAAAGGATTTGAGTTACCCATCTTAAAAAAATTGACATTTAAGATGAAACCATAAGCGTTAACATGATATCTGCAGAGTTAGATCCAACAAGCAGTTGGACCTGATTAAAACTCAATAAAAAAAGAGTACGCAAATTTCAAAATTGATCTGTTCAAACGAGTCACCATATTAAAAGGACATGCTATAATAAAATTTCAATGCAAACATTGACCAACTTAAAAGAAGTCTTAACACATGATGTTTTGTAGATTGATTAAAGATACAGAATAAGTCCTAATCTCTATTTTCGAGAGCAATAATAATATAAAAATAACCGAAAATTACATATTTGTGCTACTTTCCCTCTATGTGAGAACTATGTTCATGTTGGATATTGGTTAATAAATCGAGAATTGAAAATCGATTAAAGTGACTTTGTGTCGACTTCGGCCTAATACTCAAAAGCTCGACTCAATCCGTTTAGGCAAAATTGTTTGCCACTTCGCAAAATCCACGAGTGGTTATGTATTTACCATTGGAGGTGGAGCCGTGTCCTGAAAATCGTCTAAGCAAACGTGTATTGCTCGATCCACGATGGAATCTGAGTTTATTGCGTTAGACAAAGCCGGTGAAGAAGCAGAATGGCTTCATAATTTTCTTGAAGAAATTCCATGTTGGGAAAAGCCGGTTTCTGCGATTAATATACATTGCGATAATCAGTCGGCAATTGCAAGGGTACAAAACAGTATGTATAATGGCAAGTCTCGACATATCCGTCGGAGACATAATACCATTAAACAGTTAATATCGAATGATATAATCTCTATTAACTATGTGAAGTCAAAAGAAAATTTGGCTGATCCTTTGACGAAAGGACTTACAAGAGATCAAGTATACCATCTTTCGAGGGGAATGGGCCTAAAGCCTATTGAATAGAATTACTATGACGGAAACCTAACCTTGTAGATTGGAGATCCCAAGATCTTGGTTCAATGGGACAACTAAGTCATAAATGATTCGGAATAAAGCACTTATTCTCATTCTTAAAATTTAAAGTGTTATGTAAAATGTGTATAAGGATAAATATACATATATACTTTTAATGATTCATAACCTTAAGATAGAAATGTATGAGATCACCTATATAAGTGTGAAGTGGGGCCGCTTCTACGAGAATTCGAGGCTTAATTCTCTTAGAGCACTTATGAAACCAAGAGTAGTCCAGGGCCAAAATGGACTCAACCATGAGAACCGAATAGGTTAGACAAGTCATGGTGTTGGTACAGTTGTTTGGTTTTACACAAACGGCTGGATGGTTCAAGACATCGCGTTCACCAACTAGCCTAGTAAATCCGATTGTATTCAACTAAAGAAGGTTCAAGGCCACAAGCTACCTATCTTGATGCTATGACTTGTCGTCGTGTACTCCATTTGTTAGAGTCTGCATTCCATTTGCATTGCATTCACATTGTGTTGCGCATATCGAGGAATTTCCATTCATGTGGGGGATTGTTGGATATTGGTTAATAAATCGAGAATTGAAAATCGATTAAAGTGACTTTGTGTCGACTTCGGCCTAATACTCAAAAGCTCGACTCAATCCGTTTAGGCAAAATTATTTGCCACTTCGCCGCTTCGGGGCGCACAAACGGGGATCGACCTGCCGGTCAGGTCACGGGGGTCGAGGGGGCAACGCCCCCGAAAGAGAATTTTGATTTCTCTGCATGTATTGAAGGGTATATTTGGCATTTCGAAAACCAATATCGGATGAATGAGAAATTACGAAAAATGACGAAAATCAGGTCAAAATGTTTGAGCGTGCGACCGCACGGTTGGTAATCCGTGCGACCACACGTCAATTTCATTTTCAGGTTTTTAAGTTAAAACCGTGCTGCCGCACGGTTGTCCGGCCAGGAGGTGCCTTTTCACAAAGGTGCATTGTTTGGAAAGGGTGCATGGTTTGGCCTTAAACCATTTCGTCCACACCCTTTCATGGTCTATATATAGGACCCTTTGGGTGTCCTATTCCTCACTTTTATATGCAAAACATCTCAACATCCTCACTTCTCTCCAAAATCAAATCATTTCATTTGTTTTGATATTCTTTTATTGCATCATTTGGAGTACATAAGACAAATTTGGTTCGTTGTACTTGTGTTTTGGAGTGCTATAAACACAAGTGAAGCCGTTGTATCTTGGGAGTCGATTGCCGTTATCCGTAAGCACCGTTGCGGGGCAAATTCGACTTAAGGACAAAGAGTCCAACTCTTGCCTTGGCTTTGTCCTTATTCTTCTTCTTCTTTTTGTTTGTGTTTCCTTGCCGTTACTCTATCCAATTTTCGGCTTGGATTTACAAAACCATCATTTTCATTATTTGGCGTCACTATTCACAAATCCACCCAACAGTTCACTGGACAGGTTTTCATATAATGGACTAATAGAGAGATATGAGTTTTTCCTCGTGCGTTTCTTGCCACAAAATGACCTTTCTAAAAGAACCATGCTACATGTACACTTTTTTTATACATTCATTCACATGAGGTGGGGCCCGATCACAGGGGATTAAAAGAAAATAATGCATCCCATATGAGTGAGTGTACAAGAAGTTTAATTCTTTCTAAAATACTTAAATATTAGGACTGTCTAATGTCAATATGAACTACCTAATCTACCCGTGAAAGAAAGTTTTACTCGCAAGAAAGAGACGTAAAATGGCATCACATTAGAAATCTATAATCAAGTGGCATAAATTGTTAAATATTTTGTCGAAGTTTATTATATTAGGCACGAAGAGAAGAATTACATGCATTTAATATATATATCATTATTCACTAATTAATTGGTTTTTCAGAATCCAACAGCAGATATTATATGAAGAACTCTCCTTTAATACTTTCGAAATGTAGGATCATACCCAAGAAGACAGTATAACCTATTTGCAAACATCTGCTAATTAAACTTAAAAAGTAAATAATCTCTGAATATTTCTTTCTTTATGCAACAAATGAACTTAACTTATATCCACCTTGCCCAAGAAAGGGTAGATACATTGTTGATGACTAAACTTCATTCCTTTATGTTGGTCACTATTCCAGTCATAATCAATAATTTCGACTAATGAAAAAGATGATGTGATCGTTACTAACAACTAGAGGACATGTCAACTGATAAATGTTGGAGATTCACAAATACCGACAACAAAGAGAGATTGTAGGTTTGAATCTTCAGATTTTTCATAAGTTCGAATTTGCTAGACACTTTGTTAGTCCAATGGGTAATACCTTGACTCTGGCCAACTTGTGACATAATCTGTGATGTACATCATTTACCGATCCTCAAGACAAGGGCGGTGGAGGTGCCTAAGGTCGGAGTTCAACAATTTTTTTTTTTTTTTTTTACTTTATTCCTCAAATTAATGTAAATGGAAACGTTAACAAACTTTGCAACACGATAACCGGAAATGACTTACAAATTTTGTAGCACGACCAAAAAAAGCATATCAAATAGTGGTGTAAAATTGAGTGTAAATTGGTATCTCTAAAATTACTTTAACATTCTCATTTATATTCTTATGGATCTAAATCTAAATTTTCCTCCAGTAAAAAGATCTAAATCCTTTTTTTTTTTTGCCTCTAATGGATGTAAAAAAATATGTAAATTTACATCTCTTTAACATTTTCGGCCAAAAAATGCAAAATGAAACAAAGATTTGAAATCTAACTAAAAAAATGATAAACAAAGATCTGATTGCCACAAACATACTACCTATGACCCTAGATTACACCAAGACCAAAGGAAAGGAAAAACTTTGGCGGGCGGGGTGGGGTGGGGGATATAAACAAAACAATATGTCAAGAACTGAAATCTTGATATTAATTTCCCGTCAGAATACAGAACCCTTTCATGCATACGAATATACACAGAAAAATGAATAAACGGATACTTGAACACTGTCTAGGGTTTAGCAATATGTCCACCCCAAGATTCCGGCGATGTTTGCTCTTCAAACACGCGTCGAATCAAGATTCACTCAAACTATCCATATTAATATATACATTATTATTCTATAAATGTTATGGAATCGTTTGAGCCGGCCAATGTTGCACGATCTTCATTAGTAAACTGAACAAGAAGATGTATATATAAAACATGAATAATTCATGTAGAAACACCATAATTGCAGTTCTTTAAGTACTTAAATAGGAATGAAATCATAGATTTTGGCGAAGAAATAAACCCTATGAATATCAGATTAGATTTTTGTCTGTTGGGGTGTAAGGAATATTATAGGCAGGGCTGCACGTTTGAGTTTCCGGTCAATTCAATTCAATTATCAATTTTCCATTTTACTATATATTTTGGGTTGCATTATTAGATCTAACTACCAAAAAATATTGTTACTGAAAATATTATAAGTATTCAGAAAACCTTTCATAAGAGAGAGGGTCCAAAATTCCCAAATTTTAAAATAGTGACATATTAAGAAACTTTGAAGTTTTTATTTTATTATCGTTGATTTTGATGTCCAAAAATGTGTTGCTTGTGTAGCAGAATAAATTTAAAATGAATAGAACAAAATAGTAAAATCGACTTAAATTATGCTTACAAGACATAATTTATATATCACTTTTCTTCCTCGAAATTCTATCTATCATTCTCAAATTTTCTGTCTCACGGTCCACAAATTAATAAATTAGATTAGATTGAAATATTTTTTAAGACAGTTTAGTTTTTATTTTTACAATGATAGTGACAAAGCGTGTACAGGGAGTAGGGTTAGAATTGATTGATTAATACTTACCCTTGTTTTATGTCCATTTTAAAGAAAAAATAATATTTTTGGTTAGTGATTTTTTGGAAAATATATGGTTAAAAAGTAGGAAAAAAATTTTAGATTTACGTGCAGAATAATTTATAGTTGAAAATGAGTATGAAAACGTACCAAACAAGGGCTTATAAGTAGACTTGGAGACTGTTTGGTGTAAGAGAAATTAGAAAAAAAAAAAATTGAATACATGGTTAAAAATTATTGAAAAGTATATAAAGTGGTGGGGTTAAAAATGAATTTGAGGAAAAAAATTGTTGAATTTCTCCTTAACCAAACATGAGTACCTTAATTAGTACAAATAGCTGCAGTACAGCACAATACGTACTTGATAGTAGAGATTAACCAAAACTAATTATTTTATTGAGTTCCTAATTAACCGTTCATATGGAACTAATCGACCCAATATTCTATTCATGAAAGCAAAATGATGTAAAAGACTTGAGCTAGTCCATTTAATAAAATTAGTTTATTTAGTTATAGAATATCAATCATAATATGATATTAAGCTAGCAACTTGAGGTCTAAAGTTCAAATGAACATTCGAAATCGAAGATTAGTGTACTAAAACGAATCACAATCTTACGAGAAAATGTTAAGGGTGAGCTTCACCTTAAATATAGGAGTATATATCTTCAATACATTTTATTGATTGCTATTTGGGTAATCTAAAGTTAAAAGACTTTTAGTCTATTTAGCAATTAGGGGCAGGCTAGAATTTTTTTTAGGACAGTCGAAAATTAATCGAGATTGAGGGCAAAGGCTGCCCCTATATTTTATTTTTTATTTTTTATCTTTATAAATAAAAAAAGAGGAAAAATTAATTTCACAAATGACAAATAAACAAATTCTAACTTAACATCCACTCTATTTTTAGGATCGGTGGGAAGTTATGTAATATTAACATCTATTCTATTTGAAGTCCCCTCAACATTTTCTTCAACTAGAATTTTTTTTTAAAGGTTCGACAAAATTTTTTCCTTCTAAATAAACAAGTTATAATTAGAGACTCACAAATGAACACAAACCCCTCAAACATTATTATTCAAATCAATTAAAAAAATTCAAATCAATATGAGTAGAAGACCAATATGCTAATTGCTCAAAACCTAAAATCAATTAATTAATCAAATCAATTAAAAGAAACCTCGAATCAAATTCATCTAAACTAATCAATGTGCTCAAGAACCTCAAATTAGATTCATTAAAATTTAAATGATTCAAACCAACCAAAATATGCTCATTGCTCAAAACCTAAAATCAAATTAATCAAATCAATTAAAAAAAAAAAAAAACCTCAAATCAGATTCATCTAAACTAACCAATGTGCTCAAAAACCACAAATCAGATTCTTTGAAATTTAAATGCTTCAAACTCACCAATATGAAGTTGAACTTTTAAGATTGAGTTTCAAGTCTTAATAACATAATCAATTTCTTCGATTGAACAATGTCTTCTCGTCATCATTTCATTGTATGTTTAGCTCGTTAATTTAAACATACAAAAAAGTATTAAAAAGTTATCTTGTTCAATTTAACATACCATAGTGTAATATCACTAACAAAAATATTAATGGTTAGTCTCATGAAACACACACTACATAACACAACTATAGAATAAATATTGGTAACTTTTCAAGAACTTAAAGGACCAAAGCCCAGGTCTCGTGCATCAAACACGGTTATGAACTCCATATTCAAATAGTGAATGCAATTGCACAGTCTGGAAATAGATATTTGGAGATTTTTAAAAAGATTAATTTATAAAATTGAGATTCTCATGCATTAATCAACAGATAAACATCTATTTTCAGCCTTTAATAATGTATGATTTTAAATATTATTGTTTTCAATATTCAGACAGCCATATACACATTTCGCTAAGTTAAGATTTTGAATGTTGAAACTGTCTATTACTATATAATATATGCATTATTTTACGTTATACTAGAACGATGATGTGACAATTTTTATTTTTAAATTTACTATATACATTTTAGGGAAATTGAATGAAAATTGTCAAAAAAATTCACGTACGAAGCTAATCTAAAAAATACTGAATTAATTAGTATCAACTTGTCCAATTTTTATTATAAAACCCTCTTTTTCTTTTTATAAATTTAGTTAAATATCGAATACATTTTTTCAATAAAGTTTATGTGAAATTTTTCAAAATTGAAAATACCAAAGTTGAACTCAAAACATGCAGTTTCTTTGATGCTATGCCTATATTAAGTTACCTTGTATGATAACTGTTAAAGAATAAAGTGTTGTAAATATTATCTGTATTAGTGAATGATAATTGTATCCTCGTAACCCTAGTTATAATTACTTTGTATATCCCTTTCTTCCCCTATATATATGGAGCTCTGGTTCATAATAGAATATACAAGTTTATTGGTGTCTCTACTTTTCTCTCTTTTTCTCTCTAGTTTATAACACGTTATCAGCACGAATCTCTACCAAATTGAGTTAAAATTTTCTTTTTCAAAATCTCATATATCAAAATATTAATTAGATGGTAAAATCATATGCACCGAAATTAATTTGGTGACATATGAAATTTTTTATTACTATTCAATTGCAATTCACATCTATTCATTACGATGTTGTTCATTAGCATTTGCGGCTCATAAATCTGAATCTGATTTTCTCCAACCAATTCGACAGATTTTGATCTTTATATTGATAATTCATTATCTTGTTGCTCCTGAAGTAGTACAACAATATATATTAATATTCCAGAAGAATATTAATATGGGTGTTTAATTTATATATTATTGTTGATTTTTTTTTTCATTACGTTGTTGCTCCTGAAGTAGCGCAACTGTATAATTAATATTCCAGAAGAATATTAATATGACTATCATAAATAATTTGTTGTTACTCCTGAAGTAGCGCAACTGTATATAATTAATATTCCAGAAGAATATTAATATGACTATCATGAATAGTTTGTTGTTACTCCTGAAGTAGCACAACTTTATAATGTTCAAGAAAGATTATTATTTGCTCCATAAGAGCATAAATTATAATTGTCAATATTCCAGAAGAATATTTGACCTATTATTGAAGAAATAATAGAAAAATACAACATGCTCCCGAAGTAGCATATATATCGAAGAATATTGACATTTTATTCTTGAATAATAGCAATTTTAGATTTATAATTATTCCAAAAGAATAATTCATTATTGCTTTTGAAGTAACGCAATAAATAATTAATATTCCAGAAAAATATTAATTGTAAATTTATCTATTATACATAATTTGTTGTTACTCCTGAAGTAGTACAACATTATAATTAATATCCTAGAAGGATGTTATTTGCTCCTGAAGAGCATGAATTATGATTTTCAATATTCTAGAAGAATATTGATTTATTATTTCTTTTGGAAGAATCGAAATAAATTCGTTAAAGTATACATTGTTCCAGCAAATTATTATTGTTATTATTTTTTGCTCTTTCAATTTTGTCATTGGAAATCACTATATTATTTTGAATTCTCAAATACATTATTAGATTTGATTCTACTATATATTAGTTATATATCTAATTTTTATATATGAAATTCACGTGCATGTTTAGTATCTTTTGCATATTGGTAAAAGATTTAGTCAATTTTGTTAACTTCTATATATGGAGATTCTTTTTCCTGATATATGTTTGGTAATTCATTTTTATATATAAATTCATATTATGTTTATATGATAATTAATATTCTTTAAGATGATTAAATATTTGTAGATGTTCATTCATAAATTCCTGATATTATGTTCTTTAGGACAACAATAGTAGTATTCTAGAAGAATATTACTTGCTTGTCATGAGCAGTATATTACAATTTCAATATTCCAGAAGAATATTGATCCAATGCTCTTGAAGAAGCATAATTTAAAATATGTTTTAAACGAATATGGTGTTGGTGTTCTCGAATAAACACAATTCACATTAGATAAATATTCCAGAAGAATATTTTAACGTCACTCGTGTAGAGTACAAATATTGTTGGCTTGAAAGGAAGAATGAATAATTAATATCAATATTCCAGAAGAATATTGACTTATTATTCTTGAAAAATTGCAATTTTAGCAATATAATTATTCCAGAATAATAATTCGTTATTTTGCTCTTAAATTGCACAATAGATATCAATTATTGTTATAATTGAATGAGATTCGAATCAATATTCCAGAAAAATATTGCGTTATTGCTACATTTCAATATTCTAGAAGAATATTATTTTGTTGCTCAAGTGATAAATACTGCATTCTTTTTCGCAAAGAAATTCGAATTTATTAATAATCCAGAAGATTATTATGATATAGTCTAATATATAGTTGTGATGATTCCTGAAGATTTATAATTTTATCTCATATGAAATATAATATTGGAATATAATTTGCTCTCGAAAAGCCCAATATTATGAGATATGTTATTAATTTGATATTACAAAATTCTGGAAGAATATTGACATATTGATTTTTGAATGAGTAATAAAACGTGCTTTTCGAAGTAGCATTGTTTCGAAAAATATCTCATTTGAGTTCATGTTTATCTCTAAAGGAAAACATATAACTTATGTCATAAGGACATTGATTAGTTTGACTACTTGAATAATATATGATTATATCTTATATTGAACCAGAAGTTCAATTTAATTTTATTATTTGGCATGACCAGTTGGACCATCACTGGATCAATAATGATGCGAAATTAAAATTGATACTCAATGAAGAACCAGAAGATTCTTCAATTCAATCATATATGATGTTTGTTCTCTTTCATGAAATTTTTCATTATCACTAGCTAAAATAGGGATTAAATTTCCTATATTTCTGAAAATTAATTGGGGTGATAAATGGGGACCCATCATCCTCCACGTTGATCATCTAAATATTATTTGTATCTAATAGATTTGATACATGTACTAGATGATTGAATGGCGTTCGCAACCTGAAGTTTGCGAAATTATTGCTCAAATTATGAATTATGATCATGATTTTCAGATTATATAATCAAGAATGTGTCTTGATAATGCTAGTGGACAAGAATCTCAACATTTTAAGAAGTGTTAGTTGGGATGTCGATAAATAGTTTAACATTTTTGTTTGTTAAAAGCCTCCAATTAATTTAATTGAGAACAAAATACTTCCCTTTTTGTTTAGGGAATTCTATTACGCATCATGCCAATATCATAGTTCTCCCTATTATAATTGGCTTATGGTTAGAGCCTAATTTTTTCATATAATTTTTTAATAGTGCAATTGATCCACCACAATGCACTGATATGGGAAATAAAGAATGTTGAGAAAAATGCGTTGTTTGAACATATATCCCAAATGAGTGATATTTTACAACGTCGAAAAAAAAAAGTTATTGTCAATTTGATTGGACAATTTCTTCAACATTAGGGGGGAATAGCTTAAAATCAAACAAATGCATCATATTATGTTATATATATCCTCGCGATTAATAATACGAACCAGAAATTCGATTGAAAATATGAACGAAACGTTCAAAGATAACATAATTACAAGATGCATAAGAGATTAATAAAATCTCATGCTCTATCTTATATTGATATGTAGCACGCCTGAAGCGTAGCGATATTTGATTCGAATAAAGATCCTCAAATAAATAAAAATAGAGCAAATGATTATAATGGTCTTATTGAGGAGGCATATACTCATGAGAGAGTATTTATTGACATAATTAATTGTAAATCTCTAGAAGAGGTTCAAGTACTTGAAATATTGAAAATTGAGATCTCTATAGTTATGTCTTGTGGGGAAAGAAATCAAATTGAGATGATAATTGTGTCGACACACTTTTTAAAGCACTTATGCAAAAGAAAATTGCAAAGCTAGCCGCATCATAATTTGAATGATAGCGAGGATAATAAAAGAAAATATGTCGAAAAAAATCGACATAAAAATAGTTGGCAAAAGTATGAATTCAGGCTAAATTAAATTTATTACAAAACCTGAAGTTTTGGGACCTGAAGTCCAAACGCATAAAAGTGTAAAGCCAGTAAAATACCTATAGGTATAGTCGTAATACATAGAGATGGCAAAAAAATCCGATCCGCCCCGTCGATCCGTCGACCCGATCCGATCCGATCCGAAAAAATCCCGATCCGTGGATCGACGGATCGAAATTTTTGTGATCCGCCCCGATCCGAAAATTCACGGAGCGGATTTGGATCGGGGCTGATCCGATCCGCCCCGATCCGCAATCCGAAATTTTTTTTTAATATAATTTTTTTATCATGTATAAAAATCTAATATTATAAGTTTTGTAGCAAACTTTAATTTTTGAGAATAACCTGCAATCTTCGCATTTTAAAGAAAACACATTTTTCATGTTCTTCATTTGAAGAAAGAATTACAATAAGTGATGGCAAAAAAACTCGATCCGTTGAATCGGCGAATCGGCCTCTATACGTCTCGTTTCAATAAAATAAATAAAATTTAATAAAAAAATAAATTTTCTAAATTTTTTATAAAAGATTTAATTTAAAATATATTTAAAAAATTTAAAAAAAAAATTTTTTTGGCGGATCGGTCCACGGATCGGTGGACCGATCCGCCCCGATCCGAACCCGATCCGCCCCGACCCGACCCGAAATTTGACGGATCGCGGGGCGGATCCGGATCGGGCAAAAAAATCTCGGGGCGGGGCGGATCGGGGTCCGATCCGCCCCGTTGCCATCTCTAGTAATACACGACTTGTTGTGCAACAAATGTTTCAAAGATCTGGCATAGATACAATATTTTATTTACCTGAAAATGAATAATAAGTGCCTATAAATATATGATTATTAGAAATGTATATAATGAAAAATGATTTACTCTGATTACTAGCTTGCGCTCTTTGATGTACCAATGAGTGATATCAAAATGTATGATCATCAACTCGGTACGTTGGGAGTATTCTTTGAAGTACCAATGAGTGAGATTAAAAGGGTAATCAATATCTCGATACTTTGGGATTGCGGTGAAATAATTAGAGAAAATCTATTTGAAATATAGGAATCGTTACCTATCTAAAGTTTCACGACTTAAATTTGGTGGTAGCAATTTGACAATTGCAATGTGAAACATATACGATGCTTGAAGCATACAGTATAATCCTTGAAGGATTAAATATGTTTGAAATATATAGTTCAAGTTTTTAAGAAACTTGTTTGATCAAAGTATAAAGATACTTTGCTATCTGAATATATCATATGCCTTTAATAGATTCAATTTCCAATGGAATGTGATTGATAATATGAAATTAGATTACATGAAGAATGATACAAATGACTCTATATGACAAAGTGTTGAAATTGAGACGTACCATTACTATGAATAAAAATCGTGGCAATTGATTTTCAATATACAAATTCATGGTTAATTATTCACCTGAAGTGAATAAGTTAATTGTTCATTGAAGTGAATAAGTCACTTCCAGATTTGAGAACTGCATTAAATGCATTGATGAATTTTGATTATAGAACATGGCTCGATGTAGCATGTTCAAATAATTGGAAATATTTTATAGTTCTTCAAGTTCAAATGAATAATTGAATTTATATTCGAAGAACAAATAATACAAGACATGCACCATTTATATATGTTTTGTAAACATATTCGATATTGCACAGATTTACAGTTGAAATAATTAAATGCAGTATCAATATAATTGTAATGTTCCAATGAGGGGGAGCTAATATACGCTACACTCTTTTTTTCTTAGCCGAGGTTTTATCCCACGAGGTTTTCCTGGCAAAGTTTTTAATGAGGTAGCTGTCATCAATATCTATTGATATACTCTCCTATACGAAACTCCTGAAGAGATCAAGATATGAATGATTCAATAGAGATTGAATCAGGGGGAGTAACTATATGGATGATTCAATACATATTGAATCAGGGGGAGTAGCTGTGCTCTTTTTCCTTCGTTCAGGTTTTTTCCCACTGGGTTTTTCTGACAAGGTTTTAACGAGGCAGCATCAAAATACTCCAGAATTTCAACAAATCTACTCAAGTGATAATGAAGTTGATTTATCTACAAAAGCACCATCAACATCTACATTCAAGAAACCAGTTCACAAGATTGAGATACATCAACTCGATGATTTACAACGATCAACACTAGGGGGAGTAGTTGTACTCTTTTTCTTTAACCAAGGTTTTGTCCCATTGAGTTTTCCTGGCGAAGTTTTAACGAGGCAGTATTCATCTTAATACTCCAAGAACAACTGTACTCTTTTTCCTTCATTTGATATTTTTGTCCCATTGGGTTTTTTTCAAACAAGGTTTTAACAAGGCAGATATTTTGTAATATATCATTCAAGGGGGAGTGCTGTAAATATTATCTGTATTAGTGAATGACAATTGTATCCTCGTAACCCTAGTTATAATTACTTTGTATATCCCTTTCTTCCCATATATATATGGAGCTCTGGTTCATAATAGAATATACAAGTTTTTTGTTTATTACTCTATTGTGTATATTATTTATTGTTTACTAAGGCCCTGTTTGATTACACAAAATTTTCCATGGAAAATGGAATATGTTTTCCAATTCTCACTTTTTGTTTGTTTGTTTGACAAAATTTTTCATGTAAAACTTTTTCCGCGGACCCCACTTTTTCTTCCATTTTCCTTGATTTGGTGGAAAAGATTTTCTTTGGGTTTTGATGGAAAAATGTTTTCCATGATAGATGGAAAATGATTTTGGACACGTTTAATCAATTTTGTTGTTGTTAATTGACTTATTTTCTTTCCAAAAAATAACATTATCATCATCAAGTACAAATATATTTAAAAAGTAAAAAAAAAAAAAAAAATTGATTAAAATAGCAAAAAATTACTTTATTTTCCATGAAAAATAATGTCAATCAAACAACAAAAGTTGGAAAATTCCCTACTTTTTCCACCTAGAAAATTAAACCAATCAAACACATTAAACTTCTAATTCCAAATAATTCAATTACCTAGAATTCAATTCCCTGGAATTCATTTTCTTTCCACCCAAATTCCACCCTCGCTATCAAACGGACTTTTCTAAGAAATTTTTTAATATTCGTAATTTTGCATAGTGGACAAGTGCGAAGACGAGTTAGGTAGACCCCCTGGATATCCGTAACACACGCATAGAGGATTAATATATAAGTGTGTTTGATGGTACATTAATGTTTTTCATGAAAAATGCATTTTTCACTCAAATTTTACATGTTTCAATCAAACACAATTTTATTGTCCATAGAATTTGAATTCCACTCATTCACTCACTATTTGACCATATTTCTTTGAATTCAAGGAACCTAAGGGAGTGTATGATAATTGGAATTTCATGGAATTGAAATTCCACCTCATTTTTCACTCTCCAATCAAACACACCCTTAATTCAATGAGCAATTTAGATTTGCTTAGGACCTATTTGAGTGTTTTTATCATTTGTTTTTACTTTTTTTAGAAGAGCTTTTTGAGAAAATTATCTAACTTTTGTTTAAAAACTAATTTTAATATAGCTTCTTACATCAAAAGTGAATAGAGAGGAAATCACATTGGACTATTGATCTCTAAATAATCTTAAAAAATCACTTTCACAGAGTTTGCCAAATGGGTTCGACAACTGTTGAATCTTAAAAACTCATTTTGATTTCTCAAGTCATATCAAATCATTCAAATGGATCCTTAATCTACTAGAGATTGTTGTTTCCTCCCAACTATAAGACTCGGCTAGTCATATATACATTAAGTACTCAACGATGAATTAATATACAACATACAAGTACAACTATGCTAAATTTATTGATTAACCAGTTAATATCCCTTGCCAGCCAACCATTTAACGAACTGATATATTTAGCCCTCGTTTAACTCCCTGTATTTTCAAATTTATTTTAACCACATATCTCATCAATTTTTATCAAAATCTATTTATTAACAAAGCCAAACAAGGACTCAGAACTTGTTTGACATGACGTTTGATAAATTTTATAAAAATACGTCTCTAGTTAGAAGAATTTTTTTAGGTAGCTAATATTGTACAATTATGCTACTAATGCTTGTGTAAGAGGCAAGGTGGGACCACCGGGGGGGTTCAATTTTCTACTCGGCCGATATGTAAAAAGTAAAAGGGGCCACCCCCCCCCCCCAACACTCTTTCTCTCCCTAGGTAATACGTATGGGCGTGGTTCCCTGTGATTCTGATTCCTAAGGAACTGAACCGAACCATTTTGAAAAAAGAATCGTTGGTTGTTTTTGCGAGAAGAACCGAATCGGAACTGAATTGTTCGATTCTTTTGATTCTGATTTTGGTTCTGATTTCCTAAACTAAAATTATCGAACTTAAGCGATGAAACCATGGTAAATTCCGCTGGTAAGAGTCGTAAGATGATAAGGTCATCGACCTTCATAAAAATGCGAATACAACACTTAAAATCCTTGACTTCAAAATATTCACTATCTTCCAAACATTAACGTATCTCCTCATCCACGTGTATGTGCTTCTTCTAAAAATTCTTCAATTTCTGCTCGTAATTTTTCACCTTATTAGGAAACAGTCGAACAAGTCCAGCAAATCCTTGAAAACAAAATAACAATTAATTGTAAGATGAAAAGTGAAGATTTATTGTTTGTTGATTCTTGAAAAATTGACGGCTGAAGGCTTGACTGTTGAAGGCTTGAAACTGAACAACATAACCGGTGAAAGAAAAATAAATTTTGATCTATGATTTTTTGTTTATTACTTGTTTTGTTTATAGTTATTGTAATGTTGAATGAGTTAATAATTGTTGGGTAATTGATATTGACTAATAGACCGGATAACATGCATTAAGATTAAGAATTAATGATTTTTTTCTAATTTATATTTTAAAAAATTTAAGGTAGGTTCATTACTTCAAAAAACTCTTTCTAATTGTGCAATATTAAGTAAACCCGTATTGTAAATTTATGGATGTGATTACGCAATTTATGAGAATTAATTGCCTTCGGGCCCAAATCCACATGTCTTCTGGTATGGACCATTTGCCTTCAGGCCCAGATCGACATGTCTTCGGGCATGAAAATTTATGACTTATGAGATCCACTTGCTTATTGCATGAGAATGAGATATTATGACTTAAGTTGTATGATTATATGTGTTATTTGCTGTACAGTTTATTTAATTTGCGCCGAACCTACTGAGTATTTCTATGAAATGCTCACCCCTATTTTTAAACTTACAAATTGCAGGTTTCGGAGATGGTGGCGAATGAAAGGGCAGTGGTGGCAAATAATAATGAAGCTATATTTTTAAAGTCACGATTCATGAATAGTGTCAACTTATTTATATGTCGTTATTTTAAATATGATATTTAAAGTCATAAACATCGTCAATTTAATTATTTGTCGTTAATTTCTTTGAAAGTTAAGATTTCAACATTTTTATGCATTTATCAAATTTAATTTATTTACTGTTGAAATTTTTCACATAAATATGATGGTTAGAATTCAATTATTTTTCGCAATAAAATTAGATTTAAAGGAGAGGTGACGTCCCGAGCTTCACAGAATTTGGGGCGTTACAGCTTGGTCTCAGAGCAGGTCTACGTTTCTGTAGATTTGCAATTTTTTTTGTTTTTTTGGGAAGAAAAAGAGAGAGAGACTTTTTAAAATAATAATAAATAATGTTTTGACAACTTTTGCCACTGCCATCGTTCGCTCCGCCAACTCCGAAGGTAAATGATTGTATCATGAAGTTTATCTTATATTAATTTAAAGTTTATTTTATATTGATTTCGGATATGTGAGAAATGAAATGTTTTAAGGCTTAGAAGAGAAGGAATGAGAAATTTTTGGTATCCGAAATAAGAAGAAAGAAAACAAGTTTGAGCATAATTTGAAACATTTATTTTTAAATTTTTACGTCCTCATAATTTTAACTAAGAGAGATAGATAAACCCCACCTAATTGGACTTTGCATAATTGGTTTAGGAACATGTCTCGACGTGTAAACAGAAATTCACCGAACCAGACCAACCCCGATCAAACTACCCAAGGGCAAGATCCCACGACTCAGGCCACTATCATTAGGGATTTACTTCGGGCGGTTCAAGACTTGAGACAAACCCCGGCAGGTTCCTCAGTACCGATAATTGAACAATTTAGGAGATACCGTCCGCCCACTTTTGATGGTGGAAATAATGCATTAGCTGTTGATGAATGGCTTCAGACCATCGAGAAGATTTTCAAGCATATATCTTGCCCTGAGAACAAGAAGGTTGTGTGTGCCAAATTCATGTTGGTTGGTAGGGCTAGTTTCTGGTGGGAATCTGCATCTTGAATCAGGACTCCAGCCCAACAGGAGGCTTTAACATGGGCCGAGTTTAAAGAATAGATTCGAGACAAGTTCTTTCCTCAAGCTCTCCGGGATGCTAAGGAGTCAGAATTTTTTCGTTTATGTCAGGGAGAACTAGAAATTATAGAGTATGAGAAGAGGTTCGAGGAGTTTTCCGGCTATGCTCCTCATCTGGTGGAAACGGAAGAAAAGAAAGCCCGTCGCTTCGAGCGGGGGTTACGCTCGGATATCCGTCAGATTGTTAGCTCCCACGAGCTCCCTACCTATCGAAAGGTAGTAAAGAAAGCTCAGACCGTAGCATATGCTAGCATGCAGTATGGTGGACAGAGTTTTGAAAAGGAACAAGGAAAAAGAAAATGGCAGAACCAAAATCAGAGTCAGAACCCGAACGAGAACAATGCACCCAATAAGAAACCCAACAACAGGCCTACTGAAGGACACACGTCCAATAATAACCCTCCATGCCCCAAGTGTCAAAGGCCCCATCGAGGGGAGTGCCTCTGGGGAAAGGGTGTCTGCTATAGATGTGGAAAGCCAGGTCACAGGGCGGGTGATTGTCGCTCTGATTCAGTTGGGGGCAACGAGCTAACTAAGCAGAATGATCAAGCGAAGAAAGGAAATGCTAGAATATTCGCCATGACACATGAGGGCGCCGATCAAGATGATGATGGGAACGCAGGTATGCTATCGCAAGCATTATTTTATGTGTTTTAATAAGTTTTGATGCTTAGACAGACGGTTAGCGGTTTAACCTTGACGATTTAGTTTCAGAAACATATTCATTGGTCAATTCGAGACTTATTAATTAGCTGAACCATGAGATTAATTTTCAATCTTTTAGCACTCGACCGACACATGTATATATCCTAGAGAGAGATGTCTAAGTTCCTAGAAACCAAGAAACCTTTAGACAAAGTCCAATGGGGTAGACTCGGTGGCAATGGAACCACCTGTGAATAGAGAGAAGAAAATTTTTTCCGAGTACCCAGAGGTTTTAGATAAAAAAAAAAAAAAAAAAAAATTAAAATTTCGAGGACGAAATTGTTTTAAGGGGGTAGGGTTGTAGCGACCGAGAATTTTCGTGATTTTATTCAAATAAATATTTTTATCATAAAAACGTGTCACTTCGACTTTGCTCATTCATTCAATTATTTTTAAACGCATGCTCGTCTAGCCAATTAAGTGAAATTAAATTTATTTAAAAAGTTAGTCAAATTTCAATTTTTATCAAAAATATTTTAATATCACAGTTTATTTTCAAAAGTTCAAGTATTAATTATACTAAGTCCCAATTTTAAATATTTTAATCCAATCCAACTTATCGAGCCCAAATGTTTTAACAAACATTCAAACCCATTTAAAAACCCAATAAGTCATTTCTTGGCCCAACCAATTTAACAGCTTCTTCCTCCCCAAGTTTTTTCCTTGCACGATCGATACTCATTTCCAAAATTCTTACAAGTTTCCATAAACCAAGATTTTAACCTAAACTACCATGTTTAACACCTAAATCAACTATTAATTAAACCCCCCACGTCATCATCCAAACCCACGCAAACAACTCCAGCAAAGGTATGATTTCTCTCAATTTCTACCATAGCTGAAGCTTGGTATCTGCATCCATCACCATGCCAACCACAAGCCTGAATCCATCATCTCAACCCAAATCCATCCCTTACCAATTTCAGTCACCATTAACACCCATTCAACTGCAAGCACCCAATCACACGTCAAACCAAACCTCCCACAGCCGGACTCAACACCACCATGACGCCACTACTTACCAATTTCACAACCACCTACAACCTCGAGACCAACTGTCATCTCCATCGCCCAAACCAAATCCAAACCGCCACAACACCATGGTCGAACCACCACCAGCCACCACACGAAACCACCCCTGCCCAACTACAAATTCCCATCAATCATCCAAAATCGAACTCCAAACTAAGAAATAGAAGAAGCCCAGAACATTACCTCTACCTGCGACCCTTTTCTTGCCGAATTTTCGCCAGAAAATCCATCCACACCGCAACCTCCAATTCTCGGTTTAAGCCAAGAAATCGAGCCTAATCTCTATTTTTTCACCGCCCCTTGCTAATCACGTCATGGTGGTCTAGCCGTTGTGGATCGCCGGCGATTGGCACCGGTGATAGGTGCGACCAGGGTGGTCGCACCTCTGCTCCCAGCTCCTTCTCTCTTTCACGTGAAAGAGAGAGATATATATATATTGAGTTCTTTTTCTTTTTAGTCCTCAAAGTTTTGAATAGTTTAATTCCAGTCCTTTTAGCTTAAAATGTTTTAACTCAGCCCCTTCAGTTTTAAAGTTACTGATTTCCGCCCCAATTTTTGAAAGTGATCATTTCAGTCCCCCAAGTCTTCAATTGAGTATATTATGACCCTGAGTTTTGACTAAAATATAATTTGGTCAAGAACTTTCTGGGTTTATCAATTTAGTCCCTAATTTCAATCATTTGCACAAAGTCCCAAATCTTTACATTTAACCATTTTAGTCCGAGTTTTACACTTTTAAATTCTTTCAATTCAACCCTCAAGTTTACTTTCATTTACAAAACTTTAATTTAAAGTTTCTAATAGAAATTATTTATTTTAGGGCTAGACGAGGCGCGGGATTTTCAAGAAAGCTAGAATCATTTTTTTAGCAAATTCAGAAATATCTTAAGGTATGTTAATTATTTCAAAAAACTCTTTCTAATTGCGCAATATTAAGTAAACCCGTATTGTAAATTTATGCATGTGATTACGCAATTTATGAGAATTAATTGCCTTCGGGCCCAAATCCACATGTCTTCTGGCATGGACAGTTTGCCTTCAGGCCCAATCCACATGTCTTCGGGCATAAAAATTTATGACTTATGAGATCCACTTGCTTATTGCATGAGAATGAGAAATTTTGACTTAAGTTGCATGATTATATGTGTTATTTACTGTACAGTTTATTTAATTTGCGCTGAACCTACTGAGTATTTCTATGAAATACTCACCCCTATTTTTAAACTTACAAATTGCAGGTTTCGGAGATGGTGGCGAATGGAAGGGAAGTTGTGGCAAATAATAATGAAGCTATATTTTTAAAGTCACGATTCATGAATAGTGTCAATTTATTTATATGTCGTTATTTTAAATATGATATTTAAAGTCATGAACATCATCAATTTAATTATTTGTCGTTAATTTCTTTGAAATTTAAGATTTCAACATTTTTATGCATTTATTAAATTTAATTTATTTACTGTTGAAAATTTTCACATAAATATGATGGTTAGAATTCAATTATTTTTCGCAATAAAATTAGATTTAAAGGATAAGTGACGTCTCGAGCTTCACAGAATTTGGGGTTTTACAGAACCGAACAGTTTGTTCCAGTTCTTTTGCCCAGACCTACCTAATTAACAAATCCATGTGATGCTTTAATTATAAAAAAAAAAAGTAACAAACAAGAATACTTACACAAGCAACCCAATCGAGTGGTTTGAGAGTTAGTCCCTTCAAGCATTGCTTGACAATGGCAGCATTTGGGTGGCCGATCATACTTCTATGGATTTTGCTAGTTGTACAATATTGTTGACAAGTTCCTTGACAATCACCAAGCGAAATGACAAAATTGTCCCTGTCTGTACAAGAAATAACTGAAATGGACATGCCCTACGCCTAACCCCTTCGAAAGTCAAAAATTCAAAATCTTCTCCTTCGTTCTCAATAATCAATAACATTAACTCTTTTCCTCCGAACACAGAAATCGGGAGGTAAATCGGATTAACCTTCTACATAATATTTTCTCATTTTGAACTCTAAATCTTTCGCCTCTAAGCAAAGAAAGTGACTCCGCCGCTCATCACCTTCGAACCTGCACACTCTTCCATCGTGAAATTGTCGGGCGACGCGATTTGGGATACTCATCTTTATTTTCGAGACTCTTGTTGGTAGCCCGAGTAAGTAGCTAAACTTAAAATCTACCTTTATTAGAATGGAAAATGGGTTTGAATTTAGTGTTCCTAAAAGGATTCACCGGTGTAGGGCAAGAAAAATAGGCTCTGAGATGTTGGGGAAAGTTTAAGTTTTGAGTTTTAGTTCGTATTTTTGGAGCATAGAAATCGTTTCTACTCAATTAGCTCCAAAACATGGTTATTCAGGTCCGTTGATTTACGAAAGGAGTCTATTTGTTTCATTTTGTTACGATTTACAAGAATCTGATTCTGTGATATTGTGTAATTTCATCATTGTTTTGTGGCTGAAAATGATGTCAACTTGTTGACAATGATACTTCATGTGTTATTGATGTGCTTAATTGCTTCTCCTTTGAATGTTTATTAGGTTTGTAAATATTTCGAATTTATAAGAATGTGTAAATATTTCAACATTGTTTTGTGGTTGAAATTGATACTTCATGTGAGATGAATGTGCATAGTTTCCTTGAATAAGAATGTTACTGCACTGTGTGTCATAAAACTATGCAATTCTTTTTAATGATTTGTTGGTTTTTTGAATTGGTAGGAACTCATTATGGGAGGGAAGAACTATGGAATTTTGTCACTCTTGTAGAAAAGCGAGGCATTGGATGGATGATTGTCCAACGGATATCCTACGAAGACGATGCCGAAATAAATGTCATAACATTTCGTAAGAGTAAACGGTGTGAGAATGAAAAAAGGGGAAGAGAAGGTGCAAGGATGGCGGAATTGTCGAAATAAATGTCACGCTAAAACAATGTATTTTATTTTTATCAAATATGTAGTAACGATTATATTAGATGGAACTAGCAGTCGACATTTAGAATGTAAACTTAAAAAATGTGTAGAGTTCTTCAATTATGTAGACAATTTCCCTATTGTGTGCCTACCATTTCCTCAATGTCATTCTTCTCCCTGATGTGTATAATCCAGAAACCTCAATGAAGAAAGAATGAAAATGGTGCATAGCAGTTGATGTATTGTTGTTGCATTATTTAGTAAGATAACCATTTTTTGCCATGATTTTGTTTTAGGTACATGTAAATCTTGTGAACATTAGAATTACATTTTGTCCATCTATTTTCAAGCATTGGAAGTTTTGTTCAAATATCGCAGTACAGGTTAAGTCTATGACCTGAACATAGTTTAAATTACAACATTGTTCCATTGTTAGAACATGAAATTCATCATTACCCTGCATGTGGTAAATAATCAAAACATAGAATTCACTCCACACAAGATACAACATTGAAAATCCAGAATAGATCTGAAGTTAAATGAGCATGACTTTAGATTCCATTTGCAGTCCGAAACGTAATTCAATTTCCTTTGTTGAATTTCCCTGTTGTGTGGCTACCATTACGTTTTTCACTTCCTAGTTGTGTATTATCCAATAACCTCAATAAAGAAAGAATGAAAATGATGCCTAGCAGTTGATGTATTGTTGACAAGCGCTAAATTAGAGACATGAAATTTAAAGCAGGTATACCAATTGGAGCATTAATCTTACCTATATGCTGTTTTCAGAATTAGATAATTGTTAGCGTCATACTGCTCAATTCTTCGCCTATTTTCAACTCGTTCCAGTGTAGCATTGAAAGTCTTCAAACTATATTCCACCTAATAATTCCAAAATACATTTTCTACTATTTGTTGTAGGCAAAAGAATTTCATTGCAAAAAAAAAAAAAAAAAAAATGTTTTATAGAGTTAATACAACTGACTATATTTTTTTATCTCCTTCCTTAATCTCTAGCCAACAATATTGTGATTTGTGAGTTTGCAACTGTGGTTTCAGAAAAGTGTTCGTCCAAGCATGTATTTTCTCAAAACTTTTCATCTTCATTTATTTTCACTTGTGAAGCTTTAAAAAGTTCAAGAATTGTAGGTACACACAAAATTCAATAACTACAAAATTAAAAATAATTTCATGTTCAGATTATATAGATCTCAGCTTCATACCAACATTGTTTTTTGAAAATTTCATGTTGATTGAAAGGTGGACATGAAGAAAATGATGACCCGTCTAGTAAGGGGAAAAAAAAAACTTGAGTTTTCGGCAGGGAGTCGGCAGCCTGGGGGAACTGACGCAGTCGACAACAAGGTAAAAGAAGTCTGCATCAATCTCGTTGATGGGTTCTGGTCGTCTGTGGCGGGCGGGTGTCCGGCCGATGTGTCAGAACTAACGGCATCCAGGCTTCCACAATTTCTAAGGGAATGTGTTCTGAGAATTTTCGCAGATACTAGCTCCAATTTTGACTGAAATGGCTACCCTGAATAAAGTTAACTTTCCAAAATCTCGTGAGAAACTGATGATTGTCAAGGACCTTGTCAACAGTCTTGTACAACCAGCAAAATCGTACTTCTATCGCCCATCTGAGTACGTACGTACCTCTAATGGGACTTTTCACTTAAATAGGTGCTTATTATGTGGCATAGGTGGTCAAAGGTGTTTGATTATGATACCATACCAGTGATAGCACGCATAACTGGTGCTCATGAAAGCCTATATATACATTCCCCACAAACGGAAACCTGGTGCCCGACATGCTACAAGATTCTCCTCTCCGTCACAAGTCCAATGGCGCAAACCGTTCGTTGATTGGAGCTCCCTACCGGCCAAAATTTCAGTTTAAAGCTCCGGTTGAACTTTCTTTTCCGGTTGATTTCGCCGCCTTCCAGCCGCCGGATGCCTCCCAGCTTCCAATCGACTCTTCCCCACTACTCCGGGGGTTCTACTGGTGCCTTTACTTCGTTGGATGGATGGCCGGAAGACAGATTTTCAAAAAATGGCATAAACCTTTTTTTTTTTCTTCTTCTGTCGGTTTTGCTTCTCTATGCTTCTCGGTTTCCACAGATTTTCTCTTTGCTTTGGACGACTTCTTCAGTTCAATCAGTTTCCACTTCCAGTTTGTCACCCAATCACGGTTTAACACAAATTTTTTCTTGTTTCCTTCGGTCTCGTGTTGGTCGGTTTCTTGGAATCTCTCTTCGGTTCAATGCTTCAGGATTTTTCACTTCTCGGTCTCTTGCTTCCCCGATTTTTTCAGATTTTTTTTTTCGATCACTCTAATTTCCTTCGAGCTCAGTTACTTCTTTCTTCTTTAGATCAATCTTTCCTACTCGCTCTGATACCACTGTAGGATCTTTACCTTGATTTACAAAATCAAGAACACCAAGAATAATTCTCCAAGAATGCCAAAATAATGAATTCGATACCGATCGAAATATAGGCTCACAACCATACCATTGAGAAATCAAAACCACATGCACTCTCAATTCAATCAAGAAGATAAACTTTTCCTCGACTATTTTGTAGAAAAAACCACAAGTTCTATTTTATAGAGAGAAAACTAAAAAACCCTTTTCTAGAGAAAAAAAATGCACATCTCCCTTTTAAAAACTTGTTGCACCTTTATAAAACTTTAACCACATTTTGCAAAAATACCCAAGTCCAAAAATTAACTTGTAAAAACATTTTAACAAATTTATGCAACTACTAAAAAATTATTTCCCAATTGAGTTTAACGGTCGTAGGCCTTTTTTTTTTTTTTGCCCCCGATTACTTTAAGTAATTCTCGAAATGCCACACAAGTTTATGTTAAACAAGATAGCATTTCCAAGGACTTGTTTATTTGGTTCTAAGCCAATAATCCCACATCACACTAAAATAAATCCACGCTCGGGAATTAAAAAAAAAAAAAATCAGCTAACAAGTATATATCATTGCTGAAGAAATACATAGAGAGCTCAATATATCCTGGGATTAAATCATTGCAAGCTCTATCTGATCTAAATAGCTAACGCATACAGATAAAGTCGTACGCGCTAAAGAATAATTAAAATTTACTTATAAATACGTCTGTACAACATTCGCACGTGGATTTATATTACCTTGCAGCATTTACTGACGAAAACTGGAGGCAAGTTCTAAAGAATCAACTTACTTTTGCTCTATTCTGATAAATGAATATTTTTCGTTCTATTTGTTTCTTGGCAGATATTACTGCCTTATTAATTTATAAGAAACGTTGTAACTTGTAAGGAAGGTAAATAATGTTTGGAAGTGTATATATAGAGCCGACCAAATTATGTAGGGCAACGTGATTTTTTACCAAATTGAATCCGTCTCAAGAGTATCGATACATTTTCTAAATTTATGCATACTCTGGGTCTTAGAGCCTGTTTGGTAATGGAAATTTTTTTGAGTTTTGTAGTTTTTATTTTTTATTTTTTGATAGATGTGTGGTTTAAAATTATTTGAAAAGTCAATAATGATGGGCTTGATTAAGAATGAAGGGTTAAGATTGAGTTTGAAAAATTGTAATAAAAAATTTTCCTTTACCAAACAAGCTCTTAATGGTGAAAGTATTCATACTTTTAATTCTACAACCTTGAAACTTTCATTAAGACTCTCTACTTTGTGGAAATTAGCCATAAACTCACCGTATACCACAATATCTGATGTTTATCATCTACAAATAAAATAATCAATTTAATATCATCCCAATAAAAAAAAAGTAAAGAAATTAAAAAAAAAAAAAAAAAATTAAATCCAAAATTTGAAATGATAACAACCCAGATTTCACGCCAATGGCTCCTATATCTTCTCCAGATTTCTCTCTCAATCTTAATTGAGCAAGATTTCGACAAGCAAATTTGTTTAGCAGAAAAATCCTAGAACTGGCTTCACGCACGATCACCTCAAGAACACAGACTTCCTTGCCTCTCAAACTTCTGCAACTAAAATTTCTTTGATTTTAACGAAAAACCCCATAATCAGTACAAACCAGAGTTCCATTCATAAGCATCTTATGAACTCAAGATAAAGCTTGGCTCTCAGTTGTTGGATTCAGAAAAATAACTCAAATCCCAGGTCAGTTCATTTTCTATTGTGGATGGGTTTCACACGTATCCAATTCATCACACTTTTTACTGGATTAAGCCTCGTTGTTCAGTTTAGTTGATGTATCTCGCTGATATGTCCCCATATAATCATTTTCAAATAAATGATGATTGATTATTAATAATACAATCATATGATTGATTATTAACATGAAAGATGAAGGTTGTATCTGTTGGACTTAGATATGGTTGTATCTGTGCTTAACGTCATTTTTGATAATGATCTGAAAATCATCCTCTCAATTTTGTGTTTTTGCTCTTGCTGTCAATAAATGAAATCTGAGGCTTTTTATCATCCTCACTTTAAAATGTATGCAAGGTTCAGTTAGATGTAATCTATTTTTCCCAATTTCTTTGCCTTTTATCATCAACTACCTATTGTCCTTTAATGTTAGCAATTCTGATATTCTATTCTATTCGCATTGTTTTGCGGATGATGATACAAGCATCTCGGGGCGTAAGTGGACTCCACCCCCTCCATGTGAGGAGGGGGTCACCTCGGGGGTAAGCCCCGAGGTGCTTTAAGCATTTTCCTTGTTTTGCTGGTTTGACCACATTTTTTTTCATATTTGTTGTGTATCTGTACTCTAACTCATTAACCATCTATATATTTGCAAAGATGCTTTTGTGCTACCATATTTTACAACTAGAAAATAAATAATGATTGCCACTTTAAAAAGGTGGAGAAGGCAAAGGATATCAGTCAATGAACATTTTCCCGATGTGCCTCAAAAGAGTACTTAGTTGTCTAGTAGTTCCTCGTGACATATCATCACTTGCAAGTCATTTAAGGTCGATTATAAACAAACAAGAACGCACTAAAATTTAATTAATTACTAAATAAATTAAAACTACCTTGAAGGTGCACAGCGAATTTATCGAGTTACCTTTCAACAATTAATATGAACTTCAATCTTTGAAGTAATTGTTCCAACTTCCAACCTTTTAAATCTTCCCCAACATTCCTTCAAGAAAAAGATTGTGTTGATACGTGATTCCAAAGGATCAAGAACACATGAATACAATATTATTCAAGTAGAATAAAATTCTTACTCTAATCTATACTTCTATAATATATATTAATGCAAAATAGCCGTCATTTTTGTTTTCCTTTGTAAAATACTTTTCAAAAATGGTTGGATGCATTTATGTCATATGTTAAACTTACCTAAATTGGAATGCATTAATATTCATCATTAATTATTTTATAAAAAATAAAAGAAATCAATATATTTGAAAAATTGTGCATTAACTTTGGAGGGGGAAAAAAGATAGCTTAACTTTTTTTGGTGCATTAATTGTACATTAATTAGATTAATATTTTAATAAACTTTAATATTTGTTAATTTTTGGTTAGTTAAAAATATTAGTGACAAATAAGTTAATTTACACTTCTTAATAGATTTTTTTTTTTTTTTTTTTTGAGAAAACGGGAATCTGTTTTTTTTTAAAAGAAAACAATGACTATTCATTTTTTTAATTATTTGAATTAAAACTTGCTTGTATCAACGTAAAAAGTACTGATGATAATTAATAATTTATTAAAATTAAAACCAATTATTATGCCTCTCTATTCGGAAACAGATTTTTCTCGCTTATAAACGAATACACAAAAACCACAGCAGCTGATTCCTATCGAATTTCAGTCTGACGCGCTGCAGGATGCAAATTATGTACAGTACCGTGGGCCTACAACATTTTACTAGTATTTCAACCTTCATTAGCTCCTTTTTGTTGACGCCTGTTGTGTTGATCATTATTATTATAGTACTGACCTGCAAAAGCATGCAGCCAAGTTCAATCTCCAATTTGGGTGCACTAGTTATAAACAACAAAAATTTTCTTACCGAACAAAAGCTTGTCATCACATAGATATAAATTTGAAGGGTATTATGAAAATCGTTTTGTATAGTGAAAGATTATTAAGTAATTAATTTCAAAATAATTATTTACATTACTATTATGGATGATATGTTGACTGTATTTGGCTCCTGTATGAGATCCATTATTTGGAATAATGTTATTTTGAATAGTAGATTTTCGGAGAATGTGTAGTTAAAAAGTGAAAAATCTTTTTAAGTTTTTGTGTAAATTATTTTATTAGTATAATGTGTGATTGAAAATGTGTTTTGAATAAATGAAGTTTAGAAATAATAGGTATCAAACAAGGGCTTAATAACGCGTTTAGTGCAATGAGAAATGAAATTGAAATTATTAAGGATTATTAATTTTAATACTTAATAATTATCTGTTTAACTAAATTTCGAGTTTTGCGAAAAAAATGAATGATGATTAATAATTGAAAATAAAGCCCAGTTACATTAGCTCGAGGCGCCCCCTTACCATATAGAACACCTGAGTTCGAGTCTATAGGTGGGTTGATATTTAGATTCTTTTGTATGTTAAAAAAAATAATTGAAAATAATAATAATTAAGTAATTTTCAATAATATTATGGAGGAAATGTTTTGCCTCCAAGTTTTCTATTAAAAAATAAGACCTTACATTTATTGTTGTTAATTAATAAACATTTAATATCAATTATTTTTTAAAAACAACGCAACTCCACACCGTGTGCAAATATCTGTTATTTTCAATAAAAACAATATTATTTATTTCACGAATAACAACTTCATTTTTTATTTATTTATTTATATTTTTTTGTGAAAATGGTGGAAAAATTAATAATCATTTATTATATAAATATATAAATTGAATTTTATTATTCAAATAAGCTATTATAATTTGAAGTAGTTTTATTATTTGTAAACGTTTAATAATTATTTAAATATAATATTATTTTTTATTATATTAAGTATACAGGAGAAATTATGTATAAGTATTAATATTTTACAAATACTTATCGAAATTCATATTGTTGAATAGCAACTTTCGTGCATCGCAGAGAGAAATACTAGTATTTAATTATGGAACAACCAAAAACAAGAATATGGAATTCAATTGTCTTGTTTTGGTCGTCCCTACTAGTTGATATATAGGAGAAGAGTTTTAATTCCTCTCATATTCATTGTGAGATTAGAATTTCATACTTGTCTTACAAGTAATATTGCTAATCGCAATTGTACGGATCACTCAATGATTGATCTCATTTATAGTATATCAAAGACCCTAAGGATTGTTACATGATAAATATCATCCAAGATAGATTATGACAATCCTTATGATAGTCATGTGAAATCTCAATTCCTAAGTACGGTCATGCTAGAGAATTAATTTCATGATTGTCTAGTCCAATATACTTACCCCGAAGTATACCGATGTTATTACTCATGACTCAACTAGTCGCGACGATTAAGATAAATCGTCATTCTAAATAATTAGAGTAATAATCAAATGAATATCAATAGAATAAAGTGCATATTTTTATTCAAGGTTCAAGACCAAATTATTCTCAATTGAAAGATGATATTAATCTT
The DNA here is from genome assembly GCA_963555705.1 of Ligustrum vulgare. Lineage (NCBI taxonomy): Eukaryota > Viridiplantae > Streptophyta > Magnoliopsida > Lamiales > Oleaceae > Ligustrum > Ligustrum vulgare. The sequence continues at coordinate 50,948,483 of OY743174.1, forward strand.
CTGTACTTCAAAAGTGCTAATATCATATTTGAAAGTTCTTGGACACCCTAAAGTTCGACCTTATGTGCGAAATAGTCACTATTAAAAATAACGCATCACTTTTTATAGTTTCTAGATGATTAAATATACAAGTCCAATTATCCTATGTTTCAATACCACAATTGCAATAATAAAAAGCAATAAACACAACAAAATGATGATGGAGAAACTCAACCTGGGAAAAAATCCTGGATCAAGTCAATTTACCTCCACTATAAGCAATTTCGGTTACAGTTAGATTTATCCAGCTTCCCCTACTAAACAAATCAAATCTACCACCGCAAACCCAAAATACAGCTACCTCTAGGAGCTCTAGATCTTGATGCTTTTTCGAAGTGGATACCCCAAGAACTCTCCGTTCTTATTAACTTCTTGCACTTGTAGTCCAACCTTCAACAGCTTTGAAGTTTCACAATTGAAGAAGTAATCATTATGTCAAATAATGCGTGTGTTTTAGATTAGGAACGAGTAATGTTTTCCTAACTTAGGTTATTGGATCATAAGAATCTAAGAGATTCAAACAATGGTGAATTTGGTTCTTGGATCATCAAATCATGGGATCAAAGATTGGATATGTGTATATGTTACGCCTCTAAAAAATAGACAAACAACCATTACAATTTTCGTGTATAGGGCTTAGGTATATATAGTATGAAGTGTTTGAGATAGTTTAGGATTGTAGTAACCTTAAAATTCGTGAAACATAATCTGTCCAATTCAACGACGTTCAGTATTTCCATCATATCTTTCTCTCCCGATATCTGATTGAATCAATTCAAAGTGAGTTGGAAAGATAACTCAAAGATCTATAATTCTTGTAGATGTAGCCATTTCCAAATTCGAATGTTTACTATGCGAAAATCGAGTCTTAATCTCTGAATGAAAAACTGGATCATTATCCTTAGGGGATTTGGTTTCATTTTTCACTTCTAATTGCATCATAAATATTCTTAAATACTTCTTTGTTCTTCTTGAATCTGTCCAAATTCTATGATGTTCGGTATTTTCATCATAACTTTCTCTCCCGATATCCGATTGAGTCAATTCAAAGTGCATTGGAAAGATAACTCAAATATCTACAATTCTTGTAGAAATAGCCATTTCCAAATTAGGATTTTCACTATGCAAAAATCGAGTATTAACCTCTAACTGAAAATTGGATCATTATCCTTGCGGATTTGAATTCATCTTTAACTTTTAATTGCATCACAAATCTTCTTGAATATTTTTTTATTCTTCTTGATCTCAAATACTCAACTAAATCAACTATCAAACTTTGACTCTAATTGGGACATTATAAATGAGTCATTTGTTCACAGGATTGCAATTACATAAAAAACCTAAAAATATTGTCTTCAAACAATCGAAGGCCCTTTGTTACAGCTTGCATATGATAATAACTTGCAAATTTAAATAAATGTCAATTATTATATCAAAATATAAATAATTGTTTATTATATTTCAGTAAATTCCTAACGTTTTTGGCACATATCCCAACAAATATCTAGGAGAATATTCAATACATTGTGAGTGGAATACATAACAGTATTTGTACTTTTATTATATTATAATTGAAAACACAAGATAAATAAACGCACACACAAATGAAGAAAAGAAAAAATATATATTTTATCCAAAACCCTAAGAGTTATGAGTAATATAAGGTCTTGTGTATTATGCAAGTTAAGCCTCAGTTAGAAAATTATTATAACAGGTAATAATTGGTGTATTTGAGTTTTTTTAGATAGAATTTGTGGTTAAAAATTGGAGAGAGAAAATATGTGTGGTTAAAAAGTAGTATTGAAAATTGTGTTTATTATAACACCTCATTGCCAAACACACTATAAGCTATTGGAAGCCAGGAGGAAAAATCAATCGGAAAGATAAATGAGAAGAAGAACAGAATCCATTGCAAACCCATAAGTAACTTTCTTCCCAAAGTTAATAAGTATCAATACATACAACAAAGTTACATGTCTATCGTATTCAATGTGGGTAGATTATGTTTATTTGAATTATGTGAGATACGAAATGGAATATATGATGACATATGCTTCGTTTATATGATATTTATGAAACACGTATCTATTACTTGATTATGTACATTATTTGATGATACATGAAATGATACATGTACAATATGAAATATTTAACATTTGATTTATGAAAGAATGTGCATGACACTTTTGATGCCACAACTTCTAAGCCCATTCCATGCATATCCATTTTTTATCATTTTCGACCACTCAATATCCTATAAATCACAATTCAAAACTTTTTTTTTTTAATCAAATAAAGACAATGAAACAAAGGCTAAATGTTGCTATCTTGTACTATGTTTTATTTTATTTTTATATTTTATCTTGGTAGTTAAATTTATTATTAGATTTTTTAAAAAAGAAATTACTACAGACAATAAATTCTTTATTGATCTTAAATTATTATTTTTTTATTTTTATTTTGTTAAGACATTTCAATGATTAATATTTTTGTATACCTTAATTTAGTGACGATTTTTAGTTGATAAATTAATTTTATTAAAATGCATATTTTTTAAATTATTAATCTTAAATTTATTAAAATTTATTGACTATGTAGCATTTTTTTTTAAAAAATAATATATCATTCAAAAAATATTTAAAATAATTATAAAATAAAAAAAATTAAGTCATCAAGTCTTACGGAGCGTCTAAATGTAGAAGAAGCACCTCACATTATCTATTTTTCTTGAAGTGGCGTCGCTTAACATTGTGCTCCACATAATATATTGAAGAGGTATTTTTAATCTACTATATCTATTTGCTGATGTGTCACCTAATTTCTCCCAACCCACATAATGCATTGAATATGCTCTAAGAAATGAAGTTTCAAAATAGGCATTGAATAATCGCGTGTGATATATTAAGAAGTAATATAATATCATAAAATATTAGGAAAATCAATAGTTGTTTTATAAAATATTTATGATAAGTCGCGAAAAATGTGAAAAAAACTGTGCATAGATAAATTAATTAATCTAAGCATATTTTTACAATGAAAAAAATTCAATATTATGCTCAAGTTTGGAAGAAATTAAATAGGATTTTAATCAAAATCAAAGTCAACGATTAATTTTAACCGTACATTTCATCGAACCTACAACTTTTCAACCATATTTTATTAATTTCTATGAAAATTTATTAAAAATCTAATTTTAATCATCACCAAACAATGATTATATAAATTTAAACTATTAAAATTTTAGTTTTGATTTTTTTTTCTTTTCCAAAGAGTTTTTAAATTATTTATTTTATATTCTTAATTAGAAAATAATTAAAAAATATATATTTTTCTTTTTATAAACATCAATTGACGATTTTGATAGGAAGTTAAGTGGGTTCGAAAATAAAAAGTTTCACGCTTACTTTACTTTGAAAAAATAAAAAATATTGGTAACTAAAACATAATTGTTTGAATTAAAAAATAGAAAAAATTAATTAAAAGCATAACCATGTTATTTGAATTGTTAAAAAAATGTGTTTATAAACGAAATAGTATTTCTCAATAGAGGGCTAAAAGATAATTATTTGAATTAAAAAAAGAAAAAAATATATTAAATGTACTGTTTGAAATGTTTAATTGAGTTATCAACGGAAATTAAATTTGATAGGACAATATTTTAAAGTAAATTAAAAGGTAACAATGTTAAATTAATATTAATTGAATGACCAATTTAGATTTAGTCAACATAGATAAATTCAAATAAATGTAAAATAAGTTTCAATAAATGAATTAAGAGTATTATTGAGGGAAAAAAAAAAGAATGTGAGGATAAAATGGGAAATCAAAATATTCTCACTCATTCACACTTTTAAGACATGTTAGAATGTAGAATAGAATGTGAAATGTAGAATAGATGTAAATGTAGATAAATATAGATTGTAGATAGATTACACAATCTCCAACACCCAAAGAGGAGTCAATACAAAAAATTATTGATTGAAAAATAGTATTATAAAAATTCTTGTTGTACAGGGGCTTGTACTTACAAGCCCCTCATTGTAGCACCTCTAGGGCCCTGTAAATACAGGCTCCTGTACACCAAGCATGATTTCCTTCCCTCACGGTAAATGTGTCAAGATGGATGGGTCAACCAGATCCACGAAAATCAACCTGAATTGACTCGGGATCGTTGACCGACTTGTGGCCCAAGTGGGCAATTCAAGGGTAAAAAAAGTGTGATCCACGGGTTTCGTGGGTCACACTTTCACGGGCCACGGTTTACCTGCTCGCCCGTGAAAAAAAAAAAAAATTAAACACGGAAAATCGACAATTGAAAATTTTTATTCATGAAATCTTTTTCTCACTAATAGCTAAGAAATATAACATTCTTAGTTCTTCATCTACAACTTCAACTGCAAATCCGAATACCATATCTGTTGAATTTGAAAGATATTATCAATTTCATCATTATAGTTTAATACCTGGAGATGAAGTATATAATTTAGATATCTTACTACAGTGAAAATTAAATGAGTGATCATACCCTATATTTTCTAAAATGGCTCGAGATATACTAACAGTTCCAGTCTCAACAGTAGCTTCTGAATTTGCTTTTAGTGCAAGTAACATGATATTGGAAGAAAGAAAATATTTTGGAAGTTCTCATATGCATGAAATATTGGATATTCGTGGATCCAATGATGTAAAATTAAATTGTTGATGATGTTGCCGAAGACTGGATATTTGTGAATCGAAGATGCAAGATATTTTAGTGCAGGTAACATGTCATTTCGTATTTCATAATTTAGCAAAAAACATTTTTTGCTATAAATATGAAAAACTCATGTTTTTATAATTTTATTCATATGGGCCAAATCGGAACGAATCACGATTCGTATGGACTCGACCCAAACGGGTCAGTGGGCAGACTTAGGTTATAGTTCAAAATTTGTGGACCAATCCGTAAACCCTCAGCGGCGCGAACTTTTTTACATGCAGGCTGTTATCAGGCTCATACCTTGACGGACTGCCCGACTCGGACAACCCGAATTAACACCTCCAACTCACAGTGAAGTTGTCAAATTCTTCCACTTCACTTATGAAAACAATTCTATTTTGATATACATGTGCGGATAAATGTAAGCAATATAAAACTACTTGACAATTTTATGCAACCATTGATCTATCTATCATTGTAGTTCTGTAATTAGGGTCGACCTAAAAATTTTGTTCAGTAAAGACGAAAATATAAGTGGAACATTGCTCAAATAAAATGTTCAAAATACATTAATTTTGTAGTGCACATGTTGTTAATAGTTAAAGACATTAGATTTGTGTAGACAAACAATCGTGCAAGCATGAATACATTAATCCCGGGGCAAGTCGGGGCTTCTAAGGTTGATTTATCAACTATAGCTATAAATTTTTTCACAACGTAACACCACGGTCCACGAGTATATTGTTTTTGAAATCAACATTTAATGCGATTTGGTTAGCAATAACTAATAAAAATGGGAAATCGTGATTAAAGTCTTTTAATTAAAGCATATTTCCAAAATTAATTATATCAGATGTTTATCCCCATGCGGCCATATTGTTTCATTTCATGTGTACTATTAATACAATATTTTTCAGAATCGCTAGAGATTAAATCCATTAAAATAAAGTATTTGTTTGGTAAAAAAAAAAATGTTTATAAATTTTGTTTGTAACTTTATAAGCAATCACATGACAATATTTTATTGATCCATATTTATGACAACCGTTTTTTACTTTAAAAAGTTGGATCAACTAAATTTTGACAATCACCATTTATAAATAATGTCCCAGTTTGATAGAGATTAAAATTAGATTTTTAGCAGAGTTTGATAAAAATTAATGAAATGTGTGATTAAAAAAGATGTGAGCATCATGAAATATGCGATTGAAATTGATTGTTAATTTTGACTTGTATTAAAATGTGAATTTTTATTCCATCAAATAGTTTACCAAGAAGAGCCATATAGATGGAGATTGATTATTAATTCATTAGCATTTTGTTAATTTCATTTTCATAAAGCTAAACCTGTACAACACCACCGCCATTCCTCACGCAAATGCCACCAAAGTCCTCTTTCCCTAGTGGTTAAGACTGAGGTATTGCTGGCTGAGGTTTCGTGTTCGAGTCCTCTTACCAGCAGGGTGGAACCGTGCCTCTCCAAAAAATCTCTCATACGCGTAGGGCCAAGCGGTGTATACTAACCCGTAGGGCCAGGCCGGAGGGGGGTTTCTGGAGTATGGGGCCGCAGTGCGGTGGGGCCAGTCACCTTTATAAAAAGTTTACCCAACACAGTTTTGCCCTCAGGGCACATCTCCAAGTGGTAAATGAGGTACGGTATTGGGCTGGCACTCACCGTGTGCTCGGTTCGAAACCCGCCAAGAGCAGCCAGGAGCAGCCAATTTATTGGTGATGTAAAGGCGTGGCGGTAGAACCTTGTGGCTTGTGACTCAGTTACCCTGAAAGGGGCCTTGCCATAAGTACCACCCTGACCATGGAAGAGGCATAACCTGGATTTACCTTCCCGAACCAAGGCCTTGGGCGTGGTCGGTTCGGGCCCTCAGGATGTGGGAAACATCTTTTTTTTTTTTTTTGCAAATGCCAACTCCTCCACCCTAACCTTATATAATACAGAATTTCCGCCAGTTCTTTCTCTCTCACTTCACAATTCAGCACTCTCAAGAATCTTACCAAACCCTGAACTTTAAATTTACCATATTTTACACACAATCAATGGCCCTTGAAGCTCTGAATTCAGAGGCGGCTCCACATCCGCCGACGCCAGCACTCCGGTATGAGGAGTTTGATGCTAACAAGACTAAAGGGAAGCGTTCAAAGCGTTCACGCTATGACGTTATCCCCAATTATACGGATGATGATGAGTTCTTGGCTCTCAGCCTCATGATGCTATCTGGCGGCGTCCCCTGCATTGCCAGAGCCACCAGTTGCGCCACCATTGAAACGGAAAATGATGTTAAGCCTGTTCCCACCACTACAAAACATACAACGGTGGAGAAAATGCAGATTGTGTTAGGAAAGGCGTGGATCGCGTTGGTCAACAAGTATAGTGGAATTGAGAAAATGCGGTTAAAATGGAACACAAGTATTTACGTGGTTCACCAATAATGGCTACGTCCACGGGCAAGTATAGGAGGATTTCACTATAGTAGGAGAATTACAACAACCTTCTCTCTAAATACAAGGAGATAACAATATTTAACCTCTCTTGTAATAGGAGAAAACAAGGTAGGAAAATACTTAGGAGAAAACAATTTATTTCTCTCTAATTTTCTCTCTACTCACAAATGTTTCTCTCTACTATTTTCACTCTCTATTTTCCTCTCTACTTGGTGCATTTTTCATTGAGGTTTTGCCCTCTATTTATAGGGAAAGTTTGGACAAAAAATCAACAATGGATGGAAGAAAAATAGGTGTGAACATAGACTAGATTGTAGGCTAAATTTGTGGGCTATTGGTGGCTTACCAAATTCAACAAAGTTGGCTCACCAAATTCAACAAATGACTTTATTTTCCACATTTCTCCCACTTAAAGTCACTTTTGTTTCAACCTGCCATCCTTCCCACACTTGCCATTCTCATGCTGCTTATGCTTCTGCTAGGCCGATAGAGGATCGGCTCCATGTGAACTTATCAGTGTTGATCGGCTTTGTGAACATATCCGCTAGGTTGTCCTCCGTATGAATCTTCTGGATATCCACACTTCCTTCTTCCACCTTCTCTCGTACAAAGTGATATTGTACTCTAATATGTTTCGTCCTTGGATGAAATGCTGGATTCTTTGCTAAGTGCAAAGCACTCTGACTATCACAAAATAGAGAAATCTTCTCTTGTTTGTGTCCGAGTTCTTCCATTAACATTTGCAACCATATTGCCTCTTTTCTAGCTTGTGTAGCCGCCACATATTCTGCTTCCGTCGTAGAAGTAGCCATGATAGACTGCAGTTTTGAACCCCAGCTTACAGCTCCTCCAGCAAGAGTAAACACATATCCAGTGGTGGACTTGCTTTTATCAGGATCACCTGCATAATCTGAATCTACATAGCCTCTAACATTAAATTCTGATCCTCCATAGCATAATGCAACATTTGAGGTACCCTTGACATATCTTAGGATCCTCTTCACCATATTCCAATGCTCTCTACCAGGATTTGCCATATATCGACTGACCGCTCCCACTGCTTGTGCAATGTCTGGTCTTGTACAGATCATAGCAAACATTAGGCTACCCATTGCTGATGCATATGGTACTCGAGACATCTCCATCCTCTCTGCTTCACTGCTAGGACTCATACTTGAGGATAACTTGAAATTAATAAGAAGAGGGGTAGAAATTGGCTTACAATCTTGCATATTGAAGCGTCGCAAGATTTTCTTCAAGTAGTTCTTCTGACTAAGCCAAATCTTCCTATTATTTCTGTCTCGGTGAATTTGCATCCCTAGAATCTTATTTGCGGTTCCCAAGTCCTTCTTTTCAAACTCCCTAGCCAACTGTGCCTTCAAATCTTTAAGACAATCTTTGTTGGGGCCTGCTACCAACATGTCGTCAACATACAACAGCAAGATAATGAAATTACCATCACCAAATCTCTTGCAATAAGCACAAGGATCTGCACTAAGTCTGTTGTATCCAAGGCTCATAATGAAGGAATCAAATCTCTTATACCAACACCTCGGCGCCTGTTTGAGACCGTATAGAGATTTGTTCAACCTGCAAACCAAGTTCTCTTTTCCTTTTTCTTTAAAAGCTTCTGGTTGGAGCATATAAATTTCTTCTTCAAGCTCACCAAGAAGAAATGCAGTTTTCACATCTAACTGCTCCAGGTGCAAGTCTAATGTAGCACACATCGCCAATAATACTCGAACTGTCGTGAGTCGAACAACAGGAGAGAATATTTCGTTGAAGTCAATGCCTTCTTTCTGAGCATATCCCTTTACCACTAGTCTAGCACGATACCGCTCCACTTGGTCATTTCCATCACGTTTGATCTTGTAGACCCATTTATTTCCAATGGCTTTCCTTCCTTGTGGTAGCGAAACAAGATCCCATGTCTTGTTTTTATGAAGAGCCTCAATTTCTTCCTGCATAGCTTCCATCCACTGCGAAACTTCTTGGCTATTTAAAGCCTCATGGAAAGTTGATGGCTCTCCATCCTCCGTCAGTAGACAGTATGCAACATTGCTCTCCATAATGTACTCAGAGTGCCAAGCTGGTTCTTTCCTCTCCCGAGTTGATCGTCTGATTTCAGGAACTGTAAACTCAGCTTGTTCTCCTTCTTCATGCTCCGGTACTGCTTCAGATGAATCCCAGACTTCTTGTTCTTCTCTATTTTCAACTTCAACCGTAGTAGTTTCTGGTTCTTTTAAAGTGCTATCATTTTCTTGTACCTTGCCTTCCGTGAATATCACGTCTCTGCTGATTATCACCTTGTGGGCAGTGGGATCCCACAGGCGGTACCCCTTGATTCCATCAGCATACCCCAAGAAAATGCATTTTCTGGATTTTGAATCCAACTTTGATGTTTCCTGGGCATTGTACATAACGTACACAGGACTTCCAAAGACATGTAAGTGAGAATAATCGGCTGGCTTCCCTGTCCACATCTCCATCGGCGTCTTCAGATCAATCGCGGTTGATGGTGACCGGTTGATCACATAACAGGCGGTTTTGACTGCTTCAGCCCAAAATGATTTAGCTAACCCCGCAGTTCTCAACATTGCTCTCGTTCTTTCTAACAATGTTCTGTTCATCCGCTCTGCCACTCCATTTTGTTGTGGAGTATATGCCGTCATGAAATGTCTTTTAATACCTTCTTGTTGACAAAAAGTATTAAATTCATTACCAGTATATTCTCCTCCATTGTCCGTCCTCAAACACTTGATCTTCTTCTCAGATTCAAGTTCTACCCGCGCTTTGTAGATTTTGAAGACTTCGAACACATCAGCCTTCTTCTTGATTGGATACACCCAACATCTCCTGGAGTAATCATCAATAAAAGATACAAAATATTTTGCACCTCCTAGGGACATAACCGGTGCTTGCCAAACATCAGAATGAACCAACTCCAAGATAGCTTTACTTCTAGTAGTAGAAGTGCTAAACTTCAATCTGTGCTGCTTACTAGTGACACAATGCTCACAAAAGGGTAATGATACCTTTTTGAGCCCTGGAAGAAGATCTTGTTCAGAGAGAATTTTCAAACCACGTTCAGACATGTGGCTAAGTTTGCGGTGCCACATCATTGTTAATTCTTCTGCTGAACCTGCCGATGCAACAAATGCTTCTCCTTCTTGTAAAGTATCTCCTTTAAGCATGTACAGATTTGCAGCTATCTTTTCTGCTTTCATCACTACAAGCGCTCCTTTGACTATTTTCATAGTCCCATCTTGAACATGGGTTTTGTACCCAATGCTATCTAGTTGTCCCAAAGACAATAGATTTTTCTTCAAGCCCTTTACGTGCCGAACCTCCTTGATAGTGCAAATTGTACCATCATACATTTTTAATTTGATAGTACCAATACCAACGATCTCCAAAGCATGATCATTTCCCATAAACACTGAACCTCCCGAGATGTGTTCATATTGATGGAACCATTCTCTCCTTGGTGTCATGTGCCATGTCGCTCCTGAATCGATGAGCCAGACATCGGTGAAATGCTTTCTACCTTCAACAACAGTCGTTGCCTCGCTGTATAAAATTTCGCCATCATATGAGGTGCTTGCTACACAACCCTGAGATTTTGGTATCTCATGTGCCTTCCCTTTGGCTTCTTCATTCCTCTTAAGACTCCAACAATCCCTTTTTAAGTGCCCTTTCTTGCCACAGTAATGACACTTGGCATTCTTCTTACTTCTGGATTTAGATCTACCTTGGGTATGACTCCCACTAGGGCCACGTTCCGTTGATCTCCCTCTCATCATCGTCAAGGCTTCCGCCTGCTGTGAACTAGATAGTCTGTCCTCCTTGTTCTTGCGCCGACTTTCCTCTTCAAGAACCGCAGCTGCAATATCATCGAAGACTAGATCTTCTATGTTGTTAGTTAAGTTGATGATGAGTTGATCATACGAATCTGGTAGACTTTGAAGTAGAATTTCAGCACGTTCGCCTGCCTCTATTTTATGGCCCATTGATGTGAGCTGTGAAAATAGAGTGTTGAGGGTGTTGATGTGGTCTGTCACTGTAGTTGACTCCATCATCCGAAGGGTGTAAAGCCGTCTCTTTAGGAAAATTTTGTTGTGTAATGACTTGGCCTCGTAGAGCTTCGTTAGGGTGTCCCATATCTCATTTGCTGTTTTCTTTTCCGCCACACTTGACAATACTCCATCAGCTAGTGCTAAGTGCAGATTAGCAATTGCATTGCTATCCATCTCGTTCCACTTGTCATCGTCAGTGATATCCGCGGGTCTCTCTCCAATTGTCGCCAAACAGTTATCTTTTCTCAAAACTGCTTTTATTCTCATATTCCATAACGAGAAATTGTTCCCATTGAACTTTTCAACCTCATACTTTGCTGCCATTTTTGTTCACGACTTGGTAATAATACCGAGTGATAGTGAACACCAACCCTACGCAAAACAATCTCAAGAAATCTTTTCTGATGTGGAAGATCAGACAAAGCTGCAACCACAGAGCATACTAAGAATTTCAAAAGATGTAACCAGGCTCTGATACCACTTGTTCGGAAAGGCGTGGATCGCGTTGGTCAACAAGTATAGTGGAATTGAGAAAATGCTGTTAAAATGGAACACAAGTATTTACGTGGTTCACCAATAATGGCTACGTCCACGGGCAAGTATAGGAGGATTTCACTATAGTAGGAGAATTACAACAACCTTCTCTCTAAATACAAGGAGATAACAATATTTAACCTCTCTTGTAATAGGAGAAAACAAGGTAGGAAAATACTTAGGAGAAAACAATTTATTTCTCTCTAATTTTCTCTCTACTCACAAATGTTTCTCTCTACTATTTTCACTCTCTATTTTCCTCTCTACTTGGTGCATTTTTCATTGAGGTTTTGCCCTCTATTTATAGGGAAAGTTTGGACAAAAAATCAACAATGGATGGAAGAAAAATAGGTGTGAACATAGACTAGATTGTAGGCTAAATTTGTGGGCTATTGGTGGCTTACCAAATTCAACAAAGTTGGCTCACCAAATTCAACAAATGACTTTATTTTCCACAGATTGATGTAAAGAAAACAGTAAAGCTGTCTTCGTCTCTGTCGACTGGGGTGGGGGCGGCGCAGCTTCAGAATCCTTACAAGTGCAGTGTTTGTAACAAGGCTTTTCCGTCATATCAAGCACTTGGAGGCCACAAAGCCAGTCATGGGATTAAGTTCTCCTCTGCCACCGCTAATGTATCAAAAGACGGTCACCTCTCTCCATCAACCTCCACGGACCACCGTCACCGCCTCTAATACCGCTTCTCTCAACCTAACGGATAAACTTCACAAGTGCACCATCTGCCACGGAGTTTTCTCCACCGGCCAAGCTTTGGGTGGCCACAAGCGTCGCCACTATGAAGGCGTAATTGGTGGCCGTAACAAGAACATCATAACCTCCTCCGAAAGGGCCGCCTCCCGCAGCCAAAGCCAAAGCTGCGGCCAGGGTTACGGCCACACAGTCCTTGACTTTGACCTGAACTTGCCGGCGTCGCCTGAAATTGGCCTGGATTTTATCCGTTACCGGCCCGAAGAGAATGGTCAATTAATTATTTACGAACAAGAAGTAGAAAGTCCGATGCCCGTTTCCGCGAGTAAACAGAGTTTGTTTCATTGAAGAATTTCATAGAAAATTGATCAGTATAGAATTACTGGGTTTTTTTTCTTTAGGAAAACTTTGCATGCATGGAATAAATAATATTTATTGAATAAATTGTAAAAATGCAATGCTCGACAAAAATATTATAATAAAATAATAATAATAATATCTTGTATCAACAAATTGTGAATAATTTGTAATTTCATTTCTCCCTATAAGATTTCTCACTTTAATGCATAAATTGTATATTCAATATACAATCAAAAAAGAAAAAAAAAAGTTATGAATTACATTTTTTTTAACAGTTAATTGTTCATTCTCTAGTTTTCTTAATTTATTTATTCATATAGAATTGATTATTTAAAAATTATTTTTTTTTATGTTCATTCACAACCACATTATTTAAAACTAATTTTTAACAATTGCACATACTACTTTTTAACCACACATTCTAAAAAAAAGAAAATAACTTTTCAACAACTCAATTGATTGATTTGACAATTATTTTATTTTTTATACTACCTTCTTTCACTTTCAATCATGCATTTAAAAACTATTTCTATAGTCTATATCACACTTACTCATATTCGGGGACGGATCTATTTGAGGCCCAGTGGGGGCGGCCCCCACTGGGATCTGAAAAAAATTGAGCCCAGTTTTCGATTGGGCCTGTTGGGGGCAGTTAGGCCAAAAAAAAAAAAAAAAAAAAAAATTTGATCTCCCTGTTTCTTTAAAGAAAATGGATTAAAATTGAGAAATTTGCAACTGCGAACAATTTAGAATTGATTATTGATGATGTATTGTCATATTTGATATTTGATATTTGATATTAATAGATTATGTAGAGATATTTAATAAAAAGACATCGTCAATAAAATTTTGTTGAGGAGAGTTCAAATAGAGTTGAGAACAATGAGATTGACTCAAATAAATTTTAGAATTGATTATTGATGATGTATTGTCATATTTGCTTCGTCATTTCAATCATTTTTGTTCAAAAAATTTTCCTAAAACTATTAGCATTCAATATATGTAGTCAAGTGCCTATTTACAATGCATTACACACTTTCCCACATTAAATGTCTCATTAATTGTCAACAACTCATTTCCCAATTCCGGAAATTCAATTGAAAAAAAAAATTCCAAAAATAGAAATTGCAAATGGACGGGAAAGAATTTTGACGGCACTTCTGTTTTTATATATATATATATATATATAGATTAAGATATTATTTGAGTTTCATTGTACATAAACTCTCCCTTGATCAATTCTTTTATTCATAGGTTTGGATGGAAATTATCAATTCGATCATATGTTACTTACACAATGTTAATAAATTTCGAGTTGACTACACAAATTATTTTTATTCCTCAAATTATCAAGTTTGATCATGTGATACTTACACAATGTTTGTTCATTAATGTAGAGTTGACTACACAAATTATTTTTATTCCTCAACTTGGTTCAAGTCTTCCTTCCCACCTTTAAGTTCCCAACTTTGTATATATATATATATATATATATATATAAAAATCATTAATCATATTATTTTTGATATACTCTTTTTGTTTCTAGAAAAACTATGAAAATCAAAATAGTTGAATAAATGATTCTCATAAAGTGTTTATAATTAGCCCTTGTTTGATAGAGACAAATTTTGATGAAATGTGTCATTAACATGTTAGGACCAATGAAATATATGATTATGATTAATTGTTGACTTTAACTTTAACAAAAATTTAATTCTTAATCAAAACCAAACACACAATTACATGTCTAATTTGGTCCGCGATTTTTTTTTTTTTTGGGGAGCATTACAAAGACGGGAACTGCGGGATGGGAGGAATCAAGTCCGATAAGGAGGCTTGCCTTTACCACTATGCTAACCCCCTTTGGTCAATTTGGTTCGAGATTTAAATTAGTTGATCATTAAACTTATTATATTTTACTTTCTTTTTTCTAGTTTTGCCACCATTTATTGCGATTCAGCCAATCTCTTAAAAATGTTTTCTTTAAATGTCTGAAAAACAAGATATAAGCCGTTATTATATTTACACTACAAAAAAGGGCTTTTTCCAACCAAAAAAATCGTCGGTAAAAGGCCAATTTTCGTCAGAAATGCCTTTTTTCGACAGATTTCAACCCGTCAAAAATCCATTGGAGAAGAACGGGCCTATAATACTTTTCCGACAGAAAAATTATATCTAAATGCCGTCGGAAATTTTCGACGGATTTTTCCGACGGCTACTAAATGCTGTCGAAAATTTCCAGAAAATCTTAAAATATATATGGTAAGCCCCTACCCGACCCGCCGCCCACCCGCTAACCCAAACCGGACTGACGTGATCCTCAAAGCCCATTTTGTACTTTAATTGTTTTATGCAAATTGCATAGTTTAGGGGATTCGAACCCTTGAAGGGTAAGGAGGAAGCAACCCGATCATTGGGCTAATTGAGTTTTTGTGATTGAGTTTGTTTTCATAAGTATATATTAATTATTTATGTTAGTTAATTGAACTCAATTATTTTTAATTAATTACATTTTTAAAAATGAAAGTTATAATTTGTAAAAAATAATTACATTGTTAATTACATTTTTGAAAATTTCTGATGGAATGTGTATTCCGTGACAATTTCCGTCGAAAATCCGACGAAAAATGTGGGCTGTCAGAATTTTCCAACGGTCCCGACGTCGTCGAAAAAAAATCCGTCGCTAAAAGCCTGTTTTCTAGTGGTGTGTCAATTTGGTTCTAATTAATACTTGATTCTAATTTAAAGTTAGAGTCAACAGTTAATTTTAACAATACATTTTATGAAACTCTCAACTTTTCAATCATAATCAACTTTTATCAACATTTACGATAGATTCGATTTTAATTTATACCGAATACGGGCTTATTCTTTGTAATTGATTAGTATAATCTTTACTTATTGATTACTTGATGTGTATTTCATAAAAAAAATAAAAAATAAAATAATAATAATAATAATAATAATAATAATAATAATAATAATAATAATAATAATAATAAATACTGGATGTCATATGTTGACACAATGTGTTAACTTGGATATTCCTCTTTCATTAATCATATCATAGGCAGAATAATGGGAAGGAGTTTTCTTAAAGTCTTTATGCTGTCTTCAAGAAAGAACCATTTTTTTTTAATTAGTTTAAAATAATTGTGATTCTCTAATAAAAGTTTGTTTTCGTAATTGTAATTGTTATTATCTTATCTGTCTGTCAGCAGCTCACATGAGAAGTCATTAAGAAGCAAGAAAGTGAAACTTCGATTGTTTACGTAAGAGAGATCTATCTCGGAAGTCGTAATTACTTGTACGGCAAGTAATTCAATATGTCATCAAACAGTTATCTTTTGTTTTTATTAGGGTTTCTTTGGGAGCAATTGAAATATTAATTTTATTACTATTTAGGGTGGTTTTGATTAATCTTATGGAATTATTTTTTTTTTTAAGAAATTGATTTGAATGAAAATTATTTTCGTGAAAAATATCAATTGAAAATGTTTGATTGGTAATTTTCTAGGTGAAAAAATGGAGAATTTTTCAAGTTTTGTTATTTAATTGACATTATTTTTCATGATAAATAAAATAAGATTTAGCTATTTTAATTAAAAAATTTTTTTACCTTTTTAACATATTTGTACTTCATAAGAGACAAATTTAATCAATTTTCCATTTTTTTTAACCATTTTAACATCCATTTGAAATAATCTCCAATTATTTTGAGCATCAAGGGAAATACTGAAACGAATAGTGTCAAGTCTAGAAACTGGAGCAAATACCTCATTATAGTCTTCTCCTTCCTTTTACTTTTAGCCTTTTGCTACTAACCTTGCTTTGTACTTGTTGATGGAGTCATCAGAATTCAACTTTGTTTTGAACACCCACTTCACACCAATGACTGTTGTTTGGAGGCAAAGCAGTAAGCTCCCAAGTTTCATTCTTCTCAATTGCTTTGATCCCATGACTCGAATCCATTTTTCTTCCTTTGATGCTTCTTTAAAAGAAATTGGATTTTCACCAACAAAGAAAGCAAAATATATTGCATTCACTTGAGCAATTTCGTCAGTAGACTCATAAATTTCTATCAAACTTTTGGTCCTCTTCCTTTGGGGAGGTGTTGAACTTTGAGGCAAGTCATTTTCTAAAGCTGTGACTTCATCTTGTGGAGCTTGAACATTGTCTTCAAATTCAAGAATTTGCCAATTCGATAAATTTTGAAACATAAGAAGCTGTTTCATCAAAACGAACATATCTACTAATAACAATTTTCATTGCCTTGGGATAATATAACTTGTAGGCTTTTGACCTTTCACTATACCCAATAAAAATGCACTTTTCAAATTTGTCATGAAGCTTGCTCCTCAACTCATTTGGAATGTGTGAGGAAGCAATGCATCCAAAAGTTCTCAAGTGACGAACACTTGGTTTCTTCTCGTACCAAGCTTCATGTGGTGTAGAATAATTGAGGCTCTTTGTGGGTGGCCTATTAATTAAATAAATAGCACAAGAACAACTTCACCCCAAAATTCTCCTTGCATATTTTTTTCTTCAACATGCATCTGGCCATTTCAACAATTGTTCAATTCTTCCTTTCGGCAATGCCATTTCGTTGAGGTGAGTATCGAGTTGTCAACTCACGTTTTATGCCATGACTTCTGCAAAATTCTTCAAATATATCTAACAAATACTCTCCTCCACGATCATTTCTCAATTCTTAATTTGAAAACCAGAAAACTTCTCAACTTGGGCTTTAAAATCTTTGAAAACCTGAAGAGCTTCAGATTTCTCTTTAACAAAATATCCCCATGTCTTTCTGGTGTAATCATCAACAAATAAGATAAAGAAATGGTTACCTCCCAGAGATGGAATCTGTATAGGACCGCACAAGTCTTTGTGAACAAGTTCCAATGGTGAGTGTGACTCCCAACCTGATTTTGAAGAAAACGACTCTCTATGTTGCTTTCTAGATGAGAATCATAGGAGGCTCAAAAAAGAAAAATCAATCATGCGAGCCAAACAAGATTTTAGTACATTTTGAAGGACTCTCGAAGCGTAAAAGAATAGTATTCAAGACTAAAACAAGAGATCAATCCAAGAATCAAGCTCGGGATTCAATTAAAGTTTTGACAAAGATAAAGTCTGGATTTGAGGTTCACTATTTCTTGAAGAATTGTAGATATTTTCTTCTAGTTTCCAAATCATTTGAATCACTTATACAAGTGATTAAAGTCAAGAAAACAAGCTAAGAATCAAAATTGGGAGCAAAGGAATGAAGATGGGAGATTCAGCCAACTTCAGTCGACCGAAAGTGGATCGACTGAAACTCTGTAGCAAATTTTTAACTGAGCTTTAGTCACTTTCGGGCGCGCATGGCTCAACCAAAACTGTCATTTCAATCGACCGGTCCGGTCGACCGAAGGTGGATCGATCGACCGGTACGATAGACCGAAACATCCTGATTTTGAAAACACGGGGTTTTTCTTACAATTTTCGAATTATCTTATTTTCTCTTATTTTCTTGTAATATAAATACTTATTTCCAAACCCTATCTTAAATAACTTGGATGTTCATTTCTCTTGATCTTGTGAGACTCTTTCGATGTAAGGAAAAACCTCCTTTGCTCTTGTATTATCTTTAGAAGTTAATCAACTTTAATTGAGTATTGTTTATTCTTGTATTGTTGTTGATTTCTGCCACCTTGAAATTTGTTTAGTTGATACCCATTGGGCTTGGTTATTTAATCAATAAATTTTGAGTTAGATTTAAACTTTGGTTAATTTGTTTTATCACTTTCTTTACCATTTCAGCTTTCTTGGATTCGATTCAAATAGTTGTGGAGAATTTTTGTCCAAACAACAAAGGGGTTCGCATCATTTAGTATCAGAGCTTGGATCTAAAATTTATAATCCTATCTTTAAATTTTTTATTCTTCTTGTTGTTCTTCATATAAAAAAATACAAACAAATTGGGAAAAATTAGATGCCCATGAATATTTCTTGATTTCTACATATTGGATATTGTTGTTGTTATCAATTTGAGAATTGTTGGGGGTTACATTTGAACAAATACTTGAAAATCATAAACTATTCAAGTTTGTATCATAAGTGTTTGACAAAATGTCTCAAAGAGTGTTTTCATGATGAATTCTACCTTTCAATTACCAAATACATTCCTTGTTGACTATTTGTTCCTTCATCTTGTTTATTTGTGATCATACTTTGAAAACATTGTTCCATAAATTCCAATTTCACTTTCTTGTATAATAGCAAGCAAAGAGATTCCACTTGCTATTGTGTTAATCATTCCTTTACTTCCTTATTTGGTTTGTGGAATTTTGCTACACAAGAATAGATTTCTCAATCTAGTTGATTAAGTTCCTTGGAAAGTTTGAGTAATAAAACTTGGAGTGGTAAAAGGCAAGAATGGTGAGTTCATTAGAGGGTAAAAGCATACATTAATGAGTGGAAACACGAGAGAAATATTTTGTAAGGACATTTTCACACTTGCAGTTCATGTCCACAATCTTTTGAATCTCCACATAAGGGATGGATTGCAACCCGGATTCTATGTTCAAAACTAGATGCTATGTTGGTGATAAGGTGTGTAGTGTGGTTATTGATAGGGGACACTCCTCTAATTTAGTTAGTAACACCTTGGTTGGGAAATTGAGATTGGCTCTAATCCCACACTCTAGACTTTATAAGATTGCATGGATGAAGGAATATGGGGAGTGTAGTGTGACCAAGCAAGCTCTAGTGACTATCACTTATGGAAAATATAGTGATGAAGTTTGGAGTGATGTAGTACCTCTAAAATCTTGTCATATATTGTTGGATAAACCATGGAGACGTGAGAGGATGGAAACTTATGATAAGAGTATGCACATATACCGAATTCTTAAGGATGAGAGATCATTCACACTAAATGGTTTAACACTAGAGCAAGCACTACGAGATGCAAAAAAGGTGAAGGATAGTGTTGATATGAGGGAAAATAGAAGAAGTGTGGAGAATAAATTTAGGGATGTTTTGGAAAATGATGATGATGGTGGTGGTACTGATCAACATTGGGGCATGGGTAGGAATAGAGGATATTGTCATGTTAAGGGATTTGATCGAGGTCATCTAAGGAAGCATCGTGGCTAGGGATGGAATAGATGAAAATACTGATAGTGTAAAAATAAATAGTTCATCATTCCATGGGAAGAGCGATCCCATGTGGGACTTTAAGGAACAAATGAAAATTTTTGAAGAAAAATTCATTGTATGGGATTGCAAATATAATGTTGGAGTGCAAAAGGGGAGTGATAGTAAGGTCGAAGTTAAATTGTAAGAAGAGCCCCAACATAAGAAAGTTGAGAAGAAGGAGGGAGACTTGAAGATTAAAGTAGTTGAACTAACTCCAACTTTTCATGTGGAAGATAAAAATTTGGGATGTGAAGAAGTGCATGAATTGGGAGAGGAAATTATTGGTGAGATGGTATATGAGCTTAAAAATGTGGGAGAGTTGATTAAGCTTGATAATGTGGAGAAGGTGGTTGAGGATAAAAATTCTGAAGTGTGAGTGAGCAAGAGAGTAAGAAGGTAGGAGGTTAAGAGAAGAGTCTTGATGTTGTAGATGATGAGGTGGTGATGATTCATTGTGAGTACAAGGATCCATACCTTGTACTTGAAAGAACTAATGATCCCCACCCCATTTTATTTAAAACTTTCCTGCAAGTTGGACACGATTGGGAGCTTGATCCTCATCACTTGTGCCCAATGAATTGTTTGATTCGAGCCATCTACATAATCAACTTGAAGAGGTCATATTAGTTAATCATGAGGCGTAGAAGCAAGGACTTTCCTTTTGATCCAAGAGACGCAATGAATCATCATGAACAAACCTATGATTTGGGACAAATCATCCTGAAGAAGGAGGGTATGATGAGAATCATAGGAGGCTCGACAAAGGAAAATCAATCATGCGAGCCAAACAAGTTTTGAGTACATTTTGAAGGACTCTCGAAGCATAAAAAAATAGTATTCAAGGCTATAACAAGAATTCCATCCAAGAAAAGAAGCCAAGAATCAAGCTTGAGATTCAATTAAAGTTTTGACAAAGACAAATTCCGAATTTGAGGTTCACTATTTGTTGAAGAATTGTAGATATTTTCTTCTAGTTTCCAAATCATTTTGAATCACCTCAATCAAACATCGAGATCAAAAGTTATGACCCAAATTAAGAATGGGAATATCTTGGACAATTGATTTCCCTATTAAAGTGATTGACTTGGAGACCAAGTTAAAGGTGAAAAGAAAAATAAAAGACTTTATTTTGGTATTCTACTTCAATAAGGAAACTTACTTGGACATGAATTCCACATATTCTAGGGGATTTTTTTTACCTATAAATATGTGTGTTAGGGAGTCATAATATTGTGAATCTTATGTGAGACTAATTAGAGAGAAAATTGGAGAACTTTATCTTTGTAATTTCTTGTGAACTCTTTATGGAATAATTCAAAGGGTAGAAAGTTGAGTTAGATACAAGTTCATTATTAGTATTTTCTTTGTAGTCTATGAGATTGGGTTGGTGATTGAAATTCTATATAATTGTAATAATTTATTATATAGTGAAAGACTTTGACGATCCGAAAATGTTTCGTTGTTGTTATATTATTTTCTTGTTTGCTCAATTAATTTTTCTTGAAAATCAAAAGATCCTGTGGGTTAAAGAAGGGGAATCAATATGTAATTCCCTACACCAAATACTGAAGGAGGTGCTTGCGGTCAATTTGGTCGACCGAAAGTTACTGAAACATTCAGAAACACGCGTTTTCTACTATTTTCTTTCATATTTATACTAATACTTATTTCCTCTAAAACCCTACTAGTTTATGATGTATGAACATTGAAATCTCTATGGTGTGCAAATTAGAGGTAATAATTCCTCTTCCAATCTTGTTGCCAGTTTGAGGTATTATTTCTCAACTTCATGTAGAATGTTATGATTCTTGTGTTGTTAGAAGAAACCTTTGAAGTTGCTTATTTCTCTCTATTGGGTTAAGGATGTTTTCTTGAAATTTTGGTTAGATTATGCTTGAGTTTAGGTTTATTTTACCATTTTAGCTTTCTTGGGTTAATACAAAATTGTTGTGAAATTTTTTGGTGTTTGGGGTTCGCATCATTTCCTAACTGAAATTCTTCAGAAACTTCACTGATTACATCAATTTTGGGCAGCCCTTCGACCATATTGTTAGTTGTCATCATCTTTAAACTTCCAAAATTCAAGTGTCCATATATGTCATGCCATAAATTGGAAGTTTCTTCGTTAGCAGTAAGTAAACAAGAAGCATCTAGAATATTAAGTTTGAGAGGATACAAACTATTTGTACTCAAGGCAAGCTTTGTAACAAATTGATCCTTCGTCTTCATGATGCAAATATTTCCATGAAAATGAATGTCAAAACCTTTCTTCATGAGATGGCCGACATTAAGCAAATTGCTTTGCAAGCCAAGCACGTAGTAGACTTCAGACATCCTCTCAATCCGACCAGATTTTGTTTTGAATGTAACATCTCCAACACCTTGAATCTTGTAAGATTTGGCTTCTCCAATTGTCACTTTGTCCATGGTTAGCCTTAACAAGATTTGAGATTAAATTTTTGTTGCCGGTCATATGCATGCTAGCTCCACTATCCAAGTACCAAATGTCACCCATATTTCCATCACAAGCAATCAACAAAGTCTCATGAGTAGTTTCAAAACTATCTTCATGAACAAAGCCAACTTCATTTTTATTTTCATACTTTTTATGCCAGCATTCACTAATCATGTGTCCAGGTTTATGACAAAAGTAACATTCAACATAACCTCTTTTACCTCTTTGATGAAATCCACGACATCTTCCTATTTGAAAGCCATAAGTCTGTTGCTTTTCATGATTATACTGCCTCTGTTCATTTTCTCTAGAAGAGTCATTGCCTCTGCTTTCCATGGAACTGTTCGCCTTGGAGATCCTCTCGTTGACGTGAATTTCAATTGATTGGTAAATCTGGAAGAGTGCCTTGCTATCTTTTTGCCACTTCTCCTTCAAGGTATTTCTTTGTGCCATCGTCAATTCATCTTCATCTTTGGGTTCTTCAAAACCTTCTTCTACAACACTCCATAAATCTTTAGAGTTAAGAAACAACTTCATAATATTGCTCCAATAGTTGAATTATTTACCATCAAAACGAGGCTATTTGAGTTTGACATGAGAATGGCTCTGATACCAATTTGTAGGCAAAAATATAAATTTAGGAATGGACAAGAGGAGCTTCGTAGAGAATTTGTTACTTGTATTAACAAATGACCAACACCCCAAGTATTTATAGGACTTGGTGGTGATACATACAATGCTTGTCATGAATCAAGTTCATGAATCTAATAATCCAAAGAACATAGAAAAGAAAACTAAAAGCCACTTTAGATACATTAATGTAGAGAACTCTAAAGACTTGGTAAATTTGGTTTTATTTTTTCAACACTCAACATAATATTTAAGGTACAAACAATGAGATAGAATCATACCATCATTGAGGGTAGGTGGCAATGATCAGAACCGTGAACAAGAGAAATGGAAGTTCCAAACCGAAGCAATGAATAAAAAGTGATCATCATAAGAAATCAACAATTGATTATGAGTACTATAGTGATCGTATCTCTCTTTTTCCAATTTAACAGTCAACTTACCACAATTATTTCCTATGTGTAAGGTCGCTTTTCATTTTTGGTGCAATTTTAAATTTCATGTCATATTTATGTTAACGTTATTTGAAATTTGAAATTTAATTAATTTTACGTCAATGATTTGGAATTGTTTTGCAGTGGAAAGATTTGGACGCCGTCTCGCTCAATGTGCCAATTAGAAAATTATAAATTTTTCTACTTGCAATTTATGTGAATAATTGTTTTATTTCCAAAGCTTTCCAATTCCTATTTTTGTCAAATTATTATAAGTGGTAAATTTTAGGATATTTTGTAAATTTATGATAGATGTGTACTTAATTTTGAAACTTAGGGAGAATGAGGGACTAAATTGCAAATATCCTAAAGATTACACTTAAACCCTAACCTAACCCTCATTCTCACCCTCTCACCCAACGCTCTCTCTGTCTCTCGGCTCTCTCTGTCTCTCGCCTCACCGAACCTCCCCCGACCACGACCCAACCACCACACCACCAACCTCGCGGTAAGGAGCTCCCTCTCGCACGCACACACACAACGCAGACACACACCCCCCCCCTTCACGCACGCACACATACACACTTCGATACACACATATATATTTATTGATTTTTGTGTATATATGTATGTATATGTATATGTGTGTATACATTGTGAGTGTATGTAAATGTGTGTTATTTCTCATATTTTTTCAGATTTAAGCTTACCTAATTTCAAATTATACCGTTAATTTGGGGGTTAGTAATGCTCATGGATGTGTGTGTGTGTGTGTGTGTATGTGGATGTGTAATTTCACGGTAGATTTTCAGATTTCAATATATATATATGGATCTTGCACTGTATATGAATGAATTTCAGATTTGGGGCTTAATTAAATTTTTGAATTTTTAAATTTTTATTTGAGATTGGAGATATGTAAGATTATATATGTATATTGTATAATTTCAGATTTTTGGATTAATTGAATTAATTGGTTTTGTTGAGTTTATAACTAAATTGGAATTGTAATGTATTTTCGAATTTAGGAAATTTAGTTCTAATTAGTGTAACTGATAATTGATTTCGGTTAGTTGATTTGGAATTATCTTTATAATTTCAAAGTTTAGAGTAAAATTTTAAATGTGTACTTATTTCCAAATTTCAAAATGTAGGAGCTTAACTATTAGTTCACCTTGATTCTAAAAAGTGGAAATTCAATTTAACTTTTCATATTTATTAATAGTTAAGATTTTTGATTGTTTTGTAATTTAGTAAAGT
This sequence comes from Ligustrum vulgare, assembly GCA_963555705.1. Lineage (NCBI taxonomy): Eukaryota > Viridiplantae > Streptophyta > Magnoliopsida > Lamiales > Oleaceae > Ligustrum > Ligustrum vulgare. Next base: position 50,973,317 of record OY743174.1, read on the forward strand.
CGAATTATAAAATTATAGCTTTGTTAATTGAGTTTCTACTAGTTTAGGTAAATTGAGAATTTCGGATTTCCGAACGGTTAGGGTTATAATTTCAGTTAGTTTAATTGAAATTTTTGAACGTTGAGTTAATTTGAGATTTTCAAATTTATTGATATTTAGAATATTAATTGAATAATTTGGTAATGTTAGGTTCTATAATTCTTAATTTGAGTTTGAATTAATAGATAAGAAAAGCTTTCTAGAGTACATTGAAATTGACATCTTATTTTTGAATATGGTGTTGTGTGTTGGACCTAACGTAAGGTAACGTTTGGGATTAAATTGTGAATGAAATAGAAGTTTTAACCTTGCTTAGAGCTTAAAATGTGATTTTGAACTAAAAGTATATTTTATTAAATGAATTGGTACAACTAGGATTTTGGTACATTGACGTCACGGGCAGCCGATGTTCCTCCACTTGCAAATCCAGATAACGGTAAATGCTAAGGACGTCAAGTAAGTAAACTTCCCCCTATTTTTATAGAAATTGAATGTAAATGTGAAATGTGTAAATGACTGCCTTGCAATTTACTTACTTTGATGAATTTCATTTACTTTATGAAAGTATATGTTATTGAGAAGAATGTTCAAGCATGCACATTATCATGTCATTGCATCATCAAGCATGCATTGGCATCGAAATTGGGAAGTCAAATGTTTTTTTTTTAAATGAAAGAAATGTGTCAAGGTGCAAGTTTGTTCAAAAGTTATGTATCACAAGTTTTTAAGAAAAAATGGGTGTGCTTCTAGTTCATGAAAGATGCGAGTGAGAAATGGGGCGCGGGGGACCGGCGTACCCGAATTAAGTCGCTTCGCGACGGAATGTTCAACCGTTTTACGGTGTACTGTTAAACCGCTTTGCGGTGGAATGAAGTGAATGAGCCGCTTCACGATGGAAATGAAGTGAAAGTTTTGAAATGTTAAGTGAAAGTTTGAAATGTTTGAATGTTCTGGAAAGTAAAGTAAATGGGGATACAAAAATGGAATTTTTAAAGCACTCATGTCATAAGCATGCATTCATGCATAAAGTTTACTTACTGAGCTTTAACTCACCCCATTCCCTCCCAAATATTTCAGGTGATGAAAGTTAGATGAGACGAGGAGAGCATTTGGTGGCAGATTCAGGCTATACCTGCTTTCAATTTTTGAAAATAAAGTTAAATTAGAATTTATTTAAGTTCTAAGTAATTATTTCTTAATTCATTTATTTTGATAATTGTTTCGATTGAAATTAGTTAAATGAGTTATGGCGTTTTTAATATTGGTTCTATTACCACTTATTTCACTTAATTGTAGCTTATTGATATAAAATGTTGTGTTGAGGAGTTTGGGAATTGAATTTGAAATAGTGTGGTGACGTGGGAGTTTGCTGTAGAATTGGAGTTGAATGTTTGAGTTTGAATGAGTTGAGAATTGTATTTGTAATATGGGTATGATGTCCCTCTACAGGTTGGCTAAATCCAAATTACAGAGGAGACTCTGCCGAAATATTTGTAAAATTTTATAATAGAAAATTAAAATGTTGAGGTTTTAAATGATTTCTTTTCCGCATTTAAGTAAAGAAAAGTTAACACGCCTAGGTTTAAGATTTTGAACTTGGGGTTTTACACTATGTGACTCCCATCTCCATCTATACAATGATAAAAACCTTTGTTAATTCGATTAGTAAATTCAATTGAAAGCGAAAGACATATGTCGTACCTGAATCAACAAAGGAAAACCATTCTTGATAAATCTTCTGGTGCTCCTTGGAACAAAAATTAATCGGGTCTAAATCTATCTCCATCTTATAATCCCAACTCTCAAATTAATAAATACCAGAAAATATGAAATATATCATAAACGGGAAAGCGGAAGAGACAAAGATGTAGTAACTAAAAAGAGAGTATTGAATATGGTTTGGAAAAATTTTCACCCATCTCTCTGCCGCGTTGACTCTCTTCAACATCTTTGTCTCTCTTCCGCTTTCCCATTTATGATATATTTCATATTTTCTGGTATTTATTAATTTGAGAGTTGGGATTATAAGATGGAGATAGATTTAGAGCCGATTAATTTTTGTTATATATATATTGGTATTTCTCCTGTACATCGAAGTTGCTATTTAAAAATATTGATATCATTTTTTTTTAATTTTATCACATCTATCAAAATAAAACTTTTAAACTGTGTTTGATTTTTAAGGTGGAAATTTTTTTCTTACCAAATAAGTGAGAAAATATTTTCAAAGCAAATGACTAAAGTGTGCATCAATTGGTTTCTAAGTCAAATTTTCCAATCAAACAAAAAAGGTGGAAAATATTTTACATGATATGACATTTTCGAGGCAAAACTAAGGCAATCAAATATATCCTTACATTTAATATTTGATGTGATTTTAGAGACGATGTGTTTACAGGGGGATTTATTGGTTTAGCCATGTGAAACATACAATTTTTAAGAATGACTACTTTTTGTAATTTGTCCATATTGTCCTTAATGAAGTTAGTTAATTACTTTGCAAGCTATGTCCCTGAATTTAATTTGGTTCATTTAATTCAATACTTCTTGTTATATCCATATTTTTTAATCTCTTAAGTTCTTCTAAAAATGTTCTATATTGTGATAATTTCTCAAAAGATTTAGGATGATCTTTTTTAGTTATATATCCTAATGTTATTCCTTCTAAAACTTCTTCTTCTATATCATCGTATTCTTCTATAATTTTATGAAATGTATTTATATTTTTTGCTGTTTCAACAGAATTAAATTCTATTTTATTTAGGATGACATAATCAATATCTTCGTTTATTTCTTTTAGTTTAGATTGTCCAACAGAGTGTATATTTTTAGATTTTTCAACGATAGTTAATAAAAATGAGATTTCTTTATTATTTAAATATAGTTTATGATCACAGTTATTAGATGTTGATGTTTGTGAAGTATTAATAGATTATTGGGTTGGTAAATTATTATACAAATTTTTTTGGTACAAATCCATTCTTTGATCTAGTAGAATACAATAATCTGCAATATATTGTTCGTATTTTTCTAAAAGTTTATTATATTCTTCAGAAGATATGTTTTCATTTTTCATTTGTTGTTTAATATCTTCCATTTTATCTTTCAATTTTTCTAAAAGGTTATCAAGTCCTTTGATTGTATATCCTGGCATTTAAGTTTGGAATGTATTTGTCGTAATTTTATTTTCTAATTCCATTTTGAGCTGTAATATATCAGAATAATTTATAATATATTGATCATGATTTTCTAAAAGTATATAATATTGTTCAGATGATTCATCTATATCTATTAATTGCGATATAATGTTATCTATTTTTTCCATTATCCTATCTAACAAATTGTCTAATCCTTCAATTGTATATCCAGGCATTATAAACACAAAGATAAATAATTTATAAAATTTTAAGTAATTTTTCAAACTCTATCAGTGTTTGGGAATTGATAATATCTATATCAGCCATAATATCTATACTTGGTTCAAATGGTATATTATATTTTGAAATACTTTTCTTTCTCTTTTTTAATTTATCAATTATACTTGAATATCTTATATCATTATAGATCTTACAGTACCTCTAGCAAAATTTTCTATCAGATTTTCTTTAAAACTTTTTAATATCTCTTGTGATGCATAGAGTTGCTCTTGGTATCCTATTTTATCAATTTCATTTTCATATTCAATATTTTTTTTACTTTCGATACACTTTTGAACTTTATATGGATCTCTTTTAGTTCTGGATTTTTTCATGATATAATTACTATTATTCATGATATTAAGATTTTCAAAAACTGGTAAAGAAAGATTCATCTCTTCCATCACTGTCATAATCTATTACAGGATCATAATCATTATCACTATTAAACACATATCCTAAATATAATTCATTATTTATTTCAGTATTATCACTATCAAGTCAAAAATAAATAATCGATTTTGTAATTTCTAATCCTAATATTCTTTTTAATGTCTGAAAGATAGCTAACAAACATGGCATATATACATGATATAATTTTTTTATTTCATTATTTGGTCTAGTAAACTGTTTATGCATGAATAAAAGTTCAATTATGCTATGATATTCATCATTATAAGGACTGTTTTGATAATTAAATTTAACAATTCTGGATTCTGTCATGTTAAAAGTTCTTCTTCCTCCTAATTCCGTAAAGATAGATATATTAAGAATACTAACCTCTTTTCCTGTTCTCAGTACCTTTGTATTTTCCTTCTATTGTTAGTGACCTTCAGGCTTATAGGTTTCTATTCCACACCCTCCAATGGCTTCCTGCCTTCACGGGTTATTAGCTAAAACCTGGATGCCTTCACTGTATAACTCTTTAGATGGAAAATATTTTAGGACAGAGTGTAGGGAGTTTTCTCAATAATATATCTTCTTTTGGAAATAGGATTTAGAAGACCAGAATTTAGAAACTCCTCATAATATGATAAGTAAATTGTGATTTTATTGATAATATGAAGATTGACAAAGGATTGGTATGAGAATTTTTCAAAGACAGAAGATTTTTGGCTTTCTCACAAACTGAGTGCTCAAGAGAATTCTGTCTTTCAACTAGCCCGGAGGCCTCTATTTATAATACTACATTGGACACAATTACATCACTGCTTACATCATTGTCCTAACAATTTCACAGCTTTTTTTTTCACCTAAGGACACACCTGTCCCTCTATTATTTATTACATCACATGACTCTTACATTATAGAGACACTTATCCTTCTATTTCTTTGGTCTTGAATTGGCCCCTACATTGTTCTGCATTGTTGAATTAAAGTAGGTTTATTAAACAGCTTCCACTTATCCATCAATTCTGTTGGCATATAAAGCAGATCCATCAAGTGGCTTCCACCTGTCCATCAATTCCTTTGGCATGTGGGGAAGTTCCTGGCTATGCACGCCTCTTGAAAAGTGCCAAAACTTCCATGGATTTGATGTGTATCAAATTTATTGATGTATTCTTGCAAGATTGTTGATTTTTCTTTTCCTCCATTAGTGAGTAGGGCCCATCCATTGTACTGGCATATCCATTTGAATTTTTTCTCATACAGGTTTTTGGCAATATTGTAGAGAACTTTAATTCCCAACACCCTTCGTGATCTAAACCATGATCTTGTAATGTTTGGTACTGGCTTAGTACTTTTTCCAACTTCAATTTGAAAATTTCGAGCAACATATCCAATCGTGATAATATGCTCAGCAGGATAATATATCCTTCCATCAATTTCAGGACTGATCGAATAAAGTTTTAAATATATGGGTCTTCCTTGAGAAAACTTTGAAATTTCTCCTTTTAGTAAATCATCAAATTTTTCGATTTCTTTCAGATCTTTTCCTGGATAGACAAGATCCAAGAATCCATAATCAAATGCCATTTTTGTCATGACGGGATCTCCTCCCTGAGTAACGATCAATCGTGGGTATACATGGTCTCCAGACGAGATATAATAGCAATCACATTCTTGAAGTTCATATATAACTTCAACAGTAGTTTTATATTCGTTTTCTTTTGGTAAAAAAGGGGAATCATCTTCCTCTTCAGTGCGAATTCTGACTACCCTTGTATGTTCATCTTTGGCATTGATTGTGATTTTTCGAGGACTGGCTTCATTTATAACAACTTTTTTGGGACTTGATTCATCTCTTTTAATTGTTGGTCCACCACTGCTTCCAGAAGATGTACCTGTTTGTATTTCTGATATAACCTGTTTGGTATCAGCCTGTTTGGTAATCAACGATTCAAACTGAGATTCAATCTCAATTATGTTATCGCTCAATTCTTTAGTATAATTGTGATGAAATGTTGAGATTTCCATCAATTGCTTGAAACTTCCTTGGAGAGTTTCTGCAAGTTGTTCAATTCCAAGCTTTATATCTTCAGCTTCCTCCATGAGGAAGTTCATTCGCTTTTTAGCATCTATCAGAGATTTTTTGATATTATCCATCTGCAAATTCAATATTCCTGCTTAAAAAGTCCGCAAGATAATTATTAACACCTTTAATATGAACTATATCAAAATTATAAAATGTCAAATAGGCTTGCCATCTATGAAATCTTCTATATTAAGGTTCTGATGGTAATTTATTTTTTACTAAATCTGCAACTTGAGAATTATCAGTTTCAACAATGAATTTCTTGGATAATAAAAACAATGAAAACTTCTTTATTCCTCTGATGATTGCTAAAAGTTATTTCTCATGAGTAGTATAATTTATTTCTGCTTAATTAAACGTTCCACTTGAGTATCTACAAATTTCATTAAGATCTGTTTTTAATATTGCTGCCCAATACTTATCCGAGGCATCAATATTAACTATCAGATTATCTCTTTCATCTATGTGTTCATCACTCCATCCTTTGGTATTTGTTTTCCTGAGTAAGATTTGAATTTTATGTCTCTTTTTTGATAGATTTTCAATAAATCCTTCTGCATAATTTAAACATCCTAAAAATTTTTGTATTTGTTCTTTTGATTCTAATTTTTCTGGAAAACTTTCTATCTTTTTAGATATATGGGTTTGTAATTTTATCCCCCTTTTATCTATTGATAATCCAAGAAAATCAATTTCTTATTTTTCTATTATAGCTTTATTTTTTGAAAGAACAATTCCTTATTTTTTGCATTCATTTATAAATTTAATTAAATGGTTTCTATGTTCTTCTCTATTATTAGAACATATTAATATATCATCGACATAGACAATTAAGAATTCATTAAATTTTCTAAATATGTTATCCATTCTTCTTTGATATATTTGTGGTGCATTTTTTAAACCAAATGGCATAACCATCCATTCATACTTACCTTGGGGTGTACTAAATGTTGTGTATTGAATACTATCTTCTTCCATTTTTACTTGCCACAATCCTGATTTGCAGTCAAATTTAGAATAATATTGCTTCCCTTTTGCAAGATTTATTAGTACCTCTTTGTTTAGTAAAAAGTATCCATCAAATTTAGTATATTTGTTTAATTCTTTATAATTTATCACCATTCTAGCTTTTCCTCTTTTTTGTTTAGAGTGTTTCATGACCATAAAAGCTGGACTACTATGTGGTCCATTACTAGGTCTGATTAATTTTTGGTTAAGTAATTCTTTTATTTGACTTTTAAATTCTTGTGTATCTTGTATGGTATACATCATTGGTCTAACTCTTATAATAACATTTTCTGTTAATTCTATTTTAGCTTTTGGATGATGTGGTTTCCAAAATAATAATGGATTCTTTCCACAAATTTTTTCTAGTTGATCAATGATTTTTTCCATGTTTGTTTGTATGTTTGTTTTTAAGACTTTTTTATACATTATTCTTTTATTTTTTATTTCATTTTGTGTAATTGGTTTTTTCTCCCATTTATCACCACGCTGTGTTGGCTGAACTCTATAAGGTCTAAATTGTCTGGGTATTTTTAGTAAATGTGCACAAGGTGTTTGTAACATTATCATGTAATTATTTTGTTTATAATATTGAAATTGTTGTATAAAGTTATTTCCTAGTAATATATCACATTCTAATTTGTTATAATTATATGTTATATTTACAACTATTTGTTTACTCCCAAGTATTATATCAACTTTATCAGCACTATTAATTATATGAGTACTTTCTCCTGTTACTCCTGTAATTTTTATCTTTCCATTAGTATTCCATGATTTTATTAAGAAACTTTTGAATATTGTTATATCACTTCCCGTATCAATTAATGCACATGTTGTTATATTTGTTTCAACAATTGTAACTTGTATATAAACAACTAATGGAAAACTTATTTGGTTATTCATTTATTTAGCTTTTCTGCATACTATAGTTTGACCATTATGAGTTATATATAATCCTTCACGTTTTATACTATAATCTTCTAATCCATCTAGAAAGTTCATTCCTAATAATACATGAGGATTTACCATACTGCTATCTACATGACATTGTACTAGGAGATTTACTCCTCCTATTTTTATTGGTATTTTTACTTCAAGTTCAGTCATATGTACTTGTCCATCAAAATTTATGTATCTATATGGATCAGTTCTATGAGATATTAGTCATTTATTTCTATTTGAAGCTATATGACATTCACTAGCTCCTGTGTCAATTAATATATTTGATCCTTTTATATGCTCTATTCCATTAAAATATTCACCTTCTATTTTCATATTTCCAGCATTTCTATTAAGTTTTATTTCTTTTGTATTACTAGTTTCTCCTAATTGTTTTCTATTAGGTAAACTTGCTGATCTCCTAATTAATCTGCCATCTTCAAATGTTATGTTATTATTAGGGTATTCTTCTTCTCGTAACTCTATGATTTCTGGTTTATTTTTTGTTATAGTAAGTTCATAGTTTCTTGGAACTAAACTTATTTATTTATCTGGCTCTACAGCTTTACCAAAATCTTTACATTCTTTATGAATCTCAATATATGGTTTTTTAGAATAAATGTTTCCATAATTAGAATTAGTAAATGTGTATAATGCCCTGTATTCTATAGTCATAATTTTATCTCCTGGTTCCATTATGTCATCTTTATGTAATTTGAAATGTAGTCCTAAAACTTCATTAAAGTTTCTATCTTTTAACGATATACAATATTTTGGATAACATGTAAATATTAGTTTCTTATATGCTAGATTTCCTTCTACTGTTCCTAAATGACTGTCTTTTAAATTTATAATTCTTCCATCATGTAAACTTAAAGTCAAAGGAGAATCTAATCCTTCTCTAAACAGGGATTTAAAAATTATTTGGATATCTGCTAAGTAAACATATTGAATCTTTTCACTTTGTTTTCTATTGATCTTTGTTAATAATTCTGTAACTGTATTTTTTGTTAAAAGATTTAATTTGTGTGTTCCTTGAGTGGTTCTAACATCTATTGCCCTTTCAATTTTATGATATTCATTTATTGCTACTTTTTCTCTTTTCCATATTCTGTCTAATATTTCCCATTTTCCTATTTTCAAATCTAAAGATAATTTTTGTATCTTTCTAAACTTATTATTATCAAAAGTTACCTTTAATCCATAACCTTCTATTCCTTCATATTTTTGTTTATCTATGTTCTTATTTGTTTCTATTTCTTTATTCTGATTCTGATTCATTACTTTTTGAATCTGTTTCACTTATATAAACTTCTTGATCATAGTATTCTTCAATATCTGATATTTCACTCAGTTCACTTTCTATTTCTAGATATTCTTTTTGTAATATCTTAACTTTGTTTTTGTTACAATCAGGGCTTATATGTCCCATTTCTCCACAATTCCAACATTTACATTGACTTTTGTCTTTCTTATAAGTTTTATTTTTCTGTTTTTTATTTGAATTATATCTTCTTTTAGGTTTTATATATTTTTTCCTGAAGTTTCTGATTAAACTTTCTATTTTTATATTTTCTTTTATTATTATTTTTTCTTCTTTCAGGGTTACATTCCTATTGGGTATGTTTTTCCATATTTTCACAACATATTCTGGTTAATTTTCCTGATTTCTTTAATAATTGTCTTTGTTGACATATATATGCTAATCTTTCAAATAGGATTTTATCCTTGATCCTAATGTTCTAGGTGTTCCAGGGTTATCTCTAATAAACTTTTCAAATTCTATTTTAAAGTATATTCCCCATGATCCTGGTAATTTATTGTAGTACATATCTCTATATACTTCTTGATTTTCATTACTATAGAATTGAACATAATAGTATTCTTTAAACTCACAAGTATATTCTTTGATTTTACACATATCACATATTGTTAAATTTATTGATCTTACTCTTGCATTATATTTTTCTTTTATTGATTCTGCTTCAAAATTACTTATCCAATTTTCTCCTAAAAATTCATTCGCAATATAATCTACTAATTTTTCTATTCCATTTCTATCTGATTTTATTAGTTATGTCTGTACATTTCTTCTTATTAATGCTTTTGTATCACTACTTATTCCTTCCCACCAATTTCTAACACGTCCTTCAAAAGATACTACTAAAAAATTTATCATTCTATCAATATTTTCCCATGTATTATCTTTATTATATAAAAAGAATAGTATCATTGAATCTGCCAAAGTTAATAAGGCTTTTTTAGTGTCTATTTTACAATCCAAATCTAATTTTGTTCCTCAATGATTAATAGGTTTATCATAATTATTATTTGGTTCAAACCTATCTTTATATTTATTCCCTCTGGGTGGTTGTCTATCTTTGATTTTATCATAATATTGTCGGTGTGGTTTACTATATAAGGGTGCATAACTTTCATCTGGATCTGGTAATTCTTGTTTAGAAGTTCTTATAGGAGCAGGGTTAGGTGCTCCTCCAGTATTCATTAAAACTTGATATTCATTAAAATTTTCCATGCTTAACTGGTCAAAATTTTCTATAAGCAAATCTAATTCTTCATTAATTTTTGTCTTGTTCTTCTTCAATTTTTTCTTCAGCTTTTAATTTTCCTAAAGTTTTTTCTATAGATTTTTGTAATTCTAATTCTTCCTCTAGTATTTTTGGTAATATATTTCTCCTAAATTCATCATCCATACTTCCTACTTCTATTATAATTTTTTCTTGTTCGAAATGTTTCTTTCTTATTCTAAGTATTTCTTTTTCGATGAGTATTTTTATCTATTTTCTTATATTTGGTTTTATTATTTTCTTTGAATTCTCTAATTTCTAGTTTTAGTATATTTATATCATTTCTTACTTCTTTTAATTCATTTTTTACTTCTTGAACATCACTTATTAATGATTTTATTAATATTTTTAGGTCTTCAATGTATTCACTTATTGACATTTTATATTCTTGGTTTTTGAGTTTTTTGTACCTTAAATAATCTGTCATACATATCATCTATTTTTATTTCTATCTTTTTTATTTTTTCTTCTATTAATATGATTTTTTCGTTTTCATTTTTTCTTATTTTCTCATTTAATTTATCTATTTTTTTCTATAATTATTCCAATTTTATCTTGATTAATTAATTCTCCTGACTTTCTTTGAAATTCTTTTAAGATTTCTTCATCTATAATTTTAACTTCTCCTATCATTTTTTTTAATTCTTTGAATTGTATTGTTAGTTTATTTTGAATATTTTGTAATTTTTCTTTGATATCCATATCTTGTATATTTAATTGTTGTAATTCTTCAATGGCTAGTTTATCTTGTAAATTTATGTTTTTATATCTTTGCCATAAAAATGCACTTATCCAATTTAATTGCATATTAAGAAATCCATCGGTTTCTCCCCATGAGCTTAATGGTTGAAACATAGTTGTATTGACTCCTTTTATTTGGTAAGATCCTACTGGTAGATTAATATTTTCTATTATTTGTTTTTCAAATTTTATTTCTGGAAATTCTGTCATTAAATTCTTCCTTTGATATGCTCAACTTCTAATCTTAATTTCGTATCATATTTTACTTCTTTACATATCATTATATAATATTCACAAAATTCTTCAATTGATCTTGTCATCGTTTTTCTTTGTTGTGCTCTATAACTTTTTATGTAATATTTTATTTCTCCAGTTATATCGTATTTTTCTATATTGATTTTTTCTTTGTTATTTATGATCATAAGTATATTAGGTAATTGTTTTAGAATTGTATTAAAATATTTTCTTTTACTTTCTAATAATTTTAGTCTTAGAAATCCTTTTCTTTTTATATTTCTTTCTTCTATCATTTGATCTAATAGATTTCATCTTTTTTCTATTATTGAATCTAATTTTTCATTTATTTTCATATCTAGATATTTGATTAATAAGGGTTCTCCTCTATGATAATCTATTTCTATAATCTTTGTATAATTCTTCTAGTATATTTTTGTGGATTAAATCTAATATTTCATTTATGATAAAATCTTCTTTTATTATATCGAAATTTATTAGATTATAAATGTATTTTCTTATATCTTTGTCTAAGTCTTTTAAAGTTCTCAAGATTTCTATTTTATAATTATCGGGTAGTATTAATGTATGCATTATAAATCTTGATGTATATATTATATATTTATTTTTAATTTGTGTTATATAATATTTATCTTTTAGATCTGCCATATGACTCTGATACCAAGTGAGGGGGGTGCTACTATGAACGAAAAAAATCATATAAACAAATTAATTAAAAGTATATAAATGTAAAGTTTTAAGGACTAAGTTGTAACTTTTCTAAATTCTAAGAGGCTTGGTTGAAATATGATACTTAAGGGTATTTGAGGTAGTTTATAGTATTTAAGGTTATTTTGATGAATTGATAAAAATTTTGTCTATTTTTCCAAAGGGCTATTTTCATGTAGCCATTTCCATGGTATGCCACTGTGTTTACAGTTGACTCTCAATTGTGAGTTAGTATAAAAGTTTATGTTTAGATCTTCGATTTGACACACATAATGCATATTTTTCAATCTTCAAAATAATAGTATAATTATAAAAAATATGAATAAAACTATAGGCATTTAAAAAATAAATATGTATTCACTATATTTTGCAATATTTATTTATTAAGTTCGAATATTGTTTTAAATTTTTTAAATTGTAATTTTATGAATATTAAAATTCTTATATAATTATGATTTTAAGTTTATTTATTAGAATTTTATAATTATAACATAATTATACTACATTTTAACCTTAAGGTAATAATTTAAAATTTTAAACAATTAGTTTGAACTAATTTTATTACACACATTAATTGACCATCAAAATTAATGACCCACATTTATTATTAACTTTTATTTAATACCAACATTTAATACAAACTTTTATTAATTACATTTAATAAATTTTTTTCTTTTTTGGAAAAAATTTCCTTATTTAGAAAGTAAATTGGACGGGAAATTATGTGCGTAAAAATGGTGACGGTTATCTTATCAAAGATTCCTCAATTAAAACAGTTTATCTTCTATTTACCATATAGTATCTTTAATTTTCGAATATCTGACAGTTTCTGAACGTGGTTAGCGACGTTTGTAATTTGCACTAGATTTCAAGCAGTAGTTTATTTAGAGCATCTCCAATGAAATATTATCCAAGTTTAAAAGTGTGCAACATCATTGAAATAGACAATTTCTACTTATTTTTTCCTCCAATGTACCCATGTCGTGTTGAGTTGGCAAAAAAAAAAAAAAAAAAGTCAGACATTGTCCAACTCCATGTCCAATTCTAGAAGGCATGTTAGACATGCTGACTGTACATATCCTCAAAAAATTCAAGCGGATTTTGACTGCTATTTTGGGTATTTCATCGCCATGACCGTCATTAATTCTTATTGTCTTCTGGCCAAGAAAATGGTTTATGTCATTCAACCTATCGACCTCAACGTTAAACATACTCCTTCATTTGATGCTGAAAACAAGAAAACCAATAAAAATAATTGCAGGAAGCAAAATAAATATGTGTTATAGGAGGATTTGATGGTGCAGTAAAAAAAAAATAGAGTAAAAAAAAAACGAAGAATATCCGAGATGTCAAGAAAAATGATTTGAGTTTTATTTTAAACGATATAAATGTCACATGAGCATAATAATTGGATTGCAGACATATGTATTGGAAATTAATTTTTTGCCTCAATATCTATTTATTAGATATTCATAAGACATCCAATTAATTTATGTCAAATGACACTTAGTTTTTAGCTTAGACAATGTTTCATTGAAGATACTCTTACTGAATGAAGTTTGATTTTGACAGTTATTAATTTTGAAAATTTCCAGAAATTCCTATATTTTCTGAACGTAGGTAAGTTTTTTTGATAATGGGCAGTTAACTAACGACATTAACATATTGGAAAGGTCACTTTCTCAGATTTAAATAAACTTTTTTGCACTGTCATTTAACGAAGCTGGGCCGGAGCAAAATCAGTCGCGATAGATCCAAGCGGAGTGAGCAGTCATCCGAGGGAGAATCTTGGTATCTCTCCTCGATCTAATGGCGCCGACTCGACGTCATCATCATCGACGGATGGCATTGAAGGAGTGGAATTGTGTCAGAGAGATCGTTGGAAAGAAGAAGGCTCGAAATCAAACTGCGGAAGAGGTTTTTTTTTGTGGGCTGATGATGCAGAGGAAGATTCCATTCTGTCCGTCGGATCAGAATCTCCAGTTCTGGGCAGATGAGTTTGAAGAGAATAGATGATTAATAGTTCAGATTCATCGTCAATTCCATACAGTAGGTAGGATATGAATGTTGGAGATCCCTTTACTTGATAATGGATAATTGTTGTGGATAAAATTTGAAAATCAGATAGCTGTTTCGCTATAGTTAGCACTAAATCTCATTCTTTTCAACAATTTGCAAGTGATTTCAAGATCATACTTCTGTATTTTTGAATTTGTTTTTGTTTGTTCAACCTTCTAGACTTCAAGAAAGACATAAACCTTTGTATGGCAGCAACAGAGTGACCTATGTATGGCAGCACAAGCCCGAAACTTTCTCTCTGCCCACCTCGATACCTTAATGTGTTAGAAAATTTATCACAGATAATTATTTATCTATGATCCAAAATCATCATGCTGAATTATTAAGAATTAAATAACTGAACCGGAAGCGTATCTTAATCTGATATGGTTCACGATGATCGATTGCGGTGTTTGGATCTTCCAAATCAATACGTAATCCTTATTTTCTCTCTGATGATGGGATGTCAAAGAGAATGAACAGTACGTGCGATTCATGGACCATAACCGACTTTATATACTGTATTTCCAGTTAACCTAATCCGGCCCATCATGAATTAGGACGTACGATTCAGGGACCATAACCGACTTTATATACTGTATTGCCAGTTAACCTAATCCGGCCCATCATGAATTAGATAATGGCCTGGTATCTACATATAAAAGCCCATAAATTAATTAGATGCATTAAAGCCCGATATATATAAAATTCTTATTAGATCACTTTAAATGGGCTTAACCAAATTTGATAACTTTTTATTAAATACACAATAATTCACATATAAGCCCACACGATTGATTAAAATCCTTACAATCTCCCACTTGGGCTATATGTGTAACTTTACAATTGTGTATCAATCATAACCTTATGAGTACTCAGAATTTTGCTATCATTACTGAATGCATCCCCAAACAATCCGGTCCATCAATTGGATCAACATAGGATCAAAGCGGTTTTCGCTACATTACTCGTAACTAAACCTATCAATGGTCACGTATATCGACATAACTGAATGACATGGATCAAGTATGGATGTGTAGCATGAAAATTACATGTAATGTGATCTTCAACCTGCCTATTTCCAACTGGTCCAACTTTAGTGAGATTATCCTCAGACAAGTTCAGAGATAATAAACCTGAAACCATACAGCTGTAAATAACTTTAACTTTAAACCGTATCCAAAAGGACAGTAAAATGTGTCTAATGCACCCAAAATACAAACTCCCACTGAAACCAAATATCCTTAAGAAATACAACACCCATATGGGTATTGTGCTCATGAAAGACCTTGGGTTGTAATACTTTAGTAAGTGGATCCGCAATCAGGGACGGAGCTAGGTTCTCAATTCAGTGGGGGCCAAAATTTTCAAATTGTGGGAGGTGGAGGCCCCCTCCCGGGGGTTCGGGGGCGGAGCCCCCGAAATTTTTTTGAACCAAAATGATTGACATTATGAAGCAACAAACCAAAAGATAAACTAAGTTAACTAACAAGTAACAACTAACTAGTGTAAACTAGTAATTCACAAAAGAAAATACCTATAACTGAAAAGTAAATGTAAACTTTCAATGTGAGAGATATTAGTAATAAATGTTGTATTTACTTCTTGCATAAATATAATGATTGCAGAGAGAGAATTAAAATCAAAGGAAATAAATTCAAGATGTCAATTCTTTCTCCTTTTTTTTTTTTTTTTTTTTTTTTTGGAATCAAAAAAAAATTTTTTTTTTTTACTCAAATTTTTTTTTTCAGTGGGGGCCATGGCCCCCACTGGGCCTATATGGCCTCCGTCCCCGTCCGCAATTATGGAGTTCGTCCTAATGTGCTCTTATTGACACGTGTCCACTCTGAACTGTATCCTTCACAACCAGAAACTTATGTCAATGTATTTTGACTTAGTTGAGCTCCTCTTGTTACTGGAATATAAATCTGCTGAGTTATTGTCACAATATAATTTTAATGGTCTTTCTATACCGTACAGAATACGCAGCCCAGTGACAAAATTTCGCAGTTATATTCCATAATTAGATGCCCCCAAAATTGCTATAAACTGTACTGCCAAGTGAAAGAAGCTAAAGTGTTTGTTAAGCACTCCTTCCGGAAATAGCTCCTCCAACCAGCAGATAAATGTAGCCTGATGTGGATCTTTACTTTCTTGGCATCTAGTAAAATCGGAATCATAATACCATATGATCTCCAACTGATCGGATTTTCTGTATGTGAACATGTAATAATTTGTTCTCTTTAAATACCTTATAACCCATGTTTGACTGCTTTCCAAATGATCCATCCCAGGGTTACATAAATATCTCCTTAGTATCCCAATAACGTATGCAATATTCGAACGCATACAAACTTGAGCATACATCAGATTTTCTATAGCTTAACTATATGGGATCCTCTGCATTTCTTTAACTTTAAGATAACTTTTCGGGGATTAGTTGAGACTAAATTGTCTCCCTTAACGATATAAGGGTGTCCCCTGATTTACTGTCTTGTATGCCAAACCTCTTAAGTACTTTATCGATATAGCCCTTTTGTGACAATCCAAGAATACCCCGAGAGTAATCCCGGTGTATCTGAATCCCTAATGTAAAAGAGACGTCACCAAGATTTTTAATCTCAAAATTCCTTGACAAAAAATTTCATAATTTTATGTGACATGCCTATATCATTAGTGGCAAGCAATATGTTATCAATATATCAGGAAAATACACTTACTCCCACTGAACTTGTAATACACACAACCATCAACAACATTAATCTCAAGACCAAATGAGATAATTACTTGATGAAGTTTGTATTACCCTTAACGAGAAGCTGGCTTGAGCACATAAATGGATTTCTTTAATTTTCAAATCGTCTCATCAATGTCTCCATTGAGAAATGTCGTCTTAACATTCATTTGATGTAACTCGAGGTCAAAATATGCAACAATCTGACTTTCCTGAAAGAGTCTTTCGTAGAAACCAAAGGGAAAGTCTCTTTATAATCAATGACACCATTCTGTGTAAAGCATTTAGATACAAGACGAAATTTATATCTTTCCACATTACCTTTCGAATCCCTTTTAGTTTAAAAATTCATTTAAGACCAATGAGCTCTGCACCTTCTGGTAATGGGACAAGATCCCAAACTTTATTGTCTTGCATATGCTTATACTCCTTATTTACGACATCAATCCACTTCCGAGAGTTAGAATCCTGCATGACCTGATGGAATTGATTGAACCATCTTCCATCATTCCATTATTTCCTTATGTTCTTGGAAAAATACTATTTAAATTATCCGTAATAGCATTTTTTCCCTTTCTCTCTTGGATCTCCTTAATGACTTTAGTTATTTGAGGTTGTTGAGTTTGTACTTCTTAAATTTACCTTAGTTTGGATGGGAGGTTCTTCAATATTGTCGAGTTGAGGTTCCGAATATGCTTTTTGATCAATGACATGTATAGAAACTTGCACATTATCAAAAGCAATAGTAGGAACCGAAACCGATCCTTCCTCAACTTCTTCCTTAAAGACAATATCTTAACCTTATTTCTCCCTCCAAACTCAACATCCTCAAAAAATGTTGCATTTCCCGTTTCAAAAGTTGACTTAAGTGTGGGATCATAAAATTAATAGCCCCTTAAACGCTCAGAATAACCAATAAAGTAGCTGTTGACTGTTTTGGAGTCCAATTTCTTTATGTGGCCTATAAAGCCTAACCTTAGCTGGACATCCCCAAGTGTGAAAATGCTTTAGACTAGGTTTTTTACATGTCAAAAGCTCTTAAGGTACTTTAGAAGCAGCTTTAGTTGGTACTATCTACGATCTTTCTTTAATTATCTAGATTTCTGGCAAAAGAAACAACCCTTAATGTCTTTATGTGGTTTCTTTTGTTCTGAACCCTTAACAATTCTATTTTCTTTATTTATTTTCTTGCCCTTATCTTTAGAGGTGTTTTCCAAGTGAACACTTTCAGTTCTGTCCTGCTTCAACTTTTCTTCCTCTTGCACACAAAATAGAATGAGCTCATTTAGAGTTCATCTCTCCCTTTGATAGTTACAACTGACCTTAAATTGACTGAGTTGTGCAAGAAGCTTGCACACTATGAAATGAACTCATTGAGAGTCCATTTCTACATTGACAGTTATAACTAAACTTAGATTAACTATATTGTGCAGGAAGCGATGTCAATACCAAATGCACGATCAAGTCATTAGACAAGTCGAGTTTTAGTTCTTTAAGTTTTGAAGCAGTGTGAGACATCTACATGATGTACTCCCTTATTTTCCCATTGCCTTTATACTTTATTGAAATCAAGTTTTGCATAAGCGTGCTTGTTTCAGCCTTATCGTTTTTCGTAAAACGTTTCTTAATTTCGACAAGGAATTCATTGGCATCATTTACCTCCTCAGATACTATGCCACTAAAGGCTTCCGGAATGCCGCACTTAATGATCATGAGACTCACGTAATTTAAGCAATCCCACTTCTCAAAGTTCCTCATTTGATTAGATGGACTTACATCCATAAGAGGAGCATGTTGCTCAATCCTTAGTACACGGTCTAGATCCATGCAGCCAACGAAAAGTTAATGTTCTTGTTTTGATCCTTGAAGTTTGTTCCATAAATACAAGGATTAAATTTGAGCTTGTAGATATACTACTAGCAGAATTTGAAACTGAATAGAGAACACTTAAACAAAATAGCTCACATAAATACCTTATTATGCAAATCATACTTTCAAATAATAGTAGGGCCCATCACAAGATACCTAGCACAACATCAATATTTAGTATTTGGACAAAAATATTGACTTGTAAGTGGTACTCTTGGTGTAGTAATCAAACACTGATATTAAGACATGTCAACCAACAAACATTTCTTTGGACCGATTTATTGATCACACGTAAAACCAAATAACCGTCACGTATTTATCATCACAAGTTCATGCGAAATTCGAGTCAAATATTGACCTTCTTTTGGGCCAATCAATATCCGCATAAAATAATACACAAACACCTAATTTTCCCTTAGTGTAGTGATCAAACACTGGAAATAAAACATGTTAACCAATAAACCTTTCTTTGGACCGATTTATTGGTCACACGTTAAACCAAATAATTGCCACGTGTTTATCACCACAGGTGCATGTGAAGTTCGAGCCAAATATTGACCTTCCTTTGGGCCGATCAATATCCGCAATGAATAACACACATACAAATACCTTCTAATATTCAAAGTTAATTAATATCCACAAGAGAGGTTGCTTTGGCAACATGTTGCTTCAACTAACTTACTTTCGAATATTATATCTCTCAAAAGATTCCGATGTACCAAGATTTGAAACTGAAATCACTGATTTGCATATATTTTGACTTTAGGATTTGAATTATAGAATTCAAAACTTTAGAATAAAGCAATCCTTAAGTTGAGAGAGTCAATTGCAATATTCTCAAACCTTAGGTGGCCAATTATGTAAAATTTTAAGCTTGAAGGACTTAAATTACAATTTTTTCAAAACCTTATTGGCCAATTTAGAGAAACTCCAAACTTTAGGTCCCAATTTGAAAGAAAATCAAACTTTAGAGGTCCAAAATAGTGAATTTGTAAACTTTAAGGACTTAATTGAAAATTTCTCAAACTTTATGGACCAAATTGGAGAAACTTAGAACTATAGATGCTGTATTAGAAAATTTTCAAACCTTAGGGGACTGAATTAGAAAATTTTCAAACTTTAGGGACTGAAAATGAAAATTTTCAAACTTTAAGGGACCAAATTAGAGCATTTTCAAGCTTTAGGGACCAGTTTTGAAAACTCTCAAACATTAGGGGCTGGATTGGAAAATTTTCAAACTTCAGGGGCTGAATCATAAAATTCCATAACTTGAGAGGTCCTGACTTAACTAAATTATAACTTTAGGGGCTCAATTTATAAAATTTAGAACTATGAAGACCAACTTAAGTTCCTTGGTAACTTTAGGATCAAACATTTAGTCCAAAACAAAAGAGAGGACCGAAGGTGCAATAAACATAATTATCCAAAATTGCAAAAGAGGCCCTTCTTATCTTCAAATTTCCAATCGACGCCCCTTGTCCAAAAATCTGATTTGCTACTACTAGGGTTTTGCAAAGCCCTAATCGCCGCCGCAGTCTCCACCAAAGACCGCAGCGCCACCACCGATGACCCTCCTTTGCGCCTACCGGCGCTGATTACTTGCGCGAAGCAGCGCTGCGCGCTGTGCAGCACCTTCTCCCGGCGACCCCCATTGTGATGCAGCGCCATTCCCGGCGCTGATCTCCTGCAGTGCCGCACTGGAGCAGCGCCTGCGCGGCGCTACTCGTCTATAGCGCCGCACGCAACCAGTGACGGCCCCTGCTCGCATTGATAGAGCCTGCGCACCACTGTGTGGGCTACGGCTGTGGCTCCTCCAGGCCACCATTATTCATCCACAAAATCAACAACCCAAAACCAGATTCAAGATCAATATACACATGCTCAACAAATTTCATTCAAATGCATATACAGAAATTAAGTGAGGAAGCTTAAACCATGTGTATATACACTTTCAAAATCCAATATGTATCCATATCTGCAATTCAAACGGTATATCCATACAAATTTTCACAGTAAAAAATGTCAGCAAGGTTTTCACAATCCATACCAAATTTCAACAGATTTTATATATACAAAATTCAACTGAAATTCATACATATATAAATAGATATACATGTCGGCAGTTTGGTTTCATATATATGCATTTGAAATAGATCTAATAATTCGTCACGATGTTGGCTCTAATACCACTTGTTAGAAAATTTATCACAGATAATTATTTATCTATAATCCAAAATCATCATACTGAATTATCAAGAATTAAATAACTGAAGCGGAAGCGTACCTTAATCAGATATGGTTCACGATGATCGATTGCGGTGTTTGGATCTTCCAAATCTATATGTAGTCCTTATTTTCTCTCTTATGATGGGATGTCAAAAAGAATGAATAGTATGTACGATTCAGGGACCATAACCGACTTTATATACTGTATTGCCAGTTAACCTAATCCGACCCATCATGAATTAGGTAATGGGCTGGTATCTACACATAAAAGCACATACATTAATTAGATGCATTAAAGCTCGATATATATAAAATCCTTATTAGATCACTTTAAATGGGTTTAACCAAATTTGATAACCTTTTATTCAATACACAATAATTCACATATAAGCCCACACGATTGATTAAAATCCTTACATAATGGCCTCAAGGTAATCACAAAATATTTACTTAATTATTTAAACATGCAAGTAATGAATCTTAATTCAGGTGATTAGTTGAGAGTTTTTGAATTTGTTTTTGATAGATAGATGTGATCCACTCGGTTTGATGTATTGTGATTTGCGGAAATTAATGTCTTAAATTGGGCATTATCTTGCTAAAATAATATTTGTACTGTCCATTTTACAATGATAATGTTTATAAAGAAGAAACTCACAAACAATATAGGACACATTTCTCTCAGTTGTGTGGTTATGAGGAGACTAAGGTAGCCCAATTGTGATGCGATAATTGTTTGAGCCTTTCTAGAGATACAAGCATATTTTTCCAATTATATATTTTCTTGATCTGGACTGTAATCAACTTGTAAGTGGGTTTCCTATATATTAAGTCTAATGTCTCCAACGGGAAGGAATAGAGAGCTCTATATGTAGTTCCTCAGTTTTTATTTTTGTAAATGCATGATGTTGAAATATTCTTCATATAAAAGTTTGAAAATTATAAACTTGGTACATATATAAGTATCCATTGTCACAATAATTTTCTTCTTCAGATTTGGTTATAGTTGTTTGTTTACACAATTTATCAATTTGATTATATAAATCAGTGTGTGTATAGCTTCGATTTTGTGGTGCTTTGCTTCACTTAGCATTAGGATACTCTACTTTTATTGGAGAATTGATTGTCCTAATCTTCCTTCTCTACTTATCTCTTTGTTTGTTTATGATCTTGCAATTTTTGGTGCTTTGTTTCACTTAGCATCAGGCTACTCTATTTTTATAGGAGAATTGATTGTTCTGATCTTATCTTTTGCTTCTCTACTTTTCTCTTCATACCGTTGTTCCTTTGTTCAGAATTTGCTTCTTTGGAAGGAATAAAGTCTTCCTAACTAGCATCCCAACATTATGCAGTGATTTTGTCATCAATGTAGTAGCAAAGTTTTCAAGTAGAGGTTTCCTTTAGAGTATTTTAGCTTTCTATTTGCTTACCTTGGAAGCATGAATAACAAATTCGTACTTGTCGAGTAGATATTTATTTTCCAATTGTCTAGCTGCTACCTATTAAGGATTATCATTAAATATTGTGGCAAACAACCAAGGATGGCTATCATTTTTATATTTGAATGCACAAACATTGTGGTTCTAATTTGTTATTTTTCCTTTCATTCATATACGCAAAATGAATACTTCTATGCAGGTTTCATGTTCTTCAAGAGTTTGATGAAGGGAAAAGTCATATGTGGAAATTCCCTTCCAAGATTGTCTTTTCTCTTGCAAAACTAGCTTTTGCATTTTCAAGTAGTCATTTGTGGAAATCCCTTCCAAGATTGTCTTAATATTGGGTATCCGAGCCACCGTAATATGATATGAAAATTTGCCCCTGTCAAGAACATCACTAAATGACATTATGGCAGAACGTAGCCATCAGAAATGATAACTGGTACACATTCGTCGTGCTTAGATTCGATCAACTTCGGACTTGCCACATCGCATCCACTGGGATACAAGCAAAGCTTAGCTTGACAGATTGATTCAAAATACATTTTTGGGTAGGTATTGATGGCTTCAATGTCTGAATCCTTGTCTTTCCATCTCGAGTCAATTGGCCCAGTTTTTATCAGCCCATTATTCATGCCTAGAAATCAGGACTTGGGCTTTCTTATTTTCATCCAATGCTGAGCCCAATCTTCTTTAACCCGGTGCAATAACCTGTTTCCAGTATTCACGCTTTTATCATTTCAACTGAATTTGGTTAAAACCGTTTGATCAACCACTTGGAACCGTCTGAACCGTTGGATCATTCTTGTTTTATACGTCAGATGAAAAGGCAAAAGGAGTCCAGATTCATCCATTCTGGGTTGAACCATTTCATTATCGTTCTGAACTCTCTCAAATTTTCTCTCTTTTCGCCTCCTTTGATCTGGGCGATTCTCTTCTCTTTCACTTGTTCTTCAGTAGAAATTTGTAGTATTCTTTTGAAATTGTTTAGAGAGGTTTATGTGTTCTTGTAAACACAATTTGTTACTGTGATTTTGAGAGTTTTTGTTGAGTAGTTATACGCAGTTCGCGTTTTGTTATCTTTAGGGTTTTTGTAAATTTCTTGAATACTTTACTTAAAAGTTTATACAATCTTTGTAAAGTTTTTGTAAATCAATATATTTCGCAGTTTTCTTGGATTGTTTTACACTTGATTTCTCTACAGTAGTATCAGAGCCTTAGGGTTTCTGATACGGGAAATTTTTTTGGGGGATTTCTCATTTGGGTTTCTGGGATCTTTGTTCATTCTTTGAAACTTCAAAAATTTTGTGAAAAACCCCAGATCTTAAGAACTCAGGGTTGATTTCTGAAACCTTTGAGTTTTTGTGTGGATCTGCATATTTGGCAACGGATCATGTGATAACTTGACATCTTGGTACTTGATCGTGAAAGATCTGAAGTCAGATCTAACTTTGCTTGGAAATTTCAAAAAGAAATTCTGAAAAACGCAGCAATCAGGTGATATCTTGAAATTCTTTAGGGTTTTCATTAATTTCCTTTATCTTTCTTCCTTTTTCCCTCCGTTGAAGCCCCCTTAGACCCTTTTACTCACCTTTGTCCAGGATTCCTTTTGAGAATTCAGGAATCTGAGGGAGTTCTTAGCCGACCCAAGTTGGGTTGAGGGAAAGGAAGATAACTTTACTGATTCTTGCACATAGTTTCATCCATTACTGTATAATTTGTTATCTGCAGTATTAATTTTGTGCCTTGTGTTGAATATTGCATGATTTGAAATTTGTAAAACCCTGTTTTACACTTGATTGCATAATTTGCTCACTTCGTATTGTTCCTGCTCTTGATTGTGCTATCTTTGACTCCCATAATTGCCTTAAACATGAATATTGCTAAGGTAGAAGTAGAAATATGGAATGGGCAGGGGGACTTTAGTTTATGGAGATAGAAAATTAAAGACCTATTACTTCAACTAAAATGTGCTAAAGCCATAGATGAGACCTGGCCTGAAACTATAACTGAGGAAAGAAGAACTGAATTAGATGAACTAGCCTGGAGTACCCTGTTCCTTCACCTATCTGATACAGTGATTAGGAAAGTAGGGGATACCAAAACTGCTGCAGACCTATGGGACAAACTTGAAGAACTCTTCCTAACTGTTTCTTTACCAAACAAATGTTTTTTATGGAAACAATTCTTTAGCTTCAAGTTTGATCCAACTTTAGGTGCTGAAGAAAACATAGACAGGTTTAATAGGATAATCCAGGATCTTCTAAATGCAGGAGAGAAAACCACTGAAGACCAAAAGGTTGTGTGTTTGTTAAATGGCATGGGGGATAAGTATAAGGACATTAGGAATGCCTTAGAGTATGGAGGGCAGAAATTGTCTGTTGAAATAATATATACATCTCTTAAGAATAAGGAATTAGAATCTAAGTCTGAGCACAAAGAAGCCTATAATATTGAGTCCACATCATATAGGGGCAGAAACTCCTTTAGAGGAAATTTCAAAGGCTGGAACCAAAATAGGAATAATTCTAGACAGGCTAAAGACTATCAAAATAAAAATTTCATACCTAACAAACCTAGGGATAAGAAGTATGACAATAATTTTTTTAATCAAAACAGGTATGAAACTAAAAGGTATGATAATAAAATTGATAGGAAGCCTGATGAAACTAGAAAATGTTTTTATTGTGGTAAGATAGGTCATTTGGTTGAGAAGTGTTTTAAGAAATTAAGAGATGATGCTAGAAATAAACCACAGGAACCTGCAGACATTCAAAACAATAGTAGAGTTGTTTATGTAACAACCACTTCTAATATGAAAGATGAATGGATTCTAGACTCAGGTTGTACTTTCCATATGTGCCCTTATAGGGAATTATTTGATACCTTCTCTGTGCATGCCTCTGGTTCTGTGAAGCTAGGAAATAATGTATCCTGTGACATAAAAGGAATAGGTTTTGTGACCTTAAAACTTGTTGATAATAACAATTTGATCTTAAATCAGACTAGGTATGTCCCTAATTTAAGAAGAAACCTCATATCATTGGGTATTTTAGATGATGAGGGTTATGAAATAAGACTCAGCAGTGGATACATAAATATTTTGAAAAACAATTTGTTGTGTTTAAGTACAGTCAAGACCAATGACATTTATATTTTGTCTGTGAAATATTCTCCTCCTACATCTCTGACAATTGAAACTGTTGACATTAATCTGTCTGATTTGTGGCATAAAAGATTAGGCCATGTAGGAGAAAAATGACTCAAAAGGTTAGAGAAAAATGGATTTTTTGGAAAAGATGTTTTTCAGAAACTTAGTTTTTGTGAAGAATGTATTTTGGGAAAACAACAAATTTCTTCATTTGGTAAAGCTGTTCATAAATCCAAGGTAATTCTTGAATATTTGCATGCAGACCTTTGGGGTCCTGCTCCTGTTAACATAGTTTCTGGTTTTAGATATTTCTTATTGATTGTTGATGACTATTCCAGGAAGTCTTGGGTTCATTTGTTAAAAACCAAAGACCAAACTGTTACTGTTTTCAAAAATCTCATTACCTTGGTTGAAAATTTGAAAAATAAAAGGGTTAAAGTGATCAGAACTGACAATGGTTTGGAGTTCTGCAATTTTGAATTTGATGAGTTTTGTAAAAACCAAGGCATACTTAGACATAGGACTATTGCATACAGTCCACAGCAAAATGGGGTTGTTGAAAGGATGAACAGGACCTTTTAGAAAGAACAAGGTGCATGTTAATCCAATCAAATTTTCCAAAAATATTTTGGGGGGAGGCAGTTAAGATTGCATGTTTTCTAATCAATTTGTGTCCTTCTAGTACTGTGAACTACAACATTCCAGATTATTCTGTCTTAAAAAATTTTGGCTGTTTTGCCTATGCTCATCAGATTCAGTCTAAACTTGAACCAAGATCTTTAAAATGTGTTTTTGTTGGTTATGGGGAAGGGGTTAAAGGTTACAGACTTTGGGTCAAAGAACAAAGTGGATTCAAAGTTATTTTAAGCAAGTCTGTTATTTTTAATGAAAAGATTTTTCCTTACAAGTTTGAAAAGAATGAAAATCCACTTTGTGAAAAGGATTTTTTGATAACTGAAGTAAGCTTTGATGATACTTACTTTCAGCCTGAGCAGCCCCAACATTTGCATAATAATGTGCCTGCATCACCTGCACCCACTTCACACACACTGTCTGAACTTGTTTTAGATAATTATCAACTGGCCAGAGATAGGACTAGAAGAGAAATAAGACCCCCTGTTAGATTTGATGATTTTGAATCCTATTCTGCTTCTGTTTTGTCTACTTCTTTGGATCCTGAACCTTCTTCATTTGAAGAAGCTATGGGATCAAAAGATAAAAACTTGTGGATTGCTGCCATGCAAGAGGAAATGAATTCCCTAATTAAGAATAAGACTTGGACCTTGGTAGAAAGACCCCTAACAAGAAACTGATTGATTGCAAATGGATATTTAAAATAAAAGATGGGGATTCTGAAGGGGGCAAACCTAGATATAAGGCTAGGTTAGTTGCTAAAGGGTTTTCACAAAAGGAAGGCATAGACTATACTGAAATATTTTCTCCTGTTGTGAAATACACTTCTATTAGAATTTTGTTTGCTTTAGTTGCTCCAAATGATTTAGAACTTGAGCAAATAGATGTGAAAACTGCCTTTTTGTATGGTATGCTTGATGAAACCATATATATGTCTCAACCAAAAGGTTTTGAACAGAAAAATAAATCTGATCTAGTGTGTTTGCTTCAGAAGTCTCTTTATGGTCTGAAACAAGCATCTAGACAATGGTACAAAAGATTTGATAATTTCATTCAAAGCCTAAAATTTCAGAAAAGTTCATATGACTCCTGTTTTTACTTTAAAAATGATTTATCTGATCCTATGTATCTTCTTCTGTATGTCGATGATATGCTCATAGCTGGTAAGAACCTGCAGGCTATTTCTAGTCTTATACAGAATTTGAAAACAGAATTTGAAATGAAAGATTTAGGACCAGCTAGGAAAATTCTTGGTATTGATGTTTTTAGAAATAAATCTGCAGGGAAAACTTTTCTGAATCAAAAGAGTTACATTGAAAAAGTTTTGAAATTTTTTTCTCTATTTGATTCTAAATCTGTTTCACTTCCACTGCCTTCTCATTTTAAGCTTTCTAGTGATCAGTGTCCTAAAACTGCAGAGGAATTTCATAGAATGAAAAATGTTCCTTATTCAAATGTTGTAGGTTTTATCATGTATTTAATGGTCTCAACCAGACCAGACATTGCATTCTCTGTCAGTGTTTTGAGTAGATTTATGAGTAATCCAGGGGAACTCCACTGGGAAGCTCTTAAATCTTTATTAAAATATTTGAAAGGAACTTTGAATTTGAGTCTTATGTTTTCTAAATCCAAAACTGCCTTTGAACTTAAAGGATTTGTAGACTCTGACTTTGCTGGAAATATTGACAAGAGGAAGTCTACCTCTGCTTACTTTTTTTACTCTAAATTCTGCCTGCATCAGTTGGAAAGCACAACTTCAGAAATTAGTTGCACTTTCTTCAACTGAAGCAGAATATATCTCAGCTACTGATGCAGTTAAAGAATGCATGTGGCTGAGGGGTCTGCTTTCTAAAATTGGGTGTTTGAGTAAACCTGAAATTGAGATTTGTACTGATAGCCAGAGTGATTTATATCTTTCTAAAAATCCTGTGTTTCATAATAGGTCCAAACATATAGATGTCAAATTTCATTTCATAAGAGACATCATTGAAAAAGGTTTTGTGAAAATGATTAAGATTCCTACTCAGTTAAATTCAACAGATGCTGGAACTAAAATCATACCTATTACTAAGTTTAAGAATGCCTTGAGTTTTTTTAACATTTTGGAATTTGATACTGCTTTACTGTATTTTTTGCAGAGAACTAAGTGTTTGGGAGAATAGCTTGTAGATACTGAAGGATTTCAGGACTGATCAAAGGAGCTGGAAGTACATAGCTGCAGTCTGAACCAATTGAGGGGAAGATTTGTAGAGTCAATTGGCCCTGTTTTTATCAGCCCATTATTCATGGCTAGAAATCAGGACCTGGGCCTTCTTATTTTCATCCAATGCTGAGCCCAATCTTCTTTAACCCAGTGCAATAACGTGTTTCCAGTATTCACGCTTTTATCCTTTCAACTGAATTTGGTTACAACCGTTTGATCAACCACTTGGAACCGTCTGAACCGTTGGATCATTCTTGTTTTATACGCCAGATGAAAAGGCAAAAGGAGTCCAGATTCATCTATTCTGGGTTGAACCATTTCGTTATCGTTCTGAACTCTCTCAAATTTTCTCTCTCTTCGCCTCCTTTGATCTGGGCGATTCTTTTCTCTTTCACTTGTTCTTCAGTTGAAATTTGTAGTATTCTTTTGAAATTGTTTAGAGAGGTTTATGTGTTCTTGTAAACACAATTTATTGCTGTGATTTTGAGAGTTTTTGTTGAGTAGTTATACGCAGTTCGCATTTTGTTATCTTTAGGGTTTCTGTAAATTTCTTGAATACTTTACTTAAAAGTTTATACAATCTTTGTAAAGTTTTTGTAAATAAATATATTTCGCAGTTTTCTTGGGTTGTTTTACACTTGATTTCTCTACATTCCAACAGTAACATTGGCATTGCATGAAATTTTGATTAGGTTTTTATACAACTTAGGATTGGCAGTGGAAACATTTGGTCCCTGAAATAGAAAGAATCAAACTTCAATCCACAATTTACAATCGGAACTGTATTAAGAAATGAGATTTTATTTTTTGTATTTTTTACCCAATTAAGAAAAATCTTATTTTGATTGTTGCTGAGAATAGTTATTTTAGGAATAGTGTTTGTATTGTTATCCATGTTATAATTTCAAGAATGGTGTTTCAATTTCAAAAGATGATTGTCCTGTTGATCGTGTCATACGCTATGACCTATCAAAGTCAACTGTTTAACATGTGGAACTATTCCTAAATAATGATTTTCAATCATGGACAATTGTATATAGTTATCAAGAGTTACGAATATTGCTATTCTAATAATATTGATATGCGATGACAATGACAATGAGAATTCAACAAAGGTGATCACTAATGTTATATATAAGGAGATTTTTCAAAATTTGTAATATTCTTGATAACATAATTATTATTATTTAAATTGGTACTCGCTATTGTTAGTTTTCTTTGATTTTTTTTCTATTGTTTCGTGTCTGTACATTAAACTTTGTCAATGAAATATGTCCGTGCATCGCACGGATACGAAATTAGTTATTATATATAGATAGATAGATAGATAGATAGATAGATACGATTACAATGTCGTTTTGGTTAACCGTGAAATGAACAAGAACAAAATTAAGTCTATGTTTGATGTTCATTTTTGAGGAAAAAAATGTTTTGAATAGTGATTCATGTGATATTGTGTAGTTGAAAATGAAAGAAATTTTTTGATTTATGCGTAGAATATTTTATTATTAAAATGTATTATTAAAATTGAGTACTGTAAAAAAATTAATTTTTTTTAAAGATTATCAAACACAGACTAAAGATATTTTTATATTATGTAGGATAGGATATTAAAAAAAAAAAAAACTTTAAGTCCTAATTTTTTTGACATCGACACTTTATGACAAAGATGGTGTCATAGTAAAATTATTTTGTAAGAAAATGTATCTCAAACACAGGCTTCATATTAATAGCTGGATTTATCTTTATTTTTTGATCGAATGATTTATCTTTATTTACCGTGACTATGTAAGTGTTTGACAAATAGATGAATTATAATTACCTGGCCACTTAAAGTGCTAGTGAAGGTAGTACTCTCGATTCAGCGCAAATGTTGTAGGTTCGAATCCTCACAAATTCGAATTTGTTAAACACTTTATCAGTCCAATTGATAATACTCAAATCCTGACTAACTTGGAGCATAACTTGTGATTTGCATCATTCACTGATCACCATGACATTGATAATGAGAGCGCCTAATGTTGACGTTCATTTTTTATTTATTTATTTATTTTCTCAAATCAAGCCACCTACATATCATTTTGACACTGGCCAAATGGTGCATTTCAACTGTGATATTTTTATATTTGAATATTTGCACTATGGTACTCAACTTACTACTTTAGTATAAGTTGTTCCTAATCTAATGTATAGGTATGATTTCATCAAGAAAGTATGGTTTTCACATACAATTAATACCATAAAAATTAGAATATTTCAAATACTCAATAATTTATCACGTGATTACATGAAGCAAGACTCAACTTTATAATTTTAGACATAAGAGCATTGTTCGACAATTACTCATCGTGCAATCTATATATACAAGATGACTCGAGTTTTTTTTTAAGAACATGTTGAGTATAAATTGTAGTTATTTCTAAATAAAATAGTGAAATTAGATTAATAATTCAGCCCACGTTTGGTTTTATTGAGGAATGTATAATTTAAAAGATAATAAAATTGTGATGTGTTAAATAATAAACTTAAAATTTAATTGTAGATTTTGATTGAAGTTTTTATTATAATATATATATTTTTCTAATTAAATCAAATACGAGCTTAATAATGTTGCTTAAAATTACACAACAATAATGCGAGTTTTGACTTCTGAGGCGCAGCCGTGATCCACCGTAAAAAACCATGTGAACAAAATTGTCACCGGTTTTGGTTATTATATTATATATTAAAAAAAGGAAGAGGAAGCGCATTTAATCCACTTCACCTCAAACATTGCAGGTATAAATATTGAATTGATAATTTTTACTTCTCATTCATAACTAATTACAAAGAGTAGAATATCGCTACAATCCACAAATGGAAGGCTTCATCCCATTTCTTCTTCACGCCATCAAGAAACGGAGGCCGCAGCACGCATACCGCTGCCTCTCCGACGGCTCCACCCGGAGCTACCACCTATTGAGGGCGGCTCCTCTCACTGGAGAACGCGATCAGAATTTCAAGATCCGCCGCCGGCTGTGGAAAATTTGTCCTATACAAAAAGCTGCACCAGAGCTTGCATGGCGTCTCGTTCAGAAACTAATAACGGCTTAAGACAGATGGGTTTTGCTTCAACCATTAATTAATTATTACCAATTAAGTTGACGAAATATATCATAAAGTTGGGCATTTAACGTTATTTTTTGGAATGACCAAATATTATTATTTTTTTAAATGGTAGTTTGGTGTGATTTCTGATGAATCTTGAGTGTAACAGAATTTAATTAAAAAAAAAAAATGTTTACACTTGTCAGGAAAAAGAAGTGTAATTATAAAAGTTCGATGGTAAATTTATCTTTTTCACGTTAATCGTGAATTTCAAATGAGTAAATTCCACTTAATTTGTGTACCAAAGTATGCGGCTATAGTGATTTTGCGAGCTAGGAATTCCAAGTTCACGCTTGAATGTATCTGGGGGTTATATAGGAGGAAGTCGCCTCTCGAGTAAGACCTTTGGACTAATTTTAATCGACTCCCAATATAGATCTGGTGGATCTATATTAAAGTTTTGCTCAAATGGATAGATATAAATTAT
Organism: Ligustrum vulgare; assembly: GCA_963555705.1. Taxonomy (NCBI): domain Eukaryota; kingdom Viridiplantae; phylum Streptophyta; class Magnoliopsida; order Lamiales; family Oleaceae; genus Ligustrum; species Ligustrum vulgare. The sequence goes on from OY743174.1 coordinate 51,005,374, forward strand.
ATGATTTAAATTTAGTTTTTGCTCAATTTCTTTAACTATTAAATTTTATGTTAATCTATTTTTTTTTTTATTTGTGCATACATATAAATATTACGAATAAATCGACCTAAAAAAATCGAAATTTGGTTAAGAAAAAATATTTAAAAAATTAAAATGTGTAAATTAAGTGTGTGTTTGGTATTTTTTAAAAGTAATTTTTTTAATGTGAATATTGATTGAAAAGTCAACTATGATGGACTTGACTTTTAATTGATTATTGAGATTGAGTACTGTACAAAAAAAGAGAAAAATTTAAAGAATACCAAAATAAAAATTCAAATGGTAATGTAAATTAATATAATAAATTTAAATTATATATCTCACATCAAAATTTTATGGATTGTTGAAAGCTAAATTTAGATGAAATTACTCCATATGAGGTGTAAAACAAGATGTAAATGTGGATCCATTTTTACGTCTTTTGGCCAGAATTCTAATTTGCATTCCCTTTTCACCCCCATTGGAGATCAATCCGATGACTTTGAATATCTAAATCACTAATTAAGTGTATTATACAACACGATTGGAGTTACTCTTAGATAATAGAATTTTGATGTATATGATAATAAAAGATTTAATACAATCAATCAATCAAAGTTCTATTATTGAAATTTTCTCTTGTTTAAAGGATTGAAATAAGTTTAGAAAAAGAGAGACTAAGACTTAATTGATAACAAATAGTTTAGCTCAAATACTAGATGTAAAAACTTTGATAAAGCATGTGTTTGGCGACTATTATAAATAGTAATGATTAGTGTTGTTTATGTTTTTGAGGTAGAATTTGTAGTTAAAAATTGGAGAGATTAATGTTATTTAAGTACTCAAATGTTTTCACCAGTTAATTTCTCTAAATGATAATAAGAAATTTAGCACTAGAGAGATTAACACTTTAATTCAAATGTAAAATAATAAAACTTTTGATGAGTAAGAAATTTGAAGATGAGATACAATCAAACAAAGTTTTCTTGAAAAAACAATTAATAAAGAAACTTTGATAAGTTTGGATCAGTCAAAATTTTCTAATCAAAATAGATAAATATAAATCAAATAAGATTGATGAATTTCTCAATAAAAAGCATTCTTAAAATCTAATGTAAGGGTCATTTGATTGCTAAGGTGGAATTTGGGTGCAAAAAAAAAACGAATTCCAGATAATTGAGTTGCCAAGAACTTATTTTCTTGAGAATTTGAAGTTTATAATGTGTTTGATTGGATATATTTTTTAAGTGAAAAAGGGGAAATTTCTCAAATTTTGTTGTTGATTGACATTATTTTCGATGAAAAATTTGATGAAATTGAAGTTGGTTTTTTTTTTTTTTTTAAATATCTTTCTCTAGAAACCATGTCCCAAATAACAACAAAAAGGGAAAAAATGGTTAAAAAAAACTAAAAATAAAAAATAAAAAAAATAACCAAAGTTTAATCAAACAATACAAAAGATGGAATTTGACATGGAAAAAGGGCTTTCCATGGAAAAATAAGGCCTATCAAACAGGGCCTAAGTGTTTTTATTGAATGTGGAGAGAAAATTGTTTATATGGGAAAATAGAAGCATTCAACAACTTTTGTCTGACTGCTTTCGATCGATCGAAGATTTGGTCGCTCAAATTGTCTTTGGAAATATCATGAAAAAAAAATCGAATTTTTTGGATTCTAACTAGTTTTCAATGAGGTATAAAATAATTTAATTATGATCAAAGACCAAATAACCTTTGAAAAACAATATTGACTTCGATAATATTTTATGCAGGTAATGAAATGTGTTGGATGCACAAAATTATTTTCGAGCTAATTGAAATCTATCGCTAAATATTGAGAGCGTTATACCTTTACATAGGTCTCTAATCAACTTTAACTCGAACTCTAATTTTGTGTGCTTGATTTCTTGATCTTCATATCATGCTCTACATCTTGAATCTTAATCTTGAATATCTTAACTTCTATCTTGATAATCTCCACGTCTTGTATGCTTGATCATATAGTTTATATCTATATCTTTGATAGACGATTTGAATATTGAATGCTTTAAAAATATATCACTACATGAAACACTTGAAGGACACTTAATAATGAGGCCCATTTAATAAAGAAGAATCATTTTCATTCTAAATCATATACATCTCACGTTCTCGCGTGCTCTCTTCTCTTTCCCCTCTATACAATCCAATTTTCACCTCCAATTTTATCTCTAGCTGCTAAGAAGCCCTAATTCCAAGGTCGATGCCATTGTTTTCTCTATAGTTCTTCGGAATCTCGTGTGTATTACGAACATAAGTTTACTCTTCCCCTAAAATTCTTCAGATTTTATACTCTTTTATTGTTCTCGGATCGGTTCCTACTAAAAGTTCTTCAATGAGCATTCAAGGTATTCTATTCAATTCATATTTTTGAAATTTTATAGTATAAATTTTTTTAAAAAAAATTGCTGAGGGTAGTAAAAGCCAGTTAACTCAAAGAATGGAGATTTGAAAAATTCGAAAATCCAAAAAAAAAAAAAAGGAAAAGGATTTTCTCTCTCAAAGAGTTGAGAGATCACTAGTTAAGCGCATTTAAATGATTGGGTTGACCATACACACACGTCGAGTATATAATGATTTAAAACTGGGAAATATCCACAAATAGTCTTAACAACCATAATATTTTGCAAAATAGACTTTGAAACCATAATATTGTAAAAATAGACTTTGACTCTTCAAACTTACTAAAATTCCCTCTTACATAAGATTTACAATACAAGCCGTTAAAGTATAGAAAAACTCCATTTAAGTCCTTAGATAATTTTGTTTATATAATTTTAATTGATTTTTTATTTTTGTTCGCTTGTAGTAGCACCCCCTCAATTGTGGTATCAGAGCCATATGGTAGATCTAAAAAATAAATATTATATGAAAAAAAATAAAAATAAATATATAATATATACACGAAGATTTATGATTGTGCATACATTAATACTACCCGATAATTATAAAATAGTAATCTTGAGAATTCTAAAAGATTTAGACAAAGATATAAGAAAAGATATTTATGATCTAATAAATTTTGATAAAATAAAGGAAAATTTTATCATAAATGAAATATTAGATTTAATCCACAAAGATATACTAGAAGAATTATATAAAGATTATAGAAATGAATTATCATAGATCAGATTCTTAATTGGCTAGATATCTAGACATATAAACAAATGAAAAATTAGATTTAATAATAGAAAAAAGAATAAATTTAATGGATCGAATAAGAGAAGAAAGAAATATAAAACGACAAGAAAAACTAAGATTAAAATTATTAGAGAAAAAGAGAGAATATTATAATAAATTTTTAAAGCAATTACCTAGAATACAAATAATTTTAGAAGACAAAGAGAAAACTAAAAGAGAAAAATATGATGAAAACAAGAATATTGGAAGACTATCTAAAATATTATAGAATATATCATAGAAAATTAATGCTTGAATCAATAGAAGAATTTTGTGAATATCAAATAATGAATTCTAAAGAAGCCAAATATGAAACATAACTCATTCTAGAAATCGAACATATGAAAGGAAGAAATTAATGACAGAATTTTCAAAAATAAAATTTGAAAAACTAATAATAGAAAATATAAGACTTCCAGTTGGATCTTATCAAATAAAAGGAGCTAATACAACCATGTTTCAACGATTAAGCTCATGGAGAGAATCTGATGGATTTCTTAATATGCAATTAAATTGGATAAGTGTCTTTTTATGGCAAACATATAAAAATATAAACATACAAGATAAATTGGCTATTGAAGAATTACAACAGTTAAATATACGAGAGATGAATATATAAAAAAAATTACAAAATATTCAAAGTAAACTAACAATACAATTTAAAGAATTAAATGATATGATAGGAGAAGTTAAAAATATAGATGACGAAATTTTGAAAGAATTCCAAGAAAATTAGAAGAATTAATTAATCAAGATAAAATTGAAATAATCATAGAAAAAATAGATAAGTTAAACCCTGGAATACCTAGAACATTAGGATCAAGGATAAAATTTCTATTTAAAATATTAGCATATATATGTCAACAAAGACAATTATTAAAGAAATCAGGAAAATTAATTAGAATATGTTGTGAAAATATGGAAAAACCTACCCAACGGCGATGTAACCCTGAAAGAAGAAAAAATATCAAAAGAAAATATAAAAATAGAAAGTTTAAAAAATTTAGAAATTTTAGGAAAAGATATATAAAATCTAAGAAAAGATATTACAAAAGAAGATATAATCCAAATAAAAAATAGAAAAATAAAACTTATAAGAAAGACAAAAGTCAATGCAAATGTTGGAATTGTGGAGAAATGGGGCATATAAGCCATGATTGTAACAAAAAGAATATCTAGAAATAAAAAGTGAACTAAGTGAAATATCTGACATTGAAGAATACTATGATCAAAAAGTCTATATAAGTGAAACAGATTCAAAAAACAATGAATCAGAATCAGAATAGAAAAATAGAAAAAAATAACACAGATATACAAGAATATGAAGGAATAGAAGGTTATGAATTAAAAGTAACTTTTGATAATAATAAGTTCAGAAAAATAGAAAAAATATTTTTAGATTTGAAAATAGGAAAATAAGAAATATTAGACAGAATATGGAGAAGAGAAAGAGTAGCAATAAATGAATATCATAAAATTGAAAAAGCAACATATGTTAAAACTACTCAAGAAACACACATATTAAATCTTTTAACAAAAAATACGGTTACAGAATTATTAACAAAGATCAATAAAAAATAAAGTGAAAAAATCCAATATATTTATTTAGCAAGAATCCAAATAATGTTTAAACTCTTATTTAGAGAAGGATTGGATTCACATTTGACTGTAAGTTTACATGATAGAAGAATAATAAATTTAAAAGACAGTCATTTAGGAACAGTAGGAGGAAATCTAGCATATAAGAAACTAATATTTATATGTAACACAAAATATTGTATATCATTAAAAGACAGAAACTTTAATGAAGTTTTAGAACTACATTTCAAACTACATAAAGATAATATAATGGAACTAGGAGATAAAATTATGACTATAAAATATAGAGCATTATATATATTTACTAACTATAATTATGGAAACATTTTATTCTAAAAAATCATAAATTGAAATTCATAAAGAATGCAAATATATTGGTAAAGCTGTGGAACCAGATAAACAAATAAATTTAGTCCCAATAAACTATGAACTTACTATAACAAAAAATAAATCAGAAATTATAGAGTTAAGAGAAGAAGAATACCCTAATAATAACATAATATTTGAAGATGGCAAATTAATAAAAAGATCAACAAGTTTACCCAATAGAAAACAATTAGGAGAAACTAGTAATACGAGGGAAATAAAATTTCATAGAAATGCTGGAAATATGAAAATAGAAGGTGAATATTTCAATGGAAAAGAACATGTAAAAGGATCAAATATATTAATTGATACAGGAGCTAGTGAATGACATATAACTTCAAACAGGAATAAATGATTAATATCTCATAGAACTGATCCCTATAGATATATAAATTTTAATGGACAAATACATATGGCTGAGCTTGAAGTTAAAGTATCAATAAAAATAAGAGGAATAAATCTCTTAGTACCATGTCATGTAGATAACAGTATGGTAAATCCTCATGTGTTACTAGGAATGAACTTCCTAAATGGACTAGAAGATTATAGTATAAAACGTAAAGGATTATTTATAACCCATAATAATAAAACTATACTATGTAGAAAAGCTGAATAAATGAATAACCAAATAAGTTTTCCATTAGCCGTTTATATACAAGTTAGTATTGTTGAAACAAATATAACAACCTGTGCATTGATTGACACATGAAGTGATATAAATCTATTTAAAAATTTCTTAATAAAATCATGAAATACTAATGGGAAAATAAAAATAACAGGAGTTACAGGAGAAAGTACTCAAATAATTAACAGTGCTGATAAAACCTGACATAATAGTAGGAAGTAAAAAAATAGTTATGAACAAGATATATAGTTATAACAAATTAGAATGTGATAAATTACTAGGAAATGACTTTACACAACAATTTCAGTATTGTAAACAAAATAATTGCATGATAATGTTACAAACATCTTGCGGACATTTATTAAAAATACCAAGAGAATTTCGATCTTACAGAGTTCAGCCAATACAACGTGGTGATAAATGAGAGAAAAAACTAATTATACAAAATGAAATAAAAAATAAAAGAATAATGTATAAAAATTTCTTGAAAATAAATATACAAATAAGCATGGAAAAAATAATTAATCAATTAGAAAAAAATTGTGAAGAGAATCCCTTATTATTTTGGAAACCACATCATCCAAAAGCTAAAATAGAACTAACGAAAAATGTTATTATAAGAGTTAGGCCAATGATGTATACCATACAAGATACACATGAATTTAAAACTCAAATAAAAGAATTACTTAACTAAAAATTAATCAGACCTAGTAATGGACCCCATAGTAGTCCAACTTTTATGATAATGAAACATTCCGAACAAAAAAGAGGAAAAGTTAGAATGGTGATAAATTATAAAGAATTAAACAAATATACCAAATTTGATGGATACTTTTTACCAAATAAAGAAGTATTAATAAATCTTGTAAAAGGAAAACAATACTATTCTAAATTTGATCGTAAATCAGGATTTTGGCAAGTAAAAATAGAAGATGATAGTATTCAATATACAACATTTAGTACACCCCAAAGTGAGTATGAATGGATGGCAATGCCATTTGGTTTAAAAAATGCATCACAAATATATCAAAGGAAAATGGATAACATATTTAGAAAATTTAATGAATTTTTAATTGTCTATGTTGATGATATATTAATATGTCCTAATAATAGAGAAGAACATAGAAACCATTTAATAAAATTTATAAGTGAGTATAAAAAAGAAGGAATTGTTCTTTCAAAAAAGCTAGCTATAATAGAAAAATAAAAAATTGATTTTCTTGGATTATCAATAGATAAGAAAGAATAAAACTACAAACCCATTTATCTAAAAATATAGAAAATTTTTCAGATAAATTAGAATCAAAAGAACAAATACAAAAATTCTTAGGATGTTTAAATTATGCAGAATGATTTATTGAAAATCTTTCGAAAAAGAGACATAAAATTCAGATTTTACTCAGAAAAACGAATACCAAAGGATAAAGCAATGAGCACACAGAAATTGTCAAATCACTCAAGGAAGAATGTAAAAATTTTTCAAAATTAAGATTATCAGATGAAAAAGATAATCTAACAGTTAATACTGATGCCTCAGATAAATATTGGGCCACAATATTAAAAACAAATCTAAATGAATTTTGCACATATTCCAATGGAACGTTTAACCAAGTAGAAATAAATTATACTACTCATGAGAAAGAATTGTTAGCAATCATCAGAGGAATAAAAAAGTTTTCATTATTTTTATTATCCAAAAAATTCATTGTTGAAACTGATAATTCTCAAGTTGCATGCTTAGTAAAAAATAAGTTACTACCAGAACCTCAATATAGGAGGCTCCATAGATGGCAAGTCTATTTGACATTTTATAATTTTGATATAATTCATATTAAAAGTGTCAATAATTATATTACAGATTTTTTAAGCAGGAATATTGAATTGCAGATGGATAATATCAAAAAATCCTTAATAGACGCCAAACAACGAATAAAATTCATCACAGATGAAGCTGAAGATATAAACCTTGAAATTGAGCAACTAGCAGAAACTCTCCAAGAAAGTTTCAAGATGAAAATCTCAAAATTTCATTACAATTATACTAAAAAAATGAGCTATAACATAATTGAGATTGAATTTTTGTTTGAATCGTTAATTACCAAACAGGATGATATCAAACAGGTTTTATAAAAAGTACAAACATGTACATATTCTGGAAGCAGTGGTGGACCAACGATAAAAAGAGATTAACCAAGTCCCAAGAAAGTTGTCATAAATGAAGCTAGTCCTCGAAAAGTGACAATCAATGCCAAAGATGAACATACAAGGGTAATCAAAATTCGTGCTGATCGAGGAGGAAGATTATTCCCATTTTTTACCAAGAAAAGACGAATATAAAACTACTTCCAGAATTATATATGAACTCCAAGAATGTGATTGTTATTCTATTTCTTCTAGAGATCATGTATACCCACGATTGATCGTTACTCATGGAGGAGGAGATCCAATTATGACAAAAATGGCAGCTGATTATGGTTTTTTGGATCTTATCTATCCAGGAAAAGATCTGAAAAAAATTGAAAATTTTGATAATTTATTAAAAGGAGAAATTTCAAAATTTACCCAAGGAAGACCTATATATTTAAAATTTTATTCGATCAATCGTGAAATTGATGGAATGATGTATTATCTTGGTGAGCATATTATCACAATTGGATATGTTGCTCGAAATTTTCAAATTGAAATTGGAAAAAATACCAAACATGTGCCAAATATTACAAGATCATGGTTTAGATCTAGAAGGGTGTTAAGAATAAAGGTTCTCTACAACATTACAAAAAACTTATATGATAAAAAATTTAAATGCATATGCCAATATAATAGATGGACCCTCCTCACTAATGGAGGAAAAAAAAAGTCAACAATCTTGAAAGAATACATCAAAAAATTTGACATTCATCAATTCATGGAAGCTTTGCTACCTTTCAAGAGGCATGCATTGCCATAAATTGCCACACATGCCAAAAAAATTGATGGACAGCTGATATCTGCTCTATTAAAGAAGGACGAAGCATGACAAAAAATAGGCAGCCCCATGTAAGGGCCATGTGAGGTAATAAATAATAGAGGGACATGTGTGTCCTTATGTGTCCTTATAATATTATGAAAAGCTATAAAATTATTAGGTCTATGATGTAAGAAGTGATGTAATTATGTCCAATGTAACATTATAAATAGAGGCCTCCGGGCTAGTTGAAATGCAGAGATTACTTGAGCACTCAACTTGTGAGAAAGTCAAAGAAATCCTCTATCTCTAAAAAAATTCTCATACCAAAGTCTTGTACCAATCCTCTTTAAATCAATAAAATTCCAATCTTTTTATAAAAAAGATATGAGTTTCTAAGTTTCTGTCTTCCAAATCCTATTTCCTAAAGAAGGTATATCATTAAGAAAACTCCATACACTTTGTCCAAAATATTTTCCAGCAATATATTATACAGTGAAGGCATGGACTCAGGTAAGGCTAATTACCCATAAAGGCAGGATGCCGTTGAAGGGAATGATAGCAGAAACCTGTGAGTCTGAAAGTCACTAATATCAGAAGGAAAATTCAAAGGTACAAAGAACGTGAAAAGATGTTAGTATTCTTAATATATATGTCTTTATGGAATTAGGAGGATGAAGAATTGTTAAAACAAGTTATCATGGGAGAATTTAGAATTATTAAGTTTAATTATCAAAACAGTCCTTATAAGGATGAATATTATAGCATAATTGAACATTTATTCATGCATAAATAATTTACCAGACCCAATAATGAAATAAAAAAGTTATATCATGTCTATATGCCATGTTTGTTAACTATTTTTCCAAAATTAAAAGAATTATTAGGAATAGAAATTACAAAATCAATTATTTACTTTTGGCTTGATAGTAATAATACAAAAACAAATAATGAATTATATTTAGGATATGTGTTTAATAGCGATAATAATTATGATCCTATAATAGATTATGACAGTGATGGAAGAGACAAATCTTTCTTTACCAGTTTTTGAAAATTTTGACATCGTGAATGAAGAAAATTACATCATAAGAAATACCAGATATAAAAGAGGTCCATATAAAATAAAGAAAAATATTAAAAATAAAAAGGAATTGAATATGGAAATGAAATTGATAATATAGGATCCCAAGAGCAACTTTATGCATTACAAAAAATATTAAAAAGTTTTAAAGAAAATTTGAAAGAAAACTTTGTTAAAGGTACTGTAAGATCTATAGTAATACAAGATATTCAAGATATAATTGATAAATTAGAAAAAAGAAAGAAAAATATTTCAAAATATAATATACCATTTGAACCAAGCATAGATATCATGGTTGATATAGATATTATCAATTCTCAAACACTGATAGAATTTAAAAAATTACTTGAAACTTTATAAATTATTTATCTCAGTGTTTATAATGCCTGGATATACTATTGAAAGATTAGACAATTTGTTAGAAAAAATAATGAAAAAAATAGATAACATTATATCTCAATTAATAGATACGGATGAATCATCTGAACAATATTATATACTTTCAGAAAATCATGATCAATATATTATAGATTATTCTAATATATTACAGTTTAAAATAGATTAAGAAAATAAAATTATGACAAATACAGTCCAAACCTAATGTCAGGTTATACAATCGAATGACTAGATAATTTTTTAGAAAAATTGAAAGATATAATGGAAGATATTAAACATCAAATGGAAAATGAAAACATATCTTCTGAAAGATATAATAAACTTTTAGAAAAATACGAACAATATATTGCAGATTATTGTATTTTACTAGATCAAAGAATGAATTTATACCAAAAAAATCTGTATAATAATTTATCAACCTGATAATTTATGGATACTTCAGAAGCATCAACTTCTAATAACTGTGATCATAAACTATACTTAGAAAATAAAGAAATTTCATTTTTATCAGCTATTGTTGAAAAATATAAAAATATACATATTGTTGGAATATCTAAACTAAAAGAGATATACGAAGATATTAAATATGCTATCCTAAATAGAATAAAATTGAATTCTGTTGAAACAGCAAAAAATATAAATACAATTCATAAAATTATAGAAGAATACGAAGATATAGAAGAAAAAGTTTCAGAAGGAAAAACGTTAGGATATATAACTAAATAATTAATTTCATATTTACTTTAACATTAAAAATTGAACACATTGGACCTATATTTAAATGAATGTAACAAAATAAGCAACCTAAATTGATCAAAATATGAAATTGCAAAAATTATTCGGACTTAATTAAATTATATAAAAGTTCGGATATTTATTATTTCTTTTAATTTGATAAGAAAAACAACTCGAATTGAAATTAATTATATATCACCAAATTAAATTTAGTTAAAAAATTATAAATATCATTATAGGACTTAAATAAAACAATTTTGAAATAGATGGATATTAAGAAAAAGTAAAAGATATAAAATAAATTTTTTACATTTAAACTTTGATTGATTTTAAGGACGTCATGTTTACAGTTGACTCTAACTCATGATTTCATATTAAAGTTCTCGTTAGGATCTTCGATTTGATACCCATATTGCATATTTTTCGAATTCAAAATAAATCAAAAGTATTCTCATTCATTGAAATACTTCTATTTTAGGAAAGATAGTTTAAGCGGGAAAAATTCTAAAATATGTTTTTGAGAAGTGTCTTACTTGTATATACTACTACTAGTACTAGTATTACACCCGTGCAATGCACGATCATTTGTTACTCACGTACAACGAATTTATATGTTAACATATTAAATGAATATTTAATTAAAAATGAGAAACGAAGGAAGACAATTAATTATAAAAAATAAAAAGTACAATTACACAAAGCTTAATATTTTTTACGATTCGTATATTTATCGTTCCAGGAAATTTACGCTCAGAATTTTATTGAAATGAAAAGGGGAAAAAATAGATCTTTCATAAAACATTTTTGTGATACTGACAACTTTTTTTTTTTTTTTTTTTACGAATTTAAAAAAAAAAATTATAATTGATCTTCATATGTTAACATATATGAAATGAATATTTAATTAAGAATGAGAAACGAAGAAAGACAATTAATTAAAAAAATACAATTACACATATTTTAATTTATTTATTTTGATTGTTAGTATGTTTACTGTTTCGAAAAAACACTTTAAACATTATAATTTAAATTGACATAAAGTTTAATGTGAAAAAACAAAATTACATTTGCATAAAATTTGTAATAAGTGAAAAAATAGATATATCTGTGATATACGCTTAGAATTTTATTGAAATGAAAAGGAAAGAAAAAATAAATCGATGAACGCTCATATTTTATTCTCTTTCATAACTACTTTTTTTTTTTTAAATTATTTATGTGACATTGACAACGTTTTTTTATGTATTTAAAAAAATTGTAATTAATTTTCAAGAGGGTAAGACAGACTAGGACACTTTGGGACGATTTGATTTTTGAGACGATTTTACGGACAATATATTTTCAGTTTGCTCTTACTTGTTATCTTGTATTAAACTTTATAGTTGAGATCTTCTATTTGACACTCATATTACATATTTTTTCGATTTCAAAATAATATAATAATTATAAAAAAAAAATTAATACAAAAAATAGTTTGTAGAGAGTATTATAGAACTTAAATGATATAATTTAAAATGAATGAGTTATTGAATTAAACTAAAAAATATAAAAACTTTTACATTTTATCTTTGAGACGATTTTACGGACAATATGTTTACAATTTGTTCTCATTTGTTAGCTTTTATTACACTTCTTGTAGAGATCTTCGATTTGACACCTCTATTACATATTTTCCGACTTAAATATAATAAAATAATTATCAAGTGAATAATAACTATTACAAAAAAATGTTTATACATTAAAATCTTGATGTCATTAACAGCATAACACGAATTCTAATGTTATGTATAATAATAATTGCTAAAATATTTATTACATTATATTTTGCATAGACACTACCAAAAAAAGACCTTTTGTAACATGCAAACGACAACATTCGTTAATTACATGTTGCTAAAAGGGGTCTACAACAACATTCACTTATTGTATGTTGCCTTTGATCAGTTTATTTGAGTTTTAGCAACATTCAGCAAATAAGTGTTGCTAATAATAAGCTTTTGCAACGTTCAGAAAAATGTTGCAATAAGTTTAGCATTTTGCAACGTGCATTGCGCGTTGCAAAATTCTAGCCTTTGGCAACGCGCAATACGCGTTGCAAAAGACCCCTTTTGCAATGCGCAGTGCGCATTGCGAAATCCCAGCCTTTTGCAACGCGCAGTGCGTGTTGCAAAAGGATAAAGTTATTGCAGCGCGCAATGCGCATTGCAGAAGGCTACCCTGTCGCAACGCGCAGGTGCGCGTTGCGAAAGGATAGCCTTCCGTAACGCGATTTGTGCGTTGTAAAAAGGTATTGAGACTAAATTTTTTCATTTATCAAAACTTGAGACTAAATTGCAAATCTTAAATCTCAAAACATCAAAACCGGTAACCTTAAATCGCACAGCACAACTCAGATCTTAGCTCTCTCTCTCTCTGTAAACTCTATTTCTCCGACCTCAGACCTCGGTTCTCTCTCTGTGAACTCCTACTTCTCCGAACTTTCATCTATCTCGAACTCTCAAGCACACCCCCTGAAATCCCTCGGCCATCCCCTTTCTTTCTGAAAGACGAAAAACGAAAGAACCTGTAACACGCACCATTTGGAGTCTCTTGTGGGTCGTGGTTCAACTTGAACAGAGGAGGGAACACTGCCTTTCTTTCCGAGAAGACTAAAATGGGCTTAACGTCTTAATTAAGGGATTGAAGTATGAATATTGGATAAGTTTTTGGCAAGTGATGGGAATTTGAGGAGAAAATGACCTCGAGTCTTGCAGTTTTGGGATTCTCGAGAAAGAGATCAAATTTGAAGAAAATGGATAAACTACCATTATAAATTCATGATTTCAAACCCATTTTGATTGACGGTACTTTTACCCCTTTTTTTTCCAATTCATAAACATATAATCTTTTGTATAATTTTGAACACCAATAATTTACTATTTTTGTTTAGTTATGTTGAAGAAGTTAGTATTATTAACAATAAACTATTTGGGGTTGTCCAGCATAATGGATTTAGGTGATGAAACGCTGAAGCTTGAAGGCCTTTTGCTTAATGTGTCTGGTGAGTTATAGACCGTTTATCCATCTGTTGGTAAATCGTTATTCTTGTAGTTGGGTGGGTTTTAATCGATGCATTATTCATATATGGAATGCCAAATTAAATTCCTCCAATTGGATATTGATCTCTCCATTAGCTACTTCGTAGAATTTATTGGATATACATAGCACATATTTTTATCAGTTAGTGGCATGAGAGTTGTCCTGGATAGAAAATAATCTTCATATGAACTTTCCCTTTCTGAATATGAAAGAAAAGACCAACATTTCAGACTTTATTTATTAAGGTTTTCATGGCTAATTTTGTTGAAATGTTTTGATGGGCTATAATTCTAATTGCCCAAGTTTCTATATAATTAGTTTTGTGGTGTTTTTAAATGATAAAGTATTTGTTGAACTGTTAGGTGGCAGATGTGAAAAAGAATATAGAAACTGTTCAGGGATCAGATGTCTACCCTGCTTCTCAGCAAATACTCATCCAGCAGGGGAAATTCCTCAAGGATGAGACGACACTTGAGGAAAACAAAGTAGCTGAAAAAAGTTTTGTTGTCATCCCGTTGAGCAAGGTAACTGTTTTCACATTATTTAGTTCTTATTCTATCCCATGAGTTGTATATGGTTTTACTTGAATGAAAATCATATCAAGAATGATTTGCCATGTTTATGATTTTTCCAATTATATGGTTGTAGTATAGGAGGGGGGAAGGGATTATTAGAGTAGATGAGTTAACTACTTGACAATTTCTTTCGGTAATTTACAATTTGAAAGCAGCTTTTTGATGGGTACGGGTATTGTTGTCAGTGTAGAAGTTTGCTTCGTTGCTGGTGAGCATATTTTGTTGGTGTGCTGTGCTTATGGGTGGGATGCCCCCAAATGAATGAATTTGTATCTTTACTTTTATTGTACGAGCTATATTATTTAATGGAAAAACTATAATAATGCATTTATGTCAATTTACATAATTCATTCCCATACAATTTAGTCTTGTGTCTGATAATGTTTGTAATTTGCAACTTTTTTTAAAACAAGGCTTCAACAACTGGGCCTGCAACTACATCAGCTGCACCTTTGAATACGGTGTGTGAATCTAAACGTTTATCAGTTTCTTGGGCAGCATTATTGGACTTGATTTTTATATGTTAACATTGCTCTCTTCTTAGGACTAGATCAATTACACGTGTAAATGCTCGCATCTTTTTTTTTTTTTTTTTTTTTTTTTTTTTTTTAAAAAAAAGGCCCTCAAGAGTAATGGAGTGAGTTTTAATCCTCCTCCTTTCTCTCTTGTGGGGGGGGGGGGGGGGGGTTGGCTTCCCCTACCCTTTTATTAACAAAAAGAAAATGATACACCTAATGGAGGAGGGCATGTACCTAGCCTCCAAATGTGATGCCTAATACAAAAAAAAAAAAAGAATCCCAATAGATGCATGCAATGAAAGGAGAATCACTCCAATGCAAAAAGCTAAAAAGCAGGAGTACTTACTCCCTATACAAGTCAAGAAAACTTCTGATGATCTAGGCGTGAATCTAAAGTTCCAACCAATTTCAATCCGGATCAATGATGTAGGGTATTTGCCTTTTTTCCATAGTCACAATCTGCTGCAATTGTCTAGGAAGATCCTTATTATTATACCAAATGATAGTATCAGTGTCAACTCCCTTCTTAGCTAACCAAGAGGCTGCTTTATTGGTGAAATTCTTTTCCAGCTCAATTCTCCAGTTCATGTTCCTCATATACTCTTTCACTTCATCCATCTGACAACACAATGGCCACTGTCCAGCTCCTTTGCAATTAACATTTTGGATAACCTCCTGATGTTCAGTAGCAAATTTGATATTCTCCAGATTAAAATCCTTACACTGCTGTATACTGTCCATTAAGGTCTCTACAACAGCTTCTACTTCCAAACCACATGCAATCCTTTTACTCATTGCAAAAATAACCTGACCATCTAAATTCCTGGCAATGCTACCTCCTCCAAAAGCCTTTTGGCCTTTAAAAATCGAAAATTTGATTTTAATCTCTTTCTCCTTGGGCATTTCCCAGAAACAGGCAATTGTCTTCTTGTTCTTTCTCTCCTTTTTAGAATTCAGTTCCTCGCTGATTAACTGCAATTTACCTTCCACCGTTTTTATAACTCTACTAGCCATCATTTTTTTGTTTTCAAATTTGGAGTTATTTCTCTCAATCCACAAATACCACATAACAAACAAAGGAATATATGACCAAAATACAGGAAGTTTATAACAACTTCTACACCAAGCATTAAACAAACACATAGGATGTCTGTAATTAAACCAAGGCTTACCAATCTTGGCAAAAAAATATATCCAAACCTCTGCAACAACTGAACCAGTTATAAAGATGTGATTCCTGTCCTCCTCATTCTTGCAACATTGACACTTAGATGCCATTTGAATACCAAATTTCATGTCCTCCTCATTCTTGCAACATTGACACTTCAATTCCTTCATTCTCTTAAATTTGGGATATGTTTCGCAATATTAACAAATAACAAACAAATCAATAGTATTTACTCTAAAATGACAATATTTTATCCTAATTTTGACATATAAATAAGTCTATAAAATACACTTATCAGTGCACTAATTTAATTCAACTTAATTAAGAAAAAAGGTAAATACAGTACATCTATATCTATATCTATATACTTACTACTATATATAAAGAGAGAATAGTGGATTTGTGTGAATGCAAAGTGGATTGGTGTGAATGCAAAGTGGATTAGTGTGAATACAAAATCTGGATAGATGTGAATGCATTTATTGCCTTGTGTGTGTGTGTGTGTGTGTGTGTGTGTGTGTGTGTTCGCGCGCTAATAATATTTTATGGTAAATACTAAAAAATGGTTAATATTTTTTTCAATAATTTTTAATTTTAATAATTGTGTAAAGATTACATGATATAATAATTTCTTGATCTCCAGTGTTGTGCAATTGTCGTATATTGATGAGTTGAGATTAAGTACATATTTATAGTTTATTGTGATTTTTGAACAAAAATTAAGAAAAAGTTAAATATGTGAGACAAATGCAGAAATTATAAGAAAAAACTTCTTGTACCCCCCGCCCTACCGCGGGGGGGGGGGGTACAAGAAGAATCACCCAAATTATAATACGTATATTTATATCTTGAACAAACATCAATATTTGTACTCATAATATTACATCTAATATGATATACAATTAAAAAACTACAGAATTTGTATTTATCATTCAATGAAGTTTTTGATAATTTGGATTATTTATGTTGTTTTTAAATTTTAATAATTGTTGTAATAAAAAATTATTTTTGTATCTTTTGCATTTGTGTTGATTATATATAATCATTAAATTTTATGAATGTTTATCTATATTCCGGATAGCAATTTCAGTTCATTGTACTGGTAGAAATCTATATTATATATAAAAGTAGGATAGTTTGATAAAATTTAATTCTTAAATTCTTTATATTTTAGTATTATAATAAATAATTTATATTGTGTTATTGTTATTTGTATATTTGGTTGTTATTATTATTATTATTATTATTATTATTATTATTATTATTATTATTATTATTATTATTATTATTATTATTATTATTATTATTATTATTATTATTATTAAAGTTAATATTGAATGAGTTCAATCAATATTTTTAGTTATCAGTATTAAAATTATTATTTAATTATTGATTTTTTATTTATTTGTTATTCTTAATATTATAAATCCTATGTATAGCCATCAATAATTAAATTGTGTTTTAATTATTAATGGTCAAATCATACGTTATCTTTAATATTATAAATCATATTTTCTAATATATATATATATATATATATATATATATATATATATATATATATATATATATATATATATATATATATATATTAAATATTTTAATAAATTAAGCCTTTGTTCAGTAACTATATTTTTGTTTGAAGGTAAAATATGTGGTTGAAAAATAGTTTTGATATACCATTAAAAAACTACTAAATTTACAATTTCAATGAAGTTATTAATAATTCATAAAAATTATTAAAATCAATAATAATTTATTATATAAATATATAAATTGATGTTTACTAGTCAAAGATTTTTTTAATAATTTGAATTGCTTATGTTATTTTTTAAATTCTAATAATTATTGTAATAGAGAATTCTTTTTTATGCATTTATGTATGTATTGATTATGTATAAGTATTAAAATTTTATGAATACTTATTGAAATCGATATTCGCGAAGATGAAATACTAGTATTCAAAATGCAAGATAAGGGAAATAGAATGTGTTGCCCATGGCCGGACCTACCTAGAGGCAGGTGAGGCCATTGCTTCAGGGCCCACTGGCTCATGTTATTTTTGGGCCTTTTTTTTTTCAGCCCAGGCCCATAAAATTGGGATTTGTTTGAATATAAAACTTTAAGGTATATGAAATATAATATTTTGTTGGTCGTTTTATATTAGTTAATACTTTTGAATTTTTTATTTTTTTGCAATTTTATGGTGAATTTGTATAGTTTGTTTTATGTGAATATGAATTTAATCTTTATTTTTAGTTTTTTTCTTAAAAAAAAAATTTCAGGAGCAACTACTGTTTGTTTCAGGTCTATAAAGTCACAGGTACGGCTATGGTGTTGCCTCCCGTTATGGTCACTTGCTTGACATTTTTGCAGTGCTCAATTGTAATTCCAGGAGATTTTCTAGATTGAACGTATTATCTTTACATCTTCAACCCCATGTTCTGAATATATATATTTTAAATCCAACCTTCAAAGCATGATCTTCTTGAACTTTAACTGCGTGTTTACTTTTATCAATCATATCAAACATATGGTCGACATAAGATAATAGGAGTCACTGAATCTTCAAGCATGTCAAGAACTAAAAAGTAAATTAAAAATAAGATTTTTTACTCTCATCACTACAACTCCGTATGACTTTTTAATTTATCTAGAAAGAATATTGTGCACAAAACTAGTTTTAGAAAATATAGGGCCAAACTGGCACTACAACAAAAACTGCCTTTTACAGCGTTTTCTGAGTGTTGCAAATCGCAGTGTTTCTGTAGACCAAAAACTTTTTGCAGCGTATTTTAAGCGTTGCGGTAGACCCTTTAAACGTTGCGATAGACCCTTTTGCAGCGTTTTTTAAGTGTCGCGGTAGATCCTTTCGCAGCGTTTTTTAAGTGTTGAGGTAGACATTTTTGCAACTTTTTTAAGTGTTGCTGTAGACTCTTTTGCAACGTTTTTAATCGCTGCTGTATGCAATTTATATTTTTAAAAAAAAATCATGGAATATTTATTTATAAAATCTATATTTCTTCGTTGATTTATTAAAACTATAATTCGTACAAATGACAAAAGTAATTCATTAAAATAGTAATTTACAAATTCTTGAATCCATACAAAATAAATAACGTTTAATGTTTAATAAATTCACAAAAGAACCAAAAAACCTATACAAAATAAATAGTGTTAATAATGTTTAACAAATTCACACCAAATCATCATATCACCAAAAAAAATAGTTGATGTCTTCACAGTACCAGCTTGCTTAACTAAGACCAACGAATTATTGTTATCATTGCCCTCGAAATCATGGCTGTCTGTGGTATCTTTTCCGATGCAAATTCTAATGCGCATTCATCAGAAATTAAGAAACAAGTTGAGGTTGTTGATGCCAAGATAATTGTCACCAATGCATCAACCTATGACAAGGTAAAACAAAAGAATTGACATGAAATTATATGAAAATCAACAATTTTTTTCCTGTGTTCTAAATGACATAAGGCGTAGCCTTACGTATTGATTGTTGAAGGAGAAGACCCCTTATATACAGATACATACACGGTTCCAGCCTGGTGATTTACACTAATGAGAGATAATGGTAATCTCCTAATAACAATAGAATTCTTACCCTAATAAGTTACAACAGATAATGTTAAGCAATAATTCTAGGGATCAAGCATATCAAAGAATATTCACATACTAAAATAAAAGATTACGAAATTATATAAAAAATTATTATGTTCCAATAATTCCTGCAAAAAAATATTCTAACCCAACAAAGTTTATTTTATAAATTCATCATTTGTTCAATATTAAATCCACGAGCCAAAAAAAAAAAAAAAAACGTAGGGAGAGGAGAGAAAATATAGATCTGGGTAAATTTTAAAAAAGAACACGAAAAAATTGAAGAATGCTGAAAATTATCAAGAGTAAAACGAACACAATTTACAGTTACAAAGAAAGCATTAAAACTATTTACACTATCATTTACAGTTACAAAGAAAGCATTAAAACTATTTACACTTTCATTCCAGTTAAGAAGGGGTTATCATAATCTTCTTCCAACATTGAAGATGAGAACTAAACCAAAGCCAACAATTAAGAAGACATTAATGAAACAAATAACTTCATACCATAAGATACTTTAAAAAAATTAGTGGCATGCCACACACAGAGGGTTTTAGGAACTAACTAAAATCATGAGATTTGTGGAATTCGATCATCTCTTGAAGTGGATACTCGCTGATTACATCTCTGTTAAGAACAAAAAATGGCTCACCAGAATCATCTACCAGGTTATCCCTAGCCAAAGCAAGAGGACCTGCAGTTTCTAGTGGCTCAGTCTCTTGTGAGCATGTGATCTTAATCCCAAGCTTCGTTTCAAATTCTTTCAAGAAGTTTAGCATTACCTGCAAATTAGTAATCTATGAGTTGAACATGGAAAAAGATATCTAAAAATATCATTTAACTGACAGACAGAAGCAAATAATTTAATGGGCAAACCACACCAAAATTTGTTTAAAAAATAAGGATTGATAAAGTTGAAATGTACTAATGTAATAATAAACTATTTTGCAGGGCTGCATAGCAAACTGAGAGGTGGCTTCAATAGAGGGAACAGACTTTAATTCAAAGCTGAGGCAAGCAACTTAGACTGTATTAAAGACATGTTGAGTTTCCTTATTAGAAAAAAGGCTTTTAATTCGAAGCTTCCAGTCAATCTACAAGCAAACTTAGACTGTATTAAAAACATGTTGAGTTTTCAAGGCATAATGCATATATATATATTATAATAATAGGTTAGTTATACAGTATAGATAAATGTTTGCATTATGTATATTTCCTGAATAGAGAGTATAATCACCACACCTAGATCCCCTTTCTAAATCAAGGAGGTAAGGCTACCACGTTTCACTGTGTTTTAGAGAATACTTAAATATATGTAAAACCCATTTTACATATATCTAGGCTACCATGTTTCACTTTGTTTTAGAGAATACTTCAATATATGTAAAACCCATTTGACATATATCTAGCCTTTCATCCTACTATTATTTACCCTTACTATTAGATCACAAAGAAAAAAATCTTTAGCAACCTTTTGCTACATTTCTTATAAAGAATACCAGAAAAATTAAAAAAACAGATTTGAATTAAAGTAAAGGTGCAATATGATAAAATGCATGGCAAGACAACCTCTCCACATTAATAGGCATCAAGGCACTAAAATTTTACAATTTACACACAAGAATCAATGAATCATCCTTATTCAATGTGAATGAACTGTATATAGTCCCTTATCCATAGTTAGCCAAAAGATTGACTCTACTTACAATTTGGGGACCTTTAAATCTAACCACAAGAATTACCAGCAGCTGCAAATATATATCCACCCAAAGACAATGAATAAAATTAAACTAATGTGCCCTGATAAATCAAGATTTTACAATGAAGTCAAGAAAGAAACCACAGGTTATATTGTTATCGTTGAGAGTTTCAGCTAGTAATCATTGGGCAGCTAGCAAGCATAAATAATCTCATGCCTTATTCCGAATACTCTTAATACGCAAGCATCCAAAATTATGAGCATAGTTTAGCACAACATATTTATTCAAAAATCTGAATCTTCCACACGGTTCACTTATGAGGGCTCAACTGGCATAACTTGGCAATAAACTTTATGATTTGTGCACAGGTTCACCCCAAATGGCTATAGCATAAGTCGACATATAAAAAAAAAATTCTTATAAACTCCCTGATTTACCTTGTCGATGGATATCCTATCAGATTTGCATGACATGATAAAGGAGAATGTGGACAGAGCAGCAACGACTTCTTCTACTGGAACGACCATTGAAGATCGATAATAATCTTCCCATGTGCACAATTGAAGGCGATGGGCCCTGTCTCTCTCGGTCTGCGATTATAACACGAGAAAAGAGCAAAAATTAGGCGATTTCCAGAACTTGGTACATCAAGTACTTCTCTCAAAAAAGTAATCCAGGTGAAGGGAACGAAGCCCAGTACTAAAACCCAAGAAATATAGTGTGTGTGTGTGTGTGTGTGTGTCTGTCTGTCTGTCGCGGTTCGTGTGTGTGGTAGGTGTTACGCGTGACGGAGGAGGGAAGTGGGAGCTTACCGTAGTGGTGGCCGGTGGTGTGGTGGCCGAGAGAGACGAGAACGACGGCAGCCAAGGAGGATGAAGTCGAGAGAGAGCACAGAGGTGAGGTTGAGAGTGAGGGTCGGTCGATTTTGATGGGTAGGGTTAGGTTTTAAGTTTTGTGATAATTGCAATTTAGTCACCCAACTTTAGATAATGTGAAATCTAGCCTTGAAACTAAGCTATTACAACGTTTTAAAAATGTTGCAAAATCTTGAGGCTATTGCAACATCTTAAAAACGTTGCAAATGAGTACCCTTTCGCAACACTGGCTAAACGTTGCAAAAGAACACCCTTTTGCAACGCTTTATTAAACGTTGCAAAATGCCACTTTTTGCAACGTTTTTTGGACGTTGCAAAAGGGTCCAAAAAACGTTGCAAAATGTCGAACTCTTTTGCAACATTCAATAAATGTTGCAAATGAGTCTCTTTTGCAACATTCACTTGACAAATGTTGCTAAAGCTCAATTGTTAACACCAATCGCAACATTCACTTCTTAAAATGTTGCGATATGTCTCTTTAGCAACATTCAACTGCTGAATGTTGCAATTCAAGTGTTGCAAAAGCTCTTTTTTGTTTTAGTGTGGGACTTAAAATAAAACTCCTTTTATGTAAATAAAAAATAAAAATATGTAATCAATATTTCAAATTAAGTGAAATCTGTGTTAGAATTGATAAAATTTTAGGTAATATGTAAAACTCTTGTTATATAAATTGGTAATCCTTTATCAGATTTATAAATCTCATTGAACACCAAGATTTTTTAGATTATGGTATTTAGAAATTTCCAAAAATATAGTGAAATTTTTGGAAAAAATAATTAGTTTAGTATATATAGATTTAATTTTGATTGTAATCCACATTTCAGATCATAAGAACCCCCACGATTTACACATGTTGGTTATCCAATCCATCAATATAAAAGGACGCAAAGATTCATAAATCTTGGAACAAAAAAAAGAACAGAAAAAGATCGAAATACAACAAATATAAAATGTCAAAGTTCTTTGCTTCTTGTGTGTTTGCGGTTGTCCTCTTATCTCTCACGATGTCTGGTACGAATTCGATTAATCTTATAATTTCGATGTATCATATTTCATTAAGTATATAACCAGTTGAGATTGTGATTATATAAGAAAAACATCAGAAAAGAATAATAAAACCGTATTTATCATATTTTTGTTGGTTGAATAATGTTAAATTAATTTGTGATAAATTTCTTTTTGTGAAGGTGGTTGGGCTGAAGGATTGTGCACCAAAGACTATGTGGCGCCTTGCTCCCTCAAAGATCCTCTTATTTCATGTACTCCGCTTTGTCAATCTTTTTTTGGACAAAGGTTTGTTAGTTCAAAATGCATTGCTGGATTGCAACCATTAAACCAATATTGTAGATGCGTGTATAAATGTGACCCCTGATGAAAAAGATGGTACAATCCACATGGGCTAAACCTCTGAAGTTGGCTTAATATTTGTGAGATTTTAATAAAATTTTACTTCATTTTGAGTACAGTGCATTGGTTTTTTAATAGTAGAAGATACAATTGTGAAGTAATTATAGATTTCTTGAGTCATACGAAAAGACAAATTCGTGCGTTATTAACGACCCGTGTATGAGTTATTTTGGTGGAACTCATCTTATAGAGAAAAGTAATTCTTTGAAGATATTTTTAATTGACGTTGTGACATGACATATATACATTGGGTGGTGTAAATAACTATATATCCTATCACTTTTTTTACATTATTCAATATATATACGACATGTCACAATATCACTTAAAATGTCAATTAAAATTGTCTCCCTATAATTACTCTATAAAAAATGAATGTAAAAGAAAAAAGCGAAGCCGTGAAGATCATATTTATTGTCATAAAACGAAAGAGATGAAATATTTAATGAAATAACATTAGTGATTATTTTCTAAAAGGAAAAAAAGTTGCGCAATTAGGGCGTGTTTGATTGCGAGGGTGAAAATGAGTGGAAATAAAATATTTTTCAAGGAATGATTTTGCTTAAAATTTATTTTCATGAAAAATGTCAATTGAAGTATTTGATAGGTTTAATTTTCTAGGTGGAAAAAGTGAAATTTTTTTCAAGTTTTATTGTTTGATTAACATTATTTTTCATGGCAAATAAAGTAAAATTTTGCTATTTTAATCAAAAATATTTTATTCTCTACTTTTTTAAATACATTTGTATTTGATAATAATAATAATGTAATTTTTAGAAAAATAAGTCAAATGTTGTAATAAGTAAATTAACAACAACAAAATTAATCAAAGTAACGCAAAATAATTTTCGATCTTACCTTGAAAACCATTTCTCACCAAATGGCAAATAAAAGATTTTCCTCCTCTGCCTTGAAAACCTAGCGTGTGAGGCTAAAGATGGAAAAGATTTTACAAGTAAATTTTGTGCCATCAAACAAGGTAAATTGGAGAAAGTAGAAAAATATTTTTCTTTTTCTTGAAAAATTTGTTGAATCAAACGGGCCCTTATAGTAAATTCTTAATACTCTGCACCAGTCGAGAAGTTGACGAATTAAATAAAGAAAAGATAAGTACTCATCACTTCACTATACATTTAAAGAGTGGTTTCAAAACACTATTCATAAGCCAATTGAGCCGTCTAAGCAGTATTGAGCCGAAAAAATCACTATCACTATATATTAAATCACTATCACTATATATTAAAAGAGTTGGTTTCAAAACATTATTCATAAGCTAATTGAGTCGTCTAAGTCGTATAAGTCATTTGAGTCATTTGAACCCTCTATTTTTTTTTATTATTTTTTTTTTACCAATTTGTTATTTCAATTTTTTTCGTATTAATTTATTTTCTTTTGCATTCTGATTTTAACATGTATGAGTATTTTATATATTTAACTTTGATTTAAAATACAAGTTTCTTATTATATGACATTTGGTTCAATTTCTCATCTTTTAAAATATTGAATCAACTTTTATACGGCGCTATTAAATACATCATTAAAATGATGCACGTGCCTTGCACGTTCGTCTCACTAGTACAAAGAATAAGTAGTCCTAAGTATATTAAATTGATATGTATTAATTAATACACAATTATACATGCAACCGAGCTATTAATCATCACTACATATTAAAAGGGTTGATTTCAAAACACTATTTATAAGTCAATTAAGCCAATTGAGATTTCTAAACCGTATTGAGTTGTTTAATCACTATTTATTAAAAGAGTTGGTTTCAAAATACTATTCATATGCCAATTAAGCCAATTGAACCATCTAAGTCGTATTGAGCCGTTTAAGTCGTATGAATCATTTGAACTCTTTTTTTCTTTTCTTTTCTTTTTTTACCAATTGGTCATTTCGATTTTTTCGTATTTATTTATTTTCTTTTGTCCTCTAATTTTAACATGTATGTGTATTGGCCTAAGACCTTCGATTCAATTTCTCATCTTTCAAAATATTGAATCGACTTTTATACTACGTTATTAAATACACCATTAAAATGATGCACGTGTCTTGCACTTACGTCTCACTAGTATAAAGAAGAAATAATCCTAAATATATTAAATTAATACTTGATATTCATGCGCTTATGGATGAAGTTCGTTGTGGTTGTTTCTACTATATTCCACGTGAAGAGAATAGTGTAACCTACAAGATAGCTTCTAGTGATATTTCTTTAGTTTATCATTTGGAATGATTGTATTCCGTATTGTATTACGCCCCAAGTTTTGGACGATTTTATTTGAGTGAGAATACAACTTTCTTTTTTCGAAAAACAAAAATAATAAAATCACAATTATACATGCAACCGAGTTGTTAATGTACTCTTGCATAATTAAGCAACATTTGAAATTCTCATGCCTCTGTATCAACAAATTTTATTTTAAGTTGTGGATGTTTGGATAATAAAAATGGGGTAACAAACTTTGGACATATTTCACGATGTCGTGCATTGAATTATTTTATTACAACACTAGTCTCTAGTATAGTATTATACAACTCAAAATTCAGAATTATTATACATGGGACAATTATAATCATATCCTTAAACAAGTGATATACACAAATGTATCTATCTATATCTATCTATCTATCTATATATATAAAAATAGAAGTGCCGTCAAAGAAAATTTTCCCGCCAAAAGTATCTTTCCTTTTTCGGAATTCCTGTTTTTTTTTTTTTTTCCCTTGAAAATTGCTGTGGCTTCCTCATTTTGGTTGTATTTAATGAACTTCAAATTTTGTGCTAATAAATGTACATAATACACGGTTTATGCTTTTCTTTACCAGTGAAATGCTTTTGACTCTTCATGTACCCAATGTACCTCTTAGTAAATACAAATGCTGAAAATCGTGTACTAATGATGTTATTATTTTAAAATCTGAAAACTAAATAGTCATTTTTCTATTGAAATAAATATAAAGTTGGCTGAAAATCGTGTATTATTAATAGATTTGAATTTGAATGTTTCCCCCTGTTTTAAAATCTGGAAATAGATCAGTTAGTTTTCTGTTGAAGTAAATAAATATAATTTTGGCTGAAAACTGTGTTAATGGTTTTCATTTTTTTTTTTCTTTTTAAAATTCTGGGAATGGATAGTCACATTTCTGTTGAACAAACTTATCATATTCATTCTCGTCAATCCTCATTTTATCTAATAAGAGTTTTTTGCACAACCTTATCAAACAGCTTGAAGGTAATTTTAGTCTTACACAATAATATTACATTTTAGTAGTTTTGCAGTGTCATACTTTTGTTTTCGTTGTGTTAATTTTTCCCCCTTATCTGTCTACCCTTCTCAGCGTTACACCGAATGAATGTCCCCTCTGTTTGATTTGGTGAGAGGCGTCAACATTAAGAAGACAAACTGGGCAATAAATGTTTGTATTATCCGTGTTTACGAGTTGCCGAGGTTCACCAATCCGAATGATGTTTTTAGTTTGGAGTTCGTAGCTCATGGCCGAGAGGTATTTACCCGAAGACCTTCTCATATTTTCCTGGCAGTTAACGTGCACGAGTTTATATATATATATATATATATATATATATATATATATATATATATATATATATATATTATTTCTAGGTAATGTACAATGTTTTTGATAGAAAAGAAAAGAAAGTAAAATTAACTAAATCTACAACAAAGAGTACAAAGGGTATAAAAATCTATAATCGATTTATTTTTTTATTCTGTTTGTATATTAATTAAATTTGTTATCACTGTTACCTTTTTTAGCTGTACATGTTTTTAGAAAAATGTAATATAATAATTTCACTTATGATTCTTATGTGTAATTTTTTTATTATTGATATATAATTACTGTTATAATATAGCTAAGTTATTGGTGGTAATAATTCTATTCATACTAGCGTTATTACTTTTACAATTTTTTTATTCCTGTTATTGTTAGTTTTTTTTTTTTTTTCCTTCTGTTTATGATAATAACTATTTAATAGAAATGTTAGTAATTACATTTATTGTTATCGATGACAATTTTATTACTATCGATATTTTATTGTTATCATAATTATGTAGATAAGTTATTTAGAATATATATTGTGATTATATATGTCATTTATTTTTATATTTTTTTCCCTGTTTATATAATTAGCAGGTTCTTAATTGGACTTATTATTGATATATTATTGTTATAATATAAATAATTTGTTAATAACAATAATCTTTATCTTTATATATATTATAATAATAAACTGGTCAAATATAACACCACATGGTTTCCTGCCTATTTTACACTTGTCTAAAATGGAAATTCATAGTTTACAGAGATTAAAAAAAAAAAAAAAAGTGATTATCTATATAAATTTCAAAATTGCTATTATCCAGAGAATATAAACGGTCACTTTTAAAATGATTTTACCTCATTATTACGAAATTTCATAATTTGACATGCTAAAGAAAAATTCAAAATTTGCTCAACACAAAACTCGGGATTAACCATGAACTATCAAAACATATTTTAAGCATCTTACACCATCAACTATTTATTTTCAATTAACGAAAGAAAGGTAAGAAGAACGAATGAATGTTATATATTGAAAATGAAAAAGAATCGAATATATTAGATGATATATTGTTATGCAGTGTCTATTCCAACACAAAGAACGCGTCCTAAAATAAATATTGTTAAGCATTTATTCCTATAAATTGAATAATCAATATTTTATTTTATTTCAAATTTTGAATTCAGGTAAAACAATGAATGTTTATTTTAATAAAGTTTCATAAGTAATAAAAAAATGAATTCGAAATTTGAAATACAATAAAATAATTTTGTTATGGACCCATAGTGTTTAGTTTTAATATTTATATGGCCGAATAAAAAAGTTTTGTTACGTGTGTTAGTAGGGTTGTCGTATTCAAGTAGAAGTTAAGAAGTGATTGATTAGAGTTTTTAAACCGAAGTTACTTGATGGACGATTGTACGTAATATATCACTTCTCAGTTGTTCACAACAACGCAAAGTACAAGACATGTAGACATGTGTATATATTATATACTAAATTTCGTCCCTTTGCTAATATATTGATAGCACAAGAGGTAGATGAGACTGATTTGTGTTCTTTATATAGATTTTTATAGGTTTTTACAAATTTTCTAATTTTGTTTATATTGGTTTATTTTTTTATTCATTTCTTAATTTATTTTTTATTTTTGGTGTTTGAATGGATTTTATTGAAGAGGTCGTTGCAAAAGATGAGATTAAGAGTGATCCGATGGTGGCAAAACACGTGAACATCATAACTGAAGACTTGGAGTGTTGCCATTTTTTTTTTTTTTATAGTTTTTAATTACAATAGTTTAGAATAATGATTATTTATTTATTATTATTTTTTTGAAAATAGAAAAAATCACCTATCTATGAAATTGTGGACTGAGTATGTAGAAAAGATGAATGGATATTTGACGATAACAACCCCTCGGAACCTGATATCAATTTATTACAACTTCGTTGGGTAAAGAAATACTTAAGTTTGCTTACATTATTTCGCTATAGTTTTGATTGATTTTAATATTTTTAGATTAATATTTGTGTCAACTTTTATTTTTTAAAGAAATCATAGATTTCCGACAAAGGTAAAAAATATATTTATATTTTTTTTTTCTATTTCTCACATTTTTAATAGATTTATTTAGTTATTCAATAATTAATAATTATAATTTTTTGTCCCGTACATCGTACGGGTGCGAATACTAGTACATAATTATATCACAATACTTCAGAAATTTTGACTTGTTCTAGCAAAGAACATGTCGATTGGAATATGTTTATCCTGTGAAGCAGATGTTTTGTGCTTCTTCCTTTGCCGAGTTTGGCTCATAATATGGTCCTTCCGATTGAGCCTGAAATGATGTTCTTATCGTCAAAAGGTTGCCGACTACAAAGTAAAAGGATCATCGGAGGGGGAAAAAAAATGTGATACCTCTGTTCCAGCTTGGGAATTAGGTTAACGCCACTAGATTCCTCCTTTTGCAACCTTTCTGCGAGATGGAAATCGAAATGTTCTCGTCGTTCCTCAATGAAGCTGGGAGGAAGTTCGGCCCCACATAACGAGCACTTGTAATCATTCATCCAAAGCAATGGTCTATTCGGATTTAGTGAAGACCCCGCCTCACCATCTCCAGAGTTGATAACATTTTCCCATTCATCGTGGCTGCTTTCCTCGAGTTTCCCAGGAGAAGAATCTCCCTCCACCAGTTGAGAAGCTCCATTAGGACATGGATTTATTACATTCGATACTGTATTCTGGTCGTCAACCTATGTAACAAAAATACATGTAAGAACATCCTTAAAGAAAGTGAACAAAAATATTATCTAGCTCTATACATACATTATTTTCCAAATTATCCATCTTAAGATCAAGAATCCTTTTAGTTTCTTCCTTGTCGAGACATAGCATGGAGTCACTGTGATGAAGATCAGGCATTTCATTGGCACCCAGGGAACCAATGGAATCACAAGTGTCAAGTGTGCCAATTGAAAAACTAGTTTCTCTGTCAATTGATAGAGCATCATCGTTATTATTCGAGTCTGAGGGTGTTCGATCCCCTAGCTTTCTTCCTGAGACTATGAACTCAGAAAGTGTCTTTTGTTTAGGGTCAAAGGAGACAACATTTTGGCCTTCATTGAAATGAGACATTCGCAGTCCTGAGGAAAGAAAACATCTCAATGCTACTATTAACAGCAGTGTTTTCAGTCAAATTTAAATCAAAGATGACATAGCTCAATGCTACTATTAACAGCAGGTTCGAGATTTAAATTAGTTGATCATTAAACTTATTATATTTTACTTTCTTTTTTCTCGTTCTGCCACCTTTTATTGCGATTCAGCCCATCTCTTAAAACTGTTTTCTTTAAATCTCTGAAAAGCAAGATATAAGCCGTTATTATATTTACACTACAAAAAAAGGGCTTTTTCCCGACGAAAAAATTCGTTGGTAAAAGGCCAATTTCCATCAGAAATGTCTTTTTTCGACGGACTTTAACCTGTCGAAAATCCATCAGAGAAGCACGGGTCTATAATACTTTTCCAACGGAAAAATTATATCTAAGTGCTGTCGGAAATTTTAGACGGATTTTTTCGACGGCTACTAAATGCCGTCGGAAATTTCCAGAAAATTTTAAAATATATATTTTGGTAAGCCCCTACCCGACCGGCCAGCCCACCTGCTAACCCAAACCCGACTGATTCGATCCGCAAAGCCCATTTTGTGCTTTAATTGTTTTATGCAAATTGCTTAGTTTTGGGGATTTGAACCCTTGAAGGATAAGGAGGAAGCAACCCAACCATTGGGCTAATTGAGTTTTTTTGGTTGAGTTTGTTTTCATAAGTATATACTAATTATTTACATTAGTTAATTGAACTCAATTATTTTAAATTAATTACATTTTTAAAAATGATAGTTATAATTTGTAAAAAATAATTACATTTTTAATTACATTTTTGAAAATTTTCGACGGAATGTGTATTTCGTTCGCGGACAATTTCCGTCGAAAATTTTCCACGGGAAATGTGGGCCGTTGGAATTTTTCGACTGTCCTGACGTCGTCGAAAAAAATCTGTCGCTAAAAGCATGTTTTCTAGTAGTGTGCCAGTTTGGTTATAATTGATACTTGATTCTGATCTAAAGTTAGAGTCAACAGTTAATTTTAACATTTTCCTCAGGTGGAAAACATATTTTTCGTCACGTTTGATTACTATTATCAAGTACAAATTAGTGAGAAATAAATTTTTTTAATTAAAATAGCTAAATTTTGTTTTATTTGTAATGAAAAATAATATCAATCAAACAATAAATTTAGGAAAATTTTCTAATTTTTCACCCGACATTTTTCAGGAAAATCAATTCCTAGAAAAAATATCTGTACCATCAATTTTTTATCTTTTCAATCAAACACATGCAAGATTGTCTTTCAAGTTCAAGAGGCGACAATTTCAGTTGGTAGCTTCGTATGCTATGAATATCAATAAGAGTTAAGGGAAATCACTTTTCAAGGTTGGTCTTTATTTAAATAAGTCACTTTTCATTATTATTTTTCTATCTATTTCATTATACACATGTTTGACATATAATTAAAAATATTTAGAGAATATTGAAGTCCAAATTATATGTTTCGACATGATGTCGTACATCGCACGGGTGAAACACTAGTCTATATATATATAAAAGTAAGGAAGTGGTTTGGTGTGAACACATGTTGTGAATAAGTGGTTTAGTGTGAACATATTTTGTAAATTAATGGCATTTATTATTTTTATTGTAATCAATGGTGATTTTGAAAAACTATACATTAGTTTATTGTTGTTTAAAATATGAAATTCTTAAAATTAATTTTTTATTATCTTCTTATTTATTTTTCTCATGCGAATATTTTTATCCATTTACTGTTTTTTTTTTTTTAATGATTCATGCTTGACATGACAATATTATTAATCAAAAGCATAAGGTATAATTCTCGAATAATTTTTTTTTTGGGAGTAATTTGGTAGTAATTGTTATAGACTATTATTCATTTGATATTTTATTTGTCATTTTCTTTTTTTTTTTTTTTTTTCCTTCTTTTTTGAGTAAGTGGTTTAATGTAAACACATGTTGTAAATTAATGACATTTATTATTTTTATGATAATCAATGGTGGTTTTGAAAAACTATGCATTAATTTATTGTTGTTTAAAATATGAAATTCTTAAAATTAATTTTTTATTATCTTCTTATTTTTTTTTCTCATGCGAATATTTTTATCCATTTACTGTTTTTTTTTTAATGATTCATGCTTGACATGACAATATTATTAATCAAAAGCATAAGGTATAATTCTCGAATATTTTTTTTTTTTGGGAGTAATTTGGTAGTAATTGTTATAGACTATTATTCATTTGATATTTTATTTGTCATTTTCTGTTTTTTTTTTTTTTTTTTTTTTTTGAGTAAGTGGTTTAATGTAAACACATGTTGTAAATTAATGACATTTATTATTTTTATGATAATCAATGGTGGTTTTGAAAAACTATGCATTAATTTATTGTTGTTTAAAATATGAAATTCTTAAAATTAATTTTTTATTATCTTCTTATTTATTTTTCTCATGCGAATATTTTTATCCATTTACTGTTTTTTTTTTTAATGATTCATGCTTGACATGACAATATTATTAATCAAAAGCATAAGGTATAATTCTCGAATATTTTTTTTTTTTGGGAGTAATTTGGTAGTAATTGTTATAGACTATTATTCATTTGATATTTTATTTGTCATTTTCTTTTTTTTTTTTTTTTTTTTTTTTTTTTTTTTTTGAGTAAGTGGTTTAATGTAAACACATGTTGTAAATTAATGACATTTATTATTTTTATGATAATCAATGGTGGTTTTGAAAAACTATGCATTAATTTATTGTTGTTTAAAATATGAAATTCTTAAAATTAATTTTTTATTATCTTCTTATTTATTTTTCTCATGCGAATATTTTTTTTATCCATTTACAGTTTTTTTTCATTATTCATGCTTGACGTGACACTATTATTTAATCAACAACATAAGGTATAATCCTCGAATAAATTTTTTTGAGTAATTGTATAGTAATTGTTATAGACTATTATTCATTTGATACTTTATTTGTCATTTTTTTTTACTATTCAAATATTACAATACAATAATTTTTAATTTTTATAGTTTACAATTTTTTTTTTTAATTATATGGATTAAATTCCATATATAAATGATTTTTTTATATATGACTTATTATTTTTCATCTAAAAACTACGCATTCATTTATCATTATTTACACTATGAACTTCTTCAAATTATTTATATCATGCGACAGTATTTTTTATCCATTTAAAATATAATGATATACTTTTCTTATCTAATTCTTATACGAACATTGCAGAGTACTTGAATATTGGTGATCCAACATCATAAGGTATAATTCTCGAATAAATTTTTTTGGAGTAATTGGGTAGTAATTGTTATAGACTATTATTCATTTGATACTTTATTTGTCATTTTTTGTTTTTTTTTTTTACTATTCAAATATTACAATACAATAATTTTTAATTTTTATAGTTTACAATTTTTTTTTTAATTATATGGATTAAATTCCATAAATAAATGATTTTCCTATATATGACTTATTATTTTCCATCTAAAAATTATGCATTCATTTATCATTATTTAAACTATGAACTTTTTCAAATTATTTCTCTCATGCGACAGTATTTTTTATTCATTTACAATATAATGATGTACTTTTCTTATCTAATTCTTATACGAATGTTGTAGAGTACTTGGATTTTGGTGATCCTACATTTAATTATGAAAATTGCAGGGCTTTTTTTTGGTATGCGGAGTGTATGGACAAATAATATAATACAAATAAGCAGAAATATTCACTCTGTTTTATTCACTCTATTTATATCATTATACATATATATGTTGGTTCTTATAAAAAATAGAAAAATATTGTATTCGTAATTATATGAGAAGACATGTTCTAAATTAATGACATTTATTATTTTTATGATAATTAATGGTGGTTTTGAAAAACTATGCATTAATTTATTGTTGTTTAAAATATAAAATTCTTAAAATTAATTTTTTATTATCTTCTTATTTATTTTTCTCATGCGAATGTGCTTTTTATCCATTTACAGTTTTTTTTATGATTCATGTTTGACGTGACAATATTATTTAGTCAACAGCATAAGGTATAATCCTCGAATAATTATTTTTTGAGTAATTGGACAGTAATTGTTATAAACTATTATTCATTTGATACTTTATTTGTCATTTTTTTTACTATTCAAATATTACAATACAATGATTTTTAATTTTTATAGTTTACAATTTTTTTTTTTAATAATATGGATTAAATTCCATATATAAATGATTTTCTTATATATGACTTATTATTTTTCATCTAAAAACTATGCATTTGTTTATCATTATTTACACTATAAACTTCTTCAAATTATTTATATCATGCGACAGTATTTTTTATCTATATACAATATAATGATGTACTTTTCTTATCTAATTCTTATACGAACATTGCAGAGTACTTGAATTTTGGTGATCCAACAGCATAAGGTATAATTCTCGAATAAATTTTTTTGGAGTAATTGGGTAGTAATTGTTATAGACTATTATTCATTTGATACTTTATTTGTCATTTTTTTTTTTTACTATTCAAATATTACAATACAATAATTTTTAATTTTTATAGTTTACAATTTTTTTTTAATTATATGGATTAAATTCCATATATAAATGATTTTCCTATATATGACTTATTATTTTCCATTTAAAAATTATGCATTCGTTTATCATTATTTAAACTATGAACTTCTTCAAATTATTTCTCTCATACGACAGTATTTTTTATCCATTTACAGTATAATGATGTACTTTTCTTATCTAATTCTTATACGAATGTTGCAGAGTACTTGAATTTTGGTGATCCTACATTTAATTATGAAAATTGCAGGGCTTTTTTTTGGTATGCGGAGTGTATGGGCAAACAATATAATACAAATAAGCAGAAATATTCACTCTATTTATATCATTATACATATATATGTTTGTACATATAAAAAATAGAAAAATATTGTATTCGTAATTATATGAGAAGACATGATGACCGTGCAACGCACGGGTGAAAATACTAGTATATATAAAATTAAGGAAGTGGTTTGGTGTGAACACATGTTGTGAGTAAGTGGTTTAGTGTGAACACATGTTTTAAATCAATGACATTTATTATTTTTATGATAATCAATTGTGGTTTTGAAAACTATGCATTAGTTTATTGTTATTTAAAATATGAAATTCTTAAAATTAATTTTTTATTATCTTCTTATTTATTTTTCTCATGCGAATGTGTCTTTTATCCATTTACAGTTGGTTTTTTTTTTTTTTTATGATTCATGCTTGACGTGACAATATTATTTAATCAACAATATAAGGTATAATCCTCGAATAAATCTTTTTGGAGTAATTGGATAGTAATTGTTATAGACTATTATTCATTTGACACTTTATTTGCCATTTTCTGATTTTTTTTTTTTTTAACTATTCAAATATTACAATATAATAATTTTTAATTTTTATAGTTTACAATTTTTTTAAAAAAATCATATGGATTAAATTCCATATATAAATGATTTTCCTATATATGACTTATTAATTTCCATCTAAAAACTATGCATTCGTTTATCATTATTTACACTATGAACTTCTTAAAAATATTTCTCTCATGCGACGGTATTTTTTATCTATTTACAATATAATGATGTACGTTTCTTATCTAATTCTTATACGAATGTTGCAGAGTACTTGGATTTTGGTGATCCAACAACATAAGGTATAATCCCTAAATAATTTTTTTTTGAATAATTGGGTAGTAATTATTATAGACTATTATCCATTTGATACTTTGTTTGTCATTTTTTTTTTACTATTCAAATATTACAATACAATAATTTTTAATTTTTATAGTTTACAAATTTCTTTTTTTAAATCATATGGATTAAATTTCATATATAAATGATTTTCCTATATATGAATTATTATTTTCCATCTAAAAACTATGCATTCGTTTATTATTGTTTACACTATGAACTTCTTAAAAATATTTCTCTCATGCAACAGTATTTTTTTATCTATTTACAATATAATGATGTACGTTTCTTATCTAATTCTTATACGAATGTTGCAGAGTGCTTGGATTTTGGTGATCCAACAACATAAGGTATAATCCCCGAATAAATTGGAGTAATTGGATAGTAATTGTTATAGACTATTATTCATTTCATACTTTATTTGTCATTTTCTTTTTTTTTCTTTTTCTTTTTTTACTATTCAAATATTACAATACAATAATTTTTAATTTTTATAGTTTACAATTTTTTTTAAATCATATGGATTAAATTCCATATATAAATGATTTTCCTATATATGACTTATTATTTTCCATCTAAAATCTATGCATTCGTTTATCATTGTTTACACTATGAACTTCAAAATATTTCTCTCATACGACAGTATTTTTTATCCATTTACAATATAATGATGTACTTTTCTTATCAAATTCTTATACGAATGTTGCAGAGTACTTGAATTTTGTTGATCCAACAATATAAGGTATAATCCTCGAATAATTTTTTTTTGGAGTAATTGGGTAGTAATTGTTATAGACTATTATTCATTTGATACTATATTTGTCATTTTCTGATCTTTTTTTTTTTTTTTACTTTTCAAATATTACAATACAAGAATTTTTAATTTTTATAGTTTACAATTTTTTTAAAATCATATGCATTAAACTCCATATATAAATGATTTTCCTATATATGACTTATTATTTTCCATCTAAAAACTATGCATTCGTTTATCATTATTTAAATTATGAACTTCTTCAAAATATTTCTCTCATGCGACAGTATTTTTTATCAATTTACAATATAATGATGTATTTTTCTTATCTAATTCTTATATGAATGTCTCAGAGTACTTGGATTTTGGTGATCCTACATTTAATTTTGAAAATTGAGGGGCCTTTTTTTGGTATGCGGAGCGTACGGGCAAACAATATAACACAAATAAGAAGAATTATTCACTCTATTTATACCATTATACATATGTTTGTTCTTATAAAAAATCGAAAAATATTGTAATCGTAATTATATGAGAAGACATGATGACCGTGATTTGGTGTGAACGGATGTTGTAAGTAAGTGGTTTAGTGTGAACGCATATTGTAAATTAATGGCGTTTATTATTTTTATGATAATCAATGGTGGTTTTGAAAAACTAAGCATTAGTTTATTGTTGTTTAAAATATAAAATTATTAAAATTAATTTTTTATTATCTTCTTATTTATTTTTCTCATGCGAATGTGTTTTTTTATCCATTTACAGTTTTTTTTTTTTTTTTTTATGATTCATGCTTGACGTGACAGTATTATTTAATCAACAGCATAAGGTATAATTCTCAAATAAATTTTTTTGGAGTAATTGGGTAGTAATTGTTATAGACTATTATTCTTTTGATACTTTATCTGTCATTTTTTTTTACTATTCAAATATTACAATACAATAATTTTTAGGATTAAATTCTATATATAAATGATTTTCCTATATATGACTTATTATTTTCCATCTAAAAACTATGCATTCGTTTATCATTGTTTAAACTATGAACTTCTTCAAATTTTCTCTCATGCGACAGTATTTTTTATCCGTTTACAATATAATGATGTACTTTGATTATCTAATTCTTATACGAATACTGCAGAGTACTTGAATTTTGGTGATCCTACATTTAATTGTGAAAATTGTGCATCCTTTTTTTGGTATGCGGAGCGTATGGACAAACAATATAACACAAATATTTATATCATTATACACATGTTTGTTCTTATAAAAAATAAAAAAAATTTTGTAGTCGTAATTATATGAGAAGACATGATGACTGTGCAACGTACGGGTGAAAATACTAGTATTATATATAAAGAGAAAATAGTGGATTAGTGTGAATACAAAGTGGATTAGTGTGAATGCAAATTTGAAAAAATATGAATGCATTTATTGCCTATATATATATATATATATATATATATATATATATATATATATATATATATATATATATATATATATAAGTACTGATATTATTTTATGGTAAATAAATAACAAACAATGGGTTAATATTTTTTTAATAATTTTAAATTTTAAAAATTGTGCAAAGATTATATGATATAATACTTTCTTGATTTTCAATGTTGTTCAATTGTCGTATATTTGATGAGTTAAGATTAAACACATATTTATAGTTTATTGTGATTTTTGAACAAAAATTAAGAAAAAGTTATATATGTAAGGCAAATGTAGAAATTATAATAAATATATTTATATCTTGAACAAACATCAATATTTGTACTCATAATATTACATCGAACATGATATACAATTAAGAAAATACAGAATTTGCATTTATCGTTTAATAAAGATCTGTATAATTTGGATTATTTATGTTGTTTTTAAATTTTAATAATTGTTGTAATAAAAAAATTATTTTTGTATCTTTTGTACGTATTTGTGTTAATTATGTATAATCATTAAATTTTATGAATGTTTATCTATATTGAGGATAGCAATTTTAGTTCATTACAATGGTGAAAATCTATATTATATATAAAAGTAGAATAGTTTGACAGAATTAATTCTTAAATTCTTTATGTTTTAGTATTATAGTAAATAATTTATATGATGTTATTGTTATTTGTATATTTTGGTTATAATTATTATTTTTTATTATTAACATTAATATTGAATGAGTTCAATCAATATTTTTAATTATCAATATTAAAATTATTATTTAATCATTGATTTTTTATTTATTTGTTGTTCTTAATATTATAAATCTTATGTGTAGTCATCAATAATTAAATTGAGTTTTAATTATTAATGGGAAAATCATTTGTTATCTTTAATATTACAAACCATATTTTCTAAAATATATATATTATATGTTATTATTAAATATTTTAATAAAATAAGCATCTGTTCAGCAACTATATTTTTGTTTCGGGGTAAAATGTATGGTTGAAAAATAGTTTTGAAAAAATATGTGGTTATAAAGTGGGTTGAAAAAATGTGCTGCTTATAAATAATTTATAGAAAATATTATTGAATGAAAGTTAATATTGAAGAGTTAATGCTTTTATTTTTTTAGTTTATAGTATTAATAGAATAATTAATATTTTTTAATCATTCTTAATTTTAATAATTTTTAAAGATAATAAGGTATAATTTTCGGTATAATTTCGTAATATCCAACTTTACTTGGTTGTCGTATCATGATAATCATGAGATTTTCAAAATTATTATTTTGACTACTTATTTTTGCAAATAAAGTTTTATAGGTTAAATTCAAATATTTTGACTATTTCTTTTTTAATTATTGTGATTGATGTTTTTGAATGAAAATTAAAAAGTACGTTAAATACAAGAGGTAAATGTAGAAGTTATGAGAAATATGTTAATACATTTTACATGCATCAATATTTGTGCACATAATATTACATCAAATGTAATATACCATTAAAAAATTACTAAATTTACATTTTCGATGAAGTTATTAATAATTCATGAAAATTATTGAAATCAATAATAATTTATTATTTAAATATATAAATTGACGTAAACTATTCAAAGAATTTTTTAATAATTTGAATTAATTATGTTATTTTTTAAATCCTAATAATTATTGTAATGGAGAAATCTTTTTTTATGCATTTATATGTGTTGATTATATATAAGCATTAAAATTTTACAAATACTTCTTGAAATTTATATTGTGGATAATAACTTTTGTGTATCGCAAGGGTGAAATACTAGTTATATATAAAAGGAGAATAGTGGATTTGTGTGAATGCAAAGTGGATTAGTGTGAATACAAAATCTTGATAAATGTGAATGCATTTATTGCCTTATATGTGTGCGTGCGTGCGTGCGCACATATAAGGCAATAAATGCATTCACATCTATCCAGATTTTGTATTCACACTAATCCACTTTGCATTCACACCCGCGCACTAATATTATTTTATGGTAAATACTAAAAAATAGTTAATATTATTTTTAATAATTTTTAATTTTAATAATTGTGCAACGATTATACGATATAATAATTTCTTGATCTTCAGTGTTGTTCAAATGTCGTATATTTGATGAGTTGAGATTAAACACATATTTATAGTTTATTGTGATTTTTGAACGAAAATTGAGAAAAAATTAAATATGTTAGGCAAATGCAGAAATTATAATACATATATTTATATATTGAATAAGTATCAATATTTGTACTCATGATATTACATCTAACATGATATACAATTAAAAAACTACAAAATTTGCATTTATCTTTCAATTAAGTTTTCGATAATTTGGATTATTTATGTTATTTTTAAATTTTAATAATTTTTATAATAAAAAATTATTTTTGTATCTTTTACATTTGTGTTGATTATGTATAATCATTATATTTTATGAATGTGTTTTTTTTATCCATTTACAGGTTTTTTTTTTTTTTTTTTTTTTTTTTTAATGATTCATGCTTGACGTGACAGTTTTATTTAATCAATAGCATAAGGTATAATCCTTGAATAAATTTTTTTGGAGTAATTGGGTAGTAATTGTTATAGACTAATTCATTTGATACTTTATTTGTCATTTTCTATTTTTTTTTTTTTTTACTATTCAAATATATTACAATACAATAATTTTAATTTTTATAGTTTACAATTTTTTTAAAATCATATGGATTCAATTCCATATATAAATGATTTTCCTATAAATGACTTATTATTTTCCATCTAAAAACTATGCATTCGTTTATCATTGTTTAAACTATGAACTTCTTCAAATTATTTTTTTTTATTCATTTTCCTATTTATTTCTCTTATTCGACAATATTTTTTATCCATTTACAATATAATGATGTACTTTTCTTATCTAATTCTTATACGAATGTTGTAGAGTACTTGGATTTTGGTGATCTTACATTTAAATGTGAAAATTGCGGGGCATTTTTTTGGTATGCGGAGCGTATGGACAACCAATATAACACAAATAAGCAAAAAAAATTCAATTTGTTGTATTCACTCTATTTATATCATTAATTATACATATGTTTGTTCTATAAAAAAAATAGAAAAATATTGTAGTCGTAATTATATGAGAAGACATGATGACCATGGTTTGGTGTGAACGCATGTTGTAAGTAAGTGGTTTAGTGTGGACATATATTGTAAATTAATGGCATTTATTATTTTTATGATAATTAATGGTGGTTTTGAAAAACTATGGATTAGTTTATTGTTATTTAAAATATGAAATTCTTAAAATTAATTTTTTATTATCTTCTTATTTATTTTTCTCATGTGAATGTATTTTTTATCCATTTACAAGTTTTTTTTTTTATGATTCATGCTTGACGTGACAATATTATTTAATCAACAGCATAAGGTATAATCCTCGAATAAACTTTTTTGGAGTAATTGGGTAGTAATTGTTATAGACTATTATTCATTTGATAATTATTTATCATTTTTTTTTACTATTCAAATATTACAATACAATAATTTTTAATTTTTATAGTTTACATTTTTTTTTTTAAAATCATATGGATTAAATTCCATACATAAATGATTTTCCTATATATGACTTATTATTTTCCATCTAAAAATTATGCATTCGTTTATCATTGTTTAAACTATGAACTTCTTCAAATTATATTTTATTTATTTTCCTATTTATTTCTCTCATTCGACAGTATTTTTTATCCATTTACAATATAATGATATACTTTTCTTATCTAATTATTATACGAATGTTGCAGAGTACTTGAATTTTGGTGATCCTACATTTAAATGTGAAAATTGTGAGACCTTTTTTTGGTATGCGGAGCGTATGGAAAAACAATATAATACAAATAAGTAGAAATATTCACTCTGTTGTATTCACTCTATTTATATCATTAATTATACATATGTTTGTTCTATAAAAAAATAGAAAAATATTATTTTCGTAATTATATGAGAAGACATGATGACCGTGCAATGCACAGGTGAAAATACTAGTTATATATAAAGGGAAAATAGTGGATTTGTGTAAATGCAAAGTGAATTAGTGTGAATACAAAATCTGGATAGATGTGAATGCATTTATTGCCTTATATGTCTGTGTGTATGTGGGTGCACGCACGTGAACTAATATTACTTTAAGGTAAATACTAAAAAATGGTTAATATTTTTTTAATAATTTTTAATTTTAATAATTGTGCAAAGATTACATGATATAATAATTTCTTCAGTATTGTTCAATTGTCGTATATTTGATGAGTTGAGATTAAGCACATATTTATAGTTTATTGTGATTTTTGAACGAAAATTGAGAAAAAGTTAAATATGTGAGGCAAATACAGAAATTATAATACATATACTTATATCTTGAACACGCATCAATATTTGTACTCATGATATTACATCTAACATGATATACAATTTAAAAACTACAGAATTTGCATTTATCTTTCAATGAAGTTTTCGATAATTTGGATTATTTATGTTGTTTTTAAATTTTAATAATTGTTATAGTTAAAAAATATTTTTGTATCTTTTGCATTTGTGTTGATTATGTATAATCATTATATTTTATGAATGTTTATCTATATTACGGATAGCAATTTCAGTTCATCGCACAAATGGAAATATATATTATATATAAAAGTAGGATAGTTTGACAGAATTTAATTCTTAAATTCTTTATGTTTTAGTATTATAATAAATAATTAATATAATTTTATTGTTATTTGTATATTTGGTTATAATTATTATTATAATTTTATTATTAACGTTAATATTGAATGAGTTCAATCAATTTTTTTAATTATAAGTATTAAAATTATTATTTAATTATTGATTTTTATTTATTTGTTGTTCTTAATATTATAAATCCTATGTGTAGCCATCAATAATTAAATCGTTTTTTAGTTATTAATGGTCAAATCATTTGTTATCTTTAATATTACAAAATCATATTTTCTAAAAAAATATATATATTATTAACTATTTTAACAAATTAAGCCTCTGTTCAGCAACTATATTTTTGTTTGGAAGTAAAATGTGTGGTTGAAAAATAGTTTTGATATACCATTAAAAAAACTACTAAATTTACATTTTCAATGAAGTTATTAATAATTCATAAAATTTATTGAAATCTTTAATAATTTATTATATAAATATATAAATTGATGTTTACTATTCAAAGAATTTTTTAATAATTTGAACTGCTTATGTTATTTTTAAAATTCTAATAATTATTTTAATAGAGAATTCTTTTTTATGCATTTATGTATGTGTTGATTATGTGTATAAGTATTAAAATTTTATGAATACTTATTGAAATCGATATTGCTGAATAACTTTCGTGCATAGCACAGATGAAATATTAGTATTCAAAATGCAAGATGAGGGAAATAGAATGTGTTGCCTCCCGTTATAGTCACTTACTCGCCTTTTTGTTAGTGCTCAATTGTAATTCCAAGAGATTTTCTAGATTGAATGCATTATCTTTTCATCTTCAACCCCATGTTCTGAATATATATATATATATATATATATATATATATATTTTAAATCAAACCTTCAAAGCATGATCGTCTTGAACTTTAACTGCGTGTTTACTTTTATCAATCATATCAAACATATGGTCGACATAAGATAATAGGAGTCACTGAATCTTCAAGCATGTCAAGAACTAAAAAGTAAATTAAAAATAAGAATTTTTACTCTCATCACTACAACTCCGTATGACTTTTTAATTTATCTAGAATATTGTTCACAAAACTAGTTTTAGAAAATAGAGGGTTAAACTGGGACTTAAATAAAACTCTTTTTATGTAAAAAAAATAAAAATAAAAATAAAAATATGTAATCAATATTTTTCAAATTAAGTGAAATCTGTGTTAGATTAATTGACGAAATTTTAGGTAATATGTAAAACTCTTGTTATATAAATTGGTAATTATCCATTTATCAGATTTATAAATCTCATTGAACACTAAAATTTTTTGGATTATGGTATTTAGAAATTTCCAAAAATATAGTGAAATTTATGGAAAAATTTTACCAAATTTTTTGATAATAATTAATTTTTATTGTAATCCACATTTCAGATTATAAGAACCTCAACGATTTACACATGTTGATTATCCAATCCATCAATATAAAAGGACGCAAAGATTCATAAATGTTGGAACAAAAAACAGATCGAAATACAATAATTATAAAATGTCAAAGTTCTTTGCTTCTTGTGTGTTTGCGGTTGTCCTCTTATCTCTCATGATGTCTGGTACGAATTCAATTGATCTTATAATTTCGATTTATTATAGTAGTTGAGACTGTGATTAAGAAAAACATCAGAAAAGAATAACAAA
The DNA here is from genome assembly GCA_963555705.1 of Ligustrum vulgare. Classification (NCBI taxonomy): domain Eukaryota; kingdom Viridiplantae; phylum Streptophyta; class Magnoliopsida; order Lamiales; family Oleaceae; genus Ligustrum; species Ligustrum vulgare. The sequence continues at coordinate 51,050,363 of OY743174.1, forward strand.
ACCGTATTTATCATATTTTTTTGGTTGAATAATGTTAAATTAATTTGTGATAAAATTCTTTTTGTGAAGGTTGTTGGGCTCAAGGATTGTGCACCAAAGATTTTGGGGCGCCTTGCTCCCTCAAAGATCCTCTTATTTCATGTACTCCGCAATGTCAATCTTTTTTTGGACAAAGGTTTGTTAGTTCAAAATGCATTGCCGGATTGCAACCATTAAACCAATATTGTAGATGCGTGTATAAATGTGACCCCTGATGAAAAAGATGGTACAATCCACATGGGCTAAACCTCTGAAGTTGGTTTAATATTTGTGAGATTTGAATAAAATTTTACTTCATTTTGAGTACAGTGAATTGGTTTTTTTATAGTAGAAGATACAATTGCGAAGTAATTATAGATTCCTTGAGTCATATGAAAAGACAAATTCGTGCGTTATTAACGACCTGTGTATGAGTTATTTTGGTGGAACTCATCTTATAGAGAAGAGTAATTCTATGAAAATATTTTTAATTGACGTTGTGATATAACGTATATACATTGGATGGTGTAAATAACTATATATCCTATCACTTTTTTTACATTATTCAATGTATATACGACATGTCACAATATCACTTAAAATATCAATTAAAATTGTCTCCCTAGAATTACTCTATAGAAAATGAATGTAAAAGAAAAAAGCGAAGCCTTGAAGATCATATTTGTTGTCATAAAACGAAAGAGATGAAATATTTAATGAAATAACATTGATGATTATTTTCTAAAAGGAAAAAAGTTGCGCAATTAGGGTGTGTTTTATTGCGATGGTGAAAAATGAGTGGAAATAAAATATTTTTCAAGGAATGATTTTGCTTAAAATTTATTTTCATGGAAAATGTCAATTGAAGTATTTGATAGGTTTAATTTTCTAGGTGGAAAAAGTGAAATTTTTTTCAAGTTTTATTGTTTGATTAACATTATTTTTCATGACAAATAAAGTAAAATTTTGCTATTTCAATCAAAAATATTTTTTTCTTCACTTTTTTAACACATTTGTACTTAATAATAATAATAATAATAATAATAATAATAATAATAATAATAATAATAATAATAATTTTTAGAAAAATAAGTCAAATGTTGTAATAAGTCAATTGACAATAACAAAATTGATCAAACGTAATGCAAAATAATTTTCAATCTTACCTTGAAAACCATTTCTCACCAAATGGCAAATAAAAGATTTTCCTCATCTGCCTTGAAAACCCAGCGCGTGAGACTAAAAATGGAAAAGATTTTACAAGTAATTTTTGTGCCATCAAACAAGGTAAATTGGAGAAAGTAGAAAAATATTTTTCTTTTCCTTGGAAAATTTGTTGAATTGAACGGGCCCTTATAGTAAATTCTTAATACTCTACACCAGTCGAGAAGCTGAAGAATTAAATAAAGAACAGATAAGTACTCATCACTTCACTATACATTAAAAGAGTGGTTTCAAAACACTAGTCATAAGCCAATTGAGTCATCTAAGCAGTATTGAGCCGTTTAATCACTATCACTATATATTAAAAGAGTTGGTTTCAAAACATTATTCATAAGCCAATTGAGTCGTCTAAGTCGTATAAGTCATTTGAGTCATTTGAATCCTCTTTTATTTATTTATTTTTACCAATCGGTTATTTCAAAATGATGCACGTGCCTTGCACGTACGTCTCACTAGTACAAAGAATAAGTGGTCCTAAATATATTAAATTGATATGCATTAATACACAATTATACATGCAACCGAGATATTAATCATCACTATATATTAAAAGAGTTGATTTCAAAACACTATTCATAAGTCAATTAAGCCAATTGAGCTTTCTAAGCCGTATTGAGTTGTTTAATCACTATATATTAAGAGAGTTGGTTTCAAAATACTATTCATATGCCAATTAAGCCAATTGAACCATCTAAGTCGTATTGAGCCTTTTAAGTCGTATGAGTCATTTGAATCATTCTTTTTCTTTTCTTTTCTTTTTTTACCAATTGGTCATTTCGATTTTTTTGTATTTATTTATTTTCTTTTGCACTCTAATTTTAACATATATGTATATTCAATATATTTGTCTTTGATTTAAAATACAAGTTTCTTATTATATGGCCTAAGGCCTTCAATTCAATTTCTCATCTTTCAAAATATTGAATCAACTTTTTATACTACACTATTAAACACATCATTAAAATGATGCACGTACTTTGCACTTGCGTCTCACTAGTATAAAGAAGAAGTAATCCTAAATATATTAAATTAATACTTGATATTCATGCGCTTATTGATGAAGTTCATTGTGGTTGTTTCTACTATATTCCACGTGAAGGGAATAATGTAGCCTACAAGATAGCTTCTAGTGATATTTCTTTAGTTGATCATTTGAAATGATTGTATTCCGTATTGTATTACGCCCCAAGTTTTGGACGATCTTATTTGAGTGAGAATACAACTTTCTTTTTTCAAAAAAAAATCACAATTATACATGCAACCGAGATGTCAATGTACTCTCACATAATTAAGCAAGCAACATTCGAAATGCTCATGCATCTGTATCAACAAGTTTTATTTTAAATTGTGGATGTTTTGGATAATAAATGGGGTAACAAACTTTGGACATATTTCTTGATGTCGAGTATTGAATTATTTTATTACAACATTAGTCTCTAGTATAGTATTATACAACGCAAAATTTAGAATTATTATACATGGGACAATTATAATCATATCCTTAAACAAGTGATATACACAAATGTATACATAATTATATCACAATACTTCAGAAATTTTGACTTGTTCTAGCAAAGAACATGTCGATTGGAATATGTTTATCCTGTGAAGCAGATGTTTTGTGCTTCTTCCTTTGCCGAGTTTGGCTCATAATATGGTCCTTCCGATTGAGCCTGAAATGATGTTCTTATCGTCAAAAGGTTGCCGACTACAAAGTAAAGGATCATCGGAGGGAAAAAAAAAATGTGATACCTCTGTTCCAGCTTGGGAATTTGGTTAACGCCACTAGATTCCTCCTTTTGCAACCTTTCTGCGAGATGGAAATCGAAATGTTCTCGTCGTTCCTCAATGAAGCTGGGAGGAAGTTCGGCCCCACATAACGAGCACTTGTAATCATTCATCCAAAGCAATGGTCTATTCGGATTTAGTGAAGACCCCGCCTCACCATCTCCAGAGTTGATAACATTTTCCCATTCATCGTGGCTGCTTTCCTCGAGTTTCCCAGGAGAAGAATCTCTCTCCACCAGTTGAGAAGCTCCATTAGGACATGGATTTATTACATTCGATACTGTATTCTGGTCGTCAACCTATGTAACAAAAATACATGTAAGAACATCCTTAAAGAAAGTGAACAAAAATATTATCTAGCTCTATACATACATTATTTTCCAAATTATCCATCTTAAGATCAAGAATCCTTTTAGTTTCTTCCTTGTTGAGACATAGCATGGAGTCACTGTGATGAAGATCAGGCATTTCATTGGCACCCAGGGAACCAATGGAATCACAAGTGTCAAGTGTGCCAATTGAAAAACTAGTTTCTCTGTCAATTGATAGAGCATCATCGTTATTATTCGAGTCTGAGGGTGCTCGATCCCCTAGCTTTCTTCCTGAGACTATGAACTCAGAAAGTGTCTTTTGTTTAGGGTCAAAGGAGACAACATTTTGGCCTTCATTGAAATGAGACATTCGCAGTCCTGATGAAAGAAAACAGCTCAATGCTACTATTAACAGCAGTGTTTTCAGTCAAATTTAAATCAAAGATGAGCTAAAAAGTGACAATTTTTCCAGATTGTTTATCTTCCCAGCACATTGTAGTGCACCTGAGAAGACATTTGTACAGAAAACGGGAAAAAAAAAGTACTTGGTGGTCTTACCCATCAACCTCAGAGATGCAGGAAGTTCAGCTTTAAGCAGCTTTGAAGCATGTTTTATTATGTCCTCACTTGAGCAAGTGTAAGTTGGCAAGGTCACAGCTCGAGTCCGTACCTAGAGTCGAGATTTCAAATTTGTCAGTAAGAATGCAACAATTCTCTCTCTACATGTCATCACAAATAAAATTTAAAAAAGAAAAAAAAAATGAAAATGAGAAATGAAAGAAAGGAAAATAGGGCCTGAGATGCAAGAAAAGGGAGAAATTTGAAAAGAGGTAATGAAAACAATTTGAATTTAGAACCCATAAAACAGATATGATACCTCAAATGATGAAGTCTTCAATTTTAGGGTCAATGTTCTCCCACAAAGATCTTCGTTCTTCATGTCATTGGAAAGCATTTCTGCAAGATCCACTGCAACATGTTGTGTAGATTAATTTTAAGAAGCGCAACTCATCAATTTTACACTGAAAGAAAAGGACTTCCAATTGTATTCACAAAAGAGCACCACTCAGGCCAGTAGTTAGAATATCATCCCATGAAGTTTTCATCCATATTATCATTCAAGTAAAAAAAATCAGGTTGCTTCTGTTCTATAATCATATGTGCTGTTATAAATTTTCCATTTAATAAACAGGGAATCTTATAAAGTAATAATCGTAGATAAGATAGTACATTAAAAAATTGAAAATGGACAAATTATTAATCCATAAAAGCAGCTGAAGGCTAGAAACACTGTGAAAGCAAACAGCTAAAACCATACCTTTCAATGTAACAGAGGAACTGCTTTGTAAGAGAAGCCACACGTAAATACAAAAGGAGCAACATAATCAAAGGTAAAAGGGGTACAACCCTAAAGAGTTGAGATGAGAAAATAGGTACAAAGATCAACCTTTTACTCTTTGAACCATACAACACATTATCGTAAAATTATCTGATTCTTGTATCACAGGCTTAAATATCTTATAGTTGGATTTCCTTTAAAATTAGCAAAAAAATGTACAAGAGCAAAGTTTAAAATTTTTCTTACTCGATAATTTAAAAGGAATTATGTCTAATATGACCTGTGAAGAGATGGAATAAAAGGTTGCATTGCTAATGGTGGAAGAAGTCAACAAATTCAGATGAACTCAAACTTGTCAATGTTGTCATCACCTGATATTTACTATCGTCAATATTTAGCCTCTGTTTGGTAAATTATTTATAAACAATACATTTTACTAAATCACTTTTCAACCACACACATTTTTCCAAATCACTTTTCAATCACATATTTTACCTCAAAAAATAACATTCTCTATTTATAAACAAAAAACTTTTACCAATAATAACTAAAGAAACAATGAAAAATTACCTAATTTCTTGTAAAGTAATGCCTCATCTTTGGTGGCTGAAAACGTTCTCTCATTACTTATACTTTTCCTCAATGTTGCTTGAGGCGTATCTGTCCTCCCAAGGCCCAGACCTACAGACAAGAAGAAATCTGCAATGAAGATGTTAGTGAATCAGTACAATATCACTGAAACAAACGATATAAACAGCGAAAATATAATGTAAAAGAATTTCAAGAAGTGGATAATTGCATCTAAGCCTAATGAACTTCTGAATAACACTTGGCAAGAGAGCCGTTTAAGAAGTTAAAATTTAGAATCCACACAGAAGTCCCTAATCTAAGGATATCTGGAATAATTGATGCATTCTGATTTTGAACATTCCTAAAATAGTTTCTCAATGCAGAATCAAATTGCTTACAAGGTCATAGCACAAGAAGTTGTCAATGTCACTGCAATTACCTACTGAGGTAGGGGAAAACATTGCACAGAGGAAGCTACTCTTTTGCAGCATCCCCTCACATGTTGTAATTTTAAAGACATCCTTTAGAACATGTTCAGTGACCTTACCAATTCCACCAACCTGCAGTGGAGCTGTTCACTGTCAGAATTCAGACTAGTTAATAAAACTGAACAAAATGCTTATTCGTCACAATTAATTAACTGACACTCTCAATGTTAGAAAGTTGGGTTTTTGTCATTTCATTCACTGCTGAGGCTTCAAGCTAATGGTAAGTTCTCTCTCTTTCAGACCCCTTCTCACTTGAGTCAGCCATTTCTCGTTCCTCGAGGAAGGACTTCAATTAATTCTTGGTAGATTTTATGATTTAAAGAAAAGTTACTTGAAAATCCGGAAGCCTTCCACAAGTAAGCTCATAATTTTACAACACTAATTCACTTATTTTGAAATGGCAGTGCTCAAGTCACTTGAAAATAAGAAAATTACAATATATACATGTTAGCCAGACATGACAATACAATCCATTTTAGCCAGTTACACATCTACTGCCTCAAAGTGAGCCCACAATTTTAGACAATAGTCAGATTAATTTGAAATGGTTGTTGCCATGTGGCTTGAAACAGGACCGACAATATATACATATTATAGCTTGTTCAAGCATCTGATACATATATGTCACAGACACAGACAGTTGAAAGAAAAGAATATGCCACCACATACATTAGCAGCCATCATAAAAGTACCTTTCTTATAGGAAGCGAAGATATAAATGTCATGACAGCCATCCGATCATTTGGTAAAACAAATTGGCCATTTGGTTTATTGATATCTGAACAAACCTGGCGAAAGGAGGAAATTCAAAAATCATACCAAAAAAAAAAAAAAATTTATATAAATAAATAAAAAAGAATAATTACACAAAATTAAGATTAAGGTAAAAGGCAAAAAGCTGACTGTTGTTAATCCATCACACAATATTTATTCCATGATGAGTATTCCAGCAAATAAATCAGTCAATGGCATCCTTACTATCAAAATAAAGCATTTTTTTATTTTTACTCCAATTTACAACTAAACAAAGCCCAAACGCTTAATTATTAGCTGAAACAATAAGCCAGTATAGATAATAAAAGTTACTCTTACTCCAAATATCAAAAAATTAAAATGGTCATAATATATGATCATTGTATTCTGCTTACTCTGAAACAAAATTGATGGAAACCAAATATTAATTCGGTTCTTTTTAAAAATTCCTATCATTAACTTACTCCAATTTACAACTAAACAAAGCCCAAACGCTTAATTATTAGCTGAAACAATAAGCCAGTATAGATAATAAAAGTTACTCTTACTCCAAATATCAAAAAATTAAAATGGTCATAATATATGATCATTGTATTCTGCTTACTCTGAAACAAAATTGATGGAAACCAAATATTAATTCGGTTCTTTTTAAAAATTTCTATCATTAACTGTAATGGATAAACTTTTTTACCAAAATTATCATATGCAGATAACTAGTTTAGTTAAAGAGAAACTCGATATAATAACTCAAAATAAAATTGCGAGGTTCATTACATTAGCCCCCGTTTGAGACCCATTATTTCAAAATAATATAATTTGTAATAGTAAATTTCGGAGAATGCGTGGTTAAAAAGTAGAGAATCTTTTTGGGTTTATGTGTAGATTATCTAATTGGTAGAATGTGTGGTTAAAAATGAGATTTGAAATAATGGGTACCAATCAGGGGCAATTGTACAATTCAAATATTAGGTTTTTACTTGTAGAGAGTAAAAGTTAGTTTAGCATTCGATCGTTTGTGCTAGTTTAGTATAAGTTAGCTTAACATTTGATCATTTGTGCTCCTCGACATAAGGTTATATGATAACAATTATCCGGAGTCCAAAAATGTTGTATGACTGAGTACTCGCTTTTGTGCATTATGTTTATGCATGAAATAAATGATAATCAGTTCCCTTAAATAAAACAGCCTACAATACCTTAGCAAGCAAGCGGTTTGGTGCCACCCCAGCACTGCATGTGAGCCCAGTCTCCTTGTGAATACTGTCTCTGAGCTCTTCAGCCACCTTTAAGAAGCATAATTACCAATCATTAAGGATGAAATCAGTATATAATAAGACAAGGGAAAGATACAGCGGAACTAAAATAAAAATGACAATGCAAGGAATCAGGTGAAATCTGGGAGAGATCACAGTTCATGTCTTGACATACATCTTCACCGGTCATGCTCCTTTCATTGCAGATACATGTTATATCTAGGTATGCTTCATCCAAACTCGCAGCTAAAAAGTTGGGATCATATTTCTTGAACACTGATTATGAAGAAATGCATCAGAAAATTTGGCAAAAGTAATCATATTTACAAGATCTCAAGGAAAGGCCTCAACAAAGAACTTCTAACCTTTCCTTGTTAAATCGCTAAAATGAGTGTACTTCTTAAAATCTGTTGGGACAAAAATCAATTCAGGACATAATTTAAGTGCTATGAATCCAGGCATCGCAGCTCGAACTCCAAAATTTCTGGCCTGCAAAGGAGACAACTTATGCCTCAAAAAAAGACAGCAATAATTTTTTGGACTTGCAACAGTGCATCAACATATGTCCAGATTACACAAGCTACACTATCTCATAAAAGGGAAAAAAAATTAAATTAAATAGCCATTTAATTCGGTCAGTCATTCAAACCTCATAATTAGCTGTAGAGATCATAGACATGCCACCAACAGCCACTGGCTTTCCTTTTAGTGATGGATTGCATAGTGTCTCAACAGCCGCATAAAAAGCATCCATATCCACATGCAGCCAGATCCTTGACAGATCACGTGTAGCTTCTAGCTCCACAATCCTTTTATGAGCAATCTTTAAATGATAATATAAAAACCAATCAGATCAGCCACATACTTAATAGGATTGAGTATTAAAAAGATTTGCATGCAGATAATTCAAGCGACACCATTAATCTCGCCATAAACCATTTACATTTAACTCTTTTTAACATCATGTTCATCTATCTATTGAACTTGGACACAGTGCAGTGCAGTTTCAAACTGGGTGATTTAGGATCTGCCTAAATCTAAAACCAACACACACACACACACACAAAGGACTAAGAAAATAAAGGGATATCCTAGATGTTTCTTGGAATAACTTCATGAAAGCTTTATATGTTCTGCTGATTCAATTATGAAGAAATTTGGATATCCGGCCATTTACACTGCATTTGGCGGCCACAGCCACCATTTTTTTATTTTTTTATTTTGGTGTTTTCTAGGTAGATGTGTGGTTGAAAATTGTATAGAGAAAATGTGTGTGGTTAAAATGTAGTTTGGGAAATTTTGATGTTTATGAATTGATTTATAAATTGTAATCATTGCGTAAAAGAACGGTGTGTCAATTCTTTCATGCAGCATATGACACAATACACCAAGGTGGATGATAAAGGGCAAGGAACCAGGTTTCTGGAATTTGCATGTGATTCTCTTATAGCAACTAGGACAGGTCATAGATCCACCATAAATTCTTAGCATGTACTAGCACGAACTTCTACACAAAGTGCCAATATTCTCACAATTACAAAAACTGGGTTACTTTAATTTCAAGGGTGAAAGTTTCTAGTGTCTTGCCTCTAGATTTTTATCATTTCCCAGCTTAATTGGCCTCTTCTTGAGTCAGAGAATTATGACCACCCCAAATGTACACAAAATTACCGACTTCAAATAAAATTCTCCCAGTTAATATTCTTAAGCCAAGAAATTAGAGATGTATCAAATAAAGACTATATGCATTACAGTAATCAGACAAGTGTTTAAATTTAAGCATTTTTCTCTCCTTTTTGTTGAAATGTACCTTCTGATAATGGTTTAAATCTTCGGTAGTGAGCTTCGCACACTGCACACGCATATTCTCGATTTTCTGCTTCATAAAAGCCTCTTTCTTTTCCTCATTTTCGAAATATTTAGACCCTTTGCTCATCTCATACACTATTCTCTGTACTTTCTCCTTGTCTACCTTCTCCATCCCTAGTAAAAATAAAAATCCACAAAAAGTTAACAAACAAATAAAAAAATTAATCAAAATCAAAGGAACGAACCATAAATACTTAACCAAGTACAATAAGATAAATTGAGACAATTACCTGCTTTGCCGTTAGTGTATGCAGTGTGATACGATTGCCATGGCCTATCAGAATCAGTCCCCGAATCCGATTTTTCATTCTCCATTTTCCTCGGTTTCGATTGAATTCTTGGATTTTCTCGAGCAAGAATGGAAAATATTGAAGGGCTCGAAGTGGAAAGAGAGCGCGCCAAAAGCGTACATGGAAAGCTTTTGGTTGGGCCCGGCCCAAATGAGAATCTCACCAGTACGCAATCATTATCAATCCAGCCCATGTTTGATTTTCAATATGGTAAAATGGGAAAAATACGTATATAAGGTATTTACTATACACAATTTTAATTTTAAGATATAATTTAAAAAATTTCAAAAGTCAGGTTGTAGTAATAATTATTTAATTAAATGAAATAATTAAAATTAGTTTAATAATTATATAAATTCAGGTCAAAACACAATATAAGTCCAGGTCACAAATTCCTGAACTTGCAAATAATTTCAGGGTCACAAATTATCAAAATAGTAGATCACAATAACTTTTTTTCAAATCACAAATTATCAAAATAGTATGTCAAAATAACAAAATTTTCAAGTCACAAATAATTTCAAGATCACAAGTTTTAAATTAATTGATTCCGAGTTATTTCTAGGTCACAACTTATCAAATTATTAGGTCACCAATCTTTTAAGTCACAATTATTATATTATTATATCACAATTCACTTATTAATTATTAGGTCACAACATATCTGAAAACTTACCACCTCAAACAATCAAAACAGGAGGTCACAATTTATTTAAGATCACAAGTTACAACAAACATTATTTTTCTAATCACAATCACAATGTTTTGGGTCACAGCTAATTCAATAGCCTTATTTTAAGGTCACAAGTGAAAAATATTACAGATAACTTAGGGTCACTTAAAGTCACAATCACCACCATCTCTTTTGACCGTCAGACCACAACCACCACCACTTCCAAGTTCCAACACACCACCACATCGACCACCCACCACAGCAGTTAGTGCAACCACGACCACCTCCCCCTCCACTAACAAAACTGTGACAGTGTCTGATTAACCAAAACCTCTAGAGCAACCACCTCCACCTCCACCTCCACAGCCATCGGATCAACCACCTCCCGACCAAAATTTTCAACCACCACAGCCGCCAGAGCAACCACCTCCACCTCCAACAACTTTGACTGCCTACACCCCCACCAAAGCCACCAACCCGGTTGCACACCACCCTGTGGATAGACGTGCTTGATGCTGACGCTGCTAGATCGATGTAGCGGAGGCACTGCTACACCGATGCAATAGCGTTGTTGCTTGATTAAAGTAGCATAGACACTGCTTACTTTGACATCACCGTCGTGCCACTGTGTATCTTAAGTCTTGACATCGTCGTCGAGCTTGCCAACGAGAGTCCCAGATTATGGGTGTGGCCATGGAGGAAATGAGTGGATGATGATGATGGGTGTAGCGGCTGTGGCCATGGGGGGATGGTGAAAATGGATGGAATGTATTAATAGAGAGAATAATTAGGATTTCAAATGGTGTTGTATGAGTGGTGATCTTGAATGTATTAAAAGACGACGATGGAGGCGAACTTGCCGTTGGCTTAGTTGATGGAGATGGTGGTGATCTTGCATGAGCATTGGATGGTGGAGGTGATGGAAAGCAGTGTGCTTGAGGTTCGGTTTGTGTATGGTATCATAAAAAAAGTGTAAATTTTCAAGATGTAATACTACATTTTCACCCAAAGTATCATAAAAATTTGATAAAGTTTTATTTTATGATACCAAAAATTTAAAAGTATGACAAAGACAGTATTTTTCAGTAAAAAAAAATTGAAGAATTTTTTCGTAATACTTTAAAATGAAGTAATTTTCAATTATGATACTAAATGTTAAGTATTTGCGCAAACGCCCCTTTTATTATTTCAAAATCATGTTTTTCTCTTTCTTTTTTTCAACTACACATTCACCAATAAAATAGTATTACACAAAAATTAAAAAAATATTCTCTACTTTTTAACCACACATTCTCTTAAAAAAAATATTCAAAACCACAAAAACTTTTTTTAAACAACATCAAATACACCCTGATAAATTAAATTTTTATTTGGTAAAAAAAAAAATGTTTATAAACAAAATATGATATTTTCGAGTTAAAAATGTGGTTAAAAAATTAGTCTGAAAAAATGTTTATGTTTAAAAATTTATTTGAAAAAATATATTTATAAATTATTTTATAAAAAGTTTACAAAACAGATGCTAATTTATAAAAACATAATTTTTTCAATCAATTTTTAACTACACACATTTTTAGAAATTACTTTTTACCAGCACTTTTAACTTAAAAAACAACAAAAAATTACTTATAGTCGAACAAAGCATTAACATCTTTGATTCTTTGGATCTTTTCAAAAATAATGTTGGAAATATTTAGGGAATAAAAAATAGTGGGAATTATTTCAAGTCAAGGCTTTCGACTTCCAAATTCAAAAATCAAGTTTACATCTTATTTATTCACAAATCAAATCTTTCTTAAATTTTATATAACTATAAATTAGATTATTATATCCTAATGTATATACCACAACCCCAATCCCAAACCTAAAATTAATTTGAGAGCCCCTGATCTCATCACAGGTGGCAAGCGTCGGATTCCGCCACCATAGTCAACTCTCGCTGATCTTTCTTCTCACAACAGCAGTGAGCTTGCCGCTACTTCTTCTCACACAGCGGGGCACCTGTGCACGAGCGATTGTTTTGGTGTGCTACGACGGCCCGGGGTTTGTGCGCTACGACGGCCCGGGGTGAAGTTATGGTGTGGGTATATGGGGTGCAATGTTGGTGTGTGCACAGTGGTGGTGTGCAGTGTGTGCGGAAGGGTGGTGCGCAAACTGTGGTGGAAGTATACAATATGGTGTTTTGTGATGGTGATTGGAGGCGGATCAATATGTGGTGATGGTGTGCGAAGATGGTTCCGATGTGACTGTGACGCAAGATCGGATTTCTCTTTTATTTTCAAATTCGATGCCAACACGTGGCCCATAAAACATATTGCGGAAATATTCTTATTTTTCCTTTCGTAAGTCAGTGACGTAAAAATGACGTCACTTGACTTTAAAAATCACTATACTTTAAAATAAAATTCATTCATTTAAATAAAACATTTAAATAAGATCTTCACTTTAAATTATCTTAGATAAAAAGTAACAATAATAAAATAGCGAGTTTGGCAGTTCAAATACAAGATCTCATTCAGTGAGTCCACAACTCATAGGTCATCAACTAGCGCAGCACTATCTGTCTCTCGCCGCCTGACGATTCGCGTCAATTCCTTTTTCAATTCTATTATTACCTGAAATATTAGATGTGACGTGAAATGAGCATACACTTGCCCAGTGAGTGAAGTATGGTGCACATGTGCTATTGCATGTAGACAAGTTAACCTCATACATTCAAGTCTATTTCTATATTCACGTCAAGCCATATATCCAAATTAAGTCAATTTCCAAGTCAAGTTCAAGAAAAGTCATTTTAAATGATATGTATTTCGAGTTATATCCAGTTCAGTCAAGTTAATTTTATGTATTCAATTCAATTCAAATTCACATATTCTATTCAAGTTAAACTTCATATAATTAAGAATTAAGATTAACGTAAATACATTTTTTACATATTTAAATCAGCTAATCTCTATACTCAAGTCATATAATCAAGGCAAGGCAAGGCAAGACCAGTACAATATATTCAAGTTCAGTGTAAGATATTTAAGTATCCAAGTCGAGATATTCAAGTATTCCAATCTAGTGGAAGATATTCAAGACTAGTGTCAATACATGTATTTTCAAGAAAGCATGACCTTTAATGGGGCCCATATTACAAATCAACTGCTATCCCGAGCGCGCACAAGCAGGGGATGTAATCATGAGTTCAAGTGTGGAGTTTATTCCACGAGTTCTTTTACAAGCGTGATTTCTATACCACGAGTTTCAAGCAGGGAGTCGAGATCCCTGAAATTCATTAACAAGTGTAACAACATCGTGATCCAATTACTGGATTCCGTGGCACGTATATTAAGACAAGCGGGATAGAGTGGCTGTAATACCAAGAAATTTCTTTCGATTCAATGCATAAGGAAAAGTATGAAAATCCTTTTAATGCAATGTAATAAAAAGATATTACAAAGTATCATTTAAGGTCACGTAATCACATACAAGTTAAATTGATATAAGTCAAGACAAATCCATATATTCATGGATTGCATATAAACAAGTAAATTCTAATATAATCAAGATTAAGGTAATATTCAAGTTACTTTAAGTTCATCTTCTCAAGTCAAGTCAAATGGATATAATCATGTATTGTGTCAAGTAGATGACATATCAATTTATTATCTTTATCATATCGACAATTCTAAGATCACATAAGAACAAGGATTACTTTAAACATCCAAATAATACTAGTTCAGTCTCTCATGTATCGATACATAAGAGAGCAGGAACTTCTTGAAATCTTTATGTGTCGATATATGATGTTAATCTTTTACGTGTATGGTATTGATATCAAGATTGGTATAATGACCTAGTTAACCATTTTCTTTATATTAAACATATGGATGTCGAGATAATGTTAATTATGATACTCCCATATTACATGGGGAATGTTTATAACAACATTATATAAATACTTATAAAAAGATTAAGATAACGTCACGATGATAATAATATGAGACTTATAAAGAGATCACGATAATATTACAATAATATTAACAATATCATATTAAACATGGAATTATAACGAGATCACGTAATCAAGTAAACAATTAAACATATTCCACTCACCTTAATCCATAAATGCTCAAAAAGAGGTTCTGTATATTCAGTTTACAAGATGTATCGATATTCCATGAGCATGTATCGAAACATGTTCATCTTCAAGCTTTATGTATCGATACTTGCAGTCGATTTTAACACAATCAAGTCTGATTTCTGGGATTTCTTAAGAGTTTTGCTATATTTGGTTGAGCATAATTTCATTTAGGTTATCATGATCATGTTATTATATTAACACGCCTTGAACCTAACACAAGATTTAAACATAACAACTCTAGCATTTTTGGAGGAAGAATTCTATTATCTCTCTATCATTTCCTAGCTTCATTTTGGTGTGAGGACTTCTTTCAAATTGATGGCTATTTATAGTTATAAATGGTAGCATGAATTGGGAAATAGCTTAGGCCGTAGGCAAAATCTTCTTGCCGACTTCATTTCTTTGGAATTAAAAATGAGAAACCTTATCTACAAAGCAAGAGGTGGAAGATAAAAACCATGCAAGTAGGAGATGGAAAGACTACGTTAGGTGACTAACCATTTCTACAATTGCAGCCGTGTCCATTGGAGTGCCGCCACATGCTTAAAGTTTCAGAAGAATTCAGTTTCATTAAGACTGTTTTGAGGTCGAATTTGAGGTAACAAAAGACTTCAAAATCTTGGTACCGTTTCTAAGTCCTCACGGATTACTTTCATACCCAATTTACTTTGCAAGAAACGGATAATCGAGGAGAAGTTTATAGCCTTCCGAAGTTGGTAAAAAAAAAAAATTTGTTTTCGGGTTACCGTTTTTATCGTCTTAACTTTAAATATTCACCAAGGGCTATCTGTTGGTCGAAATGACAAACCATTTTCATATTCTCGAAGCTCACTCCGAGAAATTTCCCATACATATATCACG
The DNA here is from genome assembly GCA_963555705.1 of Ligustrum vulgare. NCBI lineage: Eukaryota > Viridiplantae > Streptophyta > Magnoliopsida > Lamiales > Oleaceae > Ligustrum > Ligustrum vulgare. The sequence goes on from OY743174.1 coordinate 51,065,929, forward strand.
TGTAATCAAATGAGGTCGGGGAGTGATCAAACGAGTCTATGGAAGAAAGGCATAAAAATAGGTTTTTGTATTAACTTTTATTATTTAATATTTTCGTTTTTCTTCTGTTTAAACACATTTTTCTTTCTTTTCATTCCAAAATCATTACATAATTATAAAATACTTTTATTAAGTCATAGTGGTTCCTGCGTGGCCCCAGTGTAGCGCAATAGGTTGTGTGTTGGTGTGCAATAGTGGCGATGGTGTTGTCGGTGGTGGTATTGGTCATGAGTTTCTTACTGTGGTGGGGTTGGGGTAGTTGTAGTTCAGGTGTGGTGGTGGCGATGGTGGTTGGTGGGTGGGGTGGATCAGGATTGATTGACACCCATCAATTCGTAATTTGAAATCAATAAAGAATGTGTGATCTAATTTTTTTGAGATTGCGACTAAATTTATATTTGTGACTAATGATAGTGTAGTGTGGTGATTGTGGTGTGGTGGATCTGGGGTGTGGTGAGGTAGTGGTTACTATTAGTGGAAGTGATGTAAGACAAAATCGAGAGAAAATTAAAAAAAATTTAGTTTATTTCGAATTCTTGTTATTTAGTTGAGTTAGAATAGGTTTTATATTTTTCTGGATAATTTAGAATATGTTTTATGTTTTTCTATTTTATTTAGAATAGGTTTCTTTATTTTATGACCCTATAAATAGAGGGTTAATTCATTGTTTTTTCATTCATTCAGATTATTAATAAAATTCTTGAGATTTCTTCTCAATTATTCCAAGTTGTTTGGTGGATTCCAAGTTTTATCTTTTAGGGATTTCGTTTGAAATTCCTTGCTTCCGTCCTACGTCAATTGGTATCAGAGAAAAGATTTTCCTTGGGGCCAACAACGAAGCCGGAAGAGTCCCCCGAGACGCTGGTCGCAGGAAAGGTGATGCAGATATATGGGCAGCAATTGACAAGTAGTGGCAAAAGATTGAGAGGTTGGAAGGCATGCTACAAGAACTGTTACGGCTTCAACCCAACCCCACCTGCCCCTGCCCACCGAGATGGAGTTGAGGGAGTTGCCCTTGGCTGTCTTGGAGGAGGGCACAACCCTAGGGTCGCTAGGGATGTGTAATATGGCAGTACTAGTGATGAAAATTCTGAGGAGGACTTTGCGAATGAACCAGGGAATCAACAGTAGAATCAGAACCGGTCTGATTATAAGATCCGCTCAGACATTCCGTTATTCCCTGAAAAATTACAGATCGAGGAGAATCCATTTGCCAAACCAGCAACAGTAATTTGTTATCGTTGCAACAAGCCAGGGCATCAGTCCAATGTATGCTCAGAATGTAAGCGAGTTAATCTAGTGGAGGCAGAGGATGATGAGGAAAAAGAGAGTGTTACTTGTAAAGAGACATGAGATGTGATCGTTAGTGGCAGGAAGAACATTCAAGAGAAAATTGTGAATTTTATTTATGGGGATGAAATCAAAGAATACGTCATTGAAAAAGTAAAACATTTTTTAATAAAATTGAAAAGTTAAAAATCGAGGAAACAATTTCGGTGGCTTGCTTACATGCTAAGCATGTTAGCTATTATGCCTTAAAGGAAGAATCCAGTGGTGATGATGATTTATTCATGAAACCACATATTTTAATTGGCCAATTTATTGGAGTGCTAATCCTCGGGTTTGAAACATTTAAATTCAAAGGAGCATGACATCGTCAATGGCTAATAGCTTGAAAATTTTCGAGTTCAAATTATAACTCGGAGTCGAGTTATTTGGAAGTGGAAGGGTCTGATGTAGGACAAAATCGAGACAAAATTAGACAAAAATTAGTTTATTTCGAATTCTTTTTATTTAGTTGAGTTGGAATATGTTTTATATTATCTGGATAATTTAGAATATGTTTTACATTTTTCTATTTTATTTAGGATATATTTCTTTGTTTTATGACCCTATAAATAGAGGGTTAATTCATTATTTTTTCATTCATTCAGATTATTAATAAAATTCTTGAGATTTCTTCTCAATTATTCCAAGTTGCTTGGTGGATTCCAAGTTTATATTTCTTTTAAGGATTTCGTTTGAATTCCTTGCTTCCGTCCTGCATCAGGAAGAGAAAGTGGAAGTGGAAGAAGTGCCTTAAATGATTTTCTTGCACCATTTGAGAAATTGGAATTAACCCTTGAATAAGGGTATAGATTGGGCCTGACACGATCCATCCTGAGTAATATTAGTAAACCAAAAACACAACTTACGCAAAAGATGGATACCAACTGAACGTAAGACCACTGTTAAGGCCTAGAAGCTGCAACTTAATTTAACTTCTTTTATGAATATTTTGACATTATGTTCCCTATAATTTGGACTAACCAACATATAATCAAATGTGCAACAATCCCAATAACATCATATAATCACAGTCAAGAATTGAGACATGCTCATAATACTAATAATACCATATGATAATCATAATATAATCATAGACCGAAATCAGTGATATAATCTCCTCACATCTCATCATTATATACTAGAAACCCACAAAAAATGTATTCTCTGACTAAAATTTGTAATATGGTCATACGTCGTAGACTACCCATCAAGCTAGTCTCAAAGACCTATAATAATAAATTCTAGAACATGACCACCCGTGTCATAGTGAACTATATCATACATGATTAAGACCGCATCAAGATATTATTGAACACAGTCAAGATCTCTCAGTGCAGAATAGAACACGACCAAGACCGTCTTAGTGAACTAGAAAAAATATATAATCAGGGGTACTTTTTTGATCGATTTCAATATCACACATGTGTGTAAATGGATTGTTATAAAAGGAAAAATCCACAAACAAACTTGCTCAAAATTTTGTTTGTTTTATCATTATTTTGGGCATGATATGTTTGACAAAGTATTTTGTTTTGGCTTTTTTCCCCCTTTATATTGGAAACATGGTTATTACAAAACTCACCCCCTTCAAAGAATATAGTTCTCAAAATTTGATCAGCTAAGAACTAAAGCGCCGAGAATATTAAGAACTCATATGATCTTCACTTTCTCATGTTGCCTCTTCTATTACACGATTTCTCCATAAAACTTTAACTAATGGAATAGTCTTACTATGCAAAAGTTGTTCCTTTCTGTCCAGTATCTTAATTGGTAGGGCTTCATAAGTAAGATTTTCTTTCAATTTCACTGGTTGTGATTCCAACATGAGACTTGTCTGGAATATACTTATTAAGCATGGAAATATGAAACACATCGTGAATTCTAGACAACTAAATTGGTAACGCTAAACGATAAGCAATGTTGTAACACATCGTGAATTTAAGATAACTCAATTGGCAATGCTGCCTTGACCAAGAAACTCTAAGCCATGTGTTTATTAAGGGGAAAATAGCTAAAGAGGTGTGTAAATACCATTTCAACATAGAAAAGCCTGGAAGTTCCTAATTGTAACAACTCAAAATCGCTCTATATGTACTTGATTATCCATCAGAAAGTTTAACTGCTGATTTGGCCTCTTTTGTACCTTTTCTGATTTTATGGTTCTTATGGCTGAAAAAAATGAAGCTAAAAAACAAGGGAATTGTTATTAGCCACAATAGGGTTATAAAAAGTGCCAACTACCTAATGGACAACTTGTATAAATCTAGGATCAAACTTCTACATGTCCAATGAAATGTGAAAAACATACTGATGATTGGGTTAGACTAAACGTTGATGGAGCCCTCAAAAAATACCTTTAAGCTACTAGAGGGGAATCATCAGAGTTAGTCAAGGTAAAGTCTTATGGGTATTTTCATGATTTTTATGGCAAGTGCTCAGTAGTTGAAGTTGAACTAAGGGCATTTAAAACTGACATTGATATATACATTGAGAAAAGTTTCAAAAAAGTGTGCGTGGAGGTGGATTCTAAGGTTGAACTCAACTTATGCTTTGACATTTCAATCAGCCCATGGGATATCCAATACATTGTGGAGAGCATTCTTCATAAACTTCAAAGGATGGATGTTCGATGTACCCACATAAGGAGGGAAGTGAATAAGGTTGATGATTGGATGGTCAGTACAAGATATAAATAGAAACGTTTCAAGTTATTGAAGCTCGGAGATCTGCAAAGTGAAGTTAAAGGACTGATTCGATTTGACAAAAGTGGGACGATTCTATGTAGGAAGTAGAACTATTGGATTCGTAGTTATTTTGTCTATTTTGATGTAAGCTTTGTTGAAACTTTCTTGTGTTTTAGATACTATAATTGTATTTGGAGTAGTACTCCATACCCATACATGTAGATAGCCTAGATTTGCATGATTTGTTTTCGTTTTGGAGGTTAGGCTTATATGTCCACCTCCGAAATTATATTGATTTCTGATTTTAGCCTCCGTTTGGTAACACTGTAGTGGTTTATAAACGGGTTTATTTATGATTTTGAGGTAAAATGCGTGGTTGAAAAGTAGAGAGAAAATTTGAATGGTTAAAAAGTGGTTTAAAAAATTGTGTGGTTTATAAACCGGTTACCAAAATAAATTGTATCTGGGGCCTGGAGTGTCAAACTGAGATACTTCCACAAAAAATGTCATAATCATTCATACTAAACACAAATCTGCTCAAACAATCACAATTAAGACATATTTGGTAACAATGAGTCATGTATAACACACAATAGGTCCAATATATTAATAATTAATTCAAAGCTGGTCACGAAAATTCATTGCACACTCATTAAATCAAAAAACACTATTAATACATACATAGTCACATAGATTCATAGTTAGACAATACTGGCCACATATAGTCAAACTTAAGACAAATCAGTCTATAGATAGTCACAATTAAGAAATATCTGGTTACATACTTTCAAAGTTGAGATAGAACTAGTCACGATGAAGATAAACCTGATCACAAATAATAACAACTTACACAAATCTGGTCACAAACAATAATAGCTTACACATACTCGACAAAAATATTCAATGTTAACAAACATGGTCATATATAGTCACAATTAAGACATACATGGTAATGGACAGTCATAATCAACACGCACTTGGTCACAAACAATAACAACTTATATGGTCCTGGTTACAAATGGTTACTGTTAAACTAAATGTGGTCACATGCAATACATATAACACATCCAACAGGTCACAATTATGCTCAGATTTTATGAAATACAGGAACCAATTCACAATACATGAAATTTATTTCACGGAATGAATTTAAAACTTTCAAATTACTAATTTCACTAGCTCTTTGTATGCAACAAACCGAAATTTGAATGCAAAGTCAGACCGCGAGAATTATTGGTGAAATGTGAAACAAATTGACCCAACGAGTGGTTTCTTCAATGATTTATTGAAGAATAATGAAGATTTCTCAATTACGGTTTCAAGACCTGCTTTATATTAACAAAAACTCAAAAAAAATTCAGTATCAATTCATAAATATGTGCTTATATAGTATTTATACGTGCGTATATGGGGTTCATTTTTTCACACATAGCTTCACAGAGAGCAAGCAGATAGTTCTCTCTCTACATTTTTTAGTTTTACTTTTCCTCTCTACATAATGGTGAAGTTCTGTCTATTTGAATGTGAAAATAAAATTACCTAAAAATTACAAAAGTTATTTAATTTAATAAATAAGATCTTTAGTTGTTCATGTGTATGTTATATCAAGAATAAATAATTCAAATTTATTACCTAAATTTGATTATCATTATTGAATTGGATCTCAATCACGAACTTCTAATTTATGTATCTTTAGATTCCAGCTTTTAATTTCAAGAACCTTATGCTCCAAACCTCCAAATCTTCTATGGTATTCTTCAAAGTGAAGACTACACTAGTGCGTGTACAAATTATTTTAATTAAATCAAGAAACTAATTAGTGGACAGTAAAACTATATTTTCTCTCTCTCTAAATTGAATGCCATGAAATATAATTGTAGTGTTTTACTTAGATTTCTAGGCACTATGTAGTCTCTATTTATAGAGATAAGAAAGTATAAATAAATTCAATTATAATAGGATTCCAAGTTCAAACAAGAGTTTTTATTAAAACCAAACAAGTTGTTTTAGTTAAAGTCCAAATCTAATTAGTTTACATTTAATTATTTGTGCAGTCCTTGAACTCTATTTACAATCACAATATATTAAGTTTACAACTTTCATGACAATTTTAAGTCCAAAACTTTTATATTAATTGCAACTAAGTTCCAATACTTTATGGAGCTATCACAGGGACGTGATCGAACATATATTATCCAAGCTCCAATAATTAGATCCTCTCTAATTGACTCTAGACCATTAATCTAATTATTAGTATTTGTTTTTCCCACTAAAAGCATAAGACTGAATTCTCGAAATATATAAGATCATAGAATCCAACTAATCTATAATACTTCCTCTGACATGTCGTATATGTATTTTATTCTCGTCCTAGATTCGATAATTAGGTACAAGCATAAATCTTCGTTTAATTTTGCCTATCTAGTTATTCCCATTAACTTAAATACCATTTTCTTCAACAGTTGTGTGAACTAATCACAGATTTTGAAATTTAGTCGTCGCTAAACACAGATCTCATATTTTAACCGTTCAACAAAAAATACTTAAGTAGTCACCCTACTTATTTTTTAGGTGACGATTCCTGACTCGAATTCATGTTCTCTACTTCATTAATTCTCAAGTTCTCAACCCACCGAGATATTTGACCAATCAAATTGATCTTACCCATTAGTGAATCGAATAACCATTAAAGTCATGAAAAGATATACACTATTCTCTCAAGTGATTTAGATGAAGTACACGACGATCAAGTGGAATTTAATTCTCCGCACGAACATGCTATAGAATTAAACTTGACACATGATCTGTTCAATAACTTCAAGTGTACTGATGTCACTTTTAACTATTTTTGTGATAAGGAAAAATCATAAAACCGAATAGTGAATCGATCAACACTACAACATTTCAGTACAAATGTCAACCCTTATACATTGGTTGTAAAAAAAAATTATTTATGATTAGAATATAAGTCGTATCACACTATACTTCTCAAAGGAATTATCCAACTTATATTATCACAAATGATCATAGACACTTTAATTCATATGTTCTGTAATTAATAAATATAATAAATAAACAAAAATACAATTTATTTATTATAAATTGTTATTTTATCACAACAAAATATACTATACAGGCACACAACCCAACACTGTCTCCATTGTTTAAAATAATCAATAATTTTAAGGATGTGTTGTAGAAGGCTCTGTTTGTTAAAATGTTTTTGTTTAAAAATATGTTTTTTATATTTTCTAGATAAAATGTGTGGTTGAAAAGTGAAGATAAAAAATTTATGTGATTAAAAAGTGATTTGGGGAATTGTGTTGAAAAAAATATGTTTGTCAAACAGCGTCTAATTTATCCCAATTTAGATTATATTATTTTTATATTATTATATACAATTATATTACATTTTTTGCCTGATTTTTGAAACTATTTTATAATATTCTTAGTTATGAAATGTGATTCTTATAGTGTATAGTAGATGTGTATTTTTTTCCACATCTGTTTGGTAAAGAAAATTGTTTATAAACAAAAAAGTGATATTTTCGATGTAAGACATATAGTTTGAAGAAATATGTGATTAAAAAAGTGGTTCGAGAAAATGTATTCTTTATTTAGAAACAAGTTTGCCAAATAGAGTAAAACAATTCTTACAAAACTGGATCTCGGCCAGGCTAGCTTGGGCTAGGACTAAATCCACATCTGATTCTAGAAAATGTGATAATTAGGACAATATTCTCTATTGGCTCAAGAAATGGTTCACCAACTTTGTATATATAGATGAGAGGGAAAATGTCATGAAGTTAGAAATAGCTAAAGCATATGACAGGGTGACCCTTGGAATTCCTTTACCAAATATGCCCAGGTTGGTATTTGACCAAAATTGGATAAATAAAGATCAAAGGTGTTTACAGAACTGTTGGTTCTCCCTTCTCAATAATGGGAAAAAACATGTTCTTCAAATATTGGGAAGAGGTTTTAAGGTGGGGATCCTATAGCTCATTCTCTTTTCATTATTCTAGTGTAATGTGTGTCAAAGAGTCGGTGCATCTTATACATACTTTTTATTTACTCATTTCAAAGGATTAAAATTGCTATACTATGTACACATTTCATAGGGCTCACAACCTATAATAACTTATAATTATTAACGGTCATACTTTTAGAAAATTATCCTTGAAGTATAAGATTTTTTTTTTACAAGCCCACATCTTTTAAGCTGTGTCCTATGAATATTGAGACGGAAGTTTCCAACTGGGTAGTTTATTCCATCTTTTAAGCTATGGATCCCACTTGTGTTGGTCTGGCACAATTTTTGTCTACAAAGTGGAGCTTATGCTTAAAGTTTGAGCTCATCCAAACATGCTACAAGTTTATAGCTATGCATTAAAATACTATTGCCAAATCTCAATGATGTTAATCAATGGAAACATAAACTTATTAGATGTATTCCACATGCCCCCTTTTAGCAACACACGATCAACAAATGTCGTCTTTTGCATGCTGTAAAATGCTATTTTTGTTACAATGATGTCTTCTTATTTGATGAGTTACTGCTGAAAGTTTGGAAAATGATGTAACACCCCAAAAATGTGTGCATTAAATTTTAAAGAGTTATAAGAAGTTATTTAATTTTAGAAGTAGTCGTTATCCTATTTTTAGTAATGGGAGAGTGATGAAATTTTGAGAAAGAGAAATAAATGACCCTAACTATGATATTGGGGACCAAATTGACATAAAATAAAGTTATGAATATTATTTGGACTCAATTAGACTTAATTACATAAAAATGGATTAAGCTGAAAATTTTGGAAAATTTAGCTTAATTTACAGGATTGTCATTGTTAACAGCCCGACTTTGAGACCTCGATAAATGACGTGTATTCATCCATTTCCAATGTATGTTAAACCATCTCGTAGACCACCGTGAGGTGAACATATTGGTATCAAATTTGGATGCATTTGAGTTCGGGAGTTACCTTAAAAGTGGAGCCAAACCTGCCTACCCGGAAATGTAGGAAACTCTGAAAAATATGGAATTTTGTCCAAGTATGGGAACCTTCCGAGTAGCCAACTTTGGAGGGGTAGTGCGAACTGTGTAGTAACCATTTTCTTTGCATGTTTGAACCATTATAAGGTACGTAGTGTGAACTTTCCAACGGTATAAAGAGTAACCAAAACGGACGTCGTCTCGACCTTCAAAGGTCGGCCCAAAGATGCCCGACATGAAAAATCTGGGAAATTTTTATTAATTTAATGCATGGAATGGGACACTTGTCCCAGACCCTGAATAATTTAAGACCTGTTAGGAGGAGCTTATTAATTCTAGGATGCAAAACCGATATATATGCGTATAAATAATCGTTGAACAATACGAAAACAACCTAAATTATTAAATAAGCTAGGATATAATAAGTAAACCAAAGCCAAACACATCCTAACACTTAACCATATGTAAATACTTCTATTTTGAGCAAATGAAACTATGCATTCGTTCATACAGTAACTAGGTGAGATTTCTTCCCTAAATTTTAGAATTTTCAGAAATATAGTTAATTCTTCTTACATTCTCCTTTAATCTATGAATATACAGGTAATGAACTCTCATATAGTAAGGGATTCATCATGTGCATGTTCTTATTAAACCAGAAATCAAAGAAATAAACATTTAAACTCGAAATTGGATCGGCAGACTCGGATGCTACTAGTAGCATCCGGTTCTGTCAACACGGATTCTTGAATTCTGGTTAGAAAGGAGGATATTTTGGGTAACCTCTCTTGTGTAATTAAAAATTAGATTATAGAACTTATTCCCCCAAAGTCTAACTTGTTTGTAACTGTAAATTTGTGATTTCAGGATTTACTACTAAGGAGAAAATTTCTGCATAGAGTGAGTAAAGTGAATGTTCTGTGCATAATATGTGCTTCTGATTTTGTTATGAATTGTGGTTATATTTAGTTAATGTATATATGGATTTGTATGTGAAATTTTAAAAGTTAATGGAGTATACTTAAGAGGTTGAAGTCTTGAAGATGAGGAACATAAGGAGGAATTTTAGGGGCTCTTCAATCTGTCTTAGTTTTGTAGAAATTTCGCAGTAGACTTTTGTGTTTTGATGTCTTAAGAAAATGCAAATTACATAAAGGAAGATGTTGTAGTATGATTCAAAGGGATGGTAGTGTGATTTTGTTGTTTTAAAGCTCTCTCAATTGATAATACAATTGAATTAAGAATACAAATGTTACTGGTAATAGTTGTAAGTTCCAGTAGAGTTACCTGGTTTTAGATAGGTTTGGGGGATCTAAAATTTTAAATTAGGAATGGTCTAAATTAAGATGTTAAAGCTGAAAATGGGTTAATTCCATACATGGATGTTTAGACTATGATATCATTACAAAAATACATGAATGTTGATCATAATTAACTATCCAAACATGTTTCAAAATCTGTGTAAAATCTTTTATAATCTGATTTGTGTTTGATATTTAATATTTCAAATACAAAGTAAGTGAACCATTATAGTTTAGATTTTCTTACATGATTAAGTGAATTTTTGTCAAGATAAAGTGTGGAAAGGATAAGTAAATAAAGATAAAACTAACCAATTAAAATGGACATTCCCTGTTACCTTTCTAGATGAGATTTTTGGTCATAAATTGAAAAAGTGTAGTTTTTGCTAATTACCGTTTGATGAAAACTCATGAATATTAAATATACTAGAGGATGAGTTGACTTATATGACTTACGAAAAATGTTAGTTGAAATGAAAAAGGGTTTTAAGTTCTTGTTTCATATATGCTTGTGTCTTGTGATTATGGAATAAGTTTAATTCCCAATAGGTTTATGAATGATGGTTGAGAAGGAGTATTCATAGCATAACATCATTTATATTCATGATCATTAAACATTAAAGAACATATTAGACTTTAAGGATGTTGATCATGAATATGTAAGAATGTCCCTATTTAGGTTGTTGCATCTAGGGGGGATAAGCTCCCTAATTGGTCACGGGCTGTGAGATACCCTTTTTGAGGGGGGGGGGGGGGGGGGGGCTAAGTATCTCCTGAGATACCCTTGTTGGGGGTAAGTGCCTCGTTCATGCTAGCAAGCCCAAAACGTATAAAGACTAAGTCTTGTATACTTGGAGGCGTAAAAGAACGCCAATTATTTACACTTTGTGACCTTGTGTCTTAAGTACACATTTGATGCGCGCGATGCACAACCCAAATAGGGAAGGGCCCAAAGAAAAAGACAAGAGAAGCACGAGATCATAAAATATAGGATCGATCATGCATACCATTTAAGAAAGAATTAAGAAAGAAAGGATAGTATAAAGTAAACAAGTAGCATGATCATTATGCACTACATCTCATACATTACACTTAAATGTTAATAATGGTTATTGTTGAAGTGAATGTGATGATTTGTGTATAGTATATCAGTTTTAATTGCTATTAGAAAATGAAGGATAAAAGTTATGTGTGATTGATAATAATTGTTCTTGATATACTTTAAATCTATGGCAAGAATGTTTAATTGATGTTTATGAAGATGATATTACATGTTATGCTTGTGTTGATGAAGTTGTAAATATTATAATTATGAAAAGTAAGTGACAAAGTTTAGAGGTAAAGTTAATTAAGCATGTGAATTATACTTAATTGTTATCACTTTGCTCACTAAGCTTCATAACTTATAAGTCTTTTTATGACTTTTATAGGACATGGATCGCGAACTATTTGAGATTGTCAAGACTTGGGGGAGGACGTCACATGATGGAGCTGAATATCATATCATCACCCGTCATGAAGTATGTGCATATTTTCCATTTTGGTCTGGAATGTATTTTAGGGAAAGAGTGTATAAGACAATACATGTATATGATGCCGCTACCTACGAACTTAAGAGGGTTTTAGTTGTCATTTCTTAAAAGAGTGTGTAAGATGTACTACTTTTGGTTAGAAAGAGTTCCTTGGATTTAAGGCTGCATTTGATAGCGAGTGTGGATTTTGGGTGGAAAAAAAATGAATTTCAGAGAATTGAATTCTAGGGAATCGAATTCCTGGGAATTAGAACTTTAATGTGTTTGATTGGTTTAATTTTCTAGGTGGAAAAAGTAGGGAATTTTCCAAGTTTTATTATTTGATTGATATTATTTTTTATGGAAAATAAATTAAAATTTATCTATTTTAATAAAAAAATTATTTTTTCACACATTTGTACTTGATAATAATAATGTTAATTTTTAGAAAAAAATAAATCAATTAAAAACAACAAAAATGATCAAATATAAAGAAAATGGTATAAGATTTTTCATGGAAAATAAAACCTCCCCCCCCCCCGCGGAAAACGAATTCATTCAAAACAAGGAAAATACCGAATTTCGAGGCAAGTGGAAAAATGAATTCCATGAAAAATTTAGGCAACCAAACAGCGCAAACATGATTTTCCACGGAAAACTTAGCGTATCAAACGCACCCTAAGGGTAAGTGAGTGAGGAAGAACCCCTAGTATTTTGTGTAGCAAGTGTATCATTCCATTCTTTTGTTCATGGAGTGGTATCAATGGGGGTAGTGGTATGTGGGAGTATGTTTTGTGATATCCAAGGATGGAAAGTCTAGTAGAAATAGGATGAGTATGTTGGGTAATGTATGAAAACTTTATAATGATATAGTAAGTATATGGAAATTTCAAGTAATGTCATGTTCTTATGAATTTCCTTTAGTTACTTATAATTTTCTAAACTAGTGAGTATTTATAAAGATTTTCATGAAATAAAGGAATACAAGAAATTGAATTTTATGTTCGCTGCGTGATACTAGTAACTCTTTTAAAGAAAAATTCAGTTATGTGTTATGCTACCAGTAGCAGAAAAACAAATTATGGAAAATTCTGGGGACGTGACAAATGAAGTGTCCTTTGTTTGCGTGTTCACTACTAGAATATGGAGCCTTATCGACAGAATATTTTCGCCAGTGGTCGTACCATAAAAAATTACCAACAAAATTATATTTTGAAACCGTCATCGATAATTATCGAAAACTTCGTTTTTTCGTCGCTATAGTACTTATTATGACGATTTTTCGATTCAATAAAAAATTACCAATGGAAATCCGACATTGTACGTGACGTTGTCGGTAATTTCTGACAGAAATTGGCTTTTCCGTCGGAAATCTGAATTTTTTTTTGTATAATTATTATTTTTTAATTATAAGTAAACTTTAATAAGTTACTAGTGAAAGTGAGGCCTTATTATTGATGAGTTACTTTCGAAAGTTAGGAAAACGAAGTGTCCTTTCTTTCATGTCGTTGCACTTACTGCAAATTTTTAAACCAATTTTTGGTATGCAAAGAAAGAGTGTTCAAGAAATAACTAACATTCCCATATTCAGAATTCTTGATTCTATATTTTCGAAAGTTGACGAGGTACCACAGAACAAAATGAAATTAATCTATCTTATCAAACAAGGCATAAGAGTATGTTTTGCAAATTGCATTGAATATGAATCAACATAATTACAAAAAAGGACTTGTAATAAAACCTATTAATTGCTGTATTTACACTTGTTTAATGGGTCCTACAAACAATAATTAATAAATATTCGAAGAGTTACAACAGAACAATATTATTCTTTAAATATCTCCCCAAAAAAAAAAAAATCTATTATATAAGCTTTAGAACCAAAAACCGTTCATAAATATGATAGAGGAAATTACTTGAGGCCATGTATTTGAACTTTACAGTTCAAAAACAAGTATCACAAGTGATATATATAGAAATCAGTTTTTTTTTTTTTAAAGTAGCAATTAATTTTTTTTATAAATCAACACCCAAACCCTACCCTAACCCCAACTGTTCCAACCTGTTCTCTCTCTCTCTCGTCAAAATCCACAGCAGCGGTGGTCCAACATGCTCTTTCTCTCTCTCGTCAAAATTCGTCGTCGTCGAAGCATTGCAGCTGTGGTGCTCAATGAAACTTAGAAGCACCGCGTAGGGCGTTGCTACTGCAGCCACTCACATAGGTGGCAACTCTAGAGCATCGCTTCTTTCCCGTTCCCTCTGCATGCAACATTGGAGTATAATATGTGAATGTCTTCAGATCTATGTATATGTGGTGGTGGAGGTGATTTGGTGGTGGTGATGCTATGAGAGTGGTGGTTGTCATGCAATGGTTATGGTTTATGGTCGTGATTGGAGACGGTGGCTATGTTGGTGGATTGGGTTGTGGTCGTGAGTTGCGGTGGTTGTGGTTGTGGGTGTCGGTGAGGGTTGAGATGTGAATAATATTAATTTTTTATTGTGACTTAGGTTCCTGGTGCTTGGAGGTGATGAAGTGGCGGCGATTGTGGTACAGGTGGTGGTTATGGCAGCAGGTGTCAATTCGGGTGGTCCGGGCCGGGTCGGCCTCCAATAAAAAGCCCGGTAATGGCCCGTTTGAAAAAAAGTCCGCCCGCTGCGGCGGGTTACAGGCCGGTTACGGGTCAGCCCGCAAATTTTGAACTACAACTCAAGCCCGCCCGCTGGCCCATCCGGGTAGAGCCCATGCGAGTTGCGATTTGTTCTGATTTGGCCCGAATGAATAAAAACATAGATTTTTTTTCATATTTATAGCAATTTTTTTGTCAAGTTTCTAAATAAAAAATGATTAAAATGATAAATTCATATTTATACCATAAAATATTTACATGTAATTTAAAATTATAGTTTATGTTATATGAGTTACTTCTAAATTTGCAAATTTAAATAAAATATAAACAAATAACAATTAAATGATAAATGTATTTCTAATTACTATTATCAAAAAACATTACTTTTTTAGCTATTAGGGAGAAAAAAAATAAGATTTTACTTTAAAAGTTGTATCATAGTTTCTAGAAGAAGAGAGATTTTCAATGTTACCATATTTAATAAAAACAGTTTATTTTTATTTTTTTTTATGGGCCAACGGGTTAACCGCGACTCGCGAATGTTTGACCTGCAAAACCCTCGGTTCACAACTTCTTGACCCGTGAACCGTCCGCATGGGTCATGGTGGCCCGTCCCTCTTGACAACTCTATGGCAGAGAAGTGGAGATGGTGTCGGTGGTGGGGGTTATTGTTGGCAATCGCAGTGAGGCAGGATGGAGTGGTGGTGGTCGCTGATGGTTTTTGCTGGTTGTGATTTGTCTTTTCCGGTGGAGTGGTGGTGCGTTTTTAGGTTGTACCGACGGTGATGATGGTTCGGTGGGGGCGACAACTGGCTTGAGTGCAACTAGGGTTGAGTTGTTTTGGGTTGGATTGGATTGGGGGCTTGGAGGGAGGGTACGGTGGGGGTAGTGTACAATGTGGGTAATTTATTTGTGACCAATTAACTCACAATTTGTTAATTTGTGATCAATTATAAATTATTGTGACTTACAACTTGTTATTTTGTGACCAATTATAGATAATTGTAACTCACAATTTATTAATTTGTGACTACTTACATTAAAATTTATGACCAAGAAAAAGTTGTGCCATGTAAAACTTGAGATTTGTGATCGATAAATAAATTGTTACTTCAGAATTTTGTAAAGTTTTTGACTTATAAAATCGAGATTTGTTGCTAAGATAAAATTTTGACCTATAAAATTCGGGATTTGTAATCGATAACTAAGTTGTGGTCGAAAAATAAGTCGTGAACAAAATTTTCATAATTTATGACCAAGAAAGACGTCGTGCCTAATAAAAATTGTGACTTATGACTGATAAATGAGTCAAGATCAATAAATTTTTAATTTGTGACCGAAAAATAATTATTCGTGGCGAGAAATTAGTTGCGAGTCATGAATTTTGTGATTTGTAACCGACAAATAAATCGTGACATTTAATACATGTGATTTGTGACCTAATAATAAGTTGTGACCTATAAATTTGTTATTTGTGAACTAGAATTAAGTCGTGACCAAATTATTTTATAATTTGTGATCGAAAAAATGTCATAATTTGTGACCTATAAAAAGTTTGATTTGTGCTTGTGATCATAAATTGTATAATTGTGACTTTAACCTGTTTAATTAATAAAATACACTTAATTATATATATATTTTTAATAAAAAAACTTGATTTTTTTTTTCTAGCATTAAATTTTATCTTATTTAACCATTGAGAAATACCCTAATCCCATGTCCAAATAAAAGCTCCTTGAAATTTACAACCCAATCCATCTGATAAATGGGTTTTCACTTTGAAATGCCGAATGCACCACTAATTATGAGTTTTTGTGGAGACCTGGTTTTTGAATCAAATCACTCAAGTTTCTTTCATTTGAAAGTCTATATTTCAAAAACCTCGTATATGTATTTATCCCGATATGATATTAAACGTCAATGAGATTAATAAATGAACAATTAATAATTCTTAAATTAATAAATGAACAGTTAATTCTAAAACCAATAAGATTGTGAGAGATTTGACATGGACTGTCATATTTAAACTAGATCATAACATTCGTTACACAAAATCTAAGCGAGAAATACATAAATTGCCAATATTGGCAATAGAGTGGTAATAGAAAATAATGGAGAACTGGTGCCAATAGCTATTAATATTGTTATATCGAACAGAGAATTAAATACTAATACATGCAAGCAGGCAGCTATAGATTTTGTTCAATTCATTTTCAATCAAACCCTGGTAAATCTTGGTGGACTTTTGAATTTAATTTTGCCATTTTTGCAGATTTGAATGACAGCAATTTTATTTTTATTTTTTTGCAGGCTAATTTGCATTTGAAGAGTAACCTATCATATATAATGAACTTGCAGAAGGACGCTATTCTTCTGTTGCTTTTTTGCTTTCTTATTTCTTTAGGTTTGTATGAATTTTATGAATTAATTTGGATTCGAATTAAAGCTAGCTAGGAACCGGTCTAACTTCTAAGTATAATTACTAAAAACCAATGGCATCGATAAAAATACTCTTTTAAAATTTTTGATAGAGTCGAGTTAGAAAAAAAAAGTGTAATAGGAAAACATATAAATATATCTTCTACTTTGTTACCTAACCTTATTGTCCTTGTGGGGTCCAGGACCCCAGTTTTTTAATAATCCATATTTTTCTTCCCAATTTTTTTAAAATATTTTTGTATTAACTAAAATTTTCTGCTCCGCACCAATTTTTTAAAATATATGTTGTACAGGTTTGACAGCTGACGCGGTAGACTATGATCACGGATACACCATTGAGGCAAGCTCCTTTGCTTTCAATTTTTTCTTAAGCCTGTGCATGCACGAGCACAAATTGAATAATTAATGAATGTTCAAAATCATTTATTATTTAGATGAAATTTAATATAATTGACTATGATTTTCAGTGTTTGGCAACCCCTCTAAAGCCTCAATATAATGGAGGAATATTTTTGAACCCAGAATCCGAACAAGGATTACAGGGTTGGAAAAAATTTGGAAATGGAACAGTAGAACATAAAACATCCTCTGATGGCAACAAGTACATAGTTGCATCTCAAAGAATTTCACCCTTTGACAGTTTTTCACAAACATTTCACTTGGAGAAGGATAATCTCTACGCGTTCTCTGGTACAATCTTTTGTCCCAAAAAAAAAAAAAAAAAAATTAAATTTTTTTTTCATTGCTAAAATTTTTTATTTATGGGCCAGTGTCGTTTTTATGCAGCATGGTTGCAGATAAGTCATGGAGAAGATGCTTATATAGCTGCTATGTTCAAAACTAAAACAGAAATTAGAACTGCTGGATGGATTATAGCCAGGCAAGGTTGTTGGACCATGCTCAAGGGTGGCTTTACTCTGAATATTTCCACCCCTGTCGAATTCTATTTTGAGGTAGCATTTGCTTTTTCATGGTACTGTTTTCACAAGTCTTCAAGTTGTTTTTCTTATGTAGCCAATTTTATTTCGCTTTCAGACAAAAAATACGACGATTGACATATGGGTAGACAGTGTTTCTCTACAACCATTTACCCAGCAAGAATGGAGGTTTCATCAATATCAAAACATTGAGAAGGTATATGCTTTTATGTCACGGGCTGTCCTAGTTTGGGACTATTAATTGTCGTATATGTTGTTCGGACTCAGTTATGAGTACCCATTGAAGTGTGAGACCTTTATTTTTCGAAAGTTAAGGATACGTACGGGAACACAAATAAAATGGACACAAAATTTTGACATTAGCGCATCAATAAATACGTCTTATAAACTTCAAATTACTTTAGAAATTTATGTATTGATAATTATAGATAGTTGCATTTCTTGGTGCATACCCATACCTGTGTGTCCGACACGAGTACTTCTTAAAAAATGGAGAATCCGAGCAACATTGACTATCATAAGAGTAATATTCTATTTAGTACCAGTTTACGTGATAGTGGACCATCTAGACTTGGTTAATATCGCCTAGACTTGTGCTAACTGCTAATTAGCTATGATGTTCAAATTCTTTGACAATATCTAAGTTTTACCTACGAGGTGTCTTAATTTTCAGAAACGAAAGAGCCAAGTGAAATTTCAAGTTATTGACCGCGAGGACAATCCCATGGCGAATGCGAAAATCTCCCTAAAGCAGATTAAGCAGGCATTTCCATTCGGCAATGCAATGAGTGAGGCCATCATGTACCACAAAGCCTATCAGTCTTGGTTCACCTCCAGGTTCAAGTACACAGTATTTGATAATGAAATGAAGTGGTATGCTAATGAGAAATATCCTCTTCAAGAAAACTATTCTATCCCTGATGCCATGCTCAAATTTGCCCATAAACATAAAATTGTAGTCCGTGGGCACAACATTCTATGGGACGATCCCAGGTATAGTACTCCATTCCTTTGAGAAACGCCTAATTGTCTAAAGTTTAATATTTGAATTTTGCATCATATACAGGTAGCATTACAGAAGTGCCGTAGCATTTCTGCAACCATGGATCCGCCCAACATCATGGACAGATCAATGGTTGCAGAACTACATGTGAACTACCACGGCAATTTTGCAATTCAATCTGTACAGATGCAGATTCGTACATGAGGGCAGGCCTAGTAGGCGGCCGCCTTGGGCCCCCAACTTATGGCCCAAACTAGTAGGTCCAAAACTGATTTGTCATTAAAAAAAAAAATGAATTTGGGCTCTATTATTAATCACCAGGAAGCCCTCTGATATGTCCTCAGCCCAAAAATGTTTGTGATTTTTGGAAAATGTCGACTCTAGTTAAAAAGGGAAAAAAAAACTGCACACGCGAGGGCCCAATTTAGAAGTTCGCCTCAGGCACTCACAACCACCGTCCTTATTTTTATGACTTGACACATACACAACATTTCTGCAATTGATTCAAGGTACACTCCTTCGTGGGTTAAAAAACTTCACAAACGCGATCTACCAGAGGCTACTGAAAGGAGGATAAATTCTATTGTAAAAAGATACTCAGGCAAGGTAATTCATTGGGATGTTATCAATGAAAATATGCATTTCTCACAGTACGAGGATAAAATGGGAAGAAATGCATCAGCTGTTTTCTTGGAAAAGGTTAACAAACTTGATAAAAAGGCATTGCCATTTTTGAATGAGTTCAACACAATTGAGAGGCCTAGAGACCCTTCAGCAACAGCAACTAAGTATTTGGACAAAATCAAACTGATTAGAAAACAAGGTTACCTTGGCCCTCTTGGAATTGGAGTGGAAGGTCATTTTGCTGTTCCAAATCTCCCGTACGCAAGAGCTTCCATCGATATGCTCGCTGCTACGAATTTGCCAATTTGGATTACAGAATTGGATATCGAGCACATACAAAACGAGGTAACTTCATCATTTTATTGCTCGTTGAGGGCTAATATAAACGTCAAGGTTTACACAGTCTTTTTATGTTATGATCGTAAATAGGCAACGGAAATAAGATAACATTTTTTTTTTTTTTTTAATTGTTTTTGCAGTCAATGTACTTGGAACAGGCTATAAGAGAGCTCCACGCGCACCCTGCGATTCAAGGCATACTACTGTGGGCAGCATGGAAGCCCCCAAAGGGGTGCTGGAGAATGTGTTTAACAGACAATGATTTCAACAATTTGCCGACTGGTGATGTGGTTGACAAGATACTAAGGGAATTGAGGCATGAGGGCTTTGTGGGTACTACAGATTCTGAGGGTTACTTCTCAACTTCATTGTTCCATGGAGTTTACAAAGCCAGAATTACTCGCTTTTCATCAGGGGAAATTTCTGAGAAAATTAATGAAGCATTTGAGGTGAAACCAGATGAAGACCAGAAAACAATACGTTTCAAAGTCCACCCATGAGTTGATCATGTATTTATTATTATTTAATTGCCTATTAAATTATTTAAAATGATTATATTTTTATGCAACATTTTCACGCAAGCAGTCATTTCCCATTATTTTTAGAAATATCATTTTCACGTATTGAGTCACTTTTTTTTTTTTTTTTTTTTCGTTTTTCATGCAAATCTAATGCAACATTAAAACACGCGCAAAAATAAATACAAGAGGAAAGTTTCCTTCACCTGTAGCTTTACCGTACTGGTGGAGGGTTGCGATTTTACGATGGCAGTGACTTGAGAGAGACGAGTGTGCGAGTAAGGGGAAAGTCACCGAAGATTTTCATGAGGGAAAGGCATATACTATATGGATTAATCTACTTAGTCAGATTGATTTATCAATTTTTATGTTGACACAATTATGATGGTTAATTTTAAAGATGATGTGATGGGTAAAGTAATAGATATCTGACAAGTGTATTTTAGGTAAGCCAGTTGGTAAGTTAATCTGGCAACATAACATTGTTCTATGTTATATATGTTCTTTAGAACCATGGTTTTGATTTATTTAATTTGCAATTTCTTCACTACCAAGCAGGGGTTTAGATTTTAATAATATATATATAATTTCATTTTTTTCTTAAAATATTTTATTTATTTATTATAAATAAGGGCAAATTATGGACCCTTCTCCTGAAGTTTATAAAAAAATTTTAGACACAAAGCACTTTCAAAAAACTAAACAAACCTCACTTATTACAAGTTTTGAATAATGCATACCCTTAAAGGTTTATGATAATTTTAGAGTATCGGCAAACATTTAAAAAAAAAAAATAATGTACACAAACCTTCATTAATTCAAGTTTATATATCTCCTCCGAGGTTTATATAATAATTTCAGAGACACCCCCTCTATTAAAGATAATTACAAACCTCTCTCATTTCAAAATTTGAATATAATACATATCTCAATCAACCATTTTTCTCTCGCATGTTAGCATAAGTAATAGTTAAAATGCTTAAAATACCCTTATGAAATTTCTTCTATCTTGTGACTTTTAACAGTAATGTAATACATAAAAATTTAAAATACATTTTGAGTACTTTCTATATTATAAATCAACAAAATACTATTATTTAGACTAACGCTTATTCTAAAAATATTTTAATATGTAATTTATTTGAATAATTTTATTGGAAAACACAAGATAGAGGGATTATTCTAGTGGTGAATATTTCATTTTAAATCAATACTAAAAATTTGATAGTACGTTGTGATCGAAATATTCTTTAATTCCTCTTTGAATATGATAAATAATATTATTATATTTTCCAAATATTCATAGGTTTCCTAGTTATACTAGTTTTTATCATTTCCACTTTATTAGTGAATTGAAAAGAAAATGCAGTTATTAAATGATCGATCAAGTAGAGTTTAAATTGACGGTATAAATTGTTGGAAAATATATTGGTGGCAATTGATTTTCACTTGTGTGAATGTGAAATTGATCCCACATTGATTGAAAGTTGGGATTTGAAAATGAACCTTAAAAGGGATTACAATCTCACATTGGTTGAAAATGGAAAAGTGGGAATAAGTGGAAGCTATAAATAATAGTTCCATCCCACATTGGAAAATGGAAAAATGTGGAAATATTGAGAATGTTTAAATGTTATCCCACATAGGATAAAAATGAGTTTGTGGATCAATTTATATATGGTTAACAATTGTTAAGGTGTAACCATTTGTTGTATAGAGAATCCTCCATGGCCTACGCGCCCGCAGGGGGTGCAAATCTTGGACCGACTTGGCCTTCGAGCCTTGAACTTGTGTGCGGGCGCGACCTGCGTACACGAATGTCGGACCGAACGAGTTAAAAATTGGCCACAAAGTGCAAGCCACGTTTTGGGATTTTCTTTTACAGTTTCCATTCAAAAATAACCTGAAAATTTATTTTGCAACTCCAAAACGTCTGAATTTAAATGGAGTGTAAAGACAGGGTTTGTAACTCCAAAAAACGTCTGAATTCAAATGGAGGAATTATGACAGCATTAAGAGGCAAAGGCTCCTCCTTGCCTATATATATTGAGCCAATTCCTCAAATTCAAGGATATCAAAAACTCGAAAATCTCTCTGCATTTTATGTCCAGCTTCCTGCCTTCCTTCTTCCATTCTTGGTGATTCTGTTCAAGCACATTTTTCGTTCGACTGCCCACCTGCAGTTCCGGCCGCTGTATCCTGGGAAGCAAGCGTACTTCGGTGAGATGGCGAATATTGCTTTAAGGACACTGTGTTGAACACAGACCCTGACTCCGGCCTTCATTTTATTTCCCGTTCCACCACTTTTTGTTTATTACTTATTGTAAATTTTATTTTACTTAGTAAACTGCTTTACTTACCATCTGAAAATTATTTGTTTTACTTAGTGAACTGTTTAACAAGTTTTTCTTACATGAATTTCATAATTCTTGACTATTTTATTATATTTTTTATAGAGTGGTTAGATTATATATCAATTGTAAAAAAGAAATATTTATATTTTTTTTATTGGGATACTATTCTGATTGTGCTCACATAACATAATTAAAGATATTCTAGTGGTGATTTCATCTTAAATTGGTACTCAAAAGTTTTTGTGATCGAATTTTTTTCTTCTTCGAATGTGATAAACAACATGATTGCATTAATTTCCAAAATTTCATAGGTTTATGAATTGATTAACAAATAAGAGTACTTGTTCATGTAATATTATTAAATAAAAATCAATAATCTAAATAAAAATTATTGTTAATTTAGTTAGAATTGTTGAAATGTACTTTATATGTTACATAATTGTTAAAAGAGCCACAAGATAGAAGAAATTTCATAAGAATATTTTAAACATTTTACACAATTGTTTATGCTAACATGTGAGAGAAAAGGGGTCAATGAAGGTATATGATGATTATTCAAAACTTGAAATAAGATAGATTGGCGGTGACAGCGGTGTATTTAAATTTTAAATGAACGGTGTATCTGAATATTGTCGTAAACATTGTTATTCAAAAACTTCAACTAAGGGAGGTTTGAATAATGTTTGAAAAGGGACCAGGTGCCTCTAAAATTGTCACAAACCTTGTGATAGGCATTGCGTTATTCAAATTTTGAAATGAGGAGATATGATTTTTTCTACTTGTACAATGTATTTGACAATATAGTTGATAATTAGGTAATGTGTAAGTTTGTTGGTTGTTGATTTAAAAGTTGATGTGATAGGTGAAAAAATAGGATTATGTCACGTAAGCTAATTGTTAATCTTATGGTCAAAATCATTGTACATGTAGCAAAGCTCGAGGAGATATATATGTCTAATTTTTAAAAAGTGAGGCGTACCTCTAAAATTGTTAGAAACTTGAAGGGGGTCTTTGTAAATTTTCCAGTCAATAATATATTAAGTACTTGTTTGATAAAAAAAAATTCTATTTTTTATTTTTCAATTAAACTTCATTTTTAATTACACATTTCAATGAAATTGATAATTTTTATTAATTTTTCAACCACGTATTTTATCAAAGCTTCATCACACCATCGCTAAAGTTTACCGGTTGGGGTTTGATAAAACCACCCACAAACCAAGAAACCATTAAAAGTTTCTACTGCAAACTGAATCAAAAGAACGGTCGGTCCAATTGCATATTCCTAAGTAGGGGTGTTTTCGGTCGAAATGGATTGAAAATAGGTGTTCCGAGTTTCCTTCCAACAAATTTCGAAATAATGTTGTTTCGAATTCTGTTACAAAAATTTCGGAATACACAAAATTCATTCCAAACCGAAATTCAAAGATTTTCAATAATTAATATTTTATCAAGATGTATAATAATTTTCAGTATGGGTGAACGTGGTCTGATTTGGAAAATATTATCAAACCAAATCATTTTAAGCGGTTTGACATTTTCCAAACTAAACTAAATCATTTCATTTTATAAACCAAATCAATTTTACGGTTTAGTTCGATTTTAATCCACGGTTTACTTATCGACATAATGTAACATATTTTATATGTCAAATTTAATATTAATTCATATTTTTTTAAATATATAAAGCTAAATTTAATATAAGTTAAAATATGTTAACATTCTTTGATTCACTCTTTACCTCGCTACCTGTAGCGACCAAGAATTTTTACGCGATGAATAATTATTTTTATATTTAGAAAATCATGTCGCTACTATCTCACCATTATTTTGAAGTTAACGCCGCGACGGATTCGTCTAGCCAAGTCGAGAAATATTAATTTTGTTCGATTATGAAATAAATGTCCAATTTCTAAAATTATATTATTTTAATTATTTATTCAAAGTATTATTTTCAAAATCATTTTAATTCCAATTTTACTTGTTGAATTATTTTCATTCCAAAATATATCTATTTTTAATACATTTATTAATCGAACTTAGTCCAAATTTTATTTATTTAATCCATCCCTACTTCCACTACTCTCCACTATACCCACTAAACACCATCATTACCTTTCACTTTCTCTTTCTCGAGACCACCAACCAGCAACTCCTATCATCTATTTCATCATTTCATCATCCTCAACCCTATTTTCTCACAACATGGTTTCTTCATAACCAGTGGAATAATATCATCATCACCGCTGCTCCTAAACACCTCAACCACGAACCATATTCATCTACATCAATTCAAACTATTTTCATCTTCACCTAATCAAACTACCATCACCACCACAGCCTCCATCACCGCTGCCCATCGCCTGCAGCACTAACCCAACCACCACGAGCCACCAATTTCAACCATTTCAGCACCACAGTCAAACCACCGTCTCCATTGACAACTCCAAATTTTAATACAATCAGCCCCAAATTCATCATCATCATCATCAGCAGCAGCATCGCCTATATCATCATCACTGAACCCAAATTTTTGAACCCTCGATAAACGGCAACCACTCAAGCCGCCACCTCAATTACCATCAAAACACCATAGCCGGTCACTGTCCCAACCACCCCTCCCGCATTTCGCCGCACCTACGCCGGAGTTTCGCCGTCGAGCCCGTCGGTTGGATACAATTTTTCCTCCTCAGCCGCACCTCCGTCTCCTCTGCCTCGTTTGAGCGTAGATGAGAGAGTGAGAGATAGAATAATGAGAGATGAGAGATAAGATCTGAATATAATTTTTATTTTTCGAAAATTGAAACTTTAGCCCCTGAAGTTTTAAAGTTATTCATTTCAGTCCCCATGTTTCAAAACATCAATTTCAGCCCTTAAGTTCTAAATGATTTTAATCAGCCCTTTCAATTTCAAAATATATTATTTCAGCCCTATAATAATATTTATTTGAGCTTCGACTCAACTTTTGGAAATTTACATTTTAGTCCCTCAACTTTCAAAAATATTCAATTTGGTCCCTCATCTTTCAAAAGTTATTATTTTAGTCCCTAATTATCAAACCCATTTTATTTCAGTCCCGGTAAATTAATTTATTTGATTTTAAGCCTAAGTTTCAAAGATATTCACTTTAGTCCTTCAACTTTCAAAGTATTCATTTTAGTCCCTAAACTTTCAAAACATCAATTTCAATCCTCAAATTTTAATTTATCATTTTGAACCATATATTTCAAAAGACTAAAGCGACTTATTGGCTAAGACGAAGCGTACGGAGAATTAAAGAAATTGAAGTCATTCCCGCTCAACTTTGCACTCGTCAAGTTTAAGGTAGACTCGCCCCTATTAATTGATTTAAATTATGATTTCATGTGAATGTCATGTGACATATGAAGGTCATTTTTATGAAAAGAAATAAGAATGTATTTCTTCGGAAATAATGGTTGAATGTTATGTGACTTGTGAAAAGTCATTTTTATGAAAATGAGCCTATATTCCCTCGTCAGGAATAATGATGATATGATTATGATATGAGTATGCGGGCAAGATTGGGAAAAGGCCCCGTTGAGGGAGCCCAATCCGCTACAGTGTATGCGGGCAAGATTGGGAAAAGGCCCCTTGAGGGAGCCCAATCCGCTACAAGAAATGATGATGTTATGCATAACTTACGTGCCTCATGAGCACGAGAGACGAGAATACCAACATCCGATTTTCTAAAGAGCCTATGATTTTCAAAATAAGCCTATGAATTTGAAAAATCATGAGTATGCGGGCAAGATTGGGAAAAGGCCCCTTGAGGGAGCCCAATCCGCTACCCACATCCATGTTTAAAGAGTATATGATTTTTCAGAAAGAAGATAATACAACCACCCGGTTTCTTAAAGAGCCTGCATTTATGTGTTCAATTATATTGTAGATTAATTAATTGGCGATGAGTCTACTGAGTATTTCTATGAAATGCTCATGTCTATTATTAAAAATTTTGCAGATTTCGGAGACGGTGGCAAGCGATGGATGATGGTGGCAATAAACGTTAAATGGATGAAAGTTTGACTTTAATGATTTCCGTATTTTCCAAACATTGAATAATTTGAGAACTTCAGCTATTTGAGAAATTATGATATTGTCAATTTCTTTACAATATTAATGGTTCGATTTACTATTTCATATGGTTTCATAAATGTTTACAATTTTATCGATCATTACAGTTTATTCAATGTCGCCATAAATGAATTTCAATTATTTATTCCGCAAAAATATTAATTGAAAAGTTAGATCAGACGATTTAAGTGGTGAACCGGGTATACGGAACTCGGGGCGCTACACTACCCTTACATTGGATTGACAATAAAAACATTATGATTAGTGAGTAATTTCAATAAATGTGGGAACGTGATTTTCAGACTATCGATTGTTGATATATACTAAACATCATTTAATGATTTGATAGCTTTAGTCAAGGATTCGAGCTTCTCTTCATTTTCAGTAATTCATTGTAGTTACAGTTTATTATTTCATTATCTTGTTCAATTTTCTTGCTTGCCATAATTTTTTTTACCTACAATACATGCATGACCCAAACTGCAAGCTTGAAAACTTTTGTACAATCTTTTCTGTGATCATCAAAATGTAATGAAAAAAAAAAAAAAAAAAATGATAAGTTTATTTTAATAGTGAAACTTGATTTTTTAATGGGGAAAACAATAAGTTCAAATTAATAAATTAATTAATTTTTAATTTAAAAACTTCTAGTGATTTGGTTTGGTTTTTTACGATTTTTGAAAATCAAAACCTAAACCACGCTATTTTGAAACGGTTTAGTTTGGTTTAAAAAAAAAAAAACTACGAGTCCATGCTGTTTCAAACCAATGAGTTATCTTTGATTTACGGTTTCGCAATTTTTTTGTGCAGCCCTAATTTTAACTATATGAAAAAAGAAATTCGAAGAATTAAATGTGTGAAATTAAATGAGTTCAAAATTTTAACAAATAAAAAACTATCAAAATTTTAACTAGTAAAAAACTATAATTTGTTGTAAATATTATATGAGATTAGTGAATGACGGTTGTACCCTTGTAACCCTAGGTATGATCTTGTGCAAGTATCCCTTATTCCCCCTATATATGGGGACTTTGACTCATAAGAATACACACAAGTTTATTGACTTCTTTATTTCCTCTCTTTTCTCTCTAATTTATAACACGATATCAACACGAATTTCTACCAAATTAAGTTAGAAGTTAATAAAATTTAGCATAAATCCTCTTTCATATGTATCAAAATTAATTTGGTGACACGTGATTTTTTTTTTTTTTTTTATCAACATGTGCATCTAGAAGCGGCAAAACGGCTCGTCAGCTCGGCTCGTCAAAACACGAGCCGAGGAGGGCTCGGTTGGCCATTTAGGCGAGCCCGTGGATGAGTCAAACGTCTACGTCGAACCATGAACCGAGCATGGCTCATGGCTCGTTTCCCATGAGCCTAAAAAAAAATTACCGTTTCCCACCGTTGGGGAAGGCCAATGGTCGGAATTGGACCATTGCCGGTCTAATTCTGACCGTTGGGGACGTCCCGAATGGTCACTTTGTTTTTCCTTTTTTTCCCTTATAAATGCCCCTAAAATAAACTTCATTTTCACAATCTCTCAACTCTCTCTTCTATACTCTCTATAATCCACCAAGCTACTACTACAAATTGTACAATTATTACATACTTCAATTCAATCACTCTATTTTCATTACATAACTACAAATTCTACAATTACACACATTTCAATTTTTATTTCAAAATTTCAACTACAAAAGAATGGATCTCAACAGCCGAAGATTGATCAATGAATTGTTCGATGGTCCACCTGGATTTGGGGATGGCTCAACACCACAATCTCACGCTCAGTCTCACTTCAACGATGAATTCGTCGATCTCAACTATGTTCCAATTCTCGAAAATCTTGAAAAAGTTGCACTTAGAGGTTGTTTGGTAAAGGAAAAAATTTTATCACAATTTTTCGAACTCAATCTCAACCATTCATCTTTAATCAAGTCCACAGTTTTTTACTTTTCAAACCTTTTTTAACCTCACATCCATCAAAAAACAAAAAATATTTACAAAAATAAAAAAATTTCACATTATCAAATTAACTCTTAAATCTTAATCAATGAATCAATTTAGATGATGTTGAAGAAGATGTGGATGTTGAAATCTCAGAAAATGATCCAAATCTTCCTAACGCAAAAGGAAAGCGAAAAGTTGTAAAACGTACGAAGAAAGTTGCAAAGTATTGGGATCACTTCAAATTGATCTCAATTGGGAAAAAATTGAATCGTCACAGGAAGAGTTCAAAGCAGTGTGCAAATACTGTGCACAACAATTGGCATGGCAAAAAGGTATTGAACTACACACCTCAATCGTCATTATAGCAAGTGTATTACCAAACACGGATTTGTCGAATCAAATCAAAGTCAATAACGATTTAGTTCAATCGCTAGTGGTTCTGCTGCTGGATCTACTATACTTTCAAATTAGATGTATCCCGAACAAGAGAATTGAACCGGCATGGTTCAATTCATTGCGGGGGCGGAGTTTCCTCTAAGCATAGTGGACAACGAACACTTTGTTACGTATATCAAACAATATCTTCAACCCAGGTACGCTGGTATTACTCGAAACACTCTGCGTGTTAATACTATAGCATATTTTACTAAAACTAAGAAGCAATTAATAGTCGATTTAAATAAATATGGTTGTGTTATTTCTTTTACTTTCGATCTTTGGGAAGGAATTAAAAAAAAAGGTTATACTGTTATAACTACACACTACATCAATCCGCTTTAGGTTATGCATAAAAAAATTATGGCTTTTAAAATTATAGAATTTTCTCATAACGCACACAACATATTTAATGTTATACTGCAAATTGTTAGAGAATATGGTTTTGAAAGTAAAATTCAATCATTTACTTTCGATAATGATAGTGTAAATAAGGTTGTAATGAATAAGTTATGTATAATTCTTAATCCGGACTTTGGTGATTTTTTATTTCATGTTAGATGTTGTTGCCATATTTTAAATTTAATTGTTCAAGATGGAATGAAGCATATTAAATAACAAATGGATAGAATTAGAGATGCATTAGTGTACATAACTATATCATCGAGTAGAAAATAATACTTTGAAGAGATGTGTTCACAATACTGTTTAGATGCTAAGAAATTTATAACCGACGTAGGTCATAGGTGGAACTCTACATATTTATTACTTAAATCATGTGAAGGTTATGAACATATAATAATCGAATATTATAACAGTAGAACACTTAGGAATGACGATGATCTTCTATTAATAGAATCGAATTGGGAAGCTGCTAATTTCAAAGTCAAAAGATTTTTAACAAGTTTCTACGATTCAACCAACATATTATCTGGGGTATATTACCCAACTAGTTCAAGAGTTCTTGAACATTTTTATGTTATCGCAAGAACTTTTTATAGATATAGACATGACACGTTTTTTCAAGATATGATAATTGCCATAGAAATTAAATTTAGAAAATATTGGAAAAATTTACCTATGTTATTTCCTTTAGCATGCATAATGGACACGTGTTACAACTTAAAGGGTAGAAAATTCTTGTTTCTAAAATCAATATCTCGTTGATTTTGGATAAACCTAACACTTATAATAATTTAGAAAGCACGTTAGTAAGCATGTATACCGTATATGCAGCACGATTAGGAACTAATGTTAGTCATACAAAAGTTGCACCATCACATGCCACTACACTTGAAGACGATAAAGCAGAATTATTAGATTTAATGGAAGTAATGAGTCGAACACAAGGAACTTCTTCTTACAGTGTGTCCACTAGTTGTAATAAATCAGGTCCAAATCCAATTGTAATACCTGAAGAATTAAAAAAATTATTTTCAACAATATTTACTTAGAAATATGGTGCGTGCTAATTCTTTAGAGTTTGATTTACTTGAATTTTGGTGAACAAACGAATGGAGATATCCAATTGTTTTGGCCATAACAAAAGATCTACTAACACCTCCAGTTAGCATGATACTTCAGAGTCTGGTTTTAGTTTAGGTAAAAGAGTTTTGTCAGAAGTTAGGAGCCGACTCAAGAAGATATTTTGGAAGCATTAATGTGCGTGAAAGATTAGCAAAATGTTCATTTTCGCATACAAAATAAGTATGCCGAAATTACATGAAGTTGGGTAAATGATATTTAACTGTAAACTTTTAATTCCTTCCTTTAGAATACAATTTTGATTCTAAAACAAAAATTGTACACATAACAAGTTGTTCGTGTACAATTTTAACTTCGCCTACTAGAAAATTCAATTATTCAAGTTAGTAGCAAATCCAAAGCCCGGATAAAAAGGAAGAGGGTTTTAATTTTAAAACTTATAAATTTTAATTTATTTACTCAATTTTATTTTTTCTTTTAAAATATTAGTTGGAGATTTGAACAATTGCACTTATAATTAATTCTTGATATGTTCACTAACATTCATTATTTATAGTCTACTTCCTAAATATTATTTATTTGTTACAAATTTACAAAACTAATTATAATTTTATATACAATATATAATTAATATTTAAGTTATTCAGTTATTTTATGTTAACATTGGGGGGGGGGGGGGGCTGCCGCGAGCCATGAGCTCGTGGGCCAAACCGAGCTCAACTTGGCCCATTGCCACCCCTATGTGCATCATAACGATGTCGATTATTTTTTCTAAATCCAAATCCGAATAGATTCTTTAGTTTCCGTCCAAGTTTAATTCTATATAATCATTATGCATGTAAAAAACATATCAACTCCGCCGCCTTCACATTAGATTGAAGTTTGTCCAGATTCCAAATTTGACTTCTAATTCGAATTCAATTAAAATCTCAAGTTCTTGTTTATATGTGTTTAATGTATATATTATTAATGTTTTTGTTGTTATATTGATAATTTATTATATTGTTGCTCCTGAAGTAGCCCAAGAAATAATTAATATTCCAAAAGAACATTAATCGTAGAATTGACCATTATAAATAATTTGTTACTGTCCTTTGAAGTAGTACAACATTATAATTAATATTACAGAAAAATATTATTTGCTCCTGAAAAGCATCAAGTATAATTGTCAATATTCCAGAAGAATATTGATTATTATTATAATTAAATGAGTTTCGAATCAATATTTTAGAAAAATATTGCGTTATTGGTATGGTTCAATATTTCAGAAGAATATTATTTTATTGCTCATATTGCAAAATTTTATCCGTCAATATTCTAGAAGGATATTGCATTCTTGTTCTCAAATAAATGCAAAATTTTGTATTTATTAATAATCCAGAAGATTATTATGATATAGAATAATATTTTGTTGTGATTCCCAAAGAATCATAATATTAAATATTATAACGAAATATAATTTGCTCTTGAAGATCCTTATATTATAAGATATGTTATTAATTTGATATTTTGGAAAAAAAAAATTGTTATGCCTGGAGAATAACAAGTTTATTTATCATAAATATTTCAACTTATTATGTTACTGTTCACAAATAACATAGTTTGTTGAATCTAATAATTTGTTGTGATCGTTTCAACCTTTTTAAAAAAAAAAAAAAAGTAGCACAACATTATAATCAATAGGAATATTGATCTAAATCGATATTCTAACCGAATATTGTAGCATTAGGAATATTTGAGTTATTTAATAAAATATTTTCAGAAGAATAATTCGTTTTTACTCTTGAAAAATATTTGTTTTAACTTATTATGTCTCCCAATGCTATTTACTTGGATTGCTCATATATTTACTAGCAACTCTCACTGCATGTTTTATACCTAGTCTTGCACACACCATATCATACATATACTAATAGGAGAGACATAAGGCACCTCGGCCATGTAGGCTCCCTCCTGCTCTATAGAGGGTTACTGCTAATTTGATTAGCCAAAGGTGTACTTACTGATTTTGCAGCATCTATAATGAACCTACTTAGCACCTTTTTTCACATACTCTTCCCGTGATAGTTTCAAGACGTCACTATTTCTAATAATTCTCACCCTAAGTATTTTTTTTTTTTGCAACACCCAAGTCATTCATTGCAAATTCCTTGGATACACTCATTTTTAACATCTATCTCCTGTTTACAAACACCAACAATTAACATATCATCAAACATATAACAAAAAAATAATATAGGAGTTGCCTATTTTCTTTGCATAGCAACAATTATCTCCTTGACACCTTATGAAGCCATTACTCCCATAAAACTGTCAAACTTCTTGCACCTCTACTTTGGAGCTTGCTTAAGATCATACAGATTCTTTTGAAATTTGCACACCATTTTTTTCATTTTCCTGTACTTCGAAATCTTATGCTTATGTAAATTTATCCTCTAAATCACCGTGAAGAAAGACTTTCTTTCATCTAATTGCTCTAGGTGCAAGTCTTCATTTACCACTAATCCAAGTACTACTCTAATTGTGGTTAATTTCACCACAAGAGAGAATCTCAGTGTAGTCAATGACTTCTTTAAATCCTTTTACAATCAGTCTTTCTTTTTATCACTTGCTTCCATCACGTTCTTCCTTTCAACTCGTAAATACATTTATTTTGTAAAGTTTTATTTCCTTTTGGAGATTCTGTTAATTTCCATGTTTGATTAGACAATAATGAGTTCATCTCATCCCTCAACCCTTATAGCTAACTCCCACTTAAATGATTCATCCTACACAGCTTTACTATAACTTTCTGGTTCACCGCATCCCTTATTTTACAGTGATTTTTATAACGCAACAATTCAATGTCTGTTAGTATTCGACATGCATTACTCAATTTTTGGGATGTAATTTAATAGTTCTACTGGAGTGTTTCTCTTTATTATATAATTGTTCGTAATGTTGATGGTCATCACTCATCACCATGGGCGGATCTATTTGTGGCCAGTGCTATGCTGTAGCACAACCCTTTCACTGTCCGGATGACAGAAAAACAAAGGTTAGCTCGGCCCAATATTTACAACCAACCCAAACCCTTTGCAACCTAAACCATCTGCAACCCTAATACAGCCGTCTCATTCTCAATAGTGCCCATAAATCTCACCCAAAATGTCCCAATTTTTCCTTTCCTGGGCAATTTTTCTTCCAATTTTTCCTTTCCTTCTTTCCTTTTTCCCTTTCTTTTTCCTTCTCTTTTTCTCCCCTGCTCAGTCTCGTTCTCAGGCTCTCAGCTCCCTTCCCTTTTTCTGTGTGTTTTTCATTCAATTAGATATAAAATCAATAAGGAAACTGCAAATAAAGTCCCTGATGACGAATAATTTATAAGTTAAGTCTCGTAATTTCTAACTAAGGTCAATTAAGCCTTAACTTTAAATAATGATAAGATGACCCACTAAAATTCTCATTAATTCAAATTGGTCCAAACTTGGGATTGACTTAGTTAAATAAAATGTTTGACTTTTACTAAGAAAATAAATTTTGACTTATTAAAGTGGTTTGTTACATAATTGTGTATTTTCTTTAATAGATATATGTCCATTGAAACTGTAATTTAGAATGTGGGTTTTTAGTATTACTTTACATGTTAGAGTGTGATTTTTTTTTTGTTTTTTAACTAACAATGAAAGAGCATCAAGTTGTAAGAAAGCAAAAGTGTTGATTTGTGAAAATGATTTGGGGTGTGAATTTTTTGCTACTGATTTAGAATATTATTTAAAAAGTAATTTTGAGTTTTGCTTCAAAATGTGATTGGTGAAAATTGTAGTGACGGAGTGGACCTTCAAATCTGATTTAGATTAGATAATATCAATAATTTCAAAAGGTAATGATAGTGATGGAGTGGATAGAAAAGTAGACATGGTGAAGAAGGGCATGGATGTTAATTGAAACAAAGATGATTCAAGTAAGCTGGATCCCAAAAAAAAAGAAAAAAAAAGAAAGCATATGATGGTGATTTAAGAGATGATCAAAAAGATAATAAGGATCAGACTCCGAGACTAAAGAGTGAACAATTTTGGTGGGTTAAAAGTCTCGACCACTCCCACAATTTTTAAAATCCAGCTCGGTCCAACATGGAGTCCCAGATCCGCCCCTGCTATCACCATCTTTTCCACAACACTTATAAATTATGTAAGATGTCATAGTTTTTTGTTGATTGTGTGCAGTATTATTTTATAATTGATTTAGTAAAATAGTGTGAGCATTGTTACTTAGAAATGTGTATGAAGTTCCTTTTCATTTCCTCCAGGGTCTTGGGTAGAAAGTTGTTGCTAGTTTTTAGGGTAACTTCCCAAACAGGATGAAGCAGCTCTAGCTAGATAGACATTTTAACTTAAACAATGTTAAGAGTTGGAAGCAGATGGTTATCAGCCTGACCTTATTTTTCCTCGGAAAGGGATGAGGTCTTTAATAAAGAGTTCTTTAAAGTTAGCAAAATACAGGGTTGTGTGGGTGATAAATCACGGCAAGTAGAGGAAGTGTTCAAGGAGAGCTGTGGAACTAGCCGATTGGGAAACCAGATTTTGAGATGTTAAAAGACATATGCTTAAGGGACTGCGTAGTTAGACACTTCATTGGCATCTAAAATATTTGTGAGGATTTGAATTAAATCTTTTTGAAGGACGTGCTCCTCTTACTAATTTGATGTGCTCGGCCTTATGGCACGAGAAACATTGTTTTATATGTGGTTGATACTCAAGTAATGAAAAATAACGTGTTAAGCAATTACTCGATTTGTCATGGCATCAATATATATGAATTATTTTAAATTTTAAGTTTTATTTATTTATTTATTTTGTAGGAGATGAAATATTGTCAAAGTCACAAATTTTGAATGAAATATAGTACAGATTGATATATTGAAATTAAAAATTATTGTAATTAAACAAATCAATCTTTTTTTACATACAAAATATTGATTCTCGAAATTTCAAAGTAACGCATTTTTTAAGTTTTCAGTTTTGAAAAACAGTCTTTCAAAATCACAAAAGAACAAATTTACAAAAATCTCAAAACAAACATTAAAAATAGAAAACTCAAAGTAAAATTCAAAAGTCAAAACCGAAACTTCAGAGTTTAGACGTAGTTGATGTTACTGAACATAATATTGTAAAACAAGAAGTACATTGTGCTCAACAAAGATTCTTTTTTTTCGGAATTATTGTATAATTTAACTAACAAGTCACATTCCTTGATGCAAATTCGTTACCAAATTGTGATAATACTTATTTTATAAAAAGAAAATAATATTCCTCTCAAAATGCTCATTACAGAAAAAATGTCACTGAATGACGTAGCTATATATGGTGATGAAGTTCCTATGTCTAATGCGGAAGAACAAACACTTGCATATATGGAACGCTTTGATGGTCAATGTTTGAAGATATGACCATAACTTTTGAATACAGTGTTCGTTTTGAGCCCATAACCTCATTTTAGAAAGCTTTCGATAATTTCCATTGAATATAACGTTTTGCTGCGATATATGATGAATTTTGGTCATTTGAATCCATTTACTGAGTCAAAACTATATTTGAAGTTTTCCAATTCGGTATTTTTTTATTTTTTTTTGGACATTCACAAAAGTACCCAAATTTTTGGGATCAAACTGAATTAACGTTCTTTAGGAAGTATCACATTTTGATACTTTAAAAAAAATTATATTTCTGATTTACTAAAATTTACGTCTTATGATACTTGGAGCCTAAATTTTAGTATCACAACTTGATATTTATGATATCTAGAGTGTAAATTAAGTAATAAAAAGAAAATGACATAAATTTCAATAAAATTTTGCAAAATGGTGTATTTCAATTCAAGGAGGAAAAAAAAATGGTGCATAGTGCAATTATACCTTGTTTATTTTCTTTGTAAGCTCAACCCATTAAGGAACTGCTGACCCAATATTCTATCTGTTTTCTCTTATTTAAAATGCTTAAACATCTTATAGGGTTTTTGGTTGCTTATGAAATAAGAAAATTGTTTGTTTTCTTAAGTACAATTCATTTTCAAGTTATTGTTCTTGTGTGTTGTGGATTTGATCTACATCATATGGCCTTAATAGAAGGGCAAAAAATAGATCATATCAATATAGATAGAAAGAAAGAACACATTTTTTGTCTTTTTTATATGAAGAATAATGTTATTCATGGTTACTATTATATACCGATATGAGGTGGAAAATAAATCAAGCAGTCAAATAGTCAATGGCCAAACAGTTGCCACAAATTGATGAAACGACCCATGATGTTTTGAATCACGATCTCAATGTCCTTTATCACGATCGATGTGGTATACCACGACCGAGGTGGTGTCATATCCGAGGTGATTTATGTATACGAGGTGAAATATCGTGACCGATGTTAATTGTTCGAGCCGGTCTGAATTGTGTTATCCGAGGTGAGTTGTGGACCGAGGTGATTCATGCCAGCGAGGTGAATTCGTGAGACCAAGGTGATTTGTTCGACCGAGGTGAAGTGTGCGAGCCGACCTCAATGGCGGAAGACGAAGACGATGTGGGAGTAGGTAGTATTGTCAAATCAGCCGTATTATGTGTCAGTAATCATCATTATTTGTAATATGTCAGAATAGTCATTTGATGTATGTCTGTCAGAAGGGTCAATCACCCTTTTCAATCACTCCCTGCAGAAGTGATATGTTGTAATGATTATATTTAAACTCCTCAACTACTATAAATAGGAGGAGTAAATGCTCATTAAGGGGCATGTAATATGAAAAAACCTCTCCAAACTCTGGCTATTTAATTTCGTTAATTCGACCTGGCTATCAGATCGGTATCGAACTAGACGTGAATTTGTGTAACTTTGATCTCAGTTCGCTTTCGATCTGTTACCTTTCCGATTTCTTATAATATCTCGAACTTTATTACAACGACGATCATTTAATTAAAGAGCTGCATACTTAGACAAATTAATCAAAAACATACAATTCAACTACCAATTTGAGAGATCATACCAGTTTTATTTGTTGACAAAAATAGACGTCAACAGTTACTAAGTAGGTGTGGATAAAAAAATCGGAATCGAGAGAATCGAATCGCAACCAACCAAAAAAAAAAAATCAAAACTGGTCGGTTCTTTAGGAGAATTGAGAACCGAAATCGAAAAATGTAGAACCGAAAACAAATCGGTAAATCGAATCGAGAACCGAACATTCTTAATTTAAAAATTAAGTCCACGTTACACTTTTGACATTTTCTGTGTTGATTTACATGATAGAGTATACAAATTTAGTTTACTTAGATGTATTATGATAGTTATTGAATTGTTCATATCATATTGCATCTTACATGAAATTCTTTGCTCCAATTTTAGAAAATTGGATGTCTGGTTTGTCACTCGCACTGATTCAGTGCATTTTTTTTGGTGTATTTACATTGACGTCTAAGATGAGAGTTCATTAGAAATCGTTTGTTATCTTCGAAGTATACTTAGGTTCAAATGACATTAATGATTTCATGTTATAGTAATGTTGTCTATATGCCATCATTTGCATTTTTTTTAGTCCGAATGATTCGAGCATTCAGGCATAAGCAGTAGGTAGAATAACAGAAGATGAAGATCCTACATTTCTAGTTGCTACTGGAATTATACAAATTATTATAACTGTATTTTACCACATGGATGGATTTTACCCAACGGAGGCCAACATGGGAATGGTCCTAGATCGACTTGATAGGATGCAAAGGGAAATGGAAGAGATGAGGAGAAATCAAGATCGGGGTCGTCACCAAGAGGAGCGTGAAGTGCAATCGCAACTGCAAAGATCCGATGGACACTCACATTTCGAAGAACAACAAACTGGACGCTCTGACAACACAAGGAGTGCGGTAGGCGAAAGCACACCTTATGTATGGAGTCAAAAATTGTTGAGTTGGATGAGACCGAATCAAGCGAGAAGGGGTGAGAAAGAAGAGGAGAGTAAGGCTGTATGGACTAAAGAACATGGGGACAGATCTCCGATGAAAAAAGTGAACCCAGAAAACTAGCCGGCTAGTAGCTCGACTCTTCATTTGGGTCAGCCACCGACTTTTTCGTCAAGCAGATCGGATCAAACTGAAGTTGAGCAATTAAAGAAAAGACTGTCTGACTTGGAGACAAAACAAGAAGGGGTGGGATCAACAGAACCATCTACCAAGAGGACATCACCTTTCACGGAGATCATATTGTCACAACCTCTACCGAGCAAAATGAAGATGCCTCATCTCGCCGGGTACAATGGGGAGACTGACCCGATTTCGCATCTGGACCAGTACATGTCATGGATGGAGCTTCAAGGGGCAAGCGACGCAATAATGTGTAGGGCTTTTCCCTTAACTCTTGGGGACCGGGCTCAACTGTGGTTCCGCAATATATCTCAGCATTCCATATCAAGTTGGTCTCAACTAAGTAGCCAGTTCTTGAAGCAATTCATGGGGTCAAAAATTCTGACCACACCGAAGGAGAGCTTGGTGACCATTAGACAGGAGAAGGATGAATCACTAAAGAGTTATTTGTACCGCTTTAATAGACAGATCATGGGAATGGAAAGAATATCGGATGACGCGCTGCTCATGGCTGTTCTGTCGGGCCTACAAACGCAGACTGGTTTCTGGTGGTCAGTACATGAGGATGGACCTCGCACGTACCAGGAGTTTCTTAACAGGGCGGAGAAGTTTATCAATGTCGAGGAGGCGTTAGGTCCTAAAGAAGGTCATCATAATACAGCGGCGATGTCAGACAAGAAGGAAAGCAGGGATGATAAGAAAGAATTTAAAACGAATACTTCTGGGAAAAAGAGAGACTACAAACCAGCGGATAGGTTCCGTCCATATAATCCTGAACAAAGAAGTGAGCTCACCCCATTAAATTCATCAACTGAGGTCATTTTTATGAATGAGAAAGACAAGGGGATAATTCCGCCGGCCCGGCCGATAAAGCAGAGCCCGAATAACTTGGACTCCTCCCGGTATTGCAAATACCACAGGTCAGTAGGACACACCAAGGATGAATGCCGAAATTTGAGATTCGAAATTGACAGGTTAATAAAGAGGGGAAGCTTACAAGAATACGCTGCTGAACCACGGGATTCAGGAAGGCAATTCAAACAACAGGAGAAGTATGCCGTCCATCAGGGGATAGAGCTTCGCGGCAAAGACCGGCCTGATGAAATCCGTACAATTGTGAGCGAAAATCAAGTGCAGGACGGGTCAAAGAGGAAAAGGTTAGAGTTCGCCCGAGAAGCCCGAAATAGCTATCAGATATGTAGTCATGCAATGACGCCGGACGATTCGGAGTCTTTCAGTTTCTCTGAGGAAGACGCAAGGGGGGGTACTCCAACCACATTCAGATGCTTTGATGATCACGATGCCGGTGAGCGGTATAAAGATCCACAGAACTCTAGTGGATGACGGTAGTGCTGTGAATGTGTTATACTGGAAGACCTTTGAAAAAATGGGAATTGACCCACGTAGCTTACGGCCAAGGAGAACAAGGATTCAGGGTTTCACTGGTGACTACATCTATCTAAGAGGTGAAATATCTTTACTGGTGGAACTGGGGACAGGATCTTGTCAGAGGCGCGTGATCGCTGATTTTGTGGTAGTAGACGTTATGACAAACTACAATGCCATATTGGGAAGACCGATCCTCCACGAGCTTAAGGCAGCAGCTTCAATTTATCACTATTGTCTGAAATTTCCTACGCCACACGGGGTGGCTACCATAAGGGGGGATCAGAGGGTTGCGCGGGAGTGCAATT
The DNA here is from genome assembly GCA_963555705.1 of Ligustrum vulgare. Classification (NCBI taxonomy): domain Eukaryota; kingdom Viridiplantae; phylum Streptophyta; class Magnoliopsida; order Lamiales; family Oleaceae; genus Ligustrum; species Ligustrum vulgare. The sequence continues at coordinate 51,106,391 of OY743174.1, forward strand.
TAGGCTTCGCTTCCAACAATGTCCAAATGGAGGAAGAAGAAAGTCCCATCGTGGAACCAAGTGGAGAAGACGAGCCGATAACAGAGCTGCAAATGCTGGATCCAAGAGGTACACAGGATAGGGGTCAGTCAGGTCCTGTGGAAGAGTTTGATACTGTTAAAGTTGACGATGCAAAACCTGATGTCGAATTCAGAGTGGGAAGCGGGTTAATGGAGCCCATCAGGACCGACCTCATCAATTTTTTGAAAAAGAATTCGGATGTGTTTGCATGGACTCACTCGGACATGGAAGGGATTGATCCTAAACGGGCATGCCACCACCTCCAAGTTAATCATGATTTCAAACCTAAGGTACAAAAAGGAGGTCACTTAATCCTGAACGGTATGAAGCGCTGGCAAGGGAGGTGGTGAAATTACTTAGCAACGGATTTATCAGGGAATCTTTCTATCATGTGTGGGTAGCTAACCCAGTGCTGATAAAGAAAAGCAATGGGACATGGAGGCTGTGCATCGACTTCTCTGACCTGAACAAAGCATGCCCCAAGGATAGTTTCCCCCTCCCCAGGATAGACCAAATGGTGGATGCTACGGCCGGACATTAGCTCCTCAGCTTCATGGACGCTTACTCGGGGTATAACCAAATACCGATGAATGAAGCAGATGAGGAGCATACCTCGTTTATGATTGATCGAGGACTCTATTGTTACAAGATGATGCCATTTGGTTTAAAGAACGTTGGAGCAACGTATCAGCGTTTGGTGAATGAAATGTTCAAATATCTTATCGGGAAGACGATGGAGGTATATGTCGATGACATGCTCGTAAAGAGTATCCAAGCTGAAGATCATATTCAGCACCTTGATGAAATGTTTCGAATACTGCGAACTTACAGAATGAAGCTGAATCCCAAGAAATGTTCCTTCGGGGTAGGATCAGGGAAATTTTTGGGCTACCTGGTAAACCAGAGGGGTATCGAAGTTAACCCTGATAAAATACAGGCGCTGATGCAAATGAGGGAACCAAGGAGAATTAAAGAGGTGCAAAGTCTGACGGGAAGGATAGCAGCTTTGAGCCGTTTCGTATCAAGATCTACGGATAAATGTCGGTCATTCTTTGATATTATCAGGAAGAACAAGGATTTTGAGTGGACGAAAGAATGCCAGACGGCCTTTGAAGAATTGAAGAAGCAGTTGGCGTCCCTGCCTGTCCTTTCCAAACCGATATCGGGAGAAGTGCTCTCTATATACTTGGCCGTTTCCGAACTGGCAATGAGTGCAGTCCTTATGAGAACTGAGCAGAGAGTTCAACGACCAATCTAATATGTCAGCCAGGCCCTGCACGACGCCGAACTTCGATATTCTGAAATGGAAAAACTAGCCTATGCTTTGATAATGTCGACTCGAAAATTGAGGCCTTACTTTTTGGAGCATCAGGTTGAAGTATTGACAAATTACCCTTTGAGGAAAGTGCTACAAAAACCCGAGATGTCTGGACGGTTATTGAAATGGGCAGTAGAGTTGGGACAATTCGACCTTGTGTACAAAGCGAGAGCCGCCATCAAAGGGCAAGCCTTGGCTGATTTCATGGTGGAGCTCACACCAACTAACTTAAGTTGTTGTGCGGAGGCAGATGGGACATGACGGTTATACGTTGACGGTTCATCAGCAGGAAACCGGGCAGGGGCCGGGGTCATCCTAATCAGCCCTGATAATCAATTCTTCTGCAGCTCCTATCGTTTTGAATTCGAGGCAACCAACAATGACGCTGAATATGAGGCTCTGATTTTGGGAATGGACATGGCTCAAGCGATGGGTGTTGATAGCCTTATCCTGCACAGCGATTCACAACTGATAATCAACCAAATCCGGGGAACGTATGAAGCCAGGGGTGAAAAGATGAAGACCTACAAAGCAAGGGTTTTAGAGGAGCTGAAGAAGTTTAGGCATGCAGAGTTTATCCAGATCCCTCGATCCAAAAATAGTCAAGCTGATGCTTTAGCTCGCTTAGCGACAAGTGAAGGAACGTCTGAATTGGAAAGCATATCAATCGAAACCTTGTCGCAATCCACCTTAAAACCGTCACCTTCAGTCGTCCTGTAAACCTCTCTGAAGAGGACATGGAATGATGAAATTATCCAATACTTACGAGAAGAGACGACGCCACTTGATCAAGTGAAAGCCAGGAGTTTGAGGATCAAATCTGCGAGGTACACTTTAATTGGGGATGATTTGTACAAGCGAGGTTTCTCCCTACCACTGTTAAAATGTTTAGACAATGAAGAGGCTGAATATGTGATGAGAGAAATCCATGAGGGCATTTGCGGGAACCATACAGGGGGACAAGCTATGGCGTTCAAAATTATTAGGCAAGGGTACTTTTGGCCTACCTTGAAGAAGGACGCGATTGAGTTTGTAAAGACATGCGACAAATGTCAAAGGTTCGCCCTGATCATGAGGAACCCTCCCGAAGAGCTGGCTTCAGTGATGAGCCCATGGCCATTCGCTAAATGGGGAGTAGATCTGATCGGGCCATTACCAACGGCAAAAGGGGGAAACAGGTTTGCTATAGTTGCAGTGGATTATTTTACAAAATGGGTAGAAGCTGAACCGCTGGTCAAAATTACGGAGCAGAAAACTACAAACTTTATATGGAAGTCAATCATTTGTAGGTTCGGAATCCCACAATCCATTGTGACATACAACGGGAAACAGTTCGACAACGAAATGTTTAAATCTTTTTGTGAAGGGCTGGGCAACAGGAAGCATTTCTCTACTCCGAACCATCCTCAGTCCAACGGGAAAGTTGAAGCGGTGAAAAAAATTATCAAGCATAATCTGAAAACCAGACTCGAAAACCTGAAAGGAACGTGGGCGGAAGAACTACCCGGGGTATTGTGGTCCTACCGGATAACCCACAGGACATCAACAAGAGAGACCGCGTTCACTTCGGCCTTCGGGACAAAAGCTGTAATCCCGATAGAGGTGGGTATGTCATCGTTTCGGGTCACTCACTTCAATGAGAAAGATAACAATGATGCCCTCACTGCTGAATTGGACCTTACAGAGGAGAAGCGATTACAAGCATAGGTTAGGAATGCAATATACAAGCAAAGGAGTGCGAGGTATTACAATGCCAGGGTGAGGTCGAGAAAGTTCCAAATGAGGGATCTGGTGTTAAGAAAGACGACCACGACGCGTGAACCTCTGGGACCAAACTGGGGAGGTCCGTATAGAATCAAGAAGGCTGTGAGCAATGGATCTTATGAACTAGAGACACTTGACGGAATTCAGCTTCAACACCCCTGGAACGCAGAACACTTGAAGAAATATTTCCAATAGGACAGGATGTGAAATGGAAGGTGAATATTTTTCGATGTCAACCGAAATGTAATCATATGAATGAAAAGATTAATGTTTCAAAGTATGCAAACCTGAATGGATGTTTACAAAACGAAGACCTTAGTTGATGATCCGTAAGTACCTATAAGGCAGTATATCATCAATATTACAAGGCAATCCATCTAAAATGTGAGAATGACCTCCCTGAGAGGCAGAACAAAGACCTTAATTGATGATCCGTAAGTACCTATAAGGCAGGATATCATCAACATTACAAGGCAATCCGTCTAAAAGACGAGAAATACCTCCCTAAGAGGCAGAACAAAGACCTTAGTTGATGATCCGTAAGTACCTATAAGGCAGGACATCATCAACATTACAAGGCAATCCGTCTTAAAGGCGGGAAAGACCTCCCTGAGAGGCAAAACAAAGACCTTAGTTGATTATCCGTAAGTACCTATAAGGCAGGACATCATCAACATTATAAGGCAATCCGTCTCAAAGGCGAGAAAGACCTCCTTGAGAGGCAAAACAAAGACCTTAGTCGATGATCTGTAAGCGCATGTAAGGCAGGACATCATCAACATGACAAGGCAGTCTATGAAGATGAAGTACGCCCCCACGAGAGACCGAGGTGACAAATGACCGACCTCCATTCCACAAACGAGGTGTTCTGGTGAATAAATACCGAGGTGACAAATGACCGACCTCCATTCTACAGACAAGGTGGTTTGGTGAGAATGTACCGAGCTGAATATTTACCAACTTATAATTCACCTCTGCATATTATTTGGAGTGAATTGACGTTTGAAAATTGCTTAGGTGTTCACTTCTTTTATAATTCACCTCTGCATTTTATTTTGAGTGAATTGACTTTTGAAAATTGCTTAAGTGTTCACTGCGTTTATAATTCACCTCTGTATTTTATTTGGAGTGAATTGACGTTTGAAAATTGCTTAAGTGTTCACTTCGTTTATAATTCACCTCTGCATTTTATTTGGAATGAATTGACGCTTGAAAATTGCTTAAGTGTTCACTTCGTTTATAATTCACCTCTGCATTTTATTTGGAGTGAATTGACGTTTGAAAATTGCTTAAGTTCACTTCGTTTATAATTCACCTCTGCATTTTATTTGGAGTGAATTGACGTTTGAAAATTGCTTAAGTGTTCACTTCGTTTATAATTCACCTCTGCATATTATTTGGAGTGAATTGACGTTTGAAAATTGGTTAAGTGTTCACTTCATTTATAATTCACCTCTGCATTTTATTTGGAGTGAATTGAAGATTTGCACTTGTTCAGAGTGTCTCGTTCATATGATAAGTCTTAGCCACAATAATAATCTTCTTCATTGAAAATCAAAAAACTACAAAGGACGAAATAAAATAAAAAAAAGAAAAGCTGCAAACATAGAATTCATTCTAATCCACCACATTGATGGCCTCGTCAACTTCCGGAGGTTGGAGCTCTGGAGCAGGAGAAAAAAGATTCACTTCTTCGTCATCAACCTCGGTTGGCATTAGCTCAAGATATTTCTTGTAAACCAGATCGAGCTTTTCCTTGAGGAATGTGATGTCAACCTCAGGTCGTTTCTGTTCCAGGTCTTCCACTATCTCCTTGAAGGTGAGATAGTAGGTCTCATCAACATCGTGCTCGTACTCGCTGGAGTCTTTGAACTTTTTCACGGCCTCCTTGTAAGCGAGCTGAGCTGCTGCCTCCAATTCTAATTTTTCTTTTTTAAGGTCAGCTTTGATGCAGTTAGCGACCTCTAACTCCTTCAGGAGCACCTCCTTCGAACTTTTCAGTTCGGACACCTCATCCTTCAAGTCTTTTAACTCCTCTTTCAGTGGAATCACCTCCTCCTTAAATAGTTGAAGTTCCTTGTTGGCTTCCTTCAACCTTTCCACCTCCGCCAAAGCATTCTTCAGTTTATCCTCGGCCTCGTTCCTGGCCTTCACCTCGTTTTCAAACATCCCTCTGGCCTCGGTGGCTAGTTTCTTGAACTTGTTGGTGTCACTAGCCACCTCGGACAGCCTAGATTGAGTTCGGGTGAGGTAATTCATAGCTTAGCCGAGGTGCAACATGCTGGTAGCCACCAGGTCATCAACTGGCATATCCTCGCAATATTTTTCATGCCGAGGTGTCCAAGTTTTGGCCGGAATGTCCATCGCCACCTTGGTCCGATCTGGGAGCCTCATCAACCCAATTGAGGTCAAGTTGGCAGCGGAAACGAAGTCCCGGTAAATCTTTGGGCGACTCCCCTTCAGCGAGGTCACCAAATTGGCTCGAACTCTGTCGGTGCCAAGGTAGGAACCTTCAGCAGCATGAATCCCTCGTGAAGATTCCGCCTCGTGGAAAGTTGAAGGAGGAGGAGGAGGAATGACGGTGTCAGGTCTGCCCTTTGGGATTTCAGCCCGTTCATGCTTCTTCTGAGGAGATGGAGGAGGAATCTGACCCTCCTTACGAGGCAGTGAGCCCTTGGCCGCTCTCTTTTGGGCAGCTCGTTTGCGTGCTTCAGCTTTGGCATGGGCCTCTTTCTTTGCCTTCATGGACTCCATCTCTTTTCTGCCTTTTCGAGCTGAAAATCAAACGCAAAAATCTTTTACAAGTATCCAGTTCGTAAATAGCGTGGAATATAAATCTGCTTGATGGATGCTTACATTTCCGAAGTGGAGGATAATAACTTGACGGATCAATGTGAGTCAGACCCGCTTCAAACAAATGCTCCTCGGTCAATAACTCTTTTACTGACCTATCTGGCTCCGGTATGTCTTTTAAAATCACTATCCTTCCAATTATGCCTTCGTCCAACTCCGGTTCCTTCACCTCTGCAAAAAACGGAGTGATTAATATTAGACCTTTTAAATTCGAAGTTATCACGAAATATAACTTACTGATCTTTTCCCTATAATGAACGGGTACGATGTGGCTCATGCCCTCGCTTCGGTAGGGACTCATCTAGTTCCCTCCAACGAAAAACCACTTCTCCTTCCACCAACGGACTGAATCAGGCAGGTCTACTAGAAGTTTTTTCCCTTCAAAGACCGACCTCTGCATCTCATAGAACCACCCCGTCCGTTTACCATCAGCCTGTAATTGGTAGGCAAAATGGAATTCGTCAATGGAGGGGTCGCCATATCCCATTTGATTGTAATGGGATATAAAACCTAAGATATGTCTCCACCCATTGGGGTGGATCTGAGTTGGCGCGACCCCCCAAATGCGGAGGAAGTCGGTAATTATGAAGGGAAGAGGAAAGCGTAGACCGGCCTTTAGGATCTGATAGTTTGCGGCCACGCAGCCGCGAGGTGGATGCTCGGCTCGTTCAAAACTCTCAGGGAGGATGAAATGCACATAGCCCGGGATTCTATATTTGTTTTTCCACATGGCCAGTTCATTTTCAGTGACACTAGAATGGAAGTGTTTACAAGCGAAGTCCGAACTATAGCTGGTACAAGGGTCAGGTCGGGTGAAGGAGGCGCAAGAAGGGTGTCGGAACGAACTGGGTGAAATAGTTCGAGAAGCGGGGACTATTGTTAACGGGAGAGGCTGAGCGGTTTCCCCTTCCTCCACATCATCTCGAAATAAACACTGAGTTTCCACGCTTTCGTTCCAAGACACGGTAGGTCCCCCAGTACTACCTACACCAGCCGACCTCACGCCACATTCGCTAGAGCTCAAGTCCCCACTCATTTATATAAAAAGCAAACAAATGTTAAATGATAAATAAATGATCCTCACCTCGGATTTAAAAACGAACAGAAAAGAAGGACGGAACAGAAAACGACCTTGCAGGAATTGGGAGAGAGTCAAGGAAAAATCGTGGAAATAGGTGGCAAATGAACCCTTATATAGGAAAGGAAGAGAGAGAATTGGGCGGCTGTAATTATGACAAGACGCGTTGTCATAATGATGGCGGCTACGCGTGATCCGAGACCTGACACGCCAATCAAATAATGACGCGTGGCTAGGTTACACAATTAATGGAACGAACGCCGATGTTAAAATTTTCGATAAGGGATTGAATTTCTAGATCCGCTCTCATAATTTCGAACTGATCTAGAGGGGACATTTGTTATATACCGATATGAGGTGGAAAATAAATCAAGCAGTCAAATAGTCAATGGCCAAATAGTTGCCACAAATTGATGAAACGGCCGATGATGTTTTGAATCACGATCTCAATGTCCTTTATCACGACCGATGTGGTATACCACGACCGAGGTGGTGTCATATCCGAGGTGATTTGTGTATACGAGGTGAAATATCGTGACCGATGTTAATTGTTCGAGCCAATCTGAATTGTGTTATCCGAGGTGAATTGTGGACCGAGGTGATTCATGCCAGCGATGTGAATTCGTGAGACCGAGGTGATTTGTTCGACCGAGGTGAAGTGTGCGAGCCGACCTCAATGGCGGAAGACGAAGACGATGTGGGAGTAGGTAGTATTGTCAAATCAGCCGTATTATATGTCAGTAATCAACATTATTTGTAATATGTCAGAATAATCATTTGATGTATGTCTGTAAGAAGGGTCAATCACCCTTTTCAGTCACTCCCTGCAGAAGTGATATGTTGTAATGATTATATTTAAACTCCTCAACTACTATAAATAGGAGGAGTAAATGCTCATCAAGGGGCATGTAATATGAAAAAACCTCTCCAAATTCTTGCTATTTAATTTCGTTAATTCGACCTGGCTATCGGATCGGTATCGAACTAGACGTGAATTTGTGTAACTTTGATCTCAGTTCGCTTCCGATCTGTTACCTTTCCGATTTCCTATAATATCTCGAACTTTATTACAACGACAATCATTTAATTAAAGAGCTGTATACTTAGACAAATTAATCAAAAACATACAATCTAACTACCAATTTGAGAGATCATACCACTTTTATTTGTTGACAAAAATAGACGTCAACAGTTACTAAGTAGGTGTGGATAAAAAAATCGGAATCGAGAGAATCGAATCGCAACCAAGCAAAAAAAAAAAAAAAAAATCAAAACTGGTCGATTCTTTAGGAGAATTGAGAACCGAAATCGAAAAATGTAGAACCGAAAACAGATCGGTAAATCGAATCGAGAACCGAACATTCTTAATTTAAAAATTAAGTCCACGTTACACTTTTGACATTTTCTGTGTTGATTTACATGATAGAGTATACAAATTTAGTTTACTTAAATGTATTATGATAATTATTGAATTGTTCATATCATATTGCATCTTACATGAAATTCTTTGCTCCAATTTTAGAAAATTGGATGTCTGGTTTGTCTCTCGCACTGATTCAGCGCATTTTTTTGGTGTATTTACATTGACGTCTAAGATAAGAGTTCATTAGAAATCGTTTGTTATCTTCGAAGTATACTTAGGTTCAAATGACATTAATGATTTTATGTTATAGTAATGTTGTCTATATGCCATCATTTGCATTTTTTTTAGTCCGGATGATTCGAGCATTCAGGCATAAGCAGTAGGTAGAATAACAGAAGATGAAGATCCTACATTTTTAGTTGCTACTGGAATTATACAAAATATTATAACTGTATTTTACTACATGGATGGATTCATTTGAGAAATTTTGAGTTAACACTTATTTGTTTTTTGCACACATTTCCACGTTTGCTCAAAGTTGAGTTTTTTAATAAAAGAACTGAACAAAAAACTGAAAAATAATCGAAATCAAAATCATTCGATTCTTGAGTTTTGAGAACCAGAACTGAAATGCACACCCACTAAGGACTGGATATAATTTAAATTTCTTATTTATATCTAATTACGAATTATTTAAAATATGAAAATAAAATAAAAGATTCGGAACAAGTTCGAAAAATCCGAAGAGAGGATCATATTCCCTATCACTCGAGACGGGAATGTTATCATCCCTAAATCATGGCGCATTAAGGTGACAATAAGCCTCTTAATTTATTGTCCAATGTATTAAAAACTATTACAGTTAGGTGGACAATTTACCGGGTATCCAACTGACGCCAATAAATTGATCTCTACGAATTATGAATAGAATTGCTCGAATAATAATTTATGGAAGATTGTTGTTGTTTAATCTCACGTGTGACAATTACTATGTTGGATGACATTTAATGATGAGTCAATAAAATGTTTCACATAGGAGTGAGCATTTTTTCCCGGAATCGGTAGAATCGGATCGCAATCGATTGTAATCGGTCGGTCCGGATCGGGTTCGACCAAAGAATAAATCAATTTTGAGACTTATTGGTGTGTTCTGGTTCGGTTCTCGGTTCTTTTTGTAGAACCGAAATTTAATTCGGTTTTCAAGTTGGTTGTTTAATTTTATTTTATTTTTGGTAAAATATTAAAAGATCAAGATTCACGTCTTCTGTCTTCCTCCAATTTAGGGTCTTGATTCATTCTACTTCTTAATTTCTTTAATTATTTTTTAGTTTCTTATAATCAAATTAATTAACCTATTACTTATCAATTCTCAAATACCAATTACCAAACTAAGTCCGTCGGCACTCCCTAATTATTTTTTTAATTACCAAATACCAATTCCTTAATTTCTTTAATTATTTATTAGTTTCTTTAATTATTTCTTAGTCTATACATGCGTGATTTTCTATTTTACTTTTAATCTTTGTAGTTTATAAAGTGGATGTAATATGACGTGTCACTTTTTTGATATTATGTCATTGCGTGTTTAGATTAAAAGTGTATGTAGCTTTCATTCTCAGTCACAAGCAACTTCTAATTTTTAATACTAAAAAATATTTTATTTTTGTATAAAAAAAGAGACATTTTATTTTAATATTTTCAATATAAAGAACATGACCGAATCAAACCGAAATCAATTGGTTCGATTCCGATTCGGTTTCATAATCAAATTCGGAACCAATGGTTCCATTACTAAGATTCTCGTTGATACTTGTTTCGATTGGATTTTTTTAAGAATCGGATCGACCTGGATCGCGCCCATACCTAGTTTCACATCATGAACTTAGGTGGTAGTGGAATCCCCTAATTTATTGTTGAATGCGTTGAAATATATCAAAATCCTATTGGTCAATGAATTAAGGGACCCACTAACATTAATAATCTTTATTAATGATGAAATATTACTCGAATATGAATTTGTGAAAGAGTAATATTATTAAAATCCCCGAATAATGATAGCTATGTGACAGACAATGAAAAGTAAATAAAACAGGTATCATATACTGACTTACCATTTCATGACCTGTTAATTAGATGGTTGTGAGTCCCTTAATTTATTGTCTGCACTGAAATATATCATAATTGTTTTGGTCAATTAATCAAATGACCAACTAGCATCAATAATAAAACCAAGGTTGAACTCCAACCTTAGAAGTCCATATAGCCCTATCTTGAAGATTTATAGATGATATAAATTATGAAATGTGCATCGGTAAAGTGGGATCGAGAGCTTGTTGTTTAACTGCGCTTGTAAGAAGCCTCATCCTTATCTTTGGTTGGATTCGAACTTTCACCCTACAACTGTCAATTCAGCTGAAATTTCTCATTCTCACATTTCAAAAAATAAATAAATAAATAAGAGCAATATATTTATTTACCTTCATGATTGATGATCAACATATTATGTAGCAACAATTGATAAGGCTAGGGTTCATAACTTGAACTTACCATATCATGACATGTCATATGGACGTGGAATCACTCGTCGGATAAATAACATTATTCTTTGTGGAATGAAAGTTTGGGTTATTTTCAAAATTAATTAAAGCCCTCATACAAATAATAATTGAATTTTTTTGGCCCCATTTTCACCAAAATAATTAATTTTTTTACTCTCTCTCTCTCTCTCTCTCTCTCATTTCCAAATTTTTCTCATACATATTCCTTATTTATAAAATTTTTTTATGGCATGCAATCACTTTACTAGGTATTAATGATTTTAACAATCTCTTTTTTTTTTTTTTTTTTTTTTTTTTTTTTTTAACAATGATTTTAACAATCTTTTGAGCTAGAGAAAATCCTATCGAGATTTTACACATCTTATTCTTTAATCCTTCTAGTATGAAAAGGTCACAAAATTATATATTCCTCATACATTCAAGAGAAACAAATTATCACCACTGATGGCGAAACTATTGACATCTTGTTTGTTCGTAATTGTCTTTCTTACTCTCCTTGACGGTATTATTACATGCATTCAACTAGTTTCTTTATTTTTTCCTTTACACAATGTGACTAATTATTGAAAAAAAAAAAAAATTAAATTGATTTTTACCGTTAGCTGTATTGTTATCAATATTATTATGAATATAATTGTTACCCAAGACGGAATTTAATTTAGTATTATTTATATTCTACAGATTACAGAGTTTATGCTGTCACTTATGATCATAGATTCAATAGCAAGGCAGGCTACCCTTTCTTTTAACATTTTTTTTTTTTTTTTTTATCTGAAGAAGTCACATTGAAAATATTGAAAAACTATTTTTTTTTTTTTTTTTTTTTTTTTTTTGGTGACAGTGTTTGGCAAAGCCAGAAGAAGCTGATTATGGTGGAGGGATAGTTGTAAATCCGGAACTGAATTACGGGTTAAAAGGTTGGACAACATTCAGCGATGCGAAAGTCAAACATCAAGAATCCGAGGATGGTAACAAGTACATAGTTGTCTCCAACAGAAATGGAACTTTCGATTCTTTTACTCAAAAATTTAATTTGGAGAAGGATAAACTATATGTTTTCTCCGGTACGTATCTATTGCTTCATATTTTTATTAATCACATTCTTAATGAAAATCACATTTTATGTTCACTTATAAATTCTTAACCTCAAGACATAATTTCTTTTTTTTTTTTTTTTTTTGACTAAATGTCCAGTCACATTTTAGGTTTGGGTTTTATTTCCTTCTCCTAAAATTTTACTTTTCAAAAAGTCAAAAACCCGCATTTTGTAGAATCCACAAATATTACTGAGATATTATGTACATAGGCATATAGCTTAAGCGAACCATGCTATATATTGATTTGTAGCTTGGTTACGGGTAAGCCAAGGGAAAGCTCACATATCTGCTATGTTCAAAACACAAACTGGCTATGAAACTGCTGGATGGACCATGGCTCAAAAGGGTTGTTGGTCTATGCTTAAGGGTGGCATTGTTGTGAATTCTTCTACACCTGCCTACCTCTATTTTGAGGTAACAAGTTACGCTACCTCCACCCTTGCCCTCATGTTTTTTGGGCCGTGTTTAGAAAAAAAATGTTCATAAATTTTGTTTACAAACAAACAGTCTCATTGGACAAATTTTTTGAAAAATCAACAATTTAGATTGTTCAAATATTTTCGTCCACCACTTTTTACTTTCCAAAAAATGGATCAACTAAATATTTATAAACAACCGTTTATAAACGATTTACCGAACAGTGAATTTTCAGAATTCACATTTTCATTGTCTTTTATATATATTTTTCCTTTTTCTATTCTGTCAGACCGAAGACACATCAGTTGATGTTATGGCAGATAGTATTTCGTTGCAACCATTTACACATGAAGAATGGAATTCTCATCGAGATCAAAACATTGAAAAGGTAGATGTATATGTGTGAGGGTTTTCATGTGTTTGTTTGATTTAAATTTTTTTTAACAAAAAAAAAAAAAAACACAGATTCGCAAGAGCAAGGTGAAATTTCTAGCTGTTGATCAACACGGCCAACCACTAGCCAATGCAACCATCTCCATCAAGCAAATTCGACGGGGTTTCCCCTTCGGTTGCGCGATAAACCAGAATATCCTATCAAACACCGCGTACCAAAACTGGTTCCTGCCCAAGTTCAAATACACAGTTTTCGAGAACGAAATGAAGTGGTACGCCACTGAAAGTTCCCGTGGCCAGGTAAACTACAACACTGCTGATGCCTTGCTCAAGTTCGCCAAAACACACAATATGCAAGTACGAGGTCATAATGTTTTCTGGGATGATCCGAGATACCAACCTAATTGGGTAGGGGGACTTTCCAAAAATGACCTAATGAATGCCACGGAACAAAGGGTAATTTCTATAGTAAAACGATATCTAGGACAGTTGATCCATTGGGATGTTGTGAATGAAAATTTGCATTTTTCGTTCTACGAATCCAAGCTCGGAGGGACATTTTCGACTTCTTTTTACGGGAAGGCAAACAAGATTGATCAGAGAACAACTCCATTTTTGAATGACTATAACACGATCGAGGAGAGCGGAGACGGTGCGGTCTCACCGGCTAAGTATCTGCAGAAAATTAATCAACTTAGACAAGAAGGTTACAAGGGTCCTTTGGGGATTGGATTGGAAGGTCATTTTAGAATTGCAAATCTTCCTTACATACGAGCTTCACTCGATCAACTTGCTTCAGCAGAACTGCCCATTTGGATTACTGAGTTAGATGTTCAATCCGGACCTAACCAGGTAACTCTTTATTACAAATCTTTGTGTTGAGACACGAGCCTCATGGCACATCTCAACTGGCAAATGTGGGTTCCACAAATGCTGGTAGAGTAAAGGTCACAGGTTCGAATCCTCATGTATTCGAATTTACTAGACACTTTGTCTGTCACGACCCGTTTCAGATCACCCTACTGGACCTGAAACGTGACGTGCGCCGATGACAAGTGTCAACTAGATGTTGGACCCACCACCGAGGCAACCTTGAATTTTCTTCGACTTTCAATATTTCCTTTTTCATAATTTTGATCCCATAGAAATTTATAAAATTTTGACAAAGTCTCCTCTATAATTTTGACTTAACCAACCTATAAAACAATGACAAATCCTCAAGCATGCAATCATAAATAATTATATCACTTTCCAAATCTTCCAAGCAAGATATTTGACATAATAAAATAACCACAATTCTTAATCCACTTCTTTACATATATACAATCCATAATACATCATCACCAAACACATTCCCGACAAAGTATATAACTTATATAGGATAACTGCATAACCCAATGTACCTTCCTAGAATGTGACTTCTAAGAGCTTACCAAAATAACTCATACAAATGACAATGTTACGAAGCTCCTCGAGAGTTGCAAAGCTCCTTCGATGCTGCTGAAACTCTTATTTTTCTTCTTATATTGTAAAGGTAGGGAAAAACATGAGTTTGTGACTCGGTGAGTGGAATTTCTGAAATAAATGTGTTTTATAAACCATTTCTGAAAACATAATTTATTTCATAAGCTTTTGCCACTTTAAATCAAATCATACATGCTAAGAATAATCATAAAGATCGTGAAATAATCATCTGTGGCATAACTTATAAACACTAATATATAAGAAAATCACACCAAAGGTACCCAACTAAATCATCTGAAATCTGTATCTAGTCATACACGAATATACTACTGAGCACCTCCTAACCGGCCCAAAGCCCCTCTGGGTACAAAAGTGGGTCTCAGAGACCTCATATATACACCCTTATACATTGGCCATAGGCCCCCTCCGTGCATAAGAGTGAATCTTAAGATCATCTGAACACGGGTCATAGGCCCCCTCAGTGACAGAACCTTAAGATCTCAAATAATATCCGCTAGTACACGGGCCCAAGGCCCCCTCCATGCACTAACAGAAGAACAGATAACCACATCGGATACTTCCGGTGGTTTTGAAATCATACATACCAACTTAACTAATCATGATCGTAAAATATGGTAAAAAGAGTCATCATGATAAACAAACTTAATTTTAAAACATTTGTTTTGATAATCATGCTAAAAACAATTAATTTAAAAATTATTGGTAACTTGTAGAAAATCATTGTGAATAGAAAGCTTGAATAACGTGAATTCTTTTAAGTTTTTAAAAGAATAACTTTTCCACTCACAGAGCTATCAATTGGAATCTGGCTGGGCCATAGGCCTGGTCCAATCTCCACAACATCTCCTGAAATAACAATATAAATTTCTTGTATCAAAACCAATCATATCTAACCATTTAAAAATCAACTAATAATAACTTAATTCTTTTACATTCTTCTCCTTGCTAGAATTAAGAAAGTATATAATTTATGCTTTTCTTTTCTATCAAAATTCATAATTCTCAAATCATGATTAATAATTATAAAATCCAACCAAGCTCTCTTTTAGTCATTATTCCCCATTTTTCATTCAATCACATGTCCTTACTTATTAAATTCTCAGCATACTTCAAGATTGGCACATATAAAAGATTATATCATTAGAAAATATACTCATTTGATTTCATATATTAATGACTCATTTCCATAATCAAAAGCATGAGATTAGGCACAATTATCATATAATGTCATTTCCTATCACAACCCCTTTTCTTCTTATTTAATCTTAATACTTAATCCACACTTTTATATATATATATCAAATCAAGTATTTAGAATTACATAATCATACCAAAATCAAAGTTCAAAGCACTAGTTTCAACACACATTCCATAAATAAATCAATTTAACCATCAAAATCCACATACACAACTTCCTTGCAATCTATTTAACTTATTACCTCATATCCATGTCAATAAAGCTTAATACCAGCTAAACTTCAAATTTAAGCTAATAATCCATAAACCCTAGAAATTAAATTAAAATATTTCTACTTATCTCTTTGAAATAATGAGAAAAAAGAGAACCAATAACTAAGCTCCATAAATTTCATTAGCTTCTTTACGTTTTTCTTTGCTTTTCTCCATGTTTTTTTTTTTCATCTTGGGTCTCTCGAAGCCTCCCTGTTCTTCTCCACGGATCCCCCAAGAAAATGGACTCTTATTCCTTATTTAGTGGACAAAATAAAGTGTAATAACAAGCCAAATCCCCAAACTTTCATATATAATAAGATTTAGTCCTTAAAATCTCAATAATAAGAAACTAAATCCTTAAATTCCTCATTTATTATCTCTGCTCCTCAATTATATGAAATTACAAAATAAACCCCATAAAAATCATTTGTTCAATTTAAATCCTTATTTAACTTTGAATTGACTAGTAAAAGTTTGACTTGGAGAAATAACAAATGGGTTATTACATTGTCAGTCCAGTAGTGTGGTACCAAGACTTTGGTCAACTTGAGGTATAATCTATAATTTACATTTTCTATCAATCCTCAAGAATGGGAGGTGGGGGCGTCTAAGGTTGGTGTTCAACCTTATGTTGAGACAGAAAATGTAGAAATATTTACTGTTGATTATTTGGGCAGGCGAGATACTTGGAGCAGATTATAAGGGAGGTTCTTGCACACAGAGGTGTAGAAGGGATAATAATATGGGCAGCATGGAGTCCAAATGGATGCTACAGAATGTGTTTAACAGACAACAATTTCAAAAACTTGGAAACTGGGAACGTTGTCGACAAAATTTTGTCTGAAATTGGACATGTTGCAGGTCTAAATGGAACCACAGACTCTAATGGTTACTTTGAGACATCACTATTTCATGGAGTCTATGAAGCCCAAATCGATCATCCAACAGCACTGTCAGAATCTTACAACGTAAAACGGTTTAAGGTGGCATCGATGGACATAGATCCGAAGGTAACAATGCTGTTCAAAATCCGGGAATAAAGAGTCGATGGCAGATTTAATAGCTAGAACAAAGAAACATTAGTCATGTATTTTTCTCTGATCAATTTTACGTCAATTTTATCATTTAGATGGTTAAATTGTCGAAAAATTGTTCATATTGGTATGATTCAATTATTGCCCGTAAAGGAGATCTCCATGTGAGTTCTCAACAAATACTGTACTCATTTGTTGCTTGACGGGCAATAAATCTGGACTGCTATAATATAATCCAAAGTCTAGAAAATGAAATGCTACAGTTACTCATAGTTTTAAAAGTTATGTTGCATTTAATTTTAATTAGTTAGTAGCGTGTGTGTTGTACGTACGTGGCTTTGTAATGATATTATGAAATATATTTAAATGTCTTGAATTGAATATATTCTTAATACATATCAACTATTTTTAATATATTTTTTTAAAAAAATTGTATAAATTGAACGTATTTACATATTGATTATCTATTAGATTAATATCGAGTTAGTATTTTCGTCAAACAACAACTGAAAAAGAGATCAAACTTGTTAACAAGTTGAAGTTGATTGACTTAATTTCATTAAATTGATGTTTAAAGCTTGGGCTTGCACGTTAAGGTGAAACAAGATCATATAGTACATATATAGCTTTAACATATTTATTTTTTTTAAACTATTGTCAACTAATTAAACGATGCTTTTAATTTATTACTTCCTCAAATACTTGTTGTCTGCAATTTTTATAAATAATTAAAATCGAGACTTGAATCCAAAAAATATAACTACTCTAAAAAAATATTGAAATACTTAAAAGCACGTATATTAACTGTCTTAGCTACTAAAACAACAAGTTACGCACACACACACACACACATCATGAGTCCCAATGTCTATTAAAAATCACTAAATATGAATATGTAGATTGTGATATTTTACCTTAAAATACAGATGAATTCGGAAGAAATTAATAATAAATAACAAAACGACATCACATTTATTAGACATATTAGTAAAATATATTGTGGTCAATATTTATTAGTTACGTCGTTTTCTTTATAAAACGAGACAATTACATGCATAAATAAGTATGAAATTTATTTTTAATTATAAAATGATATAATCAAAATAAAATTAATTGAAGGATAAATAAGAAATTATAAATTATTTTGGATAGTAAGATCCAAAATATTTCTTCATTCAAGTTATTTTAGAGGTAGTATATATATAAATATAGATTAATGAAAGCTGAAGAGATAACGATCATTATTAAATTAGAAAAATTATTTTTAATTATAAAATGTTATAATTAAAATAAAATAATTGAAGGATAAATCGAGAGTATTATGATCCAAATATTTCTCCGTTCAAGTTATTTTAAAAGTAGTATAGATATAAATATATATCAATGAAATTTGAAGAGAACATTAATTATAATATATAATAATTAAAATAAGATTAATTGAAATTACAAATAAGAAATTGTAAATTATTGTTGAGATGTATTATCGTCCAAAAAAATTTCTTGCTTTAAGGAACATTTAGAAGTAATATGTGTGCGCGCGCACGTGCTGAAATATCCCATTTATATATGTATGGTAAATATTTCTTAAAATAAGATCAAGAATTTAAGAGAATTCAGCCATTTAGTAAAAAGGTTGAACAGCAACCTTAACGGTCCCACTGTCCTACTCTTAGAGCTTTGTGAATGATGTAAATCGAATAATGTGTCTCAGTTAGTCAAGGTCTGAAGCTTGACAATTGATTTCCACCACAAGGAGGTCAAATCCAAAGCGTTGCTGTCAGGATTCAAACCCACACCCTGTGGCTGTTAGCGCGCTTGATTTTTTATCCCTTTAACCTTTACCAACTGAGCTATTTCTTGGGGGAACGAATTCAGTCATTTAGTAGGGGTGGGCAGATGGTGTGTCGATCGGAGTATCTTAAGAATCGAAAAGTGAAAATGGAACCATTGGTTGACACTAACAAAAGAAATTTGGTTGGACCAAAACACATCAATTTTGGTCTATAATAAATTTTACGTGAAATCATTACGTAGATGTTGTTATTCAATCATGATTTATATTTTAGACAATAAAATTCTCATTATAATGAATAGATATGATTTTATATAAATTACAATTTTATGGAGATTCTTTTAAAAATATCGTTGGAACTGAATCATAATCTGTTATTACCTAGAAATCAAACAAATTTCAATTGGAATTGACCGAACCAGCCGCATGGTTCCGTTTCAGGTTGGGTGGTTCCGAATGAAAATTAGGGGTGGACGTGGTTCGATTTGATTTGGTTCTAGTTCTAGAAGAATTAAATTCAAACCATAAATCGATAATTTTTTAATAAGGGAAATTGACATTTTTTAAAGATATGGAACCAAACCGGAATCAAACCTCTCGATTCTGGTTTGGTCTGGTTTGATTTGGTTCTGAAACCATTACTTAGATTTTTAAATAATAAATGAAAATTAAAACATGTTTATATCTGCTTCTTCATTAAAATCCATCTACATCATTACTAAATAAAAAATGAAATTTTTAGTTAACAATACAAAAATTTTTAAAAAGTAACATGTTATTCTAAGTCAAGAAAGAAGAAACTCGCCTAAAGGAAGCTTGTCGACTTGTCGAAACTTAAAGATCGAACATAAAGACAGTTTAGACTTATAGTTACAGGTTATAATGAAGTTCTGACTCTCATTCTACCGTGATGCCATATGAGGTATGGATGAAATTTGCAATTTGAGTTTGGATTAACTCTTGAAAATTGACGAATTAGCTGAGGTTTATATATACATAAATTTTAAAAAATAAACATCAATACCGTCGATGATGACTAAGGAGTGCAATCATTGCTATGTTATATGAGTGCAAGTAAAGCATATGAATGTGTATCTATAATTGAAAAGAAGATAAATGAATTAGAATTAGAATTTAGATTTAGATTTATGATTAAAATCGTTGTCTAATAGGAAATGAGATAAAATATATGGTTAATAACATTTTTGTACATTTCACATTTATAATTTTATATTTGAATTTTTTGGTGAGATGAATACCCACTAAGATGTAAAAAAATATATATATTTAAAAATTGAGTTTGGTTTTGGTTTTGGTTCTGATTCTTATTCTGGAAAGAGAACCAGAATCAGAACCGAAACTATATGGTTCTTGATTCTAAGAACTAAACCATTATTTTATATATAGAACCGAACCGAATCGCTTGGTTCGGTTCGGTTCGGTTCTGGTCTGATCTGGTTCGATTATTTTATCCACCCTAATTTGTACGAGGCAAAAATGAAAAATATGTTGGAAAATTGTGTTTCCAAATGGTTGTTCAAATATTTAAAGATGATAAGATGAAGTACACAATTGAATCAATACAAAGAGGTATTGATAAGGAAGACAAAAGAATGAGAAAAAACCGGACCAAATACAACTGGTCCGGCCAGAATGAAGAACCACGCGATCGCGTGGTTGGTGGTCCGACGATCGCGTGGTTGAACGGATTTGAATCTGTTCAAAATAAAGAGGCGTCACGCGATCGCGTGAGCCTTGTACCGGCGATCGCGTGGTGGTTCCGAAAGGCACCTTTTGGTGCCTAAGTTGGTTTTTTGCACCAAAAGGTGTCATTTTGTCTAAGAGGTGTGTACTTTCGTAAAAGGTGGATTAATCTCTATATAAAGGATGTTATATTGATAAATTCAATATATATGAAATATGAGGGAGAACATCCATAAAAAATATAAAAGCCATTTTCCACCAAAATCAATACTCATTTTTCAATTGTTTTTTGTTCCTTCTCCATGGATTATTAGTGCTTAATAAATACATGGTTTGAAGGCTTGATTAATCCGCTAAAGCATTTGCTATCTAACCCTTTAAGCATCTCGAACGAGAGGGAGCAAATGTACTTTTAGGACAACGTGTAATCACGTGTTCAAGCCTCTCGTTTGATTCCATAATTCGACGTTATTCCATTCATATCATGATTTCAAGTGGATGTTTCCATGTGTTTTGATTTGTGATTCTTCAAGTGGCATTCGATAATTTCGTCTCCAACCTCTCGAGGTAAGTTCATATTTTTTATAACAATCTAAAAGTACATTTTCGCTAATGGAGTCGAGTTTTTGAGGATCTTGAATCGTGATATTGTGTGTGTTCAATAAATCATAAAACAAATTTTGTAGCGTGATTCACTAGTAGAAAAACGCGAAAAAAAAAGTGTTTAGGCGTCAGTTCGTCGAGAACCGACGCCTATACCCGGTTCAGGAACCGACGCCTGAACCGGAGGTTTACGCGTCGGTTCACCAGAACCGACGCGTAAACCTTAGACTTTACGCGTCAGTTCACCAAGAACCGACGCGTAAAGTCGAACGGTTCGACTTTACGCGTCGGTTCTTGGTGAACCGACGCGTAAAGTCTAAGGTTTACGCGTCGGTTCTGGTGAACCGACGCGTAAACCTCCGTTTCAGGCGTCGGTTCTTCATGAATCGACGCCTGAACCGGGTTTAGGCGTCGTTCTCGACGAACCGACGCCTAAACCTAATATATTTAATTCAAAAATTCGCGCGATTTAACTCCATTCCGCTCATATCTCTCTCTCACTCTCTCTCAACACTTCAACATCGAGCCATCACCACCACCGTGCCTCCACCAACACCACGACGCCACCAACACCGCGACGCCACCACGAACCCGCCTCCATCTCGTAAGAAATTTACTCTTATATGTGTGTGTGCGTGTATGTATATATATATGTGTGTGTGTGTGTGATATGTGTGTGTGCGTGTATGTATATATATGTGTGTGTGTGTGCGTGTGTATGTGTATATATATGTGTGTGTGTGTGTGTGTGTGCGTGTATGTATATATATATATATATATATATATATATATATGTTATAATTTTGGTATTGCAAATAGTTAATTGATATAATTTGAATTATTGGAATTATATTGAAATTATGCATGGAATGTTAGGTTATGAAATCATACTTTGAGCATTTTAGGAATTAAGAATTGATTTTGGATTAATTTTGGAGTGGTTGATGATGTTGAAGTTTGATTTATTGTGTTTGAGTAGTGAATATGTGGAGGTTGAACATTTTTGTTGTATTGTGGCATTTTGATTACAGGTTGGGTAAGTCCAACTTATAGGGGAGACTCTGCCGAAATTACTGTATGATTTTACAAATAAAAAATGAAGATAATAGTAATTATAGGTGATTTTCACTATCATAGAATTAACCATACTAAATAAATAACTAAACAAAATATACAAGTAAAATTATGAAGTATTCAACGTAATAAATTATCGTATGCATGTGATTTCAATTATTAATATATAGTTGGTTCAAGTATATAACTATCATTACAAATATTCACTCAAAAGTAATATTTTTTTAATTATATCTTCGCATATAGGTTATTAGATATGGATCGAGATTGGATGTACGGCAGGCGTAATACACATGAATATTTGAAAGGAGTTGAAGAGTTTATGAAATGTGCGGACGAACATATGAGAGAGAAAGGTTGTAACATCCCAGGTTCAAAAGTCTAAAACCTAGGCATGTTAACTTCCATTCACATTATTTGCGGAATGAAATTATTTACACATCAAAATATTCATTTATCTATTATAAAATTCTTACAAAATTTCGGCAGAGTCTCCTCTATAAATTGGACTTAACCAACCTGTAGAGGGATATCAAAACCATTTTTCAACATAAAACTCAACTCAAATAAAAATCCAATACTCAACATGCAAACTCAATTCTACTTCAAACTCCCACATCACCACACTATTTCAAATTCAATCCCCAAAATCCTCAACACAACATTTTTCATCAATAAGCTTCAATTAAATACAATAAGTGATAATATAACCAATATTAGAAATTCCATAACTAATTTAAACTAATCTCAACCAAACAATTATCAAAATAATGAATTAAGGAATAAATTCAAATGATAACTTTAATAAATTTAACTTTATTAAATAATGTCGACAGCGGGTACTGTCTGAGTCAACCGCCAAATGTTCTCCTCGGATCACCTAACTTTCATCACCTGAAATGTTGGGGAGGGATTGGGGTGAGCTAAAGCTCAGTAAGTAAACTGTATGCATGAATGCATGCTTATAACATGAATGCTTTAAAAATTCCATGTATGTATCCCCATTTACTTTACTTTCCAGAACTTTCAAACTTTTCAAACTTTCACTTAACATTTCAAAACTTTCACTTCATTCCATCGTGAGCTCACTTGGTGTAACTTCTAGTCAATCAGAATACAGTGGGCAATTACTTATTTGGAACCAGATTACATGCGCATTTCCACCGCAAAGCGGTTTAACATTCACTTTCCCACCGCAAAAGCGGTTTAACAGTCCACCGTAAACGGTTGAACATTCCGTCGCAAAGCGACTTAATTCGGGTACGCCGGTCCCCCGCGCCCCATTTCCCACTCGCAACTTTCATGAACTAGAAGTACACCCATTCATTCTTTCAAAAACTTGGGATACATAACTTTTGAACAAACTTGCACCTTGATACATTTCTTTCATTTAAAACATTTGACTTCCCAATTTCGATGTCAATGCATGCTTCATGATGCAATGACATGATAATGTGCATGCTTGAACATTCTTCTCAATAACACATACTTTCATAACGTAAATGAAATTCATCAAGGCAAGTAGATTACAAGGCAGTCATTTACACATTTCACATTTACATTCAACTTCTATAAAATAGGGGGAAGTTTACTTACTTGCAATCCTTAGTAATTTACCGTTTCTGAATTTGCAAGTGGAAGAGTCTCGGATTCCCGTGACGTCAATGTACCAAAATCCTAGTTGTACCCATTCATTTAATAAAATATACTTTTAGTTAAAAAATCACATTTCACTATTCATTTCAATACTAAACAAAAACCTTTCAACTTAACTCAAACGTGACCTCACGTTATGTCCAACACATATAATACCATACTCGAAATAAGAGATAACTCGAAGGCAAAAATTGAAATCTAACTAATCAAATTACACAAAGGTTCAAGCTATGGAATCTTCATCCCAACTTGAATTTCACAAGGACAGTTCCAATTTCATTGCAAATTAGAAAATCTTCTTATCCATTAATTTTAACCTCAAGTAAATATATTTGACTTAAACCAAAATTAACAAAATGATCAAATAACAACTCTAACCATTCTTGAAATTTTCCCCAAATCAGAAAGTTACAAATTTCCACTCATAATTAGGTACTAACAAATCTTAAATTCATACGTTATCCAACTTTACCCAAATTCTAATTATCAAATTCGAAATTAGACTATAACCCAAATTTGAAAATATACAAAATATACATATATATAATCCTCCACAACTCCGAATTTACAGTTATAAATTCAAATCACAGATAAATCTAAAAATCTGAAAATTTATTCAAACAACTTAAGAAATCTGAAATTTACACTTAAGGATGATATTTATACCAATACATACATATATAAACATTATCAAATCTCCAATTGAACATTTAAAATTCGGAATTTAACTACATTTAAATATGAAAATATGAAAAAAATCTTCATATATACACACTCAACATATATACATACATATGCACCTATATACACGTTTGTGCGTTCGAGTGTGTGTAATAGAGTGCGTGAAATCCGTGTGCGTGAGTTTGTGTGTGCGTGTTCCTGTGCGTCGTGTACGCGTTGTCGGGGGAGAAGGAATGAGGGAAGGGAGGGTTACCGGTGAGAGTGAGAGGGGAGGTCGCCGGTGAGGAGCCCGGCAAGTCGAGTGGCGGTGGGGTGCGTGTGAGGAGGGAGAGATGAAGACCGAGAGCGAGACGGGAGGCAGGGATTGAGAGTGACAGTGTCGGGTATGGGAAGGAGGGTTAGGGTTATAAATTCAAAACTTTCGAAAAGTTGCAATTCAGTCCCTCAACTCTCTCCATTTGCAAAATTAAGTCTACAAGTTCTATCTACTCTCCAAATGCCACTAAATTTCCCCCCCAACTTTCAATTTAATGTATTTTGGTCATTTACAAATTTAAATAATTTGAAATGGGCATCCCTAGAAATTAAAATAAACACTTAGACACATAATTGCACGTAAAAATTTATAAACTTTTTAATTGGTACATTGAGCGAGACGGCGTCCAAATCCTTCCACTACAAAATAATTCAAATAATTATCAACAATAATAATGTCAATAATGATTAATAGAGACATTAATAGAAAATTACGCGAAATCCATGAAAGCCCGTAAAACGAAAAAAAACGGTATTACAAAGGTGAAGCAATGATTTTGTGTCCTTGTTGTGATTGTAAGAATCTGAGAAAGTTTCGTAGTTTTGAGCAAGTGAAGAGTCATTTGATTCGTCGTGGGTTTAAAGAAGGTTATAAACGATGGATATGGCATAGTGAGAGTATGCTTCCTAGGACATGCACTAGTGACGATGAAGGTGGACTGCAGGAGAATAATTTAGGCAATATTGATGAGAATGATGTGGAAAATGACAATAATGATATGATAGACGAAATGATGCGTGATAAACAAGGGGAATTCATTGAAAAGCCTCATGTGTTCGATAGCTTGTTCAATGATTCTGAGAAGACTTTGTTTCCTGGATGTAGAAAATTCACAAAATTGTCTGCTGTGTTGAAATTGTATAACTTGAAAGCAAATAGTAGGTGGAGTGATAAGAGTTTCACGGCATTACTGGATGTTGCGTGACCATTCTCTCTTGTTAATAGTTAATTTTTTTTTTTTTGTAATTTGAAAAGCACATGTTTGAATTTGTATTTACATGTTCATAATACGTAGGAACCACTGGATGTTGCTAGTGATTTCTCCTCAGAAGAGTACGGTGTACTTATTGGATTCAGTTAGTGCATTTAAGTGTGACTTAGATATCAAGCCGCTATTGAATTCGTAAGTTATGATAATTTTCATGAAATAATTGTGGAGTTGTGGTGAAATTGATTGTGGAGTTGTGGTTTCACTTTGATGAATATATGTTGTGATTGTTGAGAAGTTGTGATAGATTCTATAGCAACGCGTCTATTTACAGGTTGGATAAGTTCAATTTATAGGGGAGACTCTGCCAAAATTTTTATAGAAATATTAGTTTTTGTATTTATTTATTTTGTAACTGGTTCGAATAATTTAATTCAATTTTAGGGCTTTCAAACTATACTGGACACAAGGAGGCATTAGGACAAGAGCCAATACAACGTGGCTAAAAATAAAGGTATGAAAACACATATTTAAAATATATTACAAATCTTTGAATTATTTTCATATTCTATTTAGTGTGATTATTAATGTTTGTTTTCATTGTGAAAATTTCAGTGTCCTCAACAGCCCGAAGGTTCTGAGTGTGGCTACTACGTCATGAAAAATATGTATGAGATAGTCACTGAACACTTTCAGCGTCCGTCGTTGGAAAAGGTATAAGTTATTGAACATGATAATTTTTAATTATTCCTTCATATTTTATTACAAAATAACTGATAATTCATTTTGATTATTTGTAGGCATTTAAAGAGTATTACTCAACGGAGGAAATTGCTGAAATTTAAAACTTATGGGCTAAATACTTCGTCGATAGGTGTGTGTAAATCGACGTGTATTCAAACTTCTATTTACTCAATTACATGTGACATTAACAATCTTGTAAATATAATTATTTCTCATTTATTTAACATTATTTTAATTATGTCGATTATATACATATTTGATGATGTGCATGTGAAAAATGTTCAGTCCACGTTTAGGTGATTGCAGGTCATGATCGACCTGCAGTGATCTGGATCATTGCAGGTGACGTCCAGGTCATTGCAGGTGACATCTAGGTCATTGCAGGCCATGACCTGCAGTGGCCTGGGTCATTGCAGGTCATGACCTGCAGTGGCCTGGGTCATTGTATTTTACTCTATAGGAAAATGAATTTCGTGAAAAAAAAAAAAAAAAAAAAAAAAAAAAAAAATTTAGGCGTCGGTTGTAATCCAAAACCGACGCCTAAAGTGTACTTTAGGCGTCGGTTGTAAACCAAAACCGACGCCTAAAAAAAAAAATTTTTTTTCTTCCACTATACGCGTCGGTTTATTAACAACCGACTCGTAAAGATAGCATTTACGCGTCGTTTTACAACCGACGCGTAAAGTCTTTACTTTACGCGTCTACTTCATACGCGTCGCCACAAAAATCGACGCCTAATCTCTTAAATAACCGATGCGAAAGACTGTTTCTGTACTAGTGATTGTTTCTTGAAGGCTTCTTTATGTTTGGTTATAACATGCATATTTTGCATGCATCCATAGAAGTATTAAGAAATTTTTTCTTCAATGCATGAGAAATTAAAGATGGTGCTTGATTAACGTTACTGTGCCATAATATATGTAATCATGTTTGTGGCATGATGATGGTGATTAGTGAAAGAAGTAAGAGTTTAATCTTTCATTACATTTATTTTACAAATGATGTGTCTATTCATGAAGAGAAGGCACTATTACAGTTAATTCGTGCCCTTTCAATTTAATTTGATTTCAAAAGGCATGATAAAATGAAAAGGTGTGAACTTGAAAATGTTTATGTTTTTAAATTTTATCATAACCGCATGTAATGTTTCATGAAAGTGTGTAAAAAAAACTCAAGGGAATTGTTATTTTTGTTTTAATCATAATTCTCGTGACAAGTAATGGATTGACATGACATTTTAGATGATTAATTATATATGTTAGATATTTATTCAATACATGAGACCTGTTGGATAAATTATTTTAACTATGTGATCATTCATTGTGGAATTTTTCATGATAGTGAAAATTTGAAAGTATATGCTCTTTCAATAATATTGTTTCCATTTGATTCATTTATGAGAAGTGTATTTCTCTTTTACATTATACAAGTATATTGGTATATGAATCAATTGGACTCTTGAAAATGGCATGAGAATTTTATAACTTGGTAAATAAAATTATGCTTATTTGTGATACCATTTTATTTTATGGAAAATAGAGTTCCTAAAATATTGAGGCATGCAAGTATGAGTATTTGCACAAGTTGCTTTAACAATATTTAATCAAATATTGTGGGGAAAGTAAATATGATAGTTTACTTCAATTATCTCATGACATGTTTGCTAATAATGTTATTAGTATTAATAAAGTGACCATTTTCAATGGTAAATTGGAGACTACCACTTGTATTAGAAATACCCATTGTTGGCTTAAATGTGGTAGTGAAAATCTTGATACTTATTGTTGTATTAAGAAATGTGAAATGGCTCTACAACGAATTATGGAGATGTCATATATTTCTTGTGAAAGCAATGTTGTTTTCCTAATTAAGGAATTATGGGGGTGAGATCAAACTAAGATCAAGAAGATCATTGATAAATATTGATATTTATCATATTGTTTATCTCTTTTGAAATAAAATACTTATATGAAGTATTTTTTATGAATGCATAGAGATGCATAACAATTATTAAAAAATTTGTGAATTTTCATTGAGAATACACGAGATTGGATTTGTCTATACTTATTGTGATTATTACAATGGTTATGTGAAAAGTGATAAATATTTACACAATTGGATGATGAGATCACAAATATGATTTTATCACGATCATTGATTGACATTGATATTTGTTTTGTAAAACAAATTTGCTCATATTAGTCTTTCAATGAGTGAAAGAATTACAAATTTATTTCTTTCAAATGAAGTGAAAAAATTATGAAACTTGTGCTTATTCCAAATATGTGGGGATAAGGCGTGTTACAAAAGAAAATTATATTGTGCTCATAGTGGAGACAATAATCTTTTGCAAATATCAATAAAACAATTGAGGTTTTATTACAAATTGTTTCTTTCAAATTGAGTTGAAATATTATACATAAAAGTTGAATTTAGCCTAAAATGTGGAGTGACATTTTGGCAAAAGATTCAAATTATAATTTCCGAAATTAGTGAAATTATATTGTGATTGTGATCAAATATCCTAGCAGAAACTTTGACAAGTTTAAAGGATATTAAAATGCAAACAAGTGATTAAGTTGGATCACATAAACAAAATTATCTATACTTCTAAAAGAGAGAAGTATAAATTAAAAAAGTGATAGAGTCACTTTATGTATTTGACAATATTGTTGTCAGTTGAAGAAGTGATTAAGTGTAATCACTAAAATACATTTGACAAAAAGTATTCTTTTTGCGAAAAAGAATATTGAAATTAATTTTGTTATACCTCAAATGTGGGGGTAATATGATTAAGTCCTAAAAGTGACTTTTTAAAGTTGTGAGGGGATGGATACAAGCAATGGAGGAAGAAAAATCATGGAGTGCAGTGACAAAGGTAAGTAAGTTGTTATGAATTATAAATTTATATAATATATTCTATGCATGGAATGCATGTCAAATTTACAATATAGAATACTATATTGTTATACCTTATTTTGACATATAACATATCATTGAAATTGAATTTAGTTATTAACTACCATATTTAATAATATTGTTGGTGTATTGATTATGTGAGAATCCATCTTGATTATTGCATATCGCTTATTGAAATTTATGAAATTAGAGTTTCATGAATGCATGAGATTTTAATAACCTTAGTGGTTTCCTTAAATTCTCATTTTTGATAAGTATGTTACTCTTTATAATAACATGATATAAATGTCGAATCATATAAATTCCATTTGCTTGTACTCTTTGAGGAATAAATATATGCTACATTTATTCATAGTATAAATTGCTATATGCTAAATTGATTTGGTATATGAGATAATTATAAGGCATTGATATGAGGCAAATGATAAACATTTATCACGATACAATAAATTATTTTTGTCTTAAAACATGTGAATCATTTGCAAATACTTATATGAAGTATTTATTATCAATTTGTCTTATTTGAGAAATTTGAACGAATAGAAATTTATTTACTCTACATAAATACATTTTATGAAATTTTTGTTCAAATTTGTTATCATCTTATTTCATACTATTGTGTATAAACAAGTTTGATTATTATATAATTTGAGAAAGTATGCAAGATGATATGATAGAATGAGTCTATCTAATTGATATTGATATCAATGGTTGATATCATATGTGAAAAGCATTATTACTAATGGAGAGTAATAATATGAAACATACAAGTGAATATGGATTATTGTTGAACATTGTGGTTTACAAAGAGAATCATTCACTTAAATGAAATTGAGAAATTTGAAGATTATCCCAAAGTGTGGGGGTAACACTCAAACAAATATTGTAAAATATTTATTGTACTCATTGAGGAGACAATTAAATTATTGATAGAACAATTGTGTTCATGGAATTACGATTCTATTTCTTTCAATTGAGTGAAAGAATTGCGAAAAACAATTTATTTTATGAAGTAAATAAATTGTAATCTAAAGTTAGATTCTTTCATTGAGTGAAAGAATAATTTTTGAGTATACCCTATAAGTGTGGGGGTAGTACAACTAAACTTTAAATAAAGTTTAAAGTGATATTATTTTGAAGTCTATAAAGTGCACAAAATAGACTACAAAATATTGTGAAATATTTGACAAGTGTTGTCAAATAATTGAGAAGTGATCACATTTAAATATTCTAAAGAAGTCTAGACATAAATTGAATCAAAGAGTGATTCAATAACTTGTGAAAAAGTTAAGTTAAAACTTGACTTTATATCTTATGTAAAATCATAAGAACATAATTGAGTAGGATGAGGTGAAACTCCTTTATAAAAGATCCGCCAATGACGGCAACCCTACCTGTCATTACGAAATGAGTAATTCACGGGTTCAAAGGGTAATAACAAGTCATTCGATATGTGGATAGTTTCAACACTTTATCAAAACATACCTCATTCTAGATTAAAAGTGTTGGTTGTTACGGTTGGAGGGCTGAGTTTTAAAACTCTTAATGAAGTTCAGAATTACAAAGTATCTCTAAATGTTAAAAAAAATGCTGGAAGAACTTCACCTATATGAACTTAGAAGTGGTGCCGCTTCAAGGAAAGTTTGGAGTTACTTTCTGAAAAATTCACGAATCGGATAGGCGCAAGGCCATTAACGCGCTAAAGCAAAAACTTGTGTGGAACAAAAGACTTTGAGTGTTGTGTGTGTGATGTTGCCGGTATTGTCACATGGAATAACGGGTTCAAAGCTATGGCTACCCGGGATTTCGATAATACTTTGCGACGTTTACACTAAGGTAAGGTTTAAATCGAAATATACCTTGTTTTATGCATAATACCGTTATAAAATGAGTTGGTGAAAATATTTGAACAAGTGGGGGATTGTTGGAAAATTGTGTTTCCAAATGGTTGTTCAAATATTTAAAGATGATAAGATGAAGTACACAATTGAATCAATACAAAGAGGTATTGATAAGGAAGACAAAAGAATGAGAAAAAATCGGACCAAATACAACTGGTCCGGCCAGAATGAAGAACCACGCGATCGCGTGGTTGGTGGTCCGGCGATCGCGTGGTTGAACGAATTTGAATCTGTTCAAAATAAAGAGGCATCACGCGATCGCGTGAGCCTTGTACCGGCGATCGCGTGGTGGTTCCGAAAGGCACCTTTTGGTGCGTAAGTTGGTTTTTTGCACCAAAAGGTGCCATTTTGTCTAAGAGATGTGTACTTTCGTAAAAGGTGGATTAATCTCTATATAAAGGATGTTATATTGATAAATTCAATATATATGAAATATGAGGGAGAACATCCATAAAAAATATAGAAAACATTTTCCACCAAAATCAATACTCATTTTTCAATTGTTTTTTGTTCCTTCTCCATGGATTATTAGTGCTTAATAAATACATGGTTTGAAGGCTTGATTAATCCGCTAAAGCATTTGCTATCTAACCCTTTAAGTATCTCGAACGAGAGGGAGCAAATGTACTTTTAGGACAACGTGTAATCACGTGTTCAAGCCTCTCGTTTGATTCCATAATTCGGCATTATTCCATTCATATCATGATTTCAAGTGGATGTTTCCATGTGTTTTGATTTGTGATTCTTCAAGTGACATTCGATGATTTCGTCTCCAACCTCTCGAGGTAAGTTCATATTTTTGATAACAAAATAATAATACATATATTTATGGGGCTGTGTGTTTGAACTAGTAACTTTTGAAGTAACTTGGTCCCTAACAAGTTTTATTTTGGAGCGTTCTCCACATTTTAAAAGTCATCTTATGTTCCCATTCATTATCGGAAGGGTTCAAGTAAATCTCTGCATCAATCCTTGGTTCAGACAAAATTTCCAAGGGAATTGTACATGCATATACAATTAATTAGTAAATTCAGTTTTACTAGCTAAACAAATATATTAATATACAATTAATATTATTATATACGATTTAATAATATTATTACTAATACATAAAAAAAAATTACGTTAGAAATAAAACATTAACGAAAAAATTTGAAAAAGATTATACAAATATAAAATAAAATAATAACAGTACTATATTTATAAAATAATGGTACGACAACAAAAATATCGGAAGTGTGTCAAGGAATTAATCACCCCTGGCCAATTCATCTATTAATTATTATTCTGAATCTAATCTAAAACATATAAAAATTTTGGATTATTGATACACATTTTGTTGAAACTTTTAGGTGGCATTGCATTTCATTTTCTGTTTTAATTTTTGAAAACGTTTTCTACTTTTTGTTTTCATTTCCTATTTTTATATATGCTGAAAATCCGTTCTGTTTGTCATTTTTGAAAACTGTTTCTAAAAATGAAAAATTGAAAAATATGTTCTGTTTGAAATTTTGTAAAATGCTACTTTCACTATTTGTAATTAATTTGCTCGTGGAGTTAAAGAATAAAAATAAAAAATAAATAAAATTGTCTTTTGAAAACGGGGTTAAAAAATAAATAATAAATAAATAAAATTCTCTTTTGAAAACTTACTTTCTATTATAAGAAATTAGCATATCTAATTTTTATTGGACTTATTAAATAATGATTAAAAAATATTATAAAAATAGATAAAGTAATTAATGATCAAATCTCAAAAATATTATAAGATAATAGCTTATCTATTTATTGTTGTCACATTCATGTTCAAGTCACAATTAAATAAGAATCCATGTAAAATAAATAATCACACAAAGAATTTAAATCAACAAAATGAATGCAAGTGGTCCAAAACCAAAATAATCACACATAGAATCCATGTTCAAAGCCTTTTTAGAAAGGATAAATACATATGTAAGGATTTTAAAAGTTGAAATTTAAGATTTAAGAAACTTATGGTTTTAATACAAAATTCAGGTTTTCATTAAAAAAAACATGTAAGGGCATGTTTGCTCCCCCAAAAAAATGCACAGTGTGAAAATTCAAGTTTTGAATACAAAATTCTTATCTCCAGGCTCCATTAATCCTCCACCTGGTCACTATTAGTCTATTCCCAAATCCAAATCCTGAAATCCCACTCCAGGCATCAGTACGCAATGCACATAAAGACACGAACTTTGAATTTTTCCCAATACCAAATAGGGCTAGTTAAATATATTTTTTAATTAAATAGGTAATTAACTAGGTTAAGGTCACAATTATACAACTTATGATCACAATCACAAATCATATATTGTATAGGCCACAAATTAAGAGATTTCTCGGTTACAAATTAAAAAATTATTTAGTTGAGACTAAATTTCCAATCACAAATTTCAAATTTCTAGGTCACAACTTATTGTCGATCACAAATAATCAATTTAATCGGTCACAAATCACATATATTAAAAGTCACGACTTATTTACGATCACAATTATACAATTTATGATCACAAATAACAAATTTTAAGTCACAAATTAAGAGTATTCTTGGTCACAAAATAAAATTGTTTGGTCACGACTTAATTCCAGGTCACAAATAACAAGTTTATAAGTCACAACTTATTTTCGAACACAATTTATCAACTAATCGGTCACAAATTATTATTCAGTCACAATTATTAAAAGTCAAGACTTATTTCTCGATCACAAATTATAAAATTGTCATGACTTATTTTCGATCAAAAATTAAAAATTTAAAGGTCACAACTTAATTTTCGATCACAAAATTTAAAAATAACCAGTCACATATCGCAAGTGTTATATGTTACGACATATTTCTAGGTCAGATTACAAATATAATTTGTTGGAGCTTCATTCTTGATCAAGATTAATTTTTTGGTCACAAATTATCGATTCAATTTGTCACAATCTATTTCTCGGTCACCAATCAAGAATTTATAAGTCACAACTTAATTTTTGGTCACGAATCTTGAATTTTATAAATCACAACTTGTTTAGCATAAATTTTAAATTAATTGGTCACAAATTATTATTCAGTCACAAATCACAAAATTAAAGGCCACAACTTATTTCTCGGACACAAATATTTGATCACGGCTTATTTTCAGTCCCAAATTAAAAATTTATAGGTCACAATTTATTTTTCAATTAGAATTTATAAAAATTAATCGAGAGCAAATCACGAATTGTTAAGTCACAATTTATACAATTTATTGTCAGAGTCACAAAATTATAGGTCACAAATTATAAAATTATTTAGTCACGACATAATTCTCGATCACAAGTTAATAGGTAACAACTTATTTTCGATCACACATTATTAAATTAATCAATCACAATTTATTATTTGATTACAAATCACAAATATTAAAGGTCGCGACTTAATTCTCGGTCACAAATCAAAAAAATTATAGGTCACGACTAATTTCACGATCACAAATTATAAAATTATTTGTTCACGACTTATTTTCAGTCACAAATTAAAAATTTATCGATCGCAACTTATTTTCGATCACAAATTATAAAATTTATAGGTCAAAACTCATTTATCAATCACAAGTCAAAAATCTTGTAGGCCACAATCAATCACGAATCTTGAATTTTGTATGTCACAAATCTCGATTCTATACGTAACAACTTATTTCTCAATTACAATTTCAAATTAATTGGTCACAACTTAACAAATTGTGAATCACAATTATAAATTTTGTCACAATATTAAATTTTTCAGGTCACAACTTACTTATTTAATCATTCACAAATATTTATAATTGGTCACAAACAAGTTATCATCCCACCCACCCCAACCCAACCTTCCAACACCACTACTGTCGACAATTACTGCACCACCGGTCAACACTCACCTTACCACCACCATGACACACATGCACCAATGCCGTCGCACGTCACCCACTGCACCACCACCTAACACAACACCCAAACTTCAAAACCACTGCACCATCGTCTACAGTACCATCGCCGCCTACATAACACCATTGCACCACCCTCAGCTGAGGTCAGCTCATCATCACATCACTTCCAACAACTAGATAGTGTCGTCGAATCCACTGCCAACATGCGCCACTATTTTTCGCAGATCACCATCACCACCGCAAACATCACCTCACACACAACACACACCATATACAAATCTACTATAAAAAAATCAAACCTCGCCTTTAATAATAAGATAACCAACTGCACCTCCTATCACCACCAACGTTAATCTGTTTCCTAAAGGCCTCCATTTTTGCATCAGCCCTTGAGAGATCTGAGATTTTTAGCGCTGCCGAACTTCGCGGCCATATCACGACCCGCTATCATGCTGTTGTGCCTTACGCCGGAGGTCGGACGTGAAAAATGGTTAAGCCGGAAACTGTGATTTGGAAGGAGAGCATAACTTTATCTCTTGCTTTAAAGGTGTTAACGAGGAATACAAAAATCCCAACTAAGAAGGGGCTGGGTTGGATTGGGTTGGGTTGGGGTTAATAGAAATTTGAATCATCAATTTATGAAAGTTCAAAAAACCTGAGTTTTGAATCATTACAGCTTATATTTGATTGCTGAAATTGTAATTTGAAAAGTAGGTTTACACGTTATTTCCTTTTTTTGAATTATTACCCTAAATGTAGGGTTTACTGATCCAACTGTTAAGTGCATTTTTATACACTTTTTATACCTTTAAATTAGCATATTTTGGAGTATCTTAAGCAAATGTCTACTAATTTATGCATATTTTGTGTTTAAATAGGTTAATATCCAAGTTTGAGGCCAAAAACCACAAAATGAGTGAATATTCTGCTGAAATTCCAAGTTCGGGGACTATTTTGTAACTTCCAGGAAGTTTTGGACAAGCCGCGCAATTAACCAAGGGATCAAATTGAGAGATTTCAAAAGTTGAAGAACCAAAAGTGCAATTTTAGAAGGACATATTTGAAAGAAATCTGAAAAGTTGGGGACTAAATTGCTCGAGATTAAAAGATGGAGGACCTGATGGAAATTATGGAATGGACTTAGCTGCAAAACCATCCTTTAGCAGAGCCACGCGATCGCGTGGCTCGAACCAGGTCGCGAACGCGACTTGGACCTCAAAACGGACCCGAGACTACCTTGGAGCTGGAAACTCAAGCGCGCCTTTAAAATTTAAAAAAAATAAAAAAATTCTTGGTCGAACCGGGTCAACGCGCCTTTAAAATTAAAAAAAAAAAAATTCCGGGCCGGACCGGGTCAACCCGGCCGACCCGGTTCGGCCCAAACGGCTGTTGTACGCGGATCTAAGCAATTTTTAGGGTTTTTGGATGATTTTTAGGGTTGTATAAATAGAAAAACATCAGATTTTTGAGAGACCCGTGTAAGTTCTTGCCTCTTTAACTTTCTTTTATAATTTTCATCTTGATTTTCATATTTTTAATGCAATGTTAAATTAATTTCTTTATGTTTAGTAAAGTTATTGTGCATTTAAGTTGTTTATTATTGTTGGGCTTTTGATTATTGTTATTTTCTCATATTTCCATCAAGAAGGTCATTTATTTCTTATGCATTTAATGCTTTGTGTTTGAGTTGTTGAAGATATTAATGGTTGATGAAGAAACTTGATTCAAAGTGAAAGATTCTTAGGTTTTCACTTCAAGAACTTTACAAAAAGGGAGGTTTCTTTATTCTTTTGTTTTTAATATTTATTTTGAGTATCATTCACATGTTTATGTTGTTTGCTAAATGTTGTTGTTAGTTTATTATGGGTTAATGTTATTGTGTTGGAATTGTTGACTAGTTTAATTTTAATTAGGTATTTTAGGTTGTTTATGGATGTTGGGCATTTATGTTTATGATTTTATAATTAGGAATGTTGTTTTATGTTTATGCAATCTTAAAATATTGTCAATATTTTGTATTGTAATTGCAAGTTAGTGTAAATGTTAGGTTTAATTTAGAATTTCTCATTTAATTTGGTTAATTGATTGACTACCACTATTTGATTTGTGAAAGAAGAAATTAGTGTAGTTATAAAAACCAAATTCACCTTATCTCGTGTTTTCTAGTTTAGTTTAGTCACCAAGTTCTTTTTGTTATTAGTTTATTTTGGATAATTAGTTTTAATCCTAGCTTTTACATATTGTTGTCTATTTGCTTTAATTAACTAGTATTTCAGGTTGCCATGTTTTAATTTTATGATAGTTAGTATTCACCATCAAACCAACTTTTTATGTTACTTGACTTTTCTTTTAAAATGAAATCAATAACTTTAATTACAAATAAATCAATCCTCGTGAGTACGATAACCCGGACTTCTCTAGTCCACTTTACTACTTGAACGCGAACCGTGCACTTGCGGTATACGATTTTAGCGAACAAGTTTTTGGCGCCGTTGCCGGGGAATGATTTTATTTGTACTAAATGCATTGATTTTCATTAATTGAATTGTCTTCTCATTCTTATCTCTTTTTATTTTCATTTTCATTTTCTAGGTATTCTTGCCTTGTTTATGCAACAACGTCCGACTTGGGACATTCTTCCAATTGATCCCGAACTCGAACGAACTTTTAGGAGGAGGATTAGGGAAAGAAGAGAACAAGTTGAACATCAAAGAATACAAGGCAATATGGGGGACAACAATCAAGGTGGTGCCAATCCCGTTATTGATGAAGATGATAGACCAATGGGGCAATTCATGGTCCCTCTCATCACTCAAAATCGAGGAAGTATCACATATCCCCCATTTGGACGTCCGAAATTTCATCTAAAGCCGGATGTGATAAATCTCTTCAAGGGGCATCTACAATTCTA
This sequence comes from Ligustrum vulgare, assembly GCA_963555705.1. Classification (NCBI taxonomy): domain Eukaryota; kingdom Viridiplantae; phylum Streptophyta; class Magnoliopsida; order Lamiales; family Oleaceae; genus Ligustrum; species Ligustrum vulgare. The sequence continues at coordinate 51,144,406 of OY743174.1, forward strand.
TGGAATGACCGAGGAGAATCCATTTACTCATATCTCGCAGTTTTTGAAGATGTGTAGTAACTTTGATTATCCGGGAATTAGCAAGGAGGCTATCAACATGCGGTTATTTTCACATACCCTTAGAGATGGAGCTCGTGAATGGTTAGATGCCAACCCGTTGGAAGTATTACAACATGGAATGATCTTGCTCAAAAGTTCACTACAAAATACTTTCCTCCATCAAAAGTGGCTAAATTGAAGAGTGATATCTCCACATTTCGAAAACTTGACACCGAATGTTTCTATGAGGCATGGGAAAGATTCAAGGAGATGTTGAGGAAATGTCCAAATCATGGGTTCACCAAGCAAATGCAAGTTCAATATTTCTATCTTGGGATGAATCCATCTAGTCGAGTGACGGTTGATTAGGCTTCCAATGGAGCTATCACTACAAAATCACCTAATGAGGCAATTGAGCTCTTTGAGAGGATGGCTAGCCACAATTCTACTTGGCCAACCGACCGCATGGTACCAAAGAAAGCCGCTGGAATTCATGAAGTTGATGAATATGCGTCTTTGTCGGAAAAGATGGACCTTCTATTCAAGAAGTGTGATGATTTATCTTCTCAACATACGATAAAAGCAATCTACCCTCCTATTTCAATTTGTGATGTATGTAGAGCAACACACAAGGTTGAGGAATGTCACATTCTCAAAATGGCTTCTACTTCAAATGAGCAAGTGAATTATGCTCAAAATTTCAACCGACCACAAGGCAATCCTTACTCCAACACATACAATCCGGGTTGGAGGAATCATCCGAATTTTTCTTGGTCCAACAATCAAAATCAAGTAAAGCCTCCCGGTTTTGTTCAACCTCCACCACCCCAAGAGAAGAAGCCTTCCATTGAGGAGATACTCATGCAATTCATGAACAAGACCAATACTATTCTCCAAAATCAAGCAGCTTCTATCAAAAATCTTGAGACTCAAGTTGGGCAATTGGAAAAAATGATGACAGAGAGACAACAAGGAGCCTTATCATGCAATATCGAGATCAATCCAAGGGAAAATGTGCAAGCCATCACTACAAGAAGTGGAATTCAATTACCGGAAATCACGGTAAAGCAACATGTGGCACAACCCGAGGTGAAAGAAAAAGGTAATGAGCATGTTGAGGAGGCAAATGAAAATGATGCAACACTGAAGGAAAGTGGGGAGACCTCAACAAAGATTCCTACTCCAGTGAAAGCTTATGTGCCTCCCATTCCTTTTCCTCAAAGACTCCAAAAGCACAAGGTGGATGCACAATTTGGTAAATTTCTTGAAGTTTTCAAGAAACTTCACATCAACATACCATTTGCCGATGCATTAGCACATATGCCTAGCTATGCAAAGTTTATGAAAGACATCCTTTCAAACAAAAGGAAGCTAGAAGATCATGAAACTGTGATTCTCATGGAAGGATGTAGTGTCATACTACAAAACAAATTGCTTCCAAAAATCAAAGACCCAGGGAGTTTTACTATTCCTTGTACTATTGGTGATTTAAATTTTGGAAAAGCATTATGTGATCTTGATGCTAGTATTAATTTAATGCCTTTGTCTATTTTCAGGAGATTGGGCATGGGAGAGGTGAAGCCAACCACAGTTTCATTGCAATTGGTCGATCGCTCTATTAAGCATCCGCGTGGTATTTTTGAGGATGTGCTAATCAAGGTGGACAAATTCATCTTCCTTACCGATTTTATCATTCTTGATATGGAGGAAGACCTTGATATCCCAATCATCTTGGGAAGACCCTTCCTAGCAACTGGTCGAGCTTTAATAGATGTGCAAGGAGGCAAAATGATATTGAGGGTTCAAGATGAACAAATCATATTCAACATCATGAAATCCATTAAGTACCCCGCTATGGATGGCAATGGGGCGGGTCAGGGCCGCCCCACCCCGGACCCGAAAACACCGAGACACGCCCCGCCCCGCAACCCGCGAAGTCGTGGGGCGGGTCGGGGTGGGGCGACCTCCCGCCCCGCTAAGGACCCGAAATTTAAATTTTTTTTTTTTTAAAATAAATAAATTGGTAATGAGATTTTACGTGAAAAATTTAGGCGTTGAAATAGTTAGAGTTTTTAAGTTTGAACTTTAAAAATAATATGTATATACTTGAAGAAAAAAATCAATAAACAATATAATGGTATAGTGGTTGTATATTTTCATATCCCTAAATTTCACCAATGTTCAATTCTTCTAGACTTCATCAAATTTATTTTAATTTCTCATTTCATTATTTATTTAAAAAATATATATATATTTTACCGGGTCACGGGGCGGGGCGGGGTGGGTCCGCCCCGCGGACCTGACAGGGCGGGTTATTTTCGGGGCGGGTCATTTCGGGTCCTCCGGGTTTCGGGTCCTTCAGGTTTTTTTGCCATCCCTATACCCCGCCGAGGTAAATTTATGCTCCCGAGTAGACATCATTGATCAAGAGGTGGCTACATCATTCATCTATGGGTCATCTAAGGATCCCCTTGAGACTTGCATTGCTCACTCCATAACCACTGAGGGAGAGGATGATTTGGACATCGGAAGGATGTCACAACACTTGGATGCTTCCAAGTTTTATCCCTTCAAGAAGAGGTCATATTTTGAAGAGTTGGGAGAGAACTCTTCTCCTTCACTACCCTCCATTCAACAAGCCCCAACTCTTGAGCTCAAACATCTTCCATCACATTTGAGGTATGCATACTTGGGTGATTCTTCTACTCTTCCCGTTATTATCTCGAACTTGTTGGATGAAGTGGAGGAAGAAAAACTACTTGAGGTGTTGAAAATGCATAAAATGGCTATTGGGTGGAATATGGCGGATATCAAGGGTATTAGCCCTAACTTGTGCAAGCATAAAATCCTCATGGAGGATGACTTCAAACCAACAGTGGAGCACCAACGCTGTCTAAATCCAAACATGAAAGAAGTAGTGAAAATCGAGGTATTGAAGTGGTTGGATGCGGGAATTATCTATCCAATCTAGGATAATTTCGATAGTGCATGGGTGAGTCCCGTCCAATGTGTTCCAAAGAAAGGAGGTGTCACGGTGGTTGAAAATGAGAACAACGAGCTTATTCCTACAAGGCCCGTGACGAGATGGAGAGTGTGCATTGACTACCGGAAATTGAACAATGCCACTCGAAAAGATCACTTTCCTCTCCCCTTTATTGACCAAATGCTTGAGAGGTTGGCGGGGCATTCCCATTATTGTTTCTTGGATTGATACTCGGGCTACAATCAAATTTTAATAGCCCCCGAAGATCAAGAGAAGACCACCTTCACATGTCCATATGGGACTTTTGCTTATAGGAGGATGCCTTTTGGTCTTTGCAATGCACCGGCTACTTTTCAACGTTGTATGATGGCCATATTCTCCGACATGGTGGAAAAATTCATCGAGGTGTTTATGGATGATTTTTCAGTTTTTGGTTCTTCTTTCAATGAATGTTTGGATAATCTTGATTTAGTATTGAAAAGATGTGAAGCAACCAATCTAGTGCTTAATTGGGAGAAATGTCATTTTATGGTGAGAGAGGGCATTGTACTTGGCCACCGGATTTCACAAGGGGGGATTGAGGTTGATAAAGCCAAACTACAAGTTATTGAGAAATTGCCTCCTCCTACTTCGGTGAAAGGCATAAGGAGTTTCTTAGAGCATGCGGGCTTCTATAGGAGATTCATCAAGAATTTCTCTAAAATCACTAAGCCTCTTTGTTCTCTACTTGAGAAGAACAACACTTTCCATTTCTCTCAAGAGTTTCGATTGGCTTTCAACACTCTTAAGGAGAGGCTTATCTCGGCTCCTATTATTGTGGCCCCGAATTGGAGCTTACCATTTGAGCTCATGTGCGATGCTAGTGATTATGCCGTGGGAGCGGTTTTGGGGCAAAGGAGAGGTAAATTGTTGCATGTGATCTACTATGCAAGCCGAACATTGAGTGATGCTCAATTGAATCATGCCACAACCGAAAAAGAGATGCTTTCCGTGGTCTTTGCCTTTGACAAATTTCAATCTTATCTCATCGGCTCAAAGGTAATTGTCTATACCGATCACTCCGCTCTAAAATACTTGCTTGCTAAGAAGGATGCAAAGCCAAGATTGATTAGATGGGTCCTTCTCTTACAAGAATTTGATTTGGAAATCCGTGATAAAAAGGGAGCTGATAATCTTGTGGCCGATCATCTATCTAGGCTTGATCAACCTAAAGAAGTAGGAGTAGAGGAAATCAATGAAGCCTTTCAGGATGAACAACTATTGCATGCCAACCATCTTCTCCAAGTTTTCGAAGCACCGTGGTATGCGGACTTCGTGAATTTCCTTGTAAGTGGTATTCTTCTCCCGGATTTCTCTTATCAACAAAAGAAGAAATTCTTTGCCGATGTGAAACATTATTTTTGGGATGAGCCATATTTATTCAAGAGGGGGTCGGACCAAATTATTAGAAGATGTGTTCCCGAGAAAGAAATGGAAGCAACTCTTGATAGGTGTCATTCATCACCTTATGGGGGTCACTTTGGAGCGTCCAAAACCGCCTCAAAAGTTCTTCAATCGGGATTCTATTGGAAAACTTTGTTCAAGGATGCTTATACCTTAGTATCCAAATGTGATAGATGCCAAAGGAGTGGGAATATCTCTCGGCGTAATGAAATGCCATTGACTTCAATCTTGGAAGTGGAAATTTTTTATGTTTGGGGAATTGATTTCATGGGGCCATTTCCATCCTCGTTCTCAAATCAATATATTTTGGTGGCGGTGGATTATGTTTCTAAATGGGTAGAGGCGGTGGCATTTCCCACTAATGATGCTCAGGTGGTGGTCAATTTTCTCAAGAAGAACATTTTTACACGCTTTGGAACCCCCCGACTCATCATTAGTGATGGAGGCAAACACTTTTGCAGTCGCCTCCTTGACTCACTTTTGTCAAAGTATGGAGTGAAACACCGAGTAGCCACACCTTACCATCCCCAAACAAGTGACCAAGTGGAGATCTCAAATCGAGAGTTGAAAAGAATTCTTGAGATGACGGTGAATACATCAAGGAAAGATTGGTCGAGGAAGTTAGATGATGCATTATGGGCTTACCGCACCGCATTCAAGACTCCTATTGGTATGTCTCCATTTTGTCTTGTTTTTGGAAAATCATGTCATCTCCCCGTTGAACTTGAGCATCGAGCATTTTGGGCTATACGGTCATTAAACTTTGATGCAAAATTAATTGGTGAGAAGAGGTTGCTTCAACTTAATGAACTTGACGAATTTCGCCTCAACTCATATGAAAATGCTCGCATCTATAAGGAGAGGACCAAGAAATGGCATGATAACCACATTGTGAAGAAAGACTTCAAATTTGGGCAACAAGTTCTTCTATTCAACTCCCGACTTCGATTATTCCCCGGAAAGCTTCGATCCCGTTGGTGGGGGCCATTCACAATTTCTCAAATCTTTCCCCATGGAACTATTGAGCTATATCATCCCGACAAGGGACATTTCAAGGTCAACGGGCAAAGGTTGAAACCATTCTTGGAAGGAGAACCCCCGGAGGAAAAGTCATCATTTCTCCTCAATGCTCCCGAATGAACAATCCAAAAGTCGAGCTTATGACTCTAACCAAGCGCTTTTTGGGAGGCAGCCCAAATTTCTTCTCTTTTGAGTTACTTGTATTTATTTACTATACTTTTTTACTTCCTTTTTAATTAATTGTCAAACTTTTGTAGGTAACAAGTTTTTGAAAATCTTAAGTGACATTGTCTTCAACAAGTTTTAGGGTGAACTACATTCGACGAAAACTTTGGTCAAAATTCAACATCACAAACAAGCATTGAATCAGGGAAGTTTCACTACCTCTTTTCTTCTTTACATATTGTTTCTATTTTCACATTGAGGACAATGTGAAATTCAAGTTTGGGGGTGTTGACTTCATTTTGCATTTTATCATGTTAGATAGTCTTGCCGGGTTAAGATATTGTGACGTTTGATTTTGTTCATTTTGTTGTGGATATTGACATGCTAGATAGCCTTGTCGGCTCAAATCATTTGATGTTTGAAATTGTTGATTAATTCATGAATCATGATCGAATATGCTACTTGTGCCTATTTTTATAAATTGATTATCTATGAGTGATCCTGAGTTCTCTTGAGCACAATAGTCATAACTAATTGTTGTTGAGATTTGGAATCCATTGAAGGTTGGAAAAATTTGTGAAGTATAAAAATTAGGTTGTGAGCTTGTATCTTCAATTTTTATCAACCTATCCAATTCCCTCTCAATACTATTAATCTCTTAATCCTTTGTGAGACAAGTTTGGGGGTGGTCGAGCCGGTAAAGGAGACGGCCTAGATGTGTAGTGATTCCATGCATGCTTGATCTACATTTGTGTGGAGTGTTTTTGACGTTAGTATAAGCTAAGTGATGACCAAATGCTAGAGATCTAAGCCCATTTTAATTATTGCATTGCCCTATCTCGTAGCCTTTTTGACTCGAGTAATTAAGCCCGTATGAGTATCTTGAAACTTGGTGCCTTAAGTTTGAAACTTGGGAGTCATCCGTCAAAGCTCGCTACATGGGTCAATTAGAAAGCTTAATGAGTAGGGTACACACACACACTTATGGAAAAAAAAAAATTGCACATCATCATCATTGCATTTTCTTAATAAGTCTACCTCACTTCATAGCATTTTTTACTCGAGTTAGTAAGTCCGTAGGGGTATTTTGAAACCTGGTACCCTTTGATCTTAAAACAATCGGGGAGTTGCCGACCTAAAGCTCGCTACATGGGTCAATTAGAAAGCTTAAGGGAGTGAGGAAGTCACAAGCAATCATCACATTAGTTTGTAGAAATCATGCATTTGTATTTGCATAAGGGCTTAGATTAATAGTGGATTTGAATTGCTTGGTATAAACTTTAATGTTGAAACACTCATCTAGTGGAGAGTCACTGCATATCTAGATTGTTGAGATTGCTGGTAAGTCATAACCAAACTTTAGTGGGAAAAAAAAGAAATGTGTGAATTGAGAGTCACCCCTAGGACTGCATTTCGAGACAGAAAAGAAATAATATGGGGGGGATGAATGTCACGAGAGGGTAAGGAATGAAATTGACCACTAAGGGTGGATAGTATTATTTTAAAATTTATCCTTCCTACAATGTTTCTTTGAACCTTAGTGATAATTGGAAGTGACTATGAGATAAGCTCAACTTCTTTTTGTAGCATTATTTTGAAAACACAATTGTGAATTAATCATACAATTTTACACTCAAGAAATAATTTACAAGTCATCTAGTATTTTTAATCATTTATTCATTTGCTTTTTGTGTTAGTAGATATTCTCGCTCGAGACGAGCAAGAGTTTAAGTTTGGGGGTATTTGTTAAGTGCATTTTTATACACTTTTTATACCTTTAAATTAGCATATTTTGGAAAATCTTGAGCAAATATCTACTGATTTATGCATATATTGTGTTTAAATAGGTTAATATCCAAGTTTGAGGCCAAAAACCACAAAATGAGTGAATATTCTGTTGAAATTCCAAGTTCGGGGACCATTTTGTCACTTCCGGAAAGTTTTGGACAAGCCGCGCAATTAACCAAGGGACCAAATTGAAAGATTTCAAAAGTTGAAGGACCAAAAGTGCAATTTTAGAAGGACATATTTGAAAGAAATCTGAAAAGTTGGGGACTAAATTACTCAAGATTAAAATATGGAGGACCTGATGGCAATTATAGAATGGACTTAGCTGCAAAACCATCATTTAGCTGAGCCACGCGATCGTGTGGCACAAACCAGGTCGCGAACGCGACTTGGACCTCAAAACGGACCCGAGGCTACCTTGGAGCTGGAAACTCAAGCGCGCGATCGCGCTCCTTTAAAATTAAAAAAAAAAAAAATTTCGGGCCGGACCAGGTCAACCCGGACGACCCGGTTCGACCCAGATGGCTGTTGTACGCGGATCTAAGCAATTTTTAGGGGTTTTGAATGATTTTTAGGGTTGTATAAATAGAAAAACATCAGATTTTTTAGAGACCTGTGTAAGTTCTTGCCTCTTTAACTTTCTTTTGTAATTTTCATCTTGATTTTCATATTTTTAATGCAATGTTAAATTAATTTCTTTATGTTTAGTAAAGTTATTGTGCATTTAAGTTGTTTATTATTGTTAGGCTTTTGATTATTGTTATTTTCTCATATTTCCATCAAGAAGGTCATTTATTTCTTATGCATTTAATGTTTTGTGTTTGAGTTGTTGAAGATATTAATGGTTGATGAAGAAACTTGATTTAAAGTGAAGGATTCTTGAGTTTTCACTTCAATAACTTTACAAAAAGGGAGGTTTCTTTATTCTTTTGTTTTTAATCTTTATTTTGAGTATCATTCACATGTTTATGTTGTTTGCTAAATGTTGTTGTTAGTTTATTATGGGTTAATGTTATTGTGTTGGAATTGTTGACTAGTTTAATTTTAATTAAGTATTTTAGGTTGTTTATGGATGTTGGGCATTTATGTTTATGATTTTATAATTAGGAATGTTGTTTTATGTTTATGCAATCTTAAAATATTGTCAATATTTTATATTGTAATTGCAAGTTAGTGTACATGTTAGGTTTAATTTAGAATTTCTCATTTAATTTGGTTAATTGATTGACTACCACTATTTGATTTGTGAAAGAAGAAATTAGTGTAGTTATAAAAACCAAATTCACATTATCTCATGTTTTCTAGTTTAGTATAGTCACCAAGTTCTTTTTGTTATTAGTTTATTTTGGATAATTAGTTTTAATCATAGCTTTTACATATTGTTGTCTATTTGCTTTAATTAACTAGTTTTTCAGGTTGCCATGTTTTAATTTTATGATAGTTGGTATCACCATCAAACCAACTTTTTATGTTACATGACTTTTCTTTTAAAATGAAATCAATAACTTTAATTACAAATAAATCAATCCTCGTGGGTACGATAACCAGGACTTCTCTAGTCCACTTTTCTACTTGAACACGAACCGTGCACTTGCGGTATACGATTTTAGCGAACACCAACGTCATACATAGAACTATTATAACTCATATTTATAATGTTGAAGATTCTATGTATTTTGTAATTTTTTTTTTGCCAACAGAATATTTTTTGCAAAAAGCTCATGTTTTTTGTCAATACAATAATTTCCAATGAATTTTTTGTAATGTTGAATTCAATAAAACTTTAGTCTAGGCTTAGTTCCAACTTCCAAGCTAGGATAACTATAAAAAAAATTTAAAAAAAAACAAAAAAAAACTAGGGGTGGACATGGTTCGATTTGGTTCTGGTTCTAGAAGAACCAAACCAAACCGTAAACCGATGATTTTTTACTAATGGAACCAATTGGTTTTTTCAAAGATATGGAACCAAGTCAGAACCAAACCGCTCGGTTCTGGTTTGGTTCTGAGACCATTACTTGAATTTTTAAATAATAAATGTAAATTAAAATCTGTTTATATCCGCTTCTTCATTAGAATCCATCTACATCATTACTAAATAGAAAATGAAATTTTTAGTTAACAAAACAAAGATTTAGAAAAAGTAACATGTTATTCTAAGTCAAAGAAGAAGAAATTAGCCTGAAGGAAGCTCGTCGACCTGTTGAAATTCAGAGAATCGAACATAAAGACAGTTTAGACTTATAGTTACAGGTTACGATGAAGTTCTGAGTCTCATTCTACCGTGGTATCGTGTGAGTTAGGGATGGAATTTGCAATTTGAGTTTGGGTTAACTCTTGAGAATTGATGAATTGGGTCGAGGTTTATATATACATAAATTTTAAAAAATAAACATCATTATCGTCGATGGTAACTAAGGAGTGCAACGATTGTTGTGTTATAGGAGTGCAAGTAAAGCAGTGTGAATGCGTATTTATAATTGAAAAGAAGAAAAACGAATTAGAATTTAGATTTATGATTTAAAATCTTTGTCTAATATGAAATGAGATCAAATGTATGTTAAATAACATTTTTGTACATTTCACATTTATAATTTTAGATTTTAATTTTTTGGTGAGATGAATATCCACTAATTTGTAATATATATATATATATATATATATATATATATATATATATATATATATATATATATATATATATATATAGTTTGGTTCTTGGTTCTGGTTCTGGAAAGAGAACCGGAACCAGAACCAAAACCGAATAGTTCTTGATTCTAAGAACTAAACCATTATTTTTCTTATATAGAACCGAACCAAACCGCTTGGTTTGGTTTGGTCTGGTTCGATTATTTTGTCCACCCCTAAAAAAAACGCGTTTTTCGTGTTTGGAATTTTATTTTTTTTGTTGAAATACACTTAAAACACCCAAAACGAGTTTTGGACGTTTTGCGTTTTGTGTACAATTTTTTTTCGATTTCTAAATTACGTTTTTGAAAATAGTAAACAGAATGCGTTCTTAGTATTTTCGAAAGAAAAAAAAAATGATCTTAAAACATCAAAGAGAATTACCTTGCATATTTTTATGTTGACACTAATTCAAATGGTAACGAAATTATTAAATATTAAAAGTAAAATTAAATTTAACCATACAAATAGCATAAAAATTTATATATATATATATTAAACTTAAGTTAAATCTGATCACTCTATTTTCGTGCATGAAATTTTTTATTTTTATTTTTAAGAAATTACATTCTCAGCATATTCATGCATTAATTTATTTTTTTGCTTTTAAGAAAATTTTGAATTTTATTATTCTTCTCAATTACATTCATAAGACTAATTTATGCTTTAAGTTACTTTTTTATTTCTAAGAAAAAACTGAAATCTTATTCAATCTTCTCTTTAAATTCGTGCATTAAATTTTTATTTTTATTTTTATTTTTAAGAAATTACATTCGCAGCATATTCATGCATTAATTAATTAATTAATTTTGTTTTTAAGAAAAAATTGAATCTTATTGTTCAATCTTCTCAATTACATTCATAAGACTAATTTATGCATTAAGTTACTTTTTTTATTTTTAAGAAGAAAAAACTGAAATCTTATTCAATCTTATTTTGTTTATTTATATTATTATTTACAATTAGTCATTTAGATATTATCATGAGGGCAAATATGTTACCGGTTTGGTTGACATCGATGAACCGTTTTGTTTGAAATTGGAATACGGAGTTTGGCAAACATGTTTTTAAACATATTTTTTCTTACACAATTTTTAAAATTATTTTTTAATCACACATATTTTCTCTCTTCATTTTTCAACAACATATTTTATCTAAAAAATATAAAAAAATATGTTTTTAAACAAAAAACTTTTAACAAACAGAAAAGTTTGAAAACGATGTATTTATTTTAAGTTTCATGATGTAGAGTTGATGCATTGTTTGAGTTCATTTTAAATTGACAAATATTTTTCGTGCGCATTTTGAAACTTGAAGTCCTGTGAAAACTCCTGGACTCATTTCAGAAACTTGAAGAATTTTAGTTAGTTTTGATAAAAAAAAAAAATAATAATAATAATAATAATATATTAGTGCCTTCTAAAACAAAACTTTAAATTGAAGATCCTTGTACATAGGCGTTTGTAGTCCAACGGTTAGGATAATTGCCTTCCAAGCAATAGACCCGGGTTCGACTCCCGGCAAACGCACACAGTTGAATTTTTGTTCTAATTTATTTATCTTTTTGTCTATTAATTAATTGCACGGTGTTTGGATGAAAGAAATATCTTTTTCATCCCATTTATTTGCTTGTGTAGTTTTCCTTGAACATTGATGGCTCCATTTCGACTTAAATGATTTTCGTTAATCACCCTAATTTCCTCTTCAAAATATCTCTTGATTAATTAGTTTTTATTTCGCAGTTATAATGCATTTATCACCTCTTTTGAACAAGAATTTTCTGTTGAGATTTCACGTCTTGTACTTTGGTTAATTAGTATAAAATGTTCACAATATTGTCAACATTCTTCAAAAGAAATTAACAATTCACCATCATCAATGGAGAAACTATTGACATCTTGTTTATTAGCGATTGTCTTTCTAAGTATTACATACTTTCATTTCATCTCGCTTTTTTCTTTTTCCTTCACAAAACAACATAATTTATTATTTCTTCTAAGTTCTAACCTTCTTGGTTTATGTTCTATTCTACAGGCCACAAAGCTTATGCAGTCCCTTATGATTACAGATTTAATCCCAAGGCAGACAGGCTATCTTTTGTTATAACATCTTTTTTCAAGAAAAACACACAAACACTAGGATTTTTTTATTTTTTTATTTTTAAATAAAAAATAATATTATTTTCTGGGCATGCATTATTTCAGTGTTTAGCAAAGCCAGAAGAAGCTCATTATGGTGGAGGAATAGTTGTGAATCCGGAACTGAAATTTGGGTTGAAGGGCTGGACAATATTTGGAGATGCAAAAGTCGAGCATCAAAAATCAAAGGACGGGAATAAATACATTGTTGCCTACAACAGAAGTACGACGTTTGATAGCTTTGCACAGAGATTTAACTTGGAGAAGGATAAACTTTACGTGTTCTCGGGTATATATCCAACATTTCATTACCTTAAAAACAAAATTTATAATTTACAGAAAGCAATATTATTTTAACACTAATATTGTTTTAAAGTGGCTTCTTTAATTTAAGTTAAATTTTTTTTGTAGCTTGGTTACGGGTAAGCCAGGGAAATGCTCACATAGCTGCCAAGTTCAAGACAAGAACTGGAGATGAAACTGCTGGATGGGCTATTGCCAGAAAGGGTTGTTGGTCCATGCTCAAGGGTGGCATAGTTCTCAATTCTTCCGGACCGGCACTCCTCTATTTTGAGGTAAGTTGTTACCCTCCTTGAACCTCTATTTTGAACCATACCCCCATGTTTTTTTCTTTTTGAACTTTGCTAGGTGTACACACTATGCATGGACAAAGGGCAAAACAGTCATTATACAAACCCATATATCTTGGATCATTGGATATAAGCTAGTGTGTACACCAATACGTAGCCATAAAATTTTCCTCTTTTTTTTTATATTTATTTATTACAATTGTACAATTCGTAGTCATTCATATGCTTTCTTGACTCTTCTACCTTGCCAGACCGAAGATACATCAGTACATATTATGGCAGATAGTATTTCGTTGCAGCCATTCACACACGAAGAATGGAAGTCTCATCAAGATCAAAGCATTGAAAAGGTAAAAGCGTGTGTGTAGTTTTGATCACCATTCACTAGTCACAACCCTCTAATTTCACCAAGAAAAAAAAAATTCCAGGTACGCAAGAACAAAGTGAAATTCCAAGCTGTCGATCAACACGGACAACCATTAGCCAATGCCACAATCACCATTAAACAAACTCTTCCGAGTTTCCCCGTGGGTTGCACGATGAACCCGCTCATCCTAGACAATACCGCGTACCAAAAGTGGTTCACACCCAGGTTCAGATACACAGTATTCGAGAACGAGTTGAAGTGGTACATCAATGAACCCTCCCGTGGTAAGGAAGACTATGGTCCCGCCGATGCCATGCTCAAGTTTGCGCAGGCGAACAACATTCAAGTACGAGGTCATAACATATTCTGGGATAATCCGAAACTCCAACCGAATTGGGTTGGGGGACTTTCAACGGATGAATTACGAATCGCTACAGATCACAGGATAAATAACGTAATGACTAGATACATCGGGCAGATGATCCATTGGGATGTCGTGAATGAAAATTTGCATTATTCGTTCTTCGAGGACAAATTTGGAGCGAACGCGTCAACTATATTCTTCGAGAAGGTGAACCAGATTGATGGGAACACAATTCCATTTCTCAATGATTTTAACACAATCGAGGATAGTGAAGGCCTAGCCTCACCAGCCAAGTACTTAGCAAAAATCAGTCAAATTAGAAGAGAAGGTCATACTGGTCCTTTGGGAATTGGATTAGAGGGTCATTTCACAGTTCCAAATCTTCCTTACATAAGAGCTTCACTTGATCAACTTTCTTCTGCAAATCTGCCCATTTGGCTTACTGAAATGGATGTCGATTCCAGACCTGACCAGGTACGTACGTTACTCTTTTTTAATAAAAAAAACCCATCTTTTGCGACCCACTAATTATTAAAGAACTATGCTGCATGAACAACACTTTGGGACAACAAGGTGAACAACACTCTCACATGGAGGTGGGATTCATTTAACGTTTTTTATTATTAAAATGTATTACTTTCAGGCACTGTACTTGGAACAGATTCTAAGAGAAGTTCATGCACATGCGGGTGTACAAGGGATAATGATATGGGGAGCATGGACTCCAACAGGATGCTATAGAATGTGTTTAACGGACAATAATTTCAAGAACTTGGCAACTGGAGATGTTGTCGACAAGCTCTTGTCGGAATGGGGACTCGCTACTCGTTTGAAAGGAACCACTGACTCGAGTGGACACTTCGAAACTTCACTGTTTCATGGAGAATACCAAGCCCGAGTCAGACACCCATCGCTACAGAGATCGACTAACAACTTGATCAAAAGGTTCAGCGTGGAATCAATGCACCAAGTTGATCAAAGAAAAATACACGTGAAACTCCATGCAGGAGTCAATAAATAATAAAAGAAATTAAATGTCTTTTGACTACAATAACTATGTGTATACGTAGGATTCTTTTTATTTTTCATGATCATAATATATGAAGTTTTTAAGGTTTTTTTAAACACTTTGTTGGAAGTATTAATATTTTTAATTTTTTTCATCTAATTTCCATGTACATACTTTTTTTAACATTCGTTTTTCAATCAGGCTACACGTACGAGAACATTTATCAAGAGGTCGATATAATGCATAGTTGCCACAATCTTAAGTCTTAACAATTTACATATCACGTCAACCTACACATCAACAGTTACAAGTTTACTACCTCAATTTTTGTCACATTTTTTGTCAAATTCCAAATACAAGTAGCATTTTTCTTCTTGTCTTAGAAAATGTGAGTAGTCAAGTGCTATAAAAATGACCTAGCAACTCAATAGATGATAACTCCAATATTGTCTTCCATCAATATGTCTCTTATGCACTTGAAACGCACACGTTAGGATACAAGACCATAGCCTATCGAAGCATGGAAAGGCAAGGGAGGTCATGATCGTACGTGCTCCGATGCTCAAGCTAAATTGACGGTACAAAATATTTAGTGCAGGAGTGACGCTAGCTAAAGGAGGAGAAACTAGGGAGTCGGGGTTCATATTTGAGAATAAGTATTATCAAAATTGCAATGAGCTGCTAAATCCTCATGTCACCTCGAGCAATTTCGCTTAATGGTCCACCAATTCCACATCCTACTTCCAAGACCTACAGAGACGGCATAAACTCAAACGTTGATTTGTACTAAAGAAGTGAAAGTTTAGAATAAGTTTAAACAAAAATCTTAAGAACGTACGACACCTTTTGTCCCGGTTTCAGGCCAAGTTGTAAGGCCAGGAATTTTCTCATGCTTTTTAATGCTCTCTTGCAGAGACTCTCTCCTTTCCATCTGTAGCATTTTACGGTAATTGAGTTTAGTGATTCTAGAAGAATACAACCGTGACACATCCAAAACTATTTATCTCGAGAAAGTTATCATGTTTAATTTGATAGCTCATAGCTGGCAGTAGGGCTGCAATTTGGATTTGAAAATCCAATTTCGTTCCTATTTTTTTCAAAAAAAATTCGATTCTGATTCATCCGAAATTTGAAACTTTCGAATTTCGAAATTTTCTCAAAAAAATTGGATTGAAATTGAAATAAGTTTCAAATTTCCAAAAATTCCGATCAAAAAACTTCTAAAGTATTCCGAACATATTCCGATCCGGAAATTCTGATTTTTTTCCCGAATAAATTCCAATTTTTTTTTTATATATATATTTGCATTACAATTAATAATATAAAATCTAAGAATGTAATTTATTGAACAATTAGTAATATTAAATTATTATTAATGCTCAGTGGGCCTGTCGAGCCACACGGACCGGCCCGTGTGACGGGCCAAATTTTTCGAACAACACAGGCCAATCTGGCCCGTGTGCTGCCCGCAAATTTTCAGGCAGCTAGGCTGCCAGCAACACGGGTTGCAGCGTAGTATCTCTGCGTACTAGTTGGTCTAATTTTTGATCTGTATTTGAATTATGCAGATTTTTTTTTGAAATTTTAAATTTTGAATTTTTTTTTGTTTTTCCACGTTTTTTTTCCTATAAATAGGTCGTATTTTGTTCACTTACAAGTTATAAGTTTTTTCATTTTGTCATAATATTCATTTGTTTGTTATAATTTCTATTCAATTCTCTATTTCTCTATATTCTTCAATTCTTGTGATAATATTTCTCTCGGTTTCAAATTTAAACTTTCAAATTTGAAACTACATTCTACACTACAATACTATGGAGTTTAACAGCGATGAAGTTAACCAATTCAGGGGTAGTTCTAGTACTCCATTTCATATCGATGCCTCCGAAAATGCTCTCATTAACTTGGATGATATCCAAGAGGAGGAAATTGTTGAAATCAAGCGAGTTAAAAAAGAGTCATCGGATTGGCGGCAACATATGACAAGAAAAAAAAGTTGGTGTTGAAAATGGAGTTGATATATGGAAAGCGTGCTGCAATTACTGTGGTAAGGAAATGAACTGGAAGCCCGGGTCAAGCACGTCACATTTGAATCGGCACATAGCAAGGACGTGCAAAGCAAAACCGGTTGGTGACCCAACACAGTCTCAGCTTGTTTTTGGTGGTTCTGGACCTTCTGGTTCTACTCTTTCAACCTTTGTGTATTCGCAAGAAAGATTTCGCGAAGGTATGGCTGCATATATGGCGGCCGCTGAGATGCCCATTTCCTTAATTGAATATGTTCACTTCACCCGACTTGTGCAGAATTATCTTCAACTCAGGTATACTCCTTACTGTAGAAATACACTTCGTGCAGACACCGTAAAATTATATAACAAAAGGAAAGAAACTACCATTAAAGCCTTAAAAACATATGATACTGTTATTTCATTTACATTTGATTTATGCATTTTTTTTTTATTTTTTTGAAAATTTGAATTTTGAATTTCGAAATTTTTTTTGTTTTTCCACGTTTTTTTTTTCTATAAATAGGTCGTATTTTGTTCACTTACAAGTTACAAGTTTTTTCATTTTGTCATAATATTCATTTGTTTGCTATAATTTCTATTCAATTCTCTATTTCTCTATATTCTTCAATTCTTATGATAATATTTCTCTCGATTTCAAATTTAAACTTTCAAATTTGAAACTACATTCTACACTACAATACTATGGAGTTTAACAGCGATGAAGTTAACCAATTCAGGGGTAGTTCTAGTACTCCCTCTCATATCGATGCCTCCGAAAATGCTCTCATTAACTTGGATGATATCCAAGAGGAGGAAGTTGTTGAAATCAAACGAGTTAAAAAAGAGTCATCGGATTGGCGGCAACATATGACAAGAAAAAAAAAATTGGTGTTGAAAATGGAGTTGATATATGGAAAGCGTGCTGCAATTACTGTGGTAAGGAAATGAGCTGGAAGCCCGGGTCAAGCACGTCACATTTGAATCGGCACATAGCAAGGACGTGCAAAGCGAAACCGGTTGGTGACCCAACACAGTCTCGGCTTGTTTTTTGTGGTTCTGGATCTTCTGGTTCTACTCTTTCAACCTTTGTGTATTCGCAAGAAAGATTTCGCGAAGGTATGGCTGTATATATAGCGGCCGCTGAGATGCCCCTTTCCTTAATTGAATATGTTCACTTCACCCGACTTTTGCAGAATTATCTTCAACCCAGGTATACTCCTTACTGTAGAAATACACTTCGTGCAGACACCGTAAAATTATATAACAAAAGGAAAGAAACTACCATTAAAGCCTTATAAACATATGATGCTGTTATTTCATTTACATTTGATTTATGGACTGGTGGTAACAAAAAATGTTATATTGCTGCCACAACTCATTACATTGATAATCTTTGGATTTTACACAAAAAAATTATTGCATTTAGATTAGTAGAATATCCTCATAATGCCGCTAACATATATTTAGTTTTAAAATGGATGATACAAGAATTCAGTATGCAAGATATGATTCGTAGTTTTACTTTTGATAATGCTAGCGTTAATAAGGTTGTTATTGATAAATTTATTTTTGATTTTAACCCTGCATTTGATAGTTTATTTTTTCACCAACGTTGTGTTTGTCACATTATCAACTTAATTGTTAAAAGTGGTTTAAAACATATTGAAAAATCCTTAGATAAAATTAGACAAGCAATAGATTTCATCAATGTATCACCATCAAGAAAACAAGCATTTAATAGTTTGTGTGCGGAGTATAGTTTAGAGGAACATTCATTTGGTACGGATGTATCACATAGATGGAACTCTACATATCTTATGTTACACTCATGTGAAAATTATGATAAAATTATTTCAATGTATTATAATGGTAGATATACGTACGGATCTGACCATAATTTAGAAGAGTGGGAATAGGAAATTGCATTCTGTGTAAAAAGATTTTTAAAAGCCTTTTATGATGCCACAAATGCATGCAGTGGTGTTTATTACCCAACATCTTCACTTGTTTTACAGCACTTTTTTCATATTGCACAAACATTCAATCAATATAGAAATTTGTCAATTTTTAATGATGTAGTCAGCTCCATGGAGTTAAAATTTTGCAAATATTGGGAAGAATTACCTCTTTATTTGTTTTAACATCGGTGATGGATCCTCAATTAAATTTAATGGGCACTAAGGCTATTATAAAGGGAGTTTCACAAAATTTAAATATAGAATTATCACATGTTAATGCAGAATCTTTATTATGTGAAATGTACAATTATTATACAGCAAAAAAAAAAAAAAAAACAATGTAGTTCAACTTCTAGTTCCCAAACTAATGTTTCCCAAAGTACTCCAATGCATTCTAATTCTTTATGGGACTTTATTAACACAAATGCAAGTGCTCTCTCAATTAGTTTCAATGAAAACATATCTAGATCGATAGGTGGTACAAACGTTGAAGTTTCATCTGAATTAGCTAGGTATATGTGTGTGGACTTTTGCAGTGTTTTAACACCACAAGAATTAGAGAATTTTGATGTTTTAACTTGGTGGAGGTGTAATGAAAGGCAATATCCAGTTGTAGCAAAAATTGCACGTGATTTACTAACACCTCCGGTGTCCACCGTTGCATCGGAGGCTGCATTTAGTTTAAGTGGTAGGATTTTGTCAGACGAACGATCAAGATTGAAGGAAGGCATATTAGAAGCTTTTGTATGCTTGAAGGATTGGGAATGTGCAGATTTACGACTTCAAGATAAAGTTGATAGCATCATGGTCGAGGACTTGGAGCAATATTTAAGATAGAAGAAATTGTAAGTTTTTAAAAATCATTTTGTGTAATTTAAATTATTATATTTTGAAAAAAATTATACATGAAATTTTTTATTCATGTACAATTTTTAACTCCGTCTATGTTGATCATAGCCGGTCACAAGCCCGAAAAAAGGAGGAGGATTGTAACTTGTAAGAATGTAACTTGTAACATTTATTTAATATATATAAAACAACTAGTAATTTAATTTTAATATAGATAGACTTTGCGAAATCTACGTTTACATTTTTATTAAATCTTATGTTTGATATTTTAACTACATTTATTGTGTATAATTCATTTAACTAATTACAATTCATATTCATTCGCCGTAAATAAATAAATAAAACAACAGGCCGGCTTGGGCTCGGCTCGGCTCGAAGAAGCTCGGGTCGAGCCTCAAATTTTTGGCCGAGCTTTGGCTCGGCTCGGCTCGGGCCAAAAAAAGCTCGAGCCTTGATGTTCGGCTCTCGGCTCGGCTCGTTGACATACCTATGTTCAACTTTAACATAGGATTTTAAGTTAAGTAAATTGGTGGTGAAAAATATTTCACATCAGATATAATAAAATATTCTAATTAAATTAAAAGTTCAAAATGTGTCGTTAGTTGTAGTATCATAAAATTTGCCTTATTCACTATATGTGTGATCATCAAGTTTGGACTTTAGAACATGGCAGTTGACACCGTTTGTTTACTAGAAAATAAATTTTTGAAGCAAAAATGTTAGATCTACATGGAGTTTTAAGATGAAAAAATGCAAGAATTGTAGTATTGTTATTCTTGTTTACTTTTATTTTTATTCAATCATAATGGGAAAATTTATGTTAAATCTATTTATAGATGTTATGTTGTTATTTTTTGTGGTCTGTAACTATAATTATATTTTTTGACTAGTTAAAATTTTGAACTCATTTGATCTCAAACATTCAATTTCCCGAATTTCTTTTTTATATACATAAAATAATTATAAATCTTGATAAAATATTATATATTGAAAATTTTCGAAATTTCTGAATTTTAAGTTGGAATGAAGTTTGTGTATTTTGAAATTTTTGGAACGGAACTTGGAACAACATTTTGATTCCGAAATTATTTTGAACTGAACTTCGACTACCTATTTTTGATCTGTTCCGTTCGGAAAGCACCCCTAGCTTTCAGTTTTAAATATCGAAGGGACCTTGTTTTTATCAGTATTTAGAAAATCGAAAACTGGTTTGAACCGAAAAAGATAAGGGTCAATGGTTAAAAGGTCCGATCGGATCGAGTCGGTTTCAATTAAAACATCAAAAATTATTTCAAAAATCACAAAAATTTCTAATAAACAAGTTATTTTACAAATAAACATTTACACATTTAAAAAATAAAATTATACACAAAATAGCTTAAAATAACTAGAGAAAAAAAAAAACCCCCCGAAAATTGAGTTGAAAAATCGGCCGGTTTGAAAATCGGTTTTAATTTTCCGGCCGATTTTCTTTCCTGTCAATTCTCAATTTTCTCAGTTGGTCTAGTTTTCTAAAGATTGTTTTTTATATATTTTCCTAATGGTTTCTTCATTTTTGTAGCAATAATTTAGGACTATAGCCCTGACATTAGTCCATGCAACTGCATAGGACCTTCAATGTGTGACGACTCTCAAAAGTATGTAAGATTCAACTGTTTAGTCTAGTAGACAGTTCAAGATTTTTAATAAAAATGCATAGTTAATATAATTGTTAATTTTTCATCTAAAAACTGCTAGAAGAGTAAATTTAGCCCTTGATTGATTCTCTTTAAAACCATTTTTTCTACAGTACTTAATCTCAATCTCAATGATCTATTAAAGGTCAAGCTCACTTTTTAATCAAATCTCATTCATCAATTCTCCTAGAAATCACTGTATTCTTTTTAAAAAAAAAAAAAATTAAACAATATCAAACACAAACTTGTTTGGCCCCCATTATTTAGGCAATAACGTGGTTGTGGATAGTTTTTTGGAATAATATGTGGTTAAAAATATTTGAAAAATAAAATATTGTGGGTTTGACTAAGATAGATAGTTGAAATTGAGTATTGAATAAATTTAATTTTCAAATAATGAGGCCAAAAAGGGGCATAATTTGAAATCTTGACGGTTTTTATTATTATTTGAAGGAGTTTATATAGTATTTTTTTTTTTTTTTTTTAATGAAAGACTCAATTAAAAGTTTGCAAAAGACTTGCTCCCGATGTGCTTCTAGCATTTTTCGCCCGAATAATTGGAAGTGCTGGATGAAATGGAAGTTTGGTTAACATGGCTGTAAAAAATACTTCAAATAGTGAATTGTAATAAATCAGCATAATATCCTGAACTGACTTGGCCGAAAAAAGGAGCTGCGTGGCTGAACAATAAAATAATTGGTCAAAAAGGGGCATTCCGAGAATCGAACTCGGGACCTCTCGCACCCAAAGCGAGAATCATACCACTAGACCAAATGCCCAGTTAGTTTTATATTTGACAATATTTATATAAGTCGTATATAATTGAAAACCAATCAATCATATATATTTGAAAACCATTCGAAAAAGAGCTGGGGCATTCCGAGAATCGAACTCGGGACCTCTCGCACCCGAAGCGAGAATCATACCACTAGACCAAATGCCCTCTTGCGCTTAAATGCCTACTCATAACTTACTTCATTAGTTTTCTTATTCTAAATGTACTCCATTTTCATGAGGAAATTACACCGTGTGCATATTAAACATAAAAATATTCAACTTTTACAACAAACAATTTTTATTTATATATATGTCTACTTCAATACAAAAGTATACTTGATTTCCAAAAAAATCAGTCTTCAAGCCAATACAACTAGTTTTCGAGTCTTACCATGACCAAGTCAACACCCTAGTGGTTACTGGTTAGTAATGCTAAAGTTCTATCGTCTCTCTCTCTCCTATATTGTTCTAGTAAGAAGTTTAGATAGAATGGTAAATTTACTAGTCAGCTGAAATAGCTTCTTTTTTTTATCTGGTAATACATTATTGCTCGAAAATTTCAACCTCTTTAGTCAAAGTTCTAGTCACAATAACATCTCTCAAGGGCTTGTCGTAACAACTCTAAAGACTTTGAAAGCAAATCATGTTCCGCTTTCATATCCTTACTTGATATTGTCGCTAATGCTCAATCTAGCATACCAATCTTACTACAATTTTTTTAGCTTATCAGCATTACATATACAAAACTACGTGAAAGGCATATATAAAAACATGATTAACAGTAGAAATTTAAATTTTAATCTAATTCAAAGTCAACATTTAATATTAGCTACACATTTTATGAGATCCACAATTTTTCAACCACACTTCTCATCAACTTTCATTCAAATCTAGTAAAGTCTAATTATCAATACCAAACAAGGACTTAGTAGATAACTCAATTCTTCACAAAGTGGGATATCTTATTATGCCCTTGTTTGATACTCCAAAAAAATCTTATTAAAATTTAAGTAAAAGTCAATTATTAAATCTACTAAGGAAATCCATCCAAATGAACAATAAGAAATTAATTACTCGTAGCAATAAGATAAATGCCGGACAAGAAAGTTAAATGGATTTGTCAAATTACTTCTAAAATTAAGAAATTGCTTTTCAACCTATTTGAATAATTTTCTAAAAGTAAAGGCCTAACTTGACGATCATTTAGATGAAGTTGGCTCAAAATGTTTTCCACACAAGGCTCTTCTACGAGAAACAAAAGTCATCCCTAAAAAAAATCAATATGTTCATTGAGAAGCAGGGGCAGACCCACATGGGCATTGTGGGTCAAATATTGCCCTAGTAAAAGTCCAATAGCAATTTAATGAATTGGCCCATGATTTCTTGTGGACATGATTCTTTTATTGATGCTTTGGCGTCGGTTCATTACTGAGATTAAGTTTTTTTTTTCCCCTTGAAAAGTTCTACTCTAGTTTCATAGGGAAAATCACGCTGGTGGACCCAACATTTTTGTGTACTGTTGCACTTGTGACCCCAATCTTCATTTTACTGCTTTATTTTGTAGCTTTATTGTGGAAGGAATTGCTTTTATCAATAGTTGAATAATAGTCTGATAATGTATATCAAGAAATATATATTTAATAGGATTGATAATGATGTAATTATACATTGTTTTTAAAGTATCAAAACGCGTATGAAACAAGTGTAATAGTGAATCAAAATATTCTAATTATATATATTGAGTTTTCGATGTATTATTATTTATGACTATTATTATGTTAGATTTGGTACTCAATATGTCGATTTCAATCCCCTTGGTTCCAAAAAACAAAAAAGTAAGGGCGGAACCCCAGGAGGGGGTCCGCCACTTTCGAGAAGCAAAGTATATCGAGCAAATTTTGAGTCCTGGAGGCTCCCGGGGTTCCGCCACTTTTGAGAAGCAAAGTATATCGAGCAAATTTTGAGTCCTGGAGGCTCTATAACATATTAGAGCTGTCAATGCGTTCAAATAACTCAGATAAACCATACAATGCACAAACACACGACAGTTTCTAAAATCGCAATGCCGGATTCTGGAGTAACATTTCAAGGAAATGAAACATGTATACGTTTCTAACTACATCACTATTTTTCTTTACCTTTACACTGAAGATTGATTGTCGATAAGAAACACTGAAACATAACGGTATAAAGATGCCTCAAGTATTATCCAAATGAAACCTTTCAATCGCCATTTGTTTTGTCTGTATTACATTTTGTGTCCTTCAGTTCCAGTGCAGCAAATATTAAGAGCTCCACCATCTCAAATCCAGCAGCAGAAACAAAATCTACCTTATGAGAACTGGGTTTGGTTGTAACATTGTCTACCTCTTCTTCCCGACTATCCCCGTATGATCCATCAGTCTCGCTCGACCAACTGATAGGAAGAGAGCTGCTGAGGGCAGTCTTAATTAATTTTGCCTCGGAAACAATTTGGTCCAGAGCTTCTGACAAGCTAATATTTGTACCATCTGCAGTAGCCGACTCCTTAACCTGTAAGATTGGTTTTTATCCATAAAACAAGTTCTCTCTAAAGCGTAACAAGAAATCTTAATGTAAACAGAGAAAGACTACACGATTCTCTCTATCATTTAGTATTTTTTTTCTTCAAATGATAGGAAATCCAATACTTGATTATGGTCTTTGAAGATAATGGATTATAGAAACTGAGATTACCTTCAAAAGTGATATACGAAGCCTGTGAACAGAAGTGGTTAGATGCTCCATACTTTCCAAGCTCTCTCTAAGGGTCGCATTTTCAATCTTCATCCTACACAATAGATAAAATAAGAGAAATGCAAACAAGGAACAGCAAAAAGATCCTATCCTCTCTATGTTCACTTTGCATCTTGCCTACCATTTCAACTTGTAAACTAGTACCAATCTTGGGGTGTAGACCAACGTAGTGTTATTTGCATATATCTGAACCAAACTACTGATATTTTCACAAACCTCGCAAAATCCATGTTGTAATTGGACTTTCTATCAGTGAAGTTCCCTTCGTGATTCACGTGCGCTTCAGCATGATTCCCATCATAACCGACAGCCCAGTTCCTTAAATAAGTTCTCTTCAGCATATTTTTTATTCTTCCATCTTTTTCCTGAATATTCCTTTGTTCAATTTTGCCCAAATGTTTTCCTTTTTTCATATCACGACTGATCTTCCTGCAAAAAAATATTTCCTGTCACTAAATGGGTAATAGATTGCTTAAAAAGTTCCAAAAAATAAAGTAAAGAAAAAATCTCCACCAAAAGCAGCATAAAATAATATAAAATGTATGGGGATAAAAGATAAGTTGACAAAGAAACGTTAAGCCTCCATTAGGCAAAATTTATAAATCATTTATAAGTGGTCAACTTTCCTTTTTCCATTGTACATACCAATGGACTCACAAATACTACCCACTTATCCCATTCATTTCTATATATTTATAAATTAAACCATTTATAAATTCTTTTCAAAAGAAGGCTAAATGATTTATAAGAAAAGGAAAAGAGACTTTGCAACCTTCAACAACAATTTGATCATGATTCACAACTAAAAAGAAGTGAAAGAAAAAATATATTTATTCTAAAACTCCTCACCCCCAAATTTCGAATATCATAGGATCTTGTCAGAAATCATGTAAACAAAATTCCTATTTGATATAGATTCAAGTATTTTACGATATAGAGAGTGCATAGCCTTCTAATAAGGAATTTTCAGACAGGGACCTGATCTCTCCCATTGAAATGAAGATTTCTAGAGAACTAGATACTAGAGAGGAAAGTAAAATAGCATAGAAATGGAGAAAAGCAATAACTAAAAGGTTAAAAAGCTCACTACAGATAAATCCAGCAAACAACAATTCTTCACTTAAAATGAATGATTTAAATGTGTTAATTTATTATAATTCAGATGTTCACTGAATCACAATGATATGAAGAAAATGCAGTGGTACATCAAATACAAGGAAAAAAGAAGAGAATATACTCTTGCAGTATATGATGTTCCTGCTTCAACTCGGCGAACTCCAGAAGAGCTTTTACTTTTTCATTTGTGACCTAACAAAGTTTATATCAAACAATATACCCATCACTGTTACTCTACAACACAGCTTATAGACCAAAAATATGACAAAAAAAAGACTGGCAGAGATCGTGATAAGAAGTTCATTGAAGACTTTCCAAACAAATGCAATTATTTTTCAAAATATATTACGAAAAAGATTATAATTTATTTCCTTCCATTATTAGTAGTTTAAGTCAGCTTTCAGTGTTGATAGTTTGCTCTAAATGAACACCCACCCTCACCCCCCCCACCACCCAAAATTTCCAGTTCTTTTTCTCTTATTTTGTATATAGATGGTGACAAGTGGGAGGTGCGCACGGGATATTTTATGATTTTTCTTTATGAACAAAATTAAATCTTGCAAAATGTTTAATTAGCCCTGCACGTGCACATGTTCTATGCTATATGAGGGAAAATTTAGTTTTTGATTTATATTATTACAATCATTTACTAGAAATTAAAAATCAGGGAGTAACAGAAAGTCCATTAGAATATTACTTGCAGTAAATTTCTCTGAAGCTCCACAACTTTCTTTTGTAGAGATACATTTACATTCCTCTCTAGCATATGTCTTTCTTCTTGTTGTGACAGTAGTAGTAAAGCATCAACCTAAATATTTAAGAAAATGCATATCAGCACAAAAGTTTTTTTTTTAAAAAAATAAAAAGGAAGAGAGGCCATAGGCAACCTTCTCTTGCAATGCCTGAGCAAGTGCTTCAGAGGTATCACCAGTTCCCATTTTAATTCTGGGAGAAAAGCCAGGATCACCTCTCTGCAACGTGAGAAGAAAAATGTTTTTAAATAAATGTAAAATCAAGGAATTTGCACATTCTCTCGCGAGAAAAGGGAAATGAAGGTTTTCAAATATAATCCTTCATTAACACATTGTCTCTACCATAAAGAAGTCTTCTCCCAATTTTCAATGTCGAAAGAATATTGGTTATAAACAACAAAACGCCAGTGGTAACAGCACGCGAACAACAACACTTGTGAAGGTCAATACAAAATTACAACTGCACCTCCACATATATTGGAACATTAATAAGGGGAAAGTTACTGACTCATGCACATAAACAGACAATCAAAGGCTACATGTGATTCCCAAAACTCAGAATGATTGATTAAACCAAGTTCTCCGAGAACAAAAACTCTGAAATTGATAATAGTAATAAAATATATATATATATATATATATATATATTGGATTGAAATTCTTGATGCTGAAGAGAAAGAAGAGTGTCAGAGAGCAGAAGTTTCTACAAAAATGATCAAGCAAAAACTGTGAGAATTACAACTCAAGCTGACAACATACGACATAACATGGCAGAAGAAAACATGCCGAAACATGCCTTAGTGATTGAATCTGGACCAGAATCGGCATTGGTATTGGTATCATCTCTTAATTCATTTTTAGGTAACTTTACATCTTCCGGCTGAGAAGATTTTAAGTTTCGTTCTTCACTCATTTCAAGCTGCCAGATCTTCTCTTCTACCACATCAATAATTGATTTGATCTCTGAATACCCTTCATCAAGTAAGTTTGTAATATTATTTCTGCACTGAGAATGATAAGAGTGTAGTGCCGATATCTCCTTCTTGATCTTCTTTTCTGAAAGACTCTATACATTGTTCTTTCAGTTAGTAATCAACAAATGAACCATTAATACACCTATCCTTCCAAGAGTAAAAAGTTCTTACTTTCTCTTTCTCCAACTCGGAAACTTTCTTCTTTAAATGACTTTCAATGTCCAGTCCCTAATCAACAGATTGCGATTGACACCATGTTGGTAAAAAAGATGTAGACAACGCACGCACAACAAATATGAGGTACAAAAGACCAGAAACTCACCAGTCGTAGCTTGTTTTGGAGATTATCCGTAGAGTTTCTCAAAGTCTTGACTTCAACTTCCAGATCACCCTGTCTGAGGAAAAGTTAATCATGCTGCCAAAAACACACACACACACACACACTAAATGTATTTATTTCAAGCACTTCTAATTAAATTGCAACTGTAGTGCTTGGTGCCCAAGTTGCATGTGCTATCCCTGTGCTTCCACTCCAAATGGGGATACCTATAGTGCTCTGAACTCTAAGAAAACTTCAAATTATTATAGAAATTATGAGAAGTAAAGAAGTACTTGTGAAATAGTATAGACATGAATCTCGTAGTGGTTTGCTCAATCCTTCTACTGATTATACTAAGGGTCCATTCGGTAATGGCAGGATTGCCATTTTAATTTGAAAATTTAATGGGCCCAATTTCCCAAACCACTTTTTAACCACAAACATTTTCTCTCTCCAATTTTTAACCACACATCTTACCTAGAAAACACAAATAATATCCATATTAATTCATTGAAGGCAGCTGAACAGACCCTAAATACTAATTGGTCATAAGTCAAGGACTCAACTGCAGGCACTATCACAACTAATGTTTCTCTCTCTCTCTCTCTTGTTGAGCACAACAAATTAATTCAAAATCAATATATTATAGGCCTCACCAACTTGAAATGAGATGCAAGGAAATAACCGTATACCAGAACTTACAATGTAGTTAGACGTGGAAGGTTCATCGTCACTTTGGAAATTCCACATTTCAGGTGAATCGTGCAAGAGGCTCTCACATTTATCTTCCCAGCTTGTATCCGGAAAATTCTTGATGCAATGTTGCCTGATGTCATAAAATTTATTGATAACCTGTCATCGCCAAAGAATTGTCTTGAAGTACTAAAATAAATAATGCCTATATTAGAAATTAAAAATGTTCGTCATATTACATTGGCTATATCATAGGACTTCATGCAGAAATATAGAACTACCTCTTTGAAAGTCTCATTCTGTCTTTCGTGTTTTTCTAGATCAATCCGAAGAGTGGTAGCTAGGCTTCTCTCTTCAGAAAGTTCAGAAGTCAGCGTTTCAATCCTATATCAGTAAAACAACACTTTTATCAACTGAACCAGCAAAAAACAACTATATTTCATATCATTGGAATTGAGGCCAATACCAAACATCAACAAAAGTAAAACAAATATTCCAGAAAAAAATTAGGTGCTAAAAAATGTTCCTCACCGACATATCCGGGAAAGTAATCATTCTACTAAAATTGTGAGGCGTGGGGCACCAAGAAACAAGAGATAGAAGAGTAGGGATGCAGCTTACTTAAATAAAATATTTGTAAGTCTTACTAATATAATCACATACTCGTTTAACTTCTACAAACTCATGTTTCTAACTCATTAAAATGATCAATTATGTTTCTCTTCTTATCTGAATAACAAAGTATGCATATGGTGTTCCCTGATTCATTCACCTTTTATCTCACCCAACATAGCATGATGCACTCCACTAATCTCTGCCCACTGTTCACCATACCTGAGATCATATGCAACGAGTGGTAAGGTACGTCACAACAGAATTTTGAAAGGATTCATATCCTAGATGGAAAGTCCTATGCTAGCTTTCTCCTCAATGCAACCCTCCTCTTTTATCCCGACTTAAGACCAGCTATAAGGCGGAGTAAGAAACAACTCCTGAACTCTGACACTAAAGGTTGTGTATTTCCCAATCAAATACGATATTTAAATTGCTTGTTCAACTTTTCTTTAATGTTACCTTCCGGATAACACAAATCTAATGTTTGTAGGTAGATATTGACATCTTAACAGGAAGCAAATCCAAAATCTCGTTCAACATTAATATCGGAACCGCATCTTTTATTTTCTTGTGACAATGCATACAAGTCCAAGAGAAACTAAACCAAAAGATGTGAAGCTCAAAATCATCTCTAGCAACAACTTCTAAAAATATTTGGAATGAGCGAGAATAAAAAAAGTACACAACCGTTAAGAAAGCTACCTTCTCTCTAATTTATTCAGCTCCTGTGAGACGAGTTCCTCTTTCTCCCTAGATTTTTCAGACTGTTATTAACCAAATACATCAAAAGAAATTAATGTACTAAAAAGACTATTCAAAAAAATTCACTTCAGCTGGAAAAAAATAATAATAATAAACCACTAAATCTCATGGGCATGCTTAAGATGGGCATGCACCTTACAACCAAATTCTTATCCTCATAACAAGTTATTGCAAATAAAGTTGATTGATTAGGTAACAGAAGAAGAAAAGACGAGGAAAACAGGATAAGAAGTCCACCTCCATTATTGCGTTATCTCGCTCAGCAAAAGCAGCAGCAACACAGCCTTGGAAAAACTTTAACTGTTTCTCTGCTTCAATGTTCTGGGGGATAAATCCAACACGAATATAGAGTCAAACAACCAAGATGTATAAAATACGACACAATTTTCTTTTTGAAGTCCTAAATCTATGATAATGAGAAATCGTGTCATTTCATCAAAATGGATATCATTTTATAACCTGCTAAGCAGAAAAAGGTGCTGGTAAGCATTGACTCTAAGGCAGAGCAACTGACAATTAGGTTAGAACCTTAAGAGTTCTAAGCAAATTCTTGATATTGCGCGCATAAGAAACAAACATTTACATGCTTGAAAGAGGGGGGAGAGAGAGAGAAACCTTTGAGACTTCTGTACTATGTAGATCTGCCAGTTGGCTCTAAATACATAAAACAAGGTCAGAATCCCAAATAGCTAAGAGATCATGCCATGCCAGTGATGTTACAGAGATGAAAGTGTTCTCACTTTAATATTATAAGCCTCTGATAGCTCTTCTTGAAGATTTTGATTTTCTCTTGTGCAAGTAGCCAACTTCTTTTTCAAGTTTTCAATCTCTTGTTCCAACCCAGCTGTCCTATATGGAACCAAATCGAAGCATTCCGTTATTTTGGTGAAAAAAGAATAATCATTTTCCACTCCATCACCCCCAAGAGAAAGAAGCACCTAAGGGAAAAAAATATATATATATATTTATATGTAATTCACAAACAATAAATTACTTTCACCACCTCTGGAAATGCATTCTAGTAGCCACTCCAAGATAGGCAGGTCCTGCTTGCTGCATGCATAACTGTTCAATATCTTTATGCAACTGATCACGTTCTGCATAGAAATCGATAAAATAACAGATGAACAACCAAGACCTTTGCTACCGAAAACTTTATGCCAGCATAAGCAGAAATGCAGTGACACTGAAAATAGTTTTAACAGCTATCCTAATTACGATTTATAATCTCAATACGTCCCCCACCCCCACATGTCAGCACATTTAAATCCTGAATTCTCCTGCTCATATCTTAGTTCCTGATTATGAACGTTGTCAGTAGTAAACACATTCAACTTGTACATCATCAGGCTCATGAATTTTTACCTCAAAAGTCCAAAGAATACAAATAAGTGGGGTATAGCACAAAATAGTCTTCCAGTTCCAATGATACACACAAACAATCAACCCAGGGAAAAAAATTGCATCATATAAAAAAAAAATAAGTCTTGAGACAGCTAAATTGATGAGCATGTGTACCGTGCTCCAATTGTTTGATGCGCGCAGTCAAGGACTCATTGTCCACCAAGTTATGATCCATGGCTAAAAAACAAAGCCCCAAAGGTCAATATCTCTAGTTTTCTCATACGAGGATTAACCCTGGAAAAATAAACTAAAAAAAGACAATAATTTATATGAAAGGAAAAACTAAACGTTAGCCCTTTGCAATAACCCAGTCTGCTTTAAAACTTGGACCATTCTTCAACTACAAATTTCACAAAAATAAAAAATAAAAATAATACTTTTATCGCATCTTTGGATTATTATTACTACATGAAATTGAATTCTCCTAAAAAATTATAACAGTTTTATCATCGAGAGTCTTCAATTACATGTATACATTTAAATAAATTAAATAAATTATATCGATGAAAATAATGATCGATTTTACGGGATAAAACAGTTACCTAGCAATCGAAAGGGTTTTTGTAAATTCAAAATAGGTTTATTATGCTCTTCAGATGTCGAGACAAATGATTATGCTTTAGGAAAATTGCTGATATTGTCCCCAACATTCACCTTCTTTTGTACTTCTATCCCCAACTTTTATTCTTTGCACTCATATCCTCAAATTTAACAAACTAGTGTTTTTGGAACCCGAATATATTCAATTTGAATATTTTACCGCATAGATGATTTTGTTTGAAACTTTTTTATTCAACACTTATTTGTTTTTTGCATACATTTTTCACGTTGCTCAAAGTTGATTTTTTTAACAAAAGAATCGAACAAAAAATCGAAAAATAATCGAAGCCGAATCGGAACTGAAATCGTTCGATTCTCGAGTTTTGAGAACCGGAACAGAAATTGAATCGAAATTTTCGGTTCGGTTTCGATTCCTTCAATAACTGAACGGAAAATCGAAACATCCAGCCCTAATTGAAATACTTCCATTTTAGGAAAAAATGTTTAGCCAAGAAAAGTTCCAAAACCTATATTTGGGAAGTGCTCCCCCTTCATATATAGCTAGGGATGGTAAACAGATTGGACAGTTCGGGAGTTCATGAATTTGACTTGACTCGTGAAAAAAGGGACTTGGGCTTGGATTAGACAAAAAAATTGGGTATTGGACAGTTCAGATTCAACTCGTGAAGTTCGCGAACCGGTTCGTGGACTAGTCCAACGAACAGCGAAAAGGGCCGGCTCGCGAGCCGGTCCATTTCTAGCTCGTGTTGGCTCGTTATAACGAGCCCACAAGCCAGAACGGGCGGGCTCGCAAGCCGGCCGATTTCGGCTTGTAAGCGAGCCTAACGATCACAAGACCGTTTCAACCTTTTTTTTTCTTTTTTTACCTATAAATACTTCTTTTTTGTCTATTTTTTTCACAATCTCAAGTCTCAAATCTCAATTGCAATCTTCTACATCTAGTTATATTCTAATTTCTAGTGTTATAATATTTCACATACAATATTGTCTCAAATTCCATATTTCATTTTCATTTACAAATTTCCAAATCTATTATTTCTAATAGAACACTCACAATCTCATGGTTATTCTTCTAGCCAATTTGTTGATAAATTTTCCGGTCTCAACGATATTCCAATTCCCGACAATTTGGTGGATTTGGAAAATGAGATTGAAGATGTAGATCTAGAACTCCTCTTAATTTGGATGACATTGTTGATGAAAATGTCACTGCTGCATATGGATTAGACTCCACTAACACGAGGCAGGCTCTAGCAAAAATCCAAAAAGTCGAAAAAAATCAAATTGCTGGAAGTTTTTCGATTTGATTGAAACAATAGCTAAAGACGCTAATAACAACCCGGTATACAAAGCAAAATGTAAAACTTGCGGTGAACTTTTCTCTTGGAAGAAGGGTGGGGGTACAACACACCTCAACAGACACTGTAAAGGATGTCGAAAACCTGGCTCAGTTGAAGCAAATCAATCAACTCTACAGTTTGGTCAATCGAGTCTAACCAATTGGGTCTTCAACCAAGATCTAGCACATCAGGAAAGGATGATCATGTTCGTATCGAGTGGTAAGTTCTCGCTTTCAATTGTAAAAAGTTCATAATTCACGGATTTCATTCAAAAGTATCTCCAACTCAGGTACAAACCCATTTTTAGAAATACTTATCAGCTGATTGCATTACTAAATATTTCGAGATAAAACAAAGTTTTATAGATGCTTTAAATAAATATAATGGTAACTTATCATTTACTTCGGACTTGTGGACTGGCAATAATCATAGAGGTTGCGTAGCTGTTACTTGTCATTACATTGATGATACTTAGTTAATGAACATGAGAATTATGTCTTTAAAGTTATTGATTACCCACATAATGCAACAAATATTTTCAATGTACTACTTGAAATTCTTAGAGAATTTAACTGTGATACTAAAGTTCTTAGTTTTATACTAGATAATGCTTCTGTTAATAAAGCGGCGATAGATAGATTAGTTAACCACGTGAATCCTGAATTTGATGGAGTCTTGTTTCATGTTCGTTATGTGTGTCACATTTTAAATTTAATAGTTCAAGATGGTCTTAAGTTTATAGAAAATCAATTGAAAAAAATTAGGTACGCTTGCAATTTCATTATGATAGCCCCCTCTAAAAAACGAGCTTTTGATGCACATTGTGCAGAAAATGGTATGTCAGCACAATATAGATAGAACTCAACTTATTTAATGATTGAACATTGTCAAGGTTACGATAATTTAATATGTAAATATTACAACGGTCGGCACTCACACGGCCCAAGTTTTGATTTGGGGGCTAATGATTGAGAACTGTATTTCATGTTAAAACTTTTTTGAAACAATTTTATGATGCTACAAACAAATTATCCCACTAGTCCTTTAGTGTTGAAGTATTTTTATTGCATTGCTAATAATTTTAACAAGTACAAAACATTTCCTATTTTTTCTGAAATCATTGTTGCAATGAAGATTAAGTTTAGAAAATATTGGAAAAATGTACCCACTTTGTTTCCATTAGAAACGATTATGAACCCTAAAATAAATTTAGAGGGGACTAAATACACCATAAATGCAATATCAAATAAATTAACTTTTAGGACCCCTTTAACGTGCACATATTTAGAAAAATGTTTATGAACATGTACGAGATCAATTCCAATAGGTCAGGTAAAAATGTTAGAAGAACTGCTCTCACCCTAATGTGATACAAAATCAGGACAGTGATTTACTTTCATACCTTATGACTATGAAGGGAACTTCTAGCACACTTCCTAGTGGTTCTAGTTCTTCTAATACCCCTAATAGTTTAGATAACATTCTGAGCAAGTTAAGTAAGTATTTCTCACATGATCTTCTTAGCATGTTAGATGAGGACGAGAGAAATAATTTTGACATTCTTAAGTGGTGGAGACTAAACGAGCATCAATACCCGATTGTTTTTATGATTGCACGAGATCTACTAGCACATTCGGTATCAACTGTAGTATCGGAGGCTGCTTTTAGTGCAGGTGGTAGAGTGTTATCTGAATATAGGTCAAGGCTTAAAGAAAACATATTGGAGGCCTTAATGTATTTGAAAAATTGACAGTTTGCGGACAAAATGTTACAAGATAGGATAAGTGAAATTCTGACTGAGGAATTCAGAGAACAATCGTATTAGTAAGTAATTATTAATTATTATCCTTACAATTATGCTATAATATATGTATTTTTCTTTCTCTATATTTTTAATTCTTTTTTTAAATAAAAAAAATGTACACATAACATTTTGTTCATGTACAATTTTAACTCCGCATACAAGAAATTAAATGTAGCCGGTCACAAGCTCGACTTAAAGGAGGAGGGTTTAATTTTTTATATTTTCAACTATTTTAGTATTAGTAGTAAAAGACTAGCCGTTTAAAAATAAAAATAAAAAAATTAGACGAACACAAGTTGGACTTGGGCTGGCTCTTTGGGAGACAAGTCAGCCCGGCTCGGCTCATCTCCTAAACGAGCCGCGTCAGGTCCGGCTCGTGGGCCAGACTAAATGCGAAATTCAAGGGCCGAGCTGGCCTGACTCGGCCTGTTTGACATCCCTATATAGCTAACCGGCTCGGCCCATTTGACATCCCTATATAGCTAACATCTCACCTTGCGATACACAAAAATTGTTATCTACAATATCAACTTCAATAAGTATTCATAAAATTTTAAGGCTTATACGTAATTAACATAAGTATAAACTAGTAACCGCACCCGTACGATGCACGGAAGATATAAATGACAATAATTTATTGAATAAGTTGTAAAAGAACAATGCCCGACATAAATTGTGCATTCATATATAGTGAAAGTTACTCAAAAACGTAAAACATAAAATTGTGATTTGTATATTTCTTTTAACGGTTAATTGTTCATTCTGTAGTTTTTTAATCTATTTAGGTGAAGTAAGATATGGACATGTGACTTATTCTGTACTTTATAATTTTGATTTGATGACTGAAGTCGAGCTTATGATTTTTTGATTTCTAAAATTTGAAATGTTTACAATTTTCTAATCGTAAAATAAAATAAAGAAACTAATAGACATTTACATAATTAATTTATCGACTCCCCGAATAGACAAATTGAATCAATGAGTTTATCGGAACCTAAAATTGTAGAAAATTAAATGATTTAATTGAATCTTACAATATATAAAAGATTGAATGTGCAATTGGTACTATTCATCCAATTCAATTGTAATTAAATTTGCATTATTCTTCCAATCAAATTGCAATTATACATTATTCATCCAATTTAGACACTATTCATCCAATCCAATCCAATCCAATTATAATTAAATTGGCACTATTCATCAGATCCAATTGTAATTAAACACTATTAATCAAATTTAGGAACTATTCCAATTGCAATTAAACAATATTCATCCATTTTAGGCACTATTAATCCAATTAATTCATCCACTCCAATTGCAATTAAACACTATTCATCCAATTTAGACATTATTCAAATTGCAATTAAATATTATTCATCCAATTAAACACTATATGCGGGCAACAATTTGATGCACAATTATTCATCCAATTGCAATAAAATACTATTCATCCAATTTAGGTACTATTCTAATTGCAATTCAACATTATTCATCCAATTTAGGCACAATTGCAATTAAACATTATTCATTCAATTTAGACACAATTCATCCAATTAAACACTATGCGGGCAAATTTCCCAATTTTTTCATCAATTTAGGCACTTTTCATCCAATTAAATATTATGCGGGCAACAATTGGATGCATTATTCATCCAATTAAACACTATGCGGGCAAATTACTCGAATTTCCAATTAAATTTATGTAACACCCAGGCCAGGAAAGCTTATAAGATTTGATATGTACTACTCATACCAACAAGGTGCACCTTCTTTTTAGGAAGTCCATCGTAAGAAACTCCATAGTTAAGCGTGTTTGGCTTGGAGCAATTCTATGAGGGGTGACCTTCTGGGAAGTGATGAGAATCGATAAAGTCAAACCTCGATGCACGTACCCTGGGACCCATGACGAGATCTGATGTCGAAGAGGTTCAAGATTCGAGGCTAAACAATGTGAATAAATCAAGAAAAGAAGCCAAGAATCAAGTTAGAGCCAAAAATGAGAAGCTTAGGCCCCGTTCTCTTTGCTGTTTTGAGCCCGTTTTGAGTTTTCAATTTTTGGAAATATCGAAAACGCGTTCACTTTGCCCATTTTCAGAAACGCGTTTTCCAAAACACAAAAAAAAAAAAAAATACAAAGGAAACTCAAAACGAGTTTATTGCGTTTTGGATATTTTGTGTTAAAAAGTCCAAAACGACCAAAACGCGCGTTTTGAATTTTTTTTTTTTTTGGGTAAATGTGGGACACTTCCTTCACTTGAAATTCTTATATTATTTTACCATTATATACAGATCCATGTTAAGATTTTTTTTATTTTTTTTTTTTTGTAATTTTTTTTTTTGTTATTATTATTATTTTTTTAAATGTGAGACACTTCTTTCACTTGAAGTTCTTATATTATTTTGTCATTATATATAAATCCATGTTAAGATTTTTTTTTTTTGTAAATTATTATTATTATTATTATTATTATTATTTTTTAAAAGTAAGATACTTCCTTCACTTGAAGTTCTTATGTTATTTTGTCATTATATATAGATTCATGTTAAGATTTTTTTATTTTTTATTTTTGGTAAATTTTATTTATTTATTTTTTTGTAAAAGTGAGGAATTTCGTTCACTTGAAGTTCTTATGTTATTTTGTCATTATATATAGATCTATTTTAATTTTTTTTTTTGTAAATTTTTATTTATTTATTATTATTAATTTTTTTTTTTTTTAAAAGTGAGACGCTTCCTTCACTTGAAGTTCTTATATTATTTTGCCATTATATAGATCCATGTTAAGATTTTTTTTTTGTTTTTGTAATTTTTAATTTATTATTATTATTATTATTTTTGTAAATATGAGACACTTAATTTACTTGAAGTTCATATGTTATTTTGTCATTATATATAGATCCATGTTAAGATTTTGTTAGTATGGGATTAAATTTTTGTTTAGCTGAAACAATATTAATGATGAATTTATTGACATAGAGAACTAACTGATTTATTAACATTAAAATTAATGTAATTCAACAAATCAAACATTTTTTACATATAAAATATCACAAAATAAATATATCAAAAAATTACAAAGTAAACGCATTTTTCAGTTTTCTATTTTGAAAACATTTTTTCAAAATCACAAAGAGAACATGTTTTCAGCAATCCCAAAACAAACAACCAAAATCCAAAATTCAAAACAAAATCCAAAACTCAAAATCCAAAATCGAAACACAAAGAGAACGGTCCCTTAGAGTTTCAGCCAAGTTTGGTCGACCGAACTTTCTTATGGTCGACCGATCTTCTGCAGAGGAATTTTTCGATTCAGCATCAGTTGCGTTCAGCTGAGTGACGGTCGACCGAAAGTCCCATTTCGGTCGACCGAACTGGTCGACCGAAACACTCTGTTTTACAAAACGAAGTTTTCTTGCAAATTTCGAATTTGCACATTTTGCCCATTTTGTACATTATATACACATTCTTTTTCATTTGTAAGAAATAACTTGGTGGTTCATTGTAATACTCTTGAGAGCTTAGTCTTGAAAGACTCCTTTTGAGGTAAGGATAAACCTCCATGATCTTGTATTATTCTTGGAAGTTAATCAAGTTTGTTTGAGTATTATTATTCTTGTATTGTTATTTGTTTTTCGCCACCTTGAAATTATTTAGTTGATACCAATTGGGTTAGGGTTAGTTAATCCTTGAATTTTGGGTTAGATTTAAACTTGGGTTAAGGTGTTTATCGTTTTATTTACCACTTTAGCTTTCTTAGGTTTTGTATTAAATTGTTGTGGGAATTTTCGGTCAATATACCGAAAGGATTCGCATCATTTGGTATCAAAGCTTGGCTCTAATTTGGTAAATCTATCATTTACATTATTGTTATTGTTATAAAAAAAATCGAAAATTGGGGAAAATTTATATGCCCATGTGTATTGCTGATTCCTTGTATTGGGTATATTGATTGTGAGTTTGTTGGGAGAATTCCATTATTCATTCACTACAAAACCTACAATTTTCAAATTGTGTACTCAAAGTGTTTGATAAATTGTCCTAAAGAGACATACTCCATTAGTGCTTTATTGTTCAATGCCCATATATTGCTAATTACTTGGGGCTATCCAATTCTCATCATTGAGATTGTGTTATCAACATTTTATCCCATATATCACTTGCTCCATATTTTTGGTAATTGTTGATCATTCATTTCTTGCCACATTGGTGTTGTTGGGGGGTTTTCATACATCCACATTCAAGGCCACTTCAATATTGAGTACAAGATGTTTGCTAAATTGCTACATTGAGAATTTACACTCTTTGTGCTTATTGTTCTACATCTATGCCTTGTCTATTATTTGTGGTTTGTCAATCACATTGCTAAAATTGTGTTCCTAGCATCTTATCCCACATAAATATTGTTCCTTTTGAGTTTAGCAAGCACATAAATTCCACTTGCTATTGTATTTACTTGTTATAAATTCCTTCTTCTTTGTTTGTGATCCTTGACTTCACAAGAATTATACTTGTGGTTTAGTTGATTACCTTCCGTGGAGAACTTGAGAAAGGAGATTTTGAGTGAAAAAATGCAAGAGTGGTGAGCTCATTAGAGGGTAAAAGCCTAAATTGAGTGAAACACGAGTGAAGAAATATTCTTGTGAGAACACTTTCACACTTGCACACCATGTCAAATTCCGATACTCAAACTCAAGACTTGAAGTACTTGTTACAAAATCTTTCAACCACCATGGCTAGACAAATTGAGGAGATTGGGGGTGAGTTGGAAAATTTAGGAACAAGAGGGGTGAGTACATCAAATAGGGGAGGTGAAGAAAGGATGTGTAGTAGAAGAAGGGTGAGGGATAATTTTGGGGACATTGTGTATAGGGATGGAGTTAGAAAACAAAATGGGAGTTTGAATAGGAAGATTAGAATGGATATTTGGGAAGATGAATCGGATGGTGAACAAAATGGGAGTATGAATAGGAAAATAAGATAGTGGTTAGATGATAGGCGAAATGGAGTTGATGAAAATATTTATAATGTAAGAATGCAAAATTCATTACTCCATGAAATGGGTAAAAGTGGAGAAGTTGAAGGAGATTGGAGTATGAATAGGAGAAGAAGAGAATGGGTAGATAGGAGTGGAGATGGGATGGATGAGAAGGTTGATATGGTGCAAAAGAAGACTTCATCGTTCCATAGGAGGAAAGGTAATGAAAGTAGAAGAGTAGTGAATGAGAGAATTGCTAGTCCACGAACATCTTTGGCCCATGATAATGAGGGAAACACATGGAGAATATAAATTCTACACTAGGTGCCGGTGAGTGATAAACCATGTACTTTCATGATATATGGGGAGATTGACACTAATTTGGTAAGTGCTTGTAGGGTGGAGAAATTGGGGTTACTGGTTATGAAGCATCATAATCCTTATATATTGCAAAGGTTGAATGACGATGGGGAAGTGAGAGTGAGTGAACAAGTTCTTCTTACTTTCAACATTGGAACCTATAGTGACCGAGTGATATGTGACGTAGTTCCAATACACAATTCTCACATAATTTTGGGAAAACCTTGGTAATGTGAGCGAAATGTGAATCTTGATAGGAGGAGGAACCGGTGTAGCTTCAAAATGAATGAAAAAAGGTTGTGATCCTATCTTTGAGCTCGGAAGAAGTATGCACGGACCAAATGAAGCTCAAGAAGGAATTCGAGGAAGAAAATGAGAAAGAAAAAGAAAAAGAAACGAAGAAATAAAAGGAAAATTTGATTGAGCCAATTGAGGAAGAAACAAAAGAGAGGCAAAATGAGAGCATGAGAGTTGGGGCCACGTCCCTAGAAAAAGGAGAGGCAATGAGGGTTGGAGTCACGACTCCAAAAAAAGGAGAGGTGAGAGAAGAATCGAGGGTTGAGGATTCTACCTCAGAAAAAGGTAAGGAAGTGATGAGTGCCACCAAGAAAATTGAGAGAAAAGATCACCCCAAAATGTTCTTTACTCTTGAATATACTAACACTTTCCTCCCTAGCTTGACTACTTCTTTGTTGTAGGGGATCGTTAAGAATACTTATCAAAGCAACAAGGAGCTCCAAAGTCATGCCGAGTGGATGAACTTTATGGAGATATTTTCCTACCACAACAAATACAATCAAGGTAAAGAAAATGTGGTAACCGATGCAACATCTAGGAGGTATGCTCCTAACACTTCTTCGAGAGCAAGGTTATTATATTTGAAATACATCAAAGGATTGTATGACATTGATGTGGACTTGACAAATGAAATTTTGTCGTGTGAAAATGTTGCATGTAATGAAGGTCCTTGGCATGATAAATTCCTCATTTGTAAATTCAAATTTTTATATGTGCCTAATTGTCTAAGTGCCAACTCATTTTGTTTTGAACATGTTAAGGGCATGCATGTTAATAATCTAAATTTGTTAAACATTTATGAATAATGTTGTGAGCGATATCTCGACGGATTATGGGCATGATAACTATTTGTTTTGGAAAGTTGGATTGTTAGTTTTTAAATGTGTCATGCGCGAATTTCTAATGAGTGAGGCGCATGTTGGTTGTTTGATTGGGCACTTTGAAACCAAGGGGGTGGTGGAAATATTTTGTGATCGCTTTTATTGGCCTCATTGGAAAATTGGTGATAAACATGTTTGCACTGTGGTAAAGGCCAAACGTTCAAAATGGCTAAATCTAAGTTTTTACCTCAAGTTTTATACACACATTTATACGTTCACAGTAAACCTTGGATTAATCATTCTATGGAGTTTGTGTTGAGTTTACTTAAACTAAAGAAAAGAAATGATGCTAATTTTGTGGATGTTGGTAGGGGTATTAAACTTTCACATTTTACTACATGTCATGAAACCAGCATTGTTATCAACATGATGAATCTTTTCTTTGGGGGAGTGGTGCATTTGCATAAAAATGATGCTCAATTTGTGGTTGTTAAATTTGCTTGCAATGGAAGTGTTCATCCTATTAGCAAATTTTCTCCACTTGATGTTGCTTATGGCCCCAGCCTACTAACTCTTTTGAGCTTGATGTACTTATTTGTTGATGGAAATGTTAGTTTAGGTGGGCATAACAAAGAAAATCTGGTTAAGCCCCTTCGTAGGAGGCTCGCGCCTCCATCTGAGGGGATTGACATACAATGTACTTCCCATACCAACCATGGTAGGAGGCGATTCATATTTGATCCGAGTGGTTGGATATGGTTCTTTTCAAGGGGAGAACGGGTTCCCGATCGAATAAAATCCAAAATGCTACCCTATGATGATGGCACCTTGAAAGTTCTTGGCAACGCCTACAAATTGATTTTGCGCGGTGAGTATGAAATTTCAGTTACATTTATTGTGTCTAAATTTTCTATTTTTTTTATTGTAGGTGTCGATTCGTGGTCGAATCTCTTTCAAGATGGAGGAGATTATGAGAATCGCGAGGGTCCAACTTCATCGCATGAACCTGTGGTCCGCAATGTTTCAAGATCAAAGTTCAAGGAATCTCACACTAGTGTAATCAATCCAGATTCGAGGTCGAATTATTTCCAAGAGGGAGGGGATGATGAGAATTGAGAAAGTCAAACCTCGATGCACGTGCCCGTGGGACCCATGACGAGATCCGACGTCGAAGAGGTTCAAGATTCGAGGCTAAACAATGTGAATAAATCAACAAAAGAAGCCAAGAATATCAAGTTGGAGCCAAAAATTAGAAGCTTGAAGTTTCAGCCAAGTTCGGTCGACCAAACTTTCTTCCGGTCGATCGATCTTCTGCAGAGAAATTTTTTGATTCAGCCTCAGTCGCGTTCGGCTGAGTGACGGTCGACCGAAAGTCCCATTTCGGTCAACCCTGTGATCGACCGAAATAATTTCGGTCGACCGAAACACTCCGTTTTACAAAACGGGGTTTTTTCTTGCAAATTCCGAATTTGCACATTTTGCCCATTTTATACATTATATACACATTCTTTTTCATTTGTAAGAAATAACTTGGTGGTTCATTGTAATGCTCTCGAGAGCTTAGTCTTGAAAGACTCCTTTTGAGGTAAGGATAAACCTCCTTGATCTTGTATTATTATTGGAAGTTAATCAACTTTGCTTGAATATTATTATTATTGTGTTGTTGTTTATTTTTCGTCACCTTAGTTGATACTCATTGGGCTAGAGTTAGTTAATCCTTGAATTTTTGGTTAGATTTAAACTTGGGTTAAGGTGTTTATCGCTTTATTTAATACTTTAGCTTTCTTGGGTTTTGTATTAAATTGTTGTGGAAATTTTCAGTCAATATATCGAAGGGGTTCGCATCAGGAACTTTTCTCGAGGAGCGTGCGAGTGAGGACAAAGCATGCTGAAAAGATCCATATTGGTACAGTGGAAACAATACGTCATCATCTAATGGCTGGGACAGCCCGTTAAGTGGAACTCAGGTCATTACAATTTAGGCACTATTCATCCAATTAAATACTATGCAGGCAACAATTGGATTTAATGGATTATTCGGTCACATGTCCAAAGATTACTTTGAACATCTTTATGGAGACCTTCTCACGTTCCTATTTTTATCGTTTTGTGTTACTTATTTTTCTTAATCCGTGTAAAAATAGAAATGAGTCTATCGTTATGGGACATGGGGAGTATCAAATAAGAAATCATTATTCGAAACTTCTATAATAGGAAAATACTGACAATATGTGTGCAACGCATGCCCCAAAACTAGTTTATTTAAAAAGATTGAATATTTATTATTTCTTTCAATATGATTAAAAAAAAAAAAAGATTCAAAATTAATCATTTAGGTAAGAAATGACAAATATCATTTTAGGACTTAAATGAAATAAATTAAAAAGATTAGATGTTGAAAAAAAGTAAAAAGTATAAGTAAAACCTTTACATTTAGTATTTAAAAAGATTTTACGAATGATATGTTTAGAGGTTGCTCTCATTTCTTAATTAGTATTAAATTTTTCGTTGAGATCTTGGATTTGACACCCATATTTCATATTTTTCGACTTCAAAATAATGCAATAATTATCAAAAGAAAAAATCTATAATTTGATTTTTTATTGATATTTTTTCACAAATCCATAAATCATTTATTACATGCATTAATTGAATTTTCCTAATTCCTGTATTTAAAATAAATTGATAAAAATAAGAAATTTCCTAAATTGGCAAGTGAAAATGGACGGGAAACTATGTGCATAAAATGGTAACGGTTGTTCTATTATTATATATATATATATATATGTGTGTGTGTGTGTGTGTGTGTGTGTGTGTGTGTGTGTGTGTGTGTATATAGATGTATAAAAAATAATTTTCTATTACAATAAATAGTAGAATTTAAAAATTAACATAACTAATTCAAATTATGAAAAACTTCTTTGAATAATAAATGACTATTGATTTCAATAATTTTTATTAATTATTATTAACTTCATTAAGAATGCAAATTTAGAAGTTTTTTTTTTAATGTTATATCATGTTTTATATAATATTATGTGAACAAATATTGATGCATGTTAAATATATCAATATATTTTTCATAACTTCTACATTTTACTCTCGTATTTAACATACTTTTCAATTTCATTCAAAAATATCAATTACAATAATTATAATTAGAAAATAAGTAAACAAAATATTTGAATTTATCCAATAAACTTTAGTTACTAAAATAAGTAGTCAAAATAATAATTTGAAAATCTCGCAAT
This sequence comes from Ligustrum vulgare, assembly GCA_963555705.1. Classification (NCBI taxonomy): domain Eukaryota; kingdom Viridiplantae; phylum Streptophyta; class Magnoliopsida; order Lamiales; family Oleaceae; genus Ligustrum; species Ligustrum vulgare. The sequence goes on from OY743174.1 coordinate 51,189,086, forward strand.
TATCATGGTACGACAATCGAATAAAGTTGGAGATGAAATTATACAAAAAAAATCTTATACCCTATAATCTTTAAAAATTTATTAAAATTATGAATGATTAAAAAATATTAATCTATCTATTGATATTGTTAAACTAAAAAAAGAAATCAAAGCAATAATTGTTCAATATAGCATTCGTTCAATAACTTTTTCTATAAATTATTTATAAGCAGCGCATTTTTCAACCACATATATTTCAAAAAATATGATTTTAATATTTAACTATTAATATATAATTAAAACACAATTATTATTATTATTATTATTATTATTATTATTATTATTATTATTATTATTATTATTATTATTATTATTATTATTATTATTATTATTGGTACTGACTTTTGTTAGTTTTTGTTATTGTTTACATTGTTCTGTTTCAGTACATTATTTTTTATTAATAAAATATGTTCGTGCATCGTACAGGTGTGAAACTAGTTCAATTTTAACCCTACATCATGTACAATTTGTAAATTCAACATTATCCTGCCCTCAAGACACATCTCCCAGTGGCAAAGGGGAGAGATGGAAAAGTCCTCAGCGCAGTCGGGTGCATGATTCGAATCCTGAAATAATGAATTTGTGTCATGTGGCAAGGGGGAGTTATAACTTACCACACTTCCACCCTAGCTCTGGGAGGCATAACCTACAATTTATCTCATTAATCAATGACCTAGGGCAGGGTCAGTTAGGGTCCTCAAGTTGTGGGCTACACCCTGTAAATTCAACCTTCTAAAACCTATTTTAATTGACCCCTAAATTCATGGATATGTCAAATTTGCCCCCACTAACTTTTCCAACATTTTTTGGAAAAATTGGAACATAGGTCCTCAACCGATATGCCGAGTAGCTACAAAGTCCTAACTTTTTAGGGTAAGTTCCTCCAAGGGTCCCCAATTTTTTCATAAAGGTGACAGTGAGCGGTATCCGCACCTAATGAAAGATGTACATTCAAATGTTAAGGTGTTTTTCTCTTTACTGTTTTGAGGTCGTTTTCTGTTTTTATTTTCGAAAATACTAAAAACGCGTTCTCTTTATCATTTTCGAAAACGCATTTGGAAAAACAAAAAAAAAAAAAATTTGTACGCAATTTCAAAAAAAAATGTTCAAAATGCGAAAACGTGTTTTTGGGATTTTTTTTTAAAGAATTATCTTAGATTAGAACTAAGTTTAAAATATTTTTTTTATTTTATATATATATATATATTGTTTTTTGGAGAATTGACCTAACTTGAAACTAAGCCTAAATAAAGTGTTTTTTTTTATAGAATTATCCTAACTTGAAATTAAGCATAAAATAAAGTTTTATTGAATTTAATATCAACATTACAAAAAAAAATTAAATGAGAATTCTTGTTGTTATATTTCAAAAAATACCTTGATAAATAAATTCGATAGTTTTGAAAGAACTTGTATTTTCTGAATTTTAATAGAACCAGAGCTTCTTCAAATCCCGAACCTGACCAAGCTGTGTTAATATGGACTATTAGTGCTCACATTAGTGTGTCGCATGTAACCATGTTTTCAGTGTATTGTGAAAGAAAATTTGAGTTTGAATCAGTAGTATTCTGCAAGCAAATTAATTAAAAATAGTTTAAGTAGTATTCTGCAAAATTTCAAACAGAACGTGTTTTTCAACTTTTTATTTTCAAAAACAGTTTTTAGAAATGACAAACTAAACGCGTTTTCAGCAAATTTAAACATAAAAATAAAAACAGAAAATATAAAATATAAAATATTTTCAAAAATGAAAATACAAAATAAAATACAAATAGAATGCTACCTAAATGTCCAAGTGACGTGCACATAATGTGTGATTAAAAAGAAAAAAAAATTGCCCAATACATATCCTTTACAACTTTTCACTTTAAATAAGACATTACATGCAAGTCTTTCAACCTTTTAAAATCTATGACTGCATTTGATAGTTATGGTGAAATTTGGGTGAGAAGAAGATGAATTCTAGGGAATTGAAAGTTTAATGTGTTTGATTGATTTAATTTTCTAGGTAGAAAAAGTGAAAAATTTTCTAACTTTTATTATTTGATTGATATTATTTTCCATAACAAATAAAACAAATTTTAGCTATTTTAAGCCAAAAAAAATTCTTTATTTTTTCACACATTTATACTTGATAATAATATTGCTAATTTTTGAAAAAAAATAAATCAATTAACAACAACAACAACAACAAAAAATCAAACGTGACGAAATTGTTATAATTTTTGGCAAAGAAAATAACACCTCCTCTATGGGAAGGAAAATGAATTCTTTATTTTGCTGGAAATGGTGGCGTGTGAGTTCAGATGCAAGAAATGGATTTCAAGGAAAAAATTGTCAATCAAACATGCTAAAATGATAAAATAAGGTGAAAAATCTTATTTCCCATGAATATTAGATGCAATCAATCAAACCCACCCTAAATGTACGTTTTATGTTAGGTGAAATATTGAGTTTAGGGCATGAGTATTTGTTATGAAGAGTTAAAGGCATGACTCACGTACTTAGGGTATCTCCAACCATACCCCAAATTTGGGGTTGGGTTGCACTATTCACAACCCAAATTTGAGGTACCATTGGGTATGATTTTACCCCAAATTTGAGATTTTATCCCAAATTTGGGGTTGCCTTTTTTATTTACCAAATTACCATTTTCATATTTAATTTAAATGCTAAAAATTCATAATTAGTCCAATAATTTGTTATTATAGTAATAATTGTATATGTAAATATTATAATAATTATTATTTAATTTGAAATATTATAATTCGATAATTATTAATTTATTTTTTTCTAAAAAAAATTATTTTTGTTCACAATAATTTAATTTGGTCTATTCTACGCATTAACTATTAATTTAAATTAAAGTCATTAATTAAAAATTTTATAATCAAGGTAAAAATATTAAGAAATTATAAGAAAAATGGGTACTATTTCCTTGACCCCAAATTTGGGGTAAAAGCTGTTGGAGAAGAATTTGAGTCTACCTCAAATTTGGGATAAAGATTACCCCAAATTTGTGATAACCTGTTGGAGATAGCCTTACAAAATATTGTGATCCTTTGGAGGAATTTATTTTAGTCCTTTGTTTTTTTGAAAGTAATTTTAGTCATTTTTTAGTTACTCTATATTATTATTATTATTATTATTATTATTATTATTATTATTATTATTATTAAAGAACGCAACACAACACAACTTTGGCTTTGGCTCAACTAGTGTTACACCCATGCGATGTACGATCATTTGTTACTTACATATATCAAATTTGTATTTTAACATATGAAATGAATATTTAATTAAAAAAAAGAAAGGAATGAAGACAATTAATTACAAACGTACATTACACATATTTTAATTTTTTTTACGGTTCGTATGTTTATCGTTCCAGGAATTTCTTTAAATATTGTAATTTGAATTGATTTAAAACTTAAAATGGAAAAGAAAATTACATTTATATAGAATTTGTATTAAGTAGAAAAAACAGATATATCCGTAATATACAATCAAAATTTTATTAAAACAAAAAGGAAAAGGAAAAGAAAAAAGAAAAATAGATTGGTGAACGTTCTTATTTCATCCTATTTCATTTTTTATTTTTACGAATTTTAAAAAAAATTGTAATTGATTTTTTAGAGGAGAAGACGGATCAAGAAATTTCGAGACCTGAAAAATGCAGTTATTTAAAAATCTGCATTCAATTAGATTATTTTAAATTTGAATTTTGTCCAAAATGAATAATAAATAGTGAAATAATACTATTAATCATTTTAGGAAATGTGTTTTAGACAAGAGAATGAGCCAATACTCCTTATGGGAAGTGCTCTCCCTTTATGTATTTTGTTTTTCTCTCGTGAGCATATTTAATTCTTGTTTGAGCCCTCTTTATATACAAAATGAGTTTAATAATAATGATTTTGTGGATAATGTATCCTTAAGCACCTATATGAGACTCATTATTTCAAATAATGTAATTTGTAACAGTAAATTTTGGTATAATGAGTTGTTAAAAAGTATGATTTTTTGTTTAAAATTTATATTTAGATTATTTTATTAATAGAATGTTAGTTGAAAATGATTTTTAAAAAAAATGAGGATTTGAATTTATAGTATTAAGAACAACAAATAAATAAAAATAATAATAATTAAATAATAATTTTAATACTGATAACTAAAAATATTAATTGAACTCATTCAATATTGGTGTTAATAATAAAATTAAAATTGGTTAAAAAAATATCAACTACTGTATTATATATATATATAAAATTAAGATAATAAATGCGTTCACATTTATCCAGATTTTGCATTAACATTTGATATAAATCAATTTTGCATTCACACTAAATCACTTTGCATTCACATTGTTTAATTTTATGGGACTTACTATTTATAAAAACAGAGAATGAGCGAGAAATTATTTTTAGAAACTACTCAACTTTTATATATTATAAAGATAAAGATTATAAAAATAAAGATAAAGATTGGATAGGTGCCAAATTTGAAGAGGTCTTAAGTTCAAAACACGCGGTTTATATTTTTATGAGTAAAAGGGAGATGAGAACACTTGGGAGGATAATTTTTTTTTTTAGAGAAATGAGAGAATAGGAGAAAGAACAGAAGTTGTAATACTTTCAAATACATCTTTCATGCCAATTTCTATATAATTTTCTTGTTCTAATTTGAAAATTAAATTTTTAGTAGATTTTGATGAAAATTGATACAATGTGTTGTTGAAAAGCTGTGGTCCCGATAAAAATGCGTGGTTAAAATTAACTATTTAACTGTGACTTAGACTTTAATCAAATTTGTAGTGTTACCAAACATGTGCTATATTCTAAGTATTTTTTAATAAGGTTGACGATGAAAGTGTTTAATTTTATATTTATTTGATATTGTATTAATCCATTTTTTTTGAAATGTTTATGGTCTTGCTTATTCGATAATTAATTCAAATGTTCGTTCAACTTTAATATCAAGTATTTTTTATTAATCCATGGTTATTTTTTATTGTTAAGTTATTATCTTTGATTTTTCCGTTTTTTTTAATTTTTAATCAAATTGATAGGGAAAATGTTTGGACAATTTGTTAAAGGAGAGAAAAGCCACTTAAAATTTACTTGATTTGAGTCATATTGTTAAAAGTACAAGCAAGAATAAATTGATTTTGATTTGTTGCTCAAATTCTGGAATTAATCCACAACCACATAATTCTGTTATCAAATTGTGGTGGATTCTAAAGCTTTAGTAGTTTGTATTTTATTAAGTTTCTCTAGAACTTGCTATCTTGTATTATTTTCAATTTTAATTAGTTTTAATTAATTCAAAAAAAAAAAAAATCTCAACAAGTTAAAACTATAATTAATTGAGATTAATTAATTATGGTTTTAAAATTTGTAGACTAAGTAGACTCTTGTGCTTGCGAGTAAAGTATAAAATAAAACTAATTTTTACACAACACTATATAATGTAATATATATGGTGTGATTGAACTATACTTTTATAAATTTGCAATTTCGTGGGTTTGACCTCGTATTCATTAATCTCTATTACTAGGCTCATGCGCTTGCGAGTAAAGTATAAAATACAACTAGTTTTTACACAACACTATATGATGTAATATATATGGTGTGATTGAACTACACTTTTATAAAATTTGCAATTTCGTGGATTCGACCTCGTATTCATTAATCTGTATTACTAGACTCATGCGCTTGCGAGTAAAATATAAAATACAACTAATTTTTACACAACACTATATAATGTAATATATATGGTGTGATTTGTTATTTTCAGTTAACGCTATTTTGGTTTCCTTAAGAGCATCTCAATGTAGGAGTGAATTCGGAAATTCGAGTAAGCACGAATGTTCGCTATAATGGCAAAAAAAAAAAAAAAAAATTGACTGCTTAATTATAATAAAAAATTTAACAGATCTAGCATGAGCAATCAATGGCCCTCGCAGCCCTCTTGGATCCGCCATATCTCAAAGAAACTCTTTAAATTTCGTTACACATGAAAATTTGAAATACTTAAGGTAAATTATGTGGTGTGATTTGTTATTTCTAATTAAGGTTATTTTGGTTTCCTTAAGAGGATCTTCAAGAAACTCTTTAAATATAAGATTGTTGTTATAAAATCATCGAAATCATAAGAACAACATAGAGAGAGAAATGGAGAGAGTTTAGAGGAGAGAATTTCTCTTCAAGAATTGGTGTAATAAATTGGTAAGTATAGGCTCCTATTTATAGGAGTGGACAATGGCACAATCGTAATATTGTAAAGTTTACAGGGATATAATGGTAATGTCATTCACATATATACATTATTTATAACACTCCCCCTTGAATGACATATTACGCAATTGTCTGCCTCGTTAAAACCTTGCTAAGAAAACCCAATGGGATAAAACTTGAGCGAAGGAAAAAGAGTACAGTTGCTCCCCCTGATATTGGCCATCGTCAATCGTTGAGTCTTAATGTTCAAGTAGAACAAATCATGTATTGAATCTTTGAAGTTCTTCAGTGCTTCAGTGCTGCCTCGTTAAAACCTTGTCAGTAAAACCCAATGGGACAAAATCTGAACGAAGGAAAAAGAGTACAGCCGCTGCCTCGTTAAAACCTTGTCAGGAAAACCCTGTGGGACAAAACCTTTGTTATAAATAATGTATATATGTGAATGACATTACCATTATATCCCTGTAAACTTTACAATATTACGATTGTGCCATTGTCCACTCCTATAAATAGGAGCCTATACTTACCAATTTATTACACCAATTCTTGAAGAGAAATTCTCTCCTCTAAACTCTCTCCATTTCTCTCTCTATGTTGTTCTTATGATTTCGATGATTTTATAACACGTTATCAGCACGAGTCTCTAACCAATTGAGTAATAACGGGAGTATGCTCTACAGTTGCATCTAAATGATGAGCCTCTGTATCAGAAACCTGATTATTACTAACCAATGTTTCCTTTTCTCTCAAACTGAAAAAGAATGATTCTGGCCGATCCAGATATCCGATCGACGATCGGCCACCGCCATCAGAACGGGCTTGTCAAGGAGAAGACTCGCCTAAAATTTGGCGCAGAACCAACGGCTGAAACAAAAGATATCGACCGAAGAAGAAAATCTGAAAAACTGTGCAAAAACAGATATCTGACCGAAAATTGAAATGCTTATTCCGGACGATTCTGAACTCCGATCGACGATCGGCCAGCGGCATATCAACGGGTTTTTCTAGGAGAAGACTCGACTGAAATTTGGCGCAAATCCAACGGTTAAAACGGAAGTTATTGTCCGGAGAAGAAGATGCTGGCGGACTGAAAAATGATGAATCCGGCCAAACGGTTGATCTTTTGGAAAATCGGAGACCACCGGCATGTTCAGGACGCCGAGGCACATATTATGGTGATGGGTTAATTTTTCCGATCACCGGCGCGTGGCGGCCGGCGGCGGCGGCGCGTGGCGGATCCGGCGATGACGAAAGGCAGTTTGTCCGTTTTGATGAATTGGATTTTTCTATGATCTTATTTTTCTGTTTTGTGCAGTTTTTAAAATATTCCGGCGGTCGAACATGGCGGTTTTCTTAAAAACTGTTTTTGGAGCAATCCTGACGAGATTTTGAACTTCGGACCAAAAGTAAGTTTGTTCTAAATTAAATTTTAAACCTATTGACGGTTTCAATTTATTCATATGAGCAATATATTAAAATATGGACGATTTTGCCCTTAATAATACATACAAGTATAATAATCGTAAATTAACGATTAATATGTGATCAATTGAATTATATTATGCTGCCACCTACATGGTTGGTTTTACCACCTACATGGTTGGCTTTACCCGGTTTAATTATTTCATTATGTCGATTCCGCCTATATGGCCGGTTTAATTGTTTCATCTCGTTGATACCGTCTATATGGCTGGTTTAATTATTTCATCACGTTGACACCGCCTATATGGTCGGTATATCAATTGAATACATATAAACACCTCAGTTGTTGGTTAATTCTAACATATTAGAGGGTTGTTGTCAACATATATACTTGGTGGTATAACCCCAGTATCGTTATTGTTAATATATATATACAATATTATTGTTATTTGATACTTCATTAAATGATACCAGAAGTTATCAATACTAAAGTTAGAAAATATTTTATCAAATGATACCAGAAGTTATCATTACCAAAAGGTTGATAAATATTAATAAAATGTTTTATCCAATGGTACCAGAAGTTACCAATATCTGAATTTGAATGGGTGGATGAAAATTATTCAACAAGAGAATGTTGATGTATGATAAGATAATATCACATGATAGCACGGATATAGCTAATGTGAAAATAATCTCATCAGTATTATGAGATGAATGTTAGATGATAAGTGCCTGGAAAAGTTCTTGCACGAGCACTTATATATTCCAGAAGAAGTACATATTTACTCCAGAAGAAGTAAAAATTATCATCTAAACATACTGAAATGATATTATTATTGCTCCTGAAGAAGCATAAACGAGACATACATGCAAAATGCAAAAGGGGAAAACATTTATGATCCTCAAAATTAGAGATGTGTTTCGGGAGTAGCCGTATCCTACCACCTCTGACCTTTTGAGGAAATAAAGAAAAAAGTGTGTTTCAAGAGTAAGAAATACTCCATACTCTACCACTTTAAATCTTTGAGGTACACAAGATTAATACATTGATAAAATCCTAGAAATTTATGGTGTGTCTCAAGAGTGAGAATACTCCGTACTCTACCACCACCTATTCTAGAGTTCACAAAGATAAATTTACATTAACCGGACTCCATTTTCGCTTGATTCCCCTTCCTTGCGACCAATCTATCTTTACTCCTGCTGGATCTTGTATTGGAATATATGATTGCAACTTATCCAGCAGTTCCTCGATAGTAGGAGCAGAAATAAGGATTCTCCTAGAAAATGGAGATATGAATCCCTGTTCCACAGCATAATCAAGAAATGTTAGCAAACCATCAAAGAAATTGTTTACATTTAAAAGCCCTATAGGCTTAGTATGGAGATCTAGTTGAGCCCATGAAGTAATATTAAAGATTTCTTCTAAAGTACTCTTACCTAAGCCAGGCTTGTGCTTAGAAAATGAATCTGGTAATTCACCAGCTAATCGAACTTTTGCTTCGATCAACCAGCGAACATCTTCTGGCATGCCATGATCCATCAGCAACCTCAATCTTTCGAGCCTAATTCGATAAATTTTTCTCAAATCATTTACTGGAAGATTGGAATAATATTTGCGAATATTTGAAAGTATGATATCCATTTTTGATGGATCTAGCCTTCTTCCCAAATCATCTATTTAAATGCATTATTCAACGCGTAAAAGAGCGGCGGCTCCGCGTGTCAGTGATATGGATTCCATCAAGAAATAATGGAATAAATTATTGAAAAGGTGAGATAATATGCCATTACCTTTTTCGATATAAGGGAAGATTTGGCGACAAGATTGAGATTATGAGATATTTCCTTGGATATTGTACCTGATTTTTAGGTATACTAAAAGTAATAAAGGTATACTGATTTGAACTATATAGAATACTGATGAAATAAATGTTGTATTGAACCAGAAGTTCATACATATGTACAAGTGAAATATCTTATTGAACCAGAAGTTCATACGTACAAGTGAAATATGTATATAGTATGAACCAGAAGCTCATAAATGAAATATACATTGTATTGAACCAGAAGTTTAGCGATATTGTATTGAATCAAATATTCATACATAGAAATGAAATAAAACCGTATAGAACCAGAAGTTCTATAATAAACGGTTAGATTATCAAAAGTTCCAAATTATTTTCTATGAGAATAACTTATTCAGAAATTGTTTATCATACAACAATATTCTATGTCAAACAGGGAATAGCTCAAGAAGCTTTATTATTTGTAAAAGTGCGATATGCATACACTCCACCAAAGCGCACTGAGATATATGATTGAAATTACATCCCTAAAAGAATGACATGTGTTATGGCATTTTAGCCGATTGATAATATTTGAGAACATTATGGTGAAAACACGCCTGAAGCGTAATTATGCCTGAAGCATAATGACTATCGATTCCAAAAATAAATATCTCTTGAATGATTGAAATGATTCCTTTGAGGCTAAATACTCAAAGTAAGTAAAAGGGACATAGTCAAATGATGAGATATTCAGGTACCTGATGATAGAACATATAAAGAGATCTCTCCACGTTATATTGAGATGGAATCGATAAATAAGTCGACTGCATACCCTCTTATGAAATAAGATTGATGAAATCATAATTCTTTGGCCAAGTATGAAACCCTAATGTAGGGATTATTGTTCAAGGACCTGAAGTCCAAATGCTTAAATGTGTAAAGCCAGTAATTATATGTACAAATGAAAAATATTTCACAGTCGTAAAAGACGACTAGTTGCGCGCGAAATTTTTCATAGAACTGGCATGACATATGGTGGATAGACTATAGTCTAAATCACTAGCTTGAGCTCCTTGATATACCAATGAGTGAGATCAAAATGTATGATTCTCATCTCGGTACTTTGGGAGTATTCTTTGATGTACCAGTTGATCGCGGTACGTTGGGATTTCAAGTAAAATGATTGTAGATTATATGTCGAAATTGATATCTATTTCAATGATTGATTATGCTCCTGCAAAATTAGAAATTGCAGTTTATAAAGTGCAAGAACATACATGTATAAATCATTGAAAGATTCAATATGCCCAGATTAGTATCACTATAGAATGATACAAATGACTCCATGATATAATATGTTGAAAGTGAAATTGGAGTGTACTATTTATGACATCTGGGAAATTGATTATTCACTAGAAGTGAATACGAAAATGAATATTCACCAGAAGTGAATTTGAAATTGATTATTCACTAGAAGTGAATTTGAAAATGAATATTTAATTATTCACTAGAAGTGAAAGATGCAATCTATGAAAGTGAATTATAGATTTGATTATTCACCAGAAGTGAATTCTAAATTTGATTATTCACCAGAAGTGAAAAATACAATGAAAAGATTCGTGATTGCACCAATATACATGTAATATTCCATGAAAGGAATAAATACGCGTTGCACTCTTTTTCCCTTAGCTGAGGTTTTGTCCCACAGGGTTTTCATAGCAAGTTTTTTAATGAGGCAACAGTTGAGGCGTATTGATGAAAATTAATGAGAATAATGCACTCTTTTTCCCTTCGCTGAGGTTTTGTCCCACAGGGTTTTCCTAGCAAGGTTTTTGAGGCATCATCATAGCTATCAACAAGCTATAATTCAGCAACACATTGTTATACTGGAATGATATCAACAAATGAAGAAAATCATACACATCTTATGAAGAATGTTATGATATCGACTACACACAAGAAGATTTTCATATATATTCCAGAAGAAAGATGATATCATTATTCAAAAGGTTCATGAATACTTGATTGCACACTTCAGGGGGAGAATCATGCTGTCATGCTGTACTCTTTTTCCTTCGTCCAGGTTTTGTCCCACAGGGTTTTCCTGACAAGGTTTTAACGAGGCAGCGGCTGTACTCTTTTTCCTTCGTTCAGATTTTGTCCCATTGGGTTTTACTGACAAGGTTTTAACGAGGCAGCACTGAAGCACTGAAGAACTTCAAAGATTCAATACATGATTTGTTCTACTTGAACATTAAGACTCAACGATTGACGATGGCCAATATCAGGGGGAGCAACTGTACTCTTTTTCCTTCGCTCAAGTTTTATCCCATTGGGTTTTCTTAGCAAGGTTTTAACGAGGCAGACAATTGCGTAATATGTCATTCAAGGGGGAGTGTTATAAATAATGTATATATGTGAATGACATTACCATTATATCCCTGTAAACTTTACAATATTACGATTGTGCCATTGTCCACTCCTATAAATAGGAGCCTATACTTACCAATTTATTACACCAATTCTTGAAGAGAAATTCTCTCCTCTAAACTCTCTCCATTTCTCTCTCTATGTTGTTCTTATGATTTCGATGATTTTATAACATACACTCCAATTTCACTTTCAACATATTATATCATGGAGTCATTTGTATCATTCTATAGTGATACTAATCTGGGCATATTGAATCTTTCAATGATTTATACATGTATGTTCTTGCACTTTATAAACTACAATTTCTAATTTTGCAGGAGCATAATCAATCATTGAAATAGATATCAATTTCGACATATAATCTACAATCATTTTACTTGAAATCCCAACGTACCGCGATCAACTGGTACATCAAAGAATACTCCCAAAGTACCGAGATGAGAATCATACATTTTGATCTCACTCATTGGTATATCAAGGAGCTCAAGCTAGTGATTTAGACTATAGTCTATCCACCATATGTCATGCCAGTTCTATGAAAAATCTTGCGCGCAACGAGTCGTCTTTTACGACTGTGAAATATTTTTCATTTGTACATATAATTACTGGCTTTACACATTTAAGCATTTGGACTTCAGGTCCTTGAACAATAATCATTTGGACTTCAGGTCCTTGAACAATAATCATTTGGACTTCAGGTCCTTGAACAATAATCCCTACATTGGGGTTATATACTTGGCCAAAGTATTATAATTTCATCAACCTCATTTTCATAAGAGGGTATGTAGTCGACTTATTTATCGATTCCATCTCAATATAACATAGAGAGATCTCATTATATGTTCTATCATCAGGTACCTGAATCTCTTACATTTAATTATGTCCCTTTTACTCACCATGAGTATTTAGCTTCAAAGGGATCATCTTAATCATTCAAGAGATATTTATTTTGGAATCGATAGTCATTATGCTTCGGGCATAATTACGCTTCAGGCATGTTTTCTCCATAATGTTTTCAAACATTATATTATATCAATCGGGTAAAATGCCGCACATGTCGTCCCTTTAGGGATGTAATTTCAATCATATATCTCAGTGTGCTTTGGTGGAGTGTATGCATTTCGCACTTTTACAAATCATAAAGCTTCTTGAGCTAATCCCTGTTTGACATAGAATATTGTTGTATGATAAACAATTATTGAATAAGTTATTCTCATAGAAAAATAATTTGAAACTTTTGATAATCTAACCGTTTATTATAGAACTTCTGGTTCAATACGGTTTTATTTCATTTCTATGTATGAATATTTGATTCAATACAATATCGTTAAACTTCTGGTTCAATACAATGTATATTTCATTTATGAGCTTCTGGTTCATACTATATACATATTTCACTTGTACGTATAAACTTCTGGTTCAGCAAGATATTTCACTTGTACATATGTATGAACTTCTGGTTCAATACAGTATTCATTTCATCAGTACGTATTTCTGTACATTTCAAATCAGTATACCTTTATTACTTTTATACCGAAAAATCAGGTACAATATCCAAGGAAATATCTCATGATCTCTTACATTTGATAGTCTTGTTCTATCTAATACTTTGGTAGTTTTACAACACGTTATCAGCACGAGTCTCTAGCCAATTGAGTAATACGACGGGAGTATGCTCTACAGTTGCATCTAAATGATGAGCCTCTGTATCAGAAACCTGATTTTTACAAATCAATGTTTTCCTCTCTCAAATCAAATACTTTTGGCTTTAGAAAACAACCCACATATTGTAGATCTGAAAAACTCGAAACTTTCAAAGTCGATCTACGCAAAATCGTATATCCAATTAACGATCGGAGACCGGATCTGAAATCACGGTGGCAAGACGAACCTCCGACACCGGCGCGTGTCACAGGCGGCGACAGACGGCGGAGGCGCGTGAGGCGCGTGAATCCCACGCGCTGACGTCGATCGGGCGCGTGCGGGCGCGTGGAGCCGTTTCTGGCGACGGTGTCAAAAGGCTGTTTGTTCAGTTCGACGTTTTGAATTTTTCTATGGTCTTACTTTTCTGTTTGGTGCAGTTTTGGACATTTTCCGATGGTTGAACGTGGCGGCTTCGTAAATATTATTTTTGAAGCATTTCCGACGAGATTTTGAACTTCGGACCAAAAGTAAGTTTGTTCTAAATTAAATTTTAAATCTATTGACGGTTTCGATTTATCCATATGGGCAATATATTAAAATATGGACCATTTTGACCTTGGTAATACATAAAAAATATAATAATCATAAATTAACGATTAATATCATGTCACTGCCTATATGATCGATCTATCAATTGAATTGAAATATGTTGCCACCTACATGGTTGGTTCTACCACCTACATGGTTGGATTTACCAGTTTTAATTATATCATGCTGCCACCTACTTGGTTGGTTATACCACCTATATGGTTGGTTCTACAAATTTTAAGCATATCACGTTACCGCCTATATGGTCGGTTTAATTATTTCATTATGTTAATACCGCCTATATGGTCGGTTTAATTATTTCATTATGTTGACACCGCCTATATGGTCGATTTAATTATTTCATTATGTTGACACCGCCTATATGGTTGGTTTAATTATTTCATTATGTTGACATCGCCTATATGGTCGGTTTAATTATTTTATTATGTTGACACTGCCTATATGATCGGTTTATCAATTGAATACATATAAACACCTCAATTGTTGGTTAGTTCTAACATATTAGAGGATTGTTGTCAACATATATACGTGGTGGTATAACCCCTGTATTATTATTGTTAAAATATATACAATATTATTGTTATTTGATAATACATTGAATGATACCAGAAGTTATCAATACTAAAGTTAGAAAATATTTCATCAAATGATACCAGAAGTTATCATTACCAAAAAGTTGGTAAATGTTGATAAAAATATTTTATCCAATGGTACCAGAAGTTACCAATATCTGAATTTGAATGGGTGGATGAAAATTATTCAACAAGAGAATGTTGATGTATGATAAGATAATATCACATTATAGCACGGATATGGCTAATGTGAAAATAATTTCATCAGTATTATGAGATGAATATTAGATGATAAGTGTCTGGAAAAGTTCTTACACGAGCACTTATGTATTCCAGAAGAAGTACATATTTACTCCAGAAGAAGTAAAAATTATCATCTAAACAAACTGAAATGATATTATTATTGCTCCTGAAGAAGCATAAACGAGTCATACATGCAAAACGAAAAAGGGGAAAAACATTTATAATCCTCAAAATAAGAGATGTGTTTCGGGAGTAGCCTATCCTACCACCTCTGACATTTTGAGGAAATAAAGAAAAAGGTGTGTCTCAAGAGTAAGAAATACTCCATACTCTACCACCTTAAATCTTTGAGGTACACAAGATTAAAACATTGATAAAATCCTAGAAATTTATGGTGTGTCTCAAGAGCGAGAATACTCCGTACTCTACCACCACCTATTCTAGGGTTCACAAAGATAAATTTACATTAACCGGACTCCATTTTCGCTTGATTCCCCTTCCTTGCGACCAATCTATCTTAACTCCTGCTGGATCTTGTATTGGAATATATGATTGCAACTTATCCAGCAGTTCCTCGATAGTAGGAGCAGAAATAAGGATTCTCCTAGAAAATGGAGATATGAATCCCTGTTCCACAGCATAATCAAGAAATGTTAGCAAACCATCAAAGAAATTGTTTACATTTAAAAGCCCTATAGGCTTAGTATGGAGATCTAGTTGAGCCCATGAAGTAATATTAAAGATTTCTTCTAAAGTACCAAAACCTCCAGGCAGGGCTATGAAGGCATCAGAACCATATAACATGCAAGTTATGCGTTCATGGATAGATAAGGTTTGTACTTCATGCCCTCGTGTTTTGCCTGCAATATCAGCTAAAGGAGTAGGTATAACACCTATCACTCTTGCTTTCTCTACTAGAGCGGATTGTGAAACACAACCCATCAATCCACTGCTACCTCCTCCATACACGAGAGTGATACCTTTCTCTCCCAATTTCTTTCCAAGATCCACTGCAGCTTCTAGATACCCAAAACCTTTTCCTACTTTTGATCCACAAAATACACAGATAGTTTTAATCTGTCGAAGTTTTGATCCTTCCATCTTTGAGAGAATAAGGAAGGAAAAACTTACGAGAAAATGTTATTTTGGGATGAATGAACTATGAAAAATGTTTGGCTATTTAAAACCGAAAAACTTCACTATTTCCGCTCGTCTTTTGAAAAAGTGAAGATTTACTTTTGACAAAATCATCCTACTCACCTTTCGGTGATTTAATATTTTTAACCAGCCTTTATCAAAACTCGTGAAAGGAAACAGAAAAATATTTTATATGTGCATATATATATCAAATGATTTACCTTGTATTAATGCTGCATAGCCAAAGCATCATTGTTTATAACAGCCTGGCAAACAGGATCTTTTGCTATTATATTTTTGAGACTATATCTCTCTTTATCGCTGATGAATTTAGCCCATAAAGATAGTAGCTCACGCTGCACATACCCACTAGGGTGCGTCTCAAGAGTCAATCGGATATCATCCAATGACTCCTTACTCAGTCCACCCTTAATGAAGTCTATCTTATCATCTCGATTTATGGATGAATATCCTATTGATTTACAACGGGTATCACATGTCCATCGAGCACATTTGTAGCAACTATTTAATCTTTTTGCTCTTCGCTTCTTTGCAAAAGTACTCTTACTTAAGCCAGGCTTGTGCTTAGAAAATGAATCTGGTAATTCACCAGCTAATCGAACTTTTGCTTCGATCAACCAGCGAACATCTTCTGGCATGCCATGATCCGTCAGCAACCTCAATCTTTCGAGCCTAATTCGATAAATTTTTCTCAAATCATTTATTGGAAGATTGGAATAATATTTTCGAATATTTGAAAGTATGATATCCATTTTTGATGGATCTAGCCTTCTTCCCAAATCATCTATTTAAATGCATTATTCAACGCGTAAAAGAGCGGTGGCTCCGCGTGTCAGTGACATCGATTCCATCAAGAAATGTTATAAAATCATCGAAATCATAAGAACAACATAGAGAGAGAAATGGAGAGAGTTTAGAGGAGAGAATTTCTCTTCAAGAATTGGTGTAATAAATTGGTAAGTATAGGCTCCTATTTATAGGAGTGGACAATGGCACAATCGTAATATTGTAAAGTTTACAGGGATATAATGGTAATGTCATTCACATATATACATTATTTATAACACTCCCCCTTGAATGACATATTACGCAATTGTCTGCCTCGTTAAAACCTTGCTAAGAAAACCCAATGGGATAAAACTTGAGCGAAGGAAAAAGAGTACAGTTGCTCCCCCTGATATTGGCCATCGTCAATCGTTGAGTCTTAATGTTCAAGTAGAACAAATCATGTATTGAATCTTTGAAGTTCTTCAGTGCTTCAGTGCTGCCTCGTTAAAACCTTGTCAGTAAAACCCAATGGGACAAAATCTGAACGAAGGAAAAAGAGTACAGCCGCTGCCTCGTTAAAACCTTGTCAGGAAAACCCTGTGGGACAAAACCTGGACGAAGGAAAAAGAGTACAGCATGACAGCATGATTCTCCCCCTGAAGTGTGCAATCAAGTATTCATGAACCTTTTGAATAATGATATCATCTTTCTTCTGGAATATATATGAAAATCTTCTTGTGTGTAGTCGATATCATAACATTCTTCATAAGATGTGTATGATTTTCTTCATTTGTTGATATCATTCCAGTATAACAATGTGTTGCTGAATTATAGCTTGTTGATAGCTATGATGATGCCTCAAAAACCTTGCTAGGAAAACCCTTTGGGACAAAACCTCAGCGAAGGGAAAAAGAGTATATTATTCTCATTAATTTTCATCAATACGCCTCAACTGTTGCCTCATTAAAAAACTTGCTATGAAAACCCTGTGGGACAAAACCTCAGCTAAGGGAAAAAGAGTGCAACGCGTATTTATTCCTTTCATGGAATATTACATGTATATTGGTGCAATCACGAATCTTTTCATTGTATTTTTCACTTCTGGTGAATAATCAAATTTAGAATTCACTTCTGGTGAATAATCAAATCTATAATTCACTTTCATAGATTGCATCTTTCACTTCTAGTGAATAATTAAATATTCATTTTCAAATTCACTTCTAGTGAATAATCAATTTCAAATTCACTTCTGGTGAATATTCATTTTCGTATTCACTTCTAGTGAATAATCAATTTCCCAGATGTCATAAATAGTACACTCCAATTTCACTTTCAACATATTATATCATGGAGTCATTTGTATCATTCTATAGTGATACTAATCTGGGCATATTGAATCTTTCAATGATTTATACATGTATGTTCTTGTACTTTATAAACTGCAATTTCTAATTTTGCAGGAGCATAATCAATCATTGAAATAGATATCAATTTCGACATATAATCTACAATCATTTTACTTGAAATCCCAACGTACCGCGATCAACTGGTACATCAAAGAATACTCCCAAAGTACCGAGATGAGAATCATACATTTTGATCTCACTCATTGGTATATCAAGGAGCTCAAGCTAGTGATTTAGACTATAGTCTATCCACCATATGTCATGCCAGTTCTATGAAAAATTTCGCGCGCAACTAGTCGTCTTTTACGACTGTGAAATATTTTTCATTTGTACATATAATTACTGGCTTTACACATTTAAGCATTTGGACTTCAGGTCCTTGAACAATAATCCCTACATTAGGGTTTCATACTTGGCCAAAGAATTATGATTTCATCAATCTTATTTCATAAGAGGGTATGCAGTCGACTTATTTATCGATTCCATCTCAATATAACGTGGAGAGATCTCTTTATATGTTCTATCATCAGGTACCTGAATATCTCATCATTTGACTATGTCCCTTTTACTTACTTTGAGTATTTAGCCTCAAAGGAATCATTTCAATCATTCAAGAGATATTTATTTTTGGAATCGATAGTCATTATGCTTCAGGCATAATTACGCTTCAGGCGTGTTTTCACCATAATGTTCTCAAATATTATCAATCGGCTAAAATGCCATAACACATGTCATTCTTTTAGGGATGTAATTTCAATCATATATCTCAGTGCGCTTTGGTGGAGTGTATGCATATCGCACTTTTACAAATAATAAAGCTTCTTGAGCTATTCCCTGTTTGACATAGAATATTGTTGTATGATAAACAATTTCTGAATAAGTTATTCTCATAGAAAATAATTTGGAACTTTTGATAATCTAACCGTTTATTATAGAACTTCTGGTTCTATACGGTTTTATTTCATTTCTATGTATGAATATTTGATTCAATACAATATCGCTAAACTTCTGGTTCAATACAATGTATATTTCATTTATGAGCTTCTGGTTCATACTATATACATATTTCACTTGTACGTATGAACTTCTGGTTCAATAAGATATTTCACTTGTACATATGTATGAACTTCTGGTTCAATACAACATTTATTTCATCAGTATTCTATATAGTTCAAATCAGTATACCTTTATTACTTTTAGTATACCGAAAAATCAGGTACAATATCCAAGGAAATATCTCATAATCTCAATCTTGTCGCCAAATCTTCCCTTATATCGAAAAAGGTAATGGCATATTATCTCACCTTTTCAATAATTTATTCCATTATTTCTTGATGGAATCCATATCACTGACACGCGGAGCCGCCGCTCTTTTACGCGTTGAATAATGCATTTAAATAGATGATTTGGGAAGAAGGCTAGATCCATCAAAAATGGATATCATACTTTCAAATATTCGCAAATATTATTCCAATCTTCCAGTAAATGATTTGAGAAAAATTTATCGAATTAGGCTCGAAAGATTGAGGTTGCTGATGGATCATGGCATGCCAGAAGATGTTCGCTGGTTGATCGAAGCAAAAGTTCGATTAGCTGGTGAATTACCAGATTCATTTTCTAAGCACAAGCCTGGCTTAGGTAAGAGTACTTTTGCAAAGAAGCGAAGAGCAAAAAGATTAAATAGTTGCTACAAATGTGCTCGATGGACATGTGATACCCGTTGTAAATCAATAGGATATTCATCCATAAATCGAGATGATAAGATAGACTTCATTAAGGGTGGACTGAGTAAGGAGTCATTGGATGATATCCGATTGACTCTTGAGACGCACCCTAGTGGATATGTGCAGCGTGAGCTACTATCTTTATGGGCTAAATTCATCAGCGATAAAGAGAGATATAGTCTTAAAAATATAATAGCAAAAGATCCTGTTTGCCATGCTGTTATAAACAATGATGCTTTGGCTATGCAGCATTAATACAAGGTAAATCATTTGATATATATGCACATATAAAATATTTTTTCTGTTTCCTTTCACGAGTTTTGATAAAGGCTGGTTAAAAATATTAAATCGCCGAAAGGTGAGTAGGATGATTTTGTCAAAAGTAAATCTTCACTTTTTCGAAAAACGACCAGTAAATAGTGAAGTTTTTCGGTTTTAAATAGCCAAACATTTTTCATAGTTCATGCATCCCAAAATAACATTTTCCTTCTTTACTTTCAAAAATGGAAGGACCAAAATTTCGACAGATCAAAACTATCTGTGTATTTTGTGGATCAAAAGTGGGAAAAGGTTTTGGGTATCTAGAAGCAGCCGTGGATTTAGGAAAGAAATTGGGAGAGAAAGGTATCACTCTCGTGTATGGAGGAGGTAGCAGTGGATTGATGGGTTGTGTTTCACAATCCGCTCTAGTAGAGAAAGCAAGAGTGATAGGTGTTATACCTACTCCTTTAGCTGATATTGCAGGCAAAACACGAGGGCATGAAGTACAAACCTTATCTATCCATGAACGCATAACTTGTATGTTATATGGTTCTGATGCCTTCATAGCCCTGCCTGGAGGTTTTGGTACTTTAGAAGAAATCTTTAATATTACTTCATGGGCTCAACTAGATCTCCATACTAAGCCTATAGGGCTTTTAAATGTAAACAATTTCTTTGATGGTTTGCTAACATTTCTTGATTATGCTGTGGAACAGGGATTCATATCTCCATTTTCTAGGAGAATCCTTATTTCTGCTCCTACTATCGAGGAACTGCTGGATAAGTTGCAATCATATATTCCAATACAAGATCCAGCAGGAGTAAAGATAGATTGGTCGCAAGGAAGGGGAATCAAGCGAAAATGGAGTCCGGTTAATGTAAATTTATCTTTGTGAACTCTAGAATAGGTGGTGGTAGAGTACGGAGTATTCTCACTCTTGAGACACACCATAAATTTCTAGGATTTTATCAATGTATTAATCTTGTGTACCTCAAAGATTTAAAGTGGTAGAGTATGGAGTATTTCTTACTCTTGAAACACACTTTTTTCTTTATTTCCTCAAAAGGTCAGAGGTGGTAGGATACGGCTACTCCCGAAACACATCTCTAATTTTGAGGATCATAAATGTTTTCCCCTGTTGCATTTTGCATGTATGTCTCGTTTATGCTTCTTCAGGAGCAATAATAATATCATTTCAGTATGTTTAGATGATAATTTTTACTTCTTCTGGAGTAAATATGTACTTCTTCTGGAATATATAAGTGCTCGTGCAAGAACTTTTCCAGGCACTTATCATCTAACATTCATCTCATAATACTGATGAGATTATTTTCACATTAGCTATATCCGTGCTATCATGTGATATTATCTTATCATACATCAACATTCTCTTGTTGAATAATTTTCATCCACCCATTCAAATTCAGATATTGGTAACTTCTGGTACCATTGGATAAAACATTTTATTAATATTTATCAACCTTTTGGTAATGATAACTTCTGGTATCATTTGATAAAATATTTTCTAACTTTAGTATTGATAACTTCTGGTATCATTTAATGAAGTATCAAATAACAATAATATTGTATATATATATTAACAATAACGATACTGGGGTTATACCACCAAGTATATATGTTGACAACAACCCTCTAATATGTTAGAATTAACCAACAACTGAGGTGTTTATATGTATTCAATTGATATACCGACCATATAGGCGGTGTCAACGTGATGAAATAATTAAACCAGCCATATAGACGGTATCAACGAGATGAAACAATTAAACCGGCCATATAGGCGGAATCGACATAATGAAATAATTAAACCGGGTAAAGCCAACCATGTAGGTGGTAAAACCAACCATGTAGGTGGCAGCATAATATAATTCAATTGATCACATATTAATCGTTAATTTACGATTATTATACTTGTATGTATTATTAAGGGCAAAATCGTCCATATTTTAATATATTGCTCATATGAATAAATTGAAACCGTCAATAGGTTTAAAATTTAATTTAGAACAAACTTACTTTTGGTCCGAAGTTCAAAATCTCGTCAGGATTGCTCCAAAAACAGTTTTTAAGAAAACCGCCATGTTCGACCGCCGGAATATTTTAAAAACTGCACAAAACAGAAAAATAAGATCATAGAAAAATCCAATTCATCAAAACGGACAAACTGCCTTTCGTCATCGCCGGATCCGCCACGCGCCGCCGCCGCCGGCCGCCACGCGCCGGTGATCGGAAAAATTAACCCATCACCATAATATGTGCCTCGGCGTCCTGAACATGCCGGTGGTCTCCGATTTTCCAAAAGATCAACCGTTTGGCCGGAATCATCATTTTTCAGTCCGCCAGCATCTTCTTCTCCGGACAATAACTTCCGTTTTAACCGTTGGATTTGCGCCAAATTTCAGTCGAGTCTTCTCCTAGAAAAACCCGTTGATATGCCGCTGGCCGATCGTCGATCGGAGTTCAGAATCGTCCGGAATAAGCATTTCAATTTTCGGTCAGATATCTGTTTTTGCACAGTTTTTCAGATTTTCTTCTTCGGTCGATATCTTTTGTTTCAGCCGTTGGTTCTGCGCCAAATTTTAGGCGAGTCTTCTCCTTGACAAGCCCGTTCTGATGGCGGTGGCCGATCGTCGATCGGATATCTGGATCGGCCAGAATCATTCTTTTTCAGTTTGAGAGAAAAGGAAACATTGGTTAGTAATAATCAGGTTTCTGATACAGAGGCTCATCATTTAGATGCAACTGTAGAGCATACTCCCGTTATTACTCAATTGGTTAGAGACTCGTGCTGATAACGTGTTATAAAATCATCGAAATCATAAGAACAACATAGAGAGAGAAATGGAGAGAGTTTAGAGGAGAGAATTTCTCTTCAAGAATTGGTGTAATAAATTGGTAAGTATAGGCTCCTATTTATAGGAGTGGACAATGGCACAATCGTAATATTGTAAAGTTTACAGGGATATAATGGTAATGTCATTCACATATATACATTATTTATAACAATTGTCTCTATTTTAAATAGTCAACTTTCAAAATTATGCTACAAGAGACTCTTTAAATGCATTTTAAAATAGATACCAAACTCACTCTTTATAATTAAAAATGTATTCAAAGTATTTCAGTTTTCAATGGAGGGAGTTGTAGATAAAAAAGAGAGAAAAACAATAATATTTTGGGGATTATTAAACTGAAGCTCATGTTTGACAATCATTGTTGGAAACTCATTTTTTTATAATACTCATTTTCAACCACACATTCATTCAATAAAATATTCTATACATAAAGTAAAAAAAAGAAAAAGAAAAAAACTTCTTTACCATTTAACAACACATTCTCCTAAAAATTGCTGTTCAAAAAATTATTTTCTCAAATAATGGTTATCAAATATCTCTTTAAGTGTTAAAACCACTATGCCATGATTTAAAATTATTAAGCCCTTGTTTGATCACCATTTAAAAAAAAAAAAATCATTTTCTACGATATTCAATTTCAACAAAATATTCATATGATAAAATATTTTGTACGCAAATACAAAACTTTTACATACTTTTAACTGTACATTCTCTTAAAAATCATTATTTTTTTTAAAAAATGTTTTACCAATTAATGGTTATCAAACAAGGGCTAATATAAAATCTACCATAATTTAAAGTTAACACTCATTTCCTTTTTATAAATAAATTTAGAAATACAATTTTCAAACTACTTTTTAACCATACATATTTTTTAAACCACTTTTCGGCTACATATTTTATTTCAAAGATAACAAAATTCTATTTACCGTTTGATTTATAAACTGATTTATTTATGTGTTTTAGGTAAGAATAGTGGTTGAAAATTAATGAAAAAAATATGTGTAATTAAAAAGTGATTTGAAAAATTATTTAATTTATAAACTGATTTAACCAAAGGGATGCTAAAATATTGCCAAAGAGAGCATAAACTTCACATTATCATGATTGGGACTGGCACCTTTTGGTATTGAAATTATACTAAAAGATACCAATTGTTTAAAATATTCGCAATTGCATATGGAAATCATCGTCAGTATCATTAGATGACAAACACAGCTATAATAATTAATGCCGATAATAGTGGAAGACACCGTGAAAGTGAAAATGAAATTCACAGTCTGTAACGCTCGTGTATTGTTCCCAGCAAACAAAAATAAAATATTTGCTTTTACACCGTATTCCAACTTATTCACGACAAAACACAACTTTAAAAACACGTTACTCGCACAAGGCTAGCAAGAACAGCTCGATACCTAACTTGAATATTCCAGTTACCGTTACTTTTCTTTAAAAATTAATGCAGTATATATATCAAAAAATCGCATTGGGCAAAGCTCGCTCTCTCTCGTTTTTCTTACTTTTTAATATCTATCTATATCAAATGTCACATTGGTCAAAGTCCATCTTCTTGTTTTTCTTCTTAATAAAATTTGATGGACAAAGGGCAACTTTGAAAAACATGTTACTCGCACAAGGCAATTAGCCAATTAAGAACAACTATTCTCGTAATTATTATTCTATATATATCCTAACTATTATAAAAGATGAGAAATTAAAATAATATTCATTTACTATTCATAAGGCTGATGTCATCGTCTTTTTTTTTATTTTTTTATACCCATTTCTTCCTAATTTAACTTATTTATACTATTCATAAGACTTATGTCATCGTGATGTCATCATTTTTTTTACAGTTTTACCCATTTCTTTCTAACTACTTATTTATATTTATGTAATATAATAATTAATAACTTATTTTATATTATTTCCTAACATATATGAAAGAGGTTAAGGATTCCACTATTCATTTACTATTCATATGGCTGATGTCATAACTCATAGATATCCTAATATTTTATCTTCTATTTTTAATTTAAAATTTATGTTGTAACTGTCTTTGCTCATCCAACACGCAACATCCATGCTATGTAGTACTCTCCCATTTTTACGCAACAGTCTTTACTTCTCTTTCTGATGAACAATATTTCTCAAATCACCGTCATTTAAAAACTGCTATAGGTAATATGAATGCCTCAAAACACCACCGTTCACCAATTCTATTTACGTGATTCTTCCTTTTTTGTATGTGGTATTTATTTAAGTTTTGATCGATTGCTCAAATCAATATTGTTCACCGTTTTTATTTTTGTGTTCCTTTTTTGTATTTATTTTATATTCAAGTTTTAATCGATTTTTCGTTTTTCATTTTTTCACAAGTCTAGAACTCAATTTCTCTTATGAAATATTGTCGACTATGATACAAGCCAGAGAAACAAATGAAAATTGGTCACAGCTTGTGAGTCTATTAATGATTGTAGAATCTAGCACATGTGACCTTATTCGAGTTTTAATGTAGTGTTAATAAATAATCTTTATGAAACTTATTTTCTTTCGACTCATCGATGTTATACAATTATTACCACATTCCGTGACTACCACTAGTAATATATCAAAAGTCACATTGGTCCAAGTCCCCTTGTAAATTATGTGTTCAGCAAACATTTATTATAATCAACACAATTTTCAACATCACTTTTTAACTACACATCTTTTCTCTCTAATTTTTAACCACACATCTTACCTAAAAAACACAAATAACACTAATTATTACCTGTTATAACAGTTGCCGAACACTAGCCTGTGTTCGGCGGCTAAGGAGCCACCGCCGCTACTTTTACTTTTTTGTTATTTTGAGATAAAATTTGTGATTAAAAAATGATATCTAAAAATATGTACAATCAAAAAATGTTATTGAAAATTGAAATATTATAATTGTTTGTTATAACATTTTACCCAATCGCAAGCTTCATGAATCATGGATCGATCTTTCATCACCTAGTCCCGTCTTCATACCGCTAATTCTAATTCTAATGATCTATCTATTGCTACTCTATCATGTCTATAGTACATTGTGAATCGATCAAGTAATTAACTACTCGCACTTCGTAAACGAAGAAAAGATGGTAGTTTCTTAAACATGATATGAAAAATATCTAACAATCGATAAGAGGTAACAGAATGCAAAACATGTCTGTATTGGAGAAATCCAAAGTACAAATCAAAGTCAAGGGTCCAAATTATTTAAAAGGGCAATGAAAAACAGAGACAGAAAAGAATTAAGACCATTTTACATTACATTACATTTATGAAAAGGGCAATCAAATAATTTTTTTTTCTTTTCTTTCTCCTTCCGTTTGATTAAATCAAATCCCTCTTCGCAAGTCCTTCCACGTTAAAAGCAAGCATCCAGAAGACAACAGCAGCACAAAGCAGCCAAACTGCCGAAAGAAAATCAAAAAATCAGCCAAACCTGTTTCAATTGACTTTTGAAAAGCCGGAAGTTACTTCCGTATTTGGATAATTTTCTGGAATTACTTTATAATGCTAAAAGAATTTCAAAAAAAAAAAAAAAGTCTTGTACGCGGAATAGGAAATAGAAACAAAAGCACAAGTAGAATTCATGCTTATCCTTATAGTCTCAAAAACAGTTTCTGAATTTTCAAAAGTGATACCAAAAGGGTTCATAGCATTAGCATAAATATTACTAAATAGTAAATTCAAGTATTTGTAATTACACGTTTATGTGATGTGATTAATAAAATTAAATATTTATGGAGAAATACTAGACTCAATTTGGGTGGTGCAACATTTAAGAGTAATGTTTGGCAAAAATTTATGTGGACCAAATGCAATTATAACTAGACTAGATAACAACACTTTATACCAAACACGCTTTAAATAGTTAAAAAAATTGCAAATAGTCAATTTGAGGAATTTATTTTAAACAAAAGCACATTTAAAAAAAAAGAGAAAATAACGGATAGACGAAAAACCCCTCAAAACTGCAACAACTGGAAGGGCTGTTCCGGAATTTCATGCCCCAGGGATTCATGGGAAAAGATTTCGCCCATAACCAGCCGGGGCCAGGGAGCCACAGAGGCGTAAATTAACAACCGTGAGCAGCAGGCTACTCAGTCGAGTCGCCGTCAACTCACCAAACAGCAAAGTAATGAACAAGACAATCAGATCTTCAGATCTAAGTTAGTAAAAAGGTAAAAATCCTGTTCCCCAAACAATCTAAGTCAGATACATCAAAAGTTATACAGTATCGAACATACCAGCCTTCCATGAATCCGCCACTACTGTTAGATTGCTGATGTTGCTGCGGCGGAGCACCGTACTGTGGTGGATATCCCTGGGGCGGGTAGCCTTGTGGTGGGTAACCTTGCTGCGGCGGGTAGCCCTGCGGTGGATAGGCATCCTTAGGGTACCCTTCCGGAGGATAACCTGAACATTCCACAAAATCACATTAGATCGCACAAAGTCATCTACCAAAAAAATTGAATGAAATTCTTGAGACTTGCCTTGAGGAGGAGGAACGCCAACAGGGGGTTGATTCTGATTGTAGTAACTCATGGTTTTTATTCTTGCTTGGAGAATTGAATTTGGGATGCAAAGAGAGTTAGATTTATTTTTGAAGAGAAATTTCTTATAGAGAGAGAAAAGGGTTGATGTGATATTAAAGTGGGTGTGGGTGACTAGAATTGTGTTTATACTCGTATATACAGTTATATATATATATATATTTTTTTTTTAGTAATTATATCAGTTGTTGTAGTGGGAATTGAGCAAAGAGAAATTACTATTCCGTGTTCAAAGCGCGTTTAGATAACCGTTACGCCTCCGTTTGTTACACGATTTATAAATCGATTTATAAACAACATAATTTTTCAAATTACTTTTTAATCATTTAAATTTTTCCTCTCCACGTTTTAAACATATATTTTATCTTAAAATCATATTAAATCAATTTATAAATCATTACAGTATTTTTTATTAAAATAATTTTATTTTTATTTTAGTTTTTCCCATTCTTTTAGCCTCTTCTGTTTGGTAAAACCATCTTTTTGGTTTAAATCATATACAATGCCTTCTGCAGTTAAGGCACGGTTTTTTTTTTAGGTAAGATATGTAGTTAAAATTGAAGAGAGAAAATAAATGTTATTAAAAAGTGGTTTGAGAAATTGTGTAAAAAATGATTTATAAAATGGTTTTTAAACCATTACTGAACGCACTGATAATCTACATAATTTCTCAAATTATTTTTTAATCACACATATTTTCTCTCTCAACTTTTTAACCACACATCTTACCTAAAAAATATAAATAAATTAATTTATAAACTACATCTTTTACCAAACAAAGACTTTATTGCCACTGTTCGGTGGCAATTAAAATCTAAATTTTAATATAAATCAAAATCAACAATTAATTTTAATCACATATTTTATGGAGTCAACAATTTTTTAATCACACATTTCATTAAATTTTATTAAAAATTACTAATAATTTGATTTTAATCACCATTAAATTGGGGTATCATTAGCGAAATAGTTTGGAACAGTCTTAATATACATCTACATTGTCCTTTAAGCCCATGTCCTAGCCAATCCCACGTATTTATACGGTCTCCAATCTTATACTTGAAAAGAAGTGGAACCAAACGTTAATAGAGGAGTGTTTTAACCCAGTAGACAGGGATGATATTCGTAGTATCCCCCTTGGGAAATTTCCGACCCTTGATCGTATGCTATGGCGATATTGTAAGCATGGAGATTATAGTGTTAAATCGGGTTAATTTCACAAAATACAACTGAAGTTTGGTCGAAATTTCAAAAATACCACTAAAGTTACAAACTAACGCGAAATACCATTAAAGTTTTGGACGCTTACACCAAGTACCACTCTGTTAAATTTTCAATGTTAATCTGCTAATGTGGTCGTTAATGTATGATGTGGCCATTAATTCTTGGTTATTGTCGCTTACTTGGCATTTACCTCAAATGACCAGACAAAACAAACCCATCCAAAACCCTAACGCTCTCTCTGTCTCTGCAAAGTGCAAACATTGAACTCAACTTACACCTACCTTCAAATCTGAAATCGAATATCCTTGAAATCCTCCATAGCCCATAGGTGGACCCAAATTTAAATGTGAGCTTTTTGAATCTGCAACGAGGCTTCGTTGAAGAACCATACCTTGAAAATTATATGTTCGAGCATTAATCGAAGTTCATCCTGGATTGTTATGTCAAAATTCCATCTTTTGTTGTGATTGGTGCCTGATCGGGCTAATTCCGGAGAGAGTCCATCCCGGGCTACTACAGTCCCGGCCACCCATCTTCCTTCCATAGGCCGGGATGTTTGCTCGTCCATGTGACCGTCCCGGCCCATGTATGCCCGACCTATCCATGTCCTGCATCCATTACTGGCAACATGACCGGGCTTGACCGGCCACTTCGGGATTCCGGGTGTTTACCTTTATGGGCTTTATTGGTGGCCCAACTTCTTGGGCCCTCGAAATAAGGCATAACCTATAAGGATTCATCCTAAAAAAGAGGAAGTATAATTCTTATTAGATTAGAACTCCTCCTAAAAGGTAAGTTTATAGCAAAAAGGACTCCTTCCTTAAATAAAGGAGATTATGGGCTTTTTCAGCCCTATAAATACAGCTCCTTTGATCACATAAATTCATTCATAATTCTTTACATATATTCCAGTTATATATTTTTCTACTTCTCTCCAAAACACTAATTCTCACACCGGAGGGGCGACGGGGAGAATCCTCCTCGCCTTTTTTGCAGGTTATTCAAGGCGAGTTCATCAATCTCTTCCAGCAATCAAGTATCATCAGATCCTGCCACGTCAAGGTTAGGATTTTTGACAGCATCAATTGGCGCCGTCTGTGGGAAGAGATACAATCAGCCATGGTTAATAGACGCCAAGCCCGTCCCTCCGCATCCACTGGTCAATCCATTCCGGCCAACACTTCAGCTGAGGATGATAATCCTCCACCTCTTGAAGATGTTGGGGAAGAACAAAACCCAGAGGCAACTCCAGACAATGAACCTGTTAGTCGGGAAGATTTCAACGAACTTCAGCAGCAGCTCCGCGAACTTCGTCAAGCTCTTCAACAACAGAACAGTCATCAGGGGCAACCTGACCCGAACACTCCAGGCACAATTCCCAGGGAAGGTCTCCAGCCAGTTAACCCTATGGCTGACAACTCCCCGGGAATCAGGGGTGCCCATCCCATGACAGAAGGATCTGCCAACTTGACACAGCAAGAGCTCTCTAGAATCATTCAGGAAGGAATTGCTGATGGAATACGACAGAACACCCAGGGTCGGACGTCGTTTGTGAGAAGAACCCCCTTTACTCCTGAAATAACATCATTTCCCTTGCCAGATCGATTCAAATATCCTCGGATAAAGGAATACGATGGAACAACAGATCCTAACAACCACTTGAATACTTACACTGATGTCATGGACATGCAGAATGCTCCCGATCAAATTCTGTGCAAGGCCTTCCCCCAAACATTGACAAATTCAGCTCGAGACTGGTTTTCTACGATACCTCCAGGATCCATCTCTTCCTTTGCAGATCTTACTGAGAAGTTCACTGCTTTCTTTGCTAGCAGCAAAAGAATCAAAAAGACCGCTGCATCTCTCATGCAGTTAAAGCAAGCTCAGAATGAGACGCTGCGTGAATTCATGACCCGGTATAATGCTGAAAGACTTCAGATTCCAGATCTCCATATATCATCAGCAATCTCAGCCCTTACCTTGGCCATTCGAGGCCCGGAATTCAGAATGTCCCTATCCAAGAGCCCACCATCAAATGTAACAGAGCTTCTCCGAAGAGCAGAAAAGTACATAAACATGGAGGAGACGCTTTTGTCAGTTCGGGCACAGGATCAAGGGCATGGAACAGTAGCACAATCCTCACAATCAACAAAGCAAGGGAATAAAAGGTCGAGACAGGAAGACGAGAAGAACTCGTCCCGAACTAACTCGAAGGGGAATGGCAATGGGCATCAGAGTTTAACTCCGCTAAACGCACCCCGATCCCACATTCTCATGGAAATCAAAGGACGTGAAGACTTACGGTGGCCTAAGCCTATCAAAGGAAAGATCGATGAGAAAAATCGACATAAGTATTGTGACTTTCACAAGAGCCCGGGCCATACCACGGATGAATGCAGAACTTTGAAACAGGAGATAGAGGCCCTCATAAAAAGGGGCTTCCTGGGGCACTACATAAAGAGAGACGATAAAGAACATGGGAAAGGGGAAGAGAGTTCCAGATCCGCTGGCACCATAAATTTCATCGTCGGAGGAATATCATCTGGAGGTGATTCGAATAATGCACGAAAGAATCATGCCCGTGCACTAAGTGATCGGGAAGAAAGGTCGAGATTTCATGACCAGGAAATCTCGGACAGCATCAGCTTCAGCAATGCCGACATGGAAGGGATTTCTTATCCTCATGACGACGCTGTTGTTATCAACACAACAATCTCTAATTTTGATGTCAGGAGGGTCCTAGTTGACAATGGGAGTGCGGCCAACGTTCTATCCTTGGAAGCTTTCGATCAGATGCAACTTCCCAAAGATCGGCTTCGACAGGTCGTTACTCCCCTAACTGGGTTTGGAGGAGGAATCGTGAAACCCGAAGGCCTAATAGACCTTCCCACTTCCCTAGGATCAGAAGAGAAACGTGTAACAAAGATGACTTCGTTCCAAGTCATCAAAACTCCTATGGCCTACAATGCTATCTTGGGAAGGCCATTCCTGAATAGCCTCAAAGCTATAGTCTCAACTTATCACCTGGCGATCAAGTTCCCAACTTCCGCAGGCATAGCAACTATTCAGGGAAATCAATCGGTAGCCAGAAGTTGCTACATCAGCTGCGTTGGAAAAAATAAGATAGATCTGATGTCAATAGAACTTCCTCATGAAGAAATAATGTCACCAGTAGAGGAGCTGGAAGAGGTTCATGTCTCAGAAGGGAAGAGCTTCACAATTGGGAAAGAGCTCCCCAAAATGATGAAGGAAGAATTGTCACAGTGTTTAAAGAAGAATATCGATGTTTTTGCTTGGAGTGTTGAAGATATGCCCGGGATAGATCCCGAGCTCGTCGAACACAGGCTCAACGTCATGCCCGACAGAAAACCCGTGAAACAGCGAAGAAGACAGTTTGCCACAGAAAGAAGGCAGATAATAAAAGAGGAAATAGATAAACTCTTGAAAGCAGGATTCATCAAAGAAGTAAAGTATCCAGAGTGGCTAGCCAATGTAGTCTTGGTAAAGAAGCCAAATGGGAAATGGCGAGTTTGTATAGACTTCACCGATTTGAATAAAGCATGTCCGAAAGACAGTTATCCTCTCCCCAGAATCGACAGGTTGGTGGATTCCACATCCGGGTCCGAACTTTACAGCTTCCTAGACGCCTTCTCGGGATATCATCATATTCGGATGGCACGGGAAGATCAGGAAAAAACTTCCTTCATGGCAGATGAAGGAATATACTGCTACAAGGTCATGCCGTTTGGACTGAAGAATGCTGGAGCCACGTATCAAAGGTTGGTTAACACGGTCTTCTCCCGACATATTGGGCTTAACATTGAAGTCTACGTTGATGACATGGTTGTAAAAAGCTCAAGAAAGAAAGACCACATTGCTGACATTGAGGACATATTTAACACACTTAGAAAACATCGGATGAAACTCAATCCTGCAAAGTGCGCCTTCGGAGTAGGCTCGGGAAAATTCTTGGGATTCATGATCACTCAGAGAGGTATCGAAGCTAATCCAGATAAAATTTCAGCCCTAGCATCAATGGAACCTCCCCGAAACATCAGGGAAGTACAAAAGTTAACAGGAAGAGTAGCGGCATTGGGCAGATTTATGTCAAAGGCAGCAGACAAATGTTTTCCCTTCTTCAAAACTCTCAGAGGAAACAAGGACTTCAGATGGGACGAGGAATGCGAGGTCTCCTTCAGGAAGTTGAAAGAATACTTGGGAACACCTCCGATTCTAGTAAAGCCGAATCCAGGGGACAATCTGTTCTTATATCTAGCAGTGTCTGATCATGCTGTGAGCGCCGTTTTGGTTAAAGAGGAAGAGAAAACCCAAAAGCCTATATATTATGTTAGTAAGATGATGTTGGAAGCAGAAACCCGATATACATTGGCCGAGCAGCTCGCACTTGCCCTGGTTACAGCAGCGAGAAAGTTAAGACCATACTTTCAAGCCCATGCAATAACTGTCCTCACAAATCAGCCCTTGAAGCAAATCTTGCAGAAACCAGATGTATCCGGCCGTCTACTGAAGTGGTCAATCGAGCTCGGGGAGTATGACATCGAGTTCAAACCTCGACCTTCCATCAAAGCACAGGTCTTGGCTGACTTTGTCGCTGAACTCACACCAAGACCTCGGGGGCCGACAGGTAATGACCGGGAAGAGACCACATGGACCTTGCAAGTGGATGGAGCATCGAACGCTGCGAGCTCGGGGGCCGGAATCATATTAAAGAAGGATGATGGTACAATGGAAATTCAGTGCGCAATACGTTTTGACTTCCCAGCAACCAATAATGATGCAGAGTATGAGGCCGTAATTGCTGGACTTCAAACAGCTCAACATCTAGGCGTCGAGCATGTCAAGGTCCTTAGTGATTCACAATTAGTGGTGGAACAGGTAAACGGCACTTTTGAAGCAAAAGATGACAAAATGTCATCTTACAGGATGATGGTCTTGGACTTGCAAAGAAAGTTCAAGTCTTGCTGCATAAACAAAATTCCAAGGTCCGCCAATCACAACGCGGACGCTTTGTCAAGACTTACTTCTTCCAATCTAGACCACCTGGATAGGACTGTGTTCGTACGAACTCTTCATGAGCCTAGTATCGTACAACAACCCGAGGTCATGGATATTTCTGATCAAGAGCCCAGTTGGATGGATCCAATAATTGAATATCTAACATCAGGAAAGTTTCCAGATGACAAAGTAGAGGCCAGAAAAATCAAAGCAAGAGCCCCGAGGTATACCTTGCTGCAGAATACCTTGTTCCGCTGAAGCT
Source organism: Ligustrum vulgare (assembly GCA_963555705.1). Classification (NCBI taxonomy): domain Eukaryota; kingdom Viridiplantae; phylum Streptophyta; class Magnoliopsida; order Lamiales; family Oleaceae; genus Ligustrum; species Ligustrum vulgare. The sequence goes on from OY743174.1 coordinate 51,223,359, forward strand.
TCACACTTCCTTATCTGCGATGCCTAACTCCAAAAGAAGCAGCCCTTGCTATGGCCGAGATTCATGAAGGAATTTGTGGAGGACACCAGGGAGCAAGGGCTCTAGCACTGAAACTGATAAGATACGGGTACTACTGGCCGAATATGAAGAGAGACGCCCTTAGTTATGTGAAAGCCTGTGATAAGTGCCAAAGATTCGCAGCACGGTTACATCAACCCGCGGAAGAGCTGTCCTCAATATCATGCCCATACCCTTTCGCCCAATGGGGAATCGACATACTCGGACCTTTCCCTATAGCCCGGGGTCAAGTCAAGTTCCTGGAAGTTGCTGTAGAATACTTCACTAAGTGGGTTGAAGCCAAACCACTGGCCGTGATCACAGAACAAAAATTGGAAGCATTTGTGTGGAAATCAATAATTTGCCGTTTTGGTCTTCCCAAGACATTGATAACAGATAATGGGCGTCAATTTGAGTGCCAAGCCTTCAAACAATTCTGCAAGAATTTGGGAATAGAACACAGGTTGACCTCCGTTTCGCACCCGCAGAGTAATGGGTTAGCTGAAGTTACAAACAAACTCATCTTGCAAGACTTGAAAACTCGCCTTGGCAGTGCCAAGGGAGATTGGCCCGAGCTTCTCCCAGAAGTACTTTGGACCAACCGAACCACATTCAAGACAGCAACAGGGGAAACCCCATTCATGCTTGCCTTCGGGATGGAAGCCGCTGTTCCCATAGAAGTAACCAATCCAAGCTTCCGTGCCATGACCACAGGCTCACCCGACCACATCGAAGGGTAGAGAGAAAGTCTGGATCTTCTAGAAGAAGTCAGAGAGAATGCATCATTAAGAATAGCAGCTTATCAACAGGCCATGTCTAAAAAGTTCAATATCCGAGTAAAGAAGAGGGAATTCAGAATAGGAGATCTTGTCCTTCGCCGCAGTGAGGCTGCCGGTCATCAACCAGGGAAACTTGGACCTATTTGGGAAGGACCTTATGAAGTCATCCGAAAGGCGGGCAAGGGCTCATACAGCCTCCGCACAATGGGTTCAAAACCTCTTCCTCGGCCATGGAATGTGGAGAACTTGAAGCCATACTACAAGTAATCATATCAAGTCATTTAGTCCTAGTGAAGTCGGGCCTGCGCGCCCATTTTTATATTTGCTTTCGGACTTGCACGTCCATCAGAGAATGTTAAGGTCGGGCCTACGCGCCCATTTTTATATTTGCTTTCGGACTTGCACGTCCACCAGAGAATATTATGGTCAGGCCTGCGTGCCCATTACTTTGTCTTTCAGTGTCAGGGGCGGGCACTCTTTTTCATTGTCCAGATTTTTTCCCAATGGGTTTTTCTGGATAAGGTTTTAACGAGGCCCATCGTTCAGTCCCCTTCAATAAAAGTACTTCGTCCACAGAATGAGCACTAAAAAGATCAGATATCGAAGTAATTTACAAGGTCATTCACATGACTTTACAAATAATTTCCCATCAAATAATTTACAATGTCTCATGGTAAGACTTTACAAATTATTCTTCCACGAATAATTTACAAGGTCTCATGGCAAGGCGTTATAAATTATTTCCCATTAAATAATTTACAATGTCTCATGGTAAGACTTTACAAATTATTCTTCCACGAATAATTTACAAGGTCTCATGGCAAGGCGTTACAAATTATTTCCCATTAAATAATTTACAATGTCTCATGGTAAGACTTTACAAATTATTCTTCCACGAATAATTTACAAGGTCTCATGGCAAGGCGTTACAAATTATTTCCCATTAAATAATTTACAATGTCTCATGGTAAGACTTTACAAATTATTCTTCCACGAATAATTTACAAGGTCTCATGGCAAGGCGTTACAAATTATTTCCCATTAAATAATTTACAATGTCTCATGGTAAGACTTTACAAATTATTCTTCCACGAATAATTTACAAGGTCTCATGGCAAGGCGTTACAAATTATTTCCCATTAAATAATTTACAATGTCTCATGGTAAGACTTTACAAATTATTCTTCCACGAATAATTTACAAGGTCTCATGGCAAGGCGTTACAAATTACTTCCCAACCAGGAATTCAAAATAATTGAGGTCGGTATTCCCCGACCTTATGAAATATCTTTTCTGAAAAAATACAAGTAAATGGCTCGATCTTATCTATAAGGGTCGCGCATACGCTATCTTGTTGAGGTCGGTCACTACCCAACCATATGATCTCAAAACTAGATTCTGGGAATCCTTCAGGAATTGAGCAAACAGGTCGGTATTACTCGACCTTATAGAATATCTTTTCTGAAAATTCATGTTAAAAGCTCGAACTATTTTTTACTAACGGAAAGATCATGTTAGATACGAAACAATAAACACGAGCTTTGACAAAAAGAGACATTCTTCATTAACAAAAATCTTGTTACAAAGAGAGGCCACGAGGTTACACCTCGGCTTATAAAAGGGAAATGTACAACAGATTTTCCTACTCCTGCTCGGGGTCACTAGCACGGGCTTCTTCTTCGTCAGACTCGACCTCCACTACATCTTCCATAAAAGGAGTAAGGTCAAGATCTTCCGTGCCCAATGGAAATTGAGAAAGCGGGCTGGTATCAAGGTCGGGCGCATGCATCTTGATCCATGCACGGGCTTGCCTCATGCCCTGGGAATAGGATTCCAGGGCATAGTTACCCACGGCAAGGTCATATTCTTCAGACTTTTTGTAAGCCTCGACCGCCGTCACCTTCGCCGCTTCCATCTCTTCCCTGGCCCGGCCAAGATCTTCAGAGAGTTTGGCATTTTCAGAACGAGCTAGGTCCCGTTCTTGAATCATCAAGACCAGGTCAGTTTCCATTTTGGTTAACTTCTCTTCAGCATTGTTAGCACGAGTGGCCTCGTACTGAACAGAATGGACAAGCTGACTTGAAACCTCCCCTCGCCGGACACCTTGGGTTAGAAGACCCCGGCCAATGTTGAGCATCTGTACGAGTTAAATACTTGTATTGTTTCCAAATCATAAGCAGACAACACGAGAAGTACAAGGTCCTGTGGAAATTACCTTAAGGGCCGCATTCAGAAAATGGTCCACCTCGTTCTCCAGTGAAACTTCCTCCGAATATTTTTCCAGTAGGCCGGGGTGGTAACTCTCCTCCAATTTGGACCGAAGGTCGGCCAGGGTAGGACCCTCTACTGCAGTTTCGGGAGGAGATCTGGTATTTTCTTCCCGAACAGGAGGGCGGCGAGAACCTTGGCTGGTCTCGCGCCGGGGTGGAACTTCCGCGTTCCTCCCTGAAGTTTCGCCCGGCCCGGACTGTGTCTGGCGTGGCCTTTTTTGTGGCCGTCTTCGAGTAATGCCGCCTTCCCTCCTTCTTTTAGCAGCAGCTCGGGCCCTCTCCTCGGCCGCCTTCTTTAACCTGTCTCCGTCAAAAGCCATACCTATGAAAGGACGGGAAGGTTAGATAAAAAGCAACAAGAAGGGGAAGGGAACATTTTCTAAAAAAAAAACGAAAACTATTACTTAAGTTACAAGTCCGGGTCCTACCGGGCTCCAAGTCAAGGCCGGCCTGACCTAAGATCTCGTTGGTGGTAAGATCTGAAAACTCCTCGGCCAGAAGTCCGAAGTCACAAACTCTTATGGCGTTGGCCAAGAGGTCGGCCATCTCGTCCTCCCCCACATTACCCATTCTATTAAAGTTATCTACCTCCGGTTTCCTAAAAGTGGGCCAAAAAATATTCTCACCTTCCCGAGGTTTGATATAAAAGAATTTTTCCTTCCAATACTTTAAGGAAGAGGGAACCCAGGGCACCTCGAACCTTCCCTTCCCGCATAAGTAAACGAAGCAGTTACACCGGGGTAAAAACTTCAAATTTAAAAGGCATTTACAAAGGTTCACGGAAGGTTCGATCCCTAGACTTCTACATAAAACGAAGAAGTAAGCGAGAAATCTCCACCCGTTTGGGACCAACTGCCCGGGGAGAATGCTGGCCGTTAACAGAAAATCTAAGAACAAATGATGCAAGGGGAACCTAAGGCCGGCCACTAGTGAGTCATGGAAAACTACGGTCTCCCCTTCCCGACAATGATATGATACATCATCATGCTCGGGGGCCCGGGATGAATACCTATCAGATAGACCAAACTTCCTCATATCAGCCTCGACCATATGTTCCTTCATCCTACTGTTGTACGTTGGCAACTCTAGGTCGGGACTTCCCGGTCTATCATCAAATTCAGGGTTATTGACTTCCTCGTCATCGCTCGACTCGTCCCCCCCGGAGGTTGGTGGAGGTTGATAAAACCCTATGGGCTCTACGTCTAAGGCCTCGTCCAAATTTTCTACCTCCCTAAGGTCCGTAATGTTCACTTGCCGGGCCATTTTCCTAACGATTAAACTACGAAATAAAATTAACGTCGGGATAGGTCGAGATTACCTAAAGGTCGTGCTTGAAATTTTAGCTTGTGTTAGACGCTCGGGGAGTTGTCTGGTTTTCGCTAAAATTGCAAAGTGAAAAGAATGAGAGCATAGGGACCACATATATAAAAGAGGAAAAAGGCGGGAAAGTTTTTGAAATCCCGCCACTCATTTTTGACACATGGCAGCGATCCATGAACTGTAACATAAATGAGGATGCTTAGAATAAAGGACAAACAGTTGGCGAAAAACATCATTAATGAAGGTGACAGTTTTCAAAAGTTAGTTGCATTCAGGCATCAATCCTCGACCCCTGATGCACGGGGGCCATTGATCGGGCTAATTCCGGAGAGAGTCCATCCCGGGCTACTACAGTCCCGGCCACCCATCTTCCTTCCATAGGCCGGGATGTTTGCTCGTCCATGTGACCGTCCCGGCCCATGTATGCCCGACCTATCCATGTCCTGCATCCATTACTGGCAAAATGACCGGGCTTGACCGGCCACTTCGGGATTCCGGGTGTTTACCTTTATGGGCTTTATTGGTGGCCCAACTTCTTGGGCCTTCGAAATAAGGCATAACCTATAAGGATTCATCCTAAAAAAGAGGAAGTATAATTCTTATTAGATTAGAACTCCTCCTAAAAGGTAAGTTTATAGCAAAAAGGACTCCTTCCTTAAATAAAGGAGATTATGGGCTTTTTCAGCCCTATAAATACAGCTCCTTTGATCACATAAATTCATTCATAATTCTTTACATATATTCCAGTTATATATTTTTCTACTTCTCTCCAAAACACTAATTCTCACACCGGAGGGGCGACGGGGAGAATCCTCCTCGCCTTTTTTGCAGGTTATTCAAGGCGAGTTCATCAATCTCTTCCAGCAATCAAGTATCATCAGATCCTGCCACGTCAAGGTTAGGATTTTTGACAGCATCAGTGCCGATGTCGGAATTCTTCAACTAGAATTGTTTAGTGTCTGGGAAGATCCCATCGGATTTGTTCAATTCATTGTTTGGTTTGGTTTTTAGAGGGGATCATGGGCTACAGATGCAACAAACACAATATATATTGCTTTTCCTTTAAACTGGTGAAATTATATAACTAATTTGATGATTTTTTCTTCTTATTTATTTATTTTTAAGGAAGGGGGATGTTGCTGCTGTAATTGTGAGCGGTAGCTAACGATGATTGTCATTGTTGAATATTCTATGTAATCTTATTCAATCATTAATGAAAAAATGTTAATTTTATGGCATTTGATTACTAGCTTATGAAACACTACTTTGTGCAATCAATTGCCATGCAATAAGATGATGATTCTATGGCATTTGATTACTTATTACATTTGCTAATCCACCAGATTCTGTTAATGAAAAAAAAAATGTTGTCACCTAGTCGAAACAAGAATCAATTTAAAAATACAGAAGCCAAGAAATTTTCTATTTAATAATAATATTCAATCTAAGCATACTACTAATAGCAGTCATGTAACATTTCAAACGGTAATTTTAAGATTACAAGCCAAGAACAAAATACACAACTCTTCATGTTTGAAATTGTTCTTGGAATGGGAAAGTCTTGTATTGTCGACACCCCGAATTGTGAATATGATACTAGTTGTTTGGCTCTCGACACTGATGGTACATATCCGGTCTGGGAGAATGGTGGTTGTTCTGCACAACTTCTAGTAAATGCACCTTGTCCACCAAGCCACAATGACTAAAAGCAGCAAGTCAAGATATAGATGTTACTCGATCTAGTTTCATGCCTCGTCTCAGCATTTCGTCATGGACTAGAAAAGCCTCCTCTGCTTGGTTGTAAATCATTTCACATTGTTTCTGACTTGCAAGATCAAAACACGCACTTAAAGCGCCACTATGTGCAAAGCTTTCAATTTTATAGCCTTCTTGTGACATTGCTATGCCAAACAACCATATCAGTCCAAAGAAAAACATCCTTCGGCAAAATCGAGTAGAAAATCTTTCGAGCAGAATCAATCTCCCCATTGCTGAAATACATGGACATCAATGTGCTCCCAACTTAGACACTCCTCACAAATCCTACCTTCTCGCCATAAAGCAAAACACTTTCTTAGCACAATCCATATCCCCAAAATTCGAATACATCACTAGTAGAGATGTTTGAACATGAACATTATTCAAGAATCCAAGCTTCAAACACAGCGAATTCATTGAAGACCCCACTATCCCATCCTCAAGGCTAGCCGATGCCTGCAAACAATCCATTTGGCACTAGCCCCCCCTCATTTCTCAACTTTGTAAAATGCTAAAAAGGCCGAACATGTATGGCGAAGAAAACAAGAACAGATCAAAATTAGAGCATTGTATGACACAATGTTTCTTTGAGGCATTATGTCAAATAGAAGTCGACAGTCCACAGAGGAACCGCATTTGGCGTACGTCTAGACGTTGTTGTGTAAGTATGTCGTTTTGGAGACCAAATCATGCTGCATTTCACAAATATTTTGAGAGACGATTGTTCGCTCAAAATAGTGAACCGCAAGCGCACGGGTCACGTACAAGTAATAAAGTGGACTTTTTGAGTCCGGGTTGTCGATCCCACGAGGAATGTATACTCTATTATACTCTAGTTAATTTAATCTTAACAAATAAAACACACAATTAAAAGATGGAGTTGGAAAATTCTAAATTAAAGAAACTAATTTTAAACCAAATTAAAATAAGGAAAATGAAAGATAAAATAGTTGGCATTCATGATTTCACTTAACTCTCGATTAAGTTATTTCTCAACACATGTAAATTAGTAAATTACCCATTAGCAATGTTAGACCCGATTTTCCAAGTTTAGCTAATTACCTCTCTTGAGTGAAATTAACCCTAATCAATTGGTTTAACCTACTATATCTCTATGTCGATTAAAGCCCAATCAATTGCATTAACTCTTTGTGAAAATAGCTCAATTGATCATCTAGGGTTTAAGGTATATCTCTGTCCTTAACAAGAACCTAGAGCATTTGTTATTTGGTCTAAAATGCATAATATCTCTCAATTATCATACACTTCACAAAACATATATTTGGTGATCAATCAAATACATGGAATAATCTCAATAACGAACACACATGAAATAAGCTCAACATTAATATACAAACATTAAAATTACTTAAACTAAGTTAAGCTACATCAATCATCCCAACATAAAATAACCAGCCCATTATATAAATATTGCACAAAAGTTGAGGTTTACAAAAATACATCACAAAATATAGAAATCAAAGATTAAAAATACAAGATAATGAAATAAATCACTTCCCTTGATTTTTGCCTCAAAATTCCTTCACCATTGCTTTGAATCTTCACCTCACTTTTTGCTTCATAACTTTAATGGGGGCTAGCAACATGTAAACAAAACTAAACTACAACTAAATTACAAACTAAATCAAAAACAAATAAAAGAAAAGAAAAGAAAGAAAAGAAAAGAGAGAAAAGAGGGAAGGGGGCTAGGGTTTGGTCAAGAAATTTGGGATCCTAAGTGAAGAGAGAAGTGGGGGTATAAATACCCCCAAAAATCTGACCTAAAAAGGTCCAAAAACGCGTCCCCAATTGAGCCAAACATGCCCTTAACTTAAAATAAAAAAAAAAACAGAAAATAAAATTCGGTATTGGCCAGAAAGTTGCCTACGCCATCGCGTGGCTGAGTGCCTCGCGATCGCGTGGTTAAGCTGAAATCTCTCGGGTTGGATCTGTGGCCTAGTTCGCGAACGCGACATGATAGATCCACGCGATCGCGTGGTTCACCATCATGCTCCGTCTTTCCATGATTTGCAATTGGGTCATCCAATTTCTGGTCTTCTTCAATTTAGTCCTCGAATTTTGAATTTTATTACAAATATACCCCTGAATTATTTGCATCTTTAGTCCTCCAACTTTCTGAGATATTGCAATTGAGTCCTCGAACTTTTGATTTCTTTCGATTAGGTCCTTGGACATCAAATTTGCTCCTCTTTTAGCTTGATTGCACTCCAATCTTGTCCATTTGCTTTCCAATTGAGGTTGTACCTAATTGTACAAGATAAACCCAATATATAAGTAGATATTTGCTCAATTTGTCAATTAAATTGCTAATTTAGAAACTAAATAAGTGTGTAAAGCACACTTATCAACGATCCAAGGGGATTTGGGGGGTAGGTCAGGTGTGAGGTGGGTTTAATATTTGTGCGCAGAGAGAGAGAGAGAGAGAGAGAGAGAGAGAGAGAGAGAGAGAGAGAGAGAGAGAGAGAGAGAGAGAGGTTTGCTTGGTCTGGTCATTTGAGGTTAATGCCAAGTCAGAGACAACAACCAAGATTAATGACCGCATCATACATTAATGACCACATAAGCAGATTAATGTTGGAAATTTAACATAGTCGTACTTGGTGTAAGCGTCCAAAACTTCAATGGTAGTTCGCGTAAGTTTGTAACTTTAATGGTATTTTTGAAACTTTGACCAAACTTCAGTTTTATTTCGTGAAATTAACCCTGTTAAATCTGGATATTGGTTGGCACATTAAAAAAAGAATCTTAATTAGGAGGTGAGCAGCTGCTGCAATTCTGATGCTAAATGGTGGAGATTTTTATGGGCTTTGAATGTCCCACCCAAGGTCAGAGTGTTTATGCATCGAGTGTTCAACGACATCATTCCTACCTTTATCAACTTGAAACGCCATCATGTGCCTACTCCCACGGTATGTGCTATCTGCCATTTGGACTATGAAATAACTTTCCATGCCTTAATACGATTTGAGTGAGCTTACACCATGTGGAGTCAAGCTAGCATGGGAAAATTGATCCACGACTTCTAAGGGACCGAATTCCTGGATTTTACATTGTTTGCATATCATAGGCTGAAGGTGAACGAGTTTGAAAAAATGTGCATGATTGCGTGGCAAATTTGGGCTGAATCACGGCAGAAATGTACCACCATTTCAATGCCAATGTGAGAAATTGGAGGAATATTTGGCAAAATTTCAGACCATACAGCTTGCCTTTCGAGTTGGGACATTGCAAATCAACCAGGAGCATCTCGCAGGAGATGTTGCAAGCCCCACCGATCGATGCACTCCTTCTTAATACTGATTCAACAGTGAATGGTGAGGAGGGGTTGATTTCCATTGGGACTATTATCCGTAATCACCTTGGTAAAGTTATGGGTTCGATGCGCAAAGTCTTGCATGGGAATTTTTCCCCACTCAAAGTATTGAATTTGCAAATGAGCTTGAGTTGCGGGTACACATTGTTGAAAATGATTCCTTGCTATTATTCCAAGTCATCAACCTTCCCTTTCCTTACTCTCCAATGTTGAATGTCGTTGAGGATTGTATATTGCTTATGGCTCGGATGGGGAATTGCTTTATTCGACACACTCTCAGACAGACTAATCAGGTGGCTCATGAATTAGTGTTACTGGCAAAGAATTCTAGCCTTCTAGGAATGATTTTATGTGTTGTGAAAAGGTTCCAGCCTCTATTGTTAAACCGGTGGACCATGATGTTTCTCATATAATTGGTTAATAATATTTAGCTTGTTTCCCTATGAAAAAAAAAAATTGAGTTAATGATCAAGATTATTTGTCAAATTCTTTAGATAGAGAAACGGCCTTTAATAATAAAATAAATTAAATCATATCTTTACTACAAAATAAATAAAGATGGAATGCAGTGTAATTTGTAAAGTTGTACTGCAAAGTTGGATAATATTATTTGAATTGCAGGATTATTCTAAATTTTGTTCACAATATAAATAATAAATATCACCTAAGATTCCAAAGTGATTGAAAAATTAAAATATCAATTTGGTTTTAGGTTTTCTGTTTATTTTCAAAATTAGCTTGCAAATCAGATTGTATACCAATTCTCGAACCCTAATGTTGACTCGAAAAACCAATTTCTAACTCTATCAAGACAAAAGAAAATCGATTTGGCCATGCATGCTTGTTTCTTGGGGTCAGCAGCCGTCTGCGGTCGGCAGCCACCACCGGGCGGCTACTAAACGTAAACTAAAATTTTAAGTTCTTCTGGGGTGAATATATTCAGTGTAAGTTGTTGTGTTGACTCAATAATATATTTGTACTAGTAATTTATTTGTTGTTTCTTGCTTTTAACAACCCTATAGTAGTATAAAATAAATAAGTCTTGGAGACTCTTCAACTCATTCATTTTTGTAGTCATTTTATTTAAATAGAACCTAAGCTTATGTTATGTTGAAAAAACAAAATTGATGAAGTCGTCGAGATTAGTGAAGTACCGTATTGAAAAATATCATTAAATACACTTGAAACCACGTTTATAAATTGCACTCATCCTAGTTCAACTTGTTTTTCAAAGTTGAACCAACCAAAATTGACAAAGAATAAAATAAAAACAGAATTCAATATGTTAAGATATTATAAAGATTAGATAGCAAACTCAAACATATTGTAACATGTTTTATTCGTTGAACTAAGTATTTAATGGATTGAGAGTAATATATGGTTTTTTTTTTAATCACAAATGTGTCCAAGTTTCGCTCGATTAATCTTGGAAGAGTGGGTAATCTCCCCTAATTCGCACTTCATGTAAATTCCTTTTATGTCGTGCTGATGGGATCCTGGATGAACGACATGGCACACCATAAACCTGCCACCATATAAGCATTTACCTTCCAATTTTAAATGCTGTCTTCTAAGAGTCCGATCCTCTAATTTCAATGTCTTCTGCTTTACCGCCACATCATGCTCGTTGAGGCAATGTATGTTGTTATTATAGGGGGGTTGAGGAGGCAGGTCTGGGGCCATTCCCAATTGATTGTTTAAGGTAATTTATTTTTTTTCCTCATGAAAACTATTTTTTATATGTATCAACTTAGTGTATGGATAATTATATTGACACAACAACATTTATTAACTACACTACACTATATTTTATTTTTAATGAATATCCATAAGTTTTTCTTATTTTTACACTTATGCTCCTATTGGAAAAATTGGTTTTGACCAATTTATGTGATTATTTAAGTGAAATCATTAGTTGATGAATGAAAAATTAAGCCACTTAAATTTGTGACAATATTGGAAAATTAGTAGAATATTATAAAATATTCTAGAATTAATTTAAATGAAAAGATGCGTCTTTTCATATGAAAGATTGTGACTTTTGAAATTAATAATTTCCAATAGTTGTGTCTCTTCAATTAGAGACAAATTTGAAAGGATGTGTCTCTTGTAAGGGTTGTGTCTTTTGAGACACAACTTTTCAACATCTATATATAGACCCCATATGCTTTGATTATTCATCAATTCATCATTCATTTATTTTTCATGATTGCATTATCATACTAATGCATGTTCATTCCAAAATAATTTTGTATATATTTGGAGTCGAGTTTCATATGAAGAGAGTTTAAAGCATAAGTAAGGTTCTTTGGTCTTCGTAATTTGGAGTGCTCCTATTACGAGACGTGATCGTTGTATCTTGGGAGACGAATGTCGGAAAACCGTTAGCACCCATGCGGGGCATTATCGTCTTAAGGACAAAGAGTCCAACTCTTACCTCGATCAAATTCATTTTCATGCATTTTTGGTTTTCTACTTCATATATTCTTATTCGGTAAGTCGGAATCTTGTCCAACTTTATGCATTTAAAAGGTACATCATTAGAATATAATTATGCACGTTAACTTTTTACCAACAATCTTAAGACGATAATTTTTTTGTGCATAATATATTCAATCTTTTTTGCGCGGTGGAGACCAAACATTTGAAGAACCTCGCTCATGGCTGTCAAGAGTTAATTTGCGGATATCAATTCCTCAAATAAGAGAATTGAATTTCTTTACTGCGTGGTAGCCACTTTATCACATGATGATAGAAGTTGGAGAACCCCTTTTTGCATGCATGAGTCAAGTTTGTAAAAACCCACTTCTATGAGAATTATAAGTTGGTTTGGAGGTATGCTGCATATGTATTTGCACAAAATTATGTTGGTTATATATATAAACTCATGCACGAAAAAAACCACTGCCAACCGTATTGATGTGAACGACTCTCTAAAAGATGGGTCTTTTCACTTTGTGGTTGAGCAATTATAATTCGTAATTACCAAGAGTTGCATCCATTGCATTATGTTATTCTTCATTTACAAGTTACATAATGATAATGGATTAAATATGAAAGTTTGTGGACTTTCACGGGATATTAACACATTCCTAGTCATATTATATGTCGATTAGAGATTGAATAAATTATTTATTCAATAAATGTGATTAATGATATGATCATCAAATTTTAAAAGAGTTGATGAACTCTAAGTTCGAACCTTACCCAAGATTTGTTGGGGGTAATGTTACTACATGATCATGTGATTCCTAATTGAGGAATTGTAACGTTATAAGTTTCAATTTTTATACCTTGAGTCATAGAAAAATGTTCTATGAAGATGGAAATGTAGAAATCCCTTATACTAATTTTAGAAGTATAAGGATGGTTCATAGTAACCAAAAATGGTTGAAACCTTGGTGATTTGATGAAAATGACTTGTAATTGGAAATTTAATAAGCCAAGAGACTTGATTTGCAATTTTACATTAAGGACTTAATTGTATATTGAGTACTCAAAGTCTTGGGATATGCAACTTTGACCTTAAAAGTTTTCCAGCTTTATTGATATAGTCCTTCGAGTTCTGGACTTTAAAAAATCTAAGTTCACAAGGTTCTTGATTTTAAGATTTAATCCATATAGTGTTGGATTTCAAATCTTATCTCAATCGTGCTGAGTTGTTGTTTAAAGTATATATTAAAACTTGAACTTGGGACTACCAGTGAAGTGTGGGGGTGGTCTTGCTTTCTTCAAATTATAACGAGATTTTGAATATTATTGAACTGCACTATTCCCGAGAAAATTTGTTGGTGTCATATTTGGACATAGACGTCCATTGTAAGGATTTATATCCAGTAGTAAATATGTTTACTATGCTAGTGCGGTATTTGAAAATGTTTGAAATCATTATGAATTTGAAGATAAATTTTTGGAACTAGAGTTTTAGATAAAGTGAGAAATAAGTATTTTATTTCAAGAAATTTTGGAAGCTTATTTATTCGATATCCTAGACTTGTGGGGGTTACGAATAACTTTAATGAAGCTTCAACTAAAGCGAGAGAAGCATGTTGGCTTCAGAGTTCCAAAAGTGACAAGTCTATACCTGCTACCACTAGTACAAAAGGCATAAAAAAAATGAAGAAAATACGTCGGTTTTTCAAAAAAATGACGCATAAAATAGGACGGTGGCATTTTCGTAATTAAAATTTAGGAATAGGCGTCGGTTTCTATTTTAAACCGACGCGCAAAGTCGGACCGCCAAATTTGCGCGTCGGTTTTTGCAAAAACCGACGCGCATTCTCATAATTTATTCCCGGTATTTTCATAACTCTCGCGCCTCTTTCTCTCTTTCAGTACACTTCTCTCTAGCTATACACTCACGCCTCTCTCTCTCTCTCACAATTTCTCTCTACTCTCACGCCGGCTCTCCCTCTCTTGTGAACGTCGCCGCCTCCACCGCCCTCACTCTTCTACCGCCGCCGCCGCCTCCACCGCCCTCACTCTTCTACCGCCGCCGCCTCCACCGATATTGTAAGACCCGATTCCCATTTTTGTTTATATGTATATGTATTTGTGTATATATATTTATGTGTATATATATGTGTCTGCGTGTATATATATATATATATATATATATATTTGTGTGTGTGTGTATATATATGACTGTGTATATATATAGATATGTATGTATGTGTGTCTATATATATGTGTGTGTGTCTATATATATATATATATATATATATATATATATATATATATATAGATATGTATATGTAATTAGCCTCTGTGTATGTATATATATATATATATATATATATATATATGTGTGTGTGTGTGTGTGTGTGTGTCTATATATATATATATATATATAATCTATATATATTTGTTATTATATAAATATGATAATTACATGTTAATATGTATAAATGTGTTAATTAAATTTTAATATATATAAATTTGGGTGTTAAATTTATATTGTTGATTTTTAGTTAGTAGATAGATAAATTTTAATATTTTAATTATTGGAGTTGAAATTATGAGATATTAAGTCATGAAATCTTAGTTTCACTTTTTAGGAATTGAGAATGGATTTCAAATTAAACTTGGAGTAGTTGATGATGTATGTATTAGATTTTTGAATATGTCGAGGATGAACATTTTGATTTATTGTGATATGTTGATTATTCCTATAGGTTGGTTAAGTCCAATTTTTAGGGGAGGTTGTGTCAAAAGTTTTGTAAAATTTTGTAAATAAAAAATGAGAATTATAGTTTAAAGTGATTTTCACTATTACAGAATTGACCGTACTAAATAAATATTTACTCAAAACTAATAAAAATTTTTAATTATATCTTCACATATAGGTCATTGATATGGATCGGGGTTGGATGTATGGCAGACGTAATAGACATGAATATGTAAAAGGTGTTGAAGAGTTTATGAAATGTGCGGATGAAAACAAGAGAAAGAAAGGTGAAACAATGATTTTGTGTCCTTGTTACGATTGTAAGAATTTTGTGTCCTTGTTACGATTGTAAGAATTTAAGAATGATTTGGAAAATGATGAGAATGATATGATAGACGATATGATGCGTGATATACAAGGGGAATACATTGAAAAACCTCATGTATTAGATAACTTGTTCAATGAGTCTGAGAAGCCTTTGTTTTCTGGTTGTAATATGAGTTTATTTACACAGTTTTTGCTTTTAACTTTCTTTTACTTTTCATATATGCTCTATACATTTTTAACAATTTCTTTTGTCGTTTTGATAACAATAATTTATTAATACGTTGTTATATGTGCAGGTACGTTAAAAGTAGTCTCAATATAATGGCCGAGTCTTCATCATCTTCAGGTGATCATCGTGCTATCAGTACCAAAAGGACTAGAGGGCCAACAATGTGTAAGAACATGAAGAAGGCCGGTGAAGTGAATGTCATCGAGTTCGATGACAAACATAGGCCAATCGGACCAGGCAAGGGGAACTTCAAACACTATGTCGGGTGTTTGGCCCGTATTCACGTTGACATTAACATCAGTGATTGGCACAAGGTTGATTCCGTCCTTAAGGACTTGATGTGGGAAGAAATAAAGGTACTATCACTACATACATGGTTAATAGATAACGTTTCGTAATTTTTTCTTATAACATCGCATATTATATTCGTCTTTCAGAGGGAGTTCAACATCCCCGATGACACAGCAAAAAAAAGGGTGTTGAAAGTTGCGGGGATGCGATGGAAAGATTTCAAGACTCGGCTGGTTCATGATTATATCACACATGACCACCCGAAATACACATCTCCTACGCAACTTTACTCTTTTATAACTGAAGAGCAATGTGACTCGTTTAAGAAAGAACGCCAGACTGATAAATTTAAGGTATATATATTTAATTGTACGCATGTGATTTATTTAATTAAAATTAAATACTTGATGTGACAATTTCAGGAAAAAAGTAAGAAAGCCAGGGATGCTCAATTGCGAAACGAGCATCCACATTATATGGGCTCAGCTGGTTATGTGGGGATGAAGCCACAGTGGGTAGTCAGTGACCCACTGTCTTCAAGTTCTTCATGCGACATGATTAGCTCGTCGATTGTAAGTGAGGATCGAAGTTTAGATTGGATTCGAGCTAGGTCGAAGAAGAAACAAGATGGAAGTTATTACATCCCCAACGAGAAAACGAGGGGGGTGTTTGATAAAATTGTAAGTATATCATGATTATTTTTTCATAATTTAAATTCAAATTTACTTAAATTTATACTTATATTTATATTTCATTTTTCTGTTAATAGGTTGAAAAAGCTGAGCAGTCCACGCAGGGGACATTTGTGGCAAGTAGACAGCACGATATTTTAAGTGAAGCCCTTGGTAAGCCGGATCACCCTGGTAGGGTGAGGGGGTATGGCGTCTATGTGACCACGAGGGATGTTTACGGCAAGCCTGATGATTACATTAGACGTTCCTGTGGGGTCGTCTCAGTAGACGATATTAAGGAGATGATCAGGTCAGAGATGGAGGATAGTATTGCCGAGCGGGTCAGGCATCAGACCATGTCGGAGATGCAGAGTAAATTCGATACTATGCAGAGGGACTACCATAGTATGCAGACTAAATACGATGCTATCCTCCAGCACATGGGCTTAAATGTTGAGGCCGAGGTGGATCCACAACCCCGACCACCAACTCGCAGCAGTTGCCACTCCGTGGATCCAGATCCATTTCATGGACTTCAGGTATTTAATGTTATGTTATTTAGAATTTTTAACATTATTTATGTTATTTCAACTGGAAGTTGCTAACATATATGTTCAATGATGTTATACAATAGAAGCCGTCTCCTTGTCGTCTCGCCATTAGTCTTAATGGTGAGAAACAAATAGTAGCGAGCGGGATGGTTTATCCAGCCGGACCCGACACGGTGGTGCATCATCAACCTCTTTGGCCTGATCATGCTAAGGTGTCCATTGACCACATTGTCGATGGTGCAGAAGCGTGTTGTATTCCAGTGCCTTCTCAATACCACACCACAGTGGGGGAAGCTATTGGAAGCTTCTTGCAATGGCCCAAGGAGTTGGTGATTTTTGGAGAGGTACAAACATTTAGTTATATAAAAGATTCTGTCAATATTAATTTCTTTTAAATTTGTATAACTGAAGATGATAAAAATTATCTTGTTGCAGGAAGAGGCACCACAACAGGCAAAAAAATTTAATGAAGGAAAAACACCCCAGAGTTTCGAAATGTCATCCACTCAGCGACCTGCGATTGTTGACGATGAGACGTTGCAACGTCTGGGTGATGATTGTAAAATGTTACACACTCTGGTCATTCAATTGCCTGTTGGTGATGACTTCTACCAGGTACCCGTTGATGCCGTCGTGTTCAACTTTGCATTCGATGATGGTTTTTATGTTACAGTCGGAGACATCACCGACTTGCTTACGATGCAATGGTTGGATACATCAATCTTACAAGTGTTTTCATTGTAAGACTTCTGATCAAAAAGAAAAACTTCAATTTAAATCATTAATTTATTTCTATTTATTGGCATTATTATTTTTTAGGTACCTCCATGAGCTGTGTCAGGAATACGGTATTGAATCGATTGGATTCATGTCTCCGACACACATTGCATCGATTTCAGTAAGAACAAATGCAAATGGTGTTATAAATTACTTGGCCAGCACAATGAAGGCAATGAAAACTAAGAAATTCATTCTAGCACCGTATTTTCAGGAGTAAGACCGTTGATATTCTCTAATTTTTAACCTAATTTGAATGATATGATATTTAAAGTTGTATTTACACGTTCATAATACGTAGGAATCACTGGATGTTGCTAGTTATTTCTCCTGAGAAGAATACGGTGTACTTCTTAGATTCAGCTGCTGCATCTAAGCGTGACTTGGATATCAAGCCGATATTGAACACGTAAGTTAGGAAAATTTTAATGAAATAATTGTGAAGTTGTGGTGAAATTGATTGTGGAGTTGTGATTGTTGAGAAGTTGATAGTTTTGAATAGCAGGGCCCCCTACAGGTTGGATAAGTTCAATTTATAGGGGAAACTCTGCCAAATTTTTTGTAGGATGTTTGAGTCTTAATTTTTTTGTAACTTGTTGATATAATTTATTGAAATTTTAGGGCTTTCAAAACGTATTGGACAGTTGGAGGCATGAGGACAAAATCCAATACAACGTGGAAAAACGTAAAAGTATGAAAACACGGATTTAAACTTTTTTAAAAATCTTTGAATTATTTCTATATTTTATTTAGTTTGATTATTAATATTGTTATTTTTCAATGTGAATATTTCAGTGTCCTCAACAACCTGGAGGGTCTGAGTGTGGCTACTACGTTATGAGAAATATGTATGAGATAGTCACAAAACACTTTCAACTTACTTCGTTAGAAAATATATAAGTCATTGAAAATGAGAATTTTAATAATGACTTTATATTTTATGAAAAAATAACTAATAATTCATTTTGATTGTTTGTAGGCATTTAAAGAATATTATTCAACGGAGGAAGTAATCGAGATTCAAAACTTATGGGCAAAATACTTCGTTCATAGGTTTGTGTAAATCGAAGCGTAATCAAAACTTGCACTTACATATATATTTAATTTGTATCATAAATTAACAATTTGTAAGTATAATTGTTGTTAATTTAATTTTATTACGTATATATCGATTATATATATTTATTTGGTGATGCGCATGTTCAGGTTATCGCAGACCACGTCCTGGTCACTGCAGGTCACGACCTGCAGTGGCCTGGGTCATTGCAAGTCACGTCCAGGTGATTGCAGGCCACGACGTGCAGTGGCCTGAGTCATTGCAGGTCACTGCAGGTCACGACATGCAGTGGCCTGGGTCATTGCAGGCTACGTCCAGGTCACTGCAGGCCACGACGTGCAGTGGCCTGGTCATTGCAGGCTACGTCCAGGTCACTGCAGGGCACGACGTGCAGTGGCCTGGGTCATGTAATATATATTCAAAAAAAAAAGAAAAAAAAAAAAAAAAGTTTAGGCGTCGGTTCTAAAGATAAAACCGACGCCTAAAGCTGTTTTGGGCGTCGGTTCAAAAATTAAAACCGACGCCCAAAACCGACTTTGGGCGTCGATTTTAACCAGAAACCGACGCCCAAAGTGTATTTTTTTTTTTTTGACTTTAGGCGTCGGTTTTAAACTAGAACCGACGCCCAAAGCTGACTTTGCGCGTCGATTTGCAACCGACGCCTAAAGTCGAGACTTTACGCGTCTGTGTCATATGCGTCGCCGCTACAACCGACGCGTATTCCGTTTTCCAACCGACGCGATTTCCTATTTCTGTACTGGTGTAAATTGATTGATTGTGTCTCAAACGGTATAGATCGTCTTGTGTTGCAGTTGATCTTCGATGATATTATTTTGTGGATCCACTATATTGAAAAGCTTACCAAGAGATCATTAAACTGCTGATCGAAGGGATTGAGATTAAAGCCTACTACGCATGTAATCTTTGTAATGATAACTCAACCATGCTGACTGGAGATTCCAAGAACTTGGTTCAATGAGACAACTAAGTTATGAAGATTCAGTTAAGCACTTGGGATTAAATTCCTACTCATTCCTATGGTCAAATCAAAGTGCTTTCTACAATGTGTAGATTAAGTTTTAGCTTTTAATGATTCCTATAACTTGAATACATCAAGTGGAGTAAGACAGAATATTCTTAATAGGAGATCACCTATGTAAGTGAGAAGTGGGGCCGCTTCTATGAGAATGTCTTAAGGCTTGAATTCTCTAAAACACTTATGAAATCAAGAGTTGTTCAGGGCTAAAACGAACACAACCGTGAGAACCGAAAGCGTTAAGGAAAATATTGTGTGAGTACTATTATCTTGGTTTACACTAATGGCTGAACAGTTCAAGACATCATGTTCACTGATTAGCCAAGTAAATCCGATAGTATTTCACTAAGGCAGGTTCAAAGTCAAAATCTACCTTTCCTGATGCAATAGCTTTCCGCGTGTACTCTCTTCATTGTCTGCATAGTCTTTGAATTAATTTTCATTCATGTGGGGGATTGTTGAAAAAATTATTTTTGACCAATTTATGTGATTATTTAAGTGGAACAATTAATTGATGAATGGAAAATTAAGCCACTTAAATTTGTGACAATATTGGAAAATTAGTTGAATATTATAAAATATTCTAGAATTAACTTAAATGAAAAGATGTGTCTTTTCATATGAAACATTGTGACTTTTGAAATTAATAATTTTCAATAGTTGTGTCTCTTCAATTAGAGACAAATTTGAAAGGATGTGTCTCTTGTAAGGGTTGTGTCTCTTGAGATACAACTTTCCAACATCTATATATAGATCCCATATGCTTTGATTATTCATCAATTCATCATTCATTTATTTTTCATGATTGCATTATCATACTAATGCATATTTATTCCAAAATAATTTCGCATATATTTGGAGTCGAGTTTCATATGAAGAGAGTTCAAAGTATAAGTAAGGTTCGTTGGTCTTCGTAATTTGGAGTGCTCCTATTGCGGGACGTGGTCGTTGTATCTTGGGAGACGAATGCCGGAAAACCGTTAGCACCCATGCGGGGCATTATCGTTTTAAAGACAAAGAGTCCAACTCTTACATCGACCAAATTCATTTTCATGCATTTTTGGTTTTCTACTTCATATATTCTTATTCGGTAAGTCGGAATCCTATCCAACTTTATGCATGTAAAAGGTACATCATTAGAATATAATTATGCACGTTAACTTTTTACCAACAACTCCTAAGTTTTTTGTATAAATCTTTTATCATCAACAATCTATTAATTTTCATATCTTGTCCATAACGAGGATTTTTGTCTAAAATATTTCTTATGAGGGCAAAAAAATTTATTTATCTCTCGTATTTTTAAATAATTGAACTAAATAACTAATACAAAAGTAAAAAATAAATAGCTCCCCTCTTTTCAATGCACATTAGCAGAATATTTATTTGGATATAAGTTGTGATTAAAAACAAAATATGTTAATTAATTGAAAATTAAGAATAATAATGCCTTGAAAAAAAAATGAGGACATAAAAGCAAATGTGAGCAAATATTAAAAACCTTTCATATAATTAAAATGGGACGTAGATATAAAAAATTGTTGTGAGAATATAACTACCCTTATTATTTTTCCTCGACTTTGCCCTTATTAGGGCATCTCCAACAATATCCCAAATTTGAATGAAATCCTCTCCAATTGTACCCCAAATGACACCCCAAATTTGGGGTTGACCTTTTTATTTACCGAATTGCCATTTTCACATTGAATTAATTAAATGCTAAACAATCATAATTAGTCCAATAATTTATTGTCATTATAATAATCGTATTTGTAAATATTATAATAATTATTATCTTATTTGAAATGTTATAATTCTATAATTGTTAATTAATTTTTTCTAAAAAAATTATTTTTGTTCACAATAATTTAATTTGGTTCATTTTACGCATTAGCTATTAATTTAAATTAAAGTCATTAATTAAAAAACTTATAATCAAGGTAAAAATATTAAGAAATTATAAGAAAATGGGTTCTATTCACTTGACCGGTCAAGTCGTTGGAGAAAAATTTAAGTCTATCCCAAATTTAAGGTAAAAATTACCCTAAATTTGAATAAACTGTTGGAGAGATGACCTTATGATGAGCACCTTCAGACACATTTCATAATATTAGTTCTACTTCGAATTCTTCGTTTTTACCTTGGTGTTGTAGTACGAAAACTTCATTTTGTCTTGCATATTCGTTCATTTCATCTATGATAATTAAGTTTGCTCTAAAAGCTAGTAAATAATGAAGAAAAATGTATGCTATATTTGCGCGTGTAAGTGTGTGAAGTTAAAGAAGCTCATACTTCGTTGGCGTACCTCATATGTTCTCTTTTAATTGTAACTAGTTTAAGCACGTTGAACGTCTTATGTAAATGATGAATAAATTACATAATTTTTTTTGTAATAAACAATTTTTGAATAATTTTTGCGAAATTTCAGCGAACTAAAAAAAATGGTTTGAAAATCGATTTCTGTAAGTTATAAAACATATTTGTTTC
The DNA here is from genome assembly GCA_963555705.1 of Ligustrum vulgare. Taxonomy (NCBI): domain Eukaryota; kingdom Viridiplantae; phylum Streptophyta; class Magnoliopsida; order Lamiales; family Oleaceae; genus Ligustrum; species Ligustrum vulgare. Next base: position 51,245,470 of record OY743174.1, read on the forward strand.
TAGGGTAAATGAAGAGATAGGGACGGATGGGGTTTAACTCATTAATTAATTAAAGTACAAGCAATGTCATACTTGAGTTAGAATAAAACATGTGAGTGCAAATTTGGTAATTGAAATATTCTCTTCTATTGATACTTTTAAGGAAGTAGTGATATATTTTAGATCATGTGACTTTTTACACTTTCTATCTGTTATATGAAGGTGCTTCTCTTTAAGATATAGTAAGCTATATTAATCAATGAGAAGAACAGTTCCATCGTTTCAAAGGCCCTTGATAATTTACTTGTTTGGGTTGTAAGTAATAGATCCACCCATGATGTAAAATGAGTTTGTTGGAATATATCACGATATATATATCTTATGATTTTTATCGTGATATTTTTAGAGAAAATTAGTATAATTATTTGCCATGTCAACTAGACTCATGTTAGATCACAGATGGAAGTGGATGTATCATATAGCATTAGGGCCTGTTTGGCAGAAATTTTGATGATCTAAAAGCTGCTTCTAAAACTAAAAAATTATTTCGAATAATTTTCCTCATAAGAATAATTTTTAAAGGAAGTTGACCCAAAGTAACTTCTTTAAAATTTTTTTTATAAGAAGTAGAAACAAAATTATAAATCCTATCAGAAGAGCCCTTAATTAGTTTAGAAAACAATTTAAATCACTCTTTTGTGTAATTTTATATAAAGGACAAGTGCACTGACAAATTATATTAACTTTAAAATTTAGAAAAAAGAATATCTCATTTTTAATCAGCAAATGCAAGACATGAGGTAGCTAAAGAATATTTTGATTCCAAACAGTGCAATTTGTGTTAATTTTCCAATGTATAGCAATTGACCTTCTCAGCCTCGGCCGTTTAGTATGAATGAATGAAAAATTAAAGGGTAAATTACGTAACTATCGATGCGTAACCTTTTGTAATTGAAAAATACTAGATTTTCAAAATTCGTAATGTTACTGAATTTCTTATCATAACTTTAGAAAAATGTCATATTCTCATATGTGAAAGAGTGTATATTATTTGATTCTTTAAATAGATATGGAACCCATTAATTAGGAGGTAGTTATCATTTGTGTAGGGATTAATTTAGGCAGTTACAATATTCCAAAAAATGTCCCAACGTAATTTCTCTCTCTTGGCAGTCTGTAATCTTCAATCTCTCTGATCGTCAGATTTCTGGTGGCCATTACAGATAAAATAGTACCAGAATTTTCTACGATTACATTATGTAATGTAATGTTACACTCATGTAATGTTATGTAATATTACATATTACAGTCATCAATTAATAGTTATCGTTCTGTAATGTTATGTAAAATATTGTAATTTACGATTACAGTTGTTTAATATTTATTAATATTATTTTTCTTCTTGTCGGTTCAAATTGAAGCAGTGTTACAGACATTGTAATGCTGTGTAATTGTATTTTATGTAACATTACAATCCCTATAATATTGTGTCGTAATGTTCCGTAATACTTTGTAATGCCTTGTAATGTTTATAAAAATTTCAGCACAAAGACCTGATGCAATTTCAACTAAAAACAAGAAATTATAACCAAACCAACACAAAATCCAAACACAAAATACCACTTCAAACATTGAAATATTCTTTTTTCTAGTTGAAGCGTAACGACTCGGGTCCCACTTAACGGGCTATCCGGCAGTTAGACGACGACGTACTGTCCTCATTATACTAACATTGATCTTTTCAGCATGCTTTGTCCTCACTCGCATGCTCCCCAGAAAACATCCTAGGAGGTCACCCATCGTAAAATTGCTCCAAGCCAAGTACGCTTAATTGTGAAGTTTCTCATGATGTACTTCCAGAAAAGAAGGTGCACCTTATTGGTATGAGTAGTACCTATCAAATCTTTTAAGTTTTCCTAGCCTGGGTATTACAATCACCTCCCTTTAAACTCGCAACGTCTTCGTCGCGCTTAATCCATGTGAGGATCCTTCGACAGGCGTTGAGATTCTAGAGGTGGTTCATACGGGTTCAAGAGGTGGCTCCTGCCATATGTCGTAACACTTTGTCTCGCATAGCACTTATTTCCCGATTTCTGGCGGCGACCTGCTCTGATACCATTTGTAACGACCCGGGTCCCACTTAACGGGCTGTCCCGGTCATTAGATGACGACGTACTGTCCCCACTGTACTAACATGAATTTTGCAGCATGCTTTGTCCTCACTCTCACGCTCCCTGAGAAAACTTCACAGCAGGTCACCCATCATAAAATTATTTCAAGCCAAGCACGCTTAACTATGGAGTTTCTAACGATGGACTTCCAAAAAAGAAGGTGCATCTTATTGGTATGAGTAGTACCTATCAAATCTTTTAAGCTTTCCTGGCTTAGGTGTTACATGAAGGAATAGTTGATGGAGCTTCATTGGTTTCTATTCTAGTTCCCAAGCAAATTTTTCTGCCTTCAATTTCTCGAAAGTATAGTGTTTAGGCAGACGATTCCAAAGCATAAAATCAGATGAACCAAAATTCAACGACACAGAATCTGGTTGAACAGAATTGAAATATTTGATGAAGGTATCTTTCAGTATTGAAAAGGGAGCAAAATCCGTGTCTAAATTCTTCAAAGCTTCGGAGCCCTTTGCCACTGCTTTATCAAACACTGCCAGCATCTTCGAATTTCTTCCAAGAATTCCAAAAATACATAGTTTCTTGATTTTTCAGTGAAGGAATAGATACTGATTATGGCACTTGAAGGCTTGAAGCTCTGAATTCGCCGACACCAAGACTCCAACATGTATCAATATTTGTGTAAAAGAAACAAGATAAATTATTAACCCAAGAGAAAATGCACTTTGAACAATGATGGGAGTGGTTTTGACTTCTTCTTCCTGGAGGATCCCTTCCTTGATTGGCCATAAATCTTTCCAGCGACAGTAAGAGGTTCGGACGATGACCCAATCGCAACAGTCTGAATGTTGTACAAGAGGGCATTTTTCCTTCAATGGTGATGAAACTCATTATCCCAATACCAATTTCTTCATTGTAGGGACCATGATTTCTAGGTTTCGACTTCAAAATGGAAGATTCAAAATGGTGATTTTTGAATTCGATTTCTTTGTTACAGCCTATTACATAAATGTGCGTGACAAATGGATGAAATCAAGGATTTTTGAGTCTTTATATGGAAATAGAGATTTTACTGCTTCAATTAGATTTGTGAGGGAGATAGAGTCCTAATGTGGGAAAAATCTTAATGTTTGGAGAGAGGAAGAGCAGTAAACACGGGATGGAAGAGAAAACATGAGAGAGGGTGTAATTTACGTAGTATTCTAAATAGTTTTAAAAAAAATGGTATTTATCTAACTAAAGGTAGGTAAAACTAGTGTAGATCCTAATTAATTCAAAATTAAATTTTAAAGGAGTGAAATATATTTATCTAAACATCATTTTTCAAACACAAATTTCATTTAATTTTTTTTTCTTGCCACATATTTCAATTTAGTATGAACTAATTATTCGTGCTAAAGATAGTTGCCACAAAACTTTTATAGCCAAATCTAGGGAATGAGCACGGAAACTCGGAGTAGGAGTGTTGATTTCGGCGAAGGTCTAGACAGAAAAATGATGTAAATATATTTATATGCTTTAAAAATTAGGACTATTACTACCTGGGTTTTAGATGTAGAAGGAAGCTATTGTACCTTGATTGAGTATAAGTGAAAATTTTCATTTTTCGTGATTTTATTCGATAATTATTTTTTATTTTTGCTATTCGAATAGGTTGATCATCTCGACCCAATGATCTTATGTTGATTTCTTGTGAAGAGGCATTCCCACCTTCCTCTTAGAGGTTGGAAAACTCTGACTACTTGTCCATATATCCTTTTTCCTAACCTAAAATAAAATAACAAAATGCAAAACATTTTGAGATTTGAACTTGAATTTCAATACTTGGAAAATTATGTTGACAATGAAAATGATAATTAGGTGATTTGGAAGTGTTGTGTTTGTAGATTTAAATGATGATGTAATTTATGAAAATACATAATTGTGCCATATAAATTAATTGTCAACTTCATTGTCACACTCATTGTGAGTATAACAAAGTTATTTGAAAATACCATCCATTTCTCAAACAAGTAGTTTCGTGCATATCTAGTACATAACACAACATTGGAGTGAAAAATATATATATATATATATATATATATATATATATATATATATATATATATATATATATATATATATATATATATATATTTTTTTTTTTTTTTGAAAGCCATGTTTTGAAATGATTTATAATCTTAAAATTCAATTTTTAATTTAAGTCTACGTCTAAAAAATAATTTTAATAGTACGTTTTATGAGATTTACAATTTTTTAGTCCCATATTTCATCAATTTATATGAAAATATAATAAAAATCTGATATTCATTTTCAACAAACAAGGGCATAATATATTTATATTGTAACATGACGTTTATAATTATTTATTTATAATTTAAACCGTTTATTAAGTCTCTGAATTCCAACAAAAGAAGAAAACACTTGGTTCTAACTAATTACAGAATTACACAAGAGTGAATGCGTATGTTCAACAATTTACAGCAGAGTGAACAAGAAAGAGAGCCGAGATCGGTTACTTGTTCATCACTCTTATTTGGTTGGTGCATTAGGTCCGCTCTTTTGCAGAATATACACTGATAGCCCTCAATGGTGGTTGGCTTCCATACCCATTTTTCATCTTCTAATCCACCCAACCATATCTTTTAATAATCAATAACTTCATTATTTAATCAACTGTCAATTTTTCTGTATACAGTATTGACCGTAATTCTTGAAAAAGTTGTGTGTGAGAAACGAATATGTTATATGGAGAGTATGAATTGATATAAAGAGGCTTAATTTCTCTAGCTCTTAGTTTTCATATTGGGCTTCAATGTGTGGGCGTGTTTGAGAGAGAGAGAGAGAGAGAGAGAGAGAGAGAGAGATGACGGTGACGAAGGTGGTGGATGAATTGGTGCCGCACCCAGTGAAGGAGCAACTCCCCGGCATAGATTACTGCCTCAATAGCAACCCTTCATGGGGTATGTTCTTTACGCACACTCATTTATATGCATGCACATAGAAAAGGGTTCGAGTTAATTAGACAAACTGATGATTTACTTTTCTTCATTTTCTAACTTCATACTTCACCGAATTTCAGCCGTTTTTGTTTGTTTCATCCTGAAATTGGGTTTTAGGAATCGAAGGAATGAACACTTTGTTTTGGGATTTCTATTGCAACAAAATATGAATAGCAATCCTAATATGATGTTAGTTTGGCAACAATGAATTGGGATTCATGTAGAATCAGTTCCGGCTTTTACTGGAGTTGCATATTATTACAATCTAAACGCTTCAATTAAATCCCGCAAAGATGACATGATATTTGCCCAAATTACTGAATGATGCTAATTCGTAATGCAGCTGAAGCCGTTATTCTGGGATTTCAGCACTACCTAGTAATGCTCGGAACAACTGTTATCATTGCCACCATCATTGTTCCTTATATGGGTGGTAGTAACGTTAGTACTTCTTAACAATCCTTGAGATTAATTTAATATGTACGTTAATTTGTTTGTTCACATGATTCTATAACAAAAATCGTATAGAATTTGATGTCTGTATACGTTACTCTGCATCAGGAGGAGAAGGCTCAAGTGATACAAACTTTGCTCTTTGTTTCTGGAGTGAACACACTCTTGCAAACATGGTTTGGCACCCGGCTTCCAGTAGTGATAGGCGGTTCATTCAGATTCATAATCCCATCTCTTTATATTGCATTTTCGCAAAGATATTTCGTATACCTCGATCCTATTGATGTTAGCTCACAAAATACCCTTACTCTTAATATTCGTATTCTGTTTTTGCAACTTGTATGTTTATCGTCTTATTTTATGTATTTACTTATTCTCTCACTTTCTTCTGTTAATATCTGAAGAGATTTAAGAAAACAATGAAGGCAATACAAGGGGCTCTCATGATTGCATCAATACTTCCTGTGATACTTGGTTTTCTGGGGATATGGAGGATTGTTGTGAAGTAAGATAGTCGGAAAATTGGAAGATTATATTTTGTTCTGAAGTAGTTGTTGCTATTTTTGTGGAATTTGTATCTCACTCTCTTGGATCTAACAACGTAGGTACCTGAGCCCTCTTTCTGCCGTTCCTCTGGTAACTCTCGTGGGACTTGGGCTGTATGAACAAGGTTTCCCTCTGGTATGAGCACTTCCTTATAAATCCTACAATTATTGTGAGCATAACTAAGAATACATTATTGTTCTTTGGAACCAAGGGAAATTTATATAGGAATCTTATTTATATATTAGCCCATTATAATTTTTTTTCTACCCCTCCCTAATTTGAAAGTCTAGATCTACCCTTGTTTGGAATTGGAAAAGGTTTACTTGACATTCAATACTAAAATCCCAATATTAAGGCCTCTATTATAAGCTGCCAAACCTATGATTCAAGGGGCTATTGCTTATCGGAGTTTCAAAAAGTGGAAATAGTTTGCTGTAGCAAGATGAACTTGAATTCTGTGAAACAGTTCCTCTTAAGCATTAAGAAGAAAAAGACCACTAGAATGTCCATGCATTATATCATTTATAAATAAACTGAATGTGTAGCTGCTATTCATACTATACGTTAAAGTTGAAGCTTCCTGTATTAAGGCCAGGAATTCATAAATTATATTTCATTAGAGGCTTTCATTTATGTTATTGAATTTCTGTTTAAAAACATTCATTTGCTTCTAACATGTCTTTTCTGTTCATTGATGCTTGCAGCTGGCAGAATGTATTGAGATAGGGCTTCCAGAACTGATTATTTTAGTTTTGCTATCTCAAGTAAGTAGCTCTCTGGATTTTGGTTCTCATCACAGGCTCGTCCTTACTTACTTCCCTTCCCGGGTGCTATATAATACTTTCTTTTTGTGGCAATTAGACAGCTTATTCATTTTAGTTTTTGCTCCGAGCATCGTCAATATAAGTTTTTAGAATTGGACTTCTGGCTGATCAACATCTCTTTGCAGTTCGTACCTTATATGTGGAAATCTAAGCTTCCCATTTACAACCGTTTTACCATCCTAATTTCGGTAGGATTGGTGTGGGGATATGCAGCCCTTCTTACAGCAGCTGGTGCATACAAAAATAAACCCTTGAATACACAGTTAAGTTGCCGTGTTGATCGCTCGGGACTTGTAAGTGGAGCGAAGTGGTATGTTCTACTACCAACCAACTAGTTATCAGATTTCTAAAACATAAATGTGGTATTTAAATTCAGGTTTAACTTCTTTTACATTATCTTTGTATTTCAAAAAATAGTGTTATATTCTAAACAGTCTTTTCTTCTTGAAAATCCATTTCATCAGTGTAGTGTCTGATTTAGAGCTTGTTTGGTCCTAGATCTTTTGGAGAAATTTTCAAATATGTGGTCGAAAAATGATGGGTCCCATATAAATGTGTGGTTAAAAATGAGTTTGAGGAAAAAAATGGAAATGATATCCTGGACCAAACGAGCTCTTAGTTGTTGTGTTTACCATCTTAGCCCTTAAATCCCATGTATTTGCAAGTATGATCACAGATCATAAATTCTGCAATCGTTTGCCATACTTAAATTATTTATTCATTTTTGAAATTCATGTCTTATTTTTCTTCTTTCTTTCTTAATTAACTTAAAAAATTTCTCCGTGTTATAACAAACAGGCCTGAAACTGGTATCTAGCAATCTTGTAGCCTAGAAATTCAGTTAAACTTATTCAGCAGATTTATGGCCCATGCAGAACAAGATGTTAGTTACTAGTATAAAACAAGTTAAGTATGAAAATTGTCGTGGAATTAATAACTAAATCTGCCACTAAATCTCAAGTTACTGAAATAGCTAGCCGTGAGTATATATAAAAAATAATAATAAAAATAAAAAAGTCCAAGTGTGAAATTTTTTGTAGAATTAACTACTAAATCACACTTTACTGAAGCAGCTAGCCTTGAAACTTTCGGTTTTTTATCTTGGTCGTGTATTCGATTATTGAAAAGTTAAATCACCTCGGTACATTTGCTGGTTTCTCCACTTTTCTGCTTCTTCATTCCAAATACTCGTGTAAATTCTCAACATGCAGGATAAAATTTCCGTATCCGTTTCAATGGGGTTCCCCTGATTTAAAAGCCGGAGAAGCTTTTGTAATGCTGGCAGCAGCTTTTGTTGCTCTGATTGAGGTTTGTATTGTCTATCAAAATTTCGGCCGGTCACTTGAAACGCTGCTATATTACTTTGTTACTTTATTCTTCCATTTTTACCCTTCGAAGGGACTTATTCTGGAGTAGTTTTTTTGCATTTGGTACATATTTAATATTGCCATCTAGAATTATCAGTGTATGTTTGGTAGGGAAGGGACTGGACTGGACTATCAAAGAAGAAGAAAACATTAAAATCATGTTCACTTTACCGTCTAGTACTTTGTTATTGTGGTAAAACTATTTCCATGGATCCAAATAATCATTTAGTTTATTTTATGGCAGTCTACAGGTGCATTTATTGCAGCTTCAAGATACTGTAGTGCCACACACATACCAGCTTCTGTTCTTAGTCGAGGCATTGCCTGGCTGGTAGGAAGTGATCTCAAGACAGATCATTATTTTTTCTTTCCAGATTTTCACTTTGTATATATCTGTTTTAACTCACTATTTTATTTTCTCCGAGATACAGGGAATAGGAATTCTTATTGATGGTTTATATGGTTCAGTAGGTGGATCTACTGTATCAGTGTAAGATTACTAATCCACTCAGAAATTAGATGACTGTAGGCTTCTACCTGCTTAGACTAGTTACGAACTTACAATTGTCCCGCTTGAAGGATGTATAGGTCATTAAGCAGGAAAACTTAGTCATATTCATATCCCAATTCTAGCTTTTCAAATTTTTTCGATCTCTCACTTTGTTTCTTGTCCGTGTAATCCATTTGTTCTTGCTGTATGTATAGTGAAAATATCGGATTCTTGGCATTGACACGAGTTGGAAGTCGAAGGGTGGTACAAATATCAGCAATTTTCATGTTTTTCTTTTCAATATTTGGTGAGTTATGCCACTCTATCTATGTTGTTTTACATAATATTCAACCATTTGCCATTCTATAATTAATTCTACAAATTCAAGTTTTCCAAAAAAGGCTTTTAAGTTTGTAGTATGATTGCTGTTAGGACTCATTGGGAGATTGACCTTGTTGTTAAACAGGAAAATTTGGAGCTATCATTGCATCCATTCCACTGCCAATTGTTGGAGCTTTGTATTGTGTCCTCTTCGCCCTTATGTGTATGTATCTCTACAATTTAATCTAATAGTATGAGTTCACTTGCTTCGTATTTTATGTCGCTACATTAACATAATATGAACTAATGGATTAGATCATCAGATATTGGATCTTTATAAGAACTTCTTTTAGGACTAGCCTCCATTAGGTAAACTATTTATAAACAACTCATTTCTTCAAACCACTTTTTAACCACACATATTTCCCTAAATTACTTTTCGACAATATATTTTACCTAGAAAACATTACATTCTTTGTTTATGAACAAAAAACTTTTACCAAATAGAAGCTAAAATATTTACTTTGTTTACACCATTTATTTTCTCGAATTTCGATTATTTTCAGATTATTACATTCTATAATGTATTGGCAGCTTCCGCTGGTCTTGGTTTACTTCAATTCTGCAACCTCAACAGCTTCAGGTCAAAGTTCATCATAGGCTTCTCATTCTTCATGGGTCTTTCAGTACCACGGTACTTCAGCGACTATGTGATAACTTCTGGTCATGGCCCGGTTCACACGGATGCAATATGGGTACGTGTAATATGTTTAGTACACAAAGTACAATATAAAGGACAAGCCGCCCTTAAAACTTCTTTTTCTTGTTCAATAATGTTTAGCGTACCTTATGAGATGTACCGTAAGTGGTACTTAATGGTAAATTTAACTCCTAAATTTCATGTGCAGTTTAACAAAATAATGCTGGTGATCTTTACATCCCCAGCCACTGTGGCAGGGTTTGTTGCATTCTTCTTGGACCTCACTCTTGCACCTAAACATCCCTCAACAAGGAAAGACAGTGGGAGGCATTGGTGGGCTAAATTCAAGTATTTTGGTAAAGATCCAAGAAGTGAAGAATTCTACTCTCTCCCTGTTGGCCTTTCTAAGTACTTCCCTTCATTCTGATCATAGGAACTGTCACAGTATAAAATCGTACGAGAAATTCTAAAGAAGTTACATTATAGAGAATGTGGAGCATGTCCATTCAAGAGAAAGCTCACAAGATATATACAATAGAAAGCATATTATCAATGTCATTCGAAGGGAAACATAAAGTCCTCATATAATAGCGATAAAAAATATTGACCTTGTTAGTTTTACTGCTCAAATGCTTATTTATATATAGATTGTAAGGTATTTGTACGAGCACAGGCCAAATATCTCTATTTTGATAATGTTGAATAAATCACCTCATCTTCCTCTTAATAAGCGAATAAATTTTAGCTTTTCTTCATCATATCTAATTGTGTTCATTCCAATATATCAAATTGGATATGTAAGTGATTTTTCAAATACCAAAGTTTGTCAAAGTGATTATTTATAAGTAGTGAGTTTTAAAGAATGTGTATTTTAGCCCCTGTTCTGCGGATTTATAATTGTTTATAAATAGAATATTATTATTTTTGAGGTAAAATAACTGGTTGAAAAATTATTTTGAAAAATGTGTGTGGTTAAAAGGTGATATTGAAAATTGTATTTGTTTATAAAATTATTTATAAGGTTTATCCGAACACATGCTTAGATAACTGAGTCTTATGGAATATATGGATAAATTCAAGCTTGACATGTTTATAAGTAATTATAAACTTTAAGGGTCCGTTGATTACAAGAATGGAAAATGGATGAAAAGAAAATGTTTTTCAGGGGATTGAATTCCATGAAAATGATTTTCGTGAAAAATATCAATTAGATGTATTTGATTAGATTAGTTTTTTGGGTGGAAAATATCAAAATTTTCTGAGTTTATTTAAATTTTTTTTATATATATAAAAAATAGTTTTCTCTAAAAGTAAAGCCACCCGTCCCCCCATAAAAAAAAAAATAGAAAAAAAGACTGAAGTAGAAAAAAATTGATCGAAACATTTCTCATGCAAGGTGGAAACAAAAGTTTTCCTTCGCTCAGGTGGAAAAAAATTGATCGAAATATTTATCATGAACTCTTCTTTTTGTATTGCATCATAAACAAAAATAGTGTTCACTATAGTATGTATTCAAATTATATGTGTTGACCACAAAATCTGGTAGGACATTGGATCAACACCTTTGAGTTCCTCCCTCTTGAACACGTGGATCTCTTGCGCATTAGGACAAACAATCAGTTTGTAAAGGAGGCCAAGGTGGCTCCCATTTGCACTCCAATGCATAAGTTGGTACTTATTTCAAATGAATATAAATTGAGTGCGGGAAATATAAGTGTATAAAAGAGAGAAAATGAAGTGATATTTTTATATACTGAGTTTCTAACCTCTTTCTTGGAGTCAAATGTACTCCATTTATAGTTAAAACCATATCTTAAGATCATGACACGTGTTTAGACTTTATACGTGTCTTCACCCTAACCATTGGTCTGATTAACCATTTAATTGACCATAATCATTACACCCTACTATAGAGTTACGACTGTCATCACATCTATGGTAAATGCAATGTCCCATCAAGCTGCAACTTGCATACAAGTCCAATCTCATTGACACAAATATCCAACCGTGTCGCCGTCCCTAGGCATAAGCCTCGGATGATACAGCATGAGAATAGGTAGTTCAGTGGCAAGTGGTTCGGCCTATATACCACCCCGACAAAGCAATAACTTATAAGTCTTTGGGCCCATTTGGAAATCATTTGGTCCCATGTGGGCTCCTACGAGTGACGTGTCAAACGTAATTTAGGCGTGGTCGTAACACTAGTCCCTCAAGTTCGATGGGTCCATTCATGGACGTATCGAATTTGACACAGGCCAGCTTAATTGTCTCCCTCAGCAAATTCTTATGGACGAGGTGGTATATATTCAGGGAGCTATGTGAAGTTAATTTTATCTCCCATGTTTCCCCTTGTAAGTCTGAAGTGGGGAAGATGAAAATTACTCTTGTTATATATCAAAGTTCCTTTGGGGGGGGGGGGGTGCTCCCATTAATGAATTAAGATACACACTCATAGAAAAAGGGAAATTGGGTTTACCTTCTCTTGAATGCAATCGTCATGGCCAACCGCATGCTCCCTTGAGGGCGTATTTATGGAGACGAATGATTAGTTCCAATTTTCAAGGAATGCTTCAAAAAGGGGAGGTGCGCTTTAATGCGCGTGGGGTACACTATAGCACTTGAATGGTCATTCTTTTTTCAAATTTTGGATGGACGACGGTTCAAATTACTTGTTGTTTGTGACACGTGTACTGCCTTGATTAATCTTTCTGTTTGGGGATCAAGGGTCTGGATCAATTGGGTTCCCCTATAAAGTCTCCTTCATCCCAAGACTTTCTTTTCTTTCTCACATTCTCGAATTTTTTAAGAGTTTCTTCCATGAGAGTTATTTTCCTTATCCCTTTATACGAGTTTCATCACAACCCTTGAGAGCTTCTACTCTGCAAGCCTTTTCATCCAATCAAAATCCTCCATCGGCGCATCGCTCATTCGAGTGTTGGTCCACTGATCCTTACTCTTTTCAGGTAATTTTTGTGTGTGTGTGTGTGTGTGTGTGCATATGACTTTTGATTTTCAATTCTTGAGTGCTTGTTTGAAAGTTCCCTTTTATATTTTTGTTTTCCCATGGGTAAGTTTGGATTTGAGAAAAAATGGAAAGAGTTGGGGAAAAATATTTGAAGGAGTTAGTGGCGATGTCAATTCCTATCAGAGGTTTCTGTCCTTTGTCCTTGTCAATTTTTAGTTCTCGCTTTTTTAAGGAACTTGTTAGGCGGAGGAATAGGAAATGCAGTAGTATAATCTGTTTGGATGATTCTGACCGTGAAGAAGAAAAGAACCAACCCTACATGGCTCACTTATCTGCCGAAGAGGAAGCTTCATTGCGAGAACTTCGAAGTAAGCGTGATAGAGATCGGAAAAAAGAAGAGACAACAGGCTCCTCGTCTGATCCACAAGATTTTGGTTTGGGTGTAAGGGCTCCGTTTAGGGCACACAGAGAGGAGCTGGGATTGTCCGAGGAGGAAATCGCTCAAGTAGAAGGCTGGGTGGACTATACGAATAAGGTGTCGGGGTATCATGTGGACCTTGACCCAAACCCAGAATCATGGCAGAGCAGCGAGATAGCATCAAAGATTCGGGGGGTTGATTTGGTGGGTGCTCCTTCAAAGTTCAGGATACCCGAAGGGGCTCGGCTGGTGCACCCTACACCATCATGCCGACCCTACAGTTCTTCGCCTGGCCAAGTGGTGATTTGTTATGATGCCTTATCATGTGGGATGAGGCTCCCTTTGCATCCCTTCTTCAGGGCATTACTTTGGAGCTACAACTTATACCCTTATCAAGTGGCTCTGAACTTCTGAACGCAAGCGGTTGGTACCTGGTTACTATGACAAGAGGTTAATCCGGACTACCCCATCCCCTTGCACATAATCCATACTCTTTACATTTTGAAGAAGTCCGTCAGGAGGGACAGAGACGTGAGGTCATATGTAAAGGATTGGTACTACCTGTCTTCTAGGGGCTCTTACCCTCCCATCATTACTGGGCATCCCACTTCTATAAAGAATTGGAGAAATCAGTGGTTTTGGGTAACTGGAGAGTGGCAAAGCTCACTGTTGACCCTACTCCTGAGATCACCGTTCCCCGGACTCATTTCTCTCCTTGTGAGTTTCATTTTGCTTCAACTTTCCGATGTTGGCGCATAGCTTATGACTTGTATTATTATTATTATTATTATTATTATTATTATTATTATTATTATTATTATTATTATTATTATTATTATTATTATTATTATTATTATATCTAACGTGCATTCCTGCTCTTTCTACGATTTCAGAGCCGATCTTTGCCTCCCTGCTTTTCGACGCGGATCTATCAGTAGTGAGAAGGCTTGTTTGGTTTTCGAGGCACTTTCCAGCAGTTCATCCAATAGAATAAGCTCTTCGTGAAACACGGTCTTATGAGAGCTATGAGTGAGTTAACCTCTCCGCTTCGGTTTTCACTTCTGGTTTATTTTCCTGTGACTAACCTTCTTTTCTCCTTTACCAGATTCCAAGGACTTCCTCAAAATTTCTCTAAAGGGGCTAATGTCAAAGAAAATTCCTCCCGTTCTCCGCCAAGGGAGTGAGGTGGAAAGGAAACAGAAGTCAGTGCTCGCCAGTCTTCAAGTAGAAGTAGTGAAGAGGGTGTCCGAGGCATCCACTACTCAACTTCAGGGTCCTCTTCCTGCACTTTTACCTCCTCCCACCTCACTGCCAATTGGGCCACACCAGCCAGATTTTGGGGAAGGGGCCAACCCTAAGAAGGCCCACCCTACAGGAAAGGGGAAAAGGTCCGATCGAGGTGGTGCCAGAAGAGAGGAAGGCTCCAAAAAGGGCCTTCCTAAGGATTCCACCTCCGAAGATATTTCTGGATCGGTCTCTGAGGACGAGCTTCCCCCTTTGAAGAGGCTAAGAAGGGGATAAGGATAGCAATTCTGCTCCCCCACCCCACCATCGGAAGTGCAAGAGCAGGAGGTGCCTTCTACATCAATTCCTGGGCTGGGTTACGATGTGACTCAGGCTGTAGTTGAGGAGGTCAAGCCGATCAAGATAGGTATCCTTCCTAGGGATGCCACCTTTAATACCAGCTTGTTCGACTCTCCCAGCTCTCCTCCTACCAAAGCTGCCTTGGCTACGGAGCAGTTTTGGACCGAGGGCTGGTCTGCCTTTTCCTCTAGCGCCCCTCCTGCCCGGAAGTTGCTTGCAGCCAAAGCTATGAACGTTAGGGCCTTGGCTCTTATTGACGAGGTGGAATCCTCCGTGTTGGAGGCGCAGCGTGACAAAAAGGATGCTGAGACTGCGCTTCATCATGCTGACAACATGATGAAGGAGATCAATGATTTTAAGGATCGACTATCTATTGCTCGCAAATCCTCCTCTGAAGACATAGCTCTTGCAAAGCGCCTTCAGGAGGGCAATGAGAAGCTAAGACATGATCTTCATATCTCTAAGGCTGATGTGGCGACCTTATGCAAGAAGCTTGATGATTCCAACCGCGCCCAATCTATCACTGCTGAAGCTCTAACAGAAGACAACGCTACAAAAAGCAAGCTAGCGGCCGAAGTGACGGAGGTCACCTGAAAATTGGAGAGGGAGGTAGAAAGGAGAATGAAGATAGCCGAAGACTACACTTCTCTGGAACAACACTTGGAGTCTCGGGTTAAGGAATTTTTGGAGCAAACCATTGCAGCAAGGGTTAATGAGGTAGTTAGGGCTAGGGTATCCGAGGCGATCCAAAATTTCAAATGCACCTTTGAGGAGACGCCTGAATATGAGGCTATGCAAAGGGTCTTCGAAAACATAGGAGCTAGAATGACATTAGGGGATGTGAAGGAAATATTCCCATACTTGGATCTCTCCGAGATCAAAGCAATGTACCCCGGGCCACAAGATGTAGAAAACGCAGAAGAGGGTGATCCTGCTGGAGACTCTGCCAACCCAGCCCCAGATGACCCAGACGACCCAGCCCGAGATCTTACTGGCGATGTCTCTACCAAAGATCTTCCTCCTTCCTCCTGATTTCTAATTTATTTTTGTAATTAGTTTTTAATTTTTGTAATAACTTGTATGAGCTTAGTACATCATCATTTTTATCTTCAAATCTAATTTTGAATATTTTGACTTTCATGGCTTGTGGAATTTTCATCTCTTCGCGTTTGCTTGTATGCAATGTATGATAGTCCCTCAGACCTAGGCAATTTAAGACATTCATGTTCACTGGTTAGGTTTCTGTGATAAGTATTTGAACTTAACTACACCACAGTCCCTAGTGTGCGTTACTTTATCAACACGACTCTTTTGACTGCAATGCCCATTATGCGAAAGGTTCACAACACTCCATAATTAAAGAAGAAAATTGTCATTTTTATTTGAAGAAAAACATAATATCGCAGACGTTGGTGGATTGTTATCTCCGGCCAGGTCCTACTAAGCGCTTTGCAGGTTCGTAGGAGCCTCTTGCATGGAATTTCTAAATAGAATAATTCGTTAATTCCACTGGCACCTACTTGTTTGGCTTAAGAAAAGATATATATTTTAAACAAAGCAAATGCATTAATCTCTTCATCAAAGCATGTCGGTACTTTGTTTCTGCTTAAATTGGCGAATTTTTATAAGGAAACCCTTCATTACATAATTTTCATAGAGCCAAACTAGGACATTACAAAATAAGGGAAATTCCCTTTACTAAAAATGGCGACGAAGGTGATCTGTGTTTCAAGGGTTGGGTAAGGGTATTCCGAATAGATCTTCTATCCTGTAAGCCCCTAGCATCACCTCGACAATGATTTTGTAAGGTCCCTCCCAATTAGGACCCAGAGTCCCTACTCCTGGTTCTTGGGTTGAGGGAAGGACATTTTTGAGGACCAGATCTCCGACTCTGAAGAATCTATTTTTTACTTTCTTGTTGTAATAGCAAGTCATCTTCTCTTGGTAGCGAGCTAGCACAACCTGCGATTCATTCCTTCTGTCTAGGAGGAAATCTAGCTCTGCCCTTTGCACCTCCTCATTCACTGCTTCATCGTAGTGAATTTGGCGAGGGGAGGGCACTCCAATCTCTACTGGGCACACTACTTCAGATCCATAAGCCATTGAAAAAGGAGTCTCTCTCGTCGCAGTGTAAGATGTAGTCTGATGTGCCTATAAGACTTGGGGGAGTTCATCAACCCAAGCACCCTTACTTGACTCTAGTTTCCTCTTCGAGGTGTTCTTGATGGTCTTATTGACTGCCTCGACCTGACCATTCGCTTGCAGATGATGTGGGGACGAAAATAATTTGCAGATTCCTAGATCGTCACATAACTCATCTACCTTCCTGTTCTTGAATTGCTTCGCATTATCAGTTACCAATGAATGTGAAACGCTGAACCTTCAAATAATATTCTTCTAAATGAACTTGGAGGTGTCAGCTTCGGTGATTTTCATCAAGGGTTCTGCTTCGACCCACTTAGTGAAGTAATCTACTGCAACGATTGCGAAGCAATTATTGCTGCTTCCTCGGGGCATGGGACCTATAATGTCAATTCCCCACTTTGCAAAAGGCCAAGGGCTGGTAACCACCTCAGCTCGTGGTGTGGCTGGTGTGGGATGGTAGCATATCGCTGACACTTATCATACTTGCGAAAAAAGTCGTGGGCGTCATTCTGCATGGTAGGCCAAAAGTACCCTTGTTTCAGGGCTTTTCTTGCCATAGATAATGGCCCGGCATGATTGCCACAGGTGTCCTCATGAATTTCCATCATTATATATTTTTGGTCCGTCGGACCAACACATCGCAACAAAGGGGTGGTGTAACTTTGCTTGTAGAGTACCACGTCGAGGAGGATGAAGTTGGCAGCATACTTTTGCAATCTTCGAGCTTCTTCTGGCTCGTCTAGTAGAGTCTGATATTTTAAGTACGCAATAATGGGAGTCATCCAAGAAATCTCTTCCTCTATAGCACATATCTCAGCACCTGGTTCAATAGAGGAGACCGAAAAATGTTCGATAGGCACCATGCCAAGGAGCTCAGCATTTTTGCTGCTTGCCAATTTAGATAGAGCATCCGTGTTGGAGTTTTCTGTCCTGGGAATATGGATCAACACGATCCTTTCAAAATAGGCTGTCAAATCTTTTACCTTTTTCAAGTATATGATCATCGCAGGCTCCTTAGCGGAGAAATGTCCACCGACCTGGCTTACGACGAGCTGAGAATAGCCACTCGCTATTAATGACTTGATTTCCAAAGCTTTTTCTAGCCTCAGCCCGACGAGAAGTGCCTCATATTCCGCTGCATTGTTTGATGCCTTAAAGCTGAAGTGGATCGCACTGTGTAACTTATGTCCTTTTGGGCTTACCAGTATTAATCCTGCGCCTGACCTTCCTTCGGTGGATGACCCATCCACGAATAATCCCCACTTATGAGTGCTTTCCATGTTTTCTGTCATCTCCACCTCGGGCTGGTGTGTAAACTCCGCTATGAAATATGCCAAAGCTTGGCCCTTAACTGCAGTCCGGGCGCATATTGCAAGTCGTATTGGCTAATCTCAATTGCCCATTTCATCAATCTTCCGAACACATCTGGTTTCTGCAAGACTTGCCTCATGGGAAAATTTGTAAGTACTCGGATCAAATACGATTGAAAATAAGGACAGAGTTTGCGGGCAGTTGTAATTAAGTCCAAAGCGAGCTTCTCCATATCTTCGCGTTTCAGCATCTACCAAAGCTTTGCTCACATAGTACACTGGCAGTTGATTCCCATCTTCATTTCTAACTAGGACGAACTTACAGTGTAACGACCCGACTCCCTCGCTGGAGCCTTCTCCGTGTCGTACTCACGGTCTTTCCACTCCCCCTCTGTCGTCTTTGTCCTCAAGGCTGCCAGCTTCGTTTCAAGAATCTTTGTACTTAACCCCTAGGTACAAAGTTCGAAACCCATGGAAGGCAAAAACTCATTTCCTGAAAACGAGGCTGGCAGCCCTTGAGGACCAGGATGACCGGGGGGAGTGGAAAAATCGTGAGTACGACACGGAGAAGGCCCCAGCGAGGGAGCCTGGTCGTTACAAAAAAGGCGCATTTTTTTGTAATGACCAGGCTCCCTCGCTGGGGCCTTCTCCGTGTCGTACTCACGATCCTTCCACTCCCCCCGGTCATCCTGGTCCTCAAGGACTGCGTCTTTCCACTCCCCTCCTGGTCCTCAAGGGCTGTCAGTCTCATTTTCAGGAAGTGGATTTTGCCTTCCATGGGTTTCGAACCTTGTACCTAGGGGTTAAGTAAAAAAATTCTTAAAAACCCACTACCATTAGATCAATTTGTAATACCCTAAGTTTAAAATCTTAAACCGAGGCGTGTTGACTTTCCTTTACTTTTAATGCGGAAATAAAACATTGTTAAACACTAAGGCTGCGTTCTCTTTGTGTTTCAAATTCTTGTTTTCATTTTCGAAAATATTTTCTGTTTTCCGTTTTCCATTTTCTGTGACTTTTTTCGAAATTGCTAAAAACGTGTTTGGTTTGTTATTTCTTCGAAAATGAAAAGCTGAAAAACACGTTCTGTTTAAAATTTTAAAGAAAATTATTTCTGTATACTTGTAATTATATTGTTTGTGAATATAAATTAAATAAATATGTCATATTTGAGTTGTACAACAAAAAGAAATGAAATAGTCCCAATCACAAAATTTGGGTATGGCAAAAAAGTTCAAAAATTCATGTTGCCCTTCTAAAGTAATCGTTCCACATTTGGGTAGTAATTTTCCCTTCTAAAGTAATCTTTTCATTTAATACTTTATATACATACATCTTTCCAGTTAGCACTCATAACGTTTAAAATTTAAGTTTCAATAAAATTTGTAAAAATCAATTTACATTAATTAATGATACCCTTACAAAATAAGTGTTTACAATACAAAAGTAAAAAAGAAATATTTAATAATTAAGCACATGACACATCATCAGAAAGATGGTTGAATTTGAAGTTCGACCAAAAAACAGAGTTCAATTCGGAGTTGTACATCAAAAGTTATACATGTTTGAAGATAATGACCTATAAAGCAAATACGAGAAAGACTAAATTGAAAGAAAAGTAAAATTGGTGGACTAATGAGCAAGAAAATTTGAAGTCGAGGAACTTAAGTTGCAAATAAATTAGGATATTTTCGAAAGAAATTTCACATTTTGAGGATTAAAATGACAAGTTTTGAAAATCAAGGACCAATAATATAATTAAAAAAGACAAATTTCAATTTTTTTTATTATTTAAATTTTAAATTTTTTTTTTTTTAAAGTGGAAAACGTGGAAAAATCGCATTTTCCGTTTTTTCAGATTATAGATATAATTTGTGAAGAACGTGAAAATCACGTTTTCCATTTCCTTTACAAAATTTGAAGACATTTTCGAAAAAATTTCCCGAAAACGACGCAAGAAAACGCTTTTTCCGCATTTTCGAAAACGGAAAACTACTGAAAAACGCCAAAGAGAACGCAACCTAAATTTTTTCCTTTTTTCTATTGAAATATTCAAATGAAATTTCGACAGAATCTCTCCTATAAATTGGATTTAGCCAACCTGTAGAGTAGTTTCTAAAACATAAATCTCAACTCATTCAACATCCAACCACAATTCAAAATCAAAGTTCAGCATCAATTCCCACACTCTTCAACAATAACATTTTAAAGTAAATAGTTTTCAAACTTATGAAATATGATATAAACTAATCACAGGAAAATACCATAACTTATTTTAATTAAATTCAACAATATATAATTAGAAGAATATAACAATAAAAGAATAACCAATGAAAAACTTATAAAAGTCCTTGATTCAATCTTAAAACTGTCTGAGTCTGCCGCCAAGTGCTCTCCTCAGATCACCTAGCTTTCATCACCTGAAATATTGAGAGGGATTGGGATGAGCTAAAGCTCAGTAAGTAAACTATGCACGTGATGCATGCTCATGACATGAAATGCTTTAAAGAATTCGAAATATGTATCCCCATTTACTTTACTTTTCAGAACTTTTCAAACTTTCACTTAAACATTTCCAAAACTTTACTTCATTTTCATCATGAGCTCACTTGATGTATCTTCTAGTCAATCGGAGAGCAGTGGGCAATTCTTATTTGGAATCAGGTTAACATTCACATTTCCACCGCAAAGCGGTTTAACATTCACTTTCCCACTGCATAGCGGTTTAACTGTTCTTCGCAAAGCGGTTGAACATTTCGCCGCAAAGTAACTTAATTCGGGTACGCCGGTCCCCCGCGCCCCATTTCCCACTCACTTCTTTCATGACCTAGAAGTAAACTCATTCTTTCTTTAAAAATTTGGGATACGTAACTTTTGACAAAATTTGCACCTTGACACATTCTTTTTATTTAAAAACATTTGACTTCCCAATTTCGATGTCAATGCATGCTTGATGATGCAATGACATGATAACATGCATGCTTGCATATGGTAAACTAAAAGCATTAAAATTTGATAATTAACACGAATGTCAATCAAGCACATTAATTCTACATTAAACATTCAACTTTGATAAAAATAGGGGAAGTTTACTTACCCGGCGTCCTTAGTATTTACCGTCATAAATTGCGAGTGGGAGAATCTTGGTTGCCCGTAACGTCAATGTGCCCAACAATCCCAGTCATATCCATTCATTCATAAAATATAACTTTTAATCCAAAACATTAACTACTCTTTTAACACTAAACAAAACTTTTAACTAAGGTTAAAGCTTTTATGTGACTCACTATTTAACTCAAACGTGTCTATAAGCCATGTCACACATATATTATCATATTCGAAACAAGGGCTCCAATTACATGCACTTATGAGTTTTTACTATTCATATATTAAAGTTTAAATTACAATTTTTTTTTTTAACTTAATCTAAACTTTACAAAATAAAAAATCTGAATTTACCAACATAGTTCAAAATTAAACAAACAAAATTTCAATTAAACTATTTTCATAATTTGTAAATCTGAAAATTTACCAAATTGAACCAAACATTCAAAATTTCAATTGAAATCCCAGTAACAAATAATCTGAAATCTACCTACCACCCAACGAAAAATCAAACATCCAAAACAGAATTAAAACTAAAATTCCCAAAAATTCGAAATCTGAAATTTCTCAATACATACACATACATAAGTATACATTCCCACATCTCAAATTTCGCCTTTACTGATTAACATTTTTGTTCAAACGGTTAGCCAAAAATTGAAAGCATAAATTCTTAAAATTTTCAAATATGAAATGCATAAACATGTATAAATATATACATACATGGTCCACATATACTAAAATTTGCATATATATACAAAATTCGTGCGAAACCGTGTGCGCTCGCGTCGTGTGGGAGGCAGGGGGTAAAGAGAAGGGTTCTACCATGTGGGGAGGTGGACGAGGTGGGGCCGGTGAGGTGATGGGCGGTAGTAGCAGTGGGTGGCGGTCGCGGTCGCAATCACCGAGAGAGAGGTCGAGAGTGAAGGATGCAGCTGAGAGACATAGGCATGGGAGAGTGGTCTTGAACGAGAGAGGAGTCGGAGGAGATTAGGTTAGGTTTATGTATAAACTTTTGGAAATTTGCAACTCAATCCCCCAACTCTCATAATTTAGTAATTTAAGTCCAAAACATCTATTTGACTCCCCAAAAGCCCCTAAACTTACCCTAATATCAAATTAAATGCATTTTGCCACTTACGACTTGATAAAAATAGAATTTAGCAAATTTAACATTTAAAATATACACTTAAACGTAGAATTGCACGTAAACAATGTATAAACTTTTTAATTGGCACATTGATCGTGACGGCGTCCAAATCCTTCCATTGCAAAATAATTTAAATTATTGTCAATAATAATTACCAAATAAATTATCATAATAGTATCAACATAGAAATTTCGTGATCTCCAAGAAAGCACGTAAAAATTAAAAGCGGTATTACATACAACCTCTCTAGAAAGAGCCAAATACAGGAACAATGGCTCGCCGACCTTGGGTTTGGACAGTAAGGGGGCTCGTCCCAAGAATCCCTTCAATTCTGCAAAGGCTTGTTCACATTCCTATATCCATTGGAATCTCCTTCCTCCTTTCAAGACCTTGAAGAAAGGTAGGCATTTATTAGCAGATTTGGACACAAATCTGTTCAAATGCTGTAACTCTGTCAGTTAAGCTCTACAGTTCTTTGGGGCTCCTAGGTGAGTGCATATCGAGCAAGGCCTTTATTTTATCTGGATTAGCTTCTATCCCCCTGCTGTTCACCATAAAACCAAGAAACTTTCCCCGATGCTACCCCAAATGCGCATTTTACAGGGTTGAGCTTCATTCTATATTTTCTCAGTATGTCAAAGGTCTCTAATAAGTGGTGAACATGCTCTGAGGTGGTCATGTTTTTCACCAGCATGTCATTTACGTATACTTCTATGGTGTTCCCAAGTTGCTTTGAAAACATCTGATTTACTAACATTTGATAAGTAGTTCCTGCATTTTTCAACTTGAAGGGCATAGCCCTCTAACAATAAAGTCCCATGTTCGTGATAAAAGATGTGTGTTTCTCATCGGACTTGTGCATTGGGATCTATTTGTATCCAGAATAAGCATCCATAAAGCTTAACATTCTGTGGCTCGCTGTCGAATCAACTAGCTGGTCGATCCGGGACAAGGGAAAGCTATCTTTTGGACACGCCTGATTCAAGTTCGAAAAATCGATGCATACAGGTAGCTTACCACTTTTTTTGGGGACTAATACAGGGTTGGACACCCATTCGGATAGCGAGATTCCCTAATGAAGCCGTTTTTCAACAACTTCAACACCTTTTCTTTCAAGGCCTCATATTTTCCAGGACTCATAGGTCTTCTTTTCTGTCTGTATCCGGGATGACTCGGGTCAAGTTGGAGTCTGTGGCAAGCTATCCTAGGGTCTATCCCCACCATGTTGTTGTGCCTCCATGCAAACACTTCAAGGTTCTGGATGAGAAAGCTTTTCAACTCCCTTTTGAACTCGTTTGTAGAGTTCTGTACAATCTGCAACTCCTTTATGGGATCTGTCAGATCTATGGAGAAGCATTCCAGTTTTTCGACTGGGGTGGTGCAACAGTCCGCTCCCATCATTCTAGGATCCAAATCAGTGAAATCTTCTTCTGTCATGGTGATGTCCATATCTCTAACAGACTCTACATCCAATGTTTCAGGATTTGCAATTGCCTCAGTCATTGCTACGTCGCTGATCATATTAACAGTTCGATCCTGGAACTTTCAGATGGCACTCATAGAAAAAAATACGCGACTCGGTCTGGCTTCCTCTGACAGTAGCTATCCCATTTTCGATTGGGAATTTCATGCAAATATATTTTGTGGGTAGCAACTCCTAAGTCGATAAGGTCGGGTCTTCCAATTGAACCGTGATACGAGGAAGTTTTATCTACGATCAGAAATTCCATCAAGATTCTAGAAATGGTTGGAGCATGCCCTACTTCGGATATAAGGATTATGGATCCCCTTGGGATAATACTATCCCCCGTGAAGCTATATATGGGATCTGGGGCTAGAATAAAGGGGGTGTTAATCCTCATCTTATCATAAGTTACCCCGTAGATCACATTTACAGAGGAGCCATCGTCTAGCAACATTCGGGACAACCCATTTCTGGCTACTACCATCCGTTATACCAACGCATCATTGTGTGGGAAATGCACTCCGATCACATCATCCAAGGTGAACATGATTGGCTCACTCCTTAAAGTCCCAGCAGGATGCGAATTCATGTGATAATTCACATTAGCGGGCTCTCTGGCCTCCCTGATGTATCGCTTTTGGGAATTGCTTGTACTCCCACCCAGGTGGGGTCCTACAAATATTGTGTCAATCTCCTGAATTGGCGGATCGTTTAGAGGATGTGACAATTCCCTAACATTCTTATCATGCATCGAAGGTTTGTTCCGATCCCGACTTCGCTCTCTCTGGCGATTTTCATTCCTTCCTCTCGGAGGATTCTTCCTGGGTCCTTCGACCAGTTCGGCTGAACTTTTTATCATTTGGCTTGTTTGGCATACCCCTGTTCATGGCAAAGTTGCCTCCTCTTCTTTCATGGGCCTTTTGATCGGCTAACTCTTGAATCTCCCTACACTCTTCTGTCGCATGTCCGTAATACCTACGATAAGCGCAGTATGATCCAGTCATTGGCTGCTTGCCACCTCGACTTCTACCTATTCCTTCAGGAGAGATATTGGGATCCACCAGAGGCATTACAGTGTGTAGGTTGGGGATGACTTCCGTGATTTCAACCGCGTAACTAGATCCAGTCCCTGGAAATGGGCGTGCGCCACTTCCTCGTCGATTTCCAGGCTGGTTTTTACTAACTCCGACCCCTAGGTTGCCCCCGGACTGATGTCCGGTGTTGTATCGTTCTTGAGGGTGATTATTTTTGGCTCTTACCATTTCTTCTGAGATAATCTCCTCCTTCATCAGATCTATAATAGCATTGTAATCTCTAGGTTTCCTGCTTCGAACGTCCCTCTAAAACATGTTGGTCATGTCCAAATCCCCCTTTAGGACGGAGAACATTTCTGCTTCTGTGATGTTCTCACAATTGTGCATTTCTTCCGTGAATCGGGCCAAATAGCCTTTCAGAGATTCGTCCCTCCCCTACCTTAGATCCTGAAGGCGCTGGAGCAGGAGTTGACTTGGCCTGGAGGAGATGAAACCATTTTTGAAGGATGTCTTTAAGTCTTTCCAACTGTGAATGCTGCCAAGAGGAAATTTCTTGTACCACTTTATAGCACTCCCCTCAAGTGTCAAGGCAAAAGCCTTACATTTTAGGTCGGGAGTGCCTCCGGCTATTTCTATACTGGTGCGGTAGTTCAGTAGGTGATCATCAGGGTCACCTCTCCCGGAGTACTTGGTTATCTCCAACATTTCAAAGTCGAGAGGTATTGGGCACCTCTGAATACCTTCGGTGAAGGGACCTATTTCCTCGTCATCATCCAACTCATACGACGACACTTCATTGCTTTCATCATGGTTGGATTTCATTGCGCCATGGCGTTGGCCATATAAGGCCGTTGGGGTTGGCTTTCTCTCCGGGGTGAGAAAGCCTGGACGTAATTAGGCCTTTGATATTTCGGTGATCCTCCTTGGGTTCGAGAGTGAGCCTCTTCGACTCTTCTCTCTCACATATTTTTTAGCTCATGGGTTAGTGGGTGCCACTCCGCTGTCCTCATCTCATACCTATTTCTAGGCACATGACCCGGGAAAGGGCTTCTTTAGCCCGTCGCTCACGTCTATTCCTAGGCATCTGTGTCTGCTGCTGAGCTCTACTCTCTCGCCTAGCTCTGAATAGACCCTCTATGCGGCTAAAGACACTGTCGGATCTTGAGGGTGGCATTCTCTTCATGGTATTCAGGCGATGGGTTGTGTTCCTCTGGTTCTGCGTACATTGAGTCCCTTTCGCCGTGGGGAACAAAATCCACCTCGGCGTACATTTGTGGTTCGTTATAATGTGGCTGCGAGTAGTGCGGTGGTACCATTGGTTCATTCAACACATATCTCCTTGCCATGTAGGCGTTCATGGTGGCAGTTTGTTCAATTTGTTGTTTCTGCATTTCTAGCATTTGGGCAACCATGCGTGCTATATCTCGCAGAATGCGCCAGTATCGGTGTCAGTGAGGAGGGTTAGGTTGGGGGTTCCCCTCATCGACGCCCTCATGTGGACCTGCTTGAGGTGCCTCCTCACCTCCATATTGTCCCCTACCCCTTCGGGGTTAACATCACTGTCGCCCCCGCTTATAGTGACAACGAGTCAATAGTTATCTCTTTTCAAAGTCAACAAACTTTTGTATCAAAGTTGTATGTCCCTTTCATGGGGATTAAACTTGTATTTCAAAGTTTTGAGCCTTTTTCAAGGTGATTAAACTTGTATTTCAAAGTTTTAAGTATTTTTCAAGGTACTTTATGGTTTTCTACTCTTTTTCAAGAGGTTCTTCACCTTTTTTCAAGGTTTTGTGTAGCTTTTTACCACGTGATTTCGTGGTTAGAAGTGTGATTTCCCACATACGGCGCCAAAATGTTAACCACAAAATCTGGTAGGACCTTGGATCAACACATCTCAGCTCCTCTCTCTTGAGAACACGTGTATCTCATGCGCACTAGGAAAAACAATTAGCTTGCAAAGGGGGCCAATGTGGCTCCCATTTGCACTCCGATGCCTAAGTCAGTACTCATTTCAAGTGAATATAAATTGGGTGAGGAAAATATAAGTGTGTAAAAGAGAGAAAATGGAGAGATTTTTATATACTGAGTTTCTAATCTCTTTCTTGGAGTCAAATGTGCTCTATTTATAGTTAAAACCATATCTTAAGATCGTGACACGTGTTTAGACTTTACATGTGTCTTCACCCTAACCATTGGTGTGGTTAACCATTTAATTGACCATAATCATTACACCTTACTATAGAGTTACGACTGCCATCACATCTACGGTAAATGCAATGTCCCATCAAGCTGCAACTTGCATACAACTCCAATCTCACTGACACAAATATCCAACTGTGCCGTCGTCCCTAGGCATACGCCTCAGATGATACAACCTGAGAAAGGGTAGTTCTGTCACAAAATGGTTCGGCCTATATACCACCCCGGCAAAGAATAACTCATAAGTCTTTGGGCCCATCTGGCAATCAGCGGGTCTCATGTGGACTCCTACGAGTGACGTGTCAAGCTTAATTTAGGCGTGTTAGTAACAGTATGCATGGCATGGTCGATGTAATTACAAATATTACTGAGTTTTGTTTGTTTTTCCATTCTAACATTTGAATTTTATGTATCCTACATACATTTTTTAGTAAGATTTTGGATCTATTAGATGATGGAGCTTCCTGGTGGTGCCAACCTTGTTGGCATGCACTATGAGCTCGATATCAAGTTTCCTGGGCAGTTTCGTCTAAGAAAAAAAGTAATGGGGTGAAAAATAACTATCTATGTCGAACAACTTCGTACGCTTCAACGCGTGATGAAAATTTTCATTAGAGAAAAGAGTAGACTTTGTTACCAAACTGATCTCGGATGCAAGAAAACTAGCTAGAATCAGTTTTATAGAAGAAGGGAAAGAGTACTAGCGAAGAGAAAAGAAGAGGAGAATAAAGAGACTTATATGTTTTAATCATCAAAAGGTGGTTTAAAATGAAAAACTTAATACTCTTTATAGTCAAAGTTCTAGTAAACAACTAAACTAGCACAAGTTAATAAATAAAAATATATCTCCTCAAAAATTATAAATTCTCTTCTTAAAATCAGTATACAAGTTTGGTAAGTTTTCAATATACAAAATATTTTTTATTAGGATCTCCAAGATCACTCTACCTCTATGAAACGTGGGTGGAGCTGTGTTGGCCAACAAACTTTAAATCTCTAAACAAAACTAAACTTTAATAAAATATTAAATTCAACTCTTGCCACTCACCCAATGCAAGTGAAGCAAAAAATTCATAACAATACATATTACATATGAACATAACAGTAAAAGTTTATTTAAATACTATTTTATAAGTAAGCGCCCATTTGACAAATTTACAAATTGAGAAACTTAATTCTCAACCACATATTTCAATGGACTTACAAGTGATATCCACTTATCCGTCACTCATTTTTATCTATTTATAAATTATATCATTTATAGATTTTCCTAAATGGAGGCTAAAATAAAACATCGTACACCATTTATAAACGTGTAATCAACGAACCCCAAAAACATCCCCCTATCAATACCTATAAAGGATAGAGATATAGCCAACGCTCAAGCATCGCAAAACACTCTTTATGTTTGAACTCTGTGGTTGTATGACCTGCACCCTGCAAAATGTGAATACATATTTATTGTTATTATTATTATTATTATTATTATTTTGGCTTCAAATTAATGTGATAAATACAACAGTCAAACTTTTCTTACCTTCACCGTTACAAATGTTAGATAAAAGTCATTGTTCTTGTACTTCTCTATGTATCTGCAATGAAAAATGGAAAATGTATACTGCAATTGTGAAGATATATATATATATATATAGTGTGTGTTTCAAGAATTAGAAACCAACCCTGCAACTTGGCCATTAACAACCCAAGGTCTCCAGCTGTCCTCAACGGTCATATTGAGACTACGAATCCATTTTAAAGTACTCATGTAAGGTACGATCATGTCATGATCGCCACTAGAAAGAAAATAAGCATAATTAGAAAACATATATAGACTACATTTATTCAGTCAAGTTCATTGATGTATTTTGAGATTATTCATCCATACATTAGCATACTAGTTTATTAATGTACTTGATAATTACATGAATTACTTGGTTTGCACGAGGCTTCAAGATATTGACAGTTGTGGAAATATTGGGATGAGCAAGAATATGAGCAAAAGCCAAGATGAAATTCAAGTTGTATTTGACCTAAATTTCGTTAGAGCGCAAGGGTGTAGGAAGCGATTTAAGTCATCCAAAGAGAATGCAATGTCCTAATCGAACATAATATGCCATGTTTGTAATGTTAGTGATCACGACAAAAGGACTTGTTCGATGCTGTGTGATAGGTATGTATTTATTCAAAAAATATATTTTTCAGGACCGATTTTAATTCATTTTTAGACATTTTATTTTGAATCTAAAATTGCCATTTTTACCAATATTTTCAGGTTGGATGACCAATATCACTCTCAGTATTCTTTCGATGACACGCAGAATGATGGGTTCACGAGCATTGCTAGTATAATAATTACAATGACATGAATTTGAATTTCAACAATTAGTTTCCATAATGGTTCAGTTTGTGTTATATCGATGTAAGACTAGTAATTTCATATTTCAGTTGTTATGAATATTGAGTGGTCAACAAATTACTTCCCGTAATTGTACAATGTGTTTTATGTCGATGTAAGACTAATAATTTCTTATTTCAGTTTTTATGAATGGTGTGATCATTTAAACATGTTTGCTATAATTTAAACTTCGTAAAAAAAAATATGAAACATGTGATATAATTTAAACTCAATAAAAAAATATGCTTAAGTGTGTACTTATTTGCATTTTTATCAAGCAATGAGAGTTATTTTTTTCTCACAAATTAGATAATGAAATTTCGAGCAAAAAAAAACATAATATTTGAAGCTAAATAAAGGGAAAGAGGGATGGGTGTTGGTCGAAAAAATGGACGATAAATACTTCAATTTAAATTTTTTTTAATTTTTGAAAAATACGAATTAATTTGCACAACTTCAATGCTTTCAAGTGTTTTTGTAATTCAACGTGTTAAAACGCTAGATAGATTAAAATAGTGGGAATAAGTTGAATTATTGGGAAAAGAAAATGCACCATTGAGAAACAAATAAGCTGAAACATATGGGGTAGGTGGGGCAGGGGCTTGGAAAAAAAGTGTGTGGGGGGGGGGGGGGGGGGGGCTTTCCACTGGGAAATTCTGTTGGAGACCAAAAAATTGGTCCAATTTTTTGTGTCTGGTGCGACATGTTAGGGGCAACATAATTGTTGCTCTACGCAGGCAACAGATTAAAGTTGTACATTAAAGCACTAGTTTATTCATATACTTGAGAAGTACATAAATTAGTTTAGGGAGCAGTTTGCAATATTAACTAGTACATGTTTGTAAAGTCGATAAAAGCCTAGTGATTATATTCATTTTCAACAATTCAATTGAATAAAAGTTGAGTGTTTTCTTGAATATTATCATCTCCTCTCCTAAATTTTTTCCCCATCTCCAAGTTTCCAACAATATATTAGAATGACATCTTTGTTTATTTTCATTTATCGATTAGTTGATGGATTAGATTAAACTTATACTAAATTAATTATGACTTACTTGAATACCAAAGCTTCGTAACCTTTCTCACTGAGGAGTTTATGATATCGTACAACACTTTGTACATTCGATTCATAGGATAAGTTGTGATTGCATCTCACCCACTCTCGTACCGTTCCCTGGTAATAAATTATACAAGATTAACCTAATGATTTTGAACAAATATACTATATATTTTCCTTTTTCTTGAAAGTTAATTAGCATAGGTAAAGTGTGCTGAATCACACTTAAATACCTTTCTAATATGAAGAGCTTCTTGGACAGTCGGATCGTTTGCCCAAACATAACATGTTGGATAATTTTGTCTCTGCACAGAAGAAACCTGCTCATGATCAAAGACCCTATATATAAATTCTCACGTGAACGTGTACATTATATATATATACAGTGACGAATCCAAGAAAGTGATCCAGCACGAGCGAATTTCATCCAAGGTTAAAGGGGGTAAAAATTTGACGTCAAAATTATAAGGTAAGAATTTTTTTTTTTGCAAATCCAGCACGAGCGATCGGCCGAGCTCGTAACTCTCTGTATCCGTCCATGTATGTGTGTGTGTGTATATATATAGAGAGAGGATGAAGTTACGCGACACCACAATCCTCCTTTCTCAGATGGCAGAAGGAAGTGATTAGCTGAATAATCTTCCCGAAATGCATGACTCAATCCATATTTATTTGGCTCACATTTTGGTTCCAAAATCTGACCGTCGTTTACAGGATTTATACACTGCAGTATTAATTAATGATGTCGTGATTAAACTTGTCTAGTGTTTACAACATCCATAATAAATGATAAGCCAAATGAAGAATAAATAACATATAAAGAAGCATAGAGTAACCTCGTGGATCGGTAGAAGGGCCAAAAGACATCGCAGATTATTTGGATCAGGATTGTCATATTCCCCATCACAGCTATTTTTTGCTGCCTGAAATTGTGAAAAGTAATCACGTGAATAAATACAGTGATTTAGCTAAGAATAGGTTTCCATGAGAAGATTATTGTAATTTGGGACTTCATTTTATTCATCAAAGAATAAAATTACCTCAAAATATTCATCGGATATAAGTCCCATACGGTGAGCATATGAAACTTGTTCGTTACGTTCCATGTGTTGATATGTTATTCCATTGTTTACAATGTATCCCTGTTTCAATTCCAAAAGTATTCTATATTTAACATCAAATATGTTACACTTAAAATATATACGTGAAATCAAGTATTTTTGCAAGATAATAAAATATTATTAGTACTTGGAGATTCATTCGTGGCTGCAATCCTGCTTCATTACCTGCATTACCATCCACAGTAACAACTTAATCAAGCTTATAAGTTGTTGGAAAAGAAAAATTCGAATAAAAATTTGTTGCCTCTATTTTTAATATGTAGTACCTCGTAATATTTCCAAGGCAACCATGGGTACTAGTTTGCCTCCATAGGAGTTTCCCGCAACATATAAACGATTTTTGATAAACATGGGGTGATTTAATAACCACTGCATTTTCAATACATTGTTAGTTGAATAATCCGAGAAATATTTGTGGGAGTTCATGTGGGTATACGACTACTACTTCTAAGTCTTATATCAGCCGTGAAAGAACTTAATTTTTACTCTCTTTAATTTTTATTTAGAAATACAACATATATGATTATTAATATCAACTTACCTTCCTAAGAAATGTGTAATTATCTTTTGCTGATTTTGTGTCGGAGGAAGGGTACCCTTTTGAGGTGTTTGAATAGGAAAATCCGGAACCTGCAGGCCAATCCAAGAATATAATATT
Organism: Ligustrum vulgare; assembly: GCA_963555705.1. Taxonomy (NCBI): domain Eukaryota; kingdom Viridiplantae; phylum Streptophyta; class Magnoliopsida; order Lamiales; family Oleaceae; genus Ligustrum; species Ligustrum vulgare. The sequence continues at coordinate 51,277,884 of OY743174.1, forward strand.
GGCAACCTGGAAAAAAAATCATTATATTTATTTCAATGATCACATGAAACACTTAGTGACAGATTTTTTTACCTTAGTCCATGAATATGGATTTAGGAGAATTGATGGTAAGCTTCCATCAAAATTTGCAATATCGAAAGTTAATGGACCTGCACACAAGTATAGAAGCAGTGGGGATCATAAAAGCTATTAAGGTATAACTTGGGTTACCATAATACAATTTTAATTTATTGCCCACCGTGGGCAACATAAGAATTGCCCACGGCAAATGAAAAACTGTCAAGTATTTAAAATTGAAAATGTTGAACACTTAACGGTTTTTTATTAATTGTGGACAAACCTTATGTTGTCCACAGTAGACAACAGATCAAACCTCTACCATGATAACAAATTCTTTCTACCTCCGTAAATGTTGAAAATTATATTTATCAATTTGTAAAAGCGAAATTGTTTGTTTATAATCATGAATTAAAAATTGGAGGACAGTGATTTTATTTTGGAATTACCTGTCTTCTTTTTGACATTCTCCTTTGTCTATTACTTTTTCAATTTCAGCCGTGACTACTGACTACAATTTTTTTCAATTTCCATTTATTTTACACGTTTAAACTTGAAGAACTAATACTCCAATGAAATAAAATGAAATAATTATGGACCAAGTTCAGTTGAAGCCAAAAGTTAGGTAGTACTACACTTGGAACTTACATTTGTTAATGAACTGAATTTATAATGTCGTTTCTATTTTTCTATGAATTTATGGTCAACTTTTTTGCGTCTTGAGATTTAACTTATAAAGACATTTGTCACTACCCATTGTTACTTTTCAAAAAATAGTTAGAGACAATTTTACTTCCAAATATATATATATATATATAAACTAAACAATAGAAGGAAGGGAAAAAAATTTGAAGTCCCCATCCAACAGTTCCTGGGATACCACGGGGAGATGGGTTAGTGAAAGTGAGAACTAGTTGAAGAGTAGTGATAATGTTATTTGTACATAATTAGCACTTGTTTGGTAAGAATTAAAATCTGATTTTAATCTAATTCAAAAGTCAATAATCAATCTCAACCACATTTTATGGGATTCACAACTTATTTTATAAAACTCACAACTTTTCAATAACACATGTCACCAATTTTTATCAAAATCAAATTAAATCTGATTTTAACCTTCACCAAACAAGGGCTTAGTTATATATTGATGTACGTAAAAAAGAACGAAACGGTTTCGAAGAGAGAAAAAAATGAGAGAAAGAAATAAGTCGAAAAAATAGTTTTTTCCTCTATTTTCCGTAAAATCAATATGTAACTAATTATGAACAAATAGCATCATTCAATTAGAGAGGCCTTAGTTGGGACTTGAAAGGGTCAGACAATATGGGGTTTTGATGGGATGGAGATTTGGATACTTTTTATTTATTTCATAAAGGGGATTAGTGATGGCAATGGGAGGGTACCCCCACCCTATACCGTCCCATGAATATTTTTTTATACCAAACCCATCCTGTCAACCTGCGAATTTTGGGACGGGGCGGGTCGACTGACCACCCCGTTTAATTTTAATGTAATATTTATTTTTTTTCATTTTTCCCTATATATATTATATATTAATTAATATTTGGGGCGGGTTCAGGTGGCTTGAACCCGTCCGGACGGATTTTCCTGCCCATTAGGGGCGGGTACCCATAGGGTTCAGGGTGGATCAAGTATTTTTGCCATCTCTAGAGAGGATTATAGGGGAGGGAATATGATTCAAACCTGAACCGAATAGGGAAAGTTTGATCACAATGCCACTGTGGAACGTCTTTGAATCCTTATTTCATATTTATCTTTTGCTTATGCAAATTGGAGAGTAAAATAGTTTAAATAAAATATATTATTTCTTTAATAGAAACTTTGATTTGAGACAAAACATATACTGGAAAATAAAAAGATATTTTTTAACAGTCACCCATAAAATAGCTTTTCTTTTGCAAATATATTTCAACTCGAAAACATAAAAAAATATGTTTTTAAAAACAAAATTTATAACATCTAGAGATTACCTATTTCATAAACGAGGCCTGATAAACTGGAGCAACCGGGTCCACCCGTGAACCATATCAGTAGAGGGTCCTTTCTAGGATTGCTTTCGGACTCAACGAAGTAGTAAAATAGTTGCAGTTCATTATTTTCTCCCACCTCAATGTATCTATTTATCAGTTACAAATAATTGAGTTGCTTGAACTTGTAAAAAGAAAAAAGAAAAAAAGAATGAAAACTGACCCGGTTTCGAGTTTGATAGGCAGAGTTCCAGAATAACCCGGAAGAGTCTTGATAATGGACTGTGATTCTCCTTTCTCGAAGAGAACCAGGAGAAAAAGTGGAAGCAACCACAACTTGTTCATCATGATGGACTCCAGCAAGTAAAAAGCTGTAGAATTTTGTTTTCTTTCCTTATTATATACTCTGTTTTTCTAAAACAATTTACGAGGACTGGGATTTAGGTCTTGATCTCTAAAATGTTTTGTATTTTTATTTTCGAAAATTTTAAAATCGCATTCTCTTTATTATTTTTTGAAAATATATTTTAAAAAATAAAAAAAAAATTGTACACAAAACGTATAACACTCAAAATCTCTTTTTGAGTATTTTGTGTGTATTTCAATAAAAATTGTTCAAAACGTGAAAAACATATTTTGGGATTTTTTTTTTTTTAAAATTATCTTTTCTTTTTTTTTTTTTAAGAATTATTCTAACTTGGAACTAAACTTAATATAATTTAATTTTTTTTTTTTTTTTTTAGAATTATCCTAACTTGGAACTAAACCTAAATAAAGATTTTTTTTATTTTTTTGGAGAATTATCCAAACTTAGAACTAAGTTTAAATAAAATTTTATTCAATTCAATATCAACATTACAAAAAAAAAAATTAAGTGAAAATTCTTATTGTTATATTTCAAAAAATACCTTGATAAATGGACTCTGTTAGTTTTGAAAAAACTTGCATTTTCTGGATTTTAATGGAATTAGAACTTCCTCAAATCCCGAACCTGATCAATTTGTGTTAATATAGACTCTTAATGCTCACATTAGTGTGTTGCATGTAACCATGTTTTCAGTATATTGTGAAAGGAAATTTAAGTTTGAGCCAGTAGTATTCAGTAAGCAAATTAATTAAAAATACTTTAAGTAGTATTCTGCAAAATTTCAAACAGAACGTTTTTTCAGCTTTTCATTTTCAAAAGCAGTTTTCAGAAATAACAAAACCAAACGCGTTTTCAACAAATTTGAAAACAAAAATAAAAACACAAAACACAAAATATTTTCGAAAATAAAAATACAAAATAAAATACAAACAGAACACCACCTTAATGTTTGAAAATTAATGAACAACGTGGAAAAGTTCGCTACCTCAATTAATCTATTATTATGTCATATTTCATTGGAAAGATGAAAAATGTTTGGAAAGGAAATTTTTTAACGACAAATGTTGATTGAATTAATTTTTTAAGTGGAAAAGTATAGAATTTTTTATATTTTGTTATTTTATTTAACATTATTTTTCATGATAAATAAAATAAAATTTAACTATTTTAATAAAAAAATCCTTATTTTTTATTTTTTCCACACAATTGTAGTTGATAATAATATATTAATTTTTAAAAAATAAATAAATCAATTAACAATAAAAAAAAAAATCAAACGTAACAAAAGTTATTTACCACTAGTTGAACACTTGTGCATTACACGGACATATTACTTTGAATATTAAATTACACTTAAACAATTACAAATAAAAAAAATTGAAAAGTAACTTTGCAAGAATCTATTTGAATAGTAAAAATCATTATTAAATTGATAGTACTTACATTCTGAAAAACTCGCTTATACACAATATTTATCGTTTCATCTGTTGGCTTCTTGTTTTTATCGCATATTAATATCTTCATATTAGAACGATTTAATAAAATAGTTTATAATTACTTGATTTTAAAACTTTTAAATCTAAAGGTATGATTTTGTATATTTTTCCCTATTATAAATGAAGAGATAGAATTAGGTAGATGAGCGCAAAAAGTAATTATCAAATATTTAAACAACATTCGATAAACCCGATCGATAACTGATTAAAAAAATGAATGTCCTAAAGGAACTGTCTAAAACCGACTATTTATACCCTTAAATCTAATTCTACTCATCATACCACCCGCCCCTCTCACCTTTGTATAAACAGGCACTCATCTCGTTCTCGGTCAGTTCATTGAAATAAAAATAAATAAAATAAAAGTAAATAACATGCTGCATACTAAACAAAAATGTCGTGCAACATCCACTTCCTCTTTTTAGTAGTCAGTTACATTCAACTTCCACTTCTTGTATGGCATTTTTATCAACCCAAGTACATTTAACCTCCGTCGCCGTTTTGACTATGTTGTTCTAAAAAAGATGTTAAGTTATGATTTAGGATAAGATTCTAAAAAATAAATAAATCAATTAACAATAAAAAAAATAATCGATCGGGCTATTTTCCGGATTGTCAGATGGACCTATGAAGGGAGCGCATTAGGTCGGCCCATCTCGATAAACATGTCGGCCCATCCCGGGTCTTGCCAGTCTCGGCCAGCTAGCTTTTCTTCTATAGGCCGGGATGTATGCTCGACCTTATAACCATCCCGGCCCAGAAATGCCCGACATTTTCAAGTCCTGCATCCATAGTGGAAAACATGCCCGGTCTAGCCTGGTCACTTCGGGATTCCGGGTATTCATCGTTTATGAGCTTTATAAATGGGCCACCTTCTTGGGCCCTCGGAATAAAACATAACCTATAAGGAATCATCCTAAAAAAGAGGGAAGTACAATTCTTATAAGATTAGAACTCCTCCTAAAAGGTAGGTTTATAGCAATAAGGACTCCTTCCTTAAATAAAGGAAGTTATGGGCTTTTTCAGCCCTATAAATACAGCTCATTTGCTCACATATATTCATTCATTATTCTTTACGTTTTTCAGTTAAAAAATATTCTCTCTCTACTCCAGAAAACTAATTCTCACACCGGAGGGGCGACGGGGAGAATCCTCCTCGCCTTTTTTGCAGGTCATCCAATGCGAATTCATTGATCTTTTCCAGCAATCAAATATCATCAGATCCTGCCACGTCCAGGTTAGGATTTTTTACAGCATCAATTCGGGTCATCCAAGGCGAATTCATTGATCTTTTCCAGCAATCAAATATTATCAGATCCTGCCACGTCAAGGTTAGGATTTTTTACAGCATCAATTCGGGTCATCCAAGGCGAATTCATTGATCTTTTCCAACAATCAAATATCATCAGATCCTGCCACGTCAAGGTTAGGATTTTTTACAGCATCAATTGGCGCCGTCTGTGGGAAGAGATACAATCAGCCATGTTTAATAGACGTCAAGCCCGCCCTTCCGCATCCACTGGTCCAATACCTTCCGGCCAACACTTCGGCTGAGGATGATAATCCTCTACCTCTTGAAGATGTTGGGGAAGAACAAAACTCAGAGGCCACTCCAGATAATGAACCTGTTAGTCGGGAAGATTTCAACGAACTTGAGTAGCAGCTCCGCGAGCTTCGTCAAGCTCTTCAACAACAGAACAGTCATCAAGTGCAACCTGACCCGAACACTCCAGGCACAATTCCCAGGGAAAATCTCCAGCCAGCTAATCCTATGGCTGACAACTCCCCGAGGATTAGGGGTGCCCATCCTATGACAGAAGGATCTGCCAACTTGACACAGCAAGAGCTCAAGAATCATTCAGGAAGGAATTGCTGATGGAATACGATAGAACACCCAGGGTCGGACGTCATTCGTGAGAAGAACCCCCTTTACTCCTGAAATAACATCATTTCCCTTGCCAAACCGATTTAAATATCCTCGAATAAAGGAATACGATGGAACAACAGATCCTAACAACCACTTGAATACCTACACTGATGTCATGGACATGCAGAATGCTCCCGATCAGATTCTGTGCAAGGCCTTCTCGCAAACCTTGACAAATTCAGCTCGAGACTGGTTCTCCACGATACCTCCAAGGTCCGTCTCTTCCTTCACAGATCTTACTGAGAAGTTCACTGCTTTCTTTGCAAGTAGCAAAAGAATCAAGAAGACCGCCGCATCCCTCATGCAGCTAAAGCAAGCTCAGAATGAGACACTGCGAGAGTTCATGACTCGGTTTAACACTGAAAGACTTCAGATTCCAAATCTCCATATATCATCGACAATTTCAGCCCTTACCTTGGCTATTCGAGGCCCGAAATTCATAATGTCCTTGTCCAATAACCCACCTTCAAATATAACAGAGCTTCTCCGAAGAGCGGAAAAGTACATAAACATGGAGGAAACACTTTTGTCAGTTCGGGCACAGGATCAAGGGCATGGGACAGTAGCACAGTCTTCACAATCAACAAGGTAGGGGAATAAGAGATCAAGACAGGAGGATGAGAAAAATTCTTCCCGAAATAACCAAAAGGGGAACGGCTATGGGCATCAAAGTTTAACTCCGCTAAACGCACCCCGATCCCACATTCTGATGGAAATCAAAGGACGTGAAGATTTTTCGATGGCCCAAGCCTATCAAGGGGAAAGTCAACGAAAAGAATCGACATAAGTATTGTGAATTTCACAAGAGCCCGGGCCATACCACGGACGAGTGCAGAACTTTAAAATAGGAGATAGAAGCCCTCATAAAAAGAGGCTTCCTGGGGCACTACATAAAGAGAGACGATAAAGAGCATGGAATAGGGGAAGAAAATACCAGATCCGCTGGCACCATAAATTTTATCTCCGGAGGAATAGCATCTGGAGGTGATTCGAATAATGCACGAAAAAACCATGCCCGTGCTCTGAGTGATCGGGAAAAAAGGTCGGGATGCCATGACCAGGAGATCTCAAGCAGCATCAGCTTCAGCAATGCAGACATGGAAGGAATTTCGTATCCTCATGACGATGTTGTTGTTATCAGTGCAACAATAGCCAATTTTGATGTCAGGAGAGTGCTAGTTGACAGTGTAAGCGCAGCCAACGTTCTTTCCTTGGAAGCTTTCAATCAGATGCAACTTCCCAAAGATCGGCTTCGACAGGTCATTACTCCCCTAACTGGGTTTGGTGGAGGAAACGTGAAACCCGAAGGTCTAATTGACCTTCCCACTTCACTAGGATCAGAAGAAAAACGTGTAACGAAGATGACTCCGTTCCAAGTCGTGAAAACTCATATGGCCTATAATGCCATCTTGGGAAGACTATTTCTGAACAACCTGAGAGCTATAGTATCAACTTATCACCTGGAAATCAAGTTCCCAACTTCCGCAGGCATAGAAACTATTCAGGAAAGTCAATCGGTAGCCAGAAGTTGCTATATCAGCTGTATTAGAAAGGGTAAGACAGATCTGATGTCGATAGAACTTCCTGTGGAAGAAAGAATGTCCCCAGTAGAAGAGTTGGAAGTTGTTCAAATTTCAGAAGGGAAGAGCTTCACAATTGGGAAGGAGCTTCCCAAACTAATGAAGGAAAAGTTGTCATAGTGTTTAAAGAAGAATATCGATGTATTTGCATGGAGTGCTGAAGATATGCCCGGGATAGATCCCGAGCTCGTCGAACACATACTCAACGTCATGCCCGACAAGAATCCCGTAAAACAGCGAAGAAGAAATTTTCCACAGAAATGAGGCAGATAATAAGAGAGGAAGTAGATAAACTCTTGAAAGCAGGATTCATTAAAGAGGTGAAGTATCCAGAGTGGCTAGCCAATGTGGTCTTGGTAAAGAAGCCAAATGGGAAGTGACGAGTTTGTATAGACTTCACAGATTTGAATAAAGCATATCCGAAAGACAGTTATCATCTCCCCAGGATCGACAGGTTGGTGGATTCCACATCAGGATCCGAACTTTACAGTTTCCTAGACGCCTTCGCGAGATATCATCAGATTCGGATGGCATAGGAAGATCAGGAAAAAATTTCCTTCATGGCAGATGAAGGAATATACTGCTACAAGGTCATGCCATTTGGATTGAAGAATGCTGGAGCTACTTATCAAATGTTGGTTAACATGGTCTTCTCCAGACACATCGGGCTTAACATTGAAGTCTACGTTGATGACATGGTCATAAAAAGCTCAAGAAAGAAAGACCACATTGCTGACCTTGAAGACATATTCAGTACACTTAGAAAACATCGGATGAAACTAAATCCTACAAAGTGCGCCTTCGAAGTGGGCTCGGGAAAGTTCTTGGGATTCATGATCATTCAGAGAGGTATCGAAGCTAATCTAGATAAAATTTCAGTCCTAACATCAATGGAACCTCCCCGAAACATCAGGGAAGTACAGAAGTTAACAGGAAGAGTAGCAGCATTAGGTAGATTTATGTCAAGGGTAGCGGAAAAATGTTTCCCCTTCTTCAAAACTCTTCGAGGAATCAAAGACTTCAGGTGGGACGAGAAATGCGAGGTCTCCTTCAGGAAGTTGAAAGAATACTTAGGTACACCTCCGATACTGGTAAAGCCGAATCCAGGGGACAATCTGTTCTTATATCTAGCAGTGTCTGATCATGCTGTGAGAGCCGTTTTGGTTAAATAGGAAGAGAAGACTCAAAAACCTATATATTACGTCAGTAAGATGATGTTGGAAGCAGAAACCCGATATACATTGGCAGAGTAGCTCGCACTTGCCCCGGTTACAGCATCGAGAAAGTTAAGACCATACTTTCAAGCCCATGCCATAACTGTCCTCACAAATCAGCCTTTGAAGCAAGTCTTGCAGAAACCAGATGTATCCGGTCGTCTATTCAAGTGGTCAATCGAGCTCGGGGAGTATGACATCGAGTTCAAACATCGACCTTCCATCAAAGCACAGGTCTTGGCCGACTTTGTCGTCGAACTCACACCAAGACCTCGGGGGCCAAAAGGTCATGACCGGGAAGAGGCCACTTGGACCTTGCAAGTGGATGGAACATCGAATGCTGCGGGCTCGGGGGCCGGAATCATATTAAAGAAAGATGATGGGACAATGGAAATTCAATGTGCAATACGGTTTGACTTCCCAGCAACCAATAATGATGCAGAGTATGAGGCCGTAATTGCTGGACTTCAAGCAGCTCAACATCTAGGGGTCGAGCATGTCAAGGTCCAGAGTGATTCACAATTGGTGGTAGAACAGGTAAACGGTACTTTTGAAGCAAAAGATGAGAAAATGTCATCTTATAGGATGATGGTCTTAGACTTGCAAAGAAAGTTCAAGTCTTGCTGCATAGACAAAATTCTGAGGTCCGCCAATCACAAAGCAGATGTTTTGTCAAGACTTACTTCTTCCAATTTGGACCACTTGGAGAGGACCGTGTTCGTACGAACTCTTCGTGAGCCTAGTATCGTACGACAACCCGAGGTCATGGATATTTCAGATCAAGAGCCCAGTTGGATGGATCCAATAATTAAATATCTAACATCAGGAAAGTTGCCAGATGACAGAGTAGAGGCCAGAAAAATCAAAGTAAGAGCTCCGAGATATACCTTGCTGCAGAATACCTTGTTCCGCCGAAGCTTCACACTTCCTTATCTGCGATGCCTAACTCCAAAAGAAGCCGCTCTTGCTATGGCCGAGGTTCACGAAGGAATTTGTGGAGGACACCAGGGAGCAAGAGCTCTAGCACTGAAATTGATAAGATACGGGTAGTACTGGCCGAATATGAAGAAAGACGCCCTTAGTTATGTGAAAGCCTGTGACAAGTGTCAAAGATTCGCAGCACGATTACATCAACCCGCGGAAGAACTATCCTCGATATTGTGCCCATACCCTTTTGCCCAATGGGGAATCGACATACTCGGACCTTTCCCTATAGCCCGGGGTCAAGTCAAGTTCTTGGCAGTTGTAGTGGAATACTTCACTAAGTGGGTGGAAGTCGAACCGCTAGCCGTGATCACAGAACAAAAGTTGGAAGCATTTGTGTGGAAATCAATAGTGTGCCGTTTTGGTCTTCCTAAGACATTAATAACAGATAACGGGCGTCAATTTGAGTGCCAAGCCTTCAAGAAATTCTGCAAGAACCTAGGAATAGAACACAGGTTGACCTCCGTTTCGCACCGGCAGAGTAATGGGTTAGCTGAGGTTACAAATAGGCTCATCTTACAAGACTTGAAGACTCTCCTTGACAGTGCCAAGGGAGATTGGCCCGATCTCCTCCCTGAAGTACTTTGGACCGACCGAACCATGTTCAAAACAGCGATGGGGGAAACCCCATTCATGCTTGCCTTCGGGATGGAAGCCGCTGTCCCCGTAGAAGTAACAATTCCAAGCTTCCGTGCTATGGCCACAGGGTCGCCCGACCACATCAAAGGACAGAGAGAAAGTCTGGATCTTCTAGAAGAAGTCAGGGAAAATGCATCATTAAGAATAGCAGCTTACCAACAGGCCATGTCTAAGAAGTTCAATATCCGAGTAAAGAAGAGGGAATTCAGAATGGGAGATCTTGTCCTTCGCCGCAGTGAGGCTGCCGGTCATCAACCAGGGAAACTTTGTCCTATTTGGGAAGGACCTTATGAAGTCATCCGAAAGGTGGGCAAGGGCTCATACAGCCTCCGCACAATGGATTCAAAACCTCTTCCTCGACCATGGAATGTGGAGAACTTGAAGTCATACTACAAGTAATCATATCTCTGTTGATATCAAGTCATTTAGTCCTAGTAAGGTCGGGCCTGCGCGCCCATATTTATTTTTGCTTTCGGACTTGCACGTACATCGATGAATATTATGGTCGGGCCTGTGTGCCCATTGTTCTGTCTTTCAGTGTCAGGGACGGGTACTCTTTTTCCTTATCCATATTTTTTCCCAATGGATTTTTCTGGATAAGGTTTTAATGAGGCTCATCATTCAGTCCCCTTCAATAAAAGTACTTCTTCCAAAGAATGAGTACTACAAAGATCAGATATCGAATTTACAATGTCATTCACATGATTTTATGAATTATTTCCCATCAAATAATTTACAACGTCTCATGGTAAGACTTTACAAATTATTCTTCCACGAATAATTTACAAGGTCTCATGGCAAGACGTTACAAATTATTTCCCATCAAATAATTTACAACGTCTCATGGTAAGACTTTACAAATTATTCTTCCACGAATAATTTATAAGGTCTCATGGCAAGACATTACAAATTATTTCCCATCAAATAATTTACAAGGTCTCATGGCAAGACGTTACAAATTATTTCCCGTCAAATAATTTACAATGTCTCATGGTAAGACTTTACAAATTATTCTTCCACGAATAATTTACAAGGTCTCATGGCAAGACGTTACAAATTATTTCCCGTCCAGTAATTTACAATGTCTCATGGTAAGACTTTACAAATTATTCTTCCCCAAATAATTTACAAGGTCTCATGACCAGACATTGCAAATTACTTCCCAACCAGGAATTCAAAATAATTGTTTCTTAAAACAGAGGTTGGTATTACCCGACCTTATAGAATACCTTTTCTGAAAAATTGCAAGTAAAGGGCTCGATCTTATCTTTAAGTCAAAGGGTCGGGCATACGCTATCTTGTTGATCATTCATCTTCCACTTAATTTCTATATGTGAGGTCGGTCACAACCCGATTATTGGGGTCAAAACAAGATGATTATGGGAATCTTGTAGAAGCTTGACCCCAGGAATTGCTCAAATAGGTCGGTATTACTTGACCTTATAAAATATCTTTTCTAAAAATTCGTAAGATAAAAGCTCGAACTATGATCGTGCTTTATCAAAAAAATAAAAATAATCATCAATCCATAAATTAGATACGAAATAATAAACACGAGCTTTGACAAAAGAAAAAATTTTCATTAACAAAAACCTTGATGATTATACAAGGGAATTATACAAGAGAATTTCCTACTGGTGCTCGGGGTCACTGGCCTGGGCTTCTTCTTCGTCAGAGTCGACCTCCACTACATCTTCCATGAAAGGAGTGAGGTCAAGATCTTCCGTGCCCAATGAAAATTGAGAGAGCGGGCTGGTATCCCGATCGAGCGCATGTATCTTGATCCATGCCCGGGCTTGCCTCATGCCTTGGGAATAGGATTCCAGGGCATAATTACCCACGGCAAGGTCATATTCTTCAGACTTCTTGTAAGCCTCGACTGCCGCCACCTTCGCCGCTTATATCTCTTCCCTGGCCCGGCGAAGATCTTCAGAAAGTTTGGCATTTTCAGAGTGAGCGAGGTCCCGGTCTTGAGTCATCAAGGCCAGGTCAGTTTCCATTCTGATTAACTTTTCTTCAGCATTGTTAGCACGGATGGCCTCGTACTGTACAGAATGGACGAGCTGACTTGTAGCCTCCCCTCGCCGAACACCTTGGGTTAGCAGACCCCGGCTAATGCTAAGCATCTGTACGAGTTAAATACTTATGTTATTTCAAGATTGAAGGCAAAATGTAACACAAAAGGTAGAAGGTCGTCTTGAAATTACCTTAAGCGCCGCATTCAAAAAATGGTCCACCCCGTTATCCAGTGAGACTTCATCAGAATATTTTTCCAGTAGACCGGGGTGGTAACTCTCCTCCAATTTGGACCGCAGGTCGGCCAGGGTAGGACCCTCTACTACAGCTTCAGGAGGAGGAGATCTGGTATTCTCTTCTCGGACAGGAGGGCGGCGAACACCTTGGCTGGTCTCGCGCCGAGGTGGAGCTTCCGTGTTCCTCCTTGAAGTTTCGCCTGGCCCGGACTGTGTCTGGCGTGGCCTTTTTTGTGGCCCTCTTCAGGTAATGCCACCTTCCCTCCTCCTCTCAGCAGAGGCTCGAGCTCTCTCCTCGGCCGCCTTCCTTAGTCTGTCTCCGTCAAAAACCATACCTGTGAAGAACGGGAAGGTATATACTTAGATAAAAGGGAATAAGATGGGGAAGGCAACGTTTTCTAGTGGAAAAATGAAATCAACTATTACTTAATTTACAAGGTCGGGTCCTACCGGGCTCCAAGTCAAGGCCGGCCTGACCTAAGATCTCACTGGTAGTAAGATCTGAAACCTCCTCGTCCAGAAGTCCGAAGTCACAAACTCTTATGGCATTGGCCAAGAGGTTGGCCATCTCGTCCTCCCCTACATTACCCATTCTATTGAAGTTATCTACTTCCGGTTTCCTAAAGGTGGGCCAAAAAATATTCTCACCTTCCCGAGGTTTGATATAAAAAAAAAATTTCCTTCCAATACTTTAAGGAAGAGGGGACCCAGGGCACCTCGAACCTTCCCTTCCCGCATAAATAAACAAAGCAGTTACATCGGAGTAAAAACTTCAAATATAAAAGGCATTTACAAATGTTCACGGTAGGCTCGATCCCTAGACTCCTACATAAAACAAAAAAGTAAACTAGAATTATCCACCCCTTTGGAGCCAGCTGCCCGGGAAGAATGTTGGCCGTAAAAAGGAAGTCTACAAAAAAATGATGTAAGGGGAACCTGAGGCCGGCCACTAACGAGTCATGGAATACTACGGTCTCCCCTTCCCGGCAATGATATGATACATCATCATGCTTGGGGACCCGGGAGTATACCTATCAGAAAGACCAAACTTCCTCATGTCTGCATCGACCATGTGTTCCTTCATCCTACTGTTGAATGTTGGTAACTCTAGGTCGGGAGTTCCCGGTCTCTCACCAAATTCAGGGTTATTGACTTCCTCGTCATCGCTCGACTCGTCCCCCCCAGAGGTTGGTGGAGGTTGGTAAAATCCTATTAGCTCTACGTCTAAGGTCTCGTCTAAATTTTCTACCTCCCTAAGGTCCGTGACGTTCACTTGCCTGGTCATTTTCCTAACGAGTAAATTACAGAATAAAATTCACGTCGGGAGAGGTCGAGATTACCTAAAGGCCGTGCTTGGAATTTTTAGCTCGTGTTAGACGCTCGAGGATTTGTCTGGTTTTCACTAAAATTGCAAAGTGAAAAGAATGAGAGGATATGGACCACATATATATAAGAGGAAAAAGGCGGGAAATTTTTTGAAATCCCGCCACTCATTTTTGACACGTGGCAGCAATTCTGAAGTGTGGTATTAATGATGACGCATAAAATAAAGGACAAAACAGTTGGCAAAACACGTCATTAATAAAGGTGATAGCTGTCATGAGTTAATTGCATTCAAGCATCAATAGCCGATCCCTGATGCACGGGAGCCATTGATCGGGCTATTTTTCGGGATTGTCAGAATGGACCTATGAAAGGAGCGCATTAGGTCGGCCCATCTCGATAAACAGGTCGACCCATCCCGGGCCTTGCCAGTCTCGGCCAGCTAGCTTTTCTTCTATAGGCCGGGATGTATGCTCGACCTTATGACCATCCCGGCCCAGAAATGCCCGACCTTTTCAAGTCCTGCATCCATAGTGGGAAACATGCTCGGTCTAGCCCGGTCACTTCGAGATTCCGGGTGTTCATCGTTTATGAACTTTATAAATGGGCCACCTTATTGGGCCCTCGGAATAAAATATAACCTATAAGGAATCATCCTAAAAAAGAGGAAGTACAATTCTTATAAGATTAGAACTCCTTCTAAAATGTAAGTTTATAGCAATAAGGACTCATTCCTTAAATAAAGGAAGCTATGAGCTTTTTCAGCCCTATAAATACAGCTCATTTGCTCACATATATTCATTCATTATTCTTTACGTTTTCCAGTTAAAAAATATTCTCTCTCTACTCCAGAAAACTAATTCTCACACTAGAGGGGCGACGGGGAGAATCCTCCTCGCCTTTTTTGCAGGTCATCCAAGGCGAATTCATTGATCTTTTCCAGCAATCAAATATCATCAGATCCTGCCACATCAATGTTAGGATTTTTTACGACATCAATTCGGGTCATCCAATGCGAATTCATTGATCTTTTCCAGCAATCAAATATCATCAGATCCTGCTACGTCAAGATTAGGATTTTTTACTGCATCAATTCGGGTCATCCAAGGCGAATTCATTGATCTTTTCCAGCAATCAAATATCATCAGATCCTGCTACGTCAAGGTTAGGATTTTTTACAGCATCAATAATCAAACGTAACAAAAGTTATTTACCACTAGTTGAACACTTGTGCGTTACACGGACATATTACTTTGAATATTAAATAACACTTAAACAATTATAAATAAAAAAAATTTGAAAAGTAACTTTGCAAGAATCTATTTGAATAGTAAAAAATCATTCTTAAATTGATAGTACTTACATTCTGAAAAACTCTCTTATACACAATATTTGTCGTTTCATCTGTTGGCTTCTTGTTTTTATCGCATATTAATATCTTCATATCAGAACGATTTAATAAAATAGTTTATAATTACTTAATTTTAAAACTTTTAAATCTAAAGGTATGATTTTGTATATTTTTCCCTATTATAAATGAAGAGATAGAATTAAGTAGATGAGCCCAAAAAATAATTATCAAATATTTAAACAACCTACGATAAACCCGATCGATAACTGATTAAAAAAAATATGAATGTCCTAAAGGAACTGTCTAAAATCGACTATTTATACCCTCAAATCTAATTATATTCATCATACCACCCGCCCCTCTCACCTTAGTATAAACAGGCACTTATCTCGTTCTGGGTCAGTTCATTGAAATAAAAATAAATAAAATAAAAGTAAAAAACATGTTGCATACTAAACAAAAATGTCGTGCAACATCCACTTCTTTTTTTAGTAGCCAGTTACATTCAACTTCCACTTGTATGGCATTTTTATCAACCTAATTACATTTAACCTCCGTCGTCGTTTTGACTATGTTGTTCTAGAAAAAGACGTTAAGTTAAGATTTAGGATAAGATGCCCCCCCCCCCCCCCCCCCCCCGCGACTCGCTACTGCATTTTGTGGTGTTTTAAATCTTATTTGAAAAATAAATAAATAAATAAAAATCGCTAATGCAGATTTTTTCGGGATTTATAGGAAGATCAGGAGACTCTTTTCTATTCTAAGTTGATAGATGAAAACTTTGCGTTGAACTTGATGAATTTTTTTTTGGGAAACACAGATCTTCAATAGAAAAAAATATATAGGATTTTTTTTTAAAAGAATTTATTTGTAATGTCTATTATATTTGGGTTTAATAATTTTTCTGTTTTCAAATTTATTTCTTGTAAATTTATTTAATGTAATGTAGCAAGTAAGGTCTATGGATGCATATTTTTGCTAATTTTTGAAAAGCTTTATACTTGTAAAATCCGAATCTAGATAGCCTCCGTGACCAGACTGAGCATCTCGTTTGAGAGATAGTCTCATAAAATAATGTACAATATTCACATCTTTGTCGACAAATACTAACTCCAAGGTTAGAGGTGCTTTCAGTTTTTTTCCCTTGAAACGACACACTTACGTGCAAGACGGACATTTATAATTCAGTCGATTTTATGTTGAGAACATCTTTTATAGAAGTGTAGTGATGAAACCCATTTTATTTTAAAAGATGAAACGAACAGTTGATATTTTGTGACTCATTGGAAATCTGATATTGTGTTCCACGTCACTCTGTTTGGTAACATTGTGCGATTTATAAACTGATTTAATTATAATTTTGAAGTAAAAGTATTAGTTGAAAATTGGAGAGATAAAATATATGTAATTAAAAAGTAATTTGAAATATTGTGCAATTTATAAATTGATTTATCAATCAATTTATTTTATTTACCAAACACTTACTATATCTCTACGTAGAATATGAAAGGACAAAAAAATTTATTCGAAGGCTGTTTCCATATTATAATATGGTTTTTTCGTGCATCTCGAGATGAATAAAAGGTTAAAAATTGGAGGAAAAAAAGATATGTAGTTAAAAAATTGTATTAAAATTTGGAACGATTATAAGTCGAAATAAACTAATTTTATCGAACGGAGTTAATTATGGTTCCCAACAAAAACGAAGTTTCGTGGAAACCTGTACTTTAGTTAGCATATAAAGAGGCGTGTGTCAAGAAATAAATTCTGGAAAATAAGGGATCGTTCTCTTTGTGTTTTGATTTTGAATTTTGAGTTTTGGATTTTGTTTTGAATTTTAGATTTTGGTTGTTTGTTTTGGGATTACTGGAAATATGTTCTCTTTTTGATTTTGAAAAACTGTTTTCAAAAATAGAAAACTGAAAAATGCGTTTACTTTGTAATTTTTTTATATATTTATTTTGTGATATTTTATATGTAAAAAATGGTTGATTTGTTGAATTACATTAATTTTAATATTAATAAATTAGTTAGTTATCTATGTCAATAAATTCATCATTAATATTATTTCAGCTAAACAAAAATTTAATCTCATACCAACAAAATCTTAACATTGATCTATATATAATAGCAAAATAACATAAGAACTTCAAGTGAAGGAAGTGTCCCACATTTACAAAATAATAATAATAATAATAATAATAAAAATAAAAATAAAAAATAAAAAATTACAAAAAAAATAAAAATCTTAACATGGATCTATATAATGGCAAAATAATATAAGAATTTCAAGTGAATGAAGTGTCTCACTTTTACCAAAAAAAAAATCTTAACATGAATCTATATATAATAACAAAATAACATAAAAACTTCAAGTGAAGGAAATGTCTCACATTTAAAAATAATAAGAATAATAAATAAATAAATTACAAAAAAAAAAAAAAAAATCTTAACATGGATCTATATATATAATGGCAAAATAATATAAGAACTTCAAGTGAAGAAAGTGTCTTACATTTTAAAAAAAAAAAAAAAAAAAATATTCAAAACGCAATAAACTCGTTTTGAGTTTCCTTTGTATTTTTTTTTTTTTTTTTTTTTTTTTTGGAAAACGCGTTTCTGAAAATGGACAAAGTGAACGCATTTTCGATATTTCCAAAAATCGAAAACTCAAAACAGCAAAGAGAACGAGGCCTAAAGTTTTGACCATTTCCCAACAACAAAGAAATTACATGGAACCTAATAATAATATAGTAGGACAAAGAGGCATGTAAAAAAAAAAACTGAAAAAAAATATATATATGTATGTTATAAATATGAAAAAATATATATATATGTATGTTATAAATAATATAAAATATGTAAATGACCAATTATCATTATACCCCTATAAATTTTATATATTACGATTGTACCATTGTTCACTCCTATAAATAGGAGCAATTTCATTTCATTATATACTTATCAAATGAGAAGAATTTCTTTCTTATCTCTCTCTATATTCTCTCTAATTTTAGATAGTTTTATAACACGTTATCAGCACAAATCTCTAACCAATTGAGTAATACGACGAGAGTATGCTCTACAGGTGCATTTAAATGATGAGCATCTGTATCAGAAACTTGATTATTATTAATCAATACTTTCCTTTCCCAAATCAAACACTTTTGACTTTAGAAAATAACTCATATATTGTAGATCTCAAAACTTCAAGAAAGATGGAAACTTTACATCTTTGTATGACTCAAAAGTTCCATACGAGGAAAGAAAAACAAGGTCTCGATGTTGTACAAAAAGGAAAATTCGAAAAATTCAAAACTTTAAAAGTCGATCTATGCAAACCCGTTTATCCAATCGACGATCGGAGACCAGATCCATAACCACGGCGATAGGACGATCCTCCGACATCGGAGCGTGTCAAGGGGGCGAAACGGCGCTGCGGAGCGTGACGCCTATACGCAGACGTTGACTGGGTGCGTGGGGGCACCTGCGGCGTTTCCCATCGACGGTGTCAAAAGGCAGTTTGTTTATATCGACGTTTTTTATTTTTCTATGGTCTTATTTTTCTATTTGGTGCAGTTTTGGACATTTTCAGATGGTCAAACGTGGCGGCTTCCTAAAAAATATTTTTTGAAGCTATTCCGGCAAGATTTTGAACTTTGGACCAAAAGTAAATTTGTTCTAAATCAAATTTCAAACCTATTGACTGCTTCGATTTACTCGTATGATCAATATATTAAAATACGGACGATTTTGCCCTTGATAATACGTTAAAGTATATTAATCGTGATTTAACGAATTTGATTAATCATGATTACTGATTTGATGATAAATGCTAATAGAATATATATTCTCAGTCATTTAACACTAATATATGATCAATATGATAAATTAAAAATTTTTAAACAAGGTACAAGTAATATAATAGTTGTCATGTCGTGATGTATCGAGTATAACTCATTATCGTAACGAATTGGACTATTATGAATACCTTAACTGGATTTGGAGATATGACTTGATCATTTATGAAATGTAATTATTTCTTTATATTGTTATCACTTATATGGTTGATTTTATCAGCTTTAAATATACATATTACGTTACCACCTATATGGTTTGTTCTACAAATTTCAAGTATATTACGTTACCACCTATATGGTTGGTTCTACCAATTTTAAGCATATTACCACCTATATGGTTGGTTCTATTAGTTTTAAATTTTTCTACTCACAAAATTTAATATATTGTTGTTATTTGATATTTCAACAAATGGTACCAGAAGTTACCATAATCAAAAGATTGTTATATTTTAATGAAAATGTTTTATCAAATGGTACCAGAAGTAACCAATATCTGTATTGAAAGGACATATGAAAATAAATTATTCAACAAGAAAATTTTTGATGTATAATAAGATAATATCACAAAATAGCACGGACATGGCTAATGTGAAAATAATCTCATCAGTATTATGAGATAAATATTATATGATCGAGATAAACAGTTATGATTAAAGTTCTTGTACAAGCACTCATGTACTCTAGAAGAAATACATATTTACGCCAAAAGAATTAAAAATTATCATCTAAACATATTGAAATGATATTATTATTATTGCTCATGAAGAAGTATAAACGAGTCATACTGAAAAGAGATACATGCAAAACACAAAAGGGGGAAACATTTATGATCCTCAAAAGTAGATGTGTGTATCAAGAGTAATAATACTCCGTACTCTACCACCCCTAATCTTTTTTGTGTGTTTAAAGGGTAAGAATACTCCGTACTCTTCCACTCCTAATCCTTTTGAGATTCACAAGATTAAGTTCAAGTACTCATCAATATTAGAGGTGTGTCTCAAGAGTAAGAATACTCTGTACTCTACCACCCACAATATTTTGAAGATTCACAAGGATAAATTTACATTAATCGGACTCCATTTTCGCTTGGTACCCCTTCCTTGAGACCAATCTATCTTAACTCCGCTAGATCTTGTATTGAACATATGATTGTAACTTTTCCAGTAGTTCATCGATAGTGGGAGCAGAAATAAGGATCCTCCTAGAAAATGAAGAAATGAATCCTATTCCACAGTATAATAAAGAAATGTTAGTAAACTATCGAAGAAGTTATTAACATTTAAAAGCCCAATAGGCTTAGTATGGAGACACAGCTTAGCCCATGAGGTAATATTAAAGATTTCCTCTAAAATACCAAAACCTCCATGCATGGCAATGAAGGCATCAGAACCATATAACATGCATGTTATGCGTTCATGGATAGATAACGTCTTTACTTCATGCCCTCGTGTTTTTCTGCGATATCAGCTAAAGGAACAGGTATAACACATATCACAATCGCTTTCTTTGTTTGAGCGGATTGTGAAGCACGACCCATCAATCCACAGCTGCCCCCTCTATATACTAGATTGATACCTCTCTCTCTAAACTTCTTCCCTAGAAGCACTAATGCTTCTAGATATTCAAAGCCTCTCCCAATTTTTGATCCACAAAATACACATATAGTTTTGATCTGTTGAAGTTTTGATCCTTCCATCTTTTAAGAATAAAAGGAAGGAAAATTTACAAGAAATTGTTATTTTGGGATGATTAAATTGCGAAATTACTTGACTTTTTAAACTTGAAAATATTCACTATTTACTACTCGTCTTTCAAAAAGGTTACTATTTACTTTTGACTAAATGACACCACTTTTGATAATATCTCTGACAGCATATATTTTGCTCCATAATGAATAATCTTTTGGTTATCTCTCAGAGACCATCTGTTAATACGCAAAAAATAAAAATACAAAATACTTTGTTAAATATATACACTATACTGATTTACCTTATATCAATATTGAGTAACCAAAACATCATTGTTTATAACATCCTGGAAAATAGGATCTTTTGATAATATATTTTGGAGACTATAACGGTCTTTATCATTGTTGAATTGAGCTCATAAAGATAGTAGCTCACGCTGCACATATCCACAAGGGTGCGTCTTAAGAGTCAATCAGATATCATCCAATGACTCTTTACTCACTCCACCCTTAATAAAATCTATTTTATCATCTCGATTTCTGGATGAACATCCTATTGATTTACAACGGGTATCACATGTCCATCAAGCACATTTGTAGCAATCATTTAATCTTTTTGCTCTTCACTTCTTTACAAAAGTACTCTTACCTAAGCCAGACATATGCTTAGAAAATGAATCTAGTAATTCACCAGCTAATCAAACTTTTGCTTCGATCAACCAACGAACATCTTCTGGGATACCTTGATCCATCAGCAGCCTCAATCTTTCGAGTCGAACTTGGTAAATCTTTTTTAAAACATTTATCGGAAGATTTGAGTAGTATTTGCGAATATTTGATAATATAACATCCATTTTGATGGATCTGATCTTCTCCCAAAGTGGTCTATTTAAATGCGTTATTTAAAGCGTAAAAGAGCGGTGGCTCCTTGTGTCATTGATTCCACCAAAAAAGGGAACAGATTTGTAATCAAAAGAAGGGACAAGGATTATTTTATTGAGATTTCAGTCTAATCATCTTTTTAGATATAATAAATCAAGGTATATTGATTTATAAACTCGAACAAGTAAATATTGTATTGAACCAGAAGTTCATACGTAAAAGCGAAATATATATAGTATGAACCAGAAGTTCATAAGTGAAATAGACATTGTATTGAACCAGAAGTTCAGCGATATTGTATTGAACCAAATATTCATACAAAGAAATGAAATAAAACCGTATTGAACCAGAAGTTCTATAATAAACGGTTAGATTATCAAAAGTTTCAAATTATTTTATATGAGAATAACTTATTCGAAAATTGTTTATCTTACAACAATATTCTATGTCAAACAGGGATTAGCTCAAGAAGCTTTATGATTTGTAAAAAGTGCGATATTGATACAATCCACCAAAGCGCACTTAGATATATGATTGAGATTATATCCCTAAAAAGGATGATATGTGTTGTGGAATTTTAGCCGATTGATACAATATAAGATTTTTGAACATTTTGGAGAAAACACGCCTGAAGCGTAATTATGCCTGAAGCATAATCGATTCCAAAAACAAATATCTCTTGAATAATTTAGATGCTCCATTTGAGACTAAATACTCATGGTGAGTAAAAGAGACAGTTAAATGATAAGATATTTATGTACTTGATCTCTATATGTTATATTGAGATGAAATGGTATCGATAAATAAATTGAATACATACACAACTCTCTTGCGAAAATGAGATTGATGGAATTGTAATACTTTGGTCAAATATAAAACCTCAATTTAGGGATTATTGTTCAAGGACCTGAAGCTCAAATGCTTAAATGTGTAAACTCAGTAATTATTTGTACAAATGAAAATTATTACACAGTCGTAAAAGATGACTCGTTGCGCTCCAAATTTTTCGTAGAACTGGCATGACATATGGTGGATAGACTATAGTCTAAATCACTAGCTTGAGCTCTTTGGTATATCGATAAGTAAGATCAAAATGTATGATTCTCATCTCGGTACTTTGAGAGTATTCTTTGATGTACCAGTTGATCGCGGTATGTTGAGATTTGAATTAAAATGATTTAGATTATATATCGAAATTGATATATATTTCAATGATTGATTATACTTATACAAATCAGAAATTGTGGTTTATGAGATATAAGAACATACATGTATAATCACTTAAAGATTCAATATACCCAGATTAGTATCACTATAGAATAATACAAATGACTCCATGATATAATATGTTGAAAGTGAAATTGGAGTGTACTATTTATGACAGCTGGGAAATTGATTATTCACTAGAAGTGAATTTGAAAATGAATATTTTATTATTCACCAGAAGTGAATATGAAAATGAATATGTTTAATTATTCACCAGAAGTGAATTCTAGATTTGATTATTCACCCGAAGTGAATTCTAAATTTGATTATTCACCAGAAGTGAATTCTAGATTTGATTATTCACCAGAAGTGAAAGATGCAATCGATAAATTAGTACAATATTGCTTAATATAGCATGTTATGACATCATAAATAAGTTATGAACGATTTATATAAATCTCATCATAAATGATATGTTTGATTAAAAGATTCGAGATTGCATCAATATACTTGTGATATTCCATGAAAGGGATAAATACGTGTTGCACTCTTTTTCCCTTAGTTGAGGTTTTGTCCCACAGGGTTTTCCTAGTAAGGTTTTTAGTGAGGTAGCAGTTGAGGCGTATTAAAGAGAATAATGTACTCTTTTTCCCTTCGCTAAGGTTTTGTCCCACAGGATTTTCCTAACAAGGTTTTTAAGGCATTATCATAGCTATCGACGAGCTATAATTCATCAAGACATTGTTATACTGGAATGATATCAACAAATGAAGAAAATCAAACATCTTATGAAGAATGTTATGATATCAGCTATACAAGGAGATTTTTATATATACATATTCCAGACGAAAGATGATATCAATGTTCGAGAAGTTCATGAATCCTCGATTGCACACTTCAGAGGGAGAATCATGTTGTACTCTTTTTCCTTCGTCCAGGTTTTGTCCTACTAGGTTTTCCTGACAAGGTTTTAACGAGGCAATGGCTGTACTCTTTTTCCTTGGTTCAGATTTTATCCCACTGGATTTTACTGACAAGGTTTTAATGAGGCAGCACTTCAAAACTTCAAGCTTTAGTACATGATTTGTTCTGCTTATCATTGGATGTCTTTCGAACATTAGACTCAATGATTCACAATGACCAACATCAGGGAGAGCTGATGTACTCTTTTTCCTTCGCTCAAGTTTTATCCCACTGGATTTTCTTAGCAAGGTTTTAACGAGACAGACAATTGCGGAATACATCATTCAAGGGGGAGTGGTATAAATAATATAAAATATGTGAAAGACCAATTACAATTATACCCCTGTAAACTTTACATATTACGATTGTGTCATTGTTCACTCCTATAAATAGGAGCCATTTCATTTCATTAAATACATATCAAATGAGAATAATTTCTCTCTTATCTCTCTCTGTATTCTCTCTAGTTTTTAGATAGTTTTATAACAATGTACAACTGAAAGGGAGTTTTAGGTGGGAAATGTAGTGGGCCCAGTGGTAGAAGCTCAGTTGTTATTATTATTATTATTATTATATATATATATATATATATATATATATATAGTAATAGATGTATAATGTTTTTTTTTTAAGAATGTGTGATTTAAACTTATTTGATTTTGAAATTGTTCTAGTGCCTAAAATTAAATATGCAAAATAGCAATTAAATAAATAGAACTTGAGTGATGATTTATGATAAAAGAGAGTTGGGATTCTTGATTCCACTTGACCTTCGCCTCGTTGATTTCTCAACATACAAATTAAAATGTTATTTACTAATCCTGTTAAATCCAATTTTTCAAGTTTAGTAAATTACCTCTCTTGAGTGAAATTAACCATAATTAGTGGAATTAACCTACTATATCTCTATCTCTATATTAATTAAAACACAACAATTGCATTAAACAATTATAAAAACAACTCAATGGATCATCTAGGGGTTTAAGGTATATATCTATCCTTAACAAGAACTTAGAGCATTTATTGTATTGATTTAGAATATATAACAATTTCTCAACAATTGCACATTCCACAAAATTCAAACATTAATTTGACCAAAATAAATACAACAATAAATGTACAAGATAATAAATAAAATAAATTCTCAATGCAAGCATTAATTTCAACTAAACTAGGTCAATTTTCCTCAATCATCTCAGTACAATATAATTAGGGCATAATGAAATAACAATAAAACTCAAAGATTAAATGCATAATTTCACTAATGGATTAAAATACACAAGGAAATATGGAAATTAAAACATAAAAACTTCCATTCAACAATAATTTTTACTTCAAAACTTCAATGTTTTTCCATCAAGTTTATGAAGTTGTAGGTATTTCCCTCTTCAATCAACATTCAACATCAAAATACAAAAATTTACAAGAAAATCTAACTACAAAGTGCAAGAAAAATGAAAAGAAAATGGAGGGAAAGGTGAAAGAGCAAGAACCAAAATAAAACATGGCTAAAAAATGAGGATTCCTATTTCTCCAAAATTGACCCAAAAACTCCAAAAAGAAGGGGTGTTTGTAAAAATACCCAACATTTGACATTATAATTGAAAATTACTTCATTTTCAATAATCATTGAAAAATACATCAAATTTTTTTTTTTACTGAAAAATACTGTTTTCGTCAAGTATCATGTTGTGATACATTTAGGCTTTAAAATGATACTTTGAAAGTATCACTTATGATACTTTCAAATTTTTGATATCATAACATGAAACTTTATCAAATTTTTATGATACTTTTTGACGAAATTGTAGTATCACGTCTTGAAACTTTACACTTGTTTTATGAAACCATACACAAACCGATAATCAAGCATGCTACTTTCATCACCTCCACGACTTCACCATCCAATGCTCTTGTCAGATCATCGCCATCTCCATCAACTAAGCCACCGAGAAATTCACCTCTGTCATCGTATTTTATACCCTCTGCAAGCCCGCCCACACCACGAAGAACCACCACTACTGAGTACCGCCTAAGACTCCCCCTCGAAACACCACGACCGAACCCATCATCGGTTGCAAAACATCCAAAATCTGCCATAACAATCCACACACCGGAAACAAGCCACTGTTGAATAAAAAACGAACATCACCAACACCACCACAACGCTGCCACCACCAGTGCGCGAAAGAGGAGGGATCGGGACAGAACGGACATGTGCCGAATTGGGAAGAATCAACGGTGGTGCACATGTATGCTGCTGGGGAAGAAGCGGGGCACAGGTGGGAAGAAGTGGCATACAGGGGTTAGGTGATGTTGGCACCGGCGGTAGACCGCGATGGTGGTGAGTCGGCTGGAAATTTGTGGATATATCACCATGGAAGAAGACACGACGTTGAGGTGGGAAAGAAGTTAGTGAACGTATTTTTCAGTTTAATTCTATTGGAGCGTATTATTCAATTTCATGTTTTTTTCACAATGGCTGGCGCAATATTCCCCCAAAAAAATGGACAAGATCTGTGTATGCAAGCTTTTGGGCCACATCGGGTCTGCCCAAATATTATTATTTTCTTTTTCCAGATAATGTTGCGCAGCTTTAATGCCCGTGGTCGGGCGATTCCATTTCAAACCACCATTTTCGACTCTGTTCAATTGCTGTGTGGACCATGGCCGCGCCATAGCTGAATCGGGAGCCCGCACGGTTCACCCGGTGTGGCCTTGTCCATTTTATTTATAGATAGGTCCTCCAACTATCTAGATAGCTCATTTTGGTCCTCATGTTTTTAGTTTTTTTTTTCAAATAGGTCCTTCTAAAATTGCAATTTAGGTCCTTGAACTTTAGGAAGTTTGTATTTTAGTCCCTCTCTTAATTGCATGGCTGGTTCTGAACTTCCAAAAAGTGATAGCTTGGTCCCTGAACTTCACAGCTATGCATGATTTTGGCTCTTCTCTCCAAAATCTACAATTAAGCACACATTTTATATTTTCTTGTTCTTTTCCCCATGAAGTTAAGTATTAAACCTATATAAACACAAAATATACACAAATAAGTAGATATTTGTTCAATTTACTCCAAAATTACTACAAAAAATATATGAAATGTGCATGTAAATTGCACCCAACAATACGAGGGAAGAAAATTTAATTAATTGAAATTCATATACAAAGAATGGATTGTATAACATTACATCGGATACAATTGGATAGAAAAAAAAAACTTCCTATAAACCATAATGTTATTACTAATTTATTGATTTTGTATGTTCAAATTCTCTTAATGTCATAGTGGTCAAGCTTTCCATAATTACAAATGAGACTTTAGGTTCGGTTCTTTTCAATTACATTGATTTTATAATTATACATCAAAATGATGAAAAATATTAAACTAAAATAAGTGCATAAAATATTGCTATCATAGATAATTAAACTCAATACCTCTTAGTTACTAAATGAAACTCTAAACTAAGGTACAAAAATTTCTTGAGAACAAATGAAATTACGGACACACACATGTATCTAATCTAACTATATATAAAAGATTGAATCTTTAATTATACTATTCATCCAATCAAATTCCAATTAAATTGACACTATTCATCCAATCCATTTTTAATTAGACATTATTCATCCAATTTGGGCACTATTCCAATTAAATACTATTCATCCTTTTTAGGCACTATTTATCCAATTAATTCGTCCAATTCAATTGCAATTAAATTGGCACCATTCATCCAATTCAATTGCAATTAAACA
Source organism: Ligustrum vulgare (assembly GCA_963555705.1). Classification (NCBI taxonomy): domain Eukaryota; kingdom Viridiplantae; phylum Streptophyta; class Magnoliopsida; order Lamiales; family Oleaceae; genus Ligustrum; species Ligustrum vulgare. The sequence continues at coordinate 51,305,413 of OY743174.1, forward strand.
CTATTCATCAAATTTAGGCAATATTCATCCAATCAAATTCCAAATAAATTGGCACTATTCATCTAATTCAATTTTAATTAAACACTATTCATCCAATTTAGGCATTATTCCAATTGTAATTAAACATTATTCATCTAATTTATGCACTATTCATCAAATCCAATTGCAATTGAATTGACATTATTCATCCAATTCAATTGCAATTAAACACCATTTATCCAATTTAGGCACTATTCATCCAATTAAACACTATACGCGAGCAACGGTTGACCCTATTCATCTAATCCAATCAAATTACAATTAAATTGGGACTATTCATCCAATTTAGGCACTATTCCAATTGCAATTAAGCACTATTCATCAAATCCAATCAAATTACAATTAAATTGGCACTATTCATCTAATTTAGGCATTATTCCAATTACAATTAAATACTATTCATCCAATCAAATTGCAATTAAATTGACACTATTCATCCAATTTAGGCACTATTCTAATTGCAATTAAACAATATTCATCCAATTAAACACTATATGTGGCTAGCAATTGGATGCACTATTATTCATCCAATTACAAATTAAATATTATTCATCTTATTTAGATACTATTTCAATTGTAATTAAACACCATTTATCCAATTTAGACACAATTGCAATTAAACATTATTTATCCAACTTAGAAACTATTCATCCAATTAAATACTATGTGGGCAAATTACCCGAATTTTCAATTAATTTAGGTACTATTCATCCAATTAAACAATATGGGGCAACAATTGGATGCACTATTCATCCAATTAAACACTATGCGGACAAATTACCCGGATTTTCCATCAATATATGCACTATTCATCCAATTAAATTTAGACACTATTCATCCAATTAAACACTATGCGACGACAAATGGATTTAATACACTATTCAGTCACATGTTCAAAGATTACCTTGGACATCTTTATGGAGGCCTTATCGTGTTTCTATTTTTATCATTTTGTATTACTTATTTTTTTTCGTTAAGTTAATTATGAGAGTTCAAATAAAGTCGTAATAGCAATATCTTAATGTTGATGTGAAGTTTTCGCATAATACTTTGTTACATTATTTTCGAATTACTAAAATGTAGCAAAAAATTTTGTCATTTAAAATAATTCATTAGTAATGTATTTCATCTTTCATTAATTTTTTCTTTCGTTTTCCTTTTTTGGTGTGTCCCAATTTATAGGTTACTTTCCTTATTGAGATTATATTAATGTCTTAATTTTTTAATATACCCCTATTTAATATTCATTGTTATCAACACATATGAACTACTTATTGTTTAATGTATGAGTATATTAAGTAAAATGTAAGCAAATTTATAGTCCCAACATATAATAATTATGTTTTCTTAATCTGTGTAAAAATAGAAATTAGTATATTTTTATGGGACATAGAGAGTATCAAACAAGAAATCATTATTCGAAACTTCTTTGATACGAAAATACTGGTAATATGCGTGTAACGCACGCACCAAAACTAGTATACTCAAAATAATGAATATATTGACCCAAAAAAAATAAAAAATCCTGACGAATTGAGCACGAACGATTGCATTGGGTACTTGAAACTTCCATACAATTAAATTCGTAATCAATGTGGGAATATACAAGGTAATTCTTATTTATAATGTGCAGAATAATAGTGAAATTTCAATTTCAATATTTATTTGAATAATTTGAAGGAGAACCGGTTGACACATGGTAATTTTTGTACATAACGGGGAGAAAAAGAAATCACAAAAATATGGCGTAGAAGTACGATGCCAATCTTCCAGCGCCATCAATTTGTTGTTGGCACCTTTCAATGTCACATCACATCAGAACAATTCGAACTTGGCCAAACATGTTCCATATACCTTTGTTCGGGAATTAAATGGAAGACGTCACAAATATTTACATAATTTTTTATATCACTTTTTAGTCACATATTTTCTCTCTTTAATTTTTAACCTCGCATCTTAAAAAATCCAAATAATTTCAATTCCATATTTTATGCCGTCCAACACAACGGAAAATTCAGAATTGTGATTGACTATTAACCGTTGATCCTCAACGGGAAAATATTATTTAATTAAAAAAATATTAAAAATTCCACTAACATATAAATATTTTAAAATCTAATATTTTTTAATATGAAAATATAGTCCAACACAAATAAAAATGGTAGAAAAATACATGATGTAACCCTACTCCATAGTTATAAGTTTAGACAACTGCATTTTCCAAAGTCTCACACTTTGAAAGCATTGCAAAATTGTCTCATTCTCAATGAGTTTAAAATTCTTGCGCTCCGTGTAAATCACCAAACTCTCATTCAACCAATCGTCTACCAAAACAGCAAATGGATTGGACAGATGACATAGGTAATAGAGGCTGCGTTTGATAGCCTTAAGTTTCTATGGAAATGGGTTTTCTAAGTGATTTTTCAATTTTTGCGTTGTTTGATTACTAAAGTTTTTCAATAAATTTGTTTTCCAACTTGTCTCGAAATTTAATTTTTTTCTTGATTTGAAAGAATTCGTTTTCCAATGGAAGGAGGTTTTATTTTCCTTGAAAATTCTTTTACCATTTTTGTCACTTTTAATCATTTTTATTGTTGTTAAATGATTTATTTTTTTCTCAAAAATTAACATTATTATCAAGTATAAATGTGTGAAAAAATTAAAATATATATATTAAAATAGCTAAATTTTATTTTATTTTTCATGGAAAACAATGTTAATCAAACAACAAAAGTTAAAAAATTCCCCACTTTTTTCCACCTAGAAAACTAAATCAATCAAATACATTAAACTCTCAATCAAAAAAATTACTAGGTTGTTACATCTTTTTAATAATAATAATAATAATAATAATAATAATAATTAATAAATCTAAAAATTTGATCGGATCCAGTACGAACGGTCGAATGGGTTCGCCCATAGTTGAATCCGCAAGTGGACTCCAAAAGGGGCTATAGTGATATTGATAGTTATCTCATTTTTCTTCTTCACATAATTATTTTTATGGTTTACAATGCATTTGACAAAAGGTGTTATAACACCTATTATAATCAACACGTTTTTTCAACCCACTTATTAATCACACTCATTTCTCAAAATCACTTTTTAACCATAAATTCACCCATCACATTTTTCGTAGAGTATTTACTCTTTATCCATTTGATCTCTAAATATTATACAAAGCGATTCATCTTTCTTATTAATGTGATATTTTATGTTCTCATTTGATAAAATTTAACTCAAAACTATATAATTAATTTTAAATACACGTTTTCATAAAATTCACATTTCATAACTACATATTTGATTAATTTTTATCAAAATTTACTAAAAGATTGAATTTTAACCATGAAAAAAGGGACAAAAGAAAACTAGAACGTATTAATTGTTTGCATACACATCACTATATCAGACCATTCATTCATACTTCATTAAAAATTGTCCCGACTCATAGAGACGTGATTGAATAATCTTTAACGTATCTCTCAGTTTGATTAATTATTATATATCATTGAAGTTAACATAACAAACGCATTAATTTTTTATTTTTATGTCCTATAAATGTGAGAACTGAGAAATGACAGCAAATGAAAATATTGGTAAAAATGAAATGAAATATATTCATTACAATTCATAAAGATAGATTTATTTCGATTTTCACTCTGATTAAAAAATGAATAAATATATTCACACCGTAAATTTTATTACCTACACCACGTTTTAATTAAAATGAATATTCCTAAATTTTGACAGTAAATGAAAATATTGTTAAAAATGAAATGAAATATATTCATTACGTTCCATAAAGATAGATTTATTTTTATTTTCACTCATATTTATTTCTATTTTCACTCAGATTAAAAAATGAATAAATATATTCACACCGTAAATTTTATTACCTACACCACGTTTTAATTACAATGAATATTCCTAAGTTTTTCTTATTTTACATTTATGTTCTCAATTTTTTTAATTTCGGTAGGGGGAATATTAGAAAACTATCTATTTTCTTAACAAAAAATGTGGTCTACAACACGCGAAAGGGAAGAAAAAAATCTGTCTTTATGCAATGAAACGAGTACAAGTGATCAAATTAAATTCTTGCAACGTTCTCACCTTAGGTAAAATGAAGTTGGATGAAAAGCAACAAATTCTAATTAATATACTTACTAAATTTTAACTAGAATCTAAACGAACAGAAAAAAGATAGCCAAGAACGCATTGCATCACACCGTTTCTCGAGCATTCAAAAGGAAAATAATATTATGGTCATAATAATAATATAATGAAAATGCAATTACCGTTGAATCGCCTCGTATTTATCAAACATTGTGTACATCTTTACATCTTGCAGGTGACTCCAATGACATAATGTAGCGACCAAGAATTTTTACGCGATTAATAATTATTTTAATAGAAAATCGTGTCGCTACTATTTCACCCATTTTTATTAAGTTAACGCCACGACGTATTCGTATAGCCAAATCAAGAAATAATCGAGATCGTTCGATTTTAAATTAAATTCCGAATTTCTAAAAATATTTCCATTCTCTTGATTTAAAGTATATTAAGTCTAAGTACTTAATTCAATGTTATCCCAATATTTATTTATACAAAAATTATTTTTATTATTGAAATTAAGAAAATATATGCAAGCATGAGAGGTTCCATTATATATAATAATTATGAGAATCTTAATTTAATAAATATGGAAAAGTATATGAATGGTTGATAGACTCCATTATATGTAATCATGAAGAGCATAATATTTGTATAAATATGGAAAAGTATATGAATGAATTATATACTCCATTATATATAAACATGAAGAGCATAATATTTGTATAAATATGGAAAAATATATGAATGATTGATAAGACTCCATTATATGTAATCATGAAGAGCATAATAATTGTATAAATATGGAAAAGTATATGAATGATTGATAGACTCCATTATATATAATCATGAAGAGCATATTATTTGTATAAATATGGAAAAGTATATGAATGGTGCTTTACTTTAAGAAAATGATGTGTTAAAATTAATAGAATTGAATGATTATGTTTACAATATGCCAACTTTATACATCTATTTAAACCCATCTCTTTTACACACAACTCTACACATATACACTTATTTCCAATCTCTTGACAAAATCCACAAGTAAGAGAAATTCAAGGTGGTCAAGAAAGTTTTGGTCCATTTACTACTACACTTCATTTTAATCTTTTAAAAGGTAAGTATATCTTATGTTTTTATGAAAAGTAAGTATGTTTTTATGAAAGGTAAATACACCTTATGTTTTTATGAAAAGTAAGTATGTTTTTATGAAAGGTAAATACACCTTATGTTTTTATGAAAAGTAAGTATGTTTTTATGACAAGTAAGTATATCTTATGTTTTTATGAAAAGTAAGTATGTTTTTATGAAAGGTAAATACACCTTATGTTTTTATGAAAAGTAAGTGTGTTTTTATGACAAGTAAGTATATCTTATGTTTTTATGAAAAGTAAGTATGTTTTTATGAAAGGTAAATACACCTTATGTTTTTATGAAAAGTAAGTGTGTTTTTATGACAAGTAAGTATATCTTATGTTTTTATGAAAAGTAAGTATGTTTTTATGAAAGGTAAATACACCTTATGTTTTTATGAAAAGTAAGTATGTTTTTATGACAAGTAAGTATATCTTATGTTTTTATGAAAAGTAAGTATGTTTTTATGAAAGGTAAATACACCTTATGTTTTTATGAAAAGTAAGTATGTTTTTATGACAAGTAAGTATATCTTATGTTTTTATGAAAATGTTTGGATCATTGCTATGAAATCAATCTCACAAGATTGTTATGGGTTCCATATGATATGTTTATGATTATGCTACGGGGACTGGAGTTTAGTAGCGCTACACATAAGAATTCTTGCCATTTAAGTTCGGTAAAATTCTTGTGTCTCCCTATGTTTATGAGTATTTCGATCCTATCCTATGTTATGATGAAAATGATCCATATGCTTTCAAAAGAAAATTTATGCTTGGTATACTTACTGGGATTTTATAAATCTCACTCCACGATATTTACCATTTTCAGATAATTGAAGGTTCGAGGCGGTCAACATGGAAGTGGCAAAAGTGGTTAAGATTGATGAGATAATTATGTTGAACTTCATGTAAGAAAATTATGTTCTATTTTTATTCACAAATAAAATTATGGGATTCTAATTATTCTTTTGAATAATTTTACATTACTATTTAAGTCTCGATAATATGATATGAGTCACTTTTAGTGGCACTCGAATGGAAGAGAATTCGGGTCGTCACAGTTGGTATCAGAGCAAAGAGTTTTAAAAACGATTCTGTAGATTTTTGAAATTTTATTTCTTTAAAAAAAAAAAAAAAAAAAAAAATCACTATTCACGTGAACAGTAAAACGACGTGCTATTCATGATGAACAGTGAACGAAATCACTATTCATTATAAAAAAAAAAGTTGAATTTTCACATGTCAAGTATGGTTATGATTTTGAAAAGCATGATGAAATTTGATGTGCGAATTTCAAGGACAAAATTCATTTTAAGCAAGAGAGTTTGTAATGTCCTGAAAATTTTATGGAATATAATTAGTTAGTGATATGATGTTTATATTGATGTCTTTGATAAATTTCTAGAAGTTCGGGGACTAAAGGAAAAATAAGATTTGACGATAAATTTTATTTGGGTTAAGTTATTAATTATTGATGGGGAGATAATTACTATATCGATATTGGATTTGTTTTGAAGATTGTGATTAATTAGGAATTATGATTCAAGAAAATGTTGATTTGGATACAACCACATTAAATTATTGTTGATTAAAGGAAAATAAGATTATATGAAATATTTTAACTCATCACTCTACTATGTCACTCTCCACGTATTGACTCCTCGAACCAGGTATGTTATATGCTTTGCAAGTCATTTACGATTTTATTAAGACATGTTAAGTATGAAATCTTCATATGTTATGAATCTTTATGTGTTACACATAATATACATGTCAAGTATGATATAAATTGATAGAAGACTCAATTTTTTTATTCTTTTCAATGTAGAATCATGAGACAGAGAGGATATTTATATGAATTTTGGTGCATATTAAGCTTAGTAAGATTGACTCAATTAGAAATTAAGTTGGGTTGTAACTTTTGCCCAAAATATATGGAATAATATATTAAACAAACAAAATTGATAATGAATTCGTACAATAATTTATCCCTTTATCACTACCTTTGTGTAAAAACAAGGGAAAAACTGTGGATGGTTATTAGTACTTCCTCTTCAAGTTTCAATTTTCGGTTCAATAATTTATCCCTTTATCACTACCTTTGCTTAAAAGCAAGGAAAAACTGTGGATGATTATTGGTACCACTCTTCAAGTTTCAATTCTGAAAAAAAAAAAAAAAAAAATCAGAAAGAAAAGAAAGAAAGAGAACGGGTGTTGAGCATAATGGGAATAATATGACTTAAGAATGATTTTCAAAATAATTGTTGTCCTCGAGTTTAGAAATGATAAACCTTAAATGGACTTTGCATAATTGATTTTAGACATGACATTAAGTATGAGAAGTCAACAGAAATGATTAGAAATATGTTCAGATTATCTATCATTTAGATTTAATGAGAAATAGCGAGCCAATTTTATGAATTTTTATGAGATGTTAAGATTATAAGTGATATGATTTTAATGAGACTTTTATGAGAAGCATTATGAAGTTAGAGATTTAAAGATTTGGTTATTGGGAATTAAGTAATGGATATTATGTTGAGTAAGTGAATTATGCCTCTATATTGAAGAGAAATTTATTATGAACTTTGGCCTTGTGATTAAATTTTGGGAATATGATTTATGACTTATAAATATAAGTATGAGTAATCTTTTGAGCCAATTAAGGTATTGAAGGAAGTGATATTGTGATATTGACGACTATGATTTGAAATTTCTATGTTGAGGAATTATGAATTGATTTTCTGGAATATTTTTTTATGATATTGAAGTTTGATGAAATTGTGGTCAATTTTTAGATCGTTCTGATCAAATGTGGAATTATTTATTATTGTGAGTTATGAAGTATGCTTATGGTTTGGGATAAGTCCAAATTACAAGGGAGACTTTGTCCAGAATTTTATCATTTGGAATTAAGAGCATGATATGATAAGCATCCACTAAAGGAATTAAGGTTAGACATGCAAGTTCATTTACATCACAAACGAGATTTAGTAGATGATAGCAGAGATTTTATTATTTTCTCATAAGGAGAACATACAAAGAGTCACACTGGAAAAGAAATACATGAAACACGCAAAATCAAAAGAAAGCAACATGGGAAATTCCTCAAATTGAGAGATGTGTTTCCGGAGTAGCCGTATCCTACCACCTCTGACCTTTTGAGGAAATAAAGAAACCTTCAAAGAGGTGTGTTTCGAGAGTAAGAATACTCCGTAATCTACCACCTGGAACCTTTGAGGTACACACAAGATTTAAACATTAAGGAAATCCTAGGAAATTAGAGGGGTGTCTCGAGAGTAAGAATACTCCGTACTCTACCCCCACCTATTCTAAGATTCATAAAGTTAAGTTTACATTAACCGGACTCCATTTTCGCTTGATTCCCCTTCCTTGCGACCAATCTATCTTAACCCCTGCTGGATCTTGTATTGAGATATATGACTGCAGCTTATCCAGTAGTTCATCAATAGTAGGAGCAGAAATAAGGAGCCTTCTGGAAAATGGAGAGATGAATCCCTGTTCCACAGCATAATCAAGAAAGGTTAACAAGCCATCAAAGAAATTGTTAACATTCAGAAGCCCAATAGGCTTAGTATGGAGATCTAGTTGAGCCCACGAGGTAATGTTAAAGATTTCTTCTAAGGTACCAAAACCTCCGGGTAGGGCTATAAAGGCATCAGAACCATATAGCATACAAGTTATGCGTTCATGGATGGATAATGTTTGAACTTCATGCCCTCGTGTTTTGCCTGCAACATCTACCAAAGGGACAGGTATGACACCGATTACTTTTGATTTCTCTGCAAGAGCAGATTGGGAAACACAACCCATTAGACCACTGCTACCACCCCCATACACAAGAGTGATACCTTTTTCCCCCAGTTTCTTTCCAAGATCTACGGCCGCTTCTAGATAACTGAAGCCTTTCCCCACTTTTGATCCACAAAATACACAAATAGTTTTGATCTGTCGAAGTTTTGGTGCTTCCATCTTTGATAGTATAGAAGAGAAAACTTACGAAGAAGATGTGATTTTGGGATGCCTGAACTATGAAATATGTTTGGCTATTTAAAGCCGAAAAAATTTACTGTTTTTGATTGATTATGAAAAAGTAAAGATTTACTTTTGACAAAATCGGCCAACTTTTGACTGTTTTACCAAAGATATCACCTTTCGGTGATTTATTTCCAGCTTTATCAAAACTCGAGAAAGGAAAATATATTTTATTTCCAAAACGCGTGAAAGAAAACAGCAAAATATTTTAAATGTGTATCAAGAGATTTACCTTATATCATTGTTGAACTGCCAGAAGCCTCATTTTGTAAAACAGACTGGCAAACAGGATCTTTTGCTATTATATTTTGGAGACTATAACGATTTTTGTCCTCGTTAAACTGAGCGTATAAGGAGAGAAGTTCACGTTGCACATAACCACTTGGGTGCGTCTCAAGAGTCAGTCGAATATCATCCAAAGACTCCTTACTCAGTCCACCCTTTATGAATTTGATTTTATCATCCCGATTAGTAGAAGAATATCCTACTGTTTTGCAACGAGTATCACAGTTCCAACGAGCACATTTGTAGCAACCATTCAGCCTTTTTGCTCTTCGTTTCTTTGCGAAGGTGCTTTTGCCTAAACCAGGCATGTGCTTTGGAAATGTCATAGGTAATTCACCAGATAGTCGAACCTTTGCTTCGATCAACCAGCGAACATCTTCTGAAACACCATGAGCCATCAGCAACCTCAATCTTTCGAGTCTTATTCGATAAATTTTCCTCAGATCATTCATTGGAAGACTGGAATAATACTTGCGAATGTTTGTAAGAATGATATCCATGTTTTTGATGGATCTAACCTCTTCCCAGCATGAACTATTTAAAAGCATTAAGGATCGGAGGGAATCCGCGTGATATTGATTCCAGCAAGAAAGCGCGGAATAGAATAATGGAAAAGAGGGAACAAGAGTTTATGCGCCGTTTACTTTCTTGATAAAAGGAAGATTTGATGATGACGGGATTTGAGATATGGAATATTTTCTTGGATTTTGGGTACTGATATTTTGATATAATAATCAAGGTATAGAAATAATACGGGGATACGTGAAAGTGAAATAAGGACTGTATTGAATCAGGATTAATAAGTTTGTGCAAGTGAAAGGAATACCTTACGGGAAATGTTATGATATTTGAGTTAAAAATTTTAATTATTTGGGAGATATTTGTTTATTGAATTTTGCAGAAATTTTGGGTTACAAATATTGGAAAGATAAACTGATGATTATGTTGATATGTGAATAACATGTTTGGGTATATTACATAGAGAATATTCAGGTAATCGTTTTAATTATTTTGGGATATTTGGTGATAAGAAGAAATGACAAATTATTATGGTATGATATGTTAGTAAAGATTTATTGAAATTTTAGAGATATTAATACGAATATTTGAGGTCACATGATACGATGATAAATGACAAGTTACATGAATACTACAAGATATGATGAAATATCACATACGATTGGGAATTTTCATTTTGATTCAGAAGAATTTATGAGTAGACATATGTCTATTATTGATAGAAAAGTCCATGTCTTAAGAAAATAAATTGATGCATTTAGTCAAAGTCCAGTGGGTTAAATATGGTTGGGTTAAATATGGTAGCGATGATGCTACATAAGAAGAAGAAGAAGAGATTCTGATTAAGTGTTCAGAAATCATAAAATCAAGTAAGATTAATTTCGAGGACGAAATTATTTTAAGGGGGTAAGTTTGTAGCGACCAAGAATTTTTACGCGATTAATAATTATTTTAATAGAAAATCGTGTCGCTACTATTTCACCCATTTTTATTAAGTTAACGCCACGACGTATTCGTATAGCCAAATCAAGAAATAATCGAGATCGTTCGATTTTAAATTAAATTCCGAATTTCTAAAAATATTTCCATTCTCTTGATTTAAAGTATATTAAGTCTAAGTACTTAATTCAATGTTATCCCAATATTTATTTATACAAAAATTATTTTTATTATTGAAATTAAGAAAATATATGCAAGCATGAGAGGTTCCATTATATATAATAATTATGAGAATCTTAATTTAATAAATATGGAAAAGTATATGAATGGTTGATAGACTCCATTATATGTAATCATGAAGAGCATAATATTTGTATAAATATGGAAAAGTATATGAATGAATTATATACTCCATTATATATAAACATGAAGAGCATAATATTTGTATAAATATGGAAAAGTATATGAATGATTGATAAGACTCCATTATATGTAATCATGAAGAGCATAATATTTGTATAAATATGGAAAAGTATATGAATGATTTATATACTCCATTATATATAATCATGAAGAGCATAATAATTGTATAAATATGGAAAAGTATATGAATGATTGATAGACTCCATTATATATAATCATGAAGAGCATATTATTTGTATAAATATGGAAAAGTATATGAATGGTGCTTTACTTTAAGAAAATGATGTGTTAAAATTAATAGAATTGAATGATTATGTTTACAATATGCCAACTTTATACATCTATTTAAACCCATCTCTTTTACACACAACTCTACACATATACACTTATTTCCAATCTCTTGACAAAATCCACAAGTAAGAGAAATTCAAGGTGGTCAAGAAAGTTTTGGTCCATTTACTACTACACTTCATTTTAATCTTTTAAAAGGTAAGTATATCTTATGTTTTTATGAAAAGTAAGTATGTTTTTATGAAAGGTAAATACACCTTATGTTTTTATGAAAAGTAAGTATGTTTTTATGAAAGGTAAATACACCTTATGTTTTTATGAAAAGTAAGTATGTTTTTATGACAAGTAAGTATATCTTATGTTTTTATGAAAAGTAAGTATGTTTTTATGAAAGGTAAATACACCTTATGTTTTTATGAAAAGTAAGTGTGTTTTTATGACAAGTAAGTATATCTTATGTTTTTATGAAAAGTAAGTATGTTTTTATGAAAGGTAAATACACCTTATGTTTTTATGAAAAGTAAGTGTGTTTTTATGACAAGTAAGTATATCTTATGTTTTTATGAAAAGTAAGTATGTTTTTATGAAAGGTAAATACACCTTATGTTTTTATGAAAAGTAAGTATGTTTTTATGACAAGTAAGTATATCTTATGTTTTTATGAAAAGTAAGTATGTTTTTATGAAAGGTAAATACACCTTATGTTTTTATGAAAAGTAAGTATGTTTTTATGACAAGTAAGTATATCTTATGTTTTTATGAAAATGTTTGGATCATTGCTATGAAATCAATCTCACAAGATTGTTATGGGTTCCATATGATATGTTTATGATTATGCTACGGGGACTGGAGTTTAGTAGCGCTACACATAAGAATTCTTGCCATTTAAGTTCGGTAAAATTCTTGTGTCTCCCTATGTTTATGAGTATTTCGATCCTATCCTATGTTATGATGAAAATGATCCATATGCTTTCAAAAGAAAATTTATGCTTGGTATACTTACTGGGATTTTATAAATCTCACTCCACGATATTTACCATTTTCAGATAATTGAAGGTTCGAGGCGGTCAACATGGAAGTGGCAAAAGTGGTTAAGATTGATGAGATAATTATGTTGAACTTTATGTAAGAAAATTATGTTCTATTTTTATTCACAAATAAAATTATGGGATTCTAATTATTCTTTTGAATAATTTTACATTACTATTTAAGTCTCGATAATATGATATGAGTCACTTTTAGTGGCACTCGAATGGAAGAGAATTCGGGTCGTCACACATAATACATGAGATGAGACTAGCAACTATCACCATTTTTAGTATAAAAAATCACATTTCAGTTCAAGCGAATAAACACCATTAGCATTGGCAAGAATCCACATAAGAGCACAAAAAAGGCTTGCCTGGAATCATAGTTAACACGGGGTTCTTTCCTGAGAGTCGGACCATAACATTAGAGTTGAGAGAAGTGCCATTGTAGCAGTTTCAACTCGTAGGCGGTGTGGGCCAAGACCAACAGCTGTTGCGCCGGCCTCCACAATGTCATTCAACTCTTTCTTAGTGAAGTCTGATGAAGATGAATTTAATTCAGAATATTGTCAAATACTTCACATTTTTTAAAACGCACATGTAAACAATTAGTTGAGATGTAATCTCATTTTACATTTTGTGTTGTCAAAGACAGAAATACTCAAAAATAACATGCTACAAGATACCAGAACAAAATATAAAATTAATTTTGCAAACTCCAAACATTCTGAATAGTGCATGAAAAAATTTCGAAGTTCTGGCTAAAGCAGCTTCATTACTTTATAGTTTATTGTCATCTATTTTTTGGGTGTCAATAATGCAACAGTTTGTTGAGCTAATCAGAGTATAACAGTTTTAAATAAAAAATAATATATAAAACAAAAACTATCTTTAGATATTAAGAAAATGTAGTATTCCCTGCGTCTCGTGAAGATAGGCTTGCTCCTATTTTCACATAGATTAAGAAAATGTCAATTAATGTAGTTGGAAACATAAATTTTTATTACATTTTACTAATATATCCCTACATTAAATAACGTAATAAATATGATTATTTTATATTTGTTGATAATAATGGATATTAAATAAGGGCATATTAGAAAACTTAAAAATATGTTGACTTTTTAATAAGGAAAGTGGCCTATAATTTGGGACGGACAAATAAGGAATACAAGCCTATTTTCACTGGACGGAGGGAGTATATTACTTTAGTAGCTTGGCGTGGCTTTGATCACATAGTTCATTTCTTACTTGTCAAATAGACAACAGGATCATATCGGGGGATATACATAGAGTAACGACTACTAACCTCCTTCTGGTCCTATTATCATTACTCCAGCCTGTTCTTTTTGTAATGAATTCAAAGTACTAAATACTGAAGTACCCTCTGCTACTGCCACAAAAGATAATTTTGACTGAGCAACCTAGACAATAAAGAAAATAAGATAGAGAAAAAATATATAGTATATAAATGTCACTCATAACAGAAGAGAAAAGGTGACCTCTGAAAATTTGCAATTCTTTCTTAGGGCAGAAGCATACTCAAGGTATTGATATGGAATATAAATAGCATAGGAAATGAAAGAAAAGAATAAACAACGAAAGCAACTTTCAAACATAAAAATGATGGTCAGATATGCGACAAACTTTGGATCTTAAGAGTGAGAAAGGTCATTTATTAACTTACAATAGGTAGAAGCCCGCCAACTTCTATAGGAGGCTCCAAAATCATTTGATGTAAACGCTGGCCTATATCAAAGGTTAGCATTCAAATAAAAATCAAAATGGAATACTTTTAATTGCAGTGATGAAATCAACTGGTTCAATGTGAGAAGATGTAAACATAAATATGATGGACCAGTAATTACATTGTTTAGATGAAGCTAGAATAACTCGTTGTAGTCTGTTGACCCGGTTTTCTGATATTGAATGAGATCGCTCAGTCAATAAAGGTGTTACACTACTGGCTCCCAACTCCTGGGGTGCAAAAAAAATGGAGACCAAAATTGAATTTAAATTGAAGGTTAAAAAAGAGGATAACACAAATACATTAGAAATGCAAAAGTACCGTGCATTTCTCAACAAGCCAATCAGCTCGGCCTCCCTTCAGAGTGCCTAAAAAAGAACAAGTTATATATGTCGTGCAAGCTCAGTGAGCAGGAAAAACTGCTTGATGAGATTACTGAAACTAAAAACTCACCAAAAGCAGCAAAAACATGCCACTGTGTGGTCTGTGGAGATACTAATTTTGGGTTCTCCAATGCTTCAAATTTCACTCCTGTGCGATCAATCGCTCCTATGCGCCCTTCAACTAAACTTCCCTTTCCATTAAATAGCTGTACCCTTGCAAATCAAAGCTCGTGACGAATAAGATGTACCAAAAATTTTAGATCAGCATATGATAATGCAGTAGAAACATTTCAATCATTAAAACAAAATGCTTGACTCTGATAATTTTACCACTTGGATTTATTTCGACTAACAGCGGAGCATTGACCCCACCCCCCAGGAGCAAAGTTTCATTATACACCTTCATACATATTTTGAAGAAGAAAATGGATTTAATAGGATGTCAAAATCTTTTAACTGTTTTCTTCTCTCTCGCATATTTCAACCAAAGCCCCATGTAATTTTTTGGATAATATTGTATTTCTATAATCTTTTGCATTAATTTGTTGGCTTATGTTAAGACTTCAGCCTCGCCTCACGGTTGCAAAGCACCTCAATATCCAATTTAATGTTTCTAAAGCTGACAAAGAGAAACCACGGAAACTATCATTGTCTCTTCCATTGCATTCATTTCTATGAAATTTTTTGCGCCTCAGCCTTCTAAATTAAAAATAATTTCAGCTTCTACTTGGAGGGGAGCACATTGAATATTTAAGCATATGAGTGTTTTTAACATATAAATGATGATATATTTGTAAGTGAGAGTTCAAATCCCATAGTGAAAAATCAAAGGAAGTAACAACACTAGAAATCACAAGTTAAGCGGAGTAAATCCTTTAAATTAAAATCAATTAAAAAAAGTGACATACCTATCGTCGATGTTTAACCGTAGAACTTTGGTCATGTGCCAGAATTCATCTCCTTCCACACGCACAACACCACCCTGCACGTTAACACAAACACTTCAATAAAACTTCCCTGACAAAAAACCGTGTTTTTGTGCATTTCTGTGTTTACACACACGCACACACACACACACAAATGTACCTTGGAAGGAGGGAATGTTTCAGAGAAGAAGCGAGGGAGGCCACCGCGGGACTGGTTGTAACCTGATGACGATGATGAAAATGGCCGGAATTTTAAAGAACTTTTTTGCAAATGAAACGGTGAGCGATTCAGTATGGCGATCATACGAGGGCCATAGATTAGGGTTTGCATCGGGAACTCTCTTATTTCGACGGCGGTTGGGGAAACTAGCCGGTAAAATTTGGAAGGGGCTTTTTCTGGGCGGAGTGTCCCCTCTGTTTCTTTTTTTCTACAATTCTCTGCACTTAAGCTGGGAGTAATCGGATCTTTTAAACAACATAATTTTGGTGATTGATTGATTTATTTATTTATTATTTTTCTCAAACTTATTTTCATTTATACATTACTATGGCATACATTTCATCCATTCATGATATTGAGTCCCTGGTTGACCTCCATTTTTTCAAAACAAAATTTATTTAACAATTGATCTCAACCATTCATATTGGTCAAGTCCATCATTTTTAACTTTTCATATATTTTTTAAACACATATTCTCTCAAAAATACTATTCAAAACCACATTATATACAAAATAAATAGGGGCCAAACAAGGGCTGATTTATATGAAACATCAAAATCTGTCGGAGGTGTCGTTGTTTTACTGTTTTCGTATTGTTTTCAGTTCAAAAATATTGAAAATTTGTTTATTTGCTCATTTTCAAAAACATATTTTCAAAACAAACAAGAATTTTACAAAGGAAACTCAAAACGATTTTTTGGCATTTCTGTGTTTTTAGTTTGAAGAAATGAGAACACTCAAAACGTGGAAAATAAGTCAATTTTTCCATAAATTATATTCAAGTCTCCAACTTTTCCCGTCTCTTCATCTTCTTTCCAGACCACCACCATCTCTATCATGCCTCCCATCGTCGCAACCACCACCTTGACGTGGTCTCCGATTCACGATGAGGGTCCTTGGTTAGTGGTTCTTGTAATGCGATTCATCTTCATTTGGTTTTTATAATACGAACACAGAAATTTACGTGATTCGACAACTTGTCTATGTCTACGGATTCTCGTCAAAGCTTTTTACTATATGTTTAATTGTTACAAATAAATAGACTTTCACTCACCAATCTAATCCCACAAACCACAGAAAAATACTAATAAAGAGCTTCTATCCAATCTAAGATGTTTCCTTGTTGGAGAATAATCAAAATAAGGAAAGAAAATCTAGAAAATCTCGCCTAAGTGCTTCAACCCTAATTTTTTTTTTTATTTCTTATTTCTCAACCTATATTCAAAAAACCCTAATGAACTCTTCAACATCGACCAAAACCCAATAATTTGGGTCAATATTTCAACAATCTCTACCTTGACACAAATTATTTCAAGCCAAAAATCAAATCAACCATTGGGTAATAGACAAACATTTTCCACTTTGACGATCTCATATTCCACCATATGAGTATAACCATTTATAATTATCAATGAAACTCGAGCTTTTCATAGGCCCATGTCGAACATAAATTACTGAAATTTAGGGTACAACTCCCATGTTTGGTTCTCCTTGAAATCTCATCAGTCATCGACATAAATTAAACTACATACCTCGTATATTTACCAAACCAATGCTGTATGTGAACACATGTACCAGCGACAACAAGAGCATTTCCTCTATCATGGTAACTAACGTCATGCCATGAGGATGTTCTATCTTACTTAGAGTTCATCATCACCACCCTTCACCAGGAGAGTCGCATTGTCCTTCGAATAGTTAGTCGAGTCTGCTCCACCTTTTAGATAATTTCTTCTCAAGTACCCCAATTGACCACAGTTCCAACACGTCACTTTCTTCTTCATGGAGTTCCCCATCTTCTATTTTTCAGTAATAGGCAAATTATTATGATTAATTATCGCCTCCACCTAATCTCCGTACTTCAGAAATCAACTTATTTGTAATTTTAGCAAAATTCACCGTTTCTTTCCCATACATCAAAATTGGCTTAATGTGCTTAAACGTGGATGGAAGAGACCAGATGAGTCTTAATGATTTATCCTCATATTCAATTTTAACTCCAATAGATTCAAGCTTAGAAACAATTCTATTAAGCACGATAATATGGTCGGAGATTTTTGTACCTACGCTCATTCTCAATGAATGAAACTATTCCTTCAGATACAAGCGATTTGACAAGTTCTTCGTCTGATATAACTCTTCCAGTTTTTCCCAAAGTTCCTTAGCAGCAGTTATTCCATGAATATTCGCAAGAACATTCTTGGTCAAACAAAGTCGTATTGTACTAGCAGCTTTTAAATCCAAATCTTCCAAATTTTCATCACTTTTGCTGGATTTAGTTTCTTTTTTTTCTCTCCGGTTGAATTTCCCTTCAAAGTTTGTGCTGACCCACTTGAATCAAAACTTTCTCGACTTGTACTTTCCACAAGCCAAACTTAATCTTCCCATCAACTTTCTTCACGTCGTACTTGACAGACATATTTTCTTTTGCACCAAATTATTTGAAGTACCAGATGCTTTAATACCACTTGTTGGGAATTAAATGCAGATTCTCTCTCCTTTAACTCACAATATGTTTTTGATGTTCAAGAAATAATAATAAACAAACCATAAAATAAATACGAATACAAAAATTTATGTGGTTCGGCAACTTGTCTACGTTTAAGGACCCTAGCCAAATTTTTTCACTATATATTAAATTATTACAAATATATAGACTTTCACTCACCCACTCAATCCTATAGACTACGAAAAAAATACTAATAAAGAGCTACTATCTAACAACAAGTTTCTACCATTTGAATTATCTTAAAAGAGTTCCCAAGAAACTACAAAGACAAAGCTCACTAATTTTCTTTCTATTTGGTCACAATATGGCACTCTCTAATGTAGTGTTTGATTGGGGAGTGAAAAATGAGGTGAAATTCCAATTCCATGGAATTCAAATTCTTATACCCCCAAAGAATTCAGGTAGCGTTTGATGCAATTTCAATTCCAAGGAAAATACATTTTCCATATTCTAATTAAACACACTTTTGAATTCTATGGAATTTGAATTTTAACCACTCAAAAAAAGGCAACAATTTTCCTTGAATTCCATGGAATTGAATTCTTTGGGGATATGAGAATCTGGATTCCATGAAATTGAAATTTCACCTCATTTTCCACTCCCTGATCAAACACTACCTCAATTCCATGGAATTCAAGGGAAATTTGGCCTTTTTGTGAGTGAGTGAGTGGAATTCAAATTCCATGGAATTCAAAAATATGTTTGATTGGAATATGAAAAATTTGGGTGTAAAATGTATTTTGAATTCCATGGAATTGAATTCTTTGGGGATATGAGAATTTGAATTCCATGAAATTGAAATTTCACCTCATTTTCCACTCCCTGATCAAACACTACCCCAATTCTATGGAATTCAAGGAAAATTTGGCCTTTTTGTGAGTGGGTGGAATTCAACAGTGTGTTTGATTGGAATATGAAAATTTTGGGTGGAAAATGCATTTTCCATGTAATTGAAATTGCTATCAAACACTACCTAAGAGTACAATTAATTGACTTCTCAACACACATATTTATAGATAAAGAAAATCATAAAAAGTGTATAACTTGGACCTAAAGATGTTTCCTTGTTGAAGAAGAATAATCAAAATAAGGAAAGAAAATCTCAGAAATCTCGCTTAAGCGCTTCAACCCTAATTTTTCTTTTTTAATTTCTTATTTGTTATCCTATCTTCAAAAAATCCTAATGTGCTCTTCAAAATCGACATAAACCCAATAAATTGGGTCAATATCCCAACACATGGCCAAAAGTCAGGCCCTTTGTTGAGCCTATTGAGGCGTTTTTTGGGCTAGAATATCGTGATTTGTTTAACTGTAAACTCCCATCAACTTCGGTCTTGTGGGCTGTTGAATGTCTATTTCTTTGATTTGCTGTAATGGTTATCATCACCCCGTCTGTAATGGTATCAGAGCCATGTTGTTCTCTTACTCATATCAGGATTATTTATGTTACTTAGCAACTAGAAGAAATTAAGGAAGAACACTCTTCAGTCATGTCTTCAAATCCTTTTTCATTATCAAAATCTCCTTCTACTTCTTCTTCTTCGTCGACTTCTTTTAGAAAATCTGATGCATCAAAAATGGACTATCTATATGAGATATCCTATCTTTCAGAATCTGATAAAGTTCCACTCACAGATCTACCCCTCATAAATCCATATCTTCCATATACAAAACCTCGTCAGTCCATAACCAAAACTGTTCGCAGTATTATTTCCCCTCAAAAATCCCAAGTCAAAGAATTTGTTCAAGCCTCAAAATTTGATCAGCACTTTCTGCCTGCAACAGAAAAAGAACAATTTGTTACTCTTGAATTACCCGCCCATCTACCAAAAGTTTGGCTATCTGAAGGATACACTCATCTCCATTTTGGAGCTGTCCGATTTGCTTTAACCCTTCATGGAAGAAAAGGACTTCCTACAGTTTCAAGAATTGCTTTATTAGACACTCGATTCTCTGAGTATCAACATGCCTGCATAGGAACTGTCGAAACTACCCTTAATGCTGGAACTGTTCTTGTTACTATGTTTCCAAATTTCAATATGCCTATTTCTGATCCACAATTACTCTCAGCCTTGAAAGTTCAAATCCAAATTGTTGGAGCTGTTCCAACATCCCTCACATATGCAGCCACTCTTCACTATCAAATGGTGTACAGAATCCAAAATCATTCTCTGGATTTTGCCCAATCTCAAGGGACAGATGATGCTTTACTTCTTCATGTAGAGTCGGATCATGTTCCCAGTTGTACATATGTGCCTAGACAACTTCCACGATCAGAATTGGTTAAGCTCATCCCAGAAACATGGGTTACAAGTTATGAACAAGCTCACAAGGGAAACAAAACCTCCTCTTCAATACAATCCACTGAACCTTTTTTCAGAAAAAAGTCTAATGGAGATATTGAGATTGCATTCAAAAGAGAGACAACTGAAAACAAACCTCCCTGCTTCCATACACAATTCATGTATACTCAGGAAAAAATTCCAATCTATGCCTTTGATGCAAATGGAAGGCCAGTTTATAACAAAGCAGATAACACTGGACATATCTTTTGGGATGTTTGCAATTGTTCCAGTTGCCTTGAAGCAGATCTTGAAGAAAAAGATTCTCCCCGACAAAGAAGGAAGTCTAAGAAAAACAGTCAGAGAAGACTACATAAAGCCTTCTACAACAATAATCCAGGAGTTGGATTACTTGGAGAACCATCGGGAAAATTTGACTACTATGTCAAATATACACCACCTCCCACAAATGATGATCCAATTGTTCCTACTGGATGGGATGATGACGATGACGATGATTGCAGCAATTATCATAAAAAATGGGATTGGGATAATAATCCTCCCCCATCTTCAATATCCATGTTTCATCCCCCAACTAGAGAAGATTTTCCTCCTTTGGAGACATTTGAAAAGGATCATTCCACTCATTCATGGAAGATCAAAAATCCAAACATCAGGAAGTCAGATGGATCAGTGCAACAACTCTCAGCAGCAGAAACCACTTTGAACTGGCAGTCAGAGAATGCAACACAACAAAATGCCCTGTTAAAAAGGATTGACCAAAGTCAACAGAGGATTGAACAGACTCTTCAGCATCAAACTCAAATTCTTCTCACACCCCTCCAAGCCTGTAAACAAAGAATTGAAATTCTCCATGCAGACATAATGTCTCGTTTACAAAACCAACTACCTTTTGATATTCAAGAGAAAGAAATCAGAAGTCTAAAAACTCAGCTTGCATCTCTTGAGTCAAATTCGTTGATCCCTCCATCAACACCATATTACCCATCCTCATCTTCAACCTTTCAAATCTCTCAAACAGGACCTTTGATTTCCTCCACTTATGAAGGATCTACATCAACCCTTTTCACACCTGAAGAATGGGAACAAAAGAAAAAAGCTTCTATGCCTCCTAAAAAGACCAGAGTTATCCAACGAACAAAACCTTTATCCATACAAGAAAATCCATCCGAAAAACAACCCCAAATGATGATAAAGAATCCCATTTCCACATTCCTCCAACAAGCCCATACTCTTCCTATCCATACTGCCACCAACACCTTTGAAACTACCGAAACCTCTGAGTCTGAGTCTTCTCAATCTCTTGAAGAAACATCTAGTGAGTCTGAAGATAATGTTCCACCCCTCTATATGGCTGACCAGGAACAGACAAGTCAATCCCAAACAGGTCAAACTCAAAGAACAAATGATCCTATTATTGAAGAAACTGAAGTTATTGATGAGGAGATGGAATCCCATACGACTAATCATTATCATTCTACAAATGGTGCTATTCCTCCAAAGTTTACATTTGATGATATCCCTCCTCCACAGTGGAAATATAGGATGCAAGAAATGAAAGCCTGGTGCACTGCTGAACTCCTAAAGCCAAACATGACCCATACAAAGGTCATAAAAGCCTTTTTGGCAAGGATCACAGGATTTCTCAGAGATTGGTATGATTCAATGGGAGAATACAGACAACGCCAACTCACTCAGGAGACAAACACTACAGATGCATTTTTAAATGCATTATATTGGGAATTCTGTGGAAAATCTGATCATGACAAGGAAATTGCCAGAGAAGAATTCTTCAAATTAAAGTGTTGTTCCTATAATCCAAAAGATCTTGAAAAACATTTCAAGAACGCTGCTCAGAGATACTATCTCATTGGAGGACCAGATGATTCAAATATCAAACAGGCATACCTGGAGTCAATTCCACAACCTCTTGGGCAAGAAACACTAAGGACCATGGAGTTAAGAGGTCAACCTTTAAATGCCACTTCTTTTGGAGAACTTCATAATTGGATAATGAAAACACTGAAGAAGTTGTGCAACCAAAATGCTTTCCTCAAAGATATCAATGCAACTGGCAAAAAATTGGAAAAGGCTTGTGAAAAGCCTTATTTACAAATCAAGTGCGGCAGAAACATGAAAGATTGTGAATGCAGAGGAAAGAAAAAATTCCATAAAAGAAGATTAAGGCTTTCCCGAAGAGAAGCTTTTAATCCTTTTCGAAAAAAGAAAAGATTTTTCAGGAGGAAGTTCACAAAGAATAAAGAAAACAGGTGCTTCATCTGTCGAAAGAAGGGTCATTTTGCAAAAGCTTGTCCAAATAAGAAAAAGGACAAAATTCTTCATCAAATTTTCACAGCCACAAAGATTGATTATGATGATGAAGACCTTGAATCATTATTCTCTGAAGAAGATGAGCAAACTCAACAAACTGTCTTCACCATTGAATATGATTCTGATGAATCCAGCGACACAGAAGACACAGGAGAATGTTATGGCGTGCAACTTGTTAATACAGCCTTTTCATCCATATCAGTACCTATGATTGAGGTAAAAATTTTGACAGGAAAATATGAAAGGCCAATTACTGTTGCAGGACTGTTTGATACTGGTGCTGCATGCTCCATCTTGAACCCTACTATTCTCCCTGAGCATATGTGGCGAGATCACAAAAAGGTTTTTCAGGCAGCAAATGGAGAAAGTTTCTCAACAGAAATAATCAGCAAGCCTGTTAAAATCCAGTTTTTCCCTGAACTCAGTATTTCCCATAAATTAATAGGTTCATCTTTGCCTGGTAAAGATATTATCCTTGCATGGGATATTATTAAACAGTTATGGGATAAGAAAGTTTTTCCTCGTTCTAATGGTCTCAGGTTCAAGTCCTATTTCCAGCCATACATCCAAATGATATCCTATTTTTCCTACACCATTCCAAACATCACCGAAACACTTATCCGAGATTGTTGTGCAGAATCTCATTCTGAATTTCTTACTAAATGCACAAATCCCCTCTGGAAAAATTCACATTTCTTCATTTCTCTCCCTTTCAAGAAAAATGAAGATATTAACCCCACAAAAGCTAGCCATCTTGGAATGAATCCAGAACATCTTCAACTTGCTACCAAAGAACTTTCTCAATTGCAAAATGAAGGACTTATTGAACCAACAAATTCACAGTGGGCATGTCAAGCTTTCTATGTCAACAAAAGAAGTGAACAAGTTCGGGGGAAATTAAGACTTGTCATTGACTACAAGCCATTGAATGTCTTTCTTGCTGATGACAAATTTCCTCTTCCAGATCGAAAGACAATGTTTGCAAATTTGTCTCGCGCAAAGATCTTTTCAAAATTTGATCTTAAAGCAGGATTTTGGCAATTAGGAATCAGACCAGAAGAAAGGCACAAAACAGCTTTCTGTATTCCTAATCATCACTACCAGTGGACTGTTATGCCTTTTGGGTTAAAGACCGCTCCTTCACTCTTCCAGAAAGCAATGACAAAAATCTTTGATCCATTACTTGAAACAGCGTTGGTCTACATTGATGACATCTTATTATTCTCTAGAGATGAAGAATCTCATGGTCAATTGCTTTCAAAGTTCACAGATATTGTTAAACAACATGGTATTATGCTTTCCCAGAAGAAAATGGTGATTGGTGTTAGTGAAGCTGATTTCTTAGGAATGCATATTAAAGATGGTCAATATTCACTTCAACCTCATGTTGGTCAAGAACTTCTCAAATTTCCAGATGAAAATTTGTCAAAAAAGGAAGTTCAACAGTTCCTTGGAGTTGTAAATTATATGGCGGACTTCATTGATCATCTTTCCTCCATAATTAAACCACTCCAGCTCATACTCAAAAAAGATCCTCCTCCATGGTCATCCACTCAAACTCAGGCAGTCAAATCTATCAAACAAAAGGTGAAAGATCTCCCAGCCCTACAAATCCCTACGGATGGAAAACGTGTCCTTCAAACAGATGCAAGTGATTGTTTTTGGGCAGCTGTCTTACTTGAAGAGAAAGGAGGAAAAAGAAGAATCTGTGGATACAAAAGTGGATCATTCACTGAATCAGAAAAGCATTACCATTCCACTTTCAAAGAAATACTGGCGGTCAAAAGAGGAATTGAAAAATTCCAATTTCATCTTATTGGGCACAAATTCTTAGTGGAAATGGATATGTCAGCTTTTCCAAAAATGCTTTCCTTTAAAAGGAAACAAATCCCAAACTCTCAACTACTCAGATGGGCAGAATGGTTCTCAAACTTTGAATTTGAAGTCAAACATATCAAAGGAAAACACAACCTCCTACCAGATCTCCTTTCCAGACCAAAAGTTTCCCTCATATTACCTCCAAAACCAATTCCAGTTATCTACATGATGGATTCAAATCAATTTCCCTTCAACAACTCTACTCCTTTTCCTCCTGAACTCTATGAACTCATAAGATCCAAAACCCTCAAAACTAGATCAAAAGAACTCATGTTAAAATACCAGTCCCTTGTTATAAGACAAACCGGAATTGAAACACTCGGTGGTCTAGGATTTCATCCAGATTACCCCTTTTTCACCTTATTCCGTTTTGATCTCAGGCACCATGCAGTCAAATTTTCAAAAGAAACTCTTTGTTTTCTATGGTACCTTTTAGAAAATTGGCAAATCGGGATTTTATTTGATGTTCAAAGTACCCTCGAGCTTTTCACCCGTTATCAAAATGATTTGCGTTTTGACTATTTTGCAAAAAGGTTCTTTGAATGGTTTCACCCAATTTCACACTGGATTAAAATGTTCCAAGCCTTTTCTTTAAAATTTAAAGATCTCAAAACTTCTGCACGGAATGTTCATGTGATCTTAATTTTTCAAAGACAGGGTTATTTCACAGAATCACAGGTCTATACTCATTTCAGCAGTGTCAAGGAATATGCAGTTCAGCCTTTCAATATGCATAAAGATTGGGAGCACTATCCAAAGGAATTTCGTAATTTCCAGAGGCGCATGGCAGAAATCAATCAGACAATTCCACCACAAATATGGCCAGATTATTCAGATGATGCTCCATGGGAAGCTTTGCCAATTGAGTATACCAGAAAGATCCAACAAGATATCCAAGCTTATCAGGATACTCATCTACAAAGATACCCTGATTCATATACCACAGATTATGATTACGCATTTGATATGCAATATGGACAGATATACCAGGGAAGGCCAACACAAAGTCTGGGTGATACATCAAGATATTCAGAAAAAACTCCAGAAGGACGCCAGCTAAGGAAAAGGCAAATGGAGATCACTGACAAATTACTCAACAGCTTGCATTACAGTATGCAAAAGGAAAAGGCATATAATGAAGGAAAAATTGGTCCCAGTGATACAAGGCTATCATACAAACAGCTTTTGGAAAAGGAAAGAGGAAAAACAAAAGCAGGAGAATCAAGCAAATCTAGCCAAGAAACTAGTCAAAACTCACAAGATCCATGGTCTCTAACGAATCTAACAAAATTAGTGGTGAATTCTGAATCACTAAAAATTTTGGAAATGGCAAAAGAATGGGACCATAACAAACAAAATTGTCCAAATCATCATAACACTGGATGGTTAAATCAACATGGATTACCCTTACTACCAGGAGAATCACAGGAAGAAGACACAATGAACCTGGATGAACCATGACAAAATACCGTCTTTATTAAAGAAGGAATCTTTCCTTTTTTCTGTCAAGTGTCAGTCTGTAATAAAGGTTGTTTGTCCGTTTTGTATTATTTCTGATCTGAAATCTTGCTTTTCTAAAAGTAAGATTTTACTTAAAAAAAAAAAAAAAAAAAAAAAAAAAAAATGAATGACGCGTGTCTGTAATTATTTCCAGCATCTTTATTTCCAGCTAAGTTGATAAGGCTTGTAAGTTTATTTTGACGCGTGTCCTCCTTGTCGGCCACGCCTTTAGTCTGTTATGTCTTCTTCTGCCTCTCCCTCCTCTATAAAAGGAGAGCTCTTCTCCATTGTAAGGGCATCGAGTCTTCAGCAATAAATTTCAGAGTCTTTGTTCATAATCATGTTCTTCTAAAATTTTCCAGTTTTTCCTTAGTTTCCCAAAGTTCTAAGTAGCATAAGTAGGAATGATATGAAGTAAGATCATAGTAGTAGCCAGTATGCTCTGCAGTTGCACCTTCATGGTGATCTTCTGCATCAGAAAACTCTACTGATCATTGATCCGTCCGGAGTTATGGTAACTTACAGCAAATCCATAAGCCAGGCCCTTTATTCAGAGTTATGGCAATTTACAGCAATCAAATCCAAAAGTCAGGCCCTTTGTTGAGCCTATTGAGGCGTTTTTTGGGCTAGAATATCGTGATTTGTTTAACTGTAAACTCCCATCAACTTCGGTCTTGTGGGCTGTTGAATGTCTATTTCTTTGATTTGCTGTAATGGTTATCATCACCCCGTCTGTAATGGTATTGGAAACTATAAAGTAGAGGAAGAAACTGAGATTATTTATATGAGCTGCGTACAAGAACTGAGTCGTATTTACACGTGATCAGAAATAATAATCTGAATGTGGCCACCAGGGCACATCTCTCAGTGGCAAATGAGAGTGTTGGTAAGGCTCAGAGTAGCAGTGTGCAGAGTTCGAATCCTGAAATATTAGATTTGTGTCTTATTGCAAGCGGAAGTTACCCAAACATTGGACTTTACATCAAGTCCTCCACTCTGACTCTAAGAGACATAACCTGCGATTTACCTCCTCAACCAATGATTTAGGATATGATCGATTGGAACCCTTAAGGTGTGGGCTACACCTTTCTGAATGTGAGTAGAAATTTATTCACACGTTGAGATGCTGTGCATGACAATATATAGTAATACAGCAAAATTAGAGCATTGTGAATACATAGCAACTCGTAGGAAAGTCCACCACAATTTTACAGTTTCAACCATATTGTAGTTTCCTGGTCTAATTATTTTAAAAAATGCTCTGGAGCAAACGTCTAAGTATAGGTGGACAAAATGGACTGAAAAATAAGAAGCTCATTACTAAATTTATAATATATAATTCTTAAATCTAAATTTATTGGGGTGAACTGATTTATTTTTTAAAAAAAATTAAAAGCTTTCCAAAAAATTTAATTATTAAATTCAAAACATATAGCCCCTGTCTGATAATGCTTTTTTTTTCACGCCAAACAATCATATTTTGATAGTTTAATAATAAAATATTAATTTTTTGGTAAAAAATGATGGCTACTTGTGAAAATAGGATTAAAATACTCATTTTTTGGTCAAAATGAATGGTCATTAAAGAGAAATTGACTCGCTGGATCCCATATTAATAGCAAAATCTGATAATTTGGCGTGAAAAAAAGCGTTATCAGGTAGGGGCAAAATCTTTTATTAAATTTAACACAAAATCTCTAATTTTTTATATATGTATTATTTTATTGTATGAATTGGATATTATATTAATTGTTTTATGAATTATATATTGATTTGTTTACAGTTAAGTTAACGAAAATAGATAATGAAAATTTCTTAATATTTGTATCGATCTAATCCGAAATCTCGCGGGTGAATTTGGATCGACACCGATCGCCTCATTATCATCACTACTAGATTGGAGATGGTCTCCAATGCACTTAGTGGATTGGGGGGATGTGGCAAAAAAATGACGGACATCTGAAGAATGTGGATAAATTGACGGATGTATAAAATTTCATCTTCAATGATTCCATCTACATTTAAATATTGTTGATTATGTGTCATTTTTTTTAAAATTTTAAAATAATAATATAGAGAGAGAAAAGATGTATGTATATATTTATCTATAACATTCTTTTATTTAGTTGTTAATGTAATTATAAAATAAAAATAAATGCAAACTCATCAGATCAGACGGAACGTCAAGATGTAGACGGAGCATTCGACATTATCAAAACAAATTTTTAGTCACGTCAGTTTAACATTATAATTGATATTATGTATTTGATAGATATTTTTAACTCATTCCATCAATTTGTTGATGTGTCAAGTCATTTTTTCCAATTGATAGTGTGCATTGGAGATGCTCTCGAGTGCCCACATTTACATTGCATATATATCATAATGCTTTATCTCATGCTTAAGGGCATCTTTAACGTTCACAGTTTGTCTAGTGATGGCAATGGGCCAAGTCGAGTCGGCTCGACCCTTTAACCTCGCTGCTCGGCTTGACCCTTGAGCTCATGGCTCGTACATAATTTTTTTTTTTTTCATTAAAATTAGCATTTTATTTTAAAAAAAGGAGCCCAATAGTCGAGCTCGTGGCTCGTGTTTCATGAGCCGAGCCGAATTGTGATCGGCTCGTTTTTTGATTTGCTTGTTTGGCTCGTGTTTGAGTTCATGAGTTGGACGAGTGGAGCCGCTCGTGGCTCGTGATTTGACAAGCCGAGGCGACGAGCGGTTCGACCCATTTACCATCTCTGATTTGTCCAAATTTTTTGTCTAGTTGGCAACCAAAAAAATATTAAAATATCTCATACTGTGTCTGAAAGTCCACCAAAAGGTATGCAGTCTGACCTTGTTGAAGACTACCCTTTTTTTTTTTTAATTTGGTGTCTCTCAACAAATTTGTCTTTCTATCTAGACCTTTCTCTTCTCTCTCCTCGTTCACTTTTTCTCTCTTTCAATTTTACATTGTACAGTCTTGACCGATCGTGAGCGTTTAAGATGTTAAGATGATCTAACAGTGTCGAAAGAATGATTTATGTACCACATCGATGAATGTATGACCCTTTTTTTAAAAAAAATAAATAAAATAATCTTTTTTGTTACCATCACAGCATCATTCATCGTTAGTCCCTGCCATAAATCTGCCAATCCATTCAGCGCATCCCTCATCAAGCGGCTAGCAGTCCCGAACAGTCAGGATAGAGCTCCTAAATCATGGCGGTGACCGCCGTCATTCTCCACCACTTCCCTCTTTCCTCCCCCTCTCGAACAATATCTCATTCTCAATACTCGATTCCCACCGTACTACGTCTCCAGCACCACCGCTTCACCACTCCTTCTCTCCTTCAGGCAAACACTTTCTTCGGTATATAAACATTTTTTTGCACGGCGATATGATTAGTAATTGGCTTCTTAATTATTGTACAGAAAGGTCAGCGTCTGATTAATGATTGGCGGACTAGGGGCGTCAACCCTCGAAGCGGCGTAGTGATGGGGGATTATGGCTATATAGACGACGATGATGAAGAAGATGAAGAGGATGAAGAGGAAGATAGGAGTTTGGATCTTTTGATTAGGTTCGTAGATAATATTTTCAGAAAGGTCTCTAGAAAAGCACGCAAGGCCGTTCGATCTGTTCTTCCTGTCCCTATCTCCGCCCAATTGGTAAGGATATGCTGTCATCTCGATACACAATTCGAAATTCTAAAGATTAATTCAGCTTTTGGTGGTTATTTCTTTTGGGTCTCGAGTTCAGAATTCATGTAAATTTAGCAGCCACGAATGATGTTCGCGTTATATTCCGATTTTTAACTGACAAGATTTTGCTTTTATGGGTTTAAGACCTTGGTAATTAGTAGCAGTTCTAGTAAGGGGTTTTACTTGTTTTCTTTCAATCATTTGTTGATTTGAGCTTATGGGTAGTTTATGTACTTATGATTAGAACTCTTACACCCATGAATATAGATTTTATCGTTTAAATAGGGGACTAAATTTGCTACAGTTGTAGATGATAACATATTTAGAGAATCTGGTCCACACCTTTAGATCTCTCTTACAGTTTTATATTGAAAGTTTATTTGGGGGTGATGATCATGTTATGAGAAGTTCAATTTGCACAAAGATTT
This sequence comes from Ligustrum vulgare, assembly GCA_963555705.1. Taxonomy (NCBI): domain Eukaryota; kingdom Viridiplantae; phylum Streptophyta; class Magnoliopsida; order Lamiales; family Oleaceae; genus Ligustrum; species Ligustrum vulgare. The sequence goes on from OY743174.1 coordinate 51,336,163, forward strand.
TCTCTTGGAATCTAAAGAAACCACTAGTCTAGAATGTGCTAGTTTCTCATGTTTGGGCTTGCAATAGTTTTCGCGAATTTCTTCTGAACAAGTTCTATACGACCATTATCTTGACTCTGGTTTCTTTGAAAACTTTTCTCAGGTTGCTCTCATTTTCATTGTGCCATAGTTTGATACGGTGAACATAGAATCAAATATTGCTTGAACACTATGAAGTTGGCAATTTCTACATGCACATTCGCACGTACATATACACATGAATTGGGTTGTAGAAATTACTTTTCTGTTTATCTGACAACCTCGGAAGTCTGCGTCCCAAAGCGCATCCCATAGCTATGTGAATATGTGATCCAGTTGGGTATTTGGAATCCGTGTTTTGATCTATCATGTATGGCGTTTCTATTCTTTTGCTGGGAGACGGTCTGGGGTGGCTTATCTTCAATCATAAGTATCAAATATTTTACTGACGACAGAACCTTTTTTTTTCCCTTTTACTTCATCTCGGACTTCTACCTGAACAATCTATGGTTTTTTGCTACATAGAATTCCATTTTTTTTTTTTAAATTTTAATAACTTCAGTTTGAGGAATTGTTAAAAAGCTTTAATACCTTCCATCATAATTTTGACTTAGTCATCTTGCCATTTCACTTCAAGGTAGAGCATATTTTCGCTTATTTATATGCATATTTATGATAATAAACATGTTTAGAAGTGGTTGATGATGAAGTCCTCTTACTAACTAGGAACCAAGAATTATGTTAGTTTCTTATGGTGTGGCCCTGTTTTGCTATATGACTAGGTTATTTGATTTAAAGCACTTGTTCTTTCTTTAGGTGGGATTTGCTGTTAATGGAGTAATAATTCTGACATTTTTGTGGGTTCTGAAGGCATTCCTAGAGGTAATCATTTAATTTTCTTGTGAATTTACTTTCTTTCAAGATAATGTTTCCTTCTATGTATATTGCTGGAATTGAGGATATTAGGAACCAACCTTGAACAAGTGACAAGAAAGTTCATATATGGCCATCATTACAAGTGTCTTATCCCCACTATTTTTGGTTGATGCCTGATTGGTGGGTTTTTTAATCTCGACAAGGCGTCATAGAAAACTTCATAGAAATTTATGAATTACTCCTGTTGGCGATAATATTGTGTATTTGGACTTAAAGCGATGTCAGAACGCCAAGATCTTTCACCAATTGGTGCAGTTATAATAAAGTTGCTGGATTTGATACTTTGGAGCTGATGTACTTCACTTGACAGTAATTTGCTCAACCACAAGTGGGTTCTTGTGATGCCCAGCATAAAGATCAACTAAAGAATGTTAGCCACTTAATTCTTGTGATTATTGGTCTTGTCTTCTGCAACTACAAAAATATTCATAATCACACTTTTAGTGAACACGTCCCTTAGTTAAATAGATCTTCAGTGCATCTTGCTAGTTGCTCCTGATATTGGATTGTTCTATTCCTTTAATTCATTTTCTGTACAAGTCATTCCAGGTAATTTGCTCCTTTGGGAGTGCAGTGTTCGTGAGTATTTTGCTTATTCGTGGGATATGGACTGGGATATCGTACTTCCAAGAAAGCCGTATTCACAGGGGAGATGACGATGATCCCAATGCATGGACTGGCACACGACCTGCCATTTGATCTATTTCTTTGCAAAGGATAGGTTCAGAGATCAGAAATGGTGGCTTACGACTTCTGATGCAAGCTTGGTGAGAGCTGAGCATTGAGCAACTCTAGTTCTGAGAATATGAAGAGATGGATTGATATGACAAGGTCGTGGACGAGTTCGACCCACAGAAAAGCTTGCTTTGTGATTTGAGTAACTATGTATCATAGGTTACATATACGTAAACCATGATAAACTAGGTCTTTTGAACTTCATTTGAGGCTAATTTGAAAAAGAGACCATATCTTGAGGTGCTCTATATTTATTTAACCTTGTACATATAATGAAATCTAAACTAAATTGTGGTACCTCGGTATGTGCTGATATAAATCAGCTATGTAAACAAGGTATTAATTAAAGAATTCATTTCTGTCTCTACACTATATATATTTACATAAAACCGAATCACAATTTCCCTCTCTAGCCATTTATCTTATCCTGCACGAAATGGAAGTACCATTTCTTTCTCTACTCCATTTAAATCCAATCACTTCGATTATCTCACTTAATGGCAATACAGATCTAACTCAAAAATCCCGTTTGTAGCATTGTTGTCATAACTTGCTGCTCCCTCCATAGCTTCCCACGTTCCACTTATTTGCTTGGTAGTACAAATTGATAGCCAGGGAGATAAGTATCTCAAGTGACTAATCTACAACAAAGCAGACATCATCTTAACAAGTGAAAATTACACGGAGGATTGATTTTGATCTTTCAAATTCAACTTTGAGATTTTGATCTCATTAGTTCATTTATCAGGTCATACTTTTTTAATTTTAGAACTATTATCATAGAAATAAAATAATTAATGTATAACATACCCTTCACCACCCGCCCCCAACATCTATTTGGGACTGGGAGAGTAAACCCAATTTTTCACCACCGTCTTTCACTCCCCCTTCAGCGACGATGACGGCGACCAACCACCCACTGGCAGAAGTGACTCACGATGAACTCTCCCTATTGGTGGAGGCACTACAGCGGAAGGAAGCACAGTCACTTTATCTCTTCCACCTGGAGGTTCTCTCTTCCTCTTGTTTGTTCTCCTTGCGCACAGTGGCACTACATTACAAATCGATGATTCGCAGCGACGACGCTTCTGTTTTGTAGAGGTGGTTGTTGCAGCAACGGAGCGGAGCGCCACTGCTGTTTCGGTTTCGCAGCAGTGTCGTTGTTGTGTGTGTGGTGGTGCAGGTGCACCGGTTGTGGGTAGAGGTGGTGGTGATGGTGAAGTGGAGGTGGTTGTTGTAAGTGTGACAGATCTCTGTGTGTGGTTGTGGTGATAGATCTGTACATTAGTGGTGTTGCAGTAGTACCGACCGTTGGTAGAGGCGGTGTTGGTTGTGAGGGTGAAGTGAGGTGGTGGTTGCAGGTGGTGTTGTTGCGTCGACGACGGAGCTTGTATTGGTGCATTGAAGTAGGTAGATGTTATATGTGCAATAGCGGTGGGATGGTGGTGGTGAGGTGAGTGTGAGTGTGACGGTGGTGATGGTGGCAGTAAGGTCGGCTGATCACGGTGGTGCACATGTGGAGTGGGAGTGGGAGTGGGGGTGGGGTGGGAATAATAACAACTGTGACCATAAATTCATTATTTGTGACCATTAACTATTATGTGACCTAGTCACAATATCAAAAAAAAATTTGTGTAGGGTATGTGATTCTTTTGTTTGTGGTGGTGGTTGTGGTTGTGGTGGCGGGTGTGGTAGAGGTAGTGTTGGTTGGTGGTGAGGCTAGGTGTGGTGGTGGTGATGTTTGCTCTGGCAAGTAATAGTGTTGGCAGCGGTGTTCGGTTGTGGCAGTGGACCGGTGGTCAATGTGGCGATCGGTGGTGTTGTTGGTGATGATGATGATTGATGTGTGATCAATATTACGTAATTTGTGATTAGTAAATAGTATGTGACCTAAAAACTTTGATAATTTATGACCTTTAATTGAATTATTGTGACCTAATAATTTGATAATTGTGACCCAAAAATAGGTTGTGACCAATTAATTGTTGTGACATTAATTTGCGACCTATAAAATTGGTTGTTTGTGACCGAGAAATAGATTGTGACCAAAAAATGAGTCAACCAAATAATTTTATTAACGTGACCTATAAAACTTATAATTTGTGATCAAAAAAACTAATGATTTGTGAAAATTGTAACTTAAATTTTTTTTTTTTTTGATTTGTATTCGAGAAAAAATTGTTACTAATGAAAATTGTGACTCATAATTTGTTAAGTTGTGATTAATTGATTCGAGATTTGCGACCAAAAAAATCGTGACCTACGAAATTCGAAATTTGTGACAGAGAAATAAATTGTGACTTAAAAAATTGTGATTGTAACAATAAACTTATGATCTGATTTGTGACCTAAAAATTGTAACTTGTGACCTAAAAAATTGTGACTTATGACCATAAACACTAAATATATAATTAAGAATTATGATACACGTACAACTCATTCTTATAACTTTTAACTTACAATCCTGATTAGCACAATCATGTTAGTTCACACATCACATCATTTTGAAAATCAATACACCACAATTTGTCACATAATGAGTTGTAAGTAATGTTGTACAAAATGGTTGTACATGTATCATAATTCTATAATTAATTATGACATAATTTTTTAAATAAAACCCTAAGTTTCTTGATTTTGAAATTGTGTACTTTAAAAACCTTAGTTATGTATTCTTCCCTCTTAACAAACAGAGCCCAAATCATTGTTCGAGAAGTCAAAGCAAACAAACTAGTGTATCATAAGAATTTTTCGACAGTGGTTGATGACGACAAAGGTGATCACAGTCTATGGGTAGGGATGGGGAAAAACTTGATAGCCCGAGACCTACGTGACCCGATCCCATTATGGGCACCTCGCCTAGAATAATCGAATCCACAGGACGGGAACGAGGTGAGTCCTCCACCTCGCTCCCGTCCCAAGACCCATGAGATGCTCTCGAGTCCAAGGCAAGGCACTCTCGACCCATCCAAACCTAACTCATTGTCATCTTAGCTGTGGGACAACGACAAATTAATAAATTATAAATTTATAAATTATACTCATGTAATAAATTATAATTGTAAACTCAATTATTATTCAGTAACACTATTCGCCTTTATAAATTGATTTTTTATTGTGTTTGAGGTAAAATATGTTGTTAAAAAGTGGAGAGAAAATGTTTGTGATTAAAAAATGGGTTGAAAGTTTTTTTCTTCATAAATTGATTTATAAATTATAATAATTATATTGCACAACGAAGTATTATAAACGCATAGAATAAACTACAATTTAAAAATTAACCTATGTAGTAATATTGTATAATGACAATTACATAGTAAAATATATAATTTTGAAAAATTACATGGTGTAATAATTACGTATTGAAAAAATTACAATATTAATTGTAAAAACTATAATAAAAAATTTACGGAAAATAAAAAATTATATAAAAAAAACTCTTTAAATATACCTAATTTTCAGAATTATTTATCGTACTTTTGTAATATACAATGCGTTCGGCAATTATTTTAAATTTTCAGTCGCCATTTATTTCAGTTTTTGAGATAAGATTTTTGGTTAAAAATTGGAGATAAAAAATATAGAAACATTTGCATGGATGACAAGAAAATTTATAATGCCAAAAAAAAGTGACAACTTTTCAAAATGTGTTAAAACATAACTAATTTTATCCATGAAAAGTCTAATATGCCCTCATACCACTACAAGATAAAATTTGAATTATGCAAGTGGATTCAACATATGATTGATGTGATGTATATAAAATTCTACAACCACCCAATGGACAAAGAAATTAACAAATGGATAAAAGATTGAGCAAATTTTTTTTTTAAAATTAATTGAAACAAAATGTAAATTTCACTTTTTTCTTCCATTTCATTGGAACGTTATCTCTCTTGCACCAAAAACTTTTCACTCCATCTCCATTAACACTTGAAGAAGATACAATTTGAAGCTTGAAATTCCATTTTGAAAGGTAAGCATTTTTTGTAACATATAAATATGGACATTAAATATGAAAAATTTGAAAGGTGATCATTTTTTTAATATATGAATATGGGCATTAAATAAGTTGATGTTTTATTAATGATTCATGATTTCATTTTTTTTAGATCTTGAGACCCATAGATTTGGATTTGGGTGGCACAATAAGTGTCCTCATAAATGCATAAAGATATTTCTTTGTTATGATTTTGTTCATGTCTTTAAGTATTGTGGTAGTTGAGCATTGATGAAAAACATTAATTTCTGCTGAAATTTTACAATAAGAACCCTAACTTTTGAATTACAGACCGTCGTTTTCGACGGTTCATCTGTCGAATCCGACAGTTTTAAAATGTTGAATCCGACATTTGAATTGTCGGGAATCCCAGTTGAAGATCGATAACATGAATAACTGAATGCGAGGCTGTCTAATTTCATTTTCAATTTGAATTTGTGAAATGCATCAATTTTTGACATACATATATTGTTGTTTCAGGAATGAGTGATAATTTGCGATACATCGTCTCGTATGGCAGAGAGTTTGTGAACGTAGATGATGAATGGAAGTGGCGTGAGAACAATACTACGTCTATTGTAGTGCCTAGCGATATCACGGTGGTTTCGAGCACATTTCACCGTGAATCGATACAACATTATGATGAACAACAATGTAGAAAGTTTGAACGCAATTTTGAGACATGCACGTGGTTTACCAATGCAAGCGCTCACGTTTCGAGGCAAGCATCAAAGTGAGGAAATGTTCAAGATGTGGACGAGTTGGACACAATCGTGTGACTTGTACAAATCCGATGGGGGGACTCATGCTTAATTTGTTTGATTCGTGTTTTGTATTTCGTCAAGCCCTTTTTGATATAAAAATTTGTAGGTATGTCGGTAGAAACTAGCTTATGTAAGTTAAAACAATCAATGCATTCATGAAGTTGGGAAATTGTAGATTTTATATATCTGTCGTAACAGACTGTCGATTCCGACAGATAAATTCTGTAATTATCGACAGTTTTAAAAGCTGTGCATGTTACATTGTCAACCCTCAAGAAATTATAATGGCAGTGTCCACACAAAAATTTAAAAGGATTCTACTACAGTACATGAACATAACAAGATGAAAGATTACTTCAAGCCTAATTACTTGGAAACAACTATTTTATTGTCTAACATAAAAGTACACATTCAAACACTACAATCAATTTTGTATTCAAAGTTCAAACCATACCAAATTACATTATCGTAAACAAGTAAACTAACAACTTCATTTCTTGCACCTCTTCCTTCTGGACCTCGTGAATGGCGAGCAGTTGCTGCATCAATTGGGATGAAAACTGCAGCTCAGCAAGTTCAATCAAGTACCCAAAACAAGAATTCTTAAATTCTTCTTTTTGGGAATTGTTCAATTTATCAAGTACGAGCTTATGTACTTCACCTGGCTCATTTGGGATATGTGGACGCGAATTCTTTCATCTTCTGATAGTACTAATGAGAAATTCATCTGCACAATTTAAAAAAAAAAACACCTCAGGTCGATGATAGTACACAAAAAAGCATATGTCAAGAATAACAGAGGTCATCTGTCGAGAACGACCGAATTTTCTTGATAGATGCTTCATTGCAGGTAAGGCAATCGTCAACATAAAAGGGCATGGTTCATGGTAATTTTAGGAAAAAAAACTAACAGGAATCAATTTTCTTTTTCAAATATTGCAATGAAATATAGATAAATAATCATAGAACTAAATCATTTCGACTGAAGAACAATGTTCACGGCTTGCCAAATTTAAAATACTTCTAACATTTGTGAAATGTGGGTTTATTGGAAACCATCGAACCCAATATGCAGAGGCCAAAAATGTATTGTCAAAAGAGTCATTACCATCGTCATATAGCAAATCATATGGTATTTACAATCAACACCCTCCTCAAAAAATTAAATCTTTTTTACAGATTCGAGCCTAAAAAAATAGTTCAATCATGGAAAAATAATGAGACAAATGTAAATCTAGACACAAAAATAACAATTTTCAACCAACATACAACACAACTTCTTCAAAAATAAAGCTATGATTTAATGGAAAGAAATAAGGGCTTACCTCGACGAAGGGTGATGGTGTTCGGTGTCGGCGATGGACTCTGGGGTAACAGAAATAGGTGAGGACTGCGAGGCGAGGAGAACTATCGATAAAGATATACTTAGAGTTTGAGTCGGGGGATGAATGTATGGGTTTTTAGATGCTAATTAGGGGTGGGCGTCGGGTGGTTCGGTTCGGGTATCTCAAGAATCGAAAACGAACCATACTTTTTCGATTCTTGTAAAATGGAACCATTCGGTTCCATTGAATCGCCAGAACCAAACCAGAACCAAACAATTCGATTTTGGTTCAGTTTTGGTTCTAATTCGGGTCCATAATAATAATTATTTTTCAAGAGCTTTATCGAGGAGCATCAGGCCTCGGGAAGTGAGTTAATAACCTGAAATAAACTTGTACCGAATATACCAAGATCAAGGATATCGAAAATCCTTTCACCTCAAAGAAGTATTGGATTCTCCATAAAATGCAAGAGATTCATAAATAAAAATAGGAATCAAATGATCTAGAAGGTTTTTCAAGGATGGTAATATAGTAAACTCGTGGGATGAATAATGAGTTTTAAATGCATTATTATTAATTATTTTATATTTATATTTAAATATTTAATTAACTCCATCGTGGTCATTTACAACTTCACTTATTAATAAGTTAGTCTCACTCGATTTTCATTTACTAAGAATTTCAGTCCTAGTATGAAGTTAAATGTTACAATGATGTAGAAACGTAACAAATTTCATAAAATAAAAAAAATTAATCATTTTCACTTTACTCAAAAAAATTATAAATTCTTTTGATTTTTAGTTTTAGGACAACCAATTAAGACCATAAAAAAATAAACAAGAATCAAAGACCGGTTCTAATTTCAGTTTTTCAGTTCTAAAGGTGGAATCAAGAACCGAACCGAAAACCAATTTCCTATTTTATTTTTTTAAAATCATATGGTTCCGGTTTTTTCGGTTATATTCCGGTTCGGTCATTTTGGTTCCGATTTTTTTGCCCACCCCTAATGTTAATCTTCAAGGAGCCCTTCATTTTCCCCGAAATGTATGATGATGGGGGGAGATTTTTGAGAGGAAGATGTTTCATTTTTTTTTTTTTTAATTTTTTGAAGAAGATACCCTTTTGAGAAGCCTGACAATTCCAAAAGACATTCACATTTTCCCATGAAAATGTAGACGGTTGTTGAAAGAGAATTATGATATATTTTTTCTACTTTTTTGTACTTTCTTTCTACACATGTCAAATCTTTGTAAGTGAGATATATGTGGTATAAAAATTTTTGTGAAGGGCAAAAATGTGAAAAATTGTTAGATTTGTCAAAATCATAAAAAAAAATGTCATTTTTGTTCATACAAAAGCAAATTGTGTCATGCAATGCAATTTCCTCAAAAATATATATAGTTAATGATTTGAAAAATTGTATTGTTTATAAATTAAGTTATAAATGTCAATGATTGGAAAAAAGAATGTTCCGTACATTTCAAATTCACATGATTGCAAACATTTCAAGTTTTCAACTCGTACCATTTTTTTCGTTGCCCTATAAATACACAACTCTCCATTCTCTTCACCACAAGGCGTCTTGATAAACGTCAAAATTTTCTCTGTTTTCTCAAAATTTCTTCCGATTTTCAATCATTTCCTATATTTCCCGTCGAAAATGAGAGAGTGCATCTCCGTTCACATTGGCCAGGCCGGTATCCAGGTCGGAAATGCGTGCTGGGAACTTTATTGCCTCGAGCATGGTATTCAGGTACCAATTCCTCCACCACCTACGTAGATTCATTTATATTTATCATCTACGTGTGTATGTTTACATTTATTTATGTATGTATATTTTTGCATAAACCGATGTGGATTACACTGTTAATTTGTTTCTATGCCTAGATCTATGAAATTTGAAAATGAAAATGCTTGACAAGATTTCATTTGATGCCTCTGGTTACCACAATCGATGTTCTGATAGGTAACTGAGGTATATTTGTTCTGAATTGAAGGAATGATTTGTTCTCGTATCAGAACTGAGAAAAAAGAATATGGAATTCGCTTAGATCCGAAAATGATCTAAAATTTTCTGTTGATATTTGTAAGGTTTTTATTTGAAAGAACATTATTGACATCATTAATTTGGTCATACGCTAGATTGGTGAAATTTGAATATAAATATTCAAATAAAATGCTCATCAGAAAGAAAAAAAATTGTTCCCTTGTAATATTGATTTGACATTGAGAAATATGCATTCCTATTATCAGAACATGCAATTTGCCCCGAATGTACATAGTTATTTTTATTTAACCTAATTTGACATTATTAATATTGCTATTTTGTATGTCATTATGTTCATGAACTTAACCTCTTAGAGATAAATTGAAATGATTGTTTCTTTCTTGGATTCAAACCCAGAATTTCTAAATTTTCTGCTACGTTCTTCATATGTGTGAAGTACAAGATTTTATTTTGTTTATTGCTATTGCTATTGCAATACTATATGGGAATTAAGATTACCGAACATTTCCTCTCTCTTGTACAGCCTGATGGCCAGATGCCAAGTGACAAGACTGTAGGAGGTGGTGATGATGCCTTCAACACTTTCTTCAGTGAAACTGGTGGTGGGAAGCATGTTCCACGTGCTGTCTTTTTGGATCTCGAACCCACTGTCATCGACGAGGTGAGGACTGGAACCTACCGTCAGCTATTCCACCCTGAACAGCTTATCAGTGGCAAGGAAGATGCTGCTAACAATTTTGCCCGTGGTCACTACACAAGTAAATGACTTCGACATAATCTCTTCTGGTTATGTTACTATAATCTTATAGTTGTTAGTGTTCTAACAACTCGACTTTGAAATTTTTATTTTGTGCAGTTGGAAAAGAGATTGTCGACCTGTGCTTGGACCGTATCAGAAAACTTGCTGACAATTGCACTGGACTTCAAGGGTTCCTTGTCTTCAATGCTGTTGGTGGAGGCACTGGTTCTGGATTGGGCTCCCTGCTCCTGGAGCGCCTGTCTGTTGACTATGGAAAGAAGTCGAAGCTTGGTTTCACCATCTATCCTTCCCCACAGGTCTCCACTTCTGTTGTGGAGCCCTACAACAGTGTCCTCTCCACCCACTCCCTGCTTGAACACACTGACGTTTCTGTACTTCTTGACAATGAAGCCATTTATGACATTTGTAGGCGCTCTCTTGACATTGAGAGACCCACCTACACCAATCTTAACCGCCTCATCTCTCAAGTAGGTGATACTGTATACTAATTAGTAATTATACGGTCTTTGTTTATAATTCCTACATTTTTACTTTGATTTTGGCTCGTACTGAACGATATTTGGGTTCAGGTGATCTCATCCTTGACCACATCACTGAGGTTTGATGGTTCCCTTAATGTGGATGTCACCGAATTCCAGACCAACTTGGTTCCTTACCCCAGAATCCACTTTATGCTTTCCTCCTATGCTCCTGTCATCCCAGCCGAGAAAGCTTACCATGAGCAGCTCTCTGTTGCTGAAATCACCAACAGCGCCTTTGAGCCGTCGTCAATGATGGCCAAGTGTGATCCTCGCCATGGTAAATACATGGCGTGTTGCTTGATGTACCGTGGTGATGTAGTTCCCAAGGACGTGAATGCAGCCGTTGCCACCATCAAGACTAAGCGGACCATCCAGTTTGTCGACTGGTGCCCTACTGGTTTCAAGTGTGGTATAAACTACCAGCCCCCCACCGTTGTCCCTGGTGGTGATCTTGCTAAGGTGCAGAGAGCCGTCTGCATGATTTCCAACTCGACCAGTGTTGCGGAGGTGTTCTCACGCATTGACATTAAGTTTGATCTCATGTATGCGAAGAGGGCCTTTGTTCACTGGTACGTGGGTGAGGGAATGGAGGAAGGCGAATTTTCTGAAGCTCGAGAAGACCTTGCTGCTCTAGAGAAGGATTATGAAGAGGTTGGTGCTGATGGAACTGAGGATGATGGTGACGCAGGGGACGAATACTAATGTGTTTAACCCATCTTTTCTTCCTGTGAGATTTGTTAAATGTGAGTAGTTATGGCATTATTTTACTGTTGATATATTGCTTCCCTTGTTTGAAGAAACTATTGTCTTTCAAGTGTATGATTCAAGATTGTTTAGAGGAATATTGAGTTAGTTGTTGGAGAGACTGGCATACATGAATGTGCTTAAGTCCAATCACTGTGTAGACGAGGAGCTGTTTGATATATCTTCTCTTCATCAAGCAGAGTGTATGGAGCTTTATTTCGCATCTTAATGCAGACTGTGGAAGGACCACACACAGAATGCGTAACACCAGGAAATTGTTAAAAAAAATTGCACGACTGGCCAATTTCAGGTAAGATCACTGGTGTCCCCGTTACACGTTAATAAATAGGAAAGTATTCATTTCAGACTCCAACTAGTTAATATGAAACCAGGACGTTCAAACGTTAAAATAGAAATTTAAAAAGGTAACAAGCTTGAAGAAACAATACACTTGTGACAACTCCTATAGAAGCTTTTTTTTTTTTTTTTTTTGACGATATAATATAAAGCTAGGCTCCAAAAAATCTATTAAAATCTAAACCTTTTCAATAATAAAACTAGTAAATGCACAATCCCAGTACTAATAACAACAAGACTTCACTTTTCTGGAGAATAAGGTTGGCGATAACCCCAATTTATCAAAGCAAGCTCCCATGAGCAGTAATGCTTATATTTTCAGTTCATTTTTGTGTAGGATTAGTATGGAAAGAGGGTGCAGATTTTGGGTAGGATTAATATGGAAAGAGGGAGTAGAGATTTGTGCAGAAATTTTGGAGAAATTTGATGTATTTTGAAGAATGTGTTAAATTTTGTAGAAATTGATGATGATGTTTATTTCTGAAGACAATCATTCCTTTTTTCCATGTAAGGGAGAAAACTTCCTTACGATCAATGATAATAGGCACAATTGCATATATTCACTAAAAATTCAATTCATATATTTGTTATAAACTAGAGAAAAGAAGAGAGAAAAGTAGAAACACGAATAAACTTGTGTATTACTATGAACCAAAACCCTCATATATATATAGGGAGAATAAGGGATACATAAGATAATAATACCTAGGGTTTAAGAGGTACAACTGTCATTCACTAATACAATATAATATTTACAACACTCCCCATTGAATGACATATGATATTACAAAATATCTGTCTCGTTAAAACCTTGTTTGATAAAAACTCAATGGGACAAAAATATCAAATGAACAAACGAAGGAAAAAGAGTACAGTTATTCTTGAACTATTAAGATGAATGCTGCCTCGTTAAAACCTCTCCAGAAAAATCCAATGGGACAAAACATTGGCTAAGGAAAAAGAGTACAGCTACTACCCCCTAGCGTTATTCGCTGTAAATCATCGAGTTGATGTATCCCAATCTTGTGAACTGGTTTCTTGAATGTAGATGTTGATGGTGCTTTTGTAGATAAATCAACTTCATTGTCACTTGAGTAGATTTGTTGAAATTTTGGAGTATTTTGATGCTGCCTCGTTAAAACCTTATCAGAAAAATCCAGTCGGAAAAAATCTGAACGAAAGAAAAAGAGTACAGCTACTCTCCCTGATTCAATATGTACTGAATCATCCATATAGTTACTCCCCCTGATTCAATCTCTATTGAATCATTCATATCTTGATCTCTTCAAGAGTTTCGTATAAGAGATTATATCAATAGATATTCATGACAGCTACCTCATTAAAAACATTGCCAGGAAAACCTCGTGGGATAAAACATCAGCTAAGGAAAAAAGAGTGTAGCGTATATTAGTTCCCCCTCATGGGAACATTACAATTGTTTGGATATTGCATATAATTATTTCAACTGTTAATCGGTGCAATATCGAATATCTTCACCAAGCATATATAAATGGAATATATCCCATATTATTTGTTCTTCGAATATAAATTCAATTATTCTTTTGAACTTGAAGAACTATAAAATATTTCCAATCATTTGAACATGCTACATTGAGCCATGTTCTATAATCAATATTCATCAATGCATTTAATGCAGTTCTCAAATCTGGAAGTGACTTATTCACTTCAATGAACAATTAACTTATTCACTTCAGGTGAATAATTAACCATGAATTTGTATCTTGAAAATCAATTGCCTGAATCTTCAAATATAATTTTATACGATAATCACATTCAATTACAAATTGAATCTTTTCAAGGCATATTAAATATTCAGATCGCAAAGTATATCTATACTTTGATCAAACAAGTTTCTTAAAAACTTGAACTATATATTTCAAATATATTTAATCCTTAGAAGATTATATTGAATGCTTCAGGCATAGTATATGTTTCACGTTGCAATTGTCAAATTGCTACCACCAAATTTAAGTCGTGAAACTTTACATAGGTAATGATTCCTATATTTCAAATAGATCTTCTCTAATTATTTCACCGCAATCCCAAAGTACCGAGGTATTGATTACCCTTTTTAATCTCACTCATTGGTACTTCAAAGAATACTCCTAACGTACCGAGTTGATGATCATACATTTTGATATCACTCATTGGTACATCAAAGAGCGCAAGCTAGTAATCAGAGTAAATCATTTTTCATTATATACATTTCTAATAATCATATATTTATAGGCACTTATTATGTATTTTCAGGCAAATAAAATATTGTATCTATGCCAGATCTTTGAAACATTCGTTGCGCAACAAGTCGTGTATTACGACTATACCTATAGGTATTTTACTGGCTTTACAGTTTTATGTATTTGGACACAAGTCCCAAAACTTCAGGTTTTGTAATAAATTTAATTTAGCCTGAATGCATACTTTTGCCAACTATTTTTATGTCGATTTTCTTCGACATATTTCTTTTATTATCCTCGCTATCATTCAAATTATGATGCGACTAGCTTCGCAATTTGCTTTTGCATAAGTGCTTTAAAAAATGTGTCGACACAATTATCATCTCAATTTGATTTCTTTCCCCATAAGACATAACTATAGAGATCTCAATTTTCAATATTTCAAGTACTTAAACCTCTTCTGGAGATTTACAATTAATTTATGTCAATAAATACTCTCTCACGAGTATATGCCTCCTCAATAAGACCATCATAATCATTTGCTCTATTTTTATTTATTTGAGGATCTTTATTCGAATCAAATATCGCTACGCTTCAGGCGTGCTACATATCAATATAAGATAGAGTATGAGATTTTATTAATCTCTTATGCATCTTGTAATTATGTTATTTTTGAACGTTTCGTTCATATTTTCAATCGAACTTCTGGTTCGTATTATTAATCGCGAGAATATATATAACATAATATGATGCATTTGTCTGCTTTTAAGCTATTCCCCACTAATGTTGAGAATATTGTCGAAAAAAAAAATGACAATCATTTTTTTTTCGACGTTGTAAAATATCACACATTTGGGATATATGTTCAAACAACGCATTTTCCTCAACATTCTATATTTCCCATATGAGTGCATTGTGATGTATCAATTGCACTATCAAAAAATTAGATGGAAAAATTAAGCTCTAACCATAACTCAATTATAATAGGGAGAACTATGATATTAGCATGATGCGTAATAAAATTCCCTAAACAAAAAGGGAAGTATTTTGTTCTCAATTAAATTAATTGGAGGCATTTAACAAGCAAAAATGTTAAACCATTTATCGATATCCCAACTAACACTTATCAAAATGTTGAGATTCATGTCCACTAGCACTATCAAGACACATTCTTGATTATATAATCTGAAAATTATGCTCATAATTCATAATTTGAGCAATAATTTCGCAAACTTCAGGTTGCGAACTGATAAGCGTATTTTATACACTTATTTGTATGTCTAAGTTATGATTAATTATTGTCGTGTGAGAATATTTTCTATTTAATTTATGTTTATTTGTTTACTTTTCAGAAAATATCCCAAAAGATGAAGAATGAAGTAATTTAAGAGAAAAATGCATAATTGGATGTTGATTGGAGCCAAATTGGATAATTGATAAGTTTGTAACGTCAACCAGGAAACATGCTTGGTGCCAAAGTGACTAAATCAGAGGTTGGAGGACCTAATTGAATGAATTAAGAGCTTGAATGGTCAAACCGAGAAGAAGATAAAGTTTGGGGACTAAATTGCAACAATTGAAAGTTGAGGACTGAAGGTGCAATTAAAAGTCAGGGACTAACTTGCACGGCCGGAAGAAAGATGAAGTCGCGATCGCGAGATGGTTGCAAATTATAACCCGAGAGTTATAAGGTCTTCCACGCGATCGCCGGCATTACGCCTGCGCGATCGCGCGCTTGTCCGACTGGGCCGCAGATTAGATTTTTCTCGCGATTTTTGACAGGCTTTGGACTTTTTGACCTAGGTTTTCTCCAAAACCTATATATATATATAACATAAGAGGCACGAAATTCAGACCTTTGCCTCTTCATAGAACGAGCCACAATAGAGAATTCAACATCAAATTCTTGGAGAATCAAGCATTGCAAAGGCGCGTGAATTGAAGATAATTGAAGAATCAAAACTTGGTGCAAGATTTCCATTCTTTATATTATCTTTAATGAACGTTAATTTATATTGTTTTTGTTATTTATTGATGATGTGTAACTAAATTCTATGTTGGGATGAACGATGTAGCCTAGTCATATTATTTTAATTCCAAATTCAGTTGTTTTAATGTTTTGTTGAATGTATTGATTTATTATTGTTCTTAATGCTTGAATTGCTTGATCACCAATTCATGATTTATTGAGTTATTTCCATAATCCGAGAGGTGAGTTAATAATTTAGAACGTGGTAATAAATCCAATAATTGAACAAGAGATAGAGATATACTCGTGTTATTATTGCGGTCGTGTGTGAATTCTTGTGTGTTATGCATCTAGATAAGGAATATTCGGACCCTCTGTAGAGATACATGGTTGACTTATTTATGTAGAATTGATTTAAACTCGAGAGAGGAATTTCAATTTAAATTAGTGAATTCGACCGAATGCATAATTAGGAAATAAAACTTGAATTGGAATTAATATAATTGTCTAGGTGAAATCGGGATTCCCAACTACTTTATAATCGTATTTAAAAACAAAAGCAATTTCGCAATTTTATTTCTTTAGTTTAATTCTTTAGTTGTAGTTAACAATCTCAAACAAATTAACCCGTTCAAATAGAGTTAGGAACTAACACATTTCGGTACTTAATAGCAGTCCTCGTGGGACGATAATCCGGACTCTTAGGTCCACTTTATTACTTCTCACGACCCGTACACTTGCGGGGATATCTCGCATCGCGAGATATCAGGTGAACACGAACACCATGCAATCATCTAGTACATGTATCAAATCTATTAGATACAAATAATATTTAGATGATCAACGTGGAGGATGATGGGTCCCCATTTATCACCTCAATTAATTTTCAGAAATATAACGAATTTAATCCCTATTTTAGCTAGTGATAATGAAAAATTTCATGAAAGAGAACAAACATCATATATGATTGAATTGAAGAATCTTCTGGTTCTTCATTGAGTATCAATTTTAATTTCGCATCATTATTGATCCAGTGATGGTCCAACTAGTCATGCCAAATAATAAAATCAAATTGAACTTCTGGTTCTATATAAGATATAATTCAATGATTAAACATTATATAATCATATATTATTCAAGTAGTCAAACTAATCAATGTCCTTACGACATTAGTTATATGTTTTCCTTCATGGATAAACATGAACTCAAATAATATATATTCTTCGAAACATATGCTACTTCGAAAGCACGTTTTTATTGCTAATTCATAATCAATATGTCAATATTCTTCTGGAATATTGAAATTATAATATCATATTCTTCAAAAGCGGATAATATTATTTTATAAATGTTGTGCTTCTTCGGGAGCAACAACGTATTGCTTCTTCAAGAGCAAAAATGAAATATTCTTTTGGAATATTTTATTAAATAATTCAAATGAGATATTTCTAATGCTGGAATGTCCATTTAGATCAATATTCTTCTGGAATATTGATTCGAATCTCATTCAATTATAACAATAAGTGATATCTATTGTGTAATTTAGGAGCAAAATAACAAATATTTATTCTTCTGGAATAATTATATTGCTAAAATTGCAATTCTTCAAGAATAATTAGTCAATATTCTTCTGGAATATTGATATTAATGATCCACTCTACCTTTCAAGCTAACAATATTTGTACTCTACACGAGTGACGTTAAAATATTTTTCAGGAATATTTATCTAACGTGGGTTGTGTTTATTCGAGAACACCAACACCATATTCATTTAAAACATATTTTAAATTATGCTTCTTCAAGAACATTGAATCAATATTCTTCTGGAATATTGAAATTGTAATATACTGCTTGTGACAAGCAAGTAATATTCTTCTAGAATACTATTATTGTTGTCCTACTTCGTGAGCAACAATATGATACATTATTAAATCGAATTTATGAATGAACATCTACAAATATTTAATCATCTTAAAGAATATTAATTACCATATAATCATAATATGAATTTATATATAAAAATGAATTACCAAACATATATCAGGAAAAAGAATCTCCTTATATAGAAGTTAACAAAATTGACTAAATCTTTTATTGGCTAAATCTTTTACCAATATGCAAAAGATACTAAACATGCACGTGAATTCCATATATAAAAATTAGATATATAACTAATATATAGTAGAATCAAACCTAATAATGTATTTGAGAATTCAAAATAACGTAGTGATTTCCAATGACAAAATTGAAAGAGCAAAAAATAATAACAATAATAATTTGCTGGAACAATGTATACTTTAACGAATTTATTTTGATTCTTCCAAAATAAATAATAAATCAATATTCTTCTAGAATATTGAAAATTATAATTCATGCTCTTCAGGAGCAAATAACATCCTTATAGGATATTAATTATAATGTTGTACTACTTCAGGAGTAACAACAAATTATTTATAATAGACAAATTTACAATTAATATTCTTCTGGGATATTAATTATTTATTACGTTACTTCAATAGCAATAACAAATTATTCTTCCGGAATAATTATAGATCTAAAATTGCTATTATTCAAGAATAAAATGTCAATTTTCTTCAAGAATATTGAAAATTACAACGTATGCTCTTCAGGAGCAAATAATATTCATCTGAATTATATGTTGTGCTACTTCAGGAGTAACAACAAATATTTGTAATAGGCGACACGGATATATGATTAATATTCTTCTGGAATATTAATATAATGTTGTGCTACTTCAGGAACAACAACGAATGAATTAATAGCATCAATAAATTTGTAATGGACAAATCTATAATTAATATTCTTCTGGAATATTAATATATACTGTTGCGCTACTTTAGGAGCAACAACATAATGAATTATCAATATAAAGATCAAAATCTGTCGAATTGGTTGGAGAAAATCAGATTCAGATTTATGAGCCGCAATTGCTAATGAACAACATCGTAATGAATAGATGTGAATTGCAATTGAATAGTAATAAAAAAAATTCATATGTCACCAAATTAATTTCGGTGCATATGATTTTACCATCTAACTAATATTTTGATATATGGGATTTTGAAAAAGAAAATTCTAACTCAATTTGGTAGAGACTCGTACTGATAACGTGTTATAAACTAAAGAGAAAAAGAGAGAAAAGTAGAAACACGAATAAACTTGTGTATTACTATGAACCAAAACCCTCATATATATAGGGAGAATAAGGGATACATAAGGTAATAATACATAGGGTTTAAGGGGTACAACTGTTATTCACTAATACAATATAATATTTACAACATATTGAAAATTTTAGATTTTTTGAAAAATATTTGTTACATCTTTTATTAGTGTTGTAGTAACACTATGCCGCCTAGCCTTCACCAACGATCACCTCCACCACAATTAGATGACCCAAAAATCACTTTCATCATATTGTCGACATTCATCTCCATTTATAGATGACAAAAAAATCCAACGAACTCAATACCTGCGATGATCCAATTTCTTTAGGGATGCCCGGCCCCAAACAATCCGATCAACACCCTTCTCCACCATACTTAAAATTAAATTATTTGAAATAAAAAAGAACCACCAAACTCAAATGAAATAAAAAAGACCCACCAAACTCAAATTCGAAACATCATTAAAAGCCAATGTTTAAAAAATCGAATCGATCTGACCAATTCAATTGAGAAAACCGACCGATTCAACCAAGAAAATCGGGAACCATCCAAGTTTTTAAACCCGATTTTCAATTTCTTTTTTTTTTTTGTTTTGGTTCTCTAATTTTTTTTAAACTACTTTTGTGTATAATTTTATTTTCTAAATGAGTAAATATTATTTTATTTGTAAAATAACATTTTTTTAAAAAAATTTGTGATTTTTGAAATAATTTTTTATGTTTTAATTGAATCCGGTTCAACCCGATTGGACCTCTTGACCCGTTGCCTTTTTCATTTTGAACCGATTTTTCGATTCGATTTTCTAAATACTGTTAAAAACACGTACGTATCTCTATTTCTTTACAATATATACATATTATTAAAGACTACAACAAATCCCAACCATCAGTTCATATTTCACAACGTTTACGCCATCTATATATAATCAACTCGACTCCATCAAAGAGCCAAGTCCAACACACTCATAAATGACATGGGAGGTAATCCAGGGAAACCTCAGTGCTTGGAGGAGTTTATAAGCACTTGTGATTTACAAGGAAAACATAGAGGAAAAATAACCCAGTAGGGTATCCTGAAGGCTTGGGGCTGTACATGGGCAGGTGAGATCTCCAATTTACCAGAAAGGACACCATCTGAAACAATAGGAACAGATAGATTAGATGCAAGCATAACAATATGGATGCTGAGCCTGAAAAGTCTACATATAAGTGAGAGCAAAGCTTTAGAACAAATATATATATATATATTTTTTTTGGATGTTTTCAGTTAAAGTGAGATAAGAAAATTCTTTGAATGTAAGGTGAGAATACGTTTCAAAGAAATAACTTTTTTTGCTTAAAAGCAAGTTATTAAAAAAAATCTGAGACTTGGTAACTGCACATTTTTTAAGCTTAGCCAAACACGCTCTCTTATTCCACAATTCTTGGATGAAATAGTATTTTTGCATATAGAAGTTTTGATAACTTGGACTGAGTGTTGGCAATAGGACGGATTCGTTATGGATCGGCCTGTTCGGTATCCGTCCCCACAAAAATTTAATCCGATTTATATTCGTCCCGCAATCCGCAATTTTCGGGGCGGGTTGGGCGGATCCCGATCTGTTTGCCGCCCCCGTTTCCCTTTATGTATGTGTGTGCGCGGGCGTGTGTATATATATATATATATGTGGGTGTGTGTATCCGCCCTGGGATCCATAGATGGGAATTTTCTGCCCCGATCCACAGATCAAAAAGTTTCTGCTCAATTTGAATCGGATATTTTTGCCATTCCTACTTGGACAAATTGCTAGCGTGGCTATTATATTTACCTTAAGAGGTATTCCATTTGCCAATTCTTTCATTTGAACAGTTTATGAAAAGTTCAAAGTAAACAATTCCTTAAAGACAGAATTAGAAAGATGAGAAATCATACCCAACATAATTTTGGCACAAATTTTCATGTGATCTTGCTTGAAGAATAAGCTTCTGCACTTGTAATTTGACGGACAAACCATGGTCTGCTTCACGAGTATCACCAGAAATAAGGGCACTATGGTCAAGGGAATGTTGTATTGAAGTAGATGGCAACGAAGAACATGGAGAGAAATCACGCCCGGTGAGTTTGTTGCTCATCCGTGCCATGACCACCACAGCTCGTTCATTCAAAACCTCATTAGCGTCGCCTAGTTGATTCACAGCCTACAATAAGATCATCGAAACCATAAGCCGAAGTAGTACTGTTTGGAGTCGGTATTTTCTGTTAGTGGGAGAGAGAGGGAGTACATCGTTTGGAGGGTTTTCTCCTTATTTTGCCTGATAGATAATCAGGCTAGTCGATTCGTAAGATAAAAACCAATCAGTACCTGAAGGAGTTCTCTTTCCCGAGCACCTCGTGGTGGTTGAAGAAGCTCTCCATTTGGGGCTGATTCCTCGTTATTCACAACAGGAGGCACATGCGTGCTTACAAGAGTAGACATTTGTGGGACTTCATTGAAGTTGAAAAGACGCCAATTTATCAGGGGATCATGCACAAACGCCTGGGAAAAAATGTCAAATATAAAATTGATGAATAGAGGTAAATATTCATTGCTCCACGTGACTCACAAATTTGACTTTGATTAGAAAGTCATAAAAAGCTTCCACACGGTGTTAAACATAGGGAAGAACTAGAAAGGGGCAGGGTAATTAAAAGGGAGTCTTCTCTTTGAACAAACCCCATTTCCATCACAACCGACCACCAATCTAATCCACAAATTACTACCACCAAAGCAGCTTATCTTTACTACATAAAGCCGAAAACAACTCTGCAATATCATCAACCACCTCAGCCATGACAATCCCGTAAAACCCTTATTGCCATTCTATCCAGCGCTACCATAAAAAATCAACCGTCAAGCCATCATTAACGTTGCCTTTTACCACCCTATTCCCAACAAGCATGTATGGCATACATGCGCCTGCTTCCGGAATTACCACAGCAACAATATACCAACATCTTTATTAATAATCAGGAACACACCACACTTAAATGCAAATTCACTAATTGTTTTTCCTCGCCACTCTCACAGGAAAAGCAATGACAGAGAAATATTCAAATTCCTTCAAAGTTCAAACAAGGCAGAGAAGAGAGAGAGGCTTGCCACATGCAGAAATGGTGATGGTGTTTGCAATATCTTCAAGTGGTGCAATGGTGAAACTAGGAGTCATGTATTTCAATAGTTACTCACGGGTTCGATGATAAATCATAACAGGTTGCACATTTACAAAACATTTGATACGAGACGGGAGTAATGAGAAAGAGAAAAGCAGCATAACAAAAGAACAGAGAGAACTCCGCTAAATAGAACACAGAAATGAACAGAGTTATTCCCTATCACACCATGACTACAATACATGTTTGGAACTTCCTGACATAGAAAGTGAACTAAACCTGTCAAATTGGGACGTGCTGAAGATAAGTAAGAGTGGATTAAGAGAGTACCTCCATCATGGCCATAACACTGTCTTTATGTGTACGCAGAACATGCATGACATTTTCACAAGTTGAGCGAAAATTTCCTTCAATACCACTGACCTCCATAGCTTTAACAAGCATTCTAGTAAGCCGGAAGGGGACCTATATCAAACAAATTTGACTTTGTAAAACGTGAATAAGAATTTATTTTGTCTAAAACATATGAAAGGTGGACGATTGTTTCAAAAAAATTACTTCCAGAAGGATAAAGCACCTTTTCAGGGAATTTCTCCCGATTCATTGATGCTTCAAAGCAATCTCCAAAGTCAATATGCAAAATCTTCCCACTGACAAACATCATCTTGTAAGATTAAAGGTATAACCTTGGTAATCACCAATTATATATTAGGTTACCAAAGTACCTGGAACGATGAAGCATGAGGTTACTTGGATGTCGATCACCCAAGCCAAGCAAGTAACCAACCTAAAACAAGTGAAGCCATATTTCAGAAAATTTTACCGATGAGAAGTCAGAAAAGATGCGTGAATATGTGGGCTACATTGTGTACACCCAGGTACTTGTGTGCATATTATGAGCTCAATTATTATATATGATTAGAACACATCAGGAGATTGACAGGTCACCCATCAGATTTAAGTATGCAAGACTCAGTAATAAGGACACAGTCAGTTGCAACAATCAGCCAGCAGCATAAATTTCAGGTTGGGGGGGCCAAAATAAAATGGGGAATGGGTTGAAGTCCTTTTACTTTTTCATCTGCAAAGGTGAGGCGTGATTGAATTTGGTGGAGAGGATCGGACCTCTCGAATGCCTATTTAACATTGTAAAATTTTCTTTTAATAAAAACACCATCTTAAACTTTTATTTAAGGCAACAATTCTTTTTAATTTTATTATACATTCTCATATAGAAGTGACTCATACGTATCAACATCATAACAGTCTTGTCAACAGAGATGTCTCTAATGACAGCACACCAGAACAAAAGACAAGCTTATTGTGTGAGCAAAAAAGCTATTGTCACTTGTCAGCATGCTGAAAATTGGCTCACCAGGAAAAGGATATATTCTAGTGCTTGCTTGGGTTTCATTATAAGCTAAAATTATTATGTGATAGATATGTGGTGAATAAATGCGTAGGTAGTAGTTGCAGGTGCTAACTCCTACGAAACGTATTGTTAAAATTAAAGTTGACTTTGACCAAATTATAATTTAAGGCAAACAAGTACTTAGAATATGGAAGTGTTTTTGTTGCAATGACATCACTGATTCCTCCCTCTTCTCCCATTTCGTCCGTTGGTGTAAAAAAAAATGAAAATTATAAAGTAAAAATTCCAAGAATGCACCAAATGAAAGAAGAAACATTACCATACTCATGACAGCCAAACTTCTTGTGTAGTTTGTCCTCCTGTCCAGCCAAACCTCTGAGGTACGGCTTTTTAACCAGAGAACCTGTTAAGGAGTCCACAGAGCAATCTCAGAAAATGCCAGTAAACATATTACATGCATCAAATAATGCCTACCCTTGACAGGTCATTGCCTTCTGTATTTTGTAGAGCATGCTCAAACACTTCCACCTTCGCTATAAGAGGCAAATGATCATAATCCGGTGCAAAACTAAGCATTAGCTTATGCTCTTGGTTTAGAGTGATCTACAATACCAGAAACAAGCAGTTGTAATCAGGATATGCATCTGCCTCATAAAAAAAGACAAACTAGGAGGCATCAAACAAACCTTTCTGGCATCCCTGTACTCTCTGATGAGATAGTGCAAGGTGTCACAATTTGGAACCCATTCTATCAGTCCACTGTTCGGAGATAGTGGAATGACGGCATATCTTTGAATAGAAAGATCTTTTTCTGAAGTTTTCCGAGAGTTCTCCAGCAGAGTATTAACTAAACCGAACAGCTGGCAAAGAATTGAACTTCAGACCTCATTAAAATAAGTTGATAAACAATGAGGAAGAAAATGAATTCATTTTGATAATTTTTACCCAAGAGCGCACAAGCATTTTCTGCATAATTATATAACAGAACTGCACCACCATTCAAACAGAACAAGGGTACAATGAGATATGAAATATAACCTGCATGACACGTTCATCTTGTCGTAAATCTTCATGCCCCTTCAGCAAAAAAGTATACTCTTCTCCATCACTCCCAAGAATTGTCAACTTACGAGGTCGTTGTTTCGATGTGATCACAGAAAGCTGGGGTGCAAATGATGCAATTTTCACCACTTTCGAATCTGGGGAAACAAATATATCTGTCATGAGTATTTTCAATTCAGATGTGTGCTGTTTCCTTTAATATTTCCAATCACTACTGCAACTATACCTGCTATATAGGTTCCAGGAACGGCCAGTTCCAAATCCCGGCACTCCAGAAGCTCTGGAGAAACAGACTGTTTTTTTTTTTTTTTTAACAGAAATATATAATTAATATATCAACATTAACATAAAACCAATAACTACAGAACTTTTTTCTTACCTGCAAATCCAGGGTGGTGAGAGTTTGAAGCTGCTTATCAATCCGTCTGAATACATGATAATAGAGATCCCAAGCCTGGTGAGAAAATTTTGTCAATTCATTGGAAGGAGTTGAACCATGATCTGGGGGCCAAAACCACTGAATGCAATATAAAAGTATGTGCAAAAAATACATTTCTTTACAGACAGTTGAATACACTAAGAAGATGAATGCACCCCAAAGCCAGGTCCATGCATACAAGTTCAAATGTTATATATAATTAATTTAATGAAATCTTTACTTAAATATATAATGTTGAAGCAAGACGTAACCATCATATCACTAATGAGCAATGGGGCATAGTGAACTATTCTGAATTAAACAGGCAGTAGATATAAATTATCACAAAGACGATGAGCATATGAGCAATTAATTTTTTATTTAATCACGGATATGACAGTTGTCTATAAAAAGAGAATAAGAATATTTTTAATCTGCGAGTGGAATTTTTTTACTAAAAATGAAGTGCACATCATTCTACATTTTTGAGTAAATAGGTCCTCAAACTTCTACATAGCAATAATGTCCATCTGAAAGCTAGTCTAAAAGAGTTACCTAAATGAAAATAAATATGGGGGAAAAAAAAAATTCACCTCCCTCCAACCCAAAACCCCTTCTTAGTGATGTGCCCCAGATTTGGTTAGCTTATCCAAAGCTCAATTTTTTGTTTCTTCAAGGTGGACATGGGTGTTTCTTTGAATCAGTCCATTCCCTTTTTCTACTGGTCTTACAAATTGCCACAAAACAGTGTGAAGAGAATCAAATATTGTTACGTATATTATTGATTATGGAAGTCAAAAGTGTTGATGTAAGATATTATTAGACACTGAGCCTGCTACATTTTGGAATCTCCAAACTTCAAATGCAACGAAACTAACGTGAAGATCTTGTCAAGGGTTCTCAGAATAATAAGGATTAGCAAAGAGCAATTATTTTGGCGTGAAGAAAAAAATAAAGAAATTAGCTTTATCCAGGTATTATCACTTAGAGCTTGTGCTCTTGTACAAAAAATTTCAACTTTTCCTCAAATTCAATTTCAACCACATTTGTATGGGACCCACCACTTTTCACATTTTTCAATCACTTTTCACCCACACATTCTCCCAAAAACTTAAAATTCCTCAAATTTTCCAAAAAACTACCTACACCAAACAAGTTCTTAATACTGATGACTTCTGGCCCCCATTTTTTCTGTAATTCTTTCTTCTTACTAATCAACTTCATGTTAAAAACTGAACATCTCGAGACACATGCAATGTAGCATAACAAGTCAAAAGTGCATACCAGAATTCTCATGCAAATACCTGATTAATTTCTGCATCTTTTCCAGTTCTTCTATATTTCATGCAGCACTCGTAGGCCTCCAATAATTCATGGCGGTAAGCCTGAAGCATGTGAAGGTTCTTAATATATATTGTACCATAACTGACATGTATAAAATGAAGGTTATGAAGATATTTCTCAGCTTAATTCATAAAAATAAGTCATAATTCTCAATTGATGTGTACAAATTCCTATAAAGCAATTGACACTCATGAGAACAAAGTAGCCACGGTTAAATATTGTCCTCTACACTTTGATTATAACAGATATGATATATGTCCAAGAATGTAGAAACGATGTACAACCTGAATGAAGGCTTTCTCTTTTATGGTAGTATTGTTCCTCATTGCTCCTTCCTCGAGCCTTTCATGCAGTGGCTCCAATACCTTAAGCATTCCTTCAATGTTATGTTCCCCGAAGTATAAGCGGCTTGCCTCTTCCAATGCTTCGTGCCACATCTCATGCCAAAGAATTGCAACTCTTATCAACTCCCTAGACACAAGTTGAGCCTTCAAAATGAAAGCCAAAGAGTCAGTTATTGCACAAATGAAACCAAAAAGAGTCATCATTGCAAGTCTTTTTCACCTGAACCACGAGTACACCACTATGCCGTTTAACTTTATCAACCACTTCCTGAGCAGCAGCTCTGCGTAAATTGCTAATAGATTTGCATGCCACAAGGAGAGGGTACATTAGAGCCTGCACAGAAAATTGAATTATTGTTAGTCATACAAGTGAGGAAAAGTATCTTGCAAGCTCAAAGAAAGTTATAAAACGGAAGATTAATTAAGGCTTCATTCTGCATGATCATCAAGGTTTATTCCGAAACTCTCTAATTACAGAAAAAAGTTTGATGATCTCCAACAATTATGTAACTCTCTCAGACATAAGCATAGCTTTACCAGTCTTTTATAAGTTTCTTTGATAGTGAATTATTAGCCTTTGCCAAGAAAATCACATTGCATTCTCCATTGCATGAATGTATCCAGAAAAATTAAGTCTCTAACTCTAAATGTAAAGATTCAATCATGGACTAATTTATTAGCCCCTGTTTGGTACCAATTATAATCAAGATTTTAATCTAAGTTTAAGAAAACAATTAATTTCAACCACATTTCATGGGACCCACAACTTTTCAACCACACATTTCATCCATTTTTATCAAAATCTGATTTTAATCCCCATCAAATAAGGGCTTAATTTATATAATCAAGATTGTTGAAAAATTAAAAAGTCATCCATTCAATTCCAATTTCAATTCAACTGCGGTTATTATTCCTCCAAAGCTCTACATTTCAAAGATATATTTTTCAATCAATAACAGTACAATTAGCACGGTCTACAATTCCTAAGGTCAAGTAATAGAAATGTAATTAAAAACCAATCTTTTAACTAGCCTGGGAATCAACCCAAAAAGATAGAATGATAGAGAGGGTCAAGGGACAAAAGGTTCACAAAGGGATCCCGGGTTGAGCCAATGGCTGTAGATTATTAAATAAATAATATTTGCAAGTGTAAAATTCAGAATTTATACTAATTTTTGGGTAATAATTTTCTAATAGTTTAATTCATTCTTGATAAATTAATCAAATTACAAAAAAGCAGGCATGCGGTCATTGCATGCATGTGACTTTATTTTTCATATTATATTGACCCTTGAAAACCAGGAAAACCATGACCAGTTCGTTTTCAAGGAGGTTTTTAAATTGTGGGCCTGGCCTGGTACCAACCAGTCCGGTCCAGGTTTGACAACATTGATTAAAACTTTCTCATACTTCTTGTTTCAGGAGATTGTCCTCTGTATATATGTAAGAGCACGTTTGGCTAAGTTTTAAAGCCAAACTTAAAAGTCAATTTCTGTTACCAAGCATATTTGAAATAGGTTACTTTTTCCTTTTTGAGTAAAATAATTACTTTATGACAATCAGGTAGGGATTAGTTTTAAAGTAACCTATTTTCAACTTTGACCATCGAAAGAATTATTTATTTTAAAATTTAATTACAAGTAGATTTATAAATAATTTTTTTAAACATAAAACAAATATACACCAAGTCTCTCACCAATAACATTTCCATTTTCACCAATGAGAGGAATATAGGTGCATGGTACAAAAGTGTCACATAAAAACAAACCTGCGGATGACTTTGGCCAATCCGTACTAACAGTGATTGTATTAGTTCCCTGACAGCATGGTTATTGGAATGTATCCTTGCAATAATCTGAGGTAAAACAACCAACCACGTGTTGATATTAACAAGTGAAAATCCTTTCTGCAATGCCATTTGGACCTCTGAAGTAGCTCCGTGGTTGAACCACAAAGTGAGGAGACGTAAAATATCCTGCAATCAAGATAACACAGGATAAAAAAGAAAGAATATAGCCCCTGTTTGAGCCCCATCCTGTAAAAACTCATTTTCGACCACACATTCTCCCAATAAAATAATATTACACGTAAATCCAAAATTTTTCCCTACCTTTTAACCACATATCACTAATACATAACTCATTTATTTTCAAAAAAAGGGGGCTCAAACAAGACTTAAAATAAACTAGTCAAGTTTCTGATATCGTAAAGGTAGCACTTGTGGTGCAATGCCTAGACGTTGGGCGGATTGGATCCTTATCAAATGGAATTTCGGGGATAACATGGAAAGAAAGAAGGAAATTTGGAGAATTTTTGTACTGGCAGGAGCGTGGACGATATGGCATAAAAGGATTTTTAGCAATATTGAAAGAACGATGGAAGACATTTGGGAGAACATCATATTTTTCACGGGTTTATGGGCTAGAGCAGCCGCTCTGTTTAGTGGTTTAGAAAATTTCCTGTTCTATTTAGATCCTAAGAGTTCTTTGGGGACTACTGGTATGAATACCCCATAGATTTGTAGATAGTCCATCTATTTTACCATAGATTTAATACTTTATGTGATGGACATCTTGTCCACTACTCCTCCAATTGTAATTTTTGGATGAGTTCAATAAAATTCAGTTTCCTATCAAAAAAAAGGTAGCACTTGTAGAAAAAAATTCCAAATAATATTGACAAAGTATTTAACATGATAAAGATTAAAGAAATTAGTAATATTAGAACTCCTAAAGACAATCCAACAAAAAGCAGGCAAAGAATGACAACAAATGCAGTAACGTTGAAAAAGTGATAGTTTGTTTTTAACAAGGAACGTGGCTTTAGACATAGTAAAATAAACTGACCCCAAGTTCATATTGGATATTTTTATGCGAGTTCAATAGTAGTGGAAGAATAGAATCATTCAACTGGAGTAGGAACTGTTCAAGAAGTAGCTGACTACGCTTATGTAGGGCAGGGTTTTAAGCTTCAAAGTGTTACCTGCAAACTATCATCGACTCCTTTGGAATGTGCAGCACAAGCTATGGAGTGAAAATATCCAGTGACTGCTGCAACAACAAACTGTCCAGCAACATTGGGTAAACCTCTCAGTGTGTAATGGGACATTACTGCTGTATTGAATAGAGCCCATCTATGCCAAGCTTTTGCCCACTTTGTTGCACAATGAGTAGCACTTCTGAACGCATTAAGAATTTCTGAAATCATAGGAAATTAATCACCAGAAAAGCTATTAATATGTCAAATTTAGTTACTGGAGCAGCTGCCAAATCCTTTACATTATCTTTTCTTCTCTTTCTTCTTCTTCTTCTTCTTCTTCTTCTTCTTCTTATTATTATTATTATTTTTTTTGGAAGTGGTGAGTGGAGTTTGACTGATTACCTTGAATAGAATCATCATTCAAACCGGGAGAAAGTGCCCACTGCCAATTTCCTAGTTGAAGATACACACTGGCAAGGAGAGGAACATTTGAACTACCCGATAAGCTAGACTGTGAAGCTTGTTGAAGAACTGGAGTTCTTGAGAGGTCTATGGCCAAATCCTACAAAAGAGAAATTTTAGAGATGATTAGAACCCAAACTGAGCAGCTGTCCTTTTTATATACCACTTAAAAAACTTAACACTCACCTGCAGTCGAGTGAAGGATTCTTTACGCCTATGATCCTCTCCAAGTGACCATTGGTATTTCAAATAAGCTAGAATTACTTGAGGATCCCCATGATATCGTACAGTTTCAGGAGTTGTTTCAGGATCAAACTGTAATTGTTGGGGAAAAAAGAAAGAAAGAAAGAAAGAAAGAAGTTAAACTATTAAATGATAGCATAAAATGTCTACAAAATTCCACCAATATGCATCTCAGACCTGTAAAAGCTTAATTAAAGTTGATCTAGCTTGACTAAGTCTGCCACTTTTACGGCACAGGGAGGCAAACTTGATCCATGTCTCTACATCCTCAGAAGGTGGTAGAACAAGAGACCTGACTGCCAAAAGTGCTTGCCAGACCTGTAAATATAAGATTCCAAGCACGTCAATTGTAGAATGAGGAAAAATATAATATCATGTCCCACTGGAAAACAAGATGTAGGCAAGAGTGTGAAAGCATACAATGGGAATCAATATCCACTCCACATTAATATCAGAATGTCAATCCATTATCATATTGACTGACTTTTAAAAGAAAATGAATGAGAAGAAAAACCAGCCAAGAGAAAGGTTACCTCAACATTCCGCTTCGTTCCTTTTATTCGTTCATTCCACATGTTACGAATAAGAGCCCTCCGGCTCTCAGCAATAGAGTTACCCACAGGAAGAGTACAGTAATCAATGACCTATAAGAAAAACCAGCAGAGATTTCTCAATAGGATGATATCATTCCAAACTGTTATGTTGTGTTTGATTGGCTAATATTTGCCTCGGAAAATGCAAATTCTTCCCATTTTGCCTTCTTTTTGGTTGTTTGATTGCCAACATTTTCCAAGGCAAATATTTTCCTACTTGTTGTCACTAGAGATGGCAAAAAATCCGATCCGATCCGGAAAAATCGGGGCGGATCCACCCCGTTTCACTAATAACAAAAAATTGTTTATTTTTTATATTTTTTAAAAATTTATTTTAAATTGTCTTTACAAAAAATAAAAAAAATATTCGCGAACGGAACGCTTCACAGATCGGGGGGCCGATCCGCCCCTAAATTTGGCGGATCAGATCATAATTTTTTTTTTTTTTTTTTTTTTTTTTTGCGGGTCAGATTCAGATCAGGGCAATCCGCCCTGTTGCCAATGCTAGTTTTCACGGAGGGATTTGCTTGGTTTGTGTGGAAAATATTCTAACTTTGTGATAGGAAATTCCTGCAAAACCAAGTTACTTTATTCTAATCCTTTCGTCGTGTTTGGTCATTTTTGTTGTCAATTAACTTTTTTTCCTTCAGAAATTAACATTATTATTATCAAATACAAATGTGTGAAAAAAATTAAAATAAAATTGATTAAAAAAGCTAAATTTTGCTTTATTTACCATAGAAAATAATGTCAATCAACTAACAAAACTTGAAAAATCTCTCGTTTTTTCCACCTAGAAAATTAATCCAATCAAACACTCCAATTGATATTTTCCATAAAAATATTTTCTAGGCAATTCAATTCCCTGGAAATTATTTTCTTTCCACCCATTTTCCATCTTTTTAAGCAAACACGGCCTTGGTGTAAATTACTACAGCAAAATAACGTAAAATGATATGTGGGTCCATACCTCCTCCAACTCAGATAGTTGTTGAACGCGAACCATGTTGCTGTATGCACGTTCATAACTTTCAAGAACCTGGTTAGGGGTAAATTTTAGACATCAGTTTTCAAAAAGAACCAAGGTATAAAACTACAATAGTTTTGATGATGTAACAATGTCAATTTCAATGTTTGCTTATATGCCTAATAGTTCTTTTAAATTATAAGTTACTTCACTATTAACAGTAAATCAAATACAGTGTACTTTAACATGTAAAGTGATGCAGTTAGCAACCAGAATACTGTTAGCAAGGGATTCCGATCTTCTGGGGGACTATTTCGTATACAGGTTTGCAGGGGAAATTGATATTGATAGTTCCATTAAGTTAGTTGAAGCAGTTGAAGGGTATTATGGGAATTTAGTAGAATGAATTGAATAGGCTTCTAACTATAAATGGGGGGAGGGTAGTTTCATTTCATTCAGACAGAATTTGGGTATTTTCTTGCGAGAGAAGTAGGGTGTCTCAAATGCTCTGCATTTTATTGAATTTCCTTTTCCTGTGCTCCATGCAGTACAAATATAGATCTGTTCGTCTCAATTAGATCATAGTAAATAATACGAATTCAGCAGGATCATAGCACAAATTTTCTGGACACAGAAAACTATTATTCAGTTAATTCTATTACAGAAATTTAAACCAAATTTAAAAGGCAATTAATTAATGAGAGAGAGAAATTATATTCATAAACACTCAAATGCATGGAAAAACCACGAGGGCATGATTACATCTCACAATCAAAAGCCATAGGATTCAATAAACAGGTGTATGATTCTTTAAAGATAGTACACCTAGATTAATAAGCTTCGAAATATCTCCTAATCCCTTTAGGACAGAGACTACAAATAACAAGGAAACCAACTAAATAGGCATCTAAACCTCACCCCCTCTTGAATTTCCAAAAAACACTTGATCCAACTTAGGTCTCGACTCAGGATATATTCCAAAGAACTACTGAAGTACAGAAATTCTGAAATCGACAAAATTTCTCGTTCCACTAAAATGTAAAAAATTATGAGGAACACCTACTTATTGGTTTTTAGCCTAATCTAAGACGCAGCTTGAGACAAAACTTGGTTGCAAGACACTGCACTGGAGCCAGTACGAGAGCTTAAAAGAATTATGAGATTCTCCTGTTTATACTTCCTTCTTCTATCTCTTTCATTGATTGCACATTATCCACTAATAACTGGAGATAAGTTGAGTTCAAGTTTTGCAGTGTTCTAAGTATGAAAATATTTACTGCACCGAATCCAGCCATTGCACGAGATGAAAATCTTGAAGCAAATGCCTTCTCATCACCATGTGCCATGTGGGGTATGCAAAGAAAGTTTAGGAATATTCATCTTCTCCATTATTTCTTTGAAGCTTTCAGGAATAACAAACTGACAGCAGGAGTAAGTACAATTAAAGATTTGATAATTGCCATATAATGGCAGATAAAGAAGTTCTGTTCTCATATAATCATACAAATCATTCCTGACACGAGAGACTGTTATCTGGGGTTTCCCAAGTTGGTTTTGAAATAATAGTGCATAAAATTTCTTATATAATCCTCAACGGACAAGTTGGTTTTCTTTAGATTTCATTGTGCAAAAGGGATAAATTGCCCAAACCATTAAAAAACTTGTGGATAAAAGTTACTAATCAGATCTGAAATTTGAGAAGTATATATAAATATAATCTCCTTGAATATTAAATATATAGACCTTAAAGATCGTTCAGGTGTCAATACAATCGATTTTCACAGGATGCATCACGTCAAACCAACGTAGGACAGATTTGGACAGATTTTCAGATCATTGTAGGCACTGATGTACATTAGCAAGATAGTTTTTATAAGGTTTTAGGGCGTCTGGAGATATTTCAGGCAGTGTTCACAGGAGAAATTGATTGGACAATTAGGAAAAGTAAAATTCAATTAAATTGTACAATGGCCATTGTCAAACGGTATTTAAAATACTGCGATAGCAGTATCTATGAGGATGGCATTGTGAATGCTAGGGTGAATGAAACTTTCATTTGTTTAATTCCTAAGAAATTGAATTCATTGTCTATAAAAAACTTCCATCCAATCAGCATGGTCTCTTCTTTATACAAAGTTTTTTTTTTTTTTTTACAAAGTCTTGTCAAAAGTTTTATCTTTGAGACTAAAAGAGGTTTTGAAAAATATATTACTACATTGTGCGATTGCTAGAGACATTTGGTGTAGAATTTTGTGCATTTTTGGTGAAGAGATGGCATTACCAAGAAGATGGTCAGAAATGATAGGGATAAAATGTTCATTTGGAGGAAACAACAAGGAAAAAAAGGCGATATGGAAACTGATTTTAATATCATCAGCTTGGACAATATGGACAGAAAGAAACAGAAGGATTTTTGATAATATTGATAGATCGGTGGAGGATATCTGGGATAATATTATTTTTCTTACAGGATTATGGGCTAGAGCTGCTGGAATTTTTAGTGGTCTAGAAAATTTTCTTTTTCGACTGGACCCTAATAGTTCCTTATGTCCTATTGTAATGAATTGTTACTAATCTCGTGGTTAACCTTTTGTAAGTGTCACAAGTATTCTTTGACACTTGTAGTGGATGTCTTGTCCACTACTATATTTGTAACACCATTCTCATTTTCTTTAATAAAAGTCTTTTTCTTATCAAAAAAAAAAAAGAGGTTTTGAAAAATACTATTGACAAAGACCGGTGTGCTTTTGTACACGGGCGACAAATTTTGGATTTAGTTTTGATTGCAAATGAAATTGTAGAGGAGTATAGGATGAAAAAGAAGGAAGGGAGTTGTACTTAAGATTGATTTTGAAAAGGCATATGATCATGTAAGTTGGGAATTTCTTGATTTCGTGTTAAAAAAGAAAGGATTTGGAGAGAGATGGAGAAAATGGATTTGGGGCTGCTTGTCATCGGCAAGTTTTTCAATAATGATCAATGGAAAACCAATAGGAAAATTCGGTGCATCAAGAGGATTAAGACAAGGCGACCTGTTATCACCTTTTTTTATTCATTCTAGTTGGCGATGTATTGAGTAGAATGGTGAATAGAGCTAGCGATAAGGAGTTGATAGAAGGTTATAAGGTAGGAAAAAATAAAGTGAGGGTTTCTCATCACCTATTTGCTGACGATAGCATTTTCTTCTTGGAAAATAAAGATGAAAACATTGGTAATCTTATAAAAATTCTGGATTTATTCTCAAAAACTGCAGGGCTAAAGGTAAATATGACAAAAAGCATAGTGGTGGGTCTTAACTTAAGAGAGTGAGTCTTAACTTAAGAGAGGGGAGAATTGAAAACATAGCCAACAATTGGGGGTGCATTAAGGGAGTTTGGCCATTAAACTATCTTGGCTTACCGTTGGGGGGGAAATCCAAATGTCTCTTCTTTTTGGAATCCGGTGATGGAAAGAATAGTTAAAAGATTAGAAGTGTGGCACAAAGATTGTTTGTTACAAGGTGGGAGACTTGTACTTTTGCAAGCGGTTCTGGAAAGCATTCCCACATATTTCATCTCTATCTTCAAAATGCCTATAAAGGTGGTAAATGCTATTTGAGAAGATGATGAGCGACTTCTTTTGGGAAGAAAAAGGTGAGGAACATAGTGATCATTTGGTCAAGCGGGATATTGTAAAGAAGCCAAACCAATATTGGGGGTTGGGAATAGGGAATCTTCATTTAAAGAACATGGCCTTATTAGGAAAGTGGTTATGGCAGTTCTTTAATGAATCGGATTCACTTTGGCACTCCATTATTTTTAGTTGGTATGGCCTTCACTCAAATAGATGGGATGCAAATACCGAAGTTCACTCTTCGGGCACCATGGAGATCCATCGCAAGAATTTGGGATAAATTTGTGGAAAATACCAAATTTATAGTTGGTAGAGGTGATAAAATCCGATTTTGGCTTGATAAGTGGATTGGCCACCAAACTCTTCAAGAGGCTTTCCCTAGACAATTTCGGCTATCAAACAATAAAAATGCACTTATTTGTGTTGTTTCCTTTCCAATCTCTTCTAATCCGGTTTGGAACAGTATTTATTAGAAATTTGAGCGATTGAGAAACTGATGAATTTACTTCCCTTTTGAACCTACTTGAAAACACCTATACATTGACACATTTTCTTTGGACAAAAGATTGTGGGCTGGCCACCCTTCAATAAATTTTTCCTATAAATCTTTCTTGTATGCACTCCTTCATCCATTATGCGACTCTATTTTTCCCCAATTTAACTTCATTTGGAAAAGTGTGGTACCCTCTAAAATTAAAATTTTTGCTTGGTCGATTTCTTTGGAAAGGGTAAACACTTATGATTTATTACAATTGAAAAGGTATTTTTTGAGTATATCTCCCTCATATTGTAGCATGTGTAGAAGACCGGAGGAAAACATTGATCACATTTTAATTCATTGTGAGATTGCTTGGAACATTTTGGGTAGAATTTTGGGATTATTTGGAGAAATAATAGCATTACCAAAATGGACTGAAGTGATACTTATCAAATGGTCATTTAGGGGGATTGGAAGCAAAAAAAGCAACTATGGAAACTGATTATAATGGCAACATCTTGGACACTTTGGACAGAAAGAAATCGAAGGGTTTTTGAAAATTTAGAGAGGTATTTGGAGGACATCTGGGATAGCATAATTTCTTTCACAAGCCTATAGGCTAGAGCAACCGGAACTTTTAGTGATTTAGAAAATTTCTTGTTTCAATTAGACCCTAATAGTTCATTATGTACCAGTCTCGAGTAGCCCATAGTTTTTATTTCTAGATTTGGAGCTTCAGTTTTTTGGCTACTTTTTCGGTGGATGTCTTGTCCACTCTTGTTTGTAAGCTTTTGGTACATTTTTAATAAAAAGTGCAGTTTCTTATCAAAAAAAAAAAAAAATCTGCTTCTGTTTGGTTCAGAATTTGCACCAATTCCAGACTAAACCCATCACAATTACACTGTGTATGAACTGACCAGTAAACTACTTGACTAGAGAGATGACTTATCATTCATTATATACCATATTGGACATTAACACATCTAAAAGAATAATTTATAAATATTTGAATACAGTCAGGCCCAAAATTAATTTAAATTCACCCTTTTTGCATCATTCTATCAAGATCCGGAGAAGGTATGGAAAAAAAAGCAAGAATCTATTATGATATGATAGCAAAGCAAGAATCTATTATAATATGATAGCACACGAACAGAATTTGATATATCAAAATCTCCAGGACAAGATTGTCTACATTTCTTTTTGGTTTTTTCCCTTGAGGTGTTTAATTGAAGAAAAGAAAAGTCATGTAATACAGAAAAAAATAGTTAAAAATTTACTTGCTCTCAACAATAATGAAAGAGTGAGGAGAAACTAACCAACGCAGCCAGCTCTGTGGCCAAACATTTCCTTGCTCTCTCAACATAGTCGCGGGCTTCATCATACTGAGGTTCCAAAGAAGAAGAAATAAGAATGAGATTTTATATTAGCACTTTCCATAAACAAGAAAATAGGTTGACGGCGATACCTACCTTTCCACGACGAACTAATAAAACAGCCCTGAAAAATGTCCCATTGCTACTCCCATCACCAGTAGCAGCAGTATTTCCCAAAACTCGAAGTTTGGTTTCATCTCCATCATCAAGTCGAGAAACATATTCTGACATCTGATCCCACTCACCCATGTTCCAGGCAGCATAGGCAGCCTGGGTAAATAACTTTAGGAACTTAGTGAGGGAATGGAATGAAATAAAATTAAACACTCCCACTGTCCACAAACATTATCAACTCAAGTTGTGGAATGGACTTTTCGAATCAAGGGCATCATAAATAAAAGTAAGAATTATAGTTGACTGCAATAGCCTTTGTTTGAGACTCATTTTGAAGAAGAAAATGAGTTTTGAATGGTAATTTTTGGAGAATGTATGATTAAAAAATAATGCAGACTTTTGGGTCTACATATAATATTATTTTATTAGAGAATATGTGGTTGAAAATTGGAAAAAAATACATTTTCATTTTAATCGGGCTCAAACAAGGGCTAACATGTGATAGTTGTTTATGGTGTACTGAAGCAAACAATATTTGCTTATCATTATTTTCAACTGAAATGCACCCAAATATTATATGTATTTTTTTTTTCCAGTGTTCTAATCATCATTCAAGTTAAAAAAAGATTACATGTGTGAAAGAATTATTCGAATTAAATGTGGTTTGGAAAGGAAAGGTAACATATTTTTCATAGCTCTTCTAGAGTATCTATTATTTGAAACCAAAAAACAAACCATTGGTGCCATTTCCAGTCGAGCAGCTGGCTCAGCAGGTGTCCAATATTCCTTGCACAGATTATTAAGCTCTTCCCACCGAGCAAGAGCTGCAAGGCATCTCATCCGCCCTAACAGAAGCACAAAAATATAAGAAAATAGATTATCATTTCTCAAGACCAAAGTTTATAAATGGAAATAAAGCATGGATTCACCACAGAAAGCGATCAGTTCAATAAATACCATAGATAACCCACCAGCAGTTGACAATGAAACCATATAATCCATTCCCAAATTGGTAAAAGAACCAAAGAACTGGCACAGTCTCTGTTGCTTGGACTTGGGGAGGGTATCCGATACGGGTACATATCTAGGATTAGGGTCCTTTTTATCCTAAAATCTAGGATATGGGATGCAGCTAACAAGGATCCAAAGTTTAGAAAAAGCTACATGTCAGATGAATTTCTAGGGATATATATTAATATATGGAATCATAATTCTTAAACAAATTAAATTTCAAATTATAATACTTCATTTGAATTTTGAAATCAGTTTAAATACAATGCCTGGTATAAAGGATCTTTTGATTAAAGGGATTCAAGAAAGATCCCATGCCCTTATCACGCCACGCGTGCCCGAAACAGGCATTTTCTCAAAATGGAGAATTCGAGCAAACATGGAGTACACTGGACTCCACTATATAGTGGAAAAATAATTATGTATAAGCTATAATGCATGAACACTCCTACTAAGTCTCATGTCTGTCCATCGCGTGTTGTGTCATGTCAACCCAACAATCCGTGAACACTCAACAAGCAACGTGCCCTTATCTAACATTATATATATTTAAATTACTGACACTAAAGGTAAGTGCAACTACTAAAGTATACGACAATCCGTGAACACTCAACAAGCAACGTGCCCTAATCTAACATTATATATTTTTAAATTACTGACACTAAAGGTAAGTGCAACTACTAAAGTATATTCAAGGCACAGAAGGAATTAAATTAATTTACTATAATTTTAGTTTGTGTTAGAATAGGTTTATTTCTTCATTTGATTTCCTATTAAAATTAGATTTTTCGAGTTTACTATTTCAATTAGGAGTGTTTAAACCCCAATAAATAGATGGTCAACAATTTTATTTTATTTTTTTTATTACGTCAACAATTTGTTTTGCTTACAACTTGATTATTGAATATATTACTATTCCCCCACTCTCTCATTCTCTCCTCAATTCTTCGTAATTATCATAAGTTTCTGATGTGGATCTTTTCACGAGTGCTTTATGTCAATTTGGTATAAGAAAAACTTGCTCGAGTTATTTTCAACGAGGAATAAATGATTCCAATATTTATTCACGGCACAAGAGCACTTAAATTCATAAGGATTTATTTAATTTTAATTCTGTCTATTTCATAGTTGGTTTCCTACTTAAATTATATTTGTTCAATTTCTTACTTAGATTAGGACAGTTTAAACCTCTATAATAGAGGGTTGATGCTTGGTTTTACCATGGCTTTTCAATATCACTTTATAATACCTACACCGTGATTATTCAATACAATTACCACATTACATCTAATTTATCCTCTCTCTATTCAATTATCATAAGTTGCTAATTGGAGATCTTCGTTTTCTAGCATTGACGTCAATTTTGGGATTGGCACAGCCACCCAAAGTTGTAATGAAAAACTTTGAGAGTATTTTTACACATTTCCCCTAAGATTTTAAGGATCAAGTACGCTGACCACGTTAGCGGCATTGGAATGATATTTGTCTCCCCACTAATGAGGGTGGGCTGAGTTTCAGGAGATTATAGGATATCATTGATAGTATTTCCCTAAAACTTTGGTGGCTATTCCGCTCCAAAAAAACGTTGTGGTCCAAGTTCTTATTGGGCAAATATTGCATGGTGATCCACCCTTTCCTTGCACCAGTTCTTTACAAAGCTTCCCCTATTTGGAAGAGTTTGAAGCTGGCCGGTTCATAGGGCTGAGTTTCATATCACATGGAAACTTGGCATAGGACGGATTTTCTTTTGGCAAGACTATTGGATGGGTGATGATAACTTGGCATACTTATTCCACCTTGCATGCACTCTCTTGAGAGAGTGCAAGATTATTATGACGACTCTGGATAGGATACGAAATGTCTGACCATATATGGCTCAAAAGATCGGGATATCCCTCTTTTAGACAAATGACCAGGATCACATTATTTGGAGAGACACACCAAATGGTAAATTTACTAACAAATCTGCATGGCAGCTTGTCTGCTCTAGATGACAATCTTAGGATTCTTATCGTTCTGGCCAATATATCCGTAAGGGACACATCTGCACTACGATTCCTTCGTTGATTTTCTGGTTCTTATAGTTTGCTAGGAATGATGCGATATATAACATGATTCGAATGGAGTTGAAACGGATCATTTGGAGTGTCTACCGCATGATTTCGCTTATCCATATAGGTCACCTATTCCTGCCCTTTCACTTGCAGGGAGAGACGAGTCTATCACCATTCCTTTTGGATTATCTTTAACCCCTCCCTCCCTCTCCTTCCCTGCCTATTTTGGTTTTTGGCATTCTCCACAAGTGGGAGTTTACGAGATCGATACCTCTTGCTAGTGGTGGAGCTGTGGAGGCATCATTCGTGACCTTAAAGTACATTGCATTTGAACTTTCTCCGACTCTTATGGTGAGTGTCAATTTTGGGGGCTGAGCTACATACTATCTTGGATGGGATTTTACTTGCTCGACGACTTCATTTGTATGACCTTTAGATTGAGACAGGTTCTTCTATAGCCGTTCATTGCATCACTTGGGGTGGAGGCCCTTGGACGATTCATATCGTTCTTAGACAAATCAGCCATCACCATTTTTTGACCGCGATACAACTTCGCACACTTATCGGTAGGGGAACTAGGTTGCTGATTCATTGCATCCATAGTGGGACCAACGCTACTATTTTGAATATATGGTCCTCACGACATTCCTCATGAATTTGTGCTCTTGTACAACTAGATAGATATAGACTTCCTTATATTAAAGAACGTTAGTTTGATTTTCTTTTGCTCGTTTTGTATAGGAAATATCACTTTTCCTCTTTTGTCTCCTTTCATATATTGTACTTTTGCGCTTTGGAGGTCAGGTTTATGCCCCTCCCTTTAGTTCTCGAGACTTGTGCTATTATATATAAGGTCGGGGAATCCAAAACCCCAATAGCCCTACCAGGTGGAGCCTAAAAACCCAATAAAGTGTTGGTGTTTTGCTTAAAAAAATAGTAATAATAACTCGCCGTAGTCTAGTTCCTCTCAGCTAGAGAAAAATGATGAATAATTAAAGTATATTCAAGGCACAAGCGGAATTAAAATAATCAGGTTTTCATAATTCTTGTTTGTGTTAGATTAAGTTTACTTAGTTGTTTAACTTGTTTTTCCGATTCAAGTTATACTTGTTCAATTTCATACTTAGAATTGGATTATTTAAACCTATTGAATACAGATATCGCCTATAGCTAATTTCTCCTCTCTCTCATCTCTTATATTCTTCTCAATTCTCCTAAGTTGTTTTTTTGGATCTTTGTCTACGAGCGTTCAACGGCAATTTGGTATCACAGAAATAACTCAAAAAATAACTCACCTGAGTTGAGTTCTGCCTGAGAGAAATGATGCAACTATTTAAGTATACTGAAGGTACAAAATGTTTTAAATTCATTAGGGTTTCTTTAATTGTAGTTGTGCTAGATTAGATTTATTTCCTTGGTATCATTCTTAAATTAGATTTCTTTAACTTCCTACTTAGTTTAGGATATGTTAAACCCCTATAAATAAAGTGCGAAATGAATACAATTGCTATTACTTTCTAATCCCCCACCCCCCAAACTGTCTTCAAATTTTCTCAATTCTCGTAAGTTATTGATTGTGAAGTTTTTGTTTACGAGCTTCCAACGTCACACCCCTTTCTGCAAAGTGCCCGACATGCCACATGTAGAAATAAAGATATGATCTCTCTAATTTTAAAATTCTAAAGAATTTAAATAAGCGTGCCTCATCCTACGTTTTCCAAAAATCATGTGTTTGCGTATCCGTGTCGTTATTCACGTCCACGCAACTTAGTGTAAACCAAACTAGATGGAAGTACTTAACTACTGCTAAGAGAAAAAACCATGTCACCACTTCAAAAATTTACGAAAATTGAAAAGGAAATGTGATAGGTACCAAAGAGAAAGTTGCAAAGATCTTCATGCATCTAAACATGAGTAAGACTATATCTTGTGCTTGTTAGTTTGTTTCCCATACAAACACAAGTTTTTACAACACAATCAAATAAGGTTCTGTTCGGTAATACTGTAATATTTATAAATTGATTTATTTATGTTTTTTAGGTAAAATGTAAAGTTGAAAAGTGGAGAAAGAAAATGTGTGTTGTTAGAAATTGGTTTATAAATTGTAATGATTGCGTTAAAGAATAGATGCTAAATGCTTGATTCAATGAATACAAGGGGAAAAAGTGTGCAACAAATAAAGGTCTCACCTAATGAAGGAGGATCAGCATTCAAATAAATAGGTGATAATTATATGAATATTAAGAACTGATGTTCTGATCAACATTTCCAAAGAAGCTGTCAGCTTGTCCATTCGACTTGGAATTGTTTTGAGGAATAAAAACATCCAGTAAACATGAAGTAACGAAAAAATAAAACATAATAGCATTCAATTAGTTCTCAAGGGTAAATCGAGGCACAAACCTAGAGTAGCATCTAAAGAAAGATGTAGAGTCGCTGCTTGA
Organism: Ligustrum vulgare; assembly: GCA_963555705.1. Lineage (NCBI taxonomy): Eukaryota > Viridiplantae > Streptophyta > Magnoliopsida > Lamiales > Oleaceae > Ligustrum > Ligustrum vulgare. The sequence continues at coordinate 51,379,688 of OY743174.1, forward strand.
GAGGCTTTGGCAGTGTAAGCTTTGAGAGCATCATCCCACCGCTGAAGTTTTTCATACCTTGATGCAGCAGTTTATATGATAAAAAGGATTTTCAAATGTACTTGAATCACATGCATATCAGAATTTTTTTCTGAGAAGGAAATGGGTAAGAGTATTTAAGAGAGAGTAGAGGTACCATGACTCCTTCAGTTGAACTCCCAAATGTTGTTGAGCATAGGTCAATATCCCAACTGCAGCCTAAATACAGGGGGGGAAAAACAGCTAATGACATGATTGTTTGCATAACAAGTGTGAGCATAGGAGGCACGCTCTAAAAACAATGACCTCATGCTGATGTAATTGATTATTTATATGTATAAGTGCTTCAACAACAGCAACAGTGTTTGCTTCCATCCTATTTGAGAGTGCGCCTTCAAATTCCATCTCTTTGTAGTGAAGAGCCTTTGCAAATGCACAACACTGAAAAGAAAAAAAAAAGTTATGGGAATAAAAATGATATTGTGCATGATGTAGTGTAGACGAATAGTTGTAAGCAGATTTCCCAAAATTGCCTTCAGGAAAAGCCAACCTTTTCTGCAAGAGCACCAAGTAGACGGATGTCTATAGGAAGGCGTCTTTCATCATGTTCCATAAACTCAGCCTGGAAAAGTCATTGCATACTGATCAGAAAAAACAAATGGGGAAAGAATTTCACCTAAGTTTTTGATTCCATTATCTCCAACCATTTCAAGCGTTGCTTTCATATAAGCCAATCATAAAGCTAAAAATAACTTTCCCATCAAATGTTACAGCTTGATGACGCAATCTTCTTGCCATCTGTACCCAATGAATTTTTTTCCAAGGTTAAAACAACAAAACTGCATGAATTGAATCTTTTTGGCCCGAGTCGTCAAATTTTTCCAAATTCAAATTTATGTCTGCTTAGTCACCAACCAAGGGAATAAACCTTTTCAATGAATAACTTCATACCCAAGCCACGACACCCTAAACGGCATAGGTATCACTTTCCTGAAAGCCATGCAAGAGTGAAAATGTACAGAATTCTCCATTTAAGGTAAAAAAAATGAAAAAGAAGCCATACCAAGTTCAGAAGTGTCGCAAGTATTTCTGGAGGTATGTTTGGGGAGGAAAATGCCATTTCTAAACTCCGTACTACCTGTCGCTGACTAGACTCATGCAGGTGTGACCAGCAGCTAACAAAACCGGCTGCAAACAATTCCCTTCCAACAAATGGCTGTGAAAGCGCGGTATTAGAATCCTGGTAATAGGAAAACTATGCCCGCCTGTTGGGTCGTGATTGACGGGTTTGCTGGAGGTACAGGGTGGGATGGAGGAGGAAAGCAAGATAAATGTCAGAATCCCTGATAGATACCTGCAGTTGTGCAAGTTTGGCACAAGTTCTTAAAGCCGGTGAAGGTGATTCCTTCAGAAGCTCAATGCTAAAATGCCTCATCCACTCTGCCCAATCCTCTTTGGTACTGCGCTGAGAAGCCTCCCCAGCAGTCCGCAATCGAACATCATTAACCTGTACGAATTGCAAAGGTTAATAGTATAGATCCCTCGTTTATGAAAAACGGAAAAAGAAAGAGCAAAAAGAAACTAGTAGCACAACTTAGAGCAAACCAAATCATATATCCAACATCTTAGTCATAGTAACTAAAAGAGAAACAAAAAGACGGCATTAACAATATTAATATTCAATTCATCAATGGAGGTTAAACTTTTCAATAGTAAAAAAAAAAGTTCAATATCCAAGCATCTAGTATTCTACACTAGTACTATTCAAGAAGACTTCCAGCGTCACTGAGTTATTAGACTTATTTCTCTGAGCATATACACATCATGACAAATATTCTCATTTTCTGACGCAATTGAAAACTCCAAAAATCAAGTCCTGGGATCAGTAAGAGGCACAAGATACTGCACTTTTATCATTTTTGAAGTGTTCATAAGAAAGAATAAGCAACGGAGTAATATACTGCAGTTTAAATCATTTAGTGTTCAAGAATTGACTCGAACAGCTCATAATCATCAAATGGAATACTTTCTTGGCCAGGTCAAAATAGGTTGTCCACAACGGCTCATTTACATAACTGTTTACGCTACTCAAGGGAATAAAACAAAGTACCTGATGAGTTTTATGTTGTTTCTGCATGTCAGTACCCCCTTCACGGTGATCATTCTCGGTATCACTTAAAGGGTCACTAATAACCTCAACGGGAAGCCTCCGACTTAGTCTTTGAGCAGCTGTACTCCCAGAGATCAATGGCTTCCGTTTCTGCAAGCGATCTTGAATTTCTTCAAAGTCCTTGTGCTGGCAGACAGGTATAGAAGTATTTACATGAAAATTAGTCACAAATTACAGAATTACAAAAAATAGAAATGGAAGTGATATGAAACATATCAAGACAAAACAATACTCGTATACGATGCTTCAGCAACAGCTTATGGATGGATGGGATGAAAATAGTGAAGTCCTCCCCAAGAGCATGAGCTAAACAGCATAATGCATCAACAGCATCCTTTCTAAGCTCATCATTTTTTCTGCAAAACAGATATTTAGTTAAAGCGTAAGAAGTTGGGATAACTATGGCTGGTAGATTCAACTAATAGAGTTCTACCAGAAATTTACGACGACCTTTAGTTAGGTAAGTAGGAGATGTATGACTTTTTGTCTATCTTAAAAAACTCATATTATTAAATCAAATTATTCCCCCCTTTGTACCTACAGATGATCTGTGTGTTTATCCATGGAGTGAACATTTTAGGGCATATATTTGTCAAAAGAATGAAGACCCAACACATCCCCCATCATTGTCAAGAGCTAGGAGAGCAATGAAACACTTTTTTCTCGTTTAGCATAGTTAATTCCCCAAGCATCAATGGAGGAGATTTTGTTTGATACTCTTAGGGATTCCTGAGTTCTAGCACCATCCTTGTCTAAATTTCTGCTTATAGAGTCTTGGGGATTTGGAGGTACTTTGGGACAATAAGAATTCATGAAAGTATACCAGCTAGGGATGGCAAAACGGCTCGTCGACTCGAGCCTCTCGGGTTCGGCTTGGAAAAAGGTCGGGCTAAGCTCGGCTCGCGGCTTGAGATTTCGAGCCAAAGCTCGAGCCGAGCTTCTTTTTGAGAGACGGGCTTTGACTCTGCTAGAGCCAAAAAAAAGACCGCTAAAAAAAGCTCGATGGAAGCTTGAGCAATGAATTTCGATCACGAGCTCGGCTCAACTTGATCTATAATAATATATATACATTTTCAATAAAAGATTTATGAATTTTTGCTATAAAAAAAAAAAAAAAATTAAAAGCTCGGGACTTGGCTAGGAAAAAGCTCGACCTAAAGCTCGAGTCGAACCTTATTTTTGGGGACGAGCTTTAGCTCGACTCGGGCCAAAAAAAAGCTCGATCCCTAAAAGCTCGAGTCAAGCTCGAGCCTTGATCTTCAGCTCATGAGCCGGTTCGTTGACATCTTTAATACCATCTGATGATCTGATAGGTAGATAATATCTCATGATCACAAATGGTTCTATTTCTCAATCTTTCTGACTTGCTCCTACGGAACCAAGGTCAAAAAAAATTGAAAACAAAATAAGTTATTCATAACCACAACTGACATCTGAGTGCTTTTGCGGAAGGATGGTATTCTAAGCTTCTCTAAGACGAGGCAGATTGCTGTATCAGCCGTCAAGCTTTAGAAGATGCTCAACATGCTGGGAGAGCATTAGCTCTCTGGTTTCCTTAGATTAGTCTGTTTCCAGTTTATGTAATTAAAAGCACATTGTCCTCTATTATATACTTCTTTCATCTAATAATTAACTCATGTTCATCAATAACATAGTTATGAATGCTAAAAGGACATTCTTTTATGCACATTTATATCTGTAATTGGCTTCTGTCCATTGTGTAGAATAAAAGAGCAAAGCAGTATGCTGATAGCATACCACACGTGCCATCATCTAACATATTACTGTCAGTCACTCAACAATGTTCCCAAAGAAAACTGAATGAGTGCTGGTCAACACTTATGTGTGAAGTCATGGCAAAGACAAGGTTTATGGTAACCAAGATAGGAAGAGATTCTGTATTTCTGTAAAGTGAGTTACAAACTGCATTTGTGTTGAGGAACAAGAGAGAAATCTGACCCATCCAATACTAGTTTCAAGTGATGCACCAAAGCTGATATGTGACCCGTGACCTGATTAATATAAACAAATAAAAGGGATGGATCATTTTAAATATATATTTCAAATGAATTCCAGTCAAATGAAAACTAATAAGAATTTAAATGCTCACCTGCACGCGAGGAATTAATCTTGTCAGGGTTTTAATAGCAGCACGTCGCACATCTACTGAAGCATCCACTTTAAACAATCGAATAAGTGCAGGAAGAAGTAGATGCATATGCTCATCCAATGTCCCTGCAGTGTTCAAGTTAGAAACATCGAGCAGCAAGTCGACCCCCATTGTCTAGTGGTTTAGGACATCTCTCTTTCAAGGAGGCAGCGATCAATCTGAACAAGATACTAACGAAGCACTCAAAATGACCAAGAAACAGATACTAACCACCAAAAACTTCAAGAGTGTGGAGAATGTCAATGACATAAGTGTAGTCATTAAACCGCTCGGCATCATTGAGGACTTGAATGCAGGATGGAAGGATAACAGGAAGGTGAGTCCTAAATTCATCATTGAGTGCCAAGCAAAGTTGCTCAAGCAGATGTAGAATCTAAAAACACAAGTCCACAAAAGTCATACTAAAAATATATTAATCGTCTGCAAAATGTAATAATAAACCATCAAAAATTATTATGTTGTGGTACCAAAGACAAGTTCATTACCGGAGATCCATGGGCAGGTCGGTTAGCGGCAGGTGGACTGACGGATGACCATAATTCTTTTATCAAACTGAACAACTCTGCCAGATATTTACGGATATGCTGTACATGCAACATAATCATATATAAAGGATCTAAAGACAAATGCCAACTATATGACAAAAAATCCACCTTTCGTATTTAAGCACCTGGCGCACAATAGAAACCAAAGTACCAAGCTTCCATGTAATGTACTCCTTAAGACCATCATCGCACGTACGAACCGTATGAAAGAGATCAGGCAGAACCTGATGATGGGAAGAATATAGGGCCAAATTTCATTCAAATGAAAACAAAAACAAGAACATATGAGTCGGCAACTAGATTATTACCACGGCAAACATCATTTAGGTTTAAGATAATTATAAGTAAAGCCATTTATAAAATTTCATAATCAAATCCTAGTATAATCCTAACAATAAATATCAAATATCAGATATGATTAGTATTTTGCCAAAAAAATGAACAGATGTCCAGGAGTTTCAATCTCATTATCGTACCAGTGCTAGACCCTTCAAAAGTTTACACAAAAAACAGGGGGGGAAATCATTTGGAGATGGAAGAACTGAAGATAATGAAAACTTGACTGCAACACAAGATTGGATGAAGCAGAGCAAGGAAGTAGGCCATGTTGCATAGATGAAACGTTCAAGAATTTAAATCTTTAACTCTGGGCGTGAAAGAAGATTGTGAATTTCATTTTGTCCAGCTAATGAAGCATGCTTGTTCTTGACATGGATGGATACATGAGGATACCTGGGGAGCCAAGAGAAATATCCTCCATTGAGTTCAGGAACATTTCATGATATACATATATACTGGACTTATCTTGTCTACAGATCCATAAAAGCCCAAATTCATTTATCATAAGAATGCATTTGGTGCATATATTTCATTTTTCATCTAGTCAGCCTCTTGTATCCTCCTTTTCTTCCTCTAGGAACCCGTCTTCTCAAGTCATACCTTTTCATCATAATAATAAAAGGTTGTTCCACCCCCCCCCCCCCCCCCGGATACTTTATTCCAGACCTTAGAAATACTAAGGCCTTAGAAAAAAATTAATTTAAGTAGAACCATGTTCACATGATAAGCAATTCTGTGATTGAAAAGGAAAAATATATTATTATCATTGCAAGGAAATATATACTAACCTTGGGCAAGTAAGGAACACAGCCAAGACCCATTGACTTATCTCGCAGAAGAAATTAAACAACGTTAAATCCATGCATGATAATATAAATGATCATAAAGAATATATGACACGATAAGAAACAGAGGAAAAAGAAACAGGAAGCGGTCCATAAGAATTATTGCTGGTAAGCCAACAACAATTAACACTATAAGCTTATCATTCCCAATATCGAACTAACCTTGAAAATGAACATGAGAGATCCAACCACCTTTTGGTGGTAACTAGACAGTGAAGGGTCTCTAAGAATCCGCATGAGAGAATTTATAGAAACCTGAACTAAAATAATGTCAAAAAAAAGGAAGTGGAGTCTTTGATTTTAAATTCAAGTCTCACTACTTGCTGAATAAGTTAGTGTTTAGATTCAAGTCTCACTGTTGAATAATAATCTTCTGACGTTGCAAACGATGGCCAAAGATCCATCGGTAGTTCATCCGCTGACATAATATGTTGACCAGGATCACTGGCTGCACGGCCAACTTCACCATGGGACCCTGGCAAGCTTAGCAGATTGCGCTTTTGCATGTGGGGGTCTAAAGCACCCATTATCCCAAGAACCTAAAAATTACCAAGCATAATTCGTAAAATGTAATCCAAAATAAAATCCAGGTTATTCAGTTGATTTCAGCTACCTTCAAAACTTCCCGTCTGGTAGACCATGCTAGCTCACTATTAAGCAGTTTTAAAAGTAACCCAAGTAACTGTGGGTACTCATTATATGGAGTTATAACATACCTGTGAAACCATCCAAAAGAGTTTTGTCAATATATTTTCCATCTTCAAAGATTTTCAATAATCAGATAGTCTGTGAAGACTACTACAGGACTATAGGAAGTCTTCCAGAGTAAAGTGGCTTCAACAAACAAATCTAGGTAGTCATGCCTTTGGTAATTGAAGAAAATATTAATGCCAAAAAGTTGCACAAATCATAAATAACAAGTAACCATCAACCTCCAACACAAGGATTTAACAGAATAAAATAAAATATAAACCAATAAGGGGAAAAAAAAAGGATCAAAAGAAATCAAAAGAAATCCATACCCTGTGCTTTGTACAACTTGACCTAGAGTTGTAACAGCCACTTCACGTTTAACAGCAGCAGCTCCATCCAATAACGCTTCAACAATCATTGGCATAAGTTCTGGAATGTATTGTCGCATGGCAAAGCCACCCTGAACATGAAAATGAAGAGGAGTGATTATCGTACAACTTAGCTTCTATTCTCTCAAGCGTGGAAAATAAATGTCATAACAAGTGAAGTCCACCGAGCAATCCACAGGTTAATCCAACAAATTTTTCTACATGCATAGAGATTACCCTGGTTAAAAAGTTATAGTATTGAAGATGGAAGTTGTGGCCCAACGTTATGTACCCTTCACGGGTTGAAAAAGAGAAATATAGGGCCATCGATCATCTTAAAATTGGAAAGAATATGAAACTGGAAAAGTGTGCCCAAACATTCGTATCTGCAGTTTTTACCTAAACGCATGTGGTAGTCAAACTATGGCAGCTCGTTTACGACAGAAGAAACATTTCCAATCCTATCCGCCCCAATATTGCATAAATTTCATTAACTTGCGTACCCCCAAAAAAAAAAAATAATAATAATAATAATAATAATAATAATAAATCCCACATTCAAATTCAAATTGATAATAAAAGGCAAATATATGTGGACAATGAAGGAACTAACAGCTGTATCGAGTAGAAAGGGCCTCAAATTACCAAAGGGCAATGAAACAGTATTTACCCATTAAAAACAACTTTAGCAAATGATGTGGCTAAGGCTCTGACAGAGCACAAGTGATACATACATAACAAGCAGAAACAGAAAAGCCCTCCAATGATTGACTGGCACAAAATACATATTACTCAGCAGAAACAGTTTTAGAGCGACATTATTAAACATATATAAAACTGAAATTTGATTTGGAAATAAGCTAGGGATTAAAGTTGTGTTTAAAGGAAAGTACCAAAATAAATATTAAGTCAACCTAACATATTGATGAAAAACATGTAACAACACAGATAAAGTGCAATGGAAAGCAAAACAAAATAAATATTAAGTCAACCTAACATATTGATGAAAAACATGTAACAACACAGATAAAGTGTAATGGAAAGCAAAATTCTAACAAATACACCCACCACTCTGGCAAGATCTCCAACAGTTACAAGAACTCCACTTATAATGCCATTATTAGCATTGACCCCAGTTCCTTCAGAGAGTTTTGCAGTAAGGGCCTGAAATGTTGGACAGCTACACGAGTTATAGTGAGATACAGGACAAAACCATAAGCACGCAAGTAAATACTGAACCTTGTGTACTGGAGCAATGTATGGGAGTATCAGTCTCTCGCAGTTACGAATTAAGCAACCCAATAATTTTGCACTTTCTTCTCTACATTTGCTATCTGCACTGCTAACCCAGATAGTGATGCCAATAAATTTCGTGCTAAAGTAGAAGGCAAAGGAAAAAAATAATAACATTATCATAGCACATGAATAGAAGTTGTCTAAAAAGATTTAATAATTAAAATCTTTCTACACCACCTTTGTTTTAGATAAGTTAACAACTGAATTAGATGGCGTCGGAGTGCTGGAAGAACATATGCTGGATTTTTTTCAGATAGTCTTCCAGCAACAGAAATTGCTAACTCCCGAACTTCGAAATCCTAAAACAAGCAATAAAGAGAGTAACAAAGTGCACATGTCATAGTAAGAAATCAAAAATTACGATTAAACATTCCTTCTTAAAAACATAACTTGTAAACCTAAAAACTAAGACATTTATATTACACTTTACTGAAAGACATTTCTGTGGCTCTCTCTCCAGCCTGCCTTTATAGTGAGAAAAATCTCTAGTCCCCAAACCTAAAGCATATATGTTCACACATTTGAGTGGAGGCCAACTCATATATGGACAGTGTCATTATCTATCATGATGACTTCGAGCTCTTGTACAGATAGACAGTTTCAGAGAAATTTGATTATCACTTTCTATTTTTGTATAGGAAGTACTACTTCATCTTTTAGTCCATTCCTTAATATGTTGCATGTTTATTTTCTTTTGGGAGGTCATGTTTATGTCCCCCTTCCTCTTTTTCTCGTGAGTCTGATTTCATTTATACGGCTGGAAAGTCCTAACCCATCAACCTTCCCTGGTAAAGCATGAAAACCCACTGAGGGGGCGTGTGTGTGTGTGTGTGTGTGTTTTAAAAAAAGACATGTTCAAATGTTAATATCGTAACTAAGAAAAAAAACCTTGTGCAAATGTCAATATCGTAACATTTGATAAACTTGGTTTCATAAACTACATGAAAATTACTAGATGGAGTAATGTTATAAAGACTACTATGATGGTATGGATTAGATTCATGAAACAACAAATTGAGGGCCATGTTTCACTATTTCATTTTCCAACTGAACTTCACATTAAAAAAAAAAAGGAAAGAAAAGAAAGCTGCAGAGTAAGTTTCACCTTTTTGTTTATTCTGATGCTCTCAATTTTCCAGTTAATTACTTCTTTCAGGTTCACTATCTTATTTTTCAAGATACTTTATCTTTCTTTATCCATGTAGAACAGCTAATAATACCCACAAGACTTTAAGCCTTCTCCCAAAACATTGATTCAGAAAATTGTCATATTACTACTTTCTGCAAAAATATAGTTCCAGTTCTCAAACTTCCATAATAAAGCACTTGACCGACCATACCCAGGTACACTGCACATATTTCATATAACACATATGCAGATTGTCGAACTTAAACAAAGAAGTTTGAAACTCGTAACTCACAGTCAAACTTAAGAATAACAAAGAATAAACTGTCAACCAACTACTGAGAACAACTTTTGGAACTCTTTCTTCCACAGGTACACTCACTTCCCACATCACCCACAGTTCCCCACTTCAATAACATATATATTAAACACTAAAAAAAAAAAAAAAACATGGATGAAGGAGTTTTCTACTTCCCCATATTTCTAATAGATGTACCTCATCATTCAAGGCAGCAAAAATAGCAGTCAAACTATCAGCCTGAGCCAGAAAATCATCAAATCCTCCATTCTCATGCAAAGAGGAAAATATGGATTTTCGAACAGTAACATCAGCATCAGCCACAGCTGCAATCAGAAGTTTTTCCACTATCTGCATCAAAAGAAGCAACTTGACAAATCAGTGCAACATTTGTTAAAGGGGCTATCTAATCATTAGCTCCACGTGAAGCAGCCAGCAAAGAGGGGGTGAGGCCCATAGACAACTTTGCTTAAAAAGATAGAGGAGAAGATGAATCCATAGAAAGTGTAAACACATTGAAATGCTGCAGCAGATAGGATTACTCTATCATGTTAACTCCTAGATCCAAAAAAGAAAAACTCTTCATGGCTGTGGGGTAATACTAGTAGTCATCAAGATTGAAATATTATTGAGCAACAACTATTAGCTTGTTTGGGAAAGCTTAAATTATCACACATTCTATGAACCCACAACATATTACTCATTTTTTATCCACGCATCCTATGTGCTGGTTGTTATTATTATTATTATTATTATTATTATTATTATTATTATTATTATTATTATTATTATTTCATTATTCTTAACTAAGATATGTATCAGCAAAGAGTAAAAATCTAAAGGGGAATATTTACAGTTAATTTAGAAACAACCTCCTCAACAAGACGGCGACGCCTTCCACCAGCACGACTAGTCCTGGAACTAAATGGTGCACAAGAGGCACCTGATAATGAATTTGCCACTAATTTGCAGCAACACAAAGCAGCATCTCTGCGTGTGGCTCCATCCTCATCTTCTAAATATAATACAACAGACTCCCTTGCAAACTCGAGAAGATCATGACCCTATTACAGTAGAAGTTATAATGTTAAGCGATGAGAAAATAAATCAGCACAGCAGATAATTCAAAATTGACAAACCTTAAAATTGAATCGGGTGAGCGTTTGTAAAGCAAGTTGAACTGGAGGAGAGCCACCAAGTTCTAATATTTGCAGACTGGCAGTTATGCTATTAGCCCGAGTAATACCAACAGATGACCTTGACTGAACATGATGATGTCTTGAAAGAACTAATGAAATGCATTCAAGCAACCGTTGTTGAATGGTAGGAAGCAAAGATGGGATGCTGAAGCACCAGAAAAATCTTGAGGTCAGAGATCCTAAATACAAATGGACAAAAGAGGATATATAAGAACGTTCCATCCCAAGCACCTGACAGTTATTTGTTCGAGGGCTTCCACCAAGGTGAAGGATAAACCAACAGAAAACATTGCATCCAAGAGACTACGAACATAAGGCTCCATAGCGGGTCCCATTGCTTTTGCAATATTTCCAACACAAGCCAAAGCCTCAAGAGAGGGTCTACCTCTACGGGGTGCAATCTACAAATAAAGGCAGCAACTTTTTAGAAGAATAATCTATAATAGATTAATGCAAACAATTCTATAAGTGCCATTGTGCAAACATGTCAACCAAAAGAAGAATTCCTATTGAGGAACACTAGTATTGACCTAGCTAGCCTAGCATACCGCGTCACGCAAGTGCGATGTTATTGTCGGCAAATAGTTGATAAGTTCACCATCCAATGCACCAGCCATTTCGCCAAGAGCAATGAACCCACTAGCAGATTCTGCAGGTAATTTTAGGACGTGAAGAATATGCTTCATGCAAATCTGCGAAAGGAAATGTCATAAGCCAAAAATTGAAGCAACTAACTGAAGATTAAAATTTAATTTATAATAGCCCAGAAATAAATGATTTTATTGAGAAAACAAAAAGTGAATCTCACAAACCGTCAGATAGTTTAACACAAAACGGTCACGGAGGAAATGGGCAATTCGTGGAAGCAAAGAAGTTATGCTGAGACGAACAAGCCGGTCCCGGTGCTCTAGATATCGCAGAACAATTTCTGCAACTTCTCTGTATCTTGACATCATGAATTCGCCTGTGTTCCTGCCCAGTTAGAAATAAATTGTATTCCGATCAAGGATAAATCACTATGGCAAAAAAATTAGGAGCACGCTAAATATTGGATGCAAAAAATTTGCATAATGCAATTCGATGTATTGGCTTAGCTACAGCTTTCACTGTTCGAATAGAGCATATAAAGTTCACTAAAAAATGAACTTGTAAGAGAATGCCTCAGCTGGGGACTCATTTTCTTCTCCTTAAGTACTTATTTTCAAAGTCAAACATTAATTTTATCCACACGTTTTGTAGGACCCACAAGTCCTACACACTTATCAGCCAAAGCAAAATTTTACAACAAAAAATGGAACTCAAACAGAGCAATAGAACTATATTGGCTTTTGGCACTTAAAATTCAAAGGTGCCAACAAGGCCTAACCCAGTGAAAAAATTAAAGCCATGGAACAACAAGGTTCAAGTCCTTGAATACTCGACTTCAAGGACTCTGAAGCTTGAAAGGGGCAGAGGGAAAGATACAAACATGAACGAACAAATGGAAATAATTTATGAATTCATACAAAAACTTGCTTAAGGTTGACAAAATTTTGAAACAAGATCATAACTCGGGAATCTAATTAACCTATTGTCTCAGTGTACCTCAATAGTTCTCCAACTGCCAGTAGAGAACCATGTATGCTATGAACAGGGGCATTTTTGCCCAATCCATCTTGTGTTGCCTCAAACATGCGATAATACCTGAAAACAGCATGATTAAGCAAACAGTAGTTCAAGACAAAAAGTACCTGCTAACAATTCACGCATGCACAAAGAAGCAAAGAACAATTTTGATCGAAGCATAGATCAATATTTTCCATTATGTAGCAAATATAGTCAACCAAGCTTCCATGGTGAAACCAAGCTTCCACGGTGAAACCAAGCTTCCATGGTGAACATCAATCAGATACATCATCAGAATCATTAGGAAAAAAAAGGAAATAATAGGAGTCTAACATGTTACATTTAATCACAAATAAACTATTGATTTTACATTTTAGCCCATGTTTGGTACCCATTATTTCAAACCTCATTTTCAACCACGCATTCTACCAATAAAATAATCTACACATAAACCCAAAAAGATTCCATATTTTTTAACCACACATTCTCCAAAATTTAATATTACAAACCACATTATTTTGAAATAATTGATCTCAAACGGGGGCTTAATAGAATTGACAATCTTAAGTCTGTAACACTTCCATGCTCCAAATTATTTTTTTTTACGGCTTTTGACAGTTCCATTTTTGTACTTGAGAAACTCTAACCCTCCCATCCCAGAACCTTGCTCTCCTCCACCAATGCATGTTTAGCAAAGCTTAAATTGTTTTACAAGCTCATCAAACACTTTTTATCCACACATTTCGTAAGACCTACAACTTATTGGCTACTGCCCACTTATTATTCTCACATTCTGTAGGACCCACAGCTATAGGCACTTAAAAGCAGTGTTCTAAATCGCACGCATTACGCGCGCACCTCTCGCGCGTCGCTTTGGCGAAAAGCACGAAAAAACGCGATTTGAAAATTTTTCATCTAAAAAGCGCGCGCGAAGCGTGCACAAAGCGTGCTGAAGCACGCGTAAGCGCGCCCGATGCGCGCTTAAGCACGTCCGAAGCGCGCAACTGCCCTTTTTTCTTTTTCCTTTTTTTTTACTTGTTCAAATATGGGTAAAATTTAAATCAAATATCTAAGAATTGAAAAACGCTTTTTAACGCTTACTCCCGCTTAAGCTTCAAAAGCTTGACTCTTGGGCTCCACGATTCGTCACGCTTCACGCTTTTTAGAACACTGCTTAAAAGCATGACCCAGTAAACATTAAGTCTCAGTTTTCACATTTTTTCAACACTGTTAAGGAATCTACTCGCATAGTCGCATTTGATAACAGAAATATCGAGTGTAACTGGAAAGAAATCTAACGCAACTCTTCCTCCCACCTTGAGATTAACCTCAAGAGAACATGCATCCCATCTTGAAGATGCCATAAATCTATCCAGTTTGTTACAAACAGCACTTCCCTAAAATTGGACCATATAAACTTGCATTATGCGAGGAGCTTTCTTAATCTATGTTCTTATATTAACCATAAAAATATTTCAAGCTTTTGCGTGACCTAGAAGTTTGAAACAGAGGAACAAATGACACTTAACTCAATTATCTCCTCCAAAATACCATCTCTCATTGGCCGTAATTAAGCCATACAAAGACTACCACCATAAACCAAATGACAATTCTAGCTTCATAGACAACAAGAATTTACCAACTAGTTCTTGTGTTACCTTAACTGACCTCCCATCCCATAGTCCTAGCACTGGTCCAAATAGTTCTTGTGTTACCTTGACTGGCCTCCCATCTCATAGTCCTAGCAGGCTATCACTGGTCCAAAGCTTCGTATCCAAGGTAAAACAACTCACTCTTAAATTTGTTCTCCATAGCCCTGAAAAATCATCTCCAACAATTTTTTCTTTGTTTCAGCCCTCTTCCATTCCAACTCCATGTGTCATTTTCCTCACCCATACTCAGCTCACTCCTACATTTGTTCTCCATAGTCCTGAAAAAATGGGGCTCAAACATGGAATTAGATTCTTGAGAGATTGGAGAAGTAGGAGATGAAGGAATTGAAGAATCAAGCCCTAGTAAAAATATGTTCTCGTTCTATCTTCCATTTATGTTGCCCCCCCCCCCCCCCCGGCCGAGATAAGGCCGTGGAAAATACCTCTATTTCAACAAATGTTACATCTGCTTACACGTAGAACTTTCGAGTTGGAGGATGATAACATTTGTATCCTTTTTGAGTGGATGAGTATCATACAAAAACACACTTAAGTGCTCGTGTATCTACCTTTCCCCTGAAACCAACTCAACTCTTCGAGCACTTTGGAGATCTATTGCAAGAATATTGGGAGATCTTTGTAGAAAATACTAAATTGGTGGTAGGTAAGGGAGATAAAATCCAGTTTTGGCAAGACAAGTGGGTTGGACAACAAACACTCCGACGGACTTTTCCCCGTTTATTACAAAAATTCATTCATATCCGATGTAATCAATTCCTCGTCATTCCCAAATATGGTCTGGAATCTTGAATTTTCTGGACATTTTAGTGACAGAGTGTGAGGAATTCACCTCACTTTTGAACCTACTAGAAACCATAAACTTCGACCCATCTAGACCGGATAAAAGAATTTGGAAAGGCTACCCTTCAGGAAATTTCTCATGCAAATCCTTCTTAAATATCATACTTCAACCTTCTTCCGAATCTAGTTTTTCCCGATTCAAATTCATTTGGAAGGGTGATGTGCAATCGAAAATCAAAGTTTTTGCTTGGTTGGCTTCGTTGGAAAAGTGAACACCTGTGATTTGTTACAATTGAGAAGACCCTCAATATGTATCTCTCCATCTTATTGCATTATGTGTAAAAAGAATGAGAAAAGTATTGATCATCTGTTGATTCATTGTGAGTTTGCTAAAGGCATTTGGGGTAGAATTTTGGGATTGTTTGATGAAATAGGTGTATTACCGAACAGTTGGGCTGACTTGATACTTATTAAATGGTGTTTTGGGGGTCATAGGAAGAAGGTAAAGGAGATCTGAAAAATGGTAGTGATGGCAATGACTTGGGTGATATGGATAGAGAGGAATAGAAGAATTTTCACAACTCCGAGTGTTCTATTGAAGACTCATGGGATAGTAACATTTTTCTCATGAGCCCGTGGGCAAGAGCAGTGGGAATAATCAGCCCTCTAAAGAATTTTTTGTTTCGTTTAGATCCTCACAGTTTTTTTTGATACCATAGGTTCTAGTGGCCACAAATGATTGTGTAATTAGCTTTTTTGCCCCCATTGAGGCTACTGGTTTGCTCTTTGTGGATGACTCATCCACTCTCTTGTGTAATTACCATCTATTTTATTGTTAATAAATATACAGTTTCTTATCAAAAAAAAAAAAAAATGAAAGAAAACTGGACTTACCACTGGACACGCCAACGTGTCTCACGCTTTTCAATAACCCGGAGGCAAGCTCGCAATGCCTCCACAGCCCGCTCTCGAACATCCAGCTTTGGATCCCTCAATGCAACCCAAATAGCATCCACAAACTCAGGAACGTGGACATTAAAAACTGTTGAAGCATTCTCAGCCATTTCCTACAACCATCATTAAGGATAGTCACAGATCAGCCAAGGCAACAAAATACTTCATCAGAAAATAATCCTTGTTCTAAAGACTGGAAACCATAATATCTCCCCAATTCTACCATACTTGATGCTTCTAAGGAATGAGTTTCCCCTTGAGTCATGAATATATGAATCATGAGGAAGGAGATAACTGGGTAAAGACCTAAATGTTAGTGCAAGCATTAGCATCCCCAAAGCATAGAAGAAGCTGAGGTGGGACTTTAGAATTGTGTAAAATAAGCATAAACAACACGCGCATAGAAATAGGACTCGTATATTTCCCCACAAATAATAACATTTTCTAACTAGGCAGATTTCCGTGCAGCATCAAGGCTCCAAAACTTTTCTAACTTGCTTGATTAGTTATAGCAGAGGTAGGAAAAATTGTTGACTTACTTTTAATATCAAAACAGCAGCAAAACGACGATAATCAATTCTATCACCCTTAAGCCATTCCAGTGCAAGTTTCACCTGCAGAGACGAGTAGAGACGTCCTTGTGAATTCCAAGACCATCATGCTAAAATACACAGAAAATTTCAACATACCAGGGATTCCACTTCATCGGCAGTCATTGCCCCACCAGCTCTAGCCAAGTGACCCAACACTTTACTTGCAAGAACCAAAATTTCGGGTTCACGCTTTGCCTCAAAAGAAGTTCGCATGTAATTTGCAATTTTAGCAACCTTAACAGCATTTTCACCGACTGTAACATCTATTAGCTCATCAATAGCCCTCAGAGCACCCATATTTTCAGTGACTTCATTGCTTTCCAAAAGACTAGTGATGCGATAATACAGCTGATCCATAAAACGGGAAAATGCTTCACCACCGAGATCACGAGCATGTTCCTCTACATGTCTCCTCAATGCTACTGCAGCCCCATCCTACACATAAGATAAGCTCGAACAACACTAGTGAATTACTGGTTAAACAATGATCAGAAATTCAAGATGCTCGAAACAAAAAAATCTAATACTATAAAGTGTTGATACTCGGTTATTATTCAATCAGCAACTTATAGAAATTTGCATCTATGTAGGTTATATTTCATGCTAGTTGCGGGCTAGGGATTCTGTAGCTGTCACTATAATATTCCAGTTCTAGGAACAGAAAAATATTCTTATAGACCAGAGCTAAGGATTCGTATCTCAAACATGTCAAGAAATAAAATTCAACTAGAACACAGAACTTTGTGCAAATATTAAAATTAAAAATGGAGAACAAACCTTAGGATTGCGGGTGCAGAGGTCAGCAAGAATGCGATTCAACGTATCGAGGTTTCCAGCACAGGTGGCAGCCGCCGGGGGAATAAACCTAAGTGACTGCGTCGTTGTAGCCAGTGCCATGATCGAATGCTTATGTATTTGTAAATATACAAACAGAAATGATTGCTCAAAACCCTAGCCAGCTTTTGAGCTCATCGAAGAATCTGAATTACTCGAGATTCAAGAACTGGGATTGCAACTTTAGCAATCGAAATTTAAAACTCTAAATTAATTACATCACATGTACATTTAGAAAATTGCGAAATTAAACTGGAAGCGATATTTTACGAGCAGAGGCGATTCTTCTATTTTTATGTACTTCAATTTTTTCGTCTCAGAAAACAGCAGCGTTTTTCTTAGGGAATATTGCAGCCTTGATCCCCAACCTCATTCCTTACTATTATCCCCTGTTTGTATTGATAAAGACATATTTTTAATAAATTTTGATAAAAGTTGATGAGATGTATGATTAAAAATGAGTGGATCACGTAAAAGGAGTGATTAAGATTAAATGTTAATTTTGAATTTGATTAAAATCAAAAAATTTAGTGATAGTTTAGAGCATTGTTGGTCCTTCCGTAATGTTTTCCGTTATTTTCACCGTTAAATATCTTTTATTTTTCCATCTATCTATGCCATGTTTGGCCTCCTTTTTTTAAAATCAAATTTATTTAATACAATCTCAACCATTTATCTTAATCAACCTATCATTTTTTACTTTTCAAACATTTTTTAAACCCACATTCTCTCAAAAATATTATTCAAAATCATATTATTCACAAGAAAAAGGAGCCATACATGCAGTAAAATTTGTTAAAATAGCGTAAGACTTTCCCATCATATTTTATTTTAAAAAAAAAAAAGCAAAAAGTATAAATAAAAGTATTTTTTTCCTCATGTCAAAGAACACATACAAAATATTGGTGATAGATTGAAAATAAGAATTCAACGATAAGAAATTAAATGTGTGTGTTATAATGGTAAAGATATGAGGACCATAAGTACAATTAAAACATCCGGTAACAAATAAAGATTTTGATGTAAAGTGATAATCATCTTTATCTTCTTCACCTCCTTCATATAGCAATCTAGGATAGGGCGCGGTCCAATCCGATTCCAAAAGGAACCGAACCGAGTACCATTGAGAATCTTAGAGGGGTTTATTCAATTGAGATTTTGAAAGACTTTTAAAGATTTTAAAGGATTTAAAAAGTTTGAGTATATTCAATTTAGATTTTAAAGATTCCATAAAAATCTTGAGGTATTTAATATAGATTTTAATGGACTTTCTAAAAGTCCATAAAAGTCATGGTGTATTATATAAAGACTTTTAAAAGTCTTTAAAAGTATTGTGTTATTCAAAATGTTAATGACTTTTAAAGAATCCTACAAAATCTTCTATGTCAATAATGTTAGGGAGGTTTATTTAATTAGAATTTGGAAGGAAATTTAAAGACTTTGATGGAACTGCAGAACTAACATCAGCCCATTATCTCATAATAAAGTGACAACATCTTGCGAGAAATTGGATTCAAATCCAATTGGACCACACGTGACCAAATGAATTCATTGTCTGACCTAATTAATTCAATTCATTTCCTCCCATTTTTTAAACTAAACCACGCCTCATCTGGGTCAACATCTTCTCGGCGAAAACTTCATTTCCAGTCGTCGATTCCGTCAGAGCTTGGTTTTCGGTGGTTGCTTAACATGGAATCATGTAACTTTTGTATAATTTTTCATGTTCTTTACTGATTGTGATTTTGATTTCCTTTCAAAAAACACATTTCCTTAATACGATTTCTCATTTAGAAGTTGAAACATAACCTTAATGATTTCCCATTTACAAGTTGAAATAGAACCTTAATAACATTTCCCATTTACAAGCTGAAACAGAACCTTAATAACATTTCCCATTTACAGTTGAATAATGATCTGCACAGATAGGTGAATTTCGTGCATTATTTTGCTAAAAGAATAATAATTTGGTGCATTATTTTGAACAGAAAATCTGTTTCTCTACTCAGATGAAGAAATATTAGATACAACCTTAGTGATTGAGGATGATTTGTGCTCGGAAGAAAATGAGGAAGGGATGGGAAAAGATTGTGGGTTGAACGCGGACTTGGACAGCGAGGCTGTGCCTAAGGCTGGCATGAAATTTAAGGATGTTGATGAACTTTATGAATTTTATGCAAAGTATGCTTACCGCGTGGGATTCCCCATTAGGAAAAGAAATTCGAGGAAGGGTGGTGATGGGTTATTATGAAATGTGGCAATTGCATGTTCCCGAGAAGGTAAAAATTTGAGTACTGCAAGCAATTCTTTGAAATTGCAACCGACCATGCAAACCGGGTGTAAAGCTAAGTTGACAGTGTCTTCGGACGTTAATGGAATATGGCGAATAACAAAGGTTAATCTTCAGCATAATCATTTATGTAGCCCAACAAAGTCTAGATCTTTTCGATGCAATCGAAAGCTTAGTGCACACGTGAAACGACATCTTGAGGTAAATGATATTGTTGAAATACCCTTGCACAAAACTTATAACTCAACCGTTGTTGAGGTTGGTGGATATGAGCAGGTGCCATTTATCAAAAGGGATTGTAGAAAGTATATTGTGAAAGCAAAGCGTTTAAGACTTGGGGATGGAGATGCTACAGCTATTCAAGCTTATTTTTGTAAAATGCAAGCATCTTGTCCGGGATTCTATTTTTCCCTAGATTTGGACGACGAGAGTCGACTGAAGAATTTTTTTGGGCCGATAATTGATGTAGAGAAGCATATAAGGAATTTGGAGATGTTATCACATTTGATACTACATACTTGACTAACAAGTACGAGATGTCGTTTGCTCCATTCGTAGGTGTGAATCACCATGGTCATTCTACATTATTGGGTTGTGGTTTGATTTCTAATGAGGACACTGAGACTTTTGTCTAGCTTTTTAGTACGTGGCTTCAGTGTATGAATGGTCAGGCTCCCAATGGGATTGTAACATACCAAGATAGAGCTATGCAAAATGCAATTGCGGTTGTGTTCCCGAACACGAGGCATAGGTGGTGTCTTTGGCATATATTGAAGAAACTGCCTGAAAAGTTTGGCAGTCACATTAACAAAGCCTCGATAATGTCAGTGATACATGAGTTGGTTTACGAATCACAACATCCTGAAGAATTTGAAGTAGGGTGGATTGAGATGATCGATGTGTATACATTGCATGATAATGATTGGTTGGATGGACTTTATAGAGAATGAAGGCGTTGGGTTCCTTGTTACCTAAAAACAAGCTTCTGGGCTGGGATGTCAACCACACAAAGGAGTGAGAGCATTAATGCCTTCTTTGATGGCTATTTAAACTCCAAAACCTCATTGAAGCAATTCGTGGAACAATACGAGCGAGCATTGACGAGTAAAGTCGAGAAAAATTCCAAACTGATTGTAAGTCATTCACACAAGCTGTCCCCTGTGCTACGAAGTATGAAATGGAAAAACAGTTCCAGTCAGTTTACACAATAACAAAATTTCAAGAATTTCAAGATGAGTTCACAGGAATGGTATACTGTCAGGTTATTGGTACACCTGGTAATACTTTGCAAAAGATGTACGTGGTACAAGAGGACTATTTCTACGATGGAGGATCAAAGATGAAAAATTTCATGGTTTCATTTCAGGAACGTAGGTACCTGACAGGTATATCTTGTGTAGGTGGAGGAAAGATGTGAGCAGGTTATACCAGCGAGTTAAGGTTAATTACGCTGGTTGGAAAAGTACTCCGGCCCAATTACGATATGATGAAGTCTGTCGTTCGTTTAAGAAAGGTGGCTAATCTGGTTGTAGACGATGAAACGGAAACAAGTAAGTTGCTGTCAATGTTAGAAAACAAGTTTACTGATTTGACATTATCAAAAGCAGAATCACGGTGCCTTGGCACTGACGTTGTCCAAGCTAATTCTAGACCTAGTGTTGATTGTGTTACAATTTTGGATCCGAAAAGCACGAAATCTAAGGGAGCACCTAAAAAACTTCGAAAAAAGGGCCATTGGAATCTAGTTCAAAGAAATCTCGAGTAAGTTTGAATAAAATCTCATTTTATCAATATTGATTTTTTTTCCCTATCATGGCTTAATTGAAATGATTTACCATATGTATACATACTTAGGTACGCTCTACATCACACAAAAGCAAGAGCAGCCAACAGGCTAATCATGAGAATGTTCATACAGTAAGCCAATCATCACGAGAAGCTCAGTATATCATGCTCAATCTACTGTCATACACGCAACAGTTACTGGTAAGAACTCAATACTAAAAACTACCTGGACCAAGTTGTGATGAATTGAGATTTTAATATCTTCAGTGAGTCAATTTCACACCACTTTTTTGTAGGGTGCCCAAAGCCAGTCATGGAGTCAAGCCTATGGAGGAAGTTTATTGCCTACTTAGACATGGATGTCAACGTTTCAACCAAAAGTTCGACCCATGGAAGACGAGCTCATTGGATCATCAGTTGTCACAAGTAATGTTAACAAATTTGATTGTTGAGGGGGTTGAAGCATGGTTTACAAAGATTAGTTTTTTTGGAGTGTACATTTCTACTTTGGAGAAATTGAATGTTTGGAGTTTAATGTTTGATCCAATTTTATTTTCTTGAATTGTTATGTATTTTTCTATTTGAGATTTTGCAATGATGGGATGATCCTTTGCTATGTAATGACCTTGAGTTATATGTCATCCGACTTTAAGTTTAATGTTTGATCCAATTGATCTTGTTGCTTGCCAACCTTTTTTGCAAAACATGTATTCAATGTAATAGGCAGTGAAATAGTGAAGTTAAGGCACTCTAACACTTTTAGGTTGAAAGCAATATTTGGATTTAAACACCTGTTGTTTCTATCAAATTTGTTCAAGAATAATGATACTAGGAAGCACATGCAAAACACTGAATTGTAACTACTGAAAAGGTTGGAAACAATAAATTGTCACCAAAGTCATTGCACAAACAAACACTAAAGTTATATTGCTACAATAACACACTACGTTTAAGCATACGCTGCAATCTAACAACATAAAGACTCAGCAGATTTTCCCTTGCTAAATTCAACCTTCATTGATATTTTAACATTTCTTTTCTCGGCTAAACGTGCAAAAAAATTAAACATGCGGGATAAATCTCCAGTTTCCTCTTTAGTTCCCTCTTCAACTACCAAGTCTTGAGCCTCTTCAATTCCCTCTCCAGGTACCAAGTCTTGAGCCTCTTCAGTTCCCTCTTCAACTACCGAGTCTTGAGCTACATCATTTCCCGTACTCAAACTTCCTTCATCCCATTCGTAAAATTTACACCTCTTAGCATTACAATTGAAAAACAATTTCCCTATGGATTTTTTGGCAGGGTCTTCCACCCGTAACCATCTCACGTATCCCTGATGACATAGTGTACATCGACGCTTCATATCGCAGTCCTTCAACCAATGCCTAATCTTTCGGCAGTTATGACACACTTCATTGTTCTTAAGCATCATTTGTTATTCAGAATCCTGATATATGATGGTATAAATATTCAGAATACAAAATCCATATGCAATTCAAATTACAAACTACAATGTCAAGTGAAATCAAGACATTACTGGGGAGTACAACAACTTCGTTCAGAATAACAACCATTAAGGAACCTTGTATTATATTTATAGAGATGACTTCTTCCAAACACTGTGGAATGTCTCCCTTTCCAACCAAGTCCATATTTTATTAACAAAGTTAAAATAGGCTTTATGCACCAGACAAGCCACTCACATAACACACCAACACGCACAAGTATATTGGAAAGCACTTCATCCAACAGATTGGTGAAATACATAACATTATTCTATACATAGGTCATTTCAAGAATTTAGTTTGCATCGAAGCTGCCATTTAGAAGGATGTTAATGGTCGTGAGGGACATGCCATGGAGTCTGGAAACATGTCTATAATAGAACCCTAATTATCGACAATCCCCTAATGATTTCGGGTACAATATTGAAATTCCAAGACAATGTATAACTGAAAATCTGAAATTCAAAACAACAAACCAGGATTACAAAGGTGGACGAAGAGAACAGAGTAATACATTTTTGCTAAAAACTTCACAAGAAAAATTGATACTCGACTCCTGCGAGTAACTATTCAAATGACAGGGAAGAGGAAAGAGTACGCGCATCGGAGTGTATTTTTGGTTGGTCGGTAAGGAGCAATCGGCTGCTTTTCTTCCTCTTCAATGACTGAACGGTCTGGATGGATTTTGGGGAAATGGTTGGGATTGGAATTTGGGGAAAATGAGAGGAACATACATTTTATTTAAGTGAGGGGTACAATTGTCTTTTAAGGGGCTGAGGTTAGCTCTGCGGTTACTTCTTGGGGTGACTCTAACATTATTGCTTCTATGTACTAACTTTTAAACAAAAAGTACAACCATAAAATCTCTTAATTTGTCTCTCATTAAATTTCAAGATTTTGAAAGACTTTAAAAAAAATTCTTTTAAATTGTAATGTTGTTTATTATTTATTTTTTCTCTTTCTTTCATGTTATTTTTAGAAACCTTAGACATATAAATAAAATAAAAAATCATTATTTTTCCATCTCCTCAACTCATTATATATATTTTTTATTTTTTATATTCTTTCTTTATATTTTCCCTCTCTTTTTCATCATTTTCTTCATTTTTTATGAAATTAGATCAAAATAAAATTTTATAGAAAAATAAATTATATCAAAACAAATAATAATTAAGTAAAATGATTCTAGAATTTCTTTTGAAAGATTTGTATATTCAAAAAATTTAATTAAAAGTCGATCAAAATCTATTAAAGTTTGTATAATAAAAAAAAAACTTATGAACATAGTACAATTTCTTTAAGTCGATATCGAATATGATTTTATTTTTTTATCTTTTTTTTTTAATCACAAATATTTCTTTATCCTAAAACTATTTATTTATTACGCCTTATTTTTTTATTTTTGTAATTCAAGTGATATATTCAAGTTTTTCAATTAAAAATAAAAGTTTTTTAAATCAATCTGCAAAAGTCTTTAAAAGTCCATGAAAGTCTTTTAAATCAATATCCACATAAGTCTTTAAAAGTCTATACAAATCCATAAAAGTCAATAAAATCCAAAGAAATCCATTAAAAAATTATTTAAATGTATTTCAAAATCTCAATTGAATAAATCTCCCTTAGTAATGGAACCATTGGTTCCACATTTGATTTTGGAATCGAACCAATTGATTTCGATTCGGTCTGGTTCTTTACATTGAAAATGTTAAGAATATAGTTATTAATATTATATAGTTATAGTTTATAGGATCGTTTAGATATATATAGCCGACTAACTTCGGAGGTGAATGTTGATATGTTAAATTGATTATAAGAAATAATCAAAGTAATTGAGAAGAAGGATTCTACGAAAATAAAGAAGAAAACTATCAATTATGACCTAAATGAGAAGTTACACATGTTGTTTTTATTTTTAACCTAAAATTAAAAAAAATCAATAAAGTGGAGAATCGAATTACCATTGGTTCTAATAAACAAGCACCGAGAATTGGAACAGAACTGTCCGGTTGTGAATAATAAGTCCCAAAATCGAATTTTTTCTTGATCGAACCGGAACTGGACCGCCTGTTCCAGTCTTGTTCTGCCAATTCCGAAAAATAATGCACACTCCTCAAATCACTCTCATTCTCCTTCCTCGGTCACATTTTTCCCTCCCAATTTTGCTTCTCCCACTTCCCATTTGCTTGCACCCAGGAAGTCCTTATATTAAATCTCTAACTTCCTAGATTTGAAAAGGTGATATCCCAAATCCAAAAGGGCAAGAAATTCTACAATTATTATTTTTTGTATATTTAAATGAATGAATGAATGAAGAATTTCATGTAATCACTCTCCTATTTTACTAGAAATCTCGTGAATAAGTTCCTAAAACCTACCCCTATAATCATTTTGCAAAAAAAAATAAAAAATCATTAAATCAAAAAGCTGAACTTACGAATTTTTGTTAAATCAAATCCAATGTAGGAAAACATGTTGAAATGTCGAAATGTGCAAACTAGACCAAATTTTTGTGTAAACTAGTTATGGTATATTATGTCCAACAAAGCACGTTGAATTTCCAAATTGTTGTTGGGAGTGGTGATAGAGCCCTCCCCGCCAATTGGTGAAAACAGTTGCTAATTGTAACATGAAGTAATGGTTGGCTCGTAAGCATATGGGTGTGTGGACTTCTGTATTTGTTTTTGTTTATTTGTTATTTTTCTGTTTCAATAAATATGGGATTATGTGTTTGTTCAAAATAGATTTGTAAGCAAGAGCAACGCGCGTGAATGTTTAACAGTGAAAATAATGAAAAACATCAAGGATGGAGAAAATGTGATTTGAAACTAATACTGTAGCGACCAAGAATTTTTCATGAATTATTTAAATAAATATTATTTAAAAGGTGTCGCTACGATTTTTACCTATTTATTTTAAACACATTTTCGTCTAATCATTTAAGTTAAAATTTAAATTATTTAAATTTATCGTAGTTCAATTTCAATTTTTATGAAAGTATCTTATTTTCATTATTTATTTATTCATGTATTTTAATCCAAATTTTAATTATTTAAGTCCAAAATATTTAATCCCCAATTCACATTCATTTTAATCCCAAAATTTTCTCCCCAACTTCTATCTTCATATTCAAGCACATTTTCCCCATTATCTCTACCCAATCCCTCACAATTAGCCATTCAACCTCGTTACATCCCAAGTTTTCTTCTTTTCCACCCATTTCATCATCATCAATCACCATACTTTACACCACTTTCCATTTCATTTTCCACCTAATCCTCCACCACAAACCTCCATTTATGAATCCACCAAGCCTCATTTGCAACCACATTCAGAACCATAGCCAAGAATGAAATAACCAAACCTCAATCCCAAAATTTCAGTCATCAATCAGCCGAACTCCTCCCCCTTCATACGCCATCTGCACCAAATTAACCTCTCCTTCAGCCCCCTCAATCACAAATCAAGCAATTGCCAATTTTTTAATCCAACTCTATGTATATCTTTCCATCTCCACTTCATTCATTCAAACCACCACCAGCTCCATAGACGACCCACACCACAGACGCCATCTCCATCAACCATATACCTCATGGCCCCTAATCCAATCGATGGGTTTAAGGGGACAAGCATCACACAGACAAAACCATCGAGTCTGCAAAACCACCCTCACTGCCTCTTCACAAATCAACCACCATCGAGCCTCACATTGCAATCACCTTAGCAAACCAAACCTCGATCAAAACCACAACTTCCACCACCCTTGCCTAAGCTCAAGCAACCTGCATCACCATGGTCCGCCCCCTTCCATCGCTCGTGACCATGAACCACCACCAGCCAAACACCATTATAGCCCGAACCAAAAATCACACCAACAACCACCACCACCTACTAACCCAAAACAGCAGCCACATCCCACTTTCAACTCCAATCCCACAACCGCCATCACGACCGCACACCCCGCCAGCACGACCGCACCACCACCAACCACTTCCCAACCTCAATCCACACCATTTTTGTCCCAAATCAAACCCAAAACCAAGTTAAAAGCAGTACCCATAACTTACCTCAACCTTCACTGGAGTTCTACCGCCAGCGGAACCCCAAATCGCGAACTTGCAGCCCTGTCTTCGCACCCAAACGCCTACCAAAAAACCAGCCCAAATTCCTCCTGTTGAACCACACATACACCGGCACCACCTTGCGATGGTGGCGCCATCGCCGGCTTGGCCGGCGGCGTGGACCGGAGGAAGGGGATTTACCCCTCCCCGTCGCCTCCCTCTCGTCTCTCTCGGTTTTAGAGAGAGAGAAATGAAAGAAAATATATGTATATGTATTGTTATATTTTTGAGAACTTACATTTTAGTACCCAATTTTGAAAGTAACAAGTTTCAGTCCCTGTTTGTTTAAAATGTTTTATTTCAAGCCATAAGGTTTTAAATTATTTTTAAGTAAGCCCCTTAGTTTCAAAGTATTTGTTTCAGCTCTTATTTTAAAAGAGCTTTTATTAATTAGCCCTCATATTTTCAAAATCGTTTAATTCAGTCCCAAGTTTTAAAAGATATATATCTTTAGCCTAAATTTCAAAAGTTATCATTTAAGCCACATATTTTAAAGTCTTTTAATTTTGTTCCTATTGATTTAAAAATGATATATATATTTATAAATCCCAAGTTTTAAAATAATCATTTCAGTCCCTAAAGTTCAAAGTCATTTAAATCAATTTTAAAGTATTAAATTGGACTTATTATTTTAAGTTATGCTGGACGAGGCGCTTGGACATTTAGAAGAACAACGTGAATTTTCTTGCTCAACTTTCAGACTCGTGATTTAAGGTAGACTCGCCCCCACTAATTAGTTTAAATTATAATTGCATGTCTTATGTGAAATTACGTGATTTACATGCTTTGATGCATGAGACGAGAAAAGAATATCTCTTATGAGATAAATGAGAAATGATGATGTTATGCATAACTTATGTGCCTTAAGTGCACAAGACGAGACTACTCACACCCTATGATTTTACGAGCCTTGATTTTGAAAATAAAATAGCCCAAGAATATGATGATGATGTCACTGTATGATTGCATAATTACGTGTTCAATTATTCTGTAAATTAATTATTGGCGATGAGTCTACTGAGTATTTTTCGAAATACTCATTCCAATTTTAACAGCTTTTTTCAGATCTCGGAGAAGGCGGCGAATGAAATGACAGCGGTGGCAAATTAAATAAAGGATGATAATTTTTTTTAGACAATTTTATGAATATTACTGATTGAGATTAAATTTTTATGCATTGTTCTATATTCCATTTTTTTTTAAGTTTCCGCTAAAGTTTTCAAATGATGAACGACATAAGTTCTATATTTAAATTTATTAAGTTTCCGCTAAAATTTTTCAAATAATGAATACGACGGTTTGAATTAAATTTATTTTCCGCATTAAAATAGATTTGAAAGGACGAAGTGGCGTCTCGGGCTCCGCACGGAATCCGGGGCGTTACAAATACGCTAGGAGTGATGTTGCCCAAAAAAAAAATAATAAATAAATAAAAGTTGGGTACCAAATTGAGATAAATCATATAGGTTGGGGACCAATGTTGTATTTTCCCTTTTTCTTCATGATTTGGGTTCGACTCAATTTCATCAATCATTAATGTAGCTTGTACAAAATTTCAAGTTGGTGGTCATTGAAGACTTAATTAGCTACAAAAGTTAACCAGTATATCGTTTCCTCGAGGTAAAATTCGATCGTAGGATATAACTTCAAATTACGTGACAAGTAAATATGACAAAGTAGCGTTGAACTCCAAAGCAATACATAAGCCTCTGTTTGCTAAAAGTTTTATATTTCTAAATAAGAAAATTATTGTTTTAAGGGTAAAATATGTGGTTGCAAAGTGATTTGAAAAAAAATGTTCGTGTTAAAAAATAGGTTGGAAAAATGTGTTGTTTATAAACAACTTTTTAAACAAGCTACCAAAAAAATAGGAACATTTCTATATCATGAAAGAAGTGGGTGGGAGCACGAACGAGGTATCTTATGCTCTTTTTTTTTTTTCAATCCTCACTACGTGGTTTATAGTTGAATCTGGGATTCAACTCTCCTAAACGATCATCTCAGGATGACCGAGGGACGGCGTCCGACTTCTCACATCAGACATCTCCTACATCCATCAGCATTGGGAGAACCAACGTACCCAACTTTAAATGTGAATATGAAAAGTGAAAATTGAAATTGAATGAAGTGCATTGCAGTGAAATGAATCTGGTTCAAAATAAGAATTGTCTATTGCATTCCAATTGACTAAAAGATACTTTAAGTGAGTTCACGATTGTAATAAAATGAAGTTTTGACAAAAGTTAATTATGATACATATTTCAAAATCTTAAAGCGTTGCATGTTATAAGTATGCTTCACGTGTATGATGTTTACTTATTGTGCTTTAACCCACCCATTTACTTTCCCCATATTTCAAGTGATGAGAGCTAGATGATCTAAGGAGAGTGCTTGGTAGCAAACTCAAATAATACCGTATTTGAAATATTTTAAAATTGAATTAGGTATTTATTTAAGTTTTTCATTCATTATTTATTTATTTGTCCATTCTTTAAATTGATTAATTGGATTTAGTGTTGAATAAGTTAGTAATGTTTAGTTAGTAGTTGATTAATCCCCCATTTAGTTAGATGAAATTTATTGTTGTAGAGTTGATGATTGATTTGATGGTGTTGAATGAGTTTTGGTTTGATGTTTTAAGTTTTGGCTGTGATGTCTCTCTACTAGTTGGCTAAGTCCAATTTATATGTCGAAATCTTTGTATAATTTTACAATGAAAAATAATAATAAAACTTAAATCGATATTAACTTATTTTATGTCATTTAAGGTGAAAAGAGGTTAACACATTTAGGTTTAAAATTTTAAACTTTGTTGTTACAGAAAAAATTGGTCCCATTAATGCTACAAGCATCAATTTTTCATGACGAACCATTTGATCTTCAAGTTCTATACATTCATCTTCTTCAAATTCCTCACTGACTGACAAGGTCAGTAGTTTTAACAATATCGTTCATCGTAGAACTAACTCAAAAATATCCCGTAGCCCACGTCTCATTCTCACCATTTGCCATAGCTAAACTGCTATAATGGCGATGAAGCAAAACTTGTTGGCAAGAATATGTTTCACAATTCTCACCATTTTCAACAAGTTCAATGCTTTCAAGCTCTTGAATGATATGTACAACATATTTAAATTTTGATTTGTGCCATCGAGTTTTGCTAAAGTAGTATTTCTTTGTCATCTAAAGGGGGGACAAATTCTCGTAATCAGAAGAGCAGGTCATGTAGCGAATAGAATAATTGAGATCTGTTCTCACTACATTTTCACCATGTTTTCCATGGCTTCGCCTTACTGTTGATGAAATCATACTCTTATCATTAATATTTAAAATTATGAACTTCCTTGATGACTTCGAAAGAGAGTTTCCCATAAGGAAGTGACAAACTTCTTGAGCAATATATCCTTTCCAGAAATAGTTTTAATCAATAACCGTTTGATTGTGGATCTCGCCATTGGACACAATCGTCGAAGATCATGATGAGATTCGAAGTCAAACCTCAATGCACGTGACGGTGGGACCCATGACGAGATTCGATGCCAAAGAGATTCAAGATTCGAGGCTAAACCAAGTGATTAAGTCAAGAAAATAAATCAAAAATCAATTTGGGGCCAAAGACATGAAGTTGGTTGAGAATTTGGACTCAGCCAATTTTTATCGATCGAAACTCTGCAGGATAGACACAGCCTTAGTCGGGATCAACTGATCAACGTTCGAAAAAAGGGACATTTCAGTTGACCGTGTGATCGATCGAAACTGTTTCGGTTGACCAAAACACGATGAATTCTAAAAAAGGGATTTTTTGTGCAATTTTTCAATTTATTCTTTCCCCCAATTTGTAATACATAAAACACTTTCTTCACAAACCCTAGAATAACTTGGTTGTTCGTGTGAAACTCTTGGAGTAGCTCCTCTTTTGGGTGAGGTAAAATCATTCCTTTGCTTTTGTAATTACTTGGGAATTTCTTCAACTAATCTTAAGTATTATTATTCTTGTATTTGTTGTTGATTTCCGCCATCTTGAAATTTGTTTATTTCTATCTATTTGGCTAGGTTCTTTAACATTTGAATTTTGGCTATGGGCTAGGTTCTTTAACCTTTGAATTCTGGCTAGATTAAACTTGGGTTAGGGCGTTATTTTACAATTTTAGCTTTCTTGGGTTTGATTCTAAATTTTGTTGTTAGAATTTTTGGTCCAAACATCAAAGAGTTTGCATCATTTGGTATAAGAACTTGGCTCTAAATTGGTAAACCTATCTTTACATTCTTGTTGTTCAAAAAAAATTGGGGGAAACTTCATGTTCTTGATCATCTATTGACTTCCACATATTGGGTATATTGTTATTGTCATATTTGAGTTTGTTAGGGTCATCAAAATAGTCACACATTACCAATTCTATGCTATTCAAGGTTTGCACACAATGTGTTTAATGAAATTTCTCAAAGAAAACTACACTAGTGTAACTATTATTCTCTATAGTAAACACTTCCCTTGATAGATAGTTCCTTGTATGCCCATGAACATTTATTACTTCTTACATATTGGGTATTGCTATTGTTATCATATTTGAGTTGTTGAGGATTACATTTGAACAAACATTTGTGTATTTGTGCAAATTCAAAGGAGCCGACTAAGTATTTGACAAAATGTCTCGAGAACTTTCACATTAAATCCTACTTTTCAAATAATAAACACATTCCTAGTTGACTACTTGTTCCTTTTATCTAGCGTATTGTGATCATACCTTTGAAAACATTGTCCCATACATTCAAATCTCAATTTTCTTTTATTATAGAAAGCAAAGAAATTCCACTTGCTATTGTGTCTATTTATTACTATACCTCTTGTTTGTTTGTGACTTCTTTTGACTTCACAAGAATTGTACTTCTTGGTTAGTTGATTACCTTATATGGAGAACTTGAGAAAGGAAACTTTGAATAGAAAAAGGCAAGAATGGTGAGCTCATTATCGGGTAAAAGCCTAAATTGAGTGAAACACGAGTGAAAATATTACTTGTGAAGACACTACCACACTTGCACAAAATGTCAAATTTCAAAACTCAAAGTGGGCAAAATTCCTTTGCTCAAACTCAAAACGTGCGAGAGATATTTCAAACTCTTTCAACCACTTTCACTAGACAAATGGAGGAGATGGGGGAAGGTTGGAAATGTTAGAAGCAAGAGGGGAGAGAGTACATCAATTAGGAGTAATGGAGAAAGAAGTAATAATAGGAGAAGAGTGAGGGATAAGTTTGGGAATATGTTGCATAGTGAAGGGAGTAGTGAACAAAATGGGAGCAAAGGTAGAAAAAGAGGAGAGTGGTTGGATGGTAGGAGAGATGGAGTTGATGAAAGTATTGATAGTGTGAAAATGAAAATTTCATCTTTCCATGGGGGGAGTAGTAGTGAGGAGAGAGGTGGAGATGTTAGTTAATCCACCAGCATCCATGTCCAATGCTAGTGAGATAGAGAGACATGAAAGAAGCATTTTCCAAACGAGGTGCCTAGTGGATGGTAGGAGAGATGGAATTGATGAAAGTACTGATAGTGTGAAAATGAAATTTTCATCTTTCCATGGGGGGAGTGGTAGTGAGGAGAGAAAGGTGGATATGTTAGTTAATCCACCAACATCCATGTCCAATGCTAGTGAGATAGAGAGACATGAAAGAAGCATTTTCCGAACTAGGTTCTTAGTGAATGATAAAAACATGTAGCCTCATTATAGATGGGGAGAGTTGCACAAATTTGGTGAGTGCTAGTAGAGTGAAAAAATTGGGGTTACTGATAATGACGCATCTTAATCCTTATATATTGCAAATGTTGGGTGACAATGAGGAAGTGAGAGTGAGTGAACAAGTTCTTCTTACTTTCAACATTGGAACATATGTATGGTGACCAAGTGTTATGTGATGTAGTTCCCATGCACACTACTCACATAATTTTGGGAAGACCTTGGTAATGTGATCGAAATGTAAAATACGATGGGAAAAAGAACCGGTATAACTTCCAATTGAATAGAAAAAAGGTTGTGCTCATATCCTTGAGTTCGGGAGAGGTTATGTAGCGATTGAGAATTCTCCATTACTTTTAAATAAAATATTTTAACAAATTTTAAAGACCTGTCGCTACGACTTCTCCCATTTATTTTAAAAGAATATTCGTCTAGCCAATTATTAAGTGAAATTGAATTTTTTAATTTATTTTAATCATAGTCAAATTCCAAATTTTATTAAAATATTTCAAGGTCATCATTTATATCTTAAGTCCAAGTTTTAATTATTTTAAGCCCTTTTTATAATTTGTTTTGTGTTCAAACATTCCCTCACATTTCTAATTTCAATTACATCAAAATTTAATCCAATTTTCCCAAAATTCTTGTTTCAGCCTAATTCAAACCGATCAATTATTTCTTGGCCATTTTAGAAACCCAATCACATACCATTTCTTCCCATGATCTATCCCCAATCAGCTACAATTAGGGGTGGACAAAAAAAGGGGAACCGAGTAAACCGAACCGAAAAAACAAAATATTTCGGTTCTTGAAAAAAAAATTCAAAACCGAAACCGATCTGTTCTTAAAATCAAAACCGAAAACCGAAATCAAAACCGATAAAAATATTTTTTTTTTGAATTTTTCATTGAATAATACAACAAAATATATTTATGTTCACGCTTTAATGTATAGACAGTGGGTCAGAGGAGTATAAATTTACTTACAATTTTTTCATTTGAGAAATGTTGTTTAGATTGGTAGTATTTTAATTAGAAATCCATGACTCACAATATTATCCAAGTACAACCAGATTTTAATGTATATGCACTTAGACAGTGTATTAAATGTTGTCTGTTTGATACACTATTATTATGGAATTTAGTAATTTAACTTTAAGTCATTTCATACACTATTATAGTATTATTATTTTGTGAAATTTACTTTTAATGAGATTCAAATGTTCTTGCTTCCTCGACGTAATTTCCTTTTAAAATAAGAATGGTTTTATAGTAGAAAAAAGATTTTAACTATCAAGATTCTGAGATTCACATTTGTGGTAATACATGAATTTTGACTTTAATTTTAATTGGAAGCTTTATTTGGTTGTATTTACCTTTAATTTTTGCAAACAATTAAATTCTTTTTGTATTTGCATCAAATTTAATTTTTTTAATTGGAACCGAACAAAAATCGAAAAATAACCGAAAACCGAATCGAAACCGAAACCGTTCGGTTCTTGTCTTTGAAGGAACCGAACGGAAAGTTTCGATTCGATTTTCGGTTCCTTTAATAACCGAACCGAACCGATAAATGCCCAGCCCTAGCTACAATCTTCTAGCAAAAATCTCACAAAAGTTTCCTAGACCAAAATATGACACAATGAAGGGGAGATATGTTGGAATAGTCTTTTCAAATGTGGAGTTTTTCAAAATGCCCTTCTTTTGTAAAATGTCTTTATTACCCTTAATGAATTGCATTATTTTATTTGCAAGATATATCCTTGAATTAGTCAGGTTGATTTAATTCAATATTTTCTATTATATTCATATTCTTTAATCTTTTAAGTTCTTCTAAAAATACTCTATATTGTGATAATTTCTCAAAAGATTTAGGATGTTCTTTCTTTGTTATATATCCTAATGCTATTCCATCTGAAACTTCATCTTCTATATCCTCGTATTCTTCTATAATTTTATGAACCGTATTTATATTTTTTGCTGCTTCAACATAATTAAATTCTATTCTATTTAAGATAGCATAGTCAATATCTTCGTATATTTCTTTTAATTTAGATTGTCCAACAGAATGTATATTTTTAGATTTTCCAGCAATAGCTAATAAGAATGAAATTTCTTTATTATCTAAATATAGTTTATTATCACAGTTATTAGAAGTTGATGCTTGTGAAGTATCCATAGATTATCGGGTTGGTAAATTATTATACAAAATTCTCTGGTATAAGTCCATTCTTTGATCTAGTAAAATACAATAATCTACAATATATTGTTCGTATTTTTCTAAGAGTTTATTATATTCTTCAGAAGATATGTTTTCATTTTCCATTTGATGTTTAATGTGACGACCTCAAAATCTGACTTAAATTTTTTTTTTTTGGATACTAGTATCTTTACATGTAACTGTCTACCTAGCTACTGTGTGCTACTAGTATCATCAATTTCTGCTTTTCGTTTTAACATCTATCAAAGGTACTAATATCCACTTGTTCATTTTAAATCATAATAACTTCTTGTTACCAGTGTCATATCACTATGATTCAAAGTTCTTATTTCAATTACTTTCACTTACAATTCCTATCACTATTCTATTATATAACTATTTCATTTTACAACATCAATTTCATCACACTAACATCATAAAGATTAACTTCATAACATCATAACACTCACATCATAGTATTCACATCATAACATTCACATCATAATATCAACTTCATAACTTCATAACATTCACTTCATAACATCATAACGTCAACTTGGAGCCTTACAACATATATGCTTCCCCTTCCTTAGTATCTTATATTCACTATCATATTTCCATTTAGTCACCCTATTAGCAAAAGACTCAGGTGAATTACAAGGGAACCATACAAAAACAGATTAGGCGTTTCATACAAAATATCCCTTCTCACATGCTAAGGGGAAGACTACCATACAAAAGTTAAGTCACTTCTACACCTCATAGGATGAAGAAGTAAGTTCCCTTAGGTTCGAGTGTCACCGCATCATAGGCATGTAACACTTTGTACATCCTTTCCTTAATATATAACCCGGGGAAGCGGGTAAAATGGCTCCAAACTTCGATCTCAGTAATAATATGATATTCCAGTCCATCCCGCGAGGCTCTCCACCAAGTCCTCACCACCTCATGTGTTTCGCGATCCATTTCCTACATTAGTCATAAAAGACTTGTAAGCGGCGAAGCTTAGTGAGTAAAAGTAGGAGTAACTATGCAAAATTCATGGAATGGAATAACTTTACCTCTAAACTTTGAATCATACCTTGCATATGTAAGTGAATATAGTACACAAATCTGATATAAACAACTTAATAGCTTCACAAGAGTTAAATACACCAAGAAATGCCACAATCACTTATTTCACCAAATAAGTCACATACGGAGCATCAAAGACTCTTTCTCATTCCATATCTAATCTTATTTATTTACTAACACATAAGAATTCTCAACTTATATACAAGTTAAACAAGTATGAAGATGATGTATGGAATGCCATGAATGATGATACACATTCTTCAATCCCTTTTTCTTCTAATTTCTTTATTTCAAAATGATGCATGTACCATTTTCTTTCTTCGTTCATTCTTTCTTTATTCTATTGGGCCCTTCCCCATTAGGATTGTACACCCGCGCGCAAAAGTGCTAAATTAAGCACAAGGTCACTAAGAGTGTTCTTTACACTCGCAAGTTTATTAACTTGATTCTTCCTCTTTCTTTCCCAAGCATACTAGCTCCAATAGTTTCTTTCTTCTATGGGCATCTAGTAGCCCGTGACCTCAATTAGGGACTTCCTCCCTAGGTGTACCATCCAAATAGGGATTCTATAGTGTTTCATTAATTCTTTCTTTGATTATATATTTCTTTCATACCAATGTACTGATCATGCATGCATGTTACGATGCAATTGTCAAGCTCATATTTAAAAGTTTAGTGTTTCTAAAATACATCCAAATCTGAAGTTAACAATATAAAAATGAAAAAGTAGATTACTCAAATCTTCACAACATTGGCACTTCAATATGACACAATAAAATTATGGTTCATGCATAAAATTAAATCCCTGTTTCTCTCCTATTTAATTGCTTTGGTATGTAATTACAAATCATAACTTTAACTCCATTAAACAATCAATTTAAACTATCATATTCTGCCTTCTATAGTGTAAAGGCATCCTCTCTAGATATCTACAATTGCTTCTTACTAAATCAATCTTACCATCAAGTTTCTTTACCTATTTTGAAGATCTTTAAATCATGTATGTTGGCAATAAAACATAATTGAAGTGAGCAAACTAGTTTCACTTATTGAATATAAACTGCATGGAAAATTAACATTTTCTTTTCACTTCCATCTTATTTGTATTAAATCGTTTTCAGATTCATCAGATAGAATTTTTAACACATGCAAACCATGAATCTCATAATCCATGGTATAAACTATATTCTAAACTTCAAGACTTTCCCTACTTAACTAGCAACTTTTTCTCATAACATCAATTAATAATTCAATTAAAACTCAATCTTAGGAATCCCTAAAGGGGCTCTATACAATCACTTAAATCTGGACAGCAACCTAAAAATCAGCCTTTTTACACATGCATGGCTTAAATATGATAAGTCTTAGTATAATGCCTATTCTCAAATTTAATAGTTCAATCTTTAACATCATTCTCAGTTCATAAACTGCAATTCCCAGCTAAACATAACATTTTGAAGTCACATGAAAATCTAGACAGCAACCTTTAATATCATATACAAAATTGGTATTCCATAACTTCATCCCCTAATTAGTTAGATAATTTCATAAATAAGATTTAATACTTCAAGGTCTTACTTAAGTGTTAAAATAATCCATATCAAGCATGAATCCACATACATAAATCTGGACCAGAACATAACATCAAAGAAAAACCATCTACTTTACTCACCTTAGTTTTGATTTCCACTTAAAATTGTTAACCTGAAATTTATAATTATATGGGTATAAAAATCAAGTTAATAATTTGACAAACTAAGGCTAAAAGGAAGCATTTACTTCAGATGATAACCCTGTTTAATAATCCCAACCAGCACTACCAGAATTTCAGATTTTACACTAACAGATTCGGATGCTACTGGTAGCATCCGATTCTGCAGATTTTTGGAAATCAGTTCTGTGTTTATTCCATTCAATTTCTGGTAGTATTTGAGTGTATAAGTGATGAATTTCTTATAATTTAGTATTCAACACTCATACCTCCATGGATTAAAGGAATCAAATGAAGAATGTGATAAATTTCCTAAGAATTCTTAGTTTTGGAAAAAGGGTTACCTGATTTCTGCTGGGTTGATCGATCAGTAAGGCTTGGGGGTTTAATTCACAGACTACAGGTGTATATATATATGGGGTCTAAGCTGGGTCATGTTTGGTTAGGTTTATCATATTATATTTCTACTTATTTAATACCCCATGCTATATTTATGTGAATTCAACGATTATTTGTACGAATATATATCGAATTGGTTCCTAATTCAGATTATCCATGCCAAACATGTCTTAATCAAATTCTGGTGCCAGGTGACAAGTGTCCCTACATGCAATATTTTAATAGAAAAAATTTCAGATTTCCTATTCCAGGTATTCACTTTTAGGCTAAGATTTGAAGGTCGAAACGGGGTCCATTTTAGCCATTCTTTATACCGTTGGAAAGTTCACGTTACGAGCTTCTTAATGGTCATACATGCAAAAGGGAATGGACCAATATCCAGCTCGAACCGGTCCTCCAAAGTTGGCTGTTCGACAGGGTATTATACTTAGCCTATTTCAAATTTTCTCAGATTTCTACCTTTTCATGTATGCATGTTTGGCTCAATTTTTCAAGTGACTCCCGGTCTTGGATGATCTCAAATCTGATACCAATGTGTAGAACTCATTGGGATCTAAGAATTGGTGTAACATGCATCGGAAATGGCCCAACACATCTCATTTACTAAGGTCATAAAGTCGAGTCCTCTACAATGACAATTCTGTAATTTAAGCTGACTTTTTACCAACTTTTCAGCTTAGTCCTTTTAATATAATTACATTTCTAATTGAGTCCAAATACTTTTCATAATTTTATTCTAAGTCAATTTGGTCCTTGAACTAATGATTAAGGATACTTTGCTTATCTCTTCTTGAGATTTCCCTTATCATCCCTTAGAGCCATAATTATACTAAATAAATAAAGATATGAAAATTTCGGGATGTTACATTTAATGTCTTCCATTTTATCTTTCAATTTTTCTAAAAGGTTATCTAGTCCTTCTATTGTATATCCTGGCATTAGGTTTGGACTGTATTTGTCATTATTTTATTTTCTAAATCTATTTTAATCTCTAATATGTCAGAATAATCTATAATGTATTGATCACGATTTTCTGAAAGTATATAATATTGTTCAGATGATGCATCCATATCTATTAAATGAGATATAATGTTATCTATTTTTTCCATTACTTTTTCTAACAAATTTTCTAATCCTTCAATAGTATATCCAGACATTATAAACACAGAGATAAATAATTTATAAAGTTTCAAGTAATTTTTCAAATTCTATGAGTGTTTGAGAATTGATAATGTCTATGTCAGCCATGATATCTATACTTGGTTCAAATGGTATATTATATTTTGAAATATTTTTCTTTTTCTTTCTAATTTATCAATTATATCTTGAATATGATGTATCATTATAGATCTTACAGTTACTCTAGCAAAGTTTTCTATTAAATTTTCTTTAAAACTTTTTAATATCTCTTGTGATGCGTAGAGTTGCTCTTGGTATCCTATTTTATCAATTTCATTTTCATATTCAATGCCTTTTTTACTTTTGATATGCTTTTGAACTTTATATGGACCTCTTTTAGTTCTGGGTTTTTTCATGATATAATTACTGTTATTCATGATATTAAGATTTTCAAAAACTGGTAAAGAAAGATTCATTTCTTCCATCACTGTCATAATCTATTACAGGATCATAATCATTATCACTACTAAACACATATCCTAAATATAATTCATTATTTATTTCAGTATTATCACTATCAAGCCAAAAATAAATAATCGATTTTGTAATTTCTAATCCTAATATTCTTTTTAATGTTGGAAAGATAGCTAACAAGCATGGCATATAGACATGATATAACTTTTTTATTTCATTATTTGGTCTAGTAAACTGTTTATACATGAATAAATGTTCAATTATGCTATGATATTCATCATTTAAAGACTGTTTTGATAATTAAATTTAACAATTCTGAATTCTGTCATGTTAAAAGCTCTTCTTCCTCCTAATTCCGTAAAGCTATATATTAAGAATATTAACCTCTTTTCTTGTTCTCAGTACCTTTGTATTTTCCTTCTATTGTTAGTGACCTTCAGGCTTATAGGTTTCTGCTCCACACCCTCCAATGGCTTCCTGCCTTCACGGGTTATTAGCTAAACCTGGATGCCTTCACTGTATAACTCTTTAGATGGAAAATATTTTAGGACAGAGTGTAGGGAGTTTTCTTAATAATATATCTTCTTTTTGGAAATAGGATTTAGTAGACAAGAATTTAGAAACTCATCATAATATGATAAGTAAATTGGGATTTTATTGATAATATGAAGATTGACAAATGATTGGTATGAGAATTTTTCAAAGACAGAAGATTTTTGGCTTTCTCACAAACTAAGTGCTCAAGAGTGTTCTGTCTTTCAACTAGCCCGGAGGCCTCTATTTATAATACTACATTGGACACAATTACATCACTGCTTACATCATCGATCTAACAATTTCACAGCTTTTTTCACCTAAGGACACACCTGTCCCTCTATTATTTATTACATCACATGATTCTTACATTATAGGGACACTTATCCTTCTATTTTTTGGTCTTGAGATGGCCCCTACATTGTTCTGCATTGCTGAATTAAAGCAGATCTATTAAACAGCTTCCACTTGTCCATCAATTTTGTTAGCATATAAAGCAGATCCATAAGTGGCTTCCACCTGTCCATCAATTCCTTTGGCATGTAGGGCAGTTACTGGCTATGCACGCCTCTTGCAAAGTGGCAGAACTTCCATGGATTTGATGAGTATCAAATTTATTGATGTATTCTTGCAAGATTGTTGACTTTTCTTTTCCTCCATTAGTGAGTAGAGTCCATCCATTGTACTGGCATATGCATTTGAATTTTTTCTCATACAGGTTTTTGGAAATGTTGTAGAGAACTTTAGTTCCCAACACCCTTCGGGATCTAAACCATGATCTTGTAATGTTTGGTACTGGCTTGGTATTTTTTCCAACTTCAATTTGAAAATTTCGAGCAACATACCCAATCGTGATAATATGTTCAGCAGGATAATATATCCTTCCATCAATTTCAGGACTGATTGAATAAAATTTTAAATATATGGATCTTCCTTGAGCAAACTTTGAAATTTCTCCTTTTAGTAAATCATCAAATTTTTCGATTTCTTTCAGATCTTTTCCTGGATAGATAAGATCCAAGAATCCATAATCAGCTGCCATTTTTGTCATGACGAGATCTCCTCCCTGAGTAACGATCAATCGTGGATATACGTGGTCTCCAGACGAAATGTAATAGAAATCACATTCTTGAAGTTCATATATAACTTCAACAGTAGTTTTATATTCATTTTCTTTTGGTAAAAAAAGGGGAATAATCTTCCTCTTCAACACGAATCCTGACTACCCTTGTATGTTCATCTTTGGCATTGATTGTGATTTTTCGAGGACTGGCTTCATTTATAACAACTTTTTTGGGACTTGGTTCATCTCTTTTAATTATTGGTCCACCACTGCTTCCAGAAGATGTACCTGTTTGTATTTTTGATATAACCTGTTTGGTAATCAACGATTCAAACTGAGATTCAATTTCAATTATGTTATCGCTCAATTCTTTAGTATAATTGTGATGAAATGCTGAGATTTCCATCAATTGCTTAAAACTTCCTTGGAGAGTTTCTGCAAGTTGTTCAATTCCAAGCTTTATATCTTCAGCTTCCTCCATAAGGAAGTTCATTCGCTTTTTGTCGTCTATCAGGGATTTTTTGATATTATCCATCTGCAAATTCAATATTTCTGCTTAAAAAGTCCGCAAGATAATTATTAACACCTTTAATATGAACTATATCAAAATTATAAAATGCCAAATAGGCTTGCCATCTATGGAGCCTTCTATATCGAGGTTATGGTGGTAATTTATTTTTTACTAAATCTGCAACTTGAGAATTATCAGTTTCAACAATGAATTTCTTAGATAATAAAAACAATGAAAACTTCTTTATTCCTCCGATGATTGCTAACGATTCTTTCTCATGAGTAGTATAATTTATTTCTGCTTGATTAAACGTTCCACTTGAGTATCTACAAATTTCATTAAGATCTGTTTTTAATATTGCTGCCCAATACTTATCCGAGGCATCAGTATTAACTATCAGATTATCTTTTTCATCTGGTAATCTTAATTTTGGCAAATTTTTACATTCTTCTTATAGTGATTTGACAATTTCTGTGTGTTCATCATTCCATCCTTTGGTATTTGTTTTCCTGAGTAAAATTTGAATTTTATGTCTCTTTTTTGATAGATTTTCAATAAATCCTTCTGCATAATTTAAACATCCTAAAAATTTTTGTATTTGTTCTTTTGATTCTAATTTGTTTGGAATACTTTCTATTTTCTTAGATATATGAGTTTGTAATTTTATCCCCCTTTTATCTATTGATAATCCAAGAAAATCAATTTCTTATTTTTCTATTATAGCTTTATTTTTTGAAAGAACAATTCCTTCTTTTTTGCATTCATTTATAAATTTAATTAAATGGTTTCTATGTTCTTCTCTATTATTAGAACATATTAATATATCATCGACATAAACTATTAAGAATTCATTAAATTTTCTAAATATGTTATCCATTATTCTTTGATATATTTGCGGTGCATTTTTTAAACCAAATGGCATAACCATCCATTCATACTTACCTTGGGGTGTACTAAATGCTGTATATTGAATACTATCTTCTTCCATTTTTACTTGCCAAAATCCTGATTTGCAATCAAAATTGGAATAATATTGCTTTCCTTTTGCAAGATTTATTAGTACATCTTTATTTGATAAAAAGTATCCATCAAATTTAGTATATTTGTTTAATTCTTTATAATTTATCATCATTCTAGCTTTTCCTCTTTTTTGTTCAGAATGTTTCATGACCATAAAAGCTGGACTACTATGGGGTCCATTACTAGGTCTGATTAATTTTTGGTTAAGTAATTCTTTTATCTGAGTTTTAAACTCTTGTGTATCTTGTATGGTATATATCATTAGTCTAACTCTTATAATAACATTTTCTGTTAATTCTATTTTAGCTTTTGGATGATGTGATTTCCAAAATAGTAACGGATTCTCTCCATAAATTTTTTCTAGTTGATCAATGATTTTTTCCATGTTCGTTTGTATATTCGTTTTTAAGACTTTTTTATACATTATTATTTTATATTTTATTTCATTTTGTGTAATTGATTTTTTCTCCCATTTATCACCACGCTGTGTTGGCTGAACTCTGTAAGGTCGAAATTCTCTTGGTATTTTTAGTAAATGTGCACAAGGTGTTATTATCATGTAATTATTTTGTTTATAATATTGAAATTGTTGTATAAAGTCATTTCCTAATAATATATCACATTCCAATTTGTTATAATTATATATTTTATTTACAACTATTTGCTTACTTCAAAGTATTATGTCAATTTTATCAGCACTATTAATTATATGAATACTTTCTCCTGTTACTCCTGTAATTTTTATCTTTCCATTAGTATTCCATGATTTTATTAAGAAACTTTTGAATATTGTTATATCACTTCCCGTGTCAATTAATGCACATGTTGTTATATTTGTTTCAACAATTGTAACTTGTATATAAACGGCTAATGGAAAACTTATTTGGTTATTCATTTATTCAACTTTTCTGCATAGTATAGGTTGACCATTATGAGTTATATATAATCCTTTACGTTTTATACTATAATCTTCTAGTCCATCTAGAAAGCTCATTCCTACTAATACATGAGGATTTACCATACTATTATCTACATGACATGGTACTAGGAGATTTATTCCTCCTATTTC
The DNA here is from genome assembly GCA_963555705.1 of Ligustrum vulgare. Taxonomy (NCBI): domain Eukaryota; kingdom Viridiplantae; phylum Streptophyta; class Magnoliopsida; order Lamiales; family Oleaceae; genus Ligustrum; species Ligustrum vulgare. The sequence continues at coordinate 51,423,793 of OY743174.1, forward strand.
TATTGGTACTTTTACTTCAAGTTTAGTCATATGTACTCGTCCATCAAAATTTATATATCTATATGGATCAGTTCTATGAGATATTAGTCCTTTATTTCTATTTGAAGATATATGACATTCACTAGCTCCTGTGTCAATTAATATATTTGATCCTTTTATATGTTCTATTCCATTAAAATATTCACCTTCTATTTTCATATTTCCAGCATTTCTATTAAGTTTTATTTTTTTTGTATTACTAGTTTCTCCTAATTGTTTTCTATTCAGTAAACTTGCTGATCTCCTAATTAATCAGCCATCTTCAAATGTTATGTTATTATTAAGGTATTCTTCTTCTCGTAACTCTATGATTTCTTGTTTATTTTTTGTTGTAGTAAGTTCATAGTTTCTTGGAACTAAACTTATTTGTTTATCTGGTTCTACAGCTTTACCAAAATTTTTACATTCTTTATGAATTTCAATATATGGTTTTTTAGAATAAATGTTTCCATAATTAGAATTAGTAAATGTGTATAATGCCCTGTATTCTATAGTCATAATTTTATCTCCTAGTTCCATTATATCATCTTTATGTAATTTGATTTGAAATGTAGTCCTAAAATTTCATTAAAATTTCTATCTTTTAATGATATACAATATTTTGGGTAACATGTAAATATTAGTTTCTTATATGCTAGATTTCCTTCTACTGTTCCTAAATGACTGTCTTTTAAATTTATAATTCTTCCATCATGTAAACTTACAGTCAAAGGCAAATTTAATCCTTCTCTAAACAGAGATTTAAATATTATTTGGATACCTGCTAAGTAAACATATTGAATCTTTTCACTTTGTTTTCTATTGATCTTTGTTAATAATTCTGTAACAGTATTTTTTGTTAAAAGATTTAATTTGTGTGTTCCTTGAGTGGTTCTAACATCTATTACCCTTTCAATTTTATGATATTCATTTATTGCTACTTTTTCTCTTTTCCATATTCCGTCTAATATTTCCCATCTTCCTATTTTTAAATCTAAAGATAATTTTTGTATTTTTCTGAACTTATTATTATCAAAAGTTACTTTTAATCCATAACCTTCTATTCCTTCATATTCTTGTTTATCTATGTTCTTATTTGTTTTTATTTCTTCTATTTCTTTATTCTGATTCTGATTCATTGCTTTCTGAATCTGTTTCACTTATATAGACTTCTTGATCATAGTATTCTTCAATATCTGATATTTCACTTAGTTCACTTTCTATTTCTAGATATTCATTTTGTAATATTTTAACTTTTTTTTTGTTACAATCAAGGCTTATATGTCCCATTTCTCCACAATTCCAACATTTGCATTGACTTTTATCTTTCTTATAAGTTTTATCTTTCTGTTTTTTATTTGGATTATATCTTCTTTTGTAATATCTCATCTTAGGTTTTATATATCTTTTTCTGAAGTTTCTGAATTTTTTAAACTTTCTATTTTTATATTTTCTTTTATTATTTTTTCTTCTTTCAGGGTTACATCCCCATTGGGTAGGTTTTTCCATATATTCACAACATATTCTAGTTAGTTTTCCTGATTTCTTTAATAATTGTCTTTGTTGACATATATATGCTAATCTTTCAAATATGAATTTTATCCTTGATCCTAATGTTCTAGGTGTTCCAGGGTTATCTCTAATAAATTTTTCAAATTCTATTTTAAAATATATTCCCATGAACCTGGTAATTTATTGTAATACATATCTCTATATACTTCTTGATTTTCATTACTATAGAATTGGACATAATAATATTCTTTAAATTCACAAGTGTATTCTTTGATTTTACACATATCACATATTGTTAAATTTATTAATCTTATTCTTGCATTATCTTTTTCTCTTATTGATTCTGCTTCAGAATTACTTATCAAATTTTCTCCTAAAAATTCATCCGCAATATAATCTACTATCTTTTCTATTCATTTTCTATCTGATTTTATTAGTTCTGTCTGTACATTTCTTCTTATTAATGCTTTTGTATCACTACTTATTCCTTCCCACCAATTTCTAACATGTCCTTCAAAAGATGCTACTAAAAAATTTATCATTCTATCAGTATCTTCCCATGTATCATCTTTATTGTATAAAAAGAATAGTATCATTGAATCTGCCCAAGTTAATAAGGCTTTTTTAGTATCTATGTTACAATCTAAATCTAATTTTGTTCCTCCATGATTAATAAGTTTATCATAATTATCATTTGGTTCAAACCTATCATTATATTTATTCCCTCTAGGTGGTTGTCTATTTCTGACTCTATCATAATATTGTCGGTGTGGTTTACTATATAAGGGTGCATAACTTTCATATGGATCTGGTAATTCTTGTTTGGAAGTTCCTATTGGAGTAGGGTTAGGTGCTCCTCCAGTATTCATTAAGACTTGGTATTCATTAAAATTTTTTATACTTAACTGATCAAAATTTTCTATAAGCAAATCTAACTCTTCATTCATTTTTGTCTTGTTCTTCTTCAAATTTTTCTTCAGTTTTTAATTTTCCTAAACTTTTTTCTATAGATTTTTGTAATTCTAATTCTTCCTCTAGTATTTTTGGTAATATGTTTCTTCTAAATTCATCATCCATACTTCCTGCTTCTATTATAATTTTTTCTTGTTCGAAATGCTTCTTTCCGATTCCAAGTATTTCTTTTTCTATGAGTTTTTTGTCTATTTTCTTATCTTTGCTTTTGTTATTTTCTTTGAATTCTCTAATCTCTAGTTTTAGTATATTTATATCATTTCTTACTTCTTTTAATTCATTTTTACTTCTTGTACATCACTTATTAATGTTTTTATTAATATTTTTAGATCTTCAATATATTCACTTATCGACATTTTATACTTTTGGTTTTTGAGTTTTTTGTACCTTAAATAGTTTGTCATGCATATCATCTTTTTTTATTTCTAGCTTTTTGATTGTTTCTTCTATTGATATGATTTTTTCATTTTCATTCTTTCTTATTTTTTAATTTAACCTATCTATTTTTTCTATAATTATTCCAATTTTATCTTGATTAATTAATTTTCCTGATTTTCTTTGAAATACTTTTAAGATTTCTTCATCTATATTTTTAACTTCTCCTATCATTTCTTTTAATTCTTTAAATTGTATTGTTAGTTTATTTTGAATATTTTGTAATTTTTCTTTGATATTCATGTCATGTATATTTAATTGTTGTAATTCTTCGATAGCTAATTTATCTTGTAAATTTATGTTTTTATATGTTTGCCATAAAAATGCACTTATCCAATTTAATTGCATATTAAGAAATCCATTAGATTCTCCCCATGAGCTTAATAGTTGAAACATAGTTGTATTTGCTCCTTTTATTTGATAAGATCCAACTGGAAGTTTTATATTTTATATTATTTGTTTTTCAAATTTTATTTCTGGAAATTCTGTCATTAATTTCTTCCTTTAATATGTTCGATTTCTAGAATAAGTTCTGTTTCGTATTTTGCTTCTTTATAATTCATTATTTGATATTCACAATATTCTTCTATTGATCCAATCATTGATTTTCTATGATATATTCTATAATATTTTAGATAGTCTTCCAATGTGTTTGTTTTATCATATTTTTCTTTTCTAATTTTTTCTTTGTCTTCTAAAATCGTTTGAATTTTTGATAATTGTTTTAAAATTTTATCAAAATATTCTCTCTTTTTCTCCAATAATTTTAATCTTAATTTTTCTTGTCGTTTTATATTTCTTTCTTCTCTTATTTGGTTTATTAAATTTCTTCTTTGTTGTACTATTAAATCTAATTTTTCATTTGTTTCTATGTCTAGATATCTAATTAATTGAGGATCCGCTCTATGATAATCCATTTATATAATCTTTATATAACTCTTCTAGTATATCTTTGTGGATTAAATCTAATATTTCGTTTATGATAAAATCTTCTTTTATTATATCGAAATTTATTATATCATATATTTCTCTTCTTACATCTTTATCTAAATCTTTTAAAGTGTTTAAGATTTCTATTTTATAATTATCGGGTAGTATTAATGTATGCATAATTATAAATCTTGATGTATATATTATGTATTCATTTTTTTTGTCATATAATATTTATCTTTTAGATCTGCCATATGGCTCTGATACCAAGTGAGGGGTGCTACTATGAACGAACAAAAATAAAATAAAATCATAAACAAAATTAATAAAGTTTCAAGGACTAGGTTGTAACTTTTCTAAATTTTAATGAGTTTAGTTAAAATATGATATATAAGGATATTTGTGGTAGTTTATAGTGTTTAAGGCTATTTTTAAAGGGTAATTATATTAACACCACTAATTTTGTTAATCACACCACACTTTTCATATTTACTAAATTAACCACGATTAAATTGACCGAAATAACCATCCCATTATATTAGTTTTTCTATTCTTATGTACACCACAAAGGTTAAAAACCCTAAATTTTATATGTTGTGCTAATTTCAATTGCAATATTTCTCTTCCTCGTCCAACGATTTATTGAAACACGGCCCAACTGATTTGCGTTGCTGCTCTTCTACTGTTTTCCTGCTCTTCAAATCTTTATTCTAATCACTCCATTATATACCTGCTGCTACTCTTCTCTAATTCGGATTAGAATTCTGAATTCAAATTTTGGTACTCCTTTGATTATAATTAGTATTCCTTATGAATTTTGGTCGAATGGTGCATATCCAAATTTTGCATAGTGTGATTGATTGAGACCAATGTACATTCTTGATTCTCTATGTGTTGAATTTCTTTTAAAGAACGATACTTAATAATTGCCTTCTCAACAAAAATGGATGTTTGCGTAAATTTTAATATACTTTGGTATTGGTTCTTGTTTTATATATGAAGAGAGCGGAGATGGAGATGGTAGAAGTCTCTCAATGATTATGGTGTACCGTCCTATTTTTATTTGATTTAGGGAAGGTTATTTTTGTAAAAAAGAATGTAGTGTATTTATAAAATTTATATTTTAATTCATGTGCATATATAATGTGGTGTGATTAACAAAAAAAGTGGTGTCAATATAATTATCCATTTTTAAAAGATATAAAATTGTTAGGGTATTTTCAAAAATTGGTAAGTTTTTAAGGGTATTTTTATGTATTTCCTCCAAAATCAAGATACAATAGCCAGAATATACTCTTCCTTCCTCATAGATTCAACACAGACAACTCACACAGCCAAGAAGCAGATTCTGGGTAATAATCCTCCCACGTTCCTCCTTCACAATTGACTCACATTTCCATAATTCTCACTATTTCCATAAATCAAGATTTACCTAATCTACCATTTTTAACTCAAAACCAATGCACAAAATCTTACCCCTTCCCAATGTCATTCACAACATACCCAGGCCTCCAGTAAGGTATACCTTCTTCCCTCTCGAAAATATGTTCATCGCAGCCTCCAATCCATAAACCAATCTCGAAGCTCAGATTATTAACCGTGAATAACCTCCAACGTCGACTGCAAATCTCCAAAACACACCAACTAATCACCTCATATACAGACACATACAGACAGCACCATCAGGCATCACCAAACCCGCCACTGCATTAACTACCATGAACGGCAACAACCACCATCTCTCAAACCTCCAATAACCCAACCTCACACACACATGACTAAACCATTTTAAAGATCATAGCAACACCCCACGCCACCACGACAACACTGCCACTTCCCAACTCCCATCCCCCATCATCAATGCCCAAAACAACAAAAACAAACCTAAGTTAAACAAAACCCAAACATTTACCTCAACTATTGACCCATTTTAATTAGAGTATCTTCGGAAATCCCAAGAATCTGAGCCTCCAAAGCCTCGATTTGGCCTTGATTTTCGCACCCAAATGCGCCCCAAAATCCACACATTACCCCCACCGCACTCACGTCACCACGAGCCGGCGACGTAACCACCGGCCAAACGTCGGCGGTCGGGCAATCGGAGAGGGCGAACCCCTCTCCGCCACTCTTGCTCTCTCTGTCGTCAAATGAAAGAGAGAGTGAGATAATTTTGATTTTTAAAATGTTGATTTCTATAAATTTCAACCCTCAAGTTTTGAATTGTTTGATTCCAGTCCTTTTAGTTTTAAACATTTTTAATTCAATTCAAAGGTTTCAGTATTTAAACAGTCCAGTCTCTGGACCGGAGTCCTTAACTCTTACAATCAGCTCCATTATTTTCAAGTAGTCTATTTCCGTTCCTAAACTTTAAATTTCAGTTTTTCTTTAAAATTTCATTTCAAATCCTATACTTTATTTTTTATCACTTCAACCTTTAAGTTTCAAAAGTACTAATTTAATTAAATTTATTTTGGTTAGATGAAGCAGTTGGTGAGTTAAGAGGTTGACGTACTATTCCCGCTCCACCTTTTGTGAACCCGTTAAATTTGAGGTAGAATCGCCCACACTAATTAGTTTAGATTATAATTGCATGTGTTATGTTGATTACATAATTTATATGTTTAATTGCATGAGACGGGATAATAATATCTCTTATGAGATAAGTTGAGAATTTTATGTTATGCATGTCATAACTTATATGGTCACTGCATGAGACAAGACAAGAATATGTTCATTTGCACTCACTATGTGATGCTTATGATTAAGAAGAGAACGTCATTGTATTTTTGCATAATTATGTATTCAATTATTCTGTAAATTAATTATTGACAATGAGTCTACCGAGTATTTCTTTTTGAAATGCTCACCCGTTGTTTTAACAATTTTTGCAGATTTTGGAGACGGTAGCGAATGATGGGCAATAATGACAAATCATTATAGAAATTATTTTAAAGTCGTGTTTTATGAATTCCATTATTTCATTGTGTCGAGATTTAGAATTTCATGAATTTCTCCAAATTAATTATTTAAATTTGAGTTATCGTCACAATTTTAAATCAATAAACGTGATGTTTGAAATTTAGTTATTTTCGCAATAAATTTCCATTCGAAAGTTAGTTTTTAAAGAACGACGTGGCGTTCCGAGTTCACGAAATCCGGGGCGTTACAGGTTAACAAAGATCAAATGAAACTCAAAAAGGAGTTTGAAGAACAAAGGAAGAATAAGAAAGCAGATGAAAATTCAATTGAGAAAATTGAGGAAGAAATAAAGGTGAGGCCAAATGAAAAAGAGAGAGTTGGGGCCACGACCCTAGAAAAATGTGAGAAATTGAGGGTTGGAGTTACGACTCTATAAAAAGGAAAGTCGAGAGCAGAACTGAGAGTTCAGGTTTCTACCACAGAAAAAGGAGAGGAAGTGAAGAGAGCCACCAAAGAAATTGAGAGAAGAGATCACACAAAAATGTTCTTTACTCTTAAGTACTCTAATAATTCCCTCCCTAGTTTGGTTACTTCTTTCTTGCAGGAAATTGTAAACCCGACTTATCAAAGCAATAATGAGCTTCAAAAGTATGTCGATTGGAAGAAGTTCACGGAAATATTTTCCTACAACAACAAGTACAATCAAGGTGTCGATTCGTGGTCGAATATTTCTCGATATAGAGGGGATGATGAGAATAAAGAAATCCCAACTTCATTGCATGAACCCGTGGTCCACAATGCAAGATCAAAGGTCAAGGAATCTCACGACAATGCAGTCAACCAAGATTCGAGGTCGAATCCTTTTCAAGAAGAAGGGGATGATGAGATCCAAAAAAGTCAAACCTCGATGTATGTGCCGGTGGGACCCATGACGAGATATGATGCCAAAGATGTTCAAAATTTGAGGCTAAACCTAGTGATTAAGTCAATAAAAGAAGTCAAAAATCAAGTTGGGGCCAAAGACATGAAGTTGGTTGAGAATTTGGACTCAGCCAATTTCGATTGACCGGAAATACTTTCTTCACAAATCCTAGAATAACTTGGTTGTTCACGTGAAGCTCTTGGAGTAGCTCCTCTTTTGGGTTAGGTAAAAACCTTCATTTGCTCTTGTAATTTTTTAGGAATTTCTTCAACTAATATTTAGTATTATCATTCTTGTGTTTGTTGTTAATTTTCGTCATCTTGAAATTTGTTTATTTTTATCCATTGGGCTAAGTTCTTTAACCTTTGAATTTTGGTTAGATTAAATTTGGGTTAGGGTGTTATTTTATCATTTTAGATTTCTTGGATTTGATTCTAAATTTGTGTTTGTTGTTAATTTTCGCCATCTTGAAATTTGTTTATTTCTATCCATTGGGCTAGGTTCTTTAACCTTTGAATTTTGGTTAGGGTGTTATTTTACCATTTTAGCTTTCTTGGATTTGATTCTAAATTTTTGTGAGAATTTTTGGTCCAAACACCAAAGGGGTTCGCATCAAATCATCTACAATATGTTGCAAAGTTTCAGTGAATGTTTTCGATGCAGATTTGGCTTTTGAAGGATATTTAGCAATATAATGTATTAGTGATTGAATCGAGATAACAGATGACAAATCCATGTTTGCTCGTCATAAAGTATGAAGAACCTTCCTATAATGAGAACATACCAATGGATCATTTTGATGCCTTAAGTATCGAAACATTTTACTAGTAGGAGGTTATTCAACAATTGAAGATTGTTCAAGAACATCAAAAGGATACATAAAACGAAATGTCATCTGTTTTGTGTCTTATGTAAGCACAAATAATAACTTCCACATTTAGAATGTCTAAGACCCAATTAACTAATGATGCACAATCGTTGTTATCAGAATCGAGATTAAGTTTTGTCGATAAGATACGCGCACAAGGGTATTGTTGCAGAGGGATGGACATGGTCATGTGGATTTTCAATACAAACTAGCTGATCAAAATATTCTATAATTTTTTTATGTCCTCATCGGTGGTTTTCAAACGATTAATAGGTGGTGCATCTCTGAGCCATAGAAATCTATAAACATGCCCACTCCCTCGATGTTGCCATTCGAACATATAACAAAAGTCATTAACATCAAACTCCTTTATTAAAAATTCTTTAAGGAATATATCAACTATTGCTTGAAAGAACCATGCAACGACACAATGATTATTATTAAGCAACTCCGCTCGTCGTTTCCTTAAATCAATATATAAAAAACTATTGTGATTAATTGAAGGATCTAAAAGGTCATACAATTTTTTACACTGCAAGTCACTTGCACTTAATGTAAAGAAGATTGTGGTTGCCCATATTTGTTTCACTATTGCGGTTAACACTTTCGGACTTATGTACCAGTAAGCACAATTTCTATTTAACGTACTCATGCTTCCACAATTTCACAAGGAACCCAATTTCTAGTCTATTCAATTCAAAAGCATATGGAAACTATATGAAACATATCGTCAACTCGACTTTCCCACATATTTTGATTCCTATCAAATTGATATTAACTTAAGCAAAAAACTCCTAGCTTATGAATACATAAATATTAAATCGGCTAGAACAATAACCGAATGAAAATAAGCTAATTTCAGTACAAAACATACATAGAAAAATATGAGAAAACATATAAAAATTACGGTACTGTTCTCTTTGCTGTTTTTGGATCGTTTTTAGTTTTCAATTTTTCAAAACGTTCAAAACGCGTTCACTTACACATTTTGGAAAACGAGTTTTCTAAAAAAAAAAAAAAAAAAAAATTGCACACAAAATTTAAATTGACTATTTTTTGTTTTGGGCGTTTCGTGTTCAAAAAATCAAAAGACGCGTTTTGGACCAAAACGATATACGGTTGAAAGGAAGCGGAGTGATATCGACCTAGGGCAAGATACTACAGCAAACCCATCTCTCTGGACCTCTTCCCAGGCGGCGACATCAATCCTTGCTCCGGTTTACACATCCGGCCGTCCACCGCCGACCATTCTACCGCCATCCACGTATGTCTTCCTTTCTTGGCTTTCGATTTTTTTGGTTTTCTTTATTTTTCTTGCTGGTTTTTACATTTTCTTCTCTATTATACAGTTGAGATGTTTTGGTAACAATATTGGTTGAATCCATTGATTTTCTGGCAATGAAAGTTGGTTCTCTGACTGGGCTCTTGTTTTTAATTTTCCTAGAATTTGATTTTAGTTTCAGACCACCATCTCTCTCCAATCCAACGAAAACACACCCACACAAGCCACGCTCACAATCATCCATTGAAAATTGGAGTTTGAGCAGATGCATTCAATCATATATTTGTGCAATTTGGAAGTGTTCCTGGGAATTCTTTTCACTAATTAACTGAAGGAGACACATTCGAGTGCATCGTTGCTCTTTAGATAATGATCTTCATTCCTTTAATCATATATTTGTGCAATTTGGTAGCCTGTTTCTGAAGTAATTACTTTAATAAGAAGTTTGTTGATCAATTTGTTTTCATTTGGAGCTATGATAAGGATGAAATGTTCTCCTTCTGGTTCTATGTTCTCTCAGTTTTCTTAAGCTACACTTCAATTTTATAGGAATCTACAAAAATAGGGATTTATTGGCTGCTGTTCGGTTCGAATCCCACAAGTGCACGGGATCGTTGACAAGTAATAATTGTGATGAGTTGAAAGTATCGTTCCCACGATGAATAATGTTTAGTCCTAATTACTAGTTTATCGTCGACTCAATTAATGAAAACAATTAAAATAAAAAGATGATTTTGTTTGTCTATCTATTCTAAAAAATTGCAATAAATAAAACTTAAATAAAAACAAATGTTTGGGAGTAAAATATGAATGGAGAACATGTATTGGAATTCGAATCCACTTGTTATCACTTATCTCAATTCAACAATTCGTAGTTTAAATCATTCATGTGTTGCTCGACAATCGATAATTCACATGCAATTAATTTTCTTTTTCAAGACAAATTAAATCTATCCCAAACATGAAACGAATATATTCCTAGTCCGAGTACGAATATTTAGAACGCATTAAATCACACAATTATCAATTAGATTGCACATGTCATAGTGTTATTCCTAACATCTAGTGTTCATGTGTTGATCATGCAATGTTCCAACTTATTGTGACTTTTCCAAGACTACAACAAGTAACGATATATTTAACTGGTGGCCACTCAATCAAATAATAATAACAATAAAGTATGCAAGATCAATCAAAGACAACACAAGAAATTATTAAACTACTAGTTATCGAATCAAAATAAATTAATATCTAGTTTCATCTTCATCCAATACATAAGAAAATTTAGCCTAGCATATTATTATAAGAATCACAAGTAAAATAAGAGAAAGCCATCACCCAATTAAATATGCAAAAGGAACTTGACTTATGTTGCCTCTGATTTTTTTTCAGCTTCGTCTTCTCCGATGAAATTAGCGTTGAACAACATCTCCATCCAACCGACCACTGCCAATTGATAAACTCCCAGCCGAGCCCTTCTTGAAACCAGTCCGCCCTATTCAATTCTTCCCCAAGCACACAGCAAGTAATCCTTTTATTCCAGCCACAACTACAATCTGCCAATCAACCACTATTTACCCAGCTGTGTATATTTGCACAATTTAACCTCCCAAGTTGCAACCTATTTTTGTCCAATCAAGGTTCACTAGTCGGCTCCTCCCCTTTACAATCCCACCACTTTTGATTCCAACCAAAGTATTCCTCCAAATAATTCTCTCCAATTGGCTGCCTTTTCCAACTCAATTAATTAACAGCTTAATTCCAATTCTCAGCCTTGATTAAGTGTCCACCAACCACAATGTTTCGCTCCCACTCACACACAGCCGCACCCTATTCTCTCGTTTTTTTTCAAAGCTCCCAGCAGCTCTCTTGTTTTTTGTGCGGCTCCCCTTCTTTTTCCCAAAAAAACTGATGCTAATATAAAATTAGGTCACTCATTGGATTAGAATTAGGCCCATATACATGTTACCATAGTTTGCTGATCAAATTGGTCCCTAAACTTTTTATATGATGCAATTGAGTTCATTTTGTATGGTTTTAATCCCTTTTTATCCGTTTTGCCTCCAAACGCGTCCAAATTTGGGTTTTTCCTAAAACAAACAAAATAAATACATAATTAGAAATATTATATCCTAAAACAATCGTAATTGTCTAAATTTAAAGTCAAGATAAGTACAAAAATCGTACTTATCAAACCCCCCAAACTTAAACTCTTGTTCGTCCTCGAATAAGATAGAATAAAACTAATGAATCAAAGTAACAACGAACAAATATATATATATATATATATATATATATATATTTGTTTTTTTATTTTTTTTTATTTTTTTCTGTCAACATGTATACCATATGCCTCAATAATCCAGATCAATTTGTACTTTAGCAAGAGTTATGAACAATAAGGTAAAATAATTTTAGTTATCTCATGCCAGATTGTCAAGTGTGTGTGTGAATAGCCAATGTCAAACTCCTACTCATGTAAATGATATATTTAACATTGTGTAGCTTATTATGCAATATCAAGCTCGAATCCCATGTGGTCACCCTAATGAATTTAATGATTTTCCTTGCATCGCTCATGGATGATCACAACCTACTACTTTTCTCTCGAATCCCAAGGTTCCTTCTATTCATGTGGTTTCTAAACATCAAAATTTGCATTTTTCCACACCAGGTGGTCAGAATTAGCTAAGTCTGCCCAAACAATCAATGGTAAGCGGTTCCCTAATCCATGCCTTTAGTATCAAAGTCTCAATCAACAAGCTTATACCAAACAATTTTTTTTATATATTTTTGGATGACTTTTTCTTTTTATATCCATGTCTTTTACCATCTTTGTGCAATACTTTTCTCATTTGCGTTCTATGTGACCCCTGTAGCGAGCTTTAGGTCGATAGCTCCCAAGCCAGACGACTTTAGGGCACCAGGTTTGAAAGACCCCTCGGACTTAATTACTCGAGTCAAAAAGGCATTTGAAGAGTAGAATAAGACCTTCAGCATTTTTCTGTTTTTATGCCGGCAATGGTTTATACTCGTTGACCAAGACCTCTTCAACCAATGACACATTTCAGGAACTACAGACCCTTAAAAGTTCAAACCTACCTTCACCACTTCTTTCCACCCCCAAACTGCTCTTGAGCAAGTTTAGTTTCTAAGTTTTAAAGGTTGGGATGTCTCATCATCTAAGTTTAGGGATTATCCAGTCATTCCTAAGTTCAAATTGCATAAATTTGCCCCACATGTATTAAACAAATCCCTACACAAGTAATAATCCAACAATGGCTATGTGCGCGTGAAGATGAAATCTAGCAAGTAGTAACTAGTTCATAAAATTCTTGTTTTCATGCTGTTCAAAATTCAAACCAAAGCAAAATTTGATCCATACTATATCCTAGGCAATACACATGTCAACAAGTTTTTCAAATTTTTTATTCTTCCCTTTTTTTTTTTGAATACATGCTGAATAAAAAGAAAACTTTAGCAGAAAAATGGACTACCCACCCCCAAACTTAAAATATACATTGTCCTCAATGTATCAGATCAAGTATATAAAAAGTATAACTAGGAGAGGTTAAAGGACTTCCCTGGTCAATCTGAATGTGATGAAGATATGCATTCCCAAAGTTCCCTGATCATCTTCCTTTTGCAGAATCAATCCTATCAAGGCAGAAATGAAATTCAGGCATTAGAAATGTTATTGGATGAAGATGTAAAAATAAATAAATCAAGCAAACAAATAAATAAATTAAACTAATGCGCATAAAGCTGAATAAATAAAAGAAAATTGGGTTGCCTCCCAACAAGCGCTTGTTTATAGTCATTAGCTTGACTATGATATTTTGGCTACTCTTCATTTGGATTTTCAAGTGGTAGGATTGTCTTCTCATTGGAGTAATCACCCCCCAATAAGCTTTCAACCTCTGGCCATTAATCTTGAATCGTCTCAAATGATCTTGTGAAACAACCTCCACTGTCCCATAAGGATAAACAGCCACAACTGTGTATGGACCTGACCATCTGGATTTTAACTTCCTTGGAAAGAGCTTGAGGCGAGAATTGAACATCAAAACTTGTTGACCAACCACAAACTCTTTTTCTTTGATATGCTTATCGTGCCACTTTTTTGTCTTTTCCTTATACAACTTGGCATTCTCATATGCCCCCAATCTAAATTCGTCAAGCTCATTTAGTTGTAGGATTCTCTTCTTTCCAGCTGACTTCATATAAAAATTCAGCAAATGTGTTGCCCAATATGCTTTATGCTCAAGCTCTACTGGCAAGTGACATGCTTTTCCAAAGACTAACCGATAAGGGGATATCCCAATTGGTGTCTTGAAGGCTGTGCGATATGCCCATAATGCATCATCCAGCTTCTTTGACCAATCAGTGCGTGATGTATTAACTGTTGCCTCAAGAATTTTTTTTAGCTCTCTATTGGAAATTTCAACCTGTCCACTTGTGATGAGAATCATGGCAGGCTTGACAGGAAACATTAAATATTCAAGCCAAAACAAGAATTCAGCAGGTTCAACGAGCTTTGAAGATCAAACCGTGTCTAAAAGAACCAAAAAAATTAATAAGAAGGCCTTTTACAACCGTAAGTTCTAGAGTTACGGCCGTAAACTTTGATATCGCAATTTTGGGCAGAAAGTGACTTACGGTCGTAACAAATTATTCACGGTCGTAAATGTGGTATCAACTTTGGACCCGAGGATCAATTACGGCCGTAAGACCGTATGTTACGGCCGTAACAGGGCGGCGGATCAGATTTTACCCAGAATTTCGCATATTTTATTTCCTTTTCCTATTTTAGTATTTTAGGTCAATTAGGAGTCTATTTTGATAAATTTTATCTATTCCCTAATTAGATTAGATTTTATTTAGTTTCCTAGTAGACTAGGATTTTTTTATTCGCCTATATAAAGGCGTCTTCATTGTAATAAAGAATATTAGACTTTGATTATTGAATGAAATATATTGAGTGTTTTTACTCTCTAAAGGTGAGGATTCCCTTTAACTCGAACTTATCAAATATTGTGTAATATTTGTGGCGTTCAACAAATTGAACTTATCAAAGGCGTGGACAACCTTTGTGGCGTTCCCCCATTATGGTTCTTGTTTCCGCATCGTAACGGGTCTCGGGTTTAATATACCCCTGGTCCTTGCGTCGTGAGGCTCGGGTCGTAGTGTTATCGTCCGTTCCAACCTGAATTCGGAACTTTCCCGGCGTTCATTCCGCGAGTCCGTCGTGACCCCCTCCCGGGATCACATCAACTTGTCTGAGGATGATAAGGTGTTGCAACTCGATGTTTGACTCCATATTTAGCTAACAATGCTGAGAATCGGCGGTTGCAAAAGTGTTTTCCTCCATCACTAATGATAGCTCGAGGTGTGCCATACCTTGAGAAAATGTTCTTCTTTATGAATTGTGTCACAACTCGTCCATCATTTGTTGGCAAAGCAACAGCCTCAACCCATTTAGATACATAATCTACAGCCACCAAAATATATTGTTGACCATATGAAGATGGGAACGGTCCCATGAAGTCAATGCCCCAAACATCAAATAACTCAACTTCTAAAATATTGTTTAAAGGCATCTCATTCTTCCTTGAGATATTCCCTTGTCTTTGGCACTTATCACACTTTTTCACTAAGGCATAAGCATCCCTAAACAGTGTAGGCCAATAAAAATCAGATTGTAAGACTTTAGCTGCTGTTTTGGTAGCTGCGAAGTGACCCCCGTATGGAGCAGAGTGACAGTGTTCTAGAATTTGTTCCTGTTCTTCTTCTGGCACGCAACGACGTATGATTTGATCTGGGCCTCTTCTATAGAGGAATGGATCATCCCAAAAGTAATGCTTAAGATCACTGAAAAATTTCTTCTTCTGTTGACTTGAATACTCTGGGGGAATCACAGCACTTGCCAAATAATTTACATAATCAGCATACCAAGGTGCTATCTCGATTTTCAAAAGAGTTTCATCTGGAAATATCTCATTGATTTCACCTAGAGGATCTTCTTCTTGCTGCTCCATGCGAGATAAATGATCAGCTACCAAGTTCTCACAACCTTTTTTATCCCTAATTTCCAAATTGAATTCCTGCAATAGAAGTATCCATCTGATAAGTCTTGGTTTTGCATCCTTCTTTTCAAACAGGTACTTCAGTGCTGAATGGTCAGTGTATACTATCACCTTTGATCCAATCAAATAAGATCTGAATTTATCAAAGGCGAACACCACTGCCAAAAGCTCTTTTTCTGTGGTGGCATAATTTAACTGAGCGTCATCTAGAGTCCTGCTGGCATAATAAATCACATGTAGGATTTTGTTTTTTCGTTGCCCCAAAACTGCTCCAATTGCATAGTCACTAGCATCACACATTAATTCGAATGGATAACCCCAATCAGGTGAAGATTACACTGGAGCCGTGACCAATTTTTCTTTTAACGTATGAAATGCATCCAAACAATCCTCAGAAAAGTTAAAAGGGACATCCTTTTCCAACAGTGTGCAAAGAGGTTTGGTTATTTTTGAAAAATCTTTGATGAAACACTGATAGAAACCAACATGTCCCAAGAAACTTCTGATCCCTTTTACGGTACTAGGTGGAGGTAACTTCTCTATCACTTGTATCTTGGCCTTGTCCACCTCAATTCCTCTTGCTGAAATTAAGTGTCCTAAAACAATTCATTCCTGATCCATAAAGTGACATTTCTCCCAGTTGAGCACTAGGTTAGTCTCTTCGCACCTCTGCATCACTGTCTTTAAGTGACTTAAACATTCATTGAATGAAGACCCAAATACAGAGAAATCATCCATGAATACCCCAATGATCTTACCCACCATATCAGAGAAGATGGACGTCATACATCTCTGAAAAGTAGCTGGAGCATTACATAGTCCAAAAGGCATTCTTCTGTATGCAAAAGTCCCATAAGGACAAGTGAAAGTAGTTTTCTCCTGATCTTCTGGTGCTATGGGAATCTGATTATACCCCGAATACCCATCCAGGAAACAATAATGTGAATGCCCTGCAAGTCTTTCCAGCATTTGATCAATGAAAGGAAGGGGAAAATGATCCTTCCTAGTGGCATTATTGAGCTTGCGATAGTCAATGCAAACTCGCCAACCTGTTACTGTGCGTGTTGGAATGAGCTCATTATTTTCATTTGGGACCACTGTAATTCCTCCCTTTTTGGGAACTACATGCACAGGACTTACCCAATGGCTATCAGATATAGGATAAATCATTCCTGCATCCAACAATTTCAGCACTTCTGCTTTCACAACCTCCTGCATGTTTGGGTTCAATCTGCGTTGTCGTTCAATTGATGGTTTGAACTCATCTTCCATTAGAATCTTGTGCATGCAAAGGGGAGGACTAATTCCTTTTATGTCAGAAATTGTCCATCCAATTGCAGTTTTGTGATCTCGAAGAACTCTAAGCAATTGATCTTCTTCATTCTCAGAAAGAGAGTTAGATATGATAACTGGAAGTGTGTTCTTCTCTCCTAGGAATGCATATCGCAGATGAGGTGGAAGTTGTTTTAACTCAAGTGTTGGAGCCTTTTAAATAGATGGTAGAGATTTCTCAGAATCTTCACTCAGCTCCAACATGGGTTGTTTTATGCATGGGGGAATTGCTTCCAAATCTCGAATGCATTTCTCCACTTTTTCAGAGGGACATGGACGTTTTCCAGAGTACATCATACAAGCCCCAAGCGGATCTTGATGGTGATCAAGCATGAACTCCTTTGTCACGACTTTGTCTATTGCATCAATTTGATAACAGGATTCGACTTCATCTCCAAATTTGATTGCGTTGAAAACATTGATTTTTAATTCTTCATCATTGATTCTAAAAATCAATTGTCCCTTCTGCACATCAATCAATGCTCTACCAGTTGCTAAAAATGGACGTCCCAAAATGAGGGGGACGTCTCTGTCTTCTTCCATGTCCAAGATTACAAAATCTGCTGGAAAAATGAATTTATCAACCTTTACCAGAATATCTTCCACTATCCCCCTAGGGTGTTTGATTGACCTGTCAGCTAGCTGTAGGGTGATAGTAGTGGCTTTTGCTTTCCCCAAACCAAGCTTCTTGAAAAGAGACAATGACATCAAATTAATGCTTGCGCCTAAATCACAAAGTGCATCATCCACAAACTTGTTACCAATATTGCAGGGAATAATGAAACTCATAGGGTCTTTCAATTTTGGTGGTAACTTGTGTAATAGTCTAGCACTGCAATCCTCAGTCAACATCACAGTTTCATTCTCCTCCAGCCTTCTCTTGTTTGACAATATGTCCTTCATAAACTTAGCATAGCTGGGCATTTGTGCCAAGGCATCTGCAAATGGTATGTTGATGTGCAATTTCTTGAACACCTCCAAAAATTTTGCAAATTGTTTATCAAGCTTGTGTCTTTGCAACCTTTGTGGGAATGTAATAGGAGGTACATATGCCTTTACAGGAACAGTTGCTTTAACTTGTGGAGCTTCTGAAGCTTCTTCTTGATTTCCTTTTATTGAGTCGTCGAATCGGTCCACTTGTTCCTTTTCAGTATTAGGTACCTTCTCTGTGGCAATTGGTGGTCTCTTAACAGTTATTTCAGGTAGTTGTATACCACTTCTAGTGGTAATAGCTTGTACATGTTCCTTAGGATTTTTCTCTGTGTTGCTTGGTAGAGTTCCTTGATTTCTGCTTGTTAATGCTACAACCATCTGTCCCATTTGATTTTCCAAATTTTTTATAGCTGCCTGTTGGTTTTGAAAAACTTGTTCAGTCTTTGCCATGTACTGTGCAAACATGTCTTCCAACGACGGCTTCTTTGGTTGCTGTTGTTGTTGAGGTTGAAAACCTGGTGGTTTTGTTTGAAAATTTCCTTCATGACTTTGATTTTGATTGTTAGACCAAGAGAAATTTGGATGATTTCTCCACCCTGGATTATAGGTATTGGAATAGGGGTTATTTTGATACTTCTGAAAATTCTGGGCATAGTTGACATTCTCGCATTGCATTCCATGTGTTGAGGCTAAAGGACAGCTAGCTGTAACATGATCTGCCCCGCATCCTTCGCAAATTGGTGTTGGTTGTTGCACCATGTTCACAGGTCGAGTTAAATTGTCCAGCTTTTTTGAAATCACTTCCATTTGGGCTGCCAATTGCGTAACTGCATCGACATTGTAGACACCAGATACTTTTCTTGGAATTTCCCGTTCAGTAGGCAACATCGCCTGGTTCTCCGCAATTCTCTCATATAGTTCATGTGCTCGGTTAATATCTAATCTCATTACTGATCCCCCTGCCGAAGCATCAAGCATATTGCGGTATTCAGGATGCAATCCTAAATAAAAGATGTAAACCTGAGCATTTTTTGGTATGTCCAAATTTGGACACTTTCTAAAATAGTCCTTGAATCTCGTCCATGCCTCAGGGTAACTCTCAAGGTCTCGTTGTTTGAAAGTGTGAACTTCATTTCTGATTTGGAGAACTCGAGATGGAGGGAAAAATTTCATGGTGAATTTTTGCACCATATCATTCCAAGATACAATGCTTCCAGGAGCTAATGAGCGTAGCCATTCCCTAGCATTATCTTTTAAAGTATGGGGAAACAAACGCATTCGAAAAGCGTCTGCTGACATCCCTTCGTGACTGATTACATCGCATAGCATTAAAAAGGCTTGAATGTGCTCATGCGGATTTTCAGTCGCCTTACCAAAGAACTTGATGTCTTGATGATTTTGAAATAAATTTATGACATCAGGTCTAAGGTGGTAATTTGCCTGCCCGAATAGTGGATAAACAATAGTTTGTTGTACAGGGGCGGGCGCGGGATTTACATAATCCCCAACCAGCGCTTGAGCATTATCGTGAATTGCTCCTGGTTGAATTTGCACTTCTTGCTCATGAGGAGCAAGTGGTAATTGATTTTGATTTTGATTATTTGACATATCCCTGTTTTCTCTTTGTTCTTTTCTACGTTGTCTAAAAGTTCTCTCTATTTCAGGATCTATTGGTAATAGTTCAGGCTCGTTAAAACCTAGCATATACTACTCAATGATCAATGTGAAGAGAAAAAAAAGGAATTATGAATAACCAAAACAAAGTAAAAATAAAAATAAAAATAATGAAAACTAAAAACTAAAAATCAAAATTTAATTGAATTAAAGGTAAACTAATAATTATACTAAATTCGTTATTCCCCGGCAACGGCGCCAAAAACTTGTTCGGTTCGAATCCCGCAAGTGCAAGGGATCGTTGACAAGTAATAATTGTGATGAGTTGAAAGTATCGTTCCCACGAGGAATAATGTTTAGTCCTAATTACTAGTTTATCGTCGACTCAATTAATGAAAACAATTAAAATAAAAAGATGATTTTGTTTGTCTATCTATTCTAAAAAAATGCAATAAATAAAACTTAAATAAAAACAAATGTTTGGGAGTAAAATATGAATGGAGAGCATGTATTGGAATCCGAATACACTTGTTATCACTTATCTCAATTCAACAATTCGTAGTTTAAATCATTCATGTGTTGCTCGACAATCGATAATTCACATGCAATTAATTTTCTTTTCCAAGACAAATTAAATATATCCCAAACATGAAACGAATCTATTCCTAGTCCGAGTACGAATGTTTAGAACACATTAAATCACACAATTATCAATTAGATTGCACATGTCATAGTGTTATTCCTAACATCTAGTGTTCATGTGTTGATCATGCAATGTTCCAACTTATTGTGACTTTTCCAAGACTACAACAAGTAACGATATATTTAACTGGTGACCACTCAATCAAATAATAATAACAATAAAGTATGCAAGATCAATCAAGACAACACAAGAAATTATTAAACTACTAGTTATCGAATCAAAATAAATTAATATCTAGTTTCATCTTCATCCAATACATAAGAAAATTTAGCCTAGCATATTATTATAAGAATCACAAGTAAAATAAGAGAAAGCCATCACCCAATTAAATATGCAAAAGGAACTTGACTTATGTTGCCTCTGATTTTTTTTCAGCCTCGTCTTCTCCGATGAAATTAGCGTTGAACAACATCTCCTTCCAACCGACCACTGCCAATTGATAAACTCCCAGCCGAGCCCTTCTTGAAACCAGTCCGCCCTATTCAATTCTTCCCCAAGCACACAGCAAGTAATCCTTTTATTCCAGCCACAACTACAATCTGCCAATCAACCACTATTTACCCAGCTGTGTATATTTGCACAATTTAACCTCCCAAGTTGCAACCTATTTTTGTCCAATCAAGGTTCACCAGTCGGCTTCTCCCCTTTACAATCCCACCACTTTTGATTCCAACCAAAGTATTCCTCCAAATAATTCTCTCCAATTGGCTGCCTTTTCCAACTCAATTAATTAACAGCTTAATTCCAATTCTCAGCCTTGATTAAGTGTCCACCAACCACAATGTTTCTCTCCCACTCACACACAGCCGCACCCTATTCTCTCGTTTTTTTTCAAAGCTCCCAGCAGCTCTCTTGTTTTCTGTGCGGCTCCCCTTCTTTTTCCCAAAAAAACTGATGCTAATATAAAATTAGGTCACTCATTGGATTAGAATTAGGCCTATATACATGTTACCATAGTTTGCTGATCAAATCGGTCCCTAGACTTTTTATATGATGCAATTGAGTTCATTTTGTATGGTTTTAGTCCCTTTTTATCCGTTTTGCCTCCAAACGCGTCCAAATTTGGGTTTTTCCTAAAACAAACAAAATAAATACATAATTAGCAATATTATATCCTAAAACACTCGTAATTGTCTACATTTAAAGTCAAGATAAGTACAAAAACCGTACTTATCAGCTGCGTTTTGGGATAAGGTAATTAACGAGCTTCCTATTTTCGTTTTCCCACTTTACTCGATTTGGTGATGTTTTTATGTATTTTTATTAACAGCTCACAGTGGAATAGTCTAAGGAGATTGTAGCATTAAATGACGTTTCAATGAAGGTAGTACTCGGTTCCCTTTACTCAGTTTGCTTATGTGAACACTAATTATATTGTCCACTTGAATCCACATCGAGGAAGATCAAGCAGCCCTTTTGTTGTATTGTAACCTTTTGGTATGTTTGATGACTTTTTGTTTTTTGTTTCATGTAACCTTTCTTCATTTCTCTTGATTGATTTTTTAATTATAGCATCATTTCTCTTGATTGATTTTTTAATTATTCATGTGAAATTGGTAGAGTGGGATGACAAAGAAGAAGGGAAGGAAGTAAGTGACTCTAGCAATGGGAAGATGATTGGGATGATGATGATGTTAATGATTATTTCTCCCTGCAGCTTTGCAGCTTAGGAGAGAACTTGAGTGCAATATCGAAAAGAATGAAGCCAAAGTTGAAATAGTTGTTTTAAACAGTTGCTTATTAGATTTTCAAACAACCCTTAAGAGTGATGCTATTTTATATGACCTTCTGTTGTTGAAACTTCTTTAAACTTAATAATGAATTGACTGGTTTTGAAATGTGAAGTTGGTTGCTATTCAATTCTTATAATCGTGCATGTCTTAAAAATAAAACAAAAAGTGACCAGTTTAAATTCCGTTTGGTAACATTGTTTGGTTTATAAACTGGTTTATTTATGATTTTGAGGTAAAAAGTAGTGGTTGAAAATTGGAAAGAGAAAATGTGTGTAGTTGAAGATCAAGATATTATACAATTTGATGCTAGTCAAACAGGTTAAATGGCACAAGTCAGAGATGAGATAGCTACGCATATGTGGAATGAGTATTTCAGGAGACGCGTTTAATTGCATTAAAATAATTTGTCTTTTGAATTAACTTTTTAGTATAATCAGCGAATTATGCTTATTTTGTCCATTGACATTGAACTACTCTTCAATATATGAACTAATATATGTTAATTAGTTTAGATTTCAACTTTTATTTGTTGTTAGAGTAACAAAATGTTTGTTAAATAGATAACCGACTGATTTATTGATATTAAAATTAATGTAATTCAACAAATCAATCATTTTTTTACATATAAAACATCACAAAATAAGTATATCAGAAAATTACAAAGCAAATACATTTTTCAGTTTTTTATTTTTGAAAACAGTTTTTCAAAATTACAGCAATCCCAAAACAAACAACCAAAATTTAAAATTAAAAACAAAATCCAAAACCCAAAACTTAAAATCAAAACACAAAGAGAACGACCCCTATATTTAGTCTGTTTGGTAATGTGAAAATTTTTAGTTTTCGTATTTTTTTTTTAATGGATGTGTGGTTTAAATTGTTTGAGAAGTCAAAATCTATACAACTTTTCAAACTCAAATTTATTCTCAACCATCTATTTTTAGTCAAAACCACAGATTTTGACTTTTCAAATATTTTTAAATCATACATCCATAAAAAAAAAAAAAAATTCACATCACCAAACAGGATAAATGTAATTTTTATATGTTTTCTTAGATTTTTCTATGTATGTTTTGTACTGAAATTCATCAGGTTATTGTTCTGGCCGATTTAATATTTATGTATTCATAAGCTGGGAGTTTTGCTTAAGTTAATATCAATTTGATAGGAATGAAAATATGTGGGAAAGTCGAGTTAACGATATGTTTCATATAGTTTCAATTTATGCTTTTGAATTGAATATTGTCAAGACTAGAAATTGGGTTCCTTGTGAAATTGTGGAAGCATGAGTTCAATAGAATTGTGCTTACTGGTTCATAAGTCTGAAAGTGTTAACCGCAATGGTGAAACAACTAGGGGCAACCTCAATCTTCTTTACATTAAGTGCAATTGACTTGCAATGTAAAAAATTGAAAATTTACTTATGAATATTAATTTTCCAAATTTACGACTTGTTTAACCCTAAAAATTCTAAATTTCAGGATTTACTCACTTTATAGCTGAAGTCTTTCCTTTAGATTTCATACCTGAAATTTAGAATTTTTAGGGTTAAACAAGTCATAAATTTGGAAAATTAATATACATAAGTTAACTTTCCATTTGAAGGAGAAAACTGTCCAGATATGCTTTCGATTCTATTGGAAATCCAGAAAGAAATCTAAATCGCTTCGGGTGCTGCTGGTAACTTCAGTTTTTGAAATTTAAGTTATGTTACAGCAATATTAGATGCTACCGGTAACTTAGCCCCTGTTCTCTTTACTGTTTTGAGGTCGTTTTCTGTTTTTATTTTCGAAAACGCTAAAAACGCGTTCTCTTTACCATTTTCGAAAACACATTTTGGAAAAAAAAAAAAAAAATTGTACACAAAACGCAAAATGCCCAAAACCTCAACCTCGTTTTGGACGTTTTGTGTGTATTTCGACAAAAAATATCCAAAACGCGGAAAACGTTTTTTGGGATTTTTTTTTTAAAGAATTATCTTAACTTAGAACTAAGCTTAATATAAAGTTTTTATTTTTTTATTACTTTTTTTAGAATTATCCTAACTTGGAATTAAGCTTAAATAATTTTTTTTTTTTTGAGAATTATCCTAACTTGGAACTAAGTTTAAATAAAGTTTTACTGAATTCAATATCAACATTAAAAAAAAAAAAAAAAATTAAGTGGGAATTCTTGTTATTATATTTCAAAAAATGCACTGATAAATGGACTCTGGTGGTTTTGAAAGAACTTGCATTTTCTGAATTTTAATAGAAGTAGAGCTTTTTTAAATCCCGAACCTGACCAAGCTGTGCTAATATAGACTCTTAATGCTCACATTAGTGTATTGCATGTAACCATGTTTTCAGTGTATTGTGAAAGGAAATTTGAGTTTGAATTAGTGGCATTCTGCAAGCAAATTAATTAAAAATAGTTTAAGTAGTATTCTACAAAATTTCAAACAGAATATGTTTTCCAACTTTTCATTTTCAAAACTAGTTTTCAGAAATGACAAACTAAACGCGTTTTCAGCAAATTTGAAAACAAAAATGAAAACAGGAAACACAAAACATTTTCGAAAATGAAAATACAAAATAAAATACAAACAGAACGCCACCTTACATTTTCTACAGAAATCCATTTTGAATTCCATGTTGACTTATGGTGCCTCTGTTTGGCAAAAGTGTTTTTTTTTTTTTTGTTTAAAAATATGATTTTTCAACACAATTTTCAAAATCATTTTTTAATCACACATATTTTCTCTCTCCAATTTTCAACCACATGTCTTACCTAAAAAACATATAAAAACATGTTTTTAAACATAAAAAGTTTAATAAACAGAGGCTTGTGGTTAACTTAACCTTATTGTTTTGATCATAACAAAAAAAAAAAAAAAAAAAAAATTATGTTGTTAACAAGTGTGTTTCAAGTGTTTTATGTAATGATAAATCTTCAAAACATTCAATGTTCAAATCGTCTCTCAAAGATATAAATCGATATTATATGATCAAGCATATGAGACGCAAAGAAATGTCAATTCAATATCAAGAAAGAATTGAAGATATTCAAGATCAAGATCAAGATTCAAGTTGGAAAGCATAAACATGAAGATCGAGAATTCAAACATACAAGAGTCGATTTAACCTATATAAAGGTATAACACTCTCAATCTTTAGTGATGAAATCCAACGAGCTCGAAAATGAGTTTTATGCATCAAGACACCCACTTGAAAATTCATCACTTGCATAAAAATATATTTTGGCTTTAAAATATGAAAAGAATTTTAGCAAAAGACAAATGTTGACATAAATAAAATTTTCCAAAATTTGTATATTTCGGTCAACCGAAAGTTTCCGGTTGACCGAAACTCCAGTTTTACTCAATCGAAACTCAAATGGTTGAAATTTCTCAACGGCTACATTGACACTTCGATCGATCAAAAGTCCAGACTTGATCAACCGAAAGTGCCAGAATTTGATTTTCTTGATCTATAAATAGCATTCTCTTTTGTTTTCAATTTGAACAACTAAGAAGATATTTTAGAAAAGCTTTCTTGTGAAAAATCATTGTTATATTCATTTATATTTATAAGAAAATTTTGATTGATCTAAACTTTGTTTTATTAAATTCATCAAAGTTTTTGAAAGAAATTTTTTGTGAAGATTCTTGGTATTATATTGTTTAAATTTCTTCAATATCTTCACATTATATATTGGAATTGAATTGTATCTCTTTGTTCTAAACTTGTTTTAATCTTTTAAAGAGATAATTTCAATTGAAGAACTTTGATTATTTGTACTATACTTTTCATTATCACCTGATTCATCAAAGCTTCATTGCCTAAACATTTTGAGCTTACTTATTGTTGATTATTCAAGTGTGGCATCTCTTGGTACTTAACTTGATTCAATCATTTAACTAGAGATTATATTCTTTGAAAAACTTTGTTTGATTGCATTGAACTTTTTATTATCATTTGCATCAAAGTTTTTCTTTAACACTTGAGCTTAATTCATTGCTATCTATTGAAGTGTTAGCCTAACTCTCTTGAGACTTTTTTTTTTTTTTTTAAAAAAATAATATTAATTAGTACTTTTTTTTTAATTACAAAGAAACTCCCAAACCCATCCCATGAGGCTTCGAACCCAAGAATGAAACCTAGTAAGGAGTGCCTTTAATCACTAGGATACTCCTTGACCTTTAATTCTCTTGAGACTTAATTTGAGTATATCATTTATAAAGAGAGTTATTTCAATTGTAATTCAATTCATTATATTTGGTGATTTCGAGAGTCTTGTGAAAACTCGATTGTTGTAAAGGATATGCGCTCTTTGTTGTAAGTCACCTAAGGATAAATGGTCTTTATTGTAAGACAATTAATGATAGATGCTTCTTGTTGTAAGTCAATTAAGGATAGATGCTCTTTGTTGTAAGTTTTCTAAGGATAATTGCTCCTTGTTGTAAGTTACCATTATAGTGGATTTAGCCTTACTCGTGACGGAGAGTTCAGTAACATAAGACATAGATCACATTGGTTGATTGAACCTCTTTAAATAGTTTTTTCATCCTCTTATCCCTTTTACTGAACTTACATTGCACCTAATCTTTTCTATCAACTCATTTTGTGCAACAATATTTTTATGTGTTATACTTGCTTTATTAATTAAGTTTACACCTTTATAACACACTACATTGATAGTTAAATTCTTACAACATTAAGTGTTCATACTTGTACCAATTGGTTTTAAGTTTAAAATTATTTACCGAAAAAGTTTTATAAATCAATACACCCCCTCTTGATTAGTTATCCTTGGGCTAACATTCCAGAATTGCAATACTTCTTTTTCCTTGCATTTCTTTTAAAATAAAAATAATGAATCTCTTTTGTGTTCAAATGTTTATTACTCTTTATCTCCATAGAATTCAAAGAGAAGTGAAGAATTTCTTAGATGTTCAAAGTATTTAAATGTTCTTACCTTGTTTGTTTTCTTTCAGCCGATTCTCCCTTAAATTTCAAATTATACAAACCGTAGGAGATGATGTTTGAAATAGTTTAATCACTTAATATCTACTTATTTGTATTTTTATTATATTATTTTATTAGTTTAACAGTTATTTATAAGAGCATCTCCAGCAGCCTCTTTATATTTAGAGAACATCTTTTGTATTGTAGAGAGCATCTACAAATTTAGAGATCAAATTTTTAAAAACAATCCAACAACCTCTTTATTTCATGCTCTTTATTTTACTTGTTCCAAGAAGTATTTATTTTCCCTCTCAATTTATTACGTATTTCCCTCCTAATTATTTTATTATTTCCCTCCCCATTTCCTTTGTAAATCAAAAAATGGGTCTCTCATTTCCACCTTCAACTATTACGCATAAATAATTGAGAATTGGATTTGTCACTAAAGCTCCGATGAAACACATTTGCTAAAATATTTGCAGAAGAAGTGGCAGAATTGTAAAGCATTCCAGTTGAAATGGTAAGCGCAATTGATGATGACAATTCTAAAATAGTATAGATAATTGCTACTGAAATTATTACTTTGTGACCATTTTCCTTCCCAGTGTTCATTTGTCCTCTGCCTCTTGTGCTCTTTTTAATTATGTATTCAAGTAGATTGATCCAAATGATTCTTGATGATTCCGATAGTGATGATGATTTGGAGATGGCAATAGCTTTTGTAGATGGAGAGTTGCTCAATAAAAGGAGATTATGTCAAAAAGCCTTATGTTTCTGGTCATTTTCATGTAGTGCATCCAAACTTATATTGAGCCAAGCGATACAATGAGAAGATCCTCTTCCACAGTAAAATTGCCACCTCTTAATCTTTTAGGGTTGGTTTCCATTGGAGTTACTGGAGGATTTAAATCAGGAGATTGATCATCAGAGCTTGGCAATTGGGTTGACAACTGTGGGATTTCATTTAAGAAATTGTATTGATTTTCATCCATAGTGGTCTGAAAATTCATTTTGAAGGAATGGAAATAATCTGACTGATATGGCGTGGAAGCTGAACGAGAAGAAAATGGTATTTGAAATGAAGATGAAGCATTTGATTTGTATATAAAATTAGTATTGAAAAGTGAAATTTTTGGAATGCATTTAATAATAGAAAGTGAGTTTGGCTCTCCAAATTTGGAGAGCCAAACCCACTCTCTAAATTAAAATATTAAATTAGAGAGTCTATTGGAGTGGAATTTTAAGAGTTGACTCTTCAAATTAGAGAGCATTACAAGTTTAAAGAGACTGCTAGAGATGCTCTAAGAGTATTAAATTGAAGTTGCATTCTAGACTATATAAGTATAGCCCAGGGTCTCAAGTATAAAAGATGATTTAAGACAAGTGTCCCACTAACACAATATTTGTTAAAAAATATTTCAGATTTCTTATCCCAAGTTTCCAACTTCGGGTCAATATTAGAAGGTCAAAATGACGTCCGATTAAGTTATTCTTTATATCATTGCAAAGTTCATACTACGAGCTTCGCAAAGGTTACACATGCATCTAAAACGGATCATTCAAGAATGGTTGATTTCTAAAAAGAAATTATTCAATCTTTCAAAATTAGAGTATGAAATTTTTGGGGTGTTAGAATTCTAGTCTTTGAGATGGTAAAAGGCAATGTAGGATGGACTAACAAAATCTCAGTCACGTGTCAGTGATTTGCATTTTACATAAGCCTATTTTTTGCTCTAGCGTAAAAATTGTTTACTCTCAAGCTACTTTTTTGCCCAAAATCTCGAGAGATCTATAAGTACTACTCACTCATCACCACTTATCTATATATATATATATATATTAATAATGTCAACTGAGATTCTACCAGTTTTGACATGATTTCCAATTTTGAATGAATCTAGTGTGTGAATGGAATCTACCTTTGCATCCCAGATTTTAGTTGTTTGGTTATAATTAATTAAAATTCTTCTCATACCACTTCCCATTTCTGCAACTGTTACTGCTCCACCAATACTAAATGTTATGGGCAGTTAACAAAGTGGTTCGTCCTATACATTTCTCATGTTCAAAAACAGTTATTGAAATTATAACAGTACTGCATTTTGTTAGGCAGTTTGCACGTATCAAAGCATGATTTAATTCATCCCTCGAAACTGCAATTAAATGATTTTTTTATCTATAAAAAAGAGTCACATTTATTTTTGAATATACGTTCCTCAGCATAACCTACGTCTCTGATATTACGTTCATCAATAAAAAATGCATTCATCTCTGCTAAAAGAACTAGGAAAAAAAAAAAAAAAAAACGAACTAATTGGATTATTAAAGTTCGAGTAGCTAGAAAATATATTCTTCCGATGAACAACGATGATAAATTACCACGCTGCTTGGAGCTTGTACGGGTGGACAAGGAGGTATGAGTTTCCATCTTTTAAATCTGTAGGTTTTGAACCCAGAATCACCGATTCGTCAAGGTGATGAGGGTTTTTTTTTTTTTGTGAAGGCAGTACGTGAGAAATGTACTGATAAAGAAGGGGAATCCATGGACGTAAGCGGATGTAGCTTTGTTTGGTAGGTTTTTGTGTTATTGAAGTATTTCAGAGACGCTATTTTGCAAGCTACTTCTCCGGTATCCACACGAAAACATGGTGTTTAATGGAGATAAATGGCTGTATCGATCGCTATAATCTGGCAGGAGTTTGGCAGATCTAGAGGTAGATGATGAACGATCTGGGAGGAGAAGCGTTGGACGTTGATGGTGGCTGGGAGGAGAAGTGTTGGACTTTGATGGTGAGGAGAAGATTCGGCTGTGAGATATTATTGGAGTTTAGGTTTTGTCCAAGAATAAAGCAACACTTATAACAAAATGATACTAACAACTTACTAACATAAATTAATACATATTTTACCCTTTTAGCTAAAAATATAATTAATATCTTATTTCACATATTATCTTATTAAATTTAACACATAATAAATTCAAAATTTTTTATAAAATTTTTTATTACTTATTTCATAATTAAAAAATATTATGCCTGTTTATGATCCCCATATACTTCACGAAAAAAGAAAAGATTTAATTAGAAGTCTACATAGTGAATATTTAGAATTAGAAAGAATAGGAAGAAACTTAAATACTGATCCTATTGCCATAGAAAAACATAGAGAAATTAAAAGATTAGTCTTACAACATAATGAATATTTAAGATTAAAAGAAGAAAACTTGATTAGACAAGAAGATATTAGATATATGGATGAATTTGAAGAAAGATTTTTTAGAAGAATAAGACAAAGATTATAATTCCAAAAAATAAAATTTCACTATCTAACTTACAGTGGTATCAGAGCCCGTAGTTATACTTAGAAATATATTTAAAAAAAATGTCTAAAAGATTACCAATAATCGAACCTAGAGTATATAATTATAAATCTAAAGATTTACCAAATAACAGTCATTGACCATTAATAACTGAAATATATGAAAAATTTATACCATTTATACTATTAGGAGAAGGAGGATTTGGAGAATATAAACAATTAAACTGGACAAATTTATTTTTACTAAATAAATTAGGAATAAGTTTAGATAAAACTACAGAACAAAATTTAGAACAAACAAAAAACCCAGAACAAGTTCAAGAAATTATTAATAATTTACCATTAGAAATAAGACAAATGATAGAAATAACTAATGATTATAAGGATATAAACAAAAATATACCCACACAAATATTAGAAGTAAAGCAATATGTAAATCACCCATCAAAACAATTAATAACCTTAGAAAACCAAATTAAGCAAATAATTGATAAAGTAAATAAAATAGGAAATATGATAGGAGTATATGAAAATCTAATAGAAATTACAGAGCAAAAAACTATTATAAAACAAATAAATATGATAAGAACAATTAAAGAAGAAGAAATAGGGAAAAATGATTTACATAAAAGATTGGATAATATACAACAAAATATTGGAATTGTAAACCAAAATATAACAAAAATATATGATGAAATGGAAAAAAGAAAACCTAAAAGAATAATAACTGACAAAGAATTTAAAGCCATCAATAGATTAGGAATAAATATGATTACTGAACAAATAGAAAAATTTATGGAAAATCCTAAAGAAGAAGGTGAAGCAGATTACATAACAGAAGAAGATTATATAGAAAAATTTAAAAATCTTAAAATAGAAGAAATTAATATGAATGAACAACAAAGAGCTTTAATACCAGCAGGACAAAATCCACCAGAGTATATACAGCAACCAGGAACTAACCAAGTTAAAAAAGAAAATACAAGTAATACTAATCCACAAAATACACCAGAAATATATATGAATCAAAGACAAAACACAAATTTTAAAACAAATAATTTTATACCACAACAAAAATATTACACCAAGCCAAGGAAAAATTATCCTATAGAATATGCACCATGGAGAAGTATGGAAACACAAATTAGTTCAGAAGGAAGATGGATAGATTTAGGATGTGTGCAAGATGTAGATCATGAATTATAATTATGGATGAAATCTATGGCTATGATGGCCTATACCAAAGAATTAACAGGAAAGCAATTATAATTAATGTTAGAAAATACATTTATAGGAACCACTGCAAGATGGTAGGGAAATTTAACAGAAACTTATATAGGACAGATTAGAGGAAATGACCAAGATGAAATATGAACTATTTTAAGCAGATATGAAGATGCATTAAAAAGAGAATATACATTAGTAATAGACAGAGATACCAAAATTAGCTCAAGACTAAGAAATAGATATTTATTAGAAAATCTATCAATATGTGATATGTGTTACTTTAAACAATTTGCATGTGAATTTAGAGAATATTTTTAAAAAGTAGAATATAATCAAGAAACATATGGTATGGAAATTATGAATCAAATATTCTTTATATTACCAAACCCATGGAATTTAGAATTATTTAAGGACTGAGAAAAATTAGAAATACTATTAAATAATAATAGTCTAGGAGCAAGAATACAATTTATAGAAATGAGACAACAAGAAAAATGTATGGAAGCAAATAATATGATAAAATTCCATAAAACAAGTAAAAAATCATTATGCTGTGATAAATTACAATATAAACCAACACAATGGGGATGTCATTTAGAAAGAAAATATAAGAAAAAGAAATATTATAGAAAAGATAAATTTAGAAACAAATTTACTAAATTTAATAAATACAAAAAGTCATATAATAAAACATTTAAAAGGTATAGAGTACCATATAAGAGATACTTAAGGTAAAAACAAAACAAAGCTAAAATATACCCTAAAAATCCTAGAAAATGTAAATGCTATTCATGTGGAGAAATATGACATATATCTCCAGAATGTCCTAAGAAAGATAAAAAGAAAAATATGATGTATATCTCATTAATAGAAAAAGAAAATTACAACTTATTACCTATTGAACAAGAAGAAGAATGGGAAGAAATTCCTGAAGATGAAGAAATTTATGAATTAGAAGAACATGAAGTAATAAATACAATAATGGAATTAGAATCTTCAGAAGAAAGTGAATCTAATGAATCTAGTGAAGAAGAATATTTATATATAAATATGATTAGACAGATTAGTGAAGAAGGTACATCTAAAGAATATGAATATCAATTAGAAGAAAATGAAGAACAACTAAATGAAAGATTAATATTTAATCCTAAAATGTACGAAAAGATCTTAAAATCAAAATTAGATGTAGAACCAAAAGAAATATTTAATTTACCATTTTGGCAGAAAAACAAAGAAATAGCATATGTAGCAAGAAACCATAGTCACCATATAGACATAAGATATACTACAGGAAACACATTAATACCTATAATAAATGAAGAAATTATAAGACAAGAAATAAACCTATTGAATCCTGAACTAAAAGGAAAAATAAAGAACACATATTTAGGAGCCGTACAAATTATAGCAAAAGCCTATTTTAGAGAAGGAATAGATACACCTATAGAATTCTATATTATGGATGATAGAATTGTAAGTTCAGTACAAGATGCTCTAATAGGAATTGTAACAGGAAACTTAATTTACCAAAAAGTAAAAATTACACTAAGACCAAATTTCAGCATAAGTATGAGAGAACAAAATAAAAATAAAGCCTTAACATTATATTACAGGTTAAAAGAGATAGATATGGAACCAGGAAGTAAAACTATAAGTTTAACTATTAGAACAATATATGCTTTTACTAGTAAACATGAAGTAAAAATTAAGAATGCTACAAGAACACATATAATAGAACCCATATTTCAAAATTTATTGGAATACAAACCAGCTAAAGAAAATCCAAGAATGACAATACCAGAAGATATAGAAATAGATTTCAATCAAGCTAGAAGATTAGTAAATATGGATAAACCACAAATAGAATTTGGAAGAAAATCAATTAGCCTAAGAAGAAATACTAGTACAAGATCATTACCCGAAATAGAAAATATAAACGATTCAGAAAAAC
The DNA here is from genome assembly GCA_963555705.1 of Ligustrum vulgare. Classification (NCBI taxonomy): domain Eukaryota; kingdom Viridiplantae; phylum Streptophyta; class Magnoliopsida; order Lamiales; family Oleaceae; genus Ligustrum; species Ligustrum vulgare. Next base: position 51,457,494 of record OY743174.1, read on the forward strand.
AAATAATGACAAAAATACATAGAAAAATACCAAGAATGAATCTATCTAAAAGAAATGAGACAAAAAAATTTGAAGTTATGATAGAAATTAGAATAAATGGAGAATGGAAAGAGCAGAAAGTATTAATAGATACTGGAGCAACTGTATCTCATATAAAAGAAAACATAATAGGAGACTTAGAACTTAAAGTAACGAATAATTCAATTCAAATACAAGATTATTTTGGAAATATTCATCCCATGGATACTTATGTAGAATTACCAATAAGAATAAATAAAAGAAATGAAATAATCATAAACATGTACGTAGAACATACAGGAAAGGTAAATACAGAATTACTATTAGGAACAGACTTCTTAGAGCAAGTAAAACCATATTACATAAAAGATGATAGAATGCTATTAATAATACAAAATGAGAATCTAGTTATACCAAGGTTATTATGAATAAAATACAAGGAGGAAGAGAACATATTTATATACTAACCAAAATGAATTACAATGGATATCTTAGCAGAAATTATCATGCATTGTTTGATACATGAGCATCATCCTGTTTATTTAAAGAAAATGTATTACCCCCAGAAATGTGGAGTAATAAAAAAGATAATGAAGAAAGAGTAATACTTGCAGGATTTGATGGAAGCACAAACCTAATAACTAAAATAGCAAGGAATGTTAAAATACAAATAGGAAAATATGAATTACAAATACCTTATGTATATCAATTTGATGATATGCCAGGGGATATATTATTTGGAAATAACTTCATAAAACAATATTATCCAATAACTATTGATGAAAAAGTTATACTTTTATCTACCCCTTGTCACCATATAGCAATAGCAATAAGAATTAATGATCCTTACTGTAGAGAAAAAATGCCTCATATAGCAGCTCAGCGTGGTGAGGATAGACAAAAATTAACACAAATAACACAATTTATGCCTAATAAAAATAGAATAAATCTAGTACAAGAACATTTTGATCAAATTGTAATAAAAAATATTACAGAAAAATTATTAAAATTATCAGGAGATAATAATTTGGAAAAATGACACATAAATAAGCCTATTACAGAAATTATACTAGAAGATGACACTAAGATTATTAGTGTAAAACCAATTAAACATAAACCAAAAGAATTACCTGAATTTGAAATGCACATAAAAGAAATGCTAGAAAAGAAATTCATTAGAGAATCTAACAGTAAACATAGTAGTCCAGCCTTCATTGTAATAAAACATTCAGAACAAAAAAGAGGAAAATCTAGAATGGTAATTAATTATAAACGGTTAAACACTTATACAAAAGAATTAAAATATCCAATACCAAACCAACATGTATTATTTAACCAAATTAGAGGAAAGAAATATTTCTCTAAATTTGATCTTAAATCAGGATTTTATCATATTATGTTAACTGAAGAATCTAGACATTTAACAGCTTTTACGGTACCACAAGGATTTTATGAATGTAATGTATTACCTTTTGGATTTAAAAATATTCCAGGAGAATTCCAAAGGTACATAGATAAAATATTTAAAGATTATTATCATTTTATTACAGTATATATTGATGATATTCTTATTTACTCTGAAACCAGACAAGACCACTTAAAACATCTAAATATTTTTATAGATATTGTAAGGAATAATTGAATTATATTATCAGCTACAAAAATGGAGATAGCTAAAGAAAAGGTAGAATTTTTGGGATCTATAATAAGCCAAGAATGAATAAAACTCCAAAAACATATTGGTACAAAAATACAAGAATTTGACAATCATATAAAAGATAAAACACAATTACAAAGCTTTTTAGGACTTGTAAACCAGATTAGGAAATATGTACCTAACCTAGTAAAACATTTAATTCCATTACAAAAAAGATTAAAATGAAAAACTAGATGGAAGCCTTGGTCTAAAGACGAAGAAGAAGAAGTACAAAAAATTAAAGACCTTTGTAAAGATTTACCAGAATTAGAATTACCCAAAAAAGAATGTGATTGGATTATAGAAACCGATGCATGCGAAACAGCATGGGGAGCAGTACTTAAATATATTTATCCAAATGAGGATGAGGAAAGGATTGCACAGTATACTAGTGGCAGTTTTACTCAAACTAATTATCATATAAATGAAAAAGAATTATTACCTGTAAAATTTGCTATTAAAAAGTTTGAATTATTTATTATTACTACAAAATTCAAAATCAGAACAGATAATACACAAGTTAAATATTGGTTAACTAAAGAAATTGATCCAACTATTGCAAATAAAAGGTTAATTAGATGGCAAGTAGAACTTAGCCATTATGATTTTGAAATTATTCATATTAAGGGTACTGACAATGTTATTGTAGATTATTTATCAAGACATGGAAGACATACTTAAGAAAGTAGAAGAAATTAACTTGGCCATGTGTCAAATGTATATCAACTATTCAACCATGTGAATACTTGCATGGCGCAGATTGTACAAATTAACAGTGAATTAGCATTTTACAAGTCAAGGGTTAATTCTCTTGCGGAAATGTACAAAGGAGGATCCCAATCCTCTCCAGTGAAGAATTTATCTGTAGGACTTCCTATTGAGGAAGAAGTATCTAATGTATCAATTATTGGAAGTTCATCTTCCAAAGCCATTAGCAAAACTATTGAACCATCTAAAGAAACTTTTTTAGATACTGCGAAGAAACCAGCAGTCGTAACAAATGAACTATCAGAAAAGGAGAAAGTTATGAAGAAACTAGAGACATTCTTGAAGTATGTGGAGTATCTAAACAAGAGGACAAAAGAAGGAGAATGACTAAGGAAAATTAGCCATCAAAAAATCAATAAAGCAATTATTTTTCCAGGAGCAGAACCAAGAACAGTCAGGGGACTGTTTGACCAAGGACTTATTCAGTGCATCTACCCTAGCAGGGATATGAAGGAAATATCATTATTACCTAATTCTATCAAGGCAGCAGTTAAAACATATTTTGGAATTACCAAAGCTGAAAAGATCTATGTCAGGATTTACTCAGCCATTCCAGAATTTATTGATAAAGAATTTCTAAGGGCAGAACATATTGTAAAACTTGGAGTAATTCGCAAAGCTATTCTTTCAGAACCAGAAATAAAACCATTTAACAAAGAAGAACGGATACAAGCTATTCCAGAAAAAAGGGCATTGGGATTTAGAGTAATGTATACAGAATTAAGGGATACACTTACACAAACTAATGTTTGGGTATATGAATCTAATGATGAAAAATTATTGATCTACAGTATTGCAAGAATTAATCAAGTTAATTGTCAATTATGGAAATTAAGAGAATATGCTGAGAATATACTTGTCAGCAATTTGGATCTTAGCAAAGGAGCCTATAAATATCTACATAACCTAATGGAGGTAGAAACGGGTCACAAATGTAATAATTGTGGGGATCTACTCAACTATAATGAAGATGAAGCCTACCTTGTCTGAACATGAATTATTCAAGGCGTGGGGGTCCAGACCCATGTGAAACTTTAGAAAAGCAGCAAAAATTATTGTAACTTTTGCTTTACTTTATCTACTTTAAATATTAGCCAAGTATGTAAAAGATAGGGAATTTTATCTTGTTCCCCAACTTTGCTTTTACCAACTAAAAAAGGAGGAGTCTCTCCTCATTGTAAGCATCCGAAAAATCATATGAGTTTTCAGCAATAAAAATCTATATTCTCTATCTATTGTCTTTCTTTTCATTCCTAGTTCAAAATTTTCTTTCATCAAACCAATCCAGAAACAGTTAGCAGGTATGAGTAACTAAACTTCACATAGATATATATGAAGCTATAAAATAGTTAGTAATACTCTATTTATTTATGAGTTCATAAGTTTATTCTTTATAAAACTTTTGTTAAAAGAGTACATCCAGAGGTAGGAAACGAAACTGGATTGTGCTGAACCTCTTTGAAGTGTTTGTTTAAGTGTTAAACAGAAAGTGTTGGAGTAAGTCTTTCGAGCATCCTTTAATGCGTAAGTCTTTTGAGCAGCAACGATCTTCTATGAAGATGTGTTTAATACTTAGATAAATAACTGAAGAGTATTTGGTCATAAATCTTTTAAAATCAGATTTACAAAGAAGCATGATGGACCCATAGATAGAAAGAAGTATTATTGATTATTTATGGTGGATTATATATCGTCTTTTTTATTGATATTATCCAAGTACTGTTATCATAGTTTTAAATTTATCATTTTGCTTATGATATATCTTACATGTTTTTACATATGTTGAAAATTTGTTTTTACTATTCCTAGAATTAACTATTGGAAGAGGATTTGAATTAATAGCTTAAATTTAAATATTTAGTTTTATAATTAATGAATTCAGAACATTTAATAGAATTAAATCCTTAAGAAGTAAACGACTTTAAGTATTTAAGAGAAGAAACAATTAAACAATTAGAAATTATAAGAGAAGATTTAGGAAGATTTTATAATTTATTAGACTACGTAATAAAAGAACCCTCATTTACAGATTTTTCACAATTTACTAGAATTATAGTAAATAAGGGAAGAATAATTAGTGATCTAGAGAAAAAAATTGAAGAATTAAATATAATTATTGAAGAAAAGAGTTTAACATATAATAGTATATATTACGTATTTTATGTAAACAATAAATTTAGAGATATAGACATAACATCAGAAAATTAAAAGAATTATAACTAGAAGGATAACTTAGTAATTGAACATTAAATTTTTTTGTCTTTTAGCCGTTAGTACAACTGTTAGTACAGTTTCTTAGTACATATAGCAAGGTCCTTTGTCGAATAGGTAGAAATGGTAGTGAGGAGTGTAGTCGGCATCTGAGTTCTTATTGGAGTTTAGGGTTTGTCTAATGTGAAATTAGGGTGAGTTTGTACAATTTTTCTGTTTATATATCGAAATTATTATTATTATTATTATTATTATTATTATTATTATTATTATGGTGTTTCCCTTATTTGTGATTTAATTAATCATTATTATTATTATTATTATTATGGTGTTTCCCTTATTTGTGATTTAATTAATCACGTTATCTGATTTGATTTTTAATTAAAGTAATAAAATTAATTGTGTTTAATCATAAGTTAAAGTTAGCCCCTATTTGGTATAGATTAATATTTTTCAAGTTGATTGTGATAAATGTTGATGAAATATATGGTTAAAAAATGGTGGCTTCCGTAAAATTTGTTGATCAAATTAATTGTTAAGTTTCACAATAAAATAAAATCAGATTTTAATGTACTTATTTTTTGGAGACAAAAGGGGTTTATTTTTAAAATTCCATAATTCAATTTGTACAGTAGTATTGTTTTTAAGGCTCTATTTGTTAAAAGTACATTGTTTGAAATATGTTGTTTAATGTTTTCGAGGTAAAATACTTGATTAAGAAATGAAGATATAAAATGTTAGTGGATAAAAATAATTTGATTAATTATGTTGTTTAAAAATATGTTTTCAAAAAGTTTGGCAGGCATAAGCTTATTTTGGTTTACTCATTTGTGTAAATAGATTAGAAAGATTATTCATATTTGTTTAGATCTATAATCGTAAATTTTAAATCATGATACTAAAATAATTTTTGTTCTCCATTACATTCTTATTTTATAAAATGAACTTTTGGCGGAGGATTTGTTTTAAATTGGTTTCTATTGTCATTTAACTAATCTATATTTACTTTGTTTGTCATACAATTATATTCATCTTTATTTGTTATCTAATTAATATGTACATTCATCGAAAAAAATTAATAGAGTTGTTGTCCAATGTTCACACTTCTTATTTTTTATCGTGGATGTTTCAAGATTACACTATATATCCGTGAACCGAATCATCACAGAAGCAAATATGCACATAATATACAACATTACATTCAATTTATAATCCCGGAATTGATGTAAGTAATTGTAATTTTTAATTGATCATTGTATTTGGTTATAGTATGTATATATATATATATATATATATATATATATATATATATATATATATATATATATATATATATCGTACTTTGGAATTGTGACCAATGTTACAAACGAAATAGAAACAACGTGACAAACGATATTTTAGTGCACTTTTACCCATTAGAAAAATTGTTTTGTCAAATGCATAGATATTGAAATTAATAAATGATTAAGATTGACAGCATAAGGTAAATTAATTTTATATTAACCATTTAATATGTCAATTGTGGGTTAGTAAGCACACATTTCATCGTAGGAACACAAAAAATATTATAATTTATGCATTATAATGTTAATTGAATTCTCTAATTTTGATTCATTACAATTAATCTGCCTACAATGTAGGTTTGTTTCCGAACCAACATAATACAAGGATTTAGGCGATCTTTCCAACAAGTGTGAATTTTGCAGCGTTGTTTTTTTGGTTTGAGGAGAGAATAAACAAGCGGTAAAATACATGTCATTTTCCTAGGTTTTCACAATGTTGCATGCTTGGAAAGGTGAAGCTCCCTTCGACTTCGATGGAAGAACCTTTGCAAAATTTCAAAGATCTTCTATACGGGATTAATAAGAAAAGCAAACACTTCAATGATAATATTCTATTGTACAACATAATATTTTCATTTACTTCTATGGGATAGAATATTGATTGTAGTCTTAATAATGGAAGGGCGGCTCCGGTATTTAGACTGCACGGTCAAAATTATTATTACATTGGTGGTTTGTTGCCAGTTGAGGGAAGATCACCAAAATTTGCTCAATTGTATATATATGCTTTGAACATGAAGTTGCAAATAGGCTATGTGCTATTGGGTATGTGTTCTTCAATCAATATGTCGCATATGGATACAAATGTTCAATATATTAATTTCATACATTTTCTTCATTTTTCTTTTAGGCAAGACTTCGGTGGAACCCGATTGCGTCGGGAAATTGTAAATTGTTTGAAAAATATGTTAGACGAGCACAAAGTCATTTAGGATAGTTCTAGAGACTTTGCGTTATCAAGAATCTGAAAATGTTAGGCTTAGGCTTATTAAAAGATGAAATAATGACAGTAGGCATTACAACCTTCCGGATAAAGACAACGTCGCACTACTGATCGTTGATGATTTCGAAACCATCTCCGGTGATAGAGATATTATTATTGAGACCCGTACTAGTTTATTGCAATGAATTACTGAATTACATCCGTCCTACATGGGTAATATCCATTACTTTTTACTTCGTCGGGATGGTTACAGAGAAGACATTTTACTAGGACATTAATCTTCTAGCTCAACCAATGGTCGAAAATGTGTGTCTATGAGAGAATATTTCGCGTATCGACTACAAGAAAGAGATACTAAATCACCTAATAATTTATTTTCCAAAAGGCTTATCCTGTAATTCTTGGTTGACACATACTCAATGGTCAAGACTTCACACCTCTCTTATGTTCAAACCCATCAAAAAGAACTAAGATGTCATATGTACCGCGGATTAGCTAATGCATTGTTAAGGGGAGAACTTAATTATTATTACATGGAAAGTGAGTTTACCTACCGTCTTCGTATATTGGTAGTACACAATACATAATCTAGAATTATCAAGATGTAGTGGCTATATGCCGCTGGGCTAGATATTCTAATTTGTTTATTACCTTTACATGTAACTCGAAATGGCAGAAGGTTGTTTGATTTCTTGAAAATAGAGGGCTAAGGTCAGAGGATCGACCTGATATATTGTACAGATTGTTCAAGATATACGTATGAAAGATCTTCCTAATAATGAGATCTTTGGTCAAGTAAGATCGGTAATCTTCGTAGATACACGCTTTACCTTTATATGGTTATTCAATTTGTTATAGAGAGATTATTTATTTATTTTCAACCATATTATTCGTATTTTTTTTCCATTTTTTAAAGCAATGTATACAATTGAGTTTCAAAAGCGAGGAATGCCTTATGCACATATTTTGCTATTCTTGACTTATGCTGCAATGTGTCCAACTGCTGATTTCATTGACAACATAATTTCAGCTAAAATTTCCAATCAATTGATCGATCCTAACTAGTATGCAACAGTTAAAGATCTTATGATTTCAATCATGTATAGTTGTATGTAGCAGTATCGAGAGTTACGAATTCCGCTGGTCTGAAGATATTTATTTGTGATGATGATGAGAATCCAACAAATACAACGAAAAATGTTGTGTATAAAGAGGTTTTCCAAAATTTGTAATATTGGATGCTAATTATTATTTATATTGGCACTTGCTTTTCTTATTTTTTTCATAAATAACAAAAATTGTCATGCTTAAGTAATTTATTTCTTGTCACTATAATATGCTCGTACATCGCGCGGGTGTGGAACTAGTTTTTTATGAATTCAAGAGAGGAATTAGTTTCAAAGTTAAGGTGCTATTGGTAGTGGCGGTTCAACAATGGACGGTTGTGTCACGACAAGAGATGGAGCATCAAATAGATTTTTTCTTTCGTTTTCCATTTCGTTTGAAGAGAATAATTGATTTATTTCATTCAATAGTCAAAATATAGAAAAAACTAAAGTCACAAAGCATTATTATGTTAATATTTTACATTGTTAAAATTGTACTTAATGGAACATTTGGAATAACTCATCTCAAACCATCTCATAACGTGTTCTCCACTACCTTCCAACACACTCCCCAGCCCAAAATGTGGTCAAATTTTTTTGTTGACCAGAATCGCCTATGCATTATGATTGGCAACTAGGAGTGAATAGCTGCGCCTATTCCTGTTTAGTATTGCATAATCCCGAATGATTGTGCATTATTTAAAAGTGAATAATATGGAATCAATGAATCAATTTGCCTAAGCCCAATATCACACTTGGACATGGTCTACAACTACCCGGCTCATCATCAAAACCTAAAAAACTAAAACTTCAAAATCGTTAAACAACTCCATTATTCTTTCTTTATATGTCCTTCACTCGGCATATATTCACATGTATTATTATGTATTCATATTTATAATTATATTCCTTAAAAGTTAGTAATGAATGAGAAAATAGTAAATGTGTTTGTTTATTTTTATGTTAAAAAACTTTTTTATATGAAAATCTATTTAATGTCTTCAAAATACTTAAAATAATATTAAAAATTTGAAACGCATTGTAACGCCTTCTTCGAATTGAAACGTTTAAATTTTTTATTCTTGATGCTCGACTTTGACGCATCGAAACACATTATGTCTTTTTGAACCTTACCTAAACCACAAAGTTACTTTTCAGTATTGCTACGTAGGACAGTTAAAACTGCATACCTCCTCCGCCAAACATTCCGTCCCAATTAAAGCCCTCATACTACAAATTTATTGTAACATACCCTTAACATTCAATTTATAATTTCTCTGATTTCTGGTGTTGAATGGATAAAGCTACTAGAATAGCTTAACTCATTTTATAAATTAATGATTTTCTTTATTTTCGTGAGATTTGCCGACTTTAGTCAAAATTCAGAGGGGCAAACAATGAAAGAAACAAGAACAATTTTGATTACCATTGACACTATTTTGTGAAAAGGAGACCAATGATTCCCAAGGTAGAAGGTAAGGATGGCAACGGGTCGGGTTCGGGGCGGGTCGACCGCTCCGCATCCCGACCCGTTAAACAGTTTGTCCCCCCATACCCGCCCCGCGCCCCCGCCACATTCGGGGCGGGGCGGGTTCGGGTTTTTCACGGGTCAGGTCGGGTCCCTCACCCGCCCCGTTTGTGACCCGATTTCCCCTCCCCCCCTACAATGTGTGTAAGTAATTGTGAAATATTGGAAACATTTGCTTGATAGTTCCTCTATATTTTTTATTAAGAACATTAAACTTCATGCTATTATTAATTTTATTCTACCATCAAAACAAGTACCTGAATCACAAGACAAAAATGTTTTAAAATACTACATGACATGATGACAAGCACACCGTCCAACTTCCTAAACATGCATAAAGCACAAACATAAATTACACATCATCTCAAACAACGTCCAAATTCCTGATCATACATAGACAAATACAAAGCACAAATACATCATTTGAAAAGAAGAAGCACAAATGATAAATGCACAATGTAATGTAAAGCATAACACTAAATCTCCATCAAATACACAACGACAATGATCCAATAAGAAAAGACACTCAATCTTCATTCTTCACAAATCTTTAGCTGTCTTGAACATCAATTGTCTCAGATGTGAGGGAACAAGAAGGTTCCTGTAATAAATATCAAATTTTACATTATACATTTATCGTTATATTCGGACTATTCATTTAAAAAAAAATAAAGTTACCTCGTCATCAATATCCTCATCACTCAATTTTGTACAACATCCAGAATATGACATCGTTGTTGAATTTTCTATCCAAAAAATAAATAAATTAACAATAAAATAAATAATATGAACAACAAAATACAAAATATAAATCATTATACTTTTTATACCGTGAATTTCAGACCATAACCAATCTTGAGCGCACATCAGCGCTTCTAAAGTCTTGGGATGAAGCCTATTTCTGTGTGGACTTACAAATCTGCCACTATTGCTAAAGGCAGATTCAGATGCAACTGTAGAAACTGGGATGGCCAAAATATCTCTTGCAATGCGACCAAGAATAGGATATTTGGCTATATTTAATTTCCACCATACATTATGTCAAAATCATCCGACGGAGGTAATACAGGTTCTTCTAAGAAAATATCAAGCTCCGTTTTCGCATCTCCAGAACTAATGGTACTAGAAATAAATTGATAAAATCCAACCATTCGTTTCCTAACAGTTGTACCAGATTCACTCAAAACAGAACTAGAAGTTTGAGGAAGACCACCACTCAAATCATTTTCTACTTGATACTGCTGCACCAACTTGCGACAAACTTGGCAAATTTTTTCAATTTCATGTGAAGCTTCATTCTCAAAAATAAGAGGATAGTAATACTCAATTAACTTCATCTTGTACCTCAGATCTAATATAGTTGCTAACGCCAAAATCCCATGAATTTCACTCCAATATTTGTTAAACTTTTCTATCATGCTAGTTGCCATCAAATTGATTTCCATGTAAGGAGATTTCAGCCACTCATACAATGACAATTTAATCTCACAAACATTTGGGAAAAAAAGATTAGCAGTCGGATACTTCGTACCCGAAAACAACTCAGTGACCTCAAAAAAGACCTCCAAACTCTCACAAATTTCTTTCGCCAACTCCCAATCTTTATCACAAGGCAATGACCTATACTGTGACTCTCTTTGCTTTAAACGAGGAAAAACATTTTTATATCATAAAGCAGTATGGAGCATCAAGTATGTCGAGTTCCACCTAGTTTTACAGTCAAGCACTAATTTTTTCTCACACTCAACTTTCAATTGACGTGCAAACTGATCAAACTTTTCAGATCTCTTTGGTGTAGCTGTCCAATACCCAACACTGTCACGAACTTTTTCAATACTAGATGATATTACATCCAAACCATCCTTTACAATAAGATTCAATATATGTGCACAACATCTCATGTGAAAAAAATCACCACTCAATAATAGATCACGACTAGAAAGCTGACTTAGAACAATATTGATCATAGCATCATTTGTTGTAAAATTATCTATGGTTAAAGTTGATAACTTACGATCAATATTCCAATCCAGCAAGCAACACACCAAGGTTTCAGAAAGCACATCAGCGGTGTGTGGGCATGGAACATATATAAACCTGAATTTGATTCAATACAAAATCATTACAAAAAAAATTAAGAATGATCTACATTTTTAAGCAAGTAAAATCAGTAATTCTGAAAAGTAAAATCAAGGTACCTCATAATTCGGATCTGGAGTTTCCACGAATCATCTATAAAATGAGCAGTGACAGCCATGAATCCTTTCTTTTGATTAGATGAGGTCCACATATCAGTAGTGATGGATATTCGACTATCATTCTTTTCCAACAATATCATCATTTTTGCTCTCTCATAATCATAAATTTTCAAGATGTCACTCTTAACATTATTACGTGAAGGGACCTTAAACAACGGTTGAATCCCACTAACGAACATCCTAAATCCTATGTGTTCAACCATCGATAGAGGATACTCATGTAACACAATCATTTTTCCAAGATCATTCCTAGACTTCTCTTGATCAAAAGAGTAACTACCCATTGTAACCTTACTACCACCTTCCTTTTTTAAATTCAACAATGTTTGCCTCCCATTACCACGGTCACGGAACAGACATCTATTTAGATGATTATGCAAATGGTTTGTACCATTTTTTGATTCAGCCCCTAATTGTTTCTTGCAATAATTGCATATAGCTTTCCATTGATCATTAATCTTTTGTCTTTTAAAGTGATCCCAAACTGAAGAAGTTAATTTCGCTTTCCATTGTCACGTACCTCTTCAGTTAAGTCTATCGGACTTTGATCTTCATTTGATTCTGGTGGTATTTCTTGCGGAGCATTACTAATAGGTGTATTATGAGTATTGCTAGGGCTATTATTATGATGTGATCCTCTGACACTTCCAACACTTGGAAGAGGTGTAGACTTTTTAGGAATAGAATTAGACATCTATAAAATATAAAACATGATTGTAATAATATCAATAATCAATTTAGTGATAATCAATCCAAACCAAATGAAGCATTTTTTATTCTCTTTTTTGGAAACATTTTAGTATTTATGATGACCACAGATATTAAACTCTAAATCGTAAAAGGAACCTAAGACTTGCAAATACTAATACTAATACTAATAATAAGCTCTTGTTTGGGAGGGCTAATCACCACCATTTCTATCAAAAATTTGATAGTCAACAATTCTGGCCCCATTATAATATTCAAGTACTTTACAAAATGTCAGGATTTTTAAATTGGTGTAAACAGCACATACTGAAAATCGAAGAAGTAGTCGAAAATCCCCAAAATCAAATACATTATACACTACACATTACATAAACGACAGTAGCAGACCACATAATCAAATAATTGTGAAAATGTGGAAAGTCAAGCTAGAATCTAGTCATCAACAACACAAATTAACCGAAATTAAGTTTCCACAAATGACAAATCACAATCTATATTCTAGGGTTTGAAGTTTGAAGCAACAACAACACTAACCTTTAGCAGAGACGGAGGAGTGGAGTCTTGAACTGAAGACAGAAGACTAAACTTAAGTTTGAGTCGGCCGGAGGAGTTGGACTTAAGAGTCTTGCCGTCTTCGACACCAGTGTAAACCGAGGAGTGCGACTGTGCGAGAAGAAGAAGAGAGGCTGAGAGTTGAGAAAATGAGACGAAGGTGATTAGGAATTTAGGTGAAGTGCAGAAGTGGTCTGGTGAATGGTGATTCTGGTGAACTGAACTACTGAAGAAGATTAGAAGGATTGAAGAATGCGGGTGCGGCGCTGCTGGATGGATTCGATGGAATCTGATGTGAAATTGTGAATCAGTGAATGGAGAGATAGGGTTTAATTGTGAATCAGTGAATGGAGGTGATTAGGAATTTAGGTGAAGTGCAGAAGTGGTCTGGTGAATGGTGATTCTGGTGAACTGAACTACTGAAGAAGATTAGAAGGATTGAAGAATGCGGGTGCGGCGCTGCTGGATGGATTCGATGGAATCTGATGTGAAATTGTGAATCAGTGAATGGAGAGATAGGGTTTAATGTTTAAGAGTTAAAGACTTTTACGGTTTTACCTTTAAGTCATTTTTTTTATAAACTAAAAAAATTAAAAATTACAATTTTCGCGGGTCGGGCCACTAACGGGGCGGGTCTTTCCCGACCCGAACCCGCTGCGGGTTTGCATTTTACCTTCCAAACCTGCCCCGCCTACCCACGGGTCAGTATTTTTTTTGCACCATTAGGGTCGGAGCCCCGTCGGGTTCGGGTCGGGGCGGGTTTTATTGCCATCTCTAGTGGAAGGTTACAGAAACCTAAACTGTAACAACCCAGTTATTATTTTATTTTTAGTCAAAATTTTACCAGTCAAAGTCATATATGAAATAGTCAATTCAAAGTCAAATTAGGACCAAATAGGGATGTTAACGAACAGAGTTGAGCCGACTCGCGAGCCAAACATCAAGGCTCGAGCTTTTTGGGGTCGAGCTTTTTTTTGCTCAAACCGAGCCGAAGCTCGCCTATTTTTTGGGCTCGACTCAAGCTTTCGGCTCAGGCTTTTCCGAGCTCAGCCCGAGCCGGCTTGATACTTTTTAATTTTTTTTCTGTAAAGAATTATTTTAGTCTCTTTCTCATTCTATTTTCAATTTCGTTTGAAATTTTGAATCAACACCAAAGACGTAATGTGTTGGAACTTGGAGTGTTGATTTTTGTGTCTATGACTATGGCAATGAAATCAACAACAAATAGCAAAGGCCAAATTTTGAATCATTTTTTTAATTTATTGTAAGTTGATTGCGTGTTGCAGCATGTAACATGCAAATATAGCATGCACACAGCAGGCAGCGGTTGCTGCCTGCACAGGACACGGGCTGGCCCGTGTGGCTCGTCAGGAAAACTATTGATTTTGAGGCTCTGCCCTTCGAGCCACCAGTCGAGTTTTGCTCAAGCTTTTAATAGGTCGAGCTCGAGCTTCCCAAGCCGATGAGCTTTTTTGACACCCCTAGGACCAAATTACATTTATGTATTTGTTGGGGTTATTTTTTTAAATTTTAAATAAGTTAAGGGTTGAAATTAACCCAAATTTGAGTTGGGGACCTCTTTGTCAAAACTTAAAGATTTTTACCTATCAAAACACTTATATCAAACCAAATCAAATAAACAAAAGAGAAAAATAGAGGCTGAGAGAGAGACTGACTCAGCAGGAAGAAAGGAGGAGGGGCAAAAAAAAATGAAGGAGAAGAAGGATCCCATCCAAACTCAAGTGCTTATTGTTTTAGTTTTGTTCTACCATTTTTCCTAACTTTAAGAAGTAAGTGGAAATGATTTATTGTTCTTTGATTTATAATTTAAATGTGAGATATATATAGATGTGGGAAATATGATTTTTTTTAGCCATTCACTGTTTATCCTCATGCAGGCTAGGAGCTAACATTAAAATAAAATAGTACATGAAAGGAGTGGGGGCATAAACTTGACCTCCAAGAGAAAGATAATGTAGCACATTAACGAACAGAAAGAAATAAATGGGGGAAAACATGCCCCGGATATCAAAAGAATAATAAATAAAAATTAGACTATAACCCTCTGAAACCGGGAAGCCCATGTTTGTCAATCTGCACAAGTGCCCTGATGCTGTGTGGTAGATCCCGCGATCCAACTCTCGGTAAACTCTCTGCTCCCATCCCTCAGAAGCAAGTGAGTCAGCAACCTGATTACCCTCACTATATATGTGAGAGATAGTGTCCCTATCTAGATAAAAATATCTCTGATCTGTCTAATAATCCCGTGAATCGACCAAGGTCTGCCCATCCTGATGATACAATTTACATGGTATTAAAGGTTAGAGTTTTATGTTATTGAGTTAATCTAGTGATTAAGTTAAGATAAGATTGTAAATTGGTTTATTTTTATTATAGAAATATAGATATTGGTGGGGATGATGAATATTGGTTTAATTATGAAATGGGATGAAGGAACTAGTAAGCTTAGTAAACTTTGGAAGGGGGTTTTTGGATGAATGTGACTCTAATTTCGAATTTAAGTGATATTAGGACTTAGTTCGTCATTAGAAGTGAATTTGTGTTTGAAATTAAAAAGGGTAAGCACGGTGTAATAAGAGAAACACGTTAATGAGTTACTTCAAGTATGGGGATATTTTACTATTTTATCAATCAAGGTGGTTTTGAATATTGATTTGAAAATTCCATTCTATCTCAAAAGGTGACGATGAAGTTGACTTTATATATAAGCCAAGCTAGTTGATGATCATCTATTTTGTGAATGGAGGAGAATAAACTTAAAAGATTTTTACGTTATTCAAGTATTTCTGTTATATTGACTTTCTATACGCCACAAATGATTTTTAAATTACTTACTTTTTACATAATTATAATTAGATAAACGTGATTATCAAAAATAAATGTTTTATAATTAAACTTGTTTTATCATGATGGCTCTTTTATCATGTTTTAGCATTATGATTAACCCAGTTGAACATTTATGATTTCAAAATCACCGGAAGTACCCTTGTGGTTATCTGTTCTTGTTCTAGTGCACAGAGGGGGTCTTTGACATGTGTACTAGATGATATTCTTATTGAATTTATCACCTAAAGGAGAAATAAAAATGAAGATAAAATTAATGTTAATACATTATCGAATTTTATATGTCACTGAAGGTTTAGAAGAACCAATATTTTGTTATGTGGACAAACAACTAATACCTTCCTAATATATATTGAGAAAAACATGCTTCCAATCTCTATGTAGAAAATAATATATTATAAGTAGTAACATTGATATACATCATGTAAACATGAATTTTTCCAATTATAATTGGTTTAATGGCTAGGAGCCTAATATTTTCATCTAAGCTTATGTGTGTGCACTCACTCCATCATATTGTGTTAACACAAGCCTCAATGAATGCTGAGATTACATTGATTTAAAATATTTTTGCTATAACATATGAAACTCTTTTTGTGAATGACCATTGTACACATATGTTGCTCTAATTATAATATATAAATTTGGGACATTGATTGATCAGCAAAATACACGCATGAGTTTTGACCCTCTATTATCTTCCGCATGTTCTTGTATTATATATGTGTTGAATATTGGTTTAATAAATCGCATAAAGCCATGCGATCGCACGATTTATAACCATGCGATCGCATGGTAGTCCGAAAGTTGTGTCTTTTCGAAGTGATGCATGGTTTGGCTCCACACCATTTCGTCCACAACCCTTCATCATCTATAAATAGGACCCTTAAGATGTCCCATACCTTACACCAATGATATGCAACAACAATATCATTTTCTCTTCTCATCTTAATCAAAATTCTTGCATTTTGTTGCATAACTTTCGATTTTCTTTCATTTTCATTTTTTAGTACAATCATAATTCTAGTTCGTTGTGCTTTTATTTTGGCGTGCTACAAACACAAGTGAGAGTCGTTGTATCTTGGGAGTTGATTGCCATAATCCATAGGCCCCGTTGCAGGGCAAATTCGACTTAAGGGCAAAGTATTAACACCTCGACTTTATCTCTTTTCTTTTCATTGTTTCATTGCCTTTACTTTGTCCATTTTGTCCATTTGTCGACATGAATTTCATTAAATTATTTTATTTCTTTAGCGTCACTATACACAAAATATTCCAACATTGTGTTGGTTTCATAATAACTTCTTATTTATATAGTACAAAACTTAATGAAAATGGGAGCAAATAAATATATTTATTCCATATCCAGGGGTAATATTACAATATATTATATATAAATAAACTCATATATTTTGAGATACACACAACATGTAGTTATTATTTCCGCAACAATTATTTAACTTTATCGTTATAGAAAGTAGAATTGCGTACTACGTACGATAACAATGATGCTTGATATTGATAAATATGACTGATCAACGAGATAATCGTCAATCCTATCCAATCTTATTTATCTCAATTTACCTACAGTAGCCTTGGTAAGGGAGTTTGGCCAACAATATTGCCTACGGGATCATAGTTGCAAGAAACGAACCACCATCCATCATCGCATTGGACTCTAGCGCAGCCAAGGCGTACTGAGTTACGCCACACTACTTGTGTGTAATGAAGGCACCCCCCTCCAGTGCACAAATTCGAGTTTGGGTCATAATTTCCCTTCTCAGCCACCCACAAGTCCACTGCTGCCCTCCCACTAAAATCTCCACTACCCTTTGCAAGGTTCTCTCCATAGGGTCGGTTGCTAGAGTGGACGAGATTGCAATCACCAATCCTCTGTTTGGCATATTTTTGTGCGAAGGCTGCTACATTGTCGTCCCATGTCATGGGTCCAACCCCCACTTCGGCACGTGCAGCATTGTGGGCATCTAGATAGTCTTGTTGGGAAGTTTCTGATGAATCTATACATTGCTACCACAAATATTAGTCTTTGTTGGACCTTTTTTGTTTATTGAATTAAAATGAATTAAAATTAATCCAACTTGAAAAATGAAAACGTGCATTTGGAAAATTAAAAACTAGAATAGTCTTTGTTGGACTTTTTCACGAGTTGCATATTTTTCCAAGCGCTAATAATGATTTAACAGAAAGGAAGAACCCTAAATATTAGGAAAGTAGTTTTGTGATTTCTCTATTTAATTTGAGAGAGAAAGATCAGGACACATTATCTGAGAAAGAAAATGTAAATCTCTTTTTTTTTTTTTTTTTTTTTTTTAAGATTTTGATATAAATTAATAAAAATGTATGGTTGAAAACTTGATAAAAGTTGAGAATTTCATGAAGTATGTGATTAAAATTAATTTTTAATTACGAAAGAAGCAGTTTAATTATGTCAAATTTTAAAACAAGAAAGCATATTCATTGTTGATTAAGCAATTATATTTTATAAAAATATTTAGTAGTTAAGGCTACAATGGAAAAAATCAAGGGTTTAAAGCAATAACACATATGGACAAGAAATAGAGTTAATCATATTCATGCACATATTTCCCTACAAATACGGAGTAATTGATGTGAAATAACCTAAGTTGATCCAATTACACATAGAGTGTAGTGAGTAGGTGTTTAGCATTAAATTCAATTTTAATTACCAATTTAAAAATCCTAAATGAATTAATTTAATTCAACAATAAATAGATAAACGGAAAGAATAATAGACAAGATTCATTATCGGATAAAGAAAATGAAAATCTTGTTTATCATTCATTCATTTAAGAGGCTTGAAATCCCTTGAATGAGTCTAGCTATTATCTATTTGATCGTCTTTACTTTTTTGAACTATAAATAAAAATATGACCTTAACATGACTATTAATTTGATAGTATTTGGACATAAAAATAGCAAGCCAAATAATTTAATTATCACAAAGCAAAGCGAGAGAATTGCCTACTGCATTAACATTAACTAGAGTAACAAGAACGCGATATCTCCACGTTATATCAATTACATTATTTATGGCTACTAATCTATTAAAAAGAGAGTGCCGAGCTCATGCTTCTAATTCAATAAGACTTAATTAGCGGCCTTAGTAATTATATTCATTTTTTTTTTCTGGCGCAATTTTAGGCAAAAAAATGGAAGTCTTGAGTCGTGGAAGGCCAAGACAATAAATTCCTGCCAAAATACTAATTTGTCAAATAGCTCAAATTTCCAGTCCTAGATGTACTTAACAGCCTGGTATATCTTGTCTATTTATGAAATTTAGTCCATGTTTCGTTTTGTTAAAAATCAATTTTTTATTAATTTATTTTTGTAGATTTTGATATAAATTGATAAAAATATATAGTTGAAAAGTTGAAAAAAATTGTGAGTCTCATGAAAAATATGATTTCAATTAATTGTTAACTATGAAAGACTGGCACAATTTTAAGCAAAATGGAAGTCTTGAGTCATGGAAGACCAAGACAATAAATTCCTGCCAAAATACTAATTAGTCAAATGGCTTAATTAAAGTTTCCAGTCCTAGAGGTTAACAGCCTCGTAGAAACTTACTGCGATTACGGTAAGGGCGTTGGCCAGTAAAATTGCCCGGGGGATCATAGTTGCAAGAAATGAACCACCATCCGTCATTGCATCGGACTCTAGCGCATCCAAGGTGTACCGAGTTACGCCACACTACTTGTGTGTAATGGCGGCACTCCCCTCCAGTGCAAGAATTCGACTTTGGGTCATAATTTTTCTTCTCAGCCACCCACAAGTCCACTGCCGCCCTCCCAGTAAAATCTCCACTACCCTTTGCAAGGTTCTCTCCATAGGGTCGGTTGCTTGAGTGGACGAGATTGCAGTCACCGATCCTCTGTTGGGCATATTTTTCTGCAAAGGCTGCTACATTATCGTCCCATGTCATGGGTCCAACCCCCACTTGGGCACGTGCAGCGTTGTGGGCATCTAGATAGTCTTGTTGGGAGTTTTGGGCTTCGGATGAATATAGTGACATTGTTACCACAATGCAGAAAAGGAGAAAGTGCAGAAACTTGACCATTTTTGCTTTGCTTCAAGCAGGTATTAGACCATGTGATGCAAAATGTAGCAAAACATGTTGGGTTATATGGCCAATGAAGCTTGGAATTTTTGTTTATTGAACTAAAATTAACCCAACTTGAAAATTCAAACGTGCATTTGGAAAATTAAAAAGGGAAATACCCACAATTAGACCCATCAACAATTTTTTTTTTTTTTTTGGAGAAATAAGCTTTAAAACTATAACATTTGGTAATAGCATTTGACCATTCAAACCTCCTAAAATACTCCAATACATAGGATTTACAATATAAGACATTAAAGTATAGAAAAACTCTGATGAGATTCGAAGCGCGGAAGAAACGCTGGAAAGTTCCGAACCCAGGTTGTGGTTGGACGGTGGAATCTTGACCCGATATTCACGACGCGATGACTCGACGATGCGGAATAAAGAACCAAGACTTTCGAAACGCCACAAGGAATTGCTCAATCTCCTTGATAAGTTTCTGGTTTTGAACGCCACAAATATTCTAGCAAATATTTGATAAGTTCGATATTTGAACGCCACAAGAAATATTCTTGATAAGTTCGAAAATATAGGAATCCACTTATAACTTTTATTGAATCCTCAATAAAACTGTTTTTAATCAAATCAAATCTCAAGTCTGAATTACAATGAATGGAAAGGACTATAAATAAGTAAAATAACTTAGCCGCTAATTGACTCAAAATAGAATTCTAATTAGACTAAAATTCTAAAATAGGAAAATAACCTAAAAACTAAAAAGGAAATAAAATAATTATAAAATCCGGAAAATCTGGCCCGCTCCTCATTTACGGCCGTGAGGAGTTCTTTTACGGCCGTAAAGGCTTCTCTGATCCAAAATTGTGTTATTAGTTACGGTCGTGACGAATTTCTTACGGCCGTGAAGTTTCCCTTTTTTGAATGTTACGGCCATAACTTCCAGGCTTACGGCCGTAAGCCTCGTTCTGCCAAAATTCATCCTTTTTCTTCGATAATTTGTTACGGCCGTGATAGTAAGTGTTACGGCCGTGAATATATGGATTACGGCCGTGAAGGTCATTTTTTACGGCCGTAAGGTATTTTCTGCCCAAATTACATCTTTTACTCGGCTCGGCTTGATCCGTCCCTCTTCTCGGCTCGACCCCAACATGGAACTTACTCCGTTTTGTACGTAGATCATGGTCATATTGCCGATGGCTTGACTTCTCCCTTCGATGCCTGGTCCGGATCATATCATACTTCCTCTCTTGAAAAGGATTCGACCTCGAATCCATTTTTGATCGGCTTTTCAAACTCCTCCTACTTTCCTGAGCTCGATGATCACTTTTAAGCTTTGTGCGATCTCTTAGACTTTTGGCCTGCTCATTTTTGCCAACGGATTTCTTTCCCGCCTTAAGTTCATGGCTTGACTCCGGTACCTGTAAAACAGATTTTAAAGAACTGGGGAGGGGTGTGTTAACATGAGTAAGTGCAAATAGACTCATTTTTGTGGTAGACTCTCTTTTCTTTTGCTTTTTGCACCCAGTTTCTCCTTTTTCTTAGGTTTGAACATCAACCCTCTTTTCTTTATTTTTCACTCCCTCTCCTTTTTCTGAGGTCGTGACCTCAACTCTCTTTTCTTTAATTTCCACTCTCTCTCCTTTTTCTGAGGTCGTGGCCTCAACTCTCTTATTTTTTCCCTCAAACTCCCTTTTCACTTTCAATTGATCTTTCAGGGCTTCAGTAGGAGATAGTGGCATTAGAGTAAACTTTTTCCCCCCTTTTACCAAGCTGTATCTATTCGTATACCCATCATGTAGCACAGCCCTTTCATGTTGCCAAGGTCTCCCCAATAGTATATGACTAATTTGCATTGACACCATGACACAAATTACCTCATCCGAATACCCACCAAAAGAAAATGTCACCAAGGCCTGTCTCTTCACCTTAACTTCCCCCGACTCAGTCAACCATTGTAATAATAAGGTGTTGGATGTTTCATTAAAGGTAAGCCTAATTTTTCCACCAACATTGTACTAACTACATTAGTACAACTTCCCCCGTCAATCACCAAGCTACAAACTTTTTCATCCACTAAGCATCTAGTGCGAAAAATATTATCCCTTTGCCCATCCACATTTTCCAAAACATTCGCCTTACGCTTAACGCTAAGAACATGCCTATCAATAATTGACTCATCCACCACAATATTTTTCGACCCTTCACTATCACACCTAACCTTTTTACGTGGACAATTAAGTGCAATGTGACCCCGTTCCAAACATTTAAAGCACTTAATATTTTTATCCTTAAGAGGCTTGGAATCAGAATTATTTTTACCTTTGGTTCTCGATTCCTCCCTCCTTTTGTGAACATGATCACTACTCTCCCGTTTTGATGTCTCTTTTCGCTTTAATGACTTTTCATCCATCCCATCTCCGTACCTAGCATGACATTCACGCTTACTAATCCTCCTAGCCATAGAGTCCGCCCGAGATTGCTCCTTTTTCAATTGGGCAATCATCACATCTCTTTTATCCATCCTAGTCATTACCTTCTTAAATTTTGCCTGCATCTCTGCCAATAACTCAACACCCTGCTCCAATATCCTATTCCCTCTTTCGGGGCGTTTGTTGTCACCCATTGATGAAGATTTGGAAATTGATAAAATTCGGAATATTTGGAATATGGAAAAAAAATGAAATTTTCGAAATTTTTATTTTTTTTATTTTTTTTAATCTCCTGCCAGAGAATTGGACTACGAGTATGGCAGAAAAAACGGAACTGAATTTGGACGAAAAATGAACAAGAAAAACACTTTGAATTTTTGGGATTGACTTTTATGGATCAAACTGAAAAAAAAATAATTTATGACTGACACGAAGAACACGAAGAACAAGAAAATATCAAGAATACCAAGAACTAAATCTAGATCCAAGCTCTGATACCAGATGATGGGATCCCAGTCGGGGAATCTCGTCAAAAACACGGAATAACGAAATTTAAAACCTAGGAAAGATCTAGATCAGATTTAAACACGAAATTAAACAAGAATTAAACTATTGGAAAGATAAAATTGACGATAGGACCTTGACCCAAGATTCACGACGCATGAAATTGACGATGCGGAATCGAGATCTAAGGTTTTCGAAACACCACAAGGACTTGTCAATTTCCTTGATAAGATTCTAGTTGGAAATGCCACAAATATTATCGCGAATATTTGATAAGTTCAACGCCACAAATATTTTCACAATATTTGATAAGTTTGATTTGTTCTCGAAGAACACCAAAGGGACTCCTCAACCTTCCAATTGGAGAAAACTCTCTCAAATAATATTAATCTCAAACTCAAACTTAACTAAACTTTTTTTTTACAATGAATGGAAAGGAATATAAGTAAGCAAAATAACCTAGCCGCTAATTTACTCGAAATAGAATTCTAATTAGACTAAAATTCTAAAATAGGAAAATAACTTAAAATTATAAAGGAAACAAAATAATTGAAATTCCTTCAAAATCTGGCCCGCTCCTCAGTTACGGCCGTGAAGAATACATTTACGGTCATAAAGCCTTCTCTGGTCCAAAACTGTTTTATGAGTTACGGCCGTAACTTTCAGGCTTACGGCTGTAAGCCTCCTTCTGCCAAAATTCATCATTTTTCTTCGATAATTTGTTACGGCCGTGATAGTAAGTGTTACGGCCGTGAAGGTCCTCTTTTACGGCCATAAGGTATTTTCTGTCCAAATTACATCTTTTACTCGGCTCGGCTTGATCCGTCCCTTTTCTCGGCTTGACCCCAACATGGAACTTACTCCGTTTTGTACATAGATCATGGTCATATTGCCGATGGCTTGACTTCGCCCTTCGATGCCTGGTCCGGATCATATCAAACCCCATTTAAGTCCTTAGACAATTTTGTTCATATAATTGATTTTTGTTTATATGATTTTTGTTCGCTCTTAGTAGCACCCCCTCAATTGGTATCAGAGCCATATGACAGATCTAAAAGATAAATATTATTTGACAAAAAATAAAAATAAAAATAAAAATATTATACATACACTAGAATTTATAATAATTCAAACATTAATATTAACTGATGATGAAAAAATAGAAATCTTAAGAGTCTTAAAAAATGTAGATGAAGATATAAGAAGAGATATTTATGATATAATAAATTCCAATATAATAAAAGAAGATTTTATAATAAATGAATTATTAGATTTAATAGAGAATGACATCATCGAAGAATTAATACAAAATGATATCACAGAAGAATATGTATTATCATAGAATAGATCCTCAATTAGTTAGATATCTAGACATAGAAACAAATGAAAAATTAGATTTAATAATAGAACAAAGAATAAATTAATGGATCAAATAAGAGAAGAAAGAAATATAAAACGATAAGAAAAACTAAGATTAAAATTATTAGAGGAAAAAAGAGAATATTATAATAGAATTTTAAAGCAATTACCAAGAATATAAATGATTTTAGAAGACAAAAAGAAAAATAGAAAAGAAAAATATGACGAAATAAGAACATTGGAAGACTATCTAAAATATTATAGAATAAATCATAGAAAATTAATGCTTAGATCAATAGAAGAATTTTGTAAATATCAAATAATGAATTATAAAGAAGCAAAATATGAAACAGAACTTATTCTAGAAATTGAACATATTAAAGGAAGAAATTAATGACAGAATTTTCAGAAATAAAATTTGAAAAAAAAAATAGAAAATATAGACTTCCAGTTGGATCTTATCAAATGAAAGAAGCTAATACAACTATATTTCAACCATTAAACTCATGGGGAGAATCTGATGGATTTCTTAATATGTAATTAAATTGGATAAGTGCATTTTTATGGCAAACATAAATAAATTAGCTATTGAAGAATTACAACAATTAAATATACATGATATGAATATCAAAGAAAAATTAAACTAACAATACAATTAAAAGAATTAAAAGATATGATAGGAAAAACTAAAAATATAGATGAAGAAATTTTGAAAGAATTCCAAAGAAAATCAGGAGAATTAATTAATCGAGATAAAATTGGAATAATTATAGAAAAAATAAATAAGTTAAATAAGAAAATAAGGAAGAATGATAATGAAAAAAATATATCAATAGAAGAAAGAATTAAAAAATTAGAAATAAAAATAGATGATATGTATGACGAACTATTTAAAGTATACAAAACTCAGACTATTAAACCAAGAGTATAAAATGCCAATAAGTGAATATATTGAAGATCTAAAAATATTAATAAAATCATTAATAAGTGATGTTCAAGAAGTAAAAAATGAATTAAAAGAAGTAAGAAATGATATAAATATACTAAAACTAGAAATTAGAGAATTCAAAGAAAATAATAAAAAAAAAGATAAGAAAATAGACAAAAAACTCATAGAAAAAAGAAATACTTAAAATAGGAAAGAAACACTTTGAGCAAGAAAAAATTATAATAGAAGCAGGAATTATGGATGATGAATTTAGAAAAAACATATTACCAAAAATACTACAAGAAGAATGTTGAAGAAAAAACTGAAGAAGAACAAAATAAAAATGAATGAAGAATTAGATTTACTTATAGAAAATTTTGACCAATTAAGCCTAGAAATTTTTTAATGAATATCAAGTTTTAATGAATACTGGAGGAGCACCTTGCCCAACTCCAATAGGAACCTCCAAACAAGAATTACCAGATTTAGATGAAAGTTATGCACCCTTATATAATAAACCACACCAACAATATTATAATAGAATCAGAGATAGACAACTACCTAAAGGGAACAAATATAAAGATAGATTTAAACCAAATAATAATTACGATAAACCTATTAATCATGGAGGAACAAAACTAGATTTAGATTGTAAAATAGATATTAAAAAAACCTTATTAACTTGGGCAGATTCAATGATACTGTTCTTTTTATACAATAAAGATGATACATGGAAAAATATTGAAAGAATGATAAATTTTTTAACAACATCTTTTGAAGGACATGTTAGGAATTGGTGGGAAGAAATAAGTAGTGATGCAAAAGTATTAATAAGGAGAAATGTACAAACAGAACTAATAAAATCAGATAGAAAACGTATAAAAAAGTTAGTAGATTATATTGTGGATGAACTTTTAGGAGAAAATTGGATAAGTAATGGTGAAACAGAATCAATTAGAGAAAAAGATAATGTAAGAATGAGATTAATAAATTTAAACGGAAAAGATTAATAAAAAGATAATGCTGGAAATATGAAAATAGAAAATGAATATTTCAACGGAAAAGAGCATATAAAAGGATCAAATATACTAATTGACACAAGAGCTAGTGAATGTCATATAGCTTCAAACAGGAATAAATGATTAATATCTCATGGAACTGATCCGTATAGATATATAAATTTTGATGGCAAAATACATATGACTGAACTTGAAGTTAAAGTACCAATAAAAATAGGAGGAATAAATCTCTTAGTACCATGTCATGTAGATAACAGTATGGTAAATCTTCATGTGTTATTAGGAATGAGCTTCCTAAATGGACTAGAAGATTATAGTATAAAACGTGAAGGATTATATATAACCTATAATGATCAAACTATACTATGTAGAAATGTTGAATAAATGAATAACCAAATAAGTTTTCCATTAGCTATTTATATACAAGTTACTATTGTTGAAACAAATATAACAACTCGTGTATTAATTGACACAGGAAGTGATATAACAATATTTAAAAATTTCTTAATAAAATCATGGAATACTGATCGGAAAATAAAAATAATAGGAGTTACAGGAGAAAATACTCAAATAATTAACAGCGCTGATAAAACCGATATAACACTAGGTAGTAAACAAATAGTTGTAAACAAGATATATACTTATAACAAATTAGAATGTGATATATTACAAGGAAATGGCTTTATACAATAATTTCAGTAATACAAACAAAATAATTACATGATAATATTACAAACACCTTGCGGACATTTATTAAAAATACCAAGAAAATTTCGACCTTATAGAGTTCAGCCATCACAGCGTGGTGATAAATGAGATAAAAAACCAATTATACAAAATGAAATAAAAGAATAATGTATAAAAAAGTCTTGAAAACAAACATGGAAAGAATCATTGATCAATTAGAAAAAATTTGTGAAGAAAATCCATTATTATTTTGGAAACCACATCATCCGAAAGCTAAAATAGAACTAACAGAAAATGTTATTATAAGAGTTAGGCAAATGCTGTATACCATATAAGATACACAAGAATTTAAAACTTTAATAAAAGAAGTATTTAACCAAAAATTAATCAGACCTAGTAATGGACCCCATGGTAGTCCAGCTTTCATGGTCATGAAACATTCTGAACAAAAAAGAGGAAAAACTAGAATAGTGATAAATTATAAAGAATTAAACAAGTATACCAAATTTGATGGATACTTTTTACCAAACAAAGAAGTACTAATAAATCTTGTAAAAGGAAAAAAATACTATTCTAAATTTGATTGTAAATCAGGATTTTGACAAGTAAAAATGGAAGAAGATAGTATTCAATATACATCATTTAGTACACCCCAAGGTAAGTATGAATAGATGGTTATACCATTTGGTTTAAAAAATGCACCACAAATATATCAAAGGAAAATGGATAATATATTTAGAAAATTTAATGAATTCTTAATTGTCTATGTTGATGATATATTAATATGTTCTAATAATAGAGAAGAACATAGAAACCGTTTAATGAAATTTATAAGTAAATGTAAAAAAAGAAGGAATTGTTCTTTCAAAAAATAAAGCTATAATAGAAAAACAAGAAACTGATTTTCTTGGATTATCAATAGATAAGAAAAGAATAAAACTACAAACCCATATATCTAAAAAGATAAATTTTTTTCCAGATAAATTAGAATCAAATAAACAAATACAAAAATACTTAGGATTTTTAAATTATGCAGAAGGATTTATTGAAAATCTTTCGAAAAAGAGACATAAAATTCAGATTTTACTCAAAAAATGAATACCAAAGGATGGAGTAATGAGCACATAGAAATTGTCAAATCACTAAAGGAAGAATGTAAAAATTTGTCAAAGTTAAGATTACCAGATGAAAAAGATAATCTAATAGTTAATACTGATGCCTCAGATAAATATTGGACAACAATATTAAAAACAGATCTTAATGAAATTTGCAGATATTCCAGTGGAACATTTAACCAAGCAGAAATAAATTATACTACCCATGAGAAAGAATTGGTAGCAATTATCAGATGAATAAAAAAGTTTTCATTATTTTTATTATCAAAAAAATTCATTGTTGAAACTGATAATTCTCAAATTGCAAGCTTAATAAAAAATAATTTACCTCCAGAACCTCAATATAGGAGGCTCCATAGATGACAAGCCTATTTGGGATTTTATAATTTTGATATAATTCATATTAAAGGTGTGAATAATTATCTTGCAGCTTTTTTAAGCAGGAATATTGAATTTGCAGATGGATAATATAAAAAAATCCTTAATAGACGTCAAACAGCGAATAAACTTCCTCACAGAGGAAGATGAAGATATAAAGCTTGAAATTGAGCAACTAACAGAGACTCTCCAATAAAGTTTTTCTTTAAAGCTTGAAAAAGATTTACATACACACATCAACGAAGTATTTTGCCCATAAGTTTTGAATCTCCACGATTTCCTCCGTTGAATAGTATTCTTTAAATGCCTACAACCAATTAAAATGAACAATTAGTTATTTACTAATAAAATATAAAGTCATAATTAAAAATTCCCATTCTTCTAAGTTATACATTTTCTAAAGACTCGAGTTGAAAGTGTTATGTGACTATCTCATACACATTTCTCATAACGTAATAGCCACACTCAGAACTCCCAGATTGTTGAGGACACTGAAATTCTCAAATTGTAAAAGAACATTAATAATCAAAACTAAGTAAAATATTGAAATAATTCAAACATATGTAATAAATTTTAAATCTGTGTTCTCATACATTTATATTTTTCCACGTTGTATTCATTTTTATCCTAAATCCTCCACATGTCCAATACGCTTTGAAAACCCTAAAGTTTTAATAAATTATATGAACAAGTTATAAAATAATAATTAGACTCAAATTTTCTACAAAATTTTTGATAGAGTCTTCCCTATAAATTGAACTTATCCAGCCTGTAGAGAGACCCTGCTGTAGAATACTATCACAACTTCTCAACAATCACAACATAAATGCATCAATATCACCACAACTTCACAATCAATTTCACCACAACTCCACAATCAATTTCACCACAACTCCACAATTACTTCATAAAAATTATCCTAACTTATCCACTTATAAACGAAAACCATGATCAAGGAAATAATTACTTACGTGTTCAATATCGGCTTGATATCAATGTCATGCTTTGATGCAGCAGCTGAATCCAAGAAGTACATCGTATACTTCTGAGGAGACATCACTAGCAACATCCAGTGGTTCCTACGTATTATGAATGTGTAAATACAACTTTAAACATCATATGAATCAACTTAGGTGAAAAAAGAGAGAATATCAGTGGTCTTACTCCTTAAAATACGGTGGTAGAATGAATTTCTTAGATTGCATTGCCTTCATGACGTCGGCCATATAAGTTACAACACCATTCACATTTGTTCTGACCGTAATAGACGCAAATGTGTGTCAAAGATATGAATCCAATCGATTCAATACCATATTTCTGACACAACTCAAGGAGGTACCTAAAACAGGAAAAAAGTAAGAAATAGAAATAAAATAATGATTTAGTTAAATTGAAGTTATAATTTGTGGTCAGAATTCTTACAATAAAAATACTTGTAGATAGATGTATTCAACCAATGCATCATAAGCAAATCAGTGGTGTCTCCGACTGTGACAAAAATACCATCGTCGAATGTACAATTGAATACATAGTCATCTACGGTCACCCGATAGAAGTCATCACCAACAGGAAATCGAAGGATCGGAGTGTGTAACAATTTGCATTTATCACCTAGACGTTGTAACGTCTCATTGTTAACAATCACATGTCGCTAGGTAGATGACATTTCGAAACCCTGAGGCGTTTCCCCTTCGTTAGATCTTTTTACCTGTTTTGGTGCATCTTTCTGCAATAAGACAATTTTTATCATCATAACACGTCTAATACAAATTAAAAAGAAACAAAAACTTTTATATAACTAAATGTTATTACCTCTCCAAAAATCACCAATTCCTTAGGCCATTGAAAGAAGCTTCCAATAGCTTCCCCCACCGTGGTGTGGTATTGAGATGGTACTGGAAGATAGAACACTTCTGCACCATCTATAACATGGTCAACATACACCTTAGTATGATCAAGCCAGAGTGGTTGATGATGGACCATAGTCTCGGGTCCGGATGGATAAACCATTCCTCTCGCAACTATTTGTTTCTCTCCATCAACACTTATGACGAGACGATCAGGAATCGACTTCTATTGTACAACATGATTGAACATATATTTTAGCCGTTCTAGTTGAAAGAACGTAAGTAATGTTAAATTTTTTTAAATAATTTAAAATTAAATACCTGAAGCCCATTAAATGGATCTGGATCCACGGAATGACAACTGCTGCGAGTTGGTGGTTGGCTCTGTGGAGTTACGTCCACCTCGGCCTCAAGATTTAAGCACAAGCGCTGGAGGATAGCATCGTATTTATCGAATTTACTCTGCATCTCCAACATGGTCTGACGCCTGACCCGCTCGGTTATACTATCCTCCATCTCCTTTACGAGCATATCCTTAATATCGTCTACTGACACTACCCCACATGATTGTCTAATGTAATCATCGGGCCTACGTAAACATCCCTCATGGTGACATAGACGCCATATCCCCTCACCCTACCAGGGTGATCCTCCTTACCAAGAGCTTCACTTAAGATATCATGCTGTCTACTTGACACAAATGTCCCCTGCGTGGCCTGCAAAGCTTTTTCAACCTGTTCAAAAAAACATGAAAATCAAATATAAGTGTTTAAGTAAATTTTAATTGAAAATAAAAAAAATCGGGAGGATGTACTTACAATTTTGTCAAACACTCCCCTCGTTTTCTCGTTGAGGATGTAATAAGTTCCATCTTTTTTTGATCTTGCTCGAACCCAATCTAAACTGCGATCCTTGCTTACGATCGACGAGCTAATCATGTTACACGAAGAGCTAGAAGATAGTGGGTCACTTACTAGCCACTGTGGCTTCATCCCCGCATTACTAGTAGAGCCCAAATAATGTGGATGCTCGTTTTGCAATTGAGTATTCTTGACCTTCTTACTTTTTTCCTTAAAAAAATCACACGTTTTTAGTTTTCAACTCAATAAATCACGTATTTTTAGTTTTCAACTCAATAAAACACATGCTTAAATTTAAATATACCTTAAATTTCTCCGTCTGGCGTTCTTTCTTGAACGACTCCCATTGCTCTTCAGTTATGAAATCATAAAGTTACGTAGGCGATTTATATTTCGAGTGGTCATGTGTAATGTAATCATGAACCAACCTCGTCTTGAAATCTTTCCACCGCATCCCCGTAACTTTCAAAACACGTTTTTTTGCACTGTCATTGAGGATGTTGAACTCCTTCTGAAAGACAAGGATAATATGCGATGTTATAAAAAAAATTATGATCACTTATCAATTTAATACGTATAAAGTGACAGTACCTTTATTTCTTCCCACATCATGTCCTTAAAGCCCTTATCAACGTTGTGCCAATCACTGATATTTTGTCAACGTGAATACTTACCAAAGACTCGACAAAATTTCTGAAGTTCGTCTTGCCTGGTCCGATCGGCATATTATGATCATCAAACTCAATTACATTCACCTCCTTTCCTGCTTTCTTCATTTTCTTGCGCATAGTTGGCCCTCTTGTTCTTTTTGTTTGGGCAATACGATGATCATCTGAAGAGCTTGAAGACTCGGCCATTATAATGAAACAATTGTGCATTAACAACATTTAGAGCATATATAAAGAATACAAGAAAGTTATAAGCAAGAATATGTAAATAAACTCACAGAATTACTAATCACTAACGACGGTCAATCCATAATCCTTCTTCATGATCCCAACGCATGTAATTTGATTCAATGTTATCTTCTCCTAAAGTTGCACTTCCTTGTATACCAATAGAAAATGGAGGGGTTTCATCAAAGTGATTATAATCTTCTTCATCTACCACATCACCAATGCCAACAACGAGTCTCTTTCCTTGAAGGACGACTGACCACTTCGTATTGGCAGGATCAAAAACATAAAATACTTGTTTCGCTTGTGATGTAAGTATGAATGGCTCGTCAAAATAACCAAACCGTCCAAAATCCACCAAAGTAAAACCTAATTCATCCACTCGAACACCCCGTCAGTTATCAACCCATTTACATTGGAAAAGAGGAATCTTGAACTCCCCGTAATCAAGTTCCCAAATATCTTCAATGCCACCATAATAGGACATCGAGGAATCTATTGGCATTGTATCTGTAGCACTTGAAAAATTTCTTGATAGTACTACTTGTGTCACTCCACTGTTTTGCACCGCACTCTTATCATCTTGACGTTTAGTGTAAAACGTATACCCATTAATGTCATATGCTTCATAAGACCTCACAATCACACTAGGGCCATACGCTAACCATTTTACCGTTTCAACAATGGTATTTGACTTTTGTGACAACTCTTTCATCACTCTATCTTTGAACCATTTTGCAAATGAACGATTATGTTGATTAGTTACCCACTTTTCAACTTTTGAAGGATTCTACTGCCTTATGATGGACATGTGCTCGTCCAAATATGGATGAACTTCAGGAAGGTGTTGTAATTAGTGTTGTTAGACCCGGCCCGGCCTGGCCGGGTCGACCGGAAAACCCACGACCCGGTCCAAAAACCGGGTCGTGAAATGTTTAAAACCCGGATATTAAAAACCCGGGTAAAAACCCGGTGACCCGGCCGGGTTTTAGTAAACCCGGTGACCCGTACCCGGGTTTTCCGGGTTTTGCGGGTCGGGTTTTTTTTTTTACACATAAAAAAAAGCCAAAAATCGATTTCTTTAGACATCTAAGACTTTTACTTTTAGTGTCTTTAACTCTCTCAACTTCTCACTTCCCAAAGTCCGATCGGTGGTCTTTCTCCACTTCTTCAATCTTCCAGCAAGTGCAACTGGTAATTGTTATGTTAATTAATAAATTATTTGTATTTTATGATTTTGAATCCATACAGAAATTGTTATTTTTTTATTTTTAGGATAATTTTTTTAAATCACCGGGTCGACCTCGAGTCGACCCCAGTTCAACCCTCTGACCCTTGACCCTTTCCTTTTTCCGGTTCGATGTCCGGGCCGGTTTTTAAAATATTGGTTGTAATACAAGGAGGTGTGCTTTATCTCGCAATTCAACATTGGGGACGATTGATTTGCATCCAATCGTACATTTACCTTCGATTCTTCCCTCGTGATGAAATTTAAGAACACCAATAGTCTCAACGTCATCTAGGTAATCAGTACAAAATTCTATAGCCTCCTCAAGAAACATAACCTTCAATGATACTGCCTTTAGGTCGAAATCGATTTCTCACATATCCTTTCAATATACCCATGTATCTCTCAAATGGATACATATACCTCAAGAATACCGGACCACAGACCTTAATTTCTCTTACCAAGTGAACAAGTAAATGCACCATAACGTCAAAAAATGATGGCAAAAAATACATTTCAAATTGACATAGAGTGATAACAATATCGGCCTGCAAATCATCCAACGCCTCCAGATCAACAACTTTACTGCAAATTGCGTTGAAAAAAAACACAGTTTTATAATGACATGTCTAACTTGTTTTGGAAGTATGCCTCGAATTGCAACTGGTAACAAGTGTTGCATTAAGACATGACAATCATGAGACTTCATGCCAACCAATTTCAGGTCCTTCATCGACACAAGACTTTTGATGTTTGAAGAGTATCCAGATAGAACCTTAATAGCATGGAGGCACTCACAAAAACTTGTTTTTTTATTTATTGGACAAAGTATAGCAAGCTGGGAACAAATAAGAACATTTGTTAGACTCTTGCGGTGCTAACTGATCCCGTATCTCCATTTCTACCATTTCCTTCTTGACTTTGATTCCATATTTCGTCTTTTCTTGAATGTTCAATATTGTCCCAATCATGCTATCACAAACATTTTTCTCCACGTGCATTACATCAAGATAATGCCTTACCGATAAATGTTGCCAATAAGGTAGATCCCATAATATGGATCTCTTCTTCCAAAGACTCTTCTGAGGAGGCTTAAAAGGTTTTTCAAACAAAATATCAATATCTTTAACTCGTTCATATACCTCACCTTCTGTTAACGGCAAGCGAGCTGCTCGAGCCTCGATTTTTTCATTGAATGACTTTTTCTTCTTTCAATAAGGGTGGTCAGCAAGGAGAAATCTTCTATGGCTCATAAAGGCATTTTTCTTACAGTTTTTCAACCAAAGATCAATCGTGTCTTCTTTACAAACGGGACACGCTTTAGGTCCTTTGTTAATATAACCTGACAAGTTACCATAAGCTGGGAAATCATTTACAGTGCAAAATATCATAGCACGTAAGGTGAAATTCATCTGGCTATGTGCATCAAACACCGACACACCTTCATCCCACAACAATCTTAAATCTTCAATTAGTGGGGCTAGGTAAACATCTATGTCACTTCCCGGTTATTTAGGCCCTGATATTAACAAAGATAACATGATATACTTGCGTTTCATACATAACTAGGGGGAAAGATTGTAAATCTTCAAAAGAACTGGCCAAGTGCTATGTCGACTACTTATGTTACCGTGCGAGTTCATCCCATCAGTACATAGTCCAAGCCTAAGATTCCTATCTTCGCCCCCAAATTCAGGAAACAGCCTATTAATGTTCCTCCATTAAGGAGAATCGGCCACATGTCTTAGTTTTCCATCTACTTTCATCCCATTAGTATGCCACCGCATGTTCTTCGCATCCTTTGCATTGACAAACAAATATTTAAATCTTGGTATTACGGGTAGGTACCATAACACATTTGTCAGAGGACTTTTCTTATCCTCATAATTATCGTTCATGTTCTTTCGCTTGTACCGTGATGGCCCACACTTCGGACACAGATACAAGTCCTTGTACTCATTTCGATACAGTATACAATCATTTGGACATGCATGTATCCTGTTGATCTCCATACCCATCGGACACAACAATTTCTTTGCCTCGTAGATTGAACTAGGAAGCTCATTATCCTCCAGAAGCATCTCTCGTAAAAGTTCCAATAATGCTGTGAAACTCTTATCACATCACCTATTGTTTGCTTTCAAGTTATACAATTTCAACACAACAGACAATTTTGTGAATTTATTACAGCCAGGAAACAAAGGCTTCTTAGAATCATTGAACAATCTATCAAATACATGAGGCTTTTCAATGAATTCCCCTTGTATATCACGCATCATTTGGTGTATCATATCATTCTCGTCATTTTCCACATCATTCTTACCAATATTGCTCGAATTATTCTGCTTCTAATCACCATCATCCTCACCAGTGCTCGTCTTAGGAAGCATACCCTCACCATGCCATATCCATCGTGTATGACTTTACTTAAACCCACGACGAATTTAATGGCTCTTCACTTGCTCAAAACTACGAAAATTTCTCAGATTCTTACAATCACAACAAGGGCAGAAAATCATTGTTTCACCTTTCTCTCTCATGTGTTCCTCTGCACATTTCATAAGCTCTTCAATCCCTTTTACATATTCATGTGTATTACGTTTGCCAAAATCACCATAAATTCTAATTTTTGTTTTTTACTTACAAGATCCTACAAAAATTTCGGAAAAATCTCCCATATAAATTGGACTTAACCAACCTGTAGGAGAAATCAAAATATCACAATAAAACCAAAACTTTCAACATCGACATATTCAAAACTCAAACAAAACTCCAATCAAACTTCAACATCATCAACTACTCCAAAATTAATCCAAAATTCATTTCCCAATTCCTAAAACATCAAGCTAAGATTTCATAACTTAACTCCAATAATTCAAATATTGCAATATATCCATCTACTAAGATTTCATAAATTAACATTCTACAATTTCAATAAAAACTCCAATAATGAAAAAATTGCAATGTATTCCTCTACTAGTTAACTTAAAATCAACAATTTCAAACTAATATTCACACTAAACTAATAAATAATAAATTCAAACCAATTAACATATAAAATCACAAATCAACCACAAACTAACAAAATCAATTAACTAATTGAAAATGTGAATATAACACACACACACACACACACACACACACACACTAGTAGTGGTGGAGAAGGTTAGAAATATTACCTTGGTGGTGGTGGTGGTGGCAGCGGCGGGTTGGAGGCCGAGGGCGGTGGGCGGAATGTGTGAAGAGAAATGAGAGTGTATAGACGTCTTCGTATATGTGTGGAGAGAAATTAGACCGCGTGCGGGAATCGGTATAAATTAACCTTTAGGCATCGGTTCTTACACAAGAATCGACACCTAAAGGTATTGATGTCGGTTCTATAAAAACCAATGCCTAAACTTTGGTTTTAGGCATCAGTTCAAAATCGACGCCTTTTCCTAAATTTTATTTACAAAATTTCCACCGCATTTTTAATAGGCGTCGATTTTTTCAAAAAGTGACGCAATTTTGTAATTTTTTAAAGATTATTCTGTACTGGTGTCAAAATTAGATAGCCCTTTGTAAGGACCATGTGAAGAAATGAATAATGGAAGGACATGTATGTCCTTGTAATAAATAATAGAGGGACATGTGTGTCCTTGTGTGTCCTGTGACATTATGAAAAGTTTCAAATTATTGTATCAATTATGTAAGCAATGATGTAAGATGTTGTATAGTAGTATCTCGTGAGGTTGTAAAAATATAAGCCTTCTGGTTAGGAAAAGGTAGAGATCATTTGAGCACTCAACCTGTGAGAAAGTCAAAGAAATCCTCCGTCTTTGAAAAAATTCTCATACCAAAGTCTTGTACCAATCCTCTATGAATCAATAAAATTCCAATCGTTTTATAAAAAGATATGAGTTTTTAAGTTTCTTTCTTCCAAATCCTATTTCCTAAAGAAGGTATATTATTAATAAAACTCCCTACACTTTGTCCAAAATATTTTCCAGCAAGATATTGTATAGTGAAGGCATGGATTCAGGTGAGGCTAATTACTCATAAAGGCAGGAGGCCATTAAAGGGAATGATAGCAGAAACGTGTGAGCTCGAAGGTCACTAATATCAGAAGGAAAATTCAAAGGTACAAAGAATAAGAAAAGAAATTAGTATTCTTAATATATCTGTCTTTATGGAATTAGGAGGAGAAAGAACTGTTAAAACAAGTTATCATGAGAGAATTTAGAATTATTAAGTTTAATTATCAAAACAGTCCTTATAAGGATCAAT
Source organism: Ligustrum vulgare (assembly GCA_963555705.1). Classification (NCBI taxonomy): domain Eukaryota; kingdom Viridiplantae; phylum Streptophyta; class Magnoliopsida; order Lamiales; family Oleaceae; genus Ligustrum; species Ligustrum vulgare. The sequence continues at coordinate 51,495,108 of OY743174.1, forward strand.
ATCATAGCATAATTGAACCTTTATTCATGCATAAACAATTTTCTAGACTCAATAATGAAATAAAAAAATTATATCATGTCTATATGCCATGTTTGTTAGCTATTTTTCCTAAATTAAAAGAATTATTAGGAATAGAAATTACAAAATCAATCATTTACTTTTGGCTTGATAGTGATAATATTGAAATAAATAATGAATTATATTTAGGGTATGTGTTTAGTAGTGATAATGATTATGATCCTATAATAGATTATGACAGTGATGGAAGAGACGAATCATTCTTTACCAGTTTTTGAAAATTTTAACATCTTGAATGAAGAAAATTACATCATAAGAAAACACACATATAAGAGAGGTCTATATAAAGTTAAAAAGAATATTAAAAATAAAAAAGGAATTGAATATGGAAATGAAATTGATAAAATAGGATATCAAGAGCAACTTTATGCATTACAAGAGATATTAAAAAGTTTTAAAGAAAATTTGATAGAAAATTTTGTTAAAGGTACTATAAGATCTATATTAATACAAGATATTCAAGATATAATTGATAAATTAGAAAAAAGAAAAATAATTTCAAAATATACTATATCATTTGAACCAAGCATAGATATCATGGCTAAAATAGATATTATCAATTCACAAACACTGATAGAATTTGGAAATTTAATTGAAACTTTATAAATTATTTACCTCCTTGTTTATAAAACCTGGATATACTATTGAAGGATTAGACAATTTGTTAGGAAAAAAATGGAAAAAATAGATAACATTATATCTCAATCAATAGATATGGATGAATCATTTGAACAATTTTATATACTTTTAGAAAACCATGATCAATATATTATAGATTATTCTGATGTATTACAGCTTAAAATAGATTTAGAAAATAAAATTATAACAAATACAATCCAAACCTAATGCCAGGATATACAATCGAAAGACTAGATAACCTTTTAGAAAAACTAAAAGATAAAATGGAAGATATTAAATATCAAATGGAAAATGAAAACATATCTTCTGAAGAATATAATAGACTTTTAGAAAGATATGAACAATATATTGCAGATTATTGTATTTTACTAGATCAAAGAATGGACTTATACCAAAAAAATTTGTATAATAATTTATCAACTTGACAATTTATGAATACTTCGCAAGTATTAACTTCTAATAACTGTGATTATAAACTATATTTAGAAAACAAAGAAATTTCATTTTTAATAGCTATTGTTGAAAAATCTAAAAATATACATTCTGTTGGACAATTTAAAATAAAAGAGATATACGAAGATATTAACTATGCTATCATAAATATAATAGAATTTAATTCTATTGAAAAAACAAGAAATATAAATACAGTTCATAAAATTATAGAAGAATACGAAGATATAGAAGAAGAAGTTTCAGAAGGAATAACGTTATGATATATAACTAAAAAAAATCATCCTAAATCTTTTGAAAAATTATCACGATATAGAACATTTTTAGAAGAACTTAAAAGATTAAAAAATATAAATATAACCAGAAGCTGTGAATTGAATCAACCTAACTAAGTTTGGGGTATATCTTGCAAAATAAACAATCCTTTTCATCAAGTATAATTTTGAAATTTCAACAGAAAGATCTATTTTACTCAAGTTATTGTTTATCAAACACATTTAACTAAAAACCCCAATTAAAAACTAGTATGGTCTTTTTTTGACCTTTACACAAGTTACATATTTTTTCAAGTAAATGTCGATAATTATTTAACAATAAGGAACAACATGTACCCTAAGAGCATCTCCAACCCATTTACTCCATTTTGGAGTAAAATTGAACTAAAATAGTGTAATTTTGCACTATCCAGCAAAGTCATCTCCAACCCAGAACTCTAAATTTTACACTAAATGAATAGTAAACTTTATATTCTCTTCGAGCTGAAACTGAGTCGAAAAAAGTAGCCGTTGCAAAATTTCATGAGGAGAATAAAATTTTACTGAAACACTTAGACTCCATACCAGATCCAAACCTACGTGAGTTTATTCGAAGCGAGCAACTGCGAATTATGGAAAAGAGATCTCAGTAAAGAAGTAAGGAATTTCAAAATAGCTCAACTCCTTTCAGTCAATATTTTGATGGTCTAGGAGGATCTGGAAATGACTTACCAGATTATTAGATTCTCGTAATTTACTTGTCGTATTTTATCATGTCATGTTTAGTTATTGTCTCGTAATTTTATGTTCATCAAGTATGTAACTTTTAATTTTTAATCATGGGCAATTTTATTTTAATATTATCATTAGTTGTTATTTATATTAGATTAAATTCATTCATTATGTTAATAAAAATAATAACAAATAACAAAGAATATAAATAAATTTTAACCAAACAAAATATTAATAAAAAAATGATCCATGGACATAGATGGAAGAAACAATTTTAATGTACAAAATTAAGGAAAAATTGGAAAAAAATTAACTGCAAATTGGAACTCTATTTCAACAGTGGGACACCATATATGGCGTCCCACTGTTCACCACTGCAATTTGGAGATGGAAATACCGCTCGGTCGGAAATCAGAATTCACTTCAATTTGGTGATGAACTCCAAAATGCCGCTCGGTTGGAGATGCCCTAAAGGCTAAATATTAGGAAAAAAACAAACGCCTATAATTATTTAAAATGTCAGTTGTTGATCATTCATTCACTTGAGAGCCTTGAATTCCCTCGAATGAGTCTAGCTATTATCAATTTGTTCGTCTTTAGTACTTCTTTGAACTATAAATAAAAATGTGTGCGCGTAACATGACTATTTGATAGTATTTTGACATAAAAATAGTAAACCAAGTAATTTAATTATCGCAAAGCACAGCAGAGCGAGAGAATTGTCTAATACGTTAATATAACTAGAGTAACATGAACACTAAAATATAAGTCATCACTTTCCATTTGAAATGAAATAAGCAATATTAAAAAAAAACTTAAATAATTTAGCATTAAGTACCTGAAGCCCATCAAATGGGTCTGGATTCACGTAATGACAACTGGTTCGAGTTAGAGGTCGGGGGTGTGGAGTTACGTCCACCTCAGCATCAACATTTAGGCCCAAGCGCTGGAGGATAGCATCGTATTTACTCTGCATACTATGGTACGCACTTTGCATACTGTCGAATTTACTTTGCATCTCCGACATGGTTTGATGCCTGACCTTCTCGGTAATTCTATCCTCCATCTCGTGCCTGATTATCTCCTTAATGTCATCTACTGAAACAACCCCACACGATCGTCTGAGGTAATCGTCCGGCTTGCCGTAAACATCCCTCGTGGTGACATACACGCCATACCCCCTCACCCTACCAGGATGATCCTCCTTCTCAAGGGCTTCACTTAAAATATCATGTTGCCTACTTGCCACAAATGTCCCCTGTGTGGCCTGCTCAGCTTTTTCTACCTGTTTAAAAAAAAACTGAAAACTAAATACAAGTATTAAAGTAAATTTGAATTGAAAATATGAAAAACCGGGAAGATATACTTACAATTTTGTCAAACACCCCTCTAGTTTTCTCGTTGGGGAGTAGTAAGTTCCATCTTCTTTCTTTTTTGATCTAGCTCGAACCCAATCTAAACTGCGATCCTCGCTTATAATTGAGGAGCTAATCATGTCACATGAAGTGCTAGAAGATAATGGGTCGCTTACTAGCCATTGTGGCTTCATCCCCACATAACCTGCTGAGCCCAAATAATGGGGATGCTCATTTCGCATTTGACTATCTCTAGCCTTCTTACTTTTCTCCTGAATAAAATAATATATTTTTAGTTTTTCAACTCAATAAATCATATGCGTACATTTCAATATACCTTAAATTGCTCCGTTTGTCGTTCTTTCTTGAACAACTCCCATTGCTCTTCAGATAAGAAATCATAAAGCTGCGTAGGGGATTTATATTTTGGGTGGTCATGTGTAATGTACTTATGAACCAGCCTTGTCTTAAAATCTTTCCATCGCATCCCCGCAACTTTCAAAACACTTGATTTCAGACGACGGTCATTGGGGATGTTGAACTCCCTCTGAAAGATAAGGATAATATGCGATGTTATAAAAAATATTACGATTAATGTTCAATTCAATATGTATAAAGTGATAGTACCTTGATTTCTTCCCACATCATATCCTTAAGGCCTTGATCCACTTTGTGCCAATCACTGATGTTTATGTCAACGTGAATACGGACCAGAGACCCTATAAAAGCTTTGAAATTATTCTTTCCTGGTCCGATCGGCCTATTTTTTTCATCTAACTCAATAACATTGATTTCTTGCCCTGCCTTCTTAATTTTCTTACACATAGTCGGCCCTCTTGTCCTTTTTGTTTGGGCAGTACTATGATCGTCTGAAGAACTTGAAGACTCCGCCATTATATTGAAACAATATAACTCGTACCTGCACATATGACAATCAATATTTATGTTAGAAATATATATATCAAATTATTGTTATCAAGATCACAAATAATATTAACAATGTATAGCGCATATATAAAGAATACAAGAAAGTTTAATAGTTGGAATCAAATAAGATAATTTACGCCTACCATACATCCAACCCCGATCCATATCTAACGACCTATATGTGAAGATATAATTAAAAAGATTAAAAGTTTACAAAGATGATTGTATTTTATATAGTTATTTTTTTTTAATATGATCAATTTTGTATGAGTGACAGTCACCTTAAATTATAATTTTCATTTTTTATTTGTAAAATTTTATGAAAATTTCGGCAGAGTCTTCTCTGTAAATTGGACTTAACCAACCTATAGGGGGAATGAAAATACTACAATAAAACCAAATTATTCACCATCGACATATTCAAAACTCAAACGCAACTCCAATCAAACTTCAACATCATCTACTACTCCAACATTAATCCAAAATCAATTCTCAACTTTTAAAAATCAAACTAAGATTGCATAACTTAACTCCAATAATTCAAATATTATTGTATATCAATCTACTAACTTCAAATCAATAATATATATTCAAACAAACCAATTAACTTGATAAATAATAAATCAATTATATATATATATACACACACACAAAGATATACATACACATACACACATAGATATATATTTATATATATATATACACACACACACACACACACACACACACACACACACATTTATACAAAAACTAAGTAGGGGTAGAGATTTAAGGTCACCTTGGCGGCGACGGGCGGTGGCGACGACGGGCGGGCGAGCGGGCGGTGGAAGCTTGGGCGTGGAGAGAGTGGAGAGAGTTTCGTGTGTGAAGTGTATGTGTGTTAAGTTCCGCGGATACAATTGAAAAGGGCGTGGATCCGAAGCCCTTTGGGCGTCGGTTCAAGAGGAACCGACGCTCAAAACCCGGTTTTGGGGGTCGGTTCCTCTTGAACCGACGCCCAAACCCGGTTTTGGGCGTCGGTTCTGGAAGAACCGACGCCTTTACTTAAAATTTATTTACAAAATTGCCACCGCGTTTTCAATTGGCGTCGGTTGTTACATAAAACGACGCGTATTCCCCATTTTTTATGCGCGATTTTGTACTAGTGACATCGTCTTTTATATTTAAGGAGATGTCTTCACGTCTCTCTTTGCAGTTTCTCTATTCTATTATTTTCTATTGAAAAAATGACACTTCTATACTTTATTTTTTGGTTTATCCATTCTATCTCTTAAGGGTGTGTTTGATCGTTGATTTTTTTTTTTTTTTTTAAAATCTGATGGAACAAATACATCATCATTTACGTTTAGGGTGAGCTCTTGATGTCTCTTTGCAGCTTCTCTATCCTATTACTTCTTACTAAAAAAATAGATACTTATAGACTACATTTTTTGTTTGTTATCTCAAATAATTTATTCTATTCAATAATTTCCTACTTTCCAATCTAAGGTTGATTCTTTAATTCCAATAACTGTTGATTCTCTACAAGTGAATTATAGGTCGATTCTTTGTTTCCCTTTCCTCTATATTTCATTTTGGGCATTGAATATTTGATGTGGGTGTTTCCCTTGTTCTGGTGACTACTTTTCAGTGTGTAAGTGCATTTTTTAAAGGAATTTGAGAAAGTACGATTGTGCATTTTTTTCTTCTTTTTTGTTTACAAAATTAGTTTTTTCTATAAATCCATTTGATGTAATTTTGGAAATCTTCATCAAACTAAATAAATTACATTAGTGTATCATTTTAAAATGATACATTTATCCTCAAATGTTCCTTTTATGTTTGTGAAAGTGCTGATTGCCCTGTTTTTAAAAGCTTTATAGTTTGATTGCCTCAACCTACAACTTCATACCATTTTGAAAACTTTCAATCTTACATGGATATATACAAGAATAAATCAGTAAGTAGTTAAATTTATAACTACATTAACCTCCTATCTTTTATTATTATTATTATTATTATTATTATTATTATTATTATTATTAGAGATAAGTGTATTTTATAAACTTATTTCTAACATAAAAGTAGGATTTTAGTTGTTTGTTTAAGAATATTTGCTATTTATTTCATTAGTATTTGTTTATATTTCAGGAATAACCCCAAAGTCAAGAAAATAATGGAATTGAAGCTAAAATCATGCAATTGAATGATAAAAATGTCAAAGTATGAAAATCAAGAGTTGATGAAGTAAATGAAAGGGCCAATTGGAAGAAAAATTGAAGAAGAAATCAAAAGTTTTGAGGCTAAATTGCAGCAATCGAAAGTTGGAGGACCTGAGATGCAAATAAACCATGAGAGCCAACTCATAGCACTTCAAAAGATAAAAAAATTGCACTATTTCCGGATAACCATACGATCACATGGAATTATAAAGACACGATGGCATGGTCTAGACAAAAATGGTCAAAATGTTTTCAAGAAGCCTGTTCAATCGCATTGTTATTTTCTGGGCTGACTGTTGGGCTTTTTGCTCGATTTTCAGAATTCATCTCCTCCAAGTAACCTAAGTTTCGACCCAACCTATAAATACTAGACCTTAGGCATGTTTTTGAGAGTTTCCAACTTGTGAAATTTATGCCAAAACGTTGACGAATTGTTGAGGAATCTATGCAACGACAAGAACAAAATTGAAGATCAAGGATCAAGAAGATAAACATGGTGATTTTTTTTTTCATTTTTTTGTGATTTATATTCAATCATGTATCTAGGCTAGGTTTTTAGTGTTAGGATTGTGACACTTCAACAAAAATGGGCTTTTGCAACATTTAAATGACAACATCTTCTAATGTAATGTTGCTAAAAGTGGTCTACCACAACATTTTGTAATTGAATGTTGCATTTGATATGAATATTTGAGATTTATCCCTTTTTGCAACATTTTAAAATTGTTGCGATAAGTTGAAATTTTTGCAACACTCAAATTAAGTTTTGGCAACGTTTAAAAAACGTTGCAATAGATAGCCTATTGCAACGTTTAAAAAATGTTGCAATATCTATTGCAAGTTTAAAAAACATTGCAATAGCCACTAAGGACCGGTGACCCAGCCCATTTAAACCTATCCCAGCCCATTTAAACCCAGTGTTTAAACCTGATTTCTGAACCATAGCTCGACCATTCCTTCCAAAGACGATTCTCGACCATTCTTGCAAAGACGAAGCTCCGCAACTCAGTAGCACCCTGGCCTGAACGATGAACTCCCATCCCACTCCGGCCACTCCACCACACACACTTGTCACTCATACACAACACTCTCAACGACAACTTCCAACTCCCAAGTCTCATCCCACTCCGAGTTCTGCTTTCTGTGGTTTGCAATCCGTGTTACTACCATTGCCGTGACTGCCGATTGGAGCCTCAACTCTCAAGTCTGGTTGCCTGAATCGGAGATAGGTAAATAAATGGATTTTTTTTCGTCCTTGTATCTGGTCGTAGAGTACTATTTGTGTTGGGGATGCTCATTTTGGAATCTGGGATAATTAAACAATTTCTTTATGTATATGATTGATTTTTGAATATCAATGTGTGTTTGTGTTTGTTAGTGTGGTAGCCTCTTCAAGCAGCCGGCTTGGGCTTAAGGTTTTGGCCAGGATTTCGATGGTGTCGTTACCCATTATTTTTCTTGGCCTTTTTTTGGTGCTTTATGGGAAAAATATTGTCATCCCAGTTACTCTGTTCTTAAATATCGCAGGAGATTCTAATGTGAAATTAATTTCTAAGCATATGTTTGGCAATTGTTTATAAACAGTGGTGTTTATAAACTGAAAAAAATAATGGTGAACAAGTTAGTAGTAATTGTTGGTCTCACGAAATATGTGGATAAAGAATTTTTGGATTTTAGCATCTTTATAAACACTTGCTAAACATATCTAAGATACCACGTGAAAGAGGAAGATATGCAATTTTTTTTTACATTTTAAACACTACTTGCAGTATTCCTGAAGCATAAGTCATTGACATCTATGACTTCAGTATAATTTCCATAATCATCTACATTATATTATTTTGTTGTTGAAGTTCATTCATTGTAATTATCATGGTTTGCTTTTATAAAATGGGTGATTCATGGCTCCTCTTTTACTTGGTTTTTTTAGTAAAGTCTTTTATTCTAATATGGAGGATAAGTGGCCTAGTTTATGGTCCAAAATTTGCGTAGTACTAGTTTTAGCATTTCTTGAAGCCTATACAAATTCATTCACTGCCTTGAATTCATTGTTAGAGAGAAACATGACAAAGTTTACAGGAAGTTTCGTATTCACTCAAACACTTTGTTTTCGAGAATTTTGCTTAACCTTCCCATGTATCAACCTTAGAATACTATAGTCTGCATAACAAAATCATTTCCATAAGGTGTTACGGTCAATAAGGTTGTTCTCTGCTAGTTCTTAAGTTTGCTTAAATGGTTTTGTCTCAAATTGCAGGTTGTTATTGAAGATGTTCCATTAAAACAGAAAATATTTAGTGAAATTGAGAAGGCATGCCCTCCACGCTGTATTTTAGCTTCCAACACGTCAACTATTGATCTCAATATAATAGTAGAAAAGACCAGATCTCAAGATCGGATAGTGGGTGCACATTTCCAGGTTATACAACTTTTCTTGGATGAATTTAGAATTCAATTTTATAATTTGTCATTAGCTGGTGGAAAAAGGTTTATAAATAGAAAGCTCATTTGCTTGTATTGCCTTGTCTAAAAATGATTCTTACGTCATATCTGCATCGGGTGGGAAGGTCTCCTTGTTCAACATGATGACCTTTAAGGTTTATTAGCATCTTTGCTCGAGACTGTTTGAAAATTCTCTTTTCACTGTGATCCCTTGATGACCATGCAACATGTTGGTGCATGCTTTTTAAGATAACTAAATGGAATACATATATTCTGAATAGGTCATGACGACTTTCATGCCACCGCCCCCTGCTGCCACCTATCTTGCTTTCCATCCTCAGGATAACAATATTATTGCTATTGGAATGGAGGACTCGACTATACAAATATACAACGTGCGGGTTGATGAGGTAAACGTCCTTTGTCTTTGTTTAATACAGGATTGTGTTCAAATTGACAGTATCATGCTGCTATTTGGATACTTAGTAAAGGAATCCGAATCTTGTATTATCAAAACTAAGAGAACCATTTCTTCTTTTTAACACGAGTCTTAGTCACATATAAATCCTTGCTCAGGAGAATTTTAGTTTTTATTTCACTGGTTACATCTTACGGTTGAAGTAAGGAACAGAAGAAGCTGCGAAGTAAGAAACAGAAGATGCTGCTCAAGTCTATTTTAACTGAGGAAGCTGCGCGTGCTTCAGATTAGAATTGCATCACTTTCACATGTATTTTCCCTTTTTTATTCTCTATAGCAGTGTTATTGCTTCCAGTCTGTTTTTTTTTTTAAAAATAATTTTTATAAATCAATTTTTCTCACTTTTTAGTTTAATATTTATTTTAATTTTCAAACCAAAATCCTCAAAATTCAAGTTTTCATAGTTCCGGTTAAGGAATAGTAGTCTAAAATATAATTTTCACAATCTCTATAAGAATGATATTCGGACTTAAAATCTACTTAAAATAAAGATTAAACAAAAAAGTGAGAAAATTTTATTTATAAAAATTATAAAAAAATATACGCATAGAATTATGAATCCATTTTAACTAAATCATCCATATTTTGACCAAATCATTTAAATACAATTCATGAATTTTGGAAATTTTCGTGTTCCTAAAGTTATTTAAGTCCTCTTTCGAGCGATGCAAAAAAGCCTTTTCCTACGTGCAAATTGACCATATTTCTATGAAAATTAAAACATATAGAAAAACAATAAAAGATTAATGAACACTTTTAAGGATAATACAAATATAGGAGTATATTTCTATCCCATATCGAACTTTGTGATAATTAAATCATATCTAATGACTCCCTACTCTTCCGAACATAAGAAAACATCAGGACAATCATACAAAAGTTGGCCAAACAATTGTATAATAATAAAAGCACTATTTAAATGCTCAAACCCATAAATTGCGTAAATTAAACGATAAATCAAAACATGGAATTAAATAGTTAAAATTTCATCACAATCCTAACTCTAAAAATCTAGCCTAGATACATGATTGAATATAAATCATAAGAAAAATGAAAAAAAGTCACCCCGTTCATCTTCTTGATCCTTGATCTTCAATTTTGTTCTTGACATTGCATGAATTCTTCAACAATTCCTCAACGTTTTGGCATGAATTTCATAAGTTGGGAACCCCTCAAAAGTGCCTAAGGTCTGGCATTTATAGGTTGGGTCAAGTTACTTGGAAAAGAAGAATTTTGACCATCGGGCAAAAAATCCAACAGTCGGCCCAGAAAATAACCATGCGATCATGGTACAAATCCATGCGAACGCGCAGGCTTTCGGAAAACATATTGACCATTTTTGTTCAGATCATGCCATCGCCCAGCTATAATTCCATGCGATCGCATGGTTATCCGATAGAGTGCAATTTTTTATCTTTTGAAGTGCTATCTGTTGGTCCTCATGGTTTATTTGCATCTTAGGTCCTCCAACTTTCGATTGCTACAATTTAGCCCCAAAACTTCTGATTTCTTCTAAATTTGATTTCTTCTTCAAATTTTCTTCCAATTGGCCCTTTCATTAACTTCATCAATTCTTGATATTCATACTTTGACATTTTTATTATCCAATTACTTGATTTTAACTTCAATTCCATTATTTTCTCGATTTTGGAGTTATTCCTGAAATATAAACAAATAGTAACGAAATAATAGCAAATATTCTTAAACAAACAACTAAAATCCTACTTTTAGGATAGAAATAAGTGTATAAAATACACTTATCAATAGTGTGAAAAGTTTTGATTTTTGATTTTTTTTTTCTTGATGGATGTGTGGTTTAAAAATGTTTGAAAAGTAAAAAATTATTGGCTTGACTAAGAAATAATGATTGAGTTTGAAAAATTGTGGTAAGTTTTACCAAACAAGCTCTTATTATTATTATTATAATCATCCTCAATAGATTCTACATTTAATACAAATAAATCCAATACTATTACATACAATATATAGATCAATACACGTGCATGGCACGTGCCCTCACTAGTCTAATAAAAAGAGTGGAGTTATGCTTCTAATTCAATACAGCCTTAGAAATGTGCTTAATTATATTCCTTTGATTTTTCCTGTTGGTCATTTGTTTCTGGCGCAAGTTTAGCAAAATGGAAGTCTCGAGTCATGGAAGGCCAATAAATTCTTGCCAAAATACTAATTTGACAAATAGCTTATAGTGTGTTCCTTAACGTAATCATTACTATTTATAAATCAATTTATAAATAACACAATTTTTTAAACAACTTTTTAATCAACAAAATTTTCTCTCTCCACATTTCAACTACACATCTTACTTTTTAAATAGTAAAAAAACCGTTTATAAACTGTTACATTCCCGTCCTAGATGTTAGCAGTCTCGTACATTTTGTCTAGCTATTTATGAAATTTTGTCCATGTTTCGTTTTGCTAAAAAAATAATATATGTGTGTGTGTATCCCATCAAATTTATATGTGATTAAAATTAAATTAATTGTTAACTATGAAAGACACGATTTGTTTCTGGAATTTAGGCAAAATGGAAGTCTTGAGTCATGGAAGACCAAGACAATAAATTCCAGCCAAAATACTAATTTGTCAAATGGCTTAAATTTCCAGACCGTGAGGTTAGCAGCCTCGTATATCTTGTCTATTTATAAAAACTTAGTCCATGTTTCGTTTCGTTTTGCCATTTTTTTTTTTGGGTGCATTTTGATATAAATTGATTAAAATATATAATTGAAAGGTTGACAAAAGTTGTGAATCTCATCAAATATATATACGTGATTTGTTTTTGGCACAAGTTCAGGCAAAATGGAAGTCTCACGGGCATCACTGTTAATATGTGTTTGTCTAAATTATGATAATGAATTTTCATTTTCTGATCTCAGTTAAAAAACATGTGATCTTGATGTTTGTATTATAAATTGTTAGACAATTTTTTTGGTGATTTTGTGACTTGTACGTTTGGGTTATTTTTTTATGTACGCTCAGTATTCATTTTCAGATTTGAGTAATTCGATCTTATTTTTAGCTTTATACACTAGATTTGTTGCCAATCCTTAAGCTAAGCTACAGTTGTTAAAATCTCAAGAAATGCTAACTGTAGCTATTTGCATGGTTATCAAACATTAAGTACCCTGGGATTTTAGCACGAAGCTCATAGTAAAGCTCCTGATTTATCAAAATTAAGTATGCAATATATTGAAGAGCATGACACTGTGCTTTGGGTTCCCATTTTCAATATCTTTTTCATCATCCTTATAAGATGACATTGTGCATCCAATGTTACAAGATTTGCTAGATATAGATGCTGCCAAGGGTGCAGATTTTTCTAATGTGGATGTTGTATTCTGTTGTTTGCCTTTGGAACTGCTCAGGTTTACTTGCGTTAGTTACGCTTTAAATGATATGAATTTAGTGTAGTGCTCATATTTGTTCTTTGTGCAAATATGAATGGCTCTCTTTGTATGTTATCATTTCTTAGGGTAGGTGGGTCCAGTGGCGGATCTAGGCCGTGGCGAGGTGGTGCGGCCACGCTAGCTGGATTCCGACCAACCCCTTTTTTTTTTTTTTTTTCCCTTGAATCTCATTTTCTCATGGATCAGCAACCCAGTTGAAAAAAGGAAGGAAAGGAGGGTAAGATTTAGGAAGGAGAAGGAGGAATCGGAGAAGAGTGAGGATTGTAGTGATGAAGAGAAATCTGAAAATCATAAGAAGAAACACAAGAAAAATGGCAGCTAAATAATAAGGAAAAAGAAAGGGATGGAATGGAGGAGGAAGGAGAAGAGACTCGGCTGTGATGAAGAGGGATCTGGACTCAATTAAAATAAAATGGGTTTTTGGCAATAGGCCCAATTCCATATATAGCTAATCCAATTAACAGAAGTTTCCAAATCGAATTTTGTTCTTTTTATTTATTTATTTAGATTGTGATAATTTTTGGAGTTTCTATTGACTTTTTATAGGAAAAATAGGTGGGCTTTTTTGAGAATGGATTTATGTTGTTGGATTAATTAGACTCTACATCCCTAAATAGTAGATTCCACAATTCATGAGGTCAATAAAATAATTCACTCTCTTCTAGAATCTGGTGTTTTTCTAAATTTTGGGAGTGAAATTCTGTAATATTATGAATATTTTAAAATTACATATTTTTCAATTACTCTCAATTACAATTAGGTAGTTTCATAGATTTCTCATTTATGTTTTAGTTGCAAATTGCAGTCTTTAGAAAATTGTCATTTAACTAGTAGGAAATTATTTGTTTGTTATAAACAAAGAATTATTTTTTAAAAATTGATTTCGTGTACATATACTAGTGCTCAACATATTACACGATAACTACGTTTTATTGTTGATTGAAGGATTTTTAATATTATTTTACTTAATAATGATTCACAATCTCGTCATCACGGCCGTTGATCCATTGATAATCGTTGGCCAACGGTCAACTACAGCTCTAGTTGGACTAGATTCCTGGATCCGCCACTGGGTGGGTCATTTTCTGGGCATTTTTTGTTTATGGGTTTAAAGATTTTTCGAAAATTTCCTTGGAGCTATTTGATTTTGATCCCATCTATCTTTGGGGAAGTACTATTTAGTTTGTATTTGTTACACCCTAACAGTCAAATGGAAATCGTTACTCGATTCATCGATATGCTAATCTGAATCTTTGTGAAACATTTGTTTTCACCTATATTTGGATCTTGCTGCGTGTATTGTACTAATGAAGACTATGCAACTTTGCATTACCTTTTGCCCTCTTAGTGTACCTGTATCCAACTGAGAGTTAATTACTGTTTGATTTGATTTCATTTATTTGCAGGAATAGGCCTTGGAACCAATCATCATTGGCTTACTTCAGTCAGAGGATCCAACTCTACAGGAGCATGGAATTGCAACTTTGATCACCCTTTCTGTATCATCTGTGAACAACCCAACATTAGTGCATCAGTGTCATCCCTCTTCTTGTCAAAACTTTGTGACATCGGAGCTCACAAGCTAAAATCTGATGCTATAATGGCCCTTTACAATCTATCAACACAACCAGAAAATGTTAGCCTAATTCTTCCAGCAGAATCAATTCCTCCCTTAGTTGATTTGCTTAAATCCTGTAAGAAGTCTTCAAAAACAGCGAAAAGATGTACTGGTTTAATAGAATTCTTAGTGAGTTTTGATGAGGGAAGAACTCTACTCACATCTGAAGATGGGGGAATACTTGCAGTAGTAGAAGTGCTTCAAAGTGGGTCACTTCAATACTGGGAGTAGGGGTGGGCGTTTGTCTGTTCGGTTCGGTTATTGAAGGAATCGAAACAAAATCGAAACTCTCGGTTCGGTTCCTTTAATAACAAGAACCGAACAATTTCGGTTTCGGTTCGATTATCGATTATTTTTCGATTTTTGTCCGGTTCCTATTTAAAAAACTAAATTTGATGTAAATACAAAAAATATCTAATTATTTGCAAAAAACAGCGGTAAATAGAGCATTCAAAACATATTAATAAAACTTGTTAAACTTAAGCTCCAAATTGAAAGAAAAGAAACAATTAAATTAAGAGTGAATGGTAGTAAATGTCATATTTCACGAGTTTGTACGTTACCAACTCCTCCTACATGAAAAAATTAAGCGTGAATGGTACTAAACATTATCTAAAATATTAGTGAACTAAAATGTTAAGATACATACCATTCGATCGTGTTCGGTTATTTTTCGATTCTTTTGTTAAAAAAATCAACAATTATCATGCAAAGCAATATAGAAAGTGTCATGTGAGCTTAATTTAAATTAAGAATATTCGGTTCTCTGTTCGGTTTTCGATTTTCAAATAGGAACTGATCGGTTTTCGGTTTTCGATTCAGTTCTCCCGGTTTCGATTTTTTTGTCCACCCCTAACTGAAAGCATGCTGTCTTTTGACATTGTGTGAGAGTGATCGTTGCAAGTGTTGGATATTGGTTAAGTATTGAAAACTGACTAAAGTGACTTCGTGTCGACTTCGACCAAATACTCAACCCTGACTCAATTCGTTTAGGCAAATCAGTTTGCCACTTCGCTGCTTCGGGGCGTACAAACGGGAAATTTAGACTTCTCTGCATGCATTAAAGGGCATATTTGGCATTTCGAAACCAATATTGAATGAATGAGAAATTACGGAAAATGACAAAAGTATGGTCAGAATTTTGCCCATGTGATCGCATGGTTATAAAACCATGCGATCACACGTTGACTGTTTTACTAAAAATTCTGTTACGCGTGAAGTCGTGCGATCGCATGGCTTATAACCGTGCGCTCGCACGGTGGTCCGAAGGAATGTGTCTTTTTGAAGAGTTGCAATGTTTGAAAGGGTTGCATGGATTGATCGGCACCACTTTGTCCACAACCTTTCATGCTCTATAAAAAGGACCATTGGGGTGTCCTGAAACCATACCAATGATATGCAATTTCACCATCACTCTCTTCTCTCTTCCTCAATCAAATTCTTGCATATTTGTTACATTATTTTGATTTTTTTTGTTCATTTCATCTTAGAGTACATAAGCCGAAATTCTATTTCGTTGTGCTTGTGATTTGGAGTGCTACAAACACAAGTTGAAGTCGTTGTATCTTGGGAGTATATTGCCATAAACAGTTGGCACCTTTGCGGGGCAAATTCGACTTAAGAACAAAGTGTTCCACACTTGCCTCGACTTTGTCCCTTTTTTCTTTTTTCTTGTTTTTCGTGTCTTTATTCCGTCTATTTGTGGGCACGGATTTCATATATAATATTCTATTTCTTTAGCGTCGCTATTTACAAAATATTTCAACAGCAAGTATCGAGAATGATTCTTAGAGAAGGTGTCATCCCGGGACTTCTTGAGGTCACAGTTCAAGGAATGCCCAAGTCTCAATCAAAAGCACAAACGCTTTTGCGATTGCTGAGAGACAATCCTAATTATCCACGGTCTGAGCTTCAATCCAATACACTCGAGAATATAGTGTGCAACATTATATCTCAGATTGATGGGGGAGGATCAAACTGGAAAAGCAAAGAAGATGCTAGCGGAGATGGTGCAAGTTAGAATGGAGCAGAGTTTAAAACATTTACAGTAACGAGCACTGGCATGCACTCCAGCTGATCTGCCTATTACTAATTGTGCTTCGGAGGTTTCATCGTAACGATCATGTTAACGAAAAAGGTGTAGCCCACACCTTAGGGCCCCTCACCTGCCTTGCCCTGGGCCTTAGAGAAGGAGGTAAATCGCATGATATGTCTTTAAGGATGCAGGGTGGGAGGCTTGCCTTTTAACTTCGCTTACCAAGGGTCTTGTCCTTTTTTCAGGATTCGAACCCTTACCATGTTAGCTGCAAGCTAGACCGGAGACTTTCCACCTCCCCCTTTCACTACTTGGAGATGTGCACTGGGGGTGAAATGATCATGGTAACGCATTGTACTGTGTGCTTGAGTTTTCCCTGCATTGGTTAGTGTGTGAGATCAAGACTATCAAGTTAGGGGGAGTAAGTGGATGTGTAAATGATGGGAGTAAGAGTAGCATTCCCCATCAAGTTATCTGTAGGGAAAAAAAAAAGAAGGAAAAAAGCACCGAAAAACATATAGCTCTAAATGCCAATCCAGGCCTTTGTTGTTGGTACGGGATGACTGGTAACTGTTAATAAACTGGAATTATTTTTTGGACTTGAAAATACACTACTTTTCCCGTTTTTTCAACTTCGTTTAATACTCTGTATTGGAAGTTGTTCGAGAAGTAAATGTTTTTTCTATACGCAATAGTGATTATCACGATGAAGATGCTGATTATTTTATTTTCTTGATAGTACGCTTGATGCCAAAATTGTAGTATATTTATTTATTTTTACTGTTTTGTTGGTATTTGCGTTCGTTGCTCACTTCATTTAAACCAATTTCTAAAAGCAGGGCGAGTCAGCTATGTGAGCAACGATAGGTGAACTCATTTAGATGTGACCAATATAAGGCTATAAATGTGACATAAAAAATTTTCTTCAAATGTTCTTGCAAATCCGCATGTTAATATACATGGAAATGCGTATGAATATGCTAGCCTGGTATAAAGCTACACTTGTTGAATTCAATTGTAATCTGGAAAAAGTACGTCCCAGAAGTCAGAAGATTTGAAGTATACATTAATCTTTACTATTTAAGTCCTATGGTTTGGTTGATAATTACATATTTTTAGGCTTGAATTTGATTATACATTTCTAATTTTATTTATGTGCTTCTTTGAATGTCAAAATTTTGGTCATCAACTTGCGAGTCTTGACTTATAGGAGTTTCAAAATTCTTCATGTAATAATAGCGTAGCATTTTACTTTGGAGTTTCAAAATTCTTCATGTAATAATAGCGTAGCATATTTATTGCTTTGGCCTAACTTCTTTGACATACTACGTTCAAGACATTAAGGTTCTAAGAAGTCAT
The DNA here is from genome assembly GCA_963555705.1 of Ligustrum vulgare. Classification (NCBI taxonomy): domain Eukaryota; kingdom Viridiplantae; phylum Streptophyta; class Magnoliopsida; order Lamiales; family Oleaceae; genus Ligustrum; species Ligustrum vulgare. The sequence goes on from OY743174.1 coordinate 51,513,104, forward strand.
AAACAAGCCATTCATTACTCTTGTAATTTTGCAAGTGCAGGGGTTTGGCACGCAATATTGAACATAATTGTTGCGTAGAAGTCATGAAATCCGAATTTATCATTTAATTATCCGAAATATAAACAATAAAATGAACGAAGAATTTATGTAGTTAAATACTTCACTTACGTTCGAGGAAGAGACAACAAGAAGTTAACAAAATGAGTTTTGGTACTTATCGTATTTGTCAAGATTTACGGATTAAACTCCATGTGACTACCACTGCAACTTAGGTCCAGATGACAAGCGTAAAGATGTTGATGAAAGGCCTAAGCTATACAAGGGGCGGTTGAGTTTGTGTATCTATTATCGCTTCGTTTCATCCTAATATAATTAAGAAATGAGTAACATTGTTCACTGCTTGTAAACATATTACTCGTTGTAAAGCCTAGCATATATGACCTTAATTGAATTTTATTGTAGTATTGAAGCTCTAAGTAATCAAGTGATAGATTTATTTACTTTGGACTTGTCAACACTACCACATACACAATTATGATCCGAACCCGTGCATCGCACGGGCCACACTAGCAACCATCGTCACCAAATAATTGGAAGGAGAGTGCGGGCATTTTGGAAAGGTAGTGTGGCGTAGATCACTGTGCCTTGGATGCACTAGAGTCCAGTGCAACAGTGTTATATACATATATATATATTCTATGAATCCTCTAAACTATTTATGAAAAAAACTAGATGATTACACAATGTTTATTATATATTCGTAACATGAAGATAAGTCTAGTTAATGCTAGTGAGTCTACATCTTAAACTTTTGATAAATGTTAATTAGGAAGATGATAAATAAATGATTTAAAACAATTGATTGTGGAAATGCCTCCAACTGATTATCAAACCATTATTATATATACTGAGAATAACCTGCTTCCAATTTCTATGTAGAAAATAGTATTTTACAAGTAAACATTGATATACATCAAACATGATTTTTTCCAATTATAACTGGCTTAATGGTTAGGAGCCTAATATATTTTCATCTAAGCATATGTATATGCACTCACTCCATCATATTGTACTAACATAAGCCTCAATGAATGCTGAGAATACATATTCGATTTAAAATCTTTTTGCTATAACATATGAAACTCTTTTTGTGAATGACCACTGTACACATATTGCTCTAATTATAACATATAAATATGGGACATTTTGATTCTCAACAAAATATACACACGAGTTTTGACCCTCTATTATTTTCCGCTTGTTCTTGTATTATGTTTGTTTCATAAGAATTTCTTATTTATATAGTACAAAACTTAATGAAAATGGGAGCAAATACATTTATTTATTCCATATCCAAGGGTAATATTACAATATATTATATATAAATAAACTTCATATGTTTTGAGATACACACATGTAGTTATTATTTCCGCAACAATTATTTACCTTTATCGTTATAGAAATTAAGGATTACTACGATTGCAATGGTACTTGATATTGATAAATACGACTGAACGAGATAATCGACAATCCCATCCAATCTTATTTATCTCAATGTACCAACAGTAGCCTTAATAAGGGCGTTGGCCAACATAATTGCCTGGGGGATCATAGTTGCAAGAAATGAACCACCATCCGTCATTGCATCGGACTCTAGCACAGCCAAGGCGTACTGAGTTACGCCACACTACTTGTGTGTAATGGCCGCACACTCCTCCAGGGCAAGAATTCGACTTTGGGTCATAATTTTTCTTCTCAGCCACCCACAAGTCCATTGCCGCCCTCCCAGTAAAATCTCCACTACCCTTTGCAAGGTTCTCTCCATAGGGTCGGTTGCTAGAGTGGACAAGATTGCAGTCACCGATCCTCTGTTGGGCATAATTTTGTGCAAAGGCTGCTACCTTATCGTCCCATATCATGGGTCCAACCCCCACTTGGGCACGTGCAGCGTTGTGGGCATTTAGATAGTCGTTTTTGGAGTTTTGGGCTTCGGATGAAGATAGTGACATTGTTGCCCCAATGAAGAAAAGGAGAACGTGTAGAAACTTGGCCATTTTTGCTTTGGTTCAAGAAGGTATTAGACTGAGTGATACAAAATGTAGCAAAACATGTTTGGTTATATAGCCAATGAAGCTTGGAATTTCTTGTTTATTAGATAGTACTAGCATTTCTACCGTACGATGCAAGGAATTTCTATCTATGATAATAATTCAGAATCTATGAAAATATGTTGATTATACAATCATATCAAACAAAAAATATAGTACAAATAATATTTTATTACAAAATATTATCGAATTTGAAATTTTGAAAAAGACAAAACTAATTAAAATAAGAAAAGAAACAATACCCACGCGTCTTAAAATTTGGCGCATAATTAAATTTTTTTGTATTAATTTTTTTTTTTAATTTTATTTGTATTCATCATCAATTTTCTTTTTAATGTATTTTAATTTTTTATTAAGTTTAGTTTTTAATGTATTGATTACATATTTTTTTATTAAAACTTCAACACACACACACACACACACATATTTAAGAAATGATAAAAGTTGTATGGTGCTCAAAACATTTAATGCTTTTATTTTTTGCAAGAAATTTTCTCAATTTAGAAAGTTAAATTGAGCGGGAAAGTGTTTGCGTAAAATGATGACGGTTATCCTATTATTATATGAAATATATGATTTGGACATAAAAATAGTAAGCCAAGTAATTTAATTATCACACAGCAAAGCAAGAGAATTGTCTAATGCGTTAACATTAACTAGAGTAACAAGAACACTAAGAGGATTATATATCTCCCAACAGTATATTATTACATTATTTTTGGCTAATAATCTAATAACAAGAGAGTTTATGCTTCTAATTCAACATAAGACTTATCAGCCTTATTAATTATATTCCTTCGATTTTTTTTTAATTTTTTTTCAGTTGATAATTTGTTTCTGGCACAATTTTAGGCAAAATGGAAGTCTTGAGTCGTGGAAGACCAATAAATTCCTGCCAAAATACCAATTTGTCAAACAGCTTGTAGATTTTGATATAAAATGATAAAAATGTATGGTCGAAAAATTGATAAAAGTTGTGAATTTCATGAAATATGTGATAAAAATTAATGTTAACCTCGAAAGACGTGGTTTTATGTCAAATTCTAAGACATAAAAGCATATTCATTGTTATAATTTATAAAAATATTTAGTAGTTAAGGCTACAAAAAAAAGAAAAAAAAAAGAAGAAAGGGTTTAAAGCAATACCATAGCCGTATTCATGGACTATTGATTTCATTGTCACGTTCTCTAGAAGTCTATTTATTTCATTGTCACGTCAACTCCAATTCATGGAGTGCATTGGAGATGCTCTTACCCTTGATGGATAACTGATTCTCTAGAATTGTACAATTGTTTGCTGGAGAAAATTTTAGTGAGAAATGTATTTAATTGAAAAATCTTATATGTCTTAATGAAAATTTAGAATTTCCCTGCCAAATTTTGCATGAATATTCTACTGAGTTCTTGGAATGTTGTCTAAAATTATACTAACTAAAAATGTCCATCCATCTTGGAATTTAACCTAACCCACTATGTCTCAGCCCAAACAACCTTTGTGTAATGCAAGCATTCCCCTCGGACACAAGTGTTTGATTTCTCATAATAAAACTTCTTCTCCTTAACCCAATATCCACAGCTTCTTTTGCACTCACATTGCATGCGCCTGCTGCACAATGTTTTTGCCATAGGTTCCCTCAGAATGCTCCTCTTGGTGGCAGATTTCTTCGCATAGGTGGCGAGGGTGGCAGATCCGATAGAATTCAACAAAAATTTCAATTAAGTACAATATCCTATTACACACTCTAGTAATAAATATAAAAAACTACCTCTCCTTTGAAAATTGTAATTGATGTTGTGAGGACCTCACCTATGTATACCCTGAATGAGGATCCGCCCAACAACAAAGAAAAAAACTGGTTGTACCTGCGGGGGGTACGGCCCCCTCACAATCACAATCCCCGCGGTACAGCGGGGGGGGGGGGGGGGTACAACTAGCCCAGTCCAACAACAAAACATAGCTCGGTCAATCGGCTCCAATCCCAGTCCACTCATCAGTCATCACCCATCTTACAAGAGGAGTCAGTTTTGAGTTCAACACATTCGTTTTGGGGAGCCATTCATTTCATTTCAGCAGCATATATATGCATGCAATGCAACTTGGTGTACCAACTCTCTCCATTGACGAATAAGGCCCCTCTTTAGCCCCCATTTTTTGTAAACTAAATTTATTCAACACTCAATCTAAATCATCTATTTTAGTCAAGCCTACCATTTTTTACTTTTCAAATATTTTTTAAACACACATCTTTCCAAAAATACTATTCCAAACCATGATTTTTCCTAAATAATGGGTCTCAAACAAAGGCAAGATTTCAGCATGTTCACATTCTATTAATACATATTGAAAGAAGCTTTCCTCGCGATTATGGCAGAAAGGATACGCTAAATTGCATAGATCTTATGGTGTTGAAGAGCCAAATTTAGTGAAATAGCTTCATAAAACAATTATTTAACTTTATCGTTATAGAAAGTAGAATTGCGTAACAGTTACGATAGCAATGGTGCTTGATATTGATAACAAATTATGGACAATCCTGTCCAATCTTATTTATCTCAATGTAGTAGCCTTAGTAAGGGCGTTGGCCATCATAATTGCTTGCGGGATTATAGTTGCAAGAAACGAACCACCATCCATCATTGCATTGTGTTGGGTATTTGACCCAAAATTCAACAATGGAGACTAATTAATTGGGTAAGAATGGTTGGTGAAGAATTTGTTAGGTATTGAACCAACAATTCAACATGAAGACTAATTAATTAGGTAAGAATTGTTGGTGAAGAGTTAGGTGAGATAAGTTGGTAAGATTGGTTGGTGAAAGAATTTGTTATTCCCAATCCGTCCCTAATCTTTGCCTATAAATAGAGATCAAATTGTTGAAGAGAAATGCACCACAAGCACAATTGGAGAGTGCCAAATATTGTGAGTTAGTGATCAAAGAGAGAAAATTGTGAGCCTAGCATATTGTGAAGTTTCTTGTAACTCTTTGTAGTGTAAGTCAAAGGGTAGAAATTATATGCGGTAAAGCTCGTTTGTTGTATTTTCTCTGTGGTCTGTGGGATTGGGTTGGTGAGTGAAAGTCTATATATTTGTAACAATTTAATATATAGTGAAAAGCTTTGGTGAGGGTCCGTGGACGTAGGCATTTTGCTGAACCACGTAAATTTCTGTGTTCGTATTTATTTTCTTGTTTGCTTATTTTATTTTGAACATCGAAAGATCCTGTGGGAAGAAGAAAGTGGGAATCGACGTGTCGAAATTTCCAACAAGTGGTATCAGAGCTACAGGTGGTTCAAATAATTTGAAGCAAAAGAAAATATGTCTGTCAAGTACGATGTGGAGAAATTTGACGGGAGAATCAATTTTGGCTTGTGGCAAGTACAAGTCAAGGATGTCTTGATTCAGGCGGGTCTGCACAAAGCTTTGAAGGGAAAACCAACTGAGAGTTCTGACAAAGAAAAAGAAATTGAATCCAACAAGACTGATGAAGATTGGGAAGATTTGGCTTTGAAAGCTGCTAGTACAATACGACTTTGTTTGGCCAAGAATGTTCTTGCAAATATTCATGGGATATCTGCTGCTAAGGAACTTTGGGAGAAACTTGAAGAGTTGTATCAAACGAAGAACTTGTCAAATCGCTTGTATCTGAAGGAACAGTTTCATTCGTTGAGAATGGGCGCAGGTACAAAAATCTCTGACCATCTTAGTGTTCTTAACGGGATTGTTTCTGAACTGGAATATATTGGAGTCAAAGTTGAAGATGAGGATAAAGCGTTGAGGCTCATCTGGTCTCTTCCATCCACGTTTGAGCACATCAAACCGATTTTGATGTACGGGAAAGAAACAATGGATTTTGCTGAAGTTACAAGTAAGTTGATCTCTGAAGAACGGAGATTGGGTGGAAGTGATGATTCATCTGGAAATAATTTGCTTGTTACTGAAAAGTGGAAGAGAGGGAACTCCATGAAGAAGAAGGTGACATGTTGGAACTGTGGTCAATCCGGGCACGTGAGAAGAAATTGTCCAAAAGGTGGAGCGGACTCGGCAAACTGCTCGAAGGATAATGCGACTCTCCTGGTGGAGGGTGGTAATGATGTACTCTGAGTAAGATGGGACATCCTCATGGCATGATGCCAGTTGCCATGATAGAGGATGTGTTCTTACTGGCACGGGTACTGTGTTCGCATACAACATTTGTTTGATTTAGATGCAAGGTATGTGGTTTAATTTATGTCGATGGTTGATGAACTTCCAAGGAGAACCAAACATGGGAGTTGCACCATAAATTTCAGCAATTTTGTTTCGACATGGGCCGATGAAATTCTCGGAGTTCGTTGATAATTCTGAGTGGTTATACTCATATGGTGGAGTATGAGATCTGTTAAAGTGGAAAAAGGCTTGCCTGTTACCCAATGGTTGAATTTGAATGTTTTGGCTTGGAGGAATTTTGTGTCAAGGTGGAGATTGTTGGGTATTTGACCCAAAATTCAACAATGAAGACTAATTAATTAGGTAAGAATGGTTGGTGAAGAATTTGTTAGGTATTGAACCAACAATTCAACATGAAGACTAATTAATTAGGTAAGAATGGTTGGTGAAGAGTTAGGTGAGATAAGTTGGTAAGATTGGTTGGTGAAAGAATTTGTTATTCCCAATCCGTCCCTAATCTTTGCCTATAAATAGAGATCAAATTGTTGAAGAGAAATGCACCACAAGCACAATTGGAGAGTGCCAAATATTGTGAGTCAGTGATCAAAGAGAGAAAATTGTGAGCCTAGCATATTGTGAAGTTTCTTGTAACTCTTTGTAGTGTAAGTCAAAGGGTAGAAATTATATGCGGTAAATCTCGTTTGTTGTATTTTCTCTGTGGTCTGTGGGATTGGGTTGGTGAGTGAAAGTCTATATATTTGTAACAATTTAATATATAGTGAAAAGCTTTGGCGAGGGTCCATGGACGTAGGCATTTTACTGAACCACGTAAATTTCTGTGTTCGTATTTATTTTCTTGTTTGCTTATTTTATTTTGAACATCGAAAGATCCTGTGGGAAGAAGAAAGTGGGAATCGACGTGTCGAAATTCCCAACACATTGGACTCTGGAGCAGCCAAGGCGTACTGAGTTATGCCACACTACTTGTGTGTAATGGCCGCACACCCCTCCATTGCACGAATTCGTGATTGGGTCATAATTTCCCTTCTCATCCACCCACAAGTCCACTGCCGCCCTCCCAGTAAAATTTCCACTACCCTTTGCAAGGTTCTCTCCATAGGGTCGGTTGCTAGAGTGGACAAGATTAAAGTCACCGATCCTCTGTTCGGCATATTTTTGTGCGAAGGCTGCTACATTATCGTCCCATGTCATGGGTCCAACCCCTACTTGGGCACGTGCAGCGTTGTGGGCATCGAGATAGTCTTGTTGGGAGTTTTGGGCTTCAGATGAATAAAGTGACATTGTTACCATAATGAAGAAAAGGAGAAAGTGTAGAAACTTGGCCATTTTTTTATCATAAATGTAAACATTTTAATTGATCAAAATGTGTTACAAATTCACCGGGCATACCAGGGAAAGGCAATGAAACCTGCTAAAAGTACCTAGCAAGTTATACAAAAATGGACAAAGCCATGAAGGAGAAAATACATACAATACTCGGGAAAACCTGGTCAAAATACGAAAGTCCAATAGGTGACAACAAATACACCGGGCATACCCGGGAAAATATCTACAATATCAAAACAAATAGTCTTAAACCTCAAGAGATACAAAAATATTTAAAACATGAGGATACAAATCAAAAGTTGTTTTGTATACATGTATTTTGATTCTTTTCACAATATTGTCTTCATTTGGTTTAAGATCTTCAAAACAAAGCCTATTACGTGCAATCCAAATATTTATAAATAGTAGCTGCAAGAGCGATATGCTTACATGCAGCGTGCCAAGTAGTTCCTTTAGCTTCCTTCTTAATCCACTTAACTGCACTTGGAACGGAACACATTGCGCGAGAGATTCCCAACCATGATCTGATTCTCCTCCAAATACTGGACGTAAGTGTGCACTGGAAAAGATGATGTTGATCCTCAATCGGGTAATGACAAAATTCACACTCCTTGTCAATGTCAAGATAAACCAACTTGTCCTTTGTGATCAATTTCCCCACAACCGCAAGCCACAAGTTAAATGTCATTTTAGGAGCAATGCAATTTCTCCAAACAATTTTCGTCCAAGGCCTGATTGTGCCACATTCTCTAAAATAATCATAGGCAGCCTCATTATTAAATCTGTCTCCAATTTTCCAAGAACCCAGTTTGCCTGCGACATTGTCCACACTGCCCTCCATGCGAGTAATTGTATCCCTAAGTTGAAGTAACCTCTTGAAATGGGTATAATCATCTTTCCTAATTGTGATATCCCAAATGGATGAGCCCCGAAGATATACTTGATGAATCCATCGCATCCAAAGAGAATCCTTTTTATCATGGAAATTCCATAGTACTTTTGCAAGCAATGATGCATTCCATCCGTTAAGATACTTATATCCAAGTCCCCCCTCTATTTTGGGAAGACAAATGTTTCTCCAAGCAACCAGCGCTCTGCCCCCATTCCAAAGAAAATTCCTGCAAAGTTTAGTGATTTTATCAAGAACCGTCGCGGGTATAGGTAAGATAGAGAGCCAAAAGCTTTCAATTCCTTGAACAACACTCCCGATTAATTCGGCACGTCCCGCATGAGATAGAGAATGCCTCGGCCATGCTTTAATAGTATCCGCCACTTTATCCACAAAGGGGCATAATGAGTAACTTTAAGTTTCTTAGAAACCAGAGGAATCCCAAGATATCTAAAAGGCATAATGCCTTAAGGGATGCTCAAAATAGATAAAATATCTTGCATTAAATCCTCATCAATCCCTGCAGTGAAAACGGAAGACTTCATAACATTCATTTTCAACCCAGACACCTCACCAAACTTATGAAGGCAATGAAGTAGAATCTCTACTGAGGTAATATATCCTCTAGCAAAAAGCAACAAATCATCCTCAAATGCGAGGTGAGTTAACTTAAGCTGACCACATTTCGGATGGAAATTAAAATCTGTATCAGTTGTGGCAATACTCAATAATCTTAAAAGATATTCAAGACAAAGCACAAAGAGAAATGGAGAGTGGGTCTCCCTGTCTAATGCCCCTCTGCCCACGAAAGAAACCATGCATTTGGCCGTTCAATCGAATGGAAGACGTTGGAGTAGTGACACATTCCATAATCCACCTGACAAAATTGGAGGGATATCCCAACCCTGTAAGTACCTCCTAAAGGACTTTCCAACTAATGGTGTCAAAGGCCTTGTCAAAGGCCTTCTTAAGATCAATTTTGAAGACATCTTGGGGAGATGTGTTTCCTGTTATATTGTTTAAGAAGCTCCTGAGCAAGATGGATATTCTCTGTCATACTCCTACCCTCCATAAAGGCCGACTGAGCATAATCAATAATGGAGCATAAGGTGGGGGCAAGTCTAGTTGCAAGAATTTTAGATATCACTTTATAAATCACATTGCAGCAAGAAATTGGTCTGTAATCACCCACAGACGACGAGTGACTGGATTTGGGAGCCAATGCAATAACTGCATGATTGATTTGCTTGAGGAGAGAACCCGTCTCAAAAAATTCAAAGACAGCCTTGTAAAAATCACCACCAACAATACCCCAAGCTTTTTTAAAAAAACAAGAAGAAAACCCGTCAGGCCCCGATGATTTATCATCCCCAACATCAAAAACTGCAGCCTAAATCTCTTCGGTACTGATTGGTTTAGAAACATTCAGTATTAATTCATCAGAAAGGACCTGTCCATTTTGGAGAATAGCATTGTCGAGTTGTTCACAATAAGAATCTGTCCCTAGCAGGTTTTTATAATACGTTACAAACTCCGAGGCAACTTCATCCTGAGAAACCGTAAGATCCCCATCAGCTTTGACCAATGCTGCAATATGATTACGTTTCATGTTACGTTTCACAATGGAATGAAAAATTTTGGTTCCTTTATCACAATTCTTTAAGTAGACACACCTAGCCTACTGGAAGTAGAAGCTCCTTTCAGATTCACAAAGATTTACAGCAAGTTTTTTCAGTTCAGCAGTTCGAACCTGAAGATCAAGATTAGCAGGGTCATCATGAAATTGAAGCTGTGTAGTTTCCAAATCAGCCCTTGCTCTCTCGGCTCTAGAAGAAATATGGGAAAAATGTTTCTTGTTGAGGTTACGGAGGGGGCGCTTCAAATCCTTAAGTTTCTTACAAAACTGATACTGAGCCGTGCCAAAGTACTACTGCGCTGACCAGTTTTGATGAACAATGCTTAAAATTTTTTCATGAGATGCCCACATGTTAAAGAACTTAAACGGCTTCGGTTTATTACAATCAGGTTGAAATAGAGTAACAATACAAGGTTAATGGTCAGATAAACATCCTTGGGGGAGGAAGTTAGCTAGACCAAAGAGCCCCATGTTTGCCCATGCTCCATTAACCATTGCTCTATCCAGTTTCGTCCATTCTTCATTTCTCGATCATGATATTTGCAACCAATAGAGTTCAAATCACTAAGACCTGAATAGATGCAGCACTCCCAAAAATCATTAAGCTCATATGATGAACAGTAACCAATCCCATTTTTCCTCTCATCATCCCTCATGATACTATTAAAATCCCCCATCAATAACCAAGGGGAATGGTGATGTTTATTAAACTCCAAAATGTTGTTCCAGAGCGGCCTTCTACTAACAATAGAATGAAAACCATAAGCGAAACTAGTATTAATGGAAATACTTGAAGTCTTGCCTGTAACCTTCAAATGAATGATTTGTTCGCTAACACCCAAGTTCACAACATCAACTTTGGAGGGATTCCAAAGTATAAGGATCCTCTCAACCTCATGAGTATCAAAATTATGGATGCATTCCCAACTTCCAAATTTATTCATCATGATCCTCCTGAGTTTCCATTCACAAAGTTTTGTCTCCAAAATGCCAAAAATATCAGTAGAATTATCAAGCATCAAACTCTTAACTCCATTTTGTTTAAGAGGTAAATGGAAACCTCTTATGTTCCAACAAGCAATCTTCATGAAAAAGTCTTGCTAAGGAGTGATTGCCCCTTTTTGTTTGCGCTAATCAACTTTGCTGGAACTTTCTTCAATGTATCCATCATAGGTTTCCTTATTTTCGTCTCCTCACGAGGGGTATCTTCAGTTGCTTTACCTCTTCCCCTTCTCCGAACTTTAGTAAAAGGCTGCTCCTGGTCAACATTTAAAGCTGACCGTTCAGCACTACACTGCTGCTCCTGCACGTTATCGAAGGCAGACTGTTTGTCATTTTCGGGCTGCTCGTCTAGGGGACTGCCTACCTGTGCATCATCCGTAGATTTGTTACTGCAATCAGGTGGTGAATCCTTGTTACTACATGACGCCTCCATTGCTGTGCCACAGTTTCTATCCCTAGCTGCCTGCTCAGTTAGTGCACAATTCTGCCCAGTTAGTGCACAATTTTGCCCAGCTGTTTCCTTAACATTCCCATCCGGTTTCCCAACTTTTCCAGTCTGATTTAAAAACATGTTTTTTTTTATATGTTTTCGAGATAAAATATGTAGATGAAAAGTGGAGAGAGAATATGTGCGTGGTTAAAAAACAATTTGGAAAATTGTGTTATTTAAAAATATGTTTTTAACAAGTTTGCCAAGCGGTGGCTAAAATGTCAATTGTTGATTATTCATTCATTTGAGAGGCTTGAATTCTCTTGAATGTGTCTAGCTATTATCTATTTGATCGTCTTTACTTCCTTGAACTATAAATAAAAATATGTCCGCAACATGACTGTTTTATAGTATTTGGACATAAAAATAGCAAGCCCAATAATTTAATTATCATTATCGCAAAGCAAAGTTGAGAGAATTGCTGAGAGTTTGTTGAGGCATCCAATACCTTTCATTGGAGAGTCAGACTCATCTTTAAGACGAGCTTTGGATGCAATAGCCACGCATCCCTTGAGATATGAGGCACCTACTTTTTATTGCCCTTTATTTGGGCGGTCTCACTTCACCAAAAGAGTTCATTCACCACTGAGCCACCCCAACTAGTCAGAATTCTATGATCTTTTTCAATAAAAATGGTCACGACGTACAACTCGCTCTATGTATATCACTCTGAGCAAAACACGAGGATCATGCCCCATGAGTTATTTAAATGTTTTGCACTTACTCTTTATAATTACTATTTTTCATAAGCTGGTAATTTAGGCTTTGAGAATTTGTCGATATATCTATCATTTAAAGCAGGTTGGATCTATACCCCTCCTTTTCCTTGTTTTTTTTTTTTTCATGATATCTCCCAACATTATATCAATTACATTATTAATGGCTCTAATCTAATAAAAAGAGAGTGTGGAGCTTATGCTTCTAATTAAATATAAGACTTAGCAGCCTTAGTAATTATATTCCTTTGATTTTTTTAGGCAAAATGGAAGTCTTGAGTCGCGGAAGACCAAGACAATAAATTCCTGCCAAAATACTAATTTATCAAAGAGCTTAAATTTTCAATCCTAGATGTGAACAGACTCGTGTATCTTGTCTATTTATTAAATTTCCAGTTCCTAGATGTTAAGTTGTCAACATGAGCCTCGTGTATCTTGTATATATGAAATTTAATTTTTCATTTTGTTAAAAGTTAATATCATTTTTTTTTTTAGATTTTGATATATAAATTAATAAAAATGTATGATTGAAAAGTTGATAAAAATTGAAAATTCCATGAAATATGTGATTAAAATTAATTGTTAACTACGAAAGACATAATTTTATGTCAAATTTTAAGACATGAAAGCATTTTTTTTGTTGATTAAGCATTTGCATTTTATAAAAATATTTAGTAGTTAAAGCTACAAAATGGAAAAAACAAGGGTTTAAAGCAATAACACATGATGTGGTCGAGAAATAGAGTTAATCATATTCATGGACTATTGATTTCCCTACAAATACGGAGTAATTGATGTGAAATAACCTAAGTTGATTCAATTATACCAAGAGGTGGATGAATATGTTTTCATCATAAAATTCAATTTTAATTATTCAGTTTAAAAATCCTAAATAAATTAATTTATTAATAAAGAAAAATGTGTTCGTCTTTACTTCTTTGAACTATAAATAAAAATGTGTTCGTAACAGGATTATTTGATAGTATTCGGACATAAAAATTGTAAGCCAATTAATTTAATTATCGCAAAGCAAAGCAAAACAAGAGAATTTTCTAATGCGTTAACATTAACAAGAACGCTAAGAGGATATCTCCCAATAGTATATTACATTATTTTTGGCTACTAATCTAATAAAAAGAGAGTGTGGAGCTTATGCTTCAATTTCAATAAGGCTTATCAGCCTTATTAATTATATTCCTTTGATTTTTTTTCAGTTGATTATTTATCTCTGGCACAATTTTAGGCGAAATGGAAGTCTTGAGTCGTGGAAGACCAAGACAATAAATTCCTGCTAAAATACCAATTTGTCAACCAGCTTATTATTATTGTAGATTTTGTAATAAAATGATAAAAATTTATGGTCGAGGAATTGATAAAAGTTGTGAATTTTATGGAATATTATACGATTAAAATTAATTGTTAACTACGAAAGACGTAGTTTATGTCAAAGACGAGAAAGCATATTCATCGTTGCGGATTAAGCATATATATTTTATAAAAATATTTAGTAGTTAAGGCTATAAGACGGGGGGGGGGGGGGGGGGGGTGTTGAATCCAATCAGACCAAAAAACAAGAGTTTAAAGCAATATCATATATGGACGAGAAATAGTGTCAACCAAATTCATGGACTATTGATTTCCCTACAAATAAGGAGAAATAGTGTCAACTAAATTCATGGACTATTGTTTCCAATTTTTCTATGGAATCAGGTACTTGGTTCTTTATGGAATCAGGTGATGAGATGACTGCCTATAGTCAGTTACTAATTAGACATAATTTGTGAACTTCAATTTTGATTTTAAAACTCTAATTGGGCTGGCTAAACAAAAACAACCATCTCATCACTTGGTTCCATAAAGAATCAGGTGCCTGGTTTCGTAGAATTTTCGATATCATCATATATGGGCGAGAAATAGATTCAACCAAATTCATGGACTATTGATTTCCCTAAAAATAAGGAGTAATTGATTTTTATTTTATTTTTTTTGTTTGGCTACAGTGATGGATAACTGATCCTCTAGAATTGTACAATTGTTTGTTGGAGAAAATCTTAGTAAAATATGTATTTTTAATTGAAAAAACTTATATATCTTGATGAAAATTAAGAATTTCCCTGCCAAATTTTGCATGAATATTCTACTGTGTTCTTCGAATGTTGTCTAAAATTATACTAAAAATCCATCCATCTTGGCATTTAATTAACCTAACCCACTGTGTCTCACAGCCCAAACAACCTGTATGTAATGCAAGCATTCCCCTCAGACACAAGTGTTTGATTTCTCATAATAAAACTTCTCCTCAATCCAATATCCACATCTTCCTTTGCACTCACATTCCATGCGCCTGCTGCAAGGTTAACGAATAGGTTCCCTCTGTTGAAAAAAATAACGTGCATAATTATATTCTAATAATGTATATTTTATGTGCATAAATTGGACATAATTTCTACTTACCAAAATCGAATATATGAAGAAGAAAACAAAAAATGCATGAATATGAATTCGATCGGAGCAAGAGTTGGACTCTTTGTTCTTAAGACGATAATACCCCGCATGAGTGCTAACGATTTTCTGGCATTCATCTCCCAGATACAACGACCACATCCCGTAATAGAAGTACTTAAATTACATATATAAATCAACGAACCTTTTTAATGTTGAAACTCGACTACAAATAAATGCAAAATTTATTTCTAAGTGAATATGCATCAACATGATAATGGAATAATGGAAAATGAATGAATAAAAATCAAACTCGTAGGTCTATTTATATATAGATGTTGAAAAGTTGTGTCTCAAAAGACACAACCTTTGAAACTTGTCTTTAAATGAAGACGCACATATTGTAAATGGGTAATTATATTAACACCACATTTTTTTTAAGTGCACCACAAATTAATTACAATGATAATCCTTAATTTTTATTAATTTTTGCACTTATACATCTTAACTTTTTTTGTCTTTTTTTTATTTATTTCTATTAATTAGCACAATTTATCATTTTAATGATGGCTAAAGAATTTTTTATGAGTGAAGAAATTTTTTTATTTACCTCTCTTATATTTAAATAAGTAAAATAAATAATAATTGCAAGAATTCAAAAAATATTTTTTCCAATGTAATAGAATATTTGAAATAAAATTGTCAATAGAGAGATGAAATATATTAATTAATTAATAATTAAAGATAAGAATACGACAAAAAAATAATAAGAGAATAATTGTCAAAATAAGCAAATCAATAGGGACAATTTTTGCAATTAAAATTTGGTGTCATTAACAATAAGTGTGGTGTGATTTTAATTTTCCTTGTAAATTAATAATTTCAAAAATCATATCATTTTATCTAAAAGTACATACATCTTCATCTAATTAGGTTCTAGAATATTTAATAATATTCAGCTAATTTTTCAATAATGTCACATTTTTTAGTGACTTAATTTTCCATTCATTAACTAATATTTCAACTTAAATAATCACATAAATTGGTCAATACTAATTTTCTATATAAAGTTCTGACACCCTCAGAATGCTCCTCTTAGCGGCCAATTTCTTCATGGCCCATGCTATAATTATAGCCGACTATACAGTCCCCTCCATTTGAGGGGGGTGATAAGCCCAGTTGTAGAGCGATATGTACTTTTATCATTATTCTTTCTTAACATTGGTGGCGAGGGTGGCAAAGCCGATAGAATTCAACAAAAAAATTAATTTGGTTAAGTACAATATCCTATTACACACTTTGGGCTGTGTTTTGTAAATGATTGCATGTTTTAATTTACACAATTTTTCAAATCGTTTTTTAACTACACACATAATTGCTCTTCAATTTTTAACCCACATCTTACATATAAAACTCAAATAAATCAAAATTATAATTTCAATTCTTTTTGACCGGCTGCCGAACATAGCCTTAGTAATCTTTATCTTTATACTCCATCCGTCCCACAAAGATAGTTTACTATTCCTTTTTCGTCCGTCCCAAAAAGATCGTCCACTTTCTTTTTAAAGAGTGCTGTTAATCTTTTATATCCCATTTTACTCTTATTTAATGTGTTTTTTTTATTAGCCTAAATAAATTTATATTCTTTCAATTTTTTGGAAAACTACAAAATTTATTAGGGGTATATTAGGAAAAGGGATTGTAAACTTATTTTTCGAACAACATTAATTGACATTTCTTAATCTGTGTGAAAATGGGTAAGAGACTATCTTTATGGGACTGAAGGAGTAATAATATATAAAAGTAAGACACTTCCCAAAAATATATTTTGGAACTTCTCCCGCCTAAAATGCTTTCCTAAAATAGAAACATTTCAATGAATGAGAATACTTTTGATAATTATACTATTATTTTGAAATCGAAAAATATGCAATATGAGGTCCAAATTTAAGATCTCAACGAGAACTTTAATACGGTCTCATAAGTTATAGTCAACTGTAAACATGTCATCCTTAAAATCACATCAAAGATTAAAGGTAAAAAAATTATTTTGTACATTTTATTTTTTCTCAATGTCCCTCAATTTAAAAATTGTTTTATTTAAGTCTTATAATGATATTTATAATTTATTAATAATATTTAATTTGGTCATATATAATTAATTTCAATTCGCGTTGCTTTTCTTATCAAATTAAAATAAATAATAAATATCCGAACTTTTATGTAATTTAATTAAGTCCAAGTAATTTTTGTAACTTCATATTTCAATCAATTCATGTTGCTTAATTTTTTATATTCATTTAAATATAGGACCACGTGTATTTAATTTGTAATGTTAAAGTAAATATGAAATGAAATATTTGTTTATATATTTAAATACCAAATATTATATTAAGATAGTTAGTACCAATTCTAATAATATTATTCCGTTATTCGGGTAGAGATAAATTTATTTTTGATAATCTAAAAATTATATTTAGGAAAGAATAATTACCTCAATAATCAATAAAATTGAATAGTTATGATGTTCATTGATTTTGATTTTTTTTTAGTAAGTCATTCAAGTTCCAAACTATTACAATTGTAGCAACTTAGTAAAACATTTGGCCCCTACTAAGTACCCCTTAATAAAAACATCATTTTTTTTAAAACTCATTTTCAATTAACATTCTATTCTGTTAATAAACTAATCTACGTGTAACTTAAAAAAAAAATCTTACTTTCTAAAAACTCATTATCCAAAAATTTATAGTTACAAATAACATTATTTGAAAAAATAGAATAATGGGTCTCAAACAAGAGCTTAAGTACATATTCAGTATTCTACAAAAAATCACTATTAAAAAACTCATTTTGTATATAATGAGCGCTTAAACAAGGACTACATATGTTCACAAGAGAAAAACAAAATACATAAAGGGAGAGCACGAACAGGTATTGACACATTTTTTCGCCAAAATATATTTCCTAAAATGGTAAGTAGTATTAATTAATTATATATTATTCATTTTGGACAAATTTAAGATTTAAAATAATCCAGTTGAATGGAAATTTTTAAACAGCCGCTTTTTCTAAGTCTCTAAGTTTCTTGATCTGCCCCCCTCTTGAAAATTGATTACATTTTTTTTAAATTTGTAAAAAAAAAAATTAAAAAAAAATAGAAAACAGAAAAGAAAAAACTTTGTCAATATCACATAAATATTTTTCTTTAAAATCAGAAAATGAAAGAGGATGAAATGGAACATTCATCGATCTATTTTTATTTTCCTTTTTCTTTCTAATAAAATTGTGAGCATATATCACAGATATATCTAATTTTTACGTATTACAAATTTTGTTTAAATGTAATTTTATTTTCTCATTTTAAACTTTAAATCAATTTAAATGACAATATTTAAAGAAATTTTCTGAAACGGTAAACGTACTAAAGGTAATAAATAATTAAGATATGTGTAATTTGTACATTTTTTGTGATTAATTGTTTTTCTTTGTTTTTTATTTTAATTAAATTAAATATTTATGATATGTGTAATTTGTACATTTTTTGTGATTAATTGTTTTCCTTTGTTTTTTATTTTAATTAAATATTTATTTCATATATTAACATATAAATTCAATATATGTAAGTAACAAATAATCGTGCATCGCACAGGTATAACACTAGTAAATAGAAAACCTACCTATCTACATTGAAAATTGTAATTGATGTTGTGAGAACCTATGTATTACCTGAACGCTCAAAATTATGATGTTGTGAGGACCTATATATATACCCTGAATGAGGATCTGACCATAAACAAAACATAGCACAGTCACCCGGCTCCAATCCCAATCTCATAGCCCATCTTAAAAGAGGCGTCAGTTTTGAGTTCCTGAGTTCCACACGTTCGTTTTGGGGAGCCATTCATTCATTTCAGCATCATATATATATATATATATAATGCATATTAAAGAAGCTTTCCTCGCGATTATGGGAGAAAGCATACTCTAAATCGCATACTCTAAATCATTTTCATAAAACAACCTCCATATAAATATACGAATCTTAGAAGGGATTCCACTATAAGGATAATGATATGAACCGAATGCAATGATTTTATTGATATGAATGAGTTTATATACAAGTGACAATCTTGCAATACAAGAAAACAATTTTTTCTAGAGTTTTCACAATAAGGTAATATACATAAACTAGGAAACATACATCAAATGGAACTCTAATTATGGTTGCAATCTCACCGCCTTGTTATCCAAGATAGCAGAATTATCATGACCCGTGGTTGTATAGCTTGAGTTAGACTCGGTTTGGTTCATCTACTTTACAGGCACCCGCAAGATGGAGTGTCCATAGGAAACTCCAATCTTGGGACGAAGACAGAGAAATTTGGATCCAGATAAAGGTTTGCTAAGTATGTCAGCTAACCGATCATGAGAAGATATGTAGGAGACACCAAAGGAGTTATTAACGACATGACTGGGCACAAAGTGGTGTTCAATAGCAATGTGCTTCATGCGTGAATGGAAGACATGATTAACAGACAAGTAAGTGGCACCAAGATTATCACAATAAATGTTGGGTTTTGAAGACAAGGAGACTCAAAACTCTGTTAAAAGACCTTTAACCTACAGGAGTTCGGAAGCACAAGACGCTAGTGCACAGTACTCAACCTCCGTCGAAGATCGAGCTATGGCACATTACATTTTAGAGCTCCAAGAGATAGGGGAAGGTCCTAGCTAAACAACAAAAGCGGAGGTGGAGGAGTAGTCATCACTATTACTAGCCCAGTAAGAGTTAGTGAAAGCAGAGAGAGAAAGAGAAAGAGAAAGAGAAGAATCTTTATGAAGGAGAAGACCATGGAAGACGATCTGTTTGAGATAACGAAGGAGTCACTTAAAAGCAGTCCAATGAATTTCTGAGGGACGATGTATGAACTGAGAGAGCTTGTTAACAGAGAAGCATATATCATGCTTGGTTAGAGTAAGATACTAAAGGGCGCCAACAACACTTCAATATTCAGTTGCATCAGCAGTAGGAGAACCATCAAAAAGAGATAGAGAATGAGAGCTCGACATGGGAGTGGAGACTTCTTTGGCACCAATCATGTTAGTACGCTCAAGAAGGTCTCTAATGTACTTATGCTGACTCAGGAAAAGAGCAGAAGATGTAGGAATGACCTCAAATCTAAGAAATAACTGAGATGACGTAGATGTTTGACAGAGAACCTAGCCGAAAGGGCAACAATAAATGTCAAAAATTCATGAGAGCTACTCCTAGTGACCAGTAGGTAATCAACATAGATGAGGAAGAAGAGAGAGAATTCGTAGGAAAGGAGAAAAGATTTGAGTTCATTGTACCATGCCCGGGGCACTTGCTTGAGTCCATAAATGGCTTTGTGTAGGCGACAGACATGGTCCGAAAATTGGAAATTAGCGAAGCCAGGAGGTTGAGTCAAATAGACTTCCTCATTGAGTGATCCATGGAGAAAGGCATTGTTCACATCAAGTTGGTGAACTGGCCATCCAAAGTTTAAAGATAGAGTGAGAAAAATGCGCACAGTGGTTGGCTTAACTACAGGACTAAATGTTTCGAAGAAATCAATGCCAGGACGTTGATGGAACCCTTTAGCGACAAGGCGAGCTTTATAACGTGAAATAGTTCCATCAAGGTTGCGTTTAATGCCGAAAACCCATTTGCAGGGCACGGGACGAGGGGAAGGTAAAGAAGGGACAAGATCCCAAGTTTGATTGTTTAGAAGTGCTGAGAGTTCTTCCATCATGGATTGACGCCATTGAGGAGATTTAAGGGTAGTTGAGACACATGATGGTTCTATTAGTCCAAGAGTAAACTAACCAAGAGGGGGGTGAATTGATTTATAAAACTTTTTCTATAAATAATCTCAAACTTAAAAATCAATGTGTACAAGTATGAGCACTTAGTGTTGTAAGTAACTTAACTATCAATGTAGTGTGCTATAAATGTGTGAACTTAATTGATGAAGCAAGTATAGCACTTAGATATAGTGTTGCACAATATAAATTGATAGAATAGAGTAAGTGCAATGTAAGTAAGTAAAAGGGATAAGAGAATGCAAACGCGATTTATGGAGGTTCAATCAACCAACGTGATCTACGTCCCCTGTTACCGAGCTCTCCGTCACGAGCAAGGCCAAATCCACTATATTGGTAACTTACAACAAGGAGTACCAAATCCTTAGGCGACTTACAACAAGGAGCACCTACCCTTAACCAACAATCGAGTTTTCACAAGGCTCTCGAAACCACAAGATATAATGAATTGAATTTACAATTGAAATAACTCTCTTGACAAATGATATACTCAAATTAAGTACCGAGAGAGTTAGGCTAACACTTCAATAGATAGCAATGAATTAAGTTCGAGTGTTAGATAAAAACTTTGATGCAAATGATAATGAAAACTTCAATGTAATCAAACAAAATTTTTCAAATAATCTCTTGTTAAAATATTGAATCAAATTAAGTGGCAAGAGATGCCACACTTGAATAATTAACAATGAGTTAAGCTCAAAGTGTTTAGGCAATGGAACTTTGATGAATAAAATGATAATGAAAAATGTAGCACAAATAATCAAAGTTCCTTAATTGAAATTTCTCTTTTTTAAAAGATTAAAATAAGTTTAGAACAAAGAGAGACTTACACTTCAATTCCAATATAGTGTGAAGATGTTGAAGAAGTTTAAACAATATAAAATCAAGAATCTTCACAAAACTTTCTTCCAAAAACTTTGATGATTTGATAAAACAAAGTTTAGATCAATCAAAGTTTTATAATAATAATAGATGAATATAAACCAAGTAAGAACAATGAATTTTCACAAGAAAGTTTCTATAAAATCTTTTCTATGTTGTTGAAAATGAATGTAAATGAGATGGCTATTTATA
Organism: Ligustrum vulgare; assembly: GCA_963555705.1. Lineage (NCBI taxonomy): Eukaryota > Viridiplantae > Streptophyta > Magnoliopsida > Lamiales > Oleaceae > Ligustrum > Ligustrum vulgare. The sequence goes on from OY743174.1 coordinate 51,534,802, forward strand.
GATCAAGATATTCAAACTCAGCAACTTTCGGTTGACCATTTCTAGAGTTTCGGTCGACCAAAACATGCATATAGCCGTTACACATTTTCAATCGTTGAACTTTCGGTCGATCAATTTCGGTTGACCGAAAGTTGACTTTCGGTTGATCGAAAATTGACTTTCGGTTGACCGAAAATTGACTTTTGAAAAACATAAAAATGTACGATTTTTAGGTTTCTAACTTGTTTTTCAAAGTGGTTTAACATAATATAATCATGATTTAAGATCAAATTACATATGAAAAGCAATATTGACTTAGATAAAAATATTTTATGCAAGTGATGAATTTTCAAGTAAGTTTCTTGATGCATAAAAATTAATTTCGAGCTCGTTGAATTTCATCGCTAAAGATTGAGAGTATTATACCTTTACATAGGTTAAATCAACTCTTGAACTTGAACTCTAATCTTGTATGCTTGAATTCTTGATCTTCATGTCATGCTTTCAACTTCAATTTTGATCTTTGAATATCTTCAATTCTTTCATGATCTTCTTTGCGTCTCATGTGCTTGATCACATAGTTTTGATTTATATATTTGAGAGACGATTTGAACATAGAGTGCTTTTTATATTTATCATTACTTGAAACACTTGAAGCACACTTGTTAATAACACAATATATTCTTGTTTGTTATGATCAAAACAATAAGGTTAAGTTAACCATATGTCAACAATTTCCCTATTTTTTATTATGATAAACAAGATGATTTGTAATGATAAATTAAGTAATTTCAGAAGATAAATTAAGTAATTTCAGAATATAATCAAAGTATAGGGAAATGAGAATAATTGATAAATTCAATTTTAGCATATATTCCCCCTATCTTATACAAACCAATGAAGCATAATCTAGCATATAATGTAATCATTTTTATGCATATAGATTATCAAATGTCAAGCAAAACAAATCATCACCATGATTTCCATATTTTCTCGTTTTGTCATAAGCAAAAAGGTGGCATCTATCCCTTAATCATGAGCATAGGAGTGATAAGCATAAGTAGAATATCTTGATTGTAATCATATTCCCCCTTAGTAAAGCATTCCCCCTTAGAAAAATATTTGTAGCGTGAAATGACTTAAAGGGTATAATAATGCATATTGTCAAAGTATCAAAGTATTTTCAATTGATTGAATAGGTGGATCATGTGTGGATGAGTTAAAAAGTTTAAAAGTATCAAAACAATTTTGGTCAACAATCGTATCACTCTTTTAATCAAAGCCAAAAATAAGTGATCAAAAGTAATGTAGTACAAGAGTTTTATGAAAAGGAGAAGATAATTTCAAGTCATTTAGGGATTGTGTATGAAAATTTTTACATATCCATACGATTGAGTCCTTGGGTTTCCAAAATAGTGTAAAAAGAAGTGCTTTGAATCATTGCTAAATGCTTGAGCTTGAGAAGCTTCTGGTCCAGTAGGTCCGTAAAATTCGCTAGGATAAGCGGTAAAAAAAAGGTAGCTGCAGTCACGTTCGGCTGACTAATGGTCGACCGAAACTCTGGTTTCGGTCGTACAGTTGTTCGACCGAAATATCTTTCGGTTGAACACTTGTTCGACCGAAAAGACACTTTCGGTCGGCCGAAATAGTTTTGGTCGACCGAAATATGCAAATATTGAAATTTACATGTGATTTCGGTTAAATCATGTATGTAACATAAAATTATGAATAAAACACATATTAGCACCATGTTTCATATTCATACTCATACCTCTTTTCAATGTAAGAAATTTTTTATGAAGTGCAAGAGGTTTTAATCAAATATGTAGATTAATAGATCTTTAAATCATTGATCATTCAAAGTCCAAGAGGTATCAAAGAAATTTACCTCTTCCTCAATAGTTATGAAGCACATGTTAGCCACTTCATCTTGACTCTCATCTTCATCTTGCTCACCATCACTTTCATCCCAAGTGGCTTATAGAGCTTTCTTTTTGAAAAATATTTTCTTGCTTCGACACTCGGTACTTTTGTGACCGGGTTTGTCACAATTATAGCAAACAATCTTTTCATCTTTTTTGTCTCTCTTTTGGATTCGATGATTGTTGCGTACGCCTCTCCACTTCTAGATAAGGATAGCAAGATCATCAAGTTCCTCATCACTTATGTTTGAGTTTGATGAGCATTTACCATATGATGATTTAAGAACAATTTCGCGCTTGGCCTCTTCTTTTCCTTTTCTTGTCCTCTCCTTTGTTTCGACATTGTTGAGCTCAAAAGTCATCAATGTTCCATAAAGCTCTTCCAATGGATGTGTGTTGACGTCAATTGTGTTTTAGATCAACATCTTCAATGGATTCTAATCTTGGGAGAGAGACCTAAGAATTTTACTCACAAGTTCACCATCAGTAAATTTATGATCAAAGCCTTTAAGACCATTTTCTTTCAAAATCTTTAAATAAAAGATTTGTCTTAGTTTCTTTCACTTTGCTTGTACCCATGTGTGTGATTTCTAATGTATGCCAAATATCAAATGCGGAATCACATGTACAAATCCGATTAAATTCATTCTTATCCAAAGCACAATAAAGTATATTTTTGGCTCTAGCATTTAAAATCAATTTTCTCCTATCATTATCATCATATTCCTCTCTAGGTTTTGAAATAGTTTGATCCGGTTTTCCATCAACCTTAATAACTTTAGTAAGCTTATGAGGACCTTCTTCGATGATTTCCAAAATATTATAATATATTGATTGAACAAAAATAATCATTCTAACCTTCCAATAGTTATAATGTGTACCATCAAAGAAAGGAGGACGATTTGTAGAATGCCCCTCAAGATTATGGTTAGCCATTAACTCAAGATTGTAAAATCTTTTAAAAATGAGCACCTAAGCTCTGATACCAATTATTAGCCCAAGAGTAAACTAACCAAGAAGGGGGTGAATTGGTTTATAAAACTTCTTCGATAAATAATCTCAAACTTAAAAATCAATGTGTACAAATATGAGCACTTAGTGTTGTAAGTAACTTAACTATCAATGTAGTGTGCTATAAATGTGTAAACTTAATTGATGAAGCAAGTATAGCACTTAGATATAGTGTTGCACAATATAAATTGATAGAATAGAGTAAGTGCAATGTAAGTAAGTAAAAGGGATAAGAGAATGCAAACGCGATTTATGGAGGTTCAATCAACCAACGTGATCTACGTCCCCCGTTACCGAGCTCTCCGTCACGAGCAAGGTCAAATCCACTATATTGGTAACTTACAACAAGGAGTACCAAATCCTTAGGCGACTTACAACAAGGAGCACCTACCCTTAACCAACAATCGAGTTTTCACAAGGCTCTCGAAACCACAAGATATAATGAATTGAATTTACAATTGAAATAACTCTCTTGACAAATGATATACTGAAATTAAGTACCGAGAGAGTTAGGCTAACACTTCAATAGATAACAATGAATTAAGCTCGAGTGTTAGATAAAAACTTTGATGCAAATGATAATGAAAACTTCAATGCAATCAAACAAAGTTTTTCAAATAATCTCTTGTTAAAATATTGAATCAAATTAAGTGCCAAGAGATGCTACACTTGAATAATTAACAATGAGTTAAGCTCAAAGTGTTTAGGCAATGGAACTTTGATGAATCAAATGATAATGAAAAATGTAGCACAAATAATCAAAGTTCCTTAATTGGAATTTCTCTCTTTTAAAAGATTAAAACAAGTTTAGAATAAAAAGAGACTTACACTTCAATTCCAATATAGTGTGAAGATGTTGAAGAAGTTTAAACAATATAAAATCAAGAATCTTCACAAAATTTTCTTCCAAAAACTTTGATGATTTGGTAAAACAAAGTTTAGATCAATCAAAGTTTTATAATAATAATAGATGAATATAAACCAAGTAAGAACAATGAATTTTCACAAGAAAATTTCTATAAAATCTTTTGTGTTGTTGAAAATGAATGTAAATGAGATGGCTATTTATAGATCAAGATATTCAAATTCAGCAACTTTCGGTTGACCATTTCTGGAGTTTCGGTCGACCGAAACATGCATATAGCAGTTACACATTTTCAATCGTTGAACTTTCGGTTGACCAATTTCGGTTGATCGAAAGTTGACTTTCGGTTGACCGAAGTTGACTTTTGAAAAACATGAAAATGTACGATTTTTAGGTTTCTAACTTGTTTTTCAAAGTGGTTTAACGTAGTATAATCATGATTTAAGATCAAATAACATATGAAAAGCAATATTGACTTAGATAAAAATATTTTATGCAAGTGATGAATTTTCAAGTAAGTTTCTTGATGCAAAAAATTATTTTCAAACTCGTTGAATTTCATAGCTAAAGATTGAGAGTGTTATACCTTTACATAGGTTAAATCAACTCTTGAATTTGAACTCTAATCTTGTATGCTTGAATTCTTGATCTTCATGTCATGCTTTTCAACTTCAATTTTGATCTTTGAATATCTTCAATTCTTTTATGATCTTTTTTGCGTCTCATTTCTTGAAGCACACTTGTTAATAACACAATATATTCTTGTTTGTTATGATCAAAACAATAAGGTTAAGTTAACCATAGGTCAACAGGTTCAAGAGAGGAAGATATGGGGTAGCGGGTGGCAGTGCTAAATATTTTTTTAGGACAAAAGATATTGTTTTTAGCACGAGTTCTCATAGGATAAGTGTTGGAAGAAGGGGCGAGAGGGGATGAAGAACCCGTAGGGGACGATGGGGAATGCACATCTGCCAAGGTAGGTTGAGTGTGCGAGGAGGGAATGGATTGGGGCGAGGGGTGCTCAAAGGAATTATGGGTACATGGAGTACTGTCCGGGGAGGAAGGAGGTGCAGCTGTCGTCAGCAGGTGGCCGCACTTCAGGTGCAGTAGCAGGCTGCACTTCAAGTGCAATAGTGGGCTGCACGTCAAGTGTAGCAGATGGCAAGGCAGGAGGTTTGAAAGCAATTACTGGACCAATAGACTGACTAATAGTAGTTATCTTTATAATTTACTACGCAATTTAATTGAAAATAGTTAATCGTACGCATTCACGTTCATCAAATTGTCTAGATGGTTCCAAGTCATGACAACGGGGCGGATCGGATCCGATTCCGCTCCAAGAGAATGGATCCGATTCGAATTTGGTCCGATCCATATTCACCCCGATCCATCAATTTTCAGACGGAGCGGGTGGACTCTGTATCGTCCAGCAATTTTTTTTATTTTTTTATTTTTTTTATTAAAGAGATTTGAAACTAAAATCTCTAAAAAAAATTAAGTTTATTATTATTATTATTATTTTTCTTTTTTTTTTTTCCTAATGAAACCGGACGGATTGGAGTCGTGATCAGCCGTGCAGCAGATTGTGTTTTTTTACCATTCCTACAGGCTACAAGTCTCCTTCAATTGAATCACAAGTATTCAAGAATCGAACTTTCTAGACCAAACATGTATATGCAAGGTGGATCCAGATTCCAGATTAAAAAAAGTAAGAACCAAAAATCATTAATTAATCGTTTTATGATTGAACCCAAAAAAACAAAAAAGTAAGAATCATATTATAACAAAATCAAATGTTTACCTTGAATCGGATTCTGGAAAGCTCGAAACGAATGGAGGACACGAGAAAATCGTACAATAACAAATCTCAATAAGGCAAAGCACAAGTATGAAATGTGGAGACCAACTTGTATGTTAAAAAAAAGTGGTTTCAGAAATTGTATGATTTCTAAAAATGTTTATAAACCATTTTTTTGACTTTTACCGAACAAATTATTCTTTAATTTCATTTAATTTTTTGAACTTTTTTTTTATTTTGCTATGTATATTTTTGTAATTTGGTGTTCTGTAATATGTCATTCTTATCTTTTTTTGTCATAATAATTTTTAATACACGTATAAGTATTAAGTTTCGATCACACATTCTACAAAAATTTTACAAATTACATTATTTAAAATAATGGATCTTAAATAGGGGATTAATAATAACATGACACTTTTTTTTTTTTTTTAGTTTGAAATAGTAAAATTTTCAGAATATAAGTTTAAAAGTAGATAATATTTTAGTTTATTATTTTATTGGTAAAATGTGACAAAAAATGAGTTTTGAAATAAAAATGATGTTTTGAATAAGTGTAGAGAAAATGTGTGATTAAAAAGTGGAGAGAAAATGTGAGTGGTTAAAAAATAGTAAATTTTTCTAGAATCAAAGGTCAAAAGTAGATAATTTTTTTTTTGTTTTTTGTAGATTATTTTATTGGTAAAATGTAACAAAAAATGAGTTTTGAAAGAATAAATAAATGATGTTTTGAATAAGTGGAGAGAAAATGTGTGTGGTAAGAAGTAGTTTAAGAAATTATATTGTTTATAAATTGTACTACCTCTGTCCCGTTAAAATAATCCCATTTTCCTTTTTCGTCTGTCACGAATTATAATCCACTTACCTTAATAATCATGTTTAATCTTATTTGACAAAATTTCGAGAATACCCTTAATAAGGGCACTTTCTGATATAATTATCGGGAAGATCATAGTTGCAAGATACATACCACCAACACTGTTGCACCGAACTCTAGCACAACCAAGGCGCAGTGATCTACGCCACACTACCTTTCAATAATGCCCGCACTCTCCTCCCAATTATTTGGTGACGATGGTTGCTAACAGTTTATCGTATATTCTATGAATCCTTTAAAATATTTTTCCATTTTTTCGTGTTACATTTATAAAAATTTATTTCGATTTTTGTTCATTCTTAAATCTCAAAATCATTAATATATAATACATATTCACGTTTTGTGTCTCTAAATTAACATGTCAAAGATCATTAATTATTTTTTCTACAACAAATATATGAAATATCCATTCTCTGACTTACTATAGGTAAATGTTGTACGTCTAAATATTGTCTTGAACTTATGATGACTGAAGAAGAAATGAAAATGAAGGAAATGAATACAATGTTAACTTCTAAATATTTTGTTGAAAACTCTGGATGATCGTCAATACCCTATTTTGTGCGAGTAAAGCTTATTATATTGATAATATTTTTTTGTGTCACATATTTTTGGTACATGTATAGTTCATGAATCTTATTGAATTTATCACCTAAAGGAGAAATAAAAATGAGGATAAAATTAATGTTAATACATTATCGAATTTTATATGTCACCGAAGGTTTAGAAGTGAAAATTTAAAATTGTCTAAATTTTATAAACAGACCGTCACAGATAAGTCTGAACAGTAACCAATTAACAGTAAATCGATAAGATTTGTTTTAGCGCAATACCAGATAAATCTTGTCGATATAGATTCGTCTGGATAGTAAAACGTAAATAAACAGAATAAATTATGCAGAATTGTAAATAGACAAGAACACAATAATTTGAGCTTAGCATGGGAAAAACCCTAACAGGGAAAACCTACGGCCCACATCCTGCGAACAAAAACCAATTACTATATAAGAAAAGAGTTTTTACATATCAATCTAAACTACATGATAAATCTACGCATGGACTTATCAAACATTCAAGAATTAAATCACTCCCTGATCCTCCTATGACATGTAATATGAGTTGACGTCCCACCACTCTTCAGTAGCTTTCTTTGAATCTGCAACACTTTTCAGCAACCTCGAACTCCCGTTCGAATATGATTCAAACCTCTAGTTTGATCTTCACGTTAAAAGTCTTTTCTTCTCTACGTGATTGATTCCTCCTCCCGGAGTACTGAAGTCACAACACAATTGGAGCCTTGAAAATTAGTGCACCACACGAAAAATAGGCTTTCAGACTTCTTGAAGAAAACGTCTGTTTTCTTCAATATAAATACAATTGGATTACTTGACCATCAAGTATCCATGTTGTATTCAATCTTGATTTCCTGCAATAAAAACAAGAATACGATAATTAGGAATAATGGTAAGATAATCATAAATCTTTTCATAAGTAAAGGTATTCTCAATTGATTATAGAATAAAGGATCCTACCGAATGAAGTGATAAACTTGACTTACCATGAGTCAAGATACTCGGCCATATCATGAAACAATCTTACCATATGTAGATAGGCTTGAATATGTTCGGCCCTATCAAGATGACGATCTTACCATATGCAAAGATAAGTTTGAATATTCTTGGCCATATCAAGAAGGATCTTACCATATCTAAGAATAAGTTTGAATGCCAAGATTAATCACAAATAGATCATCAAGAAATTTGTCATAAGTGATCAATATTTCTTGATTCACATCACAATATTTCGAGATCATGATTTCGAGATCATGATCCTAACAAATCAATATTTCTTGATTAATTATTATCTTCCAACAATAAAATGATTGGCACAAAAATAGAAGATATTATTTTTCAAGAAATATTTACATAATTTAATTAAACTTAATAAATTACTAAATACACGTATTTAGTAATTAAATTAAGTTTTCTTAAATTACACACTTGTGAGAAAATAGGAAATGCCAACAATATTAAGTTAACAAGAAGAACCAATATTTTGTTATGTGCACAAACAATTAATACCCTAAATATTTGCTCCCTACTACATATTGAGAATAACATGCTTCCAATTTCGATGTAGAAAATAATATTTTACTAGTAACATTGATATTGATATACATCATGTAATCATGAATTTTTCGATTATAATTGGCTTAATGGCTAGGAGCCTAATATTTTCATCTAAACATATATATGTGCACTCACTCCATCATATTGTACTAACATAAGCCTCAATGAATGATAAGAATACATATTTGATTTAAAATCTTTTTGCTATAACATATGAAACTCTTTTTGTGAATGATCATTGTACACATGTTGCTCTAATTATAACCTATAAATATGGGACATTGATTCTCACCGAAATATAAACACACGAGTTTTGACCCTCTATTGTTTTCCGCTTGCACTTGTATTATGTTGGTTTCATAAGAATTTCTTATTTATATAGTACAAAACTTAATGAAAATGGGAGCAAATACATTTATTTATTCCATATCCAAGGGTAATATTACAATATATTATATATAAATAAACTTCATATTTTTTGAGATACACACAACATGAAGTTATTATTTCCGCAACAATTATTTAACTTTATCGTTATAGAAATTAAGGCATACTACGATAGCAGTGGTACTTGATATTGATAAATATGACTGAACGAGAATCGACAATCCCATCCAATCTTATTTATCTCAATGTACCAACAGTTGCCTTAGTAAGGGCGTTGCCCGACATAATTGCCCGGGGGATCATAGTTGCAAGAAATGAACCACGATCCATCATTGCATTGGACTCTAGCGCATCCAAGGCGTACTGAGTTACGCCACACTACTTGTGTGTAATGGCGGCACTCCCCTCCCGTGCAAGAATTCGACTCTGGGTCATAATTTTTCTTCTCAGCCACCCACAAGTCCACTGCCCCCTCCCAGTAACATCTCCACTACCCTTCGCAAGGTTCTCTCCATAGAGCTGGTTGCCAGAGTGGATGAGGTTGCAGTCACCGATCCTCTGTTGGGCATAGTTTTGCGCAAAGGCTGCTACATTATCGTCCCATGTCATGGGTCCAACCCCCACTTGGGCACGTGCAGCGTTGTGGGCATCTAGATAGTCATTTTTGGTGTTTTGGGCTTCGGATGAATATAGTGACATTGTTACCACAATGAAGAAAAGGAGAAAGTGTAGAAACTTGGCCATTTTTGCTTTGCTTCAAGAAGGTATTAGACTGAGTGATGCAAAATGTGGCAAAACATGTTGGGTTATATAGCCAATGAAGCTTGGATTTTCTTGTATATTTATTGAACTAAAATTAATCCAACTTGAAAAATGAAAACGCGCATTTGGAAAATTAAAAACAGGAATTGTCTTCGTTTGACTTTTACACGAGTTGCATACTTTTTCCAGCTCGATAATGATTTAACAGAAGGGAAAAACAACCCGTACCTAAATATTAGGAAATTGGTTTTGTAATTTCTCTATTTAATTTGAGTGAGAAAGATCAGGACTCATTATCTGAGAAAGAAAATGTAAATCTCTTGTTGATCATTCAGTCATTTGAGAGAGTCTAGCTATTATCTATTTGTTCGTCTTTACTTCTTTGAACTATTAATAAAAATGTGTTTGTAACATAGAGTATTATGGACATAAAAATAGTAAGCCAAGTAATTTAATTATGGCAAAGCAAAGCGAGAGAAATTGTTAAATGTGTTAACATTAACTAGAATAACAAGAACACTAAGAGGATATCTCCCAACAGTACGTATATCAATTACATTATTTATTAGAATTATGCTTAATTATATTCCCTTGATTTTTCCAGTTGGTCATTTGTTTCTGGCACAAGTTTAGGCAAAATGGAAGTCTTAAGTCGTGGAAGGCCAAGACAATAAATTCCTGCCAAAATCCTAATTTGTCAAATGGCTTAAATTTCCAGTCCTAGATGTTACAGTCGAATATCTTGTTTATTTATGAAATTTAGTCCATGTTTCGTTTTGTTAAAAATTATTATTATTATTATTATTTTTTTGGGATATAAATTGATAAAAATATAGTTGAAAAGTTGATAATTATCTCATGAAACATGTGATTACAATTAATTGTTAATTATGAAAGATGCGATTTGCTTCTGGCACAATTTTAGCTAGGCAAAATGGAAGTCTTGAGTCGTGGAAGAAGTTTCCAACCGCAAGAGTACGGACCGCACAAGTAATAGAGTGGACAATGAGTTCGGATATCGTACCACATACATTGTGTAAATTATATTTTAGATTATTAACCTTAACTGGAGTTAGAAAAAACTTTGGCTTGAGAAATTTGAATTAAACTAAACTAATTAAAACAAAAGATTTGATTTATGAAAATTATGAAATGAACATGTTAGAATTATGAATTCACATTAACCTTATCATCCATGTGTTTGTCTTAAACATTCAACAACAATTTATGGAGTATTGAGTTAATTGAACTCAGTTATTTTAAATTAATTATATTTTTAAAAATGATAGTCATAATTTGTAAAAAAATAACTTTTTAATTAAATTAGATAGTTATAATTTGTTAAAAAAAACTATTATATTGCCTATAAGTAATATAGCTATAATTTGTAAAAATATGCTATTCAATTTATTTATTTATTTATTTTTATTTTATTTTTTTAACTGAGCAATTATATTAGAAACAAAATACAATTTTATGAAATAAAATCAAAATTTATGTTAGAATTTGTAAAATACGCTAATCATTTTTTTTTTTGCAATGAACTGAGTTGCTAGCTATCTAATTGTCCTAAATTATGACACCATTTAAAATAATAGAAATCAATATCTTTATATTTTACCATATTTATTTATATATGGAATAGGGCGATAAAATAGGAGGAAATAAATAATGAAAATTTCCAACGGCACTCGGGACTGTTGGAAATTTCTGACAACATCTACATTCCGTCTGACGGTCCCGACGACTACCATCGAAAATAATCCATCGCTAAAAACCTGTTTACTAGTAGTGATGTATCGTTTTGCTAATATATATATATATATATATATATATATATATATATATATATATATATATATATATATATATATATTGTAGATTTTGATATAAATTGATAAAAATATATAATTGAAAAGTCAATAAAAGTTATGAATTCCATCAAATATATATGCGATTACAATTAATTGTTAAATATGAAACCGATTTATTTCTGGCACAATTTTAGCTAGGCATGCAAAATGGAAGTCTTTTGAGTCGTGGAAGAACAAGACACTAAATTCCTTCCAAAATACTAATTTGCCAAATGGCTTAAATTTCCAGTCCTAGAGGTTAACAGCCTCATATATCTTGTCTATTTATGAAATTTAGTCCATGTTTCGATTTGGTAAAAATATATAGATTTTGATATAAATTGATAAAAGTATAAATTGATAAAAGTTGTGAATCCTATTAAACATGTGATTACAATTAATTGTAAACTATGAAAGACGCATCGTCAAAATAAAATAAAATAAAATAAATCTATGAAAGACGTTGGTTGGTCATTTGTTTCTGGCACAAGTGGCAAAATGGAAGTAGTCATGGAAGACGAAGACAATAAATTCCTGCCAAAATATTAATTTGTTAAATAGCTTAAATTTCCAGTCCCAGATGTTAACAGCCTTGTACGTATATCTTGTCTATTTATGAAATTTAGTCCATATTTCATTTTGTTAAAAATAATTTTTTGGGCAGATTTTAATATAAATTAATAAAAATATATAATTAAAAAGTTGATTAAAGTTTTGAATTCCATGAACTATATTATTTCAATTAATTGTTAACTATGAAAGAAGCGATTTTATGTAAATTTTAATACGAGAAAACATATTCATTGTTGCTGATTAAGCATTTATATTTTATAAAAATATTTAGTAGAGGAGGCTATAAAATGGAAAGAACAATTGTTAACTATGAAAGTCGCGGTTTTATGTCTATGGTACATGTATAGTTTTGTACGAAGGCTACTACATTATCGTCCCATGCCATAGGTCCACCTCCACTGGGGCACACTTGCAGCGTTGTGGGCATCTAGATAGTCTTTCGGGGAGTTTTGGGTTTCGGATGAATATAGTGACGTTGTTATGTACCACAATGAAGAAAAGAAGAAAGTGTAGAAACTTTGCCATTTTTAAAAAATGTTTAACTCCAACCTTGAGGATTTATACAAGGTGTAAATCCCAGAATATGTCTTAGTGAAGTAGGGTGAGAGTTTACTGTTTAATTGCACTTACAATGAGCCTCATTCATACCAAATGTAGGATTCGAAATTTCAATCTACAACTGTCAACCCACCTGAGATTTTTCACTCTTACCTTTTAACCAACTGAATTATGTCCTGGGAACGAAATTAACTTTGCCATTTTTTGCTTTGCTTCAAGAAGGTATTAGACCGCGATGCAAAATGTAGCAAAACATGTTGGGTTATAATATAGCCAATTAAGCTTGGGATTTCTTGTTTATTGAACTAAAAATTTATCCAACTTGAAAAATGAAAACGTGCATTTGGAAAATTAAAAAGTAGTTGTTATAAACTAGAGAGAAAAAGAGAGAAAAGTAGAGATACCAATAAACTTGTGTATTCTATTATGAACCAGAGCCCCATATATATAGGGGAAGAAAGGGATATAAAAAGTAATTATAACTAGGGTTTTAGGGGTACAACTGTCATTTACTAATACAATATAATATTTACAACACTCCCCCTTGAATGACATATGATATTACAAAATATCTGCCTCGTTAAAACCTTGTTTGATAAAACCCAATGGGACAAAAATATCAAACGAAGGAAAAAGAGTACAGTTGTTCTTGGAGTATTAAGATGAATGCTGCCTCGTTAAAACCTCGCCAGGAAAACCCAATGGGACAAAACCTTGGCTAAGGAAAAAGAGTACAACTACTCCCCTTTAGTGTTGATCGTTGTAAATCATCGAGTTGATGTATCCTAATCTTGTGAACTGGTTTATTGAATGTAGATGTTGATAGTACTTTTGTAGATAAATCGGCTTCATTGTCACTTGAGTGAATTTGTTGAAAATTCTGGAGTCTTTTGATGCTGCCTCGTTAAAACCTTGTCAGAAAAATCCAGTAGGAAAAAACCTGAACGAAGAAAAATGAGTACAGCTACTCCCCCTTATTCAATATGTGTTGAATCATCCATATAGTTACTTCCCCTGATTCAATCTCTATTGACTCATTCATATCTTGATCTCTTCAGGAGTTTCGTATAAGAGAGTATATCAATAGATATTGATGACAGCTACCTTATTAAAAACCTTGTCAGGAAAACCCTGTGGGACAAAACCTCGGCTAAGGAAAAAAGAGTGTAGCGTATATTAGCTCCCCCTCATGGGAACATTACAATTATATTGATACTGCATTTAATTATTTCAACTGTAAATCGGTGCAATATCGAATATGTTTACCAAACATATATAAATGGTGCATATCTTTTATTATTTGTTCTTCGAATATAAATTCAATTATTCATTTGAACTTGAAGAACTATAAAATATTTCCAATTATTTGAACATGCTACATCGAATCATGTTCTATAATCAATATTCATCAATGCATTTAATGCAGTTCTCAAATCTAGAAGTGACTTATTCACTTCAATGAACAATTAACTTATTCACTTCAGGTGAATAATTAACCATGAATTTGTATCTTGAAAATCAATTGCCACGATTTTTATTCATAGTAATGGTACATCTCAATTTCAACACTTTGTCATATAGAGTCATTTGTATCATTCTTCATGTAATCTAATATCATATTATCAATCACATTCCATTGGAAATTGAATCTATTAAAGGCATATGATATATTCAGATAGCAAAGTATCTTTATACTTTGATCAAACAAGTTTCTTAAAAACTTGAACTATATATTTCAAATATATTTAATCCTTCAAAGATTATACTGTATGCTTCAAGCATCGTATATGTTTCACATTGCAATTATCAAATTGCTACCACCAAATTTAAGTCGTGAAACTTTAGATAGGTAACGATTCCTATATTTCAAATAGATTTTCTCTAATTATTTCACCGCAATCCCAAAGTATCGAGGTATTGATTACTCTTTTTAATCTCATTCATTGGTACTTCAAAGAATACTCCCAACGTACCGAGTTGATGATCATACATTTTGATATCACTCATTGGTACATCAAAGAGCGCAAGCTAGTAATCAGAGTAAATCATTTTTCATTATATACATTTCTAATAATCATATATTTATAGGCACTTATTATGCATTTTCAGGCAAATAAAGTATTGTATCTATGCCAGATCTTTGAAACATTCGTTGCGCAACAAGTCGTGTATTACGACTATACCTATAGGTATTTTACTGGATTTACACTTTTATGTGTTTGGACTTCAGGTCCCAAAACTTCAGGTTTTGTAATAAGTTTAATTTAGCCTGAATGCATACTTTTGCCAACTATTTTTATGTCTATTTTTTTCGACATATTTTCTTTTATTATCCTCGCTATCATTCAAATTATGATGCGGCTAGCTTCGCAATTTGCTTTTGCATAAGTGCTTTAAAAAGTGTGTCGACACAATTATCATCTCAATTTGATTTCTTTCCCCCACAAGACATAACTATAGAGATCTCAAATTTCAATATTTCAAGTACTTGAACCTCTTCTGGAGATTTACAATTAATTATGTCAATAAATACTCTCTCACGAGTATATGCCTCCTCAATAAGACCATTATAATCATTTGCTCTATTTTTATTTGTTTGGGGATCTTTATTTGAATCAAATATCGCTACGCTTCAGGCGTGCTACATATCAATATAAGATAGAGCATGAGATTTTATTAATCTCTTATGCATCTTGTAATTATGTTATCTTTGAACGTTTCGTTCATATTTTCAATCGAACTTCTGGTTCGTATTATTAATCGCGAGGATATATATAACATAATATGATGCATTTGTTTGATTTTAAGCTATTCCCCCCTAATGTTGAGAAAATTGTCCAATCAAGTTGACAATAACTTTTTTTTCGAAGTTGTAAAATATCACCCATTTGGGATATATGTTGAAACAACGCATTTTTCTCAACATTCTTTATTTCCCATATCAGTGCATTGTGGTGGATCAATTGCACTATTAAAAAAAATTATATGGAAAAATTAGGCTCTAACCATAAGCCAATTACAATAGGGAGAACTATGATATTGGCATGATGCGTAATAGAATTTCCTAAACAAAAAGGGAAGTATTCTGTTCTCAATTAAATTAATTGGAGGCGTTTAACAAACAAAAATGTTAAACCATTTATCGATATCCCAATTAACACCTATCAAAATGTTGAGATTCGTGTCCACTAGTATTATCTAGATACATTCTTGATTATATAATCTGAAAATTATGCTCATAATTCATAATTTGAGCAATAATTTCGCAAACTTCAGGTTGCGAACACCATGCAATCATCTAGTACATGTATCAAATCTATTAGATACAAATAATATTTAGATGATCAACGTGGAGGATGATGGGCCCCCATTTATCACCCTAATTAATTTTCAGAAATATAAGGAATTTAATCCCTATTTTAGCTAGTAATAATGAAAAATTTCATGAATGAGAAGAAACATCATATATGATTGAATTGAAGAATCTTCTGGTTCTTCATTGAGTATCAATTTTAATTTCGCATCATTATTGATCCAATGATGGTCCAACTGGTCATGCCAAATAATAAAATTAAATTGAACTTCTGGTTCAATATAAGATATAATCATATATTATTCAAGTAGTCAAACTAATCAATGTCCTTATGACATAAGTTATATGTTTTCCTTTAGGGATAAATATGAAATCAAATGAGATATTTTTCGAAACAATGCTACTTCGAAAAGCACGTTTTATTACTCATTCAAAAATCAATATGTCAATATTCTTCCGGAATATTGTAATATCAAATTAATAACATATCTCATAATATTGGGCTCTTCGAGAGCAAATTATATTCCAATATTATATTTCATATGAGATAAAATTATGATTCTTCAGGAATCATCACAACTATATATTAGACTACATCATAATAATCTTCTGAATTATTAATAAATTCGAATTTCTTTGCTAAAAAGAATGCAGTATTTATCACTTGAGCAATAAAATAATATTCTTCTAGAATATTGAAATGTAGCAATAACGCAATATTCTTCTGGAATATTGATTCGAATCTCATTCAATTATAACAATAATTGATATCTATTGTGCAATTTAAGAGCAAATTAATGAATTATTCTTCTGGAATAATTATATTGCTAAAATTGCAATTCTTCAAGTATAATAAGTCAATATTCTTCTGGAATATTGATATTAATTATTCATTCTTCCTTTCAAGCCAACAATATTTGTGCTCTACACGAGTGACGTTAAAATATTCTTCTGGAATATTTATCTAACGTGGGTTGTGTTTATTCGAGAACACCAATACCATATTCGTTTAAAACATATTTTAAATTATGCTTCTTCAAGAGCATTTGATCAATATTCTTCTGGAATATTGAAATTGTAATATACTGCTCGTCACAAGCAAGTAATATTCTTCTAGAATACTACTATTGTTGTCCTACTTCGTGAGCAACAATATGATACATTATTAAATCAGAATTTATGAATGAACATCTACAAATATTTAATTATCTTAAAGAATATTAATTACCATACAAACATAGTATGAATTTATATATAAAAATGAATTACCAAACATATATCAGGAAAAAGAATCTCCATATATAGAAGTTAAAAAAATTGACTAAATCTTTTATTGGCTAAATCTTTTACCAATATGCAAAAGATACTAAACATGCACGTGAATTCCATATATAAAAATTAGATATATAACTAATATATAGTAGAATCAAATCTAATAATGTATTTGAGAATTCAAAATAACGTAGTGATTTCCAATGACAAAATTGAAAGAGCAAAAAATAATAACAATAATAATTTGCTGGAACAATGTATACTTTAACGAATTTATTTCGATTCTTCCAAAAGAAATAATAAATCAATATTCTTCTAGAATATTAAAAATCATAATTCATGCTCTTCAGGAGCAAATAACATCCTTCAAGGATATTAATATAATGTTGTGCTACTTCAGGAGCAACAACAAATGAATTAATAGCATCAATAAATTTGTAATAGGCAAATCTATAATTAATATTCTTCTGGAATATTAATATATACTGTTGTGCTACTTCAGGAGCAACAACATAATGAATTATCAATATAAAGATCAAAATCTATCGAATTGGTTAGAGAAAATCAGATTCAGATTTATGAGCCGCAATTGCTAATGAACAACATCATAATGAATAGATGTGAATTGCAATTGAATAGTAATAAAAAAAATTCATATGTCACCAAATTAATTTCAGTGCATATGATTTTACCATCTAACTAATATTTTGATATATGGGATTTTGAAAAAGAAATTTCTAACTCAATTTGGTAGAGACTCGTGCTGATAACGTGTTATAAACTAGAGAGAAAAAGAGAGAAAATTAGAGACACCAATAAACTTGTGTATTCTATTATGAACCAGAGCCCCATATATATTGGGGAAGAAAGGAATATACAAAGTAATTATAACTAGGGTTTTAGGGGTACAACTGTCATTCACTAATACAATATAATATTTACAACAGTAGTAGTCTTTTTTGGACTTTTACACGAGTTACATATTTTCCAAGGAAACGTTGATAATTATTTAACATAAATGAAAAATAACACGCACCCTAAATATTAGGAAAAGCAAACGTCGATAATCTTTATCTTTGTTTTTTCTTTATCTTTATATATATAAAAGTAGAAATGAGAAAAGATAGTCATTTTGAAGGGAAAATTATATTTAATGACTCTCTCTCATCACTTCTACTTTTATATATAAAAATAAAAAATAAATAAAGTAAAGATAAAGGATTTTTGGTTGAAAAATTATTATTTATTACATATATATATATATATTATTATTATTATCTTTATATAAAAGTACTGAGGAGAGATAGTCATTTTGGAGGGAAAATTGTATTTAATGACTCTCTCTCCTCACTTATACTTTTATATACAAAAATCTATTATATTATCTATTATTATATATACTAGTGTTTCACCCGTGCAATGCACGAAAGTTATTATCCGCAATATCGATTTCAATAAGTATTCGTAAAATTTTAATATTTATACATAATCAACACATATAAATGCATAAAAAAATGATTTTCTATTACAATAATTATTAGGATTTTAAAAAATAATATAAATAATTCAAATTATTAAAAAATTATTTAAATAGTAAACGTCAATTTATATATTTAAATAATAAATTATTATTTATTTAATTTCAATGAATTATTACTAACTTTATTGAAAATGTAAATTTAATAGTTTTTTTAATGGTATATCACATTTGATGTAATATTATGTGAACCAATATTGATGCATGTGAAATGCATTAGCATATTTCTCATAATTTTTACATTTGCCTCTTATATTTAATGTACTTTTCAATTTTCATTCAAAAACATCAATCATAATAATTAAAAAAGAAATAGTCAAAATATTTGAATTTAACTAGTAAAACTTTATTTGCAAAAATAAGTAGTCAAAATAATAATTTTGAAAATCTCATGATTATAATGATACGACAACCGAGTAAAGTTAGAGATTACAAAATTATACAAAAAATTATACCCTATAATCTTTAAAAATTATTAAAATTAAGAATGATTAAAAAATATTACTCATTCTATTAATATTATTAACTAAAAAAAAAAAATCAAACTATTAACTCTTCAATATTAACATTCGTTAAATAATTTTTTTTATATATTATTTATAAGCAGCACATTTTTTCAACCCACTTTTTAACCACATATTTTTTCAAAACTATTTTTCAACCACACATTTTACCTCGAAACAAAAATATAGTTGCTGAACAGAGGTTAATTTATTAAAATATTTAATAATAATATATAATATATATAGTTTAGAAAATTTAATTTGATAACAAATGATTTGACCATTAATAATTAAAAGATAATTTTATTATTGATAGCCACACGTAGGATTTATAATATTAAAAACAACAAATAAATTAAAAATCAATGATTAAATAATAATTTTAATACTGATAATTAAAAATATTGATTGAACTCATTCAATATTAATGTTAATAATAAAAATAATAATTATAACCAAAATATACAAATAACAATTATTTACTATAATACTAAAATATAAATAATTTAAGAATTAAATTTTGCCAAACTATCATACTTTTATATATAGTATAGATTTCCACCATTGCGAAGAACTGAAATTGTTATCTGCAATATAGATAAGTATTCATAAAATTTAATGATTGTACATAATCAACACAAATACAAAAATAATTTTTCATCACAACAATTATTAAAATTTAAAAACAACATAAATAATCCAAATTATTGAAAACTTTATTGAATGATAAATGTAAATTCTATAATTTTTTAATTTTGCATCATGTTAGATGTAATATTATGAGTATAAATATTATGCTTGTTCAAGATATAAATATATTTATTATAATTTCTGAATTTGCCTTACATATTTAACTTTTCTCAATTTTCATTCAAAAATCACAATAAATTATAAATATGTGTTTAATCTTGACTCATCAAATATACGACAATTGAACAATATTGAAGATCAAGAATTTAATATATCATATAATCTTTGCACTATTATTAAAATTAAAATTTATTAAAAAAATATTAACCATAAAATTATATATATATATATATATATATATATATATATATATATATATATATTCACACCAATCCACTTTGTATTCACACTAATCCACTATTCTCCCTTTATATATAGTATATAGATTAAAGTTGTTGAGTTAACAACGATTTTCAATGTCAATTTTCTACCAAAACTCAACCATTATTAATGGTTTTTTTTTATGATAATCTATACATATATTAAGATAGAAGTTAGGATTTCTAATTCTCAATAACTTATTGAGAAACTCGTAAAAGAAAGAATGAACAAGTTGTTGACAATGTTCATGGAAAATTCAACTGTACATATAATGCATAAGGAGTCTGCCATCAAATTCCACATTGTTTCTAAAACATACGAGATTGACCAAGTTATTTTAGAATCAATTATTGTAAATTATTGAAATTCAAAAATACGTTTAAAATTATATTTATTTGCTGACCTACAATATATTGGTGAATGTTAAAATTAATTAATAGTGCATTCAAGTTCAATGATTATTTACACAAAAATTAGTAAAATATAGATATATTTCTACCATTATCTAACTTTATTGCACTTGCCAAAACGTGCAAAATTATATATATATATACCTCAACATCAATATAAGCAACAAAGTCATTCAAATTTTTAAAAATTATTCTTCCGCATCCACCTATCACCCAATTCTTCGACTTTTCCTTGATGTCCATCTTTAGGAAGACATCGGGACAAGATTTATTATGAGATTAATACTCGAAAGAGACATAAGGTTATCATGTACCTATTGAAATTTTGTAGATAGATTGAAATTTATGTATAGATTATTATAATTTTGATAATTACTATATTATTTTGAAGTCGAGAAATATGTATCTATTATCTATTATATATATTAAAGTGGTTGGGTTAGCAACGATTTTCAATGTCAATTTCCCGTCAAAACTCAACCATTATTTATGGTTTTTTTTTAATGATAACCTATACATATATTAAGATAGAAGTTAGGATTTCTAATTCTCAATAAATTATCGAGAAACTCATAAAAGAAAGAATGATCTAGTTGTTGACAATGTTCATGAAAAATTCAACTTTACATATAATGCACAATGAGTCTGCCATCAAATTCCACATTGTTTCTAAAACATACGAGATTGACCTAGTTATTTTAGAATCAATTATTTTAAATTATTGAAATTCAAAAATACATATAAAATTATATTTATTTGCTGACCTACAATATATTGGTGAATGTTAAAATTAATTAATAGTGCCTTCAAGTTCAATGATTATTTACCCAAAAATTATTAAAATATAGATATATTTCTACCATTATCTAACTTTTTTGCACTTGCCAAAACGTGCAAAATTATATATATATATATATATATATATATTCATTCTCAACATCAATATAAGCAACAAAATCATTCAAATTTTTAAGAATTATTCTTCGACATCCACCTATCACCCAATTCTCCGACTTTTCCTTGCAGTCCATCTTTAGGAAGACAGCGGGACAAGATTTATTATGAGATTAATACTCGAAAGAGATATAAGGTTATCATGTACCTATTGAAATTTTGTAGATAGATTGAAATTTATGTATAGATTATTATAATTTTTATAATTACTATATTATTTTGAAGTTGAGAAATATGTATTATAGGTGTCAAATTGAAAATCTTAACGAGAAGTTTAATGCAAGATAACAAAGTGAGAGTAAACTATAAATACTTTGTCCGTAAAAGTGTGTGTGTGTATATATATATATATATATATATATATATATATATATATATATATAAGTTATATCATAAACAGTATTCAGAAAACTTGAAATTGGTTCGACCCGAAAAAGGCAACAGGTCTAGGGTCAGGTTAGAAAGTCGAACCGAGGTCAAACCAATTTTAATTAAAAACTTAATAATTATTTCAATGACCACAAATTTTTAAATTTTTTTTTTTTTACAAATAAAGTAACATTTACTCATTTGGAGGTAAAATTAAATACACAAAAATATAACAACAATATTCTTTAATTTCAAAATTACCAGTTCAAAACAAATATAGATTTATTGTTGTTAATTTTATTTATTACATTATATTTTATTTCAAAATGTTTTAACATAAAAAGATAAAATACCTTATTTAGAAGAAAAAAGTTCAACGAACAAGTAAATAATAAATAAAAATATTTTTCTTAAGAGAAAACATTTTAAAAAGAAAAAGAAAAATCCTATAAAGATTAGGATCTCCTAATTTTGATTAGTTTTGTCATTTTTAAAGTTTTGAATTCGATAATATTTTGTATTAAAATGTTATTATATTATGTTTTTATTTGACATGACTGTATATACAATTAAAATACATTTTCATAAATTTTGATTGAAATTATTATCACAAACATATTTTCGTGCATCGCATGGGTGAAAGTACTAGTAAATAAATTAAATGTAAAAGATTTTTGGTTGAAGATTTATTATTTATTACATATTTTTATCTTTATATATATATACTAGTTCTACCACCCGTGCGATGCACGGTGTTAAATATTTTACAAAATATTTGAAGTAAAATGAAAAAATACGAAACATTACTCGCATATTTGTACATATGTATGAAGTATAAATTAAAAAATGACAAATTATTTTCAATTCACAAAACCAATAAACCAAAACTGATATCCATCAACTGTCACTATCTGAATGTATGTCTTTGGTAGATTTTCTCTTGTAATCAATGGATTCACAAACGCAATGTTTCCCAAATGTATCATCACGTGTTCTATAAAAAAATATAGAATATTAGAGAGCCGAAGGATGATTTAATATCAGTCTTGAAATAATTTGAGCTGACCTTAGCAACTCCATAAAAACAACAGAGGATGATTAGATCAATATGTCGGTTGAAAAACAGAGTAGTCCGCTGACCAACAATCTTTTGGAAGAGACAATACACACTCTCCCTTATCTTCGGAGACGGCTGTAGCCGCTCGACCATGCCATTAATCCTTACAACAACTAACTTCACAATCTGTGTTGAACAAAAAAAGAAACACAAAAGCATTATCGCTCAATTATATATGTCGTTAATTCTGATCCATAGCAACGTGGGGGGCAATAATGAAGTATTCCTAATGATTCTGGAGATAGGCTTGCCATTCAAGCATCCTTTGAAAACCCAGCCTCGGATAGAATAACGATGCATAAACTATCCAAACAAACTAATATATGAATCTTGGCGGCTCTACTCTTTCTTCACTTAGAATTCCCCGGCAAAGATAGACCCAGAACTATCAAATTCCAAGAAATAAAATTATATAGTTTACGAATAAAAAATGAGATAAAACCTGTATTATCTTGCAGAGATGCACTGGAAACTCGAGGGGAGAAAACTGTAGCCCCAGAGCGAATGTGACAG
The DNA here is from genome assembly GCA_963555705.1 of Ligustrum vulgare. Taxonomy (NCBI): domain Eukaryota; kingdom Viridiplantae; phylum Streptophyta; class Magnoliopsida; order Lamiales; family Oleaceae; genus Ligustrum; species Ligustrum vulgare. Next base: position 51,558,575 of record OY743174.1, read on the forward strand.
CACCAATGACAGCATGCCTTCCATTCCCCGCAATGCGTCCACTTCTTTGAGTTTTATTTTGATGTGGTGGAGGAAGCATCAGTTCCTGCAACACAAAGGTATCAGTACTTAAGGCAGGAAAGGTTTGGATAAAGAAGTCAAGATACACTAAAGTTAAATCACCACCAAGTGATATCAACTGTGAACACAAACAACTCAATAGAAACTTGCGTATGATGTTAAATATAAATCTCACTTACTATCAATTAAAACGCTCAAGCATGAATAACCAGTATATTTTCTTATTCATCAAGAGGCATGAGAAAGGACAATGAAGTTCTCAGGGTCATTTATAACAAAAGCTCATCTTAAGCATTAAGATATGATATAAGAATAGTAACAGACTAAGCTTCCGTACTTAAAGCAGTAGCTATAAATTTGAAAATGATAAGCTACACAAATATAGAATTTATAAAATCCGACAAAAGACAAATACATCACATTTCATAAATAAGCTATATGAACAAACGAAACTTCATTCCTGCCAAACCACCACATACAAAATGCACAAAAACATTTGCACTTGCATTTTCCCCATGACCATCAAGCCCTGGAATAAATTTTAAAATCTGCAAACAATTTTAGAATCAGTATAAAGGCAATATGCAACCTGTAAAGTAGCATACTAAACATGTTTTAATGGCATTGAAACTATAATCCTAATCTTATAGAACTCACATTCTTGTAGCGTTCATAAGCATAGAAGCTGATCGAAGAACAAATACCTCAACTTGTCGTCTTTCACAAAACAATAAATCTTTTCACACTTTAGAAACTTGCACCAAAGGTCAGCAAGGAAAGGCTTAACGCTTGGTTTTCAGCAAGACAGCTCTAGAGTAACATGCCTAGCCTCTTGCATTCTGCCTCAAAGTACCTAAATTCTTAAATTCTGCCTCAAAGGCTTAAAGCATGAACAAACCATTTCATTATCATCATATGCTAACATATACTATCAGCTCCTATATACCGGAAAATCATCATCTCACTATTAAAAATTCAGAATATACAAATAAATCATGCTCATTTATCAACAAAACCATCAATAGTGAAAAATATAGTAAGAATTCAAGTTATTCTACCATAAAAAATTTCAAATTAAGCAATAAGTTAAATTCAATAGCACATGACCGAAAATAAGCTAAAATCTTTTACATTATGCTCTAATAAAATTGCACATAACATGCACTAAGATAGATTAGTAATTGCTAGTAATTGCAGGATACCTTCTCATGAAGAGTACCATAAAAAACATTCACTGTGTTTTAGCCTACGAAAAATCCCAGCTATTAGTAAAAGCCCTGAAAAAATCTGCCGCATTATCAATGGACCAACCAGTCCCATCCTAAGAAAATCTATAGTAGAACAAATGTGAAATCCACAACACATTACTAACCTTCCCATAGTTTTCAATCACCATACCCTTTGTAATTTCCCATAATTTCACTGAGCCAGTAGCATCCTTGAAAAGGCACAAACCAAATATATAAATAACAAAATATAATATTTGTTTGGCTGACGGGAAAAAAAAAATCTCATTACCTTAGTCAGTACATGTCTTCTAGCTATTAGTAATTGCAAGATACCATCACAACCCACAAATTTAAAATAAAAATTGAAGCCACTTCTTTATTTAAATAATGAATAAAATAGAAATGATGAAATGAAACACCTCTTGTCTTGAAAATTAAATAAGTCATATGGCTTGGTGTGGCTATGAGGAATACCAGCTGGACCAAAGTGATTAACTGCTTCATGAGACTTCATAGGTCCTCTAAGAAGTACCTGCAACCAACGTGTGTTTTTTATTGATACATCTGTGAAGAAGAAATCACTTGGAAGTGAAAATATATTTGTGTCTGGGGGTATGTGACGACCAACACGGCTTATGCAAACAAAAGGATTCTGAAATCATGAAAATTAAACTTACATTTTGGCCAGGACCGATGAATCTTAGAATAAGCATATACAACCAACCAAATCTAAGAACAAAAAAAGTAAAGGGTGGCAATATTGTAACCACAAAATTAGTAACTAAAAACTTTTCATTTCACACCAAATATTGCACCAAGTAGATCATATTTTCACAAATCTTAATTTAAATTGCTGAAAAGTGGTATAGAAATTCATTTAAAATTAATATCAACTGAAACCAACCTCGTGAATGACTGCAAGAAAAAATTAAACAATAACCCAAATGAAATTTTTGGCAGAAATTACATATATAAGCAAGTAAAATTACATTCAAGATAAGATAGTAACTCTTACCATCTCAAATTATTATTTCTTCTTATCAAAAGAAACCGAAATAAGCAAAGTAAACCAATTTAGAAGCATAGCAAGCAAGCAAAGATAGAGCGAAAGCCCTTAAAAAATCTGCCACATTATGTAACGCCCCGAGTTCCGAGGAGCGCGGGAACGTCACTTTTCTAAATTCTTGAATAAACTTTGTTGCGGAAAAAATGATTAAATATTAAATATCGCATTTATCGAATAAAAAAATTATCGATAATTCAAATGGAATAAGTATTTTCGTACAAATTTGTAAAAATGATAATTCTTGATAAAATGAAACAATCATTTCAAAGTTCACGACTTTTAGAAAAATATCAATTTGTAATTTGCCGTCATTGCCCATCACTCGACACCGTCTCCGAAATCTGCAAAAATTGTTAAAATAACGGGTTAAGCATTTCAAAATGAAATACTCAGTAGACTCATCGCCAGTAATTAATCTACAAGATAATTGAACAAGTAATTATGCAAATAATGTAGTGACATTCTTTTCTTATTCATAGGCATCACATAGTGAACGCAAATGAACACATTCTTTTCTTTTCTTGGCTAGCAGATAAGTTATGCCCAGCATAACATAATTCTTTATCTCAAAAGAGATATTCTTTTCTCATGCAATTAAGCATAAAATCACACAAATCCACATAACACATGCAAATAATGTAGTGACATTCTTTTCTTATTCATAGGCATCACATAGTGAACGCAAATGAACACATTCTTTTCTTTTCTTGGCTAGCAGATAAGTTATGTCCAGCATAACATAATTCTTTATCTCAAAAGAGATATTCTTTTCTCATGCAATTAAGCATAAAATCACACAAATCCACATAACACATGCAATTATAATATAAATCAATTAGTGGGGGCGAGTCTACCTTAAATCCGACGAGTGCAAAGTTGAGCGGGAAATAACTTCAATTTCCTTTAAATCTCCGTACGCTTCGTCTAGCCCATAAGTTACATTAGTCTTTAGAAATTTATAGTTTAAAAATGATAATTTACAATTTGAGGACTAAAATTAATGTTTTGAAAGTTGAGGGACTAAAATGAATACTTTGAAAGTTGATGGACTAAAATGAATACTTTAAATATTTGGGGACTAAAATGTAAATCTTTTAAAAAAACTTGGGCTTAAAATCAAATAAAGTAAATCAGCAGGGACTGAAATAAAATGGGTTTGATACTTAGGGTTTAAAATAATAACTTTTGAAATTTAGGGCAAAAAAGATCATTTTAAAACATGAGGGATTAAAAGGTTTAAAAACTGAAAGGACTGAAATAAAACCTTTTTAAAACATAGGGACTGAATTAAATCATTTCACAAACTCAGGGACCAAAATGAAATTTTCGAAAGTTAATAATATATCATCAGATCTAACTCTCTCTCTCACAACTCACTCTCTCTCTCAACAATTCGCGTACAGGGGAAAAGCCAGGCTGCGCTCTTTGCGTCGACAGGCGATAATCCGTCGGCGATACTGCCGTGGAGTGGTGGCGGAGTGGTTGTGAGTGTGGGTGAGGCTGAGGCTGTGGGCTTTGGGTTTGGGGTGCACAATCAAGTCCAAACCGCGGCTGCAACGTCGCGATATGGGAGTTTCGCCTGTGAAAATCTGGCAACGAAGGACGACGGTCCACGGTAAGTGTTGGGTTAAGTCTTAATTTTGATTTTGGTTGGGATTGGAGGGGATTTGGATTGATTTTGGGTGGGGCAGTGGCGATGAGAGGTGGTCCGAACTGGGTGTGCGGTGATGGGGTTTATGCGATGGTGTTGGTCGAAAAAGTGATGCAGACGGGTGGTGATCGAGCGGAGGTTGCGATTGGGCATGGTGATGATGTCGTGAAGTGTATAGATTAGAAAAATGGGCAGTGGCTTTTTTAGTCTTAGCCGGATAATGTGGAGGTTGGTAGCATGATTCTGGCTGTGGTGGCGTTGTGGTGTTCCGATGGTGGATTGATGATAATAGCTATGGTGGAAGGCAGTAGGCAGTAGTGGTGTTGCTGCTAATAGAGGTGGCAGTGGTTGCAATTTGTGGTTGATCTCGCCGACGGTGGTAGAGGTTCGTTGGTGGTGATGGTTGATTGCGGTGATGTTCGATTGGGAGTGATGATGATATATGGGGTGCTGCATTGGTGGTTTGATTGGAGTAACCTAAATTGGCTGCTGAGAGGGAGAGGTTGATGGTGGTTTGTGTATTGCAGCGGGGTGATGGCGAAGGTGGAAATGGAGTTGTGATTTGGTCAGTGTGATGGAGATTGATGTAGGTGGTGATGGGTTTGGTTGTGGATTGAGGCTCTGCTGATGATGATGGTGATGATGAACGGTGGTGGTGGTGGCTGCATTGGTGGTTTGGGTTGTGGATGGTGCTGCAGGGGTTCTTGGTCGGGTTGGTTGAGTGAAGGGTTGTGGTGTGGCTGATGATAAAGAAATAGGTGTTGGAGAAAGGGAATACTTTGCTGAGGTTTCTATGTGGGTGAATGAAACTTAGGGAAATATGACTTAAATTGATGAAATTGTGGTGGAGAGTTATGTATGAGATGGGGTGGAAAGTGGTGGATCATATGGAATATAAGAGAGAATGTGGGAGAATTAGGTGGAAAAATGAAATGGAAAAGGGTGCAATTAGGTTTAAGTTAAATAGGATTAATTTAGGATAATCAACTAAAAATTAGACTAACTTCGATTAGGAAATTTATTTAAAATTGATATATTTTGGACTGGAAATAAATTTGAGAATGAATAAATTTTGAGATAAAATTGAATTACGTATTTTAGACTTAAAATAATTTAATAAGGAAAATTGAGATATTTTTAATAAATTTGGAATTTGACTCGGATTAAAATAAATTTAATTTCACTTGAAAAATTCCCGTTAAAAATAATTGAGAAAGTCGTAGCGAAAATAATATTTATTTAAATACGTTATGGAAAATTCTCGGTCGCTACAACCGTATCACCTTAAAATAATTTCGTCCTCGAAATTTAAAAATTTTCTTGATTTAAAATAATTGGATACTTGATCAAAATTTCTTCTTTCTTGAACCAGGTAGCTTCATCACTACCAGGTCTTCCCCACTGAACTTTAAAATAAGAATGAAAACTGGGACAAGTTTAAAGTCGAAATTTGGACTTAAAGATTTAAACGAATTTAAATTTCTTTTCTTAGGACCTTAAAATAATTAATATGACTAGACGAGAGCACTGGTTTTGAATAATAATCGTTGAGGTTGGAGAGTCGTAGCGACAAGTTTGGTAAAACAAGTCTTTTAAGTTTGAAAATTTCTCGGTCGCTACAACCTTCTCCACTTAAAATAATTTCATCCTCGAAATTTTAAACTTTCTTGATCTAAATATATCTGGTTATTAAGCCAGACTTCTTTTTCTCAGGTAGCCTCATTGCTACCATGTCTACCCCATTGGACTTTGATTAATGGAATCTCTTTGTTTCTTAAGACATGGACTTTTCTCTCTACTATGCACATAGGTGCCTCTTCATAAGTTAAATCTTTCCGGACTGTAATAAACTAATAATTCACCATATGATTTGAATCATAAACATACTTTCTCAGTAGGTAAACATGAAAGACTTTGTGAACAGCTGCAAGTTTTGGTGGCGAAGTCAAACAATAAGCCACATTACCTACTTTCTCCAATATTTCAAATGATCCGATAAATTGAGATCTTAAATTCCCTCTCTTGTCAAAGCGAAAGGTACATTTTATAGGATCTATACAAATATCGAAACCACAAAATATTCATTGATCCAAATGCTTAACCTAAAAATCAAGAAGATTGATCAAAAATAAATCCTTATGATCCAAAATATATAAGCGCGATATCGATTCCAAAATATTGAGTACGAAACCCAAACTTGGTAGAATCTTTCTGAAAAGATGTACCAACGAAATCATTTATAAGTTCGACTGAAACTTCCTTTTCAAAATCGGGGAATTCAAACTTAAATCCTTTAATCCATACTTTTAAATCATGCATCAAGTACTCGGTATCACATACTCATTCTAACTGAGGGCTAAGATACTAACTTAAAGCATCATACGGATCAGATATGTTATTTTCAAACTTAAGAAACTTCACTAATTTCCCAAATCTGAAATTCAAGATTAAATTTTCCCTGTTCTCCCAAACTTCAATTCATGTCAGACTTATGAACAATACTCTGATTAATTCTATCACCATTGAATAAGACTTCTGTAAATCATATAGGATTCCTTGTCAAGTTTTCTTAACCCAAAGATACAATCTCATTATAAGTAAAAGTCACACAAATGATCTTCTTCGGTTTCTTATTTTCGTAGTAAAATACTTTACTCACCTCAAATGTACAACCGATAATAATTAATCGAAACTGCATCACCAAAACTTTAAATAAATCCATATATTATGACTCAAAATGAAAATTCTCAATCGTAGGTAATATTTTTCACCATAATGCAATAAACCATCAAAATGAGATCAATTGACTCAATATATTCACACAATTCTTCACGGGATAACCATAACATCCCTTAACCGTCTAGTCATCATATCTTGTAGTAATCATGTAACCTGTCATTTATCATTGTATCATATGACCTCAATATTCATATCAATTTCTCTAAGATTTCAATATAATAACCATCATACCTATCACGTGAACCTTATACGTCAATCATCTCACTAAGATTATATATCAATCTCTCAACTTCAATAAATCTTGGATTCTGCCATATATCACTCTTTCTGCATACTACTCCGTAATAAGTAATCATTGTGAAGTTTTATCCTTATTTTCCTCACAATTCCTATCGACAAAGACAATTGCATAAAAATTCATTTCTTATTTTCTAAACAAGATACCATCAATAACAATTTCCAAAATTTCAAGATATGATCCATCATAAGCCTTTCTTTGATCAAATACATTACTTCATCAATACTTGTACAAAATTTAGGACTTGATAAAATTTTCTTTCATCAATATTGAAAACTTAATGTACGTCAGTGAATCATTCACACTACGAGGAAATCTTGATTCATTTCCATGACTGAGACTCCTCTTTCTTCGAATTCTACTTATAACCAAATATAGCATAACTTATTCATGATAAATCAACTTATTTCATAATCTCAACACATCATCACTTTCAGTTCTCGCAATAATAAAAATCACATTATTCCTTATAATTATCTCTTGTACCTTTTATATTCAAATAACCTTATGACCATCATCATTATCTCACATAATCCCAAACATTTAATCACATGTTCCCAATTTCTCATTTTGAATAAATGGTTACTCCTTTAAGGCATCTCACTATAAAATATTTTCAATATCTCTCATTCATGATAACTGACTATTCCCAATAATCATATTACATGTAAATTCAACAAACGGTAAATGGTTTTCCTAACCATCACAAAGGTCTAAAATACAAACTCTCAACATAGTCTCTGTATAAAGAAATATTTGCTGACTACTTAAGTCATTACTCAATAATCCAAAGGACATCACGTCTCTTCACTAATCCCTGTAAACCCATTAAAAATTTTCTCCAAATTTCAATAAATCTTTACTATTTCTTTAAAAACATATCAAACCATAATAATTTGTCAACTCCAAGACTTCTTATCACCAAATATCACCAAAATAATTAAAACGATAGAAATTTCCTGAATATTCTCTCAATGCAAGTGATCATTCATTACTAGTGATAAATCTGTTCCCAAAAATCATTAAGATTCTTCCCAATAACGCCATAATACTTGTCTTCACTCATCTTTCAAAATATAACTCATCATGTACTAAATCTCGCTTATGGTGTAAATGAACTTGCAATTCTAACCTCAATTCCCTTTGTGGTTGCATACCATATTATGCTCTTAATTCCAAATGATCAAATTCTAGGCAGAGTCTTCCTTGTAATTTGGACTTATCCAATCCGTAGGTATACTTCATAACCAACAATAACAATTAACTCCAAATTTGTCCACCACGATTTAAATATTGACAACATTTCCAACAAACTTCAATATCACCAAAAATATCCCAGAAAATCATTTCATCATTCTTCAACCTAACAAAATTTAAATCATATTTTTCAATATCAATATCACTTCCTTCAATACATTAATTGGCTCAAAAGACCACTCATACTTATAAATATATACCACAAATCATATTCCCAAAATTTATTCACAAGGCCAATCTTCATAATAAATTTCTCTCAAAAATAGAGGAATAATTCACTTATTCAACATAATATTCATTACTTAATAACCAAATCTTTAAATCTCTAACCTCATAATTCTTCTCATAAAAGTTTCAATAAAATCATATCACTTATAATCTCGACATCTCATCACAACTTAATAAAACTGACTTGTTATTTCTCGTTTATATATTCCGAAAATATAGTCTAATCCTTTCTGTTGACTTCTCGTAAATAGTGTCATGTCTAAAATCAATTATGCAAAGTCCAGGTAGGGTTCATCATTTTTAAGTTCGAGGATAAAAAATTATTATAAAATCATTTTTATTCCCATGATGCTCAACACTCGTTTTCTTTCTTTTCTTTTCTGAAAAATTTTCCGTTATGCTCAAAAACTCATTTCTTTCTTTCTTTCTTTCTCATTATTTCGGATACTAGTTTTCTAATTCTTTCTCGTCTTTTCTTTTCTCGTCAAATTCTCAAAACACTTATTCTCAAGTATCCGAAATAAATCAATAAAGTAAACATACTAAACTTCGTTACCTTCGGAGTCGGCGGAAAATGATGGCAATGGCAAAAAGTCGTCAAAACATTGTTTCTATTATTTTTAGAAAAATTTATTTTCTTATTTTGTAAAAAAAAAAGTTTTGTAAGTCTACAGAAACGTAGACCCGCTCTGATACCATGCTGTAACGCCCCGAGTTCCGAGGAGCGCGGGAACGTCACTTTTCTAAATTCTTGAATAAACTTTGTTGCGGAAAAAATGATTAAATATTAAATATCGCATTTATCGAATAAAAAAATTATCGATAATTCAAATGGAATAAGTATTTTCGTACAAATTTGTAAAAATGATAATTTACAATTTGAGGACTAAAATTAATGTTTTGAAAGTTGAGGGACTAAAATGAATACTTTGAAAGTTGATGGACTAAAATGAATACTTTAAATATTTGGGGACTAAAATGTAAATCTTTTAAAAAAACTTGGGCTTAAAATCAAATAAAGTAAATCAGCAGGGACTGAAATAAAATGGGTTTGATACTTAGGGTTTAAAATAATAACTTTTGAAATTTAGGGCAAAAAAGATCATTTTAAAACATGAGGGATTAAAAGGTTTAAAAACTGAAAGGACTGAAATAAAACCTTTTTAAAACATAGGGACTGAATTAAATCATTTCACAAACTCAGGGACCAAAATGAAATTTTCGAAAGTTAATAATATATCATCAGATCTAACTCTCTCTCTCTCACAACTCACTCTCTCTCTCAACAATTCGCGTACAGGGGAAAAGCCAGGCTGCGCTCTTTGCGTCGACAGGCGATAATCCGCCGGCGATACTGCCGTGGAGTGGTGGCGGAGTGGTTGTGAGTGTGGGTGAGGCTGAGGCTGTGGGCTTTGGGTTTGGGGTGCACAATCAAGTCCAAACCGCGGCTGCAACGTCGCGATATGGGAGTTTCTCCTGCGAAAATCTGGCAACGAAGGACGACGGTCCACGGTAAGTGTTGGGTTAAGTCTTAATTTTGATTTTGGTTGGGATTGGAGGGGATTTGGATTGATTTTGGGTGGGGCAGTGGCGATGAGAGGTGGTCCGAACTGGGTGTGCGGTGATGGGGTTTATGCGATGGTGTTGGTCGAAAAAGTGATGCAAACGGGTGGTGATCGAGCGGAGGTTGCGATTGGGCATGGTGATGATTTCGTGAAGTGTATAGATTAGAAAAATGGGCAGTGGCTTTTTGAGTCTTAGCCGGATAATGTGGAGGTTGGTAGCATGATTCTGGCTGTGGTGGCGTTGTGGTGTTCCGATGGTGGATTGATGATAATAGCTATGGTGCAAGGCAGTAGGCAGTAGTGGTGTTGCTGCTAATGGAGGTGGCAGTGGTTGCAATTTGTGGTTGATCTCGCCGACGGTGGTAGAGGTTCGTTGGTGGTGATGGTTGATTGCGGTGATGTCCGATTGGGAGTGATGATGATATATGGGGTGCTGCATTGGTGGTTTGATTGGAGTAACCTAAATTGGCTGCTGAGAGGGAGAGGTTGATGGTGGTTTGTGTATTGCAGCGGGGTGATGGCGAAGGTGGAAATGGAGTTGTGATTTGGTCAGTGTGATGGAGATTGATGTAGGTGGTGATGGGTTTGGTTGTGGATTGAGGCTCTGCTGATGATGATGGTGATGATGAACGGTGGTGGTGGTGGCTGCATTGGTGGTTTGGGTTGTGGATGGTGCTGCAGGGGTTCTTGGTCGGGTTGGTTGAGTGAAGGGTTGTGGTGTGGCTGATGATAAAGAAATAGGTGTTGGAGAAAGGGAATACTTTGCTGAGGTTTCTATGTGGGTGAATGAAACTTAGGGAAAGATGACTTAAATTGATGAAATTGTGGTAGAGAGTTATGTATGAGATGGGGTGGAAAGTGGTGGATCATATGGAATATAAGAGAGAATGTGAGAGAATTAGGTGGAAAAATGAAATGGAAAAGGGTGCAATTAGGTTTAAGTTAAATAGGATTAATTTAGGATAATCAACTAAAAATTAGACTAACTTCGATTAGGAAATTTATTTAAAATTGATATATTTTGGACTGGAAATAAATTTGAGAATGAATAAATTTTGAGATAAAATTGAATTACGTATTTTAGACTTAAAATATTTTAATAAGGAAAATTGAGATATTTTTAATAAATTTGGAATTTGACTCGGATTAAAATAAATTTAATTTCACTTGAAAAATTCCCGTTAAAAATAATTGAGAAAGTCGTAGCGAAAATAATATTTATTTAAATACGTTATGGAAAATTCTCGGTCGCTACACATTATCACCAACCCGCCCCATAAATAGGAACCTACACCATCATCCAAATGCAAGTTGCTGAATTGGGCAAATCATCAATGTATCCCCATATATGCTGATTGAATGTGATATACCCCCATATATGCTGATTGAATGTGATATATCTCTTCCAACACAGCTTGTTATCATCGAATTCCATGAGATCAACTCATTCTGAAATTACACAGTAAGAATAGTGATATTCAGAAATTAGAATCCAATCCCAAACCTCACTGCATCACTTACATTTATTTCTCTCCAAACCCATGTGCAGACATTCTGTACAGTCAGTGTAGGCAGCAAACTGAGGCTCCATCTCATGTCCATAAGCAGACATTATGCACAGTCAGTGTAGGCAGCAAACTGAGGGTCCATATTATTCATCGAAAAATTCGATGAACTCCCTTCTTGATATTAGAAGGTTCACCGGTATCGAAGCTCCATTAGTGTAACAAACATAGAAAGATTAAACTTATTATCAAACTTGAACGTAAATACCCAAAGAGAGTTCTAGCAAATATATGCTGATAATTTCACAAAAGCTATTTGAAGTTTGATAATTTCACTAAAGCAAGTACTACAGGTTCATCAGCTTCTGTAGAAACCAACGATTGAGAAGTTATCAAAATGAGAATAAATCTGCAGTGAAGATAACCCCAAGTTATAAGATACACCAAGACTCAAACAATTAACTGCTATTAAGGAAGTGAAAATTTTGTGAAGAGTATAGCAAATTGCCACAGATCAAAACGATGAACACTTAAGTAACATAATTCCAACATCAATGCGGATTGCCAAAGATCGAAACCATAAACACTTAGAGAGTAACTAAAGATGCCCTAAATGCTAAAGCAAGTACTACATGTTCATCACCTTCTGAATCTTCATCACCTTCTGTAGGAACCAACGATTGAGAAGAAGAATGAAGTACCACTGCCCACTTCAAAAATTCCTCATTTCAATACCCAAACAATAAGAGAAATAAAAAATCAAACCAACCCACTACCTTACCTCCGACCGCCACCCGTTGTGGCCAGAAAATCACAGACCAGTTCAAATCCCAACCTCGGTTTTGCACAAAAATTGAGCCCCAACCTCTTTTTCGTGCTCCCCCACCGCTGTTCGTCGCCCCAGCCACTCAATGGATGCGTCGTTGCCAGCAAACATCGGTGAAAGCGGCGCCTGCAAACCCTACTCAATGACGATAAAATCGCAGCTCTCTATTGAAGTGAGAAAAACCTTGAACCCTAGTGCCCGTCGTTGTGAAGAAAAGAAGCAGAGAGAAGAGATGGTAGCGGTACTCGCTTACTGAGAGAAGGGATGATGATAGTATTAGATTGCAGAAAAGAACTTGTGGGTCAGACTGACTGAAATTCAAAATTTAAAAATACATTGGGGCCGGTTTTTTTTTATTTTTTATTTTTTGGGGGGAAATTTGGGAGGGAAAACTTTGGAGGACAATTCTTCTTTAATATAGTAGAAGATATATATATATATATATATATATATAGAAGTGAGGAGAGAAAGTCATTTTGGAGAGAAAATTGCATTTAATGATTCTCTCTCTCCACTTCTACTTTTATATATAAAAATAAATAAAGTAAAGATAAAGATTTTTGGTTGAAAAATTATTATTTATTACATAAGAGTTGTAATAAATGTAATATGTGTAAATGTGTTACATTGAAAAGGAAAAAAATTAGATTAGCCTCTGTTTGATAATATTGTTTGGTTTATAATTTTTATTTTTATTTTTTAAATTCAATTGTTGATCATTTATTTCATTCATTTGAGAGGATTGATTGAATTCCCCAGAATGAGTCTAGCTATTATCTATTTGATCGTCTTTACTTCTTTGAACTATAAATAAAAATATGTCCGTAACATACATTCATTTTCTGGCACAAGGTTAGGCAAAATGGAAGTCGAGTCGTGGAAAACCAAGACAATAAATTCCAGCCAAAATACTAATTTGTCAAACAGCTTAATTTTCAATTCTAGATGTGAACAGTCTTGAATATCTTGTCTATTCCGGTACTCAAGATGTTAACATGAGCCTCGTGTATCTTGTGTTTATGAGATTTAATTTTTCATTTTATAAAAAATATTATCAATTTTTTTTTTTTTTTTTTTTAGATTTTGATATAATTAAAAAAATGTATGGTTGAAAAGTTGATAAATATTGAAAATTTCATAAAATATATAATTAAAATTAATTGTTAACTACGAAAAACACAATTTTATGTCAAATTTTAAGACAAGAAAGCATTTTTATTGTTGATTAAGCATTTGTATTTTATAAAAATATTTAGTAGTTAATTGAAAAATCTTATAAATCGTATTGAAAATTTAGAATTTCCCGGCCAAATTTTGCATGAATATTCTACTGTGTTCTTGGAATGTTGTCTAAAATTATACTAAAAATGTCCATCCATCTTGGCATTTGACCTAACCCACTATGTCTCAGCCCAAACAACCTGCGTGTAATGCAAGCATTCCCCTCGGAAACAAGTGTTTGATTTCTCATAATAAAACTTCTTCTCCTCAACCCAATAGCCACATCTTCCTTTGCACTCACATTCTATGCGCCTGTTGCAAGGTTTTCGCCATAGGTTCCCTCATCAGAATGCTCCTCTTGGTGGCAGATATCTTGGCATAGGTGGCGAGAGTGGCAGAGCCGATAGAATTCAACAAAAATTTCAATTAAGTACAATATCCTATTACACCCGTTTTGGGGAGCCATTCATTTCATTTCAGCAGCGCGCATATATATGCATGCAATGCAACTTAGTGTAGTCCAACTCTCTCCATTGAGGAATAAGAATTAATAAAAATATATGATTGGAAAGTTGATAAAAATTGAAAATTCCATAAAATATGTGATTAAAATTAATTGTTAACAACGAAAGACGTAATTTTATGTCAAATTTAAGACATGAAAGCATTTTTATTGTTGATTAAGCATTTGCATTTTATAAAAATATTTAGTAGTTAAAGCTACAAAATGGAAAAAACAAGGGTTTAAAGCATTAACACATGTGGACGAGAAATAGAGTTAATCATATTCATGGACTATTGATTTCCCTACAAATACGGAGTAATTGATGTGAAATAACCTAAGTTGATTCAATTATACCAAGAGGTGGATGAATATGTTTTCATCATAAAATTCAATTTTAATTATTATCAGTTTAAAAATTCTAAATAAATTAATTTAATAAGGAAAAATGTGTTTGTCTTTACTTCTTTGAACTATAAATAAAAATGTCTTCGTAACACGACTATTTGATAGTATTCAGACATAAAAATAGTAAGCCAAGTAATTTAATTATCGCAAAGCAAAGCGAGAGAATTGTCTAATGCGTTAACATTAACAAGAACGCTAAGAGGATACCTCCCAACAGTATATTACATTATTTTTGGCTACTAATCTAATAAAAAGAGAGGGTGGAGCTTATGCTTCAATTTCAATAAGACTTATTAATTATATTCCTTTGATTTTTTTTTATTTTTTTTTCAGTTGATTATTTATTTCTGGCACAATTTTAGGCAAAATGGAAGTCTTGAGTCGTGGAAGACCAAGACAATAAATTCCTGCTAAAATACCAATTTGTCAAACAGCTTATTATCATTGCAGATTTTGATATAAAATGATAAAAATTTATGGTCGAGGAATTGATAAAAGTTGTGAATTTTATGAAATATGCGATTAAAATTAATTATTAACTACGAAAGACGTAGTTTATGTCAAATTCTAAGACGAGAAAGCATATTCATCGTTGCGGATTAAGCGTATATATTTTATAAAAATGTTTAGTAGTTAAGGCTATAAATGGAGGGAGGGGGGGGGGGGTGGAATCCAATCAGACCAAAAAACAAGAGTTTAAAGCAATATCATATATGGACTAGAAACAGTGTCAACCAAATTCATGGACTATTGATTTCCCTACAAATGAGGAGATATATTGTCAACCAAATTCATGGACTATTGGTTCTAATTTTTCTATGGAATTTGTGATAAGATGATTGCCTATTCAGCTATCAATGAGACATAATTTGTGGGATCCAATTTAGATTTTAAAAACTCTAATTGGGTCTAAAATTCTATGGAATCAGGTAATGAGATGACTGTCTAGTCAGCTATCAATTAAATATAATTTGTGGGGTCCAATTTTTATTTTAAAAACTCTAATTGAACTTACTAGACAGTCATCTCATAATTTGGTTTCATAAGGAACTAGGTACCTGATTGTATAGAATTTTCGCTTATTGGACTGACTATATAGCCATTTCATCACTTAGTTCCATAAGGAATGAAGTACTTGATTCCATAGAATTTTCGATATCATATATGGATGAGAAATAGTGTCAACCAAATTCATAGACTATTGATTTCCCTACAAATAAGGAGTAATTGATTTTTATTTTATTTTTTTGTTTTTGGGGGGGGGGGGGGGGGGGAGGGTTATTTTAATCCCGTACGGTGATGGATAACTGATCCTCTAGAATTGTACAATTGTTTAATTGTTGGAGAAAATCTTAGTAAAATATGTATTTTTAATTGAAAAATCTTATATATCTTGATGAAAATTAAGAATTTCCCTGCCAAATATTGCATGAATTTTCTACTGTGTTCTTCTAATGTTGTCTAAAATTATACTAAAAATCCATCCATCTAGAGGTGGCAAACGGGCCGAGCCGCTCGTCGACTCAGCTCGTGAAAACACTACCCGAGGGCGGCTCGACTCATTAAACGGGCGAGCCAAACAATGTAGTTGAATCACGAGTCGAGCTTGGCTCGGCTCGTTGTTCAACAAGCGGCTCGTTGGCACGAGCCACGAGCTCGTGCCAACGAGCTCAACGAGCCGAGCGGCTCGCAGGCTCGTGAAAAAAAAAAAAAAATTAAACGTCGTTTTTTCACGTTAAAAAAAAAAATAAATAAATAAATAAATAAAAATTGGTTACTGATCTCATGACATCTGAACGTAAATAAAAAAAAATAAAATAAAAATTAAAAAATAAAAATGTGACCGTTCGTAATAACTAACAAACATTGTTTTTTTACTTATTAAGTTATAAATAATTTATTTAATACATAACTTATTACTTATTAGTTATTAATATTATACATATATTTATAACTAATTAAGAATTTATATCAATAATATTAAATATATTAGTATTCAAGATTTCAAATATTTTAGCTATCGATTAGATTGTCGACTAAATCAACGTAAGATGGTAAGATAAGAGGGTTTAAAAAATTAAAAAAAAAAAAAAAAAAAAAAAAAACGAGCTAAACTAGCCGAGCTCGGCACGGCCCGGCCCACGAGCTCAGCTTGGCTCGGCCCATTACCACCTCTACCTCAATCCAATATCCACGTCTTCCTTTGCACTCACATTCCATTCGCCTGCTGCAAGGTTAACGAATAGGTTCCCTCCGTTGGTAAAAATAACGTGCATAATTATATTCTAATAATGTACATTTTACGTGCATAAATTTGATATAATTTCAACTTACCAAAATTTAATATATGAAGAAGAAAACCAAAAAGGCATGAATATGAATTCAGTCGAAGCAAGAGTTGGACTATTTGCCTTTAAGACGATAATGTTCCGCATAGGTGATAACGATTTTCTAGCATTTGTCTCTCAAGATACAACGACCACGTCCCTCAATAGGTGCATTCAAAATTATATAGATCAACGAACCCTCTTAATGTTTTGAACTTTCTTCATATGAAACTCGACTCTAAATAAATGCAAAATTTATTTCTAAGTGAATATGCATAAATATGATAATGCAATAATGGAAAATTAATGAATAAAAATCAAACTTGTAGGTGTATTTATAGACGTTGAAAAGTTGTGTCTCAAAAGATACAACCCTTGAGACTTGTTTCTAAATGAAGACACACATATTGTAAATGGGTAATTATATTAACAACACATTTTTTTAAGTGCACCACAATTTAATTACAATGATAAACCTTAATTTTTATTAATTTCTGCACTTATACATCTTAACTTTTTTTGTCTTATTTTTATTGATTTCTATTAATTAGCACAGTTTATCATGTTAATGATGGCTAGCTAAAGAATTTTTTATGAGTGAAAAAATTTTTTTATTTACCTCTCTTTTATTTAAATAAGTAAGATAAACAATAATTGCAAAAATTCAAAAAATATTTTTACCAAAGTAATAGAATATTTGAAATAAAATTGTCAATAAAGAGATGAAACATATTAATTAATTAATGATTCAATATAAGAATACGACAAAAAAATAATAAGAGAATAATTATCAAAATAAGCAAAACAATATGGACAATTATTGCAATTAAAATGTGATGTCATGAATAATAATTCTGGTGTGAATATAATTTTCCTTGTAAATTAATAATTTAAAAAGTCATATCCTTTTATCTAAAAGTACATACCTCTTCATCTAATTAGGTTATAGAATATTCAATAATATTCTGCTAATTTTTAAACAATATCACATTTTTGAGTGACTTAATTTTCCATTCACTAACTAATTATTCTACTTAAATAATCACATAAACTGGCCAAAACCAATTTTCTATATAAAGTTCTAACACCCTCAGAACGCTCCTCTTGGCGGCAGATTTCTTCATGGACCATGTTATAATTACAGTCGACTGTACAGCCCCCTCCATGTGAGGGGATGGTAAGCCCGGTTATAGGGTGAGATGTACTTTAGCATTATTCTTTCTTCACATAGGTGGCGAGGGTGGCAAAGTCGATAGAATTCAACAAAAAATTCAATTTAGTTAAGTACAATATCCTATTACACACTTTAGGCCGCCGAACACAGCCTTAGTAATCTTTATCTTTATACTCCATCTGTCCCACAAAAATAGTCTACTATTCCTTTTTCGTATGTCCCTAAAAGATGGTCCACTTTCTTTTTTAAGAGTGTAATTAATCTTTTATATCTCATTTTACCTTTATTTAATGTGTTTTTCTATTAGTCTAAATAAATTTATACTCTTTTAATCTTGTGGAAAATTATAAAATATATTAGGAGTATATTAGGAAAAAGGATTGTAAACTATTTTTCCAACAACATTATTAATCTGTGTAAAAATGGGTAGGAGACTATCTTTATGGGACGGAGAGAGTAATATATAAAAGTAAGACACTTTCCAAAAATATATTTTGGAACTTCTCCCGCCTAAACTGCTTTCCTAAAATAGAAACATTTCAATGAATGAGAATACTTTTAATAATTATATTATTATTTCGAAATAAAAAAATATGCAATATGGATATCAAATTTAAGATCTCAACGAGAACTTTAATACGAACTTACAAGTTATAGTCAACTGTAAACATGTCGTCCTCAAAATCATATGAAAGATTAAAAGTAAAAAAAATATTTTGTACCTTTTATTTTTTCTTAATATCCCTCTATTTCAAAATTGTTTTATTTAAGTCTTATAGTGATATTTATAATTTCTTAACAAGATTTAATTTGGTCATATATAATTAATTTCAATTCGAGTTGCTTTTCTTATCAAATTAAAAGAAATAATAAATATCCGAACTTTTATGTAATTTAATTAAGTCCAAATAATTTTTTCAACTTTATATTTCGATCAATTCAGGTTGCTTAATTTGTTATATTCATTTAAATATAGGACCACGTGTATTTAATTTGTAATGTTAAAGTAAATATGAAATGAAACATTTGTTTAATATATTTAAATACCAAATATTATATTAAGATAGTTAGTACCAATTCTAATAGTACTATTTCGTTATTCGGGTAGAAATAAATTTATTTTTGATAATTTAGAAATTATATTTTGGAAAGAATAATTACCTCAATAATCATTAAAATTGAATAGTTATGTAAATGTTCATTGATTTTGATTTTTTTAGTAAGTCTGGTCTTAGTTAAGCAAGCTGGTAGTGTGAAGATATCAACTATTTCTTTTGTGATATGATCTGGTGTGAATTTGTTAAACATTAAATGTTATTTATTTCGTATGCATCCGAGAATTTGTAAATTACTATTTTAATGAATTACTTTTGTCATTTGTATGAATTATAGTTTTAATAAATCAGCAAGGAAATATAAGTTTTATAAATAAATATTTCATAATTTTTTTTAAAAAATATAAATTTCATACAGCAACGTTTAAAAAACGTTGCAAAAAGGTTTACGACAACATTTAAAAAACGTTGCAAAAGGATTTACTGCAACACTTAAAAAACATTGCAAAAGGTTACGACAACACTTAAAAAACGTTGCAAAAGGTTTATGACAACACTTAAAAAACGCTGCAAAAGCTTTTTGCTCTACGGCAACACTGCGATTTGCAACACTCAAAAAAACGTTACAAATGTCTTTTGACAACGTTTTTTGAATGTTGCAAAAGACAGTTTTTGTTGTAGTGTTTTGTCATAATAATTTTTAATATACGTATAAGTATTAAGTTTCGATCACATATCTTACAAAAAATTTATAAATCACGTTATTTAAAATAAAGGGTCTCAAACAGGGGCTAATAATAACACGAAACATTATTTTTTTCATATTATAACAGAATCAAATGTTTACCTTGAATCGGATTCTGGAAAGCTCGAAACGAATGGAGGACACGAGAAAATCGTACAATAACAAATCTCAATAAGGTAAAGCACAAGTATGAAATGTGGAGACCAACTTGTATATTAAAAAAAAGTGATTTTGGAAATTGTGTGATTTCTAAAAATGTTTATAAACCATTTTTTTGAATTTTTCCAAACAAATTATTCTTTAATTTCATTTATTTTTCTTTTTAACTTTTTATTTTTATTTTGCTATGTATATTTTTGTAATTTGGTGTTTTGTAATATGTTCTTCTTATCTTTTTTGTCATAATAATTTTTAATACACGAATAAGCATTAAGTTTCGATCACACATTCTACAAAAATTTTACAAATTACATTATTTAAAATAACGAATTTCAAATAAGGGACTAATAATAACATGACGCATTATTTTTTTTAGTTTGAAATAGTAAATTTTTCAGAATATAAGGTTAAAAGTAGATAATTTTTTAGTTTATTATTTTATTGGTAAAATATGACAAAAAATGAGTTTTGAAAAAAAATGATGTTTTGAATAAGTGTAAAGAAAAAGTGTAATTAAAAAGTTGAGAGAAAATGTGAGTGGTTAAAAAATAGTAAATTTTTCTAGAATCTAAGGTCAAAAGTAGATAATTTTTTTAAATTTTTTGTAGATTATTTTATTGGTAAAATGTAACAAAAAAATAAGTTTTGAAAAAAAAATGATGTTTTGAATAAATGCAGAGAAAATGTGTGTGGTAAGAAGTAGTTTAAGAAATTATATTGTTTATAAATTATACTACCCCGTCCCGTTAAAATAATCCCATTTTCCTTTTTCGTTTGTCACGAATTATAGTCCATTTACCTTAATAATCATGTTCAATCTTATTTGACAAAATTTCGAGAATACCCTTAATAAGGGCACTTTCTGATATAATTATCGGGAGGATCGTGTAGTTGCAAGATACATATCACCAACACTGTTGCACCGAACTCTAGCACAACCAAGGCGCAGTGATCTACGCCACACTACCTTTCAATAATGCCCGCACTCTCCTCCCAATTATTTGGTGACGATGGTTGCTAACAGTTTATCGTATATTCTATGAATCCTTTAAAATATTTTTCCATTTTTTCGTGTTACATTTATAAAAATTTATTTGGATTTTTGTTCATTCTGAAATCTCACAATTATTAATATATAATACGTATTCACGTTTTGTGTCTCTAAACATGTCAAAGATCATTAATTATTTTTTCTACAACAAATATATGAAATATCCATTCTCCGACTTACTATAGGTAAATGTTGTACGTCTAAATATTGTCTTGAACTTATGATGACTGAGGAAGAAATGAAAATGAAGGAAATGAATACAATGTTAACTTCTAAATATTTTGTTGAAAACTCTGGAAGATCGTCAATACCCTATTTTGTGCGAGTAAAGCTTATATTGATAAATATTTTGTTGTGTCACATACTTTTGGTACATATATATATAGTTCATGAATCTTATTGAATTTATCACCTAAAGGAGAAATAAAAATGAGGATAAAATTAATGTTAATATTATCGAATTTTATATGTCACGGAGGGTTTAGAAGAACCAATATTTTGTTATGTGCACAAACAATTAGTACCCTAAATATTTGTTCCCAACTATATATTGAGTATAACATGCTTCCAATTTCTATGTAGAAAATAATATTTTACTAGTAACATTGATATACATCATGTAAACATGAATTTTTCCAATAATAATTGACTTAATGGCTAGGAGCCTAATTATATTTTCATCTAGACATATGTATGTGCACTCACTCCATCATATTGTACTAAAATAAGCCTCAATGAATGCTGAGAATACATATTTGATCTAAAATCTTTTTGCTATAACATATGAAACTCTTTTTGTGAATGACCATTGTACGTACACATGTTGCTCTAATTATAACCTATAAATATGGGACATTGATTCTCAACAAAATACACACACGAGTTTTGACCCTCTATTATTTTCCACTTTTTCTTGTATTATGTTGGTTTCACAAGAATTTCTTATTTATATAGTACAAAACTTAACGAAAATGGGAGCAAATACATTTATTTATTCCATATCCCAAGGTAATAATATTACAATATATTATATATAAATAAACTTCATATTTTTGAGATACACACAACACGTAGTTATAATTTCCGCAACAATTATTTAACTTTATCGTTATAGAAAGTAGAATTGCGGCTTACAATAGCAATGGTACTTGATATTGATAAATATGACTGAACGAGATAATCGACAATCCCATCCAATCTTATTTATCTCAATGTACCAACAGTTGCCTTAGTAAGGGGGTTGGCCGACATAATTGCCTGGGGGATCATAGTTGCAAGAAATGAACCACCATCCGTCATTGCATTGGACTCTAGCGCATCCAAGGCGTACCGAGTTACGCCACACTACTTGTGTGTAATGGCGGCACTCCCCTCCAGTGCAAGAATTCGACTTTGGGTCATAATTTTTCTTCTCAGACACCCACAAGTCCACTGCCGCCCTCCCAGTAAAATCTCCACTACCCTTTGCAAGGTTCTCTCCATAGGGTCGGTTGCTCGAGTGGACGAGATTGCAGTCACCGATCCTCTGTTGGGCATATTTTTCTGCAAAGGCTGCTACATTATCGTCCCATGTCATGGGTCCAACCCCCACTTGGGCACGTGCAGCATTGTGGGCGTCTAGATAGTCATTTTTGGTGTTTTGGGCTTCGGATGAATATAGTGACATTGTTACCACTATGAAGAAAAGGAGAAAGTGTAGAAACTTGGCCATTTTTGCTTTGCTTCAAGAAGGTATTAGACTGAGTGATGCAGAATGTGGCAAAACATGTTGGATTATATAGCCAATGAAGCTTGGAATTTCTTTTTTATTTATTGAACTAAAATTAATCCAACTTGAAAAATGAAAACGTGCATTTGGAAAATTAAAAACTGGAATAGTCTTTGTTGGACTTTTACACGAGTTGCATATTTTTTCCAGCTTGATAATGATTTAACAGAAAGGAAAAACAACCCGTAACCTAAATATTAGGAAAGTGGTTTCGTAATTTCTCTATTTAATTTGAGAGAGACAGATCAGGACTCATTATTTGAGAAAGAAAATGTAAATCTCTTGTTGATCATTCAGTCATTTGAGAGGCTTGAATTCCCTCAAATGAGTCTAGCTATTATCTATTTGTTCGTCTTTACTTCTTTGAACTACAAAAATAAAAATGTGTTTGTAACATAGAGTATTATGGACATAAAAATAGTAAGCCAAGTAATTTAATTATCGCATAGCAAAGCGAGAAAATTGTCAAATGTGTTAACATTAACTAGAACACTAAGTGGATATCTCCCAACAGTACGTATATCAATTACATTATTTATTAGAATTATGATTAATTATATTCCTTTGATTTTTCCAGTTGGTCATTTGTTTCTGGCACAAGTTTAGGCAAAATGGAAGTCTTAAGTCATGGAAGGCCAAGACAACAAATTCCTGCCAAAATCCTAATTTGTCAAATGGCTTAAATTTCCGCCCCTGCATGTTACCAGTCGAATATCTTGTTTATTTATGAAATTTAGTCCATGTTTCGTTTTGTTAAAAATTATAATAATTATTTTCTTTTGGGATATAAATTGATAAAAATATAGTTGAAAATTGATAAAAGTTGTAAGTCTCATGAAATATGTGATTACAATTAATTGTTAACTATGAAAGATGCGATTTGTTTCTGGCACAATTTTAGCTAGGCAAAATGGAAGTCTTGAGTCGTAGAAGATGTTCCTGACCGCAAGAGTAGGGACTGTACAAGTAATAGAGTGGACAATGAATTCGGATATCGAACCCATAGGAATTGTGTAAATTGTATTTCTGATTATTAACTTTAACCGGAGCTAGTAAAAGTTTTGGTTTGAGAATTTTGAATTAAACTAAACTAATTAGAACAAAAGATTTGATTTATGAAAATTATGAAATGAACATGTTAGAATTATGAATCCACATTAACTCTATCATCCAAGTATTTGACTTAAACATTTAACAACAATTTATGGAATACTGAGTTAATTGAACTCAATTATTTTATATTAATTACATTTTTAAAAATGATAATTATAATTTGTAAAAATACGCTATTCAATTTATTTTTTTTATTTTTTTTTTTCAATTAACCGGGCAATTATATTAGAAACAAAATACAATTTTATGAAATAAAATCTAAATTTATGTTAGAATTTCTAAAATACGCACCTCATTTTTTTTTTTTTTTTTTGCTATGAACTGGTTTGTTAGCTATCTAATTGTCCTAAATTATAACACCATTTAAAATAATAGAAATCAACATCTCTATATTTTACCATATTTATTTATATATGGAATAGGGCGATAAAATAGGAGGAAATAAATAATGAAAATTTTCGACGGCAAGTTTTTCGTCGGAAATTTTCGACGGCAGTCGGGACCGTCGGAAATTTCTGATGGAAAATGTTGTCAGTCGGAAATTACCGACGGAATTTTGTCCGTCGGAATCCGTCAGTAATTTCCGACGGCATCTACGTTCCGTCCGATGGTCTCAACTAACGTCGAAAATAATCCGTCGTTAAAAACCTGTTTTCTAGTAGTGATGTATCGTTTTGCTAAAATATATATATATTGTAGATTTTGATATAAATTGATAAAAATATATAATTGAAAAATTGATAAAAGTTGTGAATCACATTAAATATGTGATTACAATTAATTGTTAATTATGAAAGACGCATCGTCAATAAAAAAAATAATAATAAAAAAAAAAAAACTATGAAAGACGCTGGTCATTTGTTTCTGGCACAAGTGGCAAAATGGAAGTAGTCATGGAAGACCAAGACAATAAATTCCTGCCAAAATACTAATTTGTCAAATAGCTTAAATTTCCAGTCCCAGAAAAAAAAAAAAAAAAAAACTATGAAAGACGCTGGTCATTTGTTTCTGGCACAAGTGGCAAAATGGAAGTAGTCATGGAAGACCAAGACAATAAATTCCTGCCAAAATACTAATTTGTCAAATAGCTTAAATTTCCAGTCCCAGATGTTAACGGCCTTGTACGTATATCTTGTCTATTTATGAAATTTAGACCATGTTTCATTTTGTTAAAAATAATGTTTTGGGCAGATTTTAATATAAATTAATAAAAATATATAATTGAAAAGTTGATTAAAGTTTTGAATTCCATGAAATATGTTATTTCAATTAATTGTTAACTATCAAAGACACGATTTTATGTAAATTATAATACGAGAAAGCATATTTATTGTTGCTGATTAAGCATTTATATTTTATAAAAATATTTGGTAGAGAAGGCTATAAAATGGAAAGAACAATTGTTAACTATGAAAGACGCAGTTTTATGTCTACGGTACATGTATAGTTTTTTGCGAAGGCTGCTACATTATCGTCCCACGTCATAGGTCCACCCCCACTTGGGCATGTGTAGCGTTGTGGGCATCTAGATAGTCTTTTGGGGAGTTTTGGGCTTCGAATGAATATAGTGACGTTGTTACTGTTAGAATAATTAGCATAATTAGTTTATTATAATTATAGTAACTTTCCTAATTATAGCTTTCCTAGTTTAGATTGTATTATGTTTATATATAGTTTTGAGTATTATGATTAATTCAATATATTTTTCTTAACAATTCGTCTTAGGGTTGCATCACATCTCTCTTTCTTTCTTTCTTTTTCTTCTTTTCTTTCTTTCTTCTTGATTAATTGGTTGAACATATATAAGAATATATATATGTGTGTCATTGAGTTTTCTACATGGTATCAGAGCAATTTGAATCAGATTGTTGTTGAAAAACGAAATAATTGCACAATTTTTTCTTCCTCGCCTCAAAACCCTAAATCGTCACTGTTTTCACGATTCTCGAGGCACCTACAGTAGGTGTTTCGGCGAACCAAGACCATATTCTGACTCAGAAGACGTCGGCACATCCATCGGAGCGGCGCATGTGGTGTCACACGCCGGTTTGAGGAGGCACGTGAGACGGTTGGCCGGACACTGCGACGGCGCGTGGTGGCGCGTGGAGGGGTTTCTGGAGATGCGGCTGACGGAAAAGTGATCGACTTCTCATTTTCTACCTTTCCGTGGTGTTGGTTTGAATTTATCTGCTTGTTTTATAAACTACTCCGCTTCACTTTGTTGGTTAGTATCGTTTTCTTTCGCTTATCATGGCATCTGATGATTCTCTTCAAGCTATTAATGTGCGTTTGGATGGTAAAAATTATGCTTACTGGAGTCGTGTTATGAAACACTTTCTTAAGGGTAAAAAGATGTGGGGTTATGTAAGTGGAACAATTGACAAATCGGGAACCAATTATGCAACTATGTTAGATACCTGGGATTCAAACAATTCAAAATTCTTACGTGGATAAATAATTCCGTTGAACATAGTATTGGTACACAGTTGGCTAAGTATGAAACAGCAAAGGAGGTTTGGGACCATTTACAGAAGTTGTATACTAAATCTAATTTTGCAAAACGATATCAGTTAGAGATTGACATTCGGGCATTGCAACAAAAGAATATGAGCATTCTAGATTTTTATACTGCTATGACATTAATTTGGGATGAGTTAGCTCTTACTGAACCAGCAGGATTGAAAGCATGTAAGGATTATACTACCAATAGAGAGGAGCAACGATTAGTTCAGTTTTTTATGGCGCTTCGTAGTGATTTTGAGGGGCTCAGAGGTTCTATTTTGCATCGTACTCCCCTTCCATCTGTTGATTCAGTTGTTAGTGAACTTGTTGCTGAGGAGACACGGTTGAAATCTCTTACTGAAGATGTATCTCTTTCACATTCTGGGACTTCTGTTTTAGCTGTACCATCTACACAGAATCGAACCACAGGACATGTACGGGTCCCAAATGATGTTTGTAGTTTTTGTAGACAAAAGGCACATTGGAAGGCTCAATGTCCTAAATTGTTGAAGTCACAGCAGCAGAGTTATTACTCATCACCGCAGCAGTCTTATAGATCCAATGCTCACACAGTAGTGGTTGTTCCGTCTATTGGCTCCTCTATACTTGGACCACCACCCTCATCTGATTCCAGGTTGACTGATCTTAGTGAGCAGTTTCAGAAGTTTTTAGCTTCGCAGCCACATGCCATGTCTGCCTCTACTCATGAAGGTTTGTCCTCTCAGAATTCCTCAGGTAAACCTTCCTCATGGATTTTTGACTCGGGTGCTTCCAAGCATATGTCTTCTAACTCATCACTTTTTGACTCTTTATATCCTTCTACGTTGTCTACATCTGTTATGACTGTTGATGGCTCCCCGTTGTCTTTAGCAGGAGTTGGTTCTGTTCATACTTCTAATCTATCTCTTTCAGATGTCTATTGTGTTCTCGATCTTACTTTAAATCTTATCTCTGTTGGTCAATTATGTGATTCTGGACATTCTGTTCACTTTACTTCTACTTCTTGTTATGTACAGGATCCGCAGTCTTAGAAGCTGATAGGGATAGGCCATAGGCAGAGAGGAGGACTTTATGTTCTTGATAGTCTGAAACCAGCGCATGTTGCAGCCTCTAGTATTGACTTATTATCGTTTCATTTGAATTCTTCTTCTTCTAATTTCTATTTATGACATTCTCGCATTGGACATGTGTCTGCTAGTCGTTTAAAATTTTTAGCTTCTAAAGGTTGTTTAGGAGACTTGAAACCTCATGACATTTCTGATTGTAGTGGTTGCAAACTTGCTAAATTTTCTGCTTTACCTTTTCCTCGTAGTGTTTCTTCTTCTGTTGCATCATTTGATCTTGTGCACTCAGATGTGTGGGGCCCTGCTCCTGTTT
The DNA here is from genome assembly GCA_963555705.1 of Ligustrum vulgare. NCBI lineage: Eukaryota > Viridiplantae > Streptophyta > Magnoliopsida > Lamiales > Oleaceae > Ligustrum > Ligustrum vulgare. Next base: position 51,586,401 of record OY743174.1, read on the forward strand.
CTACTAAAGGAGGGTCCCGATATTATGTTTCCTTTATTGATGATTGTAGTCGTTACTATTGGTATATCTTATGAAGCGACGTTCTGAATTTCTTTCTATTTATCGTTCATTCAGAGCACTCATTAAAACTCAACATTCTGCTATAATTAAATGTTTTCGATGTGATTTGGGTGGGGAATATGTTTCTACTGATTTTCGTAAGTTGCTTGCTCTTGATGGTACAATCCATCAAACTTCCTGTACTGATACTCCTCAACAGAATGGTGTTGCTGAACGTAAGCATAGACACATTATTGAAACTGTTCGTTCCCTTCTTCTATCTGCCAAGGTACCTAGTGAATTTTTGGGAGAGGTTGTTCTCACCGCTGTCTATTTGATTAATAGGATACCATCTTCTCACACATCTGGTTTGTCACCATTTCAATCTTTGTTTAGTTATTCTCCTGATTATTCTCTCTTAAAAGTCTTTGGGTGCACTTGTTTTGTTTTTCGTCCCACAGCAGAACGTAGTAAATTAACTCCACGTTCAGCTATTTGTGTCTTCTTAGGATATGGTGAGGGACAAAAAGGTTATCGATGTTTTGGTCCTGTTAGTCACAAGTTATATGTCTCTCGTAATGTTGTGTTTCTTGAACACATTCCGTTCTTTTCTATTACTGATAATACTTCTCACATGACTACATTAGATCTCATTTGTATTGATCCATTCATCGACGACATTGATAGACCACCTACACCCACTCCTACTATCTCTTCTCCATCTTCGTCACATGCTACAGGTACACATACGCCATCTCAGAATGTTCTTCCTTCTCCTATGGCTCCCCAAGCACCATCTGAGGCTGAGAATCCGCTGTCTCCCCCTCCTCGATATCCTCAACGTATACGTAAGTCTACTCACTTACCTAATTTTAATTATTCTTGTTACTCTGAATCCTTTTGTTGTTTCTTGTCTTCCATTCATAAGCTTTCTGAACCTTCCTCCTATAAAGAAGCAGCTTTAGATCCCCTTTGGCAACAGGCTATGACTGATGAACTCTCTGCTCTACATAAGACAAACACTTGGGAATTAGTTTCCTTACCACTGGGTAAACATACTATTGGATCTTGTTGGGTCTATAAAATTAAGACTAAATCTGATGGTTCAGTTGAGCGTTATAAGGCTCGATTGGTTGCCACTAGTAGAAAAACGCAGAAAAAAAGGGTTTAGGCGTCGGTTCTCGAAGAACTGACGCCTAAACCCTTTAATATATTTTTCAAAAATTCGCGCGATTTCATTCCCGACCGCGCATATCTCTCTCTCACTCTCTCTCTCAACACTTCAACATCGCGAAGCCATCACCACCGTGCCTCCACCAACACCACGACGCCACCAACACCGCGACGCCACCACGAACCCGCCTCCATCTCGTAAGAACTTTACTCTTATATGTGTGTGTGTGTGTGTGTGTGTGTGTGTGTGTGTGTGTGTGTGTGTATATATATATATATAAACACACACACACACACACACACACACACACACACACACACATATATATATATATATATATATATATATAAGTAGATCTATATGTGTTTGTGTGTATATATATATTTGTGTATATGTGCATATACACAAAATTTAAACGTTTGTTTGCCAATGCAAAGGATGGGAAGAACATGCGGTGGCATGCTGATGGGAGGAAACAAGATGGAAAACTAAGACACGTGGCCGATTCTCCTCAATGGAGGAACATTAATAGGTTGTTTCCTGATTTTGGGGGTGAAGATAGGAATCTTAGGCTTGGACTATGTACAGATAGAATGAACCCGCACGGTAACATGAGTAGTTGACATAGCACTTGGCCGGTTCTTCTAACGATTTACAATCTTCCTCCTTGGTTATGTATGAAGTGCAAGTATATCATGTTGTCTTTGTTAATATCAGGGCCTAAACAACCGGGGAATGACATAGATGTTTATCTTGCCCCACTAATTGAAGATTTAAGACTGATGTGGGATGAAGGTGTATCGGTGTTTGATGTACATAGCCAGATGAATTTCACCTTACGTGCTATGATATTTTGTACCGTAAATGATTTTCCCGCATATAGTAACTTGTCAGGTTATACGAACAAAGGACCTAAAGCATGTCCCGTTTGTGAAGAAGACACGATTGATCTTTGGTTGAAAAACTGTAAGAAAAATGTCTTTATGAGTCATAGAAGATTTCTCCCCGCTGATCACCCTTATCGAAAGAAGAAGAAGGCATTCAATGGAAAAATTGAGGATCGAGCAGCTCGCTTGCCGTTAACAGGAGGTGAGGTATATGAACGAGTTAAAAATATTGATGTTTTGTTTGGAAAACCTTTTAAGCCTCCTCAAAAGAGTCTTTGGACGAAGAGGTCCATATTCTGGGATCTACCTTATTGGCAACATTTATCAGTAAGGCATTGTCTTAATGTAATGCACGTGGAGAAAAATGTTTGTGATAGCATCATTGGGACATTGTTGAACGTTCAAGGGAAGACGAAAGATGGTATCAAAGTCAGGAAGGACATGGTAGAAATGGGGATACGAGATCAATTAGCACCGCAAGAGTCGGAAAAACGTACTTATTTACCTCTAGTTTGCTATACTTTGTCCAGAAAAGAGAAAACATGTTTTTGTGAGTGCCTGCATGCTATTAAGGTTCCATTTGGATACTCATCAAACATCAAAAGTCTTGTGTCGATGAAGGACTTGAAATTGGTTGGTATGTAGTCTCATGATTGTCATGTGTTAATGCAACACTTGTTACTAGTTGCAATTCGAGGCATACTTCCAAAACATGTCAGACAAGTCATAATAAAACTTTATTTTTTCTTCAATGCAATTTGCAATAAAGTTGTTGACCCAGAGGCGTTGGATGATTTGCAGGCCGATATTGTTATCACTCTATGTCAATTTGAAATGTATTTCCCGCCATCATTTTTTGACGTTATGGTGCACTTACTTGTTCACTTGGTAAGAGAAATTAAGATATGTGGTCCGGTGTTCTTGCGGTATATGTATCCATTTGAGAGATACATGGGTATTTTGAAAGGATATGTCAGAAATCGATTTCTACCCAAAGGCAGTATCATTGAAGGTTATGCCGCTGAGGAGGCTATTGAATTTTGTACTAACTACCTCGATGACGTTGAGACTATTGGTGTTCCTAAATCTCGTCACGAGGGAAGACTCGAAGGTAAAGGGACGATTGGATGCAAATCAATTGTCCCTAGTGTTGAATTGCGAGATAAAGCACACCTCCTAGTATTACAACACCTTTCTCAAGTTCATCCGTATTTGGATGAGCACATGTCCATCCTAAGGCAGCAGAATCCTTCTAAAGGTGAAAGGTGGGTAACTAATCAACACAATCGTTTATTTGCAAAATGGTTCAAAGATAGAGTCATGAAAGAGTTGTCACAAACGTCGAATACCATTGTTGAAACGGTAAAGTGGTTAGCGTATGGTCCTAGCACGATTGTGAGATCTTATGAAGCATATGACATTAATGGGTATACGTTTTACACTAAACGTCAAGATGATAAGAGTGCAGTGCAAAACAGTGGAGTGACACAAGTAGCACTATCAAGAGATTTTTCAAGTGCTAAAGATACAATGCCAATAGATGCCTCGATGTCCTATTATGGTGTCATTGAAGAAATTTGGGAACTTGATTACAGGGAGTTCAAGTTTCCTCTCTTCCAATGTAAATGGGTTGATAATCGACGGGGTGTTCGGTGGATGAATTAGGTTTCACTTTGGTGGATTTTGGACGGTTGGGTTATCTTGACGAGCCATTCATACTTGCATCACAAGCCAAACAGGTATTTTATGTTCCTGATCCTGCCGACACTAAGTGGTCAGTGGTCCTTCAAGGCAAGAAACGGATTTTTGGCATTGGTGATGTAGTAGATGAAGAAGATTATGATCACTTTGATGAAACTCCTCCATTTTCTATTGGTATACAAGGGAGTGCAACTTCAGAGGAAGATAACATTGAATCCACTTACATGCGTTGGGATCATGAAGAAGGATTATGGATTGACCGTCGTTCGTGATTATTCATTGTGTGAGTTCATTTATACATTCTCGCATGCATATAACTCTCTTTTGTTCTTTATATATGCTCTATACGTTGTTCATATTAATTGTGTGAGTTCATTTACATATTCTTGCATATAACTTTCTTGTGTTTTTTATATATGCTCTATACGTTATTAATATTCATTTATTTATATGTGTAGGTACGTAGACAATTTTCCCAATATAATGGCCGAGTCTTCACATTCTTCAGATGATCATAGTACTGCCTAAAAAAAAGAACAAGAGGGTCAACTATGTGCAAAAACATGAAGAAAGCGGGCCAACAAGTGAATATTATTGAGTTCGATGACAAACATAGGCCAATCGGACCAGGCACGAAGAACTTCAAACATTTTGTCGGATCTTTAGCGTGCATTCATGTTGACATAAACATCAGTGATTGGTACAAAGTCGATCAAGGCCATAAGGACATGAAGTGGGAAGAGATAAAGGTACTATCACTTGATACATGGTAAATAATTGAAAAGTGAATGTAATTTCTTTATAACACCACATGTTATCATTGTCTTTCAGAGGGAATTCAACATTCTCGATGACCGTCCAAAAAAAAGTGTTATGCGGGTTGCGGGGATGAGATGGAAAGATTTCAAGACAAGGCTGGTTCATAATTTCATTACACATGACCACCAAAAATATACATCTCCTACGCAGCTTTATGATTTCTTGACCGAAGAGCAATGGGAGTTGTTTAAAAAAGAACGACAGAAGGAAACATTTAAGGTATATTTAAATGTACGCATGTGTCTTGTTGAGTGAAAACTAAAAACCTGTGATTTATTTCAGGAGAAAAGTAAGAAGGTGAGGGATAGTCAAATGCGGAACGAGCATCCTCATTATTTGGGCTCAGCCGGATATGCGGGGATGAAGCTACATTGGCTAGTAAGTGACCCGCTATCTTCTAGCTCTTCATGTGATATGATTAGCTCCTCAATTGTAAGCAAGGATCGCAGCCTAGATTGGGTTCGAGCTAGATCGAAGAAGAAAGAAGATGGAACGTATTACATCCCCAACGAGAAAACGAGGGGGTGTTTGATAAAATTGTAAGTATATCTTATCGATTTCTCATATATTCAATTGAGACTTACTTCAATTCTTATATTCAGTTTTCATTTTTTTTTTAACAGGTAGAAAAAGCTGAGCAAGCCACGCAGGGGACATTTGTGTCGAGTAGACAACATGATATTCTGAGTGAAGCCCTTGGTAAATAGGATCACTCTGGTAGGGTGAGGGGATATGGCGTGTATGTCACCACGCGGGATGTTTACGGCCGGCCTGATGATTACCTTAGACGATCGTGTGGGGTCGTGTCAGTAGACGACATTAAAGATATCATCAGGAAGGAGATGGAGGATAGCATCACAGAGCGGGTCAGGCATCAAACCATGTCGGAGATGGAAAGTAAATTTGATAGTATGCAGAGCGCGTACCATAGTATGCAGAGTAAATATGATGCCATCCTCCAGCGCTTGGGCCTCAATGTTGATGCCGAGGTGGAGGTAACTGCACAGCCCCGACCACCAACTCGAAGTAGTTGCCACTCTGTGAATCCAGACCCATTTGATGGTCTTCAGGTACTTACCCATAAAGTATTTAGTTTTTTTAGTATTGCTTTTTTTTTTTTTTAAATGGAAAGGCCTGACATATATGTTGAAAAATAGAAGTCGATTCCCTGTCGTCTCGCCGTATTTGTTGATGGTGACAAGCAAATAGTGGCCAGCGGGATGGTTTATCCGTCCGGACCCGAGACTGTGGTGCATCATCAACCACTCTGGCTTGATCATGTGAAGGTGTCCGTTGACCATGTTATAGATGGTGCAGAAGCGTTCTATCTTCCAGCGCCATCTCAGCACCACACCACGGTGGGGGAAGCTGTTGGAAGTTTTTTCCAATGGCCTAAGGGGTTGGTGATTTTTGGAGAGGTAATAAAATCGAGTTATATAAAATTTTATGTCAATATTAATTTCTTTTAAATAATTATCAGACGTGTTATAATGACAAAAATTGTCTTATTGCAGGAAGAGGCCCCAAAAAAGATCGTAAAAAAAATCTAATAAAGGGAAAAGACCTCAGAGTTTTGAATTGTCATCTACCCAGCGACCTGCGATAGTCGACGATGAGACTTTACTACGTCTGAGTGATAAATGCAAAATGTTAAACACCCTGGTCCTTCAATTTCCTGTTGGTGATGACTTCTATCAGGTGCCCGTAGATGTCTCCGTCTTCAATTGTACGTACGAGGATGGTATTTTTGTTACAGTCGCAGACATTACCGATCTGCTTAAAATGCAATGGTTGGATACATCTATCCTACAAATATTTGCATTGTAAGACTTCTGATCACAAATTACAACTTCAATTTAAATCATTGTTCGATCTCTATTTATTAGTGTCATTATTATTAGGTACCTTCATGAGTTATGTCAGGATTGCGGTATTGATTCAATTGGATTCATGTCTCCGTCACACATTGCGTCGGTGTAGTTAAGAAAAAATGCCAATGGTGCTGTAAATTATATGGACGAGACCATGAGGGCAATGCAAATAAAGAAATTCATTCTAGCACCGTATTTTCAGGAGTAAGACCATTCTCTCTTGTTAACAGTTATTTTTTTTTTAATTTGAATCGCACATGTTTGAATTTGTATTTACATGTTCATAATACGTAGGAACCACTGGAAGTTGCTAGTGATTTCTTCTCAGAAGAGTACGGTGTACTTATTGGATTCAGCTAATGCATTTAAGCGTGACTTAGATATCAAGCCGCTATTGAATACGTAAGTTATGATAATTTTCATGAAATAATTGTGGAGTTTTGGTGAAATTGATTGTGGAGTTGTGGTTTTACTTTGATGAATATATGTTGTGATTGTTGAGAAGTTGTGATAGATTCAATAGCAACGCGTCTATTTACAGGTTGGATAAGTTCAATTTATAGGGGGGACTCTACCAAAATTTTTATAGAAATCTTAGTTTTTGTATTTATTTATTTTGTAACTGGTTCGAATAATTTAATTCAATTTTAGGGCTTTCAAATTATATTGGACACAAGGAGGCATTAGGACAAGAGCCAATACAACGTGGCTAAAAATAAAGGTATGAAAACACATATTTAAAATATATTACAAATCTTTGAATTATTTTCATATTCTATTTAGTGTGATTATTAATGTTAGTTTTCAATGTGAAAATTTCAGTGTCCTCAACAGCCCGGAGGTTCTGAGTGTGGCTACTACGTCATGAAAAATATGTATGAGATAGTCACTGAACACTTTCAGCGTCCGTCGTTGGAAAATGTATAAGTTTTTGAACATGATAATTTTTAATTATGCCTTCATATTTTATTACAAAATAACTGATAATTCATTTTGATTATTTGTAGGCATTTAAAGAGTATTACTCAACGGAGGAAATTGCTGAAATTCAAAACTTATGGGCTAAATACTTCGTCGATAGGTGTGTGTAAATCGACGTGTATTCAGACTTCTATTTACTCAATTACATGTGACATTAAGAATCTTGTAAATATATTTATTTCTCATTTATTTAACATTATTTTAATTATGTCGATTATATACATATTTGGTGATGTGCATGTGGAAAATGTTCAGTCCACGTTTAGGTGATTGCAGGTCATGACCTGCAGTGATCTGGATCATTGCAGGTGACATCCAGGTCATTGCAGGTGACATCTAGGTCATTGCAGGCCATGACCTGCAGTGGCCTGGGTCATTGCAGGTCATGACCTGCAGTTTACGCATCGTTTTACAACCGACGCGTAAAGTCTTCACTTTACGCGTCTGCTTCATACGCGTCGCCTCAAAAACAGACGTCTATTCTCTTAAATAACCGACGCGAAAGACTGTTTCTCTACTAGTGTGCTAAGGGATTTTCTCAACAGTATGACTTGGATTATGAGGAGACATTTGCCCCTGTTGCAAAAATGACTACTGTACGTACACTTATCGCAGTTGCTTCTGTTCGTCAGTGGAGTCTCTCTAAAATGGATGTTAAAAATGCCTTCTTGAATGGAAATCTTCAAGAAGATGTTTATATGGTTCCTCCACCTGGTGTTCCTCATTCTCCTGGATTTGTTTACAAACTCAAGAAAGCTTTATATGGTCTCAAACAAGCACCTCGTGCTTGGTTTGAGAGGTTCTCTACAGTTGTTCCCTCTCTTGGTTTTACATCTAGCCATCATGATTCCGCCTTGTTCTGCAGGTCTACTCCCGCTGGTTCTCCTTCTGTTGTATGTTGATGACATGATTATTACTGGTGATGATGTTGTGGGGATAACTGATCTAAAATCTGAATTGACTCGTCTTTTTGAAATGAAGGATTTGGGTCCCTTATCCTACTTTCTAGGGATTGAGGTTGCTTCTTCTCCTAGAGGTTTTATGTTCTCTCAGTCTAAATATGCCTTAGATGTCATTGAGCGTGCTCGTCTTACTGATACTAAAACAGCTGATACTCCTATTGAGAATAATGTTCGTTACTCACCTTCTAATGGTGAACCATTAACAGATCCTGATTTATATCGCACTATTGTTGGTTCTCTTGTTTATCTTACCATCACTAGGCCTGACATTGCTTATGCTGTACATGTTGTTAGTCAGTTTGTTTCAGCACCTACCATGGTTCACTGGGCAGCGGTTGTTCGGATCTTGCGCTATCTCCGTGGCTCTTGTTTTCAGAGTCTTTTATTTCCATAGACCTCCTCTTTAGAGCTTCGTGCTTACTCCGATGCAAATTGGGCTGGGAACCCAACTGATCGTAAGTCCACTACTGGTTTTTGTGTATTTTTGGGTGATTCTCTTATCTCTTGGAAAAGTAAGAAGTAATCAGTAGTTTCTCGCTCATCTACTGAAGCAGAATATCGTGCCATGGCCTCCACTACTACTGAGATTATGTGGTTACGTTGGCTACTTGCAGATATGGGTGTTCACCTTTCCTCTCCCACCCCCTTGTATTGTGACAATAAGAGCGCCATACAAATCTCACACAATTCTATGTTCCATGAGCGCACGAAGCACATTGAGATTGACTGTCATCTTGTTCGTCAACATCTTCAGCATGGGACTATTGCCTTACCTTTTGTCTCTTCCTCGTTGCAGCTAGCATACTTCTTCACAAAGTCCCATCCAACTCACCGCTTTCGATTCTTACTTGACAAACTCTCGCTGCTTCTTGCTATAGCATCATGAGTTTGCGGGGGGGGGGGGGGGGGGGGGGATGTTAGAATAATTAGCATAATTAGTTTATTATAATTATAGTAGCTTTCCTAATTATAGCTTTCCTAGTTTAGATTGTATTATGTTTATATATAGTTTTGAGTATTATGATTAATTCAATATATTTTTCTTAACAATTCGTTTTAGGGTTGCCTCACATCTCTCTTTCTTTCTTTCTTTCTTTCTTCTTCTTCTTTTCTTTCTTTCTTCTTGATTAATTGGTTGACATATATAAGAATATATATATGTGTGTCATTGAGTTTTCTACAGTTACGTACCACAATGAAGACAAGGAGAAAGTGTAGAAACTTGGCCATTTTAAAAAAAAATGTTGAACTCCAACCTTAGGAGCCCCTATCCTGAGGATTTGTACAGGGTGTAAATTGCAGAATATGTCTTAGTGGAGTAGGTTGAGAGCTTGTTGTTTAATTGAGCTTGTAAGGAGCCTCATTCATACAAAATGTAAAATTCGAACTCCCACCCCGCAACTGTTAACCTAGCTGAGATTTCTCACTCTCACATTTCAACCAACTGAGCAATATCCTGGGGATGAAATTAACTTTGCCATTTTTTGCTTTGCTTCAAGAAGGTATTAGATCGCAATGGAAAATGTAGCAAAACATGTTGGGTTATAGTATAGCCAATTAAGCTTGGGATTTCTTGTTTATTGAACTAAAATTTATCCAACTTGAAAAATGAAAACGTGCATTTGGGAAATTAAAAAGTAGTAGTCTTTTTTGGACTTTTACACGAGTTACATATTTTCCAAGGAAACGTCGATAATTATTTAACAGAAAGGAAAAATAACACGTACACTTGGAAAAATAACACGCACCCTAAATATTAGGAAAAGCAAACGTCAATTTTTTAAAATGCCAATTGTTGATCATTCATTCATTCATTTGAGAAGCTTGATTGAATTCCCCTGAATGAGTCTAGCTATTATCTATTTGATCATCTTTACTTAGTTGAATTAAGACTGCGTTTGATAGCGAGAGTGGAATTTGGGTGGAAAAAAAATGAATTTCAGAGAATTGAATTCCTAAGAATTAGAAATTTAATGTGTTTGATTGATTTAATTTTTTAGGTGGAAAAAGTGAAATAGTTTTCAACTTTTGTTATTTGATTGACATTATTTTTCATGGTAAATAAAACAAAATCTAGCTATTTTAATAAAAAAAAAAAAATCATTTTTTAACACATTTGTACTTGATAGTAATAATTTTAATTTTTGAAAAAAAAATAAATCAATTATTAACAAAAAAAGAATCAAACGTAACACAAATTACAAAAATAAGTTGCCTAAAAAAAAATTCAACCGTTTAGGCTAGAAATCAAATTCCTCAATTTTGAGGAAAAACAATCACGTGACTAGAAAATGTTGCAATTTATTTCATAGAAAAATTGTTCAATCAAACAATTAAAGGTGGAAAATTGACATGGAAAATAGCATTTTCCTTGGAAAATAAAGCTAATCAAACGCATTCAATAAAAATATGTCCGCGGTAACATGACTATTTGATAGTATTTGGACATAAAAATAGCAAACCAAGTAATTTACTTATTTCAAAGCAAAGCTGAGAGAATTGTCTAATGCATTAAAATTATCTAGAGTAACAAGAACACTATATTACCAACATTATATCAATTACATTATTTATGGTTACTAATCTACTAAAAAGAGAGTGTGGAGCTTATGCTTCTAATTCAAAATAAGACTTAGCAGCCTTAGTAATTATATTCCTTTGATTTTTTTTCAGTTGGTCATTTGTTTCTGGCACAAGGTTAGGCAAAATGGAAGAGTCGTGGAAGACCAAGACAATAAATTCCAGCCAAAATACTAATTTTTAAAACAGCTTAATTTTCAATCCTAGATGTGAACAATATCTAATATCTTGTCCATTCCAGTACTCGAGATGTTAACATGAGCCTCGTGTATCTTGTGTGTATATGAGATTTAATTTTTCGTTTTATAAAAGTTATTATCAATTTTTTTTTAATTTTTAAATAATTAATAAAAATGTATGATTGAAAAGTTGATAAATGTTGAAAATTCCATAAAATACGTAATTAAAATTAATTGTTAACTACCAAAGAAGCAATTTTATGTCAAATTTTAAGACAAGAAAGCATTTTTATGTTGATTAAGCATTTGTATTTTATAAAAAATATTTAGTAGTTAATTGAAAAATCTTATATATCTTAATGAAAATTTAGAATTTCCCTGCCAATTAAATTTTGCATGAATATTCTACTGTGTTCTTGGAATGTTGTCTAAAATTATACTAAAAATGTCCATCCATCTTGGCATTTAACCTAACCCACTATGTCTCAGCCCAAACAACCTGCGTGTAATGCAAGCATTCCCCCCGGAAACAAGTGTTTGGTTTCTCATAATAAAACTTCTTCTCCTCAACCCAATATCCACATCTTCCTTTGCACTCACATTCCATGCGCCTGTTGCAAGGTTTTCGCCATAGGTTCCCTCATCAGAATGCTCCTCTTGGTGGCAGATTTCTTGGCATAGGTGGCGAGGGTGGCAGAGCCGATAGAATTCAACAAAAAATTCCATTTAGTTAAGTACAATATCCTATTACACACTTTAGTAATAAATAGAAAAAACTACCTATCTCCATTAAAAATTGTAATTGATGTTGTGAGGACCTCACCTATGTGTACCCTGAATGAGGATCCGCCCAACAACAAAACATAGCACGGTCACCGGGCTCCAATCCCAATCCACTCATCACCCATTCTTACCAGAGGCGTCAGTTTTGAGTTCAACACATTCTTTTTGGGGAGCCATTCATGTCATTTCAGCAGCATATATATATGTATATGCATGCAATGCAACTTGGTGTAGTCCAACTCTCTCCATTGACGAATAAGATTTCAGCATGTTCGCATTCTATTAATACATATTGAAAGAATCGATTATGGCAGAAAGCATACGCTCAATCGCATAGATCATATGGTGTTGAAGAGCAAAATTTAATTAGTGAAATAGCTTCATAAAACAGACTCCGTATAAATATACTGATTTTAGAAGGGATTCCACAACCCCTTACACAATTTACTGAGCTCATTTCTGTCAGACAAAGAAGCTGAAAAAAGGGACTTAAACTTGTACTTGAACTGGACAGAAAATTTGGATATTGGACAGTTCGAGTTCGGCTTGTTAAGTTCGTGGACTAGTCCAACGAACACCAAAACAGCAAGCCGGCCCGTTTGGCTTGTTAAAACGAGCCCACAAGCTGAAATGGGCCTGGTGAGCTCAAACGGTTCTCGCCCAAACGGTCACAAGACCGTTTCAACCTTTTTTTTTTTACCTATAAATATTTCATTTTTGTCTTCTTTTTTTTTCACAATCTCACTCAACTCTCTCATTCTCAAGTATTAAATTTCAATTGCAATATTTTAATTCTAGTTATATTCTAATTTCTAGTGCTATAATATTTCACATACAATATTATCTCAAATTTCATATTTTATTTTCATCTGCAAATTTTCAAATCTATTATTTCTAATGGCACACTCAATATCTCATGGTTATTCTTCTAACCAATTTGTCGATGAATTTTTCGGTCTCAACGATATTCCAATTCCCAACAATTTGGCAAATTTGAAAAATGTGATCGAAGATATAGATACTAGAACTCCTCTTAACTGACATTATTGATGAAGATGTCACTACTGCATATGGATTCGGCTCCGCTAGCACGACGGCAGGCTTTAGCAAAAATCCAAAACGGTCGAAAAAATCGAATTGCTGGAATTTTTAATTCGATTTCTTCGATTTGATTGAAACAACGGCTAAAGACGCCGATAACAACCCGATATTCAAAGAAAAATGTATAACTTGCGGCAGACTTTTCTTTTGGAAGAAGGGTCAACACACACTGTAAAAGATGTCAAAAACCTAGCTCAGTTAAAGCAAACCAATCAACTCTACAGTTTGGTCAATCAAGTCTAACAATTGGGTCTTCAACCAAGATCTAGCGCGTCGGGAATGGATGATCATATTCGTATCGAGTGGTGAGTTCCCGCTTTCAATTGTAGAAAATTCAGATTTCACAGATTTCATTTAAAAGTATCTCCAACCCAGGTACAAACCCGTTTCTAGAAATACTTTACACATTACTAAATATTTCGAGAGAAAACAAAGTTTTATAGATGTTTTAAATAAATATAATGGTATAAATATAATGGAAACTTATCATTTACTTCAAACTTGTGGACTAACAATAATCATAGAGGTTATGTAGGACAAAAGAATTATGACATTTAAAGTTATTGATCACCCACATAATGCAACAAATATTTTCAATTTACTACTTGAAATTCTTAGAGAATTGATAAGTGTGATATTTACGTTTATTTTATGCACTTATATCCTTGAATAAGTCATAATGGGGTTCTATCCAAGTATTATTAATGCATGTTGTGTTTCATGTTGTATAGGATCCTAAAAGAGGAGAAAAGAAGAAAAAAGGATCAAAATGCACAAAAAACTGAAGTTTGGGGACTTAGGTGCAATTAGATTTACGGCCGCAAGAAAAATCGTCACGGCCGTAAGCGCATGTTGAAATAGAAAAAAAAAATAAGCAGAAAAGATGTTAAGACCGTAAGACATATTCATTACGGCCGTAAACCTCAAAAGAAGAAAATCAGCAGAACCCAAATTACGGCCGTAAATAAGAAGTTACGGCCGTAAATTCAATTTGCGAGAAATATGCAGAAACTCATTTACGGCCGTAAATGAAATGTCACGGCCGTAAGTCTCCAGTCAAAATTTCCATATTTTAATTCTTTCCATAATTTTGGGATTTCTTGCTCCCAAAGCTAGGGCACGAAATTGAAGTTATAAAAAGGGAACTTCATGACAAGAAAAAGGGGGATTATTATTATTTTGGAAGAGGCGCGGCTTGCTGGAAGAATTGAAGAAAAATTAGGCAATTCGAGAAGGTGAATCAAGAAAGAAAATTACAGCATTCTTCATGGCTTTGAGCGGCTAAGTTCTCTACCTAGTTCAAAGGGGACGTTGTAATTTAATTCTTTTGTTCATCATTTTTCCAAACTAGTAACGTAGTTCTAATTTCTTTATTTTGATTTGTTGGATTCTTATATGTTTTCTTTAATTAAACCAATGCAATTCTTTATTTGATTAAGGCCTTGTCATTTAATTTGTTGTATTGATATTTGCTAATTTGAATGATTGGATCCGTAATTGTCTTGTTGTTCAAATCATAGTAGCAAGTGGAAATTTAATAATTTTCATAGAGAATTCCAACTTAGGTTAATTGTCACGAGCTTGTGTGATTGATAACCTAATTCACCATACTTCTTCTCAACCATTATATAGTTGTTGTCTTAAATCTAAAGAGCTTATTTTAGGTTATTCAATGGCTAATGTTTGATTAGAGAGCTTGTTCTAATTGAATGCACTTAAGGAAGAATCGGAATAGTTAGAGCTTATTAACTATTTACGGGTGATAAATCAAAGAAGAAATTGAATTCGCGTTGCTTGGAAAGTGATAACATTGTGATGAAATACAACTGAACCTGAGAACTAGGGTTTGCAAATAATTGACTTTTATTTTATCTAATTTACGTTTTTATTTTATTTTCACGTTATTTACAATACTTGAAATCGAAACCCCCCCCCCATCTATTCTAATTGACAAGCACTACTTTAGTTCCCGTTCCTCGTGGGATCGACTCTTACTTCCGGTATTACAATCAAATCTGATAAACTGCGAGTAGGATATTTATTTATTATTTTGGTGCATTGCGACACGCATCAAATTTTTGGCGCCGTTGCCGGGGAGCTGTTAACCAATTTAGTGTTTAATCAATTAGTATTTTATTTTTCTGCATTTATTTATTTTTATTTTTATTTTTTTTATTTTTATTTTATTTTTTTTAATTTTTATTTTCTATTTTATTTTCACTTTAATTTTTCAAAAAAAAAAAAAAAAAAAATTATTTGTGCTTCTTTGCTTATATGCTTAAAACTCGGTCAACTAATTGTGAAATTTTTGACCTTGACCCAGAAATTGAGAGGACTTTTCGATAGCAAAGAAGAGCAGCGCGACAAATGGCAGCTAACAACAGGACTCTTAAGAAACTGGCTACCCCCGATGTGGCTTAGCAGCCATTATGCATTACTTTTCCAACGGTGGAAGAAGGAAAAACTTTCGAGCTTAAATCTGGGCTCATCCACTTATTACCAACTTTTCGAGGGAACCCCGGTGAAGATCCGTATAGACACTTAAAGGAGTTCCATGTGGTTTGCGACAGTATGAGGCCCACGGGAATTACCGAGGAACAAATAAAAATGAGAGCCTTCCCATTCTCATTGAAGGATGCCGCCACTGACTGGCTCTATTGTCTACCATCGGGAACAGTTACTACTTGGAGCAACATGAAAAGGCTCTTCTTGGAAAAATACTTCCCTACATCGAGGGCTGGTACCATCCGAAAAGAAATATGTGGGGTGCGTCAGAACAACAATGAAACGTTATATGAGTATTGGGAGCATTTCAAAAAGCTCATCTCCAGCTGCCCCCATCATCAAATCAGCGAGCAACTTTTGGTGCAATACTTCTACGAAGGTCTAGCGCCAATGGACAGCCGCAAGCGGAGGTGCGCTAATGGACAAGACACCCGAGCAAGCATGGGCTTTAATATCTAACATGGCGGAAAATACTCAGCAATTCAACTCGAGTAGGGAATCCCAAGTCCGCCGAGTAAACGAGGTAAGTAGTTCTAATATTGAAGGTCAATTATATGAACTAACAAATCTTGTTAAGCAACTTGCTGTAGGGAATTCGAAACCAGCCAAGGCCTGTGGGATTTGTTCGAACTTTGGACATCCAACGGATACCTGTCCGGTATTGCAAGAAGAAAACAATGAACAGGTAAATGCTGCTGGAGGTTTTCCTTTCCAAAGGCAGCAATACAACCCATACTCGAAAATGTACAACCCCGGGTGGAGAGATCACCCCAACCCGAGCTACGGAAATAACAAACCCCCGGGTTTTACTTCAAACAAGCCACAAGGACAATTCCAGCAGCAAGGGACTTTCCAACCACAGGGGCAATATCAACAAAAACCCCAAAATTCAGGTATGTCTCTTGAGGATATGGTTAAGACATTGGCAACTAACACGATGCAATTCCAACACGATACCAAGTCAAGCATACAAAACCTGGAAAATCAAATGAGCCAAATGGCCACTGCCATAAATTGGTTGGAATCACAATCCGGAGGTAAATTGCCATCTCAACCCGAGATAAATCCTAAAAAAGTGAGTGCCATAACTCTCCGAAGTGGAAAAGAAATTGAGGGTCCGCAATTGGAACCGGCTGCACCCGAAACGGAAGGAGTCGGGAAAAGAAACGACGCTTCGCAAAACCCTGAGGTAAAAACTGACTCCCATTTAAATGTTAAACTAACACCTCCACCTTTTCCTAGGAGGTTAGCAAAGATGAACAAGGAAAGCAAAGAAAAAGAGATGTTGGAGATGTTCAGAAAGGTTGAAATCAATATCCCGCTACTAGAGGCCATCAAGCAAGTCCCCCGGTATGCAAAATTTTTAAAGGATTTATGCACTAGCAAGCGGAAACTGGTGGGAAACGAGAAGGTAAGAATGGGGGAAAGTATTTCGGCCTTATTTCAAATGAAATTTCCTCAAAAGGGTAAGGATCCCGGTATGTTCACTGTGCCATGTCAAATAGGTAACACCAAGGTAAATCATGCACTAATAGATTTAGGAGCATCCATTAATGTAATGCCTAGATCCACTTACATTGCATTAAATCTTACCAAAATGACTAAAACGGATGTTATCATCCAACTAACCGACCGTTCCAATGCATATCCAGACGGGGTAGTTGAGGACGTTTTAGTGCAAGTAGGGGGGTTGGTGTTTCCGGCAGACTTTTACATATTAGATATGAATGATGATCACTCCCCTAATTCTACCCCTATACTGTTAGGAAGACCATTTTTGTGGACCTCCCAAACCATTATTGATGTAAGAAAAGGGGTGTTGACCATGGAATTCAATGGGGAAGTAGTGCAATTTAATATCTACGACGCCATGAAACACCCAAATGATGTATGTGCTGTTTATTCTATTAATGACATTACTCCTGCTGTGCAGAAAATTTTCAAGTTAAATTGCAGGGACGAGCTAGAAACAGCTATTGTGGAGTCGCTAAGGCAAGATGATGACAGCGACGTGGGTATAAGCAAGGAATTACAGGATGGAATTACTACACTTGATTCACTGGGACCTACACCATGCAGGTACATCGTAAAAACAATTCAACTGACAGACTATCCTAACAAATTGCTACCTTCTATCTTGCAGGCCCTAGTGGTGGAAATGAAATCTCTCCCCGCCCATCTGAAATATGTGTTTCTTGGTGATGAAGAATCGCTTCCTGTAATTGTTTCATCCAACCTCACCAAATTAGAAGAAGACAAACTGGTTCGAGTCCTTCGGGAGCACAAGGAAGCGATTGGTTGGACCATCGCAGACATCAAAGGAATCAGCCCGTCAATCTGCATGTATCGAATATTGCTTAAGGAAGGAGCTCAACCATCGAGACAAGCCCAGCGAAGGCTAAATCCGGCAATGATGGACGTGGTGAAGAAAGAAATTTTGAAACTGCTAGGAGTAGGGATGATTTACCCAATCTCAGACAGAAAGTGGATCAGTCTAGTCCAAGTGGTGCCAAAGAAATCCGGGGTAACGGTGGTAGAAAACAAAGATGGAGAACTTGTACCAACTAGGGTCCAAACTGGTTATCGAGTATGCATCGACTACAAGAAGGTAAACGCTGACACTCGAAAAGACCATTTTCGCCTTCCCTTCATAGATCAAATGTTAGAGAAATTAGCTGGTCATTCCCATTATTGTTTTTTAGATGGTTTCTCAGGATATTTTCAAATTGCCATAACTCCAGAAGATCAGGAGAAAACCACTTTTACTTGTCCATTTGGCACGTTTGCATATAGACGCATGCCCTTCGATTTGTGTAATGCTCCTGCAACGTTTCAACGTTGTATGATGAGCATTTTTTCTGAATACATAGGGCATATTATAGAAGTGTTTATGGACGATTTTAGTGTGTGGGGTGATTCATTTGATGCATGCCTGGACAATCTCTCATTAATTTTGAAACGTTGCATTGACACTAACTTAGTCTTAAATTGGGAAAAATGCCATTTTATGGTAGATAAGGGAATTGTGCTAGGACATGTAGTGTCGGAAAAGGGAATAGAAGTTGATAAGGCTAAGGTAGACATCATATCTGCATTACCTTACCCCGCCAATGTGCGGGATATACGATCTTTTCTTGGGCATGCAGGTTTCTATCGCAGGTTCATCAAGGATTTTTCCAAAATTGCTTCACCATTGTGCAATTTGTTGCAAAATGATGTTCCATTTAATTTCATCGAGCTATGCAAAAAGGCCTTTGACCAACTAAAGGAGCGGCTAACTACACCCCCGATCATTCAACCGCCAAACTGGGATCTTCCATTCGAAATAATGTGTGACACCAGTGACTATGCAGTGGGGGCAGTTCTAGGGCAACGGGTTGGGAGAGCGGTCCATGTGATTTACTATGCCTCTCGAACCCTGAATCAGGCTCAAGCCAACTATACCACTACTGAAAAGGAACTTCTATCTGTGGTATTTGCTTTAGAAAAATTTCGTCCTTATTTATTGGGTACTAAAGTGATTATTTTTACAGATCATGCAGCTTTACGGCACTTATTTGTAAAAAATGATGTGAAGCCTAGAATCATCCGCTGGATACTTTTATTACAAGAATTTGACTTGTAAATCAAAGATAAGGTGGGGTCTAAAAATGTAGTTGCCTACCATCTTAGCCGGGTAGTAAAACCCGAGGACGACCTACCTCTGCGTGAAACCTTCCCAGATGAGGGTTTATTTGCCATCGAAGCAAATCCCCCATGGTATGCTGATTTGGTAAATTACATGACTGCTAAACTAATTCCTACTGGTTTTTCGCAGGCACAAAAGCATAAGATGAGGAGTGATGCTAAATATTACATTTGGGATGACCTGTACCTGTGGAAGAGATGCCCCGACCAAATCATTAGAAGGTGCGTGCCGGAATCAGAACATCAATCCATCCTCACCTTTTACCATTCATACGCATGCGGTGGCCATTTTGGACCTAGAAGGACGACGCAAAAGGTATTGGAGAGTGGGTTCTTTTGGCCGACCCTTTTCAAGGATGCGTACATTTTTTGTAAGTCTTGCGATAATTGCCAAAGAACAGGTAACTTATCCCAACGAGATCAAATGCCTCAAAGCCCAATTATAGCATGTGAGATTTTTGACATTTGGGGCATTGATTTCATGGGACCCTTTCCCCCGTCGTTTGGTTGTAATTACATCCTTTTAGCTGTCGATTATGTTTCAAAATGGGTGGAGGCAAATGCCACCCGTACTAATGACGTTAAAGTGGTTGCAGATTTTGTAAAAACTGTCATTTTTAGCAGGTTTGGAATACCCCGAGCTATGATCAGTGACAGAGGGAAGCATTTTTGCAACCGAACCATTGAAGCCTTGTTACGAAAATATGGAGTGATGCATCGGGTATCAACCGCGTATCACCCCCAAACTAGCGGACAGGCAGAAATTTCCAATCTGGAGGTGAAGTCCATCCTAGAGAAAACAATTCGACCGGACCGGAAGGATTGGAGCATTCGACTCGATGATGCTTTATGGGCCTACAGAACCGCTTACAAAACACCAATTGGTATGTCTCCATACCGATTGGTATTTGGGAAACCATGCCACCTACCGGTGGAACTCGAGCATAAAGCTTATTGGGTCATCAAGCAACGTAATATGGATTGGGGCGCGGTAGGAGATCATAGGAAGCTCCAATTGCAGGAATTGGACGAAATACGGAATGCTGCTTATGAAAATGCAATGATCTATAAAGATCGAACTAAAGCATTCCACGATCAACGCATTTCTCGAAAGAGCTTTTGTGAGGGTCAGAAAGTGCTACTGTTTCAATCCCGGCTCAAATTACACCCAGGTAAGCTTCGTTCTCGTTGGGTAGGTCCATTTGTTGTTACTAATGTATCTCCCCATGGTGCAGTCGATATTAGGAGCTTGCGCACGGATAAACAATTCAAGGTCAATGGGCACCGTCTCAAGCCGTATTATGAGGGATTCCAAACTGAGAACTTGGAGGTGATTGCACTGGAAAACGCCAACAAAGGGCAATAGTCCCGCACGGACTCAGTCGAGCCAACGACAGTAAATAAAGGCGCTTCTCGGGAGGTAACCCGAGAGGAGAGTTCTTTTTATCTCTTCAACTTTTTATTTTCGTATTTTCATTTTTGGTTAGGTTTAGTCTACTCAGTCAGTTCAAAAAAAAAATATATATATATATATATATATATATATATATCAGAGACCACCTTCCGGCCGTAATGCATTAGCTTACGGCCGTAATAATTTTCTTGACATTTTTTTTCAGAGAGCACATTACGGCCGTAAGCCACATCTTTACGGCCGTAATTGATTTTTTTTTCAAAAGTTTCAGAGGCCTGGTTACGGCCGTAAAACCAGCAGTTTCAATTTTATAAAACAGGAAACAATACAACGCATCCTCCATTTCACCCAATTCATTCCATTTCTACCTTAATCTTCCCTTCATCTCGCGCATTTTCCTCCAATCCACAATCATATTTTCAAAGATTCTCCTTTTCTTTTCACGCATCACTCCCATTTCTTCTTCGCAAGATTTTACAGTATGGTTTCTTCACTTTATCTTTTTCCCTTTTGGCATAAGTAATGTCTCTATATACATGGGTGTCGTGGTTTTCGTTTTTTTTCTCAATTGTTTGATTGTGCATTGTTGAATGTGTTGTGATTGGGAATTTAGTTTTCATATATTTTTCACCATTTGCTTCTACTATTCGGTTGCACACCAAGTGTTTGATATAATGCCTAGGAGAATTTCAAGTGTTTATTTGCCTCAAGTTTCAACTCAAACCGCCCTTTTATGCTAGTATGGGTGTACTGCCGTCATGTAGGAATGCAATTGTAGGGAAGTGTGGTGGTTGGTCTTGATACTTTCATAGGACATATTGCATAATCCTCTTTCCCTTCTATATATCTATTTATGGTTCATTTGGTTATGAGTTCCACCTTTTATCTTCGCATTCGCCTAAGTTATGACCCCGCATCGTCGTTTTGGTTTGTCATATTGGATAGTGTCTCATGAAGTTGACAAATATAGCGTGACCTTGCACTTGATGTGTGCCATCTACCGAACACATATTAGGATCCTTGTACTTTTCCATTTTCCGATGTGTGATATGGGAGCTTCTACAATTATTTATACACTTCTTCCCACGACTTGATTCCTCCCATAACTTGTTCGTGTGTACATTGTGCCTTTCGTGTTGTCATTGTTTCCGAGTTTAGGCTTTAACCGTCACGCACTACTTACTTGCGCGCATTTTCTTTTACATTCCTATTCTGCTCGACTTAGTCAGTCATTTTTTTTCATTTGCAGGATCTTCTATGGCCCCGCCGACTAAGAAAGGGAAGCAAGTGGTAGGGGAGCCCTCGTCTGAGCCCCGCCAGGAGAAGAGTCAATCTAAATTGTGCATTAAGGAACGGCTCTTCCTCCCGGAGGACTTTCAGAAATGGAGGAGCGTTGACACCATCATTGCCCCGCGACAGTTTTGGGCCCGCTGAGTCCAATTTGGGTGGGTGAAATTCGCGAGCGATTTGCCTTTTGGGAACCCCCCGCTGGTGTACAAATTCTACACCCAGTTCAACAAAGAAATTGGTGACGAGGGTTCACTTGACTATCACCACACTAGAGTTGCGGGGAAGAGAATCAAATTTGATAAGGAAGTGGTGGAACACCACTTGAGGCTAAATAGCACTGGATCTGTCCCCATGACATCAAATGCGGGTGTTTTCTTTCCGGACCAAGAGGTGCTCCGTTGGGCTCTGAAGCCTGAACTCCATGACTCCATGAATGTCATCCTTCCGCACTACAAGAATCGGGATCTACAGCGGGACACCTGCACCAGTGGGGGTCGGGGAATCTATTCCCCTCCACTAGCCTCACCACGGTGTCTATTCGCTACCTCTGGGTCTACTATGCCATCACCATGGGGATCAAATTTGACCTGGGGCAGCACATCTATGATACGATATCCACATACGCCAGCTTGATACCGCAGAAGCGAGGCATGCCCTTCCCATGTTTAATTACCGCCTTATGCCGGGCTCAAAGAGTTTCCGCTGCAGTAACTGACGACACTTTGGGGCATGGGAATCGCCTCACGAAGGCGAGTTTGGAGAATTCTCGCAGGAAGATCGTCGTGAAGCGGGGGCACGGGGATAATGAGTCAGGGGACTCCGATGATGATCAAGGCGCCGAGGAGCCCGCAGCACGGGAAGCGCCACAACAGCCAATTTCTCCTACCCCTTTTGAGCTACAGATGCTAGGCATGATGCAAGCTTTCCAAATCCAGCTGAATGCCATGCAAGAAGATCAGCAGCTTCTACTGGAGGAGCAGCGGGCCATTCAGGAGGAGATTCGAAAATTGCAGAGAGCTATAGATGATCAACCTCCACAATAGACCGAGGGAGTTTCTTCTTTTTTCCCTTTTATTGTTTTTACTTTTCAATGAGGGCATTGTATTGTCTAAGTGTGGGGGGGGATTAACTTGATTGTAAGCTTATCTAATTTATTTTCTCTCTGTAATCGAATCTTTAAATTTCATTTTCATCTTGTTATCTGCTTTTGCTACCTATCTATGCTACTTAGGTCCTAAACCATACTTTGATAGGAAGCAACCCCACTTTTGGTGCAATTTTTTTGAAAAATCATTGCATAATTGGATATAAATTGAGCACATAGAGATCATCTCGTCCAAAACTTCAAAAATAGGTTGGAAATGAAAAGTAAAATTGTCAAATATCTACAACCGAGTTAACCCAACCTACAATAGATAGATTACCCTTTCATATATAACCCTGAATGTCCCAATTATTATACCTTTGTGAGTAGTAATGGTTTGAATGTTTTTAACCGTTACCCTCGACCAATGGACTTAGATTGGAATGAAGATCAAGAAATGACCTATAACTCATAATTGGATGGGAGAGACACATGAAAACCATAATTTGTGAGCTTTTGAACCTAAGAGTTGTTTTTGATACTTATAAGCTCGTAATTCTTTGATGTGTGTCCTGCATGGTTGAGTTATGCTTGGATGTGCTTTCTTGTGCATACCGTTGTAGCTTCTTGATTCAAGTGCAAATTATAGCAAAGGCAATAGGTTAAACCAAATGTGACTTGCTAAAAGAGCCTACCTTGCTACATGGACCATTAGAAGCCTGTTTGAGCCTTAGCCCTTCTTTGAATTTTTATGCCACGTTACAAGCCACGAATACCCTTTCTTTCGCATTGTCTCTGTTTTGAACCCATAGAGAAGGGATTCGAAAGCTTTTGTTGATTGAGGATTGTGCTATGGTTTAAGCCTAATTTAGTGGAAATAGTTATCTTGTGTCGGGCGATGGTTGTGTAATGGATTGAAGTCAGGGGATTGTAATTCTATCTTGTGCCAATTGATGACTGCGTAAAAAAAAAAAGAGAAAAGAAGAGAAGATATTCAAGTGTGAATAGAATTGGGTAGTGGGAAACAATAAAGTTCATAATAAAAGTGAAGGAAGTGATGTTATTTTGAATCGACTTAGTTTGCGAAGTTCCTTCTCGAATCAGCCTAAATATATCCTTTTTCCCTACCTGACCCGAAGCCCCGCTACAACCAAATAAAGACCTTCGCTTTGCACTTGTGTTATTGTTGGCTCCGGTTATGACAGTAAGGCAATCTGTGGTACTGACTTATCCATGCAGAGAGATGAGCGAAAATCCAAACCCTTATACACTTTGTGCGAAGAGAGAAATATCTTGTGAGGGTGTTAACTCCCATTACATATGCTTATGAGTGGTTTGAATTGCTTGGTCTAGGGTTGGTGCTATGAATGTGGTCAGGGATACTGTGTTGACTGAATTTACATCATAATTAACTCGATTTACGCGACTGATTTCCTCTAGAGTTGGGCGAAACTATTTTCCTTATAGTCACTCAATAATGGTTGGGAGGTGAGTGAACATGAGAGGTGCAAGGAAATAAACCATATCGAGCTATGATTGGGATGGAAAATAAAGGGCGTTGCATCTCTAGCACACACTAACACAATCCGATTGAGCAATGAAACATTTTTTCTAAAGCAAAGTGGGTTGCAACCTCAAGTCTCTAAATTGTAATCTATTGTTTGAATCATATTCTTTTCTTTGCAAATCTTTGTTCGAGGACGAACAACGGTTCAAGTGTGGGGGGATTTGATAAGTGTGATATTTACGTTTATTTTATGCACTTATATCCTTGAATAAGTCATAATGGGGTTCTATCTAAGTATTATTAATGCATGTTGTGTTTCATGTTGTATAGGATCCTAAAAGAGGAGAAAAGAAGAAAAAAGGACCAAGATGCACAAAAAACTGAAGTTTGGGGACTTAGGTGAAATTAGATTTACGGCCGCAAGAAAAATCGTCACGGCCGTAAGCGCATGTTGAAACAGAAAAAAAAATAAGCAGAAAAGATGTTACGGCCGTAAGACATATTCATTACGGCTGTAAACCTCAAAAGAAGAAAATCAGCAGAACCCAAATTACGGCCGTAAATTCAATTTGCGAGAAATATGCAGAAACTCATTTACGGCTGTAAATGAAATGTCATGGCCGTAAGTCTCCAGTCAAAATTTCCATATTTTAATTCTTTCCATAATTTTGGGATTTCTTGCTCCCAAAGCTAGGGCACGAAATTAAAGCTATAAAAAGGGAACTTCATGACAAGAAAAAGGGGGATTATTATTATTTTGGAAGAGGCGCGGCTTGCTGGAAGAATTGAAGAAAAATTAGGCAATTCGAGAAGGTGAATAAAGAAAGAAAATTCCAGCATTCTTCATGGCTTTGAGCGGCTAAGTTCTCTACCTAGTTCAAAGGGTACGTTGTAATTTAATTCTTTTGTTCATCATTTTTCCAAACTAGTAACGTAGTTCTAATTTCTTTATTTTGATTTGTTGGATTCTTATACGTTTTCTTTAATTAAACCAATGCAATTCTTTATTTGATTAAGGCCTTGTCATTTAATTTGTTGTATTGATATTTGCTAATTTGAATGATTGGATCCGTAATCGTCTTGTTGTTCAAATCATAGTAGCAAGTGGAAATTTAATAATTTTCATAGAGAATTCCAACTTAGGTTAATTGTCACGAGCTTGTGTGATTGATAACCTAATTCACCATAATTCTTCTCAACCATTATATAGTTGTTGTCTTAAATCTAAAGAGCTTATTTTAGGTTATTCAATGGCTAATGTTTGATTTGAGAGCTTGTTCTAATTGAATGCACTTAAGGAAGAATCGGAATAGTTAGAGCTTATTAACTATTTACGGGTGATAAATCAAAGAAGAAATTGAATTCGCGTTGCTTGGAAAGTGATAACATTGTGATGAAATACAACTGAACCTGAGAACTAGGGTTTGCAAATAATTGACTTTTATTTTATCTAATTTACGTTTTTATTTTATTTTCACGTTATTTACAATACTTGAAATCGAAACCCCCCCCATCTATTCTAATTGACAAGCACTACTTTAGTTTCCGTTCCTCGTGGGATCGACTCTTACTTCCGGTATTACAATCAAATCTGATAAATTGCGAGTAGGATATTTATTTATTATTTTGGTGCATTGCGACACGCATCAAGAATTTAACTGTGAAAGTAAAGTTCGTAGTTTTACAATAGATAATGCTTCTGTTAATAAAGCGGTGATAGATAGATTAGCTAACCACATGAATCCTGAATTTGATGGAGTCTTGTTTCATGTTTGTTGTGTGTGTTCCATTTTAAATTTAATAGTTCAAGAAGGTCTTAAGTTTATAGAAAATCCATTGAAAAAAATTAGGTACGCTTGCAATTTCATTATGATTGCACATTCTAGAAAACAAGCTTTTGATGCACATTGTGCAGAAAATGGTATGCCAGCACGATCATTTGTTACAGATGTAGGACAGAGATGGAACTCAACTTATTTAATGATTGAACATTGTCAAGGTTACAAGAATTTAATAAGTGAATATTACAATGTTCGGCACTCACACGACCCAAGTTTTGATTTGGGAGCTAATGATTGGGAACTTGTATTTCATGTTAAAGCTTTTTTGAAACCATTTTATGATGCTACAAATGAATTATCCGATTTTTATTATCCCACTAGTCCTTTAGTGTTCAAGCATTTTTATTACATTGTTAATAATTTTGACAAGTACAAAACATTTCCTATTATTTCTGAAATCATTGCAGCAATGGAGACTATGTTTAGAAAATATTGGAAAAATGTACCCACTTTGTTTCCATTAGCAATGATTATGGACCCTAGAATAAATTTAGAGGGGACTAAATACACCATAAATGCAATATCAAAGAAATTAACTTTTGGGACCCCCTTAACATGCACATATTTAGAAAATGTTTATGTAACATATACGAGATCAATGCCAATAGGTCAGGTAAAAATGTTAGAAAAACTGCTCCCACCCCTAACGTGATACAAAATCAAGACAATGATTTACTTTCCTACCTTATGATTATGAAGGGAACTTCCAGTACACTTCCTAGTGGTTATAGTTCTTCTAGTACCCCTAATAGCTCAGATGAAATTTCGAGCAAGTTAACTAGGTATTTCTTACACGACTTTCTTAACATGTTAGACAAGAACATGAGAAATAATTTTGACATTCTTAAGTGGTAGAAACTAAACGAGCGTCAATACACGATTGTTTCTATGATTGCACGAGATCTACTAGCACCTCCAGTATTAACTGTAGCATCGGAGGCTGTTTTTAGTGCAGTTGAAAGATTTTTATCTGAATATAGGTTAAGGCTTAAAGAAGACATATTGGAGACCTTAATGTGTTTGAAGGATTAGCAGTTTGCGGAAAAAAGGTTACAAGATAGGATAAGTGAAATTCTGGCCGAGGAATTCGGAGAACAATCGTATTTGTAAGTAATTATTAATTATTATCCTTACAATTATGCTATATTATATGTATTTTTCTTTCTCTATATTTTTAGTTCTTTCTTTTAAATAAAAAAATTGTACACATAACATTTTGTTTGTGTACAATTTTAACTCCGCCTACAAGATATTAAATGTATCCGGTCCCAAGCCCGGATTAAAGGAGGAGAGTTTAAGTTTTTATATTTTCAATTATTTTAGTATTAGTAGTAAAAGATTAGCCGTTAAAAAAAGGGACGAACACGAGCTGGCCCATCCGGCTCGTGAGGCTACGAGCCCACGAGCCGGACGTGGGCCGGCTCTTTGGGTGGCTCGGTTCGTCTCCCAAACGAGCTGGACCAAACTCTAAGTTCACAGGCCGAGCTGGCCCGACTCGGCCCGTTTGACATCTCTAGGTTAAGGTCACAAATTATCAAATCAGTATCTCATAAAATACCAAATTTATCAAAACCGATTTATTTCTATATCACAAGTTATCAAATTATTAAATCACAAATTTTTAAGTCATAATTATCAAATTATTAGGTCACAATTATTTGATTTCATAGTAACAATTTGTCAATTATTAGGTTACATATTTTTTTATGTCACATTAATCGAATTACACTCCTTGTCACCTCGTCCCTAACAATCTCCACGCCATCACTGCCTTAGTGTGCCGCTGTATCCTCCAATAGACCACCAGAAGCAAAACTCGATCACCTCTCAAAATTTGAATAAAAAATTTCCACTCCTTCCCTCACCACCAACACCATCGCCGCCACTTCCTGTCAGCAGTAGAACCACCACTAGATTGATGTGGCACCACCACTTACATGCAAAATACCACCAGATCGACATAGCGACACCACAACATCGTCGCCGCTGCTAGATCTAGTAGTCGCGTCATCTCTGGCGGGCATGGAGTGTGGTAGTGAGTCGAAGAAGGAGAAGGTGGTGGCAGCAATCAGTTCTTTCACAATATTCGTGCCCTTGTTCTTCAGCGCTGACTGATTTTCGTTGAAAACTCCCAATTTCTCCCTTTTCAACATCATCAATAAAATGGTTGCTGAGATTAGTATAACCCCTCCCCTAGCTTGGAATTTTTTGTTCTGAAATTTTGTTGTTGTAGGTGAGGGCCTTGCCGGGAGAGGTTGTGGCCTTGTGATGAGGGTGCCGCTACTAGTGTGAATGGGGGGGGAGAGAGAGAGAGAGAGAATATAATGGAATTAGGGTTTAAAATGATATATGATTGAGATGTAGCTGAATAATTAATTTAATTTTAGATTATTTTGATTTAATAATCAGTAATAAAAATAAAAATTTTGATTGAACCTGATATTTGAATTTATACAAGTTTCAACTTATAATTGAATTTAATTTTTTAAAAGTAGGGATGAGAGTATTTCCTCAATACAAAACTTTAAGAGTCCTATTTTTTTTTTTTAATATCATGTATTTTAAAAGATATTTTAAAAATATAAAACATGTTATGAAAATCAGGTAATTAGACATTGAAAGTCATATTGACAATTTGTAATTTATTAATTTTTTTGAAGAAAATATTGACAATTTGTAATTAATTATAATTGTAACTTAATTTCAATTTTGTAACCAATCACAAATTTAACTAATTAATTACTATTGTAACATAATTGTATACTAGTATTCGCACCCGTGCGTTGCACGGGAAAAAAAAATTAATTATTAATTAATAATTTAATATATTTAATCATTAATAAAAATGTGAGAAATATATAACAAAAGCAGCTAAATTTATATATTATGGGAAAGAATATGAAGAAACAGAAAAGTATTCAATAGGAAAATTCAATGTAAATTACGAAACACTTCTTTAAATTGTATTTTGTTTTTATCAAACCTTTGTTAACTAATTTAGATAGAGCCGAATAAACATTATTCATAAAAAATAAAGAGAACATAATAAATTTGAGTAATCTCTACATAAAGAAACAAACAGCTACTCAATAATAATAATAATAATAATAATATTAATAATAATAATAATAATAATAATAATAATAATAATAATAAGAAGAAGAAGAAGAACAAACAGTACTGTAAAAATTGAAAAATGTATATTCATAATCTTGTTGGCATAATTATGGTCCATATTCTTATCAAATCTCATTTAATAAAAAGTAAAGTTAGTAAAGAAATCATACTGGAGTTCAAAAAGTCACAAAGAAATTAAAAAAATTAAAATAAATAAATAACATGAAGTTATGGAAAAATTGAAAAAAATCGTTTTGGGAATGCTTTGGTAGTAAAAACAATTACAAAACAGATGAAACATATGAAATGATACAATTTGAATGACAAAAATTCATATTTATGGAAAAATTCATAATCTTGCTAGCATTATTATGTTCCATATTCTTATCAAATCTCATTTAACAATAAGTAAAGTATGTAAAGAAATTATACTAGAGTTCAAAAGCCAAAAGAAATTAAAAATAAAAATAATAACATAAAGTTATGGAAAAAATTGAAAAAATTCAATTTGGGAATGCTTTGATATAAATATAAATATAAACAATTACAAAACAGATGAAACATAAGAAATTATACAATTTGAATGGGAAAAATTCATATCTATGAAAAAATTCATAAAGTTATAGAAAAATTCATAATCTTACTGGCATTATTATGGTCCATATTCTTATCAAATCTCATTTATGGAAAAATTCATAATCTTACTGGCATAATTATGGTTCATATTCTTATCAAATCTCATTTAACAATAAGTAAAGTATGTAAAGAAATCATACTGGAGTTCAAAAGCCACAAAGAAATTAAAAAAAAAAAAAAACATAAAGTTATGGAAAAATTGAAAAAAAAAATTGATTTGGGAATGCTTTGGTATAAGTATAAACAATTACAAAACAGATGAAACATATGAAATGATACAATTTAAATGGAAAAAATTCATATTTATGGAAAATTCATAATCTTGCTGGCATTATTATAGTCTATATTCTTATCAAATCTCATATATGGAAAAATTCATAATCTTGCTGATATAATTATAGTCAATATTCTTATCAAATCTCATTTAACAATAAGTAAAGTATGTAAAGAAATCATATTTGAGTTCAAAAGCCACAAAGAAATTTAAAAAAAAAAAATAATATAAAATTATGGAAAAATTGAAAAATTTTGATTTGGGAATGCTTTGGTATAAGTATAAACATAAACAATTACTAAACAGATGAAACATATGAAATGATACAATTTGAATGGAAAAAAAAAATCATAAAGTTATGGAAAAATTTATAATCTTGCTGGTATTATCATGATCCATAATCTTATCAAATCTCATTTATGGAAAATTCATAAAATTATGGAAAAAATCATAATCTTGCTGGCATAATTATGGTCCATATTCTTATCAAATCTCATTTAACAATAAGAAAAGTATGTAAAGAAAGCATACTGGAGTTCAAAAGCCACAAAGAAATTAAAAAAAAACGAAATAATAATAACATAAAGTTATGGAAAAATTGAAAAAAATCGATTTACGAATGCTTTTATATAAGTATAAACAATTACAAAACAGATGAAATATATGAAATGATACAATTTGAATAGCAAAAATTCATATTTATGGAAAAATTCATAATCTTACTAGCATTATTATGGTTCATATTAGTTGACTGAAAAAAAAGAGAGGAAAAATACACCATTTTAGGGGGGAAAATGAAGCAAACTATCTTTTTATAATATATATTAAGATAAGATTAAGATTAAGATTATGTGTATGTTACAAGTCACTCAAAAATTCATTTTTTCTTTTAAAATTAATTGAATTAGTTACAATTACAACTTTATTTCAACTTTGCAATTATTTATAATTGTAACTAATGAATTTGTAAAATGTGACATATCTTTTTTGTTAAAATTAATTGAATTAGTTACATTCACCTTAATTATAGCTATAATTGTAACTTACTTGCATCATGTAATGAATTACAGTTTACATTTAATTACAATTGTAACTTAATTTCAATTTTTTAATCAATTGTAAATGTAACTAATTAATTACTACTGTAACTTAATTATATATTACTAGTCACTCAAAATTGCATTTTCTATTTTAAAATTAATTGAATTAGATATAAATTGTAATGAAATACAGTTTGAATTAAATTACAATTGCAATTTTATTTCAATTTTGCAATTATTACAATTGAAACTAATGAATTTTGTAAAACATGACATATATTTTTTGCTAAAATTAATTGAACTACATTCACCTTAATTAAAAATACAATTGTAACTTAATTATATCTTGTAATCAATTACAGTTCACAATTAATTACATTTGTAACATTATTTCAATTTTGTAATTAACATTTTACCATCTCAAAGAAGTAGGATATCTCCAAATAAATGATTATAGAAAATCCATAAAAAATTATCCAAATTAATCACCCTAATATTATCAGTATAACTCTTATTTCTTGCATACATACTCAGCAAAGGTAGAGCTATTGCCACTGTACCTATGCATAATATGCGAAACTCGTCTTGGATTTTCAGCCAAATCCAAAAGAACTTCAATTATTTCATGCTAAGGGAGTTTTCGCCTAATGAAGTTGGTAGCCATGGACAGGAAATTCAACATAAATTTGTTGAATGAAGGTAGAGGATCAATCGCCCTACAAAAGAAGGTAGCAGATAGTAGACGCCTTAGTCGAAACAAACAAATACCGGACCAAACTGATTTTATGAATGACAGGTTCTTCAGATCAGGTAATACTGATAAGAATTCATATAATCTTACAGGTAGTGGAAGCATTGTTGTGTATCAAAATGATGAAGATTTTGAGTTGAGTAGAAGGTGTGTCAGCAATGTGCTAACACGGGAGTGGCTTAAGGAAGCAAAGAAATTAAAGTTTTAGAGAAAGACGGGAAGACGAAAGAAAGGGAAAGAGGATTAATTAGGGTTTGTTTTATATTTACCTGATTTAATAAAATAATTTAGAATTACCTGATTTTAAAAATTTTAAATTTAAATGTTTGAATGGGCCTAATTACCTCAAATAACAAGAAGATATATATTGGAGTTCATCACTCAGATAATTTTCTTGTTTTAGAAATCTTCAATCCTTCTTCATGCGTCAATTGATTCCCTCAAGAATTGTATAGAGTTTTAGTATGGAACTAGAGAATGGGGAACCCACACTCAAATTCGTGCAATATGTCCCATATATATAGGTAAGGAAGAAATCTACTTCAATTAGGAAAGAAATTAATTAAAATCTGATTAAGGAGCAAGAATCTCACACAGTCAGACTCGCGCACTCGTGTGGTTTATGAGATCGAGTTCGCATGGTTAAAGAGAATTGGCTACTGCTTGACTTTAAAGTGATAGCACGATTGCTTATTGTCTTGTCATGCGATTGTGTGGTTATCCTAATTTTCCTTGATCCTCTGCTTTCCATATCTTCACAAGTTGGTCATTTTCCTTATTTGTGCTCGAATTCCTCATCTTCTTATTCGATCAATTTAGCCATTATACTTTTGAATGTCTTCAGTTTCTCCTTTCATCTCCCAAATTCTTCAATTAAGCCTTTGGTCTTTTGAGTTCTTCCACTTTGATCCTCAACTGTCTTCACCAACTTCCAATGTGCATCATTTAGCCTAAATTTCACTCCAATTTACCATATTCGCCTCAATTGATTCAATCTCTCGAATTTTGAGATAATTATTGATATAAACACAAATAACACAAATTCAGTAGAAAATTTCTCAAATGACACTATAATATCCTAATTTTGACATCTAAATAAATTTATAAAATACATTTATAAAAAAACCACTAAACTAGAATCATTGTTTATCCTCGAACAAAATAGAACTAAAATATAAATGCAAAAAAAAAAAAAAAAAAAATCAATAACAAATTTTTTTAGTCAACTGTCAATTTGCTTTCCATATGCCTCAAGTTCGAATAAAAAATACACTATAGAAAAGAAAGCTGAATAATATAATAAAAATTATTTCTACTTATCTAATGCTCTACTCTTCATATGTGTATGTGAATAGACAAAGTCAAATGCATACCCATATAAAAATATATACAACATAGTGTGACTTATAATGCATTGAAAACCCGAATCTCATACGATCAAACAATGATTTTCTTTTTTATTTTCCTCGCATCTCTCATGTATGATCACAATTTTATGTTTTTCTCTCCAATCCTGAGGCTCCTTATACTTATGTGATTTCTATACATTAATACATTGTATTTTTTGGCACAAAGAAGTTAGATTTAGATAAGTCTGAATAAAAGATCAATGGCAATCAGTTCCCCTATTTCACACCCTTAGCCTCCAAAATTCTAGCCTCAAAGCTTGAACCGAGCACTTTATTTTTTTCCGTTCTTCTTTTTTTTGCTCATCTTTTGTGCAATACTTCCTCATCAGCTTTCTAAGTGACCCTTGTAGGGTGTTTTAGGTCGGTGACTCCCAAGTCAGATGACTTTAGGACACCATATTCTAAGAACCCTTAAAGACTTAATTATTCGAGTCACCAAGGCTACAAAGAATGGTAAAAGATATTTTTTGTTTCTTATGTGTCAGTTCTCTCTCCTTTAAACTTTCTAATTGACCAATGTAACGAACTTTAGGCTGATAACTCTCAACTCAGATGAATTTTGGGTACCTAGTTTCAACACTCTTAAAAGCTTAATTTCACAAGTCAAAAAGGTAAGAAGAGAAGAATAAGACTATATTTTTTTGTTGCTAGTGCTGACTTATACTCGTTGACTAAAACCTCTTTGACCAAAAGACATATTTCAAGAACTTCAAACCCTCAAACGTTTATGCATCCCTATACTAATCTTTCCATCCCAAACTGCTTTTGAGCAAGTTTGGTTTCTTTGTAAAGGTTAGGATTCCTATAGATTTTAGGTTAGGATATAAAGGTCATCATAGGTCAATTGCATACAAACACCCCCATATATTAAGTATGTTCCTACACAAGTAATAATTCGAAATTGGCTATGCGCTCAGTTTCATAAAGTTTAACATGGATAAGTAGTTAATGAAAAATCAAGTTTAATTATTATCCATTATTCTTACTAAAGTAAAAAATTAATCTGAACAATATCATTGGAAGAAAACAAATAAAAAGAATTTTTGAAAACCTCAATCATTTTTATGTCCTTAAAAACCAAATGAATGCGCGTGTAAAACAACGAATGAATGAGATACCCACCCCCAAACTTAGAAAATTATATTGCCCTCAATGTATAACAAATAAATAGAGAAAATAAAATCAATGAAAAGGAGAGAATTCAAGAACTTCCTGGGTTTGAAGGGTTATTGTCATGATATGGCTTTTCCCATTTCAACATCTTTTGGATGATTTGACCATTTTCCTTGCTTTTTCCTATTCGATTGTTGGTGCTTTAGGTGGCAAGTTTCCTACCCATGATAGATAATCTACAATATTATATAGAAAAAACACTTTATAGATGTTGAAGAAAAAAAAACACTCCAAACTAGGATATAACAGGAAAATTGAATTTAGAACATATGTAACTATTGGATTCATCACCGACATCTCCTCGAAAAATTGAAATTTTCCCGAGACATCCCCGGCATATGAAAGTATATGACCTGGTCTACAACATATTCAAAACTTAGGTCAAATGGAGATAGTTTGGGTTGAGAAAAAGTAGGACAAAGTAGGTGACATGAAACTATTTGGAATCTGTAGTGGTGCAATGGTGTCATGATGCGCAATGACGTCAAATTCAAGTTTAATGCATTAAACCACTCTAAATCATGAATTTGTGATGAATGTTTGATACATAACATGATACAAAGAGAATCTCTTGAAGAGATTTGCAAAAACTTGAAGAAAACTCATTGAGACATTTTATCAAACACCTAACATGCTTTAAAAGTTTATAAGGAAAATCATACCCTTTGGCACTTGAATCATCCCAAAAAAAAAATCACCTAAAATCACAATCAATCCAGTCTAATTCCTAACCTAAACTCGTCTTCAAACATTCAAAAAATTCAAATTTCAAAAGAATAGGGGCAAAACCAAGATTTTCATGAAAAAATCAAATAATTTTGAACTTCTTACCTTTCGTTAGGTTTTGAGGTGATGATATCGTTGAGTTTGACTAAATGCAATGTGAAGTTGTGAATTTTGGTGAAAAAAATGAATTAAGGATGATTTGGGGTTGAGGGATTCGTGATTTGTAATGATTTCATGCAAAAAACCGTCTTCAACCCCTTTGTGCATCGTAATGCATGCCACTTATCACCTAACAACATTTTCACGTTTTAGGCACAAAATTATGCTAGTTATCATGATGACCTAACTAATGAACTAAATGAAATATTGATACTAAATGCTACTAGTTTCAAGAATGCAAAACAAAAGAATGCATGATATCCTAACTCCTAGTGTAAAGCAAATAAGCAAAAGCTGTAAATAAAGTATGATAACTAAAAGGGTTTGAGAATTGGGTTGCTCCCAATAATCAATTAATTTATAGTCTAGAGTCAGACCTTCTTACAGAATTCCTTAAGGTGATAGTTCAAGGAACTTTAAATAAGGCCATGACTTTCTTTTTCTTATGTCGGTTGAACTTGCGCCAGTTTTCATTTATATGACAAAATTTCACTTTGCGCATGTCATGTATGTTGACTTCACCACTCTATTCGAACTTCAATATTTAAATTTCAATCATCTCGTTAGTGTCAATGACGAAATCAACTATTACGCAGTTAATGGAGTCAAAGGGTTGCATGGTAAAGTAGGCATCATTAAATGTCGTCTTTTAGTTTTCTCTATTGTGATCAATTTCTCATTTTCCACATGATCTTATTTAAATACAAATTTAAAGTACAATTCCTGACAAAGGCGCCAAAAATTTGTCACTTGTTTTCCTGATTACAAGTGTACTGATCGTACAAGTAATAAAGTGGATTATGAGTCCAAGTATCATACCCACGAGGATTGAGTAAACTTATTATTTTAGATTAATTACCTTAACCGGAACTTAAAAAAAATCAATTAGGTCTTGAATTTGAATTAAACTAGCATTAAAAATAAACAACTTTTAAATAATGAAAATATGATAGAATCGAGAATCCACTATTACTTTTCATCATTCATGCTTTGATATAAACGTTGAACAAAAATTTATGAGATTTTGAATATCAATATTCCTATTTTCTTTAAAACACTCTTTCAAACAAGAATCTAATCATATTTACATATGCGACCCGACTATATTTCTATGACGAATGCGAACACATAGAAAAACATTAACGTTTTGTGAACACTTTGAAAGATAATATAAAACATATTAGTATATTTATATCCCCTATCGAACTTTATGACAATAAAAATGTATCTAATGAGTTCCTAAACAATCATACAATTAGTGATCAAGTTATTTTAGGAAAATAAAACTTAGAATTAATTGCTTAAACCCTTAAATTGTATTTAATTGAACAATAATCAAAACATAAAATCTGGAAATTAAAGCTTCATCAAGATCCTAACATAAAGAAAGCCTAAAAACATGATTAATGATTAATAACAACAAGATATATTGGAGCACATCACCGGGATAATGTTCTTGTTGTAGAAATCTTCCATCTTCCTTCATGCACCAATTGATTCCCTCAAGAAATGTGTAGAGGTTTAGTATAGAATCTAGAGAATGGGGAACCCTCAAATTAGTGCAATATTATATATATATATATATGCAAGGAAGAAATCTACTTCAATTAGGAAAGAAATTAATCAAAACAGGATTTTAAGGAGAAAAGTCTCGACCAGCCGGAAGCATGCGCTCGCTTGGTTTAAAAGATTGTGCTCATGTGGTTATAGAGAATTGGCTATCGCTTAACCTTAGAGCGACAGCACGATCACGTACTGTCTTGCCGCATGATCGCGTGGTTATCCGAATTTTCGTTGATCCTCCACTTTCTATATCTTCACAAGTTGTTTCTTTTTCTTATTTGCACACGAATTCCTCTTCTTATTTGATCAATTTAGCCCTTATACTTCTGAATGTCTTCAATTTCTCATTTAATCTCTAAATTTCTTCAATTAAACTTTTGATCTTTTGAGTTCTTCCACTTTACCTCCACTTTGATCCTTGATTGTCTTCACCAACTTCCAATGTGCATCATTTAGCCCAAATTTCACTCCAATTTATCCATATTCACCACATTTGATTCATTCTCTCGAGTTTTGGGATAATTACTGAAATAAACACAAATAACATAAATTCAGTCGAAAATATTCATAAACCACATTATAATATCCTAATTTTGGCATCATAATAAGTGTATAAAATATACTTATCAAACACCCCCAAACTAAAACCATTGTTCGCCTAAAAAAAATAGAACTAAAATGTAAAAAAAAAAAAAAAAAAAAAAAAAAAAAAAAAAAAATTCTTCCTCAAATCGAAGATCTCAACAAGTAGTTTAATACAAGCTAATACGTGAGAGCAAACTGTGAATATATTGTCAATAAAATTGTCTCAAAGATTAAAGCTAAAAGTTTTACTCTATATTTTTTACTTTTCTCCAATATTCTATTAATATTAAATTATGTCTGTAATGCACAATGCACGCTCATTTTTAAAGACATTTTTAAACTTCTATACCAACTTGTGACATGCGGAATATTTTTATTTTTCTTTCCATAAGTCAGTGACGTAAATTATGTCACATGATTGGGTTTTCAAAATTACTTTTCTTAAAACAAAATCCATTTCTTTAAAAGTAACGGTATTAATATTTAAAGCATTTCTAGTTAATATGAAAGATCTTGACTTTCAGATATTTTATATAAATAGTATCAGTATTAAAATAATGAGTTTGTCAATTCAAACACAAGAAACTTTATTCCGTGTGTCCACAACTCATAGATTGTTACTCGTCACCTAGCGTAGCACTATCTGTTTCGTAGTCTAAAAATCCGCACCAACCCTCTTTATTTTTATAACTGCCTAAAAGATTAGATGTCGTAGGGTGAGCATATGTGTTCCCAATGAGCAGAATATGCTTCCTGTGTTATTGCACGTAGAAAGGTTAATCTCATATATTCAAGACCAGCACAATATATCCAAGATCAATGCAATATATTCAAGAAGACCAGTGCAAGATATTCAAGTATTCAAGTTCAATGCATGATATTCAAGTGTTCAAGTTCAGTGCAAGACATTTAAGTGTTCAAGTCTAGGGCAAGATTCAAGTATTCAAGTCCAATACAAGATATTCAGGACTAGTGTCAATGAATGTATTTTCAAAAAAACATGACTTTTAATGGCGCCCATATTACAAATCAACTACTATCCCATGCATATATAACAAGCAGTAAATTTAATCCCAGATATCAAGTAGGGAAATCACTCTCAGATAACAAGTAGGGAAATTAATCCCCAATAAAAAGCTTAACCACATCGTGATCTAGTTACTATACTTCGTGGCATGAAAGACAAGCAGGATATAGTATGACTGTAATATCATGTAAGAAAATCATTTTCATGTCATGTATACGAAAAAACATGAAAATCCTTTTAATGCAATGAAATAAATTTTAAATGTGTCATGTAGTAGTATTTAAGATCACATAATTAAGTACAAATGTTACAAGTACAAGTGTTGCTCACGGTATCTATATTTTCAAATAGTAGTAACATGAACAAAGGTTTATTCAAATAATATTGATTCAAGTCTTGACTCAGGGCGAAATAACTTTAAATGTATCGATACATGATTAATATGTCGATACCTAAAAGAAAACACAACTTTTTAAGATTTCAATGTATCATACGTAATACCATTTTATGTCAAGAATTATTATCTTTTAATACAATTAATATAAGATAATACAAATAAGGACAAGATTTACTCAAGATATCCAAATATTATTTTTAGCAATGACAAACCTTTTTATGTTCAAACAAGTGGATAGAAGTTAATGTTAAGATAATGTTAGTAATGATAACTTAAATTATCTCTTTTATGTGAAACAAACAGATGAATAAATATTAATGTCAAGAAAAACTTTGATATTTCCTTTTACATTATACATGCGGATAATTGATATTTCCTTTTACATTATACATGCGGATAAAATATTATCGTCAAGATGATAATATAACAATCACATTGAAATTAAATATGGAAAACTTATAAAGAGATCACCTAATTCATGTTCATCTTATACCAAGTAAACAAATAAACATATCTCACTCATTTCGATCCAGGAGTGCCTAAAAGAAGTTTCGTTCATTCTGTTTTACAAGATGTATCGATACTCCATGAACATGTATCGATACATGTTCATCTTCATGTTTCAAGTATCGATACAAGGTATTGATACGTGTAGTCGTTCAGCACTGCTAATCCTGGTTTCTGGGATTTCCTCAAGGGTTTCAACTATATTTGATTGTACAGAACTTACTAAGGACATAAAAAAACATGTTATTATATTAACATGTCTTTAAGCCTAAAACAAATTTCAAATGTGATCCCAACTTCTATTTAAGAATGTTAGAGGAAGAAAATTATTATAATCGACAATTTCTTCCTTCGTGTTTTGGTGTGAGGTTCAACCTGAAGCCAAGCCTATTTATACATAAATCTAATTGCACAAGGATGAAGAAGTACTTTGGCAGTAGAAGATCATAACTTATTTTGTAATTAAGTAATGAATCGACTAACTATTAAAGCAAAAGGTGGGAGATTTGAGGCGTACCCTTTTGGTGTTTGGACCAAAAGTTTTCACAACAATTTAATACAAAACACAAGAAAGCTAAAATGGTAAAATAACACTCTAACCCAAGTTTAATCTAGCCAAAACTCAAGGTGGCGAAAATAAACACCAACACAAGAATAATATACTCAAAATGTAGTTGATTAACTTCCAAAGATTACAAGATAAAAGAACATGGATTTACCTCACCCAAAGAGGAGTCTCTCAAGACCAATCACCATGAAAATTTCAAGTTAATGTTAGGGTTTGGGGGTGTTGGATATTTATAGTACACAAAATAAGGAAAGAAGAAAGTTTGAGAAATTGCAAGAAAAACCCCAAAATTTGAATTCGGGGACTTTTGGTCGAACGCTGGTTAGGCGAAAATGACTGAGGTTGCCTCTAAAATTCCTGCAAACTTTTGGTTGACCGGAGTGACTTTCAATCAACCGAAAGTCACTGGACCTCCAAAATGAGCCAATTGACTTCGGTCATGTTTCTTCTACGTGGGCTTGATTTCGGAGCTTGTAAATGGGTCTCCCCATCGACTCTTGGCTCTCTTGGGCCTCGGATCTCATCATATGGTCGAATGGCATGTGCATCGAGATTTGACTAGGGCCCACTAGCCCGTGTTTGGCTTTCTAGGATCTCATCATTCCCTCCCTCTTAAAAAGGATTCGACCTAGAATTTTCTTGCAGGCATTGCATTGAAATTCATCTACCTCTGATCCTGTAAGGTGGCCCACGGGAAGGTGTAGCAAGGCTTGGCATTATTGATTCTCATCATCCTCCCCTTCTTGAGAAGGATTTGACTGCGAATCATTACCTACATTAAAATGAGAAAAATCAGAAACATTAAATGCAACTGAAATTTTATACTTATCGGGTAACATCAGTATGTAGGCATTGTCTTTGGTTTTCTCCAAAGCTTGGAATGAGCTATCGTCACATAGTTGCAATTTGGATTTTCTTTGATAGGGAACCCGTTCTTTTCTCGAAAGGAACCATTTGCAACCACCTGGATCAAATATGATGCACCCACATAAGCTAATTCTTTCACCCACAAGCAGAATCAAACTCAAAAGAGTTAATGGGTTAAAGTCATAAATAACCTCAGGCGAGGCAAATTTGCTAGAAGAATGATCAATTATATTGCTAGCAAATTTAACAAAAAATATATCTTCTCTCCAACTTGTTAGGTCGCTTTCATGCCAATGCACTAATTCCCACAAGAAAACATTAGCTATGTTAATAGCATTGTTGGTTTCATGACATGCAATCAAATGTGACATTTTAATATTTCTACCAACAAGCACAAAAATAACATCATTTCCTTTCTTTGATCTAAGTAAACCCATTATAAAAGTCATAGAATTATCAACACAAGGTTTACTAGGAGCATGCAAATATGAATATGAGCTTCGGGACAACCTTAGATTTGGCCCAGTTGCAAGTGATGTGTTTACTATGAATATGAACATGTGCAGCATTAATTTTCATTTGAGGCCAATGAGAATGATCACCTAATAATGTTAAGGTTCCTGTAATCCCAAAATGCCCCATCAAGTACCCCACATGTGCCTTTATAACTAGCAACTCCCTCATGGCACATTTAGGAACAAACAATCTAATTTTTCAAAACAAATAATTATCATGCTCGTAGAATTCAACAAAATTCCGCTCACCACATGATTCATAAATGTTAAACAACTTTGGGTTATTAGTATGCATGTCCTTAACATATTCAAAACAAAATGATTTGGCACTTTGGGAGGTTAGAAGTAAAGTCCCTTTTACATCAAAATATTCAATTAAAACTCCCCCATGGACTCTCCTAATTAGGAATTCATTTATAGGGTAAATGGGCACATCACGCTTGTTTTCACAAAATAGGAATTCATCATGCCTATAAAATTTACCAAATGAAATATTTTCACAAGTCAAAAATACATTTACAAAACCCACATCATTCTCATACATCTCTCTCATACATTTAAAATTCAATAACCTTGCATCCAAAGAAGTGATGAGAACATACCTTCTAGATAATGCATCGGCTATTACAATTTATTTACCTTGATTGTAGTTTTTGATGTAGGGAAATGTCTCCATATGCTTCATCCATTTTCCATGCCCTTGAAATTCCTCGTTGCTTTGGTAAATTCCTGCAATAAAGGAGTAACCAACCTGTGATGGGAAATGTTAGATTCTTGAAGTGTGAAGAGCATTTTTATGTGATCTTTTCCCTCAATTTCTTTGGTGACTGTACTCCCTCCCTCATCTTTTGTTGAGGTAGGAACCTCACATCTCGGTCTTCCAACTCTCATTACCTCTCATTTTTTTAGGGATGTGGCCCCAACTCTCGTGCTCTCATTTTTCTTCACACTTTTGTCTTCATCAATTTTCTCAGTTGAGTTTTCTTTTTCTTTCTCCTTCTCCTTTTCTTCCTCAAACTCCTTCTTGAGCTTCATTTGATCTTTGTTAACCTCTTCTAGACTCAAGGATAGGAGCACAACTTTTTCCCATTCAATTGGAAGCTATACTGGTTCTTTTTCCCATCATATTTCACATTTCGATCACATTACCAAGGTCTTCCCAAAATTATATGAGTAGTGTGATGAGAACCACACCAAATTGTACTTGTCACTATAGGTTCCAATGTGAAAAGTAAGAATAACTTGTTCACTTATCCTCAACTCCCCATGGTCACTTAACCTTTGCAATTGATAAGGATTGAGATGCTTCATTACCGGAACCCCAGCTTTTTCACCCTACTAGCACTCACCAAATTAGTGCCACTCTCTACACCTATAATGAGACTACATGTCTTATCCCCCACAAGGCACTTAGTGAAAAAGTACTTTCTTCATGCTTCTCTCTCTCAT
Organism: Ligustrum vulgare; assembly: GCA_963555705.1. NCBI lineage: Eukaryota > Viridiplantae > Streptophyta > Magnoliopsida > Lamiales > Oleaceae > Ligustrum > Ligustrum vulgare. Next base: position 51,629,569 of record OY743174.1, read on the forward strand.
TAGTATAGGCCAAAGATGTTGGAGGCCTATCATTCATCCCCAACTCTCCTTCCTCACTATCACTCCTCCCATGAGATGATGGAATTTTTATTTTCACACCATCAATATTTCCATCCATTCCATATCTACTCCTATCAACCCATTCTTCTCTTCTTCTACCCATTTTCCCATTTTGTTCTCTAATCCCCATCATTATGCAAAATATTCCCAAATTTATCCCTCACTCTTCTCCTAACATCCATTCTTTCTCCATCACTCCTAGTTGATGTACTCTCCCCCTTTGTTACTAACCCTTCTAACCTTCCCCAAATCTTCTCCATTTGTTTAGTCATAGTGGTTGAAAGATTTTGCAACAACTCCTTCAAGTCATAAGTTTGAGCATTGAAATTTTGCCCACTTTGAGTATTGAATTTTTACATGATGTGCAAGTGTGGTAGTGTCCTCACAAGTAATATTTCACTCGTGTTTCACTCAAATTTGGCTTTTACCTGATGATGAGCTCACCACTCTCACATTTTTCTACTCAAAGTTTCCTTTTTCAAGCTCTCCAAGGAAGGTAATCAACTAAATCAAGAAGTATAATTCTTGTGAAGTCAAAGAAATCACAAACAACAAGGGAAATTTAGAAGCAAAGTAGACACAATAGCAAGTGGAATTTCTTTACTTGCTATTATACAAGAAAATGAGATTTGAATTTATGGGACAATGTTTTAGGAGTACAAGATCACAATGGAGTATAAAACTCAAGTAACTATCAAGGGAAAAGTTTGGTGTAGGAAAATATAACTTATGTCAATGGAGTTTTCTTTGTGACATTTCATCAAACAATTCATGTACAAACTTTGGATATTATAGTATTTCAAATGTTTAAGTAATGTAAACCTCAAAAATTCCCAAATAAGATAACAATGATAATACCCACATGTAAGAATCAAGAAATATACATGGGCATATCACTATCAAGCAAGAGGAATTTAGAAGCAAGTGGACTCAATAGCAAGTGGAGTTTATGTGATGGATATACCCGAAAGGAACAATTGACATGTAAGACGAGATGTCAAGAATATAACTTCAATAATGGGAATGAGCAACCACAAGTAATTAGTATGGAATAGATGTTGAACACATGGGCATTTATAGTATAGTATTCATTGAGATATTTTATCAAACACTTTGTGTGCACACTTTGGATAGTGTAGATTTTCAAGTGTATGGATAGTGGAAACTCCCAACAAACTCAACAAAGATATCAAACAATATACTTTATTTATAGGAATTAACCAAAGCGCAAGAACCATTTTTTTTTTTTTACCAGCAATGACAAGAATTTAATGGATAGATTTACTAAATTAGAGTCAAGCTCTGATACCAAATTTTGCGAATTCCTTTGGTGTTTGGACCAATAATTTCCACAACAATTTAATACCAAATCCAAGAAAGCTAAAATGGTAAAATAACACCCATAACCCAAGTTTAATCTAGCCAAAATTCAAAGATTAAAGAACCTAGCCTAATGGTTAAAAATAAACAAATTTCAAGGTGGCGAAAATAAACAACAATACAAGAATAATATACACAAAATGTTGTTGATTAACTTTCAAAGATTATAAGATAACAAGGGTTTACCTTACCCTAAGAGGAGTCTCTCAAGACCAATCACTATGAACATTCCAAGTCAATGTTAGGGTTTGGGGGTGTTGGATATTTATAGTAAAAAAAATAAGGAAAGAAGAAAGTTTGAGAAATTGCAAGAAAAACCCCGAAATTTGAATTCGGGGACTTTCGGTCCACTGACGTCAATCAATCGGTCGACCGAAATGCCATTTTCGGTCGAACGCTGGTCAATCGAAAACGACTGAGGCTACCTCTAAAATTCTTGCAGACTTTCAGTCGATCGAAAGTCATTGGACTTCCAAAATGAACCAATTGACTTCAGTCATGTTTTCTTCCACGTGGCTTGATTTCAGAGCTTGTAAATGGGTCCTGCCATCGACTCTTGGCTCTCTTAGGCCTCGGATCTCATCATATGGTCGACTGGCACATGCATCGATATTTGACTAGGGCCCACAAGCACGTGTTTCAGTGTTTGGCTGTCTAGGATCTCATCAAGATTCAAACCATGCAAGTAGGAGCTATCACCTTGTAACTAAATGAGTAATGAAAGGTATAAAGAAGGTGGTGGAAGCAGTCGTGTCCATTAAGTTGCCACCTCATGCTTTAGGAACTCCAATTTCATTTTCGGGAGGCAATGTTTAAACTAAGATTCAAGGTATCAAATGAAATCAAAATCCTAAGTTCTTTGTACCACTTCGATGTACTCATGACGTACTTTCTCGTACTCTGTACGGTGTAAGAAATGATGGATAATTGAAGAGAAAGTTACGGTATTTCAAAGTAGGCCATTCAAAATAGTTTTTATTTACCGTTCGATAAGTACCAACTTTAAAAATTCACTGAGAATTATCTGTTCATCAAACTTAAAAATCTTTTTCATATTCTTGAAGATCATTTTGAGAACTTGTCCGTACATATATCATATATAATAAAAGGTGGTCGAAAATGATCAAACATGCCCATTGAATAGGGGCATTAAAACTCGTTTTTGTCGTAACTTTCATTATTTAATATTCTCTTTTTTTTCCGTTAAATCCCCTTTTTCTTTTTTTACATTCCAAAATAATTAAGTAAATTATAAAATATTTTTATTACGTCATATTGGACAATAAAGAACGTCAAAATTTTTGAATCGTTATAATATCATTTAAGTCCTATAATATTATCTATATTTGTTAACAAAATTCAATTTAGTCATAAATGATTAATTTCAATTCGAGTTTTTCTTATCAAATTAAAACAAATAATAAATATATGAATTTTCTAAGTAAATACAATTAAGTTGTTTTAATTTTTACAACTTTAGAATTTTCGATCAGTTCATTCGTCATTTTAACATTATTTTTATTTATTTATTGATTCTATTCATTTTTCTATTTTTCATATTATAAATTTAAATAACCACAATATGCAGAATATATATTAAACAATTTAATAATTAGTTCATATAATTTTTATTAAACAATCGATGGATCAATAATTTTTTTTAAAATATTAAAATAATAATAATGTAATAATATGTAACAATATGAATAAGATTAAAATGGTATTCGACACTAATAATATGTAATGCTTAGAATATGAATATTAAATATGAAAATGAACAAGAAAGTAAGAAAATTGGATTTAGCAGCAAAAAGATTATTCAAAGTTATTTTAACATCAACAATTTTCCTTTACAAAATTGTTTCTTCTTGATCGATGACCGAGTCCGAAATTCTTGTATTGGCGATCCTCCAAATATTTTTTAGCATAAGTTTTCTTGAAAAATGATTTATTTTCATTCTAGCACATTTATATTCAAATATAAAAATTCATTTTTTTTTCATTTCCAATGTAAAATATTTACATAGAATATCACTTATATTTATATTCAAATATATTATTATTTTTTTTTTCATTTTCAATGTAACACGTTTAGATATCCTCTTTCCATCCCACAAAGATATATTCGTTTCGATTTTCACACAGATTAAGAAAACATAATTAATATATGTTGAAACTATAAATTTACTTATATTTTACTTAATATACCCCTACATTGAATAATGAATAGTTCATATTTCTTGATAACAATGCATATTAAATATAGATATATTTGAAAATTAAGACATTAATATAGACTCAACAAGGAAAGTGACCTATAATTTGGTATATACAAAAAAAGAAAAACGAGCATATTTTTGTGGAGTAATGCTATTTATCTCAAGGTTGAAATCAATCTCAACTCAATTGACTCACATTCATTGGAGAATGAGGAGGCACCCATGTGCACATGCACAAATCACCTCTTCAATTTTCAATTGGAGAGTGTCAATTGAGTTGAGATTTATGTCAACTTTGAGATACATGGCATTATTCATCTTTGTGAGACGAAGGCAATATTTATTATTTATTTATATTAATCCAATTTGTTTCATTTCCAATGTAACGCACTTACATTGAATATATTTATTATTTATTATACTCTTACTAAGTATGTGATAAATATTAAATTTTTTTACAAAAAATTATTAAGAATATAAAAAGTGCATTTTGCCATGAATCTATTTTATACTTTTGTAACAGTTTTTCTATCATAATATAGATAACTAGTAATCGCACTCATTCAATGCATAGAAGATATAATTGACAATTATTTATTGAATAAGTTGTAAAAATACAATGTTTGACAAAAATAACGCAATGAACAACAAAAAAATTACTTGCATACACAAATTATGGATAATTTATAATTTTCCTTTCTCCCTGTAAGATTTCTTATACCAGGTCTAATATTCTTGTATGAATAACATAAATTTCCTTAACACAAAATGAAATAAAAGAGACAAGTAACTTACATGCATGCATGCATCATATATAATGAAAAATATCTAGAAAAATAAAACATAAAGTTACGACTTCCATATTTTTTTTAAACATCTAATTGCTCATTCTCTAGTTTTCTTAGTCTATTCAAGCAAAGTAAGATCTGGAAATATGACATTTTCTATACTTTACAATTTTGATTTGATGACTGAAGTCGAGCTTATGGTTAATTGATTTCTAAAAGTTGAATGTTTACAATTTTCAAATCATAAAATGAAATAAAGAGACTAATAGAATTTCACGGAATGAATTAATCGACTTCCCGAATACTATAAGAATTGATTTTAACTATCTTAATCCGATAATTGATATTTAAATATATTAAACAAATATTTCATTCATTACATGTAAAAAAGCAAATACATTACGACCAAGATTTACAAATACAATTAACTTTATTTAGAAAAAAACTCATCTATACATCTCAATTTATAAATGTGAGCTTAACCCACAAGACATTAGACTTGATCACTTATTCGTATAAAATTGATTCTTCAAAAATAATTTTTTTCATTGTTCATTCTCAACCACACATTATTTAAAAACTCATTTTTTTCAATTGTACGTACTACTTTTTAACCACAAATTTTAAAAAAAGAAAATTACTTTTCAACTTTCATTTTCAACAACACAATTGATTTATTTGACAATTATTTTATTTTTTATACCTTTTTTTTTTAAAAAAACCACACATTTAAAAACATTTAATCTATAGTTTCTATCAAACATACTCTTATTCAATGGTTTGTAATGCAACATGGCTTTTTTTTTTCACCTAGTAGTCGAAAGGTCATGTTTCCGAAAAAATATTTTGTACATGTTAAATAAATGTGTTGACCATATTTTATTTTTAAATAGAATGAGTATACTTACTCCTTTTGTTTTTATTTTTGATAGAATTCAATGAACTAATTATTAAAGTCTGAAACATATATTTTACAAATTGAATCAATGAGTTCATCGTAACCTAAATTTGTAGAAATTAAAAGGATAATTGAATTTACTTTGAAAGATCGGATATATTATTTCTTTCAATTTGATAAGGAAAAAAATTTGAAATTAATTATTTAAGTTAAATTGACTTTAGATAAGAAACGATATGTATCATTTTAGAACTTAAATGAGATAATTTAAAAAATTGGATATTGGAAAAAGTAAAGAGTATAATTAAAACTCTTACCTTTAGTATTTGGGACGATTTTACGAATGATATGTTTAGAATTTGCTCTCATTTGTTAGCTTTTTACACCCATATTGCATATTTTTCGACTTCAAATAATGCAATAATTATCAAAAGATTAAAAATAATTTATAATTTGACTTTTTATATATGTTTTTTTTTCACAAATTAAATCATTTATTACATGTTGCATTAATTGAACTCTCCTTATTCATTTATTAAATTAAATTGATAAAATTAAGATTTTCGAAAATGGAAAGTAAAATTAGGCAGGAAAATGTGTGCAAATTTATGTGATGGCTAAGCCTGTGTTCTGTAAAGTGGGTATAAATTGGTTTATAATAGACGCAAATTTTCAAACCACTGTTTATACATATTTTTTCTTTTCAATTTTTAACCACACATCTTATCCTGAGATTCGAAAAAAATAAACTAGTTTAAAATCTACTTTTTAATTCCGAACAGAGGCTAATGATATTGATAAAGATAAAAATAATATAGATAATTAAATTTAGTGTCTATTTAATTCTAATTAAAATGAGTTTTTTGAAATGAATAATGATTTTTAGAAGAATAGATGATTGAAATTTAGTTGAAAACTCAAATATTTTGGACTTGACTTTTAATTGATGGTTAAGATTGAATACCTTAAAAAAAAAGAATTTTTTTTTAATAAAAAACAAACAATGGCTAAGTTGAAAATAAATTTTGCAAAAAATGAGGATACAAAAAGGCACAGCTGGAAGTGTGGGGGCCACTTTTTATGATAAAGACGGAACCGTATAGAGTGGCACCGAATCAAATCAGCATTTTAGCCTCTTTCAGCTAAAGCATCATCATCACCCCCTTTCTCTCCGGTTCCTACCCATATCTGTCTTCTCAGCAACTACCGACAGTAAATAGTATTCGGCATTTCTAGTTATTTACGGCTAGGAGTTTTGAATAGAGTAGAAGTAGAAGAATGGCGGTGGAGTATGAATGTTGCCAAACGGGGTTTTTCATTCACATTCTTGTGATTGTATTACTCGTGGCTTTTGCCGGCATGATGTCGGGGCTCACTTTGGGACTCATGTCTCTCAGCCTTGTCGATCTTGAAGTTCTTGCCAAATCAGGCACTCCCAAGGACAAAACATATGCCGGTGTAGTTTTTTTTCTAGTTTTATTGACGTTTTGGATTGAATTAGTGAGGGAAAAAAATTATTGCTAATTGATTTTGCAGGCAATTAGTAATTCACATCCCTATTCTGGTTTTTGTTAGAAATATGGTTCAATAGAATTGTTCTTAAGAATTGTAGGTCATCAAAATTAGTTGTTTTAATTAGAGAGTTTATCAGTTGCGTCCTGTGAACCATTTAAGTTTGAGATTTCTTAGGGAATACTGCAAATTGATGTTGATAAATAATGACATACGCAATGAAATCTTAACCTGAGATCTTTATGACAATTCTACTAGAATTGTGCTTGCACCGTTGAGTGTATCATATATGTTATTTTAATTAACTACTTACTGTCTAGTGTCTACTGTGATCTGCTTTGTGTTTTTTCTACATTGAAAAGGTTACCGTTAGCAGTCATGACGTCATTTGCAAAATTCAATTGTTTTTATTACTTTGAATAAATTGTTAGTTGATTGGTAAGGTAAATGAACATAATTAAGAAAGTTATAAAGATGATGACTTGGGTCTGGGTTACATATCTACACTGCTTTTAAATTTGTTTTAGTTGAGAATCGTATTGATTGAGCATTTTACATATGCATAGTTACTTTTATTGCAGCAAAGATATTGCCAGTGGTCAAGAATCAGCATTTATTGCTTTGCACCCTTCTTATCTGCAATGCTGCTGCAATGGAGGTAACTCGCTCAAGATATTATGCTTAAACAAGTTTTTGAAATCACGTAAGATATGATATAATACTAGACATTTTTTTACTTTCAGGCGCTTCCTATTTTTCTCGATGGACTAATTACAGCTTGGGGTGCAATCCTGATATCTGTGACATTAATTCTGCTGTTTGGTGAGGTAAGTAATGTATATAGTTCTGTGGACCCTTTGTTTACACTGGATAACTCCTTGCTAATAATATTTCCATTTCTCTCTTTAATTGAATGTTTAAAGAATTTAGATTGTTGTTGGATGTTATGAACCACAACTTATTTTACAGTGGAACTTTTACAATATTAATCGAAACCGAGCTAGTGAGGCAAGTTAGCATAGAATCTTTATGTTGAATGTTGAGATATTAGAGCACAGTGTAGTTTTTGTACGATTCGCTCTCCATGCATGTTCAGAATCCAAAATATAATTAAATGACTAAATCAAATTCTTTAAAATGTGAGGGTAAAAAGGCATATAGAGAAGCATTTACCAAGTTCGTGTGAGAATTATGAGAAACTATTTGCAGATTTCAAAACTAGAAAAAGTCCCATTACCTAAATGTTAAATAATTATGATAGAATCTGGAACTGATTTTGGAATATATTTTTATTATTTGAAGCATCAATCCACTTAAAAGGGCCGAATAACCAAATATCATCATACTCACTTGAATTGTTAACGACTTGGATTGAAGAGGAGGTAACAAAATGAAAATTTTGATGCAGAATGTGTTTAGTTAGATTTATTGAACATTCTGCATGATCTGCAACTAGAATGCAAATCATTTCTTCACAGGAATGAAGATAATTGGGAAAATAATTGAGTTCAAGCTATCAGGGGGATTTTTGAACACATATAAAGTAAAACCAGGATTTGAAATCATCCAAAAAGATGATATTATTGTTTCAAGATAAAGTAGTACATCCACTACAATCCAAGTTATTCGCATATTTTGGATAGTTAAATTCATTAATCACCATGATGACTTTATTGTTTCGTTCACTATCATCTTAGCTAATTAAAGGAGATGTCAAATTGGAGGAAAATAATCTAAAAAGAAAAGCAAGAAATCTTTTTAAAAGGATAGGGGGCTATGCATATACCTCTGTCAGGATTGGTGGCAACACATTACCATTTTCCAGAATCCTACTTTCTCCCTACAAAACAATTTTTTTTTTTTTTAAATTCTCATTTCTATTTTTTTAATTGGTTTGAAGCTGATGTCATTCTTAGTCCTGACAGTTATTTCTGAAATTCTACTGGAGAGTGTAACTGTGTAACCCAAAAACCTGGGTATATTATATCCAGATATTTTTGTATTGTATTTAATAACATCATCATAGCAGGATCCTCCCATCTGGAGAGGCTTGATGTTTTAAGCCAGATAAGCTGTGTGTTTTGACTTGACTATTCTCATCTTTCTGAAATGTTTTAACATTATAAGCTGCTACATGAAATTGAAGAACAAGTTTACATGAACTGATTGCTATGAATGCATTGTCAGATCATACCGCAGTCTGTTTGCTCTAGATATGGACTTGCTATTGGTGCTACTGTGGCCCCCGTGGTTCGCATCCTAGTCTGGATTTGCTTTCCAGTTGCATATCCAATAAGCAAGGTACACTTATATGAGTTTACGAATAGTGTTCAATGGCTCAATAGTTCAGGGATATTCCAAGTTATTGACTTTGCAGCAATTTCTGTAATATCAGTTATTAGACTTGCTGCTTGGCGATGGGCATAGAGCTCTGTTTCGTCGTGCTGAATTGAAAACCCTAGTTAATTTTCATGGCAATGAGGTATAAAGGAGATACATAATTTGAATTTTATAGTTTTACCTTTTTCTAAGAGTCCATTTTGTTCCTTACATTGTGTTGAATTGACTTATTGATTTCACTCTGTACGTCTTCCTTCGAATGTTGTTCCCTATGCATCATTACAATTGAAACTTTGTTATTTTGGGTTCTTACCTTCTGCTGATTCTCTACTTTCTTTACTGCTTTTAATCAGGCAGGTAAAGGTGGAGAATTGACACATGATGAGACAACAATTATTGCAGGGGCACTTGAACTCTCTGCTAAAACAGCTAGTGATGCCATGACTCCAATATCCGAAACTTTCACAATTGATATAAACGCAAAACTTGACAGGTATGGCTTAATTTGGCAAGCCTACAAGTGCAGGCAATTTGAACTCAATTTTCTAATGTTGACATATTTGGATTTGGTGTGGTATACTGATACAGGTTCTTGATGAATCTAATTTTGGAGAAAGGACATAGCAGAGTGCCAGTCTACTACGAGCAACCTACAAACATTATTGGACTCATTCTGGTACTTCATTTCATTTCTGGGCAGCTTCTCCGAGTGTTTAGTTATTTATTTTCACTTTATGAACATTGCTGCATCTCGTGGATGGTAGATATCAAATTGATTAAAGATATGATGCACTGTTGACACGATTTTTAAAAAAGGTACTAACACAATACGTCGTCGACATGTTAAATAAATTCTTTAAAATTATTCATTTATAATATAAATTTTATTTTATACTTATTATTAATTTTTTTTAAAAATATATTTTAAATATGAGTATTTATTTATGGCTCTGTTTGGCGGTTGGTTTTTGTTTATAAACAAAGAATTTGAATTTTTTGTGGTAAAATGTGTGATTAAAAGTGATTTTAAAAAAATTATATGGTTAAAAACTGATTTGAGGAAATATGAAGGAAAAACATGTTTATAAACAAATTTATCAAACACTTGCTTAATAATAACTTTGAGTTAAAAATATATCATCTCTTCTATAAAGAAAGCAAAATGACCACTCTAGTTGTCCTAGGAGTGTTGGTACTGGCACGTGTCTGACTTGTGTCATACACATGACACTTTACCCTAGTGAAGTGAAGTGTCCGTGCAACACAAGATCTCTAACACTTTTTAGATTCAAGCACTTAACTAAATGACTGCTGATTTTAGGTTCCATTTTTGTTCTGGACTCATCTTAGTATCCTCTTGCCTGCTTTAGTTAGATATAGTTTGGGCCGTACTATAACGTGGAAAAAACCCCATCTGAAAGATATTTGTGGTGACTTTAGACCTAATAAACTTTATGATAGCTATATTACTGCAATAAGTTGGGAAGTGGAACTGCACAACTTTTGGAAAGTTTAGGCTTTAAGATGATGTTTTCAGGTATATTTGGTCGGTCTTGGTCTGATCCTACTTTCATCGAGAATGTAGAGCCATCCGAGCATTGAGTTTTTCCCTTCTATATATTATGTTATCACCAAAGATTCCGATGAACATGTTGCTATAGACATTTTTTATTTATCTGATTTTGTTTTCTTAATGTATTTATTCCCTTGTAGGCTAAGAACTTGTTAACGATCCATCCAGAAGATGAAGTCCCTGTGAAGAGGGTTACAATCCGAAGAATTCCAAGGTTATCGTGGTTATATAGATCATTGATGTCTAATATTGACTTTGATCTTTAATTGCTTGAATTAGTGAAAAAGATATGTAAATCACTATGAAGCATTGGCACGAAAAAACTAGTGACACATCACGTCACCAACACGTGGATTAAAATCTTTTAAGAATTTGATTTATATAGTAAAAATTTAGTTATATACTTGTTATTAATTTTTCTTGTAAAATATTTTAAATATTACCTATTTGTTATTTAGTAATAACTTTGAATTAAAAATATATAATAGTTTTTATAAAGAAAAATGATCATGATAGAGCGTTCGAGGAGTGTTGGTATTCTCAGCACTCGTCGGACACGGACACACCATCCCACCCCCACCCTAGTTGAAGTGTTCATGCAACATGATAAATCATTACCATGCTTTAACTTTGGATTCATCACACTACTCACGTAATATACTTTTCAGATCATTTAGGCATTTCCACACTTACCTCTATTCGGCACTTGTCATTCATATTCTGATTCCAAAAACTGATAAAAGGAATTAATTTTATAGTTATTTATCCATGTGCGTACACACGTGGACAGAATGTGGCCATGTATTTCTTCTAAATTTGCTGTATTGGTTTGATTAGGTATTTTGCTTCGTCTTCTGATTGAACCTTTTTCTAGAAGAAACTGGTGCGGTGATTCAAGTATAACTTATGAATGTTCCTGGGTGATACTCTCGATATTGCTTTTTAACTTGTTTTTATATGATTTACATCTTAGGGTTCCGGAAACTATGCCATTATATGACATCTTGAATGATTTCCAGAAGGGTCACAGCCACATGGCTGTTGTTGTAAGGAACTTCATCAAGGAAACACAACAGCCAGCTAGCATGGATCCTGTAGACAGTAAGTTTTTTTAGCTAACTGATAGCTTTTCGGTATCAGATGAGATGAGATGTGTTGTGTTGCCTACAAATTTCCTTTGTGAGTGTATGTATTTGTAGATACGGTCAAGGATGTGAGAGTAGACATTGATGGCGAAAAGCCCAAGGAACAAAGCGTAAAGACCAAAAGACAACTGAAGAAATGGAAGAGTTTCCCAAATAATGGAAACGATTCCTTCAAGGGTACACCTAGGAGCAAGAAGTGGAAAAACATGTATGCGGATATCCTATACATAGATGAAAATCCTCTACCAACTCTCCACGAAGAAGAAGCAGTTGGAATAATAACCATGGAAGATGTCATTGAAGAGCTTCTACAGGTTAAGTCAATCTCTCTTTATACTTATATTAGAGCATGTTTGGCAAAAGCTTAAATTACAATTGAAGCTAGTCAAACCTACGTATCCACACAGTTACCCCCAACTTACCACCCACTTGTTATCCACACATTTCATAGGATTCACAAGTTATAAGTACTTAAAAGCATTAACAAACACATTTAATAACGTCTTGATGATCTACTATCTATCTAGGGCTGGCTTTGTCTACTTTTAATCTTTAGTATCTTCCACTTCAAGAATGCTATATCTTATGCTGATTATTGCCTCTTGCAGGAGGAAATCTTTGACGAGACTGATCATCCCGTTGAAGATTCATGATATTGGTTCGTCTATGCCTATTGTATGTATGGTATAAACAAAATATGGATGTAAATGCCTGTAAATTACACTACGGTTGTGTTAGAAAGAATTTTGAAGTTACTTTTGTAAACAGTTGTAGCGGGTCAGGACATTGTACTGTAGTCGAAGAAACTTTGCCATTAGTTGTTTGGGAGGAAAATAATGTTTCTACATTCTAATGACCCATGTTGCCATTTTCTGTGGCTAGCCAATATGTCCAGGACGTGACGCCAACTGCCATCACTCATGCTCGCCTGAACTGACAAATTTATCATAAGAAATGTAATTAATTTTATCTTAGGTGTTAGAGGTTAGGGTGGATTGGAGAAGAATAATTTTAGTCATATGACATATTCTTCGTTGTAAATCGTTAAGATCTTTTGGGCTCACATTCATTAAATGTTTAAAACCATATTGCATATTTTCGAAAGCATTGAAACTTTCGATGCAAATATCACTTGTTTTGACAGTTGAAAGGTCATTTTCCATTTTAAAATTGTATACTAAGCACATCTCCAATGACTTCCATCTTGAATGTTCAACAGATGTGGTAATGATGTGGAGGAGATAAAACTATTGTGACAGTATTTGTTGTTGAAAGATGTTCATTTTTGGACAGTGTATTATATAACTTCTACAATAACAGAATCACTAATCAACAAATAAAGATACCTTCTGCAAAGCTTTACAAAGTTTGAAACAATTATTATGCATCTCTCATCTTCTTCAACCTCTTTAGACAACGTTTTGGTAGCACCACATCTTCATGACATTTGGCAAATTTGAACAAATGTATTGCTAAGTGGTGTCTTGCCTCTTCAACATCAAAAACTTCAATCATTTTCCCATTGATAATGAACTTTGTGAACGTTTTAATGAAAATGCCACAGTTATGCCTTTACAATGTTTCATTAGAAAAAGAAGACAGACATCCACATAGTTCCATTTGTTACACTAAAAAATAGATTTTCGGATACTAACTCATTATCTTGTTGGGGAAGTCCACCAACAATATGCACTTGTAGAGGGATGGTGCATTCTTCGCTATCAACAATTTTTGATCCCTAAATGCCAGTACTCACAATTATATGAGGGAGCATTTCAGTAAATAGTGTAACAACCCTCATCAAAACATCCCCTTTAAATGAATTCTCCAACGAGCTCTATATGTCAAACTCTAAAAGAATTCGATGTGCACAATCCTTCAGGGATAATGGAATTAGAACAACGTCAACACTTATCCAGCTAATTCCAAAAAACAATTGCTTACCAAATGCATAAAAAATAAGCACTTCCTGGTCCGTAATTTTGGAGTGATCCTTAGACCATTCAAGATAAATCCTCCCTAACACATGAAGCAAAACAACAATCAGTTGGTGCTATCCTTGTCTCATATTTTTCCCAAACTTTGTCATTTTTTGCATGTGGTAGAAGCATTCATTAATGTGTTGCACAAAGAAAACTAAATTGGACAATCATGTACCCTTGAACCATACTTGTCAACAAATAAAAGTAATGAACAAATTATAAATTTTACCATGCAAGTCAGTGAATTTTCCTTCTCGCGTGACTCATACCACCAATACTTCATTTCATTGTCCATCACACCAAGCTTTAGAGGAGGTTTAATATTGAGATTCGTGAACTTTTTCTTTCTACAAATGTTTACAACAATTTTAAATTTTTGTAGTAATTTTAAAAAACATATTAAGTGTAAGCAACAATGGTTCTAACCTAACATTTTTCTTAAATACAGTATTAAACAATTCATCAAAAGCAACAATATCTTCCTTGTTCAAATGATTTAAACCAAGTTGAAAAGCACATTTAGTTTTTTCGTTCAAGAAAATTCCTCCCTCTTATGGGACAGACAAATTACCAGTGAAAGGAGATTAAATGAGTCTGAATTTATTACTATCCTTTTTCACTAGGAAATCTACAAATTTGGGAGGAATTTCAGTGACATTATTAGAACCCTAAATCATTCTAAAAATATAAAGATAGATACTTCATAAACTAATAAATGAATGATAATTAAGATTCCCTAACATATAAAATCACATGCATCATCAGATGAAGAAGGCTTGAAAACTTGAGTCGAAATCACTTTAGAACCATCTTATTGTCTCCATCACCCTACAAAAAAATTAAAAAAATAATGATAATAAAATAAACTCAAACATTACAAGTAAATGAATGTAAAATATGTGTTTACTTGTAATCAAATATGAAAAAGACATACCAACTTCTTTTTCTCTAAAGCTACCTTCTTACTTTTCTCCAGCTTTTTCAAAACCTATTCAGTAAAAAAAAATCGTAATCATCCGGTTCATCACAATGAACATCTTCTTCTAAATTACTAATGCCAAGACTAAAATTAGGAGAAGAAATCTCACTATCTAAACTATGATTTTATCTCTCATTGTCCAACACCCTAAAATGTGGGTCCTTTTTCGGATCCTGTCCAGCAACATTATTCCAAAACCAAGAAAAACTAGAAATATTATAATTACAGAACATACTATGATAAGTTACAAATTTAATTAGTTATAATTTTAATTAGTAATTACAATTGAAATTAGTTAGAATTGTAAACTAATTACAATTGTAATTGTAATTGTAATTAATTACAATTGAAAATAAAAAAATTACAATAATTAGTTGCAATTGAAATAAAAGTTACACCTGGTCCCAAATCTGGAGGTTCATCTGGTTCACCACCACAAACATCTTCATCTAAACTACTAATACCAAACTAAAATTAGGAGAAGACATTTCACTATCTAAATTAGGATTTTCTATCTCATTGTCCAAAACCCTCAAAGGCGAGTCCTTTTTCAGATCATGCCCATAAACGTTCTTCCCAAAACAAGAAAAAAAAAATATATATTAGAATTACAAAACATATATAATTAGTTACAACTAAAATTAGTAATTACAATTGAAATTAGTTTGAATTATGATAGAAATGTAATTAGTTACAATTATAATTAGCCACAATTATAATTAGTAATTGTAATTAATTAAAGATGTAACTATAACTAATTATAATTACACAACAGACTGTGTAATTGTAATTATAATTGTAAGTAATTATTTCATGTTTCACATTTGTCATTGTACTAGCTAGTTGTTATTGCCTATCTTTAATAGCAGCCAGTCGATCACTACGTTCTCAATCATACCGCTTTACCTTTGATTTAACAGTCTCTAAATGTTTCCTTAATTCCATTATTAATTAAGCATCCACCTATCAGGATTATACATGACAAACACGTATTAATTCACGGAATATGCAAAAATTAGAATTCAACATAGTTATAATAAAACATAATTATAATAAAATTAAAACCTTGTTTGTTTCATCAGCAATTCCAGCAAAAGTTGATAGTTGTGCATTACCCTTCCCAAAATCTATACTTGGTAATTTTGACTAAACACGAACCATTCTCTCAGTTACCACATTCGCCTCTGGTGTGAACTCAACAAGGTATGCCACACAATCTTCAAAATCCGAGATAAAGTGATGCTTTAGAAACAACTCTTCATAGTATTTCTGGCTCAACTCTAAGTTAGTAGGTTCCAAAATTCCAAAAAAAAAAAATTATAATGTAACAACTTTTCAAAAAATAATAAAAATAATTACATTGCCAAAAATGTGATTATCTTACTATCTCCAAATATATTATCAACAAAGGTATTGGCATCACATGTGCAAAAGATGACCAACTAGTTATCTTCGAAAATGATCTATCAATCTTCTTACAAATATTTAGCCCGAGGTATGGAATGGTTTCATATACCAATACTTGAAAAGTAAGAAAGAAACCATTGATCCAGTAACTAATGGATGCCTTCCTACCTACCCAAAGCTATATTTTCAGCAGATTTCTTTATTACAGTCTTCATAGGCTTTAGGGTTATATTTTACAAATCCTTTCCTCAAGGAATTAAATCCATCTCCACTGACTTAGTCACTCTCATTAATTCATTATCAAATACCTCATGGGTCTTACTAGTTTAAAAAAGTAAAAATATCGAATAGTGAATGACAAGTAAAATCATATCTTCATCACAAATATTAATTAAAGAAAACGAAATTTGTATTCTACGTTTTCCTTGGCCACACCGTCTAACCTATTAAAGTAAGCTTATTTAATTTTACAACTTCCAGATATATAAATGGACTTATCAATCTCACCCGAATCAATCGTGTGGGCTTATATGTGAATTATTGTGTATTGAATAAAAGGCTATCAATTTTGGTTAAGCCCATTTAAAGTGATCTAATAAGGATTTTATATAGATCGGGCTTTAATGCATCCAATTAAATGTATGGACTTTTATGTGTAGATACCAGGCCATTACCTAATTCATGATGGGCCGGATTAGGTTAATTGGCAATTCAGTTTATAAAGTCGGTTATGGTCCCTGAATCCTACGTACTGTTCATCTTGTCTGACATCCCATCATCAGAGAGAAAATAAGGACTACGTATCGATTTAGAAGATCCAACCAACCGAATTGTTCATCGTGAATCACGTTTGATTAAGGTACGCTTCCGCTTAAGTTATTTAATTCTTGATAATTCCAACATGATGATTATTCAGATTATAGATAAATTATTATCTGTAATAAAATTTTCTAACAAGTGGTATCAGAGCCAACATCGTGTTGAATTATCAGATCAATTTGAAACGCATATATGTAAAAACCTAATTCTTCGCTATGTATATGCGAAACCAAAAAAATAAAAAAATAAAAAAATCAAACGTTTCTCTCTTTGTACGTGTGTGTATGTATGTGTATATATATACATATATGAGAGAAATCTGATTTTGAGTTGGGTATGTATATATTTTTTGAATTTGGGTCGTTGAACATGTGTATGTATATACCTTCGAAATTTGATATGGATATATGCTTGGATTCGATTTTGTGTATGGTTGAATATGGTGTGGTTAAATTCGGATTCATATATATGGCCGGTTGAAGGAATCTGGTCTTGAGTTCGATTTTGTCTGGATAAAATCGATTGGGTGTGTGTATTTATGAATTTGGATTTTAAAGCTTGAAAATGGAATTTCTGTGTGTATGTATACATGAATCTGTACGTAAATATATTTCGCGAAATCATTTATGGGTTTCTCAGTTTTGGTTCCTTTGTGGTTGGTCGAAATCATGTTGTGGTGGTTGTTGGTTGATGAAGCAGTCGATTGGGTCGGAGATGGGGAGCCGCTCGCGATGGGCTTGCGAGGGTTGCAGCGTCGCGCGCGGCGACGCTGTACATTTGGAGTGCAGCACCGGTTATGGCGCTGCAGGCGGTTCCAATCGCCGGAAGTGGCGTCGCTATCCCGGGTTGGGTGGCTGCGGTGGCTAGGGTTTCTAAACCCTAGCTTCAGCGAAAATCGCGTTTTTGGGGCAGGGGCCTGGGTGCGGAAATTTGAAGTCTTCAGGGGCTATTTTGCAATTTTGGGTAATTATGTTAAATTGCACCTCCGGTCCTCTCTTTTGTTTTGGATTAAATGTTTAATCCTAAAGTTTAAAAGGAATTTAAATTGGCCCTTAAAGTTATGAATTTTATGAATTCAGCCCCGAATTTATAAATTATTTAAGTTGGGCCTTTTAAGGTTAAGGGCTTTGTGTTTCAGCCCCTGAAGTTTGAGAATTTTATATTTCAGCCCCTAATGTTTGAGAATTTTCAAAATTGGTCCCTAAAGTTCTGAAATTCTCTAATTTGGTCCCTTAAAGTTTGAAAATTTTCATTTTCAGTTCCTAAGGTTTGAAAATTTTCTAATACAGCACCTAAAGTTCTGAAATTCTTTAATTTGGTCCCTAAAGTTTGAAAATTTTCTAATTCAGTAACTAAAGTTTGGAAAATTTCAAAATTGGTCCTTAAAGTTTGATTTTTTTTTTAAATTAAGTCCCTAAAGTTTGGGAATTTGCTAAATTGGCTCCTAAAGTTTGAAAATTTTCAAAAATCAACTTTTAAAGATTGAAATTTTCATTTTTTGGACCTCTAAAGTTTGGTTTTGTTTCAAATTGGGACCTAAAGTTTAGAATTTCTCTAAATTGGCCAATAAAGTTTTAAGAAAATTATAATTTAAGCCCTTCAAGCTTAAAATTTTACATAATTGGCCACCTAAAGTTTTAGAATATTGCAATTGACTCTCCTAACTTAAGGATTGCTTTATTCTAAAAATTTTGAATTCTATAATTCAAATCCTAAAGTCAAAAATAAATGCAAATCAATGGATTTCAGTTTCAAATCTTGGTACATCGGAATCTTTTGAGAAATATAATATTCGAAAGTAAGTTAGTTGAAACAACATGTTGCCAAAGCAACCTCTCTTGTGGATATTAATTAACTTTGAATATTAGAAGGCATTTGTGTGTGTGTTATTCATTGCGAATATTGATCGGCCCAAAGGAAGGTCAATATTTGGCTCGAATTTCACATGCACCTGTGGTGATAAACACGTGGCAATTATTTGGTTTAACGTGTGACCAATAAATCGGTCCAAAGAAAGGTTTATTGGTTAACATGTCTTATTGCCAGTTTTTGATCACTACACTAAGGGAAAATTAGGTGTTTGTGTGTTATCTCATGCGGATATTGATCGGCCCAAAGGAAGGTCAATATTTGGCCCGAATTTCACATGAACTTGTGGTGATAAATACGTGACGGTTATTTGGTTTTACGTATGATCAATAAATCGGTCCAAAGAAAGGTTTGTTGGTTGACATGTCTTACTGTCAGTGTTTGATCACTACACCAAGAGTACCACTTACAAGTCAATATTTCTGTCCAAAGACTAAATATTGATGTTGTGCTAGGTATCTTGTGATGGGCCCTACCATTATTTGAAAATATGATTTGCATAATAAGGTACTCATGTGAGCTATTTTATTCAAGTGTTCTCTATTCGGTTTCAAATTCTGCTAGTAGTAAATCTACAAGCTCAAATTTAATCCCTGTATTTATGGAATAAACTTCAAGGATCAAAACAAGAACATTAACTTTTCGTTGGCTGCATCGATCTAGACCCTGTACTAAGGATTGAGTAACCTACTCCTCTTACGGATGAAAGTTCATCTAATCAAATGAGGAACTTTGAGAAGTGGGATTGCTTAAATTACGTGAGTCACATGATCATTAAGTGCGGCATTCCGGAAGCCTTTAGTGGCATAGTATCTAAGGAGGTAAATGATGCCAATGAATTCCTTGCCGAAATTAAGAAATGTTTTTTTGAAAAACGATAAGGCTGAAACAAGTACGCTTATGCAAAGCTTGATTTCAATAAAGTATAAAGGCAATGGGAAAATAAGGGAGTACATCATATAGATGTCTCACACTGCTTCAAAACTTAAGGAACTAAAACTCGACTTGTCTAATGACTTGCTCGTGCATTTGGTATTGATATTACTTCCTGCACAATACAGTTAATTTAAGGTCAATTATAACTGTTAAAGGGGAGAAATGAACTCTAAATGAGTTCATTCTATTTTGTGTGCAAGAGGAAGAAAAGTTGAAGTAGGACAGAACTGAAAGTGTTCACTTGGCAAACACCTCTAAAGATAAGGGCAATAAAAGAAATAAAGAAAATAAAGTTGTTAAGGGTTCAGAACAAGAGAAACCACATAAACACATTAAGGGTTGTTTCTTTTGTCAGAAATCTGGACATTTAAAGAAAGATCGTACATATTACCAACTAAATCTGCTGCTAAAACCTTTTATGAGCTTTTGACAGGCTTAAAGCTTAGTCCAAAGCATTTCTACATTTGGGGATGTCCAGCTAAGGCTAGGCTTTATAGGCCACATATAGAAATTGGACTCCAAAACAGTTAGCAGCTGCTTTATTGGTTATTCTGAGCGATCGAGGGGCTAATAATTTTATGATCCCACACTTAAGTCAAATTTTGAAACGGGAAATGCAACATTTTTTGAGGATGTTGAGTTTGGGGGGAGAAATAAGGTTAATATATTGTCTTTAAAGGAAGAAGTTGAGGAAGGATCGGTTTCGATTCTTACTATTGCTTTTGACAATGTGCAAGTTTCTATGCATGTCATTGATCAAGAAGCATATTCGGAACCTCAATTAGACAATGTTGAAGAACCTCCCATCCAAAATAAGGTAAATTTCAGAAGTACAACCTCAATAATTAAAGTCATTAAGGAGATCCACGAGAGAAAGGGAAAAATGCTATTCCGGATAATTAAATAGCATTTCTCCAAGAACATAAGGAAAATAATGGAATGGTGGAAGATGGTCCAATCAATTCCATCAAGCCGTGCAGGGTTCTAACTCTCAAAAGTGGATTGATGTCATAAATAAGGAGTATAAGCATATGCAAGACAATAAAGTTTGGGATCTTGCCCCATTACCAGAAGGTGCGAAGCCCATTGGTCTTAAATGGATTTTTAAACCAAAGGGGATTCGAAAGGTAATGTGGAAAGATATAAAGTTCGTCTTGTATCTAAGGGCTTTACATAGAATGATGGCATTGATTATAAAGAGACTTTCCCTTTGGTTTCTACGAAAGACTCTTTCAGGAAAGTTAGGTTGTTGCACTTTTGACCTCGAGTTACATCAAATGGATGTAAAGACGACGTTTCTCAATGGAGACATTGATGAAATGGTTTGCAAATTAAAGAAATTCATTGTGTACTCAAGCCAGCTTCCCGTTAAGGGTAATACAAATTTCATCAAGCAATTATCTCATTTGGTCTTGAGATTGATGTTGTTGATGATTGTATGTATTACAAGTTCAGTGGGAGTAAGTATATTGTCCTGGTTTTATATGTTGATTATTGCTTGCCACTAATGATATAGGTATGTCACATAAAATTATGAGATTTTTTGTCAAGGAATTTTAAGATTAAAAATCTTGGTGACGTCTCTTTTGTATTAGGAATTCAGATACACCGGGATTGTTCTCGGGGTATTCTTGAATTGTCACAAAAGGGCTATATCGATAAAGTACTTAAGAGGTTTGGCATGCAAGACAGTAAATCAGGGGACACCCTTATCGCTAAGGGAGACAATTTAGTCTCAACTAATGCCCGAAAAGTTATCTTGAAGTTAAAGAAATGCAGAGGATCACATATAGTTAAGCTATAGAAAGTCTGATGTATGCTCAAATTTGTATGCGTTCGGATATTGCATACATTATTGGGATACTAAGGAGATATTTAAGTAACCCTGGGATGGATCATTTGGAAAGCAGCCAAACATTGGTTATAAGGTATTTAAAGAGAACAAAAGATTACATGCTCACATACAGAAAATCAGATCAGTTGGAGATCATATGGTATTATGATTCCGATTTTTACTAGATGCCAAGAAAGTAAAAGATCCACATAAGGCTACATTTATCTGCTGGTTGTTGGAGCTATTTCCGGATGGAGTGCTAAACAAACACTTTAGCTTCTTTCACTTGGCAGCACAGTTTGTAGCAATTTTGGGGGCATCTAATTATGGAATATAGCTGCGAAACTTTGTCACAAGGCTGCATATTCTGTATGGTATAGAAAGACCACTAAAGTTATATTGTGACAATAACTCAGCAGATTTATATTCCAGTAACAACAGGAGCTCAACTAAGTCAAAATACATTGACATAAGTTCCTGATTGTGAAGGATACAGTTCAGAGTGGACACGTGTCAATAAGAGCACATTGGGACAAACTCCATAATTGCGGATCCGCTTACTAAAGTATTACAACATAAGGTCTTTCATGAGTACATTACTCATATGGGTGTTGTATTTCTTAAGGATATTCGGTTTCAGTGGGAGTTTGTATTTTGGGTGCATTAGACACATTTACTGTCCTTTTGGATACAGTTTAAAGTTAAAGTTATTTACAGCTGTAAGGTTTCAGGTTTATTATCTCTGAACTCGTTTGAGGATGATCTCACTAAAGTTTGGACCAGTTGGAAATAGGCATGTTGAAGATCACGTTACATGTAATTTCCATGCTACACATCCATACTTGATCCATGTCATTCAGTTATGTCGATATACGTGACCATTGAAGGTTTAGTTACGATTAATGTAGCGAAAGCCGCTTTGATCCTATGTTGATATAATTGATGTACCGGATTGTTTGGGGATGCATTCAGTAATGATAGCAAAATTCTGAGTACTCATAAGGTTATGATTGATACACAATTGTAAGGTTACACATATAGCCCAAGTGGGAGATTGTAAGGATTTTAATCAATCGTGTGGGCTTATATGTGAATTATTGTGTATTGAATAAAAGGCTATCAATTTTGGTTAAGCCCATTTAAAGTGATCTAATAAGGATTTTATATAGATCGGGCTTTAATGCATCCAATTAAATGTATGGACTTTTATGTGTAGATACCAGGCCATTACCTAATTCATGATGGGCCGGATTAGGTTAATTGGCAATTCAGTTTATAAAGTCGGTTATGGTCCCTGAATCCTACGTACTGTTCATCTTGTCTGACATCCCATCATCAGAGAGAAAATAAGGACTACGTATCGATTTAGAAGATCCAACCAACCGAATTGTTCATCGTGAATCACGTTTGATTAAGGTACGCTTCCGCTTAAGTTATTTAATTCTTGATAATTCCAACATGATGATTATTCAGATTATAGATAAATTATTATCTGTAATAAAATTTTCTAACATATATAATTAGTTACAACTAAAATTAGTAATTACAATTGAAATTAGTTTGAATTATGATAGAAATGTAATTAGTTACAATTATAATTAGCCACAATTATAATTAGTAATTGTAATTAATTAAAGATGTAACTATAACTAATTATAATTACACAACAGACTGTGTAATTGTAATTATAATTGTAAGTAATTATTTCATGTTTCACATTTGTCATTGTACTAGCTAGTTGTTATTGCCTATCTTTAATAGCAGCCAGTCGATCACTACGTTCTCAATCATACCGCTTTACCTTTGATTTAACAGTCTCTAAATGTTTCCTTAATTCCATTATTAATTAAGCATCCACCTATCAGGATTATACATGACAAACACGTATTAATTCACGGAATATGCAAAAATTAGAATTCAACATAGTTATAATAAAACATAATTATAATAAAATTAAAACCTTGTTTGTTTCATCAGCAATTCCAGCAAAAGTTGATAGTTGTGCATTACCCTTCCCAAAATCTATACTTGGTAATTTTGACTAAACACGAACCATTCTCTCAGTTACCACATTCGCCTCTGGTGTGAACTCAACAAGGTATGCCACACAATCTTCAAAATCCGAGATAAAGTGATGCTTTAGAAACAACTCTTCATAGTATTTCTGGCTCAACTCTAAGTTAGTAGGTTCCAAAATTCCAAAAAAAAAAAATTATAATGTAACAACTTTTCAAAAAATAATAAAAATAATTACATTGCCAAAAATGTGATTATCTTACTATCTCCAAATATATTATCAACAAAGGTATTGGCATCACATGTGCAAAAGATGACCAACTAGTTATCTTCGAAAATGATCTATCAATCTTCTTACAAATATTTAGCCCGAGGTATGGAATGGTTTCATATACCAATACTTGAAAAGTAAGAAAGAAACCATTGATCCAGTAACTAATGGATGCCTTCCTACCTACCCAAAGCTATATTTTCAGCAGATTTCTTTATTACAGTCTTCATAGGCTTTAGGGTTATATTTTACAAATCCTTTCCTCAAGGAATTAAATCCATCTCCACTGACTTAGTCACTCTCATTAATTCATTATCAAATACCTCATGGGTCTTACTAGTTTAAAAAAGTAAAAATATCGAATAGTGAATGACAAGTAAAATCATATCTTCATCACAAATATTAATTAAAGAAAACGAAATTTGTATTCTACGTTTTCCTTGGCCACACCGTCTAACCTATTAAAGTAAGCTTATTTAATTTTACAACTTCCAGATATATAAATGGACTTATCAATCTCACCCGAACATCTTAACCCTAATATTATACAAAACTCATCAATACCAAACTTCACTCTTCTTCCCCTAATACCAAACCACGTTTCTTCTTTATTTGGTTGCTCTAGTTCTCTAAGCAACACGACATTAATAAACTGAGGTTGAAGAATGATATCCTTCATGTCAAGATATCTTCCAAAACATGTGCACCAAATCAGATACTTTTTTTCATTTATTTTTTTGTGCATTAGTCAATCTTTCATTTAAATTCTTGATAACATCAGTAGGACTAGCCACTACCATGCTAGAATGAAACCAATGTTCTAACTGCAATACAAAGTTCTAATCATATGATACACACACAAAAAAAATATGCAATTGTAATAACATTGGCTACAATATAAAGTCCCAATCGTATGATACAAAAAATGCAATTGTAATTAATTACAATTAGTAACAACTTCTAATTTAAATTGACAAAATGCATTCATATGTGTACTACAAACATTAACAAAATGCAGTAATATGTGTGTATTTAATTACATTTAGTGTGACAGTAAATAATTAGTCTACCAAGCGAGGATAATCTTATTTCAATTTTTGTTGTGGGGGGATGATTGCAGCTAATTGTGGATAGCATGATTATTGGAAATAGTAATCACAATTACAGAAATGTAATTAGTTATGATTGTAATTAGCTCCAATTGAAATTAGTAATTATAATTAATTACAGTTGTAACCTGCAATATAAAATCATAATCATATGATACAAAAAATGCAATTGTAATTAATTTCAATTACCAAATTTAAATTTGACAAAATGCATTCATGTGCGTACTAAAAACATTGACAAAATGCAATCGTATGTGTGTAATTAATTAAAGTTACCGTGACAATATATAATTAGTCTACCAAACAGGGGCATAATCTTATTTTAGTTATTGGGGGAATGCTTGAAGTTAGTTGTGGCTGATAACGTGACAAACCTCGAACAAAATCCTAGGAAGAAATCTACCTCATACAATGCTGACATAACTATACCTAATATTATGAAATCTTGCTCCAAAGAAATAATCTTGAACTTTTTCCTCATTGTAAATTTGAACAAAAATGTAAAATATATTCATTTCAATTAATAAAAATTATCAAAAAAAATTCACCGGAAAATTCTTTGTTTGCTTCAACAAATTTCCACTACGCATCTTCTTTGCAACTTTCTATTGACATTTACTCTATGCCTCTTCTTTGGAATTATGATTTTTGAACGAGTAATAGCCATAGCATCTCTGGATGTTTGCTCTGAAGTAGAATGAGTAATAATCATAACAATGAGAATGCAGGAATAACAGAGTGATCGATTATAGTTACAAAGGGGAAGACGAACAATGATTGAAGATCGATTAGTGAGGGAAGAGGAAAGATAGAGATCGCTTGACAGAAGATGAAAGAAAAGGAAAAGAAGATTGATTTTGGTTTAATAAAATAGTTTAGAATTATTCGATTTAAAAATTTAATTATTAAAAATTAAAGGTATGAATGGGCATGATTGGCTACCATTCAAGCCCAAATCCCAACTATAGTCCAAAAGGTGGAATACCACATTACCCCTGGATTTGGTTTGTATTACTAAAAGCCTTCCACGTTGGACGGGTTGCAACGGCTAGTTGAAGACAGGTTCCTACTTTTAAAAATCACACACTCTACTCCATTTTTTCTTCTTCAACAAAAACATCACAACGTTCCATTTACATTATTCCCCTTTTTTCAATATAAATTCGGATTTATTTATTTATTTTTAAGAAACTAGTTGATAAAATGGAAGAATATCTGGAACAATCTAAATCATTTTCGTCTGAAAAGGGAGGTTTGAGTGACGCCGTTAGCATTGAAGAGGAAGGTGGAGAAGACGAGCAATTTTATGAGAAAATTGAGGCCCCAAAGTTTGTTGATTTTACTGTTCCCGACCATTACTGCCCGGATGATCGCTACTGGTTTTGCCTTCGTGTTGGTCAGTGTTAAATTCCTTTCCGGGGGAAAAAATAAAAAAATAAAATTATTTCCAATGTTTTTTGCAGTATGATTTTAGTGTTTCTATACATATATGAATAAGATCTGGGATTATAGTTGTATGCTTGCTTTGTTTTTGGTTTTGTTTACTTTTAATTTATTATCCTTGTTTTTATTTGAAGGTTTAAATATTATGAGATTGGATAAAATTAAAAGTTATGCTGCAAATTGACTGAAAAATTCGGCCTTCCTCTTGCACAAATTATTAGATAAAAATGTTTCATTCAAATTCATGATGTTTTTAGTAATTTCAAATTGGGTAAAAGAATAGAGAATGAGTATTTTATGTGACCAAAATAAGCTTAAATGAGGTTCAAAGCTTTTATTTATTTATTTTTTCACAGGAGGCTCAAACTCTATGTTTGATTATATATCTCTTCTAGCTTGTGCGATTATTGTAATTCCTCTTTGTTACTGGTACTTCAGGATGTGACCAAAAGCACGAGGAGGAAATGGATTCCGAAGCAATTTATAAGAACTTTGTTCTTCGGGTTAGTCCCAATTGATGTTTCCTTCGCTCAATTGGTAGTTTTGGAAATAATCCAAATCATATACTTGACTGGTTTATTCATACAGGTAATGGCAGCAAGGAGTCCCAATGTAAAACTTGGAAGAACACTCCATAGAAATGCTTCCAGGTAATACAGATTATAAATTTTGGTGAAACTTTGCATTTAGCAGCGACTTATTCTATAATTTTCTCATGATAAATTGAGTATTATCCTCAGAACACCCATAAAATGTCCTCGTTCCGCTCCTCCAAAATCTTCAAAGTCTAGATTCTCATCAAGATTAGCAGCGATTTCGTCAATTTCTCAAAAGATGGTCAATGAAAAATCTAACGTTGTTAGGCCTCTTCTGAAGCCTGAGTCTACTCCGAAGAACAAGACGAAGCCGGTTGCAGCCAAGTATCTTACAACTCTAAAGAACAAAAAAGGCCTCCCCAATTCGAATTCCTTTCGTAGTGTTCAGAATCCAAAACCCACCACTACTGAAATCTCAAAAAGCCGCTCAGTGGCAAAGACTCTGGTCTTTCACTCTCCCAAGAAAGCTATCAAGGTAAAGACTTCCGTAGAGTTGCGTACACCCTTGACAAAATTATGTGAAGGAATGAAAAGGCTCGAAATCACTAGTCAGAAGAAGAAACCTTTTTTGGGGTATTCTAGTAAATCTTTGAAGAATTTGGACGGTAACAGAAATCGTACAAGAGGGCTGCTGAGTGACAGTAAGGAGGTTCAAGGAACAGCTGGGGAACAATTAGATTCTCAAGCTTGTATCAAGCAGGATACTAAGTCTGTAAGATCTGTGAAAAGTAGTAAGAGCAAAGGGAAGTTGTCAAGACAATGTGTCCCTAAAAAATTGGTGAAAAATGGCCCTGGTGATTTGGATATTGATGTGAAATCAAGAACTGATGACATTTCAACAATCAGCATAAGTACTTTGGAGGATGCCTCAAGAATGGGAACACACTGTTTGTTAAATGCAGAAGAGAGGAGTTTAGAGGGAAGTACTAACCAAATTTCTGAAGAACCAAATGGACTAGTGAATGATAGTAGTAATGCCAATGAACTGAATGATAAACTGAATTTGGGTTCAAAAAACAGACGACGCTCTAAAGACGTCCCAGTTGAGGCTGAGCGCAATCCTTCCAAGGGAGCAACATGTAAGAACGAACCGATGGACAGTGATGACAAAGAAAACACTACGGGCTTTGATGAGAACAGGTTTGAGATCTCTTCGGTTGTTAGCTGGGTGTGCATGGTTAAGATTATTTTTTCAACCTGATTTTGTTCTGGGGAATTTACGATTGTAAAATTTGCTTGCAGAGATGACACTCATAGTCTGAAGCAGAATGGAACAAAAATCCTTGGCGTGCAGGACACATCTGGAAAAATTAAGAAGGTTTCGTTTCATTTTACTTATTTTCCATTTCGGATTTCGTCTGCATCATGTATTCTGTTTTTTCAGTTGCTTATACTAATTCTTAAGTTTTAACATAGGTTGCTCAAGCACACGAAAATCTGCAACAGGATAATGTTGCCCCAGTGTTGAAGTTCCAGAAACCAAAGCCAACAACCCCTAAACCTTTTAGGCTAAGAACTGACGTAAATATTTCTACCAAACAGTTAAATAGTAAATAAACCACTATTATTGTTCTGGTGATTTAATGAAGATCTGGTTTCCAGGAAAGAATGATGCACAAGGAAGCTAACTTGGAGAGGAAATTTAATTTTCAATCTCCTCATAAAGAAAGTTCATTTTCAACAATTTTAGCTGGAAAGTCGCATATAAAGGAAGCAAATGATATTCAAGTGAGTAGTTCCCCCCCCCCCCCCCCCCCCCCGGCGCTCAATATGAGTGTACTAAAATCTTGGCCACTACATATAATTATGTCAGAAAGGGAAGCATCCTATAGACTATAGAGTAGTATATATTTCTCATCCATGCATTATATTTCTACTGTCAAAAAGTTAGTTAACTGTTGCTTAAACAGAGAGAGAGCAGGATGATAACTGTACAAAAGCCTTTACAAGGGCAAGAGAGAGAGAAAACAGCAGCCAATGCTACACCTCAAAGGTCTCATGTTGTAAGAAACCAGGAGCCAACAACGCCTACCGCGTCCCTTCTGCAAAATAATGCGATTCAAAGGTTGGAGAAGTTTAGGAAAATGAAATCCCCTCTGCAGCAACATTCTATTCTGCGTCAAGGGTAAGTATGAATTCTGTATCCTTGACTTTAAGAATGCTCTCTCTTGGGTTAACTTAGTAGCTCAATTTTACAGGCTTGATTCAACAAAGAGGGGAATGCCTTCTTGCTTGATTCCAGGACAAGAAATGGAAGCGATGCATGAAGCTACAGTTCGAGCTCCACACCATGTAAAGAGAGGAAACTTGGCAGGAAATGTAAGAAAGCCTTTAACCATTGGAAAGGAGCCAAGATTTCATAGCACCCATGTACCGAGGAGTTGCAGTAAGAACAACCTTACATGATTGTCTTCACAAGTTTGCCTTGTCTTTTGCTTCAATTATTTATTGAATTTTTCATGATTTATTTCTCAGATTTTTTTTGTTGAGATGTGTAACAAGTTGTAACAAAATGAAGCAATTGTATTTTTGTGACAAACATATGCAAAAATTTTTATTACTGTCTGTGTTAGTTTCAAGCATGGTTGCACGGACACCGACACGGATACAATACAATACGACACGACACGGACACGTTGACACATGATTTTTTTTAAAAAGTTAGGACACGACACATTGGGGACACACAAATTAATTTTTTTTAATTTATTATATACAAACAATACATTTATATTTATTACATCAAAATGAGGATATAAAATAAAAATAAACTTATAAGTCGGATTTATAATTTTTTTAATTGCAAGCACTTCACCCCTTCCCCCTTTTCATTTTGATGCAAATGGTACACGTGTCGGAGGGTGTCGGTGTTGGACATAGCACGCTTACTCCGGAAGAGTGTTGGTGCAACCTAGGTTTCAAGAGTCCACCTCTTCAAACTTCTGCACCACCAGTCTCATGGAGTTCTAAATACTCAAATTTTTGTTGTAATTTTTCCATGTTACAATGTTAGCATCTGGCTTCCAGGTACATTAGAATTTTCACAAACGCAAAGCAATGAAACATGTAATAAATGTTATCTAACAATTCAACCAGTTAAATTAAATTTAACAACACTATCTAAAAATTCAACCGGTTATTTTTTTTTTTTTTTTATCTATATATACTCTCTACTTTAATATTTACAGCCAGAGGTGTAGCGACTGCAAGCGGTGATTTATTTGAAGAAGACTCATGAACGCATGGTAAATTTTCCCTATCACATCAAAAATTGTATATTCAGGGGATAAAAGGTTCAGAATAATCCACTCCCACAATTTTCAAATTCTAAGAAACTCATTTATCGGTTTCACCTAATATAAGTCCAAATTCATGCACTACTTTTTTTCTGCTAAGGCATTGATCATTGCCTCAAATCTCAGCTCATCTTCATCCTTCTCAGAACTGTGCATGGCCAGAGTTTTTCCATTTGGGACCCTTGTTCCCTAGAAGCTTTTACATGAACTCTTTGAAGTCTAACGTTTGTCATTTTGCATGAGTTTTGAAACTTCAATTTGGTAAAGATGAAGGTTTTGGGTTTTGACTCAAAAATATATTGGACAATTGATTTTTTTGTTAAAGTGGTTAACTTGAAGACTAAGTTAAAGATGAAAAGAAAATGAAGATAATCTTTTTGACATGAATTTATTTCCTTATTCTAATTATTCTACTTTAATAAGAAACATCTTGGGGCACAAGCAATACACGTTTTTTGTTATGTGTTAATTTTATATTATTGGCATTTTCTATTTTTCCACAAATGTGTAATTTTAAGAAAACTTAATTTAATTACTAAATACGTGTATTTAGTAATTTATTAAGTTTATTTAAATTATGCAAATATTTTTGGAGAAAAATATATCTCTTATTTTCGAAAATCATGTTATTATTGGAAAGATAATGATCAAGAAATATTGATTTGATTAGGATCATAATCTCGAAATTTTGATCTTGATATCTTGTGATTTTGGTAAATTTCTTGATGATATATTTTGTGGCAGTCAAGATATGGTAAGTCTCTTCTTGATATGGTCGAGAATATTTCAATCTTATCTTTGCATATGGTAAGGTTATTTGGTCGACAACCTTGATTATAAAGAATCTTGATAGAGCCGAAAATATGGTATCAAAGTCTATCACTTGATTGATAAATGGTAACATCTTTTAAGATTTATCATTATCTTATTTTATGGTAAGATTTATTAAAGAATAATTATCTTACCTTTCTCTAATTATCTCTAATGTATTTTGCAGGTATTAGAGATCTTGGACAATAAGGAAAATTGGAAGCCAAGTAACTTAGTTGCATTTAAATAGGAGAAAAATAGGATGTTTTTCTGAAGACGTGGAAAACACAAAATCCTTGTGGTACTTCAAAATACACGTCCACTTTGCTAAAGAAGTCAAGAAGCCTATTTTCGTGTGGTGCACAAATAATTAAGGCTTCAATTGTGTTATGACTTCGGTTGTAGCGACCAAGAATTTTTACGCGATTAATAATTATTTTAATAGAAAATCATGTCGCTACTATTTCACCCATTTTTATTAAGTTAACGCCACGACGTATTCGTATAGCCAAGTCAAGAAATAATCGAGATCGTTCGATTTTAAATTAAATTCCGAATTTCTAAAAATATCTCCATTCTCTTGATTTAAAGTATATTAAGTCTAAGTACTTAATTCAATGTTATCCCAATATTTATTTGTACAAAAATTACTTTTATTATTTAAATTAAGAAAATATATGCAAGCATGAGAGGTTCCATTATATATAATAATTATGAGAATCTTAATTTAATAAATATGGAAAAGTATATAAATGGTTGATAGATTCCATTATATGTAATCATGAAGAGCATAATATTTGTATAAATATGGAAAAGTATATGAATGAATTATATACTCCATTATATATAATCATGAAGAGCATAATATTTGTATAAATATGGAAAAGTATATGAATGATTGATAAGACTCCATTATATGTAATCATGAAGAGCATAATATTTGTATAAATATGGAAAAGTATATGAATGAATTATATACTCCATTATATATAATCATGAAGAGCATAATATTTGTATAAATATGGAAAAGTATATGAATGATTGATAAGACTCCATTATATGTAATCATGAAGAGCATAATATTTGTATAAATATGGAAAAGTATATGAATGGTTGATAAGATTCCATTATATGTAATCATGAAGAGCATAATATTTGTATAAATATGGAAAAGTATATGAATGGTTGATAAGACTCCATTATATGTAATCATGAAGAGCATAATATTTGTATAAATATGGAAAAATATATGAATGGTTGATAAGACTCCATTATATGTAATCATGAAGAGCATAATATTTGTATAAATATGGAAAAGTATATGAATGGTGCTTTACTTTAAGAAAAGGATGTGTTAAAATTAATAGAATTGAATGATTATGTTTACAATATGCCAACTTTATACATCTATTTAAACCCATCTCTTTTACACACAACTCTACACATATACACTTATTTCCAATCTCTTGACGAAATCCACAAGTAAGAGAAATTCAAGGTGGTCAAGAAAGTTTTGGTCCATTTACTACTACACTTCATTTTAATCTTTTAAAAGGTAAGTATATCTTATGTTTTTATGAAAAGTAAGTATGTTTTTATGAAAGGTAAATACACCTTATGTTTTTATGAAAAGTAAGTATGTTTTTATGACAAGTAAGTATATCTTATGTTTTTATGAAAAGTAAGTATGTTTTTATGAAAGGTAAATACACCTTATGTTTTTATGAAAAGTAAGTATGTTTTTATGACAAGTAAGTATATCTTATGTTTTTATGAAAAGTAAGTATGTTTTTATGAAAGGTAAATACACCTTATGTTTTTATGAAAAGTAAGTATGTTTTTATGACAAGTAAGTATATCTTATGTTTTTATGAAAAGTAAGTATGTTTTTATGAAAGGTAAATACACCTTATGTTTTTATGAAAAGTAAGTATGTTTTTATGACAAGTAAGTATATCTTATGTTTTTATGAAAAGTAAGTATGTTTTTATGAAAGGTAAATACACCTTATGTTTTTATGAAAAGTAAGTATGTTTTTATGACAAGTAAGTATATCTTATGTTTTTATGAAAAGTAAGTATGTTTTTATGAAAGGTAAATACACCTTATGTTTTTATGAAAAGTAAGTATGTTTTTATGACAAGTAAGTATATCTTATGTTTTTATGAAAAGTAAGTATGTTTTTATGAAAGGTAAATACACCTTATGTTTTTATGAAAAGTAAGTATGTTTTTATGACAAGTAAGTATATCTTATGTTTTTATGAAAAGTAAGTATGTTTTTATGAAAGGTAAATACACCTTATGTTTTTATGAAAAGTAAGTATGTTTTTATGACAAGTAAGTATATCTTATGTTTTTATGAAAATGTTTGGATCATTGCTATGAAATCAATCTCACAAGATTGTTATGGGTTCCATATGATATGTTTATGGTTATGCTAAGGGGACCGGAGTTTAGTAGCGCTACACATAAGAATTCTTGCCATTTAAGTTCGGTAAAATTCTTGTGTCTCCCTATGTTTATGAGTATTTCGATCCTATCCTATGTTATGATGAAAATGATCCATATGCTTTCAAAAGAAAATTTATGCTTGGTATACTTACTGGGATTTTATAAATCTCACTCCACGATATTTACCATTTTCAGATAATAGAAGGTTCGAGGCGGTCAACATGGAAGTGGCAAAAGTGGTTAAGATTGATGAGATAATTATGTTGAACTTTATGTAAGAAGATTATGTTCTATTTTTATTCACAAATAAAATTATGGGATTCTAATTTATTCTTTTGAATAATTTTACATTACTATTTAAGTCTCGATAATATGATATGAGTCACTTTTAGTGGCACTCGAATGGTCGAGAATTCGGGTCGTCACATCGGTACTCCGGGAGGAGGATTCAATCACTTAGAGAATGAAGGAATTTCAGCGTGAAGATCAAACGGGAGGTTTGGGTCGTGTTCGAACGGGAGTTCAAGGTTGCTGAAAAAGTGTTGCAGATTCAAAGAAAACTACTGAAGAGTGGTGGGACGCCGCTCACATTACATGTCATAGAAGGATCAGGGAGTGATCTATTTCTTGGATGTTTGATAAAGTCTATGCGTAGATTTATCCTGTAGTTTAGATTAATCTGTATAAACTCATTCCTTATATAGTGATTGATTTTTGTTCGCAAGATGCGGTCCGTGGGTTTTCCCTGTTAGGGTTTTTCCACGTTAAACTCAAATTATTGTGTTCTTGTCTATTTACAATTCTGCACAATTTATTCTGTCCATTTACGTTTTACTATCCAGACGAATTTGCATTAGCAAGATTCATCTGGTATTGCGCTAAAACATATCTTAACGTTTTACTGTTAACTGGTTACTGTCCAGACTTATCTGTAACAGTCTGTTTAGAAAATTTAGACAACTTTAGATTTTCATTATGTTTACCTATAAATATATGCATAGAGCCAATTAATTGCAAATTGATTAGAGAGTATTGTGAGAAAAATGTAGTTTAACATCTTGATTTTTCTTGGGTTCTTTGTGTGTTGTACAAATAAGTAAAAATTGGTAGATGTGGTAAATTTTGGTTATTTTTCTTACAATACTTGAAGGGTTTGATGAGTGCAAATTCTATATAATTGTAACAATTTATTATATAGTGAAAAATTTTGGCGGTTCGTAAATTTTGCGTTGTTGTTGACTCAATTATTTCTTAAACATTAAAATTCCTATGAGGTTACTTAGAGAAGAAGTTTGTGTGTAATTCCCAACAGAAGGAGGGCTCGACTCTGAAGCAAGCAGGTTGAAGGGCCAAAGTTGCCATATTGGGTGCTGCAAAAGCCTGAACGGACTGGGCAGTATAATGTTGGGAATTACACCCAAAATCCCTCTCTAATTAAGCACACAGGAATTTTGACGTTCAAGAAATAATAAGCAAGCCAGAAAATAAGTACGAACACAGAAATTTACGTGATTCGACAACTTGTCTACATCAACGGACCCTTGCCAAAGCTTTTCACTATATAATAAATTGTTACAATTATATAGAATTTGCACTCACCAAACCCTCAAGTATTGTAGGAAAAATAATCAAGTTTTACCACATCTACCAATTTCTACTTATTTGTACAACCCACAAAGAACCGAAGAAAAACTAAGATGCTAGATTACATTTTTCCTCACACTACTCTCTAGTCAATGTACTCTACAACAAAGGAGAATAATACATGTATTTATATAGAACAAATCACGTCATGGCTGTATTTCACTTCAACATGGACTGTAGATTTGGTTTCCTTGGCCAACTGCTATTTAATCCACCTAGGACACGTAATCAATAGCAACAAATTTCATAATTTACTTTCCATTAGATTTCATATCCTAATCCAGTTGAATTATAAAATTTATTATCCAATTACAATTAAAGTCTTCCAACTTTGGCAATTTGAGGCAATTACATAACACATAAGAGGTACACGACATCAATTACTCGCAGCTTCGCAGCAGTTGTTATCTATTATAATAATTTCAGATCTTTAGTATTCTATGATTTTCACATAATAATCTATAAATCAATTAGCAATACACCTTGATTCATTGATTAATTAAGAAGATGAAATTTGCTGTTAAAGAAACAATTAAAACAAGAATTTGTTCTCCTCCTTAACCTTGCTATAATTTAATTAATTAATCAATTAGATTGCACTTTTATAAGCAAAGGGAGGTAGTTTCTAATGGTCTTGTACGAACCGTTCACTTTCTATTAAAGTGTGCATTTCGTTCACTTTCATTAAAGTGTTCATTTAAAAAACCACCACTTCTCAATTGGCCAATTAGATTTTAGCAATATTAATTCAATCATCAATAAGAGTCACATTAATTGGTTTTACTTCAGTAGCTTCGACCCACCTTTCGGTGAAAATCCGTAATGCGCCTCCATGGCAAATCATAGTCGATATCATTATGTCCACTCACGCCACTTCTCACGCTCACCCTCGAGATCTTGTTCATGTTGGGTTTCTCACTCTCCTTCAATTTCAGGCTCGTGCACTCCCCCGCTCCGGATCATTTATCTTCCCCTCCTCCTTTGTCAGCTCTCGCATCGCTAGTCCCTAGGGGTGGATTTATTGTGGGGACAGCCGGGTCAGCTGCCCCCATTGTCCAAAGATTTTTTTTTTTTTTTTTAAATGTATAATGTTTACTTGTGTGTTTTTAATTCATTGCCCCCAGTAGAGCGGGTTTCTATTCGGAAAATTTCTTTAAATTTTGTTTATAAATAATAACAGATTTCGAGAATTTCTTTCCATCAATTTCGTCTCCAATGTCAGTTGTAAGTTAACAACTTGTCCCATCAAAAAATATACAGATTGGCCTCTATTTGTTAAAAGTTGTATGTTTAAAATATGTTTTTTTTTTATGTTTTTGAGGTAGAATATTTGGTTGAAAAGTGAAGAGAGAAAATGTGTTTAGTTAAAAAGTGATTTAGAGAATTGTGTTGTTTAAAAACATAAATAAAAAATAAAAAAATAAAAACATATTTTGCCAAACAGAGGCTGAATTGCCCCTTTTTCAATTCCCAAATCTAACTATTTTCTTCCCTTACATGGGCATTTATGGCTAAACACACGGCTACCCACTTGACTCGTCCTCCCCATTTATTACCATTTTGAAATTCTGCACATGTTGTAAACTTTCATCAGTAATCACTTGATAGGTCCCCATTCATTACCATTTTAATTCATAGATTGTTTACCTGCTATGAAAGTAGAAGTAATTGTTTTGTTATTATGAAAGTAGAATTAATAAAAATAATTCTAGGGGAACATTTTTTGAAAATATTTTTAAATGATATTGTGACATATCACAGGTAATTATTTTTACCACACAATGAATGTTTGATATGTCATAGTGTCACTTAAGAATGTTCCCAAGAAAAGTCTCCCTAGAATTACTCAATTAATAATTATCGGTGCCATGTTATTATCCGCAATATCGATTTTGATAAGCATTCGTAAAATTTTACTCCATACGTCTCAATTATATAGGCTGATTTGACTTTTCACACAAATTAAGAAAACATATTTAACATCATTGAAAAAGTAAGTTTTGTAAAGAAAATTTTCAACTTATCCTTATTTAATATCAAAACTATTATTATTGGAAATAATGAATATGAATATATTAGTAATCAAACAAAATAAAGACTTCACAATAAAGAAACAAGCATATATAATTGGGACAAGAGAAAGAAAATACAGTCTATATAATGGGACAGAGGGAGTACTACTTATACATAGTGTTCTAAAATGCGTGTGTTGTGCACGCACAACACTCGCTTAGGCGCAAATCGCACCTCTAGCGCGTCAAATCAGCGAAAAGAGTGGAAAAAACATTAGAGTTTTGTTGTTTATCTAAAAAGCGTGAAAAAGTGTGCTTATGCTTCTATTTTTTTTTTTTTTTGAACTACATTTTTTAAAAGGGGTTAAAGTGTGTGTAATGTTTAAATCTTGTATATAGGAATTGAAAAACATTTTTTTAACGTCTACTCTGAACTCTCACTTAAGCTTGAAAAGCTTGACACTCGGGCTTCACCCTTCACCTTTTTTTAGTACACTGCTTTTACATAATCAATAATCAACATAAATACAAAAGGCATATAAAAATAATAATCTAAGATGGTATTTGTTGGGATTGGTCAATCAATTTAACTTGCCTACTTTAGTACTCAAATGAGTTAATTTCAATCCTCTTGTTCAAAAAAAATAATAATAATATTGGGTTCCGCCCCTAAACCCTCGAGAGGGGAGTCTCCCCCCTCCACCCCCAAAATTTCGCCCCCACTACATGAAATTCCTAGCTCCACCCCTGCTAGCCCCCCTTCTGAGAGAATGAGTCCTAATGAAGGAGCTAATAGAGGTCAATCTCCATCACCAAGGTTAATGGGAGGATGGAGCCCTAGTAGGAACAACAGCAGTTCACCATCCAATACACCTTAACTTAGTGGCATCCTATCAGAAGTTTGCTTATGAGAAAAAAAGACTGGACAATACAAGATAATATAAAAAGGAAAAGAATCTTGAATCTTGCGTGTTCAATCGAGTCTTATCTTTTACTCTTTTCAGTTTTATTGAAGTAGCTAAATTAGCTCCATGAGAACTTTCCAACTGAACCTTTTTTTTAAAGAGATCAAAATGAATTTCTGTTATGGGTTTTACCGTTTTAGGTTAGAGGTTTTCTTGGACAACACCACTTGAGAACGCAGTTATACTGATTGAGCATGTCATCGTTCCAGCCGAGTTTCCAAGGAAGTTGGGAATGCCAGAGATTAACCTTTTCAATATCAATGCTTGAATTTTCAAAACTCTCTGCTAGAGAATTGCAAAGTGTTGTTCTTATAAATGTTAATTCGATTAGTAATCTAGTGAACTCCAAGTTCCAATTGTTGCCTTTCAAGAATTCGAGAACTTACGATCCAAAGAGACTTTCGGGGTGTTACAATGCTTGAATGTTGTAAGAACCACCAATTTTATTGTGTGTATACTTCTCACTAAAGCAGTTGTTTTGTATTAAGCCTTAATCCATGCACATTTATTAGATATACCAATAACAGTATTGCATATCGATTTCTTGTTAATAAGTCAATCATTACGGATATGCATGAAAGCACTATCATTGAATCTAGGAATGTTGCATTCTCTTTAGGTGTCTTTCCACACAAAGACAAGAAAAAAACAATTTCAAATAAGCGAACTTATAATATATCAAGTGGTACTCTTCTAAATGATGAAGAACCTAGATGCAATAAACGAGCCAAAACATTTACTTAATTTGGCTCAAATTTTCTAATTTATATAATGAGAAATTATCCACATTTAATGAAGCAACATCTACAATAGAACCTCCATTTTGAAATGAAGCTATCAATAGTGAGATAGAGTCTATTATGCAAAAATCACAATTGGGACATAGTTGATCTCTCATTGGGGAATAAACCTTTAGATTGCATTTTGATTTTTAAGAAAAATCTAAAAATAAATTGACCTATTGAAAAATATAAGGCCAGATTGGTAGCAAAATGCTAAGAAAAAAGGAATGTCTTGGGCTTTTTTGATAGATACTCACAGGTTACAAATATTACTTCTATATCCTTATTACAATTACTGCATTGCATAATCTTGAGATCCATCGAATGGATGTTAAAACGACATTTTTGTATGGTGACACTACAAGAAAAATGTCTAGTAGTGACACATTTTTTGCTACGCGTGGTGCAAGTGTAACAATTTTTGTGACACCAAAAATCATAACTAAATATTATGATGGTTTGAAATGTTGTAAATAATTATATTCAAAAAAAAAAAAATTATTTGTACTTTAGTGACATTTAAAATCGTAACTAAATATTATGAGAGTTACAAACGTCACAAATAATTATATCAATAACAAATAATTTATTTATAATTTAATGACATTTAAAACCATCACTATCCAAATGTCACAATTTTAATCATCCGCCTCTCGCATTTTTACTGACACTCGAAATTGTAAAACCTCCAATTTTAATCAAAGTTCTGTGCATCTCTTTCCCTGGCTCTGCATATTGCCTTCACGCTATTTCTCTTCATTTGTGCCCCAGTTCATGCATGCCCCCAGCTCCGTCTCTTACCCTGAAGAAAAATCCCCAAATCTATTATTATTAAGTTGAAGGTTGCTTCACGCCAATTCCAGTGATGCCTTGCCTGTGCCCTCCAATTTTTGGTAATGTATCCTTTTTTTTTCCTATCTGAGATTTATAGAATTCTTCCTACGAATTCATTGTTTTGGGATTTATGATGATCGAATCTAATTTGTTGCTGGGTCCTCTCATATTTGCTGCTCTTGCGGGTTTGGAGAAGTTCTTGGTTCGTGCACTTCGCGATTTTGGAAGATTTCGGTGGTGGGATTCAGGATTGTTGGGTGATGTAGGAATTAGATTATTCTAATTATTAGGTGAGTTAGAAGAATATATATATGGAACAACTCGAAGGATTTGTTGCTTCGAGACAAGAGAAAAATGTTTGTAAACTCATTAAGTCTGTATATGGGTCAAATCAAGCATTACAACAATGGCACAAGAAATTTGACAAATCAATGATGTCAAACAATTATAAAATCAAAGATGTCAACCAGTTTAAAGCTTTAGATAAAGTTGGAGAAGAAGAAGAATGATTTCATAACTTCTTATAGGATATTCCATGTTGGCCTAAATGACGCAGGACGGAAGCAAGCAAGGAATTTCAAACGAAATCCTTAAAAGATAAAACTTGGAATCCACCAAGAAGATTGAGAGAAATCTCAAAAAAAAATATTAATCAATTAATGAATAAAACAATGAATTAACCCTCTATATATAGGCCCATAAGAGAAGAAACATGTTCTAAATCAACTAAAAAAGCAAGAAACATATTCTAGATTAACTAAAATAAACAAGGAAACATATTATAAATTATCTAGGAAAACATAAAACCTAAAATAAAAAGAATTCAAGATAAACTAAAATAGCGTTAAAATAATAAAACACTATTTTTTGCCAAATCTGTAAATTGCGGTCTAGTCCTTTACGATCTAATTGTTCTTCAATCCACTCCGCCATTTGTTCTACATCAGTCCTTCCACCTTCAAAGAACTCGACCTCGAGTTATAATCTGGATAAAGCGGTACATCATCACAAAACTCATAAAGATCAGCTACATTGAAGGTGCGAGATATATTCATGTTAGCAGGTAAATCTATCACATATGCATTATCATTGATCTTCTTGATCACTTTGTATGGACCATACTTTTTCGGTTTCAATTTTTTATATGAACTCACGGGAAACATTTCCTTGCACAGGAACACCATCACCTGGTCACCTTCTGTAAACAATTTTTTACGCCTCTTCACATCGGCGACAGCCTTATATTTTGCGTTTTTCTTTTCCAACCGAGCCTTCACTTCTGCTTGAACATCCCAAACTTGTTCAACCATGTTTTCGGCTGCCACACTTGCTCCAGCAACCTTAGGGAGTTTTTCCAGATCCAAAGCATGCTTTGGTGGCTGCAAATATACCAAAGCGAAAGGAGATTTACCCGTAGCGGTGTGAACTGCATTATTATAAGCGAACTCAGCTTGAGCTAGTGCCACATCCCACTGTTTTGGCTTGTCACCACAAATACTAAGAATTAGATTTCCCAACGTGCGGTTCAAGTTCTCAGTTT
The DNA here is from genome assembly GCA_963555705.1 of Ligustrum vulgare. Lineage (NCBI taxonomy): Eukaryota > Viridiplantae > Streptophyta > Magnoliopsida > Lamiales > Oleaceae > Ligustrum > Ligustrum vulgare. Next base: position 51,671,081 of record OY743174.1, read on the forward strand.
GACCATCGGTCTGTGGATGTGCAGTACTACTGAACTTGAGCGTAGTATCCATCCGTCGCCACAATGTAACCCAAAAATGGCTAAGGAATTTGGAGTTTCTGTCGGAAGTGATGGATTGCGATACCCCATGTAAACGAACAATTTCTCAAAAGAATAGCTGAGCCACATGAGATGCATCTGAAGTCTTCCGACATGGTATAAAATGTCCCATCTTGGAGAATCTGTCAACTACCACAAGGACAGAATCGACCCTCGCTGAGTTCGTGGAAGCCCCAATACAAAGTCCATTGATAAATCCTCCCATATTCCATTAGGTACAGGTAAAGACATGTAGAGACCCATATTCTGTGCTTGCCCCTTAGCAGTCTGACGCACAAAACACTTCCGAACTAAATTGACCACATCATGCTTCAGTTGAGGCCAATAATACATCTCTATTACTCCACTAATAGTCTTGTAGTGCCCCAGGTGACCGCTCAAACCACCACCATGTAATTCTCAAATCAATTTCTCCCTCAAGGAACTCCGAGAATTGCACAACTGATTACCTCGAACAAGTAACCATCGATGATGTGAAACTCTCCTTCCGTTTTTTTCTGAATACACTTCTCCCACAACTCAGCAAAATCTTCATCCCCAGAATACAAGTCTTTCAAAAATTCAAACCCAATAACCTCTTGTTGCATTGTTACCAGCAAACGAGCACGTTGACTCAAGGCATCAGCTACTTTGTTCAAAGCTCCAGACTTGTGTTTCAAAATAAATGGAAATTTCTGCAAATAAGTTGACCACCGAGCATGCATATTGCTCAAACTCTGTTGACTATTTAGATACTTTAATGCTTGATGATTAGTGTATAGAACGAACTCCTTCTGAATCAGGTAGTGCTCTAAATGTTTTAAAGCACGAATGATGGCATAAAATTCCTGATCATAAGTACTCCACTTTTGACGTGCATCACTTAATTTTTCACTGAAAAATGCTACTAGTTTCTTCTCCTGTGACAAAACTGCCCCAACTCCAATTCCACTAGCATCGCACTCCACTTCGAATAATTTGTCAAATCTGGGTAAAGCAAGAACCGGGGTAGTGCACAATTTTTCTTTGATTAATGCAAAGGCTGTATCCGCAGCTTCACCCCAATGAAACTTACCCTTCTTCAAACATTCTGTTATAGGTGCTACAATGCTGCTGAAATCTTTAATAAACCGACGGTAAAACGTTGCCAACCCATGGAAACTTCTTATCTCTCCCACTGTTTTTGGTGTAGGCCACTCACGAATGACTTTAACCTTTTCTTCATCCACCAATATTCCCTTCGAACTGACCACATACCCCAAGAATAATAACCGATCTGTCAACCAACTGCACTTCTTGAAATTAACAAATAGCTTATTTTTCGATAATACCTCCAAAACAGCTCGAAGATGCTTCATATGATCACTTTCATTCCGACTGTAATTCAATATATCATCAAAGTAAATAACTACGTACTTTCCGATGAAAGGTCGCAACACCTAGTTCATAAGACGCATGAACGTACTTGGGGCGTTAGATAGCCCGAAAGGTATCACCAACCACTCATAGAGCCCATTCTTTGTTTTGAAAGCTGTTTTCCATTCGTCACCTGGTTTCACCAGAATCTGATGGTAGCCACTGCGCAGATCAATTTTGGAAAACACCTTCGAACCCTCCAACATGTCCAGCATGTCATCCAGGCCCGGAATTGGAAAGTTGTATCTGACTGTGATCTTATTTATTGCCCGGCTATCAACACACATTCTCCATCTTCGATCTTTCTTTGGTACTAGTAAAGCGGAAACAGCGCATGGACTCATGCTTTCTCGAATAAACCCCTTCACCATAAGTTCCTCCACCTTTTCTTGCAAAATCTGGTTTTCTTTTGGGCTCATCCGATAATGTGGTAAATTTGGCAAACTTCCTCCTGGAACCAAATCAATATGGTGTTGGATGTCTCTCAATGGTGGGAGGTCATTCGGTAATTCATCTGATACCAACTCACTAAATTCTGCCAATAGATTCTGCACTTTCTTTGGTACCACCACTTTTTTCTCTTCCTTTCCTTTCACCACTAGTGCTTGCACTACTATGACATGCACTTCCTGTGCTTCTTTAACTCCTGCTTCCAACTCGTGTACTGAAGTAACTAGTAAGAGTAATGATTGATTTGCTGTTGTAGTTTTGTTTGAACCATCAACTGAACTTCGTCTTGGAACCATTGCTATCTTCCTATCTTCCCAATTGAAGATATAAATGTTGTCGCATCCCCTATAGGTCACATCCACGTCAAACTTCCAAGGGCGTCCTAATAACACATGGCTAGCATCCATGTCGACCACGTCGCATACCACTTCATCGCGGTAGTGTTGTCCAATTGAAATAGGGACCCTACACACCTCGGTGACGCTTACTTTAGGACCCTTATGAATCCACCCAATCACATATGGCTTAGGATGTTTTTCCACCTGCAACTTTAGATGTTCTACCAACCTCTTTGATACGAGGTTCTCACAACTCCCACTGTCAACAATTAAATCACACACTTTCCCTTGAACACTGCTACACGCCTTGAAGATGTTTTTCCTTTGTTGGGGATCCTCTAATTTTGCCCAACACATTACTTGTTGAATTACGCAGCTTACATGTTCACCATGTTCTTCTGCAATTTCTGCTCCATCTAATGCTTCATCCTTGGCCCCTCCTTCCTCCTCAGACTGATCTAACTCGTCATCTTCTCCATTGTTTACAAAATTTACTGGCCTCCTGGCTGAACACTCGTTCGAACGATGTCCTGGTTGGCCACACCTGTAACACTTAAAACCTTCTGGTTTGGCATAAGGATTTGTTGCTCGTGGGGCCTCTTTCACGACTATTACTTGACGTCCCCCAGATTGGTTATTATTTGGTACGGAACCCCTCTGGGTTTGTTCAGTTTTTGGCTTAACCTTTCCATCCCCTGTTATGAACTTGCCTCTGTTTGCTTCTGTAGATGACTCACTTACGTCCTTCTTATAGGTAGAAAAACGACTAGAAGTTTTCTCCATAAATTCTGCTTTCAAGGCCAGGTTATGCGCCTCATCAACTTTCCAAACCACCTGCAACCCAATTTTCTCACAAATGGATGACCTCAATCCTCCTAAATACCTGGAGACCTGTTGCCATTCTGTTTCACTAAGATTATTGGGTACTGAAAGTCTATACCACTCCTCAGTATAATCTGCAACCGACTTGCTTCCCTAGACACACGTCTAAAAGCTCTGGAATAACATCTGCTCATAATAGGGAGGCAGAAACCTGCTCATCAGAAGTTGTTTCATTCGCTTCCAAGATCTTATGGGAGTCTTGCCTTGTCGGCGTCTGTCCATTTGCAATCTCTCCCACCAGACAGCGGCACCACTTCTCAATTTATATGATACCAACTTCACCTGCCGTTCTTCTGCAACCTCCTTAAAGTCGAAGAATCTTTCAACTTCCGATATCCAGTCCAGAAACTCCTCGATTTGTAGTTTCCCATGGAATAATGGAATGTCTGCACGGATCTTATAATCTAATTGGTTCCGATTCTGCTGTCGATTCCATGGTTCATTCACGAAGTCCTCCTCAGAATCTTCATCACTAGTATCTCCATACTGCACATCCCTAGCGGCCTTAGGGTTGCGCCCTCCTTCAGGACGACCAAGGGCAACTCCCTCAAATCCATCTCGGTTGGCAGGGGCAGGAGCGTTGTCAACGGGTGCGTTGAGGTTAGGTAGACACATCAACAATTATTGTAGCATGCCCTCCAATCTTTCCACTGCTTGACGTTGCTCGCCAATTGCTGCCCATACATCTGTATCGCCTTCCCTGTGACCATCGTCGCGAGGGACTCTTCCGACTTCGTTGTTGGCCATTGAACAAGGAAAATCCTCGCTCTGATACCACTTGACGCAGGACGGAAGCAAGTAAGGAATTTCAAACGAAATCTCTAAAAGATAAAACTTGGAATCCACCAAGAAGATTGAGAGAATTCTCAAGAAATTTTATTGATCAATGAATGAATAAAACAATGAATTAACTCTCTATATATAGGGCCATAAAAGAAGAAATATTTTCTAAATCAACTAGAAAAGCAAGAAACCTATTCTAGATTAACTAAAATAAACAAGGAAACATATTCTAAATTATCTAGGAAAATATAAAACCTAAAATAAAAAGAATTCAAGATAAACTAAAATAGTGCTAAAATAATAAAACACTATTTTCGCCAAATCTGTAAATTGCGGTCTAATTCTTTACGATCTAATTGTTCTTCAATCCACTCTACCATTTGTTCTACATCACTAAATCAGTGCCCTGCAATAAGTATATATTTTGATAGTCAGTTGACTATTGGAAGGACACAAAATAATATGTATAATGTTAAGTCTAGTCACATACGTCTTAGACGCAACATCATAAAACAGTTGAATTCAAATGGTATTATTTCGATTGATTATATGAATCAGAAGAGAATCTCATGGAACAGCTTACAAAAGGTTACCAAGAGATCTAGTATAATGTTTATTGAAAGGAATGAGATTAAAAGCCTACTACGCATGAATCTTTGTAATGGTAACAAACCTTGTTGATTGGAAATCACGAGATCTTGTTTCAATAGGAAACTAAGTTATAAAGTTTCAGCAGAGCACTTAGGAGAAAATTCGTATCCATTTCTATAATGAGGAAAAGTGCTTCTATAGTATGTATAAGGTTAAGTTACGCTTTTAATGATTCTTAGATGTTGAATAAATCAACTAGAGTATAACAGAATACTCTTAATAGGAGATCACATATGTAAGTGTGAAGTGGGGCCACTTCGATGAGAATGTTTTAAGGCTTGAATTCTCTAATCCACTTATAAAATCCAAAAGTTGTTTAGGGTCAAAATGAACACAACCATGATAATAGAAATTGTTAGGGAAGATATTGTGTGAGTGTTATTGTCTTGATTTACATTAACGGCTGAACATCATGTTAGTTGATTAGCTAAGTAAATCCAATAGTATTTCATTATGACAGGTACAAAGCCAGAAACTACATCTCCTAATGCAATAGATTTTTGTATGTATTCTCTATTAGTGTCTGCATTATCATTTACATTTTCTAATAATTTTCATTTATGTGGGGGATTGTTGAAAATTATTGAAATGGGTCAACTTTGACCAATTATTAGGGTGGGTCCCGATATCCATTTCATGAGTACAAAAATGCTAGTTGTACTTAGAGTATGACAAAGAGGATGACCAAAAAATGAGTTGGCAAGTTTGTGAACATTGATTTAAAAGTTGATATGATGTGTGAATTATTATGATTGTACTAACAATGCAATATGTCAACCTGTATGTCAAATTATAAGTACCTGTAGCAGAATTGTTTGTGAGTATGGGAAGTCCAAGTTATTTTACTTCGAATGTTGATGATCATAATATATTTGAATTCATAAATCCATTTCCGAATGAATGAGAAATTGATGGATAAAAGTAAGATGTTGAAATAAAATTACTTGAAATAAATGGAAAAAAAAAAAAGTTAAGCTTATTCCACGTAGAAAAAAGAATGAAAGTTTGGCTAGTTAATTACCTTCAACTTTGACACTTGAATTTAGGCTCCAAAGGATACCAATAGGTTTTGAAGGAGGGAGGACTTAGATCCTATTGGGTTTAGTTCAAAGCCCACATGAGCGTGACTGTTGTCAAGCCGGCTCGGCTTAGCACAGGCACATGTCGTACATTCTTTTCTTTTTGGATAAAGTTAAAAATAAATAAATTAGTTTTATTTATATTTAAATTAGGTATTCCATTAGAGTTGACAGCTCGAACGGACATCGAGCGTAACTCGAATTGTGTATGAAAATCGGTCGAGTGAACATCGATCGCAATTCAAGCAGTGCCTGGGAAATGAACAGTTATGGTTGTTCACGACGAGACCAAATTTTGTAGTGCGTCTTTCCGGACACAACGTTTCAACATCTATGAATTGGACTACTTGTGATGATTTTATTCATTCATAATCATATATCCATTCAATTATCATATTTTGTATTCTTTTCAAAATTTTGCATAAAGTTAATTTTGTAGAGAGTACAAAATAAGTTCGAGTTCGTTGATCTTGTCATTTGAAGTGTTTTTATTGCAAGATGAAGATCATTGTATTTTGAGAAACAATTGTTAATTCACTGTAAACATTTATTTGGACATGACAAATTTGTTTTAAAGACATAGAGTCGAATTCAAACATCGGTCTATCATTTTAAAAGTTATACTTTCTCATTTTCATATTTGCTTTCATGTTTTCAATTAACTATTTTCATTTTTTATTTTCTAGAATATAATTTAGAATATTCACATTATACACTAACCACTTAAGTTATTTGCAATGAAATTCTCATATCTTCGGGAATGTGAATTTGTTCACCCTCACAAAAGAGGGTAAAATATACATTTATAATATTGATAAATGTGAAATTTTTTTGCTTATATTATTCTGTTCATCGAGAGTTTCGATATGAATATAATTTTTGTTATTTCAAAAATGACTTATTTTACAAATAATTAAGCAATTTAGCACTAAATTTAAGAAAGTCTTAAAATAATGAAGTTGTATAGAAAGATTATACTCATATTAAAACTCTCGATGTATAGCATAATATAAACTGAAAAAATATAATTTTTAAAAATTTCACCTTCACAAAAAAGAGGACACCATAACCCTCTTGCTTGGATGGACAAATTTAATCTCTATCTTCAGCATCTTGAATCAATATAGTTCCAATTCGACCAGCAATTGAAATGGGGCCAAAGCCGACCTCTAATCCTCCAATAGCCGCCTCTCCACCAACCCATCGCTCGAATCCTCTATGCGAAAAATGGGGAAGTCCACGTACTCCCATCAGTTAACATCCTCCAAAAGCTTAAAGTGCAGAACTTTATTATCAAACTCAACATCAATTCATATGCCACCGACCTTCCCACTAAGGCGTCCCTCAAGCAAATCGAACCCCAATATCTTAACTTAAACACATCAGCTTGTAAACCTTATCCCTTCTCAATTGCTTCCTTCTAAACTAGACCAATGAGTTATGAGAGTAGGTGAGATAAGCTGACGTGTACGTTGTCATGGTACTGGTAAATTTCGGGGAGGAAGTAACGGCGTCGTATTAACCATGGGTGTGGGAAAAGAGAAAGTTCTTTCAAAAAATGGCGTCGCCCGGGTTCGAACCGGAGACCTTCAGTGTGTTAGACTGACGTGATAACCAACTACACCACGACACCTTGTGATCTCTTTAGGAATATCGAATATCATATTCACAGTTACATAAAAATGAATAAAAATCTAGGAAATTAATATTTCACAATTTAATTTCACTATCTTATTTTCTTAAACATATATTTATCATTTTCAAAAAATTAAAACAAATCATATAAAGTCATTGAGTTTTCAAGTCGCAACTACAATATTCAGTTGTCGTAGAGCTTCAAAATAAGTTTAGTTCATTGCAATATAGCAACTTGCTCGAACTAAAAATACCAAACATTTTTTTAATTGGACTCTAAAAATTGTTTAAGTTGTATTAACGTTGTTGCAGTGTCATTATCTGCAGTAACTCATTAATTTTAGGTTTAGTTTATATTATAAAAATTAATTGGTCTCTAGCTAAAGACAGTAGGTTAAGCATTAATCTTTATATAAATTGGTTTGCAAATTATAAAGTGGCATTGTATATTTAATTAAATCTTCGAAGAAATTCTCTTGTCTTGTGATGTTGAGCAAAACATCTGCATGTGTACTAAGTCATTTAAATTTATTTTTTTTAAATTATCTCTAAGGATATTATATTTCAACTTGAGATACTTTGTTTAACTTATTTTTTAATTTCACCTTATAATTGAATGTTGTATAGTTAATAATTAAGTGGAATAAAAAGGATCCTTCGTAACACGTTTGGTAAGATGGACAAATCAATACTCGAAAAAATCAATTTAGATAACCAATAATTTGTCGTACTATTTAAAATGTATTAAACACATTATTAAAGTATAAAAGGTGAGACATTTTACAACTGCATAAACAAGAAGATTTAGAAAGATCATAATATGATACTATTATATACTAGTCAATCATAATTGTGTAATTTTTAAGTTAATAATATATATATATATATATATATATATATATATATATATATATATATATATATATATATATAGGTCATTGTAATGCTTATGTCATATCGATGTATTGCATATCAAAATCTTTAGAAATTGATTTAATTTATCATAATGGTTTAATTAGGGGTGATAATGGGTCAAGCTCACTCGATCAATATGCCAACGAGCTTGGCTCGCCCTAGCTTGGCTCCTTTAATTTTTTTCAAGATTGATATCGGCCATTTAATTTTTAATAGGTGGAGTTAATTAAACTGATGTACATGAACAGCTTGTGACATGTATAATTTTTTTTTTAAAAAAATAGAAACTTATTAGGAAATAACAAAGCGTGAACAAGACGAAATTAAATATCATTTATCTGACAACACGAAATTTTAACATACTTATTTTGGAGTAGATATAATGAGCTTTTTGGCAATCATTTATATAATAATATATACTAATGCGTCCATAATTCTACCAATTTATTCTCTCATATATTTCATATCATCTTTCAAGATTAAGCCTCTGTTTCGCTAGATTTAAATTGGAATTGAAATTATTTGGTTGACTTATTTGTATTTTCTAGATAAGATGTGGGGTTAAAAATTGGAGAGAAAAATGTGGATGGTTAAAAAGTGGTATGAGAAATTGTGTATATTAATTTTTGTGTCCTTTTTGTCTTGGAGCGAAATAAATTGCAAATTAATTTATAAAAGAACGGAGCCTGAATTAAAAATGTAATATACATAACGAACATGAAATTGAAAACCACCCGAATTTAGATTAAGCAACATACATAATTATCAATTAAAGATATATTAGCACTTGCATTTAGGGATGGCAAAGGGTCAAGCCGAAACTGTTCAACGCCCTTGAGCTCATGGCTTGTGGACCGAGCTGAGCTTGGCGCCCGAGCTATAACTTCTATTTTTTATTTTTTTTTTATCAAAATAAGAAAACGAAAAACGTGGACAACCCTCCTCATTTGTCAGGACATAGAACCGAGTACTCAATTTAATTTTCGAGTGAGTTAAAATTATACACGAACAACATGTAACGTGTACATTTAAAAAAAATATTAAAAAAATAACAGAGTTTGAATATATAACGAAATTAAAATTAAAGATCATTTATCTGACTAATTGTAATTTCGACTTACTTATTTTATATATAAAAATGAGTATCTTGCTAATCATTGATACACATTAACGCTTCCACAATGTCTTCTTTTAGTCGACTCTTGATTTTGGACATAGTGAGATTATCCAATTGGTTGGTTGGGTGGGTGGTGGGGTAGGGTAGTGAGATCAGATGGTCCAGATTCACATGTTTGATGTAATGTAGAAGACAACCTTGAAGAAGTACCATTTGTATCTCTAATTACTTCTTATGAATCCACTAGTTATACTTCGTCTTCTCTAAGTGAAGAAGAATGTGTTAGTGCAAATGGTGCCCGATTAACATTAGTACTCAATCGTGTTGCATATGATTCATACATGCTAACTAACGTGTTTTCTAAATTATTATAAGTGATATGTGAATAGAAATTTAATACGTTATTGATTTTAGAAATAATATGATTAGTACATTTTAAATCGTAACGAGTATCCATTACGCATGCTAAATCAAATATCATAGGCAAATCTTATCGATATTTTCTAAATTTTGGTTCCATTGAATATAATATATTAGCAAAATTAGATCATTTCTGTATTTATGAAAAAAAAATTGCAATGATAAAAAGATGTTAAAAAAATCTAGAACTAGTGGGTAGTATATCCCAGATAATATGTTGGTTGAATTATAAAAACTTTTCAAAAATCTTTTAACTTTAAAAGCAAATTCTCAATCATTTGTGTCAACATAGACTCATTGTCATTTCTTACATGTCTATTATTATAAGACTCGATGATTAAGTGTTCACATCATTCACATGATTTTAGTAATAAATACGTAAAGTTCCATACGCTACGTCAATGACAATTTTTTTAGCATCTTGACCGAATTGAACACATAATTCTTCAAATGTTCATTTCCTAGCTACTTGGTGAAATTTTATTATAAATTACGTGCATCCCTAATTCTATCGATTTGATCTTAATGTGTTTCATACCATCTTGAACAATTATGTTTAAAATGTCATATAACACATCTAACATGAAATAAAAATTCTTCAAATTCGGGATTAAGGTTCTTACATAATGTATCTACAATAGGTTTATTGAAACTGATATTAACAAATGTAGAAAGAATTTTGCTTTCATAACAATATTCCCTAACAACTTATATTATATCATTAAAAATAAATAAGTTAGGATTGTGAGAGTACTCTATTATCTTAAAGTAATATTTTTTATACATAACTCAAAGTAAATCTATTTAGTGTGCAGATAAAGCTATATTACCTTTTTTATTAATTCTTTCTCATAGATCTGAAATAAACAAAATAGCACCACTAAATTTATACAAACTAGATATCAATTTTTTTCTCAGTGTTAATGTTCTATGGTGTTGAAGAGTGTTTCTATTAATTCCAGCATACATTGATTGAAGATATTTTAACATATATTATGAAATGTTGGTTTGTTCACTATCCTAAGCAGCAACTCCGCCCCAACAATGGGTTTCACCATTCCAACACAAACTTCTTTCTCAGAATATATCCACATGCTTAGTGTTGATATAGAACTAGTACTACTGAATTTACCAAATGTCATTGAGTTTGACTTCCTTTAACATGATCGATCGATCACACATTTATGATAGTAGCGATTGAAGGGTAGTAACAATATCCTTTTGCCATGTCAAATGTTGTGTGCACAATATATACAAACTGCTTTGTACTATTGATTTACATATGTTGTACAACATTTTGAAACCAAATTGAAGTGATCCCAATATTTTGTGCAACTTTTTTTTTTTTACCTTTTCACTTGCCTCTATCATCGGGAATATCGAGTACATCTTTGACAACATTTACATCTTTTAACATTATCCAAATCAAATGGATGACTATCTCTCATATCCCAATCTTCCAAAATGTGAACTTCGTTGAGATCGGTAGATTTATCGTAAAAGTGAGATTGTAATATGATAGGTGATTGTCCATTAAAAAAGTTTTCGACTAATTAATTGATGAGGATCCATGTGTGTGTATGTTAAAACTTCAAAAAAAAATAAAAAATAAAGATGAAATATGTAGATTGGAGTATGAAAGAATAAAGATGAAATATGTAGAGATGAATAATTGTGGAATTTGTTGTGAAAATGGAGTGAAATATGTTAGCATTTATAGATGAAAATTTAAAAATAAATAAATAAATAATCAGTTGAAAATCCCAACGGTCACATTAAAAGTGTCTTTAGTGACCAAACGGTCACTAAGGAGTCCGCGAGTGGCTCGCGTAAAAGGGCCACGAGCTAGGCTCGCAACAGTCGTGTTGAAAGTGTCTTCAGTGACAAAACGGTCACTTTTAAAATAAAAAAAATGATTGTTTGGTGACTAAATGAGAGCCGATGAAATTGGGATCCATTCGTGCAGTTGATCGAATTTGGAATGTATAAATATGAAATAGAAGTATAGAATTATAATGTAAACATTTTTGAATTATAAGAATGAGATGAAATGAAAATATAAGAAATAAGAAATGTAATATATGAGTTAAATAGATTGACGATTGAGTAATGTGTATGAGGAATTGAATCGAGAATTTGAGAATGAGTAATTTATATGGTAATGTGTAGAAGAATGATTACATAGAATTGATGTGAAAAATGTGTTGAAAAGGGAGAGTATTTTTAGAGTTTTTGAAAAAAAAAAAAAAAATGTGACCATTTGGAACAGTTGTAAAAGTGATCAAACGGTACCTTTATTCGAGCGTGAGCTCGTGGGAAGTGTCCATGAGCCACTCGAAAGGAGCGACGAAACTCCAGCTCGACCTTAGCTCTTGCATGTCTTCAAACAAGTTCGAATAGTTCATGGGTTGAGCCTTGACGAATGGAGCGGTCGAACTTCTGGGCTCATTTTGCCACCAGCCAATACGTTTAGTTAACATGTTTGGTTGCATTTATTTATTTATTTTTTCCGTTTATCGTAAATTATGGAATCACTCTCGACATTTTTATTTTTTTTATTTGATCATGAAAAAATATTGTCATGCACGTATAGTTAAGCCCACAAAATTGAACATTCAATTCAAAATAAGGTATATTAACCAAGATATATATACTGATAAATGCAAGACAAACATGATTTCATTATTACAATACAAGCAAACGAAATTACAAAGAGGACAATTAAGAACACTAAATATTCTTAAAAGGCCTCTAAAACACTGATCACGAGTAACCTCAAATTCTGCTACAAATTACTGTAATTATTCCTCCACCAAATTAAGAAGAGAAAAAAACCTATTAAAAAGCTAAAGAAAGCCATGTGGTCAAATTTCTTTACAAACAGGAAGGTCAAGAACATGGCAAATTAACAATAATCAGCCATGGAAAAACTTGGAAAAGAACCCTCCTTCAAAATGAACCCCACAGCAAATAAGCTTCAAGAAATGGTTTGAAATGGTGGCAGTCTAAAACAGGCTTTTGATAGCCAGATAATTGGCAATACAAAGTTTAACTATGTGTTCAGCAAGGAACTTCTTCGATTTCAGATGAACATTTTGAGCGCTGCGCGTAAATTATTCGCTAAATCCTTTGCTGTCACGTTGTTTACTTCATCCATCTGCAAGAAATAATGAGGTTTTCTAACTTATTTGCCAGCGAAAATATAAGGAAAAAAGCCATAATTTATGAGATTTTAGGAAATTAATATTGCAGAAATTAAAGTACCTTTGCAATTACAGTTATATCAAGCAGAGAATCTCCAAAAGTCATTGAACTGCTACTAACAACTGATAGATGGAGCTTCTCAATTTCAGCTACTGTGTTTTCAAGAATTCCTTTCCTTTTCTGACAGTGGATTCTTATGAGGACATCTTTATCAGAAAATCTTGCTTCAATTTCTGGGAGTGGCTCATCAAAGTTTTCGTCCGAGGGAGATTTTTCATTGCCAGTGTAAATCTCATATTTCTTGACAAAAGCCACTGACTCCATGGATTTCTTCCTAGTTTGCTCCTCTAGAGTCTTCACTCGATCTTGGAGTTCTTTCACGTACTTAATTGCGTCTCCAAGAATCGTTGCCTTGTCCATCTGATCATAAAATATTGGTAAGAAAATGCATTCCCATGTTAATTAAGCACACAATAACAAGTGAATTAAACACATCGCCATGCAGTTAGTGATTAAACCCTAATCCCAAGCAAGAGTTCATTAATAAACATAATGATAGCTACTTCAACTTAATGCTGCAGATTTGCAAGCTGAATACAAAGTTTTCTCGTATATTCATCTCTTAAACCAAATAAACCCTTAAATAACCCTTTATATAGTAGGGATATTATTAGGTCGATAAGAAATCGAGTAGAAAGTGTACAGTGTTCTAATTTATTCAGTCCAACATATGAAAAAAAAAAAAAAAAATGAAAGAGACTATTGTACCTTCTTCAATCCAGGTACTAGGGCGGATAAAGCTACGAATCTCTGGGTGAGTTTTTCTCTCCTCTTTCTCTCAGCCATAACATGATCCTGTCCATGAGAATGTCTATGATCATTTGTGCTGATTCTCTTAATTCCTGGACGAGCCTCGATCATGTAATTTTTAGCTAGAGAATCAACGGAATCATTGGAGAAATTTAGAGTACTAGAAGAAGACCATGTCTCCTCTTTAGGCTTCACCATTTCTAATTGATTCGTGAAACTATAATTCATTGAATTGAGATTGTTGGAGGGATTAGCCCAAGTACTGTTTATCTTGAGCTGTTTTGGGGTTCTTTCTACCTCAGATTGAGAAAAATCTGCAGCCCTTTTGAAATTCAATATTGGTTGAGAGAAAGACTGGTAGAAATCTTCACCAAACGCAGTAGAAATCGACATAGTGCTGAGATCGTCGAACGAATTTACAGGCCACTGGTGAACAAAACCATTCTCATCCATTCCCTGTCAATGATGAATATATATCATGTTTAATTAAAAAAAACAAAGAACTGATCATTAACCGTCATGGAAAGAATAATTCGATGTAATTGCTTACCAGTTCTGCTAAGTTTCTGATGCTTGCAATCTCCATAAGCAAAATCAAGAAACCAGAAGACAAAGCTTAACTTTTTCTTAAACCTTGCAATTAAGAATACTGGCTCACATTTATAGGCTCAACAAAAATAGTTTCCTATATATGTCTCTCTCTCTCTCTCTCTCAATTATTTAGTTCTAAAGTCTTGAGTTTTTGCTGATGTGAAATTGACGTTGAGACATTTGAATCTCTCTCACAACAATAGTATGAACATGAAAAATGATAAAAAAAATCTTAGTGGTGGTTGCTTTTAAGTTGGTGTAAAGATGAGAATTAATTAAAAGTTTCCTCCGCTGTCATATTACGAATTTCAGACTTTTTGCCGTTGAAATTTGAAGATTACAAGTGGGAATTAAAATTAAATGAAGAAAGCGATTAGCTGTTAATTCGGGGGCATCCATGTCAACTACCATAATGTCCCTCAGTAAAGTCCAAATCAAGAAAATTTTCTCCAGATTTCGCGGATGCCGCTAAATCAACGTCTCGTTGACTATCTTCCATTTGATAATTTGTTTATAAACATATTTATATTTATAAGTAACACATTTTTTCAAATTATTTTTTAATTACACATGTATTTTCCTAAATCACTTTTCGATCATATATTTTATCTTAAAAAATATTACATTTTTTATTTATAAACAAAATTTTTTTACTAGACATTTTCCTTTTGTGCACATGTTGAATTGTAAGCCAACTTGAATTATTATATTATGATGAACAAAAAGTCTCTTTTATGCTAGACTAATGTTGTTTCTCCGACCAAAAATTGCAGGCGGATTATTTTAAAGTGTATGATGATTGTTTTACTTTTAATGATGTAATTAGGATAAAATCTCTCATTTAATAGAGATAAAAATATAGATTAAATTATAAGGACTAGAACTACTCATTTTAACAATATTAATATTTTAAGATGGAATATCAAGTTTCAATATTGTATCAGAGTTCATTAAGTTCAAACAAGTAATTCAATCTGATAAAGGCTAAAAAATAAACACGTGAATTTTAAGATTGATATGCTCAAACAAGCTACCATCTTGCGAGGCATGTTAAGAAATAAAATCTCACATCGAAAAAAAAATTGAAATATAGATAAATTTATAAAGGCTTTAGTTGTTTCTCTTAACAATGTTGATATTTTAAGATTGAACATCGAGTCTCAATAAATTTTCAATGTTTTTTAGGAGTTAAACCATGTTTATGTTTTAATAGTCGGTCTTCTTCATTTTCTTCTTTCTCGCTCTCATTCCCGAAATTTTCATTTTAAAATAATTTATATTTACTCTTATAGTCACTACAAGAAACTGGACGGCGGTGACGAAAATTAGCGACAATAGAAAAAATCGTCGCTAATACCCTGCCTATAATGAAGACAAAAAAGTCATCTTTAATTCACAACCATTTGGCGACGACGTGGAAACGTCGTTTCTATTACTCAGGCCTTTAGCGACGACATAGAAAAGTCAAAGTCGTCTCTAATTCTTAATCCTTTAGCGACGACATAAAAAAGTTGTCTCTAATTCCTAATCCTTTAGCGACAACATGGAAAAGTCATCTCTAATTCTCAGCCCTTTAGCGACGACTTTCTTAGTCGTCGCAATAAGAACCCTATAGTAATGACTTTTGTCGTCTCTATTCGTCTGTAATTTTTTTTTTAACAAATAATATTAAATTCAATTTCGTTATAAAATAAATAATTCAATGGGACAAATATTTATACAATTAGCTAACTAATATATATTAGTTAAAACAAAAATAAACACAAAAACTCAAATGCCTCAATGGTTGAGAAGACACAATTCAACACTTAAGTCAAGAGTTTAACTCTCCACGTTACATAATTATCATATGAATTAAATAAAATGCGTGGGTTAACAAGTCAGGTTGAGATTGGATAAGAGCGGGTCAAAGAAAATTAAAAAAAATAATTAATTTTTAGCGACGACTCTATTAACATCAAACATGGATCTAAAGCGACGATTATTAGAAACGACTTTGTAATCGCTATTGCTCAATAGAAACGACATTTGGCTTTTTTAGCGATGACTTTTGTCGTCGCTGTTGAGCCAATTTCTCATAATGAGTCTATCTTCATTCTCTACGATAATGAGATAATATGTGTATTGTTCGGGTCAGTTTGAGACCTTTTACATAAAAAGGTGCCCAAAATGACCCAAACAATAAATGCAAGGAAGAAGAGCTGGTAAAGGGTTGGGGAGTAAAGTTAGTGATAAAGGATATGAGTTGTTGGTCACGTTTGTCCAACTATGCCACAACAAAATTAGGGGTTTTGATGATGGATGAGTAAACACTAAACATGGACACGAATATTCAAAGGCAGATGAAGGGAAAATCGCGTTTTGTTTTGTGCAATTGTTAGACTCGAAAATTCTCACGTGATAAACTTGACACATTGAGTTCCCCTTTGCTAAGTGGATACAATTTTTTTTAACTCTATTTGGTAATACTGTTTGGTTTATAATATGAATTATTTATGATTTTGAGATAAAAAATAGTTGTTAAAAATTAGAGAGAGAAAGTGTGTGTGGTTAGAAAATAATTTGAAAAATTGTGTAGTGTATAAACTGATTTATAAATCAATTTATTTTAATTACCAAACATGTCCTAAAAGATAAGTTAAATGTTGAGTAGCCCATTAAAATTGGGTTGAGTAATTAGAAACCTGTTGAAAATTTAGCAGCCCTTGGTTGATTTAACCCAATATAAAAATATTCATCTTCATAATTTTTTTGTCACAGATGAGTCAGCTTCATCTATAATAAATTTATAAAATGAAGATGAGAGGAATTGGACTAAAATTGGTGTGTGACCGTGTCCTTCTAGAATGCCGACTTAAATTGATGAAAAGAGCGATCTACTAGTTTGAAAAACAAGGATGAACCTTCAAAAAATGTTGGAGAGGAATGAAGATTTGACATTTAGAATAAAAATCTATAGTAAATAATTTTTAGTTCATCATAATTGAAAATAAGTAACGATAACATTAGAGTTTTCAAAAAATATATTTGTTGAACTATTTCGTCTAAAATCCTAACAGTGAAAAGATGATGTGTTCAGTTTTTAGCTTACTACTGTATTCTTCGTCCATTTTTATTTATTTTTTATTTTTATTTTTTTTTATGGTCTAATTTTTGGATATGAGAAAAGCAAATTTTTATCTGTTTTCAAAGGTAAGAGCATAGATTATTTGTTTGATGATAGATTTCATATATAGTGTTATGATTCAACATTCTAATGTTTCACACGTTGTCGGTGGTCCATAATTCTTACACAATTATTAGGTGATAAAAATTTCCGAAAAAGTTCCCTTTACCAATACTTTTCACCTCAGCCCCCATTTGACAATTATATTATTATTATATAACTCATTTTTTTAAAAAATTAATTTTTCACCGTACATTCTCAAAATAATTTTTTTTTGCACGTAAGAAATTTCTTACTTTTTAAACACAGACTCTTTAACAATTCATTATTATAAAACTTATTTTTTAGAAAATTGTTGTCAAATAGGTTTTGATTTGCAGCTGGGATTTATTTGATTTATTCACTCTAGAATTAAAATATAGTGTGCTTGATGTGCGTGCAATTGGTACATTTTATTTGATAGAATCAGTAGCAGAGTTAATATTTTTTATTTGAAGGGGGGGCGATGATTATGCATAAATTTAGAAGCTCTTAAATTTGAGTAGGATGAAATTAAATAAGGAAAACAACGAATAAATGAAGCAGAACATATGATATGTTCTTGCAAGCTCTATAATTCAATAAAATAACATCTCCAATTATAAATTTTGAATATGAAGTATATTACATAGACACCAATTGCAATAAAGCATATAATCAAGTATTCTTCTTACTCTTTAATATTATATTAAAATTAAAATAAAATTAAAATTTGCAAGGTCATTATTGTAGATTGGGTAATAAGCACAAATGGTCCACAACCTTTAGGTTTCTTGCGAAAATGGTTCCCAACGTTTAGATTTTTACATTTATACCTTCAGAATCACAAAACGTTGCGAAAATGGTCCCTGCCGTTAGACTTCGTTAGTTTTTTCAGTTAAAAACGTGTAAATAGCACAAATGGTCCCTAACCTTTGAGTTTTTTACAATAATAGTCCCTAACATATTAAGGTCACGTTTGACATTTTTAGGGGGGTTTATTCAATTGAAATTTCGAAAGACATTTAAAGACTTTTTTTGATGGACTTTTTTTAATGGATTTCATTGAATTTTATTGACTTTTATGGTAGACTTTTAAAGACTTTCGTGGACATTTATTTAAAAGACTTTCATATACTTTCAAAGACTTTTATAGATTGATTTAAAAGACTTTCAAATACTTTTAAAAACTTTTACAGACTTTTATTTTTTAATTGAAAAACATAAACGCTAATAGATTAATTTTCGTATGATGTGAATATGAATCGTTAATAATAATTATATGTAAAGTGAATTACAAAAAAAAAAAAAAAAACAACGTGAGAAATATAAATAGTTTTAAAACAGAGAAACATTTGTGATTTAAAAAATGGGGGAAAAATAAAATTGCATTTGATATCGACATAAAAATTGTATTATGTTCATAAAAAAAATTCCTAGAGAAAATTCTTGAATCACTTTACTTATTGTTATTTGTTTTGACACAATTTATTTATTATTTTTTTATAAGATCTTATGAAATTTTAGTTAGATTTATTTTCATAAAAAAATCGAAAAAAAACGATGAAAAAAAAAGAGAGTCCAAATATAAAGAAAAAATATTTAAAATAAAAAAATACAAAAAGTTGAAGAGAAGAGAAATAATGATTTGTTTAGTCAAATGTTTAAGGTTTCTAAAAATAATATGAAAGAAGAAAAATATAGAATAAATAAAATTACAATTTAAAAAAGTTTTTTTTTTATAAAAGTCTTTCAAAATCTTGGAGGTTAATGAGAAACAAATAAAGAGATTTTGTGGTTGTACTTTATGTTTAGAAGTTAGTACATAGAGGATTTCGTATGAGTCTTTAAAAGTCATTGATAATTTGAATAATACTAGACTTTTAAAGACTTTTAAAAGTCTTTATACAATACACCATGACTTTAAAAGACATTTTACGAGTTTATTAAAATATAGATTGAATAACTCATGATTTTAATGGATTTTAAAAAGTCTAGATTGAATACCCCTAGACTTTTAAATTCCATCAAAGTCTTTAAATTTCCTTTCAAATCCTAATTAAATAAACCCCCTTTAGTTTGTAATCTCCAAACGTTTGACGTATTTAGTCCCTAACATATTAGACATCTATACGTTTGATATATTTAGTCCATAACATATTAAACCCCTATTTGAAAACAATTATTTCAAACAATATGGTTTGTAATCGTAATTTTTTGAAGAATTTGTTGTTAAAAAAAATTGATTTTATTTGTAAATTATTTTATTGATAGAATATGTGATTAAAAACGAATTTTAAAAAATAAAATTTATTCTGAATTTCTAAAATGCACAATAAAATATTTAACAAAAAGTGTCGCTTCAACCTATTGGAAAAAAAAATAAATAATGAATCCATGAAATATAAACAAACAAATACATTTGACATTATTTTAGAAATTGAATAAAAAATATGTTTTTATGAATTATATTTTCGATTTTGAGAACTGATCAATATCGATTTTCTAAATTTCATTTTTTTTTTTTCAAAACTCATTTTCTTCCACACGTTCTATTAATATTTTTATTTTATTTTATTTTATGCATAAATTAAAAAAAAATATGTTTTAAATAATGTGTTTGTAATTGTAATTTTTTAAAGAATTTGTGGTTAAAAAGTAAAAGAAAAAAATTAAAATTATTTTTAGATTATTTTATTGACAGAATGTGTGTTGAAAACGAATTTTAAAAATAAAGTCTATTCTAAATTTTTAAAGTGCACAGTAAAATATTTAACAAAAATTCACTGCATTAACATTTCAACTTATTGATAAAAAAAATAATAAATTTATGGAATATAAATAAACAAATACATTGGACATTATTTTAAGAATTGAATAACAAATATATTTTTATCAATTCTATTTTCGATTTCGATTTTCGATTTTGAGAATAGATCGATTTGAAAAGTAAGTTTGAAGAATTTTGGTTAAAACGTAATTTTTTTTAATTTATGTATAAATTAAAAAAATATATTAATAGAATGTGTGGAAGAAAGTGAGTTTTGAAAAAAAAATGAAATTTAGAAAATCGATATTGATCAGTTCTCAAAATCAAAAATAGAATTGATAAAAACATATTTTTTATTCAATTTCTAAAATAATGTCAAATGTATTTGTTTATTTATGTTCCATGGATTCATTATTTTTTTTTCCAATAGGTTGAAGCGGTGAGTTTTTGTTAAATATTTTATTGTGTATTTTGAAAATTCAGAATAAATTTTATTTTTTAAAACTCATTTTTAACCACACATTCTATCAATAAAATAATTTACAAATAAATTCAATTTTTTTAACAACAAATTCTTCAAAAAATTACAATTACAAATCATATTATTTGAAATAATTGATTTCAAATAGGGACTTAATATGTTAGGGACTAAATATGACAAACGTATAGGGGCTTAGTATGTTATGGACTAAATACGCCAAACGTTTGGAGGTTACAAACTAAAAATGACAAACGTGACATTAATATGTTAGGGACTATTATCGTAAAAAAACTCAAAGGTTAGGGGTCATTTGTGCTATTTACACGTTTTTAACGGAAAAAACTAATGAAATTTAACGGTAGGGACCATTTTCACAACCTTTGATGATTCTGAGGGTATAAATGTAAAAATCTAAACGTTGGAGACCATTTCGCAAGAAACCTAAAGGTTGTGGACCATTTGTGCTTATTACCCTTGTAGATTTATTATTGGTTCATTTTTTGTTTTAAAAAATAATAAAATATGATTGTGTAACATTTTCCATATTCTATGCAATTTTTTCCATGTCTATGTCAAGCACGATTGACATGTTTTAGCAAACAATATTTTCTCAAACTCTACCACAACCACAATAAACTGATCTATAAATCAGTTTATAAACTACACAATTTCTTAAATTACTCTTTAACCACACATTTCTCTTTCCATTTTTCAACAACTACATTTTACCTCAAAATTATAAATAAATCAGTTTATAAATCAAACAGTGTTATCAAACTAAAATTGCAATTATTAGACTTGATCTTGACATCATTCCGAATAAAGTTTAGTAACCAGAGACATATGTGTGTTGATAAAAGCATGAAGACAATAGTGGTGGAAATTACCAGATCGTATATTGAATTCTTGATCCATGTACATCAGATATATATCTATTTATAATACTTTACATCATTGAAAATCTAACAGAAAAACTGAAAATAATTAACAGCAAACCGTCGACTAACTAACTGATTTAAACTGATTCTAACTAACTTTAAATAACTTTCTTCTCTGGCTCTAGTTTGAGCTTTTCTTCTTCTCGTTTTAGCTCCATTCTTTCAATATGAGATGTGACACTCCAACACACCCCCTAGATGAACATGGATGTTAATGATGTTCATCTTGCGAAGATTGTGATGAAATGGCAGGGAGCTAAGTGGTTTTGTAAAGATGTCGGCAAGCTGTAGTCGTGATGGAATGTAGAAGAGTTTAATAACTTGTTGCTGTAATTTTTCCCTGATAAGATGACAGTCAATCTGGATGTGCTTTGTTCGCTCATGTTGTACTGGATTTGTGGCGATAGCCATGGAAGATTTTCTATCAGTATATAACAAAACTGAAGAAGTATGATTGATATGTAGATCCTGTAGAGTGTATAAAAGCCATTGAATTTCACAAGTTGTGGTTGCAAGAGCTCGATACTCCGCCTTAGCAGAAGAATGACTGATTGTCACTTGTTTCTTTAATTTTCAAGAAATCAATGAGTTTCCCAGAAGATTGCAAAACCAGTGACACTTCTTCTGGTATCCACACAACCAGCCCAATTACTGTCTGAGAAACCCTTTAAACGTAAGTCTGAGGAGGATGGAAAGAAGAGACCTTGACCTGGTGTGGCTTTTAGATATCTTAGAACCCGAATGGCAGCTTGGTGATGACTAATAGCAGGCTTTGCTAAAAACTGACTGAGTACTTGTACAGAATAGGCCTAGTTAGAGTTAAGTAGAGCAATCGACCAATGAGTCTTCTATAACCTGAGGGGTCTTGATATAGATTTGAATCATTTGCGGATAATTTGAGATTAGACTCCATAGGGAAGGCTGCAGGCTTGGCTCCAGTTAAACCAGTGTCCTCAAGTATGTCAAGTACATACTTTCTTTGGCACAGTGCAATACCGTTTTTGGATCTTGCAACTTCCAAACCAAGAAAGTATTTCAGCTTTCCCAGGTCTTTAATGGTAGATTTATCATGTAAAATGGTCTTCAAGCGATCAATCTCCAGAATACTGTTACTTGCTAGTAGGACATCGTCCACATAAACCAACAAAGCCATAAAAGAGTTGTTAGTCCTTTTAACAAACAAAGAACAATCAGATTTACCTTGTACAAAACCATAGGAAACGAGGGCAGTAGATAGCTTAGCAAACCATTTCCTAGAAGCTTGTTTGAGTCTATAAAGACTTTTCAAAAGTCTGCAAACTCTCTGTTCTCCTTGGGCAACCAAACCAGGGGTAAATCCATGTATACCTCTTCATGTAAATCTCCATGTAGAAAGGCATTATTGACATCTAATTGATGGAGATGCCAGTTCTTGATAGCAGCCACTGCAATCATCAATCTGATGGAAGTAATCTTGGCCACAGGAGAGAAAGTATCAAAAAAGTCTAGGCCTTCTTGCTGAGTATACCCTTTCGCCACCAGTTTAGCTTTATGCCTTTCCACATTCCCATCAGCTTTATATTTTACCTTGAATACCCATTTACAACCAATGGTCTTCTTATTTTTAGGAAGGGGAACAAGATCCCAAGTTTTGTTTTGCTCCAGAGAAAGAATTTC
The DNA here is from genome assembly GCA_963555705.1 of Ligustrum vulgare. Taxonomy (NCBI): domain Eukaryota; kingdom Viridiplantae; phylum Streptophyta; class Magnoliopsida; order Lamiales; family Oleaceae; genus Ligustrum; species Ligustrum vulgare. The sequence continues at coordinate 51,694,479 of OY743174.1, forward strand.
ATTTTTCATGGCAGCTTACCATTCAGGTTGTAATACCACTTTTTGTTTTCACGTGCTTCTTTGAATTATATGTAATATTTATGTTAATATTATTATAAATTTTAAATTGATAATTATTATTATCTATAATTTGAATTATTTTGCAGTGAAAGGACTTGGACGCCGTTCTCGATCAGTATGCCAATTAAAATTTTTATAAATTATTTACGTGAAATTCTATGTCTAATTATTTATTTTAATTGCTAAGTTTGCTTATTTATGTTTATATAAATTTTTAAATGGCCAAAATGCATATAAATTGAAATTGGGGTGAAGTTTGGTGGAAATTGAAGAGTAAATAGAAGACTTGGACTTACTTGTGCACGTGGAGAGAAACAAGGGACCAAATTGCAAATTTCCAAAAGTTTATATCAAAACCAAACATAATCTCTCCCTTACGCTCAATCTCGGCTCACTCTCTCACCTCTCACCCAACTGCTCTCTCCGCTTCGCTCTCAACCCCTCGGTCTCTTCCCTTCCGGCGCCAACCACTACACCGGCTACCACCACGGTAACTCCTCCCTCTCCCCGGCACGCGAAACACACGCAGACACCCTGCGACCATTGCCTCACACGCGGATCTACACACTCACGAACACCATTACATATATTGACCCGTATATATATATATATATATATATATATATATATATATATATATATAAAGGTGTGTAAATTCCACAGTGGATTTTCAGATTTCGGATATATAAATAGGTTTTGCACATTATATGAGTGAATTTCATATTTGGGTTTAATTAGATTTTTGAATTTTAGATTGTTCATTTGAGATTGGAGATATGTAATAGTATGTATGTATGTATATATTATAAAATTTCGAACTTGGTAGTTTTGGAATTTAGGTTGTTTGAGTTATGTAAATATTAGTTGAGCCGGAGTTTGAAATAAATGATAAGAATTATAAAAGGTATGTGGATTAATTTTCAGGATTTAGTTTAAATCGAATTTATGTTTAAATTTATGAATTTATATCTTAAAAATGTTTTGGAAGGAGTATTGTCTAGTTTGGACTTGTGTAAATTGATAAATAAAATTTCAAATTTTGTCTCAATCTAATATATTGCTTCGAATATGACATTATAGGTTAGACATGGCTTAAGGACATGTTTGGGTTAAATTGTGAGTCACATATAAGTCTTAACCTCGGTTAGGGGTTTTAAATGTGTTTGTGAACTCATGGTTTAAAAAGGCGAGGCAGAAGTACCCCTTGAGGCCCTCCTCACTGTGAGGCGCACAACCTACGCCTTGAGGCGTGAGGAGTTCTAAATGGATTTTTTTCTTTAAATGCTTTAGGCCGTGGCCCATCATTACAAAAAATACGTTAGACCCAATTTGATCTCTTAGTTTATCAAAAATTGAAACCAAAAAAATATTTTAAACCCAATTTGGACCATCAATACAAAAAAATATATTTTAGACTTATGCCCATTAAAAAAAAAATAAGTCTATAAACATATATAACCACTTACTTTCATTATCATCATTAAAAAATCTTTATAGACATTATTTATGCACTGATTAGTTATCAAAATTTAAAAAATAATGTGGTCACCAGTCTGTAAACTCTATTATACATGCACCTCACCTGCAGTCCTCCCATCATGTTCTCTATCCCCCTCTCTTAGTCTAAACAATGAATTTGAAGTCATGCAATCAGCAATCTAATCAAGTAATGCATGCTTGACTGTTAAACCGCTTTGCGGTGGAAATGTGAATGTTAATCTGGCTCCAAATAAGAATTTTCCACTGTTATCAAATTGACTAGAAGATACATCAAGTGAACTCACAATGGAATGAAGTAAAAGTTTTGAAATGTTAAGTGAAAGTTTGAAATGTTTGAAAGTTTTGAAAGGTTAAAGTGAATGGGGATACATATTTCAAAGTTTAAAGTATTTCATGTCATAAGCATGCATCACTTGCACGAAGTTTGCTTATTGAGTTTTAGCTCACCCCAATTCCTTCCCAATATTTCAGGTTGTGAAAGATATATGAGACGAGGAGAGCACTCTGTGACAGACTCAGGCTATACCTACCTTCAATCTTTGAAAATAAAGTTAAATTAGAATTTATTTAAGTTTCTCATTAATTATTCTTTAATTCATTTATTATTGTTAATTGTTTGGTTGAAATTAGCTTTGAATAAGTATGAGTGTAGTATTAGAGGTTAAATTACCTCTTATTTCATTTGCTAAAGTCTATTTAATTGGAATTATATTGTTGAGGAGTTTAGAACTTATTGAAATGGTTTTGATGATGTTTGGGATTGAATGAGTTGAGATGTGTAGGTTTTGATGTCCCTCTACAGGTTGGCTATGTCCAATTTATAGAGGAGGCTATGCCAAAATTTTTGTAAAATTTTATAATAGAAAATGAAAATGTTGATGTTTTAAATGATTTCTTTTCTGCATTTAAGTAAAGAAAATTTAACACGCCTAGGTTTAAGATTTTGAACTTGGGGTGTTACACAAGTATTCTGGAAGCTTGTGTGTATGTTCTAGGTTCCACTGAGTGTGTAATAGAAGATAAGAAAGCTTTATGAGATGTGGACAACCTACTTGTAGAAAGAAAATGATCAAGAGAATAGAGATTACCTTTTGTAGAATAGCAATCAGTTTAAGTAGACATTTCAGCTGCATCTTGAGATGAAGAAACATTACCACAATGATTGTTTTGTAAGTAAGATGGTGTTTGTTTAAGTCTGGTTGATTTTATGAGCTGCAGATTTTCTGATTCAATGGAATTAGATGTTGAATCAGACGCTTGGTCAATTGAAGCAAATATTGAATTAGAAGTTGGATCAATATTGAGTGAGGAAGGGAACATTGGTGACTCTGGCTCATTGAGAGGTTCAGAAGGAGGTTGAAAAGAGGGAGTGGAATTGTCATGAGAAGGCTCAGATTCTTCATTGGATGATGATCTGATATGAGTTGACTCTAAGAAATTTTGTGAAATAGGAAACATGAAAGAGTGGGCTGTAGTATTTTGTGGCAGTATGTGAAAGGGAAAGGTAGTTTCATGGAATGTAACATTTCTAGAAATGATGATTTTGTTGGTGTTTAAATTCATGAGTTTATAGCGCTTAGTATTGGAGGGATATCCCAAGAATATGCACTTTGTGGCTCTTGAATCGAATTTTTTTCTGTGGCTGGTTAAAGGTAGAGGCAAAACAAAGGCAGCCAAAAACCTTTAAATGGGAAAGATTTGGAAGTTTGTTGAAAAGTTTTTCAAAGGGTGTTTTGTTGTGGAGTAGTGGAGTAGGAAGTCTATTGATTATGTGTGCTGCAGTAAGGACACAATCACTCCAAAAGGTTAATGGAAGATTTGCTTGAAACATTAAAGCTCTAGTCGTGCCTAGCAAATGTTGATGTTTTCTCTCCACAATACCATTTTGTTGGGGAGTTTCTACACAGCTTTTTTGATGTAGGATGCCATTTTTATGGTAGAACTTAGGAAGTGAAAATTCTGGTCCATTATCAGACCGTATGGTTTTTACAGAGGATGAGAAGTGATTGGCCACCATTTTGCAGAATAGTTTGATTAGGGATTGCACTTCAGACTTAGCTTTAATCATGTATACCCAAGTACATCTTGTGAAGTCATCAACTATAGATAAGAAGTACTTAAAACCAAAATAAGAAGCTGTGTTGAAAGGGCCCCATATGTCACAATGGATTAAATCAAAGCTTTTATTAGAATCATGTTTGGATACTGGGAATGAAAGTCTCTTTTGCTTTGCTAAAGGACATATATCGCAGACATTTTTACAATCAACAGAAATATCAGAATTTATTTCTTTAAGGGAATGTAATCTAAAATTGGATACATGTCCCAATCTACAATGCCATATATCCAATGGCTTTTGTCTAGAAAATAGAACTAAAGGAACAGAATATGACTGAGGTGATTGATTGATTTTTGGTGAAGCTTGAGTAAAGTGGTAAAGTCCTTCTTTCTCAAGAGCAATCCCAATCGTCTTCTTCATTGACCGGTCCTGTAAAAGACAATGAGAAGCATTAAAAGTGAGAGAGAGGTTAGATTGTTTGGTGAGTTTTGAAACAGATAGGAAGTTAAAAGAAAAGTGGGGAACACACAAAACATTATGTAAGAACAGAGAATCTGAGAGGCATGCTATCCCAATGTGAGTGGCTGGAACTGTAGTTCCATTAGGGATATTTATAGATGCATTAGTTGGCTTAGGTGTAGTGTGATATAAGTGTGGTGAACATATCATATGATCAATTGCACCTGTGTCAAGAATCCAAGATGGATTGGATTTTAGTTTAGAAGTAGCAGAGTTACAGGAAAATAAAGTTGGTGTTGGTTGCACTTTACCAGAGAATCCAGAACACTGAGATGTAGTGACAAGTTTAACAGCTGGTTGAGTATTACTTTGGTTGGAAGAAACGGGCTGTGAGGAGTTTGCAAGTGCCATGATTTTGTGAAATTCCTCTGGAGTAAAATAAAGTCTTTGTTGCTCATTCCCAGCACGATTAAAGACTTCTGGAGTTGTAATGGCAGCATGAGTAGAAGCCATACTTCTCTTTCCTCTAGGTCCAGTCAGCCAAGAGGATATCCATGAAGTTGAAAACACTTCTCAGCCGTGTGGCCATTATAGCCACAATAAGTACATTTCTTTGATTTATCCCTGAAATATTTTGACTGATGACTCTGTTGACTAGCTTGCTTTGCCATCAAAGCATGAGTTTCATTATGTTCAACAATAGAATTAGTGAGTTGCCTCTGACTTTTTCTTGAAGTAATAGAGAGAATTCTTTGGACATGTTTGGTAAAGGAACCATCAGCAGCAGTTGGCTTCTAATGGATGCATATGAATCATTTAACCCAACTAGAAATTTAAGTATATAATCGGATTGTTGTCTATGTTGTAGAAAAGTAAAAAGCTCACAAGTGCACATTGCCATTTTACTACAGTTACATGATGGAAATGGTCTGTAGCTGATGTACTCATCCCAAAGTGTTTTGAAAATGCTGAAATACTCAGTTACTGAGAGACTTCCTTGACTGATGCATCCCAAAGATTTCTCAAGATGGAAGACTCTTAGCCCATCACTTCTTAGATATCTAGTCTTAAGTTCATTCCAAAATTCAGTTGCTGATATCACGAATAATAAGCTATTTCGTATTTCTTTCGAAATAAAGTTCATTAACCAAGAAAGAACCATATTATTTGCTCTTAACCATGCTGTGTATTTAACAATCTGATCAACAGGAGGAGCTACAATTGTACCATCTATGAATTTTACCTTGTTCTTGACTGTTAATGGAATAATTATCGACCAGCTCCATGCGATATAATTCTCTCCATTGAAGATTTCTGATACTAGCAGGGCTCTTGGATTATCGCTTGCGTGAAAGTAGTAAGGGATGGATGAGTCATTCGAAGGATTGGAGAGATTTGATCCTGCAGGGTTACTAGGAGGAGGATCAATGGGGGAAGGATTATTCATTTTCGTTCACGAAAATGCAGAGGATTCAAGAGCAGTCGATGCAAAAATCTAGAGCAAAATTTTTGCAAAGCAGGTGTTCAAGTTACGAAAGCTTCAGAGCTCTGATACCATGTTGATAAAAGCATGAAGACAATAGTTTTGGAAATTATCAGATCGTATATTGAATTCTTGATCCATGTACATCAGATATATATCTATTTATAATACTTTACACCAGTGAAAATCTAATAAAAAAACTGAAAATAATTAACAGCAAACCGTCTGACTAACTAACTGACTTTAACTGATTCTAACTAACTTTAACTTTCTTCTCAAGCTCTAGTTTGAGCTTTTCTTCTTCTCGTTTCAGCTCCATTCTTTCAATATGAGAAGTGACACTCAAACACCCAATCACTTCTCATCCTCTGTAAAAACCATATGGTCTGATAATGGACCAGAATTTTCACTTCCTAAGTTCTACCATAAACATGGTATCAGAGATCTGAAGCTTCCACAACTTGAACACCTGCTTTGCAAAAATTCCGCTCTAGAATTCTGCATCGACTGCCCTTGAATCCTCTACATTTTCTTGAACGAAAATGAGTTCTGATAATCCTTCCCCCATTGATCCTCCTCCTAGTAACCCTGCAGATCAAATCTCTCCAATCCTTCGGATGACTCATCCAGCCCTTACTACCTTCACCCAAGCGATAATCCAGGAGACCTGCTAGTATCAGAAATCTTTAATGGAGAGAATTATGTCTCATGGAGCCGGTCGATAATCATTGCACTAACAGTCAAGAACAAGGTAAAATTCATAGATGGTACAATTGTAACTCCTCCTGTTGATTAGATTGTTAAATACACAGCATGGATAAGAGCCAATAATCTGGTTCTTTCTTGGTTAATGAACTCTATTTCGAAAGAAATACGAAATAGCTTATTATTCGTGATATTAGCAGTTGAATTTTGGAATGACCTTAAGACTAGATATCTAAGAATTCAATATACGATCTAGTAATTTCCACCACTATTGTCTTCATGCTATTATCAACATCGTTCCGAATAAACTTTAGTCACCAGGTCATTGATCAAATTGGTGGATCAATACTTCAAACGAGATATTAGCACAAACTCTCCTCAACTTTGTCTATTTTGTGAAATGCCTTTCATTTTAGTGTAAAATCCCCCTAAATCATCTGAACATTGCAAAAACCCATGACATACACCTGTTATTTTTGCACCCCTTCAGTAAACCACATGTTTTGTCACAATTTTCAAAACATTTTTTAACCGCACATTTTTTGTCTTTGCTTTTCAATCGCTCATTTTATACCTTAAAAACATAAATAAATCAATTTATAAATCACAATCTTTTACCAAAAAGAGGCTTTACTATTAAAAGGGATTTTGAAGACCAAAATGAATTAAAGTACCAAGGGCATTTTTATCTCATCATTTCCACACTCGAAATTATCATAAAAGAAAATTTCTTTAGGGATTTTCATTTTGGGATACGATGGTGGAAGAAATTTGATGCTAATTTATACAAAGAAATTTGAGTTGTTTCTTCTTTGCAATACTGTGGCTGGATATGATTTCAGAGAGAAAAATTGCATGTTTTTCGTTTCATTTTCTCATTTCAAAGTAATGAGATTGACTTTTCTAAAGCTTAACGATGGTAACCAACTAAGATTGAGCACGAGCTTCATTAAGAGGACCAAATTATTGCAAATGGATTTTTTTTTTTTTTTTAATTTTATTAATTTTTTGAATAAATTTTAATTTTAGTTAGAGATAGTTGTAAAATGGATTTATGCACATAATATTTTTCTTCTAACTATTGCTTCATTTTAGCTGTTGGGTGCTTTTATAAGGTTTTTAAGGCATATATTATGATTCATTTGTCCCGAGAGTATATTTGATGCGATCTCTTTAATAATCTGGTTTTGCTGATGGTCTGAAATTGGTATTTGTATTTGTATTGAAGGAGAAATGTTCACATGCTTGCATTGCATGTAAATCAACTCTGGAATTGGTAAGCTTTTAGGAATACAACCTTGGATTTGATAAACTTGCAGAATGCAAAGGTGAACTTTGCGCAAATCAATCATAGATCAGAACAAAACATCAACATCAGCTGCAAAAGAAATTGTTGTGTATTTATATACTACAATTGTATGGATCGAACAAGTAATATAATGGACAAAGAGTTCGTGTATCGTACACATGAGAATTGAGATAATTATTATTCTAGCTTATCAACCTTAATCGAAATGAGAAAAATCAAGGTAATATTGTGAATTAAATTCTAAATTAACCAGAAAAAAAATCAAATAAAGCAAACAATTTTGGAAGGAATGTTTTTATTTTATAAATGAGAGAATCCTGCCAAGATCTAAAATCAACATTTTATTCCATATTATATATCTTAATTTAATGCTTAACAACAATTTATGGATAATGAAGATCAATATTCTTAAATCATTTAAAACCCTCGTTTAAACGGTGAATTAAAACATATCTCAGATCTGACCTGCCTATATTTTTATAACGAGTACGAACAAAAAGGAAAACAGTAAAGATTTATGAATACTTAGCCTCTTTTTTATCTCAAAAAAAATTATTACTTTCCTTGAAAGTCATTTTCAGTCATACATTTTTATAGAACACACCATTTCATACTTTTCAACCTTTTTTAAATCATACATGTTACAAAAAAATCTTATTTTCCTCCAAAATATCTAAACCGAACAGGCTCTTCAAGATCACATAAAACATAGTGGTATATTTTTATCTCATATCAGACTTTATGACAATTAAAATATGTCTAGCGAATTTCTAGACTTTTGAACTTATAAACACATCATAAATATCATATGATAATTGGTCAAATAATTGTAGAAATATGAAGAATATAATTAATTGTTGAAAAACCATAAATTGTACTCAATAAAACGAAAAAAAAAAATTGCAAATTAAAAGCTTCATCATGATCCTAACACGAATTAAACTAGCTTAAATACATAATTGAGAATAAAACAAGATTATATATAATTCATCATCCGGATGTAGGAATTAATCTTCTTGAATGAGAACTCTTGGATCTTGAACTTGAACTTGAATATTGAATTGAGCCTCCTTCTTCTCTCTAGGGTTTTATCACTCAATAATTATTTATAAAAATATGCCTCCTTTTTTGTCCATGTATTCTCTTATATATGGTGAAATTAGGTCAAACCACGTCCAAATTGGGTTCCCAGACTATCCTAATCAAATAAAGAATGTTGCATTTGCCTAGTTTCTACGTAACTGTCAGTATTTTATCATATTCTTCTATTTTGTTATCAGATTGAGGTGATTCAAAGTGCATTGAAAAGATAAACTCGAGGGCTACAATTACTCATGATGTACAATTTTTCCAATTCGGACTTTTATTATCCCAATAATAGGTCTCAAAGACCGACTAAAGATCTTGAACATAACTTATGAGGTTTCGTTTTCGCCCTAAGTCCTTTTTCAAGTGTAACTTTAATTATTTGGCATCCAATGTCATTCAATTGATCTCATATGATCGTCAATCATATCTTGTAGTCAAAATCAATTAATGAATATATACAATTTGGTCATCAAGCATTGGATTTCTTCTGTTTCAGCTGCTTTCTTTCATTTCTTCCAATTTACTTCCAAACTAGTCCAAAACTGAAATAAAAAGAGATTGCACTAAATAAAGTGTAAAATAGACAAAACAACAAAGCAAAATCTTAGTTTGAGAGCCCAAATAAATTAATAAAATGTACTTATCAAACACCCCAAAACAAAAATATTTGTTCGTTCTCGAACAAAATAAAATTAAATTATGACTTTGAAATAATGCTCAGCAAAAAAAAAAATGATTCAATTATTAACTTTCCTACTTTGTACCTCAAGTTCGAATAAAAAATATACTTTTAGAAAAGAATCTCAAACAGCACAATAAAATTATTTTTACTTATCTGATGCTCAATTTTTTTTTATTTTATTTTTTTTTGGGTGTGAATAGCCAGTGCCAAGGACATACTCATATAAAAATATACATAACCTAGTGTGGATCATAATGTGCAAACCCGAATCCCAAGTGGTCAAATAATAATTTATTTCGTTTTCTTTCTCTTGCATCTCGTATGTATGATCATTTCTTATACTTTTCTCTCAAATCTCAATATTCCTTCTACTTATGTGATTTCTAAATATCAGTAAGTTGTATTTTTCCCAAACAAGGCAGTTAGAATAAGATACAAGTCTGCATAAATAATTCGATGGTAATCAGTTCCCAATTTCACACCACCGATCTCCAAAGTTCTAGCCTCAAGTTTATACCAAGCACTTTATTATATACATATATTTTGTCCTCGTCTTTTGTTCAATACTTTTCTCATCAACCTTTCTGAGTGACCCCTGTAACAAGTTTTGAGTTGATGACTTCCAAGTCAGATGACTTCAAGGCACCAGGTTCTGAGAAACCTCAAAGACTTCATTACCCAAGTCATCAATGCTACGAAGAAAAGTAAACGATGTTATTGTGTCTTATGTGTAAGTCATCTCTTCATTAAGCTTTTTAAGTGATTCCCTTTAGCGAGTTTTGGATTGATAACTCCCAACTTAGATAAATTTAGGGGTAACATGTTTTAAAAACTCATAAAAGCTTAATTGCTCGAGTCACTAAGGTCATAAAGAGAAGAATAAGAATATTATTATGTAACTAGTATTGACTTACACTCATCGACTTGAACTTGTTCGACCGAAGGTATAATTCAGGAACTTTAGACTCTCAAACGTTTATGCCTACCTATACTAATCCTTCCACTCCCAAACTATTCTCGAGCAATTTGGTTGCTACTTCAAGGTCAGGATCTATAGACTTAGGGTTAGGAATCATATGGTCAATCCTAGGTCGAATTATGTAATTAAAATTCCCCACTTATGCAAAGTATATTCTTACGCAAGTAATAATGCCCTACGAATGCCCCTCAAAATTTTATGCCTACATATACCAATCTTTCAACCTCCAAGTTGTTCTCGAGCAGTTTGATTTCTACTTTTAAGGTCAGGATCTATAGACTTAGAGTTAAAAATCATATAGTCAATACTAGGTCAGATTATGTAATTAAAATGTCCCGCATATGCAAAGTATATTCCTACACAAGTAATAATTTGATCTTGATTATGTGTGTAGTTTCATAAAGTCTAAAATGGATAAACAGTTCAATAAAAACTCGAGTTTAAATATTGTCCAGCATTGCTACCTAAAGCAAAAATTTAATCTAAATTACATCATAGGAAGTAAGCAAATCAAAAAAATTGATTTTTTTTTATATGTATATATACTTCCCCCCCTCCCCCCCAAAAAAAAAAAAATCAATTGAATGCATATTTCTCGCTTGGACTTGATCTCACAATTTTTACGTAGAATAATGTGGTATGTCCTTATGAATTCGTTCAGACCTGTATATATAATGTATGATATAATCCTTGTCCAAGTAGAAGAGGTTGAATCAAAATCGTGTTTGAAAAGACGAAAAAAAAGAGTCCGCTGAGGAAATAGCCAAGCAATCACATTAGATTAATGGGTGCGATCGCTTGGTTTTGAAACATTGGGTTCTGCTGTTCTTCTGGGTGACCAGGCGATTGCTTAGCTTTGAGGTCGGCGATCTCTTGGTTGAATTGAATTATTTCCCCTTTTTATTCTTTTTTGGAAATTGCACTTTAGTCTTTTTCTTGCACATGATTCCTTCCACTTTTGTTGAGTTCAATTCAGTCATTTGTCTCTTGACTTGTATAATTTAACCCTTGAACTTTTGAATTTCTTCAATTAAGCTCTGACTTGATTTTTTATTTTCCTTTCCTATCAAAGGCTCTTGAATTAATCCTTATTTATCTTGATTGATCAATTCTCTCAACTTTTATGATAATTCCTAAATAAACACAAATAACATAAATTAAGTAGAATTTATTCTAAAAAGACAATTTAATCTCCTAATTTTGGTACATGAATAAGTGTATAAAACGCACTTAGGGTGTTTGATTGCTATGGTGGAAATGAGTGGAAAAAAACTGGAAATTATTTTTGTGGAATATCAATTGGAAGTGTTTGATTTGTTTAATTTTCTATGTGAAAAAGTGGGAAATTTTCCAAGTTTTGTCATTTGATCGACATTATTTTCCATGACAAATAAAATAAAATTTAGCTTTTTTAATTTTTTTTTTTTAACTTTTTTAACATGTTTGTACTTGATAATAATAATGTTATTTTTTGGAACGAAAATAAATCAATTAATAATAACAAAATTGATCAAACTTGACAAAAAGGTATCTTTTGCTTACCAAGAAAATATAAAAAACATTTTCTACCCATTCAAGACAAATATGGCACGTGAATCAAAACCAAGAAAATATTTTGGGTACATCAAACACACCCTTATAAGAAACCGTCAAAACACCAATGCTCCATCCAAACTAGCGAACCATTATATTTCACCATAGAACAGAAATCAACATCAACGCAAGAGGCATTAACGAATAGCAGTTATAAATAGGAAAAAACTCAACATATCAACATCTAAGAGCCTAGTGTAGGAGTTTTTTTTTTTAAGAAATTTTGAGTTTTTTGGAGGATGTATGATTGAAAAGTGATGGCTCTCACTATTGTTTCTAGATCCGGTCCAGGCATCGACCCGATCGAAAGACAGGGTCAAGGGGCAGAAGGTCAACTCGGGGATTAATTAATATTAAAAAATAAAAAATATATAAACCCAGGTCAAACCCGGGTCCAGGTCGTCCAGGTTTCTCGAGTCAACCAGGTCGTTGACCAGGTTTGACCCAACTGGGTTGTTAACGTGACCCGACCCGATTTTTGGGGCAGGTCGGGGGTGTCGGTCAATCCGACAGGGCCGGGTTTGACAACATCGAGTCTCACAGAATGACACGACCGCCCTGAATCACCCTAATGGACTCGAGATAAGGTCTGCGTCGATGATAGATGCCAGCTAAACGGCGGACCACCACCAAGGCTGACTCTGATACTACCAATCATGTGCTAAATAATGAAAAATAATTTTATTTCAAAACGAATGTGGGCTCAAATTGAATTTAAATGCTTTCAGTGAAACAGTAACCTACACATGTTATACGAATGTGGCTCCAAAATCAACAGGCTCTTCAGGCTTTAGGAACTCAATTGTCACCTATTAAGAAAATTGTGGGAAAAATAATGAGTTGATAGCTCAGTGAATGGAGGATTTCGAAAATAATCATAATTCCTCATTTATACATTTTTATCGAAAATCACGTTTACATCTCATGATAAATTCATATAATAACATCATATCTTGTCACATCACATCATCAATGGTTTATTATCAGTAGAGTCTGTAATCTCTAGGTATGGTCATACCCTAACAAATCAACCAAAAATGTACCCTCTGATTAACATCTATAATCTGGTCATACATGCGTAGAATGTCTCTCGGGCTAGTCTCAAAGACCTCTGGTAATTAATTCTAGAACACGGCTAAGACCCCTCAATGAACTATATCATACACGGTCGACCGCCTCAGGGTAATAACATAACCAGTCAAGACCCCTCAATGCAGTATAGAACACGGTCAAAGTCCCTCAGTGAACTAGAAGAAATATATAATCATGGGTACTTTTTTAGTCAATTTCAATATCACGCGTCTCGCATTTCTTTTAACATATAATCATTTCAAAAATTTTCTAAAATCACAAATCTCATATTCTCGTAATATTTCACAACAATCACGTAATTGGACAAATAAATCACATAGTCACGTTTAACGTAATTATTTAAGCAATTATCAATATGTGAAAATAATTAGATTTTTCCACTCACAGAACTATGTATCGAATTTGAACAAATTGATTGGTTGCCCTGATGTCCATGTTGCCTCCTGAAATAATAATAAACTTATTCGAGTAAATGCCTAATTTAGTTCAATTAAAATTTAATAATTAACATGGTATGATAACCATTTCACTTCCCCTGCTAATGTACTTCCATTTACTAATTAATAGTCACCTACTGTTGCACACAAATCCATCTGTCAATGTATATAATTATTACCATTTTTGTTCCAATTTTACAATAAAGTGACCAGAAACATTTCTTTCCTCTTCCAATTCGGTTGGCTGAATCAAGAGTCCAACACTTTTTCACTTTACCTAAACGTACATACTGAATCTTCAATTCTCCATTTACCAATTCCTCTATATAGAAATCTATTTACAAAACCATTGTAAAAACAATAGTTCTCTGGCCAAGATTTCTAGATAACATATTGCATACAATAGCTCAAAAATAACTTCAAAAATGGAGAAATTTGACCTTAATCCTTAAATTAAATGTTTTAACATCATATAAACCAAATAGAATCAAAGATTGAAGCTATAATTTACAAACCCACTTCACTTCCATTTCTCATTTATCTCAACTTCAACCTTAAACAAAATGATATAAATTATTCCTTAATAACTTGCTTGCTTACCTCAAAATCTAGTTGGCCATAAAAGTCGAATCCTCGTTTTCTCTTCTTCATTTTTTTTTTTTTTTCCTTTTCTTTCTTTCTTCTCTTGTTTTCGTTTCTGGCTACATCACGTACAAAGAATTGATAAAGCTATCGGGAGATTTGTTTGAATAGCTCTTTCAAATGTGGTGTTTTTCAAAATGCCCTTCTTTTGTTAAATGTCTTTATTACCCTTAATGAATTGTATTATTTTATTTGCAAGATGTATCCTTGAATTAGTTAGGTTGATTTAATTCAATACCTTCTATTATATTCATATTCTTTAATCTTTTAAGTTCTTCTAAAAATACTCTATATTGTAATAATTTCTCGAAAGATTTAGGATGTTCTTTCTTTGTTATATATCCTAATGCTATTCCATCTAAAACTTCATCTTCTATATCTTCATAATCTTCTATAATTTTATGAACCGTATTTATATTTTTTGCTGTTTCAACAGAATTAAATTCTATTCTATTTAAGATAGCATAGTCAATATCTTCGTATATTTCTTTTAATTTAGATTGTCCAACAGAATGTATATTTTTAGATTTTCCAGCAATAGCTAATAAAAATGAAATTTCTTTATTATCTAAATATAGTTTATGATCACAGTTATTAGAGGTTGATGCTTGTGAAGTATCCATAGATTATAGGGTTGGTAAATTATTATACAAAATTCTCTGGTATAAGTCCATTCTTTGATCTAGGAAAATACAATAATCTGCAATATATTGTTCGTATTTTTCTAAGAGTTTATTATATTCTTCAGAAGATATGTTTTCATTTTCCATTTGATGTTTAATATCTTCCATTTTATCTTTCAATTTTTCTAAAAGGTTATCTAATCCTTCTATTGTATATTCTGGCATTATGTTTGGACTGTATTTGTCATTATTTTATTTTCTAAATCTATTTTAATCTTTAATATGTCAGAATAATCTATAATGTATTGATCATGATTTTCTGAAAGTATATAATATTGTTCAGATAATTCATCCATATCTATTAAATGAGATATAATGTTATCTATTTTTTCCATTATTTTTTCTAACAAATTGTCTAATCCTTCAATAGTATATCCAGGCATTATAAACACAGAGATAAATAATTTATAAAGTTTCAAGTAATTTTTCAGATTCTATGAGTGTTTGAGAATTGATAATATCTATGTCAGTCATGATATCTATACTTGGTTCAAATGGTATATTATATTTTGAAATATTTTTCTTCCTCTTTTCTAATTTATCAATTATATCTTGAATATCATGTATCATTATAGATCTTACAGTTCCTCTAGCAAAGTTTTCTATTAAATTTTCTTTAAATTTTTTTAATATTTCTTGTGATGCGTAGAGTTGTTCTTTGTATCCGATTTTATCAATTTCAATTTCATTTTCATATTCAATTCTTTTTTTACTTTTAAGATACTTTTGAACTTTATATGGACCTCTTTTAGTTCTGGATTTTTTCATGATATAATTATTGTTATTCATGATATTAAGATTTTCAAAAACTGGTAAAGAAAGATTCATCTCTTCCATCACTGTCATAATCTATTACAGGATCATAATCATTATCACTACTAAACACATATCCTAAATATAATTCATCATTTATTTCAGTGTTATCACTATCAAGCCAAAAATAAATAATCGATTTTGTAATTTCTAATCCTAATACTCTTTTTAAAGTTGGAAAGATAGTTAACAAACATGGCATATAGACATGATATAACTTTTTTATTTCATTATTTGGTCAAGTAAACTGTTTATGCATGAATAAAGGTTCAATTATACTATGATATTCATCATTATAAGGACTGTTTTGATAATTAAATTTAACAATTCTGGATTCTGTCATTTTAAAAACTCTTCTTCCTCCTAATTCCGTAAAGATAGATATATTAAGAATACTAACCTCTTTTCCTGTTCTCAGTACCTTTGTATTTTCCTTCTATTGTTAGTGACCTTCAGGCTTATAGGTTTCTGCTCCACACCCTCCAATGGCTTCCTGCCTTCACGGGTTATTAGCTAAACCTGGATGCCTTCACTGTATAACTCTTTAGATGGAAAATAATTTAGGACAGAGTGTAGGGAGTTTTCTTAATAATATATCTTCTTTTTGGAAATAGGATTTAGAAGACCAGAATTTAGAAACTCATCATAATATGATAAGTAAATTGAGATTTTATTGATAATATGAAGATTGACAAAGGATTGGTATGAAAATTTTTTGAAAGACAGAAGATTTTTGGCTTTCTCACAAACTGAGTGCTCAAGAGAGTTCTGCCTTTTCTCTAATCAGAAGACTCTTATTTATACAACTTCACGAGGTATTACTATACAACCTCTTACATTATTGCTTATGTAATGGATACAATAATTTGAATTTTACAAGGACACACCTGTCCATCTATTCTTTATTACAAGGATACAGCTGTCCCTTTATTTCTTCACATGGGTACATTATAGGGACACCTATCCCTCTATTTTCAGTCTTCTTATAGCCCTTACATTGTGCTGTCTTGTTCCATTAAATCAGGTTTATCAATTGGCTTCCATTTGTCCATCACTTCTGTTGGTATGTAAAGCAGACTTATCAAATGGCTTCCACCTGTCCATCAGTTTCTTTGGCATGTGGGGCAATTCCTAGCTATGCACGCCTCTTGCAAAGTGGCAAACTTCAATGGATTTGATGAGTATCAAATTTATTGATGTATTCTTGCAAGATTGTTGACTTTTCTTTTTCTCTATTAGTGAGTAAGGTCCATCCATTGTACTGGCATATGCATTTGAATTTTTTCTCATATAGGTTTTTGGCAATGTTGTAGAGAACTTTAATTACCAACACCCTTCGGGATCTAAACCATGATCTTGTAATGTTTGGTACTGGCTTGGTATTTTTTCCAACTTCAATTTGAAAATTTCGAGCAACATACCCAATCGTGATAATATGCTTAGCAGGATAATATATTCTTCCATCAATTTCAGGACTGATCGAATAAAATTTTAAATATATGGATCTTCCTTGAGCAAACTTTGAAATTTCTCCTTTTAGTAAATCATCAAATTTTTCTATTTCTTTCAGATCTTTTCCTGGATAGATAAGATCCAAGAATCCATAATCAGCTGCCATTTTTGTCATGACGGGATCTCCTCCCTGAGTAACGATCAATCGTGGCTATACATGGTCTCCAGACGAAATGTAATAGCAATCACATTCTTGAAGTTCATATATAACTTCAACAGTGGTTTTATATTCGTTTTGTTTTGGTAAAAAAGGGGAATCATCTTCTTCTTCAGGACGAATTCTGACTACCCTTGTATGTTCATATTTGGCATTGATTGTGATTTTTCGAGGACTGGCTTCATTTATAACAACTTTTTTGGGACTTGGTTCATCTCTTTTAATTATTGGTCCACCACAGCTTCCAGAAGATGTACCTGTTTGTATTTTTGGTATAACCTGTTTGGTATCAGCCTGTTTGGTAATCAACGATTCAAACTGAGATTCAATCTCAATTATGTTATCGCTCAATTCTTTAGTATAATTGTGATGAAATGTTGAGATTTCCATCAATTGCTTGAAACTTCCTTGGAGAGTTTCTGCAAGTAGTTCAATTCCAAGCTTTATATCTTCAGCTTCCTCCATGAGGAAGTTCATTCGCTTTTTAGCATCTATTAGGGATCTTTTGATATTATCCATCTGCAAATTCAATATTCCTGCTTAAAAAGTCCGCAAGATAATTATTAACACCTTTAATATAAACTATATCAAAATTATAAAATGCCAAATAGGCTTGCCATCTATGGAGCCTTCTATATTGAGGTTCTGATGGTAATTTATTTTTTACTAAACCTGCAACTTGAGAATTATCAGTTTCAACAATGAATTTCTTAGATAATAAAAATAATGAAAACTTCTTTATTCCTCTGATAATTGCTAACAGTTCTTTCTCATGAGTAGTATAATTTATTTCTGCTTGATTAAACGTTCCACTTGAGTATCTACAAATTTCATTAAGATCTGTTTTTAATATTGCTGCCCAATATTTATTCGAGGCATCAGTATTAACTATCAGATTATCTTTCTCATCTGGTAATCTTAATTTTGGTAAATTTTTACATTCTTCTTTTAGTGATTTGACAATTTCTGTATGTTCATCACTCCATCCTTTGGTATTTGTTTTCCTGAGTAAAATTTGAATTTTATGTCTCTTTTTTGATAGATTTTCAATAAATCCTTCTGCATAATTTAAACATCCTAAAATTTTTTGTATTTGTTCTTTTGATTCTAATTTGTTTGGAAAACTTTCTATCTTCTTAGATATATGAGTTGGTAATTTTATCCCCCTTTTATCTATTGATAATCCAAGAAAATCAATTTCTTGTTTTTCTATTATAGCTTTATTTTTTGAAAGAACAATTCCTTCTTTTTTGCATTCATTTATAAACTTAATTAAATGGTTTCTATGTTCTTCTCTATTATTAGAACATATTAATATATCATCGACATAGACGATTAAGAATTCATTAAATTTTCTAAATATGTTATCCATTCTTCTTTGATATATTTGTGGTGCATTTTTTAAACCAAATGGCATAACCATCCATTCATACTTACCTTGGGGTGTACTAAATGATGTATATTGAATACTATCTTCTTCCATTTTTACTTGCCAAAATCCTGATTTGCAATCAAATTTAGAATAATATTGCTTTCCTTTTGCAAGATTTATCAGTACCTCTTTATTTGGTAAAAAGTATCCATCAAATTTAGTATATTTGTTTAATTCTTTATAATTTATCACCATTCTAGCTTTACCTCTTTTTTGTTCAGAATGTTTCATGACCATAAAAGCTGGACTACTATGGGGTCCATTACTGGGTCTGATTAATTTTTAGTTAAGTAATTCTTTTATCTGAGTTTTAAACTCTTGTGTATCTTGTATGGTATACATCATTGATCTAACTCTTATAATAACATTTTCTGTTAATTCTATTTTAGCTTTTGGATGATGTGGTTTCCAAAATAATAATGGATTTTCTCCACAATTTTTTTCTAGTTGATCAATGACTTTTTCCATATTTGTTTGTATGTTTGTTTTTAAGGCTTTTTTATACATTATTCTTTTATTTTTTATTTCATTTTGTATAATTGGTTTTTTCTCCCATTTATCACCACGCTGTGTTGGCTGAACTCTGTAAGGTCGAAATTCTCTTGGTATTTTTAGTAAATGTGCACAAGGTGTTTGTAACATTATCATGTAATTATTTTGTTTATAATATTGAAATTGTTGTATAAAGTCATTTCCTAGTAATATATCACATTCTAATGTGTTATAATTATATACTTTATTTACAACTATTTGTTTACTCCCTAGTATTATATCAATTTTATCAGCACTATTAATTATATGAGTACTTTCTCCTGTTACTCCTGTAATTTTTATCTTTCCATTAGTATTCCATGATTTTATTAAGAAACTTTTGAATATTGTTATATCACTTCCCGTGTCAATTAATGCACAGGTTGTTATATTTGTTTCAACAATTGTAACTTGTTATAAACGGCTAATGGGAAACTTATTTGGTTATTCATTTATTCAGCTTTTCTACATAATATAGTTTGACCATTATGAGTTATATATAATCCTTCACGTTTTATACTATAATCTTCTAGTCCATCTAGAAAGCTCATTCCTAATAATATATGAGGATTTACCATACTACTATCTACATGACATGGTACTAGGAGATTTATTCCTCCTATTTTTATTGGTACTTTTACTTCAAGTTCAGTCATATGTACTTGTCCATCAAAATTTATATATCTGTATGGATCAGTTCTATGAGATATTAGTCATTTATTTCTATTTGAAGCTATATGACATTCACTAGCTCCTGTGTCAATTAATATATTTGATCATTTTATATGTTCTATTCCATTAAAATATTCACCTTCTATTTTCATATTTCCAGCATTTCTATTAAGTTTTATTTCTTTTATATTACTAGTTTCTCCTAATTGTTTTCTATTAGGTAAACTTGCTGATCTCCTAATTAATCTGCCATCTTCAAATGTTATGTTATTATTAGGGTATTCTTCTTCTCGTAATTCTATGATTTCTGGTTTTATTTTTTGTTATAGTAAGTTCATAGTTTCTTGGAACTAAACTTATTTGTTTATCTGGTTCTACAGCTTTACCAAAATCTTTACATTCTTTATGAATTTCAATATATGGTTTTTTGGAATAAATGTTTCCATAATTAGAATTAGTAAATGTGTATAATGCCCTGTATTCTATAGTCATAATTTTATCTCCTGGTTCCATTATATCATCTTTATGTAATTTGAAATGTAATCCTAAAACTTCATTAAAATTTCTATCTTTTAATGATATACAATATTTTGGGTAACATGTAAATATTAGTTTCTTATATGCTAGATTTCCTTCTACTGTTCCTAAATGACTGTCTTTTAAATTTATAATTCTTCCATCATGTAAACTTACAGTCAAAGGCGAATCTAATCCTTCTCTAAATAGGGATTTAAACATTATTTGGATAACTGCTAAGTAAACATATTGAGTCTTTTCACTTTGTTTTCTATTAATCTTTGTTAATAATTCTGCAACTGTATTTTTTGTTAAAAGATTTAATTTGTGTGTTCCTTGAGTGGTTCTAACATCTATTGCTCTTTCAATTTTATGATATTCATTTATTGCTACTTTTTCTCTTTTCCATATTCTGTCTAATATTTCTCATTTTCCTATTTTCAAATCTAAAGATAATTTTTGTATTTTTCTGAACTTATTATTATCAAAAGTTACTTTTAATCCATAACCTTCTATTCCTTCATATTCTTGCTTATCTATGTTCTTATTTGTTTCTATTTCTTCTATTTCTTTATTCTGATTCTGATCCATTGCTTTCTGAATCTGTTTCGCTTATATAGACTTCTTGATCATAGTGTTCTTCAATATCTAATATTTCACTTAGTTCACTTTCTATTTCTAGATATTCATTTTGTAATATTTTAACTTTCTTTTTGTTACAATCAGGGCTTATATGTCCCATTTCTCCACAATTCCAACATTTGCATTGGCTTTTATCTTTCTTATAAGTTTTATTTTTCTGTTTTTTATTTGGATTATATCTTCTTTTGTAATATCTCCTCTTAGGTTTTATATATCTTTTTCTGAAGTTTCTGAATTTTTTAAATTTTCTTTTATTATTATATTTTCTTCTTTCAGGGTTACATCCCTATTTGGTAGGTTTTTCCATATCTTCACAACATATTCTAGTTAATTTTCCTGATTTCTTTAATAATTGTCTTTGTTGACATATATATGCTAATCTTTCAAATAAGAATTTTATCCTTGATCCTAATGTTCTAGGTGTTCCAGGGTTATCTCTAATAAATTTTTCAAATTCTATTTTAAAGTATATTCCCCATGAACCTGGTAATTTATTGTAATACATATCTCTATATACTTCTTGGTTTTTCATTACTATAGAATTGGACATAATAGTATTCTTTAAATTCACAAGTATATTCTTTAATTTTACACATATCACATATTGTTAAATTTATTAATCTTACTCTTGCATTATCTTTTTCTCTTATTGATTCTGCTTCAGAATTACTTATCCAATTTTCTCCTAAAAATTCATCCGCAATATAATCTACTAATTTTTCTATTCCCTTTCTATCTGATTTTATTAGTTCTGTCTATATATTTCTTCTTATTAATGCTTTTGTATCACTACTTATTCATTCCCACCAATTTCTAACATGTCCTTCAAAAGAGGCTATTAAAAAATTTATCATTCTATCAGTATTTTCCCATGTATCATCTTTATTGTATAAAAAGAATAGTATCATTGAATCTGCCCAAGTTAATAAGGCTTTTTTAGTATCTATTTTACAATCAAGATTCAATTTTGTTCCTCCATGATTAATAGGTTTATCATAATTATTATTTGGTTCAAATCTATCTTTATATTTATTCCCTCTAGGTGGTTGTCTATCTCTGACTATATCATAATATTGCCGGTGTGGTTTACTATATAAGGGTGCATAACTTTCATCTGGATCTGGTAATTCTTGTTTTGAAGTTCCTATTGGAGCAGGGTTAGGTGCTCCTCCAGTATTCATTAAAACTTGGTATTCATTAAAATCTTCTATACTTAATTGGTCAAAATTTTCTAAAAGCAAGTCTAACTCTTCATTCATTTTTTGTCTTGTTCTTCTTCAATTTTTTCTTCAGCTTTTAATTTTCCTAAAGTTTTTTCTATAAATTTTTGTAATTCTAATTCTTCCTCTAATATTTTTGATAATATGTTTCTTCTAAATTCATCATCCATACTTCCTGCTTCTATTATAATTTTTTCTTGTTCGAAATGCTTCTTTCATATTCTAAGTATTTCTTTTTCTATGAGTTTTTTGTCTATTTTCTTATCTTTGCTTTTATTATTTTCTTTGAATTCTCTAATCTCTAGTTTTAGTATATTTATATCATTTCTTACTTCTTTTAATTCATTTTTTACTTCTTGTACATCACTTATTAATATTTTTAAATCTTCAATATATTCACTTATCGACATTTTATACTCTTGGTTTTTGAGTTTTTTGTACCTTAAATAGTCTGTCATACATATCATCTATTTTTATTTCTAACTTTTTGATTCTTTCTTCTATTGATATGATTTTTTCATTTTCATTCTTTCTTATTTTTTCATTTAACCTATCTATTTTTTCTATAATTATTCCAATTTTATCTTGATTAATTAATTCTCCTGATTTTCTTTGGAATTCTTTTAAAATTTCTTCATCTATATTTTTAGCATCTCCTATCATTTTTTTTAATTCTTTAAATTGTATTGTTAGTTTATTTTGAATATTTTGTAATTTTTCTTTAATATTCATGTCCTGTATATTTAATTGTTGTAATTCTTCGATAGCTAATTTATCTTGTAAATTTATGTTTTTATATATTTGCCATAAAAATGCACTTATCCAATTTAATTGCATGTTAAGAAATCCATCAGACTCTCCCCATTAGCTTAATGGTTGAAACATAGTTGTATTAGCTCCTTTTATTTGATAAGATCCAACTAGAAGTCTTATATTTTCTATTATTTGTTTTTCAAATTTTATTTCTGAAAATTCTGTCATTAATTTCTTCATTTAATATGTTCGATTTCTAAAATAAGTTCTGTTTCATATTTTGCTTCTTTATAATTCATTATTTGATATTCACAATATTCTTCTATTGATCCAATCATTGATTTTCTATGATATATTCTATAATATTTTAGATAGTCTTCCAATGTGTTTGTTTTATCATATTTTTCTTTTCTAGTTTTTTCTTTATCTTCTAAAATCGTTTGAATTTTTGGTAATTGTTTTAAAATTCTATCAAAATATTCTCTCTTTCTCCAATAATCTTAATCTTAATTTTTCTTGCCGTTTTATATTTCTTTCTTCTCTTATTTGGTCCATTAAATTTCTTCTTTGTTCTACTATTAAATCTAATTTTTCATTTGTTTCTATGTCTAGATATCTAATTAATTGAGGATCTGCTCTATGATAATCCATTTCTATAATCTTTATATAACTTTTCTAGTATATCTTTGTGGATTAAATCTAATATTTCGTTTATGATAAAATCTTCTTTTATTATATCGAAATTTATTAGATCATATATTTCTCTTCTTATATCTTTGTCTAAATCTTTTAAAGTTCTCAAGATTTCTATTTTATAATTATCGGGTAGTATTAATGTATGCATTATAAATCTTGATGTATATATTATATATTTATTTTTAATTTTTGTCATATAATATTTATCTTTTAGATTTGCCATATGGCTCTGATACCAAAGTGAGGGTGCTACTATGAGCGAACAAAAATCAAATAAAATCATAAACAAAATTAATAAAATTTCAAGGACTACGTTGTAACTTTTCTAAATCTTAATGGGTTTAGTTGAAATATGATATATAAGGATATTTGTGGTATTTTATAGTAATTAAGGCTATTTTTAAAAGATATAAAATTGTTAGGATATTTTCAAAAATTGGTAAAATTTTTAGGGTATTTTCATGTATTTCCTCTAAAGCTATCACTTATCCTCTTATTTTAATGGATAACTATAGGGTAATTATAACTTAGGCCTCAAACTTCCATACAATAAAATATTGAGTCATTGACTTCCAATGATTGTAAACTAAATATTTAAATTTTTATTTTCTATTATCTCAACCCTCAAACTTTTGTAATTTCAACTTTAGTCCTAATAAAATCATTTATTCAACTTAGTCCTTATTTGACTCGACGAATTGAATATTTGACTTTGACTAAATAATTTCTTGACTTTTGACTAGTGCAAAAACGGGTTATCACACAGAAATATGTGATTGGGCCTTGTTCTCTTTGCTGTTTTGAGGTCGTTTTCTGTTTTTATTTTTTGAAAACAACAAAAATGTATTCTCTTTACCATTTTCAAAAACGCATTTTGGAAAACAAAAAAAAAATTGTACACAAAACGTCCAAAACCTCATTTTGGGCGTTTTAAGTGTATTTCAACAAAAAATGTTCAAAAAGCGAAAAACGAGTTTTGAGAATTTTTTTTTTAAGAATTATCCTAGCTTGGAACTAAGCTTAATTTCATTTTTATTTTTATTTTTTAATTTTTTTTTTTAATTTTTTTTTTTTAGAATTATCCTAACTTGGAACCTAAGCCTAAAATAAAGTTTTATTGAATTCAATATCAACATTACAAAAAATAAATAAATAAATAAGTTGGAATTCTTGTTATATTTAAAAAAAATGTCTTGATAAATGAACTCTGGTGGTTTTAAAGAACTTGCATTTTCTGGATTTTAATAGAACCAGAGCTTCCTCAAATTTCAAACCAGACCAAGCTGTATTAATATAGACTTTTATGCTCACATTAGTGTGTTGCATATAACCATGTTTTCAGTGTATTGTGAAAGGAAATTTGAGTTTGAGTTAATAGTATTCTACAAGCAAATTAATTAAAAATAGTTTAAGTAGTATTCTGCAAAATTTCAAACAGAACGTATTTTCTGATTTTTCATTTTCAAAAGCAGTTTTCAGAAATAACAAACTAAGCGCGTTTTCAACAAATTTGAAAACAAAAATAAAAATAGGAAATATAAAACATTTTTGAAAATGAAAATACAAAATAAAATACAAACAGAACGCCACCTAAATTTGAGGAAAACTTTGAAAACTTTACCCTTTCCAAACATGCTCTAAGTTCTTTTACAAACTCACTTCAAACATCAACTTATTTATCTAAATATCGATTTGAAGACTTTAATATTCAACTTAAAATATCGATTTGAAGACTTTAATATTCAACTTAATTATGTAAAAAATTTCAGTACAGTAGCGTGCAGAGACTTCTTTTGCGTACAAAAATATGAAAATTTTGTAATATTTTGGGTTTTTTTGTGTGTAGATTATTAGGTTTATATGTAGAATATGTAGATTTCTCTTTCGGTTTATCTTTTAGACAAACACGATCTTGAGTAAATACGTGGAGAAGATGACTTAGATGAGGCCAAAATGCCATGGATGTTTTTGTTAGTTTTGGCCTTCAAAATTCCTTTCAACGGAGAAATTAATAGATGTGGAGGACATGAGGTTTTCGGTAACGTTTGGATGATTTCAGGGAGGTGTTTTGCACCAAATGAAAGTCGTGGATATTCCAAAAATCATGCAAAGATTGGGGGTAAAAACAAGCCTTGAGGGTACGTACTGTGCCAATTAACCCTTGGAAATCATGTGTTTAATAAAAGATTTTTTTTTATAAACAAAGAATATGATATTTTCGATGTAATATATGTGGCTGATAAGTAATTTGGAAAAATGTGTGATTAAAAAGTGTTATTAAAAATAGTTGGCGAATATGTTTTTAAAACATAGGAAAGAAATTTAAGTTTATGTGCAAAATATTTAATTGTGAAAAAAGTGATTGAAAATGAGTTTTAAAAAATATTAAGGTTGCACTATGTTTGTATTTTATTTTTAGTTTTTATTTTTGAAAACATTTTCTATTTTTTGTTTGTAATTTATGTTTTCAAATTTACTAAAAACGCGTTCTCTTTGTCGTTTCTGAAATTTGTTTTTGAAAATAAAAAAATAAAAAAAATGTTCTATTTAAAAAATTTCAGAATACTAAAATATTCGACTCTGCCCTTAAATTCAACTGAGGGCTCGTTTGAAAAAAAAAATTAAATTAAAAGATGCTTTTAAAATAAACTACCTTTGAAAATTTTTGAATTTTTTTTAAAATATATTATTTTACTTTATGAGTGGAGTTTTAAAGAGAGCTTACTTAAGATAATTTACTCAACAACCTCTTCTATGTGAAGCATAAATAAAAGCAAAAATCTTATCATAATGACCCCTTAATCCATTTTCTCACAGTGATGTATCATGACTAAATTAATCTACCATTTTAAAGTAAATTAAATAGTTAAATTATCAAAGAATAATATAATTTATTATTAATATATAGTAGGGTCAAGTAAAAAAAAAAAGATGCACAAGAATTGTGTGGCTAAAATTGAACATAATGTAATATTACGAATACATCTTTTGTTAAAAATAAAACACACCAATAGTAGGCGACACTCCGCGGGTTAGCTATCTCAAATTTCAGGCCCAATGCCCAAGTTCGGATCTTTTTGGTTTCCATTAATTAAAAAGTTTTGAATTGTGTATGTGAAGAAAAAAATAGAGAAAGCATAATATATGTAAGGTTAAGAAAGGTGGTAGTGAGTTCTTGAAAAGATTGGGATGTAAGTTAGTTTATATGGTGTATTACATGTGAGATTGAGGAGATTGGAAATGTATATCAACCAAGCTAGAATATTGGTCCAAAACTGTGAGTGGAAATCTTCCTTCTTTACTCTTTAGAAAAAAAATTATTTATGTTATTTTCTATGAAATTTTTGGTGTTAATGAAAATGATGTTTTCTATGATTTCCATAAAAGTTATGGCTTATCTAAGTTATCTTTGAAAAGTTTTATATGATTTGAATGATATTTCATGATTTTGAGATAACGTGAAAGTTATGAAAAATGATGTGAAATGTGAATTATTATTTATGATTTTAATGCAAAATTTCGTCAAGTGGTATTCGATGTTGATAAGTATATGTCTCCTACGGGAGAAGGGGCATATGGTTCAAGCTGTTTAGTTTAAGTATGTTGTCTTGGCGAAGTGGCCTAAGGCTCAATCTGTTTAATTAATCAGTCTTGGAGAAGGGGCCACAAGGTACCAGTGGTTCAAGCTGACACATTGCACGCATGTGGATCGATGATACAATAAGATTGATGAGATCATGATATGATAACTTTAGTAAATCTTGCATTATTACCACATGATGATGTCTTCTTGCTTTATTTCTAAAAAGTGAATTTTGGAATTATGATAATTGATGATTTTTTTTTTATTTCTTACGTAAACAATTTTGACGAACATAGTTTGTTAACAGAATTTCCATTAACTGTGCTTATTAGCTCACCTATTTTTCCAAATGATTTTCTTTCAGGTGACAACTGAAGTTGAGCAACTCCAAGTACACCTAGCCTGTCGCGTCAAGTTTAGAAAAAGGAAAAGATTGACATGATCACTTAGTGCCTGTTTGTTAACATAAAAAATTTTGCATTTTGGCTAAATTTCAATGTTGTGGACCCTACCCTTGTATATTTTATTGCAACATCTCAGAAACATTATTGCGTATATACACTCCCAAAGGTAAAAAGAAATGGACTTCCTAAAATACCCTCTTGTACAACATTAACCAGATTGTCATATTTGGGGCATTTCCGTCACCTCATTTAATGTACTATAGCAGGAATTCAATTGTCTGACCCAACCTTTGAAAAGTGCAATATTTTAATGTAAATGTATTGTTGGGTCCCACGTGAAGCTCAAATTTTGTTGGTTTTACAAACATTTGCCAGTACCAAAAAACCTCTATATGTTACTATTTCGAACACTTTTATCTTTTGAAAACTTTGAAGGTCTTATGAATTGCAATTATTTCATGGGTCATGTAATATGGTTTTGAGTATTACCATGTGTTGTTTTATACAGGTGTGTAAGATGTGTTTTCATAAACTGATTTTACCAATACTAGATTGTGTGTGAAATTATCTATATGTTGAGAACTGTGATTAAAACATTTTTTTTTTTTTTGAAAAAACAAGATGGTATGTTTTTAATATTTAAGGTAATTATTGTCAAAATAATTTTCAGAAAATAAAGATTTTACAAGCCTTGATGATTGGTTTTCATTTTTAGTTAAAATCTATCATCGGCCTACCAATTTTGTGGAAACAGGATTCGAACTAGTGTCCTTCCACAATTGCGACGTCCCAACCAATTGATCTAGAAGCATTTTTGATAAGATTCGCGTGTTCCACATTTTTATGATTTTCGGCCTTTTAAACTAAAAAAAGCCAAAAACGAGTTTTTCAGCATTTTCATTTTCTTCACAATTTTTTGTTTCATTTTCCAAAATCTATTTTCGAAAATGAAGAAGAGAACACGTTTTCGCTATTTCAAACAATGAAAGGGTGGTTATATTGTCATCACAAAACTTATTTTCTACACCACAATTTTAAACATTATTTTTATTAATAAAGATAAAGATAATAAAATTACATAAATAATGATGCGAACCCCTTTGGTGTGTTGACCGAAAATTCCCACAACAATTTAACACAAAACCCAAGAAAGCTAAAGTGGTAAATAAAGGGATAAACATCTTAACACAAGTTTAAATCTAACCCAAAATTCAAGAATTAAACTAACCCTAACCCAATGGGTATCAACCAAACAAATTTCAAGGTGGCGGAAAATAAACAACAACACAAAAATAACAATACTCAAGCAAAGTTGATTAAATTCCAATAATATAACAAGAACAAAGGAGGTTTTTATCCTTACCTCAAATGAGTCTTTCAAGACCAAGCTCTCAAGAACACTTCATATGAACAACCAAGTTATCTTTACAAATGAAAAGAAAAGAGTTTATAATGTACAAAACTGGGCAAAAGGTGCAAATTTCGAAAATTGCAACAAAAACCTCGTTTTTTGTGAAACGGAGTGTTTCGATCGACCAACCCTCAGCCGAACGCGACTGAGGCTGCCTTCAAAAATCCTCTGCAGAGTTTCGGTCGACCGGTATGATTTTCGGTCGATCGAAATTGGTTGAGTCCAATTTCTTCTTCTTTTTGGCTCCAACTTGATTCTCGGCTTGTTTTCTTGACTTATTCACATTATTTAGCCTCGAATCTTGAACCTCTTCGACGTCGGGTCTCGTCATGGGTCCACGGGCACGCCCATCGAGGTTTGACTTTCTCGGTTCTCATCATCCCCTCCCTCTTGAAAAGGATTCGACCTCGAATCTTGCTTGAATGCACTGTCGTGAAACTCTTGAACTTTGATCTTGCAACATTGTGGATCAAAGATTCGTGCAATGAAGTTGGACCTTCGTGATTTTCACCATCTCCTCCATCTCGAAGGAGATTCGACCACGAATCGACACCTACAATAAAAATAGAAAATTCAGACACAATAAATGTAACTGAAATTTCATACTCACCGTGCAAAAATCAATTTGTAGGCGTTGCCAAAAGTTTGAGTTGTACCAACACCGCAGAGTAGCAATTTAGATTTTATTTGATCGGGGGGTCGCTCCTTCCACGAATGGGAACATATCCGGCCTCCCGGATCAAATGGAATATGCTTCATACCATGGTTAGCATTGGAAATACATTGTATACCAATTCCTCCTTCAAATGGAAGCCCGAGCCTCCTACAAAGGGACTTAACCAAAGGTGCATTCTCGTGCTCACCTAAACTAACTCTTTCTTCAATAAACATATGCATAAAGTTCAACAGAGTTAATAGGATAAAGTCACAAACAACTTTAAGTGGAGAAAACTTGCTAATATGATGAGCAATTAAGTTACAAGCAAATTTAATAACCACAAAATTAGCACCAACTTCGTGCAAATGCACGACTTCCCGAAAGAAAAGATTAGCTATGTAGATGACCTTGTTGGTTTCACGGCATGCAATCAAATGCGAAATTTTAATACTCCTACCAACAATCACAATAATAGCATCATTTTCTTTCTTTGTTCCAAGTAAACCCATTATGAAATTTATAGGATTAGTAATCCAATGTTTACTCATGATGGGCAAATATGTATGGAATTCTTGGGGCAAAAACTTGAGTTTAGCCATTTTGCAAGTTAGGCATTTATGACAAGTGCAAACATGTTCAACACCAATCTTCAAGTTAGACCAATAAAATTGATCACATAATACCCCTAAAACCCCGTTGATTTTAAATCGCCCCATCAAACAACTATCATGTGCCTCTCCCATTAGCAATACACATATGACACTTTTAAAAACAAACAAACTAATTTCCAAAGACAAATAATCATCATGTTCATAGAATCTAGCAAAATCTAGTCTACCACATGATTCATAGAAGTTAAACAATTTTGGATTTTTAGCATGCATGCTCTTAACATGTTCAAGACAAGATGAGTTGGTTAAGGAGGTTAGAAGGAAAATCATTTCCATGCCAAAATGTTTGGTTAGATATCCCTTATAGACTTCTCAAACTAGCAATTCTCCTATAAGACAAGTAGGTGCATTGAGCTTGTTTTCACAAAATAGGAAGTCATGCTTGTTTTCGCAAAACAGGAAGCCACCATGCACATGAAGGTTATCAAGTATAACATTTTCACACTCCAACAAAATATTTGCTAAGCTTCCATCGATGTCATACAATCCTCTAATGTATTCAAAATATAATAACCTTGCATTTAAAGAATTGTTAGGAGCATACCTCCTTGATGTGACGTCGGTTATTTCATTTTGTTTACCTCGGTTGTACTTGTCGTTGTAGAAAAATGTTTTCAAGAATTTCTTCCATAAGGCATGCTTTTGGAGTTCTTTGTTGCTTTGATAAGTTGGCCTCACAATTTCCTGCAACAAAGACATAACCAAACTAAGGAGGGGAGTGTTAGAGTATTCAAGAGTAAAGAACATTTTGGGGTAATCTTTGCTCTCAATTTTCTTGGTGACACTCTTCACACCCTCTCCTTTCTCTGAGGTAGGAACCTCAACCCTCGACTTTTTTCTTACCTCTCCTTTTTCTGGAGTCATGGCTCCAACCCTCATCGCCTCTCCTTTTTCTAGGAACGTGGCCCCAACTCTCTTACTTTCATTTTTGTTTTCTTTCTTCTTCTTCATTTTCTTTTTCTTTCTTTTTCTCATTTTCTTCCTCAAATTCCTTCTTGAACTTCATTTGGTCTTTGCATACTTCTTCCGGGCTCAAAGATAGGATCACAACCTTTTTTTCATCCATATGGAAGCTACACCGGTTCTTCCTCTTGTCATGTGTCACACTCCTATCACTTTGCCAAGGTCGCCCCAAAATTATGTGTAGTGTGCATGGGAACTACATCACATATCACTTGGTCACAATAAGATCCAATGTTGAAGGCAAGAAGAACTTGTTCACTCACTCTCACTCCCCCATCATCACCCAACATTTGCAATACATAGGGATTATGATGCTTCTTAACCAGTAACCCCAATTTCTCCACCCTACTAGCACTCACCAAATTCGTGTCACTCTCACCATCTATAATGAGACTATATGCCCTATCCCATGCTTCTCCCTCTCATTATCATGGGCCAAAAATTTTGGTAGCCTAGCATTCATCTCCTTCACTACTTCTCTACTTCCACTATCGTCCCTCCCATGGAATGATGAAGTCTTCATTTGCTCAATATTAACCTTCTCATTCATCACATCTCCACTCCTATCTACCCATTCTCTTCTTATTCTACCCATTCTCCAATCTTCTTCCACTTCTCCACTTCTACCCATTCCATGGAGTGATGAATTTTGCATTCTCGCACTATCAATATTTTTATCAACTCCATTTCTCCTACCTTCTAACAACTCTCTTCTTTTCCTATTCAAACTCCCATTTTGTTCACTATCCCTTTCATTACTCCAAACATCCATTCTAATTTTCCTATTCAAACTCCCATTTTGTTTTCTAACTTCATCCCTATACACAATGTCCCCAAAAATTTTCCTCACCCTTCTTCTACTACACATCATTTCTTCACCTCCCCTAGTAGATGTACTCTCCCCTCTTGTTCCTGAATTTTCTAACTCACCCCCAATCTTATCCATTTGTCTAGCCATGGTGGTTGAAAGATTTTGTAACATACTTCAAGTCTTGAGTTTGAGTATTGGACTTTGACATGGTGTGCAAGTGTGCAAGTGTGAAAGTGTTCTCACAAGAATATTTTTCACTCGTGTTTCACTCAAATTTGGCTTTTACCCTCTATTGAGCTCACAACTCTTGCATTTTTCCACTCAAAATCTCATTTCTCAAGTTCTCCAAGGAAGGTAATCAACTAAACCACAAAATATAATTCTTGTGGAGTTAAAGAAATTACAAACAAAGAAGAAGGAATTTAAAACAAGTAGACACAAATAGCAAGTAGAATTTATGTGCTTGCGATACTCAAAAGGAACAATATTAATATGGGATAAGATGCTAGGATCACAATTTCAACAATGGGATTGAATAACCACAAGTATTAGACAAGGCATAGATGTAGAGCAAATAAGCACTAGAGTGTAATTTTCAATGAAGCAGTTTATCAAATACTTTGTACTCAATTTTTGAATGACCTTGAATGTGTATAATGTGGATATATGAATAAATCCCCAACAACCCAAATGTGGTAAGGAATGAATGATCAACAATTTTCCAATGTATGGAGCAAGTGATATATGGAATAAGATGTTGATAACACAATCTCAATGATTGGAATTGGATAGCCCCAAGTAATTAGCAATATATGGGCATTGAATAACAAAGCATTAATAGAGTATTTTTCATTGGGACAATTGATCAAACACTTTGAGTACACAATTGGAAAGTGTAGATTTTGTAGTGAATGAATAATGGAATTCCCCCAACAAACTCACAATCAATATACCCAATACATGGAATCAACAATTCACATGGGCATATAAATTTCCCTCAATTTTTTTTCAATTTTAGTTTTTTTTTTTTTAACAACAAAAAAGTAAAAATAGGTTTACCAAATTAGAGTCAAGCTCTGATACCAAATGATGTGAACCCCTTCGGTATGTTGACCGAAAATTCCCACAACAATTTAATACAAAACTCAAGAAAACTAAAGTGGTAAATAAAGGGATAAACACATTAACCCAAGTATATATCTAACCCAAAATTCAAGGATTAAACTAACAATAACCCAATGGGTATCAACCAAACAAATTTCAAGGTGGCGGAAAATAAACAACAATACAAGAATAACAATACTCAAGCAAAGTTGATTAAATTCCAATAAGATAACAAGAACAAATGAGGTTTTTATCCTTACCTCAAAGGGGTCTTTCAAGACCAAGCTCTCAAGAACACTTCATATGAACAACCAAGTTATCTTTACAAATGAAAAGAAAAGAGTTTATAATGTACAAAATTGGGCAAAATGTGCAAATTTCGAAAATTGCAACAAAATCCCGTTTTTGTGGAAATTGCAACAAAAACCCCATTTTTGTGATACGGAGTGTTTCGGTCGACCGACACGGTCGATCGAACCATTTTCGGTCGATCACATGGTCGATCGAAATGGGACTTTCGGTCGACCAACCCTCAGCCGAACGCAACTGAGGCTGCCTTCAAAAATCCTCTGCAGAGTTTCGGTCGACCGGAATTGGCTGAGTCCAATTTCTTTTTATTTTTGGCTCCAACTTGATTCTCGGCTTGTTTTCTTGACTTATTCACATTATTTAGCCTCAAATCTTGAACCTCTTCGACGTCGTGTCTCGTCATGGGTCTTACGGACACGCGCATCGATGTTTAACTTTCTCGGTTCTCATCAAATAACCATTTTATTTTTCACTCATTAATTTTTTTTTAATGTACACTACAATCTCTTCCAATTCCCCATTGTCTTCTTCATCTTTCATTTTCCTCTGTGAATCTGCTTCATCGTCGTGTTCTGCTGCACGGCTACACCAAAGAAAATAAGACTGTGCCATCAACATTACATTAAAACCATGACAGGAAGTCACCAAAGTTGACCTTATCTTTGTCATCAACATTACATAGAAGGACGTGCACAGCCCATTCCGCTTTTGACCCCTTCAGACTATTCCATTTGAAATTTTCTAAATGACACCTTTCTCTTTAATCTCCAAGACTCTTCGTGGTTGTTTGATTAGAGAAATTCAATTTTTATGCCAACCCTTTTGAGATGCATGAGCAATGTCCCAGAAAACCTTGTTTATTTATGGCTGACCAAAGCCCAAGAATCTGAACCAGAGAGTGATGTTAACCAATTTACGCCAAAAGTACAAGAAGAATGAGTCTATAACGATGGTGACTGCCTATGATTATCCCTCGGGGGTGCATATGGATACTGTGGGGATTGATTTTTGCTTATTGGGTGGATAAACAATGGTGGTAAGGGTTGAGTAGAGTTATTTGGGAATTTGGTGTACATATCTTTTATCTTTTTTTTTTTTTTTTTGTTTCATAATTAAATAAGAGGTATATTTGTATGTGTTGTGGTATATTTATTAAAACTATATTTTAATAATTGTGATGTAGTAAATAAGTTTTGTAGAGGTAATATATTTACCCAAAATGAAAACAGAAAACGACTAGAACAATAGGTCAGGGACCAATAGTGCAAATGACCAGAACAAAATAAAATCTTTATCTTTATATCTTTATCTATATAATATATAAAAGCTGGGCACTTCCTAAAAGCAATTATTGGTTATTTGCCCGCCTATTTTTCATTTCTATAATAGTAAGTTCTCATAAAATTAAACAATGTTAATGCAAAGTAGAATAGTGTTAATGCAAAATGGATGTATGTCAAATGTGAATGCACAATCTGGAAATGTGAACGTATTTATCGCATTATATATATCTGTCTGTGTGCGCGCGTGTGCGTGTGCGCCTTAATTATATTAATGTATACTAGTTTTATCACCCGTGCGATGCACGGATTTCTATCTATCATAATAATTTTAATAAGTGTTTGAAAAATCTTAATACTTATACATAATTAACAAAAATACAAAATGCATAAAAAATAATATTGTATTACAATAACTATTAAAATTTTACAAACAATATAACTAATCCAAATTATAATAACTTCTTTGAATTGTAAAAGCAAATTTATATATTCAAATAATAAATGACGGTTATTTGCCTATCTTATTTAACTTCTTTTTTTTTCAATTTTCATTCAAAAAACCAATCACAAATACAAAATGCATAAAAATAATACTATATTACAATAACTATTAAAATTTTACAAACAATATAAATAATTCAAATTTTAATACCTTCGTTGAATAGTAAAAGTCAATTTATAAATTTAAATAATATAGGATCGTTATGTTGCCCTATCCTATTTTTTTTTTTTTTCAATTTCATTAAAAAAATCAATCACAATAATAACATATATGATATATAATTCTGAAGATATAATTTGTAATATCAAGATAACAAATGATAATAATAAAAATATAATTTAAATATTGATACCTATATATGTTGACTGAAATCATTCAATATTAACTTTAATAATAAAAAAAGCATAGTAACTATAATCAAAATATACAAATATCGGCATAAATTCAAAAAGATTCTATACTTTTTATCCACACGTTTATGCATTGGTAACAAAAAGTTGATATCAACAAATTAATGATTCTTGTAATATGCAAGTTGAAAAACATACTCATTTAATGGACAAATTATGAAGTAAAATTCCAATGATTTTATTTATTTATTTTCTAAATATATATAATGCAATTTTTTTCATTTCTGACGTAATATATTTATATAGAATATATTTATTTCAACTCTTACTTGAATAAATATAATTTTTCACAAAAATATAGTCACCATTAAAAAATAGTTAATAATAAAAAAATAAATTTCAGAAAAATATAATTTATAATATTTAGGATAATAAAAAAATTAATTTTTAATAATTAAAACATAATATTAACACTGATAGGTACATATATGATTTTTTTCAAATATAATCGAACACGTAAGAGTGATTGCCTCAGACTCTTGTCTATGGTCATGGAATACGATGCAATCAAGGGAAATTTTTAATGATAATGCCAAAAAAAAAAAAAAAAAATTTGAAAAATTGAAAATTTTAGTTAATTTGATTTCTAAAATAATATATTTTAACATTTGATTACATTTATTTTAAGAATTTTTCAATACAGCAATTTTTTGTCAAAATTGAAGAAATGCTTAAATTCTATTTAATTTATGTATTGGTAACAAAAAGTTAATATCAATAAATTAATGATTCTTCTAATATGTTCGTTGAAGAACATGATACTCATTTAATTGATATATTAGGAAGTAAAACTTTCATATTTTTATTTATTTATTTTCAAAATATATTAATCCAATATTACCTGTATGTGCGCACTAATTTAGCCTCTGTTTGGAAAATCATTTAAAAACATATAAAATAAAACCTTTTATGTTTGATCTTTGAGACTATTTTACGGAAAATATATTTGATCACATATATTCTCAAAAAAATTATTATTACAAACCAAAAAACATGTTTTATATCTCCACTATTTTTTTACAATTATATCTCCACTTTTAACAACACATTTTAATTAGAATCATATTTGTTTAATAAAATGTCAATAATTAAATAATAATTTTTGTTGACCACAAAATCCGGTTGGACCTTGGACCAACACATCTCAGCTCCTCCATCTTGAACACGTGGATCTCCTGCGCACTGTGACAAACAATCAATTTGCAAAGGGGGTTGATGTGGCTCCCGTTTGCACTCCGATGCTAAAGTCAGTGCCCATTTCAAACAGATATAAATTAGGTACGGGAAATATAAGTGTGTAAAAGAGAGAAAAAGGAGTGAGAATAAGTATTTAGTCAAGAGTATCAGGCTGCTAACCCCTTTTCCCAGGCGGGATGAGTGCTCTATTTATAGAGGAATTTATAATCTTGGATGGCGACACGTGGTGGACTTTACACGTGTATTTACCCTAGCGGTTGGGAGGAAAATCTTGCTTTTTGACAGTAATCATTACTACGTTTGGTAGGGGATGGACGCCTGTCACTTTTGGTAAAGGTGGTGTCACATCTCTGACTTCATCCGTTGTCTCATCACTCATCTATAGCGTTATCGTAAAGTATCTCGGCTAAACGTAAAGCACATCGGCTAAACGTAAATCAGTTCGGCCAAAGAACTTCATGTGCTATTCCACCTCGGTAGTTTGATCCGATGTGATATCCTAAACTTTAATCATGGGCTCGGGTCCATTGGGCCTCTATTGGGCCTTCGCCGGTGGTTCAAGATACTACATTTTGGGCATGGTCTCAATAATTTTAATATTGATTTAAAACTAAAAGTCAATATTAACGTTAATAATATATGATATATAATTCTATAATATGATTGGTAATATCAAAGATGACAATTGATAATAATCAAAACATAATTTTAATACTGACAGCAGTAAATATCAATATTAACATTAATATTAAAAAATAATCATGGTAACTATAATCTAAATATACAAATAACAATAACAGTATATTATTACTACTTTGTTTCGATTGTGTTTAATATACTTTAAAGGCAGCCCTTGTTTGGTACATATTATTCAAAACCTCATTTTTTTCATACTCGTTTTCAATCACATGTTCTATTAATAAGCCCTTGTAACATAATTTTAATACTGATAGCGACACATATAATTTATAATATTAAGAAAATTGAATAAATAAAATACCTCATTAAATTATAATTTTAATGCTTATAGCAGTAAATATCAATAATAACGTTAATAATAAAAAAATAATCATGGTAACTATAATCAAAATATACAAATAACATTTATTATTGCTTTGTTTTGATTGTGTTAGATATACTTTAAAGCCATTGTTTGGTACCTATTATTAAAAATCTCATTTTTTTTATACTTATTTTCAATCACACTTTTTTTATTATACTTATTTTCAATCACACGTTCTATTAATAAGCTCTTATTTGATATCCATTAAAAATAACTCATTTTTCTCAGTGCTCAATTTTAACAAAAAATAATTCAACACATAAATCCAAACTTTTCTCTCATTTCAACTGCATAATATCTCATCAATCACTGTTCAAGACTATTTTTTTCCTAAGCAATGAGAATCAAATAGGAACAGTATAATCTACGTAGAAACTAAAAAAGATTTCATGCTATTAATCACATATTCTCCAAAAATTTATTATTACAAACCAAAAAACATGTTTTCTATCTCCATTTTTTTTTTTTTTTTTTGACAATTATATCTCCACTTTTAATAACACATTTTACTTAAAAAACACAAATAATCGTAATCATAATTCAAAATTGGCCGTCAAACAAAGATGATGATGTGAAAAGTGCTTTTCATCTACCAACACGTGTTCACCTCATAAATACAAAACAATTCACTCAATCCATTATGTTGACAGCCTTTACTAATTTCCGTTGTATACCTTTTAACTAGGACTGGGCTTGGAATCCGCAAACCACTAAATTGGCCCGACCCAAATCGATTCGGGTTGGGTTGGATCGGGTTTGGGCCACCAGTTTAATAGATTTATACTTTAAGAATTATCCAAACCGATACAAAACATATTCCTTCATTCTTCTCTTGTGCAGCAGCCCTCTCACCTCACTTCTCCTCTATCGTTGTGTCCTCTCAGAAGAACAAACCATCGCATCTCATTCAACAGAGGAAGACGAGGCTGGTTGAGGGAGAGATAATAAAAGACTCATATCTCACGAAGAATCTCCATTTTGCATAGTTTCAACAAGGTAGGAGATTAACAAAAACCAACCTGAAAAACTTGTATCCAACACCCAGTAGTGCAAATCAAGTTAAATGATGTCAGAGAGGGGTGGAATTAGAGGAATCTAACACCCATTCCAACCCAACACCTCTGAATCCCACTACCCAGCTTCACCAAAGTTTCGATGTGTACAGAATGGGACTTTTTCAAAATGGTTTTGAGTAGCCAGATGAGTGAACTGAGTGACCCAAGTGTTGAAATAATGTAGGCAAACTTAAGATTTACCCAAAAATGCATAAAAGATGAACAGAAGTTGGGTTTTGTTGACTCCGTAGGGGAGTTTTTGTATGGTGTTACTCATTTTAATGCGAGCTGAATTTTGTGGCATTCGAAGATGTGAAGTTTTACCCGACCGGCCCAACCCGACCTGAACATGGTCAGATCGATTTTGTACACCAGTTACACCTGATCCAACACTATGCTCACCCCTACTTTTAACAGGTGGATATTAACTTTAACTACAACAAAAATTGGCTCAGCTTTAGTTTTAGTTTATTTTTTCCCCCCTTCATACTTGACGAGATTCTTGAGCGGGGAGTTATTTGTCACTTTGCTCCTTTAATAAGATATGAGATAAGATAATAAGATAAATACTAATATTATGGTAAATACTAAATAATGGTTGATATTTTTTAATCAATATTAATTTTATTATCTATACTATATATAAAGGAAGAATAATGGATTAGTGTGAATGCAAAGTGGATTGGTGTGAATGCGCGCGCGCGCGCGCACACATATATATAAGTACTAATATTATTTTATGGTATATACCAAACAATGGTTAATATTTTTTTTAATAAATTTGAATTTTAATAATTGTACAAAGATTATATGATATAATAATTTCTTGATCTTCAATGTTGTTCAATTGTCATATATTTGATGAGTTAATATTAAACACATATTTATAGTTTATTGTGATTTTTGAACAAAAATTGAGAAAAAGTTAAATATGTAAAGCAAATGCAGAAATTATAATAAATATATTTATATTTTGAATAAGTATTAATATTTGTACTCATAATATTACATCTAACATGATGGACAATTAAAAAACTATAGAATTTGCATTTATCATTCAATAAAGTTTTCGATAATTTGGATTATTTATATTGTTTTTAAATTTTAATAATTGTTGTGATAAAAAATTATTTTTGTATTTATGTTGATTATGTACAATCATTAAATTTTATGAATACTTATCTATGTTGCGAATAGCAATTTCAGTTCATCACAATGGTGAAAATCTATACTACATATAAAAGTAGGATAGTTTGGCAAAATTTAATTTTTAAATTCTTTACGTTTTTGTATTATGGTAAATAATTAATATGATGTATTTGTTATTTGTATATTTTGGTTATATTTATTTTTATGTTTATTATTAACATTAATATTGAATGAGTTCAATCAATATTTTTAATTATCAGTATTAAATAATCATTTAATCATTGATTTTTAATTTATTTGTTGTTTTTAATATTATAAATCATATGTGCTGCCATCAATAAAGAAATTGTGTTTTAATTATTAATGGTCAAATCATTTGTTATCTTTAATATTATAAAGTAAATTTTCTAAAATATATATTATACATTATTATTAAATATTTTAATAAATTAACCCTCTGTTTAGCAACTATATTTTTGTTTCGAGGTAAAATGTGTGGTTGAAAAATAGTTTTTAAAAAATACATGGTTAAAAAGTGGGTTGAAAAAATGTGCCACTTATAAATAATATATAGAAAAAATTATTTAACGAGGTTAATATTGAAGAGTTAATGCTTTAATTTTTTTAGTTAATAATATTAATAGAATGAATAATATTTTTTAATCATTCTTAATTTTAATAATTTTTAAAAATTATAGGGTATAATTTTTGGTATAATCTTGTAATCTCCAACTTTACTCGATTGGAGTATCATTATAATCAGGAGATTTCCTAAATTATTATTTTGACTACTTATTTTTGAAAATAAAATTTTATTAATAATTCATTTAAATTATTGAAATCAATAATAATTTATTATTTAAATATATAAATTGGCGTTTACTATTCAAAGAATTTTTTAATAATTTGAATTACTTATGTTAGTTTTTAAAATCTTAATAATTATTGAAATAGGGAATCATTTTTTATGCATTTATATGTGTTGATTATGTATAAACACTAAAACTTTACGAATATTTATTGAAATCAATATTGCGGATAGTAACTTCCGTGCATCGCACGGGTAAAATACTAGTTAACATTAATACTGAATGAGTTCAATTAATATTTTTAGTTATCAAATATTAAAGTTATCATTTAATTATCATTTATTTATTTGTTGTTCTTAGCCATTATTTGGTTTTCATTAAAGTTTTCTCATTTTTCTACGGTACTCAATATCAACTATCCATTAAAAGTCAAACCTACAATATTTGATTTTTCAATCAAATTTCACGAAGTGTTCAGCGGCTGAAGTTGACCTTTTTATTATTATTTTTTTTTTTTGTGTTTTCTAAGTAAAATGTATGGTTGAAAATTGGAGAGAGAAAATGTGTATGGTTAAAAAGTGATTTGGGAAATTGTGTTGTTTATAAATTGATTTATAAATTGTAATGATTGCGTAAAAGAACGGTGTGTCAATCATCAATTCTCATAAAAATCACTATTCATTTTTTAAAAACTCATTTTAAACAATACCAAACACACTCTTAATATTATAAATTTTATGTGTAGTCATCAATATAAAAATTGTATTTTATTTATTAATGTCATCTTTAATATTAAAAATCATATTTTCTAAAATATATATGTGGATGAAAAAATGTGCTGCTTACAAATAGTTTATAGAAAAAATTATTGAACGAAAACTAATATTGAATAATTAATGTTTTGAATTCTTTTTCGCTAATAATATTAATAGAACGATTAATGTTTTTCAATCATTTTTAATTTCAATAAACTTTTAGAGATTTTAGGGTAAAAGATTTTCGGTATAATTTCGTGATCTCCAAATTTACTCTGTTATCTTATCGTGATAATTGCAAGATTTTCAAATTATTATTTTGATTATTTGACTTTGATTTTTTGAGAATTATTTTTGTGAAAAAATGATTTTTTTAGAACGTACAGTTAAATGATATGAAAAATTGTAAAAAATAATTTTTTAAAGAATGTGTGATTGAGAATAAATGTTCAAAAAAATTAATTATTGAAAAATCAATTCCATATGGATAAGTGATAAATTATTATGTCTTGTGAATTAAACAATTGCGCCGCTTTTATAAATCGAGATGCATATATGATTTCTTAGCATATAAAGTTAAATGTATTTGCAATATACTTTCATTAAAATTTAATTTAAACTGACATTTCATGTTGCTTAATTTGCTACATTCATTTAAATATATGAACACATGTATTTAATTTGTAATGTTAAAGTAAATATGAAATGAAATATTTGTTTACTAAATTTAAATATCAATTATTGTAATAGGATAGTTAGTACTAATTCTAATTGTACAATTCGGATAGTGATAAATTATTTATGATAATCTAGAAATTATATTTTGAAAATATTAGTATTTTTGAAAATATTAATTACATCAATAATCATTAAAATTGAATAGTTATGCAAATGATCGTTGGAGTATTTATTTTAATTTATTTTAAAGTAGTAAGTTCCTAACTATTATAATTGTGGTAACTTAGTAAATAAAAAAAAAAAATTGGCCCCTATTAGGTACACTTTATTCAAACCCTCATTTTTTTTAAAACTCATTTACTAACATTCTATTAATAAAATAATCAAAATATAAAAAAAAAAATATCATGCTTTTTATCAGCTCATTAAACCAAAATTTACTATTACGAAATACATTATTTGAAATAATGAGTCTCAAATAGGTGCTTCAGTATACATTCTCCATAAAATCATTATTATAAAACTCATTTTGTAGATAATAACATAAAATGAGAGCACTTTCCAAAAATAGAAAATGAAAGAGGATGAACTATGAACTATCATAAATCTATTTTTCTTTTTCTTTTCGTGTTATTGAAATTCTGACAATATATAACAGATATTTTTATTTTTTTTACTTGTTACAAATTCTATTTAAATGTAATTTTTTTTTTCATTTTAAGTTTTAAATCAATCCAAATTACAATATTTAAAGAAATCACTAGAACGATAAACATACAAATCCTAAAAAAATAAAAAAATAAAAAATTAATGTATATGTAATGTATTTTTTTTTTTTTGTCATTAATTATCTTCCATAGTTTCTTATTTTTAATTAAATAAATATTCATTTCATATAAGAAGAAGAAGCCGCCAGTAACCATTCATTGCTCACCGTTGGGGTCTGTGGTACAGGTTAAACGGCGAAGTGCCTGCTCGAGCTCCAAAAATGGCGGCGGCGACTACCAGAGTAATAGCATCATCAAGCAACGCCATTAGTATTACCACTGCTCTATTCTCCAAAAGTCCTTTGACAGGAAAAACTCAAAATCTCAGCTTTCGATTCAAAAACAACGTGCAGAAGAGGCGGCTCTTCACTTGCCGTTCCATTTACAATCCCCAGGTTCAAATAAAAGAGGAAGGCCAGCCGGAAACACTTGACTATCGTGTATTCTTTGTCGACAATTCTGGGAAAAAGGTAAAGCTATGCGTTTTATGTGATAGTTGAATTTTTTTGGTGGTGATAATATAGTTGATTGTTGTAATGTCACTCAATTTCAGGCTGGTAGTACAATTTAGCTTGTTAATTACTTCACAGTTTATCAATTACATTGTAATTATTTACTTTATTGGTTAGAACTTTGATAAAGTTGTTTAAATGTGAATGGTGGATTAAGTGGAGGCGAAGTGTGTAAATTTCAGGGGAAAAGAATAAAATTGACGTAGCATATCTATTGACATAATGACAAATATGAATGCTTTTCAAATTTCCTTTCTTAAATTTAGATTTGTTGAAATTTTCCCTTCTTCAGAGAAAAGGGGAATTTTTGAATTTGCAAATGTTGTCAATATAGAGAAGAGTTTTGTGTTTTTGCTGTGCGAAAATAA
Source organism: Ligustrum vulgare (assembly GCA_963555705.1). NCBI lineage: Eukaryota > Viridiplantae > Streptophyta > Magnoliopsida > Lamiales > Oleaceae > Ligustrum > Ligustrum vulgare. The sequence goes on from OY743174.1 coordinate 51,738,657, forward strand.
GAAAGAACCGGAGTGAATGTCATACAAAATGGTCGCATACTCACATCATGTACTGTTTTGAGATTTAAAGTTAAATGCTGATGCTGCTTTCTAATTCTGAGGTACAATGTGTTTTTTTTTTTTTATGTGCAGATTTCCCCTTGGCATGATATACCTTTGCGCTTGGGCAACGATATATTCAATTTCATTGTTGAAATTCCGAAAGAATCAAGTGCGAAGATGGAGGTTGCTACAGATGAGCTATATACTCCCATTAAGCAAGATACAAAGAAGGGAAAACTTCGATATTATCCGTATGATTTTTTTTGTTATCTTTGTTTATCCTCCATCTTCCTTCCAGACTTCCATTGCTCATTAGTTCATCTATTTCATAATACCTTTATTGATTTGACATTTTGTGGACTTTCTTTTCCACTGGCACATTGATTCAGCATTTCAAGAAAGAAGAAATAAAAGAAAGAAAGAAAGGCATGCATGGCATTTTTGGTCGGATCACAGTTAAGAAAATTCTGGCTTAATTGATGACATGGATGAAACTAAACATAATGATGCTGTAATGGCTGTTGGTTTTGCATTATCTGTCAGTTGTGCTTTGAATTTGAGTTTGAATATTTTCCTGCGCTGAATAAACAGAATAAGATACAATAAGCCAGTTCTCCACATTGTAATCTAGTATTCAACTTCCTCCATTTACCACACTAGAAGTGGCTGTGGGTAAATCTAATAAATAAATTTTTTAATTAGTTTGATCCATCATAGGCGCTTGTCACAATGTGTTATTAATACTTCTCTCTCCACACACACCGACAGACACATGACAAACTCAAAATAAATAAATAAAGGAAAAAATTGGGAGCAGAGTACAGCTGCTCATTTGATAGAATTTGAGCACTAGAATGGAACTTATGGAATCATAAGTAGATTGGTTGTTTATTCTTTCCTGTAAAAAGGAAAAAGAAGTTAAGAGTTGGTTCCAAGGAAACATGAAATAGATATTTGAATCATCTTCCCCATAAAAAAGAGAAATAGGACAATGTACAAACTATGAGGTACACCCTCAAGTTGCATTTGTTAAATAATTCAAACTCAAACTGAAGGTATTACACTTTTCTCCTTTTTTATTTGATATCTTTATTACCTGATGCTTGTTTCTCTTTTTGGAAAATTTTGCCTTTTGTGGTTGTTGCTCTCTTGTCTGAACCGTTATGTTGTACTTTCCCCAGTTACAATATAAATTGGAATTATGGATTGCTTCCACAAACATGGGAAGACCCATCATTGGCAAATGCTGAAGTTGAGGGGGCATTTGGAGACAATGATCCAGGTACAGTGTACCCTTTTCAACGTCTCAGTTATCTTTCGTCACTAAGTTTCCTTCTTTATTGTCTGTCTCCAACCTAAGGGTGAAACTGGAGATATAGTAAGTTTGCCAGTTAAATTTATTAGGCAACACTTTTTACTTTGTAGTTGATGTTGTTGAGATTGGGGGAAGACAAGCCAAAATTGGGGAAGTTTTGAAAGTCAAGCCCTTGGCTGCTTTGGCTATGATTGACGAGGGAGAACTTGACTGGAAAATAGTAGCAATTTCACAGGATGATCCAAGAGCGTCCCTTGTCGGTGACATCGACGATGTTGAGAAGCATTTCCCAGTATGTTATGCGTAATGCGTATATCATTATTTATAACAATAACAATTACAAACACCTGAGCTGATACTTCAAATGTTCTGTTATAGATTTAACAGTTGATTATTATGTGGCTGGTTTTTCCGAGAGTTCTGAAGTATTCACTTTGTTGATTTAGTATTTAAATATCTCAAAAATGGAGTATTTTCTCTGCAGGGAACTCTTACTGCAATTAGAGACTGGTTTAGAGACTACAAAATCCCTGATGGCAAACCTGCTAATAAGTTTGGTCTTGGCAACAAGGCAGCAAACAAGGTATCTTTTTACTCAATAATCAAATTTCTGTTTGATACTGTTTTAAATTTCATTTCACAAGGTCCTTGTTAATGATAAACGCTGTTGGACTACTATATTACAATTCTTCTTTACAATTGCAGGATTATGCTCTTAAGGTTATCACTGAAACCAACGAGTCTTGGGCTAAACTTGTGAAAAGATCCATTTATCCTGGTGAGCTTTCACTTCTATAAATGTAACCTTTGTTGGGGGGGCATTTGGAACATGGACTCTGTAGGTTTACGTAGAGAGAATCAAATTTTTTTCCCATTGCGCTATTCAGTCATATCTAGTATTGCACTCAAAACTAGCATTTGAGCTCTGGGTTCTTTTCTGTAAACTAAAGGTCTCTTGCTGGGAAACGCTAGTATTACTATTTATTAGTTGAAATTGAAACAGAATCGCCGTATTTGACATGCATTAACAATTTAGTAAATGCAACTCATTGTTTTCTCATCGAAATTAATGTTTTTCTGCTTCCAATGTATGTGATATTTGTCCTCTCTCCCTCTCTCTTGCATGTGGTCGAGAATTTCAAATTTTACAACCTATGTGGTCGAGAATTTCAAATTTTACAACCTAAGCATCGTATTTCTAATATACCAAACATGAAATGAAACAGGTGAAATGTGCATAAAATTAGCGTGGCAAGATTTTGTTTTTCCTTTTCAGAATAATATAAAAAACGTGTGAAAATTTTGAACAACGTGATATTATTTACACCCAAAGAGAAGCATCAAAGACAGATTCATCAGAAGTTGCCCGGATTTGTGTAGCGCCCCGAGTTCCGTATACCCGATTCACTACGTCATTTTCTGTCTAAATTTTTCGAATAATATTTTTGCGGAAGAAATAATTGAAATTTATTTTTGACAACATTAAATAAACTGTAATGGCCGATAAAATTGAAAACATTTATGAAACCATTTGAAATAGTAAATCGAACCATTAATATTGTAAAGAAATTGCCAATGTCATAATTTTTCAAATAAATGAACTTCTCTAAATTATTCGATTGTTTGGAAAATACGGAAACCATTAACGTCAAACTTTCAACTGTTTAACGATTATTGCCACCATCATTCATCGCTCGCCACCGTCTCCGAAATCTGCAAAACTGTTAAAAAGTAGGATGAGTATTTCATGGGGGAAATACTCAGTAGACTCATCGCAAATTAATTTAATTTATAAGATGTTAAACACATAAATCCCGGCTCTTTATAAAACGGGCATTGATAGAGCTTCTTTATAAAACTGCTCTTGATAAAACTCATATTGTGCATTACAGCACGGGACATATTTTACAAATCATAGGCTCTTTGAAAATAGCTCTTTGAAAACAGCTCTTTGAAAACCATATACTTATAAAAACATTTTAATTATGCCAAGCATAATTTCTTTTGAAAGCATAACATAAGATAGGATTGAAATCCTCATAAACATAAATAGACACAAGAACTTTACCGAACTTAGGTGGCAAGAATTCTTATGCAGTAAAACCATAATAACAGTAAGATCATAATAACATAGGATAAGATCGAAATCCTCATAAATATAAGAATTTTACCGAACTTAGGTGGCAAGAATTCTTATGTAGTAAAATCATAATAACAGTAAAATCATAATAACAGTAAGATCATAATAACAGTAAGATCATAATAACATAGGATAAGATCGAAATCCTCATAAATATAAGAATTTTACCGAACTTAGGTGGCAAGAATTCTTATGTAGTAAAATCATAATAACAGTAAGATCATAATAACATAGGATAAGATCGAAATCCTCATAAATATAAGAATTTTACCGAACTTAGGTGGCAAGAATTCTTATGTAGTAAAATCATAATAACAGTAAGATCATAATAACAGTAAGATCATAATAACATAGGATAAGATCGAAATCCTCATAAATATAAGAATTTTACCGAACTTAGGTGGCAAGAATTCTTATGTAGTAAAATCATAATAACAGTAAGTATACCAAAACATAATTCATGAAATTCATAGGGATCATTTTCATCATAACATAAGATAGGATCGAAATCCTCATAAACATACGCGACAGGAATTTTACCGAACTTAGGTGGTAAATCCTCATAAACATATGGAAAGACAGGAATTTTACCGAACTTAGGTGGTAAATCCTCATAAACTTATGGAGACACAAGAATTCTACCGAACTTAGGTGGTAAGAATTCTTATGTGCATAGCAATGATCCAAAACATATAAAACATTATCGTAAAAACATAGGATATACTTACTTTTCATAAAAACATAAGGTATATTTACCTTTCATAAAACATACTTAATTTTCTTGAAAATTGACTTTCACAAGTCACATGACATTTATATGAAATCATAATTTAAATCAATTAATAAGTGCGAGTCTACCTCAAATCCGACGAGTGCAAAGTTGAGCGGGAATGACTTCAATTTCTTTAAATTCTCCGTACGCTTCGTCTTAGCCAATAAGTCACTTTAGTCTATCGAATATATAGTTCAAAATGATAAATTATAATTTGAGGACTAAAATTGATGTTTTGAAAGTTGAGGGAGTAAAATGAATACTTTTGAAAGTTCAGGGACTAAAATAGATATTTTGAAAGTTGAGGGATTAAAATGAATACTTTTAAAACTTGGGCTTAAAATAAATCAACAGGTACTGAAATAAAAGAGTTTAAAGTTAAAGGGCTGAAGTAAATCATTTTAAAGCAGTAGGGACTGAATTGATAAGTTTAAAACTAAAAGGACTGAAATAAAATATTTTGTAAACTTAGGACTTAGGGTGTAATTTTGTAAAAGTTAAATTATAACCAATTGCTTTCCCTTCTTTCATTTGAACTCAACAGCGAAGGGAAAGAGAGAGAGCGCAGATGGTGGAGACAGAGGGATGCAGCGACCAGGGAGAAAAATTGACGGGGTACTGCCGGTGGTTCTCCGGCGCAACACCGGCGCTGGGTGTGGCGAGGGGTGAGGGTTCCGCTAGGCTAGGATTTGGGACTGATTGGGTGCGTTTTGAGTTGAAACCGGGGTTGAAACTCGAAACTCAATTTCGAACTTGGGCTGAGATTCTTTCCGACGAATGAGCGGTGAACTGGGCGACTGTGACGAGGTAAGTCTTGCTTGGGTAAGTTATATTTAAGGTTTTGGGTTTGATTTTGATTTGGTATTTGGCTGCGATTTCGTGGTGGTTGTAACTGACCACAGTGGTGGAAATTATGACGAGGCAGTGTTGGTTTGAGGAAATCTGATAATGGTGAATTGGCCATGGCTGTTGGGTCTTGACTGAAAAATTCGGTGGTGGTTGAGCTTTCTGCGATTTGGGTTGCGGCAGGTGGTGGGTTTCGTGGTAGCAATTAGGGGTGAATTGATGATGTTGATTATGGTGATGAGGATGATGATACCGGTGGTGGAAATTTGCTGCAGTGATGATGAAGATGGTGATTGCGGTGATGGTGGTTGCAGGATATCAGAATTGATGATAATGGCTGAGATTGTTGATCTTGCAAATTGATGGTTGAAGTTTCATGAGATTGAAGATGGTATGTTGATTTGCTGAAATTCTATGAAGCGAATAAGGTAGTGAGTGATGAATGGAAATGGTGGTGGATTGCTCCATTCTTGGTTGAGGCTGTGATGGTGATGAAGGAGGGCTAAAGGCAGTGTTGGAGCTGATTTCGATGGAGTTGAGCTGATTTAAATGCTGATGGCATATCAAAATGATGAAATGGTGAGGTATAAAGAGAGACATTTGCTGTAAAGGAAATCAAGAGTTGTGCCATGTGAAAGAAAGAAATAAAAATTGGAGATGGAGGCATGCTGAGAATGATGATGTTTGCTTTGATGGTGGATATCATTGCTGTGAACGTGATGGGAAATTCACGGTAGTGTTTGGTGGAGATATAAGTTGGAAATGAGGTGGAAAGGAGAATAAAGAGAAATGCAAAACGTGAGAAGTAATCAACTGAAAATTAGATTAACTTTGATTAAGAAATGTATTTAAAACAGATATATTTTGGACTGAAAAATACATTTGAGAAGTAAGTAAATTTTGAGATAAAATTGGATTTCGTATTTGGACTTGAAATAATTTGATAAGGATCATTGGGATATTTTAATAAATTTGGAATTCAAAATGATTTTGAAAATAATACTTTGAATAAGTAATTAAATAACATAATTTTAGAAATTCAGATTTTAATTTAAAATCGAACAAATTCGATATTTCTTGACTTGGCTAGACGAATCCATCGCGGCGTTAACTTCAAAATAATAGGTGAAATAGTAGCGACACAATTTTCTAAATATTAAAATAATTATTTATTTCATAAAAATCTTGGTCGCTACAATTTGTGATTCAAGAAAAAGTCATGCAGTCTCTGCCATTCTATTCTGTTCAAGAAATGGAGTTTTGGCTGTCATATCAACCGTAGTAATGGGATGACTGTCGTCTTCATTAAACTTGTCTACGCTGTGAAGAAACACTCCTGCCAAAAAGCACAAACTTCAATTCAGTAATCCATAAATGTACTCAATTGGCCTTAATTTGATTGTTATACTCATTTTCAACTACACATTCACATGATAATATATTTTGTGCTCCCATTCATATCTCCCAGTGGCAAAAAGGATGGCCGGTAAGACTCAGCGCAACGGTGTGTAAGATTCAAATCCTAAAATATTGAATTTATGTCTTATCGTCAGCGTAAGTTATCCAAACTTCGGGCTTTCTATCAAGTCCTCCACACTGACTCTAGGAGGCATAACTTGCGATTAATCTCCTCAATCAATGGTTCAGGACATGATCGATTGAGGCTCTCAAGGTGTGGGCTACACCTTTTTTTTTTTAATAATATATTTTTCACGTAAATCTACAACTTTTCCTACTTCTCAACCACATTCTCCAAAAATCACTATTCAAAAAACTATATTCTCTTTAAAATGAGCATCAAACAGGGGGCTTAATATATAGATAATTTCATAACTGAGAAATAGAAGAAAGAATAGGTAACGTGGGCTCATAACTTATAAATGAGTGGTATTTAACACAATGACAAGTGCGACTTGGCCTTGGAAGTTCAACTTCTCTTACTGAAACAAGGAAATAAATGATAACATCTTTACCTATAAACCATATTCCAGCTGCCAGAAACAGAATCGATGTAAGAATAAGGGCGGTTACCCTCCAATTGTTAATATGATCCTGCAGAAAGTAATCTTGATCAGGAGAATATCATATAACATGAGAAGTCTACCGTACAGCTCTTTTTCTCTTCATTTCCTTCATTTCCCTGTTTATATTGCACGTCTCACGGGACAAGATATAGAAAATTATTTTAGAGCTTATCATGTTTTCTTTTGAACAGTGGTAAGTTGCAACAATTTAATGCAATATAAGATCCCCTAACAAAAAAAGTAATGACTGTTGACGGGAGGAAGAACAAAGGAGTTAATAATAATCAATTATGGAAACTAATATGCGAACCTGAATAAGTCCAACGAGAGGAGAAGAAGGCACATCACCAAAAATGTGAATTGAAACAGTCGATAAAGCCATGGATAATGGTCTCAAACTAGGCTTGACAGAATGTAGGCACACAAAATTTACAGGGGCCTGCAATGGCAATATGATGTATAACTGTGAACTGTATCAACAATAACTGAAATATAAATAGCAGTAGTTGATAACCTTGATTAATAAAATGGAAAGGTGACTTCAAGCCAATAAAATTAAAAAGTTTTTTGTATTACTAAGGGATATGCCAAGAACCCATATTTTAAGCTCATTTGACCTCACACTCGAAAACAAAGCCAAAAACTAGAAAATAATCACTGCCCTATATGCTGCCTAATGGATAGAAAAATGAAGCATCTTGGACAGATACCCCAGCAATTTGAATGGAGGAAAAAATTAAAATAAATCTAGCTAAAAATAACCACCTTCAGCCACAAAGCAAATTTATAAACCCATGTACCGTATCTATAAATCTCAAATTATTAGCAACATATCATGATCAGACTGATAAGACTACACGTGCCATCGATAAGATTCAGTCAATAGAAAATTTACCTGAGTGGCAAATACCAGCAGCTCTCCTATTGAGAAAAGAGCCAAGAAAGCATATAGACTCTTAAAGCAAAAGGAAGTGAAGCAGAATATTGCTCCAAACAAGCATGCAAATGACAGAATCTGCAGCAGAGACACATAAGATTTAGGGTGGAATAAAATAAATTATGGGCATGTTGCAAATGATAGAAGCTGCAGCAGACACAACAATGAATAAAATTCAGGAAGAAACAATATTCACTGTGGGAACTAAAAATTTTAGAACACTAGATCTCAGATATAGCTGTCATTCCAGAAGAGGAGGATATTTGTTAGATGTTTGCCCAATCGTAACGTGGTACTGTTGAATGTATGAAGCCTAATTATGTTTTTTTCACTTCTCTGCTTGACCATGGACCGACCTACTATGTCCTCCTTATATAAAGGGTATTAGAGCAAGCCATCATCATAATGTTGGAGGAGACAACATTCTAGGAGTTCATTAGTGTATTAACATTTTCTTTTACATTACTTTTGGAGTTCATTAGTGTATAACATTTGCTTCACGTAAAATCAAAATTAATGAAAGAATGAAATCTAAATATGAACAAAGATTCTCAACCAAAGTTATGCAAAAGTAAGTTGCAAGCAGGCCCACCTTAAAAGCATTGGATATTGTGGAAGTCATAAAATCAAGTATAAAACCACCTGCTAGTGTTCCCAATATTCCACAAACTACTGTAACACCTCCAAACATAATATCTGCATTACTCTGGTAAAAGTAAACCAAGTTTCAAATGTTAAATCATAACAGTATAAATTTTTATGTGACTATAAAAGACAAGGTGCTTCGCATTGTCACACATTTGAGATGTCTCTTGTATGAGAAAAATTAAATGTAATAATGACAATGAGATATTGCCAGTTCAAAGGCCACTAGAAGCTTACCATATGATATATATTATAACCGGCCTTGGGTCCCCAATAGGAATATGCACCGATGACAAAATTATATGCTATGTAACCTGCAATAGTATAGAAAAATCAAGATTTTTAAATGCTATAAATCAACATGCTTATTTTAGTGGATATGACCATTTACAATCATTAATAATTGTCTTATCACTTTTTCAGCTAATGTCCAAACACAAAGACAAGTAGAGGAGATATAAGATCACCACTCCAAATATTATTCTAGGATGAAACTAGTGTATAAGTTTTTGGTTATGGAAGGATGGAGAATATACCAAGAACATTCACAACATAAACCTTCTCCAGCAAAAGAATTTTTACGTCTTCCCAAAATCTTGTCAAAACGTTTGTATTCCAAGCAACTGTTAACCTGAATTAGATACAAGTTTTTCTAATAAAAGTCCACAGATCCATTTATGCAAAATTAAATCATAAAATCGCATAAATATATTTAAATAAAATTCAAACTAAATGTTCATTAAGTAGTTCTAATATCCTACAATGAGCTCAAAAAAATTCCTCACCCAAAAGGTTTTGAACTTTGACCAGCAGCTTCCGTTATGGACAGTTCGCTGTCTTCACCATTTGAAACTATTGCATTCATTCAAAAAAAAAAAAAAGTGTTTAGGTCAAATTTTCAAGCAGACAAGATATGCTTATCAAAACAATAAACTTCCAGGGAAGAGTAGAAATCAAAAGCAAAAAGGATGTTGTTCAAACTAATTCCACAGCTTTCAGTGATGGGCATTAAAGGAGCAACTTCCAGTTGCAGAGTAATGAGAAAATGTATGGCGGTGGAGATTGTGAGATTGCAAAGATGGTAGGGTCCTTTTCCAGAACTGATGTTTATTGGGGTTTTCCTTTTTGTGTTTGCAAAAAAATAAATAAAATTAATGGGTTGTAGCTGGATCAGTTTTTACAAATTCAGTCTTGGTAAATTTGTCGGTTTATTCTGATGCCCATTGAAATTGAGTGCACTTCTATCCCAACTATATCAGATGTTTTTGGTGACTTGGGAGGGGATAGGTGAATTTTCCAGCTCTAGCTTCACCAATAAGAATTCTCCAAATGCAGAAAGTTGATTGTTTAGTGCGTTTACAGAAATTCCCCACAAATACATGACATCATTAGTCCTCTTATATAATTCACACCACAACAGCTCAAAGCCAAATTATTTAAGGGTAATTGACGTTAATGGGCTGTCATGGGATCTCAAAGATCCTACTTTCCTAATATACTTGCGTAAATTAATCCTAATTGTAAGGGATTTGATTGTACATATTATTTCCTAGATTAGAAGATTCAACGGTGCCTTACTATAGTTAAGTAGTTGTAGTTGTACTATAAATACTAGGGATATAACCTCAATTAAAGTATCGAATAAAATATAGTTTGTCATGGTATCAGAGCCTTCATAGAATCCTTACGAGTTCGTTGATTTTTGAAGTCATTGAGGATTAAATTTTAATCCGGTGACTGACCTTGGATCTTGGTGCTGATTTCATCAGCTTCTTCGTTCGGTAGGCTCATTAGGAAGGGATTACGATACTTCCTTACACAGTCGGACCGCCTTTACGAGAAAATCAAGGACGCCAGACGCACGGTTAATCTGCAACGAACCCTTGCTGCCGGTGATTTACGCTGTCTGGGTTAGGTACTGTTGGTGTTCGACGAGACCTTGCTGCCGGTAATCTGCGCTCTCGGATTCGGTCTGCGACGAGCCTGGGTGCTTGCGATTACTGCTGTCGGATCGAAATTGGACCTATTTCAGCTGCGGTTTAGGTATCGTCTTTTCAATTGGGCTGTAATACTTGGGCTGGTTGGTCCGTTTGAGTAGTGGGTAATTGATTTGGACGTGTGTAATTTGGGCTGTTTCATTTTTTTGGTTTATTGGTTTTTTTAATTTTCTTGGAGCTATCATATCTGGAGAAAATTCGATTGTTCGCTTTAATGGTAAAAATTACTCTACTTGGGAGTTTCAGTTCCGAATGTTTGTTAAGGGTAAAGAATTATGGGGCCATGTGGATGGATCATCTCAATCTCTGACAAACCCCAATGAGCTTAGCTCATGGGAGAGCAAGGACGCTCGGATTGTTTCTTGGCTACTGAGTTCAATTGAGCCACATATGGTCAATAATCTTCGCTCCTTCACGACTGCTAAGGAGATGTGGGATTATCTTCGGCGAATTTATTATCAAGATAATTCCGCACGAAAATTTCAATTGGAGTTGGATATTGGAAATTATCGACAAGGAAATATGTCAATTGAACAATTTTATTCGGGTTTTCTTAATCTGTGGAGTGATTATTCTGGATTAGTACAAGCTAAGATTCCGAAAGATGCATTAGCTGCTTTGCAAGAGGTTCACTCTGAGAGCCAACGTGATCAATTCTTGATGAAGCTACGACCCGAGTTTGAAAGTGCACGTGCTGGGTTAATTAATCGCAATCCTGTTCGCTCCTTGGATGTCTGCTTGGGAGAACTTCTGCGTGAGGAACAACGTCTTGCTTCACAACTTGAAACCACACAAGACTCCGCCAGTAGTGAGATGGTCAATATAGCTTACGCTGCTCAAGGTAAAGGAAAATTGAAATCACCGCCACAATGTTACAGTTGCAAGGAATTGGGCCATATTGCAAAACACTGCAACAAGAAATTATGCAATTATTGCAAAAAGGAAGGTCATATTATTAAAGATTGTCGTGTGCGGCCTCAGAATCGATCCACACCTGCTTTTCATACTGCAGTTCAACCTACTCGTGTCACTACTAACTCAGATCAACTGGATGGTTCGAGTTCTTCCTCGGCACTCACACCTGAGCATGTTCAACAGATGATTATTTCTGCTCTCTCGGCGCTTGGTCTCCAAGGTAAGAATACATTAGTTACCTCACCTTGGTTAATTGATTCCGCGGCTTCTAATCACATGACTAGCAGTCCAAAAGCTCTACATAATATTCGTAAATATGATGGAAAGCAACATATTCAAATAGCCAATGGTAGTACTTTGCCTATTACTGCAGTTGGAAATTTGGGGACCTCCTTCATTGATGTGTTTGTATCTCCTGATTTATCTGCTAATTTAATTTCTGTTGGACAATTGGTTGAAGACAATTGTGCTCTTTATTTTGATCGTCATGGTTTTCGTGTGCAGGATCAAGCGTCGGGGAAGGTGATAGCAGAGGGGCCTAAAGTGGGACGTCTCTTTCCTCTTCAGTCGTTTTCTATTCCTCGTTCTATTCATGTTGGTTATTCTACTACTGTTACCAATAATGGCCATTTGTGGCATAAGAAATTAGGACATCCAAATTCTGTTATTTTGACACATTTAATAAAACATGATTATTTGGGCAATACAAATGTGTCTTCCTTATCACACGAGACTTTTGATTGTGCATCTTGTAAACTTGGTAAAAGCAAATCTTTACCATTTCCTTTAAATGGTAATCGGGCTTCTACGTGTTTTGAAATTATTCATACTGATGTTTGGGGTATGAGTCCCGTTCTTTCTCATGCTCAATATAGGTACTTTGTTACTTTTATTGACGATTATAGTCGATTCACTTGGATATATTTTCTTCGTTCTAAGGCTGATGTATACTCTATGTTCCAAAATTTTGTTGCCTATGTCAAAACACAGTTCTCGACATGTATTAAGATCTTACGTTCTGACTCTGGTGGGGAATATATGTCTCGAGATTTTCAATCTTTTCTACAACAAAAGGGTATCCTTTCCCAACGCTCTTGCCCTTACACTCCCCAACAAAACGGGGTTGCTGAATGTAAGAACCGACACCTTTTGGATGTTGTTCGTACATTGCTTCTTGAATCCTCTGTTCCTTCTAGGTTTTGGGTGGAAGCTCTTTCTACAGCTGTCTACTTAATAAATCGTCTTCCATCCCAGACCCTGCAGCTTGATTCCCCATATTATCGTTTATTTAGCGTTCCTCCTGATTATAATTCCTTACATCTATTTGGTTGTGTATGCTTTGTTCACTTACCTCCCACTGAACGTCATAAACTTCCTGCCCAATCTGCTCGATGTGCATTTCTTGGATATAGTAATTCTCATAAAGGGTTTGTGTGCTATGATGCAGATACTAACAAAATTCGTATTTCTCGACATGTAGTTTTCTTTGAAAATCACTATTTCTTTCCTTACGCTAACAATTCAGTTTCTTCTTCCATTTCCCTCCCTTCTTTTGATGATGTGTCTGGAATGATTAATCGTTTCAAGCCAGGTGTTGTTTATCAGCGTCGTCCCCCATTGCCTCTTGCTATCGCTGATCCGACTCCTGGTCCTATTTTACATGAGCCTCGCCGATCTAATAGAGTTTCTCGACCACCAGACAGGTACGGATTTTCACACTCTGCTCTTCAAGCTACTCTTCATAATACTCCTGTGCCTAGATCTTATTCTCAGGCTTCTACTCAAGAGTGTTGGCGACAGGCTATGGCAGACGAACTTCAGGCTCTTCAAGACAATCATACTTGGGATATTGTTCCTTGTCCTGTTGGAGTTAAGCCTCTTGGGTGCAAATGGGTTTATACGATTAAGTTACGCGCTGATGGTACTATTGATCGGTATAAAGCTCGTCTGGTTGCGCTTGGGAATCAACAAGAGTATGGCCTTGATTATGAGGAAACATTCGCTCCCGTGGCCAAAGTGACTACTGTTCGCACAATTATGGCCATTGCCATCTCGAAAGGATGGTCGCTACGCCAAATGAATGTTAAGAATACATTCTTGCACGGTGATCTTACAGAAGAAATATTTATGAGTCCTCCACCTGGCATGTTTTATTCTTCTTCTTCAGAGGTTTGTCGCTTAAAGCGATCTTTATATGTTTTGAAGCAAGCTCCACGAGCTTGGTTTGAGAAGTTCCGATCTACTCTTCTACATTTCACCTTTACTCAGAGTCAATACGATTCCTCTCTTTTCTTTCGCACAACTCTTACTGGGATTGTTATACTTCTTGTGTATGTAGACGACATCGTGATCACTGGTTCTGATTCCCAGTTGATTGAGCAACTCCAACAGCAATTGCAATCTTCTTTCCATATGAAAGACCTTGGCCCCTTGCAGTATTTTCTTGGACTTGAGGTTCACCTTTGTCCAACTGGTGCATTTCTACATCAACATAAATATACACAGGAACTGCTCTCATTAGCTGGTCTTCAAGATAGTAATTCTGTTCTTACCCCTATGGAGGTCAATTTGAAACTAAGCAAAGACAGTGGTGATCTCTTATCTGATCCATCAATGTATCGCCAACTGGTGGGCAGCTTGAATTATTTAACTATTACCAGACCTGACATTTCATTTGTTGTCCAACAGATTAGTCAATTTATGCAAGCTCCTTGTCAGAACCATTTAGCTGCTGTTCGTCGTCTTCTTCGTTATCTTAAAGGTACCTCTGGACGTGGTTTGTTCTTCCCATCTGGGACTTCCTTATACTTAGTGGGATTTAGTGATGCAGATTGGGCTGGTTGTATTGATACTCGTCGCTCCATTACTGGTTGGTGTATGTTTCTTGGTGGTGCTCTTATTTCTTGGAAAAGTAAGAAACAAGCTCGGGTTTCCAAGTCTTCCACCGAGTCGGAATATCGGGCCATGTCATCAGCTTGCTCTGAAATTTTATGGCTTCGGGGTTTATTGGGAGAAATTGGGATTACACAACCTTCTCCTACTCCTCTTCATGCTGATAATACAAGTGCTATTCAGATTGCTAGTAATCCGGTTTTTCATGAGCGTACTAAGCATATTGAGGTGGATTGTCATTCTATTCGTGAGGCACTTGGACGTCATGAGATTTCTTTACCTCACATTTCCACAGAAAATCAAACTGCAGATGTGTTTACCAAAGCTTTGTCTCGGCATCGCCATCAATTTATGATTGACAAATTGATGTTTCTTGATCGTCCAGCATCAATTTGAGGGGGGATGTTAATGGGCTGTCATGGGATCTCAAAGATCCTACTTTCCTAATATACTTGCGTAAATTAATCCTAATTGTAAGGGATTTGATTGTACATATTATTTCCTAGATTAGAAGATTCAATGGTGCCTTACTATAGTTAAGTAGTTGTAGTTGTACTATAAATACTAGGGATATAACCTCAATTAAAGTATCGAATAAAATATAGTTTGTCAATTGATGCACCAATAATACATTTTAAAGGGTTTTATCCAGATAAGAGCCTACCACCCTATGCTTTAGGCCCAAATTTGCAACTATTACTCAACATAAAAGAGCGGGGGGAAAAACTTGTCGTGTTGTCATAATGCATGTTAACAATAAAATCTCGCACCTTGATCTTCCGAGCCATCCTGCAATATAGATGCTTTTTGGGATCCAGCAGGAGAGAAACCTGCAGAAGCAAATTACTATGAAATGACTAGAAAAGAAGATGGGATCAAAGCAAAGCAATGACTTAATACAGACCTTTCAACTGCAAAGGTTTCATCACAAAGCCTAATATAGCAAAAGGGAGCATCAAAATTGCCTCCCCCCAGAATGCGATACGCCAGTTGAATTGACCAACCTGTAAACAGAGAAAGCAGGAATAATTTTAGAATGGTTTCCACAGTGGAGAAAAACAAAATTTCATGAAGATGGAGACAAGGGAGAATGCAGTGAGATTTTGCTATTTTCAGGCAATTTTTAGTTTTCAGTTTTCGAAAACACTGAAATTACGTTTACTTACCTATTTTCGGAAACACATTTTTAAAAACAAAGAAAATTTTTACAAAGAAAAGCCAAAACGCGGAAATCACGTTTTGGATGTTTTCAATGAATTAAATTACAAAAATGCGGAAAACGGAAAGTTTGAAATAGAGTGATTAGCTAGCTCAACTGGTAGAGCATTACAACAGAGAGAAGTCATGCGTTCAACTCCCTTTTAGAGCAATGGCAGGCGATTTTTTTTTTTTTTTTTGATAGCTTAAAAGCTGATTCAATGCAAAGTCACAAATTATTCACTAAATATGGCATGATTCAAACCTTGTGGCCAATGGAGTTTCAAGTTAACTTTACCGCTATGACACAGACCGTTATGCTATAAAAGCTTAGCAAAATAAATATATTTTGAAGTAGTGAGCTATAATATTCTCAATTTCTCAAAATTACAAAGTAAACGCGTTTTCAAATTTTCTATTTTAAAAAACAATTTTTCAAAATGATAAAAAGAACATGTTTTCCGCAATCTCAAAATGGACACTCAAAACACAAAATTCAAAATGAATTCAAAACTCAAAATTGAAAATTGAAATACGAAGAGAACAGCCCTAAATCATTTGCCAAGAAACAGCCAAAGCAGTTGTTGAGAATGTACATACCAATCCACCATAAACATAGCCAACTGCAATACCACTCGGTATACACATGTAAAATGCTCCCAACCATGCTGTTTTCTGACATCAGAAAGAGAACTTAAAAAGTAAAAATCAAATGCATAAGATGAAAAATGAAAAAAGATATGTGGGCTTTGAAAAAGGAGATAAACCATAATACGGAAGGAGTATGCTGTTAGTTGGATCTTAACTCCCATGAATTGAGGCAACATTGAGTTTGATACAATACAACCAACGTCTATGCATTAGAGACATTGTGAATGGTTGATACTATGGATCACCGGCAGATCCGCAGCACGGCGAGCTAGCATGGCCACGCTAGCTGGCCGCTAGCGGATCTGCCGGCTGTGAGTCCGTGCCCCAAGGCTTGAATTTCTTATTTTTATTTTATTTTTCAATTTTTGACTTGGCTCAATTTAAACCCCATAACCTAATAACCCCCAAAAACACCCAACCAATTTCAAACCCTCGACATTCCGCTCCTCGTCGCCTCCTGATTGTTGAGTAGAGAAAGAAGAGTGCAGAAATTACAGCCATGGCTCCTCTTCTTCACATATCCAAGTTCTTGATTCCATATGTGAAACTTTAATTCCTCATCTGCAACTTTATGACGTTAGCAATAGAGATTTGCCCAACCAGGCCTTCAACTATTTCTACAAGTCTTTCAGGGCCTATTGAGGTAAGACTATACCTTTCTAGTCTAATTTGCTGTATTCTAGTTTATGATAGCCTGCCTATATTTTTTTGGTAAAAAAAGGCTTTATATGTTCTTGTTTTATGCCAGTTTCATGACAAAGAAGGATTCAGAATGTCCACTTCATATTTATTATGAATAAAACTTAATTTGTTGTATTTTGCTGCTTTCAGCATGCTTGGCTAAGCCTAAAAATGATTAAAAGTAATTTCTAAAAACTAGAATTTAATGGCTTACATGCGTGGTAGCAGGCATCAAGAAGTTTTATTGATCGATTCTCACCTTAGATACGAGTCTATTGAGCACATACCTTTGATTTTATTTTTGATTATTGGAAAATTTTGAAAGGTGATGTGTTACTTTTTAAGTTTTCATTATGTTTTTGGCTTCTTGCAATGGTCACTTTTGAGCTCCGTATTCCCCTTGTGTGAATTTGAATTGTGATTTGGTGAATATTGGATTTTATGAGTTTTGATTATTGAGATTTGTTGAATATTGGAATTGTGAATTGTAATATATTGAGTATTTGAATTTGCATATGATTTATAGATTATGGAAAGTCGTTTTCAAACTAAACGAAAGTCTCGACCTAGGTTTTTTCTATATTGATTGATTAATTTTTAATATTATTTAATTAAATAATAATAAATAATCTGGTTATTGCAACCGTTGACGATCGTCGGTCAACAGTCAACAACCCATGGTCAATGGTCGGGCACTTTAGCTGAAGTTTGGTCTGGATCCGTCCATGCTATGGATAGAAAACAAATATTTTATTTCTCCACAGCAAGATTAATCCTTCAAATACTCGTGTTCTTTTCAAAACTCCAAAATTGTAATAACATGGAAACGACAATGATCATTAAAGAATCAACTCATAGGCTAGTACTTCAATTTGTGAGTTGCACCAACTTACGTGTCTCGAGGTTTGTCATAAAATTAATGAAAAGGTTGATTAACCAAGTGAGGGTATAGCAAAAATAAATAAAAATAAAAAAATTACACAGTTAGAAAATATCACGCACAAAAGAAGTCTGAAACCAGTAACAAACCTGAGCAACTGGGGCATTATCATCGATGAATGGAGCTGCAAGGCTTATGAAAGAAGCCTCGCCAACACCCACTAGCCTAAATAAACAAACATCCCAAGAACAGAAAGAATTCTAAAAAGGTAAACAAAAAAATGTATACTAAGTAGTCTTTGAGTGCATGAAATAATTTTACTTACATGCGGAAAATTGTGATCGACCAAAAGTTAAATGAAAAACCACAACCAGCAGTGGCAAAGGTCCAGACTGACAAACCGACTCCAATAAGCCTAAAAGGATTGACACTGCCAAGTTCAAGTAGACAAAAGAACAAACCGACAGATAGATTAGAAAAAACAGTGTCAAACTATAAGTACAACAGGATACATCAGCAAATTCTTCTAGTTCCCTCCTTTCAATGCAATTATTAGGATAAAGGTGCAAGTCTGAAGAAAAGGCATTCTGGACGTGAACGTGTAATGGAATAAAAAGACAATCTTTGCATTCCTTCCAAATTATACTTTCTAATGCTCACTTAGCTAGACACGAGTGGGTGAAACCTATTATGCTGGACAGGCTAGATATTTGAAAGTTCATATCCTATATATTAATCCAATACACAAAGTACTAGAGAAAGAGTTGCGATATCTCATTTGACATGGTAATTTTCTATTATTTTGACCCATCAACTGAACCGATATCAACCTCAGAAAGGTTTCTACTTCTTGATAGGCATTTAAATTTTTCTTCATAAAATACAAAGATCGTTTCCACGGACCCAGTATCTAGATTTGTCTCCATATTCTACTTCTCATTCATACTATTCAGGATATATATCAAGGCAGTGATGGAGAGACCAAAATTTACAGGTGTTAAATTGAATACCTCTTGGCTAAAGATGCAAAGATTGGAGATGCCACAAGGAGTCCAACCATGAAAGCAGATGATAAAACCCCATCCTCAAAATTACTCAGGTGAAAATCACCCCTGCATAGAATTAGAGCTGATGAAGTGGAGCAAAGTACATGCAGAATTATTCATTAAGTAGTCATCCTAATCGTGTAGGATTTTGGAGAATAATTGATGTATGCAAATATACTGTTGCATGGGCTAGAACACATTCAGGCACCGCATTGCAGAATACATACCTAGAGCTGATTCTCAAAAGATTTAACAAGTAGAAGAACATCTTCCACCCATAAGCATGTGATAGAAACATACCCAAGATGCTATTCAGTAAACAATGAACAACAATACATATTGTTCTTTCTTTTGTTCCTCTATTTTCTTCCCATTTTCTCCCTTAGGTTTATTTCCTTTCTTTTCTTTTCTTTTCTTTTCTTTCAGGAGATGGAGGAAGGTTGTAATGTTGCTCTATGTGACGCAAATGTCAAAGCTATAAGCATATGTTTGGGTTGGGTTGGGTTGGGTGAAAAATAAGGGTGGTAAAGCATAACAGAAGTTCGACAGATGAAAGGAAGACGAGGCTAGTTTGGCCTTCTTAGTTCTTTAGCAACTTCAGCCCCTTCAATTATATATCTGCAAAGAACTATGAAACTAAGGTTTCCCCTTCTCTCCGTTTCCTCCTTTCTTTACCAAACAAGGAGACACAATCTTTTTCCACCGTCACTTTCCCTCCCATGTCACTGAATTTAAACATAGGCCAGTGGGAATAAGCCTCTGGGTCAAACCATGAAGAGCCACAATGTTTCTCCTTTCAATATTTTGTTGCCATTAACATTTAAATGAACCGATCACTCAATTAACAGCTTCATGGAGAAGCTTAAGAGGTCATTAAATAGTTAGTGATTTGTGATATGATAGAAAATGGAGAGAGTTGAACGAAGTTAAGCATTACAAAATTGCGACCAGATGCTAATATAGAACTTACTGAATTCCACTACCGGATGAACATATACCATCTTTTGAGCAAGTCTTGCTGCTCCCATTAACGCCATTGCTTGCTATTGCTCCACGATCCACATAATTTAGCAAGTTGATGACACAAAATATAATAAGTAACCTGCCAGAAAAGCAAATTGAATCCCACCGAGAGAAATATATTAATAGCAATTAATTAATACAACAAGATCCAGAACACCATTAATTTGATAATGCATGAACTGAATTGCAATGAATTTCAAATAAATTGGAAGTGACCCTTATAATTGCATCCTTCCAAAACCTAATCGCAATTCACTGAAAAATCAAAAACTCTAATTGTCATAATGCTTTCATCCCCCAACGTGTGAACAGCCAATTTTCCGAAAACCCTACTAAATTATCTTCCTTTTAGTTCTAAATTTAGTTCGTGCGAATAACGTGAAAAAATTCAAATTATTTTCCTTCTATTATTCTCCTGACAATGGTAAAAACTTCGAAATTTTCCTTCAATCTGAAACAATCATTTATATACCCAACAAAACTATAACTTGCTTGATTCCTTCACCAGATTTTCTTGAACCAATGAAAAAACCCCACCTTAGCTTAGCACCTCGTAAATAAATCACAAAAATACAGATTATACATACAAAAGAGTAACCTTTTCGGAGTAAACCAAGAAGGATTGGGAGCTGGAGGTGGATCTGTAGCCATGTTCTCTATCTCTACCGCTGAGTTTCCACGTTCGAGCTTGATAACTGGTCGTCCAATGGGCGTTGATAATTTATACGGGTCCGTGGTCTTTCTCCTTCCATAAATCAAGATATGTAGATGTACACATTGATTTGACTTGTAAGTTTGAATTTGCTATCGTTAAACAGACAGAACGGAAAAAAAAATATTCCTTGAATGTAATTATTATTATTATGGTCTTTTTTTCTCCGAAAATTTTGTTTGTGGTTTTCTTTTAATTGAGAAATATTATCGTGGATACAAATGGGAAATGGAAGAATTTTAATGCATGTTTGGTTTGGGAAGTCAGAAGTGATTAAGCATGTCTTGGGTAAATTTATTATAATCAACATTTATATTCAATACATTTCACAAAATTACTTTTTAATTATACACATTTTTCAAAATCACATTTTAATCACAAATTTTATCCAAAAAAATACCAAACATTCCAAAATAACTGTTGCCTACAAGCCTACGAACACAAGCTAGTCTGTTTGATTTATAAATTTGTTCATTTATAATTTTAAGGTAAAAATTAGTGATTAAAAATTGAAGAGAAAAAATGTGTGTGGTTAAAAAATAATTTGAGAAATTGTACTACCTCTCTCCCAAAAAGATAGTCGGTTATTTTCACACGAATTAAAAAA
This sequence comes from Ligustrum vulgare, assembly GCA_963555705.1. Taxonomy (NCBI): domain Eukaryota; kingdom Viridiplantae; phylum Streptophyta; class Magnoliopsida; order Lamiales; family Oleaceae; genus Ligustrum; species Ligustrum vulgare. Next base: position 51,759,979 of record OY743174.1, read on the forward strand.
TAGTAGTTAGTATAGTTAGGGTATTAAATTTTATCAATATTTTTCATTTATATCATTTATCTCTTATTTATTGTTTTAAATGGATTCATTTCGTTTTCTACAAAAAAATTGAAAATACAATAGTTAAGTAGTTGGTGTGCATTGTACCAAGATAGATTAAATAAGGGTATATGTGAAAATGAAAAATTTAATACATGCTCAATATGAAAACAAGACTATCTTTTTGGGACAAACAAAAATAGGATACATGACTATCTTTTGGGGAACGGAGGGAGTATAATTTATAAACTGATTTAGAAATAAAAAAATGTACATTTACCCATGTACAACAATTTTTTTTTTTTTAAAAAAATTAGAAGTTCTTAAAATTAATAATTACCCATGTACTTCTTGTAAGGCTTAATTTCGCACGGTTCTTTAAACAAATTTATAAATAATACAATTGTTAAATTACTTTTTAATCATACATATTTTCTCTCTTTAATTTTTAATCACATATTTTACCTAAAAAACATTAAAAAATCAAAAAAAAAAAAAATTGATCAACTTATGATGCCGAACACTTCGTAGCTTCTTTATGTGACAGACATCACAAAAGTAATATGTTGAACGACAGCGATCAAGGCCTAAAGTATACTCCTTTTCAACCCTATATATTCATGAGTGGTTGACCCCTTCTTACTCCCTTCCTTGACTATTTAGAAAGCACCTTTTTAGCGTAAGAGCTCATGAGCATGTAGTCATATCCATAAGCTCAAAAGTCAAGTTTTTATATGTTTAAGGCCCTGTTTGATCCTAGATAAATTGAATATTTTTTTCTTTAAATTTATTTTTAATCACACATTTTTATGAGATTCATCACTTTATACAATTTTTAACATTTTTCAACTATACTTTCAAAAAAAATTTCAATTTCTCTTGCAACAAACATGCTCTAAGAGTTGAAAAGTATGCACTCGTATAGATGCAATGTGTCTACCAATAACGTGAAACAAGTGCAAGTCAATGACCTAATTTTGTTTGCTTGAAAATATCATTCACAGTTAATTCTAATATTTTAAAAAACGATTCATGAATATGGAAGGTTACAATTCTGAAGATGATGTAGTACTCATTAGTGAGTGTCTGTCTGCTAATTATAATTAAGAGCGAAAAACATGATTTTGGACAATAATCGAATACTTTATTAGTAAATAATGCATGTTCGATTCTATCCATAAATCAATCACTAAAGTATTGTTAACCTAGAAACCCTCATTGAAGTATTTTTAATCTTCTCATTAGTTCTTCATATGCTCGCCCCACCGAGACACAAGTTGATGGGATGGGAGGGGGGCAGGGGACGAATTGGCTTATGCTTAGGTCACCCAACAAATGAGTGTGAATCGACTCCGACGATAGAGGAGATAAAATATGTAGCTCGAACCATTTAACACCCCTGATATTGATAATAGTGATCCGAAGTCTTATTAGTTTTTATTGACACGTCTCACACATATGAAATTTGAGTTATGGATAGATTCATTGGAATTTTGGAAATATGAACTTAAAAATTATATCTATTCATTAGGCATTGGATAGGAGTGGGCAAAACCCAACCCAACCCGCAAAAAACCGCCAAATCGAACCGAACCGACCAGGTTGGGTTGGTTTTTTCACCAAAAGTTGGTTGGGTTCGTTTTTTTTTTAAGAAATCGGGTTGGGTCGGGTTTCGGGTTACCACTTGAAACCCGATTAACCCAACCCAACCCGTTTTTTTAATTTGAGGAAAAAAGCGTGTTTCTATAAAGTTTATATATATAAAAAAAAAACAAGATCACTGATCAGGATTCAGATTGCAAATTGCAATTCAAATTAAAAGTTGAAAGTTGAAACCCTACGTCCCTCTCGCACGCGCTCTCTCAGTCTCTCACACAAGTCACAAGCATCGCTCCCTCTCCTAAGCCTCTCACTCTTCTTCCGCCGCTGCTCCAGCTGACTGGACTTCAGAGCCGCCGCTGCTCCGCCCTCCAAGCTTCTTCCGCCGTTGACCGCTGTTCTTGTTCGCCTATTCGGTATATCACTATTTTGATTTTAATTTTAGTTCTTTCATTTTCTTTTAGATGTTATCAATATTATTGAGGTATATGCTTGGGTTTATGTTTTGAATTTTAGATTTTTCATTTCCAACCCGTTTTGAACTGTTGAGTGTTGATTGCTGCCGGTGACATCGTCCCTAACTCCCTGTTCGGCTATTCAGCCTGTTCCAGATTGCTTTCTAGTTTCTACCCAATAATTTAAATAGGTTGAATATTCTGTTTAGTGTTTAGTGGTTAATTAGTTAGTGGATAATTAGTTTGTTAATGTTTCTTGTTCGTTTAGAAGTAGTTTCAGACTTTTAGCCCACTGATGTTTGACAAATTTCAATGCAGACAGATTCAGAACCAGATTTACATATTTAGTTTGAAAATGGAGACAGATGGTTGGTTTACATATTTACTTAATTACTTGCATTTTGTTACAGTAGTCAGTATATGAATAGAATAATATTTGGAATGATTTATTGATTGGTAATTTTGTGTTTATGTGGAATATGTTTTGTAGATTTCGATGCACATAGTGAGAATGAAACCATAACCCCTTCATCAAATTCAAATGAATCGAGCTTGCCTTCAAATGAAGGTCGTCCACCACTTCCTCCCTCATCATCGCGAAAGAGAAAAGCTAACAGGTTATCTTCTTTTGTTTGGGATCACTTCACTTTATTGGGGCCAAGGGATGATCCAGATGTTAGATGTAAATGTAATTATTGTGGAGTTGATTATGCATGTGGCACCAAAAAATGTGGTACAAGCAATTTGAGTAACCATTTGAACCTTCAAGAAGTATCCTGGTAGATTAGTAGACAAAAAACAGAAAACTCTATCTTTTGAAAAGATAAACGAGGGTGGTGAGAGTAACCTTATAGCTGTTGGTCGTAGTAAGGAAGAGTGTCGAGTTGCATGTGCAAAAATGGTAATAGTAGATGAACTTCCTTTTAGGTTTGTCGAAGCACGTGGTTTTAGACATTTTTGTGGTGTCGCATGTCCTCGGTTTCATCCCCCGTCTCATAGGACTCTCGTTAGAGACATTTATCAGTTATATTTAGATGAGAAGTTGAAATTGAGAAATTTCTTTTCTTCGCAACGTCAAAGGGTGTCCCTTACCACTGATACTTGGACTTCTATTTAGAATGTGAACTATATGTCTCTAACAGCGCACTATATTGATGTTGATTGGATACTTCATAAGTGCATTTTGAGTTTTTGTGTTAGTCTCAATCACAAAGGATCTTAAGAGAAAGATTAGTGGTTGGGGTAATAGTGGGTGTGTTCTAGATGGTGAATACTTGCATTTGAGATGATGTGCACACATTATCAACTTGATTGTTTGTGAGGGGTTGAAATATGTGCATGATTCCATTGTTAATATTTGCAATGCAATCAAATATGTTAGGTCTTCTCCTGCTAGGTACGACGAACTAAAGGATTGTGCGAGGCAAGAAAAGATTGAGTGCAAATCTGTTGTGTTTTTAGATGTTCCAACTAGGTGGAATTCTACCTATTTGATGTTGGAAACCTCTTTGAAATTTAAAAATGCTTTTGATAAATTAGAAGAAGATGATGCACAATACTCACATTACTTTCGAGAAGATGATGGTGGTCGGAAAGGGGTGGGCCTCCCAGATTTTTGGATTGGGAAAATGCTTGTGTGTTTGTCAAGTTCCTTAAAAATTTCTTTAATGTGACTTTAACTTTTAGTACATCATTGCGTGTTGGTGCTTGGGCTTACCTTCATGAAATATGTAATCTTCTCTTAGAGATAGATGAATGAAGTTTAAGCGTGATCCGTTTTTGAATGATATGGCATCTAATATGAAGAGGAAGTTCGATAAGTATTAGGGGAAAATGGAGAATGTTAACCAACTTTTGCTTATTGCTACCATCCTTGATCCACGATACAAACTTGATTACGTTGAATATTGTTTTAACGATTTGTATAAGGATGAGAAATTTGCTTGTGATATGACTAAGGCTTTGAAAGCCAATTTGGTGTGCATTTATGATTGGTATTTGGGATGTGAAGGAGTTAGTGAAAGTAGTCAAGTATCATCTAAGGGTTCTTATTGTATGGGAACTTCGACATCTTCTACGAGTGATGCTCGCCTTTCTAGATTTTTAGAGAAGCAAGCAGCAAAACATTTGACTGAGATAAAAAATGATGTGGAGAGATACTTGTTGGATACTCGTGAAAGTATAGAGAACAAGGATTTTGATGTTCTTACCTGGTGGAAAGTTAATAAAGGTAAGTATGGTGTCTTGTCTAAATTAGCTAGAGATGTGCTAGCCATTCAAGTTTCAACGGTTGCTTCAGAAAGTGCATTTAGTACTGGAGGAAGGATACTCGACCCTTTTCGTAGTTCCTTAACTCCTAAAATGGTTGAGGTGTTGGTGTGCACTCAAAATTGGTTGAAAGCATCTCCGAACTTGGATGGTTTTTGCATGGAAGATGCAGAGCTTTACAACCAATTTGATGAAGGTAAAATATGTATTTTTACTTATTTTAATATAGTTTCACATGATATTAATTACTTTTTTTTTTTTTTGTAGAAGTTCTAGAATCAATGAATCAAGATGATCAAATGCGCAATGCTAAATGATGTGCTAATGTGAGTTGTGACTCTTAGAGTATTGATTTTCGATATATCAAAATTTGCATGTGTTAATTTTATATTATTGGCATTTCCTATTTTTCATGAATGTGTAATTTAAGAAAATTTGATTTAATTACTAAATACGTGTATTTAGTAATTTATTAAGTTTAATTAAATTATGCAAATATTTATTGAAAAAAAATATTTCTTATTTTCGAGAAAAACATTTTATTATTGGAAAGATAATGATCAAGAAATATTAATATTGATTTGATCATAATCTTGAAAATATTGATATTGATTTTGAAATCTTGATCTTGTTATTTTGATAAAATTCTTGATAATAGATCGTGATTATTCTTGACATTCAAGCTTATCCAAGATATGGTAAGTGTCTTCTTAATATGGTCAAGAATATTTAAATCTTATCTTTGCATATGATAAGATTATCATCTTGATAAAGGTCGAGCTTATCTACACATGAAAAGATTTGTTGGACGAAAATCTATGTTGTGAAAATTCTTGATAAGGCCGAAAATTTAATGATAATATTTGAGATCCTATTTTATGATAAGATCTTTTAAAATTTATCATTATCATTGTTTATGGTAAGATTTATTTAAGGATAATTATCTTACCTTTTACTAATTATCTCTACCATGTTTTGCAGGTATTAGAGATCTTATGCAATAAGAAAAACTTGGTAGTCAAGTAAACCTGATTGCACTTTAAATAGGAGGAAAACGGGATGTTTTCATAAGACGTGAAAAGATACAAAATCCGTGTGGAGCTTATCAATATACACGTCCACTTTATAAGTCTTGAATCTTTATTTTATTTAAGGATAATTATCTTACCTTTTACTAATTATCTCTACCATGTTTTGCAGGTATTAGAGATCTTATGCAATAAGAAAAACTTGGTAGTCAAGTAAACCTGATTGCACTTTAAATAGGAGGAAAACGGGATGTTTTCATAAGACGTGAAAAGATACAAAATCCGTGTGGAGCTTATCAATATACACGTCCACTTTAGAAGTCTTGAAGCTTTATTTTCGTGTGGTGCAAAAATAATTAAAGCTTCAATTGTGTTGTGACTTCAATACTCCGGGAGGAGGATTCAATCACTTAGAGAAGGAAAGAATTTCAGCGTGAAGATCAAACGGGAGATTTGGATCAAGATCGAACGGGAGTTCGTGTTACTGAAAAGTGTTGCAGAGTCAAAGAAAACTACTGAAGAGTGGTGGGATGCCAGCTCACATTACATGCCACAGAAGGATCAGGGAGTGATCTATTTCTTGGATGTTTGATAAAGTCTATGCGTAGATTTATCTTGTAGTTTAGATTGATCTGTATAAACTCTTTCCTTATATAGTGATTTGTTTTTTTGTTCGCAGGATGCGAACCTTGGGTTTTACCTGTTAGGATTTTTTCCACGTTAAGCTCAAATTATTGTGTTCTTGTCCATTTAAAATTCTGCACAATTTATTCTGGTTGTTTACGTTTTACTATCCAGACAAATCTGCATTAGCAAGATTCATCTGGTTTTGCGCTGAACAAAACTTAACGATTTACTGTTAACTAGTTACTATCCAGACTCATCTGTGACAGTCTGTTTATAAAATTTAGACAACCTCATATTTTCAATTGGTATCAGAGCGGGTTCACTTCTAGAAAGTGAGATCCGGTTGTCTAAATGGAAAATTCTGCATCTCTTAGACCACCTCTGTTAACTGGTAGTAACTATGCATATTGGAAAATCCGTATGAAAATTTTTATTCAATCTATTGATGAACGTTGTTGGACTTCTGTTCTTGAAGGTTACACAGCACCCACTGTCACTGCTGAAGGTGTTGTTACAGCTATAGCCAGAAGTGCTTATACTGCAGATGAATTAGCTAATGCAAATTGGAATTCTAAGGCACTTAACGCTATTGTTTCTTTGGTTGATCCAGGTCAATTCAGACTCATCTCCTCCTTAAGGACCTCCAAGGAAGCATGTGATGCTTTGAGGATAGCAAACGAAGGAACCAATGTTGTCAAAACCTCCAAGCTGCAGATGATCACTCTAGAGTTTGAACAACTATCTATGGATGAGAAAGAAGACTTAAAAAGCTTCTACGCCATATTGAGTGATCTCACCAACTCAGCTGAAGCTCTCGGGAAAACATATTCAAGTGAACAGATTGTACAAAAAACCCTTAGATCTTTACTAGACAGGTTCCATGCAAAAGTACAACAATTGAAGAAAGCAAGGATCTTTCAACCATGCGAGTTGAGGAACTTGTAGGGTCATTGATGACCTATGAGTTAAATCTGGCCTGTAGAAAGAAAGACAAATCACCAGGGATTGCCTTCAAGACGAACAGTGTCAATCCAGAAGACTCTTGCGAGACTGATGAAGATGAAAATTTCGTACTTCTCACCAGACAATTTAAAAAGTTCCTCAAGGACAAACAAAAAGAAAGATCCACAAATCTTCAAGGCCAGAATCAAAAACCGCAAAAACAATGGATGAAAAGCAATTTATATCCTAAAAATAATGCTAACTTGTCTGAAGGAAAGCCTAAGAGTTGAATTCAATGCAGAGAATGTGAAGGATATGAACGCATTGCAGCTGATTGTCCTAATACTCAAAAGAAGACCAAGGGAAGGAAGACCATGAATGTTACATGGAGTGATGGAGACTCAGATGAATCTGAATCAGAATCAGACAGCAGCAATTCTGAAAAATAAGTAACTACCCTTACTGCTTTACAGCTGTCTGGTGCTGAATCTGGTAACTCTTCTTATGCAGATGAATCTGGACCAAACACTGAAAACTTGAGAAAGGAACTTCAAGATGCAAAAGAGAAGATCCAACTGTTGCAGGCCTTCGCTGATCACAGCAGGAAATGACAACTAGACGTATCTGCAGTGTCAGATGTTGAACAAAATGAGGTAAGCAGGTTAAGTTCAGAACTTGCTAAAGCACAAGACAAAATCAAGAAGCTGGCACTTGGATCTATCCAGCTTGATGAAATCCTGAATAGTGGCAGACCTGTCAGCTTAAAAACATGTCTTGGATATGAAGGTAAAGGTAAAAATCATGACCATAAAATAAATTTTGTAAGAGAATCTGGATACAGATGCATGGAACAAAATAGAAATTATACAGATGCATCTACCTCTCATCATCATCAATACAATGCGACGGGAACTCAAAACTCACATCCAGCCAGGAACTATCAAGAAGACAATTTTAGCCGAATCTGTACAAGCCAGATGAGTCTGTCCATCAGAACGGCAGGAAATTTCAACCTCGACAGAGTCGGAAGGATACATCTGTTTTTCAGGTATTCTGTAATTTTTGTGCTAAATCTGGTCATGACGTATTTAGGTGTCATGAGTACTTGAAATTAATCAATTCACACAAAAGAAGACTTGTTTCTAGACAAGAGAAGAAAAATTCGAACTAATGCTTATGTAGTTCAATTATCTTTAAGTGCTTTGATTCCTAACACATGGTATTTTGATAGTAGATGTTCTAGACACATGACAGGTGGTCTCTCTCTACTAACACATTTTGAAAAAGGCGAAACAGGTGCTGTTACATTTGATGATGGCCAAAAGGGTAAGATAGATGGATCTGGTATCATCAACATCAAGGGATTGCCTACATTAACAAATGTCCTATATGTTATAGGGCTTAAGGCAAATTTGATTAGTGTAGGACAATTGTGTGATGATAACTTGCTTGTCATGTTTTCAAAAGAATATTGCAAGGTTTTAAGTTGTGACAAGAACTCTAACCCGTTAAAAAGTATTTTATTTAAGGGAGTTAGATCTAGAGACAAATGCTATACACTTGAGAGTCACGTACTTGCAATTCTGTTAAAACCAAAAATGAGAAACTGTGGCATAACAGATTAGGGCATCTAAACTACCATGATCTCATGAAACTGACCAGACTACAGGCTGTGAGAAGCTTACCCAGCATAAACAATATTCCAGATGAAATCTGTGGTGATTTTCAAAAGGGTAAGCAAATCAAAAGTCAACACAAATCAGGTACATCTGTTAATACCTCTCATATACTTGAACTAATTCACATGGATTTGATGGGTCCTATCCAAAAGGAAAGTATTGGTGGTAAGAGGTATATTTATGTATGTGTTGATGGATTTCTCCAGATACACCTGGGTCATGTTTATTTGGGATAAATCTGATATCTTTGACAATTTTGCTAATCTTTTTCAGAAATTGAGCAATGAAAAGGCAGAAAAACAGGTAAGAGTCAAAAGGATCAGAAGTGATCATGGAAGAGAGTTTGAAAACTTCGAGTTTGCTAATTTTTGTATCCAATATGGGATCAAACATGAGTACTCGTCCCCAAAGACTCCTCAATAGAATGGAGTGGTGGAAAGGAAAAAATAGAACTCTACAAGAAATGGCTCGTGTAATGCTAAACAGCAACAAATTGCCCACGAAATTTTGGGCAGAAGCCATAAACACTGCTTGTTATATTGTCAATAGAGTTATGCTTAGATCTGAAACAAACCAAACTGCAAATGAAATTTGGAAGGGTAGAAAACCTAGGGTTGATTACTTTCATGCCTTTGGAAGTAAATGCAACATTTTAAAAGATAGAGAACACTTAGGAAAATTTGACTCAAAATCGGATGATGTAATATTTTTGGGTTATGTTGAAAACAGTAAGGCCTATAGAGTTTACAATTTCAGAACCCAAACCGTTCTTGAGTCAATTAATGTGAAAGTGGATGATACTAATTGTGTAAATTCGGATTTGCAAGTAGCAGATGGTGATCAACTGGAAATTCCACCGAAAGAAAAAGCTGGAACCGAAAAATCAGAAGAAGAACAGCACCAAGCTGGAAGTCTCAATGATACTGAAGAATCCGATCAGGATGAGTCTGGGCACCCAGTAATATCTGCAGATCGAGACAAATCTAATTACCCAGATACACCTGATATTGCAGAACCAGAAGCATCGAATCAACCACCTACTAGGATTCAAAAGGCTCATCCACTTGATAACATTCTCACTAATATGTCTAAGAGAAATGTGACCAGAAGAAATTTACCAAGATGGGTAACATCTGTCATATGTCTCAAATTTAGCCAAAAAATGTCAATGAAGCTTTGACAGATGAACATTGGGTACAGGCTATGCAGGAGGAGCTTAACCAGTTTGAAAGAAACAATGTCTGGGAGCTGATTCCACGTCCTAAAGAAGGTAATGTAATTGGAACCAAATGGATCTTCAAGAATAGGTCAAATGAACAAGGAAATGTGGTAAGAAATAAAGCCAGACTTGTTGCTCAAGGATATACCCAGATTGAAGGGATAGATTTTGACGAAACATTTGCTCCGGTAGCCAGACTGGAATCCATCAGGCTGTTGCTAGCTGTGTCCTACTACATCAACTTCGGACTATTTCAGATGGATGTCAAAAGTGCCCAACCCGCCCGACACCTTATTGGGTTGGGTTGCAATTTAACATTGGGTTGGGTTGAAATCTAACATTGGGTTGGGTTAGGTTGATTTTACATCAACCCGACCAAGTTAGGTTGGGTTTGGGTTGGACCAAAACCCGACCCAACTCAACACACGCCCACCCCTATTTGTAGATGCTCTCAAAATGCATTCAAATTGCATCCACACTGAGGCAGATGATAATCACAGGCGTCCGCGGATAGAATTATTCTTTTTGAAAAACTTTATTTCATGTGATCACATGATTGTCCGAAAATTACCGTTGGGAAATTATAAATTCAAATTTTCTCACATCTTTTGATGGAAGAACATGAATTTTCATGTTGAGACTTGCACCATTTCGTGGAGGTGTTTGGAAATCTATAAATAGGTGATAGCTTTCAACAAAAATACATAACAAGATCAATCAAATAAACAACTTTGTCCAAACTATACAAATTTCATTCTAATATTTGCGTTCTTCAAATTCTTAGATGAAACTTAAAGTGCTTTTAATGTTTCTTCTGATTTGGCTTGATTTAATCCTACAAATTATTTGCTAAGTTGTCCTTCAAGCCTCAAAATTATCTAGATGAGGCAAATATCGTTTGAAGATGTTTTCGTGGTCGAGCCTAAATTTTTTTCAGTTATTCATTTTTTTTCTTGTTTCATTTTCTTGTTTATTCTTTTCCTCCATCTTCTTAAATTCAACAATTTCAAATGATATCTTGATGGAGAACGAGATTGCCCTGGCAACTATCAAACTTATGAAAGACTTGATAAGGTTGGATCACTTTGATAAAACAATTTTCACATGGTGGTAAGACAATATCAAATTTCTCCTTATGGCATTGAAGATTTTTACATTCTTGATCCAGAATCGGCACCACACCTAAAACAAACGGAAGAATATACGAATGCAGTAAAGGCCGAAAGACAAAAGCACCAATATGTTGAACTCATATGTAGGGTCATATCCTTAATGCCTTGTCTGATCGACTCTAAGATCTCTGCACCAACCCAACATTGGCAAATGAGATTTGGGATGCATTGGAGAACATATACAAAGTCGGCGAGGAAGGTACTAAAAGTTCTTTATTACTAAATATTTTTGATTTTAAATTCCTTGACAACATTTCCTTACTCCCACAAGTACACGAATTACAAGTGCTTGTGAACAAATTAAAGACGGTCAAAATTAATCTTCCGGAATACTTTCAAGAGGGACCAGAATAGCCAAATTATCGAGCACTTAGAAAGGATATTGGAAGAAGATTCTTCATAGTTTCGAGAACTTCTCATTGGAACAATTTCAAAGACATTTGATAATTGAGGAAGAACTGAGAGCAAGAGATAATAATGATAACTCTTGTGCAGGCACATAAATAATAGCTAATGATGTTGAAAATATCGAACCTTCCAACGAATCTTTTAAGCGCAAATTTCCAAATTGAGACAATAAAATGTTAAAAAAGAAGCCCAAAAGAGATTGTTTTGTTTGTCCTGGACATTATGAGAAGGATTGGTGATATAAAATGCAAAAGAATAATGAAGGCAAAGTGATGAACTCCATAAAAGAAAATAAAGTGGTTGTAATAAGCAAAGTGAATGTTATTCGTGGAAAATTCCTTGTCAATGGTATGATAGTTGTGCTACGTTGCATGTATCATATGATAGATCACTCTCCAAAACATATCATGAGACAAAAGATGGTCAAGAAATACAATAGGTAATGAATGACGTTCCAAAGTCGTCGGAAAAGAAAGTGTTGACATTATATTCACTTCTATAAAGAAGGTTACCCTAACCAACGTGTTGCATGTCCCTAACATGAATATGAATTTAGTGAGTGTAGATTTGTTGAGAAAATCGAGCATCAAATGTGTCTTTGAGTTCGAAAAACTTGTATCATCCTGAATGGGAATTTTGTTGGAAATGGATATTTTAGTGATGGGATGGATAAACTTTGTACTATTGAAAGTGACGTGAATAAAAGTGTTAATTTTGTTTATTTGCTTGACTCATTTATCTTATGTTATGCTAGATTATGTCATATTGGTACAAGTACTATGAAACGTATGCTTAAAAATAATCTAATTTATACGACTCAAAAGAGGTACATAAATGTAAAATTTGTGTACAATCTAAAAGGACTAAGAAACCTTATGATAGCGCGAATAGATCTTCTAATATTTTAGAACTAATTCACTTCGATATATGCGAGTTAAATGGAATTTTATCTAGAGGAGGAAATGGATACTTTACCTTTATAGATGACTATTCTAGATACACTTATATTTATTTGATGAAGGATAAGCATGATGTATTTAACATGTTAAAAGCATATAAAAATGAAGTATAAAATTAATTAACTAAAAAAATCATATTACTTAGAACTGATAGAGGTGGTGAGTACTTTCCTAGTGATTTTAATATATTTTGTGAACAACATGGCATATTGCATCAATATTTTTCACCTAGGACTCTCGAACAAAATGGTTTAGTTAAAAGGAAAAATAGAACATTAGTTAACATGATACGTTCAATGTTTAATCATGCTAAATTTTCATTTTAATTTAGTTTGTGGAGTGAAACTCTCTTAAGTATTTTGTAGAATATTGATCCTTCAAAGAATACAAAGGTTTCTCCATACAAATTATGGAAATAACGAGAAGCTAACATTGGTTATTTTAAGATATGGGGATGTTTTCCTATTGTAAGAACACGGATCCCAAAAGGATTAAATTAGGTCCTAGAGAGATTAATTATGCATTTGTATGATATGCTACTAATCGTAAATCCTATAGATTGCTGAACTTGAAAACCAATGTGATAATTGAATCAAATGATCTAGAATTCCTGGAGAACTTATTATCATCAGGTAAAGAGTTAAGGGAAACACAAGAAGAGTGACTTAGTTCTAGAGGAATACAGGAGAAAATATCTACTAAAGATGTTGGGGACTCAATCAGATAAAACAAATTCTCAACTTATTTCATTCTAATTAGTAGAAGAGAATGAGAGGAAAGTTGTAAGAACAATACCTTTTCTTCTCAAGTTGAACATGATCCTAAGATTTATAAAGAAGTTATAACTTCTCGTGACAGTCTCTTTTGGAAAGACCCCGTAAGAGATTTAATGGATTCAATCTTATCAAACAACACATGGGAACTTGTCGATTAATCAATTAGTTTTGGGCTTATTGGATGCAAATAGGTGCTTAGAAAAAAATACAGTAAAACTCAGATGGTACTCTAAACACTTTAAAAGTTAGGCTTGTGGCAAAATTATATTGATAAAAAGAAAATCTCGATTACTTTGATGTATATGCTTCAGTTGCAAGAATAACATCAATTAGGATATTATTCCTATTGGCCTCTATAAATGACTTATACGCTCATCAAATGGATCTCAAAACTACACTCTTAAATGGACTCGATGAAGAAGTCTATATGAAACAAACACAATGGTTTGTACTATCCGATAATGAACATAAATTTTGTAAACTACTCATTATATCGTCTAAATCAAGCACCTAAGAAATGACAGGAAAAAATTGACTTAGCTATTATTTCTTTTTGTTTTGTGCATAATAGTGGAGATAAATATTTGTATTCAAAAGTGTGTAATACCTATATTATCATTATTTGTTTATTCATCGATGACATGTTGATTCTAAGCAATCACATTGATGGAATTAAAGAAACAAATAGGTTTCTGTATTCCTCATTCATGATGAAGGATCTTGGAGAAGTTGATGCAATTCTAGGTATCAAAGTAACTAAAAATAATGGGGGTTATTATTTAAGTCAATCACATTATGTAGAGAATGTGAAAAATAAATTCAAATACTTGAACATAAAAGAATATAAGTACTAAACTTATAAAGAATGATGGAATAGCGATTGCTCAATTGGAGTATGCAAGCATTATAAGAAGCCTTATGTATGCAACTCAATGCACAAGACTAGATATAACATTTACAATTAGTAAACTGAGTAGGCTTATTAGTAATCTTAGAAAGGAACACTAGAAAGCCATTGGAAGAGTTGGTCACTTGAATAAAATAAAAAAAATAAAAAATAAAAACTAGGCCTTCATATTCCAAATGTTTGATAATTTTGGAAGGATTTACCAATGCTAGTTGGATCTATAACACTGGAGAAAGTAAATCTACTTTAGGATGATTGTTTACATTGTGTGGTTGTGCAATTTCTTGGAAATCCAATAAATGATCATGCATCACTCATCCAACCATGAAATTCAAATCTGTTGCATTAGATAAATTTGGAAAGGAAGATGAATGGCTAAATGATCTCTTTTATTATATTTTATTGGAGACAAAAGACTCTTCGTCTATATCAATTTATGTGATAGTCAAGCAACACTATAAAAAATATACAATAGAAGTTTAAAACATGACCACGTAAGGAAATTAATCAAAAGCGAAATAATTTTTCAAAATTACGTTAAGTCAGTAGAGAATCTGGAAGATCCTCTTACTAAATTTATTCAAAGAGATTTAGTAGTCTCAATATCGAGAAGGATAGGGTTGATACTCGTTAACTAAAACTCACCAATGATAGTAACCTTACCCATTATTATAAACAATTATTCAAGGGTTCAAATAGTAAAAACAAGTCATTAAATAAGTGGATTACTGCAGCACTATTGAATATCTGTAATAGAAAACCCTATTCTATGAAATAAAGTAATGGTTGTTACTAAAGCAAAGGAGTGATCATAATAAGATCTTAATGAAGTTAAATTTTAAACTTCAAGATGGTACCATCTCAATAGAGAGTAGAAGTTTCTCTCTTAAAGTTTGATGAATAGGATAAACGTAAGATCTTAATAGCAGTAAGCAAAGTTGAGGAACTTATGAAGACGTGATACCTATATGTGTGTTTTATCGGTATTATCACAATAAATAACTTATTCAAAGCTATCAAGCTACCTGGAGTTTTGATAATACTTTGTCAAAATTACACTACAGCTAGATTCAAATTGAAAGGCATCGATGCATTTTGCCTAAATATCAATTGATTGGATTGCTTTCAATATATATTCTTCAAACATTGGGGGTTGTTGAAAAAAACCATGTTTAAAAATATATTTAAGATTGGGTTAAAATGGATTGAAATGATGAAATGCACCTTTATAACCAAGCGATTGCATGGGTCAAAAGTCGAGCTATCACATGTGGCACATTTTTTTGTGCAAATCCATTGTCGGGGAAAACCAAGAGATCGTTTGGAGGATAACCAAGGGATCGTTTGGTTCACTTATTTGAAAAACTTTGTGCCATGCGATCTCATGGTTGTCCGAAAGTTACCGTAAGGAAAATTTTAAATTCGGCTTTTCTCTTGCTTTTTGACATAAGAACATGGATTTTCATGTTGAGGCTTGCACCATTTCGTAGAGATATTTGAAAAATCTATAAACATATGACAGATTTAAAACAAAAGTACTTTGGTAAGAGTTTTTTGTTTGCAAACATAGAATGTAATGTTTTTGAGGTAAAATGTGTGGTTGAAACGTGATTTGAAGAAATGTGTGCTGTTAAAAAGTGGTTTGGGAAATTTATTGGTTTATAAATAATTTACTAAGGCTTTGTATGATGTACATTATTTGGTAAAAAAATTGTTTTGAATAGTGATATTGTGTGATTGAAAATGAAAGAAAAGTTTTGAATTTTTGTGTAGAATATTTTATTGTTAAAATATGTTGTTAAAATTGAGTAATGTAGAAAAATGAATTATTTTTAATGCGAATGAAAGACAGGCTAAATAAAGAATAAATCAACAGTTTTGTCCAAACTATACAAATTTCATTCCAATATTTGTGTTCTTCAACTTCTTATAAGAAATTTTGAAGTAATGTTTCTTCCATTTTGACTAGATTTAATCCTACAAAATCAGTACTCAAATTATCCAAAGGAGCCGAGCCCAAAATTGTTCAATTTCGATTATTCCAATGTTTTCTTGTTTCATTAATTTCTATTTACTATTTTTCTCCATCTTCTTTAAATTCAACATATGGAAGATTCATTGGGGGAGTTTTATTGAAACAACCATGTGAAACCTTTGTTTTATATAAATGGCCACCAATGTATAAATTGTCTATCTTACCCTTAATTAAGTGAATTATTTTCTTTGCAAGATACATCCCTTAATTTAGTTGGGTTGATTTTATTCAGTACTTCTTATTATATTTAGATTTTTTAACCTTTTAAATTCTTCTAAAAATCTTCTATATTGTGATAATTTCTCGAAAAATTTAGGATGGTCTTTATTAGTTATATATCCTAATGTTATTCCTTCTGAAATTTCTTCTTCTATATTTTCGTATTCTTTTATAATTTTATGAACTGTATTTATATTTTTAGTTATTTCGACAGAATCAAATTCTATTCTATTTAAGCAAGCATAGTCAATATCTTCGTATATATTTTTCAGTTTAGATTGTCCAATAGAATATATATTTTTACATTTTTCAACAATAGCTAATAAGAATGAAATTTTTTTTTTTTCTTAAATACAGTCTATGATCATTACTATTAGAAGTTGATGCTTGTGAAGTGTTCATAAATTTAAACTTTCAAGTTGGTAAATTGTTATACAAACTTTTGCATATAAATCCATTCTTTGGTCTAGCAAGATAAAATAATCTTCAATATATTGTTCGTATTTTTGTAAAAGCCTATTATATTCTTCAGAAGATATATTTTCACTTTCCGTTTGATGTTTAATATCTTCCATTTTTTCTTTCAATTTATCCAACAGGTTATCTAATCTTTTGATTGTGTATCAAGGCATTATACAAAAATTGTATTATCATTGATCATGATTTTATTATATAAATTAATTCTTTGTTGTGATTTATTAGAATAGTCTATAATATATTGATCACAATTTTTTGAAAGTATATAATATTCTTCAGATGATTTATCTATATCATTTAATTGAGATGTAATTTTATTTATTTATTCTATTATTCTTTCTAACAAATTATCTAGTCCTTTAATTGTATATCCAAGCATTTTTTAAAATCAAACTGCAAACACAAAGGTATAAAGTAGTTGTAAAATAATCTATAAAGTTTCAAGTAACTTTTCAAATTCTATCAGTATTTGAGCATTGATAGTATTTATATCAGTAATAATATCGAGGTTTGGTTCAAATGGTATATTATATTTTGAAATGTTCTTCTTTCTTTTTTCTAATTTATCAATTATATTTTGGATATCTTGTATTATTATATATCTTACAGTACCTCTAACAAAATTTTCTATCAAATTTTCTTTAAAACTTTTTAATATCTCTTGTGATGCATAAAGTTGCTCTTGATATCTTATTTTATCAATTTCATTTTTATATTCAATTCCGCTTTTATTTTTAATAATCTTTTTAACTTTATATGGACATCTTTTATATCTGAGTTTTCTTATGATGTAATTTCCTTCATTCATGGTATCAAAATTTTCAAAAATTGGTAAAGAAAAACTCGTCTCTTCCATTACAGTTATAATCTATTATGGGATTATAATCATTATCGCTACTAAACACATATCCTAAATATAATTCATTATTTATTTCAGTATTATCATTATCAAGCCACAAGTAAATAATTGATTTTGTAATTTCTAATCCCAATAATTCCTTTAATTTTGGAAAAATAGCTAACAGACATGACATATAATCATGATATAATTTTTTTATTTCATTATTTGGTCTAGTAAATTGTTTATGCATGAATAAATGTTCAATTATGCTATGATATTCATGTTTATAAGGACTGTTTCGATAATTAAACTTAATAATTCTGAATTCTGACATGATAAAAGCTCTTCTTCCTCATAATTCCATAAAGATAGACATATTAAGAATACTAACCTCTTTTCCTGTTCTTTGTACTTTTGTATTCTCCTTCTGTTGTTAGTGATCTTCAGGCTCACAGGTTTTTGCTTATCACACCCTCTAACGGCCTCCTACCTCTACGGGTTATTAGCTACACCTGGATATATGCCTGCACTGTATAACACTTAGATGAAAAATATTTAGGACATAGTATATAGAGTTTTCTTAATAATATATCTTCTTTTAAGAAATAGGATTCAGAAGATAGAATTTTAGAAACTCATCATATTTTTTATTTACTGGAATTTTATTGATAATATGAAGATTGATACAAGGTTGGTATAAGAACTTTCAAAGACAGAGGATTTTTTTTGCTTTATCACAGATTGAGTGCTCAAGTGATCTCTGTCTTTCAACTATTCCGAAGGCCTGTATTTATAATGTTACATTGGACACAATTACATCACTGCTTACATCATAGACTTAATAATTTTCCAGCTTTTCATAATACTATAAGGACACATAAGAACACACATGTCCCTCTATTATTTATTACAAGGACACTGATTTTTGTGAAGAGGGAAGTGGGGGTATAAATACCCCCAAAAATTAGACCTAAACATGTCCCAAAAACGCGTCCATACCGAGCCAAACACTCCCTTAAATCATAATAATTAAAACAGAAATTAAAATCTAAATTGGGTCAAAATGGCCCATGCGATCGCGTGGGTGGGTGACAACTATAAATTCTGTCCGTTAATGTTGGGCGCTCTGCAAGCGTCCAACAATCAATTGACCAAAGGCATCAGCATTCTTTAAGCTATTTGCAACCCAAGTTCCTTGTCTTCTGGTCTTCTTCAATTTAGTCCTCGAACTTTGACTTTTATTACAAATATGCCCCCAAAATGTTTGCATCTCTAGTCCTCCAACTTTCCGAGATGTTGCAATTGAGTCCTTTCTTTCAATTAGGTCTTTGGACATGAGATTTGTACTTCTTTTAGCTCGATTGCTCTTCGATCTTGTCCATTTTCATTCCAATTGTGGTTGTACCTAATTGTACAAAATAAACACAATTTATAAGTAGAAATTTGCTCAATTTCTCAATTAAATTGTTGATTTAAAAGAAAAATAAGTATGTAAAGCATACTTATCAGACACACCTGTCCCTCTATTATTTATTTCCTCACATGGCCCTTATATGGAGCTGTCTATTTTTTGCCACACTTCATCCTTCTTTAATAAAGCAGATACCTGTCCCTCAATTTTGTTGGCATGCGAGGCAATTTTTGACAATGCATGCCTCTTGTAGATTTGCAAAACTTCCATAGATCTGATGAGTGTCAAACTTGTTGATGTATTCTTTCAAGATTGTTGACTTTTCTTTTCCTCCATTAGAGAGGAGGGTCCATCCATTATATTGGCATATGCATTTGAATTTTTTATCATGCAAGTTTTTGGCAAATGTTGTAGAGAACCTTAATTCTCAACACCCTTCGAGATCTAAACCATGATCTTGTAATATTTGGTACAGGTTTAGTATTTTTTTCAACTTCTATCTGGAAATTTTGAGCAACATATCCAATTGTGATGATATGCTCAGTAGGATAATACATCCTTCCATCAATTTTAGGACCGATTGAATAAAATTTTAAATATATTGGTCTTCCTTGGACAAGTTTTGAAATTTCTCATTTTAATAAATCATCAAAATTTTCAATTTCTTTCAGATCTTTTCTGGATAGATAAGATCCAAAAATCCATAATCAGCTGCCATTTTTGTCATATAACGGGATCTCCTCCCTGAGTAACGATTAATCGTGGCTATACATGATCTCCAGACGAAATGTAATAATAATCACATTCTTGGGATTCATATAATTCTGACAATAGTTTTATATTTGTCTTCTTTTTGTAAAAAAGGGGAATCATCTTCATTCTCAACACGAATTTTAATTACCTTTGTATGTTCGTCTTTGGCATTGATTGTTACTTTTCGAGGACTGGTTTCATTTATGGTCACTTTCTTGGGACTTGGACCTGGATCGTCTCTTTTAATCGTTGGTCCACCTCTGCTTTCAGATGTTGTACCGTTTGTATTTTTGATATAACCTGTTTGGTATCAACCTGTTTGGTAATTAACGATTCAAACTGAGATTCAATCTCAATTATGTTATCGCTCAATTCTTTAGTATAATTGTAATGATAATTTGAGATATCCATCAACTACTTGAAACTTTCTTGGAGAGTTTCTGCTAGTTGCTCAATTCCAAGTTTTATTATCTTCAGCTTCCTCTGTGAGGAAGTTTAATCCCCGTTTGGCATCTATCAGGGATCTTTTAATATTATTCATCTGAAAATTCAACATTTCTGCTTAAAAAATCTGCAAGATAATTATTGACACATTTAATATGAAATATATCAAAATTATAAAATGCCAAATAGGCTTACCATCTATGGAGCCTCCTATATTGAGGTTCTGGTGGTAACTTATTTTTTACTAAGCCTGCAATTTGAGAATTATCAGTTTCAACAATGAATTTTTTGGATAATAAAAATAATAAAAAAAATTTTATTCCTCTGATAATTACTAACAATTCTTTCTCATGGGTAGTATAATTTATTTCTGATTGGTTAAACGTTCCACTGGAATATTTGAAAATTTCATTAAGATCCGTTTTAATATTGCTGCCCAATATTTATCTGAGGCATCAGTGTTAACTATTAGATTATATTTTTATCTGGTAATCTTAATTTTGGTAAATTTTTACATTCTTCCTTGAGTAATTTAATAATTTCTGTGTGCTCATTACTCCATCCTTTGGTATTTGTCTTTCTGAGTAAAATCTGGATTTTATGTCTCTTTTTTGAAATATTTTCAATAAATCATTCTGCATAATTTAAACATCCTAAGAATTTTTGTATTTGTTCTCTTGATTCTAATTTATCTGAAAATTTTTCTATCTTTTTAGATATGTGGGTTTGTAGTTTTATTCCTTTTTTATCTATTGATAATTCAAGAAAATCAATTTCTTGTTTTTCTATTATAGCTTTGTTTTTTGAAAGAACAATTCCTTCCTTTTTACATTCATTTATAAATTTTATTAAATGGTTTCTATGTTCTTTTCTATTATTAGAACGTATTGATATATCATCAACATAGACAATTAAAAATTTATTAAATTTTCTAAATGTGTTGTCCATTTTTCTTTGATATATTTGTGGTGCATTTTTTAAACCAAATGACATAATCATCCATTCATACTTACCTTGGGGTGTACTAAATGTTGTATATTGAATACTATTCTCTTCCATTTTTACTTGCCAAAATCCTGATTTACAATCAAATTGTATTGTTTTCCTTTTGCAAAGTTTATTAGTACTTCTTTATTTGGTAAAAAATATCCATCAAATTTAGTATATTTGTTTAATTCTTTATAATTTATCACCATTCTAGCTTTTCTTCTTTTTTGTTCAGAATGTTTCATTATCATGAAAGTTGGACTACTATGGGGTTCATTACTAGGTCTGATTAATTTTTGGTTAAGCAATTATTTTATTTGTGTTTTAAATTCTTGTATATCTTGTATGGTATTCATCATCAGCCTAACTCTTATAATAACATTTTCGGTTAGTTCTATTTTAGCTTTTGGATGATGTGGTTTCCAAAATAATAATGGATTCTCTCCACAAATTTTTTCTAATTGATCAACTATTTTTTCCGTGCTTGTTTGTATATTTGTTTTCAAGACTTTTTTATACATTATTCTTTTCTTTTTTATTTCATTTTGTGTAATTGATTTTTTCATCCATTTATCACCACGCTGTGTTGGCTGAACTCTGTAAGGTCTAAATTCTCTTGGGATTTTTAATAAGTATCTGCAAGGTGTTTGTAACATTATCATGTAATTATTTTGTTTATAATATTGAAATTGTTGTATAAAGTCATTTCCTAGTAATATATCACATTCTAATTGTTATAACTATATATCTTATTGACAACTATTTGTTTACTTCTGAGTATTATAACGATTTTATCAGCATTGTTAATTATTTGAGTACTTTCTCCTATAACTCCTGTTATTTTTATTTTCTCATTAGTATTCCGTGACTTTATTAAGAAACTTTTAGATATTGTTATATCACTTCATGTGTCAATTAATGCACATGCTGTTATATTTGTTTCTGCAATGGTAATTTGTATATAAACAGCTAATGGAAAACTTATTTGGTTATTCATTTATTCAGCTTTTCTAAATAGTATAGTTTGACCATTATGGGTTATATATAATTCTTCACGTGTTATACTGTAATCTTTTAGTCCATTTAGGAAACTCATTCCTAATAATATATGAGAATTTATCATACTGTTATCTACATGACATGGTACTAAGAGATTTATTCCTCCTATCTTTATTGGTACTTTAACTTCAAATTCAGTTATATGTATTTGTCCATCAGAATTTATATATCTATATGGATCAGTTCTATGAGTTATTAATCATTTATTCCTGTTTGAAGCTATATAACATTCACTAGCTCCTGTGTCAATTAATATATTTGATCATTTTACATGTTCTTTTCCATTGAAATATTATCCTTTTATTTTCATATTTCCAGCATTTCTATGAAGTTTTATTTCTCTTGTATTACTAGTTTCTCCTAATTGTTTAGGTAAACTTGTTGATCTTCTAATTAATCTTCCATCTTCAAATGTTATTTTATTGTTAGGGTATTCTTATTCTCTTAATTCTATTATTTCTGGTTTATTTTTTGTTATAGTGAGTTCATAGTTTTTCGGTACTAAATTTATTTGTTTATCTGGTTCTATAATTTTTCCAAAATTTTTACATTCTTTATGAACTTCAATATATGATTTTTTGGAATAAATATTTTCATAATTAGAATTAGTAAATGTGTATAACGCTCTATATTCTATTGTCATGATTCGATCACCTGGTTCCATTATATCATCTCTATGTAACTTGAAATGTAGTCCTAAAACTTCATTAAAATTTCTATCTTTCAATGAGACACAATATTTTGGATAACACGTAAATATTAGTTTCTTATACGTTAGATTTCCTTCTATTATTCCTAAATGATTATCTTTTAAATTTATTATTTTTCCATCATGTAAACTCACGGTCAAAGATGAATCTACTCCTTCCCTAAATAATGATTTAAACATTATTTGTATTCCTGCTAAATAAACATACTGAATCTTTTCACTTTTTTTTATTGATCTTTTTTAATAATTCTGTAACCGTATTTTTTGTTAAAAGGTTTAATTTATGTGTTCCTTGAATAGTTCTAACATCTATTGTTTTTTCAATTTTATGATATTCATTTATTGCTACTTTTTCCCTTCTCCATATTCTATCTAATATTTCTCATTTTCCTATTTTCAAATCTAAAGATAATTTTTGTATTTTCTTAAACTTATTATTATCAAAAGTTACTTTTAATCCATAACCCTCTATTCCTTCACATTCTTGTATATTTATGTTATTTTTTTCTATTTCTCTATTCTGATTCTGATTCATTACTTTTTGAATCTGTTTTACTTATATAGACTTCTTGATTATAGTATTCTTCAATGTCAGATATTTCACTTAATTCACTTTCTATTTCTAGATATTCTTTTTGTGATATTTTAACTTTCTTTTTGTTACAATCGGGGCTTATATGTCTCATTTCTCCACAATTCCAACATTTGCATTGACTTTGTCTTTCTTCTAAGTTCTATTTTTCTGTTTTTTATTTGGATTATATCTTCTTTTGTAATATCTTCTCTTGGATTTTATATATATTTTCCTAAAGTTTCTGAATTTTTTAAACTTTCTAATTTTATATTTTCTTTCATTATTTTTTCTCCTTTCAGGGTTACATCCCTATTGGGTATGTTTTTCCATATCTTCACAACATTATCTAGTTAATTTTCTCGATTTCTTTAATAATTGTCTTTGTTGACATATTTATATGCTAATCTTTCAAATAGAAATTTTATCCTTGATCCTAATGTTCTAGGTATTCAAGGGCTATCTCGGATAAATTTTTCAAATACTATTTTAAAGTATATTCTCCAAGAACCTGGTAATTTATTGTAATAAATATCTCTGTATACTACTTGATTTTCATTACTATAGAATTGGATATAATAGTATTCTTTGAATTCACAAGTGTATTATTTGATTTTACACATATCACATATTGTTAAATTTATTAATCTCATTCTTGCACTATCTCTTTTTCTAATTGATTCTGCTTTAGCATTACTTATCCAATTTTCTCCTAAAAATTCATCCTCAATATAATCTACTAACTTTTCTATACTTTTTTTATTTGATTTTTTTATTTTTGTTTGTACATTCCTTCTTATTAATGCTTTCGTATCACTACTTATTCCTTCCCACTAATTCCTAATATGTCTTTCAAATGATGCTATTAAAAAATCTATCATTCTCTCAGTATTTTCCCATGTATCGTCTTTATTGTATAAAAAGATTAATATCATTGAATCTGTCCAAGCTAATAAGGTTTTTTTAATAACTATTTTACAATTCAAATCTAATTTTGTTCCTCCATGATTAATAGGTTTATCATAATTATTATTTGGTTCAAATCTATCTCTGTATTTATTCCCTTTAGGTGGTTGTCTATCCCTGATTTTATCATAATATTGTCTATGTGGTTTACTAAATAAATGTGCATAACTTTCATCTGAATTTGGTAATTCTTGTTTGGAAGTTCCTATTGGAGCTGGGCTAGGTGCTCCCTCAGTATTCATTAAAACTTAGTATTCATTAAAATTTTCTATGCTTAATTGGTAAGAATTTTTAATAAGCAAGTTTAATTCTTTAATCATTTTTATCTTGTTTTTCTTCAATTTTTTCTTTAGCTTTTAGTTTCTCTATAGTTTTTTCTATGAATTTTTGTAACTCTAATTCTTCTTCTACTATTTTTGGTAATATATTTTTTCTAAATTTATCATTCATACTTCCTGCTTCTATTATAATTTTTTCTTGTTCAAAGTGTTTCTTTTCTATTCTAAGCATTTCTTTTTCTATGAGTTTTTTGTCTATTTTCTTATCTTTATTTTTATTATTTTCTTTGAATTCTCTAATAACTGGTTTTAGTATATTTATATCATTTCTTACTTCTTTTAATTCATTTTTTACTTCTTGAACATCACTTATTAATGATTTTATTAATACCTTCAGATCTTCAATATATTTACTTATCGACATTTTATACTCTTGGTTTAGTAGTTTGAGTTTTTTGTACCTTAAATAATCTGTCATACATATAATCTATTTTTATTTCTAATTTTTTGATTCTTTTTTCTATTAATACGACTCTTTCATTATCATTTTTCCTTATTTTCTCATTTAACTTATCTATTTTTTTATAATTATTCCAATTCTATCTTGATTAATTAATTATCCTGATTTTCTTTAGAATTCTTTTAAAATCTCTCCATCTATATTTTTTTACTTCTCTTATCATATCTTTTAATTCTTTAAATTGTATTGTTAGTCTATTTTGAATATTTTATAAATTTTCTTTGATATTTATATCTCGTATATTTAATTGTTGTAATTCTTCAATAGCTAATTTATCTTGTAAACTTATGTTTTTATATGTTTACCATAAAAAGGCACTAATCCAATTTAATTACATATATTAAGAAATCTATCGGATTCTCCCCATGAGTCTAATTGTTGAAATATAGTTGTATTAGCTCCTTTTATTTGGTATGATCCTACAGGAAGTCTAATATTTTCTATTACTTGTTTTTCAAATTTTATTTCTGAAAATTTCGTCATTAAATTCTTCCTCTGACATGCTCAACTTCTAATCTTAGTTCCGTATCATATTTTAATTCTTTATATTTCATTATATTATATTCAAAAAATTCTTTAATTGATCTTAGCATTGATTTTCTTTGTTGTGCTCTATAATATTTTATGTAGTATTTTATTTCTCCAGTTATATCATATTTTTTCATATTGATTTTTTCTTTATTATTTAGAATCATAAGTATATTAGGTAATTATTTTAGAATTGTATTAAAGCATTTTCTTTTATTTTCTAATGATTTTAATCTTAGGAATCCTTTTCTTTTTATATTTCTTTCCTCTATCATTTGATCTAATAGATTTCCTTTTTGTTCTGTTATTGAATATAATTTTTCATTTGTTTTCATATTTAGATATTTGATTAATAAAGGATATCCTCTATGGCATTCTATATTTTCCTGTGATGTCTCTTTGTACTAATTATTCGATGATGTCATTCTCTATTAAATTTAATATTTCATTTATTATAAAATCTTCTTTTATTATATTGAAACTTATTATATCATAAATATCTCTTCTTATATCTTCATCTAAACTTTTTAAGGCTCTTAAGATTTCTATTTTTTCATTATCAGTTAATATTAATGTTTGAATGATTATCAATTCTGGTATATGTATATTATATTTATTTTTATTTTTTGTCATATAATATTTTTCTTTTAGATCTGCCACATGACTCTGACACCAACGGAGGGGGTGCTACAATGAGCGAACAAAAATCGTATAAACAAAAATCAATTAAATTCATATAATTTTCTTGGGACCTATTTGTAGTTTCCAATTCTTGATGATTATGAATGATATGTTATACATAAGGGCATTTTAGGTAGTTTCTAATGTCTAAGGCTATTTTCATGAATTGATAAATTTGCAAGGTCATTTTCATAAATCATTAAATTTGCAAGGCCAATTCCATTCTATCGAGAATTCAAGGTTGATGATATGGGAGCTCATATAAGACTGCGCCACCTTGGAGTACTCGAGCAGTATCTCATAGCAAAGCCGGTCCTGAGTTTCGAGGGGCCCTAAGCGAGCCTCCAACCTCAAATTTTATTAAGGCACTAGGATAAGTACAAAACTTTTCATTAACAATTTCAAATGTTCAATAATTAATAACTATAAGTAATAACTAGGTATTAAAAGATCCACTAAATTTATAAAGCATTTTTAACATTTAATATTTTTAAAGATATTTTCACAGCTATCGTTTCACAAATTTTTTATATGAGATTGATATTTATTGGTTAAAAATACTATAAATAAAAGAAAATAAATCTACAAGTCTAAAGAATTGAACTGGTAACCTATACCATAAACAAAATTTATATTCCACCATTGCAACAATTGTGCTAAACTCAAATTATTATATATTATTCTACTTTAATAGTTTATATATGTAAAACAGTGAGTTTGGTTTTTTTACTTTGAGGACCTTAATTGGTCGGGGGCCCTAAGCGACGGTATTGCTCGTCTATGTGACTCATAGGAACATATTCCAGATTCTTCATTTCTTTACCTGATTTCTACTGTTTCTATGTTGGTTCCTACGTTGTATTTTCAATTTTGATTTGGATTTTGGTATAATGAAGAAAATTTATCTCTATTTCACCGATGAAGAACAAGAAAAAGTAAAAATATTACCTTGTCGTATCGTCCAAACGTGCCCTTATATTTCACTTGTTGATGCAATGAATCGATAGAGCTGTTCAAGCATTTACCAATAATTTGTTGAAACCCTCAATCCAGTCCTCCCCTTTAAACTCAGATTACATTTTCTGAGTTAGTATACTTATGGCAGATATAATTTTAAGCCCTCTTCTACAAGTAATTTTGGACAAATTGGCTTCTCCATTCATAGAGAAGTTTCGTAATCTTTATAATTTTCAAGACAATGTCAGAGAACTTCAGGAAACACTACCCAAGGTTCAAGCTATTCTTGAAGATGCAGAGAATCAGCAAGAAACTCAAAAGGCCGTTAAGCAGTGGGTATTGAAGCTCGAGGACATAGCTTATGCATCTGAAGAATTGCTGGATGAGATTTCAAATGAAATATTTAAATGTGAACGTCGAAGCAGTCGAGGCAATGATGTAAGTCATTTGTTTCTACCGTATAAGCCTTCTGATCATCTTTTCGATATTGCTTCTAAGCTTCCAAAGAAGCTGAAAATTTTGAATGAGATTGCACAACAGGGTATTAACTTTAATTTACGTGGAGAAAAGCATTCAAGGAGTTTACTCCGAAGCAGAGAAACAGGCTCGTATGTGGTTGAGTCTAAAATATATGGGAGGGAGGGTGATAAAAAAAATCTACTCCATCTTTTGTTACATAACGACAATGGAAAAGCAGTAGAGTGTATGTCAGTCATTTCAATTGTTGGCTTTGGAGGGCTTGGCAAAACAACTCTAGCTAAGTTAGTTTACAACGATGAGACTGTAAATCGTCACTTTGATTTGAAAAAGTGGATCTATGTTTCGGAAAGTTTTGACATGAAAAAGCTCATGATAAGTATCTTGGATTCCGCGACCGGAGGGAGTATGGATCTTCTTCAATCTCAACTTCAGGACTTGATACGTGGGAAGAGATTTTTGCTAGTTTTGGATGATGTATGGAATGAAGACACTCTTCGATGGGTTGAAGACAAAGAAGAGTGGGAGAATTTTATCGATTTGCTGAAAAGTGGTGCAGAAGGAAGCAAGGTCGTGGTCACAACGAGGAGTACGAAAGTTGCAGATTTCGTGGGAACCACAGTGTACAACCTTGAAGTATTATCTGATGAGGCTTGTGGGGTTTTGTTCAGGAAAAATGCTTTTGGCGAGGGACGAGAGGATGAAAATTCTAATCTTACGAAAATTGCCAAAGAAATCATCAAGAAGTGTGGAGGTGTCCCTTTGGCAGCAAAAACTTTAGGGAGCCTATTGCGCTGCAAGAAAGAGGATTATTGGATTTCCGTGCAAGAAAGTGAACTGTGGAATCTCAAAGAATGCCAGTGTGCCGTCTTACGTGCCCTAAGACTGAGCTACGTCTATTTGCCGTCACATCTGAAGCGCTGTTTTGCATTTTGTTCATTATTCCCTAAAAGTCATGAAATCAATAAAGAAAAGATGATCTACATATGGATGGCAGAAGGCTTGATTCGACCAGATGGGGAAAATAGACAGCTAGAAAGCATAGGCGATGAATATTTTGACGATTTGTTGCATCTGTCATTCTTCCAAAGTGTCAGCCATGAAGTATACAAAATGCACGACCTTGTCCATGATCTCGCAAGAACTATTGGGGGGAGTGAGTTCGCAATATTTGGACATGGTTCAGCACCAAGCGACCTTACACGAATTCGCCACTCGTCCATCGTTTGTAACTTCGATCCATCTTCTTTGCCAAGAGACTCGTTCGAAGCCAAACATCTGCGAACTCTCCTGTTCTTGTTTCCCGGAGGTAGCTCTGGTGACATTCCTTATTTACTAATCATGAAATTCATTTACCTGCGCACTTTGGATTTAAGTGGATCTGGAATTAAAAGATTGGACGAATCAGTTGGTGCTTTATTATGTTTAAGATTCCTGGACTTGTCAAGCACTTCAATCCAAAAACTTCCAGATACCATTAGTGACCTCAGTCATTTGCAGACTATGAATCTATGGGGATGCTGTTACCTTGTTGAGTTGCCTATTGGGATGGCTAATTTGACTAGCCTAAGACACCTGAATATAATGGGTTGTGAAGGGTTGACTCAAATGCCTGCCGGAATTGGAAATTTGGTTCAACTTCAAACTTTGCCAATATATATTGTGGGAAAAAGGACACGGGAAAGCATTGCAGAACTTCATTCTCTAAACCTTAGAGGTGAACTGCATATAAAATGCATGCAAAATATCAGAGACGCCAAAGAAGCGAGAAATGCTAATATGAAAGGAAAGAAACACCTTCAGACATTGAAACTCCAATGGGGAATTAGCAACAAAACTAAGGAATTGTCGCATGTAAAAGTGACTTCTTCTGAAAGTTCGTCAAGTTCCCTACCTGAGGAAAGTAGCAAAGTTGAGGAAGACATTCTTGAATGCCTGGAGCCACATGCCAATCTGAAAAATCTCCATATAAAAGGTTATCCAGGTATGGTTATACCATGCTGGGATCTTCCAAATTTAGTTACGATTGAGTTGATTGACTGCAGAAATTGTGTACATCTGCCTATTCTTGGGCAACTTCCATTCCTCGAAAGACTTTCTCTGCAAGGAATGGACGGTGTCACCAGCATCAATGAGGGGTTCTATGGTGGGATCTTCCCAGAACCATTTCCACGTGTTGAATTCTTGACAATCAAAGATTTCCCCAACCTAAAAGAATGGTACAGCGTTGATGGAGGAGCGCCATTTCCTCGCCTGCAAAAGTTAATTTTGGACAAATGTCCCAACCTCACTAATGCTCCCATCTTTCCTTCTATCCAGCAGTTAGAACTGCATTGTTGCAATGCAAAGATCATGGAATCCTTGGAGAATATAACCTCACTTTCCAGTCTTGTAATCAACGACTTGAATCATATTTCAGGTTCTCTCCTTGGAAATAATAAACGTCTGGAGTCTTTGGAAATTCGGGCATGCCAAAATCTTCGTTCGCTTCCTTCAGAGCTAGAGAATCTGATTTCTCTGAAATCTCTGATTATTAGCTGCTGTGAGAAACTATCAAATTTGTCTCCCGGACTAAATTTGTCTCCCAGACTGCAAAAGCTTAAACGACTAGAGCTTCTGGAGATCAACAGATGCCACAGTTTGTTCTTGCTTTCACACGAAGAAATTGAAGGTTTGAGATCCCTTAAAACCTTTTCCATTGAAAATTGCAGAGAACTGATTTCTCTGTCAAGTGGATTCCACCATCTCTCTGCCCTCGAGCAGCTGTTTATAATGAATTGCCCGAAGTTAACTTCACTGCCAAAGGATTTCAAGAATCTCTCCACTCTTCGTAGTTTAAACATCATATTCTGTCCTCAGTTGTCTGAATTGCCATCGAGCCTACGACATGCCACAACACTGCAAAGTTTGGTACTTCATAGCTGTTTCCGTTTCACAACTTTGCCCGAATGGTTTAGAGAACTTTCTTCTCTCAGATCATTGTCAATTTCAAATTGCGATCATTTTATATCGTTACCAGAAGCAATACAGTCCCTAGCTACACTTCAGCACTTATCAATCCAAAACTGTCCTCGCCTTGTTGAACGGCTTTACAAGATGAAAGGTAAAGAGTGGCAGAAAATAAAGCACATCCCTCATATGTACATTGGATCGCTTAAATTTCGTAAAGGAATTCTTTGCTCGAAGGATTGAATCAGAAACTTCCTGCATAGATTATCTCTAGGAAGGTAACTTTTTGTTTTCGTTCGTGATTTGATTTCATCAGAACTCGTTATTGCATTAAAAAAATTTCCGAGTTATCATTAATTTTTTTTCCCCTTGGTTCTAGCTGTGATGTATAAATCTGAAATCTTGTGTAGGCTTTCCATTAATGAAGCTTTACCAGACCATCGGCCGAGATTTTCTGCTGATTCTGTGATGATCGTGTACAAAAGCTATTGTTGGGGGTGTTTCATGAAGTGCTTCTCCTTCTAAGGTTACGATTCCATAGTCGTACCTGTGATTCTTAGAGCCCAAAATGAACAGTATATTTTGAAAAAATTGAATCTTTTATACCAGATAAAAGAAAAAACGTTGGATGAGATTTTATACTAAAAAAAAAATACAAAATACAAAATATGGGCCCTTGTTCTTTTGAGGCCCAAAACGACGGCCTGATTTGCCTTGGCCCAAGTCCTGCTCTGTATGATTCTAGTTGCTTTTTTGCAAAAAAATGTATATAAAATACAACCACATCATATATAGAGATAACACAAATATTTTTGTGTTTGAACGAAATAATTTAAATAATTTTTTAATATAACTAATAATGTTTCGAGGTTACATTTTTTTTATTTATTATAACTAATAATTTTTTTCTGAAGTGCAAAACTTATGGAGTTGTGTCCTATATCCTATCCAATAAGGTTTAACATAACGTACCAAACGTGCACATAAGGTCTCTCATGAGATGACTTCACAACTCCCTTCGGTGACTTTACGAGGGTACGAGCCTCAAGTCTGCAGTTCTCACCTTCAAAGACACACAGTTTCATTATAAGTCAAAAAAATTTCAGGCTAAGATGATGATTGTTTTGATGTACACAACAAAAACGACCAAACGATGTGAATGATGTAGAAGAAATCAAAAGCCAAAGAAACGTAGTCGCGACCCGAAATTTTAAGATTAACGAGGAATTTTTATGTTGAGATTTCAAAAAGTAATTTATTGGCTTGCCTCGTCGGTACAACACTTTCCAATGTTCTAAGTCAATTATTGGTCACGGCGTGATGTTAGGTGCACTTGCCTAACAATTATTTTGTTACATTGATGACTTAATTATTTTTAGGTCAATCTAGTTGCAATAAATGTTTTATCACGTTACACGTTTCAAATTCATACTTATTTTAAGTCATGAACTTCCTAATTGAGCTTGAAATATTTTTCAAAGCAAAATCATTTTTTAATTATTGTTTTTATTTAATAATTTTAAATCGGTTAAAATTTTTAAATATTTTAAAGGTGGATAAAAGTATATCAACATTGATGTCATTTTGTAGCTAGCATTAATAGTCTGTTTGGTAAACTGTTTATAAATATTGTTTATAGACGTGATAATATTTTCGATGGTCCATTTTTTTTAAAAGTCAAAAAAGTGGACGGAATCTTTGATTAGTTGAAATTGTTGACTTTTTTAAAAAATTGTCCAATGAAATGTTTCACGTGACCGTTTATAAAACAAATTTTAACCAAAGAGGGGCTAAATAATGTAAGTTGGGCTCAAAAAGAATTAATTTTGAAAGATCCATAAGACAAAGAAAACAATATAGGTAATCACATTATAAATTCTAAAGAACATTTCTCATTTATTCAACATAATATAGGACATATAACCAAGTTACACTATATTTCGTAGGTTTTATTCTTACTATAGTATCTGGTTTTATAAGTTCAATCTTGGCTTTAATATTATCCGTAATTAGGGATGGCAAAATGGCTCGTCGGCTCGGGCCGCTCGGGCTCGGCTCGAAAAAAGCTCGGGCTAAGCTCGGCTCGCGGCTCGAGATTTCGAGCCAAAGCTCGAGCTAAGCTTTTTTTTTAGAGACGGGCTTTGGCTCGGCTCGGCTCGAGTAAAAAAAAAGCTCAATGAGAGCTTGAACAATTAATTTCGACCACGAGTTCGGCTCAACTTGCTATATATACACATTTTCAATAAAAATTTTATGAATTTTTGCTATAAAAATAAGAGAAAAAGTAAAATCTCGGGACTTGGCTCGGTTCAGCTCGGAAAAAGTTCGAGCTAAAGCTCGAGTCGAGCCTTATTTTTGGGGACGAGCTTTAGCTCGGCTCGGGCCAAAAAAAGCTCGACCCCAAAAAACTCGAGCCAAGTTCGAGCCTTGATCTTCGGCTCGCGAGCCGGCTCGGCTCGGCTCGTTGACACTCCTATCCGTAATCCATTGTCCTAATGGATTTTCAGAATAAATTTCAGAAATTTATTTCTTAAGTTTTTTTTTAATTTATCTTCTGTTGTCATTTTTAACACTGTAATTGGTTTAAATTTTTCTGTACTCAAACATCCACCGCTAGTATTGGCAACGGGGCAGATCCGTCCCAAATTTTTTTTGTTGATCTGGATCCGCCAATTTTCGAGTCGGGGCGGATCAGCCCCTTGATCCACGGGCCAATCCGCCAACAATTTTTTTTTTTAATATAACTTAAACTAAATCTTAAAAAAAAATATATATTTTTTTATTAATTTTTTTAATTGAAATTGAGCAGATCGGGGCCGATACGCCCCGATCTCCCCCACCGATCCGCTGATCGAATTTTTTTGCCATATCTATCCACCACGCTAGGCTGATGATATATATATCACATCCATGTGTGCATATTTGCTATATATTACTTTATTTCCTCCTGTTATAACAGTCACTACTTTATTTGAATCATACTTCCAACATTTGATGGTAGTACATTTGGTAAGCTGAGGTTTATAGTACTTCCCGTGTCGAAATATGCATAGAATTTTATTCTACAATAAGTTAGTAAATTGAGTGTAATTTCAATATATGGGATCATAGGATTGATGCTTATTATTCTCTCCATGACAACAATGATCTCATATTTTCATCTGTTCTTGGTATAATAACTGGATTTCCTTCAAGTATTGTTTTTATATATCCTTGGAAAATCTTGTAAGGGCTTACTTTTCCAAGAAAGCTCATTCCAAATAATATAGGTGATCGACTAAATCCATATTTATCATCTTTATATAAGATTATTTATGTCTTATGTTCTTCTTGGTTTTCTCCTACAAATATAAGAGAAAAACTCAAATATCTTTTTATTTCAAGGCTGTGTTCAAAGTAATCTTTAAAGACATATTTTTATGGTAACTCTTAGTCATGTAGATGGCTAACAAATTTGACATCTACAAGGCTCTTATCTGTTCCTATATCTATAACTACAAGAAAATCATTTTTTATTCTATATTGGTTAATGTATCTAGTTCTGATGTAATATTGTGAACTTACTGGTTCATCAATACTTTGACTTCTAAGTTGGTCTAGCTTAAGACTTCTTCTAGGTGGGAATTTTATAATAATATTTTCTCCTTGTAGTTTTATACTACCCTTTCTAATTATTTTCCTTTCTGAATTAATTTCTTTGGCTTGTTTGTGAAAATCAAGCATTATTTGTTCTGGTATTGTAACCTCATGTTCCTTGTATTTTCTAGGCGAAATAGATTATGCTAATTCATCAAAACTTTATGTATTATTATGTTACCTGTTATTTTCCTTAATTTACTATGCTGGTTAGTACTAAAAGTAAATATTGATTTTTTGCTTATACTAATAACCTTACTTTTATGTAGCATTTTTAAGTTTCGAATTCTATAGTAGAGATTGAAACTTTAGTGTATATTTTCGTCTGTTATTGACACTGCATAATTTAGTTTTACTGTAAATATTATCTTCTGATAAATTAGATTTCCTACAACAGTTCCTAATAGGCCATCTACCAGATCTTATAAAATTCTATTATCCATTTAGTATATTTCTATTGGTATATGATGTCCTAAATTGCAAGTGTACAATATCGCAATCAAGTAATAAAGTGGATTTTTTGAGTCCAAGTTATCGTTCACATGAGGATTGTAATTACCTGCCAAAAAATGTTAATTCTGGCTTTATTTGAACAGTCGAATTGTAGTGATTTATCTAAAAAAAAAATCTTAACTAAAAAAAACAAAAGAAAAGATTACAAATTTGAATTTTCTAAATTGATATTTAAAAGTGTTGGACATCCGATTTCACATTAGTCAATACTTTTAATTCCAATATTCAAGTTTTATTCTAATTAATGTGCTCAATCGAATTCACGGATGCATATGAAATTCCCTTATCGAGTTTAAATCAAAATCTACCTAATTAAGTCAACCATGTATCTCTACAGCGGGTCATAATTATTCCTTAATTAAGTGTATGAAATACAAGAATTCATGTAACGATTGCAATAATAACAAACGTATATCTCTACCATTTATTCAATAACCGAATTTTATTCACGATTTAGATTTTTAACTCACATATCGTATTATGAAAACGACACATTAAATCAATGAATTAGTCGCGAATTAATTTGTGCACTAAACAAAAAATAAAATCAACACATGCAATGTAAGCGCAAAACTAGAATTACAGAATTAAAATTGTAAAATCGAGCTACATCGTTCGTCCCAACTAAAAGATTAGTTGTTCATCAATAAAGAAATAAAAATGCAGAATTATAAATTACTACGCATGTAAAGTTTATCTAATTAACAAAAGAACGGAACACCAAGAATTCGCTCCCCGTAGATAATCTTCAATTCCCCCGCCTTAGTCTTGATCTTCGCCTCCAAGATTTGAATGATAAAACTATGAATGATGTACTTGAGAGGTTCTGCAAAGGTGTGAATGCCCAAGAGGTTGCTTATATAGGTTGTGGAGAAAACCTAGTAGAATAAGGGAGAAATTAGGTAAAAAAAACGCGCATTGGTCAAAACCTCTGGTGGGCCGAGAAGGCTGCTCGGCCGCGCAGTTAGCAATCCGGTGGCCGCTCAAGTAAGCCATGATGCAATTTGCTTATTCAACATGGATATGTGCGGCCCGCATCTATGATATGAGTGGCCGCGCAATGGCCCTTTTCTACAATTTCCTCATATTTTCAGCTCCTGCATTCTGGTCCTCTAAATTTAGTTGCCCTTCAGTCTTTCATCTTCTAATTGCATCAGTTTAGTCTCCAACTTCTTGATTTCTTTAATTAACATCATCTTGTCCTCAATTGTCTTCATGCACTTCTCCAATATGTACAATTTAACTACAATAATCATCCATTTGACCTTTATTTGCTTATATTCCTTCATTCTATCAACTTTGGAGTATTTTCTACAATATAAACAAATAAACAATAATGAGGTAGAATTTATTCTAAAACGACAACATATTATCCTAATTTAGACATATAAATAAGTGTATAAAATATACTTATCAGTATATTCATACTTTCTTTAAAGAATCCTTTTATCATATCTTGTATTCCTCCAATTTCAATTCATTTTAACTTTTCCCTTACTTTTTCTGGAACTTTAGATAGTTTTTGTTTTACCCATTCTCTCGTAATTATTGGGATTCTGATTTTTCCCATTACATCTTCTATATTGATTGAGATTTCTTTGTAATTCATACTTACAATTGTTTTATTCACCCTAGGGAGTATTTATAAGAATCCTTGATGAAATATATTTTTTTTCTTGTATGTCTAAAATTATTTTTGTTATCTCTTTTATCTCTTGATAACATAAGTAATTTCTTGATTAATTCCTTCGACTTGGTCTTCTACTTCCTCAATTGTCTTTATATCTAATTCTTGTATTTCTTGTATTTCGTTCATATATACAACTTCGTTAGAATCTTCATCAGATGACGATGTTTCTAATTCATAAATACTACTACATTTACTGTCTAAATCTTAAAAATACTCAATCGGTTCTATATCGTTATCGGTTCTATATCGCTATCATATTTAAATTCTTTATAAATTCTGAGAGTTTTTATATTCTGTCTATCTTTCTTTTTAGGACATTGAGGGGCAATATGTCTTTTTTCATTACAAGGAAGCATCTATATTTTTTGATATATTTCTTTTGGGTTTTTCAGACCAATTTTTTTTCTTAAAATATTTTTTATATGATTTGAATTTTCTTTTCTTGAACTTCTTGTGGTTTTTGAATATTCTATTATGCTTTTTATATGGCTTATATTTTTTCTTATGACACCCAAATTGCTCTATTTGGCCTATATATTTGTAACAACACAATGTATTTTTCCTTATCTTGTATGTTGCCCTATTTTCTAGTGCTTCTCTGCACAAAATACTTCTCATTATCTTGGAAAATTCAATTATACTTCCAAGGTTAGCTATACTTATTCCTTCTTCATCTCCTTTGGGTAATATTTTATTATATTCTTTTAATAACTTAGTTCCCCATGGAAATGGTAACTTTGTAAAATAAGATCTTAAAAATGACTTATTATCTATATATTCTCCTTGACTTACTGTGTAATATAATTTTTGGAATTTACATATATATCTTTCTAATTAACACATATCACATATTCTTAGATTTTCCATTGCAATCATTCCTTCATTATATTAATCTTGTTTCCTAACTTCTTCATCTATTGTGTATCTATCTCCTAAGAACTCTGTTCTAAGAGCTCTTTCTAATTTATTTAATATATCTCTAATACATTGGTCATTCAGATTATTTTTATTATCTAATGTCTCAGTTCTATTTTCTCCATATTTTATTCCTCTTTTTGTATTTACTGGTAGTTTTCTCCACTATTCTAATATTATACCTCTAAATGTATGTTCTATGAATCCAAAGGATGTATATGTATCCCATTTATTAAATTGTATGGCTAAATCAGTACTTTTGTCCATGTTTCTATAGCTTTGTTTGTATCTACACAATCTAAATCTAACCATATTTCTATTGTGTGGATTGATTCGTTATATAATTTATTAATTTTATTGAATTTGTTTCTTTTATAAATTATTTTTTTATATTATATCTATTTTAAGTTTTCCTATATCTTTGAAATCCTTCTTTTCTAGGTATATAAGTTCCATATGGATCACTAGTATCTTCATCACTACTTAATTCTCCTTTTACATTACTAGTGGTTGGGTCTGTATTCATTTTAGTATTTTCTATTTGTTTTATTAATTCTTCTAATTGATTTTTATATTCATCGTATTCTTTTCTTGTAGATTCTAAGAATTTTCTTTCTAATTCTTCTACGCCTGTTATCATAAATTGTTTTATTTCAGGAATTTTTTCTTTCCCTTTATTTTTGTCTTCAGTTTTTCTTCTGTAATCTTGAGGAAAATTAATTATGATTTTATCTTTTCTTTTAAGATGCTTATCTAAAATAGCGTTTCCTACTTGCAAATTATATTTTATAATTTTTTATTCATTTCTTCGAAACCTTCATTCTTTTCTTTATATAAGTGTATTCTAGGTAGTTCTCACCTTTAAATGTTCAAGGTCTATATTCCAAAAGTTTATAGTTGCAAAGGTTATTTACTAATATTTCCCTTTTTAATTTAGACGGTTAAGTAGTAACCAACCTAAAGTGCGATAGTCATTCATTGATTTTACCCCCACATATTGGTGATGAAATTTGAGTTATAGACATATTCATTGAAAATGAAACATTAGAACATCTCCAATCGTAAAGTATAATAGATCTATTTAGTGTTTTATATCTTTAAAGTCATCGAAATGGTCTTCAATAATGAGATGCAAAATGGATGTATTTTAGAATTCCGGCAAAAAATGTCAATTTAGATGTAAATTTGCATCTTTTACATCTTCAAATCAAATGGAACAAAATCAACCCAAAAAATAACTATCAACCCATAGAATCTTGATAAGAGGTATACAATTTAAATATCTATTATATTAATATACATTACAATTTGAGTTTTTTATATTAATGTGGAATTTTTTTTGTTTTTTACCAAATCTTGAATTTTTTAGATCGATTTATTTGTAATATTTATATATATGCAATCACAAAAAAAATAGATTAACATAAAACTTACTGGTTAAATTATTTTTTTTTGCAAAAAATGAATTTAATTACGTTTATTGTAGCAAAATTTTGATTAAATTCATTGAGATATATAAGTGGAGATGTAAAAGTAATTTGTTAATTTACAATTTTTTTTAGTTCACGAGATCTACTTAGGCATTAGAGATGCTCTCAAAATGCATTCAAATTGAATCTAAACTGCTAGCCCGGCGAATGATAATCACAGGCGTCCATGCAAATAAATAATCTATTTGAAACCTAAAACTCCTATCAACGCCATTGATCCTTCAACAAGGGCTCACCCGAAGGAATTCCTATGGCTCGGGACAATAGTAGCTGGTTCGGGCATCCAGCAATCATATACATGGTGGGTGGACGATTCATTGTGGAGATATCGAGAATTTGAGGTCTAATGATATGGGAGCTCATATATGAAAGCACTACCTTGGTAAACTCCAGCAGCATCTCAAAGGTATATTCCAGATTCTTCATTTCTTTACACGATTTCTACTGGTTCTACGTTGGTTGCTACGTCGTATTTGGATTTTGGTATAATGAAGAAATTTCCTCTATTTCATCGATAAATAACAAGAAAAAGTTAAAATATTGCTCCTGTTTTGTCTAAACGTGCCCCCCTTTTTTTCACTTGAGCTCTTCAAGTGTTTACCAATAATTTGTTGAAACGCTCAATCCAATACTCCCCTTTAAACTCAGAGTACATTGTTCTAGTTAATATACTTATGGCAAATTTAACTTTAAGCCCTCTTTTACGAGTAATTATGGACAAATTAGCTTCTCCATTCATAGAGAAGTTTCGTGATCTTTATAATTTTCAAGATAATATCAGAAAAATTCAGCAAACACTACCTATGGTTCAGGCTATTCTTGAAGATGCACAGAATCAGCAAGAAACTCAAAAGGCCGTTAAGCAGTGGCTATTGAAGCTCGAGGACATTGCTTACGCATCTGAGGACTTCCTGGATGAGATTTCAAATGAAATATTTAAATGTGAACGTCGAAGCAGTCGAGGCAAGGATGTAAGTGATTTGTTCCTACCATTTAAGCCTTCTGATCATCTTTTCGATATTGCTTCTAAGCTTCAAAACAAGCTGAAAGATTTGAATGAGATTGCAAAACAGGGTTTTACCTTTAATTTACGTGTAGAAAAGCGTTCAAGGAGTTTCATCCGAAGTAATGAAACATGGTCGTCTGTGGTTGGGTCTGGAATATATGGAAGGGAGGATGATAAACAAAATCTACTCCGTCTTTTGTTACCTAACGACAAAGGAAAAACAGGAGAGTGTATGTCAGTCATTTCAATTGTTGGCATTGGAGGGCTTGGCAAAACAGCT
The DNA here is from genome assembly GCA_963555705.1 of Ligustrum vulgare. Classification (NCBI taxonomy): domain Eukaryota; kingdom Viridiplantae; phylum Streptophyta; class Magnoliopsida; order Lamiales; family Oleaceae; genus Ligustrum; species Ligustrum vulgare. The sequence continues at coordinate 51,800,449 of OY743174.1, forward strand.
CTAGCGCAGCTAGTTTACAACGATGAGAATGTAAATCATTACTTTGATTTGAAAATGTGGATCTATGTTTCAGAAAATTTTGACGTGAAGAAGCTCATGATAAGTATCGTGGAATCCGCGACCAAAGGGAGTTGTCGACTCAGTAGTGTGGATCTTCTTCAATCTCAACTTCAGGACTCGATATGCGGGAAGAGATTTATATTAGTTTTGGATGATGTATGGAATGAAGACAAAGAAGAGTGGGAGAGATTTTCTGATTTGCTGAGAAGTGGGGAAGAAGGAAGCAGAGTTGTGGTCACCACACGGAGTATGAAAGTTGCATCTTTCATGGGCACCACAGTGTATAACCTTAAAGTATTATCTGATGATGCTTGTTGGGTTTTGTTCAGGAAACAAGCTTTTGGCGAGGGACAAGGGGATAAAAATACTAATCTTATGAAAATTGGCAAAGAAGTCATCAAGAAGTGTGGAGGTGTCCCTTTGGCAGCAAAAACGTTAGGGAGCCTATTGCGCTTCAAGAAAGAGGATTATTGGATGTCCGTGAAAGATAGTGAACTGTGGAATCTCAAAGAATACCAGTGTGCCATCTTACCTGCCCTAAGGCTGAGCTACGTCAATTTGCCACCACATCTGAAGCGATGTTTTGCATTTTGTTCATTATTCCCTAAAAGTCATGAAATCAATAAAGAAAAGATGATCTACATATGGATGGCAGAAGGTTTGATTCTACCAGATGGGGAAAATAGACAGCTAGAAAGCATAGGTGATGAGTATTTCGACGATTTGTTGCATCTGTCTTTCTTCCAAGAAGTTGAGAAATGCAAAAATGTCGTATACATAATGCCCGACTTTGTCCATGATTTTGCGAAAACTATTGGAGGGAGTGAGTTCGCAATATTTGGACATGATTCAGCACCAAGCGACCTGGCACGAATTCGCCACTCGTCCATCATTTGTAACTTCAATCCACCTTCTTTTCCCAGAGACTTGTTTGAAGCCGAACATCTACGAACTCTCCTGTTCTTGTTTCCCGGAGGTAGCTCTGGTGACATTCCTTATTTACTAATCATGAAATTCATTTACCTGCGTGTCTTGGATTTAAGTGGATCTGGAATTAAAAGGTTGCCCGAATCAGTTAGTGCTTTATTATGTTTGAGATTCCTGGACTTGTCAAGCACTTCAATCCAAACACTCCCCGATACCATTAGTGACCTTAGTAATTTGCAGACTATGAATCTATGGGGATGTTGTTACCTTGTTGAGTTGCCTTTTGGGATGGCTAATTTGACTAGCCTAAGACACCTGAATATAATGGGTTGTGAAGGGTTGACTCAAATGCCTGCTGGAATTGGAAATTTGGTTCACCTTCAAACTTTGCCAATATATATTGTGGGAAAAAGGACACGGGAAAGCATTGCGGAACTTCATTCTCTAAACCTTAGAGGTGAACTACATATAAAATGCATGGAAAATATCAGAGAGGCAAAAGAAGCAAGAAAGGCGAATATGAAAGAGAAGAAACATATTCAGAAATTGAAACTCCAGTGGGGAATTAGCGAGAAAAGTAAGGAATTGTCGCTTGCAAAAGTGAGTTCTTCTGACAGATCGTCAAGTTCCCTACCCGAGGAAAGTAGCAGAGTTGTGGAAGACATTCTTGAATGCCTTGAGCCACATGCCAATCTGAAAAATCTTCATATAAAAGGTTATCCAGGTATAGTTATCCCACGCTGGGATCTTCCAAATTTAGTTACGATTGAGCTGATCAACTGCAGAAATTGTGTATATCTGCCTGTGCTCGGGCAACTTCCATTCCTTGAAAGACTTTCTCTGCAAGGAATGGACTGTATTACAAGCATCAATGAGGGGTTCTATGGTGGTGTCTTCCCAGAACCATTTCCATGTGTTGAATTCTTGACAATCAAGGATTTCCCAAACCTGAAAGAATGGTCCAGCCTTGATGGAGGAGCACCGTTTCCTCGCCTGCAAAAGTTAATTTTGGACAAATGTCCCAACCTGACTAATATTCCTTTCTTTCCTTCTATCCAGCATTTGGAACTGCATTATTGCAATGCAAAGATCATGGAATCCTTGGAAAATATAACCTCACTTTCCAGTCTTTTAATCAACATGCTCCCTGACTTGAGTCATATTTTAGGTTCTCTCCTTGAAAATAAAATACGTCTGGAGTCTTTGGAAATTCGGGCATGCCAAAATCTTCATTCGCTTCCTTCAGAACTAGAGAATCTGATTTCTCTGAAATCTCTGATCATTAGCTGCTGTGAGAAACTATCAGATTTGCCTCCGGGACTGCAAAAGCTTAAACGACTAGAGTTTCTGGAGATCAACAGATGCCACAGTTTGATCTTGCTTCCACACGAAGAAATTGAAGGTTTGAGATCCCTTAAAACCTTTTCCGTTGAAAATTGCAGAAATCTGATTTCTCTGTCAAGTGGCTTCCACCATCTCTTTGCCCTCGAGCAGCTTTCTATAATGAGTTGCCCGAAGTTAACTTCATTACCAGATGGTTTCAAGAATCTCTCCACTCTTCGTAGTTTAAACATCATATCCTGTCCTGAGTTGTCTTATTTGCCATCGAGTCTACAACATGCCACAACACTGCAAAGTTTGGTAATTCATAGCTGTTCTGGTTTGACAACTTTGCCTGAATGGATTAGAGAACTTTCTTCTCTCAGATCATTGTCAATTTCAAATTGCAAGTATCTGATATCATTACCAGAAGCGATACAGTCCCTAGCTACACTTCAGCACTTATCAATCCAAGATTGTCCTCTCCTTGAACGGCTTTGCAAGAAGATGAAAGGTAAAGAGTGGCAGAAAATAAAGCACATCCCTCATATGTACATTGGATCGCTTAAATTTCATAAAGGAAATCTTTGCTCCAATGATTGATCAGAAACTTCCTGCATTGATTATCTCTAGGAAGGTAATTTCTTTTTTTCATTTTACTATTCTGTCATATCATTTATATCATTTCATCAGAACTCTTGATTGCATTAATATTTACCTTGTTACATGACTTTTTGTTAAACTTAATTTTTTCCCCTGGTTCTAGCCGTGATGTAAAAATCTGAAATCTTGTGTAGGATTTCCATTAATGAAGCGTGGGGGTGTTTCGTGAAGTTATTCTCCTTCCATGGTTATGATTGTAATTGCACTTATACTTTTTGGTTTTGTTTGGCATATGTTTATAAATTGATTATAAAAATTCAAGCTACTTTTTATTCCATATTTTGATGGATTCGCAAGTACTTACTATTTATCCATCACTTATTTTTATCTATTTATAGTTTAAACAATTTATTACCGCTTCCCAAATCTTTTCTACAAACATTTATGATGAAAATATTTTGAAATTTCTATAATGAATAAACTAGATCTTCAAGCCATTATCTGCACCACTCTTGCTCAATATTTCCACAATCAACCGGGAAAGCTCATCGAATGCCACTTGATCAACGATAACTCTTAATGAAATTAAAAAAATTGGCAGAGAGAGAAAAAAAAAAATTACTTATTATGAACACAAAAGTAGAACGAAAATAATGACATTTGCTTGCATAAATCAATCAGCATTTGAGAATACATTTATATACAGTAGAGTGAGGTCCCACACACAAAAAAAAAAAAAAAAAAATTAATGATAATAATAATACAATACTTGAATTTCTGCCTCCAACTCTGTCCCTCACGTAACTTTTTCTAATCTGCAAAACTTGGTACCTCCAATGGAAAATGAGCTTTTCCACATCAATAATATGGTCCAGAATTAGGCACTGAATAAAAGAAAAGAAGCTAAAGTTTTGTCCACTACAATATCCATTAAGGTTTAATATGGCGTAACAAACGTGCACATAAGGTTCCTCATTTGTGACTCTTATTTATAGTATCGTTTCCATCAATATTGTCAAGGTGCTCGGAAATGATTTTCAGAATTAATCTCAGAGTATAAGCCTCAGTTTGTTAAAAGTTTTTTGTTTAAAAGCATGTTTTTTTATGTTTTCTAAGTAAAATGTGTTACTGAAAAATGGATAGAAAAAATGTGTGTGGTTAAAAAGTGATTTGGGACATTGTGTAGGAAAAAACATGTTTTCCAAACGGAGGCTTAAACACCTCTGCCTTGTACATCCTCCAATTGATGGAGCTCACTATCATGAGATGGCTCACCAACTCCCATACCCATCTGTGACTTCGACGTGCAGCTTTCAGTCGTTATTTCCACCTTTCGGGGTTCATCTTTGACAGAGGCCGACTTTACAAGCATACGAGCCTCAACTAAGTCTGCAACTCTCACCTTCAAAGACACATTTTTTTATTAAATGTCAAAAATTTGTAAGGTTAAGATGATGATTAGTTTGACGTACACAAGTAACACAACAAAAGGACCAAACGAGGTGAATATGTGGAAGATAATTAAAGGCCAAAGAAATGTCTTGAGATCATTAGTAGCTGCTCCCCATACTATCATTTAAAGGCCACAGGATCCCATGCAACCTATTTCTGTGCATTTATACCTGCAATGGCTTCATCACATTCGACTCTTGATCGTCAGTTTTCCCCAGTGCTTCTTTGGCTTGTAACTCCATTGAATCGCGTACTAGCTGACTCAGAAACGTGACATCATCAGACATAACACCGAGCCCTTCCAAAAGTTTGGAGCCTAGCTGTAAACTTGTCTGCAAAATAAAACATAATGAGAGTCTCTGCTAAAGTTTGTTCTTCACCTAGGATCAATTCAATGTACCTCCGCGTATAGCATCTGTTGCACTTGCTTTCTTCAGATCTAACAAATGCATCATGTCCTGAGCACGGGCATATACCTGCAGAGTAGAGTTTTCATCCATGCATTGGCATTGTAAAGCCGCTGAACAGCTTCAAATGTCCTCTTTTTCCCGGAATACATGACCATTACAGCTTTAGTGTGTTTTTATGTTGAAGGTACCATGCTCTTGGGGTGCTTACGGACGTCAATACACGAATTGTCCACCGCGTAGTGTGAATTTGTTCCACGCGAGGTTGACGCATCTCCAGGAGGTTTCGAACCTTGGACTTATGGAATTTAAGAATTCCAAAGGCCTCCCTGATACTACTAAGCTAACTTGCCCTGACCTTAAGGTGCTTACGGAACGTCAACACTGTCAAACAAGTTTTAAGTTTTAAATTACAATCATAGAAGAAATAGAAAAATGAATAGAACATCTGGCCTGCTGCAAAATAATATACGGTGATGAGTAGATTATCCTTCTACTAGCTGATTTTGATTGCAACCAAGGAACATTTATAAAGTCATTTCACAAATTGAAATACCTGAAGAAGACAATGAAAGAGCAGCTCCAATTACTACAGCCTCGTCAATGCTTCTTATATTGACCGACAATTTTTTAACGAAACTTACAGATAAAACAGAAAAGATTTTAACATCAAACTGCCATGACACCAATGCATAAAATTTTAATCCTCGACTGCAGCTAGATTTGGAAAATCACAATATGCATTATACATTATAACAACTTAAATATGTGATCAGAAAAGACTTCCATACCAAAGAAAGCCTATAGATTTTTACCATAGCAAAAGTGAACTGGCATAATTGACGTTATAGTTTGAGCTTAACTTATTGTTAATTTTTCAAGTGTTACCATCTCTTGGTACTTAACTTGATTCTATCATTAATAAGAGATTATATTCTTTGAAAAATTTTATTTGATTGCATTAAAATTTTCATTATCATTTGCATCAAAAAATTTCTCTAACATTCGAGTTTAATTCATTACTACTTATTGAAGTGTTAACCCAACTCTTTTGAGACTTAATTTGAGTATATCATTTGTCAAGAGAGTTATTTAAATTGTAAACAAATTCATTATATTCGGGTCATTTCAAGGTCCCTTTAAAGCTCGATTATTTTTAAAAGATATGTCTCCTTTTGAAAGTCACCTAAGGATAAATGCTCATTGTTATAAGTCACATAAGGATACGTGTTCCTTCTTGTAAGTTACCTAAGGATAAAAGCTCATTGTTGTAAGTTACTTAAGAATAAATACTCCTTATTGTAAGTCACTTTAAGATTGATACTCCTTGTTATAAGTTATCATTATTGTGAATTTTGCCTTACCCGTGCAGAGAGCTTGGTAACATATGACGTAGATCAAGTTGTTTAATTAAACTTCCTTAAAATATCATTTGTATCATCTAATCTCTTTTACTTAACATTGCGTAACTCTTTTCTATCAATCTATACTATGCAAAAATGTGTTTCAACAAGGAAGGAAGGAATTGAATATAAACCCCATTTGAAGCAAAAACTTTTTAAAGGCTCCTTTGTTAAAATATCAAATTCTCACACTTCCGTTAAATGTAGTTTTCGTAATAAAGATGGACATATATTTTCAAATTACATATTTAAAAAGAGGATAAATTTTACGAGCAACCATACGAAGATATAAAAGTCCCCAAACCCTAACCAACAAGGACCCAAACCCATATGGGTACCAAAGAACAAAATATTTTGTAGGTACCAAAGAAGATGAAGTAACAGTTCTTAGGTTGTGGATGATCAATGAACGGAGACCAATTAATTGACAATTTTTTTTTCAAAACCTCTAGTACTTCATAAAAATTTCTCATATTGAAAAGAGATTTTTGGTTGACCGAATGGTTACCCGAAATATTTCGATCGATCAATCGAAATTTCAGTTCGATCGACCTAATGATAAACTGAAAGTTGAATTTTGACCTTACAATTATCAACTGAAAAGAACTGCTGCTGGCCCAAATTTGTACTTGCAGAATCCGGTCGACAGAAATTAATTACAGTCAATCGAAAATGTCAGACACATTCGATTTCTTGAAATTAATTACAGTTAATAAAAAATGAAATATATTCAATGAGTTGAATATGACGTGAATGCTTCATCAAGAAGATGTGTTTTTTTAGATTAAATGGTAGCATTAATTTTTTGATCCAATGTTAAGGATGAATTTTATCATATGCAATATAATACCTTGGTATCATTTTGATCACTCTTCTAAATGGTCATACTTGCGATATACATGTTTATATTAAAATAGATTAAATGACTATACTAGTCAAATGACATTTTTTTCAAATCCAGTATAGTTGACAATATGGATTAACAATCTTATACATTGAAATGACTTATATGTCCTGTTATATACCTTGAACTCATTTAATGCTATAAGTGTTCTACTAAGAGGGAACGTGATTATAATCATGATATTCTACTCATGCTTCATTATTCTATTTTATGAACATATGCTCATGATTAAAGGAGTATGCAATCTGTTGACAGTTGAAATATGAAATATTCCAAGTCTGCAAGAAATAAGTGGATGTTAGTTATGTAATTGAAAATTATATGTGAAAGAGGTGGACCTCAGGTCGTAATGGATGACATGGACTCCACGTAGGTAATAAAAGATGGTTTGTAAGAGGTGGATCCCAGATCGTGTGAATGACCTGGACTCCACATATGATTTCTTGTATAAATATAGTATTAGCTTTGAATAGCCAAAGTTTTCATCATTTTGTGAGCTACCCTCTCCTATATTTATAGGGAGAATGTGGTGAGCTGACTTATTACAATACTTGACATCTGACATAAGTACACAATTGAACTATTTGAGTTCTTAGTACTAGGTAGTTGAGTCTTACTTAAACCTAACTAACTGTCGGAATAACTGTCTCAACTAGCGTGTAAGAAGGTAGTTGGTCTTGTTTCACCTAAGCAGTAACCGACCTCAATGGACCACGTCGAAATCATATTCAGTAACCGACCTCACTGGACCACGTCGGCATCAAGTCGGGCAATTCATCTGTAATCTCCAAAAGTATATTGTAATAATATCCGACCTAATGATGTCAGGTCGACCTTCGGTTCTGGTCATCATGACCAGTCTGGATAGAAGTTTTCGGCTGACGTCGTCACATTGTCACTAAAATTGTAGTCACCTATCAACAATTGCCCCTAGGAGTGGTTTTGAAAGGATTTCTGATCCGCTCCTACTGATAATTCTTGAAGATTAATGTAAAAATAAGCCATAATGACATTGCCACATGTCTTAGTCCCAGACACCTAGGTCTGACAATGCCAGTAGAATGCCGTCAGCCGTCATTTCTCTTTGAGGGGCGCTAGGTGTCTTTTCAAATTCTGTACTGATAATTAATGAAGTCCTTATATATAAGGGACCCTTGAGCGGCTTTCCCCTTCATAATTTCTTCAAAACACTCTAAGCTTCTGGCTATTTTCTGAAGTGATCAGTTGTTCGGTTTATTAAGTTCACGACCTAGAGTCCAGATCTGTTTTCCAGGTATTCCTTCTTATCTTTGAAAAATAATGAGCAACTCTGGTAGCGATAGTGAGGCCTCTAGGAATGACTCTTGGGGTGGGGGAAATGAGGAGTCCAGTCCGGGTTTAGAATCTAGGTTGAGTGGGTCAGATGTGAGTGTATCTAACCTGCGAGGGGTAAGCCATGAGGTGCAACCCCTTAGATCTGCAAACCCTCCCTTTGTTCCTCGACCTATTCCACCCCCACAAAGAAATTCTGAAAGAGCGGGACTGTCCAGTTCTACTTCGATGTTCTGGCAGGGCGGATTTCATCCTTCCGTTGTCTCTGAGTCTGACTTGGATGAATGGCGATACAGGTTTAGGATCCCAGACTTAGTACTGTTTTTTCTTCCTAGGAGTGATGAGCGGGCTGATGAACCCCCTGAGGGTTGCGTGGCGGTGAACAGGATGATGTTGGAAGCAGGTCTTCGATTCCCATTACCCCGCACCATAACCAATTACCTTCGGTACTGGGGTTTGGCCCCCTCTCAAATCACTCCTAATGGGTGGAGGGTAGTAATAGGATTTTTAGTCATTTGGAGCAAATTAGGGTTACCTCCACCCCGTGCCAGTGAATTCGGTTTTGTTTACCAGCTCCGGTCTGACGGGAAGGATTCTGGCTGGTATTACATAATGGTTCGGCCCCGAACCGGAGGGAATTTGATAGAGTAGCTTCCAGATTCTATTAAAGGGTGGAGGGATCAGTGGTTTTATGTTGGTGGCGGGTGGCAAACTTTGGAGCGGACTGAGGACCTGGACTACATTGTTCCTACCCATTACAAACCTTACTGTATGTTTGAAACCTTATTCTTCATTTTTGAACTGCCTCTTCTAATATTAATTATGTCTTTTGTATTTCAGTTCCGTCTAATCCCTCCAGGTCCTTAGCATTTGAAGAGCAGTTGCAAAGGGCGCGTGACCTTGACCGGCGTGACAGGGACTTCAGAGAACTAATCACTGAAGAGAATCTGTTCAAAGCCGGGCTCACTATTGTACATCCGGCTACTTCTTTCTTACCTCCTCCACGTCGTAAGTAGTTACTATCCCAAACTCATCTCTCCTTTATTATACTAATTTCTTGGTCGTTTTCGCAGAACCGAACAAATCAAGGAAAAGGAATATGCCTCCTTTCGACTGAAGTGCATTCGTGGGCAAGAAGAGGAGACCCACTACTGGTGGGAAAACTCTCCCTCCTGGCTTGGGCCCCACTTCCAGGTCCGGTCAATCCAGTGGGGCTCCAAATTCTATTCCTAGTCCTTCCAGATCTTCCCACGGCAAAAGGAAGATGGTCGAAGACATGGTGGCTCCACCTCCCCCCTCTACTGATTTGATTACAGTTTCAGATGATCAAGGATCATTTGATAATGCAAGCCAGTCCGACCTGCGAGGTGCCTCAGATCTGCCACCTCCGGTGTCTGCAGCTTCCGATCCTGTTGATTTCTCCTACTTCGGAATCCATAAGGCCCGGGCTATGGAGATGGCCAAATTGAAGGGAAAACTCCCCAAAGCACTGAGGGATGTTCGGTCCCATAAATGTCCGGGGTCGAACTCCTTGAAAGTCCTTCCAAGCTGCGTCCATAACTCGGTCGATATAATAGTGCGGACTTGGGACAAGAAAAAAGAAGCCATGGCCGCCGAAATGGACTTGCTCAACGCTGCCCACGCCACATCTGCTTTCCTCGGACTTGCACAAAATTATGTGTCCCATGTCCGAGCTAAGGCCCATGCACAGACTGAGCTGCACGACGAATTAATGCGCCAAAGCATTGTTGTGAAGGATCATAACCACGCACTTGGGCTAGGGAGGGACAGACAGGCTGGGGCCAAGAAAGAGCTTGAGCTGAAGTGTGAGAGCCTGGAACAGAGAAACGGTCTGCTTCTGTCCGAGCTGGAAAAAATACAACTGGAAAATGCTGAGTTGAAGGCTAAGGCAGCAGCGGACCAACAAGCTAAAGAGGGGGCAGTGGCGGAGCTTGATCTGGTCAAGAAGGATCTCGCACAGGCCAGAACAGACTTAAGTTCTATGGTTGATGTGTACAAGGAGTCCAAAGAATATGAGGTGGATCATACTGAGACCTATATCATGGCATTGGAAGATGCCGTAAAAAGGTTTCAGGAGCTCCACCCAGAATTCAATGCGGACCAGTTGAAGGTAGAGCTGGAGAAGCTTAGGAAGGACCAGGCTGCGGCCATGGCTGAACTAGCTCAGAGTACGGCACCTACGGCTGGGTGAAAATTTGTAAAAAAATATTTGTCTTTGGTAGTCTGTAGGGCTAGTCCGGCCCAACTTTTACATAAATGAAATTTGCTTTTGTGATTATTTTCCGCACTGTTCGTAATAACAGACTTATCGGATCTGATTGTGTGTCTTAACCTTAAGTTTGATTCTGAAATAAACTCACGAACATAGTAGGGCTCTCAGTCCGGAATGCTTTAAACTTTTGTTTAACCCGTTTCCGACCTGGAGGAGTACGGTATGGTGGTCTAGTGTGACTCGAATTAAACATATGTACTGATCAGCTAGCTCGCTCCTGGTTTTACTTGAGATCATAAGAGGTTCACGACCTCGGGTGTGGTAGAGCTGATGAGCACGTGACATGGTCGCAAGGAATTCGTGTATTGCCCTTTTGCAGACCTGATGAGCTCTTGGCTTGAGGTCCTAAGGAATTCGTAAATTCCATTATGACAGACCTGATGGCTGTTGGCTTGGGGTCCTAAGGAATTCGTAAATTCCGTTATAACAGACCTGATGAGCTCTTGGCTTGAGGTCCTAAGAAATTCGTAAATTCCTTTATGACACACCTGATGAGCTCTTGGCTTGAGGTCTTAAGGAATTCGTAAATTCCATTATGACAGACCTGATGAGCTCTTGGCTTGAGGTCCTAAGGAATTCGTAAATTCCATTATGGCAGACCTGATGAGCTCTTGGCTTGAGGTCCTAAGGAATTCGTGAATTCCGTTATGACAGACCTGATGAGCACGTGGCCTATTTTATCAAAAACACTTGCAAATCTGGTAAAAAAGGAAAAGAATTTATTCAACGTAACATCCTTTAAGACCCATTGGTCATTACATATCTTCTGGTTACACGATCATTGATAATACTTTTTCAAATGTTCTGCATTCCATGGATGTCGTAAAGTTTTTCCTTCTAAAGTTTCTAGTTCATATGCCCCGTTTGGCAAGGTTTTCCTAATTCTGTAAGGTCCTTCCCAAGACGGGCCAAGCGAGCCGGATTGAGCTTCCCTTGTGGCTAAGAACACTTTCCTGAGTACCAAATCTCCAGAGTGGAACTTTCGGCTCCTCACCTTTGAATTATAGTACCTGGTGCTTCTTTGTTTGTAGGACTCGTTCCTGAGTTCTGAATTTAACATCCTCTCCTCAATCAAGTCCAGCATGGATTTTAGCATTTTAGTATTTGTTCCTTCTCCAAAATATTGAGTTCGGCTCGAGGGGATTCCTACCTCAACAGGGATCACAGCTTCAGATCTGAAGGTGAGGGCGAAAGGAGTTTCTCCCATCGCCGTCCTGCATGTTGTCCTGTAAGACCATAGCACCGCAGGTAGTTCATCGGCCCATGCCCCTTTCAATTCATCCAATCTGGTCTTCAATGTGTGTTTGATGATTTTGTTAATTGCTTCCACTTGCCCGTTGCCTTGTGGGTGGCAGGGGGTAGAGTAGTGATTCTTAATTTTCAGTTCCTCACAAAATGACCTAAACTTTGCATTGTCAAATTGTCTCCCGTTGTCAGTGACTATCGAATGAGGAATACCAAACCTGCAGATGATTGACTTCCATACAAAGTCCGTTGTCTTTTGTTCGGTGATCTTTGCTAAAGCCTCTGCTTCAACCCATTTGTGAAATAGTCTACTGCCACTATTGCATATTTTGTTGATCCTCTTCCTGTCGACAATGGTCCAATTAAATCAATGCCCCATTTTACGAAGGGCCATGGTGCCATAACAGAAGTTAGGTCTTCAGGGGGAGATCTGATCATTGGGGCGAACCTCTGACACTTGTCACATTTCTTCACAAATTCCATGGCATCTCTCTTCAAGGACGGCCAGAAGTATCCTTGTCTTAAGATCTTGAATGCTAGGGCTTGTCCTTCCGTATGGTTGCCACACACTCCTTCATGTATTTCTTTCATAGCATATAGGGCTTCCTCTTCATCCAAGCATCTAAGTAGTGGGAGGGAAAAATCTCGTTTGTATAACACCCCGTTTATCAGAGTATATCTGGCGGATCTGATTTTCAGCTTACGAGCATCATCCTTGCCTGGGGGCACTACTCCCTCCTTTAAGTGATGGATGATTTCATCCATCCAGCTTTGATTTGTGTTGATTGCCATTGTTAGAACTTCCGCTTCCGCTAGGGCTGAGTTTTGGACCCTTCCAATAGTCACACTGTCTAAAGTGTCGGCTCCTTCGCTGGTGGCTAGCCTAGCAAGAGCATCTGCCTGACTATTTTGGGTTCTTGGTATCTGTATGATATCCACATAGGTGAACTTCTCCAATTCTTTCTTGACCACCTTGTAATAAGAAACCATTTTCTCTTCTTTCGTGCTATAGATTCCTTGGATTTGGTTCACTACTAGCTGAGAATCACTATGTACAGTTACTTTGGCTATTCCCATACCTCTTGCCATCTTTAGACCTGCAATGAGAGCTTCATATTCCGCCTCGTTGTTGGTTGCTGGGAACTTGAAGCGGAGGGACTGACAATATAGTAATTTATCGGGGATGATTAGGACAACCCCAGCTCCTGCACAGTTTTCATTCGACGACCCGTCCACGTACAGGGACCAGAGTTCGTCACGGACGGGTGGTTCTATTTCCACGTGGAACTCTGCTACGAAATCTACCAATGCTTGTCCCTTAATTGCAGCCTTCGGTTTGTATGAGATGTCAAATTGTCCCAATTCTACTGCCCACTTCATCAGTCTTCCCGAGGTGTCCGGTTTCTGTAAGGTTTTTCGTAGTGGATAGTTGGTTAGCACCTCCAATGAATGCTCCAGGAAGTAAGGTCTCAATTTTCTCGAACTCATAATTAAAGCCAGCGCTAATTTCTCCATGGGCGAATATCTCAGCTCTGCGTCTTTCAAGACCTAACTAACATAGTATACAGGGTGTTGGACACCATGATCTGTCCTGATAAGAACGGAACTGACAGACCTCTCTGACACTGCTAGATACAACTCCAACACATCTCCTGCTATTGGCTTGGAGAGTAGCGGTGGTGAGGCCAATTGCATTTTTAGGTCTTCGAAGGCTTTCTGACATTGTTCCGTCCACTGGAAGTTCTTTCTCATTTTTAGCGCTTCGAAGAAAGGTCTACACTTATCTGTTGATTTCGAGACGAATCGGTTCAAAGCTGCTATTCTTCCAGTCAAACTTTGGATTTCTCTTATGTTGGTTGGGGCTTTCATGTTAATCAGGGCTTTGATTTTCTCCGGGTTGGCTTCGATTCTCCTTTGATGTACCATGTATCCCAAAAACTTCTCGGATCCCACTCCAAAGGAACACTTTTGTGGATTTAGCTTCATTTTGTATTGTCTAAGTATTGTGAACATTTCAGCCAAGTGCTGAACATGGTCTGATGATTCGATGCTCTTTACCAGCATGTCATCTACGTACACTTCCATGGTTTTACAGATCTGCTTTTCGAACATTCTGTTGACCATCCTCTAGTAGGTTGCCCCTGCATTCTTCAACCCGAATGACATCATCTTGTAACAATATAACCCCCTGTCTGTGATGAATGATGTGTGCTCTTCTTCTGGACCATATATGGGAATCTGGTTGTAGCCTGAGTAGGCATCCATGAAGCTCAGTAGCTCATGTCCAGCTGTGGCGTCTACCATTTGATCTATGCGTGGAAGTGGAAAGCAATCTTTTGGGCAAGCTCAGTTCAGGTCTGTGAAATCAATACAGAGCCTCCAGGATTTATTGTTCTTTCGCACGAGAACTGGATTGGACACCCATTCTGGGTACCTTGCCTCCAGTATGAACCCATTCCCCAATAACTTCAGGATCTCATTTGCGAGAGCTTCATACATTTCCCCATTTAGTGGACGACGCTTCTGTCTCTTTGGTTTCGCTCTATGATCAATGTTGAGCTTGTGACAGGCCAGGTGTGCGGGTATTCCTTCCATGTCAGGATGAGTCCAGGCAAAAACATCTTTATTTTTTCCCAAAAAGTTTACAAGTTCAGACCTTATTGGCTCCTGGAGGTCCTTCCCAATTTTTAACTGTAAATCGGGCTTGTCCGGGTCCAGAGTTATCAATGTCAAGTCCTCCACTGGTCCAGTCTTGGTTTCATTTTGGTCCAGGCGGGGGTCCAACGTTTGGATCTCTTCAACCTGGTCCTCCATCCGAACAACCTCCACTTGCTGTGCCTTGCAAGGGCTGAAACTAAGATTGCATTCTCGGGCCATCCTCTGATCTCCCTTCACTATTCCTACCCCCACGGGAAGTGGGAAACTTCATCACATAGTGATATATTGAGGTGGCCGCCTTTAGTTCATGTAGAATAGGCCTTCCCAGGATTGCATTATAGTTGGACGGTATGTTTGCTACGAAAAAGTCCGCTATTACTCGCCTGGTGCATGGAGGATTCCCGAGCTCTACCATGAGTGCTATCTGTCCCAGAGGTGTGATGTAATCTCCGGTAAAACCTTGTAATTTCGTCCTATAAGGGCTTGATGTCGTTCTTCCACTCCCATTTGGAGGCAGGTCTTCCAGTACAGGATGTTCACGGCGCTCCCGTTATCCACCAAAGTATCATGGATCTTCACTCCCGATACCGGAATGGTTATGATCAAAGCATCTGCATGTGGCTAAAGGACTCCTTCAGCATCTCCTTCATCAAAACTGAAGGATTCGTTTTCTTTGACAAGTACCGGGGCCCTCGCCGATAGAATCTGATAGCTATTCCTAGCATCCCTGATGTACTAACGCCTTTGCCTTTTGGATCCTTCTTGACTTTGACTGCCGCCCACTAGCATGCAGATTTCAGCTGTAGGTGTGTCCCCAATTTACGCTTGGCCTCGCTTCTCTTGATCCATTTGAGATCTTCCCGTATACTCCTTCAGATGGCTTGCCTTAATTAATTTTTCGAGTTCTATCCTCAAGTCCTTGCAGTAATCTGTGTCATGTCCCGCTGATCGGTGGTATCTACAGTACCTAGATTGATTAAGTTCGGATGAGCTGGTCCTTAACGGTCGGGGCCGTGGTAGCAGATTCTGATCCTTAATGTTCATGAATATGGTCTCAGGTCTGGCTTTCTAGAAGTCCACTGGTGAAGAAGTTGATGAGTGGAGGCGGACACTCCCGGGACCCCGAAAGTCCCGTTTCTTTTCCTGGTTGTACCTGTTACCCTTCGGTATTTCCTTTTCCTTTCCTTTAGATCTTTCTTGATCTTTTACTTCTCCCCTGTCTTCCATCCTACTAGCTTTCGCCTCTTCAGCTCCAATGGCTCTGTTTGCTCTTGTGAGAAATTCTCGAAAAGTCTTTAGCCCCTCTTCGTGTACTGTCCACCAGAACCGGGATTCCGGCCATAAGCCTGATGTTACTGCCATTAGGAGTGCATCGTCTGACACTTTATCCGTATCCATGATTTGCTTGCTAAACCGGTCCAGATAACTCTTTAACGACTCTGTTCTTCCTTCCTTGATGGTTACCAGTTGTTCTTTGGGGGTCGTCCTTGTTTTTGCAGCCATAAAGTTATAGAGGAACTGAGAAGACAGGTCTTTCCAATTTGATATGGAGTGATCTAGTAGAGTACGTAACCACCTCTGAGCCCTGTCCCCTAGTGTGAGTGGAAATGTCCTGCACATGATGGCATCGCTTACACCTTGTAACTCCATCCAGGAAACATATCGGTCTATATGGGCCACTGGGTCAGTCGTCCCATCGTAGCTGGGTACTTGCCTTGATCTTGCTTGGTAACGTTTCTTTCAGGATCTCTTTTGAAAACGGGGTAGTCCTGGGGGTAGTATACTTGTCATCCTGGCTGTCCTTTCTCTGCTGACCCTCCAGACCACTAAGTTGTTTCCTCAGCGCGTTGAGTTCTTCCCTACTTCCTCTTTCATCACAGGACGGATCACTGAGATTCAAAGTGGGTGCGTCTTTGTTAGGAGCTTTGAAGTTCCTACCCCGAGTCCGTGCGGGCTCATTATATGGACTTCGTGCGGATCTTTCCGAGTAGTTCAAAGTTGCAGGTTTTCTGTTTATCCCCCGTGTTTGGCCCTCCCCTGCGGGAGCTGTGCGATCTGGGCCTAATCCGCTGAACACGCTGTTGTTGACCTATGGTTAACTTAACCTTATTGTTTTGATCATAACAAACAAGAATATATTGTGTTATTAACTAGTGTGCTTCAAGTGTTTCATGTAATGATAAATATTCAAAGCACTCTATGTTCAAATCGTCTCTCAAAGATATAAATCAAAACTATGTGATCAAGCACATGAGACGCAAAGAAGATCATGAAAGAATTGAAGATATTCAAAGATCAAAATTGAAGTTGAAAAGCATGACATGAAGATTAAGAATTCAAGCATACAAGATTAGAGTTCAAGTTCAAGAGTTGATTTAACCTATGTAAAGGTATAACACTCTCAATCTTTAGCGATGAAATTCAACGAGCTCGAAAATGATTTTTATGCATCAAGAAACTTACATGAAAATTCGTCACTTGCATAAAAATGATTTTTCAAATCATAACATGAAATTGTTTTTGGAAAAATAAACTTTTTGATATAAAAATAAAAACTCAAAATTTTCCATTTTCGGTCGACCGAAAATGTATTTGATCGACTGAAACTCTGGTCGACCGAAACACCTGCTCAACCGAAAGTTCAACGGCTAAAATGTAACGGCTAAATTTTTTAAACTTTCGGTCGACCGAAAGTGTGAACCGGTCGACCGAAACTGGCTGCAGCTCAAATTCTTGATCTATAAATAGCCATCTCATTTACATTCAATTTGAACAACATAGAAAAGATTTTATACAAACTTTCTTGTGAAAATTCATTGTTCTTACTTGATTTATATTCATCTATTTTTATTATAAAACTTTGATTGATCTAAACTTTGGTTTATCAAATTCATCAAAGTTTTTGGAAGAAAGTTTTGTGAAGATTCTTGGTTTTATATTGTTTAAAATTCTTCAACATCTTCAAACTATATTGGAATTGAAGTGTAAGTCTCTCTTTGTTCTAAACTTGTTTTAATCTTTTAAAAGAGAGAAATTCCAATTAAGGAACTTTGATTATTTGTGCTACATCTTTCATTATCATTTGATTCATCAAAGTTCCATTGCCTAAACACTTTGAGCTTAACTCATTGTTAATTATTCAAGTGTGACATCTCTTGGTACTTAATTTGATTCAATATTTTAACAAGAGATCATTTGAAAAACTTTGTTTGATTGCATTGAACTTTTCATTATCATTTGCATCAAAGTTTTTCTCTAACACTCGAGCTTAATTCATTGCTATCTATTGAAGTGTTAGCCTAACTCTCTCGGTACTTAATTTAATTATATCATTTGTCAAGAGAGTTATTTCAATTGTAAATTCAATTCATTATATCTTGTGGTTTCGAGAGCCTTGTGAAAACTCGATTGTTGATTTCGAGAGCCTTGTGAAAACTCGATTGTAAAGGATAGGTGCTCCTTGTTGTAAAGTCACCTAAGGATTCGATACTCCTTGTTGTAAGTTATCAATATAGTGGATTTGGCCTTGCTCGTGACGGAGAGCTCGGTAACGGGGGACGTAGATCACGTTGGTTGATTGAACCTCCATAAATCGCGTTTGCATTCTCTTATCCCTTTTACTTACTTACATTACACTTACTCTATTCTATCAATTTATATTGTGCAACACTATAACTAAGTGCTATACTTACTTTATCAATTAAGTTTACACATATATAGCACACTGCATTGATAGTTTAGTTACTTGTAACACTAAGTGCTCATACTTGTACCCATTGGTTTTTAAGTTTGAGATTATTTATCGAAAAAGTTTTATAAATCAATTCACCCCCCCTCTTGGTTAGTTTACTCTTGGGTTAACAGCTGTTTGTCCTTTTCGGTGATCCCCTACGTGGAGAGCGGGAATTGCTCTCTTCAGTAGAACTTTTTGTCCTGTCGGGCACGTAGTTAAGTTTTCGTCGGACTCGTTGGTTACCGGGGGGACGGTGAGGCGGCACCGGAATAGCATGAGGGGCCTGAGTGTTTCCCGGTGGTTGTTGTTGCATCTTTTCTATGACTTGCGTCAAATTCCGCAATTGACGCATTACCTCAACCATCTGGGAATCTTGGTGAGGCCTGACTTCCGGTTCGACCTCCATCCTTATATCCCCTTGTGCCTCCGGTTTCTTTCCATGGTTGTTTCCTAAACCTAGTTCATCCATGTTATCTAAAGAGAGAGGTTGCACGGTGTTTGAATGAGCTGGTGTAGTGGACTGCTATTCTATCACAAAGGGGCCCTCCTTCTAGCGCCAATTGTTGACGGTTGAAATATGAAATATTCCAAGTCAGCAAGAAATAAGTGGATGTTAGTTATGTAATCGAAAATTATATGTGAAAGAGGTGGACCTCAGGTCATAA
This sequence comes from Ligustrum vulgare, assembly GCA_963555705.1. Classification (NCBI taxonomy): domain Eukaryota; kingdom Viridiplantae; phylum Streptophyta; class Magnoliopsida; order Lamiales; family Oleaceae; genus Ligustrum; species Ligustrum vulgare. The sequence goes on from OY743174.1 coordinate 51,819,430, forward strand.
TGGATGACCTGGACTCCACGTAGGTAATAAAAGATGGTTTGTAAGAAGTGGATCCCAGATCGTGTGAATGACCTGGACTCCACATATGATTTCTTGTATAAATATAGTATTGGCTTTGAATAGCCAAAGTTGTCATCATTTTGTGAGCTACCCTCTCCTATATTTATAGGGAGAATGGGGTGAGCTGGCTTATTACAATACTTGACATCTGACATAAGTACACAACTGAACTATTTGAGTTCTTAGTACTAGGTAGTTGAGTCTTACAACCTAACTAATTGTCGGAATAACTGTCTCAACTAGCGTGTAAGAAGGTAGTTGGTCTTGTTTCACCTAAGCAGTAACCGACCTCACTGGACCACGTCGGAATCATATTCAGTAACCGACCTCACTGGACCACGTCGGAATCATATTCAGTAACCGACCTCACTGGACCACGTCGGAATCATATTCAATCACCGACCTCACTGGACCACGTCGGCATCACGTCGGGCAATTCATCTATAATCTCCAAAAGTATATTGTAATAATATCCGACCTGATGATGTCAGGTCGACCTCCGGTTCGGGTCATCATGACCAGTCTGGACAGAAGTTTTCGGCTGACGTCGTCACATTGTCACTAAAATTGTAGTCACCTATCAACACAATCTATTTGAGATCTTCTTGTAGATACACGCCTTCACTCCCTATTTTGTAAATATTCTCCTATCATGTATGTATATATATATATATATATATTATCAATAAGGGAACTAGTATGCTAATTGTCACATTTTTGCTTATACCAAAATGGGAAAATATATAATGATTTGTTGGCTTGACTACGGATAATATATATGCATAAAAATGAATTATATTATATGCTAGATTATACCACTTTTTTGCTTTGAAAGATTTATCATTGGTTTGTAAAAAAAAAAAAAAAATGGGGAATATATGCTCAAAATGAACTTATTAATTATTCTCAAAGTTTTTCTCTAACATTCGAGCTTAATTTATTACTGCTTATTAAAGTGTTAGCCTAACTTTCTCGGGACTTAATTTGAGTATTTCATTTCTCAATAGAATTATTTTAAGTGCAAACCAATTCATTATATTCGGGTCATTTCGAGGTCCCTTTAAAGCTGGATTATTATTATAGGATAGACCTCCTCGTTGTAAGTCACCTAAAAATAAGTACTCCATGTTTCAAGTCATTTAAGGATAAGTGCTCCTTATTGTAAGTCACCTAAGGATTGATACTCATTGTTGTAAGTTACCATTACAGTGAATTTGACCTTACTCGTGACGGGGAGCTTTGTAACAGAGGACGTAGATCAAATTGTTTGATTGAACCTCCTTAAAATATCATTTGCATCATGTAATCTTTTTTACTTACTTACATTGTACTTACTCTTTTCTATCAACCTTTATTGTGCAATACTACCTCTAGGTGTTATACTTGCTTTATCAATTAAGTTTACATCTTTATAGCACTTGACATTGATAGTTAAGTTATTTTACATCTATTATACCACTAAGTGTTTGTACTTGTATTTATTAGTTTTAAGCTTGAGATTATTTATCTAAAAAAATTTATAAACCAATTCACACCCTCTTGATTAGTTACTCTTGGGCTAACATTAGGGTGAGGGTGGGTAGGGGTAGGTTGGTGGGTAACTTGTCTGTGCCCAATTATATGCGACTAGGACTGATTAAATTGATGAGCCGTGATCTAAAAAATTAAGATTGGAACAAAATTTGTAAACATAACTCACAATTTGTTAAGTTTCAACCAATTAACTTGAAATATGTTACCATGAAATAAGTTGTGACTTAAAAAATCGAGATTTGTGACCAAGAAAAAATTGTGATCTATAAAATTTAATATATATGATCGATAAATAAGTTGTGACTTAAGAATTTTATAAATTGTGATCGAGAAGTGAACAAAAAAAAAAGTCATGGTCGAATTTATCATAATTTGTGACCAATTAAGACGTGATTACAAAATTTGTGATATGTGACTGTGATCGAAATTTTCCTAATTTGTGATCCAAAAATAAGTTGTAAATCAATAAAACTTGTAATTTGTGACCGAGAAATAAATTGTGACTAATTAATTTGATAATTTGTGATATTTAAAATTTGTGACTTGTGCTTGCAACATAAGTTTGTAAATTGTGATCCATTATTTTTATAATTTGTGACTGGTAATTAAATCGTGACTTAAAGAGTTTGTAAATTGTGACTGAATAATAAGTTGTGATCAATTACTTTTATAATTTGTGATCTATATAAGTTGTGATCTGAAAAACCTGTAAATTGTAATTGACTAATTTAATAATTTGTGACCGAAAAATATTGTAGTCTATAAATTTGTAATTTGTGATCGAAAAATAAGTTATGACCAAATGATTTTACAATTTGTGTTCGAGAAAAGTCTTGATTAATTAATTTGATATTTTGTGACCATAAAATTTGATTTGTGACCGTGACAATAATTTGTATGTAATTGTGATTTTAACTTATTTAATTAACAAAATATAATTAACTAATTATGACCTTATTTTAGAACTAAAAACACAAGTTTCTTAAATTTTGAAATATTTTTTAAGGGGGAAAATTACATGGACAACCGTTTTAAAAGATAACATTTCATTTTTCAAATTGTAAGTTAAATAGTTCACAAATCAGGTTAAACTCCGACCTCAAAATCTCAGATCCAACATTATGCATCCCCGTGTTCCTTCGGGTGCGAAATAGTGGCTCACAGTCATCAACCACTACCCCTACCCCAATCCAAAACATTCTTCTCACCTTTTGTTTTTATCCCAAATTAATCACTTCCCCCCAAATCAAACCTTATGCTTCCAACTAAGAGAGGTGAAATCACGAAGATACTAAATTCAATGATAATGTCTGCTATTGGATTTGTGTCGAGAAGAGAGAAACATAATCGTTTGAGTTCGAATTCGACAACCCCAAATCAAACCTCAATCAAGTTCAATTCTAGGAAAGATTCCAATTGATTATGCTTTTACTATTTACTGAGTTTTGGTGCCCTGGTTGTGGTGAGTTGTTGGTTGTGGTGGGTGGTTGGTGGTAGTTGCGGTGAGTTTTTGGTAGCGGTGTTGGTGGTTGGTTGGAGGCGGATGTGGTGATATTTTTGGTGGTTAGTGGACGAAAAAGGTTGGGTGAGTTGTTGGTTGTGGAGGGGGTTTCTGGCGAATGTAGGCGTCGGTGTGTGATGATGGTGGTGGTGGACGAAACAGGTTTGTGCCGGTGGTGATGGTGCAATTGGTGAGATGGGTCGATGGTGGTGGTGGTGGTGGAGTACGTGGTTGGTGACAGTGATGCGGCGACTACAGCAGTTGTGGAGTTGGGTTGGGTAGGGTAGGGTAGGGTAGGGTAGGATGGAGATGGGTGGGTGGGTGGATTGTTGTGACCTAAAAAATTAATTGTGACTCACAATTTGTTAAGTTGTGACGAATTAATTTGAAATATGTGACCAATTATAGGTGATTGTAACTGATTAATAGATAAGTTGTGATAAATTAACTTGAAATTTGCAATCGAGATAAAGTTGTGACATACAAAATTCGAGATTTGTGACCTAATATGTTGTGACTTACGAAATTTGTAAATTGTGAGCGAAAAATAAGTTGTGACCACAAATTGTAAAAATTGTGACTTATAAAATTGAGATTTGTGAATGAGAAAAGGTTGTGACCTACGAAATTTGAGGTTTTTTTATCGATAAATAAGTTGTGACTCACAAGATTTGTAAATTGTGATCGAAAAATAAGTTGTGACCTAAATTTTCAGAATTTGTGATCTAGAAAGATGTCGTTACCTATTAAATTCGTGACTTGTGATCAATAAGAGAGTTGTGACCGATTAATTTGATAATTTGTGACCAAAAAATAAGTTGTGACCTTAATTTGTGATTTATGACTGAGAAATAGATTGTGACCAACTAAATCGATAATTTGTGACAAAAAAATGAGTCAACCAAATAATTTTATAAATTGTGACATATAAAATTTATGATCTATAACCAAGAAAACTAGTGATTTGAGAAAATTGTGACTTAAAAAATTATTGATTTGTATTCAAGAAAAAACTGTTACCAATTAAATCTGTGATTTGTAACCAATAAAGAAATTGTGACTCATAATTTGTTAAGTTGTGACCAATTGACTCGAGATTTGCACCGAAAAAAATCGTGACATACAAAATTCGAAATTTGTGATCGAGAAATAAATTGTGACCTAACAAATTGTAACTGTGACCATAAACTTATGACCTGATTTATGATTTGTGACCTAAAAAGTTGTTACTTGTGATCATAATAAGTAGTAATTTGTGATCATAAACAATAAAATATATAATTAATTATGACCTAGTTTTTAAAATAAAACCTTAAATTTCTTAATTTTGAAAATGTGTACTTTAAAAATCTTAACTACGTATTATTCCCCTTTTTTTTAACCACCTTACTCGTGTATTCTTCGGTCTTCCCATATTTCCTTATGCAACTCGGTCCACACAAATTACAATCCTATTCCTCGACACACTTGAATGGGCTTTGGATTGAAATAGTTGACGGAATGTAATCTAATAGCTAACCAAGTACGCTTAAAATCACATTTTACGCAATAAAATGTGAAATTAACGATAAAAATTAAAAACATTTTGCTCAATAATATTAATATATAAGAAAGTTTTGTGCTAACTAAATATTAAAGTGAATATAAAGATGATATTTAGCGCTTCTTTGAGTCCCATTATTCACCAAAAAGAGATTTTGAAAATTGTAATTTTTGGAGAACGTATGATTAAACATGCATTCGGTGATTAGTTTATAAACTATATAATTTCACAAATCACTTTGTAATCACACATAATTTCTCTCCACTTTTCAACAATACATTTTACATCAAAATCAAAAATAAATAAATTTATAAACCACAATCTTTTATCAAACAGAGGCTAAAAAGTACGAAAATTTTGTTTTTGAACTTATGTGCAAATAACTTTATTGATCAAATGTGTGATTGGATAAAAATGAATTTGAAAAAAAAAAAAAAATGAGCTGTTGAATAATGAGTCTCCAGACTCTCAAACAACACTACTTTAGGAGACAATGAGAGTTGTTCTATTTTGCCGTGTAAAGTCCCTCTATTTGACGGTTATGTTTTTTTTTAATATAAAAACAATGAATTTGTGTTCCGTTTGACAAACCCAATCGTCATATTTTTTTTTTGAATTTTTTTAATGTTTTTTAAGTAAACCGCGTGATTAAAAAGTGGTGTGAAAATTTATGTTTTATAAATTGAATTATAATTTGTAATCATTGCATTACCTAGCAAGGGTAAGATTTTGATGTAAATAAGTGATTTCAGACAATATGTGATTAAAAAATGGTTTTGAAAATTGTGAATAAAAAACTTTAGCCTCTATTTGGTAAAAAAATTTGTTTATAAACAAATAATGTAATGTTTTCGATGAATATATGGTTGCAAAGTAATTTTGAAAAAAGTGTGATTAAAAGTGGTTTGAGAAAATATATTGACAAGTTTACCAAACAGAGGCTAAATTTATAAACAAATTTATCAAACACTTGCTTATAGCCTTTGTTTTGTAAAATAATTTTGTTTATAAACAAAAATTTGATATTTTCAAGATAAAATGTGGTTGTAAAATGATTTGAGGAAATTTGTGTTGTAAAAAGTGGTTTGAAAAAAAGGTTAATTTCACGAAATATTACTGAAGTTTGGTCGAAGTTTCAAAAATACCACTGATGTTACAAACTTACGCGAAATACCATTGAAGTTTTGGACGCTTACATCAATTACATTCCGTTAATTTGCCAACTTTAAATTGCTTACGTGAGTGTTAAATTATGACGTGGCCATTATTTCATAATTGTTGTCGCCACATGGACGTGACTTGGCATTTAACCTCGTAAACTCGACCCAACAAACCCAGTGTTGGGATTTTTTGGTCCCAAACAAACCTCGTGGGCGATAATGAAACATCGTATCTGATTTTAGCTTCGTATGTCCTCGGCCCATGATCGAAGAATTATTTGCCCCAACTAACCACAATATGTGTAACCCAAGAGTGACATGTTAGAAACTTTGTCATTCTATCTTGAGGCGTTAATTGGGTCATTGGCCCTGTTGCTCGATAGGTGGATCCGATTGGCGTCCTGGGTTTTAATTAGGCTCTCGACCCTATTCCCTAATTAAAACCTAAACCTACCTATTTACTCTAATTAATCCCTCACTCTCGAGACACTGACGCACACTCTCTTAACCTCTCTTTCTCTCTCGGCATAGTAGCTTCCATTCTTTCTCTTTGTGAGAAACCCGATCATTTCTCTATGAAATTCCAGTACCTTACCTCTCGCCCCTGGCTTGCTTGCTGCCTTCCTCTTCGTGAGTTTTGGCTCCTGCTTCGTGCCTTTGTGTGGTGTAAACCGTGACCTTCGTGGCTCTGTGTGTTGGGCAGTCCGGTTTGGTCCTTTCTTCTTCGTGAAAAAGTGGGTTTGTGGGTTGTCTCGGAGTGTCTCGTGTTGTCTACGTGTGGTGTTGCCAATTGTGGTTGTTGGGGGCAATTTTCTGAGCCATTGATTCCAACCACACCGCTCGGTTTCGAAGCATAAGGGAGTTCTTCCTCCTTTTTCATTCCATATATTTTGTCATAGATTGAGATTAATCTTATTTATCTTTGTGTTGTGCAAGATTGAATTCTCAACACCCAGGCCCAGTAAAATGATCTGAGAAAATTTGTATAGTAAAAAGTGGATCATCTATAAACAAGTTTGCTATGACACATTTAATTTAAAATAAACACGTGTTCGATACGATTCTTAACGTGTCTAGCTTTAACACAAAGTTTGACACCTCACCACCACCTTCTCTTCATTTAAGTCCAGTCCAGTCCAGTATGCTATGGGAGGGACAGAGAAAATAAACTGAACATTTTTCATTTTTTCCTTTTCATTATTTGGCAATTCTGGAGAGAGAGTGTGGGGGGAGGCGCTTAGGGCTATGTTAGTTGTGGTTCTTGTGGTGGTGGCAGTTGGGAAGCTAGAGGTCCAAGGCCCAGTGCACCATGTGGTCAGTGGCAACCGCCGTTGGGACCTTCATTCCGACATCAGTTCTTTGTTGTCCGGTCGAGTCTTTAGGGTTGGTGACAAAATCTGTAAACAACCATCTTCTTTGAAGCTATATGTTTTGTTTGAGAGTTGACACTTTTAATTTTTCTTTAAGAAAAAAAAATCTCCAAGAAAGTGTTAGCTTACTTTTTTAAGAACAATGAACAATCGAACTATGGTTTATGTAAGGTTCACCTACTCAACCCCACAGGAAAACGTCATGGAGCTGCAAAGCATGGAGGAATTTCAATTGTGTGATCTCTCAAACCCTCAACTTTGCTACAGTCACAATTAAGGTCACAATGAGGGTCACAATTTGTTTACGTGGTGCAATCCTCTCTTTCCACACATTACATCATCTTTTAAATCAACAATAATAATAACTCCACATCATCAAATTATCATCTAAATTGTCAAATAAATTGTGCAAGATTAATTCCTCAAACCTTATCTACATGTACACGGACGGTGTAAATCAAATTCCAATTGAAAGAGAAGGGAAAGGGATCAAATACTTTGTGATTGCGAACCAGGAAGCTATTGCAATAACAATAATTCTAAGGTGACATTTTTTTGGGACATTTTTAAGTGACATTGTGACATGTCACATATTAATTGGATGGTAAAAATAACTATCCACCACTTACTTTTTCACCACCCAATGAATGTGTGATATGACACAATGTCACTTAAAAATGTCCCCAAAGAATGTCTCTCTAGAATTACTCTTGCAATAATGGTCTGAAGCTGCACATTGATGTGAAGCTTTCGGAGACGCAGCTGCCTAACCCATGGCCGCAGCTGGTGTCATTTAAGCCATTTCCGTCCCCACCGGGGCCTAAGCCAGAGTCTCCATCTCAGCCGAAGCCAAAGCCTTTCTCCGTTCCTGTGCCGGAGCCAGACACCCCCTCTAGCTCGATCCAATTAAATGGGCTTTCTTTTGGGCTGTTTGTTGGCTTTCTGATTGGGAAAAGTACACAACTACAAATCTAAAACAATCACTTTTTAAATTGGGAATAATACACAAATAAGGTGGTTATAATACCAAATTTCAAACTTAAAGGAATAAGTTTAAAACTCCACAAATCATGTTGTAAATAAAATAATTAATATATTATATAAATCACCCACCCCATCCCACCCCCAATTCAAATATGTAATCGATCTGTTGCTCCACCACCAACCACCGCAGTCACCACCACCATCGTCACCACCACCACCAACTACTATCATCGTCACCATCACCACCTCCAACATGACCTTCGACTCACCACCATCAGAAAAACTGATGAATTGTGAAGTTAATAAAAAAAATATAAAATCTGCAACTTACATTCAAATTTTGAATTAACAGATATCGCATCTTCGCTAAAGCCATCATCACCCACCTCCGTCGCCGCCGCTACCACCACCAGCCACCTAATGCGCCATATGTGACCCATGACCTAAGGCGTCATATGTGACCTGTGACCGCTATCTAGAAGAAGAAGACTGTAACATTTTTGAACATGTGACCTAATGTGACATCTGGAAGAAAAAGACTGGAAATTTTTTGAACATGTGACCTAATGCGTCATCAGGAAGAAGAAGACTGGAACATTTTTGAACATGTGACCTAATGCGCCTAATGTGACCAGTGACACAAGGCATTATGTGACATGTGACCTGACGCGATCCCAGTCGGGGAATCTCGTCGAAACGCGGAATAACGATAAATCTAAAACCCTAGGAAAGATCTAAATCAGATCTGACAAGAAAATTAACAAGAATTAAAATAAATAGACGGGAATTAAAATAAGATTGACGATAGGACCTGGACCCAACAATCACGACGCAGTAAATTGACGATGCGGATTGAAGAACCGAGGTTTTCGAGACGCCACAAGGGATGCCAAATTCCTTGATAAGTTTCTGATTGGAACGCCACAAATATTCAAGAAAATATCTGATAAGTTCTATGAATTGTTCTTCAAGAACAAGAAAAAAGGAATCCTCCTTTTAGAGAGAGAAAATCTCACATTCATTCAAAATAATTCAAAAGTTGTTGTTCCATAATGAAATACAAGGTAATATAATGTAACAATTGACCTAACTAGGGTTAGCCGCTAATTTGGGCCCAAAATATGGAAGTAAATAATTTAAAAACGGAATTAAATTAAAATACGCGAAATCTGGAAAATTAGATGTTACGGCCGTGAGAACTGATTTACGGCCGTAAATGTCCTTCTGCATAAGTCTTACGGCCGTGACCATTTTCATTACGGCCGTAACTATAAAATTCTGCAATTCTTAATTCAAACCCGAGGCGGAGTTACGGCCGTGAGGATTTGAGTTTTACGGCCGTGAACTTGAGTTTTACGGCCGTGAAGTTTCTTCTTACGGCCGTAAGTGTCTTTCTGCACAATTTCTTGATTATTTGTCTCGGCTTGATCCTTTCGCCTTCTCGGCTCGACTCCAGCATGAAACTTGTGCCGTTTCCCTCGTAGATCACTGTCACATTGCCCGTAGGTCGACTTCTCCTTTGGTCTCCTACTTCGGATCACATCATGACCTAATGCATCAAATCTGACTTGAATATGTGTGTGTGACTTGTGACTCAATGACGTAAAACATGGTTTGAACATGTGACCTGAAAATGTGACATGTGGCTTCAATTTGTGACCTAATGCATCAACTGTTATATGTGACTTGAACATTTTGAAGTATGACCTTGTGACATCTATTTCAGATCAAATGTGACTTGTGACCCGTGACCTAATGCGCTATGTGACATGTGACCTAAGGCATCGAATGTGACTTGAACGTGTGTGTTACTTGTGACTCAATGCATCAATTGTTATATGTGACCTGAACATTTGAAGTGTGACCCATGGTTAACGCATCAAATCTTGACCTGTGACCACCGTCACTGCACCACCCAATCACAAGTGACAACACTGTTGATTATTGTCCAATTTTACATATTTTAAAGAAATAAATAAATGAAAATATATAATTTTGGGATATAAATTTTGTCATTTAGAGTGAAACTTATAAAAGATTCAATTTTATTTCTTTAGCTCTAAATTGATTCTATTTACTAATAATTTCATTTATTTAATTGCAGGTACATTTTTCGATAATTTCAACTCAAAAATCCCTAATTTAATTGACCTGAAAAAAGCCCAAAATGGACGAAAACCCATAAACCCAGCCCAAAACATTTTCTTTCTCTTTCTATACCCTACAACTCTCCATTCTCTAGATTCTCCTACACACACCCAACCGCCATTCCCATTCTCCCTCTCCACCTCTGTCTCTTCTCCCTCACACTACTACCAGCCGACCACTGCTCAGCCTTCACAAGCCTGCAACCTTTCTCTTAACCTCACGCCTCAACACAGCCTCGTCTCTCTTCCTCACCACTTCCAGCCCCAAGGAGCCTGTGTCTTCTCCATCTTCATCCCCCCAGCCGTCTTCTACCAGCCGCAACTCAGCAACTCACAGCCGTCCCTCTCTTGGCATCTTCATCTTCAACCGAACCCACAGAACTCTCCCTCACGTCCTCTATCTGCCTTCATCTTCTACAGCAGTGCCCAGCAGCATCGCTCTTCCCTCAGTTCTGCACTTCAGCCGCTCCTGAACCTCTGTCTTCAGCTCCTCTCTGCCGGTGTCTTCTTCATTCCAGCTTTCTCCACACTCACAAAACAAGCAACCTGACCTTCTCTCTCTCGGTGCTGTCTCTGCAAAACATCACCAGCGGCACTGCCTGCCTTCCCTCCAGCCGCCACTCATCTTCAACCTTCCCAGCCTCATTCTTCATCAACGAACCAGCAGCCTGCCAGTTCTTCACGTTCCCAGCCAGATGCTCCTCACTCTCGGCAGCCTCCAATTCTCGGCAGCAACTTATTTTCCATTCCAGCAACCCTGTTCTAGTCCAGCAAGCACACGACAGATTGAGGGGAGACTGAAATTGGTGTTTGGGTGATTGATTCCAATTTTCATTTTCTTGCTTGGATTTTGAATGGTTTTAATTATTAGTTTATCTAATTTGAGGTTATTTACTTTATGTTGGATTTGAGATATATTTTAGTTGTAGAAGTTTTTGTTTTTAAAATTTTGAATTTTATTTCCTAGAATGGCAATCGTTTATTTGAAATTTATTTCGGTTAATTTAATTATGTTCGGCTAGATTATATTTGAGAGGAGTTATTCCTAGCCTCAATGGGTGAGTGTTAATTTTCTATAGATGAATTCTTGTGATTGATGATAATTAACGAGTGTTTTAATTTTTCAAATTATTTTACTTCGATTGATGTTGTTGATGTGGTATGTATTGATTATGCACACAACATGCTCGACTAAATGCCGTAAGATAAATTGATTAATTCTCGTACTAATATTTCCAAATTTTATCGATCTCAAGAAATTCGTGCTAAATTTATTTGCAAAACCCAATTGATAGCGAAAGAATAACTCCACTCAAATTTCTCTTTCATTGCAATTTAATTATATTCTCTTTTTATTCATTTAAACACAATTGAAATCATAGTTTAAGTTTCGAATTTAGCAAATATTACGATACCAATAAAATTCCTAGGAAGAATGACCCTGGATTATTGCTAGGCTATAATTTGACCCCTTTATACTTGGAGGGTAGATTTAACATCGAGTTATGTTTTTGGCGCCGTTGTCGGGGATTATTTTGGTGTTAATTGATTTTTGCTGAATTCCTTTTATTTTATTATTATTTATTTATTTATTCTCGTCTCTACTACTATTTTTGATATTGTTCTTTGTTTATGTCCGTTTGGTTCCGAGATAATACTAAGCGATTAGTAAGATCGGAATCCACTAACTAATTTTTAATTCTTGAAAATCAGCAGGTAGTAATGGAAAATAATGCAGATCCAAATGAGGCGCCAGTCGTTCGAAGTCTTAGAGATTATATTTTTCCAACAATGGCAAGCACTCCATCATGCATTGTAGTTCCTGCAAACGCAGCGATCTTCAACTTCAAACCGGGAATGATTGATCATCTACCACGCTTCCATGGGATGCCATCAGAGAGTCCATATCACCACATCCAGGAATTCGAAGGGGTTTGTTTTACTTTTTTTGAAAGAAATTGTACTGAGGAAGTCATTTGACTCAAGCTTTTCCCTTTTTCATTAAAGGATAAAGCTAAGTCATGGCTTAACTCTTTGAGGCCTAGTTCAATTACAAATTGGGCAAATATGCGGAAAGAGTTCATTAAAAAGTTTTTTCCACCACAAAGAACCACCGCTATTCAAAGACAAATCATGAATTTTTCTCAAAAGAATAATGAAAATTTTTACATTAGTTGGGAAAGATTCAAAGATTTGTTGTTATCTTGCCCCCATCATGGTTATGAAAAAATGGATGTTAACGAAATTTTTTTTATGAAGGGCTCAGACCAGAAATGAGACAATTTGTGCAAACCTTGAGTAATGGTGACTTCTTTGCAAAAGACCCGAATGACGTTTTTACATTTTTTGATGATTTAGCTGAAAATGCCCAATCTTGGGATAACATTGATGAGTTTGATAGGAGTGTTACAATAAAAACTGAATTTCCAAGAATTGCATCTGGAAATGGAATTCATTCACTTAGAGCAGATGATGACATAAATGCCCGATTGGATGTCATCACTCGAAAACTTGGAAACTCAAAAAGTGAATGAAGTCAATTCCTCTTCCACTATTTTAGAAAAATGTTCAATTTGTGATGATACACAACATTTAACCTCTGATTGTCCTGCACTTCCCCAACTAAAAGAAATGTATTTTGATCAATCTGTTGCTGTTAATATGATTTCCAAACCTTATTCTAACCCATATTCGAGTACTTATAATCCAGGTTGGAGAAATCATCCAAATTTCAGTTGGAGGAATGATCAAGGATGAAGCAATAATGTTGGAAACAATGCTGGACCTTCACAACCAACACCTTATATGCCATCGCAAAAGAGAAGTCTGGAAGACCCAATCCAACAATTCATGCAAAGTCAAGCTGCCATCAACAATCAAAACTCTCAGGCCATTAATGACATCCGGTCTCAGCTTACAAAGCTGACTACTCAGGCAAGTGCATCAGAAAAAGGTAAGTTTCCAGCTCTCCTCAAACTCAATACAATGGGGTCGATGAATCCAATCTGAGACATGTGAAAGCAGTAACTACCTTGAGAAACGGTAAGCAAATCCAAGTTCCTGAACCTAAAGAGAACTTGGTGGGTAAGCAAGTTGAACCTCCTGTTGATAATACTGTGTTAAAATCTCTATCTGATGTTCAGGATCCACCTAGGCCAATAGTAGGTGCACCCCCTGCCCCTTTTCCTCAAAGATTACAACCTGGTAATAAGACCAAAAATCAAACGGAAATTCATGAAATTTTTAAGCAAGTTAGGGTAAATATTCCTCTGTTAGATGCAATTCAACAAGTCCCTACCTATGCTAAATTTCTTAAAGATTTGTGTACAGTTAAAAGGAAGCTAGCTGTTAAGAACAAGGCATTTTTAACTGAACAAGTGAGTTCTATCATACAATGCCAAACTCCTCAAAAATTTAAAGATCCTGGTTCTCCAACCATTGCTTGTATGATAGGAACCACTCGTATTGGTCATGCATTGCTAGATTTAGGTTCAAGTGTGAATCTTTTGCCATTTAGTGTGTATACACAACTTGGTCTAGGTGAACTTAAGTCTACCCCCATGATTTTACAATTAGCAGATAGATCTGTTAAGATGCCTAGAGGGATAATTGAGGATGTTTTGGTTCAGGTCGATAAATTCTATTATCCAGTTGATTTTGTTGTTATTGATGTTCAAAGTACACCTAAAACTTCTCCTCAAATCCCTGTTATTCTCGGTAGACCATTCCTTGCAACTTCAAATGCTTTGATAAATTGTAGGAGTGGTATTTTAAAGTTGACTTTTGGAAATATGTCTTTGGAACTTAACATATTCAATGCTTGTAGGCAACCAAAAGATTTTGATGAAGTGCAGGAAGTCAATATGTTGGAAGAGCTGCTAAGTGAGTTAGAAGATCCTGATTAGCATCTTGAGCAGAATCTCGAATTGGACAGCATTCAAGACCCTTCAAAAAGTATAACAACAGCAGCCGTAAGAGCTTGGCAGCCAAACATTGAGCCTCTAAATGTTAGCCAGACACCCATGCAAACATCAGTAGAGAAGATGCCAACTCTGGAGCTTAAACCTCTTCCATTGGAACTAAAGTATGCATTCTTGGGACCTAATGAATCATACCCTGTGGTAATCTCTTCTACTCTTACTTGTGATCAGGAAAATATGTTGTTGAAAGTGTTGAATGATCATAGATCTGCAATAGGTTGGACTATAGCGGATATTAAGGGAATTAGTCCTTTAGTGTGCACTCATAGAATTTTTCTAGAAGAAAATGCTAATCCTTCTAGGGAATCTCAAAGAAGGCTAAACCCTAACATGAAAGAGGTTGTTAAAAATGAAGTTTTAAAATTACTTGATGCAGGTATTATTTATCCTATTGCAGACAGCAAGTGGGTAAGTCCTACTCACATAGTACCTAAGAAAACTGGGGTTACTGTTGTTGAAAATGAACAGGGAGAAATGATAACTAAAAGAGTACCCACTAGTTGGAGAATGTGCATAGATTATAGGAAATTGAATTCCATGACCAGAAAAGACCACTTTCCTTTACCATTTTTAGATCAAGTGCTAGAAAGAGTTGCTGGACATTCATTCTATTGTTTTTTGGATGATTTTTCAGACTATCATCAAATTGAAATAGCATTAGAAGACCAAGAAAAAACTACTTTTACTTGCCCTTTTGGGACGTTTGCTTTTAAAAGAATGCCTTTTGGTCTTTGTAATGCCCCAGCAACCTTTCAAAGATGCATGCTTAGCATATTCAGTGACATGATAGAAAACTTTTTGGAAGTATTTATGGATGATTTCTCGGTGTATGGTAATTCATTTGATGATTGCCTAACAAATTTGAAAGCTGTTTTATGCAGGTGTGAAGATAAACAACTTCTCCTTAATTGGGAGAAATGTCATTTCATGGTAACAAGAGGAATTGTTTTAGGTCATATAATTTCTTCTAAAGGCATGGAAGTAGATAAGGCAAAAGTAGATTCAATTTCTAGGTTGCCTATTCCTTCAAGTGTAAAAGACGTTTGATCATTTTTAGGTCATGCAAGTTTTTATAGGAGGTTCATAAAAGATTTTAGTATCATAGCTAAACCTTTGACTACACTTTTGATGCATGATACAAAATTTGTTTGGACTAATGAATGCACTGCAGCTTTTGAACATTTAAAAAAGGCACTCACCACTGCACCCATAGTTAGATCACCTGATTGGTCTCTACCTTTTGAATTAATGTGTGATGCAAGTGATATAGCTGTAGGGGCGGTGCTTGGCCAGAGGAAAGGTAAGGAACCTTATGTAATCTACTATGCTAGCAGAACTTTGAATCAAGCTCAATTAAATTATACGACACTGAAAAAGAGCTGCTAGCTATAGTTTTTGCACTGGAAAAATTTAGAACTTATCTTATTGGGACTCCTGTTATCATCTCTACTGATCATTCTGCTCTTAAATATTTGTTCACAAAGAAAGATGCTAAACCTAGACTCATTCGATGGATTTTGTTATTGCAGGAATTTGACATCACAATTAAGGATAAAAAAGGGGTGGAAAATGTTGTCACCGATCATTTATCTAGATTAAATTCTGAAAATTCAAAAGTTTCTCACCCTTTAAATGATTCATTTCCCGATGAACAGTTATTTAGTTTGAATATTGTTCCATGGTTTGCTGACTTGGTTAATTAACTTGTTACAGGTCATATGCCCTCAAATTGGAGTGTCCAAGACAAAATGAGGATGAAAGCTATTGCAAGGAACTTCTTCTATGATGATCCATACTTATTCAAATATTGTGCTGATCAGATCATTCGAAGATGTGTTCCTGATGACGAGGTACAACAAATTCTTACTTTCTGTCATTCTCATGCTTGCGGAGGCCATTTCTCTTCGCAGAAAACAGCTGCTAAGGTACTTCAATGTGGTTTTTATTGGCCTAGTTTATTTAAGGATGCTCATACCTTTTGTAAAAATTGTGAAGCATGTCAGAAACTTGGTAGTCTTAGCCATAGGAATATGATGCCATTAGCTCCAATCCTTGTTCTTGAAATTTTTGATTGTTGGGGATTAGATTTCATGGGTCCTTTTCCCCCTTCTTTTGGATATTTATATATATTGGTTGCTGTCGATTATGTGTCAAAATGGGTAGAGGCTATTCCATGTAGAACAAATGACCATAAAGTTGTGCTCAAATTTTTGAAAGAACATATTTTTTATAGGTTTGGTATGCCTAAGGCCATAATTAGCGATGGAGGAACACATTTTTGTAATAAACCTTTTGAAACTCTGTTAAAAAAATATGGCATTAGGCATAAGATTTCCACTCCCTATCACCCTCAAACTAATGGTCAAACTGAGCTAGCCAACCGAGAAATTAAAGGCATTTTGACGAAAACAGTTAATCCAAATAGAAAAGATTGGGCTATAAAATTGGATGATGCTTTATGGGCATATAGGACTGCTTTTAAAACTGTTCTTGGAATGTCTCCTTATAGAATTGTATTTGGAAAACCTTGTCATTTGCCGGTTGAAATCGAACATAAAGCTTATTGGGCAATCAAAACACTCAACTTTAACTTAGATCAAGCTGGTGAGTTTAGGAAATTAAAATTGAATGAGTTAGATGAATTGCGTTTGGAAGCATATGAGAATCTAAAATTTCAAAAGAGAAAATGAAAGTTTTTCACGATAAGAAAATTTTTAGAAAATCATTTTTCCCTTCTCAGAAAGTTTTGTTGTATGACTCTAAGCTTCATCTCTTTCCTGGTAAGTTGAGAACTAAATGGATTGGTCCTTACATTGTGCAAGCTGTTTACCCTTATGGAGCAGTTGAAATCTTGGATCCAAAAACTGGTACTGTCTTTAAAGTTAATGGACAACGTCTGAAACCATTTTTGGATAATTTTTCTGCTGATATTAATGAACTACCTCTGCTGGACCCTGCTTCCAGCAGCTGATTTTCTTGGAACTAAATTTTATTATTATGTATATATTTTCTTTTCTTTTTTGCAGATTTTATTCTTTTCTTCATTTTTTTAGTTTTTCATTCTTGAATAATTGCTCATGTGCATAAGCCTCCTCTCAGGTACACTCTTCTCCTTTAGCTTGATTTAATTTTGAGCCGTGTTTATTATTCACCGTTCATTTTTTCTTCTCTTTGAGTCTTTTCTTCTCTTTGAGTCATTGAGGACAATGTCTGATTTTAGTTGGGGGGGAGAGTGACTCAAATGTACTTGTTTTGCATAAATTCTTTTGTAATAGTTGAGCATTAAAATTGAGTACATCTTGAGTCTTGAGTTATATCTTTGTTATTCTGTAAAGACCTCCCTCCTAAAAAAAAATTTATGCACGAATTTAAGCCTTGTGGTAAGATGGATAGTCAACACATACAACTAGAGCTCTCTCAAGTTTAAGTAATTTTATTTGTTCATCATGAGAGTTGAGTGATTGGTGGTTTTCTTATATTGCCCTTGTTTGATATTGCTACTTCCATTGGGCATCATTACACGGATTGTGGATTGTTGATGGTTTACACTTGAGAAACGATGAAGGTCAATGTCAAATAAAAATTTGATCCTTTGAAGCTAATATTATCATATTCTCTTCCCATCACAAATCCATTCATATCCACAAAATTTCTTCATAGCCACAAAGCCCTTTCATCTATTTCACATTAAAAATGACATTACATCCAGACATTGCTACCATAAATACATAACCTTGTTTCTACTTTCAAGTATAAGTGAGGATGATTATTTTTGCTCCATATTTGAAAAACAAACGTTCAGTGCATGAAAAAGAAAGAAAAGTGGAGTTAGAAAGTACTTGACAGTCATTGAGACTAGAGGAGAATGTTGAAGAATTATTTGAGAAGATTTCAGTTTCAAAAAAAAAACACAAAAAAAAGAAAGAAAGAAAGAAAAGGGAGAAAGTAAATGATGTGAAGAAGAAGTAAGCTTGAAGTGTGATTAAAAGTGAAAATTATTATCCTTGCTTATATTTTGAAAGTTCTCGATTTCTACCCACTTCTTTTATTCCCTTATCCTATTCAAAAAAAAAAAAATTTACCATTGCATCTTATACTTCCATTGGAATTTATTGTTCTACTATTATCATTGGAACATGTAAACATTTTCTTTCACCACTCCTTATCAGTTCCCTTGATAACACCATCATAACCTTTATATGGACATTGACATTTTGATCTTAAGTAGGTTTGTGGTAAGAATGGTTGAGTCCCAATGGTTGTAAGTTTTTCCTGAGGTCAATATTTGCATTTCTACCATCCACATATATATGGCCTTTCTTGAATGCTTGAGTGATCAATTTTCAAACTCCATGAGTGACCCCCTAATCAATCCAGAAACAAAGTACACATACCCGTGAGTATATGGAGTTTATACTTGGCTTGAGTGAATACTTGACACTGTATGTGTTGGGGTTAGTGGTTTGATGGATCGGCTTAAAACACACACACACAAAATTTTGGGAATGTTTTTATGGATTAATTTGGATATAATGTTTGATCTCTTGATTTTGCGAAGTTGCTATGCTCGACTATCTAAACTCATTCTTGACTTTACAATTGAAGTTTTTCATTGAGCTAATCATGTTTTTAATTCGCTTGAATTGCTAGAGACTAGCAAAAAGCTAGTTGGGGAGTGTGATTATTGTCCAATTTTACATATTTTAAAGAAATAAATAAATGAAAATGTATAATTTTGGGATATAAATTTTGTCATTTAGAGTGAAACTTATAAAAGATTTAATTTTATTTCTTTAACTCTAAATTGATTCTATTTACTAATAATTTCATTTATTTAATTGCAGGTACATTTTTCGATAATTTCAACTCAAAAATCCCTAATTTAATTGACCTGAAAAAAGCCCAAAATGGACGAAAACCCATAAACCCAGCCCAAAACATTTTCTTTCTCTTTCTATACCCTACAACTCTCCATTCTCTAGATTCTCCTACACACACCCAGCCGCCATTCCCATTCTCCCTCTCCACCTCTGTCTCTTCTCCCTCACACTACTACCAGCCGACCACTGCTCAGCCTTCACAAGCCTGCAACCTTTCTCTTAACCTCACGCCTCAACACAGCCTCGTCTCTCTTCCTCACCACTTCCAGCCCCAAGGAGCCTGTGTCTTCTCCATCTTCATCCTCCCAGCCGTCTTCTACCAGCCGCAACTCAGCAACTCACAGCCGTCCCTCTCTTGGCATCTTCATCTTCAACCGAACCCACATAACTCTCCCTCACGTCCTCTATCTGCCTTCATCTTCTACAGCAGTGCCCAGCAGCATCGCTCTTCCCTCAGTTCTGCACTTCAGCCGCTCCTGAACCTCTGTCTTCAGCTCCTCTCTGCCGGTGTCTTCTTCATTCCAGCTTTCTCCACACTCACAAAACAAGCAACCTGACCTTCTCTCTCTCGGTGCTGTCTCTGCAAAACATCACCAGCGGCACTGCCTGCCTTCCCTCCAGCCGCCACTCATCTTCAACCTTCCCAGCCTCATTCTTCATCAACGAACCAGCAGCCTGCCAGTTCTTCACGTTCCCAGCCAGCTGCTCCTCACTCTCGGCAGCAACTTATTTTCCATTCCAGCAACCCTGTTCTAGTCCAGCAAGCACACGACAGATTGAGGGGAGACTGAAATTGGTGTTTGGGTGATTGATTCCAATTTTCATTTTCTTGCTTGGATTTTGAATGGTTTTAATTATTAGTTTATCTAATTTGAGGTTATTTACTTTATGTTGGATTTGAGATATATTTTAGTTGTAGAAGTTTTAGTTTTTAAAATTTTGAATTTTATTTCCTAGAATGGCAATCGTTTATTTGAAATTTATTTCGGTTAATTTAATTATGTCCGGCTAGATTATATTTGAGAGGAGTTATTCCTAGCCTCAATGGGTGAGTGTTAATTTTCTATAGATGAATTCTTGTGATTGATGATAATTAACGAGTGTTTTAATTTTTCAAATTATTTTACTTCGATTGATGTCGTTGATGTGGTATGTATTGATTATGCACACAACATGCTCGACTAAATGTCGTAAAATAAATTGATTAATTCTCGTACTAATATTTCCAAATTTTATCGATCTCAAGAAATTCGTGCTAAACTTATTTGCACAACCCAATTGATAGCGAAAGAATAACTCCACTCAAATTTCTCTTTCATTGCAATTTAATTATATTCTCTTTTTATTCATTTAAACACAATTGAAATCATAGTTTAAGTTTCGAATTTAGCAAATATTACGATACCAATAAAATCCCTAGGAAGAATGACCCTGGATTATTGCTAGGCTATAATTTGACCCCTTTATACTTGGAGGGTAGATTTAACATCAAGTCAACTGTACAACTAGTGACCACAAACAAACAGCATGTGACTCTGACTTGTATATGTGACCCCATCCTCACCTCAGTACCATGCCATTCATATTCAGGCTCAGCCTCAATGCACAACCTCCAGTGACCATCGTCACCGCACTACCACCAGCGACCACCGTCACACAACCACCCAACCACCAGCGACCGCACTACACAACCAGTGACCACAGACGAACAACATACGACTCTAACTTGTATATGTGACCCCATCCTCACCTCAGTGCCATCCCCATTTAGACTCAACCTCAATGCACAACCGCCAGTGACCACCGTCACTACACAACCATTAGTGACCACTGTCACACAACCACCCCACCACCGCCTCAAACCAAAGTACCATCACCACCTGCACGGCTGCACCATCCCCGCTTCACCACCGCAACATCCAAATTAACCACCGCTCACCCACCACCACCACGACGTCACCCAACCGCCTGCAACCTTGAAAAAGGAGTGTCGCAAATCAATGCACAACACCAGTGGTGAAGTCTCCACAGCTTTCCGCCCACCATCACCACTGACGGCATCGCACCATCATTGAAACCACGAACCATCTCCGCTCACAAGTGTGAACCGCACAGCTGCTAGATGGTAGTAGCCAAACCCACCTCCACCTCCACTTCCCAACCACCAACACCGCCTCCGCTGCCCAACTACCCAATCCTCCGTCTCCATAACTGTAGCCTACACCCCACCCCCATCGCTGAGCCATAAAAACATTAACTCAGACCAGGGAAGTTATTTAGGCATCAATTTTGTGAAGACATCGCACCACCACTGAAGCCACTAACCATTTCCGCCTTACAGGTGTGAACCGCACTGCCACTAAATGGTAGCAGCAGCGCCGATGCTTCCACCTAGCAGCGGCGAGATCACCACTACTAACTGATTTCCCGACGATAAGAAGTAATAGTGGAGGTCCGACGCAAACACAAGCTCGATTTGCTACAAATTCTGACAGGAGTGGCCGTGGTTAAAGGTGGAGATAGGTGCCGGTATCGGAGAGAAAATCTTCTACAGTTTTCGTTCATGCGGAGATCTCTTCGCCGCCGCAGGAGTGGAGTGTGGATCTGTAGCCGGGTTGCTTCAACTTGAGAGAAAATGGAAGTAATCGATTTTGACTATGAGCAGGGTTGTGGTGTCGGATGTTTATATTTAATATTATTATTAAATTAATTAATATTTTAAATATATTAATAATTAAGACATGAATGATGAAATAATTAGTATAATTCTGGAAAGATGAAATATAGTAAACATATACATGTTGTGGTGTAATTACAACTTTTAAATTTAAAAAACTTAAGATTTCTTTTTAAAACACAGGTATTAATTATTATAATAAAACAAATATAATATTAAATAAATATAATTATCTATTATATTGGTTATTTAATTTACACAAACACCACATACACTTAATATTTCAACATCACCCCCACCCAACAACATGACCCCACCTCACCCCACCCCACCCCACCCCAAAATTATTTTTTTTCTTCTACTTTTCCATCCGACACACCAACCACCACCACCAAACATCATTTTTTTCTCCTTCTACTTTTTTCCACCCTACCCAGACACCACCCTACCTAATCCCACACACCCAACCTACCCACTCCACAAAAACAAGTTTTTTTCTTCTCTCAATATTTTTCCACCCCACCCCACCCCACCCACCACCCACCACCCAACCGACCCCACCCCACCCCACCCCACCCCACCCCAACAACAATTTGTTTTTCTTTTACTTATCCCCACCCCACTTAACCCCACCAAAAAATGACTTTTTTCTTCTACTTTTCCCACCCCACCCTGACACCACCCTACCTAGTACCTACCCCCACTCACCCCACAAAAATGAGGTTTATTATTCTTTTCTCTCTCTCGATGTTTTCCCACCCTACCCTGAAACCCCACCTCACCTCACATCACCCACAAAGTGACAATTTTGAAGTCAAAAACTTAAATTTTGGTGTCACAATCTCCCTCACCCCCGCCCACACCATCCTACCCTACCCCACCTCACTGCAAAGTGACAAATTGATATCACCCCAGCCACAGCCCCCGACCTCGCCCCACCCAGCCACTCTACCCATCCATTCACCCACCCCACCCCAAAATGATTTTTCTTCTATTTTTTCATACCTCGCCCCAACCTCACCTCAAAAATGATTTTTTTCTTCGACTTTTCTCCAGCCCACGAAAACTAATTTTTTCTCTGCTCTCTCTCAATGTTTCCCCACCCCACCCCACCCCACCCCACCCACAAAATGACAATTGATCACACAAAATAACAATTATAAATTTAATCACAAATTTCACTCTAATCCCTACCCCCACCCCACCCCACCCCACCCCCAATTTTTTTTTTCTTCTTCTATTCCCCCCACCCACCCACCCGGCCCCAACCCACGCCATAAAGTCACAGTTGGTCGCACAAAGTCACATTTTAGTCAAAATTACAAATTTAGTCACAAATTTCACCTCACCCACTCACCTACCTCACCACACCCACAAAGTCACAATTGGTCAAAAAAAAATCACAATTATAAAGTCACAAATTTCACTGCAACCGCAATTCACCGCACCCCCCCCCCCCCACAAACTCACAATTGGTCATACAAAGTAACAATTACAAATTTAGTTACAAATTTCACCAAGCTCGGACAGTCCCCAAACCCACGCTACCCCCACCCGCCTTCACCCATCCAAAATGTTAGAGTTAGTCACACAAAGTAATAGTGTAGTCACAATTACAAATTTAGTAGCAAATTTCAATACACCACCCACCCCCACCAATCCCACTTAGTAAAGTCACAATTGGTCACACGAAATTACATTTCGGTCACAATAACAAATTTGTCACAAATTTCTACCCATCCACAAAGTCCTAATTGGTCACACATTCAAATTTCAGTCACCATTACAAATTTAGTTGTAAATTTGACAGCAACTCCATCCAACCCACAAAGTCACAGTAGGTCACTCAAAGCTCGGTCACAGTTACAAATTTAGTTGCAAAATTCACCTCACCCGCAAGTCAAATTTAGTCACACAAAGTCATAGTTTGGTCACACAAGATTACATTTCGTTCGCACAAAGTCGTAGTTTGGTCAAACGAGGTCACAGTTAGGTTACAATTGGTCACACAATATCACAATTCGGTCACAATTACAAATTTAATTGCAAAAATCACCCCACCTCACCCCACATGCAAAGTTACAACAAGTCAAACAATGTCACAATTCAGTCACAATTATAAATTTAGTTGCAGAACCCCACCCACCTACCCACTCATCCCTAAAGTCACAATTGATCACACAAGGTCATAATTTGATCACACAAAGTCGCAGTTATGTTACACGAGGTCACAATTAAATCACAATTGGTTTAGTTGCAAAATTCGGTCACACAAAGTCACAATTCGATCACATAAAGTCATAGTCAGTCACATGAAATCACGATTCGATCGCACGAGGTCACATTTCGATTACAATTACAAATTTAGTCACAAATTGCACCTGACCCCACCCCAAATAATTGGCCACATTTTGTACTCATCAGAATCATACAAAGTCGCAATTAGTCAATATTTTAGTTACATTTACCTAATAATTGGTCACATTTTGTACTCGTCAGAATCAAACAAAGTCACAATTAGTAAATATTTTAATCACATTTACCTAATAATTGATCACAACTCGCACAAAATCACAGTTAGTCAATATTTTGATCACATTTACATAATAATTAGTCACAATCGCCATAATCGATCACAATATATCACCCCACCTCCACCTCCACCTCCACACCTCCACCCTACGCCCTCTCTTCTCCCTCCCCTCCCACCCCACCCCCAAAATCCCTCAGCCGGTGCCGCTAGAAGGAAGCAAAATCAGAAATCTGATCCAGATCCCCACCACCCCTCAACCCTGTAACTGCCACAGTTGCCAACGGTATCACGAAGTCTCAGATCCCCAACCACCACCATCGCTGCCCAAAGCCTCAATCCATTACTATCAACAGACCGCAAACTCCATTACCATTACCTCAATCCATTACCATCAACAGACCTCAATCCATTAACATCAACGCACCACACAACACCCCGAAGCCTCGATCTACCACCATCAACACACCACAACCACCACTGAAGTCTCAATCCACCACCATCACCATTTTTAACATTTCGATTACACAAAAAATGCCTCAATCAGTAGCCGCTGCTAATTCGTGCTTCGAGGAAGCAGCGGGAGCGACGGATCTCACCGCCGCTTCCTCGAAGCAGGAAGCATCGATGACGAATGATAGTTGTCTTCCATTGATCTAGTCGCCGCTTCCTGTTGGCAGGATGCATCGACGGCGACGACGTTGTCTGCGGGGAGTGAAGGGAGAGAATGTCGAGATTGACGGTGGAACTGGAGGGAGAGAAGGTGGGTCATTTCTGAGGATGGTGAAAGAATACAAATAGGGAGGAGAGAACGTGTAAATAAATATGTATTATTACAATTAACACCTGATAATTACAAGGTTTGACCGTTTGACACAAGATTTTTAAATAGCATCTTTCAAAGATAGGAGCTGGTGTAATTTTCCCTTTCTGGTTTGCTTCTTCGGCCTATCGATGGGACTTTAGTGGCCTTGTTCGTTAAGGGTCTGTTTGGGTGAAGTTGAGAACCAATTATCATAGCGTGTACACTTATTTGTTGTACACTTTTTTATACCTCACTCACATAGGAGTAGGCCCGCCTATAAGGGAATTAAAATAATGCATCAGAATCCCACCTCTATGTGAGTGCGTGTAAAAAAATGTACATATAAGTTAATTCATTTTGTAATTGGTAGAGACTCCCAAAGTGTGCACACCTCACAATAAAAATATTCTGCCAACAAAATCCTGTTTAAATGTTTATTCATATCGCAATTAAGTTGAGCATTAATCCATACATACATATGCTCGATTTAATTCAGCAAAAAAAACCACCTTATAAAACATATAAACAATCACCACCTTATAAATATATAAACAATCAGTATAAAATATAATTCAACAAGAGAGAACGGTCAAGTTATCACTTGTTTTGTCCTCGTTATTTAAAACTTTTTTTTTTCTCTATTTCAGCCCGGCCATTTTTTAATTTTTAACACATTTTTCTCTTTTTTTCAATCACATATTTATCAATAAAATAATATTACACATAAACTCAAAAAAAAAAAAAAAAAAAAACCCTCTATTTTTTAATTACACATTTTCCTAAAAATCACTATTCATTTTAAACTATTTTTAAACAACAAATGGGGGCTCATTTTCAATCACAATTCATGGAAGACACAAATTTTATCTGTTTTCAACCATATATTTCATTCCATCAAAGTTTATCAAAATATACCAAATCAAAAAGGGCTATATAAGTATCAAATAAACTGCATATTAATATTAACTAGATATATAATATTGTTTTAAGGACATTGCTACGTGTACCCTCGAAAATTTACTTTTAGATTACTCTCTTTCATGTTGTATAAGTGTGAGACCTGTGTGTGGGGACCATCTTCTCACACACAATTCCCATAGATAGTGAGTGAGTGAGTACACCTAGGAGCCGGAGTAAACCCCTGGCCAGGTGTATAAGACAAATCCTTGTTGTAAATATTATCCTTCAAGAAATGTTCTTCCCCCTCCTAGTTAAGAATGAGATCACAAAATTCATCCAAGCTCATATTTTTCTTATTCAATAATTAGAAAGAAAAAATAAAGCTTCAAAACAAGTTCAACATTTACCAATACAGGTGTTCGACATACATAACATTTCCTCAGCCATTCGACAAGTAAAATTCACCTGATCGATAAAATTTATCTCTCTCTCAAAACTACATAGTTTGCCTCTTGGGTCTTCTGTATCTTTGATATTCTTCTCAGTGTAGCCGCGAAAGCATCCTTGTCCTGCATGTGTAATTTACTCAATTGTATGATAAGCCATATTTTGCATTACACTGTATATGTATTTGATATATTAAGCGTATAAAAATCACACTCTCTCAACTAGTAACCTTTATATTTCCGACAAGAAAAGGGACCAACAAGTTAAATAAACATCAAATGAATCAATCCCTTACCTCTTTTGACTTCAGTCTAGATTTAAATTTGCCAACAAGATCCTGTGTGGTCACTTGTGTCTTCTGCATTAAAACGGCCTTGATTTCATCTGCTGTAACTGGTCCAGTAGGTGGCGTAGCTCCGATTTTTGAAGGTGCCGATTGTAATGCACTTTTAGAAGGTGTACTATTTTTTGCCACGGATGCAATCTCATTTTTCACGGACTTCAGTTCCTTAATCACCAAACCCAAAAGAAATATATATAAATAAGAAAAATAAAGAGGGAGCAATGCGGTGAAGTTTTTGAGAAAATGAAAGTCGGTAAATAAGTTTCATCTAATAGACACAGAAGGCAACTACTTACATTTTCTGTTTTTGTTTTCTTCATAGGTGTAGCATTAGTTGTTTTTGACTCCTCGCCATTAATTTTTCTTTTCCCCTTAGAAGACTTAGAAGTAGGTGGGGTTCCACGACCAGATCCAGAAGCAGCAGCTTTCAATGGACTGTTATTCTCAACCGGTTCTTCTTTAAGAGCTTCCTTCTTCGGGGCAAGTACCGGAGAAATGTCATCTTCCATCTGGCAAAACAAACAAAAAATGCACTCGTTGGCAAGCTAATAAGAAAAATAAGGCAAGCTAATAAGAAAAATAAGGTCAACTATAACTCCTCATAACTTTGCCAAACTGCCAAAATAGATAAGCAAATGAATAGTCAAGAGTTTCTATTAGGTAAAAGTGCTAATTCAACCAAAATGCAGCCATCAGGGATAAAATATGATGATGAAATTCAATGTTGAAGACTAAATTTAAATAAATTAATCTCCAGCCTTATTAACAGCTTAAGATTTTAGATCCTGGGTACAACTCTCCTCGTCAACAATTTATGAAAACCTTGCACATGTTCCAACAAAAAGATGAATCCGACCTGCACTTGATAGAGGATGTGTTCTAGACTAAGCCCCTATTTGGTGTAGATAAAAACAGGTTTTTAGTATATCTTGATAGAAGTTGATGAAATGTGTGATTGAAAAGTTGTAATTCCCATATTATGTGTTTTTATGGTTAAAATTAAATGTTGATTTTGACTTAAATTCTAAATTTGTAGTGGTACCAAACAAGGGTTAAATATAAATAAATCAAGCTTAAGCTTTAGATGAGATGGTTCAATAATTATTTATCTCCATTGCGTTAAAGGATATTCACATTACTCTATAAAATAATTATTTCCTCAACATAGTATTTAAACCATAGCAACAAGAAACCTACATCGTCATCGTCGTCATCGTCATCTTCCCCTTCTGAATCACTCAACCCATTAGATCTTCCAAGCAGTTTCTTCAACTCCTTTCCAGATTTGCTAAGTCCTCCCTCCTCTTCATCAGCTTCATCCTCATCCTCTTCATCCTGGAACAAATTCAAAATGCCAGAAATATCACATATGAGATCATAGAACAGAACCACCAGCAACAGAGAAAATGGAAGACAGAGCAATCATTTGTTAACGTTTAATATGGAGTCGACCTCCAACAAGATATCATAATCCAACTTACAAACTAATCATATCCCAGAAAGGGAACTGAACTTTAGGGAGAGAATGAAGTTTCTTTTTAAAATGAACGAACAAAAGAAGCAATAGCTGCAACACATTCCCCTTTAAAGGAAGGAAGATATCTCACACATTCCCCTTTAAAGGATGGAAGATATCTCAAGATTCATAGGCACTTCACCAGCTTTGCAGATGAATGCTAATTCTTGTGACATATTGCGTCTTCATTTTCTCCAAGATTCCAACAAAATTAGCAATTTTTATCCTCTTTTGGATATACCTTGCTGTAAAGGTACCTAGAGGAATAGTCATGGATTCCATCCCCCCAACTTGTTCTGATGTCGAAACATAGAGGACATATGATACGGGTCGTCATGGTTTCCATCCTCGCTAATTGTTCTGATGTCGAAAGATAGAGACATGACTTTGTCAAGAAAAGTTGCCACGCGAGTACTTCACGAAGTACCATCCAGACCATGTGTCGATAACCTTTTATCGGCTTAGTACGAACAGCCTCGGGGCATTAGGCACCTTCAAGCCAACTTTATGCATCTCAAAAAAGTATCTGAAATCTAAAACCCAGTAAAAGTCGATGACTTTGCCAGCTTCGTAAAGCATTAATTACTAGATCTCTGCATTTAACCTACAAAAAAATTCCACTTCCGTTTCACTCTGGCAAATGGTTTCATAAAAACCAAAACCACCATTTCTTTACAATTTGCAACTTTTTGCAATCTGGAAGGGATCCCACACCTCATAATCGTCTCGGATAAGACATTTACCATGTGGACTGGACTGCATTAAATCCTCAATCACTATATATCAATGTACATCGCTAAGCATACTCTATTACCGCGCACTGCATTTTTCTAGCCATTGTTTCATGTCAGGATCATTATGTTAACAGAGACAAATGTAGTGATAATCTAATACAATGTGAAAGCAAGCAACTCTAAATAATTATTTTGCACAGAATGGAGCAATATAAATAATCACCTGCTTAATTTCTGGAGGAGCAGGGATTTCGGGAGCCAAATCTTCTCGTTCCTCAGGATCATTTCCTACAGCTTCATCGTCATCCGTAAAAATTTCTTCATGCTCCCAATCATCGCCTAGAGAAAATAAAAATACTTATAAATGAAATCAACTCTCCTTGAAGAAGCACCTCAGCAAGGAACTATGATGCAGCAACTGAGAAGATTGACGTATCTACTTCATCGAACTATCCAACGATATAAAAACAGCAGAAAAATGCATATTCACGTGACAGTACTAATAGGAATAAAATATAATGACAAGCTGCAAGACTGCAACTCATGAAACGACCTAACATATACAAAATTTCACCACAAAATATTTTTTTCTGAGGAAAATATATCAGAACTCTTCACATAACCCAAACATGGGCACAAAGACAAAGATAGAGAGGACCACCCAAGACTGCAGGTGTGTGTTCAACAAAACTCTTACTGTCCCAACAATAGGCTCATGGGGTGAGGGCACAACTGATTAATCACCCTTGTTTTAACAGCATATACACATGATAAAAACCCCAAACAAGTGCTGCAGGCACAAAACCTTCTAAGCATGATGCAACAAAGAAATTAAATAAATGGAAACCACACCCTTTTCAATATCATCGTCATCAAAGTCAAGATCACCGCCTCTTGGTCCTTCTTCATCATCGTCCCCATCCTTTTTATTGAGTCCGAGCCTACTTTTTCTAGCCGCCTCTTCTTCTTCATCTTCCTCTCCTCTATCTGAAACATTGGCTTCATCATCATCCCCTGCAGTTTTTTTACGTCCCCTCGCATTACCACCTCCACTTTCCCGATCATCAAGCTTTTCTACTTCACCAAAGGCTGCAGCTCCATTGTTTGCTGCTTTCATCATCCATCTTTGGTACCCATCGGCAGTTTTCCTCCTATTTTTCATCTTCTCTTCCGCTTCCTCCAAAGTGAGTTGCTTATATTGTGCCACTTTGTTAAAATTGTACCTAAAAACAAACATAACAACAAACTAAGCCATGTTACTCAAAAAATTTTGGATCAGCCTAAAGGAAATGAAATTATAGATACTTGATACACCAAAATTTATACAAAATATCGGACAAATAGGAAAATGGTTACCAGGAACCAGCAGGAATGGCTACAAATTCCTTCCCCTGAAGCATTAAAAGGTAATATGTAGCTGATTGTGAACCCTCAAGCTGACCGTGGTATTGAGACTGGCCAGTTTCATCCTCCAGCAGCCAAGGTTTATTCTTGTACTTATCCTAAGCAATGCAACAACATATCAATAGCTAGCAAATAAAGATATAAGAGATTAATTGGAAAGCAAATATAGCCAATCATCCCGCAAAAAATGTAATTGAACTAATCAAATGACTATACTTGTATAATGAATAAAAATAAATGGCTTAACTTCATCAATTTGCATATTACCATATTGGAGTCAAATATTGATTTTTGACCACTAACTAATAAGAGCTTTCATAATTGCAGAAAAATGTGAAAAAAAAAATGAAGTTTGGGCATTGCTAAACTTACTCATAGCTTACAATGCTGGAAAAAAATTATCATTACAAAACTAAGGAGAGACCCCGAGCAATGAATCAACAAACAGGCTTCAAGTATTAAACAGAAAATCTTATCTACAGGCAAGTATGTATTTAGATTATAGTACGAATATTTAGAGATTATAGCAGCAAATGCAGAAGTGCAGAAAAGAATGAGTACCCTCAAGGTATCAGAAACTTGGCGGCCTTGAAGACCTTCTTTCTGCAGTGACCATTTATTTTCATTCTTCTTCTTAAAAATTGGTAACCCCGTTGCAAATCTTCCAATAAAGTAATTTTTGTCATTACTGGAGCATGATCTGACATTATATTCCTAAATATGCCAAAAGTTAACAGCAAATATCAGGAAGCGTTCACAATAAAAAAAACATGGAGAAAGTTAGTGATCAGTGATGTGGTACACTTAAATAAAATGAACTTGAATACACTCTAGAGACCATTAGCAGCTAAAGAAAAGGATTTGCCAGTGCAAGCACAAATTCTAACTCTGAATTTGGATAAACTAATTCAGTATATGGCGTGTGCAAAATTCTAAATTCAGGAATTTTCCTTTTCTAATATTTGCTGGAAACTATGTCCCGGGTTGTCAAGGAGACTTGGAATTTGTAAACATAGACTTCAGCCACTTCCTAGTTCCTACTGGAAGATTATTTTCTTCCAATAAATAGCTGAATTTTTTGAAATCAGGAGGCAGCTTGTTGAAATAACCTTGTGTTATTGGATGACATCAGTGCATGAAAAGGTCCCCTATATTCAGTTTCTAAAACAAGTGGTAGTTGACTTCATTCAGCAGCAAGTTTTAACAGAATCGGAACTTCCAAAATAGGTTCTTCCTCATGCACCTTACCAAACCACAACAATCTGTACCATGTTCGTCAAAGTGCTTTGAGATGAAATAGTTACTTCGTCTATTAATTTCTTGCAAGTGAGAGCATAACAGTGATTGCCGAAGCTCACACCAAACATATATCGAATAACATAAAGACATTTTTCACTGAGGAATATCACCCTTTACATGGTGGTAGCAAATTCTCAATTATGATAATTCATTTATGAAGTGGAAGAATAAGAGTTCAATAGCAAGAATCAAAGAAATTACTCAAAATTAGATTCTCTTCGTTTCTCTACATAGTTCTCAATACAAACAAATTATGATAAACATAAGATTAATCAGAAACTCACAACAAGAGTGATAACATCAAAACTTGCAGGCCCCTCAATAATATTAAAAAAAAAAAAAAAAATTACAATTTCAACTCTCCATAATGCATTAACGCGAAATGTTAAAGATATAGATGTAAGACGAGTATTCACATATTCAATTAATAACTAATTATGGTTATGTTTCTTATTTAGTGTAGAGAAGGAACAACCAACCCTAATCAAGCGAGTGATGCGAGTGCCACATTCGTAGCACTCCGCACGATTCTCAGCCATGGCCTTGCCACACGTCAGGCAAAGTGTCAAGTGCTTGCAGGTGCTACCATACAACTCCTCCGTCGATCCACATCCACTGCACGACGGCTTCAGTATCAAATCTATGGACATTTTCTTTGCTAATTCTATTATCCTGCATCAAACAAACAATATTGTTATTGCTCAGAAACTCATTGATGACTTCTAACGGCTAAAAACAAGGATCAATTATGAAGGAAAATTAAAGTGGAAAATTTAGGGTTTTGATTAATCCGTAATCATTTTTCTAAATTGACAATTATTGTTTTCCTTGTCCAAAAAATTTGAATTTATTTATTATCTGACTTCCCCGTTACTAATTCTGGTTGTTTTGACCGATGAGAAAATAACCGTTACTAATTCTGGTTGTTTTGATCGACGAGAGAAAATAACCTTTCTACAGATTTACGAGGATACAGATTTGGAACTTGAACCCGGTTTATATAAAAGGGAAATGGTTCGCCTTCTCTCCATTTCTCTTCCTCCAATTTTTTCCAATTTTTGGTTTAACTAGAGTCGTTTGTTAACTAATCTTGATTGATTCTTTTCTAGGTGAGCTAGATTTATTCCAAACTGTGTAGCAATTGGACTTGTTGTGCACTGCCACAATCCTAAGGAAATTGAGCTCTTTAGTACTAATTGAAGTTTTGAGCCCTTCTTAGAGTCTCATAGATATCATGTATCCAGGGGACCATGGTGAGATTCACGGTTTATCCGTCCGTTCACTTGGTTAAGTGTCTGTTTGAAGTTTACGATTTTTTGTGAAGTGGTGACAGACGTCAATTTCATACATAAATTTACAGCTTTGAGAAGACCTGTATATTTTTTTGTAAACAATCGTTCATGCCATATAACTGCGACGCCTTCTATGAGGAGGCATCGATTCTCTAGAAGTTACGGAATTATTTTTGCCGAATCCTTCGGAGAGATTTGTCAAGGACTCAAGTGTTCCTAAGTATTATCTACTTGCTCACTCATGTTGATTTCAAATATATGTACATTTTTGTTTAAAGCTCATTCAAGCTTTTTTCACAAGTATATGACGTGAATTACAGGCGGTGTATGTAATTCAAATTTTATAGGACTTTTAAAGACAAGGTCGTACTTGTAGTTTGGTGGGCCAAAGGCGAGTTTGAGAATTTGGGCTCCTAAATTGTAGCGAGCAATAATTTTTGGTTTTCATACATAAGAATTTTACAAAACTAAATTTGTTAAGTCAAATTCAACAACAAATAAACTCAAAATACTTATATTATAATCAAATTGTTATAAATATATATATATATATATATATATATATATATATATATATATATATGTGTGTGTGTGTGTGTGTGTGTGTGTGTGTGTGAATGACATTACCATTATACTCCTGTAAACTTTATATATTACGATTGTGTCATTGTCCCCTCCTATAAATAGGGGGCTATTTCATTTCCTTAGAAACATTTCTAATGAGAAGTTCTCTCCCATTCTCTCTATTCTCTATTGTTTTATAATAGTTTTACAACACGTTATCAGCACGAGTCTCTAGCCAATTGAGTAATAACAGGAGTATGCTCTACATTTGCATCTAAATGATGAACCTCTGTATCAGAAACCTGATTATTACTAATTAATATTTCATTTTCTCTGTACAAAATCCTTCCATAAGCCCTGTCCCAATCTCTCGCTCTCTAAACAGTGGGAAGAAGAAGACTGAGTCTCTCCTCTGTAATCCTCATCAGATCCCGACAAACGCACGCACACAGCAAAACACTCCACTCCAAATCTTCTTCACAATCACCGCCGTCTCCCGGATCTACGTTTATCTTGTAGATAGAGAAATTGAGAGCAGTCGCTTTCTCAATTCCACTTCCTAAGCAGCAGCCTCTAGCTGCGCTCTATCAGCAACAACCTCCTGCAACCAGTTATCAGCAGCCCCTCTGCAGCCTACTCATCTCTGCCCTCAGCTTCGAACCAGCAGCCTCGTCCAGCAGTAGAAACTCTCCTCCAGCTGAAGCCTCTGTTTGTGTATATGTAACTCAGCAGCAGCCTAGCAGTTACTTCCTCCCTCTTGCGTCCTCTCTTTTGCTACCTCTGCAACAGTCTCTCCTTCCTCTCAAAAAAATACACCGCAGCCAGCTGCTGTCTTTCCTCCTGGCAACAGGCTGCTTAAAGCAACAGCCTAGCTCAGCAGATAACTCCCCCGTCCACAGACAGAAGCAGCCCCTAGCAGCAGCAGTGTCACCCTGCTCCTGCTTGAGATCGACATTGACAAGGACGGTTTCATCAATGTCCAGGAGTTTTCCACCTTCTTCAAGTCCGATACAGACCCCTACCCCACGTTTTTCCAGCAGACACTGAAAGAATCTAGATCGTGATTCGCCGGAGGAGAGGGCAGTGAAGATCAAGGGGAAGCCGCATGATGAGATTCGAAGCGCGCAAGAAACGCCGGAAAGTTCCGAACTTAGGTTGTGGATGGACGGTGGAATCTTGACCCGATATTCACGACGCGATGGTTCAACGATGCGGAATAAAGAACCACGACTTTCGAAACGCCACAAGGATTTGCCCAATCTCCTTGATAAGTCTCTGATTTGAACGCCACAAATATTCTAGCAAATATTTGATAAGTTCGATATTTGAACACCACAAGAAATATTCTTGATAAATTCGAAATAAAACATAGGAATCCACCTATAACTTTTATTGAATCCTCAATAAAAACTGTTTATATCAAAATCGAAGTCTCAAGTCTGAATTACAATGAATGAAAAAAGCGTATAAATAAGCAAAAAAATAACCTAACTGCTAATTTACTCAAAATAGAATTCTAATTAAACTAGAATATTAAATTAGGAAAATAACCTAAAAACCAAAATGGAAACAAAATAATTAAAAATCTTATAATTATGGAAATATAGTAAATTTCCGTCTGCATCGTTGATTTGCCAATTTGAAGCCCCAAACGATGGAACTTGGCCCTAAAATCAATGGGTTCAAGGACTTTAGCCCATGAGTCTTGCTCAGTGACCTGTTTCTACTCGAAAAACATATATTATTCATCCAATTTCGACATGGTTGACTGGACTGCACTTTTATTTTGGCTTGAATATTTAACTTTCTGTCAAGCCTGCTATGACTCCGATTGTCGAGGGTCCGGAACACATCATACCCTCCTTCTTTAGGATGATTCATCCCGAATCATAGCTTTATTCATGTTGTTTCACTTCACCTCCTGGATCAAACGGAAAATTATTGCTTCCATGCCATGAGTTTAATAAATTATGCTCCTTTGATTGGAAAACATGGAAGAGATGGAGCTTGAACTCCCTTTTCCATACGTAGTGTGGTTGAAGCTTCCAAACATAATTAACCTGCAAAAAAGATTTAAACAAAATAGGGAGGGACATGTTAGCTTCATGAGATACAAGGTATGGATCCTTGTATTCATGATAAACCACCACCAACTCCACTTCTTGAACCACGAGGCTCTTCTCTTCGCCTCTTTTCTCTTTTGCAACTTCTTGTTCAAATTTTTCATCTTCAAACTCAACCACATCTCCTAACTCCACACTTTTATCGTCGTGCTCGTGCACTACCTCATTACTACCCAAATGTGGATCTTCCAATTCAACGCTCAAATCTTGAACTTCCACCTCAACTTCCAATTCATTCCTCTCATCATCAACAATTTCATTCTTAATCACTTCCTCACTACCCAACTCCACATTTTCCTCATCAAATTTTGGAGTTTGATTATTCGTTTTTAACTTAAACTCCCCCTCCTTCTTATCAATATCCTTATCCCCACGATGCCTCCTATTACACCACCTTTCACTCTCCTTCCTTACCATTCGTGAATCTTCTAGCGCTTCCTCTAATATCAACTCATATAGTACGCATGTTTTCTCTTTCTTAAGAAATTGGTATATGTGCATACTCTTATCATAAACAACCTCCCTCCTACGTTTCCATGGTTTCCCAATAAAATATGATAAGATTTTAATGCCACTACATCACATCATACATCCTCACTATACCTTCCCTGGGTGATAGGCACTAGAACTTGTTTGGTTACTTTGAAATTCTCAAACTCCCTCATCCATGTCATCCTATAAGGTTTATAGTGTGGTTCTAGGGGTAATCCTAATTTTTCAACCACGGTGCTACTAACGAAATTAGTAAAATACTTTCCATCAATCGCCAAACTACACCCCTTATGATCCACATAACATCTAGTTTGGAATAAAAATCTCGGATCATAATCCATTCCTTATGTGGCGTTAAAAAAAAATTCAAGAATGAAGAGGATTTAGACATCAAATAGCAAGAACGACTTTTATTGATTTG
Source organism: Ligustrum vulgare (assembly GCA_963555705.1). Classification (NCBI taxonomy): domain Eukaryota; kingdom Viridiplantae; phylum Streptophyta; class Magnoliopsida; order Lamiales; family Oleaceae; genus Ligustrum; species Ligustrum vulgare. The sequence goes on from OY743174.1 coordinate 51,856,135, forward strand.
AAAGGAAACGAATATCAATAATTTAAGGAAATTCAAGAAAGTGGTTCTTGAATTTCGGAGTGACTTTTTTTTTTTTTTAATTATGATGAATTTTCAGAATTAATAAAAATAAAAAATAATTTTTTTTTAATAAAATCCGAAAATTCGACACGAACGCAACAAAACAAACGAAACTTAATTCGGATAAGAATTAAGCAAAACAAACACTTTTGAAATTTTTTTGGAATGATTTCCTGGATTAAAGACTCAACAAACTCAAGAACAAGAATAACGCAAAAAACTGAAAACAAAACACTCAACAAGATATGGATGATTTTTATGAGACTCGATGATAAACATAAAAATCAAACTGGATAGAAAAACCTGAATTCAGAGTCCAGCTCTGATACCAGATGATGAGATTCGAAGCGCGCAAGAAACGCCGGAAAGTTCCGAACTCAGGTTGTGGATGGACGGTGAAATCTTGACCCGATATTCACGACGCGATGGCTCGACGATGCGGAATAAAAAATCACGACTTTCAAAACGCCACAAGGATTTGCCCAATCTCCTTGATAAGTCTCTGATTTGAACGCCACAAATATTCTAGCAAATATTTGATAAGTTCGATATTTGAACACCACAAAAAATATTCTTGATAAGTTCGAAAAAAAACATATGAATCCACCTATAACTTTTATTGAATCCTCAATAAAAACTGTTTATATCAAAATCGAAGTCTCAAGTCTGAATTACAATGAATGAAAAAAGCGTATAAATAAGCAAAATAACATAACTGCTAATTTACTCAAAATAGAATTCTAATTAAACTAGAATACTAAATTAGGAAAATAACCTAAAAACCAAAATGGAAACAAAATAATTAAAAATCCTATAATTATGGAAATATAGTAAATTTCCGTCTGTATCGTTGATTTGCCAATTTGAAGCCTCAAACGATGGAATTTGGCCCTAAAATCAATGGGCTCAAGGGCTTTAGCCCATGAGTCTTGCTCAGTGACCTGTTTCTACTCAAAAAACATATATTATTCATCCAATTCCGACATGGTTGACTGGACTGCACTTTTATTTTGGCTTGAATATTTAACTTTCTGTCAAGCCTGCTATGACTCCGATTGTCGAGGGTCCGGAACACATCAGCGCATTTTACGGATTTCAACTTAGATGCTCAGCAGGAAATGGAGCTCGTGTCATATATGATGGTTGTTTCCTCAGGAATGATGCACACACTTCATCTGTTTCAATGACAGCCACCACGGACATGTCAGGAAGGCTGGTTCTTGGTAGTAGCCGTCAACTTGTGGGATTCAACACGGAGATAGATGAATCTATCATTACTCAGATTTGGGAAAGGGCTGGGGAATTCTTTCCTATATTAAAACAAGTATCTTTTAAAGAATTGAACAAAAGCAGAGAAGTGAGAGTTGGGCTGAGACCATACATGCCTGATGGGAAGCCAGTTATTTGCCACTTTCATAGAATATCAAACATGTTCCTTGCTGCTGGTCATGAAGTGGAGATAGTGGAGGATACCCACTAACTATTAGTGGAATCCATCATAATTTGCCTAAAGTGGAGATAGTGGAGTGGAGACAACAGTTGCGGTGATGGAACGAGCAAATCCCATTTGGTACAAAAGGCGTGCGGTGATAGAATATTATGAATATCTTGGCTGGATTCAAAAACATGACTCGCTCACTTATGAAATGTAATATTTTAAATATCTCTTACATATTACGTTACCACCTATATGGTTGGTTCTACAAATTTTAAGCATATCACGTTACCGCCTATATGGTCGGTTTAATTATTTCATTATATTGACACCGCCTATATGGTCGGTCTATCAATTGAATACATATAAATACCTCAATTGTTGGTTAATTCTAACATATTAGAGGTTGTTGTCAACATATATACGTAGTGATATAACCCCAGTATTATTATTGTTAATATATATACAATAGTATTGTTATTTGATACTTCATCAAATGATACCAGAAGTTATCATTACCAAAAAATTGGTAAATGTTGATAAAAGTATTTTATCTAATAGTACCAGAAGTTACCAATATCTGAATTTGAATGGGTGGATGAAAATTATTCAACAAGAGAATGTTGATGTATGATAAATGATAAAGATAATATCACATGATAGCATGGACATGGCTAATGTGAAAATAATCTCATCATTATTATGAGATTAATATTAGATGATAAGTATCTGTAAAAGTTCTTGCACGAGCACTTATGTATTCCAGAAGAAGTACATATTTACTCCAGAAGACGTAAAAATTATCATCTAAACATATTGAAATGATATTATTATTATTGCTCCTGAAGAAGTATAAACGAGTCATACATGCAAAATACAAAAGGGGGAAACATTTATGATCCTCAAAATTAGAGATGTGTTTCGGGAGAAGCCGTATCCTACCACCTCTGATCTTTTGAGGAAATAAAGAAAAATGTGTGTTTCAAGAGTAATAATACTCCATACTCTACCACCTTAAATCTTCGAGGTACACAAGATTAAAACATTGATAAAATCCTAGAAATTTATGGTATGTCTCAAGAGTGAGAATACTCCGTACTCTACCACCACCTATTCTAGGGTTCACAAAGATAAATTACATTAACCGGACTCCATTTTTGCTTGATTCCCCTTCCTTGCGACCAATCTATCTTAACTCCTGCTGGATCTTGTATTGGAATATATGATTGCAACTTATCCAGCAGTTCCTCGATAGTAGGAGCAGAAATGAGAATTCTCCTAGAAAATGGAGAGATGAATCCCTATTCCACAGCATAATCAAGAAATGTTAACAAACCATCAAAGAAATTATTAATATTTAAAAGCCCAATAGGCTTAGTATGGAGATCTAATTGAGCCCATGAGGTAATATTAAAGATTTCTTCTAAAGTACCAAAACCTCGAGGCAGGGCTATGAAGGCGTCAGAACCATATAACATGCAAGTTATGCGTTCATGGATAGATAAGGTTTGTACTTCATGCCCTCGTGTTTTGCCTGCGATATTAGCTAAAGGAGTAGGTATAACACCTATCACTCTTGCTTTCTCTAATTGAGCGGATTGTGAAACACAACCCATCAATCCACTGCTACCTCCTCCATACACGAGAGTGATACCTTTCTCTCTCAATTTCTTTCCAAGATCCACTGCAGCTTCTAGATACCCAAAACCTTTCCCTACTTTTGATCCACAAAATACACAGATAGTTTTGATCTGTCGAAGTTTTGGTCCTTCCATCTTTGAAAGAATAAGGAAGGAAAAACTTACGATAAAATGTTATTTTGGGATGCATGAATTATGAAAAATGTTTGGCTATTTAAAACCAAAGAACTTCACTATTTCCGCTCGTCTTTTGAAAAAGTGAAGATTTACTTTTGACAAAATCATCCCTACTCACCTTTCGGTGATTTATTTTTCTAGCCTTTATCAAAACTCGTGAAAGGAAACAGAAAAAATATTTTATATGTGCATATATATCAAATGATTTTATATCGCTGATGAATTTAGCCCATAAAGATAGTAGCTCACGCTGCACATACCCACTAGGGTGCGTCTCAATAGTCAATCGGATGTCATCCAATGACTCCTTACTCAGTCCACCCTTAATGAAGTCTATCTTATCATCTCAATTTATGGATGAATATCCTATTGATTTACAACGGGTATCACATGCCCATCGAGCACATTTGCAGCAACTATTTAATCTTTTTGCTCTTCGCTTCTTTGTAAAAATACTCTTACCTAAGCCAGGCTTATGCTTAGAAAATGAATCTGGTAACTCACCAGCTAATCTAACTTTTGCTTCGATCAACCAGCGAACATCTTCTGGGATGCCATGATCCATCAGCAACCCAATCTTTCGAGCCTAATTCGATAAATTTTTCTCAAATCATTTACCGGAAGATTGGAATAATATTTGCGAATATTTGAAAGTATGATATCCATTTTTTATGGATCTAACCTTCTTCCCAAAAAGATCTATTTAAAGGCATAAAGGAGTTGAGTGGATCCACGTGATATTGATTCCAGCAAGAAAGCATGGAATAGAATAATGAAAAGTGGGAACAAGAATTAATCCGCCATTGACTTTCTTGAAAGGAAGATTTGATGATAAGATTTGAGATATGGAATATTTTCTTGGATTTTGGTACTGATATTTTTCGGTATAATAATAGCAATAAAAGTATACTGATTTAAACTATACAGAAATGCGTACTGATAAAATGAATACTGTATTGAACCAGAAGTTTATACGTACAAGCGAAATATCTTGCTGAACCAGAAGTTCATACGTACAAGTGAAATATGTATATAGTATGAACCAGAAGCTCATAAATGAAATATACATTGTATTGAACCAAAATTTTAGCAATATTGTATTGAATTAAATATTCATACATAGAAATGAAATAAAATCGTATTGACCAGAAGTTCTATAATAAACGGTTAAATTATCAAAAGTTTCAAATTATTTTCTATGAGAAATTGTTTATCATACAATAATATTCTATGTCAAACAGGGATTAGCTCAAGAAGCTTTATGATTTGTAAAAGTGCGATATGCATACACTCCACCAAAGCGTACTGAGATATATGATTGAAATTACATCCCTAAAGGGACGACATGTGCGGCATTTTAGCCGATTGATATAATATAATATTTGTGAACATTATGGGGAAAACACGCCTGAAGCGTAATTATGCCTGAAGCATAATGACCATCGATTCCAAAATAAATATCTCTTGAATAATTGAAATGATCCCTTTAAGGCTAAATACTCATGGTGATTAAAAGGGACATAATTAAATGATGAGATATTCAGGTACCTGATGATAGAACATATACAGAGATCTCTCTATGTTATATTGAGTTGAAATGGAATCGATGAATAAGTCGACTGCATAAACAACCCTCTTATGAAAATGAGGTTGATGAAATTATAATACTTTGGCCAAGTATATAACCCAAATGTAGGGATTATTGTTCAAGGACCTGAAGTCCAAATGCTTAAATGTGTAAAGCCAGTAATTATATGTATAAATGAAAAATATTACACAGTCGTAAAAGACGACTCGTTGCGCGCAAAAATTTTCATTGAACTGACATGACATATGGTGGATAGACTATAGTCTAAATCACTAGCTTGAGTTCTTTGATATACCAATAATGAGTGAGATCAAAATGTATGATTCTCATCTCGGTATTTTGAGAGTATTCTTTGATGTACCAGTTGATCGCGGTACGTTGGGATTTCAAATAAAATGATTGTAGATTATATGTCGAAATTGATATCTATTTCACTGATTGATTATGCTCCTGCAAATTAGAAATTGCAGTTTATAAAATGCAAGAATATACATGTATAAATCATTGAAAGATTCAATATGCCCAGATTAGTATCACTATAGAATGATACAAATGACTCCATAATATAATATGTTGAAAATGAAATTGGAGTGTACTATTATTATATTTGAATATTTGGGCATGCAATTAATTTTCAATATGCAAAATTATATTATCCACCGAAAATTAATTATTCACCAGAAGTGAATTCTAGATTTTATTATTCATCAGAAGTGAATATGAAAATGAATATGTTTAATTATTCACCAGAAGTGAATTCTAGATTTTATTATTCACCAGAAGTGAATTCTAGATTTGATTATTCAACAGAAGTAAATTTTAAATTTGATTATTCACCATAAGTGAAAGATGCAATATTTGATTATTCACCAGAAGTGAATTCTAAATTTAATTATTCACCAGAAGTGAAAGATGCAATCGATAAATTAGTACAACATTGCTTAATATAGCATGTTATGACATTATGAGCTACGAACAATTTATATAAAATTCATCATAAATTATATGATTGCACCAATATACTTGTGATATTCCATGAAAAGGAATAAATACGCGTTGCACTCTTTTTCCCTTACCTGAGGTTTTGTCCCACAAGGTTTTTCTAGCAAGGTTTTTAATGAGGCAACAGTTGAGGCGTATTGATGAAAATTAATGAGAATACTGCACTCTTTTTCCCTTTGCTGAGGTTTTGTCCCAAAGGGTTTTCCTAGCAAGGTTTTTGAGGCATCATCATAGCTATCAACAAGCTATAATTCAGCAACACATTGTTATACTAGAATGATATCAACAAATGAAGAAAATCATACACATCTTATGAAGAATGTTATGATATCGGCTACACACAAGAAGATTTTCATATATATTCCAGAAGAAAGATGATATCATTATTCAAAAGGTTCATGAATACTTGATTGCACACTTCAGGGGGAGAATCATGCTGTCATGCTGTACTCTTTTTCCTTCGTCCAGATTTTTAGTGATGGCAACGGGGCGGGTTCCCGACCTGTGCCCCGCCCCGCGAGAATTTTTCAATTCCAAACCCGCCCTGCGACCCGCGAATTTCGGGTCGGGGCGGGTCAACCTACCCGCCCCGTTTAATTTTTTTTTATTTTTTCGGTATTTTTTTTTATTTTTTTCCTTATTAATTTTTATTAATTTATTTAATCGGGGCGGGTTCGGGTCGGGACAACCAAACCCGTACCCGCCCCGCGACCCACCCGGGTCGGGGGAAGTCGCCCCATACCCGCCAACCTGACCCGCGGGGCGGGTTCGAGTCGGGTTTTTTTGCCATCTCTACAGGGTTTTCCTGACAAGGTTTTAACGAGGCAGCGACTGTACTCTTTTTCCTTCATTCAGATTTTGTCTCATTGGGTTTTACTGACAAGGTTTTAACGAAGCAGCACTAAAGCACTGAAGCAGTGAAGCACTTCAGATTTCAGTACATGATTTGTACTACTTATCATTGATGTCATTTTGGATATTAGACTTAATGATTAATGATGGCCAACATCAGGGGAGCAGTTGTACTCTTTTTCCTTCGCTCAAGTTTTATCCCACTGGGTTTTCTTAGCAAGGTTTTAACGAGGCAGACAATTGAGCAATATGTCATTCAAGGGAGAGTATTATAAATATATATATATATATATATATATATATATATATATATATATATATATATATATATATATGTGTGTGTGTGTGTGTGTGTGTGTGTGTGTGTGTGTGTGTGTGTGAATGACATTACCATTATACCCCTATAAACTTTATATATTACAATTGTGTCATTGTCCCCTCCTATAAATAGGGGCTATTTCATTTCATTAGAAACATTCATAATGAGAAGTTCTCTCTCATTCTCTCTATTCTCTATTGTTTTATAATAGTTTTACAATACAAATAACAAAATGTTCCAAATTTTCACTTAAATACAACTAATCTTACGATTTTAGTAGCAAAAATATAAATCAATTTTGGATAATCCAGTTGCTCGACTATTTCTTTTTCAATGGATAATATGGTCAATCCATCTAATCTTTGATGTGATATAGTTGGTCGAAAATAAGTCTTGATCAATTTCAATTTGAATAAACTTCTTTCAATTTTTGTTCCTCAATCTCTTAAATTATCAGGTGTTCCTTCCTTCTCTTTTATTTTCTTGCTATTAAAGTACTTATCCATATCTTCAGCCTGGCTTTGAATTAATGCATCTATTATCTCTCTCTCCATCTTCTTCTTCTTCTTTTGAGCTCCTAACCATAGTTTAAAAAAACGCATCAAAGGCGCGCCTCAAGGCGGGTTTTTTCCCCTGCCTTCATGAGGCTTACGCCTCGGGTGAGTGAGGCGCAGGTTTCATGGCGCATGCCTCATCAAAATTGAGGCGTGCACCTCATTAATTTCTTAGATCTATTAATTTTTAAAGCTAGAAATCAAAGGGAAGCACAAGTGTTTGTTATCCTAGCCATAACAGAGTTCGAAGATGATGCACTGGTGTGATCCGACAGCTGACTGGTATTGTTTTCTTCCCCATCTTTCTCTTTTTTTTTCCCCTTGTTCTTCTCGGAAGCCTTCATCTTCACTTCTTGCGGAGTTGCTTCTGATTTATATATATATATAATAATAATAATAATAATAATAATAATAATAACAATAATAATAATAATAATAGTATATCAGCCCAAAAATACACACACATAGTTTCCCGCCATTTTTCCTTCCTATTTTAGGAAACTTTGTAATTTTATTAATTATTTTAATAATTGAATTAGGAAACTTCAATTAATGCAAAATTAATTACAGGTGACATGTAATAAATGACTTATTGATTGTAAAAAATAAAAAATCTATAAAAAGATCAAATTGTATATTATTTTTGTTCTTTTGATAATTATTGTAATATTTTGAAGTCAAAAAATATGCAATATAAGTGTCAAATTCATGATATTAACGAGAAGTTCAATACAAGTTAACAAATGAGAGCAAACTCTAAATATATCATTCTTAAAATTGCCTCAAATAATAAAGGTAAAAGTTTTACTTATACTTTTTACTTTTTTCAATATCCAATCTTTTTAATTTATCTCATCTAAGTCATAAAATGATATTTACCATTTCTTACCTAACTTCAATTTGACAAAAATGATTAATTTCAAATCTTTTTTCCTATCAAATTAAAAGAAATAATGATATCCGATCTTTCTAAGTAAATTCAATTGAATCATTTTAATTTCTACAACTTCAGGTTTCGATAAACTCTTTGATAATTTTGAAATTAATTTTATAAATTTACTCATTTTGTTCATTTATCTATTTTTTAATTTTTATAAATTTAAAATAACATCAATTTGTAAAATATATATTACAGACTAACAATTAATTCATTGAATTCTATAGAAAATAAAAATATAAGGTGGCGTTCTGTTTGTATTTTATTTTGTATTTTCATTTTCGAAAATGTTTTGTCTTTTGTGTTTTCATTTTTGTTTTCAAATTTGCTGAAAACGCGTTTGGTTTGTCATTTCTAAAAACTGTTTTTGAAAATGAAAAGCTGAAAAACGCGTTCTGTTTGAAATTTTGCTGAACACTATTTAAACTATTTTTAATTAATTTGCTTGCAGAATACTACTAATTCCAACTCAAATTTCCTTTCACAATACACTAAAAATATGGTTACATGCAACACACTAATGTGAGCATTAAGAGTCTATATTAACACAGCTTGGTCAGGTTCGGAACTTGAGAAAGCTCTACTTCTATTAAAATCCAGAAAATGCAAGTTCTTTCAAAACCACCAGAGTCCATTTATCATTACATTTTTTGAAATATAACAACAAGAATTCTCATTTAATTTTTTTTTTGTAATGTTGATATTGAATTCAATAAAACTTTATTTAAACTAAGTTCCAAGTTAGGATAATTCTCAAAAAAAAAAAAAAAAAAAATTCTTTATTTAAGCTTAATTCCAAGTTAGGATAATTATAAAAACAATAATAAAAAAATATAAAAAAATAAAAACTTTATATTAAGCTTAGTTCTAAGTTAAGATAATTCTATAAAAAAAAATAAAAATAAAAAAAAATAAATTTTTTTTCCCAAAACGCGGTACACACAAAACGCCCAAAACGATGTTTCGGGCATTTTCCGTTTTGTGAACAAATTTTTTTTTTGTTTTCCAAAATGCGTTTTCGAAAATGGTAAAGAGAACGCGTTTTTAGCGTTTTCGAAAATAAAAACAGAAAACGACCTCAAAACAGCAAAGAGAACAGGGGCTAAGGTTTTATCAAACTTATTTTATTTAAAAATAAAATATAGTCCATACATTTATTTAACATGCACAAAAAATAATTTTTGTGTGTCTGGGTAACATGTCATTTTCAATACTTGGTGAAAAATAAAATGTCACAATGTATTTGAAACCATTAAATAAGGGTAAGTTTGATATAAACTATAGAAATGGTTTTAAATGTGTGATTGAAAGTGAAAGAAGGTAGTATAAAAAATAAAATAATTGTCAAATCAATCAATTGAGTGGTTAAAAATTGATTTTCTATTTTTAGAATGTGTGGTTAAAAAGTAGTATGTGCAATTGTGAAAAATTAGTTTTTAAATAATATGTGGTTGTGAATGAACATTAAAAAAATTTATTTTTAAATAATCAATTCTATATGAATAAATAAACTAAGGAAACTAGATAATTAACAATTAACTGTTAAAAAAAATGCAATTCATAACTTTTCTTTTCTTTTCTTTTCTTTTCTTGATATTTTGATTGTATATTGAATATAAAATTTATGCATTAAAGTGAGAAATCTTATAGGAAGAAATGAAATTACAAATTATTCACAATTTGTGTATGCAAGTTATTATTATTATTTATTTATTGTGTTATTTTTATCGGGCATTGTATTTTTACAACTTATTCAATAAATATTATTTATTTCGTGCATCGCACGGATACGATTACTAGTTGATAAAATGTGATAATTTAATATGTATTATGATAGATATTTGAGCATTTTATAAAATATTATATATTTTGTGGGCTGTACAAAAAGTTGAGATATTTGACCTTTTTTTTTAATTTCTTTAGTGGGCAAACGTGTACAGTGTACTAACTGCAATAAGAAGTTTAAAATAAATAATATTTGCTGCTAAATACATGTTCAGAATATCCTCAAAAAAAATTAGTGCTCAGAATACTTTTATATTTTATTTATGTTATTTCATGTTAATTTTTAAATTTTTATTAAAAAAAATTGGTTCATGATGAAGCTTATACCTCAAAGCACCTCAAGGCTTACGCCTCGCCTCACAAAGAGAAAACGTCTCGGTACCCGTTTCCCTTTTTTTTAAACCATGCTCCTAACGCATATTTATGATTCATTTGACTCAATAGCAAAATCTAACTAAATTTTGAGTATAAAAATAAGCTCAAATTAGTTTAAGAAAGATAAAAAGGAGCACAAAATTAGTTTAAGAAGTGCTTATTTTCACGTTCTGCAAATTATTAGTAGGACACATTATTATTATATTATTATTGGAATAAAAATTCACCATCTCTCGACTTTTGCATAAAACATGGGCGTAGTCGACTAGTGCCTCGTGGTCTATGGTCTAATTCTATATGTATACATAATCACCGACCGTAGGGAGATCTTTCTCCCCTACCAAGTCAAAAATGATGTGGATGTCTCTGTCTGCAAAAAACAACCCATCATCAAATTCTCCAAAAATTCACCCAAAATTCACCCTTGAAGTTGAAGCCATATCCTATGGTCGGATTTCACCGCGATAAAGCGGTATACTAGTACATTGAAGGTTAACAATTACTCATAATCGGGTAAGGTGTGATTTCCAAATTCAAATGGCACTTGGTCGATTAATTGGACAATCAAAGTTCTAAAAACAAATCGTTCATTCATCAATCATTAAAAAAAAAAAATAAATAACCCATCCGATCCTCAGTTCCACGCGTAACATAAACTGTAATCTATAAATCTAATTCTTGATTATCAAACAAAATAACAAAAATACCAAAATTTAACAAAATTAGATACAAATTGAAAAAATCTTAATCTTAATCTTAATATATATAATAATAGTATAGCAGCCAAAAAAACACACACATAGTTTCCCGCCATTTTTTCCTGCTATTTTAGGAAACTTTGTAATTTTATTAATTATTTTAATAATTGAATTAGGAAACTTCAATTAATGTAAAATTAATTACATGTGACATGTAATAAATGACTTATTGATTGTAAAAAATAAAAAATCTATAAAAAGATCAAATTGTATATTATTTTTATTCTTTTGATAATTATTGTAATATTTTGAAGTCAAAAAATATGCAATATAGGTGTCAAATTCATGATCTTAACGAGAAGTTCAATACAAGTTAACAAATGAGAGCAAACTCTAAATATATCATTCTTAAAATTGCCTCAAATAATAAAGGTAAAAGTTTTACTTATACTTTTTACTTTTTTCAATATTCAATTTTTTTAATTTATCTCATCTAAGTCATAAAATGATATTTATCATTTCTTACCTAACTTCGATTTGACATAAATGATTAATTTCAAATCTTTTTTCTTATCAAATTAAAAGAAATAATGATATCCGATCTTTCTAAGTAAATTCAATTGAATCGTTTTAATTTCTACAACTTCAGGTTTCGATAAACTCTTTGGTAATTTTGAAATTAATTTTATAAATTTACTCATTTTGTTCATTTATCTATTTTTTAATTTTTATAAATTTAAAATAACATCAATTTGTAAAATATATATTACAGACTAACAATTAATTCATTGAATTCTATAGAAAATAAAAATATAAGGTTTTATCAAACTTATTTTATTTAAAAATAAAATATAGTTCATACATTTATTTAACATGCACAAAAAATAATTTTGTGTGTGTGTGGGTAACATGGCAATTTTCAATACTTGATGAAAAATAAAATGTCACTTTGTATTTGAAACTATTGAATAGGAGTAAGTTTGATATAAACTATAGAAATAGTTTTAAATGTGTGATTAAAAGTGAAAGAAGGTAGTATAAAAAATAAAATAATTGTCAAATCAATCAATTAAGTGGTTAAAAATTGATTTTCTTTTTTTAGAATGTGTGGTTAAAAAGTAGTATGTGCAATTGTGAAAAATTAGTTTTTAAATAATATGTGGTTGTGAATGAATATTAAAAAAAAAATTAATTTTGCATAATCAATTCTATATGAATAAATAAACTAAGAAAACTAGATAATGAACAATTAACTGTTAAAAAAAATGCAATTCATAACTTTTCTTTTCTTTTCTTTTTTTTTTTTTGATATTTTGATTGTATATTGAATATACAATTTATGCATTAAAGTGAAAAATCTTATAGGGAAAAATGAAATTACAAATTATTCACAATTTGTGTATGCAAGTTATTATTATTATTTTTTTATTGTGTTATTTTTATCGGGCATTGTATTTTCACAACTTATTTAATAAATATTATTTATTCCGTGCATCGCACGGGTGCGATTACTAGTAAATAATAAATAATAAACAAGCAAAAGAGGGAAAACCGAAAACGAAATTGTAAATAACATTATTTTAGGGTTTGGCTTTTGAAATTGGAAAAACCTACCTGGAGGCTGAAGAAGAGACTTTTAGTTGCTCGATTAGAAAATTACGTTGAATTGTTGATGGAAGAAGAACATGAACTTAGCTAATGATGAAGCCGGAAACTGAAAGCTCAAGCCTTCTTCGTAGAACTGTAGAAGGCAGAGAAATTTTGACAAATATAATGTTCGGGCGGTTTAAGTGGTTTATTCGATTGTGATTTTGAAAGGCATCTAAACAATTTTTTTAATGAAATTTTTTATTGAATTTTATTGACTTTTATGAATTTATATATATTTTCAAAGATTTTTGTGGTTATTTATTTAAAAGATTTTTATGGACTTTCAAAGATTTTTATAGATTTATTTTAAAAACTTTCATAGATTTTCGAAGGCTTTTATTTTTTGATAATTGAAAAACTTGAACACTAATAAATTACTTTTTGTATGCTATGACTATTAATCGTTAATAATAATTATATATTAAGTGAATTAAAAAAATAAAAATAATATATATATGGCATAGGAGATAAATAGTTTTAGGACAAAAAACACTTGTGATTAAAAAATTAGGGAAAATTAAAATCATGTTTGATATCGACATAGAAATTGTACTATATTCATAAAAAAAAAATTTGAATATACAAATTTTTATAGATTTCGATTGATTTTTAATTAATATTTTTGAATATACAAATCTCTCTAGAAAAAATTCTAGAACAACTTTGCTTAGTTATTATTTATTTTGATACAATTTAATTATTATTTTTCTTTAAAATCTTATAGATTTATTTTCAAGAAATATTGAAAAACGATAGAGCCAAAATATAAAGAAAAAAATATAACAAGGTGAAGAGAAGAAAAATAATTATTTGTTTAGTCGTAAGTTTTCTAAAAATTAACATGAAAGTAAATCACAAGTTTAAAGTTTCTAAAAATAAAATGAAAGAAGAGAAAAAAAATAAAGAATAAACAAAATTACGTTAAAAGATTTTTTTTTTTTTTTTAAAAAGTCTTTCAAAATCTTGGAGGTTAATGAGAGACAAATTAAAATTTTTTGTTGTACTTTCTGTTTAAAAGTTAGTACATAAAGGATTCAGTAGGAATCTTTAAAAGTTATTAATATTTTAAATAATACGGGACTTTTAAAGACTTTAAAAGTCTTTATATAATACACCATGACTTTTATAGACTTTTAGAATGTCCATTAAAATTTATATTAAATACTTCAAGTTTTTAATAGAGTCTCAAAAGTCTAAATTGAATACACCCAAACTTTTTAAATCATTTAAAATCTTTAAAAGTATTTCTAAATCAACATTGAATAAACCTTCTAAAATGGAATTGAAATTATATGATTGATTTATTTATTTTTTCTAGGTAAGACGTGGGGTAAAAAATGGAGAGAGAAAATATGGATAGTTAAAAAGTGATATGAAGAATTGTGTAAATTAAATTTTTGGATTTTTTTTTTGTCTTCCTTCCAATTAATTGGGTACCGCCGAACACACCATAATCTATATCTATATTTTTTCGAGTAAAAAAAAATCAATATCTATATTCTATATTCCATTATATTTTAATACACTTATTTGTATGTCTAAATTAAAATAAATTATTCCCGTTTTTCATATGTGTGTGTGCGCGCACTATTTAATTAGTGTTTATTTGTCTACTTTTCAAAAAAGATCCCATATTGATGAAGAATGAATGAATTAATGGAAAAATACACACTTGGATGCTAATTGTAGCTAAATTGGACAATTCAGGAGTCAGTGACATTAACCGGGAAATTAGCGTGGTGCCAAAGTGAATAAATCAGAAATTGGAGGACCCAATTGAAGGAATTGAGAGTTAGAAAGAGCTAATTAAGAAGATTACAAAATATGTAGACTAATTCGCTTTAATTAAAAGTTGAGGAGTGAAGCAGCAAATAAAAGGCGGGGACTAACTTACACAGTCGGGAAAATATGGAAATTGCGTCAACGGGACAAACCACGCGATTGTGGGACAGAACACCACGCGATCTCGTGAAGGCCGAAATTCTTCACTCATGTTTTGGACATGCTTGCACGATTGCCGTCAATTGAACCGATCACGTGGCACTCCGACTGGGCCGAAGGTTAGATTTTTGTCGCAATTTTCAACAAGTTTTCAGCATTTTTGACCTAGGTTTTTCCAATACTTATATATACAACTTGAGAGGCACGAATTGAAGACATTTTCCTATCCTAAGAACGAGCCACAATTGATATTTTGACATTCAATTCTTAGGGAATCAACGCACTGCAAATGGGCGAGATTTGAAGATCACGTGGAGAATTGGAACTTGGTGCATGCTTTCCAATTCTCTTATATTTTTTCAATGAACGTTTATTTATATTATTTTTGCTCTTTATTCATGATGTGTAACTAAATTTAATGTTGGGATGAACGATATATCCCAGTTGATTAATTTAATTTCCAATTCCTTTGTTTTAACGTCAGCATGTATTGATTTATTATTGTTCTTAATCCTTGAGTTGCTTGATCACTAATTCATAATATAATGAGTTATTTCAATAATTCAAGAGGTGAGTTAATAACTTAGATCATGATGATAAATCCGATAATTGAATGAGAGATAGAGATATATTCTTGTTATTATTGTTGTCGTGTGTGAGTTCTTGTGTGTTATGCATTTAGATACGGAATATTCAGACCATTTGTAGAGATACATGGTTGACTTATTTAGATAGAATTGATTTAAACTCAAGAGAGGAATCTCAGTATACATTAGTGAATTCGACCGAGTGCATATTTAAGAAATAAAACTGGAATGGGGTTAATTTAATTGGTTAGGTGAAATCGGGATTTTCAACTACTTTACAATCCTATTTAAAAACAAAACAATTTCTCAATTTCACTTATTTACTTTAATTCTTTAGTTTAAATTTTCAAAACAACATATTTATCCGTTCAAATAGGGTTTAGAACTAAAATATTTTTGTGCTTAATAGCAGTCCTCATGAGAATGATAATTCGAAATTTTAGATCCACTTTATTACTTCTCACGACCCGTACACTTGCGGGTATATTTCACATCGCGAGATATTTAGTGAATAAGTTTTTTGGCGTCGTTGACGGGGACTGTTTAATATTAATATCAATACCCATTAATTCTTACTTTACTTTGAACTTTATTTGTTTTGTTTTATTTTATTTATTTTTAGTTTTAGTTTTAGTTTTGATTTATTTAATTCATGTTAAGAAGGTTTAAAGTCTTTTGATTTGCTTCCTTTTGATACAGAAATTGAACGCACCTTTCAACAGAGGCATAGACGGCCGTTGAAAGCAGCTTAACAAACAGATTTAGCCATGGCAGATAACAGAAATCAGAATAATCTACCAGATGCTGTTATTGAACAGCAACCGAATCATGGAAGGCGTGTTTTGACTCTTGAGAGAATACATGATTCTCCTTGTGCGGAACATTGGAACTTGCATAGTACCTCCTGCAATCCAAGCTAACAATTTCTAGATCAAGTCTTCTTTGATCTCATTGTATCAAAACTCGGCTATATTTCATGTGTTGTCATCTGAAGATCCTCATGCACATCTTCGGTCTTTTCAAGAATTGTGTGATATGCAACGGATGAATGGAGTTCCAGATGATGTCGTGAAGTTGAAACTATTTTCATTCTCTTTGGCAGACAAAGCAAAGGCATGGTTCTACATACTTTCTCTTCACACTATCACAACTTGTGAAGTTATGAGCCAGAAGTTTGTTGGTAAATTCTTCCCACCTGCCGCATGTTAAAGCTCTGGCGTGAAATTCTATCATTCAGTCAACAGCCAAGGGAGTCAATATTTGAAGCATGGGAAAGGTTCATTAAGCTGATTCTACAGTGTCCTACACATGGAATAGCTGATTGGATCCTTGTTCAAACATTCTACAATGGTTTGACGAATGAAAACAAGAAGTATGCAGATTCAGAAACTGGGGGATCAATCATGGACATGACTTATGAAGAAGCTTCCGAGATCTTCGAGAAAATGGCTGCTAACAGTTACCAGTGGTATTCAGATCGATCTACACCAAAGTCTGGGGAATTGTTGCAGTTAATGAAATTACAGCATTGAATGCTAAGCCGAATGCTTTGACAAATAAATTTGACAGTTTGAGTGTGCAGACAACTTTGTGATTTTTGCTTCTAAAATCAAGCTGTGAATGCATGCCCCATGACTAATCAAAATCCATCAAATTTAGAACAAGTCAACTTCATGGGAAACAGGCAACAGGGCGGTCCTTATTCACAAACTTATAACCCAGAATGGAAGAACCACCCCAATTTCTCATGGTCTAACAATCAGAATGTTCAGCACCCACCTGGATTTCAAAAACAGCAACAATCTCAGAAGACCTTAACCGAGAACATGGAAATCTTAATTGAGCTGGTCAAAAGTCAAAATGGTGAGATAATGAGTCAAGCAGCTAAAATAAAGAACTTGAAGAAACAAACGGGGGAGTTAGCAGCGAGCAGATCTGACACGTAGCTTGGATAGTTACCAATTAACACTGAAACGAAACCTCGTGAGCATGTGAATGCAATAACAAGGAGTGGGGTTCAATTACTTGAAGTAACTGTGAAAGAGTATGAGGAGAAGAAGAGTAAAATTGTGGAGAAAGAACAGATCAGTGAGAAACAACTAGAGTTGTCAAAAAAGGGCTAGAAAATGAAGAAGAATCAGTTCGAGTTCAACCCCTAGTCAAAGCATATTGCCTCCCATACCATATCTACAAAGATTCAGGAAGTAGCAAATGGAACAGCAATTCGATATATCTTTGGAAATCTTTAAAAAGCTGCACATCAACATTTCATTTGCGGAATCCTTTGCTCAAATGCCCCTCTACTTGAAGTTTATGAAGGAAATATAGTCAAACAAGAGGAAGTTGGTGGACTTTGAAACAGTAGCTCTCAGTGAAGAGTGCAGTGCCATTCTTCAAATGAAATTACCACAAAAGCTTAAAGATCCAGGGAGTTTCTCTTTCCCTTGTACTATTGGTAATTTTAGCTTTGATAATGTTTTATGTGATCTTGGGGCCAGTGTTAATCTAATGCCTCTATATGTTTATAGAAAACTTAGTTTGGGGGAGCTTCAACCAACAAATATCACATTGAAGCTAGCCAACAGATCAATCCAATATCCATATGGGATAGTTGATAATGTAATAGTTAAAGTGGACAAATTCTTCTTCACGGCTGATTTTGTTATACTGGACATGTAGTTTTAGTTTTGTCATCTTTTTCTGAATTAATTGATTGTTGAAGTAAATTTCTGTAACGCCCCGAGTTCCGAGGAGCCGGGAACGTCACTTTTCTAAATTCTTGAATAAAAGTTTAGCGATAATTCAAATGGAATAGGTAAATTCGTACAAATTTGTAAAAATGACAATTCTTGATAAAATGAAATAATTATTTCAAAGCTCACGACTTTTAAAAATATCAATTTGTAATTTTCCATCATTGCCCATCACTCGCCACCGTCTCCGAAATCTGTAAAAGATTTTTAAAAACGGGTTGAGCATTTCATGGAAATACTCAGTAGACTCGCGCATAATAATCATTTAACGTTATAAATTAAAACACATAATCATGATATTCAAGTCTCAGGTGTCTAACGATCACCAGTATTCTCATGAACATAAAGTTCAAGTTCTCATGCATTTAAGCAAGTAATTCTCATGAACATAAAGTTCAAGTTCTCATGCATTTAAGCAAGTAATTCTCATGAACATAAAGTTCAAGTTCTCATGCATTTAAGCAAGTAATTCTCATGAATACAATCATACATGCTAAACTTATAAATCAAATAATTATTGATGCGCACTTTTGAAAAACGTAAATTTGTAGATAAGAGTCTACCTTAAATCTGACGAGTGTAAAGTTGAGCGGGAAATGACTTAACTCTTTTAAAATCCCCGTACGCTTCGTCTAGCCAATTAGAAGATCAAGTCGAATTAGTCTTTTGAAATCTATAGTTTAAAATGATAAAGTATAATTTAGGGACTGAAATCGCTAATTTTGAAAGTTGGAGGACTAAAATGAATACCTTGAAAAATTGAAGGACTAAAATGAATATCTTGAAAAATTGAAGGACTAAAATGAATATCTTTGAAACTCGAGTTTTATAAATGTACGTGTACATGTATATATCATCCATATGGACCAAATCGAAAGACTTTAAAATATGAAGGCTTAAATGATTGCTTTAAAACTGAAAGGGCTGAAGTTACACATTTTTGGGACTTAGAGACTAATTTGAAATTTTTGAAACTTTAAGGATCCAATTTAAATTATAATTAAAATATTCAAACTGAGATAATCAGATTTTAAAAATGAAAGGCTGTTTAAAATCATTTGGAACTTAAGGGGCTGAAATGACAGATTTTAAAACTATAGGGACTGAATTTAAAACATTTAAGAACTTAGGGACTAAACTGCAATTTAAGAAAACTTTAAAATTAAAATATATATGTGTGTATATATATATACATACATAATATCTCCCTCTCTCACAAGGTAGAGAGAGAGCGAGCGGAGGCAGGGAGCGAGAGACGGGGAGGGGGAGGAGCGGCGGAGGCCATTGCCGGCGCCAACCGCCGGCGATCCACGGGGGGTATCACCGCCGTCGCAAGGAGGGAGAAAAGGTGGTGGATTGGGGGCTGATTTGGCTGTGACGTCGCGGTCTTGGGTGGTCACGATTGGAGTTCTGCCGGCGGAAATGGGTCAAGTTCAGGTAAGGTTCCGGGCTTGTTCTCTTTCTTGGTTTCGATTTTTGGGTTTTTGGGTGTGTGTGTGTGTTGGGGTCGCGGCGGGCTTGTGATGGTGGTGGAGCGTTTTGTGGAGGTGGTGGTGACTGTGGTGCTTGGTGATGATGATGATGATGATTGGTGTACAGGTTGTCTGTGGTTCTGGGTGGTGATGAGTTCAATTGGCTGGGTTGTGGGTGGAGCTGCAGGCGGTTCTTGGTCGGGTTGGTTGGGTGAAGGGGGTAGTGGTGTTGGGCAGCTGCGGTGTTTGAGGTGGAAATGGGTGGGTTTGGAGTTGATCAGTGGCTGCGTTGGGGGCCGGTTTGGGCGATGCTCGGTGATGAAGGAGGTGGCTGCCCCATGGTGAAGACAGTGGTGCTGGCTGCATTGGAGTTGAAAGGGAATGGTGTTGATGTAAATGGCTGCTGGAACAGAGTCGTGGGGTTTGATGTTGTATAATGTGAGGGAATCTTGGCAGGGTATGGGTGGTGTAGTGTGAGTGGAAGTATGGGTTCGGTGTTGGGGAGTGTTGGTGGAAGTGTGTTAGTAGGAGTAGGTGGTTGCACGTAGTTCGAGGAAAATTCGTACGTGAAATCAACTGGGTCGGAAGAATTAAACTGTTAAAAATGAGATTGATGAAATTTGGGATAAAAATGATTTTGAAAATAATAATTTAAATTAATAAATAAAATTATGGAAATTCGGAAATTTAATTTAAAATTGAATTAACCAGATATTTCTCGACTTGGCTAGACGAACGCGTCGTGACGTTAACTTAAAAATGGGTGAGATCGCAGCGACACGATTTTTCGAAACTTTAAAAATAAATATTAAATTGCGTAAAAATTCTCGGTCGCTACAATTTCAGTTTATTTGGATGCTCCTTATGTGCTTATTATTTTTCTCTCGTTACATGCATGAATTGGTTGAAATGAGCTTATTATGGTGCATAACTTGAGGGAGAGAATTTTGATAGGAGGAGCAATATGGTTACTTGTTACTTCTACATATGTTTGTGAAAAGATGATTAGGTTTTAAAAAAATAGAAAAATCCAAAGGGGGAAATTGATAACTTGTGTTAAGTTGGCATTTTCTATTTTCCTACGAGTTTGTAATTTAGTAAATTTAATTTAATTACTAAATATTTTTGTTTAGTAATTTATTAAGTTTAATTAAATTACTAGTTATTTACTTGGACTTGAGTTTGTATTTATCTCTTATTTTAATATTGATTTAATACTTGGAGATAAATTATAAACTTGGTATATTTATTATTTATTATTTATTATTCATGATAAGAATTCAGGGTTGTGATAATGTTTTATTTGGCCGAAAATTTTATTATTTATTTCTTAGAGTCCAAGTTTGTTTGTATCACTTGGTTGGTAAGTGATTCACTTATGGTAAGATTGTTTTAATGCATTATTATCTTGCATTATCTTTATTAATTTGTAATTATCTTTAATATTGTAGGAAATAGAGATCTTGCACAACTAGAACTCTTGGTGAACAAGAAACTCTTGTGTGCATAAATAAGAGAAAACATGGACGTTTTCTCCAAGCCTTGGAAGCCGAAAATCTGTGATAGAGCAAGAACAATACAAGGCTTCCCTTTTTGGAGACTTTTCCATTTGCATGATCATCTTAAAGACTTAGAGCTTATTCATTCATGCAAACCCAAACCCTCAAAACGACAAATCTAAAAGGTTCTCAAGGAGGAGTCTCAATCACTAAAGTAAAAAAAGTCCTTCACGCAAAGTTCAAACAGGAGGCTTGGATCAAGATCGAACGGGAGTTCAAGTTTGTTGAAATATTGTGTAGTGTCAAGGGACGCTACTGAAGAGTGGTAAGACGCCAACTCATATTACACATAATCGAAGAATCAAGGAGTGATTCATTTAATTCCAAGGGTGTTTGATAAATTTATGCGTAAATTTATCCTGCAATTTCATTGAACTATGTAACATGTAAGACTGCTTTTCATTTTTACGTGCAATTTTAAATTTCACGTAATATTCTTGTGAATGTTATTATAAATTATAGATTTATGATCTTTAATGTCTATAATTGGAATTATTTTGCAATGGAAGGACTTGGACGCCGTCTCGATCAATGTACCAATTTGAAAGTTTATAAATTGGTTATTTTAATTATTTACGTGCAATTCTATGTGATTAATTGTTTTATTGCCTAAGCATGTTATTTTCTATTTTATTATGTTAATTTGAAACTTGGGGGGAAAGTTTAGTGACAATCGAGGGTAAATAGAACTTATAGACTTACTTAAACAAAAGAGGAGATTTGAGGGACTGATTTGCAAATTCCAAAAGTTTATATCTAACCCTACCTTTAACAATCTTACTCACGGTCTCTCTCTCTCTCTCACCCGACATCTCTCTCTCGGCTCTCTCTTCACGTCGCAGCCCACCTCCACTCTTCCTCGGCAACTACCGCCGACCGCCACCCCCCCATCACGGTAAGCCTCCTTTTCCCCTTCCCCTCTCACACACGCACACACACGAAACCGAGCCAACCCTTTCCTCGGTCACTCACACACCCGCGCACACGGGTTTGCACACACACACATACACACATTCATATGTTGAATTGTATGTATATGTTGATGTATAAATGGAATTTAATGTAAGTATATATGTATTTTCTTCACAATTTTCAGATTTTAATTTTGTTTGATTTTCGAATTTTACCATAAATTAAGGGTTTAGTGATGTTTATGATTGTGAGTATTGATGTATGGGAATGTGTATATTATTATGTATGTATGTATTCATATTATATATGTGAAATTTCCAGATTTCAATTTGCTAGTTTAAAATGCAATTTTATGTATTAATTTCAAATCTGAGAATTTTATGATGATACTAATATCTATAAATATAGATATTGAATGTATGTAACTTTCAGACTTTAAATGATAATATTATTTAATTGACTTTCTATTGGTTCAATGTTGATTTTTATGGAAATTTTCAAATTTGGGAAATTTGGGGATTTCAAATAATCAGGTTGTTTAAACTGAATTTTAATGTACATTTTTATTATAAGTGTTATTTTCAGATTTATGAGTAATTAGAACGCTAATTGAAATTATCCATGTGACAATTAAGTTGTGATAATATTGAGTAGTTTTGACTTTTGAATAATTTGATAAGTAAGATTTCGATATTTCTTACCCTTGAATTTAAACACTTATTTCAAATGTGATAGTATATGTGTTTGACATGAGTTAAGGACACATTTGAGTTAAATTTTGAGTCTAATAGGATTGTTAACCTCAGTTATGAGTTTTGTTTATAATATTGAATAGGATGATGAATGTGTTTGTTTCAAATCTAAAGTTATACCTTATTTATGAATGGATATAATTAGGAATTTTGGTACATTGACGTCATGGACATTCGAAACTTTTCCACTTGCAAATTCAGAAACGGTAAATACTAAGAACTTCAGGTAAGTAAACTTCCCCTATTTTCATTGAAGTTAAATGTTTAAGGTGTAATTAATGGGCTTAAATTATATTCTTGAAATTTATTTGCTTGTGGTGCTTTCTATGAACTTTATACATGTATGTGTTATTAAGAGAAGGTTTAAGCATACATGTTATCATGTCATTGCATCGTCAAGCATGCATTTTCATTGAGTTGGGGAAGTCAAATGATTTTAAATGAAGAATGTGGTAAGTTTTAGTTTCCTCAAAAAGGATGTATCCCAAGTTTTAAGAATAAATTGATGTACTTCTATGCCATGAAAGGTGTGAGTGGGAAATGGGGCGCGGAAGACTGGCGTACCTGAATTAAATCGATGTTGCAGTGGTGAATATTAAACCGCCTTGCGGTGACGATTGTCTAACCGTTTGGCGGTGGCAAATATTAAACCGCTTTGCGGTGACGATTGCTTAACCGCTTGGCGGTGGAAAATATTAAACCGCTTTGCGGTGATGATTGCTTAACCGCTTGGCGGTGACAAATATTAAAATGCTTTGCGGTGACGATTGCTTAACCGCTTGGCGGTGGCAAATATTAAACCGCTTTGCGGTGATGATTGCTAAACACTTGACGGTGGCAAAATTTTAAACCGCTATGCGGTGGAAAAACGATAACCTTGTTCTGAATAAGGAAATGTGCCCACTGCATTCTGACTGGTTAGAAGAACACTAAGTGAGTTCACGATAGAAATGAAGTTAAAGTTTTTTTTTTGAAATGTTTAAGTGAAAGTTTGGAAAGTATGAATTTCTTGAAAAGTAAAGTAAATGAGGGTAATTACTTTGAATGGTTTAAGGAATTTCATGTCATGAGCATGCATCGCGTGCATAAAGTTTACTTACTGAGTTTTAGCTCACCCTAATCCCTCCCCAATATTTCAGGTGATGAAAGATAGATGAGACGAGGAGAGCACTTGGCGACAGACTCATTCTATACCTACCTTCAATTTTTTGAAAATAAAGTTAAATTAGAATTCATTTAAGTTTCTCATTAATTATTCCTTCATTTATTATTGTTAATGGTTTGATTGCAATTAGCCTTGAATAAGTATTAGTGTAGTATTAGAGGTTAAATGACCTCTTATTTCATTTGCTAAAGTTTATTTACTTGAAAATATATCATTGAAGAGTTTGGGACTTATTGAATGGTTTTGATGATGTATGTGATTGAATGAGTTGAGATGTATGCTTTAAAATGGTTTTGAAGTCCCTCTACAGGTTGGTTAAGTCCAATTTATAGAGGAGACTCTGGCAAAATTTTTGTAGAATTTTATAATAGAAAAAAAATGTTGTGGTTTTAAATATTTTGTTTACGCATGTAAGTGAAGAAAATAAGTGTTTGAAATGTTTTATTTCCGCATTTAAAGTTAAAGGAAGTTAACATGCCTAGGTTTTAGACTTTTAAACTTGGGGTGTTACATAACATCTTTTCTTATTAGTGATTGATTTTTGTCCCACCATAACACATAGCCAATGCCATAACACACGGATAGCATCGCCTCACACCAAACAACCACCACTTCATTGTGACATGTGAACCGTGACCTTAAAGTGCGACATGTGACTGACGTGAAGATCTCGCGCTAATAAACCTACCCAGTCGCCACTAACCTCACCAATCACCACCTTTAGTACACATCACCACTGTGACCACAACAACCACCACACATCCCAACATCATCAACGCCACTGCCGCCATTGCACAACCACCAACTCACCACCACCACCACCACCACAATTACATCAACCACCACCACTAACACACTCCACCACCAAAATAGACACCCAAAGCAAAAAACCCACACCATAACCGTCTCCAAACACAGAAATTAACCAAGCACATTGAGCACTCCAAATCAATTTCAGACACTTTCGAAGCAGACAAAGACTCAATCGAAGACTTGGAAGCCGAAAAATATCCTTCTTTCGACGAGATTTCACGGAAGATTAACTCAATGTCAACGGAGAATTGGTTCAGGATTACGGAGTCGCTGGCTTGGTTTACAAACACCGCGATTTCACGTGGTGGTGGAGATGTTGGAGGCGGCGGTGGCCAAGATGATGATCCAGGGAGGAGAAAGGCAATGGCGCTGGCTCTACTGCTCAGATCTTCGATGAAATCTGCGTCGAGTGATTCACAGTGACAGGCGACACTCTGTCTTTGACACTTCGCCAGAGATAAAGGCACCGCGTGGTATCCGGAGAGAAAGGCGCCTCTGTTTGGTCCTCATTATTTTGGCAAATAATGTGATTTTGAATAGTTTTGAGAGAATGTGTGGTTAAAAAATGTTTGAAAAGTCAAAAAATGGTAGGCTTAATTAAGATGGATGGTTGAGATTGAGTGTTGAATAAATTTGATTTTCAAAAAATTGAGATCAAACAGGGGCTAATATTATTCAATTTTGAATTAGTGTAAACATATCGAGACTGTGCTTTAGCCTTTATTTGACTCCAATTATTTGAAAATCAAATTTATTCAACACTTAATCTCAATAATCTATATTAGTCAACCTATCATTTTTTACTTTACAAATATTTTTTAATCATACATTTTTCAAAAATACTATTCAAAATCACATTATACATTATGTCCTCAAATAAAGGGAGCCAAATAGATGCTTAATTTCCTCCTGGTGATAATCACAGGCGTCCATGCACAGAAATATCCTATTTGAAAACTAAAAAACTCCCATCAATGCCATTGATCCTTCAACAAGGGCTCACCCTAAGGAATTCCTATGGCCCGGCCCAATAATAGCTGGTTCGGGCAGCCAGCAGTCATATGCATGGAGGATGGACGATTAATTGTGGAGTTATCGAGGATTTCAGGTCTAATGATATGGGAGCTCATATAAGACAGCTTTACCTTGGTATACTAGAGCGGCATCTCAAAGGTATATTCCAGATTCTTCATTTATTTACACGATTTCTACTGGTTCTATGTTGGTTCCTACGTCTATTTGGATTTGATTTTGGCACAGTGAAGAAACTCTCTCTCTATTTCATCGATAAATAACAAGAAAAAGTTATAATATTACTCCTGTTTTGTCTAAACGTGCCCTTATATTTCACTTGTTGATGCAATGCAATGACTTGATAGAGCTCTTCAAGCATTTACCAATAATTTGTTGAAACCCTTAATCCAATATACTCCCCTTAAATTCAGAGTACATTGTTTTAGTTAATATACCTATGGAAGATTTAATTTTAAGCCCTCTTTTACAAGTAATTATGGACAAATTAGCTTCTCCATTCATAGAGAAGTTTCGTGATCTTTATAATTTTCAAGATAATATCTGAAAAATTCAGCAAACACTACCTATGGTTCAGGTTATTCTTGAAGATGCACAGAATCAGCAAGAAACTCAAAAGGCCGTTAAGCAGTGGCTATTGAAGCTCGAGGACATAGCTTATGCATCTAAGGACTTGCTAGAAGAGATTTCAGACGAAATATTTAAATGAACGTCGAAGCAGTCTAGGCAAGCAAAGATGTAAGTGATTTGTTTCTACCATTTAAGCCTTCTGATCATCTTTTCGATATTGCTTCTAAGCTTCAAAACAAGCTGAAATATTTGAATGAGATTGCAAAACAGGGCTTTACCTTTAATTTACATGTAGAAAAGCGTTCAAGGAGTTTCATGCAAAGTAAAGAAACATGGTCGTCTGTGGTTGAGTCTAAGATATATGGGAGGGAGGATGATAAACAAAATCTACTCCGTCTTTTGTTACCTAATGACAAAGACAAAACAGTCGATTGTATTTCAGTCATTTCAATTGTTGGCATTGGAGGGCTTGGCAAAAATAGCTCTAGCGCAGCTAATTTACAATGATGAGAATGTAATGTTGGGAATGTAAAACATTCTCACATCGGTTGTGACGATGGAAATAAACCACCATATAACCTAAGTAGGCTACTCCACCCATTACCAATTGGTTTTGAGTTGAAATCTCACTTGGGGTTGGGGTTTGGGCCTAGGACTGGGCTTGTTGAAATATCTATGATTCCAACAAGTGCCAAGTGGTATCAAAGCCGGAAAGATTATCTGGTGGATGCACGATCAAGTGGATTAACGTGACTCCCTAGCAACGTCAGATGAATCGAGATGATGAGTCTCAAAATGAAGAATTCCTGTGGTTCTCACGAGATGGAAGTTCCATGGTAACATAATGTGCAGTAGCTATGGTAGATTATCTCAGTGAATAGTGATCTCTCTGTACATGAAGAGATGTGATGGGATTTATCTTAAGAGATGGCCAGATGGGCCAGGTGTACCTCGTGGGCCTTGTTTGAGAGAGTGATTGTTGGGAACTAAACAATCCCACATCGGTTGTGAGGATGGAAAGAAACCACACCATATAATCCAAGTGGGCTGCTCCACCCATTACCAATTGGTTTTGAATTGGAACCTCACTTGGGCCTAGGGTTTGGGCTTGGGATTGGGCTTGTTGAAATATCTATGATCCCAACATGTAAATCATCACTTTGATTTGAAAATGTGGATCTATGTTTCAGAAAATTTTGACGTTAAAAAGCTCATGGTGAGTATCGTGGAATCTGCAACCAAAGGGAGTTGTTGACTCTGTAGTATGGATCTTCTTCAATCTCAACTTCAGGACTCGATATGTGGGAAGAGATTTATGTTAGTTTTGGATGATATATGGAATGAAGACAAAGAAGATTGGGAGAGATTTGGTGATTTGCTGAGAAGTGGTGCAGAAGGAAGCAGAGTCGTGGTCACCACACGGAGTATGAAAGTTGCATCTTTCATGGGCACCACAGTGTATAACCTTAAAGATTATCTGATAATGCTTGTTGGGTTTTGTTCAGGAAACAAGCTTTTGGCGAGGGACAAGAGGATGAAAATACTAATCTTTTGAAAATTGGCAAAGAAGTCATCAAGAAGTGTGGAGGTGTCCCTTTGGCAGCAAAAACGTTTGGGAGCTTATTGCGCTTCAAGATAGAGGATTATTGGATGTCTGTGCAAGATAGTGAACTGTGGAATCTCAAAGAATGCCAGTGTGCCATCTTACCCGCCCTAAGGCTGAGCTATGTCTATTTTCCGCCACATCTGAAGCGTTGTTTTGCATTTTGTTCGTTATTACGTAAAAATCATGAAATCAATAAAGAAAAAGATGATCTACATATGGATGGCAGAAGGTTTGATTCTACCAGACGGGGAAAATAGAAAGCTAGAAAGCATAGGTGATGAGTATTTCGACGATTTGTTGCATCTGTCTTTCTTCCAAGAAGTTGAGAAATGCAAAAATGTCAGCCATGCAATATACAAAATGCATGACCTTGTCCATGATCTCGTGAGAACTATTGGAGGGAGTGAGTTCGCAATATTTGGACATGATTCAGCACCAAGTGACCTGGCACGAATTCGCCACGCTCCATCGTTTGTAACTTTGATCCATCTTCTTTTCCAAGAGACTTGTTTGAAGCCAAACATCTACGAACACTCCTGTTCTTGTTTCTCGGAGGTAGCTCTGGTGACATTCCTTATTTTCTAAACATGAAATTCATATACCTACGTGTCTTGGATTTAAGTGGATCTGGACTTAAAAGGTTGCACGATTCAGTTAGTGCTTTATTATGTTTCAAATTCCTGGACTCGTCAAGCACTTCAATCCAAACACTTCCCGATACCATTAGTGACCTCAATAATTTGCAGACTATGAATCTAAGGGGATGCTGTTACCTTGTTGAGTTGCCTTTTACGATGGCTAATGTGACTAGCCTAAGACGCCTGAATATAATGGGTTGTGAAGGGTTGACTCGAATGCCTGCTGGAATTGGAAATTTGGTTCACCTTCAAACTTTGCCAATATATATAGTAGGAAAAAGGAAATGGGAAAGCATTGCGGAACTTCATTCTCTAAACCTTAGAGGTGAACTGCATATAAAATGCATGGAAAATATCTGAGACGCAAAAGAAGCAAGAAAGGCAAATATGAAAGAAAAGAAACACATTCAGACATTGAAACTCCAGTGGGGAATTAGCCAGAAAAGTAAGGAATTGTTGCATGCAAAAGTGACTTCTTCTGACAGTTCATGAAGTTCCCTACCCAAGGAAAGTAGCAGAGTTGTGGAAGACATTCCTGAATGCCTTGAGCCACATGCCAATCTGAAAAATCTTCATATAAAAGGTTATCCAGGTATAGTTATCCCACGCTGGGATCTTCCAAATTTAGTTACGATTGAGTTGATCAACTGCAGAAATTGTGTATATCTGCCTATGCCCGGGCAACTTCCATTCCTCGAAAGACTTTCTTTGCAAGGGCTGCATTACAAGCATCAATGAGGGGTTCTATGGTGGGGTCTTCCCAGAACCATTTCCATGTGTTGAATTCTTGACAATCAAAGATTTCCCGAACTTGAAAGAATGGTACAGCCTTGATGGAGGAGCACCGTTTCCTCGCCTGCAAAAGTTAAATTTGGACAAATGTCCCAACCTGATTAATACTACTGTCTTTCCTTCTATCCAGCATTTGGAACTGCATTATTGCAATGCAAAGATCATGGAATCCTTGGAGAATATAACCTCACTTTCCAGTCTTTTAATCAACATGCTCCCTGACTTCAGTCATATTTCAGGTTCTCTCCTTGGAAATAATAAACGTCTGGAGTCTTTGGAAATTCGGGCATGCCAAAATCTTCACTCACTTCCTTTGGAACTAGAGAATCTGATTTCTCTGAAATCTCTGATCATTAGCTGCTGTGAGAAACTATCAGATTTGCCTCTGGGACTGCAAAAGCTTAAAAGACTAAAGTTTCTGGAGATCAACAGATGCCACAGTTTGATCTTGCTTCCACACGAAGGAATTGAAGGTTTGAGTTCCCTTAAAACCTTTTCCATTGAAAATTGCAGAAATCTGATTTCTCTGTCAAGTGGCTTCCACCATCTCTCTGCCCTCGAGCAGCTGTCTATAATGAGTTGCCCGAAGTTAACTTCATTACCAGATGGTTTCAAGAATCTCTCCACTCTCCATAGTTTAAACATCATATCCTGTCCTGAGTTGTCCTATTTGCCATCGAGTCTACAACATGCCACAACACTGCAAAGTTTGGTAATTCATAGCTTTTCTGGTTTGACAACTTTGCCTGAATGGATTAGAGAACTTTCTTCTCTCAGATCATTGTCAATTTCAAATTGCAAGTATCCGATATCATTACCAGAAGCGATACAGTCCCTAGCTACACTTCAGTACTTATTAATCCAAGATTGTCCTCTCCTTGAACGGCTTTGCAAGAAGATGACAGGTAAAGAGTGGCAGAAAATAAAGCACATCCCTCGTATGTACATTGGATCACTTAAATTTCATAAAGGAAATCTTTGCTCCAATGATTGATCAGAAACTTCCTCCATTGATTATCTCTAGGAAGGTAATTTCATTTTTTCATTTTACTCTTCTGTGATATGATTTCATCAGAACTCTTGATTGCATTAAATTTAGCTTTTTACATGAGTTTTCGTTAAACTTAATTTTTTCCCCTGGTTCTAGCCTTGATGTAAAAATCTGAAATCTTGTGTAGGATTTCCATTAATGAAGCTTTACCAGGCCATCAGCTGAGATGTTTTGCTGATTCTGGGTTGATCACAGAAAAGCTATCGTGGGGGTGTTTCATGAAGTTATTCTCCTTCCAAGGTTATGATTCTAATTGCATTTTTAGTTTTTGGTCTTGTTTGGCATATGTTTATAAATTGAGTATATAAAAACTCAAGCGACTTTTTATTCCATATTTTGATGGATTCGCATGTACTTACTATTTATCCATCACTTATTTTTATCTATTTATAGTTTAAACAATTTATAACCACTTCCCAAATCTTTTCTACATGTTTTATGATGGAAATATTTTGAAAATTCTAAAATGAATAAACTAAATCTTCAAACCATTATCTGCACCACTCTTGCTCAATATTTTCACAATGAACCGGGAAAGCTCATCGAATGTCACTTGATCAACGATAACTCGTGATGAAATTAAAAAAATTGGCGGAGAGAAAATTTAAAAAAATTACTGATTATGAACACAAAAGTAGAACGAAAATAATGACATTTGCTTGCATAAATCAATCAGCATTTGAGAATACATTTATATACAGTAGAGTGAGGTCCCACACACCAAAAGAAAAAAAAAAATAATGCAATACTTGAATTTCTGCCTCCAACTCTGTCCCTCACGTAACTTTTTCTAAACTGCAAAACTTGGTACCTCCAATGGAAAAGTAGAATTTCCACATCAATAATATGGGTCCAGAATTTGACACTGAATAAAAGAAGCTAAAGTTTTGTCCACTACAATATCCATTAAGGTTTAATACGGCGTACCAAACGTGCACATAAGGTTCCTCATTTGTGATTCTTATTTATAGTATCGTTTCCATCAATATTGTCAAGGTGCTCGAAAATGATTTTCAGAATCAATCTCACAGTATAAAACACCTCTACCTTCTACATCCTCCAATTGATGGAGCTCACTATCATGAGATGGCTCACCAACTCTCATACCCATCTTTGACTTCGACGTGCAGCTTTCAGTTGTTATTTCCACCTTTCGGGGTTCATCTTTGACAGAGGCCGACTGTACGAGCGTACTAGCCTCAACTAAGTCTGCAACTCTCACCTTCAAAGACACATTTTTTTATTAAATGTCAAAAATTTGTCAGGCTAAGATGATGATTAGTTTGACGTACACTACAAAAGGACCAAACGAGGTGAATCTGTGGAAGATAATTGAAGGCCAAAGAAATGTCTTGAGATCATTAGTAGCTGCTCCCCATACTATCATTTAAAGGCCACAGGATCCCATGCAACCTATTTCTGTGCATTTATACCTGCAATGGCTTCATCACATTCGACTCTTGATCATCAGTTTTCCCTAGTGCTTCTTTGGCTTGTAACTCCATTGAATCGCGTACTAGCTGACTCAGAAACGTGACATCATCAGACATAACACCGAGCCCTTCCAAAAGTTTGGAGCCTAGCTGTAAACTTGTCTGCAAAATAAAACATAATGAGAATCTCTGCTAAAGTTAGTTCTTTACCTAGGATCAATTCAGTGTACCTCTGCGTTTTCAAGAATAGCATCTGTTGCACCTTCTTTCTTCAGATCTAACAAATGCATCATGTCCTGAGCACGGGCATATATAGGGACCTGCAGAGTAGAGTTTTCATCCATGCATTAGCATTGTAAAGAATACGGACTTGTCAGCTAAAGAAATTTCATTTCTTTTGGACGAGAAAATGAATTGAATATGTTCATACTTTGCCATGTTCAGTAAAGGTGTGACAATCTCAACTAAACGAAAAAGAATTGGAGCTTACAAAATTTCTTTGAGAGTAAAAGTTTAATTCGCACCTCAAGGTGGGAAAAGAATATTGATGTTTCACACTTCTAGGAAATGTAGAAGAGGCTTTTGGTTACAAATATCTGTCAAAAATGTACATGGTGTGTGTGCATGCCTTCACTAATATTGTTTTCTTATTTTCTGTTTCATGACATGTGGTCTGCATGCATGGAGATTGAACTTCTATTTTTCTGTTTCTTTGATCGTTTTTTGAATATGGATGTGTGTGTGTGTGTGTGGGAGCGAGAAGAGTACCCCAGGGTAGGCAAGCCGAAGCCGCTGAACAGCTTCAAATGTCCTCTTTTTCCCGGTATACATGACCATTACAGCTTTAGGAGAACTAATGCCAGCAGACTGCAAAACTGCTGGACGGGAGCCATCGCCATAAAGAACAGGGAAACCAAGTTTTCTTGATGCCTGTTATGGTGATGACATAATAACATTAATGCAATCCATAAGAGAAACCCTTTTGAGCACAGGCCAGGAAGAATCACGTTAGGCAATATTTTCCTCTTTGATACATGCTATGCTAGGTAGAAAGTTCGTGAAACTGCCAAGGAAAGAGTATGACATGATTTGGCACAGTAGCAAAAATAGATTCCAACTCATGAACAATTATGTGAATAAAAATATACCCAATCAACAACTAAAGATGATCCATACTGGAAGTAGCATACAAGTTTTGATCCCTTCTCTCGAAAAATGAGAGTTCTATTTTACGCTTTATTAGCTGCTTGTCTGGTAGTGCTTATAAATTATGAATCTTATGGAATGTGTGGATATTTGATAGGTGGCAAGTTGTGGATCCTACGAAATATACGAAATATATAGATAACAAATTTGTTTGACCAACTTAAAGAAGTAAAGTTTTACCAAACATGCTCTAGGACTTTAGCAGCACTTGCCTTCACAACGGAAGTGTCAAGATCAAAAGCAACATAAGGCCATCCCCCAGCGTCGCCATCTAGCAACGGAGTGGACAAGAAATTGGCAAGAACCTTGTACAGGATCAAGATTAAATTAATCAAACTAATAACATTGTTTCAACTAAAAACACGGCTTATAGAGTAGCTTACCTGACCCTTTTGCCCAAACCCAACAATAACAACAGGCTCACTAGCATCAAAGTTTACCGTGTCACCAGTTTTCTGTGTCAGCAATTTTTTCAGTCAAGAATTCGAACAAGAAGAGATTTTAGAATATCTGGCAAATAGAGAAAAAAAAAATTATACTGTAATCAGAACGTTCCAATTCCCTGTCTCAAATATGTCCTTGTCAATACAATGTCTGAGGTAGAGAAGGATGACAGCTCCCTCAAAACTGTGATACAAACTTTTCTCTAAGTTTCCTTTGAAACAATCATACAAAGAGAGAAACAAACCGATATTTCATCCTATCACTAAGGGGCTTGGATAAAGATTTCATATGAGGATGACTGAGCCGCAACTTTCTAAATGTAGGCAAATGTCATGGTACAATAATTAAACCACCCATATGTGATAATTAGAAGATCTAATATCTTATTATGTATGGCTTGCATCCCTTTGACACTAATGTTAACGATAAGAAGTTCGCAGACAGAAACACTTAACACTCCGTTCTTTAAAGCAATCATTACGATTTATAAACATAATTTCTCAAACCACTTTTCAATCACACACATTTTCTCTCTTCACTTTTTAACCACACATATTATCTCAAAAACATAAATAAATTAATTTATAAATTGCTACGGTGTTAAAGAACAATGCATAAAGCCCTTTAAAAAAAAATGTAGCCCTCTTATAAACTGTTGTATAATGAGAACCCAGTACACTTGCAGTGACCTACATTTTCATCTTCAAACTTCTCACCAATATAATCAGCTGCCTTCCGTCCAATATCATTGAGTAGGGGTGTAAGTGCCATAGACATGACAACCACAATTATTAGAAGCTTATTCAGTTCAAGTGGCAGCACCCCGAGCCTATAATAAACAGCAAAATTTAATTGTAACAGAAAAAGAAGATTATACTCGAGCAGTGTCAATCACAACTCACCTGTTTGCTAAAGAAAAAACTACAAATCCAAATTCGCCTCCTTGGGAAAGAAGAAAACCTATCCTTACACTCTCTTGGAGAGTTAATCCTACTCGAGGACCTATTGCTGTTATAATTAGTGTCTTGATAGCAATCAAACCGCCTAACAGCGCAAATACGTTTGGCCACTCGCGCAAAAGAAGCTGCATATAATTAAGTGCACATGTAAAGAAGATAAATAAATTTCCAAAACTTGAATTCTGACCAAAGTACAAACAATGTAAGAACCAGTCATATGCAAAAAGTGGTAAAATAAGGTGTACATGGTTAGTTAGCACATGTTACGCACCTGCATCAGAATATATTAATACCTCAGTGAGTGTCGAGAGAAGATATACTGCATGATGTCAGAGTACATTAATACCTCAGTATCAATAGAAGACCCAGTTGTCACAAAAAATAACCCAAGAAGTAGTCCCCTGAATGGCCTTATATCTGCTTCAATCTGTGTACGGAAGTTTGTTTCTGCCAGAAGAGCCCCGGCTAGAAAAGCTCCTAGCTGCAAATCCACAAAACAACAAAAAGTTATATATTAACTCAATGACTTCAATCTGTATTATCCATGTATATTCGAGGAAAGTAAGTATATCAACCGTGTCACTGAATCCCAACTTCTGCGTTAGAAGAGATGTCCCTGCTACAGTCAGTAAGCAGAGGGCAACAAAAGTTTCTGAACTTCTTGTGTCTGCAACAACCTAGGGTCAACAAATATAATTTAGTTTCTAGATCACAAAATTAAAACTTCATCTGAATATTTATTTCATCAGAAATAAATGGTTTCGTGCACACCTCGAACACTTGCCTCAGAAGGTATTTTCCTCCAAGAGAAAGCAAACCTAGTCCACCTAAAGCTTTTAAACTTTCTTTGGCAAGCATTGGCCAAATACTTCCTTCCACTAAATTCTGCAGATGATAGATTTCAAAGCTGTAAATTATCTGTTTAGTTGAAATTGGTGCATATTATGCAAGAGAAACTAAAATCAACACAGTTGAAACATGTCGACAACATGCACTGATGTCAGCATAGCTTGCCGAAAAATGCACGAACCTCTTTGCATTCTATTAATAAGGTTGAAAGTTCATTGCAGACTATGTTTATCTAACATTATACAAGTTGAAGTGGTACTGAACATTTCTTTCCGTATCATTCAGTGATATTAGATGCTGAAATTTCAGTCATTCAAGGCAACCAGTCCTTGAGCTGGCCATTAATCCATTTATCTCGGGTAGTGTGGAACATTAACTACAGTTTCGTGCATACTTGAGAGTTGAGATATCGACCAGAAGAAGGCAGATGCAATGACGTTTAACTAATAAACAGATTTTTACATCAAATAAGAAACTGATGGCTCTTACCCTTTCACCTCAACTCTGAGAAAGAAAATCATGCTCCCAATATAAAAGAAAGTGAACTAAGCATTAGTTTTCAAGAAACTCTTTTCAAGATTATACCTTGTCAACATTCAACATACCTGGCTCTCCAACACTGGTAGTATAACAAGGAGAGGGACAACTGCTATGTCCTGCAAATATCAAGCAGTAGGGACCCAAAAGGTTATTGACTTGATACTGTTTTTATGCACTGGGCATGACGAGCCCTAGCCAATTTAGGAAAACGAACGGAAAAAAAAAATGGATTTGGAGAAATTCCAGAAAGAAGACAAAGTGTAAAAGAGTGTACGGAACCTGCAATAGAAGTATCCCAAGGGTTGCTGAACCAAATCTAGTGGGAAGTTCTCTCTTTTCTGCAAGAAGCTATAAATAATATGTAAGAATAATGCCATTCGGTTAAGAAGTCGCAACAAACAAAAGAATAATGCCATCTGTCCCTTCTGAAGCAATAGACCTATCTAATACCATGTCATATCATTCAATACACATTCAATCAACTGGAGCACAAGAAAAAGATCAAGTTGAGAAGATTTGCTGCATTTTAGGGACTTCCTTCCCCTCCCCCAACAGGAAAAAAAATGAAAAATGAAAAGATAAAGAAAGAAACCAACTAAGTGGGAAGCTTCAGAATCAGGGAAGAGTGGGTATTTTTGATTGCGCAAATCAATCAATCGAAGGACCTGATGTCCATGGAAAATATGCCCTCATTTCCGTCTCAACAGTCACCATGGTGTTGTCAATTTTCGTTATGCAATTTCAATGATGTCACAGTCACTTTCAGCCTAAAATGCAGTACTCAAGAAATGTTGAATACATTCATCATGACATCTAATACTGTCAAACAAGTTTTAAATTACAATCATAGAAGAAATAGAAAAATGAATAGAAGATCTGGCCTGCTGCAAAATAATATACGGTGATGAGTAGATTATCCTTCTACTAGCTAATTTTGATTGCAACCAAGGAACGGTTATAAAGTCATTTCATAAATTGAAATACCTGAAGAACAAAAGCTGAAGAAGACAATGAAAGAGCAGCTCCAATTACTACAGCCTCGTCAATGCTTCTTATATTGACCTACAATTTTTTAACGCAACTTACAGATAAAACAGAAAGATTTTAACATTAAACTGCCGTGACACCAATGCATAAAATTTTAATCCTCGACTGCAGCTAGATTTGGAAAATCACAATATGCATTATATATTATAACAGCTCAAATATGTGATCATAAAAGACTACCATACCAAAGAAAGCCTATAGATTTTTACTAGAGCAAAAGTGAACTGGCATAATTGATGTTATAGTTTGTCTATGAATCGTGCATGTTGATGCCACCAATTTTAGAGTTCCCTTAAGAGCTTTCATCTTATACGCGATTTTTCATCAATGACTTGTATTATCATTAAGAATTTAAGGTGTTAACTGCCATGTTTCACTTGCAAAAGACGAACTTTCTAACACAAAAATGTGAAAATAACAAAATCTAGGATTCCAAATAACAGCTAGTTTCAGATTTACATGAGTTGCAATGATAATAAAGCAGAGGTTATTTCACTTCCCACCAACCCCAACAAAGGAAAATAATGAAAAACGTTAGTCGTCTTCTCTAGCAGTGAAAGGATATAAAAATGTAAACCACCAAACCCAACATGGTTTTGTAATAATGTTGAGAATTTTTTGTGTTGAAATGCCTTTAAATAATAATAATATTGATCACTGTTCTGCATTTATCCAATCCACTTCTTCAAAGCAGCACTCAAGGTCATTTGGATCAAGAGATTACAGAAGCCAAAGAAATCATCCATTTGCTTGGAAATTCAAAAATAAGATTACAGTACTGAACAAGATTGATCTTGTAGTTGTACTTCTGAAAAGAAGGTCGAGAGAATTTGCTTATGTGGGCTGGTTTCAAAAAGTCGTCATATTCGAGATTAACACTAAAAAAAATTATTTCTGCTCAAAATTTCCATAAAACCTAGTGCAAATGATTTAGTTTGAAGTGGAAGACGCAAGTCTTGGAGTTTTGTTCAATTCCCACCCCCCCTTGAAAATTTCATATTCTTTAATTTAGGATGCTGCAATGCTAGGGAAAGTTTAATTCTACCGTACTATTTGATTGTAACAAGAAAATGATTAGTTGACTGATGAACTAAAATTTTTCCACCACATTTATTGTTATTTAAAATATATACAAAACTAAAATATTATGGATATCAAATGCAAAAGAAAAAATAGACATGAAAGTTTTACTAATCCACTAAGCTATTTTATTAACTTTAAATAAGAGAATTATAGACTTTGAGCATCTTAAATTACTCTAATAAATTCATACCAACTTCCTATATTCATTTCAATGACCAATCACCAGTCAATGGCCATTTATATTTATTTTGAGTCACTAACATAATATATGGAAATTGAGGGGGGCAATAAACCAACATTAAAGTACAAATTAGTTCTAAATTATCATACTCAAAATAATATTAATAGGAAGGATTAGGGTAGTGAGGATATATTTGTTTAAAAACGTTTCCCCAATAGGGATTTCGTATATGCATGAATTAACCACCACTAAATGATATGCACGAATTAACCACCCCTAAATGACTATAGTTACTGCACATGGAAAATCCACAAGTCCAAGCTCAATTCATAACATCAGAACTAAAATGTTAGATCAGAAGGATGCAACATCTTAAAAGTATTGAATAGGCCTACAGGGACACAGAAACCATTAGTAGGAGGCAATAAAATGAAAAGTCAACCAAGCTATAACCCTCAAATAATATTCCATTTCCCACACTTTTTTATTGGTTTTTCCATAACAAGTCATTGTCAACGTGTACAGTTGATTACTGGAAAAGTTTCTCACCAAGTCAGGTCTTGAGTGAAAAAGGAACGTCAAAATTCTTGTTCCAATAGCATTATTTGGTGGAAGCTCAAATGCTGTGAAAGCGAGAGTGGATAACAACACCTTCAACAGAATGAAACCAGGAAAACATTAGCAAATATAAAGTCAATTTATATATGACCATAAAAACATCTAAGAATACAGCATACGGAGCCAAAACTTCATAACATTCTTCTCTCCATGAGAAACAGAAATTTACATGACATGTGGCAAAGGGAAAATCCAAGAAATGGCGAAGAAGTTTGAACATACATCAGAAACAACAAAAAACTAGGTTCCAATGTCAGTAAACTGTCCTTCGTTAGAAACGTGAACAACAAGTTTAAAGCTTTTGGGTTGAGATTGCATCCAAATATATCTGAAATACAAATGCTGTAGATCCTAGGAATTGTCTAGAATTAATGCAGCTTAAGATAATAATAGTTCATTTGCTAAATTCTGAGAAGAACATCCAGTTATGGAAAGGTTTTCTCATATTCTTAGTCTTAAAAGCTTATAGAATCCACCTTTCAGCAAATAGGATAAAACAAACTTCCGTTTTTATATGAATTTAAAATTAAATTACTTAGTCTACTATTGACGATCAGCTGTAGCATATTTGTCAAGACGTACCTGACTTAGTCCCATGCCAAATGCAAATTTGGCAAGAGCTTTCAAACGTGCGAGTGAAAGCTCCAACCCCATCTCAAACAGCTGTAAAAAAGCATCTATTAGTTATGATTTCCTAGATCCACATAATGAAAGTAACTTGTATAAGAAAAAAAATTTATAATTAACACATAATTATCAGACACTAAGAATTATAGAGAGGTGTCCAAAAAATTCTTGGCAGTTGCAAGGAGTAATATGACACTTGCAAATGAGGAAACTTGGGAGGACTAGTATATACAAACTCCCGCATTTTTATCCAGTGTCATTAAAGATTAGCAAAATTAAATCCCATGACAAGACTAGTGATTACTCACAATCCTTGAGAGATAAGAATTTGAATTGCTAATTATAATAATCCAGTATGACCTGCCTCAGCCTGTTGTCATATTTCATTAGATGCCTAGTGATCCATCATGTAAAAGTTTATTTCAGATTTACGTCAATTCCCTAGAGCATCTACTATAACATATTTAAGTCCTTTTTTTCAAATATGATCTGATCACTTTAAGTTGGATCCTTTTTTTTCTTGAAACAATAGAAAGATGTGAGGAGGATCAGGAGGATAAAGAAGACGATGACAACGGCAATGTGAAAAGGAAAATGGGGGGAATAGACAAATATCCATGCAAGGATGCCAGTACTCACGATTATCTTTGGGCTAACAGATAACAATATAAAAGCAAAAACAAAGTTAAGCTTACCAAGAAGAGAATACCCCATTCAGATAGAACTTTAACATCTATAAGATTTCTAATCAGACCAAATTGATTGAGCACAACTCCCGCAAAGAAGAAACCAAGTATCTGAAACAAACACCATGTGATTTAAGAAAAAATAAATGACAATAAAGGCAATATCATTTAGAGTTTTGGAAACTACAGAATAGTAAAGCTTCATCATAATTCATGTTTCACTTGTATCTAAGGGAAGCCAACAAACATATGGGGACACACGTGTGTGTGTTCACAGCTAAGAATGAGACTCTGATTAGTATAGTTAACTTACAGGGCTAGCTTTGACCATTTTGAAAGCAGGAACTACCATTACAGTTACAGCTAAGAATGTCAGGGTGTCAAGTCCCAAATCATTGATGACATCAACAGCGCTGGAAACGTCAAGAGTTGCACATATCCTCAATCTCACCTTTCGAAGCCATCTAGAGTTGAAACAGGAAAATTCTTCTCTACCAGGAACAGAGTAAGATGAAAAAGTTGTTCCCTTGAAGACATTTTGTGTTCTGTAGGGAAGATGATAATATATTTTCTGGTGTATGGGAATTGGTCGGATTTGCACCAACTGGTTATAAGCACACGAGACATTGAAATAACGCCGACATGGACTTGGACATGGACATGGGGTATGAGAAGTAGCTCTAAAGGAGCTACTCTGAAATATATAAGAAGTAGCTCTAAAGGAGCTACTCTGAAATATAATGTCACTACCCTGCATGTGGACATAGAGAATTATGAGCATTTATGAATACTTCTGACCTCAAATTTGATGAATATAGCCATAGTACTCATCTATTATACATTTGGACAATTAAGGAATATAATGAACTAAGCTTGTTTCAAACAAATTTGAGCCACATTAGATAATTAAGAAATACAATTTAAAAAGAAGTACATAAAAACGAAATACAAAATAATGAAATATTGCAGATCCAGATGAACTACAAAAGTTCTCGCACAGAAAAAATCAAGACAAGACAACTTATACACAAAGGAAGTAGCAAAATAACCAAAGGAGGCAAGTATCTTGATGGCAATGCACTATATTGCTTCACGATATATTCATAGATGATAATAGCATTATTCTAAAATCCAACAAGAAATTGGCGCTAGAAAAAGAAAACTGAAACGGCATGGATCATAGAGGAATAACTAACATACACTCGAAAAGTATATAAATATTAACAATGATAAAAAAAAAATAGTTAAATTAAATGCTACTACCATCAAGAACAAGAACATGTGGTCTAGTCCTGCACAATGGGTCAGTGTCCTGCAATAAGTTACACTAGTTGATTTCGTCTCAAAATTGCTTGTTTCAAGTTACCGAATCTACTGGACTAAACAAAGTGCAAATTCAAAAGCTGGCCAAGAATTAAAAAATTTATTACAATGGCACACGTCTCTTAAGGAAGATTGTTGAAGCAAACAGTGCCTTACTCCATAAAAAAGTGAAGGAATGAAAAGGGGGACATAAAAAATACCAGATGAACCAAGATTCTCAGTCTCAGATTGACACGTGCAAGTATGTAACCAGGAATGCCAAGAAATGCATCCAAAACCAATCATGAATTTTTCATTTCATTCCTTTTGAATTGTCTTGGCAATCCCAAAATCTGAACATTAAGAAGTCAAGAACTTTATGATATTAGGACTTGGTGTTCTACCTTTGTAGGTTAAGAAAAGTAACTAAGCCCTTATAAGTTGCGTAATTATTTCATATTTATTTGATACTTTATGGTGATAGGTTTGTTTCTGTCTCTCTTTCCCAACTAACAGGCAAAAGAGACCCTTACTTCTGAAAGGTTGGACAGATTCCGACTTTAGCTGTGGGATTTACCCTTAACAAGCCTCACAAGAGAAAACTAATCTTAAAATCATGTGCTTGCTCATTTAAGTTTAACGAAATCTGTTATCATATTAAGACTTACGGTTCCATCTTAAGGTTGAGGCCACCTTTGAGTTGTGTATATAGTCATGTTTATTCAATGTGGGAATTGCCTTAAGCTATGGAAGTAAAGAATATGCTGTTAGTTCTCTAATCTACTGGACTCAAGATAGTGCAACTTTTATAAAATCGGCAGAATTCACAAACAAATATGCTTCGCTCACCCTATTGTAAATTCGTAACCAAGATTAATGAAGCAAATCGTGCCATATAGTTAATA
Organism: Ligustrum vulgare; assembly: GCA_963555705.1. Lineage (NCBI taxonomy): Eukaryota > Viridiplantae > Streptophyta > Magnoliopsida > Lamiales > Oleaceae > Ligustrum > Ligustrum vulgare. The sequence continues at coordinate 51,898,730 of OY743174.1, forward strand.
AAAGGGGGGAAGGCACAAATCAAAATTTCATTCAGCACAAGTATAAATTTTCTTTTCTTCACTGAATCAAAAATGGGGAAATTTGTTGCAGTAAAAGAGTCTTACTCTGGTGTAACAATTCGTTACTGAATCCAACATATCGACCTTGATGAAGAAGGAGCAGATAATTTCTCAAAGAAATAGACCATTACAAGATACTGAATAAATTTTCATTTTGGAATCCATATTATCATAGCAGGGGTTAATTTAAGATGTAATATGAGTTGAAGAAAAGAATAGCCACACGTTTACCTCGTTTGGCATTTTGTAGAGAGAATCGTGAGCGCTGAGCTAACGCCTAACGGTCACGAGATAAAAAATAAAAAATGGATCAAGGCTGCGAATCCTTTTACGTGGCAGATTATGGATTACCAATTTAGACCTCGAGCCTCTCACGTCCCGCATGTGATCCATCGAAAAAAATTATAATATTCTAAGACGTGTGAGCAGAGATGCACGAAAAGGGCGGACTACCCATTTTACGAAGAATGCACAATTGATGTTTCTAGAAGGTTCCGAAAGATTACAGAATATAGTGAAATTGGTTAGATCTGAAAGACTTTATGGAAGAGACTTGAAGAAACTTTCTAGAAGATCGAAGAGAATTCTTAAAGAAAAATGGATTCTAGAATATTCTACAAGTTTGTAAATGTAGGAATTCTGTAGATATTTCATAATGAATCTTTGTATAGATATTTATATAGATATTTGTAGAATTCTCTAAATGATAAGATATTAATGTAGAATAATCTAGAATATAGATTGGTGGTAGTATAAATAGGGAAGGGGTCTTCATATGTAACCATCTAAGAATTTGGAGTGGTTAGCTTATAGAGAGAGCTTGAGAGCTTGTATAAAACACTTTTGGAAGAGAGTCTCAAGTATTGTCGGGTATTGTAATATTGGAGAGTTTTAATATAAATAGTGTATTTCTCTCTAATATCGTTTACTAGCTTTCCTTTACTATTTATTTGTAAGCACTTGGGGAGTGCTTGGTCAAAGAGCGAGGCTGACCTAGCTAATATCCGACGGGAGGATTGAAGAGTTAAGTGTCGCACGGAGCTTGAAATCTCCAAATCCGTGACAATTGGTATCAGAGACCAGATTTAGCTTGTGTATATCTTGACATGATGTCAAGTGAGGAAGTTTCTGGCACTACTGGGATAGAGAGTGGGCGAGAGGTTGAAGCGATGGTGGAAGGCAAGAAGTCTACGGTACGCACTCGTAGTAAGAGCTGGCCGCGGGTTTCAGCAACGGAGTCTCTTGAAGACGTCTTCCTTAATATGGGAGAGCGCAACGAGATGGTGGAGGAGTCACTCTCTACTTTGGAGACTCACACTTTAGAGCCAATTGATTCTCTAAAGGAAGGACAAGATGCTCTAAGAAATGAGATTGCCGTAGTGGAGGCAAAGGTGATGGATGCCGTCATGTCCATCCAAGCCCTAGTAAACAAGCTTTGTGAGGATTTACAGAAGGACATGGCCGCCTGTCAACGCGTTATGGCTAGCACGAGTTCTAACAATAGTACACTAGTCCCAAGAATCGAGTATCCCAAGCCAAAGGAGTTTGATGGGAAGAGGGATGCCAAGGAGGTGGAGAATTTCCTATGGCGCATGGAGGTCTACTTTCCCTTAACGTCATCGATGAGGCAACAAAGGTATGAACCGCCACTCTTTACCTTAGTGATGTTGCAGCTTTATGGTGGCGTCGTAAGAATGTCGACATAGAGCATGGGAAGTGCAAGATAGATACATGGGCTGATTTCAAAAGGGAGTTGAAGCGCCAATTCTATCCTGAAAATATAGTCTATGAGGCTCGAAAGAAGATGCGTCTATTGAAGCAGAGGTCTACAATTCGGGACTATGTTCAAGAGTTTACCACCCTAATGCTTCAAGTCCCAAGCATGACGGAAGAAGACTTGCTCTTCCACTTCACAGATGGGCTCCAACATTGGGCACGAATGGAGTTGCTAAGGCGTGGAGTTATCAATGTTGATGAGGCAATTGCGGTAGCGGAGTCCCTAGCGGACTATTCAAGGGACGATGCCTCAAAATCCAAGGAGCCACGAGATAACTATGAGAAAGGTAAGGGAGACGAAGAGAAGAAGTCATCCCATCCGAAAAGCGGTCATTTCCCTCCAAGGGGTAATCAATTATTTAGTGGCAAGGACACGAGGTCACAAGGTCAAAGGGACTATGAAGAGAGGAAAAAAAAAATCAAGGCCAAAATCAAGTGGATGTTTCAACTGTGGAGGGCCTCATATGATGCGGGAGTGCCCCAAATTCAAGAACTTAGTGGCTATTGTAGAAGAACTGAGTGAAGAACGAGACACGGGCAAAGACCTGCAGCAACTGGGGGAAATTCAAGTATTGAACACCTTGAAAGCGGGATCCAAGGGGTCATCCAACGGGATGCCTGAAGGTGGGAACCTATTGTTCGTGGAAGACCACGTTAATGGGAAAAATATTCGTGCATTGGTAGACACAGGAGTTACCCATAACTTTATCACTACAGATGAGGCCAAGTGGCTTGGCATCCAAGTCTCAAGGGAAGATGTATGGATGAAGACCGTGAATGATAAGGCCAAACCGATTTCGGGTGTAGCACGAGGAGTAATGCTACGTCTTGGCACATGGGAGGTGTGTGCTGATTTTATAGTGGCATAGATGGATCAACACAAGATTGTGTTGGGATTAGACTTTATACAGAGGAACAACGCAGCATTGGTTCCAAGTACAAAATCGTTATGTGTATTTAGAGGAAAGACGTCTATCAGGATCCCAATGGTGGAAGGGTCATGTGAGATGAGACTCTCAGGGATTCAGCACGTCAAGGAGACAAGTACGGGCAATGTACACTACTTGGGGACAATTGAGCATATCAAGGGGCGAGGGATAGATACAGAGTCTTGTACTCCATGTCGACGAGGGTGTCGACATAATAGGCGGGGGAGTGTGTCACGCCCCCACATGTGATCCATCGAAGAAACATTATAATTTTCTAAAACGTTTGTGCGGGGATGCACGAAAAGGGCGGGCTGCCCATTTTACAAAGGATGCGCAATTGATGTTTCTAGATGGTTCCGAAAGATTACAGAATATGGTGGAATTAGCTAGATCTGGAAGGCTTCATGGAAGAGACTTGAAGGAACTTTCTAGAAGATTGAAGAGAATTCTTGAAGAAAATGGGATTCTAGAATATTCTACAAGTGTGTAGATGTAGGAATTCTGTAGATATTTCATAATGAATCTTTGTATAGATTTTTATATAGATATTTGTAGAATTCTCTAGATGATAAGATATTGTTGTAGAATAATCTAGAATATAGATTGGTGATAATATAAATGGGGAAGGGGTCCTCATTTGTAACCATCAAAGAATTTGGAGTGGCTAGCTTATAGAAAGAACTTGAGAGCTTGTATAAAGCACTTGTGGAAGAGAGTCCCAAATGTTGTCGAGTATTGTAATATTTGAGAGTTTTAATACAACGAGTGTATTTCTCTCTAATATCGTTTGTCAGCTTTCCTTTACTACTTATTTGTAAGCACTTGGGGAGTGTTTGGTCAAGGAGTGAGGCTGACCTAGCTAATATCCGACGGGAGGATTGAAGAGCTAAGTGTCGCACGGAGCTTGAAATCTCCAAGTCCGGACAAGTCGCTCTTAGAGGCACATCCTTAATTTTTTTTTTTTTTTTTTTTTTGAAGTGAGGCATCCTTAAATTAATTAACCATATATGTCCAAAAAAAAAATACTATTAAATGACACGTAGCTTAAAGTTAATACATTCATTATTGCCATAATGAATTCGTTAATTTCTAATTAAGTTCCTGTCTGGTAGAGATTAAAATCAATTTTTTAGCAAATTTTGATAAAAGTTGATGAGATGTGTGGTTTAAAAATCGTGGAACCCATAAAACATATGGTTGTGATTAATAGTTGACTTTGATAAAAATCTGATCTTTTATCCAAAACAAACAGGCTCTAAGTATAAAAATATTATAAATAAATGCTTATTTTTAAATTAAAAAAATGTATATATCAGTATGGTATTCATTTTAAAGATCTCATTAAATCAAATAATATGAAATCAACAAAAAATTACTTTTTTTTATTGATATTAAAAAAATTAAGGGAAAAAAAAGTAATAAATAAGGACGGTGTGGGTGATGTTGGGGTTGTGCGATTACTATTAAACATTTTCAACAAAAAATTGTCACATCATCAGTTGAAATGCTAACTAAATTTATGGTCCGTTTGATAGTGAGGGCACAGGTGGCAAACGGGTCGAGCTACTCGTCGGTTCGCGAAAACACGAGCCGAGGGCAGTTCGGCTCGTCAATGAACGAGCTCGTGGGCGAGCCAAGCAACGTCGTTGAACCACGAGCTTGGCTCGGCTCGTGGTTCAACGAGAAGCTCGTTGTTACGAGCCACGAGCTCGTGCCAACAAGCTCAACGAGGCCGGCTCGTTGAAAAGAAAGAAAAAAAAAAAAAATTGAAACGTTTACGTTTCCAAAAAGTAAAAAAAAAAATACAATTTAAAGACACAAACCCTTAAGGGAAAAAGATAATAATAAAATAAAATATGTATATACAAATGTGACCGATCTGGTAAACAACATATAATTTTTTTTTTTAAATTTTTTTTCTTAAATTTATCCTATAAATACTACACTAACACAATTTTTTTCCTACAATTCTATTACACTACATCTACTACAACTCTCTACTCTAATTCTTATTCTACACTACACTCTTCTCTTCCTCTACTCTACAACATTTACTCTATTTTCTACAATTCTACATTACAAATATACTACAAGTTTGATATTTCAATTTCAATATCTCTTAGTTATATATTTGATATTTCAATTTCAATTTCAATATCTCAATTTCTCATTACATCTCTCAATTACACATATTTCATTTTATATTTCAATTTTTCCACACCACATCACATACAAAAGAATGGATCCCAGCAGCCGAGGATCTATTAATGAATTGTTCGATGGTCCACCTGGATTTGGGGGGCATGATGACTCAATACCATAATCCCACACTCATTTCGATAATCAATTTTCCGGTCTCAACGACGTACCAATTCCCGACAATATTGAAGAAGATGCGGATGTTCAAATCTTACAAAATGATCCCGATATTCCCGACGCAAGAGGAAAAAGAAAAGCTAGAAAAGGTAAGAAGCCAACTTCAAAGTGTTAGGATCACTTTAAATTAGTCGCAACGGGGAAAAAAATTAAAGGAGAAGATGAATTCAAAGTTGTGTGCAAATATTGTGCACAACAATTGGCATGGGCAAAGGGGATTGGTACTACACACCTCAGCTGTCACTATCGCAAGTGTCAGCCCAAGCACGGGTTGGTTGAACCGAATCAAAGTCAACTACAATTTGGTTCATCGGCCGCTAGTGGTTCTAGAGCGGGATCTACAACACTTTCAAATTGGATGTATTTCGAAGCAGAGAATAGAATTGGGATGGATCAATTCGTTGTGGGGCAGAGTTGTCACTAAGCATAGTGGACAACGAGCACTTTGTTACATACATCAAGCGTTATCTTCAACCCAAGTACCAAGGTATTCCTCGAAACACTCTATGTTCTGATACAATACAATATTATTTTAAAATTAAGAAACAATTAATAGTCGATTTAAATAACTATGGTGGTGTTATTTCTTTTACTTCCGATCTTTGGGAAGGTATTAACAAAAAAGGTTATATTGCTGTAACTGTACACTACATTAATCCACTTTGGGTTATGCATAGTGCTTTTAAAATTCTAGAATTTTCTCATAACGCAACCAACATATTTAATGATATACTTGATATTGTTAGAGAATATGGCTTTGAAAATAAAATTCGATCATTTACTTTCGATAATGCTAGTGTAAATAAGCCTGCAGTAGATAAATTATGTAGAAATCTTAATCCGGATTTTGGTGATTTCTTATTCCATGATAGATGTATATGTCATATTTTAAATTTAATTGTTCAAGATGACTTGAAACATATTAAAGATGAAATGGATAAAATTAGAGATGCTATAGTATATATAACCATATCACCGAGTAGAAAAAAATATTTTGAAACAATGTGTTCACAATACAATTTAGATTCTAAGAAATTTATCACCGATGTAGACCATAGGTGGAACTCCACATACTTGTTACTTAAATCATGCGAATGTTATGAACACATAATAATGGAATATTATAACAATAGAACACTTAAAAAAGACGATAATCCTCTATTAATAGAATCAGATTGGAAAGCTGCTTTAAAAGTGAAAAAAATTTTAACAAGTTTTTACGATTCAACAAACATATTATTTGGGGTATATTACCCAACTAGTTCAAGAGTTCTTGAACGTCTTTATATTATTGCAAGAACTTTTTATAAATATAGATATGACACATTTTTTTACTGAAATGATAATTGCTATGGAAATGAAATTTAGAAAATATTGGGAAGATTTATCTATGTTATTTCCCTTAACATGCATAATGGACCCGCGTTTCAATTTAAAGGATAGGAAAATTCTTGTTTCAAAAATCAATATCTCATTGATTTTGGATAAACCTATCACTTATAATAATTTAGAGAGCACTTAAATAAACATGAATACTGTATATGCTGCACGATTAGGAACTACTGTTAGTCATACACAATCTGCACCATCACCGACACTACACTTGGAGACAGTGAAGTAGAATTATACAATTTAATGGAAGAAATGAGTCAAGCACAAGGAACTTCTTCTTACAGTATGTTTTCTAGTTCTAGTATCAACGAATCAGGTTCACTTCAAATACCTGAAGAATTAAAAATTTATTTTGGACAATAACTACTTAGAAATGTGGAGTTTACTAATTCTTTAGAATTTTTGATTTACTTCATTATTGACGAACAAATGAACGAAAATATCCGATTGTTTCCGCCATTGCGAATGATTTACTAACACCTCCGGTTAGCACGGTAGCTTCGGAGTCTGCTTTTAGTGCAGGTAAAAGGGTTTTGTCAGAAGTTAGGAGCCGACTCAAATAAGATATTTTGGGAGCGTTGATGTGTGTTAAAGATTGGCAAGACGGTGATTTACGCATACAACATAAGTATGCCGAAATTGCATGCAGTCAGGTAAATGATATTTAACTTTACATTTTCAATTTCTTTATTATATATGTAAAATAAAATATAATTTTGATTTCAAAACAAAAATTGTACACGTAACAAATTGTTCGTGTACAATTTTAACTTCTCCTACTAGAATATTCAATTATTCAATTAAGACTATTTAGTAGCCGGTCTCAAGCCCGGGAAAAAGGAGGAGAGTTTAATTTTATTTTTTAACCTTTTAAATTTTAATTTATTTACTTAATTTTAGTTTTTATCTTTTCAAATTATAATTAGATATTTGATTATTTTATCAAGTTTTTATTTACGTTATAAACTTATAAATTATAATTAATCATTTCGACTTTCAATTTAATTCACTAATAATAACTAACAAACATTATTTTTTTACTTATTAAGTTATTAATAATTTATTTAATACATAACTTATTACTTATTAGTTATTAATATTATACTTATATTTATAAGTTATAACTTATAACTAATTAAGAATTTATATCAATAATATTAAATATATTAGTATTCAGGATTTCAAATATTTTAACTATCGATTCGATTGTTGACTAAATCAATGTAAGACTTAAGAGGGGTTTAAAAAAAAAAAAGCTCAATGAGTCGAGCTCGGCTCCTTTGACACGAGCTCGTTGTTCGGCTCGGCCCATTGCCACCTCTAAGTGGGGGTGGAATTTGGATGAAAAGAAAATGAATTTTAGGGAATTAAATCTCGTGGAAATTAAAATTTTAATGTGTTTGATTGGTTTAATTTTATAGGTGAAAAAAGTGTGAAATTTTTCAAGTTTTGTTGTTAAATTGTCATTATTTTTCATGGCAAATAAAGTAAAATTTAGCAATTTTAATCAAAAATTATTATTTTTACTTTTTTAATACATTTGCACTTGATAATAATAATTTTAAATTTTGAAAAAAAAAATAAGTTGATTAACAATAACAAAAATGACCAAACGCGACGTAAACACATATGCCAACTAAGATGAAAATCAATTATTTACCAAAGCAAAGGAAAATGAATTCTCATTTTTCATGACAAATGGGTAACGAGTATACAAAGGTGGAAAACATTTGCATTGTCAAGTTTAACCTATCAAACACTCCATAATTGAACAAAGTTGGAAATGATTTACCAATTCCTTTGCAAATATTGCCTATCAAACATTAATAAGAAAGTTAATTTGTGATTAAAAAGATTCTTTAACTTTAGTTTATACATATTAATTCAACAGTTTTTTGCTGACTTGTACTTTAACACATCACATGTAGATATATAAAATAATTTATCCCCTGATTGAGACCATTTATATTTTTAAAACAATTTTCTCTCTTTTTTTTTTTCACCACACATTTATCAATAAAATAATATTATACATAGATCTAAAAAGAAAATTCATATTTTTTAATCACACATTTTCTTAAGAATCACTATTCCAAAAACTTTTTTTTTCCAAATATGCTCTTTAAAATGTAAATCAGACAGGTATCTACACTATTTTATCCTGCCTATAATAATTAAAAAAAATATGGTTAAGTGCACAAACAGTCAGGATCTATTGTCCGTCATGTGGGTTCCCAAAAAAGAGAACCCACATATAGGTTCTCTCTAAGATATGGGCAAATTTTATATTGTCCGTGATGAGCAATAGAGCAGGTTCAAGTACACAAATACACAATTTTAAAGGGTTTATTTTGAAATGTCATGTATTTTAAAGATATTTCAACAATACAAAATATATTATCAAAATTAAGTTTTAACAAACAATCTTCTTTTCCAATATACAATACAAGTACATAATTTTAAAGGGCTTATTTTGAAATGTCATGTATTTTAAAAGATATTTCAACAATATAAAACATATTATCAAAATCAGGTTTTGACTGATAATCTTCTTTTCCAATATTCAATCAAAAATTGATTTGATTTATTTCTCCGTTAGTGCCTGAAATTTTTTATTTTCAAAAATATTGTCTGTTGCATTGTAATCTTTTTCTCTTACAGTTGACATATGCAAACAAAAGTGATTATTTTGAAGAGAAAAAAATTATTAATTCAGTGAAGTGAATTGAACTGATTTATATTAAATCAATCCGTCGCCAAATTGATTCCCACTAGATTTGCCACCCAGCTTTTATTAACAATTAACAATTGTACGCTTTGTTCGCTCGCTCGCTCGCTCTCTCTCTCTCTCTCTCTGATTTGCCACCCAGCTTTTATTAACAATTGTACGCTTTGCTCTCTCCCTCCCTCCCTCCTGCTTTCTTACCCTATTTTTTTTAAAACTAATCCGTTTCGATTGGTAGGCACTTTAGTGTGTGTACACACACACACATACAATTGGAGGAGTGTACCCTAAAGGGACGGTGTAACACTAAAGGTCAGGAAAGCTTAAAATATTTAATAGGTGCTACTCATATCAACGAGGTGCACCTTCTTTTTTGAAAGCTCATCGTTATAAACTCCACAATTAAGAGTGCTTGACTTTGAGCAATTCTATGATGGGAGGCCCCCTAGGAAGTTTTCTCGGGGAGCGTGCGAGTGAGGATAAAGTATGCTGAAAAGACTCATGTTTGTACAGTGGGGACAGTACGTCGTCATTTAACGGCCGGGACAACCCATTAAGTAGAACCCGAGTCGTTACAGACGATTAAGAAGAAGAATAATTCATTGGAGGTTGAGCAGACAAGCCTTCAGTTTGTAATTAATTAATATTGTAACTTAACTATATATTACAAGTCACTCGAATTTTTTTTTTTAAAATTAATTGATTTAGTTACAAATTGTAATTACTTACAATTGAAACTAATGAATTTGCAAAACATGATAGATTTAGTTGCTAAAATTAATCAAATTAGTTACAGATTGTAATTAATTACAATTGTAATTTAATTGTGTACCATTTTCTTTTAAAATTAATTAAATTAGTTGCAAATTCTAATTAATTACAATTGTAACTTAACTAATGTTACTCCCGTACGATACGCGGTCATTTGTTACTTAAATATATCGAATTTATATATTATCGTATGAAATGAATATTTAATTAAAAATGATAAACAAATGAAGACAATTAATTACAAATTTCGATTGTGAATAATATGTAAATGGATTGCAACGGCTACATCTATAAATTTTGGAAAAATTCTTTAAAAACTACATTTGTGGTCAAGTTTGTTCTCTTTCCATCGTCATCACAAATAATCATCTTTAGTCGTCTACGATTTGTCGGCCTAGAAACTACAATGTACAATTGCCCATGTCTAAAAAATGGTTTCTTAAGATACAACTCATCGTTGGATAGAAACTGACATTGACTTTTATTGATAGTCATAACACATAAAATGGTCAAGGGAAATTGTCTTCTCCAAATTTTGAAAGGAAACCTTATGTCCGAGGTAGTCAATGAAAATCACAACAACTACCATCATTGCCAACCACAAAAATGAAATAAATTCATCCCACTCCTAAACAACTTTTACCCCCCCCCCCAGCACCTCTCCAAACTCATCCCCACAGCCGATTGGTTTTATTTTGATTAGAGATTTTGAAATTAACATCATTGGGAGACTGGCTACACAAAATAGATAGATTATGAACTATGGAATGCTGGAGAGGAAAAAACATATAGAAATAGCCAACCGATTGGCAGGTTGTGATTGGTTGTGGTGTTGGTGTGGTCAGTTGTCGTGCAGGTGGTTGATGGTAGTGGTGGTGGTGGTGGTGATCGTGGTAGATTGATGCTTCGATGGTAGCGACGGTAGTGATTGGGGTTTGGGATCTGAAAATTATTAGGTGCTATCGATGCTGACGATGGTGGTGAGGTCGGCTGGTGGTTTGGGTAGGACATCATTGATTATGTATGGTTGCGGTAGAGATGAAGTATTTTTTAGAATTTCTTTTTTTTATGTTAAACATCAGTTTTACCTTCTAATATAAGTAGTTTGTACAATTATTCATTTTTTTAAAAAATTAGGTTTGGCCCTTCTAAGGATCCCGTCTATCCCATCTGGCATAGTCGGCATTCAAAAGCCCTGCCAAACAGGTAAGAGCATCCCTAATGCACACCATCAATTGGGAAAAATGACTTGACTCGTTAGCAAATTGATAGAATGGATTAAAAATATCTCTGCAATACATAACGTCAATTACAATGTTAAGCTGACATTGCTGAAAAAAATTTGACAATGTCGAATACTCCGTCTACATCTTGACGCTCCGTTTGACTTGATGAGTCAGCATTTATTTTATTTTATTATTACTTTAACAGCTAAATAAAGGAATGTTATAGATAAATATATGCATACAGCTTTTCTTTATATATTATTATTTTTAAATTTTAAAAAAAGCCACATAGTCAACAATATTTAAATGTAGACGGAATCATTGGAGATGAAATTTTATGCATCTCCATCAATTTTCTCTAACTGTCCATCAATTTCATTGTCACGCCAACCTCAGTCCACGAAGTGTATTGAAGATGCTCTAATAAATCAAGATTTACCTTATAATGCCTCAGCTTATGATGGGAGACACCCTTCAAATTTTGACATTTTCAATAGAATTTCTATATTTTCTGGTCCTTTTGATTATTGATTGATTGTGACAATGATGATGATACAATTACATGTCCAAGAGGTGAATATCTCTTTGATTTCAATTAACGAGGCTTATTGATATCATGACCTGCTAGTGTTCATAAAAATAAAAATAAAAATTCTTTTTTTCTCTGGTTTATATATTTTTGTATTGATTTGTGGTGGCAGGGATGGTGAAAGCATAACTCAATTTTTGAGGGGTAAATTTTTCTGGTGAAGTTGAAAATTATTGCTTATTGATATTTTGACTGCAATTCATCTTCCATTATCTCTTTGCGGATTGTTTGAAAACGTTCATCTGATAATTTTGATATATTGAACAGAATTAATTAAGAAAAATAGTTTCAATTATAATTTTATTTTTAATTATGCCCCATTGACCAAGATTTATTACTTTCAGTAGACACTAATTTGAAAGATGAGAAGCTATAGAGAAAAATATTTTTTTCCAATTTTTGCAACATGTTCTAAGTTATGGATTATAAGATTTGATTTTCTTGTAAGTTTTGAGTTATGGAATATTATATACTGGTATACCTACTTTTAAAACTAGATGTATGAATATATATATATATATATATATATGATCTATTTTATTTCAGGATTTCTCTATTGTTGATTTAAGATGTCTTGTTCCTATCTCTTGATGTAAAAATGGAAGTTTAATTCAATGCTTCAAGAATGAGAATTTAGCTGCACTTGTGTGATTATTTTTGTTCCTTATTATGTTCATTCATTTGTCTCAATTGGCATTTGCAATTCTAAAAAGCGCTGCCAAACAGGCACTATGTTATCTAGTTTTTTTTTTTTTTTCAAGGATTAATTGTGTTATAATTGATGTTAAATATATTATTTGTTGAGGCTAAGGGCCTTCCCTGTAGTATTATTTCCATAATTGGTTTTGAACAATTATATTTGGTTTAGGTTTGTGTGTTTAGTTTTAATTGCATCGCATAAATCACGTGGCTTAATCTTCAGCTTCACCAGCTGCATACATTTGTGTTTGGCCTTCTCTTTATCTTCTTCTTTTTCCTTGTGTGATAATTACATGTCAGTATTATGTCATTTACGATGATTTTCTATGGGAAAGCACATTCGTGTAGATTTATCTTACTGGCATTTCAATGTGCAATACATATTTGTAATGCTTCCAGGCTCTTAGAGTCGGTTGTTGAAGCAAGAGCTCGTTTGGTGTAGGAGATTTTTGAGGAAATTTGAATTTTTTGGAGAATGTGTGGTTGAAGAGAGTTTAAAAGTGTGAAAATTGTGGATTCTATAAAAATGTATGATTGAGAATGAGCTTTGGGGAAGTTGTTCAAAAACTCTTAAACCAAATAGTGACTGGTTTTGATCCGTTGAAGTGCAATTTCATGTATAAACATAAATACTACTAATACTTTAGGGACGTGCATTACTGAAGATATTTGTACTATTGGTGTATTATTTGCATAATAATAAAATCTTTGTACATTTTGGTGTCTTAGTAGATGAAACAATTTGAGTTACGAATGAATTAGTAATGTAAACTCCTGTCTAATAGGGATGAACGCAGTCCAGTTTGAACGGTTTTTGACATATTTTCAAATCAAACTATTTCAATTAGTTTGAATGCTAAAATCAAAATCCATACCCAACTCAACTCAACTCATCCGAACACCTAGTGCGCTGTGGCACCTCCCGGCCACACCTCCAATGCATACGGAGGAACTCGATTCAACAAACGAACAAAGAACCCAAATATCTGAATCTTAATCAAATCCCCAAAAAACCATACACAATATACATACAGGAACATTTACATACACACAGAAATTCCAAATCTTAATCAAAACCCAACCTCAAAACTGAATTCAATACCTGATTTTCGAGCTTCAACAAATTTTATATATACAAAATTCAATTGAAATTCATACATATATAAATAGATATACATGTCGGAAGTTTGGTTTCATATATATGCGTTTGAAATAGATATGATAATTCAACACCATGTCGGCTCTGATACCACTTGTTAGAAAATTTATCACAGATAATTATTTATCTACGATCTAAAATCATCATGCTGAATTATCAAGAATTAAATAACTGAAGCGGAAGCGTACCTTAATCAAACATGATTCACGATTAACGATTTTACGGTTGAATCTTCTAAATCGATACGTGGTCCTTATTTTCTTTTTGATGATGAGATGTCAAAAAGAATGAACAGTACGTAGGATTCAGGGACCATAACCGACTTTATATACTGAATTTTCAGTTAACCTAATTCGGCCTATCATGAATTAGGTAATGACCTGATATCTACACATAAAAGCCCATACATTAATTAGATGTATTAAAGCCCAATATACCAAATCCTTATTAGATCACTTTAAATGGGCTTAACCAAAATTGATAGTCTTTTATTCAATACACAATAATTCACATATAAGCCCACACGATTGATTAAAATCCTTACAAAGCTGACATGGATGGAAAAAATTTGACAATGTCGAATACTCCGCTACATCTTGACGTTCCGTTTGTCTTGATGAGTCATCATTTATTTTATTTTATTATTACTTTAACATCTAAATAAAGAAATGTTATAGATAAATATATGCATACAGCTTTTCTTTATATATTATTATTTTTTAAATTTTAAAAAAGCCACGTAGTCAACAATATTTAAAAGTAGACGAAATTATTGGAGATGAAATTTTATACATCTCCATCAATTTATCCACATTCTCTAAATGTCCATCAATTTCATTATTACGTTAACATCAATTCACGAAGTGTATTGAAGATGCTCTAATAAATCAAGATTTACCTTATAATGCCTCAGCTTATGATGGGAGACACCCTTCAAATTTTGACATTTTCAATAGAATTTCTATATTTTCTGGTCCTTTTGATTATTGATTGATTGTGACAATGATGATGATACAATTACATGTCCAAGAGGTGAATATCTCTTTGATTTCAATTAACGAGGCTTATTGATATCATGACCTGCTAGTGTTCATAAAAAAAAAAAAAAAAAAAATTCTTTTTTTCTCTGGTTTATATATTTTTGTATTGATTTGTGGTGGCAGGGATGGTGAAAGCATAACTCAATTTTTGAGGGGTAAATTTTTCTGGTGAAGTTGAAAATTATTGCTTATTGATATTTTGACTGCAATTCATCTTCCATTATCTCTTTGCGGATTGTTTGAAAACGTTCATCTGATAATTTTGATATATTGAACAGAATTAATTAAGAAAAATAGTTTCAATTATAATTTTATTTTTAATTATGCCCCATTGACCAAGATTTATTACTTTCAGTAGACACTAATTTGAAAGATGAGAAGCTATAGAGAAAAATATTTTTTTCCAATTTTTGCAACATGTTCTAAGTTATGGATTATAAGATTTGATTTTCTTGTAAGTTTTGAGTTATGGAATATTATATACTGGTATACCTACTTTTAAAACTAGATGTATGAATATATATATATATATATATATATGATCTATTTTATTTCAGGATTTCTCTATTGTTGATTTAAGATGTCTTGTTCCTATCTCTTGATGTAAAAATGGAAGTTTAATTCAATGCTTCAAGAATGAGAATTTAGCTGCACTTGTGTGATTATTTTTGTTCCTTATTATGTTCATTCATTTGTCTCAATTGGCATTTGCAATTCTAAAAAGCGCTGCCAAACAGGCACTATGTTATCTAGTTTTTTTTTTTTTTTTTCAAGGATTAATTGTGTTAAAATTGATGTTAAATATATTATTTGTTGAGGCTAAGGGCCTTCCCTGTAGTATTATTTCCATAATTGGTTTTGAACAATTATATTTGGTTTAGGTTTGTGTGTTTAGTTTTAATTGCATCGCATAAATCACGTGGCTTAATCTTCAGCTTCACCAGCTGCATACATTTGTGTTTGGCCTTCTCTTTATCTTCTTCTTTTTCCTTGTGTGATAATTACATGTCAGTATTATGTCATTTACGATGATTTTCTATGGGAAAGCACATTCGTGTAGATTTATCTTACTGGCATTTCAATGTGCAATACATATTTGTAATGCTTCCAGGTTCTTAGAGTCGGTTATTGAAGCAAGAGCTCGTTTGGTGTAGGAGATTTTTAAGGAAATTTGAATTTTTTGAAGAATGTATGGTTAAAAAGAGTTTAAAAAGTGTGAAAATGGTGGATTCTATAAAAATGTATGATTGAGAATGAGCTTTGGGGAAGTTGTTCAAAAACTCTTAAACCAAATAGTGACTAATTTTGATCCGTTGAAGTGCAATTTCATGTATAAATATAAATACTACTAATACTTTAGGGACGTGCATTACTGAAGATATTTGTACTATTGGTGTATTATTTGCATAATAATAAAATCTTTGTACATTTTGGTGTCTTAGTAGATGAAACAATTTGAGTTACGAATGAATTAGTAATGTAAACTCCTGTCTAATAGGGATGAACGCAGTCCAGTTTGGACGATTTTTGACATATTTTCAAATCAAACTATTTTAATCGGTTTGACATTTTTTCAAACCAAACCAAACCATTTCATAAACCAAACCAAACCATTTTTTGCGATTTGGTTCGATTTTAAATCGCGATTTACCTGTCGACATAATATAACATATCTTAGATGTTAAATTAATTAGTATTTTTTTAATTTATAAAGCTAAAATAAGTTAATATATAAGATAAAATGGAAACTAATAAGATATAAGAATATAATATAGGTTTAACACTCAAAATTGTATCAGTTCAGTTCCATTCTTGTTTCAAAATGGTTTCCTAGGATAATGCATTGAATCAGTATTAATGAGGAAAGGAAGAACATAATCAATCCAACATTTACATCCATGAAATCAACCAGAAGAAAATACAAGCATATAGCAAATCATAAAGTATTTAACAACAAATTGAGCTCTCTCGAATGATGTCACACGACAATAGGTTTAACACTCAGAATTGTAATATAATTATTACTCTTGAAAAGTAAAGATATTTCCACAGTCACCAGGGACTTAGAGTTAAAGTTAATAGAATAAAGCATTTTGGAAAAATTGTTGACAATATTAGGCAACTATATGTTCATAATGTGTGTCCCCATTTTAATAATATTGACTTATTTTACTTTCTTTATAATCTAATAAAATTAATTTTTAATTTAAAAATATAAAGCGGTTTGGTTTGGTTTTTTGCGGTTTTCGAAAATCAAAACCTAAATCAAACCATTTTGAAACGATTTGGTTCGATTTGAGAGAAGAAAAAAAAACCACGGATCCACGCGATTTTCAAACTAACGGTTTCAAACCAATGATTTAAGTTTGATTTGCGATTTTACAATTTTTTTGTGCAGTTCTAGTCCAACACATGCGTCGACATTGCCAGGGAAATGACAATGGTAGGGTTGAAAGGTGCCAAAACTGCAAGAGAGAGAGAGAGAGAATATGAAAGAAGGGGTAAAAGGGTGTTTAGATCTATCAAATGATTTGAGCTTATTTTTATTTTTATATTTCCTATTTTACTGCTAAATTAGGTTTTTTTTTTTTTTAAATCAGAAAAATTATTGCTGTATTTACTATTTACAAACTTTAAAATGTATATGTTACATTTATGATATATTAGAATTAATCTATTTACTTTGCTTAGTAATAAAATTCATTAAGGTGCGTTTGATAGCGAGAGTGAAATTTGGGTGGAAAGAAAATGAATTCTAGGGAATTGAATTTCTGAGAATTGGAAATTTAATGTGTTTGATTGTTTTAATTTTCTAGGCAGAAAAGTAAGAAATTTTCCAATTTTTGTTATTTGATTGATATTATTTTTCATGAAAAATAAAGTAAAATTTATCTATTTTAATAAAAAAAAGATTTTTTATTTTTAATTTTTCACAAATTTATATTTGATAATAATAATATTAATTTTTTAAAAAATAAATCAATTAACAACAACAAAAAGGATCAAACGTAACGAAAATGGTATAAAATTTTTCATGGAAAATAAAACCTCCTCCTCCCTTGGAAAATGAATTTATTCAAAACAAGGAAACTACCGGATTTCGAGGCAAGTGAGAAAATGAATTTCATGGAAAACTTAGACAACCAAATAGCGCAAAGTTGGAAAATCACATTTTCCATGGAAAATAATGCGTATCATACGCACCCTAAATAAAAAGTTATAAAGTAAAAGCTTAGGTCCCGTTCTGTTTATATTTTATTTTGTATTTTCATTTTCGAAGATGTTTTATGTTTTATATTTTTATTTTTGTTTTCAAATTTGCTGAAAACGCGTTTGGTTTGTCATTTCTGAAAACTGTTTTTGAAAATGAAAAGCTGGAAAACACGTTCTGTTTGAAATTTTGCAGAATACTACTTAAACTATTTTTAATTAATTTGCTTGCAGATTACTACTGGCTCAAACTCAAATTTTCTTTCACAATACACTGAAAACATGGTTACCTGCAACACACTAATGTGAGCACTAAGAGTCTATATTAACACAGCTTGGTCAGGTTCGGGATTTAAGGAAGCTCTAGTTCTATTAAAATCCAGAAAATGCAAGTTCTTTCAAAACCACTAGAGTCCATTTATCAAGACATTTTTTGAAATATAACTAGGGGTGGACATGGTTCAGTTTGGTTCTGGTTCCATTGGAACCAACCGAACCATGAACCGATGATTTTTTTTACTAATGGATCCAATCAGTTTTTGTAAAGATATGGAAACAAACCGGAACCAAACCGCTCAGTTCTGGTTTGGTTCGGTTCGGTTCCTAATACATTACTTGAATTTTAAAATATAAAAGCAAATTATCATCACATACCATATCCACGACCATAAGTTAGTACTTAGTAATGATTAACGAAATTCATTTACCAAAATCTAAACTAATACACAAATATCAAGTTATATCTCCATACAAAATATTGTCTAATAACAATGATTTAAAAATGTAGACGAATGAGTCATTGATAGAGATTAATTATATCAAGCTACATAACTACGTCTTCATGCTTACCCAAAAACTATTAGCATAAAACAAACAAAATTAATGCATGAAATACAAGATGATGCCTATAATCTCATAATAATTCTTTGAACTACAAGCATCATATTTTAGGACGAATTAACAAATGTCCAGATTTCATCAAAAAGGTGAGGGATATGTAATGCATGAAATCTTCCACCGAGTAAAAGGAGATATGAGAGTCACATTGAAATATTTTCAGTTACACAGTAAACATAACCTCTTGCAAGCTACATACCAAAAATGGAAAAGGAAAAATAAGAGAGGATTAAAGAAAAATAAATTTAGATTTCTAATGGCATAAATAAGCTAAGACCTAGATTACCAAAAAATTAGATAAAGTTAATTTTTTAACTTTTAAGACTAATTAAAAAAAAATTGATCTAACAGTGGGCTTGTACTTCTGTTCTTGGTTCGGTTCTCGGTTCTAAAATAAGAACCGGAACAGGAACCAAAACCGTTTGGTTCTCCATACTAAGAAGCATATCATTAATTTATTTATTTTTTCCTTTTTAAAATCGAACCGAACCGCTCGGTTTGGTTTGGTTCCGTCCGGTCATTTTTCCCACCCCTAAATATAACAACATGAATTCTCACTTAATTTTTTTTGTAATGTTGATATTGAATTCAATAAAACTTTATTTTAGGCTTAGTTCTAAATTAGGATATTTCTCCCAAAAAAAAAAAAAAAAATCTCAAAACGCGTTTTCCGCGTTTTGTAAATTTTCTGTTGAAATACACTAAAAACGCCTAAAACGTTTTTTGTACAACTTTTTTTTTCCAAAATGTGTTTTCAAAAATGGTAAAGAGAACCTATTTTTAGTGTTTTCAAAAATAAAAATAGAAAACGACCTCAAAATAGCAAAGAAAACGGGACCTTAGGGTTTGGGTGGTTAAGAGGTTGGGTAGGTAGGAATAATTTGTTTTAATTTAATATTATTAATAATAATGTTAAAAATTAAATTAAGAACTTATTTGTGAGTAAAAAAATTTTAAAAATGATTTTTGAATTGAATATTGAATGCACTAGACTAGAAAGGACAAAACACACAACTTCCACCCTCTTGGTTGTAGTTTCATCTTTTTATATATGAAAAAGAAAAGGGCACGGGATTTGTAATAGGAGCAATGCCATAGCTACCTTTTCACCTTGCAGACAATTCTCTTGGACAATGGAAGTGGGGAAAAAAGAGAATTGCTTCCTTCCCTTTAAAATGGCCAGCTTCCAAAAGAAAAAAAGTTAAAATGTAGGGTTGTATATAATTTCCTCTAAAATTAAACTTATTTTAAATGTAGAATACTAAAAACAAATAAATAAAAAGAAAGAAATAGTTGATAAAATATGATTTGTACTTTGTAGATTCCAGTGGTAGTAGGTTTTTGGCGTGGCTATAGCCGCTATACACGAGTCAACCACATTAGGGCCAATTCCTTTTTTCTTTTTACCCCCTTCCACTAACGGAAAGTCAGAAACATAATTCGGTCGATTATCAACATCTACCACGACTTAAAAAAAAAATATCGACTATGAAAAACTGAAGTTGAACGTTTACGTGTTACATTTTTATATTCATATATATTTTGCAACATGATTGTCAAGGAAAATCGAAATTGCAAACACGATATTAGAGATCTATCTGGTTGAAGCCCTTCAAGGGCGATGATTGTTTGAGTATTAGAGCATCTTCAGTGGAGAGGGTCGGTCAAGGTGGTGAACTGTACTAATTTGAATGAGAGAGAGAGTGGAGGAGGAGAGAGGTGATAAATGGTCCAAAAAAGAGAGGAAAAGAGGAAAAAGAGTGACACAATATGGCCAAGGTCTACCTGCGAATTGTACTCTTGACCTTATGGTGAGTTTTGATATATTTTAATAATTTTTAGATTGTCACGTGTGAAACAAGGTGAAGGATGGACATTACCATTAAAGATGTCTTTACTGACTGTCTACAGGCAAGTCATTGATGACTCCCTCAAGTTTTCTTCCGACTCTAAGTAGTAAGCTTAGGTCTTCGAGTAATTTATGCATTTATAGGTGGACGGACTCCCATACATGCAATGTTGAACCCCTGCTCCAATGGCAATTCGACACTTTAATACCATTTACCTTTGACTCCATGCCAAGTGCCAACCGGCAACCCCCAAAACCCCACTTAAATTAAGATTGAACTTTATAACATTTCACGTAATAGTCCTCAAATATTAAAAGTGAGGTTTTGAATCTTTATCTATTCGAATATATGAAAATGAGTCTCCATGTAACGAAGTTCGTTAGTTTAAATACTCAAATTGCAAATGGATTTTAGTTGAATTTGAGATAAAATTTATCTTTCAAAAAGAAAAAAGAAGATGACATATTGTCTATAAGTGTTGTTCATGAGTTCACTAGCATTGCTCTCTCTCTCTCTCTCTCTCTCTCTCTCTCTCTCTCTCTCTCTCTCTCTCTCTCTCTCTCTCTCTCTGATGCAGGTGGACAAAACATGATTTTTTCACATGAATTGGCAATCATTTCCTTCATCGATTACACCGTAACAATCAAGTCAACTCGTTTGCATCAAACTCGATCAAAACTCGGAAAGCCTTATTAACTAGAGTCCGAGTTTGACCCAAATTTTTATTTTTTTTTAAAGATCATTATGATGTTTTATATTTTAATTATCAAGTCGACCTTGAATCGACTCCAAATTGACCATCTGACCATTGATCCGATCCCTCGATTGAGTCAATGGTTGGATCAAGTCTTAAAATATTGGATTATACACCACCATCAATTCACGGAAAAAAATTAAAATTTATGATATTGATCTTCTCCTACGTTTCAATCTCCACACATTTCTATCCCTACGCCATCTGCATCGTCTAGGACTTGTTGCACCAATTATGTATAAGAGTATTTTAGTCCTATTATTTTTTAACGGTCTAGTGGAAAAAGCCGATCGAAAGAACCTAACTATTGCTTCAAAGATACATTATCAATACTACACTTTTAAGACTGCTGCGCCAAGCACGCAAAGGCGTTTATATTAGAGCTCTGTTTAATAAAAGGTTTTTTTAAAAAATATATTCTGTTTTTTTACAAGTAAAATATGTGATTGAAAATTGAAGAGAAAAAATACGCGCGATTAAAAAATGATTTGGAGAATTTTATTATTAAAAACATGTTTTTAAACAACTTTGTCAAATAGAGGTTTAGACCCTATTTGGTCTAGAGTAAAATTAACAATATTTTCCTCAAATTCATTTTCAATCACACATTTTTATGAAATTTGTCATTTTACATATTTTTTAACAACTTTTCAATCAAATATTAAAAAATTTCTTATTTATCCTACACCAAAGAAGTTGTAAATGCATTCTCTCTACCCAAGTGAAAGGGGAGGGTTGATAACACGCTTAACGCAATCGAGTGGAATGTTCGAATCCTGAAAATGAATTTGGTCTTGTGACAAGCGAGAGTTACCACCACACGTGAGAATCTTTAGTACCCTTCATCTTGATCTCTGAAGGCACATCCTATGATTTACCAGGTATATCAATGATTTAGAACATGATCAATTCGGACTCTCAAGGTGTGGGGTGTGGGGACACCCCTAAATGCTTTCTCTCTTATCTTTTGTCCTAAAAAATGGCCCACCACTGCATTGTGGCTCCACTACCACCCCAATTTTCTCCATCTAATTCCACATCATGCTATTCCTACCCAAACACTTCTCTTCAAAAATCACAACGATGTGTCACCCATGCCACGTCATTAAAAATAAGATAGTGTTAGATAAAAAATCAGTTTACTTAACGAAACCCAAATTCAAGTAATAAATGAATGAATATCCATCCCCTCGTATTCACATTTATTTCCAGCGCAGCGTCTCAATGGAGTAATCATTCATTTCCTAAGTTTTCTGCTCATCGCTAACGTGCGCCGATGGAGAACTACTACAATTCTTCGTACCCAGAGTCCGGTGGCTCCTCGCCGCGCTCTCGTGAAATCGAGTTCGAGAATCCGCCGCCGTGGGAGGACTCGCAGAACAATCAGCTTCCCCCAAATTATAAAGTGAAGTTCATGTGCAGCTATGGCGGCCAAATCCACCCTCGACCGAACGACAATCAGTTGTCTTACATAGGGGGAGAGACGAAGATCTTGGCCGTTGATCGGAATATTAAATTCAGTTCTCTCATGTCAAAGCTCATATTGTTGTGTGACAGTGACCATATTTCGTTTAAGTATCAAATACCTGGTGAAGATCTGGATGCTTTGATTTCGGTGACTAATGATGATGATTTGGAGCATATGATGCATGAGTCTGATCGGTTATTCAGGGTTTCTCCAAAGCCATCGAGGCTGAGGATTTTTGTTTTTACTGCCCCTAATCAGTCTTCAAATTCATCGGTTCGGAGTTTCGGGTCTGATGATGTGAAGTCGGAGAAGGAGAGGTTCGTGGAAGCATTGAATTCTGGACCAGTTATGACGGCGCCGCCTCCGGTGGCGGCGACGGCTGTATCGCCACAGCCAACACCGGCTAACAATAATGTTGACTACTTGTTTGGATTGGAGAAAGGGGTTGGGATGGCCCCTCAGCCGCTGCAGAAGGTTGAGGTAACCGATCGTTTTGAAGAAAGGTCGGTGGGTTCGGATCCAATTCAGCAGCACATTCGAGATCTGGAGAGGTTGAGAATTGAGGAGCAGCAAGGAGTGTACAGAAGAAGAAACGATGAGAATTTCGCCGGAGGATTTGCTGGAAGCGATTATTACAAGGTGCCGGAGAAATTGCCTGCAGTTTCCGTTCCTAGTGGTCCTCCTGGGTACTGGCAGGAGAAGCAACTCGCCGGAGGAGCTTTCCCACAGAGCACTCTCAACACAGAACAGCCAGTTTACATGATTCAAGCTCCGGCAGGTGCGTACCACGCGCCGATGATGAGACCTGTGAGTGGACCAGCCGGTCAGGGTTACTACGCAGTTCAAAGGATGCCAACGGAGGTTTACCGGGATCAGCAGTCATACAACGCTATGCCTTCGGCGACAATGGCCCCACAAACTATGCCGCCACAGGTGGCACCTAAAATGGCGGGATATCCCGAAGGTTACGGAATGGTGAGACCTGCAACGGAGGCGGGGTACGGGCAATTCGCGTACGATGCCGGGACGGGGAGGCAGGTGATGTACACTTCGCCGGGAGGAGTAATGGCGATGCCCATGCAACCGGCACAATATCAAGCCATGAGTGCTGTGCCTGTTAGTAGTGAGGTGAGACAAGCTGAAGCAGGGGGTAAGGTGGTTACAAAGGTTACACAACCTTAAAATTATGATATTAATATATTTACATATTTCTGCTTTTTACTTGAAAAAATAATTCAAATGTTTTATTTGGAGTGTTAAGGATTAATGTGGTGAACTGAATTCTGTTTTTTGTTGAACTAGTGAGAATCAAATGAGTTTCCGTTGTTGTATGTTTGGATCATTTTCATATTGCAAAAACTCTGTTTGGGGAAAAAAATCGACATAAATTTTGACCCCACTATAATTTGGGCCTTGCTTGTTGTACCCCGCCGTACCGCGGGAGTACCGCCCCCGGGGCCCCACGCCCCCTCTTGTGAGGGGGCGGTACTCCCGCGGTACGGTGGGGGTACAACAAGTATTTTTCCTATAAGGGGCCCCACGCCCCCTCTTGTGAGGGGGCGGTACTCCCGCGGTACGGTGGGGGTACAACAAGTATTTTTCCTATAATTTACATCCTTTTCATGGCAAGGCATGCTGATCAATGATTGAAGTTACCCGCAATTCATGGTGTCTGCGGTAAGATAGGGGCATTTTGGGTTTTAATAGTAATTAGCAGGCTGCAATTTGAGAAACAGTCCCATCCAAATCTGCTGTCCCAAAATAGTTTATCCTTAATTGTTCATCCAATTAAAATTGTACACGTCATCACTTTTGAATATAATCATCACTTTTGAATGTAACCGTTATGTCAGCAAGCAGATTTTAAATCTACATGAACGATTACATTCAAAAGTGATGATGTGTACAATATTAATTGGATAGACAGCTAATGGGACATCTTTTTGAGACAACATATTTGGACTCTCACTTCTATGATAGTGTCTCATTTTGATAAATCATTTATAAAAAAGATACATCTTTACAAACAATTTTTTAATCATAAACTTTTTACCAGATAACTTTTCTTTTACAAATTCTAAGAATTTAATGGAATTGACACCAAGAAGGGATAGTAGATTCTTGATAAAAAGCTTTTGTTATGGATGGTGACTAAATAGATCACATTTCCCTTGCTCTAAGGTAAGCCCTAAATGTTTGCCTCTGCAATATATTGGGCATCTATTGAAAATGATATTATTTTAAAGGATTTTTAGAAAAAAATTAGAATTTTCTATTATGTTTATTTATATGTTACCTCTAATTTACAAATAGTTCTCAAAATACATAGCTTGGGGCTATACTTTTATTATTACTCTTTCTTAATTCTTAATTTAATCATAATATTTTATCTTATCTTACTATATATATATATATATAAGGTTGAATATGAAATTGATACTATTCATCAAATTTTAATTGCAATTAAATTTGCATTATTCATCTAATCCAATTACAATTAAACACTATTCATCCAATTTATGCGCTATTCCAATTGCAATTAAACACTATTAATCCAATTTATGCACTATTCATCAAATTTTAATTGCAATTAAATTTGCACTATTTATCTAATCCAATTGCAATTAAACACTATTAATCCAATTTAGGTACTATTCATCCCATTAAACACTAGATGAATGTGAAATTGACACTATTCATGCAATCAAATTGCAATTAAATTGACATCTTACTATATGTAAATCTTATCTTATCGTACCTTACTTAAATCTTACTAAATATAAAAGATTGTATGTGCAATTGACACTATTCATCCAATTCAGTTGTAATTAAAAACTATTCATTCAATTTAGGCATTATTCCAATTGCAATTAAACATTAATAATCAAATTTAGGCACTATTCATCTATAAAAGATTGAATGTGCAATTGGTATTATTCATCCAATCCAATTGTAATTAAATTGACATTTATTCATCCAATGCAATTGCAATTAAACGCTATTAATTCAATTTAGGCACTATTTATCCAATTAAACACTATATACGGGCAACAATTGGTTGCACTATTATTCATCCAATTGCAATAAAGTACTATTCGTCCAATTTAGGCACTGTTCCAATTATAATTAAACATTATTAATCCAATTTAGTCACAACTGCAATTATACACTATTCATCCAATTAAACATTATGCGAGTAATAATTTGATGCACTATTCATCCAATTAAACATTATGCGGGCAAATTGCTCGGATTTTCATCAATTCAGATATTATTCATCCAATTAAATACTATGCAAGTAACAATTGGATGCACTATTCATCTAGGTATGTCAACGAATCGAGTCGAACATCAAGGCTCGAGCTTTTTTTTGGCCCGAACCGAGCAGGACCGGCCCTTTTTTTCCACTAGTCAAACGGGGCGAATGAATTGTAATTACTTAAACATATAATATATTTATGTACACAATAAATGTAGTTAAAATATCAAACATATGATCCAATAAAAATTTAAATATAGATTTCGTAAAGTCTATACTAAATTACTAATTGTTTTACATATATTCAATAAAAGGTTATAAGTTACACTATTACAAGTTACAACAATCCGATGACTCTTTTTTAGCTCGCTTGATTTCAACAACTTCTTCCTCTTAGATATCATCCAAGTCAATGAGAGCATTTTTGGATGCATCGATATGAGAGGGAGTGCTGGAGCTACCCCTGAATTGGTTAACTTCATCGCTGTTAAAATCCATATGTAGTGTATACTGTAGTTTCAAATTTGAAAGTTGAAACCGAGATAATATTATCACAAGAATATAGAGAATTGAATAGAAATTATAGCAAACAAATGAATATTATGATGATAAAGAAATTGTAACTTGTAAGTGAATTAACTTGTGAATTTACAAACAAAATAAACCTATTTATAGACAAAAAAGTGGGAAAACCGAAAATATCAAATATCAAATTCAAATTTCGAAAAAAAAAAATCTGTATTGTACAATATACAGATCAAAATCGTTGCAGGCAGCTAGGCTACCTGCAACATGTGGCAGCTGGCAGCTGCTGCCTGTAATTTGCAGGCAGACATGGGCCAATAATTGGACACTACGCGGGCAACAATTGGATTTAATTCTCTATTTAGTCAAGTCCGAAGATTACCTCGGGCATATTTATGGAGACCTTCTCATGTTCCTATTTTTATCATTTTGTGTTACTTTTTTCGTTAAGTTAATTATGAGGGTCCAAATAAAGTCGTAATACGTATCTTAATATTGATGTGAAGCTTTCGCACAATACTTTGTTACATTATTTTCGAATTACTAAACTATAACAAAAATTTTAGTCATTTAAAATGATCCATTAGCAGTGTATTTCATCTTTCATTAATTTTTTCTTTCGTTTTCCTTTTTGGTTTATCCAAAATTATATGTTACTTTTCTTATTGAGATTATATTAATGTCTTATTTTTTTTGATATACCCTTATTTAATATGCATTGTTATCAATACATATGAACTATTTATTATTTAATGTAGGTGTATATTGGGTAAAATGTAAGCAAATTTATAGTTCCAACATATAATAATTATGTTTTCTTAATCCGTGTAAAAATAGAAATAAGTCTATCTTTATCGAGTATGAGGAGTATCAAACAAGAAATTATTATTCGAAACTTTTCTAATAGTAAAATACTAACAATATGCGTGCATGCACCAAAACTAGTAAATATAAAAGATTGAATATGAAATTGACATTACTCATCAAATTTTAATTGCAATAAAATTGATACTATTCATCTAATCCAATTGCAATTAAACATTATTCATCCAATTTAGGCACTATTCCAATTGTAATAAATACTATTAATCCAATTTAGACACTATTCATCAAATTAAACATTATATGAATGTGAAATTTGACACTATTCATGCAATCCAATTAAAATTAAATTGGCACTATTCATCCAATTTAGGTACTATTCGAATTGTAATTAAACAATATTCATCAAATTTAGGCACAATTGCAATTAAACACTATTAATCTAACTCTTTCACTGTTCATTCAATTAAACACTATACGAGCAATAATTGGATTCATTATTTATCCAATTAAACACTATGCATGCAAATTACCGGGATTTCTCATCAATTTAGGCATTATTCATCCAATTAAACAATATGCGGACAATAATTGGATGCGCTATTCATCAAATTAAACATTATGCGGGAAAATTACCCGAATTTCTCAGAAAATTAGGCATTATTCATCCAATTAAATTTAGGCACTATTCATCCAATTAAACATTATGCATGCAACAATTGAATTTAATGTACTATTCGGTCACCTGTCCAAATATTACTTTGGACATCTTTATGAAGACCTTCTCATGTACCTATTTTTATCGTTT
Organism: Ligustrum vulgare; assembly: GCA_963555705.1. Classification (NCBI taxonomy): domain Eukaryota; kingdom Viridiplantae; phylum Streptophyta; class Magnoliopsida; order Lamiales; family Oleaceae; genus Ligustrum; species Ligustrum vulgare. The sequence goes on from OY743174.1 coordinate 51,927,065, forward strand.
TGTGTTACCTTTTTTTTTTTTTTTGTTAAGTTAATTATGAGAGTTCAAATAAAGTCGTAATAGCAATATCTTAATATTGATGTGAAGCTTTCCCACAATACTTTGTTACATTATTTTCGAATTACTAAACTGTAGCAAAAATTTTAGTTATTTAAAATGATCCATTAGCAATATATTTCATCTTTCATTAATTTTTTCTTTCATTTCCCTTTTTGGTTTCTCCCAAAGTATTGGTTACTTTCCTTATTGAGATTATATTAATATCTTAATTTTTTAGGATAATTATATTGACACCACTAATTTTTTTAATCACACCACATTATATTGACACCACTAATTAAAATATAAATTTTATAAGTACACCTTATTCTTTTTACAAATATAACCTTTGGTAAATAAAATAAAAATATAATATGGTAATTAACAACATACACCACCAATCCTTTTTAGGTTAACAATTAAAAAAATAAAATAATTCTGAAAACATGAAAATTAGCTAGAAAAACTAAGAAATACGACCAAAACATAAGATCTGGTGAATATCAAGATATGACACCCAAAAAACATAAGATCTAATCTTCTTTTATGATTTTCTTCTTGCAGATTTAACAAAAATACACAAGCACAAATTTATGTACACTCTAGATAATATTTAGAGTTGCTGTAAAATTTAATTTAGGATTTTTTAATCAGATTTGTGGTATCTTTATATATACAAAATCTCTATCTATTACAAAGAAGATAACATTTACCCGTGCAAAAGGTAATAAAATCTCCAGAAACCAAATCTCTATCTAACCATAAATATGGATTTACATATGCTGATAATTGTGTATTATTGTTAATAAGAATAATAAATTCTATATAAAAAAAGGAATAATAAATATATAAGATAATTTGTTTTTTGGAAAAATATGTGAAAATTTTTGCAGACCTTCACGTGTAGAGATGAATATGGAAGATGATTGTGGTGTACCATAACCATCCTTTTGGGTAGAGAGATGAAGAGGGAAGAAGAAGATTGTGGTGTACTAATTTTATTTTCATTTTATTTGTTATTTTTGCAAAAGGAATGTAGTGTAATTATAAAATTCCCTTTTTAATAAAATTGGAGGGTTATTTTATAGGAGGATTATTTAAGTCAATTTATTTGTGACCAATTTAGTAAATATGAAAAATGTGATGTGATTAACAAAAGTTGTGGTGTCAATATAATTACCCAATTTTTAATATACCACTATTTAATACTCCATTCATCCCAATTATATAGGTTGACTTTCCTTTTTCGTTTGTCCCAATTATATATACTTGTTTATTTATCGAGAAGTATTTATTTTGTTTGTTTTCCAATGTACCCTTATTTATTACTTTCAATATAATAATTTTGATATTAAATAAGGATAAATTGAAAATTTTATTTACAAAAATTACTTTTCCAATGACATTAGATATGTTTTTTTAATCTGTGTGAAAAATCAAATAAATCTATATAATTGGAACAAAGAGAGTATACATTATTATCAACACATATGAACTACTTATTATTTAATGTAGGGGTATATTAGGTAAAATGTAAGCAAATTTATAGTTCCAACATATAATAATTATGTTTTCTTAATCCGTGTAAAAATGAAAATGAGTCTATCTTCATGGGATAGAGAGAGTATCAAATAAGAAATAATTATTCGAAACTTCTTTAATAAGAAAATATTGACAATATGCGCACCAAAATTAGTTTAAAGGAAAAAAAAAATGAAATATTTATTTGGAATCTGTATTGTCCTTCGATGTAGTGAGAGGTTGAGGAGTACAAATGCATTAGGTACTACGTTGTAGTCATGGAAAGACTTGTGACAAAAATTCATATTATTGATCATTAAAATAAGCGGAGATAAGCATGTAACAACCACAATAGCAGCAATTTCCACAAATTTGTCGCATCAATGGACCCCCGCCATTGCAAATCATTTCTTAATTTCTTCCTTTTCTCAAATCAAATTAATAGTCATCATTGTTTTATTATGACAAATTTAAGCAATTTGTTTGTTGTTTAGTGTTTACATTAGTCTAATACGTAGCCATCAAACTTTATCAGGTCGAGCATGTTTAAGAAAATGTAAAATTACTTTTGAGTAATTTTTATCCCAAAATAAGTTTAGATAATTTACAGTTTTTAAATTTTTGTATTTAATTAAGCTTTAAAATAGATTTCATATTATTGTCAAAATTATTATTTTATCTTTGACTGATTAAAAAATATTTATTTTAAAACTTGTTAAGAGTGAAAATTTTAAGCTTAGCCAAACATGCAACATCTTGGCTCATTGGAGAATTTTTTAATATTAGTTCCCACCAGGAAAACTTGTTAGATGTTTAGTGTTTATTCCATATTGTCACTTTCATTATTTTGATAAAAATATGATTTTAAAAATGTCTTACATGGAAATTGAACTTGAAGCACAATTTATCATAACCTAGCTATCTTACAATAATTTTGGCACTCGAAGTGAGACAACACGGCTCGAAATCATCTTAATAAGCTCGAAACGTGACATGCGTTGACGATGAAGGTCAGCTATGTGTCGGTCTCACCAACAAGGCTAACTTTAACCTTCTTTGACTATAATAATTTTGATATATTGATTCCTCCCATTATTTTATTATTTGTTCTCTTTCTTTCATCAAAGACTCTAAACTATAATACTTAATATTGTGCGACCAACCAAGTCGACGATGGATGCCACATAGGCATCGATCTTACCAGCAAGGATAGCTTCAACCATGTTTGACTATAATAATTTTGATAAAAAATTGACATAGTTTTCCTTTATAAATTGAACAAAAGCAAGCTGAAAAGCATTTGTTTTTTTTTTTTTTTTTGAACATGTACGTATGATATAAAATAAGGACCACATTAACATAACCAAATCATTGATACATTAATTTTAATCAAATAAATCATACGTTTTAGTTATGTTAGTGGCATGGCTGCATGTCAACAGGCAATGATCAAATAACTGCTACCCACAAAAAAATTGTGGGGAAATATACGAGCAATGTCGCTCAAATAACTGCTACCTACAAGAACAAAAAAATAGTGGGAAAATATATGAACTTATAAATCAGTGAGTAGAGAGTAGAGAGTTCGAAAATAAGTATAGTTTTTTTCATTTATAAATATTTACTGAAAATATTTTACTATAACTTTAAGAAATTTGAAAATCTGATAAAGATTGAAACAGTTGAAATTATAAAATCATTTATTCTTTATTCTTTATTCTAATAAACAAATTTAAAGTATAAGAAATATAGAAATTATGATATCCATGAAACTTTATTAATTGAACTGTGGTTTCACCATACTATTATGCCCTTGTTGCCCATTATTTATAAAAATGAATTTTGTAATTCTGATTTTTTGAAGAATGTGTAGTTAAAAAGTGAAAAAAAAAAAAAAAATTGAATTTATGTGTAAATTATTTTATTGATAAAATGTATGGATGAAAATGAGTTTTGAAAAAATTAAGTGTGTAAATAATGAGACTCAAACATGGGCTATAAGTGAAATCTTTGTAAACTGAATAAACTAAAGAGAGCTCGACTAATTGAGATGTACATTCACGCATGGACATATGGTTATGTAATAAGGTAAAGTCTAAGGTGATTATCAAATGTAAATTTATGCTTTAAAGCCACTGTGGAATAGAGTGGTGGTCCACTTAATCCACATGGCACCCTATGATTGGGACTTCACTTACCCATGGGATTTGAATTTTGAATAAGAGGGGGAAACCTTTCTTTTTTAAAGAGACTTGGCACATTCTTGGGTGGAGAGGTAGAAGTGGGAGAGGTCCAATATCTCCGGCGAAATCTTGCTACCTCCGGTGAACCTAGATCCGGTTGCCATTTCTCGAGGACGACGGTGCCATGTTCCGGTGTGTTTAAGTGGTCATAAACTGAGCTCAAACAAGGAACAAGAACAAGGCTGCTGGGATCGTTCTTGCTGGACATTCTTCTTGTGCTGGGTCTTCTTCTTCAATCTGTGAAAAGGAGCTTGGGAGCTCAACAAATGGTATCAGAGCCATAGTTGATGGCTGAAAAACAGAAGTTGTAGAAGGACCGAAGAAGAAAGGAAGAGAAATCACTGACCCGTTTCAAAAACCCGACCTCCGGCCAACCAATCGGAGCAAGACCAAGACCAACACCAAAAGAACCGCCTCATCGTGGAGAACACTCGACCAGAAGGTGGAGCAATTCCGGTGGCTGAGACGGCGGCAAACGGCGAAAGAAGGTTGTGAAAACCGGACTGAAAAACGAGGATTCCGGACGATCCAGAGCTCCGATCGACGATCGGCCACCGCCATTAGAACGGGCTCTTTGAGGAGAAGACTCGCCTGAAATTTGGTGGCAATCCGACGGTTGAAACAGAAGTTATTTGCCGGAGAAGAAAATGTTGGTAAACTGAAAAACAGCGATTCCGGCCGGTAGGGAGCTCCAATCGCGAAACGGTCACCACCGTTGGATTCGTGACGACGAGGAGCATCTTTCTGTGTTTTTTGAGAATTTTCCGGCAGGGGCGGTAGAACTCCGGCGGCGGTCCGGCGAGGCATTTTTCGACATAATCTTCAGCTCGACCTGCTCGTTCCATTTCCGAAGTCCATTTTGCAAAATCAACTCTTGATTATACGGACATTGAAAAGTCCGCTCGGTTTGCATTGGCTATCCCTTATTTTCATTACGTATTTCATATTCTAGAGGCTATTGTGAGGTGGCTACATAGTGTTGGGGGTTACCTTGCCGGTAACCATTGCTTGTTGGTAGAACTCACATAGGATTGAAATTTGACTACGTGCTTAATTTCTTGAAATTGTCGTGTATTACTTGTTATTATATTATTTGTGTGATCATCTTGAAGAGTAATTTTGGTGAAATTGGTTTGATCTTGCATTTGAGCGTGGGTAATTGCTTTGTGTTAACTTGTTTGAATTTTCATTATTTGCATTATGGGTTCTCGTGTTGAATTGTCACAATTTAACGGTAAGGGAGATTATTCCATTTGGAAGCAAAAAATGAAGGCTATTTTAATTCAACAAAGAGTTTCTAAAGCACTTGAGGACCCTAGTACTTATTCAAAAGCATTGTTAGATAAACCTGATGAAATTGCTGAGATGAATGAAATTGCACATAGTTGTATAATATTGCATTTATCTGATGATATAGTGGGACAAGTTGAAAAGCATACGACTGCTAAAGATTTGTGGGAAGCACTTGACAAACTTTTTTTGACAAAATCTTTAACGAAGAAGATTCACTTAATTCAAAAACTTTTCAACTATAAATTGGATCAAGGAAAGGATCTTGAATCTAATTTGAGTGAGTTTAACAGTCTTGTCAAGTGTTTGACCCACAATGGAAAGAAATTTGATGATGAATATCTCGCTGCTATTATGCTAAATGCCATGCCTGAATCTTATAGAGATGTTAGGAATGCTATTACATATGCTAGGGACACTGTGACCTTAGATATTGTAGTTGAGGCTTTAAGGGCTAGGGAGCTCGAGATGAAGAGGGAGTCAAGGGGTAGCAGCTCGAGGGAAGAGAGTTTGTTTAGTGGTTTTAGAGGGAGAAATGAGTCGAGAGAGTCGAGAGAAAACCACTTCCAAACGAAGAAGGGTAGAGGAAAATCGAAGGGTAGGTCCAAGTCTCGGGATAAGAGTGTTAAGAAATGCTACTATTGTGGTAAAATTGGACATTTCAAAAGAGACTGTGATGACTTTAAGAAGAAACATAGACCTCAGCAGAGTGATGATCAGAACCTAGTTGCTGTAGGTGATGCTTTTGATAGTCTTCATATGATGACTGTGACATTTGATGATGATAATGTCGACAATACCCTTTATAGACCACAAGCGATGAATGTGTCTGAAATTGATTTTGACAGTGAGTGGGTTTTAGACTCGGGTGCCACTGTCCATATGAGTCCTGTTAAATCTTGGTTTTATAACTATAGAGAAGTTAAGCCTAGGAAAGTGTACTTGGGGGACAACTATACACAGACTGTGGAAGGAGTTGGTGATATTGCTATTAGGATGCATGATGGCATGATCAGATCTCTTCTGAATGTCAGGTATGTCCCGGGCCTTGCGAGGAACCTCATTTCCTTGGGCATTTTGGAAGATGAGGGTTATGAGTACAGATCTCATTTCGGTACTATGAAAGTGAGTAAAGGCTCTCTAGTTGTTATGAAAGGTCCCAAGAGGAATGGATTGTATATCCTTGAAGGTAAAGCGTTAAAGGCCTACGAGTCTGCATTATCTACAACTTATGAAGATAGATTAGATCTTTGGCATAAAAGGATGGGACACATAGGAAACAAGGGGTTGAAGTGTCTTAGTGATCAGAGTTTACTAGGAAAGGATAGTGTTATACCTTTAAGCTTTTGTGAGACGTGTGTTCTAGGAAAGTCACACAGGGTTAGCTTTGGGATAGGTGAACACAACACTAACAGACCCTTAGAATACATTCATGCTGATTTGTGGGGACCAGAAAAACATCCTACAAATGGAGGTAGTAGATTTTTCCTATCTATTGTTGATGACTACTCGAGGAAAGTTTGGGTGTATCCCCTTAAATCCAAATCTGACACTTTTGGTAAGTTCAAGTCCTGGATTGCCTTGGTTGAGAAACAAATGGGGAAAAGTGTAAGAACTCTTAGGACGGACAATGGTCTAGAGTTTTGCAACTTTGAGTTCGATACCTTCTGCAAGGATAGAGGTATCAGAAGGCATAGGACTGTAAGATCTACCCCCCAGCAGAATGGGGTAGCTGAGAGGATGAATCGGACTTTAATGAATAAAGTTAGATGCATGCTGATTAGTTCGGGGTTAGCTAAAGGCTTTTGGGGTGAAGCTGTTTGTACCGCTGCCTATTTGATAAATAGGTCACCTTCTAGTACTGTTGACTTTAAGACTCCTCAAGAATTGTGGACTGGGAAACCTCCAGATTTGTCACACCTTAGAGTATTTGGTTGTGCGGCCTATGCACATCAGGTTGAGGGTAAGTTAGACCCTAGGGCTACTAAGTGTGTCATGTTAGGTTATCCCGAGGGAGTGAAATGTTACAGGTTATGGGTTTTAGATGGTAAGGGCATGAAAGTTATCAACAGTCGAGATGTGAAGTTCAATGAACTCGATATGCCTTGTCTTAAGACCATAAATAGACAAACTGAGAAGGGGGAATCTTGTACTGAGAAGAAGATTGACTTTGAGGTGAAGAGATTAGGTGAAGATAATCCAGAGGGTAGTGAAACCCAACCTCAAGTAGAAGCGGAACAAGAAGTCATGGTAGAGCAACCTGAACTTGAAATTCCTGAAATTCCTGAAACGGAAGTCCCTGATCAAGAAACATCTGCAGGTACTAATTTGGAAAACTACCAATTAGTGAGAGATAGGGAGAGGAGACAAGTTAGACCAAATATGAAGTACGTCTCTTCTAATTTGATTGACTATGTCTTAGTTTCAGGTGAAGCCTTAGATTCAGTTGAACCTGCTTCATTTGAGGAAGCGATCAATTGTGAAAAGTCTAAAAATTGGAAAAAGGCTATGAAGGAGGAAATCCAGTCTTTGAAACAAAATGAGACTTGGAAGTTAGTTGAAAAACCAAGGAATCAGAAGGTAGTCCATTGTAAATGGATCTACAAGTTGAAAGAAGGAGTAGAAGCTAATGACCCTTTAAGATATAAAGCTAGATTGGTAGCTAAAGGATTTACTCAAAGAGAAGGGATAGACTATAATGAGGTGTTTTCACCTGTTATTAAGTATAAAACTATCAGGTTAGTCTTAGCCTTAGTTGTCCAATATGATTGGGAATTAAAGCAACTAGATGTTAAGACCGCTTTTCTTCATGGGAAATTGGATGAGGTGATTTACATGGCTCAACCTCAAGGGTTTGAGGTGAAGGGTAAGTCGGAACTTGTGTGCTTGCTTAGAAAGTCCTTGTATGGCCTTAAGCAGAGTCCTAGGCAATGGTATAAGAAATTTGATGCTTATATGTTTAAAATTGGTTTTAAAAGGAGTGAATATGATGCATGTTTGTATTATAATAACTGTAAGATAGGCTGTGAAGTTTATTTGTTGTTATATGTGGATGACATGTTGCTTGCTAGTTCTAGTAAAGCTGAAATTGTTAAAATGAAAAACCTTTTAAAATCGGAATTTGACATGAAAGACTTGGGAGAGGCAAGAAAGATTCTTGGCATGGTTATTAAAAGGAATAGGGCTGATAATAGACTGACTATTAATCAAGAGTCTTATTTAGACAAGGTGATAACCAAATTTGGCATGAAACTTGCTAAGTCTGTCAATATACCATTAGCTGCACACATAAATTTATCATCTGCACAATGTCCTAAAAATGAAGATGAAAAGCAAGAAATGAGTAATGTTCCCTATGCTAATGCCATTGGTTCTGTGATGTATTCTATGATTACCACCAGACCGGACCTTGCATATGCAGTTAGTTTATTGAGTAGGTTTATGTCTAACCCAGGTAAACCTCATTGGGCTGCATTAAAATGGCTATTAAGATATCTAGCGGGAACTCTTAAAAGGGGGTTAGTGTTTGAAAGGAGAAGTGATAAGCTTGAGCTTAAGGGATATGTAGATTCTGACTTTGCAGGTGATAAAGATCAGAGGAAATCTACCACTTCTTATTTTTTCTGTTTGGGTGATAATTGTATCACATGGAAATCACAATTGCAATCTATTGTTACACTCTCCAGCACTGAAGCTGAATATGTTACACTCACTGAAGTGGTAAAAGAATGCATGTTGTTAAAAGGACTATTGTGTGAATTGAACTTCTTAAATGAAACTGCTATGATATTTACTGATAGTCAAAGTGCTTTAATGTTATGTAAAAATCCTGTTTATCATGAAAGGTCTAAGCACATTGAGGTAAAGTATCATTTCATTAGGGAGAAGTTAGCTTCAGGTGAGTTTAAATTGCTTAAAATTGCAACTGATGATAATCCTGCAGATGTTGGGACAAAGGTACTTGCGGCAGGTAAATTCAACAAGTGTTTATCAATTCTTGCTATTGATAATGGTTAGTTGTTTTGCAGGTACTTGGCTGGAGTGAGCGATGATGATTTATTAGACCACACACACATGGATAGTACTTGTAACCGGAGAAATTGGTAATGGATTAAGGTGGCCCAAGGTGAAGATTTGTGGAATAGAGTGGTGGTCCACTTAATCCACATGGCACCCTATGATTGGGACTTCACTTACCCATGGGATTTGAATTTTGAATAAGAGGGGGAAACCTTTCTTTTTTAAAGAGACTTGGCACATTCTTGGGTGGAGAGGTAGAAGTGGGAGAGGTCCAATATCTCCGGCGAAATCTTGCTACCTCCGGCGAACCTAGATCCGGTTGCCATTTCTCGAGGACGACGGTGCCATGTTCCGGTGTGTTTAAGTGGTCATAAACTGAGCTCAAACAAGGAACAAGAACAAGGCTGCTGGGATCGTTCTTGCTGGACATTCTTCTTGTGCTGGGTCTTCTTCTTCAATCTGTGAAAAGGAGCTTGGGAGCTCAACAGCCACAAATGTTGTTAAAGAGAGCTCGACCAAGGAATCGATGCGTTATAGAAAATAATGAATTATGGTTATGTAATGATCAAATGTGTGCTGTTTGTGTTCATGTGTTCCAATCCTAGTCGAGTGAATTTCGGGAATGAAATTCTTTAATGATGTTGTTGCACTCCACTCATTATAGTCAAAGTCGAGAAAATATTTTAAATAATTTCATGAGGACTTGTGTAGGCAAATGGTAATTGTTTGGGAAATTTGCTCATTATAGAGGAACTAAATTTTAATATCTTAAATTTCGAGGCTACTTGTAGTTTTTAATTTGATTATTTATATCGTATTTCGGGTGCTAGCAAGGAGGTTAAAAAGTCCATCGATCATTCTAGTTGTAGCTCGTACTTTGTGAATGGAGAAAAACTGATAAAAAATAAACACTTATTTAATTTATGTCATTTAATAAATTTTATATGAGACGATTATTTATAAATGTACTTATAATAAATCATATAAGTTGTTAAGTTATTAGAGCATCCACATTGGATGTTTTAAATTTAGCTAACCACATAGACAAAAAATAGATGTTAAATGATACGTGTACATATTAAAGTTAACATATTCATTATTGTTATAATGAATGTGTTAATTTTTAGTTAAATCAAAAAATATGATGAATATTTATTTTTAAAACAGCAAAATTTATATATTAATATGGTATTCATCTTGAAAATCTCATTAAATCATATAATATAAAATCAATAATTTTTTTTTTTTTTTTTTTTTTTTTTATCGACGTTAAGAAATTTAAGAAGAAAGAAGGGAAAAAAAAAGGAACAAATAGTGGGTGGGGGTGGAGGGTTTGGAATGGACGGTCATTGGACAATATCAACTTAAAATTATCATGTCATCAGTTAAAATATAACTAAATTTAACAAAAAAAGTTAACTTGTGGATAAAACGATTCTCTTAACTTGTATTTTAACATATCCAATGTAAACATTAATTCAACTCCCTACCAACTTATATTACTAACATCAATTTTAATTTTTAACACATTCAATACAGATGCTCTTATTCACAAAGTATAAGCTACAATTAGGATGGTCGATAGAGTTTTCCAACCTCCTCGTCATCAACTAAAATACAATATAAATAACCAAATTTATTATTTTCAAATTACATTAGAAAAGCATGATTTTTAGAATAAAATAATTTTTTTATTGATAATCAATTCTTTTTAAAGTTCTATTTAATTTAGTTAAATCATTTCATTGACATAGTGTATCAATATTACATATCTCATTATATTTAAAATTTATTTTAAAACCATCTAAAGTACTCATGTAATTTTACCCTTGTACAATGATGTGAATGCGTTTTCACAGTGTAAAACCTGATATGATTATTTTATTCGCTCTCCACCATTCTGAATGTAGTTTCATAATGTATGACCAGAATATAGCCTTATAGCAGCCTTACGCACGTATGACTAGAATTCCCACCATTTCTCTTATCAAATAGTAATCGAGTTAAGAAGCATTGGAGTCTATTGATTTCCACCTTTAGTTGTATCACTCATTTTGTCCATTTGTATAATCTACATTTCTTTAAGGCATGTGCATATTAGGTTGGACAAGCTATTTTGAGTTGTGTATATTAATATTGGGCTCGTTGCATATTTTGTATATTTAGTACATTTTGGGCCTTTTACTTGTAAATGATAGTAAATATCGATTGCATCTTTATTTTGATTAGTTGGTTATTAGAGAACGTAGGGAAAGTTCCGAATTCAGGTTATGGAAGGACGGTGACATGGAGACCAGAGCATCATGACTCAAGAACCGAAGGTATATTAAACCTTGGACTCGTTAAGATGCGAAGACAAGAACCCACATGGATTGAACGCCACAAAGGTTGTCCACGCCTTTGATAAGTTCGAGTTTGGTGAACGCCACAAAGATATGATAATTTTTGATAAGTTCGAAAGTTCAATCAAGAATAATATTTGGGAGAGAAAAACTCAACACATTTTTTATTCATCAAAAGTCTAACCTATTACAATGAATAAAATGACATATATATAAGAAAAACGACCCAAAACTAGGTTTGGCCGCAAAAGGGCTCAAAACCCTAATACTAATTTAAAAAAAGGAAAAAATAACATAAAAAGTGGAAACCCTAATTTTTTAAACCGTGCGATCGCGCGGGCGAATCATCGCGCGACCGCGCTGTGATTTTATTTACGGCCATGAAATTCAACTAACGGCCGTAAGTGACTTGCGGGTTCAAAAATGTGTTGCTTGAGTTACGGCCGTGAATGCACTGGTTACAGTCGTAAATGACCTTCTGCTTCCCTTTAGCTTGGTTTTTGACCGCAAATGGCTTTGAACCTTTTTCAATAATTCCATGTTCGATCTTTTAAGCTCTTCAAACATGCTTATAACTTTGTTTTGCTTGAATTATTGATCTTTCTGTCAAGCCTGCCATGATTCATATTACGTCTCGAGTCTACTAAATTGATTTTGGATGGGTCATGGCACAAAGGAAGAATATCAAGCATCTGTTTGCTAAACACAATAAATCGATTTATAAACCAATTTATAAATTACAAAATTTTTCAACTCAATTTTTAATTACACAATTTTTTTTCCTCCAAATTTCAATTACTACTTTTTACCTCAAAATTATAAATAAATTAGTTTAGAGCATCTTCAATGCACTCCATTAATTAGGGCTGACGTGACAATGAAATAGATGGAAGTCAAGAGAACGTGGATAAATTGATGGAGTCAACTAAAATTTGTTCTCCAATTGTGAGATAGACTTTTCAAAAATATTAATTACGTGACAATTTTCTCAATTTTAAATTAATAAGTGATTTAAATAGTTGTCTAAACTAATTTGTTATACCAACATCTCCTCATCTAGTTGGAAAGTTGTAGGTGAACGTTTATTTTATATTTTATTTTTTTAGAATTCGTAGGTGAGCTTTTACAGGCATACATTTCATCCTTTTTTTAATGGGTATAAATAGAGGACCAGATGAATGAATGTAGTTCTAATTTTTTGTATGTGCATAGACTTAAATTTGTTTAATTGTTAGTTCTAAGATGTGATCAAATGTACGTTAAATAAATTAGTTTATTGAATTCTTGGAGAACTGAATTAACTGTACAGAACCTCCCACCCTTTATTTAATATTAAAATAATTATTAAATAAAAATAAATGCAGGCTCATCAGGTTTGACGGAACGTCAATTTGTAGACGGAGCACTTGACATTGTAATTGACTGAGTACATTGGAGAGACATTTTTAATTAATTCAGTTTATTTACAATTAATTCATTTTTAATTGACTTCTTTTTTTTCAATTGATTGAGTGCATTGAAGTTGCTCTTTTAAACCAAAAAATGTTATCTAGTCATGTTTTGCACAGTAATGGATTAGGTAAGAAATGATCTCTCATTGCCGATATACAATGCCGATTTACTGGGTTTTGTAGTAAAAAGTTTCAATCTTGGATTAATTACTTATTTGGTGTACGTTCAATTATGAATGAGAATCCAAAAGTTGCTTATCCATAATCGATGGTACTGCACATCTTTTCTCTATGTTCACTTTAGTTTTTAATGAAAAAGACAAACAGGTTTGATGAAGGACCACCTCTGATCATCCTATGGTAATGGCACCCCAAATATATGATGTTCCCCCACCAAGAAGACACCCAGATTCTTCGAGACTTGGTAAGTTTTTATTAAATAATATACTGATATTATTTTCAGATTTTTTTAAATAATCTGATTATTTCAAAATATAAATGTATTAAATGTGTGACAGTGACTTATTTTGGATTTACAAGCAATTAAATTAGTTAACCTTCCATTCAACCAACCACTTAAAAGAACAGACAGATGATGAAATTTTCACGGGTTTTGCCTAGTCATCAAAGTAAGTTTCATTAGCGGTTACTATCCTCTAACCTTACGTACGTATCATTAGAGCTCTAATGAAGAACCTTACTCGGCTATATATGTAGCGAATGAGTTAAACCCTTCAAATGCCATGTACTATTTCAAAGCAGTGGCGAGTCCAGTCAAGAATTCCAGCTAGAGCGATCGGTCGTGTATCGTGGACAGTTGACAAACGACCACTAACTGTCGAAATACCTTATTATTGAAGCCCTGTTGACTGGTAATTGATAAAGATTCAAAGCTCAATACGTCGACTATTTCAATTCTAAACTCTAAAAGGACTATTTCAATTCTAAACTCTAAAAGGAAGAAGAAAATCAAAATTAAAACATATAAATCATCTATCAAGCTATAAATTTGAACTAATTAAGTCCCAAATCAATCCATTAACAAATGAAAATCATCTAGCAAAACATCTATCAAACTATAAATTTGGACCAATTTAATAAGTCAAAGTCCAACCTTTAAAAAAGGGGCGTTTGCACAAATACCTAACTTTTAGTATCATAATTGAAACTTACTTCATATTAAACAATAACTGAAGAATACTTCAACTTTTTATTTTTTATTTTTTGAAAAATACAGTTTTTTATAAGTTTCATGTTGCGATACTTTTAAAGTATCACTTGTGATACTTTTAATTTTTAGTATCATAATATGAAACTTTTTCAAATTTTTATGATACTTAAGATAAAATTTTGGTATCACGTCATGATATGTTACATAATTTTTATGATACTTTGTCTCAATCATAACATCCAACACTTTTCATTCACTTTCTGGTCATCATCTTCATCAAAAGTCACGACCCACTTCTTAACCTCAACGGCTGATTTCTTCATCCACCCATCTCGACGATCTCGTTATTACAGAAAACCCACCCATTCAAAGCCTCTCAATTCCAACTCCTAAAGAAAAAAATCGGAATCTTCAACATCCACCAGTACGCGTCGCCATCTTTAACAGACAGTCCAAGGTTGAAGTCTCCGATGATAAGTAGAAAGGGGTGACGACGTAGCAAAATAGAAGACGGTTGGTGCTACAATAAAATTCAGATTGGTTTCTGAAATTAAAACCTCCGACTAGTGGCTATGGAGAAGTCCGATGTTTTTGAAGCTGGAGGATCAGAGGTTTTTGAATGAGATGGACAATAAAATTTAGGCACATATTTGTAAAAAATTGCACCTTTCGATGGGGAAGGGGATGGTGGTGTCGTGGTGGTGGTGGCGTGGTGCTGTGGTGGTTCGCCAGGTTCTGTGAAGGAAGAAGATGGAAGAAGAAGAAGAGCAGCAGCGGTGCAATTAGGCGTGTCAAAACGGCTCGTCGACTCAGGTAGCTCGGGTTCGGCTTGTTAAAAGTTCGGGCTAAGCTCGGCTCGTAGGACCGAGCCGAAGCTCGGGCCGAGCCCAAAATTGCTCACTGGGCTCGAGTCGGGGCCGGCCCGTGGCCCGCCGAGCCACACAGGCCGGCCTGAGTACACGGGCCAGAATGGCTCGTTGCAGGCAGCTAAAGACAGCTGCCTGCAACACTGGTTTCAGCCCCAGCGCGTAGTATCCCTGCGTACTAGACTACTAGTTGATCTGATTTTTGATCTGTATTTGAATTACGCGGATTTTTTTTTTTTTTGAAAATTTGAATTTTGAATTTTTTTTTTTGTTTTCCCACGTTTTTTTTTCTATAAATAAGTCGTATTTTGTTTGTTAATTTACAATTCACTTACAAATTTTTTCATTTTGTCATAATATTCATTTGTTTGCTATAATTTCTATTCAATTCTCTATTTCTCTATATTCTTTAATTCTTGTGATAATATTTCTCTCGGTTTCATGTTTCAACTTTCAATTTTTAAACTACATTCTAATTTCTACACTACAATACGTTTGGAGTTTAACAGCGATGAAGTTAATCAATTCAGGGGTAGTTCTAGTACTCCCTCTCATATCGATGCCTCCAAAAATGCTCTCATTGACTTGGATGATATCCAAGAGGAGGAAGTTGTTGAAATCCAACGAGTTAAAAAAGAGTCGTCGGATTGCTGGCAACATATGACAAGAAAAAAAGTTGGTGTTGAAAATGGAGTTGATATATGGAAAGCGTGCTGCAATTACTGTGGTAAGGAAATGAGCTGGAACCCCGGGTCAAGCACGTCACATTTGAATCGGCAGATAGCAAGGACGTGCAAAGCTAAACCGGTTGGTGACCTAACACAGTCCCAGCTTGTTTTTGATGGTTCTGGACTTTCTGGTACTACTCTTTCAACTTTTGTGTATTCGCAAGAAAGATTTCGCGAAGGTATGGCTGCATGTGTGGCGGCCGATGAGATGCCCATTTCCTTAATTGACTCTGTTCACTTCACCCGACTTGTGCAGAATTATCTTCAACCCACGTATACTCCTTACTGTAGAAATACACTTCGTGCAGACACCGTAACATTATATAACAAAAGGAAAGAAACTACCATTAAAGCCTTAAAAACATATGATACTGTTATTTCATTTACATCTGATTTATGGATTGGTGGTAACAAAAAAGGTTATATTGCTGCCACAGCTCATTACATTGATAATATTTGGATTTTATACAAAAAAAATTATTGCATTTAGATTAGTAGAATATCCTCATAATGCCGCTAACATATATTTAGTTTTAAAAGGAATTATACAAGAATTCAGTATGCAAGTTATGATTCGTAGTTTTACTTTTGATAATGCTAGCGTTAATAAGGTTGTTATTGATAAATTTGTTTCTGATTTTAACCCTGCATTTGATAGTTTATTTTTTCACCAACGTTGTGTTTGTCACATTATCAACTTAATTGTTAAAAGTGATTTAAAACATATTGAAAAATCCTTAGATAAAATTAGACAAGCAATAAATTTCATAAATGTATCACCATCAAGAAAACAAGCATTTAATAGTTTGTGTGCGGAGCATAGTTTAGAAGAACATTCATTTGCTACGGATGTATCACATAGATGGAACTCTACATACCTTATGTTACACTCATGTGAAAATTATGATAAAATTATTTCAATGTATTATAATGGTAGACATACGTATGGATCTGAAAATAATTTAGAAGAGTGGGAATGGGAAATTGCATTCTGTGTAAAAAGATTTTTAAAAGCCTTTTATGATGCCACAAATGCATGCAGTGGTGTTTATTACCCACCATCTTCACTTGTTTTACAGCACTTTTTTCATATTGCACAAACATTCAATCAATATAGAAATTTGCCAATTTTTAATGATGAGTCAGCTCCATGGAGTTAAAATTTTGCAAATATTGGGAAGAATTACCTTCTTTATTTGTTTTAGCATCGGTGATGGATCCTCGATTGAGTTTAATGGGCACTAAGGCTATTATAAAGGGAATTTCACAAAATCTAAATATAGAATTATCACATGTTAATGTGGAATCTTTATTATATGAAATGTACAATTATTATACTGCAAAAAAAGATCAATGTAGTTCTAGTTCCCAAACTAATGTTTCCCAAAGTACTCCAATGCATTCTAATTCTTCATGGGACTTTATTAACACAAATGCAAGTGCTCCCTCAATTAGTTCCAGTGGAAACACATCTAGATTGATAGGTGGTACAAACGTTGAAATTCTATCTGAATTAGCTAGGTACATGTGTGTGGACGTTCGCAGTGTTTTAACACCACAAGAATTAGAGAATTTTGATATTTTAACTTCGTGGAGGTGTAATGAAAGGCAATATCCAGTTGTAGCAAAACTTGCACGTGATTTACTAACACCTCCGGTGTCCACCGTGGCATCGGAGGTTGCATTTAGTTTAAATGGTAGGATTTTGTCAGACGAACGATAAAGATTGAAGGAATACATATTAGAAGCTCTTGTATGCTTGAAGGATTGAGAATGTGCAGATTTATGACTTCAAGATAAAGTTGATAGCATCATGGCCGAGGACTTGGAGCAATATTTAAGATATAAGAAATTGTAAGTTTTTAAAAATCATTTTGTGTAATTTAAATTATTATATTTTTTAAAAAATTGTACACGGAATTTTTTATTTGTGTACAATTTTTAACTCCACCTATATTGATGATCATAGCCGGTCCCAAGCTCGAAAAAAGGAGGAGGGTTGTAACTTGTAAGAATGTAACTTGTAACCTTTATTGAATATATATATATAAAACAACTAGTAATTTAATTTTAGTATAGATAAACTTTGCGAAATCTACGTTTACATTTTTATTAAATCTTATGTTTGATATTTTAACTACATTTATTGTGTATAATTCATTTAAGTAATTACAAATACAATTCATATTCATTCGCCGTAAAAAAAAAAAAAAAAAAAAAACTAACTGGCAGGCCGGGCTCGGCTCGATGAAGCTCGAGCCGAGCCTCAAATTTTTGGCCGGGCTTTGGCTCGGCTCGGGCCAAAAAAAGTTCGGGCCTAAAAAGCTCGAGCCAAGCTCGAACCTTGATGTTTGGCTCGACTCGTTGACATACCTAGGTGCAATTATCCCTAAAAAAAAAAGCCCGAAACTAAAAATCAAGCCCTGGTCTACTTCTTCCAAAATTCACAACAGCCACCAAAACTAAAAATCAAGCCCAATACGTTTGGTCTCCTTCTTCCCTAATTCACAACAGCAACCCAATCGCACTCATCTTCTTCAAAAATGTCTTCTTCCCTAAATCACGACAGGTTACAGAAATATTTTCTTCCCTGTTCTTTCTAGGTTTTGCGCTTAATTAATCTTAAAACTCGATCTTGTTTGTCAAAATTAAAAAAAAAAAAAATTATCGGGATAGCTGTCGGCGGCCAACTAGCGCGGTCGCGCTAGCTCACCGGCATCTACATCCGCCACTGTGTCAAAAGACCCCAAAATATCACTTGACTTTATAATGAACGAGATGTATGCGTATTGCTGGAGGTTGGTAGAGATTTGGTAATTAAGGTCACAATATTTAACTTTTTAAATATTTTTTAACCATGCATTCTCTTAAAAATACTATTCAAAATCACATTATTTTTCAAATAATGGGAGGCCAAACAATATAATAATTTGGGATTGGGGGGGGGGTTTGCATGTGAAGGTGCATTCACAATAGTACGCAGGGGCGGATCTATCTCATGGAGAAGTAGGTCAGTCGCTCATGTTGGATTCAACGAAGAAAAAAAATGTAGTCAAATTTTTTTGTATTTTTGGAACTACGACTCAAAAAATATTGTTATTTTACTGAAATTCGTCTAAGTTAAAATTTTTTTATTGATGTTCACCTGAATTGAATAAAATTTTTGAATCCGCCACTGATAGTACATGGAATGTGAGTCCTCAAAATTCAGTGGCGTCATATGTGAGCGGCTCAAAAGCCAATGGCATTTGGAGGATATTTATGTATCTTCATTTTTCTAAAAGGTCAAAAATGGTGAATAATTTTTTTTTGAAAAGTTAAAAGTTTCTAAAAAAATTATCCAATAAAATACTTTCATATATTTCCTTCGTTTCAATTATATAAGTTTATTTAACTTATAACACAGATTAAAAAATATATTTAATATCATTGAAAAAATAATTTTTATAAGAAAAAATTTAACTTACCCTTATTTAATATCAAAATTATTATATTGAAAGTAATAAATAAAGATATATTGGTAAACAAATAAAATAAATACTTCTCAATAAAATAATAAGTCTATATAATTGAAACAAACAAAAAATGAAAGACATTTTATATAATTGCGACGGAGACTATAAAACAAAGGCTAAAATAAGAACGACATTTGAAAGTCAGCGGTATTTGCCTATTTGGGGATCATTTGACCTAGTACAATGATATTTTAAATTTGTAGTGAAATATCTCTGGTATATAATCACACAATTTCTACAACGATATATACCAACTCATCACAAAAAATACTAGAGGAACTGTGCAACATCGAACGGAAATCACGTTTACAAATTTACAATCGCAAAAAGTACATTTATTCAACAATAGAACTTTTGCCACCACGTAATTCCACCAAAATATAACTAGAACTTGGGCTAGCAACATAGGTTCTCAAAGAACTAATACAACGCTTCTGAAAGATTATGAAGACAGCCGCCGTAAACCATAATTTCAATAACAGAAGTGGAGAGACATCCCCCCTTCTTGTCACCTAAAGAATCTACTTCTTCGCCTCCTCATACTCTGCCTCAGGGGTCTGATCGCCACCCTGCGTGCCTCCAGATGAACTACCACCCGAACCACCAGACATGTGCTGTCCGATCTTTGATACCGCTTTGTTTGCTGCATCAAGCTTAGCCTTGATCTCGTCAATGTTCTCACTGCCCATAGCAGTTCTCAAATCTGTAATAGCAGACTCAATTTCTGAGACGACTTCACTTGGAACCTTGTCCCTGTACTCGTTTAGGCTCTTCTCGATACTGTAAATGGTGGTGTCAGCATTATTACGAAGATCAATTAAAGTTTTTCTTTCTTGATCTTTCTGGGCATGTGCCTCAGCCTCCTTGACCATCTTTTCGATCTCATCTTCTGATAGACCACCAGATGATTTAATGGTTATCTGCTGCTCTTTACCAGTGGTCTTGTCCTTGGCAGAAACTGTGACGATCCCATTCGCATCGATGTCAAATGTAACTTCTATCTGAGGCATGCCTCTAGGTGCTGGAGGAATGCCTACAAGTTCGAACTCGCCAAGGAGCTTGTTGTCAGAAGCCATCTCCCGTTCTCCTTGCAATACTTTAATACCCACCTGAGTTTGGTTGTCAGCAGCTGTTGAGAAAACCTGCAGAAAAGGCGAAAAATAGTTAGAGAGAACAGAAGAACATCCAAAAAAAAAAAATGCTCATGAGAAAACCTACACATAAACTGGTGTTTTACTAATATAATATACAAAAGGAAAAATCTCAAGACAACAATATGAGGTAAATAGTATAAGAAATTGTCATCTCTCTCTCCTGGCCCTCACCTGACTCTTCTTCGAAGGAATGGTTGTATTTCTATTAATCAGTCTGGTGAAGATACCTCCAAGCGTCTCGATACCAAGTGATAGGGGTGTAACATCTAGGAGAAGCAACTCTTTCACATCACCACGGAGGATACCACCTTGAATTGCAGCTCCCATGGCAACAGCTTCATCAGGGTTAACCCCTTTGCTCGGGGTCTTGCCGAAAATTTCAGAAACAACTTCCTGAACTTTAGGTACACGAGTCATCCCTCCAACGAGGAGGACCTCATCAACTTCTTTTGTAGAAATGCCAGCATCCTTCAAACAACTCCTGCAAGGGGCCTTAGTCCTGTCAATCAAGTGGTTCACCAAAGCCTCAAACTTTGACCGAGTCAGTGTAATATTCAAATGCTTTGCACCAGATGCATCAGCAGTGATAAAAGGTAAGTTGATTTCAGTCTGTGATGTTGATGAAAGTTCTATCTTTGCTTTCTCAGCTGCCTCTCGAAGTCTCTGCAGGGCAAGCCTGTCCTTTGACAGATCGATACCCTCAGTTCTCTTGAACTCACTGACCAAAAATTCTAACAGAGTATTATCAAAGTCCTCCCCTCCCAAAAATGTATCACCATTAGTGGCTTTCACCTGCTCAGACAATGATTTCTCAGAAATGTAACAAGATCAACAAAATATTACTAACCGAGGACCACTAATCAAATTGCTTATACCTCAAAGACGCCATTTGAAATCTCCAAGATGGAAATATCAAAAGTTCCACCTCCAAGATCAAATACAGCAATAAGACCCTCCTTGTTATTCATACCATACGAAAGTGCAGCAGCAGTAGGCTCATTAATAATTCTTTGCACATCAAGGCCCGCAATTCTCCCAGCATCCTTGGTGGCTTGCCTTTGAGCATCATTAAAATAAGCTGGAACTGTTACCACAGCCTTGTTTACAGACTTCCCAATATAGGCCTCTGCAGTTTCCTTCATCTTAGTCAGAATAAAAGCACCAATTTGGCTTGGTGAGTACTGCTGTCCATTGGCTTCAACCCACGCATCTCCATTAGGGGCCCTAACAATTTTATAAGGAACCATTTTCATTTCCTTTTGTGTCTGAGGATCATCAAAACGCCTACCAATCAGCCGCTTGGTACCAAAGACAGTGTTGGTGGGATTGGTGACAGCCTGCCGTTTAGCTGGTGTTCCAACCAGAAGTTCTCCTTTTTGGTTAAAGGCGACCACTGACGGAGTAGTGCGAGCACCCTCAGAATTTTCAATAACTTTAGGGGTCTGCAAAGAAAAACAGTTTTGATATGAACATGCCAACATTAATGCCCTTGAGGTGACTCATGGAAGGGCGGAGAGAATTACCTTTCCCTCCATGACAGCAACACAGGAGTTTGTGGTGCCCAAGTCAATTCCGATAACATCATTCCCAGCTGGTTGGGTGCTGCATTCAGGAGGTAATCAGTATTGAATCCCAAAGAAGAGGGCCCACAAACAACCAACAAAGAAAATAGGAAATATACCTGAATGGCCTTGCTAAACCTGCCCACTTGTTACCCAAAGCCCATGCCGGCTTCGTATTTCCAGTAAACTGAACAAATACAGTCCATGACATTAGCATAAAAGTAGCGGATAGACAAAATCTCATTAAGCTATGCGAGGGGAAAAAAAAAAAGTTCCTTGTGTACAACTAAAGAGCTCCTACAAATTGAACTAAGATGGATATCAAGTGCACGGAAAATTACAGCAACAAACTGGCATCCCTAAACTACCAAGTACCAACCCCTAAAGAGTAATAAAAAAAGGAAAGATAACAGGAGGAAAAAGACCATCACATAAACCCGTATGAAAACTCGTCTTTGGAAACATCAACAATCTGAACAAAAACCAAAATAGCTAACACAAATTACATCAATTCTTTTCAGTTATTATTAGTTTCCCTTCATTTACATCAGTTCTCTGAAGGTAAAACGTTGAAGTAGAATTGTCAAAACTAATAACAACAACGTAGTAGCATCACGTGCTAGGAAGTCAATCCGACTGTCATAGCAACATATACACAACATATAGAATTTTTTTCAGAAAAAAGGCACGAAAAGCATTCGAGTACATACAGTCTTATAAACGGAAAGTGGAGCGGAGGAAAATTCGCGGCGGCGAAGAGATCTGAGGAGAACGGCTGTAGCCATTACTAAGTGCTGCTTATTCCTGGTCCCTGATTTCGATTTGTGATGCTAGGGTTTAGGGTTTATGAACAGAAATTGCAACAGTAGATAGAAAATGGAGTTTTCTAGCGAAGTCAGAAATGAATAAGAGGCCGAAAATGGAAAGAAGATATGCCGGTGTTTATTTATTCGTGGTGGCGAGTTAACTCACCGCCATTGCTAGGTCAGGTAAGAAGGTTCCAGACATGTGTCGTGTGGTTCCCCATCGAATTTATTTCCGCCCCCTTTTTTCAAATACAACAAATTTCACATCCATATGATGCACGAGATACTTTTATCTTTATCTTTATATTTTTATATATATTATAACAATAAAGTTTTCAAATAAAATATCACACAATTTTTCACATTTTTTACACTTACCTAAAATGAAAATTCATGATTTATAAAAATTAAAAAAAAATTGTGATTATCTATATAAATTTCAAAATTGCTCTTATCTAGAGAATATAAACGATCACTTGAAAAATGATTTTACCTCATTATTATTACGAAAATTTGAAATTTGAATAATGAGCATATGAATTATTGCTATCATTTGGTAAATTGTTTTATTGATAAAATTGGTAGTTAAAAATGATTACTTTACAATAATAATAATAAGTTAAAAATAATGTTGATCAAGAAAAGGTCGAATATATCTACCATATATTCGCTCAATGTTTCGAGTCAATGAAGAAACTACAATAAAATTATATTGCTAATTCAGATTAAATCGATAAATGACTGTGATAATATTATCAATTATTTTAAATTAAAATATCACTACATACTATTAACAAAAGTTATTTTTACATTTCTTCAAATAGCTTTTTAGCCACGTGTACTTTTGTAACACATTTTATTCTCATTGTTTATTTTTCCATAAAAAATCTTTTATAATCACACATTTCTTGATAAACGTCTATTTGATAATTCGTTTAAAAAATTTGTTTATAAATAGCGACGTGACAATATTCCATTAGTCTATTTTAAAATATCGAAATAGGTGAACAAAGAATTGCTTCCGTCAAGAATTGAGCATTTTATTTATTTATTTATTTTAAATTGTCGAAAGATGTGTACCACGTGGACGGGTATAAATGAAACCCATAAAAAATATGATAAAAATTATAATCTATGTCATAGTTAATATTTGTAATTTTAATTAACATCACGTTTCACAATTACACTACTTTTAAATCATACATTTCATTAATTTTTATAAAATATATATGTCAAATAGTGGTGAAATTCTAAATTTTGTCCAGTACATCGCACGGGTGCGAATACTAGTTTCATTGATAAAACAATAAAAAAAAATCAATAAATAGTAACAATAACAAATGTCAATTTAAAAAAAAAAAAAAAAAATCGCTATCAAATGTATTACAAATTTTGAAAAATTTCTTTATAGTTTCAATTTCCATTATTCAAACACCTTAAATTACAAAGAAAAACTTTAGCATGCTAATATTTTGAACAAAATCACTAAAAGTGAAACAAAATCTAAAGACGTTCTGGCGACAGTTTAGAGGCCAGCTAGACTATAAAATGTACTTTACTTGCCTAACCAAGACGCTTCACTTTGTAACATGATCTTAGACCATAACACAATGTAAGATGAAATTATCAAACCTGAAAAAAAAAATGCAGGTCATGGATAAGATGAAAATAAGTGTAGAGTCCAAAATAGTGAAAATCCAATTCACCTTCAACTGTTTTAAAGAGTAGAAGTTTGTAATAAAAGTTGATGAGATGCGTAGTTGAAAAATTGTGGGCCTCATAATTTTTTGTATGTAAAATTAATTATTAATTTTGACTTGAAATTAAAATCAAATTTTAATTAGAACCAAATATGAGCTAAATAATAATAATTTTTTTAATTGTTAAATGCTCTTTCTTTAATAGAGTAATAACAATAATAATAATAATAACTTTTTAGTGTTAAATCTGTTAATTTTATATTATTGGCATTTCCAATTTTTCCATAAATGTGTAATTTAAGAAAACTTAATTTATTTACTAAATACATGTATTTAGTAATTCATTAAGTTTAATTAAATTATGCAAATATTTTTTGAAGAAAAATATATCTTTTATTTTTCGAGAAAATCATGTTATGGTTGGAAAGATAATGATCAAGAAATATTGATTTGATTAGGATCATAATCTCGAAATCTCGATCTTGTTATCTTGTGGTTTTGGTAAATTTCGTGGTGATCTTTTGTATGATTATTCTTGACACTCAAGTTTATCCTTAGATATGGTAAATTTCTTATTGATATATATATGATCAAGAATATTTCAATCTTATCTTTGCATATGGTAAGATCATCATTTTGATAATACCGAGCATATTCAAGCTTATCTACATATGGTAAGGTTGCTTCTTGATAAGGCCGAAAATCTTGGTTGTTGAGTTGGACGACAATATGATTCTTATGCTTGGTATCCAAGTGTATGTTATGGTAAGATCTTTCATGATTTATATCCTATTTTATGGTAAGATCTTTCATGATTTATCACTACCATATTTTATGGTAAGATTTATTCAAGAATAATTATCTTACCTTTCTCTAATTATCTCTACTGTATTTTGCAGGTATTAGAGATTTTTTGCAATAAGGAAACTTGTGAGTCAAGTAACTTAATTGCATTTAAATAGAAGGAAAACGTGGATGGTTTTTCTTAAGACGTGAAAAACACAAAAAATCGGTGTGGTGCTTAATCATTCACGTCCACTACAAGAAGAAGTCAAGAAGCCAATTTTTGTGTGGTGCACAAATATTAAAGGCTTCAATTGTGTTGTGACTTCGATACTCCGGGAGGAGGATCAATCACTTAGAGAAGGAAGGAATTTCAACGTGAAGATCAAACGGGAGGTTTGGATCGGGGTCGAATGGGAGTTCAACGTTGTTGAAAAAGTTTTGCAGATTCAAAGAAAACTATTGAAGAGTGGTGGGATGCCAGCTCACATTACATGCCATAGAAGGATCAGGGAGTGATCTATTTCTTGGATGTTTGATAAGTCTATGCGTAGATTTATCCTGTAATTTAGATTGATCTGTATAAACTCATTCCTTATATAGTTATTGGTTTTTATCCGCAGGAAAAGGGCCGTGGGTTTTCCCTGTTAGGGTTTTTTCCACGTTAAGCTCAAATCATTGTGTTCTTGTCCATTTGCAATTCTGCACAATTTATTTTGTTCATTTACGTTTTACTACCCAGACGAATCTGAATCAACACGATTCATCTGGTATAGCGCTAAAACCGATCTTAACGATTTACTGTTAATTGGGTACTGTCCAGACTTATCTGTGACAGTCTGTTTGTAAAATTTAGACAACTTTAAAATTTCAAAATCAAATCTGAATTTTATCCTGGTTTGTTAAAAGTTTTGTGTTTAAATTTTTTTTATATTTTCTAGATAAAATATGTGGTTGAAAAATGGAGAGAAAATATGTGTGATTAAAAAGTGTTTGGAGAATTGTATTGTTAAAAACAATAGCATCACACCCATGCGTTACATGAAAGAATAATATGAAATGATTTTACTGTAAATACCATAACAATGACTGTATAATCCTTAAATTTAGATCTTTAGACATCCCGACCCAAATTTAGAACCAAACAACTCAAGAAGCTAATTTGGGGATAGAATGGTTAGAATGTGCATGTATTAATGGGTTGGAGGTTTGTGATTCTTGATTGTGCACTTTAATTAAGACATATTGGTCAATAAGTATAAACCATAAGCAGCATAAAAATAGAAAAATGTTGAATGTCTTATTCCACTCTTCAAATGTCTTTTTGACTCGAGCAAATAAGTTTATAAGGGTATTGAAACCTGATACCCTAAACTAAACTCAACTGAGTTGGGAGTCATCATCCTAAAACTCGTTATAGGGGTCACTTAGAAAGTAAGGAGAGTGGACTTACACATAAGACAATTAAACATCTTTAACTTTTCTTTGTCGCCTTTGTGACTCTGGTAATTAAGTCTGATGTGTTCTCTAAACCTGGTATCCTAAAATTGTCTGGCTTGGGAGTCACCGACCTAAAACTTGCTACAGAGGTCACATAGAAAGTAAATGAGGAAATTATTGCACAAAGATGATAAAAGACAGGGACAATTAAAAAAAAATGTCCATAAAAAGAGAAAGAAAAAAAATTGCATGTATAAGCCTTGTTGACTAAAATTGTGGAGATTGAGGTTTGTAGAATTGTGGATTGCCTACTTTTGACTTGTTGTGCATGTATGCTTCTAATTCTGACTATCTTTTATGGAACAGTGTAATATTCAAATGTTTAGAAACCACAATAAAGGGAACATGAAATTTGAGAGAAAAGCAGTAAATTGTGATCTTCCATGAGTGATATAAGCAAAAATGTTTAGAACTTCATAGTTTGACCACATTGGATTTGAGTTTGATTTTGCATAATAAACTATACAGTGTTAAGTATATTTTTGCATAAGTAGGCGTTCGCTATTCACACACACACTCACTCACTCACTTGAAAATTGAGGATGACTTGAGTAGAACTATTTTTACTTTGTTGTTCAAAACTCTTTGCCAAAATGTGATTTGATTTGGATTGTTGAGACTTATGGTGAACATGTTAACACAACAAAAAAACATTTGTTACTTTGCAATTTCTTTCTGATTTATTAGTTAAATTTTAGATTGTTTGAGATGAACAATAATTCTAGTTTGAGGGTATTTGATAAATGTATTTTATACACTTATTTATATATATAAATTAGAATAAATTATTGTTATTCTTGAATATTTATTACATAATTGCTTTATATTTGTTTACATTGTAGGAATTTTTCCAAACATGAAAGAATAAAAGAATAAAATAGAATAATGTACATTGGGAAGCATTATAGGAGCTAAAAATAAGAAATTGGGTGATGTTGTTGTCAATCGGGATTTCCAATGAGAGCTAAGTGTGAGAAACCGAAGTTCATGAGCTTAATTGAAGATGTGGAGAGTAGAAAATATGAAATTGAAGAGATTAAAAAGTTTAGGGACTCAATTGAACTAATTAGAAGATGGAGAACTTGATGTGCAAATAAAGAATGAGGACTTACTTAAAAGGATTCAAAGATGAAAATTGCAGCTGAAAGTATAATCGCGTTGTCACCACATTTCGGAGGACGTGGTCGCGCGGTCAACATGCAAGTAGTCAGAATGCAAAATTGGCCTGAGTGGCCGCACAGTACAAATCGACCCAGAAAGTCAGGCCCATGCGCGGATTTTTGCCCTCAATTCTTTCCTTATTTACATAGGTTTCTTTTATAACTATAAAAGGGGCTTCTTATGCACGAAATTGAGGACCTTTGCATAGCTTCTAAACATCATAATTCCACATTCTTAACATCAAATTCTTTGAAGGAAATTGAAGGCAAAGACTTGAGAATTGAAGATTATCAACGGGGAGCGAAATACTTGGTGAAAGATTTCCTTTTTCTTTGTTAATTTGACAAACTTAACATGCATAGTATAGATTTTTACTACGTTTTTATCTCTTTATTGATGAATTGTTAATTTCAAATTCGGGATATTCGATGTAGCTAGTTTTACACTTTTAATTCTATAAGTCTAGTTTTGTGCTTTTGATTGCATGTGTTGGTTTTATTTTTTGTTTAATCCATGAGTTAATTCGCGACCAGTTCATGATTTAATGGGTGTTTTCGTAATTCGAGAGGTGAGTTAACACTTAGATCTTGGAATAAAATTTGATAATTGGACGAACAATAAAGATATATGTTCGTTATTATTGCGATCGTTACATGAATTCTTGTGTTTCATGCACTTAGTCATTATGACCTACTGTTCGTTAACACAATCGACTAACTAGGTAGAGTTGATTTAAACCCGATAGGGAAATTTCATGTGCATAAGTGAATTCGATCGAGCACTATAATAGGAAGAAAACTAGACAATTGGAATTAAGAGTTTTGACTATGTGAAATCGGATGTCCTAACAATTATAAACATCAATTTAGAATATTTTAATGTCTTTTATTTTCGTTTGCTTGTTATTTTAGTTCTATTCAAAAACACAAATTCTATCGTTCAAATAAGGCGAGAACTAACAATTTCGGAACTTAATTACAATTCATGTGGGTAAGATATTTCGGACTCAAGAAATACACTTTATTACTTGCGATATCGTACACTTGCAATTAATACACATCATCCGTATCAACAAGCGGGATAGAGTATTGTTCGCTAGAAACACACCGCAAGTGCACGTATCGCATACAAGTGATAATAGACTAAATGAGTCCGGATAATCGATCTCACAAGGATTGTTTATTTCAATTACACTCTAATTTAATCAATTTAAACAAGAAATACACACAATAAAGTTTTGGTTTTGGAAATATTTTAGTATTAGAATAAAAATCACGATTGTATATAAATAACTAGAAAAATGGTGATAACTTGATGATAAAGGAGTGTTGAGATTCTCGATTCCACTTGACCATTACCTAATTTAATTCTCAACAAACAAATAGAAATGCAATTTACTAAGCATGTTAGATTCGATTTTTCAAGTTTAGCTAATTACTTCTTTCGAGTGAAACCAACTCTAATTAGTGAAATTAACCTACTATATCTCTATGTCGATTAAAAACACGCTAATTGCATTAAAACTTTGTGAAAATAATTCAATGGATCATCTAGAATTTTAGGTATATCTCTATCCTAAACAAGAACCAAGAGCAAATATTGTATTGATCTAGAATACACAACAATTTCTCAATAATTGCACATCCCATGAAATTTAAGCATAAATTTGGCCACAATAAATGCAAGTCAATAAATACAACAATAAATGCACAAGATAATAAATAACTTAAATTCTCAATACAAGCATCAATATCAACTAAACTAGGTCAAACTTTATCAATCATCCCAACACTAAATAACTTAGCCCATAGTGAAATAACAATAAAATTCAAGAATTAAATGCATCATTTCAACTATGAAGTAAAGTAAATCGAGAAATATGAAAATTAAGCAATAACACTTCCCTTCACCAATTATTCTTGCTTCAAAATATCAATATTCTTCCACAATGGTATGGGTATTTCTCCCCTCAATCAATATTCATCAACTAAACTAACTAATTCCAGGAGAAATTAGAAGACAAAATGAGAGAAAAAGTGTTTTGGAGAGAAAAAATGGAAAGAAGAATGCCAAACCCTAGCCAAAATGTCCTAAAACGCCCAAAATCGCGTAGATGTGTGTTCTCAGCGTTTGGGCCGAACTGGGTCGGCCTAAAATATTTTTTAGAAAAATGATCGCGCAATCGCGCGCCTGAAGTACTCGCGATCGCGTGGTTGACATTCTAACTTTCAGGTTGAATTTTTGGCATGAGTCGCGAACGCGACCTGAGTCGAGCCACGCGTTCGCGTGATTCACTTGGGTGTGGTTTTGCAGCTCATTCCTTCAATAATTTGCAATTGGGGTCCTCCAACTTTCAATGTAGATCAACTTGGTCTTCAAATATTCTGATTTCTTTCAGAAAGGTCATTGTAAAATTGCATTTAAGGTCCTTCATCTTTTGAGAACTTTCAATTTAGTCCCTAGATCAATTGCATGAGAAGTCCACAGCTTTCCAGAAGTGACATATCGGTCCCCAAACTTCTAATCCTTGTAAGATTTGGCTCTCTTCTCCTCAATTTCTTCAATTTAGCATTCTTTTGCTTCTTTCTTGTGTTTTCTCCATGTAGTTGAATGTTAAACCTATTTAATCACAAAATATGCATAATTAAGTAGGTATTTGTCCAAACTACTCAAAAAGTACAACAAAAAAATATATGAAATATACATGTAAAATGCACTCAACAAGTATGATTGTAATATCATGCAAGAAGTTCCTTTCTATGCAATGCATAAGGAAAAACATGAAAATCCTTTAATGCAATGTATAATGGACATATATTATGAAGTAGCATTTAAGATCACGTAATCAAGTTCAAGTCCAGCCAAGCCAAGTTAAGTCAAGACAAGTTCATATGTCCAGGAGTTACACATAGACAAATTAATTCTTATCTATTCAAGATCAAGGTAATATCCAAGTTATGTCAAATCCATATAATCATGTATTGTATATTTTAACAAGTGGTTGACATATTATTATCTGCCAAGGTCCTCGTGAGCGAGTTCTCAATTTTTTTAAGAGCGTGGGATTGAAATTGTACATCAATCCGATGACTCTTTTTTAGCTTGTTTGATTTCAACAACTTCTTCATCTTGGATATCATCCAAGTTAATTGGAGCATTTCGGATGCATCGATATGATATGGAGTGCTCGAGCTACCCCTGAATTGGTTAACTTCATCGCTGTTAAAATCCATATGTAGTTTCAAATTTGGAACCGAAAGAAATATTATAACAAGAATGTGGAAAAATGAGAATTGAACAGAAATTATAATAAAGTAGAATATTATGGCAAAAAACGTTGGTGTCTTGGTGAATTAACTTGTTGTGAATTTACAAACCAAATACCAGCTATTTATAGGCCAAAAAACATGAAAATATTTCATATTCAAAATTGAAATTCAAAAAATGAATCAGATTCTTTTTTGATAAAGAAAAGATTAAAAACTCGTTGCAGGCTGCAACGAGTTTTCGTATTGCGGTAGCCTAACATGCAACTACTTTAGCTGCAGTAAGTTCTGGTAGCTAAAGTAGCTGTTGCCTGCAATTGCAGGCAACACTGTGTTATGGGCGTTGTACCCATAACACGGGCCAAGTTGGCCCGCCACACGGGCCTGCCCCTTCTTGAGCCATGGTGGCTTTTTCAGGCTCAAATCAAGCCTTGGCTCGGTCCCTCGAGCCTCGAGCCGAGCTTAACTTGAGATTTTTACTAGTCGAGCTATCCGAGTCGACGAGCCATTTTGACACCCCTAATTGTCAGACAGATTGGTGATGCCCTGAGAGCCAAATTCCATTAACTTGGCCGGCTTGTTTCTGTTGAAAGATTGCCATAAAAGCTGTACTTGCTGTGGAATATTGCTGGAATAAAGGTGCTAACCTGGTGAAGACCAAGTCTATAGGAAGAAAAGACCAAGTCTATATGATTTTGTTATTCTGTTTTAATTTTGATTTCATTTGCTTGATTTTAGGAATATATTCAACAACTCTTTTTGAACTTCTGTTAAACAAAAAAACTCTATTTAAGAGGTATGAAATGAATAAGAAAGATATCTCTCTACAGCCTATGTTTCTATTTTTCCTCTGATTTGTTGCACAAATAACAACAAATTGGTATCAGAGCTTAGCTTTTCTTGAGGGATCTGTGAGTTGAGTAAGCCCACAAGCACAAACCAAACCCAAAAATATAAAACCTGAAACATAAACACTTGTGAAGTATGGAATCTGAGACATCCTTCTCACAGGTTGCACCTTCAGTTTTTGATGGAGACAATTACCAAGCTTGGGCTATCAGAATAACAGTCCACCTTGAAGCATTAGATCTCTGGGAGGCTATAGAAGAAGATTATGACATTCCTCCACTGCCTGCAAATCCTACGATGGCTCAACTGAAGACTCACAAAGAAAAGAAGACAAGGAAGTCCAAAGCTAAAGCCTGCCTATTCTCTGCTGTGTCAAGCTCAATAATTACAAGGATCATGAAACTGGAATCTGCAAAGGACATCTGGGATTATCTTAAAACAGAATACCAGGGCAGTGAAAGAACGAAAAGCATGCAGGTACTTAACTTGATTAGAGAATTCGAAATGCAGAGAATGAAGGAGACAAAAAACATTAAGGATTATGCCGACAAGTTGCTGAATATTGTCAATAAGGTAAGGTTGCTTGGTAAGGATTTTCCTGATGAAAGAATTGTGCAAAAAATACTTGTGACTGTGCCTGAAAAATATGAGTCCAAGATATCCTTGTTAGAAGAATCAAAGGACTTATCAAGTATTTCCTTGGGAGAATTAGTGAATGCTTTGCAAGCACAAGAGCAAAGGAGATTGATGAGACAAGAGGAAATTGTGCAGGGTGCTTTTCATGCAAAAGCACAAAACTCGGGAGAATACAAAAACAAGAAATTTAATAAAAAGAAATACAACAAGAAACCAGGAAACTTCAACAAGCCAGAGGTCAATAAAGAGGAGACTTATCCACTTTGTCCACACTGCAAGAAAACAAATCATCCTGAAAGAAAGTGCTGGTGGAGACCTGACATCAAATGCAGGAAATGTGGACAAACTGGACATATGGAAAGAATCTGCAAATCACATCAACATGAAGTGAAGGCAACTGTTGCAGAGCAAGATCAAGAGGAGCAGTTGTTTGTTGCAACATGTTTTGCAACAAGCAATAGCTCAAGTGACTCCTGGCTGATAGACAGTGGCTGCACACACCATATGACAAATGATCAGAGGCTTTTTAAGGAGCTGGACAGAACAAAAATTTCAAAAGTTAAAATTGGAAATGGAGAATATATCTCAGTCAAAGGCAAAGGAACTGTGGCCATAGATAGTCTATCAGGTTTAAAATATATTTCTGAAGTTCTCTATGTTCCTGATATTGATCAGAACTTACTCAGTGTTGGACAACTTGTTGAAAAGGGCTTTAAAGTTACATTTGAAGACAGATGGTGTATGATCATAGATGAAAATGGCAAAAAAGTGTTTAAGGTAAAAATGAGAGCAAAAAGCTTTGCTCTAAATGTGATGGAGGAGGAGCATATAGCTTTTCCTATCAATGCAGGCAATAAAGAATTGTGGCACAAAAGGCTCGGGAATTTTCATCATGCTGGGCTTCTATACATGCAAAGACATAACCTGGTGAAAGGTGTTCCATGGCTAGAGGATAGATTGACAGATTGTGTGGCTTGTCAGTATGGAAAGCAAGTCAGAAAACCCTTTCCTCAAACTGCATGGAGAGCATCACGCAAACTTCAACTGGTGCACACAGATGTTGGAGGCCCTCAGAGAACTGCTTCACTCAATGGTAGTAGATACTATATAACCTTTATTGATGATTACACCAGATTCTGTTGGATTTATTTTCTTAAATTTAAGTCTGAAGTTGCTAATGTGTTATGGAAGTATAAAAAATGGGTGGAGAATCAAAGTGGCTATAGATTGCAGATTATAAGGTCTGATAATGGGAAGGAATACACTGGTAGTAGCTTTCAACAGTTTTGCGAAGAAGCAGGCATTGAGCATCAGCTTACAGCACCATACATACCACAGCAAAATGGTGTGAGTGAGAGAAAAAAATAGGAGCATCATGGAGATGACTAGAAGCATGCTGCATGAAAAGGAGCTACCAAAGAAACTATGGGCAGAGGCTGCAAACACAATAGTTTTTCTGTTAAACAGACTTCCAACAAGAGTTCTACAGAGAAAAACTCCATTTGAAGCCTGGTTTGGATACAAACCAGACCTACAACATTTTAAAATTTTTGGTTGTATTTGTTTCACTTATGTGCCTCAGGTTAAAAGAGATAAGCTAGATAAGAAGGCAGAGCCTGGAGTATTTATTGGATACTGCAGCCTATCTAAAGCATACAGAATTTTTCAACCACAAAATGGAAAAATCTTGGTAAGCAGGGATGTCAATTTTATGGAGGATAAACAATGGAAGTGGGAGGAACCATAAAAAGGGCAGCAATCACAAGTTTGGCAAAATGACAGCATAGATGATGAACCAGTTTGGAAAAATGACAGCATAGATGATGAACCAGTCAGAGGTACAAGGTCTTTGTCTGATATTTATGAGAGGTGCAATATTGTTGTTTTTGAGCCTGCAGAATTCAAGGAGACAAAGAAGGATGATAAATGGATTGAAGCTATGAAAGAGGAGCTTAAAATGATTGAGAAAAATGAAACTTGGGAGTTGGTAAACAAACCTCAGAACAAAAAATCTATAGGTGTTAAATGGGTTTACAGAACGAAGCTCAATGCAGACGGCTCTCTAAATAAGTATAAAGCCAGATTAGTAGTGAATGGATATGCTCAAGTGTTTGGAGTAGATTTTTCAGAAACTTTTGCCCCTGTAGCACGGCTTGATACGATCAGAATGCTACTTGCTTTGTTAGCACAGAAAAATTGGAAAGTTTATCAGTTAGATGTAAAATCTGCATTTCTAAATGGTCATCTACAGGAGGAGATTTTTGTGGATCAACCTAAAGGTTTTCAAGTGAAGGGACAAGAGGATAAGGTCTACTTATTGAAGAAAGCATTATACGGTCTCAAACAAGCTCCCAGAGCTTGGTATAGCAGAATTGATGAACACCTGCAAAGTCTTGGTTTTGTTAAAAGTCCAAGTGAGTCCACCTTGTATATAAAAGGAACAGATGCTAACATAATCTTAGTTTCTGTTTATGTTGATGATTTACTTGTAACAGGCAATGATGAGAAACTGATACAAGAATTTAAAGATGAAATGCTCAAAAACTTTGAAATGACAGATCTCGGGTTGATGTCCTATTTTCTGGGAATGGAAGTGAAGCAAAGTCATGATGGAGTCTTCATATGTCAAAAGAAATGTGCAAAGGAAATTCTTAAAAAATTTCATATGGAAGATTGTAAGAGTACAAAAGCACACCAATGAATCAAAAGGAGAAGTTCAGCAAGAACGATGGAGCAGACAAGGTTGACGAAGGAGTCTATAGAAGCTTGATTGGTTGTCTGATGTATCTTACAGCAACCAGACCTGACATCATGTTTGCTGTAAGTTTACTTTCAAGGTTCATGCACTGTGGCAGTGAAGTACATTTTCAGGCTGCAAAGAGAGTTATAAGATATATCAAAGGGACAATAAACTATGGCATCAAATATTGTTACTGTCAGAATTTTATGTTTCATGGATTTTCTGATAGTGACTGGGCAGGTTCTGTTGATGACCTGAGGAGTACAACTGGTTTTTGTTTCAGCTTTGGATCAGGAATGTTTTCATGGAGTTCGAAGAAACAAGACACAGTGGCTCAAATCACAGCAGAAGCAGAGTATGTAGCAGCAACAACTGCTGTAAATCAAGCAATCTGGATTAGAAAACTGCTTGTAGATTTACACATGGAGCAAGATAAGCCTACACAGATTCATATAGACAACCAAGCTACAATCTCAATCGCAAATAATCCTGTTTTTCATGGGAAGACTAAGCACTGCAACATTAAGTTATATTACTTAAGAGAAGTACAAAAAACAGGGGAGGTTAAATTGCTTTACTGCAGAACTAAGGATCAGGTGGCAGATATATTCACTAAAGCCTTATCAAAAGTTAGATTTGAAGAGTTAAGAGATAAACTGGGACTTTGCAGCTATTAAGGCAAGGAGGAGTGTTGAAAGATTGCCATAAAAGCTGCACTTGCTATGGAATATTGCTGGAATAAAGGTGCTAACCTGGTGAAGACCAAGTCTATAGGAAGAAAAGACCAAGTCTATAGGATTTTGTTATTCTGTTTTAATTTTGATTTCATTTGCTTGATTTTAGGAATATATTCAGCAACTCTTTTTGAATTTCTGTTAAACAAAAAAACTCTATTTAAGAGGTATGAAATGAATAAGAAAGATATCTCTCTACAGTCTATGTTTCTATTTTTCCTCTGATTTGTTGCACAAATAACAACAGTTTCTCTTGAAATGGAAAAAAGTACTAGTTGATGGAATTGCGGAAGTTCATGTACATTATCACACTTGCCAGCATGGCATAAAACTTTTATGTAATACCTAAGAGTATATTGTTTTCCTAATTTATGTTGAAGATTCAGTACAAAATGGAGGCAAAAAACGAAGCAACTATATATTATGTGTAGCATAAATCCCTTTAAAATAATATATGGTAGCGTCTTTATTAGCACCAGTTCTGACTTTTGTATTGATCGGCAATTAGTCTAGTAGAAATTTGTACTATAAGGCTATATATTTAACCAATAGTTGGTAACAAAGCAACTTAGTAGTTTTGAGAATTGCATGTTGAGTGATATGCAACTGGGAAGCCAGAAAATGAACAGTTAAATTGTATACTGCCACATCAAGAATGGTTTGCTGTTTATTGATGAACATTATTAACAAGTATTAAATTAAAAATTGCTCATGTGTGTTTCCAAGACAATACTTAAATGAAATGTTGTGCATGTGTCATTGATACACATTAATGCCACATAAATTACAATTTCTTTTTTCATTGACCCATATTGATTATATAACTCCTTTACTTTTTATCTAGGTACTTTCTTCACGGAGAGATCAAACGATGTTCAAATCACAAAATAATGTTCTCAAGGCTGTCGTTCTTCCATTACCTTGATTGGTATTTCATATTCTCATTCCAAGGAAGCCACTTCCACTTCTTAAAAAGGTTGGTCTGACACTCTTTCGAGATCTGCTAACTTTTGTCTGTATTATTTCAAATTTGTAACGGTTGCTTAATTTTTTCACTTCTTTCCCCTTTTTGGTCACCTTTTAAGTTCCTAAACTGCGTCGGAACCTGAACTCTCTTTCGAGTATATATAGAGTTAAATGGAAAAGTAAAGGATGCAGTAATATCTATGGTATGTTTCAGCGATTGCTCTAACCGTTTCACTTTATATTCCGCCAATAAGTTTACTGCATTATTTTTCGTCATCAGATGGAGCAAGAGCAAAAAAGGTGAGCCAGATTGATTGAGCTTTGTTCAAGGATGTACTAGATATATTTGTTCAGATTGGAATGGGTCAAATGGATTATGGATTGCTAAAAGAACGATTTTGAAGAACCGATGCTAAAGGATGCTGCTGCGTACTATTCGCGGAAGGATTCTAACCCAATTTTGTACAATTCATGTCCGGACTATATGCTCAAAGTAATGCTCTCTTTTAATAGAAATAAAGAATCACCTCACCTCCATGAATGAATGGCAAACCATTTGCAATATCTTGTTTTTGTATTACATTTTTTTGGGTTCAGGCTTCTCAACTATAATGTCCTCAATGCATAGTGAAGCCTCAGAATATAGACTGTATTCCATGTACAGTTTAGTGTGTATAGATTGTCCAGGAAACTTTTTCAATACTTGTCATTATTTTATGCAAATTTTATCAAATAGGTGTCAATTCCAACTACCACAGTCGTGCATCACGATGCCAACTAGTTGTCATTAATAAATGAGGAAATTACACCACATACACTTTTATTTTTATTTTTTTAACATATTCAAATATTACTATATATTACTTTTATTTCTATTATTAATAATAATAATACTGACATAATAATAAAGTAAAAACAATATCTCAAAAATTGCTTCACACCCAATATTAGTCAACCTAGGATACCTATTATTACTCCCCTAACAATCCAGCACATTAATTTTACAATTCTTGCTCAAGAATCCCAAATTGGAGCTCTTATAACAATGTCCCAATTCATTGAAATCTTAAAAACTTCACTTTCATCTAGAAATCCTCTAGTCATCTTCTTCATATCCCAAAAAATAGGACACCTAGGGATCAAAACTTGAGGGACCTCAATTTATTTGATCCTGAACTTCTCTATTTCAAAAGCCCCAATAAGGACATACTATTGAAGCACTAATGACTAAACACATGCTAGAGATAGGAAATTGAAGACAATAGTCACAATTATGAGATGAAAGTTCTTCCAAAAGAGCTTTCAAGGAGTGTGGTGACACCAAGTTGCGAATCATCTGACAAGGGGAGGCATTTGTGACGTTTATTTGGCAGGCACTGCCATGTTTTTTATTCTTTTTTCATAAAAAAATACATTTTCCAGACGACGTGACATTGAGCTAGCCTAATTTATTACTTATTCAGATCACACTTCACTATATATTGCTATACTAAGGTAATCTATCTAAAATGTACTAAGAGTTTTAAAGATTTCACTTGTCTTATTTTTCTGCATTTTTAGTTGCACTTTTATTCTATTGATGTCTCACTGCTACTACGATATACACTCTCAGTCACCAATTTTCCATTGTGGGTTTGATCTTATTTGATAGTGTGATCAATTTTATTGTGGAGAACCTCATCATTATTGGTGGCACTGTGGTGATTTTGGTGGTGCCATTATTGATTCCTGAGTTGCTTAGCAGGCCTAAGCCACGGGGACATTACACAACCAATTTCCTATTCAACGGTTCTTTATGTGCCTTTCTAAGAGCTGCATTAACATTTTCCAGAGGGTTTTTTTTTTTTTTTCCTTCAATGATATGATCAGACAACATCAAGCTTATAATGTTTGGACAAATTCAGAGACCAAATCATGAACATGTATAATGAATTATGTTTACACATAATTTATAGCATTGTCGAGAAATACTTCCACTTGCCAGAAGATTAAGGAAAATCATGTTTGCAAAATATGCAATTTAATTCTCCACACTTAGCATGATGTAACGCTTAATCCCCAAACATATTTCTAATCAAACAATTTCTGAATTGCATTTATCATATATGCTATTCAAGAAGACAACAACGTGAAGAAATACAAACACCAAAAATCACCAACATTGTTTACTTAATTACATTAGACTTCTTATAATTTCCAGAAATTCTATCCGCAGTGTGCAATCTAAATATTCTTGACAATTATTTGGACCGTTCAAAATGAAAATTATCATATAATTGCAATACACCATTAAGAACAAAGAAATTTGAAAAATTGAATACCAGCAAGAGTCTCGTTCTCCTGTGGATTAAGCTCAGGAGAAGAAAAATGAAGGCAAAGCTCTAAATGTTGTGAGCCACGTGAAAAGTGGCTGACAACATTGTTTTAATATTTTTTTAAATCATTTTAATTTTAAATTTTTTTCATTCTCTTTATTTTACTTTATAATTTGTGATCTTTTATGTAATGTGTTATTCTTGTCTTCAATTTTGTTATAATAAATTCTAATATACGATCATTTATTAAATTTCATTTGATTTTCTATTTGAGACCCATTATAAATAAAATATTTTGAATAAAATTTTTGAGAGAACGTGTGGTTAAAAAATGTTTGAAAAGTTAAAAATGATAGGCTTGACCAATGTATGTGGTTGAAATTGAATATTGAATAATTTTGTTTTTAAAAAAATGGGGACCAAACAGGGCTTATCGTGTTTAAAATGTAGTGAATCTTTTATGTATTTATGCGTAATAATATTTTAATGATGAATGTATGGTTGAAAAGAAGAGAAAAAATATTTTATTTATAATGGGTCTCAAATAGAAAATCAAATGAAATTTAATAAATGATCGTATATTAGAATTTATTACAAAAAAATTGATGACAAGAATAACACATTACATAAAAGATCACAAATTACAAGATAAAATAAAGACAAGGAAAAAAATTTAAAAAAAAATGAATTGAAAAAAAATAACCAAAAAAAATAATATTAAAACAATGTTTTCAACCACTTTTCATGTGCCTGGCAAAATTTTGAGCTTTGCCTAAAGCTCATTTTTTTTCAGCGCAGAAAAACGAGACTGATACCCAGTGCCGGCCCTGAGAATAGAGAGGCTTTAGGCGACTCATTATTTTGATGCCCTTAAATATATGTATATTTTTTCTTGTAGTAATACTTAAATATTAAAATGAATAACATATATGTATTTTTTTTTTAAAAAATGACTTTATAACATTCAAAAGATGAAATTCCTAAAACCAGCATAATGTAGGAAAAATAGTCATGTTCCAATGTAGCTTAAGCATTCTGCTAATAAAAATGCTTATTCCATATTCACCCACTTGAAACTCCGGTAATCGAGGAGTGTTTTTTGGAAGCAAAAGTGAAGGTCTGAACATATATTTTCAAATCATTCAATAATTCATAGATCTCAAACTTTATTTTATAAAACAAGTTACTGACTTTTCTTAGTTTTTTATTTAGTGGAAGAGCTTTAAATCTGCAATAATCAATTTCTTCAAAAAAAAAAAAAAAAAAAACCCAAATCTATAGATTTTACACTACCTCCAATTGCATTTAGCCCCAAAAAATTGGTTAAACAGTTTGGCCAAAATTTTTTTGAGGCCCCTCAAATTGAGAGGCCCTAGGCGCCGGCCTTGGTGGCCTTATGCAGGGCCGGCCCTGCTGATACCAATAATAGTCTAGAAATTGTATTGAAAAATTGCAATTGAATCTCCTACCCCCATATTGTAGCGATTGGAAACCAAATATGATTTTTTCCCCTATGAAAAATTTGAATTTGCAAAAGCATTTTAGCAGTAATAATTAATGCAGGCATATTTTGCACTCATAATTAATGATAGGTTACAGAAGACTAATTGAGGAATTTTAGGAAATAGTAATTTTGGTGTTATATTTCATATAAGGCTGAAACCATAAATTTTCAGGGAAATTGCTCATTTTTCACACTTTTTTTTTCCTTCATGGTATGTTTGATATGTATAATTTGACATGAAATTCATTTTCTTGATTTTCACTACACGCACCAATTTGCCTTGTAAATGAGGAAAATCAATTCTAGCCAAATAGGTGGTTTTTATTTTTCAAGTTACATGAAAAATGGATTTCGCAGCGTTTGATTTTTTTTATTATTGTTAATTGACTTATTTTTTTTAAAAAAAATAACATTATTATTATCAAGTATAAATATGTTAAAAAATAAAAGAAAATATTTTTTTTTGATTACAATAGCTAAATTTTGATTTATTTGTCATGAAAAATAATGTTAATTAAACAACAAAAATTAAAAAAAATTCTACTTTTTCCACTTAGAAAATTAAATCAATTAAACATATTAAACTTCATATTCTCATGAATTAAATTCCCTAAAATTTATTTTTTTCCACCCCAAATCTCACCATCACTATCAAACGCAAACCAGTTGGTATAAAATGAAATCTTTTTAATTTTATAATTATAATAATCTCAACCCAATTGGTACAAAATGAAAGCTTTTTGATTTTATTTTATGGGTACATATATGATTTTTTCCCATAATAATAATGGGCTATTCACAAAAATACCATACTTTTAAGGATCAAACTGAAATTTACTTCAATTTTCTAACATTTGAAAATTACTTATAATAAAATTGTAAAAACTGAAAAATACTTATGACACTTTTCAAATATATTAGTATCACAATATGATACTTATAATTATGTTAGTATCATAGTATGATACATATGATACTTTTCCATTTTTTAGTATCGCAATATGATACTTATGATATTTTTTAATTTTTTTAAGTATCACAATGTGATACTTATGATGCTTTTTCAATTTTTTTAAGTATCACAATTTGATAGTCTCCGATATAAAATCAAACAATTTTAATACATTTTTTTTAAGTATCATAACTTTATACTTTTACAAAATTTTATGATACATTGTTTCAAATATAAAATTAAATACATGTTATACAATTTTCACTACAATTTTTTTACCAAGACCACCTCATTTCAAAACCCCATTAACCACGACACCACTCTAACAAAATGACTGGAAGAAATGTTTTTCATTTTGCAGTGATAAACAAATAAGAATTCAAAAGAATTGACCGACTTTCCAAAAAGGGAAAAAGTTCACAGTCACAGTCGGATTGCATTCCAAAGAAGGACAACCATCCAGCCGGTGACCAAGACTGGCGGAATTCTGCGAATGGGTATTGACCAACCGAAGGCAGGTAGCTGATTTTCTTGATATTTTGGCTTAAAATCCGACAGCTTGAGCAACTGAAAACTCGACATCCGACGGAAGGAGAAGATTCTCACAAAAAAACAAGAAAAGAAACCGGACTTGAGATCTTGAATTCCGGCAGGTAAAGACTTCGATTGAAGAACGGTTAATACAGGAAGGTAGGTGAGACAAAGATGAAGGCTCGTTTGGTGAAAAATTACAAGTTCCAGCGCGACGGTGGGAGATATTTGGTCGGAGAAGAAAATTGAGAGTGCTTCCTGGATGGTTGACGGAAGAAGACGACTGTGCCACATGATCACCGTATTTTTCAAATTTTGTCCTCTGGGAAGTAAAAATAAGTTTGGTCAAGTTTTTGTAGTGTACTGTGCAATTTTCCATTCTGTTTATTTACCTTGTTGTATTGGTAGCCTGGCCCAATTAAAATGTAGAAATTAGACAGATGTGACTTTGGCTTTCCTATTTCTCCATTATTTAAAGCAGAACTGCAGATATTTCCTTCTCTCTCCTTCTCCATAGCGGCCACGGCCAGTAATATATGCATATATTTTTTGTACGTTAAATTCCCGGTGGGTGCTTCAGCAGATATTTTCTTCTCTCTCTTCTTCCTATACGTTCGTTTCATAAATAATTTGTTTTTTTTGATCGGACAAGAATTTGTAATATTAGCACACGATTCATTGCGTTAAAGAATCTCGAGGGAGTCGGTAAACTCTGTACGACTGTACGAGTTTCTCACGATCAACTCTGTTTAATGTTTATTGACGTCGTTCTCTATTTCTCGCTCTGATTTCAATAATAATTATGTCTTCATGCGAGACTTGGAAATAGTAACCTGATGTATAATTCACATACATGCATTTACAATATTGTGTTCTTGGCAAGTTCTTCAAATAGGTAAAAACATATACTGGGTTTTTGTTAGAAATTCCTGT
Source organism: Ligustrum vulgare (assembly GCA_963555705.1). Classification (NCBI taxonomy): domain Eukaryota; kingdom Viridiplantae; phylum Streptophyta; class Magnoliopsida; order Lamiales; family Oleaceae; genus Ligustrum; species Ligustrum vulgare. The sequence continues at coordinate 51,970,343 of OY743174.1, forward strand.
TATTGTTATTTTCGTACTTAATTCTGAATGGTTCTGTACATTTTTTGAACGTGCTTCCAGGGTTATAAATCTGCTTACATCTTGATATGTGTTAATCAATCAAGAGTCTGAGGGAGATTAAAATTGTTGAAGTCATAATACATCTTTAAAATGCGAAGACAGGTAAAATCATTTATTTGGATTTTAAAATTTTCTTATGTTTAGCTTTGACACTTGTTCACACCTTAAAATTATAGAATTTTTTCGGCTGTTCATCTCTGTGTCTATTGATATTCACACCTTATTATCAATATAGGCTTCTGAGTTCTGAGTGAAGTAAAATTAGCTGTAGAATTGGTGAAGCAAATCCGTTGCAAAAGTTGAGAACCAAGCGCACACATGGATTTCATAATTATTTTAAGCGGAGGCTTGTAGAAGTACTAGTCTTCTACGAAAGAAGAAATTTCTCAAAATTTTGAAAGGCGACTTTCATGTTTTTCCTAACATAATAACCACAAAAGATATGAACATCATAGGCTAAGCAAGAAAACATGACACAATGGTCATTAGATTATGATTTAAAGCATACTGAGTAGAGAAATTTATTTTAATGTTGAGGATTACTTCCATTTTATACCATGAAGATAGATTTTAAGTTGCTACCGTATGACTTTGAAGAATTGTTTGTTTCACGGTGAGATTCAATCCAGATAACGTTTTTAATATTTATTATAGATGTTGATAGATATTATTATTTTTTAAAATGCATAATGAGCACCTGCCGTTTGTTTTGTTGGGAATTAGGACGCAACTAATCCCGCCCAGGATCGATCTGACACAAATAAATTGGACTGAGAAAATATAAATACGCAAAAATAAAATGCAAATACGAAACACAAAGATTTACGTGGTTCAGCAATTTGCCTACGTCCACGGACCCACACCAATATATTTCACTAACTCGGAAAAATGAGGAGTACAAAAATACTACACTGTATTTTTATCTGCCTATGCAAAGGTTATTCTCTCCAACTCACTTTTCTCTCTATTTTGTGAACACCTCTTGATTGTGTTACTCTTCTATACAAGAAGACTCTATGTTGTGGTGGTGTTTTACAAGTGAATTTTAGCCTTCTATTTATAGGCAAAATTCACAAGCATGCATGACAAATTTTCAACAAAATTAGGTCACATTTTAGCTCCATGCCTTTTGTCAAAAGTTGGCTCCTTTTGACTAGCTTTTGTCTTCCAATTTCAACAAAATTAGGCCACATTTAGCCCCATTTTTCAACAATCTCCCACTTGGGGACAAATGTGGCTTCCCCCGAGATATCTCCTTCTTGCAACTCCTTGTGAAATATGGTGTGAGTCATTTCCTTTGTCTTCACTTCAGAAGACCAATTGAAGCTGAGCACAGCTCCAATTTTTCCTTTGTTACTGTCTTGGTCATAATGTCGGCTGGGTTCTTGCTACCCTGGACCTTCTCTAGTGTTAATACTTCATCCTCTAGAAGAGACCTGATGAAGTGATAACGGAGTCCAATGTGCTTGGTTCTAGAATGAAATGCTGAATTCTTTGCCAGATGTATCGCACTCTGACTATCAATGTGCAAAACATTCTTTTCCTGACTGAATCCCAATTCTGCCAACAAACCCTGTAACCAGATCATTTCTTTGCTAGCCTCGGTTACTGCCACGTACTCTGCTTCTGTAGTGGATAGAGCAACAATCTTCTGTATCTGCGAAATCCAGCTAACTGCAGTAGTACCTACTGTGAAAACATAACCAGTAGTGCTCCTTCTGCGATCTACCTCACCAGCAAAATCTGCATCTACAAAACCTTGTAGAGCCACCTCGCCTCGTCCAAAGCATAAGCATCTATCAGTAGTTCCCCGTAGATATCTTAATATCCACTTTACTGCTTCCCAATGCTGCTTTCCTGGATTTGCCATAAACCTGCTCACAACTCCCACTGCATGAGCAATATCTGGTCTGGTACAAACCATGGCATACATCAAACTTCCAATGGCTGAGGCATATGGTATTTTAGCCATGAAGTTTATCTCGTCCTCTGTCTTAGGACTCTGATCACTAGATAGACGGAAGTGATTAGCTAGTGGCGTGCTGACATCCTTCGCACTGCACATGTTAAATCTCTGCAGAACTTGACTAATGTACTTGGCCTGAGATAACTGCAAGATACCCTTCTGCTTATCTCTGAAAATCCTCATTCCGAGAATCTGCTTCGCTGCACCCAAGTCCTTCATTTCGAATTCTGCTGACAGCTGCATCTTTAACTTCTTGATTTCGTCCATATCTGAGCCTGCTACTAACATATCATCGACATAAAGTAGCAAAATTATATAACTGGACTCGAATCTCCTGAAGTAGCAACAATGGTCAGCATTACATTTGAAGTAGCCATTTTTCTGCATAAATCCGTCGAACTTCTTGTACCACTGTCTCGGGGCTTGCTTTAAGCCATACAGGCTCTTCTTCAATTTGCAAACGAGCTTCTCCTTTCCTTTGACTGAGAAGCCTTCTGGCTGCTGCATATATATTTCCTCCTCAAGGTCACCATGGAGGAAAGCAGTTTTTACATCTAACTGCTCCAAGTGCAAACCCTCTGCTGCAACAATACTCAAGACTGATCTGATTGTTGTCAGCTTCACAACTGGCGAAAATATTTCCGTGTAGTCAATTCCTTCTTTCTGCTGGAAACCTTTGACCACCAACCTCGCCTTGTATCTCTTTGATCCATCATGTTCCTCCTTGATTCTGTACACCCACTTATTGTGTAGAGCTCTCTTTCCTGTAGGTAACTCTCCTAGTTCCCACGTCTGGTTAGAGATGAGAGACTTTATCTCATCTTTCATTGCAAGCTCCCACTTGCCAGAATCACCGACCTGACATGCCTCATGATAGCATTCAGGTTCACCTGCATCAGTAAGTAACATGTAGCTCATGTACTTTCTATTTGGAACATGAGGTCTGGTTGACCTTCTAAGAACATGGACTGGAGACTGTGATGCATCAGTCTCTAGAACAGGCTCCTGTAACTGCAGATCCTCCTCTGTTTGCTGCGACGTACTACTTTCTGGAGCATCCAACTCAACATATGTTGGATCATCATGTACTGTGTCATCGGACTGCACTGCATTTCTGTCCTTGTACATAACCTTCTCGTTGAATATGACATCCCTGCTTCTGATGACCTTTCTGTTCTGGTCATCCCATAAGCGGTAGCCGAACTCATCTCCGCCATATCCAATGAATGTGCACTTTAGTGATTTGGGGTCTAACTTGCCCCTTGCCTGGTCACTAATATGTGCATATGCGACACATCCAAAAACTTTCAAGTGGGAAAGTTTTATTTCTTTTCTGCTCCATACTTCCTCCGGTATCCTGTACTCCAACGGTACCGAGGGTCCTCGATTGATCAAGTACACCGCTGTGTTGACTGCTTCTGCCCAAAACTGTTTGGGCAAGCCTGCATGTAACCTCATGCTTCTGGCTCTCTCCGTTAATGTCTGGTTCATACGTTCTGCAACTCCATTTTGCTGTGGAGTCCCTGGCAACGTCCTTTCCATTTTGATGCCATTCTGGTAACAGAACTTCTTGAACGCCATATCCGTATATTCTCCTCCGTTGTCGGACCTCAGCTTCTTTACTCGCAATCCTGTTTCATTTTCCACCATGACTTTCCACTTCTTGAACACATCGAATACTTCGGACTTGTGTCTCAAGAAATAAACCCACACTTTTCTCGAGTGGTCATCAATGAAAGTCACAAAGTATGACTTTCCGCCAATAGATGAAACTGCGGTTGGTCCCCAGACGTCTGTGTGGACTAACTCAAGTTTCTCTTGCTTCCGAGTTCTGCCACTAGTGTTGAAACTCACCCTGGTCTGCTTCCCAAAGATGCAACTCTCGCATAAGTCTATATCAGTAGACTGAAGCTCTGGTAGTTTCCCCTTTGCATGCATATACTTGAGTCTCTTCTGACTCATATGCCCAAGTCTCTGGTGCCACAAGTTTGGGCCCTCCTTGCTTTCAGCAACTGCAATTGTCACACAAGCATCCGCTGTTGTGTAGAGGGTGCCAGTATCCTTGCCTCGAGCGATAATCATGGCGCCCTTGGTGATCTTCCAGTTATCACCAGAGAAGGTGACATGTCCTTCTCCCGACAATTGCTTGACGGAGATCAAGTTCTTCCTCAATTCTGGAATGTCTCACATCCTTCAGCTTCCACACAGATCCATTGATCTTGATCTGTACATCACCTTTTCCGACCACGTCACACGGTTGATCATTACCGAGATAGACTCTACCAAAATCACCCCGCGTATAGTTTACAAAAAACTCCTTGTTTGAGGTAGCATGAAAAGATGCTCCGGAATCAATCACCCAGTATTCCGTTTTTCTCTCCAAAGAGCATATCAAAGCATCATCCGCTTCCTCTTCCACAACATTAACCTCCGTCATGTTCTCCTTTTCTTTTGGAGGTGTTGGACACTGGTTTTTGTAATGACCGGTCTTGCCACACTTCCAACATTCCACAACCTTTGTCTTGTTGGAATTGTTTGGATTTCTGGACCTCGATCTGCCACTTCTGAATTTGCCGTTGCCCCGCCCATTTCCTCTGTTAGAATTTCTGCCTCTGCTTTCCACGTTCAACGCCGATCCTGAAGTTGAGGCACCTTCTGATTGTCGTCTGATCTCCTCCGTTAAGATCATGCTTACGACATCATCGAACTTCAATTTTAACTTTCCGGCAGAGCCACTAATTGCTGTGACTGTACCATTCCAGCTGTCTGGCAACTGCCCAAGAATTAACAAAGCTCGAACTTCATCACTAAAAGTGATTTCGACTGTGTTTAGCTGGTCCGTCACTTCATTGAATTCATTTAGGTGCTCTCCAAATCTTCCGCCTTCGGCCATCTTCATATTGAACAGCTTTTTAATTAAGTGGACTTTATTTGCTGCAGATGGCTGTTCGTACATGCTAGAAAGGGCTGCCATGAGAGACTCTGTCGTCTTCTCATTTTTTATGTTGAAGGCCACTGACTTTGACAACGTTAGCCTGATTGTGCCGAGTGCTTTTCGATCAAGCAACTCCCAATCCCCCTAGCTTATATCTTCTGACTTTTCTTTTAGTGGCTTGTATAGATCCTTCTGGTACAGATAGTCCTCCATTTGCATTTTCCAAAATCCAAAATTTGAACCATCAAATTTGTCAATTTTGGATATTTTCTCATCTGTCGACATTGTTCCCACTCAATCACAAAACAGTCTAAAGAAATCTTTTCTGATGTGGAAGATCAGTCAAGGCTGCAACCACAGAGCATACTAAGAATTTCAAAAAAATTTAATGAGCCAAGACTCTGATACCAATTGTTGGGAATTAGGACGCAACTAATCCCGCCCAGGATCGATGTGACACAAATAAATTGGACTGAGAAAATATAAATACGCAAAAATAAAATGCAAATACGAAACACAAAGATTTACGTGGTTCAGCAATTTGCCTACGTCCACGGACCCACACCAATATATTTCACTAACTCGGAAAAATGAGGAGTACAAAAATACTACACTGTATTTTTATCTGCCTATGCAAAGGCTATTCTCTCCAACTCACTTTTCTCTCTATTTTGTGAACACCTCTTGATTGTGTTACTCTTCTACACAAGAAGACTCTATGTTGTGGTGGTGTTTTACAAGTGAATTTTAGCCTTCTATTTATAGGCAAAATTCACAAGCATGCATGACAAATTTTCAACAAAATTAGGTCACATTTTAGCTCCATGCCTTTTGTCAAAAGTTGGCTCCTTTTGACTAGCTTTTGTCTTCCACTTGTCTTCCAATTTCAACAAAATTAGGCCACATTTAGCCCCATTTTTCAACATGTTTGACAGCGAAAATCAATCCAGATAATGTAATTATTTTTCTTTTTTAAAATGTGTAATGAACACCTGCCATTGTAGGTTTAATAATGTCGAATATAACACTTCGATAATGAACAAGTAAAGAGAGAGAAACGAGAAAGAAAATAGACTTCAAGAAAGAATTCAGGGAAGAAATATATTGTATTCAATATTCCAAGGTTTGCATGTTTATATAGAAAAATGTCTTTCAATCTATACAACTTGTAAAAGATAGCATTAAAATAATAACAAACTCTTAACACATAAAACTACTAAAATCTAGATTAACTCTAATTCTATTTCTTCCTAATATTTCACCTTGAGTAGGCTTGGAGCTGTTCCTTGTTGCATCAGTTACCAGCCCTTAGTTTGGCAGTTTTCTAATGATGAGTTTTGGTTTTTGTTGCCGGCTTTTCCTTATTATATATCACGATAATTTTTCTTATAATAATTTACTTTTATTAGTTTTAAAGAGTATGAACACTGAACTATTAGGTGAACTATGAGATTCTAGGTTTTTGTTAACCTCTAATTGTAGAAAGTTTGTTAATAGATTCAATTTTCATCTTAGTTTCTCGACTAAGAAGCAACACATCTGTTTAGAGAGTTGTATTGATTCTGAGTTCAAAAGTTTAGCCTCCGTTTGTCAAAATTTATGAATTAGTATTACTCGTGGTCATACTTCATTTTTAACCATACATTCCAATTCCAATGACCAAAAGTACTACACATCTATCTACTTCTATCTTTTTATTTTATTTTTTAAAATTAAGCCATATGTTAGGTAGGAAACCAAAATAAAACTAAGCCATATGTTAGGTAGGAAACCTTGGTGTTGACACTTCTTTGGTTTTATTGATGGAGAGAGGAACTTGTGAAGAGAATGAACAAGAAGCATGTCAATTATGAGAAAGTGCCAAGTTTTTAGCTTCTTTACGAGGTTCTATGAGAAGTTAAATCTTTTGACTTTCCTTTAATAATTGTAAGTTATAAAGATGTAATTTACCTCTGGTTAGTTTTCTCTTATATATTGATGTGATTCTGTATGGGAAACACGACAAAACTCGCAGAATTGAGATTGAAAAGCCTGAAAGTTCCAAATTCGTGCTGGTTTAGATGGTAACAATACGACCTCGACCTCACAACACATGAAACCAAGGTATATCAAACCTTAAATTTGTTGAGACGAGGAAACAAAAACCATAATGAGGGAATTCCACAAAGTTGACCACACCTTTTATAAGTCTGAGTTTGAGTTTGATTCAAAACATTGAACCAAGCAACCAATACAACCACCTACGACATGTTGACCTCTTGATCAGAAAACTTAAAAAATCTCACCCAGTTTGTTTGAACGCCACAAGAAATAATTCTCAATAAGTTTTAAGAAATAAAGGGAATCCTCATTGTATCGAATCACTCAATGTTTCAATCAAAATCTAATTTACAATGAATGAAAAAGCTATTATATAAGTGTAAGGGAATAAATTAAACCTAGTAGTTGCCATTAATGGGCTAAAACATAATCAGAACATTAAAAATGGAAAATAACATTATAATCGCAAAAACCCAATTCCGAAACAACCAAGCGATCGCTTGATGTAGAAGTGGGCGTCGCTCAGTAGATTTTGTTCACTCTCAGATTGTTTTGATCAGTATTGGGCAATTACGCTTATTTTGGTCATAACTTTCTCTCTTGGTGTCTGATTGCGATGATTCTATGTGCATTAGAAAGATGACTTAAAGGGCTATAATTCATTTTGAAATAGTAATTTCCAAATTCGATCGTTTTCCATACGAAAACTGGTTTAAACATCTCACTAAAAATCTGAATCATAATCCTTGTAGGTTTTTATTCTACTTTGACTAGAATTTTGACTTCCAATATTTTTCCCACGTGTCATGCTTGATTTGGAGCCTTCAAACACACAAGTTGAAATCTTGTTTGGCTTGAATATTTGATCTTCATGCAAAGCCTTCGTGCAAGGGCTTAGTATTATCAGTTACAATTCTATTTATAAAATATTTCAAATATTTTGTTCCTTTCTTTGAATCTATTCTCATCGGGGTAGATACACAAATTACTTTAAATCTAGGAAGCCGAGTAGGCGGGTTTGTCTGAGTGGAGAGGGAAAAAAAAAGAATTGAAGGAGATCATAGAAACTGAGAACCGGCCAAAATCCGGTCCAATTATTGCTTAAAACCTTTATAATTATAAAACTGGGGAAAATCTGCCAGCTAACCTGTACTACCTCATACTTGTTTATCCGGACTGGTTTCGGTGGTTTAGCTTGTTATTTTATATGGTCCCTATTTGGCGGGTATTAAAATCCGATGTTTAGTAGATTTTGATAGAAATCGATGAAATATGTGGTTGAAAAGTTGTGAATCTCATGAAAATGTGGTTGATATTAATTGTTGACTTTGACTGAGATTAAAATCTAAATTATAATTCTACTGAATAGGGCTATAGAAAAGAGATTTTTGTTCTTAGGCCTAATAAATGAAAGGCCTAGGAAGATGCGATTTATTTTCTCCAACCCATTTCTGACAAAGAAGCAAAGATAATTGCTGAAATATTTTTGTGTACATTTCATTGCAGAGATTTACAATATATAGACAACTAGGGAAGATCAAATCTCTTAAACATAGAACATAATCCCTAAAATCATGCAGATTTATATATCACTAAATATAGACACAATTACAGCTATACAAATATGTTAAATAAGGAATGATTAAATATCCCTAATATTCTGTTGACATCCCCCCTCAAATTGATGAGGTGAGTCCATGAGCATCAATTTGCTACTGAGAAATTGATGGCGTTGGCGGGTAGCTTCGGTGAAGATATCCGCTGTTTGAAGATCAATCTTAAGGTGAGGTAGAGTGATAATAAGACGATCAAAAGCCTCCCGAATGTAATGACAATACACCTCTATGTGTTTTGTGCATTCATGGTATACTGGATTGGCAGTTATTTGAATAGCACTGGTATTATCACCATAGAGTGGAGTAGGCTCAACTTGAGGAAAACCAAGTTCACAAAGAAGACCATGTAACCATACAAGTTCAGAGCAAGCTGCAGACATGGCTCGATATTCAGCTTCTGTGGAAGATTTAGAGACACAATCTTGTTTCTTACATTTCCAAGAAATTAAGGTATCTCCGAGAAACATAAACTAGCCTGTTGTAGATTTTCGAGTATCTGGGCAGGATGCCCAGTCTGCATCACTATAAGCAGTCAAATGAAGAGAGGATCCAGTAGGAAAGAAAGAGCCGCGAGTAGAGGATCCAATTAAGTATCGAATAATGTGGCGAATTGCTGAAAGATGAAGATGCCGAGGTGATTGCATAAACCTACTAACTATATGAACAACATATGAAATATTAGGCATGGTAATAGTTAGGTAGATAAGACTACCAACCAGTCGTCTATAAAGGTATGGATCAGATAGAAGCTCGCCTTCATCCTTCCGAAATTTCACGTTCACCTCCATGGGTGTATCAATAGGAGCAGCATCCTTTAAACCAGCCAACTCAACGAGGTCTTGGGTATATTTATGTTGATTTAAGAACAACCTACGTGCTTGTGAGTGTACTTCTAGCCCCAAGAAATAAGTAAGATGCCCAAGATCCTTCATATGAAATGTACTATGCAGCATGTTTTGAAGCTCAGCAATCAATTCGGTGTTATTACCTGTGATGATTATATCATCAACGTATACCAAGATAAGAACCATACCAGCAGTTACTGTATTGAAGAATAGAGATGAATCATATTGGCTTTGTGTAAAAGAGAAGTTCACGATAGTGCTGCGAAACTTCTCAAACTAGGCTCGAGGGGCCTGTTTTAGCCCATATAAAGATTGTTTTAGCTTGCGCACCTTATGAGGAGAAGTCAATGCCATACCAGACGGAAGGTTCATGTAAATCTGCTCTTTGAGGTCTCCATGCAAGAATGCATTTTTGACATCCATCTAAAGCAAGGGCCAAGATTTAGATGATGATATAGCAAAAATAGTCCGTACGGTGGTCATTTTAGCAACAGGAACAAAGGTTTCTTCTTAATCAAGTCCATATTCTTGTTTATTTCCAAGAGCAACAAGCTGAGCTTTACATTATACATTATCCAGAGAACAATCAGACTTAAGTTTTACATTATACACCCACTTACTTCCAATCGGCTTAACATTCGGAGGACAAGGGACAATATCCTAAGTATTGTTTTCCTCAGGGGCTTGAAGTTCAGCATTCATTGCTTGCTGCCAGTACTCATGTTCCATTGCTTGTTTATAGCAAGAGGGAATACAAATAGAAGACAAAGTAGCATGCATAGATATAGGGGAAGGGAACTCATACCGATCAGGAGGTTTATGTGTTCTAGTACTTCTTCGGAGAGGAACGGGATCACGAGCAACACGATCAGAATTCAGAGGAAGATCTGAAGGGACCACAGTGGGACATTTCGGAGGAGGAACCACAAGATTTGGAGGATTATTGGTTGGAGGAGGATGTCTATGATAAACACGATCAGGTTGGAATCTTTGTGTAGGTGCAGGAGACTCAAAAGATGGCAAAATAGATATAGATGAGGATTCCATAGGTTGCTGTGTGCTAAAGAATGGTTGTTTTTCAAAGAAAGTCACATTCCTAGAAATACGAGTACGACGAGCATGAGGATCGTAGCAAAGAAAACCTTTTTGATGGCTAGCATATCCTAAAAATACACACTTGGCAGATTGAGCAGTAAGTTTATTCCTCTCATGCGCAGGAAGATGGAGAAAGCGCACACAGCCAAAATTATGAAGATTGAAATAATCAAGTTTATGTCTAAATAAGCGAAAATAAGGAGAAGCATTGTCCAAAATAGGAGAAGGTAACCTATTTATTAAATAAACAACAGTGGACAAAGCTTCGCAACAAAAATGAGGAGGAACAAATAACTCAACCAGAAGAGTTCTAACAACATCAAGAAGATGACGATTCTTCCTTTCAGCCACACTATTTTGTTGTGGAGTGAAAGGGCAAGAACGTTGTGAAATAATTCCATGACTTTGAAGAAAGGATTGAAAATCATTTGACATATATTCGCCACCAGAGTCAGATCGCAAGATTTTTATTTTGGTGGAGAATTGAGTCTCAATTAAAGTAAGGAAAACTTGAAACACGAAGAAGACTTCACTTTTAGATCGAAGAAAATAAATCCAAGTAAATCGAGTGAAATCATCAATGAATGTGACAAAATATTTGTAATTTTCATGAGAAATTACGGGGGCAATGCTCCAGACATCACTGTGAATGATTTCAAAAGGTTTGGTGGTACGATTTGTATACACAGGAAAGGGTAGAGTTTTGCTTTTACCAAGTTTGCAATGCATAGTCAATATTAACATCATCAGTAGAAGTCGAATTTTTATTGCCAAGTAAACTAGAATTGGACCATTTCAGGTGTAATGGAAGACTGACCAAGAACACAAGAAGCATGAGATGTGGCAGCAGAATTAGAAGCACCCACGGAACCAGTAGAACCATTGTAGGCAGTTTCAGATTTATTCGAAGGTCGAGTAGGGCAATCCTTGAGAATATGCCTTGGTTTCTTGCAATAGTTACAGAATTTATTTGTACAATTAGTGGCAATGTGTCCAAAACCTTTGCAACTATAGCACTGGACATTAGACATATCCTTACTTCCTTTATGTTTCCCTTGAGCAGCATAGGCAACTGGGACTGAAGTTGAATTTTGAGTTTTCTGCTCCATGACTGCCTGTGTGATAAGCCGTTGTTCTTCCCTAAACAACTCACCGAGACAAACATCCAAGAGAGGAACCGGATCTCTGTTCATTAGATTAGATCTAATGCCTTCAAATTCTCCCCTAAGTTTCATTAAAAACTGATCTCGCTTGCTTGTTTCATGCACACTTTGCACAGCCAGAAGACCTTCAGGAGACACCTTAGTATATACAATATCAGACCTTAGTATATACAATATCAGTGTACTCTGCCCAAAGGTTTTCAAAGGAGGAATAGAACTCTTGGATAGACATACTTCCTTGAACAAGCAGCCCCAACTTGAGTTCCAACTGAAAGCATCTAGCTATGTTGTTCTGGCTATAGACTTTCTTCAAGTAATCCCACATTCCTTTGGAGGTTTTATAAGGATGGAGGTTGAGAAGAATGGAGGAGTCAATAGATCCAAGAATCCAAGACATAATCTGAGCGTCCTTCACTTCCCATCTCACATATTTATCATTCTCCCTTTCTTTGTCAGGTGCAGGATTGTCCCATCAATGTGACCCCATAATTCCTTTCCCTTAACAAATATTTGGAATTGAAACTCCCAGGTAGAATAGTTCTTGCCATTAAACCGAACACAACAAAATTCAGACCGTTCTAGAGACATACTAGAACTAATAAAAAAAATTGAACAAGAGCAATGAAGGACAAAAACACGAATATAAATCCCGAAGCAAGACCACTAGAAACAAGAAACAAGAACCAAGAGATAAGAAACAAGAAGACGGTACAAATATGATTTCAGATTTTAGGCTCTGATACCATGACAAAGAAGCAAAGATAATTGCTGAAATATTTCTGTGTACATTTCATTGCAGAGATTTACAATATATAGACAACTAGGGAAGATCAAATCCTTTAAACATAGAACCTAATTCCTAAAATCAAGCAGATTTATATATCACTAAATATAGACACAATTACAGCTATACAAATATGCTAAATAAGGAATGATTAAATGTCCCTTATATTCTGTTGACAATTTCTTTATGCAAAGCAAAAGTGGGATCATAATTAACAAATGAAACACCCTTTTTGCTTTACATTTAATGATTTATTGGTTTAAGAGTTTTAGTTATGTAACAGCGTTCTTGAAATTTATGTTTTAAATTGATTTGTTTAAGAATTAGAAGATGGGAATCCACAAGGGAAAAATCATGTAAAATCACTTGTCAATGCAAGAAATAATATAGTGTGATCATTGGAGAAACATTGAAACAAAAACTCAAGCTATAAATTTGTGCTTGAGTTGTTAATAATAAAGATTTAATGCAACCAAATTTAATGAGTGCTTTTGTGGAATATTTACTTATTTGTCATATTTTTATTTTTATTTATTTATTTTTGGCAAATGGTTCGATTGGTTCAACCTTTATACCCTTGACCCTTTGCCTTTTCATGTTAATGGTTAATATAAATTTTTTTATATTATTTTCATCATAAGAAAATGGACAAGTATATCATTACATGCACAGAGTCAGTTAAGGTAATATGCATTAAAATACTTGGAGAATTATTAATTTATATAGATTATAATCGACATTCTTATACATACATCTGTATTTAGACACATTGTGAAGGAACTTAAATTATATTGGCTAATGGATACTCTCTTCTTGTGCATGACTTAACTATTTCTGGAACATTGAACAAACTTACCTAGGTTGACGCTCTTAATTTATTGTCTTATCTATTGTAACTTCTCATTTATCTTGTAATCCTGGAATCATGGGATGTGTGGAGTACAATGTACTTTTTAAGAGCATCTCCAATAGACACTTTATTATGCCCCTGTTTGGTATTGATAAAAATTAGATTTTTAGTAGATTTTGATAAAAGTTGATGAGATGCGTGGTTGAAAAGTATTGAACCCCATAAATAGCGTGGTTAGGATTAACCGTTGAATTTAAATTAGATGAAAATCTAGAAAAGTAGTGCTACCAAACATGGGCTATAAAGAGCATCTTATGCATAATAGAGAACATCTTTATATTTAACAAATTTTTTTATACACTCCAACAATTCTCTCTATTTTGGCTCTTCATTTTACTTTTCTGAAGAATAAGAAATATTTATTAATTTCTTTTCATCTTTTATACATCATATTTTATATGTTAATTGCCAATCAATTCAAATATGATTTGAATAATTTAAGAAATAGAGTATGAAATTTGTCTTATTAAATGCAATAATTATAAGATAAGAACTGAGAGCGAATTTGACTTTCTAATTAAAAAGTTAAAACAGGAAGTCTCTTGGAGCTTATTTTAAGCATTTGCTCTAAAAAGTAGAGCATCTTGTAATTAGAGTCTCTGAAGATGCTTTAAGTGTTATAGGGGTACATTGCGAAGCTCACACACGTGTGTGTGTGTGTGTGTATTAGGTCATCCTAATATTTCTTCATACGTAATTGGTACTAGGATGAGCCACTTCTCTTTGAGAGGTGTGAGATTATAAAACACACTATATTCCTTTGTCTTCATAGTGAAATCCTGTAACAAGAAGTGGATGTAGCTCTTGTAATACGAGTAAACCACTGTAAATCTTGTGTTCTTATGCGCTTTCTATTTCTTTATTTCATATTGTCGTTATTGTTGTTGTTATTATTATTATTATTATTATTATTATTATTATTATTATTATTATTATTATAATAGGTCATAATAGTACATGAATAAGTATTTAATCCGTAACAGGAACAAAGTATTTGAACATGTTCACTTCCCCAATTTTCAGAGTCAAATACTGGAAGAGAACATATAATGTAGCCTGGGAAATCTTCCAATGAAGCTCAAATATATACTATTTTTTGATATCGTAATGACATAGCTTTGTTTTTAGCTTTGGGATTGTAGAATATGCTTAATACATTGATGACTTCATCGAGCTATTTCAATAAAGCCCTACTTTCGGAGAGTTTCACCTTTCTTAATGAATGTGTGCTCAAGAACTAGCTTTGGTGATGCAGCATGTGCTTGTCAGACTGGAAACTTATCTGGTATAGAACTTTTATTGGTTATAATCTTTGCACACGATCAATTTCACAAGGCTGTTTATAACACTTTCCTCTATAAATTGTATCTTGAAGTGCTGTAACTGGACCCACTGCAAATTGAATTAATCAATTGTTGAGTTAGGGTATTCAAATATTTGCGTAGTATTTCATCATGATGGCATGCTGTAGAGCTAACTTATGCAGCATGTTTTAATCAAAGTGGAAACTGATCTAGTATAGGACTTTTAAAAAACAATCTTTATACTAATTGCTAGGGGTGAACGCGGTCCGATTTGGGCGGTTTTTGACATATTTTCAAACCAAACCATTTCAAGCGGTTTGACATTTTCTCAAACCAAACCAAACCATTTCATTTTACAAATCAAACCAAACCAAACCATTTTTTGCGGTTTGGTTCGGTTTTAATCCGCGATTTTTACCTATCGACATAATATAATATATTTTAGACGTTAAATTAATTCATATATTTTAATATAAAGATAAAATAAGTTAATATATAAGCAAATACGAGAATTAATAACGTTAGATGTTAAATTCATTCGAATTTGTTTTCAATTCAAAATAAAAACATGAAGTTAAAAAACAATTGTAAATTTGTAATTGCATTTTATTTGTTCTCTAACTTCTTTCCGAACAAATATGATAGGTCATCGTCATCAAAATTCTTAGAAAAATCACTATTCTAAGACATACCATAGCTAGTCATTCTTTTTTGCTTTTTATTTGAAACCATATACGGATACTTTTCTTGCATAAATGTGTGATATGATTTTATAAAGTACAAGTACCGCAATTATTAATATGATGCTTATACAATTTTTCACAGTAATAATATTTTGTCTTGTCTCTCTTCTTGCTAGCTTATCTTTGTTGTCCAGATTCTGAAATTTAACAAGGAGTAAATTCTAAGAAAATAAATAAAATAATCGAATGATTTTGCTTGCAAAGAAAGTTAAACAAGTGATATTCAAATTCTTACCCTGATTCGAACCTTCTGATATAGATCGAAACATCTTCCATGACTCTCTAAAATAAAATCAAATGCAGGAAGAAATTGAAAGTACACCTATCACCTCTGTTTATTATTATAAGAATCTAATTGATATTAGTGAAGAGGAACTTGGAAATTGGAAGGAAACAAGGAAGACGAATGAAAACAGAAAATTAATGATTGAATTAAGAAGTGAGAACGTTTTTTGTTTGAATCTCTATTAAATGAACTTTTGAGGTTGTTAATGAGATTTTAGGATTGAAGTATGTTGTTAAAAGGTGGTATGAGTTAAAGGTTAATCAAATTTTGTGGTTGGACATTAGACAATAACTTTTTTAAAAAAAAAAAAAAAGACAAGAACTTTTATTCATTAGATAAATTTGAAAATTTTTAAGAAAAAACTCTAAATTTAAATGAATAAAAATTAATTTTTTAATTAAAAAAATTAGCGGTTTGGTTTGGTTTAAGTGGTTTTTAAAAAATTGAAACCTAAACCAAACCATTTTGAAACGGTTTGGTTTGGTTTGGTTTGAAAATATTGGCGGGTCCACGTGGAACCGAACCAACGGTTCGATTCGGTTTGCGGTTTGATGATTTTTTTGTGCAGCCCTACTAATTGCCATCTATTTACACAAATCTATTTATAACTTTCCTCAATGAAAACGTTGTCTTGAGGTGCTGTAAGCCTGTAACTGTGGTTTCTTCAAGTGCATAGACTGCTGTAAATTATTAACCAATTACTGAGTTAGGATATTCAAATAATAGCTATGAGAAAATTAATGAACTTCTTTGCAGACTGAATCTAATGTCATTTCAGCCTGTTTCTGGGCAACTGATTATTGGTCAAACTACTGTAGGTTGAGTACCAAAATCACAAGCATTAACTGTCATAAAAAGTTTTTCCTGGACAAACCTTACATCCCATGTTTTTATTCTTCAGCATTTGTTTGCAACTTATTTGTCAGATAATATTTACATCAATTCTTAATATGTTCCATATACTGCATCAAACAGGAATCTGATGACTTTGTTGCTTTGTGCATATTCGTGATGTTGCTCAACTATGAAACGTCGTTTGTTGAAGCCTGATTGAACTGTGGGGCAAGTTGATGTGGAACTGGTACATAAGTTTTTCATGCTGCTAACTCTCTAATGCAGCTGAAGCCTGCTGGAATACTCAATGTCATGATTATTATTTATTAATATTATAAATATCAAACAAGGATCTCTTAGAGAGAATTTACCCCAACGTCATCATAATTGTTGGTGTATTATTCTTCTGAGTTTGTGGTTGACTTAGCTGGAGATTGATGGGGCCATGCAACTCATATTCGTTGTTGATTCCATTGATAATGTGGGAAACCCCGCTTGCTTCATCAACATTTTCTGGGACATAAACCTGGATCAAAACTTGTTAAGTTCAGCTTGAAAAGTGTTTGCCTACCTGGCCTAAAGTACAGTACTTTTCAAGGTGGTGATCAGTGTACCTTTCTCCGCAATTCTGCATTCTCCTGACAAACAAGGTCTACCTTCTTATGCAATTCTATGTTGTCTTGATGAATGAGACTCCTCTGTATAGGGGTTTTTGGGGGGGGGGGGGGGGGGGGTTAAGTCATTAATTCTATGCTTGGATATAATAAAAATGTGAAAATCTAACTGAGTTTGGAAATGGACCTTCTGGTTTAATTCTTTAATTTCATCAGTCATGATCTGTTCCTGTGAGAAAAATAAATTCTCAGAACTTTAATGTAATTGATAATGGCAGCTGTAGATAAAATAAATAGTTATTCTATTGGACAGATAAATTTAAAGGATGCTAACTTTTTTCACGCGTATGCCTTTCAAACTTATTTCCAGTTGATTTTCCAGGTTTTGCAGGTCTTTGATGCTCAATCCAGAAAGATCTTCTCCCAAAAGCTGCCTGCATTTATCATAAAAAGGCACAGGTACATATCTTGTGGGCTTAATTTGCACTGTATGCAAGCCTGAATATGTATCTCCCATCATTTTTACTGCACTTTTCGTGTTCTTAATCAAGAATCTGCAGATATTCTGTACATCATTTTCTTCTAGTAATATATATATATATATATGCATGCTAACAATTTAGTGTTCAATAGATTATTAAGTTTCAGATAAAGGGAGAAATTCATGGCAAAATCAGAATTAACCTTTTAAGATGACAAATTTATATTTGGGGCGTGGCCATTTCAGTATCATATAAATGCGGGTTCTTAGAAGCTAATAGATTCTAATCTTGTTTGTTTACAATTGATGTGTTTGTGAGGTGCGATCTTGATATTTGAAATTGCTTTCATACTAAATAAGTAAATTAACATTCTTATTTTTTTTTTATTTTTATTTTTACTATCTTGTGTTTAGCCTAGAGAATAGAAGACATTAACTGTTAGATAGATCTGTCAAAAATGTGTGAGCCCATGCACTGTTTTCACCCTACCTCACCTACTTGAGTCAATTTTATTGCACAAACTGAAATTTATGTTGCTATTTTCTATGTAGGGGATATGTTTATTAAAAATATACAGGATCATTTGCAGTTTATAGAAGTAACTTCGGAGTTAGACTATTTGCAATTTTCTCTGATATGCGATATTTACTTTATTTGTGTTCTGTGTAGTGCCTCTAGTTTAAGTTTTAATGGGATCATAACCTTTATCTAATCACATGTGGCGTCTTTTATGTTTTCATTGTTTGAACATGAAAGATTAATCTGTGGCGTTAGTTTGAATTGTTGTATATTAGATGGATAATGTGCTAACCTGTGGCTTTCTTGTAAGTACTGTAGTTGTTTCCTCAAGCTTGCAACTTCCCTCTGCCAAAACTAGCAAAATATAAGCAAATTAGGATCAACAGATGAAATTGGAAGACCGCATAGATACATTTTAAGGCTGCATTTCAAGTAGATAAAATAGAAACTCCAACCATATTATGACATTACCATGAGCAATATACTTGTTGTAGCAGTGTCAATATGATTTATATAAACAAATCTTCTCAAATTGATCATTCAACCATGTCAATTTGTTGGTGAATATCTTTGAAATCCTAATCAACTATAGATTCTATTAAAACATTTCCATCTTTTCATGTTTATTTTATGTTTCTTTTGAAAGTTAGAAGCTTCTACCTTTTTTATTTCTTTGTTAAGCTCTCATAAAGCAATTTTCTTGGGTGTTCAAATTTTAAAGACACGATAGAAATTCATGAGTGAAAAGATGGCCCAAGGTTCTCCCAAACTGGAAAGTACGTATGATATAATGACTTGGGCATATAGGATGGGTCGTTACAAAAAATGCGTATTCTTTTGTAACGACTTAGCCTCTTTGTTCAAGTCGTTAACTTATGTACTATCCGCTCTCTGAGAGTGTGAACCTATTTTTACCCCTTTTCTATCGTGTTCTCACGATTCGAATCCAAGACCTCTACAGTGTGAGATACTTAAGTTGAATCTCGGGGATGAGAGAGAAATCCGCGAGGGGTAATATGTGCTCAGACTCTCCTGTACCAGACCGTACTTAAATTAATAGCTTGAGTAGGAGACTCCGATCGTTACACTTTAGACCTAAAAAAACAACTTTTAGCTAAGGTATATCTTGTTTATAAACAAATATAAGAAACAACATTCATGTATGAATTTAATTCTAAAACATTAGGGCTCGCCGTAATATTCTCTTGGAGAAGTAGACATCTTTTGGACACGAGTAAATTACATTGTGCTTGATAGTCTTTTGTTTGTGTGTGTTGAAATATAAGGATGAAAATATAATTGTATTTCTTGATTCTGAAAGTGTTACAAAGCAATGCATAAATAGAAACCTAAAGCACATAATTGACTACTAGTCCCTACACTATTCTAAACAACTATCTTGGTCATTACAATATTAATCCAACATTTCAACACTACCCCTCAAGTTGATGCAAAGATAAACATCAACTTGAAAATAATGTAAACAACAAACTTGGAACAACAATTTCAAGTAAATAACAAAGTGCTCCCCCTTTCTTCCAATTTCAATAGTCTTCTTGGATGATGCCATAACGAAGGATCAATTTGGATACATTAAAATCCACAACCCGTAAACAACGGAATCCTTACTTCGGACACAAAGGAAAGCCAACAGAAGGAGATGTAAACCAGTCAAGAGAATCGCCAGATCATCAAGGTCGTCCTAACAAAGAAACTGATCTTACGAATAAAAGGCTAATAAAAAGACACAAAGAAAGATAGGGAAATTGGAAAGCTAGGGGCTGAATTGCACAAATTGAAAGATTGGGGACTGAAATGTAAATTCTGAAAATCAAGGGACCAAAATGAAAATATTGAAAGTTCAAGACTAAAAATGAACTTCCAGAAAGTAGAGGGACTAAATTGATAAAATAAAAAGATAAGGGGCTGGAATTGTAAAATTTGAAGGTTGAAGGGCTGAAATGTAATATTTGAAAAGTTAAGGGTCCAACTTGCACTTTTGAGGAGATTGAGGGGCTGGATTAAAAAACTTGCAAAAGGTCAGGGACCAAACTGCACAATCTTAGAAATTGAGGTACTATTCCGTAATAGTCCAATAATGGCCCAAACTAAGACCAACAAACCAGCCCAATCCCCAATCCACCAAGTAGGTCCAATATAAAATACTCAAGCCCATAACTCAACTTCAACCCAACTAAAATAATCGAACCCTAAAACTTAGTCAAACAACCAATAGCCAACATATCCAACCCTAGACTCAAGAGAGCTGAATTAGTTGATCACAGCCCCACGCCCAACGCCGGAGACCACCGCCGAAGTTGTCATTGCCGGAGGTCACCACCGACGTCGATGCCACCAGAGCCTGAAAACCCTAGCTCCCCTGTTTTTGTCTGACCCAGCCTATTCCGGTGCCGCCACCCTGATCAACCACAGCCAGAGCATCACTTAAGCCAAAACAAACCGGAAAACCAACATTCCCGAAACATGGCGCCACTACTGCCTCCAATGAGATACACCCTTGCTGCTAAGATCTTCACCATGAATTACCAATCGGCGACTATCCCTACACCGGAAAGCCCCACATAGCCACACATCCAACACAACATAACCACCACAGTACACCACTCACACCAAAAACTGAATCAGAAAACAAAGAAGACGGTTGAATCGGTCCACCACAACACCACCATCTTGCAGCCAGCAGATACAGGGATTTGAGTAACTGAGCTGCAATAAACTGCTGCACAGGTTGAGATACAAACAGAGAGCAAAAGCTGAAGGAGGAAGAAGATTGACAAAAATAAAATAGAAACAACTTGGCCGGACGAGCGGCTGTGCTGTCGCTCTCCGGAGACGGGAACTCTCAGACCTAGACCAAGATCAAGACAAGCTCTGATATCATGTTGAAAATATAATTGTATTTCTTGATTCTGAAAGTATTACAAAGCAAGGTATAAATAGAAACCTAAAACACATAATTGACTACTAGTCCCTACACTATTCTAAACAACTATCTTGGTCCTTACAATATTAATCCAACATTTCAACAGTGTGCAAATAAGAAATTTGAAATAGGCGTACACATTTTGGGTTTCCATTATGGAGTCATGTTAATCTATTTAACTAATTGTGATTTGAATGTGATGAAGCTGGACATAAACTATTTAATAATTGTTTTGTTAGTTTTATCTTTATTATTAGTTCTTGCACTTTAAGTTACCCAGGTCCTTTGCATGTTTGAGATTTTTTACCATTTTGATTTTTCCTAGTTGAACACTTTATATTTTGCCATTTCTACTAGGTTTTTTATGAATAAAATATGATAGTTTATCAATTCTTTTAATTGTTTAGTATTTCTAATGAATCCATGAATATTTGATTCCTAAATCCGCAGTATTCTAGCGTATCGAGTGTTTTGGAGTGCTAATCCTATTCTACATAATTTTGCTATAATATTTTTGGTATCAGAGAAGAGGGTCTTCGGTGATTACTACTTGGAGGTCAGAGTCAACTAAAAGTTAGTGTGTTTGAACCAATTTTTGCAAGTCTAGATTTTTTAGGGGATTTATTACTGGCACATTTGTCCAGAGGTCATTGTCATTTCTCTTGAAGTGTACTTTAAGAGTTTTTCTTTTGTTACCAATCTGAGTTATTTACTTTTTCATATATTTATTTATTGTGAATTCATATTATTTATTGCTATTATATTATCTAGAGTTTACATCTTGGTAATTAAAATTTGAATTTCGCTTAAACAATTATTCACCCCCCTTTAGGTGTTGGAGCGTAATTTCGAGTGGTATCAGAGCTTAATTTCGATCGTCGATCCTAAGTTAGCCTAGATGAGTTAATCTTTATTTGTTTCTCCTTACTTTGATGTTAATAATTTCTCTTACTCTGGTTAGGATGTGAGCGTTTTTAAAATCAATGCTCACATGCTATTGCATTCTGTATTGGCATCGACATTGTTTGGTCGCCCCGTTGATATTGGGAAAGACCCAATTGCCATTGTTACTCTACCTTCTGAGCGTCAGGTTTTGTTACCTATGCCCCATTTCTCATCGTTCGATACTACCTCTTGAACGAGCTCGATTTCTATATGTTTTATTAAATGGTGATTCTATTGACTTCATACCTTCATTGTTATATGCTTTATTTAGTAGTGACTCTATTGATCTTCATACCTTCATTGTTTGTTACATCTTAGATGCCTTTCAGGGTAGTGACACAAAGAAGGGTTTACCGTATGTTTTTTTTTTTGATTCATAGGTTAGTGTTCGGTCTTGAATTTGTCTTTCTTGATTCGGCTCGTGATAGAGTGGGACCGCCTATTGGTGAGCAGACACCGACACAGAGTCGATTTTATGCAACACATGCTACACAGAATTAGGTCCTAGTTGATGAGACATCTTCTCCTACTGACATAGATCTAGTCGCTTCACACGACATTCCTCCATATTTGGCTTCTATTCATCCATCCACTTCTACATCTCGTCATGCAGACTCTTCCATTCCATGCTTATTGTATGTAACATTTGGTATCAAATTCAAGCAATGATCAATCGCTCGAGGAGTGCATGGAACCCTTCAAGAAAATGGTTAAAGTTTTGTCTAATTGTCAAGGAAAAAGAAAAGGAACTTTGATATTTGATGAATGATTTCTTTAAATGTTAGATCTAAACGTACAAATTTCATCAAGTGACAAAGGCATCAACACAATAAATTTGTATTAAAATGCCATTTTCACCATACTTTGTGAGCTGGCATATGGTAAGTCATTCTCCTACTATTCCTCCAATTGCCACTCTACAGCTATATGTTAAACCGTTGCCCTGTAGCGTAAAAGTTGTAAAGGTGGTGGAATATCCTTAAAGATTCTCACTTGAGAAGAGGAGAAACCTATTCTTAAGGATCTTGATGACGTTCTTATTAAAATGAGGCACTATTGTCAGATTGGAAAGTACTTGTGATTTGTGAAATACTGTGGAATTGAGTTCGCTTTTGAAGGTCTTTTTTTGTCTTGCTATGACCAAGGCCGTGAAGATAGTGAGGAAAGTGGAAAGTTTTTCACCTTTTTCTCATAATAATCACAAGCCACGATATGGATTTAGTGAGAAGGGAAAACCATCCTTTGATCATGCTGGGTTCCCTCCCAAACGTGACATTAATATATTTTGGGGAGTTGTTAGGGGTTTAATTTTTAGCTATTTAGTAGGTATTGAACATTAAGGAGCCAAGTAGTTAGGAGAGAGTGTTTTATTTTGTACTAAAATCATATGCATTGAATGGATATAGTGTGGATAATTATTTTGCACAAGTATTATTACAGGTATCTTGTTTTATCATGCAGATAATTTTTGGTACTTTGGGCTATTATGTTAAAGTTTTATCTCATAGACGTTGGTCAGACTAGTTAAGCAACTGCAGTGGTTGATATATTGTTTCAACTTGAGGTATAATTCCAGTATACAAATACAACTCTTCTTTAGGTGTAGGGCTTGTTTCTTCAATCTTTTCTTGACTAGCTCAGATATTTGCCAGCTCAAAGGACTTGCGCATCCAAATTAAATGCTTCCTTTGAATTCAACTACCCAAATTGGAATTTCCATTTTTTTTTTTTAACCCAAGTGAATATTATTTTAGTTACACATTTCCTCATTGAGAACCAATGTGGGAAGTTACCCATAAAGTCTCTTATGCATGAATATCATATATTGATCTCTTTGGGTGATGAATTTATTAAGATCAACAAACTCAAACGACACAATGCTTGTATAATTGTAAGGTGTTGTGCCTAGTGTGGTTGATGTTTTAATTACAACCTTAACCTTAGAGGCTTAGACACCTACGAAGGTGAAGTCCACAATGATCCTTTACATCTTTTGCATCTTATAGTTGTGTGTTTAGTTTATTTTGTGGAATTTATTGAATATATCCTTCCGTATATTGAGGCTCAATGTGGGAAAATGCCTGAATTTTACCCTTTATGCATCACAGCTCAAGAAGCCAAAATTTTCACAAAGAGCCTGGCATCATATACTTGTGTAATGATTTCGTTGTATGAATGAATGAAGCTACAATCGTACCCGGGCATGGCCTTCCTTCGATTTCCAGTTGTTTGAGAGGGTGGAACAATCACCATGGACGATTCACATGCCTGATGAATTGAACTGCCTGGGAAGCAAAAAATTTGAAATTCTAGGTGTCCTTTTTCTTCTGCTCCTCCACCTGTCGCATTGCAGGTCTCATAGTAGGTAGAATGTCGTGGGACCACTATTGCATGAGCAAATTTTCATGTGTGAGGATCAGACTCGGTTTTGGGCCAAGGCTGCTAAGGCAACAGCCTTGGGCCTCCAATTTTTGGGGGCCTCCAATCAGGAAGAAAAAAAAAAAAAATTTGGCCCAAAAAAAAGCCCAATCCAAAAAATAAGAACCTGTATTACCCAACCGGCGAACCCTGTACCTCAACACTTATCCCAATCTGTTTCCATCTCTGCCTCCACAACCGAAGGCCGCCTCTCCGCCATTCTCCGCTCCAACGGTGTCAAAGACTTCTCATTTAAGCGCGTCCCTTCTGATTACTACACCTGGACTCTCGAGGCCCGCCGTGACGTCCTCGATGCCGCTTCAATTCATCATCTCTGTAAGAGCATTGTCCTGGACCCTGGTACATTCTTGATTCTTTCTCCTTCCTCTCCCAATTCTTTTCATTTAACGTAATACTTCAGTGAAATTACAGTGAAATGAATTAGTCCTGAGATTAATGAAATCACAAGTTAATAATGAAGTCTTGGTCAGAATCAGAAATAAGATTGATGGGCCACCAAGTTTTTGTATTTACATATTTTTAGTCCACATTCCTTCTTATAGGTGACTACTGATTTTTTTTACAACCTTTGTGTGAAGGAATCATTGAAGGAACTCAACCCACTGGCATCCCAGAAGATCGAAGAAGATTTTTACTTGAATGTTGTTCAAGTTGATTGTTGAAAGCTTGGGGAATTCTTTATTCAGATTCATCAATCAGGTTCTATCGCTCTTCGCATATAATTATGTCTACTAGAAAATTTGAATCTGGATATGCTAAAAGAAAACGAAAACAAAAGGTTAAACAATTGATTAAATCTCAAGAGGGAGCACTTGATAAGTTTTTTAGTAGCAGTAAACAAACACGTAATGAAGACACAATTATTGAAAGAGAGTTCAATGAGAATGACAATAGAGATTACGGAACTCAAGAGCAACCTAGTATGGTGAATGATGAGAACATGAATGATGAAAATATGAATGAAAAGAATAATGAACCATTTTCAATTGACATTACTGATCCAGTGAATTGAGGAAATATGAATCAGGACTTAAGAGATTCAATTGTCATGAAAGGTCCTATAAGAGAAAGTGATGTGAAATTTCCTAAAGATGCAATAAATCGTCATTTCTCCTCTACATATTTTATTCGTCACTTATCCAATGGAGAGAAGCATGATAGGAAATGGTTGATATATTCAAGAAGTTTGAATAAAGTATTTTGCTTTTGTTGTAAGTTATTCAACAATGATGGAATCAAAAGTCATTTGGCACATGATGGTGTGAATGATTGGAAAAATATTAGTGACAAATTGAAAATGCATGAAGTGAGTAGCGATCACATTATTAATATGAGTAGATGGATTGAATTGGAAATAAGACTCGGAAAGGGTAAAACAATTGATAAAGATGTGCAGGAACAAATCAATAAAGATAAAGAACATTGGAGACAAGTATTACTGCGAATAATATCTGTGGTGAGAACTCTTGCTGAAAATAATTTAGCATTTCGTGGAGATAATGAGAAGATATACCAAGAAAACAATGGTATTTTCTTAAGACTAATTCAAATGATTGCTGTGTTTGATCCCGTAATGAAAGAGCACATTCGTCGAATCCAAAATAAAGAAATCCATTACCATTATCTTGGACATAAAATTCAGAATGAGTTGATACTCATGTTAGCTGGTGAGATAAAGAAAATAATCATGGAGAAAGTAAAAAATTCTAAGTATTTTTCTGTTATACTTGATTGTACTCCAGATTTGAGTCATGAAGAACAAATGTCTATCGTATTGAGATGCGTAGATATTTCAGCAAGTCCAGTGAAGGTGGAAGAATTTTTTCTAGGATTTTTATTGGTAGATGATACATCTGGAAAGGGACTTTTTGATGAACTCGTGAATGCCTTGAATAATTTAGAACTTGATATTGATGATGTAAGGGGTCAAGGTTATGATAACGGTGCTAACATGAAAGGAAAACATAAAGGGGTGCAGAATAGACTACTACAAGTAAATCCTAGAGCATTCTATACTCCTTGTGGGTGTCATAGTCTTAATCTTGCACTATGTGATATGGCCAATTGTTGTTCAAAAGCTAAATCTTTCTTTGGAGTGGTTCAACGTATATACACATTGTTTTCTTCATCTACTAAACGGTGGAAATTTTTTAAAGATAATGTAAATGGCCTTACACTTAAGTCATTATCACAAACTCGTTGGGAAAGTCATGTTGAAAGTGTTAAAGCGATAAGATTTCAGGCTCCACATATAAAAAATGCTCTACTTGAACTGGCAAATGATGATGATCCTAAGACAAAAAGTGAGGCGGAGAGTTTGGCAACATTTGAATTTGAGAATTTTGAATTCATACTTGGGATGGTTATTTGGTTTGAAGTGTTGAATAATGTTAACAGAGTGAGTAAACATTTGCAAACAGAAGATATGCACATTGACGTTGCTATAGACCACTTGAAAGGACTCATTGCATTTTTCAAAAACTATAGAGAAACTGGATTTGAATCGGCCATGATTGATGCTAAAGAGATTGCAAGTGAATTAGAAATTGATCCGGTGTTTCGTGAAAAACGAGTTGTACGTAGGAAGAAGCAATTTGATGAGACTTCTTGTGAAGAAATAACACAAACAGCTGAAGAATCTTTCAAAATTAATTATTTCATATACATAGTCGATCAAACACTTTCATCACTTCAAAGTAGATTTGAACAATTTCAGAAATATGATGACATTTTTGGATTTTTGTTTGATTGGGATAAGCTTAAATCTATTGATGAAGATAGTTTGAAGTGTTCTTGCATTAACCTTGACAATTATTTGAAGCATAACATGGTTTCTGATATTGATGGAGTGGAATTATTTAGTGAGTTGAAAGTTCTACGGGAAGCAATTCCTACAAAAACTAATGGAGCAATTGATGTGATAAATTACATTAAGAGAATGAATTGTTGTTTTGCAAATGCTTGGGTTGCTTACAGAGTATTATTGACTATTCCTGTCACAGTTGCCTCTGCTGAAAGAAGCTTTTCAAAGTTGAAGCTGATCAAGTCTTATCTTCGATCAACCATGTCACAAGAGAGATTGAATGGATTAGCTATGATTTCTATAGAAAAAGATATGTTGGAACAACTTGATTTGAGTAGTTTGATTACTAATTTTGCATCTCAAAATGTGAGAAGGTTAAATATTATGTTAAAATGATCTCTCGGTTGTGAGATATGTTTGAATTTGTAATTACATCTTTTGAATTATAAAAAGTCTTCTTTTGAATACATGTCTTATTTATTTAAATATTTAAGTATTGTTACGTTTGAAAAAAAAAAGTTATATTCAAGGGCCTCAAAATAGCTAGTTGCCTTAGGCCACTATATTCTCAGGGCCGGCACTGGTGAGGATGACACTCTGTTAAGTCGTTTCTAGATATGGAAATATTATTATCTTGAGTAATTGGAAATCCATCTTACCGGATTTGCAAGAAAATATTTTGACACCTCTCAAGCTTAAATTTTTGTGTTTCTGGTAATTGGGTTTTGATAATGGAATATGGTCTTTGAACAAAAAAATTCATTTTCCTTATTATTTATATTGTAATTGTTCACGACTTGCCTATATACCTTCTATTTGTTTGAATGACCATAAAAAGTTGGGGATGTTTGTCTCATGAAATATTTGGTTTTGCTCCTTAGATCACAAATGTTGAAATACTTGTGCAGCTTCTAATATACCTAGTGAAACATTGCTTGGAAGATCATGCAATGAATTCCTATTCTTATGTTGTTGGCTTTTATTCTTTATGCTTTTATGCTATTCTATTCTATATGAACACATATGACGGTTTCTGCTTCTTACCTTATGTTGAAGTCTCTATTTGCGTATACGGTGGACCAAGATGCTACATCAACCTTCACCAACTTTAGATATTTTCGGAATTCACTTTATATGCTCAAGCTGTATTCACTGTTCAGAGAAACGAACTATCTTTCAATGGAATTCAGCTGCAGCAGATGCTTCGAAGTATTGTCCATGTGTCTGCTGGAAATCTTCTGCAAATGCAATAGAATGACATTAGCTCATGGCTTTGCCTGATTTAATCTGGACAAACATTTTGATAGGATCAATTACTATTGCAAATCTTTACATATTTCTTCTGTCCAGCATTCATTGTGGTTTTCCAAAAAAATCCTGGCAAAGCTAGAGGAGCTTCATTCTTTAGACACGAAACAGAAACTCTGTTACATCTTTTAGATCGTTGTGAATGTATTGATTAGACTTGAGCTAATGTTAGATTCTGGAATATATGATATTCTTGAACATTGATGTGCCAGAACATTCAAAGATGCACACATCAAATTTTGTTATTGTTTGAAGATCATTTTAGATGTAGCCTGTAAATCTGGTCTGAGAAGCTAGCAGGTAAAACAGGTGACTTGTGTAGGACCTACACGCTCATAGGGTGGGTGGGTTTGTCTTTCATTTAAGGGGAAGTTCATTTTCCCTTTATTGTGCTGGGATTCTGGCTCAAGTGTTTACAGCTAAACTTGCCAAGCCCATTCAGCAAGCCTAATTACCTTGGGGATAAGACTAGCGTGCTTGCATTAATCCTTGCTTGCTGAATTTTCTTCTCTGGTGTGGTGGAGCATCTCTGAAATTGTCCTTCACTGATCCTCCACTCATCCTAAATGGTTGCAAGTCCACTATATGTTAGGCGCGGTGCCTGCCCCAATGGTGTGTCTAATGGTGCAGCCTGCTTTGAAATGCACCAGGCACGAGGATTGGCTAAGCAGCTGCTTACCAGCACATCATGGCCTGAGCTCCACCAGGCTCAGGCCAAGGCAACTTTGAATTACTTGATCTTATTGACTATTCAAATCACTCTTTCTTTATCCGTTTGAGAAAGCTCATTCGGGATGCTTTGATCCTTCTTTCATTCTTTAGGGGGGAGTCAGTCATCATTGAAAAAGCATAACATATTTCAATTCGTGGACCCGAAAAGGGCTTTATCAGCTTGCTGCTCACTCTCTCGCTTCCGAGAGGCGAAGGGCCTGACTTACAGTTTCCAAGCCTGGCGCGAAGGATTGGATTGGATTTAACCTATGATCTGATCAGTACTGGTGTGCTATCCAAACCTTATTACTAAGTTTCAGGGTAGAGCTAGACGGTTATCTTTATATAATAGGGTGTCCACAGTCCAGTTGCAGCCAGTTCCACTTGCTATGCCAAGGTAACCTAAGATGATATCCATAAATTTCTGGCCACTAGCACTACAATAAAGAGCCCTTCTCATTTCTCAAGATCATTTCTCTGCTCTCTGTAGAAGATAAAAACAACAGTGACTCTGTTCACCAGTTAATTGTAGTGCTAGTGGTCAGAAATCTATGTACTGTCACATGTTGATAAGTTGAAAAAAGGAAGGCAAAATAAAATCTCAACTTTGGTTCAAAGGAAAAGATGCCCAAAGGTCTAACAATTGGAGAAGAAAGATATACCTTTGCAGAATATTGTATCCATCCATTATGACATGGTTTATCTTGTATTCAGTCTGTGACGGAGAGGAAAGATTGTCTAGCATCAGATAATTATTCTTGGGAGTCATTTTCTAATTGCATACACTATTTTTCCAATGTCAATGCCAATAAAATTCTTTTCCTAATTGCAACAAAATGCTTGTTATCTTATTTTGGGTCAAACCAACAATCTCTACATTAACCCGAAATTCACTAGATCACAGCATTCTTGGCACTCCATCTTCGCATTCCTTTATTGGTAGGTGTCGTCATAACCAAATCAATTTTAGTAAACATTAGTTCTATTCATAAATTCACTAAACATCAATTTTGTTTTGGCATCTTTGAACTACATTCGTCAACGTCCTTGGCATTAACCATGGATCCATCTTGGTCACTTCACAAACTTTAGCGATAGTAGAAGACTTCATCGATGAGACTTAACCTGGAAGTTCCACCTGAAATTGTCTTCATTATTAGTAGCGTGTTCAAATTTCTGATATTTTTACATCTCATTATTGGTACAAAATCTTTCTCGACAGTGAGTACACCTATTCGTGAAGCATATTCATAACTCAATGTTTCGAATGCTCCAAACGATATTAAACTTTGCTTCAATATTGAAAAATGCTAAACACTTGTTATTCGTCCCACCATTCAATAAACATCTTCACCTTCAAAGTACTAGAATCCTTTAACTTCAAGTTTTTGATCATAAGCCACAAACACATGACGTTCATTACATGATTTATAATTTTGAAACCAATCTCTGTTGGGCTCATTTGATAAAGGCACCCAGAATCCAAAAATCAACCACTATCCATACTCTCGTAATTAGCATACACAAAATTTTGAGGATCATAATTACCCTCCACTGCATTTGTAGAATCCGATGTCTCTTGAGTCTCTTTACTACTCTTTGCTTCTAGATGCTTCATCAATTTTTCGCATTGTCTTCTTCTAATGTGTTTCATTTTGTGGAAGCAATAGCACTCTACATCTCTTCCAAAACGAGATTGAGAGTAGTCCCTCCGGTTATATTTTCTTCCTCATGATTCACTTGTACCATTCTAATTCTCAAATTTGATCAACAGAACTCGATCGCCTTTCACATTACCACTT
The DNA here is from genome assembly GCA_963555705.1 of Ligustrum vulgare. NCBI lineage: Eukaryota > Viridiplantae > Streptophyta > Magnoliopsida > Lamiales > Oleaceae > Ligustrum > Ligustrum vulgare. The sequence goes on from OY743174.1 coordinate 52,001,491, forward strand.
GACTTATTAATGTTGACCGTCTCTAACAAAGCAGTCGAAATATCATTCACTGTTAAACTAGATTTACCAACTAACAAACTGGTCACCAAAGTCTCATTTGTTTAGACAAGAAAATAAAATAATCACCTTATTTTCCTCCTCAAATTTCACATTACCATTTTGGACTCTGTGACATATTTATTAAATTTATTTGAGTGGTCTCTAACATCAGTATCATTATCCATCTTCAACTTATATAATTGCCTATTCAAATAAAGCTTATTAGTTAAGGACTTTGACATGTATAAATCTCCTAACATTTTTCATAATAACCTAAAAGGAGATTTATCGTTTAAAACACTATACTTTACATTTGATGCAAGAGCTAAATTGATGATGCTGTCTGTCTTCGCTTCCGAGGCCTTCCAATATGCAATTTTTATCTCTTCTGGCCTCTTACTTTGCAAAGCCTCGTATAGTTCCTATTGCATGAAAACGTCTTTAATTGCAATTTTCCAAATATTGATATTATTCTTATAGTCAAATCGCTTCACCTCAAACTGGAACCTATCATCATTTTTGTAGTAATCCCAGAGGTTGAACATTACCCTAATTACCACTTGTTGGGAAAAAATAATCAAATCTCTCCCAAGCAACTCAGAAAAAATACAAAACACAACGAGATAAAGGAGAAAAATAATATTTTAATTTGGTTGATCACTTGATTGCCCACAAGGCCACAACCATGAGATAAGATCACCTTTTATAAATAAGAATAATAATTCATTCAATACTATATTTTTCTCACCTTATCCTAAACAAAAAAAATTAGACGAGAAAAGAAAAGAAAAGAAAAGAAAAATTACTTAAAAAAAAAAATCATTTCTCTCCCTAATTTTCCTTCTTTCTCTTCTCCCTCCACATGCCTTCGATTTTTTCTCTACTGACACACATAGAGGTCAAATCCCTTTTCAATTCTAATGACAAACAAAACAAACTCTTAACACTTAATGGCCTTGGGAGTCCTTCTCTAAGCACACAAACTCTTTCAATGCCAATAGAATTCTCTCTAATTGCAATGTAAATTCTGAATATGGTGATCAAGGAGACGACAAAATGTTGGCTCACTTTTGTTGAGATGGAGATTATCGGAAAATTTCCATAAAAATGAGCCAAATGTAGATGTATAGTTTCTTTGAAGGAAAAGATGACAAATTAAAAGATCTAATAATTGTCATAATTTTTCATATACTTGAACTTTTTATCTTGATGGTACATGGGTTTTTTCCGATTTTGGATCAATATCCATGCAATTAAATTTTGTGTTGTTTTTCTCCATTTATCTTTTTCTATATTATTAAACTTACCAAATCGAGCAAGGATCCAAGAATTTATCTCAACTCCCACTTGCAATGGATAGTCATAAAATCTCTTGTGGCAACTATTTTTAATTTGTGTATAATTTGTAAAATCACTTTTATGCACATATTTAGTAGTATCTACGGCCGTACACCCTTATCCACCACTTGTTTCTATTTAAAAATTTAAACCAATTATAAACAACTCTCGAACTCTATCTTTCAGTGACATAATGATATTCGTTTCTGAAATCATGCTATTTCCTGAGTGGAAACTTCAGGTCAAACACATGAATTAATTGTTTTGGTTGGATTCCTACCAAAATTTAGCTATTTCCTAAACGAAGTGGAAAAGATTATCTCCGTTTTCAGGAAGATTTGAAAGAGATCAATAAGCTTGAGATTGGAAATTCATATTCAGAGTATGATAATTAGGCATGAACTGATCACGAAGCTTCCACATTGCTCCTCTCTAATGAACTTTAATGTTCTATCAATTGTTGTTCCTATTACAAGCGGAGGTTCCAGGCAAAAAGCCCGGTCCAGTGCCCCCTTACATACTAGTGTGACATCTATATCGCCCAAATGTACTTCAACACCTTGGAAGTTTAAAGAAGAAGAATGATTATGTGTTAAGGTGCAATGAAATCGCTCTTAAACTTGTGAATGTGTCATTAAATGATGGTGATCAAATGCCATAAAAAGTTTAGCTTGCGTAATTATCAGTGGATATTAATTGATTTTCAGATGAGATGGTTGAAAATTGATCCTAACAAGTAGTATAAGAGCTAGGTTCATGGGTTCGAGTCACAAGTGTGTCATGTTGAGAGAGAGAGAGAGAGAGAGAGAGAGAGAGAGAGAGCTTGGTGCCATAAGGCCACTCTTAAGCCTATGAGAGAGAGAGAGAGAGAGAGAGAGAGAGAGAGAGAGAGAGAGAGAGAGCTTGGTGCCATAAGGCTACTCTTAAGCCTATGAGAGAGAGAGAGAGAGAGAGAGAGAGAGAGAGAGAGAGAGAGAGAGAGAGAGAGAGCTTGGTGCCATAAGGCCACTCTTAAGCCTATGAGAGAGAGAGAGAGAGAGAGAGAGAGAGAGAGAGAGAGAGCTTGGTGCCATAAGGCCACTCTTAAGCCTATGAGTTGAATCACTCGAATGGGGGTGATTGAATGTCACCCTATTTAATGGAAATTAAAATTAGTTGTTTAGCTAATTTTGATAAAAGTCAATAAGATGTGTGGTTAAAAAATTATGAAATTCATGAAATATGTGTTATGATTAATTGTTGATTTTGACAAAAAATTAGATTAAAACCTCAATCAAACAAGGGCTTAATCAGGGCCGACCCTGACTTTATGCAGTCCATTCAACCGCATAGGGTTCCAAGGTTTAGTCTAGTAGATAGCTTAAGGTTTTTAATAAAAATGCCAATTCATCTAAAAATGCTTGAAAGTAAATTTAATTTCAACTTTTAACGATTTATATTATTATTTGAACGATTTTATTTATTAATTTTTTTAAGACCTCATTTAAAATTTCGCGTAAAGACCTCCAATCTCAATCTCAAGTGCATCCTAGTGCTGGCCCTGAGCTTAATCTATCCTTACTACACACTTATTAATTTTCGCACGAGGGAGTTAAACTTGATCCTAATAATACGTCAAGCATTCACATCCCTCAAAAGATCCACCGCCTCAAGTGGCCTCCCATTTTTCACATAGCATGGTATCATAGTACTCTAAGAAACCAACATTTTCACTCTTGTGGCACAACAAACCAAAAACAAAGAGAAAGGAAGATCTCAAAACAATCAGCATTAAAGAGGGAAGGAAAAAAGCAATTTCCTAAAAGAGTAATGCTATCTATCTGGATTCTCAATATTGATCTTTGTGGACAATGTTACAATGACTCAAATTTCATATATACCGATGGTCATGTAAACTTTAGATGCATAACATTCTTCTTTCATAAATAATTGAATGGAAGAAGAAAAGAAAAACAATGGTTTTGCATGAGGAATTTTGAACTTTTTTTTTTTTCTCCACTTTAATGAGTGTTACAAGTTGTGGTCATATTTCATTCTCTCTTTTAAACTGATATTCGTTGTTCAAACAATAGAAGTATCTCTAATGGTTTGTGAATTGTGAAAAAAATCATTGCTACATAAGAAAAAAATACTACCTCCGTCCCACAAATATAGGTTTGTTCCCATTTTTACACAGATTAAGAAATGGTAGTTAATATAGTTGAAATATACTTTTTCACATATACCATTATGTTAATTTCAAAGACTCATTAATTCATTCAAACTACATGCCATTAAATTGATATTGGAATTAACTATCAAGATACATTAATTAGGGGTATATAAGGAAATGAAAAATTAAACACATGCTCATTATAGTAAGTAGCCTATCTTTGTGAGACGGACGAAAATAGTATACAAGTCTATCTTTATGGGTCGGATGTAGTAATAATTTAGAAATTTCATCTTCAATGATTAGTTTTCATACTTATATGATGCTGATGTGAGAGAGATATTATCTGGTACTATATCTAGGTATAGATAACGTGCTACACAAAGTGATTAGACAAATAATAAATTTTTCATTTATTTAATCAAAGTTTGTTATTTGAGATGGTACTAACAATTGAAGATACCTATATACATTGTAGACAAAAATCATTGGGGATAAATTTTAAATTTCATTATTTATTTATCAACATGAGTGAGATATTTATCTATTTAGATGCCATATAGATCAAAATATGTATAAACCATTAGAGATGCATGACACCCCTAAAATCTCCTCCTTTCGGTATCCACATAATACTTTGTGATATAAGTGGACTAAAATGTTAGAAAAGTAAACACAAAAAGAGTTTTCGCATATTAATTATTCCCTATTTAATTTTGCTTAGATCATCGCAAATATTAACCAAGCAAAGAGATAAGTAATTAATTATTAATGAGAAGTACCTTGATCTCTGAAGTAGGATTTAGCAGTTGGTATTGCCCTTCTTTCTGTTTGTTGTATCTTTCAATTAAAGATTTCATGCTGATCATAAAAAAGGGGGAAAAAAATTAAAGATTATTTCTCGGGTAAACATGAACATGTATATAATATAGTTAAATTCCTTGTTAAATAAAGAAGAAATTGGGAAAGATTAATCAGATGAAATTGATAAGAAACAAGTAGCACAAACATACACACTTAAATGGTTTGCCTAAAATGTAAAAGTGTTAAATCTACAATGCTTAAATATGAACTAGATCATTGGGTAATTAAATGGCGAAAAGGGCCTGTTTAACCTTTAGCTATCACAGAAAAAGAAAAGAATTGCAAAGGAAATAAGATTATAGAGTTTAATTATATACCAACCTAAAAAAATCTTAATTGAATAATAAAGACTAAATGTAAGGATCCTGGATCAATATAAATATGTAAATTGTGAAGAAAAAATAGATATATTAATGGAAGTAATTATCAAACCTAGTACTTGAATAATCATAGAGCCTTCCAGTGCTGGAGAAAACAATCAATCCAACTTCTGCATCACAAAGAATTGATAGCTCTCTAGCCTTCTTCAGCAATCCACCTCTTCTCTTTGAGAAAGTTACTTGCCTGCTAGTCGAATTGTCAATCCTACGAATAACAATCTTTCCTCTCCCCATATCTTCTTCAAAATTAATTTCTAGGGGTTCCTTCTTTTGTCTGCTAAATGTACAAAAACAAGTCCTAGTTACAATATTATAAAAACAAAAAGCCTTATTCCCAGTAAATTGGGGTCGACTGAAAGACTACACAAAATTCATATCACACTCAAGAAAGTCAAATTCTCAAGAAATATTTCGATTTCTTCTACACAATAAATACTAGCATGACTAGTTCGATCTTCGATTATACTAATATAGAATGCTTTAATTAAACTTTATAATTATAGCAATTATTTTTCTTCAAGAATTCTAAAATGGAAAACTTTAAATCTAATAAAGTTCAAATGAAATCACATTTTTTTAAGATTTTGTCAAAAGGAGAAATTTTTTTAAAAAAAAGGACAAGAAAAGAATAAAGGAAATCACTCAAATAGAGCTTACTAATTTGAGAGAAAAACAAAAACTTTTAAGTTCTTTTCAGAAGGAAGATTTTTGGAGCTGTTTTCAGTTTTACATAAAAGCAGAAAATGATTTTCAAGAAAGCTAATTAAGCCTCTCTGTTGAAGGAAACATTGAGCTGTTTGTTTACATCTATAATTAATGGTTTGGTGGTATCAATGTGACATTATATAATTAAGAAACCAAACTCTTTAAAGTTTTAATAATAAAATTTTACTTGAGTTTCGATTATTTTGTTCAAATTATTGTATTAAACAAGTCGAACATGAACACGTATAAAAAGATAGTACGATAATAATTTACTCGAGATTTTCAATTTCATGGGTCTAAACAAATTAATCTGATTGGACAAAGGGTTTGTGAAAGTGGCTGAAATTACTTAGAAATTAGATATTGCTGTCTAACATATAGATCACTGACAGTTGGAAAAATAATGCCTGAGGGTTTTGCCATATGTTTGGGGATTGCTATTCATAAATTTTAAAAAGTAACGATTAAATAAAAGTTAATTGAATAACTGTGAATTGTCACACATATATAGCCTAATTAAACTTTCTAAAATTGGCTGCCATGAATTATGAGTGACAACTTAATGAAAATAGCTTATTTGGTGACTTGAATTAGGGGTTTTTTTTTTTTTTAAATAAATATTTTTAAGACACTTATAATTAATATGATTTAATTATAAGAATATAACTTATTGGTTGCTAAATTTCTTTTATCATTGTTCTTGCGTTTTCTATCTAGTTTTTTCTTCTAAGGAATTTTTGGACTAGTCCACCATTTTTTTTAAAAGAAATTTTTACATTAAACAAAGTTTGACATGGAAGATTAAATTATTGTCAAATGAACTAAAAACTATTGTCAACTTTGCTTAGTTTGATAAGAATATTATCTAGATCAACAAACAACGTGAATGGAGGAAGATGAAGAATATGGTAACACTTTTAAAGAGAAGATTGTCATTCTGCAATGTCTCATTTATTATTATTATTATTATTTTTTAAATGAACATTATTCAGAAAAGAGAAAAATGATAGCATTATTTTCCATCCTAAATATTGTTCGAAAATCTTTTGTAATTATTTATTCCTTTTTTTTTCCGTTAATATTTCACTAAAACCGATTATATAGTACATAGGTTAAAATCTAGCTACTTATTGCTAAATTAACCCCTTCAAGTTTTATATATGCGTTTTGACTTAATTGCACTCTACGTAATTATCAAAGTAATCAGTACTTTTTGTTATATTTAATTACATGTTCATAACTTCAATTTAGGCAAAGTTCTATATCAACTTTTGTTTTCTACCCAATTCTCTCTTACTTGGAGAGGTGACAAATTTTGAGTGATTCTTGCGTGTAACCTAAATTTGTTCCCCAATGAGCTATATGGTCCGACCTAAGATGATTGACTAATTTTCCATAAGTTAAGCTTCTCAATTACTTTGAAGTGGGTCCTTACTTTATCCGAGGTTGCCTTTTAAGATTGGACGCATCAATAAAATTTATTAATTATCATTTAAATAAAATTTGTGATGCTTATAAATTCACATTGTTGTTGATCATTGAATAAACTCTCCAGTCTTTAAGTTTGATACAGTAAAGACCAATTACATTTGGTTTTTCCTTAATAATTTAATAATAAAGCTTGCCCCGTTGGCTCCAATATTGAACACTATCTTAATTAAAAAAAATAAAAAATAAAAAAATCCTTCTATTGTCGAGATTTCAATTATGCCAGCATATTTTATGTTGTTTTTACTTTTTCAAGCCAGATTTTGTTTTCCTCAATTATATAAAAACACTACCAGAATATCTTCCAACAACGACGATAAAAATGATATCTGAAAGTCCAAATGTCGCTTTAGACATGTAACTAATGTCAATTAGAGATTACAATAGCCGTCTCTATTGTGAGGGAGCCTACAACGATGACAAAGACGTCTCTAAAAGAGTGGTACCAATAGATTTAGAGACGACTCTCTATCGTCTCTAATACCTTGGACCTACAGAGACGACAAAAAGTTGTCTCTAATTGTGAAAATATTTAATTAAATTTTTTTATTTTTATTTTGACCCGATTCAATCCCTTTTCAACTCGACCTAAATCTTGATTTGAACCGTCAACCCATGAATTTTCTTTAATTCATATGATAATTGTGGATGACTTGGATTCAAACTCGAGACTTAAATGTTGAATGGTCATGTCCCAACCACTAAGGCAATTTAATTCTTGTGTTAAATTTTGTTTTAAATAATATTTATTAGTTAACGTAATGATTATTTATTCTATTAAATTATATCTTAATAATATTTTTCTCAACAAATTAACTTTAGTATTATTTAATTCTATTATAAGTGTAAATAATCTAACAAATCAACAACAAAAAATAGAGAAATTGAAAAATATACCATTATAAATCATATTAAAAAAAATAAGAATTAAAAAGACATAATAGGGATGATATTATGGACTCGTCTCCAGGGGTGAATACAGGAAGTCAATTCAATACGAACGAATGTGATATAATACGAGTAGACACTGCAAGGTATGGGGAAAAAAATCTCGATACAAAAATTATAAGGTAAAAAAAGATTTTTTTGACGGATTTAGCCTGAGAGGACGAACGCTCTTGCCAAGGGCTGGATCCTCCCATGCTCGTCTCTATTGGTCCAACAATTGCTCCGAAAAATAGAGACGACTTGAGATTGTCGTCACTATTTGTCAGACCAACGTCGGACCAATAGAGACGACTCTATAATGTTGTTTCTATTGATTGGACCAATAGAGACAACTTTTTTTGTCGTCTCTATTGATCCTACCAATAATGATGACTTTTCTTGTCTTTCCTATTGATCGGATCAACCGATCAATAGAGACGACTTTTCTTGTCGTCTCTATTTGTCGGACCAATAGAGACGACTATTCCTGTCGTCTCTAATTTTTGTTGTTTTCGTTCCTTTTCTTGTAGTGAATTTCTCTTCTTTATCATAACATAAAAAAAAAAAAAAAAGAATCTGGCTTTTCTTTTTTCTTTTTTTTTTGAATTTTTTCATTAAATTCTCAACCCCCCCTCCCCCACCAAAAAAATAAAAATAAAAAAAAATCACTCGTGTTACTTGATAGATCCTATTTTACCCATTTAACAAAATTTTAGGTTTATTTTTCGTACAAACATAACAATGCATAACATAACTAAGAAACCTAATCTTTGCAATTTTAATATAGACAATCATGCTGTATTTGTGATTAGCCTTTTCATGGCCAATTTTCAGTCAACTCTAATAAAATACTAATGGTTTAGTTTCAAGCCATTACATAATGTCTCTTTTCCTAATTATAAAGAAAGGTTTGTTAACTAAGAGTAAACTAACCAAGAGGGGGTGAATTGGTTTATAAAACTTTTTCGATAAATAATCTCAAACTTAAAAATCAATGGATACAAGTATGAACACTTAGTGTTACAAGTAACTAAACTATCAATGTTGTGTGCTATATATGTGTAAACTTAATTGATAAAGCAAGTATAGCATTTAGATATAGTGTTGCGCAATATAAATTGATAGAATAGAGTAAGTGCAATGTAAGTAAGTAAAAGAGATAGGAGAATGCAAACGCGATTTATGGAGGTTCAATCAACCAACGTGATCTACGTCCCCCGTTACCGAGCTCTCCGTCACGAGCAAGGCCAAATCCACTATTTTGATAACTTACAACAAGGAGTATCGAATCCTTAGGTGACTTTACAACAAGGAGCACCTATCCTTTACAATCAAGTTTTCACAAGACTCTCGAAACCAACAATCGAGTTTTCAAAAGGCTCTCGAAACCACAAGATATAATGAATTGAATTTACAATTGAAATAACTCTCTTAACAAATGATATACTTAAATTAAGTACCGAGAGAGTTAGGCTAACACTTCAATAGATAGCAATGAATTAAGCTCGAGTGTTAGAGAAAAACTTTGATGCAAATGATAATGAAAAGTTCAATGCAATCAAACAAAGATCAAACAAATGATAATGAAAAGTTCAATGCAATCAAACAAAGATTTTCAAAATAATCTCTTGTTAAAATATTGAATCAAATTAAGTACCAAGAGATGCCACACTTGAATAATTAACAATGAGTTAAGCTCAAAGTGTTTAGGCAATGGAACTTTGATGAATCAAATGATAATGAAAAATGTAGTACAAATAATCAAAGTTCCTTAATTGGAATTTCTCTCTTTTAAAAGATTAAAACAAGTTTAGAACAAAGAGAGACTTACACTTCAATTCCAATATAGTGTGAAGATGTTGAAGAAGTTTAAACAATATAAAACCAAGAATCTTCACAAAACTTTCTTTCAAAAACTTTGATGATTTGATAAAACAAAGTTTAGATCAATCAAAGTTTTATAGATGAATATAAACCAAGTAAGAACAATGAATTTTCACAAGAAAGTTTCTATAAAATCTTTTCTATGTTCTCTTTTGTGAATGCAAGAGAGAAGGCTATTTATAGAGCAAATTTCGCACATTCTGTCTTTTGCGGTCGACCTATTCAGCCATGCGGTCGACCTCAATATAGCCGTTGCAAGAAAATAGCCGTTAAGTTCAAAAACAGCAGTGCGGTAGACAGTGTGGTCGACCTGTGTTTTGTCATGCGGTCGACCTGTCTGGTCGACTTATAAAAACAGTATTTCAAGATTTTGATTTTTCAAGGTTTTCTGACTTGTTTTTCAAAGTGGTTTAACATAGTATAATCATGATTTAAGATCAAATAACATTTGAAAGACAATCTTGACTTAGATAAAAATATTTTATGCAAGTGATGAATTTTCAAATAAGTTTCTTGATGCATAAAAAATCATTTTCGAGCTCGTTGAATTTTATCGCTAAAGATTGAGAGTATTATACCTTTACATATGTTAAATCAACTCTTGAACTTGAACTCTAATCTTGTATGGTTGATTCTTGATCTTCATGTCATGCTTCAATTTTGATCTTTGAATATCTTCAATTCTTTCACGATCTTCTTTGCGTCTAATGTGCTTGATCACATAGTTTTGATTTATATCTTTGAGAGACGATTTGAACATAGAGTGCTTTGAATATTTATCATTACATGAAACACTTGAAGCACACTTGTTAAAAACACAATATATTCTTGTTTGTTATGATCAAAACAATAAGGTTAAGTTAACCATAGGTCAACAAGGTTCAATAAATAAATTAGCAAATATTAATAATGTTGGAATCCAAACCTCCGACCTCGAATTCTAAACTAGTACGAGGTCCGAGGACCATTAATTTGCAAGCTGTGTTTCGAACCCCGTAATTTTCTTATTTTCTTTTGAATCTTAAAGTACAATTTGAATTATATAAAAAATATTTTTTGATTCCTTAAGGATAAACTATTTTATTTATATCCAACAATAATAATATTTAAGGCTGCTGAAAAGGCAAAACAAGAATGGAAATGAAGAGGAATCTCTTAAAGTGCTGCACATATCTTGAAAGATTGTCAAAATCTTTTCTTCGATTAATAGATGTTATTACCCAATTCGACAAAGTACTATGTACTAAATAAAATAAATTATTCTTGTCCATAACACACTGGCATTTGCAAGCTTTTTCTTGTTGGGGTTGGGTTTGAACACAGGAGAGAATAATTGCTTATTTAGGATATATAGTACTAGTTTGAATATCGTACAACCTCAAAATGGAGAATATTCGTGTGAAGAATTTGACGATGTTTAGCTGTGTTTAAAAGTAGTTCTTCTAGTTATTTTTTAAAGAAATATGTAGAGACGTGTCTCTCTAAACTTTTAAGCATGGCCAAAATAATAAATGTCGTAAATTACATATGTTTGCAAGTTGTTCTTCTTTACTTTGTTTGGTACGAGGTTGCTGTTGTTGGTTGCTTGTTTTTTGAACCTTTCCAAGAATTCTTTAATTTGTGGGTGGGAAGTTTGAAGTCACTAAATGGGAATTCTTTACTTTAGTTCTTTAATTTGTGGGTGGGAAGTTTGAAGTCACTAAATGGGAATTCTTTACTTTAGTTCTTTAATTTTTCTTGTTTTTATTTAGAATATGATTCAAAATGTTGACATATATATATATATATATATATTCTTTTTATGAGAGAAATGTTATAATAAAATAAGTACGCATCTATATCTATATCTATATAATATATAAAAGCAGCTGAGTTTTGGCGGGAAAATTCAGCTTTTATTGTGTTCACACTAAAAAATTCAGCTTTCATTGTGTTCACACTGCTAATTCCACTTAAGTATTTTTATAAAGAATTTTTTTCACTTATTTATATTTGGTTATTTGTGTTTAAAACTCCTTTTTCATAAAATTATTCTAATCATTTAATGTTTTGAATCTTACAAATAAGTATTTGTATGTACTCATACAAATTCAATGTAAAATTTTCAGTTCAAAATTATATCCAAATTGTATTACGCATCTAATACTAAATAAATATTATCATATAAAACTTTTTTATAAATAATCTTATTTTTTTAGTTATTTAGTACATCTAAAAATTCGAGTTCATTTGTATTGCGTTCTATTAAATTAATTAGTATTTTTATAGAAAGTTACTTTTAATACGTAAATAATTTTTTTGTAATAATGTGATATTTTATTGGTCTCAATCTTATGGATGAATAATTTCGTTCGGTCATACAAATCCAATGTCGAATTTACATTTACATTTATATCTAATATTTAATCAAGTTGTATTAAATTTCATTTTAAATAGTCATACTTTTAAGTTCTTTGGTATATATACATAATAACCTTCTTTTCTATATCAGATTATTTATCAAAATAATTTTAATTACAATTACATTTACATTTAATCATTATATGATTTTTTATTCTAGAAAGTCTCATATCACATTTTTCACATTAACGGTTAACAGATTTATTTATATTGTTTTGAAATTATATAGTTATTAATGGTTTTTTTTGTCATAATTGTTAAGTCTAAATTTTAAAAAATAATTAACTATGACATGATATTAATTGTTATATTTTGATTCAATATTTATGATTTTTAAATTTCTACAACAATAAGTAAATTGTATCTCAATTTACTTAACTGAAAATTGAGATGATCAATGTTATATTATATTTTTCATTAAAAAAACAATTACGTTGTATAATTATTGCAAAAACCTATAATATCATGAATTTGATGCATCATTGTCAATCTCATAATTTTAGTATTTTTTTTCTTTTTTTATGATTATCGAATCTATCTATATAATATATAAAAGTAGCTGAGTCAACCTCAGTCAACTTCCCTTTTTCCCTCCAAAACTCTTGTGCTATGTGCAAATTTTATTTATTTATTTTTCCAATTTTTTGGGACTTCAATATTTATTATGTTCACACTACTTATATCCCCTATCCAATAATCAACTTCAAAACCCACTTCAAAAATAGTGGACCTTCAATATTTATTTATTATTTTCAAAATCGCCGACGTCTACTTATAGTCTTCAATATTTGTTGTGTTTACATGACTTCTATTTCCCGCCGCCTAATTACACTGGAAATCCAGTTATTTTTCCTTTTTTCGCTTTTTCAGAATTTGTTTCATTTTTTTTCCCTTTTTCAAAATTTGTTGATTCATTTTTGTTTTCTATATCTTTTTTTTTTTTTTCCATTTCCCTATATACAACCTCTTTCATTTCTGTTATATATAATTATTATGAAGATATACACAATAATAAAAGATTCAATCAAAGGGTTATTTCTTTGAAAAAATGTATACTGTTTAACATGACCGCTCCACTCCACCTTCTATTTATCACGTTTTATGATTCAAAATTTCTCGTGCGGTGGTAATGCTTATTAGTTATTAATATTACAAACCAGTTGAAAATAAAAAATAGTAAATTATTTTTTGAAAAAGTAAAAAGGATTGGCACTACTCTTTTCTTCAAGACCTGTGATATTTTGAGTCATTGAATATAGATTTAGATTTCTAACAAAAAAGAAAAAAATATTAAAACAATAATATTGTAGAGAAAGCTTCGAAAACAATATAGAATGCAAAATTATTTTAGACTAATAAGAGGATTTGTTAATAGTCTATTTATATTATGTTCTAGATTTCTCTGTTAGGGTTGCAATGTGTTACCTAATGTTGGGCTATTTAGAATAGTTTTGGGCTTGATAGACATGTTAATGATTTCGGATGTTGAGTGAAGAAAAAATATATTATTCATGGGTCAGTATATATATTTGATGAAATTGTATATCACATTGTATAAAAAATAATAAAAATAAGAAACTAGAATTATTATTTTTTTTAAATTTGCTTTTACTGAGAAATTGTTTCTTATTTTTTATGATATAAGAACGATAATTTGTTTGGTTTTACTTATTTATATTTGACTTTTTTGTGTCAAAACCTCTCTTTTCATAAAAAAATGTGTTCTTCTAACTTTTTCAATCTTACAAATAAATATTTGTGTTCATTTATACAAATCCAAATAAAATTTTCAGTTAAAAATTATGTTAAAATTTTATTACTAGATAATACTCTCTATGTCCTACAAAGATAGTCCACTATTTCTTTTTTCTCCATCTCAAAAAGATATTCTACTTAATTTTTTAAGAGTGAAATTAATATTTTATATTTCATTTTGTTCTTAATCCGTATGAAAATGAGTAGAGGACTATCTTTATGGGACGGAATGAGTACTAAATTATAAATCACATCATACATATAATTTTTTTTTTATAAATAATTTTATTTTTAGTTATTTAGTACATCTAAATATTGGAGCTCTTTTTTATAGCATATTATTAAATTATTAAATATTTTTATAGATAATTACATTTAATACATAATTAATTTCTTATAATAATTGTTATATTTTATTGGTCTTAATTTTATGGATAAATATTTGGTTCAGTCATACAGATCCAATGTCAAATTCTCAATTAAAATTATATCTAAAATTTATACACATTCGTATTTTTATAAATCACGTTGTATTGAAATTTTTATAACTAAATCCTATTTTTAAGTTATTTATTACACATACATATTAAAGTTCTTTCCTACGTTGCATTATTTATCAAAATTATTTCGATGACAATTACATTTAATTCTTAATTAATTTTTTATTCCAAAAAATCTCATATCACATTTTTTAACATTAACGGTTAACAAATTTATCTATATTGTTTGAAATGATATAGTTATTAATGGTTTTTGTCCTAACTGTTAATTTTAAATTTTCAAAAAGTAATTAACCATACCAAGATATTCTTTGCTATATTTTAATTCAGATTTTATGATATTTTTTCACAATAATATATGAATTGTCTCCCAATTTACTAATTAACTAAAAATTGAGATGATCAATATTAAACTATAATTTCAATCAGAAAATAATTACGTTGTATAAATATTGAAAACCTAAAATATCATAAATTTGATGCAATATCTTTGTCAACCTCGCAAATTATTATTATTATTATTATTATTATTATTATTATTATTATTATTATTATTATTATTATTATTATTATTATTATTATTATTATTATTATTATTATACATGTTATTTTTCATTGTCAATGGTCAAAATATTGAATTTTATCTTTTATATGCATGGTCTCTATTATTAACTTTTTCATCTATTGTTTGAATGTTCAGAGTATATGAATACTGGAGATCCTACATTTAAGTGTTAATTTTGCAAGGTGAATTTTGGTTCGAGGAGATGGTGAATAATCGTTACAAAACTTGAAGATCATATTCTATAAGGTCAAATTCTATCTGACAGTAATGCAGGATACAAGTTTTTTATTCTAAGGATATCGTTGAGCCATTCGAATTTTAGGATACTTATTAGATTTAATTTTTTTTTTTCATTGATGGTGTCATATGTCATGACTATCGATAAGAGTCAGACACAATCATTTTCGCATGTATGACTTCTCCCTAAAAGGTTGATGTTTATACATGAAACTAATAAATGATGAACTTATCTCTTATTTGTAAATGTTATTTATTTTGTTTAAGAATTCATTTAATTTCGAATAGGATTATTTTTATTTAGAAGTTTCTTCCCGTGCATCGCACGGGATGATTCACTAGTAATATATAAAAGCAGCTGAGTTTTGGCGGGAAAACTCAACTTTTATTGTGTTCACACTAAAAAATTCAGCTTTTATTGTGTTCACCCTGCTAATTCCACTTAAGTATTTTTATAAAGAATTTTTTTCACTTATTTATATATGGTTCTTTGTGTTTAAAACTCCTTTTTCATAAAATTATTCTAATCATTTAATGTTTTGAATCTTACAAATAAGTATTTGTATGTACTCATACAAATTCAATGTAAAATTTTCAGTTCAAAATTATATCGAAATTGTATTACGCATCTAATACTAAATAAATATTATCATATAAAACTTTTTTATAAATAATCTTATTTTTTTAGTTATTTAGTACATCTAAAAATTCGAGTTCATTTGTATTGCGTTCTATTAAATTAATTAGTATTTTTTATAGAAAGTTACTTTTAATACGTAAATAATTTTTTTGTAATAATGTGATATTTTATTGGTCTCAATCTTATGGATGAATAATTTCGTTCGGTCATACAAATCCAACGTCGAATTTTCATTTACATTTATATCGAATATTTAATCAAGTTGTATTAAATTTCATTTTAAATAGTCATACTTTTAAGTTCTTTGGTATATGTACATAATAACCTTCTTTTCTATATCAGATTATTTATCAAAATAATTTTATTTACAATTACATTTAATCACTATATGATTTTTTATTCTAGAAAGTCTCATATCACATTTTTCACATTAACGGTTAACAGATTTATTTATATTGTTTTGAAATTATATAGTTATTAATGGTTTTTTTGTCATAATTGTTAAGTCTAAATTTTAAAAAATAATTAACTATGACATGATATTAATTGTTATATTTTGATTCAATATTTATGATTTTTAAATTTCTACAACAATAAGTAAATTGTATCTCAATTTACTTAACTGAAAATTGAGATGATCAATGTTATATTATATTTTTCATTAAAAAAACAATTACGTTGTATAATTATTGCAAAAACCTATAATATTATGAATTTGATGCATCATTGTCAATCTCATAATTTTAGTATTTTTTTTTTCTTTTTTTATGATTATCGAATTTATCTATATAATATATAAAAGTAGCTGAGTCAACCTCAGTCAACTTCCCTTTTTCCCTCCAAAACTCTTGTGCTATGTGCAGATTTTATTTATTTATTTTTCCAATTTTTTGGGACTTCAATATTTATCATGTTCACACTAATTATATCCCCTATCCAATAATCAACTTCAAAACCCACTTCAAAAATAGTTGGACCTTCAATATTTATTTATTATTTTCAAAATCGCCGACGTCTACTTATAGTCTTCAATATTTGTTGTGTTTACATGACTTCTATTTCCCGCTGCCTAATTACACTGAAAATCCAGTTATTTTTCCCTTTTTTTTTTTCCTTTTTCGCTTTTTCAGAATTTGTTTCATTTTTTTCCCTTTTTCAAAATTTGTTGATTCATTTTTGTTTTCTATATCTTTTTTTTTTTTCCCATTTCCCTATATACAACCTCTTTCATTTCTGTTATATATAATTATTATGAAGATATACACAATAATAAAAGATTCAATCAAAGGGTTATTTCTTTGAAAAAATGTATACTGTTTAACATGACCGCTCCACTCCACTCCACCTTCTATTTATCACGTTTTATGATTCAAAGTTTCTGGTGCGGTAGTAATGCTTATTAGTTATTAATATTACAAACCAGTTGAAAATAAAAAATAGTAAATTATTTTTTGAAAAAGTAAAAAGGATTGACACTACTATTTTCTTCAAGACCTGTGATATTTTGAGTCATTGAATATAGATTTGGATTTCTAACAAAAAAGAAAAAAAATAGTAAAACAATAATATTGTAGAGAAAGTTTCGAAAACAATATAAAATGCAAAATTATTTTAGACTAATAAGAGGATTTGTTAATAGTCTATTTATATTATGTTCTAGATTTCTCTGTTGGTGTTGCAATGTGTTAACTAATGTTGGGCTATTTAGAATAGTTTTGGGCTTGATAAACATGTTAATGATTTCGGATGTTGAGTGAAGAAAAAATATATTATTCATGGGTCAGTATATATATTTGATGAAATTGTATATCACATTGTATAAAAAATAATAAAAATAAGAAACTAGAATTATTATTTTTTTTAAATTTGCTTTTAATGAGAAGTTGTTTCTTATTTTTTATGATATAAGAACGATAATTTGTTTGGTTTTACTTACTTATATTTGACTTTTTTGTGTCAAAACCTCTCTTTTCATAAAAAAATATGTTCTTCTAACTTTTTCAATCTTACAAATAAATATTTGTGTTCATTTATACAAATCCAAATAAAATTTTCAGTTAAAAATTATGTTGAAATTTTATTACTAGATAATATTCTCTATGTCCTACAAAGATAGTCCACT
This sequence comes from Ligustrum vulgare, assembly GCA_963555705.1. NCBI lineage: Eukaryota > Viridiplantae > Streptophyta > Magnoliopsida > Lamiales > Oleaceae > Ligustrum > Ligustrum vulgare. Next base: position 52,019,487 of record OY743174.1, read on the forward strand.
ATTTTTTTTTTGTCCATCTCAAAAAGATATTCTACTTTATTTTCTAAGAGTGAAATTAATATTTTATATTTCATTTTGTCCTTAATCCGTATGAAAATGAGTAGAGGACTATCTTTATGGGACGGAAGGAGTACTAAATTATAAATCACATCATACATATAATTTTTTTTTTTATAAATAATTTTATTTTTAGTTATTTAGTACATCTAAATATTGGAGCTCTTTTTTATAGCATATTACTAAATTATTAAATATTTTTATAGATAATTACATTTAATACGTAATTAATTTCTTATAATAATTGTTATATTTTATTGGTCTTAATTTTATGGATAAATATTTGGTTCAGTCATACAGATCCAATGTCAAATTCTCAATTAAAATTATATCTAAAATTTATACACATTCGTATTTTTATAAATCACGTTGTATTGAAATTTTTATAACTAAATCCTATTTTTAAGTTATTTATTACACATACATATTAAAGTTCTTTCCTACGTTGCATTATTTATCAAAATTATTTCGATGACAATTACATTTAATTCTTAATTAATTTTTTATTCCAAAAAATCTCATATCACATTTTTTAACATTAACGATTAACAAATTTATCTATATTGTTTGAAATGATATAGTTATTAATGGTTTTTGTCCTAACTGTTAATTTTAAATTTTCAAAAAGTAATTAACCATACCAAGATATTCTTTGCTATATTTTAATTCAGATTTTATGATATTTTTTCACAATAATATATGAATTGTCTCCCAATTTACTAATTAACTAAAAATTGAGATGATCAATATTAAACTATAATTTCAATCAGAAAATAATTACGTTGTATAAATATTGAAAACCTAAAATATCATAAATTTGATGCAATATCTTTGTCAACCTCGCAAATTATTATTATTATTATTATTATTATTATTATTATTATTATTATTATTATTATTATTATTATTATTATTATTACTATACATGTTATTTTTCATTGTCAATGGTCAAAATATTGAATTTTATCTTTTATATGCATGGTCTCTATTATTAACTTTTTCATCTATTGTTTGAATGTTCAGAGTATATGAATACTGGAGATCCTACATTTAAGTGTTAATTTTGCAAGGTGAATTTTGGTTCGAGGAGATGGTGAATAATCGTTACAAAACTTGAAGATCATATTCTATAAGGTCAAATTCTATCTGACAGTAATGCAGGATACAAGTTTTTTATTCTAAGGATATCGTTGAGCCATTCGAATTTTAGGATACTTATTAGATTTAATTTTTTTTTTCATTGATGGTGTCATATGTCATGACTATCGATAAGAGTCAGACACAATCATTTTCGCATGTATGACTTCTCCCTAAAAGGTTGATGTTTATACATGAAACTAATAAATGATGAACTTATCTCTTATTTGTAAATGTTATTTATTTTGTTTAAGAATTCATTTAATTTCGAATAGGATTATTTTTATTTAGAAGTTTCTTCCCGTGCATCGCACGGGATGATTCACTAGTTATATATTAAAGCAGAACAGCCGTCAAAATTTTTCCCGCCTATTTTCAGTTTCTATTTTTGGAATTTTTTTTTTTTTTTTTCAATTGAATTTCCGGAATTGGAAAATGAGTTGTTGACAATTAATGAGACATTTAATGTGGGAAAGTGTGTAATGCATTGTAAATAAGCACTTGACTACAAGTATTGAATGCTAATAATTTGTCTACTCTCTCTCTCTCTCTCTCTCTCTCTCTCTCTCTCTCTCTCTATATATATATATATATATATATATATATATATATATATATATATATATATATATATATATTCCCTGTAATTTTTATGGATCATACAAGAAATAATTGTTGACATAACATTTATTTATATTCCAATTCATTCACTTCACTCATTAATCCATCCAAATTTGTAATTGTTTTAACACCGATGAATCATTTCATTGTACGTGTTTTTCATATTTTGAAAATCAAGCTAATTATATTTAGGTAACAATATTTATACAACACGTTTTTTTAAATTTACACCATAGTTTAATTGCAAGATAGATCTTCGGTGTTTGTTTAGTTTTGCTTTTATATCCTTAACTTTTTTTAATCGCATTGTTATTTATAACATTCAATTAATTAATAAATTTTATTTCTAATCACAAATTCTATTCAAATATTCTGCTAATTTGCATTGAAAGGATGTGCAATATTTTTTTAACTTTTGTATTAATTATTTATTTTGATTATTTAAAAATATGATAGATAAATAAGTGTTTTTCGCCAACTAAACAAATATATTGAATGAAAATCGTCTCAAAGACAAGATGTGAAAATTAATAAAGAGTTGATGATAAAAAAATTACAAAATTTTTTAATATAACTATTATAATTTGAAGTAGTTTTATTGTTTGTTCTTTTCTGTTTAGTTAAAAATATTAGTGACAAGTAAGTTTGTTTGCATTAATATTCATCATTAATTGCTTTATAAAAAATAAATTTTATAAAGAAATTAATACATTTGGAAAACTACACATTAACTTTGAAAAACAAAAATAGCTTTACTTTTTCGTGCATTATTTGTGCATTAATTAGATTAATATTTTATTAAACTTTAATATTTGTTCTTTTTTGTTTAGTTAAAAATATTAGTGACAAATAAGTTTGTTTTTACTTCTTAATAGATTTTTTTTTTCCAGAAAACGGTAATTTGTTTTTTTTTAAGAAAATGGTGACTATTCATTTTTTTTAATTATTTGAATTAAACTTGCTAAATCAACGTAAGAGGTACTGATGATAATTAATAATTTATTGAAACTAAAACTAATTATTATGTCATCACATTAATAAAATTTGAATGGTATTATGGAAATCATTTTACGTAGTGAAATTAATTACTATGTTATGGATGACGTGTTGACTGTATTTGGCCCCTGTTGGAGACCCATTATTTGGAATAATGTTGTTTGAAATAGTAAATTTTTTGGAGATGTGTAATTAAAAATTGGAGAATATTTTTGAACTTATGTGTAGATTATTTTATTGGTATATTGTGTGGTTGAAAATAAGTTTTTAAAAAATGAGATTTAAAAATAATAGGTACCAAATAGGGGCTTGATGATGCGTTTAGTGCAATGGGAAATGAAATTGAAATTATTAAGGATGTTCATTTTAATACTTAACAACGCTACTCCAAACAATGTGCAAATATCTGTTATTTTCGATAAAAAAATAATATCAATTTTTTTTGAACAACAACTTCAAATTTTTTTTTTTTTTTTAATTTCTTTTTTTTTTTGTGAAAAAATGTGGAAAACTTAATAATCATTTACTACTTAAATATATAAATTGATTTTTATTACTCAAAGAAGCTATTATAATTTGAAATAGTTTTATTGTTTGTAAAATTTTATTAATTATCTTAATATATTATTTTTTTTGCATTTTGTGTACGGGAGAAATCTTATTATTATTATTATTATTATTATTATTATTATTATTATTATTATTATTATTATTATTATTATTATTATTATTATTATTATAACAGGATAGTTGGCCCATGTTTTCCAGCCTAAACTGCTCTCCATTTTTTTTTTTGGCCTTCCTCACGGTCAAATTGTGGCAGTTATTTGTCTGACTTATGATGATGAGGATCAGTGCATTGATACTGACAAATTGTTTAATCTTTTTTTTTTTATCTAACTTTTTTTAATCAATTCTATAATGCATTGATTCATTAATTGGATCATTTTCATATGGATTTCAAGGACAAATTATGTAACATTCAAGAATGGAAAAAAAAAAAAAACCATTTCCGTTTGAGAAATAGAAATTTTATTTATTTTAATTTTTTTATCATTATTATATTTTGACATTACTAAAAATATCTACAAAAATATTATTTGTAACGTTGAACAACATTAACGCAAGAAATAAAAAAAACATTGTTATTTTCAAAAAATAAATTTAATTCACGTGTAATTCTTTTTCATGTATTGATTGATGTTCTGCACAATTAAATTGGAAAATTTTAATATTCTAAATTTTAAGGATCCTAAATTTTGAAAGAAGTGTTTTGTAATTTACATTGAATTTTGCTATTGAAACTTTTATGTTTCTTCATATTCTTTCTCATAAAATATGAATTTAATTGTTTTCGTTGTGTATTTCTCACATTTTCATTAATTAATAATTATAATTTTTTTTCCCGTGCAACGCACGGGTGCGAATACTAGTTATGAATAAAGAACGTTGAATTTAATGCAATCCACATTTGCATGGTATATGCTCTCAATTTGACGTCATTTTTACACCAGATCTTGCATTTTTTTCTTTATTTCTACTCTTACGATTCTTTGTTCTAAAAATAATGTATTTGTCTTATAATTATTATGATTCTTTTACTACTCTTGAAGGATTTTGAGCCACTATTTGATTCTCTGGCCGGTGGTTTATGAAGGGAAGGCTCAACTTCGAGGTTGGTGATGGTGATGAGCGACAATGGTTTATGAAGGGAAGGCTCTACTTCGAGGTTGGCAATGGTGTGGAGCGACAATGATTGGTGGCAGGGATATGGACCCATGACCAAATTTTAGCCAGAGCGGTCTATTAGGAAGATACAAATCAAAGAAGGAAGATACACAAATCAAAGAAGGTGATAACTTGCAAAATGAGGAGATCAAGGGATCATTGAGACAAAAAATGAGGAGATCAAGGAATCAATGAGACAAGTTGATTGATGACATGATAATGTGCTTCATCTTAGGGATAGTAATTTCATTGTTAACTTATTTAGTTTATGAGTTGTATTATATATTGGTGGTTTTCTTTATGAGTAAAACAACAACTCACATTCTTATTCATCTCCAGAATTTCATCTTTGTATCAGAGCGGGTTCGATAGCTTTTGCTTCCGTCGAGCGGCCTTGTGCCGCTCGTCCGGCCAGCTCTTTCATTCTTCAATTTTTTTTTTAATTCTCAAGAACATTTTTTCTTTCATCATGATTTCACTATCCTATAAATCACAATTTGATTCTTCATCATCTCATGTTATCTTTCAAAAAATATATCATATTAGATCTTTTAGAAAAATACATATCATAGTCCTACCCGCACAAAATTCGAAAAAAAAAACAACAAAAAAATTCATACAAAAAAAAATCAACGTATGAATTCATTGCCTACCAAAAGTCCGAATCATCGGCACATTCTCAGAGACACAAACCATATAATATGAGATTCGCAAAAAAAAAAAAAAAAACGAATTCACAACATCACAACAGGTGACATATCTTCACAAGTTTGAAGACCCAAAAACAACATTCATTTTTTTTTCCACACCAAACTATGCCTCCCGCCACGACATAGTTTGCGGGAGGATATTAGGAAGGTACAAATCAAAGAAGGAAGATACACAAATCAAAGAATGTGACAACTTGCAAAATGAGGAGATCAAGGGATCATTGAGACAAAAAATGAGGAGATCAAGGAATCAATGAGACAAGTTGATTGATGACATGATAATGTGCTTAATCTTAGGGATAGTGATTTCATTGTTAACTTATTTAGTTTATGAGTTGTATTATATATTTGTGGTTTTCTTTATGAATAAAACAACAACTCACATTCTTATTCATCTTCAGAATTTCTTCTCGGTCGACCGTAGACCGTTGACCAACAATCGTCAACGATTGAAATACTTTGCTGCTGAATCGCTTGTGGCTGGCAATTGGTAAAGAGTGAAGACTCAATACGTCGTGTATTGCAATTGCAAACCCCAAAAGGAAGAAAATAATCAAGATTAGAACATATAAACTTATTATTTACAAAAATTACAAATTACAAAATATAAAAATTACAAATCATAAAGTAAATCAATGCCATTAAATTCATTTTGAAAATTATATATCAAAGTATCAAACGATAAATAATTCATTCTAAAAATCAATTAACCATTCCGAAAATCATAAATCATCTATCAAAATCAAACTATAATGCATTTGAAAATCATCTACCGAATGGTCTAGATCATCTATCAAACTACAGGTTTGGGCCAATTTAATCAGCCCACACTACAAAAAAAAAAAAAAAGCATCATTTGCGACTACAAATGTTGTCTCCATACAAGCAAAAGTAGTCTTTGTTAGGTTTAAAAGACGACAATGTCATCTCAAGACGTCCTCGCTGTAGGTCCATCCCTGAATGTCATTTGTGACGAAAAAAGTCGTCTCTAACTTTCAGAGACGACAATTGTCGCCTATGAAGATGTCAACATTTAGGGATGACAAATGTCAACTTTAAATAGCCCAACATTTAGAGACAACTTAGTCGTCTCTATCGAGCTCACATATAGAGACGATCTTTTTGTCGTCTCTGTATATGATCTCTTTAGAGACGACTTTATTGTTTCTAAAAGTTGGGCTATTTAGAGACGATAAATGTCATCTCTATTGGTCCAACAAATAAAGACGACAAGAAAAATTGTCTTTATTGATTCAACAAATAGAGATGACAAGAAAAGTTGTAGTTATTGATAGGACTAATAGAGACGATAAGAAAAGTTATTTCTCTTGGTCTAACCAATAGAGACGACATTTTTTTTTCTCAATTTTTTGTTGATCTGTTTGATTATTTATATATATTGAATTAATATTAAAGTTAACTTGTTGAGAAAAATATTATTAAGAAATAATTTAATAGACTAATTATTTGTTACGTCAACTAATATATATTATTTAAAACAAAATTTAACGCAAGAATTCAATTGCCTTAGTGGTTGAGATATGACCATCCAACACTTAGGTCCTGAGTTCAAATCCATGCCATGCAAAATTATCATATAAATTAAAGAAGAATCGCTTATTGGCAGTTCGGATCGAGATTTGGGTCTGGTTGAAAATGGATTGAATCGGGTCACAATAAATAAATAAAATTAATTAAATATTCTCACAAGGTATTAGAGACAGCATAGTCGTCTCTAAATCTATTGCTATCACTCTTTTAGAGACGTCTTTGTCGTCACTGTAGGCTCCCTCATAATAGAGACAACAATATTCATATCTAATTGGCATCAGCTACGAGCCTAAAGCAACGACAAATAACGATTTTGTCAAATGTGAAATAGCAACGACATTCGGACTTTCAGAGACCACTTTAGTTGTCATTGAAAGATATTCTTGGAGTACGTGTAATTAGATTTGATAAACATTAGTAATTCACATAAACAAAAATCAAACTTTGTTTATTTTGCTTACATTTAAATTTGACATTGAATTAATACAACTCAACTTAGAACTTACTCTTCATCTAACGTTACTCTCATTGACACGCCCCGCCCCGCCCCGCCCCGAGTAACACTAGTGGACCCGAAACGTGACATGCGCCAATGATGAATACCAATTAAAAGTGGGACCCCACCATCAAGGCTACTAAAAACTGCAACCTTATTAACTTATATTTAAGAAATTTTTTGGCATTATCTCTTCTATCATATGGACTAACCAACCTGTAATTAATACACAAAATCACAACAAACTCACCATAATTTCCATCACAATAGAGATAAGCCAATTTCTCAAACTTTCATTATAAAACCAACATAAACTGTACATATAGACGCAAAATACAAAGTGAGCCCCATATCTATCTACATGTGATGCACAAGTGCAATCCAAAAATGAATATGCGTTCCAAAACAATGACTACATGCTCTATGAAATGAGTCATACTAGCTAACACTGTCGTGTGGCTCCGACTCCAAAACAAAGGCTCACTCCAAAAATTGTCCAGGAACTCAACTGCTACCTGATAAGAAAATCGTGAAAAAATATATGAGTTGATAGCTCAGTGAGTGGAGAATTTCAAAAATAATTATACTTTCTCATTTATACATTTTTATCGAAAATCAACTTTATATCACTTAGTAATTCATATAATAACATAGAATCAAAATCAAAATGTAAGACATTCTCTTAATGCTGATAAATATCAAACTCTAATAAAAACAATGGCATAGAAATCACCATATCAATAAAATACTGTCATCACAGTCTGTAATCTCTAGGTATGGCCATACTCTAACAAATCTCACCAAAATGTACCCACTGAATATAATCTGTAATTTGGTCTGCCTTATGGGCTAATCTCAAGGACTTCTGATAATCAATTCTAGAACATGGCTAAGACCACATCCGTGAACTATATCATACACGATCAGACCGTCTTAGGGTAATATCATACTCGGTCAAGACCCCTCAGTGCAGTATAGAACACAGTCAAAGCCCCTCAGTGAACTAGAAGAAGTATATAATCATGTATACTTTTTGGTGGATTTCAATATCACATCACCTTTCACAATTGATCATTTCACAATCTTTGTAATTCCACAATCTAATATTCTCATAATACTTCACAATAATCACGTAATTGGATAATTAAATCATGTAATCACGTTAATCTTATATTTTCATAATATTTCAAAATAATCACGTAATTTGACAAATAAATCACATAATCATGTTTAACGTAATTATATAAATGATTTACCAATATGTGAAAATAATTTAATTTTTTCACTTACAGTCTATGTATGTGCAAACTAATTCGGCTAGTAAGCTGTCCCAACCGATTCGTTACCTCCTAAAACTAATATAATATCTAAATCAATGACTAACCATAACAACTATCTCAATAAGTGATAAAGGCAATAATAAAATGTAATCTTATCATTTTTAGGCAAATTCCCCTTAGATAAAAATTAAATTTAAACTAATAATCTAATAACCCTAAATTTGACAAAACTTTGAAATAAATAAATATCACTTACCTTCCAAAATCGACTAATAAAAGTTTAATAGTATAAACCATGTTATCGACAACACCTCTTTCCTTTTCTTTTTTTCTTTTTTTCTTCTCCTCTTTCCTTTTCTTTTTTCCTCTTCTCTCCCGATTTCTTTCTCCCTGTCCCGTTTCCTCTCTATCTGCTTGTGTATGTGTGTAAGTGTGTTTAAAATGGAAAGAAAGGAAATGGGATTTGGTATATAATCCATTCTACCGCCAGACCTCTTCAAGTTTGTCCTATTTTCATTTCATTTTTTTTTTTTAATAATAGTATGATACTATTGACTTTTGACCAAGGAATAAAACTTGGTTGACCAAGGCATTACACTCATGGCTAAAGTATTACCTGTCAAGAATCTCTTACATTTGTGAGATTTTATTCGAGAATTATTGCTATTGGTTTAAGTTTACCTAATTAGGCAAATGTATTTTTTATTTGATGAGACGGAAGAGAATTTATGATTAAGTATTGTTTCGAAATATTTTTTTTCCCATATTTATGCTTGTTGTTTGATGTGATTTCATTTTATTTATTTTTTGCATGTTTATCGTTTATAGTTGGGTTGGGAGAAAATTTGTGATTAGGTATTATGCGTAGTTGTGTTTGCATATTTGATTAGAATACTTTCATTTCTTTATATTTGATTTTCATAGTTAAGTTATAGGTTTGATTAGTTATTTTAATTTTTGATAATTATTGTTATTTTATTAATTTTTTTGGCAGATTTATTATTTACTAGAGAGATGGAAGAGAATTTATAATTAATTGTTGTGTATATAGATAGAGCATGGAAGAATTCGTAATTTATAATTTGTGTATCTATGTTAGGATTATTATATTCTATAAAATTTAGTCTCTAGAATGAAGTTTTAAGATTTTTTATTTTTATTTTTTATTTTGTGTGACAAGTTAGACAATTTGCAAATGGTAGCTAAGGATTTTGATTTCTAGGCGTAAATAATTTTAGAAAATAATTTTTAGGATGAATATTTTCAAATATTATAAGATAATTTTATTGAATATAATTTTTAACAACAAAATAATCGTTTAGAAAAACATGTACATAAAAAAGTACTTCTAAAAATAGTTTAATTCTGGGCCTTCATTATAAAATTGTTTAAAATTATACGATCCTACTACAACAAATAATAAGTAAAAATAATCAAACTTAAAACACAACATAATTGTTGATTTTGACTTGGGAGGTGTGGTTGAAAAGTTGTGTCCTATAAAATAAATGGTTAAAATTAATTGTTGATTTTTTTTTAAAGTAAAATTAATTGTTAATTTTGATTTGGAATTAAAATCAAATTTTAATCATAGTCAAACAAGGGCTAAATCTATTCTATTTAGGGTTTAAAACACCACAACAAAATCAAACTTGCAAAAGTGTCGCTTTTGATGTAATTTTGTCACATAGCTGCTTGATCACTAGAAGAGCTACTCGATTGAAGTATCGTCACACAAGATAAGCATGCCACCTGTGTGTTGACGAGAAGCACCATAGTTTTGTTTCAGTGAACTGTCCACCCATAGTCAAGTGCAAATAAGCAGAGACGGAGCTAGAGGGGGTGGGGGTGAAGACCACCCCCTACATTTTCCACCGGTCCACTACTAATAAATTTATAGTGTATTTTTAAGTTTCGCCCCGCAACATTTTCCATTCGCCCCAGCCCCAGCAAAATTTTTGAATTTTCTTTTAATTGACAAATATTGATCGAATAACTTAAAGTCTGAAGCCCAATAATACGAATGTCTTAGAACTAGAAACAATACTACCCATTATTCAATTTTCAATTCATTCCAATGAATTCATTTAGCGTGACTCTCAGTTTAAAAATTTGACAACACTTCTCAATGTGTGCCAACTGTTGGCATTAACAGGAAAATCAATGAATTATAATCTTGTTGATATATTGATTCGTCTTATCTTAACTCTTCAAGTTTCAATAACTACAGAACATTCATTTTTAACTATGATGTCATTAAGACAATGTTATGAAATAGCATGGAAGATGATTTGTTGTCCAGTACCCTGCTTGTGCGTATCAAAGTGATTGTTGAGACTTTTTCAGTAAATTTACTTATTGACGAGTTTGAAGAGATGAGGACGAGGAGTGACCAATTTAAGGTGTCCAAGTCGTCTCTACCATTTGTTATATAGACATGCAGTTTGCTTTTTGTCTTTTTGATGTTCATTTAATGTTCATATTGAAAATTTATAATTGTCTAATTTTTAATAAAGACGAGACTGACTGTCACATATTTGTCTGGACAGTAGAGTTTTAATAGAAAACATGAAGTTTTGTTTAGCGTAATCCAGATGAATCTTGCTATTTCAGATTCATCTATATCATAACTCGTGAATACGCTAAATAAATGATCCAGAATTGTAAAGAGACAATAACACAATATTTGAGCTTAACGTGGGAAGAATCCTAACAGGGAAAATTCATGTATCCGCACCCTACAGACAACAATCAATCACTAATAAGAAAAGAGATTATACAGTTCAATCTAAGCGACATGATAATTTTATGCATAAATTTATCAACCATCCATGAATTAAATGAATTACTCTCTAATTCTTCAATGACATCCTACCACTCTTGAGTAACTTCTTTTGACACTGCAACTATCTTCAGCAAATCTGCAGCGACCGAGAATTTGACTAAGTGAAATTAAATTTATCTTAGTCAAATTCCAAATTTTATCAAAAGTGTTTCCAAGATCATAGTTTAAATTTTTTTTCCCAAGTTTTAATTATCTTAAGTCCAAATTCTAACTATTTTGAGTCCAAACTATTTCAACCCAGCCCAACTCCTTAGGCCCAAATATTAGACTACAATTGTCCACGTTTTTCTTTCTTTCTTCCTACAAATCTTCTCCTTTCAGATTTCAAGCTTTGTCCATTCATGGTTGATTATCATTTCCAAATTTCTTTCCCCCTCACATGCCATAACTGATTCTATCGCTTTAACCTTAGTCCCCTCAATCAGCCCAAATCCTTTCAATTCTCCCCAAACCATAAGTTGCCAAAACTTACCAAAAAAATTAGTACACAACCAGCAGCATATACTCTCCCTTCCCCCTTCACAAATCACGTTCACAAACACATAATCATTCGCAGAAAATCTCATTCTTGGTATGCATCCCCTCCCCATCGTGATTCTCACATAGCAAAAAACCCATACTACACATACAAACACCACGAAATCCTTACAGATTTCATTCGACTGAGCCTCAACCATCATTGCAAACCCAACACATCACTGGCCTCGACCTTCATTTTCGAACCTAGCTGCATCTCCGTAATCGAGCCACCACATTTTCATACAACCACCACCAAGAATCCGTCACCGACCTGAGGCTCGAATCCCTAGTCACCAATTTCAAACATTCTAGAGTCCACATTAATTTGGAATACAAAATCGAGGAACACTCAAAGCGATCACCCAAATGGCCAAAACACCACCTTCGACTCGCCACTGCTATCCTCAATCTCTCCCATCATCCAACACACAAAATGACCACAAAATCAAGAAGCAAACGAAGCCCAAATACTTACCTTGAACCTCAATTCGCTCGATTGGATTCTCAATCGGAAATCATCAAAATCGAGCCTCGATTTATCTCGGTTCTCTCACCAAAAATCTGCCCAAATTGCGCCTTTTTTGCCACCCCTTCACAAAATCATAACCACAGCGGGATGACGATGATACCATTGGCCAAGCGCCGGTGTTAAGGGCGCCTGAAGCCTTGGGGAGTGATGGCCGACCGCCATCCCTCATTGCTCTCACTCTCTGTTGAATATTTATTATATGTAGATTTTGAAAGACTTTTAAAGATTTTAAAGGATTTGAAAAGTTTGAGTGTATTCAATTTAGATTTTAGAGACTCCATTAAAATCTTGAAGTGTATTGTATAACGACTTTTAAAAGTTTTTAATAGTCTATTGTTATTCAAAATATTAATGACTTTTAAAGACTCATACGAAATCCTTTATATACTAACTTTTAAACACAAAGTACAACCACAAAATCTCTTACCTCCAAGATTTTGAAAGACTTAAAAAAAAAAAAAAATCTTTTTAAATTGTTTTGTTTCTTCTATATTTTTCTTCCTTCTTTTATGTTATTTTTAGAAATCTTAAATTTGTGATTTACTTTCATGCTAATTTTTAGAAATCTGTGACTAAACAAATCATTTTTTTTCTTCTCTTCACCGTTTTATATTTTTTTCTTTTCAATATTCTTTCTTTATATTCTAGCCCTCTTCTTTTTACCTTTTTTTCAACTTTTCTATGGAAAAAAAATCCAACTAAAATTTTATAAGATTTTATAGAAAATAATAATTAAATTGTATAAAAAAATAATAATTAAGCAAAGTTATTCTAGAATTTTCTCTATAGAGATTTATATATTCAAAAAATATTAATTAAAAGTCAATCAAAATCTATACAAATTTGTATATTCAAAAAAAATTATGAACATAGTAAAATTTTTATGTCGATATCGAACATGATTTTATTTTTCCTCGATTTTTTAATTACAAAAGTTTTTCTGCCCTAAAACTATTTCTCTCACGTCGTATTTTTTTTTTTAAATTCACTTGACATATAATTATTATTAACGATTAACACTCACACCATACGAAAATTAATCTATTAGGCTGCGTTTGATAGCTAGAGTGAAATTTGAGTGGAAAGAAAATGAATTTCAGGGAATTGAATTATAGGGAATTGAATTCCTGTGAATTGAAAGTTTAATGTGTTTGATTGGTTTAATTTTCTAGGTGGAAAAAGTATGAAAATTTTCAATTTTTGTTGTTTGATTGACATTATTTTTCATGGAAAATAAAGTAAAATTGATCTATTTTAATAAAAAATATTTTATTTTTATTTTTTCACACATTTGTACTTGATAATAATAATAATCATTTTTAGAAAAAAAATAAATCAATTAACAATAACAAAAATGATCAAACGTAATAAAAATGATATAAGATTTTTCATGGAAAATAAAACCTCCTCTCCCCCTTGGAAAATGAATTCATTCAAAATAAGGAAAATATCGAATTTCGAGGCAAGTGGGAATATGAATTCGATGGAAAACTTAGACAACCAAACAGCGCAAAGTTGAAAAATCACACGGAAAATCATATTTTCCATGGAAAATAACGGCTATCAAATGCACCCTTAGTGTTCAAGTTTTTCAATTATTAAAAAATGAAAGTCTGTAAAAGTCTTTAAAAGTGTATGAAAGTCATTTAAATCAATCTGTAAAAGTTGTCCACAAAAGTTTATGCAAATCCATAAAAGTCAATAAAATTAAATGAAATCTATTAAAACAAGTTTTTAAATGTCTTTCAAAATCCAAATGAATAAAGTCTCCTAAGGGGGGAGAGAGAGAGAGATGAGAGATATTAAATATAAAATTTGATTTTCAAGATTTGCTATTTGGTCCTCAGCTTTCAATTTATAAGTTTTAGTCCTTTCAGTTTAACAATGTTTCAAATCTTTAGCCTAAGTTTTAAAAGTCACTGAGGCATAAGAATAACATTTAGGTCTGTTTGATAGATACTGAAATTCAATAGAAAATGCACTTTTCACTCAAAATTTCCATGTTCTAGTCAAACACGTTTTTTATTTTCCATGGCATTAATTGAATTTAATCAGCTCACTATTTGGCATATTTTCCTTGAATTCAAGGAGTTGAATCCTTAGGGTGGAATGAAAATTGGAATTCCACCCAATTTTCTACCCCTCATCAATCAAACACACCCCAACAAAAAATTGCTGATATGGACAAGTCTTCGCCAACTTCGCTACTCAAAGTCATTTACCATGCAATACGTATCGACTGCAATCATGTCCACATTACAAAGAAAAATCAATCAAATTTGAGCCACTAAGGTATCATCACTTGGACACCTCTTAATAATTCAATCAAGATGAGTCATGTCTGTAATGTCTTATTTTTATGTTCCAAAAAAAAGTTGTATAGTCAAAAAGTTGTTTGAAAAATTATGTTGTTTATAAATTAATTTATAAATTATAATGATTTCATTAGAAAACATAGACTCGATAGCAACATATTTCTAAAAGAACAAGTCTTCGTTAACTTCGCCACTCAAAGTCATTTACCGTACATGCAATACGTAGGGACCCTACTTTTTTTACGATCGAGTGCATTTCAATTTAATTATATAAAGGTCTAACTTTTTACTCATTGTTATAATTTTGTTTTGACTACACAATATCAAAAATATATAGAAAAGTTAAGGATATAAATGTGATAGAGGAGAAATGTTAAAGAAATTTATTTTGTAGTAAAACGCAGTATCAATAACAAACACTCATCTACAAAAAGCTTTACTAAATTTACACAGTTACAGAATGCATGCAATATCACATACAGCATGGCTAATTGATAAGGTTTGAGATAACATGGCATAAAGCTTGGATTTCACAAGATATTGTCATCATCATCTCTAGACATGAAGGTCCAATTAATTAACCACACATTGGTGTCTAATAGAGAATAGGAATACATACATACATACATATTCATTGATTTTAATCGTACATATAGTGACGTGCACTTGCTCTATTTATAAAATTGAATAGATCAAATTCGAATTAAACAAAAACTCCAATTCTATAATAAAATTTTTCAAGAGCACAATCTCCGAAATTATTAAACTAGAATTTTCTTCCTAGGGTCTCCGCTCCCTTCTCCCGAGAGGGGGGCTTCCTGCCCCTTCCAACCTCCATGGAGACCTCACCGGGTGGAACCCCCATACTACTCACGAAGTGATAATATCTAATGTCGATAATAATTAGGCTAGATAAATAATTATGCTCCACATCTTAAAAATACCAACCAAAAGTTGATCAATAGATATTACAGTAGACTTCACAATCACATCCACGTTACAAAGAAAAATCACTCAAATTTGAGCCACTCAGGCATAAGTATAACATTTATAATAGCAACAAATTGTTGAAAGGAACAAGTCTTCGTCAACTTCGCTACTCAAACTCCTTTAACATGCAGTGCGAAGTCTTCCCGAACCGGGAGTCCCGATTGTCTCACAATATAGGCGGGCCCCACACCCTCACAATCAGGATTCCCGGTTCGGGGACCTAAAATTTCTGTTCAATTTATATAAAAGGTCTGTAACTTTCACTCATTGTTATAATTTTGTTTCTAACCTTTTTTTCATTGCATTTTTATACTCAACGTTATGTTAATTACAACATTTTAAACTTGACTACGGTTTATATCCAAATATTCCGTGAAGAAATAGTAAATGGACAGTTGAAAAGAAGAACAACAACACAACGTTAATCATCAATTTTTGGCACCACAAAGGCAGGCGATTTTTCCTCACAAATTTGGTAGCCACATTTTTTCACTTGCACACACAAATCACCCACTAAAAATGGATAGGGTAGAAACATATAAGTAGGGTTAGTTAGGCTTTTAATTGGACTAATAACAAGGCTAAATGAGCCAAGATTTAAAGTCATCTAAGAGGTAATATAAATGAATCGGGTGTAGACTTTGTATTTGGTTTCTGGTGGTTAATTCACCATCAACCGAGGCCAGTGAAATTATTATTCCACGTTTACATCATAGCTGGAGATTTATTGTGTATCAAAACCCAACACTGGTTTTAAATATTTACACTAATTTCAAAGCAGATTAACAAAAAATTTAGATGAGAACTCGTCATTCACGTAACACACATTTAAAAAAGGCTCTACAGAACTTAAAACAGTTACAGAATGCTCGTAACCTACAAGACGCAAATGAGTCTGACAAAGTAAATCAATGTGTCACATCTATGCAGTATATATCACATGCAGCATGGCTAATTGACAAATGACATGTTTGATAGAGTTAATTATATATACAATACATAGTATAATTTCGTTTAGTATTGTGTACCAAATAAAATAACTTACCAGTTTGGGTGGCGATCTTAGAATTTTTTATGATGTGAAGTGTGAAAACGTACTGTGTTATGCACCTATTTCCACAGGTTTTCATCCAAAAGAGTAGAAAAAAGACATTTTACCGCGCTTAAAGTGAGAATCATGCAATGGACTGAGTAAAGTTGCTCTCTGTTGAATGTCCCTTCAATTATTAAAACATAATCCGTTCCTTTTCCCTCTCCATTTTTCTTTTCTTAACCATGGCTCTCTGCAAATTTTGGAGTAGTGTGTCTGTTTTTTTATATCTTACAACAATCCCTTTTGCATCTCCATTGTCCTTCAATCTCTCCATTATCGAACCTGCTGACTTGAATAGAAACATAACTTGCACCGACGACGCGTATATCTCTATACAAGGCCTTCAGGTCACGTCGGACGAGAGCAATAAGGCAGCTGGGGAGAGAACAGGGCGTGCCACTTATATGGAACCCTTGCATCTCTGGGACAAAGCATCAGATAAGCTGACAGATTTCTATACTCATTTCTCCTTTGTTATTGCTGCCAGCGAAAGTGGTTGCCCCAAGAACTGGGCAGATGGTGCGGATGGACTCGCCTTTTTCTTGGCTCCTGTCGGTTCAACAACACCTGTGAATTCATCCGGTGGTGGCCTTGGTCTTGCTTCCCGAAGCACCACGGCAAATATATCTCGAGATCCTTTTGTGGCAGTAGAGTTTGATACTTTTACAAATGCTTGGGAAAACTCGGATGAGGGCAACATTATACATGTAGGTATTGACATTAATTCAGTGATTTCCAATACCTCTGTCCCATGGTTGAACGACATCACTGAGGGGAAGAGAAACGATGCTTGGATTAGTTATAATTCCACTTCGAAAAATCTTAGTGTAATCTTCACAGGTTACAAGGAAAACCAGACCCAAAATGGTAGCCTCTACTATACGGTTGATTTGAGAAATTATTTACCCGAGTGGGTCAGCGTTGGCTTCTCAGCAGCTACAGGGTATTGCTTTGAGAAACATAATGTTAAGTCCTGGGAGTTCAGTTCAACTTTAGAATTGATAACCAATAATCAAGGTCCTAGCCGTACCGATTCCTCCATGGTGCCAAACATCAGTCCATATCCTAGTTACCCAGTGAACCATGGAGGAAAGAAAATGAGGGGAGGATTAGTAATTGGTTTGATTGTTGGTATTTCTGTTTTGGTCCTTGTTTTGGTTTTGATTGGTTACATTTTACGGAGGAGGAAAAATAACAAGAGAAAAAGTGATGAAATTTCCTTAGATGTAACAATGGACATGGAATTTGAAAGGGACTGTGGACCTAAGAAGTTTTCATATGGAGAATTGGTACTTGCAACGGACAATTTTGCAGATGAAAAAATGCTTGGAAAAGGAGGATTTGGGGGCGTTTATCTTGGGTTTTTGAGAGATTCTAATTCATACATTGCTGTGAAGAGAGTGTCAAAGGATTCGAAACAAGGGCCTAGGGAGTACGCATCAGAAGTGAAGATTATCAGCCGATTAAGGCACAGAAATCTTGTACAACTTCTTGGTTGGTGTCATGAACAAAGAGAGCTACTACTTGTTTACGAATTCATGCCAAATGGAAGCTTAGATTCCCATCTCTTCAAGGAAAAATCGTCATTGACTTGGGAAACGAGGTACAAAATTGCTCGAGGCCTGGCTTCAGCTTTGCTATATCTACACGAAGAGTGGGAGCAATGTGTGGTACACCGGGACATAAAATCGAGTAACATTATGTTGGACTCAGGCTTTAATGCTAAACTTGGGGATTTTGGTTTGGCTAGGCTGGTTGATCACGAAAAGGGTGACCAAACTACTGTCTTAGCAGGCACCATGGGATACATGGCGCCAGAATGTGTAACCACTGGCAAGGCTAGCAAGGAATCAGATGTCTACAGCTTTGGCATAGTTGCATTGGAAATTGCATGTGGAAGAAAACCAATTGATATCAAGGCACCGGAGAAACAAGTAAGGATGGTGGAGTGGGTTTGGGACCTCTACGGGATGGGGAACCTTCTTGGAGCAGCTGATCCAAAACTATGCGGACACTATAACGAGCAGGAAATCAAATGCCTGATGATTGTTGGGCTCTGGTGTGCTCACCCTGATAACAATTTCCGACCGTCAATGAAGCAAGCTATTCATGTCCTGAATTTTGAAGCTCAATTACCCCTTCTACCACCAGAGTTGCCAGTACGCGACATATAATGCTCCACCACGTTCACTTGCGTCTTCTGTTTCGCAATCCAGTAGTGGTGTCGATTCAGTCCAGCCTTCAATCCGTAGTTACAGTTCTAATGCCTCGAACTTGGCATCGTCTTCTGATGCTTCTCAATCTGCATCCCTTCTGCTCCCAAGATAAGAATAGGATCAATTTCTGTGCATGAATAAAGATATTCAAAGTCTACATATTTTTACTACTTTATGCTGAAAGACTTGAAATTTGTATATGCCATTGTTATCTGTATGAATCCTGATGCAGCAGGCTTCGATGCCTGGCCATCTGTAGGAACACGAATCTTTTTATGGTATATGACTGATGTTTTCGTTTTACTTAATTGTTGAGGGAAAAGAACATAAGAACTGTTATTTAAGAATATGATAATCATATCATACACCGTGAATCTACAACTCCTCATAAAAAAAAGGCCAGCCATACTACAATACAGATTATGCAAGCAACACATTTTAAATGAATGACAAAATGTCTAGCAAATAGAAACTAGTGTCCGTCTCAAGAATTTAAATTTCTAGATTTCTTCATCCAATTATAGCTACAAAACTTTTAGGTTACATTTATGTAACCTAAATCTCGATTCATAGATGACGAATACGATATGATAACATGCTTTTAACTCTGTATTCCTAATAAAAGAAAAACAACGACAAGGTGTAGGTGATGATAAATCCTAAATGGATGTATTTTCTTGCATTTGTTTATGTGGCATGAGGACGACGTCGTGCTAGTTTCAAGGAGATTTTGGAGAGCGTGGAAATTATTTAACACTCGATATTTAATCTCAATTTCCTTCAATCTGTGTCTCATTGTAATTGTGGTGCATATGGCCTTTGATTAAAGTACATGAAATTCAACTCCTCGAATAAGTATCACATTTTAGCGAACTCAACTAATGTTGATAATTATGAAATCATGTATTTCCTATTTAAATTGAAAATATTAAAGTATGTTCCATTTATATAGAAAAATAAACATTAATTTATAGGAATCACAAAATGTATTTATTGGAATAAAAGAAGTCTTCGTCAACGAGGGACGATAATGTCTTTGCTTCAAGTCAAGCCACGTTCGTAGCTGTAACAAAGAACGTCCAATCCTACATTTTTTTTTTTTTTAATAATAGTCCTCTCAACTTTCTCGCTAATGCATACAAGGCCAACCCTTACTTTTTATTTTTCTATTAAAAATTCGTTTAATAATTAAAGCAAAACTTTATAATTATGACAATGGACAATTCATAACTACAGCATTTGTACTATAGAAATAGACCATGCAGCATATCGGTTATTGCTAATTAGTTTTGGGAAAACACCCTCAAATAGTCGAGAATGAATTTGGTCACCCTCATAAAAGAAGGTTACGGTGACCCTTTTTTGTGAGGGGTGAAATACATATATTAAAATTTGTAAAAATTAATTTTTTTTCCGTCTATATTATAATAATACACCGAGAGCTTCGATATGAGTATAATCTTGCTATACAATTTTTCTTATTTTAAATGTTACTTATTTTTGTGATAAACTTAATTATCTGTAAATAAGTAACTTCAGAAATAACAAAAATTATATTTCAAGATTTTTCTCATATCGAAACTCTCGATGAATAGAATAATATAGACAAAAATTACATATTTATCAATTTTATACATGTATATTTTACCCTCATAAAAAGAGGTAACCGGTCACCGTAACCCTATTTTGTGAGGGTGAACAAATTCACACTCAGTCAACAAGAGATGATCATATCCTTGCTTCAAAGGTGAACAAGAATCTTTTTATGGGACGATTGGTGTTTTTGTTTTACTTAATTGTTGATGGAAAATAACACAAGAACTTTTATTTAAGAATATGATAATCATATTATACAACATGAATTTATAGCTCCTTATAAGAAGGCTAGCCAGACTACAATACATGTTATGCAAGCCATACATTTTAAACGAATGACAAAATGTCTAGCAACCACAAACTAGTGTCCTCCCGTGAATTTAAATTTCTAAGTTTCTTACTCCATTTATAGCTAGAAAAACATTTCGGTTACATTTATGAGTGTATTTGATATTGTTTTAAAAGAGTTTTTTTTTTTTTTTAAATGAATAGTGATTGTTAGGAAAATGGATGGTTAAAATTTGGTTGAAAAGTCAAATACTGTGGGCTTGACTTTTAATGGATGGTTGAAATTGAATACTATAAAAAAAAAAAGAAAATTTAATGAATATCAAATAAGGGCTATGCATGTCTCAATTCACACAAGATGAATACGAGAGCATGGAAATTATTTAACACTTGATATTTAACCTCAATTTCTTTCACGTCTGTCTCATTGTAATAGTGATGCATATGATTTATACCTGACGGAAAACCATCCTAAATAGATGATGAAAGTGTAGATTCAGTGGCAAATCAATTGGCATATGAAAAAAATATTTAAAAGTTGGATTAGCCATGAACACGCACTAGTACAAAATTGTCCCAAAAAAAGGGGGGAATACACGTTGGTTTTTAGTGAAACCGACGCATATAAAAGGGCGGTGGCATTTTTGTAAATATATTCGAGATATATGCGTCGGTTGTATAGATGAAACCGACACGAGAAATTGAATGTGACTGAATGTGAAGAACCGACGCTTAAAACCTAGGCTTTGGGCCGACGCCTAAAATCGGCACCGATTTTTGGCATCGGTTCTTGATGAACCGTCGCATAAAATGCCGGCTTTGGGGTGACGGTTCATAAAGAATTCAAGAACCCTCGCATAAAATGCCGGCTTTGGGCGACGGTTCATCAAGAACAAACGCCTAAAACTGGCTAAAATCGGGAGTCAGTTCTTGATGAACCGATGCACAAAGCATAGGTTTTAGGCGTTGGTTCTTAACTCTTTTTATTTACCCGCGCTTTTCATATTTCTTCACTCTCGCGCCTCTATCTCTCTCGAATGTGACGTCGCCCTGCCTCGCCACCACCACCATTCCGCTGGCATTACCGGCACCACATTCCCCCCTCTCCTTATCTCTTCCTCTCAGAAAAACACAAAACCCCTCCACCACACCGCACCTCCCCTGCCTCCACCGTGCATCCCCCACCACCACCTCTCCTCCCCCGGCCTTGAGAGACCCGCCCCTCACTCCCACCTCGTAAGAACCCCACCTTCTCTTACTTTATGTACGTACGTACATACATACATACATACATACATACATACATACATATATGGTCATTAGAGCTTGTTTGTTTTTGATAAAAAATAAGATTTTTATCAAAGTAAAAATCAACAATTAAATTTTCTCAATATAATGGCTGAGTCTTCAAGCTCTTCAGATGATCATTGTGCTATCCAAACAAAACAAAAATGACAAGAGGGCCAACTATGTGCAAAAAAATGAAGAAGGCAGCGCAGGAAGCGAAGTTCATCGAGTTCGATGAGCTTAATAGGTCGATCGGACTAGGAAAGAAGAACTTCAAAGCTTTTGTAGGGTCTATGGTCCGCATTCACGATGCTATCCTCCAGCGCTTGGGTGTAAATGTTGATGCCGAGGTGGACGTAACTTCACAGCCCCGACCACCAACTCAAAGCAGTTGCCACTCCGTGAATCCAGATCTATTTGATGGGCTTTAGGTATTTCACGTTAAATTATTTAGTTTTTTTATATTGCTTATTTTATTTCAACTGGAAAGGGCTAACATATATGTTCAATCATATATGTTGAAAAATAGAAGCCGCTTACTTGTCGTCTCGCCGTAAGTTTTGATGGTAAGAAACAAATAGTGGTGAGCAGGGTGGTTTATCCATCCGGATCCGAGATTGTGGTGCATCATCAACCACTCTGGTGTCCGTTGACCATGTTATAGATGGTGCAGAAGGGTTATTTCTTCCAGTGCTATCTCAACAGCATACCACGTTGAGGAAAGCTATTGGAAGCTTCTTTCAATGGCCTAAGTACTTAGTAATTCTTGGAGAGGTAATAACGTTTAGTTATATAGAAGTTTATTTCAATATTAAATTCTTTTAAATTTGTATTATACATGTTATGATGGTAAAAATTGTCTTTTGCAGGTAGAGGCACCAAAACAGGTAAAAAAATCTAACGAAGGGAAAATGCCTCAGAGTTTATAATTGTTGTCTACCCAGCGACCTGCGATTATTGACGATGACACGTTACAATGTATGGCTGATAAATACAAAATGTTACACACTCCGATCCTTCGATTTCCTGTTGGTAGTGACTTCTATCAAGTACCCGTAGATGCCTCTGTGTTCAATTGTACGTTCCATGATGGTATTTTGTTACGGTCAGAGATATCACCGATTTGCTTACGATGCAATGGTTGGATACATCTATTCTCCAAGTATTTTCAATGTAAGACTTCTGACCAAAAATTATCAATTCAATTTAAATTTTTATTTTATTTCTATTTATTGGTTTATTCATTTTTAGTTACCTTCATGGTTTGAGTGAGCAATACGGTATTGAATCGATTGGATTCATGTCTCCAACACACTGATAGAGCGCTTAATTGCTATTTAATTTTTGATATTTCCTCTTACTCCATTGATTTTAAATGCTTAAATTGTGGATATTAATCATATTTTATGTTTTGTGGATTAGGTGGAGAATTGAGATCAAATTGGAATCAATATCACAAATTGAAAAGAAGAAGTTGAAATATCAAAAGATGCACAATCAGAGAAGGACTTTGCATAAGGCGTGAGCACGCCTTATTGTTTCAGAAAGACAGCAGCCTCAAAAATTAATGGGTTGGACACATTCTTGGGGGATGAAATTAAAGGCCCAGCAGCAACTAAAAAGAAAGGGCACAACACCTATGATGAGAAGAGAATGCTGGGAGCAACATTGAAGGTGAGAAAATGACACTTAGATTTACAAGAAAAAGCCCAGCACTATTTGAATCAAAATTATCCAATGGGCTGTCAAAAAACTGATTGGAGGAAAAAGACACTAGGTTAAGATGAGGGGTTAACAATACGAGGGGGGATTTTGGAAGAGGAGGCAGCGGAGAATTCTGGGCACGGATTGGACATAGGAGGCAGCCACGCATATTGATCGAAATTTGTCTTGGAGTTTGACTTCTTTTTCTTTAATTATTATTTCTTTTAGCTTTTAATTCGCAATGTTTATGGATAGCTAATTTATTATTTCAGTTCAAGGACATTCAAAGTTTTGATTTACCAAGAATTGTGAGACCGGAGATCAGCTTGCTGATATGTTTACAAAGTCATTGAGTGGTAATCGATTGAAGTTTCTTTGTTCCAAGTTGGGCTTACATGATATATATGCTCCAACTTGAGGGGGAGTGTTAAGAAAGTAGATCAATCGTCAAGTATTTTAGGAAAAGAATAATTTTGGTTTATTGTATTTTCTATACTTGTACAAAGTTTCCATACATGTAATCTAATCTTTTCTATATAATGAAAATAACGGAGAGGAGGAAAGTACCTTTTCTCTCAAGTTTATTCATACAAAATCATCTTACAGATATAGTGTGGATAATTATTTTGCACAAGTATTGTTTGAGGTAAAGTGGACTCTTTCCATGGATATCAATGTGAATTTAGTACTAATCTTGAATCTTGAGGGCTGGTTATCGAGGTAAAGTTTCTTGCATATTCAATGCCCTCGTATGTTGGATACACTTGAGAGCATTTGAAATTGAACTTACAGGTATCTTATTTTATCATGCAGATAATTTTTGGTACTTTGGGCTGTTATGTTAAAGTTTTATCTCATAGACGTTGGTCAGACTAGTTAAGCAACTGCAGTGGCTGATATATTGTTTCAACTTGAGGTATAATTCCAGTATACAAATACAACTCTTCTTTAGGTGTAGGGCTTGTTTCTTCAATCTTTTCTTGACTAGCTCAGATATTTGCCAGCTCAAAGGACTTGCGCATCCAAATTAAATGCTTCCTTTGAATTCAACTACCCAAATTGGAATTTCCATTTTTTTTTAACCCAAGTGAATATTATTTTAGTTACACATTTCCTCGTTGAGAACCAATGTGGGAAGTTACCCATAAAGTCTCTTATGCATGAATATCATATATTGATCTCTTTGGGTGATGAATTTATTAAGATCAACAAACTCAAACGACACAATGCTTGTATAATTGTAAGGTGTTGTGCCTAGTGTGGTTGATGTTTTAATTACAACCTTAACCTTAGAGGCTTAGACACCTACGAAGGTGAAGTCCACAATGATCCTTTACATCTTTTGCATCTTATAGTTGTGTGTTTAGTTAATTTTGTGGAATTTATTGAATATATCCTTCCGTATATTGAGGCTCAATGTGGGAAAATTCCTGAATTTTACCCTTTATGCATCACAGTTCAAGAAGCCAAAATTTTCACAAAGAGCCTGGCATCATATACTTGTGTAATGATTTCGTTGTATGAATGAATGAAGCTACAATCGTACCCGGGCATGGCCTTCCTTCGATTTCCAGTTGTTTGAGGGGGTAGAACAATCACCATGGACGATTCACATGCCTGATGAATTGAACTGCCTGGGAAGCAAAAATTTGAAATTCTAGGTGTCCATTTTTCTTCTGCTCCTCCACCTGTCGCATTGCAGGTCTCATAGTAGGTAGAATGTCGTGGGACCACTATTGCAGGAGCAAATTTTCATGTGTGAGGATGGCACTCTGTTAAGTCGTTTCTAGATATGGAAATATTATTATCTTGAGTAATTGGAAATCCATCTTACCGGATTTACAAGAAAATATTTTGACACCTCTCAAGCTTAAATTTTTGTGTGTTTCTGGTAATTGGGTTTTGATAATGGAATATGGTCTTTGAACAAAAAAATTCATTTTCCTTAATTATTTATATTGTAATTGTTCACGACTTGCCTATATACCTTCTATTTGTTTGAATGATCATAAAAAGTTGGGGATGTTTGTCTCATGAAATATTTGGTTTTGCTCCTTAGATCACAAATGTTGAAATACTTGTGCAGCTTCTAATATACCTAGTGAAACATTGCTTGGAAGATCATGCAATGAATTCCTATTCTTATGTTGTTGGCTTTTATTCTTTATGCTTTTATGCTATTCTATTCTATATGAACACATTTGATGGTTGCTGCTTCTTACCTTATATTGAAGTCTCTATTTGCGTATACGGTGGACCAAGAAGCTAAATCAACCTTCACCAACTTCAGATATTTTCGGAATTCACTTTATATGCTCAAGCTGTATTCACTGTTCAGAGAAACGAACTATCTTTCAATGGAATTCAGCTGCAGCAGATGCTTCGAAGTATTGTCCATGTGTTAAGGCTGGCAATCTTCTGCAAATGCAATAGAATGACATTAGCTCATGGCTTTGCCTGATTTAATCTGGACAAACATTTTGATAGGATCAATTACTATTGCAAATCTTTACATATTTCTTCTCTATGTCCAGCATTCATTGTGGTTTTCCAAAAAAATCCTGGCAAAGCTAGAGGAGCTTCATTCTTTAGACACGAAACAGAAACTCTGTTACATCTTTTAGATCGTTGTGAATGTATTAATTAGACTTGAGCTAATGTTAGATTCTGGAATATATGATATTCTTGAACATTGATGTGCCAGAACATTCAAAGATGCACACATCAAATTTTGTTATCGTTTGAAGATCATTTTAGATGTAGCCAGTAAATCTGGACTGAGAAGCTAGCAAGTAAAACAGGTGACTTGCGTAGGACCTACACGCTCATAGGGTGGGTGGGTTTGTCTCCCATTTAAGGGGAAGTTCATTTTCCCTTTATTGTGCTGGGATTCTGGCTCAAGTGTTGACTGCTAAACTTGCCAAGCCCATTCAGCAAGCCTAATTATCTTGGGGATAAGACTAGCGTGCTTGCATTAATCCTTGCTTGCTGAATTTTCTTCTCTGGTGTGGTGGAGCATCTCTGAAATTGTCCTTCACTGATCCTTCACTCATCCTAAATGGTTGCAAGTCCACTATATGTTAGGCGCGCTGCCTGCCCCAATGGCGTGTCTAATGGCGCAGCCTGCTTTGAAATGCACCAGGCACGAGGATTGGCTAAGCAGCTGCTTCCCAGCACATCATGGCCTGAGCTCCACCAGGCTCAGGCCAAGGCCACCAGGCTCAGGCCAAGGCGACTTTGAATTACTTGATTTTATTGACTATTCAAATCACTCTTTCTTTATCCGTTTGAGAAAGCTCATTCGGGATGCTTTGATCCTTCTTTCATTCTTTAGGGGAGAGTCAGTCATCATTGAAAAAGCATAACATATTTCAATTCGTGGACCTGGAAAGGGCTTTATCAGCTTGCTGCTCGCTCTCTCGCTTCCGAGAGGCGAAGGGCCTGACTTACAGTTTCTATGCCTGGCGCGAAGGATTGGATTGGATTTAACCTATGATCTGATCAGTACTGGTGTGCTATCCAAACCTTATCACTAAGTTTCAGCGTAGTGCTAGATGGTTATCTTTATATAATAGGGTGTCCACAGTCCAGTCGCAGCCAGTTCCACTTGCTATGCCAAGGTAACCTAAGATGATATCCATAAATTTCTGGCCACTAGCACTACAATAAAGAGCCCTTCTCATTTCTCAAGATCATTTCTCTGCTCTCTGTAGAAGATAAAAACAACAGTGACTCTGTTCACCAGTTAATTGTAGTGCTAGTGGTCAGAAATCTATGTACTGTCACATGTTGATAAGTTGAAAGAAGGAAGGCAAAATAAAATCTCAACTTTGGTTCAAAGGAAAAGATGCCCAAAGGTCTAACAATTGGAGAAGAAAGATATACCTTGGCAGAATATTGTATCCATCCATTATGACATGGTTTATCTTGTATTCAGTATGTGACGGAGAGGAAAGATTGTCTAGCATCAGATAATTATTCTTGTTCTCTTTGTAGTTTGTACAAAGAATAAAATAGTTGGGTGTAGTAAAACTTAATCGCCTTGGGAGTCATTTTCTAATTGCATACACTCTTTTTCCAATGTCAATGCCAATAAAATTCTTTTCCTAATTGCAACAAAATGCTTGTTATCTTATTTTGGGTCAAACCAACAATCTCTACATTAACCCGAAATTCACTAGATCACAGCATTCTTGGCACTCCATCTTCGCATTCCTTTACTGGTAGGTGTCGTCATAACCAAATCAATTTTAGTAAACATTAGTTCTATTCATAAATTCACTAAACATCAATTTTGTTTTGGCATCTTTGAACTACATTCGTCAACGTTCTTGGCATTAACCATGGATCCATCTTGGTCACTTCACAAACTTTAGCGATAGTAGAAGACTTCATCGATGAGACTTAACCTGGAAGTTCCACCTGAAATTGTCTTCATTATTAGTAGCGTGTTCAAATTTCTGATATTTTTACATCTCATTATTGGTACAAAATCTTTCTCGACAGTGAGTACACCTATTCGTGAAGCATATTCATAACTCAATGTTTCGAATGCTCCAAACGATATTAAACTTTGCTTCAATATTGAAAAATGCTAAACACTTGTTATTCGTCCCACCATTCAATAAACATCTTCACCTTCAAAGTAATAGAATCCTTAACTTCAAGTTTTTGATCATAAGCCACAAACACATGACGTTCATTACATGATTTATAATTTTGAAACCAATCTCTGTTGGACTCATTTGATAAAGGCACCCAGAATCCAAAAATCAACCACTATCCATACTCTCGTAATTAGCATACACAAAATTTTGAGGATCATAATTACCCTCCACTGCATTTGTAGAATCCGATGTCTCTTGAGTCTCTTTACTACTCTTTGCTTCTAGATGCTTCATCAATTTTTCGCATTGTCTTCTTCTAATGTGTTTCATCCTGTGGAAGCAATAGCACTCTACATCTCTTCCAAAACGAGATTGAGAGTAGTCCCTCCGGTTATATTTTCTTTCTCACGATTCACTTGTACCATTCTAATTCTCAAATTTGGTCAACAGAACTCGATCGCCTTTCACATTACCACTTGACTTATTAATGTTGACCGTCTCTAATAAAGCAGTCGAAATATCATTCACTGTTAAACTAGATTTACCAACTAACAAACTGGTCACCAAAGTCTCATTTGTTTAGACAAGAAAATAAAATAATCACCTTATTTTCATCCTCAAATTTCACATTACCATTTTGGACTCTGTGACATATTTATTAAATTTATGAGTGGTCCCTAACATCAGTATCATTATCCATCTTCAACTCATATAATTGCCTATTCAAATAAAGCTTATTAGTTAAGGACTTTGACATGTATAAATCTCCTAACATTTTTCATAATAACCTAAAAGGAGATTTATCGTTTAAAACACTATACTTTTACATTTGATGCAAGAGCTAAATTGATGATGCTGTCTGTCTTTGCTTCCGAGGCCTTCCAATATGCAGTTTTTATCTCTTTTGGCCTCTTACTTTGCAAAGCCTCGTATAGTTCCTATTGCATGAAAACGTCTTTAATTGCAATTTTCCAAATATTGATATTATTCTTATAGTCAAATCACTTCACCTCAAACTTGGAACCTATCATCATTTTTGTAGTAATCCCAGAGTTTGAACATTACCCTAATTACCACTTGTTGGGAAAAAATAATCAAATCTCTCCCAAGCAACTCAGAAAAAATACAAAACACAACGAGATAAAGGAGAAAAATAATATTTTAATGTGGTTGATCACTTGATTGCCCACAAGGCCACAACAATGAGAGAAGATCACCTTTTATAAATAAGAATAATAATTCATTCAATACTATATTTTTCTCACCTTATCCTAAACAAAAAAAAAAAAAAAATTAGACGAGAAAAGAAAAGAAAAGAAAAATTACTTAAAAAAAAAAAAATCATTTCTCTCCCTAATTTCCCTTCTTTCTCTTCTCCCTCCACATGCCTTCGATTTTTTCTCTATTGACACACATAGAGGTCAAATCCCTTTTCAATTCTAATGGCAAACAAAACAAACTCTTAACACTTAATGGCCTTGGGAGTCCTTCTCTAAGCACACAAACTATTTCAATGCCAATAGAATTCTCTCTCTAATTGCAATGTAAATTCTCAATATGGTGATCAAGGAGACGACAAAGTGTTGGCTCACTTTTGTTGAGATGGATATTATCGGAAAATTTCCATAAAAATGAGCCAAATGTAGATGTATAGTTTCTTTGAAGGAAAAGATGACAAAAGATCTAATAATTGTCATAATTTTTCATATACTTGACTTTTTATCTTGATGGTACATGGGGTTTTTCCGATTTTGGATCAATATCCATGCAATTAAATTTTGTGTTGTTTTTCTCCATATGTTTTTTTTTCTATATTATTAAACTTACCAGATCGAGCAAGGATCCAAGAATTTATCTCAATTCCCACTTGCAATGGATAGTCATAAAATCTCTTGTGGCAACTATTTTTAATTTGCGTATAATTTGTAAAATCACTTTTATGCACATATTTAGTAGCATCTATGGCTGTACACCCTTATCCACCACTTGTTTCTATTTTAAAATTTAAACCAATTATAAACAACTCTCGAACTCTATCTTTCAGTGACATAATGATATTCATTTCTGAAATCTTGCTATTTCCTGAGTGGAAACTTCAGGTCAAACACATGAATTAATTGTTTTGATTGGATTCCTATCAAAATTTAGCTATTTCCTAAACGAAGTGGAAAAGATTATCTCCGGTTTCAGGAAGATTTGAAAGAGATCAATGAGCTTGAGATTGGAAATTCATATTCAGAGTATGATAATTAGGCATGAATTGATCACGAAGCTTCCACATTGCTCCTCTCTAATGAACTTTAATGTTCTATCAATTGTTGTTCCTATTACAAGCGGAGGTTCCACGCAAAAAGCCCGGTCCAGCGCCCCCTTACATACTAGTGTGACACCTATATCGCCCAAATGTACTTCAACACCTTGGAAGTTTAAAGAAGAAGAATGATTATTTGTTAAGGTGCAATGAGATCGCTCTTAAACTTATGAATGTGTCATTAAATGATGGTGATCAAATGCCATAAAAAGTTTAGCTTGTGTAATTATCAGTGGATATTAATTGATTTTCAGATGAGATGGTTGAAAATTGATCATAACAAGTAGTATAGGAGCTAGGTTCATGGATTCGAGTCACAAGTGTGTCATGTTGAGAGAGAGAGAGAGAGAGAGAGAGAGAGAGATTGGCGCCATAAGGCCACTCTTAATCCTATGAGTCGAATGGTGGTGATTGAATGTCACCCTATTTAATGGAAATTAAAATTAGTTTTTTAGCTAATTTTGATAAAAATCAATAAGATGTGTGGTTAAAAAATTGTGAAATTCATGAAATATGTGTTATGATTAATTGTTGATTTTGACAAAAATTTAGATTAAAACCTCAATCAAACAAGGGCTTAATCAGGGCCGACCCTGACTTTATGCAGTCCATGCAACCGCATAGGATTCCAAGGTGTGATAGCTCCTAAAAATATGTAAGGTCCCAACAGTTTAGTCTAGTAGATAGCTTAAAGTTTTTAATAAAAATGCCAATTCATCTAAAAATGCTTGAAGAGTAAATTTAATTTCAACTTTTAACGATTTATATTATTATTTGAACGATTTTATTTATTAATTTTTTTAAGACCTCATTTAAAATTTCGCGTAAAAACCTCCAATCTCAAGGACGTCCTAGTGCCGGCCCTGAGCTTAATCTGTCCTTACTACACTTATTAATTTTCGCATGAGGGACATAAACTTGATCCTAATAATACGTCAAGCATTCACATCCCTCAAAAGATCCACCGCCTCAAGTGGCCTCCCATTTTTCACATAGCATGGTATCATAGTACTCTAAGAAACCAACATTTTCACTCTTGTGGCACAACAAACCAAAAACAAAGAGCGAGGAAGATCTCAAAACAATCAGCATTAAAGAGGGAAGGAAAAAAGTAATTTCCTAAAAGAGTAATGCTATCTATCTGGATTCTCAATATTGATCTTTGTGGACAATGTTACAATGACCCAAATTTCATATAGACCGATGGTCACGTAAACTTTAGATGCAAAACATTCTTCTTTCATAAATAATTGAATGGAAGAAGAAAAGAAAGACAATGGTTTTGCAGGAGGAATTTTGAACTTTTTTTTTATTTTTTTATTTCTCCACTTTAATGAGTGTTACAAGTTGTGGTCATATTTCATTCTCTCTTTTAAACTGATATTCGTTGTTCAAACAATAGAAGTATCTCTAATGGTTTGTGAATTGTGAAAAAAATCATTGCCACATAAGAAAAAAAATAATAATTTAGAAATTTCATCTCCAATGGTTAGTTTTCATACTTATATGATGCTGATGTGAGAGAGAGATATTATCTGATACTATATCTAGGTATAGATAACGTGTTATACAAAGCGATTAGACAAATATTAATTTTTCATTTATTTAATCAAAGTTTGTTATTTGAGATGGTACTAACTTGAAGATACCTATATACATTGTAGACAAAAATCATTGGGGATAAATTTTAAATTTCATTATTTATTTATCAACATGAGTGAGATATTTATCTATTTAGATGCCATATAGATCAAAATATGTATAAACCATTAGAGATGCATGACACCCCTAAAATCTCCTCCTTTCGGTATCCACATAATACTTTGTGATATAAGTGGACTAAAATGTTAGAAAAGTAAACACAAAAAGAGTTTTCGCATATTAATTATTCCCTATTTAATTTTGCTTAGATCATCGCAAATATTAACCAAGCAAAGAGATAAGTAATTAATTATTAATGAGAAGTACCTTGATCTCTGAAGTAGGATTTAGCAGTTGGTATTGCCCTTCTTTCTGTTTGTTGTATCTTTCAATTAAAGATTTCATGCTGATCATAAAAAAGGGGGAAAAAAATTAAAGATTATTTCTCGGGTAAACATGAACATGTATATAATATAGTTAAATTCCTTGTTAAATAAAGAAGAAATTGGGAAAGATTAATCAGATGAAATTGATAAGAAACAAGTAGCACAAACATACACACTTAAATGGTTTGCCTCAAATGTAAAAGTGTTAAATCTACAATGCTTAAATATGAATACAACAATCAACACATAAAGCACATGTTACTTCTCTTGTAAGGTTAATATTTTAAGCTGGAATATCAATGCAATCCTCAAATAAATTCGTATCCACTCAAAGCAACAATATTCAGACTCCAAGATTTGTATTCTCGGCACACCATCTTTTGTGGAGATGGATACAGAGTGATTGAAAGATGGATAAGCATAAGTTTTTTTTTTTTTTTTAATTGAATCATCATCATATCCCTTGCATGTGATTCTTGTTTTAATTTTTCAAAACTACAAGGACTCATCTTTCTGTATTCATATAGTGGTTTATAGCACATCAAACTTTATTTTTAGGTTATAACTTTTAAATCAAATCTTGTGTGTTCTTGAGTTGAAATAATCTTCATTTGAGAGAAAAATAAATAAATTCTGAGTTTCTTTCTGACACCTTTTTTTTTTTTTTAATCCACCATTGAACTTAGATCAATGAAAATAACACACGAAGAACACGGGCACGCATGCACACACGAACTAGATCATTGGGTAATTAAATGGCGAAAAGGGCCTGTTTAACCTTTAGCTATCACAGAAAAAGAAAACAATTGCAAAGGAAATAAGATTATAGAGTTTAATTATATACCAACCTAAAAAAATCTTAATTGAATAATAAAGACTAAATGTAAGGATCCTGGATCAATATAAATATGTAAATTGTGAAGAAAAAATAGATATATTAATGGAAGTAATTATCAAACCTAGTACTTGAATAATCATAGAGCCTTCCAGTGCTGGAGAAAACAATCAATCCAACTTCTGCATCACAAAGAATTGATAGCTCTCTAGCCTTCTTCAGCAATCCATCTCTTCTCTTTGAGAAAGTTACTTGCCTGCTAGTCGAATTGTCAATCCTACGAATAACAATCTTTCCTCTCCCCATATCTTCTTCAAAATTAATTTCTAGGGGTTCCTTCTTTTGTCTGCTAAATGTACAAAAACAAGTCCTAGTTACAATATTATAAAAACAAAAAGCCTTATTCCCAGTAAATTGGGGTCGACTGAAAGACTACACAAAATTCATATCACACTCAAGAAAGTCAAATTCTCAAGAAATATTTCGATTTCTTCTACACAATAAATACTAGCATGACTAGTTCGATCTTCGATTATACTAATATAGAATGCTTTAATTAAACTTTATAATTATAGCAATTATTTTTCTTCAAGAATTCTAAAATGGAAAACTTTAAATCTAATAAAGTTCAAATGAAATCACATTTTTTTAAGATTTTGTCAAAAGGAGAAAATTTTTTTAAAAAAAGGACAAGAAAAGAATAAAGGAAATCACTCAAATAGAGCTTACTAATTTGAGAGAAAAACAAAAACTTTTAAGTTCTTTTCAGAAGGAAGATTTTTGGAGCTGTTTTCAGTTTTACATAAAAGCAGAAAATGATTTTCAAGAAAGCAAATTAAGCCTCTCTGTTGAAGGAAACATTGAGCTGTTTGTTTACATCTATAATTAATGGTTTGGTGGTATCAATGTGACATTATATAATTAAGAAAACAAACTCTTTAAAGTTTTAATAATAAAATTTTACTTGAGTTTCGATTATTTTATTCAAATTATTGTATTAAACAAGTCGAACATGAACACGTATAAAAAGATAGTACGATAATAATTTACTCGAGATTTTCAATTTCATGGGTCTAAACAAATAAATCTGATTGGACAAAGGGTTTGTGAAAGTGGTTGAAATTACTTAGAAATTCGATATTGCTGTCTAACATATAGATCACTGACAGTTGGAGGATAATGCCTTGAGGGTTTTGCCATATGTTTGGGGATTGCTATTCATAAATTTTAAAAAGTAACGATTAAATAAAAGTTAATTGAATAACTGTGAATTGTCACACATATATAGCCTAATTAAACTTTCTAAAATTGGCTGCCATGAATTATGAGTGACAACTTAATGAAAATAGCTTATTTGGTGACTTGAATTAGGGTTTTTTTTTTAAAATAAATATTTTTAAGACACTTATAATTAATATGATTTAATTATAAGAATATAACTTATTGGTTGCTAAATTTCTTTTATCATTGTTCTTGCGTTTTCTATCTAGTTTTTTCTTCTAAGGAATTTTTGGACTAGTCCACCATTTTTTTTAAAAGAAATTTTTACATTAAACAAAGTTTGACATGGAAGATTAAATTATTGTCAAATGAACTAAAAACTATTGTCAACTTTGCTTAGTTTGATAAGAATATTATCTAGATCAACAAACAACGTGAATGGAGGAAGATGAAGAATATGGTAACACTTTTAAAGAGAAGATTGTCATTCTGCAATGTCTCATTTTTTATTATTATTATTATTTTTTAAATGAACATTATTCAGAAAAGAGAAAAATGATAGCATTATTTTCCATCCTAAATATTGTTCGAAAATCTTTTGTAATTATTTATTCCTTTTTTTTTTCCGTTAATATTTCACTAAAACCGATTATATAGTACATAGGTTAAAATCTAGCTACTTATTGCTAAATTAACCCCTTCAAGTTTTATATATGCGTTTTGACTTAATTGCACTCTACGTAATTATCAAAGTAATCAGTACTTTTTGTTATATTTAATTACATGTTCATAACTTCAATTTAGGCAAAGTTCTATATCAACTTTTGTTTTCTACCCAATTCTCTCTTACTTGGAGAGGTGACAAATTTTGAGTGATTCTTGCGTGTAACCTAAATTTGTTCCCCAATGAGCTATATGGTCCGACCTAAGATGATTGACTAATTTTCCATAAGCTAAGCTTCTCAATTACTTTGAAGTGGGTCCTTACTTTATCCGAGGTTGCCTTTTAAGATTGGACGCATCAATAAAATTTATTAATTATCATTTAAATAAAATTTGTGATGCTTATAAATTCACATTGTTGTTGATCATTGAATAAACTCTCCAGTCTTTAAGTTTGATACAGTAAAGACCAATTACATTTGGTTTTTCCTTAATAATTTAATAATAAAGCTTGCCCCGTTGGCTCCAATATTGAACACTATCTTAATTAAAAAAAATAAAAAATAAAAAAATCCTTCTATTGTCGATATTTCAATTATGCCAGCATATTTTATGTTTTTTTTACTTTTTCAAGCCAGATTTCGTTTTCCTCAAATATATAAAAACACTATAAGAATATCTTCCAACAGCGACGATAAAAGTGATATCTGAAAGTTTAAATGTCGCTTTCGACACGTAACTAATGTCAATTAGAGACTACAATAGTCGTCTTTATTGTGAGGGAGCCTACAACGATGACAAAGACATCTCTAAAAGAGTGGTACCAATAAATTTAGAGACGACTCTATGTCGTCTCTAATACCTTGGGCCTACAGAGACGACAAAAAGTTGTCTCTAATTGTGAAAATATTTAATTATTTTTTTTTATTTTTTATTTTGACCCGATTCAATCCCTTTTCAAATCGACCCTAATCTTGATCTGAACCGCCAACCCATGAATTTTCTTTAATTCATATAATAATTGTGCATGACTTGAATTCGAACTCGAGACTTAAATGTTGAATGGTCATGTCCTAACCACTAAGGCAATTTAATTCTACTGTTAAATTTTGTTTTAAATAATATTTATTAGTTAACGTAACGATTATTTAATCTATTAAATTATATCTTAATAATATTTTTCTCAACAAATTAACTTTAGTATTATTTAATTCTATTATAAGTGTAAATAATCTAACAAATCAACTACAAAAAAATAGAGAAATTCAAAAATATACCATTATAAATCATATTAAAAAAAATAAGAATTAAAAAGACATAATAGGGATGATATTATGGACTCGTCTCTAGGGGCGAATACAAGAAGTCAATTCAATACGAACGAATTTGATCTAATACGAGTAGACATTGCAAGGTATGGGAAAAAAATTTCGATACAAAAATTAGAAGGTAAAAAAAGATTTTTTGAAGAATTTAGCCTGAGAGGACGAACGCTCTCACCAAAGGCTGGATCCGCCCATGCTCGTCTCTATTGGTCCAACAATTGCTCCGAAAAATAGAGACGACTTGAGATTGTCGTCACTATTTGTCAGACCAACGTCGAACCAATAGAGACGACTCTATAATGTTGTTTCTATTGATTGGACCAATAGAGACAACTTTTTTTTGTCGTCTCTATTGATCCTACCAATAATGATGACTTTTCTTGTCTTCCCTATTGATCGGATCAACCGATCAATAGAGACGACTTTTCTTGTCGTCTCTATTTGTCTGACCAGTTCCCGTCGTCTCTAATTTTTGTTGTTTTCGTTCCTTTTCTTGTAGTGAATTTCTCTTCTTTATCATAACAGGAAAAAAAAAAAAAAAAAGAATCTGGCTTTTCATTTTTCTCTTTTTTGAATCTTTTTCATTAAATTCTCAACCCCCTCCCCACCCCGAAAAAAAAAATAAAAAATCACTCGTGTTACTTGATAGATCCTATTTTACCCATTTAACAAAATTTTAGGTTTATTTTTCGTACAAACATAACAATGCATAACATAACT
This sequence comes from Ligustrum vulgare, assembly GCA_963555705.1. NCBI lineage: Eukaryota > Viridiplantae > Streptophyta > Magnoliopsida > Lamiales > Oleaceae > Ligustrum > Ligustrum vulgare. The sequence continues at coordinate 52,057,154 of OY743174.1, forward strand.
AAGAAACCTAATCTTTGCAATTTTAATATAGACAATCATGCTGTATTTGTGATTAGCCTTTTCATGGCCAATTTTCAGTCAACTCTAATAAAATACTAATGGTTTAGTTTCAAGCCATTACATAATGTCTCTTTTCCTAATTATAAAGAAAGGTTCAATAAATAAATTAGCAAATATTAATAATGTTGGAATCCAAACCTCCGACCTCGAATTCTAAACTAGTACGAGGTCCGAGGACCATTAATTTGCAAGCTGTGTTTCGAACCCCGTAATTTTCTTATTTTCTTTTGAATCTTAAAGTACAATTTGAATTATATAAAAAATATTTTTTGATTCCTTAAGGATAAACTATTTTATTTATATCCAATAATAATAATAATTAAGGCTGCTGAAAAGGCAAAACAAGAATGGAAATGAAGAGGAATCTCTTAAAGTGCTGCACATATCTTGAAAGATTGTCAAAATCTTTTCTTCGATTAGTAGATGTTATTACCCAATTCGACAAAGTACTATGTACTAAATAAAATAAATTATTCTTGTCCATAACACACTGGCATGCATTTGCAAGCCTTTTCTAAAAAAAAAAAAGGTGTAGCCCACACCTTGAGGGCCCGAACCGACCCCGCCCAAGGTCCTTGGTTCGGGAAGGTAAATCCAGGTTATGCCTCCAAGGAACCAGAGTGGAAGGGCTTATGGTAAGCATGAGAAACGCTCAATAACTCCCGCTTACCACAAGCCTTTTCTTGTTGGGGTTGGGTTTGAACACAGGAGAGAATAATTGCTTATTTAGGATAGTACTAGTTTGAATATCGTACAACCTCAAAATGGAGAATATTCGTGTGAAGAATTTGACGATGTTTAGCTGTGTTTAAAAGTAGTTCTTCTAGTTATTTTTTAAAGAAATATGTAGAGACGTGTCTCTCTAAACTTTTAAGCATGGCCAAAATAATAAATGTCGTAAATTGAGAGAAGGTGAAGTCTATATTCATCACGTTTTTCTTCAAAATTTTCTTTGGCTTCCCGTCAAATTAAAGAGAAAAAAGAAGGAAAGAACAATTAGAAATTTACATTAATATAGTTATTTAGTGAGGGATATTGGTTAGTGGAGCTTGCGAATTACATATGTTTGCAAGTTGTTCTTCTTTACTTTGTTTGGTACGAGGTTGCTATTGTTGGTTGCTTGTTTTTTGAACCTTTCCAAGAATTCTTTAATTTGTGGGCGGGAAGTTTGAAGTCACTAAATGGGAATTCTTTACTTTAGTTCTTTAATTTTTCTTGTTTTTATTTAGAATATGATTCAAAATGTTGACATATATATATATATATATATATATATATATATATATATATATATATATATATATATATATATATATTTTCTTTTTATGAGAGAAATGTTATAATAGAATAAGTATGCATTATGAATAAAGAACGTTGAATTTAATGCAATCCACATTTGCATGGTAGATGCTCTCAATTTGACGTCATTTTTACACCAGATCTTGCATTTTTTTCTTTATTTCTACTCTTACGATTCTTTGTTCTAAAAATAATGTATTTGCCTTATAATTATTATGATTCTTTTACTACTCTTGAAGGATTTTGAGCCACTATTTGATTCTCCGGCCGGTGGTTTATGAAGGGAAGGCTCAACTTCGAGGTTGGTGATGGTGATGAGCGGCAATGGTTTATGAAGGGAAGGCTCAACTTCGAGGTTGGCAATGGTGTGGAGCGACAATGATTGGTGGCAGGGATATGGACCCATGACCAAATTTTAGCCAGAGCGGTCTATTAGGAAGATACAAATCAAAGAAGGAAGATACACAAATCAAAGAAGGTGATAACTTGCAAAATGAGGAGATCAAAGGATCATTGAGACAAAAAAAATGAGGAGATCAAGGAATCAATGAGACAAGTTGATTGATGACATGATAATGTGCTTAATCTTAGGGATAGTAATTTCATTGTTAACTTATTTAGTTTATGAGTTGTATTATATATTGGTGGTTTTCTTTATGAATAAAACAACAACTCACATTCTTATTCATCTCCAGAATTTCGTCTTTGTATCAGAGCGGGTTCGATAGCTTTTGCTTCCGTCGAGCGGCCTTGTGCCGCTCGTCTGGCCAGTTCTTTCATTCTTCAATTTTTTTTTTTTTTAATTCTCAAGAACATTTTTTCTTTCATCATGATTTCACTATCCTATAAATCACAATTTGATTCTTCATCATCTCATGTTATCTTCCAAAAAATATATCATATTAGATCTTCTAGAAAAATACATATCATAGTCCTACCCGCACAAAATTCGAAAAAAAAACAAAAAAAAAAAAAAAAATTCATGCAAAAAAATCAACGTATGAATTCATTGCCTACCAAAAGTCCGAATCATCGGCACATTCTCAGAGACACAAACCATACAATATGAGATTCGCTAAAAAAAAAAAAAAAAAAAAAAAAAAAAAAAAACGAATTCACAACATCACAACAGGTGACATATCTTCACAAGTTTGAAGACCCAAAAACAACATTCATTTTTTTTTCCACACCAAACTATGCCTCCCGCCACGACATAGTTTGCGGGAGGATATTAGGAAGGTACAAATCAAAGAAGGAAGATACACAAATCAAAGAATGTGACAACTTGCAAAATGAGGAGATCAAGGGATCATTGAGACAAAAAATGAGGAGATCAAGGAATCAATGAGACAAGTTGATTGATGACATGATAATGTGCTTAATCTTAGGGATAGTGATTTCATTGTTAACTTATTTAGTTTATGAGTTGTATTATATATTTGTGGTTTTCTTTATGAATAAAAAAACAACTCACATTCTTATTCATCTTCAGAATTTCTTATCGGTCGACCGTAGACCGTTGATCGAAAATCGTTGACAAACGATCGTCAACGATTGAAATACTTTGCTGCTGAATCGCTTGTGGCTGGCAATTGGTAAAGAGTGAAGACTCAATACGTCGAGTATTGCAATTGCAAACCCCAAAAGGAAGAAAATAATCAAGATTAGAACATAGAAACTTATTATTTACAAAAATTACAAATTACAAAATATAAAAATTACAAATCATAAAGTAAATCAATGCCATTAAATTCATTTTGAAAATTATATATCAAAGTATCAAACGATAAATAATTCATTCTAAAAATCAATTAACCATTCCGAAAATCATAAATCATCTATCAAAATCAAACTATAATGCATTTGAAAATCATCTACCGAATGGTCCAGATCATCTATCAAACTACAGGTTTGGGCCAATTTAATCAGCCCACACTACAAAAAAAAAAAAAGCGTCATTTGCGACTACAAATGTTGTCTCCATACAAGCAAAAGTCGTCTTTGTTAGGTTTAAAAGACGACAATGACATCTCAAGACGTCCTCGCTGTAGGTCCATCCCTGAATGTCATTTGTGACGAAAAAAGTCGTCTCTAACTTTCAGAGACGACAATTCTCGTCTATGAAGATGTCAACATTTAGGGATGGCAAATGTCAACTTTAAATAGCCCAACATTTAGAGACAACTTAGTCGTCTCTATCGAGCTCACATATAGAGACGATTTTTTGTCGTCTCTGTATATGATCTCTTTAGAGACGACTTTATTGTTTCTAAAAGTTGGGCTATTTAGAGACGATAAATGTCATCTGTATTGGTCCAAAAAATAAAGACGACAAGAAAAATTGTCTTTATTGATTCAACAAATAGAGATGACAAGAAAAGTTGTAGTTATTGATAGGACTAATAGAGACGATAAGAAAAGTTATTTCTCTTGGTCCAACCAATAGAGACGACATTTTTTTTTCTCAATTTTTTGTTGATCAGTTTGATTATTTATATATATTGAATTAATATTAAAGTTAACTTGTTGAGAAAAATATTATTAAGAAATAATTTAATAGACTAATTATTTGTTACGTCAACTAATATATATTATTTAAAACAAAATTTAACGCAAGAATTCAATTGCCTTAGTGGTTGAGATATGACCATCCAACACTTAGGTCCTGAGTTCAAATCCATGCCATGCAAAATTATCATATAAATTAAAGAAGAATCGCAGATTGGCAGTTCGGATCGAGATTTAGAGACAGCATAGTCGTCTCTAAATCTATTGCTATCACTCTTTTAGAGACGTCTTTGTCGTCACTGTAGACTCCCTCATAATAGAGACAACAATATTCGTATCTAATTGGCATCAGCTACGAGCCTAAAGCAACGACAAATAACGATTTTGTCAAATGTGAAATAGCAACGACATTCGGACTTTCAGAGACCACTTTAGTTGTCATTGAAAGATATTCTTGGAGTACGTGTAATTAGATTTGATAAACATTAGTAATTCACATAAACAAAAATCAAACTTTGTTTATTTTGCTTACATTTAAATTTGACATTGAATTAATACAACTCAACTTAGAGCTTACTCTCATTGACACGCCCCGCCCCGAGTAACACTAGTGGACCCGAAACGTGACATGTGCCAATGATGGATACCAACTAAAAGTGGGATCCCACCATCAATGCTACTAAAAACTGCAACCTTATTAACTTATATTTAAGAAAATTTTTGGCATTATCTCTTCTATAATATGGACTAACCAACCTGTAATTAATACACAAAATCACAACAAACTCACCATAATTTCCATCACAATAGAGATAAGCCAATTTCTCAAACTTTCATTATAAAACCAACATAAACTGTACATATAGACGCAAAATACAAAGTGAGCCCCATATCTATCTACATGTGATGCACAAGTTCAATCCAAAAATGAACATGCGTCCCAAAACAATGACTATATGCTCTATGAAATGAGTCATATTAGCTAACACTGTCGTGTGGCTCCGACTCCAAAACAAAGGCTCACTCCAAAAGTTGACCATGAACTCAACTGCTACCTGATAAGAAAATCGTGAAAAAATATATGAGTTGATAGCTCAGTGAGTGGAGAATTTCAAAAATAATTATACTTTCTCATTTATACATTTTTATCGAAAATCAACTTTATATCACTTAGTAATTCATATAATAACATAGAATCAAAATCAAAATGTAAGACATTCTCTTAATGCTGATAAATATCAAACTCTAATAAAAACAATGGCATAGAAATCACCATATCAATAAAATACTGTCATCACAGTCTGTAATCTCTAGGTATGGCCATACTCTAACAAATCTCACCAAAATGTACCCACTGAATATAATATGTAATTTGGTCTGCCTTATGGGCTAATCTCAAGGACTTCTGATAATCAATTCTAGAATATGGCTAAGACCACCTCTGTGAACTATATCATACACGATCAGACCGTCTTAGGGTAATATCATACCCGGTCAAGACCCCTCAGTGCAGTATAGAATACAGTCAAAGCCCCTCAGTGAACTAGAAGAAGTATATAATCATGGGTACTTTTTGGTGGATTTCAATATCACATCACCTTTCACAATTGATCATTTCACAATCTTTGTAATTCCACAATCTAATATTCTCATAATACTTCACAATAATCACGTAATTGGATAATTAAATCATGTAATCACGTTAATCTTATATTTTCATAATATTTCAAAATAATCACGTAATTTGACAAATAAATCACATAATCATGTTTAACGTAATTATATAAATGATTTACCAATATGTGAAAATAATTTAATTTCTCCACTTACAGTCTATGTATGTGCAAACTAATTCGGCTAGTAAGCTGTCCCAACCGATTCGTTACCTCCTAAAAATAATATAATATCTAAATCAATGACTAACCATAACAACTATCTCAATAAGTGATAAAGGCAATAATAAAATGTAATCTTATCATTTTTAGGCAAATTCCCCTTAGATAAAAATTAAATTTAAACTAATAATCTAACAACCCTAAATTTGACAAAACTTTGAAATAAATAAATATCACTTACCTTCCAAAATCGACTAATAAAAGTTTAATAGTATAAACCATGTTATCGACAACACCTCTTTCCTTTTCTTTTTTTCTTTTTTTTTTCTTCTCTTTCCTTTTCTTTTTTCCTCTTCTCTCCCGATTTCTTTCTCCCTGTCCCGTTTCCTCTCTATCTGCTTGTGTATGTGTGTAAGTGTGTTTAAAATGGAAAGAAAGGAAATGGGATTTGGTATATAATCCATTCTACCGCCAGACCTCTTCAAGTTTGTCCTATTTTCATTTCATTTTTTTTTTTTAATAATAGTATGATACTATGACTTTTGACCAAGGAGTAAAACTTGGTTGACCAAGGCATTACACTCATGGCTAAAGTATTACCTGTCAAGAATCTCTTACATTTGTGAGATTTTATTCGAGAATTATTGCTATTGGTTTAAGTTTACCTAATTAGGCAAATGTATTTTTTATTTGATGAGACGGAAGAGAATTTATGATTAAGTATTGTTTCGAAATATTTTTTTCCCCATATTTATGCTTGTTGTTTGATGTGATTTCATTTTATTTATTTTTTGCATGTTTATCGTTTATAGTTGGGTTGGGAGAAAATTTGTGATTAGGTATTATGCGTAGTTGTATTTGCATATTTGATTAGAATACTTTCATTTCTTTATATTTGATTTTCATAGTTAAGTTATAGGTTTGATTAGTTATTTTAATTTTTGATAATTATTGTTATTTTATTAATTTTTTTGGCAGATTTATTATTTACTAGAGAGATGGAAGAGAATTTATAATTAATTGTTGTGTATATAGATAGAGCATGGAAGAATTCGTAATTTATAATTTGTGTATCTATGTTAGGATTATTATATTCTATAAAATTTAGTCTCTAGAATGAAGTTTTAAGATTTTTTATTTTTATTTTTTATTTTGTGTGACAAGTTAGACAATTTGCAAATGGTAGCTAAGGATTTTGATTTCTAGGCGTAAATAATTTTAGAAGATAATTTTTAGGATGAATATTTTCAAATATTATAAGATAATTTTATTGAATATAATTTTTAACAACAAAATAATCGTTTAGAAAAACATGTACATAAAAAAGTACTTCTAAAAATAGTTTAATTCTGGGCCTTCATTATAAAATTGTTTAAAATTATACGATCCTACTACAACAAATAATAAGTAAAAATAATCAAACTTAAAACACAACATAATTGTTGATTTTGACTTGGGAGGTGTGGTTGAAAAGTTGTGTCCTATAAAATAAATGGTTAAAATTAATTGTTGATTTTTTTTTAAAGTAAAATTAATTGTTAATTTTGATTTGGAATTAAAATCAAATTTTAATCATAGTCAAACAGGGGCTAAATCTATTCTATTTAGGGTTTAAAACACCACAACAAAATCAAACTTGCAAAAGTGTCGCTTTTGATGTAATTTTGTCACATAGCTGCTTGATCACTAGAAGAGCTACTCGATTGAAGTATCGTCACACAAGATAAGCATGCCACCTGTGTGTTGACGAGAAGCACCATAGTTTTGTTCCAGTGAACTGTCCACCCATAGTCAAGTGCAAATAAGCAGAGACAGAGCTAGAGGGGGTGGGGGTGAAGACCACCCCCTACATTTTCCACCGGTCCACTACTAATAAATTTATAGTGTATTTTTAAGTTTCGCCCCGCAACATTTTCCATTCGCCCCAGCCCCAGCAAAATTTTTGAATTTTCTTTTAATTGACAAATATTGATCGAATAACTTAAAGTCTGAAGCCCAATAATACGAATGTCTTAGAACTAGAAACAATACTACCCATTATTCAATTTTCAATTCATTCCAATGAATTCATTTAGCGTGACTCTCAGTTTAAAAATTTGACAACACTTCTCAATGTGTGCCAACTGTTGGCATTAACAGGAAAATCAATGAATTATAATCTTGTTGATATATTGATTCGTCTTATCTTAACTCTTCAAGTTTCAACAACAACTACAGAACATTCATTTATAACTATGATGTCATTAAGACAATTTTATGAAATAGCATGGAAGATGATTTGTTGTCCAGTACCCTGCTTGTGCGTATCAAAGTGATTGTTGAGACTTTTTCAGTAAATTTACTTATTGACGAGTTTGAAGAGATGAGGACGAGGAGTGACCAATTTAAGGTGTCCAAGTCGTCTCTACCATTTGTTATATAGACATGCAGTTTGCTTTTTGTCTTTTTGATGTTCATATTGAAAATTTATAATTGTCTAATTTTTAATAAAGACGAGACTGACTGTCACATATTTGTCTGGACAGTAGAGTTTTAATAGAAAACATGAAGTTTTGTTTAGCGTAATCCAGATGAATCTTGCTATTTCAGATTCATCTATATCATAACTCGTGAATACGCTAAATAAATGATCCAGAATTGTAAAGAGACAATAACACAATATTTGAGCTTAACGTGGGAAGAATCCTAACAGGGAAAATCCATGTATCCGCACCCTACAGACAACAACCAATCACTAATAAGAAAAGAGATTATACAGTTCAATCTAAGCGACATGATAATTTTATGCATAAATTTATCAACCATCCATGAATTAAATGAATTACTCTCTAATTCTTCAATGACATCCTACCACTCTCGAGTAACTTCTTTTGACACTGCAACTATCTTCAGCAAATCTGCAGCGACCGAGAATTTGACTAAGTGAAATTAAATTTATCTTAGTCAAATTCCAAATTTTATCAAAAGTGTTTCCAAGATCACAGTTTAAATTTTTTTTCCCAAGTTTTAATTATCTTAAGTCCAAATTCTAACTATTTTGAGTCCAAACTATTTCAACCCAGCCCAACTCCTTAGGCCCAAATATTAGACTACAATTGTCCACGTTTTTCTTTCTTTCTTCCTACAAATCTTCTCCTTTCAGATTTCAAGCTTTGTCCATTCATGGTTGATTATCATTTCCAAATTTCTTTCCCCCTCACATGCCATAACTGATTCTATCGCTTTAACCTTAGTTCCCTCAATCAGCCCAAATCCTTTCAATTCTCCCCAAACCATAAGTTGCCAAAACTTACCAAAAAAATTAGTACACAACCAGCAGCATATACTCTCCCTTCCCCCTTCACAAATCACGTTCACAAACACATAATCATTCGCAGCAAATCTCATTCTTGGTATGCATCCCCTCCCCATCGTGATTCTCACATAGCAAAAAACCCATACTACACATACAAACACCACGAAATCCTTACAGATTTCATTCGACTGAGCCTCAACCATCATTGCAGACCCAACACATCACTGGCCTCGACCTTCATTTTCGAACCTAGCTGCATCTCCGTAATCGAGCCACCACATTTTCATACAACCACCACCAAGAATCCATCACCGACCTAAGGCTCGAATCCCTAGTCACCAATTTCAAACATTCTAGAATCCACATTAATTTGGAATACAAAATCAAGGAACACTCAAAGCGATCACCCAAATGGCCAAAACACCACCTTCGACTCACCACTGCTATCCTCAATCTCTCCCATCATCCAACACACAAAATGACCACAAAATCAAGAAGCAAACGAAGCCCAAATACTTACCTTGAACCTCAATTCGCTCGATTGGATTCTCAATCGGAAATCATCAAAATCGAGTCTCGATTTATCTCGGTTCTCTCACCAAAAATCTGCCCAAATTGCGCCTTTTTTGCCACCCCTTCACAAAATCATAACCACAGCGGGATGACGATGACACCATTGGCCAAGCGCCGGTGTGAAGGGCGCCTGAAGCCTTGGGGAGTGATGGCCGACCGCCATCCCTCATTGCTCTCACTCTCTGTTGAATATTTATTATATGTAGATTTTGAAAGACTTTTAAAGATTTTAAAGGATTTGAAAAGTTTGAGTGTATTCAATTTAGATTTTAGAGACTCCATTAAAATCTTGAAGTGTATTGTATAACGACTTTTAAAAGTTTTTAATAGTCTATTGTTATTCAAAATATTAATGACTTTTAAAGACTCATACGAAATCCTTTATATACTAACTTTTAAACACAAAGTGCAACCACAAAATCTCTTACCTCCAAGATTTTGAAAGACTTAAAAAAAAAAAAAAAATCTTTTTAAATTGTTTTGTTTCTTCTATATTTTTCTCCCTTCTTTTATGTTATTTTTAGAAATCTTAAATTTGTGATTTACTTTCATGCTAATTTTTAGAAATCTGTGACTAAACAAATCATTTTTTTTCTTCTCTTCACCGTTTTATATTTTTTTCTTTTCAATATTCTTTCTTTATATTCTAGCCCTCTTCTTTTTACCTTTTTTTCAACTTTTCTATGGAGAAAAAAATCCAACTAAAATTTTATAAGATTTTATAGAAAATAATAATTAAATTGTATAAAAAATTAATAATTAAGCAAAGTTATTCTAGAATTTTCTCTATAGAGATTTATATATTCAAAAAATATTAATTAAAAGTCAATCAAAATCTATACAAATTTGTATATTCAAAAAAAATTATGAACATAGTAAAATTTTTATGTCGATATCGAACATGATTTTATTTTTCCTCGATTTTTTAATTACAAAAGTTTTTCTGCCCTAAAACTATTTCTCTCACGTCGTATTTTTTTTTTTAAATTCACTTGACATATAATTATTATTAACGATTAACACTCACACCATACGAAAATTAATCTATTAGGCTGCGTTTGATAGCTAGAGTGGAATTTGAGTGGAAAGAAAATGAATTTCAGGGAATTGAATTCTAGGGAATTGAATTCCTGTGAATTGAAAGTTTAATGTGTTTGATTGGTTTAATTTTCTAGGTGGAAAAAGTATGAAAATTTTCAATTTTTGTTGTTTGATTGACATTATTTTCCATGAAAAATAAAGTAAAATTGATCTATTTTAATAAAAAAATATTTTATTTTTATTTTTTTTCACACATTTGTACTTGATAATAATAATAATCATTTTTAGAAAAAAAATAAATCAATTAACAATAACAAAAATGATCAAACGTAATAAAAATGATATAAGATTTTTCATGAAAAATAAAACCTCCTCCCCCCTTGGAAAATGAATTCATTCAAAATAAGGAAAATATCGAATTTCGAGGCAAGTGGGAATATGAATTCCATGGAAAACTTAGACAACCAAACAGCGCAAAGTTGAAAAATTACACGGAAAATCATATTTTCCATGGAAAATAACGGCTATCAAATGCACCCTTAGTGTTCAAGTTTTTCAATTATTAAAAAATGAAAGTCTGTAAAAGTCTTTAAAAGTGTATGAAAGTCATTTAAATCAATCTGTAAAAGTTGTCCACAAAAGTTTATGCAAATCCATAAAAGTCAATAAAATTAAATGAAATCTATTAAAAAAAGTCTTTAAATGTCTTTCAAAATTCCAAATGAATAAAGTCTCCTAAGGGGGGAGAGAGAGAGAGAGATGAGAGATATTAAATATAAAATTTGATTTTCAAGATTTGCTATTTGGTCCTCAGCTTTCAATTTATAAGTTTTAGTCCTTTCAGTTTAACAATGTTTCAAATCTTTAGCCTAAGTTTTAAAAGTCACTGAGGCATAAGAATAACATTTAGGTCTGTTTGATAGATACTGAAATTCAATAGAAAATGCACTTTTCACTCAAAATTTCCATGTTCTAGTCAAACACGTTTTTTATTTTCCATGGCATTAATTGAATTTAATCAGCTCACTATTTGGCATATTTTCCTTGAATTCAAGGAGTTGAATCCTTAGGGTGGAATGAAAATTGGAATTCCACCCAATTTTCAACCCCTCATCAATCAAACACACCCCAACAAAAAATTGCTGATATGGACAAGTCTTCGCCAACTTCGCTACTCAAAGTCATTTACCATGCAATACGTATCGACTGCAATCATGTCCACATTACAAAGAAAAATCAATCAAATTTGAGCCACTAAGGTATCATCACTTGGACACCTCTTAATAATTCAATCAAGATGAGTTATGTCTGTAATGTCTTATTTTTATGTTCCAAAAAAAAGTTGTATAGTCAAAAAGTTGTTTGAAAAATTATGTTGTTTATAAATTAATTTATAAATTATAATGATTTCATTAGAAAACATAGACTCGATAGCAACATATTTCTAAAAGAACAAGTCTTCGTTAACTTCGCCACTCAAAGTCATTTACCGTACATGCAATACGTAGGGACCCTACTTTTTTTTTACGATCGAGTGCATTTCAATTTAATTATATAAAGGTCTAACTTTTTACTCATTGTTATAATTTTGTTTTGACTACACAATATCAAAAATATATAGAAAAGTTAAGGATATAAATGTGATAGAGGAGAAATGTTAAAGAAATTTATTTTGTAGTAAAACGCAGTATCAATAACAAACACTCATCTACAAAAAGCTTTACTAAATTTACACAGTTACAGAATGCATGCAATATCACATACAGCATGGCTAATTGATAAGGTTTGAGATAACATGGCATAAAGCTTGGATTTCACAAGATATTGTCATCATCATCTCTAGACATGAAGGTCCAATTAATTAACCACACATTGGTGTCTAATAGAGAATAGGAATACATACATACATACATATTCATTGATTTTAATCGTACATATAGTGACGTGCACTTGCTCTATTTATAAAATTGAATAGATCAAATTCGAATTAAACAAAAACTCCAATTCTATAATAAAATTTTTCAAGAGCACAATCTCCGAAATTATTAAACTAGAATTTTCTTCCTAGGGTCTCTGCTCCCTTCTCCCGAGAGGGGGGCTTCCTGCCCCTTCCAACCTCCATGGAGACCTCACCGGGTGGAACCCCCGTACTACTCGCGAAGTGATAATATCTAATGTCGATAATAATTAGGCTAGATAAATAATTATGCTCCACATCTTAAAAATACCAACCAAAAGTTGATCAATAGATATTACAGTAGACTTCACAATCACATCCACGTTACAAAGAAAAATCACTCAAATTTGAGCCACTCAGGCATAAGTATAACATTTATAATAGCAACAAATTGTTGAAAGGAACAAGTCTTCGTCAACTTCGCTACTCAAACTCCTTTAACATGCAGTGCGAAGTCTTCCCGAACCGGGAATCCCGATTGTCTCACAATATAGGCGGGCCCCACACCCTCACAATCAAGATTCCCGGTTTGGGGACCTAAAATTTCTGTTCAATTTATATAAAAGGTCTGTAACTTTCACTCATTGTTATAATTTTGTTTCTAACCTTTTTTTCATTGCATTTTTATACTCAACGTTATGTTAATTACAACATTTTAAACTTGACTACGGTTTATATCCAAATATTCCGTGAAGAAATAGTAAATGGACAGTTGAAAAGAAGAACAACAACACAAGGTTAATCATCAATTTTTGGCACCACAAAGGCAGGCGATTTTTCCTCACAAATTTGGTAGCCACATTTTTTCACTTGCACACACAAATCACCCACTAAAAATGGATAAGGTAGAAACATATAAGTAGGGTTAGTTAGGCTTTTAATTGGACTAATAACAAGGCTAAATGAGCCAAGATTTAAAGTCATCCAAGAGTAATATAAATAAATCGGGTGTAGCCTTTGTATTTGGTTTCTGGTGGTTAATTCACCATCAACCGAGGCCAGTGAAATTATTATTCCACGTTTACATCATAGCTGGAGATTTATTGTGTATCAAAACCCAACACTGATTTTAAATATTTACACTAATTTCAAAGCAGATTAACAAAAAATTTAGATGAGAACTCGTCATTCACGTAACACACATTTAAAAAAGGCTCTACAGAACTTAAAACAGTTACAGAATGCTCGTAACCTACAAGACGCAAATGAGTCTGACAAAGTAAATCAATGTGTCACATCTATGCAGTATATGTCACATGCAGCATGGCTAATTGACAAATGACATGTTTGATAGAGTTAATTATATATACAATACATAGTTTAATTTCGTTTAGTATTGTGTACCAAATAAAATAACTTACCAGTTTGGGTGGCGATCTTAGAATTTTTTATGATGTGAAGTGTGAAAACGTACTGTGTTATGCACCTATTTCCACAGGTTTTCATCCAAAAGAGTAGAAAAAAGACATTTTACCGCGCTTAAAGTGAGAATCATGCAATGGACTGAGTAAAGTTGCTCTCTGTTGAATGTCCCTTCAATTATTAAAACATAATCAGTTCCTTTTCCCTCTCCATTTTTCTTTTCTTAACCATGGCTCTCTGCAAATTTTGGAGTAGTGTGTCTGTTTTTTTATATCTTACAACAATCCCTTTTGCATCTCCATTGTCCTTCAATCTCTCCATTATCGAACCTGCTGACTTGAATAGAAACATAACTTGCACCGACGACGCGTATATCTCTATACAAGGCCTTCAGGTCACGTCGGACGAGAGCAATAAGGCAGCTGGGGAGAGAACAGGGCGTGCCACTTATATGGAACCCTTGCATCTCTGGGACAAAGCATCAGATAAGCTGACAGATTTCTATACTCATTTCTCCTTTGTTATTGCTGCCAGCGAAAGTGGTTGCCCCAAGAACTGGGCAGATGGTGCGGATGGACTCGCCTTTTTCTTGGCTCCTGTCGGTTCAACAACACCTGTGAATTCATCCGGTGGTGGCCTTGGTCTTGCTTCCCGAAGCACCACGGCAAATATATCTCGAGATCCTTTTGTGGCAGTAGAGTTTGATACTTTTACAAATGCTTGGGAAAACTCGGATGAGGGCAACATTATACATGTAGGTATTGACATTAATTCAGTGATTTCCAATACCTCTGTCCCATGGTTGAACGACATCACTGAGGGGAAGAGAAACGATGCTTGGATTAGTTATAATTCCACTTCGAAAAATCTTAGTGTAATCTTCACAGGTTACAAGGAAAACCAGACCCAAAATGGTAGCCTCTACTATACGGTTGATTTGAGAAATTATTTACCCGAGTGGGTCAGCGTTGGCTTCTCAGCAGCTACAGGGTATTGCTTTGAGAAACATAATGTTAAGTCCTGGGAGTTCAGTTCAACTTTAGAATTGGTAACCAATAATCAAGGTCCTAGCCGTACCGATTCCTCCATGGTGCCAAACATCAGTCCATATCCTAGTTACCCAGTGAACCATGGAGGAAAGAAAATGAGGGGAGGATTAGTAATTGGTTTGATTGTTGGTATTTCTGTTTTGGTCCTTGTTTTGGTTTTGATTGGTTACATTTTACGGAGGAGGAAAAATAACAAGAGAAAAAGTGATGAAATTTCCTTAGATGTAACAATGGACATGGAATTTGAAAGGGACTGTGGACCTAAGAAGTTTTCATATGGAGAATTGGTACTTGCAACGGACAATTTTGCAGATGAAAAAATGCTTGGAAAAGGAGGATTTGGGGGCGTTTATCTTGGGTTTTTGAGAGATTCTAATTCATACATTGCTGTGAAGAGAGTGTCAAAGGATTCGAAACAAGGGCCTAGGGAGTACGCATCAGAAGTGAAGATTATGAGCCGATTAAGGCACAGAAATCTTGTACAACTTCTTGGTTGGTGTCATGAACAAAGAGAGCTACTACTTGTTTACGAATTCATGCCAAATGGAAGCTTAGATTCCCATCTCTTCAAGGAAAAATCGTCATTGACTTGGGAAACGAGGTACAAAATTGCTCGAGGCCTGGCTTCAGCTTTGCTATATCTACACGAAGAGTGGGAGCAATGTGTGGTACACCGGGACATAAAATCGAGTAACATTATGTTGGACTCAGGCTTTAATGCTAAACTTGGGGATTTTGGTTTGGCTAGGCTGGTTGATCACGAAAAGGGTGACCAAACTACTGTCTTAGCAGGCACCATGGGATACATGGCGCCAGAATGTGTAACCACTGGCAAGGCTAGCAAGGAATCAGATGTCTACAGCTTTGGCATAGTTGCATTGGAAATTGCAAGTGGAAGAAAACCAATTGATATCAAGGCACCGGAGAAACAAGTAAGGATGGTGGAGTGGGTTTGGGACCTCTACGGGATGGGGAACCTTCTTGGAGCAGCTGATCCAAAACTATGCGGACACTATAACGAGCAGGAAATCAAATGCCTGATGATTGTTGGGCTCTGGTGTGCTCACCCTGATAACAATTTCCGACCGTCAATGAAGCAAGCTATTCATGTCCTGAATTTTGAAGCTCAATTACCCCTTCTACCACCAGAGTTGCCAGTCGCGACATATAATGCTCCACCACGTTCACTTGCGTCTTCTGTTTCGCAATCCAGTAGTGGTGTCGATTCAGTCCAGCCTTCAATCCGTAGTTACAGTTCTAATGCCTCGAACTTGGCATCGTCTTCTGATGCTTATCAATCTGCATCCCTTCTGCTCCCAAGATAAGAATAGGATCAATTTCTGTGCATGAATAAAGATATTCAAAGTCTACATATTTTTACTACTTTATGCTGAAAGACTTGAAATTTGTATATGCCATTGTTATCTGTATGAATCCTGATGCAGCAGGCTTCGATGCCTGGCCATCTGTAGGAACACGAATCTTTTTATGGTATATGACTGATGTTTTCGTTTTACTTAATTGTTGAGGGAAAAGAACATAAGAACTGTTATTTAAGAATATGATAATCATATCATACACCGTGAATCTACAACTCCTCATAAAAAAAGGCCAGCCATACTACAATACAGATTATGCAAGCAACACATTTTAAATGAATGACAAAATGTCTAGCAAATAGAAACTAGTGTCTGTCTCATGAATTTAAATTTCTAGATTTCTTCATCCAGTTATAGCTACAAAACTTTTAGGTTACATTTATGTAACCTAAATCTCGATTCAT
The DNA here is from genome assembly GCA_963555705.1 of Ligustrum vulgare. NCBI lineage: Eukaryota > Viridiplantae > Streptophyta > Magnoliopsida > Lamiales > Oleaceae > Ligustrum > Ligustrum vulgare. The sequence continues at coordinate 52,073,916 of OY743174.1, forward strand.
AGATGACGAATACGATATGATAACATGCTTTTAACTCGGTATTCCTAATAAAAGAAAAACAACTACAAGGTGTAGGTGATGATAAATCCTAAATGGATGCATTTTCTTGCATTTGTTTATGTGGCATGAGGACGACGTCGTGCTAGTTTCAAGGAGATTTTGGAGAGCGTGGAAATTATTTAACACTCGATATTTAATCTCAATTTCCTTCAATCTGTGTCTCATTGTAATTGTGGTGCATATGGCCTTTGATTAAAGTACATGAAATTCAACTCCTCGAATAAGTATCACATTTTAGCGAACTCAACTAATGTTGATAATTATGAAATCATGTATTTCCTATTTAAATTGAAAATATTAAAGTATGTTCCATTTATATAGACAAATAAACATTAATTTATAGGAATCACAAAATGTATTTATTGGAATAAAAGAAGTCTTCGTCAACGAGGAACGATAATGTCTTTGCTTCAAGTCAAGCCACGTTCGTAGCTGTAACAAAGAACGTCCAATCCTACATTTTTTTTTTTTTTTAATAATAGTCCTCTCAACTTTCTCGCTAATGCATACAAGGCCAACCCTTACTTTTTATTTTTCTATTAAAAATTCGTTTAATAATTAAAGCAAAACTTTATAATTATGACAATGGACAATTCATAACTACAGCATTTGTACTATAGAAATAGACCATGCAGCATATCGGTTATTGCTAATTAGTTTTGGGAAAACACCCTCAAATAGTCGAGAATGAATTTGGTCACCCTCATAAAAGAAGGTTACGGTGACCCTTTTTTTTGAGGGGTGAAATACATATATTAAAATTTGTAAAAATTAATTTTTTTCCGTCTATATTATAATAATACATCGAGAGCTTCGATATGAGTATAATCTTGCTATACAATTTTTCTTATTTTAAATGTTACTTATTTTTGTGATAAACTTAATTATCTGTAAATAAGTAACTTCAGAAATAACAAAAATTATATTTCAAGATTTTTCTCATATCGAAACTCTCGATGAATAGAATAATATAGACAAAAATTACATATTTATCAATTTTATACATGTATATTTTACCCTCATAAAAAGAGGTAACCGGTCACCGTAACCCTATTTTGTGAGGGTGAACAAATTCACACTCAGTCAACAAGAGATGATCATATCCTTGCTTCAAAGGTGAACAAGAATCTTTTTATGGGACGACTGATGTTTTTGTTTTACTTAATTGTTGATGGAAAAGAACACAAGAACTTTTATTTAAGAATATGATAATCATATTATACAACATGAATTTATAGCTCCTTATAAGAAGGCTAGCCAGACTACAATACATGTTATGCAAGCCATACATTTTAAACGAATGACAAAATGTCTAGCAACCACAAACTAGTGTCCTCCCGTGAATTTAAATTTCTAAGTTTCTTACTCCATTTATAGCTAGAAAAACATTTCGGTTACATTTATGAGTGTATTTGATATTGTTTTAAAAGAGTTTTTTTTTTTAAATGAATAGTGATTGTTAGGAAAATGGATGGTTAAAATTTGGTTGAAAAGTCAAATACTGTGGGCTTGACTTTTAATGGATGGTTGAAATTGAATACTATAAAAAAAAAGAAAATTTAATGAATATCAAATAAGGGCTATGCATGTCTCAATTCACACAAGATGAATACGAGAGCATGGAAATTATTTAACACTTGATATTTAACCTCAATTTCTTTCACGTCTGTCTCATTGTAATAGTGATGCATATGATTTATACCTGACGGAAAACCATCCTAAATAGATGATGAAAGTGTAGATTCAGTGGCAAATCAATTGGCATATGAAAAAAATATTTAAAAGTTGGATTAGCCATGAACACGCACTAGTACAAAATTGTCCCAAAAAAAGGGGGGAATACACGTTGGTTTTTAGTGAAACCGACGCATATAAAAGGGCGGTGGCATTTTTGTAAATATATTCGAGATATATGCGTCGGTTGTATAGATGAAACCGACACGAGAAATTGAATGTGACTGAATGTGAAGAACCGACGCTTAAAACCTAGGCTTTGGGCCGACGCCTAAAATCGGCACCGATTTTTGGCATCGGTTCTTGATGAACCGTCGCATAAAATGCCGGCTTTGGGGTGACGGTTCATCAAGAATTCAAGAACCCTCGCATAAAATGCCGGCTTTGGGCGACGGTTCATCAAGAACAAACGCCTAAAACTGGCTAAAATCGGGAGTCGGTTCTTGATGAACTGATGCACAAAGCATAGGTTTTAGGCGTTGGTTCTTAACTCTTTTTATTTACCCGCGCTTTTCATATTTCTTCACTCTCGCGCCTCTATCTCTCTCGAATGTGACGTCGCCCTGCCTCGCCACCACCACCATTCCGCTGGCATTACCGGCACCACATTCCCCCCTCTCCTTATCTCTTCCTCTCAGAAAAACACAAAACCCCTCCACCACACCGCACCTCCCCTGCCTCCACCGTGCATCCCCCACCACCACCTCTCCTCCCCCGGCCTTGAGAGACCCGCCCCTCACTCCCACCTCGTAAGAACCCACCTTCTCTTACTTTATGTACGTACGTACATACATACATACATACATACATACATACATACATATATGGTCATTAGAGCTTGTTTGTTTTTGATAAAAAATAAGATTTTTATCAAAGTAAAAATCAACAATTAAATTTTCTCAATATAATGGCTGAGTCTTCAAGCTCTTCAGATGATCATTGTGCTATCCAAACAAAACAAAAATGACAAGAGGGCTAACTATGTGCAAAAAAATGAAGAAGGCAGCGCAGGAAGCGAAGTTCATCGAGTTCGATGAGCTTAATAGGTCGATCGGACTAGGAAAGAAGAACTTCAAAGCTTTTGTAGGGTCTATGGTCCGCATTCACGATGCTATCCTCCAGCGCTTGGGTGTAAATGTTGATGCCGAGGTGGACGTAACTTCACAGCCCCGACCACCAACTCAAAGCAGTTGCCACTCCGTGAATCCAGATCTATTTGATGGGCTTTAGGTATTTCACGTTAAATTATTTAGTTTTTTTATATTGCTTATTTTATTTCAACTGGAAAGGGCTAACATATATGTTCAATCATATATGTTGAAAAATAGAAGCCGCTTACTTGTCGTCTCGCCGTAAGTTTTGATGGTAAGAAACAAATAGTGGTGAGCAGGGTGGTTTATCCATCCGGATCCGAGATTGTGGTGCATCATCAACCACTCTGGTGTCCGTTGACCATGTTATAGATGGTGCAGAAGGGTTATTTCTTCCAGTGCTATCTCAACAGCATACCACGTTGAGGAAAGCTATTGGAAGCTTCTTTCAATGGCCTAAGGACTTAGTAATTCTTGGAGAGGTAATAATGTTTAGTTATATAGAAGTTTATTTCAATATTAAATTCTTTTAAATTTGTATTATACATGTTATGATGGTAAAAATTGTCTTTTCCAGGTAGAGGCACCAAAACAGGTAAAAAAATCTAACGAAGGGAAAATGCCTCAGAGTTTATAATTGTTGTCTACCCAGCGACCTGCGATTATTGACGATGACACGTTACAATGTATGGCTGATAAATACAAAATGTTACACACTCCGATCCTTCGATTTCCTGTTGGTAGTGACTTCTATCAAGTACCCGTAGATGCCTCTGTGTTCAATTGTACGTTCCATGATGGTATTTTGTTACGGTCAGAGATATCACCGATTTGCTTACGATGCAATGGTTGGATACATCTATTCTCCAAGTATTTTCAATGTAAGACTTCTGACCAAAAATTATCAATTCAATTTAAATTTTTATTTTATTTCTGTTTATTGGTTTATTCATTTTTAGTTACCTTCATGGTTTGAGTGAGCAATACGGTATTGAATCGATTGGATTCATGTCTCCAACACACTGATAGAGCGCTTAATTGCTATTTAATTTTTGACATTTCCTCTTACTCCATTGATTTTAAATGCTTAAATTGTGGATATTAATCATATTTTATGTTTTGTGGATTAGGTGGAGAATTGAGATCAAATTGGACTCAATATCACAAATTGAAAAGAAGAAGTTGAAATATCAAAAGATGCACAATCAGAGAAGGACTTTGCATAAGGCGTGAGCACGCCTTATTGTTTCAGAAAGACAGCAGCCTCAAAAATTAATGGGTTGGACACATTCTTGGGGGATAAAATTAAAGGCCCAGCAGCAACTAAAAAGAAAGGGCACAACACCTATGATGAGAAGAGAATGCTGGGAGCAACATTGAAGGTGAGAAAATGACACTTAAATTTACAAGAAAAAGCCCAGCACTATTTGAATCAAAATTATCCAATGGGCTGTCAAAAAACTGATTGGAGGAAAAAGACACTAGGTTAAGATGAGGGGTTAACAATACGAGGGGGGATTTTGGAAGAGGAGGCAGCGGAGAATTCTGGGCACGGATTGGACATAGGAGGCAGCCACGCATATTGATCGAAATTTGTCTTGGAGTTTGACTTCTTTTTCTTTAATTATTATTTCTTTTAGCTTTTAATTCGAAATGTTTATGGATAGCTAATTTATTATTTCAGTTCAAGGACATTCAAAGTTTTGATTTACCAAGAATTGTGAGACCGGAGATCAGCTTGCTGATATGTTTACAAAGTCATTGAGTGGTAATCGATTGAAGTTTCTTTGTTCCAAGTTGGGCTTACATGATATATATGCTCCAACTTGAGGGGGAGTGTTAAGAAAGTAGATCAATCGTCAAGTATTTTAGGAAAAGAATAATTTTGGTTTATTGTATTTTCTATACTTGTACAAAGTTTCCATACATGTAATCTAATCTTTTCTATATAATGAAAATAACGGAGAGGAGGAAAGTACCTTTTCTCTCAAGTTTATTCATACAAAATCATCTTACAGATATAGTGTGGATAATTATTTTGCACAAGTATTGTTTGAGGTAAAGTGGACTCTTTCCATGGATATCAATGTGAATTTAGTACTAATCTTGAATCTTGAGGGCTGGTTATCGAGGTAAAGTTTCTTGCATATTCAATGCCCTCGTATGTTGGATACACTTGAGAGCATTTGAAATTGAACTTACAGGTATCTTGTTTTATCATGCAGATAATTTTTGGTACTTTGGGCTATTATGTTAAAGTTTTATCTCATAGACGTTGGTCAGACTAGTTAAGCAACTGCAGTGGCTGATATATTGTTTCAACTTGAGGTATAATTCCAGTATACAAATACAACTCTTCTTTAGGTGTAGGGCTTGTTTCTTCAATCTTTTCTTGACTAGCTCAGATATTTGCCAGCTCAAAGGACTTGCGCATCCAAATTAAATGCTTCCTTTGAATTCAACTACCCAAATTGGAATTTCCATTTTTTTTTAACCCAAGTGAATATTATTTTAGTTACACATTTCCTCGTTGAGAACCAATGTGGGAAGTTACCCATAAAGTCTCTTATGCATGAATATCATATATTGATCTCTTTGGGTGATGAATTTATTAAGATCAACAAACTCAAACGACACAATGCTTGTATAATTGTAAGGTGTCGTGCCTAGTGTGGTTGATGTTTTAATTACAACCTTAACCTTAGAGTCTTAGACACCTACGAAGGTGAAGTCCACAATGATCCTTTACATCTTTTGCATCTTATAGTTGTGTGTTTAGTTAATTTTGTGGAATTTATTGAATATATCCTTCCGTATATTGAGGCTCAATGTGGGAAAATGCCTGAATTTTACCCTTTATGCATCACAGTTCAAGAAGCCAAAATTTTCACAAAGAGCCTGGCATCATATACTTGTGTAATGATTTCGTTGTATGAATGAATGAAGCTACAATCGTACCCGGGCATGGCCTTCCTTCGATTTCCAGTTGTTTGAGGGGGTAGAACAATCACCATGGACGATTCACATGCCTGATGAATTGAACTGCCTGGGAAGCAAAAATTTGAAATTCTAGGTGTCCATTTTTCTTCTGCTCCTCCACCTGTCGCATTGCAGGTCTCATAGTAGGTAGAATGTCGTGGGACCACTATTGCAGGAGCAAATTTTCATGTGTGAGGATGACACTCTGTTAAGTCGTTTCTAGATATGGAAATATTATTATCTTGAGTAATTGGAAATCCATCTTACCGGATTTACAAGAAAATATTTTGACACCTCTCAAGCTTAAATTTTTGTGTGTTTCTGGTAATTGGGTTTTGATAATGGAATATGGTCTTTGAACAAAAAAATTCATTTTCCTTAATTATTTATATTGTAATTGTTCACGACTTGCCTATATACCTTCTATTTGTTTGAATGATCATAAAAAGTTGGGGATGTTTGTCTCATGAAATATTTGGTTTTGCTCCTTAGATCACAAATGTTGAAATACTTGTGCAGCTTCTAATATACCTAGTGAAACATTGCTTGGAAGATCATGCAATGAATTCCTATTCTTATGTTGTTGGCTTTTATTCTTTATGCTTTTATGCTATTCTATTCTATATGAACACATTTGATGGTTGCTGCTTCTTACCTTATATTGAAGTCTCTATTTGCGTATACGGTGGACCAAGAAGCTACATCAACCTTCACCAACTTCAGATATTTTCGGAATTCACTTTATATGCTCAAGCTGTATTCACTGTTCAGAGAAACGAACTATCTTTCAATGGAATTCAGCTGCAGCAGATGCTTCGAAGTATTGTCCATGTGTTAAGGCTGGCAATCTTCTGCAAATGCAATAGAATGACATTAGCTCATGGCTTTGCCTGATTTAATCTGGACAAACATTTTGATAGGATCAATTACTATTGCAAATCTTTACATATTTCTTCTCTATGTCCAGCATTCATTGTGGTTTTCCAAAAATATCCTGGCAAAGCTAGAGGAGCTTCATTCTTTAGACACGAAACAGAAACTCTGTTACATCTTTTAGATCGTTGCGAATGTATTAATTAGACTTGAGCTAATGTTAGATTCTGGAATATATGATATTCTTGAACATTGATGTTCCAGAACATTCAAAGATGCACACATCAAATTTGTTATCGTTTGAAGATCATTTTAGATGTAGCCAGTAAATCTGGACTGAGAAGCTAGCAAGTAAAACAGGTGACTTGCGTAGGACCTACACGCTCATAGGGTGGGTGGGTTTGTCTTCCATTTAAGGGGAAGTTCATTTTCCCTTTATTGTGCTGGGATTCTGGCTCAAGTGTTGACTGCTAAACTTGCCAAGCCCATTCAGCAAGCCTAATTACCTTGGGGATAAGACTAGCGTGCTTGCATTAATCCTTGCTTGCTGAATTTTCTTCTCTGGTGTGGTGGAGCATCTCTGAAATTGTCCTTCACTGATCCTCCACTCATCCTAAATGGTTGCAAGTCCACTATATGTTAGGCGCGGTGCCTGCCCCAATGGTGTGTCTAATGGCGTAGCCTGCTTTGAAATGCACCAGGCACGAGGATTGGCTAAGCAGCTGCTTCCCAGCACATCATGGCCTGAGCTCCACCAGGCTCAGGCCAAGGCAACTTTGAATTACTTGATCTTATTGACTATTCAAATCACTCTTTCTTTATCCGTTTGAGAAAGCTCATTCGGGATGCTTTGATCCTTCTTTCATTCTTTAGGGGAGAGTCAGTCATCATTGAAAAAGCATAACATATTTCAATTCGTGGACCTGGAAAGGGCTTTATCAGCTTGCTGCTCGCTCTCTCTTTTCCGAGAGGCGAAGGGCCTGACTTACAGTTTCTATGCCTGGCGCGAAGGATTGGATTGGATTTAACCTATGATCTGATCAGTACTGGTGTGCTATCCAAACCTTATCACTAAGTTTCAGCGTAGTGCTAGACGGTTATCTTTATATAATAGGGTGTCCACAGTCCAGTCGCAGCCAGTTCCACTTGCTATGCCAAGGTAACTTAAGATGATATCCATAAATTTCTGGCCACTAGCACTACAATAAAGAGCCCTTCTCATTTCTCAAGATCATTTCTCTGCTCTCTGTAGAAGATAAAAACAACAGTGACTCTGTTCACCAGTTAATTGTAGTGCTAGTGGTCAGAAATCTATGTACTGTCACATGTTGATAAGTTGAAAGAAGGAAGGCAAAATAAAATCTCAACTTTGGTTCAAAGGAAAAGATGCCCAAAGGTCTAACAATTGGAGAAGAAAGATATACCTTGGCAGAATATTGTATCCATCCATTATGACATGGTTTATCTTGTATTCAGTATGTGACGAAGAGGAAAGATTGTCTAGCATCAGATAATTATTCTTGTTCTCTTTGTAGTTTGTACAAAGAATAAAATAGTTGGGTGTAGTAAAACTTAATCGCCTTGGGAGTCATTTTCTAATTGCATACACTCTTTTTCCAATGTCAATGCCAATAAAATTCTTTTCCTAATTGCAACAAAATGCTTGTTATCTTATTTTGGGTCAAACCAACAATCTCTACATTAACCCGAAATTCACTAGATCACAGCATTCTTGGCACTCCATCTTCGCATTCCTTTACTGGTAGGTGTCGTCATAACCAAATCAATTTTAGTAAACATTAGTTCTATTCATAAATTCACTAAACATCAATTTTGTTTTGGCATCTTTGAACTACATTCGTCAACGTTCTTGGCATTAACCATGGATCCATCTTGGTCACTTCACAAACTTTAGCGATAGTAGAAGACTTCATCGATGAGACTTAACCTGGAAGTTCCACCTGAAATTGTCTTCATTATTAGTAGCGTGTTCAAATTTCTGATATTTTTACATCTCATTATTGGTACAAAATCTTTCTCGACAGTGAGTACACCTATTCGTGAAGCATATTCATAACTCAATGTTTCGAATGCTCCAAACGATATTAAACTTTGCTTCAATATTGAAAAATGCTAAACACTTGTTATTCGTCCCACCATTCAATAAACATCTTCACCTTCAAAGTAATAGAATCCTTAACTTCAAGTTTTTGATCATAAGCCACAAACACATGACGTTCATTACATGATTTATAATTTTGAAACCAATCTCTGTTGGACTCATTTGATAAAGGCACCCAGAATCCAAAAATCAACCACTATCCATACTCTCGTAATTAGCATACACAAAATTTTGAGGATCATAATTACCCTCCACTGCATTTGTAGAATCCGATGTCTCTTGAGTCTCTTTACTACTCTTTGCTTCTAGATGCTTCATCAATTTTTCGCATTGTCTTCTTCTAATGTGTTTCATCCTGTGGAAGCAATAGCACTCTACATCTCTTCCAAAACGAGATTGAGAGTAGTCCCTCCGGTTATATTTTCTTTCTCACGATTCACTTGTACCATTCTAATTCTCAAATTTGGTCAACAGAACTCGATCGCCTTTCACATTACCACTTGACTTATTAATGTTGACCGTCTCTAATAAAGCAGTCGAAATATCATTCACTGTTAAACTAGATTTACCAACTAACAAACTGGTCACCAAAGTCTCATTTGTTTAGACAAGAAAATAAAATAATCACCTTATTTTCATCCTCAAATTTCACATTACCATTTTGGACTCTGTGACATATTTATTAAATTTATGAGTGGTCCCTAACATCAGTATCATTATCCATCTTCAACTCATATAATTGCCTATTCAAATAAAGCTTATTAGTTAAGGACTTTGACATGTATAAATCTCCTAACATTTTTCATAATAACCTAAAAGGAGATTTATCGTTTAAAACACTATACTTTACATTTGATGCAAGAGCTAAATTGATGATGCTGTCTGTCTTCGCTTCCGAGGCCTTCCAATATGCAGTTTTTATCTCTTTTGGCCTCTTACTTTGCAAAGCCTCGTATAGTTCCTATTGCATGAAAACGTCTTTAATTGCAATTTTCCAAATATTGATATTATTCTTATAGTCAAATCACTTCACCTCAAACTTGGAACCTATCATCATTTTTGTAGTAATCCCAGAGTTTGAACATTACCCTAATTACCACTTGTTGGGAAAAAATAATCAAATCTCTCCCAAGCAACTCAGAAAAAATACAAAACACAACGAGATAAAGGAGAAAAATAATATTTTAATGTGGTTGATCACTTGATTGCCCACAAGGCCACAACCATGAGATAAGATCACCTTTTATAAATAAGAATAATAATTCATTCAATACTATATTTTTCTCACCTTATCCTAAACAAAAAAAATTAGACGAGAAAAGAAAAGAAAAGAAAAGAAAAATTACTTAAAAAAAATAATCATTTCTCTCCCTAATTTTCCTTCTTTCTCTTCTCCCTCCACATGCCTTCGATTTTTTCTCTACTGACACACATAGAGGTCAAATCCCTTTTCAATTCTAATGGCAAACAAAACAAACTCTTAACACTTAATGGCCTTGGGAGTCCTTCTCTAAGCACACAAACTCTTTCAATGCCAATAGAATTCTCTCTAATTGCAATGTAAATTCTGAATATGGTGATCAAGGAGACGACAAAATGTTGGCTCACTTTTGTTGAGATGGAGATTATCGGAAAATTTCCATAAAAATGAGCCAAATGTAGATGTATAGTTTCTTTGAAGGAAAAGATGACAAATTAAAAGATCTAATAATTGTCATAATTTTTCATATACTTGAACTTTTTATCTTGATGGTACATGGGTTTTTTCCGATTTTGGATCAATATCCATGCAATTAAATTTTGTGTTGTTTTTCTCCATTTATCTTTTTCTATATTATTAAACTTACCAGATCGAGCAAGGATCCAAGAATTTATCTCAACTCCCACTTGCAATGGATAGTCATAAAATCTCTTGTGGCAACTATTTTTAATTTGTGTATAATTTGTAAAATCACTTTTATGCACATATTTAGTAGTATCTACGGCCGTACACCCTTATCCACCACTTGTTTCTATTTAAAAATTTAAACCAATTATAAACAACTCTCGAACTCTATCTTTCAGTGACATAATGATATTCGTTTCTGAAATCATGCTATTTCCTGAGTGGAAACTTCAGGTCAAACACATGAATTAGTTGTTTTGGTTGGATTCCTACCAAAATTTAGCTATTTCCTAAACGAAGTGGAAAAGATTATCTCCGTTTTCAGGAAGATTTGAAAGAGATCAATAAGCTTGAGATTGGAAATTCATATTCAGAGTATGATAATTAGGCATGAACTGATCACGAAGCTTCCACATTGCTCCTCTCTAATGAACTTTAATGTTCTATCAATTGTTGTTCCTATTACAAGCGGAGGTTCCAGGCAAAAAGCCCGGTCCAGTGCCCCCTTACATACTAGTGTGACATCTATATCGCCCAAATGTACTTCAACACCTTGGAAGTTTAAAGAAGAAGAATGATTATGTGTTAAGGTGCAATGAAATCGCTCTTAAACTTGTGAATGTGTCATTAAATGATGGTGATCAAATGCCATAAAAAGTTTAGCTTGCGTAATTATCAGTGGATATTAATTGATTTTCAGATGAGATGGTTGAAAATTGATCCTAACAAGTAGTATAAGAGCTAGGTTCATGGGTTCGAGTCACAAGTGTGTCATGTTGAGAGAGAGAGAGAGAGAGAGAGAGCTTGGTGCCATAAGGCCACTCTTAAGCCTATGAGAGAGAGAGAGAGAGAGAGAGAGAGAGAGAGAGAGAGAGAGAGAGAGAGAGAGAGAGAGAGAGAGAGAGCTTGGTGCCATAAGGCCACTCTTAAGCCTATGAGTTGAATCACTCGAATGGGGGTGATTGAATGTCACTCTATTTAATGGAAATTAAAATTAGTTGTTTAGCTAATTTTGATAAAAGTCAATAAGATGTGTGGTTAAAAAATTATGAAATTCATGAAATATGTGTTATGATTAATTGTTGATTTTGACAAAAAATTAGATTAAAACCTCAATCAAACAAGGGCTTAATCAGGGCCGACCCTGACTTTATGCAGTCCATTCAACCGCATAGGGTTCCAAGGTTTAGTCTAGTAGATAGCTTAAGGTTTTTAATAAAAATGCCAATTCATCTAAAAATGCTTGAAAGTAAATTTAATTTCAACTTTTAACGATTTATATTATTATTTGAACGATTTTATTTATTAATTTTTTTAAGACCTCATTTAAAATTTCGCGTAAAGACCTCCAATCTCAATCTCAAGTGCATCCTAGTGCTGGCCCTGAGCTTAATCTATCCTTACTACACACTTATTAATTTTCGCACGAGGGAGTTAAACTTGATCCTAATAATACGTCAAGCATTCACATCCCTCAAAAGATCCACCGCCTCAAGTGGCCTCCCATTTTTCACATAGCATGGTATCATAGTACTCTAAGAAACCAACATTTTCACTCTTGTGGCACAACAAACCAAAAACAAAGAGAAAGGAAGATCTCAAAACAATCAGCATTAAAGAGGGAAGGAAAAAAGCAATTTCCTAAAAGAGTAATGCTATCTATCTGGATTCTCAATATTGATCTTTGTGGACAATGTTACAATGACTCAAATTTCATATATACCGATGGTCATGTAAACTTTAGATGCATAACATTCTTCTTTCATAAATAATTGAATGGAAGAAGAAAAGAAAAACAATGGTTTTGCATGAGGAATTTTGAACTTTTTTTTTTTCTCCACTTTAATGAGTGTTACAAGTTGTGGTCATATTTCATTCTCTCTTTTAAACTGATATTCGTTGTTCAAACAATAGAAGTATCTCTAATGGTTTGTGAATTGTGAAAAAAATCATTGCTACATAAGAAAAAAATACTACCTCCGTCCCACAAATATAGGTTTGTTCCCATTTTTACACAGATTAAGAAATGGTAGTTAATATAGTTGAAATATACTTTTTCACATATACCATTATGTTAATTTCAAAGACTCATTAATTCATTCAAACTACATGCCATTAAATTGATATTGGAATTAACTATCAAGATACATTAATTAGGGGTATATAAGGAAATGAAAAATTAAACACATGCTCATTATAGTAAGTAGCCTATCTTTGTGAGACGGACGAAAATAGTATACAAGTCTATCTTTATGGGTCGGATGTAGTAATAATTTAGAAATTTCATCTTCAATGATTAGTTTTCATACTTATATGATGCTGATGTGAGAGAGATATTATCTGGTACTATATCTAGGTATAGATAACGTGCTACACAAAGTGATTAGACAAATAATAAATTTTTCATTTATTTAATCAAAGTTTGTTATTTGAGATGGTACTAACAATTGAAGATACCTATATACATTGTAGACAAAAATCATTGGGGATAAGCTTTAAATTTCATTATCTATTTATCAACATGAGTGAGATATTTATCTATTTAGATGTCATATAGATCAAAATATGCATAAACCATTAGAGATGCATGACACCCCTAAAATTTCCTCCTTTCGGTATCCACATGATACTTTGTGATTTAAGTGGACTAAAATGTTAGAAAAGGAAACACAAAAAGAGTTTTCGCATATTAATTATTCCCTATTTAATTCTGCTTAGATCATCACAAATATTAACCAAGCAAAGAGATAAGTAATTATTTATTTATTAATGAGATGTACCTTGATCTCTGAAGTAGGATTTAGCAGTTGGTATTGCCCTTCTTTCTGTTTGTTGTATCTTTCAATTAAAGATTTCGTGCTGATCATAAAAAAGGGGGGAACAAATTAAAGATTATTTCTTGGGTAAACATGAACATGTATATAATATAGTTAAATTCCTTGTTAAATAAAGAAGAAATTGGGAAAGATTAATCAGATGAAATTGATAAGAAACAAGTAGCACAAACATACACACTTAAATGGTTTGCCTAAAATGTAAAAGTGTTAAATCTACAATGCTTAAATATGAATACAACAATCAACATATAAAGCACATGTTACTTCTCTTGTAAGGTTAATATTTTAAGATGGAATATCAATGCAATCCTCAAATAAATTCGTATCCACTCAAAGCAACAATATTCAGACTCCAAGATTTGTATTCTCGGCACACCATCTTTTGTGGAGATGGATACAGAGTGATTGAAAGATGGATAAGCATAAGTTTTTTTTTTTTTTTTTTAATTGAATCATCATCATATCCCTTGCATGTGATTCTTGTTTTAATTTTTCAAAACTACAAGGACTCATCTTTCTGTATTCATATAGTGGTTTATAGCACATCAAACTTTATTTTTAGGTTATAACTTATAAATCAAATCTTGTGTGTTCTTGAGTTGAAATAATCTTCATTTGAGAGAAAAATAAATAAATTCTGAGTTTCTTTCTGACACCTTTTTTTTTTTTTAATCCACCATTGAACTTAGATCAATGAAAATAACACACGAAGAACACGCGCACGCATGCACACACGAACTAGATCATTGGGTAATTAAATGGCGAAAAGGGCCTGTTTAACCTTTAGCTATCACAGAAAAAGAAAAGAATTGCAAAGGAAATAAGATTATAGAGTTTAATTATATACCAACCTAAAAAAATCTTAATTGAATAATAAAGACTAAATGTAAGGATCCTGGATCAATATAAATATGTAAATTGTGAAGAAAAAATAGATATATTAATGGAAGTAATTATCAAACCTAGTACTTGAATAATCATAGAGCCTTCGAGTGCTGGAGAAAACAATCAATCCAACTTCTGCATCACAAAGAATTGATAGCTCTCTAGCCTTCTTCAGCAATCCACCTCTTCTCTTTGAGAAAGTTACTTGCCTGCTAGTCGAATTGTCAATCCTACGAATAACAATCTTTCCTCTCCCCATATCTTCTTCAAAATTAATTTCTAGGGGTTCCTTCTTTTGTCTGCTAAATGTACAAAAACAAGTCCTAGTTACAATATTATAAAAACAAAAAGCCTTATTCCCAGTAAATTGGGGTCGACTGAAAGACTACACAAAATTCATATCACACTCAAGAAAGTCAAATTCTCAAGAAATATTTCGATTTCTTCTACACAATAAATACTAGCATGACTAGTTCGATCTTCGATTATACTAATATAGAATGCTTTAATTAAACTTTATAATTATAGCAATTATTTTTCTTCAAGAATTCTAAAATGGAAAACTTTAAATCTAATAAAGTTCAAATGAAATCACATTTTTTTAAGATTTTGTCAAAAGGAGAAAATTTTTTAAAAAAAAGGACAAGAAAAGAATAAAGGAAATCACTCAAATAGAGCTCACTAATTTGAGAGAAAAACAAAAACTTTTAAGTTCTTTTCAGAAGGAAGATTTTTGGAGCTGTTTTCAGTTTTACATAAAAGCAGAAAATGATTTTCAAGAAAGCTAATTAAGCCTCTCTGTTGAAGGAAACATTGAGCTGTTTGTTTACATCTATAATTAATGGTTTGGTGGTATCAATGTGACATCTATATCTATATAATATATAAAAGCAGCTGAGTTTTGGCGGGAAAACTCACCTTTTATTGTGTTCACACTCAAAAATTCAGCTTTTATTGTGTTCACACTGCTAATTCCACTTAAGTATTTTTATAAAGAACTTTTTTCACTTATTTATATTTGGTTATTTGTGTTTAAAACTCCCTTTTCATAAAATTATTCTAATCATTTAATGTTTTGAATCTTACAAATAAGTATTTGTATGTACTCATACAAATTCAATGTAAAATTTTCAGTTCAAAATTATATCGAAATTGTATTACGCATCTAATACTAAATAAATATTATAATATAAAATTTTTTTATAAATAATCTTATTTTTTTAGTTATTTAGTACATCTAAAAATTCGAGTTCCTTTGTATTGCGTTCTATTAAATTAATTAGTATTTTTATAGAAAGTTACTTTTAATACGTAAATAATTTTTTTGTAATAATGTGATATTTTATTGGTCTCAATCTTATGGATGAATAATTTCGTTCGGTCATACAAATCCAATGTCGAATTTTCATTTAAATTTATATCGAATATTTAATCAAGTTGTATTAAATTTCATTTTAAATAGTCATACTTTTAAGTTCTTTGGTATATATACATAATAACCTTCTTTTCTATATCAGATTATTTATCAAAATAATTTTATTTACAATTACATTTAATCATTATATGATTTTTTATTCTAGAAAGTCTCATGTCACATTTTTCACATTAACGGTTAACAGATTTATTTATATTGTTTTGAAATTATATAGTTATTAATGGTTTTTTTGTCATAATTGTTAAGTTTAAATTTTAAAAAATAATTAACTATGACATGATATTAATTGTTATATTTTAATGCAATATTTATGATTTTTAAATTTCTACAATAATAAGTAAATTGTATCTCAATTTACTTAACTGAAAATTGATGATCAATGTTATATTATATTTTTCATTAAAAAAACAATTACTTTGTATAATTATTGCAAAAATCTATAATATCATGAATTTGATGCATCATTGTCAATCTCATAATTTTAGTATTTTTTTTTCTTTTTTTATGATTATCGAATCTATCTATATCTATATAATCTATATAATTTATAAAAGCAGCTGAGTTTTGACGGGAAAACTCAGTTTTTATTGTGTTCACACTCAAAAAATCAGCTTTTATTGTGTTCA
Source organism: Ligustrum vulgare (assembly GCA_963555705.1). Lineage (NCBI taxonomy): Eukaryota > Viridiplantae > Streptophyta > Magnoliopsida > Lamiales > Oleaceae > Ligustrum > Ligustrum vulgare. The sequence continues at coordinate 52,090,443 of OY743174.1, forward strand.
CACTGCTAATTCCACTTAAGTATTTTTATAAAGAATTTTTTTCACTTATTTATATTTGGTTATTTGTGTTTAAAACTCCCTTTTCATAAAATTATTCTAATCATTTAATGTTTTGAATCTTACAAATAAGTATTTGTATGTACTCATACAAATTCAATGTAAAATTTTCAGTTCAAAATTATATCGAAATTGTATTACGTATCTAATACTAAATAAATATTATCATATAAAACTTTTTTTATAAATAATCTTATTTTTTTAGTTATTTAGTACATCTAAAAATTCGAGTTCCTTTGTATTGCGTTCTATTAAATTAATTAGTATTTTTATAGAAAGTTACTTTTAATACGTAAATAATTTTTTTGTAATAATGTGATATTTTATTGGTCTCAATCTTATGGATGAATAATTTCGTTCGGTCATACAAATCCAATGTCGAATTTTCATTTACATTTATATCGAATATTTAATCAAGTTGTATTAAATTTCATTTTAAATAGTCATACTTTTAAGTTCTTTGGTATATATACATAATAACCTTCTTTTCTATATCAGATTATTTATCAAAATAATTTTATTTACAATTACATTTAATCATTATATGATTTTTTATTCTAGAAAGTCTCATATCACATTTTTCACATTAACGGTTAACAGATTTATTTATATTGTTTTGAAATTATATAGTTATTAATGGTTTTTTTGTCATAATTGTTAAGTCTAAATTTTAAAAAATAATTAACTATGACATGATATTAATTGTTATATTTCAATTCAATATTTATGATTTTTAAATTTCTACAATAATAAGTAAATTGTATCTCAATTTACTTAACTGAAAATTAGATGATCAATGTTATATTATATTTTTCATTAAAAAAACAATTACGTTGTATAATTATTGCAAAAACCTATAATATCATGAATTTGATGCATCATTGTCAATCTCATAATTTTAGTATTTTTTTCTTTTTTTATGATTATCGAATCTATCTATATCTATATAATATATAAAAGCAGCTGAGTTTTGGTGGGAAAACTCAGCTTTTATTGTGTTCACACTGTTGTTACTTTTGACCAATGATGGAATGGTGCTTAATTATAAAGAATTTTTATGGATAATTTTTTACTTATTTATATTTGGTTATTTGTGTTTAAACCTCTATATTTTCATAAAATTATTCTGAACTCTTAATGTTTTGATTGAATCTTACAAATAAGTATTTTTGTTCAGTCATACAAACTCAATGTAAAATTTTCACTTCAAAATTATATCGAAGTTATATTACACATCTAATACTAAATAAACCTTATCGTATAAATTTTTTTATAAATAATCTTTTTTTTTGTTATTTAGTACATCTAAAATTCTAGCTTCTTTGCATTGTGTTTTATTAAATTAATGAGTATTTTATAGAAAGTTACATTTAATACGTAAATCTATATAATCTATAAAAGCAGCTGAGTTTTGGCGGGAAAACTCAGCTTTTATTGTGTTCACACTGTTGTTACTTCTGACCAATGATGGAATGGTGCTTAATTATAAAGAATTTTTATGGAGAATTTTTTACTTATTTATATTTGGTTATTTGTGTTTAAACCTCTATATTTTCATAAAATTATTCTGAACTCTTAATGTTTTGATTGAATTTTACAAATAAGTATTTTTGTTCAGTCATACAAACTCAATGTAAAATTTTCACTTCAAAATTATATCGAAGTTATATTACACATCTAATACTAAATAAACCTTATCGTATAATTTTTTTTATAAATAATCTTTTTTTTTTTGTTATTTAGTACATCTAAAATTCTAGCTTCTTTGCATTGTGTTTTATTAAATTAATGAGTATTTTATAGAAAGTTACATTTAATACGTAAATAATTTTTTAAAATTATTGTGATATTTTATTGTTCTTAATCTTACAGATAAATAATTTTGTTCACTCATAAAAATCCAATGTCGAATTTTCATTTTCATTTATATTGAATATTTAATCAAGTTTTATTAGATTTTGTTATAAATAATCCTACCTTTAAGTTCTTTGTTACATATACATAATAATATTTTTTCCTATAATAGATTATTTATCAAAATAATTTTATTTACAATTATATTTAATTATTATTTAATTTTTTATTCCAGAAAGTCTCATATCACATGTTTTAACACTAATGGTTAACAAATTTATTTATATTGTTTTGAAATGATATAATTATTAATGGTTTTTTGTTATAGTTAAAAATAATTAACTATTCCATGGTATTAATTGTTATATTTATTATTCTTAAATTTCTACAACAATAAATAAATTGTCTCCCAATTTACTTAATTAAAAATTGAGATAATCAATATTATTTTATAATTTTCATCAAAAAATAATTACGTTGTATAAATATTAAAAACTTATAATACCATGAATTTGATGAATCTTTGTCAATCTCACAATTTTAGTTTTTTTTCTTCCTTTTTATGATTATCGAATTCGTATTTTTATACGTATTGTTTTCTATTGTCAATAGTCAAAACATTGAATCTTATCTTTTATACTCATGATCTACATTATTAACTTTTCCATCTATTATTTGATTGTTCAGAGTACACGGGCATTGAAGATCCTATATTTAAGTGTTCATTTTGTAAGGCAAATTTTTGGCTCGAGGTGAGAGTACATAAGCATTATAAAATATGTCGTAATTTGAAGTTCTCACTTTGTTGTAGGGGTGAACACAGTTTGTTTTGGACAGTTTGTAGTAATATTTCAAACTAAACCATTTAAACGGTTTGAAATTTTACCACAATAACCATTTCATTTTCTAAACAAAACGAAAGCAAACCATTTTTTGTGGTTTGGTGCAGTTTGACACCGTGGATTGCCAAAGAATGAAATAGTATATTCCAAAGCGAGCTCAAGGACATATATTCGTCTAAAATTTCGAGTTGAAACTAACTCAATAATAGTATTCAGTTTCTAATTGAGTGCTTTATTTGTTGAGGTTTAGTTCGATTTCGCAACTTATTTGTTCATCCCTACTTTGTTGTATGCAAGGGAAAATGAAAATTCCTCTTATGGAAGATCATCCCCTTATTTTGAAAGATTTGTTATATGGCAAGGACGACATGTTCAAGAATTTCGTCGAGAACATTTGGACATATAATTTGATGTTTTAGTTCACTTCTATGGGGGGGGGGAATAGATAATGGGCTTAATGATGGTAGAGGACATACCATCTTCAGATTACACGGTCAAAATTGTCATAAGGTTGAGAGTATGTTGCTTGATAACGGTTCAACTTCGTAATTTACTTAGCTTTACATTTTGACAATGCGAATGAGGTTGAAAGCAGAAAAAGGTCGTGGTGTAAGTATTATGTATTTATTGCTTATATATTTATATTGTTTACGAATAATTTTGTTGTGTAGTCTAAAATTTAATTTATGTTTTTTAATGTCCCCCAATAAGAGTGAATCATGCGATTCAAGGTTGCATGATTATATAGTTTTCTGATTTGAAGGAAATGCTAGATATGCTAGACAAGTACAACAAATTGGTAAGGCAGTTTAGGTCGGTTAGAGAAAAGATGCTTGAGGAAAACACTTCAAATGTAAGACTTACCCTCTGTTTGGAAAGCTTGTTTTTAAACATGTTTTTTTCTACACAATTCTCCAAATTACTTTTTAACCCCACACATTTTCTCTTACCATTTTTCAACCATATATTTTACCTAGAAAACATAAAAAAACATGTTTTTAAACAAAAACTTTTAACAAACAGACTCATACTTATTAGTCAGTGGGCGACTGATGATAGGCGATATGATTTGCTTGTTGTCGATGAAATTTTCGATTGATTATCGGTGGATTTTAGTACACAACCTGGACACATGGATATCATTATTGCGCCACATGATGGACCGTTGTAGTGAATAAGTGAAGTGCGTCCTCTTTATTTGCCTTTGCAGTATCCATTACTCTTTCTGAGAAATATTAATCATACACAGGGATTGCGCAATGGAAAAATGTTGATAGTTACAAAAAGATTGATAGTTACAATATTTGGTGACCATGATCTAGAAGGTCAAATTCTTTCTAGCGGCAAAGCAAGACACATATTCTTTATTCTAAGGACGTCGTTGAGCCCTTCTGATTCTAGGATACCAATTAGATTTTCAAGAAGACAATTTTCATTGATGATGTCCTATGTCATGACTATCAATAAGAGTCAAGGATAATAACTCTCGCATGATTGGACTTCTTCTTAAACGGCTGGTGTTTACATATGGACAACTTTATGTTACGATTTCTACGGTGAAAAATCGATCCAGATTAAAGATGTTGATTTTTGGTAGGAATGGAAGATCGACAAAATTAACAAACAATGTTGTGTACAAAGAATTATTTCAAAATTTGTAGTCATATGAAACCAATAAATGATGATCTTATCTCTTATTTACGAAATTTATTTATTTTATTTAAAGGATTTATCTAATTTCACATTGAATTATCTTTATATAGACGTTTCTTCCCGTGCATCGCACGGGTGATTCACTAGTAATATATAAAAGCAGCTGAGTTTTGGCGGGAAAACTCAGCTTTTATTGTGTTCACACTCAAAAATTCAGCTTTTATTGTGTTCACACTGCTAATTCCACTTAAGTATTTTTATAAAGAATTTTTTTCACTTATTTATATTTGGTTATTTGTGTTTAAAACTCTCTTTTCATAAAATTATTCTAATCATTTAATGTTTTGAATCTTACAAATAAGTATTTGTATGTACTCATACAAATTCAATGTAAAATTTTCAGTTCAAAATTATATCGAAATTGTATTACGCATCTAATACTAAATAAATATTATAATATAAAACTTTTTTTATAAATAATCTTATTTTTTTAGTTATTTAGTACATCTAAAAATTCGAGTTCCTTTGTATTGCGTTCTATTAAATTAATTAGTATTTTTATAGAAAGTTACTTTTAATACGTAAATAATTTTTTTGTAATAATGTGATATTTTATTGGTCTCAATCTTATGGATGAATAATTTCGTTCGGTCATACAAATCCAATGTCGAATTTTCATTTACATTTATATCGAATATTTAATCAAGTTGTATTAAATTTCATTTTAAATAGTCATACTTTTAAGTTCTTTGGTATATATACATAATAACCTTCTTTTCTATATTAGATTATTTATCAAAATAATTTTATTTACAATTACATTTAATCATTATATGATTTTTTATTCTAGAAAGTCTCATATCACATTTTTCACATTAACGGTTAACAGATTTATTTATATTGTTTTGAAATTATATAGTTATTAATGGTTTTTTTGTCATAATTGTTAAGTCTAAATTTTAAAAAATAATTAACTATGACATGATATTAATTGTTATATTTCAATTCAATATTTATGATTTTTAAATTTCTACAATAATAAGTAAATTGTATCTCAATTTACTTAACTGAAAATTAGATGATCAATGTTATATTATATTTTTCATTAAAAAAACAATTACGTTGTATAATTATTGCAAAAACCTATAATATCATGAATTTGATGCATCATTGTCAATCTCATAATTTTAGTATTTTTTTTTTCTTTTTTTATGATTATCGAATCTATCTATATAATATATAAAAGTAGCTGAGTCAACCTAAGTCAACTTCCCTTTTTCCCTCCAAAACTCTTGTGCTATGTGCAGATTTTATTTATTTATTTTTCCAATTTTTTGGGACTTCAATATTTATCATGTTCACACTACTTATATCCCTATCCAATAATCAACTTCAAAACTCACTTCAAAAATAGTTGGACCTTCAATATTTATTTATTATTTTCAAAATCGTCGACGTCTACTTATAGTCTTCAATATTTGTTGTGTTTACATGACTTCTATTTCCCGCCGCCTAATTACACTGGAAATCCAGTTATTTTTCCTTTTTTTTTTTTTTTTTTTTCGCTTTTTCAGAATTTGTTTTATTTTTTTCGCTTTTTCAAAATTTGTTGATTCATTTTTGTTTTCTATATCTTTTTTTTTTCCATTTCCCAATATACAACCTTTTTCATTTCTGTTATATATAATTATTATGAAGATATACACAATAATAAAAGATTCAATCAAAGGGTTATTTCTTTGAAAAAATGTATACTGTTTAACATGACCGCTCCACTCCACCTTCTATTTATCATGTTTTATGATTCAAAATTTCTGGTGCTGTGGTAATGCTTATTAGTTATTAATATTACAAACCAGTTGAAAATAAAAAATAGTAAATTATTTTTTGAAAAAGTAAAAATGATTGACACTACTCTTTTCTTCAAGACCTGTGATATTTTGAGTCATTGAATATAGATTTGGATTTCTAACAAAAAAGAAAAAATATTAAAACAATAATATTGTAGAGAAAGTTTCGAAAACAATATAGAATGCAAAATTATTTTAGACTAATAAGAGGATTTGTTAATAGTCTATTTATATTATGTTCTATATTTCTCTGTTGGGGTTGCAATGTGTTAACTAATGTTGGGCTATTTAGAATAGTTTTGGGCTTGATAGACATGTTAATGATTTCGGATGTTGAGTGAAGAAAAAATATATTATTCATGGGTCAGTATATATATTTGATGAAATTGTATATCACATTGTATAAAAAATAATAAAAATAAGAAACTAGAATTATTATTTTTTTTAAATTTGTTTTTACTGAGAAGTTGTTTCTTATTTTTTATGATATAGGAACGATAATTTGTTTGGTTTTACTTATTTATATTTGACTTTTTTGTGTCAAAACCTCTCTTTTCATAAAAAAATGTGTTCTTCTAACTTTTTCAATCTTACAAATAAATATTTGTGTTCATTTATACAAATCCAAATAAAATTTTCAGTTAAAAATTTTGTTGAAATTTTATTACTAGATAATACTCTCTATGTCCTACAAAGATAGTCCACTATTTCTTTTTTGTCCATCTCAAAAAGATATTCTACTTTATTTTTTAAGAGTGAAATTAATATTTTATATTTCATTTTGTCCTTAATCCGTATGAAAATGAGTAGAGGACTATCTTTATGGGACGGAAGGAGTACTAAATTATAAATCACATCATACATATAATTTTTTTTTTATAAATAATTTTATTTTTAGTTATTTAGTACATCTAAATATTGGAGCTCTTTTTTATAGCATATTATTAAATTATTAAATATTTTTATAGATAATTACATTTAATACGTAATTAATTTCTTATAATAATTGTTATATTTTATTGGTCTTAATTTTATGGATAAATATTTGGTTCAGTCATACAGATCCAATGTCAAATTCTCAATTAAAATTATATCTAAAATTTATACACATTCGTATTTTTATAAATCACGTTGTATTGAAATTTTTATAACTAAATCCTATTTTTAAGTTATTTATTACATATACATATTAAAGTTCTTTCCTATGTTGCATTATTTATCAAAATTATTTCGATGACAATTACATTTAATTCTTAATTAATTTTTTATTCCAAAAAATTTCATATCACATTTTTTAACATTAACGGTTAACAAATTTATCTATATTGTTTGAAATGATATAGTTATTAATGGTTTTTGTCCTAACTGTTAATTTTAAATTTTTAAAAAGTAATTAACCATACCAAGATATTCTTTGCTATATTTTAATTCAGATTTTATGATATTTTTTCACAATAATATATGAATTGTCTCCCAATTTACTAATTAACTAAAAATTGAGATGATCAATATTAAACTATAATTTCAATCAGAAAATAATTACGTTGTATAAATATTGAAAACCTAAAATATCATAAATTTGATGCAATATCTTTGTCAACCTCGCAAATTATTATTATTATTATTATTATTATTATTATTATTATTATTATTATTATTATTATTATTATTATTATTATTATTATTATTATACATATTATTTTTCATTGTCAATGGTCAAAATATTGAATTTTATCTTTTATATGCATGGTCTCTATTATTAACTTTTTCATCTATTGTTTGAATGTTCAGAGTATATGAATACTGGAGATCCTACATTTAAGTGTTAATTTTGCAAGGAGAATTTTTGGTTCGAGGAGATGGTGAATAATCGTTACAAAACTTGAAGATCATATTCTATAAGGTCAAATTCTATCTGACAGTAATGCATGATACACGTTCTTTATTCTAAGGATATCGTTGAGCCATTCGAATTTTAGGATACTTATTAGATTTAATTTTTTTTTTTTCATTGATGGTGTCATATGTCATGACTATCGATAAGAGTCAGACACAATCATTTTCGCATGTATGACTTCTCCCTAAAAGGTTGATGTTTATACATGAAACTAATAAATGATGAACTTATCTCTTATTTGTAAATGTTATTTATTTTGTTTAAGAATTCATTTAATTTCGAATAGGATTATTTTTATTTAGAAGTTTCTTATTGGTTGCTAAATTTCTTTTATCATTGTTCTTGCGTTTTCTATCTAGTTTTTTCTTCTAAGGAATTTTTGGACTAGTCCACCATTTTTTTAAACGAAATTTTTACATTAAACAAAGTTTGACATGGAAGATTAAATTATTGTCAAATGAACTAAAAACTATAGTCAACTTTGCTTAGTTTGATAAGAATATTATCTAGATCAACAAACAACGTGAATGGAGGAAGATGAAGAATATGGTAACACTTTTAAAGAGAAGATTGTCATTCTGCAATGTCTCGTTTATTATTATTATTATTTTTTAAATGAACATTATTTAGAAAAGAGAAAAATGATAGCATTATTTTCCATCCTAAATATTGTTAGAAAATCTTTTGTAATTATTTATTCCTTTTTTTCCCGTTAATATTTCACTAAAACCGATTATATAGTACATAGGTTAAAATCTAGCTACTTATTGCTAAATTAACCCCTTCAAGTTTTATATATGCGTTTTGACTTAATTGCACTCTACGTAATTATCAAAGTAATCAGTACTTTTGTTATATTTAATTACATGTTCATAACTTCAATTTAGGCAAAGTTCTATATCAACTTTTGTTTTCTACCCAATTCTCTCTTACTTGGAGAGGTGACAAATTTTGAGTGATTCTTGCGTGTAACCTAAATATGTTCCCCAATGAACTATACGGTCCGACCTAAGATGATTGACTAATTTTCCATAAGTTAAGCTTCTCAATTACTTTGAAGTGGGTCCTTACTTTATCCGAGGTTGCCTCTTAAGATTGGACGCATCAATAAAACTTATTAATTATCATTTAAACAAAATTTGTGATGCTTATAAATTCACATTGTTGTTGATCATTTAATAAACTCTCCAGTCTTTAAGTTTGATACAGTAAAGACCAATTACATTTGGTTTTTCCTTAATAATTTAATAATAAAGCTTGCCCCGTTGGCTCCAATATTGAACACTATCTTAATTAAAAAAAATAAAAAATAAAAAAATCCTTCTATTGTCGAGATTTCAATTATGCCAGCATATTTTATGTTTTTTTTTTTGACTTTTTCAAGCCAGATTTCGTTTTCCTCAAATATATAAAAACACTACAAGAATATCTTCCAACAGCGACGATAAAAGTGATATCTGAAAGTCTAAATGTCGCTTTCGACACGTAAGTAATGTCAATTAGAGACTACAATAGTCGTCTTTATTGTGAGGGAGCCTACAACGATGACAAAGACGTCTCTAAAAGAGTGATATCAATAGATTTAGAGACGACTCTATGTCGTCTCTAATACCTTGGGCCTACAGAGACAAAAAAAAGTTGTCTCTAATTGTGAAAATATTTAATTTAATTTTTTTATTTTTATTTTGACCCGATTCAATTCCTTTTCAACTCGAGCTTAATCTTGATCTGAACCGCCAACCCATGAATTTTCTTTAATTCATATGATAATTGTCCATGACTTAGATTCGAACTCGAGACTTAACTGTTGAATGGTCATGTCCCAACCACTAAGACAATTTAATTCTTGTGTTAAATTTCGTTTTAAATAATATTTATTAGCTAACGTAACGATTATTTATTCTATTAAATTATATCTTAATAATATTTTTCTCAACAAATTAACTTTAGTATTATTTAATTCTATTATAAGTGTAAATAATCTAACAGATCAACAACAAAAAATAGAGAAATTGAAAACTATACCATTATAAATCATATTAAAAAAAAGAATTAAAAAGACATAATAGGGATGATATTATGGACTCGTCTCCAGGAACGAATACAGGAAGTCAATTCAATACGAACGAATTTGATTTAATACGAGTAGACATTGCAAGGTATGGGGAAAAATTTCGATACAAAAATTATAAGGTAAAAAAAGATTTTTTGACGGATTTATCTTGAGAGGACGAACGCTCTAGCCAATGGCTGGATCCGCCCATGCTCGTCTCTATTGGTCCAACAATTGCTCCGAAAAATAGAGACGACTTGAGATTGTCGTCACTATTTGTCAGACCAACGTCGGACCAATAGAGACGACTCTATAATGTTGTTTCTATTGATTGGACCAGTAGAGACAACTTTTTTTGTCGTCTCTATTGATCTTACCAATAATGATGACTTTTCTTGTTGTCTCTAATTTTTGTTATTTTCGTTCATTTTCTTGTAGTGGATTTCTCTTCTTTATCATAACCAAAAAAAAAAAAAAAAAAAAAAAAAAAAAAAAATGAATCTGGCTTTTCTTTTTCTTTTTTTTTTTGAATCTTTTTCATTAAATTCTCAAACCCCCCCCCCCCCCACAAAAAAAAAAAAAAAAAAAAAAAAAAAGAAAATCACTCGTGTTACTTGATAGATCCTATTTTACCCATTTAACAAAATTTTATGTTTATTTTCGTACAAACATAACAATGCATAACATAACTAAGAAACCTAATCTTTGCAATTTTAATATAGACAATCATGCTGTATTTGTGATTAGCCATTTCATGGCCAATTTTCAGTCAACTCTAATAAAATACTAATGGTTTAGTTTCAAGCCATTACATAATGTCTCTTTTCCTAATTATAAAGAAAGGTTCAATAAATAAATTAGCAAATATTAATAATGTTGGAATCCAAACCTCCGACCTCGAATTCTAAACTAGTACGAGGTCCGAGGACCATTAATTTGCAAGCTGTGTTTCGAACCCCGTAATTTTCTTATTTCCTTTTGAATCTTAAAGTACAATTTGAATTATATAAAAAATATTTTTTGATTCCTTAAGGATAAACTATTTTATTTATATCCAATAATAATAATAATTAAGGCTGCTGAAAAGGCAAAACAAGAATGGAAATGAAGAGGAATCTCTTAAAGTGCTGCACATATCTTGAAAGATTGTCAAAATCTTTTCTTCGATTAGTAGATGTTATTACCCAATTCGTACAACCTCAAAATGGAGAATATTCGTGTGAAGAATTTGACGATGTTTAGCTGTGTTTAAAAGTAGTTCTTCTAGTTATTTTTTAAAGAAATATGTAGAGACGTGTCTCTCTAAACTTTTAAGCATGGCCAAAATAATAAATGTCGTAAATTGAGAGAAGGTGAAGTCTATATTCATCACGTTTTTCTTCAAAATTTTCTTTGGCTTCCCGTCAAATTAAAGAGAAAAAAGAAGGAAAGAACAATTAGAAATTTACATTAATATAGTTATTTAGTGAGGGATATTGGTTAGTGGAGCTTGCGAATTACATATGTTTGCAAGTTGTTCTTCTTTACTTTGTTTGGTACGAGGTTGCTGTTGTTGGTTGCTTGTTTTTTGAACCTTTCCAAGAATTCTTTAATTTGTGGGCGGGAAGTTTGAAGTCACTAAATGGGAATTCTTTACTTTAGTTCTTTAATTTTTCTTGTTTTTATTTAGAATATGATTAAAAATGTTGACATATATATATATATATATATATTTTCTTTTTATGAGAGAAATGTTATAATAGAATAAGTATGCATTATTATGAATAAAGAACGTTGAATTTAATGCAATCCACATTTTCATGGTAGATGCTCTCAATTTGACGTCATTTTTACACCAGATCTTGCATTTTTTTCTTTATTTCTACTCTTACGATTCTTTGTTCTAAAAATAATGTATTTGCCTTATAATTATTATGATTCTTTTACTACTCTTGAAGGATTTTGAGCCACTATTTGATTCTCCGGCCGGTGGTTTATGAAGGGAAGGCTCAACTTCGAGGTTGGTGATGGTGATGAGCGGCAATGGTTTATGAAGGGAAGGCTCAACTTCGAGGTTGGCAATGGTGTGGAGCGACAATGATTGGTGGCAGGGATATGGACCCATGACCAAATTTTAGCCAGAGCGGTCTATTAGGAAGATGCAAATCAAAGAAGGAAGATACACAAATCAAAGAAGGTGATAACTTGCAAAATGAGGAGATCAAGGGATCATTGAGACAAAAAATGAGGAGATCAAGGAATCAATGAGACAAGTTGATTGATGACATGATAATGTGCTTAATCTTAGGGATAGTAATTTCATTGTTAACTTATTTAGTTTATGAGTTGTATTATATATTGGTGGTTTTCTTTATGAATAAAACAACAACTCACATTCTTATTCATCTCCAGAATTTCGTCTTTGTATCAGAGCGGGTTCGATAGCTTTTGCTTCCGTCGAGCGGCCTTGTGCCGCTCGTCTGGCCAGTTCTTTCATTCTTCAATTTTTTTTTTTTTTTAATTCTCAAGAACATTTTTTCTTTCATCATGATTTCACTATCCTATAAATCACAATTTGATTCTTCATTGCCTACCAAAAGTCCGAATCATCGGCACATTTTCAGAGACACAAACCATACAATATGAGATTCGCAAAAAAAAAAAACGAATTCACAACATCACAACAGGTGACATATCTTCACAAGTTTGAAGACCCAAAAACAACATTCATTTTTTTTTCCACACCAAACTATGCCCCCGCCACGACATAGTTTGCGGGAGGATATTAGGAAGGTACAAATCAAAGAAGGAAGATACACAAATCAAAGAATGTGACAACTTGCAAAATGAGGAGATCAAGGGATCATTGAGACAAAAAATGAGAAGATCAAGGAATCAATGAGACAAGTTGATTGATGACATGATAATGTGCTTAATCTTAGGGATAGTGATTTCATTGTTAACTTATTTAGTTTATGAGTTGTATTATATATTTGTGGTTTTCTTTATGAATAAAACAACAACTCACATTCTTATTCATCTTCAGAATTTCTTCTCGGTCGACCGTAGACCGTTGACCGACAATCGTTGACAAACGATCGTCAACGATTGAAATACTTTGCTGCTGAATCGCTTGTGGCTAGCAATTGGTAAAGAGTGAAGACTCAATACGTCGAGTATTGCAATTGCAAACCCCAAAAGGAAGAAAATAATCAAGATTAGAACATATAAACTTATTATTTACAAAAATTACAAATTACAAAATATAAAAATTACAAATCATAAAGTAAATCAATGCCATTAAATTCATTTTGAAAATTATATATCAAAGTATCAAACGATAAATAATTCATTCTAAAAATCAATTAACCATTCCGAAAATCATAAATCATCTATCAAAATCAAACTATAATGCATTTGAAAATCATCTACCGAATGGTCCAGAGCATCTATCAAACTACAGGTTTGGGCCAATTTAATCAGCCCACACTACAAAAAAAAAAAAAAAAAAGCGTCATTTGCGACTACAAATGTTGTCTCCATACAAGCAAAAGTCGTCTTTGTTAGGTTTAAAAGACGACAATGTCATCTCAAGACGTCCTCGCTGTAGGTCCATCCCTGAATGTCATTTGTGACGAAAAAAGTCGTCTCTAACTTTCAGAGACGACAATTGTCGTCTATGAAGATGTCAACATTTAGGGATGACAAATGTCAACTTTAAATAGCCCAACATTTAGAGACAACTTAGTCGTCTCTATCGAGCTCACATATAGAGACGATTTTTTGTCGTCTCTGTATATGATCTCTTTAGAGACGACTTTATTGTTTCTAAAAGTTGGGCTATTTAGAGACGATAAATGTCATCTCTATTGGTCCAACAAATAAAGACGACAAGAAAAATTGTCTTTATTGATTCAACAAATAGAGATGACAAGAAAAGTTGTAGTTATTGATAGGACTAATAGAGACGATAAGAAAAGTTATTTCTCTTGGTCCAACCAATAGAGACGACATTTTTTTTTCTCAATTTTTTGTTGATCTGTTTGATTATTTATATATATTGAATTAATATTAAAGTTAACTTGTTGAGAAAAATATTATTAAGAAATAATTTAATAGACTAATTATTTGTTACGTCAACTAATATATATTATTTAAAACAAAATTTAACGCAAGAATTCAATTCCCTTAGTGGTTGAGATATGACCATCCAACACTTAGGTCTTGAGTTCAAATCCATGCCATGCAAAATTATCATATAAATTAAAGAAGAATCGCAGATTGGCAGTTCGGATCGAGATTTGGGTCTGGTTGAAAATGGATTGAATCGGGTCACAATAAATAAATAAAATTAATTAAATATTCTCACAAGGTATTAGAGACAGCGTAGTCGTCTCTAAATCTATTGCTATCACTCTTTTAGAGACGTCTTTGTCGTCATTGTAGGCTCCCTCATAATAGAGACAACAATATTCGTATCTAATTGGCATCAGCTACGAGCCTAAAGCAACGACAAATAACGATTTTGTCAAATGTGAAATAGCAACGACATTCGGACTTTCAGAGACCACTTTAGTTGTCATTGAAAGATATTCTTGGAGTACGTGTAATTAGATTTGATAAACTTTAGTAATTCACATAAACAAAAATCAAACTTTGTTTATTTTGCTTACCTTTAAATTTGACATTGAATTAATACAACTCAACTTAGAACTTACTCTTCATCTAACGTTACTCTCATTGACACGCCCCGCCCCACCTCGAGTAACACTAGTGGACCCGAAACGTGACATGCGCCGATGGTGAATACCAACTAAAAGTGGGACCCCACCATCAAGGCTACTAAAAACTGCAACCTTATTAACTTATATTTAAGAAAATTTTTGGCATTATCTCTTCTATAATATGGACTAACCAACCTGTAATTAATACACAAAATCACAACAAACTCACCATAATTTCCATCACAATAGAGATAAGTCAATTTCTCAAACTTTCATTATAAAACCAACATAAACTGTACATATAGACGCAAAATACAAAGTGAGCCCCATATCTATCTACATGTGATGCACAAGTGCAATCCAAAAATGAACATGCGTTCCAAAACAATGACTACATGCTCTATGAAATGAGTCATACTAGCTAACACTGTCGTGTGGCTCCGACTCCAAAACAAAGGCTCACTCCAAAAGTTGCCCAGGAACTCAACTGCTACCTGATAAGAAAATCGTGGGAAAATATATGAGTTGATAGCTCAGTGAGTGGAGAATTTCAAAAATAATTATACTTTCTCATTTATACATTTTTATCGAAAATCAACTTTATATCACTTAGTAATTCATATAATAACATAGAATCAAAATTAAAATGTAAGACATTCTCTTAATGCTGATAAATATCAAACTCTAATAAAAACAATGGCATAGAAATCACCATATCAATAAAATACTGTCATCACAGTCTGTAATCTCTAGGTATGGCCATACTCTAATAAATCTCACCAAAATGTACCCACTGAATATAATCTGTAATTTGGTCTGCCTTATGGGCTAATCTCAAGGACTTCTGATAATCAATTCTAGAACATGGCTAAGACCACCTCCGTGAACTATATCATACACGATCAGACCGTCTTAGGGTAATATCATACCCTGTCAAGACCCCTCAGTCCAGTATAGAACACAGTCAAAGCCTCTCAGTGAACTAGAAGAAGTATATAATCATGGGTACTTTTTGGTGGATTTAAATATCACATCACCTTTCATAATTGATCATTTCACAATCTTTGTAATTCCACAATCTAATATTCTCATAATACTTCATAATAATCACGTAATTGGATAATTAAATCATGTAATCACGTTAATCTTATATTTTCATAATATTTCAAAATAATCACGTAATTTGACAAATAAATCACATAATCATGTTTAACGTAATTATATAAATGATTTACCAATATGTGAAAATAATTTAATTTTTCCACTTACAGTCTATGTATGTGCAAACTAATTCGGCTAGTAAGCTGTCCCAACCGATTCGTTACCTCCTAAAAATAATATAATATCTAAATCAATGACTAACCATAACAACTATCTCAATAAGTGATAAAGGCAATAATAAAATGTAATCTTATCATTTTTAGGCAAATTCCCCTTAGATAAAAATTAAATTTAAACTAATAATCTAACAACCCTAAATTTGACAAAACTTTGAAATAAATAAATATCACTTACCTTTCAAAATCGACTAATAAAAGTTTAATAGTATAAACCATGTTATCGACAACACTTCTTTCCTTTTCTTTTTTTTTTCTTTTTTTTTTTTTTTCTTCTCTTTCCTTTTTTTTTTTTTTTTTTTTTTCCCTCTTCTCTCCCGATTTCTTTCTCCCTGTCCCGTTTCCTCTCTATCTGCTTGTGCATGTGTGTAAAAGTGTTTAAAATGGAAAGAAAGGAAATGGGATTTGGTATATAATCCATTCCACCGCCAGACCTCTTCAAGTTTGTGCTATTTTCATTTCATTTTTTTTTAATAATAGTATGAAACTATTGACTTTTGACCAAGGAGTAAAACTTGGTTGACCAAGGCATTACACTCATGGCTAAAGTATCACCTGTCAAGAATCTCTTACATTTGTGAGATTTTATTCGAGAATTATTGCTATTGGTTTAAGTTTACCTAATTAGGCAAATGTATTTTTTATTTGATGAGACGGAAGAGAATTTATGATTAAGTATTGTTTCGAAATATTTTTTTCCCCATATTTATGCTTGTTGTTTGATGTGATTTCATTTTATTTATTTATTGCATGTTTATCGTTTATAGTTGGGTTGGGAGAAAATTTGTGATTAGGTATTATGCGTAGTTGTATTTGCATATTTGATTAGAATACTTTCATTTCTTTATATTTGATTTTCATAGTTTAGTTTTAGGTTTGATTAGTTATTTTAATTTTTGATAATTATTGTTATTTTATTAATTTTTTTGGCAGATTTATTATTTACTAGAGAGATGGAAGAGAATTTATAATTAATTGTTGTGTATATAGATAGAGCATGGAAGAATTCGTAATTTATAATTTGTGTATCTATGTTAGGATTATTATATTCTATAAAATTTAGTCTCTAGAATGAAGTTTTAAGATTTTTTATTTTTATTTTTTATTTTGTGTGACAAGTTAGACAATTTGCAAATGGTAGCTAAGGATTTTGATTTCTAGGCGTAAATAATTTTAGAAGATAATTTTTAGGATGAATATTTTCAAATATTATAAGATAATTTTATTGAATATAATTTTTAACAACAAAATAATCGTTTAGAAAAACATGTACATAAAAAGGTACTTCTAAAAATAGTTTAATTCTGGGCCTTCATTATAAAATTGTTTAAAATTATACGATCCTACTACAACAAATAATAAGTAAAAATAATCAAACTTAAAACACAACATAATTGTTGATTTTGACTTGGGAGGTGTGGTTGAAAAGTTGTGTCCTATAAAATGAATGGTTAAAATTAATTGTTGAATTTTTTTGAAAGTAAAATTAATTGTTAATTTTGATTTGAAATTAAAATCAAATTTTAATCATAGTCAAATAGGGGCTAAATCTATTCTATTTAGGGTTTAAAACATCACAACAAAATCAAACTTGCAAAAGTGTCGCTTTTGATGTAATTTTGTCACATAGCTGCTTGACTAGAAGAGCTACTCGATTGAAGTATCGTCACACAAGATAAGCATGCCACCTGTGTGTTGACGAGAAGTACCATAGTTTTGTTCACTGTCCACCCATAGTCAAGTGCAAATAAGCAGAGACGGAGCTAGAGGGGGTGGGGGTGAAGACCACCCCCTACATTTTCCACCGGTCCACTACTAATAAATTTATAGTGTATTTTTAAGTTTCGCCCCGTAACATTTTCCATTCGCCCCAGCAAAATTTTTGAATTTTCTTTTAATTGACAAATATTGATCGAATAACTTAAAGTCTGAAGCCCAATAATACGAATGTCTTAGAACTAGAAACAATACTACCCATTATTCAATTTTCAATTCATTCAAATGAATTCATTTAGCGTAACTCTCAGTTTAAAAATTTGACAACACTTCTCAATGTGTGCCAACTGTTGGCATTAACTGGAAAATCAATGAATTATAATCTTGTTGATAGATTGATTCGTCTTATCTTAACTTTTCAAGTTTCAACAACAACTACAGAACATGCATTTTTAACTATGATGTCATTAAGACAATGTTATGAAATAGCATGGAAGATGATTTGTTGTCCAGTACCTTGCTTGTGCGTATCAAAGAGATTGTTGAGACTTTTTCAGTAAATTTACTTATTGACGAGTTTGAAGAGATGAGGACGAGGAGTGACCAATTTAAGGTGTCCAAGTCGTCTCTACCATTTGTTATATAGACATGCAGTTTGCTTTTTGTCTTTTTGATGTTCATTTAATGTTCATATTGAAAATTTATAATTGTCTAATTTTTAATAAAGACGAGACTGACTGTCACATATTTTTCTGGACAGTAGAGTTTTAATAGAAAACATGAAGTTTTGTTTAGCGTAATCCAGATGAATCTTGCTATTTCAGATTCGTCTATATCATAACTCGTGAATACGCTAAATAAATGATCCAGAATTGTAAAGAGACAATAAAACAATATTTGAGCTTAACGTGGGAAAAATCCTAACAGGGAAAATCCTTGTATCTGCACCCTACAGACAACAATCAATCACTAATAAGAAAAGAGATTACACAGTTCAATCTAAGCGACATGATAAATTTACGCATAAATTTATCAACCATCCATGAATTAAATGAATTACTCTCTGATTCTTCAATGACATCCTACCACTCTTGAGTAACTTCTTTTGACACTGCAACTATCTTCAGCAAATCTGCAGCGACCGAGAATTTGACTAAGTGAAATTAAATTTATCTTAGTCAAATTCCAAATTTTATCAAAAGTGTTTCCAAGATCACAGTTTAAATTTTTTTTTCCCAAGTTTTAATTATCATAAGTCCAAATTCCAACTATTTTGAGTCCAAACTATTTCAACCCAGCCCAACTCCTTAGGCCCAAATATTAGACTACAATTGTCCACGTTTTTCTTTCTTTCTTCCTAGAAATCTTCTCCTTTCAGATTTCAAGCTTTGTCCATTCATGGTTGATTATCATTTCCAAATTTCTTTCCCCCTCACACACCATAACTGATTCTATCGCTTTAACCTTAGTCCCCTCAATCAGCCCAAATCCTTTCAATTCTCCCCAAACCATAAGTTGCCAAAACTTACCAAAAAAATTAGTTCACAACCAGCAGCATATACTCTCCCTTCCCCCCTTCACAAATCACGTTCACAAACACATAATCATTCACAGCAAATCTCATTCATGGTATGGATCCCCTCCCTATTGTGATTCTCGCATAGCAAAAAACCCATACTACACATACAAACACCATGAAATCCTTACAGATTTCATTCGACTGAGCCTCAACCATCATTGCAGACCCAACACATCACTGGCCTCGACCTTCATTTTCGAACCTAGCTTCATCTCCGTAATCGAGCCACCACATTTTCATACAACCACCACCAAGAATCCGTCACCGACCTGAGGCTCGAATCCCTAGTCACCAATTTCAAACATTCTAGAATCCACATTAATTTGGAATACAAAATCGAGGAACACTCAAAGCGATCACCCAAACGGCCAAAACACCACCTTCGACTCGCCACTGCTATCCTCAATCTCTCCCATCATCCAACACACAAAATGACCACAAAATCAAGAAGCAAACGAAGCCCAAATACTTACCTTGAACCTCAATTCGCTCGATTGGATTCTCAATCGGAAATCATCACAATCGAGCCTCGATTTATCTCGGTTCTCTCACCAAAAATCTGCCCAAATTGCGCCTTTTTCGCCACCCCTTCACAAAATCATAACCACATCGGGATGACGATGACACCATTGGCCAAGTGCCGGTGTGAAGGGCGCCTGAAGCCTTGGGGAGTGATGGCCGACCGCCATCCCTCATTGCTCTCACTCTCTGTTGAATATTTATTATATGTAGATTTTGAAAGACTTTTAAAGATTTTAAAGGATTTGAAAAGTTTGGGTGTATTCAATTTAGATTTTAGAGACTCCATTAAAATCTTGAAGTGTATTATATAACGACTTTTAAAAGTTTTTAATAGTCTTGTGTTATTTAAAATATTAATGACTTTTAAAGACTCATACGAAATCCTTTATATACTAACTTTTAAACACAAAGTACAACCACAAAATCTCTTACCTCCAAGATTTTGAAAGACTTAAAATTTTTTTTTTTTTTTTTTAAATTGTAATTTTGTTTCTTCTATATTTTTCTCCCTTCTTTTATGTTATTTTTAGAAATCTTAAACTCGTGATTTACTTTCATGCTAATTTTTAGAAATCTATGACTAAACAAATCATTTTTTTCTTCTCTTCACCGTTTTATATTTTTTTCTTTTCAATATTCTTTCTTTATATTCTGGCCCTCTTCTTTTTACCTTTTTTTTCAACTTTTCTATGGAAAAAAAATCCAACTAAAATTTTATAAGATTTTATAGAAAATAATAATTAAATTGTATAAAAAAATAATAATTAAGCAAAGTTATTCTAGAATCTTCTCTATAGAGATTTATATATTCAAAAAATATTAATTAAAAGTCAATCAAAATCTATACAAATTTGTATATTCAAAAAAAGTTATGAACATAGTAAAATTTTTATGTCGATATCGAACATGATTTTATTTTTCCTCGATTTTTTAATTACAAAAGTTTTTCTGCCCTAAAACTATTTCTCTCACGTCGTATTTTTTTTTAAAATTCACTTGACATATAATTATTATTAACGATTAACATTCACACCATACGAAAATTAATCTATTAGGCTGCGTTTGATAGCGAGAGTGGAATTTGAGTGGAAAGAAAATGAATTTCAGGGAATTGAATTCTAGGGAATTGAATTCCTGTGAATTGAAAGTTTAATGTGTTTGATTTATTTTAATTTTCTAGATGGAAAAAGTATGAAAAATTTCAATTTTTGTTGTTTGATTGACATTATTTTCCATGGAAAATAAAGTAAAATTGATCTA
Source organism: Ligustrum vulgare (assembly GCA_963555705.1). Lineage (NCBI taxonomy): Eukaryota > Viridiplantae > Streptophyta > Magnoliopsida > Lamiales > Oleaceae > Ligustrum > Ligustrum vulgare. The sequence continues at coordinate 52,111,766 of OY743174.1, forward strand.
TTTTAATAAAAAAAATATTTTATTTTTATTTTTTCACACATTTGTACTTGATAATAATAATGTTCATTTTTAGAAAAAAAATAAATCAATTAACAAGAAACAAAAAATGATCAAGCGTAATAAAAATGATATAAGATTTTCCATGGAAAATAAAACATCCTCAACCCCCCCCCCCCTTGGAAAATGAATTCATTCAAAATAAGGAAAATACCGAATTTCGAGGCAAGTGGGAATATGAATTCCATGGAAAACTTAGACAACCAAACAGCGCAAAGTTGAAAAATCACATGGAAAATCATATTTTCCATGGAAAATAACGGCTATCAAACGCACCCTTAGTGTTCAAGTTTTTCAATTATTAAAAAATGAAAGTCTGTAAAAGTCTTTAAAAGTGTATGAAAGTCATTTAAATCAATCTGTAAAAGTTGTCCACAAAAGTTTATGCAAATCCATAAAAGTCAATAAAATTAAATGAAATCTATTAAAAAAAGTCATTAAATGTCTTTCAAAATTCCAATTGAATAAAGTCTCCTAAGGGGAGAGAGAGAGAGAGATGAGAGATATTAAATATAAAATTTGATTTTCAAGATTTGCTATTTGGTCCTCAGCTTTCAATTTATAAGTTTTAGTCATTTCAGTTTAACAATGTTTCAAATATTTAGCCTAAATTTTAAAAGTTACTAAGGCATAAGAATAACATTTAGGTCTGTTTGATAGATACTGAAATTCAATAGAAAATGCACTTTTCACTCAAAATTTCCATGTTCTAGTCAAACACGTTTTTTATTTTCCATGGCATTAATTGAATTTCATCAGCTCACTATTTGGCATATTTTCCTTGAATTCAAGGAGTTGAATCCTTAGGGTGGAATGAAAATTGGAATTCCACCCAATTTTCTACCCCTCATCAATCAAACACACCCCAACAAAAAATTGCTGATATGAACAGGTCTTCGCCAACTTCGCTACTCAAAGTCATTTACCATGCAATACGTATGGACTGCAATCATGTCCACATTACAAAGAAAAATCAATCAAATTTGAGCCACTAAGGTTTCATCACTTGGACACCTCTTAATAATTCAATCAAGATGAGTCATGTCTGTAATGTCTTATTTTTATGTTCCAAAAAAAAATTGTATAGTCAAAAAGCTGTTTGAAAAATTATGTTGTTTATAAATTAATTTATAAATTATAATGATTTCATTAGAAAACATAGACTCGATAGCAACATATTTCTAAAAGAACAAGTCTTCGTCAACTTCGCCACTCAAAGTCATTTACCGTGCATGCAATACGTAGGGACCCTACTTTTTTTACGATCGAGTGCATTTCAATTTAATTATATAAAGGTCTAACTTTTTACTCATTGTTATAATTTTGTTTTGACTACACAATATCAAAAATATATAGAAAAGTTAGGGATATAAATGTGATAGAGGAGAAATGTTAAAGAAATTTATTTTGTAGTAAAACGCAGTATCAATAACAAACACTCATCTACAAAAAGCTTTACTAAATTTACACAGTTACAGAATGCATGCAATATCACATACAGCATGGCTAATTGATAAGGTTTGAGATAACATGGCATAAAGCTTGGATTTCACAAGATATTGTCATCATCATCTCTAGACATGAAGGTAAAATTAATTAACCACACATTGGTGTCTAATAGAGAATAGGAATACATACATACATATTCATTGATTTTAATCGTACATATACTGAGGTGCACTTGCTCTATTTATAAAATTGAATAGAGCAAATTCGAATTATACAAAAATTCCAATTCTATAATAAAATTTTTCAAGAGCACAATCTCCGAAATTATTAAACTAGAATTTTCTTCTTAGGGTCTCCGCCCCCTTCTCCCGAGAGGGGGGCTTCCTGCCCCTTCCAACCACCATGGAGACCTCACCGGGTGGAACCCCCGTACTACTCGCGAAGTGATAATATCTAATGTCGATAATAATTAGGCTAGATAAATAATTATGCTCCACATCTTAAAAATACCAACCAAAAGTTGATCAATAGATATTACAGTAGACTTCACAATCACATCCACGTTACAAAGAAAAATCACTCAAATTTGAGCCACTCAGGCATAAGTATAACATTTATAATAGCAACAAATTGTTGAAAGGAACAAGTCTTCGTCAACTTCGCTACTCAAACTCCTTTAATATGCAGTGCGAAGTCTTTCCGAACCGGGAATCCCGATTGTCTCACAATATAGGCGGGCCCCACACCCTCACAATCAGGATTCCCGGTTCGGGGACCTAAAATTTCTGTTCAATTTATATAAAAGGTCTGTAACTTTCACTCATTGTTATAATTTTGTTTCTAACCTTTTTTTCATTGCATTTTTATACTCAACGTTATGTTAATTACAACATTTTAAACTTGACTACGGTTTATATCCAAATATTCCGTGAAGAAATAGTAAATGGACAGTTGAAAAGAAGAAGAACAACACAAGGTTAATCATCAATTTTTGGCACCACAAAGGCAGGCGATTTTTCCTCACAAATTTGGCAGCCACATTTTTTCACTTGCACACACAAATCACACACTAAAAATGGATAGGGTAGAAACATATAAGTAGGGTTAGTTAGGCTTTTAATTGGACTAATAACAAGGCTAAATGAGCCAAGATTTAAAGTCATCCAAGAGGTAATATAAATGAATCGGGTGTAGACTTTGTATTTGGTTTCTGGTGGTTAATTCACCATCAACCGAGGCCAGTGAAATTATTATTCCACGTTTACATCATAGCTCGAGATTTATTGGGTATCAAAACCCAACACTGGTTTTAAATATTTAAACTAATTTCAAAGCAGATTAACAAAAAATTTAGATGAGAACTCGTCATTCACGTAACACCCATTTAAAAAAGGCTCTACAGAACTTAAAACAGTTACAGAATGCTCGTAATCTACAAGACGCAAATGAGTCTGACAAAGTAAATCAATGTGTCACATCTATGCAGTATATATCACATGCAGCATGGCTAATTGACAAATGACATGTTTGATAGAGTTAATTATATATACAATACATAGTCTAATTTCGTTTAGTATTGTGTACCAAATAAAATAACTTACCAGTTTGGGTGGAGATCTTAGAATTTAATTATGGTGTGAAGTGTGAAAATGTAGTGCTATATACCTGTTACTATTTCCACAGGTTCATCCAAATGAGTAGAAAAAAGACAATTTATCCACGTTTGAAGTGAGAATCACGTAGTGGACTGAGTAAACTGAAGTTGCTCTCTGTAGTGTTGATTGTCCCTTCAACTATTAAAACGTAAAACTCTCCATTTTCTTAACCATGGCTCTCTGCAACTTTTGGAGTAGTGTGTCTGTTTTTTTATATCTTACAATCCCTTTTGCATCAAACGTGATGACATGAATAGAAACATTAATTGTGCAGGCGACGCTTATATCTCTAATCAAGGCCTTCAGGTCACGTTGGACGAGAGCAATAAGGCAGAAGGGGAGAAAACAGTGGACACGGAATTAGAGATATAATCGTCCGACGTGACCTGAAGGCCTAACATATTAATTGATGAATAATTAATAAAATAATTGATAAACATCTCCCGATTAAATTCCAAAAATCTGCCTGCCGAGCACTCCTTTTTGTTTCAGCTGAATACCTTCCGCTTTATTTGTATATATTCTGGCCAACTTTGTGTATAAATGTATATCAAAAATGAAAGTCACCACTTTTGTCCTCTTCCCACTTCCCAGCCGAGTCTTCTGCCCTCTATCTCTCTCAATTCCAGTCGGCTCCTCTTGGTCCCAAGAAGTCTAATTCTCCTCAATTCCAAAGTCCCAGCCGTGCACTCCTCTTCTCCCTCCTTTGATTCAACGGCCTGCCGACCACTTATGTAATCTGCCTACCTCCTTTTTGCACTCACCAGCCGTGGCACTTCCTCCAATTCCCACCGTCCACCAAGCTGTTTATGTATATCTTTCCACCACCGTCCAATTATAATACTCCCAAAATTTTCCCCTCGGCTGCCAGGTATTCACAACCGTGTACATACATCAAAACAAAACAACTCCCAGCAGTTCCTTTTATTTCATGATCAGCCGTGCCCTACCTTTTTTTGCCAAAGTATATTTTGTAGAGAAAGTGCTATTTCACTTAAGTCTCAGAAGCACGTTTATTACCTTCACTTGGTCTGGAAGTGGTTTATTTTTGGGAAAAGTACGTAACTATACAACTAAAACTTTCACTTTTTAAACATAACATACTTAAGATTTTTTTTTTAAAAAATCAGGTATTAATTACTTAATTAATTAATACAATATTATAATAATTATAATGAGTTGTCAAACAAAGACGAATATCCCATCCCATCACACCCACCCACCCACCTACCCCATCCCATCCCACCCCAAAAATAAGTTTTTTTTTTTGAGATATTTTTTCACCCTTCCCCACCCCCACCCCACCCCACCAACAATTAATTTTTTTTACTACTTTTCCACAACTCGCCCAGACCCTACGTTATCCTACCCCGCCACCCCCACCCACCACACCAAAAATTAATTTTTTTCTACTAATTTTCGACTCCCACACCAGCCTTGCCCCATACCCTATCCCAACCCACCTCATCCAAAATGATTTTTTTTACTACCTTTTCACGACTCGCCCAGACCCTGCCACGTCACCCAACCCCAACCCCACCCCACCCAAAATTAATTTTTTTCTCCTAATTTTCCACACCCCTCCCCGACCCTACATCGCCACCCACCCCACCCAAATATGATTTTTCTTTTATATTTTCACACCACACCCTAACAACCCCACTACACCCCACCCTAGCAACCCCACCACAACCCACCCCACCAAAAAATGATTTTTCTTCTATTTTTTCACACTTCACCTCAATCGCCACATCCTATCCCACTGCACCCTACCCCCATTCAAAAATGATTTTTCTTCTATGTTTTACACCTCACCCCACCCAAAAATGATTTTTCTTCTATTTTTTCACACTCCCCCCAACCGCCCCACCCCACCCCGCCACCAACCATACTCCATCAAAAAATTATTTTTCTTCTATTTTTTCACACTTCACACCAACCACCTCATCTCAACCCACTCTACCCCACACGCACCCACCAACGCAAAAAATAATTTTTTTCTTTTACTTTTTCCAACCCCCAACCCGACCTCGACCCCACCCTACCCACCCACCCACCCCACTCCAAAAAATTATTTTTTTCTATTTTTCCCCACCCTGACCCACCCTACCCCCACCCACAAAAAAAAATGATTTTTTTCTTCTACTTTTCCAACCCCGACCCTACCTCATCATAAAAAATGATTTCTTCTACTTTTTCTAGCTCCACCCGACCTCTACCCCACTATCCCCACCCCCAAAATTACAATCAATAACGTAAGTTGACACGAGATCGCAGTTAAGTCACACAAGGTCACACAGAGTCACAATTACAAATTTAGTTGTAAAACTCCACCCCTCCAAAGTCACAGTTGGTCACACAATGTCAAAGTTCGGTCACACAAAGTCGCAGTTTGGTCAAATGAGGTCACAGGAGGTCACAATTAGGTCAAACGAGGTCGTGGTGTCATGGTTAGATCACACGAGGTCACAGGTCGATCACATAAAGTCACGCTTCGTTCTTACAAAGTCACAGCTCGGTCACACATAGTTATATTTGACACAATTGTAGGTCACATCACGTCCTCGTCCAATGGTCACACCAAGTCACACTTGGTCACAATCTATATATTTGATCACAATGATCCATAATTGATTACATTTTATTTATTTAGTGGTCATAGTTACCTAATAATTGGTCATAGTCATCAATAATTGATCACAATTTATTTATTGATTGATCAAAACTTACTTATTTTTCTTGATCACATTCGCACTTATCATAAGTCGCACAAACTCACAATTAGTCAATATTTTGATCACATTTACCTATAATTGATCAAAATTATCATATAATTGGTACGTATTATTTATTTATTGGTCATAATTTACACGTTTCCTCAATCACAATTAGTTAACACTTTTGTTACAATTACCTAATATTTGGTCACATTCCGTATTCTTAGTTTTCTTGGACACATCCCCCATTTCTTAGAAGTCACAATTAGTAAATATTTTGCTCACATTTACCTAATAATTGGTCACATCCCGTACTTGATCACACAAAGTCACGATTTGAACATACAAGGTCACAGTTCGATCACAAAAAGTCTCAATTCTGTCATACAAGGTTATAGTTCAATCACACGATGTCATAGTTCGGTCACATGTGTTACCAAACTATGACCTTGTGTGATCGAATCGTGCCTTCATGTGACCAACTGTGACTTTATGTGATCGAATTGTGACTTTGTGTGACTGAATTTTGCAACTAAACCAATTGTGATCTAACTGTGACCTCGTGTGACCAAACTATGACCTCGTGTGACCAAACTATGACCTTGTGTGATCAAATTATGATCTTATGTGATCAACTGTGACTTTAGGAATGTGTGGGTAGGTGGGTGAGGTTTTTCAACTAAATTTGTAATGTGACATTGTGTGACATGTTGTGACTTTGCATGTGGGGGGTGGGGTAGGGTAGGGTAGGGTACGGTGGGGTGATCGAATTATTAGGTAAGTGTAACCAAAATGTCGATTAAATGTGACTTTGTGTGACTTATGACAAGTAGAGAATGTGATCAATTATTAGGTAATTATGACAAAAATGTTAACTAATCATGAAAAAGAATGAGTAAGTTGTGACCAATAAATAAATAATATGTGACCATATATAACTTTTTGTAACCATTGTACGAGGAAAAGTATAAGAAAAAAATCATTTTTGGGTGGAGTCAGTTTGTTGGGTGGGTGGCGGGGTAGGGACGGGGTGTGGAAAATTAGAAAAAGAAAAATCATTTTTGGGTAGGGGTGGGCTTGGTGGGTGACGGGTATAGGGTCGAGACGGGGTGTGGAAAAGAAAAAAATTATTTTTGGGTGGGGTGGGTAGTGGCGGGGTTGTTGGGTGACGGGCGTAGGGTCGGGATGGAGTGTGAAAAGGTAGGGAAAAGAATCATTTTTGGATGGGTTCAGTTGGTTGGGTGGGTGGCGGGGTAGGGTCAGGGGCGGGGTAGGGGGTGTGAAAAATTGAAGAAAATTTTTTTTGGGGGTGGGTGGGTAGGAATGGGATAGGTGGGTATGGTGGGGTGGGTGCAAGGGTGAGGTCTTGGTGGGGTGTGAAAAAGTGGAAGAAAAAAATCATTTTTGGGTGGGGGTGGGGTCGATTGGTTGGATGGGTAGCTGGTAGGGGCGGGATGGGTGTAGAAAATTAGAAGAAAAAAATCATTTTTGGGTGGGGTGGGTGGCGGGTTAGGGTGGAAAAACATAGAAAGATAAAAAAATACATTTTGTGGGGTGGGGTGGGCAGGGTGGTGTTGGGGTGGGGTTGGTGGGGGATTGAAAAAATAGAAGGAAAAAAATCATTTTTGGGGTGGGGTGGAACCGGTAGGGTGGTGTAGGGCTGGGTGGTGGTAGGTGGAAAAGTAGAAGGAAAAAAATCGTTTTTGCCGTGAGGTGGGGTAGGGTGGGTGGCGAGGCGGGCAGGGTGTGTCGTGGTCTGTGGTTGGGATAAGATCAATTTGTCACTTTGCGATGAAGTGGGGTAGGGTCGAGTTGAGTGGGGTTGGGTTGGGGGGATGGGGAAGTGTAGGAAAATATCGGGAGAATATAAAAATAAACTTATTTTTGGGGTGGAATATGATATGGGTGGTGAGGTTGGGTTGGTGGGTGGGGTCGGGGGATGTGGTTAGGGTGAGATCAATTTGTCACTTTGCGATGAGGTGTGGTAGGATAGGGTAAAGTGACGTTAGGTCGGGGTGGGGTGGGTTGGGTTGGGGAAGTGTAGGAAAATATCGAGAGAAAATAAAAATAAACTTATTTTTGGGGTGTGGTAGGATATGGGTGGTGAGGCGGGGTGGGTGGTGGGGTCGGAGGATGTGGTTAGGCTGAGATCAATTTGTCACTTTAAGATGAGGTGGGGTGGGTGGGATGGAGAATGATAGGAAAATATCGAAAAAGGAAAAAAATAAAAATTATTTTTGATGTAGGGTGGGGTGGGGTGGTGGTCTGTGGCTGGGATAAGATCAATTTGTCACTTTGCGATGATGTAGGGTAGGGTCGAGTGGAGTGGGGTTGGGTTGGGGTGGGTGGGGTGGGATGGGAAAGTGTAGGAAAACATTGGGAAAAAATAAAAATAAACTTATTTTTGGGGTGAGATAGGATATATGTGGTGAGATGGTGTGGGTGGGCAGGGTGGGTGGGTGGGTGGGGATGTGGTGACGGTGAGATCAATTTGTCACTTTGCGGTGGGGTGGGGTGGGGTCGAGTAGGGTTGGGGTGGAGTGGAGTGGGATGGGGACGTGTAAGAAAACATCGAGAGAAAATAAAAATAAACTTATTTTTGTGGTGGGCAGTGTGGGTGGGTGGGTGGGTGGGGTCGGGGGATGTGGTTAGGGTGATATCAATTTGTCACTTTGCAATAAGGTCGAGTAGGGTCGAGTGGGGTTGGGATGGGGGTGAGATGGGGAATGATAGGAAAACATTGAAAAGAAAAAAATAAAAATTATTTTTGGGGTGGGGTGGGGTGGGGTGGTGGTGGGCAGGGCATGGGCGGGGTGGGGTGGGGTGGGGGGTAGGGGTGGGGGTGGGGGTGGAGTGGGGGTAGGTTGTGACGTCAAAATTTGAAATTTTGATTTAATATTATATTAGTTTTAATATAATATATAGTAGATAATTATATTTATCTTAAATATATCATTATATTTATTTTTAATTATTAAACACCTAATTAAATGAATTAATACCTGAATTTTAAAAAAGAGATTTCATTCACATGATTTTTAAATTGCATCTTTGAAACACAAAGTTTTATGTAATTTTCCATTTATTTTTAGTTGGGCCTGCAGGTGACTTGGGCCTCAAATATATATTACTCCCTAGGCATTCGATTTCAATGGAATCAAAAAGAAGAGAACACAGGCAAATTAGAAATAGTGATCGCAACTCCATTCAAGTGATTTTCTTAGGGCTTGAAGAGGGTTCGAGACTTCTCTTGGTGAGATAAAAAATCAGTCCTCTCTTTCTCACGGTTTTAGTAGCAAAACATGGGCAGAACATCGACAACAAGAATGAAGAGTCACCACCAACTTAGAAACCTCTAGAATTTGTCGGGACTTTCTTCATATATACATCTATGGGTTATAGAGAATTCTGGAAGCATCTAGAATTATTTTATGTCATTACCATAAGAGGTGAAGATCCTAGAACCCTCTATATTATTTGCTTTAATCTGTATATAATTTTCTAGAATGTTCCAGAACTTCTCCTCCAACTCCATTGAAGAACTCTCTTGATAAATGTAGATAACAAATCTACATCCATCTCTACCTATATATATGTGTGTGTGTCTTTGTTGTAAGTGTGTGAGAGAAGTGAGAGAGGTTATGAGAGAGTAAGATAGTAAGTGGTTTAGTCATTTTGGTAGAAGTGCTATCATAAGTGTGTGCTCATAATTGTAAAAATATTTTTGATCAATAAAATATTTTCTTTTGAGTATTAAACTCAACAATTTGGTATCAGAGCTGGTCGATTGAGGGCCAAGGGAATTAGAGAAATTTGATTTTGGGTCAAGAGATTCAGAGCAAGGCGATTGGGAAAGGAATATTTTTGGGCTTATGGAGTTCGTGCACAAAGTGAGTTGTGAAGCTTTGATAAAAGCTTTCTTCATAAAGAGGAGGTTATTCAAGTCACGATGAGAGACCTACAAGTGGTAGGCGGGGTGAAGAAGCTCAACAATCAAAATTATACCACATGGCAAACTTGCATGGAGTCGTATATCCAAGGGAAATACTTATGGGAAGTAGTTGGCAGAAGTGATGTGACACTGCCAGAGGAAGCCGGAGCTCTAAAGAAATGGAGAATTAAAGCTGGAAAAACTATGTTTGTAATAAAGACAACAATTGAGGAGGAATTATTGGAGCACATTAGAGATAAGACCACGCCGAAAGAAGCATGGGACACATTGGTGCACTATTTTCGAAGAAAAATGATTTTAAGGTTGCAACTTTTGGAAAACGAGCTTCTCTCTATCGCACAAGGAGACATGACAGTAAATCAGTACTTTAATAAGGTAAAATCTCTTCGTTATAATAATACGATGCAGTGTGCTCGCATCAGAGGGTGAATAATGTGGTTGCGTGTAGTGCGGTGGTACCATTGGTTCATTCACCACATATCCCCTTGCCATGTAGGCATTCATGGCAGCAATTTGCTCAATCTGTTGCTTCTGCATCTCCAACATTTGAGTAGCCATGTGCTTCATATCTCGCAACATGTGCTGGTTTCGATGCTGGCGAGGAGGGCTAGGTTGGGGGACCTTCTCATTGGAATTCTCAATTTCTCATACGGGCCTGCTTGAACTGTATCCCACCACCATACTATTCTTCTCTACTACTTCGAGGGTTAGCATCATTATTGCTCTCACTCATGACTGTAGTGATTTTGTGCTGTACTTATATTCTAAAGTCTTAAGCTTTTCAAGGTTAATAAACTTATATTTCAAAATCTTAAGTCTTTTTCAAGGTTAATAAACTTATATTTCAAAATCTTAAGCCTTTTTCAAGGTTAATAAACTTATATTTCAAAGTCTTAAGCATTTTTCAAGGTTATGTGCAACTTTTACCACGTGATTTCGTGGTTAGAAGTGTGATTTCTCACAGAAGGCTCCAAAATGTTGACCACAAAATCTTGTAGGACCTTAGATCAATACGTCTCAACTCCACCCTCTTGAACACGTGGAGTTCCTGTGGATTAGGAAAAACAATCAGTATGCAACGGGTGCCGAGGTGGCTCCCATATGCACTCCGATGCCTAAGTCAGTGCTCATGTCAAACAAATATAATTTGGGTGAGGAAAATATAAGTGTGTAGAAGAGAGAAAATAGAGTGAGATTTTACATTTGAAGTTCAAGTATTATGTTTCTAACCCTCTTCTTGGAGGCAAATGTGTCTTATTTATAGTTGAGATCATATCCTAGGATTGTGAGACGTGTTAGACTTTACGCGTGGCTTCATCCTAGCCACTGGTTAGGTTAACCATTTAATTGGCTATAATCATTACACTATATCATAGGGTTATAGTTGCCATCACATCTACAATAAAGGCACTGTCCAATCAATTTCCAACTTACATTCAAGTCAAATCCCTCTGACACAATTACTCAACCGCGCTGCTTGCCCTAGGCATATACCTCAGAGGGCACCACCTAATGGCGAGTAGTTCAGCCAAGAGTGATTCGGCCTATAGACTGCTTCGGCTATACTGTAACTTGCAAGTTGGCGAGTCCATCTGGTAACTATTGGGTCCCACGTGGGCTCCTAAGTGTGACGTGTCAAGTTTAATTTTGGGTGTGGCCGTAACAACCCCTTTTACCATCAAAGTTGCTAGTCGCGACATATTACGCTCCACTACGTTCACTTGCGTCTTTGATTTTGCAATCCAGTATTGGTGTCGATCCAATCCAACCTTCAATCCGTAGTGATAGTTCTAATGCCTCGAACTTGACATCATCTTTTGATGCTTCTCAATCTCCATCTGCATCCCTTCTGCACACAAGATAAGAATTGTTTATAATGATAACATGCTTCTAACTATGTATTCCTTCTGGTAAGAGAAAGACAACGATAAGTTTTCTGTGAAAATAATAAATGGATGTATTTTCTTGCATCTGCTTATGTGACTTGAGGACGACGTTGTGCTAGTTTCAGGGAGATTTTGGAGAGCTTCACAATTATTTACAACTCGATCTTTAATCTCAATTGCCTTTATGTCTGTCTAATTCTAATTATGATGCATTTGATTTTTCCTGATGGAGCACTTGAGTCATCTTAAATGGATGATGACAACGTAGGTGCAGTGATAGCCAATTAACATATGCAAAATTCTTTATAAGCTGCATTAGCCAAGAACATGTGCACTTTGATCATTGAATTGAATCAAAGTAAAAAGAACCAAAAGTTGAGTTAGAATTTTAAGTTTAGATGTTCCATATCTTGATTAAAGTACATGAAATTCACCGTCACGAATAATTATCACATTTTAGCGAATTCATAATGTAGATAAGTATGAAATTATGTATTTCCTATTTAAATTGAAAATAAAAATTATGTCTACAATTAATATTATCTTTAAGATTTAATGATATAGATGAATAAATATTAATTTATTTAGGAATCACAAAATTCGAGAAACAAGATCGTTTAAATATTCACTTATATGTTATATCAAGAACAAAATATTCAAATTTATAATTACCTAAATTTGTTGATCAATTCTTGAACTGGATCTGAATAAATTTTTTTTAGCTTTTTGGATTGTCTGCTTCATATTTTTAATTCCAAGAACCTTACGCTCCAAAGTTGCAAGTTTTCTATGGTATTCTCCAAAATCAAGATTATACTAGTGGGTGGGCACCTTCTTTTAATTAAATCAAGAAATTAATTATTGGATAAGAAAACTATATTTTCTTTCCTAAAATGAACACCATGAAATAGTTATTTTATTATGATATTCTCTATAGTGTGGAATCTCTAGACACCATGTAATCTCTATTTATAAGGTGAAAAAGTATCAATCCAATTACAATAAGGATTTGAAGTTCAAAGGAGAGTTTTAGTTAAAAATCAAACTAGCTATTCAATTAAAGTCCAAATCTAATTAATTTAAAGTTAATTATTTGTGCGGTCCTTGAACACTATTTACTATCACAGTTAAGTTTACAACTTTCATGACAATTACAATTAAGTACAAAACTTTATTGTAATTACAATTAAGTCCAAAACTTTTATATCAATTGCAATTAAGTTCCATTACTTTATTGAGCTACCACAAGGACCTAATACGGCATATATTATCCAAACTTCAATAATTAATTGGGCTTGACAAATAATTACGCTCCACAATTTAAGAAAACTAACCAAAAGTTTAATAGAATTACAGCAGACTTCCCAATCATTTCCACATCACAAAAAATTCAATCAAATTTGAGCCACTAAGAACTGTTCGGCGGCTATGCTGCTAATTTTTTTTTTTTTTTTTTGGTTTTTTCTAGGTAGATGTGTGGTTGAAAATTGAAGAGAAAAAATGTGTGGTTAAAAAGTAATTTAAAAAATTGTGTTGTTTATAAATTAATTTATAAATTATAATCATTGCGTAAAAGAAGATATAAGAATAATTAAGTCAAATCAATCATTTTCATCACCTGGACACCTCTTAATAATTCAATAAGGATACGTCATGTCTGTAATGTCCTATAAATTGTGTTGTCTTTGTCAAGTGCGCCACTCAAGGTCATTTCCCATGCATGCAATACGTAGGGACCCTACTTTTTTTACAAAGTGCATTTCAATTTAATTATATAAAGGTCCGTATCTTTCACTCATTGTTATAATTTTGTTTCCAACCTTTTTTTCATCGCATTTTTATACTCAGCAATTGACTACGCAGTATCTCTCAATAAATAAAAAAGTTAAAGGACATAAATGTGATAGAGGAGAAATGTTAAAGAAATTTATTTTGTAGTAAAATGCAGTATCAATAATAAACACTCATCTACAAAAAGCTTTTTACACAGTTACAAAAGGGTAATATGCACAAATGGTCCCCAACCTTTAAGTTTCTTGCGAAAATGGTCCCCAACGTTTAGATTTTTGCATTTATACCCCCAGAATTACCAAACGTTGCGAAAATGGTCCCTACCGTTAGATTCCATTAGTTTTTTCCGTTAAAAAGTGTAAATAGCACAAATGGTCCCCAACCTTTGAATTTTTTACAATAATAGTCCCTAACATATTAAGGTCACATTTGACATTTTTAGTTTGTAACCTCCAAACGTTTGGCGTATTTATTCTCTAACATATTAAGCCCCTATATGTTTGACATATTTAGCCCCAAACATATTAAGCCCCCTATTTGAAAATAATTATTTCAAATAATATGATTTGTAATTGTAATTTTTTGAAGAATTTGTTGTTAAAAAAATTGAATTTATTTGTAAATTATTTTATTGATAGAATGTGTGGTTAAAAACGAGTTTTAAAAAATAAAATTTATTTTGAATTTCTAAAATGCACAAAAAAATATTTAACAAAAATTCACCGCTTCAACCTATTGGAAAAAAAATAATGAATTCATGGAACATAAACAAACAAATACATTGGACATTATTTTAGAAATTGAATAAAAAATATATTTGTATCAATTCTATTTTCGATTTTGAGAACTGATCAATATCGATTTTCGAAATTTCATTTTTTTTTCAAAACACTTTTTCTTCCACACGTTCTATTAATATTTTTTTAATTTATGCATAAATTAAAAAAATTACGTTTTAAATAATGTGGTTTGTAACTGTAATTTTTTTTAAAGAACTTGTGGTTAAAAAGTAAAAGAAAAAAAATTGAATTTATTTGTAAATTATTTTATTGATAGAATGTGTATTGAAAACAAATTTTAAAAATAAAGTCTATTCTAGATTTTTAAAGTGCACAGTAAAATATTTAACAAAAATTCACTGCTTTAACATTTCAACTTATTGATAAAAAAATAATAAATTTATGGAATATAAACAAACAAATACATTGGACATTATTTTAGGAATTGAATAACAAATATGTTTTTATCAATTCTACTTTCGATTTTGAGAATCGATCGATTTGAAAAGTAAGTTTGGAAAATTTTGGTTAAAACATATTTTTTTTTAATTTATGCATAAATTAAAAAAATATATTAATAGAACGTGTGGAAGAAAATGAGTTTTGAAAAAAATGAAATTTCAAAAATCGATATTGATCAGTTCTCAAAATCGAAAATAGAATTGATAAAAACAGATTTTTTATTCAATTTCTAAAATAATGTCCAATATATTTGTTTGTTTATGTTCCATGGATTCATTTTTTGTTTCAAATATGTTGAAGCGGTGAATTTTTGTTAAATATTTTATTGTGCATTTTAGAAACTCAGAATAAATTTTATTTTTTAAAACTCGTTTTTAACCACACATTCTATTAATAAAATAATTTACAAATAAATTCAATTTTTTAACAACAAATTCTTCAAAAAATTACAATTACAAATCATATTAATTGAAATAATTATTTCAAATAGGGGTTTAATATGTTAGGGACTAAATATGCCAAACGTATAGGGGCTTAATATGTTAGGGACTAAATACGTCAAACGTTTGGAGGTTACAAAATAAAAATATCAAACGTGACCTTAATATGTTAGGGACTATTATCGTAAAAAACTCAAAGATTAGGGACCATTTGTGCTATTTACACGTTTTTAACGGAAAAAACTAACGGAATCTAACAGTAGGGACCATTTTTGCAACGTTTGGTGATTCTGAGGGTATAAATGCAAAAATCTAAACGTTGGGGACCATTTTCACAAAAAACTTAAAGGTTGAGGACCATTGTGCTTATTACTCGTTACAAAATGCATGTAACCTACAAGACGCAAATGAGTCGACAAAGTAAATCAAAGTGTCAATCTATGTAATATCACATACAGCATGGCTAATTGATAAGGTACATGGCTTTAAGTGTTTGTTAATGGCGCTGGGTGAGCAGGGGTACATTCGTACTTAATAGATGATGTTTGAGATAACATGGCATAAAGCTTGGATTGCACAAGATATTGTCATCATCATCATCTCTAGAGACCACACCGGAGAGGTGGAACCCCGTATTACTCGCGAAGTGATAATATTTAATGTCTATAATAATTAGGTTAGATAAATTATTAGGCTCCACATCTAAAAAATACTGACCACAGGTTGAATAGAATTACATCAGACTTCGCAATCACGTCCACGTTACAAAGAAAAATCACTCAAATTTGAGCCCACTCACGCATGAGTATGACATTTATAATAGCAACAAAATTGTTGAAAGGAACAAGTCTTCGTCAACTTAGCTTCTACGGAGGGACCCTACTTTTTTTACAAGCTGTGCATTTCAATTTATATAAAATGTCTGTAACTTTCACTCAATGTTATAATTTTGTTTCTAACCTTTTTTTCATCGCATTTTTATACTATATGTTATATTAATCACAACATTTTAAACTTGACTACGGTTTATATCCAAATATTCCGTGAAGAAATAGTAAATAGACGGTTCAAGAAAAAAACAATAACACAAGGTTAATAATCGATTTTTGGCACCACGAAGGCAAACGATTTTTCCTTACAAATTGGCAGCCACGTTTTTTCACTTGCACACAAATTATCACACACTAAAAATGGATAGGGTAGAAACATATAAGTAGAGTTAGTTATGCTTTTAATTGGACCAATAACAAGTCTAAATGGAAAATGGGCCAAAATTCAAAATCATCCAAGAGATAATATAAATAAATCGGGTGTAGCCTTTGTAAATGGTTGCTGGTGATTAATTCACTATTGACCGAGGGCAGTGAAATTATTATCCGACGTTTTCATCATAGCTTGGGATTTATTGTGTATCAAAACCCAACATTGCTATTAAACAGTTACAGAATGCACGTAACCTACAAGATGCAAATGAATCTGACAAAGTAAATCAATGAGTCAATCTATGCAATATCACATACAGCCTGGCTAATTGACAAATGACATGTTTGATAGAGTTAATTAATTATACAATAATATTACTATTTCCACAGGTTCATCCAAAAGAGTGGGGAAAAAGACAATTTATCCACGTTTGAAGTGAGAATCATGCAGTGGACTGAGTAAACTGAAGTTGCTCTCTGTTGAATGTTCCTTCAACGATTAAAACACAAACTGTTCCTTTTTCCTCTCCATTTTCTTAACCATGGCTCTCTGCAACTTTTGGAGTAGTGTGTCTGTTTTTTTATATCTTACAACAAACCCTTTTGCATCTCCGTTGTCCTTCAACCTCTCCCCTATCCAACAGACTGACACGAATACAAACATAATTCTCAAAAACGACTCTTATATCTCTGATCGAGGCCTTCAGGTCACGTCGGAAGGGAGCAGTAAGGGAACAGGGAATAGCAGTATAGGCCGTGCCACTTATAAAGATCCCTTGCAGCTCTGGGATAAAGCTTCAGGTAACCTGACAGATTTCTATACTCATTTCTCCTTTGTTATTGATGCCAGTGAAAGTAGGTGCTTCAATGAACATCGTCTGCTGCATGGAGCGGATGGACTCGCCTTTTTCTTGGCTCCTTTCGGTTCAACAGCACCTGTGGATTCGGAAGGTGGTGGCCTTGGTCTTGCTCCCCCAAATGCCACGGCAAATATATCTGAAAATCCTTTTGTGGCAGTGGAGTTTGATACTTATGCATTTGGTGGATGGGATTCTATCCAAGGTATGCATGTAGGTATTGATATTAATTCACTGTATTCCAATAGATCTGTCCCATGGCGGAACAATCCCGTTGAGGGGAAAAAAATTGAAGCTTGGATTAGTTATAATTCAACTTCGAAAAATCTTAGTGTAATCTTCACAGGCTACGCGGGAAATCAGACCGAAAATGGTAGCCTCTACTCTATGGTAGATTTGAGTAAGTACTTACCCGAGTTGGTGAGCGTTGGCTTCTCAGCAGCTACAGGGTTTGCTTTGAGAAACATAACGTTATGTCCTGGGAATTCAGTTCAACTTTAGAATTGGTAACCAATAATCGGAACCATACCGATTCCTCATCCATGGTGCGAAACATCAGTTCATCTCCTAGTTACCCAGTGAACCATGGGGGAAAAAAAATCAGGGTAGGATTAGTAATTGGTTTGATTGTTGGTCTGTCTGTTTTGGTCCTTGTTTTGGTTTTGATTGGTTACATTTTATGGAGGAACAAAAATAAGAAGGGAAAAAGTGATGAAATTTCCTTAGATATAACAATGGACACGGAATTTGAAAGGGACTGTGGACCTAAGAAGTTTTCATATGGAGAATTGGTACTAGCAACGGACAATTTTGCTGATGAAAAAATGCTTGGAAAAGGAGGATTTGGTGGCGTTTATCTTGGGTTTTTGAGAGACTCAAATTCATACATTGCTGTGAAGAGAGTGTCAAAGGATTCGAAACAAGGGTCTAGGGAGTACGCATCAGAAGTGAAGATTATCAGCAGATTAAGGCACAGAAATCTTGTACAACTTCTTGGTTGGTGTCATGAACAAAGAGAGCTACTACTTGTTTACGAATTCATGCCAAATGGAAGCTTAGATTTCCATCTCTTCGACGAGAAATCGTCATTAAAATGGGAAACGAGGTATAAAATTGCCCGAGGCCTGGCTTCGGCTTTGTTATATCTACACGAAGAGTGGGAGCAATGTGTGGTACACCGTGACATAAAATCGAGTAACGTTATGTTGGACTCTGGCTTTAATGCTAAACTTGGGGATTTTGGTTTGGCTAGGCTCGTCGATCACGAAAAGGGGTCCCAAACTACTGTCTTAGCAGGCACCATGGGATACATGGCACCAGAATGTGTAACCACTGGCAAGGCTAGCAAGGAATCAGATGTCTACAGCTTTGGCATAGTTTCATTGGAAATTGCATGTGGAAGAAAACCCATTGATGTCAAGGCACACGGAAAACGCGTAAGGATGGTGGAGTGGGTTTGGGACCTCTACGGGACGGGGAACCTTCTTGAAGCAGCTGATCCAAAACTATGCGGAGACTATAATGAGCAGGAAATCAAATGTCTGATGATTGTTGGGCTTTGGTGTGCTCACCCTGATAACAATTTCAGGCCGTCAATGAAGGAAGCTATTCATGTCTTAAATTTTGAAGCTCAATTACCCGTACTACCATCAGAGTTGCCAGTCGCAACATATTATGCTCCACCACTTTCAGTTCCATCTTCGGATTCAAAATCTAGCCTTCAATCCGTATTTACAGATCCAATTCCTCGAACTTGAGACGTTTCTCAATCTGCATCCCTTTTGCACACAAGATAAGAATTGTTTATCGAATCAATTTCTGTGCATGAATTTAGAGAAAAGGTAAATCTAGAATAAACACATTGAAAGTCTACATATATTAACTACTTTATGCTGAAATTAGACTTGAATTTTTTATTTTGCCATTGTTTTCTGTATAAAATCGAGTAATATTATGTTGGACTCGGGCTTTAATGCTAAACTTGGGGATTTTGGTTTGGCTAGGCTCGTTGATCATGAAAATTAGGAACCATGGGATACATGGCGCCAAAATGTGTAAACACTGGTAAGGCTAGCAAGGAATCAGATGTATACAGCTTTGGCATAGTTGCATTGGAAATTGCACGTGGAAGAAAACCCATTAATGTCGAGGCACAGGGAAAATGAGTAAGGATGGTGGAGTGGGTTTGGGACCTCTATGGGACGGGAACCTGTAACGATTCGAAAATTTTGACGTCATTATTGTCCATTATGACGTAATAAAAATATTTTATAATTTATGTAATTTTTTTGAAATGTAAAGAAAGAGAAAGAAATGAAAACGGATTTTTTATTAAAAGAAAAAATTACGTCAAAAATGTATTTTAGTGTTTTTTTGTTTGAAGCTTTTTCTAGTACTCCCAACCTCATTTGATTATATGTCATCTATATACGGGCAAGTTCTCGAAGTGAACTTCGAGAATATGAAAACGGTTTTTCATTCTGACCAACGAATAGCCCTCGGTGAATTTTTAAAGTTAGGACGGTAAAAACGGTAAATCCGAAAGCAGTTTGAGTGGCCTACTTTGGAAGGACATAACTTTCTCCTTGGTTATCTATTTCTTGCTCCGTATATTGCACGTTGAAGTACTCCGTAGGTACTTTGAAATGGTACCAAGGAACCAATATTCTGAAGTCGTCTAGTACCTCAAATCCGAGCTCAAAATAGCCTCCATGAAACTGGATTTTTGGAGATTAGAAGCATGAGTTGGAATTCTAGTTTTCTCCACCACTTTGTAGCTTTCATTACTCAGCATGCCTATATGTAACAGCTCATGCATGCTTCTTCCACCTCTTGGTTGACAGGCAGCATGTATTAATACATATGACATCATCAATACCTCTACGAAATAAAGAACTTCTTTACGACCATTCTGGATTGAGGTGAGTGAAATATGTTTAATTGTTTATTTGATTACATGTTCTAGTTATAATTCCATATTTAATTGTTAGATCATCATTATCGATATCTTGACATTGATTAACTAGATTATCTTTGTTATCTTGACATTAACATTATGTATCGATACATTACTTGTAAAAGATTAATATTATGTATCGATACATAACTTGCAAAATATTAACATCATGTTTTAGACCAAATATAGCACAATTAGAAAGATAAGTAATAATAAACTTATAAGTGTTACACAGGAAGATAATAAATGTTATTAGATCATTGATGTATTTATAAATGATCTTGAATCTGAAGTGTGATTTTTACGCTGCCTGTATTGATACATGAAGAACATTATTCAACTCTTATTTTCTCAATTCAATAAAGATGACAATATGATCTAGAAAGTTATTTTGCATAAGTATTGTGTTAAATGATTATCCGAACACATAAGAGCATAATGGAATGTAAACCGACATTTCTAGACTTGTCGTTTACTTGAAAAAGGGTACTAAGATCAACCAGATATTATCTGTTTTTATAACATTTGTTCCCGCTAATTGTTATATGAACATTATAAACGACCCTTGTACTTGTACTTGTTTTATATGATGTAGCACTCATACTTGATTATGTGATCTTAAATGCTACTTCATAATATGTGTCCATTATGCATTGCATAGAAAGGAGCTTCTTGCATTATAGTCATACTTATCCCGCGTGTTAATAAGCCTATGGCGTTTGTCTTAATATACGTGCCACGTAGTCCAGTAATTGGATTACGATGTGGTTACGTTTGTTAATAAATTTCAGGGATCTCGACTCACTGTTTGAAACCCATGGTATAGAACACGCTCGTAAAACAACTTGTGGAATAAACTCTACGCTTGAACTCGGGGTTAAATCCCCTGCTTGTGTGCGCTCAGGATAGTAGTTGATTGTAATATGGGCCCCATTAAAAGTCATGTTGTAACACGCAGGTCAGAAAAGCTTAAAAGATTTCTAGTGGAATGTGCCAGTGAGGACAAAACATACTGAAAAGACCCATGTTGGTATAGTGAGGATAGTACGTAATCATCTAATGGCAGGGACAGCCCGCTAAGTGGGACCCGGGTCGTTACAAATGATATCAGAGACGGCCGTCATCCAAAAATCAGGAACTAAGTGCTATGCGGGACAAAGTGCTACGCCATAGCGGGAGCCACCTCTTAAACCCGTAGGAGCCACCTCTAAAATCCTAACGCCTAGTAATAGATCCTCAGATGGTTTAAGAGCGACGAAGACGTCGCGAGTAAACGAGGGGTGATTGTAACACCCAGGTCAGGAAAGCTTAAAAAATTTGATAGGTACTACTCATACCAACAAGGTGCACATTTTTTTTCCAGAAGTCCATCGTTAGAAACTCTGCAGTTAAGCGTGCTTGGCTTGGAGCAATTCTATGATGGGTGACCCCCTTGGACGTTTTCTTAGGGAGTGTGTGAGTGAGGACAAAGCATGCTGAAAAGACACATGTTGGTACAGTGAGGGAAGTACGTCGTCATCTAACGGTTGAGACATCCCGTTAAGTAGGACCTTGGTCGTTACACATGTTCTCTTGAAAAGACATCCATTTGCACATTTCATGATTTTATGAACTTGACTCGATTTGATTAATATGCAAAAGCATATGAACTTGAATATATGTCTTGCCACGGCTTGTCTTGATTATATGATTTGAGAATAGGAATTTACTGGTTCAAATATGTAAGACATGGTCTTAAATATATGAAGTATGACTTGACTAGAATACGTGTATTTGGCTGAATTTGAATATATGAAGTTGACTTGACTGGACTGGATATAACTTGAAATACCTATAATCGAAAATGACTTGGGATTAGACTTGGTCTGGATATATGGCTTGACGTGAATATAGAACTCGACTTAAACTTGACGTAATGTGAATATAATGTTGACTAATTTAATAAATAAAGCTGGCAAAAATCTTGAATATGTGAGATTGGCTTGTCTACGTGCAATAACATGTGTACCAAACTTCACTCACTGGGCAAGTGTATGCTTATTCCACTACACATCTAATATTTCAGGTAATAATAGAAATGTAAAAGGAATTAACGCGAATCTTCAGACGGCTAGACATATAGTGTTACGCTAGGTGACGATCTGTGAGCTGTGGACTCACTGAATAAGGTCTTGTGTTTGAACTATCGAACTCGTTATTTTATTATTTTTACAGTTTATCTAAAATATATTAAAGTTAGGATATTAAATTAAATGTTTTATCGTTACTTTTTAAATAAATGAATTTTATTTTAAAATAAAGTTATTTTGGAATCCCAGTCAAGTGACATTGTTTACGTCGCTGACTTACAAAAAGAAGTATGAAAAGAATTTTCACAAATTACCATGCGCCACGTGTTGGTATCGGCGTTTGAAAATAAAAGAAAACTTTGGTCGTGCACCACAGAACCTTCTTAAAGCAGCTGATCCAAAACTATGCACAGACTATAACGAGCAGGAAATTGAATTCCTGATGATTGTTGGGCTTTGGTATGCTCACCCTGATATCAATTTTCGGCCATCAATAAAGGAAGCTATCATCAATAAAGGAAGCTATTCACGACTTGAATTTTGAAGCTCTATTACCCGTACTACCATCAAAGTTCCCGGTCGCGACATATTATGCTCCACCTCATTCACTTGAATCTTTGGTTTTACAATCCAGTGGTGGTGTCGATTCAGTCCAGCCTTCAATGCACAGATAGAGTTCTAATGCCTCAAACTTCACATCATCTTATGATGCTTCTCAATCTGCATCCCTTCTGCACACAAGATAAAAATTGTTTATAGGATCAATTTCCGTGCATGAACTCAGTGAAAGGTAAATCTATACTATCTATATCTATACCACTATATATAAAAGAAGAAAAGTCTGGTAGTGTAAATGCAAAATGAATGTATGTCAAATATGAAAATGGATGTATGTCAAATGTGAATGCAAATTTTGAATAAATGTGAATGCATTTTTTGCCTTAATTATATATATAAGTACTAATATTATGGTAAATACTAAATAATGATTGATATTTTTTTAATCAATTTTAGTTTTATTATTAACACTAATACTGAATGAGTTCAATTAATATTTTTAGTTATCACTATTAAAATTATTATTTAATTTTTTTATTTGTTGTTCTTAATATTATAAATTCTATGTGTAGCTATCAATATAATAATTGTGTTTTAATTATTAATTGTCAAATCATTTGTTATCTTTAATATTAAAAATCATATATTTTGAAATATATATGCATTTGAAAAAATGAGTTGTTTATAAATAATTTATAAAAAAGTTATTGAACGAGGGCTAATATTTTTTTTAATCATTCTCAATAGAAATGATTAATTAATTTTAATAAATTTTTAAAGGTTATAGGGTATAAGATTTTCTATATAATTTCTTAATCTCCATCTTTTCTCGTTTTTCGTGTCATGATAATTGTGAGATTTTCAAATTATTATTTTGAACTCATTTTAGTAAATAAAGTTTTATAGGTTAAATTCAAATATTTTGTTTACTTATTTTCTAATTATTGTGATTGATATTTTTGAATGAAATTGAAAAGTATGTTAAATATGAGAGTCAAATGTAGAAGTTATGAGAAATTTATAAATATATTTCACATGCATCAATATTTGTATACATAATATTACATTAAACATGATATACCATTAAAAAAACTACTAAATTTGCATTTTTAAATACATTAATACATTTCACATGCATCAATATTTGTACACATAATATTATATCAAACATGATATATATACTATTAAAAAAAACTACTAAACTTGCATTTTTAATGAAGTTAATAATAATTCATAAAATTATTGAATTCAAAGAAGTTTTTAATAATTTAAATTAGTTATGTTAGTTTTTAAATTCTAATAATTATTGTAATAGAAAATTATTTTTTTTTATACATTTATGCATATGTTGATTATGTATAAGCTTTAAAATTTTAAGAATACTTATTAAAATCGATATTCTGGATAACAATTTTCGTGCATCGCACAGGTGAAATACTAACTACATACAAAGGAAGAGCACCTCCCAAAAATAAGTTTTGGAACTTTTCCCGTCTAAATCGTCTTTCCTGAAATTGAAGTATTTCAATGAACTAGAATACTTTTGATAATAATACTATTATTTTGAAATTAAAAAAATTGCAAAGTGGGTATCAAATCGAAGATCTCAACGAGAACTTTAATATGAATTCACGAGTTAGAGTCAACTATAAACATGTCTTTCCTAAAAGCACATCAAAGTTTAAATGTAGAAGTTTTATTTTGTACTTCCAAATGTCACACTATTTCAAAATTATTTTATTTAAGTAATGATATTTATAATTTCTTAACTAAATTTATTTGGTCAAAAATAATTAATTTCAATTCGAGTTGAAACTCATATTACTCTTTTTGTTCATTTATTTATTTACTCATTTTGTTTATTTATTTATTTAATTAGTTTTTTATTATTTATTTATTCATTTTCTCCATTTATTTACGTTTAATACTATATATTAAAATAATAAAAATATGCAAAATACATATTATAGACTTTAACAATTAGTTTAACTAATTTTTATCAATACAAAAATAAAGACATGTATTGGAAAACCCATTATATTTCAAATTAGGATGTGGTTAAATACATTTATTTAAAACGTATAAAAATAGTTTTTTCGGTAACATAACACTTCGACTGCTAAGTGGAAAATAAAAAGTCACGTTGTATTGAAAATTATTGAATAAATTTTGATAGTTCGTATCTATAATTTTTTAAAATTCTGTTATTGATGTTGGTTTCACATTGTGGACAGGTTTAAAAGGAATTGAACTATTTGATTTTGATTTTTGGAGAATTTTTTTTTTTTTTTTTTTTGTTAAAAAGTGATTTTTAAGAATGTACAGTTAAAAAGTAGTATGAAAAATTGTAAAAATAATTTTTTAAAGAATGTGTGATTGAGAATGAATGTTCTGAAAAATTGATTCTTGAGAAATAAATTTCATATGGGTAAGTGATACAGTATTATGTAATAAGAGTGTTCATCAATCTATTTTTCTTTTCCTTTTCCTTTTAATAAAGTTCTAAGCGTATATCAAAAATATATCTATTTTTTTTTTACTTGTTACAAATTCTATTTAAATGTAATTTTTCTTTTCCCTTTGAAATCAATTCAAATTACAATATTTAAATAAATTCCTAGAACGATAAACATGCAAACCGTAAAAAAAATTTTAAAAAAATAAAGGTATGTGTAAGGTACCTTTTTTGTAATTAATTGTATTCCTTCATTTCTCATTTTTAATTAAATATTAATTTTGTATGTTAACATATAAATTCAATATATGTGAGTAACAAATGATCGTGCATCATAAGGGTGTAACACTCATGTAGAATAAAGACATTGAAAGTCTACATATTTGAACTATATGTTGAAAGACTTGAATTTTTTACACAACCATTGTTATCTGTTGAATCCTGATGCAGCAAGCTTAGATGCTTGGCCATCTGTAGGAATAGGATATCTTTATATAAGACGACAGATGTTTTCGTTTTACTTAATTGTTAATTTAAAAGATCACAAGAACTAGTTTCACATCCGTGTGATGCCCAAACATATTATATTGACAAAAAATAATGTATTGAGACATAAGAATTGGAAAAAATCAGAAAAGACAAACAAAATCCATTGTCCATCTAAATAATAATGAGCACTTAGTATTACAAAATTTGAAAAACCTGCTTATACACAATATTTTTCATCACATTTGTTGGATTCCCAGCATCATAGCATATCAATGTCTTCAACCAACACGATTTGTAACTATGATGCTTCGCTCACTTGGGAGACAATAACTAAAGTAGCAGCCTGAGAAAGGAGAGCTTGGCGAGAAATTTCTCTATCTTCCTTTATGATTGCTTCATCTTCATCTTCATCTTCTGAATACAATTTATCCTCCTCAAATCCATTTTCCTTTGGTTGTGCTTTATTAGATAACTTTAAATTTCTTTTGTAAAATACAAAGGTGTGTTATTTTCCTTAGAAAGAAAGTCAAGAGGCATCAAATATTGTCAACATGAAACTTACCTGAAGTTTAGCGATCAAGGGTAAAACACCAATTGCCCAAACTTTGCTCAAATCATACGAATCAATAAAAATATACACACATGGTAAATTACTCTAGGTGTAAAGTAGTGACATGAAACTTTTCGAACTTTAGTGGTCAAATGTTTTTCAATATATATTCATGAATTCGACTGAATGCATTAATATGAATAAAATTGGAGTTTGAGGTTAGTTTAATTGGTTATGGTGAAATCGTGAATCCCAACATTTTCAAAATCACTTTAGGAAACAAATGTATTTTCATAATTAATTATTTTGCATGATAGTTTAGAACTTAGTTTAAAAATCTCAAATAACTTTCGATTATTCAAATAGAGTTTAGAACTGAAAATTTTGATACTTAATAGCAGTTCTAGTGGGAACGATAATGTGGATTCTTATGTCTACTTTATTACTTTTATGATCCATACGCTTTTGGTGTGAAGCACCAAAAATTCAGAGAAAATTCAGTGAAATTTTTTTGCACATGCAGTGGTTTCAGCAAACAAGAACTATTATACTTTATTTAAGTATCGATACTAATAAGAATGACAACTAAATTGTGAAACTGAATTGTTACCATGATTTTACTTGTCTTAGTATAAGAGTTTGATTTAGAATCATATATTTCTAGCATTACCACATATAATAATGGATACTATCAAAATTTTTCAACTTAAGAAGTTAAAGGTAATGATATTTTATCGAGGCCAAAGGATTGTTATTTTTTTGCTTAAATGATAATTAACTTAACTAACTTCAAAACGGGTGTACCTAAACGGAAATAATTTCACATCATTCACTAACATGCATACAAGCTGTTAAGTATTTATCTGCATGTATCAATACTAGTATCGATACATAATAGATATAAGAAAAATCGTTAAATTTTGAAAGTTAGTTGGTTAGACAACATACAGTAACAAGTATTGATACATAAACCATAACTTTTATAGAAACATGCATATTTTACATAGATAGGTTATTTTAAAGCCGATATCGAGGTTTTTACATTGTTCCTAACTAAACCTCGTACTACATATTAGTAAAGTTAAAAACATCGGTATAAACCAGTTCAAACATGTTAATATCATAATATTCGACTTTCATTTTTGTATATTCATAGTGATACAAAAAGGGGTGATCGGGAGGATAGCTCCAAATCTCGATTTCCGTGATGTACATATAAGTCAGGCCATCCTCTGAGACTTTCCACCCTCGAGAAGTTGATTTAAAATATTCACGATCAAGCATCTGAAATAAAACATGAATAATGTGAATACAATTGTATTTAGCAAGTAACAAGATTTTTAGTTTAAAATACGAGTTTTCAAGAGGGCCCATATTACAAAACAAATGTTATTCCGTGCGCGCAATGATTCCAGCAGGACTTAACAATCCTGATCATATATTTCAAGCAGGATAGAAATTCCAGTGATTCAATCAAGTCAAGCACCATAAGGCATTATTCAAGCGGGATAACAAAATGAAATGTAATAATGCTAGTAAAAATTTCAAGAGAATAAGAGCAAGACAAATTATCAATGATTTTGCACGAAGTAGCATTTACGACTTTTGCAATGTTACTTGCCTTGTTTAGAACTTGAAAAATCAATAAAGCAAGGTTATCAAACTTCTGTTATACTGAATTAAATGAAAGTATCGATACATATTCAAGTCCTGGTTCTTCATGTATCGATACATGATAACTGAATTCTGCAGTTTTGAATTCTGATCTAAACAGAATTCCTTCATTGTTGATCCAGAATTCGTGCAGAACCTTTTCCAGTATTCTAAACATGATCACGATGATTTTTTGCACATGCAGTGGTTTCAGCAAACAAGAACTATTATACTTTATTTAAGTATCGATACTAATAAGAATGACAACTAAATTGTGAAACTGAATTGTTACCATGATTTTACTTGTCTTAGTATAAGAGTTTGATTTAGAATCATATATTTCTAGCATTACCACATATAATAATGGATACTATCAAAATTTTTCAACTTAAGAAGTTAAAGGTAATGATATTTTATCGAGGCCAAAGGATTGTTATTTTTTTGCTTAAATGATAATTAACTTAACTAACTTCAAAACGGGTGTACCTAAACGGAAATAATTTCACATCATTCACTAACATGCATACAAGCTGTTAAGTATTTATCTGCATGTATCAATACTAGTATCGATACATAATAGATATAAGAAAAATCGTTAAATTTTGAAAGTTAGTTGGTTAGACAACATACAGTAACAAGTATTGATACATAAACCATAACTTTTATAGAAACATGCATATTTTACATAGATAGGTTATTTTAAAGCCGATATCGAGGTTTTTACATTGTTCCTAACTAAACCTCGTACTACATATTAGTAAAGTTAAAAACATCGGTATAAACCAGTTCAAACATGTTAATATCATAATATTCGACTTTCATTTTTGTATATTCATAGTGATACAAAAAGGGGTGATCGGGAGGATAGCTCCAAATCTCGATTTCCGTGATGTACATATAAGTCAGGCCATCCTCTGAGACTTTCCACCCTCGAGAAGTTGATTTAAAATATTCACGATCAAGCATCTGAAATAAAACATGAATAATGTGAATACAATTGTATTTAGCAAGTAACAAGATTTTTAGTTTAAAATACGAGTTTTCAAGAGGGCCCATATTACAAAACAAATGTTATTCCGTGCGCGCAATGATTCCAGCAGGACTTAACAATCCTGATCATATATTTCAAGCAGGATAGAAATTCCAGTGATTCAATCAAGTCAAGCACCATAAGGCATTATTCAAGCGGGATAACAAAATGAAATGTAATAATGCAAGTAAAAATTTCAAGAGAATAAGAGCAAGACAAATTATCAATGATTTTGCACGAAGTAGCATTTACGACTTTTGCAATGTTACTTGCCTTGTTTAGAACTTGAAAAATCAATAAAGCAAGGTTATCAAACTTCTGTTATACTGAATTAAATGAAAGTATCGATACATATTCAAGTCCTGGTTCTTCATGTATCGATACATGATAACTGAATTCTGCAGTTTTGAATTCTGATCTAAACAGAATTCCTTCATTGTTGATCCAGAATTCGTGCAGAACCTTTTCCAGTATTCTAAACATGATCACGATGATTTTTTGCACATGCAGTGGTTTCAGCAAACAAGAACTATTATACTTTATTTAAGTATCGATACTAATAAGAATGACAACTAAATTGTGAAACTGAATTGTTACCATGATTTTACTTGTCTTAGTATAAGAGTTTGATTTAGAATCATATATTTCTAGCATTACCACATATAATAATGGATACTATCAAAATTTTTCAACTTAAGAAGTTAAAGGTAATGATATTTTATCGAGGCCAAAGGATTGTTATTTTTTTGCTTAAATGATAATTAACTTAACTAACTTCAAAACGGGTGTACCTAAACGGAAATAATTTCACATCATTCACTAACATGCATACAAGCTGTTAAGTATTTATCTGCATGTATCAATACTAGTATCGATACATAATAGATATAAGAAAAATCGTTAAATTTTGAAAGTTAGTTGGTTAGACAACATACAGTAACAAGTATTGATACATAAACCATAACTTTTATAGAAACATGCATATTTTACATAGATAGGTTATTTTAAAGCCGATATCGAGGTTTTTACATTGTTCCTAACTAAACCTCGTACTACATATTAGTAAAGTTAAAAACATCGGTATAAACCAGTTCAAACATGTTAATATCATAATATTCGACTTTCATTTTTGTATATTCATAGTGATACAAAAAGGGGTGATCGGGAGGATAGCTCCAAATCTCGATTTCCGTGATGTACATATAAGTCAGGCCATCCTCTGAGACTTTCCACCCTCGAGAAGTTGATTTAAAATATTCACGATCAAGCATCTGAAATAAAACATGAATAATGTGAATACAATTGTATTTAGAAAGTAACAAGATTTTTAGTTTAAAATACGAGTTTTCAAGAGGGCCCATATTACAAAACAAATGTTATTCCGTGCGCGCAATGATTCCAGCAGGACTTAACAATCCTGATCATATATTTCAAGCAGGATAGAAATTCCAGTGATTCAATCAAGTCAAGCACCATAAGGCATTATTCAAGCGGGATAACAAAATGAAATGTAATAATGCAAGTAAAAATTTCAAGAGAATAAGAGCAAGACAAATTATCAATGATTTTGCACGAAGTAGCATTTACGACTTTTGCAATGTTACTTGCCTTGTTTAGAACTTGAAAAATCAATAAAGCAAGGTTATCAAACTTCTGTTATACTGAATTAAATGAAAGTATCGATACATATTCAAGTCCTGGTTCTTCATGTATCGATACATGATAACTGAATTCTGCAGTTTTGAATTCTGATCTAAACAGAATTCCTTCATTGTTGATCCAGAATTCGTGCAGAACCTTTTCCAGTATTCTAAACATGATCACGATGATTTTTTGCACATGCAGTGGTTTCAGCAAACAAGAACTATTATACTTTATTTAAGTATCGATACTAATAAGAATGACAACTAAATTGTGAAACTGAATTGTTACCATGATTTTACTTGTCTTAGTATAAGAGTTTGATTTAGAATCATATATTTCTAGCATTACCACATATAATAATGGATACTATCAAAATTTTTCAACTTAAGAAGTTAAAGGTAATGATATTTTATCGAGGCCAAAGGATTGTTATTTTTTTGCTTAAATGATAATTAACTTAACTAACTTCAAAACGGGTGTACCTAAACGGAAATAATTTCACATCATTCACTAACATGCATACAAGCTGTTAAGTATTTATCTGCATGTATCAATACTAGTATCGATACATAATAGATATAAGAAAAATCGTTAAATTTTGAAAGTTAGTTGGTTAGACAACATACAGTAACAAGTATTGATACATAAACCATAACTTTTATAGAAACATGCATATTTTACATAGATAGGTTATTTTAAAGCCGATATCGAGGTTTTTACATTGTTCCTAACTAAACCTCGTACTACATATTAGTAAAGTTAAAAACATCGGTATAAACCAGTTCAAACATGTTAATATCATAATATTCGACTTTCATTTTTGTATATTCATAGTGATACAAAAAGGGGTGATCGGGAGGATAGCTCCAAATCTCGATTTCCGTGATGTACATATAAGTCAGGCCATCCTCTGAGACTTTCCACCCTCGAGAAGTTGATTTAAAATATTCACGATCAAGCATCTGAAATAAAACATGAATAATGTGAATACAATTGTATTTAGCAAGTAACAAGATTTTTAGTTTAAAATACGAGTTTTCAAGAGGGCCCATATTACAAAACAAATGTTATTCCGTGCGCGCAATGATTCCAGCAGGACTTAACAATCCTGATCATATATTTCAAGCAGGATAGAAATTCCAGTGATTCAATCAAGTCAAGCACCATAAGGCATTATTCAAGCGGGATAACAAAATGAAATGTAATAATGCAAGTAAAAATTTCAAGAGAATAAGAGCAAGACAAATTATCAATGATTTTGCACGAAGTAGCATTTACGACTTTTGCAATGTTACTTGCCTTGTTTAGAACTTGAAAAATCAATAAAGCAAGGTTATCAAACTTCTGTTATACTGAATTAAATGAAAGTATCGATACATATTCAAGTCCTGGTTCTTCATGTATCGATACATGATAACTGAATTCTGCAGTTTTGAATTCTGATCTAAACAGAATTCCTTCATTGTTGATCCAGAATTCGTGCAGAACCTTTTCCAGTATTCTAAACATGATCACGATGATTTTTTGCACATGCAGTGGTTTCAGCAAACAAGAACTATTATACTTTATTTAAGTATCGATACTAATAAGAATGACAACTAAATTGTGAAACTGAATTGTTACCATGATTTTACTTGTCTTAGTATAAGAGTTTGATTTAGAATCATATATTTCTAGCATTACCACATATAATAATGGATACTATCAAAATTTTTCAACTTAAGAAGTTAAAGGTAATGATATTTTATCGAGGCCAAAGGATTGTTATTTTTTTGCTTAAATGATAATTAACTTAACTAACTTCAAAACGGGTGTACCTAAACGGAAATAATTTCACATCATTCACTAACATGCATACAAGCTGTTAAGTATTTATCTGCATGTATCAATACTAGTATCGATACATAATAGATATAAGAAAAATCGTTAAATTTTGAAAGTTAGTTGGTTAGACAACATACAGTAACAAGTATTGATACATAAACCATAACTTTTATAGAAACATGCATATTTTACATAGATAGGTTATTTTAAAGCCGATATCGAGGTTTTTACATTGTTCCTAACTAAACCTCGTACTACATATTAGTAAAGTTAAAAACATCGGTATAAACCAGTTCAAACATGTTAATATCATAATATTCGACTTTCATTTTTGTATATTCATAGTGATACAAAAAGGGGTGATCGGGAGGATAGCTCCAAATCTCGATTTTCGTGATGTACATATAAGTCAGGCCATCCTCTGAGACTTTCCACCCTCGAGAAGTTGATTTAAAATATTCACGATCAAGCATCTGAAATAAAACATGAATAATGTGAATACAATTGTATTTAGCAAGTAACAAGATTTTTAGTTTAAAATACGAGTTTTCAAGAGGGCCCATATTACAAAACAAATGTTATTCCGTGCGCGCAATGATTCCAGCAGGACTTAACAATCCTGATCATATATTTCAAGCAGGATAGAAATTCCAGTGATTCAATCAAGTCAAGCACCATAAGGCATTATTCAAGCGGGATAACAAAATGAAATGTAATAATGCAAGTAAAAATTTCAAGAGAATAAGAGCAAGACAAATTATCAATGATTTTGCACGAAGTAGCATTTACGACTTTTGCAATGTTACTTGCCTTGTTTAGAACTTGAAAAATCAATAAAGCAAGGTTATCAAACTTCTGTTATACTGAATTAAATGAAAGTATCGATACATATTCAAGTCCTGGTTCTTCATGTATCGATACATGATAACTGAATTCTGCAGTTTTGAATTCTGATCTAAACAGAATTCCTTCATTGTTGATCCAGAATTCGTGCAGAACCTTTTCCAGTATTCTAAACATGATCACGATGATTTTTTGCACATGCAGTGGTTTCAGCAAACAAGAACTATTATACTTTATTTAAGTATCGATACTAATAAGAATGACAACTAAATTGTGAAACTGAATTGTTACCATGATTTTACTTGTCTTAGTATAAGAGTTTGATTTAGAATCATATATTTCTAGCATTACCACATATAATAATGGATACTATCAAAATTTTTCAACTTAAGAAGTTAAAGGTAATGATATTTTATCGAGGCCAAAGGATTGTTATTTTTTTGCTTAAATGATAATTAACTTAACTAACTTCAAAACGGGTGTACCTAAACGGAAATAATTTCACATCATTCACTAACATGCATACAAGCTGTTAAGTATTTATCTGCATGTATCAATACTAGTATCGATACATAATAGATATAAGAAAAATCGTTAAATTTTGAAAGTTAGTTGGTTAGACAACATACAGTAACAAGTATTGATACATAAACCATAACTTTTATAGAAACATGCATATTTTACATAGATAGGTTATTTTAAAGCCGATATCGAGGTTTTTACATTGTTCCTAACTAAACCTCGTACTACATATTAGTAAAGTTAAAAACATCGGTATAAACCAGTTCAAACATGTTAATATCATAATATTCGACTTTCATTTTTGTATATTCATAGTGATACAAAAGGGGGTGATCGGGAGGATAGCTCCAAATCTCGATTTCCGTGATGTACATATAAGTCAGGCCATCCTCTGAGACTTTCCACCCTCGAGAAGTTGATTTAAAATATTCACGATCAAGCATCTGAAATAAAACATGAATAATGTGAATACAATTGTATTTAGCAAGTAACAAGATTTTTAGTTTAAAATACGAGTTTTCAAGAGGGCCCATATTACAAAACAAATGTTATTCCGTGCGCGCAATGATTCCAGCAGGACTTAACAATCCTGATCATATATTTCAAGCAGGATAGAAATTCCAGTGATTCAATCAAGTCAAGCACCATAAGGCATTATTCAAGCGGGATAACAAAATGAAATGTAATAATGCAAGTAAAAATTTCAAGAGAATAAGAGCAAGACAAATTATCAATGATTTTGCACGAAGTAGCATTTACGACTTTTGCAATGTTACTTGCCTTGTTTAGAACTTGAAAAATCAATAAAGCAAGGTTATCAAACTTCTGTTATACTGAATTAAATGAAAGTATCGATACATATTCAAGTCCTGGTTCTTCATGTATCGATACATGATAACTGAATTCTGCAGTTTTGAATTCTGATCTAAACAGAATTCCTTCATTGTTGATCCAGAATTCGTGCAGAACCTTTTCCAGTATTCTAAACATGATCACGATGATTTCCTACAAATTTATGATTCAAAACTACCTTTGGAATTTCTTGAAAAAGCAAAGTTTCCTTTTTTTTTTCAACTCTCATTCTCTCACATTTTTAACTGAAATAATCCCCTAGCAGCATGAGATCCTCTATTTATACTTGAATTCTAGCACCTAGGTTCAGATTTCTTACTTAATTTAATGTTTCTAGGCCATGATTACCCTAAACTAGCATGGAGGAGTAAGGGAAGCTAGAAGTTTGAGGTGTTAGTGTGCGTGCAAGCTTTTCTACATGTTTGATGGGTGTTAGAGCATGGTAAGCCCAGCAAAATCTCAGCAAGCCACGCTCATACACGTGTAAACCCTTCCTGGGTTTCTGCAAGTATCAATACATAGTTCAGTTATTTTTTTTATTTCTCTATGTATCGATACTTGTATCGATACATGAGTCGAAAATTCATTTAATTAGGTCAGAAAAAAGTGGATCGTTACATGCGGAGTATTTTTGAATATTGTATTTAGAGTGAATAGTAGCACATTCCATATTGCTGTTCACACCAGTTGCACACAATTTTGACATGTGAAACAGTGAGCATTTGTCGTGAAGTGGAGGTTGGGTACAAAAAGTGATACGTTCCAGACCAGGCATCGAAGGGCGAAGTCAAGCCATCAGCTGTATAACGGTGATCTACGTGGAAAACGGAGCAAGTTCCGTGTTGGGGTCGAGCCGGGTGAAAGAAAGGATCAAGCCAAAGCAAGGAATCGAAGTTCAGAGGGAAAAAAGGTGCAGAAGTCATCTTATGGCCGTAAGAGTGGAAGTTACGGCCGTAACACAGCTATCGCAAATTTGAGCAG
This sequence comes from Ligustrum vulgare, assembly GCA_963555705.1. Taxonomy (NCBI): domain Eukaryota; kingdom Viridiplantae; phylum Streptophyta; class Magnoliopsida; order Lamiales; family Oleaceae; genus Ligustrum; species Ligustrum vulgare. The sequence goes on from OY743174.1 coordinate 52,147,439, forward strand.
AACCTTCATTACGGCCGTAAAGAATAATCTTCACGGCTGTAACTCCGCCTCGGGTTTAAATGAATAATTACAGAATTTCATAGTTACGGCCGTAAGAAATATGGTCACGGCCGTAAGTTTCAAGCAGAAAGTCATTTACGGCCGTAAATGAGTTCATCAAGGCCGTAAATCTAATATTCCGATTTTTGGCGTATTTTGATTATTTTTCCGTTTTTAATTATTTATTTTCCTATTTTAGTATTTTAGTCTAATTAGGATTCCGTTTTGAGCCCAATTAGTGGCTAGGTTATTTTCTTATTTATATTCATTTCCATGATTGTAAAAGACAGTTTAGTTTTGAGATTATTGAATTTAAGTTAAGAGAGTTTTCTCCAATTGAAAGGTTGATGAATCTCTTTTGTGTTCTTAGAGAACAAATCCAACTTATCAAATATTGCGAAATATTTGTGGCGTTGAACTTATCGAATATTCATGTGAATATTTGTGGCGTTTCCAATCAGAATCTTATCAAGGAAATTGACAAGTCCTTGTGGTGTTTCGAAAACTTGGATCTCGATTTTGCATCGTCAATTTCTTGCGTCGTGAATCAAGATCCTATCGTCAATTTTATCTTTCCAGTATTTTAATTCTTGTGTTCTTGTTTATTTTTTTATGTTTAAATCTGATCTACATCTTTCCTAGGTTTTAATTTCGTTATTCCGCGTTGTTCGACGAGATTCTCCGATTGGAATCTCATCAAAAAGTGAACAAAAAGTGCATTTGAAGCACCATAGGATACAAACTCAGCCCATTTTTGTGTGAATTGAACCCATTTTATGAGGTTGTTTGTAAGGTTAAATTTGAGCGAGGGTTTTTTTTTCTTGTTTTTTATACACGAAAATGTTTTTTCTCCATATTATACAAAAAATGTTTTTTACGTTGACGTAAAGTAAAAGTAAAAGTGCAAGTTTGTCTTTTTTGGATAACCTTTATAATAATAGGTATTATGATAAGCACATTTTTCAACTCATTTTTTTAATCACACACAAATTTTAAAATCAATTTTCAACCACATATTTTACTTAAAAATGACAATATTATTCCAAACTTGCTGGTCGCCGACTAGAAGTCATTACATCAAGTTATGAAATTAAATTCACATGTAATGACAACTATTTTGATGTTAGAAGATAAGCATGAGGTCATATCCAACCAATCCAAGATGGCAAGAAGGCACAAAATTAATGGTCCCAACTAATTTTTATTAGTTATTCGCAAAATTAAGCCCATGTTTGGTATTGATGAAAATTAGATTTTTGGTAAATTTTGATAAAATTGATGAGATGTGTGTTTGAAAAGTGTAGACCCCATAAAAGGTGATTAAGATTAAATGTTGATTTTTAATTGAATTAAAATTAACTTTTTTGTGCTACCGAACTGGGCTAAGCCAAAAAGTTGGATAATCTGCACATTCTTCGACCTATTTTCTGGGTTGAATTTTGTTCATAACAAAAGAAATAGGAAAAAAGATAATTAACAAAGGGAAAATTTATATCATCCCCCGATCCAAAATTTTCTTGGTTGTTCAAACAGTAAGAGCCAAAGGCTCCAGCTTCTCTTAGGGGAGGCACTAATTCGCAGGAAACATGAGCACCCATGATTTCTTCAAACCCCTTCCAAGCAATTTTTTGCCGACAAACACCGCCGAAAAATTGGATCAGAAGTGGAACTTCCTTCTTCCACTGTCATGATCTTTGACAATGAATTCATAACAGAACCTTTGTTTTCATCATCCACATCGAATTGGGTGGGGTTGACTCCATGGGAATTAATCAAAAGCTTGACCACGACACATGCAGCAACCTCTTCGGGCAAGCAACAATATCACTGCATTTTCCATCACCGGTTTCTTCACAACCATTGTGTCGTCATCACTTGTGCTGCTATTCAATAGCAGAGGGTTGGTGGAGACACAACTTGATGAGTACCAGAGTGGCCCAGCAAGCAAGGACCCATTTCATATGTCCGTGGGACCAATAACGAGGCTGAGGGCTAAGAAGATCAAGCAGGAAATGCAAGAATTTATGTAAGCTTGGATGGATGAGTGCTCAAGTGCAAGGTTAAAGACTCAATTTTCAATGCATGACAAGGTGGAAGAAGAGCCAAAACCATTACAATGGATATGGGTCAAAGAACAAGCCAAAAAGAGGGCAGAAGACCTCTTACGGAGAGGTAGAGTTACAACCGTAACTCAACTATCGTAATTTTTGACAGAAGAAGGTTTACGGTCGTAATGTGTTCTTTCACGACCGTAACTTGATCATGCATTTTTTTTCCTGTAAGGCACTTAAGGTCGTAACCATCAATGTCACGGCCATAACTAGTAAAAAAGTTTTAGAACCCGTGAAGCACTTACGGCCGTAACTAGCGCCGCATTTTTTATTCTTGTTTTGCGGCTAGGTTATTTTTTTGGCGTTTTTTTCTCTATATTATGCTTTCTTTTCCATTGTAAAAAAGACAACTTTGAGATTATTGATATTGAAGGTGAGTTATTCCCTTGTTCTTCTTCGTTCTTATTGAACAAATCGAACTTATCAAAGGATTCGATAACCTTTGTGGCGTTCACCCCTTTGTGGTTTTTATCTCCTCATTGTAACGAGTCTTTGGTTTGATATACATTAGGTTGCGTCATGAGGTTGGGGTTGCATTGTTATCGTCTACCAATTTGGATTTGGAGCTTTCCGGTGTTTCGAGTCTAATTTCTGCATGTTCTTCGTGATCCCCATAACGGATCACATCATCTGGTATCAGAGCTAGACTCTAAATCCAAGTATTTTATATTTCGTGTTTAGTCCTAGTTCCTACATTGGAAATCCAGTCAATTCTTGTTTTTCTTAAAATTCCTCATAAATTCGAGATTTGCCTCAAGTTCAATTCTTGTTCTTGATTATTTTCTTGATTTTCTTGTTGAATAGCAAAAAAAAAAAAAAAAAAAAAAGGTACGAAAATAAAAAAAAATGTTTATTATTGAAGTCAAGATCAAGAACCCAATTCTAAAAATTCAAGAAAGCCCTTCTTGATATCATTTATAATATTTTCTACACTGATTTTAGATTCACATTGTTCATTACTTCTACAATTCACTCTTAGTTCATTCCATCAAAAATTCTAATTTCAAGAAAACCACTTTCTTGAAATTTTGAAATTACTCTTCCAATACAATATTTGTGTCTTGACCTTTGGGGTTAATTCCATAGAAATCAAATCCTTGATTAGTTTGGTTGGTTCTTTGAGAATTTGAGAGAAGGGAAAAAGAGAGGAAAAAGACAAGAATGGTTAGAATATTAGAGGGAAAAAGCCAAAGTGAGTGATACACGAGTGCCAAACATGTGAGGATATTTTGCATATTTTTACTTTTATTTTTTTTAAGTCACTAACCATGTCACAGAAGGAAACATCGTCAACAGGGGAGGATCGCTAGAACTTTTAGATGTTTGAATTGTTGGAGGAACCTATGGAAAAATTGGAAGCATTAATGTATGCGAAATTGGATGCAAGATTGGGTAAACAATCTAGTGTGAATTTAGGAAAGATTAGTGACCCGGTGTATGCTCGTGGTACAGGAATTGTTCAACCGCGTCAGGAACAACCGCGTACGCTTCCTAATTTGAGGAGACCGCTAAGGTATGACTTTAACCCTCGACTTGGAGTTAGGAATGAAAATGTTGAGGATGTTGAAAGTGATGGGGATAGCGGGGATGTGTCTATGGAAAGTTTAGGTAGGAGAAGAGATCAAGGTGATAGGCGTGAAAGAGGATATATGCGTGAACGTAGGGATAGAGATGACATAGATGGGCATATTGGTAACATTAAAATGTCCATCCCTCCATTCCAAGGTAAAAGCAATACGGAGGTTTATTTTAAATGGGAAAAGAGGGTAGAATTGATTTTTGATTGCCACAATTAATCTGAGGCCAAAAAGGTAAAATTGGCGGTCGTAGAATTTACAAATTATGCTATAGTGTGGTGGGATCAATTGGTAACAAGTAAAAGGAGGGATTTTGAGAGGCCAATTGAGACATGGGATGAGTTGAAGGGCCTTATGAGAAAAAAGATTTGTACCTAACCATTACTATAGGTACATTTACCAAAAATTGTAAACCCTTTCCCAAAGCAGTAGGAGTGTGGAGGATTACCATAGAGAGATGAAAATCGCTATGATTAGGGAAAATATTGATGAGGATATAGAAGCGACCATGGATAGATTCTTAAGTGGATTGAATAGGGAGATTGCTAACGTTATTAAATTGCAGCATTATGTCGAATTGGAGGATATGTTGCATATGGCCATGAAAGTGGAGAGACAGCTGAAAAGGAAGGGAACCTCAAAGTTTTCTATAGGTTATACTCCTTTCGGGAAGTCCACATGGAGTGGGAATCCTAAAAAATGATGGGGTCGTTCAAAGAGGGAGGTTTGAGACACCGAAGAGCAAAGAGGAACCAAAGGTAAAACTATTTCTGACTCTCAAACTCCTAGATGTAGGGATATTAGATGCTTTAAATGCACGGTTCTTGGACATATTTCTTCACAATGTCTGAATAAAAGGGTGTTGATTGTGTGTGATGGGGTGTTATTTTTGGAGGATGAGAAGGAAGAAGAGGATGAGTATAAAGATATGTCAGCTTTAGAAGAGGCTAGTGGGTGTAAGGATGGGGACTTTGCTGTAACTCAATCACTTGTCACTAGGCGAGCCCTTAGTACCAAGTTAAGGTGGAAGCGTTGGGTGAACAAAGGGAGAATATCTTCCATACAAAGTGTTTTATGAACAACAAGGTATGTAGTTTGATAATTGATGTGGGTAGTTGCACAAACGTGGCTAGTACTACCCTTGTGAAAAGTTGTGTCTACCTGTGCTAAAACACCCTAGACCCTATAAACTGCAATGGTTAAATGAGTCGGGAGATATTAAGGTGAATAAACAAGTGGTGATTGACCTTGCCATTGAGAAGTATGAAGACAGGGTGGTTTGTGATGTAGTTCCTATGCATGCGGGACACATCTTGTTGGGCGGGCCTTGGCAATTTGATAGGAAGGTTATCCACGATGGCTACAAAAATAGATATACCTTCACCAAGGATGGGAAAAATATAAAACTTACGCCTTTGACACCACAATAGGTCTATGAGGACCAATTGAAACTAAAAGGTGAGGAAGAGAGAAAGAGAGTTGGGACCACGATCCCAGAAAAAGGAGAGTTGAGTGATCAAAAAAGAGTTGAGACCACGATCCTAGAAAAAGGAGAGTTGAGTGAAAAACAGAGGATTGAGGGTCTCACCTCAGAAAAAGAGAGGGTGTGAAGAGTGCCGGAAAAGAAAAAAGAGAGAAAAAAAAGTGAGCTTCTACGCAAAACAAAGTGAGATTACTAGGGCCAAAAATTGTGGCTGACGCTCACAGTTCATTCTTTTTTGTTTATGCAGTATAAGAAATTTCACTTGCAAGCATCTTGATGATGCATTCTAATATAGATAAGAATTTTCAAATTTTATTTTTGGGGTCGACTTTACTGATCAATGGTAGAGTCATTTTATATTGTCTTATTGTGTGGCGACCACTTTCTGATTGTTGCCAGGTGAGTATAGCATGATGGAAGCTCTTTGCATTCACAAGTTGCTAGTAGCATGTCCATCTTGTCATCTTATTTCGTGCAAATCATATTATATATCCTTCCATACCAACATGAATTTTGGGATTTTATCTTTATTTCTCCACTAATACATCCTACCATTTCGATACCAAGTTTTCTTTACCCCTTTCGTTCATGTCTTCTTCATTTTTCATTGCTTAATCATGGCTATATGGTATTGCTTTACATGCTTATCATAACAGCACTTCTATGTCTATGCTCCTGCATCTCACTTCACAACTTCACTATGCAAGCTTCAATGATAAAATACATAAAACAAAGTACAACTACGCACACTGTGCATCTATAAATGTAGTTAACGTTCCTTCTTTTATCCTACTGATGACATTAGTTCTTCACTTATGGTTCTATCAGCCCTGTTTCGCATTTCTGATTAAATTTTTCACCTTCTATTTAAACACCCTAATAAGTTCTTCACTTAATAAATTCATTCTGCATAATGCATTTACACTTGCTTTTCTGATTCACATTAACTTTCACTTTAGTTCTAAACAGTAAATTCCCGACAGTTTTCTGACTGCACGCAATAATTTCGACATGAACACGGTACTCGTACATCGTACGAGTCCTTCACTAGTATATATAAAGATAGCATAGCAGCCAATTTAACCCATATACACATTCCAGCCCAAACCAAGTTTCTTAATTTGATAATTCAAACATTCTATTTCCGAAAATAATTTTGGCATAATCTTTTAATTAAAGTAATAAATTAGCATATGTGTTTTTTTTTTTTTTTTAATTTGTCTTTCCAATTATAAATATTCCTTTTAAACTGATTGGCAATCAATCAGCAAATTAATGCTGACTAATTTCAGAAGCTTCCTGTAAATTCGTTTGACATACATGTATATTTAGTTTTTAACAATATTTCTTTTAAACTGATTGGCAATTAATCAGCAAATTAATGCTGACCAATTTCAAAAACTTCCTGTAAATTCGTTTCACATACATGAATATTTAGTTTTTAACAATATTCCTTTTAAACTGATTAGCAATCAATCAGCAAATCTTTTCTTTATATATATAAAAACAGCATAGCAGCCAATTAAATCCACACACACATTCCTGCCCAAACCAGGTTTCTTAATCTGATAACTCAAACATTCTATTTACGGAAATAATTTTGGTATAATCTTTTAATTAAAGTGATAAATCAGCATATGTGATTTTTTAAATTTCTAAATCTTCCTCGTAATAAATATTCCATTTAAACTGATTGGCAATCAATCAGCAAATTAATGTTGACCAATTTCAGAAGCTTCTTATAAATCATGATTTGTGATAAAGATCGTCAAGGCATCAACATAACTACAAATGTTGTCTTCATAAAAGTGTTCCAAAATTTAGATTAGCTATAATTTTTAATATGTAATCATTGTACGTTATTTGTAAGATTTTTAATATTAATTTAACAATTTTTTTTTTCCACAAAATTTTATTCCATTACATTTTTTTTTGAAGTTCATTCAAATATTAAAACTAGATATTACAACTCCCGTGCATCGCACGGGTGCGGATGTACTTGTATTTATAAAAGCAAGTGAGATTCTAGCCGATTAATTTTGACTAGAATCTCAATTGTCAATAGATTCTTAATTTTTTTTCCCATTATCCACGTTTATTGACCAGGCATACTATACGTAATCACTGTTATTTTAGGTAATTATATTAACACTACTAATTTTGTAAATCACACCAAATTATATATACACATTTATTAAAATGTAAATTTTATAATTACACATCTTTTTTACAAATATAACCTTCACTAAGGAAAATGAAAATAAAACATGGTGCACTACTACACTACAACACCAAGAACACGTACTAATCAATACACACAAAATACACACTACACCAAGAACACACACCAATACACATAAAATTTTACACACTATACCAAGAACACACACAAAAGACACAATACACCAAGAAAATACATTAAAACAAAAATAAAAATAAAAAATCCGATTTTGCTCAACATTTGAAATTAGAATCACAAAAATTACACTATATCTTTCTCTCAAATGTGGAATAGATTATAAAACTCAAATGTTTATTTATTTGATTTTCAAGTCCGATCAATACTTGCCAAAAATAAAATAAAAAAATAAAAAATTACTTTGGATCAAATCGAAGATGGCGAGCCCATATCCGTTAGAGAAATTATCAAGTTCGATGTCAAATAATACCTGCAATCACAGCTAAAGGGGAAAAAAAAAACTGAAATTGCAATAAAGTGTGGAATTTTCCAACCCAGATCAAATGGCGAACCCAACATAAATTATTCAATAAATTTCCTAAAATTGGAATGCAGTAAATATAGTTGTGATTTAGAGTTAAAAAGTTATATTTATTGCAAATCCATTTTTAGTCCATGTCAAGGGTTCAGTGACTTTTGCGCCTAGTACAAAGTATTGAACTTCAACCTTCCAAACGACAATGAATAGATGATCACTACTTCAATATCTAACATGAGTGGCACAGACTTTTTCCTTCAGATGCATAGGATAGGTGGATGGGAGATGATGCAGATACAGAAAGAGACATTTATGGACATGTATTCAAAAATAGGGACTATCGTATCTAACCATACACATTTTTTGTCTCCATTTTTAACCATTCATCTACCTAAAAAATCGTGAAAAAAAAACTGGTTTTTAAACAAAACCAACCTCCGAACAGAGGTAGGATACATATAAATCAGGAGCAAATTATATGAAGACAGTGTCAGAAACACGTGTGAATGTTTATGAAATGGACAAATGCACAAGTTACAAGAATTATGTCTTGGTATTTTAGTGCTTACAAAGTGCAGTAAAGCCAAAAACTTGCGATTTTTGCTTTCATGAGGCAAGAATCCTCTGCCTATGTCCTCCTCAATATCAAATAAAAGAAGTTTGAGAAGGGCCACGTGTACTTATCCAAGCAACAGGACTCCTGAATACCAAAGAGATAAAGAAAATGGAATCAGCAGTAGTAAAAAACTGGCAAAGCTGCATAAGCCATAGAAGATATCAAATATAGATAAACATCGAAATGTGAGCTATACCTATTTATTAAATGCTTGCACAAACTCATCTAAAGTGAATGAACATACATAAATTTTTATAACACAAGTACAAAGAAAATGGAAGACCTGCAAAACAAATAACTGATACTCAAAAAAGAATCACACAAAGTCATTTTAGGACAGATAATAATAAGGAAACACTTATGGCTAGAATAGAGTCTAGTCTAATCTAATATTCTTGTACCTTAAGTGTCACGTTGATGTTGAAAAACATTTTCTTCAACTTCTCAAATGAAAAAGGTTTCATTGACATGATACCATAGACAAGTACAAATCAATTTCCGCTTATACGTGTAATTTTCCTCCAACAAGAGTTGTCCTCCTCCACTAAGTTTTTGCAACAGTCGTATTTTCATCTCATATTCAACAGCTCAAAAGAAACAATATCAATAATTCTAGTTCTCCTTGGCAATAATCAATACAGATGTTCAAGGAAAAGGGAAGAAAAGAACAATTGAACCTGGGGACTTCTTAAAGTCATTTTCAAGTTGTTCAATGTTCTATTATTTAATTTAATGTTGTTCAATGTTCTATTATTTAATTTAATCAATGTGTAGGTGTTTGCACATACAACGTATGCAAAAATAAATAAATAAATAAATTTAAAAAATCATCAAATTTAACAACAATTATCTACAATTTAAGCTATAATGAGAATCCAATCAAAAAATTAAGCAGCCTGTAATTTAATGGCTCTCACATATATTCGGACTTTTCTCATGGGAACAGAGCTCCGACACATCCCCCGATTATCAAATGCACAGATCTCAATGCCATCAATTTCGTCACTTTCATTGTTCCAATCGCCGGTCGTTGTAGTTCGGAATCACTGCTCCAGTGAGAGCATTTATCTATAGATCCCATGAATCATGGGTCCCAGCTAATCCCAACCATTCATCTAAAAAACCATCACCAAGGTATTTTCATTGTTCAATCAACTGTTCATATGAACAGTAACTCTTCTAGATTTTATTCCTCACAATTTCAATTTCTGTTTTTGCCACTTCCAGCTGTTTTTGGGTTCATTTTTTCATTCCCATTTTTTGAGCCACTAAAGTTTACTGATACAGAAATTCCTTTATTGTTTTTCACACGCAACCACCATTCCTGCTTCTCTTCTCTCTGGCAAACATTTTTCTTCCATTTTTCTCTTCTTCTCTCACTCTTTCTCCATTTCTCCACAACAGTCTACATCTCTCTCCTCTTTGGATATGCAACCTTCGTCACATCTTCACATTATGTTCGCAATTTCAATTCCAGTAGTCTTCCAACTCCATTGGATATGCAACCTTCCTAGCTTTTTCCCGTCCCCGGACACATTTCAACTGGTAAAGGTTGATGAGACATAATGTCAATTCTGTGACAATCTACAAATTGGGGGAATTGAGGGAGTTCGAGTCCTGACAGCAACGCTTTTAATTTGGCTTCCTTGTGGATTTGATTAGTGGCCAAACCCTCAGTCCCTGACCAGTTGAGGCATATTCCGAGATTTACATCCTTCACCAAGGCTCAGGACAGGGTAGGTGGGGCACCCAAGGTGAGGGCTTCACCTTTTCCTCTCTTTTTCCCAAGTTTAATTTATTCAGAGATTATGTTCACAATTTTTGTTATCCTTTCCAAATAAAGATTAATTTTAGGAGGTGTTCGGCGGCTTCATTAAACATTAGTTTAAACTACAAATTAAACTACACAATTTCTCAAATTACTTTTTAATTACACATATTTTTTCTATTCAATTTTTAACCACATATTTTACTCGAAAACAACAAAAATTTTTCCCTTTCCTCATTAAACCGCCGCCGAACAGTATTGTTAAGAAGTGTGAACATTATTTGCTTAAACACATGAAGCGTTATGGCTAATCACAATGTCCACTTGCTCATAGTGTTCATTGTTAAATAAAGCCACAAAACAGAAACATCGTTTTGTAGTTTCTAATGACCACTTCAGTGTTCATGCCAGAAAACAATGGATATTTTGTGCTAAAGTAATTAATGTTGGGAATTTTAACACATCGATTCCCACTTTCTTCTTCCCACAGGATCTTTCGATGTTCAAAATAAAATAAGCAAATAAGATAATAAATACGAACACAGAAATTTACGTGGTTCAGCAAAATGCCTACGTCTACGGACCCTCGCCAAAGCTTTTCACTATATATTAAATTGTTACAAATATATAGACTTTCACTCACCAACCCAATCCCACAGACCACAGAGAAAATACAACAAACGAGCTTTACCACATATAATTTCTACCCTTTGACTTACACTACAAAGAGTTACAAGAAACTTCACAATATGCTAGGCTCACAATTTTCTCTCTTTGATCACTGACTCACAATATTTGGCACTCTCCAATTGTGCTTGTGGTGCTTTTCTCTTCAACAATTTGATCTCTATTTATAGGCAAAGATTATGGACGGATTGGGAATAACAAATTCTTTCACCAACCAATCTTACCAACTTATCTCACCTAACTCTTCACCAACCATTCTTACCTAATTAATTAGTCTTCATATTGAATTGTTGGTTCAATACCTAACAAGTTCTTCACCAACCATTCTTACCTAATTAATTAGTCTCCATTGTTGAATTTTGGGTCAAATACCCAACAATCTCCACCTTGACACGAAATTCCTTCAAGCCAAAACATTCAAATTCAACCATTGGGTAACAGGCAAGCATTTTTCCACTTTAACAGATCTCATACTCCACCATATGAGTATAACCACTCAGAATTATCAACGAACTCCGAGCTTTTTATCGGCCCATGTCGAAACAAAATTTGCTGAAATTTATGGTGCAACTCCCATGTTTGGTTCTCCTTGGAAGTTCATCAGCCATCGACATAAATAAAAAACCACATACCTTGCATCTAAACCAAACCAATGCTGTATGCGAATACAGTACCCGTACCAGTAAGAACACATCCTCTATCATGGCAACTGGCATCATGCCATGAGGATGTCCCATCTTACTCAGAGTACATCATCACCACCCTCCACCAGGAGAGTCGCATTGTCCTTCGAGCAGTTCGCCGAGTCCGCTCCACCTTTTGGACAATTTCTTCTCACGTGCCCGGATTGACCACAGTTCCAACATGTCACCTTCTTCTTCATGGAGTTCCCTCTCTTCCACTTTTCAGTAACAAGCAAATTATTTCCAGATGAATCATCACTTCCACCCAATCTCCGTTCTTCAGAGATCAACTTACTTGTAACTTCAGCAAAATCCACCGTTTCTTTCCCGTACATCAAAATCGGTTTGATGTGCTCAAACGTGGATGGAAGAGACCAGATGAGCCTCAACGCTTTGTCCTCATCTTCAACTTTGACTCCAATAGATTCCAGTTCAGAAACAATCCCATTAAGAACACTAAGATGGTCGGAGATTTTTGTACCTGCGCTCATTCTCAACGAATGAAACTGTTCCTTCAGATACAAGCGATTTGACAAGTTCTTCGTCTAATACAACTCTTCCAGTTTTTCCCAAAGTTCCTTAGCAGCAGATATCCCATGAATATTTGCAAGAACATTCTTGGCCAAACAAAGTCGTATTGTACTAGCAGCTCTCAAATCCAAATCTTCCCAATCTTCATCAGTCTTACTGGATTCAATTTCTTTGTCAGAACTCTCAGTTGGTTTTCCCTTCAAAGCTTTGTGCAGACCCGCCTGAATCAAGACATCCTTGACTTGTACTTGCCACAAGACAAAGTTGATTCTCCCGTCAAATTTCTCCACATCGTACTTGACAGACATATTTTCTTTTTCTTCAAATTATTTGAACCACCTGTATCTCTGATACCACTTGTTGGGAATTTTAACACATCGATTCCCACTTTCTTCTTCCCACAGGATCTTTCGATGTTCAAAATAAAATAAGCAAATAAGAAAATAAATACGAACACAGAAATTTACGTGGTTCAGCAAAATGCCTACGTCTACGGACCCTCGCCAAAGCTTTTCACTATATATTAAATTGTTACAAATATATAGACTTTCACTCACCAACCCAATCCCACAGACCACAGAGAAAATACAACAAACGAGCTTTACCACATATAATTTCTACCCTTTGACTTACACTACAAAGAGTTACAAGAAACTTCACAATATGCTAGGCTCACAATTTTCTCTCTTTGATCACTGACTCACAATATTTGGCACTCTCCAATTGTGCTTGTGGTGCTTTTCTCTTCAACAATTTGATCTCTATTTATAGGCAAAGATTAGGGACGGATTGGGAATAACAAATTCTTTCACCAACCAATCTTACCAACTTATCTCACCTAACTCTTCACCAACCATTCTTACCTAATTAATTAGTCTTCATATTGAATTGTTGGTTCAATACCTAACAAGTTCTTCACCAACAATTCTTACCTAATTAATTAGTCTCCATTGTTGAATTTTGGGTCAAATACCCAACAATTAATGTTTGGAAAAATAAGTAACTTAGTTTGATTATTTATGAAAAGTTTGTGCTACTCAATTTGTTATCTAACCATCTTATAACAACTTTTTATTGTAAAATAATCATGCGTGTATGCTAGATGCATCAAATTTCTCATAAATGTGTAATGGAATGTGAATACCTCATATGTATCATTAGTTTGAGTTTTCCTCATTTCTTTTCTTTTTCACTTGTGGTCAAAATCCAACTTTTGAAATTATTGTCTTAGAATTGATCTATGAATTTAGTCAATGGGAGAGCTTGTACAAAACTAGCCAATCAGCCAGATGCCATGTTTAAAAAGAAGGCAATACATAATGAGATGCAATTAATTACAAAGAAGAGATGTAAACCTTGACGATTTACTACCGGTTCAACTACCTTGCTTCTTATGGTGGCTGGCTCAAGTAATGTTCTAAAACATGCATTTTCATGTGACTTTTTGTTTGATGTTTGTTCAGCTAGCATTACTTTAAATTTTCACTCTTATAGATTTTTTTCTTATTTTGTGCAGTAATTCACAATTTTAGTTTGAGTTCATACTATTATGTACAAAAATTATGACTGCAGTTCGTGCATCACATGTACCCGCACTAGTAAACTAAAAAAATTGTAATTTTTATAATTTTAATATGTATATTTTACCTTCACAAAAAAAGAGTCACCATAACCCTCTTTTGTGAGGGTAAACAAGATTGGGAGAAAAGACGTGACACATATGTAAACAGATGGAATGAGTTAAAAATGCTTCTCAAATTCACTATGTGAATTACAATGTTAAGCTAATGTGACGTAAAATAGACATTATGAGGTTCTTCTTCTACATCAAGATACTCCGTGAGACGAGATGAGTCTGCATTATGTTTAATTTTTATAATTATTTTAAATATTATTAGGGGACGTGGGTCAAACAGGTACAATTCAATGTTTGTTTCCAAATACTATTGCACACTGTATTTAATGTCTAAATTATTTGTTTATTTGAATTAATTATTTCGTCTTATTTTATTATTGCCTGCTATGTTTAATGTCTAAATTATTTTTTATTTCGTCTTATTTTATTATTGATGTTTAACATCTAAAAAGTTATTAATTTTAAATTTAGGATGTGTTTGATAAGTTAATAATTGACGTGGAAAATGCAAACATTTTCCACATTTACTCTAATATATTGTTATGTTTGATTGACCAAAAGTAACTTGGAAAATGTTTTCTCATCTTCCACTTCATGCGCCCATTTTCCGTGTAATTGAGGAAAAGATTTGCCAAAGAAATTGCAAAGAAATAATTTATTAGGAGGAAAATGATTTTGGTCACGCTTGATCAGTTTTGTTATCGTTAATTGACTTATTTTTCTCAAAAAATAACAATATTATTATCAAGTAATATGTATTAAGAGTAAAAACAATTGATTAAAATTTTACTTTATTTTCCATGAAAAATGATGTTAATCAAACAACAAAACTTTGAAGATTTTCTACTTTTTTCACCCAGAAAATTAAACTAATCAAACACTTTCAATTGATATTTTTTACGAAAATAATTTTCAGACAAATTAATTATTTGAAAAATATTTTCATTTCACACATTTTCCACCCTCACAATCAAACATATCCTTAGAAAAATGTCACGTAATCAACATTATTTAAATGTAAATAGAATAATTGGAGAGTAAATTTTATATTTATCCACATTTTCTATAAGTCCGTTTATTTAATTGTCACATCAGCCTCAATCCACGTAGTGCATTGGAGATGCTCTAATATAGGTTCGGTATCAATTTTTTATTTATTAATTGAATAAAAAATTATCGCACCTTTCAAAGACTAAGTGTCAGATTTTTTATTTTTATTTTTTTGGTATTTTCTAGGTAAGATGTGTAGTTAAAAATTGGAGAGCGGAAATGTATGTGATTAAAAAATAATTTGAAAAAATGTATTATATATAAATTAATTTATAAATTATAATCATTTGATTTGATAAAAGAACTCATTATATCATCAAATTTTGTCATCATTCTTGAAATTGATATTTTACTAAAGGTATTTATGTCCAAATCCTACTGTACTTAAAAAAGGGAAGTGGAATGCTACTGTTCATAAGCCAAATCCCTTAAAAATTGAAGCTGAAGTCGATGAGGTGTTAGAAATTGAAGCTCAAGTCGATGATGTGTGTTTCTTACTGTTCGAGCCGGCAACTCATTAACACTATCTTAACAAAGCCCCAAGGCTCCCCTGCCAGATTCCTGCTCTCCCAAACTCCCACTAACGCTAGCTCCTCTCTCCTACACCCTCGTCGATGACATCGCATGCTGACTCTCTTCCAACCTCTGTCATCGAGTTCTTATCGATCTGAATCCCGTAGTTTTCGAAGCTCCGTTCTAAAGGCTCATCTCTCATGATGTGATTCGGGGAAGTCAAACCTCGATGCACGTGTCGGTAGGACCCATAGCGAGATTCGATGTCGGAAAGGTTCAAGATTCGAGGTTTAAACAAGTGAATAAAGTTAATAAACAAGCCAACAATCAAATTTGAACTCAAAACATGAATATTGGAACTTCGGCCAAGTTCGATCGACCAAACTTCATTGCGGTTGACCGAAAGTCTGTAGAGAATTTTGGAGATAGCCTCAGTCAGTTTCGACTGATCAATGTTCAACCGAAAGTGTCCTTTCAGTCGATCATGTGATGGACCGAAAGTGGTTCGATCGACCGAAACACGCTGTTTTGAAAAAAAAAAGGTTTTTTCTTACAATTTTCGAATTTACTTCTTTTACCCAAATTTTGTACATTAAATACATTTTTCATTTCAAACCTTAGAATCAACTTGTGATGTTCATGTGATAGCTCTTGTGAGAAGCTCCTCTCTTGGGTGAGGTAAAATCCCATCTCTTTTATTTTGTATTTTTCTTGGAAGTTAATCAACTACATTTTGAGTATATTATTCTTGTATTGTTTTTTATTTTCGTCACCTTGAAATTTGTTTAGTTGATACCCATTGGGCTTGGTTTTTTAATCAATGAATTTTGGGTTAGATTGAAACTTGGGTTAAGGTGTTTTATCACTTTATTTACCATCTTAGCTTTCTTGAGAAGATTTCAAATAGTTGTGAGAATTCTTGGTCAATATACCAAGGGGGTTCGCATCATTTGGTATCAGAGCTTGCTCTAATTTGGTAAACTTATCATTTACATTATTGTTATTATTATTCCAAAAAAAAAACCCCCCGAAAATTGGAAAAAAAATTGTTGTTCTTGAACAATTGTTGGATTCTTACATCTTGGGTAGTTTGCTTGTTATCATTGTTGAGTTTGTTGGGGGATTCCATTATCCATACACTTGAAATTCTACACTATCCAAAGTGTGCATTCAAAGTGTTTGACAAAATGCCACAATGAAAAATACTCCATTAATGCTTTGTTGTTCAATATCCATATATTGCTAATTACTTGTGGCTATTCAATTCCATTGTTGAAATTGTGTTCTCAACATTTTATCCCATATATCACTTGCTCCATACATTGGGTATTATCAATCATTCCTTCCTTGTTACATTTGAGTTGTTGGGGGTTTTCATATATCCACATTATACCCATTCAAGGTCATTCAAATATTGAGTACAAAGTGTTTGATAAATTGCCTCATTGAAAAATTACACTCTTTGTGCTTAATGCTCTACATTTGTACCTTGTCAATTGCTTGTGTTTGTTCATTCCCAATTGTTGAAGTTATTTCTTGACATCTTTTCCCACATATCACTTGTTCCTTGTGAGTATAGCAAACAAAGAAATTTCACTTGCTATTGTGTTTACTTTGCTTCTAAATTCCTTCTTCTTGTTTGTGATTTCTTTGACTTCACAAGAATTATACTTATTGGTTTAGTTGATTATCTTCCTTGGAGAACTTGAGAAAGGAAACTTTGAGTGGAAAAAGGCAAGAGTGGTGAGCTTATTAGAGGGTAAAAGCCAAAATTTGAGTGAAAACACGAGAGAAAATATTCTTGTGAGAACACTTTCACACTTGCACATCATGTCCAATTTCAATACTCAAAGTGAGCAAATTTTCAATACTCAAACTCAAGATTTGAAGTACTCGTTGCAAAATCTTTCAACCACCATGGCTAGACAAATGGAGAAGATTGAGGGTGGGTTGGAAAATTTAGGAACAAGAGGGGAGAGTACATCAACTAGGAGAGGTGAAGAAATGATGGATAGTAGAAGAAGGGTGATGGATAATTTTGGGGATATTGTGTATAGGGATGGAAGTAGGGAACAAAATGAGAGTATGAATAGAAAATTAGAAGAGATGTTTGGGATAATGAAATGGATAGTGAACAAAATAGGAGCATGAATAGGAAAAGAGGAGAATGGGTAGATAGGAGTGGAGATGGAATTTATGATAATATTGATAGAACAAAAATGAAGATTCCATCATTCCATAGGAGGGGTGATAATGAGAAGGGAGTGATGGAGAGAATTGCTAGTCCACCAACACCTTTTGCCCATGCTAGTGGGATGGAAAAACATGGAGAAAATACTTTCTACACTAGATGCCTTGCGGGGGATAGGGCATGTAGTCTCATTGTGAATGGGGAGAGTTGCACAAATTTGGTGAGTGCTAGTAGGGTGAAAAAATTGGGATTACCGGTAATAAAGCATCCAAATCCTTATCAATTGCAAAGGTTGAGTGACTATGGAGAGGTGAGGGTAAGTGAACAAATTCTTCTTACTTTTCACATTGGTACTTATAGTGATCAAATTTTATGTGAAGTGATTCCCATGCACATTACTTACATAATTTTGGGGAGACCTTGGTAAATGGATAGGAATGTGGAATATAATGCAAAGAGGAACCGGTATAGCTTCCAAGTGAAGGGGAAAAAGGTGGTGAACCTACTTTTGAGTTTGAATGAAGTTCTTAAAGATCAAATGAAGCTCAAGAAGGAGTTTGAGAAAGAAAAAGAAAAAGCAAAAGAAAAGAAGAAAGAAAAATAAAATTTGACTGAGAAAATTGAGGAAGAAGACAAGGAGAGGCAAAATGAGGGTATGAGAGTTGGGGCCACGACCTTAGAAAAAGGAGAGGAAAAAAGGGTTGGAGCCACAACTCCAGAAAAAGGAAAGATGAGAGAAGAATCGAGAGTTGAGGTTCCTACCTCAGAAAAAGGAGAGGGAGTGAATAGTGCCACAAAGAAAATTGAGAGAAAAGGTCACTCCAAAATGCTTTATGCACTCGATTATTTTAACATTTACCTCCCTAGTTTGGTTACTTCTTTATTGCAGGAAATTGTGAGGCCTACTTATCATAGCAATAAGGAACTCCAAAAGCATGCCGATTGAAAAAAGTACATGTATATATTTTCCTACAACAACAAGTACAATCAAGGTAAATCAAGTGTGATAACCGATGTCATATCTAGGAGGTATGCTCCTAACATTTCTTTGAATGGAAAGTTATTGTGTTTTGAATACATTAGAGGGTTGTATGACATTGGTGTACGTAGGCTTGACAAATGTATTTTTGTATTGTAACAATGTTGCTTGTAGTTAAGATCAATGGCATGATAGGTTCTCAATTGGTAAATCTAAGTTGTCATGTGTGCCTGATTGCTTAAGTACCAAATTTCCTTGTTTTGAATGTATTAGGGACATAGGTGTTGATGACCCGAAAATGTCTAACATTCATATTTCATGTGGTAAATTTTATAAGCAAAATGGATTCTTATGTTGTGAAAACAACTTTCTATTCCTAGTTGCTCAAATGTCAAATCTTTTTGTCGAAAATTTATTATGGGCTTGCAAGCTAATAATCCAAAATGGTTTAACATTTATGAATCATGTGGTGAGCAATATTTTGATGAATTTTATAAACACGATGATTATTTATTTTGGGAAATTAGATTGTTTATTTTTAAATGTGCTATGCGCGAATTGTTAGTGGGAGATGCACATGTTGGTTGTTTGATGGGGCAACTTAGAATCAAAGGGGTTCTAGAGGTATTATGTGATCAATTTTATTGGCCTAATTTGAAGATTGGTGATGAACATATTTGCAATTGTAGTAAATGCTTCACTTATTATAGTAATTTTTGGACTGTTGACATTATTTTTCAAATCTTCTTGATATATATATATATATATATATATATATATATATATATATATATATATATATATATATAATCAAACTTTATAAATCAAGTTGATCTTCGAAGGAGTGAAGAAATTTTAACTCAACAGACAATCTCTTTGGATTCTATTTATTTTTTTAGATCATGTGTTTTCTCAGTTCTCTTTATTGTGTTATTCTAATATTATTTTCTTGTGTTCACGAGAATTTGAATGACATTGAATAATGAAAACGTTAGTATAGTTCTTTGAAGCTTCTATTAATGAGTGAAATTCCTTATTTCTTAATCAGTATATAATGCTGGAGCTCCCATCACGGGGGTTTTAACTTTGTTTTGAAAGTGTCCGTTGGAGAACAGGAGATAATCTATTAATTTGAAATTGTGGTACAAAAGTTTAGAACTTGTAATTTACCCGTTGGAAACTCTTTGTCCACTAGAAATATTATACGTGTTTTGAGCTTTATTCTTGGCATTTTTGGCCTTAATATTAAATAATAAAACACTACATTACATTTTGTTTGTAGTTTTAATGTTGGATTTTGAGTTTATAGAATTTGTTACAAAACTCTTAATGAAGAATTATTTTTGAATGCACTATGATTGTACTGGGATTGTTTTTGCATTTTATGTAAGTTATAGCTACGTATGGAGATCTATATCTTTATATGTATTTTATTGAATTTATCCCTTGTTTTTGTTATTTTTGGGCTGATTTTGATTAGTTTTTTGTGGGTTTTTTTTCCTTTGATTTGATTTTTATTTTAGTTTTAGATGTGTTGCAGCAAATTTTCTTTTACCACACACTGCAAATGCTTCTCCTGGATAAAATGTCAAGGTAAGAAACTTCTTTACTATTAACTTCAGTGGCTTATTTTCTGGTCGGTGGTATTGTTTTACCTATTTTTCATCCCTTCCTTTCATTCTTTACAGCTTCTTGTTGTTTTGTTATGATTTTGTTTTTCTTTCTTTTCAGTTTTACTGACCCCTTTTTATGCATTTACTTGCTTGGTTTCTGTTTTTTGTTGTCTTGTGGTGGGAAATATACTAAACATTGGCTCATTTACTGGGTAAGATTTCATCAGCATTGGAGAAACTATATCTTTATACGTATCTTATTGAATTCATACCTTGTTTCTGTTAATTTTGGGCTGATTTTGATGTTCTTTATTTTAAATTGTTAGTATGTCCTCCGCAAAAGTACTCTTGAAAACAATGGTAAAGTGCTTGAATCCCCGTAAACTAGGCTAAGGTTTCACAAGAGCTACTGGGAGATCTAACAATCGACTCGACCGTTGACAGTTGATTGGGAAATCTAATGAGTATCACTGAATTTGTGATGACAAAATTCGATTAGTTAAAAATGGTGATGATTTCTTTTAGTTTTTAAATATTTATATTTCTCTTTTACCCTTTTTATGTGTATATTGCACGTGATGAATTTGGGAATGGAGAAAGACATGGCTAACTGAAACTTAAGATTATAATTTTATTTCTATGTAGTTTATGCAGTTTCTTCTCTGGGTGATGTAAAACTTAAAGAGAGCTTGAAACTTTCCTCTGGTACTACCGAACAGCAAGGTATGAGCTATATGTATTTGATGTCTTGTTCCATGATTCATTTGCTACTTTTGTATATTTTTCTCATAAAATGTTTGTTGTTGTTAATATTTGATTTTGAATTACTTGTATTTTTCTGCTATTTTTGGAATCGACAGATTGTTATTTGAATTAGAGATGGGTGTAATGTTAATTGACTAAATGAATAGACGTATGTTTACCTCTTCCCTTTATGATTGGCCAGAATATAAAAAAAATGATTACAGTATTAGAATTTGAAAATGACTTGTTCAAAAGTCAAGAGAGTTTGAATTTTAACAATATTTAATGAACTTTTTGTTGGTTTTCGCTTGACAGTTTTCGACATGAGTGCTAGAAGCACCCTTAAATAATTTGTGTGTTTATATTTAATGAACTTTTTGTTGGTTTTCGCTTGACAGTTTCCGACACGAGTGCTAGAAGCACCCTTAAATAATTTGTGTGTTTATTAAAAAAAAAAAAAAAAGGGTGTAGCCCACACCTTGAGGGCCCGAACCGACCACGTCCAAGGTCCTTGGTTCGGGAAGGTAAATTCAGGTTATGCCTCGTCCATGGTCGGGGTAGTACTTACACTACAAGAATATGGAGCAACAGGGGCGACTATTTAGGGGCGACAATCACGTCGTCCCTATAGATTCAAAACTTATAGGGGCGACTCGACAAAGTCGTCCCTATAGGATACCAGACCTATAGGGGCGACATAAATCGCCCCTATAGGTATAACAATCGCCCCTACGTCGGAGTAACTGAGTCACAAGCCACAAGATCCTACCGCCACGCCTTTCACATCACCAATCACAACACCAATAAATTGGCTGCTCCTGGCTGCTCTTGGTGGGTTTCGAAACCGAGCACACGGCGAGTGCCAGCCCAATACCGTACCTCCTTTACCACTTGGAGATGTGCCCTGGGGGCATTTGTGTGTTTATTGATGTCATGTTTGATGATTTCCTCCTAAACTTGACATGGATAAATTTAAGCCTCTGTTTGGCTAGCTC
This sequence comes from Ligustrum vulgare, assembly GCA_963555705.1. Lineage (NCBI taxonomy): Eukaryota > Viridiplantae > Streptophyta > Magnoliopsida > Lamiales > Oleaceae > Ligustrum > Ligustrum vulgare. The sequence goes on from OY743174.1 coordinate 52,169,372, forward strand.
TTTAATGGGCTAATTAAACTACAATTTAAATTACATAATTTTTCTAATCACTTTTTAATCACACATATTTTTTATCTCCAATTTTTAAACACATATTTTACCTCGAAAACACTAAAAAATCTTCTCTCTCCTCGTTAAGTAGCCGCCGAACGCACCCTAAGTATCGATTCCGGGTATACTGGGCAGTTGGACATCAGTGTTATTTCGATGTGATTTTAGAAGAAAATAAGAAAAGGAATGCGGAAATGGAAATGAATAAAATACTAATATAACTTTATTGAGTGATGACCAAAGACCATGAATATTTTAACATAAATTGACTCCTATTTATAATGAAATGGAAATAACAACTTTTCACAAGATAACATCAAATAATAACTATTAAATCTATATTATCTTGGACTCTATCTTCTCATCTTGTTGCGTCATCTTCTGTTTGAATTTGAATCTCATTATCTCATTTTATCTTCATTCTTTTTTGATATCTTCTAACATCCTCCCGCAAACTGTGCTGGGCTGAAAGCACAGTTTGTTCTCAAAAAATTGAAAGTGGCATTTTTTATCTTCATCCTTGTTAAAGATATGTCACCTGTTGTGGTGTTGTCGATTCGCATTTTTTTTTTTTTTTTTGCGAATCCTGTGTATCCCATATTAATTACATGGGTAGTCTCTGAGAATTTTTTCAGAGAATGAGTCGATGTTTTGAACTTTTGATTGATAATGAATTCATACGTTGATTTTTTGTATGAATTTTTTTGTTGCCGTGTTTTCTTTTTTTTTTTTGAATTTTGTGCGGGTAGGATTTTGGTTTGTATTTTTTGCTTCTGATATGATATATTTGGTGGAAGATAACATGAGATGAGGAATGATTAATTTTTTGGTGAAAATGATAGTGAAATCATGATAAAAGAGAAGAGTTGTGTTTATTGAATTTAAAGTGAACACAAGTTTGTGTTCACTCTGGCTCTGATACCAAGAAGAAAATAAGAAAAGGAATGCGGAAATGGAAATGAATAAAATACTAATATAACTTTATTGAGTGATGACCAAAGGCCATGAATATTTTAACATAAATTGAGTCTTATTTATAATGAAATGGAAATAACAACTTTTCACAAGATAACATCAAATAATAACTATTAAATCTATATTATCTTGGACTCTATCTTCTCATCTTGTTGCGTCATCTTCTGTTTGAATTTAAATCTCATTATCTCATTTTATCTTCATTCTTTTTTGATATCTTCTAACAATTTTTGTGGGTTCGTCCGCTATCCGAACTTACAGTAATTGCTCATTCGTGCAGCGCACGTTTAGAGCCCAGTTTCAGAAAAATGACATGACAAAACTTTCGAACATTTTCACAAATCACACCATGAACATTTCTTGCAATTTCCTTAATTTACTATTACAATCCAGGGGCAAAAAAAAGTCAGTCAAATTTGAGCCGCTAGGCATAAAAATATAACATTTACAGCGACAATTTGCTGAGAGGAACAAGTCTTGAATGTACTGGAAGAAGAACACTTCAAACATGTTCATCTAGGCGAGTGGACTGGAAAAGGACACAATTTATCCGTGTTTGAATTGACAATCATGCAGTGGATTGAGTAAACTGAAGTTGCTCTCTGTTGATTGTCCCTTCAACTATTAAAACGTAAAACTCTCCATTTTCTTAACCATGGCTCTCTGCAACTTTTGGAGTAGTGTGTCTGTTTTTTTATATCTTACAATCCCTTTTGCATCTCCATTGTACTTCAACCTCAACCCTATCCAGCAGGATGACACGGATAAAATAATTAGCCAAAACGACTCTTATATCTCTAATCAAGGCCTTCAGGTCACGTCGGACGAGAGCAATAAGGGAACATATAGAATAGGCCGTGCCACTTATAAAGATCCATTGCAGCTCTGGGATAAAGCTTCAGGTAACCTGACAGATTTCTATACTCATTTCTCCTTTGTTATTGATGCCAGTGAAGGTACTTGCGAGTTGGGCCTGAAGCTTGGAGCGGATGGACTTGCCTTTTTCTTGGCTCCTTTCGGTTCAACAGCACCTGTGGATTCGGAAGGTGGTGGCCTTGGTCTTGCTCCCCCAAATGCCACGGCAAATATATCTGAAGATCCTTTTGTGGCAGTGGAGTTTGATACTTTTTCATTTGGTGGATGGGATTCTATCCGCGGTATGCATGTAGGTATTGATATTAATTCACTGTATTCCAATACCTCTGTCCCATGGCGGAACAACATCACTGATGGGAACATAAACAACGCTTGGATTACTTATAATTCCACTTCGAAAAATCTTAGAGTAATCTTCACAGGTTACATGAGTAATCGGCCCCTAAATGATAGCCTCAACTTGACGGTAGATTTTAAAAATTACTTACCCGAGCGGGTGAGCGTTGGCTTCTCAGCAGCTACAGGGGCTTGCTTTGAGAAACATAACGTAAAGTCCTGGGAATTCAGTTCAACTTTAGAATTGGTAACCAATAACCGGAACCATACCGATCCCTCATCCGTGGTGCCAAGCATCAGTCCATCTCCTGGTTACCCAGTGAACCATGGGGGAAAGAAAATCAGGGTAGGATTAGTAATTGGTTTGATTGTTGGTCTGTCTGTTTTGGTCCTTGTTTTGGTTTTGATTGGTTACATTTTATGGAGGAACAAAAATAAGAAGGGAAAAAGTGATGAAATTTCCTTAGATATAACAATGGACACGGAATTTGAAAGGTACTGTGGACCTAAGAAGTTTTCATATGGAGAATTGGTACTGGCAACAGACAATTTTGCTGATGAAAAAATGCTTGGAAAAGGAGGATTTGGTGGCGTTTACCTTGGGTTTTTGAGAGATTCAAATTCATACATTGCTGTGAAGAGAGTGTCCAAGGATTCGAAACAAGGGCCTAGGGAGTACGCATCAGAAGTGAAGATTATCAGCAGATTAAGGCACAGAAATCTTGTACAACTTCTTGGTTGGTGTCATGAACAAAGAGAGCTACTACTTGTTTACGAATTCATGACAAATGGAAGCTTAGATTTCCATCTCTTCGAGGAAAAATCTTCGTTAACCTGGGAAACGAGGTACAAAATTGCTCGAGGCCTGGCTTCGGCTTTGCTATATCTACACGAAGAGTGGGAGCAATGTGTGGTACACCGTGACATAAAATCGAGTAACGTTATGTTGGATTCGAGCTTTAATGCTAAACTTGGGGATTTTGGTTTGGCTAGGCTGGTTGATCACGAAAAGGGGTCCCAAACTACCGTGTTAGCAGGCACCATGGGATACATGGTACCAGAATGTGTAACCACTGGCAAGGCTAGCAAGGAATCAGATGTCTTCAGCTTTGGCATAGTTGCATTGGAAATTGCGTGTGGAAGAAAACCCATTGATCTCAAGGCAGAGGGAAAACGAGTAAGGATGGTGGAGTGGGTTTGGGACCTCTACGGGACAGGGAACCTTCTTGAAGCAGCTGATCCAAAACTATGCGGAGACTGTAACAAGCAGGAAATCGAATGCCTGATGATTGTTGGGCTTTGGTGTGCTCACCCTGATAACAATTTCCGGCCATCAATGAAGGAAGCTATTCAAGTCTTGAATTTTGAAGCTCAATTACCCCTACTACCATCAGAGTTGCCAGTCGCGACATATTATGCTCCACCACGTTCACTTGCATCTCTGGTTTCGCAATCCAGTAGTGGTGTCGATTCAGTCCAGAATTCAATCCGTGGTTACAGTTCTAATGCCTTGAACTTGACATCATCTTCTGATGCTTCTCAGTCTGCATCCCTTCTGCACACAAGATAAGAATTGGATCAATTTCTGTGCATGAATTTAGTGAAAGGTATATCTAGAATAAAGACATTGAAAGCCTATATATTTTAACTACTTTATGCTGAAAGACTTGAATTTTTTATACAGCCATTGTTATCTGTAAGAGAAAGACAACGATAAGTTTTGTGTGAAAATAATTAATGGATGTATTTTCTTTCATCTGCTTATGTGGCATGGGGAAGACGTCGTGCTAGTTTCAAAAAGATTTTGGAGAGCTTCACAAGTATTTACAACTCGATCTTTAATCTGAACTAGTATTTTCACCTGTACGATGCACGAAAATATAGTAGTCATAGTGATTTTAATCAAAATTTATGAAAATATATTAATTATACATTCATGTCAAATAAAAATATAGTACAATAATATTTTAATACAAAATATTATCAAGTTCAAAATTAAAAAAAAAGGAGTAATCAAAATAAGAAATGCAACATTTACAAAACTAATAAAAAATAAGATGTTATGATCATTATAAAAAAAAAAAAAAATCTTTTCTTTTTAAAATTGTTTGTCTTTTTTTTTTTTTTTAAAAAAATATTTTTATTTACTTGTTTGTTAAACTTTCTTTTTTTAAATAAGATATTTTTTATCATTTTATTATATATTAAATTATTTTGAAATAAAATTTAATATATAAAATTAACAACTATAAATCTATATTTGCTTTCAATTGGTAAATGATATTGTGGTTATAATTTTTGTTTATTTAATTTTACTTAAAATGAGTAAATGTCGTTTTATTTGTAAACTAATTTTTTTTGGAAATTTTTTTTATCTTTGAAATAATTATTTATTTTTTTAATTAAAATCGATTCGACCCCGGTTCAATCTTTTGACCCTTGACCTGTTGCCTCTTTCAGGTCGAACCATTTCAAGTTTTCTGAACACGGAGTATTATATAACTCAAATGATATAATTTAAAATAAAGTAAAAAATATAAAGTAAAATTTTGACATTTGAATATTTGGACGATTTTACGGACAATTTTTTTTTTATAGTTTGCTCTCACTTGCTGTATTGTATTAAACTTCTTGTTGAGATATTCGATTTGATGCCTTTATTACATATTTTTCGACTTCAAAATAATACAATAATATGTATGGTTAAAAAAGTGGTTTGAGAAATTGTGTGATTTATAAAATAGTTTATAAACCATTTTTGCAAGTTTATCGAACACATGCTTAAAGATAATTTTAATACTGATAATTACCAATAGAATTTTTCAAATACATTCCAACATGTGAGATTGCTTACTTCTAACTCTTGTCAATTGTCATTACATATGAAGAAAAATTATATTCAATCAAATATTAAATTATTCGATTTGAGAGAAATTTTTTGGATTAGTTATTTAATTTATTTTTTTATATAATCTAATTGGAAAACTTAAAAAAAAATATATATATAAGGAATGTTTTTAAGTTCTTTAAACTAAAACATATTTCGTTCTTTAAACAAAATCATTTTCAGGTTATTTAAATGTTTTTCAACACATTTTATGATATAATTTTATATCTTTATAAATAATTTAATGTTACTTTACCAAATTAGTTACACTATGATTAAGCAGAATATTTTGGAATAATTTTTTTTAATTAATTTAACATAATTTCGAATTTACGGATCTTGAATACTTTTTTTTTTTATAACAATAGAGAATTATTTATTTATTTTTTAAATTAGACTTATGAATGCTTTAGATGTAATTTTTTTTCACATTTTTCACAGAAAAAAGAAGTTATGATACACAATAAGATTAATAGTTATATTAAAATCAATCATCCTACTAAGTAAAAACAAATTTGTTAAAAAAAAAATTAAATTGTCCTTTTTTGAAATTGGAACGAAGCATCTTTATTTGACAAAATATTTTTAAACAACAAGCTTTTAAACTACTTTTTAATTACACATATTTTTTCTCTCTACTTTTCAATTACTAATTTTTACATTGAAATCATCACATTCTTTGTTTTTAAACAAAAAATTTTAACTACTATTATTTTTTATATAATTTAAAAGTGCTCAAAACAATTTTTTTTTTTTAACATGTAGTGCTCAAAAGTGTAATTCAATTTGCAATTATTACACTTTCTAAAATGCAATCATTATTTATTTATTTTTTAATTCTTGTGTTTTTTTCAAAATCTTTCCAAATTTAGCAAGTTCATTTTGGTGAGAAAGTGTGTGTGTTTATTTTTGGTAAAGACTTTTTTTATATATATATATATGTAAACAACACGCTTTTAAACTATTTTTTAATTACACATATTTTTTCTCTCCACTTTTCAATTACTAATTTTTACATTGAAAACATCACATTCTTTGTTTTTAAACAAAAAAATTTAACTACCATTATTTTTTATATAATTTAAAAGTGCTCAAAACGATTTTTTTTTTTTTTTTGAAAAAATACATGTAGTACTCAAAAGTGTAATTCAATTTGCAATCATTACACTTTCTAAAATGTAATTATTTTTTATTTATTTTTTAATTCTTGTGTTTTTACAAAAATCTTTCCAAATTTAATCAGTTCATTTTGGCGGGAAAGTATGTGTGTGTTTATTTTTGGTAAAGACTTTATTTATATATATATATAGATTTCCTTTACATCTATGTCTAATTGTAATTATGTTGCATATGGTTCTTCCTGATGGAATTCACCAGATTCATCTTAAATGGATGATGACAGTGTGGCATATGCAAAATTCTTTGTAAGCTGCATTAGCCGTGAACATGTGCACTTTGATCATTGAATCAAAGTGAAAAGAGCCAAAAGTTGAGTTAATTTTGAGTTTATATGTTCCATATCTTGATTGAAGACTTGAATTACATAAAATTATGTTTACGATTACTATTATCTTTAAGATTTAATGATATAGATAAATAAACATTAATTTATTTAGGAATTACAAAATTTACTGGAGTAATTGAAGTCCTCGTCAACAAGGGACGATCATAGCTTTGCTTTGCTTCAAGTGTTGAAATGCGGAAATAGAATTATCTAAAAAATAAAATAAATGAAAATTAAAAAATATATATTATTTCAAGAAACAAAATCATTTAAATATTCATGTATATGTTATATCAAGAACAAAATATTCAAATTTATTACCTAATTTTGATGATCAATTCTTGAACTAGATCTGAATTACAAAATTTCAACCTTTGGGATTATCAGCTTCCAATTTTTAATTCCAAGAATCTTATATATGCTCCAAACTGCCAAATTTTCTATGGTATTTATACCAGTGGGTGGGAACCTAGTTTTAATTAAATCAAGAAGTTAGTTATTGGACAAGAAAACTATATTTTACTTCTCTAAAATGAACATTATGGAATAGTTATCGTATTGTGTGGGATCTCTAGACACTGTGTTGTCTCTATTTATAAAGATGGAAAAGTATCAATCCAATTACAATAAGGATTTAGAGTTCAAAGGAGAGCTTTAGTTAAAAATCAAACTTGCTTTTAAATTAAAGTCCAAATCTAATTAGTTTAAATTTAATTATTTGTGCAGTCCTCGAACACTAATTACAATCACAATTAAGTTTAAAACTTTATGAAAATTACAATTAAGTACAAAATTTTATTGTAATTACAATTAAGCCCAAAACTTTTATATTTATTGCAATTAAATTCCATTACTTTATTGAGCTACCACAAGGACCTAATCCGACATATATTATCCAAACTTCAATAATTAATTTGGCACGACAATATAAGAAACTAACTACAAGTTGAATAGAATTACAAAAGACTTCACAATCATTTCCAAATTCCAAAAAAAATTAATCAAATTTGAGCCACTGAGGCATAATAATAACATTTAGGGCCTATTTGTTAGACATTGAAATTTCATAGAAAATGCACTTTTCACTCAAATTTTCCATGTTTTAGTCAAATTTTTCTGACAACAACACATTTTTCCAACTGTTCTCACTTCAATCAATGTGAGAAGGTGAATAGTCTTGAGTTAGATGTTTGACAAGTGTTTAAAGTGAAAGGTGGAGATTTAAAAATTTTCCACCATTTTTTGCCTATATATATATATGGTCCCTATCCTCCCTTTCATTTTACTTTGCGAATTTTTTGAGAGACCAGAGAACTCCTCGACCAAGTAGCACAATTTGTTACTTCAGCAAAAAGTAGTACTTTAGGTAAGCTCGACCTTTCCCGACCTCCTTATTTATATAAATTATTTTCAAAAATTATGGTAAGGCCAATGACTATAGGAGACCTTAGAGAAGTAGAAGATTTGGACGAGCCTCTAGAGGTCGAGTCGTTAGGTTTTTACCAACCACCACCTTCCCGGGATGATGAGTTGGGTAGTGAGGAGGGCGTTGAGGATAATCCGGATTTGGGTAGAAGACCGAGTGAGGTCAACCTTGAGCTCCCAACTTTTAATAGCAAGATGAAGGAGCATATGGTTGAGGTGGATATGAGGAAATTTAGGCTATCTTATGGGTACACAATGCGGGTTTCGGAAGAGGACGATGTGTCATATCATTGCCGGGAAGGGGAGATGGTGGTGTTCCATGAGGCCCTTGTGGTTGGGCTTAGGTTTCCCCTCCATCATTTTTTCATTGACTTTCTCCTCACTACGAGCATAGTGCCTGGTCAGCTCGACCCCAATGGATGGAGGATCTTGGTGTGTTTTTTCATTCTATGTAGGAGTTTAGGGATTGCACCTACCTAGATTTGGGTAAATGTATTTTACACTTGAAGTACTTACCCCAATGTAACAGTTTTGTGTATTTAAGCGGGAAGGGGAGCTTCGAGGTCCCGTGGTTCCCTCCTCCTTAAAGTATTGGAAGGAGAGGTTCTTCTTTGTGAAGCCCCGGGAAGGAGAAACTATATTCTTATCGACCTTTAGGAGGCTGTGCGTAGATAACTTTAATAGGATGGGAAGTAAGAGTCAGGGGGAAATAGCCAAACTTCTTGCTAATGCCGTTAGGATATGTGACTTTGGCCTTTTGGCCGAGGAGGCGTCTGATTTGATGACCAATGAGATTTTGAGTTAGGCTGACCTTGACTTGTAGCCCGGTAGGACCCAGCCTTGTAAATTAAGTAATATGTACTTAACTTTTGTAATTTTTATGCTTTTAGGATTTTGCTTTGTTTTCTTATCTTCTTCCTCTTCCTCTTCCCTTTTTATTTTCTGCAGGAATGACATTTGATGGGGACAGGCTGAGGAAGGCGGTAAAGGAAAGGGCATGGAATGTGGCCCCAAAAAGGAAAGATGATTGGGTTGTGCGATGTCAATACCAGAAGAGGCCTTGCAAGGATCAATCTGGTATGAGGAACACAGATGCTACCCTTCAAAGGGAAAGTGGTCGAGATACTCGACGTTCTCCACCTCGAGAGGAGCCCGTGCATGTTTCTCCAGCACCCGAGGTGGTACCTGAGGGTCCTACATTGGCCAACCTGAGTGAGAAGTTGGAGGAAGGCCTCCATCCCGGCCTATTGGAAAAAGAATTAGAGGATGTGGCGCTCGAACAAGGAGCTGACCATTTCATGAACGTGGCTGTGAAGGTATATCTGTGCTTTCACCTTTGATATTTTTAGTACTTCAATAATAACACTAAGGGTCCGTTTGATAGCGAGGGTGGAATTTGGGTGGAAAGAAAATGAATTCCATGGAATTGAATTCTAGGTAATTGAATTACTGGGAATTAGAAGTTTAATGTGTTTGATTGGTTTAATTTTCTAGGTGGAAAAAGTAGGAAATTTTCCAACTTTTGTTGTTTGATTGACATTATTTTCCATGGAAAATAAAGTAATTTTTTGCTATTTTAATCAATTTTTTTTTTTTACTTTTTAAATATATTTGTACTCGATGATGATAATGTTATTTTTTGGAAAGAAAATAAGTCAATTAACAACAACAAAATTGATTAAACGTGTCCAAAATCATTTTCCATCTACCATGGAAAACATTTTTCCACCAAAACCCAAAGAAAATCTTTTCCACCAAATCAAGGAAAATGGAAGAAAAAGTGGGGTCCGCGGAAAATGTTTTACATGGAAAATTTTGTCAAACAAATAAGCCAAAAGTGGGAATTGGAAAATATTTTCCATTTTCCATGGAAAAGATTAGGTAATCAAACAGGGCCTAAGTTTTTCTTGCGATTTCCAGCTGATCAGCATAGGGTGAGGGTTAATCAATCAGGGGGTTAAGCGCAGCAAGACATCGAGCCAGCTCATCCACTCTGTACAATATGAAGCCACGAAGGCTAGAGCTACAGAGGAGAAGTTTGCTAGGATCGAGTTTGACCTGCTACTGGTGACCCAAGAGCCAGATCTTGCTCAAGAGGAGAATTCCAAGCTTTCTAATGATCGTCACCGTGTTCGGGAAGAACTCGATACTACAAGGGTCGAGGTTGTAGAGGTTTTTAAGAGGTCGGAGGAATACGACCTTGCGCTGGGGAATTATGCCCTGCAATCTTATTCTCAGGGGATGAAGCAAGCCTGAGCTTGGGTCAAACTCCATGCTCCTGATTTGGATACAAGCCCGCTATCTCAGTTTCCCTTAGAGTGTGACGTCCCAAAAGTTGTAATTATTTGGGTGCCACAAAATTTGTATTGTAGACAACATTTCATGAAATGAACTTTAAAACTCATTAAATAAATCATTGAATTATTTGAGTTAACCACACTACAAAATAATTGAAAATAAAATAGTAATATACTAGTTTAATCAAATTAAAATAACTCTTATTGAAAAATTGATGATTCCCATGTTTTTCCATGCAATCTACTTGCTAGCCATCCCGTGTCTTAAAATGCCCCGAACTGCTAATTATTTGTGGAAAAATTTTGGGTGTGAGAAATAATCTCAACAAGCACATAAATGGAATAAATAATTAATTTACACTCAAACTTATCTTGCATACATGAGGAGACACAAAAATAGGGTCCAAACTTAGGTGGTACCCAATTTCCATGCGTAGCGCTACTAAACTTCGGTCCCCAAATCATAGAACATACATATGGGACCCATAAACATAATTTGGTTCATAACATAAAGCTTTCATATAGAACTCATAATATAAAGTGTGAATAATCATTAAAACCACCTATTACACCCATATGCTTACCTTTGAATTAGTTGAAAATAATCTTTGATCTTGATTATTCTAGCCTTGAAATGAATGTAACGAAGTTATGAGAAATGAAGATGTACGAAAATTCTATGGAACCATGACCCCTATTTATAGTGGTTTGGGGATAGCATTTAAAGGATTTCCATTCAAATCCAATACTTGAAGATAATTATCAACATAATTATTAATAATTAATTAAAATCATAATCTTGTTTTAAGATAATGAATGGTACACATAACGCATGACATATTTTCATTGGTCAAGAATTCAAAAATAATTATTCAATAAGATATCTTAAAGATAAATATAACAATAAAATCTTAGTTGATAATCATAACCAACCAAGATTTAAATTTCTATTTATCCTTACATAATAATAATCAATCAATTAATAACTATAATTAACTAATTATCATACAAATATATATATTAAAAAAAACATAACACTACAATCTACCCCCCCAAAAAAATTTCGTCCTCAAAATTTACCTTGGAATTCATTGAAGAGTTGTTGGCTCGCATCGACTTCTCGCTCCCATGTGGCCTCCTTAATTGAGTGATTTTGCCATTGTACTTTTACTAGCGAAATTACCTTGTTCCTGAGGGTTTTATATGTATGTTCAATGATTCTTATTGGTATTTCTTCATAGCTCAAGCCCCGCTGTAATTCAATTGACTGGTGATTGAGAACAGGGATTGGGTCAGATATGTATTTCCTAAGCATTAACACATTGAAGACATTATGCACGGCTCAGAGTTTAGGAGGTAATGCCAATTGATATGAGACATTCCCAATGCGTTGTAAGACCTCAAATAGGCCTATAAACCTTGGCCACAATTTTCCTATCCTGCCAAAACGTGGCATTCCTTTCATTGGTGCTACTTTGAGGAACACTTTATCACCAATTAAAAATTCCATATCCTTTCTCTTTTTATCTGCATAACTCTTTTGTCTATCTTGAGCAATACTGGCTCGTATCTTTTCAATCGCCTGTACTGTTTGCTCAACAATCTCTGACCCTAAAATTTTCCATTCACCTACTTCATCCCAATGAAATGGTAATCTACACTTCTTCCATACAGTGCCTCATAGGGGGGCATGCGAATAGATGCGTGATAACTATTATTTTACATGAATTTAATCAATGGTAAATGCTTCTCCCATTTCCCTTCAAACTTAAGACGCAAGTTCGAAGCATGTCCTCTAACATTTAAATAGTCCGCTCGGGCTGTCCATCTCTCTGAGGATGGAAAGCTGTGCTAAATTGAAGCTAGGTTCCCATAGCCCAATATAAACTTTTCCAAAAGTTCGAAGTGAACCTTGGGTCTCAATTTGACACAATTGACCCTGGAACTTTGTGTAGTCTTACCACCTCTTTCACATACAATTGTGCAAACTAATCTAAAGAAAAGGTCATCCGGACTGGTAAAAAGTGGGACGATTTTGTTAGTCTATCCACAATAACCCAAATAGCTTCATGACCCTTTGTTGAACTTGGAAAACCAACAACAAAGTCCATCGTCACATGCTCCCATTTCCACTCGGGAACATCTAATGGTTCGAGTAGTCTTTGATGGTCACTGGTGTTCGGCCTTTACTTGTTGGCATAATAGGCATTTCGTAACGTACTCCGCTATGTCTCTTTTCATGTTCCTCCACCAAAATAATGTTTTAAGGTCTTGATACATCTTTGTGCCTCCTGGGTGTACGGAATAAGGAGATGAGTGTGCCTCTCTAGAATCTCCTTTTTCAGTTCCTCGAAGTTTGGTACACATGGACGCCCTTGATAGTATAATGTGTTATCTTCTACTATGGTGAATTCCTTCCGTTTCTCATATTTAATATCCAACTTGATAAACTCTAAAGAGGATGATTCTTAATTCGATCACGAAGAGTAGGTGGAACAGAAAGTGTTGCAACTAGGGCAGTCATTTTTTAGGGTTTGGTAACAATTTCGAGACTCAACTTATGAAATTCCCTCCATAAAGACCTTTGTTCAGTTAATGCCACCAGTTGACCTGTCGTCTTTCTACTCAAGGCATCGGTCACTACGTTCGCCTTGCCAGGATAATAATGAATTTCATAATCATAATCCTTGACTAGTTCAAGCCATCTTCTTTGTCACATGTTCAACTCCTTCTGAGTGAAAATGTACTTAAGACTTTTATGATCTGTGTAAATATCACACCTTCCTCCATACAAATAGTGCCTCCAAATTTTTAGAGCATGCACCACAACAGCCAGCTCTAGGTCATGCGTAGGATAGTTCTGCTCGTAAGGCTTCAACTATCTTGACACATAAGCAATTAACTTGCCATGTTGCATCAAAACACATCTGATGCCCAGCTTGGATGCATCACTATAGACCACAAAGCCTTCCGATCCATCAGGTATCGTCAATACTGGCGCGTTAACCAATCTCTTCTTTAGTTCCTCAAAATTTTGTTTACACTTGTCTGTCCATTCAAACTTTGTCCCGTTGCAAGTTAACTGTGTCAACGGTCCTGATATTTTAGAGAATCCTTCAATAAACCTCCTGTAGCATCCTGCTAAGCCCAGAAAGCTGCAAATTTCCCCCACGTTGGTTGGTATTGACCAATTCAACACTACTTCCACCTTACTTGGATCAACCTCGATTCCTTGGGCCGTAGCTACATGTCCCAGAAATACTAAGCATTCCAACCAGAATTCACATTTCTTGAACTTAACGTAAAGTTTCTCCCTCTTTAGAATTCCCAATACAATCCTCAAGTGTTCCTCATGCTCCTTGTTACTCCTTGAGCAACAAAGTATATCATCGATGAACACGATAACAAACCGATCTAGATACTCATGAAAGACACGATTTATTAAATCCATGAATACTCCAGGAGTGTTAGTTAAGCCAAAAGGCATAACTAAGAACTCATAGTGACCATACCGCGTCCTGAAAGCCGTTTTAGAGATGTCACTTGACTTGATTCTCAACTAGTGGTATCCTGATCTCAAATCGATCTTTGAAAACACAATGGCACCTCATAACTGGTCAAACAAGTCCTCTATCCTAGGGAGAGGATATTTTTTCTTTGTAGTGATCCTGTTCAATCTCGATAATTGATACACATTCTCATTGACACGTCTTTCTTCTTAACAAATAACACCGGTGCTCCCCATGGTGATATACTAGGTCAAAAGAATCCTTTTTTCTAACAGATCCTCTAATTGAGCTTTTAGTTCTTACAACTCCTTTGGTGCCATCCTATAAGAAGTCTTAGAAATGGGTGCCAAACGGAGAACTAGATCTATCGTGAACTCTATTTCTCGTTCTGGTGGCATTTTATCCAAATCATTAGGAAAAACTTCAGGGAAGTCTCGGACCACCTTGACATCGTTCAACATTAGCTCCTTACCTCCAGTCACTATTGTCATCAAGAACCCTACACATCTTTCTGTCTTCAAAAGTTTTCTTGCTTTCAGAGCTGAAATTATACGGGGAAGTGGTTTCACCTTGATTATTGGAAAATAAAGTTCTATTTATCCAGGCTTCCAAAAAAATAATTCATTTTCAAAACATCGAATTTTCGCGTGATTTTTGGAAAGCCAATCCATGCCCAAAATCATGTCGAACTCTAGAATGTGTAAGACATAAAAGTTCGTATTCAAAGGTTTACCATCAATCTCTACCTTAGCCACATTTACCATTTGGTCTATAGTCAATACCTCTCCTGATGGGAGAGTAATTTCTAAGGGAACACTAGCATGTTCAATAGGTGCAAGGATTTTGCTAACAAATTTGGCGGGATATGAAAGAATGGGTAGCACCAGAATCAATCAAAGCATAAGTAGGTGTGCAAGATATAATGATGTTACAAACTAAGATGTTCTGATCCTGATCGCTTCATGCTCAGTGAGTGCAAACACTCTAGCATGGCCCTTAGGAGGATTTCCAAACTTCAGTTGTGGTGTCTGCTGCTTCTTTTAATTCTTGGGACATAGTTTAGCCATATGACCTTTCTCACCACAAAGGAAACATGAACCAGTTCCCAAGAGACATACTCCAGCATGACACTTTTCGCATTTGCCAAAAATAGGATGTTGTTGATAATTGTTTGCAGTTGTACCCTAGTTTCCCGTCTTTGCGTAGTTTTGTATATTCTTTCCTTTGTTGTCCTCCCACTTCCGTTTCTCATGTAGTCTATACCGCTGTTTTTTATTATCAATGTCGGTAGTCTCCCTGAAATTGGCTAGTTGGGCCTTGGCTAGCACTTCATGAGATGTAGGCAATTCAAATGTCACCAAAACCTGTCTGAGATTATCCCTCAGGCCTTGCTCGAAATGCCTTGCTCGTTTGGTCTTAGTGTCAACCAATTCTGGAGTATAGCGTGAAAATTCATCAAATTTCCTTTCATAGTTTGTCAGGGTCATTGTACCCTGTTTCAACATCAGGAATTCTGCCTCTTTCTGACTTCGAATGCTTGGTGAGTAGTACCTTTGAATGAATAGTTCCTTGAACTGATTCCATGTCCATGCGTGTTCATGAGTTCTAGACCTAGCGGTTGAGTCCCACCAGTGCCTAGCTCCTTTTTGCAGCATAAATGCCGCACAAGTCACTTTCCTCGGATCTGAGCATTCGATGAGATCAAATAGTCTTTCAATGTTGGCTATCCAATCTTCAGTGCTAATGGATCGGGACCACCCTCAAATGTTGGCGGTTGAAGTTTCCTAAATTGTTCCACAATAGCAACAACAGTATTCCTTTGGTCCTCAGCGAGAGGAGGTGACGAGGGTGCCGCTTGAGTGAAATTACGCATCATTTCGATGAATTGTTGGGAAAATGGTGTGTCGTTGGCATTTCCCTGAGTGCCATTCCTATTGTTCGTATTTCTACCGCGGGTATCCATTACCTTAAATAAAATGGTAGTAACTCTCAATTGAAGAGAAACATAACAAATATAACATGCTTTATTATCAAACTCATAGGTTTACGTAGATAATGGATCGCTAGGCATACCTAGTGTCCAAACCAACTGAAATTCAAACAACTAAAAGGACATAATTTCAACATAAAATCATAAAAAACTATCTAATAATTCCTCCCAGCCTTCTCTCCTTGACCAGTTCCCTGATTATCCTTAGGTGTTTTTCTTGGGTCGATTGCGAAATAGGAAGCAGGACTGTATATCCTCACTTGGGTCATCTTCTACATAATTTCCTCTAAGATCAACTTCGGGTATAGTTAGTACATTGCTAGTATTGGGGTTGTAGCCTGGCATCCTCTCGGTATCACTAAGGTCTTCATGATTTACCCTCCATTTTTCCCTCAGGCATTAGAGTAGCATATCTGGGGAGGTTTGGTAGTCAAATGTTTCTTCAATTTTTCTTGATGAATTGTCTCCAATAAGGAGTGAGAGTTCGGTCTAGACGATACACAATCTCGTCCCTATGAAATTTATGTCCATTTTCCCTTGCCTCTCGGTGGATCTTTTCCATGGCATCAAGATGTAGCATTAAATCGTGATTAGGGTTTCTCTTGAATTCCTATGCAACAAAGTGAAATGATTGCGCCTCTCAATCCGGGTAGTTTGATCTCTTCCACTCACCATCTATAAGAAAAGGGAAAGAAACAAAATTACTTTTTAAAAAAAAAATAAAAATGGAAGAGTTTAAAAAAAAAAAAACTAGAAGTTTCTATTATAACGTTGAAGTTTTGTGGGTGTTTTCTTGAAATATGAGTTATGTGAAGATTATTCATGAAGTTTGAGAGGAGGAGTTGTTTATCTCTAATATCAGCGTTGTCTTTGTTTAGTTGATTTGAGTATCACTACTAAAAGGATTCTAGGGAATTGGAGAGGTCGCTGCGGTCCCACTTTAAACCCAATTTCCTTAAGCATGTTAATAGCCTAGTGAAAAAGCCGTTCAGTGCCTCAAATACGCAAATCAAGCAGAAGAGTGTCAATAATTACCACAGTTTTTCCCTTGTTTTTACACAAATGTAGTGATAAAGGAATAAATTATTGAACTTGAAGTTTGAACTTAGAGTGGAAGTACTAATAATTATCCACAGTTTTTCCCTTGTTTTTACACAAAGGTAGTGATAAAGGGATAAATTATCGCATGCGGATTTATTATCATGTTATTATTCATTATGCAAGAGTTTCTACCCGACTAAAATTCCCCTACTCAGCTTACATGCAAAATCACGTCGCTATTACAAAATACGAAATCACTTATTATCATGTACAACATTTACAACACATGAGATTTCATAACATTATTAACATGCTTGAATAAAATTATAAATGACATGTAAAACATATAACATACCTGGTTCGAGGAGTCAAAATATGTAGAGTGGCATAGCAAGGTGATGACTTAACATATTTCATAACTAAAATAATATCCATTTCTAAAAGAATAATCTTGATCATTTACTATATATTTCATATAAAATTTGGGCCGAATTTGACTTACTTCCCATTCATAAATAACCCTTTCTATAATAATTTGAATAGTCCAAAATAAATTTTTTATATAAGATTGGTTCAATTTAACATTTTAATAATTCATAATCTATGAATAATATTTGGGTAGTTCAAATCAATGAAACCCAAAAAGTTAAGTTTTTATCATTAAAGCAAACTCCTTGTTTTTAACATAATATATTTTTTTAAAATTTCGTGTACTGTTCACAGCGTGAACAGTAACTATGCAAGTACTGTTCATGACGTGAACAATTTTTTTTTTTTTTTTTTTTTTTTACAGAACCGGTTTTAAACCTGGGGCTCTGATACCAACTTGTGACGTCCCAAAAGTTGTAATTATTTGGGAGCCACAAAATATGTATTGTAGACAACATTTCATGAAATAAACTTTAATACTCATTAAATAAACCATTGAATAATTGAAAATAAAATTGTAACATACTAGTTTAATCGAATTAAAATAACTCTTATTGAAAAATTGATTATTCCCATGTTTTTTCCACACAATCCATTTGCTAGCCATCCCATGTCTTGAACTGCTAATTATCTATGGAAAAATTTTGGGTGTGAGAAATAATCTCAATAAGCACATAAATGGAATTAATAATTAATTTACACTTAAACTTATCTTGCGTACATGAGGAGACACAAAAATAGGGCCGAACTTAGGAGGTACCCAATTTCCATGCGTAGCGCTACTAAGCTCCGGTCCCCAAATCATAGAACATACATATGAGACCCATAAACATAATTTGGTTCATAACATAAAGCTTTCATATAGAACCCATAATATAAAATGTGAATAATCATTTAAACCACCTATTACACTTATATGCTTATCTTGAATTAGTTGAAAATAATCTTTGATCTTGATTATTCCAGCCTTGAAATGAATGTAACGAAGTTATGAAAAATGAAGATGTGCGAAAATTCTATGGAACCATGACCCCTATTTATAGTGGTTTGGGGATAGCATTCAAAGGGTTTCCATTCAAATCCAATACTTGAAGATAATTATCAACATAATTATTAATAATTAATTAAAATCATAATCTTCTTTTAAGATAATGAATGGTACACATGACATCTTTTCATTGGTCAAGAATGCAGAAAATAATTACTCAATAATATATCTTAAAGATAAATATAACAATAAAATCTTAGTTGATAATCATTACCAACCAAGATTTAATTTTTTATTTATCCTTACATAATAATCAACAACTTATTAATAACTATAATTAACTAATTAACATATATAAACGTAACACTACATGGGGGCTAAGGGACTCGACCTGACCCCCTTTGAGGACGAGGAGGATGAAGGAGAGGCGACCTCTGATGAAGAAGCATGTGATGCGAGTGACCATGACCCTCAACAGTGAAATTTGTTAAAAAATTAGTAAATTTTGATGTAAAAAGTCGGGGTATGCCTCGCGGACTACTTGTAAATTCTTTTTTTTTTTTTTTTTAATTTTTATTACTATGAATGAATTTGCAAGCTTTTTACCAAGCACTTACTTTTTACTTGTGTGTTTTACTCACAAATTATTCATAAGGTCGAGTATGCAAATTGATCTCGTAAAATTTTTTGTATGAAAGGGTCAAGTCTTTGACCTCATGCCTTGAAGGTAAATCCTTGTATGGTCGAGCATTTTGGTCGACCTTATGAGTTTCTCACAAGAAAGGGGTCAAGCCCTTGAATTTGTGATTTTTAGGAGTTTGTTCGTAAGGTCAGGCATATAGGCCGACCTTGTAACTTTTTGTACAAAGAAGGGCTCAAGCCCTTAACTTTGTGTAAATAATAGGTAGGGCTCATGTGTCGATCCTATAACTCTTCATAGGGAAGCAATTTGTAAGGTCGGGCATGACGACCAACCTTGTAAATTGCTTGTGCGAAATAATTTGTAACGCCTTGCTATGTGTCAGACATTGTAAATTATTTGCATGAAAATAATTTGTAACGTCTTTCCATGTGACAGATATTGTAAATTATTTATATGGAAATAATTTGTAACGTCTTGCCAGTTGAGAACATTGTAAATTATTTGTAATGTCTTGCCAGGTGACATTGTAAATTATTTGTAAGGAAATAACTTGTAAAGTCATTTTCCCGACCTTGTAAGTTATTACATTGCTCGGTGTCCTTGCGTTCATTCTTTGGAAGAAAAACTTTTATTAATGGAGGACTGAACTGTGTGACTCGTTAAAACCTTACCTAGAAAAAACCCTTTGGGAAAAAATCTGAATGAGGAAAAATAGTACCCGTCCCTGACTCTGAAAGTAGATAAATTGGGTGCTCAGGCCCGACCTTGCAGAAAAAATATAGATGGACGTGCAAGTCCGTAATTAAAACTCGATTGTTGTTAAGGAAATGTGCTCCTTAACAATCGCCCAGCTTCCTCCACATTTTCCTTTCATTTATAATGGGCTTTCATGTTTCGGATCTTTATGTCGGGCTTTCGAATTGCATATTTTTATGTGTCAACTCCTTGATTGTAAACTTATCATTTGTTAACTTACGGTTTCGAGAGCCTTCTGAAAACTCGATTGTTGTTAAGGAAATGTGCTCCTTGTTGTAAGTCACCTAAGGATAAGTACTCCTTGTTGTAAGTCACTTAAGAATAAGTGCTTCTTGTTGCAAATCACTTAAGGATTTGATACTCCTTGTTGTTAGTAATCAATATAGTAGATTTGGCCTTACTCGCGACGGAGAGCTTGGTAACGGAGGACGTAGATCAAGTTGTTTAATTGAACCTCCTTAAATATCGTTTGCAACTTCTTCTCCTTTTTATTTACTCACATCGCACTTATTATCATTCGTCAATCCATATTGTCCAATATTGTTTTCAAGATTTTACACTTATTTATTTATTGAATTTACATGTTTACAGCACTCTACATTGATAGTTAAGTTACTTTGCATCTCTTCCAACACGAAGTGTTTATACTTGTATCGATTGATTTTAAGTTTGAGATTATTTATCGAAAAAGTTTTATAAATTAATTCACCTCCCTCTTGGTTAGTCACTCTTGGGCTAACACCTTCTAACTAATATTTGTATATATGAGATTTTGGGGAATTTTTCCTCTCAAATTGATAGAGATTCATGCTGATAACATGTTATAAACTAAAGAAAAAAGAGATAAGAAATAAAGAGACCAATAAACTTGTGTGTATTATAATGAACCAAAGCCTCATATATGAGTAATTATATCTCATATATGGGTAATTATATTACCACCACAATAATTATTTTCTGCACCACATTATAAATGTATAACAACAAGAGTATAATTTTTTTATAAATACACTACAATAAATGTACAAATATAACCTTTATTCAATTTAAAAATAAGAAAAAAAAATCCACACCACAAATACATCCACTTCAAATTAACTACCGTTTCTCCCTTCTCTCTCCCACCAATCCCCACCACGACCACGACCACCACTACCCATCACCATTCTCTATGTCTTTTAACATGTTCATTCTCAGAATTTGGTCACATTTTTTTATAACAATTTTAGCCTTTGATTTTGGAGTTTCCCGTTTCTTTATTTTTTACATTCCTCTACACACAGCCACCTTCCTACACTTTCACGTTCTCTTTCTGCCCCCACCCTTACCGTCCTTACTCTCACCTTGAGACTTGGGAATCTTTTGAAACATTTCTCAAGCCACTGACTATGGCTTACTCATGCCTATGCCTTCAAAAAGCCGTGTCAATGATTTTATTTACCCTTTACCTCCAAAAATCAATTTGTACAAATACGAAAGATTGATTATAAAACAATGGTATAAAACGGGGGTGGATGGTTAATGTGAAATCTGGTTCAATAAAATAATTGAATAAAGAAGGTTAAGTTTTTTGTTCGGGGCATATGAAGTTATGTTATCATCGACTAAACTTGTGGTGGCGATGGTGGAGGCAGGCCCAAATATGAATGTAGGTAAAATTTAGTGATGATTGTAGTGTAGGTAAAAATTAGGAAGAGAAGATTAAAAGGTTATTTATGTTATCTTATTAATGTCTATTTTCGTTAGTTAGGAAATTACTTAAAATTGTGGTGTAGAAAATAATTTTTGTGGTGACAATATAGTCAACCTCATAAATATATAGAGCGAATAAGTGATACACAAGGTAATAATACTTAGTGTTACAAGGGTATAACTATCATTCAGTAATACAATATAATATTTACAACATAATGAAAAATATAATTAATTGCACAAAATAATAAATTATTTTTAAGGGACATTTGCATGGATGACAACAAAATGCATAATACCAAAAAAATTGACAACTTTCCAAAAGGTACTAAAAAATGACTAATTTTTCCAATGAATTGTCCACTATGCCCCTAACACTACTACAAGACAAAATTTGTATTAAGAATGTGGAATCAAGAAATGATTGATGTGATGTACATCAAATTCCACAAGTACCCAATGGACAAAGGTCTTATCCAATGGATAAAAGCTTTAGTAAAAAAACATTAATTTCTGTTGAAATTTTTTAGCAAAAACCCTAATTTTTGAACTTCAGTCGCACAGTACTGACTATCGTTTTCGACGAGTCTTCTATCGTTCCCGACAGTGTTGAAACATCGAACCCGACATTTTAACTGTCGAATATGCCAGTTCAAGATCAATAACATGAACAAACGAATGCGAGGGTGTCTAATTTCGTTATAAATTCGAAAATGTGCAATGCGTGAATTTTTGATGTATATATACCGTTGTTTCAAGAATGAGAGATAATTTGCAATTCATCGTATCGTATGGTGGAGATTTCGTGAACGTAGATGATGAATGGAAGTGGCGTGGGAATAAAACTACGTATATTGTAGTGCCTAGTGATATCACGGTGGAAGGACTAATTCAACAGTTGAATGTGAAACTTCCAATTACTAGTCCACAGTGAGATCTCCTCACAATTCAAGGTACCTAACACGAACATACTATCGACCGAAATTCAGGAAGAGGAAGATTTGAATTGGTACATATCCACTCACAAAGAAACGACTCTATGTGTTACTGTTTTCGAAACACCCACTCATATAGTGGATGCAGCTATGTACATTAGTTGCAAAGAAAATGAGTTACATGCTCAAGTTGAATTCAGATCCGTAGAGAAAACCATGGTGGAGCACATAGTTCCCGTGACGAATGAGAATGCAACGGCCCATGTTATGTTTGATACGGTGGAGGACACTACGCAAGATAATATAGATATTCCTTTGACTGGGTCAGAAAATGCGGATAATGATTGAGTCAGTGAGGATTCTCTATCGCCACCTTACTCCAAAAATGGGGATATGTACGAAGGGGTAGAGCATGTAGACACTTCCGACATTACATCAAATCAAATTTTCATGAACAAGACCGAGTTGTACATAAAACTGCGAGTTCTTGCGTTGAGGGAAAAAGTTCAGTTTCGGGTACAGAGATCTTGGAGGAATGTATTACATGTTATTTGCGTCGACAGTAACTCACAGTTTTAATAGTCGTGTATGTTACGCTGTCAACCTTCAAGATTTTGGAATGGCAGTGTCCACACAAAAATTTAAAAGGAATCTACTACAGTACATGAACACAACAAGATAAAGGATTTTTTTTATTACAGGAAAAACTTGAAAACTCATTCAATCGTCATCAACAACGGACTCATCACTTGCATTCCCTTGATTAACTTCATCATCCAAACTAATAACGATAACTTCTTGCGGTGAGTATGCTGGTGCCTCTTCCAAACTCTCCACTTCATCAACGTAGGGAACCATGTAGTCCTCCTCTACTTTCACTCTGTATGTAGGTGAGACCAGGCTCACGACTTCATCCAAGTTGGGAAAGGGAATAGCATGTATACTTGATCGAGAAATCACAGGAGGGACATCCTCGTCGTCGAACTCTATGTGATATACGAATGGTAAATTCATCTGCAGAGCAAAACAATGAAGCGGTCACTTTAAAAAAAAAAGAAGTTATATGCATATCAAAAAGAAGATAAGCATAGAATTCCTTTTTCAAGAATGACAGAAACGTGGACAACTGTCGGGCAATGTGAAATGCCTAATGAATGGAAGAAACATGATCATCTGTCGGGAATTACAGAACTCACTTATCGAGATTGACAAAATTTTCTCGACAGATGCTACAGAATATTGATAAGCAATCCCCCATCTGTCGAGAAACACATATTCCACATTTTAACGACATAAATTACATCAATCCAATTCCACATTCCAGAAATTGAAACACATATTATACATTGTACCAATATCAAGTGGAAAAACCAACTTCCACATTAACAAAACCGAATCTCATTCTACAATGTAACAACATCATGGGGGAAACCCACTTCCACATTCAGAACATCCGAACACATATTCAACATTGTAACAACATCGAGGAGAAAAACCAACTTCCGCATTCAAAAAACCTTCGAAGTGAACAATACACCAAGTTATCAAAATCGAATCTTGAGCTAGTTTAGAATAAAAGGAAGTGGACTAATGTAGATTAAAGGTAGATAATAATAAATCTAACCTTTAAATCCAACAAAACGAAGCCAGAATTAATGAATCCGTGAAGACCCAGACCAAATCCATGAGCGATATGAACAGTGGCGTGACTCCCCAATAGACTTTCCAAATCGGTGAGGAGCACGATAAATGAATAACTAATTCCAGAATAATGATGGGTAAGAGTGGAAGATGCAGTATCAAGCTCTCAAATCCAACACTACGCATCAAAGATGAAGAATTAGAGGAACCTCAATCATGTAGAGCCAGTAGAGAATTTTCTCTCACTAGACTTCTTTGACAAGTTTCATTGAGAATTGTGGGTGCACTGCAGGTTATGAATTTGACCCACTTTTTGCTAGGTCAAGTCAAATCATCAAAAGTGGTATGTATGAGGAATTATAATTTCTTTAAAGGGCAAAAAAGTCATAAAGTGTTAAATTTATCAAAATTATTAAAATGTGTCATTTTGTTGATGTAAACTCAAAAAGTGTTATGGGGTGCAATTTCCTCTATTTTTAATTAAACAACAATCAAAATAAAAATCTGAATACTTTACTACGGCGTGTTGCACTAAAAAAATTATGGAATTTGACTCTTGCCAATTCTCCGTGTCTACTCCCCTTTTATTTAAGGAAAAGTCTATTTGTACCAATAGACATACATATTAGCATACAGAAAGAAATAAAATTTACCAAAATACCCCTTTCTATAGAATTTATATACTAAGTCCTTAAATTTATATATATTTCAATCTATAATATATAGAAAAATTTCATAGTAAAAATTTTACATGATAAAGATTTTATTTGATTTTTGTTCACTCATAGTAGCACCCCCTCAATTTGGTATTAGAGTCATATGGCAGATCTAAAGAATAAATACTATATGACAAAATATAAAAACAAATATAAAATACATACACCAGAATTTATAATTACTCGAACATTATTTTTACTGGATAATTATAAAATAGAAATCTTAAGAACTTTAAAGAATTTAAATGAAGACATAAGAATTAGTACAAAGAGACATCATAGAAGAATGTGGATTACCATAGAGCAAATCTTCAACTAATTAAATATTTAGATATGAAAAAAATGAAAAATTAGATTCAGTAATGGAACAGAGAGGAAATTTAATAGATCAAATGGTAGAAGAAAGAAACATAAAAAGAAAAGGATTCCTAAGACTAAAATTATTTGAGAAAAAGAGAGAAAATTTGAATATATAATCTTAAAACAATTACGAAAACAAAGAAAAAGCTAAAAAAGAGATATATGGAAAAACAGGACAAATAAAAGACTATACAAAATATTACAGAGCATATCATAGGACACGAATGTTAAAATCCATTGAAGAATTTTGTGAATATAACATCATCATATGTAAAGAAGTAAAATATGAGACATGACTAAGATTAGAAATTGAACATACCAGAGGAAGAATTTAATGACAGAATTCCCAGAAATAAAATTTGAGAAACAAATAATAGAAAATATTAAACTACCAGTTGGGTCTTATCAACTAAAAGGAACCAATACAACCATGTTTCAACCCTTAAGCTCATGGGGAGAATCTCATGAATTTTTTAATATACAGTTAAATTGGATAAGTGCCTTTTTATGGCAAACATATAAAAACATTAATGTACAAGATAAAATAGCTATTGAGGAACTTCAACAATTAAATATACAAGATAAAAATATTAAAGAAAAATTACAAAACAAAACAAGCTAACAATACAATTTCAAGAATTAAAAGATATGATAGGAGAAGCTAAAAATATAGATGAAGAGATTTTAAAAGAATTCCAAAGAAAATAAGGAGAATTAATTAATCAAGATAAAATAGGAATAATTGTAGAAAAAATAGAAAAATTAAGTGAAAAGATAAATAATGAAAGAATCATATCAATAGAAGAAAGAATCATGAAAATAGAGACAAAGATAGATGATATGTATGATAGACTATTTAAGGTACAAAAACCACAAACCACCAAACCAAGAGCATAAAATGTCAATAAGTGAATGTTTTGAAGATCTAAAAATATTAATAAAATCATTAATGAATAATGTCCAAGAAGTTAAAAATGAATTAAAAGAACTGGGAAATGATATAAATATATTAAAACTTGAAATTAGAGAGTTAAAAGAAAATAATAAATATAAAGACAAAAAAATAGACAAAAAACTTATAGAAAAAGAAATGGTAAGGAACGAAACATTTTGAACAAGAGAAAATTGTACTAGAATCTGGAAATATGGATGATGAATTTAGAAAAAATATATTACCAAAAATATTAGAAGAAGAATTAGAATTATAAAAATTCATAGAAAAAACATTAGGAAAACTTAAAGCTGAAGAAAAGCCCGAAGAAAAACAAAACAAAGATGGATGAAGAAATAGACTTATAGAAAATTTTGATCAATTAAGCCTAGAAAATTTAAATGACTACCAAGTTTTAATGAAAACTGGAGGAGCACCTAATCCAGCTCCAACAATAGGAACTTCTAAATTATCAGATCTAGATGAAAATTATGTACCTTTATATAGCAAACCATATAGACAATATTATTATGATAGAATCAGATATAGACAACCACCTAAAGGAAATAAGTACGAAGATAGATATAAACCAAATGATAATTATGATAAACATATTAATCATGGAGAAACAAGATTTGGATGTAAAATAGACACCAAAAAAGCCTTATTAACTTGGGTAGATTCAATGATATTATTTTTTTTATATAATAAAGATGATACATGGGAAAGTACTGAAAGAAGAATATACTTCCTAGTTTCATCCTTTGAAGGAAATGTTAGAAATTGGTGGGAATGAATTAGCAATGATACAAAAACTTCAATAAGAAGAAATGTTCAAACAGAAATAATAAAATCAGCTAGAGAAGGCATAGAAAGATTAACATAATATATTTTAGATTAATTCATAGGAGAAAATTGGATAGGTAATGTTGAACAAGAATCAGTAAGAGAAAAAAGATAATGCTAGAGTCAGATTGATAAATTTAGCAATATGTGATATGTGTAAAATTAAATAATATACACGTGAATTTAAAGAATATTATTATGTCCAATTTTATAGTAATGAAAATCAAGAAGTATACCAAGACATGAATTATAATAAATTACCAAGTTCGTGGGGAAAATATTTTAAGATAGAATTTGAACTATTTGCTAGAGATAACCCCAGAATTCCTAGGACATTAGGATCAAAAATAAAAATTCTATTCGAAATATTAGCATATATATGTCAACAAAGACAACTATCGAAAAAATCAGGAAAACTGGCTAGAATGTGTTGTGAAGATTTGGAAAACCTATACAATAGGGATGTAATCCTAAAAGAAGAAATACTGAGAGAAAATATAAAAATAAGAAGTTTAAAATATTCAAAAATTTTAGGAAAAAATATATAAAACTAGGAAAATAAACCTTATAAAAAGGATAAAAGTCAATGTAAATGTTGGAAATGTGAAGAAATAGGACATATAAACCCTGATTGTACCAAAAAAAAGTTAATATACTACAAAAAGAATATTTAGAAATAGCAAGTGAAATATCTGATATTGAAAAATATTATGATCAAGAAGTTTACATAAGTGAAACAGATTCAGAGAGCAATGAATCAGAATCCGAATTGAGAAATAGAAGAAATAGAAAAGAATAACATAGACATACAAGAATATGAAGGAATAAATGGTTATGGATTAAAAGTAACATTTGATAATAATAAATTTAAGAAAATACAAAAATTATCCTTAGATTTAAAAGTTGTAAAATGGGAAATTTTAGATAGAATATGCAGAAGAGAAAGGATAGGATAACAATAAATGAATATCATAAAATTGAAAAAACAATATATGTTAGAACAACTCAAGGAACACATAAATGAAATCTTTTAACAAAAAATACAGTTACAAAATTATTAACAAAGATTAATAAAAAACAAAGTGAAAAGATTAACTATGTTTATCTTGCAGGAATACAAATAATGTTTAAATCCTTATTCAAAGAAGGTATAAATTCACCTTTGACTGTAAGTCTATATGATGGAAGAATAATAAATTTAAAAGATAGTCATCTAGGAACTATAGAAGGAAACCGTGCATATCAAAAACTAATATTTACATGTTACCTAAAATATTGTGTCTCATTGAAAGATAAAAAATTTAATGAAGTTTTAAGAATACATTTCAAACGTAATGCAATAGGAGATCAAATTATGAGTACAGAAAATAGAACATTATACACATTTACTAGTTCTAATTGTGGAAACATCTACTCTAAAAAATCATATATTAAATTCCATAAAGAATGCAAAGATATTAGTAAAATTGTAGAACCAAACAAACAGATAAGCTTAATTCCAGGAAATTATGAACTTTGTATAACAAAAAATAAACTTGAGACCAAAGAATTAAGAGAAGAAGAATACCCTCATAATAGAATAACATTTGAAGATGGAAGATTAATCAGAAGATCAAGAAATTTAAGTCTAACTAATAGAAGACAATTAGGAGAGACTAGTAATATAAGAGAAATAAAACTTCATAGAAATGCAGAAAATATAAAAATAGAAGGAGAATATTTCAATGGAAAAGAGCATATAAAAGGATCAAACATATTAATAGATACATGAGCTAGTGAATGTCACATAGCTTCAAATAAAAACAAAGGATTAATAACTCATAGAACTGAACCATATAGATATATCAATTTTGATGGACAACTACATACTACAGATTTAGAAGTTAAAGTACCAATAAAAATAGGAGGACTTAACCTTTTAGTACCATGTTACATACACAGCAGTATGGACATAGGACCTCATATACTATTAGGAATGAGTTTCTTAAATGGATTGGAAGATTACAGTATAAAAAGAGAGGGATTATATAGAACTCATAATAACCAAACTGTAAAATGCAGAAAAGCTAAATGAATAATCGAATAAGCTTTCCATTAGCTGTTTATATACAAGTTACTATTGTTGAAACAAATATAACAACCTGTGCATTAATTGATACATGAAGTGATATATCAATATTTAAATTTTTTTAATTAAATCATGAAATACCAATAATAAGATAAAAATAACAGGAGTTATAGGAGAAAGAACCCATATAATTGTCAGTGCTGATAAATTCAATATAATACTTGGGAGCAAACAAATTGTAATAAACAAAGTCTATAGTTATGATAAATTAGAATGTGATATATTACTAGGAAATGACTTTATCCAACAATTTCAATATTACAAACAAAATAATTATATGATAATCTTACAAACACCATGTGCACATTTATTAAAAATACCAAGAGGATTTAGACCTTATAGAGTTTAGTCAGCCCAGCGTGGTGATAAATAGGAGAAAAAACCAATTACACAAAATGAAATAAAAAATAAAAACATAAAATATAAAAAAGTCCTAAAAGCAGGAATAGAAATAAGTATAGAAAAAATCATAGAACAATTACAAAAAGTTTATGAAGAAAATCTATTATCATTTTGGAAACCATATCATCCTAGAACTAAAATAGAATTAACAGAAAATGTTATCATAAGAGTTAGGCCAATGATGTATACCATACAAGATATACAAGAATTTAGAACCCAAATAAAAGAATTACTTGATCAAAAACTTATCAGACCTAGTAATGTACCCCATAACAGTCCAGCCTTTATGGTAATGAAACATTCAGAACAAATAAGAGGAAAAGCTAGAATGATTATAAATTATAAAGAACTAAACAAATATACTAAGTTTGATGGATACATTTTACCTAATAAAGAAGTGTTAATAAACCTTGCAAAAGAAAAACAATATTATTCTAAATTTGATTGTAAATTAGGATTTTGGCAAGTCAAAATGGAAGAAGATAGTATTCAATATACAGTATTTAGTACACCTCAAGGTAAGTATGAATGAATGGTTATGCCATTTGGCTTAAAAAATGCACCACAAATATATCAAAGAAAAATGGATAACATATTCAGAAAATTTAATGAATTTTTAATTGTTTAGGTTGATGATATATTAATATGTTCTCATAATAAAGAAGAACATAGAAACCATTTAATAACATTTATAAATGAATGCAAAAAAGAAGGAATTGTTCTTTCAAAAAGGAAAGAGATAATAGAAAAACAAGAAATTGATTTTCTTGGATTGTCAGTAGATAGAAAAGGAATAAAAATTACAAACTCATATATCTAAAAGATAGAAATTTTTCCAAATAAATTAAAATCAAAAGAATAAATACAAAAATTCTTAGGATATTTAAATTATGCAGAAGGATTTATTGAAAATCTTTTGAAAAAGAGACATAAAATCCAGATTTTACTCAGGAAAACAAATGCTAAAGGATGAAGTGATGAACATACAGAAATTGTTAAATCACTTAAAGAAGAATGTAAAAATTTACCAAAATTAAGATTACCAGATGAAAAAGATAATCTAATAGTTAATACTGATTCCTCGGATAAATATTGGGCAGCTATATTAAAAACGAATCTTAATGAAATTTGCAGATATTCTAGTGGAACCTTTAACGAAGTAGAAATAAATTATACTACCCATGAAAAAGAATTATTAGAGGAATAAAAAAGTTTTCATTGTTTTTATTATCTAAAAAATTCATTATTGAAACTGACAATTCTCAAGTTACAAGATTAGTAAAAAATAAATTACCATCAGAACCTCAATATAGATTCATAGACGGCAGGCCCATTTATCATTTTACAAGTTTGATATAACTCATATTAAAGGAGTTAATAATTATCTTGCTGATTTTCTAAGCAGGAATATAGAATTTGCAGATGGATGATATCAAAGATTTATTGATAGACGCCAGCATGCGAATGAACTTCCTTAGAAGAAGTTGATGATATAAAAGATGGAAATGAACATATGGCAGAATACCCTCAACAAAATGTTAAATTGTTGATGGAACTTTCTATCTCTCATACCAATTATACCAAACAATTAAGCGATAGAGTTAGTGAAATTGAATCACTATTCGAGTCGTTAAATACCAAACAAGTTTTACCAAAAATATCAACATGTACAATACAAACAGATACATCTTTTGGAAGCGGTGGTGGACCAAAGATGAAAAGAGATGAACCAAGTCCAAGCTCAAAGAAGGTGGTCATAAATGAAACTAGTCCAAGAAAATTGACAATAAATGTCAAAGATGAACATACCAAAGTGATTAAAATCCAAACTGAGGAGGAAGATGATTCCCCTTTTTTATCAAGAGAAGAAGAATATAAAAAATTTTGCCATAAAAGAAATTGAAAAATTTGACAACTTATTAAAAGGAGAAATTTCAAAATTTGTCCAAGGAAGATCAATCAACTTAAAAAATCTTATTCGATTAGTCCAGAAGTTGATGGAAGGGTATACTATCCTGCTGAACATATTATCAAAATTGGATATGTTGCAAGAAACTTCCAAATTGAAGTTGAAAAAAAATACCAAGCCTGTACTAAATATTACAAGATCATGGTTCCGATCCCGTAGGGTATTAGGAATAAAAGTCCTTTATAACATTGCAAAAAAATTGTATGAGAAAAAATTCAAATGCTTATGTCAATATGAAGAATGGACCCTTGTCACTAATGGAGGAAAGGAAAAATCCACCATTTTGAAAGAGTATATCAACAAGTTTGACAGATATTAGATCAATGGAAGCATTACAACTTTACAAGAGGCATGCATTGCTAGGAATTGCCCTCTATGCCAACAAAAATGATGGACAACATGAATCTACTTTTGGAAAAGAGATGCCGACAAAGATGGAAATGGTAAAATGGAATCTAGTTTCTGAATCATGCCAATACAGCATCATGCAAGGACCATGTGAAGATTGAAATAATGGAGGGACATGTGTCCCTATGATGTAACATAAAATATAAATTATTGAGTCTGATTATTAAGTCTATGAGGTAAGCAATGACGAAATTGTATCCTATATAGTATTATAAATAGAGGCATTCGGGATAGGAAAAGGCAGAGATCACTTGAGCACTCAACCTGTGAGAAAGCCAAAGAAATCATATGTCCTTGAAAAACCATCTTACCAATCTTTTATCAATACTTATATTATTAATAAAATTCCAATCGATTTACCAGAATATGATAAGTTTTTAAATTTCTGTCTTCTGAATCCTATTTTCTATAAGAAGATATATTATTAAGAAAACTCCCTACACTCTATCCAGAAATATTTTCATTCGAAGTGTTATATAGTGAATGCATGGAGTCAGGTGTGGCTAATAACCCATGAAGGCAGGAGGCCATTGAAGGGGTATTGTTACGACCATGACCAATTGGATACGACACGTCATCCACGTGGGCCCGCAATTGGATCCGCAAAGCATCCAATCATCTAGTCATGGCCCATAGTACAAAGTTGTGGATACCGAACCATCTGGATTCTTATATGCCGAGGTACCCTTATGCCGAGGTACCCATAGCCGAGGTGATGCTATGCCAAGGTACCCATAGCCGAGGTGATTCAATGCCGAGGTACTCTTAAGTCGAGGTGATTATCCTTGGGAAGGTGATAAAACAGCTTGAGATGGCTTGTCTGCAAAAGACAGCTTGATGTGACAACATCTTTAAAGAGACTCGATGGATTTGATGGTTACTTTAACCCTATGACATGTAGTAATGATGATAGCCAAAAGAAATGGTTTACCTCATGAATGGTTTGGATTCTGCCATGTGTAAAGCATAACACGTGTCACAATCTAAGAAAATTACTCATTCTATAAATAGAGCACCCTTGCCTCCAAGAAAAAGGTTGGTAATTCATTACTCTAACTCAATATTTTACTCTCACTCCCTTTTCTCTCTTTTACACACTTATAGCAGAATCCTGTAAGCCTAAAAGTCACTAACATCAAAAGAAAAATACAAAGGTACAAAGAACAGAAAAAGAGGTCAGTATTCTTAATATATATGTCTTTATGGAATTAAGAGGAAGAAGAACTTTTTGAAACAATTTGATATCATGGAAGAATTTAGGATTATTAAGTTTAATTATCAAAACAGTCCTTATAAAGACGAATATCACAGAATAATTGAACCATTATTTATGTATAAACAATTTACTAGACCTAACAATGAAATAAAAAAGTTATATCATGTTTATATGCCATGTTTACTAGTTATTTTTCCTAAATTAAAGGAATTACTTGGATTAGAAATTACAAAATCAATTATTTACTTCTGGCTTGGTAGTGATAATACTGAAATAAATAATGAATTATATTTAGAATATTTATTCATTAGTGATAATGATTATGATCCCATATTAGATTATGATAGTGATGGAAGAGATGAATCTTTCTTTACCAATTTTTAACAATTTGAGATAATCATGAATGAAATGAATTATATCATGAAAAAACCTAGATCTAAGAGAGGTCCATACAAAGTTAAAAAGAACATAAAAAATAAAAGAGGGATTGAATATGAATATGAAATTGATAAGATAGGATATCAGGAACAACTTTATGCATAACAAGAAATATTAAAAAGTTTTGAAAAAAATTTGATAGAAAACTTTGCGAGAGGAACTATAAAATCTATAGTAATACAAGATATAATGGATAAGTTAGAAAAAAAGAAGAAAAACATTTCAAAATATAATATACCATTTGAACCAATTATAGATATCATGGCTGATATAGATCAATTCTCACACATTAATTGAATTTGAAAAATTACTTGAAACTTTATAAATTTATATCTGTTTGCAAATTTACAGTTTTACTTTAAAATGCCATGATATACAATTGAAGGATTGAATAATTTTTAAGAAAAATATTAGAAAAAATGAATGAAATCGTGTCTCATTTAAAAACATGGATGAATCATATGAAGAATATTATATACTCTTAGAAAATTATGATCAACTTATAATAGATTATTCTAATATAGTAGATCGTAAAATGGATTTGTATAATAAGAGTCAAAGATAATACAAGATAAAACTAGTTTATCATAATGTCTGAATTTACTATTGAAAAAGAATTTGATATTATTAGAAAAAGACATGAAATAAAAATTGAAATTATGCAATTGATGGAAAATAATAATATAAATCCAGAAGATATAAAAAGCCTTTGGAAAAAGATAGAATCATTAGAATCTCAAGCCGAAAATATAAGAAATAGATCAAACAGAGGACGAACCTTATAAAATTGATAACAATGGTAAAATTGTTTTGATACTAATTACTATTTTGTCCTTATTAAACTATCTGTACACCTACCTATATAACTATTTGTACGAATAGCATAACCGTTTATTTAATTCCTGCAGTCACTTCCTTCTGGGACAATGAGTTCATCCAATTCTAATTCATGTTTCAATTAGATTCATGTCCAATTAGTGTAGTCTTTACTTTTAAGGCTTCAACTCTTCTAAATAAAGTAAGTTGGTCGTTGAATCTCTTTAATTGTGCAATAAATCCTTACAGTTCTGAATTTTTCCAATTTAACTCCAATTTAATTGAGTTTCCTTGTACACTTCCATTCTTCATAACTCAACCCGAAAGCCCTTCGATCGATCATTTGTCTTTTCTTTGGTAACATTATAGTGGTTTTTAAACTGCTCTATTTATAATTTTGAGGTAAAATATATGGTTGAAAAATGGAAGGAGAAAATGTGTGTAGTTAAAAAGTTGTTTGAAAAATCTTGTGGCTTATAAACAAATTTATAAACCTTTCCATTATCTTGAATTTTTGGAATTTATTCTAAAACAACGGTTTAATTTCCTAATTTTGATATTTAAATAAGTGTAAAAATGCATTTATCAAACATCTTCAAACTAGAATATTGTTCGTCCTCGAAGAAAATAAAATTAAAATATAACTTTAAAAATAAGACTCAACAACATAATTGACTCAATGTTGACTTGCTCACTTTATGTTTCAAGTTCGAATAAAAAATAAATATTAAAAAAGAGTTCCAAATAGCACATCCAAATTTTCTTACTTACCCTATGTTCGACTTTTCACATGTGTGAATAGTCAATATCGAAAGCATACTCATATTAAAATACACTTAACTTAGTATGGCTTAAAATGTGCAAGCCCGAATCTCAAAACAATGCTTTCCTTTTTTTTCTTGCATATCTCATGTGTGATCACTTCCTAATAGTTTTATCTCAAATACCACGACTTCGTTTGGAGAGATTCATCTTGTGCATCCATGTGATCAACTCTGGGACAAGACTCAAGTACCAGTAATTGGAACTTGATGTTTCATCCGAAAAAGTTATTCTTGCTCAATCCGACCCTTAAAATAAAACCAAGACCTTCTCATGTATAGCTGATGTGGGACTTTTGTTTGCACGTTTTCAAAACTTAGCCCCTGTTTGAGACCCATTATATCAAGAGTATGGATTTTTTTTGAATTTATGTGTAATTTTTTTTTTGGGTAAGATATGTGACTGAAAATGAGTTTTGAAAAAAATAATGTTTTAATTACTAGTGTTTTATATGAATCGCACTGCGTGAATTGGGGTACATTTATAATTGATCAATAGATAAGGTCATGATAACATGGCATAAAGCTTGGATTGCACAAGATATTGTCATCATCTCTAGACATGAAGGGCCAATTAACCCCACATTGGTGTCTAATAGAATATATATATATATATATATTTGAATCGTTGATTTTGATTGTACATATATAGTGATGTGTAGAGGTCTCAAGATGGAGGGGTCAACCAGACCTATGAAAATTGGCCCGGATCAACCCATGACCCAAGGGAGAGGTTCACGAGATCAAGAAAGTGTGAACCTCGGGTTTCGTGGGTCACACATTCGTGGGCAGCGATTAACCCGATGACCCTTGAAATAATAAAAAAATAAAAAAATAATTTATTTTTATTAAATATGATAATAATGAAAATCTCCATTCTTTTAAAAACTATAGTACAACGTCTAAAGGTTAATCTTCTTTTTTCTTCCTAATAACTAAGAAACATAATGTTCTTTGAGAGTAGTAATTAAAAATGCACTTAATTTTTATTTGTTTATATTGTATTTAATTTTGCAAATTTAGCAGTAATTCATGTAACATAAGATATAAATTTGAATTTTTATTTAAACATTGCTTGCTATAAATATGAATTTATCATTTTATTCATTTCATATTTAACAATCAACAAAAAAAAAAAAAAATATGTTTTGCTATAAATATGAAAAATTCTATATTTTTATTCATACGGGATAAATCGGAATGAACTGCGACCTGTGTCTCGCATGAGCTCGACTCGAATGAGTCAGCGAGCGAGCCTAGGTTGTAGTTCAAAATTTGCGAGCTGACCCGAACTGACCCTTAAACAAGCAACGGGCGGACTTTTTTTTAACCCAGACCATTGCCGAGCTCATATGTTGGCAGGCTAATCCAGCCTAGACCAACCGGATTGACAACTCTAGTGACGTGCTCTATTTATAAGATTGGATAGAGCAAATTCTAATTTCCCAAAGACTTCAATTCTATAATAAAATTTTACACGAACGCAATCTACTAAACAATCATTAACTAAAATTTTCTTCCTAGGGTGTCCACCCCTTCCCCCGGGAGGGGGGCTTCCTGGCCCCTTCCAACCACCACAGAGACCTCACTGGGGAGGTGGAACCCCCGTACTACTTGCAAAGTGATAATAATTTAATGTCGACGATAATTAGGTTAGGTAAATAATTAGGCTCCACGTCTTAAAAATATTAACCAAAAGTTGAATAGAATTACAGCAGACTTCGGAATCATGTCCATGTTACAAAGAAAAATCGCTCAAATTTGAGCCACTACTTTTTTTTACAAGTGCATTTCAATTTATATAAAAGGTCTAACTTTCACTCACTGTTATAATTTTGTTTCTAACCTTTTTTTCATCTCATATTTATACTCAACTTTATGTTAATTACAACATTTTAAACTTGACTACGGTTTAGATCCAAATAAATATTCTGTAAAGAAATAGTAAATAGACGGTTCAACAGAAGTACAATAACACAAGGTTAATCATCAATTTTTGGCACCACAAAGGAAGAAGGTTTTTCCTCACAAATTGGCAGACACGTTTTTAAACTTGCACACACCAAAAGCAAGGTAATTTGTGCAAACACCCCTAATATAAATGAATCGGGTGTAGCCTTTGAATTTGGTTGCTGGTGATTAATCACCATTAACCGAGGCCAATGAAATTATTATTCGACGTTTACATTATAGCTCGCGATTTATTGTGAATCAAAAGTCAAAACCCAACACTTCTATTAAATATTTGCAATAATTTTAAAGCAGGTTAACAAAAAAATTTAGATAAGAACTCGTCATTCACAATAACATGCTAAATAATAGAAAGCTGGTGATAAGAATACGATAAATAAAATGGTTAAGGCGAGAAAGTGACAGTGGATAAACGTTAAAGAAACTTATTGTAGTAAAACACAGTATCAATTTAAACACCCATCTAAAAAAAGCTTTACTGAATTTAAACAATTACAGAATTCACGTAACCTACAAGATGCAAATGAGTTGACAAAGTAAATCAATGTGTCAATCTATGCAATATCACATACAGCATGGCTAATTGACAAATGACATGTTTAATACACAGTCTAATTTCGTTTAGTATTGTCTACCAAATAAAATAACTTACCAGTTTGGGTGGCAATCTTAGAATTTTTCATGATGTGAAGTGTGAAAACGTACTGTGTTATGCACCTATTTCCACAGGTTTTCATTCAAAAGAGTAGAAAAAAGACATTTTACCGCGCTTAAAGTGAGAATCATGCAATGGACTGAATAAAGTTGCTCTCTGTTGAATGTCCCTTCAATTATTAAAACATAATTGTTCCTTTTCCCTCTCCATTTTTCTTTTCTTAACCATGGCTCTCCGCAACTTTTGGAGTAGTGTGTCTGTTTTTTTTTATAGCTTACAACAATCCCTTTTGCATCTCCGTTGTCCTTCAATCTCTCCATTATCGAACCTGCTGACTTGAATAGAAACATAACTTGCACCGACGACGCGTATATCTCTAAACAAGGCCTTCAGGTCCCGTTGGACAAGAGCAATAAGGCAGCAGGGGAGAGAACAGGGCGTGCCACTTATATGGAACCCTTGCATCTCTGGGACAAAGCATCAGATAACCTGACAGATTTCTATACTCATTTCTCCTTTCTTATTGATGCCAGTGAAAGTGCTTGCCCTTGGGCGGATCCTGTCGGATCAACAGCACCTGTGAATTCGTCCGGTGGTGGCCTTGGTCTTGCTTCCCGAAACACCATGGAAAATATATCTCGAGATCCTTTTGTGGCAGTGGAGTTTGATACTTTTTCAAATGCTTGGGAAAACTCGGATGAGGGCAACATTATACATGTAGGTATTGACATTAATTCAGTGATTTCCAATACCTCTGTTCCATGGTTGAACAACGTCAAGGAGGGGAAGACAAGCGATGCTTGGATTAGTTATAATTCCACTTCGAGAAATCTTAGTGCAATCTTCACAGGTTACATGGGAAATCAGACCCAAAATGATACCCTCTACTGTACAGTGGATTTGAGAAATTACTTACCCGAGAGGGTGAGCATTGGCTTCTCAGCAGCTACAGGGGATTCCTTTGAGAAACATAACGTTAAGTCATGGGAGTTCAGTTCAACTTTAGAATTCGTAACCAATAATCAAGGTCCTAACCATACCATCAGTCCATATCCTAGCTACCCAGTGAACTATGGGGGAAAGAAAACGAGGGGAGGATTAGTAATCGGTTTGATTGTTGGTATTTCTGTTTTGGTCCTTGTCTTGGCTTTGATTGGTTACATTTTACGGAGGAGGAAAAATAACAAGGGAAAAAGTGATGAAATTTCCTTTGAAGTAACAATGGACACGGAATTTGAAAGGGACTGTGGACCTAAGAAGTTTTCATATGGAGAATTGGTACTTGCAACGGACAATTTTGCAGATGAAAAAATGCTTGGAAAAGGAGGATTTGGCGGCATTTATCTTGGGTTTTTGAGAGATTCTAATTCATACATTGCTGTGAAGAGAGTGTCAAAGGATTCGAAACAAGGGCCTAGGGAGTACGCATCAGAAGTGAAGATTATCAGCCGATTAAAGCACAGAAATCTTGTACAACTTCTTGGTTGGTGTCATGAACAAAGAGAGCTACTACTTGTTTACGAATTCATGCCAAATGGAAGCTTAGATTCCCATCTCTTCGAGGAAAAATCGTCATTGACCTAGGAAACGAGATACAAAATTGCTCGAGGCCTGGCTTCAGCTTTGCTATATCTGCACGAAGAGTGGGAGCAACGTGTGGTACACCGGGACATAAAATCGAGTAACATTATGTTGGACTCAGGCTTTAATGCTAAAATTGGGGATTTTGGTTTGGCTAGGCTCGTTGATCACGAAAAGGGTGCCCAAACTATTATCTTAGTAGGCACCATGGGATACATGGCCCCAGAATGTGTAACCACTAGCAAGGCTAGCAAGGAATCAGATGTCTACAACTTTGGCATAGTTGCATTGGAAATTGCGTGTGGAAGAAAACCCATTGATCTCAAGGCAGAGGGAAAACTGTAGAGCTTTAAAAATCAAAATACGCAAGAACACAGAAACTTTATTTCAAAATCACAAACAAATACAGATCAACAAATGGTATAAAGTTTTACACAAAACTTCAATGATCGCAAAATTTCAGAAACTTTAAAATCACATAAAAACTGCGTAAGAACAAATCTCAAATCCTCAACAAAGTGTGCACAAATCGCACTACAACAATACTTACAAACCACTAATCAAAATGAAGACAAACAAATATTTCTTCAAAACCAGATGATTTTTCGTAAGAGGAGTATGAATCGCCTCAGAGAAGGAGGCGTGGGGAGAGAGAGAGAGAGAAAACAGAAGAATGCGTATGATCTATCTGGAGCCTTCTCAAGAAACCCTAAATATAATATCTTGATCCAACGGCTTCAACTGCACCAGATGGAAGAGATCAACGGTCTGAACAGAATCAGTTGAAAAGGTAAAGTCGTGATTTATAAATGCACGATTTTACACCGGGTAAGGAAGAGGAAGTGGGCTCAGTTCCGGGTCAAAATAGAAGGCCCAAGATCTGATATTGGGCATGAATGATGGGCTGGTAAAAATGGGCCAATTGACTCTACAAATCTTCCCCTCAATTGGTTCAGACTGCAGCTATGTCCATCCTGCTTCTTTGTTCAGTCCCAAAATCCTCTAGAATCTACAAACTATTTATTCAAACACTTAGTTCCCTGCAAAAATACAGTAAAGCAGTATCAAATTCCAAAATGTTTAGAAAATTCAGGGCATCCTTAAACTTAGTAATAGATATGATTTTAGTTCCAGCATCTACTGGATTTAACTGAGTAGGGATCTTAACCATTTTCACAAAACCTTTTTCAATGATGTCTCTTATGAAATGAAATTTGACATCTATGTGTTTGGACCTATTATGAAACACAGGATTCTTAGAAAGATATAAAGCACTCTGGCTGTCAGTATAAATGTCAATTTCAGGTTTATTTAAGCACCCAATTTCAGAAAGCAAACCCCTCAGCCACATGCATTCTTTAACTGCATCAGTGGCTGAAATATATTCTGCTTCAGTTGAAGAAAGTGCAACTAATTTCTGAAGTTGTGCTTTCCAACTGATGCAGGCAGAATTAAGAGTAAAAAAGTAAGCAGAGGTAGACTTCCTGTTGTCAATATTTCCAGCAAAGTCAGAGTCTACAAATCCTTTAAGTTCAAAAGCAGTTTTGGATTTAGAAAACATAAGACTCAAATTCAAAGTTCCTTTCAAATATTTTAATAAAGATTTAAGAGCTTCCCAGTGGGGTTTCCCTGGATTACTCATTAATCTGCTCAACACACTGACAGAGAATGCAATGTCTGGTCTGGTTGAGACCATTAAGTACATAACTGAACCTACAGCATTTGAATAAGGAACATTTTTCATTCTATGAAATTCCTCTGCAGTTTTAGGACACTGA
Organism: Ligustrum vulgare; assembly: GCA_963555705.1. Taxonomy (NCBI): domain Eukaryota; kingdom Viridiplantae; phylum Streptophyta; class Magnoliopsida; order Lamiales; family Oleaceae; genus Ligustrum; species Ligustrum vulgare. Next base: position 52,210,383 of record OY743174.1, read on the forward strand.
TCACTAGAAAGCTTAAAATGAGAAGGCAGTGGAAGTGAAACAGATTTAGAATCAAATAGAGAAAAAATTTTCAAAACTTTTTCAATGTAACTCTTTTGATTCAGAAAAATTTTCCCTGCAGATCTAAATCTAAAAACATCAATACCAAGAATTTTCCTAGCTGGTCCTAGGTCTTTCATTTCAAATTCAGTTTTCAAATTCTGTTTAAGACTAGAAATAGCCTTCAGGTCCTTACCAGCTATAAGCATATCATCCACATACAGAAGAAGATACATAGGATCATAGAAATCATTTTTAAAGTAAAAACAGGAGTCATATGAACTTTTCTGAAATTTTAGGCTTTGAATGAAATTATCAAATCTTTTGTACCATTGTCTAGGTGCTTGTTTCAGACCATAAAGTGATTTCTGAAGCAAACACACTAGATCAGGTTTATTTTTCTGTTCAAAACCTTTTGGTTGAGACATATATATGGTTTCATCAAGCATACCATACAAAAAAAGCAGTTTGCACATCCATTTGCTCAAGTTCTAAATCATTTTGAGCAACTAAAGCAAACAAAATTCTAATAGAAGTGTATTTCACTACCGGAGAAAATATTTCAGTATAGTCTATGCCTTCCTTTTGTGAAAACCCTTTAGCAACTAACCTAGCCTTATATCTAGGTTTGCCCCCTTCAGAATCCCCATCTTTTATTTTGAATATCCATTTGCAATCAATCAGTTTCTTGTAAGGGGGTCTTTCTACCAAGGTCCTAGTCTTATTCATAATTAAGGAATTCATTTCCTCTTGCATGGTAGCAATCCACAAGTGTTTATCTTTTGATCCCATAGCTTCTTCAAATGAAGCAGGTTCAGGATCCAAAGAAGTAGACAAAACAAAAACAGAATAGGATTCAAAATCATCAAATCTAACAGGGGGTCTTATTTCTCTCCTAGTTCTATCTCTGGCTAGTTGATAATTGTCTAAAACAAGTTCATCATGTTCAGACAGTGTGGGTGAAGTGGGTGTAGGTGATGCAGGCACATTATTATACAAATGTTGGGGCTGCTCAGGTTGAAAGTAAGAATCATCAAAGCTTACTTCAGTTATCAAAATATCCTTTTCACAAAGTGGATTTTCATTCTTTTCAAACTTGCAAGCAAAAATCTTTTCATTAAAAATGACTGACCTGCTTAAAATAACTTTGAATCCACTTTGTTCTTTGACCCAAAGTCTGTAACCTTTAACCCCTTCCCCATAACCAACAAAGACACATTTTAAAGATCTTGGTTCAAGTTTGGACTGAACCTGATGAGCATAGGCAGAACAGCCAAAAACCTTTAAAACAGAGTAATCTGGAACTGCATCATTCCAGATTTGATCTGGAATGCTGTAGTTCACAGCACTAGAAGGACACAAATTGATTAGAAAACATGCAGTTTTAACTGCTTCCCCCCCCCCCCCCCCCCAAATATTTTTGGCAAATTTGATTGGATTAACATGCACCTTGTTCTTTCTAACAAGGTCTGTTCATCCTTTCAGTAACCCCATTTTGTTGTGGACTGTATGCAACAGTCCTATGTCTAAGTATGCCTTGGTTTTTACAAAACTCATCAAATTCAAAATTGCAGAACTCCAAACCATTGTCAGTTCAAATAAATTTCACCCTTTTGTTTTTCAAATTTTCAACCAAGGTAATGAAATTTTTGAAAATAGTAACAGTTTGGTCTTTGGTTTTTAACAAATGAACCCAAGACTTTCTGGAATAATCATCAACAATTAACAAGAAATATCTAAAACCAGAAACTGTGTTAACAGGGGCAGGACCCCAAAGGTCTGCATGCAAATATTCAAGAATTACCTTGGATTTATGAACAACTTTACCAAATGAAGAAGTTTGTTGTTTTCCTAAAACACATTCTTCACAAAAACTAAGTTTTTGAAAATCATTCTTTCCAAAAAATCCATTTTTCTCTAACCTTTTAAGTCTTTTTTCTCCTACATGGCCTAATCTTTTATGCCATAAATCAGACAGATTAGTGTCAACAGTTTCAATAGTCAGAGAAGTAGGAGAAGAATATTTCACAGACAAAATGTAAATGCCATTTGTCTTGACTGTACTAAAACACAACAAATTGTTTTTCAAAATATTTATGTATCCACTACTGAGTCTTATTTCATAACCCTCATCATCTAAAATACCAAATGATATGAGGTTTCTTCTTAGATCAGGGACATACCTAGTCTGATTTAAGATCAAATTGTTATTATCAGCAAGTTTTAAGGTCACAAAACCTATTCCTTTTATGTTACATGATACATTATTTCCTAGTTTCACAGAACCAGAGGCATGCACAGAGAAGGTATCAAATAATTCCCTATAAGGGCACATATGGAAAGTACAACCTGAGTCTAGAATCCATTCATTTTTCATATTAGAAGTGGTTGTGACATAAACAATTCCACTATTGTTTTGGATGTCTGTAAGTTCCTGTGGTTTATTCCTAGCATCATCTCTTAATTTCTTAAAGCACTTCTCAACCAAATGACCTATCTTACCACAATAAAAACATTTTCTAGTTTCATCAGGCTTCCTGTCAATTTTATTATCATACCTTTTAGTTTCAAACCTGTTTTGATTAAAACTTTTATTGTCATACTTCTTATCTTTAGGTTTGTTAGGTATGAAATTTTTATTTTGATAGTCTTTAGCCTGTCTAGAATTATTCCTATTTTGGTTCCAGCCTTTGAAATTTCCTCTAAAAGAGTTTCTTCCCCTATAGGATGTGGATTCAACATTATAGGCCTCTTTGTGCTCAGGCCTAGATTCTAATTCCTTATTCTTAAGAGATGTATATATTATTTCAACAGACAATTTTTTCCCTCCATACTCTAAAGCATTCCTAATGTCCTTATATTTATCCCCCATGCCATTTAACAAACACACAACCTTTTGGTCTTCAGTGGTTTTTTCTCCTGCATTTAGAAGATCCTGAGTTATCCTATTAAACATGTCCATGTTTTCTTCAGCACCTAAAGTTGGATCAAACTTGACGCTAAAGAATTGTTTCCATAAAAACATTTGTTTGGTAAAAAACAGTAAGAAAAAGTTCTTCAAGTTTGTCCCATAGGTCTGCAGCAGTGTTAGTATCCCCTACTTTCCTAATCACTGTATCAGATAGGTGAAGGAACAGGGTACTCCAGGCAAGTTCATCTAATTCAGTTCTTCTTTCCTCAGTCATAGTTTCAGGCCAGGTTTCATCAATTGCTTTAGCACATTTTAGTTGAAGTAATATTACTTTAATTTTCTGTCTCCATAAACTAAAGTCCCCCTTCCCATTCCATATTTCTACTTCTACCTTAGCAGTATTCATGATTAAGGCAAATATGGGAGTCAAAGAATGCACAACTAAGTGCAGGAACCATACAAAGTGAGCAAATTATGCAATCAAGTGTCAAACAGGGTTTTACAAATTTCAAATTGTGCAATATACAAGACAAGGCACAGAAGATTCAAACTGCAGATAACAAATTATACAGTAGTAACAGAAACTATGTATAAAAACAAAAATTATGTGCAAGAATCAGAACAAATGACTTTCTTTCCCTCAACCCAACTTGGGTCAGCCAAGAACTCCCTCAAATTCTCGGATTCTCAAAAGGAATCCTGGACAAAGGTGAGTAAAAGGGTCCAAGGGGGCTTCAACGGAGGGAAAAAGAAAGAAGGATGAAGAAAATAAAGAAAACCCTAAAGAATTTCAAGATATCACCTGATTGCTGTGATTTTCAGAATTTCCTTTGAAATTTCCAAGCAAAGTTAGATCTGACTTCAGATCTTTCACGATCAAGTACCAAGATGTCAAGTTACCACAGGATCCGTAGCCAAATATGCAGATCTACACCAAAAACTCAAAGGTTTCAGAAATCAACCCTGAGTTCTTAAGATCTGGGATTTTTACACAAAATTTTTGAAGTTTCAAAGAAAGAACAAAGATCCCAGAAACCCAAACGAAAAAACCCCAAAAAAATTTTCCCGTATCAGAAACCCTAGGGCTCTATACCACTGTAGAGCTTTAAAAATCAAAATACGCAAGAACACAGAAACTTTATTTCAAAATCACAAACAAATACAGATCAACAACTGGTATAAATTTTTACACAAAACTTCAATGATCGCAAAATTTCAGAAACTTTAAAATCACATAAAAACTGCGTAAGAACAACTCTCAAATCCTCAACAAAGTGTGCTATACAAATCGCACTACAACAATACTTACAAACCACTAATCAAAATGAAGACAAACAAATATTTCTTCAAAACCATATATTTTTTGTAAGAGTATGAATCGCCTCAGAGAAGGAGGCGTGGGCAGAGAGAGAGAGAGAGAGAGAAAACAGAAGAATGCGTATGATCTATCTGGAGACTTCTCAAGAAACCCTAAATATAATATCTTGATCCAACGGCTTCAACTGCACCAGATGGAAGAGATCAACGGTCTGAACAGAATCAGTTGAAAAGGTAAAGTCGGGATTTATAAATGCACGATTTTACACCGGGTAAGGAAGAGGAAGTGGGCTCAGTTCCGGGTTAAAATAGAAGGCCCAAGATCTGATATTGGGCATGAATGATGGGCTGGTAAAAATGGGCCAATTGACTCTACAAAAACGAGTAAGGATGGTGGAGTGGGTTTGGGACCTCTATGGGACGGGGAACCTTCTTGAAGCAGATGATCCAAAACTATGCGGAGACTATAATGAGCAGGAAATCAAATGCCTGATGATTGTTGGGCTTTGATGTGCTCACCCAGATAACAATTTCTGGCCATCAATGAAGGAAGCTACTCAAGTCTTGAATTTTGAAGTTCAATTAGCCCTACTACCACCGGAGTTGCCAGTCACAGTATATAATGCTCCACCACGTTCACTTGGGTCTTCGGTTTCGCAATCCAGCAGTGGTGTTGATTCAGTCCAGCCTTCAATCCGTAGTTACTGCTCTAATACCTAGAACTTGGCATCGTCTTCTGATGCTTCTCAATCTGCATCCCTTCTGCTCCCAAGATAAGAATAGGATCAATTTCTGTGCATGAGTTCAAGTCTTTTTTAAAATGCCATTGTTATCTGTATGAATCTGGATGCAGCAAGCTTCGATGCCTGCCCATCTGGAGGAAGATGAAATCTTTTTATGGGACGACCACCGATGTTTTCGTTTTACTTAATTATTATTGATGGAAAAGAACACAAGAGCTGTTATTTAAGAATATGCTAATCATATCATACAACGTGAATCAACAACTCCTTACAAGAAAGACGAGCTAGAGTACTATGCAGGTTATGAATACAATAAATTTTAATGAATGACGAATATGTCTGGAAACAAGATAATAGCTAGTGTTCGTCTAGTGAATTTAAATTTCTAGATTTCTTCCTCCATTTATAGGTAGATAAACTTTTAGGTTACATTTATGTAAGTAACCTAAATCTCGATTCACAGATGACGAATAAGCTATGATAACATGTTTTTAACACTGTAATCCTGGTTAAAGAAAGAAACGTAAGTTGTATGTGATAATAAATCCTAAATGGATGTATTTTCGTGCATCTGTTTATGTGGCATGAGGACGACGTCGTGCTAGCTCCAAGGAGATATTGGAGAGTATGGAAATTATTTAGCACTTGATATTTAATCTCAATTTCCTTAACGTCTGTCTCATTGAAATTGTGATGCATATGGTTTTTACTGATGGAACACTGTCCTAAATCGATAATGAAAGTGTAGGTTGGATGAGCGACAAATCAATTGGCATAGGAAAAATTCTTTATAAGCTGGATTAGCCATGAACACGTCCACTCTAATTACAGGATCAAAGGGCAAAATCAAGGATGGATTCAGTCGGGATGTCCAACTAGAGCGTTGATCTTTGACCGTGGGCCATTGATCGAAGAACGTCAACAGTCACGATAGCGAGATTGATTATATTATTTAATTAAATAATATTAAAAATTAATGAATAGGACTACTAGAACTAGAACCACTAGGTTGAGACTTTCGTTTAGTTTGAAAAAAACGTTCCATAATCTATAAATCAATAATCACAAATCGAATCAAATATTCACCAAATCTCAATTCACAACTTATAAATCAATAATCACAATTTGCAAATCAAATATGAACTACTCATTATACAATGAAGATGTATATTAGAAAATGTAAGTATATTTTGTAGAGAAAGTGCTACTTCACTTAAGTCTCAGAAGCATGTTTATTACCTTCACTTGGGCTGGAAGTGGTTTATTTTTAGTTGGGCCTGCTGGTGGCTTGGGCCTCAAATATATATTACTCCCCGTGGAAATTACACCTAGGCTTGTTTTTTAGCAATCAATTTCAAATATAAGATAAAACTTAAATAATTTCAAACATCAGGTTATTATTAAAAATTTTAATTTAATAAAATATTATAAATTTTTAAAATTGTTAAATTAAATTATCCTAAACCCTATCATCCCTCACACCTCACTTCCATCTCTTTCACGCCGCCACAACCCTATCTGGTCCTCTCTTCCACTTCGCTTTAGCCACTCTTCCATTTCTTTACATGACTCCATGCCGCCACCAATGTCTTGCAGTTGAGGCGGGCGCTATGGTGTTGATCCGAATTGGTGATGGTAGATCTGTGATGGTGGTATTGTGATGATGAACTTTTGGTGGTGGGGTGAAGGCGGGTGCGGTGGGTGGTCTGTAGGCTGGTGCAATGGGTGGTGTGCAGGCGGGTGCAACGGTGACAGGTAGAAGTGGGATTCTTGCAGCAATGGTTTCGCTGCTTTGATGGAAGCAGAAATGCCGCTGCAAGATCTACCAGAGTGTCGCTGTGCAGCGGTGTGATTTGCCGTAATTTGTTTTTGAAACTTTGGTTGGTTGTGGTGCAACCATTTGGTTTTGGAATTTTTACATGGTGTGCAGTTTACTGGTGGTAGTGGTGGAGGCCATGGTGGTAGAGGTTATGTTGATAGTCATGGTGGTGGTGTTTAGACGCTAGCAACAGTAGGCGCAGTTGTAGGTGCTATGTTGATTGCTGTGACCTTGACAAATTTGAGGGGTGGGGTTATGCTATAGATTGTGAGTGCAGTTCATGGTGGTGGTTTGTTGGTGGTTCGTTTGAGGTGATGGTGATGGCTATGGTGAGATGGCGGTAGACAGAGGACAATTGTGACCTCTTCAGCGTTTTTGTTTTTTGTCTTTGGTTGGACATGGCGGTGGTGGCGACGACGTTGGGACATGGCGGTGGAGGCGACTCTGACCTTGCTTTTAAATTCTTACCTATAATTGTTTTTCGTGTGACCTTAAAAATGGTGGTGTAATGTTGGCGGCGACATGTGGTGGCTGTAGGCGATGATTGTCTGATGTATGATCTAATAATTTGATAAATGTAAATGTGGCTTAAAAAATATGTGACCTAATAATTGATAAGTTATGACCTAAAAATCAAATAATTGTAACCTAAAATTTGAAAATTGATACTTAAAAGATTTGTGACCAGAAAATATTAGATGTGTGACCTTAGAAATTTGACTTGTGACCACTGACCTGTGACCTGAAAGATTTTATCCTTTGTGACCTGAAATTAAACAATGTTATAAGCTTAATATATCTATTTATTAAAATATTTTTATTTCGTTAATTAAATTAATTAATTTTAATTAAAACTTGATTTTTGAAATTATAAAAATTTGACCTCATTTTTAAAATTTGTATTTTAAAACACCTTATTTATGTATTTTCCCCTTACTCCCCAGCCATTCGATTTCAATGGAATCAGAAAGAAGAGAACATAGGCAGATTAGAAATATATATCGCAGCTCCGTTCAAGTGATTTTCTTAGGGCTCGAAGAGGGTTCGAGACTTCTCTTGGTGAGATAAAAAAATCAGTCCTCTCTTTCTCACGGTTTCAGTAGCACAACATGGGCAGAGCATAGACAACAAGAACGCTGCTTCCTCTCTCTCAAACCAGGCGACATTTTAGGGGTCGGTGTTCCAGCGATTCTTCTCGGTGAAGAAGAATTGGTGCTCTCTCTTCCTTTTTTCTTTTCTTGGTGATTAGATAGATTGCAATAGCTGTAATCTTTTTTGAAAAGGAGTTTTATCTTGGTGATATCTATGACCGATTGTAGCTTTGGTTTTGGGTGATTTTTTTCTCTTCTTGGCAATTTCTTGCTGTGATTGTAAATGCTATGAGTGGTCGAAAAATTCTTTGTATTCTTATATTACTTTCATTTTATTTTTCACTATTTTTCATTTTTGATACAATATATTTATAGTTTCAACATATATTAATTATGTTTTCTTAATCTGTGTGAAAATAAAAATGAGTCCATCTTTACGGAGTGAGTATATGTATGATAATATGAATTGTAACGTTGAAGATGCTCTAAACTCGTATACACATAACTAACTTGCTTTATATGTGAGGTTAGTAGAGTTATCTAACGCAACCACTAAATGGAAAATGGAAAGCAACAAATTTCAATCCATCGGTTGGAAGAATAAACTGATTTATAAATAAGTTTATAAGCACATAATTTTTCAAATCACTTTTTAATCACACATATTTTCACTCTCTATTTTTCAACCACTATTTTTTTTACCTAAAAAATGTAAATAAATCAGTTTATAAACCATATAGTTACCAAACAAACGTGCATTCGTTTTCAAATAAGATCATATTGAAAAAGGCAATAAGCATCGTGTAATATCCCTTGATTTTGAAGTGTTGGTACATCTCTAAAAATCTAAAGACATGTGTGATGATTTCATCAGGCATACCATAGAATTGATATCCATTCTGGAACAAGTGAATGACATTAGTCTTCAATTGAAAGTTGGGTTGACCAAATGGTGGATCAACAATGCTTGATCAATTTTGAATGAGAATAAACAAAAGAAATCGTAAAATAAATGAAATAAAATAAAATAAAGGAAAGAAAATGTCCAAATTAGTGAAAGTAATCTAAAAATAAGTTGAACTATTGCCCCTGCAACGGCGCCAAAAACTTGTTTCTTATTTCCTTATCACAAGTGTAACACAAGTAATATAGTAGACAATGAGTCCATGTATCATACCTACGAAGATTGAGATAAATTATTATATAAATTACTATCCTTAATGAACAGAGAATTATCAAGTTGATGTTTGTAAATTAAAATCTAAATTAACAATTACAGTTTACTATTAAAGAAAAATTCAATTAAATCAAAGTAAACAATTTTTAATGAGATGTTTTTAAAAATGAATGAGAAACACATGTTAGGATCTAGATTCCACTTTTTATTCTATCTTTATATCTTGATTTTAATGTTTAACAACAATTTATAGGTAATGAAGATCAATGTTCATAAATTATTTAAAACTCTATGACTTAAAACACATTCCTATATACGACCTGTTTATATTTCTATGACACGTGCGAATAAATAGGAAAGCATTAATGATTTATGAAAAATTAAAGATCAAATAAAGTATAGCAATATATTTCTATCCCCTATCGAATTTTATGGCAACTAAAACATGTCTAACGAATTTATAGTCTTTCGAATCTAAAAATAGGTCACAAAAATCATAAAAGTATCATGCACATAAATGTAGAAGAATGAAAAATAGAATTAATTGCTCAAAATCATAAGTTGTTTTTATTAAACAACAATCAAAATAAGAATCTGTAAATTAAAAGTTTTATCACAATCCTAACACAAATAAATTTAGCCTAAATACATTGATAAAATATCAATAAACGAATTGATAGAAACCATCACCCCACTAACAACGTGATTAATTCGCAAAATTCTTGAATACGTACAGCGCATTGCACTAAAAAATTCTAGAATTTAGCTCTCACCAATTCTCCATGTTTGCCCTTTATTTTTCTGTGTCTGCTCCCCTTTTTTTTAATTCCCAACATTACTACATTAACAAAGCTCTTGACAAAACATCTCACATAGGGGGTGAGGTCAGTAATCATTGCTCTTGACCTCACATCACATGTGAGAGCTTTTGTCAAGTTCTTGATCAAGAACTTTGTTAAAATAGAATAATTCTTTAATTCCTGTCGTCACTTCCTTTTGGGACAATGAGTTCATCCATTTCTAATTCATGTTTCAATTGGATTCAAGCCCAATTAATGTATTGTTTACTTTTAAGGCCTCAATTCTTTAAAATAAAGTAAGTTGGTCCTTGAATCTCTTTAATTGTGCAATTAAATCCTTAAAGTTCTGAATTTCTCCAATTTAGCTCCGATTTGGTTTTCAAGTTTCCTTGTATACTTTCATTCTTCATAACTCAGCCTGAATGTCCTTCAATTGATCCTTTATTTACCCCGGTTGATAAATTCTCTCGAATCCTAGAATAATTACTGAAATAAACACAAACAACACAAATTAAGTAGAATTTATTCTAAAATGGCGATTTAATTTCCTAATTTTGATATTTAAATAAGTTTAAAAATGCACTTATCAATTATCCCCAAACTAAAATATTTGTTTGTTCTCGAACAAAGTAAAATTAAAATATAACTTTAAAAATAAGACTCAACAACATAATTGACTCAACGTTGACTTGTTCACATTATGCCTTAGGTTCGGATAAAAACTACAATAGCATTGTTTGGATTTGCTGTTTGGAACTCTTTTCTAAAATGTAGTTTTAAGCCACACTAAGTTAAGTGTATTTTGATATGAGTATGCTTTTGATATTGAGTAAGCCTCAGATTTGAATATAAAAACATAATTGACTCAACTTTTCATGTGTGTGAATACCCAATATCAAAAGCATCATATAAAAATACACTTAACTTAGTGTGGCATAGAATGTGCAAGCCTGAATCTCATGCAGTCAAACAATGCTTTTTTTTTCTCGCATCTCTCATGTGTGATCACTTCCTCACTTTTCTCTCAAATACCACACCTTCATTTGGAGAGATTCATTTTGTGCATCCATGTGATCAACTCTGGGAAAAGACTAATACCAATAGCTAGAAAAAGTTCTTCTGGCTCAATCCGGCCCTTATAATAAAATCAAGACCATCTCGTGTATAGTTGATGTGGGGCTTTTGTTCGCATGTCTCCAACACTAAGTACTTGTTTGAGACCTATTGTTTCGAAAGTATGGAATTTTTTTGGGTTTATGTATATTTGGTAAAACGTGTGGTTAAAAATGAGTTTTGAAAATAAAATAAAATTGAATAATGAGTACTAAACTGATAATTACTAGTGTTGTGTGTGACTACGGTTTATATCCGAACATTTCGTGAAGGAATAGTAAATAGACTAATTTGTTCCTTGTTTTATTTTAAATAAGCAAATATAAAATTTATTGTTGTGGAAGCTTGCTCCAACTTTCAAGGTTGTCAAACACATGTTTTTCGGGCTCAGTATCATGTTACCATTCTCTACCAAACAACCAATCCAAGAAACTTCGATCTACAACCACCTCGATTGCTTCTCAATCTCACCTACAAATGACAAGATGATGGTGATGATTTGTAGGCCACAAAAGCAAGAATAAAGCAATGAAATAAGGTTCAAGAGAAGAACAATAACATAAGGTTACTCACCGATTTTCAGCACCACAAAGGCAGTCGGTTTTTCCTCTCAAATTTGCAGTCACTTTTTTTTTTCACTTGCACACACTAAAAAAGGCTACGGTAGAAACATATAAGTAGGGTTAGGTTTGGCTTTTAATTGGATCAATAACAAGGTTAAATGGGCTAAAATTCAAAGCCATCTAAGAGGTAATATAAATGGATCTGGTGTACCCTTTGGATTTGATTGCATGTAATTAATTCGCCATTGACCGAGGCCTGTAATGTTATAATCCGACGTTTGCATCATAATCCGAGATTTACAGGGTATCAAAACCTGACACTGCTTTTAAATATTTGCACTCATCTTAAAGAAGATTAACAAAAAAATTAGATGAGAACTCATCATTCTCAATAATATGTGCTAAATAATAGAAAGCTAATGATAAGAATATGATAAATAAAAAGGTTGAGGACGTAAATGTGATGGTGGATAAACGTTAAAGAAATTTATCATAGTAAAACACAATATCAATATAAACACTCATCTAAAAAAAGCTTTACTGAACTTAAACGGTTACATTATGCACAAAACCTACAAGACGCAAATGAGTTGACAAAGTAAATCAATGTGTCTAATTTTTGTACCAAATAAAATAATTTACCAGTTTGGGTGGAGATCTTAGAATTTTATGGTGTGAAGTGTGGAAACGTACTGTGTTATGCTTCTATACCTATTTCCAGAGGTTCATCCAAAAGAGTAGAAAAAGATAATTTATCCACGTTTAAATTGAGAATCATGTAGCTGAAGTATCTCTCTGTTGCATGTCCTTTCAACTATTAAGCTTTAGTAAAAAAATGTAGTTTATAAATTGATTATTTATGTTTCTTAGGGAAAATGTGTGTTTGAAAAGTAAAGAGAAAAAATATGTGTGGTTGCAGTTTGAGAAATTGTGTAGTTTATAAATTGATTTATAAATTAAAAAAGTACTTTTACGAAACAGAGGCGCTATTAAAACATAATGGCTCTCTGCAACTTTTGGAGTAGTGTCTATTTTTTTATATCTTACAACAATCCCTTCCAACCACCATAGAGACCTCACCGGGGAGGTGGAATCCCGTACTACTCACAAAGTGATAATATTTAATGTCTATAATAATTAGGCTAGATAAATAATTAGGCTCCACATCTAAAAAATACTAACCAAAAAGAATGAATAGAATTACAAACAGACTTCGCAATCACGTCCACGTTACAAAGAAAAATCACTCAAATTTGAGCCCACTCAGGCATAAGTATAACATTTATAATAGCAACAAAATTGTTGAAAGGAACAAGTCTTCGTTAACTTCGCTACTAAGGAGGGACCCCACTTTTTTTACAAGCTGTGCATTTCAATTTACATAATGTTGGAGTTGGGCCTTATATTGATGCTGAAATTGGAAGGATTATTGCCCAATAATAAATTGGGCCTTCCCCGGCCCAACACTCGGTCCGGATAGTAGAAGACTCTGGAAGGGAAGAAACGTGTTTCTGATAACACGTTTTCATTTTTGGCTGCAATCTGAACCGTTGGATGTTCTGATGACTTCTCTCTGCCTTATCCAGAACAAGTGATACTTGGGGATTCAATCCTGATTTTTTACTCTGCCCTTTCCCTCTCTCTCTATGGAAATTCTGGCTGATTAATTTTTCTTCTTCTTCTTCGTTCTCTGATTTTGTTCACATTTGAGAGAGTGTTATTGGTTTCTTGTGTGAAACAATTAGAGGATCACTAATTGATAGTGATAACTCTATTTTGTGTACTGTTTCGTTGGAAATGTGTGTTTGGGGATGTGTATTCTGAACTATTAGTGTTCATCTAAATCTGTAACTTTGAGCTTCTGATCTAGGGGCATTTCTAGTAGATTTGAGCGATATCCATTTGTGGATGCTCAATGTGGGACGTAGGTGTTTACACTGAACCGCCGGGGCTTAGGCCGAAAAATCTCGTGTTCTTGTGTTCTTTAATATTTCAGTTTAATTTCTTGTTAGTAATTTTCGTTTATATTGCAACTCTGGGACCAACAGTGGTATCAGAGCCACTAAAATCTTTTAAAAACGTTTCAAAATTTTTTAGATCTGGTTCTTTAAATTGAAAACTTTTCAAAATCTAACAGATCTTTATTTTTCATAAAAGATTCTTTAGTTAAAATTATAAGACCTGATTAGATCTGACTTTAAGTTTCTTTTAAATCTTTATAAGTTTTCTGGATCTAATTCCTTTGAGTTTTCTTGACAGTGAACAGAAGATAAATCTTGCATAGAAGATATATATTGATTCAAGTCCGGTGGTGATTGATCAGTTCTCGAAGAAAATCTTTTGGTTGTTTATAGTTTATTCATAAACTGCTGGTTTGTAAAACGTATCCTGAGTAACACTTTCTTGATCCTTTATACTCATTAGGTCTAGATCCTTGAAAACCTCCCCTAAATTTACCTTTGTCTAGGGTTTCCTAAAAACTCTAGAATCTGAGGGAATTAGGGCTTCGGTCTAAGGGTTCTTTTTCTTATATTTTGTTCAAATAAATATTTACTAGGCACGTATTTTACATTTCCTATATTTTGCTACCCTTGTTGTTAGGCTTCTTGCATAGACAGAGTTTATTTGTGTATATTCTTATGTATGCTTATTCATTGGCTCTATGAATACTGCATATCTTAATTTGAAAATAAGTGATTACATTGTGATTTTGTTCACATTTGGCTATCAACTGAAAACCTGTTGTATTTTTTTTTACTGGTTTTATTTTGAAAAATTCTTATATAATGTCTACAAAAATAGATGTAGAAGTCTGGGATGGAAAAGGGGACTTTAGTCGAAAGCCCTATTAATGAAACTAAAATGTATCAAGGCCATTGATGAAACATGGCTTGATGACCTTCCTACTACCAGGAGAACTGAGCAAAATGAACTAGCCTAGAGTACCTTGTTTCTACACCTTTCTGATTCTGTAATCAGAAAGGTAGGTGATTCTGATACTGCTATGAAACTTTGGAAATTTTTTGAAACATAGTACCTCACTAAAACCATGCCTAATAAATGTTTCCTTTGGAGGCAATTTTTCAATTTTAAATTTGATCCTAGTTTAGACATAGAGTCTAACATGGACAGATTTAATATCACACTTCAAAAACTTCTCAGTTGTGATGAGAAGGTCTCATCTGATCAAAGAGTTGTTTGCCTCCTTAATGCCTTAGGTGAGAAACATAAAGATATTAAAAATTCTCCGGCGGAGATGATCTAGATATTGAAATTATTCAAGAATCTCTACTAAATAGAGATCTTGAATTAAAATCTGAACAAAAAGAAGTTCTTCATGTTGAGAATTTGTTTGTTGCTTCTAAAAAACCTGTCAAGTACAATCATAACTATAATCAAAGATCCTCTAATAACAATTTTCAGAACCATAACAGAATGATATTCAGGAATAAATGGACCAATTCCAACAACTACAATAACACCTTTAATAGGGCTAATGACAAAGGGTTTGACAGGATCAATCAAAAAAAGAAATGATTTTACTATGGGAAAATGGGACACTTTATTAAAGACTGTTTTAAAAAGATCAAAGATCACAAGAATGGGAAATACTCTGATAATAAGAATAATGCTGCTACTGCTTATAAAGAAGCTAGAGCAAACTTGGGAGTGGCCTATGTGTCCACTGCAGCATCTCAAAGTCAAGATTGGGTTCTTGACTCTGGCGGCTCTTTTCACATGAGTCCCAATATTGAATAGTTCTCCAATTTTTCTAAAATAGATGGAGGATCTGTGATACTTGACAATAATGATTACTGTCAAATAAAGGGAATTGGTAATGTTGTTCTAAAATTAAATGATAACAAAGTTTTGGTTTTAAAACACATCAGATATGTCCCTAATTTGAGGAGAAACCTGATTTCTTTGGGAGTCCTAGATGATGAACACTATGATATTCAAATATCTAAAGGATATAAAAATATTAAAAGGAATCAGAATGAAACTGTTAATACCCCTAAAATAAATGGAATTTATATTATTTCTGCTGAAGCTATTACACCATCTGTAGCATCCAATCTGATATCTGAAAATGATAGATCTAACTTGTGACACAAAAGATTAGGTCACCTTGAAGAAAAGGGGCTTAAACCTTTTGTCTAAAAATGGAGCTTTTAGAAAGGACACTGTTCAGAGCTTAACTTTTTGTGAACAGTGTATTCTGGGAAAACAAAATAAACTCCCTTTTCGTATAGGTGCTCATAAGTCTAAAAATATTTTAGAATATATACACAGTGACTTATGGGGTTTTGCACCTGTGTTAACAGCTTCAGGATATAAATACTATCTTCTGATTATAGATGATTTCTCCAGAAAATCCTGGATTCTTTTGCTAAAAACTAAATCTAACACTTTTCAAACCTTCAAAGATTGGAAGACTCTAATTGAGAATCAAACTGGTAAGAGAATTAAGACCCTATGAACTGACAATGGGCTTGAATTCTGCAATGTTGAGTTTGATCAGTACTGCAGTAATCAAGGAATTATGAGACATAGAACTGTGACTTGTACTCCTCAGCAAAATGGGATTGCTGAGAGGATGAATAGAACTATTCTAGAGAGAACCAGATGCATGCTGATTTCATCTGGTTTACCCAAAAAATTTTGGGGTGAAGTTGTCAAGACAGCATGTCATTTGATTAATAAATATCCTTCCAATGCTATTAGGTATAAGATCCCTGATCAGATGTGGTCTAATAATGTTCCAGATTACTCTTACCTGAGAACTTTTGGATGTGCAGCATTTGCACATTAGTCTGAGTCAAAAGTTGATCCTAGATCTATTAAATGTGTCTTCCTTGGGTATGGTGAAGGTATTAAGGGATACAGGTTGTGGGTGAAAGGAATAGGAGGTTATAGAATAATAATTAGTAGATCAATCATTTTTTATGAAAATTCTTTTCCTTGTCTAAGTGATAAAACAATAGAAAGACTGGATAAAAATGATTTTGTTGCTACTGAGATTAAATTTCTTGAACCTGAAAGTGGTGAACCTGTTCAAATTGAGGTGGAGACACCTCAAACTGACCTGACCCTGAAACTAAGAATGATATCATTAATAATAATGATAATCAGAACTGTCAGCATGACCTGCAGGACTATCAATTGGCTAGAGATAGGCAAAGGAGACAAATTAGATTACCTTCTAGATATCAACAAGCAGATTTTGTATCTACACAGGTTGAAAGTGAACCATTTGAGTTAGAACCTGAAACTTTTGGTGAAGCCATAACCTGCACAGACTCTACAAGATGGCTTGCAGCTATGCAGGAGGAAATGAGCTCTTTATATAAAAACCAAACCTGGACACTTGTTAAGAAACCTGTAGACTATAAACTGATTGGGTGTAAATGGATTTACAAAATAAAAGAGGGTGATGGAAATACTGCAACTAGGAGGTATAAAACTAGGCTTGTGGCTAAGGTGTTTAACCAAAGGGAAGGGATTGATTATAATGAAATCTTTTCTCCTGTTGCGAAATATACACCTATCAGAATTTTACTTGCTCTTGTTGCTCAGTTTGATTTAGATTTAGAACAACTTGATGTTAAGACTGCCTTTTTAAATGGTTTTTCGGATGAAACTATATACATGTTTCAGCCTGAAGGTTTTGTAAATAAGAATAAAAAGGAACATGTTTGCCTATTAAAGAAATCTTCGTATGGATTAAAATAGGCACCTAGGTAATGGTATAAAAGATTTGATTCCTTTATACAAGGCTTAGGATTTAAGAAATCTAAATATGATTCCTGTTTTTATTTCAAAAATAACAATTCTGAAATGTTCTTTCTGCTTCTATATGTTGATGATATGCTTTTACATGTTCATAACTCCATTATCTTAAATAATATAAAATCAAAATTGAAATCTGAGTTTGAAATGAAAGACTTAGGTCCAGCTCAGAAAAATTTTGGTATGGAGATTAAAAGAGACAGACAAAATGGAAAATTATTTTTAACACAAGAGTCTTATATTTCAAAAGTTTTGAAAAAAAATTCTTTGCATGATGCTAAATCTGTTAGTTTACCTTTATCTGGTTATGTGAAATTATCTGCTGAACATTCTCCTAAAATTGATTCTGAAATGATAAGAATGCAAAATGTGTCTTATTGCAATGCTGTGGGATCTGTGATGTACATTGTGGTCTGTACCAGACCAGACATAGTATATGCAGTAAGTGTACTCAGCAGGTTTATGAGCAACCCAGGTTAACTGCACTGGAAAGCCATAAAAAATCTGCTCAAGTATCTTAAGGGTACTAAACACTTGAGTTTAATGTTTAAATCTGATAAAAATGGTGTATCTTTAAAAGGCTTTGTAGGCTCTAAATTTGCTGAAAATTGTGATAATAGGAAGTCAACAACTGCATATTTTTACGAGATTGATTCTACTTGCACTAGCTGGAAGTCTCAACTCCAAAAACTTGTTGCACTATCTTCTACTGAAGCAGAATACATTGTTGCTACTGAAGCAGTGAAAGAAGGACTCTGGCTGAAAGGTATTTTGACTGAGTTAGGTTTTATAGAAAACCAGGTGGAGCTCTGTTATGAAAATCAAAGTGCTATATTTTTAACCAAAAATCTCATTTTTCATGATAGAACCAAACATATAGATGTTAAGCTCCATTTTATCAGAAATGTAGTAGATAATGGTGATATTAAACTCATTAAGATTCCTACCAAAATAAACCCTGCTAATGCAGGTACAAAAGTTGTTCCACTTTCAAAATTTCAAGACTCTTTGAGATTATTTAATCTCGAACGGTTCTAGCTTCTGATTTGGTTTTGCAGGTACATTGAGCAAATGAAAAAAAAGATGATGTTCAAATCCACTATTTCCAATTCCAGCAAGGTGGAGATTGTTGGATTTGGGCCTCATATTGATGCTGAAATTGGAAGGATTATTGCCCACTAATAAACTGGGCCTTACCCGGTCCAATACTCGGTCCGACTAGTAGAAGACTCTAGAAGGGAAGAAGCGTGTTTCTGATAATGTGTTTTCATTTTTGGCTGCAATCTGAACCATTCAATGTTATGATGAATTCTCTACCTTATCCAGAAGAAGTGATGCTTGGGGATTCAATCCTGAATTTTTACTCTGGCCGATTAATTTTTCTTCTTCTTTGTTCTCTGATTTTGTTCAGATTTGAGAGAGTGTTGTTGGTTTCTTGTGTGAAACAATTAGAGGATCACTATTGATAGTGATAACTCTATTTTATGTACTATTTCGTTGGAAATGTGTGTTTAAGGTTGTGTATTCTGAAGTCTTGGTGTTCATCTGAATCTGTAACTTTGAGCCTCTGATCTGGGGGCTTTTCTAGTGGATTTGAGCGATATCCTTTTGTGGATGTTTAACGAGGGACGTTGGTGTTTACACCAAACCTCCGTAGCTTAGGCCAAAAAATCTCGTGTTCTTTAATATTTCAGTTTAATTTCTTGTTAGTAATTTTCGTTTATATTGCAACTCTGGGACCAACATATAAAAGGTCTGTAACTTTCACTCATTGTTATAATTTTGTTTCTAACCTTATTTTTATCGCATTTTTATACTCAATGTTATGTTAATCACAACATTTTAAACTTCACTACGGTTTATATCCAAATATTCGGTGAAGAAATAGTAAATAGACGGTTCAAGAGAAAAACAATAACACAAGGTTAATCATCGATTTTTGGCACCCCAAAAGCAAACGCACTAGTACAAAATCGCGCATAAAAAATGGGGAATACGTGTCGTTTTATGTAACAACCGACGCCAATTGAAAACGCGGTGGCAATTTTGTAAATAAATTTTAAGTAAAGGCGTCGGTTTCTCTTGAACCGACGCCCAAAACCCGATTTTGGGCGTCGGTTTCTGTTGAACCGACGCCCAAAACCGGATTTTGGGCGTCGGTTCTCTTGAACCGACGCCCAAAGTGCTTCGGTTCCCCGCCTTTTAATTTGTATAATCCCTGCGCGTAACCCACTTCACACTCGAAACTCTCTCCACGCCCAAACTCTCTCCACCCTCTCCACGCCCATCGCTGCCCCCGCCCGTCGCCGCCCCGCCAGTCGCTGCCAACGCCCTCGCTGCCAACGCCCGTCGTCGCCCCGCCCAGTCGCTGCCAACGCCCGTCGCCGCCCCGCCCGTCGCCCCCCGCCCAGTCGCCGCGCTGCAAGGTGACCTTAAATCTCTACCCCTAATTAGTTTTTGTATAAATGTGTGTGTGTGTGTGTGTGTATATATATATATGTATGTATATATATATATATCTGTGTGTATGTGCGTGTATGTATAACTTTGTGTGTCTATATATATATTGTATATATATATATATATATCTGTGTGTATGTATATCTTTGTGTGTATATATATATATAATTGATTTATTATTTATCAAGTTAATTGGTTTGTTTGAATATATATTATTGATTTGAAGTTAGTAGATTGATATACAATAATATTTGATTTATTGGAGTTAAGTTATGCAATCTTAGTTTGATTTTTAAAAGTTGAGAATTGATTTTGGATTAATGTTGGAGTAGTAGATGATGTTGAAGTTTGATTGGAGTTGCGTTTGAGTTTTGAATATGTCGATGGTGAATAATTTGGTTTTATTGTAGTATTTTTATTCCCCCTATAGGTTGGCTAAGTCCAATTTACGGAGGAGACTCTGCCGAAATTTTCGTAAAATTTTACAAATAAAAAATGAAAATTATAATTTAAGGTGACTGTCACTCGTACAAAATTGTCCATACTAAAAAAATAACTATATAAAATACAATCATCCTTGTAAACTTTTAATCTTTTTAATTATATCTTCACATATAGGTCGTAAATTATCTTATTCCAACTAATAAACTTTCTTGTATTCTTTATATATGCGCTATACATTGTTAATATTATTTGTGATCTTGATAACAATAATTTGATATATATATTTCTACCATGAATATTGATTGTCATATGTGCAGGTACGTGTTATATTGTTTTAATATAATGGCGGAGTCTTCAAGTTCTTCAGACGATCATAATACTGCCCAAACAAAAAGGACAAGAGGGCCGACTATGTGTAAGAAAATTAAGAAGGCAGGGCAAGAAATCAATGTTATTGAGTTCGATGAAAAAAATAGGCCGATCGGACCAGGAAAGAATAATTTGAAAGCTTTTATAGGGTCTTTGGTCCATATTCACGTTGACATAAACATCAGTGATTGGCACAAAGTGGATCAAGGCCTTAAGGATATGATGTGGGAAGAAATCAAGGTACTATCACTTTATACATAATGAATTGAACACTCTAGTCCTTCAATTGCCTGTTGGTGATGACTTCTACCAGGTGCCCATAGATGCCTCTGTGTTCAACTGTGCATTCGACGATGGTATTTTTGTTACAGTCGGAGACATCACCGATTTGCTAACGTTGCAATGGTTGGATACATCTATCTTACAAATATTTTCATTGTAAGACTTCTGATCAGAAATTATAACTTGACTTTAAATCATTATTTTATTTATATTTATTGGTTTATTTATTTTTAGGTACCTCCATGAGATGTGTCATGAATACGGTATTGAATCAATTGGATTCATGTCTCCGACACACATTGCATCGGTTTCGGTAAGAACAAATGCAGATGGTGTTGTAACTTACATGGACAGCACCATGAGGGCAATGCAAAGTAAGAAGTTCATTATAGCACCGTATTTTCAGGAGTAAGACCACTGACATTCTCTCTTTTTTTACCTAATTTGAATCATATATGTTTAAAGTTGTATTTACACGTTCATAATACGTAGGAACCACTGGATGTTGCTAGTGATTTCTCCTCAGAAGAATACGGTGTACTTCTTGGATTCAGCTGGTGCATGTAAGCGTGACTTTGATATCAAGCCGCTATTGAATACGTAAGTTATGATAATTTTTCATGAAATAATTGTGGAGTTGTGATGAAATTGATTGTGGAGTTGTGGTAAAATTGATGAATTTCTGTTGTGATTGTTGAGAATTTATTTCAACAGCAACTTGCCTCTTTACAGGTTAGATAAGTTCAATTTATAGGGGAGGCCCTGCCAAAATTTCTGTAGAAAATTTAGAGTATTTTTTTTTTTTTTGGTAACTTGTTCATATAATTTATTAAAATTTTAGGGCTTTCAAAATATATTAGGCCCAAGGAGGTGTTAGGACGAAAGGCAATACAACGTGGCTAAAAATAAAGGTACGAAAACACATTTAAAATTTATTGTAATGTTTTGAATTATTTTCATATTCTATTAAGTTTGATTATTCATTTTAGTTTTCAATGTGAAAATTTCAGTGTCCTCAGCAACCTGGAGGTTCTGAGTGTGGCTATTACGTTATGAGAAATATGTATGAGATAGTCACAGAACACTTCCAGCTTCCTTCGTTAGAAAAGGTATAAGTAATTTAAATGAGAGTTTTTAATTAAGACTTTATATTTTATTATAAAATAACTAATAATATGTTTTGATTGTTTGTAGGCATTTAAAAAATACTACTCAACGGAGGAAATCTTTGAGATTCAAAATTTATGGGCCAAATATTTCGTTGATAGGTGTGTGTAAAATGACGCGTATCCAAACTTAAATTTACATATTTGTATAATTAAACAACAATCTTGTATATATAATTGTTCTCTATTTAATTTCATTATGTATATGTCGATTATATGTATATTTGATGATGCGCATGTGGAAAATGTTCAAGTCATCGCGGGCCACGTCCAAATGACTGCAGGTCATAACCTGCAGCGGCCTGGGTCACGACCTGCAGCGGCCTGGGTCACTGCAGCGGCCTGGGTCACTGCAGGCTATTACCTGCAGCGGCCTTAGGTGAATACCTGGAGCGGCCTGGGTCACTGCAAGTGTGAAAACGGGGAAAAAAAAATTAAATAAACACTTTAGGCGTCGGTTCTAAAGTTTGAACCGACGCCTAAAACTCATTTTTTTTTTTTTAAAACTTGAAGCGTCGGTTATTAAAAAATCGACGCATAAAGTCGCACTTTAGGCGTCGGTTTACAATCGACGCCTAAAGTAAAAACTTTAGGCGTCTGCGTCATAGGCGTCGCCCCTACAACCGACACCTATGCCCTTTTACAACCGACGCCTTTTCCACTTTCTGTACTAGTGACGGTTTTTCCTTACAAATTGGCAGCCATGTTTTTTCACTTGCACACAAATTATCACACACTAAAAATGGATAGGGTAGAAACATATAAGTAGAGTTAGTTAGGCTTTTAATTGGACCAATAACAAGTCTAAATAGCAAATGGGCAAAAATTCAAAGTCATCCAAGAGGTAATATAAATAAATTGGTTGTAGCCTTTGTATTTGGTTACTGGTGATTAATTCACCATTGACCGAGGCCGGTGAAAAAATTATCCGACGTTTTCATCATAGCTTGGGATTTATTGTGTATCAAAACCCAACATTTCTATTAAACAGTTACAGAATGCACGTAACCTACAAGACGCGAATGAGTCTGACAAAGTAAATCAATGAGTCAATCTATGCAATATCCATACAGACTGGCTAATTGACAAATGAAACGTTTGATAGAGTTAATTAATTATACAATACTATATATACTCAATGTGTCTAATTTTTGTACCAAATAAAGTAACTTAATTACCAGTTTGGGTGATCTTAGAATTTTATGGTGTGAAGTGTGAAAACTTAGTGTTATGCACCTATTACTATTTCCACAGATTCATCCAAAAGAGTGGGAAAAAGACAATTTATCAGCGTTTGAATTGATAATCATGCAGTGGACTGAGTAAACTGAAGTTGCTCTCTGTTGATTGTCCCTTCAACTATTAAAACGTAAAACTCTCCATTTTCTTAACCATGGCTCTGTGCAACTTTTGGAGTAGTGTGTCCGTTTTTTTATATCTTACAACAAACCCTTTTGCATCTCCATTGTCCTTCAACCTCTCCCCTATCCAACAGGATGACACGAATACAAACATAATTCTCAAAAACGACTTCTAGTCAAGGCATTCAGGTCACGTCGGAAGGGAGCAGTAAGGGAACAGGGACTAGTAGTATAGGTCGTGCCACTTATAAAGATCCTTTGCAGCTCTGGGATAAAGCTTCAGGTAACCTGGCTGACAGATTTCTATACTCATTTCTCCTTTGTAATTGATGCCAATGAAAGTAGGTGCTTGAATGAACGTCTTTTGCACGGAGCGGATGGGCTCGCCTTTTTCTTGACTCCTTTCGATTCAACAGCACCTGTGGATTCGGAAGGTGGTGGCTGTGGTGATTTCGACCTTCAACAACACAAAGTAGTCAAGTTAATCACTAAGAATATATGATTGACAAAATGTATGGAATGATATATATATAATAATCAAAGCATAAAACAAAGGAAGAACTCCCTTATGCTTCGAAACCGAGCCTTGTGGTAGGAATCGAGGGCTCAGAAAATTGCCCAACAACTACAATAGGCAACACCACACGTAGACAGCACGAGACACTCCGAGGAAACCCACAAATCCACTTTTTCACGAAGAAGAAAGGACCGAACCAGACTGCCCAAAACACGAAACCACGAAGGTTGCGGTTTAAACCACACGAGGGCACGAAAGCAGGGGCCAACACTCACGAAGAGGAAGGCAGAAAGCAAGCCAGGGGCGAGAGGTAAGGTACTGGAATTTCACAGAGAAAAGATCGGGTTTCTCACAAAGAGAAAGGGGGATAGCCGCTATGCCGAGAGAGAGAGAGAGAGAGAGAGAGGCTAAGAGAGTGTGTGTGAGTATGTATACCGAGAGTGAGGGTTAATAAGAATAAATAGGTAGTTTAGGTTTTAATTAGGGAATAGGGTCGAGAGCCTAATTAAAACCCACCGCCAATCGGATCCACCTATCGAGCAACAGGGCCAATGACCCAATTAACACATTAAGATAGAATGACAAAGTCTCTAACCTGTCACTCTTAGGTTACACATATTGTGGTTAGTTAGGGCAAATAATTCTTCGATCATGGGTCGAGGGCCTACGAAGCTAAATTTCCGACACGATGTTTCATCATCGCCCCCGAGGTTTGTCTGGGACCAAAAAATCCCAACAGTGGCCTTTGTCTTGCTCCCCCAAATGCCAAGGCAAATATATCTGAAAATCCTTTTGTGGCAGTGAAGTTTGATACTTTTGCATTTGGTGGATGGGATTCTATTTGTGGTATGCATGTAGGTAATATTCACTGTATTCCAATACCTCTGTTCCATGGCGGAACAACATCACTGATGGGAACATAAACGATGCTTTACTTATAATTCCACTTCAAAAAATCTTAGAGTAATCTTCACAGATTACATGAGTAATCGGAGTGAAAGAATAGAATTGAATTTGCAATTTTAACTGAGAAATGGAATTGGTCAATGAAACTTACATTTACAGAATCAGCTGGGAATCACATATATAGACACAAAGAATATTCTAGATACTAAATCACTATTGTACATGTTTCACTATCATCAAACGGTTGAGCACAATTGAAGGAGTAACGAAGGATTCTTCTGTTGCAGGAGTCAGGTGCAATGTGGAAGGGATGATGAATAGTAGAGCCATACACATGATTCGAGTGAAGGATAAAAACGTGTCTCGGGTTATTACGTTTTTATCTTTCACTTTATAAAATAGATACAGAATTTACAAATGTGATCCTCAACTCTTAAATGTTGTATCTAGGTCCCTAATACATAATTTCGAATCTTAAAAATCGGCCCCTAAATGATAGCCTCAACTTGACTTTAGATTTGAAAAATTACTCACCCGAGCGGGTGAGCATTGGCTTCTCAGCAGCTACAGGGGCTTGCTTTGAGAAACATAACGTTAAGTCCTGGGAATTCATTTCAACTTTAGAATTGGTAACCAATAATCGGAAAAGATAATGTCAATCAAACAACAAAAGTTAGAAAATTCTCCACTTTTTTCACCTAAAAGAATTAAATCAATCAATCACATTAAACTTCCAATTTTCAGGAATTCAATTCCCTACTATTCATTTTCTTTTCACATAAATTCTACTCTCAATATCAAACGTAGCCTTAGCTCTGTTTGATAGATACTGAATTCTATAGAAAAAGAACTTTTCACTCAAAATTTCCATATTGTTCCGATCAAACACGTTTTTTATTTTCCATGGCATTAATTGAATTTCATCAACTCACAATTTGGCCATATTTTCCTTAAATTCAAGGAATTGGAATTCCTTGAGGTGGAATGGAAATTGGAATTCCACCCTTTTCTATACCCCTCATCAATCAAACACACCCACAACAAATTGCTGAAAGGAATAAGTCTTCGTCAACTTCCCTACTCAAAGTCATTTATCATGCAGTACGTATAGACCCTACTTCGCAATCATGTCCAAATTACAAAGAAAAATCAGTCACCTAGGTTTCATAGTGGACACACTCTTAATAATTCAATCAAGATGCGTCATATGTCTCTATCCTATTTTTATATTCCATAAAAATTTGTATAATTAACAAGTTGTTTGAAAAATTATGTTGTTATAAATTGATTTATAAATTATAATGATTTCATTAGAAAACATAGACTCGATAGCAACAAATTGCGAAAAGAACAGTCTTCGTCAACTTCGCCACTCAAAGTCATTTACCATGCATGCAAATACGTAGGGACCCTACTTTTTTTTTACGAGTGCATTTCAATTTAATTAGATAAAGGTCTAACTTTTACTCATTGTTATAATTTTGTTTCTAACCTTGGTTTCATCGCATTTTTAGACTCAAAAATTAACTACGCAGTGTCAATAAATAGAGAAGTTAAGGACATAAATGTGATAGAGGAGAAATGTTAAAGAAATTTATTTTGTAGTAAAACTCAGTATCAATAATAAACACTCATATACAAAAAGCTTTACTTAAATTTACACACACAGTTACAGAATGCAAGCAACCTACAAGATGCAAATGAGTCGACAAAGTAAATCAACGCATCAATCTATGTAATATCACACACAGCATGGCTAATTGATAAGGTTTGAGATAACCTGGCATTAAATGTACGTTGTGTGTGAATGGCGCTGGGTGAGTTGGGGCCTGGCGGTACAATCATACTTAACTCAATAGAAAAGGTTTGAGATGACACGGCATGAAGCTTGGATTGCACACATTGGTGTCTAATAGAGAATAGGAACACACACACACATGACTCATTGATTTTGATCGTATATATAGTGACGTGCTCTATTTATAAAATTATATAGAGCCAATTTGAATTACACAAAGACTCCAATTCTATAATAAAATTTTACAAGAACATAATCTCCTAAACAATCATGAACCATATCAATTTTCTTCCTAGGGTTAATTGTTTGGACCCTAGTTAATTAATTGTTTGATAGAGTTAATTAATTAATTATACAATACTATACACAATGTATCTAATTTTTGGACCAAATAAATAACTTACCAGTTTGGGTGGAGATCTTAGAATTTTATGGTGTGAAGTGTGGAAACGTACTGTGTTTATGCACCATACATTTCCACAGGTTCATCCAAAAGAGTGGGAAAATTATGGACAATTTATCCGCGTTTGGATTGATCATAACAATCATGCAGTGGACTGAGTAAACTGTAGTTGCTCTGTGTTGAATGTTCCTTCAACTATTAAGACATACATAAACTGCTCCTTTAATTTCCCTCTCCACCATGGCTCTCTGCAACTTTTGGAGTAGTGTGTCTTTTTTTTTTATATCTTACAATCCCTTTTGCATCTGCATTGTCCTTCAACTTGTTCCCCATCAAAGGTGATGACTTGAATAGAACCATAATTTGCACAGGTGATGCGTATATCTCTAATAAAGGCCTTCAGGTCACGTCGGATGAGAGCGATAAGAAATACGGGGGCCAAACAGGCCGTGCCACCTATAAGGATCCCTTGCATCTCTGGGACAAAGCTTCAGGTAAGCTGACAGATTTCTATACTCATTTCTCCTTTGTTATTGATGCAAATGGCGATGATTACGGTCATGGGGGGGATGGACTCGCCTTTTTCTTGGCTCCTGTCGATTCAAGAATACCTATGAATTCGTCCGGTGCTGGTCTTGGTCTTGCTTACTCGAACGCCACGGCAAATATATCTGGAGATCCTTTTGTGGCAGTGGAGTTTGACACTTATGCAAATGACTGGGATTACATGCCTAAAACCGACACGATACATGTAGGTATTGATATTAATTCACTGATTTCCAATATCTCTCTCCCATGGTTGAACAACGTCACTTTGGGAAAGCCAAACGATGCTTGGATTAGTTATAATTCCACTTCGCAAAATCTTAGTGTGATCTTCACAGGTCACATGGGAAATCAGCCCCAAAATGGTACCCTCTCCTTTACAGTGGATTTGAGAAAGTACTTACCCGAGAATGTGAGCATTGGCTTCTCAGCAGCTACAGGGGATTCCTTTGAGAAACATAACGTTAAGTCATGGGAGTTCAGTTCAACTTTAGAATTCATAACCAATAATGAAGGTTCTAACCATACCGATCCCTCCATGGTGCCAAACATCAGTCCATATCCTAGCTACCCAGTGAACTATGGGGGAAAGAAAACGAGGGGAGGATTAGTAATCGGTTTGATTGTTGGTATTTCTGTTTTGGTCCTTGTCTTGGTTTTGATTGGTTACATTTTACGGAGGAGGAAAAATAACAAGGGAAAAAGTCATGAAATTTCCTTAGATATAGATATGGACACGGAATTCGAAAGGGACTGTGGACCTAAGAAGTTTTCCTATGGAGAATTGATACTTGCAACGGACAATTTTGCTGATGAAAAAATGCTTGGAAAAGGAGGATTTGGTGGCGTTTATCTGGGGTTCTTGAGGGACTCAAATTCACACATTGCTGTGAAGAGAGTGTCCAAGGACTCGAAACAAGGGCATAGGGAATACGCATCAGAAGTGAGGATTATCAGCCAATTAAGGCACAGAAATCTTGTACAACTTCTTGGTTGGTGTCATGAACAGAAAGAGCTGCTACTTGTTTACGAATTCATGTCAAATGGAAGCTTAGATTTCCATCTCTTCGACGAAAAATCGTTGTTACCCTGGGAAATGAGGTACAAAATTGCCCGAGGCCTGGCTTCGGCTTTGCTATATCTACACGAAGGGTGGGAGCAATGTGTGGTACACCGGGACATAAAATCGAGTAACATTATGTTGGACTCAAGCTTTAATGCTAAACTTGGGGATTTTGGTCTGGCTAGGCTCGTTGATCATGAAAAGGGGTCCCAAACTACTGTCTTAGCGGGCACCATGGGATACATGGCACCAGAATGTGTAACCACTGGCAAGGCCAGCAAGGAATCAGATGTCTACAGCTTTGGCATAGTTGCATTGGAAATTGCATGTGGAAGAAAACCCATTGATGTCAAGGCACAGGGAAAACGAGTAAGGATGGTGGAGTGGGTTTGGGACCTGTATGGGATGGGGAACCTTCTTGAAGCAGCTGATCCAAAACTATGCGCAGACTATAACGAGCAGGACATCGAATGCCTGATGATTGTTGGGCTCTGGTGTGCTCACCCTGATAACAATTTTCGGCCATCAATGAAGGAAGCTATTCAAGTCTTGAATTTTGAAGCTCAATTACCCCTACTACCATCAGAGTTTCCAGTCGCGACATATTATGCTCCACCACATTCACTTGCATCTCTGGTTTCGCAAACCACTAGTGGTGTCAATTCAGTCCAGAATTCAATCCATGGTTACAATTCTAATGCCTCGAACTTGACATCATCTTCTGATGGTTCTCAGTCTGCATCCCTTCTGCACACAAGATAAGAATAGGATCAGTTTCTGTGCAAGAATTTAGTGAAAGGTATATCTACAATAAAGACATTGAAGTCTTAATATTTTAACTACTCTATGCTGAAAGACTTGAATTTTTTATAATGCCATTGTTATCTGTAAGGGAAAGACAACGATAAGTTTTGTGTGAAAATAATAAATGGATGTATTTTCTTGCATCTGCTTATGTGACATGAGGACGACGTCGTGCTAGTTTCAAAAAGATTTTGGAGAGCTTCACAAGTATTTTCAACTTGATCTTTAATCTCAATTTCCTTTACGTCTATGTCTAATTGTAATTATGTTGCATATGGTTCTTCCTGATGGAATTCACCAGAGTCATCTTAAATATATATATATTAATTCAAGAAACAAGATCATTTAAATATTCACGTATATGTTATATTAAGAACAAAATATTCAAATTTATTTCTTAATTTTGATGATCAATTCTTGAACTAGATTTGAATAACAAAATTTCAACCTTTTGGATTATCAGCTTCCAGTTTTTAATTCCAAGAATCTTATGCTCCAAACTTCCAAATTTTCTATGGTATTCAAACTAGTGGGTGGGAAACCTTCTTTTAATTAAAGCAAGAAGTTAGTTATTGGACAAGAAAACTATATTTTATTTCTCTAAAATTAACCATGGAATAGTTATCGTATTGTGTGTGGCCTCTAGACACTGTGCTGTCGCTATTTATAAAGAGGGAAAAGTATCAATCCATTTACAACAAGGATTTCAAGTTCAAAGGAGAGCTTTAGTTTAAAATCAAACTAGCTTTTAAATTAAAGTCCAAATCTAATTAGTTTAAATTTAATTATTTGAGCAGTCCTTGAACACTATTTACAATCACAATTAAGTTTACAACTTTTATGACAATTACAATTAAGTACAAAATTTTATTGTAATTACAATTAAGCCCAAAACTTTTATATTAATTGAAATTAAATTCCATTTCTTTATTGAGCTACCTGTTAGCTAAACTGCAAGTGTAAGGGTCGCACAAGTAATAAAGTAGACGTGAGTTCAAGTATCGATCCCATTAAGATTGTTGTAAATTGTATTTTAGACTACTACCTTAACCGGAACAAGAAATTTGATTGAGTTGAAAATTTTGATTTTAAACTTAACTAAAAAAGAATAAAAAAAATTGTTTTGTAAAAACTATAAAATGAATATGCTAGAATTGAGAATCCACATTAGTTCCATAAATTATATATTACTCCAATTGTCTAATGATAATTCATGCGATTTTGAAAATCCATATTCCTAATGTTGTTAAAACTCCCTTTCGGACAAGCATTAACACCTATTCCTACGCACGACCCACTTATATTTCTATGTTGAATACGAATGTGCAAGAAAGCATTAAAGAACTGTGAATACTATTGTAGATAACACAAAGCATAGGGGTATATTTCTATCCCCTATTGGACTTTGTGAAAATTGAAGCTAGTCTAATGAATTCATAATCTTTCGAACTTAAGAAAAAATAACCTAAAACCATACAATTAGTGATCAAGTAGTTGCATAATAAGAAAAGCATGCATCAATTGCTCAAACCCATGAATTAATTAAATTAAACATCAAAGTAATACATAAAATTCGAAATTTAATGTTTTATCACAATTCTAACATTTAAAACCTAGCCTAGATACATAATTGAATAAAAATCACAAGAATAATGGATAGATGTCACCCTATTCATCCCTTGATCTTTGGTCTTCAATTGTGTTCTTGGTGTGGCATGGATCCCTCGACACTTTGACAGCGTTTTGGCATGAATTAAGCAAGTTGAAAATCCTTAATTTCGTGTCTTATGCCATGTATTTATAGATTCTCCCAAATCCTAGGTCAAAAATAAGAAAATCCGATGAAAATCGCGCAAAAAGCCCAGCTGTGGCCCAGAGTATAACTATGCAATCGCATAATACAAATCCATGCGATCGTGCAAGCTTCCGGAAAACCATTCTGACGATTTATGAACAGGTCATACGATCGCATGGTTATTTGGCTAGAGTGCAATTTTCATGTTTTGAAGTGCTTTAAGTTGGTTCTCATGGTTTTATTGCACATCAGGTCCTTCAACTTTCGATTGCTGCAATTTAGTCTTTGAACTTCTGATTTCTTTCGAATTTGGATTCTTCTTCGAGTATTCTTGAAATTGGGCCCTTGATTTATTTTATCAACTCTTGATTTGCATACTTTGACACTTTTATCATCCAATTGCTTTATTTGAGCTTCAATTCCATTGTTTTCTCGACTTTAAGGTTATTCCTGAAATACAAACAAATACTAACTAAATAAATAGCAAATATTCTTAAAAAATACATAAAATCCTACTTTTAGGATAGAGATAAAATACACTTATCACTACCACAAGGACCTAATCCAACATATATTATCCAAACTTCAATAATTAATTAGGCTCGACAATATAAGAAAACTAACCACAAGTTGAATAGAATTACAACAGACTTCACAATCATTTCCACATTACAAAAAAATTCAATCAAATTTGAGCCACTAAGAGTCTATTTGGTAATGTGAAAATTTTTGATTTTTGTGATTTTTTTTTGGTTTTTTGTTGGATGTGTGGTTTAAAAAAGTTTGAAAAGTTAAAAGTGGTGGGCTTGACTAAGAAAGGATGGTTGAAATTGAGTTTGAAAAGTTGAGGTAAAATATTTACCACTATCAAACGGGCTCTAAGGCATAAGAATAACATTTAGGGTATGTTTGATAGTCATTGAGATTTCATAGAAATTGCACTTTTCACTCAAATTTTCCATGTTTTAGTCAAATTTTTATGACAACAAGTAACGCGTTTTGCCAACTGTTCTCACTTCAATCAATGTGAGAAGGTGAATAGTCTTGAGTTAGATGTTTGACAAGTGTCTAAAGTGAAAGGTGGAGATTTAAAAATTTCCCGCCATCTTTTGCCTACATATATGTGGTCCATATCCTCCCTTTCATTTTACTTTACGAATTTTTTGAGAGACCAGAGAACTCCTTGAGCAAGTAGCACGATCTGTTACTTCAACAAAAAGTAGTACTTTAGGTAAGCTTGACCTTTCCCGACCTCCTTATTTATATAAATTATTTTCAAAAATTATGGTAAGGACTATAGGAGACCTTATAGAAGTAGAAGATTTGGACGAGCCTCTAGAGGTCGAGGTGTCAGGTTTTTACCAACCACCACCTTCCTGAGATGATGAGTCGGGTAGTGAGGAGGGCGTTGAGGATAATCCGAAATTTGGGTAGAAGACCGAGTGAGGCTGACCTCAAGCTCCCTAACTTTTAATAGCAAGATGAAGGAGCATATGGTTGAGATGGATAGGAGGAAATTTAGGCTATCTGATGGGCACATAGCATGGGTTCCGGAAGAGGACGATGTGTCATACCATTTCCAGGAAGGGGAGATGGTGGTATTCCATGAGGCCCTTGCGGCCGGGCTTAGGTTTCCCCTCCATCATTTTTTCATTGACTTTCTCCTCGCTGTAAGCATAGTGCCGGGTCAGCTCATCCCCAATGGATGGAGGATCTTGGAGTATTTTTTATTGTATGTAGGAGTTTAGGGATTGAACCTACCATAGATTTGTGTAAATGTCTTTTAGACTTGAAGTACTTACCCCAGTGTAACAGTTTTGTGTATTTAAGCAGGAAGGGCGCTTCTAGGTCTCGTGGGTTCCCTCCTCCTTAAAGTATTGAAAGGAGAGGATCTTCTTTGTGAAACCCCGGGAAGGAGAAACTATGTTCCTATCGACCTCTAGGAGGCCGGACGTAGATATATTTAATAGGATGGGAAGTAAGAGTGAGGGGAAAATGGCAGAACTTCTTGCCAATGTCGTTATGATATGTGACTTTGGCCTCTTGGCCGAGGAGGCATCTGATTTGACGACCAATGAGATTTTTGAGTTAGGCCGGCCTTGACTTACAACCCGGTAAGACCTAGCCTTGTAAATTAAGTAATATGTACTTAACTTATGTAATTTTTATGCTTTTAGGCTTTCGTTTTGTTTTCTTATCTTCTGCCTCTTCCTCTTCCCTTTTTATATTCTACAGGAATGACGTTTGGTGGGGACAAGCTGAGGAAGGCGGCATAGGAAAGGGCACGGAATGCAACCCAAAAAAGGAAAGATGATGGGGTCGTGCAATGCCGATACTACAAGAGGCCTTGCAAAGATTAGTCCAGTATGGGGGAGACCTCTAGGAGGAACATGGAGGCTACCCTTCAAAGGGAAAGTGGTCAAGACACTCGACGTCCTCCACCTTGGGAGGAGCCCATGCATGTTTCTCCTACACCCGAGGGCCATTGGCCGACCTAAGGGAGAAGTTGGAGGAAGGCCTCCATCTCGGCCTATTGGAAAAATATTCAAAGGAAGTAGCGCTCGAACAAGGTGCTGAACATTTCATGAATGTGGCTGTGAAGGTATACTTGTGCTTTCAACTTTGATTTTTTTAGTGCTTTAATAATGACACTAAGTTTTTCTCGCGATTGTCGACTAATCAACATAGGGCGAAGGTTAATCAATCAGGGGGTTAAGCGCGGCGAGACGTCGAGCCAGCTCATGGACTCTATACAATATGAGGGCATGAAGGCTAGAGCTGCAGAGGAGAAGCTTGCTATGATCGAGTCTGACCTGATCTTGTTTAAGAGGAGAATTCCAAGCTCGCCAATGATCTTCACCGTGTTCATGAAGAGCTCACTATTTCCAGGGTCGAGGCTATCGAGGCTTTTAAAAGGTCGGAGGAGTACGACCTTGCACTGGGAAATTATGCCCTGCAGTCTTATTCTCAGGGGATGAAGCAAGCCCGAGGGTGAGTCAAACTTCATGCTCTTGATCAGGATACAAGTCCACTATCTTAGTTTCCCTTGAGGGCTAAGGTTCTCGACCTGACCCCCTTTGAGGACGAGGAGGATGAAGGAGAGGCAACCTCTGATGAAGAAGCAGGTGATGTGAGTGACCATGGCCCTCAGCAGTGAAGCCTGTTAAAAACACTAGTACAAAAACTGAAAATCGCGTCAGTTGTAAAATGGAATACGCCTCGGTTGTAGCGGTGACGCCTATGACGCAGACGCTTAAAGTCTTGACTTTAGGCATCGGTTTACAACCGACGCCTAAAGTAAAAAAAAAAAAATTCAAATTTGGGCGTCGGTTTTTAAAATTTGAACCGACGCCCAAAGTTATTTTTAGGCATCGGTTCTAAATTTAGAATCGATGCCTAAATTGTTTTTTTTACAGTAAAAATAATTCTCATTATATGACATGCAATGACCCAGGCCATTGCAAGTCGTGCCCTGCAGTGACCCAGGCCACTGCACGTCGTGGCCTGCAATGACCCAGGCCACGACCACTGCACGTCGTGGCCTGCAGTCACCTGGATGTGGCCTGCACGTCGGAGACATGAATCTAATCGATTAAATACCGCATTCCTGACACAACTCATGGAGGTACCTAAAAAATAATAATACCAATAAATAGAAATAAAATAATGATTTAAATTGAAGTAATAATTTTTTATCAGAAGTCTTACAATGAAAACACTTGTAAAATAGATGTATCCAACCATTGCATCATAAGCAAGTCGGTGATATCTCCAACTGTAACGAAAAAACCATCCTCGATTGCACAATTGAACACGGCGGCATCTACGGGCACCTGGTAGAAGTCATCCCCAGCAGGTAATTGAAGCAGCAGAGTGTGTAACATTTTGTAATTATCATCCAGATGTTGCAACGTCTCATCATCAACAATCGCAGGTCCCTGGGTAGATGACATTTCGAAACTCTGAGGTGTTTTTCCTTCGTTAGATTTTTTCACCTGTTGTGGTGCCTCTTCCTGCAACAAGACAATTTTTATCATCTTAACGTGTTATACAAATTTAAAAGAAATTAATATTGACAAAAAATTTTATATAACTAAACGTTATTACCTCTCCAAAAATCACCAACTCCTCAGGCCATTGCAAGAAACTTCCAATAGCTTCCCTCACTTTGGTGTGGTGTTGAGATGGTACTGGAATATAGAACGCTTCTGCACCATCGAAAATGTGGTCAATGGACACCTTAGCATGATCAAGCCAAAGAGGTTGATGATGCACCACTGTGTCAGGTCTGGCTGGATAAACCATCCCGCTCGCCACTATTTGTTTCTCACCATTAAGACTTATGGCGAGACGACAAGGAGTCGGCTTCTATTGTACAACATCATTGAACATATATGTTAGCACCTTCCAGTTGAAATAACATAATTAATGTTAAAAAATTCTAAATAACTTAACATTAAATACCTGAAGTCCATTAAATGTATCTGGATCCACGGAGTGGCAACTACTGGGAGTTGGTGGTCGGGGCTGTGGAGTTACGTCCACCTCGGCCTCAACATTTAAGCCAAGGTGCTGAAGGATAGCATCGTATTTAGTCTGCATACTATGGTACTCCCTCTGCATAGTATTGAATTTACTCTGCATCTTCGACATGGTCTGATGCCTGACCCGCTCGGAAATACTATCCTCCATCTCTGACCTGATCATCTCCTTAATATCGTCTACTGAGACGACCCCACACGAACGTCTAATGTAATCATCAGGCCTGTCGTAAACATCCCTCGTGGTCACATAGACGCCATACCCCCTCACCCTACCAGGGTGATCCGACATACCAAGGGCTTCACTTAAAATATCATGATGTCTACTTGCTACAAATTTCCCCTGCGTGGCCTGCTCAACTTTTTCAACCTATTAACAAAAAAAAAAAAAATGAAATGTAAATATAAGTATATATTTAAGTAAATTTGAATTTAAATTATGAAAAAATAATGATGATATACTTACAATTTTGTCAAACACTCCCCTCGTTTTCTCATTGGGGATGAAATAACTTCCATCTTCTTTCTTCTTGGGTCTAGCTCGAATCCAATCTAAACTTCGATCCTCACTTACAATTGACGAGCTAATCATGTCGCATGAAGAACTAGAAGATAGTGGGTCACTAACTAGCCACTTTGGCTTCATCCCCGCATAACCAGTTGAGCCCATATAATATGGATGCTCGTTTCGCAATTGAGCATCCCTGGCCTTCTTACTTTTTCCCTGAAAAATGTCACATCATGTATTTAGTTTTCAACTCAATAAATCGCATGGGTACATTAAATATACCTTAAATTTCTCCGTCTGGCGTTCTTTCTTTAACGACTCCCATTGCTCTTCAGTTATAAAATCATAAAGCTACATAGGAAATGTATATTTCGGGTGGTCATGTGTAATATAATCATGAACCAGCTGATTCTTGAAATCTTTCCATCGCATCCCCGCAACTTTCAACACCATTTTTTTGGTCGAGTCATCGGGGATGTTGAACTCCCTCTAAAAGACGAATATAATATGCGATGTTATTAAAAAAATTATGAAACGTTATCAATTAACCATGTATGAAGTGATAGTACATTTATTTCTTCCCACATCATGTCCCTAAGTCCGGGATCAACCTTATGCTAATTGCTGATGTTTATGTCAATGTGAATACAGACCAAACACCCGACATAATTTCGAAAGTTCCTTTTGCCATGTCCGATTGGCCTCTTTTTTTCATCGAACTCGATGACATTCACTTCCCCCGCCTTCTTCATGTTCTTGCACATTGTTGGTCCTCTAGTCCTTTTTGTACTGGTAGTACGATGATCATCTGAAGATGCTGAAGACTCGGCCATTATATTGAGACCACCGTGCACGTACCTACACATATAACAACGTGTATATATATATATATATATATATATATATATATATATATATATATATATATATATATATATATATATATATATCAAATTATTGTTATCAAAATCACAAATGAAATTATTAACAACGTATAGAGCATATATAAAAAATAAAAGAAAGTTATAAGCAAAAATGTTTAAATGAACTCACACAATTAATAATCAGGAACGACGGTCAATCCATAATCCTTCTTCATGATCCCAACGCATGTAATTTGATTCAATGTTATCTTCCCCTAAAGTTGCACTCCCTTGTATACCGATAGAAAATGGAGGGGTTTCATCAAAGTGATCATAATCTTCTTCATCTACTACATCACCAATCCCAACAATGCGTCACTTGCCTTGAAGGACGACTGACCACTTAGTATTGGCAGGATCAAGAACATAAAATACCTGTTTGGCTTGTGATGCAAGTATGAATGGCTCGTCTAGATAACCCAACTATTTGAAATCCACCATAATGAATCCTAATTCATCCACTCGAACACCCCGTCGGTTATCAACCCATTTACATTGGAAGAGAGGAAACTTGAACTCCCTGTAATCAAGTTCCCAAATATCTTCAATGATACCATAATAGGACATCGAGGCATCTACTGGCATGGTGTCTTTAGCATTTGAAAAATCTCTTGATAGTGCTACTTGTGTCACTCCACTGTTTTGCACCGCACTCTTATCATTTTGACGTTTAGTGTAAAACGTATACCCATTAATGTCATATGCTTCATATGACCTCACAATGGTGCTAGGACCGTACGCTAACCACTTTACCATTTCAACAATGGTATTCGACGTTTGTGACAATTCTTTTATGACTTTATTTTTGAACTATTTTGCAAATGAACGATTATGTTCATTAGTTACCCACCTTTCAACTTTTGAAGGATTCTGCTGCCTTATGATGGACATATGCTCATCCAAATATGGATGAACTTCAGGAAGGTGTTGTAATACGAGGAGGTGTGCTTTATCTCGCAACTCAACATTGGGTGCGATTGACTTGCATCCAATAGTACCTTTGCCTTCTAGTCTTCCATCATGCCGAGATTTAGGAACACCAATAGTCTCAACGTCATCCAAGTAATCAGTATAAGATTCAGTAGCCTCCTCAGCAGCATAACCTTCAATGATACTGCCTTCAAGTCGAAATCAATTTCTCACATATCCTTTCAATATACCCATGTATCTCTCAAATGGATACATATACCTCAAGAATACTGGACCACATATCTTAATTTCTCTCACCAAGTGAACAAGTAAGTGCACCATAACGTCAAAAAATGATGGCGGAAAATACATTTCAAATTGACATAGAGTGATAACAATATCGGCCTGCAAATCATCCAACGCCTCCGGGTCAACAACTTTGCTGTAAATTGCATTGAAGAAAAAACAAAGTTTTATAATGACTTGTCTAACATCTTTTGGGAGAATTCCTTGAATTGCAACTGGTAACAATTGTTCCATTAAGACATGACAATCATGAGACTTCATACCAACCAATTTTAAGTCCTTCATCAACACAAGACTTTTAATGTTTGATGAGTACCTAGATGGAACTTTAATAGCATGCAGGCAGTCACAAAAACTTATTTTCTCTTTTCTCAACAAAGTATAGCAAGCTGGGGGTAAATAAGTACGTTTTTACGACTCTTGTGGTGCTAATTGATCTTGTATCCCCATTTCTACCATGTCCTTCCTGACTTTAATACCATCTTTCGTCTTTCCGGGAATGTTCAACAATGTCCCAATGATGCTATCACAAACATTTTTCTCCACGTGTATTACATCAAAACAATGCCTTACAGATAAGTGTTACCAATAAGGTAGATCCCAGAATATGAACCTCTTCTTCCAAAGACTCTTCTGATGAGGCTTAAAAGTTTTTCCAAATGAAACATCAAAATTTTTAACTTGTTCATATACCTCACCTCCTGTTAATGGTAAGCGAGCTGCTCGAGCCTCGATTTTTCCATTAAATGGCTTTTTCTTCTTACGATAAGGGTGGTCAGTAGGGAGAAATCTTCTATGACTCATAAAGGCATTTTTCTTGCAGTTTTTCAACCAAAGATCAATCGTGTCTTCTTCACAAATGAGACATGCTTTAGGTAATTTGTTAGTATAACCCGACAAGTTACCATAAGCTGAAATTCATCTGAGTATGTGCATCAAACACAGACACGCCTTCATCCGACAACAGTCTTAAATCTTCAATTAGTTGGGCTAGGTAAACATCTATGTCATTCCCCGATTGTTTAGGCCCTGATATTAACAAAGATAACATGATATACTTGCGCTTCATACATAACCAAGGAGGAAGATTGTAAATCGTCAAGAGAACTGGCCAAGTGCTATGTCGACTACTCATATTACCGTGTGGGTTCATCCTATCTGTACATAGTCCCAGCCTAAGATTTCTATCTTCGCCCCCAAATTCAGGAAACAACCTATTAATGTTCCTCAATTGAGGAGAATCGGCCACGTGTCTTAGTTTTCCATCTTCTTTTCTCCCATCGACATGCCACCGCAAGTTCTTTGCATCCTTTGCATTGGCAAACAAACGTTTAAATCTTGGTATTACAGGTAAATACCATAACACCTTTGCTGGAGGACTTTTCTTATCACTACAATTATCATTCACGTTCTTTCGCTTATACCGTGATGCCTCACACTTTGGACATAGACGCAAGTCTTTGTAATCATTTCGATATAGTATACAATCATTTGGACATGCATGTATCCTCTCAATCTCCATACCCATCGGGCACAACAATTTCTTTGCCTCGTAGATTGAACTAGGAAGTTCGTTATCTTCCGGAAGCATCTCTCGTAACAGTTCCAATAATGCCGTGAAACTCTTATCACTCCACCTATTGCTTGCTTTCAAGTTATACAATTTCAGCACAACAGGTAATTTAGTGAATTTATTACAACCAGAAAAAAGGCTTCTCAGAATCGTTGAACAAGCTATCTAATACATGAGGCTTTTCAATGTATTCCCCTTGTACATCACTCATCATTTCATCTATCATATCAGTCTCATCATTTTCCACATCATTCTCACCAATATTGCTCAAATTATTCTCCTGCTGATCACCAACGTCGTCACCAGTGCTCGTCCTGGGAAGCATACTCTCACCATGCCATATACATCGTGTATAACCTTCCTTAAACCCACGACGAATCAAATGACTCTTCACTTGATCAAAAGTACGAAACTTTCTCAAATTCTTACAATCATAACAAGGACACAAAATCATTATTTCACCTTTCTTTCTCTTGTGTTCATCTGCACATTTCATAAACTCTTCAACACCTTTTACATATTCATGTCTATTACGTTTGCCATACATCCAACCTCGATCCATATCTAATGACCTATATGTGAAGATATAAAAATTTATTAGTTTTGAGTTAATATTTTTCATGATACAACCTTAAACCAACTATATATTAATATTTGAAATCAAATACGATAATTTATTAGGTTGGAAACTTCATAATTTTATTAGGATGATTATATTCTATGTAATTATTTATTTAGTATGGTGAATTCTATAATAGTGAAAATCACTTTAAATTACAATTTTCATTTTTTATTTACAAAATCCTACAAAAATTTCAACAGAACCTCCCCTATAAATTGGACTTAGCCAACCTATAGGAAGAATCAAAATGCCACAATAAACCAAAATGTTCAACCTCGATATATTCAAAACTCAAATACAACACCAATCAAACTTCAACATCATCAACTACTCCAAGTTTAATCCAAAATCCATTCCCAATTCCTAAAAAGTCAAGCTAAGATTTCATAACTTAATATCTCATAATTTCAATATAACTCCAATAATTGAAATATTACAATGTATCTATCTACTAACTTAAAATCAACAATATAAATTTGACATCCAAATTTATATATATTAACATTTAATTAACACATTTATACATATTAACATGCAATTAACAAATTTATATACATATATTAACATATACATATATATATATATATATATATATATATATATATGCGTGCATATATCTTTGTTAGTGTGTGTGTGTATATATATATATTTGTTAGGATAAATTTATTGATTAAATGTTAACATGTATAGACACATATATACACACATACATATACATACATATATACACACATGAGGAAGTGGGTCTTACAATGTAGGAGAGTGTGGTGGGTGGAGGTGGTGCCGGGTGGTGGAGGTGGCGGTGGGCAGGTGGAGGCACGACGTAGGAGGCAGCGGTCGGTGGTGGAGGCGGGTGTAGTGGAGGAAAGAGAGAGAGTCCGGTCGGTGGTGGAGGCGGCTGTAGTGCAAAGAGAGAGAGACCAAAGGAAAGAGAGAGAGGCGCGAGAGTGAAGTTATGAAATGTTCGTGGGAAAATAAAAAGGGAATACGCGTCGGTTCTAATTAAGAACCGACGCCTAAAGCCGGCCAGTCTGACTTTAGGCGTCTGTTCTTAATTAGAACCGACGCATATTCCTGACTTTAGGCGTCTGTTCTTAATTAGAACCGACGCGTA
Source organism: Ligustrum vulgare (assembly GCA_963555705.1). Lineage (NCBI taxonomy): Eukaryota > Viridiplantae > Streptophyta > Magnoliopsida > Lamiales > Oleaceae > Ligustrum > Ligustrum vulgare. Next base: position 52,252,156 of record OY743174.1, read on the forward strand.
TTCCTAAAAAATATTTACGAAAATGTCACCGTCCTTTTTTACACGTCGAAAAATCGACGTGTATTCCCCTTTTTTTTGTGCTGTGTAAATTTTGATGTAAAAATCCCAGGGTATGCCTCACGGACTACTTATAAAAAAAATTTGATTATGAATAAATTTGCAAGCTTTTTACCGAGCACGTGCTTTTTACTTGTGTGTTTTACTCACAAATTATTCATAAGGTCGAGTATACAAACTGATCTTGTAAAAGTTTTTGTATGAAATGGTCAAGTCTTTGACCTCATGCCTTGAAGGTAAATCCTTGTATGGTCGAGCATTTTGGTCGACCTTATGAGTTTCTCACAAGAAAGGAGTCAGGCTCTTGACTTTGTGATTTTTTGGAGTTTGTTTGTAAGGTCGAGCATATTGGCCGACCTTGTAACTTTTTGTACAAAGAAGGGCTCAAGCCCTTGACTTTGTGTAAATAATAGGCCGGGCTCATGGGCCGATCCTACAACTCTTTGTGGGGAAGCAATTTGTAGAGCCGGGCATGACGGTCGACCTTGTAAATTGCTTGTAGCGAAATAATTTGTAAGGAAATAATTTGTAACGTCTTGTCATGTGATAGACATTGTAAATTATATATAAGAAAATAATTTGTAATATCTTGTCAGGTTACAGACACTGTAATTATTTGTAGGGAAATAATTTATAACGTCTTGCCAGGTGACAGACATTGTAAATTATTTGTAAGGAAATAATTTGTAACGTCTTGCCAGGTAAAAGCATTGTAAATTATTTATAAGGAAATAACTTGTAAAGTCATTTGGCCGACCTTGTAACTTAGTCCATTGCTCGGTGCCCTTGCGCTCATTCTTTGGACAAAACACTTTTATTAATGGGGGACTGAACTGTGGGCCTCGTTAAAACCTTACCCAGAAAAAACCCTTTTGGAAAAAATCTGGATGAGAAAAATTGTACCCGTCCCTGACTTTGAAAGAAGATAAATTGGGCGGGCATGCCCGACCATGAAGATACAAATATAGATGGACGTGCAAGTCCACAATTAAAATTAAAGCAACGGGTTCACAGACCCAACTGTTCTATAACTAGACGACTTTGTGACTGACAAGAACTTGCTGAAGAATGGTGCCTACTTGTAGTAGGGCTTTAGATTTTCGATGTTCCATGGTCGAGGAAGGGGCTTGGAGTTCAAGGTTCTCAGACTGTATGAGCCCTTCCCGAGCTTTCGAATGACTTCGTATTGTCCTTCCCAAATAAGTCTGAGCTTCCTAGGTTGATAACCTGCGGTTCGCTTCGGCGTAAGACGAGATCTCCCATTCTGAAATCTACCTTTTTCTCAGAGATTAAACTTCTTTGACACGGCCTGTTGGTAAGCAGCTATTCTAAGGGCGGAATTTTCCTTGACTTCTTCCCAGAGATCTAGACTTTCCCATTGCCCTTCAATATGATCAGGTGATTCTGCAGTCATTGCGCGGAAGCTGGGAACCGTCCTTCTACTAGAATAGTGGTTTCCATTCCAAAATCAAGCATGAATGGAGTTTCCCTGGTTGCTGTCTTGAATGTTGTTCGATTTGTCCATAGAATTAATTTCAGGAAGGAGATCGGGCCAATCACTTTTACCTCTATCAAGGCGAGTTCTCAGGTTCTGTAAGATAAGTCTGTTACCTCAACTAATCCATTACTTTACAGGTGTGAAACTGAAAGTTAACCTGTGTTCAATCCCCAAATTCTTGCAGGATTGTTTGTAGACTTGGCACTCGAATTGTCACCCATTATCAGTGATCAATGTCTTGGGAAGGCCAAAATTGCAGATGATTGATTTCCAGACAAATGACTCCAACTTTTGTTCTGAAATTAAGGTGAGAGGTTCTGCTTCCACCCATTTTGTGAAGTATTCCACAGTCATTGCTAAAGATTTAACTTGGCCACGAGCTATTGGAAAATGCCCAAGTATGTCAATTCCCCATTGTGCAAACGGGTATGGGCATAAAATCGAAGAGAGCTCTTCCGCTGGCTAATGTAGTCGGGATGCAAACCTTTAGCACTTATCACAAGTCTTCACATAGTTGAGGTTATCCTTCCTCATGCTTGGCCAATAGTAACCGTATCTTACCAATTTTGTTACCAGAGCTCTTGCTCCTTGGTGTCCTTCACAAATTCCTTCATGAACTTTGGCCATAACAAAGGCTGCTTCTCTTGGGGTCAGACATCGAAGGTAGGGAAGTGTGAAGCTCCGATGAAATAAAGTGTTCTACATAATGGTGTACCTTGGAGCTCTTGATTTGATTCTTCTAGCTTCTGCTTTGTCATTTGGCAATTTTCCCAATGTCAAGTATTCAATGATTAGATCCATCCAATAGGGCTCATGCTCTGAAATAACCATTACATCAGGTTGATGTGTGATGCTGGGCTCATGAAGTGTTCGCACAAACACAGTCCTTTCCAAGTTATCTAAGTTGAAAAAAGTAAGTCTTGATAGGGCATCCGCTTTGTGATTGGCTGACCTTGGAATTTTATCTATGCTGCAAGATTTGAACTTCCTTTGCAAGTCTAGAACCACCAATCTGTAAGATGACATCTTCTCATCTTTTTCTTCGAAAGTGCATTAACTTGTTCTACCACCAACTGTGAATCACTCATGACCTTGACATGCTCGATCTCGAGATGATGCACGGCCTGAATCCAAGCTATGACAGCCTCATATTCTGCATCATTATTAGTGGTCAGAAAGTCGAACCTAACTGCGCACTGAATCTCCATCGTACCATCATCTTTTATTAGTATGATTCCAACCCCTGAGCCAGCAGCATTCGATGCTCCATCTACTTGCAAAGTCCAACCTTCATCTTTCCTGTCATGACCTACTAGCCCCCAAGGTCTTGGGGCGAGTTCGGTGACACCTGTGCCTTTATGGAGGGTCGAGGTTTGAACTCAATGTTATATTCCCCAAGTTCAATTGACCACTTAAGGAGGTGACCCGAGACGTCTGACTTTTGCAAAATTTGTTTCAGAAATTGGTTTGTGGACAATTATGGCATGAGCTTGAAAGTAAGGCCTCAATTTTCTGGCTGTTGCGACTAGTGCAAGCACAAACTGTTCTGCCAGTGTATACCGAGTCTCTGCATCTAATAACATCATGCTGACATAGTAGACTTGTTTCTAAATCTTTCCTTCCACCTTGACCAAAATGACGCTAACTGCGTGATCTGAAACTGCTGGATACAGAAGAAGATCGTCTCCGGATTTTGTTTTACTAGTATTGGGGGTGTTCCTAAGTACTCCTTGAGTCTTCTAAAGGAAATCTCACATTCTTCCTCCCATTTGAATTCCTTATTACTTTGAGAGATTTGAAGAAGGGAAAACATTTATCTACTGCCCTCGTCATGAAACAGCCCAATGCTGCCACTCTCCCTATAAGTTTCTGTACTTCTAAGATGCTTTTGGGAGGCTCCATTATCAAAAGAGCCATGATCTTGTTCGGGTTGACTTCTATTCCTCACTGGGTGATCATGAATCCTAAGAATTTTCCCGAGCTAACCCCAAAAGCGCACTTTGCAGGATTTAACTTCATCCGATGTTGTCGAAGTGTAGAGAATATATCTTCCAGGTTGGTCACATGGTCTTTCTTTCTTGAGCTCTTCACTACCATGTCATCAATATATACTTCTATGTTCTGCCCAATGTGTTTAGAGAAGACCATGTTCACAAGTCTTTAGGTTGCTCTGGCATTCGTTAGTCCGAATGACATAACCTTGTAGCAGTATATTCCCTCGTCAGCAAGGAATGATGTTTTTTCTTGGTCTTCCTCAGCCATTCTCATTTTGTGATAGCCCGAGAAAGCATCAAGGAAGCTGTAAAGCTCTGAACCTGATGTGTAATCCACCAATCTGTCAATTTGGGGAAGAGGAAAACTGTCTTTGGGGTACGCTTTGTTCAGATTTGTGAAATCTATGCAGACTCGCCATTTACCATTAGCTTTCTTCACCAAGACCACGTTGGCTAACCATTCTGGATACTTCACCTCATTGATGAATCCCGCTTTGAGAAGTATATCAACTTCTTCTTTGATAACTTGCCTTCTTTCGGTAGCAAATTATCTTTTTCGTTGTTTCACAGGCTTCTTATCAGGATGAACATTGAGCCTATGTATGACAAGTGAGGGGTCTATCCCGAGCATGTCTTCGGCGCTCCAAGCAAAGACATCAAGATTTTTCTTCCAACGCTGCACTAGCTCTTCTTTGGCCATTTTTGGGAGCTCCTTCCCAATGGTGAAAGTTTTTCCTTCTGAGATATCGACTACTTCCAATTCTTCTACTGGTGACATATGTTCTTCCATCAAAAGTTCAATCGACATCAATTCTATCTTGTTTTTTTCGATGCAACTGATATAACAACTTCTGGCCACTACTTGATTTCCCCGCACTATTGCAATAGCTGCAGGAGTGGGGAACTTGACTGTCAAGTGATATGTTGACACAATTGCTCTGATGCTGTTTAAGAATGGTCTTCCTAGGATGGCGTTGTAAGACATCGGAGTTTTCACAATTTAAAATGGAGTCATCCTCGTAACTCATCTTTCTCCTAACCCTAGAGAAGTGGGTAGATCTATCGGTCCTTTTGGTTTTATTGTACCTCCACCAAAACCTATCATTGGAGTAATAATCTGCTAAATTCGATCTTTTGGGAGCATCATCTTCTCAAAGGCTTCCAAAGAAAGAACATTTGTTGCTCTTCCATTGTCTACAAGAATTCTCCTTATATCAAAATTCGTAATCATGGCACTAATAACGACAGCATCGTCATGGGGGTTTGAAATTCCTTCCATGTCGGAGTTGTTGAAACTGAAACTAGTTGAGTCATCATGATCATAACTGGCCGACCCAACCTCCTGACTTCCCATTGTCCGAGCATAGTTTTTCCTGGCGTTATTTGAATCACCTCTTGAAGCTATACCCCCGATGATAAAATTTATGCTTCCAGCGGTGATAAAATTTATGCTTCTAGCGTGTCTATTCTTCTCCTCCCTTTTCTCCTGGTCTTGAGGACCCTTATCATCTTTTTTTTCGTAATACCTTAAGAAGCCCCCTTTGATAAGGGCTTCTATTTCATGTTGGAGTATTCTGTATTTATCTGTGGTATGACCCGAGCTTCAGTGAAAATCTCAATATTTGTTGCGATTTTGCTCATCGATTTTTCCCTTGATTGATCTCGGCCAGTGCAAGTCCTCTCGGCCTTTGATTTCCATGAGAATGTGAGACCGAGGTACATTCAATGGAGTGGAATTTGGATGCCCGTAATTGTTCCCCTTTGAGCTAGATCGGGAGATGTTTCGTCCATCCTCTTGCCTTGACCTTTTTTTCCATGCTTGAGGGGTTCTGAAGGTTGTGCTGCCATTGATCCATTGACCTGATCCTGTGTTCTTACTTATGACAAGGTTTCTTCCATATTTATGTATTTCTCTGCCTTTATGAGGAGATCAGTTACATTTGTCAGTGGACTCTTAGATAAGGACATTCTGAATTCTTAGCCCCGTATTGCTAGGGTTAGAGCTGAAGTTGTCAATGTGATGTGAAGATCGGGAGTCTAAATCCTCTCAGCATTGAAGCGGGTCATGAACTCTCGTAGCATCTCACTGGGCCCTTGTCTTAATTGCATGATTGAAGTGGCTGTCTTCTTTATCCTTTTGCTGCTTACAAAAAAGGCTGTGAATTTCTCAGTAAGAACGGTGAAGGAAGAGATCGACCCTAATGGTATTGTGGAAAACCAATCTCGAGCTACATTGGTTAAGGTCTGTGGAAAGGCCTTGCATAATATTTGGTCGGGAGCATTTTGCATGTCCATGACATTGGCGTTGGTTTTCAAGTGGTTGTTGGGATCTGTTGTTCCGTCATATTCCTTTATTCGAGGATACTTGAATCTTTCTAGCAAGGGGAATGATGTTATTTCAGGAGTGAACGGGGTTCTTCTTGTGAAAGAAGTTGAACCTTGTGTGTTCTGTCTTATCCCGTCTGCTATTCCCTTCCGAATAATTCTAGAAATTTCTTGCTGTGTCATGTTGGTGGAACCTTCAGTCATGGGATGGGCCCCCTCGATTCCCGGGGAATTGATATCCACAGAATTGACTGACATGTGATCTTCTTTGAGAATCACTCCAGGAGTGCTCATGTCATGCACTGCTTGACAACTGGCCTGCTGTTGAAGAATTTGAGGGAGTTCACGGAACTGCCATTGGAGTTCGTTGAAAGCTTCTCGACTAACCGATTCATTATCTGGCGCAATTTTTGGATGTTGTTATTCCTCAACATCTTCAAGAGGTGGAGGATTATCTCCTTTAGCCATATTAGGGGCCGGAAGAGGTTGTCCCATGGATGTGTAAGGGTGATTTTGATGTCTATTAACCATGACTAATCGAATCTCTTCCCACAGACTGCGCCAATTGATGCTCTAAAAATTCTTAACTTTGATGTGGCAAGATCTTGAGCTGCTTAATCACTGAAAATGATGAATTAATTCGCCTTGGATGACCTGGAAAAAAAAGGAGATGAGGATTCTCCCCGTCGCCTATCCGGTGTGAAAATTAGTTTTCTAAAAATTCCTAACATTGATGTGGCAAGAGAGAAATATATGACTGGAAAATTATATTAATGATGAATGAATAAATTTCGATTAGAGGAGATGTATTTACAGGGCTCAAAAGCTCGTAACCCTCTTCTATTATGAAAATGAGTCATTTTTTCGTAAACTTACGTTTTAAGAGAAGAATTCTTATAAGAATTGAACTTCCCTTTTTTGAGATGTTTCCTTATAGAGAACATCTTGTCTTGGGACCCAAAAATGTGGCCTATTGATGAAACCCATAAATAAAAAGACAACTCGAGGTCTGCTTGCATGGGCTTTTGATGTACTGAGGTCGGGACGGGCCGACCATCAAACCCATGATATGTCAAGATAAGAATGTGGTCGGGCAATACCCGACCTTAATATTGGAATATGTCAGGACTGTGGGTCGACCTATGAATATGTGAAGGGGGTGATCCGTTAAGGTCGGGAAATATGCCCGGTCTATATGATTTTAAGTTGTTATATGATTAGTCCTTCTAAAGATATCGGATACTTGGACCGGCCTATTGGTCAAGATGGGCTGACCTGTATACTTCTAAGGCTTATAGTTCATCCTTGGATTTTATGACTGTGAAATCATACCGATAAGTAATAATTGTGTCAGAAAACACAGACTTGATAGCAACAAATTGCTTAAAAGAACAAGTCTTCATAAACTTCGCCTCTCAAAGTCATTTACCATGCGACACGTGGGGCCTCTCTTTTTTTTTTTTTTTACAAGTGCACGTCAATTTATAATTATATAAAGGCCTAACTTTTACTCATTGTTATAATTTTGTTTCTAACCTTTTTTCATTGCATTTTTATACTTAACAATTGACTACGGTTTGCATCCAAACATTCCGCGAAGCAACAGTAAATAGACTTATTTGTTCCTTGTGTTTAATTTAAATAAGCAAATATAAAACTGCTATTAAACATTTGCACTCATTTTAAAGTAGGGTAACAAAAACTTTAGACGACAACTCGTCATTCACGATAATATGTTAGCAATAATAGATAAGAATACAATAAATAAAAAAATTAAGGACATAAATGTGATAGAGGGGGGAGTGTCGACACAAATGAGTCGACACGGTTAGGCTCATGGGCTTGTAAACGTGTCTTAGCCCTATGTGGGGGAAGTGTCGAGGACTCTAGCCCTGACGGATAAGGGAAGTGAAAATCGTGCAGGGAAAAATAGATTCTTACATTATTTGGACGGTTTTACAGTAATGAGTTTGACATTGCATTTAGAATTATGTTTCAGTTGCTTTCTTTGTTTTGTAAATCTTTTGGCAAACTTTCGATTTGTGTGAGTTTGACGGGGAATGTTATTATTTATGTTTTATATTTAGGTTAGTTTAGTCTTTTACATTATTAGATTACTCTTAGGGTTTGCTCTTTCTATATATCATCTTTGTAATAGAAATTGTAACCATTGTTTAAGCCTCGCTCGGTAAAAAAGTGATTTTTTTTTTATAATCGCTCCAATTTTAAATACAATTTTTTAACCACACATCTTCTCTCTCCAATTTTAACCCTACATTTACCTCGAGATCTACGAAAAAACTCAAAAAAACTTATTATAAACCATCCGAACAGTAGCACAATCTCGTATGGTTTAACGTTGGTGTGGTGTTTTTTTTTTTTTTTTTTTTTTTTGAGTACAAGGAACTCCCCCCCCCCCCCCCCCCCCCCCTCCCAACCCAACCCTCCCCCAAACCCACCTAACTAGAAGCTTGAACCCAGGCGTAAACCTGGTAAGGGTTGTGCCCTCACCACTTGGGCCAACCCTTGGCTTCCACCGGTGTGCTTCCTGCCCGTGCAACCAACCATGCATTATGCATACAAACAAGATTAAAAATTAAACAATGAACACAGAATGATCATGTCTTTCCTACTCTCAAAGTCGTTTTTATCATCAGTCCATTTCGCTGGGGCCTGAGGACATGAAGCATCTCCCAAACCCTACTTCCTTTATTGACATTTAATAATAAAGCAAACCACTAATTAAAAAGCTTTCTTGTGGGATAATAATAATGCAATGGACCCATCGAGTAGATGTAAGTTGCTTTCATGAAATCCCTCTAATTAGCTGTTAAAATGGTTACTCATTTGATCAAGATGATGACGTGCAGATTTTCTCTCAACAGTTTTATATTATCATGGTTTTCCACAACTCTTGGAGTAGAACTCTTATTTTTTTCTATTCTTTTTCATAATCCCTTTTGTATCTTCATTGTACTTCAATCTCCCCAATATCGGACGTGATGATGCAATAGCCACATAAAGATCATAGACGACACTTATATCTCCACGCAATGCATTTAGGTCACCACTGATGAGAGCAGTATGTTTTTTGCCCATTCTAATGAATCTTTGTACCTCTGGGGCAAAAATTCAGATTTCCACAACCAACGTCACGAAGTTGTCAACACTTCTTGACATGTATGTATGGTTAAAAACTGGATAAAAGTTGTCGGTTTAAAATGTAGGTATCGTTAAAATATGATTTAATTAGCTCATAATCTCAAAAAAATAAAATTGTCATATAGGGGAGTCCTTATCCTTGCAGGATCCATTAGAGCATACTATCAATGAATAGATATCTTGTATAAAAATCCATATTAAGGCTCTTTTTTACCAACCGTTTATAAATGTTTGTTTATAAATAGCGATATGACAACATGATTTCGTTGGTCCATTTTTTGAAAGATCAGGAACGGTTGGCAAAAAACCTTTGACTAGTCAAAATTGTTGACTTTTAAAAAAAAAAAAGGATCGACGAAATATTGTCACGTGTCCGTTTATAAAAAAAATTATGAACAATTTTTTTACCAAACAAAGGCTTAAATCCCATGAATCTAACCGATTCTTGCGTGTGTAAATATTATGAACAATATTGACTTTAAATTTGAATTAGGAATGCAATTCCAGAAATTCATAAGAAATATGTATATGTTTTTTCATTTTAAACAAAACATCAACGTGCATTAATTCAAATTGTCGCACCGCGTTCGACGAGAAATGATAATCTAACGCAGATGCATTGGGACCAAATGAAAAATCAGAAGCAAGAGACTACACAACGCCTAGGGAGTCGGTTTCAGCCATGGAAATAAGGAAGCCGTGCTGGTTGGCAAAAACGAGTCTGTCCCCAATGAACGCCCGGTCGTCACTCTCTATATGAATATTTTCTTGTGAGCTGAATTTTAAGTCTCCTAAGATTTGGTAATAAGTTCCCTAAATTGCATGGTCATTGGTCACAATATAATAATCTCTAATTTTGGAGTCGGTATGAGAAATAACTGTTCAGCGCCGCTAAAATGAAAAACTTCGCCAAAAATCATTTGTCTAAAGTCAATTCCATTTACCGAAACTGTAATACTAACCAGAAGTTGAATAGAATTACAATGCAGACTTCGCAATCGTGTTCACATTACAAAGAAAAGTCAGTCAACTTTGAGCCACCAAGGCATAAGAATGATAAGAATAGCAAAAAATTGCTGAAAGGAACAAGTCTTCGTCTACTTCGCCACGCAAGTCATTTATCATGCAGTAAGTATGGACCCTACTTTTTTACAAGTACATTTCAATTTCTGTAAATTTTACTCATTACTTGAGGGTTTTCATTAAATTTTTCATTTTTTTATTTTATTTTACAGTACTCAATCTCAATTATCCATTAAAAATCAAGTTCACAATATTTGACTTGTCAACCAAATTTCAATAATCCATTCACTTAAAAATTCACTATTCATTTTAAAAAAAAAAACTATTTTTAAACAATATCAAATACACTCATAATATGTTTCTTTATCCTTTTTTCATTGCATTTTTATATTCAAAACTATTTTATCCTTGACTACGGTTTACATCCAAAAACATTCCGTGAAGAAATAGTGAATAGACTTTATTTGTCTCTTGTTTTTATTTTAAATAAGCAAATATTTTAAATTGCTATTAAATATTTGCACTCATTTTAAAGTACGCTAACAAAATTTTAGACGAGAACTCGTCATTCACGATAATATGTGCTAAATAATAGAAAGTTGATGATAAGAATACGCTAAATAAAAAAGTTAAAGGACATAATTGTGATAGTGGAAAAATGTTAAAGAAATTTATTGGAGTAAAACGCATTTATCAATATAAACACCCATCTACAAAATGCTTTACTGAACTTACAAAGTTACAAAATGCGCATAACCTAGTAGACGCAAAAATTAGATTTTCGGCCAAAAATTTAAAAAAAATCTACAATTGCATCTTGTTTTACACTTTCATATAGAACAAAATTGAACAAAATTTAGCTATTAGTCCATAAAATTTTGACGTGAAATATATAATTTAAATTTATTATATTAATTTACATTACAATTTGAATTTTAATATTAATTTACACATTTTTTATTTTTTAATATTTTTATTTTCTTGATCAAATTTCAAATTTTTAGATCGATTTGTTCGTAATATTTATATATATTCTCAAAAAAAAAAATTAACATAAAATTTACTGGCTAAAAAAAAAATTGTGCAAAAACTAAATTTTAATCTTATAATTTGTATCTCATCGTTGGAGCTAAACTTTGATATAGATCCGCCGAAATGTATATTGAGATGTAAAAGTGATTTTTTAGAGGTGTAAATTAAACCACGGCTCTTATGTTTGATAGATCAAAAGTAACTTTGAAAATGTTTTCTTATGTCCCACTTCATGCGCCCATTTGCCGTGTAATTGAGGAAAAGATTTGCCAAAGAGTTGCAAAGAAATCATTTGCCATGTTAGGAGGAAAATGATTTTGGTTACGTTTGATCAATTTTATTGTCGTTAATTGACTTATTTTTTTTACTTTGAAAATTTCCTACTTTTTCCACCTAGAAAATTAAACATACAAACACTTTTAATTGATATTTTCCCTGAAAATATTTTTTAGACAAATTAATTTCTTGAAAAATATTTTCTTTCCACACATTTTTCACCATCACATTCAAATATACCATTCCAAATCACTAATGCAAGTAATTTTAATTTACCTCGCTTACTATTTTTAATTTATCTACATTATCGAATTTGTGAATCTTTAATTTACTTGCATTACTGATTTGATCTTATTTAAATTATCGCTTGAATTTTAAACTAGTATCTAATATATAATAATTAATTTAGATGAAGTTTGTTAAAATTTTTGTGTTTAAAAACATGTTTTTTTATATTTTTTAGGTAAGATGTGAGGTTGAAAAGTGGAGAGAGAAAATATGTATGATTAAAAGATGATTTGAGAAATTGTAATGTTTAAAAATTTTTTTTTTTTTGACTTTTGCCAAACAGAGGCTTTAATGTATAAAAAATTAGTGCGTGGGGGATGGGACACGCACCAGCTAGCCTGTTTTTCAAAAACATTTGGTAGTTGATCTGTTGCAAGGTTGAAGGACAATTATGCTTCTAAACTTTTCTCATCGCATTTTTATACTCAACATTATCCTTGACCATGGCTCTCTGCAACTTTTGGAGTAGTGTGTCTGTTTTTTTATATCTTACAACGATCTCTTTTGCATCTCCATTGTCCTTCAACCTCACCCCTATCCAACAGGATGACACGAGTACAAACATAATTCTCAAAAACGACTCTTATATCTCTAATCAAGGCCTTCAGGTCACGTCGGACGAGAGCAATAAGGGAACAGGGAATAGAATAGGCCGTGCCACTTATAAAGATCCATTGCAGCTCTGGGATAAAGCTTCAGGTAACCTGACAGATTTCTATACTCATTTCTCCTTTGTTATTGATGCCAGTCAAGGTACTTGCGAGTCGGGCCTGAAGCTTGGAGCGGATGGACTTGCCTTTTTCTTGGCTCCTTTCGGTTCAACAGCACCTGTGGATTCGTACGGTGGTAGCCTTGGTCTTGCTCCCCCAAATGCCATAGCAAATATATCTGAAAATCCTTTTGTGGCAGTGGAGTTTGATACTTTTGCATTTGGTGAATGGGATTCTATCCCCGATATACATGTAGGCATTGATATTAATTCACTGTATTCCAATAGATCTGTCCCTTGGCGGAACAACATCACTGAGGGTAACATAAACGATGCTTGGATTACTTATAATTCCACTTCGAAAAATCTTACTGTAATCTTCACAGGTTACATGGAAAACCAGATCCAAAATGGTAGCCTCTACTATACGGTTGATTTGAGAAATTACTTACCCGAGCGGGTGAGCGTTGGCTTCTCAGCAGCTACAGGGGCTTGCTTTGAGAAACACAACGTTAAGTCCTGGGAGTTCAGTTCAACTTTAGAAATGGTAACCAATAACAATACCGATCCCTCCCCGGGGCCAAACATCAGGAGAAAGAAAACGAGGGGAGGATTAGTAATTGGTTTGATTGTTGGTCTGTCTTTTTTGGTTCTTGTTTTGGTTTTGATCGGTTACATTTTACGGAGGAAAAATAACAAGGGAAAAAGTGATGAAATCTCCTTTGATGTAACAATGGACTTGGAATTTGAAAGGGACTGTGGACCTAAGAAGTTTTCATATGGAGAATTAGTACTGGCAACAGACAATTTTGCTGATGAAAAAATGCTTGGCAAAGGAGGATTTGGTGGCGTTTATCTTGGGTTTTTGAGAGATTCAAATTCACACATTGCTGTGAAGAGAGTGTCCAAGGATTCGAAACAAGGGCCTAAGGAGTACGCATCAGAAGTGAAGATTATCAGCAGATTAAGGCACAAAAATCTTGTACAACTTCTAGGTTGGTGTCATGAACAAAAAGAGCTACTACTTGTTTACGAATTCATGAAAAATGGAAGCTTAGATTTCCATCTCTTCAAGGAAAAATCTTCATTAACCTGGGAAACAAGGTACAAAATTGCTCGAGGCCTAGCTTCGGCTTTGCTATATCTACACGAAGAGTGGGAGCAATGTGTGGTACACCGTGACATAAAATCGAGTAACGTTATGTTGGACTCGAGCTTTAATGCTAAACTTGGGGATTTTGGTTTGGCTAGGCTGGTTGATCACGAAAAGGGGTCCCAAACTACCGTCTTAGCAGGCACCATGGGATACATGGCACCAGAATGTGTAACCACTGGCAAGGCTAGCAAGGAATCAGATGTCTACAGCTTTGGCATAGTTGCATTGGAAATTGCGTGTGGAAGAAAACCCATCGATCTCAAGGCAGAGGGAAAACGAGTAAGGATGGTGGAGTGGGTTTGGGACCTCTACGGGACAGGGAACCTTCTTGAAGCAGCTGATCCAAAACTATGCGGAGACTATAACAAGCAGGAAATCGAATGCTTGATGATTGTTGGGCTTTGGTGTGCTCACCCTGATAACAATTTCCGGCCATCAATGAAGGAAGCTATTCAAGTCTTGAATTTTGAAGCTCAATTACCCCTACTACCATCAGAGTTGCCAGTCGCGACATATTATGCTCCACCACGTTCACTTGCATCTCTGGTTTCGCAATCCAGTAGTGGTGTCGATTCAGTCCAGAATTCAATCCGTGGTTACAGTTCTAATGCCTCGAACTTGACATCATCTTCTGATGCTTCTCACTCTGCATCCCTTCTGCACACAAGATAAGAATAGTATCAATTTCTGTGCATGAATTTAGGTATATCTAAAATAAAGACATTGAAAGTCTATATATTTTAACTACTTTATGCTGAAAGACTTGAATTTTTATACAGCCATTGTTATCTATAAGAGAAAGACGACGAGAAGTTTTGTGTGAAAATAATATATGGATGTATTTTCTTGCATCTCCTTATGTCGCACGAGGATGACGTCGTGCTAGTTTCAAAAAGATTTTGGAGAGATTCACAAATATTTACAACTCCATCTTTAATCTCAATTTCCTTTACGTCTATGTCTAATTGTAATTATGTTGCGCATATGGTTCTTCCTGATGGAATTCGCCAGAGTCATCTTAATAAATGGATAATGACAATGTGGCATATGCAAAATTCTTTATAAGCTGCATTAGCTGTGAATATGTGCACTTTGATCATTGAATCAAAGTAAAAAGAGCCAAAAGTTGAGTTAATTTTGAGTTTATATGTTCCATATCTTGATTGAAGTACATGAAATTATGTTTACGATTAATATTATATTTAAGATTTAATGATATAGATAAATAAACATTAATTTATTTAGGAATCACAAAATTTACTAGAGTAATAGAAGTCCTCATCAACAAGGGACGATCATATCTTTGCTTTGCTTCAAGTGTTGAAATGCGAAAATAGAATTATCAAGAAATAAAAAATAAAATAAATTAAAATATATTTATATATTAATTCAAGAAACGAGATCATTTTAATATTCACGTATATGTTATATCAAGAACAAAATACTCAAATTAATTTATTACCTAATTTTGATGATCACTTCTTGAACTAGATCTGTATTACAAAATTTCAACATTTTGGATTATCAGCACCAGTTTTTAATTTCAAGAATCTTATGCTCCAAACTTCCAAATTTTATATGGTATTCATACCAGTGGTTGGGAACCTTCTTTTAATTAAATCAAGAAGTTAGACAAGAAAACTATATTTTATTTCTCTAAAATGAACACTATGTAATAGTTATCGTATCGTATTGTGTGGGATCTCTAGACACCATGTTGTCTCTATTTATAAAGATGGAAAAGTATCAATCCAATTACAATAAGGATTTCAAGTTAAAAGGAGAGCTTTAGTTAAAAAAACAAACTAGCTTTTAAATTAAAGTCCAAATCTAATTAGTTTAAATTTAATTATTTGCGCAGTCCTTGAACACTATTTACAATCACAATTAAGTTCACAACTTTTATGTTAATTAAAAGTAAAAAAAAAAAATTTGTAATTGCAATTAAGCCCAAAACTTTTATATTAATTGCAATTAAATTACATTACTTTATTGAGCTACCACAAGGACCTAATCCGATATATATTATCCAAACTTCAATAATTAATTAGGCTCGACAATATAAGAAAACTAACCACAAGTTGAATAGAATTACAGACTTCATAATCATTTCCACATTACAAAAAAATCAATCAAATTTGAGCCACTAAGGCATAAGAATAACATTTAGGGTCTGTTTGATAGACATTGAAATTTCATAGAAAACGCACTTTTCACTCAAATTTTTCATGTTTTAGTCAAATATATTTTTTATTTTCCATGACATTTGAATTTCATAACTTACTATTTGACCACATTTTCCTTGAATTCAAGAAATTGAAATTCCTTAGGGAGGAAAGGAAATTGGAATTCCACCCTATTTTTTACTCCCCAATTAAACACACTCTCGACAACAAATTGCTGTAAGGAACAAGTCTTAGCAAACTTCGCTACTCAAAGTCATTTATCATGCAGTCCGTATGGACCCAACTTCGCAATCATGTCCACGTTACAAAGAAAAATAAGTCGAATTTGAGCTACTAAGATTTCATCATTTGGAAATCATTCAATTAAGAGGCCTCACGTTTGTAATATCATATTTTCATGTTTCAAAAAAATTTGTATGATTAAAAAGTTTGAAAAATTTTATTATTTATAAATTGAATTAAAATTGTAAAAACAAATTGCTTAAAAGAACAAGTCTTCGTCAACTTCGCAACTCAAAGTCATTTACCATGCAATACGTAGGGACCCTACTTTTTTTTACAAGTGCACGTCAATTTATAATTATATAAAGGCTTAACTTTTGCATTTTTATACTCAACAATTGACTACGGTTTACATCCACATTCCGCGAAGGAAGAGTAAATAGACTTACTTGTTCCTTGTGTTTAATTTAAATAAGCAAATATAAAACTGTTATTAAACATTTGCACTCATTTTAAAGTAGAGTACTAACAAAAACTTTAGACGAGAACTCATCATTCTCGATAATGTGTGCTAATTAATAGATGAGAATACAACAAATAAAAAAATTAAGGACATAAATGTGGTAGAGGAGAAATTTTTATTTTATATAAAGGGAAAATAGTGGATTAGAGTGAATGCAAAATCTGGATAAATGTAAATATATTTATTGCCTTATATATATATATATATATATATATATATATATATATATATATATATATATATAAGTACTAATGGTAAATACTAAACAATGATTAATATTTTTTTAATAATTTGTAATTTTAATAATTGTGCAAATATTATATGATATAATAATTTCTTGATCTTTAATGTTGTTCAATTGTCATATATTTGATGAGTTAAGATTAAACACATGTTTATAGTTTATTGTGTTTTTTGAACGAAAATTGAGAAAAAGTTAAATATGTGAGGCAAAAGCAGAAATTATAATAAATATATTTACATGAAATACAATTAAAAAACTATAGAATTTGCATTTATCATTCAATTGAGTTTTCGATAATTTGGATTATTTATGTGGTTTTTAAATTTTAATAATTGTTGTAATAAAAAATAATTTTTGTATCTTTTGTATTTGTGTTGATTGTGTATAATCATTAAATTTTATGAATGCTTATCTATATTTCGGATAGCAATTTTAGTTCATCACACTGGTAAAAATCTATACTCTATATAAAAGTAAGGTAGTTTGACAAAATTCAATTCTTAAATTCTTTATGTTTTAGTATTATAGTAAATAATTATTAATATGTTACTATTATTTGTATATTTTGGTTATAATTATTATCATCTTTATTAGTAACGTTAATATTGAATGAGTTCAATTAGTATTTTTAGTTATCAATATTATAATTATTATTTAATTATTGATTTTTTATTTATTTGTTGTTCTTGATATTATAATTCCTATGTGTAGCCATCAATAATTAAATTATGCTTTAATTATTAATGTCAAATCATTTGTTATCTTTAATATTACAAATCATATTTTCTAAAATATTATATATATATTATTAAATATTTTAATAAATTAAGCCTTTGTTCAGCAACTATATTTTTTTTTCGAGATAAAATGTGTGGTTAGAAAATAGTTTTGAAAAAATATGTGGTTAAAAAGTAGGTTGAAAAAATGTGCTTCTTATAAATAATTTATAGAAAAAGTTATTGAAAGAAGGTTAATATTGAAGAGTTAATGCTTTGATTTTTTTAGTTAATAATATTAATAGAATGATTAATATTTTTTAATCATTCTGAATTTTAATAAAATTTCTAAAGATTATAGGGTATAATTTCGTAATCTCCAACTTTACTTGGTTGTCGTATCATGATAATCGCTAGATTTTCAAAATTATTATTTTGACTACTTATTTTTGTAAATAAAGTTTTATTGGTTAAATTCAAATATTTTGACTATTTCTTTTTTTATTATTGTAATTGATGTTTTTGAATAAAAATTAAAAAGTACGTTAAATACAATATGCAAATTTAGAAGTTGTGAAAAATATAATAATAATACCTTTCACATGCATCAATATTTGTGCACATAATATTATATCAAATATGATATATCATTAAAAAACTACTAAATTTACATTTTCAATGAAGTTATTAATAGTTCATAAAAATTATTGAAATCAATAATAATTTACTATTTAAATATATAAATTGACGTTTACTATTCAAATAATTTTTTAATAATTTGAATTACTTATGTTATTTTTTAAATTCTAATAATTATTGTAATAGAGAATTCTTTTTTATACATTTATATATGTGTTGATTATGTATAAGTACCAACATTTTACGAATACTTATTGAAATTGATATTGCGGATTATAACTTTCGTGCATCGCACAGGTGAAATACTAGTGTTAAATAAATTTGTTATAGTAAAATGTTGTAATAATATAAACACCCATCTACAAATTTTTTTTACTGAATTTACACTGCAGTTACAGAATGGACATAACCTACAAGGCACAAATGAGTCGACACGGTTAGGCTCATGGGCTCGTAAACGTGTCTTAGCCCTATGTAGAGGGAGAGTGCCCAGGACTCTAGCTCTGATGGATAAGGGGAGTGTAAATCGTGCAGAAGTAGCAAATACTTACATTATTCATACGGTTTTATAGTAATGGGTTCAACATTGTATTTAGAATTATGTTTCAATTGCTTTCTCTATTTTGTAAATCTTTTGGCAAACTCTCGATAGTATTGTGAGTTTGATGAGAGATGTTAGATAATATTGTTATTTATGTCTTATATTCAGGGTAGTTTAGTCTTTTACATTATTAGGTTACTCTTAGGGTTTTCTCTTTCTATATATTACCCTTATTTGATAGAGATTAAAATCATATTTTTAAAGAATTTTGATAAATATTGATGAGGTGTGTGGTTAAAAAGTTGTGAGACTTATGAAATATGTGGTTTTGATTAATTGTTAAATTGCTACCACCAAATTAGAATCATATATGTGGTCGTATATGATTCACATTGCAATTGTCAAATTGCTACCACCAAATTTAAGCTTTGAAACCTTAGATAGGTAAGGATTCATATACTTCAAATAGATCTTCTCTAATCATTTCACTGCAATCCTAAAATAAGGAGGTATTGATTACTTTTTTTAATCTCACTCATTGGTACTTCAAAGAATACTCCAAATATACCGAGTTGATGATCATACATTTTGTCACTCATTGGTATATCAAAGAGTGCAAGCTAGTAATTAGAGTCAATCATCTTTCATTATATACATTTCTAATAATTATATATTTATTGGCACCTATTATGCATATGTCAGGAAAATAAAATATTGCATCTGTGCCAGATTTTTGAACATTTGTTGCTCAACAAGTCGTGTATTACGACTATACCTATAGGTATTTTACTGCTTTATACTTTTAAGTGTTTGTACTTCACGTCCCAAAACTTCAAGTTTTGTAATAAGTTTAATTTAGTCTAAATGCATACTTTTGCCAACTATTTTTTATGTCGATTTTCTTCGACATATTTTCTTTTATTATCTTCGCTATCATTTATATTATGATGCGGCTAGCTTTGCAATTTTCTTTTGCATAAGTGTTTTATAAAGTGTGTTGACAAAATTATCATCTCAATTCGATTTCTTACCCCACAAGACATAATTACAGAGATCTTAGTTTTTCAATATTTCAAGTACTTGAACCTCTTCTGAAGATTTATAATTAATTATGTCAATGAATATTCTCTTACGAGTATATGCCTCCTCAATAAGACCATCATAATCATTTACTCTATTTTTATTTATTTGGAGATCTATGTTTGAATCAGATATCGCTACGCTTCAGGCGTGTCATATATCAATATAAGATAGAGCATATGTAGCTAATAAATGAGATTTTATCAATCTCTTATAGATATTGCATCTTTTAATTATGTTATCTTTTTAACTTTTCATTCGTAATTTCAATCGAACTTCTTCGTATTATCAATCGCGAGGATATATATAAAATAATATGATGCGTTGTACAATTTAAAGCTACTAATCTTCTCCCTAATGCTGAGAAAATTGTCCAATCAAATTGACACTCATTTTTTCAGCGTTATAAAATATCACCAATTTGAGATATATGTTCAAACCAGACATTTATTCTCAACATTCTTTATTTTCCATTTCAGTGCATTGTGGTGGATCAATTGCACTATCAAAAAAATAGATGAAAAAATTAGGCTCTAACCATAAGTCAATTACAATAGGGAGAACAATGATATTGACATGATGAAAATAGAATTCCCTAAACAAAAAGAGAAGTATTTTGTTCTCAATTAAATTAATTGGAGGCATTTAACAAGCAAAAATGTTAAACCATTTATCGACATCCCAACTAACACTTATTAAAATGTTGAGATTCATGACCACTAGCATTATCAAGACACATTCTTGATTACTTAATCTGAAGATTATGCTCATAATTTAAAATTTGAGCAATAATTTTGCAAACTTCAAGTTGCAAACACCATACAATCATCTAGTATATGTATCAATTAGATACAAATAATATTTAGACGATCAACGTGGAGGATGATGGTGTCCCATTTATCACCCTAATTATTTTTAGATATATAGGGAATTTAATCCCTATTTTAGCTAGTGATAGTCAAGAAATTTCATGAAAGGGAACAAAACATCATATATGATTGAATTGAATAATCTTCTGGTTCTTCATTGAGTATCCATTTTAATTTCGCATCATTATTGTCCTGTGATGGTCCAACTAGTCATACCAAATAATAAAATCAAATTGAACTTCTGGTTCAATATAAAATATAATTCAATGATTAAACATTATATAATCATATATCATTCAAGTAGTCAAACTAATCAATATCCTTATGACATTAGTTATATGTTTTTCTTCAGGGATAAATATGAACTCAAATGAGATATTATTCAAAACATATGCTACGTTTTTATTGCTCAGTCAAAATCAATTTGTCAATATTCTTCTGGAATATTGAAATTGCAATATCACACTCTTCAAGAACAGATAATATTATGTTAAAAATGTTGTGCTTCTTCGGGAGTAACGATATATAAACATATTAAACTCGAATATTCAATTTGAAATAAGATTTTCCTTCTTCAAGAGCAAAAATAAAATATTCTTTTGAAATATTTTATTAAATAACTCAAATGAGATATTCCTAATGCTGCAATATTCTGCTGGAATATTGATTAGATCAATATTCTTCTGGAATATTGATTTAGATTGATACAATATTCTTTTGGAATATTGTGCTATATTATTGAATAAATATTCAAACAAATATTTATTTTAAATTGGTATAATCAAAACTATATGATAAAATCGAATAACTATACCGCTTTATATGGACATTCAAAGTTAAGAGAATACTAACATTTACGTTGAGAAGAGAAAGAAACTTTTCCTTGTAATTTCTTTTGCCTAGAATTTCTTGTCTTTATTTTGTTGAAGGGAAAATAATTTTTCTTCTGTTACAACTTAATAAAAGATTTGTGAACAGAAAACTAAAATTCCTAACTAATGTAATATTCTTCTGGAATATTACTCATACTGTTGTGCTACTTCAAGAACAACAATTAATTCTTCATAATAGATAGATTTGCGATTAATATTCTTCTAGAATATTAATTATATTGTTGTACTACTTCAGGAGCAACAATATATTTGATCTAATAAACTATGTTATTCATGAATAAACAACATAATAAATTTAAATATCTATCATAAATAAGAATAACAACAAACATTTTCTCAGAATATCAAATTGATAATAAATATCTCATAATATTAGGTTCTTCATGAGCAAATTATATTCCATTAGAATATTTCGTATGGGATAAAATTATGATTCTTCAAGAATCATCAAAACAATATATTATTCTGCATCATAATAATCTTCTGGATTATTAATAAATTCGAATTTCTTTGAGAACGAGAATACAATATTTATCACATAAGCACTAAAATAATATTCTTCTAAAATACTGAAACGTAGCAATAATGAAGAATATTGATTCGAACCTCATTCAATTATAACAATAATTAACATCTATTTTGCTACTTAGGAGGAAAAAATGAATTATTCTTCTGGAATAATTATATTTCTAAAATTACGATTCTTTAAGAATAATAAGTCAATATTCTTTTGGAATATTGATAAATTATGCTCTCCAAGAGCAAATATTATTTTTCTATAATATTGATATTAATGATTCATTCTGCCTTTCGAACTAACAATATTTGTGCTCTACACGAGCAACGATAAAATATTCTTCTGGAATATTTATCTAACATGGGTTGTGTTTCTTCAAGAACACCAACAGTATATTCGTTTAAAACATATTTTAAATTATGCTTCTTTAGGAGCATTGAATCAATATTCTTCTGGAATATTGAAATTGTAATATACTGTTCTTCACGAAAAAGTAAGATATTACTTGAGTTACAAGACAAAGATAAAATCTGAAGATTACAAGAATAATGGATTAACATAAACAAAGAAATATACTACAAATAAACCGTGAATATGGTTATCCAATCTTTCCTGATTTTGATTCTAGGATTTTAGGCTGATCTTGTGCGACACAAATTGTACAGACAAACATAATTGATATAGGCAAAAAGAGATAATGACAAATTTTTCAATACATTTTAGAATGAAAATTAATGTGCTGGAACAAGATATGTCTTCTTCCTCTAACGAACTTATTTCGATTATTCAAAAATAATAAATCAATATTCTTTTGAAATATTGAAAATTATAATTTATGCTCTTCATGAGCAATTAATATTCTTCTGGAATATTAATTATAATGTCGTGCTACTTCAAGAACAACAACAAACTATTGTTAAAGATTTTAGATATTTGCTCTTCTAGAGCAATTGAATAATAAATCTTTCAAAATTATACTCTTCGGGAGCAATTAATATTCTATACGAATACTATTATAATAAAATTTGTACTACTTCAGGAGCAACCATAAATTATTTTTCTGGAATAATTATAATTCTAAAATTACTATTCTTTAAGAATAATAGGTCAATGTTCTTCTGGAATATTGAGAATCAAAATTCATGCACTTCAAGAACAAGTAATATTCTCCTGGAATATTAATGACAATGTTGTGCTACTTTTAGAGCAGCAACAAATTATTTATAATAGATAATATAAATAAATAAATAAAAGAATAATAATATGTAATTGAACTCCCTTGACGACTTGAATAATCAGAATTGCACTATATTTTTGCTCATATGTTTGCCCTTGTGTACTCAAGGGATTGATTAAAAAATAATAATATGCACAGATTTCTAAAAGAATTCGAATTGAAAGAGAATTCAATTGGTGTACACGATACTAGTTGGAGAAGAATTGTGATTCTTTCAATAATTGGAGAAGACTTGAGTAGAAGAACAAATTAAGATTCCAGGTTTCAATAATTAGAATCTGTATTTCAGCAATTTCAACTAAAAAAGAATTCGGCTGCATTGACTTCGGAACTTCGAAAAAATCATATGCCACCAAATTAATTTCGATGCACATGATAATATATTCTAACTAATATTTTGATCTATGAGATTTCGGAAAAAAAAATTCTAACTCAATTTTATAGAAATTCGTGCTGATAACGTGTTATAAACTATAGAGAAAAATATATAAAAGTAGAAGCACCAATAAACTTGTATATTTTATTATGAACCAGAACCCCATATATATAGGGGAGAATAGGGATATATAAAGTAATAGTGTCTGGGGTTACAGGGGTACAATTGTCATTCATTAATACGAGATAATATTTACAAAAAGAAATATGAATATGTTTTTTTCATTTTAAACAAAACATCAACGTGCCTTAATTCAAATTTGCGCACTGCGTTCGACGAGAAATAATCATCTAACACAGATACATTGGGACCAAATGAAAAATCAGAAGCAAGAGACTACACACATTTAAGGACTCGGTTTCAGCCATTGAAATAAGGAAGCTGTGCTGGTTGGCAAAAACAAGTCTGTCCCCAATGATCGCCCGGTCATTACAATCTATATGTATATTTTCTTGGGGGTTGAATTTTAAGTCTTCTCAGATTTGGTAATAAGTTCCCTAAATTGCATGGCCATTGGTCACAATATAATAAAGGCTATAAAATAATAATCTCTAATTTTGGAGTCGATATGAGAAATAACTGTTCAGCGCCCCTAAAATGAAAGACTTCGCCAAAAATCATTTGTCTAAAATCAATTCTATTTACCAAAACTGTAATACTAACCAGAAGTTGAATAGAATTACAATGCAGACTTTGCAATCGTGTCCACATTACAAAGAAAAGTCAGTCAAATTTGAGCCACTAAGGCACAAGAATCCTACTATCTTTAAAAGAGGCAAGTTAAAAAGAACTATTCCTAACCTGTTCACCCAGCCCGGTGTTCTAGTGGTTGAAAGGCTTGCCTTAGGTCATTCCGCGCGCAGGAGGTCCATGGTTCGATTCCTTTTGTATAGATTTTTTTATTTTATTTTAACAATATTAATGGTATTAAAATGACATCGTTTTAGCATTCCTAAGGCGTTTCTATCGACTTGAGCCGAGCCGATGCATCCTTCATTCCTTCTAAAGGCATTAGCTCGTTCATTTCATTTCACCGTCTCTCTCTCTCTCTCTCTCTCTCTCTCTCTCCCCCCCCCCCCCCCTCTCTCTTCGATCGATTTTTTGTCAACTGCGAGCGCTCTCTCTCAGAAAGGTAGTAGATCTATTTTCCGTCGATGATTACCTTATCTCCAGTTGGCGCTTCTTCTCTTTCATCCACGCGTTCTCCTTCTTTTACTTCCAGAATCTTTGCTTCTCTTTTCTATTTACCCAAATCCTAACCTTTTTGCTTGTTTTCGCACTGATTTAGGGGTTCAAAACAAGGTATTTATAAAGCACAAGTTAGTTTTTGTGGATTTTTTTTCTGTGATTTGATTTTTCTTTTAATTTCAAATGTGTCTTTTTCTGAATAAAATAAGATGTCAAATGGAATTCTATTATGCGGGTGCTGCGGTCTGTGACAAATGGATTTGTTGGGAATTTCCTACAGATCAGCAGTTGCTTGGGTGTGCTGCTGATTGTAATAGTTGGAGAATGACTGAATCTCCAAATGAAGTGCAAACATTAAGAACCAAAAAATGGGTGTCTTTGTCGATTTAAAAGATGGGAGAAGATTATCCTTCCCTTGGAAGTGAGGAGGTTAGCTTCCCCCATAATATCAAGTGATTAAGAATTTAAAATAAATTTGTCGTTATTCCTTCTCGACGTATATGGATGTAATCTTCCATGTGAACATAAACTCAGTTCATTGGCTGGTCATCTGCATCAATAACATTTTGAGAGAACGGCAAGAAAATTTCTGAATGCTATTAATTTATTGCTTTTGTTTTATTCTTCTTTAATGTTTTGAATCATACATAGAAAGCATTTATGTAAGTTTATCTAACTATGGATACGCGATAATAGTCTCCACTCTAAATTTTATTGGTTTTTATTCGATTGAAGTTGATTAAGTTTTGCACATTGAATTCAGAGGTGACTTTACTGTAGATTGTATTGGAAGGATTAAGTTATCCAATACCAAATCAACAAGTATTATTTAACCAAATTATAGGAATGAAATATTTCTCAAAATTTGATCTAAAATCAATATTTTATTATATTATGTTAACTAAAGAATCCAGATATTTAACAGATTTTACAGTACCACAAGGATTTTATTAATGGAATGTGTTACCATTTGGATTTAAAAATAATCCAAGAGAATTTCAAAGATATATGGATAAAATATTTAAAGATTTTTATCATTTTATTACAGTATATATTGATGATGTTCTTATTTACTCTGAAACTAGAAAAGATCATATAAAACATCTTAATATTTTTATAGATATTGTAAGAAATAATGGAATTTTATTATTAGCTACAAAAATGGAAATAGCTAAAGAAAATGTAGAATTTTTAGGATCTATAATTATCCAAGAAGGAATTAAACTAAAGAATCATATTTGTATAAAAATACAAGAATTTGATAATTATATAAAAGATAAAACACAATTAAAAAGTTTTTAGGACTTTTAAATCAGACTAAAAAATATGTACCTAACTTAGCAAAGCATTTAATACCATTACAGAAAAAGCTAAAATGAAAAACTAGATGGACACCATGGTCCAAGGATGAAGAAGAAGAAGTACAAAAAATTAAAGAGGATGAGGAAAGGATTGCACAATACACTAGTGGTAGTTTTACTCAAACTCAAACCAATTATCATATTGACGAAAAAGAATTATTAGCTATAAAATTTGCTATTAAAAAGTTTGAATTATTTATTGTTACTATAAAATTCAAAATTAGAACCGATAATACACAAGTCAAATATTGAATAAGTAAAGAAATTGATCCAACTATTGCAAATAAAAGGCTAATTAGATGGCAAGTAGAACTCGACCAGATTTTGAAATTATTCATATTAAGAGTACTGATAATGTTATTGCATATTACTTATCAAGAAATGGAAGAACTACTCAAGAAAATAGAAGAAATTAATTTAGCTATGGGTCAAATGAATATCAACTATTCAAATATATTCAACCATGTAAACATTTGCATGGCGTAAATAGTACAAATTAACAGTGAACTAGCTTTTTACAAATCAAGGGTTAATTCTCTTGAGAAAATGTACAAAGTAGGATCTCAATCCTCTCCAATGAAGAATTTATTTGTAGAACTCCCTATTGAGGAAGAAGTATCTAATGTATCAATTATTGGAAGTTCATCTTCCAAAGTCATTGGCAAAACTATTGAACCATATAAAAAAACTTTTTTAGAAGTTGCGAAGAAACCAGCACTTGTAACAAAGGAACTATCAGCAAAGGAGAAAATCATGAAGAAACTAGAAACATTCTTGAAGTATGTCGTGTATCAAAACAAGAGGACAAAAGAAGGAGAATGGCTAAGGAAAATTAGCCATCAAAAAATCAATAAAGCAATTATTTTTCCAGGAGCAGAACCAAGAACAATCAGGGGCGCAAAGGAGAAAATCATGAAGAAACTAGAAACATTCTTGAAGTATGTCGTGTATCAAAACAAGAGGACAAAAGAAGGAGAATGGCTAAGGAAAATTAGCCATCAAAAAATCAATAAAGCAATTATTTTTCCAGGAGCAGAACCAAGAACAATCAGGGGCCTGTTTGACCAAGGACTTATTCAGTGCATCTACCCTAGCAATGATATGAAGGAAATATCATTATTACCTAATTCTATCAAAGCAGCAGTTAAAACATACTTTGGAATTACCAAAGCTAAAAAGATCTATGTCAGGATTTACTCAGTCATTCCAGAATTGAATTCATCGATGAAGAATTTCTAAGGGCAGAACATATTGTAAAACTCGGAGTAACTAGCAAAGTTATCCTTTCAGAACCAGAAATTAAACAATTTAACAAAGAAGAATAGATACAAGCTATTCCAGAAAAAAAAGAGCATTGGGATTTAGAGTCATGTACACCGAATTAAGGGATACCCTTATACAAATTAATGTTTGGGTATATGAATCTAATGATGATAAATTATTAATCTACAGCATTGTAAGAATTAATCAAGTTAATTGTCAATTATGGAAATTAAGAGAATATGCTGGGAATATACTTGTCAGCAATTTGGATCTTAGGAAAAGAGCCTCTGAATATTTACATCAACTAATGGAGGTAAAAACGGGTCACAAGTGTAAAAATTGTGGGGACCTACTCAACTACAATAAAGATGAAGCTTATCTCGTCTGAACATGAATTATCCAAGGCATGGGGGTCCAGACCCATGTGAAACTTTAGAAAAGCAGTGGAAATTATTGTAATCTTATCTTTACTTTATCTACTTTAATTCTTAGCCAACTATGTAAAAGATAAGGAATCTTATCTTTGCTTTTACCAACTATAAAAGGAGGAGTTTCTCCTCATTTTAAGCGTCCGAAAAATCATATTGGTTTTCAGCAATAAAAATTTATATTCTCTATCTATTGTGACGCGATCCCGGTCGGGGAATCTCGTCGAAAACGCGGAATATCGAAATCTAAAACCCTAGGATAGATCTAAATCAGATCTGACACGAAAAGTTAACAAGAACATGAATAAATAGACGGAAATTAAAATAAGATTGACGATAGGACCTGGACCCAACAATCACGACCCAATAAATTGACGATGCGGATTGAAGAACCGAGGTTTTCGAAACGCCACAAGGGATGCCAAACTCCTTTATAAGTTTCTGATTGGAACGCCACAAACATTCAGGAGAAATATTTGATAAGTTCTAGAAATTGTTCTTCAATAACAAGAAAAAAAGGAATCCTCCTTTTCGAGAGAGAAAATCTCACATTCATTCAATAATATCAAAGTTGTTGTTTCCTCATGAAAAACAAAGCAATATAAGGTAAAAACTGACCTAACTAGGGTTTGCCGCTAATTGGGCCCAAAACATAAAAATAAATAAAAGAAACGGAATTAACTTAAAACGCGAAATCTGGGAAAAATATGGATGTTACGGCCGTAACAATGTCACTTACGGCCGTAAGTGACTCTTTGTCCAGTGTTTACGGCCGTAATAATAACTCTCACGGCCGTAAATATCAAATTGCTGAATTTCTTCAATTCCACCAGAGACGGAGTTACGGCCGTGAACCATAGTCTTACGACCGTAAGAATGAAAATCCTGGAATTCTTGCTTTTGACCCGAGGGGCGGGTACGGCCGTGAACAACATACTTTACGGCCGTGAATGTGTCCTTTGCCTCCAAACTTTGCTCCTTTGATTTGGCTCGACCCCTTTGTCTTCTCGGCTCGCTCCCAACATGAAACTTGTGCCGTTTCCCGCGTAGATCACTGTCACATTGCCCATAGGTCGACTTCTCCTTTGGTCTCCTACTTCGGATCACATCATATTGTCTTTCTTTTCATTCCAAGTCAAAAAATTTCTTTCATCAAACCAATCCAGAAACAATTAGCAGAAGGTAGTAACTAAACTTCACATAGATATATATGAAGACATAAAATAGTTAGTAATACTCTATTTATTTATGAGTCCATAAGTTTATTCTTCATAAAACTTTTGTTAAAAGAGTACATCCAGAGGCAGGAAACGAAATTGGATTGTGCTGAACCTCTTTGAAGTGTTTGTTTAAGTGTTAAACAAAAAATATTGGAGTAAATCTTTCGAGCATCCATTAATATGTGAGTCTTTCAAGCAGCAACGATCTCTTATGGAGTTGTGTTTAATACTTAGATAAATAACTGAAGAGTATTTGGTCAAAAATCTTTTAAAATCAGATTTACAAAAAAGCGTGATGGACCCATAGGTAGAAAGAAGTATTGTTAATTATTTATGGTGGATTATATATCGTCTTTATCATTGATATTATTGAAGTATTGTTATCATAATTTTAAATTATCATTTTGCTTATGATATTTCTTACATGTTTTAACATATGTTGAAATTTTGTTTTTACTATTCCAGGATTAATTATTGGACCTTGCTATACGTACTAACAAACTGTACTAAAAATTGTACTAAACAATAAATTTGTTCAAAAATCATTTTTCTTTTACTGGTTTTGTCATTCAACTTCAAACATTCAGCCTTCAGTTCTTCAAGAATCAATAAACAATAAATCTTCACCCTTCATCTTACAATTAAGTGTTATCTTGTTTTTAAGAATTTGTTGGACTTGTGTGAATGTTCCCTGAAGGGAGTGAATAAACACTAATGAGGAGATACGTTACTATCTAAAAAAGAGTGAATATTTTGATATCAAGGATTTTGAGCATTGTATTTCGTATTTTGATCAAGGTCGAAGACCTTACCGTCTTACGACTCTTACCAACTAGAATCTACCATGATTACTTAAGTTTGAAAATTTTTAATTTAGGAAATCAGAACCGGAACTGGAACCAGAACCAAAAGAACCGAACGGTTCGGTTCTTCTCTTGCAAAAAGAACAAACAGTTCTTGGTTCAGTTCTGTTCCTTAGGAACTAGAACCATATGGAACCACGCCCATGCCTACTTATATCTATAAGCAAGGAATTCAGGTCAGTATAGATGAGAGCTATATGTCAGCAAGAAGAAATGTTCGAATAATTGGTCAATGTCCTATTGAAAATACTACCAAAAGTGAAGATCCGAATAGAAAAGCTAAAACCATTCATAGTTGGAGGGATCATGACACTTCTAGTTACAGTAATGTCAATCATTTATTATTCATAGTGTGAATTGAAAAAGCTTCCGATTGTTGCAATGGTTTGTCACAACTTTTCAAATATATAAGTCATGATTTTTAAAATTGGATTTGACTATTCAAAGGTTTAAAATATGAAAAGTCATCACCTTATGAACAGGTGCAATCTGGACCATTAAAAATGAAAATGTGTGATCTAGCGATGGCAACGGGCCGAGCCAACTCAACCCCGAGCTCCTATTGCTCAGCTCATCAAATGTACTAGTCGAGTCACGAGCTAGTCTCTCAGCTCGTTTGACATGGGCCAAGCCGAGCTTGTGGCTCGGGGGTCGAGCCGAGCTTTGGCTTGTTGCTCATCTCTTTTTTTTTCATTTTTCATTTTTGTTTTTAGTTGAATATAAATTATGTAATATATTATATATAAATTTATAATTATTTATGTAATAAATTAATAACTAATATAATAAAATTAAGTAATGTAAAAGTAATGAATGAATTATAAGTTCAAATCTCCAGTTATGATCCCGGTAAGGGAACAAGACAAAACGCGGAATTAAACGAAACAAAGATAGGAAAGATCCAGATTCAGCCGACAAACACTAGAACACAATAATTAAAATACTGGAAAAGGTAAAATTGACGATAGGACCTGGACCCAACAATCACGACGCAATGAATGACAATGCGGATTGAAGAACCGAGGTTTTCGAAACACCACAAGGGATGTCAAACTCCTTGATAAGTTTCTGATTGGAACGCCACAAATATTCAAGAAAAATATTTGATAAGTTCAATGGACCGTTCTTCAAGAACAAGAAAAAGAAATCCTCCTTTTCTAGAGAGAAAATTCTCACTTCAATTCAATAATATCCAAAGTTGTTATTTCATAATGACAACAAAGAATATAATGTAAAACTGACCTAATTAGGTTTAGCCACTAATTGGGCCCAAAACATAGAAGTAAATAATTAAAAACGGAATTAAATTAAAAAAACGCGAAATCTGGAAAATAGATGTTACGGCCGTAACAATGTCACTTACGGCCGTAAGTGACTCTCTGTTAATGAGTTACGGCCGTAACAAGAACTCTCATGGCCGTAAGTATCAAATTGCTGAATTTCTTCAATTCCACCAGAGAAGGAGTTACGGACGTGAGTTATTGTCTTACGGCCGTAAGTATAAAAATCTTGGAATTCTTGTTTTTGACCCGAGGGGCTGTTACGGCCGTGAACAACTGGTTTTACGGCCGTGAATGTGCTCTTGGTCTCCAAACCTTGACCCTTTGATTCAGCTCGATCCCTTTGTCTTCTCGGCTCGATTCCAACACGAAACTTGTGCCGTTTCCCGCGTAGATCACTCTCGCATTGCCGAAAGGTCAACTTCTCCTTTGGTCTCCTACTTCGGATCACATCATCTCCAATTAGAAGTCATAAACTAGAATTGAGTAAATAAATTAACATCTAAAAGTTAAAACCCTCCTCCTTTTTTTCGAGTTTTGGGATGGCTATTGATTGGAATAATTAAATTTTCTAGTTGGCAGAGTTAAAATTGTACACGAACAACTTGTTACGTATATAATTTTTGTTTTGAAATGAAAATAATATTTATATAATGACTAAAGTAAAGAATTAAAAGTTTAAAGCTAAATATCATTTACCTGACTGTATGTAATTTTGGCATTTGTATGCGAAAATTAGCATCCTGCCAATCTTTAACACAAATTAATGCTTCCAAAATATCTTCTTTGAGTCGGGTCCTTACTTCTAAAAAAAACCCTTTTACCTACATTAAAAGCAGACTCCGAAAATACCGTGCTACCCGGAGGTGTTAGTAGATCTTTTGCTATGACAGAAACAATTGAATATCTCTGTTCGTTTGTTCGTCAAAATACAAGTAAATCAAATTTTAAAGAATCAGCATGCTCTACGTTCCTAAGTAATTCTTCTTCAAAATAATTTTTTAATTCTTCAGGTATTAGAAGTGGACCAAATTTGTTATGACAATTAGGGGACATAATAGTAAGAAGAAGTTCTTTGTTTATCCCTAATTTCTTCCATTAGATCTAATAATTCTATTTTGTTGTCTTTAGGTGTAGTGGTACATGATGATGTAGATGCGTACAACTAACATTACTTCCTAATCTTACTGCATATGAGTTATACATACTTACTAACTTATTTTCTAAATTATTATAAGTGGTATTCCAAAATCAACGCGTTTCTGATTTTTAAAACAAGAAGTTTTTTACCCTTTAAATTATAACGCGTGTCCATTACGCACACTAAATAACATAGGTAAATCTTCCCAATATTTTCTAAATTTTATCTCCATAGCAATTATCATATTTTCAAAAAAATGAATCATCTTTATAGCTATGAAAAGTTCTTGTAATAATATAAAAACGTTCAAGATCTCTTGAACTAGTTGGGTTGTATACCTCTTATAATATGTTGGTTGAATCATAAAAACTTGTCAAAAATCTTTTGACTTTAAAAGGAATTTCCCAATCCTCTTCTACTAACACAAAGTCATTTTCATTTCTAAGTCTTCTAATGTTATAATACTCGGTTATAATGTGTTCATAATCTTCACATGATTTAAGTAATAAATATATCGAGTTCAATCTGTGCTCTACATATGTGATAAATTGTTTTGAATCTTTAGCATATTGTAAACATAACTCTTTAAAATACTATTTTCTACTTGGTGCAATAGTTATGTAGGCTAATATATCTCTATTTCTATCCATTTGGTCTTTAATACGTTTCATTCCATCTTGAACAATTAAATTTTAAATATGACATATATATCTAACATGGAATAAAAATTCACCAAATTCAGAATTCAGAATTCTACATAATTTATCTACAACGGGCTTATTTACACTAGTATTATCGAACGTAAATGATCAAATTTTGCTCTCACAACTATAAACTCTAACAATTTGTAGTATATCATTAAATATGTTTGTTGCATTATGAGGAAATTCTATAATTTTAAAAGCAATAATTTTTTTTATGCATAACCCAAAAAGGATAAATGTAGTGTGCAGTTGCAACTATATAACCTTTTTTTTATTAATACCTTCCCAAATATCAGAAGTAAATAAAATAACATCACCATATTTACATAAATCGGTTATTAATTGGTCCTTAGTTTTAATAAAATATTCTATAGTGTAAGAATGAAGAATGTTTCTACTAATACCAACATACCTCAGTTGATGATATTGTTTGATGTAGATAACAAAGTGTTCATAGTCCACTATGCTTAATGGCATATCGACGTTGTAAGTGTAGATGTAGAACCACTAGCGAACGAACCAAATTGCAATTGACTTTGATTTGAGTTGACGAACACATGTTTGGTCACACACTTACGAAAGTGACAATTGAGGTGTGTAGTACCTATACCCTTTTGCCATGCCAACTATTATGCACAATATTTGCACACTGCTTTGAACTCTTGATTTTCATCAATTGTACATCCAATTGAGATCAATTTAAAATGTCCCCAACATTTTGCAATTTTTTTACCTTTCCTGGCTTTTCGCTTTCCTCTTGCGTAAGGAATATCGACGGATCATTTTCTAAAATTTGAACATCTTATTCAATATCATCCTAATCAATTCACTGATCACGGCCTCATCAATGTTTTCTAGAATTGGAATGTCGTTCAAACTAGAAAATTCATCATTGAAGTGAGATTGTGGTGTTGAGTCATGCCCCCCCCCCCCCAACTCCAAGTTCACCATCAAACTATTTCTCAACAAATCTTCGCCCGAGATCCATTCTTTTGTATGTTGAAATAGAAATAAACTTGTAAATTTGTAATTGTATTTTGAGAACTGAAATGTAGTATAGGTGATAAGAATGTTGAAAATGAAATGTGTATAATGGTTATAATGAATTCAAAAATTGGAAATTGAAATATAATAAAAAATTGAGAGAATCAAATGTAAATGTAATTATGTAATGGAAATTCGAGAGATTGAAATATAATTGTATAGAGAATAGAGAGTAGAATTGAGAGATTTTTGTGAAATTGAACTTAAGATTAGGTGGTATTTATAGATAGAAAATGAAAAAATAAAATAAAAAAATTATGACTGTTGGTGACCCCAATGGTCATAATAAAAGTTGTATGATCGTTGAAAAACGATCACACAACTTTGAATGTGACCGTTGGAACCCCAACGGTCACATTCAAACTTATTTTTTTTATTTTATCACAAGCCAGCGAGCCGGGCGGCTCGTCCGGCTCATGGAAACAAGTCACGAGCTATGTATAACCAATAATCAAGCATAGGCTCGGCACGTGGTTTGGCTCGCCTATTTGGCGGATCGAGCCGATGAGCAGCTCGGCCCATTTGCCTCCTCTAGACTGTAACCTAATGGTTTAAATTAATTTTGCCAAAAGATACAACTTTTAGTAGAGACATTTGAAAATCTATAAATATGGACCTCATTTTCCATATTTCCTACTCCAAATCAATTTCATATAATTGATTTCTAATTTTTTCTTTCTCCAAGTTCTGTCAAAATAATTTTCATATTAATTTTGAGTTTTGTGTTCAATATATTTCGTTCTAGAAGAGTATCGTCAAATGTTGGTTCACCTAACAAAATTAATATGTGATATATTAATTTTGGAAGAAGCATCGTATCTTAGAAGATGGACATCCATTTGATCTTGTTAGCATTAGTGCAGGGGACGAAATTCATCTTAAGGAGATTTGCATTTGCACAACTCGTTTCATTTTATCTCCTTCTCATTTTTCTATTTTAGTAAGTCAAAATTATATGAGTATATCATGATTTCGGTAAGTCAAAATTTATGTGATATTTACAAGTGTAAGTTGTTATTTAATCTTCTTTGCATGCACGTATTTTTTGTTAAAAAGAATATAATTTCTCACCAGTTTTATCCAACAATCTTAAGACGGATTTCCTTTTTATTGTGCACGCTTGTTTTAGTGCATGGATCGATATTAAATTTTTCTTAGAAGAATTCTATGAACTCTGTTAGTAGATGAATTATTTTGTGTTTATTAAGGGCACATTGATTCTCGAATGTGAATAAATGAATGTAAGTACATGAACATTGCTTGATCAATAAGCCTTGAAAAAGCAGTATTGAATTTTGAGAAAGTTTTAACATGGTATAATGTGGTTTTCATGCAACTAAAAAGATGCATTCTTTTATGAATAACAAAATGTGTATATCTTCTACCATTTTTAGTTAACTGACAATTATATTAAATTGATTTCGTTTAAAATGGAAGTGCAAATCCTTCCATTATGTCCATTGCATGCATGTTTTGACAATGGTAGTTAGGTAAATTCATTTACTTATTCAAATAAATGAATATTGGAACCTTTTTGTACACGTTAAGTTATGATTAATTATATACAAGTTATGTGGATCGAAAAATGTCTTTTAACGGATTCCCATGTAGAAGCCAGTTTGCAATTTTGAACATGCATTGCATATTTGTTATTATTTTGTTCATCATGAAGTAGTAGTTTTCTCTCGAAATATTTATTTTGCATGGGAATTGAGTTGATGAATATCAAAATCAGTTTGGACTGGGTATTGTGCGAATCGAACAATTTATTCTTAATATGAATTTGGATTCATCGAAGTCTTCACTGGGATAGTACGGTGTACAGTTGATATTCTTAAAATTATCTTTTGTGAAAAGGTGGAAAGATTGAAACCCCTTTAATATACAAGAATGATATATTAAATGTAATGGACCTTAAATGAAAAGTTGTTATTATTGGTCATCCTAAATATGTACATTAGCTTTCATTGATGTTTCTAGCCATTTATATGTTGACTAGAAGGAAAATAAATTATTTATCCAATACATAAATATAATTAAAAAAATGATGGAACTTTAAAAGAGTTGATGAACTCTAAGTTCTAGCCTAACACAGTATTGTGGGGGATATGATGATTGTTTGCATAACATTCTCAATTAAAGTTCGAATGCAACCCAATATTTGTAGGGGTTGTCGTTTCTTTCTTCAAATTAGAATATTATAATATTCAAAAATATTTGAAATGATAAACTGTACTGTACTGAATGTCTTGTTAAAATTAATACGCGCATGATGTTGAGAATTTGATATCTAATACAAGGATTCAAAATCTACTAGTAAATATATTTTACTATTGAGGATGTAGTTATTTTGTGGAAATCCTTAATACAACTTAAGAATTGAAAGAAATTGGTGCTTTCAATAAAGTTAGAACGAAGCATGATGGCATCATACGTTTTGGAAGGATTCTGAAATTTGTGACATTTGTGCCTGCTATATCATTTGATTGAAATTGCCAGCTACAAATCATATGGCATAAAATGTCGTGTATAACAATAAGCCTCAAATTTACGTCATTATGGAAGTTACTCTCAAATGGAACAATACTGATTGTTTTATCGAAGGATAACCTATCGAATTCTTTTATAAATGGGTTATCTGGAGAGTAGATTTCGCAACGAGGGAATTGGGTGTAAAGCCTAAACTAATTGGTCAGCTTAAGGGAAACCTAATGATATGATCCGGACCAGGCATCGAAGGGAAAAGTCGAGCAATCGGCAATATGACAGTGACTTACGTGCAAAACGGAGCAAGTTTCATGTTGGAGTCGAGCCGAGAGGGCGAATGGATCGAGCCGAACCAAAGGAGCAAAGTTTGATGACCTGAACCTTCATTACGGCCGTAAAGAATAATCCTCACGGCCGTAACTCCGCCTCGGGTTTAAACGAAGAATTACAGAATTTCATAGTTACGACCGTAAGAAATATGTTCACGGCTGTAAGTCTTAAACATAAAATCATTTACGGCCGTAAATGAGTTCATCACGACCGTAAATCTGCTTTTTCCGGATTTTCGTGTTTTCTTGATTATTTTTCCGTTTTTAAGTTATTTGTCTATTTTAGTATTTTAGTTTAATTAGAATTCTATTTTGAGCCCAATTAGCGGCTAGATTATTTTTCTTATTTATATTCCTTTCCATGATTGTAAAAGACAGTTTAGTTTTGAGAATATTGAATTTGAGTTGAGAGAGTTTTCTCCAATTGAAAGGTTGAGGAGTCCCTTTTGTGTTCTTCGAGAACAAATCCAACTTATCAAATATTGTAAAATATTTGTGGCGTTGAACTTATCAAATATTCGCGAGAATATTTGTGGCGTTTCCAATTAGAATCTTATCATGGAAATTGTCGAGTCCTTGTGACATTCACCAATCTTGGTTTTCAATCCGCATCGTCATTCATTGCGTCGTGATTGTCGAGTCAAGGTTTTATCGTCGATCTATCATTAATTCCGTTATTTATTTCCTGTGTACTTGTTTATTTTTGTGTTTAAATCTGATCTATATCTTTCCAAAGTTTTAATTTCGTTATTCCGCGTTGTTCGACGAGATTCCCCGATTGGGATCTCATCATCTAACCTGGCGACTAGAGATCCCACGGACTAGGTTCAATAGGAAATCTAGTTATTATCGACTCGATGAGAAGCATTTTACAGTTTTTTCTCATTCCCATTTCTATGATGTAAAAGTGCTTCCTACAAAGAATACTAAGGATAAACTTTTCTTTTAATGATAACTATATCTTGTAATTAGTATAAGTTGGGTATTGTAGGATACTCATCTATATTAGTGTAAACGTGGCCGGTTCTTTGAGAATTTTACTAAGGCGAATTCTCTAAAAGCACTTGTAGAACCCAAGTTGTTTAAGGCTGAAGTAATGAACACAATAGGGAACCAAGTTTGACATAAGAGATGATGTGTCTGATCTATTTTCTGAGCTTACAATAACGGCTGACAGCTCAAAATGTTTACGTTCACTGATTAGCCAAGTGACTTCAATAGATTCTTACTATGGAAGGTTTAAAGTGAAAGCTACCTATCTTGATACGTTATCTTTCAAATTGTACTCCTCTTCATCTTCTTTGTTCTGAATCAACATCTTCCATTCATGTGGGGGAGTTGTTGGAATAATTGATCAATTATTTATAGTGTGAATTGGAAAAGTCTTCAATTGTTGCATTGGTTGGTTACAACTTTTCAAATATATATATAGATGCATATTTGAAAGTCATAATGTTTAAGATTGGATGTGACTATTCAAAGGTTTAAAATATGAAAAGTCATCATCTTATGAACAAATGCAATCTAGACCATTAAAAATGAAAAGGTGTAATCTAATGGTTTAAATTGATTTTTCCAAAAGATAAACTTTTTGAAGAGACACTTGAACATCTATAAATATGGACCTCATTTTCTATATTTCTTACTCCAAATCAATTCCACATAATTGATTTCTAATTCTTTCTTTCTCCAAGTTCCGTCGAAATAATTTTCATATTATTCTTGCGTTTTGTGTTCAATATCTTTCATTCTAGAAAAGTAATGTCAACCGTTGGTTCGTCGGACAAAATTAATATCGTTATATATTAATTTTGGAAGAAGCATTGTATCTTGGGAGATGGATGCCCATTTGATCCTATTAGTACCAGTGCAGAGTAAAATCTGTCTTAAGGAGATTTGCATTCGCATACCTCGCTTCATTTTATACCTTTATAATTTCTCCATTTTAGTGAGTCGAAATTATATGTGTGTATCATGCGTTCAGAAAGTCAAAATTTATTCAATATTCTGTAAGTTTAAGTCGTTATTTAATCATCTTTACATGCACATATTTTTTGTTAAAAAGAATATATTTACGCACAATTTTATCCAACAAGAAAAACAGGTCTTGCCACTTATATTAAACTTTACACCTCCAGAATAAAGCTTCAGCTAATCCAGTTCCTAATTACACCGATCCTTCCATAGTGCCAAACATCAATTCAAATTCTAGAAATGCAAACCGTAGAGGAAAGAAAATGAAGCCAGGATTAATGATTATCCTGATTGTCGATCTTTTCATTCTTAGTTTGGTTTGGTTTGGTTTCTTATAGGTTATGGAGGAAGAGAATTGGGAGGGAAAACAAGATGACATTTCCTTCGACATAACAATGGACACAGGATTTGAAAAGGGGTGTGGACCTGAGATGTTTTCATATGGAGTGCGACGGAGAAAAAGTTTGGAGGGGGATTTGGTAGTATCTTTCAAGGGTTTTTGAGAGATTCAAATTCATACATTGCTGTGAAAAGAGCTACTAGTATACGAATTCATGCCAAATGGTAGCTTAGATTTCCATCTCTTCAAGGGGAAATCGTCGTTGACCTGGGAAACAAGGTACAAAATTGCTCGAGGCCTGGCTTCAGTTTTCTATATCTAAACGAAAATTGCAAACAGTTGTGTGATGGGAATTACACATCGATTCCCTCCTTACTTAACCCACATGATCTTTTGATATTCAAAATAATACTAAACAAACAAGAAATAAATACGAACACAGAAATTTACGTGGTTCGGCAACTTACCTACTTCCGGGACCCTCACCAAAGCTTTTCACTATTTATTAAATTATTACAAATATATAGACTTTCACTCACCAACCCAATCCCACAAACCAAAAATAAAATACTAACAAAGAGCTACTATTTAACCACAAGTTTCTATCCCTTGAATTATCTCACAAGAAGTTACAAGAAACTACAAAAACAATGCTCACCAATTTTCTCTCTGTTTGGTCACAATATGACACTCTCCAATATGCTTGTGGTGGTGGTGGTTTTTCCTTTGATTTCTCCTCAATTTATAGAGTATCCAAGGAGATAATTGGCCATCAATTTCTGCCAATGCTATTCATGAATAGTTAAGGAAACAACTTTTCATTTTCCTTGTCCGCCAACTTCATCAAACAAAAGATAATGGCACTACTATTCATCCTTTTACTTTTGTCTCCACCATAGTTTGTTTCCACCATTCTTTGTTTCAACTAGGTAATCATTATGTCTCCACTAGACACTCAATTAATTTAGGTCAAATACCCAACAGTCTTCACCTTGACACAAATTCATCCAAGCCAAAACATTCAAATTCAATTATTGGGTAACAAGCAAGCATTTTTCCACCTTGATGATACTCCACCATATGATTATAACCACTCAAAATTATCAACGAACTCCAAGCCTTTTATCAGCCCATGTCAAACAAAATTGCTAAAATTTATGGTGCAACTCCAATATTTAGTTTTCCTTGGAAGTTCATCAGTCATCGACAAAAATAAAACCACATACCTTGCATCTATACCAAACCAATATTGTATACGAACACATGTACCTGCGCCAGTTAGAACATATCATCTATCATGGCAACTGACGTCATGCCATGAGGATGTCCCATCTTACTCACCCAAGTGCCCGAATTAACCACAATTTTAACATGTCACTTTTTTCTTCATGGAGTTCCCCCTTTTCAACTTTTCAGTAACAAGCAAATTATTATCAGATGAATTATTGCCTCCACCTAATCTCAGTTCTTCAGAGATCAATTTACTTATAACTTTAGCAAAATTCATTGTTTCTTTCCCGTACATCAAAATCGGCTTGATGTGCTCAAATGTGGATGGAAGAGACCAGATGAGCCTCAATGCTTTATCCTCATCTTCAATTTTAACTCCAATAGATTCTAGTTCAGAAACAATCCCATTAAGAACACTAAGATGATCAAATATTTTTGTACCTGCATTCATTCTCAATGAATGAAACTGTTCCTTCAGATACAAGCGATTTGATAAGCTCTTCGTCTGATACAACTCTTCCAGTTTTTCCCAAAGTTCCTTTGTAGCAGTTATTCCATGAATATTTGCAAGAACATTGTTGGCTAAACAAAGTCGTATTGTACAAGCAGCTTTCAAACCCAAATCTTCCCAATCTTCATCAATCTTGCTGGATTCAATTTCTTTTTCTTTTTCTTTGTCAAAACTCTCGTTTGGTTTTTCCTTCAAAGCGTTGTACAGACCCGCTTGAATTAAAACATCCTTGACTTGTACTTTCCACATGCCACAATTAATTCTCTCATCAAATTTCTCCACATCGTACTTCACAAACATATTTTCTCTTGCTCCAAATTATTTGAACCGCTTGATATCTCTAATACCACTTGTTGGGAATTAAACGTCGATTCTTTATTTACTTAAACCACACGGTCTTTTGATGTTCAAAGTAATAATAAGCAAACAAGAAAATAAATACGAATACAAAAATTTACGTGGTTCGGTAACTTTCTTACGTCCACGGACCTTCGCCAAAACTTTTCACTATATATTAAATTGTTACAAATATATAGACTTTCACTCACCAACTCAATCCGAACAAACGACAGAGAAAATACTAATAAAGAGCTAATATCTAACCAGAAGTTTCTACCCCTTGAATTATCTCACAAGAAGTTACAAGAAACTACAAAAACAAAAAGCTCACCAATTTTCTCTCTATTTGGTCACAATATGGCACTCTCCAATGTACTTGTGGTGGTGGTGGTGGTTTTTCCTTTGATTTCTCCTCAACTTATATAGGATCCAAGGAGACAATTGGCCGTCAATTTCTGCCAATACTATTCATGAATAGTTAAAGAAACAACTTTTATTGGGGAATTTTCAAAAATGTCCAATTCCATGCTAATCACAAAAGTTGTGTCTAAAGTTTATAGTTTTTGCAAAAATGTCTAAATTTTGGCGTAATTTGACTATCTTACCCTTAATGAAATATATATATATCTTTTGATTAGACACTTGACTAGTCACATCTATACTAGTTAATATCCATTGGTTCCATTCAAATCTTAGGTAATAACCACTATAATTATTTGAGAAAAATATTTTGAAGAAGATGAGATATGCAAGTATTGAGGAAATCCCGATTCGTCATTCTCAACATTTATAATATCGAGAATGATATTTAAAATGTTGTTCTAGACAGTTTTAAAATGTTGAGATTGTGGGTAATGAACTCACAAATGTTAATCATTTGAAACACCTTCTTATAGGTAGTTTTTTTTCTGAACATGGATGACTATTGAAAGTGACTTGGCAACCGGACAATGTCCATTGTTATTCGAAGTGACGTTAGATATGGGGAACTTCTCAATTTACTTTTCGAGAAGCTCAATAATGAATCTTGTATTTACCTTTTTAGTACTTCACAAGCTTTTCATGCTCATCACAAGCTCAATAATGAATCTTGTAGTATTGATCTTCACAAACTTTGATGAATGTTTTGTTGTTTTTTGTTTAATTCTCGACATTCATTATCGATCTCGACATTTCCACATTCCATTCTCGACATTTGAGACTTGTTTCTCTAGACATTTGACATATCATATGTCAAGAGTGACAAAATCTGTTCACAGTAGTTACTATATGCCAAAAAAATACTTCGAAAACACGTTCAATTCTAGAAACGAGTTTAGCATGATACTAGTCCCTAGTAGAAGTGCAATATTTAGATCACAAAATTACATTGTCATAATTTTCAAGAAAAAAACACATGCAATTAGACAATAAGCATGTAAAATTGAAATTTACAACGTAACACTTGAATACATATTACACAAGAGAAAATGCATCAACTACAAATGATGCCAGTGTAAACTCCACATGCACCAATATTTCCAACGAACAATAACTTCATTGTATGTCATACAAAACAAATCTTCCAAATACATCTTTTATGTATCGCAAATTCCTCACTAGAAAAATTTGGGCTGAAACCCGCTCTTCTTCTGCAATTTCGTATCTATGCGAGCTCGCAATCTATGGAAAAAAATTTAAAAACATATAAATGGTAATCTACACGTTGATTATTAGAAGATAAATAAAAAGGTACGGTAAATCCCTTTATTCTATTGTCTACATTTCATACTATTCTGGACTAACTCAATCAAGTATCATCTTCAAGGAAATATGTGTGCGTTTCATGTAGAAACTGGATGTTTGGCAACTTAATTCTTTACCATTCTTGAAAACAAATTCCGATTTTTTATGTGTCTATACAATTTAGTAATGCATATTAGCATTCTATCTTAATAAGACCTCCATCACGGATCAATTTTAGGTAAATGATGATTAACAAGTATTTGAAAGTGGTTTCCACTTACAAAAAGTGTTCTTCATAATTTTACCACAACTGTCAGTGTGTGCAACATGCAGTAAATCTGTATATTTAAATTTATATTAATTCTTTCATAAAAGATGCATCTAGGAATTGTGCAATATAAAACTTCGGGAAGATGTATTTATGTCAATAAAAGTAGACAAAGAAGGAAGTGCACAATTGAAGTGGAAGAAAGAAAAGTTCCAGTGAAATGGAAATACACAAATGTACTTACCAATGCACATAAATTATTTTCATAATTAGTTATGTACTAACTTTTGTACATATAAAAAAGCTATAGAAATACAAATATTGTAATCATCCAATTCTAGGAAAAATGGTAAATACCAACCTCAAATGCACTTACAATGTATT
Source organism: Ligustrum vulgare (assembly GCA_963555705.1). Lineage (NCBI taxonomy): Eukaryota > Viridiplantae > Streptophyta > Magnoliopsida > Lamiales > Oleaceae > Ligustrum > Ligustrum vulgare. The sequence goes on from OY743174.1 coordinate 52,295,858, forward strand.
ATAGTTCTATATCCACACAATTTTACGGGCAGCTAAAATAATTTTGCTATTATACTAAAAATGAAGAAAATATTTTACTTAATAATCACAGTCAAATATGTTTGACACCAAATCTAAAGGTGATTTTAGACTAACTACAATTAAGCTTAACCAAGTATGCTCGAAGTCCCATTCATCACCGGTGAAATAAAACTCATCTTCTAGTTCTCTTTTTTCTTTTTAATTTTTTTTATGCCCGACAAAATCAATTCTAATATCATAATTTGTAATCATCCAATTTAGATAAATGGTAGAACCTAATCTCATATGCATTCCCAACAAGTGGAGGAGGTCACATAATATCGTTTACACAATAGCAACCTCTTTTTTTATTTTTTATTTTTTTAGTAATTCCAACATTTTTCTTGAGATTTTGGGTACTTGTATATATAGTCCATCATAGGAATCAATACTACCAAAACAAGATATTCCCCCCCCCCCCCCCCCCCCCACACAACAAAAAAAAAATAAAAATTGAAGATGCTTTAAGGAAAAATGATCACCATAGATAACTGCCAGTGGATAATTTATGTCAATTGATTATGTTTGTTTCTAGTTTACATGTTGTAATCATCACAAGGTTTGTACTGCTTCATTTTTCTTGTTTTGTGTAAAATCTAGTGCTTGTTTTTAAAGAAAATTGTTGAAATCTTGTATATTTTTATGGATAGATTTGAGGCAAATTATGTGGATAATTGGGTTAGTTCTTAATCAGATTAATTAATAATGAGTCTGAAATCCTACAATAACCATTTACATATATTTTTGCTGCTGTCTTCTTCCCTAAGACAGATTATGTAGGAACCAAGGCATCATGTTTGGGAATTCTAATGATTAATTTAATTATTTGATTCAATAAACTGGAGTGCATTCACAATTTTGGCGAATGAACTGGGATAATGTTCAAAATGCAAGGTGGTTTAGGATATACTCGATTGGTTTCAGTTAAAAAAGAGTAAGGAAATATTATTGGAAACCAATTGATTCCAAATTATACTCTATCGATTCCATACGGTTGTTGAAATGTGTATAGGGCCATTACATTTTGTTCATCTTGTTTGATACCGTATGAGTAATTCTATTTGTTTTTGATATATCATGATTATCATCTGATGATAACTCATTTCATGGAGGCAAATCTGAGGACTCCGAATTTTCCCTAGCAACTTTTAGGACGGGAATTAGAAGCATGTGAAACAGTTGCAGTTGGGGCTTTATCTGGTGGGCTAACAACTGTCTTGACAACACCATTTGATGTGATAAAGACGAGAATGATGACTGCTCCTCCGGGACAGCCCGTGACATTGTCATTGGTAGCATTATCTATTCTGTGTCATGAAGGACCCCTTGGATTGTTTAAGGGAGCCGTTCCTGTTGGGAATTTACGACACGTCGATTCCCACTTTACTTTTCCCACAGGATCTTTCGATGTTCAAAATAAAATAAGCAAACAAGAAAATAAATACGAACACAGAAATTTACGTGGTTCAGCAAAATGCCTACGTCCACGGACCCTCGCCAAAGCTTTTCACTATATATTAAATTGTTACAAATATATAGACTTTCACTCACCAACCCAATCCCACAGACCACAGAGAAAATACTACAAACGAGCTTTACCGCATATAATTTCTACCCTTTGACTTACACTACAAAGAGTTACAAGAAACTTCACAATATGCTAGGCTCACAATTTTCTCTCTTTGATCACAATGTGACACTAATTAGCACTCTCTCATATGTTTGTGATGGTGTCTTTCTTCCTCTAATTCCTTCTCTATTTATAGAGAGGATTCTACATGAAATTCTCTTAACACCAAAACATCATGATTAGTCAAACTAATCATCATTCCAAGACATCATAATTAGTCAAGACTAATTATCATTCAAAGACATCATAATTAGTCAAGACTAATTATCATTCAAATACCATAATTAGCTCCACCATCCTTTGTTTCAACTAGGCACTCATTATGTTTCACTAGGCACTTGATTAATTTGGGTCAAATACCCAACAATCTCCACCTTGACACAAATTCGTCCAAGCCAAAACCAAATTCAAATATTGGGTAACAGGCAAGCATTTTTCCACTTTGACAGTCCCATACTCCACCATATGAGTATAATCACTCAGAATTATCAACGAACTCCGAGAATTTCATCGGCCCATGTCGAAACAAAATTGCTGAAATTTATGGTGCAACTCCCATGTTTGGTTCTCCTTGGAAGTTCATCAGCCATCGACATAAAAATAAACCACATACCTTGCATCTAAACCAAACCAATGCTGTATGCGAACACAGTACCCGTGCCAGTAAGAACACATCCTCTATCATGGCAACTGGCATCATGCCATGAGGATGTTCCATCTTACTCAGAGTACATCATCACCACCCTCCACCAGGAGAGTCGCATTGTCCTTCGAGCAGTTCGCCGAGTCCGCTCCACCTTTTGGACAATTTCTTCTCACGTGCCCGGATTGACCACAGTTCCAACATGTCACCTTCTTCTTCATGAAGTTCCCTCTCTTCCACTTTTCAGTAACAAGCAAATTATTTCCAGATGAATCATCACCTCCACCCAATCTCCGTTCTTCAGAGATCAACTTACTTGTAACTTCAGCAAAATCCACCGTTTCTTTCCCATACATCAAAATCGGTTTGATGTGCTCAAACGTGGATGGAAGAGACCAGATGAGCCTCAATGCTTTATCCTCATCTTCAACTTTGACTCCAATAGATTCCAGTTCAGAAACAATCCCGTTAAGAACACTAAGATGGTCAGAAATTTTTGTACCTGCGCTCATTCTCAACGAATGAAACTGTTCCTTCAGATACAATCGATTTGACAAGTTCTTCGTTTGATACAACTCTTCCAGTTTCTCCCAAAGTTCCTTAGCAGCAGATATCCCATGAATATTTGCAAGAACATTCTTGGCCAAACAAAGTCGTATTGTACTAGCAGCTTTCAAATCCAAATCTTCCCAATCTTCATCAGTCTTGTTGGATTCAATTTCTTTTTCTTTGTCAGAACTCTCAGTTGGTTTTCCCTTCAAAGCTTTGTGCAGACCCGCCTGAATCAAGACATCCTTGACTTGTACTTGCCACAAGCCAAAATTGATTCTCCCGTCAAATTTCTCCACATCGTACTTGACAGACATATTTTCTTTTGCTTCAAAATATTTGAACCACCTGTAGCTCTGATACCACTTGTTGGGAATTTACGACACGTCGATTCCCACTTTACTTTTCCCACAGGATCTTTCGATGTTCAAAATAAAATAAGCAAACAAGAAAATAAATACGAACACAGAAATTTACGTGGTTCAGCAAAATGCCTACGTCCACGGACCCTCGCCAAAGCTTTTCACTATATATTAAATTGTTACAAATATATAGACTTTCACTCACCAACCCAATCCCACAGACCACAGAGAAAATACTACAAACGAGCTTTACCGCATATAATTTCTACCCTTTGACTTACACTACAAAGAGTTACAAGAAACTTCACAATATGCTAGGCTCACAATTTTCTCTCTTTGATCACAATGTGACACTAATTAGCACTCTCTCATATGTTTGTGATGGTGTCTTTCTTCCTCTAATTCCTTCTCTATTTATAGAGAGGATTCTACATGAAATTCTCTTAACACCAAAACATCATGATTAGTCAAACTAATCATCATTCCAAGACATCATAATTAGTCAAGACTAATTATCATTCAAAGACATCATAATTAGTCAAGACTAATTATCATTCAAATACCATAATTAGCTCCACCATCCTTTGTTTCAACTAGGCACTCATTATGTTTCACTAGGCACTTGATTAATTTGGGTCAAATACCCAAGAGTTCCTCGGTTCTTCTGGATTGCTCCATTAGGTGCCATGAATTTTTCCGATTATGAGCTTGCAAGGAAGGCCATGGACAAAAACGAGGAAACTGGTGAGCCGCTTGTACAAAAATAATTGACTAATTTTGGAAGATTTAGCCGCACTTGTTTTGCACCTTTGTTGTGTAATTATAGCATGCGATGGCTGCTGGAAATTTTGGAGCTGTTTCCTAAATATAGCTGTAGTTGCTCAATTCCATTTGTAGAAACTTCTGCTTTATGTAGTTACTATGATATTTCCTCTCAAGTTTTATACTTAGATTCGATCATTTTTTTTCTTGGTTTTCGTTTGCAATTAGTTCTGTACTTGTGCAGTTGATGTGTCTCTCTTCATCCTTGATATCAATATTTTTACTTGAGAAGAAATGAACATTGTTGCAAGTATATTGTCGAAGTTATTTTATTCACATTTCATGCTGAGGTATTGGTGATATGGAGCAAATATTTTTATTTTCTATTTAAACGCTAAATAAGAAAAATAATGTTAATTCATAATGAGATGGGATTATAGTGCTATGGTGTTCACAAGTTGAAGTTATAAGCCACCAGTCCATTGGGTGTTATGTGACATACTGTGGATGGAACTCAACAATGGAATCAATGGTTTCTGGAGTATTTGAAACCAAACGATGAATGCGAAATTGGTGGATGAGGTTTGGGGGATAGGAGTGAGGGCAAAAGAAAATGGGGAAAGTATTATTGAAAGAGGAGAATTCAAGAAATGCTTGGACATTGTGATGGGAGGTGGAGATAGAGGTAATGAAATGAAAGAAAATGTTGTTAAATGGAGAAGTTTGGCAATAGAAGCTGTTAAAGAAAGGGGAACTTCCTACAACAATCTCAAAAGGCTTTTGGAATCCTCTCTAGTATAGAAAGATAAAGAGAAACTTGGACGTAGTGTATATTTATGAAAGTGATCATAAGTCGATGGAACATGACGAGAGCACATGAAGTTTAAATCATAAATTTGACTAAGCTCTAAAAATCGATTGGATTAGTTTATTTTTGTTTCTCCCTCTCATTAGTTGGAGCTTAGGCCCTTCATATTCTCTAATATGATCTAATATATATTATTAGTTTAAATTGCAAGTTTTAATACTTTTTTAGGTAAGAAATGGAATATTGCTAGAAAAACAAAATATTAGTTGAATATATGATTATTGAAATAAAAAATAATTTACATATTTTTTACATAAGAAATATCACAAAATAATGATCCTCAAAATTTCAAAGTAATGTTGTAAAACTATCAAAATATTAGAGAGAGAAAGACTACCAAAATATAAGAGAGAATATAGAGATGAAGAGAATTCTTCTTACTACAATTGTGTGTTAAATGAAGAAGTGAGGTACCCTATTTATAGGAGTAGATAATGGTACAATTGTAATAATATAAACTTTACAAGGACATAACAACGGTCATTCATACCCAAGATATTTTATAACACTCCCCCTTGAATGACCTAATACTCAATGTCTGCCTCGTTAAAAACCTTGCTACGAAAACCCAGTAGGATAAAACTTAAGCTAGGGAAAAGAGTACAGTCATTGTAGAGTATAAAAATAAATGTTGTCTCATTAAAACCTTGCTAGGAAAACTCAGTGGGATAAAACCTAGACGAAGGAAAGAGTATAGCTACTCCCCATGATATTAGTCATCGTAAATTGCTGAGCCGACGCATTCCTATCTCATGTATCAATTTCTTGAGTGTAGATGTCGATAATGCTTTAGTGAATAAATCTGCCACATTATCACTTGATCGAATTTGTTGAACATCGATATCTCCTTCTTTCTGAAGCTCATGTGTATAGAAGAATTTTGGAGAAATGTGCTTTGTTCTGTCTCCTTTGATATAACCTCCTTTAAGTTGTGCAATACAAGCTACATTATCTTCATACAATATCATTGGGCTATCTTTTGTCGAAGCTAATCCACATGATGATTGGATATGATGAGTCATGTTTCTCAACCATGTACATTCTCGACTTGTCTCATGGATTGCAATAATTTCTGAATGTTTTGAAGATGTTACCGTCAAAGTTTGTGTCACGGATCTCCATGATAAACATATATCCTGTTTGCGATTTTGCTTGATGTGGATTAGAGAGATAACTGCATCTGCATATCCCACTAAAGAAGATCCCAAATTATGAGAATAAAATAATCCCCTATCAACAGTACAATTTAGGTAACGAAGAATGTGTTTAACACCATTCCAATGCCTTTAAGTTGGTACAGAACTATATCTTGCGAGTAGATTTACAGAAAAAGCTATATCAGGTCTAGTGCAAATTGCAAGATATGATAATGCTCCAATTGCACTTAGATATGGTACTTCTGGACCAAAAACATTTTCTCCATGTTCAAGTGGTTGAAATAGATCATTTTTTGTATCAAGTGATCGAACGACCATTGGTGATGTTAATGGATGTGTTGTATCCATATAAAATCGCTTCAAACCCTTTTCTATATATGAAGATTGATGAACAAATAGTCCTTCTGAAAAATGTTCAATTTGCAACCCAAGGCAAAATTTGGTTTTTCCCAAATCTTTCATCTCAAATTCATTTCTCAAGTAATCAGCAGTTTTGTTGAGCTCTTCTGGAGTTCCAATAAGATTTAAATCATCAACATAAACTGCCACTATTGCAAATCCAATATTTGTTTTCTTTATGAAAGCACATAGGCATATTTCATCATTTTTGTAACCCTCATTTAGCAAGTATTCACTAAGGCGATTATACCACATACGTCCAGATTGTTTCAATCCATATAATGATCTTTGCAATTTGATTGAAAACATACTCTTTGGGTATGTATCATTTATTTCTGGCACTATAAGTCCTTCAGGGACTTTCATGTATATGTCACTATCAAGTGAGTCATATGGATAGGCAGTTACTACATCCATAAGGTACATATCGAGCCTTTCTAACATAGCCAAACTAATTAAAAATCTAAATGTGACGGCGTCCATGACGGGTGAATATGTTTCCTCATAATCAATTCCAGGTCTTTGTGAGAAACCTTGAGCTACAAGACGGGCTTTGTACCTTGTAACTTCATTATTTTCATTTCTTTTCCTTACAAAGACCCATTTGTATCCTACAGGGATTACATTTTCAGGTGTCCGAACACCTTTCGTTTTTCTAAGGAATTAATTCTATCTGCATAGCTTCCTTTCATATCCTCTCTCTGTTGGCATTCATTAACAGACAGTGGCTCAGGGTCATTATTCTGAATTATTTCAAGAGCCATTTGGAAGGAAAAAATATCATCTATAACAAAATTCTCCCTTTCCCATAATTTATGAGATAACAGATAATTTATTGAAATCTCGTTATTCCCGGACATCTATGATTCTGCAGGAATCACGTCATCACTATTAGATTGTGACGCGATCCCAGTCGGGGAATCTCGTCGAAAACGCGGAATAACGAAAAATCTAAAGACCCTAGGAAAGATCTAAATCAGATCTGACAAGAAATTAACAAGAACACGAATAAATAGACGGAAATTAAAATAAGATTGATGATAGGACCTGGACCCAACAATCACGACGCAAGAATTGACGATGCGAATTGAAGAACCGAGGTTTTCGAAACGCCACAAGGGATGTCAAATTCCTTGATAAGTTTCTAATTGGAACGCCACAAACATTCACGAAATATTTGATAAGTTCTAGGAATTGTTCTTCAAGAACAAGAAAAAAGGAATCCTCCTTTTCGAGAGAGAAAATCTCACATTCATTCAATAATATAAAAGTTGTTTTTTTACAATGATAAAGAAAGCATAATATAACCAAAAACCGCGTCCAAAATTAACCTAGCCGCAAAAACACAAATTAAAACACGTTGCAATTACGGCCATGAAAATATACATTACGGCCGTAATTGACCCTCGGGTCCAAACTGATTTTGTGTCTTACGGCCGTGACATTGATTCTTACGGCCGTAAGACACCTTCTGAATAAAAACTGTATAACTTGGTTACGATCGTGAATCTGGAGTTACGGCCGTGCGATAGCAAAGTTACGGCCGTGAACACTGGTTTTACGGCCGTGAATGTGGTCTTGGTCGCCAAACCTTAACCCTTTTGATTCGGCTCGTTCCCTTTGTCTCCTCGGCTCGCTTCCAACATGAAACTTGTGTCGTTTCTCGCGTAGATCACTGTCGCATTGCCGATAGGTCGACTTCTCCTTTGGTCTCCTACTTCGGATCACATCATCCCCCCTTTCTTGGAAAGGATTCGACCTCGAATCCGTATATTGCCTCTCCTTTACATGTCTCTTGCTTTCGTTGGTTCGAGATACCTGTTCCTGTTTTGTTCTATGCATCATACTTCAGGGTTGTCCTGTCCGGCAATTAATTTTCCTTTTGGCCTTAGCTTTGTAATTTGATTGTAGTACCTGCAAAACAGGATTAGCCAAACTAGGGAGGGATGTGTTAGCAAAAGCAAATAAGCTCATTTTTGTGGTGGACCCTCTTTTCTTTTTCTTTGTACTCTCAAGCTCACCTTTTTCTGAGGTCGTGGCCTCAACTCTGTTGTTTTCAATTTTCACACCCTCTCCTTTTTCTGAGGTCGTGGCCTCAACGCTCTTGTTTTTCCCCTCAAACTCGCGCTTTATTTTCAATTGGTCCTCTTGGACCTCTTTAGGCGTTAGCGGAGCAAGAGTGATCCTTTTTCCACCCTTCACGAAAGAATATCGGTTTTTGAACCCGTCATGCACCACTCTCCTATCATGTTGCCATGGTCTTCCCAATAAAATATGCCCAACATTCATAGGGACCACATCACATACAACCTCATCTCTATAACCCCCAATGGTGAATTTAATATTAACCTGCTTGTTCACCTTAAGTTCTCCCGACTCGGTTAACCACTGTAATTTATAGGGGTTGGGGTGTTTCACCTTAGGCAATCCCAACTTCTCCACCAATAATGTACTAACCACATTAGTACAACTTCCCCCGTCAATTACCATCCCACAAACCTTTTTCCCTACCAAACACCTAGTGTGGAAAAGATTATCCCGCTGTTCATCAATCTCAACCATCTTAGTTCGAGAACTTAGGACACGTCTATTCACAAGGGACCCTTTCACCGCATAAGTTAACCCCTCTTCATCGCTACTACTAGCCCCAATATCTACTAACTTAGGCATTCCCTTAAATTCATCCTCAGAACTAATATCACCATTATCACGCAAAAGCATTACTTTTTTATTTGGACACTGTGATGCTATATGGCCCGACCCCAAACACTTAAAGCACTTAATATTTCTATCCCTAATAGGTTGAGAATCAGAAATATTTTTACCTTTAGTTGGAAGTTCCTCCTTTCCCTTCGGGACTTGCTCATCATTGTGATCCTTCCTCGGTTGTGATGTAGGATAAGTTCCTGGTGATTGTTTAGATGTCCCCTTCCGCCTTAATTGCCTTTCTACCTTCATTGCCATGTGAACCATGTCTTCCAGTTCCACATAATGTTGTAACTCAACAATGTTCGCAATATCCCTGTTCAGCCCACTCAAAAATCTAGCCATTGTAGCTTCCCGATCCTCTACCACGTTGGCCCTAATCATGGCGACCTCCATGTCCCTATGATATTCCTCTACACTCCTAGAACCCTGCGTGAGCCCCTGCAACCTTTGATAGATATCCCTATGATAGTGGCTTGGGACAAACCTCTTCCTCATGATGGTTTTCATCTCACGCCATGTATCCACCGGTCCTTCACCATTCCTCCTCCGATCCTTCACCAACTGATCCCACCAATTAATGGCATAATCGGTGAACTCAACAACCGCTAGTTTCACCTTCTTTCCTTCAGAATAATTGTGGCAATCAAACATCAATTCTACCTTCTTCTCCCAATCTAGGTAAGTCTCCGGATCACTCCTCCCATGAAAAGGTGGAATAGACATTTTTATTTTACCCAAATTATCATCTATCTCATCCCGATCACCACGATCTCTTCTATTATTTGCCCTCTCATTCCTATCTCCTCTACCCCTTCTCCTCCTTACACTATCCACAGATGATTGGGTACTACTTCCTTCACTCGCAAACTCTTCATCATCAAACCCATATCCAACCCTTTGATTATATCTCCCCCTATGATCCCTCCGGTCTTCCCTCCTAACTCTAGGACCCGCACGAGTTTGTTCCCTACGCAACTTGTTAATAGTTTCCTCCTGCCTATCCATCCTAGTCATCAACTTCTCAAACTGCTCATGTATCGTCTCCATCACACCTACATCATTTTTATTCACTCTATTCATACCTTCCGGTCGTTTGTTGTGGCTCGTTGACGGAGCTGCTGGTTCCCTTTTATAAATTCCCTGGTTGTCCCCAACTGATGAAGATGATGAATCCCGTCTGCTAGACATTATTAGTCCTTACAGAAACGAATTCGGAATATTTAGGAAATATTTGGAATTTTCGGATTTTTTTTTTTATATAATCTGCCAGAGAATTTGACTACGAGTATGGCAGAAAAAACGGAACTGAATTTGGACGAAAAACGAAGAAGAATAACACTTTTGAATTTTTGGGACTGACTCTTATGGATCAAACTGGAAAAATATATGACTCACACGAAGAACGCGAAGAACAAGAAAAAAATCAAGAAAAATCAAGAAACGCAAGAATCTGAAATAGATCCAAGCTCTGATACCAGATGACGCGATCCCAGTCGGGGAATCTCGTCGAAAACGCGGAATAACGAAAAATCTAAAGACCCTAGGAAAGATCTAAATCAGATCTGACAAGAAATTAACAAGAACACGAATAAATAGACGGAAATTAAAATAAGATTGACGATAGGACCTGGACCCAACAATCACGACGCAAGAATTGACGATGCGGATTGAAGAACCGAGGTTTTCGAAACGCCACAAGGGATGTCAAATTCCTTGATAAGTTTCTGATTGGAACGCCACAAACATTCACGAAATATTTGATAAGTTCTAGGAATTGTTCTTCAAGAACAAGAAAAAAGGAATCCTCCTTTTCGAGAGAGAAAATCTCACATTCATTCAATAATATAAAAGTTGTTTTTTTACAATGATAAAGAAAGCATAATATAACCAAAAAACGCGTCCAAAATTAACCTAGCCGCAAAAACACAAATTAAAACGCGTTGCAATTACGGCCGTGAAAATATACATTACGGCCGTAATTGACCCTCGGGTCCAAACTGATTTAGTGTCTTATGGCCGTGACATTGATTCTTACGGCCGTAAGACACCTTCTGAATAAAAACTGTATAACTTGGTTACGACCGTGAATCTGGAGTTACGGCCGTGCGATAGCAAAGTTACGGCCGTGAACACTGGTTTTACGGCCGTGAATGTGGTCTTGGTCGCCAAACCTTAACCCTTTTGATTCGGCTCGTTCCCTTTGTCTCCTCGGCTCGCTTCCAACATGAAACTTGTGTCGTTTCTCGCGTAGATCACTGTCGCATTGCCGATAGGTCGACTTCTCCTTTGGTCTCCTACTTCGGATCACATCAGATTGTTTCATTGAAATCTGTGGTTCTGCGGGAACCATGTCACCACTATTAGATTGATCAATCTTTTCTATTATTACTCGTCCAGGAGTCTTTAGTTGGTTTAATTTCCTCTTACGAGGTACGATGTCTTTTGATCCAACTAGTCGACCACGCTTCTGGCATTTTTGAGGTTCACTTTCTATAGCAGTTTGTCCTACAGGGACATCAATCTTTGCCGGAGTATTTTTTGTTGGTATATATTACTTTGTCACTTTTCTTGTGTCAAAAAATTCATCAGATAATTGATTTGCAATTCTTTGCAAATGAATAATTTTCTCAACCTCTTACTCACATTAATTACTTCAGGGATTAAAGTGAGATGGAGTTGTTTCATTCCAAGAAATTTTATCTTGATTTTCAGGATACAACTTTACTCCTCCTAAAGTTGGGAAGTTCATTTCATCAAAATGAAAATTTGCAAAATGTGCATTAAACAAATCACCAGTTAAGGGTTCAAGGTACCTAATGATGGAAGGTGAATCAAAACCAACATAAATCCCAAGTCTACGTTGGGGACCCATTTTGGTACGTTGTGGGGGAGAGATTGGTACTTGGATAACACAACCAAAAACCCTTAGGTGAGAAATATTAGGTTCATGACCAGATGCAAGTTGTAGAGATGAGTATTAATAATAAGTAGTTGGTCTTATACGAATCAATGATGCAGCATGTAATATGGCATGACCCCAAACAGAAGCAGGGAGTTTTGTTTTCATGAGTAGTGGTTTAGAAATTAATTGTAGACATTTAATAAATGACTCCGCTAACCCATTTTGTGTATGGACATGAGCAACTGAATGTTCAATTTCAATCCCAATGGACATGCAATACTCATTGAATCTCTGTGATCTAAACTCACCAGCATTATCAAGACGAATTGTCTTGATTGAGTAATCGGGAAATTGAGCTTGTAATTTTATTATTTGAGCAAGTAGCCTAGAAAATGCTACATTTCTTGTGGACAGTAAACAGACATGCGACCATCTAATAGAAGAATCAACTAGTACCATAAAATAACGAAATGGTCCACATGGTGGGTGTATCGGCCCACATATATCTCCATGAATCCTTTCTAAGAAAGTTGGAGATTCAACATTGACCTTTGTAGTGGAAGGTCTAATGACCAATTTCCCTTGCGAACAAGCAACACATGAATAATCATTAGATGAAAGAATCTTCTAGTTCTTTAAAGGATGTCTATGTGAGTTGCTAATTATTCGAAGCATCATTATCGCTCCTGGATGTCCAAGTTGATCATGCCAAAGTATAAAACTTTTTAAGTCCACGAACTTCGGGTTCGTGACGTTATTTGATTCGACTTCTTTTATGGATGTATAATACATTCCAGAAGGAAGTGTCAGAAGTTTTTCTTTTATCTGATTTTGGCCAGATACAAAAGAAGTAATGCAAAGATATTCAATATTATTTTCTTACATCGTTTCAATGTGATATCCATTGCGGCGGATATCCTTAAAACTGAGCAAATTTCTTCTAGATTTGCTAGAGTATAGTGCATCGTTAATACATAGTGTGTATTATTTGATAAAATAATACAGGCTTTACCGGAGGCTTCAACGATCTTCGATGTGCCGGATATTGTATTAACATTATTTTTCGCTAATGTTAAGTTCAGAAAATACTTTTTCTTCCGGAAAATAGTATGTGTTGTTGCAATATCAACAAGACATGTATCTTGACAATTCATCTAAAATATAATCAAATAGATATTTTAGAAAAGTGATTTTATGATCAAAAGAAGTTAAACATAATTTAACATCAAATGGATAATACATATTAAGATTTCAAAACAATAACAACATCGTGACTTTCTGATAAAGCAAACTAATCTAAATTTTCAAGTGTGTCAATATAAAAATCAGAGACATCTAAGTGTGTCCTATTAATTGGACAATCAGCAAAATTTGTCTCTATTTTTTCTTTTCCTTTAATCGATTGTTGGTAAAGGTCCACAAGGTGTTTTTTCGTACGACAGGTACGTGACCAATGCCCTTTCATGCCACATCGGAAGCAACTTTCTATGTGTTGCCGTTTGAGTATGTTATTCTCATTTTCCTTGTGCCTTTTAACTATGTGGCCATGTTGTTGATGATTTTGTCCAAAATTCCTTCCATGACACGTCCCTGTTCATGTCCGTGTCCACGTCTACATTCGTGCCCACGACCATGACCACTTCTGTATCCGTGTCTATTTCTTGATATAGCATTTGCTTCAGGAAATGCAATACCACTTGCTTCAGGAAATGATACAGAACCGGTTGGACATAATCCGTGATTTTTCATCAACAACTCATTATTTTGTTCGGCTACCAAAAGGCAAGATATGAGTTCTGAGTACCTTTTAAAATCATGCTCACGATATTGCTACTGCAGGAGCACATTTGAGGCGTGAAAGGTGGAGAATGTTTTTTTCTAACATATCTGCTTCAGTGATCTTTTCTCCACAAAAATTCAATTTTGAACATATTCTGAATAGTTAGAATTGTACTCACTCACAGTTTTAAAATCTTGCAAACGAAGGTGCATCCATTCATAATGGTCTTTTGAGAGGACTACAGTCCTCTGATGGTCAAATCTGTCTTTTAAGTTCTTTCAGAGTTCTTGTGGATCCTTCACAGTGAGATATTCGATTTTCAATCAATCATGAAGATGGTGACGAAGGAAAATAAGTGCTTTTGCACGATCCTGCAGGGATTCTATGTTTTCTTCTTTGATTGTTTCTCCAAGACCTTTTGAAATAAGATGGATCTCGACATCTAGGATCCATGATAGATAATTTTTCTCGGATAAATCTAGTGCAATGAACTCGAGTTTTGTGATGTTTGTCATTAGGATAACTATTCAATCAAACATGAGACATAATTAATTCCTTGAAAAATCTCAGTAAAGAATTAATGACATGATTTCTATATCAAGTTTTTATTCTTTTGGAATATTAATTATAATTCTAAGTTATTGTAGCAATAAAACAAAATTTTGAAATTGCTATGTGCAAATCTAAGTTGTGGTATCAATTAATCAAGATAATAATTATCAAGAATAAATTAACAAATGATTAATACGTATAATGAGAGTGACATTAACAAAAGATTCTTCAAAAATTGCATTTCAAGAATTATGTGGTGTGTATGTAACCATGTTTCATAAAGCGATATTTAATCATTACATCTTTTGAAATTGTGATTTTAATTTTCAAAAAGAAAAATAACTTTTGCTTTTGTAAGTGCACTTTATTGGAATGATGAATTGATTATATTATAAATTTATCTTTTTAGAAAATACATAAAATGTGATTTCATTTAAACCATATATTTAAAAAAAAAAAACCCAGTAGAACCAAACTAACCATAATAAAACTGGTAGAACCAACCATATAGGTGGTAGTATGATATACTTAAAAAATGTAAAACCAACCATGTATGTGGTAGCATGATATAATTAAAACTGGTAAAACCAACCTTGAAGGTGGTAGCATAATATAATTAAAACTGGTAAAACCAACCATGTAGGTGGTAGCATGATATAATTAAAATTGATAAAACCAACCACGTAGGCGATAAAACCAACCATGTAGGTGGTAGCATAATATAATTAAAACTGGTAAAACCAACCATGTAGATGGTAGCATGATATAATTAAAATTGATAAAACCAACCATGTAGGTGGTAGCATAATATATAAAAGATATTTAAAATTATTACCTTCTTGATACAGATTGAACCTTTGTTAACTCAGTTTGCTAGAATCTCGTGCTGATAACGTGTTGTAAAACTATCAAGATATTAGAGAGAGAAAGACTACCAAAATATTAGAGAGAATATAGAGATAGAGAGAATTCTTCTTTCTACAATTGTGTGTTAAATGAATGAAGAAGTGAGGTACCCTATTTATAGGGGTAGATAATGGTACAATTGTAATAATATAAACTTTACAAGGGCATAATGGTCATTCATACCCAAGATATTTTATAACAAGTAAACGTATTTTTCAATTTTCTGTTTTAAAAATAATTTTTCAAAATTACAAAGAGAACAAGTTTCTAGCAATCTCAAAAAAAACACTCAAAACAGAAAATCCAAAACAAAACTGAAAACTGAAATTCAAAATACAAAGAGAATGGCCTCTTGTTCTTTCTTTGTTTTGGGGTTGGAGGGAATCTCCCAAATTTCTGGGTGAATATTGATTTTCTTGTAGCTAAACTAAGAAAAAAGGCAGCTAAATGAAAAAAAGGTCTCTAGCATTCTTCAAAACACATTCCAGTTTTGTGTGTACACAAATTAAGTAATGAAAATATCCCTACACAATTTACCCTTCAACATTTTTTTACCGAACATATTATAAATTTCAAACTCATAGAATATAAATGATGAACACCTACCGAAGAGAAGTCCCGAAAATGAAGCACCCTGAAACTCTAATTGGTGGGGAGAAATGCTAGCCCGAACACATTGATTAACGAGATAACTGGATGTGGCGACAGGGCAAGGTATCGTCGGAGAAGGCAGCTGAAGTTGGGAAGGGTGAGAGTGGGCTTGAGAGAGAGGGGAAACGAGGAACTAAATGTGAGAGAGGTAGTGCAATTAGGGCTCCGGCTATGGTATAATTGAATGAATTGATTGACATTTGTCCTTATTTAATATAGAGTAAATATGTGTTAAATTTTTATTGGTTCAATCACAATAAAATATTGTAGTAAAACTTTCTTGTAAATTTGGAATTTCAAATTTCTAGTGAGGGCATTTAAGTTCAAAAATCAAGGAAATTGACATCACTAAAAATTGGGACATATTTGCAAGTGACAATGTAAAAATGGACATTTTATGTAATTTCCTCCTTTTCATTTTCCTTTTCCTCCAACTTCATTAAACAAAAAATAATGGCACTACTATCCATCCTTTTACTTTTGTCTCCGCCATTCTTTGTTTCAACTAGGTACTCATTATGTCTCCACAAGACACTCAATTAATTTGGGTCAAATACCTAACATTGTGGTGCACAGGGACATAAGATCAAGTAAGAAAAGGAAATGAGAGGATTCAATCTCTATGCAGTCAGCCCATTCGGACAAGTACGCGAACTTCTCGTAGCCACTCAATTCATTGATTTTCGAATATGTTGATTTCACTTGATGTCAAGGGACCGCGTGGTACAAATTCGAGTGGTCGCGTGGTTCACCGGTTATAGTGCAATTTTCACCTTTTGTTCTTGGTTAAGTTGACCCTCATTCTTTATTTGTATCCAAATCATCCAACCTCCAATTATGAAAATTTGGCCTATATACTTGTGATTTCTTCTCTTTTCTTCATTGCTTTCCTCAATTGGTTCCTTGCACTTCTTCATGTCTACACTTTAGCTCCAATAATTATCCAATTCTCCAGTATTTACTCCATTTGCATCATTTCTTCAACTTTAAATTGTTTTTCTGAAATATAAACAAATAAATATCAAATGACTAGCGAATATTCTCAAACGAGCATATAAAATCCTACTGTTAACACATAAATAAGTGTATAAAATACACTTATCACATACTATCAAATATCTATCAACGTTCATAAGTGAAGGTTCAATGAATAGATCTCTTTGTACAAAATCCACATTAAGAGCTTTTTTTGGCAAAGATAAAAATTTCACCACAACTTTTCAAACTCAATCTTAACCATCCATTCTTAATTAAGCCCATAAATTCTGACTTTTCAAACATTTTAAACCACATTTCATCAAAAAAAATTACAAAAACCAAAATTTTTCACATTACCAAATATTAGATTTTGGAAAATTTTGGGAAATTTTGAGTTTTTTTTGGAAGAATGTGGTTAAAAAGTTATTAAAAAGTGATAGGTCTCATAGAAATGTGTGGTTGAAAATGAATTTTAGGGAAAAGTTTGAAAAAAATTGGTGGGGGAGCAAACAAGCTTTAAGGATCTTTTTGACAAACCTTATAAATATTTGTTTTTAAATATTGTTTATAAATAGCGACATGGCAACATTTTGTAGGTCAAATATTTTAAAATGTCAAAAACGGTGAGTATGAATATTTGACCAACCGAAATTATTAACTTTAAAAAAATGTCCAATAAGTAAAACCCTCCAATGAAAATGGAAAATCGACGAGGCAAATCGACAATTTCACTGTTACCAAATAATAAGAATACAATATTTCTTCTCTAGATTTTTTCCCTAAATCAATAGATAACCAATACACACCTTCAAGATACAATATTCGCAACCATAATTTAAGAAAACTGACCAAAAGTTATAGAATTACAGCATACTTCATAACAATTTCCACATTACAAAAAAATAGATCAAATTTAACTGAGGCATAATAATAACATTTAGGGTCCTTTTGATGCAATGCTGAAATTTGGATGGAAAGAAAACGAATTCCAAGAAATTGAATTTCTGAAAATTAAAAATTTAATGTATTTGATTAGTTTAATTTTCTAGGTGAAAAAAGTGAAAATTTTTCTAAGTTTTGTCGTTTAATTGACATTATTTTTCATGAAAAATAAAGTAAAAATTAGCTATTTTAAATTTTTAATAAATATATATTTTTTATTTTTCATATATTTGTACTTGATAATAATAATAATAATAATGTTAATTTTTTAAAAAAATCAGTCAATTAATAATAACAAAAATTATCAAACGAGACATTCATGATTTGCTTAAAGCCAATTATCACCTAAGAGGTGAGAATTTGTTTGCCTCAAAAAGTTGGAATTGGTCATCGTGTTGAGGGAAGTGAGAAACCAATTCTTAGGCCAAAACTTGTCAATTAAACAACCATAAAGAAGGAATTGACAATGTAAAAGTTGAATTCCAAGGCAAATTTGTGTATCAAACGGTACCTTAGGTATATTTGATAGATACTGAAATTCATAGAAAATGCACTTTCCGCTCAAAATTTCCATGCCAGTCACACATATTTTATTTTCCATGGCATTTGAATTTCATCAACTCACTATTTGGCAATATTTTTCTTGAATTCAGGGAATGGAAATTGGAATTCTACCCCCATTTTCTACTCTACACCCTCAACAACAAATTGTTGAAAGGAACAAATCTTTGTCAACTTCGCTACTCAAAGTCATTTACCATGCAGTACGTATAGACCCTACTTCGCAATCATGTCCAGATTACAAAGAAAAATCAATCAAATTTGAGCCACTATCATCACTTGGAAACCTCATAATAGATGCGTTAGTCCTATTTTCATGTTCCAAAAAAATGTGTAATAATTAAAAATTTATTTCCTGAAATTATGTTTTATAATAAATTGATTTAAATTATAATGATTTCATTAGAAAACATAGACTTGATAGCAACAAATTACTAAAAGAATAAGTCTTCGTCAACTTTCCCATTCAAACTCATTTACCATGTATGCAATATGTAGGGATCCGACTTTTTTTACACGTGCATTTCAATTTACTTATATAAAGGTGTAGCTTCTACTTATTGTTATAATTTTGTTTCTAACCTTTTTTT
This sequence comes from Ligustrum vulgare, assembly GCA_963555705.1. Lineage (NCBI taxonomy): Eukaryota > Viridiplantae > Streptophyta > Magnoliopsida > Lamiales > Oleaceae > Ligustrum > Ligustrum vulgare. Next base: position 52,314,859 of record OY743174.1, read on the forward strand.
CATCGACTCAACAATTGACTATGCAGTATCAATAAATAAAAAAGTTAATTGAGAACATAAATTAATGTGATAGGGGAGAAATGTTAAAAGAAATTTATTTTGTAGTAAAACGCATTATCAATATAAACACTCAACAAAAAGCTTTACTGAATTTACACAGTTATAGAATGCATGCATGTAACCTACAAGACGCAAATGAGTCAACAAAGTAAGCCCATATTTGGCCCCCCATTTTTAAAAAACAAAATTTATTCAGGACTCAATCACAACCATCCATCTTAATCAAGTTTACCGTTTTTTACTTTTCAAATATTTGTTAACCATACATTCTCCCAAAAATACTATTTATGACCACAATTTTTTTCCAAAAAGTTGGGGCCAAACACAAGCTATATGCCTAAATCAGCGTGTCAATCCATGCAATATCACATACAGCATCGCAAATTGTTACAGCGGACACAAATGACATGTTTGATAAAGTTAATAATTATACAGTAGTTTCTAATTATTTCGTTTAGTACTGGGTACCAAATAAAATTACTTACAGTTTGAGTGGAGATCTTAGAAGCTTATGATGTGAAGTGTGAAAATGTACGGTGTTATGCACCTCTCTATATATATATATATTGAGTGGGGAGCATGACAGGTGCCTGTAAGGCCCTTGAATAATTCCCCTTTACAAGGGGAATTACCTATATATATTTCCACAGGTTCATCCAAAAGAGCGGAAAAAAAGACAATTTATCCGCGTTTGAATTGACAATCATGCAGTGGACTGAGTAAACTGAAGTTGCTCTCTGTTGAATGTCCCTTCAACTATTAAAACGTAACTCTCCATTTTCTTAAATCTTAACCATGGCTCTTTGCAACTTTTGGAGTAGTGTATCTATTTTTTTATATCTTACAACAATCCCTTTTGCATCTCCATTGTACTTCAACTTATCCCCTATCAAACCTGGTGACATGAATAGAAACATTAATTGCACAGGCGATGCGTATATCTCTAATCAAGGCCTTCAGGTGACGACGGGCGAGAGCAATAAGGCAGAAGGGGAGAAAACAGGCCGTGCCACTTATGTAGAGCCCTTGTATCTCTGGGACAAAGCTTCAGGTAACCTGACAGATTTCTCTACTCATTTCTCCTTTTTTATTGATGCAAGTGACAGTGCTTGCTCTTGGGGGGATGGAGGGGATGGACTCGCCTTTTTCTTGTAACATAACTTGTTAAACAGTTTACTAACAAAGTATTTGCAGATTGTAAGTAAACAGAAAATATACAGTAAGCAGTAAACAAAATGTTCTTGAGCAGTAAACAAAATGAACGCTGGAGCCGGGGCCTGTGTTCAACACAGTGTCCTTAAAGCAATATTCGCCCTCTCACCGGAGTAACTCGAGCGCTTGCTTCCCAGGATACAGCGGCTGGAACTGCAGCTGTGCAGGCGAACGAAAAATGTGCTTGAACAGAATCACCAAGACTGGAAGAAGGAATGCAGGAAGCTGGACAGACAAATGCAGAGAGATTTTCGTGGTTGTTGTGTTGTCTGGACTGAAGAAATTGTTGCTGTATATGTAGGCAGGGAGGAGCCTTTGCATTTAGTACTGCATTTGAATTCTGTATTTACTCCAGACGTTTTGGAGTTACAACTGCATTTGAATTCTGCACTTACTCCTGCATTTGAATTCCAGGCGTTTTTGGAGTTACAAGTTAAATGGAAATCAGTTTGGAGTTATGTGTTAAATGAAAAATTCAAAACAGAATTCCAAAACGTGGCTTGTACTTTGTGGCCAATTTTTGACTCGTTCGGTCCGACATTCGTGTACGCAGGTCGCGCCCGCACACAAGTTCAAGGCTCGAAGGCCAAGTCGGTCCAAGATTTGCACCCCCCCCTGCGGGCGCGTAGGCCATGGAGGAGTCTCTATGCAACAAATGGTTACACCTTACAAATTGTTAACCATATATAATTGTTAACCATATATAAATTGGTCCACAAACTCATTTCTATCCTATGTGGGATAACTATTTAAGCATTCCCAACATTTCCACATTTTTCCACTTTCCAATGTGGGATGGAACTATTATTTATAGCCTCCACTTATTCCCACTTTTCCATTTCTAACCAATGTGGGATTGTAATCCCTTTTAAGACTCCTCTTCAAATCCCAATTTTCAATCAATGTGGGATCAATTTCACATTTACTCAAGTGAAAATCAATTGCCAAATATATTTTCCAACATTTCTTGGCTCCTATCAATTCAACAATACCTGCGGATTCGTCCGGTGGTGGTCTTGGTCTTGTTCCCCGAAACGCCACGAAAGATATATCTCGAGACCCTTTTGTTGCAGTGGAGTTTGACACTTTTGCAGGTGAGTGGGATGTCGGGTATTTTGAAGCCAACAGTATACATGTAGGTATTGATATTAATTCACTGATTTCCAATACCTCTATCCCATGGTCGAACAACATCACTGAGGGGAAGATAAACTATGCTTGGATTAGTTATGATTCCACTTCAAAAAATCTTAGTGTAATCTTCACAAGTAACATGGATGATCAGACCCAAAATGGTAGCCTCTCCTATACGGTTGATTTGAGAAATTACTTACCCGAGTGGGTGAGCGTTGGCTTCTCAGCAGCTACAGGGGCTTGCTTTGAGAAACATAACGTTCAGTCCTGGGAGTTCAGTTCAACTTTAGAAATTATAACCAATACTCAAGGTCCTACTCCTAACCCTACCGATCCCACCATGGTGCACCATGGGGAAAAGAAAATGAGGCGAGGATTAGTAAATGGTTTGATTGTTGTTCTGTCTTTTTTGGTCCTTGTTTTGGTTTTCATTGGTTACATTTTACGAAGGAGGAAAAATAACAATGGAAAAAGTGATGAAATTTCCTTAGATGTAACAATGGACACAGAATTCCAAAGGGACTGTGGACCTAAGAAGTTTTCATATGGAGAATTGGTGCTTGCAACGGACAATTTTGCTAATGAAAAAATGCTTGGAAAAGGAGGATTTGGTGGCGTTTATCTTGGGTTTTTGAGATATTCTAATTCATACATTGCTGTGAAGAGAGTGTCCAAGGATTCGAAACAAGGGCCTAGGGAATACGCATCAGAAGTGAAGATTATCAGCAGATTAAGGCACAGAAATCTTGTACAACTTCTTGGTTGGTGTCATGACCAAAGAGAGCTGCTACTTGTTTACGAATTCATGCCAAATGGAAGCTTAGATTTCCATCTCTTCAAGAAAAATTCGTCGTTGACCTGGGAAACGAGGTACAAAATTGCCCGAGGCCTGGCTTCTGCTTTGCTATATCTACACGAAGAATGGGAGCAATGTGTGGTACACCGGGACATAAAATCAAGTAACATTATGTTGGACTCAGGCTTTAATGCTAAACTTGGGGATTTTGGCCTGACTAGGCTAGTTGATCGCGGAAAAGGGTCCCAAACTACTGTCTTAGCAGGCACCGTGGGATACATCACTACAACAAAAACAGTCTACGGCAACGCGCAAAAAATGTTGCCGTAGGCTTTTTGCAACGTTCATGTGTATGTTGCAAATCGCAGTGTTTCCGTAGAGGGAAAGGATACGACAACGTTCATTGCGCGTTGCCGTAGACCTTTGGCAACGTTCACTGCGCGTTGCCGTAGACCTTTGGCAACACTCATTGCGCGTTTCCGTTGATACTTTTTGCAACACTCGTTGCGCGTTGCCGTTGATACTTTTGGCAACACTCGTTGCGCGTTGCCGTTGATACTTTTGGCAACACTCGTTGCGCGTTGCCGTTGATACTTTTTGCAACACTCGTTGCGCGTTGCCGTTGATACTTTTGGCAACACTCTTTGCGCGTTGCCGTTGATCTTTAACATTTTTTTTTTAATTTTTGTAAATCAATATAAATAATTCCACTAATAACCAACAAATTTCTCAAACATATATATAATATATAATATATGAAACACGCGTGCTATAAAAATAAATCAATTATTCAAAATAAATACTTAACAAAAAATACGGTACTCTGTTCTTCTACATTAAAACAAAATCTGCAATATATGTTTTTCACCTATTTGATTACATATCTAAAGTTTGATATTTACTATCCCTCTAAATTACAATAATATCTCTAGCAGACCAACAATCATACAAAAAGGAGCTACTATGCCTGGTTTCTGAAGTCTAGCTCGAACTATGCCCATGACAAACCATCTTGTGAGAGAACTACAAAATTGACTTTTACCTGCAAAGACATAAAAGTTTAATCATCAGGACTCCAACTACACTGAATGCAAAAATGTAGAAATAAATCATACTAAATATTAAAATTATCATTTTCGATTGTAAAACTTTACAAAAATTTGGACAGAGCCTCCCCTATAAATTGGACTTAACCAACCTGTAGAGGGATATCACAATCACCATAATACTTTAAAACATCAACCTAAAAACTCATTCATCATTAAACTACAATCAAATCAATCAAAAATTCATCCCCAACTCCAGGCCAACAATAATCTAGAATCAATACTCATCACGACCAAATTATTTCAAAACTTAATCCGCAACAATAGAAATTGAAATTCATCTGTAAATAAGTTTTACCTTCATCAAATAAGTCTAATACAGCTTTTAGGCCAAGCAACAGTACTTCCCATGGCTTCACTAAGCAATCGAAATTCATCTGTAGGTCTGTATAATGCCAAATGACTCATGTACACTTCTTCGACCCAAACCTTCCAACAATCTATATTGTTCTGACAATCTACAAGTAAAATTTACTATGAGTACATTTTTTTTTTTTTTGTAACTAGATTAATAGATAATCTAATTTCAGATGATAACCTTGATAATTGCAGCCATACTTTGTCCATCATATACAAAGATATTATCCAATACTGAACAACTGAAACAAAACAACATTTAAATAGTTTTTGAATCCCTAATGTAAGCAAAAAGACCAAATTAGACATCAACGAAATTAAAGGAATTAAAACAGAAATTCTAAAAAAAAACTGACTCCTCAATAACATGTCTTAAAGTAAGAATTTGAGATTTGAAACGACCTCAACCAGGTGAAAACTCAGAATGGCCTGAAACTAGTAAAAATTATGGTCTCTTCAATTTTTTGATATAAAATCGTTTTTCAAAATGTAACACCCCAAGTTTAAAATCTTAAACCTAGGCATGTTAACTTCCTTTCACATTAAATGCGGAATTAAAACATTTCAAATATAAATATTTCACTTATCTATTACAAGATTCTACAAAAAATTTGGCAGAGTCTCCTCTATAAATTGGACTTAACCAACCTGTAGAGGAATCTCAAAATATTTTAAATCATCAAACACAACTCATTCAACATCCAACCTTCTACAATAATCCAAGATTTATCCCAAACTCCTCAACATAATTAAATTCAAACCATGTTCTCCATTTAACTAAATGGAGAATTGCTAAACTACTAACGAGATAAATAACTTATCAAAATTAAATTCAATAAGCAATTAAGAGAATGAACTAATAAAAATAACCAAAGAAAACATTTATGAAATTTCAATAAAAATTAAATTCATATTCACATAAAACAAACTATACAAATTCACCATAAAATTGCACATGGAACATACACCATTATCAAGAGAATTTCTTGTTAGTTGGGTTAGGTCTCTATATTATATATGCAAAAAGTGCACTCTAATAGTAAAATTATGTACTTGTATTATCAACTACCATGATCAACTAATTAAAACATTTTGATTAGACTAATATCAGTATAAGTTGGGATATATTATCAAATACCATGATCAACTAATTAAAACATTTTGATTAGAGTAATATTAGTACAAGTTGGGAAGTTTTTGAAGGATTCCTGAAAAGTTTCATTGACACCTAATTCAAGTTAGCATACCTTTTTGTTTAGGAACCTCGGTGAAGATAAAATTAAATACTTCAATAAATATGACTTTTAAATACTCCTAACTAACGTTAAAACTTTCATTCAACCTAATGTGACCTTACATTAACACTAAAGCACATAAAACCAGTTAAAACACCTTTCATACTCCCAATTCTCAAAACTTTACATTTTAAATCCTTAAAAAGCATAGGAATGTAAGATTATAATTAATGTCTCAACTAAAATAACCTACATTAATAAATTCCAAAAAAAATCTTAAATTCTAATTTAAGTTCCAAATAAACTCTTAGACCTAAAAATTACAAATTCCAATCCAAAAGTTAAAATTTAAACAATTTACTAATCTCATAAATTCGAAATCCTCAAATTTACCCAAAAATAACGAAACCTTAATTAGATTAACTCAATTTAAACAAGGTAATTTTCACAAATTCTAAATATGAAGAATTATCACTATAATTCAAACTTTAACCTAGTTAACTAAGCCGCAACATTATCATTACATACATACATACACACACACACATATATATATAGACATAAACACACACATTGTCCAACATCTCAAATTAGCAACTTAAAATTCAAAAATCTGAACAACCCATGATCTGAAATTAATACCTAAGGATGAGATTTACATCAATACATATATAGACATTACCCAATTCTCCAAATTTAACAATTAAAATTCGAAATTGCAACTAACTTAAATCTGAAAATCTGAAAAATCTTAGCCTATATACATACACTCAACATATATATATATATATATCAATACACATAAACCCGTTTGTGTGTGTGTGAAAAAAAGTGTGTCGTGTGTGTGTGTGTAAAATCGCGAGTGACTGTGCGACCGTGGGTGCGCTCGAGCAGTTGCGGTCGAGAGGGAGGAAAGAAAACAAAAAAAAAAACTAATCTTACCGTGGAGGGGAGGTGGTGGAGGCCGGGGTTGTGGTTGGTGTCGCCGGAAGAGGTTCGGTGAGGACGGGAGACAGAGAGAGCGCAGAGACAGAGAGAGAGAGAGCGACGTCGAGAGAGGGAGAGAACGAGAGACGAGGAATTGAGGCGAGGTTGAGTGTCGTGAGTGAGGGATTAGATTAGGTTTAAAGTTTATATTTTGGGAATTTGTAAATACGTTCTTTTTTAAATTTTTTATAATATCTCTTTTTTGAAAGTGAAAAGTTGAAAAATACGTTCTTTTTTAAATTTTGAAGAATACTATTTAAATTATTTTTAATTAATTTTTACTTAATTTTTTTTTTAATGTTGATATTGAATTCAATCTCAATCATCAATTCTTAGTCAAGCCTACAAAATTTTGACTTTTCAAATATTTTTAAACCCCTCATCCCACAAAAAAACTACAAAAAAATTACAAAAACAAAAAAATTTCAAATTAAACTCTTTGGAAACATTCATTGCGCGTTGCCAAAGATACCCTTTTGCAACACGCATTGCGCGTTGCGAAAGGTACCCTTTTGCAACACGCATTGCGCGTTGCCAAAGGGTAACCTTTTGGCAACGCGCAATGAACGTTGCCAAAAGGTTACCCTTTCGCAACGTGCAATGCGCGTTGCAAAAGGGTACCTTTCGCAACGCGCAGTGCGTGTTGCGAAAGGTACCCTTTTGCAACACGCATTGCGCGTTGCCAAAGGGTAACCCTTTGGCAACGCGCAACGAACGTTGCCAAAGGGTAACCCTTTGGCAACGCGCAACGAACGTTGCCAAAGGGTATAATTAGCAACATTCACTTACTGAATGTTGCTAAATGTCAAATAAATCAACCAATGGCAACATGCAACTACTGAATGTTGCGGTAGACCCCCTTTAGCAACATGCAATTAGCGAATGTTGCCGTTTGCATGTTGCAAAAGGCCATTTTTGTTGTAGTGCATGGCACCAGAATGTGTAATCACTGGCAAGGCTAGCAAGGAATCAGATGTCTACAGCTTTGGCATAGTTGCATTGGAAATTGCATGTGGAAGAAAACCCATTGATGTCAAGGCACAGGGAAAACGAGTAAGGATGGTGGAGTGGGTTTGGGACCTCTACGGGATGGGGAACCTTCTTGAAGCAGCTGATCCAAAACTATGCGAAGACTATAACACGCAGGAAATCGAATGCCTGATAATTGTTGGGCTTTGGTGCGCTCACCCTGATAACAATTTCCGGCCATCAATGAAGGAAGCTATTCAAGTCCTGAATTTTGAAGCTCAATTACCCCTACTACCATCGGAGTTGCCAGTTGCGACATATAATGCTCCACCATATTCACTTTCACCTCTAGTTTCGCAATCCAGTAGTCGTGTCGATTCAGTCCAGAATTCAATCCATGGTTACAATTCTAATGCCTTGAACTTGACATCGTCTGCTGATGCTTCTCAATCTGCATCTGCATCCCTTCTGCACACAAGATAAGAATTGTTTATAGGATCAATTTCTGTGCATGAATTTAGTGAAAGGTAAATCTAGAATAAAGGCATCTACATATTTTAACTACTTTACTTTATGCTGAAAGACTTGAATTTTTTATTCTGCCATTGTTATCTGTATGAATCCTGATGCAGCAGGCTTCTGTGCCTGACCATCTGGAGGAATAAGAAATCTTTTATGGGACGACTAATGTTTTCGTTTTACGTAATTGTTGATGGAAAAGAACACAAGAACTGTAATTTAAGAATATGATAATCATATCATACACCTTGAATCTACAACTCCTTATATAAAAAAGGCCAGCAAGACTACAAAACAGGTTATGCAAGCAATACATTTTAAACGAATGATAAAATTTCTAGCAAACAGATGACGAATATGATACGATAACATGCTTTTAACTCCGTATTCCTCGTAAAAGAAAAACAACGACAAGGTGTAGGTGATGATAAAAATCCCGAATGGATGTATTTTCTTGCATCTGTTTATGTGGCATGAGGAAGACTCCATGCTAGTCTCAAGGAGATTTCGGAGAGCATGGAAATTATTAACACTTGATATTTAATCTCAATTTCCTTCACGCCTATGTCTCATTGTAATTGTGATGTATATGGTTTTTACCTGATGGAACACCATCCTAAATGGATGATGAAGGTGTAGGTTCAGTGACAAATCAATTGGCATATGAAAAATTCTTTATAAGCTGGATTAGCCATGAACACGTTCAAAGGGTAAAATCAATTAGTGATCACTGAATTATGATCATATTACTACCTACCCAGTTTTGAAAGATTTCTGAACGTTCACCAACTGGACGAGAATTAACGCCATCACATGTCACTGCTGAAATTCTCTAGCCACGTAGAATGTTCCACCAACGACTTAAGAATTGATAGTCGTTGGGTGATGGGCGAATAATTTCGTCGAAGTTAGGTGGACATTTAGAAACCTTTCAAAATTCAATGATTACGTAGTAATCCTGTCAAAGTTCAGTAGCCACTACTTGATTTTACCCATGAATCAAAGTAAAAATAACCAAAAGTTTAGTTACAATTTAAGTTTAGATTTTCCATATCTTGATTAAAGTACATGAAATTTACCTCCTCGAATAATTATCACATTTTAGCCAACTCAACTAATGTAGATAGCTGTGAAATCATGTATTTCCTATTTAAATTGAAAATATTAAATTATGTTCGATTTATATAGACAAATAAACATTAAGTTATATGAATCACAAAATATATTGGAATAAAAGAAGCCTTCGTCAACGAGGACGAAGACGATCATGTCTTTGCTTCAAGTCAAGCCACGTTCTATCAGAGGAGACAAAGGACGTACAATCCTACTTTTTTTTTTTTTTTTAATACTAGTCCTTTCAACTTTCTCGCTAATGCATACAAGGCCAACCGCTTACTTTTTATTTTTTTACTAGTGGTTGCCCGTGCGTTGCACGGAATGTGATAATAATTGTGTATTTAATAGCGTCGATGTGTCGAAAGAAAATAAGTCTCCTAAAAAATATTACTTAGAGTTTGAACGCTACATTAAAACTCGTATAAAGTCACATGTGCTAGATTCTACAATCGTTAATAGACTCATACGGCTCAAAAAAATCAAGGAATCCAGATCATTGGGATCCCTATAAATCCTCCTTCATTTCATTATTTCCCCTTTACCATTTTCTCAGAATCTTTGCAGCAACACTTTCGCGAAAGCTTGTACCATTTTTCTCTTTCTTGCGAGTTTCGAGTCTTCTCTTCAAGGATTTTCTACCCAGCACCCGCCCTTAACGTTCCACAGTTTTTACTGGCGAGTTCTTCATTCCAAGTGCACAATCTAGAGTGTTCGTTTTTTGAAGGTAAATCTCTTGGTCTCTGTATATGCGAGACTTTTCTATTTTTAGTTTCTCATTGTCGATTTGAAAATTTTGTTTTTGCACTTTGTTTTTCTTTTGATGAGTCTGGCCCATCTTTAAAACAAAAGAAAAAAATGGAAAGAGTTGGGGGAGCGGGTTCACAGGAAATGTTAGCAATGACAATTCCCGTCAGAGCTTTCTGCCACATCTCTGATGTGATCCCGGGAGGGGGTCACGAAGAACACGCGGAACAAACGTCGGGAAAGTTCCATATTCAGGTTAGAACGGATGATAACACTACGACCCGAGCCTCACGACGCAAGAACTAGGAGTATATTAAACCCGAGACCCGTTACGATGCAGAAACAAGAACCATAATGGGGGGAACGCCACAAATGTTGTCCACGCATTTGATAAGTTCGAAAGTTCAGTCAAGAACAATATTTGGAAGAAAAATAACTCAACACAATTTTCATTCAATCAAAGTCTAATAATAAAATTACAATGAAGACGCCTTTATATAGGCTACCAGAATAAAAATCATAGTCTACTTAGGAAACTAAATAAAATCTAATCTAATTAAGGAATAGATAAAATTTCTCATAATACACTCCTAAAATACTAAAAAAGGAAAAAGGAATTAAAATATAAAAAAGGAAATAAAAATCTGTATGATTTGCGTTAATCTGGATTTACGGCCGTGACAACATTCCTTATGGCTGTAACTATACTTCTGCTTAAGGATTACGGCCGTGACCATAAACTTACGGACGTAACTTTGAAAACCTGAAATTCTTCATTTTGATCCGAGAGTGACTTACGGCCGTGAGAATATTTGGTTACCGCCGTAACTTTGCTTCTGCATAATTTTTTATTTTCTTGGTTTCCAACTCGATTCTCGGCTTGCTCACTTGGTTTAGCCTCGAACTTTGTTCACTCTCGCAATGCTTGATCTGTGAAGCTCTTCGAACATGCTGGAAGCTTTGTTTGGATTGATGTGTAGTTCTTTCCGTCAAGCCTGCCATGATTCTCATCATTCCCACATTCTTTAGGATGATTTGTCCCGAATCATAGCTTGGTTCGTGATTTATAGATGCCCCACCAAGATCAAATGAGAAATTATGGACTCCATGACATGAATTCATTAGGCGGCAATCCTCCAATTGGTGAACACGAACATATTGAATCATGAGGTTAATTTTCCAAGGTGGATTTGACTCAAGCTTCCATGTGTAATCAACCTGCATAAAGGAGTCAAATAAAATGGGGAGGGAAATGTTAGTTTCATGAGGTACAAGGTATGGATCCTTGTATTCATGAATCATCACCGTCAATTCCACTCTTTTAACCACGAGGGCCTTCTCTTCACCCCGTTCTCCCTTTGAAACTTCTTTCTCACCTTTCGTACTTTGAAGCCCAACAACCTCTTCTAACTCCACATTTTCATCAACAATTTCTTGCACTCCCTCATTGCTACCCAAGATTTTATCTTTTAATTCCTCACTTCCTAGCTCAAAATTCGGAGCTCGTTCAACTACATCAAAACTTAAATAAATACTACATACAAAAAAGGAAGAACCACACAAATAGAAATGGTGAACGGTGGTGATTTGAAGCACTCATATTACCTATAGAAGTTTCTAGATGACAGTGATTTGAGAAATGTTGTTCATCAGAAAGAGGAGTAAAGACTGTTGCGTGAAAATGAGAGAGTACTACATAGCATGGATGTTCCGTGTTGATATGAGCAAAGGTAGTTGCAACATAAATTCTAAATTAAAAATAGAAAATAAAATATTAGGATATTTATGAGTTATGACATCAGCCTTATGAATAGTAAAGGAATAATGAAATCATTAACCTCTTTTATATATGTTAGGAAATAAAATAAAATAATTTATTAATTATTATATTACATAAATATAAATAAGTAGTTAGAAAGGAATGGATAACACTGTAAAAAAAAAAATTAAAAAGGACATCACGATGACATAAGTCTTATGAATAGTATAAATAAATCAAATTAGGAAGAAATGGGTATAAAAAATAAAAAAATAAAAAGATGACATCATGATGACATTAGCCTTATGAATAATAAATGAATAGTGTTTTAGCTTCTCCTCTTTTATAATAAAACTAGTGAGACGCACGTGCATAATTTTAACTGTGTATTTAATAGCGTAGAATAAAAGTTGATTCAATATTTTAAAAGATGAGAGCTTGAATAGAACACCATACAATGAGAAACTTGCATTTATTACGACATAAAAAAGTAATTACAAAGAACAAAGGAAAGACGAAAGTAAATAGAAATAAAGTGATACGAAAATAGAATGAACAAGTAATTTATGAAAGACTTAAAGAGAGTAGTCCCCTTTTCTTGATCAAAGATGTAAATACATATATCAAAAAAAGACCTAAACACATCCAATTAGAGAAATCCATTGACCCACCCAATGTCCTAAAAACACTAAATACAAAACATCCAATAGCTCGGGCATACCTGGGAAAACTGGTGCCAACACCACAGATTTATTCAGTCGTTTAAACCATAAGAGGGGCTTTGTCATTCCTAACAATCATAGTAAATGAATAACAGTCCCTGTCCAATTGAAGCATCTCAATTCACCCATAAAACACCAACCACAGTACCACACTTCAAACATTGCACCACACGTCCAATTCACTTTGAGAAGGTCATAATCTACAATAACATGGATGAATTTATAAGATCTATTAAGTGCATAGAAAAAAAAAATGAAGGATAACTTGGGTCATCAAAACATTAGCTTAAAAATTCTCTCATGTTCATTTTCGGTGTTAATCAACAAATGCACAATGACACAGTTCTATTGGAAAGAGTAAATAATAGAAAATTATAGTAGTGCATCATTAGAAACATATACAAAAGAGGTCGTTGATTCAATTTTGCATAAGAAACTCGCATTTAAGACACCACTAAACAAAAGTAACTACATGGGGACCCAAAAGCACACGACCCAAATAATGGCATTTATTTGCAATATATGGTACATCTTTTTTCTATTTTGACAGCCAAAAAAAAAATAGATGAAGAAGAAAAGAAAAACTAAGGTGGCGTTCTGTTTGTATTTTATTTTGTATTTTCATTTTCGAAAATGTTTTGTGTTTTGTGTTTTCATTTTTGTTTTCAAATTTGCTGAAAACGCGTTTGGTTTGTCATTTCTGAAAACTGTTTTTGAAAAAGAAAAGCTGGAAAACACGTTCTGTTTAAAATTTTGCAGAACATTATTTAAATTATTTTTAATTAATTTGCTTGCAGAATACTACTAACTCCAACTTAAATTTCATTTCACAATACACTAAAAATATGGTTACATGCAACACACTAATGTGAGCATTAAGAGTCTATATTAACACAGCTTGATCAGGTTCGGGACTTGAGAAAGCTCTACTTCTATTAAAATCCAGAAAATGCAAGTTCTTTCAAAACCACCAGAGTCCATTTATCATTGCATTTTTTGAAATATAACAACAAAATTCTCATTTAATTTTTTTTTGTAATGTTGATATTGAATTCAATAAAACTTTATTTAAACTAAGTTCCAAGTTAGGATAATTCTCAAAAAAAAAAAAAAAAAAATTCTTTATTTAGGCTTAGTTCCAAGTTAGGATAATTCTAAAAAAAATAATAAAAAAATAAAAAAATAAAAACTTTATATTAAGCTTAGTTCTAAGTTAAGATAATTCTAAAAAAAAAAAAAAATATCCCAAAACGCGTTTTCCGCGTTTTGGACATTTTTTGTCGAAATACACACAAAACGTCCAAAACGATGTTTCGGGCGTTTTCCGTTTTGTGTACAAATTTTTTTTTGTTTTCCAAAATGCGTTTTCGAAAATGGTAAAGAGAACGCGTTTTTAGCGTTTTCGAAAATAAAAATAGAAAACGACCTCAAAACAGCAAAGAGAACAGGGGCTAAATAAAACAATTTATTGGCTGTATATTAACTGGCTGCAAAGGGAAAGGAAACATTTTTAGTAACACATATTTCTCCGCCATCAGAAGATTAGTAAACTAAGTGATGCGCAAGACATTTTCACTTTTCACAGATTCTTACATTATACACATTAGTTTTTTTCAACCATTTCAAAACATTAAGAATGTAAATCACTATATAATATACATTTCCAATCCTCCTTCCACATCATACCTCTGAATTGTGATGAATCAGGTTATTTTCTATTTGGACATGATCTCTTTAATATCTCTTAGGGGAGGACCTAATAATGTTCACTGATTAAAATAATTTTAAAAAAAGGAAGCTTCTGTCGATAAACTTTCTTACATGCAAACACTTCTACTATACGCATCAAACTACTTACTGGAATTTTAAGACAACTATATGGATCTCCATAAGATCGATTTGAAGCAATCATAAAGCAAGAAGCAGTGAAGCCGCCAGTTTGTGTCAAAAGCAACATTAGAAAAAATAAAGAGCACCTAATAAGAGAAGGATTATATTTTTAAATAAATGGTGTAATAAAAATACAAAAATCCTGCTAAATTCATATAATAACTAATCAGAATAATTCTATGCAAAATGAAATATAACTTAAAATATCACACAACAAATTTGTTATAAGCAAGCAATAGAAAATTTTTTGAGCATTTTCAATACCTCAAAATTATAGGATGACTAGTAAGATTAAAAAAAAGGACCGCGGGACAAGCGCGTGAATGAAGAACTTCCCTAGTTCTTTAAAACTCAATCATTTGATTCCCCTTTTTTGGTATTTTTCGAATTGGTCGAATAGCTTGCATTTGAGAAATAAGTATTTTTGAAAGGGGTTTAAATACACAAATGCGCATGGAAATTTTACATTTAGAAATGTTGTAGGTACCGTTTCATATGGGATTAAGAAGTGCGTGTTCTTCGCGATGTTCCCAGAACTAATTGTCTATCTTGTTGGAGACGATAAAAAGACATTTATGTATCTATAATAATATTCACTTTGTAAAACACCATCATCAGATCGACACAGACTTCAGCACAAGCATAAATTGCAGCTTCATTGTGTCTCATCACATTACCTATAAAGAGACAACAGATATAAAAAGACATTAAAATACATACTCGAAAAAATCTCAAATATTAAATTGGAAATTAATAGGTAGTAATTTTTTATTTTTTTTTACTTCACAATTGATCACTTACAATGTTTTTCTTCCATGTCGAGAAATGATAAACACATTCTATATCCTATCAATCAAACTGGAGTTCAAAAAATAAAAAAACTTTAGACACTTACCAAAAACTGAAGTTAAGAAGGTAATTACATAAAAAGGGAACTTATGCTATGCCACAATGAGCATATCCAAACAAAAAGCAAACATAGAAAGAAGGATAACGAACATTCTATGTAGCGACCAAGAATTTTTACGCGATTAATAATTATTTTAATAGAAAATCGTGTCGCTACTATTTCACCCATTTTTATTAAGTTAACGCCACGACGTATTCGTATAGCCAAGTCAAGAAATAATCGAGATCGTTCGATTTTAAATTAAATTCCGAATTTCTAAAAATATCTCCATTCTCTTGATTTAAAGTATATTAAGTCCAAGTACTTAATTCAATGTTATCCCAATATTTATTTATACAAAAATTATTTTTATTATTGAAATTAAGAAAATATATGCAAGCATGAGAGGTTCCATTATATATAATAATTATGAGAATCTTAATTTAATAAATATGGAAAAGTATATGAATGAATTATATACTCCATTATATGTAATCATGAAGAGCATAATATTTGTATAAATATGGAAAAGTATATGAATGAATTATAGACTCCATTATATGTAATCATGAAGAGCATAATATTTGTATAAATATGGAAAAGTATATATGAATGGTTGATAAGATTCCATTATATGTAATCATGAAGAGCATAATATTTGTATAAATATGGAAAAGTATATGAATGGTTGATAAGACTCCATTATATGTAATCATGAAGAGCATAATATTTGTATAAATATGGAAAAGCATATGAATGGTTGATAAGACTCCATTATATGTAATCATGAAGAGCATAATATTTGTATAAATATGGAAAAGTATATGAATGGTGCTTTACTTTAAGAAAAGGATGTGTTAAAATTAATAGAATTGAATGATTATGTTTACAATATGCCAACTTTATACATCTATTTAAACCCATCTCTTTTACACACAACTCTACACATATACACTTATTTCCAATCTCTTGACAAAATCCACAAGTAAGAGAAATTCAAGGTGGTCAAGAAAGTTTTGGTCCATTTACTACTACACTTCATTTTAATCTTTTAAAAGGTAAGTATATCTTATGTTTTTATGAAAAGTAAGTATGTTTTTATGAAAGGTAAATACACCTTATGTTTTTATGAAAAGTAAGTATGTTTTTATGACAAGTAAGTATATCTTATGTTTTTATGAAAAGTAAGTATGTTTTTATGAAAGGTAAATACACCTTATGTTTTTATGAAAAGTAAGTATGTTTTTATGACAAGTAAGTATATCTTATGTTTTTATGAAAAGTAAGTATGTTTTTATGAAAGGTAAATACACCTTATGTTTTTATGAAAAGTAAGTATGTTTTTATGACAAGTAAGTATATCTTATGTTTTTATGAAAAGTAAGTATGTTTTTATGAAAGGTAAATACACCTTATGTTTTTATGAAAAGTAAGTATGTTTTTATGACAAGTAAGTATATCTTATGTTTTTATGAAAAGTAAGTATGTTTTTATGAAAGGTAAATACACCTTATGTTTTTATGAAAAGTAAGTATGTTTTTATGACAAGTAAGTATATCTTATGTTTTTATGAAAATGTTTGGATCATTGCTATGAAATCAATCTCACAAGATTGTTATGAGTTCCATATGATATGTTTATGATTATGCTAAGGGGACCGGAGTTTAGTAGCGCTACACATAAGAATTCTTGCCATTTAAGTTCGGTAAAATTCTTGTGTCTCCCTATGTTTATGAGTATTTCGATCATATCCTATGTTATGATGAAAATGATCCATATGCTTTCAAAAGAAAATTTATGCTTGGTATACTTACTGGGATTTTATAAATCTCACTCCACGATATTTACCATTTTCAGATAATTGAAGGTTCGAGGCGGTCAACATGGAAGTGGCAAAAGTGGTTAAGATTGATGAGATAATTATGTTGAACTTTATGTAAGAAAATTATGTTCTATTTTTATTCACAAATAAAATTATGGGATTCTAATTATTCTTTTGAATAATTTTACATTTCTATTTAAGTCTCGATAATATGATATGAGTCACTTTTAGTGGCACTCGAATGGTCGAGAATTCGGGTCGTCACAATTGGTATCAGAGAAAAGAGTTTTAAAAACGATTCTGTAGATATTTGAAATTTTATTTCTTTAAAAAAAAAAAAAAAAAAAAATCACTATTCACGTGAACAGTAAAACGACGTGCTATTCATGATGAACAGTGAACGAAATCACTATTCATTATAAAAAAAAAAAGTTGAATTTTCACATGTCAAGTATGGTTATGATTTTGAAAAGCATGATGAAATTTGATGTGCGAATTTCAAGGACAAAATTCATTTTAAGCAAGGGAGTTTGTAATGTCCTGAAAATTTTATGGAATATAATTAGTTAGTGATATGATGTTTATATTGATGTCTTTGATAAATTTCTAGAAGTTCGGGGACTAAAGGAAAAATAAGATTTGACGATAAATTTTATTTGGGTTAAGTTATTAATTATTGATGGGGAGATAATTACTATCTCGATATTGGATTTGTTTTGAAGACTGTGATTAATTAGGAATTATGATTCAAGAAAATGTTGATTTGGATACAACCACATTAAATTATTGTTGATTAAAGAAAAATAAGATTATATGAAATATTTTAACTCATCACTCTACTATGTCACTCTCCACGTATTGACTCCTCGAACCAGGTATGTTATATGCTTTGCAAGTCATTTACGATTTTATTAAGACATGTTAAGTATGAAATCTTCATATGTTATGAATCTTTATGTGTTACACATAATATACATGTCAAGTATGATATAAATTGATAGAAGACTCAATTTTTTTATTCTTTTCAATGTAGAATCATGAGACAGAGAGGATATTTATATGAATTTTGGTGCATATTAAGCTTAGTAAGATTGACTCAATTAGAAATTAAGTTGGGTTGTAACTTTTGCCCAAAATATATGGAATAATATATTAAACAAACAAAATTGATAATGAATTCGTACAATAATTTATCCCTTTATCACTACCTTTGTGTAAAAACAAGGGAAAAACTGTGGATGGTTATTAGTACTTCCTCTTCAAGTTTCAATTTTCGGTTCAATAATTTATCCCTTTATCACTACCTTTACTTAAAAGCAAGGAAAAACTGTGGATGATTATTGGTACCACTCTTCAAGTTTCAATTCTGAAAAAAAAAAAAAAAAAAAAAAAATTCAGAAAGAAAAGAAAGAAAGAGAACGGGTGTTGAGCATAATGGGAATAATATGACTTAAGAATGATTTTCAAAATAATTGTTGTCCTCGAGTTTAGAAATGATAAACCTTAAATGGACTTTGCATAATTGATTTTAGACATGGCATTAAGTATGAGAAGTCAACAGAAATGATTAGAAATATGTTCAGATTATCTATCATTTAGATTTAATGAGAAATAGCGAGCCAATTTTATGAATTTTTATGAGATGTTAAGATTATAAGTGATATGATTTTAATGAGACTTTTATGAGAAGCATTATGAAGTTAGAGATTTAAAGATTTGGTTATTGGGAATTAAGTAATGGATATTATGTTGAGTAAGTGAATTATGCCTCTATATTGAAGAGAAATTTATTATGAACTTTGGCCTTGTGATTAAATTTTGGGAATATGATTTATGACTTATAAATATAAGTATGAGTAATCTTTTGAGCCAATTAAGGTATTGAAGGAAGTGATATTGTGATATTGACGACTATGATTTGAAATTTCTATGTTGAGGAATTATGAATTGATTTTCTGGAATATTTTTTTATGATATTGAAGTTTGATGAAATTGTGGTCAATTTTTAGATCGTTGTGATCAAATGTGGAATTATTTATTATTGTGAGTTATGAAGTATGCTTACGGTTTGAATAAGTCCAAATTTCAAAGGAAACTCTGCTTAGAATTTTATCGTTTGGAATTAAGAGCATAGTATGGTATGCAATCACTAAGAGAATTGAGATTAGACATGCAAATTCATTTACATCACAAACGAGATTTAGTAGATGATAACAGAGATATTTATTATTTTCTCGTAAGGAGAACACACAAGAATCACATTGGAAAGAAATACATGAAACACGCAAAATCAAAAGAAAGCAACATGGGAAATTCCTCAAATTGAGAGATGTGTTTCCGGAGTAGCCGTATCCTACCACCTCTGACCTTTTGAGGAAATAAAGAAACCTTCAAAGAGGTGTGTTTCGAGAGTAAGAATACTCCGTAATCTACCACCTGGAACCTTTGAGGTACACACAAGATTTAAACATTAAGGAAATCCTAGGAAATTAGAGGGGTGTCTCGAGAGTAAGAATACTCCGTACTCTACCCCCACCTATTCTAAGATTCATAAAGTTAAGTTTACATTAACCGGACTCCATTTTCGCTTGATTCCCCTTCCTTGCGACCAATCTATCTTAACCCCTGCTGGATCTTGTATTGAGATATATGACTGCAGCTTATCCAGTAGTTCATCAATAGTAGGAGCAGAAATAAGGAGCCTTCTGGAAAATGGAGAGATGAATCCCTGTTCCACAGCATAATCAAGAAAGGTTAACAAGCCATCAAAGAAATTGTTAACATTCAGAAGCCCAATAGGCTTAGTATGGAGATCTAATTGAGCCCACGAGGTAATGTTAAAGATTTCTTCTAAGGTACCAAAACCTCCGGGCAGGGCTATAAAGGCATCAGAACCATATAGCATACAAGTTATGCGTTCATGGATGGATAAGGTTTGAACTTCATGCCCTCGTGTTTTTCCTGCAACATCTACCAAAGGGACAGGTATGACACCGATTACTTTTGATTTCTCTGCAAGAGCAGATTGGGAAACACAACCCATTAGACCACTGCTACCACCCCCATACACAAGAGTGATACCTTTTTCCCCCAGTTTCTTTCCAAGATCTACGGCCGCTTCTAGATAACTGAAGCCTTTCCCCACTTTTGATCCACAAAATACACAAATAGTTTTGATCTGTCGAAGTTTTGGTGCTTCCATCTTTGATAGTATAGAAGAGAAAACTTACGAAGAAGATGTGATTTTGGGATGCCTGAACTATGAAATATGTTTGGCTATTTAAAGCCGGAAAAACTTACTGTTTTTGATTGATTCTGAAAAAGTAAAGATTTACTTTTGACAAAATCGGCCAACTTTTGACTGTTTTACCAAAGATATCACCTTTCGGTGATTTATTTCCAGCTTTATCAAACCTCGAGAAAGGAAAATATATTCATTTCCAGCTTTATCAAAACTCGAGAAAGGAAAATATATTTTATTTCCAAAACGCGTGAAAGAAAACAGCAAAATATTTTAAATGTGTATCAAGAGATTTACCTTATATCATTGATGAACTGCCAGAAGCCTCATTTTGTAAAACAGACTGGCAAACAGGATCTTTTGCTATTATATTTTGGAGACTATAACGATTTTTGTCCTCGTTAAACTGAGCGTATAAGGAGAGAAGTTCACGTTGCACATAACCACTTGGGTGCGTCTCAAGAGTCAGTCGAATATCATCCAAAGACTCCTTACTCAGTCCACCCTTTATGAATTTGATTTTATCATCCCGATTAGTAGAAGAATATCCTACTGTTTTGCAACGAGTATCACAGTTCCAACGAGCACATTTGTAGCAACCATTCAGCCTTTTTGCTCTTCGTTTCTTTGCGAAGGTGCTTTTGCCTAAACCAGGCATGTGCTTTGGAAATGTCATAGGTAATTCACCAGATAGTCGAACCTTTGCTTCGATCAACCAGCGAACATCTTCTGAAACACCATGAGCCATCAGCAACCTCAATCTTTCGAGTCTTATTCGATAAATTTTCCTCAGATCATTCATTGGAAGACTGGAATAATACTTGCGAATGTTTGTAAGAATGATATCCATGTTTTTGATGGATCTAACCTCTTCCCAGCATGAACTATTTAAAAGCATTAAGGATCGGAGGGAATCCGCGTGATATTGATTCCAGCAAGAAAGCGCGGAATAGAATAATGGAAAAGAGGGAACAAGAGTTTATACGCCGTTTACTTTCTTGATAAAAGGAAGATTTGATGATGACGGGATTTGAGATATGGAATATTTTCTTGGATTTTGGGTACTGATATTTTGATATAATAATCAAGGTATAGAAATAATACGGGGATACGTGAAAGTGAAATAAGGACTGTATTGAATCAGGATTAATAAGTTTGTGCAAGTGAAAGGAATACCTTACGGGAAATGTTATGATATTTGAGTTAAGAATTTTAATTATTTGGGAGATATTTGTTTATTGAATTTTGCAGAAATTTTGGGTTACAAATATTGGAAAGATAAACTGATGATTATGTTGATATGTGAATAACATGTTTGGGTATATTACATAGAAAATATTCAGGTAATCGTTTTAATTATTTTGGGATATTTGGTGATAAGAAGAAATGACAAATTATTATGGTATGATATGTTAGTAAAGATTTATTGAAATTTTAGAGATATTAATACGAATATTTGAGGTTACATAATACGATGATAAGTGACAGGTTACATGAGTACTACAAGATATGATGAAATATCACATACGATTGGGAATTTTCATTTTGATTCAGAAGAATTTATGAGTAGACATATGTCTATTATTGATAGAAAAGTTCATGTCTTAAGAAAACAAATTGATGCATTTAGTCAAAGTCCAGTGGGTTAAATATGGTTGGGTTAAATATGGTAGCGATGATGCTACATAAGAAGAAGAAGAAGAGATTCTGATTAAGTGTTCAGAAATCATAAGATCAAGTAAGTTTAATTTCGAGGACGAAATTATTTTAAGGGGGTAAGTTTGTAGCGACCAAGAATTTTTACGCGATTAATAATTATTTTAATAGAAAATCGTGTCGCTACTATTTCACCCATTTTTATTAAGTTAACGCCACGACGTATTCGTATAGCCAAGTCAAGAAATAATCGAGATCGTTCGATTTTAAATTAAATTCCGAATTTCTAAAAATATCTCCATTCTCTTGATTTAAAGTATATTAAGTCCAAGTACTTAATTCAATGTTATCCCAATATTTATTTATACAAAAATTATTTTTATTATTGAAATTAAGAAAATATATGCAAGCATGAGAGGTTCCATTATATATAATAATTATGAGAATCTTAATTTAATAAATATGGAAAAGTATATGAATGAATTATATACTCCATTATATGTAATCATGAAGAGCATAATATTTGTATAAATATGGAAAAGTATATGAATGAATTATAGACTCCATTATATGTAATCATGAAGAGCATAATATTTGTATAAATATGGAAAAGTATATATGAATGGTTGATAAGATTCCATTATATGTAATCATGAAGAGCATA
Source organism: Ligustrum vulgare (assembly GCA_963555705.1). Taxonomy (NCBI): domain Eukaryota; kingdom Viridiplantae; phylum Streptophyta; class Magnoliopsida; order Lamiales; family Oleaceae; genus Ligustrum; species Ligustrum vulgare. The sequence continues at coordinate 52,337,737 of OY743174.1, forward strand.
ATATTTGTATAAATATGGAAAAGTATATGAATGGTTGATAAGACTCCATTATATGTAATCATGAAGAGCATAATATTTGTATAAATATGGAAAAGCATATGAATGGTTGATAAGACTCCATTATATGTAATCATGAAGAGCATAATATTTGTATAAATATGGAAAAGTATATGAATGGTGCTTTACTTTAAGAAAAGGATGTGTTAAAATTAATAGAATTGAATGATTATGTTTACAATATGCCAACTTTATACATCTATTTAAACCCATCTCTTTTACACACAACTCTACACATATACACTTATTTCCAATCTCTTGACAAAATCCACAAGTAAGAGAAATTCAAGGTGGTCAAGAAAGTTTTGGTCCATTTACTACTACACTTCATTTTAATCTTTTAAAAGGTAAGTATATCTTATGTTTTTATGAAAAGTAAGTATGTTTTTATGAAAGGTAAATACACCTTATGTTTTTATGAAAAGTAAGTATGTTTTTATGACAAGTAAGTATATCTTATGTTTTTATGAAAAGTAAGTATGTTTTTATGAAAGGTAAATACACCTTATGTTTTTATGAAAAGTAAGTATGTTTTTATGACAAGTAAGTATATCTTATGTTTTTATGAAAAGTAAGTATGTTTTTATGAAAGGTAAATACACCTTATGTTTTTATGAAAAGTAAGTATGTTTTTATGACAAGTAAGTATATCTTATGTTTTTATGAAAAGTAAGTATGTTTTTATGAAAGGTAAATACACCTTATGTTTTTATGAAAAGTAAGTATGTTTTTATGACAAGTAAGTATATCTTATGTTTTTATGAAAAGTAAGTATGTTTTTATGAAAGGTAAATACACCTTATGCTTTTATGAAAAGTAAGTATGTTTTTATGACAAGTAAGTATATCTTATGTTTTTATGAAAATGTTTGGATCATTGCTATGAAATCAATCTCACAAGATTGTTATGGGTTCCATATGATATGTTTATGATTATGCTAAGGGGACCGGAGTTTAGTAGCGCTACACATAAGAATTCTTGCCATTTAAGTTCGGTAAAATTCTTGTGTCTCCCTATGTTTATGAGTATTTCGATCATATCCTATGTTATGATGAAAATGATCCATATGCTTTCAAAAGAAAATTTATGCTTGGTATACTTACTGGGATTTTATAAATCTCACTCCACGATATTTACCATTTTCAGATAATTGAAGGTTCGAGGCGGTCAACATGGAAGTGGCAAAAGTGGTTAAGATTGATGAGATAATTATGTTGAACTTTATGTAAGAAAATTATGTTCTATTTTTATTCACAAATAAAATTATGGGATTCTAATTATTCTTTTGAATAATTTTACATTTCTATTTAAGTCTCGATAATATGATATGAGTCACTTTTAGTGGCACTCGAATGGTCGAGAATTCGGGTCGTCACATTCTAAATGATAGAAAATGCAAGAAATGTAGATAAATGTACAATTCACACGGAAAAAAAATCGTCATGAACGTAGAACTGATTATTTGAAGGAACCTACCTTCGACGGATTCACAAATAGTAGACTGCTTGAGGCTTCCATCTTCAGTAAATCGGAACAGAAACACGAGCAGGACATTCTAGATCTTTTTAAAAAAAAAATAGAGTTTCAAATTTACTTATTAAAAAAATCCTATTTAGATCCTGAATACCTGCAAGATCGATGCACTGTGAAGAGAACAACGGGAGCAAATATTAACCAAAAGATAGATAATCGGATAGATGCGAGATGCAGAACGCGACGGGAAGGAAAATTTCAACATTCCGTACGCTTACAGATAAAAATAAAAAATTACAAGGCCACAAAACAACTGTAATCGTAAGTAAGGGACAAAAAATTACGGCTTACTGAACAAATCTTGCACACTGGATGTAGGTAACGAAGACAACGAAGAGCTGCAAAAAAAAAAACCCACAAAGAACAGGAACAAAAAAACAAATCAGTAAAAAGGCAGGAAAAAATAAAAACAATGTGATTAAGTCCCTATTTCAGCAAGCCAGAGCGCATAAGGCGTAGAGAATTGCTGGGTTCATAGACGTGATTGTGGGATTTTGCTTGGAAAGATAGAGAAGATGAAGTGAGGGGAAATAGTGGATGGAAGAAGACACGAAGAAGAATGAGAAATGAAAGTACCGTACAGGTTTGGAAGAAAGGTATGTACTTTGCGTAAGGAAAACGTTTTTGGGGCACAACTCAACACGGCTAAAATAAAAATCAGCTCGGCTCAACAAATTTCAGTTAAGGATACAAAGGGGATAAACAACTAAACAAGTGAGCTGGGTTATGTGAGCTAATAAATTATGAGTTGCGGCCCATTAATGGGTCTCATTTGTCTATCGGCTCGAGCTCATGAAGATAACTTATATGGCTTATGTGGCTTATGAATAGTACTCTCAAAGCTACTCTTATAATATATAGGGACTAGTGGTGCCCGTGCGTTGCACGGGTGTAGTAAGAATTGTATATATAATAGTTTTATGTTATTGTGGTCAACGGGATAAAAGTATAGAAAGATAAAATAAAAATAATGAAGGCCTTAAATAAAATAAAACATTAGTAATGAACATTCCAAACAAATTATCAAATATTCAAAGGACATGGAGAGTAATGGTTGTTAAGATTCATATGAAGAGCTTAACAAAACAATCAAAAGAAGAGAATTTTATTATCGATCATTCGGGATAGCTCAAAAAGGAGTTGAGAAAAAGAATATTGTGTGCTTTGTCCACTAAGCAGCACTCAGCCACGCATTAAAATTAGCTCAAAATTTCTCAAGTAGTCATATCAGTTGAGAAGATAAAAGAAACTATGCAGTCTATGCACTTACTCCTACACCTTAACGACCAATAATTGCCAATAAACTCAACAGAAAAAGTAACTAATGACAATTCAATGAGACAAGAAATATGAAGCACAACTCAGCCTCCTACAAGCCACACATAAATACGCACAATAAACTATTCAAATCAAATTCATTTCAAGGCGGGCAACAGCAATTACAGATTGCATCTCTTAATCAGAATTCCTTTTTGTAAATATTTTTGTCAGCATACAAGGCTCACCGATTTTATGGTCATTGCCCTGAAAATCCATTCTATCATCTAGCCTTCACACCAGTTACCCAAATTGTAAGCAACTAATATCTTTGGCACTTTTTTTGGAAGGGAAAGCAATGTTTGGTTAGTGCTTTTACCATTCTTCAAAACCACAAGGGATTTCCTCCCGATTTCTCTTGCCAAGTCTATGTTCCTATTAAACAAATGTAATTAATATTCTACTGTAGGATGTTATGGATTAAAAATATTTAATGAATATTGGGATAGACTGATAACCTGACTGCTAAGTTAGTCATCGAGTTAAATTTATCAAATTATATCTCCAAATTAAATTTTATTCATTGTTATATTCACAGATTTCTCAATAAAACTGTCAAAACTCATTATTCCAATGTAAAACCAAATGTTAGAATAAAGAACCAATGAATATGAATAATAATTTTGTATATCATATATTTTCTAGGAAAAGAAGAATCATTATGAATTTAAATTTATTATCACAAATTCATCACAAGATGATCGTTTTTCAATCGTAAGCTCATAATCTCAATCTTTCCCAGTCTAGATTATTCTCTAATATTCATGTATATAAATATGACTAACTTTGGCCAATTTTAGATCGTATATTATAAATCAAAAATTAAAATATAAGCCCCTTTAAGTGTGGCAAAAATTTGGAATTGAAAATTATAGATTTTTTGAGGTATAGAACGACAAAGTCCTAATCGAAGAAATATCTGAAATTGTACACATTAATTGAACAAACCCCAAAAAACACTCACCTGAAGAAGATCTCAACACCAGTGATGACTCCGGATGAAACCTAGTGCAAGAAATCTCTGGAAGCGAAGTGAGAAGTGACGTTGATTTCTCCGTATTCAAAGAAAGGATCGGAGGTCTCCCCTACACTCTTGTAATGATCAAAAAGGTAATAAAAAAATAAAAAATAAATAAAAAGGAATCTGAGGTCGTTGAGCTTTTAGAAGGGAAAGAATCGAAGAAAATATATGAGGAAGCTTCAAAAGAGACTGGAAAAGAAATGGATAACACAAAAAAAATGACATTGTGATGACATCAGCCTTATGAATAGTATTTTTGCTTCTCCACTTTTATAATAGTTAGGACTAGTGAAGCCCCGTGCGATGCACGGAATGCGATAAAAATTGTGTATAAAATAGCGTTGATATTTGAAATTTACTCATACTACCATTATTGCTATTTTTAATTTGCAAAATCGAAGAATAACATATTCAATTAATCGAGAACTTCATACGAATCCAAAGATCTTTCTATTACGACTTCATTTTAGGCATAAAGCCAACCAAGCGAAAGATTAAAAAAAAAAAAAATCAATGAAAAATGAAATACATTATTAATTGATTATTTTAAATGACTATAATTTTTTGCTACGATCTAGTAATTCGAAAATAATGTAGTAAAACATTGTACGAAAGCTTCACATCAATATTAAAATATTTCTATTACGACTTGAGTTAAGTACACAAAACTAAATAAATGAAGTAAATGAAGTCTGTAAAAAAAAAAAAAAAATGTTAAGGAATTATTTTAAATGGTTATAATTTTGTTACATTTGACGATTTTGTAATTCGAAAATAATGTGATAAAATATTATATGAGATCTTCATATTGATGCAAAGATCTTGTTATTACAACTTCATTTGAGCCCAAGAAACCAACCAAACAAAACAAAAATAGTACTGAAAGATGATTTATATTATTAATGTATCATTTTTAAACAACTAAATTTTTGTTACGATTTAGTAATTCAAAAATAATGTAGTAAAATATTGTGCAAATCTTCACATGAATATTAAGATATTACTATTACGTCTTCATTTGAGCTCTTAAAATTAATCGAACAAATGAAAAAAAAAATAAAAATAAATAACACAAAGTTAAGTGACCATTTTAAACGGTTATAATTTTGCTAAATTTGACGATTTTGTAATTCGAAAATAATGTGATAACGTACTATGTAAGAGTTTAAAATGATATGAAGATCTTATTATTACGACTTCATTTGAGCCCAAAAATCCAATGAAACGAAAGAAAAAAATATTGAAAGATAAAATACATTTTAATGAATAATTTTAAATGTCTATTAATTTTGCCATGATTTAATAACTCGAAAATAAGAATTTAGTAAAGCATTTTACGAAACCTTCACATCGACTTTAAGATATTGTTATTACGTATTTATTTGGACCCTCAAAATTAACCAAACGAAAGGAGAAAAAAAAAGAGGCAATATATATAAATACACGTTTTCGTAGTAAAAAAATAGATTGTTACAAATTATGGCAGATAAATTTGAAATCAAAATAAAATCTTCAAAAATTAAATTTGGAAATGAAATAAAATAAAATAAAATCCAAGTTGGAGCTCGAAGACTTTGTAATAATTTCAAGTTGGGATCGTTAATAATAAATAAATACAAGCAGTTTGGTAGCATCAGGACACGTTTCTCCAAAATTTTAAAATTATTCGCGTGCAATTAATATATTATACCTTCTATTTTATTATTGTTATGCTTGATCAATGAAAGAATATTTTTTATTTTAATATTGAAAAAGTATTGTATGACATCATCATGACATATCCCTTGTGAACAGTAAAAATCCTCTTTTATATGACTAGCCTCTTTTATAAGATTAGATTAGAATTAGATTAGATTAGAGAGAGAGATTAGGATATATTAAAAATTCGTTTAACAATTAAAGCAAAACTCTATGGCAATGGACGATTCATAACTAAAGCATTTCTACTATGCACTTATTTGGTATTCATTAATTTTTTATCATTTTTCTACGGTTTTCAATCTCAACCATCAATTAAAAATAAAACTCACAATATTTGACTTTTCAACCAAATTACAATCATCCATTCTTCTAAAAATCACTATTTATTTAAAATAAATAAATAAATAAAAATTTTAAACAACATCAAACACACGCTATAGAAATAGACTATGCAGCATATCGGTTATAGTTAATTAGTTGTACGACACAAATGATTTGTTCGGTAAGATGGACAGCACAATACTAAATCTTAAAGTGTTACATATCAGAATGTCCTAATGCACTCAGGCAAGCTCGACTTTGGCTTAGCATGTGTTCGGTAAATACAAAAAATTGGTTAATAAATAAGTTAATAAATTACACAATTTTTCAAACTATTTTTTAACCATAAATATTTTCTCTCTCCAATTTTCAGTCACTACATTTTACCTCAAAATCATAAATAAATCAGTTTGTTTTTGTTTACCAAACGAAGCTATAATTCATTGCCTGCACGCCAAACAGTCTCACATGTGTCTCGTTGGTCCAAAAATGTGGAATCAAACATAATTTATCGGTGTTTCTTCCGGGAACAATCATGCGACGGTCCGAGTATGTACAAAGTTGCTTTCTTTGACTCCCACTTCAGCTATTATAAGTGGTAGTTTATTTGTTAAAGAGGATAGATGAAGTGCTCAAATCTTTCTATCATTTTCACAGCCATGGCTTTCTGCAACTCTTGGAATACTGTTATCTGTTTTCTTCGTTCTCTTAATCCCTTTTGCATCTCTACTGTCTTTCAACCTTTCCAGTATCGGACCTCAAGACCCGAATAGCTAGCTACATTAACACAGCAAGCGATGCTTATATCTCTATGCAAGGAATTCAGGTAGGTCAGTATAGATGAGAGCAACAAGTCCGCAGGAAGAAAAAACAGGTCGTGCCACTTATAGAAAACCTTTGCACCTATGGAATAAAGCTTCAGGTAATCTGACCGATTTCTATACTCGTTTTCTTCATGCCAATGGACTAGCCCTTTTTCTTGGCTCCTTTTGGTTCAAGCATACCTGTGAATCCGTCAGCCTTCCTAGGTCGAGAACTCTAAATAGGCAGCGACCTAAAACGATAGGTCCTTATTTGACTATTTACTCAATACAATAGGTGCTTAATTAAATGATAGGTCCTTAATTAAGCAGCGACCTAAAACGTACGATAGGTCCTTAATAGACATGTACCTAAATCGAATTTGACTATTTACTAAAAAAAAAAAGTTAACGGCAGTGGATAGAGGTCCTTATCGGGCAAAGAAAGATAATTGGGGTATAATCTTGCAAAAAAAAAAATGATAGGTCGTTAATAGGCAACGACCTAAAATGATAGGTACTTATTTGACTATTTACTCTTTGGGAATTATTCAATGGATATCATATCATGGGCATTATGCTTTACAAATGGGGAAGAAATCTTGCAATTGAAATTCACGAAATATGCTCAAGTTTTTCTATACCTCCTAGCTAATTTTTTCCGTTTATCTAAAACTAATTGCTTGCATCAAGCATGATCTGAAATAATAACAGTAACTTTCATCCCATAAAAAATAAAATATACATTTCCAGTTTAATAAATACAGAATAAAATTTAATTACACTGGCAGACTGGTGATCAAGATATTATGAAAGATTCGTATCTTTTGTACAATGGGACGTCACAGATGGAGAAGCATCAGAAATCGAGGTATTTGAACCCAGGAGCGAATTGACACCACTAGATTGTGAAGCCAAAATTTTAAGCATGTCAACTGGAGGAGCAGTATATGTTGGCACTGGCAACTTCGATGCAAGAAGGGGTAATTGAGCTTCGAAATTTAGGACATGAATAGCTTCCTTTATTGACGGCCGGAGATTGTTGTCCGGGTGAGCACACCAAAGCCCGACGACCATTAAGCGTTCGATTTCCTGCTCGTTGTAGTCTGCGCTTAGTTTTGGATCAGCTGCTTCGAGTAGCTTTCCTGTTCCGTAGAGGTCCCAAACCCACTCGACCATCCTCACTCGATTTCCTCGTGCTTTAACATCAATCGGTCTTCTCCCGCATGCGATTTCTAATGCAACTATTCCAAAGCTGTAGACATCTGATTCCTTACTAGCCTTGCCAGTGGTTACACATTCAGGAGCCATATATCCCATAGTGCCTGCCAAAACAGTAGTTTGTGAACCCTTTTCGTGATCGACGAGCCTGGCCAAACCAAAATCCCCGAGCTTGGCGTTGAAGTGGGAATCCAACATAATGTTACTTGACTTTATGTCCCGGTGAATGACACATTGTTCGCACCCTTCGTGTAGATACAGCAAGGCCGAAGCCAGTCCTCTCGCAATTTTGTACCTCTTTGCCCAAGTCAACAATGAATTTTCCTTGAAGAGATGGAAATCTAAGCTGCCATTGGGCATGAATTCATAAGCAAGTAGAAGCTCTCTTTTTTCGTGGCACCAACCTACGAGTTGGACGAGATTTTTGTGTCTTAATCGACTGATGATTTTCACTTCTGATGCATACTCCCTATGACCTTGTTTAGAATCCTTCGACACTCTCTTCACTGCAATGTATGAATTTGAGTCTCTCAAAAACCCTTGATAAACACCGCCAAATCCTCCTTCTCCGAGCTTTTTCTCGTCTGCAAAATTATCCGTTGCACGGACCAATTCTCCGTATGAAAATTTCTTAGGCCCGCACCCCGTTTCAAATTCTGCATCCATTGTTGTATCGAACAAAACCTCATCTTTCTCGCCCTCCTTATTTCTTTTCTTCCATAACCTATAACTAATAAGAACAAAACCGAGGATCAAAAAAGACAGACCAACAATCAATCCAGTTACGACTCCCGTCTTCGCCTTCTTTCCTCCATTGTTCACTGCAGAACTAGGATTTGGACTAATATTTATCACAGTGGGAGGATCAGCAGGAACTGTACTATTACTAACCATTTCTAAACTTGAATTGAATTCCCAGGATTTAACATTATTTTTCTCAAAGCAATCCCCTGTAGCTGCTGAGAAACCAAAACTCACCCACTCTGGTAAGTGATTTCTCAAATCTACCTTATAATCTAGCCGAGATGTTTGCTTCTGGTTACTCATATAACCAGTGAAAATCACAGTAAGATTTTCCGTAGTCGAATTATAACGAATCCGAGCATCATTGAGTTTCCCTTCAGTAATGTTATTCCTCCATGTCAAATTAGTAGAAGAAATCAGTGAATTGATATCAATTCCTACATGTGGACCGTAAGGATCCCAGTCATTCGTGTAAGTATCAAACTCGACCGCCACAAAAGGATCTCCAGACACATTCGCCTTCGCGTCAAAATACGCAAGGCCAAGGCCACTGCCTGATGAATTCACAGGGATGGTTGAATTAACGGGAGCCAAGAAAAAGGCGAGTCCATCGGCGTGGCAATTGCTATTACTGGAATCAATCAAAAATGTGAAACGAGTGTAAAAATCAGCCATTTTACCTGTAGCTTGGTCCCAGAGGTGAAAAGGCTCAATATAAGTGGCGCGGCCAGTTTTACCACCGGAAGCCCTATTGCTCTCATCTGTAGTCACCTGAATCCCTTGCGGAGAAATATACGCGTCCCCTGTCGTCTTTATGTTGCGATTTGCATCGTCTGGACCGATAATCGAGAGATTGAAGTACAATGGAGATGCAAATGGTATCATGAGAAAGAATAAAACTGATACACATGTTCTCCTGGAGTAATTGCAAACGGCCATGGCATTACAAAAAATGAAAATTTCTTCACAGAAAATTAAGTTTCATAAGAAATGAATGAAAGCTACTTGCATGATTGTTGTAAAACACGGATTAATTTTGTCTTATTAATATGTCTTGCTCCAGGCCTGCCTTTGGATGGACATGATACTAGAATACAAGGCAATTCAAATTTGTTTATCTTAATGACTAAATATATACATTTTTTATAATAAAAAACACTTACAATGTCAATTGTGTCGTGATCCTTGTACAAAATATGATGACTCAATAGGAACAAGTGTAAACAGCTAGGCAAGATTGCTTTGGCTACTTCATTGGTGCAACTTTTTTTTTTTTGTGAGCTGGTACGCTTGAACAGTTTTCATCTGCAGGCCTTGATTATGTAAAGATTTCGTAAATTAGCGATGACAAGATTTGAATTCAAGACACCAATCTACTTTGATAATAGGATTTATGTCACTGTTTGATGTTGTTTAAAAAGAATTTTTTTGAAATGAACTTTGATTTTTAAAAGAATGTTTTGATTAAAAAGTAGAGAATCTCTCTCAAACGACTTTTATTCGAACATATCAAGAAATTCACAATTACGACACACTTGTTCACAATTCTCGTTTATAAACATTTCCCAAACAGATTAGAGTAAATCCAGGTTGGGAAAGGACTTGACAAACAGAAATCAATTCTCAAAAAGTGGGAGACTAGAAAATTTCCACTATTAGAGGCTTGAGAAGGACAATATTAATAATAATTACTCATACTAATAGTATTTAATTCAGCATTGTATTGACGGAGTCAGATTTGACTGCCTTAAAGAATTTAAAAAAAAAAAAAAAAAATGACACTTTTGCACAAGATTTTACCATAGCTCATATACATGATGAAATTCTGTAAAATGTTTATCTGATAATCCCTTTTGTGGCTTCATTATCCTTCAATTCAGCAGTTTCATTACCGATGATCCTAACGTGACTTGTGAAAAATTTGCTTATGCAGCAAGCAATGTCAGCCAACTGACTAGAAATCAACTAGATGCGGCTACAAGGACTCAAAAAATATCATACAACCGTGTTACAGTAATCGATTTTTTGACCGAAAGTTGCACACCTGCACACTTGTCGTCGATCTGAAATTTCACTCATCACATCCACATCGAAATCCACGGTCCACAACAGTTCGGTCACGGACTCGATCACCAAATTCGGGTTGAGTTGCATTATTCAATATCATATAGTATTGTCCGATAAAATATAGCACCCGGATGCAGCTTTGGGACAAGGACTCAAAAAATATCAAAGATTGAGCAAAAAAAATTCTCGTTTGTCGTCAATTCATCACTTAACAGAAATGCTACAATATTAAAGAATAAAGAGGTCAACATTTATACATGTATCCTCAATTTTTATCAAACTTTTTAATCACATTTATTAACATTTTAATCATTTTTTTTTAATCAATTTTTATCAAAATTAGTAAAATTGTGGTTTTTAACTAAACGAAACATAGGCATAATTTTTTAAAAATTTTACAGTTGAAAAACTAAAAGGATTAACATGAATATCTTATCTAATAATGGGTTAGGAAACTGTTTTGAATTAATCGGGCCGCGAATTAGAGCTATAAGAGCCCGTGGTAATGGGATATAGCTATCTCCAGTACTCCATCGTTGTTTCCACACTCCTTTACAGAGAAAGGAAACGGCGCCGTTTTCACTACCGGACTCGAAAAGATCCAACCGCTGAAAGAACAAACGAAACCCTAACGTCGTCGCGTCTCCGTCTTTGGTACACCCTCTTCTCCTTCTTTGTAATTCCCCAATAATTAGAAAATTTATCGTCGAGCAATTCATCAAATTGTTAACATGACTTATCTATATATTAATGAACTAATTCAATTGTAAGGTCCATAATTGTTTTTCTAAATTCTAACCTCCCGCAAAATTATTACCATTTTGTTCAAATTTATTCAAAATGCCCAACTGAAATTGTTCAGATGCGAATGGTATAATGATTAGGTTTTGATGAAAGTGAACTAAGTTAAAGCCTGTTTTGATAATTTCAGGCATTGCCGATGACAATTGTAAAGACAGAGTATGAAGTTCTAATTGATCATGTTCAAAACAGTGTGTTAATTTCACCTTTTATGTAGGTCTGTCCTCCCCATAAATGGCTGAGACCAGTTATTTGGAGTTGAGTGACGCTTTGCAGATGCTTCCTCCTCCACCTGGGAGTTTCATTGATCGTGAGGAACTTATTCACCATGTTGGGGAGTTTGCCGTGTCCCAGGGATATGTTGTTACCATCAAACAATCGAAAAAGGACAAAGTTGTAGTCCTTGGCTGTGATAGAGGAGGTGTTTATCGAGATAGGCGTAAATCCATTGAAGAGGCATCTGGAGAACATGCACGCAAAAGAAAATCTGGTTCTCGACTTACAAACTGTCCCTTTGAACTTGTGGGTAAGAAGGAGGATGGTTTGTGGGTACTTACCGTTAAGAATGGTTCGCACAACCATGAACCAATGAATGACATCTCAGAGCATCCCTCTGCTCGTCGGTTTAATGAGAAAGAAGTGGTGTTAATCAAAGAGATGACAGAAGCAGGTCTAAAACCACGCCAAATACTAAAAAGACTAAGACAGAGCAATCCTGAACTCTTATCAACACCGAAGCATGTTTATAACATTAAAGCCAAGCTCCGGCAGGGGAACACTACAGGTTCTGTCTCTGTTATAATACTTTGCAAACTTTTGAATTTTTGACATTTATGTGATTTATGTACACCCCTCGCCATTTGTCCTTGTGGAGACACCAGATTTATTTATATAGCTGTTGAGATACTAACTAAGTAGTGAAACAAGACGATTTCTCATACTTGTTATTTCCTCTTGATGAATTGTTTTATGTTGATGATTTAGTGAGGAGATTGAAGACATTGAGACCTCTTACAGCTGCGGAGGGGAACTCCGAGCCTTCAACATCGAATGAGCCATCATGGAAGAAGCGCTATCCCCCAGTAATTTTACACACTCCAACTTGGTAGTCTTTTCTGTTTTTTGTTTTTTTTGGAAGTTGGGAGTGTTAAGGGAGTAGAAATCTTTATTTATTAGTGGTAGTAAGCAATCAGAGATGTTGGGTGTCTGATTCTTTCTATAAGAATGGGTTCTCAAAGTCCTATATTTAAAAAAATAAAAAATAAAAATAAGAATAAAAAAAATTCCTTTGTGTGCTGTAATGTTTGAAAATTTTGGGGAATTTGCTGCATCTCTACAAAAAAAAGTGTCCTAATCAAACCCTCCTTTTTGGCACCTCCAGTCGCACGATTCTCCAATTGTTACTTTGCCCCTGTTTGATGTTGTTTAAAAAGAGTTTATTTGAAATGAATAATGATTTTTAGGAGAATGTATGATTAAAAAGTAGGGAATCTTTTATGGGTTTATGTGTAATATTATTTTATTGATAAATGTGTGGTTGAAAAGAAGTGAGAAAAATGTGATAAAAATTTAAAGGGGCCCAAACAGGAGCTTTATATCTTCTATCTCTGTTTCCACAAAATAGATTTACCTTCCTCCCAAAAATCATGGACAATGTGGCATTTGCTTGCCCATGTATCTATAGGCAACCCTGCCTATAAATGCTTGCTTGAGTGATCGCTAACTTCACATTGCTGACACAGTATCCGATTTGATTTATTAATGTTATATATTTTGCAGAGGGTCCCCAATCTCATTGGTGGGAGATTTGTTAACTCGCAATCATCAACCTCTATTGATGTGCTAAACCCTGTAAGTGCATAACATTCAAAAAACTTGTCTGTTTTCTTTCTATCAGCTTTTAACATTTATAGTTTATAATTGAATTATAGGCTACACAGCAAGTAGTCGCTCAAGTTCCTTTATCGACTGTTGAGGAATTTAAGGCTGCAGTGTACTCAGCAAAAAGAGCATTTTCATCATGGCGGAATACACCAGTTACAACCCGTCAACGCATCATGTTCAAGCTTCATGAGCTTATCCAGAGAGATATTGTAAGTGTGGTAGTGTGGTTCTACTCATTAATTATTTCATCAATTTTCAAAGTTTCATTAATAGGACGCACTGTAATTCTGTTCCAGGATAAGCTTGCCAGCAATATTACGACGGAGCAGGGTAAGACATTAAAGGACTCATTTAATGACGTGTCCCGTGGGATTGGTGAGTACCTTTATCTTCTTCATGTGTAATTCTCCGTCAATAAAATTTAATTAGATCTGGAGTTGAATGCCTTGATCAAACATATTTAGCTGAAATTTGATTGAAATAGACCTAGAGAGATAATTGAAAGTGTCTGAATCTTATTAAAGCTGGAAAAATTGGTGTGAAGATCATTTATTAGCCAATGGCTTTCTTTAATTACCTATTTGTCCATAGTCCATAATGTTTAGAGAAGTGGATAGTCTGGATGACATTTACCAGTAAATAATAATACTGGTTTGAAATCTTCTTGAAATCTTCTCCCTTGCTCTTTAACAGCAAGCAAGAAAAAGGGTGGAAGAAGGAGGGGGGGTGGGGGGGTGTTCAATATGTTCAGTATACAGTTTTAACAAAAGTCAACATTCGCAAGTGCTGACAGATCATCATTTCCTATAGTTTACATTTTGTTTCACAGAACTGGTGGAAAATGCTTGTGGAATGGCAACGTTGCAGATGGGGGACTTTGTTTCTAATATATCAAATGGAACTGATAGTTATAGCATTCGCGAGCCTCTTGGCGTTTGTGCTGGAATATGTTCTTTCTCTTTTCCAGCCACGATGCCATTGTTGGTAAGCTGTTGTTGCTCTCAAGACATCTCTTCCGTATGCCATTATTTGTTTCTTCAGTATGTCCACTTTTTATTATTGAATGAATATAGTGAGCTTGAAAATAGTCTGAATGCCCTTTCTAGGATGGAGAATAATTTGCAGGAGATGCAAATGGCTCATCCTAAAATTACTGCTTAATCAAGGAGAGTTACTGCTGCTATATTTGGATGTGAATTGGTCTGATGAATAATTATTGAGTACAAATTTCTGCTGGCGCTTTTCTCCATGCATTATCCACGGAACTTAACCAGAAAGATAAAAGACTCCTTCATAGTATTTTACACCTCTAAATCTAACCATTCTGGAAGTGAGGTTAGGTTGCAAAAGGTGGAAATATTGATGGTTACCATGCATCTTCTAGAATCCTAAACTGGTCAGTGCCTAAGTTTGAGAAAAATGGTATGGAAAAGATACAGGAACTGAGAACATATGGGAAGGCATGCATTTTAAATTAAGATGTCACCTAGGATCATTTGGTTTACTTTTCAGTTCTCATTGAGTTTCAAATCTCTGTTCTTTAATAATTGTTATTCTTTAGGGATTGAATTTTTTAAACTATTTTTGCTTTTAAATTTTGTCCAAAGATCTCATGCATTTTCTTGTTTCTTTTGTGTTTTTCCTTAATTGTTATTATTTTACTGCAGATGTTTCCAATTGCAATCACGTGTGGCAATACCTTTATTTTAAAACCATCAGAGAAAGCTCCAGGTAATAACTAAAGGATGCAATGAGTTTGAAAAAATCAAGATATCATTAGTTTAAGATATGTTAATCGTTTTGATTATCTTCCTCCAGAGTTGTACAGTGAAATTTTCTCGTGGTTATTATATTTATATGTATTTGCTTGTTAAGCAAATATATATGTTGTGCATCAAATTTACTACATATACTAATTTTGGTTGACAAACTATCATTATTTTCTTAAGAAGCACAGCTAGTCTTTGGTTGTGATACTCGTGTATTTTCTACTGTTTCCTTTGTTCTTCATTCATTTCTGCTCTCAGGGGCATGCATGCATCTGGCTGAGTTGGCAATGGAGGCTGGTCTACCTAATGGTGTCTTAAATATTGTTCATGGCACCAATGTAAGCTTTATTTCATTAGTTAAAATCTATACTTCTTGATATCCTTGTATTGAAATCAGTCCAAGGGATGTAATTTCTGGTACCGTTTTTGGTATGCCATTGAATTTAATATTTATATTTTTGACATATTGGAGTATGTTATGGTATATTGCATTTTCCAGAAGGTTAATTGCCTGCTTTTAATTAGACTGTGTGTTGAACCACATGATTTTAACCTACTCTTATTCTGTTATGCATTGAATTACTATTTTTTTTGTTTTTGACATCTGTGCAGGACATTATTAATGCAATCTGTGATGATGATGATATTAAAGCTGTGTCATATGTTGGTTCAGATGCAGTAAGTCTTTGTACAGCTACAATATTTGCTGGATATCATCATTGGAATGTTCTTTTAAGTTTTAAGACTGCTACTTCAGAATGTGATTTGCATAGTAGGTTGTAGAGAGAGGAATTTACATCCATACTATTCCTTACCCTGTATGTGGGATGGTGTTTAAAAAGAATTTACCTCATACATGCAAAATGGATTTCATACTCCATGGCATCACTTGATATTCTGCCTCAGAATGCTTAACTGGTTACTGTTGGGATGATCCGACCATTCTTACAAGTCAAGTGTCTTTCGGAATCTACCTGTACGAAAGCCCGAAATATTTTCTTTCAACCCCTACACAACTATACAAATATCCAAAATTGGGAACCTCATCCTCTTTAGTGGGGTAGCCTATGAAAAATAATATGACTAAGGGCTTGTTAGCATACCTGCAGCTCATTATCTCATGTCCACTGATATCTTGGCCTGTATCATTTATGTTGCTTTGTATAGATACATGATGTGGTGGATAAGAGGTGGCTTACACCTCTTCCAAAGGTGTCTCCAACTGTGTGAAGTGAGCACACTGTCACGACTCGCTCGATTTTGGCACAAGAAGATCGAGAAATTTAAAATGGTGACGACTTGAGGTTAACCGGAATATTCTAGAACTCCCACAAGGGCATGAAGATTGCTAGAATATGGTGGAACATTCTAGAAGCCTTCAAGCTCCTCACTTAGTGGATTATTCTAGATCATCCTAGTTTAATCCATAAATATTTTAATGTAGATAT
Source organism: Ligustrum vulgare (assembly GCA_963555705.1). Taxonomy (NCBI): domain Eukaryota; kingdom Viridiplantae; phylum Streptophyta; class Magnoliopsida; order Lamiales; family Oleaceae; genus Ligustrum; species Ligustrum vulgare. The sequence continues at coordinate 52,354,421 of OY743174.1, forward strand.
TTGTGTAGATAATTCTAGAAGTGTAATCTAGACCATTGGATAGAAATGATCCTAGTCATCCATTTGAGGAGGCTATTACTATAAATAGCTTGGTAGGATTCATTTGTAGGCATCAAGAGAGTGAACTTGTAAAGAGTGTTGTAAAGAGTGTCTTTATTCAATACAAAGCTTTTTTTGTAAGTTCTTGTGTTCCTTCATTGTCCCTTTCTTAAGGTGTTCTACTTAGTGCCTTTCTAAGACATCAACACCAATCGGGAGGCTGACTTAGTGTAATAACCGCAGGGGCGGAAGTTGAAGACACTAAGGCCGCACGGTTCTTAGAGGAAATTAGTAAGTCCGTGACAGTTGGTATCAGAGCCTAGGTTTGCTCACTTACTATCGTTGGCATGGCGGAAAAAGATGTTGTGGGTTCCGGCATTTCGGAGGTAGAACATGAGGAGCGGGGTCGAGAGGTCGAACCCCAAACCACAAGTAAGAAAACTCGACAAACTCGAAGCAAGAGCCGACCACCGGCCCCTACCGGTGGATCTCTTGAGGAAGTATTTCTCAATATGGGGGAACGCATTGAAGTAGTGGAGAATTCACTCTCAACCCTTGAAGCTCACACCTTGGAACAACTTGATGATCTCAAGGAAGACCAAGGAACTTTAAGGGAAGAATATACGAGGTTGGAGGCCAAGGTCATGGATGCTGTCAAAGCAATCCAAAACCAAGTGAACAAGCTTTGCGCGGATATGCAAAGTGGCCTAGACGCTTGTAAGAAGGCGTCAACTAGTACGGGTACTAGCACGATCCTAGCAGCTCCAAGGATCGACTATCCAAAGCCTAGGGAGTTCGATGGAAAGCGAGATGCAAAAGAGCTAGATGATTTCCTATGGCGATTGGAGATATATTTTGAGGGCGTGAACATTGTGGATGAAGCTATTAAGGTACATACTTCGACTATGTATCTTACGGACACCGCGGCTCTATGGTGGCGACGTAAGCACGCCGACATAGAAAAGGGTGCTTGTAAGATAGATAGTTGGGATGATTTCAAGAAAGAATTGAAACGCCAATTTTATCCTGAAAATGTAGTATATGAGGCCCGTAAAAAGCTTAGGGAGTTGAAACATAAGGGCACTATTCGCGATTATGTCAAGGAGTTTACTACCCTTGTGCTTCAAATCCCGAGCATGTCTGATGAAGATCTATTGTTTCACTTTACAGACGGGTTGCAAAATTGGGCGAAGCAAGAACTTCAACGTCGGGGAATGAAGACAGTAGACGAGGCTATTGTGGTGGCCGAATCTTTAACCGAGTTCCAAAGGAGCGCGGATTCATCAAAATCTTCTAAAAGCTTTAAGAGTAACTCGGCTAAAGGCGGGGGAGAGAAGAAAGATTACCATAAGCCATCATTCTTCAAAGGTGGTAACACTTACAAACCTTCCCTCTCGCGAAAAAATTATGAGGAAAAGAAGAAGGCCTCGACGGGTTCTCAAAGTGGATGCTTCGTGTGCAAAGGGCCACATTTAATGCGTGATTGCCCTAAACTTGGCACATTGGCGGCTATGGCGGAGGAACGGGATTCATCCTCTTGCCAAGATCAAAGGGCAGAACATTTTAGTTCATTGCAACTTCTTAACGCTCTCAATGCTAAGGTCGTTCCGGCTTCCAATAATGAACGAGGATTAATGTATGTGGAAGCTCAAGTAAATAGTCGGCTCGCACTAGCAATGGTGGATACGGGAGCTACCAACAACTTCATTACTGAAGATGAAGCTAGAAGGTTGGGCCTCACAGTCACTAAAGGTGGTGGTCTTATGAAAGCTGTGAATTCTCCATCCACTCCCCTTGGTGGCATAGTTCGAGGAGTGGAAATTCAATTAGGCACTTGGCATGGCCAAGTGGATTTCTCGGTGGCTACAATGGATGATTTTCGCTTGGTTCTCGGGTTGGACTTCATGAGGAAGGTCAATGCTATTCCCATGCCTTCACTTGGCTCGGTTTGCATCTTGGAGAGGGGATCTCCATGCATGGTTCCTACGGTAGCTAGGACGAAAGCAATGGGGCAGCTTTCGGCCATGCAACTAGCAAAAGGGCTAAAGAAAGGGGAGGTAACGTACTTGGCCGCACTCAAAATGGAGGACCAAGTTGATGAAGTTGCGGGAAATGATGACGTGCCCAAGGTCATCAAGGAGGTCCTTGAAGAAAATAAGGATGTAATGCCACTGGAGTTACCTAAGAAATTACCACCTAGGAGGGAGGTGGATCATAAGATCGAATTGGAGCCGGGTGCCAAACCACCGGCCATGGCACCCTATCGGATGGCACCGCCGGAGCTAGAAGAATTTCGAAGGCAATTAACGGAGTTACTTGACACGGGGAGGATACGACCTTCGAAGGTACCTTATGGCGCACCGGTCTTGTTCCAAAAGAAGCATGATGGTTCGTTACGCATGTGCGTAGATTACCGGGCGCTCAACAAGGTAACTATTAAGAACAAATATCCTATTCCTTTGATTGCTGATTTATTTGATAGACTTGGTAGTGCAAAATATTACACTAAGGTGGATCTACAAAAGGGATATTACCAAGTACGGATTGCAGAAGGAGATGAGCCTAAGACAGCATGCATCACTCGATATGGCTCATTCGAATGGTTGGTAATGCCTTTTATTTTGCACATTGATGAATAGGATTTTCCAACCTTACTTGGATAAGTTCGTGGTGGTATACTTGGATGACATTGTCATCTATAGCAACAACTTGGAGGATCATGCAAAACATCTCCGAACGGTGTTCCAAGCATTGCGGGAGAATGAGCTATACATCAAAAAGGAGAAATGTTCCTTTTCCAAGGAGGAGGTGCACTTCCTTGGACATATCATTGGCCACGGGCGCTTGAAGATGGATGAGGCAAAAGTAAAAGCAATCAAGGAGTGGGAAGCACCAACCAAGGTAACCGAACTTCGTTCTTTCCTTGGTCTAGTCAATTATTATCGGCGGTTCATCCAGGGCTACTCAGCGAGGGCAGCCCCACTAACGGACCTATTAAAGAAGAATAAGACATGGGACTGGTCCGAGAAATGTCAAACGGCCTTTGATGATTTGAAGGTGGCCATGGTGGAGGAACCGGTCTTGGCATTGCCAGATTTCACCAAGACCTTTGAAGTACAAACGGATGCCTAAGATTTTGCTATCGGGGGAGTCTTAATGCAAGATGGGCATCCTATTGCCTTTGAAAGCCGCAAGCTCAACGACACCGAGCGTCGGTATACGGTGCAAGAAAAGGAAATGACAGCTATTGTTCATTGCCTACGGGTGTGGCGTCATTACTTGTTGGGCTCAAAATTCTTCATCAAGACGGATAATGTCGCTACTAGTTATTTCCAATCACAAAAGAAGCTAACTCCCAAGCAAGCACGATGGCAAGATTTCTTAGCGGAGTTCGACTATGTGATGGAATACAAGCCGGGGAAGGCGAATGTTGTAGTCGATGCGTTAAGCAGGAAGGCGGAGCTTGCAACCATAAGCCAAACCAAAGGGACGTTGCTTGATTTAATTCGGGAAGGCATGGATCATGATCCCTTTGCTAATGAGTTGGTCAAAGCTGCCCAAGAAGGAAAGACGCGACGATTTTGGGTCGAGGACGGCCTACTCTACACTACGGGGCAGTGTATCTATGTTCCTAAATGGAACAACTTGCGACGAGATATCATCAAGGAGTGCCATGACACCAAGTGGGCTGGTCATCCCGGGCAGAAACGCACATTGGCGCTACTTGAACGAGCTTACTATTGGCCGCAAATGAAAGACATGGTGGAGCTCTATGTGAAGACTTGTCTTGTGTTCCAACAAGACAAAGTGGAAACAAGGTCACCAGCGGGTTTGTTGGAGCCTCTACCAGTCCCGGAGCGTCCATGGGACTCTATCACCATGGACTTCATTAGTGCCTTGCCTAAATCCGAAGGGCTCGGGTCAATAATGGTGGTGGTTGATCGATTCTCTAAGTATGGCACCTTCATTCCTGCCACCAAGGATTGCACAGCGGAGGAAGCAGCAAGGCTATTCTTCAAGAATGTTGTGAAGTATTGGGGGTTACCACGGAGTATAATAAGTGATCGTGATCCCCGATTCACGGGTCGCCTATGGACGGAGTTGTTCAAACTCCTAGGCTCGGACCTACACTTCTCTACAAGCTTTCACCCTCAGACGGATGGACAAACAGAAAGGGTGAATGCTTTGTTGGAATGCTATCTCCGGCACTTTGTAAGTGCCAATCAGAGAGATTAGGCCAAGCTCCTGGATATTGCGCAATTTTCCTACAATTTACAAAGGAGTGAAGCCACGGGGCGGAGTCCATTCGAGTTGGTGACAGGACAACGACCACTAACGCCCCACACTTTGTCCACTTCTATTGAAGGAGGGAAAAGCATCGGAGCATACAAAATGGCTAAGTCATGGGAGGAACATGCCGACTTAGCACGATCTTGTTTAAACAAAGCACGGAGGCGCATGAAGAAGTGGGCCGATAAGAAGAGACGGCCTTTGGAATTTAAAGTTGGGGACCAAGTCCTTGTGAAAATATTACCTCAACAATTCAAGGCGTACCGAAGTGTGCACAAAGGCTTGGTACGGAGATATGAAGGGCCGTTCCCGGTGGTAGCCAAGGTTGGTAAGGTATCTTATCGCCTTGACCTACCTAGCACTTTAAAGATTCATCCTGTCTTCCATGTGAGCATGTTGAAGCCATATCATGAAGACATGGATGACCCTAGCCGAGGGGAGTCACGACGGGCACCTCCGATTGTGACTAAGTCATTTGACAAGGAGGTTGATGAGGTTCTAGCAGATCGCATTGTTCGAAGGCGTGGAGTGCCTCCTTGCCAACAATTTTTGATAAAGTGGAAGGGATTGCCCGAGTCCGAAGCAACGTGGGAAAGTCAAGAAGACTTGTGGCAGTTCGAAGACAAGCTAAAGCATTACGCGGCGACGAGGGCGTCGCCCAAATAGGCGGGGGAGAATGTCACGACTCGCTCGATTTTGGCACAAGAAGATCGAGAAATTTAAAATGGTGACGACTTGAGGTTAACCGGAATATTCTAGAACTCCCACAAGGGCATGAAGATTGCTAGAATATGGTGGAACATTCTAGAAGCCTTCAAGCTCCTCACTTAGTGGATTATTCTAGATCATCCTAGTTTAATCCATAAATATTTTAATGTAGATATTTGTGTAGATAATTCTAGAAGTGTAATTTAGACCATTGGATAGAAATGATCCTAGCCATCCATTTGAGGAGGCTATTACTATAAATAGCTTGGTAGGATTCATTTGTAGGCATCAAGAGAGTGAACTTGTAAAGAGTGTTGTAAAGAGTGTCTTTATTCAATACAAAGCTTTCTTTGTAAGTTCTTGTTTTCCTTCATTGTCCCTTTCTTAAGGTGTTCTACCTAGTGCCTTTCTAAGACATCAACGCCAATCGGGAGGCTGACTTAGTGTAATAACCGCGGGGGCGGAAGTTGAAGACACTAAGGCCGCACGGTTCTTGGAGGAAATTAGTAAGTCCGTGACAACACGGTCACTTTGCTAAGCCAACCAGTGCATACTTTTGGCTAGTGCCTCACTCACTCCATTGATCATGGTTTTTCCCTTGCTCGCTCACTCCATCTGAATTGTGTGATTTCTATTGATTTAATAATCCACACTCCAATGACATGCCAAAACATTATACTTTACCCTATGTATTAAGTTAGGGAAATTGGCGCATTTAGTCCCTAAACGTTTGCCTCATTGTGTAATGGGTCACTAACTTTTCATTTTTGGCACTGAAATCCTTAAACGTTGCATTCTTTAGCACAAAAGATCCTTTTGGATGATTTCCTTCCATTCAATGTTATAAATTATAATGTTAAGGAAAGACTAAAATGCCCTTTATATAATTGGCGTAATTAGTTCCTAAACTTTAGATTTTGTGCTTAAATCCCTAATCTTTCAATTTAGTGCAAGTAGTCCTTAAACAAATGAATAAAGCCTCTTTTTATTTCTTTTTTGATAAAAAGAAAATTGATTTTATAAAGGTGGTAAATTGGAGGATTTGTGTTAGCACAATAAAAACCTTTATACGAGGCCCAATTGACACAGCAGAACAAACTCTGACAAAGCAATAAATAAAAATTTTAAGTTGCCAAAAAGAGGCATATTTATTTATTTATTTATTAATATAATATAAAAATAAAATTGAAATTTTAAAGCTAGAATGGAGGAAAACTATCTAAATGATACGTGGCGCTAAATAATACAACGTTTAGGAACTTAAGCACCAAATTGAAAGGTTAAGAACTTGTTGCGCTAAATAATTCCTAAGTTTAGGGACTACTTGCACCAAATTGAAAGGTTAAGGACTTAAGCACCAAATTTGAAGTTTAGGGACTAATTGCACAAATTATGTACAAGGGCATTTCGGTCGTTACTTAGTTTTTTTAACATTGAAATGGATGGAAATCATCCAAAATGACCTCTTGCGCCAAATAATGCAACGTTTAAGGAATTTAACGTAAAAAATGAAAATGTTAAGGACCAATTGCACAAAGAGGCAAACATTGAGGGACTAAATGCGCCAATTCCCCTATTAAGTTATGGTGTATGAGTAGACATATCTTTTTAAATAATGCACAAGTTTTATGGCCCACACTTATCTTGGTTTATTTGCATTTATTTTATGAATATACCATTTATTTTACCGTTTGTTATATCCTTACATATTTACTTTGTCTACTTCCAGCCTGGAATATATACTCATGCAAGAGCGTCTGTCAACAGTAAGTGTATTCAGGTAGAGCAGTTCTCCAGTTTGGTAACTGCAAATGCTCTAGTTTCTAGATAATTGTTAGTATTTGTAATTTTTTTCCCCTGGATAAATCAAGAGTGTTAGGGTGGCCATTCTCTTCAGATAAATGTTGGTGCCAAGAGTCATGCAGTAGTGATGCCAGATGCAAACATGGAAGCGACTTTGAGTGCTCTGGTTACTGCTGGTTTTTGTTCTGCAATACAAAGGTGTACAGCAATCGTCTTTGTTGGAGGCTCGAAATCTTGGTATTATAGTTTTTCTTTTTCAGTTTTGCATGATTGTTTTGTTTGGTTCTGTTGAAATTTTTCATTGGGGAGAAAAACCTGAGCAATCATACTTTATCCAAGGGAGTTTGGGTTGAGAAAAATCTATAGTATGCTTAACCGACATCATCTTAGAAGATGTTGAATGTCTCCAGCCATGAATATATATATACATGCAAAGTTAAATCACAAGCATCTTAGTGGAATTTAGTCTACAGGATATGACTTCTAAATACCCAGAAAATATTTTGCGAAGCCTGAAAGACTAGGAAAAAGCACTTGACCTGAATCTAAAGGCGATACTATGCTTTCCAACTAGGGATTGCTGAAATCAAATTATTTGCAAGAGGGGATCATAAAGGACAAGTAATAGCTGGCAATGGGTCTAGTTATAACAGAATTAAAAGAGTTTTCCGGTTACATTATGTGACCTTCTCATGACCTCAATTTTGCCTTATCTTAAATAGGCTTTATCTCCTTCTTATCACAATTTCGGTGGTCTTGCTGAAGATTATAATTTCTAAAAATTTCTGGAGCATTCTACATTTATATTTTGGGAGTTCAAAAATGAGATTATAGTTCTTCAGTAGCCTCGTTTTTTACACAATAAGAGTTGCAGAACTTTACCATCATCATGATAACATGTATGCATTTATACTCTTCAGCAGCACTTGTCACTTCGGTTTGATCATATTTGATTATTTTGATTTCTTGTATGTTAGATGACCAATTGTATTCAATCCAGTGCTTTTTATAATGAGCTTGAGTATGGAAATTCAGTATATGACTGTAGTCTAATATCCACCCCAGGGAAGATAAGTTAGTGGAGTGTGCCAAGGCACTGAGAGTGGATGCTGGAACTGAACCTGGTGTGGACATTGGTCCGGTGATTAGTAAGCAGGTGCACTCATAGATACTGATGCTTTATCAATTTCAAATAAATTTGTATAGTGTGGATGCTACGACATTATGAAATGTTTTGCAACTGTTGCTTGGTAATGCAAGAAAAGCTATCTTATCCATTGGCTATCTGTTCTCCTCATTCTGCTTATTGCCTAGTATATGTGATTTGATCTCTGGCATACATAGGTTAAGGAACGGATATCCAAGATGGTGGAAACATTTGTTCACAATGGTGCTCAATTAGTCCTCGATGGGAGAAAGATTTTGGTACATCTTCCTGCTCTACATTTCCACTTTTTCAGATGCAGAATACGCATATGATTCCATGTTTTCATCTGGCTTATCCAAGCACACAGACTCAGATAAGAGAAACTAATATCAAAAGTTTATTATAAACAAATTGAAGGCTGTAAAAAGAGCATTAAAATGTTTATCTGTATTTTTCTTCATATTAGATAGTTATTTATGAATTCCCCCCCCCCCCCCCCCCCCCCCCCCCACCACGAGTGTTTCTGTTAATGAATGAAAAGTATTAGTCCATTTATTTAATGTTTATGGTTGAATATAGGTTCCTAAATATGAGCTGGGAAACTTTGTTGGTCCCACAATCTTGACTGATGTAACTGAAGACATGGAGGGTTATAAGGTATCCGGTCTCTTGTTCTAAGAACCTTAATTGTATTTTATGAGCATTGGTAAGAGGAAATGCGAAAACCTTGATAACATTTAATCTTGGTGTCTGCAGGGGGAAATTTTGGGTCCAGTTCTTCTTTGTATGCAGGTTGGTCTATTATTTTTCATTTGTTGCATGTCTAGTTTGTTGTTGCTTATTTCTTTATGTTCAGTCACATAATCTTTTACTTACTGACTTCTCTTGCTCAGACTGCAAGTTTAGAAGATGCAATAAGCATTGTAAACAGAAACAAGTATGGCTCCTGCTTGGATATCCACGAGTTTTTTTATCTTTTGTATCCTGGTTTTTGATTGATTTAAATTGTCCTATTTTCTTGGAGTAGACATGGCAATGGAGCTTCCATATTTACATCTTCCTGTGCTGCAGCAAGGAAATTTCAGAATGAGGTTGAGTCTGAGCAAGTAAGTGCCATTTCACCATGTTAACAATCTGCTTTAAGAGGTCTGGACAACTTGTTCTGACTTCTTTTTATTCATTAATTGAGTACATAATTTATTTTCTAATTTTAACTTTTGAGCTCTGATATGAACTTTTGAATGGAGTCAGATTGGCATCAATGTAGCTGTTCCAACACCGTTACCATTGTTCTCATTTTCCGGGACCAAGGCATCATTTACCATAGATACCAATTTCTACAGTATATAACATCTTCATTATAAAGAAACGCACTTGAGCTACTGTCGATCTATAAGAATGCTCTGTTTCTAAATTGTAAATGGTATTCTCGTGAATTGCAGGTAAAGTTGGAGTTCAGTTCTACACCCAGATGAAAACAGTAACTCAGCAATGGAAGGACTTCTCTGGTAATGGAACATCTGCAACTATAATGTCAAATGATAGACCGGTTAATGGTGAAGAACAGAATGCATTGCAGTCGCTGGATTTCCCCGGTAACGATGTTGTATCCCTGGGATTGCATTTGAGAGATTTCTCGAATAATGAAGTTGTATCGCTCCCATTGCATCCAAATGATATTCACAGTAGAGAAGGGGTGTCTATACCCTTGCATTCGAAGGATTTTCCAAGTAGTGAAGGGGAATCTCTTGCTGAACACTCAAGGGACATTCTGAATTCTGATGGGATATCGTCGGGGCTAGCGTCATTGGACGGATCGCACTGGACCCTAAACTTTTAGTGCATGTTTGATACGATTACATAGAAGTGATAAAGTATGATGAACAAGATTTTAATTTATTTTTCTTTAATAATATTGTTCAGGGACATCAATTTTCTATGTTACAATAATCTAAAAGATAATTAAACAAGAGTGATTAGGTGCATTTGCGTGATTTGTTTTATTGGGCAAGTTCACTGTCAAGTGCCTATTTCAATTCAGAATAATCTATTAGGATAATCACCAATCGGAAGTAAATTATATTTATAATAGTTTCTTTATATAATTTTAATTTAAATATGCCTATGCATGTGAATTGAGATCTTAATCCTGTCCAGGGTAAAGTAATATTAAGATGATATATTTGATGTAATTTTTCGAGAATAGATTTTGTAAAACATGATTTTTTAAAGAATATATGGTCTAAAAGGAGGGAAAGTTGTAGATTTATATGTAAAATTATTTTATTAAGGGTGAAGTTGAAAAATAATGTGGAAAAAAAAAATAGGTTTTAAAGAATTTGGATCAAACTGGATAAATTTATTTTGTAAACCTCTTTTGGCCCTTATTTTGTAAAATGCAATTTTTTTCGAACATTTCCACTCACATTTTATGGGATTTAAAACTTTTATTAACTTTTTAACTAGTTTCACACTCGTACATTGCACGGACATATTCAATTGATAAAGTATAATGTATTGACACGGAAATGAAGAAAATGTAACAAAAGCAAGGATCAAATTAAATAATAGTAATATTTCCGCTCTAAATAGTATTATAAATTTTGAAAAATCTTCTTATACACATTAGTTGTCACATTTGTTGAGTTCTCATCGTCATCGCATAGCAATGTCTTCATACCAGTACAATTAGTAACTCTCAACACTACTATATACAACTAACCATGGATGAAAATCGGCTTTTTAGGAATAGTCCTTCAAGCAAAAGTGATTGATATAGACTTTTATTGTTGGTTATAGCGTACGACACAATCAAGAGAAACTGTCTTCTCTAAAACTTAAAAGATAATCTCACATATGATGGAGTTAATGACATCCTTGGGAGCAATACTTTGTTCCCTGCATTACTTCCAGAGAAGAGAATAGCAGTCAGAAATTCAATTTCTTGCCCATAAAAACTCAAAAAAATGAATTGATGCATTCATGTTGTTCGTTCATAATTGCTATAATTACTGAAAATGGAATGTGTGGAAACTAATTAGCCTTGATTAATCCTAGGAAATAGTGTGAGGTGTTTATAATTATAATTTGACAATGTGCGAAAGAAGTTGTTACAACAACTATTGAGATTTCAAATGTTGTAATCCAACCACTACACTGTTATCATTTGTTGTACAGATCGTATGAATTTTTTTTTTTAAACCCCAACATGAATGCATATACAATTAAGTGTGTGTTTGGAAGGACTTTTGGGAGGTACAAAATAACTTTTAAAATGTCCAAACCAATTTTACTAAAAACAATAGGTGTTTGGGTGTGGTTTAAAAATTATGTTTTACCAGATAAAAAACTTTTTTTAAAACTATTTGAAGAATCCCATTTCCAATATCTTCTCCATAAAAGAACTTTCACAAAAAGTTGAAATATTATATTTTATTAATTAATAAAATATGAAATCTATAGGAAACATATATTATTTCTATAAACCATAGCATCCAACTTCTACTATATATCCCAACAAACAAATTGTGCTCTTTCTGTGACTTTAAATCAAATAAGTTTTATTTATTGATTCATTTTTTTTTTAATTTTATTATTATTGTTGAAAATTATTCAAAGAATTCCATATACCAAACTTATCCAATTAATTATTCACATGATTCTTATTTTAATTGCAAATTTATATGTCGAAATCTCCAATGTTTTTTTAATACAAAGAAAAATCTTCCCAACTTATTCAGCTGCATAAGATATAGAAGAAAGTTTCTAATGTTGCAATGAATTGGCCAAATTTATAGTTGCTAAAAACACACAGATATTTTACCTGGTGATGTTGCCTAACAAATGTGGATTGGGTTGTGATAAGTGTATTCTATACACTTATTTATCTATCGAAATTAGGATATTATAATATTTTTTCTTGAATAAATTCTACGTAATTGTTATTATTTACTATTATTTCAGGTTTTATCCCAAAATCAAGAAAAGTGGAGCTAATTGAAGACGTTTTGAAACTCGGGGGCTTAATTGAACAATTGAAGACTCAAGGACCAACTTATCAAACTTGGAAGAATTGAGAGGCTTAATAGAAATTTTATTTGGGCATTAAGGTTGGATTGTGTGTATATTTACACACACATATTGCTGTAGAAGAGAGGGACACAGCCGTGGGGGGAATTATTATTCTTGAGAGGCGCAACTTTGAGAAAAAGTGGTGAGTTGGAGGAGGGCTATTGGAATATATACAACAAAGCCGAAGGAGGAGGTCAGGCCGTGAGAGAGCAGTAGTGGGAGGAGCTGCTAGTGGAGAGAAAAGAAGCGGCCGTGAAAGAAGAACAAAAAAAAAAACCGTGAGAGAATAGAGAGAGCAGCCGAGAGAAGAAAAAAAGAAGCAGCCGCCGTGGGGAATAAATTCATTGATAATATATATACATACACATTAAACAAGAAGGTGGAGGCAGCTGGGGAACAAGAATTGTGGTCACTTGAAGTGGTCGGCTGATTCATATTGAATGTGGGGGAGAATAATAAAGTAATTGGAGGAGATACACATATACATTAAGAGAGGTCTGTTATGAAAATGTTGTTCAAATATATAAATAAAGTTGAAAAAGTGCGAGAACCGGTCCAAAATATAAGGAACTGGTCCAAAAAGTGCAAAAACCGGACTAAATACAACTGGACGGACCAAATGGTCCGGGCAAAATGAAGAACCACGTGATCGCGTGGTTGGTGGTTCGGTGATCGCGTGGTTAAGAGATAATGGGCACTGCTCGCGATCGCGAGAGCCTGAAAATTCGACCGTTGGAGAATTTTTTCAGAATTTCTCATGCACCTTTTCAAAATTTTTGGCACTCTTTCGTGAAGAGTTGTATAAACAACGAATATGGATGATAGAATTCTATAAATAGATATAGAATTCATGTTTTGAACTACTTTTTGAACATCTAACCTTCAATAGTGATTATCATCCAAAAGTCCCAAAATTATATACTTAGAATCTTCAAAATTTGTTCTTCTTGTTCCTATTCTCCAAGTTTATCAATTGTGCTATTTGATACTTGGTTTGAGGTTTGAAATCCGCTAAAGCAATTTGCTTGGAGGCCCTTTAGCATTCTCATTCCGAGAGGGCGCAAATCTCGCTTTTAGGACAGCATTCTTTGCGATTCAAGTCATTTTGCAATTTTTAATTCTTCTTGATTCTTTGTTTCCAGTTTTGTGTCAACTTCGTTATAGTACATATTTTATTTGAGAAAGGAAGTTTCTCAACAATCTAAAAGCGAAATTTTTGGAATGGCAACCGAAGGAGACACAACCATGGCTACAATCAAGTTGATGAATCAAGATTTGGTTCGCTTAGATCGTTTTGATGGTACTAACTTCACAAGGTGGCAAGACAAAATCAAGTTTCTACTAACGGCGCTGAAAGTCTTCTACATCCTTGATCCAAATTTGGAAGACTTGCCCGAACCTTCCGATAAAGATACCGAACAAGCAAGGATTGATCGAAAGAAGCGAGAAGAAGACGAACTTATTTGTCGTGGCCATATCTTGAATGCACTTTCGGATCCTCTCTACGACTTGTACACCAACACTAAATCTGCAAAAGAAATTTGGAATGCACTTGAAAACAAGTACAAGGCCGAAGAGGAAGGAACTACCAAATTCCTTATAACAAGGTACTTCGATTTTAAATTTTTGGAAAATGTTCCTCTATTACCCCAAATTCATGAATTGCAAGTGATTGTCAATAATTAAAAGCGGTGAAGATAGAACTTCCGGAATCATTTCAAGTAGGAGCAATTATTGCTAAATTGCCTTCTACTTGGAGAGGATATAGGAAGAAAATCCTTCACAACTCCAAAGACTTTTCAATGGAGCAAATTCAAAAACATCTCCGAATTGAGGAAGAGTCGAGGGCAAGAGATGGGATTGAACATTCCCATGTTGGCACTTCTAAAGCCAATGCCTTGGAGAACAATAAAGTGACCAAAGTAAACAAAAGAAAGTTTACAAGCAACAACAACAACAAATTCAAAAAGAAGCCCAAGGGAGAATGCTTTGTATGTGGAAAATTCGGCCACTTTGCGAAAGATTGCCGACATAAAAAACAAAGCAATTTTGGAGGCAAGGTTAATTCCATTGACAAGAATGAAATCATTGCTACTATAAGCGAAGTGAATTCTGTCAAAGGAAAAATTCCGGGATGGTGGTATGATACATGCGCCACCGTTCATGTTTGCTATGACAAGTCCCTATACAAGACCTATCAAGAGATTGATGATGGTCAACAAATTCAAATGGGAAATGAACATTGTTCGAAAGTCATAGGCAAAGGGAATGTTGATCTTCAATTCATATCCGGAAAGGTTGTAACTCTTACAAATGTATTACATGTGCCGGATATGAATAGAAACCTTGAAAGTGGTGATTTGTTGGGAAAACCGGGCGTGAAATGTATTTTTGAGTCGGGAAAACTTGTATTGTCCCGAAATGGTTTCTTTGTTGGTAAAGGCTATTCCACTAATGGAATGGTCAAATTGTGTACTATTGACAATGCAATTAATAAAATAAATTCTTCTTACTTTGTGTGTTCTTTAAATTTATGGCATGATAGATTAGGACATGTTGGATATTCTACTTTGCATAGAATGATTAGAAATGACATGCTATCTTGTAATTTTACAAAGAATAAAAAATGTGAGATTTGCACTAAGTCCAAAATGATTAAAAAACATTTTCAAAGTGTAGAAAGATCATCTAATATTCTTGACTTAGTTCATATCGACATTTGTGAAATTAATGGTATGTTAACTAGGGGTGGTAATAAATATTTTATCACTTTCATTGATGATTATTCTAGATTTTGTTATGTTTATCTAATGAAACATAAAAATGAGGTTTTTCATATGTTTAAAGTGTTGACCTATGGTTAACTTAACCTTTTTGTTTTGATCATAACAAACAAGAATATATTGTGTTATTAACAAGTGTGCTTCAAGTGTTTCATGTAATGATAAATATTCAAAGCACTCTATGTTCAAATCGTCTCTCAAAGATATAAATCAAAACTATGTGATCAAGCACATGAGACGCAAAGAAGATCATGAAAGAATTGAAGATATTCAAAGATCAAAATTGAAGTTGAAAAGCATGACATGAAGATCAAGAATTCAAGCATACAAGATTAGAGTTCAAGTTCAAAAGTTGATTTAACCTATGTAAAGGTATAACACTCTCAATCTTTAGCGATGAAATTCAACGAACTCGAAAATGATTTTTATGCATCAAGAAACTTACTTGAAAATTCATCACTTGCATAAAATATTTTTATCTAAGTCAAGATTGTCTTTCAAAGGTTATTTGATCTTAAATCATGATTATACTATGTTAAACCACTTTGAAAAACAAGTTAGAAACCTAATAATCGAAAATTTTCATATTTTTCAAAAGTCAACTTTCGGTCAACCGAAAGTTTCGGTCGACCAATTGGTCAACCGAAAGTTCAACGGTTGAATGTGTAACGGCTATATTAATGATTCGGTCGACCGAAACTCCAGAATTGGTCAACCGAAAGTTGCTGAATTTGAATATTTTGATCTATAAATAGTCATCTCATTCACATTCAATCAAAAACAACATAGAAAAGATTTTATACAAACTTTCTTGTGAAATTTCATTGTTCTTACTTGTTTTATATTCATCTATTTTTATTATAAAACTTTGATTGATCTAAACTTTGTTTTATCAAATTCATCAAAGTTTTTGGAAGAAAGTTTTGTGAAGATTCTTGGTTTTATATTGTTTAAACTTCTTCAACATCTTCACACTATATTGGAATTGAAGTGTAAGTCTCTCTTTGTTCTAAACTTGTTTTAATCTTTTAAAAGAGAGAAACTTCAATTAAGGAACTTTGATTATTTGTGCTACATTTTTCATTATCATTTGATTCATCAAAGTTCCATTGCCTAAACACTTTGAGCTTAACTTATTGTTAATTATTCAAGTGTGGCATCTCTTGGTACTTAAATTGATTCAATATTTTAACAAGAGATCATTTGAAAAACTTTGTTTGATTGCATTGAACTTTTCATTATCATTTGCATCAAAGTTTTTCTCTAACACTCGAGCTTAATTCATTGCTATCTATTGAAGTGTTAGCCTAACTCTCTCGGTACTTAATTTGAGTATATCATTTTTCAAGAGAGTTATTTCAATTATAAATTCAATTCATTATATCTTGTGGTTTCGAGAGCCTTGTGAAAACTCGATTGTTGGTTTCGAGAGCCTTGTGAAAACTCGATTGTAAAGGATAGGTGCTCCTTGTTGTAAAGTCACCTAAGGATTCGATACTCCTTGTTGTAAGTTATCAATATAGTGGATTTGGCCTTGCTCGTGACGGAGAGCTCGGTAACGGGGGACGTAGATCACGTTGGTTGATTGAACCTCCATAAATCGCGTTTGCATTCTCTTATCCCTTTTACTTACTTACATTGCACTTACTCTATTCTATCAATTTATATTGTGCAACATTATATCTAAGTGCTATACTTGCTTTATCAATTAAGTTTACACATATATAGCACACTACATTGATAGTTTAGTTACTTGTAACACTAAGTGCTCATATTTGTACCCATTGGTTTTTAAGTTTGAGATTATTTATCGAAAAAGTTTTATAAACCAATTCACCCCCCTCTTGGTTAGTTTACTCTTGGGCTAACATAAAGCATATAAAAATGAAGTAGAAAATCAAAAGGATAAAAGGATTAAAATTCTTAGAAGTGATAGAGGCGGTGAATACTTTTCTAAAGAATTTGATATCTTTTGTGAAGAACATGGTATTTTACATCAATGTAGTGCACCTAGAACACCGGAACAAAATGGCTTGGCGGAAAAGATAAATAGAACTTTAGGTTAGATGATAAATGCTATGCTAACAAGGTCTAAATTGCCTAATAACTTATGGGGTGAAGCATTAGTTACCGCGTGTCATATACATAATAGAATTCCTTCTAAGAAACTTAAAGTTTCACCTTACGAATTGTGGAAAGGTCGGAAGCCTAACATTGGATATTTTAAAGTGTGGGGGTGTTTGGCTTATTATAAAAACACCAATCCTAGTAGGACAAAACTAGGACCAAGAGGGATCAAGAGTGCCTTTGTTGGATATGCTATAAATAGTAAAGCATATAGGCTGCTTGATCTAATATCCAATGTGATTATAGAATCACGAGATGTGGAATTTTTTTGAGAATTCATTAAGCGTTGATGATATTCCTCAAAATTCAATAGAAATTCAAAATGAATTTCCGGCTTCTAAATCACTAGAAACATCTACCCAAGATGTAATTGAGACTAGTGAACCGCGAAGAAGCAAGAGATCTCGTAAAGAGAAGGTATTAGGACATGATGAGATTGATTCTCAAAGGATCTCCTTTTACTTGGTTGAAGTAAGTAAGGAAGATATAGTAAAAACAATTCCATATGTTCTTCAAATTGATAGTGATCCTAAAACCTATAAAGAAGCAATGACTTCTAAAGATAGCACATTTTGGAAGGATGCTATCAATGATGAAATGGATTCTATAACATCCAACAATACTTGGAAGATTGTTGATTTACCGGCTGGATCAAAAGCCATTGTTGCAAGTGGGTATTTCGAAGGAAATACAATACCGATGGTTCAATTCAAACCTATAAAGCAAGATTAGTTGCTAAAGGTTTTCGACAAAAGGAAGGAATTGATTATTTTGACACTTATGCACCGGTGGCTAGGATCACTACTATTAGAATACTATTTGCACTATCTTCTATATTTGATTTGCATGTGCATCAAATGGATGTGAAGACTGCATTTTTAAATGGAGAACTAGATGAAGAAGTTTACATGGAACAACCGGAAGGTTTTGTTCTTCCGGGTAATGAAAATAAAGTTTGTAAACTTATTAAATCGCTATATGGTTTAAAACAAGCTCCTAAAAAATGGCATGAAAAATTTGATAATGCAATTATGTCTTTTGGTTTTTCACACAATGTGGTAGATAAATGTTTATATATCAAAAGTTGTGATAAACTTGTTATATTTGTGTGTTTGTATGTGGATGACATGTTGATTATAAGTAATCACATGAATGTCATAAAAGAAACGAAGAGGTTTCTATCGTCAACATTCAAAATGAAAGATCTTGGTCAAGTGGATACCATATTGGGTATAAAAGCGATCAAGAATGAGTTGGGGTATGCATTAACCCAATCACATTATATTGAGAATGTGATTGAAAAGTTCAAACATTTGAACATTAAAGAGGCAAATACTCCATTTGATTCAAGTATTAAACTTGTAAAGAATGTTGAAAGGGCTATTGGAAAACTCGAATACGCGAGTGCAATTGGGAGTCTAATGTATGCAGTTCAATGCACAAGACCGGATATCGCATTTGCCGTGAGTAAACTTAGTAGGTTTACTAGCAATCCAAGTGTTGAGCATTGGAAAGCGATTGGAAGAGTTCTTGGTTATCTAAAGAGAACTAAAAACCTTGGACTTCAATATTCCAAGTTTCCAGCAATACTAGAAGGATATACCGATACAAGTTGGATATCAAATGCTGGAGAAAATAAATCAACCTCGGGATGGTTGTTTACACTTAGAGGTTGTGCTGTTTCTTGGAGATCAAAGAAACAAACAATTATAACACATTCCACTATGGAAGCAGAGTGACTTAAGGATCTTCTTTATGAAATTCCACTAGATACGAAGAATGAATCTTCAATATCTATACTATGCGATAGTCAAGCTACTCTAGCAAGGGCTTATAATGAAGTCTACAACGGAAAGTCAAGACATATGAGTCTTAGACATGATTATATAAGAAAATTAATAAAGGATGGAAAAATATCACTTACCTATGTGAGGTCAAGTGAAAACTTGGCTGATCCATTCACAAAACCACTTACCAAAGAGTTGGTAAGACAAACATCGAGTAGGATGGGACTAAAACTCCTATTATAAATTCACCAATGACGGCAACCCTACCTATCATTACGAAATGAGTAATTCACGGGTTCAAAGGGTAACAATAAGTCATTCGATAAGTGAATTGTTGCAGCACTTAGAAAATTATTTTAAGGCCCTATCCTAAGGATATAAGTGCTGGGGTAACTGTTTGGAGGGCTGAACAAATCTTAAAGAAATTCAGTACTTAGTACAAGTGTCTTTAAAAGTTACCAAGACACTGTAAGAATTTCTCCTATATGAACTTAGAAGTGGTGCCACTTCAAAGAAAGTTTTGGAGTTACTTTCTGAAAAGTTCATGAACTCGGATGGGCGCAAGGCCATTAACGCGCTAAAATAAATTGTGTGGAACGTATTGAGCAAGAATGCTCACATGTACGATATCACCGGTAATGTCATAAGGGATAACTGGTTCAAAGCCAAGGCTACCTGGGATCTCGATATTACTTTGTAATGTTAGTACTAATATAAGGTTAAAATCGAAAGATACCTTATTTTATGCGTGGCATCGTTTATGATTCTAAGTTGTGTTCATATATTTGAATAAGTGGGGGATTGTTATGAAAATGTTGTTCAAATATATAAATAAAGTTGAAAAAGTGCGAGAACCGGTCCAAAAAGTGCAAAAACCGGACCAAATACAACTGGACGGACCAAATGGTCCGAACCGGACCTAAAGGTCCGGCCAAAATGAAGAACCACGCGATCGCGTGGTTGGTGGTCCGGCGATCGCGTGGTTAAGAGATAATGGGCACTGCACAATTTTTCGAGGCATCTCGCGATCGCGAGAGCCTCCTACCTCGCGATCGCGTGGCATGAAAATTTGACCGTTGGAGAATTTTTTCAGAATTTCTCATACACCTTTTCAACAATTTTTGGCACTCTTTCGTGAAGAGTTGTATGAACAACGAATAGGGATGATAGAATTCTATAAATAGATATAGAATTCATGTTTTGAACTACTTTTTGAACATCTAACCTTCAATAGTGATTATCATCCAAAAGTCCCAAAATTATATACTTAGAATCTTCAAAATTTGTTCTTCTTGTTCCTATTCTCCAAGTTTATCAATTGTGTTATTTGATACTTGGTTTGAGGCTTGAAATCCGCTAAAGCAATTTGCTTGGAGGCCCTTTAGCATTCTCATTCCGAGAGGGCGCAAATTTCGCTTTTAGGACAGCATTCTTTGCGATTCAAGTCATTTTGCAATTTTTAATTCTTCTTGATTCTTTGTTTCCAGCTTTGTGTCAACTTCGTTATAGTACATATTTTATTTGAGAAAGGAAATTTCTCAACAAGGTCTCGGCTGGGTTAGATTTTGGAATTGAGGACTGCCCTTTTTTTTAGGATTAGGGAGACAAAAAAAAAAAAAAAAGAAGCAGGTTGGTGATGTTAATAGGTGCCGCTGGTGGTAGGAATTAAAGGAGCCGCCTAGGAATACAAGGCAGCAAGCTTGGAGTGGAAAAGGAAGTAAGGCATACGGTTGGTTTATTTTGGAGATGCAAGATGATGTCAATTCTTCAACTCGTCAAACTCCGGGTTTTGTTTATATTATTTATTGCTTTTTATCCCAATAACATGAGTAACTAAATTTTAAATCGTGATTAATGATATAGATTTAATGTTTCTTGTTTGATTTTAATTCTCAAGTTTGTGCTTTTATTTCACGTATTGATTTTATTATTGCTTTTAATGCTTGAATTGCTTGATCACCAATTCACGATTTAATGGTTGTTTTCATAATTCGAGAGGTGAGTTAACAATTAGATCACGTAATAAAATCCGGCAATCTCAACAAAAAAGATAGAGATATGAATTTGTGGTTGCCTGTGGTCAATTATGAATTCCTAGGAAATTTAATGCATTTAGTTAAGGAGAACTCTGACCCGCTGTAGAGATACATGGTTGACTTAGTTAAATAGGTCTAATTTGAACTCGAGAGAGGTAAATTAGATATATGCGTGAATTCGACCAAATACAATTTTAGAAAACAACTTGAGATGAGAAATTAAGCTAGAACGTTATTTCGAAATCGTTAGTCCCGATATTCATTCAATTGCTAGAAATCCCACCACTTTGTTTCTTGTTTTTATTAATTGCTTTTAGTTTAATTTGCTACTTTCATTTTAATTGTATTGTTTATTTCATTTATTCTCAATTTTAATGTCGTTTTTGGATTGTTTGGTATTTTATTTCCTTGGTTAGTTTTTATTTTAGTTTAGGAATTCTATTGAATCAAAGTAAATCGATAACAAATAATTAGTCCCCGTGGGATCGACAACCCGGACTCAAAAGTCCACTTTTACTACTTGTTAGCGATATCGTACACTTGCGATATTTCACACCAACAGGTTGCAAGGGCTTCTTCATCTGATCTTGACACGTAATGTACATGAGGCTTCTTACAGTCTAAACATTTAATATTGAACCTTTTCTTAGAGCGATTAGAAAGAAGAAGCTTCGCTGACAGATGACCCATTCTTCCAGAAAGTTGAAATTTTTTGCCTCTAGATGAGAATTCAGGATCCACAAAAATATTCCTTAAAGATGAAAATCTCTTACCCCTAGATGAATATGCATGATGTTGGAACGATCTTGAGCTGATTAAAGAACTACGAGAATTCTTAGTGCGTCTTGGCATCTCAGTTCTATTCTTACTCTAAGAAGGTATATGATTTTTTGAATAATTTGGAGGATCCTTTATAAGATTAAGAACTGACGGGCCATCTTTCCTCAACTGCTTCTGTTTGCACTTAGATAACAAAAGACACTTCTTCCTTTTATTGTTTTTGGTGTTTAGGGCTCTGATGGCCGGAACTCGTGTTGTACCCAGAACGTCCTATTATACTGCATAGAGTTGATTTTGGCAGTTTTTGACTGATTAATAGAGGATGAAAGGAGAGAAGAGTAGGGAGGGAGCTAGGGAAGGGGGGGTAAAACTTGGGAGAAGAAACGTCTCACACTCAAAATGCAAGGACTTGCAAAATTATTGGTGTTTGATACATTAATTTTGCCTTGAAAAATTATTTCATATTTTAGTAATGATTACTTTGTCTTACTTTGGTGGAAAACCAATTCTTAACACTTGGTGATAAATGGTTTCCAACTTTGTATGACAAACATTAAACGTCTCGTTTGATCATTTTTGTTACTGTTAATTGACTTATTATTTTCAGAAATTAATATTATTATTATCAAGTACAAATGTATTAAAAAGTTAAAAAATAATGTTAATCAAATAACAAAACTTGAAAAAATTCCTCATTTTTTTCATCTACAAAATTATATGCGTTAACTAACAAATCCTTTATTATTATTATTATTATTATTATTATTATTATTATTATTAAAAATCTCGAGCACTCACCACCACCTTTCAAATTCATTACATAGATAAAAAAGGACTTTCTTTATCCGACGACAATGACTTCATCATTAGGGATTAAGGTAACCATCCTTTTAGCACTCTTCGCCACTGCATGCATGGTTCAAGCACCAGCTGGTGCACCTAAGGTTTCACCAACCATCACACCCTCACAAGCACCATCGGTGGTGCCACCTAATGCAACACCATCTCCATCCCCTTCTTCGTCTTCTCCATCTCCAGCCCAGGGACCAGCTCTACCCCAGCAATCGACGGTGAAACTCCAGCCCCATCAACAAACAACAGCCCCTGGAGCTGCTTCACCAACTGCACCTACCCCTGCCGGACCCACATCCGGACCCAATCCACTGCCCGAGTTGTTTTACGAAACACTTTCCTCACATGAGATGCGCCTCTTACCTTGAGTTTGAATTTCGTGGTGGAGAAACGACGCCGTTAGATCTCCTTCGCGTTGGAGTTGTCGAGTTTAATGATGGTTATTCGGTGGCCCATATTAACTTGGTGGGCGAACACCGACTGGACTAAAATTGCCGATGTACGGAACTTTGAATAGCCACGTTTCTGTGTGAAAAGCTTAACGGATGTTTCAGTATCTTTTTTTTTTTTTTTTTAGTTTTTTGTGGCTACATATGATATCCAACTCCATTTTCTCCAAACCGTTCATTCTTTTCACCAGTTTCAATCCAATTCCCATTCTTCTGTAAAAAGTCAAGGAGAGTTTGAAGAGGTTTAGTGGGGAGCTTTTGCTATTTCTCAAGAGTTTCTTTCCACATGTAATGGTTTTGACTCAATCCCTTATCATGCCAAAAATTTATCCTTTCCTCCACCTCTGCTCCGCCATGGCTTACCACCATCTCCACGACCTAGAGAGAGAGAGAGAGAGAGAGAGAGAGAGAGAGAGAAGAAGCAGTCATCATAAGTTGAAAAAAGAAGATTGCATTTTTATTTAAACCTGAATGGGATTGTTATAGAAGTTTGATAATTGCCAGACAAAAGACTGGATTCTGTGGTTTGTTATGGAGGAAGCCTTTCGAGAGTCACAAATCAGAAATGCAGTAAATGTATGCTTGTATCAGATTTTTTCCATGTGAGGATTGTTATCTACTCAGATATATATATATATATATATATATATATATATATATATATATATATATATATATATATATATGTATGTATGTATGTATGTATGTATATACACACACCAAATGACTGTGCAAAACTGTTTACCATGAAAACTAACCCACGTACAGAACATATTTAGGAATGTTGAAAATCTTCAAATTAATAACAGTAAAATGAAATGAATAAAAACTATTTTGAGGAATCTTTGAAAAAAATAGAATCTGGTCAAAATAAATTAAGCAGAATCTCAGTTGTAATTAGTAATATATAGATAGATATAGATTGCTATTTCACCAACTTTTATACTAAAAATATGATTTTTAGCAAAATTAAACTGAAAATTAGACTATCAAATAGCTACAAAAATATAGTTCTTTTTTCTATTATTTTTCCTTCTTTTTTTAATTATTAGTCTTTTTATTCTTTTAATTAATATTTATTCATTTTTATTATACAAAAACCATATATAAATGGATGAAATTGACTATCGAAGATGAATATACTAAAAAGTAGTACAAAGTTTAAGCTCGGTACTAACTTGTTATATCGGGAATAATTTGAAGAATTTCAGTGCTAAAATTTAATAAAAACTGAAATTACATTTATGATGTTTCTAATCACAAGTGGGCAAAATATCATACACACTTGTGGGCTCCCAACTTCACTCCCATTTTAAAGAGGAAATTAGTCCTACAATCATGTTAAAACAACGTTTTTTGACATTTAACTCAGAAAAAATCAGTTTTTGATATATGATACCAGAAATAAAAATATTCAAAAAAATGCCACCAAATAAAATAAAAAATCTTGAAATAGAATTAGATTAAAAATAACGACATTGCAGAAAATTATGCAGTAACTGTCCCTGATTTTACTCACCAGATTAATGGAGATTATATCAATCATCTTCCATCTTGTTAGTCTATTTTCAAATCCAAAAAAGCTTGTCGTTCATCTTCTGGGGTGGTATTCTAGCCAGGGGCGGACACATAGGGGGGTCCTAGGGGGTCACGTGACCCCCCCCCCCTAATTTTTATTTTATATTTTTATTTTTTTTGAAAAATCCAAAAAAAAAAAAAAAACCAAAAAATATATTTTGAATGGTTGAATAATTTTTATTTTTTTTTAATTGAATAAAGGTAAAGTTTGGACTTTGAATAATTGAAATTTATGCATATTGAATAGATTGTTTTAGATGAAATATACGTAAAAAATTGTAGCATGTACTCAGTAAATATAGCCTCTTTTTTGTACCAATTAAAATCTAAATTTTAATATTGGTCAAAGTCAATAATCAATCTCAACCATAGATTTCATGGGACCCATAACTTTTCATCCACGCATCTCATCAACTTTTATCAAAATCTACGAAAAATCTAATTTTAATCTACACTAAACAGGAACATAATTGATTGTTTACTACGATATAATCTGTCAATTTATTTTAAATTATAACATAGATCTTACTAAAAATAATTTAGTATATTTGTGAGATTGCATATTATTTAGTACATTGTCTTTTGTGAATTAGAATTTTATCATTATTTTCAATCTTTTCCAAAAAAAAAAAAAAATTCGGGGTCGCTACCCCCCGAACCCCCGTGGGATCTAGCACAAATTGTGCCCCGGCTACAAAATGTCTGCGACCGCCACTGGTTCCAGCATAAGTGAGTGTAATTTTAAGGTAAGGATTGATTGTTGTCACTGTTGGGAATTAGGACACAACTAATCCCGCCCAGGATCGATGTGACACAAATAAATTGGACTGAGAAAATATAAATACGCAAAAATAAAATGCAAATACGAAACACAAAGATTTACGTGGTTCAGCAATTTGCCTACGTCCACGGACCCACACCAATATATTTCACTAACTCGAAAAAATGAGGAGTACAAAAATACTACACTGTATTTTTATCTGCCTATGCAAAGGCTATTCTCTCCAACTCACTTTTCTCCCTATTTTGTGAAATGCCTCTCTTGTGTTGCTCTCTACACAAGATCACTCTTTGTTGTGGTGGTGTATTTTTCATTGAGGTTTTGCCCTCTATTTATAGGGAAAGTTTGGATAAAGAATCAACAATGGAAGGAATAAAATAGGTGTGAACATATGAGGATTGTAGGCTAATGGTGTCTTACCAAATAGGTGTGAACATGGACTATTAATGGTGGCTTGCCAATTTCAACAAAATTAGGCCACATTTTAGCCCCATTTTTCAACAATCTCCCACTTGGGGACAAATGTGGCTTCCCCTGAGATATCTCCTTCTTGCAACTCCTTGTGAAATATGGTGTGAGTCATTTCCTTTGTCTTCACTTCAGAAGACCAATTGAAGCTGAGCACAGCTCCAATTTTTCCTTTGTTACTGTCTTGGTCATCATGTCGGCTGGGTTCTTGCTACCCTGGATCTTCTCTAGTGTTAATACTTCATCCTCTAGAAGAGACCTGATGAAGTGATAACGGAGTCCAATGTGCTTGGTTCTAGAATGAAATGCTGAATTCTTTGCCAGATGTATCGCACTCTGACTATCACTGTGCAAAACATTCTTCTCCTGACTGAATCCCAATTCTGCCAACAAACCCTGTAACCAGATCATTTCTTTGCTAGCCTCGGTTACTGCCACGTACTCTGCTTCTGTAGTGGATAGAGCAACAATCTTCTGTATCTGCGAAATCCAGCTAACTGCAGTAGTACCTACTGTGAAAACATAACCAGTAGTACTTCTCCTGCGATCTACCTCGCCAGCAAAATCTGCATCTACAAAACCTTGTAGAGCCACCTCGCCTCGTCCAAAGCATAAGCATCTATCAGTAGTTCCCCGTAGAAATCTTAATATCCACTTTACTGCTTCCCAATGCTGCTTTCCTGGATTTGCCATAAATCTGCTCACAACTCCCACTGCATGAGCAATATCTGGTCTGGTACAAACCATGGCATACATCAAACTTCCAATAGCTGAGGCATATGGTATTTTAGCCATGAAGTTTATCTCGTCCTCTGTCTTAGGACTCTGATCACTAGATAGACGGAAGTGATTAGCTAGTGGCGTGCTGACAGCCTTCGCACTGCACATGTTAAATCTCTGCAGGACTTGACTAATGTACTTGGCCTGAGATAACTGCAAGATACCCTTCTGCTTATCTCTGAAAATCCTCATTCCGAGAATCTGCTTCGCTGCACCCAAGTCCTTCATTTCGAATTCTGCTGACAGCTGCATCTTTAACTTCTTGATTTCGTCCATATCTGAGCCTGCTACTAACATATCATCGACATAAAGTAGCAAAATTATATAACTGGACTCGAATCTCCTGAAGTAGCAACAATGGTCAGCATTACATTTGAAGTAGCCATTTTTCTGCATAAATCCGTCGAACTTCTTGTACCACTGTCTCGGGGCTTGCTTTAAGCCATACAGGCTCTTCTTCAATTTGCAAACGAGCTTCTCCTTTCCTTTGACTGAGAAGCCTTCTGGCTGCTGCATATATATTTCCTCCTCAAGGTCACCATGGAGGAAAGCAGTTTTTACATCTAACTGCTCCAAGTGCAAACCCTCTGCTGCAACAATACTCAAGACTGATCTGATTGTTGTCAGCTTCACAACTGGCGAAAATATTTCCGTGTAGTCAATTCCTTCTTTCTGCTGGAAACCTTTGACCACCAACCTCGCCTTGTATCTCTTTGATCCATCATGTTCCTCCTTGATTCTGTACACCCACTTATTTTGTAGAGCTCTCTTTCCTGTAGGTAACTCGGCTAGTTCCCACGTCTGGTTAGAGATGAGAGACTTTATCTCATCTTTCATTGCAAGCTCCCACTTGCCAGAATCACCGACCTGACATGCCTCATGATAGCATTCAGGTTCACCTGCATCAGTAAGTAACATGTAGCTCATGTACTTTCTATTTGGAACATGAGGTCTGGTTGACCTTCTAAGAACAGGAACTGGAGACTGTGATGCATCAGTCTCTAGAACAGGCTCCTGTAACTGCAGATCCTCCTCTGTCTGCTGCGACGTACTACTTTCTGGAGCATCCAACTCAACATATGTTGGATCATCATGTACTGTGTCATCGGACTGCACTGCATTTCTGTCCTTGTACATAACCTTCTCGTTGAATATGACATCCCTGCTTCTAATGACCTTTCTGTTCTGGTCATTCCATAAGCGGTAGCCGAACTCATCTCCGCCATATCCAATGAATGTGCACTTTAGTGATTTGGGGTCTAACTTGCCCCTTGCCTGATCACTAATATGTGCATATGCGACACATCCAAAAACTTTCAAGTGGGAAAGTTTTATTTCTTTTCCGCTCCATACTTCCTCCGGTATCCTATACTCCAACGGTACCGAGGGTCCTCGATTGATCAAGTACACCGCTGTGTTGACTGCTTCTGCCCAAAACTGTTTGGGCAAGCCTGCATGTAACCTCATGCTTCTGGCTCTCTCCGTTAATGTCCGGTTCATACGTTCTGCAACTCCATTTTGCTGTAGAGTCCCTGGCAACGTCCTCTCCATTTTGATGCCATTCTGGTAACAGAACTTCTTGAACGCCATATCCTTATATTCTCCTCCGTTGTCGGACCTCAGCTTCTTTACTCGCAATCCTGTTTCATTTTCCACCATGGCTTTCCACTTCTTGAACACATCGAATACTTCGGACTTGTGTCTCAAGAAATAAACCCACACTTTTCTCGAGTGGTCATCAATGAAAGTCACAAAGTATGACTTTCCGCCAATAGATGAAACTGCGGTTGGTCCCCAGACGTCTGTGTGGACTAACTCAAGTTTCTCTTGCTTCCGAGTTCTGCCACTAGTGTTGAAACTCACCCTGGTCTGCTTCCCAAAGATGCAACTCTCGCATAAGTCTATATCAGTAGACTGAAGCTCTGGTAGTTTCCCCTTTGCATGCATATACTTGAGTCCCTTCTGACTCATATGCCCAAGTCTCTGGTGCCACAAGTTTGGGCCCTCCTTGCTTTCAGCAACTGCAATTGTCACACAAGCGTCCGCCGTTGTGTAGAGGGTGCCAGTATCCTTGCCTCGAGCGATAATCATGGCGCCCTTGGTGATCTTCCAGTTATCACCAGAGAAGGTGGTGACATGTCCTTCTCCCGACAATTGCTTGACGGAGATCAAGTTCTTCCTCAATTCTGGAATATGTCTCACACAGATCCATTGATCTTGATCTGTACATCACCTTTTCCGACCACGTCACACGGTTGATCATTACCTAGATAGACTCTACCAAAATCACCCCGCGTATAGTTTACAAAAAACTCCTTGTTTGAGGTAGCATGAAAAGATGCTCCGGAATCAATCACCCAGTATTCCGTTTTTCTCTCCAAAGAGCATATCAAAGCATCGTCCGCTTCCTCTTCCACAACATTGACTTCTGTCCTGTCCTCCTTTTCTTTTGGAGGTGCTGTGCACTGATTTTTGTAATGACCGGTCTTGCCACACTTCCAACATTCCACAACCTTTGTCTTGTTGGAATTGTTTGGATTTCTGGACCTCGATCTGCCACTTCTGAATTTGCCGTTACCCCGCCCATTTCCTCTGTTGGAACTCCTGCCTCTGCTTTCCACGTTCAACGCCGATCCTGAAGTTGAGACACCTTCTGACTGTCGTCTGATCTCCTCCGTTAAGATCATGCTTACGACATCATCGAACTTCAATTTTGACTTTCCGGCAGAGCCACTAATTGCTGTGACTGTACCATTCCAGCTGTCTGGCAACTGCCCAAGAATTAACAGAGCTCGAACTTCATCACTAAAAGTGATTTCGACTGTGTTTAGCTGGTCCGTCACTTCATTGAATTCATTTAGGTGCTCCCCAAATCTTCCGCCTTCGGCTATCTTCATATTGAACAGTTTTTTAATTAAGTGGACTTTATTTGCTGCAGATGGCTGTTCATACATGCTAGAAAGGGCTGCCATGAGAGACTCTGTCGTCTTCTCATTTTTTATGTTGAAAGCCACTGACTTTGACAACGTCAGCCTGATTGTGCCGAGTGCTTTTCGATCAAGCAACTCCCAATCCCCCTGGCTTATATCTTCTGGCTTTTCTTTTAGTGGCTTGTATAGATCCTTCTGGTACAGATAGTCCTCCATTTGCATTTTCCAAAATCCAAAATTTGAACCATCAAATTTGTCAATTTTGGATATTTCCTCATCTGTCGACATTGTTCACACTCAATCACAAAACAGTCTAAAGAAATCTTTTCTGATGTGGAAGATCAGTCAAAGCTGCAACCACAGAGCATACTAAGAATTTCAAAAGATCTCAATGAGCCAAAGCTCTGATACCAATTGTTGGGAATTAGGACACAACTAATCCCGCCCAGGATCGATGTGACACAAATAAATTGGACTGAGAAAATATAAATACGCAAAAATAAAATGCAAATACGAAACACAAAGATTTACGTGGTTCAGCAATTTGCCTACGTCCACGGACCCACACCAATATATTTCACTAACTCGAAAAAATGAGGAGTACAAAAATACTACACTGTATTTTTATCTGCCTATGCAAAGGCTATTCTCTCCAACTCACTTTTCTCCCTATTTTGTGAAATGCCTCTCTTGTGTTGCTCTCTACACAAGATCACTCTTTGTTGTGGTGGTGTATTTTTCATTGAGGTTTTGCCCTCTATTTATAGGGAAAGTTTGGATAAAGAATCAACAATGGAAGGAATAAAATAGGTGTGAACATATGAGGATTGTAGGCTAATGGTGTCTTACCAAATAGGTGTGAACATGGACTATTAATGGTGGCTTGCCAATTTCAACAAAATTAGGCCACATTTTAGCCCCATTTTTCAACAGTCACAACCCGGGTCATAACCCACCGCTCTGATACTCATCACATTTCCATCACCTAATTCTGTTCAAGTTCATGAAATAGAAATGGCTAAATTCTGAGGTCTTTGTTCCTTTTTTATGTACGTAGTGGCTGCCCAACTCACTCCAAAAGGTATTCTTTTTAACCCTGCTTAAAAAATTGATATATAATAATAATAATAGTGACAAGCTATTCTTTTAGCAAAAAAAAAAGGTGTAGCCCACATCCTGAGGGCCCGAACCGACCACGCCCAAGGTCATTGGTTCGGGAAGGTAAATCCAGATTATGCCTCCAAGAAGTCAGGATGGAAGGGCTTATGGTAAGCACAGATTTTTGATGGTAGAATGATTAAGCTGATGTATACTTACCACAATATGTTGTTTCTGTCTAACATTAGACCACGGGATCCCCCCATTCAAGGGACAAATTATTGCCAAACAGAAAAAGTTGCCATTAATGGCAAGAACGACATGGTCATAAGGAAGGATTCACCACTCGAAGTTGTGCAGTTTTTTCAATGATAATCTCCTCTTCCTTTTGTATCATGTATCTATGTTTTTTGTAGTTACAATGATTAGCACACGTTCAATGAAGTTAATATTTATAATTTGCTTCCTGTTTTGGATAAAGTAGCACTACTCCATGATCATTCATGGGTAAGATTCGCTCGATGAAGTTAAAAATATCAAGCTCGGGACTTAACTTCAATGGTTAAAGTTTTGTGTTATATTTTGATATTTTATAACGACGCTTCAGATTTAATAAGTTTTTATATGATTTAATTTAATAATGCCTAACAAGAACAATTTGATCTCAACTCATATCTTACCACTGTTGTCATTTCAATGTTACTTCCGTCCTTGATGGATGTACAAGGCTACTGAACACAACTTACAGTCTACAAAAGTTAAGAAAAGTCACTGGACACTGATCATGTCATTTTCTAGTTCAGAACACCGAGTTAAAATATCTCATTTGTCCCTGTAGATGATATCTTTAATTACAATAGTACTGCCAAAGAATATAGTGTGACGTCAAGTGAAAAAGAATTAATTTATTTGTGCCTATCAGAGTAGTCATTGGCCATGTATTCATTTTTTCAAAGCTGGTTTCAAATTTGAGTTGAAGTTAATAGCTATTGTAATTAAAAATATCTATTATGAATGAAAATGCTTGTTCAATGGTTTTTCAATCATATTAGGAACTCAAATGAATAGAGATTTATTTGGTTGTCTATGGTTATAATCCAGACCAGAATTGACATTTTTTTTTTTTATTCACCTTCTCCTTAGTGACAAGAATCAACATTTTTTCCCACTCTCTTTGTTATCTGTAACATCAGTAAATTTGTTGTTGTCTTGCTTGGAGTCTTCACCTTCTCCTTCGTGAAAATCAAGAATTTACTGTCACTGCTAATGTTCTCTTTATTATCCGAGACATCGGGCATTTTGGTGTCTTCTTGCCCGGCGATTTCTCAGAAGCTATAGACGCTTGATCAGCATCTTGCATACTTTCTTTGTGTTGAAGAGTTTCAGTTGAGTCAGGCTCCTCGCCTTGTCACTATGTTCAAGGAACTCAAAATTAGCTTGCGAATCATTTCGACTTTTTCTCCAAATCAATTACATCAGCAACGGGTGTTCCCAAATCAACCACATTCATTTCAGACAAGGAATGAGAAAAAACTTCAAAATCCATATATACTTTTTGTCCTTTAGTTCCTTGTAGGTCTCCTTTTCGGAAGAATTTTCATCAACTACGATGTTCGGGGAAACTTCAAATTCCATATATATCCTTAGAGATACACATATTATGAGACCCTACATTACATCACTACTTCATGTCACATAGAATTGTTAATTATTTATATATTATTAAGCTTTCAAATTGTAATATTTCTTACACAAGTATCATGAAGTAAAATGAACAAATTGTATGGACAGATTTCATTAATTGATTTTCCATGTTTTTGCTACCTTCCATCAAAAATTTTGAATCCTTGACTTCCATTTTCGAATTGATTTCAAAAACTTCATCTGAATCTTCTGATCTCAGTTTCAGATACACACCCAAATTATTACCCATCAATTCTTGCTTTAGAGTTTCCAATTTTTTGTCTCTATACTTTTTCTCAATCTTGGTCACTTAGCTTCACCTTAGAGATGTGAGTTCTCTTCTACGCACTCCTCGCACCCTACATAGATTTGCAGTATCAAATATCAAACCCGAGTATAATTTGCAGCAAGACTAAAGCAAACAAAAAATTCACTGCCCCATGCATGCGATACATATGAAATATATCTTACTTCTGGAGGAAATATACAGCAGTGACACCGTGCACCGTGCTTGATGTTATTGGACCCCCTACTCTAAAGACATATTACAAAGACAATCATGTTTGGATGCATCCCCTAATTATTTCTGTCAAATGAGTGCTGAATGAGCTGGACGTAGATGCAAACGGAAATAAATATAATATACAACAGAAGTCGGAAAACGTGACTTCAGGATTTCCTTTCTGTCCAACCATTTTAAAATGTGATCAGTTACTTTTTTTTTTTGATGTTGAAACTGAATTATTTTATTTTCTGTTTTAAAAGAAAACCAAATTACAATTCATTTGTTTCAATTTCAAGATGACGTTTTTCACAATAAAAATATTCATTGCGTCAATAAGCAAAAATAAGTTTCATTAGATGGTATCATTGCAACTTCGCCCATTTTGCCCCCGTTTGATTTCCATTAAATTTTTCTCATTTTTTTACAGTATTCAATCTCAATCATCCATCAAAAGTCAAGCCCACAATTTTTTACTTTTCAATCAAATCTCAACCATCATTTCTCCTAAAAATCACTATTCATTTAAAAAAAAAACTCATTTTAAACAATACCAAACACACTCTTTAAATCAACGATCACCTATTATATGACGGGTGAGTATGTTATTTTGCCCACTTGAAGGTAAAATAAAAGCCCCAAGAGGGAGTTTTACTTGTTTTTTTTATTTTATAGAATTGTAAAGAAGGCAAAAAAAAAAAAAAAAAATAGGCTGTGTTTGATCGCTTTTGTTTTCCATGAAAAAGAATTTCAAGATTTTCCAACTTTAATGGAAAATAAAAATCACCAACCAACTAGAATCAATTTTTCATGAAAAATAGCTCAAAACGTGCTTTAAAGTGTTGTTCAATGAAATTCAATTCTAGAAAATATGTAGTACACCAAACAACTAAAGCAAAAAAATTTCATGAAAAAGGACACAAACCAAACACAACCTTACAGAATAGTGAAAAAAAGGTAAAGATCAAAATTACGTCTAATTTGTAATTTTTTTTTTTTTTTTGTAATTATTTGATAAAGATGATTCCCTAGGGCCCACTGTTACCCATAATTACAGAGAAATTCTACTTATTTTCAAAATAAAATTATGAGTAATTATCAGCTGATCTCTCTCTTCAAACGCACACTACAGTAAGGCAGTATACAGCCAGAGGGTTGCAACGGGATTACTGTTTCATCAAACATTTGCGATGGTGGTGCTGCAGCTTTCACTTCAACGAGGTGTTCAATTTAATTCTTGAGTTTGTGTATATTTTGTTGTTTATTCGATCATTTGATGAATACCGGTATTGTATCCGTTATAGCTAATTGGTTGATTGAGTGGCAACCTCGAGACCTAATATTTGATTTGATTATTGCTCACTTCTGTTTATATTTGCGTCTTGGTGTTTCTTTAGTGAGGAACGCGAGGCTGTTGAGTCCTAGGATATTTGCGTTCGCGAATTCTCAGTTTTCAACTGCAGCCGAACCATCTTGGAGACATGGAAATTCGCTTGTGAGTACCATTTCTTTCTGATTTGTTTGGATACAATAATAGTTTGTTTCCAGTTTTTTCGATTTTTGGTGTACTTGTGGAAGAAGAAAATGCATAATAATGCGAATTATTGAATTTTATGATATGTGTATCTGCTTTGGGAATTCCAATTAAGCTCCTTTTAGTGTAAAGTAGAATAATATAAACAAAAGGCTGTTAATATTGTTAAAAGAAAGAGCATATATCTAACCCATGAATGTGAGAATAAAAGAATTGGCAGGAATGTCATAGTTTTAGTTTTCATTATTTTCATTATCACTTGATTAGTTGATTAGATCATGTACTGAGTGTATACATCAATCTTTTTGGATTAATTATTGCATTATTCTTTTCTTTTTTTTTCCCAGAGAGTGCCAAATCTTATTGGTGGTAGCTTTGTAGATTCAGAATCATCAGAATCAATCGACGTCTTGAATCCGGTAAGTGAATGAAAAGTTGTAACAGTACTGTTTCTTTATATTTAGTTATCAGTATTTCTTTAGTGTTTATTTTCTTTAATTAGTTGATATCAATATGTCATAGGCAACACAAGAGGTAGTTTCACAAGTACCGTTAACTACAAAGGAGGAGTTCAAATTTGCAGTATCTGCTGCCAAACAGGCTTTTCCATCCTGGCGGAGCACACCAATAACAGCCCGGCAGCGCATTATGTTTAAGCTGCAAGATCTTATTCGTAAAAACATGGTTAGCATGTCAAATTGTTTTATCTATTTGGTTTTTACTCTGCTTGTGATTAATACTGATTAGAACTATTACAATTCTTATTCTAGGATAAGCTTGCCTTGAACATTACCACCGAACAAGGGAAGACACTTAAGGATGCACAGGGTGATGTGTTCCGTGGGCTAGGTTAGTACCTTTATAATATGTTTATGTGTGCTCGTGTGTATTTATTCCCCCCCACCCCCACCCCCCCTACCAACTGAACTCTATAATCACAGCAGTTGAGTTCTTAATCATTGTGCTTGTTTTCTTGAAGAGGTGGTGGAACATGCATGTGGGATGGCAACACTGCAAATGGGAGAGTATGTTTCCAACGTGTCAAGTGGAATTGATTCCTATAGTATTAGAGAACCTCTTGGTGTTTGTGCTGGGATTTGTCCCTTTAACTTCCCTGCAATGATTCCCTTATGGGTAAATCTGCTTTCTTTTATTTTTCTCAAGTGCTTTCCATTTTCAGATTTATCTATGTCCCTTTCTTTCCTTTCTTTCTGATCATATCATATCTTTCTTCCCTTTGTTTGGTTGGAGAAAATGGAAATAATATTGAATTTCTGGTAAATCAATCAATCTAGTATAAATACTTTCTCTCTTTCTAATCTCATGTGCAACTTCATGCAGATGTTTCCTGTTGCAGTTACATGTGGAAATACATTTGTCCTAAAGCCATCTGAAAAAGATCCTGGTGACTATTTTCTTTAAGTAATCTGGTGTGCTAATGAATCAGTTGTTTGCGTCCTAATTTTTTAGCATCTGGCATTCTGGATCAAAAGAATTATTTAGGATCCTCACTGTCTAAGTCCTAAGCTGATATGAGTTTTTGTTGTGTGGAAATGTAAATAGCTTTAAACAATATACTTTTCTGTTTTTTGAGCTTACTGAGATATTGCTTAGAGTATATAAACTTGGACCAGCGAGTCACTGGGACGTAGTCTCTACACATTGACAGACGTTTGTACTGCATTTTCTTTTGATGAAACTTATCTAATTGGCATCTCACTGCTTGTTTAGTTACATATATGTATCTAAATGTCTAGAAACTTGACAACTTATTTCAAATGAGCACAAACTATTCCTTTAA
This sequence comes from Ligustrum vulgare, assembly GCA_963555705.1. Classification (NCBI taxonomy): domain Eukaryota; kingdom Viridiplantae; phylum Streptophyta; class Magnoliopsida; order Lamiales; family Oleaceae; genus Ligustrum; species Ligustrum vulgare. Next base: position 52,390,448 of record OY743174.1, read on the forward strand.
AAGATTATGAATGCATTCTTTATCTAGCATTTATGACTTAGCATGCTATGACAACTATTTCATATAATTCTGTGGTATGTTAACTCCAACCTTTACAATTATATTCGTTACTCAAAACACAGTAGACTTCACTTACTGCTGCATTCTCTCGAGCCTTATGCACTGGCTTCCAAACATGTTTACCCATCTGAAAATAGTCCCAATTTGTTATTGCATTCAACTCCTTATACATTGATATGTTATGCTTCTCAGTTAACCTTGTTTTATTGGTATTTTTTTAAAATGTTTATTAGTGTGGCTTTCAATATGAGGTCATCAGATATGCGCAAGACATTTCTTCGACTTCAAAATTATGTCTGCAGTTAATTTGGAAACCTTTTGGCATCTGGATTGCTTCGAATTCACTAATATTTTACTCCTTATTTTGTTTCAGGGGCTTCAATGATTCTTGCCGAGTTGGCCATGGAGGCTGGTTTGCCTAATGGTGTCCTGAACATTGTTCATGGCACTAATGTATGTTCTGTTCATTCAGTCATTTTCTACCGCTCTTCTTCTTTAATGACAATAGCAATCATTTCAAATCCCGAAAAGAACCTTTTCTTAAGGGTCATTTATTCGTCCGGGATCTGTAACGTACACATAGCTTTCATTTTGTATCTTTCATGTTTCATTTTATTGTTCTTGTAGGACGTTGTTAATGCTATATGCGATGATGATGATATTAGAGCTGTATCATTTGTTGGCTCGAATACAGTAAGTAGTTTTACATGCTCAGAGTCCTTGTATTCCAAATTGAGTGTTTTGATTGACTTTTTCATGTCGGCCAAGCTTCATTTGGAGTAATGTTAAATTAGCCTCTGTTTGAATGCCATTATTTGGCAAAAGAGATTTTCAATTGTGATTGATAGGAGAATATTTCATTATTAAAATGTGTAGTTCAAATTAAGTACCGTAGCAAAATGAGTTAAAAATAATGGTTTTCAAACACAGGCTTATTAACTTCTAGGGGGAAATTTTCATATAAAGTATACTACTGCTTAGATCAAAGACATGCTAATACATGCAAGCTCACCTACAAAAACATAATCCTCCATCTTTGTCTTGTTCTTCAATTTTGGTCTGATCATCTTGGCCACAATTGACACCAAAACAACCTTCATTATCATCTTGGTCATCCAAAATTCTTCATATATTGATTCCCATCGTTAATATTGTAGCTTCTTCTACCACTCTCTCTCCCTCTCCCTCTCCCTCCCTCCCCAAAGATAAAAAATAAAATGAAGCCCCTTTTTGCTGGATGACCAATTTTTCTGGCAGTTGATATTCTTTCATCTTTGTGCACTGGAATAAGGGCTTTTGTTATTATCTTTAGGCTGGTATGCATATTTATGGAAGAGCATCGGCTAGAGGAAAGCGTGTCCAGGTCAGTACAAGAAGATATGGTTTGAATCTGGCATTCTCTATGTGAAGCTTAAAAATTTGACTGCCTAATTAACAAATCCTTCCAGTCCAACATGGGAGCAAAGAACCACGGAATCGTATTGCATGATGCAAATGTGGATGCTACACTAAATGCTCTAGTTGCAGCTGGTTTTGGTGCTGCAGGACAAAGGTGCATGGCACTGAGCACGGTGGTCTTCGTTGGAGATTCAAAATCATGGTATTCTTTTTGTTTGTGGTATTTTCTTTAAGAACGCATAAAATTTACTTTCTTGAATCTCATTGGGGGGTAGGGTAGTATATTGGCCATAAAGAGCTATTTTCTGATTATCTGCCTCATTTATACATTGCTGTAATTAGTGAAGACCATATATTGCATATTTTGCCACCTCTATTCTGGAAGGGAAAACATATCAACAAGATAAGTACCTTCACTATTCCTTTTCAATGATATTGAAATTTTCTGTAACTCGTTTGAACATTTGTAGGGAAGAAAAGTTAGTTGAGCGTGCAAAATCCCTTAAAGTAAATATTGGAACAGATCCTGATGCAGACCTTGGTCCAGTCATCAGTAAGCAGGTACAAACAGAGTCCAAGAGTATTACTACAATTGCATCCGCTAGAACCTTCATCAACAGCTTTTTATCCACTCAGTAACTCATGATACTTCCTCAGTTTACATATATATTTGTTTTTGTGGGTCATTTATCATGTTTTCTCTTACATACTTAGGCAAAGGAGCGAATATGCAAATTGGTTCAAAGTGGCGCTGACAGTGGGGCCAAACTATTGCTGGATGGAAGAGCTATTAAGGTATTTCAGTTATTAAGCCATTTTTTCACTCACCTTTTGTGCTATGTCTTCTCCACTGAAATTTGATGAATTGCTGCTAGGTAGCATTGACTTGTTTAAAGTCCTACAATAATTTTACATGCATGCCATTTGTGACATTGGCAATCTTTTTCTGAACTGATGTGGATGGTAATGTAGGTGGCTTTAATTAAATTTAATTTACCCTGGACAGTGATAAAGCATCGTCTGGAAAACATGTTGAACTATTGCTATACTTATTACTGTCATAGAGCTGTAATTCTATTTCATATAGCTATAGTTGACTAGGCTTAATTGTATATATTTATATGTTTAATTGTAGGATAACTTTTTTCTATATATACCAGTCACTGTAATGTTTGAAACATAAATGAAATTCAGAAATTTCTACAAATTGGATTTTACTAGTGGTCATAAAGATTTAATAATATTAGAATAAGAAGTTGTCCGTGTTGATCTGGGCACATTACTTATGGGAAGATAGCAGATGTCAGCAGAACTGAAGCTAGAAATTAATGCAAATTTGTTGATAAGTTGACATGCATGTCATGAGATGAGAATAGAAGAAAATTACAGCTATGGAAAGTTATAGTGATGATTAATTTGTTAAAATATATTAACCTCTTTTAGACATAACTACTACATCTCTACTTGTGTTGAAAATGATTGATGGGCTAATGAACTTCACATTTTTCTTCCACCTATTACTATTAGGTACCAGGATATGAACAAGGTAACTTTATTGGCCCCACCATCTTGTCTGATGTAACTGCTGACATGGAATGTTATAAGGTATGAAACCCCCCCCCCCCCCCCCCCCCAACACACACATTGAAAAGGTAGCTTGAATCTTATCTTATGTCTTTTGCTTATTTAGTCTCTCTTGTTTTCGAATTTCAGGAAGAGATCTTTGGCCCTGTTCTCATTTGCATGAAGGTACATCAATAGTTAATTACCCGGTTCCAATTGCAATTAAACTGAACATGGTAAATGTTGAGAGTTTCATTTTTCTTGTTGCTTATCTCAGGCTGACAGTCTAGAAGAAGCCATAAATATAGTCAACAAAAATAAGTATTTCACATTTCCTAGATCTCTTTTATCATCAAGTTTTTTTTTTTTTTTTTTAACAAATAAAATCTCACACCATGTATCTAAATTTCCAGATACGGGAATGGTGTGGCTCTTTTTACTACATCTGGTGTAGCTGCAAGGAAATTCCAAACTGAGATAGAGGCAGGCCAGGTATCCTACTTTGTTTCTTCATATATTTCACTTAACTAAACGATATTGCAAAATTGAAAAGGATAGTCTATGATGAGCCTAAATTTAGAAATTTGCATCATTTTGTTCTGGCTGTGCTTTTTTTGATTCCTTTCCATGCCTATTATACTGGAACTTGTAGCAATAAAATTTATTAATTTGGGATCAGTTTTTAAGATTACTTAAAAGTTGTTTCTCAGCAACAAGATTCTTCTATTGTTTTCCAAATTTTTGGATTTTAAGTTTCTGTTTCTAACATAGAGTGGTTTTGCTCCAACCTCAGGTTGGCATCAATGTTCCAATTCCAGTTCCTTTACCCTTCTTCTCATTTACTGGCTCCAAAGCTTCTTTTGCTGGGGATCTCAATTTTTATGGTACATTATCTCTCCCTTGTCTAAGAAAAAGGAATTTCTGTACCCGTAAAGCACAAGCATCTGACCTTGCAAAATGGAATGATACTTCTTAAGGTAATTCTTTTCACTTTCTCACGTTTTATACTGGATGATTTCAGGCAAGGCAGGCGTTCAGTTTTTCACACAGATTAAGACCGTTACTCAACAATGGAAGGATCTACCAAGCGGGGCTGGAGTGTCCTTGGCAATGCCGACTTCTCAAAAGACATGATGAACAAAATAACTCTGTGTTCTTAATTAGAAACTCCTGTTGGACCTCGTGTATTGCTGTTTGATCATTTTCAGCCTCTCCATGTTACTGTTGATTACAGAATTCACTACATTTGATGTTTATTTTGTGAGAGAAGGAAATATGATGAAAATGAGCTTCCAGGATGTTTCCTTTTCCAGTTTCTTCGGTAAATTCGTAGACTCGAATGAAGCCTAAGGATCAGAAACTCCATCTGAAGGCCGAGAAGGCCTTGTTGAGTGATGAAAAAACCATTAAAAAAATAAATAAAATTCATTGTTGATTTTTTAAATGTTCTCTAAGTACAAGAAAAGGCAATGTTGTTGTTTGCGTGACTTTGGGCTTCTTAGAGGTAAGGTAACTGAACATTGTCATGTCATGCTCTCAACTGAGAAACAGGTTTCCATGACCTGCACAGCTATTAACATTTGAGGTTTTATTTTAATAGTTTAACATTATTAAGAGTAGTATAAATTTTTATATGTTGGATAATATTTCTAAGCCTATGTACAAATAAGTTTTCAACCACATATTTTTTCTCGATAATAATATATCCTTTATTTATAAACAAAAATATTTTACCAAAATTGTTAAGAGGTAACCAAACATTGTCACGTCATCCTCTCAAGTAATGAACAAGTTTCTAGGACTTGCACAATTACTAAGATTCCAGGTTCCATCTTAAGAGTAGCTCGAGATTTTATATGTTGGTTAATATATCTAATTATTTGATGTGGGATTCATCATTTAACATATATGACAAGATAGTGACTAGTTGGAGAACACGAGTTTTAAAATAATGTGCATGGTTGAACCTTAGTTGGATTGAATTACTTATTAGGTCAACTTCAATGATAGGAGTAAAACAAATATTTATATATTGATTATTATTTTGATATATGATTAAGGCAATTTTACCCTCAACAACTTCTCAATGTCCAACTTCGAATATCCTCAAGTAGCAGTAACATATCTCCTGTCAATGATTACAGAAAATGAAATGTAGAATGAAAATAAAGCTAGATGAACATGAAAATGTTTGATTCTTACCACCTAAGCTAGGTCTTGATTTCTCATGAAACCACATCCTTAAACATCACACTTTGGATATGTTTTGAACATTTTCAGAGTGCTTCCTCCCCCGAAGGTGAGCAACAAGGTCAATCTCACCAGGCATCTTCACTTTACATATATCGCACCACAGTTTAGGCCTCTGACTACTGCCAGCATCGTGCAGTGTAGTTTGCCCCACTTTGGACCTGTTTTGAATATTTTCAATGTGCTTCCTCCCCCGAAGGTGAGCAGCAAGGTCAATCTCACTACCCAACTTCAGTTTACATATATTGCACCACAATTTAGTCCTCTGACTACTGCCTGCACTCTTTGGATCACTTTTCGAATGATTTTGCTTTGATCCTTCACCGATGCTACCCTTTTCAGGCTCATGGTTCCCGCACTTTGATTTATGAGGCACAGATGGTGAAGATCCTCTGCTTTTCTTATCTTGTTTGCTTCTCTTCAGTTCATCCCACTTGGACTTGTGCTTACTCCCCTGAAGATGGCTAATCAGATTCTGCTCGCTTGAGGTTGTCACCTGACATAATGCACAAGCCCATTCTCGTTGAACATTCTTCACAGGTACTTCCGGGAGTCTGTCACGTGCTTCTTCTCTCAGTATCTTTTCTAGAATCTTAGCATCTGCGCGCTGAATGTGTATAACGGGGTAACAAAGAGTTATTAACGAACATGCTTTCTTAAAGACAGTCATTCTTAGCCTATGTTTGACTCTGATTTTGTCAAACATTTTTTTTCTCACACTCATTTTCACCACACGTATACGTAATGAAATATTTTAAACATAAACCCAAAACATTTCCGAACCTTTTAACAACACATTATTCAAAAAATCACTATTCCAAACATCACTTTCTCATTATAATGTAACGGGGCTTAATCAATCCGCATGAAATCATAGAGAGAGAATCCCAACATTCACCACTGCAAAACCAAAAATGCACAAGACAGGGAAATGGGAATCCAACCTGTTCCTCTGTAGACGTTGATGCTATTTTCTCCATTGGTTCTAAGGCGTTAATGTCTTTCTCAGCAACCTCTGGTTCTATACACTTCGGCTGATTGAGAAATAAAACAGTGGCACTTTAAAGTTTCAAATTTTAAAAAACCAACACAACAAGGCATTGGAAAAAGACAAGTGGGGTAAGAAAGTTTGATCTTACCTGTTCTATAGTAGCTGCTTCAATTTTAACTATCGATTCTAGCTGTTGGATATCATTCTGAACATTATCAGGTTCTTTACACTCCGGCTAGATTGAGAAATATAACAATGGCACTTTAAGGAATTCGAGTTTTAAAAAACCAACACAACAAGGCATAAGAAAGAGAGTTCAATGAATCTTACCTGTTCTATAGTAGCTGCATCAATTTTATCTACTGATTCTAGCTGTTGGACATCTTTCTGAACATTATCAGGTTCTTTGCACTTCAGCTAATTTTAGAGAGAAACAAATGGATCATTAATGCATGAATATGTTACTTAGTGAATTCTTTAAGCATATCATAGCCCAAAATTAACAAAATATAAGCTAAGCGTAAACTAACATTTAAAGTGTTACTGATCTTGCTTTTCATAAGGTTTTCAAAGGCTTCCGAACCATTCTCTTTAATGAATCTCTCTGTCGCGGCCACGAGAGTTTCTGTCGTAAGGCTCTGCTCCTCGTTTGGTTTGCAAAGCCGGCTGACTAAAGCTCGTACATTCACGGACGAGCAAGGATTCACGAGCCTTTGGTAAACATAGCAAGCACCGTCAAATCGAGGCATAACTAACCAACAAATGGCTATGAATTTTATAAAAGACCATAGTGGTATCCTGAAATAACACGAGGAAATTGTATCATGAGGCCTCAAGTGTACATTTGGTACGCAATAATGAATACGAGGAAATTGTAATGTGCGTACCAATACGAGTCTACAATAGAAGAGAAAATTATAGAAATATGAACATACCACTCAATGAGTTTGATGAAAGCAAGTTCAAACAGAGAAATGAGAGAAAAAAGGGTCCAATAGATGACCAATTTTCTCATGTGATCTTTGGACCCAGATTCAATGGCTCGGATTGAAGCACATCTGAAACAAACAAGAAAGTGATTAAATTTCATCATCAAAAGTACCACTGGAAAAAAAAAACACACACACACACACACACAAAAGGTGGAGCTTACAGAGGATAGCCCAGAGCAAATACTGGCCTGCAAGTTGTTTTTGGACAAGAAAATATAAGTATATACGTACAAAATACATGCATACGTACGGTACGGACATACTTTGCATCGTACAAATGTATAAGAGCGAATTTAAACAAAAATAGAACAAAAAAATAAATAAAGGGATCGGTACACAGAGATCAAAAGACAGCATGGAAAACTGGGTTTTTCAGAAAGATCCAACATATTTACTTCAAATTGAGTGTAGGAGGATCATACCACGCAAGAAGGTCGATGAGTAAAAGAGTAAATTTGAGGAAATTCAAGATGCCCATTTGAACTTTAAGAATGATCTGCTTTCCTGGACGTTTTTGCAGCTTGGATTTGGATTTTTAATGAAATATGGAGAGCTGAGGGAGAAGAGTTGAGGAACACGAGTCTAGTACGGACTTGAAAATGACTCTCTGTATTCCTCGACAAACAATAATGTAAAGGGACAATTTTTTCCCTTGTTTATTAATTCCTTTTTTTTTTTTTTTTAATCGCTCTAATTTTCAATACAACTTTTTAACTACACGCCTTTTATCTCTTCAATTTCTAACTCTAAATCTATCTCAAATTCCGTGAAAAAAAAAAAACCCAAGAACTGATTATAATCAGATCCGAACATATGCTAATTGAATGTTTTAATCCGACTTTATCACAAACGCTTACGATAACTTTTTTGTTTAATATCAACAATTGTAATGATCGGCTCCATTTGGATGGAATTTCAAAAATTATGCACTTATTTGATTCTCTTCAAAATTTTCTGTTTTGTTTTTTTATTTTGTTCAATCTCAACTATTCATTAAAAGTCAAACTTACAATATTTAACTTTTCAATTAAATCACAACCATCCATTCTCCTAAAAATTACTATTTATTTAAAAAAACTATTTTAAACATATCCAAAAAAAAAAAAAAAAAACTATTTACAAATTACTATTCATTAAAAAAAAAAAAAAAAAGAACCAAAAAAAAACTATTTTAAACATATCAAATACACACTTAGTCCGTAGACCTATTTTTAAAGGCTATTAACTCATTGAATATAGAAAAGATTTTTCAAATATTTTTTCGTAATAAAGTTTTAAGGAGGCATGTTACTAGTGTAACGAACATTTATAGAAGAGTGTTTTATATATTATAGTTATGGATGTCAATAACCTTCATTTACTTTCGTTACCCTTGGTTTAGTTTCGAGTATTGCAAATTATATGCAAGACTCATTAACAACATTGTTTGTTTGCAATATTAATTGTATTGAATCATCATCTTGATATACCTCAAAGTAATATCATTTTTATACAATATATGAATGTTCAATTCAAATATATTTCAACATTCAACATGAATAACCGTATTTTTTTCATTCTTCCATTTTTTGTCCAACTGAATCTTCTTGTCATGATTTTATAGTGGCAATATCTTGATATTTCAAATTATTTTACAATTAACCATCCACTTAGATTTTTATGGGTCATTTTTGTGTATATAATCATTCAAGTGAGTATTGTAAATTAATTTATTTTCATATGTCCATTTTACTCTTGCAATCCTACTTCTAACCTCTAAACATAGAACTTTGATTCTCGATAAATTACATACAAGAATTTCGACGATCTCTAATTTTCTCTCTTCATTCTCTCTAGTTCATATATAACACTATAAATGTAAATTAATGGATAATTTGATAGATGCATCCCTTGTTTTTGTATATTTACACATTTTATTTTATTTTTCTTCAAATCTTATTCACTTAAAAGCAAGATATTGCATATAGGTTTTCTCAAAATCAAGAAAATGTTCTCCGATTTAGAGTATGTTCAGTATTGGATAATACACGTAGAAGTATTTTAATTTTTTAAAATATTAGTATCGTTGTCTACTTATTAAACATGCCACATAACAATTAATAGCTCAATTACATTAATTATTTACATAAAAGAAAAAAAAAACCTTAATGACGTTGTTTATATTTGAATGTGAATGAATTCTACATTTGTTTTGTCTTATGTTTAGGGGTGTTTTTTCAGACAAAACAAATCGAATTTAGTTCATCTATTGTCTTATTTTGTTATTGGTTTAGCTTCATTTAAGTATTGTTAATACATTTTTATGTTTTGTGTTGTGTAGGATCACAAAGGATGAGAAAAGTGGAAATAAGGATCAAAAAGTGCTTAAAATGAAGATTGGGGACCTAGAGTGCAAAATTGGTCACGGCTGTAAGTTCAATAATTATGGACGTGAAATTCTACCAAGCCAAGTATGAAATCTGCAGAAGTTTTGTTACGGCCGTAAGGTGTAGAGTTACGGTCATAACTCTCAAAATCTCAAGTTGCCCAAAAGTCCATTTACGGCTGTAAATGGTTAAGTTACGACCGTAACTTTCCCGCATAATATTTTTCATTTTGAATTGAAGTCTATCTTCGGTATATCTTCTTGGTAACCCTAGTGCACGACTTTGGAGGCTTAAAAAGAAAAAATTCACCACATAATGAAGGCTGGAAAATTAAGGGCTAAAAGAGAGCCTTCTTGGAAGATCTTCAAGCACAAGAGCAACGACAACAAGACGAATTCATGAATCAACTTGAAGAATCTACCACAATCATGTTGGGTTAAATTTTCATATCTTGTTCAAGAGGAAGTTGTGTCAATTCAATTATGTTATTTTCTTTTCCTAGAAACTAGTAGCGTGAATCTATTCCCTATAATTCAATTGTTGAATTATTACGTTTTGAATGTTATTGAGTTTATTTGATTAATATATCTAATTTTGTCGATTGAATTATTTAATCTTTAAACTCATATATGTGCTATGTTTAAATCTTTTGATCCGTAATTGTCATTAGATTTCAATCCATAATAGCAAATAAATCTCGAGCACGTTTAGTAATAATTCGACTTGGATTAATTGATTCGAGCTTATAAAATTGATAATCCAATTCAATCTAATTCTTCTCGTTTGCACACTAGCCTTGTGTTAAATTCTAAGAGCTTGTTTAGGATTACCCATTGGTTAGAATTGAATCAAAAAGCTTGTTTTGATTTAATTTATATAAGGAAGAATTGGGGTAATAAGAGTTTGTTGATTGTCTAAGATTAATAAATTGAATTAGGAATAGAAATGTGTTACATAGGAAGGTATGACATTGATTGATTGATACAATCGAACCCGAGAACAAGATTTCCCCTCATATTAATTCTCTAATCACATTTAATTGTTTAATTTTATACATAGTTTACATTTAACCAAATTCGAACAACAACCCCCCCCCCCCAATTCAATTCTAATTTATCGGGCAACTAATTAGGTTCACCGTTCCTTGTGGGTTCGACCCTTACTCTCGCTACTACATTATTAATTGATATTTAGCGAGTAAGGAATTAATTATTATTTTGGTGCATCACGACAAGCATCAAAAACACGTGTTTCAATTTTCATTCAACAATTTTTGTAACCTTTACTACGAATCACAATTTTGGAATTCTAGGAAAATTCCAAAATTTAACATATTATTAATATTTATAGTGAGTTTAAGCATACAAAAATGAAATTTGAAGAATTGAATGTCTCCAATTAAATGAATTCAAAATTTCAACTAGTCCAAAATCATTGGTAAAGTTAGAAACCGCAAAAGATGAACAATTTTCATGGATAGATTTAATATAAGTTTTTCATCGTGGTCTAATAAACTAAAACATGACAATGATGTAGTGCTTGCCTTGAACTCCACATGAATCTAACGTTTTCTTTAATAAATATTTTTCTAGTGAAAAAATAGTTTCACGCTCCAAATATATTTAAAATTTTAAGAAGTAATTCGAAAAAATAAGAACTTCCATGTCGGATTATCCTTAGAATACTTCGGTAATTTGGAAATTTTTGGAATTGTGAAACTCATTCAGATTCCAATCAAGTGTTTTTCCACAATTTCGGAATTTGAGATTTAGGATTTTGGACTAATCGGAATCGGATACTTTTGAAAAAATTCAAAACGAAATCGAATTTTTCAATCCAACTTGAGGCCCTACCTATGATGGATATATTTGTATGCTTTTTAAAGTTACAAAAATGGCCACCCAAAATTTTTTGTCCGATAAACGATCGTACAGAAAACCTTTCACTATAGAAATAAGGATGAAGATCGCTATTTTTCATCAATTGCATTATCTGCGTTCTTCTTTACTTTCTATTAGTATTTATCATGTGCGATGCACAGAAATTGCTTTTCACAATATCTATTTCGATATGTATTCGTAAAATTTTAATACTTTTACATAATCAACACAAATATAATATACATAAAATGGTAAATAGCACAAATGGTCCCCAACCTTTGGGTTTTTTGCGAAAATGATCCCCAACGTTTAGATTTTGACATTTATACCCTCAGAATCACCAAATGTTGCGAAAATGGTTCCTACCGTAAGATTTCGTTAGTTTCCACCGTTAAAAACGTGTAAATAGCACAAATGACCCCTAATCTTTGAGTTTCTTGCAATAATAATCTCTAACATATTAAAGTCATGTTTAGCATATTTAGTTTGTAACCTCCAAACGTTTTGCGTATTTATTCTCTAACATATTAAATCCCTACACATTTAGCGTATTTAGTTCCTAACATATTAAGCCCCTATTTCAGACCAATTATTTTAAATAATGTGGTTTTTAATTGTAATTTCTTGAATAATTTGTGATTAAAAAGTATAAAAAAAAATTGTTGAACTTATTTGTAGATTATTTTATTATTGAAATGTATGGTTGAAAATGAGTTTTAAATAAACAAAGTTTATTCTGAATATTTAAAGTACACAATAAAATATTTAATAAAAATCCACTCCATTCATAGTTCAACATATTGGTAAAAAAAAAAAAAAAAAAAAATTCAAGGAATATAAACAAACAAATACATTGGACATCATTTTAGGAATTGAATAACAAATATGTTTTTATCAGTTCTATTTTCGATTTTCGATTTTGATAACCGATTAATATCGATTTTTAAAATTTCATTTTTTCAAAACTCGTTTTTTCCACACATTCTATTAATAATTTTTTTTTAATTTATGCATAAATTAAAAATAAAAAAATAAAATAAAAAACCTTAGCCTCTGTCTGGCAAACATGTTTTTAAACATATTTTTTCGTACACAATTCTCCAAATCACTTTTTAACCACACACATTTTCTCTCTCCATTTTTCAACCACACATTTTAATAAATATAAAAAAACATGTTTTTAAATAAAAAACTTTTAACAAACAGAGGCTAACCCAAATTATCCAAACTTAATTTTCAAATCGATCAATTCTCAAAATCGAAAATCGAAAATCGAAATCAAAAGTAGAACTGATAAAAACATATTTGTTATTCAATTCATAAAATGAATTCCAATGTATATGTTTGTTTATGTTCCATGAGTTTTTTTTTTTTTGACCAATAGGTTGAAATGTTAATGCGATGAATTTTTGTTAAATATTTTATTGTGCACTTTAGAAATTTCGAATAATTTTTTTTAAAAACTAGTTTTCAACCACACATTCTGTCAATAAAATGATCTACAAATAAATTTAATTTTTTTTACTTTTTAATAGCAAATTCTTCAAAAAATTACAATTACAAACAACATTATTTGAAATAATTGGTCTGAAATAGGGGCTTAATATGTTAGGGATTAAATACGCCAAACGTATAAGGACTAAATATGCCAAAAGTTTGGAGGTTACAAACTTAATATGTCAAACATGACTTTAATATGTTAAGGACTATTATTGCAAGAAACTCAAAGGTCAGGGACCCTTTGTGCTATTTACACGTTTTTAACTGTGGAAACTAACAGAATATAACGGTAGGGACCATTTTCGCAACATTTGGTGATTCTGGGGGTATAAATGCCAAAATCTAAACGTTAAGGATCATTTTCGCAACAAACCCAAAGGTTGGGAACCATTTGTGCTATTTACCCTACATAAAATAATAATATTCAATTACAGTAATTATTAGAATTTAGAAAACAACATAATTAATTCAAATTATTAAAAAATTACTTGAATAGTAAAGGTCAATTTATATATTTAACTAATAAATGATAGTAGATTTTAATAATTTTTATGATTTATTGTTAATTTCATTGAAAATGTAAATTCACATAGTTTCTGTATTTGCCTCTTATAATTTAACATTATTTTCAATTTTTTTTTTCAAAAAATCTATTACAATAATTATAAATGCGTGTTTAACCTCAACCAAGCAAATATTCATATTTAACCAATAAAACTACACTTTTATTTAAAAAAACCAAGTAGTCAAAATAATAATTTGAAAATCTCCAATATATATCATGATAGACAATCGGGCAACGTGAGAGGTCAAGGAATTATATCGAAAATATTATACCATATAATCTTTACACAATTATTAAAATTAAGAATGATTAAAAATATTAGCGTTCGTCCAGTAACTTTGTTTATAAATTTATTTACAAATACACATTTTCACCAACTTTTTATTTATACACATTTTTTTAAAATTACTTTTCAATCACGCCTTTTTATCGAAAACAACAATATTTTTTTTTAATAAACAAAAACATAACATTCGAACGGAGGTTTAATTTATTAAATAGTTAATAATAATAATAATAATAATAATAATAATAATAATAATAATAATAATAATATATTTTAGAAAAAATGATTTAAATATTAAGGACAATAAATAATTCAATTATTAATAATTAAAACATAATTTTTAGTGATGGAAATGGAGCGGATCGGGGCGGATCAGTGCTGATCCAAATCCGCTCCACGAAATTTCGGATCGGATCGGATCAGATCAAACAGTAAAAATCTCGGATCGTGTCGGATTCGGATCGGAACGAACATTAAGAAATTTTCGGTATATATTTTCGTTAACGACAAATAAATCAACACATAATTCATAAAATAGCTAATATAATATCTAATCCATACAACAAAATATTACATATATAGAAAATTAATGATTTTGTATTAAATTCAATAAAAGATTATATATTTTATATTTAATAATTAATTTTTTTTACATATTTTTTTAATTTAAAAAAAAAAATCGGATCACCCCTGATCCAAATCCGATCCATTGATCCACAGATAGGGATTTTTTCAGATCGGATCGACGGATCGGATCGAATTTTTTTGTCATCTCTAATAATTTTAATACTTATAGCTATAAGTATTTTTTGAATTTATTCAATATTAGCGTTAATAATAATAAAAATTTATTGTAATTATAATAAAATATACAAATAAAAATAATAATATATTAACTATTTACTGTAATACTAATACCTAAACTAATAAGAACAAAATTGATAAGAATATGATTCATATCGAAACATTTTTTATATTCAAAAAAAATATTAAAACTATAATAAATATGAATTCCAAAAGAAGAGTAAATTACAGCGCATAAAAAAGTGTAATCATCAAAAAAACAAAGCATTTTATAATTTCAATATTATCTACAAGGATTAAATACAACATTAATCTAAACGAATTCAGATAAAAATTGCATTAATTAACATGAATTTAAATACGACATTAATCTAAACGGATTTTTATTTTTATTTTTTGTTTCCAAAAATTTCAAGTGCATTTCTCCAGGAATATGACTTTTTTAGTGTTTCTCTCATCGCTTCTATTTTTATATATACTAGTACTAGTACTAGAATTAGTATTTCTTCCGTGCGATACACGAAAGTTGATATTCAAAGATCTCATTTCAACAAGTATTTGTAAAATTTTATTGCTTATACATAACTAACAGAAATTCAAAATGCACTAAAAAAATATTATATTACAATAACTATTAAAATTATATTATATTACAATAACTATTAATTTAAAAAAAATGCAAATTTAGTAGTTTATTTAATAGTACATCATGTTGGACGTAATATTATGGATACGATATTGATTCCGTTGAAGGTATCAATAAAATATTTATATTTAACAAATAAAATTATATTTTTACTTGTAAAATCAAGTGGTCAAAATAATAGTTATATAAATCTAATAATTATCATGATATGATAATAGGTAATGCTGAAGTCAAAAAATTAAACCGAAAATCGTATACATTTAACCTTTGCACAACTATTAAAATAAAGAATGATTAAAAAAATATTATTCATTCTTAACCATAATATTTACAATTTTCTACAATTACCTCTCGTATTTAACGTTTTCTTTAAATTTCTTTCAAAAACATCAATCACAATAATTATAAATGTGTATTTAATCTTAACACGGAAAATATTTTTATTTGACTAATAAAATTATACTCTTATTTATAAAATCAAGTAGTCAAAATAATAATTACGTAAATCTAGCAATTATCATGACATGGCAATAGGGCAACATTGAAGGTCAAGAAATTATATGAAAAATTTTAGACCATATAATCTTTAGACAATAATTAAAATTAATTTATATTTGTTTTGTTCAAAAAATGTATGAATACTAATTCAAATCTAAGAGATCGCATTTTCAAGATTATTATGGAAGACAATTAATGCACATTAAAATAAAAATTCAAAATCTAACTTTCAGATTTTTGTAATCATTGTAAAAATTAATTTGTCAATAATTTACAAATATAAAAAACAATAAAATTATATAGAAAATTTAATCAAACAACTATTCAGTTTCCACAATATGAAAACGTGTAATTTCTCCAAAAATAAAATTAATTTTATAATCTCAATATTATCTACAAGTATTTAAATACGACATTAATGTACACGAACTCAAAATATGAATTAAACTAATACTGAATCAACTATTTAATTTTAATTACACTAAATATTAATATACTTAATCGAACAACTCTTCGCTTTTCATAGTATAGAAAACATAAAATTTCTCAAAAATAAAAATAATTTTATAATCTCAATATTATCTACACGAATTTCAATATACGTAAATTTCTAATGACAGTTGCATTAATCAACACACATTAAAATACAATAATAATAATACACGAATTTTTATTTAATTTTATTTTTAAAAATAACAAGTGCATTTTGATGGAAAATTTTGTGTGTATTTTTATGACAGTCAATTTATTTTTATATATGCACTTTTTGTTCGATAAATCATTTTTGCACCTTCTACTTCAACAAATTATTTATGATCGACGAAATCTAAGTGAATATTAGGTAGTGTTTGATAGACAACATTTGTCTAGGAATTAAAAAAAATATTTTCCTACTTTTCAACTTGCTGTTGTTTGATAACATATACATTTGCCTACTTTGGTGGAACTAATTGACTTATTCTTTTTTAGAAATTATTATTATTATCAGGTACAAATGTGTGGGAAAAAAAGATTAAAATAGCTAAATATTGTCAAAGTTATCATGGAAAATAATATCAATCAAATAACAAAACTTGAAAATTACTCACATTTTCCACCTAGAAAATTAAATTAATCAAATACGTTAAATTTTCAATTCTCAGGTGTTCACTGATATCTCGCAATGCGAAATATCCCCGCAAGTGTACGGGTCGTGAAGAGTAGTAAAAATGGATCTAGAAGTCCGGAATGTCGTCCCTCAGAAACTGCTTACTAATTACCGAAATATGTAAATTCTTATCCTTATTTGAACCAATAAATGATTTTTGATTGTTTTAAAACTAAAATTATGAACGATAACTAAAAGATTAAACTTTCGCACTAGATCGAGATTTCAAGATTGTTACTATTTTTAAATATGGTTGAATGTAGTTGGGATTTACGAGTTCACCTAACCAATTAACTCAATTCCAATTCCAGATTTTATTTTCTAAATATCTGTTCGATCGAATTCACTAATTCAAATTGAGATTCCTCTCTCGAGTTTAAATCAATCCTATCTAAATAAGTTAACATTGTATCTCTACAGCGAGTCTGAGTATTCCTTACATAGATGCATTACACACAAGAATTCACACACGATCGCGCTAATCACAAGAGTATATCTCTATCTCTCGTTCAATTACCGGATTTATTACCTAGATCTATGTTATTAACTCACCTCTCAGATTATGGAAATAATACATGAAATCATAAAAGAGTGGCCAGTTCATTCACGCATTAAACGCAATAATAAATCAACACATGCATTGAAGCGTTAAAACAAGGAATTTGGAATTGAAATAATTGACTAGGCTAAATCGATCATCCCAACGTTAAGATTAGTTACACATCAAGAATGAATAACAAAAACAATAAAATTCAGAATAAAACATGATGGAATATATGAAATTAACGACAAGAAAAGAAGTCTTGCACCAATAATTGAATTCCCGTATTAATCTCCTAACTTCCACTGCTTTTCCGTGCTTGAATCTCCCTCAAATTTGATGTTGAATATATATATCTTAGGTTAACTTCCCGAGTAAAATCTGTCACAATCACGTACAAAAGCCCAAACTAGGCCCAGTCGGAAGCCCACGCGATCGTGTGGTAAAGATGCCAGCGATCGCGTGGCAGACCCGTTTTTGGTTCTGCATAAAAATTTGGCCTAAGTCGTGATCACTACTTAGAAGAGCAGCGATCGCGTATAAAGACTTTTTGCTGCGATTCTTCATCTTTTCCTTGCCTTTCAAGTTAGTCCCCCTAATTTTATTTGCGCAGTGTGTCCTCAACTTTTGATTTGAGCAATTTGACCTCAGAACTTCTGTTCCTCTTCAATTTTTCTACTTTTGACCTTTATTTCCCGCAATTGCTTCCTTGTTCCTATTTTTGAATAAAATCTGAAATAACAACAATTAAACACAACTTAGGTAGAATAAATTCATAAAACACAATGATATATTCTCGTTTTGACGTATTCCTAAGTGTATAAAATACACTTTTCAAATACTCCCAAACTAGAATTATTGTTCGTCCTCGAACAATGGATAATAAACTGCAAAATCAAAGAGATAAGAGATAAAATATTTTTGTTGTGTCAACATGTTTACCATATGCCTCCATAATCCAAATTAATTCACGCCTTAAGCAAGGGTTATGAACAACAACGCAAAATAATTTCTCGTTATATCATGCCAGAGTTTCAGGTGTGTGTGTGTGTGTGAATAGCCAACGTCAAACGCATACTCATGCAAAAGATATACTCAACACTGTGTGGCTCATTATGCATAATCAAGCCCAAATCTCATGTGGTCAATCTATGAATTCTAATTAAATTCCTTTCAGCTCTCATGGATGATCACAACTTTCTGTTTTTCTCTCACATCTTGGGTTTCTATCTATGTGAGTTCTCAACATTTTTCATTGCTTTTTCCACAAAAGGTAGTCAGAATCAGAAATATGCGTGCATGACTAATCAAAAGAAAGCAGACCACAATTATACAACCTCAACCACCACAACTCTGTCAACGAAGCTTATACCATGCAATTTTTTATTATTATTATTTTTTATTGGACGACTTTTTCTTTTAATTGTCTCTGTCTTTTACCATCTTTGTGCAGAACTTTTCATACTTACTTTCTATATGACCCCTGTAGCGGGCTTTCAGATCGGAAACTCCCAAACCAGTTGGCTTTAGGGTACCAGGTTCAAAGAACCTCTCAGATGTACTTGCCCGAGTCATAAAGGCTTAAACAGAAAATTTAAAGATGTTATAATGTCTTATGTGTAAGTCCACTCTCCGTACTTGCTTTCTAATTGACCCCTGTAGCGAGCTTTAGGTCGGTGACTCCCAAGCCAGTTGGCTTTAGGGCACCAGGTTTGAAAGACCCCTCGGACTTACTTACTCGAGTCAAAAAGGCATTTTGAAGAGCGGAATAAGACCTTCAACATTTTTCTGTTTTTATGCTGGATATGGTTTATACCCGTTGACCAAACCGTAATGACTAAAGTGCAAAACCAATTACCAAAGACCTCCCACCAATCAATGTACACAAATTCCAACCATTCTACCCCAAAACTTGCTTTGGAGCATGAATGATTCTAATTTAGGGATAAGATGTTTAATGATCTAAGTTCAGGGATTTTCGAGTCATTCCTAAGTTCAAATTGCATAAACTTGCCCCACATATATTAAACAAAATTCCTTACACAAGCAATTATCCAACACTGGCTATGTGAACAATGAATATGAAATCTAGCAAAACATAACTAGTTCAAAATAAGTTCATGCTTTCACGTTGTCCAATTTTCAAGCCTAAGCACAAATTGATTCACACTATATCCTAGGCAATAAATAAGTTAACAAAAATTTTCAAATTTATTTATTTATTTATTTTTATTTTTGAAAGCAAAAGACAGCAAATAAAAGACTAAGTTGTTGCATTGATTAATAGGGGTTGAAGAGTTACAGAGTATCAATTAATACAGGCCAATACGAAAAGAATCAATACAGCCCAAAGTTATCAACTAACTACCCCCAAACTTGAAAATTACATTGCCCTCAATGAATCAATTAAAACAAGGAAGAATAAAAAATAGAAGGCAAAGTAAAAAGAAAAAATCAGGAACTTCCTGGGGGTAGGTACGGCTGATGTGGCTGAGATGGTCCTGCGACGTCCTTATCCAACCGTCCTTCTATCCTCTCCAATCTTTCTTCAATACCCTCGGCTCTCATTTCGATCCCCTCCAATCTGCTCTCAATGGAGAAGAGCCTGGCTGACACCCGTGCGATCTGACCGCTGAATTCTGTCATCGTATGGCGCATGATGCGCTGCTCTCCAGCGATGTTAGCTTAAACCAGACGGCCAAGTTGTTGTTCTAGAATTTCCAGCTGCCTGTGCTGTGCCGCTTCAGCTTCTCTCCTCATGTTTACTATGCGTGTTAAGTCAGTTAACTCCAATAGCATCTGCCGTAAGAGTCTCTCATCACCGGGAGGAGCCAGTATATGTACTGGTGCGGCTGGTCCCGCTGGATCTGCTGGTGCAGCAGGGTCAACTGGCGCAACATTGTCCGCTGGGGCTAATGGAGGAGCTGGTGGTCCTCGAGGCACCCTAGGCCTCGTACTCTCTCGAGTACGTCTGCTAATAATTGCTCCAAGAGGCGTAGGCTCTTCATGAGGTAATAGCTCAACCCCCTCTGCCACGTAGATAGCACTGATCAAGCAGGGAAACATGATCTGGCGGCCTATGTCCGACTGGGAGACAAGTGTGATAATGAAATAAAAAATATGTCTCCCTAAGTCCAACTTGCATCCCCTGGCCAGATGATGAATCATTCGAGCCCTGTCTTCATTGAATTCTGTCATGTGCGATGTAGGATCAATGTTGTGGCACATGAAGATGTGCAGAATCCTGATACTCTCTGTGAGCTCGCCGTGTTCAAAGCGCCCCGGCTTCTCTAATTCCACATTTGGCCGACCGTACAAGTAGCTTGTAATCATATCAATATCCAAATCAACCGGGACCTGCTCAGTCCCCTCTCTTGTCAGCTCCAAAACCCTCTCAATGACGGCCGGCAAGAAACGGATCCATTTACCCCGCACCCATATCTTATATATGTGAGGTGCACCGTCGGTTTCAGTAGCATGGTTGAAATTGGCTAGGAACTCTTTGACTAGTAATGGATAGGGCTTGTGCTGCGTGCCTGCCAATTTATGCCAACCTTCTCTCTCAATCAGGTGAGCCAATTCGGTATCCGGGAAATCGGCTATGATCACTTCTCTTTCACTCCAGATTTTCTTCCCCTTGAGCAGGACCTCATATCTGTGCAATTCCTCGCTGCCCAGAAACCTTTGAATATTTCCTATTTCTCCTTGATCGGCCTCCGGATCCTCAGTCGAGGTTCCCCTTTTCCGCTTAAAGGGACCAGCCTTTCCTTTCCCTTTCCCTTTCTATGCAGCGGTGGCTTTTGGAGGTATTATTGTACCTACAATGAACAAAATTCCGTATTAGAATCAATGTTGGAGTTGAAAAATACAAGAACAATGGCACAAACCCCCAAACTTATGAAAAAGTGCACAGGATAGGTGAAAGAATATAAGACTGACTAGTGCTATTCAACCTCGGTTATCGTGCCAAAAAATAAAATTTTTTGAAAAGTCCCAGGCACAGTAAAGTACGTCACTTCATGAGTCACATATTAAAATTTGAGAGCAAACAGATAACAGATGAATAGTGAAATGACATGACAAAGTGGTGACGTGAGCTTGCAGTGACCTTGCAATGGTGCAATGAGGCTTGCAATGGTGCTAGAACTTCAAATATGCAATTGTGTGCATTGCAATGAGCCATAAAGCAAAATTATAGCATACACTCAATGAGAAACAAGTAATAAGAGTGATTGCATGAGTGGATTTCTCAAATTGCAACAAAACTCTCGTTGGAGCATTTTGTCGAACACATTGAAGGCATAGGAAAAAGTATGAAGAAATCACAACATTTTGCAAATGGAAGTTACCCAAAATTTTACCCAACAAATCAACACACAAACAATCCACATTCTAACCTAAACCATGCTCCATTCGACCAAAAACACGAGGTACTCAAAAGTAGGCCACAATCGGACAAAGAAAGAAAAATACCAAATTCCTTTGATTTCATACCTTGATTTTGTGATTAGGAGTGTCAATGAGCTTGACTTTGTACGTATTTGATGGTGGGAATTCAAATATTTGAGATTAGAGTGAATTGGTGGCGAGTGTAAAGTGATATTGCCCGGCAGCGTTGAATATGCAATATGAGGAGCTGCCGGGTTTTTAAAACTGACTTCTCGTGCTCAATTCACCCACGCGATCGCGTAGAATACCCACTAGTGATCGCGTGCTAGGTGTAAAAAAAATCTGTTGAGAAAATGACGCCTTGTCGCGATCACACCTATGGCTAGGCAGCGATCGTGACTTGGCCTTATTGTTTTTTTTTTTTTATATGATCAACAAATTATTTTGACAATTGCAATAGACCCCAAAATGATTTTTAAACGTGAATGATCATGATTCTCGACCTCTAACCATATTCGACTAGTGAGGGGGCTCGAGAATGACAACTAAAGCCTATGTACTCAAATTTCATAAAACTTCTATAATGTGCCAAAAATGCCTAATCATGCAAAGAATGACTGAGATGAATGAAAATTTCACAAAAACATTTTAACAAGCACTAATGCACCCAAAACCTAACTAATGCACAAGTAGTGAATGCAATAATGATGAAAATGCTAAAATAAGGGAAAAATAAAGCATAATAAATAAAAGAGAAGAAAAATTGGGTTGCCTCCCAACAAGCGCTCAGTTTATAGTCTCAAGCCCGACTTTCTGCGTTGTTCACTCTGGAATGGCAATGTCAATGTATGACTTCTCCTTTTCAAAATCAACCTCAAAGTAATGCTTGATCCTCTGCCCATTGACTTTAAAATGACCTTTAGTTGGATGATGAAGTTCAAACATGCCATAAGGAAACACTTGTGCAAATGTGAATGGACCAGACCATCTTGACCTCAATTTTCCCGGGAAGAGCTTCAAGCGTGAGTTGTACAAGAGCACCTGATCTCCAACCTGAAATTCTCTCTTGTGAATATGACGATCATGCCACTTCTTAGTCCGATCCTTATAAATGGACGCATTCTCATAAGCTCCTAAGCGAAACTCATCCAATGATTTTAAAAGCTGTCCTGTATGCCCACAAAGCATCATCCAATTTGTTAGCCCAGTCTTTTCGGGATGACTTCACTGTTGTTTCCAAAATCCTTTTGAACTGTCTGTTTGATGTTTCCACCTGCCCACTAGTCTGCGGATGATAGGCTGTCCCCATACGATGATGAGTTCCATATTTGGCCAGAACTGCCTTGAATAACTTGTTGTTGAAATGAGTCCCACCATCACTTATTATCGCTCTTGGTGCTCCAAACCAAGTAAAAATATTTTTTCTGATAAAATCAACTACAATTCGGGCATCATTTGTTGGACATGCTTTTGCCTCCACCCACTTTGATACATAATCAACTGCAACTAGTATATATTTATTGTTGTACGAAGGTGGGAACGGACCCATGAAGTCAATTCCCCATACATCAAACACTTCAACCTCTAAAACACTGTTAAGTGACATCTCATGCATTGATGATATATTTTCAGTTCGTTGGCATCTATCACATGATTTGACAAAAGAGAAGGCATCCTTAAACACAGTTGACCAATAAAACCCACATTGCAAAACTTTAGCTGCTGTTTTAGTAGCTCCCAAGTGTCCACCATATGGGGATGAATGGCATCTCTCTAGAACAGGAATAATCTCCTCATCCGGAATACATCGTCTGATTATTTGATCTGGTCCCCTTTTGCACAAAAATGGGTCTTCCCAATAAAAGAATTTCAGATCCTGGAAAAATTTCTTCTTTTGCTGATAGTACAATCAGGTGGCAAAACGTTGCTGACCAAGTAATTTACATAATCTGCAAACCAGGGCCCCTTATCCTTCTCTACCTGCATCATGTGGGCTAAAAGCACCAACTGTTCATCTAGAAATACTTCTTTTATATCCCCAAGACTCTCCTGATCTACTTGCTCCAATCTGGATAAATGATCTGCAATCTAATTTTCTTTACCCTTTTTATCCCGAATTTCAATGTCAAACTCTTGAAGCAGTAAAACTCATCTGATCAGTCGAGGCTTGGCATCTTTTTCCCCAAATAAATACTTCAACGCAGAGTGATCAGTGTAAACCACCACTTTTGATCCTATGAGATAAGACCTGAATTTGTCGAAGGCAAACACCACTGCTAACAGCTCTTTCTCAGTTGTGGCATAATTTATCTGCGCATCAGTCAATGGTCTGCTGGCATAGTAAATTACATGGAAAATTTTATCCTTTCTCTGCCCCAATGCTACCCCCACAGCATAGTCACTCGCGTCACACATGAGCTCAAAAGGAAAACTCCAGTCTAGTGCTATGATGATTGGTGCAGTAGTTAATTTTTCCTTGAGTGTATTAAACGAAAATAAACACTCTTCAGAAAAATTAAAGACGACATCTTTTTCTAGTAAATTACACAAGGGCTTGGTGATTTTTGAAAAGTCCTTTATAAATCTTGATGCGAACCCCTTCGGTGTGTTGACCGAAAATTCCCACAACAATTTAATACAAAACCCAAGAAAGCTAAAGTGGTAAAATAAAGGGATAAACACCTTAACACAAGTTTAAATCTAACCCAAAATTCAAGGATTAACAAACCCTAGCCCAATGGAGAGATTAAAACAAATTCCAAGGTGGCGGAAAATAAACAACAACACAAGAATAACAATACTCAAGCAAAGTTGATTAACTTCCAATAAAAATACAACAAAGGAAGGGTTTTACCTCACCCAAAGGAGGAGCTTCTCTCAAAAGCTTTTCATGAACATCCAAAGTTGATTACAAATGAAAAGAAAATGTGTATATAAGGTACAAAATGGGCAAAAGATGTAAAATTCGGAAATTGCAACAAAACCCCGTTTTTGTGGAAATTGCAACAAAAACCCCGTTTTTGTGAAACAGAGTGTTTCGATCGACCGAACCATTTTCGGTCGATCACATGGTCTACCGAAATGGGACTTTCGGTTGACCAACCCTCAGCCGAACGCGACTGAGGCTTCCTTCAAAAATCCTCTGCAGAGTTTCGGTCGACTGGTATGACTTTCGGTCGACCGAAATTGGATGAGTCCAATTTCTCCTTCTTTTTGGCTCCAACTTGATTCTCGGCTTGTTTTCTTGACTTATTCACATTATTTAGCCTCGAATCTTGAACCTCTTCGACGTCGGATCTCGTCGTGGATCCCACTGGCACGCGCATTGAGGTTTGACTTTCTCGATTCTCATCATCCCCTCCCTCTTGAAAAGGATTCGACCTCGAATCTTGCTTGAGTGCACTATCGTGAGAGTCCTCGAACTTTGATCTTGCAACATTGTGTACCACAGGTTCATGCAATGAAGTTGGACCTTCGCGATTCTCATCATCTCCTCCATCTCAAAAGAAATTCGACCACGAATCGGCACCTACAATAAAAATAGAAAATTCAGAAGCAATAAATGTAACTGAAATTTCATACTCACCGTGCAAAATAAATTTGTAGGCGCTGCCAAGAGTTTGAGATGCGCCAACACCACAGAGTAGTAGTTTGGATTTTATTTGATCGGGAGGTCATCTTTCCACGAATGGGAACACATCCGGCCGCCTGGATCAAACGGAATATGTTTCCCGCCATGGTTGGCATTGGAAGCACATTGCATTCCAATTCCCCTAAATGGAAGCTCGAGCCTCCTGCAAAGGGGCTTAACCAAAGGTGCATTCTCGTGCTCACCTAAACCAACTCTTTCTTCAATAAACATATGCATAAAGTTCAACAGAGTTAATAGGTTAAAGTCACAAGCAACTTTAAGTGGAGAAAACTTGCTAATATGATGAGCAATTAAATTGCAAGCAAATTTAATAATCACAAAATTTGCACCAACTTCGTGGAAATGCACAACTTTCCGAAAGAAAAGATTAGCTATGTTGATGACCTTGTTGGTTTCATGGTATGCAATCAAATGTAACATTTTAACACTCCCACCAACAAACGCAAAAATAGCATCATTTTCTTTCTTTGTTCGAAGTAAACCTGCTATAAAATTTATAAGATGAATAATCCAAAGTCTACGCATGATGGGCAAATATGTATGGAATTTTTGGGGCAAAAACTTGAGTTTAGCCATTTTGCAAGTTAGGAATTTATGATAAGTACAAACATGTTCAACACCAATCTTCAAATTAGGCCAATAAAATTGATCACATAATACCCCTAAGACCCCGTTGATTTTAAATCGCCCCATCAAACAACTATCATGTGCCTCTCCTATTAGTAATTTGCACATGGCACATTTAAAAAGTAACAATCCAATTTTCCAAAACAAATAATTATCATGCCCATAGAATTCATCAAAATATCGCTCACAATATGATTCATAAATGTTTAACAAATTTGGATTATTAACATGCATGCCCTTAACAAGTTCAAAATAAAATGAGGGGGTATCAAGAAATGTTAGAAGTGAAGTCCTATTATCACCAAGACATCTCAATAAATTTCTCCCATGGACTCCCCTAACTAGAAATTTCTTTAGAGAGCAAATATGCACGTCAAGCATATTTTCACACAAGGATTTGGTACTTTGGAAAATTGGCACATGCAAAAAGTTGCATTCACAAATCAAGCACTCATCATGCCAATGACCTTTACCACATGTTACATTTTCACAAGTCAACAACACACTTGTCAAATCTACTTCAAGATCATACAACCCTCTAATGTATTCAAAGCACAATAACCTTACATTTAAAGAAATATTGGGATCATACCTCCTAGATGTTGCATCGGTTATGTCATTTTCTTTACCTCGGTTGTACTCGTTGTTGTAGGAAAATGTTTCCATGAATTTCTTCCATAAGGCATGCTTTTGGAGTTCTTTGTTGCCTTGATAAGTTGGCCTCACAATTTCCTGCAACAAAGAAAGAACCAAACTAGGGAGGGAAGTGTTAGAATATTCAAGAGTAAAGAACATTTTGGAGTGATCTCTTCTCTCAATTTCTTTGGTGGCACTCATCACTTCCTCACCTTTTTCTGAGGTAGAATCCTCAACCTTCGTTTCTTCTCTCATCTCTCCTTTTTCTGGAGTCGTGGCTCCAACTCTCATTGCCTCTCCTTTTTCTAGGGACATGGCCCCAACTCTCTCCTTTTTCACTTGACCTCACTTTTGTGTTGACATCAATTTCCTCAAGTGATTTTTCTTTTGATTTCCTATTTTCCCTTTCTTCCTCAAATTCCTTTTTGAGCTTCATTTGGTCTTTGCATACTTCTTCCGAGCTCAAAGATAGAACCACAACCTTTTTTCCATCCATTTGGAAGCTACACCGGTTCTTCCTCTTGTCACGTGTCACACTCCTATCACTTTTCCAAGGTCGCCCCAAAATTATGTGTGTAGTGTGCATGGGAACTACATCACATATCACTTGGTCACAATAGGATCTAATGTTGAAGGCAAGAAGAACTTGTTCACTCACTCTCACTCCCCCATCATCACCCAACCTTTGCAATAGGTAAGGACTAGGATGCTTCTTAACCGGTAACCCCAATTTCTCCACCCTACTAGCACTCACCAAATTCATGTCACTCTCCCCATCTATAATGAGACTACATGCCCTATTCCCCACAAGGCATCTAGTGTAGAAAATATTTTCTCCATCCTTCTTATTATCATGGGCCAAAGATGTTGGTGGCCTAGCATTCATCTCCAACACTCCCTTCTCATTATCACCCCTCCTATGGAATGATGGACTTTTCATTTTTGCCCTATCAATAATATCATCAATTTCATCTCCACTCCTATCTACCCATTCTCTTCTCCTCCTATTCATACTCCAATCTTCTTCCACTTCTCCACTTCTACCCATTCCATGGAGTGATGAATTTTGCATTCTCGCACTATCAATATTTTCATCAACTCCATTTCTCCTACCTTCTAACCACTCTCTTCTTTTCCTATTCAAACTCCCATTTTGTTCACCATCCCCTTCATCATCCTAAACATTCATTCTAATTTTCCTATTCAACTTCCCATTTGGTTTTCTACTACCATCCCTATACACAATGTTCACAAATTTATCCCTCAACCTTCTCCTACCATCCCTATTTTCTTCACCCATACTAGTTGATGTACTCTCCCCTCTTGTTCCTAAATTTTCCAACTCACCCCCAATCTTCTCCATTTGTCTAGCCATGGTGGTTGAAAGATTTTGTAACAAGTACTTCAAATCTTGAGTTTGAGCATTGAAATTTGACATGGTGTGCAAGTGTGAAAGTGTTCTCACAAGAATAATTTTCACTCGTGTTTCACTCAATTTAGGCTTTTACCCTCTAATGAGCTCACACTCTTGCCTTTTTCCACTCAAAATCTCCTTTCTCAAGTTCTCCAAGGAAGGTAATCAACTAAACCACAAAGTATAATTCTTGTGAAGTCAAGGAAATCACAAACAAAGGAAGAAAGAATTTATAACAAGTAGATACAAATAGCAAGTAGAATTTATGTGCTTGCTAAACTCAAAAGGAACAATATTTATGTGGGATAGAATGTTAGGAACACAATTTAGCAATGGGATTGACAAACCACAAATAATAGACAAGTTATAGATGTAAAACAATAAGCACAAAGAGTGTAAATTTTGAATGAGGCAATTTATCAAACACTTTGTACTCAATCTTGAATGGTCTTGAATGTGTATAATGTGGATATATGAATGCCCCCAACAACTCAAATGTGGTAAGGAATGAATGATCAACAATTTTTCAATGTATGGAGCAAGTGATATATGGAATAAAATGTTGATAACACAATCTCAATGATGGGAATTGGATAGCCCCAAGTAATTAGCAATATATGGGTATTGAACAATAAGGCACTAATGGAGTATTTTTCTTTGAGACAATTGATCAAACACTTTGAATACACAATTTGGAAAGTGGAGGTTTTGTAGTGAATGAATATGGAATTCCCCTAACAAACTCACAATCAATATACCCAATACATGGAATCAACAATACACATGGGCATATAAATTTTCCCCAATTTTCTTTTTTTTTTCAATTTTCGGATTTTTTTTTTTGAATAACAACGACAATATGTAAAGGATAGGTTTACCAAATTAGAGTCAAGCTCTGATACCAAATGATGCGAACCCCTTCGGTGTGTTGACCGAAAATTCCCACAACAATTTAATACAAAACCCAAGAAAGTTAAAGTGGTAAAATAAAGGGATAAACACCTTAACCCAAGTTTAAATCTAACCCAAAATTTAAGGATTAACAAACCCTAGCCCAATGGAGAGATTAAAACAAATTCCAAGGTGACGGAAAATAAACAACAACACAAGAATAACAATACTCAAGCAAAGTTGATTAACTTCCAATAAAAATACAAGAACAAAGGAAGGGTTTTACCTCACCCAAAGGAGGAGCTTCTCTCAAAAGCTTTTCATGAACATCCAAAGTTGATTACAAATGAAAAGAAAATGCGTATATAAGGTACAAAATGGGCAAAAGATGTAAAATTCGAAAATTGCAACAAAACCCCGTTTTTGTGGAAATTGCAACAAAAACCCCGTTTTTGTGAAACGGAGTGTTTCGGTCGACCGAACTGGTCGACCGAACCATTTTCGGTCGATCACATGGTCGACCGAAATGGGACTTTCGGTTGACCAACCCTCAGCCGAACGCGACTGAGGCTTCCTTCAAAAATTCTCTGCAGAGTTTCGGTCGACCGGTATGACTTTCAGTCGACCGAAATTGGCGGAGTCCAATTTCTCCTTCTTTTTTGCTCCAACTTGATTCTCGGCTTGTTTTCTTGACTTATTCACATTATTTAGCCTCGAATCTTGAACCTCTTCAACGTCGGATCTCATCGTGGATCCCACTGGTACGCGCATCGAGGTTTGACTTTCTCGATTCTCATCAAATCTCCTGTAAAACCCAGCATGGCCCAAGAAGCTTCTTACTCCTTTAACTGAGCTAGGTGGTGGTAATTTTTCAATTACTTGAATTTTAGCCCTATCCACCTCAATTCCTTTTTTTTGAAATCCTGTGACCTAGCACAATCCCCTCGTGCACCATAAAATGACACTTCTCCCAATTTAACACCAAATTCATTTCCGTACATCTTTTAAGCACTAGGGAGAGGTGGTGTAGACACTCATCAAACGAGGATCCAAAGACTGAGAAATCATCCATAAAGACTTCAATAAAGCATTCCACCATATCGGAAAATATTGCCATCATTCATCTCTGGAAGGTTGCTGGAGCGTTACACAGTACAAATGGCATTCTTCTGAAAGCAAATGTACCGTAGGGACAAGTAAAAGTAGTTTTCTCCTGGTCAGCCAGAGCGATGGAAATCTGATTGTAGCCCGAGTATCCATCCAGAAAACAATAGTGTGAGTGACCTACGAGCTTTTCCAACATCTGATCGATGAACGGTAATGGAAAATGATCTTTTCTAGTTGCAGCATTCAGTTTCCTGTAATCAATACACACTCTCCACTCAGTTACTGTCCTTGTAGGGATCAACTCATTGTTTTCATTAGAAATCACTGTCATGCCCCCTTTTTTTGGCACTACATAAACTGGACTGACCCAAGCACTATCTGAATCGGGTATATGATACCAGCATCAAGTAGTTTTAGAATCTCTTTTCTCACCACTTCTTTCAAATTCGGATTTAGTCTGCGCTGTGCCTCCACTGATGGCTTAGAATCATCTTCCATCAAAGTCTTATGCATACAAATGGTCGGACTAATACCCTTGATGTCGGAAATAGTCCATCCAATTGCAGTTTTATGTTCGTTCACCACCCGTAGCAACCTTTCTTCTTCCAGAGCTGTCAAGTGGTTTGAAATGATAATTGGAAATGTTGATGACTCCCCCAAAAATGCATATCGCAGGTGTACTGGTAACGTTCAACTCCAAAGTGGGAGGATTTTCACACGATGGTCGAGATTTCTACAAATTTTCACCCAATGGCTCAAAATAGCGACCTCCTCTGACTGTGAACCTTGGTGATGCTTCCAATTCATTCGCCATCCTTGCCACTTCTTCTTTTTTCGAGTTTACAGATTCTGACTGAACAATACACGCTTCCAACGGATCTTCAGGATGCTCCTCATCATATACACCCCGAATTGCTTCTTGCACAAGATCCACCTTGAAACAAATATCCAATGATGAGGGGTACTTCATTGATTTAAAAATGTTGAAGGTGATCTTCTCCTCATCCACACGAAGCACCAGTGTTCCTTCATGAACATCAATCAATGCTTTTCCAGTTCTCAAGAATGGTCGTCCCAGAATTAGTGGGATTGTCTTATCTTCCTCCATATCCAGGATAACAAAATCTGCAGGGTAAATGAATTTACCCACTCTTATCAGCACGTCTTCTAGCAACCCCCAAGGGTATTTTATCGAATGATCTGCTAACTGCAAGGAAATGGTAGTTGATTTTACTTCTCCAATCCCGAGCTTCCTAAAAATAGATAGAGGCATTAAATTAATGCTAGCACCTAAATCACATAAAGCAGAGTCAAAGTCAACAGAACCAATAGTGCAAGGGATTGTGAAACTCCCTGGATCCTTCAGTTTGGGAGGTAATTTCTTCTGAATTATTGCACTGCATTCTTCGGTGAGCATCACTGTCTCATGCTCGTCCATCTTCCTTTTATTGGTGAGGATTTCTTTCGTGAATTTCGCATAGCTCGGCATTTGGGTTAACGCTTCTGCAAAGGGAATGTTGATGTGCAGCTGCTTGATTTTCTCGATGAATTTAGCAAACTGCTGGTCAAGCTTATGTTTCCTTAGCCTCTGTGGATATGGGATGGGAGGTACGTAGGCTTTAACTGAGGTCGGAGCCTTCTTCACCTGATCATCTGACCTGTCGGATTTTTTTGTTGGATTTTCTTTCTTCATCTGATCTTCTTCTTCTCTTCCACTGCCTTCGTCACAGTTTCTGATTTATAGGTTCTTTTCATATTGATTTCTGGCAACTGGACCCCACTTCTGGTTGTTATGGCTTGTACTTGCTCTCTCGGATTTGTTTCAGTATTACTAGGCAGTCTCCCTTGTTGTCTTTCCGATCTATCGTTTTCCAACTGTCCCAATTGAATTTTTATTTCCCTTATGTCAGCTTGATGACTTTGCGGCAGCTGGAGTATCAATTCTTCACTGGAGGTCTTCTTCACCTGTTATTGCTGCTGTTGTTGCTGTTGAAAACATGGCGGTCGTTAGACGTTTTGATTGTTAGCCCATGAAAAGTTGGGATGCTTCCTCCATTCAGGGTTGTACGTCTGTGAGTACATTCCCCCTTGTTGCCTCTGACTGTTCCCAACAAAATTCGCATGCTCCTTATCCGGTTGACCTTGATATGCCATAGGACACTCTGATAATGCATGATTCTCAAAACAGTAATCACAAACTATGGTTGTCTGTGCTGCAAGCACTGGCTGCTGATTCATGCTATCAAATTTCTTTGTCAATGCATCCAACTTAGCATTAATAGCTGTTATTTCATTGATCGAAGCTATTCCACCAGATTTCTGTGCAGTGCGATCTGAGTACCACTGATAACTGTTCGCCGCCATTTTCTCGAATATTTCCGAAGCCTCTTCATAGGTCAAATCCATCACAGATCCACCTGTTGCTGAATCTGCATGCTTCTTGTTGTCATTGGTCAACCCATTGTAGAACGTTTGAATTAGGATCCAATCAGCTATTCCATGAGTAGGACATTGTCGAACCAGCTCGTTGAATCTCTCCCAAGCCTCGAAAATGGACTCCGCTGACTGTTGATTGAATGAAAGAATTTCACGCCTTAGCTTTGACATCCGGCCAGGTGGAAAGAACTTATCAACAAATTTTTGACTCATTACTTCCCAAGTCGTAATTGTGTGGAGGGGTAGCGTGTAGAACCATGCCTTTGCCTTGTCTGCCAACGAGAAGGAAAATAGTTTCAGCTTCACGGCATCACCCGGAACTCCATTCATGCGCTGCATGTCACATAGTACTTGGAAAGTCCGTAGGTGTGCATGTGGATCTTCAGACGGCAGCCCGTGGAATACAGCAGAATTTTGGATCAAAGAGATTAAAGAAGTCTTGATCTCAAAGTTATTAGCAGGGATAGTAGGCGGCACTATGCAAGTTCCAATGTTTCCCACTAGAGGAGTCATATAATCTCTTAATGCACTCCTCCCATTGTTCGGTTGATTCTGCTGTTGAACAACAATTTCAGCTGGCAGATTATCTTGATTATGTTGAATTCTATTATCTGCCATTGCTAAATCTGTGTGTTGAGCTGCTTCCAATTGTTGTTTGCGCATTTGTCGAAAAGTGCGTTCAATTTCTGTATCAAAAGGAAGCAATTCAAAAGATTTAGTTCTTCTTAACATGAATTAATAAAAAAAATCGAAAATAAAACAAAAATTAAAATAAAGCAAAATAAAATTCAAATTAAAGTAAGAACTTATTGGTATCGATATTAGTAAAAAAAAAACAGTCCCTGGCAACAGCGCCAAAAACTTGTTCACTGATATCTCGCAATGCGAAATATCCCCGCAAGTGTACGGGTCGTGAAGAGTAGTAAAAATGGATCTAGAAGTCCGGAATGTCGTCCCTCAGAGACTGCTTACTAATTACCGAAATATGTAAATTCTTATCCTTATTTGAACCAATAAATGAATTTTGATTGTTTTAAAACTAAAATTATGAACGGTAACTAAAAGATTAAACTTTTGCACTAGATCGAGATTTCAAGATTGCTACTATTTTTAAATATGGTTGAATGTAGTTGGGATTCACGAGTTCACCTAGCCAATTAAATCAATTCCAATTCCAGATTTTATTTTCTAAACATGTGTTCGATCGAATTCACTAATTCAAATTGAGATTCCTCTCTCGAGTTTAAATCAATCATATCTAAATAAGTCAACCTTGTATCTCTACAGCGGGTCTGAATATTCCTTACATAGATGCATTACACACAAGAATTCACACACGATCGCGCTAATCACAAGAGTATATCTCTATCTCTCGTTCAATTACCGAATTTATTACCTAGATCTATGTTATTAACTCACTTCTCAGATTATGGAAATAATACATGAAATCATAAAAGAGTGGCCAGTTCATTCACGCATTAAACGCAATAATAAATCAACACATGCATTGAAGCGTTAAAACAAGGAATATGGAATTGAAATAATTGACTAGGCTAAATCAATCATCCCAACGTTAAGATTAGTTACACATCAAGAATGAATAACAAAAACAATAAAATTCAGAATAAAATATGATGGAATCTATGAAATTAACTACAAGAAAAGAAGTCTTGCACCAAGAATTGAATTCCCCTGTTAATCTCCTAACTTTCACTGCTTTTTCGTGCTTGAATCTCCCTCAAAGTTGATGTTGAATCACCAAGGATTCTCTGGTATTCAACTCAGCAAAAGTGCCTCTCTCATCGCCTATAGCGCTGTATATATATCTTAGGTTAACTTCCCGAGTAAAATCTGTCAAAAGAAGCCCACGCGATCGCATGGTAAGGATGCCAGCGATCGCGTGGCAGACCCGTTTTTGGTTCTGCATAAAAATTTAGCCTAAGTCGCAATCACTACTTAGAAGAGTGACGATCGCGTATAAAGACTTTTTGCTGCGATTCTTCATCTTTTCCTTGCCTTTCAAGTTAGTCCCTTGATTTTATTTGCGCAGTGTGTCCTCAACTTTTGATTTGAGCAATTTGACCCCAGAACTTCTGATCCTCTTCAATTTTTCTACGTTTGACCTTTATTTCCCGCAATTGCTTCCTTGTTCCTATTTTTGAATAAAATCTGAAATAACAACAATTAAACACAACTTAGGTAGAATAAATTCATAATACACAATGATATATTCTCGTTTTGACGTATCCCCAAGTGTATAAAATACACTTATCATCAGGAAAATAAATTTCCTAAAATTTGTTTTCTTTTCATCCAACTTACGCCATCGCTATCAAATGGTTATTGTCGTGTTATATCATTTAAACAATAATGAGAATTAGTTTGAGGAACTCAATTTTTTTTATTGAAATAGTTGAGAAGATCTGCAATTTTTGTTATATATAAATGTTAGAATCTAGTTTGTGCGTTTGTTATTGTTCACAGTGGCTCCAGCTCGGAGGTTTTATGGACCGCGAACACACAGATTGTCCACTTAATAAGTTGTTTTGTTCCATTTAAAGTGGACGCGTCATTAAGGAGTTTCAAACCATGGACCTATTGAACATGGGATTTCCAAGGTGGTACTAGAGAGTTACTTGAAAATTTTATGTTCAATAAACTTCATGGGGATGCGTCCTCTTTAAGTTGAACAAAATCACTTATCAAGATAATCCGTGTGTTGGCGGTTCGAAAGACCCCTGAGCTGGAGCCATCTTCAACAATTATGTAAACAAATAATCAATAGCTGGTTCCTCAAAAAAAAAAATAATAATAATAATAATAATAATAATTAATTAATTGATGCTCGTCTTCGTTCGATTTAAGCATACTTTTGACAAATACTCAACTCTTCATGTAACAACATTACAAATATTTTAAAGATGAACTTGAAATTTTAATATCGAGATTAATTGGAAATAATTGCATGACTAAACTTGACATCATCATTTGTAAATTGTAACAAGATATATGAGGGTCATCAATTACAAATATGAGAGCTCAGCATCAACAAACCCCAAGCTCGCGATCAGCACTTTTAATTAAACTAATTGTAAAAACGTTCTCTCTTATAATTGGAAAATAATTGCATGACTAAACTTGACATTGTCATTTGTAAATTGTAACAAGATATGAGGGTCATTGATTGCAAATATGGGAGCTCAGCATCAACTAACCCCAAGCTTGCAATAAGCAATTTAAATTAAACTAATTGTAAGCACATGTTATGCACGTCTTATATAGCCCCTGTTTGATTTCTATTAAAAAAAATTCATTTTTCTACAGTACTCAATCTCAACCATCCATCAAAAGTCAAGGCCACGATTTTTTACTTTTCAACCAAATCTCAACCATCATTTCTCCTAAAATTCACTATTCATTTCAAAAAATTCATTTTAAACAATATCAAATACACTCATATTGTATAAATGATACACGATAAGTGTATTTTATAAATTTATTTATATCCTAAAAATAGGATTTTATTTGTTTGTTTAAGAATATTTGCTATTTATTGTGTTAGTATTTGTTTATATTTCAGGAATAATCCCAAAGTCAAGAAAACAATGGAATTGGAGCAAAAACAAGTCATTTAGATGATAAAAGAGCTAAAGTGTAAAAATCAAAAATTGATGAAATAGATCAAGGGCTCAATTGCTAGATACTTGAAGAAGAATTCAAATTTAAAAGAAATCAAAAGTTCATTGGCTAAATTGCAGCAATCGAAAGTTGAAGGACTTGATGTGCAATTAAAAGACAAGGACCAACTTGTAGCACTTCAAAAGAAGAAATTGCACTTCATCCGGAAGCCTGCGCGATCGCATGGAATTATAACCGCATGATCGCATGGTCTTGACAAAAATGGTCAGAATGTTTTCCGGAGGCCTGCGCGATCGCACGGATTTGTACCATACAATCGCATGATTATTTTCTTAGCCGACTGTTGGGCTTTTTAGCGATTTTCAGAATTCTTCTCCTCCAAGTAATCGAAGTTTCGACCTAACCTATAAATACATGACTTGAGACAAGAAATTAAGGGTTCCCAACTACTTGAATAGAGGCCAAAATGCTGTTGAATTGCCAAGGAATCCATACATAGTCAAGGCACAATTGAAGAACGAAGATCAAAGGCATGAATATGGTGACATCTATCCATTCTTCTTGTGATTTATATTCAATTATGTTTTTAGACTAGGTTTTTAATGTTAGAATTGCGATGAAGAATTAATTTCAAGATTTTATGTATTAATTCATTGTTTGATTTATTTAATTCTTGGGTTTGAGTAATTGATTCATGCTTATGTTATCATATGATTTTCTGGCCAATTATTATATGATTGATGTGATGATTTCTTAAGTTCGAAAGATTAGGATTTCATTAGACAAGTTTCAATTGTCACAAAGTCCGCTAGGGATAAAAATATACCTCTATGCTCTGTGTTATCTGCAATAGTATTCACAAATCCGTTAATGCTTTTCTATACATTCGGATTCGTCATAGAAATATAATCGTTTCGTGTATAAGAAAAGTTGTTAATTCTTGTCCGAAATGGAGTTTTAACAAAATTTGGAATATGGATTTTCAAAATCCGAATAATCATTGTCTGACAATTGGATTAATGCATAATTGATGGAATTAATGTGGATTCTCAATTCTAACATGTTTTTCTCATATTTTCTTTTAATTCAAATCGTTTGTTTTAACTAGTTTAGTTTAATTCAAAAATTTTCAAATTCAAAGTTTTTCTCGTTTCAGTTAAGGAATTGTAATTTAAAATACAATTTGCACAATCTCTGTGGGAACGATATTCGGACTCACGTCCATTATATTATTTGCGCGATCCGTACACTTGTTCAGCTAACAATACACGTCGTAGAAAAATATGAAAAAACTATGTATATACACAAAAATCAAATTAATTTATGAGCATATTTATATAATAAAAAAATGTTTAATATTATGTAAGTAAAACAAAATTTTCAGTTTTGATTTTTGTTTTTTCAAGAGTTTAGAAATTATTTATTTTATGTTCTTAATTAGACTTTAATTAAAAATTTAATTTTCTTTTTATATGAAATTAATGATGTTACTGACAAAAGAGAAAAATATTTTATTTCATTAAATAAATTTATTATTAGCTATTAATATTAATCTAGATTTTTGATAAGTAATTTGAATTTGGAATTGTTGTGATTTTCATTGATATTCAAATGTAAGAATCTTCATAAACTAGGTGTGTTTGGTCGTGACCTCGTCAACATCAAAACGTTAATATATTTAATTATTCGATGTGGGGTTCATTATTTAACATACATCACAAAATAGTGGCTCGTTGAAAAGAGTTTTAAAATAATGTGCATGTTTAAATCTTAGTCGAATTTAATTACTTAGTTATTTGAGCTTAATACATATTAAGACTTAATATTTCATTTTAGGTCAACTTCAATGATAAGAGAAACAAATCTTTATACATTGAATATTATTTGGATATATGATTTAAGTAAATTTTACCCTCAACAACTTCTCAATGACCAACTTCATATATCCTCAAGTAGCTGTAACATATCTCGTGGATGATTACAGAAAATTAAAATATAGAATCAAAATAAAGCCAGATGAACATGAAAATGCTTGATTCTGGTCTGTCTAATATTGTCCAAATTTTCTCATTCACTATGCCACATTCTAGAAATTATTTACGACAGATCCAAACTGGATCCATCCTTGCTCCTGCCTCGTTGGATCACTTTTCACATGATTTTTGCTTTGATCCTTCACCGATGCTACCCTTTGCCACCGCCAAGAAATTTTCGTATCTTGTTTGCTTCTACTCATTTCGTAGCACTTGGACTTGTGCGTACTCCCCTGAAGATGGCTAATCAGATTCTGCTCGCTTGAGGTTGTCACCTGAATTTTTCGTATCTTGTTTGCTTCTCGTTGAACTTTCTTCACAGCCGCTTCCGGGACCGGGAGTCTATCCTCATATGCTTCTTCTCTCAGTATCTTTTCTGAAATATTCTTAGCATCTGCGCGCTGAATGTGTATAACAAAGAGATATTAATGAACATACTTTCTTAAAGACTGTCATTCTTAATCAATCACAGTCACAGAGAGAAAATCCCAACAATTCACCACTGCAAAACTAAAGATGCACATGACAAGGAATCCAACCTGTTCCTCTGTAGACGTTGATGCAATTTTCTCCTGTGGTTCTAAGGCGTTAATGTCTTTCTCAGCAACCTCAAGTTCTTTGCACTTCGGCTAGGTTGAGAAATATAACAATGGCACGTGAATGAGTTCAACCAACACAACAAGGCAAAAGAAAGAGAGTTTAATGAATATTACCTGTTCTATAATAGCTGCATCCCTTTTATCATCTACTATTGACTGGATATCTTTCTGAACATCATCAGCTTCTTTGCACTTCAGCTAATTTTTGAGAGAAACAAATGGATCATTAAGGCATCAATATGTTACTCATTGAATTCTTTAAACATATCATAGCTCAAAATTAGCTAAATATAAGCTAAGCGTAAACTAACATGTAAAGAGTTACTGATCTTGCTTTTCATAAGGTTTTCAAAGGCTTCCGAACCATTCTCTTTAATGTATCTCTTTGTCACGGCCACGAGAGTTTCTGTTGTAAGCTTCTGCTCCTCGTTTGGTTTGCAAAGCCAGCTGACTAAAGCTCGTACATTCAAGGACAAGCAAGGATTCACGAGCATTTGGTAAGCATAGCAAGCACCGTCAAATTGAGACATAACTAACCAGCAGATGGCTATGAATTTTATTAAAGACCATAGTGGTAACCTGAAATAACACGAGGAAATTGTGTTGTGATGCCTCGAGTGTATATTTGGTACGCAATGTTGAATGAGAGGAAATTGAATCGTGAGGGTCTGGAGTGTATATTTGGTATGCAACAATGAATACGAGGAAATTGTATCATGAGGCCTTGAGTGTATAACATTGAATATGATTCTACAACAAACTAAAAAATTATAGCACCATGAACATACCACTCAATGAGTTTGATGAAAGCTAGTTCAAATAGAGAAATGAGAGAAAAAAGGGTCCAATAGATGACCAATTTTCTCATGTGATCTTTGGACCCAGATTCAATGGCTCGGATTGAAGCACATCTGAAACAATCAAGTGATTAAATTAATTCATCATCAAAATTACCGCTGGAAAACACACACACACGCACAAACAAGGTGATGGAGCATACAGAGGATAGACCAGAGCAATTAATGGCCTGCAAGTTGTTTTTGGACAAGAAAATATAAGTATACGTACAAAATACATGCATACGTATGGACATACTTTACATTGTAAAAATTTATTAGAGCAAATTTAAGCGAAAATCGAACAAGAAAAAAGACAATGTATTGGTACACAAAGATGAAAACACAGCATGGAAAACTGGGTTTTTCAGAGTGATCCAACATTTTTACTTCAAATTGAGTGTACGAGGATCATACCACGCAAGAAGGTCGATGAGTAAGAGAGTAAATTTGAGAAAATTCAAGATGCCCATTTGAACTTTAAGAATGATCTGCTTTCCTGGACGTTTTTGCAGCTTGGATTTGGAATTTTTATGAAATATGGAGAAATGAGGGAGAAGAGTTGAGGAATACGAG
Organism: Ligustrum vulgare; assembly: GCA_963555705.1. NCBI lineage: Eukaryota > Viridiplantae > Streptophyta > Magnoliopsida > Lamiales > Oleaceae > Ligustrum > Ligustrum vulgare. Next base: position 52,430,770 of record OY743174.1, read on the forward strand.
TCTAGTATAGACTTGAAATTGACTCTGTGTATTCCTCGAAATATGGAGTGTATATATAATTCCTTTTCTTTCTTCTAAAGAAACAGCCGCAAAGTGTACAGGGACTAGGAACAAAAATATGTGTTCAGACATTCACTCGGTGTCGGTGGGAATGATGGTAAGTGGATCATTAATGGGATATAGCTATAGGTGACTAGACTTAATTGTATATATTCACCACCGTTTGGCAAATATTCTATTTTTGGTTTATAAATTAATTTATAATTCACACAATTTTTCAAAACATTTTTTAATTATACATTTTCTTTCTCTAATTTTCAACTACTACTTTTTACCTCAAAATTATAACTAAACCAGTATATAAATTAAACAGTGTTTGTATGTTTAATTGTAGGATAACTTTTTTCTATATATATCAGTCACTGTAATGTTTGAAACATAAATGAAATTCAGAAATTTCTACAAATTGGATTTTGCTAGTAGTCATAAATATTTAATAATATTAGAATAAGAAGTTGTCCGTGTTGATCTGGGCACATTACTTACGGGAAGATAGCAGATTATCAAAATGTAAACCAGAACTTTAGATAGTGAAATGCAACAGCATTTCTGTGGGAATCAAAATTATGATTCGTGTGTCTTGATTTATCAAAGATAGCTGTACATACATACATACATACATACATACGTACATACATATTACAAAACCAGCCAAGAATAAAATAACTAACAGCTGGCAGGAAAGAATAAAATGAAAAGAATAAAAGGAATATTATGGCAAAGGAAATCACTCTATACAAATGAGCACGTGCACATTCTTGCTGAATCATCAAATCTCTTCATTCTTCAATAGCCCCCCGCAAGATGGAGAGTAGATGTCCCATCTTGGACAAATGTTGATAGAAATGAGGCGAATTTAGAGCCTTGGTTAAAATGTCAGCCACTTGGGAATTGCTGTTGACATGTTCAGTGATGATGCCGCCCTCCATGATTTTATCCCGTATTAGATGACAATCCAATTCTATGTGCTTTGTCCTTTCGCGAAAGACCGGATTCGCAGCTATATAGATTGCAGACTTACTATCACAAAACATGATGGATGCTTGTGGATGTTGCACACCTAAATCTTGAAATATATATCTGAGCCATGTTAACTTACAACTGAGATTTGCCATGGCTCTATATTCAGCTTCGGCTGAAGATCTTGACACCACACTTTGCTTCTTAGATTTCCAGGATACTAAGGAGGAACCAATGAATGCGCAGTAACCAGTTACAGACCTCCTTCTGTCTGGACATGCCCCCCAATCAGAATCACAATAACCTCGAAGCTGCAAATCAGATTCAGTAGAGTAGAACAATCCTTGGCCTGGTGCCCGTTTTATGTATCTTAATACTTTATGAGCAGCATGCAAATGAGGAATTCTAGGACTATCCATAAATCTACTTAACAGTTGAACTGAGAAGGCAAGATCCGATCTGGTTATGGTCAAGTAAAGCAATCTCCCAATTAGCCTTCTGTAAAGGGTAGGATCAGCAAGTAATTCTCCTTGGTCCTTAGATAATTTGAAGTTTTGATCCAAAGGGATTCTTGCAGAGGTAGAACCTATTGTGCTTGAGTCCTTTAGGATGTCAAGTGCATATTTCCTTTGACACAAGTAGATGCCATCTGATGTCCTTGCTACTTCAAGACCGAGAAAATACTTCAAGTTTCCAAGATCCTTGATTTTGAAGTTGTCATTTAAAGAAATTTTGAGAGCATTGATAGTATCCATACAATTCCCTGCAACTATAATATCATCAACATATACAAGGATAGCTATAAATGATCTTTACGAAAAGACTGTAATCAGCTTTAGATTGGCTGAAACCCTGTGTGATAATGAAATTGGATAGTTTAGAATACCATTGCCTTGAAGCTTGCTTCAAACCATATAAACTTTTCTTAAGCTTGTATACTTTTCTGCCATTTTGATCACCATAACCAGGTGGGAGATGCATGAAAACTTCTTCTTCCAAGTCCCCGTGCAAGAAGGCATTGTTGAGATAGAATTGATGCAAATGCCATCCTTTAACAGCAGCTACCGCTAGCAAGGTCCTTACTGTGGCCAATTTTTCCATTGGTGAAAATGTTTCATAATAATCAAGTCCTTCTTGTTGCCTGTATCCCTTTGCCACAAGTCTTGCCTTAAACCTTTCAACACTTCCATCAGCATTAAACTTGACTTTGTAAACCCATTTACATCCTATAGCCTTTTTATGAGGAGGTAAGGGAACAATATTCCAGGTATCATTTGACTCAAGAGCTGCAATCTCAGATTTCATAGCTTCAGGCCACTGGGGAGACTGGGACGCTTCTTGGTAATCCTTAGGTTCGATTTGACTTGTTATGGAAGTGATGAAAACCTTGTATGGATTAGACAATTTTTCATAGGACACACAATGACTAAGGGAAAAAGGCTTACTTGAAGATCCAGTCCCTTTTTCCTTATCAAACTTTTGGAATGAGTGAGGCATAGCAACTTGGTGGCAAATGAAATCTTGTAGATATGGAGGTGCTCCTCTGACTCTAGTGGATCTTCTAGGAAGATGAGAACCATGATTTGTTAAAATGGGACTAGGGACAAAAGAATTTGAATGATCAGCTTCATCATCAGTTTGTGGTCTAGACTCATTGTTTGTTGAAATATCTATAGGATTGGATGATATAGGATCCAAATTTTCTGTTTCAGAATTTTCTTGTGTAGGAACATCTGGAATTGATGTGATGATTACTTGAGGAAATGAGAGTTGGTCAGGTGCTGGTAGGATATTAGTTTTGTCAACATTTTCTTTGGTATTGGTTTTGAAGGGAAAAACATTTTCATGAAAGATGACATTGCGGGAAATGAAAAATTTCTTACTTTCCAAATCTAATAGTTTGTATCCTTTGATTCCAAAAGGGTAACCCAAAAAAAATGCATTTTCTAGCTCTAGAATCGAATTTGTGTCTTCCATTCACTAGTGTGGTGGCAAAGGCTAAACAACCAAAGACTTTGAGTTGTGAATATGAAGGTTTGGTCTTAAAAAGAATCTCAAAAGGACTTTTGTGTTTTAGTAAAGGAGATGGAGTTTGGTTTATGAGGTAAATAGCAGTAAGCACACAATCATTCCAGTATTTTAATGGGATGTGACTTTGGAATTTTAAGGCTCGGGAAACATTTAAAATATGCTGATATTTTCTCTCAACTATTGCATTTTGTTGTGGTGTTTCCACACAAGTTTTCTGGTTTATGATTCCCTTTTCATGATAAAATTTTTTCATAGCAAATTCTCCCCCATTGTCACTACGAATGATCTTTATTTTGGTTTCAAATTGGTTTTCAATCATGGCACAGAAGTTTTGTAGTGAGCTAGTTGCATCAGACTTTAACTTCAACATGTAAACCCAAGCACATCTACTGAAATCATCAACTATAGTTAAAAAATATCTGGAACTATCATAACTCAACTCATTACTGGGGCCCCAAATGTCCAATGTATTAGTTCAAAACACCTTTTAGATCTGTGCTCACTTGAAGGAAATAGTAATTTTTGTAACTTAGCAAGAGGACATACATGACAAGGTTTGTGAGTGGAATGTTTGAATGTATTGATATCACTTCCTGAAATATGTCTGGTATAAGATGAATGTCCTAGCCTATAGTGCCAGAGATCAAAATCTTCAATATTAGAGGCCACAGAGGCTGATGAAGGTGCTGCATAAGAGTACTGGTTTAAGGCTTCAGTTAAGGCTGATGAGTGGATTTTATTTTTCACCAGATGATATAGGTTGTTCTTTGCTTCACCCATCCCAATCGTTTTCCAAGTTGAAAGGTCCTGTATGAAACAAGATTCAGAAAAGAAAATGAGACAGCAGTTAGATTCTTGAGCAATTTTTCTGGATGAAATAAGATTAAATGATAATGATGGAACACAAAGAACATTTTGGAGAATGAGAGAATCTGTCAATTTAACTGTTCCAATATGACTAACAGGGGCAGTGTCTCCATTAGGCAAAGTCACAGAATATGATACTTGTGAATTAATTGAAGTAAAGAAAGAAGTAGAACATATCATGTGGTTTGTGGCACCTGTGTCCAAAATCCAAGGAATGAGTGCATCATATTTATTGTTATGAGTAGAGAGACAAAGAGATATACCAGACACTTTAGGAATTTCATTACTAGAAACTGATGGAAGGAATGATTGAATATTGAAGGATTACATGACAGATCATTGTTGGATGGCTTGAGGAGAGCTAGAAGCTGAGAGTACTGCTCTTGAGTCAATGAAACTGGTGTTTTGTCCCTTAGTTGCTCTTGGCCAGATACTTGGTTTGCAGCAAGTGCAACCTGTTTGGTTCTCTCATCAGATCTGTTGCTGGAGGGATAACCATGTAGCTTGAAGCATTTCTCAATTTTGTGTCCTGAGATCTGACAGTGTGTGCAGAAAGGTCTGGGGTTTGCCTTCATACATCTCTCAAGAGAATGTAATTTTACAATATGTGCAATAATATCTCTCCTTCCTTTGAGATGAAAAATTCTGTTTCCCATTATCTCTGAAATTCTTTCTAGTCATAAGAGCCATGGATTCATTCATCATTTCATCTGATGATATTTCTCTCCTCTTTTCCTCTTGTTGTATGATTGAGTAAACATCATTAAGACTTGGAAAAGGTTTGATTAAAAGAATCTGGGCCTTAATACTTTTGTAAGACTCATTCAACCCCATTAAGAACTTCATCACCCAATCACGTTGCTGATTTTCAACCGCAGTCTTCAGACCCCCACATGAACAATTTGGAATGGATTCATAATTCAACAATTCATCTATCATAGTTTTAAATTTCGAAAAATAGACACTCACAGTATCCTGTTTTTGTACCAGTGCTGCAATTCCTTGCTTGATTTCATAGATACGAGGTGCATTTTGTTGGCCAAATCTTTGCTCAAGCTCCAACCACAACTGATGAGCAGTTTCTACATATACTGTACTGCATTTAATGTCAACTTCCATGGTGTTTTGCATCCAGGTGATTACAGTATCATTGCACCTCAGCCAGTGTTCCATTAATGGATCATTCGGAGCTTCAAGTTCGCATAGTGTACCATCAATAAATCCCAACTTGTTTTTGATTCTCAATGCCCTTTTCATTGATCTAGCCCATGAGTAATAATTATTGACTCCCAGATTATGAGTAACCAGCATCGCCCCTATGCCATCATTTGTTCCAATGTAATACGGACTGCTTGGTTGTGCAGGATCTGATCCTGCTGTGTTTGGAAGAATTGGATCTGAATTCGTATTTGTTGCAGGAGGAATATGAGAGGGATTAATAGGATCATCCGCCATTGTCTATGGCTCTGATACCATATCAAAATGTAAACCAGAACTTTAGAGAGTGAAATGCAACAGCATTTCTGTGGGAATCAAAATTATGATTCGTGTGTCTTGATTTATCAAAGATAGCTGTACATATATATATATATATATATATATATATATATATATATATATATATATATTACAAAACCAGCCAAAAATAAAATAACTAACAGCTGGCAGGAAAGAATAAAAGCAATATTATGGCAAAGGAAATCACGCTATACAAGTGAGCACGTGCACATTCTTGCTGAATCATCAAATCTCTTCATTCTTCAATACAGATGTCAGTAGAACTGAAGCTAGAAAAGAATGGAAATTTGTTGATAAGTTGACATGCATGTCATGAGATGAGAACAGAAGAAAATTATAGCTATGGAAAGTTATAGTGATGATTAATTTGTTAAAATATATTAACCACTTTTAGACATAACTACTACAACTCTACTTGTGTTGAAAATGATTGATGAGCTAATGTACTTCACATTTTTCTTCCACTATTACTATTGAGTACCAAGATATGAACAAGGTAACTTTATTGGCCCCACCATCTTGTCTGATGTAACTGCTGACATGGAATGTTATATGTGAAAAATAAAGCCATCTTTGTTGAATTTTTTGGTTGGATTTGGCAAGCCACCAATAGCCCACAAATTTAGCCTACAATCTAGTCTATGTTCACACCTATTTTTCTTCCATCCATTGTTGATTTTTTGTCCAAACTTTTCCTATAAATAGAGGGCAAAACCTCAATGGAAAATGCACCAAGTAGAGAGGAAAATAGAGAGTGAAAATAGTAGAGAGAAACATTTGTGAGTAGAGAGAAAATTAGAGAGAAATAAATTGTTTTCTCCTAAGTAATTTCCTACTTTGTTTTCTCCTATTACAAGAGAGGTTAAACATTGTTATCTCCTTGTATTTAGAGAGAAGGTTGTTGTAATTCTCCTACTATAGTGAAATCCTCCTATACTTGCCCGTGGACGTAGCCATTATTGGTGAACCACGTAAATACTTGTGTTCCATTTTAACCGCATTTTCTCAATTCCACTATACTTGTTGACCAACGCGATCCACGCCTTTCCTAACAAGTGGTATCAGAGCCTGGTTACATCTTTTGAAATTCTTAGTATGCTCTGTGGTTGCAGCTTTGTCTGATCTTCCACATCAGAAAAGATTTCTTGAGATTGTTTTGCGTAGGGTTGGTGTTCACTATCACTCGGTATTATTACCAAGTCGTGAACAAAAATGGCAGCAAAGTATGAGGTTGAAAAGTTCAATGGGAACAATTTCTCGTTATGGAAAATGAGAATAAAAGCAGTTTTGAGAAAAGATAACTGTTTGGCGGCAATTGGAGAGAGACCCGCGGATATCACTGACGATGACAAGTGGAACGAGATGGATAGCAATGCAATTGCAAATCTACACTTAGCACTTGCTGATGGAGTATTGTCAAGTGTGGCGGAAAAGAAAACAGCAAATGAGATATGGGACACCCTAACGAAGCTCTACGAGGCCAAATCATTACACAACAAAATTTTCCTAAAGAGACGGCTTTACACCCTTTGGATGATGGAGTCAACTACAGTGACAGACCACATCAACACCCTCAACACTCTATTTTCACAGCTCACATCAATGGGCCATAAAATAGAGGCAGGGGAACGTGCTGAAATTCTACTTCAAAGTCTACTAGATTCGTATGATCAACTCATCATCAACTTAACTAACAACATAGAAGATCTAGTCTTCGATGATATTGCAGCTGCGGTTCTTGAAGAGGAAAGTCGGCGCAAGAACAAGGAGGACAGACTATCTAGTTCACAGCAGGCGGAAGCCTTGACGATGATGAGAGGGAGATCAACGGAACGTGGCCCCAGTGGGAGTCATACCCAAGGTAGATCTAAATCCAGAAGTAAGAAGAATGCCAAGTGTCATTACTGTGGCAAGAAAGGGCACTTAAAAAGGGATTGTTGGAGTCTTAAGAGGAATGAAGAAGCCAAAGGGAAGGCACATGAGATACCAAAATCTCAGGGTTGTGTAGCAAGCACCTCATATGATGGCGAAATTTTATACAGCGAGGCAACGACTGTTGTTGAAGGTAGAAAGCATTTCACCGATGTATGGCTCATCGATTCAGGAGCGACATGGCACATGACACCAAGGAGAGAATGGTTCCATCAATATGAACACATCTCGGGAGGTTCAGTGTTTATGGGAAATGATCATGCTTTGGAGATCGTTGGTATTGGTACTATCAAATTAAAAATGTATGATGGTACAATTTGCACTATCAAGGAGGTTCGGCACGTAAAGGGCTTGAAGAAAAATCTATTGTCTTTGGGACAACTAGATAGCATTGGGTGCAAAACTCATGTTCAAGCTGGGACTATGAAAATAGTCAAAGGCGCGCTTGTAGTGATGAAAGCAGAAAAGATAGCTGCAAATCTGTACATGCTTAAAGGAGATACTCTACAAGAAGGAGAAGCATCTGTTGCATCGGCAGGTTCAGTAGAAGAATTAACAATGATGTGGCACCGAAAACTTAGCCACATGTCTGAACGTGGTTTGAAAATTCTCTCTGAACAAGATCTTCTTCCAGGGCTCAAAAAGGTATCATTACCCTTTTGTGAGCATTGTGTCACTAGTAAGCAGCACAGATTGAAGTTTAGCACTTCTACTACTAGAAGTAAAGCTATCTTGGAATTGGTTCATTCTGATGTTTGGCAAGCACCGGTTATGTCCCTAGGAGGTGCAAAATATTTTGTATCTTTTATTGATGATTACTCCAGGAGATGTTGGGTGTATCCAATCAAGAAGAAGGCTGATGTGTTCGAAGTCTTCAAAATCTACAAAGCGCGGGTAGAACTTGAATCTGAGAAGAAGATCAAGTGTTTGAGGACGGACAATGGAGGAGAATATACTGGTAATGAATTTAATATTTTTTGTCAACAAGAAGGTATTAAAAGACATTTCACGACGGCATATACTCCACAACAAAATGGAGTGGCAGAGCGGATGAACAGAACATTGTTAGAAAGAACGAGAGCAATGTTGAGAACTGCGGGGTTAGCTAAATCATTTTGGGCTGAAGCAGTCAAAACCGCCTGTTATGTGATCAACCGGTCACCATCAACCGCGATTGATCTGAAGACGCCGATGGAGATGTGGACAGGGAAGCCAGCTGATTATTCTCACTTACATGTCTTTGGAAGTCCTGTGTACGTTATGTACAATGCCCAGGAAACATCAAAGCTGGATTCAAAATCCAGAAAATGCATTTTCTTGGGGTATGCTGATGGAATCAAGGGGTACCGCCTGTGGGATCCCACTGCCCACAAGGTGATAATCAGCAGAGACGTGATATTCACGGAAGGCAAGGTACAAGAAAATGATAGCACTTTAAAAGAGCCAGAAACTACTACGATTGAAGTTGAAGTTGAAAATAGAGAAGAACAAGAAGTCCGGGATTCTTCTGAAGCAGCACCGGAGCATGAAGAAGGAGAACAAGCTGAGTTTACAGTTCCTGAAATCAGACGATCAACTCGGGAGAGGAAAGAACCAGCTTGGCACTCTGAGTACATTATGGAGAGCAATGTTGCATACTGTCTACTGACGGAGGATGGAGAGCCATCAACTTTCCATGAGGCTTTAAATAGCCAAGAAGTTTCGCAGTGGATGGAACCTATGCAGGAAGAAATTGAGGCTCTTCATAAAAATAAGACATGGGATCTTGTTTCGCTACCACAAGGAAGGAAAGCCATTGGAAATAAATGGGTCTACAAGATCAAACGTAATGGAAATGACCACGTGGAGCGGTATCGTGCTAGACTGGTGGTAAAGGGATATGCTCAGAAAGAAGGCATTGACTTCAACGAAATATTCTCTCCTGTTGTTCGACTCACGACAGTTCGAGTATTATTGGCGATGTGTGCTACATTAGACTTGCACCTGGAGCAATTAGATGTGAAAACTGCATTTCTTCATGGTGAGCTTGAAGAAGAAATTTATATGCTCCAACCAGAAGGTTTTGAAGAAAAAGGAAAAGAGAACTTGGTTTGCAGGTTGAACAAATCTCTATACGGTCTCAAACAGGCGCCGAGGTGTTGGTATAAGAGATTTGATTCCTTCATTATGAGCCTTGGATACAACAGACTTAGTGCAGATCCTTGTGCTTATTGCAAGAGATTTGGTGATGGTAATTTCATTATCTTGCTGTTGTATGTTGACGACATGTTGGTAGCAGGCCCCAACAAAGATTGTCTTAAAGATTTGAAGGCACAGTTGGCTAGGGAGTTTGAAATGAAGGACTTGGGAACCGCAAATAAGATTCTAGGGATGCAAATTCACCGAGACAGAAATAATAGGAAGATTTGGCTTAGTCAGAAGAACTACTTGAAGAAAATCTTGCGACGCTTCAATATGCAAGATTGTAAGCCAATTTCTACCCCTCTTCTTATTAATTTCAAGTTATCCTCAAGTATGAGTCCTAGCAGTGAAGCAGAGAGGATGGAGATGTCTCGAGTACCGTATGCATCAGCAGTGGGTAGCCTAATGTTTGCTATGATCTGTACAAGACCAGACATTGCACAAGCAGTGGGAGCGGTCAGTAGATATATGGCAAATCCTGGTAGAGAGCATTGGAATATGGTGAAGAGGATCCTAAGATATGTCAAGGGTACCTCAAATGTTGCATTATGCTATGGAGGATCAGAATTTAATGTTAGAGGCTATGTAGATTCAGATTATGCAGGTGATCCTGATAAAAGCAAGTCCACCACTGGCTATGTGTTTACTCTTGCTGGAGGAGCTGTAAGCTGGGGTTCAAAACTGCAGTCTATCGTGGCTACTTCTACGACGGAAGCAGAATATGTGGCGGCTACACAAGCTAGCAAAGAGGCAATATGGTTGCAAATGTTAATGGAAGAACTCGGACACAAACAAGAGAAGATTTCTCTATTTTGTGATAGTCAGAGTGCTTTGCACTTAGCAAAGAATCCAGCATTTCATCCAAGGACGAAACATATTAGAGTACAATATCACTTTGTACGAGAGAAGGTGGAAGAAGGAAGTGTGGATATCCAGAAGATCCATACGGAGGACAACCTAGCGGATATGTTCACAAAGCCGATCAACACTGATAAGTTCACATGGAGCCGATCCTCTATCGGCCTAGCAGAAGCATAAGCAGCATGAGAATGGCAAGTGTGGGAAGGATGGAAGGTTGCAACAAAAGTGACTTTAAGTGGGAGAAATGTGAAAAATAAAGCCATCTTTGTTGAATTTTTTGGTTGAATTTGGCAAGCCACCAATAGCCCACAAATTTAGCCTACAATCTAGTCTATGTTCACACCTATTTTTCTTCCATCCATTGTTGATTTTTTGTCCAAACTTTCCCTATAAATAGAGGGCAAAACCTCAATGGAAAATGCACCAAGTAGAGAGGAAAATAGAGAGTGAAAATAGTAGAGAGAAACATTTGTGAGTAGAGAGAAAATTAGAGAGAAATAAATTGTTTTCTCCTAAGTAATTTCCTACTTTGTTTTCTCCTATTACAAGAGAGGTTAAACATTGTTATCTCCTTGTATTTAGAGAGAAGGTTGTTGTAATTCTCATACTATAGTGAAATCCTCCTATACTTGCCCGTGGACGTAGCCATTATTGGTGAACCACGTAAATACTTGTGTTCCATTTTAACCGCATTTTCTCAATTCCACTATACTTGTTGACCAACGCGATCCACGCCTTTCCTAACATTATAAGGTATCTTATGTCTTTTACTAGTCTCTCTTGTTTTCGAATTTCAGGAAGAGATCTTTGGCCCTCTCCTCATTTGCATGAAGGTACATCAATAGTTAATTACCCGGTTCCAATTGCAATTAAACTGAACATGATAAATGTTGAGAGTTTTATTTTTCTTGTTGCTTATCTCAGGCTGACAGTTTAGAAGAAGCCATAAATATAGTCAACAGAAATAAGTATTTCACATTTCCTGTATCGCTTTTACCATCAAGTTCTTTTTTTTTTTTTTAAATAAAAAATCTCACACCATTTATCTAAATTTCCAGATACGGGAATGGTGCGGCTCTTTTTACTACATCTGGTGTAGCTGCAAGGAAATTCCAAACTGAGATAGAGGCAGGCCAGGTATCCTACTCTGTTTCTTCATATATTTCACTTAACTAAACGATATTGCAAAATTGAAAAGGATAGTCTATGATGAAAATTTAGAAATTTGCATCATTTTGTTCTGGCTGTGCTTTTTTTGCTGCCTTTCTATGCCTATTATACTGAAACCTGTGGCAATAAAATTTATTAATTTGGGATCAGTTTTTAAGATTACTTAAAAGTTGTTTCTTAGGAACAAGATTCTTCTATTGTTTTCCGAATTTTTGGATTTTAAGTTTCTGTTTCTAACATAGAGTGCTTCTGTTCCAACCTCAGGTTGGCATCAATGTTCAAATTCCAGTTCCTTTACCCTTCTTCTCATTTACTGGCTCCAAAGCTTCTTTTGCTGGGGACCTCAATATTTATGGTACATTATCTCTCCCTTGTTTATGAAAAAGCAATTTCTGTAACCTGCAAAGCACAAGTTTCTGACCTTGCAAAATGGAATGATACTTCTTAAGGTAATTCACTTCACTTTCTCATGTTTTATACTGGATGATTTCAGGCAAGGCAGGCATTCAGTTTTTCACACATATTAAGACTGTTACTCAACAATGGAAGGATCTACCAAGCGGTGTTGGAGTGTCCTTGGCAAAGCCGTCTTCTCAAAAGACATGATGAACAAAATAACTCTGTGTTCTTAATTAGAAACTCCTTTTAGACCTCATGCTATTTGATCATTTTCAGCTTCTCGATGTTACTGTTGATTACAGAAGTCACTACATTTGATGTTTATTTTGTGAGAGAAGGAAATTTGATGAAAATGAGATTCCAGGATGTTTCCTTTTCCAGTTTCTTCGATAAATTCGTAGACTCGAATGAAGCCTAAGGATCAGAAACACCATCTGAAGGCCGAGAAGACGTTGAGTGAAAAAAATAAAATAAAAAAAAATAAAAAATCATTGTTGATGTTTTAAATGTTCTCTAAGTACAGGAAAAGGCGCAAATTTAAGAAAGCGTTGAGCAGCCCAAAAATGTTGTTGTTTGCGTGACTTTGGGCTTCTCAGAGGTAAGGTAACTGAACATTGTTTTGTCATCCTCTCAACTGAGAAACAGGTTTCCATGACCTGCACAGCTATTAACATTTGAGATTTTCTTTTAATATATTTTAACATTATTAAGAGTAGTTTAAATTTTTATATGTTGGTTAATATTTCTAAGCCTATGTATAAACAAATTTTCAACCACATATTTTTCCTCGAAAATGATATATTCTTTATTTATAAACAAAAATATTTTACCAAAATTGTTAAGAGAACCAAACGTTGTCACGTCATCCTCTCAAGTAATGAACAAGTTTCCAGTTAGATTCCAGGTTCTACCTTAAGAGTAATTCGAGATTTTATCTGTGGGTAAATATATCTAATTATTTGATGTGGGATTCATCTTTTAACATATAATACAAGATTGTGACTAGTTGGAGAAAACGAGTTTAAAAATAATGTCCATGGTTGAATCTTAGTTGAATTGAATTACTTATTAGGTAAACTTCAATGTCCAACTTCGAACAGGGACGGACCCACATAGGGGGCCGTGGGGGCACGTGCCCCAGTAAAAAATTCGAGCTCCTTTTTTTTTTTTTTTTAAAAAAAAAAAGAAAATCAGTTGATTCTTGAATATAGTCATTACATTATTCCCTAAAATTATATTGGATTATTTGAGATTTTAGGGCTAATATATGTTTACAATTATTTTACAATTATTTATTTGTATCAGTTTTGGAAAAATATTTTAAGCATAAATCCACGTTTTCTTCTAATAAGCAAAGTAATGAAAATAAAGTTAGAAATGAAATGGTTGAGAAACTTGATCAGGAAACTGATGTTAAAATTGAAGATATGTCTCAACGTCGGAGATAATGTTGAGGATGTTATGAGTAATACTCTTGAATTTGATATAGCAAATATTGAGAAGGATGTGTATTTAATATTGACAATGATGTAATTATGAAACGTTATCAAAGTATGAAAAACGTGTAGAGAATAATTGTAATAAAATTTCAAATACTTTTTCATTTTTCGGTCTTTTTCCTAAAAAAAAATAAAAATTTCGGGAACGCTGCCCCAAAACCCCGTACAAGCCGTCGGCAAAAATACAAATGGTGCCCCGGTACCGTAAAAAGTCTGCGTCCGCCACTGACTTCAAATATCCTCAAGTAGCAGTAACATATTTCCCGTCAATGATTACAGAAAATGAAATGTAGAATCAAAATAAAGTTAGATGAAATATGAAAATGTTTGATCTGGTCTGTTAATATTGTCCAAATTTTCTCATTCACCAGGCCAGAGTCTAGAAATTGAAGTTTACAAAATAACACCCTTTTCTTTTTCAATTTCACCCCCCCTCAATATTAAAAAGAGAGAGAGAGAGAGAGAGAGACTACCACATGTTCCAGCTTCATTCTTACCACTTATAAGCTAGGTCTTGATTTCTCATGAAATCAAATCCTTAAACATCACACTTTGGACATGTTTTGAATATTTTTAGAGTGCTTCCTCCCCCGAAGGTGAGCAACAAGGTGAGTCTCACCAGGCATCTTCACTTTACATATATCTCACCACAGTTTAGGACTCTGACTACTGCCAGCACCGTGTAGTGTAGTTTGCCCCACTTTGGACCCGTTTTGAATATTTTCAGTGTGCTTCCCCCCCAGAAAGTGAGCAGCAAGGTCAATCTCACAAGGCACCTTCACTTTACATATATTGCACCACAGTTCAGTCCTCTGACTCCAGCCTGCACTCTTTGGATCACTTTTCAAATGATTTTGCTTTGATCCTTCACCGATGCTACCCTTTTCTGGCTCGTGGTTCCCGCACTTTGGTTTATGAGGCACGGATGGTGAAGATCCTCTGCTTTTCGTATCGTGTTTGCTTCTCTTCAGTTCATCCCACTTGGACTTGTGCTTACTCCCCTGAAGATGGCTAATCAGATTCTGCTCGCTTGAGGTTGTCACCTGACATAATGCACAAGCCCATTCTCTTTGAACATTCTTCACAGGTACTTCCGGGGGTCTATCACATGCTTCTTCTCTCAGTATCTTTTCTAGAATCTTAGCATCTGCACGCTGAATGTGTATAACGGGGTAACAAAGAGTTATTAACGAACATGCTTTCTTAAAGACCGTCATTCTTAGCCTATGTTTGACTCTGATTTTGTCAAACATTTTTTTTTTCTCATACTCATTTTCAACACACGTACATGTAATGAAATATTTTAAACATAAACCCAAAACTTTTCCGAACCTTTTCACAACACATTATTCAAAAAATCACTATTCAAAACATCACTTTCTCATTATAATGTAACGGAGCTTAATCAATCCGCATGAAATCATAGAGAGAGAATCCCAACATTCACCACTGAAAAACCAAAAATGCACAAGACAGGGAAATGGGAATCCAACCTCTTCCTCCGTAGACGTTGATGCAATTTTCTCCGGTGGTTCTAAGGCGTTAATGTCTTTCTCAGCAACCTCTGGTTCTTTACACTTCAGCTGATTGAGAAATAAAACAATGGCACTTTAAAGTTTCAAATTTTAAAAAACCAACAGAACGAGGCATTAGAAAAAGACAAGTGGGGGAAGAGGATCTCACCTGTTCTATAGTAGCTGCTTCAATTTTATCTATTGAATCTAGCTGTTGGATATCATTCTGAACATTATCAGGTTCTTTACACTCCGGATAGATTGAGAAATATTACAATGGCACTTTAAGGAATTCGAGTTCTAAACAACCAACACAACAAGGCATAAGAAAGAGAGTTTAATGAATCTTACCTGTTCTATAGTAGCTGCATCAATTTTATCTACTGATTCTAGCTGTTGGATAACTTTCTGAACATTATCAGCTTCTTTGCACTTCAGCTAATTTTAGAGAGAAACAAATGGATCATTAAGGTATCAATATGTTACTTAGTAAATTCTATAAACATATCATAGCCCGAAATTAACAAAATATAAGCTAAGCGTAAACTAACATTTAAAGTGCTACTGATCTTGCTTTTCATAAGGTTTTCAAAGGCTTCCGAACCATTCTCTTTAATGTATCTCTCTGTCGCGGCCACGAGAGTTTCTGTCGTAAGGCCCTGCTCCTCGTTTGGTTTGCAAAGCCGGCTGACTAAATCTCGTACATTCACGGACAAGCAAGGATTCACGAGCCTTTGGTAAACATAGCTAGCACCGTCAAATCGAGGCATAACTAACCAGCAGATGACTATGAATTTTATAAAAGACCAAAGTGGTATCCTGAAATAACACGAGGAAATTTTATCGTGAGGCCTCAAGTGTATATTTGGTACGCAATAATGAATGCGGGGAAATTGTAATGTGCGTACCAATACGGTCTACAATAGACGAGAAAATTGTAGAACATACCACTCAATGAGTTTGATGAAAGCAAGTTCAAACAGAGAAATGAGAGAAAAAAGGGTCCAATAGATGACCAATTTTCTCATGTGATCTTTGGACCCAGATTCAATGGCTCGGATTGAAGCACATCTGAAACAAACAAGAAAGTGATTAAATTTCATCATCAAAAGTACCACTGGGAAAAAAAAACACACAGACACACACAAAGGTGGAGCTTACAGAGGATAGCCCAGAGCAAATACTGGCCTGCAAGTTGTTTTTGAACAAGAAAATATAAGTATATACGTACAAAATACATGCATACGTACGGTACGGACATACTTTACATCGTACAAATGTATAAGAGCGAATTTAAAGAAAAATAGAACAAAAAAATAAATAAAGGGATCGGTACACAGAGGTCAAAAGACAGCATGGAAAACTGGGTTTTTCAGAGTTTACTTCAAATTGAGTGTAAGAGGATCATACCACGCAAGAAGGTCGATGAGTAAGAGAGTAAATTTGAGAAAATTCAAGATGCCCATTTGAACTCTAAGAATGATCTGCTTTCCTGGACGTTTTTGCAGCTTGGATTTGGATTTTTAATGAAATATGGAGAGATGAGGGAGAAGAGATGAGGAACACGTATCTAGTAGAGACTGGAAAATGACTCTGTATTCCTCGACAAACAATAATATAAGGAACAATTTTTTCCCTTGTTTATTAATTCCTTTTCTTTCTTACGAAGAAACTGCCGCAATATGTAAAGGGACTGTCAGGAATAAACAACCATGCTACCATCACAATGTCATCAACATTGTAGATAACATTGTGAAAATAGCATTATTCCAAAAATAAAAACATGTGTTCGGAACATTCAGTCGGCAGGAGTGACGGTCAATCTGTATATAACTTTCCATCCGGTAATGTGAGTTTTTTTTTTTTTTTTTTTTTTAATTGTTCCAATTTTCAATACAATTTTTTAACTACATTTTTTATCTCTCCAATTTCTAATCCTAGATTTATCTCGAACTCCGTGAAAAAAAATAATCCAAAAACTGATTATAATCAGATCCGAACAAATGCTAATTGAAGGTTTTAATCCCACTTTACCACAACCGCTTACAAGAACATTTTTGTTTAATATCAACAATTGTAATGATCGGCACCATTAGGATGGAATTTAAAAAATTATCCACTTGTTTCGTTTTCTTTAAAATTTCTTTTTTTTTTTTTTTTTTTTATCGTGCTCAATCTCAGCTATCCATTAAAAGTCAAATCAACAATATTTGACTTTTCGACCAAATCTCAATCATCCATTCTCCTAAAAATTACTATTCATTAAAAAAAAAAAACTATTTTAAACATATAAAAAAAAAAAAAAGAAACTATTTTCAAATTACTATACATTTTAAAAAAAAATATTTTAAACATATCAAACACACACCGTAGACCTATTTTTAAAGGCTATTAACTCATTGAATATAGAAAGATTTTTCAAATATTTTTTCCTAATAAAGTTTTAAGGAGGCATATTATTTGTGTAACGAACATTTATAGAAGAGTGTTTTATATATTGTAGCTATGGATGTCAATAACCTACATTCGCTTTCGTTACCCTTGGTTTAGTCTCGAGTATTGCAAATTATATGCAAGACTCATTAACAACATTGTTTGTTTGCAATATTAATTGTATTGAATCATCATCTTGACATACCTCAAAGTAATATCATTTTTATACTCTATATGAATGTTCAATTGAAATATATTTCAACGTTCAACATGAATTGTAACGACTCGACTCCCTCACTGGGGCCTTCTCCGAGTCGTACTCATAGTCTTTCCACTCCCTCTTGGCTCCCTCGCTGGGGCCTTCTCCAGAAGTGGATTTTTGCCTTCCCAGGGATTCGAACCTTGTACCTAGGGGTTAAGTACAAACTGCATGGAATCCCTGGTACCATTGGTCCAATGACTAAGGCTTATTAAACATGTTCTAGTCTTCCTATGCACATGTGGACACCACAACTATAAAGTCGAATTATCTATAAATATACTAAAATTTACCCATATTTATATATATATATATATATATATATATATATATATATATATATATATATATATATATATGTTAAGCAGATAATGTGCTAAGTCCCATGTATGCACCAAAACATTTTAACTCCCATAAATTTAAACAAGTAGGTTGCAGGAGGCTATGGGTAGCATAACACTGCACTGAGAAACAAGCTGCAGACCGCTACTGATAGCATCCTGCAGGGTACTCTCTAATAACCCATACCATCACATACCCAAATTCCATATGTAGCAGGGGTAAAGGGAAACATAGATATCCATAATAACTGAAACTTCATTAACATAACATAAGGGATTACACTGCACTTCTCCAAAAGAGTTTAGATGTTTACATGTCATGACTTAAAAGATTACAAAAGTTTACGTGACTTGCCCTTCCCCCAACATGATGAATTCCATTCCCTAATCATCAAGTTTCTATTCAATCCAAAATCTAGCTTCTTGATGAATGTGTGTGGCCCAAGGTTAAGTTACCTTAATTCTTATCAAAACACCACACTCTTACCCTTACATGTAGATATAACTAGTAGGGTGATGGAATCCTTCCCAAAAGTAAGTGTCCCAAAACCACTCATCTCTTAAGAGAGAAACATGATGGTTCTCAAGGGCAGGAGGCTTCGGGCATCATAGACATGGATATACTTATAGCTTCTGTCCCTTACGTAGACTGTTGGACTGGTGGGGAGTTCAGCCCATATGGTCTTCTTAGTAATGATATGATATTCTCTTCCATCAGTTGAGGTCCTTCCCCATGTGCGCACTATCTCTATATACCGGGTGTCCATGATCTACAAGATAGTCATAATAAGACTGTAAGCCATGAGGCTTAGTGAGTAAAGCTACAAACAAGCACATAAGAATATGAAACATCATTCATATCAACATGGTTTAATGTAATTAAAAGCATTTTACCTTAACCTTGAGAGAACAATGAGATAGTTCACAAGTTGTTCGCAATCATTCCAAATACCTTATCAACATGAAGTCCACAACACATAATGAAGACTTATCATAAGCATATTTATCCACATCTTATCTCATAACCTCAAATGACATGATGATCACATTTAACATGCACTTCTAGGGTGCACTTATCTTCTAAATGCAATTACTTGATTATTTGGGCCCCTACCCTAAGAGTAAGTATTCACGGCGCGCTCAATATAATTCATGGTACCATTAAGGTACAAGGTCACCTATCACGTAACTTGTCATGACATAAAAATAGAAAGATGTAAACATCTCATATCGTGATAGTCATAAAACTTACTGTAAACTGTAAAACTTGTTGGAAGTAATAGAATCTAGACTTGATTCACTTCCGTGACCTTAATTATGGGAGAAATCCCTTGGGCATCTAGAATCCCAACTGGTGAATACTTAACTACTTAGGGTTCTACTTTCTTAATTATGCACATGTTTAAATATTATTTGTAGACCTAAGTGCATACATGTTGCATCACAAATGAATGCAATACATCCAAGATGTATAAAAAGGAACTGCATGCTTCATTTCTTTCTCATAGAACTCACAACCTTATTCAGTATTATACATGCAAGGATAGTTCCTTCAATTTAACATAATAAAAATAGCAGCAACTATGTGTGCCAAATAAATTCCTATATGCTCAAGAATAACTTGATTTTAAGCTTCATAAAACTGTAGTAATTCATAGACTGAAATGATTAAAATCTGAAATCAACTTTAAGTCATGTACATAGGCATGCAAATGAACTAAGAAGCTGATAGATCATTATAGAAATGCATCATAGCATCCTTGAATGAGCATGGTTAGAATCTGAAAATACTTTACTATTAAAGGAACATTATTCAAGAATCTGAAATGGCATTTAGATACACTATCTAATGTTATACTTAAGCTAAGTAAAACTAATAATTGCAGGAGGCTCTCAATAGTCTGATTCTATACTAAACAATTAGATGCAGGCGGCTATCAATAGCACTGTACAGAGACATTTTCAACTGACCCAAAATCCGAGATTTTGGTAAATTAATAAAGTCTAAGCCACTTCTTAAGTCATAAACTTATTGTACTTTACCCTTTACATGTCTGCATACTTATCCTTAATATTAGAAATCCACTTTTGAGGCATGCATGTATGATTAAGTTAGGATCTTGGATATAGGTTGATTAAATCTCAATTAAACTTAAATTTCAACCTTAAGATAAAGAACCCAGATTCTTACTTCTAATAGATTCAACATAAAAAGTCTTTTATAGTACAAAACTAAGAACATAGAATGCAGGTAGGCCTTATTTCACAATTTCCAAGGTTCTTAAGCCTAAAACTTTACATTTTCACATATTCTCATCATAAACATCAAAAATCTTTGATAATATATAAAAGAAACTTGATCTAAATACTAAAAACAGTTATAAAGGATTTGGAACAACAAGAATCATAAAAGAAACACATATTGCTTTACTCACTGCTTTTGGATGAGTATTTAGAAATGGTTCCTGCATTTACATGTTATTTGGTAGTTAGAAACTTATAAGAATGAGTATATATGAATTATATTGCTGCATAAACAGGTTTTCATCAGATTGTTACTCAGAATATGACAGATTTCAGTTTTCTTTAAAAACAGGAAATTGCTCTGTTCAGGAGGCTGTCAGTAGCATCCGGCAGTGAAGAACGAATGTTACTGATAGCATTCGTTTCCCCAGCAGTAATGAAATTCCGAAATCTGCCATGTTTTCTGGTTTAAAACTTGTTTTTCTTCATAGGTTTAACAAGTGAGAGTGATGAATTTTAATTAGAAACAAGAAATCATCATTCTTACTTGTTAAATAAAGAAATAGAGATGAAAAATATGAAGTTTCTCCCCTTACCTTCAATTCCCAGCAGAAAAATCTGGTGCAAAATGCACTAAGTGTCCTTATTTATAGAATTGAAGTTAAGGTCATGTTTGGTCTCTTTAAGTTTCCAAGTTTTTTTAACTTATAAGTGTTTTTCGAATAATTTACAGTTATAAATCAGTTGAATATATTTAAAATGCATTCTGATAATTCTACTGATTTAAACAGGAATAATAAGCCATGCCAAACAATCCTTAATGAGCCACTAGTGGAGTTTGCCAAGTGTCTCCACTAGGATTATAATAATAATATAATTCCAAATTTTTGTACTTCATCGAGCCCTTTTTGACTTAAAATTTGAGGGTCGAGATGACCTCCGAATTCAACAAACTTTATATCATCGAAAAGATCGCATTACAAACTTTCTAAAGATCACGCATGCAAAAGCATATTCTTAATATGTAGCTCGTACGGTCCTTGTAAACATGGCTGCTCGACCATCCCCATCATACTTATAAAATTTTTGTAGGGTTTTGACAATTTTCATATTGCAATTACCCTACCTTGGCTCGATATTCCCGGCACATCCGGACTCGAAATCACACATACAAAACATCGATTTAAACGTCACACTACGAACTTCGCGATGGTATAGCATGCAATGACCACAGATCAATAATGCATTCGTACGACTACGACAAAGATTGCATGATGAAGTGGTAAAACCGTAATTTACTAGTTTTTCCAAAATTTCTCCACTAGCCCCTAATTTACCATGTTGGGGCATTTAAAGCTTCCTTGTTTCATCTACTATCATTCATGGAACTATAGTCCCCAACTTTGGTTAACACAATATAAAATAACTAATTGGATATCTATTTCAAAATTAATGATAATATTTCACCCAATAAAGACGTATTATTATTTTATATATATTAAAGTAAAATACCGAAATTTCAAGGGCGTTACAGCACATGTTCTAGTTTTTCCTTAATTAGCCGGCCTAGACTTCGGCTACTAATAAGGAGATAAGACCTTACAACTATATTGGATATGATCCCTATTGAGCCAGATGTGGACTCGATCCCATCTATGGGGAATTTTTATCTTATATTTACCGCTTAGGTGCCAAAGCACACTCAGTAGGCAGATAGCCCAGTGCTTTACATCATTGGACCAATGGTACCAGGGATTCCATGAAGTTTGTACTTAACCCCTAGGTACAAGGTTCGAATCCCTGGGGAGGCAAAAATCCACTTCTGGAGAAGGCCCCAGCGAGGGAGCCAGGGGGGAGTGGAAAGACCATAAGTACGACTCGGAGAAGGTCCCAGTGAGGGAGCCGGGTCGTTACAAAAAAGGCGCCTTTTTTTGTAACGACCCGACTCCCTCGCTGGGGCCTTCTCCGAGTCGTACTCATGGTCTTTCCACTCCCTCCTGGCTCCCTCGCTGGGGCCTTCTCCAGAAGTGGATTTTTGCCTTCCGCAGGATTCGAAGCTTGCACCTAGGGGTTAAGTACAAAGATTCATGGAATCCTGCTACCATTAGACCACGTATTGTAATACCCCAACTAAGAAAGCTTAAGAGAATTGATAGTACTACTCATACCAACAAGGTGCACCTTCTTTTCCGGAAATTCATCGTTAGAAACTCTAAAGTTAAGCGTGCTTGGCTTGGAGAAATTCTAGGATGGGTGACCTCCTGGGAAGTTTTCTCGGGGAGCGTGCGAGTGAGGACAAAGTATGTTGAAAAGACTCGTGTTGGTACAGTGAGGACAGTACGCCATCATTTAACGACCGGGACAGCCCGTTAAGTGGGACCCGAGTCGTAACAAATGGTATCAGAGCCGATCGCTAGCCGGAAATCGGGAACTAAGTGCTACGTCATAGGGCGGGAGCCACCTCTAGAATCCCAACGCCTGGTAACAGATCCTCAGATGGGTTAAGCGCGACGAGGACGTCGCGAGTCTAACAGGGGGTGATTGTAATACCCCAACTAAGAAAGCTTAAGAGAATTGATAGTACTACTCATACCAACAAGGTGCACCTTCTTTTCCCGAAGTTCATCGTTAGAAACTCTAAAGTTAAGCGTGCTTGGCTTGGAGAAGTTCTAGGATGGGTGACCTCCTGGGAAGTTTTCTCGGGGAGCGTGCGAGTGAGGACAAAGCATGTTGAAAAGACTCGTGTTGGTACAGTGGGGACAGTACGCCATCATTTAACGGTCGGGACAGCCCGTTAAGTGAGACCCGAGTCGTAACATGAATAACCGTATTTTTTTTTCTTTCTTCCATATTTTGTCCAACTGAATCTTCTTGTCAAGATTTTATAGAGGCAGTATCTTGATATTTCAAATTATTTTACAATTAATCATCCACTTTTTCGTTAGTTTGTCTAAAACAAGATTTTTATGGGTCATTTTTGTGTATATAATCATGGAAGTGAGTATTGTAAATTAATTTATTTTCATGTGTCCATTTTACTCTTGCAATCCTACTTCTAACCTCTAAACATAGAACTTTGATTCTCGATAAATTACATACAAGAATTTCGACAATCTCTAATTTTCTCTCTTCATTCTCTCTAGTTCATATAACACTATAAATGTAAATTAATGGATAATTTGATAGATGCATCCCTTGTTTTCGTATATTTACACATTTTATTTTATTTTTCTTCAAATCTTATTCACTTAAAAGCAAGATTATGCAAGATATTGCATATAGGTTTTCTCAAAATCGAGATGTTCTTCAATGTAGAGTATGTTCATTATTGGTTAATACACGTAGAAGTATTTTAATTTTTTAAAATATTATTATCGTTGTCTACTTATTAAACACGCCACATAACAATTAAATGGCTCAATTACATTAATTATTTACATAAAAGAAAAACAAACCTTAATGTCATTGTTTATATTTGAATGTGAATGAATTCTACATTTGTTTTGTCTTATGTTTAGGGGTGTTTTCTCAGACGGAACAAATCGAAAACTGATAAGTGCTTTAATAGCACTTATTTAGTTCATATATTGTCTTATTTTGTTATTGGTTTAGCTTCATTTAAGTATTGTTAATACATTTTTATGTTTTGTGTGTGTAGGATCACAAAGGATGAGAAAAGTGGAAAAAAGACCAAAAAGTGCCTAAATGAAGATTGGGAACCTAGAGTGCAAAACTGGTCACGGCCGTAAGTTCCATAATTATACCAAGCCAAGTATGAAATCTGCAAAAGTTTCGTTATGGCTGTAGGTATAGAGTTACGATCATAACTCTCAAAATCTCAAGTTGTCCAGAAGTTCATTTACGGCCGTAAATGATTAAGTTACGATCGTAACTTTCCCGCAGAATATTTTTCTATTTTGAATTGAAGTCTATCTTTGATATATCTTCTTGGTAACCCTAGTGCACGACTTTGGAGGCTTAAAAAGAGAAAATTCACCACACAATGAAGGCTGGGAAATTAAGGGCAAAAAGATAGCATTCTTAGGAGATTTTCAAGTACAAGAGCATCAACAACAAGGCGAATCGATGAATCAACTTGAAGAATCTACCACAATTATGCTGAGCTAAATTTTCATATCTTGTTCAAGAGGAAGTTGTGTCAATTCAATTATGTTATTTTCTTCTCCTAGAAACTAGTAGCGTGAATCTATTCCCTATACTTCAATTGTTGAATTATTACAATTTGAATGTCATTGAGTTTATTTGATTAATATATTTAATTTAGTCAATTTAATTATTTAATCTTTAAACTCATGTATGTGCTATGTTTCAATCTTTTGATCCGTAATTGTCATTAGATTTCAATCCATAGTAGCAAATAAATCTTTAGCATGTTTAGTAATAATTCGACTTGGATTAATTGATTCAAGCTTGTGAAATTGATAATCCAATTCAATCTAATTCTTCTCGTTTTCACATTAGCCTTGCGTTAAATTCTAAAAGCTTGTTTAGGGTTACCCATTGGTTAGAATTGAATCAAAGAGCTTGTTTTGATTTAATTTATATAAACAAGGATTGGGGTAATCAGAGCTTATTGATTGTTTGTGATTAATAAATTGAATTAGGAATAGAAATGCGTTACATAGGAAGGTATAACATTGATTGAGGACACAACCAAACCCGAGAACAAGATTTCCCCTAATATTAACTCTCTAATCACATTTAATTGTTTAATTTTATGCATAGTTTACATTTAAACAAATTCGAACAACAACCCCCCCTCCCACCCAAATTCTATTCTAACTGATCGAGTAACTAATTAGGTTCACCATTCCTTGTGGGTTCGACCTTTTCTCTCTCCATACTACATTATTAATTGATATTTAGTGAGTAAGGAATTAATTATTATTTTGGTGCATCACGACAAGCATCAAAAACATGTGTTTCAATTTTCATTCAAAAAATTTTGTAACCTTTTCTACGAATCGCAATTTTGGAATTCTAGGAAAATTCCAAAATTTAACATATCCTTGTCAGAATATCCTCGGAATACTTCGGTAATTTGGAAATTTTTGGAATTGTGGAACTCATTCGGATTCCAATAAGGTGTTTTTCCACAATTTCGAAATTTGAAGTTTAGGATCTTGGACTAATCAGAAATCGGATACTTTTGAAAAAATTCGAAACGAAATCGAATTTTTCAATCCAACTTGAGGCCCTACCTATGATGGATATATTTGTATGCTTTTTAAAGTTGAATAATAATGGTCATTAAATGGGTGTACAAAAATGGCACCCAAAATTTTTTGTCCGATAAATGTTCGTACAAAAAACCTTTCACTATAGATCTAAGGAGGAAGATTGCACAGAAATTGCTTTCCGCAATATTTATTTTGATAAGTATTTGTAAAACTTTAATAATTTTACATAATCAACACAAATATAATATACATAAAATAATAATATTCAATTACAGTAATTATCAAAATTTAGAAACACAACATAATTAATTCAAATTATTAAAAAAAAAATTACTTAGATAGTAGAGGTCGATTTATATATTTAAATAATAAATGATAATAGATTTTAATAATTTTTATGATTTATTGTTAATTTTATTGAAAATGTAAATTCACATAGTTCTGTATTTGCCTCTTATAATTTAATTTTATTTTCAATTTTTTTCAAAAAATCTATTACAATAATTATAAATGCGTGTTTAACCTCAACCAAGCAAATATTTATATTTAACCAATAAAATTATACATTTATTTTTTAAAAAAAACCAAGTAGTTAAAATAATAATTCAGAAATCTTCAATATATATCATGATAGACAATCAGGCAACACGAGAGGTCAAGAAATTATATCGAAAATATTATACCATATAATCTTTACACAATTATTAAAATTAAGAATGATTAAAAATATTAGCGTTCGTTCATTAACTTTGTCTATAAATTTATTTAAAAATAACAAATTTTCATCCACTTTTTAATTATAAACATTTTTTTAAATAACTTTTCAATCACGCATTTTTCTCGGAAACAACAATAATTTTTTTTTTTTTAAAAAAAAAAAAAAGCATAACATTCGAATGGAGGTTTAATTTATTAAATCGTTGTTAATAATAATAATAATAATAATAATAATAATAATATATTTTAGAAAAAATGATTTAAATATTAAGGACAATAAATAATTCAATTATTGATAATTAAAACATAATTTTAATACTTATAGCTATAAGTATTTTTTGAATTTTTTCAATATTAGCGTTAATAATAATAAAAATATACAAATAAAAATAACAATATATTAACTATTTAATATAATACTAATACCTAAACTAATAAGAACAAAATTGATACGAATATGATACATATAGAAACATATTTTATATTCAAAAAAATTATTAAAACTATAATAAATATGAATTCTAGAAGAAGAGAAAATTACAGAGCATAAAAAACGTTTAATCATTAAAAAAAAAAAAGTATTTTACAATCTCAATATTATCCACAAAGATTTAAATACAACATTAATATAAATGAATTCAGATAAAAATTGTATTAATCAATATGAATTTAAATACGACATTAATCTAAACGGATTTTTATTTTTATTTTTTGTTTTCAAAAATTGCAAGTGCATTTTTCCAGGAATATGACTTTTTTAATGTTTCTCTCATCGCTTCTACTTTTATATATACTAGCACCAATACTAGAATTAATATTTCTCATGTGCGATACACAGAAGTTAATATTCAAAGATTTCATTTCAACAAGTATTTGTAAAATTTTAGTACTTATACATAACTAACAGAAATTCAAAATGTATGAAAAATAATATTATATTACAATAACTATTAAAATTTAATAAACTATATAACTAATTCAAATTATAATAACTTATTTAAATAGTAAAATTCAATTCATATATTTAAGTAATAAATGACTATTAATTTTAATAATTTTATGAGTTATTATTAATTTCAAAAAAATGTAAATTTAGTAGTTTATTTAATGGTATATTATGTTTGATGTAATATTATGGAAACGATATTGATTTCGTTGAAGGTATCAATAAAATATTTGTATTTAACCAATAAAATTATATTTTCACTTGTAAAATCAAGTGGTCAAAATAATAGTTATGCAAATCCTGCAATTATCATGATATAACAACGGACAATACTGAAGTCAAAAAATTATACCGAAAATCGTATACCATTTAACCTTTGCACAACTATTAAAATTAAAAATGATTTAAAAAATATTATTCATTCTTAACCATAATATTTACAATTTTCTACAATTACATCTCGTATTTAACATTTTCTTTAAATTTCTTTCAAAAAACATCAATCACAATAATTATAAACGTGTATTTATCTTAACATAGAAAATATTTTTATTTGACTAATAAAATTATACTCTTATTTATAAAATCAAGTAGTCAAAATAATAATTACGTAAATCTAGCAATTATCATGACATGGCAATAAGACAACTTTTAAGGTTAAGAAATTATATTGAAAATTTTAGACCATATAATCTTTAGACAATAATTGAAATTAATTTATATTTGTTTTGTTCAGAAAATGTATGAATACTAATTCAAATCTAAGAGGTTGCATTTTCAAGATTATTATGGAAGACATTTAATGCACAATAAAAGAAAAATTCAAAATCCAATTTCCGGGTTTTTGTAATCATTTTAAAAATTAATTTGTCAATAATTTAAAAATATAAAAAACAATAAAATTATATAGAAAATCTAATCAAAAACTATTCAATTTCCACAATATGGAAAACGTATAATTTCTCAAAAAATAAAATTAATTTTATAATTTCAATATTATCTACAAGTATTTAAATATGACATTAATGTACACGAACTAAAAATAATAATTAAACTGATACTAGATCAACTATTTAATTTAAATTACACTAAATATTAATATATTTAATCGAACAACTCTCCGCTCTCCATTGTATAGAAAACATAAAATTTCTCAAAAATAAAAGTAATTTTATAATCTCAATATTATCTACACGAATTTCAATAGACGTTAATTTCAAATGATGGTCGTTGCATTAATCAACACACATTAAAATACAATATTAATAATACACGAATTTTTATTTAAATTTATTTTTATTTTCAAAAATAACAAGTGCATCTTGATGGAAAATTTTGTATGTTAATTTTTATGACGACTAATTTATTTTTATATATCCATATTTTGAGAGAGAGAGAGAGAGAGAGAGAGAGAGAGAGAGAGAGAGAGAGAGAGAGAGAGAGAGAGAGAGAGAGAGAGAGAGAGAGATTCGTCCCCAGTAATCTTGATCTAATTACTAGGTTTTTTACTTCTTCCTACTTGATTAAATGGGTATGCAAAAATGGCCGCCCAACTTTTTGTTCGATAAATCATTTTCGCACCTTCTACTTCAACAAATTATTTATGATCAACAAAATCTAAGTGAATATTAGGTAGTATTTGATAGACAACATTTTTCTAGGAATTAAAAAAATACTTTCCTACTTTTCAACTTTTCTATTGTTTGATAACATACATTTGCTTCGGAATTCATTTGCCTACTTTGGTGGAAATAATTGACTTATTCTTTTTAAGAAATTATTATGTACAAATGTGTGGAAAAAAAAAAAGATTAAAATAGCTAAATATTATCAAAGTTGTCATAGAAAATAATGTCAATCAAATAACAAAACTTGAAAATTCCTCACATTTTTCACCTAGAAAATTAAATTAATCAAACATGTTAATTTCTAATTCTTAAGAAAATAAATTTTTTGAAATTTGTTTTCTTTTCATCCAAATTTCGTCGTCGCTATCAAATGGTTATCGTTTTGTTATTTCATTTAAACAATAATGAGAATTAGTTTGAGGAACTCAATTTTTTTTTTAATTAAAATAGCTGAGAAGATTTGTAATTTTTGTTATATATAAATGTTAGAATCTAGTTTGTGGGTTTGTTATTGTTCATAGTGGCTCCCGCTCGGAGGTCTTACAGACCGTGAACCCACAACTTTTCCACTTGATAAGTTGTTTTGTTCAATTTGAAGTGGACACGTCCTTACGGAGTTTCAAACCTTGGAACTATTGAATATAAATTTCCAAAGTGGTATACCACCTTGGAAATCCTATATTCAATAAGTCCAATATCCAAAACTTCATGGGGACACGTTCACTTTAAGTGGAACAAAATCACTAATCAAGATAATCCGTGTGTTGGCGGTCCAAAATACTCCTGGGCTGGAGCCACCTTCAACAGTTATGTAACCAAACAATCAATAACTGGTAAAAATAATTAATTAATTAATTAATTGATGCTCATCTTCGTTCGATTTAAGTATACTTTTGACAAATACTTAAACTCTTCATGTAACAACATTACAAATATTTTAAAGATGAACTTGAAATTAAAATTTCGAGATTAATTGGAAAATAATTGCATGACAAAACTTGACATCGTCATTTGTAAATTGTAACAAGATATGAGGGTCATCAATTGCATTTATGGGAGCTCAACATCAACTAATCCCAAGCTTACGATAAACACTTTTAAGTAAATTAATTGTAAGCACGTCTTCTGCAAGTCTTATAATTATAATTGAAAAATAATTCGTCATTTGTAAATTGTAACTAGATATGAGGGTCATCGATTGCAAATATGGGAGCTCAGCATCAACTAACCCCAAGCTTGCGATAAGCACTTTTAATTAAACTAATTGTAAGCACGTGTTATGCACGTCCTATATATTGTATAAATGATACATGATAAGTATATTTTTATACACTTATTTCTATCCAAAAAAGTAGGATTTTATTTATTTGTTTGAGAATATTTGCTATTTATTTTGTTAGTATTTGTTTATATTCCAGGAGTAACTCCAAAGTCGAGAAAAAAATGGAATTGGATAAAAAAAAAGTCATTTGGATGATAAAAGAGCTAAAGTGTGAAAATCAAGAGTTGGTGAAATAGATCAATGGCTCAATTGGAAGAATATTTGAAGGAGAATTCAAATTTAGAAGAAATCAGAAGTTCAGAGGCTAAATTGCAGCAATCGAAAATTGAAGGACTTGCTATGCAATTAAAAGATATGGACCAACTTGTAACACTTCAAAAGAAGAAATTGCACTTCATCCGAAAAGCCTGCACGATCGCATGAAATTATAACAACACAATCACATGGTCTTGACAAAAATGGCTAGAATGTTTTTCAAAAGCCTGCGCGATCGCACAAATTTGTACAATGCGATCGCATGGTTATTTTTTGAGCCGATTGTTGAGTTTTTGAGCGATTTTTAGAATTCTTCTCCTCCAAGTAACCTAAGTTTCGACCTAACTTATAAATACATGACTTGAGGCACGAAATTAAAGATTCCCAACTACTTGAATAGAGGTCAAAACGCTGTTGAATTGCCAAGGGATCCATACATAGTCGAAGGCACAAACGAAGATCAAGGGCATGAATAAGGTGACATCTATCCATTCTTCTTGTGATTTATATTCAATTATGTTTTTAGGCTAGGTTTTTAATGTTAGAATTGTAATGAAACTTTAATTTCAGGATTTTATGTATTAATTCATTATTTGATTTATTTAATCCGAATAAAAGATTGAAGTTCAGCAGCAACCTTTTTTTTGGGGAGGGTACATACGAGAGCGTGTTCTTGGGTTTGAGTATTTGATTCATGCTTATATTATCATATGATTTTCTAGCCAATTATTATTTTATTGATGTAATGATTTCTTAAGTTCGAAAGATTAGGATTTCATTATACAAGTTTTAATTGCTACAAAGTCTGATATGAGATAAAAATATACCCATATGCATTGTGTTATCTACAATAATATTCACAAATCCGTTAATGTTTTTCTATACATTTGGATTTGTCATAGAAATATAGTTGTTTCGTGTATAGGAAAAATTGTTAATTCTTGTCCGAAATGGAGTTTTAACAAAATTTGGAATATGGATTTTCAAGATCCCAAGAATCATTGTTTGACAATTGGATTAATGCATAATTGATGGAATAAATGTGGATTCTCAATTTTAGCATGTTTTTCTCATACTTTCTTTAATTCAAATCGTTTGTTTTAACTAGTTTAGTTTGATTCAAAATTTTCAAATTCAAAGTTTTTCTCTTCCAGTTGCGGAATTGTAATTTAAAATACAATTTGCACAATTTCTATAAGAACAATATTCGAATTCACGTCCATTATATTACTTGCATAATCCGTACACTTGTGGTTCAGCGAAAAATAAACATCGTAGAAAAATATGAAAAAAAAATTATATATACAAAAATTAAATTAATTTACGAGCATATTTATATAACAAAAACATGTTTAATATTATGTAAGTAAAACAAAATTTTCAGTTTTGATTATTGATTTTTGTTTTTCCAATAGAGTTTAGAAATTATTTATTTTATGTTCTTAATTAGATTTTAATTAAAAATATAATTTTCTTTTTATATGAAATTAATGATGTTTACTGACAAAAGAGAAAAATATTTTATTTCATTAAAAATTTATTATTAGCTATTAATATTAATCTAGATTTTTGATAAGTATTTTGAATTTGGAATTGTCGTGATTTTCATTGATGTTCATATGTAAGAATCTTCATAAACTAGGTGTGTTTGGTCGTGCCCTCACCAACGTCAAAACGTTAATATATTTAATTATTTGATGTGGGGTTCATTATTTAACATACATCACAAGATATATATTTAATTATTTGATGTGGGGTTCATTATTTAACATACATCACAAGATAGCGGCTCGTTGAGAAGAGTATTAAAATAATGTGCATGTTTGAGTCGGATTGAATTACTTAGTTATTTGAGCTTAATAAGCATTAAGACTTAATATTCCATTTTAGGTCAACTTCAATGATAAGAGAAACAAATCTTTATAAATTGAATATTATTTGGATATATGATTTAAGTGAATTTTACCCTCAACAACTTCTCAATGACCAACTTCATATATCCTCGAGTAGCTGTAACATATCTCTTGTGGTGTGGATGATTACAGTAGAATCAAAATAAAGCTAGATGAACATGAAAATACTTGATTCTGGTCTAATATTGTCCAAATTTCCTCATTCACTATGCCACATTCTAGAAATTATTCACGACAGATCCAAACTGGATCTATCCTTGCTCGGTTGCTCCTGCCTCGTTGGATCACTTTTCACATGATTTTTGCTTTCATCCTTAACCGATGCTACCCTTTGCCACCTTCTAGAAATTTTCGTATCTTTTTTGCTTCTTCTACTCATTTCATAGCACTTGGACTTGTGCATGCGTGCTCCCCTGAAGATGGCTAATCAGATTTTGCTCGCTTGAAGTTGTCACCTGACA
The DNA here is from genome assembly GCA_963555705.1 of Ligustrum vulgare. Lineage (NCBI taxonomy): Eukaryota > Viridiplantae > Streptophyta > Magnoliopsida > Lamiales > Oleaceae > Ligustrum > Ligustrum vulgare. Next base: position 52,463,442 of record OY743174.1, read on the forward strand.
TAACGCACACGCCCATTCTCGTTGAACTTTCTTCACAGCTGCTTCCGGGACCGGGAGTCTATCCTCATATGCTTTCTTCACATGCAGTCACTGTAATGTTTGAAACATAAATGAAATTCAGAAATTTCTACAAACTGGATTTTACTAGTGGTCATAGACTCATAAAGATTTAATAATATTAGAATAAGTAGTTGTCCGTGTTGATCTGGGCACATTACTTATTATGGGAAGATAGCAGATGTCAGCATAACTGAAGCTAGAAAAGAATGGAAATTTGTTGATAAGTTGACATGCATGTCATGAGATGAGAATAGAAGAAAATTACAGCTATGGAAACTACCAAGCGGGGCTGGAGTGTCCTTGGCAATGCCGACTTCTCAAAAGACATGATGAACAAAATAACTCTATGTTCTTAATTAGAAACTCCTTTTAGACCTCATGTATTGCTGTTTGATCATTTTCAGCCTCTCCATGTTACTGTTGATTACAGAATTCACTACATTTGATGTTTATTTTGTGAGAGAAGGAAATATGATGAAAATGAGCTTCCAGGATGTTTCCTTTTCCAGTTTCTTCAGTAAATTCGTAGACTCGAATGAAGCCTAAGGATCAGAAACTCCATCTGAAGGCCGAGAAGACCTTGTTGAGTGATGCAAAAAAAAATTCATTGTTGATTTTTTAAATGTTCTCTAAGTACAGGAAAATGTGCAAATTTAAGAAAGCGTTGAGCAGTCCAAAAATGTTGTTGTTTGCGTGACTTTGGGCTTCTTAGAGGTAAGGTAACTGAACATTGTCATGTCATCCTCTCAACTGAGAAACAGGTTTCCATGACCTGCACAACTATTAACATTTGAGGTTTTATTTCAGTAGTTTAACATTATTAAGAGTAGCAAAAATTTTTATATGTTGAATAATATTTCTAAGCCTATGTATAAACATGTTTTCAACCAAATATTTTTTCTCGAAAATAATATATTCTTTATTTATAAACAAAAATATTTTACCAAAATTGTTAAAAGGTAACCAAGCATTGTCACTTCATCCTCTCAAGTAATGTACAAGTTTCCAGGACTTGCACAGTAACTAAGATTCCAGGTTCCATGCCCGAGATTTTATATGTTGATTAATATATCTAATTATTTGATGTGGAATTCATCAAATAATGTGCACGGTTGAATCTTAGTTGGATTGAATTACTTATTAGGTCAACTTCAATGATAGGAGTAAAACAAATATTTTTATATTGATTATTATTTTGATATATGATTAAGGTAATTTTACCCTCAACAACTTCTCAATGTCCAACTTCGAATCCTCAAGTAGCAGCAACATATCTCCTATCAATGATTACAGAAAATGAAATGTAGAATTAAAATAAAGCTAGATAAAGATGAAAAATGTTTGATTCTCACCACTTAAGCTAGGTCTTGATTTCTCATGAAACCACATCCTTAAACATCACACTTTGCACATGTTTTGAACATTTTCAGAGTGCTTCCTCCCCCGAAGGTGAGCAACAAGGTCAATCTCACCAGGCATCTTCACTTTACATATATCGCACCACAGTTTAGGCCTCTGACTACTGCCAGCATCGTGCAGTGTAGTTTGCCCCACTTTGGACCTGTTTTGAATATTTTCAATGTGCTTCCTCCCCCGAAGGTGAGCAGCAAGGTCAGTCTCACTATGCATCTTCACTTTACATATATTGCACCACAGTTTAGTCCTCTTTGGATCACTTTTCGAATGATTTTGCTTTGATCCTTCACCGATGCTACCCTTTTCTGGCTCGTGGTTCCCGCACTTTGATTTATGAGGCACGGATGGTGAAGATCCTCTGCTTTTCTTATCTTGTTTGCTTCTCTTTAGTTCATCCCACTTGGACTTGTGCTTACTCCCCTGAATATGGCTAATCAGATTCTGCTCGCTTGAGGTTGTCACCTGACATAACGCACACGCCCATTCTCGTTGAACGTTCTTCACAGGTACTTCCGGGAGTCTATCACATGCTTCTTCTCTCAGTATCTTTTCTAGAATCTTAGCATCTGCACGCTGAATTTGTATAACGGGGTAACAAAGAGTTATTAACGAACATGCTTTCTGAAAGACCGTCATTCTTAACCTATGTTTGACTCTCATTTTTTCGAACTTTTTTTTTTCTCATTCTCATTTTCACCGCACATTATTCAAAAAATCACTATTTAAAACATCACTTTTTCATTATAATGTAACGGGAATTAATCAATCCGCATGAAATCATAGAGAGAAAATATACTGTGCAAAACAAAAAATGTACATGGCGAGGAATCCAACCTGTTCCTCTGTAGACGTTGATGCAATTTTCTCCGATGGTTCTAAGGCGTTAATGTCTTTCTCAGCAACCTCCGGTTCTTTACACTTCGGCTGATTGAGAAATAAAACAATGGCACTTTAAAGTTTCAAATTTTAAAAAACCAACACAACAAGGCATTAGAAAAAGACAAGTGGGGAAAGAGAGTTTGATCTTACCTGTTCTATAGTAGTTGCATCAATTTTATCTATTGATTCTAGCCGTTGGATATCTTTATGAACATTATCAGCTTCTTTGCACTTCATCTAATTTTAGAGAGAAACAAATGGATCATTAAGGCATCAATATGTTACTCATTGAATTCTTTAAACATATCATAGCCCGAAATTAGCTGCTTCAATTTTATCTATTGATTCTAGATGCAGGATATCTTTCTGAACATTATCAGGTTCTTTACACGTGGGCTACATTGAGAAATATAACAATGGCACTTTAAGGAATTCGAGTTTTAAAAAACCCACACAACAAGGCATAATAAAGAGAGTTTAATGAACCTTACCTGTTCTATAGTAGCTGCATCAATTTTATCTATTGATTCTAGCAGTTGGACATCTTTCTGAACATTAACAACTTCTTTGCACTTCAGCTAATTTTAGAGAGAAACAAATGGATCATTAAGGCATGAATATGTTACTCATTGAATTCTTTAAACATATCATAGCCCGAAATTAACTGCTTCAATTTTATCTATTGATTCTAGATGTTGGATATCTTTCTAAACATTATCAGGTTCTTTACACTTGGGCTAGATTGAGAAATATAACAACGGCACTTTAAGGAATTCGAGTTTTAATATCAACACAACAAGGCATAATAAAGAGAGTTTAATGAACCTTACCTGTTCTATAGTAGCTGCATCTATTTTATCTACTAATTCTAGCTGTTGGACATCTTTCTGAACATTATCAACTTCTTTGCACTTCAGCTAATATTAGAGAGAAACAAATGGATCATTATGGCATGAATATGTTACTCATTGAATTCTTTAAACATATCATAGCCGGAAATTAGCTGCTTCAATTTTATCTGTTGATTCTAGATGCTGGATATCTTTCTGAACATTATCAGGTTCTTTACACTTGGGCTAGATTGAGAAATATAACAACGGCACTTTAAGGAATTCGAGTTTTAATATCAACACAACAAGGCATAATAAAGAGAGTTTAATGAACCTTACCTGTTCTATAGTAGCTGCATCTATTTTATCTACTAATTCTAGCTGTTGGACATCTTTCTGAACATTATCAACTTCTTTGCACTTCAGCTAATATTAGAGAGAAACAAATGGATCATTATGGCATGAATATGTTACTCATTGAATTCTTTAAACATATCATAGCCGGAAATTAGCTGCTTCAATTTTATCTGTTGATTCTAGATGCTGGATATCTTTCTGAACATTATCAGGTTCTTTACACTTGGGCCAGATTGAGAAATATAACAACGGCACTTTAAGGAATTCGAGTTTTAATATCAACATAACAAGGCATAATAAAGAGAGTTTAATGAACCTTACCTGTTCTATAGTAGCTGCATCTATTTTATCTACTAATTCTAGCTGTTGGACATCTTTCTGAACCTTATCAGCTTCTTTGCACTTCAGCTAATATTACAGAGAAACAAATGGATCATTAAGGCATGAATATGTTACTCATTGAATTCTTTAAACATATCATAGCCGGAAATTAGCTGCTTCAATTTTATCTGTTGATTCTAGATGCTGGAATATAACAATGGCACTTTAAGGAATTCGAGTTTTAAAAAACCCACATAACAAGGCATAATAAAGAGAGTTTAATGAACCTAACCTGTTCTATAGTAGCATCATCAATTTTATCTACTGATTGTAGCTGTTGGACATCTTTCTGAACATTATCAGCTTCTTTGCACTTCAGCTAATTTTAGAGAGAAACAAATGGATCATTAAGGCATGAATATGTTACTTAGTGAATTCTTTAAACATATCATAGCCCGAAATTAACAAAATATAAACAAAATATAAGCTAAGCGTAAACTAACATTTAAAGTGTTACTGATCTTGCTTTTCATAAGGTTTTCAAAGGCTTCCGAACCATTCTCTTTAATGTATCTCTCTGTCGCGGCCACGAGAGTTTCTGTCGTGAGGCTCTGCTCCTTGTTTGGTTTGCAAAGCCGGCTGACTAAAGCTCGTACATTCACGGACGAGCAAGGATTCACGAGCCTTTGGTAAACATAGCAAGCACCATCAAATCGAGGCATAACTAACCAGCAGATGGCCATGAATTTTATGAAAGACCATAGTGGTATCCTGAAATAACACGAGGAAATTGTATCGTGAGGCCTCAAGTGTACATTTGCTACGCAATAATGAATACGAGGAAATTGTAATGTGCGTACCAATACGGTCCACAATAGACGAGAAAATTATAGAAATATGAACATACCACTCAATGAGTTTGATGAAAGCAAGTTCAAACAGAGAAATGAGAGAAAAAAGGGTCCAATAGATGACCAATTTTCTCATGTGATATTTGGAGCCAGATTCAATGGCTCGGATTGAAGCACATCTGAAACAAACAAGAAAGTGATTAAATTTCATCATCAAAAGTACCACGGGAAAAAAAAACAAACACACACACACACACAGAGAATGTGTAGCTTACAGAGGATAGCCCAGTGCAAATACTGGCCTGCAAGTTGTTTTTGGACAAGAAAATATAAGTATACGTACAAAATACATGCATACGTACTGTACGGACATACTTTACATCGTACAAATGTATAAGAGCGAATTTAAGCAAAACTAGAACCAAAAAAATCGGTATACAGAGATCAAAAGACAGCATGGAAAACTGGGATTTTCAGAAAGATCCAACATTTTTACTTCAAATTGAGTGTAAGAGGATCATACCACGCAAGAAGGTCGATGAGTAAAAGAGTAAATTTGAGGAAATTTAAGATGCCCATTTGAACTTTAAGAATGATCTGCTTTCCTGGACGTTTTTGCAGCTTGGATTTGGATTTTTAATGAAATATATGGAGAGATGAGGGAGAAGTCAGAAGAGTTGAGGAACACCAGTCTAGTACGGACTTGAAAATGACTATCTGTACTATTCGCCGACAAACAATAACGTAAAGGGACAATTTTTTCCCTTGTTTATTGATTCCTTTTCTTTCTTACGAAGAAACTGCCGCAAAATGTAAAGGGACTATCAGGAATAAAAATATGTGTTCGGAACATTCAGTCGGCGGGAGTGAAGGTCAATTTGTATATAACTTTCCGTTCGGTAATGTGAGTTTATATATATATATATATATATATATATATATATATATATATATTTCAATACAAATTTTTAACCACACGTTTTTTATCTTTTCAATTTTTAACCTTAGATCTATCCCGAACTCCGTGAGAAAAACTCAAAAACTGATTATAATCAGATTCGAACATATGCAAATTGAAGGTTTTAATCCGACTTTACCACAAACGCTTACAAGAACTTTTTTGTTTAGTATCCACAATTGTAATGATCGGCTCCATTAGGATGGAATTTCAAAAATTATGCACTTGTTCGGTTCCCTTTATATATATATATATATATGTGTGTGTATTATCGTGCTCAATCTCAACTATCCATTAAAAGTCAAACCAACAATATTTAACTTTTCAATCAAATTTCAATCATACATTCTCCTATAAATTACTATTCATTTTGTTTAAAAAAAAAAAAAAACTATTTTAAACATATCAAAAAAAAAAAAAAAAAAAACTATTTTCAAATTACTATTCATTTAAAAAACAAAAACAAAAACTATTTTAAACATATCAAACACACACTTAGTCCGTAGACCTATTTTTAAAGGCTATTAACTCATTGAATATATATAGAAAAGATTTTTCAAATATTTTTTCCTAATAAAGTTTTAAGGAAGCATATTATTTGTGTAACGAACAATTATAAAAGAGTGTTTTATATATTGTAGTTATGGATGTCAACAGCCTACATTTACTTTCGTTACCCTTGGTTTAGTCTCAAGTATTGCAAATTATATGCAAGACTCATTAACAACATTGTTTGTTTGCAATATTAATTGTATTGAATCATCATCTTGATATACCTCAAAATAATATCATTTTTATACAATATATGAATGTTCAATTCAAATATATTTCAACGTTCAACATGAATAACCGTATTTTTTTTCATTCTTCCATGTTTTGTCCAACTGAATCTTCTTGTCAAGATTTTATAGAAATATCTTGATATTTCATATTATTTTACAATTAACCATCCACTTTTTCAATAGTTTGTCTAAAACCAGATTTTTATGGGTTATTTTTGTGTATATAATCATTCAAGTGAGTATTGTAAATTAATTTATTTTCATATGTCCATTTTACTCTTGCAATCCTACTTCTAACCTCTAAACATAGAACTTTGATTCTCAATAAATTACATACAAGAATTTCGACGATCTCTAATTTTCTCTCTTCATTCTCTGTAGTTCATATATAACACTATAAATGTAAATTAATGGATAATTTGATAGATGCATCCCTTGTTTTTGTATATTTACACATTTTATTTTATTTTTCTTCAAATCTTATTCACTTGAAAGCAAGATTATGCAAGATATTGCATATAGGTTTTCTCAAAATCAAGAAAATGTTCTTCGATTTAGAGTATGTTCATTATTGGATAATACACGTAGAAGTATTTTAATTTTTTAAAATATTATTATCGTTGTCTACTTATTAAACATGTCACATAATAATTAAGGGAAAATTGCAGCCGTGGTCCCAAACCTTTTGGTTTTCTACAGACTTTTCCCAAACCTTCAATTTGTACCAATCGCGGTACTTAACCTTTATGAAAGTCGCAGCGGAAGGACAAAATCACGAATTTCATCAGTTCTTCATTCAATTGACCCAGAAAATGAAAAAATCTGATTTGATGACCATTTTTAAGAGGGGCATAAATGTGGCGCATGACGGAAGCAAGGAATTCAAGCGAAATCCTTAAAAGAAATATAAACTTGGAATCCACCAAGAAGAATGAGAAAACTCTCAAGAACTTTTATTAATCAATCTGAATGAATTAAAATAATGAAAATGATGAATTAACCCTCTATATATAGGGCCATAAAAGAAGAAAAAAACATGTTCTAAATCAATTAGAAAAGCAAGAAACCTATTCTAGATTAACTAAAATAAACAAGGAAACATATTCTAAATTATCTAGGAAAACATAAAATCTAAAATAAAAAGAATTCAAGATAAACTAAAATTTGTCTAATGTTGTCTTAGTTCTGTCCTACATCAGACCCTTCCACCTCCAAATAACTCGACCCCGAGTTATAATTTGAACTCGAAAATTTTCAAGCTATTAACCACTATCGACGTCTTGCTCCTTTGAATTTAAATTTCTCATTTGGATTCATTCGATAATGAGGTAAATTTGGCAGACTTGCCCCAGGCACGAGGTGAATCTGATGTTGAATGTCTCTCATAGGAGGCAGTTCAAATGGTAACTCATCAAAAATCAAAACACAGAAATTACTCAACATACTTTGTACTTCAACTGGAATTTCTTTTTCTTCAACTACTGCAGTCAACAGACCTTTGACAATTATAGGATATGCACATCCAGATTCTTTTACTATCTGTTCAGCTTCCCTTTTGCTACCTGTGAGTGTTAGAAAACTTTCGGGTTATGAATTTTCAACGGATGGTTGAGCAGTCTTTCCTCTTTCAAGAGCTATAAATGACGATGGATCAGTTTGAGGGACTCGCTGAAAATTGGTTGTTTTCTTCTCGTTCTCCATTGCCTCAGCTCATAGTGTCCACATAGTCTGTAATCCAATCTTCTCTTGTATGGTTGTCTTCAACCCACTAGTAAATCTGGAAATCTTTTGATTTTCAGTTTGTTGGAGATCATTAAGTTCAGCCAATCGTTGGAATTCAAGGACATAATCATTCACACAACAATTTCCTTGCATGCAATTCAGGTACATAGGATAAAGAATTTGTTCGTAATCCGAAGGCAAGAATCGTTCCTGTAATAACTGCTTCATTCTTTTCCAGTTGTGAATTTTATTCTTTCCTTGTTTATGACGGGTGCCCTACAATTGATCTCACCATACTGCTGCAGAACCCTTCAAGCGGAATGCCACAATCTTCACTAATTTTTCATCGGAAACCTCCATTATATCAGCAAACCTCTCAACTTCCCCTAGCCAATCAAAGAAATCTTCAACTCATAAGTTACCAGCAAAGTATGGAATATCTGCCTTCATGCGGAAATCATTACGATTATTGTTGATTTGTGGAGGTGGGACCTCCTCATCTGAATCTGAATCTTCAACTACTCTGGCTGGTCTGACAACTTCAACCCTAGCAACATTAACTTGGTTAGCCTGTTGTGCATTCCCTCCATTATTGTCTTTGATACCACCTCTGTTATTCACTACATTGTTCCCAACAGCCTGTACTACTAACTCACGAAGCTCTCTAAGTTGGACATCAATTCGTTGGACTTGTGCCTCAAAATCTGCCCGTGTAATCGGCAAGTTAGCCATTGAATTTAGAACTCGAAACACAAAGAAATCAAGGATAGCGAGACGGAGATACTGGCTCTGATACCACTTGACGCAGGATGGAAGCAATGAATTCAAGCGAAATTCTTAAAAGAAATATAAACTTGGAATCCACCAAGAAGAATGTGAAAACTCTCAAGAACTTTTATTAATCAATCTGAATCAATTAAAACAATGAATTAACCCTATATATATATATATATATATATATATAGCCATAAAAGGAAAAAAAAAACATGTTCTAAATCAATTAGAAAAGCAAGAAATATATTCTAGATTAACTAAAATAAACAAGGAAACATATTCTAAATTATCTAGAAAAACATAAAATCTAAAATAAAAAGAATTCAAGATAAACTAAAATTTGTCTAATGTTGTCTTGATTCTGTCCTACATCAAAATGTCAATACATATTCCGCGCCCTTAAAACATCAAAAGTACACTTTATTTTCTTCCAATTCCTGACATATTCAGTAATGGGCTCAGTCGAAGGCTTCCCCCACTTCCATCAGTTGAATAACATTTTCTGAACGATAAGTCGCTGAAGGTTTCACATTTGCATCCAGAGACCTCAGATGGGGTGCCTTAGCAGATGAATTAGATGATTTCAGACCACCCAGGGGTGATTTAGCATGTGCCGATTTGGAAGACGAGACCATCATATTCTTTCGAATCCCAAAACTTTTACCAATTTGAGAACGTGCATCGGTCATTGGCCTTACTAATTTTCGATCGAGCTTTTGCGGTGAAGATGACTTTTACGCCTCTGAGTTTGATTGGTTTTGCTTCGACTGTCTGCTCCATTAAAAATCGAAGAGCTAATGATTTACATCCAATTCTTCCATCAATTTTGGTTTGTCAGAAGCATCAGCAGCCACTATTTTTGCTATTTCCAGTGTTGTCATATAATGGTCCTCATCATCTGCAAAACATCATTTTTTTTGTTTTACTGTCCAGTTTAAAGAGCTAACTTACTAAAACAAAAACAAAAAATGTTACTGAAACCCTTATAGTTTTTGAGATTTGGGAAACCAAAAATGAAAATAATAAAGTCTTCCTTTTTCGCCCTATGCTATGAGTTATATTGCAACTGAGAAATCTTCTACCTAGGTTCAAGTTCGTCCATGAAGTCATCCTTTACACCGGATAACCAAACCTGCATACATTCATCTCCAGCTTCCTTTCTAGTTTTCTCAGAGTTATTGAGAGAGAGAGAGAGAGAGAGAGAGAGAGAGAGAGAGAGAGAGAGAGAGAGAGAGAGGATATTTTAATATGTCAGAAATTGGAAGGAAACAAAGTGTAATTTTTATGTTTTAAGGGTGAGGAATATGTATTGACATTTATGCCCCTCTTATAAATGGTCATCAAATCAGATTTTTTTCATTTTTTTGGTCAATTGACAGAAGAACTGACGGAATCCGTGATTTTGTCCTTCCGCTGCAACTTTCATAAAGGTTAGGTACCGCGGTTGGAACAAATTGAAGGTTTGGACAAAGTATGCAGAAAATCAAAAGGTTTGGGATCCCGACTGCAATTTTCCCTAACAATTAATAGCTCAATTACATTAATTATTTACATAAAAGAAAAAAAAACCTTAATGACATTGTTTATATTTGAATGTGAATGAATTCTACATTTGTTTTGTCTTAAGTTTAGGGGTGTTTTTTCAGATAAAACAAATCGAAAACTGATAAGTGCTTTAATAGCACTTATTTAGTTAATCTATTGTCTTATTTTATTATTGGTTTAGCTTCATTTAAGTATTGTTAATACATTTTTATGTTTTGTGTTGTATATGATCACAAAGGACGAGAAAAGTGGAAAAATGACTAAAAAGTGCTTAAAATGACCTAGATTGCAAAATTGGTCACGACATTAAGTTCCATAATTACAGCCGTGAAATTCTACCAAACCAAGTATGAAATCTGCAGAATTTTCGTTACGGATGTAAGGTATCGAGTTACGGTCATAACTCTCAAAATCTCAAGTTGTCCAGATGTCCATTTACGACCGTAAATGATTAAGTTACGGCCGTAACTTTCCCGCAGAATATTTTCTTATTTTTTCCTATTTTGAATTGAAGTCTATCTTTGGTATATCTTCTTGGTGACCCTAGTGCACGATTTTGGAGGCCTAAAAAGGGAAAATTCACCAAATAATGAAGGCTGGAAAATTAAGGGCAAAAAGAGAGCATTCTTGGAAGATCGTCAAGCACAAGAGCATCAACAACAAGGCGAGTCCACGAATCAATTTGAAGAATCTACCACAATCATGTTGGGCTAAATTTTCATATCTTGTTCAAGAGGAAGTTGTGTCAATTCAATTATGTTATTTTCTTTTCCTATAATCTAATAGCGTGAATCTATTCCCTATACTTCAATTGTTGAATTATTACGTTTTGAATGTTATTGAGTTTATTTGATTAATATATTTAATTTGATCAATTGAATTAATTAATATTTAAACTCATGAATGTGCTATATTTAAATCTTTTGATCCGTAATTGTCATTAGATTTCAATCCATAGTAGCAAATAAACCTCGAGTATGTTTAGTAATAGTTCGACTTGGATTAATTGATTCGAGCTTGTGAAATTAATAATCCAATTCAATCTAATTCTTCTCGTTTTCACTTTAGCCTTGTGTTAAATCCTAAGAGCTTGTTTAGGGTTACCCATTGGTCAGAATTGAATCAAAGAGCTTGTTTTGATTTAATTTATATATGAAAGAATTGGGGTAATCAAAAGTTTGTTGATTGTCTAAGATTAATAAATTGAATTAGGAATAGAAATGCGGTACATAGAAAGGTATAACATTGATTGAGGATACAATCGAACCCGAGAACAAGATTTCCCCTCATATTAATTCTCTAATCACATTTAATTGTTTATTTTTATGCAAAGTTTATGTAATACCACTTTTTTGTTTTACGCGCATTCTTGAATTTCATGTAATTTTATATCGGTACCATTATAAATTATGTAACTAATTATTTTTATTTTTGATATTTGACTTAATTTGCAGTGGAAGGACTTGGACGTCATCACGATCAGTGTGCCAATTAAAATGTTGATAAATTGTTTATGTACAATTCTATATCTAATTGTTTGTTTTATTTGTTAAACTTGTTGATTTATACTGGTATTAGGTGGTGAGCGACATAGATTTCATAAATTGAAGGTGGAAAAAGTTTGGTGACACTTTGGAAATTTTATTTGAGGGTCGTGGACTTAAATTTACCAAATTATGAGAGTTGAGGGACTAAATTGCAAATTACCAAATCTTAAACATTTAAACCTAAATTCTCAGACTCTCATCTCTCTCTATCTCACGCCCCCTCACTCTCTCGCTCTGTCTCGGTCTCTCCCTCTCGCCTCCGCCTCTCTCTCAGCTTCTTCTCCCTCGGTCGACGCCACCATCACCACCACCACCACCGTGCACCCCCCATCACGGTAAGGCCGCCCCTCCCTTCCCCTTCCCCTTCCCCTTCCCCTCTCACGCACACACACGAAACCGCACCCACACGGGTTCACCCACTTTCACGCAGGCACACACACATACATATTTCGATATACACATGTATATATATAGATTTCTATGTAAATAACGTTTATGTATGTACCTCCTATATAAAATTTTGATTTTTGGGAGTTATTTCTTAGATTTTTATGCTAATTTCAATGGGTAATGTGTATATATGTATGTATCTATTGACTTTTGTGTGTGTAAAGAATCATGAAATTCATAATTAGGCTAATTGAAATTTTGGTTAATCTTCGAGTAATTCTGCAAATATCAAATTTTGGAAAAAGTAATATAAACGAGTTTTTTACTTTCAATTTGGATAAGATTGATAAATGACATGAATAATTGACAAAAATGGGTAAATGAATTGATTGTATATGTGTGTATACAAGTAATTTTCAAAATCCCAGAAATTGGGTACTAGTTTGATTAATTAATATTTAAGATTTAATTTGGATTATAATGGTCAATTTTCATAAGTGAGATTTTTAAGAGTTTAAGTTACTTTGATTGAATTTTTAGTGTAGAGTTCGAATTCAAAATTTGTTAATTTCAGATTTAAGAATTTGGTTATTTTTGGTTAATTTTAAAATTTAATTGAAATATTTTTGAGAAATTCATATTTTATAATGATTAAAAATGGTAAATTGATATTTTGTAAAGTTTGAGTTAAGTTAAATATTTTAATTTGAGTTTGAATTTAAAAGATGAGAAACTTTCTAATGTGGATTGAAACTTATCTCTTATTTTCGATTATGGTTTTATGTGTTTTGGTTATTATGTAAAGTCACGTTTGGGTTAAATTGAAGTTTTAATCTCGGTCAATGTATGATTAGTATTAAAATAAATAACAAATGTGTTTGTGAACTGAGAGTCATATTTATTGATGAATGTGAATAATTAGGACTTTTGGTACATTGACGTCACGGGCATCCGAGACTTTTCCACTTGCAAATTCAGAAATGATAAATACTAAGGACTGCAGGTAAGTAAACTTCCCCTCCTCTCAGTATAGTTGATTGTTCAATGTGGAATTATATGTTTAATTGACATTCGTGTTAATTACGAAATTCTAATGCTTTTGGTTTACTAAATGCAAGTATGTGTATTTAAGGAAATGTTCAAGCATGCACGTTATCATGTTATTGCATCATCAAGCATGCATTGGCATCGAAATTGGGAAGTCAAATGTTTCTAAATGAAAGAAATGTGTCAAGGTGCAAGTTTGTTCAAAAGTATGTATCCCACGTTTTAAAGAAAGAATGGGTGTACTTCTAGTTCATGAAAGATGCGAGTGAGAAATGGGGCGCAGGGGACCGGCGTACCCGAATGTAATGAGCCGCATTGCAGTGGAATGAAGTGAATGAGTAGCTTTGCGGTGGAATAAAATGAATGAGCTGCTTTGCCGTGGAATGAATGTTAACCGCTTTGCGATTTTACTTGTAAATGTGATCTAGTTCCAAATAAGAATTGCCCACTGTTATCTGATTGACTAGAAGTTACATCAAGTGAGCTCACGATGGAAATGAAGTAAAAGTTTTGTAATGTCAAATGAAAGTTTGAAAAGTTTGAAAGTTGGGAAAGGTTAAAGTGAATGGAGATACATACTTCAAAATTTTAAAGTATTTCATGTCATAAGCATGCATCACGTGCATAAGTTTACTTACTGAGCTCTAGCGCACCCCAAATCCCTCCCCAACATTTCATGTGATGAAAGCTAGATGACATGAGGAGAGCACTTGGTGGTTGACTTAGACAGTACCGCTGTCATTTTTGAAATAAAGTAAAATTTACTTAAGTTATCATCTAAATTATTTCTCGTTCATTTTATTGATTATGGTTTGGTTGAAGTTAGCTTCGAATGAGAATGGTGTCGCATTAATGATTTAACTACTTACTATTTCATTTGTCAACGTCTATATTTTTGGAAATTTTATGTTGAGGAGTTTGGGGATTGAATGAATTGGTTTTGGAGATGATGAATGTGGTTGAGCTTGTTTAAATTATTATGTCAGTTATGTTGTCTCTCTACAGGTTGGTTAAGTCCAATTTATAGAGGAAATTCTGTCGAAATTTCTGTAAAATTTTATATTAGAAAAAATGAAAATTTAAATGTTTTCAATGATTTATTTCCGCATATAATTTGAATGGAAGTTAACACGCCTGTGTTTTAGATTTTAAACTTGGGGTGTTACTGTTTACATTTAAGCAAATTCAAACACCAAACCCCCCATTCCATTTTAATTGATCGGGCAACTAATTAAGTTCACCATTCCTTGTGGGTTCGACCCTTATGCTCCCTACTACATTATTAATTGATATTTAGAGAGTAAAGGAATTAATTATTATTTTAGTGCATCACGACAAGCATCAAAAACATGTGTTTCAATTTTCATTCAAAAATTTTTGTAACCTTTACTACGAATCGCAATTTTGGAATTCTAGGAAAAATCCAAAGTTTAACATATTACTAATATTTATAGTGATTTTAAAATGAAATTTGAAGAATTGAATGTCTCCAATTAAATGAATTCAAAATTTAAACTAGTCCAAAACCATTGGTAAAGTTAGAAACCACAAAAGACGAAAAATTCTCATGGATAGATTTAACATAAGTTTTTCATTGTGGTCTAATAAATTAAAATATGACAATGATGTAGTGTTTGCGCTCGTTCATCCTTGAACTCCACATGAATCTAACATTTTTCTTTAATAAATATTTTCTAGTGAAAAAATAGTTTCATGCTCCAAATATATTTAAAGTTTTAGCAAGGAATTCGAAGAAATAAGAACTTCCATGTCGGAATATCCTTGGAATACTTCGGTAATTTGGAAATTTTTGGAATTGTGAAACTCATTCGGATTCCAATCAGGTGTTTTTCCACACTTTTGGAATTTGAAATTTAGGATTTTGGACTGATCGGAATCAGATACTTTTGAAAAAATTCAAAACGAAATCGAATTTTCCAATCCAACTTGAGGCCCTACCTATGATGGATATATTTGTATGCTTTTTAAAGTTGAATAATAATGGTCATTAAATGGGTGTACAAAAATGGCCACCCAAATTTTTTTGTCCGATAAATGTTCGTACAGAAAACCTTTCATTAGATCTAAAGAGGAAGATCGCTATTTTTCATCAATTGCATTATCTGCTTTCTTCTTTACTTTCTACTAGTATTTATCATGTGCGATGCACAGAAATTGCTTTCCGCAATATCTATTTCGATAAGCATTCGTAAAACTTTAATACTTTTACATAATCGACATAAATATAATATACATAAAATAATAATATTCAATTACAGTAATTATTAAAATTTAGAAAACAACATAATTAATTCAAATTATTAAAAAATTACTGAGCTAGTAAAGGTCGATTTATATATTTAAATAATAAATTATAGTAGATTTTAATAATTTTTATGATTTATTGTTAATTTCATTAAAAATGTAAATTCACATAGTTTCTGTATTTGCCTCTTATAATTTAACTTTATTTTCAATTTTTATTCAAAAAATCTATTACAATAATTATAAATGTGTGTTTAACCTCAACCAAGCAAATATTTTTATTTAATCAATAAAATTATACTTTTATTTAAAAAAACGAAGTAGTTAAAATAATAATTCAGAAATCTCCAATATATATCATCATAGACAATCGGGCAACGTGAGAGGTCAAGAAATTATATCGAAAATATTATACCATATAATCTTTACACAATTATTAAAATTAAGAATGATTAAAAATATTAGCGTTCGTTCAATAACTTTGTCTATAAATTTATTTACAAATAACACATTTTCACCCACTTTTTAATTATACACATTTTTTTAAAATTACTTTTCAATCACGCATTTTTCTCGAAACAACAATATTTTTTAATAAACAAAAACATAACATTCGAATGGAGGTTTAATTTATTAAATAGTTAATAATATATATAATATATATTCTAGAAAAAAATGATTTAAATATTAAGGACAATAAATAATTCAATTATTAATAATTAAAACATAATTTTAATACTTATAGCTATAAGTATTTTTTGAATTTATTCAATATTAATGTTAATAATAATAAAAAGTCATTGTATTTATAATAAAAATATACAAATAAAAATAACAATATATTAACTATTTACTGTAATACTAATACCTAAACTAATAAGAACAAAATAGATACGAATATGATACATGTCGAAACATTTTTTATATTCAAAAAAATTATTAAAACTATAATAAATATGAATTCCAAAAGAAGAGTAAATTACAGAGCATAAAAAACGTCTAATCAGTAAAAAAAAAAAAAAAAAAAAAAAAAAAAAAAAAAAAAGCATTTTATAATCTCAATATTATGTACGAGGATTTAAATGCAACATTAATCTAAACGAATTCAAATAAAAATTGCATTAATCAACATAAATTTAAATACGACATTAATCTAAACGGATTTTTATTTTTATTTTTTGGTTTCCTAAAATCACAAGTGCATTTTTCCAGGAATATGACTTTTTTAATGTTTCTCTCATCGCTTCTACTTTTATATATACTAATACTAATATTAGAATTAGTATTTCTTTCCTGCGATACACGGAAGTTGATATTCAAAGATCTCATTTCAACAAATATTTGTAAAATTTTAGTGCTTATACATAACTAACAGAAATTCAAAACGCATGGAAAATAATATTATATTACAATAACTATTAAAATTTAATAAACTATATAATTAATTCAAATTATAATAGCTTATTTGAATAGTAAAATTCAATTAATATATTTAAGTAATAAATGACTGTTAATTTTAATAATTTTATGAGTTATTATTAATTTCAAAAAAAATGTAAATTTAGTAGTTTATTTAATAGTATATCATGTTTGATGTAATATTTTGGATACGATATTGATTCCGTTGAAGGTATCAATAAAATATTTCTATTTAACCAATAAAATTATATTTTTACTTGTAAAATCAAGGGGTCAAAATAATAGTTATGTAAATTTAGCAATTATCATGATATAACAATAGGCAATGCTGAAGTCAAAAAATTATACCAAAAATCGTATACCATTTAACATTTGCACAACTATTAAAATTAAGAATGATTAAAAAAATATTATTCATTCTTAACCATAATATTTACAATCTTCTACAATTGCCTCTCGTGTTTATCATTTTCTTTAAATTTCTTTCAAAAACATCAATCACAATAATTATAAACATGTATTTAATTTTAACACCGAAAATATTTTTATTCGACTTATAAAATTATACTCTTATTTATATAATCAAGTAGTCAAAATAATAATTACATAAATCTGGCAATTATCATGACATAGCAATAGGGCAAGGTTGAAGGTCTAGAAATTATATTGAAAATTTTAAACCATATAATATTTAGACAATATTTAAAATTAATTTATATATATATATATATATATATATATATATATATATATATATATATATATATATATATATATATATATATATTTTTGTTCAAAAAATGTATGAATATTAATTCAAATCTAATAGGTCGCATTTTCAAGATTATTATGGAAGACAATTAATGCAAAATAAAAGAAAATTTCAAAATCCATTTTCCAGATTTTTGTAATTATTGTAAAAATTAATTTGTCAGTAATTTACTAATATAAGAAACAATAAAATTATATAGAAAATTTAATCAAATAACTATTCAGTTTCCACAATATGGAAAATGTGTAATTTCTCAAAAAATAAAATTAATTTTATAATCTCAATATTATCTACAAGTATTTAAATACGACATTAATGTACATGAACTCAAAAATAAGAATTAAACTCATACTGGATCAAATATTTAATTTTAATTACACTAAATATTAATATACTTAATCGAGCAACTCTTCGCTTTCCATAGTATGGAAAAGATAAAATTTCTCAAAAACATAAGTAATTTTATAATCTTAATATTATCTACACGAATTTCAATAGACGTTAATTTCAAATGACAGTTGCATTAATCAACACACATTAAATACAATATTAATAATACATGAATTTTTATTTTATTTTATTTTTATTTTCAAAAATAACAAGTGCATCTTGATGGAAAATTTTGTGCGTATTTTTATGACGGCTAATTTATTTTTGTATATGCACATTTTGAGAGAGAGAGATTCGTCCCTAGTAATCTTGATCTAATTACTAGGTTTTTTACTTCTTGCTACTTGTTTGACCCCCACACATGATATCAACATTATTAAATGGGTATGCAAAAATGGCCACTGATGTAGGCGCATCTACAATTCTTATTTACGAATAATTCGAAACACACAATAAATTCGGATTTTCACTCTCAAAGAAAACGCCAATTTCATTCAAAGTCGAAAATTCCTAGTAACAGGAATAAGAGAGTCTTAAATAACGAAATAAAGAAACCTAATGGGCCCTCAACCCCTAAACGGACCAGACTCATGATAATAATAAATAAATAACGAAAACTCAATAAATAAAAATAGAAAACGGCAGTTTTGAAGCTCTAAACATTCACAAACGGCCCAAATCTATCATACATCACAGAAAAGCCATAAGTCTTGTCCGGCTCATCGAGACCTTTTCGAAAAGTACTTATGGGCCCAAAACGGACACTGTATGACAAAGTTATGACCATTTGATGTTTACAAGCCCAATATCTCATGCTTGTCGATCCCAACGGTCCAAGAACGCTAGGGCCTGGTCCTGCACGCCATCAGCCACCCAACTTTTTGTTCAATAAATCATTTTCACACCTTCTGCTCCAACAAATTATTTATGATCGACAAAATCTAAGTGAATATTAGGTAGTGTTTGATAGACAATTGTCTAGGAACTAAAAAATATTTTCCTATTTTTCAAATTTGCTGTTGTTTGATAACATATACATTTGTCTAGGAATTCAATTGCCTACTTTGGTGGAAATAATTGACTTATTCTTTTTTAGAAATTATTATTATTATTATTAGGTACAAATGTGTGGGAAAAAAATTAAAATAGTTAAATATTTTCAAAGTTGTCATAGAAAATAATGTCAATCAAATAACAAAACTTGAAAATTCCTCACATTTTCCACCTAGGAAATTAAATTAATCAAATACGTTAAATTTCCAATTCTCGGGAAAATAAATTTCTTGAAATTTGTTTTCTTTTCATACAACTTACACCATCGCTGTCAAACGGTTATTGTCGTGTTAAATCATTTAAGCAATAATGAGAACTAGTTTGAGGAACAAATTTTTTTTTTTAATTGAAATAGCTGAGAAGATCTGCAATTTTTGTTATATATAAATGTTAGAATCTAGTTTGTGGGTTTGTTATTGTTCACAGTGGCTCCTGCTCGGAGGTCTTACGGACTGCGAACACACAGATTGTCCACTTAATAAGTTGTTTTGTTCCATATAAAGTGAACGCGTCCTTAGGGAGTTTCAAACCTTGGACCTATTGAATATAGGATCTCCAAGGTGGTACTAGGGAGTTATTTGGAAATTCTATATTCAACAGGTCCAATATTCGAACCTTCATGGAACGTGTCCTCTTTAAGTGGAACAAAATCACTTATCAAGATAATCCGTGTGTTGGCTGTTTCAAAGATCCCTGGTCTGGAGCTACCTTCAACAATTATGTAACCAAACAATCAATAGCTAGTTCCTCAAATAATAATACTCACTAGTACAGAAACAGTCTTTCGCGCCGGTTATTTAAGAGAATAGGCGTCGGTTTTGAGGCGACGCGTATGAAGCAGACGCGTAAAGTGAAGACTTTATGCGTCGGTTGTAAAACGACGCGTAAAGGATATCTTTACGCGTCGGTTGTATATAAACCGACGCGTAAAGTTGAAAAAAAATATATATATATTTTACGCGTCGGTTGTAATCAAAAACCGACGCCTAAAGTGTACTTTAGGCGTCGGTTTTCTTTAAAATCGACGCGTTTTTTTTTTTTTTTTTTGGCACGAAATTCAGTTGCCTATAGAGTAAAATACAATGACCTAGACATGACATGCAATGACCTGGACGTCGCCTACAATGACCCAGGCCACTGCAGGCCATGGCCTGCATTGGCCTGGACGTCACCTGCAATGACCCAGGCCACTGCAGGTCATGACCTGCAATGACCCAGACCACTGCAAGTCATAGCCTGCAATGACCTAGATGTCACCTGCAATGACCTGGACGTCACCTGCAATGATCCAGATCACTGCAGGTCATGACCTGCAATCACCAAAACGTGGACTGAACATTTTGCACATGCACATCACCAAATATGTATATAATCGACATAATTAAAATAATGTTAAATAAATGAGAAATAATTATATTTACAAGATTGACAATGTCACATGTAATTGAGTAAATAGAAGTTTGAATACACGTCGATTTACACACACCTATCGACGAAGTATTTAGCCCATAAGTTTTGAATTTCAGCAATTTCCTCCGTTGAGTAATACTCTTTAAATGCCTACAAATAATCAAAATGAATTATCAGTTATTTTGTAATAAAATATGAAGGCATAATTAAAAATTATCATGTTCAATAACTTATACCTTTTCCAACGACGGACGCTGAAAGTGTTCAGTGACTATCTCATACATATTTTTCATGACGTAGTAGCCACACTCAGGACCTCCGGGCTGTTGAGGACACTGAAATTTTCACATTCAAAACTAACATTAATAATCACACTAAATAGAATATGCAAATAATTCAAAGATTTGTAATATATTTTAAATATGTGTTTTCATACCTTTATTTTTAGCCACGTTGTATTGGCTCTTGTCCTAATGCCTCCTTGTGTCCAATATAGTTTGAAAGACCTAAAATTGAATTAAATTATTCGAACCAGTTACAAAATAAATAAATACAAAAACTAAGATTTCTATAAAAATTTTGGCAGAGTCTCCCCTGTAAACTGAACTTATCCAACCTGTAAATAGACGCGTTGCTATTGAATCTATCACAACTTCTCAAAAATCACAACATATATTCATCAAAGTGAAACCACAACTCCACAATCAATTTCACCACAACTCCACAATTATTTCATGAAAATTATCATAACTTACGTATTCAATAACGGCTTGATATCTAAGTCACGCTTAAATGAACTAGCTGAATCCAATAAGTACACCGTACTCTTCTGAGGAGAAATCACTAGCAACATCCAGTGGTTCCTACGTATTATGAACATGTAAATACAACTTCAAACATGTGCGATTCAAATTACAAAAAAAAAAAAAAAAATTAACTGTTAACAAGAGAGAATGGTCTTACTCCTGAAAATACGGTGCTAGAATGAATTTCTTTGTTTACATTGCCCTCATGGTCTCGTCCATATAATTTACAACACCATTGGCATTTGTTCTTACCGACACCGACGCAATGTGTGACGGAGACATGAATCGAATAGAATCAATACCGCAATCCTGACATAACTCATGAAGGTACCTAATAATAATGACACCAATAAATAGAGATCGAACAATGATTTAAATTGAAGTTGTAATTTGTGATCAGAAGTCTTACAATGCAAATATTTGTAGGATAGATGTATCCAACCATTGCATTTTAAGCAGATCGGTAATGTCTGCGACTGTAACAAAAATACCATCCTCGAACGTACAATTGAAGACGGAGGCATCTACGGGCACCTGATAGTAGTCATCACCAACAGGCAATTGAAGGACCAGGGTGTTTAACATTTTGCATTTATCACCCAGATGTAGTAAAGTCTCATCGTCGACTATCGCAGGTCGCTGGGTAGATGACAATTCAAAACTCTGAGGCCTTTTCCCTTTATTAGATTTTTTTACGATCTTTTTTGGGGCCTCTTCCTGCAACAAGACAATTTTTGTCATTATAACACGTCTGATACAAATTTAAAAGAAATTAATATTGACATAAACTTTTATATAACTCGATTTTATTACCTCTCCAAAAATCACCAACTCCTTAGGCCATTGGAAAAAACTTCCAATAGCTTCCCCCACCGTGGTGTGGTGCTGAGATGGCGCTGGAAGATAGAACGCTTCTGCACCATCTATAACATGGTCAACGGACACCTTCACATGATCAAGCCAGAGTGGTTGATGATGCACCACAGTCTCGGGTCCGGACGGATAAACCATCCCGCTGGCCACTATTTGCTTGTCACCATCAACAAATACGGCGAGACGATAGGGAATCGGCTTCTATTTTTCAACATATATGTCAGGCCTTTCCATTTAAAAAAAAAGCAATACTCAGAACCAAATACTTTATAGGTAAGTACCTGAAGACCATCAAATGGGTCTGGATTCACAGAGTGGCAACTACTTCGAGTTGGTGGTTGGGGCTGTGCAGTTACCTCCACCTCGGCATCAACATTGAGGCCCAAGCGCTGGAGGATGGCATCATATTTACTCTGCATACTATGGTACGCGCTCTGCATACTGTCAAATTTACTTTGCATCTCCGACATGGTTTGATGCCTGACCCGCTCTGTGATGCTATCCTCCATCTCCTTCCTGATGATATCTTTAATGTCGTCTACTGATACGACACCACACGATGGTCTAAGGTAATCATCAGGCCGGCCGTAAACATCCCGCGTGGTGACATACACGCCATATCCCCTCACCCTACCAGAGTGATCCTCTTTACCAAGGGCTTCACTCAGAATATCATGTTGTCTACTCAACACAAATGTCCCCTGCGTGGCTTGCTCAGCTTTTTCTACCTGTTTAAAAAAATGAAAACTGAATATAAGAATTGAAGTAAGTTTCAATTGAATATACGAGAAATCGATAAGATATACTTACAATTTTATCAAACACCCCCCTCGTTTTCTCGTTGGGGATGTAATACATTCCATCTTCTTTCTTCTTCGATCTAGCTCGAACCCAATCTAGGCTGCGATCCTCGCTTACAATCGAGGAGCTAATCATATCACATGAAGAGCTAGAAGATAGCGGGCCACTTACTAGCCAATGTGGCTTCATCCCCGCATATCCGGCTGAGCCCAAATAATGAGGATGCTCGTTCCGCATTTGACTATCCCTCGCCTTCTTACTTTTCTCCTGAAATAAATCGCAGATTTTTAGTTTTCACTCAACAAGACACATGCGTACATTTAAATATACCTTAAATGTTTCCGTCTGTCGTTCTTTTTTAAACAACTCCCATTGCTCTTCGGTCAAGAAATCATAAAGCTGCGTAGGAGATGTATATTTTGGGTGGTCATGTGTAATGAAATTATGAACCAGCCTTGTCTTGAAATCTTTCCATCTCATCCCCGCAACCCGCATAACACTTTTTTTTGGACGGTCATCGAGAATGTTGAATTCCCTCTGAAAGACAATGATAACATGTGGTGTTATAAAGAAATTACATTCACTTTTCAATTATTTACCATGTATCAAGTGATAGTAACTTTATCTCTTCCCACATCATGTCCTTAAGGCCTTGATCGAATTTGTGCCAATCACTGATGTTTATGTCAACATGAATGCGGGCTAAAGATCCGACAAAGTGTTTGAAGTTCTTCGTGCCTAGTCCGATCGGCCTATGTTTGTCATCGAACTCAATAATATTCAATTGTTGGCCCGCTTTCTTCATGTTTTTGCACATAGTTGGCCCTCTTGTCCTTTTTTTTGGCAGTACTATGATCATCTGAAGAATGTGAAGACTCGGCCATTATATTGATAAAATTGTCTATGTACCTGCACATATAAATAAATGAATATTAACAACGTATAGAGCATATATAAAAAACAAAAGAAAGTTATATGCAAGAATATGTAAATGAACTCACACAATTAATATGAACAACGTATAGAGCATATATAAAGAACAAAAGAGAGTTATATGCATGCGAGAATGTATAAATGAACTCACACAATGAATAATCACGAACGACGGTCAATCCATAATCCTTCTTCATGATCCCAACGCATGTAAGTGGATTCAATGTTATCTTCCTCTAAAGTTGCACTCCCTTGTATACCAATAGAAAATGGAGGAGTTTCATCAAAGTGGTCATAATCTTCTTCATCTACTACATCACCAATGCCAACAATGCGTCTCTTGCCTTGAAGGACCACTGACCACTTAGTGTCGGCAGGATCAAGAACATAAAATACCTGTTTGGCTTGTGATGCAAGTATGAATGGCTCGTCAAGATAACCCAACCGTCCAAAATCCACCAAAGTGAAACCTAATTCATCCACCCGAACACCCCGTCCATTATCAACCCATTTACATTGGAAGAGAGGAAACTTGAACTCCCTGTAATCAAGTTCCCAAATTTCTTCAATGACACCATAATAGGACATCGAGGCATCTATTGGCATTGTATCTTTAGCACTTGAAAAATTTCTTGATAGTGCTACTTGTGTCACTCCACTGTTTTGCACCGCACTCTTATCATCTTGACGTTTAGTGTAAAACGTATACCCATTAATGTCATATGCTTCATAAGATCTCACAATCATGCTAGGACCATACGCTAACCACTTTACCGTTTCAACAATGGTATTCGACGTTTGTGACAACTCTTTCATGACTCTATCTTTGAACCATTTTGCAAATAAACGATTGTGGTGATTAGTTACCCACCTTTCACCTTTAGAAGGATTCTGCTGCCTTAGGATGGACATGTGCTCGTCCAAATACGGATGAACTTGAGAAAGGTGTTGTAATACTAGGAGGTGTGCTTTATCTCGCAATTCAACACTAGGGACAATTGATTTGCATCCAATCGTCCCTTTACCTTCTAGTCTTCCCTCGTGACGAGATTTAGGAACACCAATAGTCTCAACGTCATCAAGGTAGTCAGTACAAAATTCAATAGCCTCCTCAGCGGCATAACCTTCAATGATACTGCCTTCGGGTCGAAATCGATTTCTGATATATCCTTTCAAAATATCCATGTATCTCTCAAATGGATACATATACCGCAAGAACACCGGACCACATATCTTAATTTCTCTAACCAAGTGAACAAGTAAGTGCACCATAACGTCAAAAAATGATGGCGGGAAATACATTTCAAATTGACAAAGAGTGATAACAATATCGGCCTGCAAATCATCCAACGCCTCTGGGTCAACAACTTTACTGCAAATTGCATTGAAGAAAAAACAAAGTTTTATTATGACTTGTCTGACATGTTTTGGAAGTATGCCTTGAATTGCAACTGGTAACAAGTGTTGCATTAACACATGACAATCATGAGACTTCATACCAACCAATTTCAAGTCCTTCATCGACACAAGACTTTTGATGTTTGATGAGTATCCAGATGGAACCTTAATAGCATGCAGGCACTCACAAAAACATGTTTTCTCTTTTCTGGAGAAAGTATAGCAAGCTGGAGGTAAATAAGTACGTTTTTCTGACTCTTGCGGTGCTAATTGATCCCGTATCCCCATTTCTACCATGTCCTTCCTGACTTTGATACCATCTTTCGTCTTCCCTTGAACGTTCAACAATGTCCCAATGATGCTATCACAAACATTTTTCTCCACGTGCATTACATCAAGACAATGCCTTACTGATAAATGTTGCCAATAAGGTAGATCCCAGAAAATGGAACTCTTCTTCCAAAGACTCTTTTGAGGAGGCTTAAAAGGTTTTCCAAACAAAACATCAATATTTTTAACTCGTTCATATACCTCACCTCCTGTTAACGGCAAGCGAGCTGCTCGATCCTCAATTTTTCCATTGAAGGCCTTCTTCTTTTTTCGATAAGGGTGATCAGCGGGGAGAAATCTTCTATGACTCATAAAGACATTTTTCTTACAGTTTTTCAACCAAAGATCAATCGTGTCTTCTTCACAAACGGGACATGCTTTAGGTCCTTTGTTCGTATAACCTGACAAGTTACCATATGCGGGGAAATCATTTACGGTGCAAAATATCATAGCACGTAAGGTGAAATTCATCTGGCTATGTGCATCAAACACCGATACACCTTCATCCCACATCAGTCTTAAATCTTCAATTAGTGGGGCAAGATAAACATCTATGTCATTCCCCGGTTGTTTAGGCCCTGATATTAACAAAGACAACATGATATACTTGCGCTTCATACATAACCAAGGAGGAAGATTGTAAATCGTTAGAAGAACCGGCCAAGTGCTATGTCGACTACTCATGTTACCGTGCGGGTTCATTCCATCTGTACATAGTCCAAGCCTAAGATTCCTATCTTCACCCCCAAAATCAAGAAACAACCTATTAATGTTCCTCCATTGAGGAGAATCGGCCACGTGTCTTAGTTTTCCATCTTGTTTCCTCCCATCAGCATGCCACCGCATGTTCTTCGCATCCTTTGCATTGGCAAACAAACGTTTAAATCTTGGTACTACGGGTAGGTACCACAACACCTTTGCCGAAGGGCTTTTCTTATCTTCAGAATTAGCATTCATGTTCTTTCGCTTATACCGTGATGCCCCACACTTTGGACACAGACGCAAGTCCTTATACTCATTTCGATACAGTATACAATCATTTGGACATGCATGTATCCTCTCGATCTCCATTTCCATTGGACACAACAATTTCTTTGCTTCGTAAATTGAACTAGGAAGCTCGTTATCCTCCGGAAGCATCTCTCGTAAGAGTTCCAGTAATACCGTAAAAATCTTATCACTCCACCTACTATTTGCTTTCAAGTTATACAATTTCAACACAGCAGACAATTTTGTGAATTTTCTAGATCCAGGAAACAAAGGCTTCTCAGAATCATTGAACAAGCTATCGAACACATGAGGCTTTTCAATGAATTCCCCTTGTATATCACGCATCATTTCGTCTATCATATCATTATTGTCATTTTCCACATCATTCTCATCAATATTGCCTAAATTATTCTCCTGCAGTCCACCTTCATCGTCATCGTCACTAGTGCATGTCCTAGGAAGCATACTCTCACCATGCCATATCCATCGTTTATAACCTTCTTTAAACCCACGAAGAATCAAATGACTCTTCACTTGCTCAAAACTACGAAACTTTCTCAGATTCTTACAATCACAACAAGGATACAAAATCATTGCTTCACCTTTCTCTCTCATGTGTTCGTCCGCACATTTCATAAACTCTTCAACTCCTTTCACATATTCATGTGTATTACGCCTGCCGTACATCCAATCTCGATCCATATCTAATAACCTATATGCGAAGATATAATTAAAAAAATATTACTTTTGAGTGAATATTTGTAATGATAGTTATATATTTGAACCAACTATATATTAATAATTGAAATCACATGCATACGATAATTTATTACGTTGAATACTTCATAATTTTACTAGTATATTTTGTTTAGTTATTTATTTAGTATGGTTAATTCTATTATAGTGAAAATCACCTATAATTACTATTATCTTCATTTTTTATTTGTAAAATCCTACAGTAATTTCGGCAGAGTCTCCCCTATAAGTTGGACTTACCCAACCTGTAAGAGGATTAATCAAAATGCCACAATACAACAAAAATGTTCAACCTCCACATATTCACTACTCAAACACAATAAATCAAAATTCAACATCATCAACCACTCCAAAATTAATCCAAAATCAATTCTTAATTCCTAAAATGCTCAAAGTATGATTACATAACCTAACATTCCATGCATAATTTCAATATAATTCAAATAATTCAAATTATATCAATTAACTATTTGCAATACCAAAATTATAACTTATACATATATATATATAAAATAATAATTCACATTTTTATACATACAAATATATATATATACATATATATATATATAATAATTCACATTTATATATATATATATATATATATATATATATATATATATATAAACACACACATATATACATATATATATATACACACAAACACATATAGATCTACTTATATATACATACATATATATATACATATACATATACACATACACATATATATATACATACACGGACACACACACACACACACACACACATATATATACATATACACGGACACACACACACCACACACACATAGAGTAAAGTTCTTACGAGATGGAGGCGGGTTCGTGGTGGTGTCGCGGTGTTGGTGGCGTCGTGGTGTTGGTGGAGGCACGGTGGTGATGGCTTCGCGATGTTGAAGTGTTGAGAGAGAGTGAGAGAGAGATATGCGCGGTCGGGACTAATGAAATCGCGCGAATTTTGAAAGATGTATTAAATGGTTTAGGCGTCGGTTCTTCGAGAACCGACGCCTAAAACCGGTTCAGGCGTCGGTTATGAAGAACCGACGCCTGAACCGGAGGTTTACGCGTCGGTTCTTGGTGAACCGACGCGTAAACCTTGACTTTACGCGTCGGTTTACCAAGAACCGACGCGTAAAGTTCGACTTTACGCGTCGGTTCTTGGTAAACCGACGCGTAAAGTCAAGGTTTACGCGTCGGTTCACCAAGAACCGACGCGTAAACCTCCGGTTCAGGCGTCGGTTCTTCATAACCGACGCCTGAACTGGTTTTAGGCGTCGGTTCTTCAAACTATTTTTTTTTCGTATTTTTGTACTAGTGAATAATAATAATAATAATTAATTGATGCTCGTCTTTGTTCAATTTAAGTATACTTTTGACAAATACTTAACTCTCCATGTAACAACATTACAAATATTTTAAAGATGAACTTGAAATTTAAATTTCGAGATTAATTGGAAAATAATTGCATGACTAAACTTGACATCATCATTTGTAAATTGTAACAAGATATGAGGGTCATCAACTACAAATATGAGAGCTCAGCATCAACTAACCCCAAGCTTGCGATAAGCACTTTTAATTAAACTAATTGTAAGCACGTGTTCTGCAAGTCTTATAATTGGAAAATAATTGCATGACTAAACTTGACATTGTCATTTGTAAATTGTAACAATATATCATCAACTAACCCCAAGCTTGTGATAAGCACTTTGTAAGCACATGTTATGCACGTCTTATATATTGTATAGATGATACATGATAAGTGTATTTTATACATTTATTTTTATCCTAAAAGTAGGATTTTATTTGTTTGTTTAAGAATATTTGCTATTTTTTTTGTTAGTATTTAGGATTTTATTTGTTTGTTTAAGAATATTTGCTATTTATTTTGTTAATATTTGTTTATATTTCAGAAATAACCCCAAAGTCGAGAAGACAATGGAATTTGAACAAAAACAAGTCATTTGAATGATAAAAGATCTAAAGTGTAAAAATCAAGAGGTGATGAAATAGATCAAGGGCTCAATTGGAAGAATACTTGAAGAAGAATTCAAATTGAAGAGAAATCAGAAGTTCAGGGGCTAAATTGCAGCAATCGAAAGTTGAAGGACTTGATGGGCAATTAAAAGATATGGACCAACTTGTAGCACTTCAAAATAAGAAATTGCACTTCACCAAGAAGCCTGCGCGATCGTATGGAATTATAACGGCACGATCCCACGATCTTGACAAAAATGGTCAGAATGTTTTCCGGAAGCCGGCGCGATCGCACGGATTTGTACCATGCGATTTCATGGTTATTTTTTGGGCCGACTGTTGGGCTTTTGAGCGATTTTCAAAATTCTTCTCCTCCAAGTAATCTAAATTTCAATCTAACCTATAAATACATGACTTGAGACAAGAAATTAACGGTTCCTAACTACTTGAATAGAGGCCAAAACGCTGTTGAATTATCAAGGGATCCATGCATAGTCAAATGCACAATTGAAGAATGAAGATAAAGGGCATGAATAGGGTGACATCTATCAATTCTTCTTGTGATTTATATTCAATTATGTTTTAGGCTAGGTTTTTAATGTTAGAATTGCGATTAAACATTAATTTCAGGATTTTATGTATTAATTCATTATTTGATTTATTTAATTCTTGGGTTTGAGTAATTGATTCATGTTTATATTATCATATGATTTTCTGGTCAATTATTATATGATTGATGTGATGATTTCTTAAGTTCGAAAAATTAGGATTTCATTAGACAAGTTTCAATTGCCACAAAGTTCGTTAGGGATAAAAATATACACATATGCTCTGTGTTATCTGCAATAGTATTCAAAAATCTGTTAATGATTTTCTATACATTCGGATTGGTCATAGAAATATATTCGTTTCGTATATAGGAAAAGATGTTAATTCTTGTTCGAAAGGAAGTTTTAACAAAATTTGGAATATGAATTTTCAAACTCCCAAGAATCATTGTTTGACAATTGGATTAATGCATAATTGATGGAATTAACGTAGATTCTCAATTTAAACATGCTTTTCTCATATTTTCTTTAATTCAAATCGTTTGTTTTAACTAGTTTAGTTTAATTCAAAATTTTTAAATTCAAAGTTTTTCTCGTTCCAATTATGGAATTGTAAATTAAAATACAATTTGCACAATCTCTGTGGAAACGATACTCAGACTCACGTCCACTATATTACTTGCGCAATCTGTATACTTGTTGTTCAGCGAACAATACACGTCGTAGAAAAATATGAAAAAACTATGTGTATACACAAAAATCAAATTAATTTATGAGCATATTTATATAATAAAAAATTGTTTAATATTATGTAAGTAAAAAAAAAAAATTCAGTTTTGATTTTTGTTTTTCCAAAAGAGTTTAGAAATTATTTATTTTATGTTCTTAATTAGATTTTAGTTAAAAATTTAATTTTCATTTTTTTATGAAATTAATGATGTTACTGACAAAAGAGAAAAACATTTTATTTCATTAAATAAATTTATTATTAGCTATTAATATTAATCTAGATTTTTTATAAGTATTTTGAATTTGGAATTGATGT
This sequence comes from Ligustrum vulgare, assembly GCA_963555705.1. Taxonomy (NCBI): domain Eukaryota; kingdom Viridiplantae; phylum Streptophyta; class Magnoliopsida; order Lamiales; family Oleaceae; genus Ligustrum; species Ligustrum vulgare. The sequence goes on from OY743174.1 coordinate 52,494,704, forward strand.
GATTTTCATTGATATTCATCCATAAGAGTCTTCATAAATTACGTGTGTTTGGTCGTGCCTTCGTCAACATCAAAACGTTAATATATTTATTTATTCGATGTGGGGTTCATTAATTTTTAACATACATCACAAGATAATGACTCGTTGAGAAGAGTTTTAAAATAATGTACATGTTTGAATCTTAGTCGGATTGAATTACTTAGTTATTTGAGCTTAATACACATTAAGACTTAATATTCCATTTTAGGTCAACTTCAATGATAAGAGAAACAAATCTTTATATATTGAATATTATTTGGATATATGATTTAAGTGAATTTTACCCTCACCAACTTCTCAATGTCCAACTTCATACATCCTCAAGTAACTGTAACATATCTCTTGTCGATGATTACAGAAAATGAAATGTAGAATCAAAATAAATTAAAGCCAGATGAACATGAAAATGCTTGATTCTGGTCTGTCAATATATATTTACCAAATTTTCTCATTCACTATGCCACATTCTAGAAATTATTCACGACAGATTCAAACTAGATCCATCCTTGCTCCTGCCTCGTTGGACATGATTTTTGCTTTGATCCTTCACCGATGCTACCCTTTGCCACCTCGTAGAAATTTTCGTATCTTGTTTGCTTCTTCTACTCATTTCATAGCACTTGGACTTGTGCATGCTCCCCTGAAGATGACTAATCAGATTCTGCTCGCTTGAAGTTGTCACTTGACGTAACGCAGACGCCCATTCTCGTTGAACTTTCTTCACAGCTGCTTCCTGGACCGGGAGTCTATCCACATATGCTTCTTCTCTCAGTATCTTTTCTGGAATCTTAGCATCTGCGCGCTGAATGTGTATAACAAAGAGATATTAATGAACATACTTTCTTAAAGACTGTCATTCTTAATCAATCACACAGAGCTGTACCTGTGGTTTTGGAGGCCTGAAACGAATACTTTATTTTTGAAAGAATAGGCCATGGGCTTTACGGGGTTAGGGATTTTTTTATTTTTTATTTTTTTTTTTATTTTTTTTTTATTTTTTTTTTATTTTTGGGTAGGCTGAAAAACACCAATAAAATTCATATTCACTCAAGACAAATGTACTAAATGATATGCAAATTCACCATAAAATTGCAAAAAGTAAAAAAAATTCAAAAGTATTAACTAACATACAACAACCAACAAAATATGATCTTCCAAATACTTACATTGTAATATCAAAAGGTACAAAATATTCAAAACATTTACTTAAACACTACTCTTCTAGCTATTTTAGAAGCAAAAATATTAATCAAATCAGTGTAGTCAAAACAATTACTTAAACACTACTCTTCTTTGGTTTGATTTTTTTTTACATTTTCTTTACTATATATGTAGGTACAAGCCTCTACCCTTAGTATGGTTTTAAAAACTCATCTGAAGAAATGACATCCTTGCCAAAGCTGTTTTATTGGAAAACTCTTCATCTAATTTTAGTTATGCAATGGATGAATTTGGCTGAAGATAATTTTTAGTTTCAATTATGATTTTAAGTACGATCTATAAAACAAAGGAGGCAACCCAAATCTAAGCCAAAATATCAGATTCAAATGTAAAATAATCTTAAACACATGTGTACTGAAAAGTCTCTCAAAATCTCTTCCTTTTATCAGATGTCCAATCCTTAGCAGAAATTTTATATGCCCAATTTCACAATCCAATTTCATTCCAAAGCCTAAAACTAAAAAATAAATCTTGTTTACAGAAATCTCAACTACCACTTCTTTTTCCCCTCGTGAATCTCAACATTTCTTCGATCCTGGCTTTTTATTTTCTCCTACTTACACTTCAGATGAGAAATACAATTTTTACTAATTTACAGCAATTTAGAAAACATCAACAGCAAGAGGTAGTTTTCATTGTTCCAATTTCCATCAATCGATCTTAATTCCTCAAATTTCAACAAATAAATAGGGAAAATCGAAATAGGAGGGAACCCTATGTTGAAAATCGAAAATCCCATAATCTAATTGACTACTCCTAGATTAAATTTTCAACACATACATGATTTATATGAAGACTAGGGAGCCGAAAAATACCCAGAACATGAAGAACGAAAAAGAAAAAAATGAAAACCTACCTGAAGTTCGCCGTTTGCGATTTGAGTTCCAGAGAAAACCGACAATATTGTCACCACTCACCAACGCCGCAGCGCGCGACGGTGAAATGAAGCCAGGCGGCAGGTGATGATGGACCGTCGACTGTCGACGGAGTCACGGAGGTGACGAAGCTGGAAGCGGGTTGTAGGAGCTAGGAGGAGTCGGACTTGAGGAATTCAAATCTTCACCGAACCAGAAATGAGATTGAGAACAACCAGCCCAGGCTTCGATCTATTATTGAACAATTAAAATTTTCACTGGGCTGGGCCTATTTTGGGCTATAAAAAAAGGCCTCCTAAAAAATATAGGCCCGTGGGCCCTGAAGCGGTGGCCCGTGGGCCTCTAGGCAGGTCCGGCCCTGCAATCACAGTCACAGAGAGAAAATCCCAACAATTCACCACTGCAAAACTAAAGATGCACATGACAAGGAATCCAACCTGTTCCTCTGTAGAAGTTGATGCAATTTTCTCCTGTGGTTCTAAGGCGTTAATGTCTTTCTCAACAACCTCAGGTTCTTTGCACTTCGGCTAGGTTGAAAAATATAACAATGGCACTTTAAGGAGTTCAAGTTTTAAAAAACCAACCCAACAAGGCAAAAGAAAGAGAGTTTAATGAATCTCACCTGTTCTATGGTAGCTGCACCACTTTTATCTATTGATTGGATATCTTTCTCAACATTATCAGCTTCTTTGCACTTCAGCTAATTTTAGAGAGAAACAAATGAATCATTAAGGCATGAATATGTGGTGCGCGTCGCGATGCACCAAGAATTAATTAAATTTCCTTACTTGCCAAAACTCAAATTTAAATGTGATAGCGGAAGCAAGGGTCGATCCCACGAGGAACGGGAACTAATTTAATGCCATGTTAATTAGAATTATAAGGGGGGTTTTGAGTTGAAAATTGCAATTAATCTAAATAATCAAATAAAGATGTAAAATAGCTGGAATAAAAATCAAATAATAAAGAATCCTAGTTCTCAGGTTCGGTTGTGCCCTATCATAATATTGTCATTCCCCAAGCAACGCATGTACTATTTCCTTTGTTTTATTTATCACCCGGAATAATCAAAAAGCTCTAATTAATCCAATTCTTCCTTAATAATAATCAATTAGAATTAATTCTCCAATCAATTTAGAGTGAATGAACAACCTAGAATAAGCTCCCTAGATTTAATTCATTAACTATGTGAAAAGAAGAAGAATTAGGTGAACTAAAGTATCAATTACATATGCTCGAATTGATTAATCTAGATTGGATTTTCATATGGAAATATAAAATTACCAATTGCTACTATGATTTGGATAACAAGACAAATACGAATCCAATTACCCAAATTAGCAAACATCAACACAATAATTAAAAGACAAGGCCTTAATCAATTAATAAATTGTCTTGACGAAATTAATGTTCATGAGAAATCCAATAAATAAAACATAAAAACAAGAACTACGTTACGAGTTTGAGGAATGAATAATAAAATAATATGAACACAACGTCCCCCTTGAACTAGGTTGAGACGATTAGCCACGCATTGCCATGAAGAATTCCCCAAAAATATTGTCTTGATTAACCTTGATTCTGCCCGGAATTTCTTCTCTTCAAACCTTGATATTGGAGGCTCTCAAAATATATTTCTCTTCTTCTTTTTCTTGTCATGAACATCCCTATTTATAGCCTCAATTTCGTGCCCTAGCTTTGGGAGCAAGAAATTGAAAAATATGGAAATAAGGAAATTTTTGACTTTAAGATTTACGGCCGTAAAGATTCTTTTACGGTCGTGATTGAGTCTCTGCTGATTTTGTGTCTTTTGAAGGTTACGGCCGTGACATGTACCTTTACGGCCGTAACTGTGTTTCTGCACATTTTTCACTCTTTGAAGGTTACGGCCGTAAATATGTTTCTTACGGCCGTAACATCTTTTCTGCTTAATTTTGTCTGTTTCAATCATGCACTTACGGACGTGAGGATTTTTGCTTGCGATCGTAAAGGTATTTGCACCTAAGTCCCCAAACTTCAGTTTTTAGTGCAATTTGGTCATTTTTTCTTCTTTTCTCCTCTTTTAGGATCCTATACAACATAAAATATAAAATGCATTAATAATACTTAGATAGAATCACATTATGGTATATTCAAGGACATAAGTGCATAAAATAAACGTGAATATAACACTTATCAATATGTTAGTACTTAGTGAATTCTTTTAACATGTCATAGCTCGAAATCAGCAAAATATAAGCTAAGCGTAAACTAACATTTAAAGTGTTACTGTTCTTGCTTTTCATAAGGTTTTCAAAGGCTTCCGAACCATTCTCTTTAATGTATCTCTCTGTCACGGCCATGAGAGTTTCTCGTCGTAAGCCTCTGCTCCTCATTTGGTTTGCAAAGCCGGCTGACTAAAGCTCGTACATTCACGGACAAGCAAGGATTCACGAGTCTTTGGTAAACACAGCAAGCACCGTCAAATTGAGGTATAACTAAGCAGCAGATGGCTATGAATTTTATTAAAGACCATAGTGGCATCCTGAAATAACACGAGGAAATTTTGTTGTGATGCCTCGAGTGTATATTTGGTACGCAATATTGAATGAGAGGAAATTGAATCGTGAGGGTCTCGAATGTATATTTGGTATGCAGCAATGAATACGAGGAAATTGTATCATGAGGCCTTGAGCTTATATTTGGTACGCAATATTTGAATACGATTCTACAACAAACTAAAAAATTATAGCACCGTGAACATACCACTCAATGAGTTTGATGAAAGCTAGTTCAAATAGAGAAATGAGAGAAAAAAGGGTCAAATAGATGACCAATTTTCTCATGTGATCTTTGGACCCAGATTCAATGGCTCGGATTGAAGCACATCTGAAACAATCAAGTGATTAAATTAATTCATCATCAAAATTATCGCTGGAAAACACACACACACGCACAAACAAGGTGATGGAGCTTACAGAGGATAGACCAGAGCAATTAATGGCCTGCAAGTTGTTTTTGGACAAGAAAATATAAGTATACGTACAAAACACATGCATACGTACGGACATACTTTACATCGTAAAAATGTATTAGAGAAAATTTAAGCGAAAATTGAACAAGAAAAAAGATAATGTAATGGTACACAAAGATGAAAACACAGCATGGAAAACTGGGTTTTTCAGAGTGATCCAACATTTTTACTTCAAATTGAGTGTAGGAGGATCATACCACGCAAGAAGGTCGATGAGTAAAAGAGTAAATTTGACGAAATTCAAGATGCCCATTTGAACTTTAAGAATGATTTGCTTTCCTGGACGTTTTTGCAGCTTGGATTTGGATTTTTAATGAAATAAATATGGAGAGATGAGGGAGAAGAGTTGAGGAATACGAGTCTAGTATGGACTTGTAAATGACTCCGTGTATTCCTCAAAGTGTGGAGTATATATTTAATTCCTTTGCTTTCTTCTGAAGAAACTGCCGCAAAATGTACAGGGACTAGGAACAAAAATATGTGTTCAGACATTCCAGTAGGTAGGAGTGATGGTAAGTGGATCATTAATGAACAATAATTATTGAACATTAGCTGATATGATCCGGACCAGTCATCGAAGGGCGAAGTCGAGCCATCGGTAATATGACAGTGATCTACGTGCAAAATGGAGCAAGTTTCAAGTTGGAGTCGAGCCGAGAAGGCGAATGGATCAAGTCGAACCAAATGAGCAAATTTTGATGACCAGAAGCTTCATTACGATCGTAAAGAATAATCATCACGGCCGTTACTCCGCCTCGGGTTTAAATGAAGAATTACAGAATTTCATAGTTACGGCCATAAGAAATATGGTCACGGCCGTAAGTCTTAAGCAGAAAGTCATTTACGGCCGTAAATGAGTTCATCACGGCCGTAAATTTAATTTTCCGGATTTTCGCGATTTTTTATTTAATTTTCGTTTTTAATTATTTATTTTCCTATTTTAGTATTTTAGTCTAATTAGGATTCTGTTTTGAGCCCAATTAGCAGCTAGGTCATTTTTCTTATTTATATTCATTTTCATGATTGTAAAAGACAGTTTAGTTTTGAGATTATTGAATTTGAGTTGAGAGAGTTTTCTCCAATTGAAAGGTTGAGGAGTCCCTTTTGTGTTCTTCGAGAACAAATCCAACTTATCAAATATTGCGAAATATTTTTGGCGTTGAACTTATCGAATATTCGTGAGAATATTTGTGGCGTTGCCAATTAGAATCTTATCAAGGAAATTGACAGTCCTTGTGGTGTTTTGAAAACCTTGGATCTCGATTTCGCATCGTCAATTTCTTGCATCGTGAATCTTGGATCAAGGTCCTATCGTCAATTTTATCTTTTCAGTATTTTAATTATTGTGTTCTTGTGTTTGTTCGGCTGAATCTGGATCTTTCCTATCATTATTTCGTTTAATTCCACATTTTCGTCGTATTCCCCTATTGAAATCGCGTCATCAGCTTTACAGCTCCATAACTTTTTCCCCCCTTTATTAATTCCTTTTCTTTCTTCCGAAGAAACTGCTGCAAAATGTAATGGGACCATTCTAGTTCTATTCTAGTTCTAGGAACAAAAATATGTGTTCGGACCACAAGTCGGTAGAACTGATGGTCAATGTACATATACCGTTGTTTGGTAAAAATTTATTTATAAATCTATACTGTTATAAACTAGAGAGAAAAGTAGAGACACCAATAAACTTGTGTATTCTATTATGAACCAGAGCCCCATATATATAGGGGAAGAAAGGGATATACAAAGTAATTATAATTAGGGTTACGGGGATACAATTGTCATTCACTAATACAAGATAATATTTAAAACACTCCCCCTTGAATGACATATTACAAAATATCTGTCTCGTTAAAACCTTGTTTGATAAAAACCCAATGGGACAAAAATATCAAACGAAGGAAAAAGAGTACAGTTATTAAAATGAATGCTGCCTCGTTAAAACCTCGCCAGGAAAACCCAACGGGACAAAACCGTGGCTAAGGAAAAAGAGTATAGCTACTCTCCCCTAGTGTTGATCGTTGTAAATCATCGAGTTGATGTATCTTAATCTTGTGAACTGGTTTCTTGAATGTAGATGTTGATGGTGCTTTTGTAGATAAATCAGCTTCATTGTTACTTGAGTAGATTTGTAGAAATTTTGGAGTATTTTGATACTGCCTCGTTAAAACCTTGTCAGAAAAATCCAGTGGGAAAAAACCTGAACGAAGGAAAAAGAGTACAGCTACTCCCCCTGATTCAATATGTATTGAATCATCCATATAGTTACTCCCCCTGATTCAATCTCTATTGAATCATTCATATCTTGATCTCTTCGGGAGTTTCGTATAAGAGAATATATCAATAGATATTGATGACAACCACCTCATTAAAAACCTTGCCAGGAAAACCCTGTGGGACAAAACCTCGGCTAAGGAAAAAAGAGTGTAGCGTATATTAGCTCCCCCTCATGGGTACATTACAGTTATATTGATACTACACATAATTATTTCAACTGTAAATCGGTACAATATCGAATGTATTTACCAAGCATTTATAAATAGCACATATCTGATATCTTATATTATTTGTTCTTTGAATATATTCAATATTTCCAATCATTTGAACATGCTGCATCGAGCCATATTCTATAATCAATATTATAAATGCATTTAATGCAGTTCTAAAATTTGGAAGTGACTTATTCACTTCACTGAACAATTAACTTATTCACTTCAGATGAATAATTGATCATGAATTTGAATTTGAAAATCAATTGCCACGATTTTTATTCACAGTAATGGTACATCTCAATTTCAACACTTTGTCATATAGAGTTATTTGTACCATTCTTCATGTAATCTAATCACATTACATTAGAAATTGAATCTATTCAAGGCATATTAAATATTCAGATCGCAAAGTATATGTATACTTTGATCAAACAAGTTTCTTAAAAACTTGAATTATATATTTCAAATATATTTAATCCTTCAAGGATTATACTGTATGCTTCAAGCATCATATATGTTTCACATTGCAATTATCAAATTGCTACCACCAAATTTAAGTCGTGAAACTTTAGATAGGTAACGATTCCTATATTTCAAATAGATTTTCTCTAATTATTTCACCGCAATCCCAAAGTATCGAGGTATTGATTATCCTTTTTAATCTCACTCATTGGTACTTCAAAGAATACTCTCAACGTACCGAGTTGATGATCATACATTTTGATATCACTCATTGGTACATCAAAGAGCGCAAGCTAGTAATCAGAGTAAATCATTTTTCATTATATACATTTCTAATAATCATATATTTATAGGCACTTATTATGCATTTTCAGGCAAATAAAATATTGTATCTATGCCAGATCTTTGAAACATTCGTTGCGCAACAAGTCGTGTATTACGGCTATACCTATAGGTATTTTACTGGCTTTACACTTTTATGTGTTTGGACTTCAGGTCCCAAAACTTTAGGTTTTGTAATAAGTTTAATTTAGCCTGAATGCATACTTTTGCCAACTATTTTTATGTCGATTTTCTTCGACATATATTCTTTTATTATCCTCGCTATCATTCAAATTATGATGCGGCTAGCTTCGCAATTTGCTTTTGCATAAGTGCTTTAAAAAGTGTGTCGACACAATTATCATCTCAATTTGATTTCTTTCCCCACAAGACATAACTATAGAGATCTCAATTTTCAATATTTCAAGTACTTGAACATCTTCTGGAGATTTACAATTAATTATGTCAATAAATACTCTCTCACGAGTATATGCCTCCTCAATAAGACCATTATAATCATTTGCTCTATTTTTATTTATTTGGGGATCTTTATTCGAATAAAATATCGCTACGCTTCAGGCGTGTTACATATCAATATAAGATAGAGCATGAGATTTTATTAATCTCTTATGCATCTTGTAATTATGTTATCTTTGAACTTTTCGTTCATATTTTCAATCGAACTTCTGGTTCGTATTATCAATCGCGAGGATATATATAACATAATATGATGCATTTGTTTGATTTAAAGCTACTAATCTTCCCCCTAATGTTGAGAAAATTATCTAATCAAATTGACAATCATTTTTTTTTTCGACGTTGTAAAATATCACCCATTTGGGATATATGTTCAAACAACGTATTTTTCTCAACATTCTTTATTTCCCATATCAGTGCATTATGGTGGATCAATTGCACTATTTAAAAATTATATGGAAAAATTAGGCTCTAACCATAAGCCAATTATAATAGGGAGAACTATGATATTGGCATGATACGTAATAGAATTCCCTAAACAAAAAGGGAAGTATTTTGTTCTCAATTAAATTAATTGGAGGCGTTTAACAAACAAAAATGTTAAACCATTTATCAACATCCCAACTAACACTTATTAAAATGTTGAGATTCGTATCCACTAGCATTATCAAGACACATTCTTGATTATATAATCTGAAAATTATGCTCATAATTCATAATTTGAGCAATAATTTCGCAAACTTCAGGTTGCGAACACCATGCAATCATCTAGCACATGTATCAAATCTATTAGATACAAATAATATTTAGATAATCAACGTGGAGGATGATGGGTCCCCATTTATCACCCCAATTAATTTTCAGAAATATAGGGAATTTAATCTCTATTTTAGCTAGTGATAATGAAAATTTTCATGAAAGAGAACAAACATCATATATGATTGAATTGAAGAATCTTCTGGTTCTTCATTGAGTATCAATTTTAATTTCACATCATTATTGATCCAGTGATGATCCAACTGGTCAAGCCAAATAATAAAATCAAATTGAACTTCTGGTTCAATATAAGATATAATTCAATGATTAAATCATATATTATTCAAGTAGTCAAACTAATCAATGTCCTTATGACATAAGTTATATGTTTTCCTTCAGGAATAAACATGAACTCAAATAAGATATTTTTCGAAACATATGCTACTTCGAAATGCACGTTTCTATTACTCATTCAAAATCAATATGTCAATATTCTTCCCGAATATTGTAATATCAAATTAATAACATATCTCATAATATTGGGCTCTCCGAGAGCAAATTATATTTCATATGAGATAAAATCATGATTCTTCAGGAATCATCACAACAATATGTTATTCTACATAATAATAATCTTCTGAATTATTAATAAATTCGAATTTCTTTGAGAAAAAGAATGCAATATTTATCACATGAGTAATAAAATAATATTCTTCTAGAATATTGAAACGTAGCAATAACGCAATATTCTTCTGGAATATTGATTCGAATATCATTCAATTATAACAATAATTAATATCTATTTTGTTATTTAGGAGGAAAATAACGAATTATTCTTCTGGAATAATTATATTGCTAAAATTGCAATTCTTCAAGAATAATAAGTCAATATTCTTCTGAAATATTGATATTAATGATTCATTCTACCTTTCAAGCTAACAATATTTGTACTCTACACGAGTGATGTTAAAATATTCTTCTGGAATATTTATCTAACGTGGGTTGTGTTTATTCGAGAACACCAACACCATATTCGTTTAAAACATATTTTAAATTATGTTTCCTCAAGAGCATTGGATCAATATTCTTCTGGAATATTGAAATTATAATTTACTGCTCGTGACAAGCAAGTAATATTCTTCCAGAATACTACTATTGTTGTCCTACTTCGTGAGCAACAACATGGTACATTATTAAATCAGAATTTATGAATGAACACTACAAATATTTAATCATCTTAAAGAATATTAATTACCATATAAACATAATATGAATTTATATATAAAATGAATTACCAAACATATATCAGGAAAAAGAATCTCCATATATAGAAATTAACAAAATTGACTAAATCTTTTATTGGCTAAATCTTTTATCAATATGCAAAAGATACTAAACATGCACGTGAATTCCACATATAAAAATTAGATATATAACTAATATATGGTAGAATCAAATCTAATAATGTATTTGAGAATTCAAAATAACGTAGTGATTTCTAATGACAAAATTAAAAGAGCAAAAAATAATAACAATAATAATTTGCTGGAACAAAGTATACTTTAACGAATTTATTTTGATTCTTCCAAAATAAATAATAAATCAATATTCTTCTAGAATATTGAAAATTATAATTCATGCTCTTCAGGAGCAAATAACAGCCTTCTAGGATATTAATTATAATGTTGTACTACTTCAGGAGTAACAACAAATTAATTATAAAGATTTTAGATATTTGCTCTTCTAGAGCAATTGAATAATAAATCTTTCAAAATTATGCTCTTCAGGAGAAATTAATATTCTTTACGAATATTATTATAATAAAAATTATACTACTTCAGGAGCAACCACAAATTATTCTTCTAGAATAATTATAGTTCTAAAATTTCGATTATTCAAAAATAATAAATCAATATCCTTCTGGAATATTGAAAATTTAATTTATACTCTTCGGAAGCAAATAATATTCTTCTGGAATATTAATTATTATGTTGTGCTACTTCAGGAGTAACAACGAATAATAATCAATTCTATGATTAATATTCTTCTGGAATATTAATTATTATGTTGTGCTACTTCAGGAGCAACAACGAATAATAATCAATTCTATGATTAATATTCTTCTGGAATATTAATGTATTGTTGTACTACTTCGAGAGCAATAACATAATGAATAATAAACTTAAAAAAATTAAACAACAAAATAATTATATACATTAAACACACATAAAAAAAAAAAGTTAATGTATGGAGTATGGAGCAGAACTTGACTTGCATCCAAGTCACAATTGTTATACGAGCACAAATTATTGGTTGGAGTATCAGATGAAATTGGAACAATTATTGGAATTGAAGCAACCTCCTGGAATTGGAACAATTTAAGCATGATCGGAACAAAAAAAAAAATTCATATGCTGTCAAATTGATTTCGACGCACATGATTTTACCTTCTAACTAATATTTTGATATATGAGATTTTGAAAAAGAAATTTCTAACTCAATTTGGTAGAGACTCGTGCTGATAACGTGTTATAAACTAGAGAGAAAAGTAGAGACACCAATAAACTTGTGTATTCTATTATGAACCAGAGCCCCATATATATAGGGGAACAAAGGGATATACAAAATAATTATAATTAAGGTTACGGGGATACAATTGTCATTCACTAATATAAGATAATATTTACAACATATACTATATTATTATTATATAAAAGTGGAAAAGTTCTTCCTGAAACCACTTTTTTTTCTCAAAAATACTTGGATATTCCAAGCAATTATGGTGTCATCCGCCATTTTTAATTTTTTTTCATTTGTTTTATTCTTTTTTGTCTTAAGCCTTCGTTATATAACACTCTTTGATTTATAAACTTATTTATTTAAGATATATTATTTATTAAGTTTTAATTGTTATTGTGATATAATATTATTTTTCATTCATTTTGAATTTACGTTAATTATGTATAAACATTAAAGTTTTACAAATACTTATCAAAATTAATATTTTTGAATAACATCCGTGCATCGTAGAGAGAAATACTATTTTTATTTATAAATGATTACATGGCAACATCAATAATCATTATTATTTTTTTGAAAAGCCAAAAATCTTGACTTTTCAAAAAATGGATCAACGAGTTGTCACGTCTCCATTTATAAACAAAATTTCTTTTGGCATACTATTTAATAAATGTTTTTAAAAATATAATTCTTCAAACGTCTTTTTATCACATCATTTTTCTCTCTCCACTTTTCAATCACATTTTTTACATTTAAAAAAAAAAAAATATATATATATATATATATATATATATATATATATTTAATAAATAGAGCCAATCAATGCGACTTGACAACAAAGGCTCACGAGAGCTTCTCATTAAAGAACGAGAATTGCAATGATCGGCTCCATTGAGATGAAATTCCAAAAATTATTTTGATATATTTTCCAAGGCTTTTAACTCGATGAATATATAAAAGATTTTTCAAATATTTTTTCCTAATAAAGTTTTAAGGAAGTGTATTATTGTGTAATGAACATTTATAGAGTGTTTTACATATTGTAGTTATGGAGGTCAATAACCTAGTTACCCTTGATTTTAGTCTCATGTATTGCAAATTATATACCAAACTCATGAAAATAGTAACAACAATGTTTGTTTGCAATATTAGAGCATGTTTGGTGTAGGTAGCTTTTTAAAAAAAATTGAGAAATTTTGAATTTGGGAAAATTTGTTGTTGAAAAGTGATAGAAAAGTGTGAAAATGATGGATTTCATTAAAATGTGTGGTTAAAATTGAGTTTACGAAAAAGTTGAAATTTTTTCCCGCTAATGCTATTTTCACAAGGTAGTCCACAATCTAGTTGACAATTGGTGATAAAATTGCCACAATATCCCTTATTTAGTTATATATAAATTAAAGTCTTATTTTACATAGAATTTATTTAAATCTTACACATAATAATATTAACAAATAGTAAATTATTTATATTTAAATTATGCATGTTTATGACATATTTAGAATTAGAAAGAATTGGAAGTGGTTTAAGTACAAAAGCTATAGAAATAAATGATGAAATTAGAAGATTAGTAAGACAACATAACGAATATCTTAGATTAACAGAAATAATTGAAATTACAAAATCCCAACCTCAAAATTATGATGTGGAGGTCGTAGTAACTATTCTGCTTTCAATGTTTGGGGAAGAGAACATAATCGTGGCATCCAACAGAACAAAAATGTAAATAACTTCAACTTATGTGTCAGCTATGTGGAATTTTTTCATACTAATCATAGATGCTGACATGAATTTTAGACCTCCCTTTCAAAGAAACCTATATATAACTTCAAGCTCCCAATGCAATGAACAAGAATTGCATAGCCCGACACAATCTAACTACTCATGTCAACAACTTCAATATGAGAACAGATGGAAATGACCTAATTCAAGTGGAAAATGCCATAGGCTTGAATATGTCTCATATAGGCATCTCGACATTACAAACACCTTGACATTCTTGATTAAATTCTTCAATCCAAACAGCTTACTTTCCGTCGAAAAAATTTCTGAAGATAAAAATGTATTCTTTGAATTTCATGACACAACTTCCACATAAAGGACTACTTGGGGAATGTCCAGCATAAAGGCTTTGCGCAAGATGGTCTATACTACTTTTCTAAGCCGTTTCAGCTTCACTCAGTATCAGCCTTTGTTGCTACTCGTGTTTCCACTTCATTCTAAGATTAGGCTATGCATCTTTTTCAATTGTTCAACATCTCATTCGAAAAATAAAATTTCAATTGTTATCGTGGTTGATTATTGGAGGTGGTCGGTGGTCGGCGGTGATTCGTACGGATGTGTTTGTGGCGAAGGACCACGGGGGTTGATTATTGGGGAAATGTTTCGATTTTGAAGGAGTATTGTTGAACTAATACCAAAGAGGAAGCTCCAATGAGGAAGCTGACTCCATTCTGTTTTTGTCAATATTTTTATCTCCATTTTTTATTAATATAATGGCCATATGAGTATCTGTAGGACTTTCTACGAAGAGCATTTTTTAATGGGATAATGTCTATTATGTATATGTGACAAATATATTGACATTAACATTTAAAAAAAAAAATCCAATGCAACAATGTTCATTATGTATATGTGGCAAATTTAATAATTTTTATCCAATTTAAACATTTCTCTCTATTTTATTTTTCTTGAAAATTAATAATAATTCGTCACGTATGTACAATGAACATTGTTGCATGTTTTTTAATGTTAATGTCAATGCTTTTGCCTACTAGACATTGTCCCGTTGCAAGTGCTATAAATGTACATATAATAGCATCTCCAATGCATGCCATGGATTGAAAAAAAAAAAAAAAAAAAAAAAAAAAAAACTTAACACATCAGCAAATTAATATAATTTGTTAAAAAAATCTCTCCAATACACAATATCAATTATAATATTAAGCTGGTATGATTGAAAAAAAAAATTGACAATGTCGAGTACTTTTTCTGACCTGATGAGTTAGTAGTTATTTTTATTTTATAATTAATTTAATAGCTAAAAAAAATGGCCATGTGAGGTGCTATTTTTTCTCATTACTCTAGATAAACATATACATACATCTCTCTATATATGGAGTAGAGTTAATGAGTTATTGCAATATATGCGGACAATTTTTTTATTATTTTTTTAACAAAATATATGCAGACAATTTTTTTTTTATTATTATTTTTTTAACGAAATATACGCTGCTAAATTGGTACATGTATCTTCTCTCTATATATGTTATTGTTTTTAATTTTTTTTTTTAAAAATGACACGTAATCAACAATATCTAAATATAGACGGAACCGTTGAAGATGGGATTTTAACTCAACCCATCAATTTATTTACGTTCTCTAGACGTCTGTCAATTTTATTGTCACGTCATCCCCAATCCATGATGTGCATTGAAGATGTAAGGTTTGTTTGATTGAAAATATGGAAAATGAATGGTTAGAAAATATTTTCTAGAAATTGATTTGTCTGAAAATTAATTTTTAGGAAAATGTCAATTGAGAGTATTTGATTAGATCAGTAAAAAATATTTTTTCACCAAGCAGGTAAGAAAATATTTTTAAGGAAAATGAGATAGTTGTGCTTTAATTGGTTGTACCCAAGAAAATATTTTTCAAGGCAAATTTTTCAATCAAACAAAAAAAAATACAAAAAGTGAAAAATATTTTCTATGATTTGACATTTTCTAAGTAAATTGGTTGTAATCAAAAACAACCTAAGAGTAGTTGATTGGGGTGAAAATTGAAAAATGAGTATAGTAGAAAATAATCTTTCATTCTAATTTTTCAATTTCGGTGTTTGAATCAAAATGTTCCATGAAAAAGGTTTTTCACCCATATTAAAAAAGTGGATATTTTCCTTAAAATCAAAGAAAACAAATTTCTATGGAGATGGAGATGGAGATGGTCGGAAAGTATTTTCCATGAAACTTCTTTTCCTTTTCATTTTCCATCTCCCAATCAAACACCCCGGTTTGGCAAACTATTTAAAAACATGTTTTTAAACAATACAATTCCCCAAATTACTTTTTATTCACACATTTTTTCATCTCCACTTTTCAACCAAACATTTTAATTAAAAAAAAAAAAGTTTTAAAACATAAAATTTTTAACAAAATGCGACTTGAAAACAAATGCTTACGAGAGCTTTTTCGTTGAATATCGCGACAATTGCAATTATCGGCTCCGTTGAGATGAAATTCCAAAAAATATTTAGACCTTTTTTTCAAGGCTATTAACTCGTTAAATATATAAAAGATTTTTCTAATATTTTTTCTAATAAAATTTTAAGGAGACGTATTATTTGTGTAATGAACATTTATAGAGTAGTGTTTTATATATTGTAGTTATGGATGTCAATAACCTACGTCTACCCTCGTTACCCTTGATTTTAGTCCAATGTATTGCAAATTATGTGCGAGATTCATGAACATAGTAGCTACAGTGTTTGTTTGCAATATTAATTGTATTGAATCATCATCATCTTGACATCGATCAAGCAAAGTCAAGTGAATATATTGTGTCAATGTGTTTAATTACACAACTCTAATGAAATATTTGCATGGTGTCTTGTTGTAACTCAAAGTAATATCATTTTTATATCTTCAATACAAATATATTTTAGTGTTCAAATATTTCAAGAATAGCTGCATTAATCTTTTTCATTCGTCTATATTTTGTCCCACTGAATCTTCTTGTCAAGATTTTATTGAGGCAATATCTTGATACTTCAAATTAATTTTACAATTAACCATCCACTTTTTCATTAGTTTGTCTAACACAAGTTTTTTATGGGGTAATTTTTGTGTAAATAGTCATTCAAGGGAGTATTGTAAATTAATTTATTTTCGAATGTCCATTTTACTCTCATAGTCGTACTTCTAACCTATAAAGTTGTTCGAGGTAACCAAGCATTGTCATATCATCCTCTCAAGTGACGAACAAGTTTCTAGGACTTCTACAATTATTAAGGCTTGAGTTTCCATCAATTTTAAGAGTAATTCGAGATTTTATATGTTTGTTAATATATTTATGTTCCATTTGGTAAACAAGTTTATAAAAAACACATTTTTTCAAATCACTTTTTTATCACATAAATTTCGTCAAATCACTTTTCAAACCATATATTTTACCTCGAAAGCACCACTATTTTTTTTATAAACAAATTTTTTTTATCAAACAGAAGCTTAATTATTCAAAGCGGGATTCATATTTTAACATACGTCACAAGTTAGTGACTCATTTGGGAACAAGATTTTAAAATAATGTGCATGCTTGAATTAGTCGGGATGAAATTACTTATTAGAGCTTAATGGGTTAATAGCACAAAACGACCCTACATTTGACATGTATTGTGCAAAACATCTCAACGTTTTGATTTCTGACGCTGAACGTCCCAACCTTTACATTTTCTTGTTGGAGACGTCATTTTTCGTTATATTTAACCCTATTTCAACGTTAAATGAGGGGCATTTTTGTCCAATTTAATCTTTAATTCATTTCTTAAGGGTAATTGGCACAAAACGTCCCTACGTTAGACACTCATTGTGGAAAAAGTCCATATGTTCATTTTTTTTTTTTTGCAAATAACGTCTATACATTTAGATTTTCTTGCAGATTAGTCCCCAAATTTTACTTTTCTTTTAATTTAGTCATTCTGTATTTGATTTAAAGATTATTGTCTTCAAACGTGTATAACTTTTGATCTACAACTCCGAATTGCACTCCGTTTTTTGCGTTGAACTCCAAATTCAGTCATCTTTCTTATGATGTATCATGTGCTCATTTTTTAAACATTTCGTTTTGACTTTTGTATTGTAGATACTTATTTTGTTAGGGCATCATTGATTAACGTAAATTGATTTATTGAAACAGTGAAATTTTGATTTTAGTGTGTGTTCGACGGCCAGCGGAATTTATAAATTGGATTTATTTGACTTTTTTTTATTTTTTTAAGGTAAAATGTCTGATTAAAAATTGGTATGTTTATTTGGCTCAAACATGGGCTAAACATACCAATTTTAACAAGACATTTTACCTTAAAAAATAAAAAAATAAAGTCAAATAAATCAAATTTATAAATTTTGCTAGCCGTCAAATACACACTAAAATTAAAATTTTCATGTTTCAATAAAATTTACAGAAATCAATTTACGTTAATCAATGATGCCCTAACAAAATAAGTATCTACAATACAAAATTCAAAACGAAATGTTTAATAAATGAGCACATGATACATCATAAGAAAGATGGTTGAATTTGAAATTCAACGCAAAAAAAGGAGTGCAATTCGGAGTTGTAAATCAAAAGTTATACACGTTTGAAGACAATGACCTTTAAATCAAATACGGAATGACTAAATTGAAAGAAAAGTAAAATTTGGGGACTAATCTGCAAGAAAATCTAAAGGTAGGGACGTTATTCGCCAAAAAAATGAATGTATGGACTTTTTCCACAATGAGTGTCAAACGTAGAAACGTTTTGTGCCAATTACCCTTAAGAAATGAATTAAAAATGGAATTGGACAAAAATGCCCCTCAATTAACGTTGAAATAGGGTTAAATATAACGAATATGACGTCTCTAACAAGAAAATGTAAAGGTTTGGACGTTCAGCGTCAAAAATCAAAACGTTAGGATATTTTGCACAATACATGTCAAAGGTAGGGACGTTTTATGCTATTAACCCGAGCTTAATACAAACTAAGAATTAATATTCCATTCCATTTTAGGTCAACTTCAATGATAGGAGTAATACAAAGATATACCCTCAACAACTTGGAATATCCTCAAGTAGAAGTAACATATCTCTTGTCGACAATTACAGAAAATGAAATGTAGAATCAAAATAAAGCCAGATGAACATGAAAATGCTTGATTCGGGTCTGTTAGTATTGTCCAAATTTTCTCATTCACTAGGCCACATTCTAGAAATTATTCACGACAGATCCAAACTGGATCCATCCTTGCTCCTGACTCTTTGGATCACTTTTCGCATGATTTTGCTTCGATCCTTCACCTATGCTACCCTTTTCTGGCTCAGGGTTCCCGCACTTTGATTTATGAGTCACGGATAGTGAAGATCCTCTGCTTTTCGTATCTTGTTTGCTTCTCTTCAGTTCATCCCACTTGGACTTGTGCTTAATCCCCTGAAGATGGCTAATCAGATTCTGCTCGCTTGAGGTTGTCACCTGACATAATGCACAAGCCCATTCTCGTTGAACTTTCTTCACAGCTGCTTCCGGGAGTCTATCATATGCTTCTTCCCTCACTATCTTTTCTAAAATCTTAGCATCTGGGCACTGAATGTGTACAACGGGGTAACAAAGAGATGTTAGCAAACATGCTTTCTCAAAGACCATCATTCTTAATCAATCGGCATGAAATCACAGAGAGAAAAATCCCAACAAGATGCACATGACAAGGAATCTAACCTGTTCCTCTGTAGGTGATGCAATTTTCTCCGGTGGTTCTAAAGCATTAATGTCTTTCTCAGCAACCTCCGGTTCTTTGCACTTCGGCTAGATTGAGAAATATAACAGTGGCACTTTAAGGAGTTCGAGTTTTAAAAATCCCAACACAGCAAGGCATAAGAAAGAGAGTTCAATGAATCTTACTGGTTCTATAGTTGCTGCATCAGTTTTATCTATTGATTCTAGCTGTTGGATATCTTTATGAACATTATCAGCTTCTTTGCACTTCAGCTAATTTTAGAGAGAAACAAATGGATCATTAAGGCATCAATATGTTACTTTAGTGAATTCTTTAAACATATCATAGTCCAAAATTAGCAAAATATAAGCTAAGTGTAAACTAACATTTAAAGCGTTACTGATCTTGGCTTTCATAAGGTTTTCAAAGGCTTCCGAACCATTCTCTTTAATGTATCTCTCTGTCACGGCGAAGAGAGTTTCTGTCGTAAGCTTCTGCTCCTCATTTGGTTTGCAAAGCCAGTTGACTAAAGCTCGTACATTAATGGACAAGCAAGGATTCACAAGGCTTTGGTAAACATAGCAAGCACTGTCAAATTTAGGCATAACTAACCAGCAGATGGCTATGAATTTTATAAAAGACCATAGTGGTATCCTGTAATAACATGATGAAATTGTATTGTGAGGCCTGGAGTGTATATTTGGTACGCAATACTGAATGAGAGGAAATTATATCATGAGGCCTCGGAGTGTATATTTTGTATGCAACACTGAATACAAGGAAAGTGTACCATGAGGCCTCGAGTGTATATTTGGTACGCTACATTGAATACGAGTCTACAACAGACGAAAAAATTATAGCAACATGAACATACCACTCAATGAGTTTGATGAAAGCAAGTTCAAACAGAGAAATGAGAGAAAAAAGGGTCCAATAGATGACCAATTTTCTCATGTGATACTTGGACCCAGATTCAATGGCTCGGATTGAAGCAAATCTGAAACAATCAAGAAAGTGATTGAATTTCATCATCAAAAGTACCACTGGGAAAAAACACACACACACACACAAAAAAGGTGGAGCTTACAGAGGATAGCCTAGTGCAAATACTGGCCTGCAAGTTGTTTTTGGACAAGAAAATATAAGTATACGTACAAAATACATGCATACGTACGGACATGCTTTACATCGTACAAATGTATAAGAGCAAATTTAAGCAAAAATAGAACCAAAAAAATAAATAAAGGGATCGGTACACAAAGATCAAAAGACAGCATGGAAAT
Source organism: Ligustrum vulgare (assembly GCA_963555705.1). NCBI lineage: Eukaryota > Viridiplantae > Streptophyta > Magnoliopsida > Lamiales > Oleaceae > Ligustrum > Ligustrum vulgare. The sequence continues at coordinate 52,515,629 of OY743174.1, forward strand.
CCAGCATTTTTACTTCAAATTGAGTGTAGGAGGATCATACCACGCAAGAAAGTCGATGAGTAAAAGAGTAAATTTGAAGAAATTCAAGTTGCCCATTTGAACTTTAAGAATGATCTGCTTCCCTGGACGTTTTTGCAGCTCGGATTTGGATTTTTTTATGAAATATGGAGAGATGAGGGAGAAGAGTTGACGAACACGAATCTATTACAGACTTGAAAATAATCCTCTACAAACAATAACTATTGAACATTAGCTTTAACAGCTCCATAACTTTTTTCCCCCTTTATTTATTCCGATTCTTTCTTCCGAAGCAACTGCCGCAAAATGAAATGAGACCATTCTAGTTCTAGTTACCCTTGATTTTAATCTCATGTATTGCAAATGAGACTCGTGAAAATAGCAAGATTCTAAAATATGTAATGTGTTGCGATGTATCGAGGTCGAGAATTAAGAATCACAAATTTAGATATATCATTGCCAAGAATAATCATCATAATGCGTTTCGTACTTTTAATAATATTTTAATTAATTTTAAGATATTAAATAAATTTTTATATGAAAAATAGATTTTATTACATAAAAAATAAATACACAAATAATATAAATATATAAATAATTTTCTTTAATTTTAGAATTAACTCAAAAAAAATAGTGATTTATGGTTGATAATTTTATTTATATTATACTATTTGTTTCAAAATGTCAAAATATTTAAATCCTTATAAAATAAGAAAATTAATATTTAAATAATAGTTTGAAGAGAAAAGTCAAACAAATAATGGTAAGTAAAAACAATTAAAAAAGAAAAAAAAATCAAAGCAATTTAAAAAGAAAATAAAAAAGAAAAAGTCTATCAGTTCCCATCCCACATCGAATGTTGATGTGAGATGAGAACACCTATTACCCTTATAAAGGGCATGTTCAGTGGTAAACTGAATTAAGTTTGTAAAGAGATTGCATATGTTTACATGCAACCCCTGAGTATAGTTTTTTTTTTTTTTTAATTTAAATAGAACTGGTTCAATTGATTTCTAACTGATTGGATTGGAAAAGTAACGGTTTATTATTTGTTCTTGACCATTAATCATCGATTTTTTTTTTTATATATTCAGTAAAAAACATTATTCCACGCATATGGGTAATGCGAGGCGTTTTCCTCAAGTATTACGTTAATTCGCGCCTAGGCGACATTTGTTCTCGCATTTTAGAACACCAAAATAATAACAACAATGTTTGTTTGCAAAATTAGAGCACATTTGGTCTAGGTAGCTTTTTTTATTAAAAAAAAAAAAAAGAGAAATTTTGAATTTGAGAAAATTTGTGATTGAAAAGTGATAGAAAAATGTGAAAATTATGAATCTCATAAAAATGTGTGATTAAAATTGAGTTTGCGAAAAGTTGAAAATTTTTCCATAAGAGCAAACAAGCTCTTAATTGTATTGAATCATCATCTTGACATCGATCAAGCATGGTCTAGTGAATATTCGTTTGGTAAATAAAATAAATCAATTTATAAACTAAACAATTTCTCAAATTACTTTTCAACCACATACATTTTCTCTTTTCAATTTTCAACCACTAACTTTTACCTCAAAAATAAACATATTTATAAACCAAACAATTGTGTCAATGTATATAATACACAACTCTAATCAAACATTTGCATGTTGTCTTGTTGTATCTCTAAGTAATATCATTTTAGGCTGTGTTCGGCCATATATTAAAATTTAAATTATAATGAGCGTAATTTTTCATATCATTTCTTAATCATATACATTTCTCTCTTTAATTTGTAACCACACATCTTATATAAAAAATTCAAATAATACATATTATAATTCAAATTATATTTATTTGAGCCACCAAACTAACCTAATTGTATTCTTTTTCATTTGTCCATGTTTTTCCCAATGAATCTTCTTGTCAATATTTTATTGAGGCAATATTTTGATACTTTAAATTATTTTACAATTAACCATCCACTTTTTCATTAGTTTGTCTAAAATATGTTTTTTATGGGGTAATTTTTGTATACGTAGTCATTCAAGGGGTACTGTAAATTAATTTATTTTTGAATGTTCATTTTACTCTTTCAATCCTACTTCTAACCTATAAAGTTTTTCGAGGTAGCCAAGCATCGTCATGTCATCCTCTCAAGTGATGAGCAAGTCTCTAGGACTTGTACAATTACTAAGACATGGGGTTCCATTTCAAAATATTGATCTTAAGAGTAATTCAAGGTTTTATATATTTGTTAATATATTTATGTTTCATTTGGTAAATTGTTTATAAACAATTTATAAATAATGCAGTTTTTCAAACTATTTTTTTATCACACATTTCTTTAAATCACTTTTCAATCATATATTTTACCTTAAAAATATCACATTTATTGTTTATAAAAAAAAATACCAAATAGAGGCTTAAATAATTATTCGAAGCTGGTTCATCATTTAACATACATCACAAAATAGTGACTCGTTTCAGAACAAGATTTTAAAATAATGTGCATGTTTGAATTAGTCCGATTGATTTATTTATTAGAGCTTAATACATACTAAGGCACTATATCCGACAGCTATTTAAACTGAGGAGAGAAAAATTAAATTAATTATTTGAGTTTTTTAAGTAAAATGTGTACTTAAAAATCAGAGGAGGAAATATGTGTACTTGAAAAGTGTTTTGAAAATATTGTGTAGTTTAAATTTTTGTTTAATAGTTGCCAAACAGAGGCTAAGAATTAATATTCCATTTTTGGTCGAACTTTAATACAAATTTTTATATATTGGTTGGTACTCAGACTCTGACTAACTTGAAGCATAATTTGCATTTACATGCTCCACCAATTCCCCATCAAGGGTGGTGGGCGCGCACCTACAGTTGACGTTCCAACTTTTTAACCTTTTTTTTTCCGAATATCCTCAAGCAGCATTACATGTCTCTAGTCGATGATTACATAAAATGAAATGTAGTCAAAATAATGCTAGATGAACATGAAAATGCTTGATCCTGGCCTGTTATTATTGTCCAAATTTTCTCATTCATTAGGCCGCAATCTAGACATTAAATTTGCACAAAATAACACCCTTTTCTTTCAATTTCACACCCCGCCAAAAAAAAAACGAGACTCAGAACTGAGATTACTTCCAGCTTCATGCTTGATTTCTCATGTAACCACACCCAGCTTAGACATCACCATAGACGAATGCTTCCTCCCCCGAAGGTGAGTAGCAAGGTCAATCTCACTACCCAATTTCAGTTTACATATATTGCACCACAGATTAGGCGTTGTTTGCTCCTGCATCTTTTGATCCCTTTTCCTATCTTGTTTGCTTCTTTTCAGTTCATCCCACTTGGACTTGTGCTTACTCCCCTGAAGATGGCAATTCAGAGTCTTCTCGCTTGTGGTTGTCACCTGACATAACGCACAAGCCCATTCTCGTTGAACTTTCTTCACAGATGCTTCCGGGAGTATCTTAGTATCTGCTCGCTGAATGTGTATAATGGGGTAACAAAGAGAGATTAACGAACGTACTTTCTTGAAGACCGTCATTCTTAATCAATCCGCATGAAAATAATAGAGAGAAAATCCCAACATTCACCACTGCAAAACCAAAAATGCACGAGACAGCAACAGGGAAATGGGAATCCAACCTGTTCCTCCATAGACGTTGATGCAATTTTCTCCGGTGGTTCTAAGGCGTTAATGTCTTTCTCAGCAACCTCCGGTTCTTTACACTTCGTCAGCTAGGTTGAGAAATATAACAATGGCATAAGAAAGAGAGGTGCCTGCGGGGGAAGAGAGTTTGATCATACCTGTTGTATAGTAGCTGCATCAATTTTATCTATTGATTCTGGTTGTTGGATATCTTTCTGAACATTATCAGCTTCTTTGCACTTTAGCTAATTTTAGAGAGAAACAAATTGATAGTTACGGCATAAATATATTGATTAAACAAAACATAGCCCGAAATTAGCAAATTTTAAGGTACGCGTAAACTAACATGTAACGTGTTACTGATCTTGCTTTTCATAAGGTTTTCAAAGGCTTCCGACCCATTCTCTTTAATGTATCTCTCTGTCACGGCCACGAGAGTTTCTGTCGTAAGCTTCTGCTCCTCATTTGGTTTGCAAAGCCAGCTGACTAAATTTCTTACATTCACGGACGAGCAAGAATTCACAAGGCTTTGGTAAACATAGCAAGCACCGTCAAATCGAGGTATAACTAACCAGCATATGGCTATGAATTTTATAGAATACCATAGTGGTATCCTGAAATAAAATGAGGAAATTGTTATGTAAGGCCTCGAGTGTATATTTGGTGCGCAATACTGAATTTGAGGAAATTGTATCGTTAGGCCTCGAGTGTATATTTGGTACTCAATATTGAATACAAGGAAATTGTATCACGTGGTCTCGAGTGTATAATTGGTACGCAATATGGATACAATGAAATTGTATCACGAGGCCTCGAGTGTATATTCGGTACGCAATACTAAATACGAGTCTACAATAGACAAGAAAATTATAAAAATATGACCATACCACTCAATGAGTTTGATAAAAGCAAGTTCAAACAGAGAAATGAGAGAAAAAAGGGTCCAATAGATGACCAATTTTCTCATGTGATACTTGGACCCAGATTCAATGGCTCGGATTGAAGCACATCTGAAACAATCAAGAAAGTGATTGAATTTCATCATCAAAAGTGCCACTGGGGAAAAAAACACACTCTCACACAAAAAAAAAAAGGTAGAGCTTACAGAGGATAGCCCAGTGCAAATATTGGCCTGCAAGTTGTTTTTGGGCAAGAAAATATAAGTATACGTACAAAATACATGCATACGTACGGACATACTTTACATCGCACAAATGTATAAGGGCCAATTTAAGCAAAAATAGAACAAAATAAATAAATAAAGTGATGGGTACACAAAAATCAAAAGACAGCATGGAAAACTGGGTTTTTCAGAGTGATCCAACATTTTTACTTCAAATTGAGGTAAAAAAGAGTCAGTGTAGGATCTTACCATGCAAGAAAGTCGATGAGTAAAAGAGTAAATTTGAGGAAATTCAAGATGCCCATTTGATCTTTAAGAATGATCTGCTTTCATGGACGTTTTTTCAGCTTGGATTTGGATTTTTTATGAAATATGGAGAGATGAGGGAGAGGAGTTGAGGAACCCGAGTCTAGTGCAGACTTTGAAAATGACTCTCTGTATTCCTCGATGAACAAACTTTTTGTAACTTTGTCTTCTTTGTTTTTTTTTAAAAAAAAATTTCTCTTCTTTCTATATTACTCAATTTCAATCGTTTATTAAAAATCAAGTCTACAATAATTTACTTTTCAATCGAATCTTAACCATCTATTCTCCAAAAAATCACAATTCATTAAAAAAAAAAAAAAAAAAATTCTTTTAATACAATACCAAACACACACTTTATCTTTAACCGCTCAGTAACATTTTATTTTTTTTCTTGTTTATTAATCCTTTTCTTTCTTCGAAGAAACTGCCACAAAATGGGAAGGGGCTAGGGACAAAAATATGTGCTCGGACCATTGATGGTTGAAGATTTTAATCAATGCGACTTAACAACAAATGCTTACGAGAACTTTCTCCTTCAAGGCCAACAATTGCAGTGATCGACTCCATTATGATGAAATTTCAAAATTTTATGTAGACATATTTATCAAGCTATTAACTCGTTGAATATATCAAAGATTTTTCAAATATTTTTTCCTAATAAAGTTTTAAGGAGGCATATAATTTGTGTAATGAACATTTATAGAGGAGTGTTTTATATATTATTTATGGATGTCAATAACCTACATTTACCCTCGTTACACTTGGTTTTGTATTGAATCATCATCTTGACATCTTCAAACAGAGTCAAATAAATATATAGATTATCTGTCATTGTGTTTCATTGCACAATTCTAATCAAGTTTTTGCATGTTGCCTTGTTTTATCTCAAAGTAATATCATTTTTTATATAAGATAAGAATGTTCAATACAAATATTATTCAGTTTTCTACATTTAGGAGGAATAACTATATTCTTTTTCATTCACCATGTTTTGTCCTACTAAATTTTCTTACAAAAATTTTATTGAGGCAATATCATGATACTTAGATTTTTTTACAATTGACCATACATTTTTTCATTAGTTTGTCTCAAACAAGATTTTAAAAAGGTTAATTTTTGTGTACAGTGTATAAGTATTGTGATTCCCTTGTTTGTTTTCTTTAAACTTTTCTATTTTTTTTTACAGTACTCAATCTCAACCATTTATCAAAAATCAAGTCCACAATATTTGACTTTTCAGTCAAATCTTAATCATCCATTCTTCTAAAAATCACTATTCATTTAAATATATATATTTTTAAACAATACAAAACACACTGAATGACCATTTTACTTTTGCAGTCCTTCTAACCTATAAACATAGAATTGCACAATTCTAATAAAATTTTTACAAGTTGCCTTGTTGCACCTCAAAGTAACAAATTTTTTTATACAAGATATGAATGTTCAATACAAATATTCATCAGTGTTCAACATTTTGAAGGAATAACTATATTTTTTTCATTCGCCATGTTAACTTTCTTATAAAGATTTTATTGAGGCAATATATTGATACTTCGAATTATTTTACAATTAACCGTATACTTTTTCATTAGTTTGTCTGAAACAAGATTTTAAAGAGGGTAAATTTTGTGTATATAGTCATTCAAGTAAGTATTGTAAATTAGTTTATTTCGTATATCCATTTTACTTTTGCAGCCCTTCTTCTAACCTATACACATAGAATTTTGAAATACAACCTTTTATTCCAATTGAAAATTTGGAATTCTAGGAAAATTTGGAATTTCCAAAAATTTAACATATTACTAAGATTTAAAAAAATAATAATAAAATAAAATAAAATAATCTGAAGAATTAGATGTCTCCAATTAAATGAGTTCAATTTCAACTAGTTCAATTAATTTTATAGTTTCAATATTATCTACACATGTTTAAATACGACATTAATGTACACGAACTCAAATAAGAATTAAATTGATACTGGCTCAACTATTTAATTTTAATTATACTAAATATAATATACTTAAATCGAAATATTACATATATTCAAAAAAATATTAAAAATGTAATAGATAAATATGAATTCCAAGAGACAAAAATTTACAAATATAAAAATAAGATAATTTATATAGAAAGTTTAACAGAAAAACTCTTTGCTTTCCATAATATGGAAAATATATAATTTCTCAAAAAATTAAAGTAATTTTATAATCTCAATATTATCTCACGAATTTCAACACGACATTAACTTCAAATGACAGTTGCATTAATCAACACACATTATTACTAGGTGATAATTGGTTTCCACCTTTACATGGCAAATCATAAAAGTCTCGTTTGATCATTTTTATTGTTATTAATTAACTTATTTTTTCTCATAAATTAACATTATTATTATCAAATACAAATATGTGAAAAATAAAATAAAAATAAAAATTTATTTAAAATAGCTAAATTTTGTTTTATTTGTCATTGAAAATAACATCAATCAAACAACAAAAACTGAAAAATTTCTCACTTTTACCAACTAAAAAATTAAAAAAATCAAACACATTAAGAGGGTGTCCCAACATTGAATTTAATGGAATTTTTTAGACTGGTGGATTCTCATAGAATTTATGAATTTTAATAGAATTTCTTGAAATTTTCGAGATTCTAATGGAATTCTATTCCACAGATTTTAGTGGACTTTATTAGACTTTGGTAGAATTTGTTAAATGTGTCCTCAATTTGAAATTTTTATGTATTTTTTCATCTACTTTTATCTCTTGTTGGGTAATTTATTTATTATTATTTTTTACAAGTTCAACGTGAACTCGAGCCAAGGTAAAAATAAATTAACATAATTTCTTTAAGTGGTCATAAAAAAAAAAAACAAAAATATTCGATCTATGTCATTAATTAAAAAATAAAATGCTATCCAATCCTACCTATCACAATTGAAACAAAGAGGTAATTTGCATAAGAAACATTAGAGGAGATTTGTGTTTCTCCTACTCCCCCTTTCAGGTCTAGCAGAACAAAAATAATAAAGTTCTTTCCTATTTCACTATCCAATTTATCAAAAACAATTTCATGCATAAAGCTAGATATATGTTCTTGGAATGGACATTAGCTTTAATGATTTATAACAACCATTAGTATATTATAAGCCCTTGTTTGATCTTGCTAAAAATATATATATTTTTTTTGGCTAAAAATTGATGAAATGTGTAAATGAAAAGTTGATAAAAATTGTGAGTCACATAAATGACTTTTCAAACATTGGTGCCAAACTGAGCGAAGCTTCTACTATCAAACAATTTTGAAAATCTTCTACATCTTAGTACGACAATAAATATCATGCTGTAGATTGAAAAGCATAAACCAGAAAATTTTTTATAACACACATAATTTTGGCCTGGAGAGGTGGTGACCTGCAGATCTATCTAGAGCTTGGTTTGGGAGTAATTATACATAAAGAATAATGAAGGAATGAATATGGTAATACCGTATTGAATGAAAGGCGTGGAATTCTAATTTCGAGGGGTCATGGTCGGATTTGTTGAAGAATTTTAACTTCGTATTTTTGGTTTAAAATACATTCAATTCCATTAAAATTAGAAATTCATCGAAATCCACAGAATTTTGAGTATGCCGTAATTTTATGGAATTAATTGAAATCCATGTTGAGGACCTTGCATTTTGATGGATTCAATAAAATTTCAAATTGAGAATACGTGGAATGTTTTGGAATTCTAAAATCCATCAAATTCCATGTTGGGACCTCCCCTAAACTTTCAATTTTCAGGAATTTAATTCCCAGAAATTCGTTTCTTTCTACCCCCAACTTTCACCTCACTATCAAATAGGCCTTTTTTTTAGAAATTAATATTATCATTATCAGGTATAAATGTGTGAAAAAATGATTAAAATAGCTAAATATTGTCAAAATTATCATAAAAAATAATGTCAATCAAACAACAAAATTTGAAAATTCCTCACTTTTCGACATAGAAAATTAAATTAATCAAACACATTAAACTTCCAATTTTCAGGAAAATGAATTATCAGAAATTCAATTCCCTGAAAAAAAAATTTTCACCCAAATTTCACCATCGTTATCAAACGGTTATTGTTGTGTTATATCATTTAAACAATAACTAGATCCACATCCGTGAGATACTCGGATATATTTCATTGACAAAATTTAATGTATTGAAACATATAGATTGGGAAAAAAATTATTTAAAAATGGCCAAATATAACATCACACAGTTTCTCGCATTTTTTACACTTTCCTAAAATGAAAATTCATGGTTTATAGAGATTAAAAAAAATGATTATATATATAAAATTCCTTTTATCTAAAGAATATAAAAAATTACTTTGAAAATGATTTTATATCATTATTAGTAATATTATATATTTAGCTTTTAATTAATTGGTATTTTCAATACTAGTATTTGCCCCCGTTCGATGCACGAGACATATAAATGATTAAAAAACATATATAACATAATTACAAGTGTGTATTATGTTATATATGCTTTTTAATACTGTTTTATTTTATTAATAAATTCTCTAACAATTACGTTATCTTCAATGCTGATTAATTATTATAACTTTGGTAAAACATCATACATTTTTAATTACGTTATTTTCAATACTATTATATTATTAGCATAACATGTACTTAATTAAAAAAATATATACACATATTTAGATATATTCTTTTTTAATTACATAATTAAATTACGTTCTTTTAAATAATGTTTTATTTTTACAGCATTATTATTATTATTAATTAAAACAACATACATTTTTAATTATGTTACTTTTTAATACTATTTTACAAATTTAAATTTTTAATTATATTCTTTTCATAACATAATTAAGTTATGTTCTTTTCAATAGTATTTTAATTATTATAATAACTTTTTTAAAGCAATACTTTTTTACTTATGTTATTATTATTAATCCATCGTTTAAAAATGCTCGTGGTTGCATTTTTTTTATGAATATAATTTTATATTCAAACTCTACATCATAATTCCAAATTATAAACATATATTGAAAATACCAACTAATTAATAGGTGAATATATAACATTACTAATAATGAGATAAAATCTTTTTCAAAGTGACTGTTTATATTCTCTAAATAAAAGCAATTTTAAAATGTATATATATAATCACTTTTTTTAATCTCTATAAATCATGAATTTTCATTTTAGGAAGGTGTAAAAAAGGCGGGAAACTATGTGGTGTTATATTTGACCACTTTATTGTTATAATAATATATATAAAGATATAAAGATAAAGATATGTTTATAATTTGGAATTATGATATAGAGTTTGAATATAAAATTATATTTATAAAAGAATGCAACGACGTACATTTTTAAACGATGGATTAATAATAATAACATAAGTAAAAAAAAGTATTGCTTTAAAAAAGTTATTATAATAATTAAAACTTTATTGAAAAGAATATAACTTAATTATATTATGAAAAGAATATAATTAAAATTTTAAATTTGTAAAATAGTATTAAAAAGTAACATAATTAAAAATGTATGTTGTTTTAATTAATAATAATAATAATAATAATATTTAAAAGAACGTAATTTAATTATGTAATTAAAAAAGAATATAACTAAATATGTGTATATTTTGTTTTAATTAAATACATGTTATGCTAATAATAAAATAGTATTGAAAATAACGTAATTAAAAATGTATGATGTTTTACCAAAATTATAATAACTAATCAACATTGAAGATAACTTAATTGTTAGAGAATTTATTAGTAAAATAAAACAGTATTAAAAAGCATATATAACATAATACACATTTGTAATTATGTTATATATGATTTTTAATCATTTATATGTCCCGTGCATCGCACGGGAGCAAATACTAGTGATAACTAATAAGCGATCATTTTACAAATTTTGGAAAACCTCCTTATACAAAACATTCAGTCTAGCCAAATAGGTCAATGCTGTCGATGTTGTCAATTTCTTCAACTCCTGAAATCGTCGTGAAATTGTATATTCATTTCGGGAAATATTTGTCACCAACACCTATCACCTCAGTGATAGGCATAAAAAAATATACGAAATGCATGAGGTGTAGTACGATATCTTCTAGAGTACTTATCTTCGATAGTGAAATTTGTCAAGTGGTACGGCATTTGCTCGCGCAGCAGTCCATCAAACTTTGGAATGTAAGGGGCCATAAGAGTTGCTTGTATTCTCAACCTATACAGAATCAAGCGAAATAATAGTTTATTAAATGTTAATTGTATAAAACGTGTAATGGAAAAGTAAAAAAATTCAAAACTCTTTGTCCACAAGCTCTAGGCACCGAGGTTTTTTTACATCGTTGTTCATCGGTACAATATATTTTCTTGCGATATGAACTTTTATGTTCCAGTTCATTCATGTCTTCCCAAGTTCTTTAAGCATTGAGGTCTGCATATTTTTAGTTACGTGCGAATTCTCAAAAGCAAATGAAGAAATACCTCTGATCTAACTTGAAGAAGAAGCATTGGTTATTTCGAAACTCGTGTACTTCGAAATCTGAGTCTGTTATAGAAGTTAAAAAACGTTAACTGATACCAATGTTGAAGTAGAAGTGTACTAACCGCCGAGTACATGGGGATGAAGTTATCATTATTAACCATTCCATGTTTTACTTATTCTAACATAGGAAAAGTAATTTAAGCAAATATTAAAAAAAATAAAAATAAACTGCCAACATTAAATTGTCAAAACGTGTGATGTCGAATGGGACTGTTTAATTATTGATTTAATCTTCGGATCATTTGCCAAATTTCAAAAAAATTATTTCATATGCAAGAAAAGAAATTTAATGGTGAAATGAAGAAAAAAAAAATTATACTACGAATATGAAACCAACGAAACGGGTGCTGTCGAATGATACAACTAAAATTTAATTTTGAGACCAACGAAACGGGTATATGTATTCAGAAATTTAATTCTGAGAAAAGCTAATTTAAAAAAAAAAAAAAATGGCTATAAGAAACCGACTAACGTGTTTAGTGGAATGTGGTAGTTAAATTATCTTTTAATAATTTACAGAATTGAAATCAATTTTATATTCTGTTCAAATGATTACTGTTTTTTGAAAATGTCAGCATTAAAAAAAGGAAAAAGATAAATCTAAACATTAAAAAAAATATATACAATAACTGACTTGCAAAAATTCCTCAAAAAAAAAAAAGAAGAAAGAAAGGCACCAAAAATTTTATTTTACTTTTTATTTAAGCATCTGGAAATAATTATATTTCAACTACAGATTCTGCCAAACTGAGATTCCAGAATCTCAATTTGACTTTATATAGTATATATATAGAATATAGATGAGAATCAGTTTGAGGAACTCTAATTTTATTTTTATTGTAAAATAGCTAAGACGATCTGTAATTTGTTATATATAAATCTAGTTATATATAAATCTAGTTTGTGGGTTTGTCATGTAACCAAATAATCAATAATAATTAATTGATGCTCGCTCGTCTTCATCCGATTTAAGTATGCTTACACTTTTCATGTAACAACATTACAAATATCTTAAAGATGAACTTGAAATTAAAAGTTCGAGATTAATTGGAAAATAATTACATAACTAAACTTGACTAGTCATTTGTACACTGTAACAAGATATGAGGGTCATTAATAATCAATTGCAAATATGGAAGCTCAGCATCAACTGACCCCGATCTCGCGATATGCACTCTTTATTAAAAGCATGTGTTTTACACGTCTTATTTATAGTATAAATGATACACATCAAGAAAAAAAATGAAAAAACTATGTATAGAAAAATCAAATTGTTGTAAATATTATATTGTATTAGTGAATGACAGTTGTACCCCTAAAACCTAAGTATTATTACCTTATGTATCACTTATTCCCCATATATATATGAGGGCTTTGATTCATAATAATATACAAGTTTATTGATGTTTCTATTTTTCTCTCTTTTTCACTCTAGTTTATAACACGTTATCAGCACGAGACTCTACCAAATTGAGTTAGAATTTTCTTTTTCAAAATCTCATATATCAAAATATTAGTTAGATGGTAAAATCATATGCACCGAAATTAATTTGGTGACATGTGAATTTTTTATTACTATTCAATTGCTATTCACATCTATTCATTACTACGTTGTTCATTAGCAATTGCGGCTCATAAATCTGAATCTGATTTTCTCCAACCAATTCGACATATTTTGATCTTTATATTGATAATTTATTATGTTGTTGCTCCTGAAACAGCACAACAGTATATATTAATATTCCAGAAGAATATTAATTATATATTTGTCCATTACAAATTTATTGATGTTATTAGTTCATTCGTTGTTACTCCTGAAGTAGCACAACATTATATTAATATTTCAGAAGAATATTAATCATAGATCTGTATCTGTGTCTGTCTATTACAAATATTTGTTGTTACTCTTGAAGTAGCACAACATATAATTCAGATGAATATTATTTACTCCTGAAGAGCATACATTGTAATTTTCAATATTCTAGAAAAATATTGACATTTTATTCTTGAATAATAGCAATTTTAGATCTATAATTATTCCAGAAGAATAATTGATTATTGCTCTTGAAGTAAAATAATAAATAATTAATATCTCAGAATAATATTAATTGTAAATTTGTCTATTATAAATAATTTTTCTTTACTCCTGAAATAGTAAAACATTATAATTAATATCCTAGAAGGATGTTATTTGCTCCTGAAGAGCATGAATTATAATTTTTAATATTCTAAAAGAATATTGATTTATTATTTCTTTTGGAAGAATCGAAATAAATTTGTTAAAGTATATCTTGTTCCAATAAATTATTATTGTTATTATTTTTTTCTCATTCAATTTTATCATTGAAAATCACTACGTTATTTTGAGTTCTCAAATACATTATTAGATTTGATTCTACCATATATTAGTTATATATCTAATTTTTATATATGGAATTCACGTGCATGTTTAGTATCTTTTGTATATTGGTAAAAGATTTAGTCAATTTTGGTAACTTTTATATATGGAGATTCTTTTTCCTGATGTATGTTTGGTAATTTATTTTTATATATAAATTCATAATATGTTTATATGGTAATTAATATTCTTTAAGATGATTAAATATTTGTAGATGTTCATTCATAAATTATGATTTAATAATGTATCATGTTGTTGCTCACGAAGTAGGACAACAAAAATTGTATTCTGGAAGAATATTACTTGCTTGTCACAAGCAGTATATTACAATTTCAATATTCCAGAAGAATATTGATCAAATGCTCTTAAAGAAGCATAATTTAAAATATGTTTTAAACGAATATGATGTTGGTGTTTTCGAATAAACACAACCCACGGTAGATAAATATTTCAGAAGAATATTTTAACGTCACTCGTGTGGAGCACAAATATTGTTAGCTTGAAAGGTAGAATGAATCATTAATATCAATATTCCAGAAGAATACTGACTTATTATTCTTGAAGAATTGCAATTTTAGCAATATAATTATTTCAAAAGAATAATTCGCTATTTTGCTCCTAAATAGCACAATAGATATTAATTATTGTTATAATTGAATGAGATTCGAATCAATATTTCAGAAGAATATTGCATTATTGCTACGTTTCAATATTCTAGAAGAATATTATTTTATTGCTCATGTGATAAATATTGCATTCTTTTTCGCAAAGAAATTCGAATTTATTAATAATCCAGAAGATTATTATGATGTAGTATAATATATAGTTGTGATGATTCCTGAAGAATCATAATTTTATCTCATATGAAATATAATAAAGGAATATAATTTGCTCTTGAAGAGCCCAATATTATGAGATATGTTATTAATTTGATATTCTAAAAAAAGTATTTTATTGTTACTCCTGAAGAATAATAAGTTTATTTTATGATAAATATTTAATTTATTATTTTACTTGTTCACGAATAACATAATTTCTTTTTCTGCTCAAAATAAAGGTTTGTATTCTATTAACTTTGAATTGCCATAGAAAATTGTATAATTATTCGATCTTATCATATCATTTTGATTATACTAACTTACAATAAAAATTTGTTTGAATGTGTATTTTTACATTCAATATTATAGTACAATATTCCAGAAGAATATTGTATAACTTTTCTAGAAAAAGAAACAATCTAAATCAAGTTTAATATGTTTATATGTTGTTGCTCCCGAAGAGCATGACAATTATAAAATAATATTAACTTCTCTTGAAAGAGTATGATATTACAATATTTCGAAAGAATATTAACATATTGATTTTGAATGAGTAATAAAAACATGCTTTTCGAAGTAGCATATGTTTCGAAGAATATCTCATTTGAGTTCATGTTTATCCCTGAAGGAAAACATATAACTAATGTCATAAGGACATTGATTAGTTTGACTACTTGAATAATATATGATTATACAATATTTAATCATTGAATTATATCTTATATTGAACCAGAAGTTCAATTTTATTTTATTATTTGGCATGACCAGTTGGATCATCACTGGATCAATAATGATACGAAATTAAAATTGATACTTAATGAAGAACCAGAAGATTCTTCAATCCAATCATATATAATATTTGTTCTTTTTCATGAAATTTCTCGACTGTCACTAGCTAAAATATGGATTAAATTCCCTATATTTCTGAAAATAATTAGGGTGGTAAATGGGGTCTCATAATTCTTCACGTTGATCATCTAAATATTATTTGTATATAATAGATTTGATATATATACTAGATTGTTGCATGGTGTTCGCAGCCTGAAGTTTGCGGAATTATTGCTCAAATTTTAAATTATGAGCATAATCTTCAGATTATATAATTAAGAATGTGTCTGGATAATCATAGTGTACATGAATCTAAACATTTTAATAAGTATTAGTTGAGATGTCGGTAAATGGTTTAACACTTTTGCTTGTTAAACGCCTCCAATCAATTGAGAACAAAATACTTCCCTTTTTGTTTAGGGAATTCTATTACACATCATGCCAACATCAATACATCATAGTTCTCCCTATTATAATTGGCTTATGGTTAGAGCCTAATTTTTTCATATAATTTTTTAATAGTGCAATTGATCCGCCACAATGCACTGATATGAAAAATAAAGAATGTTGAGAAAAATGCGTTATATTCCAAATTGGTGATATTTTACAACGTCGAAAAAAATGATTGTCAATTTGATTGAACAATTTTCTCAACATTTGGGGGAAATAGCTTAAAATCAAACAAATGCATCATATTATGTAATATATATATATTCTCGTGATTGATAATACGAACCAGAAGTTCGATTGAAAATATGAACGAAACGTTCAAAGATAACATAATTACAAGATGCATAAGAGATTAATAAAATATCATGTTCTATCTTATATTGATATGTAGCATGCCTAAAGTGTAGCGTTATTTATTAAGATCACCAAATAAATATAAATAGAGCAAATAATTATGATGGTCTTATTGAGAAGGCATATACTCGTGAGAGAGTATTTATTGACATAATTAATTGTAAATCTCCAGAAGAGGTTCAAGTACTTGAAATATTGAGAATTGAGATCTCTATAGTTATGTCTTGTGGGGGAAAGAAATTGAATTGAGATGATAATTGTATCGACACACTTTATAAAGCACTTATGCAAAAGCAAATTGCGAAGCTAGCCACATCATAATTTGAATGATAGCGAGGATAATAAAAGAAGATATGTCTAAAAATAATGACATAAAAATAGTTGGAAAACGTATGCATTCAGGCTAAATTAAACTTATTACAAAACCTGAAGTTTTGGGACCTGAAGTCCAAACACTTAAAAGTGTAAAACCAGTAAAATACCTATAAGTATAGTCGTAATACACGACTTGTTGCGCAACGAATGTTTCAAAGATCTAGCACAGATACAATATTTTATTTGCCTAAAAATACATAATAAGTGCCGATAATTATATGATTATTAAAAATGTATCTAATGAAAAATGATTTACTCTGATTACTAGCTTGCGCTCTTTGATGTACCAATGAGTGATATCAAAATGTATGATCATCAACTCGGTACGTTGGGAGTATTCTTTGAAGTACCAATGAGTGAGATTAAAAAGGGTAATCAATACTTTGGTACTTTGGGATTGCGGTAAAATAATTAGAGAAAATCTATTTAAAATATAGGAATCGTTACATATCTAAATTTCACGACTTAAATTTGGTGGTAGCAATTTGACAATTGCAATGTGAAACATATACTATGTCTGAAGCATATAAAATAATCCTCGAAGGATTAAATATGTTTGAAACATATAATTCAAGTTTTTAATAAATTTGTTTGATCAAAGTATAGATACTTTGCTATTTGAATATATCATATGTCTTTAATAGATTCAATTTCCAATGGAAGGTGATTGATAATATGAAATTAGATTACATGAAGAATAGTTCAAATTACTCTATATGACAAAGTGTTGAAATTGAGATGTACCATTACTGTGCATAATATTTAAAAATCGTGACAATTGATTTTCAAACTCAAATTCATGGTTAATTATTCACCTGAAGTGAATAAGTTAAGTGTTCGTTGAAGTGAATAAGTCACTTCCAAATTTTAGATTAAATGCATTGATAATATTGATTAAAAAAAATGACTCGATGCAGCATGTTCAAATGAATAGAAATATTTTATAGTTCTTCAAGTTCAACGGAATAATTGAATTTATATTCGAAGAACAAATAATATGAGATATATGCAATTTATATATGCTTGGTGAAGATATTCAATATTGCACCGATTAACAGTTGAAATAATTATATGCAATATCCAAACAATTGTAATGTTCCTACGAGGGGGAGCTAATATGCGCTACACTCTTTTTTCGTTAGCCGAGATTTTGTCCCACGAGGTTTTTCTGGCAAGATTTTTAATGAGGTAGCTGTTATCAATGTTTATTGATATACTCTCCTATACGAACTCCTGAAGAGATTAAGATATGAATGATTCAATAGAGATTGATAAGGGGAGTAATTATATGGATGATTCAATACATATTGAATCAGGGGGGGTAGCTGTACTCTTTTTTCTTCGTTCAGGTTTTTTCCCCACTGGGTTTTTTTGATAAGGTTTTAACGAGGCAGCATCAAAATTCTCAACAAATTCACTCAAGTGACAATGAAGCTGATTTATCTACAAAAGCACTATCAACATCTACATTCAAAAAACCAGTTCACAAGATTGAGATACATCAACTCGATGATTTACAGCGATCAACACTAGGGGAAGTAACTGTACTCTTTTTCCTTAGCCAAGGTTTTGTCACATTGGATTTTCCTGGCGAGGTTTTAACGAGGCAGCATTCATCTTAATACTCTAAGAACAACTGTACTCTTTTTCCTTCGTTTGATTTTTTGTCCCATTGGATTTTTATCAAACAAGGTTTTAACGAGACAGATATTTTGTAATATCATAGGTCATTCAAGGGGGAGTGTTGTAAATATTATATTGCATTAGTGAATGACAGTTGTACCCCTAAAACCCTAGATATTATTACCTTATGTATCCCTTATTCCTCTATATATAGGGGGCTTTGGTTCATAATAATATACAAGTTTATTTGTGTTTCTACTTTTCTCTCTTTTTCACTCTAGTTTATAACACAAATTAATTTATGAGCATATATATTTATATAATAAAATTATGTTTCCTATTATGTAAGTAAAACAAAAATTTCAGTTTTGATTTTTGTATTTCCAAAAGAGTTTAGAAATTATTATTTTATATTCTTTATTAGATTTTAATTAAAATTTTATTTTTTTAATATGAATTTAATGATGTTATTGACAAAAGAGAAAAGTATTTTATTTCATTAAATAAATTTATTATTAGCTATTAATATTAATCTAGATTTTTGATAAGTATTTTGAATTTGAAATTGTTACAATTTCCATTGATATTTATCTGTAAGAATCTTCATAAACTAGGTGTGTTTGATCGTGCCCCTCATCAACATCAAAAACATATATTTAATTATTTGATGTAGGGTTCATCATTTAACATACAAGATAGTGGCTCATATGAGAGCACGAGTTTTAAAATAATGTGTGTTTGAATTTTAGTCGGATTGAATTACTTATTAGAACTTAATAAATATTATATTCCATTTTGGGTCAACTTTTGGCAATTAAAAAGTATTTAAAAACATGTTTTTTTATGTTTTCTAGATAAAATATGTGGTCGAAAAATGAAGAAATAAAATATGTGTGGTTAAAAATTGATTTGAAACATTGTGTTAAAAAACATCTATATATTATATAAAAGGAGCTAAGTCCAGCAAAAGATTCCCGCTCAAAGTTTCCCGCCCATCTATCAATAATTAAAAAAAAATCTTTTATATCTTTTATATAAAAGGAGGAGAGTGGAGAGAGAAATTTCTCCCAATTTCTGCCTACATTTCCCGCTCAGTTAGGAAAGTTGTGTGATTGTGTTGAAAAATTGGAGGGATTAATTTGAAATTCAAATGATGTCAGATACTATTATTTTATTCTGATTTATTACTTGGGCAAGGGTCAATAAACAAATCAAAAATGAAGGCATAGGCGTGCTATTGTCAGTTCACGCAACCAGACTCTTTCTCTCTCTCTCGGTGATAATCGGTGATAACCTCTGGCTTCCTTCAACCTCTCTCTTTTCCATCAACCACTCTTCCACGCAACCGGACACAGACGACAGTGCTTCAATCCTTCAAACTTCGGCCATTGACGACGCATACTGCAGACCCCTCCCATGACCCTGTCCCGCCGCGTCTCCTCTCTCTCTCCTACGGCCCTGCAGCGCGGTAACGATTGATATCGATTTTGTGGTTTTAATTTTTGGGTTTTGTAATTTTTTGGTTTTGTAACGAAAATATTGATTCTTGACTTCTCAATTTTTTTGTTAGATTTCTCAACTCCCTCCGAATCTTAATCTTGCATTCGTTCCAGCTCTTGAAAAACAAGTTAGAGCATCATTTTTGATAGAAACATTGATGGGGATCTGAATAATATATTGGAAACGAGGTGGCCGACTTGGCCTAGACATCCATAGAAAACCACCACCGGGAAACGCCTCTTTTGCCCTCCCGGTGTACAGTATTTGTAGATTTACTTTCCTCTCTTTTGGTTTTTATTTATTTATTTACAAATTTGGGGAAAAGCTAATAAGGATGATGGTGAATTTTGGAGTTAACTGCAGTTGCATGAGGGCCTTTTAGCAGTTGTGAATTTTGGAAGGATAGTGGTGGTGATCTTCATCAGCTGAACTTAATTCGAATGAAAGGATTAGAAGATTATTTTTCCCAGCATGAGTACAACAGTCCAGTGGCATTTGGCCAAATTTTGACATGTCAAAATAAAATCCAGTAAGTCATTTCGTTTAAGTTGGTGATCTCAATGCTATGCCTGTACATATGTTTTAGGAATGACCTTCAATGGAACTTGCTTTCATTTCATGTATTAATTCCCTACAAAGTTCTGCTATGGAACTTATCTTATGATGGAGAGGTCACAGCTTTCGTTGATGATAGGTTTATGCTATGGAAATCATGATGTTGTTTTAGTTTAATTCTTCTATTTTCTGTTTGAATCGATATTTTCTAATTTTTTTTTTTTTCTAGAGTTAGAGATTTATTTATATATTTTCTGGAGTTGGAGTTACTATTTATCTTTGGGTTGTTCATATAAAATAGATTGTTGGTGAATTTGTACTTGATTCTTCGTTGTTGGTTTACTATTCTTAGTTATTTTCTGCTCTATAAGTACAGAAATTGTATATGGCTTTGCATATTGCTGTGTTTCCTGATGCTGCTTTTTGATCTTCTGCCTTCGTTTTTGGTTTACCCATCTCAGTATTTTCCTCCTACAAATGATCAGTCTCAGCCTCAACCGATGAAGAAAAGAAGAAATCAGTCAGGCAATCCAGGTTAGTTTAGTTTATTATTTTATCAATAAGTAACTTTTTTTTAGGGGAAAGTTAAAATTCTTGGTGATTTTGGACTAGATACTGGTGCATAAGTGATAGCTTTATCACCAAGAACTCTCTTGGCAACCAACAGATTTGTGTGTAAAATTTGCAACAAAGGGTTTAAAAGAGACCAGAATCTTCAACTTCATAAAAGAGGGCATAATTTGCCATGGAAACTGAAGCAAAGAACAAGCAAGGATGTATTAGGTTTACTCAATTTATGATGTAGTGATGAAAGCACAAGACTGATAATTTGTCAATCAAACATCTATGATCCATTTCATGTGATGTGTATTCCTGGAAAAAAAATGATAAATCTTAATAGCACCTGGAGCCCTTTTATCATTTCACGTGGTGGTATAATTTGAGAGAATAGTATTATTTAGAAATATAGGATAATTACAAAGAACCAATCCAGCTTTAATCTGGTAAATATTTTGCTAAAACTTTCTTGATACTAAATATATTGTTCATATTATCTATCATCTTTACCTTGCTTGCAATATGAAAGTTACTCTACTAATAGTTGTCAATTTATGTCTACTTCGTTAAAGGATCTTGTGAAGAATGATGAACATGTCAATCTCTTGCAATATATTCTAAATATATTTGTTTCTGTGCTTTGTTATAAATTTATTTATTCAATGGTATTGGTTTTTTGTGACTCCTTCTCTATTTCCTTTTTTAGTTTTTATTTTGCTGGCAATAGTGATACTGTGAGGTGGTGAAGGATATGAAACTTTGGTAGCCTAGAATATATGCAATTGTATAGACATCTTATTCTTTAATGAGTTTTACAACTTCAGTACTTTTAGTTTATTTTTTTCTTTATTTCTTGCGGTTTAGAATAAAAGAGGCAAAAATAAAATGATCAAAAGGAGATTTATATGCTTGAAAATGGTAACAGGGATGCTTCCTCTAAATCTGATTCTTTATTTTCTTCTTCAGAATTTGAAGTAGAGGCAAATGTTGAGGTAATAGAGGAAATAGAAGATGAAGAAGAAAACGAGGTTGCAGAATTGAGAGAGAACAATGAAGCTTCCTCTTCTTTTGGTATTTATATATTGGTAGTCATGTAATTTTATTTCAATTTATTGTCATAATTTTGGGAATATTATGTTATTATATATTTGGGGTATTCAAATTATGGTTGCCTCTTTTGGTCTCAATGCTTAAGAGTCATTATGACTGCCCCATACATGGACCTTTTCCTTTTGTCCTCTGTATTATAGTATGTTGTTCATTGTTCTCCTGTTTTTAATATTGACTTTGGCTTCAGGCTTGCAGGTAGTATTTAAAACTTGCATCTACCAATGCAATGTGGATTCAGCCAACAATGTTAGTTTGGATATCTTGAAAGATGGTTGGATATCTTGAAAGATTGTTTTTTTATTTTTATTTTATTTTTTTGTCTGTGAGATCTGTTGGTGCTCCAAAAGGCAACAAAACCATTGCACATGCATGTGTTTCTTCATTATCTAAAAAATTTCGGATTTATTGTGTCTTCTTTTTTTAATTGTCTTTTGAAGAGGATTTTTTCGAGAATCATGCAATCTTGAATTTATGTGTGCTAGCTTTGGGAACTAAAGCTGAGAGAGTTGTTGGAAACACCTCCACTTGGTTTAGGTGAAACTATTGCAATTTCAAGGGTACGTATTTTGTTCTGAGCAAAGGTTCTACTACATTTTGTTGCCAAAGAATATAACTCTACAAGTTTTTTTTTCTTTTTTTTTCTTTCAAGAACTTCATTGCAGGTTATACAATTCCTTGAATCACAATGGTTTAGATGGCACTTAAGTTTCCATTAAAAAGATGTTGAGTCGATCATTAATGTAGAATGCTTAGGAATATGAAATAAAAGTGATTTTTTTTGTTGTGCTTCTGTGGAGATAGGTGGGTCTGTGTATCATAGAGTTTCATTTATGATACTTTCATGGACAAAAGTTTATTCATTTCTTTTCTTGGTTCTACTTATTTAGATACTTTTGTTCTAAAGCTAAGTGAATTATATAATTCTTCCGGTTATTTTGTACCATATCTTTAACATTGCAGTATATTTTAATGTATACATAGAGTGTAATTATTACCTCTATGAGAAAACAATGCTTGTGATCAAGAAAAGTTGGAATCTCACAGAGTTGGGAGGCAACATACCTTTGCTCTGTTTGCTTATTTTAGTTTTTCTCTACCATATCATGATTATGATGACTAGGCCTTAGTTTCATATGGAAGTTTTCGAAATATAGCTGCCAGTGTTCTTTTTAGTTTTGTTGTTTTTGTTATTTTGTATTTCTAATAATGTCAGATTTGGTTTAATTAATGTAAATTTTATAGAAATATTTGAGAATTTATTCAGAGTGATTTTATTCCAGTAATTTATTAGTTATGGTCTAGCAAGTTGTCGGTTTAACATTTGAATCAAGATATTTTGTTGGCATGTCAATCTAACCTTATAAGTTTAGTGATTCATTATGTTGAAAAAAGTTGTGTAAGATTAGGTAATCCAATAGTTGATACTTTTATTAATGAAATATAGTCAATTCTAACAGTTGTCTTTTTGCAGGGAGTACAAAGAGAGGGAAAATTGACGGTGGAAAAGAGCAAATCTATGAAAAAGGTCCAATTTGTCTCACCAAGTTTTCCTGCAGGAGTGGCTAAGGTTCTGAAGGATAATCCCAAGGTCTAAACGACTAGAATTCACTTATTTTTGCTTTTTTATTACTAGCTATCTTTTGAAGAATTAGTTGACTCTAAAGCAAAAGTATCTTGACTTAGGTGCCTATTAAGGCTGTTATGGGGTCGAAATTCCGATATGTAAGTATAAGTAAGTATTTGCAAACAAAATATAACAATAATGTCATCCGTGCATCGCACGGGTATAAACTAGTATTTTTAAACCTAATAAAAAAAAACTGCGCCAAACAGAGGCTTCAATGATAGGAGTAAAACTTATCTTTTTATATTGATTATTATTATTATTTGGATATATGATTTAAGTGAACACCCTCAACAACTTCTCAATGTCCAACTTCGAATATCTCTTGTGGATGATTACAGAAAATAAAATGTAGAATTAAAATAAAGTCAGATGAACATGAAAAAACGCTTGATTCTGGTCTGTTAATATTGTCCAAATTTTCTCATTCACTAGGCCACATTCTAGAAATTATTTACGACAGATCCAGCACCTGCCGTCAATGCTCGCAATAAAATGGATCTGTTCTTGCTTTTGGGTCACTTTTCGCATAATTTTGCTTTGATCCTTCACCGATGTTACCCTTTTCTGGCTCATGATCCCCGGGCCCTGATTTATTACTCACGAATGGTGAAGATCCTCTGCTTTTCGTATCTTGTTCGCTTCTTTTCAGTTTATCGCACTTGGACTTGTGCTTACTCCCCTGAAGATGGCTATTCAGAGTCTTCTCGCTTGTGGTTGTCACCCCACATAACGCACAAGCCCATTCTCGTTCAACTTTCTTCACAGGTGCTTCCGGGAGTCTATCCTCAGATGCTTCTTCTCTCAGTATCTTTTCTGAAATATTCTTGACAAGGAATCTAACCAGTTCCTCTGTAGTTATTGCAATTTTCTCCGGCGGTTCTGAGGCGTTAATGTCTTTCTCAGCAACCTCCGGTTCTTTGCACTTTGGCTAGATTGAGAAATATAAAAATGGCACTTTAAGGAGTTCGAGTTTTAAAAAACCAAAACAACGAGGCAAAAGAAAGAGAGTTTAATCTTACCTGTTGTATAGTAGCTGGATCAATTTTATCTATTGATTCTGCCTGGCTGTTGGATATCTTTCTGAACATTATCAAGTTCTTTGCACTTCAGCTAATTTTAGAGAAACAAATAGATCATTAAGGCATCAATATGTTACTCAGTGAATTCTTTAAACATATAATAGCCCAAAATTAGCAAAATATATAAGCTAAGCATAAATTAACATTTAAAGTGTTACTGATCTTGCTTTTCATAAAATTTGAAATGAACATGAAAATGCTTGATCCTGGTCTGTTAATATTGTCCAAATTTTCTCATTCATTAGGCCACAATCTAGACATTAAAGTTGCACAAAATAACACCCTTTTCTTTCAATTTCACACCCCACCCAAAAAATAAAATAAAATAAACGAGACTCAGAACTAAGATTACTTCCAGCTTCATGCTTGATTTCTTATGTAACCACACCCTTAGACATCACCTTAGACGAATGCTTCCTCCCCCGAAGGTGAGTAGCAAGGTCAATCTCACTATCCAACTTCAGTTTACATATATTGCACCACAGATTAGGTGTTGTTTGCTCCTGCATCTTTTGATCCCTTTTCGTATCTTGTTTGCTTCTTCTCAGTTCATCCCACTTGGACTTGTGCTTACTCCCCTGAAGATGGCTATTCAGAGTCTTCTCGCTTGCGGTCGTCACCTGACATAACGCACACGCCCATTCTCGTTGAACTTTCTTCACAGCTGCTTCCGGGAGTATCTTAGCATCTGGGCACTGAATGTGTATAATGGGATAACAAAGAGATATTAACGAACGTGCTGTCTTGAAGACCGTCATTCTTAATCAATCCGCATGAAATCATATAGAGAAAATCCCAACATTCACCACTGCAAAACCAAAAATGCACAAGACAGGGAAATGGGAATCCAACCTGATCCTCTGTAGACGTTGATGCAATTTTCTCCTGTGGTTCTAATTCGTTAATGTCTTTCTCAGCAACCGCCGGTTCTTTACACTTCGGCTAGGTTGAGAAATATTTATATAATTAACAATGGCATAAGAAAGAGAGGTGCCTGCGGGGGAAGAGAGTTTGATCTTACCTGTTGTATAGTAGCTGCATCAATTTTATCTATTGATTCTGGCTGTTGGATAACTTTCTGAACATTATCAGCTTCTTTGCACTTTAGCTAATTTTAGAGAGAAACTAATTGATCGTCAAGGCATGAATATATTGATTAAACAAAACATAGCCTGAAATTAGCAAATTTTAAAGTACGCGTAAACTAACTTGTAAGGTTTTCAAAGGCTTCCGACCCGTTCTCTTTAATGTATCTCTCTGTCACAGCCACGAGAGTTTCTGTCGTAAGCCTCTGGTCTTCATTTGGTTTGCAAAGCCGGCTGACTAAATTTCGTACATTCACGGACGAGCAAGAATTCACAAGGCTTTGGTAAACATAGCAAGCACCGTCAAATCGAGGTATAACTAACCAGCAGATGGCTATGAATTTTATAGAAGACCATAGTGGTATCCTGAAATAAAGCAAGGAAATTGTTATGTAAGGCCTCGAGTGTATATTTGGTACACAATACTGAATTTGAGGAAGTTGTATCGTTAGGCCTCGAGTGTATATTTGGTACTCAATATTGAATGAGGAAATTGTATCACGAGGTACTGAGCGTATAATTGGTACGCAATACTGGATACAATGAAATTGTATCACGAGGCCTCGAGTGTATATTTGGTACGCAATACTGAATACGAGTCTACAATAGACGAGAAAATTATAAAAATATGACCATACCACTCAATGAGTTTGATGAAAGCAAGTTCAAACAGAGAAATGAGAGAAAAAAGGGTCCAATAGATGACCAATTTTCTCATGTGATACTTGGACCCAGATTCAATGGCTCGGATTGAAGCACATCTGAAACAATCAAGAAAGTGATTGAATTTCGAATTTCATCATCAAAAGTACCACTGGGGAAAAAAAACAGCCACACTCACACACCCACAAAAAAAGGTAGAGCTTACAGAGGATAGCCCAGTGCAAATACTGGCCTGCAAGTTGTTTTTGGACAAGAAAATATAAGTATACGTACAAAATACATGCATACGTACGGACATAATCGTACAAATATATCAGGGCATATTTAAGCAAAAATAGAACAAAATAAACAAATAAAGGGATCGGTACACAAAGATCAAAAGACAGCATGGAAAACTGGGTTTTTCAGAGTGATCCAACATTTTTACTTCAAATTGAGGTAAAAAAAAAGGTCAGTTTAGGATCTTACCATGCAAGAAAGTCGATGAGTAAAGGAGTAAATCTGAGGAAATTCAAGATGCCCATTTGATCTCTATGAATTATCTGCTTTCATGGACGTTTTTTCAGCTTGGATTTGGATTTTTTATGAAATATGGAGAGAACAGGGAGAGGAGTTGAGGAACACGAGTCTAGTGCAGACTTGAAAATGACTCTCTGTATTACTCGATGAACAAACTTTTTGTAACTTTATCTCTGACAGCTCTGTAATTTTTTTTTCGTGTTTATCCTTTTCTTTCTTTCGAAGATATTGCCGCAAAATGAAAGGGGCTAGGAACAAAAATATGTGCTCGGACCATTGATGGTTGAAGATTGTAATCAATGAAACTTGACAACAAATGCTTACGAGAACTTTCTCGTTCAAAACCAACAATTGCAGTGATTGACTCCATTATGATGAAATTTCAAAATTTATGTAGTCATTTATCAAGGTTATTAACTCATTGAATATATCAAAGATTTTTCAAATACTTTTTCCTAATAACTTACTGTTCTTTTACCCAATAATTACAATTTATAAATAAAACATTTTTTCAAACCACTTTTTAACCACAACATTTTCTCTCTTCAATTTTCAATCACACATCTCACCTAGAAAATATAAAAAAAAAATCTGACAGCAAAACTTCCGAATAGTCAATAAAGTTTTAAGGAGGCATATTATTTGTGTAATGAACATTTATAGAGGAGTGTTTTATATATTGGACATTGCTACTCGTACAAATTGATTTACAAACTGGATTACTCCCTCTCATATGTATGGGGATTCACAAATATTATAATATTTGTGGACCGCCCTATAATATTTGTGAATTCCCCTCCATGTGAGGGGGGAGTAATCCTGTTTGTAAATCACCATTTGTACAAGTAGAATTATTCGTTTATGGATGTCAATAACCTACAATTTACCCTAGTTACCCTTGGTTTTGTATTGAATGATCTTCTTGACATCGTCAAACAAAGTCAAATATATTCAGAGTCAAATAAATATATAGATTATATGTCAATGTGTTTAATTGCACAATTCTAATCAAGTTTTTGCATGTTGCCTTGTTGTACCTCAAAGTAATATCATTTTTTATACAAGATATAAATGTTCAATACAAATATTCTTCAATGTTCAACATTTAGGAGGAATAACTATATTCTTTTTCATTCGCCCAGATTTTGTCCCACTGAATTTTCTTATAAAAAATTTCTTGAGGCAATATCTTCATACTTCAAATTATTTTACAATTAACCATACAATTTTTCTTTAGTTTGTCTCAAACAATATTTTAAAGAGGGTAATTTTTGTGTATATAGTCATTCAAGTATTGTAAATTAATTTATTTTTGAATGTCCTACTTCTAAACTATAAACATAGAATTTTGATTCTCAATAAATAACATACAAGAGTTTCGACGAAATGTGAATTGAATTAATTCTACGTTTGTTTTGTCCTATGATTAGGGGTGTATATCGGACGGAACATATAAAAAAATATGTGTTTCAATTTTCATCCCTAAGTTTTTTGAATATACAACCTTTTATTCCAATTGAAATTTTGGAATTCTAGGAAAATTCCAAAATTTAACATATTACTAAGATTATATATATATATATATATATATATATATATATATATATATATATATATATATATATATATATATATATATCTCTGAAGAACTAGACTTCTCCAATTAAATGAGTTCAATTTCAACTAGTCCAAAACCACTAATATAAAGCTACAAAAAAAAAATAACTTTCATTGAAAAATTTAACATAAATTTTTCATCATTGTTTGCATTCTTTTATCCTCGAACTCCATGTGGATCTAACATTTTGCTATAATAAATATTTTTATAGTGAACAAATAGTTTTATGCTCCAAAAATGTTAGCCTCTGTTTGGTAAAAGAAGTTTATAGATTTTGTTTATAAATAGCCCCGTGACAAACATTTTTTTTGAGAAGTCAACAAATTTGATTGGTCAAATATTCTCACCTACCATTTTATACTTTTCAAAAAAATTAACCTACGAAATGTTATTACGTCGCTATTTATAAACAATTGTTTATAAACGGTTACCAAACAGAGGTTAAACCGTTTCTAAA
This sequence comes from Ligustrum vulgare, assembly GCA_963555705.1. NCBI lineage: Eukaryota > Viridiplantae > Streptophyta > Magnoliopsida > Lamiales > Oleaceae > Ligustrum > Ligustrum vulgare. The sequence goes on from OY743174.1 coordinate 52,544,901, forward strand.
CGACACAATTCTCTAAATTACTTTTTAATCACACATATTTTTTGTTGCGAACAAGAAATTTCAAGTTTAAAAGTTATTTTTATCGAACTTGTTGCTACAACTCTCTAATCTTAATGATCATTATTTTCAAAATTAACGCTCTCGTCTAGTCATATTAGTTATTTTAAGATTTTAAGAAAGAAATTTAAATTCGTTTAAATCTTTAAGTTCGATTTGCAATTTTAAATTTGTCCAAAAAAAAAAAAATCATTATTTCATTTTAAATCCAAATCTTTATTTTAATCCAATATTAATTTTCTTATTATTATTATTATTATTATTATTATTATTATTATTATTATTATTATTATTATTATTATTATTATTATTTGTTATAAACTAGAGAGAAAAATATAAACACAATAAACTTGTATATTATTATGAATCAATGTCCCCATATATATAGGGGGAATAAGGGATATATAAGGTAATAATACCTAGGGTTTTAGAGGTACAACTGTCATTCACTAATACAATATAATATTTACAACACTCCACCTTGAATTACATATGATATTACAAAATATCTGTCTCTTTAAAACCTTATTTGATAAAAACCCAATGGACAAAAATATCAAACGAAGGAAAAAGAGTACAGTTGTTCTTAGAGTAATAAGATGAATACTGCCTCGTTAAAACCTCGTCAGGAAAACTTAATGGGACAAAACCTTGGTTAAGGAAAAAGAGTACAGTTACTCCCCCTTAGTGTTGATCGCTGTAAATCATCGAGTCGATGTATCCCAATCTTGTGAATTGGTTTCTTGAATGTAGATGTTGATAGTGCTTTTGTAGATAAATCAGCTTCAGTGTCACTTGAGTGAATTTGTTGAAAATTCTGGAGTATTTTGATGCTACCTCGTTAAAACCTTGTGAGAAAAAATCGGTGGGAAAAACCTAAACGAAGGAAAAAGAGTACAACTACTCTCCCTGATTCAATATGTATTGAATCATCCATATAGTTACTCCCCTTGATTCAATCTCTATTGAATCATTCATATCTTAATCTCTTCAGGAGTCTCGTATAGGAGAGTATATCAATAGACATTGATAACACCTACCTCATTAAAAACCTTGCCAGGAAAACCTCGTGAGACAATACCTCGGCTAAGAAAAAAAGAGTGTAGCGCATATTAGCTCCCCCTCATTGGAACATTACAATTATTTGGATATTGCATATAATTATTTCAACTATTAATCGGTGCAATATCGAATATCTTCACCAAGCATATATAAATTGCATATATCCCATATTATTTGTTCTTCAAATATAAATTCAATTATTCCTTTGAACTTGAAGAACTATAAAATATTTCTAATCATTTGAACATGCTGCATTGAGTCATGTTCTATAATCAATATTATCAATGCATTTAATGCAGTTCTAAAATTTGGAAGTGACTTATTTACTTCAATGAACAATTAACTTATTCACTTCAGGTGAATAATTAACCATGAATTTGCATCTTGAAAATCAATTGCCACGATTTTCAAATATTATTCACAATAATGGTACATCTCAATTTCAACACTTTGTCATATAGAGTCATTTGTACCATTCTTCATGTAATCTAATTTCATATTATCAATCACATTCCATTGAAAATTGAATCTATTAAAGGCATATGATATATTTAAATAGAAAAGTATCATTATACTTTGATCAAACAAGTTTCTTAAAAATTTGAATTATATGTTTCAAACATATTTAATCCTTTGAAGATTATATTGTATGCTTCAGGCATAGTATATGTTTCACATTACAATTGTTAAATTGCTACCACCAAATTTAAGTCGTGAAACTTTAGATAGATAATGATTCCTATATTTCAAATAAATTTTCTCTAATTATTTCACCGCAATCCCAAAGTACCGAGGTATTGATTATCCTTTTTAATCTTACTCATTGGTACTTCAAAGAATTCTCCAAACGTACCGAGTTGATGATCATACATTTTGATATCACTCATTGGTACATCAAAGAGCGCAAGCTAGTCATCAGAGTAAATCATTTTTCATTAGATACATTTCTAATAATCGTATAATTATCGGCACTTATTATGCATTTTCAAGCAAATAAAATATTGTATCTGTGCCAGATATTTGAAACATTCGTTGCGCAACAAGTCGTGTATTACAACTATATCTATAGGTATTTTACTGGCTTTACGCTTTTAAGTGTTTGGATTTCAGGTCCCAAAACTTCAGGTTTTGTAATAAGTTTTATTTAGCCTGAATGCATACTTTTACCAACTATTTTTATGTTATTTTATTCGACATATTTTCTTTTATTATCCTCGCTATCATTCAAATTATGATGCGACTAGCTTCGCAATTTACTTTTACATAAGTGCTTTATAAAGTGTGTCGACACAATTATCATCTCAATTCGATTTCGTTTCCCTACAAGACATAACTATAGAGATCTAAATTTTTCAATATTTCAAGTACTTGAACCTCTTCTGGAGATTTACAATTAATTATGTCAATAATACTCTCTTGAGTATATGTCTCCTCAATAAGACCATGATAATCATTTGCTCTATTTTTATTTATTTGGGGATCTTTATTTTAATCAAATATCGCTACGCTTCAGGTGTGCCATACATCAATATAAGATAGAACATCTGTAACTAGTACATGAGATTTTATTAATCTCTTATGCATCTTGTAATTATGTTATCTTTTGAACTTTTCGTTCGTATTTTCAATCGAACTTCTGGTTTGTATTATCTATCGCGGGGATATAGATAACATAATATGATACATTTGTTTGATTTTAAGCTACTAATCTTCCCCCTAATGTTGAGACAATTGTCCAATCAAATTGACAATCATTTTTTTTCGACGTTGTAAAATATCATCCATTTGAGATATATGTTCAAACAACGCATTTTTCTCAACATTCTTTATTTTCCATATCAGTGCATTGTGGTAAATCAATTGCACTATTAAAAAATTATATGAAAAAATTTGGCTCTAACCATAAGTCAATTATAACAAGGAGAACTATGATGTTGGCATGATGCGTAATAGAATTTCTTAAACAAAAAAGGAAGTATTTTTTTTTCAATTAAATTAATTGGAGGCGTTTAACAAGCAAAAATTTTAAATCATTTATCGATATCCCAACTAACAATTATTAAAATATTAAGATTCATGTCCACTAATATTATCAAGACATATTCTTGATTATATAATTTGAAAATTATGCTCATAATTTAAAATTTGAGCAATAATTTCGCAAACTTCAGTTGCGAACACCATGCAATCATCTAGTATATGTATCAAATTTATTAGATACAAATAATATTTAGATGATCAACGTGGAGGATGATGGTGACCCATTTATCACCCTAATTATTTTTCAGAAATATAGGGAATTTAATTCCTATTTTAACTAGTGACAGTCAAGAAATTTCATGAAATAGAACAAACATCATATATGGTTGCATTGAAGAATCTTCTGGTTCTTCATTAAGTATCAATTTTAATTTCGCATCATTATTGATCCTGTGATGGTCCAACTGGTCATGCCAAATAATAAAATCAAATTGATCTTCTGGTTTAATATAAGATATAATTCAATGATTAAACATTATATAATCGTATATTATTCAAGTATTCAAACTAATCAATGTCCTTATGACATTAGTTATATATTTTCCTTCAGAGATAAACATGAACTCAAATGAGATATTCTTCGAAACATATGCTACTTCAAAAAGCACGTTTTTATTACTCATTCAAAATCAATATGTCAACATTCTTCCGAAATATTGTAATATCATACTCTTTCAAGAGCAGTTAATATTATTTTATAATTGTTATACTTCTTCGGGAGCAATAAAATATAAACTTATTAGACTTGAATATGTAGTGTGAAATAAGATTTTGCTTCTTCAAGAGTAAAAACAAAATATTCTTCTAGAATATTTTATTAAATAACTCAAATAAGATATTCCTAATGTGCAATATTCTGCTGGAATATCGATTTAGATCAATATTCTTCTGGAACATTGTACTATAATATTGAATGTAAAACATACATTCAAATAAATGTTTATTGTAAGTTGGTATAATCAAAACGATATGATAAGATCGAATAATTATACCACTTTCTATGAAAATTCAAAATTAATAGAATACAAACATTTACTTTGAGCAGAAAAAGAAACTATGTTATTCGTGAACAAGTAAAATAATAAATTGAATATTTATCATAAAATAAAGTTGTTATTCTTCAAGAGTAACAGCAAAATACTTTTTCAGAATATCAAATTAATAACATATCTTGTAATATTGGGCTCTTTGGGAGCAAATTATATTCCATTATTATATTTCATATGAGATAAAATTATAATTATTCAGGAATCATCACAAAAATATATTATTCTACATCATAATAATCTTCTGGATTATTAATAAATTCGAATTTCTTTGAGAAAAAAATGTAATATTTATCACATGAGTAATAAAATAATATTCTTCTAGAATATTGAAACGTAGCAATAACACAATATTCTTCTGGAATATTGATTCGAATCTCATTCAATTATAAAAATAATTAATATCTATTGTGCTATTTAGGAGCAAAATAACAATTATTCTTCTAAAATAATTACATTTCTAAAATTGCAATTCTTCAATAATAATAAATCAATATTCTTCAGGAATATTGACAAATTATGCTCTCCATGAGCAAATAATATTCTTCAGGAATATTGACATTAATGATTCATTCTACCTTTCGAACTAACAATATTTGTGCTCTACACAAATGACAATAAAATATATTCTGGAATATTTATCTAACGCGAGTTGTGTTTTTTCGAGAACACCAACATCATATTCGTTTAAAATATAAATAATGTTTCCTCAAGAGACTGAGTCAATATTCTTGTGAAATATTGAAATTGTAATAAACTGCTCTTCACGAGTAAGTAATATTATATATACAGGATATTACTTGGATTACAAGACAAAGATAAAATCTAAAGATTATAAGAATATAGGATTAACATAAACCAAGAGATTTACTACAAATAAACCGTGAACATGGTAATTCAATCTTTGCTGATTTTGATTTCAAGATTTTAGGCCAAATTTTCAGTACCTTTTAGAATGAAAGTTAATGTGCTGGAACAATATATGTCTTCTTCCGCTAACGAACTTATTTCAATTCTTCAAAAATAATAAATCAATATTCTTCTAGAATATTGAAAATTATTTTTCATGCTCTTCAGGAGAAAATAACATCCTCTAGGATATTAATTATAATGTTATACTACTTCAGAAGTAACAACAAATTATTCATAATAGACAAATTTACGATTAATATTCTTCTGGATTATTGAAACGCAATATTCTTCTGAGATATTGATTTGAAATTCATTCAATTATCAATATTCTTCTGGAATATTGATACGAAGTAATATATTATATTAAACAAGATATATATCTATCATCAACCAATATAGTTAAAACGATATTACAAATCGTATAACCAGCTTATATGTATTTATAATAGACAGTTCTGCAATTAATATTGTTCTAGAATATTAATTATTTATTGTGCTACTTCAGGAGCAATAACAAATTATTCTTCTAGAATAATTATAGTTCTAAAATTTTGATTATTCAAGAATAATAAATTAATATTCTTCTAGAATATTGAAAATTATAATTTATGCTCTTTGGGAGCAAATAATATTCTTTTGGAATATTAATTATAATGTTGTCCTACTTCAGGAGCAACAACGAATAATAATCAATTCTATGATTAATATTCTTCTGGAATATTAATGTATTGTTGTTCTACTTAGAGAGTAACAACATAATAAATTATCAACTTAAAAAAAAAATCAACAACAAAATAATGTATATATTAAACACACATAAAAGAAAAAAAATAATGTATGGAGCTGAACTTGACTTGCATTCAAGTCACAATTGTTACACAAGTGCAAATTATTGGTTGAAGTATGGAGGCGGATGGAATTGGAACAATTATTGGAATTAAAGCAACCGCCTGGAATTGAAACAATTCAACCACGATCGGAACAAAAAAATTCATATGCTATCAAATTAATTTCAACGCACATGATTTTACCTTCTAACTAATATTTTGGTATATGAGATTTTGAGAAAGAAAATTCTAACTCAATTTGGTAGAGACTCGTACTGATAACGTGTTATAAACTAGAGAGAAAAGTATGAACACCAATAAACTTGTATATTATTATGAATCAAAGTCCCCATATATATAGGGGGAATAAAGGATACATAAGGTAATAATACCTAAGGTTTTAGGAGTACAACTGTCATTCACTACTATAATATAATATTTACAACATTATTATGATCATCATCATCATCTTCTCAATCAATACAATTATTATTATTATTATCATCATCATCATCATCATCATCATCATCATCTTCTCAATCAATACAAAAATTTATTCTCAACCAAATATAGAGTGTAACTCCAACCTATTCAATTCCAAAAGTACAAAATGTCCCTACATGATCGATTACAGATTTCTTCAACTTCATCAGTGTATAAATTTGTTATCATCCTCTTCACGTTTTTCCCTCAAGCACACTGTAAGCTTGGCAAGTTTCTCCCTTTCCCTCTACCTCCACACACACAAGCAATATACACAATTTGCAATCAACCTTGCCACTCCAAACCGAGCCACGCACACACCACTACCAAACCAATTCCATCCTCAATCTACCATACTGATTAAAAAATAAAAGAATCTCAGAATCATTCAAGGCATCAAACCAAAACACAAGCTGCAGACCACATCAACGAGCCCTTGTCCAATGCCCAACTCTGAAACCATACAACGAATTGAACCCACAGTCTACGATAACAAATTTTAGACATCATAACCCGACCACCACTACTTCCCAACTCCAAGAATCCCATAATCACCGTCAACCCGCAACTGCCATTCCAACTCTTCGAATTATCCAACATCCCAAAACAACCAAAAACCCAAGATTTAACAAGGCCCAAGCACTTACCTCAACCCTTGGTCTCTTCGTTGTTGGACTAGTGCCGAAAAAATAACCAATCCAAAACCGAGTGCAATTCTCGGTTCCTCATCAAATCCGCCCCAAATCACCACCCTTTACCTGTCCAGTCGCCTCCACATGATGGCAGCACCACCGCCGACGTTTGGCGCCCGGCAACCCCGAGTTAGAGATGGGGCGATCGCCTGTCACCATCTTGTCCAGGCTGTGTGTGACCGAAAATGAGAGAGAAATGGAATTGAAGCCTCTGTCTGGGATCCTTTATTCTACCAAAAACATAAGTTTTCTACAGTAAAACTTAGTCCACAATTGTGGGCGCTAGGAAGAGAAATGTTGTGGGCCCCGCGAGAAGTCAAAAAAACTGTACCAGAAATTGCCAATTAAACGGTCCCAGACAAAGGCGAAATGTTTAATCTTGATTTTATAAAATTTACCCCTTAAGTCCCTAATTTTCAAAAGTCATTTAATTCAGTCCCTAAAATGTCTAATATGTTTTAAGTTCAGCCCTAGTTTTAAAATTGTTTCTTTCAGTCCCTCACGTTTAAAATGTTTTATCTCGGCCCTGCATTTTCGAAAAATTTCTGAATCAGTCCCAAAAATTTATTTAATTACACAAATAAGTCTCAATGTTCATTATTTACGTGTAGCAACCCCTAATTTCTTACAATTACACTATTTAGTCCTTAAAACTTTCAAAAACCCTATTATTACACAAACTCATAATTTAAGACTCGGTTGTTCAGGAGTCTAATTTTAATTATTTAAATTCATTTTATAGGACTAGACAAGGCGCGAAAGAATTAGAAGTTTAACCCCGTTTGCTTAAAACTCGAGAAATAAGATAGACTCTTATTTACAAACTTATCTTTTCAAAATGCGCAGAAATGATTATTTTAATTATAAGTTTAGCATGTATAGTGTTCATGAGAATTACTTGATTTCTAAGCATGAGATTATGTTACAATAATTTACTTGTCTAAATGCATGAGACTTGAACTTGTATTTATTACTTGTTAATGAGACTACTGGTGATCTTTTAGACACCTAAGACTTGAATATCATGATTATGTATTTTAATTTATAATATCAAATGATTATTGTACACGAGTCTACTGACTATTTCTATGAAATACTCACGTTTTCCAAAAACAAATTTTGCAGATGATGAAGTTGGCGACGAGGCGTACGATGGTGACTATTAACGAGTCTTTAAAAACATTTTATTTGAAATTGCAAACTTATTTATTTTTGTCAAGTTATTTCCATTTTCGATCTGTTGACAATTTGAGTAAATTTTTATGAAGTTACCTGAATTAAATTTCAGTCATTTTTCGTTTAATTTCAAATTTCAAAGTTAGTTTGAGACGATGAAGTGACATTCCGGGTGTTTAGAACCTGGGGCGTTACATTTTTTCTCTTCACTTTTCAACAAAATATTTTACCTTGAAAAAAAATATATGTTTTTAAACACAACTTTTAAAAATTTGCTTTATCGTACACGACTTGCTCCACAGTTCAACAAACAAGTTAGTACATGTTCCTATTAACCTATTTTTATCTCTATAATAATATGAATAAACTAGATTTTTTTTTTTTTTTTTGTGATAAAAATATGAATCAACTAGATTATGTGTAAAACACATAAACTATCCATTTAGAAAACACTTATAAACATTTAAATGAGTTATTGACAAGTGAAGAATATATTTAGGGCTTGTTTGATGCTGAATAAAAATTAAATTTTTATTTAGAATCAAAGTCAACAATTAATCATAACTACATACTTAATGGGTTCCACAACTTTTTAACATACATTTTCATTAACTTTTATCAAAATCTAACATGTTCATCTATAGTTGATGCAATTTTCTCCGGTGGTTCTAAGGCGTTAATGTCTTTCTCAACAACCTCGGGTTCTTTACACTTCGGCTAGATTGAGAAATATAACAATGGCACTTTAAGGAGTTCGATTTTTAAAAAAACCAACAACAAGGCATAAGAAAGAGAGGTGCATGTGGGGGAAGAGTCTATAGTAGCTGCATCAATTTTATCTATTGATTTTAGCTGTTGGATATCTTTCTGAACATTATCAGGTTCTTTGCACTACAGCTAATTTTAGAGAGAAACATATGGATTATTAAGGCATGAATATGTTAGGTCATTTCCAAGAGTATCCCAATTTTGGGGTAAAATCTCAAATTGGGGTAAAATGTTCTCCAATAGTACCCTAAATTTGGGATTGGCCTTTCTATTTTTTTTTATTTTTTATTACCACTTTGCCTTTTTTCATATTTAATTTAATAGCTAAAAATTCATAATTAGTTCAATAATTTGTTTTTATAGTAATAATCGTGATTGTAAAAATTATAATTATTATGCTTTAAATTGAAATGTTATAATTCTATAATTGTTAATTTAATTTTTTCATAAAAAATTATTGTAGTTCACAAGAATTCAATTTAATTTAATTTGGTCTATTCCATGCATCAGCTATTAATTTAAATTAAAGTCATTAATTAAAAAATTTATAATTAAGGTAAAAATATTAAGAAATTATAACCAAAATGGGTACTATTCACTTGACCCTAAATTTGGGGGTAAAGATAAACTGTTGGAGATTCCTTAAGTGAGATCTTTAAAGGGAATAATACACAAATAAGGTGGTTATTAATATTATACCACATTTCAAACTTAAAGAAAAAGTTTAAAATTACACGAATCAAATTGTAAATAATATATTTAATATATTATAAAAATTCACCCACGCACCCCACCCCACCCCAATTCAAATTTTCTGTAACTGTCTGGACCTCATCGTCATTATCACCACCACCACCACCACCACCACAACCACCACCTCTTCCGTCGCCGCCGCCGCCACCACCACCACTTTTGTTTTCGTCGCCATCACCATCACCACCACCACCCATATCTCCAATCACCATGACCACCACGGTAACTATCACCTTCATCATCGATATAACTTTACAAGCTCCAATGCACACCACTATAACCACCACCACCATAATAATCATGACTTCACCAATTTAAAAAAAAATATTGTTGTCTGAAAACGAGAATCTAAAAGAAGAAGAAGACTGGAACATTTTTTAACATGCGACCTAATACTCCATATGTGACCCGTGACCTAAGGCATCATATGTGACATGTGACCTAATGTACCAAATGTGACTTGAACATGTGTGTATGACTTGTGACTCAATGCATCAATTGTTGAAGTGTGACCCTGCTAAATGCATCAAATTTTGACCTGTAACCTAATTTATCAAATGCATCAATTGTAATATGTGACCTAATGCATCAAATGTGACTCAACATGTATAGTATGATCTGTGACTTAGTGCATCAAATGTAACTTGTGACTTGACCATTTTGAAGTGTGACCTTTTGACCTGTGACCTAATTCAGATCAAATGTGACTTGTGACCCTGTGACATGTGACATAATGCACTATATGTAACCTGTGACCTAAGGCATCATATTTGACCTGTGACCTAAAACATCAAATATGAATTGAACATGTGTGTGACTAGTGACTCAATGCATCAACTGTTATGTGTAACCTGAACATTTGAAGTGTGACCCGTGCTTAATGCATCAAATTTTGACCTGTGACCTAATTCATCAAATGCATCAATTGTAATATGTGACATAATGTATCAAATGTGACTCAACATGTATGGTGTGACATGTAACTTAGTGCATCGAATGAGACTCAACATGTGACCCATTAATGTGTCAAATGTGATATGTGACCTGTAAATTTGTTGTGTGACTTATGAAATATGACTGTGACCCATTACATGTGACCTCTTATGCGTGGACTTTGACATGTGACCTTACCGTAGCCAACACCATAACACCACAACCAGCAAGGCAGCAACCAGCACCAAAAACTCATCATCCAAACGCAGGAAGCAAAAAATATGGTAGCACTACCATAGCGCCACCACCAATTGTCTGCACAACTACAACCACAACCACAACCACAACCAGAAATAAAACCTACCACCACACCACACCTCACCTCACCCACAACTCGCTTCGTCACACAACCACCCAAAACAGGAAGCACCACCACCAAATGACCAAAAAATCCCAAGTCACATTGCCTCTGTGAAGATCGAAGCTCACGAGTAGTGATCGCAGCCACAATTATCAACATCATAGCGTCACCGCCAATTGTATACACAACCACAACCACACCCACCACCACACCACACCCACAACTCGCCTCGCCACACAACCACCCAAAATAGGAAGCACCACCACCAAATGACCGAAAAATCCTAGGTCACATTGCCACCGTGAAGATCGGAGCTAGCGACCGGTGATCGCAACCACAATCATCAACACCACACAGATCGCAACATTCATCATCACCATAAAACATAAAAAAAGTAATAAATCAATTTGTCTTATTCACCGGGCGATTAAGAATTACAATTTGGATCCAAAATAAAATTCTCCAAATTGGAAATTGATGTCGGTGATGACTGGCGGAGGTCAATGGTGGTGGTCGGTGGCGGGTGACGACGATGATGACGTGGGTTCGAGCTTCGGTGCGTGTTGCCATGGTGTGAGTTGGAGTTGGTGGTAGGTATGGATTCGCCGGAAGCTTCCTCTCTCTTATCGCGTAGAGTCGTGGGCGTGGTCCGACAGCTGGACTCCCTCACTGAAGATGCCAACTGAAATGGGTTTGTGTGAGACCATAGTAGGTTGTGGTTCACTGAAGCTGAAGATGTCGATTGAATGAAATGGGTTGAGTGAGACATTGAGACGGTGGGTAGGCTGGGGTAATAGTATTAATTATAATTATTATATAATTTTTTTTCAACACCTGATTTATGAAATAAATAGTATTATTCTGTAAGTGTGAAAAAGTGGAAACATAAACCTGTGTAACCTGCAATTTCCACTTCTTTAAACACATCATAGCCCGAAGTTAGCAAAATATAAGCTAAGCGTAAACTAACATTTAAAGTGTTACTAACATTTGTACCTTTATTCTTTAACAGCTCCATAAATTTTTTCCCCTTGTTTATTAACTAGTATTACACTCGTGCGTTGAACAGAAGAACAATATGAATAATTTACTCTAAATATCAATTCAAAATAGAAAAAAAAGGTTTGAACACACAATTTTCTTTGATTAATTAATGATTAAAATTGTCAATAAATGCTCAAAGTAGAAATGAATTAGAATTCTCATAAATTTTGAAAAACATCTTTAAATATTTGTTCGTACAGTTTGTGTTTGTTCACACCTGTGATAAATGAAAGTTGTTATAGATAAAATATATTTTAAACAATTGCTCAAACTTAAATTAAATAATACAATTTTTGCATAAAATAAAAAAAATATTTTTGTTCAAATATTTTTGACTACCATAAAAAGAAATAATAAGCCTAAAAAAAATTATAATTTACTTAAAATAAAGTAATTGTAACATATTAAATATATGTCGTCCTCATGAATGTAATAAATTAAGCAATATTAACAATGTACGAAAGTGAAATTCAACCCAAAAGACCTTTGCATAATTCATTTTTTTAAATTTTAAATGTGATGCATTTAATTGAATATAATTAAATGCATATTTAATTATATGTCAATAAATAAATATATAATGAGTCTTTTTGTCTATATATGTTAAGAAAATTATAAAAATAAAGTTTTACATTTTTTTACTGCATATTTTAATATTTTAATAAAATTTAAAATTATAAAAATAAATCTTTATTCGTAAAATAAATAAAATAATAATATTCTATTACAATAATTATTAAAATTTTAAAAAAAAATGCCCATGTTCGATAGGGAATAAAATCAAGTTTTTAGTAAATTTTGATAAAAGTTGATAAAATGTGTTATTGAAAGTTGTAACTGTAAGACCTACAAAATGTGTTATTAAAATTAATTGTTGACTTTGAATTGAATTTTAGTCAATAGTAGTAGAGTTATCAAACATGGGAAATATAACTAATCCAAATTATTAAAAGATTATTTGAACGGTAAATGCTAATATTTATAAATATTTAACCAAATAAAATTATACTTTTATTTACGAAATAAAGAAGTTAAATTAATAATTACAAAAAATCTTCAATTATCATGATACAATAATCAGACAACATGGTAATATGAAGAAATGAATGACAAATATGAGAATAATCAAATTATTTATGAGAACAATCAGTTTAACACATGAAACTTGTGACATCTTTTGGAATTTAACTACTCAAATATCTTTACAACACATGAAACCTCAACAATTTATTTTGCTTATATAGTACATAAATGCCTTTGTAAAACAATATGGTCCCTTTTATAGCATGGGATGGATTACTAATTGAGTATTTTAACATGCATTAAGGCTAAAGCTAATTTTAATTAAAAAGCTATTCTTCATAAACAAAATAAAGACTGAATCGATCGAGTGAAATACAAAATTAAAATTATTTTCTCTTAATTTTTACTTTTTATAATTGGACCTAAGAAGCCAAATCCATCAAGTAAAAAATATTAAAAGACTGAATCAAACGTGAAAGTATTTTAGTATATATGTTCCTAAAAAATACATAAAGATACAAATGTATACATGTTCCAAAAAAAATACATAAAGATAAAAATGACAGCAATCAAAATCAGAATTAATCACCCAAATCCTTATGAGAAAGGGCAAAACTATTTGAGTTCACTAGTGAAGATTTACGCAACAAATAACTTGGAAACCCTCCACTTGCACTTATAATTTTCTCCTACTCTACAGTTATAACATGTAGCAATTTTATGTATTCAAATATACAAAGACTATGGATATCTAAAGAATGAATAAATGTCAATGGTGCAATGTCAAACACTACAAGAAAATTTTGCTTTTCCTACAAATAATGCGCATACAAAATAAGATTTGTAGGTAAAGATTGTTTTTCCCCGCAAAATAAGATTTTGTATGTGGAAAAAATTGGCTCCAAAAATATGTAACTTAGCCTACGAAATTCCGCCTAAAAATGAGATTTATAGGTAAAGATTATTTTTTCCCACAAAATAAGATTTTGTATTTGTAAAACATTGGCTCCAAAAATATGCATACTAAAGCCTACGAAATTCTGCCTATAAAATGAGATTTGTAGGTGGAGTTAAAAATTTTTTCACAAAAATAATTTTCGTTGGAATATAATTTTGCCTCCAAAATTTTAGAAGACAATTTTTAATTCGTAACGTGAGTTTATTTTACCCTACAAATTTGATATTTTGTAGAATTATTTTACTTAGATATTTTTAAAATTTATTCATTAATTTATTGCTATTTATACTAATAAGATTGTCGCTTCGAAGCAGGGATTGACCTTTCCTATCAGGTCATAGAGGTTTTCGTTGGGGAATCACTTTTCCCCGCAAAACAAGGATACGTAGGGCTAACATTTAACTCCAAAATTTTCAAGATTAGAGGACTTTGTGACTACAAACATGTATATTTTTCATGCGAAAAAATCGTGGCATAAGATATATTTTTTGCCGACAAAAAATGACTTATTTTAGGCTAATAATTAAAGAAAAATCCGCGTTTTTTTTAATTTCCCTACAAAATTTATTTTAATAGGAAAAAATAATTAAAAAAAGAATAAAAATTTAATCTAAATTTTAGGAAACAAATAAATTAAAAGTTTCCTTCTAAAAGTAAAAACTTATCACGTTTCCGTCCCTCCACTCGACTTTGCCCTAGAATATTTCTCACTATCGAAGAGGAACACTAGTACAAATTTACCCAAAAAAATAACAAATGTAAATCTCTTTTCAAGAAAATCGACGCATATAAAAACGCGGTAGTAATTTTGTAAATTTTTTTGAATTTTATGTGTCGATTTTTAAAAAGGGCAATTTTTGTAAAAAAATCCATTTTTAAAACAATACAATTCTCTCTCTCTCACTCGGCCCGAAACAGAGGAGGAAGGAGAGAAAGAGGCGGAGGTCGGGCGCTGGTCGGCGCCTTCTCCAGTTTCAAGCCGCTGGTCGGCGGCGGTGCCACCTTCGCGAGGTGGAGGTCGAAGTGGTGTGGGTATGGAAAGATATGAAGTGGGCTTGCTCTTGGGTGTCAAAACCGAAACTGAGAGGTTTGGGTTTGGAAGTTTTCCGGTGATTAATCCGGTCGAAGTGGTCGAAGATCGAGGTAAGGTATTGGGATTAATTTATTTCTTGGTTTTTTTTTTTTTGGTTTTCGATTTGGAATGTTGATTTGGGTTGGGCAGTGGTGATGACGGGTTGTGCGGTCGACAGTGGCAGTGGCAGTGGTGATGTCCGTTTGGTGATGACGGTAGAGCTGTGGTGCAGTTTTGGTCGACGATGGGAGGTGACTTTCAAGTTGGGCAGTTTTGGTGGTGGTGCGTGTGCTTTTGGTAGTGGCGACTGTGTTGGTCAAGACAATGGTTGAGATTGAGGTTCGAACAGTACTGGCGTTGGTGGTCGGTTTCAGCTATGGAGTTTTGATGTTGTACTGGTTCATGGTTCGGCTGTGGTGTTGGAGTTGCTGTGAGAGAGTTTTCTGGTGAAGAAGGCAGTGAATACTTCTTGTGGTTGTGAAATTTGGCGGTTTGGTCAATAGTGTTGATTGTGGCTGTGGCTTCGACTATGATTTTGGTGAATTGTGGCTGATGGTTTGGACATGGTAATTTGAAAGCAGAAATTGGTCTTGATTATTGCCTCTGTTTGTTTTTGATACATAGGTTACATTTGAATAATTAGCTTCTTCTTTGTAAATTGATTTGTGTTCAATCCTCACTTCAATTTTGCAGCCTAAATCTTGAACTACATTAAATGGGAAGGGCATTGTCATTTGCAAATGTCAATATGATCCCATTGTTGGGTTTTTATCAATTGTATTACTTGCTGCCTCTACTACAGCTGATTATTTTTCTTTATTTTAAGACTACAAAGGAAAGAAAATTCCCCTGGCTACTTTATTCCAAAACACGAGCTTCGTATATTCTTCAATATTGCTCTGTGAGTATACTTCTCTCGATCTGCACAAAAGTTAAAATCTTTACCTTCATATTACTTTTGATGTTCTCCGTAAAGTCTTGTGGTGGTTTTGTTATCTCCTCATGCTTGCCCTACTATTCGACAGGTTTATCCTTTGATTAAGTTTGATAATTATGAAATTTTGTCCAAGTGACTTGATGAGTGTGTAAGCCAAAAGTTAGTAAGATAGTTATGGTTGATAAGTTAATTATCTCAGCACATCCTTAAGGTAACATAATTATGTAAAGCACATTTTGTGTATGAAAAGTAGTACCCAATGATACATATTTTGATATTTTCTGGAATTTCCTCAGGAGATTCATCATGCTCGGTCAAATTTTGAGAATGCTCGCTTCAGTCTGGTGGGTAATGCCATGCCATTCTCTCTTTCCTTAGATTTCTTGAGCCTACTAGCACTTCTTTTATTTTTCAATTTAGATGTGTTGGGTGATGCCATGCCCTTCTCTCTTTTATTTTCCAAAGTTTTATAGAACACATGGATCTTCTTGTACATAATCTAAAATTTAAATCTTCCCTGAGTTTGCCGTATGCCCCTTTTAGGAGAGTGTTTGGTTTGGTTCTCCACAATTGACTAGAAACTTATGTAATATTTATGTTTGAGCAATTGGGAGAAAGTACTCCTGCACATCTTAAAAATTGCTCTTTGCACAGATACAGAGCACTAAAGTCTAATTTATGTAAACTGCATTTAGAAATGTTCAGATATAGATGTAGCTATGTATGATGTATTATGTTTGTCAAAAATTGATTTTGCTTACCATGACCACTAGTATTACTTTTAATGCTTGATGCTGATCAAAGTGATTAGTCTTGAAATACTTGAAAATCTGGTTGGTACACAATTTGAGTTTAGGAATTTTATTTTTAGATAACAAATTTTAGAATTAGGAAACTGAGCCCAGTGTTTTTAGAGTATATAATGATTTGTAGGGAAGAATGAGTTTTGGACGTATAATATAGCTAAGACTCAATATGTAAGAAATATTCAGTTTTGCGTTTGTGCTTTGATTTTTTTTCTTGATTAGTGTTATATATCTTCTGGATGTCTATTTATATATATCTATTTTTTTTATCTATCATATCTTGCAGGATGAGATACTTGTCAAAGTTGATGAATATCTCTTGCAAAAGGATGAGGAACAACAGCTTTCGAAAGACACTCATTTGGAGGAGATATCCGTTGACAATCCCGATGCTGGACTTTGATGAGGATGAGTAGCATATTTAATTAATTTATGAGGATAGATATTTATGTTATTTTTATCGTGTAGATGTCGAAAGAGTATGTTTGCTAAACTCTTTTTAAGTTTATTACAATCACATTCAGTGACAATGAGTTTTTATTTGGAGTTTGATACAATATTTGCAGTTAGTAATATATTGGTTTATTTTAGAAATTTTAATTTAATTTATTTTTTGCATATTGTTATAATTTTGCATAAACAAACAATATTTAATACTACATTTAAATTTAAAAAAAAAAAAAAATTGATTCAAGTTTCCCTACAAATACTATAATTGTTGAAACATATAAAAAATTTATCCTATAAATAAGTTTTCCCCGCAAACAGAAGTGTGTAGACAAGAAATTAACTTAAAAAATGCTTTTCATACAAACAATTATTTGTGGGGAAAACTATGATTTAGCCTACAACATCATTTTACTCTATACCTACAAACATATTTCGTAGTCCAATCTAACATTAGAATATAAAAAATTGTGTAGGGATAGAAATTAGACGACAAATAATATTTGTCTCTAAAAGATTTGTAAGCTCGAACTTCAGTCAACGAAACATATTTCGTAGGTAAAATAAACATTAGCATACAAATCATTTCGTTGGGAAAGATCTTAGACGACAAATGATTTTTGTAGCGAAAGGGTTCGTAGGCGCATACCTTGCAAACAAATGTACCAAATTTGTCGGCTTATGTCTATCCCCTCGATGTTTGCCACACAAACCTCCCTACAAATTATTTTTGTCTGGGAAGACTTTTACCCACGAATAAGAACATTTCCCTACAAATTTATTTTGTATGCGGAAAGTAAATTTCTTGTAGTGAAAGCATCTATTGAAAGGTAAAAGAAAGGCTGCTCAGATTTCTATGGCATGACTCCAGGTACTGCGTTTCTTCATTCTTATTCTATATATATGTCTGTTCTACACAATATTGTGTGAGAACCTACTATGAATTAATCTGATATTCTTTGCCTATTTAGTTTTATCTCAGTTTGTCATCCAAATGTTGCTGTGTCTATGGATTAACCAGGATCACTTGGCCTGAGAAAAAGGCGTTATGTTATTCTACATATAGTTTCTTGTTAGAAAAAAAAATCAAGAATTTAGTTTCAAAATCATAGATAAAAAAGACTATAAGACTATATCCAACTCAGTTCACATCTTAGTTTACCCCCATCTTTCAACCTATAAAACTAAATGCATGTGAAAACTAATAATCAGCTCCACAAGATGAAATGGACACCTTTACTGTTGTCTCAAGTTGGTAAGAATCTGCAGAAATATTTGGGACTAATTTTTCCCACTAAATGTGTAAAACATGCTCGATCAAGGTATAGTTATACATTTGAAATGTGTATTTAAGAAATTAATCACAGGAATACCTCTTAGCATCTAAAGCTGCAGGAGAAGTCGTATTTCCCCCTGCCAATGACACTTGCACATTTCCTGAAATCACATTAACATGTAAACATCAGAATAACAACAGCAACACAACCACCAAAGGATTTTACAGTTTCCTTGGGCAAATTCCTAAAAAACATATTATCCCAGTTCAACCAATCCCAGAATAACCAAGATTAGAATCCAAGTTTGACACTTTCACTAAAGTCACAAGATACACAGCTTAGGCCATCTCCAACCCACATACACTAAATTTTACATTAAATTATCACTTTTACACTAAATTTGAATTACAGTTACACTATTCCAGCTTCTCTACTCCAACCCAGCAACACTAAATCTTACACCAAATGTACATTATTCATCATTTTCTATAATTTTTATTTTTAAGAAAATACAATTTCATTACATTTAATAATTTCGGTAATTAAATAGAAAAAACGTTTTATATTTTAATAATTAATATTTTATAAAATTAATTTTTTTAGTAATTAATTTTTTTGAACACTTAAAAATTAATTTTGTCGTAAACAAATTGAAATTCAACTTGTTATTAATTGAAACTTCGAATAACATACTTGAAAATTTAAAACACGGGATATGAAATATGTAGCAATGACACAACTCGAAATAACATAGGAAATTTAGTTTTGGGAGTTGCTATACTCCTCCCACAAGTGCTCAATCAACGCATTTCTTAGCGCGATGTGTGCTTCCTTGTCCTTAATCTTTCGATGTCGAGCAAGAAACTCTCGAAAGCGTTCATTCTCATCCACGGCGACCTCAACTGTTGGACTCGGCGCTTCCACATATGCGCCAATTGGTGCACTGAGATCTCGTTCGTCCTCCACTATCATGTTATGCATGATAATGCATGCTGTCATTATGTCATGTAACACATTTTTTTCCAAGATCGAGCCGGTCCACTGACAATCTTAAACCTTGATTGAAGCACCCCAAATGAGCGTTCAACGTCTTTTCTACAACTTTCTTGCCTCATTGCAAAATATTTTTTCTTACGAGTTTGAGGATCATGGATCGTTTGTACAAGTGTTGACCACTTAGGGTAAATTCCATCAGCTAAATAGTATCCCATTGTGTATTGTTTTTCCTGTATGACATAATTTGCCGGTGGAGCTATGCCGTCTGCCAAGTCAGAAAATAGATGAGACGACTCCAACACATTTATATCGTTGTTTGACCCTGGCAATCCAAAGTGAGCATGCCATATCCAAAGATCATAGTCGGCTACAGCCTCGAGAATTATTGTAGGGGATCCGCTACGACCTGTATATTGTCCAGCCCATGCAGTGGGACAATTTTTCCATTTCCAATGCATACAATCAAGGCTGCCTAACATACCTGGAAAGCCACGCTGCTGCCCAATGTACAATAATCTCGCAACATCTTCGGCATTTGGTGCCCGCAGGTATCGTGGTGAAAATACCTCTACAACTGCTCGACAGAATCGTTGCAAACTCTCCGTTGCTGTTGACTCACCTATTTTCACGTACTCGTCAGTGGCATCTGCTGCAATACCATATGCCAACATCCGCATTGCAGGGAACAAAATATACATCACTTTTTTAAATCTCAAATATACATCACTTTTTTAAATCAAACTAAACAAAAGTGTAGGGAACAAAATGGAGAAAAAAATGAAATAGGGACAAAAAATATATATAAATTAAAGTTAAGGAAAAATAAATAAATAAATAAATAAATAAACAGAAAACATACCGCTGGTGCGGTATATGTATATGAACAGTGCAGCGCCAAATCTGGCGCTGCACTGTTCATCAGCACCATTTCAGCATGAGAAATGGTGCTGCATTGGATCCATTTTGCAGCGGCAAAATGGCGTTTTACGCCATTTTGCCGCTGCATTGGAGATGCCCTTAGCACCAAAAATACGGAAACCACGTATCAGATAAAACTTTCCTTAATCAAACAGCTAAAACCTCAAAATCCCACTTAGGTTAAAAAAGGGTCCCCCAATCAGCACCAAGAAAGTTCTTGAATTCAATGCCCAAAAGTACCTTACCGATTAAAAAAGGTATGGGTTTATTTCAATTGTTTAGAATTAGGACGGGAATAGCAATAGAAAAATAAATAAATCTTGATATCGAAAAGATTAAGGTGAAAAAAAGTGTAGTATCTGATTAAAATTAAGAATTAAAGGATGGAGAGAATGATTAGAATGAAAAGAAGAAAAAGAGTACAGACTACAGAGGAGGATAATGAGTTCTTACTGAGGTAGAAATCGCTAATCGTCGACAAGAAGCAACCACCCGGAAGACGGTGCTGAGCCCTGAGGAATGGAGGAGTGGTGACTCGGTGACCTTGCAAGTGAGAACTTCGGCCAGTGGATTGAGGTAAGGATCGTTTATTCTTAATAGTATTTCATAATAGTCCAGAAGTATTATCCACTTGGAGAATTTGAACAAAGTTGATCATAGAAATCTCAGGAGTCAGGACCAATAATAGTGAAGAACAATTATATAAGAATGTGGATGGACAAATAGCCAATGGGGAGTCAAAAATTTGTCCAATTTTGTTCAAACTCAACGTGCAAGGAATAAAAACGTATATGAAATAACACAAGGTAATACCAAAATAAATACATATTATATACAAAAGCCATTTCGGGGACATGTCAATAAGCTTGCAGCACATAAAATATGTAAAGAATGGGAAATACCGTTAGCTCCAGGTAGTTAGGAACCGTTAGCTTCAGTTAGTCAAGAAGAAAACAGTCCATTTTGTTATCTAATATTCTGAGTAGTTAGTTTGTTAGATTCTAATTTCAGTTTTACATCTTGTACATATAGTGTACATTCTGATGTTGAAGGATGAGATACTGAAATATAATTTTTCTCTCCATCACGATATTTTCATGTCTTGATATCCTCTTTTGATTTGATATTGTTTATGGTATCAGAGCCAGATCCAAACCAAAATATCTTAGCAGATCAGGTAACCCTGATAAGAAATGGCTAATGAATTGTTAGGAATAAGATCCATACAAGTACGTGTAGCTAGAGAAGAAGGAACGGGAAGTGCTTCAAAGGAGACCTCTACTTACAACAATGGAGATCCTCTTTTCTTATAAGCATCGGATCATCCTGGAATGATGCTAGTCACAGCACCATTCATAGGACAAAATTTTCTTACCTGGAGCAAATTGATGAAGATAGCTCTAGAGGCGAAGGTAAAACTTGATTTCATTACTAGAGATTGTAAGAAACCTGACAAAAGTTCGACCGAATATGCTCAATGGAGAAGAGTAGACTGCATGGTGGTCTCATGGATATTAAATTCAATGGCGAAAGAAATTGCGGAATCATTTCTCTATGCTGGATCTGCTAGAGAATTATGGAAGGAAATTGAGGAACATTATGGTGAAAGCAATGGTCCGATGATTTATCACATTCAACGTGAGATTAGTTCAATTCATCAAGGAAATCTGAGTATAATGCAATATTACTCAAAATTGAAGAAATTCTAGGATGAGCTAAATGCCCTAGATCCTATACCACAATGTATATTTGAACAATGTAATTGTGGTGCAAAAAAAAAAGACAGATAAAGAAGCTTCAAACAAATTGATGCAATTTTTGATGGGGTTGAATGAGTCCTATGATAATTTGAAGAATCAGATCCTATCTATGGATCCATGGCCTATGGTGAATAGAGCCTATTCAATGATGATGGAAGTGGAAAAACAAAGACAGGTACATATGGTGCCGTGAAACTAATGCTTTATTTACAAGGATGATACAAACAAACAGCAAAAGAGGAGAAACATCAGTTAGAAATGGAACTGGAAGAGGTAGTTTCAGGAGATCTGAGAATTGGAGAAAGGAAAAGGAAAATCAGTTTTGTAGTCACTGCAACAGATCTGGTCATGATAGAGAGAGCTGCTTCAAGCTTATTGGTTATCCGGATTGGTTTAAGGGATTAAAGGATTAGAGACAGGGACAAGGTATGAGCAGAATTACAGCTGGTAATTCAACAGAAACTCCTTTTGATGTGGATACAGAACAAGATGAAAGCAAGAATAGTGAAGTACAGAACAATCTATCCAACATGATCCAACAAGAATTGATGAAGTTGATGAAGGGAAAATTGAACATGGGAAACAACCACATCAATTTTGCGAATCTAGAAGAATTTGCAAGTAAAATTCATGCCTTAACTCTTAAACTGAGCACAGCTAATTTATTTGATGATAGTTTCTGGATAGATGACACGAAGCCTCTAACCATATGTGCAAAGACATGAATTCATACCAGAAAACTAAGCCTACATCCATAAAACTCCCTATCCACTTACCTGATGGTAGCATAAAACATGTTACAACATCAGGAGATGTTCAGCTCCATCCAACTTTAACCATAAAAGATGTCCTATACTTGCCAAACTTCAAATACAACCTACTATCTGTAAGTAAACTAGCCAAAATAAACAACATCAACTGTAATTTTTATGCATCTCACTCTCTATTGCAGGACCAGAAGACTGAGAAAGTGATAGCTATTGGTCGAATGATAGGCACCCTTTACATTCTTGATCAATCCAGTTTCCTACCTGAAGTTTTAGCTAAATGTAATAAAAGTTCTATTTCCTGTAATAGTTCCAGTACTTTTGGTTCCTTTGTAAACAATATTGATGTGTCATCATGTGTATTGTGGCACAAAAGACTTGGCCACACATTTGCTACTGTCTTGAAACATATCAAAGCTTGTAATAATCATGATTTCTTTGACATCTCACCTTGTGATATCTGTGCTAAGTCCAAGCAACAACGTTTACCTTTTCTCTTGAGTGAATCATGTTCTGATAAACCTTTTGATTTATTACACATCAACTTGTGGGGTCCCTATAAACAGCCATCATTAGCTGGTGCTCAATACATGGTTACCATTGTTGATGATCACTCTAGAGCAACCTGGACATTTCTCATTGCCCACAAATCCCAAACCATTACCATTGTTGACAATTTTTTGAGGATGATAGAAAATCAATTTGATAGAAAAACAGAACAATAAGATCTGATAACGGCACTAATTTTTGAATAAAGACTTTAAAAGTCTCTTAGAAAGCAAGGGAATCATTCACCAAAGAAGTTGTGTCTATTCTCTACAACAAAATGGAAGAGTAAAAAGAAAACACAAACATTTGTTACAAATAGCCAGATCCCTTTTATTCCAAGCAAACCTACCAAAAAAATTCTGGGGACACGCCATTTTAATGGCAACCTACATCCTAAACAGACTTCCTACTCCAATATTAAAGTGGAAAACACCTTTTGAGCTACTTTACCAAAAATCACCTTCATATGAACATATCAAATGTTTTGGATGCTTTTGCTATGCCACAAACACCAAACCCCACAAGGACAAATTTGAACCAAGAGCTTCTAAATGTATCTTCATAGGTTTTGAACCTAGGCAGAAGGCATACAAATTGTATGACCTTATAGATCATAAGATTTATATATCTAGAGATGTAATCTTTTATGAAAATCATTTTTCGTTCTGCAAAATTGATCAGCCATCCAATGAAATCCCATTACCCTATTCTTTTCCAGATTTTCATGATCCTAACTCTCCATCCAAACACATTTCCCTATCTCAGTCCAATACATCACCAATATCAGAACAAAATAACCTTCCTGGTCCTATTCTTGATTTTCCAGAAACATCAGAAACTAATCCATCAATAACACAATCCCCTATATTTCCTCCATCTGACCTTGCACCTACAAGATAGAGTACTAGACTGAAATCCACACCAACTTGGCTCAAAGACTTTGTCACCAATTGTTCTACTAATGGCTTCACTTCTCATTCTGCTGCCTACAAGCAACCTTCAGTAAACACACCTAATACTTTCCCTTACATTACTAACCCTGTATTTTCCCCAGATTATATTACCTTTCTAGGCCAAGTGTCAACTGTACAGGAACCAAAATCATATGAGGAAGCTAGTGCACAACAAGAATGGGTTACAACAATGGAAAAAGAGTTGGAAGCTCTAGAAACAAATCAGACGTGGGAAGTGATGCCATTACCTGCTGGAAAGAAACCAATTGGATGCAAATGGGTTTACAAAGTCAAAGTAAATCCCAATGAAACTATAGAAAGATATAAAGCCCGGTTGGTGGCTAAGGGATATCACCAAAAGGCAGGGGTCAATTATTCATAAAGTTTTTCTCCAGTAGCTAAAATTGTGACTGTTAGATTGTTCATTTCCTTTGCTACTATGAATTCTTGGCCTATTCATCAACTTGATATCAATAACGCATTTTTACATGGTTTTATTGATGAAGAAGTCTACTTGATTCCCCCTTCAGTATATTGAAAGGCTAAAAATGGAGAAGTGTGTAAACTAAAGAAGTCCTTATACGGACTTAAACAAGTGTCACGACAATGGAACTCAGAATTTTGTTCCAAAATAAAACATTACGGCTTTTACCAATCCTCCCATGATCACTGCCTATTCATTCATAAAAAGGATTCTTTATTCTTTGCTTTAATAGTGTATGTAGATGATGTTTTGGTGACTGGAAATGATGAAAATGGGATAAGAGCAGTTAAACAATATCTTGATCAAACTTTCACCATTAAGGATTTGGATATTGCGAAATTGTAGCGACCGAGAAAATTTTATCATAATAAAAGTTAAATTTATTAATACGTGTCGCTACAACTTCACCCAATTTTCTAAGGAAAACGTGTTCGTCTAGCCATGTCAATTACTTTAAAACTTTAAGAAATAAATTTAAATTCGTTTAAATCTCTAAGTTTGAATTGCGAATTTAAATTTTGTCCAAAATTATTATTTCGTCCAATTCTTTATTTTAATCCAATACTCAATTTTTTTTTTTTATTTTGATATTATTATTTTAAACATCAATCAATACAGGATATGTGTAACCCCCAGCCAAAATGCAATATCAGATATCCAAAACGTCCAAATTTTGTCATTCAATAGCTGATTAACTCATCATCATCACGCAAGAGTTACAATTCTTTCAGCTTCCAAGAATCATCTATAAATCACCTTCTTCTCCCACATTTTCCTCCCTCATTCCAACTGCAACACCATAGCCAATCACCATTAATCAACCGACAGCCATATCTCCAAACCAGTCTCTGATTCATCACCAATCAGTTATCACCACCACTGCTCAAACCCGTCATCAATTGAACTCCAAACCAAAATCACCAAACTGCATTATGCTGCCCAGCTACAATCAGTCACCTTCATCACCATGAATCAACCAATTCTCTGCAACCAAAAATCCTAACTATCAGCATCGCCTCACCATAATCAATTCACAGCCAATTCATAAAACCACAGTTCAACCGTCACCACCCCTGCAGCACCACCAATTATCATCCATTTTCATCATCACCGGAATTTAACCCAACCAGAGTCATCACCCATCGTCGAACATCAGACCACCACCAACGCAGCCTGCACCCCAGATCAGTTGCAGAAACCAAATCATCATCACTTTCCACAATCAACTTCAGTTCGAATCCAAATCCTCACCCAAAACTCAAAATCAAAACCCAAACTAAGAAATAGATGAAGCCCAGTTACTTACCTCACCTCAGACCACCTCTTCGCCGGAAAATCACGACCTAAACCGCGAACCCTAGCTTCGGTTTCACACGATTTTCGCACCTAAACTCGTACCAAACCTCTCAAAAATTGGAACCCCCATCCTTGCCGTCGCTCACCGTAACCTACGCCTGCCTTTCGCCGGTGTTTTCGCCGTCGCAGCCTTCGTCTTCTTCGATCGCCAGTTTTTTTTCAGCCTTCGTCTCTCGTCTCTCTCCCTGGCTCTCTGATCTGAAACGAAGAGAAAGAGAAATAAATCTGATTTAATATATTTTTGATTTTCAAAATTTGCACTTTGGTCCCTACGTTTTCTGAATGATTTAAATCAGTCCCTACAGCTTTGAAAAGTTTATTTCAGCCCTTTTAAAGTTTTAATGTTATTTCAAATCAGCCCCTCAAGTTTTAAAAAGGTTTTATTCAGTCCTTTTAGCTTCAAACTTATCATTTCAGTCCCTGCTGATTTACTTTTAAGCTCAACTATCAAAAGTATTCATTTTAGTCCCTCAACTTTCAAAACATCAATTTTAGTCCTCAAATTATAATTTATCATTTTGAACTATATATTCGATAGACTAAAGTGACTTATTGGCTAAGACGAAGCGTACGGAGAATTTAAAGAAATTGAAGTCATTCCCGCTCAACTTTGCACTCGTCGGATTTGAGGTAGACTCGCACTTATTAATTGATTTAAATTATGATTTCATATGAATGTCATGTGACTTGTGAAAGTCAATTTTTAAGAAAAGCAAGTATGTTTTTATGAAAGGTAAATATACCTTATGTTGTTATGAAAAGTAAGTATGTTTTTATGAAAAGAAAATATACTTTATGTTTTTACGAAAAGTAAGTATACCCTATGCTTCACGAAAATGTTTTTTTGGATCATTGCTATGAAATCAATCTACCAAGATTGTTTTGGGTCCCATATGATAAGTTATGATATGTTAAGGGGACCGGAGTTTTAGTAGCGCTACACATAAGAATTCTTGCCACCTAAGTTCGGTAACATTCTTGTGTCTCCTATGTTTATGAGGATTTGCCACGAAGTTCGGTAAAATTCCTATGTTTCCATATGTTTATGAGGATTTGCCACCTAAGTTCGGTAAAATTCCTGTCGCATATGTTTATGAGGATTTCGATCCTATCTTATGTTATGATGCAATTGATCCCTATGAATTTCAGAAAATTATGCTTGGTATACTTACTACATAAGAATTCTTACCACCTAAGTTCGGTAAAATTCTTTTGTTTATGAGGATTTCGATTTTATCCTATGTTATGATGAAAACTTACTGTTATTATGATTTTACTGCATAAGAATTCTTGCCACCTAAGTTCGGTAAAGTTCTTGTGTCTCCCTATGTTTATGAGGATTTCAATCCTATCTTATGTTATGCTTTCAAAAGAAATTATGCTTGGCATAATTAAAATGTTTTTATAAGTATATGGTTTTCAAAGAGCTGTTTTCAAAGAGCTATTTTCAAAGAGCCTATGATTTGCAAAATATGTCCCGTGCTGTAATGTACAATATGAGTTTTATCAAGAGCTGTTTTATAAAGAAGCTCTATCAATGCCCGTTTTATAAAGAGCCGGAATTTATGTGTTTAATCATCTTATAAATTAAATTAATTTGCGATGAGTCTACTGAGTATTTCCCCCATGAAATACTCACCCTACTTTTTAACAGTTTTGCAGATTTCGGAGACGGTGGCGAGCGATGAATGATGGTGGCAATAATCGTTGAACGGTTGAAAGTTTGACGTTAATGATTTCCGTATTTTCCAAACAATCGAATAATTTAGAGAAGTTCATTTATTTGAGAAATTATGATATTGGCAATTTCTTTACAATATTAATGGTTCGATTTACTATTTCAAATGGTTTCATAAATGTTTTCAATTTTAGCGGCCATTACAGTTTATTTAATGTTGCCAAAAATGAATTTCAATTATTTCTTCCGCAAAAATATTATTCGAAAAATTTAGACAGAAAATGACGTAGTGAATCGGGTATACGGAACTCGGGGCGCTACAAGTTGGTATCAGAGACAGTCTGCGTTTCTGTAGACTGGAAAAATTTTCAAAAAAAGAATTTTCAAGAAATATTTTCCATTATAAAAATTTTATTGATGAAGATTGCCACTGCCATCATTCGTTCCACCAACTCCGAGGTAAAGAAGTTTATGATGTTTAAAGTTATTTCAGTATTTCGAATACTCATTTTACTAATTTATGAGAAAGAATGAAGAGTATTTCGGATACTTATGATTTATGAGAAATAAGAATGTATTTCTTCGAAAATAATGATGTTGTTATGCTTTGTCATAACTTATATGCTTTAATGTATGATTATGAGAAATTTTTTAAGAAAGAAAACGAGTGTTGAGCATAATGGGAACAATATGATTTTATTGAAAATTAAGTAATGGATATTATGTTGAGTAAATGAATTATGCCTCTATGTTGAAGAGAAATTTATTATGAAGTTTGGCTTTGTGAATAAATTTTGGGAATATGATTTATGGCATATATTTATAATTATGAGTAGTCTTTTGAGCCAATTAAGGTATGGAAGGAAGTGATATTGTGATATTGAAAAATATGATTTGAAATTGTTATGTTGAGGAATTATGAATTGAATTATGAGATATTTTGATGATATTGAAGTGTTGGAATCATTTTCAATATTTTTAGATCGTTGTGATCAAATGTGGAGTTATTTATTATTGTGAGTTATGAAGTATGCTTATGGTTTGGATAAGTCCAAATTACAAGGGAGACTCTGTCCAGAATTTTATCATTTGGAATTAAGAGCATAATATGATAAGCATCTACTAAAGGAATTAAGTTTAGACATGCAAGTTCATTTACATCACAAACGAGATTTAGTAGCTGATAGCAGAGATTTTATTATTTTCTCATAAGGAGAACACACAAGAGTCACACTGGAAAGGAAATACATGAAACACACGAAAGCATAAGAGAAAAACATGGAAAGATCCTCAGAATGAGAGATGTGTTTCCGGAGTAGCCGTATCCTACCACCTCTGATCTTTTGAGGATATAAAGAGAAAACCTTCAAAGAGGTGTGTTTCGAGAGTAAGAATACTCCGTAATCTACCACCTTGGATCTTTGAAGTACACACAAGATTTAAACATTAAGGAAATCCTAGTAAATGGAGGGGTGTCTCGAGAGTGAGAATACTCCGTACTCTACCCCCACCTATTCTAAGATTCAAAGAGTTAAGTTTACATTAACCGGACTCCATTTTCGCTTGATTCCCCTTCCTTGTGACCAATCTATCTTAACCCCTGCTGGATCTTGTATTGAGATATATGACTGCAGCTTATCCAGTAGTTCATCAATAGTAGGAGCAGAAATAAGAAGCCTTCTGAAAAATGGAGAGATGAATCCCTGTTCCACAGCATAATCAAGAAAGGTTAACAAACCATCAAAGAAATTGTTAACATTCAGAAGCCCAATAGGCTTAGTATGGAGATCTAGTTGAGCCCACGAGGTAATGTTAAAGATTTCTTCTAAGGTACCAAAACCTCCGGGCAGGGCTATAAAGGCATCAGAACCATATAGCATACAAGTTATGCGTTCATGGATGGATAAGGTTTGAACTTCATGCCCTCGTGTTTTGCCTGCAACATCTACCAAAGGGACAGGTATAACACCGATTACTTTTGATTTCTCTGCAAGAGCAGATTGGGAAACACAACCCATTAGACCACTGCTACCACCCCCATATACAAGAGTGATACCTTTTTCCCCCAGTTTCTTTCCAAGATCTACAGCCGCTTCTAGATAACCGAAGCCTTTCCCTACTTTTGATCCACAAAATACACAAATAGTTTTGATCTGTCGAAGTTTTGGTGCTTCCATCTTTGATAGTAAAGAAGGGAAAACTTACGAAGAAGATGTGATTTTGGGATGCCTGAACTATGAAATATGTTTGGCTATTTAAAGCCGGAAAAATTTACTGTTTTTGATTGATTCTGAAAAAGTAAAGATTCACTTTTTGACAAAATCGGCCAACTTTTGACTATTTTATCAAAGATATCACCTTTCGGTGATTTATTTCCAGCTTTATCAAACCTCGAGAAAAGAAAAATATATTTTATTTCCAAAACGCGTGAAAGAAAGCAGCAAAATATTTTAAAAAGATTTACCTTATATCATTGCTGAACTGCCAGAAGCCTCATTTTGTAAAACAGACTGGCAAACAGGATCTTTCGATATTATATTTTGGAGACTATAACGATTTTTGTCCTCGTTAAACTGAGCGTATAAGGAGAGAAGTTCACGTTGTACATAACCACTTGGGTGCGTCTCAAGAGTCAGTCGAATATCATCCAAAGACTCCTTACTCAGTCCACCCTTTATGAATTCGATTTTATCATCCCGATTAGTAGAAGAATATCCTACTGATTTGCAACGAGTATTACAGTTCCAACGAGCACATTTGTAGCAACCACCCAGTCTTTTTGCTCTTCGTTTCTTTGCAAAAGTGCTTTTGCCTAAACCAGGCATGTGCTTTGGAAATGTTGATGGTAATTCACCAGATAGTCGAACCTTTGCTTCTATCAACCAGCGAACATCTTCTGGAACACCATGAGCCATCAGCAACCTCAATCTTTCGAGCCTTATTTTATAGATCTTTCTCAGATCATTCATAGGAAGACTGGAATAATACTTGCGAATGTTAGAAAGAATGATATCCATTGTTTGATGATTCAACCTCTTCTCAGCATGAACTATTTAAAAGCGCAAAGGATCTGAGTGAATCCACGTGATGTTGTGGCCAGCAAGAAAGCGCAGGATTATTTTAATGAAAAGAGGAGACAAGAAGTAATGCGCTGTTAAATTTTATCGATAAAGGAGATTTGATTGGAGATTTGGAATATTTTCTTGGATTATGGGTACTGATATTTTGTTTTAATAATGATAATCTTGGTATAGTGTGATGATACGTGGAAAGTAAAATGAGTACCGTATTGAATCAGAATTCATACGTATATACAAGTGAAAGAAATACTTTGCAGGAAATGTGGTGACATTTAAGTATAGAATCTTAGTTTTGGGAGATATTTGTTTACTGAATTTTGGGTTACAAATATTGGAAAGATAAGTTGATGATATTATGTTGATATGTTTGGGTATATTACGTAGAGAAGATATTCAGGTAATTCTTTGATTATTTTTGGAATTTTCGATGATAAGAAAGGAAAAATTATTATGATACGATATGTCAGTAAAGATTTGTTGAAATTTTAGAGATATATACGAATATTTGAGGTCACATGATACGATGATAAGTGACAAGTTACATGAATACTACAAGATATGATGAAATTTTTACATACGATTGGGAATTGTTTTGATTATTTTGAGAATATTCGATGATAAGAAGAAGAGATTCTGATTAAGTATTCAGAAATTTTAAGATTAAGTAAGTTTAATTTCGAGGACGAAATTATTTTAAGGAGGTAAGATTATAGCGACCCAGAATTTTTATGCAATAAATAATTATTTTAATATTTAGAAAATTGTGTCGCTACTATTTCATTTATTATTTTGAAATTAATGCCGCGACGGATTCGTCTAGCCAAGTCAAGAAATATCGAATTTGTTCGATTTTAAATTTAATATTCGAATTTCTAAAATTATATTATTTTAATTATTTATTCAAAGTATTATTTTCAAAAATCTTTCTAAAATCCAAATTTTTCCCACATGTCTTCTTCTTTACACCAAGACAACAATTCTTTACACAAAAACATCATCATTTTTATACAAATAAATATTACACCTAATTCTACACTATCATATTCTATAGTACCAAATCAATACATATTCTTCCCCATCACAACTCACGTTCCCCACCTTGTTTCCTTCTTAATTATTCTTTCCATCTCATTGTGTACAATCAACAAGCATCTCCACACATGAACAATTGGAACACCTCAAAGCATCATCATTATCATCACTTACACTACTCTTTCCAGCAAGGTAAAATGCTTTCTTCTCCTTTATCACCAACTCCACATACCACAATTTCGGACCCATCCATTTTCAGATTTCCACAATTCAATATATATAAACATCATCATCACTACCACAATTATCAGTTGCAGCCCCAAACCATAACCACGAAACTTATGTATCATCAGCATCATCACCTCATTCCAACTGCAACACCATAGCCAATCACCATTAATCAACCGACAGCCATATCTCCAAACCAGTCTCTGATTCATCACCAATCAGTTATCACCACCACTGCT
The DNA here is from genome assembly GCA_963555705.1 of Ligustrum vulgare. Classification (NCBI taxonomy): domain Eukaryota; kingdom Viridiplantae; phylum Streptophyta; class Magnoliopsida; order Lamiales; family Oleaceae; genus Ligustrum; species Ligustrum vulgare. The sequence continues at coordinate 52,577,615 of OY743174.1, forward strand.
CAAACCCGTCATCAATTGAACTCCAAACCAAAATCACCAAACTGCATTATGCTGCCCAGCTACAATCAGTCACCTTCATCACCATGAATCAACCAATTCTCTGCAACCAAAAATCCTAACTATCAGCATCGCCTCACCATAATCAATTCACAGCCAATTCATAAAACCACAGTTCAACCGTCACCACCCCTGCAGCACCACCAATTATCATCCATTTTCATCATCACCGGAATTTAACCCAACCAGAGTCATCACCCATCGTCGAACATCAGACCACCACCAACGCAGCCTGCACCCCAGATCAGTTGCAGAAACCAAATCATCATCACTTTCCACAATCAACTTCAGTTCGAATCCAAATCCTCACCCAAAACTCAAAATCAAAACCCAAACTAAGAAATAGATGAAGCCCAGTTACTTACCTCACCTCAGACCACCTCTTCGCCGGAAAATCACGACCTAAACCGCGAACCCTAGCTTCGGTTTCACACGATTTTCGCACCTAAACTCGTACCAAACCTCTCAAAAATTGGAACCCCCATCCTTGCCGTCGCTCACCGTAACCTACGCCTGCCTTTCGCCGGTGTTTTCGCCGTCGCAGCCTTCGTCTTCTTCGATCGCCAGTTTTTTTTCAGCCTTCGTCTCTCGTCTCTCTCCCTGGCTCTCTGATCTGAAACGAAGAGAAAGAGAAATAAATCTGATTTAATATATTTTTGATTTTCAAAATTTGCACTTTGGTCCCTACGTTTTCTGAATGATTTAAATCAGTCCCTACAGCTTTGAAAAGTTTATTTCAGCCCTTTTAAAGTTTTAATGTTATTTCAAATCAGCCCCTCAAGTTTTAAAAAGGTTTTATTCAGTCCTTTTAGCTTCAAACTTATCATTTCAGTCCCTGCTGATTTACTTTTAAGCTCAACTATCAAAAGTATTCATTTTAGTCCCTCAACTTTCAAAACATCAATTTTAGTCCTCAAATTATAATTTATCATTTTGAACTATATATTCGATAGACTAAAGTGACTTATTGGCTAAGACGAAGCGTACGGAGAATTTAAAGAAATTGAAGTCATTCCCGCTCAACTTTGCACTCGTCGGATTTGAGGTAGACTCGCACTTATTAATTGATTTAAATTATGATTTCATATGAATGTCATGTGACTTGTGAAAGTCAATTTTTAAGAAAAGCAAGTATGTTTTTATGAAAGGTAAATATACCTTATGTTGTTATGAAAAGTAAGTATGTTTTTATGAAAAGAAAATATACTTTATGTTTTTACGAAAAGTAAGTATACCCTATGCTTCACGAAAATGTTTTTTTGGATCATTGCTATGAAATCAATCTACCAAGATTGTTTTGGGTCCCATATGATAAGTTATGATATGTTAAGGGGACCGGAGTTTTAGTAGCGCTACACATAAGAATTCTTGCCACCTAAGTTCGGTAACATTCTTGTGTCTCCTATGTTTATGAGGATTTGCCACGAAGTTCGGTAAAATTCCTATGTTTCCATATGTTTATGAGGATTTGCCACCTAAGTTCGGTAAAATTCCTGTCGCATATGTTTATGAGGATTTCGATCCTATCTTATGTTATGATGCAATTGATCCCTATGAATTTCAGAAAATTATGCTTGGTATACTTACTACATAAGAATTCTTACCACCTAAGTTCGGTAAAATTCTTTTGTTTATGAGGATTTCGATTTTATCCTATGTTATGATGAAAACTTACTGTTATTATGATTTTACTGCATAAGAATTCTTGCCACCTAAGTTCGGTAAAGTTCTTGTGTCTCCCTATGTTTATGAGGATTTCAATCCTATCTTATGTTATGCTTTCAAAAGAAATTATGCTTGGCATAATTAAAATGTTTTTATAAGTATATGGTTTTCAAAGAGCTGTTTTCAAAGAGCTATTTTCAAAGAGCCTATGATTTGCAAAATATGTCCCGTGCTGTAATGTACAATATGAGTTTTATCAAGAGCTGTTTTATAAAGAAGCTCTATCAATGCCCGTTTTATAAAGAGCCGGAATTTATGTGTTTAATCATCTTATAAATTAAATTAATTTGCGATGAGTCTACTGAGTATTTCCCCCATGAAATACTCACCCTACTTTTTAACAGTTTTGCAGATTTCGGAGACGGTGGCGAGCGATGAATGATGGTGGCAATAATCGTTGAACGGTTGAAAGTTTGACGTTAATGATTTCCGTATTTTCCAAACAATCGAATAATTTAGAGAAGTTCATTTATTTGAGAAATTATGATATTGGCAATTTCTTTACAATATTAATGGTTCGATTTACTATTTCAAATGGTTTCATAAATGTTTTCAATTTTAGCGGCCATTACAGTTTATTTAATGTTGCCAAAAATGAATTTCAATTATTTCTTCCGCAAAAATATTATTCGAAAAATTTAGACAGAAAATGACGTAGTGAATCGGGTATACGGAACTCGGGGCGCTACAAGTTGGTATCAGAGACAGTCTGCGTTTCTGTAGACTGGAAAAATTTTCAAAAAAAGAATTTTCAAGAAATATTTTCCATTATAAAAATTTTATTGATGAAGATTGCCACTGCCATCATTCGTTCCACCAACTCCGAGGTAAAGAAGTTTATGATGTTTAAAGTTATTTCAGTATTTCGAATACTCATTTTACTAATTTATGAGAAAGAATGAAGAGTATTTCGGATACTTATGATTTATGAGAAATAAGAATGTATTTCTTCGAAAATAATGATGTTGTTATGCTTTGTCATAACTTATATGCTTTAATGTATGATTATGAGAAATTTTTTAAGAAAGAAAACGAGTGTTGAGCATAATGGGAACAATATGATTTTATTGAAAATTAAGTAATGGATATTATGTTGAGTAAATGAATTATGCCTCTATGTTGAAGAGAAATTTATTATGAAGTTTGGCTTTGTGAATAAATTTTGGGAATATGATTTATGGCATATATTTATAATTATGAGTAGTCTTTTGAGCCAATTAAGGTATGGAAGGAAGTGATATTGTGATATTGAAAAATATGATTTGAAATTGTTATGTTGAGGAATTATGAATTGAATTATGAGATATTTTGATGATATTGAAGTGTTGGAATCATTTTCAATATTTTTAGATCGTTGTGATCAAATGTGGAGTTATTTATTATTGTGAGTTATGAAGTATGCTTATGGTTTGGATAAGTCCAAATTACAAGGGAGACTCTGTCCAGAATTTTATCATTTGGAATTAAGAGCATAATATGATAAGCATCTACTAAAGGAATTAAGTTTAGACATGCAAGTTCATTTACATCACAAACGAGATTTAGTAGCTGATAGCAGAGATTTTATTATTTTCTCATAAGGAGAACACACAAGAGTCACACTGGAAAGGAAATACATGAAACACACGAAAGCATAAGAGAAAAACATGGAAAGATCCTCAGAATGAGAGATGTGTTTCCGGAGTAGCCGTATCCTACCACCTCTGATCTTTTGAGGATATAAAGAGAAAACCTTCAAAGAGGTGTGTTTCGAGAGTAAGAATACTCCGTAATCTACCACCTTGGATCTTTGAAGTACACACAAGATTTAAACATTAAGGAAATCCTAGTAAATGGAGGGGTGTCTCGAGAGTGAGAATACTCCGTACTCTACCCCCACCTATTCTAAGATTCAAAGAGTTAAGTTTACATTAACCGGACTCCATTTTCGCTTGATTCCCCTTCCTTGTGACCAATCTATCTTAACCCCTGCTGGATCTTGTATTGAGATATATGACTGCAGCTTATCCAGTAGTTCATCAATAGTAGGAGCAGAAATAAGAAGCCTTCTGAAAAATGGAGAGATGAATCCCTGTTCCACAGCATAATCAAGAAAGGTTAACAAACCATCAAAGAAATTGTTAACATTCAGAAGCCCAATAGGCTTAGTATGGAGATCTAGTTGAGCCCACGAGGTAATGTTAAAGATTTCTTCTAAGGTACCAAAACCTCCGGGCAGGGCTATAAAGGCATCAGAACCATATAGCATACAAGTTATGCGTTCATGGATGGATAAGGTTTGAACTTCATGCCCTCGTGTTTTGCCTGCAACATCTACCAAAGGGACAGGTATAACACCGATTACTTTTGATTTCTCTGCAAGAGCAGATTGGGAAACACAACCCATTAGACCACTGCTACCACCCCCATATACAAGAGTGATACCTTTTTCCCCCAGTTTCTTTCCAAGATCTACAGCCGCTTCTAGATAACCGAAGCCTTTCCCTACTTTTGATCCACAAAATACACAAATAGTTTTGATCTGTCGAAGTTTTGGTGCTTCCATCTTTGATAGTAAAGAAGGGAAAACTTACGAAGAAGATGTGATTTTGGGATGCCTGAACTATGAAATATGTTTGGCTATTTAAAGCCGGAAAAATTTACTGTTTTTGATTGATTCTGAAAAAGTAAAGATTCACTTTTTGACAAAATCGGCCAACTTTTGACTATTTTATCAAAGATATCACCTTTCGGTGATTTATTTCCAGCTTTATCAAACCTCGAGAAAAGAAAAATATATTTTATTTCCAAAACGCGTGAAAGAAAGCAGCAAAATATTTTAAAAAGATTTACCTTATATCATTGCTGAACTGCCAGAAGCCTCATTTTGTAAAACAGACTGGCAAACAGGATCTTTCGATATTATATTTTGGAGACTATAACGATTTTTGTCCTCGTTAAACTGAGCGTATAAGGAGAGAAGTTCACGTTGTACATAACCACTTGGGTGCGTCTCAAGAGTCAGTCGAATATCATCCAAAGACTCCTTACTCAGTCCACCCTTTATGAATTCGATTTTATCATCCCGATTAGTAGAAGAATATCCTACTGATTTGCAACGAGTATTACAGTTCCAACGAGCACATTTGTAGCAACCACCCAGTCTTTTTGCTCTTCGTTTCTTTGCAAAAGTGCTTTTGCCTAAACCAGGCATGTGCTTTGGAAATGTTGATGGTAATTCACCAGATAGTCGAACCTTTGCTTCTATCAACCAGCGAACATCTTCTGGAACACCATGAGCCATCAGCAACCTCAATCTTTCGAGCCTTATTTTATAGATCTTTCTCAGATCATTCATAGGAAGACTGGAATAATACTTGCGAATGTTAGAAAGAATGATATCCATTGTTTGATGATTCAACCTCTTCTCAGCATGAACTATTTAAAAGCGCAAAGGATCTGAGTGAATCCGCGTGATGTTGTGGCCAGCAAGAAAGCGCAGGATTATTTTAATGAAAAGAGGAGACAAGAAGTAATGCGCTGTTAAATTTTATCGATAAAGGAGATTTGATTGGAGATTTGGAATATTTTCTTGGATTATGGGTACTGATATTTTGTTTTAATAATGATAATCTTGGTATAGTGTGATGATACGTGGAAAGTAAAATGAGTACCGTATTGAATCAGAATTCATACGTATATACAAGTGAAAGAAATACTTTGCAGGAAATGTGGTGACATTTAAGTATAGAATCTTAGTTTTGGGAGATATTTGTTTACTGAATTTTGGGTTACAAATATTGGAAAGATAAGTTGATGATATTATGTTGATATGTTTGGGTATATTACGTAGAGAAGATATTCAGGTAATTCTTTGATTATTTTTGGAATTTTCGATGATAAGAAAGGAAAAATTATTATGATACGATATGTCAGTAAAGATTTGTTGAAATTTTAGAGATATATACGAATATTTGAGGTCACATGATACGATGATAAGTGACAAGTTACATGAATACTACAAGATATGATGAAATTTTTACATACGATTGGGAATTGTTTTGATTATTTTGAGAATATTCGATGATAAGAAGAAGAGATTCTGATTAAGTATTCAGAAATTTTAAGATTAAGTAAGTTTAATTTCGAGGACGAAATTATTTTAAGGAGGTAAGATTATAGCGACCCAGAATTTTTATGCAATAAATAATTATTTTAATATTTAGAAAATTGTGTCGCTACTATTTCATTTATTATTTTGAAATTAATGCCGCGACGGATTCGTCTAGCCAAGTCAAGAAATATCGAATTTGTTCGATTTTAAATTTAATATTCGAATTTCTAAAATTATATTATTTTAATTATTTATTCAAAGTATTATTTTCAAAAATCTTTCTAAAATCCAAATTTTTCCCACATGTCTTCTTCTTTACACCAAGACAACAATTCTTTACACAAAAACATCATCATTTTTATACAAATAAATATTACACCTAATTCTACACTATCATATTCTATAGTACCAAATCAATACATATTCTTCCCCATCACAACTCACGTTCCCCACCTTGTTTCCTTCTTAATTATTCTTTCCATCTCATTGTGTACAATCAACAAGCATCTCCACACATGAACAATTGGAACACCTCAAAGCATCATCATTATCATCACTTACACTACTCTTTCCAGCAAGGTAAAATGCTTTCTTCTCCTTTATCACCAACTCCACATACCACAATTTCGGACCCATCCATTTTCAGATTTCCACAATTCAATATATATAAACATCATCATCACTACCACAATTATCAGTTGCAGCCCCAAACCATAACCACGAAACTTATGTATCATCAGCATCATCACCTCATTCCAACTGCAACACCATAGCCAATCACCATTAATCAACCGACAGCCATATCTCCAAACCAGTCTCTGATTCATCACCAATCAGTTATCACCACCACTGCTCAAACCCGTCATCAATTGAACTCCAAACCAAAATCACCAAACTGCATTATGCTGCCCAGCTACAATCAGTCACCTTCATCACCATGAATCAACCAATTCTCTGCAACCAAAAATCCTAACTATCAGCATCGCCTCACCATAATCAATTCACAGCCAATTCATAAAACCACAGTTCAACCGTCACCACCCCTGCAGCACCACCAATTATCATCCATTTTCATCATCACCGGAATTTAACCCAACCAGAGTCATCACCCATCGTCGAACATCAGACCACCACCAACGCAGCCTGCACCCCAGATCAGTTGCAGAAACCAAATCATCATCACTTTCCACAATCAACTTCAGTTCGAATCCAAATCCTCACCCAAAACTCAAAATCAAAACCCAAACTAAGAAATAGATGAAGCCCAGTTACTTACCTCACCTCAGACCACCTCTTCGCCGGAAAATCACGACCTAAACCGCGAACCCTAGCTTCGGTTTCACACGATTTTCGCACCTAAACTCGTACCAAACCTCTCAAAAATTGGAACCCCCATCCTTGCCGTCGCTCACCGTAACCTACGCCTGCCTTTCGCCGGTGTTTTCGCCGTCGCAGCCTTCGTCTTCTTCGATCGCCAGTTTTTTTTCAGCCTTCGTCTCTCGTCTCTCTCCCTGGCTCTCTGATCTGAAACGAAGAGAAAGAGAAATAAATCTGATTTAATATATTTTTGATTTTCAAAATTTGCACTTTGGTCCCTACGTTTTCTGAATGATTTAAATCAGTCCCTACAGCTTTGAAAAGTTTATTTCAGCCCTTTTAAAGTTTTAATGTTATTTCAAATCAGCCCCTCAAGTTTTAAAAAGGTTTTATTCAGTCCTTTTAGCTTCAAACTTATCATTTCAGTCCCTGCTGATTTACTTTTAAGCTCAACTATCAAAAGTATTCATTTTAGTCCCTCAACTTTCAAAACATCAATTTTAGTCCTCAAATTATAATTTATCATTTTGAACTATATATTCGATAGACTAAAGTGACTTATTGGCTAAGACGAAGCGTACGGAGAATTTAAAGAAATTGAAGTCATTCCCGCTCAACTTTGCACTCGTCGGATTTGAGGTAGACTCGCACTTATTAATTGATTTAAATTATGATTTCATATGAATGTCATGTGACTTGTGAAAGTCAATTTTTAAGAAAAGCAAGTATGTTTTTATGAAAGGTAAATATACCTTATGTTGTTATGAAAAGTAAGTATGTTTTTATGAAAAGAAAATATACTTTATGTTTTTACGAAAAGTAAGTATACCCTATGCTTCACGAAAATGTTTTTTTGGATCATTGCTATGAAATCAATCTACCAAGATTGTTTTGGGTCCCATATGATAAGTTATGATATGTTAAGGGGACCGGAGTTTTAGTAGCGCTACACATAAGAATTCTTGCCACCTAAGTTCGGTAACATTCTTGTGTCTCCTATGTTTATGAGGATTTGCCACGAAGTTCGGTAAAATTCCTATGTTTCCATATGTTTATGAGGATTTGCCACCTAAGTTCGGTAAAATTCCTGTCGCATATGTTTATGAGGATTTCGATCCTATCTTATGTTATGATGCAATTGATCCCTATGAATTTCAGAAAATTATGCTTGGTATACTTACTACATAAGAATTCTTACCACCTAAGTTCGGTAAAATTCTTATGTTTATGAGGATTTCGATTTTATCCTATGTTATGATGAAAACTTACTGTTATTATGATTTTACTGCATAAGAATTCTTGCCACCTAAGTTCGGTAAAGTTCTTGTGTCTCCCTATGTTTATGAGGATTTCAATCCTATCTTATGTTATGCTTTCAAAAGAAATTATGCTTGGCATAATTAAAATGTTTTTATAAGTATATGGTTTTCAAAGAGCTGTTTTCAAAGAGCTATTTTCAAAGAGCCTATGATTTGCAAAATATGTCCCGTGCTGTAATGTACAATATGAGTTTTATCAAGAGCTGTTTTATAAAGAAGCTCTATCAATGCCCGTTTTATAAAGAGCCGGGATTTATGTGTTTAATCATCTTATAAATTAAATTAATTTGCGATGAGTCTACTGAGTATTTCCCCCATGAAATACTCACCCTACTTTTTAACAGTTTTGCAGATTTCGGAGACGGTGGCGAGCGATGAATGATGGTGGCAATAATCGTTGAACGGTTGAAAGTTTGACGTTAATGATTTCCGTATTTTCCAAACAATCGAATAATTTAGAGAAGTTCATTTATTTGAGAAATTATGATATTGGCAATTTCTTTACAATATTAATGGTTCGATTTACTATTTCAAATGGTTTCATAAATGTTTTCAATTTTAGCGGCCATTACAGTTTATTTAATGTTGCCAAAAATGAATTTCAATTATTTCTTCCGCAAAAATATTATTCGAAAAATTTAGACAGAAAATGACGTAGTGAATCGGGTATACGGAACTCGGGGCGCTACACACGCACCTACGCTCGCCCCTCTCGTCGCCGCCAAGGGATGGTGGCGCTGTCGCAGGCTGTAAGGCACGGCGGCCTGGAACCGCGAAGGGCGACGCCCTTCGCCTCCCTCTGATCATGAATTATATTATTATATATATATATTTGATTTTCAAATTTTGCTTATTAGTCCTAATCTTTTCAAAGTCTTTAAATTCGATCCTTACAGTTTAATAGAATGTTATATCTTCAGCCCTAAGTTTTAAGAAGTTATTATTTAAGCCCTGCATTTTTTTAAAATATCCGAGTCAGTCCCCTGTTATTCTGAAAAATTTTATTTAAGTCCCAATTCTTTAAATTTCAATTTTATTTAAAATGTTAGATTAGTCTCCAATCTTTTAATTTATTTTTATTTTAAACACTCAATTTCCCAAAATTACTAATTCAAAATTATTTTCTTTGGCTAGATGACGCGACCGAAAAGTTAGATATTTGAAGTTTCCCTGCTTGACTCGAACTCATTAGCATTGGAGGTAGACTCATACCTAATAATTTATTTAGCTATGATTTGCATGTGAATCCGAAATTATGTAAATCATATTTGATGTTATGAGAAAAGTGATGTTATCATCATGTAATTAGCCATGAGGGGTAAGATGGTCAAGACTCTCCCAAAAATGGCGTATGAAGAAGTTATGTTCATGAAATTGAACAAAGAAAAAGAAGAAATGTTATAAGCGTTATAACTTCCATGCATACTTGCATGTCGAAAGAAGACAAGACGAGGCTACTTTTCGCACGTATGTGTTATATGTTATGATATTACGTAAAAGTTGTGTTTAGCATGATTACATGTTTATGTGCAATTCATGGAATAAGTGAATTATTTTGCTATGAGTTTACTAAATATTTCTTTGAAATACTTACCCCGTTGTTAACAATTTTTGCAGACTTTGAAAGCAGTGGCTAGTGATGGACACTAGTGGCAAGGAAATAAATAAATGTTTCATTTCAAAGTTCAACTTTATAGTTTCAAGTAAATTTGAATTTCCGTTTTACTAATTGTTGAAAAACTTGAATTTATTTTGTTGGAGGATTTTAATAATTGTTCATGCGAAGTTTAAATATCCAGTCATTTTCCATTAAATTGTGAAAATTTAAAGTTGTCTAAATTTTATGTTTCAACAAACAAACTGTCACAGATATGTCTGGACAATAACAAATTAACAGTAAATCGTTAAGATTTATTTTAGCGCAATACTAGATGAATCTTGCTGATGCAGATTCGTCTGGATAGTAAAACATAAATGGACAGAATAAATTTTGCAGAATTGTAAAGCAGACAAGAACACAATATTTGAGCTTAACGTGGAAAAAACCCTAACAAGGAAAACCCACATGCCCAGACCCTGCGGACAAAAATCAATCACTATATAAGAAAAGAGTTTATACAAATCGATCTAAACTACAGGATAAATCTACGCATAAACTTATCAAACATCCAAGAAATAGATCACTCCCTGATCCTTCTATGGTATGTAATATGAGCTGGCGTCCCACCACTCTTCAGTAGCTTTCTTTGATTCTGCAACACTCTTCAGCAACCTCGAACTCCCGTTCGAATATGATTCAAACCTCCCGTTTGATATTCACGCTGAAAGTCTTTTCTTCTCTACGTGATTGATTTCTCCTCCCAGAGAACCACAATTTGTAGTTTTTCTAATTGATTTTTGGCATGAATGAATAAGCTCTATATCTCTAGAATATTCATGCACATCGAGAAGTCACACAATGAAGAAGTCGTGTTTAATTAGCACCACACGAAAATATTAGCTCCTTGACTTCTTCTGAAAATGTAGTGGACGTGTATTTTGGAGCACCACACGTATTTTGGAATTCTACAGGCCTCAAGGAAAACCATCCACGTTTTCCTTATTTATATGCAATTGGATTGCTTGGCCATCAAGAATCCTACTTGCACTAAATCTTGATTTCCTGCAATAAAATCAATAAAGATAATTAGAGATAATGATAAGATATTAATAAATCTTACCATAAGTTAAGATAAGATAAGATATTCACAATTGGTTATGGAATAAAAGATCTTACCATATGAAGTGATAAGGTAAAATATTCACAATTGGTTATTAAATAAAAGATCTTACCATATGAAGTGATAAACTAGAATACCAAGAATCAAGATACTCGGCCTAATCAAGAAACAAATCATCATGAAACTTACCACAATATTTCAAGATCATCATGCTCGGCCATAAAGGGATTTTCGGCCAATCACAATATTTCTTGATGTAATCTTACTATAAAAGATAAACTTGGACACCAAGAATGAAATCATGAAGATACTCGGGCAATATGATTATTTTAACAAGGCTAAAATATTATCTTAATACTTATAAAAAAATAATAAGTGATAAAGATAAAATTCTAAGCCTATTAAATATTATCACAATGTTTGATCCTTATCAGGAGTGATAAGTGATAGAATTCTAACCATTATCACAATACTTATCACACTTTATCTCCAAACAATATCAATTATCACAAGATAATTATCCCAACAACATAGGAGATAAATATTCACAATACGTCAAAATAATTATGAAGTAATTTAATTAAAACTTAATAAAATACTAAATAAAAATATTTAGTAATAAACTAAATTTATCAAATTACAAACTTGTAGGAAAAAAGAAAATGCCAATAAACATAACTTAAAATAAGTTAACAATCTCCCCCTTTGACTTTTTCTATTTTTCTAAAACCTAATCATCTTTTCACAAATATAGAAAGAAGTAACATGCAATTATTAAGCTCCCCCTATTAAAATTCTCCCCCTCAAGTCATGCATCAACAAATTCATGCATGTAACGAGAGAAAAATAATAAGCATATAAAAGAGAATCAAAATAAACCAAAAGTTACTTCAACATTCAATCAATCAGAAAAGATGAGAAACAATACTACTTCCCCTTTTTGGAAGAAATAGGGAAAACAATCCACGTCTTGTAACCTGCCAATGTAAGCACGAGTAGACAATAAAACCTGGAAATAAAGGTTGAATTTTAGAAAACTCTGAAAACACAAAAAATGCTCCCCCTTACTACAATGCTTAGAAATTTAATGCAGTAGGATATAATATCTATGTCTCTCCCCAACGACCCCTTGAATATAGAATTCATGAAAACATGCAAAATATATTTTTCTTCCAGTTGCTCAATTCTGCCATCCTGTCCAGTCGATTCAGGTTGGCCAGATCCATCTATAGGTCTCACCCAGATATATGGTTTTTGAGAACCAGCATAGGCACCAGTCGACCAAAACTTAAAACTGAAAGGTGTAAGCGTACATTTGGTAGTTTGCATAAGGCTGCTAACAAATGATCAATGATCATACCTGGATCCACCTGGTGTAGTATATTCATCTGCCCTTGTACTCAGTTTCTTTTTCTTTGTGATCACTGTGTTATTCACATTTTTCTGTTCTTTCTGTCTTGCCTAGCAGTCTCTTCTTCTTCAGATTCTATAGCATCATCTTTGTTTTCAAGCCCTTCTCCCTCATCAGATTCATCTACTCCTCTGATTTTTCATTTTCAACTCCAGACTCAGATTCCTCTATTTCATCTGGTTTTCTTTTGAAGAACCTCCAAGCAACTGATCTAGTGTGTCTTCAAGTCTTTTGACACAAACCCTGAGATCAGATACCTCTGCCTTTAACCCAATAATCTCTGCCTCTAGTTGGGCAATTCTGGCATCCTGGCTAGACGAATCTTGTTTACCAGCAGTGTCACCCAAAACCTATTTCCTGTGAGAGGTCTGTACCTCCAGTGTTTTCCTGCATCTAACCCTGTTTAACACCTTGGGAGTGATCACCAGATTATCCTCTAGCGTCTGAATATCTTGATCACGAGAAATTGTGAAATAATCCAAAGGATAAACCAACAAATATGTATTACCTTGTCGAGGACCACTCCCCGATACTCGACCAACAATTGATTCCTCTGCTTTCTCTTCTTCAGCCTCTGACTCTGAATCACTAGATTGATCTGATGTACCTAAGTCCGAGTCAGATCCATCTAAGTCTTCTGCCAATTCATTTTTCAGATTTACCTTCTTTCACATATTTATCATCTTTTGGCATCTCCCCCTATGTTTCAGACTGTTTACTCGAAATTTCTCGAGCAACAATCAATTCACTTCGAATATCTAAGGGAGAAAGTGACTGGTAGGAAGATTATCAAACGTAGGTGTCGAATTTGCACCCATAACTTGTGGCTTGGTGGTAGAGCCGCCTTGGCTTGGTTCAGCTATAGGCTGAGTTGGAATTTGAACTTGTTCTGGAATGAGTAAGAACGGCTAGTGTGGAGGCAGTGAAGGAGATTTGAGGAGGGATTTTTTAGGAATTCGAGTACAAGTAGAATTCAAGAGATTTTTAATTCCATTCCTTGTAGAGAAAGATATCTCTTGAGAATCCTAGTTTACGCCAATTTCCTTTCCTTCAAAAATGGGATAAATATAGAAACAAAATATGTTAAGAATTAGGAAATAAATAAATTACCAAAATTGGGCCCCAAAATTAGCTGACTTGTTCTGCAAGATTTGCACATATTAGCCCACGATATACTGCCTTAAAATTAAAGATTTTCAGAATAAAATCTAAAATTCGTGAATAAGGAAAATCTAAATGCATCTGGATACCTGAGACATGTCTGAGCACTGTTGGCATCTGTTGAGTCAAAAACATTTGGCAGTATACAATCCACCAAGTACATAATTAAGTCGATTAATGTGCGTGTGTGCTCCGAGCAATCCTTAGTCATCCACATACTGTCAAAAATCATATGATTGCCCTGACTTATTGATTTGTCACCGTAGTGTACAATAAGACTGATCAATATCTACATAATGTGCATTTTCTCAAATCCGGCTTGCCGACTTTTTCAATATTATGGCATTGTCTTTTGGAGAAGAAAACGGGTTCACACAATCCCCAGAAGTTATCTTACAAGATGTTCCCCTTTAGATTAGAAGAAGGGTATAAACTTGGCTTGGATTGTAGATTCATACAATCCCCAGAAGTTATCTTACTAGATTTTCCCCTTTCTTCTATGATATTTCCACAATTACCTCAAATTATTGTATTTTGAAGCTAAAGGGTATGAACTTGGCTTGGATAGGCAGCCTTCTTTTCCACTGGCCCTGCCCTTGGATAATAAGAAAAATGTGTGCAATGCTAAAAGCAAGATTCAGATCATAGGTCTACATACAGAATATGAAATCTCATCCAGTAGCAAACCATATGACTTAGACAGCAGTGACTTATCCTTAGGATTGTCCAGATTTGAGTGCTAGTTAGATTCATCCGGAGACATGTTGACTGCCTTCAGCCAGATGTATCTGTCTCATTATCAGCCTCAAGCACTTAGATATATCTGCAATAAGAAAAATGATCTACTTAGTATAAGAATATGATAAGTTAATCTCAATGCATGCAATAAAAAAAATGCGTTTGTGCTTATTTTTTTTTAGAAATATGCATGTTCCTATTCAGGAGGAGGTGATACTCTAATTTGTTTCCTAAGTCTTTCAAATTTGACAGTATCGAGGGCCTTGGTGAACAAATCTGCAAGTTGTAGATCAGTCTGTATGTGCTCCAGAATGATAATCTTTTGTTCCACCAATTCTCTGATGAAATGGTGTCTGATGTCAATGTGTTTTGTTTTGGAGTGCTGGACATGATTTTTTGAGATGTTGATGGCATTGATGTTGTCACAATACATAGTGGCTTGATCTGTAGAAATCTCATAGTCTTCCAACATTTGTTTCATCCAAAGGAGTTGTGTACAGTAACTGCCAGCTGCAATATACTCAGCTTCGGCTGTGGAAAGGGACACTGAATTTTGCTTTCTACTTAGCCATGCCACCAAGTTGTTTCCAATGTAAAAACATCCTCCTGATGTAATCTTTCGATCATCCACATTCTCAGCCCAGTCTGCATCTGAAAAACCTGCAAGATGGGCAGTGGTATCTCTTGTAAATCAAATTCCGTAACTTAATGTACCACATACATATCTGATGATTCTTTTCACAGCGGCAACATGAGACTCCTTAGGTTTGGCTTGATATCTTGCACAAACTCCAACACTGAAGAATATGTCTAGCCTACTGGCAGTAATGTACAGAAGACTTCCAATCATGCTTATGTAGAGAGATGGATCTACATCCTTGCCACTGCCTTCCTTTGAAAGTTTTAGAGTAGTTGCCATGGGAGTTCTCATTACCTTTGCATCTTCAAGTCCAAATTTCTTCACCAGATTTTTAGCATATTTTGCTTGAGATATGAATATGCCAGATTCATCCTGCTATACCTGCAAACCAAGGAAAAATGTTAGTTCACCTACCATACTCATTTCAAATTCTCTTTTCATTGTGTTTATAAATTCATCAATTTTGGACTTAGATGTAGACCCAAATACAATGTCATCGACATATATTTGAGCTACAGTTAGTCCAGGATTTAGATGTTTAATGAAAAGAGTTTTATCAGTTCCTCCCCGTTTTGTATCTGTTGCTTAGCAAGAATGATGTGAGCCTTTCATACCAAGCTCTGGGGGCTTGTTTCAATCCATACAAGGCCTTTTTGAATTTAAAGACATGGTTCGGGTGAGATGGATCTGTGAATCCTTGGGGCTGTTCCACATAAGCTTCCTCATTGAGTACACCATTTAGGAACGCACTTTTGACATCCATCTGGTAAAGCCTGAAATTGATGTAGCAGGACACAGCTAGCAACAGCCTGATGGATTCCATTCTGGCTTCCAAAGCAAATGTTTCGTCAAAGTCTAACCCTTCAATCTGGGTATAGACTTGAGCAGCAAGTCTGGCTTTATTCCTAACAACATTTCCTTGTTCGTCTGATTTGTTCTTGAAGATCCATTTAGTTCCAATTATATTACCTTCTTTAGGACGTGGTACCAGTTCCCAGACGTTGTTTCTTTCAAATTGGTTGAGTTCCTTCTGCATAGCCTGCACCCAGTTTTCGTCTGTCAAAGCTTCTTTGACATTTTTCGAATTGATCAGGGACATATGGCACATGTTTCCCATTTCAGCAGCAAATTTTCTTCTGTTTACATTCCCTTTAGACACATTAGTGAGAATGTTGTCGAGTGGATGAGCCTTTTGAACTCTAGCAGATGGTCTTTTCTGCACTTTTGGTTCTGCAGCACCAGATGTATCTAAGTAGTCAGTTGAATTTGGATGGATAGATGTGTCTTGGTAGCCAGATTCATCCGCATCACATTCTTCAGTATTATTTTGGATTTTTGCTTGGAGTAGTCTTTCTTCTGGTTTCTCAGTTTCGACGTGTTGTTTTGGTGGGATGTCCAACTGATCAGCTTCATCTTCTTGTTCATCAACCTTTTCATTACTAGATTTCTGAAAAAGATTAGCAACACTGTCAAAGGCATCAGACTTTTTACACATGAATATGACCCAAGTATATCTGAAAAAATTATCAACACATATGTAAATGTATCTCTTACCACCAATACTTTCCTTTTCAATAATACTCATCCGATTCATGTGAGTAAGTTCAAGAATATGAGAGGTGTTGAGAAATATACCTGGTGTGTTGATGCTTGATTTGCTTACCCTTTCGAAAATCAGTACAGATTCCATCTGGAATGTTCTTGATATTGGGTAGGCCTCTCACGGCTTGCAGTTTAGCCATCTTTATGGGATCATGGTAGTTTAGATGTCTTAACTGGTTGTGCAATAACTCCTCGATTTTGGTCCTTACAGAATTGCAAGTTATGTTACTTTCAAGTGTATAGCATTTATCCTTGGATCTAATTCCCTTAAACAGGACATTTTGCAATGGATTTAAGTTCATGTCACAACTCAATACCTTGCAATAATCTTTAGAAAATTGGACAAGCAGGTTATCATCACATAATTGACCTACACTAATCAAGTTTGCTTTAATATCATCACATAATTGACCTACACTAATCAAGTTTGCTTTAAGCCCAATTACATACAAAACATTTGTTAATGTAGGCAATCCTTTGATATTGATGATACCAGATCCATCTATCTTACCCTTTTGGCCATCACCAAAGGTAACAACACCTATCTCACCTTTTTCAAAGTGTGACAACAAAGAGAGATCACCGGTCATGTGTCTAGAACATCCACTATCAAAATACCAAGTGTTAGGAATCAGAGTACTAAAATATAATTAAACTACATAAGCGTTAGTTCTAATTTTCTTTTCTTGCCTAGAAACAAGTCTTCTTTTGTGTGAGTTGATTAATTTCAAGTACTCATGATACCTAAAAACATCATGACCAGACTTAGCACAAAAATTACAGAATACCTGGAAGGCAGATGTATCCTGTTGACTCTGACGAGGTTGAAATTTTCTGCCAGTATGACGGACAGATTCATCCTTCTTGTACAGATTCGATTGAAATTTTCTACCTGGATGTTTCCTGGCTGGATGTGAGTACTGAGTTCCAGCAGCATTGAACAGATGATGGTAGGGAGTAGATGCGTCTGTGTAGTTTCTGCCTTGCTCCTTCTTTCCATATCCTATTTCTTTCACAAAGATCATCCTGTTTTCATGGGTTTTACCTTTACCTTTACCTTTACCTTTATATCCAAGTCCACTTTTTATGCTAGCAGGTCTCCCACTGTTCAGGATTTCATCAAGCTGGACAGATCCAAGTACCAGTTTCTCGATCTTGTCTTGTGCTTTAGCAAGTTCTGAGCTTAACTTACTTACCTCATTTTGTTCATCGTTTGAGAATGCAGATGCGTCTAGATGTCTTTCCCTGCTGTGTTCAGTGAAGGCCTGCAACAGTTGGATCTTTTCTTCTGCGTCTTGAAGTTCTTTCCTCAAAATTTTAGTGTTTAATCCAGATTCATCTGAGTTAGTTCCTGCATAAGAAGTGTTTCCAGAATTAGTTCCAGGTGACTCTAAAACAGTAAAGGTAACCTGTTTTTCAGAATTGCAGCTGTCTAAATCTGATCCAGATTCATCTGTGTCTCCATCACTATATGTATCATTCATGACCATCCTTCCTTTGGTCTTATTTAGAGTGTTGGGACATTCTGTAGCTATGTGTCCATATCCTTCACATTCTCTGCACTGAATACGATTCTTAGGCTTTCCTTCAAATGAATTAGCATTGTTCCTAGGATAGAAATTGTTTTTCTTCCTTTGTTTTTGTTGATTTTGATTCTGGCTTTGAAGGTTGGAAGATCTTTCTTTCTGTTTGCATTTGAGGAATTTCTTGAATTTCCTGGTGAGAAGTGCGAAGCTTTCATCCTCATCTGTCTCTCCAGATTCGTCTGGCTCTTCATTGCTTGCTTTGAACGCAATCCCTGATTTCTTATCTTTCTTTCTTCGGGCCAAATTTAACTCATAGGTCATTAATGAGCCTACAAGTTCCTCAACTCGCATGGTTGAAAGATCCTTGCTTTCTTCAATGGCTGTTACTTTTGCATGAAATCTGTCTGGTAAAGATCTGAGAATCTTTTGTACAATCTGCTCATTGGAGTATGTTTTACCAAGGGCTTCAGCTGAGTTTGTGAGATCACTCAATCTGGCGTAGAAACTTTTGAAGTCTTCTCGCTCATCCATAGATAGTTGTTCAAACTCAAGAGTGATCATCTGTAGTTTGGAGGTTTTGACAGCATTGGTTCCTTCATTTGCTACCCTCAAAGCATCCCATGCTTCCTTGGCGGTTCTTAAGGACGAAATCAACCTGAATTGACCTGGATCAACAAAAGAAACAATAGCGTTAAGTGCTTTTGAATTCCAATTTGCGTTAGCTAATTCATCAGCAGTATAAGCACTTCTAGATACAGTTGTGACAACACCTCCAACAGTGATAGTGGGTGAAGTGTAACCCTCAAGGACAGATGTCCAACAACGTTCATCAATAGATTGAATAAAAATTTCCATACGAATTTTTCAATATGCATAGTTACTACCAGTTAACACAGGTGGCCTAAGAGATGCAGAATTTTCCATTTTAGACAACCGGATCTCACTTTCTAGAAGTGAACCCACTTTGATACCAATTGAAAATTTAAAGTTGTCTAAATTTTATATTTAAACAAACAGATTATAACAGATATGTCTGGACAGTAACAAATTAACAGTAAATCATTAAGATTTGTTTTAGCGCAATACCAGATGAATCTTGCTTATGCAGATTCGTCTGGATAGTAAAACGTAAATGGACAGAATAAATTTTGCAGAATTGTAAAGCAGACAAGAACACAATATTTGAGCTTAACGTGGAAAAAACCCTAACAAGGAAAACCCACATGCCCAGACCCTGCGAAAAAAAAATCAATCACTATATAAGAAAAGAGTTTATACAAATCGATCTAAACTACAGGATAAATCTACGCATAAACTTATCAAACATCCAAGAAATAGATCACTCGCTGATCCTTCTATGGTATGTAATATGAGCTGGCGTCCCACCACTCTTCAGTAGCTTTCTTTGATTCTGCAACACTCTTCAGCAACCTCGAACTCCGTTCGAATATGATTCAAACCTCCCGTTTGATCTTCACGCTGAAAGTCTTTTCTTCTCTACGTGATTGATTTCTCCTCCCAGAGAACCACAATTTGTAGTTTTTCTAATTGATTTTTGGAATGAATGAATAAGCTCTATATCTCTAGAATATTCATGCACATCGAGAAGTCACACAATGAAGAAGTCGTGTTTAATTAGCACCACACGAAAATATTAGCTTCTTGACTTCTTCTGAAAATGTAGTGGACGTGTATTTTGGAGCACCACACGTATTTTGGAATTCTACAGGTCTCAAGGAAAACCATCCACGTTTTCCTTATTTATATGCAATGGGATTGCTTGGCCATCAAGAATCCTACTTGCACTAAATCTTGATTTCTTGCAATAAAATCAAGCAAGATAATTAGAAATAATGATAAGATATTAATAAATCTTACCATAAGTGAAGATAAGGTAAGATATTCACAATTGGTTATGGAATAAAAGATCTTACCATATGAAGTGATAAGGTAAAATATTCACAATTGGTTATTAAATAAAAGATCTTACCATATGAAGTGATAAACTGGAATACCAAGAATCAAGATACTCGGCCTAATTAAGAAATAAATCATCATGAAACTTACCACAATATTTCAAGATCATCATGCTTGGCCATAAAGAGATTTTTGGTCAATCACAATATTTCTTGATGTAATCTTACCATGAAAGATAAACTTGGATACCAAGAATGAAATCATGAAGATACTCGGCCAATAGAATTATTTTAACAAGGCTAAAATATTATCTTAATACTTATAAAAAATAATAAGTGATAAAGATAAAATTCTAAGCTTAGTAAAATATTATCACAATGTTTGATCCTTATCATAAGTGATAAGTGATAGAATTCTAACAATTGTCACAATACTTATCACACTTCATCTCCAAACAATATCAATTATCACAAGATAATTATCCCAATAATATAGGAGATAATATTCACAATACGTCAAAATAATTATGAAGTAATTTAATTAAAACTTAATAAATTACTAAATAAAAATATTTAGTAATAAACTAAATTTATCAAATTACAAACTTGTAGAAAAATAGAAAATGCCAATAAATATAACTTAAAATAAGTTAACAAATTGTTATTTAGAAAATGAGTTTGAAAGAAAGTAGTGGCATTCCGAGTATTTAGAACTCAGGGCGTTACAAAAATACTTCCTTGGTATTGAAATTGCAAGAAGTACGGAAGGGACATACTTGAACCAACGTAAATACACGTTGGATTTGATTAAAGATGCAAGTTTGATGGGTGCTAACCTGCTCCTACACCAATACCAAAAGGAACAAAATTTTTAGAATCAGCCGGACCATTGCTCTCTCATCCTGATAAGTACAGATGGTTAGTGGGAAGGCTCCTTTACCTCAATTTTACAAGACCAGATATTACCTATTGTGTACAACAGTTAAGTCAGTATGTTAATGCTCCTTGTGAACAATATTGGTCACCAGCAGTATATCTTCTTCGATACTTGAAGGGCAGTCCTTCAAAAGGACTATTTTATCCTGTGGAAAATGAAATGAAGCTTGAAGCATACTGTGATGCCGACTGGGCAGCCTGTTTAACCACTTCTTCGATACTCACAGGGTATTGCGTGTTTCTTGGATTAGCATTAATCTCCTGGAAGACCAAAAAGCAAACTACAGTGTCATGTTCATCAGCAGAGGCTGAGTATAGAAGCCTAGCATCAGTTGTCTGTGAACTTCAATGGTGCTCTTATGTCCTTCAAGACTTTCATCTTTCAATTTCATTTCCTATTAACCTATGGTGTGATAATCAAGCCGCTTTACATATTATTAAGAACCCCGTCTTTCATGAGCGTACAAAACATTTGGAAATTGACTACCATCTAGTTCGTGATCAATACAAGGCTGGTTTCATTCTTCCACAACATGTCTCCACTCATCAACAACTTGCGAATATTTTCACAAAAGCCTTAGCCAGCCCCCAGTTCTTTAAGCTTGTGTCCAAGTTGGGCATGATTGATTTACATGCTCCAACTTGAGGAGGGGATGTAAAGAATGGGAAATACCATTAGCTCTAGTTAGTTAGGAACGGTTAGCTTCAGTTACTTAGGAAGAAAATAGTCCATTTTGTTATCTAATATTCCAAGGAGTTAGTTTGTTAGATTCTAATTTTAGTTTTACATCTTGTATAAATAGTGTACATTCTGATGTTGAAGGATGAGATACTGAAATATAATTTTTCTCTCCATCACGATATTTTCATGTCTTGATATCCTCTTTTGATTTGATATTGTTTAAAATATAAACTAAATAGCAATACTATCCTTCTCATTACATATTTCTTCAAGCTACGTGTAATCGAAACAAGCAAGCATCAAAAGATTCCCTTGACAAAAACAAATATAACAAACTAATACTACCATGCAATCCTAAATCCTTACGGTACCACAGTCCTAGTAAATATACGAGAAAGAACAAAGCATCCAGGTATCTCACCACCAGCATACTCTAACTGGCTGCTAAAAAATTGGCAAGTCATTGTCAACTTCTCCTGATTTTTTCTCGGGCATATTTAATTTTATTGTAGCTAAAGATGGACAGCAGGCATCAGTAGTCGGAGCCAATAGTCGAGGATTGTTCTTCAGTGCTGATGGAAGCATCAGGAACCGGTGGGGAAGCTTTGTCTTGGGTGAAAGCTTCTTGGCTTCCTCAGCCGTATAGATGTAAATCTCCCTCACCATGGTGCAGAATTCACTGGATACATTACCAAAATCATGTAAATATAAACTTCGAAGAACAAAATTCAAATTAATAAATGTAACCCTTTTTTAATAGTTGTTCAGCTTTACATAAGGTGATTTAACATCGTATTAGAAGGAAGATGTCCAAGTTCAAGTCTTGCCCGCACCCATATATGAATTTAATTAAAGAAAAATGAAACCATTCTGCACTTGAGGGAACACGTCGAAGATTAACTTTAAATAAATACATGTTTCCCACTTGAGTTTTTAGATGAAACAGTTCAACAAAAAAATAATATTAGAAAAATGCTCATCTTTAAATGCAAACCATAATATGACACTGCAAAATAGATATAATTAGTTGTATTAATTTATTGCATAGTTAATCTCATTAGCATAATTATAGGAGATGTTCGGGCATAAGGCGTTGCTTTGTTGTATGGTTGACCTAATTTAACATAATCATAGGAGAGACGTGTAAGAGCAATATTAGAGGAGAAATAGTAGAAAATTGATAGATTTTCTTTGGTTATGTTTTAGTATAGTAACTTTCAGAATTCATTGATGAAAACATGAAATATATGAAATTTCACAAAATTCCAAACAATATGGCCTTGTTTAGCCTTCATTTGTTAAAATTTATGTTTCCCCAACTTTTCATCAACACATTTCATGGGACCCACAACTTCTATTCGACTTTTCAACCAAACTTTTCATCAAGCTTTTACCAAAATCTACTAACTGCTTTTTATCCAAACCAAACAGGGGCTATATTATAGCATCCCCATGATTTTAAGGCGCTATAATCTACTGCCTCAACTATTTATTTTGAATATGCACAGATGCTTAAGTGCAGATACCCCACTCCTAAAGTTGGAAGAAACACAGAAGCAGCAAAGCTGCAAAACATTTAGAGAAGAGGACGAAAAAGGAGTCAGAGAATTGACTTAACTGCCATGGATCATCCTCAACCATCATCATGTCATCCTCGTCATCTGTGTAGACAACCTGCCATTTATTTCTCGAACCACAAAGTTCCCCTTCAATCTCAAACATTGTTTCTAATTTCTTTAGAAGATCATCATAGCCATCAAACTTGGTCAGATCAACTGCCCTCCCAACCGAAATGCCTTGCATATGAACCTAAAGGAATTAATACCCTTATATCAATAATAGTTCGGTAAAGAGATACTTGGGATGAAATGCTTCCTTTTTCCAGGAAAGAAAAAAATGCAAATTAGCTGTTGATTAAATGTGTAACATTTTAACCAGTAACAATCCAAAGATGGGACATAAATTTTTAATAAAATATCTTACATTCGATTAAGCTCAATGTAACACTGAATCCTCAAAAGCATCAAAGACAATGGATACCAACAGGAAGGAAATACAGGCTAGCACACCATACAAAATTTAATGTGAACCTGCAGAATTATGAATATCTATACCATCTAACACGTGAGCATGATTGTCAAGTAAATGCACTAGAAAGTTCAAATGTTTATAGTACGTATGAATGTCTCTTTAAAGGTTACTGCTAAATTTTGATTAACAAAAAGTAGCGCCCAGACCATTGGAGCCTCTAATTCTCCATCCAGTAAAGCAGCAGCTTGAAATAAGGCCAAAGTACCTTGGTGCAACTTCGAATTTGTCTGCTTTGTGGCTCGTGGGGAGATCTTAGGCATGACTTTTCAGGCTCAAAACTTTCTAAAGGAACATCAGATGGATTATGGTTTGATGGCTCAGAATTTTTTTCAGATTCAGCGACTAAGGATAAAATTTGAGAATCCTCTTTTGCCACTCCAGACACAACTGCCTGTGTAGTGTCTTCAACTGTTGAACTGTCAAGCAACTCAATCCCAAAAAGCCTGCAGCCATTGGCCTATCTCTTTTCACTAACTGGTGTAAATGACTCTGCAGCAGTTTCTACTTGATTAGACTTGTACATCGAATTGCTAGAAACTTGATGCATGTCTCGTTGTAACTCAGATTGCTGACTCTGGTACCAGAACTAACTCTAGGTGATTGGTGGACGTCAAGTCCGTGTGATGGATCACAATAGGAGAATGCTGAAATGGAGTCAATTGGGGATTTCCACATACCTATGAGAATCAAAGATTTTTTTATCCAAAAATGTGCCCAGGATACCATATAAATATTACCCAAGAAAGAGTTATACCGTACGAAGAAAGTTCTTGCACTGATGAAGGCAAAATAGGGGGTCGTGCCCGCTTATTTCTTTGTGGGGGCTGGGAGTTTGGTGGAGATGTTGCAACAAGTGGTTCTATCCCCCTGGTGAAACTCTATCTGGACGCAAATTTGAGGCTGGCTCGTCCCATTGAACCTGCATGAGCACAAGGGATCAATGCACGAGTTGTGATGACTTTTATCCAAAAGCTCTCGTAATAGTTTTTTTTCCCCCACTTTTTTATTCTTTTTTTCAATTTCAAGATTCATTTCAACAGGATATGCAAACAGAGATTAAGATGCTACGAAAAATGCAAAGAAGTTCCTCAAGGTTGCTGTAAATTTAAGACACGAGTCAAAACTTCAATGGAATGTGGAACTTCCAAGACCCACAACTTGTATATACGCCAGAATAGAACCAGTTAATAATATTTATATTTTTCACCTTCAAAGATCTCCGTTCTGAATCAGGCCACCTAGATGAAGCATTATCCTCAAAGCCAACAATTGTCCCACTGAACCTCTGTATAAAGAAGCGGAACTGAGGAATTCAGTAGAGATTTAGTGACGAAGAAACGATTATTTCTCGTCATTGAAAGTTCAAAGAAGAACAGCTATATCTACAGGTAAAAGAAATATAACGAGCAATAAAACCATGTAAAAAGGCATTATTCATGTCAAGTTGATGTATGGCCCAGGTGTGTGAAGTGGCAATGGTGATAAAAATCTGGACTGTAACACATTTTGCAACAGGAGAAAAACTCTCAAAATAATCGATCCCCTCATCTTGACTGTATCCCTTAGCCACTAGCCATGCCATACACTTATCTAGGCTGCCATCAGGCTTTAGTTTTACTTTATAAACCCACTTAGATCCTATAAGTTTCTTTCCTTGTGGCAGAGGTACTAGGTCCCATGTGTGATTAAGCTCAAGTGCCTCTAGTTCTTTATTCATAGCCTGCACCCATTCTTCTTTAGTACTAGCATCCCTCTAAGAAGATGGTTCTTGGATTGTTGTAAGATTGGTCAGAAATTGTGTGTAATCATGTGAAAGTAAGGGTGTTTGGTAAAAGGGGAAAGTATTTGGGGTGTAAATGGATTTATTGCTAGTAGTGGGTTCCTGACTTAAGGCCTGCACAGTGAGCAACTTATCAGATTTTGGTTCAGTGGAACTATAGTTGATGACAAAATCTTGTAACCATATGGGAGTATTTCTGGTTCTATTACTTCTTCTGGGAGTAACAACATTTTCTGGAATGTGATTCTGTGGAATTTGAGTGGTCTGATCAACAAGTGGGGAATCTGGTTCAACAAGTGTAGAATCTGTTTCAAGGTTTGAATGATCAGTGTTTCTCTCAATGGCAGTGATTTGTGGAGGATTGGGAATAGACGAATGTGAATGAACTGGAGTCGATGCCTCAGAAAAGTCATGATCAGCATTAAAATTAGGCAGTGGAAATGTGCTGTCTGAAGTAGAAACTGATTTATAAGGGGAAAAAAATTTCATAAAATAACACATCTCTAGAAACAAAAATTTGTCTTGTGTATATGTTATATAGTCTATATCCCTTTTGCCCAGAAGAAAAACCAATAAAAATACATTTGTGACTCCTAGGAGCAAATTTATCTTTTCTTGGTTTTATGTTGACAGCATAACAAAGACAACCAAAGATCTTGAGATGATCATATACAGGGATTTTCTTATGTAGTAATTCATAAGGTGTTTTCCAATCTAAAATTTCAGTAGACAGGCGATTTATTATGTAAGTGGCCATTAGGATAGAGTGTCCCCAAAAAAAATTAGGAACCCTGACTGAAACATTAAGGCCCTGGCTACTTCAAGTAAATGTTTATGTTTTCTTTCTACTATACCATTTTACTGTGGCGTATATGCACAGCTTCTTTGGTGTAGTATCCCATTTTTTAATAAGAAATTTTGAAACTCTTGACTTGTAAATTCAGATCCATTGTCAGACCTTATGGTTTTTATGTATTTATCAAATTGTGTCCTAACCATCTGATGCATGTGCTTGACCATAGTGAGAACTTCAGTTTTATGCTTTAAAAGAGAGGTCCAAGCAGCTCTACTATGGTCATCAACCAATGTTAAGAAGTAATGTGCCCCTGTTATAGAGGTCACTTTGTAAAGGCCCCAAAGATCCATATGAATCAAATCAAACATTTGTGCAGATTGTGTAATGCTACTAGGGAAGGGTAGCCTATGCTGTTTGGAAAAAGAACAGACATCACATGGTCTAAAAAATTATTTATTACATTTTATTTCTAAATTCAAATGCTAAAGGACATTTGCTGAGGCATGTCCCAGCCTCTGGTGCCACAAATGTGTAAGATCTTTCTTCAATTTACAATTTGAAGTATCAAAAACATTGAAGGAATTGACAGAAACTTTATTGCAAGTATGCTGAATGAAATTCTGAATAACAGAATCAGAAAAGGAGGATTTGTTCAAAATGTAGAGGCTTTTAACAAGTTTGCCCACTGCCACAGCCTTTTCAGTTTGAAGGTCCTGCAACAAGCAATGATCTTCTAACAAAATGAATTTTATTTTGTAATTTTTGGCTAATTTGCTAACTGATATGAGGTTAAATTTGAAGGAAGGTAAATGTAGGACATTGGTAAGTATTAACTGGTCATTTAAGGGTGTGTCACTAGTATGTTGAACTAAATTTATGGATCCATCTGGTAAAAATACAGGTATGGCTTGTCTTATTTTTGTAGGTTTAGGTAAAAGGCTGATATCATTACACGTGATTTGATGCACCAGTGTCTAAGATCCAAGAACCAATCTCTACCAGATTTGAAGCACTTAAAGCATGAATGAGTGTAGGATTTAGAATAGAACCTGCAAAGTCTTCAAGGTGTGCATAGTTCACCAGCCCTCCTGAGTTGAGATCATTTCCTTTCATCATCTTGACCAACTCTTGTTGTATCATTTTAGACTGGTTGTTTCTTTGGTTTTGTTCCATTCCCTTTCCAATCTTCTTATCATCCTCTATCTCAAAAGGAGTGTCTGCCATGTTAACTACATTTATTTCCCTTTTCTACTCCTTTAATTTCTTGTGCCAATCTGGGTAGCATATTATTTTGAAGCATGATTCTTTATTGTGACCATTCATATTGCCGTGGACGCAATACTGATGCTCCTTCTCTCTTTTATTCATTTCTCCTTTTCTTCCATATCCCCTGCCTCCATATCCTCTGCCTGTTGTACCTCTCATTTGACCTTGCGCTTTCACATACAAGGCATTAACTTTTGCTGTCTCTCCAAATGAAGTTTGGACTTCTCTTTGCTTCTCCATCCTTTGCAGCATAGCATATGCTTTGTTTATCGGAGGCAAAGGCTCCATAACTAGAATTTGGCTCCTAATATGCTCATATTCATGATTCAAGCCCATTAGAAATTGCATGAGTCTATTGAATGAAGTGATTTCCCCCACACTTTTAGTTGATCCACATGTACATTCTGGTAAGGGCATCAGGAACGTGAGTTCATCCCAAAGCCTTTTCAATTTTGTGTAATACTGGGAGATAGATAAATCTCCTTGTGAAATTGTTCCAATCTCTCTTTGAATTTGATAGAGCATCGGTCCATTGCATCCTCCAAAACGTTCTTCCAGTTCGCACCACAGTTCCCTCGCTGTGATGGTATACAAGAATGCTTCAACAATCTCTTTGGATATTGAGTTCAATATCCATGATGTAACCATATAGTTCGCCCTGCACCAATTTTCGTATTGCTGAGATGTCTTCTCCGGTGGTTTGATTGTGCCATCAATCATCCCCAATTTCAGCTTTGCCCCTAGCGCTATCTTTACAGAGCGACTCCATGCAAGGAAATTCTTTCCTGTCAGTGGCGCTGTCTCTGTCATCAGAGACATTCTAGGATGGTCAGAACTGTGCAAAGTCAGTGAGTCCCCATTTTGCCCTAAGGTTTCGCCATTATTCTGATTCTTATTTGCCAAATCACCATCTGCCATTGATTAATCAATGAATGTGTTTCACCTAAGATCTTCGTCTTCTTGATATCAGTATTCCTGCTCTGATACCATGAGGAATTCAGTAGAGATTTACTGAAGAAGAAACGATTATTTCTCACGTCATTAAAAGTTCAAAGAAGACCAGCTATATATACAGGTAAAAGAAATATAACGAGCTAACTAACTGTGTAATCATCCCTAACTAATTACAGATTAATTAACCTAACAGAATTTATACAACAAATTGCAGTTAACTACAGCTAATTACGATTACAGTTATCAAGAACAAGTAAATAACCCAACAAAAATTATTTCTGAAATAATTTCAAAGAAAAGTAGGTTAACAAATCATCAGCACTAGAAATACCTTCTTTTTGGAACCTCTTCGCCCTCAAATCTCATCTTAAACCTCATCCCAACTGATAGCTTGTGATTTTGAGCTTCAAGATACTTGTTTACACTTACGATGAATTCAGATCGACTAGCCCTGGTAACAAAAGGTAGCAGCTAAATAAAGTAACTTCTTTTAAACGGTCAATATCAAGATAGAAACCTGAAAATCTGTACAGAACAACGGTGAAATGGCTTAAACTGCAAATCTATGAATACCGCTCCCACAAATAAAATAATCTCTCTACAAGATGGGCAACGTACAATTTTTTTTGCCAAAAATTCTTGGAATCGTTACTATTTTAGTGAATTAGACTCATAAATATATTGTTTATGGGACTATGATCCTATATGCAGTTAGAAGCATAAAGTGGAAACATAAAAACTTGTGCCAGTTCTGAGCAATGCCAATTAAGGGAAATTTGGTTTGACCAAGGCTTAAGAGAAATTAGAAATATTAATTTGCTAGGACCACTATAATGTACAAACATTTCAAAGCTAAATATTGTATGTTTTCTGATGTGTTCCGGACCCTCGACAATCGGAGTCATAGCAGGTTTGACGGGAAAATTCAAGTAATTCAAGTCAAAACAAGAATTCATAAGGTTCGACGAGCTTTGAAGATTAAACCGTGTCAAAAAGAACCAAAAATTATGCAGAAGGGCTTTCACGGCAACATATGTCACGGTCGTAACCTCCCCTCGGGTGAAAACGCAGGATTCCAAGATTTTCATAATTACAGCCGTAAGTGTCATCTTTACGGCTGTAACTGCTCAACGGATCAGATTTCGCAGATTTTTATTTCCTTATCAGTTTTAGTTATTTTAGTTTAATTAGAATTCTATTTTGAGCCCAATTAGCGGCTAGGTTTATTTTGTTTATTTATACGCTTTTTCTAATCATTGTAATGCAGACTTCGATTTTGATATAAACAGTTTTTATTGAGGATTCAATAAAAGTTATAGGTAGATTCCTATGTTTTTCGAACTTATCAAGAATATTTCTTGTGGCGTTCAAATATCGAACTTATCAAATATTTAATAGAATATTTGTGGCGTTCAAATCAGAGACTTATCAAGGAGATTGGGAAAATCCTTGTGGCGTTTCGAAAGTCGTGGTTCTTTATTCCGCATCGTCGAGCCATCACATCATGAATATCGGGTCATGATTCATCCGTCCAATCACAACCTGAGTTCTGAACTTTCCGGCGTTTCTTCCGCGCTTCGAACCTTATCATCTGGTATCAGAGCTAGACTGTGAATTCAGGTTTTTCTATCCAATTTGATTTTTATGTTTATCATCGAGTCCCATAAAAATCATCCATATTTTGTTGAGTGTTTTGTTTTTAGTTTTTTTGCATTCTTCTTGTTCTTAAGTTTCTTGAGTCTTTAATCCAAAAAATCGTTCCAACAAAATTCAAAAGTGTTTATTTTATTCGATTCTTATCCAAATCCTGTTCCGTTTGTTTTGTTGATTTCGTGTCGAATTTTCGAATTTATTAAAAAAAATTATTTTTTTTATTTTTTTATTTAATTCTGAAAATTCATTATTCAAAAAATAAATAAATAAATAAAAATAAAAAAAGAGTTATTCCAAATTCAAGAACCACTTTCTTGAGTTTCTTTAAAATCTTGATATTCATTTCCTTTCAAGTCAATAAAAGTCGTTCTTGCTATTTAATATCTAAATCATCTTCGTTCTTGAATTTTTGAAACGCCACATAAGGAATGAATTATGATCCGGGCTCTTTATTCCAAACTAGATGTTATGTGGATCATAAGGGGTGCAGTTTGGCGATTGATGGAAAGTGTTTTACTAATTTCGTTAGTAGCACCGTGATTGAAAAATTAGGATTACCTCTAGAACCACACTATAAACCTTATAGGATGACGTGGATGAGGGAGTTTGGGAATTTCAAAGTAACCAAACAAGTTCTAGTGCCTATCACCCAAGGAATGTATAGTGAGGATGTATGGTGTGATGTAGTGCCATTAAAATCTTATCATATTTTATTGGGAAAACCATGGAGACGTAGGAGGGAGGTTGTTTATGATAAAAGTATGCACATATACAAATTTCTTAAGAAAGGGAAAACATGCGTACTATATGGGTTGACATTAGAGGATGCACTAGAAGATTCACGAATGGTAAGGAAGGAGAGTGAACGGTGGTGTAATAGGAGGCATCGTGGGGGTAAGGACATTGAAAAGAAGGAGGGGGAGTTTAAATTAAAAACGGATAATCAAACTCCAAAATTTGATGAGGAAAATGTGGAGTTGGGTAGCGAGGAAGTGATTAAGAATGAAATTGTTGATGATGAGAGGAATGAGTTGGGGGTTGAGGTAGATGTTCAACATTTGAACTTTGAATTGAAAAATACACATTTGGGTAGTGATGAGGTAGTGTACGAGTATGGTGATAAAAATGTGGAGTTAGGAGATGTGGTTGAGTTTGAAGAAGAAAAATTTGAACAAGAAGTTGCAAAAGAGAAAAGAGGCGAAGAGGAGAGCCTCATGGTTCAAGAAGTGGAGTTGGTGGAGGTTTATCATGAATACAAGGATCCATACCTTGTACCTCTTGAAGCTAACATGTCCCTCCCCATTTTGTTTAAATCTTTTTTGCAGGTTAATTAGGTTTAGAAGCTTCAACCACACTACGTATGGCAAAGAGAGTTGAAGCTCCATCTCTTCCATATTTTCCAATCAAAGGAGCATAATTTATTGAACTCATGGCATGGAAGCAATAATTTTCCGTTTGATCCAGGAGGTGAAGTGAAACAACAGGAACAAAGCTATGATTCAGGATGAATCATCCTAAAGAAGGAGGGTATGATGTGTTCCGGAAAGTTCCGAACTCAGGTTGTGATTGGACGGATAAATCATGACCCGATATTCACGATGCGATGGCTCGACGATGCGGAATAAAGAACCACGACTTTCGAAACACCACAAGGATTTGTCCAATCTCATTGATAAGTCTCTGATTTGAACGCCACAAATATTCTAGCAAATATTTGATAAGTTCGATATTTGAACGTTACAAGAAATATTCTTGATAAGTTCGAAAAATATAGGAATCCACCTATAACTTTTATTGAATCCTCAATAAAAATTGTTTATATCACAATCGAAGTCTGCATTACAATGAATAGAAAAAGCGTATAAATAAACAAAATAAACCTAGCCGCTAATTGGGCTCAAAATAGAATTCTAATTAAACTAAAATAACTAAAACTGATAAGGAAATAAAAATCTACGAAATCTGATCAGTTGAGCAGTTACGGCCGTAAAGATGACACTTACGGCCGTAAGTGTGTTTCTGTTCAAAGTTACGGTCGTGACACTTACGGCCGTAAATATGAAAATCTTGGAATCCTGCGTTTTCACTCGAGGGGAGGTTACGGCCGTGACATATGTTGGTTACGGCCGTAAAAGCCCTTCTGCATAATTTTTGGTTCTTTTCGACACGATTTAATCTTCAAAGCTCGTCGAACCTGCTGAATTCTTGTTTTGGCTTGAATTACTTGAATTTTCCCGTCACGCCGCTATGACTCCGATTGTCGAGGGTCCGGAACACATCATTTTCTTTTATAATGATCACGACAAAGAATTTTTAGAGGAGACAACCTTGGTTTGTAGTAAACTGAAAAGAGGGTCCCAGTAGAGATAGCATGCGATGCAGTAGCAAGAACCCCTAGACTAGTTTTTGTACGTGCGTTACACTCATTGCCAGTATTTTTCTATCAGAAAAGCTTCAAATAATGATTTCTTGTTTGATTCTCCATTTGTCGCATAAAGATAGACTCATTTCTATTTTTACACGAATTAAGAAAACATAATTATTATATGTTGGAACTATAAATTTACTTACATTTTACCTAATATACCCCTACATTAATTAAATAATAAGTAGTTCATGTGTTTTGATAACAATGTATATTAAATATAGGTATATTAAAAAATTAAAATATTAATATAATTTCAATAAGAAAAGTAACCTATAATTTGGGACAAACCGAAAAGGAAAACGACAGAAAAAATTAATGAAAGATGAAATACATTACTATTGGATCATTTCAAATGACTAAAATTTTTGATAGAGTTTAGTAATTCGAAAATAATATAAAAAATTATCGTTCAAAAGCTTCACATCAATATTAAGATATTGCTATTATAACTTTATTTGAACCCTTATAATTAACTTAACGGAAAAAAAAAAAATAACACAAAACTATAAAAATAGGAACATGAGATGGTCTCCATAAAGATGTTCAAGATAATCTTTGGACAGTTGATCGAATAGTGCATTAAACCCAATTGTTACCGCATATTGTTTACTTGGATGAATAATGCTTAAATTAATGAAAAATTCGAGCAATTTGCCCGCATAGGGTTTAATTAGATGAAAAGTGCCTAATTTGATAGGAAATATGAGCAATTTTCCCGCATAGTGCCTAAATTGGATTAATAGTGTTTAATTGGGATGAATAGTGCCAATGCACATTCAATTGAATGAATAATGTCTAAATCGATGGAAAATCCGAGCAATTTTCCCGCATAGTGTTTAATTGGAATAATAGTGCATCCAATTGTTGTCCGCATAGTGTCTAATTGAATGAATAGTGTCTAAAATGGATGAATAGTGTTTAATTACAATTGGATGAATGGTGTTTAATTGCAATTGGATGATTTAATTGCATTTGGATGAATAGTCAAATTGGATTAATAGTGTTTAATTGCAATTGGATGAATAGTGCTTAAATTGATGGAAAATCTAGGCAATTTGCTCGCATAGTATTTAATTTGATGAATAGTGCATTCAATTTTTGTCCGCTTAGTATTTAATTAGATGAATAGTGCCTAAATTGAATGAATAGTGTTTAGTTGCAATTGGATGAATGGTGTTTGATTAAAATTGAATGAATAGTGCTAATAGTATATCCAATTGTTGTCCGCATATTGTTTAATTGGATGAATAGTATTTAATTACAATTGGATAAATAATTAAATTGAATGAATAGTATTTAATTAAAATTGAATGAATAGTATCAATTATTCAATCTTTTATAAATAGTTAGATTATTATTATTATTATTGGCTTCTGGAACGTGTAAGAAGATGGGAAAAACCAATTTTCTGATCGTGTCATGTTCAAACGTAATATAACCGCCCACTACTTCAACAACTCCCAATAAAAGTAAAAACTGAAAAAAAAAAAATGACCAATTAAAATCCAATTTTATGTTGACAATTGACCAACTAAAATTTTGTTATACTAAAGAATATGCACCAAATTGAAAAATTAAATTAAAGATTCTTAGAATCTATGCTGTTGTTATTAATACTAGTGAAAAATCGTACTCCGTACGAGAAATGTGTAGTTGTTGTATTATTTAGCGTCATTGAATTAACTGAATCTTAATATAATCATATTATGTTTTTTCTATAAAGAATTATTAGCAGAAGAGACATATTAAATCATAGAAGACTGTATAGTATCATATAACAATTAATTAAGACTACATAAAAGTTACAATTTATCCTCTTGATTTTCTTGCGTGAATAGAAAAAAATGTGTTATTTAGCCTCTTGATTTTGTTTTCATCTTCACTCAGGTTTTCTTACATTTTTTTGTGACATTATATAAATAAATAAATAAAATAAAGAGGGAAAAAAAAGTGAAAAAAACCAGTTAATGAATAGTAATGAACCACCAAGTGTGAAAAGGGATGGGACAGATTTTGAATAGTAAATTTATAAAATAAAGAGGGGGGAAAAAAAACAAAAAAAAACCAGTTAATGAATAGTAATGAACCACCAGTGTGAAAAGGGATGGGACAGATTTTGAATAGTAAATTTATCCCCCTCGTGAATAGAAAAAATGTGTTATTTACCCTCTTGATATTTTTTTCATCTTCACTCAGGTTTTCTTGCATTTTTTTGTGACATTATATAAATAAATAAATAAAATAAAGAGGGTAAAAAAATGAAAAAAAAACCAGTTAATGAATAATAATGAACCTCCAAGTGTGAAAAGGGATGGGACAGATTTTGAATAGTAAATTTATAAAATAAAGAGGGGCAAAAAAAAAAAAAAAAAAAAACCAGTTAATGAATAGTAATGAACCACCAAGTGTGAAAAGGGATGGGACAGATTTTGAATAGTAAATTTATCCCCTCTTTTATGTAGAGGGGATACATAAATACAGATATAGATGTGTATGTTTGAATCTTAGTTGGATTGAATTACTTATTAAAATTTAATAAATATTATATTATTAATAAATCAATTTTCTCATAAAATTTACTATTTTTTTTTTTACAGTAATCAATATTAATCATTCAAAAAAATCAAGCTTGTTATAAATATTATACTATTTAGTGAATGACATTCATACCCCTGTAACCCTAGGGATAATTACTTTGTATATCGATTTCTTCCCCTATATGTATGGGGCTCTAATTCTTAATAAAACACAAGTTTATTTGCTTCTTTATTTTCTTCTCTTTTTCTCTCTATTTCATAACACGTTATCAGCACGATTCTCTAAAATTATTATAAGGTAATTTTTTTAGCTATAATCATCTGTCATGTGTATCAAAATTAATTTGATAACACATGAATTTTTTTAACTGCATCACAACGAGGTCAAGCTTGTTCAATTTGGAATCTGATTCGTAGAGCTTGATTTTTTTAATCCAAATCAGTTTATAATCCGAATCTAATTGAATTTAAAATCTGAATTCAATTCATTCCCAAATCACAATCATTCATTGAGTTGCGTGGTTGTATGGTTAATTGTTGAATTGCGTCCATATTTCCAATTGATTCTTCTATTTTTTCCAAATTCAATTAATGTTTCCGAATTACATAAATTTTGTGCCATATTTTTATGTTTAGTTGATGCGTTATTCGCATATGTATTTTACATATTATGCGTGTTTAATGAATTACGTTGTTGCTCCTGAAGTAGCGCAACTGTATAATTAATATTCCGGAAGAATATTAATATGTGTGTTTAATTTATATATTATTGTTGAATTTTTTTCATTAAGTTGTTGCTCCTGAAGTAGTGCAACTGTATAATTAATATTCCCGAAGAATATTAATATGACTATTATAAATAATTTGTTGTTGCTCCTGAAGTAGCGCAACTGTATATAATTAATATTCCAGAAGAATATTAATATGACTATCATGAATAGTTTATTATTGCTCCTGAAGTAGCACAACTTTATAATATTCAAGAAAGATTATTATTTGCTCCAAAAGAGCATAAATTATAATTGTCAATATTCCAGAAGAATATTTGACCTATTATTGAAGAAATAATAGAAAAATACAACATGCTCCCAAAGTAGCATATATATCGAAGAATATGTCATAATGTTTATCCCTGAAAGGAAACATACAACTTATGTAATGTTGATGATTTGATTTATTATGTGGTTTAATCACATTCTTCGAAATTAATTGTATTTTTTTTATTTATTGTGTAGTTATACAAATGGCCAACATCACTAAACTCAAGTTTGTTGCACTTGACATATCTGGCAAAAATTATTTATCATGGGTCTTAGATGCTGATATTCACCTTGTCTCGAAAGGTCTGGGAGAGACAATAAAAGAAGGAAACAAAGAATCCCTGCAGGATCGTGCAAAAACACTCATATTCTTTCGTCACCATCTTAAGGTACTCATAACTTATATCATGTCTGCTTGTAGCTGAACAAAATAATGAATTGCTGCTGAAAAATCATGGGTTACGTTCAATTGGTTCTGTACCATTGCTTGAAGCAAATGGTACTGCATTTCCTGAAATAAATGCAATATCAAGACATGAACGTGGACGTGGACCCGGACGCGGACACGAGCGCGAACATGGACGTGGAAGAAACCATGGACGAAATATTCAGCAAAACAATCAGCAACAAGGGAACAATTTTAAAAGGCATAAAGCAAATGAAAATAGCATATCAAGAAAGGAGCATGAAGAAATTTGCTTTAGATGTGGAATGAAAGGGCATTGGGTACGTACCTGTTGTACGACAAAACATCTTGTGGATCTTTATCAAAAATCAGTCAAGGGGAAAGAAAAAGTAGAGACAAATTTCGCTGATTATGATGGTCCAATTGATGTGACTCATTTGGACGTCTCTGACTTCTTTGCTGACCCAAATGGCAATATCGATCATTTAATTGGAGGCGGTGTACTTGAGAATATTGATTAGTTTAACTTCCAGTATCTGAATTGTTCTTTTTCTTTAAAAGTTAGTATGAATTATGTTTTTACTTATTTTTTTTAAAGTTAGAGACATTTACATTATTAAGCATTTTTAGTTGATTAAAATGTCGCTAAATTTCTTTTTATGAAATCAAATTTTTAGAATATTTATTTTGTTTTGTTTATAAATTTAGGATGAATGACCAGGATATCTGTTTAATCGATAGTGCAACTATACATACTATTCTTCAAGACAAAAAGTATTTCTTGAACTTAACATTATCAGAGAATAATGTTAATATAATATCAGGTGCATCAAAAATCGTTGAAGGCTCCGGAAGAGCTTGTATTATTTTATCAAATAATACAAAATAAAATATTGACGATGCACTTTATTCTAGCAAATCCAGAAGAAATTTGCTTAGTTTTAAAGATATTTGCTGCAATGGATATCACATTGAGACGATGCATGAAAATAATGCAGAATATCTTTGCATAACTTCTTTTATATCTGGCCAGAAGCAGATAAAAGAAAAACTTCCGGCACTCCCTTGTGGCATGTATTATACATCTATAAAGATGATTGAATCAAATATTATCACGAACCCGAAGTTCGTTGATCCAAAAAGTTTTATACTTTGGCATGATAGACTTGGACATCCATATTACATGTTGCATCCTTGGTTCGTTTAAGACCAACTGCGTATTATCAATATTCTCCTTTGCAACTTGCAATTGGTCATGAGCCTAATATTTCTCACTTACGAGTTTTTGGATGTGCCGTCCAAGTCCCAATTTCACCCCCCACAACGTACCAAAATGGGTCCCCAACGAAGACTAGGAATTTATGTTGGTTTTGATTCACCATCAATAATAAGGTATCTTGAACCTTTAACGGATGATCTATTCACTGCACGTTTTGCAGATTGTCATTTTGACGAAATGACTTTCCCAACCTTGGGAGGAACAAAACTACATCCTGAAAAACATGGTAAAATTTCGTGGAATGAAACAACTTTGTCTCACTTTGATCCCCGCAGCAATCAATGTGAGCAAGAGGTTGGAAAAATCATTCATTTCCAAAAAGTTGCAAATCAATTACCGGATGTATTTGTTGACACAAGAAAAGTGACAAAGTCACATATACCAGCAGAAAATATTCATGCACAAATTGATGTCCTTGAAGGACAATCTGTTGTAGCAAATGAATCTCAAATACGCCAGAAGCGTGGTCGACCAGTTGGTGCTAAAGACTCTGTACCTCGAAAAAGAAAAGTACAAGAGAAAAACCGACCAAAAACTTTAGAAGAAGTAGTATTTGAAAAGATTGATAAATCGGATATTGAGAATATGGATCAATCGGATATTGAGAATATGGTTCCTGCAGAACCACAAGTATCCGAAAATAATGAGATTTCAATAAACTATTTAGTATCTCATAAACTATGGGAAAGAAATACTATTGTCATAGATGACATTTTCGCCTTTAATGTGGCTCTTGAAATAATGAAAGATGAGGATCCTGAACCACTGTCTGTGAAAGACTGTCAGCATAGAAATGATTGACCAAAATGGAAAGAAGCCATACAGGCGGAGTTAAATTCCTTAGAGAAACGAAAAGTATTCGGACCTGTAGTTCGAACACCTGAAAATGTAATCCCTGTAGAATACAAATGGATTTTTGTAAGGAAAAGGAATGAAAATAATGAGATTACAAGATACAAAGCTCGACTTGTAGCTCAAGGTTTCTCTCAAAGACCAGGAATTGATTATGAGGAAACGTATTCTCCTGTAATGGATACTATCACTTTTAGATTCTTAATTAGTTTGACTGTATCACAAAGGCTTGATATGCGCCTTATGGATGTAGTAACTGCATATCTATATAGTTCACTTGATAGTGACATATACATGAAAGTCCCTGAAGGACTCAAAATTCCAAAAGCAAATAATACATGCCCGAGAACTATGTTCTCTATTAAATTGCAAAGATCATTATATGGATTGAAACAATCCGGACGCATGTGGTATAATCGTCTTAGCGAATATTTGTTCAAAGAGGGTTATAAAAATGATGACATTTGCCCCTGTATTTTCATAAAGAAAACAAATAGTGGATTTGCAATTATTGCAGTATATGTGGATGATTTAAATCTGATTGGAACTCCTGAAGAGCTCAATAAAATTGCAGATTATTTAAAGAATGAATTTGAGATGAAAGATATGGGAAAAACTAAGTTTTGTCTTGGGTTACAAATTGAACATTTCCCATAAGGATTATTTGTTCATCAATCTTCTTATACAGAAAAAGTTTTAAATCGTTTTTATATGGACAAAGCACATCCATTAGCATCCCCTATGGTTGTTTGATCACTTGATGTGAAATAGATCCATTTCGTCCACCTGAAGATGGAGAAAAAATTCTTGGTCCTGAAGTACCATATCTTAGTGCAATTGAAGCGCTAACATATCTTGCAAATTGTACTCGACCTGACATAGCTTTTTCTGTAAATCTCCTTACAAGATATAGCTCTACACCAACTCAAAGACATTGGAATGGTGTTAAACACATTTTTCGATACCTAAAGGGTACTATTGATATGGGATTATTTTATTCTCAAAAATTGGGATCTTCTTTAGTGGGATATGCAGATGTAGGTTATCTCTCTGATCCACATAAAGCTAAATCGCAAACAGGATATGTGTTTACACGTGGAGGAACAGCTATATCATGAAGATCCGTGAAGCAAACCTTGACAGCAGCATCCTCAAATCATTCAGAAATTATTGCAATCCACGAGGCAAGTCGAGAATGTGTATGGTTGAGGAACATGACCCATCATATCCAAGCATCTTGCGGATTAACTTCAACTAGAGACAGCCCAACAATTTTGTATGAAGACAATGCAGCTTGTATTGCACAACTCAAAGGAGGCTTCATCAAAGGAGACAGAACAAAACATATCTCTCCAAAATTCTTCTACACGCATGAGCTTCAGAAAACTGGGGATATTGATGTTCAACAAATTCGCTCGAGTGACAATGTAGCTGATTTATTTACAAAGGCATTGCCAACATCCACATTCAAGAAATTGGTTCATGAGATTGTAATGCGTCGACTCAAAGATTTACAGTGATCAGTATTGTAACGCCCCAAGTTCAAAACCTTAAACCTAGGCGTGTTAACTTCCATTCACATTAAATGCGGAATTTAAATCGTTTACACAATTAAAATTTTCATTTATTGATTATAAATGTTTACAAATCTATAGAAATTTCGGCAGAGTCTCCTCTATAACTTGGACTTAACCAACCTGTAGAGGGACATCATGCCCAACCTAACAATTTAAAACATTAAACACAATTCAACCAAATTCTCAACTACATTCATTATTGCCAAAACCAATTCATTCAATCCCCAAACTCCTCAGTACAAGAATTCCAAACCAACAAACTTTAACAAATAAAATAAGAGATAGTTTAATCGCTAATGCGATGCCATTACTTATTCAAAACTAATCCAATCAAAAATTTTAAAAATGGACGAATAAGGAACGATTAATGAAAAACTTAACTAAACCCCAAATTTACTTTATTTAAAAGAATGATAGCAAGTACTGTCTGAGTCAGCTGCCAAGTGCTCTCCTTGGATCACCTGAAATCTTGGGGAGGGATTGGGGTGAGCTAAAGCTCAGTAAGTAAACTTTATGCATGAATGCATGCTTATGACATGAATGCTTTAAAAATTTCCATACATGTATCCCCTTTTTCTTTACTTTCCAGAACATTCAAACATTTCAAACTTTCACTTAACATTTCAAAACTTTCACTTCATTCCATCGTGAGCTCACTTGGTGTAACTTCTAGTCAATCAGAATACAGTGGGCAATTACTTATTTGGAACCAGATCCCACCGCAAAGCGGTTTAACATTCACTTTCCCACCGCAAAGCGGTTTAACATTCACTTTCCCACCGCAAAGCGGTTTAACAGTCCACCGTAAACGGTTGAACATTCCGTCGCAAAGCGACTTAATTCGGGTACGCCGGTCCCCCGCGCCCCATTTCCCACTCGCAACTTTCATGAATTAGAAGTACACCCATTCATTCTTTCGAAAACTTGGGATACATTAACTTTTGAACAAACTTGCACCTTGACACATTTCTTTCATTTAAAAAAACATTTGACTTCCCAATTTCGATGCCAATGCATGCTTCATGATGCAATGACATGATAATGTGCATGCTTGAACATTCTTCTCAATAACACATACTTTCATAACGTAAATGAAATTCATCAAGGCAAGTAGATTACAAGGCAGTCACTTACACATAACTTTCACATTACATTCAACTTTGATGAAAATAGGGGGAAGTTTACTTACTTAACATCCTTAGTATTTACCGTCATCTGGATTTACAAGTGGAGGAGCCTCGACTGCCCGTGTCGTCAATGTACCAAAAGTCCTAATTATTCACATTCATCAATAAACATGACTCTCAGTTCACAACCACGTTCGTTATTCATTTTAACACTAATCGAACATTGACCGAGATTAAAACTTCAATTTAATCCAAACGTGACTTTACATAATAACCAAAACACATAAAACCATAATCGAAAGCAAAAGATTAAACCATTCGACACAACATTATAAGCTTAACTACTATTAAGGTACTTAAATCAAAACCAAGTTTGAAAAATGTACACGACTTTACAATTTTCTCAAAAATCTAGCAATTACAATTATTACTCACGTTCACACATATCATATTTGAAATAAGGGACTTAATTTCAT
The DNA here is from genome assembly GCA_963555705.1 of Ligustrum vulgare. Lineage (NCBI taxonomy): Eukaryota > Viridiplantae > Streptophyta > Magnoliopsida > Lamiales > Oleaceae > Ligustrum > Ligustrum vulgare. Next base: position 52,619,720 of record OY743174.1, read on the forward strand.
ACAACTTACGAATTGTACTAATCCATTTACTCAAATCTCAAACTAAATTATAACTTAGTCAAACTTTATAAAACAATGTCCCATTAAAATTCCAACTTTTTTTTAAAATCTGAAAATATTCAAAATAAGGTTTCAATTAGACTTAAAACTAACCAAACATAACCTAAAATCTTAAATTCAAGAATTTCCCATATATAACATACACATTTTGATTTTCAATTACGAAATTCGAAACCATGAAATAATCAAAATTTGAAATTTCAATTAAACTAATTTAAAATCTTCGAAATCAGAAATTTCCAAATATATATATATATATATATATATATATATATATATATATATATATATATATATATATATATATATATATACATACATACATACATACTTGTATACAATTTTCCCCAAACCTGAACATACATTTAAAATCTCAAAATTAAACTAAAATATCAATTAACCAAGCTAAATAACAAATGTTTGGAATCTGAAAATACTGTGTAAATTATGCACATATATACACGCATATATGCATCAATACATACATACTTACATACATATTGCCTAAAATTTGAATCTGCCTGTTTAAATTTCGAAATTGACTTATAATCCAAATCTGAAAATTCTGAAATCTTCATAATAAATACACTCAACATATAGACACATATCAATACATACATTCAACATATAAACATGCTTGTGTGTGTGCTCGGTTGAGTGTGTATGAGTGCGAGGGTGAGTGCGCGAGCGGGTGTGTGTGTGCGCGTGAAATCCGTGAGCGCGGCCCCGGGGAAGAAGGAGAAGAGTGTTACCGTGGGGATGGTGGCCGGTGGTGGTCGTTGTTCGCGCGGTGGTCGGAGGCAGACAGTAGCGGCGTCGTCGCCGCCGTGAGAGGAGAGGAGAGTGAGTCGCGAGAGAGAGAGAGAGATCGAATGGAGAGAGAGAGAGCGTGTCTTGAGAGAGAGAGAGACCGAGAGGCGTAAGTGAGGGAGAGGTGGAATGAGGTTTAGGTTTAATTTTAATCTTTTAAAATTTGCAAATTGGTCCCTCAAGTCTCATAAATTGGTAAGTTAAGTCCATGACTCTCAAATAAAATTCCAAAGTGTCACCAAACTTTTCCCAACTTCAATTTAATGCAATTTAGGCAACTTACTACTCAACTACAATAGAAATGGCAAGTAACAATTAAAATGAACAATTAGACATAGAATTGCACGTAAAATAATTAAGTAACCAATTTATAAACTTTCGAATTGGTACATTGATCGAGACGGCGTCCAAGTCTTTCCACTGCAAAATAATTCCATTTATAGACATTAAAAATTATCAATTTAAAATTTATAACAACATTAACATAAATATCATGTGGGATTTCAGGATTGCCCATAAAATGAAAAGCGGTCTTACAAGTATCAGGGGAGTAGCTGTACTCTTTTTCCTTCACCCAAGTTTTGTCCCACTGAATTTTCTTGGCAAGGTTTTGACGAGGTAGCATTTTTTGTAATACTCCAAAATAACTGTACTCTTTTTCCTTCGTTTGATTTTTTTTTCATTGGGTTTTTATCAAACAGGGTTTTAATGAGGCAGATATTTTGTAATATGTCATTCAAGGGGGAGTGTTATAAATATTATACTATTTAGTGAATGACATTCATACCCCTGTAACCCTAGGAATAATTGCTTTGTATATCCCTTTCTTTCCTTATATATATGGGGCTCTAAGTCTTAATAAAATACAAGTTTATTTGCATCTTTATTTTCTTCTCTCTCTCTCTATTTCATAACAAAGCTCACAATTTTTTATTTTTCAAACTACTTTTTAACCATACGATTTCCCAAAACCTTTTTTTTTTTTCCACCAAAAAGTTGGTTTGTCACACACGTTATATTCCATTTTATGTCAACTTCAATGATAGGAGTAAAACAAATCTTTTTATATTGATTATTATTTCGATATTTGATTTAAGAGCTTGCTCAGTAATGGTAAAAATTTTATGACAACTTTTTAAATTCAATTTCAATCGTCCATTCTTAATCAAGTCTACAAATTTTGAGTTTTCAAATATTTTTAAATCACACATCCATCAAAAAATAAAAATAAAAACTCCAAAAACCAAAATTTTTCACTTTACATACAGGCTCTAAGTGAACACCTTCAACAACTTCTCAATGTCCAACTTCGAATATCTCGTTTATCCATTACAGAAAATGAAATGTAGAATCAAAATGCAGCCAGATGAACATGAAAATGCTTGATTCTAGTCTGTTCATATTGTCCAAATTTTCTCATTCACTAGGCTTCAGGAAATAATTAAAGATAGATCCAGCAACGGTCTTCGATGCTCGAAATAAAATGGATTCGTCCTCCCTTTTGATTATTTTCTCATTCACTGGGCCACATTCTGGAAACGATTCACGATAGATCCAGCACCGGCCGTCAATGCTCGCAACAAAATCAATCCATCTTCGCTTTTGGTCACTGTTCGCATAATTTTGCTTTGATCCTTCACCGATATTACCCTTTTCTGGCTCATGATCCCCGGGCTTTGATTTATTAGTCACGAATGGTGAAGATCCTCTGCTTTTCGTATCTTGTTCGCTTCTTTTCAGTTCATCGCACTTGGACTTGTGCTTACTCCCCAGAAGATGGCTATTCAGATCATTCTCACTTGTGGTTGTCACCTGGCATAACGCACAAGCCCATTCTCGTTCAACTTTCTTCACGGGTGCTTCCAGGACTCTATCATATGCTTCTTCTCTCATTATCTTTTCTGAAATCTTAGCCTCTGCGCTCTGAACAAAGAGATATTAATGAGCATACTTTCTTAATCAATCACAGAGAGAAAATCCCAACAATTCACTACTACAAAACCAAAGATGCACATTACAAGGAATCTAACCTGTTCCTCCGTAGTTGATGCAATTTTCTCCGGCGGTTCTGAGGCTTTAATATCTTTCTCAGCAACCTCGGGTTCTTTCCACTTCGGCTAGATTGAGAAATGTAACAATGGCACTTTTAAGGAGTTTGAGTTTTAAAAAATCAACACAACAAGGCAAAAGAAAGAGAGTTTAATCTTACCCGTTCTATAGTAGCTGCAACAATTTTATCTATTGATTCTGGCTGTTGGATATCTTTCTGAACATTATCAGCTTCTTTGCACTTCAGCTAATTTTAGAGAGATACTTTCTTAATCAATCACATAGAGAAAATCCCAACAATTCACTACTGCAAAACCAAAGATGCACATGACAAGGAATCAAACCTGTTCCTCTGTAGTTGATGCAATTTTCTTCGGCAGTTCTGAGGCGTTAATGTCTTTATCAGCAACCTCGGGTTCTTTGCACTTCAGCTAGATTGAGAAATATAACAATGGCACTTTAAGGAGTTCGAGTTTTAAAAAATCAACACAACAAGGCAAAAGAAAGAGAGTTTAATCTTACCTGTTCTATAGTAGCTGCTTCAATTTTATCTATTGATTCTGGATGTTGGATATCTTTCTGAACATTATCAGCTTTTTTGCACTTCAGCTAATTTTAGAGAGATACTTTCTTAATCAATCACAGAGAGAAAATCCCAACAATTCACTACTACAAAACCAAAGATGCACATGACAAGGAATCTAACTTGTTCCTCTGTAGTTGATGCAATTTTCTCAGACAATTCTGAGGCGTTAATGTTTTTCTCAGCAACCTCGGGTTCTTTGCACTTCGGCTAGATTGAGAAATATAACAATGACACTTTAAGGAGTTAGAGTTTTAAAAAATCAACACAACAAGGCAAAAGAAAGAGAGTTTAATCTTACCTTTTCTATAGTAGCTGCATCAATTTTATCTATTGATTCTAGCTGTTGGATATCTTTCTGAACATTATCAGCTTCTTTACACTTCAACTAATTTTAGAGAGATACTTTCTTAATCAATCATAGAGAGAAAATCCCAACAATTCACTACTACAAAACCAAAGATGCACATGACAAGGAATCTAACCTGTTCCTCTGTAGTTGATGCAATTTTCTCCGGCGGTTCTGAGGCGTAAATGTCTTTCTCAGCAACCTCCGGTTCTTTACACTTCGGCTAGGTTGAGAAATATAACAATGACACTTTAATGAGTTAAGAGTTTTAAAAAATCAACACAACAAGGCAAAAGAAAGAGAGTTTAATCTTACCCGTTCTATAGTAGCTGCATCAATTTTATCTATTGATTCTGGCTGGATATCTTTCTGAACATTATTAGCTTCTTTGCACTTCAGCTAATTTTAGAGAGAAACAAATGGATCATTAAGGCATGAATATGTTACTTAGTGAATTCTTTAAACATATCATAGCCCGAAATTAGCAAAATATAAGCTGAGCGTAAACTAACATGTAACGTGTTACTGATCTTGCTTTTCATAAGGTTTTCAAAGGCTTCCGAACCATTCTCTTTAATGTATCTCTCTGTCATGGACACGAGAGTTTCTGTCGTAAGGCTCTGCTCCTTGTTTCGTTTGCAAAGCTGGCTGACTAAAGCTCGTACATTCACGGACAAGCAAGGATTCACAAGTGTTTGGTAAACATAGCAAGCACCGTGAAATCGAGGCATAACTAACCAGCAAATGGCGATGGATTTTATTGAATACCATAGTGGTATCCTGAAATAATATGAAGAAATTGTATCGTGAGGCTTCGAGTGTATATTTGATACGCAATAATGAATATGAGAAAATTGTATCGTAAGGCTTCGAGTGTATATTTGGTTCGCAATGATGAATACGAGAAAATTGTATCATGAGGCCTCAGAGTGTATATTTGGTACGCAATATTGAATACGAGTCTACAACAGACGAGAAAATTATAGCAACGTGAACATACCACTCAATGAGTTTGATGAAAGCAAGTTCAAACAGAGAAATGAGAGAAAAAATGGTCCAATAGATGACCAATTTTCTCATGTGATACTTGGACCCAGATTCAATGGCTCGGATTGAAGCACATCTGAAACAATCAAGAAAGTGATTGAATTTCATCATCAAAAGTACCACTGGGAAAAACACACACACACAAAAGGTGGAGCTTACGGAGGATAGCCCAGTGCAAATACTGGCCTGCAAGTTGTTTTTGGACAAGAAAATATAAGTATACGTACAAAATACATGCATACGTACGGATATGCTTTAAATCGTACAAATGTATAAGAGCAAATTTAAGCAAAAATAGAACAAAAAAATAAATAAAGGGATCGGTACACAAAGATCAAAAGACAGCAAGGAAAAGGGTTTTTTCAGAGTGATCCAGCATTTTTACTTCAAATTGAGTGTAGGAGGATCGTACCACGCAAGAAAGTCGACGAGTAAAAGAGTAAATTTGAAGAAATTCAAGATGCCCATTTGAACTTTAAGAATGATCTGCTTCCCTGGACGTTTTTGCAGCTTGGATTTGGATTTTTTATGAAATATGGAGAGATGAGGGAGAAGAGTTGAGGAACACCAGTCTATTACAGACTTGAAAATGATTCTCTACGAACAATAATTATTGAACATTATAATTTTTAACAGCTTTAACAGCTCCATAACATTTTTTCCCCCTTTATTTATTCCGATTCTTTCTTCCGAAGCAACTTACTATGGTACCCATGGACACTATAATTTTTAGGGAAAAGTTCAAAACTATACAATTAAAACTTTCACTTTTTAAACATAATAAACTTATAATTTTTTTTTTAAAATTCAGGTATTAATTATATAATTAATTAATATAATATTATAATAATTATCATTTATATATTAAATTAAAACTCATATAATATTACATTATAAAATCAAAACAATATCTAATCCACAACCACTCCATCTCAATCCCACACTCACCCACACCACCCCGGCAACCCACCCCACCTCACCCCAACTCAAAAAATAATTTTTTTCCTTCTATTTTTCCACACTCACCCCCACCCCGACACCACCTTACCCACCCACCCCCACTTCTCCCCAACCCCACCCACTTACCTCACCCCCACACCACAAGAATGATTTTACTTCTATTTTTTTTCATCTCACCCACGAACCCCCCGTCCCATCCCACCCCACCCCACCCCACTCCTCCCTAACCCAAAAAAACCCACCCAACCAACCACCCCAACCCACCCCACACCCCAACTCACCCAAAATTATTTTTTTCTACTACTTTTCCACAACTTGCTCAGACTCTACCAGATCCTACCCCCCACTCCACCCAAAATTAACTTTTTTTCTTCTAATTTCTCACTCCCACCTCGTCCCAAACCCTACCCCACCCCATCTCATCCAAAATGATTTTTTTCTACTACTTTTTCACAACTCGTCCAGACCCTACCCCGCCACCCATCCCCACCCCACCACACCACACAACACCCAAAATTAATTGTTTTATTCTAAATTTTCACACACCCACCCCCGCCCTAGCCAGACCTTACCTCGCCACCCACCCACCCCCAGCCAAATATGATTTTTCTTCTATATTTCCACACCCTACCCACCCCATCCTACCTACCCACCCCACCATACCAAAAATGATTTTTTTCTACTACTTTTCCACAATTCGCCCAGACCCTACCCTATCATACCCCGCCACCTACCCCAACCCCACCCACCCCACCCAAAATTATTTTTTTTCTTCTAATTTTCGACTCCCCCACCAAACCTCACCCCAGACCCTACCCCAACCCACCTCATCCAAAATAATTTTTTTTACTACTTTTCCACGACTTGTCCAGACCCTACCCCGCCACCCATCCCCCACCCCACCCCACCACACCCAAAATTAATTTTTTTCTCCTAATTTTCCACACCCCTACCCACCCCGTCCCGATCCTACCTCGCCACCCACCCACCCACCCAAATATGATTTTTCTTCTATATTTTCACACCCCACCCCACCCCTATACCACCTCATCTCAACCCACCCCCACCCCACACACGCACCCACCCACCAAAAAAATAATTTTTTTCTTCTACTTTTTCCAACCACCAATCCGACCTAGACCCCACCCTACCCACCCACCTACCACACTCCAAAAAATGATTTTTTTCTTCTACTTTTCCCACCCTACCCTACCCTACCCCCACCCACCAAAAAAATGATTTTTTTCTTCTACTTTTCTAACCCCGACCCCACCCCACCCCACCAACCCACCCACCCCGACCCTACCTCACCACAAAAAATGATTTCTTCTACTTTTTCTAACCCCACCCAACCTCTACCCCACCATCCCCACCCCCAAAATCACAGTCGGTCACGTAAGTTGACACGAGATCGCAGTTAAGTCACACAAGGTCACACAGAGTCACAATTACAAATTTAGTTGTAAAATCTCACCCTTCCAAAGTTACAGTTGGTCACACAAGGTCAAAGTTCAATCACACAAAGTCACAGTTTGGTCAAACGAGGTCACAGTTAGGTCACAGGAGGTCACAATTAGGTCAAACGAGGTCACGGTTATATCACACGAGGTCACAGGTCGATCACATAAAGTCACACTTCGTTCTTACAAAGTCACAGTTCGGTCACACATAGTCATATTTGACACAATTGTAGGTCACATCACGTCCTTATCCAAAAATGATTTTTCTTCTATTTTTTCACATTTCCCCCCAACCGCCCCACCCCATCCCACCGCACCCCGCCACCACCATACCCCCATCCAAAATTAATTTTTCTTATATTTTTTCACACTTCGCCCCAACCACCCCATTTCAACCCACCCTACCCTAACCTACCCCACCCCATCCATGCACCCACCCACCCACCCACTCCACAGTTAGGTCACACATAGCCCATATTTGACACACAAAATCACATTTCGGTCACAATTTCACCCACCCCACCTCACCCCACCCCACCCCACCCCTCTCGGAAGTCACAATCGGTCACTCAAAGTCACGGTTTGGTTACACATGGTCATAGTTCTTTAGTACAAGGTCACAATCCAGTCACACCAGGTCATAGTCCAGTCACATGAGGTCACATAAAGTCTCAGTTTGATCACATGCGGTCACAGTTAGGTCACACAAGGTCACAGTTAGGCCACTTAAAGTCCTTGTTCGCTCACGCAAAGTCACAGTTCGCTCACATAAAGTCAAAACTCAGTCACACAAGATGATATTTGACACAACTGTAGGTTATGTCATGTCCTCATCCAATGGTCACACAAAGTCACAGTTGGTCACAAGTAATTACAATTTCAATCACATTTACCTAATAATTGATCACATCTTGTACTCTTCACACAAAGTCACAATTAGTCAATTTTTTGGTCACACTTACCTAATAATTAGTCACAATCACCTATAATCAATCACAAATTCACAATATATCACACCACCCCCAAACCCCCCACCCCTAAACCCCCCACCATACCCTACCCCACACACACTCTCTACTCCAAACCCCACCCCACCCACATCACCCCCCCACCCACCAACTCCACCCACCCCACACCCAAAATCCCTTGTCGGTACCGCTAGAAAAATCTGATCCAAATCACCACCCCCACCCTCAACCTTGTCACTTCCGCCGAGGCTAGCACCTCGAAGTCTCATATCTCTCCACCGTCGGCGCCATTGCTGGCACAACCATTACCAACAACAGTCCGCACCAACCACCAAAGCCGTAATACAACACACATCGTCGTTAACACGTCGAAGCCTCAATCTATCACCACCAAAGCCTCAATCCACCACCATCAACACACTACAACCACCATTGAAGCCTCACTCTACCCACAATCAGTATTTTTACTTTCTGAAGAAAAAAAAACAAACGCATGCACGCTTCAATCTTGGACACTGTTGATTCGTGCTTCGAGGAAGGGCAGCGAGATCTCATCGCCACTTCTTGTTTGCAGGAAGCATCGGCAATGAGAAACAGCGGTGGTCATGGATCTCACCACCGCTTCCTCAAAGCAGGAAGCTTGGGCGATGACGAAATGGTTGTTTGCTGCTTATCTCGCCTCATCTGCTAAGGTTGAGATAAATGGAGGTGGTGGTCGAAGCGGGGCAGAGTTTGAAGAGGGTAGTAGTCGCCGTGGGGTGGAGAGAGAGAGAGAGAGAGAGAGAGGAAAGACGACGTGCGTGGAGGAGAAATTGAATTTGACCAAATATATTGTAATTATTATTTTATTAAAATAAAAATAACATCTGACTTTTTAAAAAAAAATTTACCTGCATCTGATTTTTAAATATGGAACTTTAAAGGTAGGCCTCCATGTAATTTTCCCTATGTAATTTTCCCTAATTTTTACCCGCTTTGTGTGTAGATCTATCATGTGGCAGAATTTCGCCATGTGGCAGAATTTAATCTATACCCATTTTCCATGTGGGCCTTGACATGTGGATAAAATTATTGTGTCCGCATTGGGCACCATATCCCCCGCCGAAGCAGCTTCCGCAAAATGTAAAGGGTCCATTCTAGTTCTAGGAACAAAAATATATGTTCGGACCACAGTCGGTAGAACTGATTGGTCAATGACTCAATGTATATATACCTTTGTGAAAAAATTTATTTATAAATTTTATTTATAAACAATTACATGACAACATCAACGATCATTTTTTTTTTTTTTTTTTGAAAAGTCAAATATTTTGACTTTTCAAAAAATGAATCAACGAGTTGTTGTCAAGTCTCCATTTATAAAAAAATTTCTTTTGGCATCTATCTATATATAATAATATAATACATGCCAAAAAAGGAAAAACTCAATTTCTCGCCTAAACTCCTTTCTAAATTTAGAAATTTTAAAGAATCTTTCATGACAAGCTTAATTAATACAAAAAAACAATGTAATAAATATTTTATCAATTATTATGATATATAACGTAAGAATTCGTGTGATGTTATTAATGACATCAAAATTTTAATTTATTTTAATGTATAAACTATTTTTAGTTTTGTAATAATTATTATTCACTTGATAATTATTTTATTATATTTAAGTCAAAAAATATGTAAGCTATCTATCTATACATCTATAAAAATAAAATCAATGCCAAAAATAACACGCACATAGTTTCTCACCCAAAATGACTTTCTAAATCTAAAAATCTATGCACAAAAATAATATGCAAGAAAAATAATGTAATAAATATTTCAGCAATTATTATGGTACATAACATTATAATTCGTAATATGCTATTGATGACATCAAGATTTTAATTTATTTTAATATATAAAATATTTTTTTTTGTAACAGTTATTATTCACTTGATAATTATTTTATTATATTTAAGTCGAAAAATATGTAATATGGATGTCAAATCGAATATCTCAACGAGAAATTTAATACGAGCTAACAAGTGAGAACAAATAACTTATTCTCCGTAAAATTCTTTCAAAGATCATATGTAAAAGATTTTATATTTTTTAATTTTACTCAATATTCATTCATTTTAAATTATATCATTTAAGTTCCTTAATATTATTTATAAACTATTTTTTTTATTAATTATTATTCTTTTTTAATAATTATTGTGTTATTTTGAAATCGAAAAAATATGCAATATGGGTGTCAAATCGAAAATCTCTACTAGAAGTTTAATACAAAATAATAGTGAGATTAAATTGAAAATATATTATCCGTCAAATCATCTCAAAAATCAAATCGACCCGAAATTTTTTGGTCTACCTTCCCTCTCTAAAATCAATTATAATTTTTTTTTAATTCGTAAAAAAAAACGTTGTCATTATCACATAAATATTTTTTTAAAAAAATAGAAAATAAAAGAGAATAAAATAGTAGCGTTCATCGATCTATTTCTCTTTCCTTTTCATTTTAATAAAATTCTGAACGTATATCACAGATATATCTATTTTTTCACTTATTACAAATTTTAATCAAATGTAATTTTATTTTCTCATTTTAAGTTTAAAGTCAATTTAAATTACAATGTTTGAAAAAAAAATTTCATACTAACAGTGAAAAAAAAAAGTATGTGTTATTATACATTTTTTGTAATTAATTGTCTTCCTTCGTTGCTTATTCTTAACTGAATATTCATTTCATATGTTAACATATGAAAATCAATTATAATCTTTTTTAATTCGTTAAAAAAAATAATAATAACAGTATCACATAAATATTTTTCTTTAAAAATAGAAAATGAAAGAGAATAAAATTGGAGCATTCATCGATTTATTTTTTTTCTTTCCTTTTTATTTTATTAAATTCTGAGTGTAAATTTCCTAGAACGGTAAACATACGAATCCTAAAAAAGTTAATGTATGTGTAATTGTACCTTTTTTATAATTAATTGTCTTCATTCGTTTTTCATTTTTAATTAAATATTCATTTCACATGTTAATATTAATATATAAAATTGATATATGTGACTAACAAATGATTGTGCATTACACGGATGTAACACTAGTATTTTTTATTTTTTTTGTGACAACATCACTACACTAGTAATATTTAATATATGGAAAACTGGTTTTCCAGAGATTACTTCAAATTGAGTGTAAGAGGATCATACCACGCAAGAAGGTCGATGAGTAAAAGGGTAAATTTGAGGAAATTCCAGATGCCCATTTGAACTTTAAGAATGATCTGCTTTCCTGGACGTTTTTGCAGCTTGGATTTGAATTTTTAATGAAATATGGAGAGATGAGGGAGAAGAGTTGAGGAACACGAGTCTAGTGCAGACTTGAAAATGACTCTGTATTGCTCCTAGAGCACATCTCCCAGCAGCTAAGGAGTTGGCCGATAACGTGATCAGCACAGTCATGTGTAGGATTCGAATCATGACGGCTGAATAATGGATTCGTTCCCTGTGGCAAGCAAGGATCACCTTGCTCCGCGAGACGTTACTGAGTGTCATTCACCCTAACTCTGGGAGGTATAACCTGCGGTTTACCTCTCGAACCAATGATCCAGTGCAGGGTCGGTTTGGGCCCTCAAGATGTGGGTTACACCCGAAAATGATTATGTATTCCTCAACCACAATAATTATTGTACCTTTAGAGCTTGTTTGATGTGAGAAGTAGAAGTTTTGTGTTTTTTTTTTTTTTTTTTTTTTTGTGTTTTTTTTTTTTTTTTTAAATGAATGTGTGGTTTAAAAATATTTGGAAAGTTAAAAACTGTGAATTTGACTAAGAACGAATGGTCGAAATTGAGTTTAAAAAGTTGAGGTAAAAAATTTTCCACGACCAAATCGGCTCTTAATCTTTAGCAGCTCCATAACATTTTTTCCCTTGTTTACTAAGAGTATCTCCAATAGGACATGGTCTAAGCTAAAAAGGAGGTGCCATTTGGCATCAATTAATTGGGCTTCTAATGAATATCTAATAAATAGACATTGAGTCAAAAAAGTGATCTCCAATGCATTATGTCTACAACCAAAACTTAATGATCATGTGGCATTTATTTATTTAAAATAAAACTATTAAACTTGTAAAATTCAGTTTCTGTTATTTTTATTTATTTTTTAACGATCACTTTCTATTATTTTGTAACCAAAAGAAAAAACTTCCCGTTATTCTTTTCTTCCTGTTCCGCAGTCCACTTCAGGTTTAATTTCTTTCTTCTATTAATTTCCCTTCGTTTTTTTCTTCATATAGAAACTGATGGAGTGTATTATTTGTAGTTTTGTTTGTTTACGTAATCACGTAATCAATGAAAATTGCAAATAATCACCATATTATCGGTTTTAGTATAAAATCAGATTATTGGAATCACCAAATCTATTTATTTAAATTGATTATTGGAATCCGATTTAATAGTTACTTAGATGTAAAAGAAAAATATTTTTTTCCCTCCATCATTTGCCAAGTCAGCATGTCAGACTTGTCTTCCAAAGTTAGACATGATGTTAGACAATGCCTAATTTTTTTTTGTCACATCAGCCTTACATGGGATGCATTGGAGAAGAAACTATGTTGACATTGTCTAATTTGATGATATGGCATGTTAGACATTCTCACATTGGAGATGCTCTAATTCCTTTTCTTTCTTCCGAAGAAACTGCCGCAAAATGTAAGGACTAGGAACAAAAACATGTGCTTTCAACATTCGGTCGGCAGGAGTGATGGTAAATGTATGGCTCTGTTCAGCCAGTTGAATTAAATGGGAAAAACAACAAAAAAAATACAAAATTTAATTTACACAATTTCTCATACCACTTTTTAATCATTCACATTTTCTCTCTCCGATTTTTAACTGTACATCTTATCTAGAAAATACAATTAAATCAACAAAATAATTTCAATTCCCCCAAAGGGGCCGCCGAACATAGGCTAAGTTGAAGATTTTAATCAATGCGACTTTACAACAAAAACTTATGAGAACTTTTTGGTTGAAGATCAACAATTGCGATGATCAAATCCATTGGGATGGAAGTCCAAAGATTATTTAGACCTATTTTCAAGACTATTAACTCGGTGAATATACATAAAAGTTTTTTCAAATATTATTTCCTAATAAAGTTTTAAGGAGGCATATTATTTGTGTAATAAACATTTACAGAGGAGTGTTTTGTATATTGTAGTTGTGGATGTCAATAATCTACATTTATAATCGTTACCCTTGGTTTTAGTCTCAAGTATAGCAAATTATATGTGAGACTCAGTAACAACAGTGTTTGTTTGCAATATTAATTTTATTGAATCATCATCTTGATATCAATCAAGCAGAGTCAAGTGAATATATTGTATGTCAGTGTGTTTAATTACACAACTCTAATCAAATATTTGCATGTTGTCTTGTTGTACCTCAAAGTAATATCATTCTTATACAATATATGAATGTTCAATATAAATATATTTCAGTGTTCAACATGAATAACTGTATTCTTTTTCATTCGTCCATGTTTTGTCCAACCGAATCTTGTCAAGATTTTATTGAGGCAATATCTTGATATTTCAAATAATTTTACAATTAGCCATCCACTTTTTCATTAGTTTGTCTAAAACAAGATTTTTACGGGTCATTTTTGTGTATATAGTCATCCAAGTGAGTATTGTAAATAATTTATTTTCAAATGTCCATTTTACTCTTGCAATCCTACTTTTAACCTCTAAATATAGAACTTTGATTCCCGATAATTACATACAAGAATTTCGACGATCTCTAATTTTCTCTCTTCATTCTCTCTGGTTCATATATAACAGTATAAATGTAAATAAGCGGATAACTTGATAGATACATCCCTTGTTTTTGTATATTCACACATTTTATTTTATTACTTCAAATCTTGTTCACTTAAAAGCAAAATTATGCAAGATATTGCATATAGGTTCTCTCAAAATCAAGAAAATGTTCTACGATTTAGAGTATGCTCATTATTATTGGATAATACACGTAGAAGTATTTTAATTTTTTAAAATATTATTATAGTTGTCTTTTTATTAAACATGTCGCGTAACAACTAATAGCTCAATTATATTAATTATTTACATAAAAGAAAAACAAACCTTAATGACATTGTTTATATTTGAATGTGAATGAATTCTACATTTGTTTTGTCTTATTATTAGGGGTGTTTTTGCAAATCAAAAATAGGTGTTTCAATTTTCATTCCAAAATATTTGGAATACATAACCTTTACTACGAATCACAATTTTGAATTCTAGGAAAATTCCAAAATTTAACATATGACAAATATTTATAGTGATTTTAAGCATAAAAAAAAGTTAAAAAAAAAAAATTGAAGAATTGAATGTCTCCAATTAAATGAATTCAAAATTTCAACTAGTCCAAAACCATTGGTAAAGTTAGAAACCACAAAAGATGAACAATTTTCATGAATAGATTTAGCATAAGTTTTTCATCGTGGTCTAATAAACTAAAAGATAACAATGGTGCAATGCTTGCATTATTTCATCCTTGAACTCCATGCAAATGTAACATTTTTCTTTAATGAATAATTTTCTAGTGAACAAATAGTTTCATGCTCCAAACATATTTAAAATTTTAGGAAGTAATTCGAAAAAATAAGAACTTTCGTATCGGAATATCCTTGGAATACTTCGGTAATTTCAAAGTTTTTGGAATTGTGAAACTCATTCGGATTCCAATCAAGTTTTTTTCCACAATTTCGGAATTCAAAGTTTAGGATTTTGGACCGTTCGAAATCGAATTTTCCTATCCAATTTAACGCCCTACCTATGATGGGTATATTTGTATGCTTTTTAGAGTTGAATAATAATGGTCATTAAATGAGTGTACAAAAATGGCCACCAAATTTTTTTATCTGATAAATGCTCGTACACAAAACCTTTAACTATGGATCTAAGGAGGAAGATCACTATTTTTCATCAATTGCGTTATCTACTTTCTTTTTTACTTTCTACTAGTATTTACCATGTGCGATGTACGAAAGTTTCTTTCAGCAATATCAATTTCGATAAGTATTCGTAAAACTTTAATGCCACAAATATAAAATGTATAAAATAATAATATTCTTTTACAATAATTATTAAAATTTAGAAAACAAACATAATTAATTCAAATTATTAAAAACACTTACTTGGATAGTAAATGCCAATTTATATATTTAAATAATAAATGATCATATATTTTAATAATTTTTATGAGTTATTGTTAACTTCGTTGAAAATATAAATTTACATTTTTTCTGCATTTTCCTCTTGTATTTAACAAAAAATTACAATTTTTATTTAAAAAATTTATTACAATAATTATGAGTCCATGTTTAACCTCAACCAAGCAAATTTTTATATTTAACTAATAAAATTATACTTTTATTTAAAAAACCAATTAGTTAAAATAATAATTTAGAAATCTCCAATATATATCAAGATATAACAATAGGGCAACGTGAGAGATCAAGAAATTATATCAAAAATATTATACCATATAATCTTTACACAATTATTAAAATTAAGAATGATTAAAAATATTAGTGTTCGTTCAGTAACTTTGTGTTTAAATTTATTTACGAATAACACATTTTCACCCACTATTAATTATAAACATTTTTTAAACCACTTTTCAGCTACACATTTTATCTCAAAAACAATAATACTTTTTTTATAAAAAAATAATAATAATAACATTCGAACGGAGGTTTAATTTATTAAATAGTTAATAATAATATATATAATATATATTTTATAAAAATGATATATAAATATTAAGGACAACAAATAATTCAATTATTAGTAATTAAAACATAATTTTAATACTTATAAATATTTATTGAATTCATTCAATATTAGCGTTAATAATAATAAAAAATCATTGTGAGTATAATAAAAAATATATAAATAACAATAACATTATATTGACTATTTACTGTAATACGAATACCTAAACAAATTAGAACAAAATTGATACGGAGTTAATAGTATAATTTTAATCATATTAAAATGGATACTTAAATCGAAACATTTTTCGTATCAAAATAAAATTATTAATACTATAATATATATGAATTTCAAGTGAACAATAATTTACAAAGCATAGGAAACGTAAGAACTCTTGAATGGAAAGGGAAAAGAGACGTAACTCCAGTTCCTTCGGAATCGCTAATCAATCCTATTATTAAAAAAAAAAAAAGGCATTTTATAATTTCAATATTATCTACATGGATTTGAATACGACATTAATCTACATGATTCAAATGAAAATTGCATTAATCAACACGAATTTAAATAGACATTAATATACACGAACTTTTATTTTAATTTAGTTTTTTGTTTCCAAAAATTGCAAGTGCATTTTGGCAAGAATATGACTTTTAAAGTTTTAATGCTACTCTCTCATCGCTTCTACTTTTATTCAAAAATATCGATTTCAACAAATAATTGTAAAATTAGTGATTATACATAATTAATACAAATTCAAAATGCATGAAAAATAATATTATATTATAATAACTATTAAAAATGAACAAACTATACAACTAATTCAAATTATAATAGATTATTTGAATACTAAAAATCAATTCATATATTTAAGTAATAAATGACGGTTAATTTCGATAATTTTTATGAGTTATTATTAATTTAAAAAAAAAATGAATTAGTGGTTTATTTAATAGTATATCATGGAGGCCCCGGCCCAAAAACCGCAGCCCGAGTAACCGACCCGAACCAAATCGGGTCGGGTTTGGCCGATTTAGTTTGAAATCGAATCAGGTCGGGTCGGTTACTCTGGTCGACCAGTTAAGATTAGAAAAGGTAAACCCTATTCATTCTCATTTCTTCTGGACTCTAATTTCTCCACCACCAGCCGCTGTCGTCCTTACCTTCACCACCACAACCTCCTTCAAACCCACCTCCATCAACTCCCCACCATCACCATCATCCTCCACAGGAAGGTAAATGGAAATAACGGAGCAACATAAGCATGATATACAGCAGGCCAGGTAAGGGTATTGGGCGCCCTTGGGTTTAGGAAGCGTGGCTTAGCCATCTTTGGAGTTTGCAGGTTCCATTGATTCACATTCTTCATCCACAGGAGGTGTATGCAAAAGTTTGTGTTTTTAGATACCATAAGTGTGTGTATATGGTTTTTTTTTTCTCTAACCAAAAAAAAAGGACCCGAACCGACCTGATTCGGGTCGGTTTCAGAGAAGAAGAAACCCGAATTATTCGGGTCAGGTCAGGTCGGGTTTGGCCTGAAACCGACCCGACCCATACAAATGTCCAGCCCTAATATCATGTTTGATGTAATATTAATTTGTGGAAATTACACACTGACCGGTTATTAGAGATTGCATATCATTTATCAGGTGAAAAGAGAATTACTTCTCAAATCAGGTACTTACTCTTATTTATTCATTTTTTATTAATTAATAAGATAAAACTAAATCCTCCCTCACCTAGATCTGTCCATACCCATGGCAAATGGAAAAAACCTAATTCCTCCCACCACCCCAAAATCACTATGGCGACCTCTCCCTCCTCTCCACCGACGACATCCCCCTGCAATAGCCCCTGTGCCAGAGATGCGCCACTCTATTTTGGTGGTGACGGTGGAGGTTCGTCGAAGGTTGTGGTTGTTGGTGGTGACCTCCTCCTCTCCAGTGACCGCCGGCGCAGCACTAGCAGCCGACGCTCACAGTGGCGATCCATAGTGCAGTCGTCTCTGCGATGACAACGCAGGCTGCTGTAGCGGCCCTGTACAGCACAACGCAGTCATCAATGTGAGCGGCGCCGCTACTGGGACGATGTGCCTACAGCGCAGTCTCCGCCATTATAGCGAGCATCGCTCACGATGACTTCGTTGACTGTGAGCTGCGCCACTGTTGCAGAGGTTGGCGACTCCACAGCGGGTGGAGACTTTGTTGTGTGCGGTGCCGCAGTTGCAGCGGCCGACTCCTCTACTGACGAATGAAGTGGCTTCAGTTGCTTTTGTGTAATTGTTTCTTGAAATTACAGTCAGTGCCAATGAAATTTTGGTATTTGAATTGGAGTTTGTGTGGGATTTTTGCTGGTGATGGAGGCCGAGTTGGTGGTGGGGGATGTTTTTAAGAATGCCGTCATCGTGGTGGTGAAATGGTGACGACAGTGGTAGTAATGGTCTTGTGACCTTAAATCAGATTTACAATTTTACATTAAATTAAGTCTTGTGACCTTAAAATTGATTGTTGTGACCTTGTAAAAAATTGAGACATGGATCTACCCGTGGCGGCGGTGGTCGGTTGTGACATTTGAAATAAAAATGTGACCTTTGTGACTTTAAAATTAATCTTGTGACCTTGAAAAGTGATGATTTGTGACTTTAAAAAATGGTGTTTCGATAGGTTGTGATCTGAAAAATAGTGGTTGTGACTTGTTATCTTAAATAATTGTGACCTAGCAATGATCTTAGATATGTGACTTCAAAATTTTGTATTTTGTGACTTTAGATTTTACAATATTGTGACCTTAATATTTATAATTAATAAAATATTGATAATTATTTAATTAAATTAATTAATCTTAATTATAACATGAATTTTGAAATTATTCAAGTTTCACCTTAATTTTGAAATTGACATTCATAATTACCTTATTTATGTATTTTTCCCTATTAATTTTACTTATAAAGTCAAGTAGTCAAAATAATAAGTAAGTAAATCTAGCAATTATCATGATATGACAACAGGCAATGCTGGAGTCAAAAAATTATATCGAAAATCGTATACCATTTAACCTTTACACGACTATTAATATTAAAAAATATTATTCATTCTTAATAATAATATTTACAATTTTCTACATTTGCCTCTCGTAATTAACGTTTTCTCTAAATTTCTTTCAAAAATATCAATCACGATAATTATAAATGTGTATTTAATCTTACCACAACAAATATTTTTATTTGACTAATAAAATTATACTCTTATTTATAAAATCAATTTATCAAAATAATAATTACGTAAATTTAGCAATTAATATGACATGGCAATAAGGCAACGTTGGAGGTCAAGAAATTATACTAAAAGTTTTAGACCATATAATCTTTAGACAATTATTAAAATTAATTTATATTGGTTTTGTTCAAAAAAAATGAAATTAAGATTTAAGAGGTCACATTTTGAAGATTATTACGGAAGACAATTAATACACAATAAAAGAAAAGATCAAAATCCGATTTCCAGATTTTTGTAATCATTGTAAACATTAATTTTTCAATAATTTACAAATATAAAAAAAAAATTATATATAAAATTTAATCAAACAACTCTTCGCTTTTCACGATATAGAAAACGTGTAATTTCTCAAAAAATAAAATTAATTTTATAATCTCAATATTATCTACACGTATTTAAATACAACATTAATGTCACGAATTTAAAATAAGAATTAAACTGATCCTGGATCACCAATTTAATTTTAATAACACTAAATAATATATTTAAATCGAAATATAACTTGTATTCAAAAAAATATATTAATAATATAGTAATAGATAAATATGAATTCCAAGAGACAATAATTTCCAAATATAAAAAAAATAAATTTATATAGAAAGTTTAAACGAACAACTCTTTGCTTTCCATAGCATATAGAAGAAAACATATAATTTCTCAAAAACTAAAAGTAGTTTTATAATCTCAATATTATCTGCACGAATTTCAATACGATATTAATTTCAAATGACAGTTGCATTAATCAACACACATTAAAATACAACATTAATAATACACAATTTTTTATTTATTTTTATTTTTATTTTCAAAAATGGCAAGTGAATTTCGACAGGAAATTGTGTGTGTATTTTGATGACGGTTACTTTATTTTGAGAGAGAGAGATTCCTCCCAAGTAATCTTGATCTAATTACTAGGTTTTATTACTTCTCGCTGCATGTTTGAACCCCACATGTGACATCAACGTTATTAAATGGGTATGCAAAGATGGCCACCCAACTTTTTTTTCGATAAATCATTTTCACACCTTCTACTTCAACAAATTATTTATGATCTACAAAATCTAAGGGTGTGTTTGATAGGCGAAAATTTTTCATGGAAAATGAAATTTTTTTCCAACTTTTCTATTTTACTCCGTTTGATTGTGAAAATTTTTGCGAAAAATATTTTCCGCGGACCCACTCCTTAGCCTATTTTCCTTGTTTTTGAGGAAAAAATTTTCTTTGGGTTTTGGTGGATTTTTATTTTCTATGGTAGATGGAAAATTATTTTCGACAAGTTTAATCAATTTTATTGTTGTTAATTGACTTATTTTCTTTCCAAAAAATAACATTATCATCATCATGTACAAATATATTAAAAAAGTAAAAAAAAAAAAAATTGATTAAAATAGCAAAAATTTACTTTATTTTCCATGAAAAATAATGTTAATCAAACAACAAAACTTAAAAAATTCTCCACATTTTCCACCTAGAAAATTAAACCAATCAAACACTTTCAATTGATTTTTCACGAAAATATTTTCCAAACAAAATTAATTCCTTGAAAAATATTTTCTTTCCATCCATTTTCCACCTCGCAATCAAATACACCCTAAGTGAATATTAGGTAGTGTTTAGTAAACATTTGTCTAGGAAGTAAGAAAACAATTTCCTACTTATCAACTTTGGTTTTGTTTGATAACATACATTTGCCTACTTTGGTGGAAATAATTGAGTTATTTTTTTAAAAAAATTATCTTCTTCATCATCATCATCATCATCATCATAAACAAATGAGTGGAAAAAGAATGATTAAAATAGCTAAATATTGTCAAAATTGTCATGAAAAATAATGTCAATCAAATAATAAAACTTGAAAATTTCTCACTTTTTCCACTTAAGAAATTAAATTAATCTAACACGTCAAACTTCCAATTTTCAGGAAAATAAATTCTCCAGAAATTCAATTCCTTAGAATTTGTTTTTTCACCCAAATTTCACCATCACTATTAAAAGGTTATTGTTGTGTTATATCATTTAAACAATAATGAGAATTAGTTTGAGGAACTCAATTTTTTTATTTATTTTTAATTGAAATAGAGAGAAGATCTGTAATTGTTATATATAAATGTTAGAATCTAGTTTCTAGGTTTGTTATGTAACCAAGTAATCAATAACTGGTTCCTCAAAAAATAAATAAATAAATTGATGCTCGTCTTTGGCCGATTTAAGTATACTTTTGGGAAAGAATTATGCTATTCTACCTCCTCAAATTTTGCCACACATGGTGTCACACCCTCACATGAGTGTGTATGGGAACTGCCCTCATAATGAGCAGTCCCACCTCACATGTGAGGAGGTGACACCCGATATGGCACACTACGTTGTAGAATAGCATTATCCTTTGAGAAATACTTACACTTTCCATGTAACAACATTACAAATATTTTAAAGATGAACTTGAAATTAAAATTTCGAGATTAATTGGAAAATAATTGCATCTTGAAATCATCATTTGTAAACTGTAACAAGATATGAGGGTCATCAATTGCAAATATGGGAGCTCTCAATCAACTAACCCCAAGCCTGCGATAAGCACTTTTAATTAAACTAGTTCTAAGCACGTATTTTGCACGTTTTATATATAGTATAAATGATACACATCATAGAAAAATATGAAAAAACTATGTATAGAAAAATCAATTTAATTTATGAGTATATTTATATAATAAAAAAATATTTAATATTATGTAAGTAAAACAAAAATTTCAGTTTTGATTTTTGTTTTTCCAAAAGACGTTAGAATTAATTAATTTATTTTATGTTCTTAATTAGATTTTAACTAAAAATTTAATTTTCTTTTTATATGAATTTACTGATGTTACTGACAAAAGAGAAAAATATTTTATTTCATTAAATAATTTTATTATTAGCTACTAATATTAATTTAGATTTTTGGTAAGTATTTTGAATTTGAAATTGTCGTGATTTTCCTTGATATTCATCTGTAAGAATCTTTATAGACTAGATATGTTTGGCCGTGCCATTGTCAACGTCAAAACATTAATATATTTAATTATTCAATGTGGGGTTCATCATTTAACATACATCACAAGATAGTGGCTCATTTGAGAACATGAGTTTTAAAATAATGTGCATGTTTAAATCTTAGTTAGATTGAATTACTTATTAGAGCTTAATACATATTAAGACTTCAAATTTCATATTAGGTCAACTTCAATGATAAGAGAATCAAGTGACCTTTGAGCTTTAGATCTGCAAACAATTCCCTTCAACGGCCTACTGCCTTCACGGGATCCTTACTATTTCAGCTTTTTGCTCTCATTGTATTGTTCCTAAAGATCAAACTCTAAATTTGTATTAAAGAAAACTCTCTTTTTGTTAAAATAAGAAAAAATTTCTTATCAGATCATTCAAGAATTTATGGGAAGAAGTGTTTAGAAACTCATCTCTTTTTTTTTCTTTTTTTTTATGAAACGATTGGAATTTAATTGATATAAGAGATTGAGACAAGATTTGGTATGAGAGATTTCAAAGGCAAAAAGTTTTGGCTAGCTCACAAGTTGAGTTCTCAGTTACCTTAACTCTGCCTTTCAACTAGCCTTGAGGTCTTTATGTATACAACTACATGAGATACAATTACATCATTGATAAGTTATTTTATACACTTATTTCTATCTTAAAAGTATGATTTTATCTATATGTTTAAGAATATCTGCTATTTATTTTGTTATTATTTGTTTATATTTCAAAAATAATCCCAAAGTCGAGAAAGAAAAGGAAATGGAGCAAAAATAAGTCATTTGGATGATCAAAGTGTCTAAGTATGAAAATCAAGAGTTGAAGCAGATAATCAAAGGGCCAATTGGAAGGATAATCGAAGAAGAAATCAAAATTGGAAGAAATCATAAGTTTAGGGGCCAAATTGCAACAATCGGGAGTTGAAGGACCAGCTATGCAATAAAAGATTAGGGACCAACTTATCGCATTTGAAAAGATGGAAATTGCAATTCATAGTAAAACCGCACAGTCGCGCCTGTTTATACCGTGCGATCGCATGACGGAGATTTTTGGAGACTGAAGCTAACCTGCAGAGGCGTGCGATCGCATCAATTATAACCGCGCGATCGCATGGTTAGTTTCTAGGCCGACTAATTGGGATTTTGTGCGGATTTCAATAGACTTTCTCCTCAAGTAACCTAAATTCCGAGAATATCTATAAATACTTGACTTGGGGCACGAAATTAGGGGTTCCCAACTTGCTCAACTCATGTCAAAACCCTGTTAAAGTGCCGAGGGATCCATGTTACGCCAAGAACACAATTGAAGACTAAATATCAAGGGATGAATAGGGTGACATCTATCCATTTTTCTTGTGATTTTTCTTCAATTATGTATTTAGGCTAGGTTTTAAATGTTAGAATTGTGATGAAGCTTTAAATTCTGAATTTTATGTGTTACTTTGTTATTTAATTTAGTTAATTCATGGGTTGGAGCAATTGATGCGTGCTTTTCTTATTATGCAATTACTTGATCACTAATTGTATGATTTTAGGTTATGTTTTCTTAAGTTCGAAATATTAGAAATTCATTAGACTAGCTCCAATTGCTACAAAGTCAGATAGGTGATAGAAATATACCACTATGTTTTGTCATCTACAATAGTATTCACAATTCTTTAATGTTTTCCTGCACATTCGTATTCAACATAGAAGTATAGTTGGGTCGTGCATAGGAATATGTGTTAATGCTTGTTTGAAGGGGAGTTTTAACAACATTAGGAATATGAATTTTCAAAACCTCGTGAATTATCATTAGACAATTGGAGTATTGCATATTTGATGGAACTAATGTAGATTCTCAATTCTAGTATATTCATTTTATAGTTTTTATAAAACAAATTTTTCTATTTCTTTTTAGTTAAGTTTAAAATCAAAATTTTCAACTAAATCAAATTTTCTAGTTCTGGTTAAGGATTTGTAATCTAAAATACAATTTACGACAATCCTCGTAGAATCGATACTTGGACTCAAGTCCATTATATTACTTGGCGACCCGTGCTCTTGCGGTTAGCGAACAAGTTTTTGGCGCTATTGCTGGATATTGTAGTTTTAATTTATTTTTAGATTACTTTCAATAATTCAGACTTTTATTTTATTTGCTTTATTTTATTTTTATTTTAGGATTTTAATTTTTAGTTTTAGTTTAGTTACTCGTTCTTTACTTTTCTTGTAGTTGTATATGCTACGTTCGAAAAACAGGGATCTTTTCGAATCTGAACCGAAAATAAAATATACATTACATCGTAGGTTGAGAGAAGTTAGAGAGCTAAATAAATCGAAAAAAAAAAACAAATGGCAAACATGCTGGTTGGTGACTTCATGACACCTCAGGTGATTTAAAGTCAATCCAGCATATTCTATCCACCATTTGGACAAGCAAAATTCCAACTTAAAACCAACGTCATCAGCATGTTCCAAAATGCACAACAATTTTATGGGAGATCTGAAGAAAACTCACACACGCATGTTTCTAAATTTTTAGACATGTGCCAACATTTTAAATATCAGGGTGTGTCTGATGATGCTATCAGACTCAGGTTATTTCCTTACACTCTAAAAGATATAGCTATTGACTGGTTAGATTCTCGCCCCGTTGCGAGTATCACCACCTGGAACGACTTGGTTCAGAAGTTTTGTACTAAGTTCATGCCTCCAGCGAAGGTTTCCAAACTGAGACATGACATCACTATGTTCCAGCAGCAAGATACTGAATCTTTTGATGATGCATCGAACAGATTTATGGGCATGTTGAGAAAATGTCCAAACCATGGCATCGCCAAAGGTGATCAAGTGAAGTTTTTCTATGAAGGATTACTTCCGCATTTTAAAAACATGGTTGACTCCTCATCAAATGGTTCTTTGGGAACAAAGACTATCAGACATGCATTGGAGCTCTTTGAGAGGATAGCAAACACAAATGTCATGTGGGGATCAGACAGGGTGGTACGAAAGAAGACATCGGAAGTCTATGAAGTGGATGCTTACACTGCTATATCAGCTAAAATTGACTCATTGGCTACGAAAGTAGAGGTCATAGCACTAGTAGGTCAATCATCAAGAAGTGCTAAAGTGACTTGTGAAGAGCGTGGTACAAACCACGCCACTACAGATTTCCCTATTCTGGCTTGCCCATTGGAGCAAGTGGACTATGTACAAGGGGGTCAACGCTAGAACAACCCATACTCAAATACTTATAACCCAGGTTGGCGCAATCATCCTAAATTTTCTTGGAGAGATCATTCAAATGGACACATTGCGCCCCAATTCAATACTGAAGAGAGAAAGCATGCGCTGGAAGAGATGATTGAGAAATTTGTGGAAAAGACAGAGCAGTTCATGTCTAAAACAGATTAGTTTATGAGAAAAATTGAAACCATAACTCAAAATCAGCAGGCATCAATCAAAAACCTGGAACACCAAGTGGGGCAGATAGCACAGCTTATCACAACCAGAGCCCCGGGTACATTACTTGCAAACACTGAGGTAAACTCAAAGGAACAGCTCATGGCTATAAATGTGGTGTAAAATGAGACAAATGCAATGCAACTTCCTGAAATTCAAATAAAAAAGCCAGTTGATGTTCCTGAACAAGTTGTGGAAAGTGGTGAGAAAATGGCTGAAAAGGAAGATGACCATGAGGTGAAATCAACAACTAAGCCTCATGAGTCTCCTATCCTATTTCTACAGAGGCTGAAGAAAACAAGAGAGGATAAGCAGTTCAACAAGTTTATAAGTATGCTTAGAAAACTGCATATAAATATCCCTTTCTTTGAAGTCATCACTCAGATCCCAAGTTATGCCAAGCTTCTAAAGAAAATGATGTCTAGCAAAAAGAAGCTTGAAGAATTTGAGGAGGTAACTTTAAATGAAGAATGCAGCTCAATCTTGCAAAACAAGCTGCCGCCTAAGCTCAAAGACCCAGGGAGCTTTTCCATACCTTGCATTATGGGGGATTTACAGTTCAACAAGGTCTTATGTGACCTAGGTGCAAGTATAAATCTGATGCCCCTATCTGTGTACAAAAAGTTGGGGTTGGGTGACCTAAAGGGTAGCAATATCATATTGCAACTAGCTGATCGATCCATATGTTACCATTATTGAGATGTGGAGGATGTGCTAATTAAAGCTGATAGATTCATATTTCCTTCTGATTTTGTCATTTTAGACATGGAGGAAGATGAAAAAGTCCCACTGATACTTGACCGACGATTTCTAGCCACTGCATGAGCACTAATTGATGTAGAGAAGGGAGATGTAGTGCTACGTGTTGAAAATCAGGAAGTAACATTCACAATGATGCAATTCAACACCCAAAACCCACAAATTGAGAACTGTTCCAGATCGATGTGGAAATGGTCATTAGATGCTAAGAGAGGTATGAGTACAGGGTGAGAGAAGATGAAGAGGCTTCACCATCAAATCTAAAACCACCTTGAAAAAGTTTGCCAAAAAGTCTAGCTTTAGACTTTAAATGAAACGCTTGTTGGAAGGCAACCCAACTTTTCAAACATTTTCTTTAGTTGCTTTATTTATTTTTTTTTTTTTTGAGTTGTTTTTTTTGTTTTATAATTGTTTTGTTGCTTAACATTGCATTTTAGGAGTACTTGTATGTTTATAATACATGTACTGATTTGTTATGTGTTTTAAGTCATTCTAGTATTCCATTTTGCATGTTTTTAGTATTTTTAGTTTCCATTGCAATTTTAATTGTTTAGATGCTTCATATTGTATTTAGGATCACTAGCATGCTTGGAATTCAAATTTTGGCATGTTAGTTGCATTGAAAACTTCATTACACCTATTTTTGCATGTTTTAGCATTTTTAGGATTTACTTGTTTTCTATTTGTTTTGTTGTTTTTCATCACAAAATTTGAAAATTTTCATGAAACTGTTCGGGAGAACCGTGCGTTCGCACGGTATCTTTATGTGCAGAAAAGACAGAATGCCATGTATTTTGTCAAACTTTCATTTTAACCACTTTTAACTCGATTTTCTTCCCCCCAAATCATCTAACATTGAGTCCCCAACTATTCCTCTACATTTACACATCATTCTAACTCCATTACATGCCATGCTTTGCATCAAAATCATTCAAAGGTATGGATTTCATCACAACTTTACAAGATTTGTACATAATCTTAGTGTTCTTCGTATTTGTGTAAATTGTGAAATTGTGGATGGATGGAAATGGGTTTTAGTTAGTGATTGGAGTGAATAATCACCTTCACCACATGTTATACATAGTTTGTTCATCATTCAATAATCGTTTATACTGATTTAAGGCAAGGAACTCAACTTGAACATCATAGTACCACAAAGCACCTCATTGCAAGGCCATTGCAGGCACCAGTGCACCCCAGCCCACATTTTCAGCTTCACTGCACTTACTTTGTCACATCTTTTCATGACTCATATGAACTCCAAATGTGATGAATTTTTGATATACTGTAGATCACGTTATTTACTTTCATGTGACAAAGACATGTTTTGAGAAATTTTCACTTTTTCGAGACGATGTCAAGGGCTGAAAGTCAGTGGTCGACCCTTTTTCAAAAATTTAGTCCTAGTTTAGGTGTGTTGTGTTGAATTGCTTTAACTCCCATGTGATATTTATGCTTCTAATGATCATTAGTTTTTGTTTGCAAGGAACATATCATCATGGGACACTTCAAGTCAAACATAGAAAAGAAAGTAAATGGTCATTTAATCCAATCAAGCATTCAAGTCAAAACTTTAAAATGAGAACATCACCTCTCCAAACCCGGGAAGTACTTAACTCCTCTTGTTATTTTGTAATTAATTGTTTATTATTTCTTAAAATACATTGAGGACAATGTAGATTTCTAGTTTGGGGGTGAGAATCTCATTCATGTATTTTTATTTAAACATTCATTCGATTTTGGTTAGAAAAATCATAAAAATTGAAAATTTTGAAAAATCATAAAAAAATGGAAAATTTTGAAAAATATGTATTTATTGCTTGTGACATAACTTGAATTGACTTTTGTATTTTAGTTAGAAATTTGGACGTGTGAACTTAAATTTTTCTTAACATTCATCCATGTAAGACTTTAATCGAACTTGAGCACATAACCACTTTCAAATAATAACTCGTGTAGGAGATGCTTGATACATGTGGGGTAAACTTGTGCAACATATAATTGACTGAAAAATCCCAACCTTAAGAATTTAGATCCCGACCTGAAACATAGAACCAATTTGCTCAAGAAGTAGTTTGGGGGTGGACATGATAGTATAAGTAGGCATAGCCAGGATTTTCGAGTGAGTGGGGGCCAAAATTTTCAAATGATGAGAAGGCGAAGGTAGAGGCCTCCTCTCGAACCCCCGAATTTTTTTTTGAACCAAAATGATTGAAACGGCGAAGCAATAAACCAAAAACTAAAGTAAGTTAACCAATAAGTAACAATTAACCAGTGTAAGGTAAAAGAAAAAAACCTATAACTAAAAAGTAAATGTAAACTTCCAAGGTGAGAAATACTAGTATGAGCATTGTATCAAATTCTTGCATAAACATAATGATTGCAGAGAGAGAACTATGATCAAAGGAAATAAATTCAAGATGCCAATTTTATTTTATTTTTTTACTCAAAAAAAAAAATCAATGGGGGCCAACACCCCCACTGGGCCTACACTGGATCCGTGATTGGATGTATTGAGGGTCTGAAGTTCTAGATTTTGCATCATTGAGGTGAGGGATTTTAATCAACGGGTATAAACCATAACCAGTATAAAAATAGAAAAATGTTGAATGTCTTATTCTACTCTTCAAATACCTTTTTGACTCGAGCAAGTGAGTCTGAGGGATTCTCTGAACCGGTACCTTAAACTCAACTGAGTTGGGAGCTACCGACTCAAAGCTTGCTATAGGGGTCAACTAGAAAGTAAATAAGGAGTGTTGACTTACACATAAGACGCTAAAACATCTTTAACTTTTTTGTTTAAGTCTTTATGACTCGGGTAATTAAGTTCGAGGGGTTCTTTGAACCTGGTGCCCTAAAGTCGCTTGGTTTGGGAGTCACCGACCTAAAGCTCGCTACAGGGGTTATATAGAAAGCAAGTATGAAAAGTTTTACACAAAGATAGTAAAAGATAAGGACATTAAAATAAAAAGTCGTCCCAATAAAAGAAAAATGGAATGAAAATGGTATAAACTTTGTTGATTGAAATTTCCAACGCTGGAGTGTGAGCTTGGGGATAGATTATTCTTGGTCTGTCATGAATACTTGTCAAATTCTAACTGACTTGTGTGGAAAAATACAATTTATACATGTTTAGAAACCATATCAATAGGAAAGATCTCGGGATATGAGAGAAAAGCTGCAAGGTTGTAATCATCCATGAAAGTGTAAGGAAAATCAAAAGAAAATCATTGTTGACCACATGAGATTCAGGCTTATTTTTGCATGACTAGTCACACAGTTTCAAGTATTTTTTTACATGAGTTTGCATTTGATTTTTGGCTATTCACACACACAATGAATTCGAGTATCGAATGAATGAAAATATTTTGTGTTGTTCATATTTCTTTTCTAAAGTGATTGGTCAATTTGGATTGTTGAAGAGGATTGGTAAATAAGGACAAACAAAAACAATTTTTTATTTGCATTTTTATTTTTATAGTTTAGTTTTTGTTCGAAGATGAAAAATAGTTCTAGTTTGAAGGTGTTGATAAGTGTATTTTATACAGTTATTTCTATCCTAAAAGTAGGATTTTATCTGTTTGTTTAATAATATCAGCTATTTATTTTGTTATTATTTGTTTATATTTCAAAAATAATCCCAAAGTCAAGAAAGCAAAGGAAATGGAGCAAAAACAAGTCATTTGGATGATAAAAGTGTCTAAATATGAAAATCAAGAGTCGAAGCAGTTAATCAAAGGGCCAATTGGATGGATAATAGAAAAAGAAATCAAAATTGGAAGAAATTAGAAGTTCAGGGGCCAAATTGCAAAATAAGATCAGGGACCAACTTATCGCATTTGAAAAAATGGAAATTGCAGTTCAGAGTAAAATCGAGTGGTCGCGCCTATTTATACCGTGCGGTCGCATGACGTAGATTTTCGACGACTGAAGCTAACCTGCAGAGGCATGCGATTGCATCAATTATAACCGCGCGGTCGCACGGTTAGTTTCTGGGCCGACTGGTTGGGATTTTGCGCGGATTTAAATAGACTTTCTCCCCAAGTAACCTAAATTCCGAGAATATCTATAAATATTTGACTTGGGGCACGAAATTAGAGGTTCCCAACTTACTCAATTCATGATAAAACGCTGTTAAAGTGCTGAAGGATCCATGCCACACCAAGAACACAATTGAAGACCAAAGATCAAGGGATAAATAGGGTAACATCTATCCATTTTTCCTATGATTTTATTCAATTATGTATCTAGGCTAGGTTTTAAATGTTAGAATTATGATGAAGTATTAAATTCTGGATTTTATGTGTTACTTTGTTGTTTAATTTAGTTAATTCATGGGTTTGAGCAATTGATGTATTCTTCTCTTATTATGCAATTACTTTATCGCTAATTGTATGGTTTTAGGTTATGTTTTCTTAAGTTCGAAATATTAGGAATTTATTAAACTAGCTTCAATAACCACAAAGTCCGATAGGGGATAGAAATATACTCATATGCTTTGTATTATCTACAATAGTAGCCACAGTTCTTTAATGCTTTCATGCACATTCGTATTCAACATAGAAATATAGTTGGATCGTGCGTAGGAATAAATGTTAATGCTTGTCCGAAAGCAGGGACGGATCCATGATTTTTTTAATGGGGGGCTGAAATTTTAGTTGAAGGAGGGGGGCCCAAAATTTTTTTAGTGTACATTACTTCAACATAAAGAATTATATAGTTAGAAATACCAATCAATGCAATATATACTGTAAAAATTCACCGAGACACCAACAAAAATGGGTATACCTAAGTTGAGAATGAGACGATACGATTTCTATCCAACAAAAAAATTATGTTTTGTACGTAACTTGTTTATATTTGATGTTTTGTGAGCATAAAATTAATTTATGTTATTCACATTATTATTCTTTTGAAAAATTGTTTCATCTTATCTCAAGTCATAGAAGAAATTGTTTGAGTCTTCGGGCATTACAGGTACTCGTACAAATCAATTAACAAAGGACACAAACATGAAGCGTCCCTCCACGAACTTAATTCTAAAAACTAGAAAATGAGGTTAAAAATTAATCGCAAACAGAAAAATTGGACTTGGGTTGGAGCAATAGCACAAGGCTTTTGGTTTGGGCAGCCTTCACAAGCATCAGATTTTCCGGCCAACTCCGATTGATGCCATGGACAATTTGTAAATCCAAAAATAAAAGTAAAAATGCTGATTGATCGGTATATTTTTGGTAATTCCATTATTAGAATATTACTTTTCACCTTTATACGTGAGGCCCAAAGTCATGCTTTGGGCCGGCCTTCTATCTTGCCTGATCGATACAAATTCAAGATGTCTTACAATAATTTAGGGGTTCGGAATATAATAGGTCGGGATTATCTTGATCAATGGGTCGGTCACATCTATGACCAACAACCAAATAAGCACATAGTCGGGCCAGAATGCCCCGACCATGCATAGATCGGGATTGTTACCCGACCTTATTAGGTTTCCAAATCCGCTCATCTACAAGTTGACATGTCTGCCCGGACTTATCTTGTAACCAAGGTCGGGTATTCCCGGTCTTGTCTTGTTTAATCCTATAGTGTTTTATGAACGGTACATCTCGCCATATTACGCCTACTAGTCCAATACAAACGGGTTCAAATCCTTATTCGTTTATGAGCTTTACCAATGAGCCACTTTCTTGGGCCCTCGAAATAAAACATAACCCATAAGAAAACGTCCTAAAAAAGGGGAAGTACAATTCTTGTAAGGTTAGAACTCCTCCTAAAAGTAAGTTTATACCAAAAGGACTCCTTCTCTAATTAAAAAAGGTTATGGGCTTTTCAGCCCTATAAATACATCTCCTTTGATCATATATTATTCATTTTTAACTCTTTACATATATTCTAGTTATATATTTTCTGCTTCTCTCCAGAATACTAATTCTCACATCGGATGGGCAACGAGGAGAATCCTCCTCGCCTTTTTGCAAGTCATCCAAGGAGAACTCATTCATCTTTTTCAGTAATTAAGCAACTCCAGATCTTGCCACGTCGAGGTTTCTTGGAAGCTTGGGTCATCATCTCCAACAAAATATCAGCTTTTGATATCGCCACGTCAAGGTCAGAAAAATTACCGAAACAATTGGCGCCGTCTGTGGGAAATCGATCGAAAAATCATGTTGTTCAAAGATCTATCTCAAAATTAATAAAAATTTTATTATCTAACAAAAAAAAGAGGTAGTCCAAATAAAAGAGTCGACAGATTAAAGTGACAAACTGAGAGAGCCCTAAACACGGACTCGATGGAGTAGAATCAGCAAAAATGAGATTCGGTTTCAACGCAACGGACTCTGAAACAAAATCCGATGATGCCTCTGTCGTCAATTATGTCTCCAAAGGCCGAAACCCAATGGGTTCCGCTCCAAAACTACCCGCTCTTCTCTTCCATGATGGACACCACCACTTGAGACTCCTGTATGCCAAGGAATCTCATGGCTTGGGACGGGTCCTCTCGCCTTTATTTCTTGGATTCGAACAAAAAGTGCCTCCAAAAAATATCCATTCGGTTGGGCGAATCCAACCCGTGTTCAATTTTGGCCGCTTCCACCTCCAAGGTCTTGCAAGCAGAACAAAAATGGGTCAACATTGCTTCTAGCTGGTTTGGAGGGTTTGCGTGTCATGTATCTCTATGGACGTTCTTCAATGGAAGAAAATAATATTCTTTGTCGGACGCTTACAACTGGCTCAGAGATATTAATTACATTCGCACATTACAGATTTCTTGGCACCCTTGTAGCGACACTCATCTCGGAATTCTCTCCTCTGATTCGGTTTTCGAAATTTTTGATCTGTCTTCAACTCTTGAAAAACCAGAACAGGAATATTATTTGCAACCTATAGAAACTGGTAGTTCATGTTAAGCTGCATAGCTCTACCCTGTGGATTTCTCTTTTGGGGGTGATCATTTGTGGGACAAATTTAGTGCTTTTATCTTGTTTAGCGATAGATCTATTTACAACCTCTGCCGCATTGTTCCTTTAGGAAGTGTTCACAAATGTTTCATCTGGACTTCACAAAAAAATCTTGGCGATGTTCTCTGATCATCTCCACCCGGGCATGTCAAAATTGTCCAACAGATTGATCAACACCAAAGATTGCAGAGAGTTCATAACCCATCACCACTCAGACTACATCGAATTGAAAGGGAAGTAATTTTTGGTCATTGATATCATCAAGTCTTCATCTCCTACTGTTGAAAGTCAGGGACAAGGCTAATGGGTTTTCTCTTCTTCACTATGCCACAAAAATTCTTGGGCCAGAATAATGTACCTAATGTAGCGAAACATCGAGCTCCATATGATGAAAATCGGGAATTATAGTCAGGCATGTTAGATGCTTGATGAAATGAGCCAACTAAATTCTTTCTTGTTCAATGATTTAATAGAAATACACTCAGCAATGGCTAACGAAGTAGACACACTCGTGACATTAACCTGCAGCCGAAGCACAATCGAGAACGGCAAACACGAGAAAGAAAGGACTTTATATCTTTTTACGGGCTGAAATTTATTCTCTCATTGTTGTCTTGATGTCTCTTCTCCTCTTTGGTCTAATGTACTACTTGTGTTGGCTATTACAAAGTTTGACAACCTAACTCAACAATCGCCGTCAAAGCGAGGATGATCACCACAAATAAAAGTTCTCTGGTGGAGCAAGGATTTCCTTAAATGCTTGGTTATTTATGAACCTCTGGACCTACTCAAGAAAATGTAGACACCAGGTGTACTCTAACCTTAATCATCCCATATGATCTGATATTACTATTAGATTAAGAGTTGATCAACTCTAAGTATGAATTACCGATCTGTGCTAAATTTGATCATCTATATGGTAAATTGAGACTGTAGATTTAATATGCAAAAACTTGTGGATAAAAGCATCATGGATATGACATGTCTGCTTTGAAAACTCATAACGATTTAGTTAGTTATATCATTTTATGACCTTTTTATATTTCTTGGAGAAGTGGTTAAAAGTTGATTATCGAATATTTGTCTATCCCATGATTCCCTCCCGCTAATCAATGGGTTAAATCGCTAAAATTTCGTTATGTCCATTTCACAAAAATAACATTTGCTTCCTTGGAATTTGCACTCAATTTATTTACAGCAAAGGTAGTTCTTCCACTTCAGCTGCTCCAAATTGATTCAACGAGCAGAAAATTTGTTTGCACTTGAGACTTACTTAGCTGAACCTCTAGTCACTACGTTTTATTATTTCTTCCTTGTTGGCATTAATTGTAGAGGGAGACATTGAGATGATTTCATTTGTGGGATTCATTTTCTCCCATTGAAGAATGGAAAGCTTTTAATACCATATCACTAGTTACTTGACATTTTATTGGTTGTGATAAAGTTGCAGTAACCTGAATTTAACTTCAATTTATGTCCCCCATGCTAGATTTGGATAAAACACATCAACCGGATCTCCTATCAATTATGGTGCAATATGGTCTTCAGTTATAATTGCTAAGCCTTTTGATCAAAGTCACCAACTCATATACCGGTTAATGCTAAGCATGGATTTCTTCAAGTCCTTGGTCATTTCGGGATTTGCCCTTGGAAGTGCAAAAACAAGGTATACACTAACACTCTTTATTAATTCAATAATCCTTGCATAATATTGATCATGTGTTAGAGCTCAAAAATTTTGCAATCCCATATTATTTGTGATTACTGCTAAATAAAAATCTAATCAACTCTAAATAGGATTAATTATCTTTGCCCAAATTGATAATCTATTCGGTAAGTTGAGACTAGTTTATTAAATCTGCAATAGCTTGAGATATGCTTATTTGTTGGTCCCTCTACTTCTTAGAACAAGTCGAGAGCTGCGACCAAGACTCAAAATGGAACGTTCTTGATACAATTCTGACAAAACCATTATGATTTATAAGCAATATGCCTAAAGGATTACAATCAATTAATTATTGATCTTTGAAAGTCTCATAATCTGTTAATAAGCTGATTTAATTGATGAAATCAGATTGCAATTTTGGTCTCGTTATTTACAAGTATGATCATATCAATAATGCACTAGTTGAACTCAATTGCTTGTTGAATTTGAATTTATTTGATCCGTTCCCATGATGATTCATGCTATTTTTTCTGAAGTTTGTATAATCTGGAAATTAGCTGAGTTAAATAGTAAATATAAAGTGACCCACACAGTAACCAATTATATGAAATATCATATTTCTATGTGATCACCAATAGAAACACTTAATATACTTTAACATAACCTTCCTGAGTACAATCTACATTGATTAACACGCTCCAACCATTTTCCTCAATAGCTAATCATATTAATGGGAAAAAGGCTTGCTTTGAATCAATTAAATTCCCGCTAAAACAAGCTTGGGTTTATTACTTAACATAAGCTCGGCTTATTCCTTACCTAACATAAGCTCGAGCTCATTAATTAACATGAGCTCAGCTTATCATTCCTTAACATTAACTTGAGCTCATTATTTAAACATGAGCCTGACCTATTATTTCCTAACACAACCTCGGACTTATGTGCTAACATGAGCTCGGCCTATAACTCCCGCTAAAACAAGCTTGGGCTTATTACTCAACATAAGCTCAGCTTATTCTTTTCCTAAACATAATCTCGGCTTATTGCTTCTCATCATAAGTTAAAGATTATTAATTAACATAATATCGGCTTATTGCTTCTTAACATAAGCTAACAATTATTACTTGATATAATCTCGGCTTACTCCTTGCTTAAACATATCAATATGTTCTGTTATCTATGCAAGTCATATCCCTCGCCAATCTAAGTTTAGTTTCTATACCCTCCAGTCATCGAACGAAAACAACTGTGATAAAAATGTTTACAAGGCCAGCCACAAAACATGACTTTACAAATTATCTCCCAAAAGTACAAGGTCAAATAATTTACAATGTCTCATATGGCAAGGCGTTACAAATTATTTCCTTACAAATAATTTACAATGTCTCATATGGTAAGGCGTTACAAATTATTTCCCTACAAATAATTTACAATGTCTCATATGGCAAGGCGTTACAAATTATTTTCCTACAAATAATTTACAATGTCTCATATGGCAAAGCGTTACAAATTATTTCCCTACAAATAATTTACAATGTCTCATATGGCAAGACGTTACAAATTATTTCCTCGCAAATAATTTACAATGTCTCATATGGTAAGGCGTTAAATATTATTTCCTGGCGAATAATTTACAATGTCTCATATGGCAAGGCGTTACAAATTATTTACTCGCAAATAATTTATAATGTCTCATATGGTAAGGTGTTACAAATTATTTCTTCACAAATAATTTACAATGTCTCATATGCCAAGGCGTTACAAATTATTTCCTCACAAATAATTTACAATGTCTCATATGCCAAGGCGTATATGGCAAGGCGTTACAAATTATTTCCTTATAAATAATTTACAATGTCTCATATGGCAAAGCGTTAAAAATTATTTTCTTGCAAATAATTTACAATGTCTCATATAGTAAGGCGTTACAAATTATTTCCTCGCAAATAATTTACAATGTCTCATATGGCAAGGCGTTAAAAATTATTTCCTCGCAAATAATTTACAATGTCTCATATAGCAAGGCGTTACAAATTATTTCCTCATAAATAAATTATAAGATCGACCAAAATGTCCGACCTAACGAATTATTTCAGCAAGAATAATTTACGGGGTCAACCATCATGCCCGACTTTATAGATCGCTTCCCTATAAAGAGTATATAAGGCCAGCATACATGCCCGACCTATTTCCTTAAAATACAAAAAGTCAAGGATTTGACTCTTCTTTGTGCAAAAGGTTTACGAGGTTGGCCTAAATGCCTGACCTGACCAACCATTCCCTTAAATTACACAAAGTTAAATAGGTTAGAAGATCGGTCACATGGAACGAATTTATAAACTATTTCCTCAAAAACACGAAGTCAAGGACTTGACCACTTCTTTGTGTAAATTATTTACAAGGTCGGCCTTGGTCGACCTTACAAGTTGTTTTCCATGAGTTCAAAAGCTTGACCATTTCTTCACGAGGTCAGCCTCGCTCGACGTTACAAATTATTTTTCATAAACTCACAAAAGGGCAAGACTTGACCCCTCCTTTACACTAAAGTCCATAAGGTTAGCCATGACAGACCTGTATAACTATACTTCAAAATTATAAAGTGTTTCTAGTTCAAAGCACGGGCTCACTGTCATATTCAAAATGCCCAACCTATCAACCATTCTTGTAAATTACACAAAATTAAGGACTTTGCACATTCTCTGTGCGAAAATTACAAGTTCGGCCACAATACCCAACCTTACAAATAAATTCCCAAAAATCTCAAAGTGAAGGGCTTGACCCTTTCTTTATAAAAATAATTTACAAGGTCGGTCACATAGCACAACCTTCACAAGTTATTAATGATACTACCTAGCAAAGTTGTTTCTTGCCTACGAGCAAGCACTTAAAACCTTAAACCACGAGCAAACAATTAGATACTTGCTCATGCAAGTACACATAGCCATAGAGATGGCAAAAAAATTCGATCCGCCCCGTCGATCCGTCGACCCGATCCGATCCGATCCGAAAAAATCCCAATCCGTGGATCGACGGATTGAAATTTATGTGATCCGTCCCGATCCGAAAATTCAAGGAGCGGATTTGGATTGGGGCTGATCCGATCCGCCTCGATCCGCGATCCGACATTTTTTTTTAATATAATTTTTTTTATCATGTATAAAAATCTAATATGTAAATTTTGCAGCAAACTTTAATTTCTGGGAATAACCTGCAATCTTTGCATTTTAAAGAAAACGCATTTTTCATGTTCTTCATTTGAAGAAAAAATTTCAATAAGTGAT
This sequence comes from Ligustrum vulgare, assembly GCA_963555705.1. Lineage (NCBI taxonomy): Eukaryota > Viridiplantae > Streptophyta > Magnoliopsida > Lamiales > Oleaceae > Ligustrum > Ligustrum vulgare. The sequence continues at coordinate 52,658,180 of OY743174.1, forward strand.
GGCAAAAAAACTCGATCCGTTGAATCGACGAATCGGCCTCTATACGTCTCGTTTCAATAAAATAAATAAAATTTAATAAAAAAATAATTTTTTCTAAATTTTTTTTAAAAGATTTAATTTAAAATATATTTTAAAAAAAAAATTAAAAATTTTAAAAATTAAAAAAAAAAATAAATAATTTGGCGGATCGATCCGCCCCGACCCGAACCCGATCCGCCACAACCCGACCCAAGATTTGACGGATCGCGGGACGGATCCGGATCAGACCAAAAAAATTCGGGGCGGGGCGGATCGGGGTCCAATCCGCCCCGTTGCCAACACTACATAGCCATTCTCAAGCAGTCAAGTAATCCAACCACATAATGAAGTCCCCGGATCTACATAAGCTCAGGTTTATTACTTTACATGCTCGGGCTTATTTACATTCTATATAATGCTCGGGTTTATTACATAACATAAACTCATGCTTAATTCTTGCTAACATATGCTCGAGCTCATTACATAACATAAACGCATGCTTAATTCTTGCTAACATATGCTCGAGCTCATTACTTTACATAAGTTCATGCTTCACTCTCGCTAACATAAGTCCAAGCTTATTCCTTAATATAAGCTCGGCTTATTCTTGCTTAACAAAAGCTCGAGCTCATTACTTGACATAAGCTCGTGCTTAATTCTTGCCAATATAAACCAAAGTTCATTCCTTACCATAACCTCGGCTTATTCTTACATAACACGAGCTCAACTTATAAAAGCTCGAACTTATTACTCAATATAGGCTTGGCTTATTCATTGCTTAAAAGCTTGAGCTCATTACTTAACATGAGCTCGGCCTATTATTGCTTAATTTCTCTAGCTCATTACTTAACATGGGCTTGGCTTATTATTAACATAAGCTGCAACATAACCGTTGAATCACGTTCTACCAAAATCGCTTTGTCTCATTATTTCATATCCATCTCTCCTCGAGCTCGATGAGGGATGCACGGGGGCTTAGAATTAGTCCAAATTCTATCTTGCATGGACAGCTAAAAATTCCTACTTCGATATGGCAATTGGAGATTATACAACCATATCCTAATACTGCCATCAAGACTCCTACGTCTCCAAACCATTCGGATAACCTAATTCTACCTGAAATGTGCTACTAACTCCATAAATACAGGGTCTTCAACCACTGTCTGGTACATTAAGGACAAGACCTCTACTTGTGAATTAGTGAAACTCATGAGATGGGACGAATGTAAGAACACTCTCAGTTGTTCTCAAGATTTGGTAAGTGAAAGTCTTTTGCTAGAAGTAAGATCCATGTTTCATAGCATGACCCTAACCTTACTATAGCAATAATTAAACTTGATATGACATACGTCTAGAGGCCGGAGCTCGACCTCTGACGCACGGAGGCTAATGATCGGTATATTTTTTGTCATTCCATTATTAGAATATTACTTTTCACCTTTATACGTGAGGCCCAAAGTCATGCTTTGGGCCGGCCTTCTATCTTGCATGATCGATACAAATTCACGATGTCTTACAATAATTTATTGGTTCGGAATATAATAGGTCGGGATTTCCTTGATCAATGGGTACGTCACATCTATGACCAACAACCAAATAAGCACATAGTCGGGCAAGAATGCCCCGACCATGCATAGATCGGGATTGTTGCCCGACCTTATTAGGTTACCAAATCCGCTCATCTACAAGTTGACATGTCTGCCCGGGCTTATCCTGTAACCAAGGTCGGGTATTCCCGGTCTTGTCTTATTTAATCCTATAGTGTTTTATGAATGGTACATCTCGCCATATTACGCCTACTAGTCCAATACAAACGGGTTCAAAGCCTTATTCGTTTATGGGCTTTACCAATGGGCCACCTTCTTGGGCCCTCAAAATAAAACATAACCCATAAGAAAACGTCCTAAAAAAGGGGAAGTACAATTCTTGTAAGGTTAGAACTCCTCCTAAAAGTAAGTTTATACCAAAAGGACTACTTCTTTAATTAAAAAAGGCTATGGCCTTTTCAACCCTATAAATACATCTCCTTTGATCATATATTATTCATTCTTAACTCTTTACATATATTCTAGTTATATATTTTCTGCTTCTCTCTAGAATACTAATTCTCACACCGAAGGGGCGACGGGGAGAATCCTCCTCGCCTTTTTGCAGGTCATCCAAGGCGAACTCATTCATCTTTTTCAGTGATTAAGCAACTCCAGATCTTGCCACGTCGAGGTTTCCTGGAAGCTTGGATCATCATCTCCAACAAAATATCAGCTTTTGATCTCGCCACGTCAAGGTCAGAAAAATTATCGAAACAGTGACAATAATCTAAATTTAGTAACACTGAAACTGAAAAATAACGGGAATTGCATACGTTAATTTGCGTTTTCAGTTATTTCGTAGCCCTGACCTCCGTTTTCCATTTCTAGCTGCCGATTTTGTAGCTCCTTCTTCAAGGATAAGAAAAAATGAATCTGTTAACAGTCTAAAGCGAAGAAAAATTCACAAATAAGAAAATGGAGATAATCTAAGAGAAAAATTCGATCAGATGACCTAGTTCTACCTATAGAGCGGGAGTGGGGACTAGGTAAATCTGGGGCAAATTTGGATATAAAATGGGCTGAAAAAAATGGGCTACGAAATGGGCTAAAAAAAAATCATACCTGACTAAACTATTTTTTGGCACAAAAATTGGACTTAATTTCTGGACCACAACTGGATCAAGGCCTAACTACAGCCCAGTACATCTAGGCCTTGAATCCGTCCTTGTCCGAAAGGGAGTTTAACAACATTATGAATATGAATTTTCAAAACCTCGTGAATTATCGTTAGACAATTGGTGTAATGCATATTTGATGGAATTAATGTGGATTCTCAATTCTAGTATATTCAATTTATAGTTTTTATAAAACAAATTTTTCTCATTCTTTTTAGTTAAGTTTAAAATCAAAATTTTCAACTCAATCAAATTTTCTAGTTCCGGTTAAGGATTTGTAATCTAAAATACAATTTACGACAATCCTAATGGGATCGATACTTGGACTCAAGTCCATTATATTACTTGTGCGACCCGTGCACTTGCAGTTAGAACAATCATTAACCAAATAATTTTAAACTTTAAGTTACATCATAGGGACATTTGTTCCTCTATCCTTGTCCTTCCTCACGTCTTCACATGGCCCTTACATGTAGCTATCCTTGTCACATTGTATCAAAAAGTAGATTCCATTTTTATCATCTTTGTCGTCATCTCATTTTTCAAAAGTAAATTCCAGTTGTCCATCATTTTTTTTTGTCATACAAGGCAATTTCTAGCAATGCACGCCTGTTGTAAAGTTATAAAACTTTCATTGATCCGATGAGTGTCAAAGTTGTTGATATACTCTTTCAAGATTGTTGATTTTTCATTTCTTCCATTAATGAGTAGAGTCCATCCTTCATATTGATATATACATATGAATTTTTTTGTCATAAAGATTTTTAGAAATGTTATAAAGGACTTTTATCCCTAACACCATTTGGGATTTGAACCATGATCTTGTGATATTTGGTACATGTTTGGTATTTTTTCCAACTTCTATTTGGAAATTCTTTGCAACATTACAAATTGTAATGATATGTTCAGCATGCTAGTAAATTCTTCCATCAACTTCTGGACTAATCGAATAAAATTTTAAGTATATCGATCTTCGTTGAACAAATTTTTAAATTTCTCCTTTTAATAAATTATCAAATTTTTCGACTTCTTTAAGATCTTTTCCTAGGTAAATAAGATCTAAAAATCCATAATCCGCTGTCATTTTTTTCATGCTGGGATCACCTCCCTGGGTAACAATCAATCATAGATATACATGATCTCCAGACGAAATGTAGTAACAATCACATTCTTGAAGTTCATATATGATTTTGGCAAAAAATTTATATTCGTCTTCTTTTGATTAAAAAAAAGGGGGGGAATCATCTTCATCTTCAGCACGAATTTTAATCACTTTTGTATTTTCATCATTAGCATTAATTGTTAACTTTTTCGGACTGGTTTCATTTATGATCACCTTCTTTGAGCTTGAACTTGGTTCATCTCTTTTGATTTTTGGTCCACCGCTGCTTTCAGAATATGTACTTGTTTGTATTGTACATATTTGTATTTTTGGTAAAACATGTTTGGTATCGATTTGTTTGATATTTAATGACTCGAATTGTGATTCAATTTCAATAATTATGTCGCTCAATTGTCTGGTATAATTGGCATGAGAGACATAAAGATTCATTAATAATTTAAGATTTTGTTGGAAACTAAGGCTTTCTTAGTATCTATTTTACAATCTAAATCTAATTTTGTTCCTGATTAATGAGTTTATCATAATTATCATTTGGTTCAAATATATCTCTGTATTTATTTCCTTTAGGTGGTTGTCATATCCCTAATTCTATCATAATATTGTCTATGCGGTTGATTATATAGAGGTGCATAACTTTCATCTGAATCTGGTAATTCTCTTTTAGAAGTTCCTATTGGAGCTAGATTAGGTGCTCATTTTGTATTCATTAAAACTTTTTATTCATTTAAATTATCAAGGCTTAATTGGTCAAAATTTTCTATAAGCCAATATAATTCTTCATTCATATTTATCTTTTTTTTCTTCAGTTTTTCTTTGACTTTTAATTTTCCTAAAGTTTTTTCTATGGATTTTTGTAACTTTGGTTCTTCTTCTAGTATTTTTGGTAATATCCTTTTTCTATATTCATCATCCATACTTCTTGCTTCTATTACAATTTTTTCTTATTCAATGTGTTTCTTTCCTATTCTAAACATTTCTTTTTCTATAAGTTTTTTGTCTATCTTCTTATCCTTATTTTATTGTTTTCTTTTAACTCTCTAATCTCAAGTTTTAATATATTTATATCATTTCTTGCTTCTTTTAATTCATTCATTATTTCTTGAGCATTACTTATTAATATTTTTAGATCTTCAATATATTCACTTATCGACATTTTATACTCTTTGTTTATTATTTTGAATTTTTTTGTACCTTAAATAGTCTGTCATACATATCATCTATTTTTGTTTCTAATTTTTTTATTCTTTCTTCTACTAATATGATTATTTTATTATCATTCTTTCTTATTTTTTCTTTGACATTCTTATCTTGTATATTTAACTGTTGTACTTCATCAATAGCCATTGTATCTTGTATATTTATATTTTTATAAGTTTCCCATTAAAAAAGTACTTATATAATTTAATTGAATGTTGAGAAATCCACTAAATCCTCCCCATGAACTTAATGGTTGAAACATAGTTATATTAGCTTCTTTCATCTGATAAGATCCTACTGGAAGTCTAATATTTTATATTATTTGTTTTTCAAATTTTATTTCTAAAAATTCTGTCATTAACATCTTCCTTTGATATGTTCAATTTCTAGAATAAGTTTGATTTCATATTTTATTTCTTTATATATCATTATATTGTATTCAAAAAAAATTTCAATTGATCTTAACATTAGTCTTTCTTTTTTGTGCTCCGTAATATTTTGCACAATCTTTTATTTTTCTGGTTTTATCGTATATTTCTTTATTAGTTCTCTTTTTATTTAAAATCATTAATATTTTAGGTAATTGTTTTAAAATTCTATTATAATATTTTCTCTTTTTCTTTACTGATTTTAATCTAAGAATTTCTTTCCTCTCATTTGATCCACTATATTTCTTCTTTGTTCAATTATTAAATCTAATTTTTCATTTGATTCCATATCTAGATATTTGACTAATCGAGGATCTGCCCTATGATATTACACATCGTCAGTCTTTATATAAAATTTCCAATATGTCTTTGTGTAATAAATGTAATATTTCATTTATTATAAAATCTTCTTTTATTATATTGAAATTTATTTGATCATATATATCTCTTTTTATTTCTTCATCTAAATCTTTCAAAGCTTTTAAGATTTCTATTTTATAATTGTAAGGTAGTATTAAAGTATGCGAAACTATAAACCTTGGTGTATGTATTCAGTATTTATTTTTATATTTTGATATATATCATTTATTTTTTAGGTCTGCCACATGGCTCTGATACCAACTGAGAGGTGCTACTATGAGTGAACAAAAATCAAATTAAAAATATATCTTAAAAAAATTCTTAAAAATTCTTTGTATCTTAAAGTTAGAAGTAAAAGTTTTGAGGACTTGTATATTATTATTATTATTATTATTATTATTATTATTATTATCATTATATATTATATGAAAGGGACGTTTTGGTAAATTTGTTCTTTATGTTTGGTTATGTACTTTTCTTTATTACAAAAAATAGATAAACATTTTTTTATATTATCTTTAATAATATGAATCAACTAGATTATGTGCAAAGCACATAAACTACCGATTTAGAAAACACTTTTCAACATTTAAATGAGTTATTGACAAATGAAGAATATATGTAAGTAAAAAAAAAAAGAAATTGAAATGTCTGATTAAAAATAATTATCTAAACAGAGTATATATTAATCTGACGAGATTGTTTAGACCGAACTTTGAGGTCTTTTTCAAAATTATTAAAGGGCTGGATCTCTAGTCACACACCAATAGGTTGCAAAGTATTTATTTTATTTTTTTGTTATCATTTGAAGTTTGTCGGTTTGTATTCAAAAGACCCGGGCATGTTTGGCAAAGTCGATAAGTTGGTTACACACAGTTTTTATCCACACTCCTGTAAGACAGAACAATTTTAATTAAGGGTGGACAAAATAATTAGATCATACCAAACAAATTTAAAGTCTAGAACTCAAATAAATATTGCATCTGTTTGGTAAACTTATAAACATCGGTTGTTTGTTTATAAAAATCAAATTTATAAATAATAAAATTTTCAATGCTACTTTTTAATCATAAATATTTTTCTAAATCAACTGTCAATCAAATATTTTATCTCGAAAACAATAATATCCTATTTATAAACATTTATGGAGTCATCCAATAGGGGCCAAGTTTATTTCTTCACATTTTCTAAAATACTTTTTAACCAAGCATATTTTGTAAAATAATTTTTGAACCACACATTTGACCTTGAAAATACATTTTTTATTTATAAATAAAATTTAGTTACTGAATGCAGCCAAAATTATAATGTGTTCAGATTATAAATTTTTTAATCACACATGTTTTTTAAATAACCTGTCAATAACATTTAATTCTTTGTTTATTAGGAAAGAAAAAAAACACTTTTACCGAAGCACGCGTTCCTGCAAAATGTGATGAGATTGCACAGACAGATGCCTGATAAAATCTCACGTGACCATTCCACGTACACCTCTCTGAAAATTCCAGAAAATGCAGTGATAAAAATATTGATAAATAAAAAATTGTTATTTTAGGCAATGATTACAATTTATAAACAAATTCATAAAAAATATAATTTTCAAACTACTTTTTAACCATACATTTACCTAAAAAAATATCAAAATAAACCAAAAAAAAGGCTAGGTGAGCCTCCGAACAGTCCGTAATATGTTAGCCGGTGTTCGGCAAAAGTATTATAAATATTATATAATTTTCAATACAATAATTATACGTATTTTTTGAAATAGTTTTCAACTACAAATTCTACTTCGAAATTATAAATAACCAAAAATAAGGCAGCTAGGAGTGGGCACATTTTTTCTGAACTGGTGGAATCGAATCGGAACCGATTAGAACCGGCCGGTCCAGATCCGGTTCGACCAAGGAAAATTTTCGATTTGGAACTTGTATTTAGAACTGAACGGGAATCGGTTCGATTCCCGATTTTATTAACTGGAACCGACTGTACTTCGATTCCCTTGTATGTTGAATTTTTTTTTTTTAATATAAATCGCAAAAATTTGAAACTATTTAGGCAAGTTCCCATTTGACCAAAATTCTTTTCCATTCTCAACTTCCCATATAAACAGAATCCTCAAATTTCACTCAATCTCTTTGATTCTTTACTTTATATAATCAATTTAACTCTCAATTTAAGTTTTAACACACAATTCTCAACCGCAAATCTAAATCTGTCTGCGTTACCTAAATCTTAAGTAATTTTACAAACAAAACTCTAAAAGCTGTTGATATGAAATTCCGATTTTTGAAGGAAAATTTGCGCAAACGTTAGAGTTGAAAGAATTTTTTTTAAAAGTAGTGTTGAAAGAAATTTTTAATCTTTATTAGGGAACATTTTATTTAACATTTTCTAATGTAAATGATCGAACTGGATTGACCCGAAACCAATTGGTTCGGTTCCGTATCCAAATATGGAACCAATGGTTCCATTATTAAGATTCTCATTGGTAATCGGTTCGGTTCAATTTCTTTTGAAACCAGACCGCGTCCACTCCTAATGATAGCTTTCTAGCCTTCTAGCAGAGACTTTATTATTTCGCTCATCAATGAACTTTAACATTAACATTCATAGTATTGTCACCTCAACCTTTTTTATCAAATTTTTGCACAATAAAGAAAGTGGCATATAGTTTAGGACAGAAAAAAAAGAAAAAGAAAATAAGCATATCTTTGTGAGACAGATGAAGTCCTTTCTTTGTTGAGAGTATACTAATGCCTCAATTTTCTAAAATACCCCCTATTAATATGCATTGCTATCATTAAATATGAATTACTCATTATTCAATGTAGAAGTATATTATGCCAAATCTAAGCATGCGTTCGGGAAGTTTTGATTATAATCGACACGAATTTCAAATTATATTTTTAACCATACAAATTTTCTCTCTCCAATTTTTAACCACAAATTTTACCTCGAAAGTCGAAAATACAAATAACACTAATAATTACATGTTATAACACTTTCCGAACGGTGGCTAAGTAAATTTATAGTTCTAATATATCTTAATTATATTTTTTTAATATGTGTAAAAATAAAAAACGAGCATATTAATATTTTGATAAAAAAAAAGAGATAAACAGGGAAGAGAGAAAAAAAATGTTTTAATGCATTGTATTCATGGATGCCAAATGTTTCATTTAGGGCTGTAAGTTGATTGGAAAATTCGATTTCGTTTAATTTCGTTCTGAATTTTTTCAAAAAAATCCAACTATGACTAGTCTGAAATCCAAAACTTCCGAATTTCGTAATTTTTCAAAAAAAAAATTGGATTGAAATTGGAACAAGTATTAAAATTCTAAAATTCTGAAATTCCGACCCAAAAATTTCCAAACTATTCCAAACATATTCTGATTCGAAAATTTTGATTTTTTTCCTGATAAATTTCGAAATTTTTTGTATTTGCATTACAATTAATAATATAAAATCTAAAAAAAAATATTTTATTGAACAGTTAATATTATTAACATATGATTTAATATATAACTAAAGGATAACACTTTTATTTAAAGAGAGAGAGAGAGAGAGAGAGAGAGAGAGATGATAGCACTTCAATTTTAGCATAAGATTTAAGTTAGGTAAATCGATGGTGAAAAAATATTTTTGAATTCAAATATAATAAAAAAAAATTTCAGATTAAATCAAAAGTTCAAAACGTGTTGTCAGTAGTAGTATCACAAAGTTTGCTATACTTATTCACTGTTTGTATGATAATCAAGTTTGGACTTTGGAGCGTGACACTATTTAATTACTAGAAAATAAGTTTTTGAAGAAAAAATATTAGATCTACATGAAGTTTTAAGATGAAAAAAAATGTAAAAATTGTAGCCTTGTTATCCTTGTCGACTTCTATTATGTTGGATCATGATGAAAAAATTATATTAAATCTATTTATAGATGTTATTTTGTTATCTTTTGTGATTTAAAACTTTAATTACAGTTTTTGACTGATTGAAATTCTGAACTCATTTAATTTTAAACATTCAATTCATCGAATTTCTTTCACATACTTAAAATTATTATGAATCTTGATAAAACATTAAGAGGGGTTTATTCAATTGGGATTTCGAAAAACATTTTAAGACTTTTTTTGATGGACTTTTTTTAATGAATTTCATTGAATTTGATTGATTTTTATGGATTTATATAGACTTTTAAAGAATTTCGTGAACATTTATTTAAAAGACTTTCATATACTTTCAAAGACTTTTATAAATTGATTTAAAAGACTTTCAAATACTTTTAAAGACTTTTACAGACTTTTATTTTTTAATTGAAAAACATAAACGCTAATAGATTAATTTTCGTATGATGTGAATATGAATCGTTAATAATAATTATATGTAAAGTGAATTAAAAAAAAAAACGTGAGAAATATAAACAGTTTTAAGACAGAGAAACATTTGTGATTAAAAAAATGGGGGGAAAATAAAATCACATTTGATATCGACATAAAAATTGTACCATGTTCATAAAAAAATTTCTAGAGAAAATTTTTGAATCACTTTACTTATTATTATTTGTTTTGACACAATTTATTTATTATTTTTCTATAAGATCTTATGAAATTTTAGTTAGATTTATTTTCATAAAAAATCGAAAAAAGGATAAAAAAAAAGAGAGTCCAAATATAAAGAAAAAATATTTAAAATAAAAAAATACAAAAAGTTGAAGAGAATAGAAATAATGATTTGTTTAGTCAAATGTTTAAGGTTTCTAAAAATAATATGAAAGAAGAAAAATATAGAATAAATAAAATTACAATTTAAAAGAATTTTTTTTTTTTTTTATAAAAGTCTTTCAAAATCTTGGAGGTTAATGAGAGACAAATAAAGAGATTTTGTGGTTGTACTTTATGTTTAGAAGTTAGTACATAGAGGATTTCGTAGGAGTCTTTGAAAATCATCGATAATTTGAATAACACGGAACTTTTAAAAACTTTTAAAAGTCTTTATACAATACACCATGACTTTAAAAGACATTTTAAGAGTCTATTAAAATCTAGATTGAATAACTCAAGATTTTAATGAATTTAAAAAAGTCTAGATTGAATACCCCTAAACTTTTAAATTCCATCAAAATCTTTAAATTTCCTTCCAAATCCTAATTAAATAAACCCCCCCTAAATATTGAAAAATTTCGAAATTTTCCGAGATTTTGAATTTCTGTTTGTAATGAAGTTTGTGTATTCCGAAAATTTTGGAACAAAATTTGGAACAACATTTTGATTCCGAAATTTTTTGGAACGAAATTTGAAACACCTATTTTCGATCCGTTCCATCCGAAAACCACACCTAATTTCACTTTCAGTGCCTTTTGCAATTCAAGACTTTCTGATTTTTACAAATCAACTAGATTGTTTCACTGCCCTACAAACTAAGAAGGTTAAATTTTTGTTATGAGGTCGGGTGAGTAAGGTTGTCGAGGAAGAATGAGTGAATGTATACGAGTGTAATAAAAACTAGCCTATGTTTGGCAAACAAACAAAAAATATGTTTTTTCAAAAAACAATTATCCAAATCCATACAATACATATTTTTTTTCTCAACTTTTCAAGTACACATCTTACCTCGAAAACATCAAAAAAACATGTTTTTAAACATCAAAATTTTAACAAACATAGTTTAATTTTGGGATGAGACAACATAATAATGTGAATTTTTTTTTTTAGATTTTTCATTTTTATTGGATTAAGGCTACATTGTAAATTTATTGTGGTGTATTTATTAAAAATATAAAGGTCTTTTGTTTATGAACAAATAATATAATGTTTTTGAGGTAAAATATGTTGCTGAAAAGTAATTTGAGGAAATGCATGTGATTAAAAATTATTTGGGAAAATATGTTATTTATAAAATTATTTACAACTTTACCGAATGGAGGCTTAATTGTGGCTGTTTAAAATGTAATGTAGTAAGCATCTGTTTGGTAGGTGCAATTTGACCAATTGAACCAGCCCAAGCTTTCAAAATCAGTCCATAAGCCTCAACCCAAGTCTACAGAAGTCCATATGCTGAAGCCCAAAATTGAAGAGCCCAACCAGATGAATAATCGAAGTCAAAGTATGAACCAAATAATGGCTGATCCATCTCCATTATAATCCATCCCAATCTTAGTGCAATTAGGTCCCAACCTAATTGTCATTTCTTTATCAATCGTTGGATCTAACCAGTTGATCTAAGCCCTTCATTTTGGAGATAAGGGTGACTCCTCATCTGACTTATGCCTTCCTTCCAGATGTTTCCACTCTCTCTCTCTCTCTCTCTGTCTCTCTCCTCCTCTCGAGTTCTTCGTGATTTTCTCTCTGAAAAATCTCATCTCTCTCTTGCATCTGATTCTTGGTGGTTCTTTTCTCTGATTCTTCGTGTAACATCAGAGGGTTATTCTTAGTGGTTATTTTATAGTATGATCTGTAATTTCTTAATGGTTTATTTGTGAGAGTTTGTAGAGTTTGAATATTTTCTGATTTTGTTTGATCTCATACAAACCTCTTATTTGTACTTTATTTCTTGTTTTAATAAAGTGTTTGAAGTTTTATGTTTAACTTCATACTTTGTGATATCCTTGTGGTGTTTTGCATTGTAAAATCATAACAGTAAAACTTTTAATTCAAGTCAAATTCAATAATTAATTTTAAGCACATATTTTATAATTCTATAATCTTTCAACCACACATATCATTAAGCTTCTGTTTGGCTCCCTTTAAAATTTAATACATTTTCTCTCTCTTCTTTTTAATCACACATTTATCAATAAAATAACAAAAAACCTAAAAGATTACCTACTTTTTAACCATACATTATTCTAAAAATTACTATTCATGCCAAATAAACTCTTTTTAAAGAACATCAAACATGGACTAACTTTTATCAAAAATCTATTAAAATTTTGATTTTAATATTTACCAATGGACGAATCCAGTCGGGAACTCCAGCTAGAGCATTGACTGTTGACCCCATAATCTGTAAATAAATAATCACAATTCATAAATAAAATCATATTTTGACCAAATCTCAATTCACAACCTATAAATTAATAATAACAACAAATCACAAATCAAATCATATTTTCACCAATAATCACAATTCACAAATCTAACTACATTGCAAAAATTTAAATGTAACATTTATGCACAATTCCCAAATCAATCATAATGAATCAAGGTTTAGCCTCATTACCTGATAAATTAAATTAAATGAGAAATCACAAATAGATCAAAAATTGAGAACGACAGCGAGACGGGCAGTAGGCACTAGGCAACCGAGTTATCTAAGCAAAAAATTAAGAAATCAAACATCAATATTATTGATTAAAACTTAGACATTACAAAATATGAGAAAATTACAAAACCAAAAAATAAAAAATTACAACAATATAACAACAGTCTAGGCTGTCAAGCTGTTACCAAGCAGTGAGCTCCGAACCGAAGATAGAGACAGTCAGGCAGCGATGTGGGGTAACTGATGATGGGAGGGTGGTGTGAAACGTGCAGTCGAGACTGGAGCGCTGCTAGCTTGAAGGAGCGGCGATGAAACAAAGAACTATGAAGGGCTTGGGAATGGGATTTTGGGTTGGGAGTAATTGAAATGTGAGAGGTTGGGGCTTTTGGGCTTGGGTAGGTCACTTGGGCCAAGACAAATAAATAAATAAAATTGAAACAACAGTGTGCATAGTGTCACAGTCGGGGGATGACAGTCCATCGATGACCAGCTAGCAGGATGGTGGATCCGCCATTGCCAAATAGGGCTAATTAAGCTATGTTCAAAGGCTTGTGTCGCCTTTTATTTTAGTTTATTTATGTCTTTTAATTGAAATGTGTGGTTAAAACATATTTTGAAAAACTTGAGTGATTAAAAGTTTTTGAAAAAGTGTGTTGTTCATAAATTGATATATAAATATTAATGAACATGTATCAGGTTGGTGAACTATTTATAAATACTTTTTAACCATAATTATTTTTAAAATTATTTTTTGATCATATATTTTTTCTTGAAAATATCAATAATAATAATAAAAAAAAATTAAAACAAAAACGAGGCCTACGTTACCAAAAATAGGTAAAATTTGTTGCCGCAATTACCCTTTTCCAATTTCCATAACCGTCTTCTCACTCCATCAGTTTCTTTTATAAATATATATACGTACTACATCACCTCTCTCAAGTCCAAAAAGAAAAAATTCCCCGAGAAAAACAGCTCCTCTCTCTCTCTCTAGCAATATATACGCGTACATAGATATAGAGAGAGAATGGGTAGCAAAAAGTTTGCTGTTCTTCTTTGTGCAGAGGATTCAGATTACGTTAAGAAACTATACGGAGGTTATTTTGGGGTTTTCGTGCAAATGCTGGGTGAAGAAGGCGAAATATGGGACATGTTTAAGGTTTCCAAAGGCGAATTTCCTGAAGATAACGAGATCGGAGAGTACGATGGATTTGTGATCACCGGTAGTTGCAATGACGCCCATGGTAATGATTTATGGATCTGTAAACTCGTAGTCTTGTTGAAGAAATTGGATGCGATGAAGAAGAAGGTTCTTGGCATCTGTTTTGGTCACCAGGTATTCTTAAATTTTTCTTCACGCCATTTTCGTTTTACTTGCAGTTTTGTGTGTATTGGAAATACGAAGTACATCTGTAGACAGCTATCCTTGTTTTCTGGTGTTAGCATCTTTAACGGTGACTGTCAAATAGGTAAGGGAGAAATACATTAAAAAAAAAAAAAAAAAAAAAAAAAAAAAAAAAAAAAAATTGGGTCGTTATCTAATATCTCTTTTTTCATTTTTTCTTCCAATTTTTCCTTATTTTTCTTCACAAAAATCCATCACAAGTCCAAAATTGGATGTTATACTTGACTATTTTCACTATTTTTTATTAATTTATTTGATTAATTTATTTAAATTTGTGTCAATCTATCTTCTTTTTTTTTATTTTTCCTTCTCATTTTTCTACTTTTAACATTCCCTTTCTACACAACTTTAATCTTAAAATAATATATCTCTCTCATTCTTTCTCGTCCAATGGATCTTGACTTTACACACACTCATTTACACACACCCATTAAGATGTTCTAATGTTGGAGAATTGTCGACCTTTCATAATATAAAGTACTGTATTGAACTAGATACAAAGGTTTGTTTGGCTGAGCTTTTGAAAAGCTAAAAATTATTTTTAATCATGTTATATTCTCTCCGCGCGAAGATAGACTTGTATTTCTTATTTATTCGTCTAGGGCACTTTTCTTATTAAAAATCAATATTTTTAATTTTTCTAATATGTTCTTATTTAATATTTATTCTTATAACAAATAGTAAAATAATCATATTTATTACGTTATTTAATGTAGAAATATATTAGTAAAATATAAAAAAAAATTATATTTTCAACTATGTTAATTGATATTTTCTTAATATTTTCTTAATA
Source organism: Ligustrum vulgare (assembly GCA_963555705.1). NCBI lineage: Eukaryota > Viridiplantae > Streptophyta > Magnoliopsida > Lamiales > Oleaceae > Ligustrum > Ligustrum vulgare. The sequence continues at coordinate 52,673,467 of OY743174.1, forward strand.
TATGATAGTAGCAAAGCCTATGTTCACGGGAAAGGAAGGAGTATGATTTTTGGGAAGATTTGTTTGGTCAGAAGAATTTTAATTTTGTCCGACGAATCCCTACAATATATGAATATGTATATAGTTGTTTGTTTTAGTCGAGCGCGTTTTCAGTTATGTTCATGTGTTTACGACGCTTTCCTTCAACGAGACGAATTGTTATAATTGAGTTTTTTTAATAATATTCTAATCTTTGAACTTATCAATGGACACAAGTTGTTAATATTAAATTGAAATTGTGAAAATAAAAAAAAATGGTATATTTTAAAAAAAAATACTGAAATTAGTGATTGTACGTATAAATTTCCAAACAGAATTAGGAAAATTGTACAGCTTTCCTTATATATATTCTTTTCTATTTAAGGTTATAAACTGATTCATATGTAATTCCCACAAATTTTGAGGTAAACATGGGATGGTTGATGGCTGTCTAATTATTCTATTTGATTTGGAAAGTATAAAACAGATTCCAAATACATAATGTATCTCTTTTGACTTTTGTGATAAATTGTCATTAGTGTTATATATGGTTGACATACGAATTTTAAAATTGTTGACTCGAGCTTGAGAATTCCCATTGTAAAACACTTAAATTAGATTGCTTCAATTTGTTAGGAGTAGGCTCGAGTAGTAAGGAGATTTCACACGTTTAGACAAAGTGAGAGAAAACATTAATGATAATTTCTTTAAGTTTTTTAAATTAGTATGGTGTGGTCCAACACGCTCAAAGTATCATGTATTTACTATTTATGCTTTATATATATGGTTTACATGTATATACTATGCCTCAGTTTGTCTACTATTATTTGAAATTCATTTTCAACCACATCTATATTATATATTAAAGTAGAACAGCCGTCAAAATTTTTCCCGCCCATTTTCAGTTTCTATTTTTGGAATTTTTTTTTGTTTTTTTTTCAATTGAATTTTCGGAATTGGAAAATGAGTTGTTGACAATTAATGAGACATTTAATGTGAGAAAGTGTGTAACGCATTGTAAATATGCACTTGACCACATGTATTGAATGCTAATAATTTGTCTACTCTCTCTCTCTCTCTCTCTCTCTCTCTCTCTCTCTCTCTCTCTCTCTCTCTCTCTCTCTCTCTATATATATATATATATATATATATATATATATATATATATATATATATTTCCTGCAATTTTTATGGATCCTACAAGAAATAATTGTTGACATAACATTTATTTATATTCCAATTCATTCACTTTACTCATTAATCCATCCAAATTTGTAATTGTTTTAACACCGATGAATCATTTCATTGTACGTATTTTTCATATTTTGAAAATCAAGCTAATTATATTTAGGTAACAATATTCATACAACACATTTTTTTTAAATTTACACCATAGTTTAATTGCAAGATAGATCTTCGATGTTTGTTTAGTTTTGCTTTTATATCCTTAACTTTTTTTTAATCACATTGTTATTTATAACATTCAATTAATTAATAAATTTTATTTTTAATCACAAATTCTATTCAAATATTCTGCTAATTTGCATTGAAAGGATGTGCAATATTTTTTTTAACTTTTGTATTAATTATTTATTTTGATTATTTAAAAATATGAGAGATAAATAATTATTTTTCGCCAACAAAACAAATATATTAAATGAAAATCGTCTCAAAAGACAAGATGTGAAAATTAATAAAGAGTTGATGATAAAAAAATTACAAAATTTTTTAATATAACTATTATAATTTGAAGTAATTTTATTGTTTGTTCTTTTTTGTTTAGTTAAAAATATTAGTGATAATTAAGTTTGTTTGCATTAATATTCATCATTAATTGCTTTATAAAAAATAAATTTTATAAAGAAATTAATACATTTGGAAAACTACACATTAACTTTGAAAAACAAAAATAGCTTTACTTTTTCGTGCATTATTTGTGCATTAATTAGATTAATATTTTATTAAATTTTAATATTTGTTCTTTTTTGTTTAGTTAAAAATATTAGTGACAAATAAGTTTGTTTACACTTCTTAATAGATTTTTTTTTTCAGAAAACGGTAATTTTTTTTTTAAAAAAAAACGGTGACTATTCATTTTTTTTTTAATTATTTGAATTAAACTTGCTAAATCAACGTAAGAGGTACTGATGATAATTAATAATTTATTGAAACTAAAACTAATTATTATGTCATCACATTAAAAAAATATGAATGGTATTATGGAAATCATTTTACGTAGTGAAATTAATTACTATGTTATGGATGACGTGTTGACTGTATTTGGCCTGGAGACCCATTATTTGGAATAATGTTGTTTGAAATAGTAAATTTTTTGGAGATGTGTAGTTAAAAATTGGAGAATATTTTTGAACTTATGTGTAGATTATTTTATTGGTATAATGTGTGGTTGAAAATGAGTTTTTAAAAAATGAAATTTAAAAATAATAGATACCAAATAGGGGCTTGATGATGCGTTTAGTGTAATGGGAAATGAAATTGAAATTATTAAGGATGTTCATTATAATACTTAACAACGCTACTCCAAACAATGTGCAAATATCTGTTATTTTCGATAAAAAAAATAATATCAATTTTTTTTAACAACAACTTCAGTTTTTTTTTTTTTTTTTTTGTGAAAAAATGTGGAAAACTTAATAATCATTTACTACTTAAATATATAAATTGATTTTTATTACTCAAAGAAGCTATTATAATTTGAAGTAGTTTTATTGTTTGTAAAATTTTATTAATTATTTTAATATATTATTTTTTATGCATTTTGTGTACGGGAGAAATCTTATCTTAATATTATTATTATTATTATTATTATTATTATTATTATAACAGGATGTTGGCTCATGTTTTCCCGCCTAAACTGCTCTCCATTTTTTTTTTTTTTTTTTGCCTTCCTCACGGTCAAATTGTGGCAGTTATTTGTCTGACTTATGATGATGAGGATCAGTGCATTGGTACTGACAAATCGTTTAATCCTTTTTTTATCTAACTTTGTTTAATCAATTCTATAATGTATTGATTCATTAATTGGATAATTTTCATATGGATTTCAAGGACAAATTATGTAACATTCAAGAATGGAAAAAAAAAAAAAAACTATTTCCGTTTGAGAAATAGAAATTTTATTATTTTAATTTTTTTATCATTATTATATTTTGACATTAGTAAAAATATCTACAAAAATATTATTTGTAACGTTGAACAACATTAACGCAAGAAATAAAAAAATATTGTTATTTTCAAAAAATAAATTTAATTCACGAGTAATTCTTTTTCATGTATTGATTGATATTCTGCACAATTAAATTAGAAAGTTTTAATATCCTAAATTTTAAGGATCCTAAATTTTAAAGAAGTGTTTTGTAGTTTACATTGAATTTTGCTATTGAAACTTTTATGTTTCTTCATATTCTTTCTCATAAAATATGAATTTAATTGTTTTCGTTGTGTATTGCTCACATTTTCATTAATTAATAATTTTTTTTTCCCGTGCAACGCACGGGTGCGAATACTAGTTCACATTATAAAATACCCTGCACGTAAACTTAAATCTTTCTAACAACAATTTCCTAAAAATCACTATTAAAAAACTCAGTTTTCAAAATAATGATTATCAAACAGGAGCTATATAACATTGGTTTTTCTTATCGACTTGCAAAGAATTTATGATAGTATGTATGCACACAACATATATATTTCGCCTGCCCGGAAATTGTGGAATCTCAATATTATGACGTATCAATTTAGTTAATCTCAACATCATTTTTTTTTTTTTTTAAAAATTTGGATGAAACAATTCTCAATGATGTAATGAATTATACATATGGCCATTTACTTTTGCTCCCCATTTCCTTTTTCATTTGTCAACTATGTTTTGGCTTGTGGTGTGGTGGGGGTTGGTGACAAAATTGTGCTCATACACCAACCACGTCAAATCTGAATGTTTGACAGGACAAAAGTTTGAATTATTTCAGAATAATAGTTTGAAATTTTGAATTATGTTGTGCATATACATGCAACACATCATGATATTGACTTGATCGCTTTGTAATGTAGTCGTGTCCAGTAATTAGTTGATGAATAATCCACTCAACCTAAATTTTTACTAGATTTTGGGACGAGCTTTGGGTGGCATGACTGGTCGAGCCACTTCTGGTTGGGACATCGGAGTCACACAGATTCATTTACAATCAGCAAAGATCTTCACATCTCTGAAAATGCCGGCTTTCTTATCGGTCATTGAATGCCACCAAGACGAGGTATGTCCCACCCATTTCACACATCCACCAGCTCAAATTAGTAACTCAATGAGTGAAATATGGCATAGGTTTGGGAGCTCCCTCCAAAAGCAGAAGTCATAGCACGGTCAAACAAAACTGGAATTGAAATGTTCAAATATGGTGACCACATTATGGGCATCCAAGGTCACCCTGAGTACACTAAAGACATTCTGTTGAATATCGTAGACCGTCTTCTCAATCGCAAGCTCATTAAGGTATATTTTAATGGCCGTCATTTTCTATTCTTCGAATTTTGGTGGGTAGTCTTGTTCAACTCTGATCAAATCTATAATTCTAACCATCTGTCCAGGAGTCTCTTGCGGAAGAGGTCAAGTCCAAGTTGGAGGCTAATGAGCCAGATAGAGAAGCATGGAAGAAACTGTGCACCACCTTTCTCAAAGGAAAATTGTGATAGAGACTTGAAACAACCAAAATTGAAATTGTAAATAGAATATTTAGGCTCTTTGGTAAGAAAATTATTGGGTTTTGGGCCTTTTTTATTTTGAACCTTCCACATGATTAATATAAGATGTTAAGACATTTGGGATCAACTATGTTATCTGTTTTAATTAATGTTTTTTTTTTAATTAATATAGAATGTGAAAACCTCGTACTGAAGGTTAGATGAGAATAGAACTGTCGAAGACTATAAGACACATGAAAAACATGAGATTGGGACTCAAAAATTCTGAATTGGAGAGCTGTAAGCCTGTGATATTGGTGTCTAGTCAACTTTTTGCAGCTTAAAATTATTGTCCTCGTCGACATAATAGTAATTCCATATCAAACGGGCATATGAATGTCCACCAAAAGCAAAAGGTAGTGTTAACTATAGTTCCATTGCAACCAACACAATGATGCATCATAGCGTAGCAAGGACACGAGATTTAGGATGTAGCGTTTCGAATTCTAAATACTCGGTTCATCACGTCATCGTCTGATCTAACTTTTAAAATAATATTTTAGCTGAAGAAATAATTGAAATTCATTTTTGGCAACATTAAATAAACTGTAATGGTCGATAAAATTTAAAACTTTTATGAAACAATTCAAAATAATAAATCGAGCCATTAATATTGTAAAACAATTGACAATGTCATAATTTCTCAAATAATTGAATTCTCAAAATTATCCAATATTTGGAAATACGGATCATTAAAATAAGATTTTCAACCATTTAACGACTATTGCCATAATCATCCATCACTTGTCACCCTCTCCGAAATCTGCAAATATTGTTAAAATAGACATAAGCATTTCATAGAAATACTCAATAGACTCATCACTAATTAATTAATCTACAATATAATTGAACACATAAATGCAGGCTCTTTAGAAATCATAGGGTGTGGGTAGTCTTTTCTTGTACATTAAAGCACGTGGCTTCTCTTGAAAAATCATAGGCTCTTTAAAATCATCGGGTGTGGGTAGTCTCGTCTCGTGCATTTAAGACACGTAAGTCATGCATAATATCATCATTTATCTTGCAAGATATCCTCTTTTTTCTTTCTTCTGTATAAAAGCATATAAGTTATGACAAGTATAACAATATAAATATTTCTGAAAAAATATATTCTCGTCTCTTTTCATAAAAATGACTTTCACATAAGTAACATAATATACACATTCACATGCAATCATAATTTAAATCAATTAATAGGGGCGAGTCTACCTTAATTTCAACGAGTGCAAAATCGAACGGGAAATGACTTCAATTCTTTAAATCTCCGTACGCCTTGTCTAGCCAATTAGAAAAATAAGTTAAATTAGTCTTTTGAAATTTCTAGTTTAAAAATGATAACTTAAAATTTAGGGATTGAAATTGCTGATTTTGAAAGTTGAGGGACTAAAATGAATACATTTAAACTTGGGGACTAAAATGGAGTTTTTTTTGAAACTCTCAGGACTAGAATAAAATGCTATTAAAATATTCAAGCTGAAAATGACAGATTTTTAAATTAAAGGATAGAGTTTTAAAATATTTGAACTCATGGGCCGAAATGAAACATTTGGAACTTTGGGGACTAAAATGTAAATTTTCAAAACTTGGGTTGAAGCTCAAAACGAATATTAAACTACATGGCTTGAAATAATTGATTTTAAAAATGAAGGGCTGATTAAAAACATTTAAAAACTTAAGGGCTGAAGTGAATTGTTTTAAAACCATAAGGACTGAATTGAAGAATTTTAAAACTTGGGGCTAAACTGCAATTTCGAAAAAAATCAAAAATTATTAAAAAACAAAATTTCATCTCTCTTCCCCCATTTCAAATCAGAGAGAAAGAGAGAGAGAGAGAGAGAGACGGTGCGGGCGAGAGAACTTCGGTGCCATAGTCGGCGATTCGCCGACGAAACGCCGATGCAGGGTCCGGCGACGGCGGACAAGGAAAAAGGCTAATATTTGAGAGGTTTGGTACGAGTTTAGGTGCAGAAATCAAGGCACAACGAGGCTTGGTTCGCGATTTTCCGGCGGGGAAATCGACGGTTGAGGTAGGTTATGGGCTTATCCTCTATGAGTTTTTGGGTTTGATTTTGGTTGAGGTTGGAGTTGGGTTGGCCGGTTGTGGCTTGATGGAGGTGGCGGCTGCGGTTGTGTTGGTGGGGCGATCTGTGGAGGTGGTGGCGGCTGTTGGTGTGGGGTTAGTAGAAGTGTGCAGTTGGAGATGGAGGTGGTGGCTGTGCTTTTTGGTGGTTGGTCCGGTCGTGTATAGTGGTTCGGTTGTGGAAATGGTGAGGTGGTGGTGGCTGTTTGATGGGGATGAAGGGTGGTAGGCGATGATGATGATGATGATATAGGTGGTGCTAGGTTGGGAGGTGTGATATTTGCTCCGGTGGTGCGAGCAGTGGAGGCTGGCCGTGACCTTGAAGTCTTGGCAGTGGGCTGGTGGTTTGGCAAAGGTGGTGCTCCATTGTGATGGGTTGGTGCAGGCGGTTCGGTGTGGTGATGATGATGAGGATGATGAAGGAGGTGGCGGTGGTGGTGGTGACGGTTTGGGTGGTAGTTTGGTAGCAGTTGTGGTTCTTGGTCATGTAGTTGATGAGGAAATGGAAATGCAGCTTGGGTTTGTTTGATCAGGGTTGTTGGGTGTGGTTATGTATAAAGAGGGGTTGGGAAATGTGGGAGTATGGGTTGAAATTAGTGGGAGTTGGTGGAGGTATGGGTTGATTAGGATAGTTTGGAAAACTTGACAAGCAATACACGAAGTTCAAGAAAAACAATACTCCTAAATCAACTGAGTAGGAAAATAGATCTGATAAAATGAGCTTCATAAAATTTCGAATTTAAAACGATTTTAAAAATAATAATCTAAATAAATAAATAAAATTTTAGAAATTCGGATTTTATTTATAATTGAATGGACTTGAGATTTTTCGACTTAGTTAGACGAATACGTCGCGACTTTAAATTAAAAATGGGTGAGATAGCAGCGACACGATTTTTCAAAATTTTAAAATAATTATTAAATGCGTGAAAAATTCTTGGTCTCCACATAGGAACTGATGGTGGAACCTGAGTTTTTCCTGCACTCAGCCAACATATCCATATAGAACTGGCAGTTGCTAATGTCATTGCCATAGCCATTCAAGCACTGCAGAAGAAATCAAAGATGAAATAGCTTTTCTATCTGTCTTGGGCAGCTTTAATCCGTAATCTGATCTTCTCGATAGCCTATACTATTTTCTCAATTAATTCTGAACCCAATAATTTCCTTTCGCCAACTTCATCCCACTAGATTGGCGACCGACATCTTCACCCATACAGTACTTCATATGGTGACATATCAACGGTAGCCCGAAAACTGTTATTGTAGGCAAATTCCACCAATGGTAGATGAATCTCCCAACTACCACTCAAGTCTAGCACACAGGCTCTAAGCATATCCTCCAGTGTCTGAATAGTGCGTTCAGATTGCCCGTCTATCTGGGGATGGTAGGTAGTACTAAAATTTAATTTAGTACATATTGCCACATGTAAACTCTTCCAAATCTTAAGGAAAAATTCTCAGATCTCTATCTGAAAAATGGACACTAGCAATCCATGAAATCGGACAACCTCTCTAACATATATCTGTACCTCATACGAAGCTATGCGGAAAGACGCTTGATAGCTATTGTGTAGAACTCAATCAATCATCCAACATTATCCAACTTATAAACTCATTCATTGACCTTCTATTTTCAACATTTCAAGGATCTATACTGATATCTAACCCACGATATAAATATTAACTGTTCCAATGCTTAAACTAAAAATCAAGAAGATTGATCAGGAATAAAACCCTATGATCCAAAACATAGAAACACGGTATCAATTCCAAAACATTGAGTACAAAACCCAAACTTGGCACGATCTTTTTGGAAAGATTCACATACGTAATCATTTCTAAACTTGATTGAGATTTGCTTTTCAAAATTGGAGAAATTCAAACTTAAATCCTTTAGTACATACTTTTAAATCATGCATCAAGTACTTTGTATCACATACTCATTCTAGCCGAGGACTAAGGTGCTAACTTAAAGCAGCATCATAAGGACCAGATATGATATCTCAAACCTAAGAAACCTCACTAACTTCCCAATCTGAAGTTCATAATACAAGTTCTCCTATTCTCCAACTTCAATTTATGTCACGCCTTGAACAATACTCCGATTAACTCTATCCCCAATAAATAAGACTTATGTGAATCATTCAGGATTCCTCATCAAGTTTACTTAACCCAAAAATACAATCTCATTATAAGTAAAAGTCACACAACTGATCATCTCAGGTTTTCCATTATTGTAGCCAAAATATTTTACTTACATCACAAGCACATCTGATAATAAGTAATCTAGACTATATCACCAAAATCTTAAATAAATCCATATATCTTATGACTCAAAATGAAGATTCCCAATCGTAGGTAATATTTCACCATAATTCAATAAACCATCAAGATAAGAGCAATTAACTCCATATATTCACACAATTCTTCACGGGATAACCATAACATCCCTTAACCGTCTAGTCACCATATCTTGTATTAATCGTGTAATATGCCACTTCATCATATCATATGACCTTAATTTAATCATATCAATCTCTCTGAGGTTACAATATAATTACCATCATATCTATCAGATCAATCTCTCAAACTCAATAAATCTTGGATTCTACCATTGTCACTCTTTCCTTACCAACACACTACTCCATAGTAATTAATCAGTCTTATCCTCATTTTCCACAAATCCTATCCACAAGGACAAATGTATAAAATTTCATTTCTTATATTCGAACCAAGATACCATTAGTAACAATCTCCAAAGTTTTAAGGTATAATCTATCATAAACCTTTCATCGATCAAATGCATTACTTCTGTAATACTTGTACAAATTTAGGACCCGATAAAATTTCTTTCATCAATTTTATCCAACAATTTCTCTCATAATCTTCTAGTATCATAAATGAAAACTTAATGTACATCAGTGAATCATTCATTGATCATGAGGAAACCCTGATTCATTTTCCATGACTGAGTCCAATCTTTCTTTGAATTCCACTTAGAACCAAATATAGCATGACTTATTCATGGAAAGTCAAATTATTTCACAATCTCAATACCTCATCACTTTCAGTTCACACCATAAGAAAATATTACATTATTCCTTATAATTCTCTATTGTACCTTTTATATTTAAATGACCTTATGACAATCATCATTATTTCACATAATTCCAAACATTCAATCACATGTCCCCAATTTCTCACTTTGAATAAATTGTTACTCCTTTAAGACATCTCACTATAAAATATTTTCAATACTTCCCTTTCATGATAATTGACTTTCTTAATAATCATATACATTGTAAATAACCAAATCTTACACATCATCTACCAATCAACTTCTAAAATAAATCAACATTATTATCACATATCCTCATCATTTATAATATTCTCCAATACAAGTGATCATTTCCAACTAGTAATCAATTCGTTCCCAAGAATAATTAAGATTCTTACCAATCACGCCATAATATTTGTCTTCACTCATCTTTCAAAATATAACTTGACATTTCCCAATGTATGGATCAAGTCATCACATAACTTCGTATATACCTTGATATCCAAGTAGTTGTATACATCATCTTGTTTTTGAAATTTTGAAACAAGGAGAGCGTTTCAATAGAACTATATCCATTACAAAAATGATTATTATACTTCGAAGAAGTCAAAAATATCTCAAGAGTCATTATCCCTTTATCATTTACTAAATGTTGCTTGGGGGGTAAATGAACTTGCAAGTCTAACCTCAATTCCCTTAGTAGGTTGCTTACCACACTAAGCTCTTAACTAAAAATGATAAAATTCTAGGCAGAGTCTCCCTTGTAATTTGGACTTATCCAACCCGTAGGTATACTTCATAACCAACAATAACAAATAACTCCACATTTGACCACAACGATTTAAATATTGACAACAATTCCAACAAACTTCAATATCACCAAAAATATCCCAGAAAATCAATTCTTAATTCCTCAACATAACAATTTCAAATCATAGTTTCCAATATCAATATCTCACTTCCTTCAATACATTAATTGGCTCAAATGACCACCCATTAGTCATACACTCATACTTATAAATACCTGGTTCACTACGTTATCGTCTGATCTAACTTTTAAAATAATATTTTAGCGGAAGAAATAACTGAAATTCATTTTTGGCAGCATTAAATAAACTGTAATGGTTGATAAAATTTAAAACCTTTATGAAACAATTCGAAATAATAAATCGAGTCATTAATATTGTAAAACAATTGACAATGTCATAATTTCTCAAATAATTGAAATTTTCAAAATTATCCAATGTTTGGAAATGCGGATCATTAAAATAAGATTTTCAACCATTTAACGACTATTGCAACAATCATCCATCACTTGCCACCCTCTCCGAAATCTGCAAATATTTTTAAAATAGACACGAGCATTTCATAGAAATACTCAGTAGACTCATCACCTATTAATTAATCTACAATATAATTGAACACATAAATGCAGGCTCTTTAGAAATCATAGGGTGTGGGTAGTCTCTTCTTGTGCATTAAAGCACGTGACTTCTCTTGAGAAATCATAGGCTCTTTAAAATCATCGGGTGTGGGTAGTCTCGTCTCGTGCACTTAAGGCACGTAAGTTATGCATAACATCATAATTTATCTTGTAAGATATTCTCTTCTTTCTTTCTCATGCATAAAAGTATATAATTTATGACAAGCATAACAACATAAATATTTCCGAAAAAATATATTCTCGTCTCTTTTCATAAAAATGACTTTCACATAAGTCACATAACATACACATTCACACGCAATCATAATTTAAATCAATTAATAGAGACGAGTCTACCTTAATTTCAACGAGTGGAAAATTGAGCGGGAAATTACTTCAATTCTTTAAATCTCCGTACGCATCGTCTAGCCAATTAGAAAAATAAGTTAAATTAGTCTTTTGAAATTTCTAGTTTAAAAATGATAACTTAAAATTTAGGGATTGAAATTGCTGATTTTGAAAGTTGAGGGGCTAAAATGAATACATTTAAACTTGGGGACTAAAATGGAGTTTTTTTTGAAAATTTCAGGACTCGAATAAAATGCTATTAAAATATTCAGGCTGAAAATGACAGATTTTTAAATTAAAGGATAGACTTTTAAAATATTTGAATTCAAGGGCCGAAATGAAACATTTGGAACTTTGGGGCCTAAAATGTAAATTTTCAAAACTTAGGTTGAAGCTCAAAACGACTATTAAACTAAAGGGCTTGAAATAATCGATTTTAAAAATGAAGGGCTGATTAAAAACATTTAAAAACTTAAGGGCTGAAGTGAATTGTTTTAAAACCATAAGGACTGAATTGAAGAATTTTAAAACTTGGGGCTAAACTGCAATTTCGAAAAAAATCAAAAATTATTAAAAAACAAAATTTCATCTCTCTTCCCCCATTTCAGATGAGAGAGAGAGAGAGACGGTGCGGGCAAGAGAATTCTGGTGCCATAGCCGACGCAGGGTGAGGCGACGGCGGACAAGGGAAAAGGCTCAGGTTTGATAGGTTTGGTTCGAGTTTAGGTGCAAAAATCAAGGCACAACGAGGCTTGGTTCGCAATTTTCCGGTAGGGGAAACCGGCGGTTGAAGTAGGTTATGGGTTTATCCTCTTTGGGTTTTGGGGTTTGATTTTGGTTGAGGTTGGAGTTGGATTGGCCGGTTGTGGCTTGATGGAGGTGGCGACTGCGGTTGTGTTGGTGGGGCGATCTGTGGAGGTGGTGGTAGCTGTTGGTGTAGGGTTAGTAGCAGTGTGGTGTTGGAGATGGAGGTGGTGGCTGTGCTTTTTGGTGGTTGGTCTGGTGGTGTATAGTGGTTCGGTTGTGGAAATGGTGAGGTGGTGGTGGCTGTTTGATGGGGATGAAGGGTGGTAGGCGATGATGATGATGATGATGATATAGGTGGTGCTAGGTTGGGAGGTGTGATATTTGCTCCGGTGGTGCGAGCAGTGGAGGCTGGCCGTGACCTTGAAGTCTTGGCAGTGGACTGGTGGTTTGGCAAAGGTGGTGCTCCATTGTGATGGGGTTGGTGCAGGTGGTTCGGTGTAGTGATGATGAAGGAGGTGGCGGTGGTGGTGATGACGGTTTGGGTGGTAGTTTGGTAGCAGTTGTGGTTGCTTGGTCATGTAGTTGATGAGGAAATGGAAATGCAGCTTGGGTTTGTTTGATCAGGGTTGTTGGGTGTGGTTATGTATAAAGAGGGGTTGGGAAATGTGGGAGTATGGGTTGAAATTAGTGGGAGTTGGTGGAGGTATGAGTTGATTAGGATAGTTTGGAAAACTTGACAAGCAATACACGAAGTTCAAGAAAAACAATACTCCTAAATCAACTGAGTAGGAAAATAGATCTGATAAAACGAGCTTCATAAAATTTGGAATTTAAAACGATTTTAAAAATAATAATTTAAATAAATAAATAAAATTTTAGAAATTCGGATTTTATTTATAATTGAATGGACTTGAGATTTTTCGACTTAGTTAGACGAATACGTCGCGACTTTAAATTAAAAACGGGTGAGATAGCAGCGGCACGATTTTTCAAAATTTTAAAATAATTATTAAACGCGTGAAAAATTCTTGGTCGCCACAAAGGAACTGATGGTGGAACCTGAGTTTTTCCTGCACTCAGCCAACATATCCATATAGAACTGGCACTTGCTAATGTCATTGCCATAGCCATTCAAGCACTGCAGAAGAAATCAAAGATGAAATATGTGCATCAGACCTTTATGTATAAGATGCTGGAATTCATAGTGTTATAAGAAAGATGCTGGGAAGTAACCTCAAAATGCCGAATCAGAAAAACTTGTTAACGACAAAAGACAACGTTCCTTTGGTTATCACGATATATGAATTACCAATTTACCATGAAACATAAGCAAAGCATATCTGAAGATATCTCATCATGTAAAACACTAAGAAGGTTTTAGTTCAATGGATTCTAGAACTTATTCACATGCAGTATCAAGCAGAGTAGGATTTTTAAGACAAGTCATGCATAGTATCGAGCATAGTAGGAGGATACTTTAAGAATAACTACAAAGTGATGCTTAATTTGAAGATGTAATTTAGAGTGATATATAAAGTTTAAGATCTCTGCAATGATATAAATTTTGTATTACAAGGAACCAATAATGGGAGATAAGAGTCAAACATACATCTTGGAATGCCTTGGAGTGGATGCTGCAAGCATCAGAGCTACCCATGGTAGTTGCAGTGGGTATTGGTGCTGCAGCTGCTTCAGAGATGACAGTTTCATGCTGAATCGTGCGAGGACCCCATAACAGCATAACAGCTCTGTGTGCCACTGCACTTCCGATTCCGAAAGACAATCCTACAGAGCGAAAAACATAAACAAATGAAACAAATGCATTAACGTCTTTCCTTCGTTCATTCTATGAGAGAGATATATACAAGTATTAAAGCTAATCTCCATGTACCTTGTGCTATGGTAGAACTGATATTTCCAAGCATGGATCCACCTGTGTTCCCTTGAACGGGAGCTGATGGAGGAGCATGAGTCACTGGAATAATACACAATAAAACAATAAGATGCGAAGGAACACAACAACCATTGGCATGAACATATAAAGGAGACCAATAAACTAATGGGAATGATTTTGTTCCAAGTCCTTGCGTGATTATCGAATGATACAGAAGTAGATTAGAGATACCTGGTTGAGGGGGTGGGTTGCGTGTTGCCGCTGGACGAGGAGCTGGACGTGCAGACCTTCCTGCAAAATTAGAATTGAAAAGCTATAAACATAGGCCATATAATACACCAAATGACACTTCCAACAGTGTGAGAGCACTGGACAGTGGACACTATAAACTATGGTCCAAAATCATAGGTATTGAAATGAAAAATCACCTTGGCATTAAATTCATGCATGTAAACATTTATATTAAGGTAAGACCTTGGAAGTGTTCTAACCTACACCAAGGATACAGTAGACAGCGAAAAACTGGGCGACGCGGTTTATTCTCAAATGCAACCAACTATATTGAACACTGAAACATCTAAAGCAAAGAATTCGGGATACGAGATGATAAGGAACAAGGATAGGAATTGTAGATATTGAAAAAGATGAGGATTGAACATATATACACAGTTTCATTCATAACTAGACTTTGATTTATGAATAAAAAATGATATTTCGTACCCCTAAATTCTTCTCTATGTTCTCCCACTTCTTTTTATCTCTCCCTCTCGAACCATGATAGAATCACCCCCGAAGTGATTCTATAATTTTTGCTCCCTCTCTTCCTTGTTTCTACTTTTGTGTTACATATTACTCGCTTCGTCCCATAAAGATAGGCCGTTTTTCATTTTTGTTTGTACCAACTTATAGGTCACTTTTCCTTTTTAGAATACTCACTCCGTCCCATTTATATAAACGTGTTTGACTTTTCACACAGATTAATAAAACATATTTAATGTTATTGAAAAGGTAGTTTTTGAAAAAAATATATTTCAATTTACCCTCATTTTAAGTACCAAACTATTATTGAAAGTAATAAATAGGGTTACATTGATAAATAAACAAAATAAATACTTCTCAATAAATAAATAAGCTTATATAATTGGGACAAAAGAAAAATGAAAGACATCATATATAAATGGGACGGAGGGAGTATATTAATATCTTAATTTTATAATATACCCCTATTTAATATGCATTAGTATCAACAAATATGAACTACCTATTGACTATTATTCAATATAGGAGTATATTAGGTAAAATATAAGTACATTTATAGTTCTAATATATATTAATTATATTTTCTTAATCTATGTGAAAATAGAAACGAACTTATCTTTATGGGACGGAGAGAGTATGTCACAATAACTAAACCCATACCGCGCACTATTGAAATGCTAGTAATACAAGTAAGAGCCTGTATGGTAATGTGAAAAGTTTTTATTTTTGTGATTTTTTTTTATATTTTTTTATGGATGTGTGGTTTAAAAATGTTTGAAAAGTCAAAAATAGTGGGCTTGACTAGCATTTACAATGTCTCATATGGCAAGGCGTTACAAATTATTTCCTTACAAATAATTTACAATGTCTCATATGGTAAGGCGTTACAAATTATTTTCCTTACAAATAATTTACAATGTCTCATATGGCAAGGCATTACAAATTATTTCTTTACAAATAATTTACAATGTCTCATAAGGTAAGGCGTTACAAATTATTTCCTTACAAATAATTTACAATGTCTCATATGGCAAGGCGTTACAAATTGTTTCCTCATAAATAGATTATAAGGTCGACCAAAATGTCCGACCTGACGAATTATTTTAGCACGAATAATGTACGGGATCAACCATCATGCTCGGCCTCACAGATTGCTTCCGTATGAAGAGTTTATAAGGTCAGCCCATATGTCCAACCTATCAAACTATCTTTTTTTTACACAAAGTCAAGGGTTTGATCCCTTTTTTGTACGAAAAGTCTATAAGGTCGACCTACCTGTCCGACCTATTTCCTTAATTTACGCAAAGTCAAGGGTTTGACCATTCTTTGTGCAAAGGGTTTACAAGGTCGGCTTAAATGTCCGACCTGTCTAACCATTCCCTTAAAACTACACAAAGTCAAATAATTTACAAGGTGGGTCACATGACACGAATTTATAAACTATTTCCTCAAAAACACGAAGTCGAGGACCTGACCATTTCTTTGTGTAAATCCTATACAAGATCGGCCTTGATCGACCTTACAAATTGTTTTCCATGAATTCACAAATTCAACAGCTTGATCACTTCTTTGTGTAAATTATTTACAAGGTCGGTCTTGATCGACATTACAAATTATTTTTCATAAACTCACTAAAGGGCAGGGCTTGACCCCTCCTTTGCGTAAAAGTCCATAAGGTTGGCCATGATCGGCCTGTATAACTATATATGTTGACAACAACCTCTAATATGTTAGAATTAACTAACAACTGAGGTGTTTCTGAAATAATATAAAATATGAATATATGTAAAGTATTCTATGTATTCAATTGATAAACCGACCATATAGGCGGTGTCAATATAATGAAATAATTACCTTTCATAAGTGAGCGAGTCATATCTTCAAATCCAGTCAAGGTATTCATAATAGTCATAGTTCAATCCGTTACGATAATGAGTCATATCCAGTTAAGGTATAAATTTAATCCATAATAACTCAATCCATCACGGTATGACAATAATTATATTATTTATACCTTATTTAAAATTTTTTATTTATCTTGTTGATCACATATTAATCGTTAATTTACGATTAATATACTTTTATGTATTACCAATGGCAAAATGGTCCATATTTTAATATATTGCTCATATGGATAAATCGAAACAGTCAATAGGTTTGAAATTTAATTTAGAACAAACTTACTTTTAGTCCGAAGTTCAAAATCTCGTCGGAAGCGCTTCAAAAGGAGTTTTTAAGAAAATCGCCACGTTCGACCGCCGGAAAATTTCAAAACTGCACAAAACAAAAAAGTAAGAGAATAGAAAAATCCAAAACATCAAGATGAACAAACTGCCTTTTGATGTCATCGCCGGATTCTGTATCATGTCCACCTCGACGTCCGCACATGGTTTTAACGCACGCCACCACGCCGGTGACTCTGCCGTCGACGCGCGCCGATGACGGAGGATCTCCCGCCACCATGGTCATGGATCTGGTCTCCGATCATCTTTTGAATATAAGGTTTGGTGTGAATTTGCTTTGAAAGTTTCAGGTTACACAATTTCTTCAATTTTTCTATAGACTTGGAATTGATTTTCTAATCTATGATGTATAAATGATTTTCTAATACCAAAAACACTAGATTTGGAAAATGAAATGCTGATTAATAATAATCTGATTTCTGATACAGATGTTCATAATTTAGATGCAACTGTAGAGCATACTCCGGTCATATTACTCAATAGGCTAGAAACTCGTGCTGATAACGTGTTGTGAAACTACCTAAATTTAAGATCAAGAAAATAGAGAAGTAGAGAGAAATGAGAGGATTTCTTCATTCCAAGAGGTGTAGGAAATGTTACAAATCAAGGCCCTATTTATAAAATGGAAATATGGATAAAATAGAAATAATTCATACCACTAGTGATAAAGATTGATCATAAGTTATTCACATCTAACAAGTTAGATATTTAATATTTTTAATAATTTACAAAAATAGGTCCATAATATTCATTATCATCGTCCGCCGTTTCCTATCGATCTTCAAGATGAAATCTGAAACACTCCTCCGTTTCCGCCTCATTCCGACGGACTCTCCGGTGAACTTTTTTTTTAAATTCCGACCTCATTTCGAGCAACCTTTTATCACTGTTTCTTCTTCCTTGTTTCGGGTCACTGGATCTTGTCTCCTCCGTTGATGACCTGATTTCGGCAACTCCCGCCGAGTAACCCAGGTACGACATTGTTTCATCTTCCGTTTGATCTTGTCTCCTCCGCTGACGACCTCATTCCGTTTGTTCATTCCTTCAGCTTTTCATTTCACGTTGTTGTTTGATCTCACTTCCAGACGACATTCCGGCGACAGAGATTGCAATAATTCATCCGAAAATGTCTATTCAAGGAGGTAACATATATTCCTCTAATTTGAAAAATGAAATGGTGGATTGAATAATTTATGGACCCTATTTCATCCTACAATTTGTTTGTTCTGTAATTTTTTGAACCCATTTACTGATTGCTTGTTTGTTAATTTTATCATTTCCTTTAAATTCAGTGTATTATAGTACTCATTCGGTTACAGGTATATGTAATTTTGAGGTTATGAAACTGGATTCCACTTCTTCAACTAAAATGTTTATGTTATGAACAATAGAGCAAATAGAACTACTGGTTTTTGTTGTAGGATTATTAAGAATGTAACTATTGGTTTTTGTTGTAGGATTATCAAGAATGTGTTCCGATGAATCAATCACAATTTCCAATTCTTACTCCCTATGCTTACTCACATCACAGGCTTACTACATCTGCATGGAGTAGTATGACTCCACAGTTTCAACCTTACGAAATGAAATTGTTGCCTCCAAATCGCTCAAGTATAGTTCCAAGTGTAGAATGATACATCACTTCTTAAAGATATATTAGTTACTTGTGTATTTTGATTTAGCACAATTGAATAACTTTGCTTGCCTTTTTAGTCGAATGAAGAGTTTTTGTAGAATACATTATTGTCATAAATAATCAATCAGTTTTAATGAACCACAATGGGCAGCTCCGTGTCCGTTTTACACGACAAACCTAACTACGTATGGGAAACAAACATAAATGAGACGTCCACCGGTATAGTGATAAAAACAAATTACATTTTTGTAGGTGCATTTACAAGTACTCAAACATACTACTACATAACTAATAACACATCGAGAAAATATTAAATAAACGGAATACAAAGAAGCAACTGCGCAATTCATTTTTCTATTTCCCTCGTCTTTCTCTTTCGAGCTCCAATTCGGCTCAACTTCAATGACAACTTAAGTCTTTTTCTTCGGTTATGGTAGCAAGAGGAGACAACTTGAACTCGCCAGTTTCATCAACTCTCCCCCACATTACAGCTGTAGCATACTGTAAGATTCTTATGCATAGATCACAATCCTGTTTAACTAAAAAAAACTCATATCAGATAGCACGTTCAATCACTTGAGACATTTGGCCCACAACTTGCTATATAATGACCAATATCCATGATCCATCCAGCCCAAACAAATTAGTAAATGGAAATAATATTTCTTATTTTCACAGTTCCCCTTTTCTCATGTAATGAGTTGAAGAATTGTTTGATTTGTTATGCCCATAATGCAAATTGATACTAAGTCAGTGTGTTCATAATGAATTAGAAATTGAATAAAAACGTTGAGCAAAACTGGGTATAAGTAATTTGAGGAACCCTCGAAATTCGTCAAATCCATATCCTCATTGTTCATTCATAGTTTCATACATATTCATCAAAACTTAAATACAAAATCAAAATAAAAATATAATAACTTCCAAAGAAAACAGAGGAGCACTAATTATAAAACCTCCATATCCCCACCGTCTCCTAAAATTTCTACCTCACCGCCACCAATTTGCTGCGTATGTATATAATAAGAAAAATGCTTAAAATTTACCTTCTTCATCCAATGAAGATCTGTACAAAGAATACCCGTTGCAAATCCTCGTTACAGCCAAAAACGAGAGACGAGATTAAATCGCACCGTTTCCACCTTAGTAATCCACCGGTAGAAAGTGTTGGATATTGGTTAAATAAATCGAAAATTGAAAATCGATTAAAGTGACTTCATGTCGACTTCGGCTAAATACTCAAAAGCTTGGCTCAATCCGTTTAGGCAAAATTGTTCGCCACTTCGCTACTTCAGGGCTCACAAACGGGGATTCGGTCAGGTCGCGGGGGTCGTGGAGGCTCGGGGGCAACGCTCCCGAAAGAGAATTTTGATTTCTCTGCATGTATTGAAGGATATATTTGGCACTTCGATAACCAATATCGGATGAATGAGAAATTACGAAAAATGACGAAATCGGGTCAAAATATTTGACCGTGCGACCGCATGGTTGGGAAACCATGCGACCACACGTCAAATTCAATTCCGATTTTTGAGTAAAATCGTGCGACCCCACGGATTATAACCGTGTGGTCGCACGGTTGTCCGGTGAATAGACACATTTTCATAAAGGTGCATGATTTGGAAATGGTGCATGGTTTGACTTCAACCATTTCGTCAACACCCTTTCATGATCTATAAATATGACCATTTTGGTGTCCTATTCCTCACAATTTGATATGCAAAATATATATTATCATCTCTTCTCTCCAAAAACAAAATCATTGCATTTGTTTTGATTTTCCTTCATTTCATCCTTGGAGTACATAAGTCAAAATTTGGTTCGTTGTACTTGTGTTTTGGAGTGCTACAAACACAAGTATAGCCGTTGTATCTTGGGAGTCGATTGCCGGAATCCGTAGGTACCGTTACGGGGCAAATTTGACTTAAGGACAAAGAATCCAACTCTTACCTCCGTCGGCCGCGTCAAATGAAGGAGATCTGCACTTATAGATTCTATATTTATTATTTTAGGACAGTCGGTGGTAGATTTAGCCCTTGTTTGTTTGATTCTCATTAAATTTTGAAAAAAGTTGAGTTTTTGAAAAATGTGGGGCATAGGTTGAGTTGAAAAGTAAAAAATTATAGACTAAAAATAAGATGTGTGGTATAGATTGAATACTCTTGGAAAAATGAGATGAAAATAATGGAAATTAAATAAGGGCTTAATAATATGACTTTAACTTAAGGGCAATTTAGGAATTTTATAATTTGTTAGTCAGTTGTTTGTACAAAGTGTATGTACATCTAGCATTACTCTACTCTTATCTTATCTTCTTATCTTATATATATATAAAGGGAGGAAGCTAATTTCACTGTTCATTTGATGTCAACACGATGTCACCAAAAATGACATCACAAATGACGACGTATGGACACAATTGAAAGCGAAACGACGTCGTCTTGTAGTTGTAAAATTTGGGATTTTTTTGTAATTGTTGGTTTCTCATTTCAATTCTTCTCCCGTTTCATGAGTTTTGAGATTTTTTTTGGCTTCTCTTGGGTTCCATCTGTCGATTTAGGTTTTAAAATTTTCTCCGTTCAAATCGAGTCCAAAGTTCTTGCAACTGATTGCCTGCAATCCGCAGAAGAAGAAGAAAAAACCTCCAATCGGGGAGTTGCGTCAGATTCTGGTGAATATAGCGATTGCCAACAGTTACAATGGCCACCGAAAGTGGAGACTATGCGAGTTGTGGCAGTCAGCAACAACCTCTTCTCCTTCCTCTACTCAAGACTCTTCATAATAACTCTCATCGTCACAACTACCAAAACGACGGCGCCGGTTCGAGAAACTGGTTGTTCTCATCCACCGTCCCCTTCTTTTCCAGATTGATCCTTCCAGCTAGAAGAAGGATATGCCTTGATCCTTCGAGAACCCTGTAAGTTACAGTCCGCCTTTTTCTTTTTCTTTTTTAATAAACTATCTCCAGTCAGTGCATGTGTATCCCATGCTGACCTCTCAGAAAACAATGGTTTTGAGTTTTAAATGGGTAAAACATGGCTTAATATTTCTTCGAGTGGACCCATATTACCTCTTAGCGAAAGCACCTGGTTACCATTTACTAATTTACTATTAATACGGGAACTAATACCATAAGATTGATTCACTATTTTACTTCTCAATGTTTAGCCTCAGAATTTATAGAAAGCCTAAGCTTTAGGATTTGCTCTTACATTACATTTTTAATATCATTAATCAAATGAAGCGAACAGAAACTCTAAAGGCATAAAGATCTCTCTTTCAGATTTCACCATTTCTTTCTCACTGAATATATATCTGATCATTTTTAGACCAAGTCCTTTACTCCTGATCCCAAACAATAAATAATTTTTGACGGATTTAACTTTTGCCCCTTACTGAGATAGCATCTATTGATACTATTTCGTCTTGTTAATTAGCAATCTGACACAATTGGTTGCATAAAGACTTCAGCAAGCCCTTTACTGAGATAACATCTATTGATAGTATTTCTTCGGTAAAGATTTCAGGAAGCATTGACGGATCTATTGCCGATTCAGAATGTGGGACAGAGGGTGCTGATGAAGGTAAGAGAAATTCAAACAACAATAACAGGATTCAGGGAAAAAATATATATATGGCTTTATACAATTCTAGAAGAATAATTGAGATATTAAGAACCTTAACTCACGCCTAAGTCCGCAAAACAAAACTGTTGAGCTCCAAAGCTCCTTTTACCAGCAAGATAAGAAGACCAGCAGCAAGAAGAATGTCCAGCAAGAAGAACGTTCCCAACCTTGTGTTCTTGTTCCTTGTTTGAGCTCAGATTTCTACTACTTAAAACACACCGGAACATGAAACCGTCGTCCTCGGGAAATGGCAACCGTATATAGGTTCACCCGAGGTAGCAAGATTTCGCCGGAGATGTTGGACCTCTCTCACTTCTACCTCTCCACCCAATATTTGCAAAAACCTCTTGAATCAAGAAAGGGTTTCCCCCTTTTATTCAAATTCAAATCCCATAGGTAAGTGAAGTGTCAATCATAGGGTGACATGTGGATTAAGTGAACCACCACTATATTTCACAAATCTTCACCTTGGGTCATCTTAATCCATTACCAATTTTCCCGGTTACAAGTACTATCCATTTTGTGTGTATGGTCTTATAAATCATCATCGCTCACTCAGTCAAGTACTTGCAAAACAACTAACCATTATCAATAGCAATAATTGATAAACACTTGTTGAATTTACCTGCCGCAAGTACTTTGTCCCAACATCTGCAGGATTATCATTAGTTACAATTTTAAGCAATGTAAACTCACCTAAAGCTAACTTCTCCCTAATGAAATGATACTTTACCTCAATGTACTTAGACCTTTCATGATAAACAGGATTTTTACATAACATTAAAGCACTTTGACTATCAGTAAATATCACAGGAATTACATTTAAGAAGTTCAATTCACACAATAGGCATTTTAACCACATGCATTCTTTTACAACTTCAGTGAGTGCAACATATTCAGCTTCAGTGCTGGAGAGTGTAACAATAGATTGAAACTATGATTTCCATGTGATACAATTATCACCCAAACAGAAAAAATGAGTGATAGATTTCCTCTGATCTTTATCACCTGCAAAGTCAGAATCTACATATCCCTTAAGCTCAAACTTATCACTTCTCCTTTCAAACACTAACCCCCTTTTAAGAGTTCCAACTAGATATCTTAATAGCCATTTTAATGCAGCCCAATGAGGTTTACCTGAGTTAGACATAAACCTACTCAATAAACTAACTGTATATGCAAGGTCCGGTCTAGTGGTAATCATAGAATACATCACAGAACCAATGGCATTAGCATAGGGAACATTACTCATTTATTGCTTTTCATCTTCATTTTTAGGGCATTATGCAGATGATAAATTCATGTGTGTAGCTAATGGTATATTGGACAGACTTAGCAAGTTTCATGCCAAATTTGGTTATCACCTTGTCTAAATAAGACTCTTGATTAATAGTTAGTCTATTATGAGCCCTATTCCTTTTAATAACCATGCCAAGAATCTTTCTTGTCTCTCCTAAGTCTTTCATGTAAAATTTCGATTTTAAAAGGTTTTTCATTTTAACAATTTCAGTTTTACTAGAACTAGCAAGCAACATGTCATCCACATATAACAATAAATAAACTTCACAGCCTATCTTACAGTTATTATAATACAAACATGCATCATATTCACTCCTTTTAAAACCAATTTTAAACATATAAGCATCAAATTTCTTATATCATTGTCTAGGACTCTTCTTAAGGCCATACAAGGACTTAGTAAGCAAGCACACAAGTTCCGACTTACCCTTCACCTCAAACCCTTGAGGTTGAGACATGTAAATCACCTCATCCAATTCCTCATGAAGAAAAGCGGTCTTAACATCTAGTTGCTCTAATTTGTTGACCTATGGTTAACTTGACCTTATTGTTTTGATCATAACAAACAAGAATATATTGTGTTGTTAACAATTGTGCTTCAAGTGTTTCATGTAATGATAAATATTCAAAGCACTCAATGTTCAAATCGTCTCTCAAAGATACAAATCAAAATTATGTGATCGAGCACATGAGACGTAAAGAAGATCATGAAAGAATTGAAGATATTCAAAGATCAAAATTGAGGTTGAAAAGCATGACATGAAGATCAAGAATTCAAGCATACAAGATTAGAGTTGATTTAACATATGTAAAGGTATAATACTCTCAATCTTTAGCGATGAAATTCAACGAGCTCGAAAATGATTTTTTAGTCATCAAGAAACTTACTTGAAAATTCATCACTTGCATAAAATATTTTTATCCAAGTCAAGATTGTTTTTCAAAGGTTATTTGATCTTAAATCATGATTATACTATGAAAAACAAGTCAGAAAACCTTGAAAAATCAAAATCTTGAAATGCTGTTTTTTGAGGTAGATCAGACAGGTCGACCGCATGACAAAAGAGAGGTCGACCGCACTGATCTTCCGCACTGCTGTTTTTGAACTCAACGGCTATTTTCTTGCAACGGCTACATTGAGGTCGACCGCATGGATGAACAGGTCGACCGCAAAAGACAGAATGTGCTAAATTTACTCTATAAATAGCCTTCTCTCTTGCATTCATCAACAACAACTTAGAAAACATTTTATATAAACTTTCTTGTGAAAATTCATTGTTCTTACTTGTTTATATTCATCTTTTATTTTCATAAAATTTTGATTGATCTAAACTTTGTTTTATCAAATTCATCAAAGTTTTTGGAAGAAAGTTTTGTGAAGATTCTTGGTTTTACATTGTTTGAATTTCTTCAACATCTTCACACTATATTGGAATTGAAGTGTAAGTATCTCTTTGTTCTAAACTTGTTTTAATCTTTTAAAAGAGAGAAATTCCAATTAAGGAACTTTGATTATTTGTGCTACATTTTTCATCATCATTTGATTCATCAAAGTTCCATTGCCTAAACACTTTGAGCTTAACTTATTGTTAATTATTCAAGTGTGGCATCTCTTGGTACTTAATTCGATTCAATATTTTTAACAAGAGATCATTTGAAAAATTTTGTTTGATTGCATTGAACTTTTCATTATCATTTGCATCAAAGTTTTTCTCTAACACTCGAGCTTAATTCATTGCTATCTATTGAAGTGTTAGCCTAACTCTCTCGGCACTTAATTTGAGTATATCATTGTCAAGAGAGTTATTTCAATTGTACATTCAATTCATTATATCTTGTGGTTTCGAGAGCCTTGTGAAAACTCGATTGTTGGTTTCGAGAGCCTTGTCAAAACTCGATTGTTGGTTTCGAGAGCCGTGTGAAAACTCGATTGTAAAGGATAGACGCTCCTTGTTGTAAGTCGCCTAAGGATTTGGTACTCCTTGTTGTAAGTTACCAAAATAGTGGATTTGGCCTTGCTCGTGACGGAGAGCTCGGTAACGGGGGACGTAGATCACGTTGGTTGATTGAACCTCCATAAATCGCGTTTGCACTCTCTCATCCCTTTTACTTACTTACATCGCACTTACTCTATTCTATCAATTTATATTGTGCAACGCTTTATCTTAGTGCTATACTTGCCTTATCAATTAAGTTTACACATATATAGCACACTACATTGATAGTTTAGTAACTTGTAACACTAAGTGCTAATATTTGTACCTATTGGTTTTAAGTTTGAGATTATTTATCGAAAAAGTTTTATAAACCAATTCACCCCCCTCTTGGTTAGTTTACTCTTGGGTCAACAATTGGTATCAGAGCTTAGGTGCTCATTTTTAAAAGATTTTACAATCTTGAGTAAATGGCTAACCATAATCTTGAGGGGCATTCTACAAATCGTCCTCCTTTCTTTGATGGTACAAAGTATAATTATTGGAAAACTAGAATGATGATTTTTATTCAATCCATTGATTATAATATTTGGGATGTCATTGAATCCGGTCCTCATGAGCTTACTATGGTCATTAAGGTTGATGGAAAACCGGATCAAACTATTTTAAAACCTAGAGAGGAATTTGATGAAAATGATAGGAGGAAATTGACTCTAAATGTTAGGGCCAAAAATATACTTTATTGTGCATTGGATATTAATGAATTTAATCGTATTAGCACATGTGATTCCGCACACGATATTTGGCATGCTTTAGAAGTCACACACATGGGCACAAATAAAGTGAAAGAAACTAAAACAAATCTTTTATTTAAAGATTTTGAAAATTTCTTTATGAAGCAAGATGAGCCCATTACTTGCATGATTACTCGTTTTACCGATATTGTAAATGGTCTTAAAGGCTTTGATTATAAATTTACTAACGGTGAACTTGTGAGTAAAATTCTTAGGTCTCTCTCCCAAGAATGGAATCCATTAAGGATGTTGATCGAAAACACGATAGACGTCAACACACATCCATTGGAGGAGCTTTATGGAACATTGATGACTTATGAGCTCAACAATGCCGAAACAAAGGAGAGGACAAGAAAAGGAAAAGAAGAGGCCAAGCGCGAAATTGCTCTTAAATGCTCATCAAACTCAAACGCAAGTGATGAGGAACTTGATGATCTTGCTATCTTTATCAAGAAGTGGAAAGGCGTTCGCAACAATCATCGAATCCAAAAGAAAGACGAAAAAGATGAAAAGATTGTTTTCTATAATTGTGACAAACCCGGTCACAAAAGTACCGAGTGTCGAAGCAAGAAAAGATTCTTCAAAAAGAAAGCTCTACAAGCCACTTGGGATGAAAGTGATGAGCAAGATGAAGATGAGAGTCAAGATGAAATGGCCAACATGTGCTTCATGACTATTGAGGATGAGGTAAATTTCTTTGATACCTCTTGGACCTTGAATGATCAATGATTTAGAAATTTTTTTTAACATTTTTTGATTTTGAAATTTTTTGATACTTCAACAATATGCATTGTTATACCCTTTAACTCATTTCATGCTAAAAATGCTTCACTAAGGGAGAATGATTTACTAAGGGGGAATATGATTACAATCAAGATATTCTACTTGTGCCCCATTATTATGCTTATCACACCTATGCTCATGATTAAGGAATAGATGCCACCTTTTTGCTTATGTCAAAAGGGGGAAAATATGGTGATGATTTGATTTGCTTGACATTGGATAATCTATATGCATGAAAAGGATTATATTGTATGCTAGATTATGCCTCATTGGTTTGTATAAGATAGGGGGAATATATGCTAAAATTGAACTTATCAATTATTCTCATTTCCCTATACTTTGATTATATGCTTCAATTGCTTATATTTATCATTACAAATCATCTTGTTTGTCATAATCAAAAAGGGGAAAATTGTTGACCTATGGTTAACTTGACCTTATTGTTTTGATCATAACAAACAAGAATATATTGTGTTGTTAACAATTGTGCTTCAAGTGTTTCATGTAATGATAAATATTCAAAGCACTCAATGTTCAAATCGTCTCTCAAAGATACAAATCAAAATTATGTGATCGAGCACATGAGACTTAAAGAAGATCATGAAAGAATTGAAGATATTCAAAGATCAAAATTGAGGTTGAAAAGCATGACATGAAGATCAAGAATTCAAGCATACAAGATTAGAGTTGATTTAACATATGTAAAGGTATAATACTCTCAATCTTTAGCGATGAAATTCAACGAGCTCGAAAATGATTTTTTAGTCATCAAGAAACTTACTTGAAAATTCATCACTTGCATAAAATATTTTTATCCAAGTCAAGATTGTTTTTCAAAGGTTATTTGATCTTAAATCATGATTATACTATGAAAAACAAGTCAGAAAACCTTGAAAAATCAAAATCTTGAAATGCTGTTTTTTGAGGTAGATCAGACAGGTCGACCGCATGACAAAAGAGAGGTCGACCGCACTGATCTTCCGCACTGCTGTTTTTGAACTCAACGGCTATTTTCTTGCAACGGCTACATTGAGGTCGACCGCATGGATGAACAGGTCGACCGCAAAAGACAGAATGTGCTAAATTTACTCTATAAATAGCCTTCTCTCTTGCATTCATCAACAACAACTTAGAAAACATTTTATATAAACTTTCTTGTGAAAATTCATTGTTCTTACTTGTTTATATTCATCTTTTATTTTCATAAAATTTTGATTGATCTAAACTTTGTTTTATCAAATTCATCAAAGTTTTTGGAAGAAAGTTTTGTGAAGATTCTTGGTTTTACATTGTTTGAATTTCTTCAACATCTTCACACTATATTGGAATTGAAGTGTAAGTATCTCTTTGTTCTAAACTTGTTTTAATCTTTTAAAAGAGAGAAATTCCAATTAAGGAACTTTGATTATTTGTGCTACATTTTTCATCATCATTTGATTCATCAAAGTTCCATTGCCTAAACACTTTGAGCTTAACTTATTGTTAATTATTCAAGTGTGGCATCTCTTGGTACTTAATTCGATTCAATATTTTTAACAAGAGATCATTTGAAAAATTTTGTTTGATTGCATTGAACTTTTCATTATCATTTGCATCAAAGTTTTTCTCTAACACTCGAGCTTAATTCATTGCTATCTATTGAAGTGTTAGCCTAACTCTCTCGGCACTTAATTTGAGTATATCATTGTCAAGAGAGTTATTTCAATTGTACATTCAATTCATTATATCTTGTGGTTTCGAGAGCCTTGTGAAAACTCGATTGTTGGTTTCGAGAGCCTTGTCAAAACTCGATTGTTGGTTTCGAGAGCCGTGTGAAAACTCGATTGTAAAGGATAGACGCTCCTTGTTGTAAGTCGCCTAAGGATTTGGTACTCCTTGTTGTAAGTTACCAAAATAGTGGATTTGGCCTTGCTCGTGACGGAGAGCTCGGTAACGGGGGACGTAGATCACGTTGGTTGATTGAACCTCCATAAATCGCGTTTGCACTCTCTCATCCCTTTTACTTACTTACATCGCACTTACTCTATTCTATCAATTTATATTGTGCAACGCTTTATCTTAGTGCTATACTTGCCTTATCAATTAAGTTTACACATATATAGCACACTACATTGATAGTTTAGTAACTTGTAACACTAAGTGCTAATATTTGTACCTATTGGTTTTAAGTTTGAGATTATTTATCGAAAAAGTTTTATAAACCAATTCACCCCCCTCTTGGTTAGTTTACTCTTGGGTCAACAATTGGTATCAGAGCTTAGGTGCTCATTTTTAAAAGATTTTACAATCTTGAGTAAATGGCTAACCATAATCTTGAGGGGCATTCTACAAATCGTCCTCCTTTCTTTGATGGTACAAAGTATAATTATTGGAAAACTAGAATGATGATTTTTATTCAATCCATTGATTATAATATTTGGGATGTCATTGAATCCGGTCCTCATGAGCTTACTATGGTCATTAAGGTTGATGGAAAACCGGATCAAACTATTTTAAAACCTAGAGAGGAATTTGATGAAAATGATAGGAGGAAATTGACTCTAAATGCTAGGGCCAAAAATATACTTTATTGTGCATTGGATATTAATGAATTTAATCGTATTAGCACATGTGATTCCGCACACGATATTTGGCATGCTTTAGAAGTCACACACATGGGCACAAATAAAGTGAAAGAAACTAAAACAAATCTTTTATTTAAAGATTTTGAAAATTTCTTTATGAAGCAAGATGAGCCCATTACTTGCATGATTACTCGTTTTACCGATATTGTAAATGGTCTTAAAGGCTTTGATTATAAATTTACTAACGGTGAACTTGTGAGTAAAATTCTTAGGTCTCTCTCCCAAGAATGGAATCCATTAAGGATGTTGATCGAAAACACGATAGACGTCAACACACATCCATTGGAGGAGCTTTATGGAACATTGATGACTTATGAGCTCAACAATGCCGAAACAAAGGAGAGGACAAGAAAAGGAAAAGAAGAGGCCAAGCGCGAAATTGCTCTTAAATGCTCATCAAACTCAAACGCAAGTGATGAGGAACTTGATGATCTTGCTATCTTTATCAAGAAGTGGAAAGGCGTTCGCAACAATCATCGAATCCAAAAGAAAGACGAAAAAGATGAAAAGATTGTTTTCTATAATTGTGACAAACCCGGTCACAAAAGTACCGAGTGTCGAAGCAAGAAAAGATTCTTCAAAAAGAAAGCTCTACAAGCCACTTGGGATGAAAGTGATGAGCAAGATGAAGATGAGAGTCAAGATGAAATGGCCAACATGTGCTTCATGACTATTGAGGATGAGGTAAATTTCTTTGATACCTCTTGGACCTTGAATGATCAATGATTTAGAAATTTTTTTTAACATTTTTTGATTTTGAAATTTTTTGATACTTCAACAATATGCATTGTTATACCCTTTAACTCATTTCATGCTAAAAATGCTTCACTAAGGGAGAATGATTTACTAAGGGGGAATATGATTACAATCAAGATATTCTACTTGTGCCCCATTATTATGCTTATCACACCTATGCTCATGATTAAGGAATAGATGCCACCTTTTTGCTTATGTCAAAAGGGGGAAAATATGGTGATGATTTGATTTGCTTGACATTGGATAATCTATATGCATGAAAAGGATTATATTGTATGCTAGATTATGCCTCATTGGTTTGTATAAGATAGGGGGAATATATGCTAAAATTGAACTTATCAATTATTCTCATTTCCCTATACTTTGATTATATGCTTCAATTGCTTATATTTATCATTACAAATCATCTTGTTTGTCATAATCAAAAAGGGGAAAATTGTTGACCTATGGTTAACTTGACCTTATTGTTTTGATCATAACAAACAAGAATATATTGTGTTGTTAACAATTGTGCTTCAAGTGTTTCATGTAATGATAAATATTCAAAGCACTCAATGTTCAAATCGTCTCTCAAAGATACAAATCAAAATTATGTGATCGAGCACATGAGACTTAAAGAAGATCATGAAAGAATTGAAGATATTCAAAGATCAAAATTGAGGTTGAAAAGCATGACATGAAGATCAAGAATTCAAGCATACAAGATTAGAGTTGATTTAACATATGTAAAGGTATAATACTCTTAATCTTTAGCGATGAAATTCAACGAGCTCGAAAATGATTTTTTAGTCATCAAGAAACTTACTTGAAAATTCATCACTTGCATAAAATATTTTTATCCAAGTCAAGATTGTTTTTCAAAGGTTATTTGATCTTAAATCATGATTATACTATGAAAAACAAGTCAGAAAACCTTGAAAAATCAAAATCTTGAAATGCTGTTTTTTGAGGTAGATCAGACAGGTCGACCGCATGACAAAAGAGAGGTCGACCGCACTGATCTTCCGCACTGCTGTTTTTGAACTCAACGGCTATTTTCTTGCAACGGCTACATTGAGGTCGACCGCATGGATGAACAGGTCGACCGCAAAAGACAGAATGTGCTAAATTTACTCTATAAATAGCCTTCTCTCTTGCATTCATCAACAACAACTTAGAAAACATTTTATATAAACTTTCTTGTGAAAATTCATTGTTCTTACTTGTTTATATTCATCTTTTATTTTCATAAAATTTTGATTGATCTAAACTTTGTTTTATCAAATTCATCAAAGTTTTTGGAAGAAAGTTTTGTGAAGATTCTTGGTTTTACATTGTTTGAATTTCTTCAACATCTTCACACTATATTGGAATTGAAGTGTAAGTATCTCTTTGTTCTAAACTTGTTTTAATTTTTTAAAAGAGAGAAATTCCAATTAAGGAACTTTGATTATTTGTGCTACATTTTTCATCATCATTTGATTCATCAAAGTTCCATTGCCTAAACACTTTGAGCTTAACTTATTGTTAATTATTCAAGTGTGGCATCTCTTGGTACTTAATTCGATTCAATATTTTTAACAAGAGATCATTTGAAAAACTTTGTTTGATTGCATTGAACTTTTCATTATCATTTGCATCAAAGTTTTTCTCTAACACTCGAGCTTAATTCA
The DNA here is from genome assembly GCA_963555705.1 of Ligustrum vulgare. Lineage (NCBI taxonomy): Eukaryota > Viridiplantae > Streptophyta > Magnoliopsida > Lamiales > Oleaceae > Ligustrum > Ligustrum vulgare. The sequence continues at coordinate 52,705,902 of OY743174.1, forward strand.
TTGCTATCTATTGAAGTGTTAGCCTAACTCTCTCGGCACTTAATTTGAGTATATCATTGTCAAGAGAGTTATTTCAATTGTACATTCAATTCATTATATCTTGTGGTTTCGAGAGTCTTGTGAAAACTCGATTGTTGGTTTCGAGAGCCTTGTCAAAACTCGATTGTTGGTTTCGAGAGCCGTGTGAAAACTCGATTGTAAAGGATAGGCGCTCCTTGTTGTAAGTCGCCTAAGGATTTGGTACTCCTTGTTGTAAGTTACCAAAATAGTGGATTTGGCCTTGCTCGTGACGGAGAGCTCGGTAACGGGGGACGTAGATCACGTTGGTTGATTGAACCTCCATAAATCGCGTTTGCACTCTCTCATCCCTTTTACTTACTTACATCGCACTTACTCTATTCTATCAATTTATATTGTGCAACGCTTTATCTTAGTGCTATACTTGCCTTATCAATTAAGTTTACACATATATAGCACACTACATTGATAGTTTAGTAACTTGTAACACTAAGTGCTAATATTTGTACCTATTGGTTTTAAGTTTGAGATTATTTATCGAAAAAGTTTTATAAACCAATTCACCCCCCTCTTGGTTAGTTTACTCTTGGGTCAACATAATTCCCAATCATATTGAACAACTAAGGCTAAGACTAACCTGATAGTTTTATAATTAATGAAAGGTGAAAACACCTCATTATAGTCTATCCCCTCTCTTTTAGTAAATCCTTTAGTTACCAATATAGCTTTATATCTTAAAGGGTCATTAGCTTCTACTCCTTATTTCAACTTGTAGATCCATTTACAATGGACTACCTTCTGTTTTCTTGGTTTTTCAACCAACTTCCAAGTCTCATTTTTGTTCAGAGACTCGATCTCCTCCTTCATAGCCTCTTTCTAATTTTCAGACTTTTCACAATTGATCGCTTCCTCAAATGAAGCAGGTTCAACTGAATCTAAGGCTTCACCTGAAACTAAGACATAGTCAATCAAATTAGAAGAGATGTACTTCATATTTGGTCTAACTTATCTCCTCTCCCTATTTCTCACTAATTGGTAGTTCTCCAAATTAGTACCTGCAGATGTTTCTTGATCAGGGACTTCCGTTTCAAGAATTTCAAGTTCAGGTTGCTCTACCATGACTTCTTGTTTCACTTCTACTTGAGGTTGGGTTGCACTACCTGCTGGATTATCTTCACCTCAAAATCAATCTTCTTCTCAGTAGAAGATTCCCCCTTCTCAATCTGTTTATTTATGGTCTTAAGACAAGGCATATCAAGTTCATTAAACTTCACACCTCGACTGCTAATAACTTTCATTCCCTTACCATCTAAAACCCATAATCTGTAACCTTTCACTCCCTCGGGATAACCTAACATGACACACTTAGTAGCCCTAGGGTCTAATTTACCCTCAACCTGATGTGCATAGGCCGCACAACCAAATACTCTAAGGTGCAACAAATCTGGAGGTTTTCCAGTCCACAATTCTTGGGGAGTCTTAAAGTCAACAGTACTAGAACGTGACCTATTTATCAAATAGGCAGCGGTACAAACAGCTTCACCCCAAAAGCCTTTATCTAACCCCCAAACTAATCAGCATGCATCTAACTTTATTCATTAAAGTCCGATTCATCCTCTCCGCTACCCCATTCTGTTGGGGGGTAGATCTCACAGTCCTATGCCTCCTGATACCTCTATCCTTACAGAAGGTATCAAACTCAAAGTTGCAAAACACAAGACCATTCTTCGTCCTAAGAGTTCTTACACCTTTCCCTATTTGTTTCTCAACCAAGGCAATCCAGGACTTGAACTTACCAAAAGTTTCAGATTTGGATTTAAGGGGATAGACCCAAACTTTCCTCTAGTAGTCATCAACAATAGATAGGAAAAATCTACTACCTCCATTTGTAGGATGTTTTTCTGGTCCCCACAAATCAGCATGAATATAGTCTAAAGGTCTGTTAGTGCAGTGTTCACCTATCCCAAAGCTAACCCTGTGTGACTTTCCTAGAACATACGTCTCACAAAAGCTTAAATGTGTAACACTATCCTTTCCTAGCAAACTCTGATCACTAAGACACTTCAACCCCTTGTTCCCTATGTATCCCCTCCTTTTATGCCAAAGATCTGATCTATCTTCATAAATTGTAGATAATGCAGACTCGTAGGCCTTTAAGGCTTTACCTTTAAGGATATACAATTCGTTCCTCTTGGGACCTTTCATAACAACTAGAGAGCCTCTACTCACTTTTATAGTACCGAAATGAGATCTGTACTCATAACCCTCATCTTCCAAAATGCCTAAGGAAATGAGGTTCCTCGTAAGGCCCGGGACATACCTGACATTCATAAGAGATCCGATCATGCCATCATGCATCCTAATATAAATCTCACAAACTCCTTCCACAGTCTGTGTATAGTTGTCCCCAAGGACACTTTCCTAGGCTTAACTCCTCTATAGTTATAAAACCAAGATTTAACAGGACTCATATGGACAGTGGCACCCGAGTCTAAAACCCACTCATTGTCAAAATTAATTTCAGACACATTCATCGCTTGTGGTCTATGAAGGGTATTGTCGACATTATTATCATCACATGTCACGGTCATCATATGAAGACTATCAAAAGCATCACCTGCAGCAACTAGGTTCTGATCATCATTCTGCTGAGTTCTATGTTTCTTCTTAAAGTCATCACAGTCTCTTTTGAAATGTCCAATTTTACCACAATAGTAGCATTTCTCAACACTCTTATCCCGAGACTTGGACCTACCATTCGATTTTCCTCTACCCTTCTTCGTTTGGAAGTGGTTTTCTCTCGACTCTCTCGATTCATTTCTCCCTCTAAAACCACTAAACAAACTCTCTTCCCTCGAGCTGCTACTCCTTGACTCCATCTTCATCTCGAGCTCCTTAGCCCTTAAAACCTCAACTACAATATCTAAGGTCACAATGTCCCTAACATATGTGATAGCATTCTTAACATCTCTATAAGATTCAGGCATGACATTTAGCATAATAGCAGCGAGATATTCATCATCAAATTTCTTTCCATTGTGGGTCAAACACTTGACAAGACTGTTAAACCCACTCAAATTAGATTCAAGATCCTTTCCTTGATCCAATTTGTAGTTGAAAAGTTTTTGAATTAAATGAATCTTCTTCGTTAAAGATTTTATCAAAAAAAGTTTGTCAAGTGCTTCCCACAAATCTTTAGCAGTCGTGTGCTTTTCAACTTGCCCCACTATATCATCAGATAAATGCAATATTATACAACTATGTGCAATTTCATTCATTTCAGCAATTTCATCAGGCTTATCTAACAATGCTTTTGAATAAGTACTAGGGTCCTCAAGTGCTTTAGAAACTCTTTGTTGAATTAAAATAGCCTTCATTTTTTGCTTCCAAATAGAGTAATCTCCTTTACCGTTAAATTGCGACAATTCAACATGAGAACCCATAATGCAAATAATGAAAATTTAAGCTAGTTAACACAAAGCAATTACCCACACTCAAATGCAAGATCAAACCAATTTCACCGAAATTACTCTTCAAGATGATCACACAAATAATATAATAATAAGTAACACACGACAATTTTAAGAAATTAAGCATGTAGTCAAATTCTAATCCTACGTGAGTTCTACCAACAAGCAATAGTTACCGCCAAGGTAACCCCCAACACTATATGGCCACCTCACAATAGCCTCTAGAATATGGTAAAACGGAGTTCGGAAATGGAATCAGCAGGTCGAGCTGAAGATTCTGTCCAGAAACACCTCGCGGACCTCCGCCGGACCACCGCACCGGAGTTATGCCGCCGCTGTCGAAAAATTCCAAAAAATCCAGGAAGCTTCTCCTCCTCATCACGAACACAACGATGGTGACCGTTTCGCGATTGGAGCTCTCGTTTGGCCGGAATCACTGTTTTTTCAGTTTACCGGCACCTTCTTCTCCGGAGAATAACTTCTGTTTCAACCGTCGGATCGCCCCAAAATTTTAGGCGAGTTTTCTCCTTGAAGAACCCGTTCTGATGGAAGTGGCCGATCGTCGATCGGATATCTGGATCGGCCGAAATCCTCCTTTTTCAGTTCGTCCAAAATCTGGAAAAAAAATGGACAACAACGTTTTTTTTCCTTTTTCTCCTTGCTTCCAGGGGTCTGTGCTTCTCTTCTTGCTTTCTTTAGCCCGTTTCTTCTATGCTTCAGCCACCATTGGCTCTGATACCATTTTTTGAGCTCCAAAGCTCCTTTTCCCAGCAAGATAAGAAGACCAACAACAAGAAGAATGTCCAGCAAGAAGAACGTTCCCAGCCTTGTGTTCTTGTTCCTTGTTTGAGTTCAGATTTCTACCACTTAAACACACCGGAACATAATGTCGTCGTCCTCGGGAAATGGCAACCGGATATAGGTTCACCGGAGGTAACAAGATTTCGCCGGAGATGTTGGACATCTCCCACTTCTACCTCTCCACCCAATATTTGCAAAAACCTCTTGAATCAAGAAAGGGTTTCCCCCTTTTATTCAAATTCAAATCCCATAGGTAAGTGAAGTGCCAATCATAGAGTGACATGTGGATTAAGTGAACCACTACTATATTCCACAAAAACTATAACAAATAAAAAGAAGAGTTATAACCAAAGGAAAAAGTTGGCAGAGATTGTGACTACGTATTAAAGGAGTTTAGAGCAAAGTAAAACAATTTGCATGCTCTATTTATAGGTTCTGAAAAGGAATCACAATTGTTGGATATTGGTTTAATAAATGGATAAATCAAGAAATTGATTAAATTTTGAAAATCGACTAAAACGACTTCATGTCGACTTCGGCCAAATATTCAAACTCGACCCAATCCGTTTAGGCAAATTTGTTTGTCACTTTGCCGCTTTGGGGCGCACAAACGGGGATCGACCTGACCGGTCAGGTCGCGGGGGTCGAGGGGGCAGCGGCTCTCGTGGGTGCTCGAGGGCAACGCCCCCAAAAGAGAATTTAGATTTCTCTGCATGTATTAAATGGTATATTTGGCATTTGAAATCAATATCGGATGAATGAGAAATTACGGAAAATGACATAAAATATGGTCAAATTTTTGCCCATGCAATCGCACGGTTTTAATATCGTGCGATCACACGTCAAAATGATTAAATCTCTGTTTGGCGTAAAGTCGTGCGGTCACACGGTTATCACGAAAAAGTGCGTCTTTTGAAGAGTTGAAATGTTTGGAAGAGTTGCATGGATTAATCCACACCACTTCGCCCACAACCTTTCATGCTCTATAAAAGGACCATTGGGGTGCTCTAAAACACACCAATGATATGCAATAACATTATCATTCTCTCTTCTCCTCATAAAAAAAATTCTTACATATTTGTTGCATAATTTTGATTTTTCTTGTTCATTTCATTTTGGAGTACATAAGCCGAAATTCTGGTTCTTTGTACTTATATTTTGGAGTGCTACAAATGCAAGTAGAAGTCTTTGTATCTTGGAAGTTGATTTGTCATAAATCGTTGGCACCTTTATGGGACAAATTCGACTTAAGGACAAAGTGTTCAACACTTGCCTCGACTTTGTCCATTTCTTCTATTTCTTGTTTTTTGCGTCGTTACTCCGTCCATTTGTCAGAACAGAATATATATATATATATATATATATTCCAACAACAATAATAGGAATTGAGGCTGTAGGGCTCGGTGATTAAAAAAATTTGCTGTTTAGTTCAACAATTTGTGAGAAAAGATTTTTGTAATTCCAGGGGAAATTCGTACACTACTTTCCATGCTCAAAATCGCATCACATAACGCCCAACGTTAAACTAGTAATAATTAAAAAATAGCTTAACTCCAATCTAAGATTTCAATTTGACCGTGGACAGAAATAAATAGATCGATGTGTAAAAGGAAGATAGAGAAAAACGTAGAAACTGACCACCGGAGCTGCGACGAGGCATTATGAGAGGCGGCAGCGATTTATAGGTGCTAGGAAACGGTGTTTGCTTTTGCATACAAAAAATTTACGAGATAGAAAGATATATACAAGAAGTAGTATATCACCCGCACGGTGCATGATTTTTTATGTTTTGCAATAATAATGTTTATATTTTATAAGTGAGACTATATTTATGTTCATATTGGAGGAAAAATATGTAGATGTTTAAAAAGATTTCACTGAGAAACTGAATGTTATTTTTTTTAAAAATAGAATGAAAAACAGATACGCGATTACAAATTATGGAATACTTCCTTGAAGACAACGTTTGTCGTTGAATTACTTTGATTGTCATCCTTGACGCGGATCAAAAATTTTAAATCCTTGCGATTTGTAACTTTTGAAACAACAACGTATAGTTGACCGTAGCTTAAAACTGGTTTCTTAAAAAAAAAAAAAAAATCGAAAGTAGAAAGCGATTGACCTTGACTTTTATTGATTGTCATGGCGTATGAGAAAATTAGAGGAAATTGTATTCGATTAAATTTGAAAGGCAATCTTGGATCAGACGTAGTTAATGACATTTATTATAAATTACTTTTCATACTTGTAAGTAAAAAAATATATTTACGTATAAGCACATAAATATCAAATAGTCAAAATATTTAGCATTTTAATTTGTGAAATAGTTATATATACTATTTGTCGTCCCAAATACTTTTTTTGAATTGTATTTAGCCAAAGTAACTAACAATTAAACTAAATATAATCTCAATTCATTGAAATTTATAAAAAAAATATTTACAAAATTACAGCAATATATTAAAAGTAATAAACATATCTCAATATCTTTTGGGAAGATAAGTGTATATATCTTTAAGTATAAGTATATCATATAATGGATTGACGGCTGTAGATTTCAAATCAACATTTGCAAAAATATCGATATCATTTTTATTTTATTTTATTTTATCACATCTATCAAATTAAAACTTTTAAGCTGTGTTTGATCTCTAAAGTGGAAAATGTTTTCTCACCAAATAAGTAAGAAAATATTTTCAAGGCAAACGTCTAAAGTATACTTCAATTGGTTGTACCATAGAAAATATTTTCTAAGTCAAATTTCTCAATCAAACATCAAACAAATACAAAATGTAGAAAATATTTTTCATGATATGACATTTTCTAAGCAAAACTAAAGTAATCAAACATATCCTTAAATTTAATATTTGATGTGATTTTAGAGACGATATGTTTATAGTTGGTTTTCACTTGTGAGTTAGTATAAAAGTTTTTTTGGGGATTTTCGATTTGACACTTACAATGCATATTTTCCAATTTTCAAAATAATAGTATAATTCTAAAAAATATGAATAAAACTATAAGCATTAAAAAAAATGTATTCACTATATTTTGCAATATTTATTTATTCAGTTCAAATACGATTTTAAATTTTTTAAATTGTAATTTTATCAATATTTAAATTCTTATACAATTATGAGTTTAAGTTTATTAATTGGAATTTTATAATTATAACATAATTAGACATTTTCACCATAACATAATTAATGACTCATATTTTTTATCAACTTTCATTTAATAGTAACTTTTATTAATTACATTTAACTAGTTGACTACCCGTGCGATGTACGGAATATATAATTTTTAAATCATAAGTTTGAAAATATCTTGATTCACTCATATCAAATAAAAAACATAATTTAAAATAATTTCAATAAAAAATGTTATTCAATTTGAAACTTTAAAAAAACAAAAATATTCAAAATAAAAAATGATACATGTACACTAAGTATACCGCGTCATTCAAAATTTGACACTCGTTTAAATTTTTTATATAATTTTTTTTTTTTACTTTTAATTACGTTTTTATCTGAAAATTTGCCCACCTCATCACCTATTTCCCTTTTAATATGTTATAATTTTTTATTAACTATCTTTTTTTAATGTGTTGCTTATATATATTTTATTTGAAATCCAATATATTAATTAATATATTTTATTTTTCCTTATTTTTTAAATTTGCTATTTTTTGTCAAAATTGTGAAATGATAAAGCCTCCGCTTGGTAATTTTTAGTTTATAAACTTTTTAATTTATGATTTTGAGGTAAAAAGTAGTTGCTGAAAATTGGAGAAAGAAAATACGTATGGTTAAAAAGTTGATAGAAAATAATTAATAATTTTTTTAACATGCGCATTGAAGAGTCTACTCATTTATTGATATATTAGAAAGTAAAATTTTAATAATTCTATTTATTTATTTTCAAAATATATTAATTCAATTTTTTTCATTTCTAACTTAACAAATTTATATATATCATATATTTATTTATTTTAAAATATATTAATCCAAGTTTTTCATTTTCAATGTAACACATTTATATAGATATGATATGACATTTATTTATATTCAAATATATTAATCCAATTTTTTCATTTCTTATATAACACATGTTATTGAATTTGAAACTTTAAAAAAAAAATTAATCAAAATAGAAAATTCTGCATGTATACTCAGTGTACCGCGTCATTCAAAATTGACACTTAATTAATTTTTTATATAAAATTTCTTTTAACTTTTATTTACGTTTTTTCTCAAAAAAATTGCAAACCTTATCACCTATTTTCCTTTTAATATGTTATAATTTTTAATTAACTTTATTATTTTTCCTTATTTTTTAAAAATACCAATTTTTGTCAAAATGATGAAATGATTAAATTTTTTACCAATTTATCATTGGTGTTAAAACATTGAGAGCAAATAATTAATTATTTTTGGAATATGGTTATTGAAGAACCTACTCATTTATTGACATATTAGGAAGTAAAATTTCAATGATTTTATTTATTTATTTTCAAAATATATTGATTTAAAATTTTCATTTCAAACTTAAATAAATTTATATATCATGTATTTACTTATTTACATATATATATTAATCCAATATTTTCATTTTCAATGTAACACATTTACATAGATATGATATTTATTTATATTCAAATATATTAATACAATTTTTTCATTTCCTATGTAACACATTTAAATAGATATCACATTTATTTATATTCAAATATATTAATCTAATTTTTTCATTTTCTACATAACACATTTATATAGATATCATTATTTATGTTCAAATATATTAATCTAATTTTTTCAAATTTTCAATGTTACACATTTACACATAGTACATTTATTACAATTCTTACTAAATATTTAATAAATAATAATTTTTCCTACAAAAATCTTTGAATAATTCTAGATGGACGTTTTTAATTGACATTGTGACATGACAAAAATATATTGAATATATCTACTTAGTTTTTCATCACCCAATAAATGTGCGTCACGTCACAATGTCACTTAAAAATGTCAATTAAATTTTTTTTCTAAGAAGTACACAAAATCTTTATCTTTTATCTTTTATATATAAATATAGAAGTGAGGAGAGAGAGTCATTAAATGCAATTTTCCCTTCAAAATGTCTCTCTCTCTCTTCAATTCTACTTATATATATATATATATATATAATATAAAGAAAAGATAAAGATAAAAATACTTGTTTTTTTTCTTTTTTTTATTTGATAAAAGTTTCTTAATTTAGAAAGAATTTTGAACGAAAAAGTATGTGTGTAAAATGATGTCGGTTCTTCTATTATTTATATATAGAAGATATATATATATATGCCCGTCTAGAAATAAGTGTCAAAATGTAAGTGGTCAACACGATTCATTTAGATCAATCAGTTGTGAGATGTATGCCGTGTTTGGTCAATAGATGCCAGCGTATATCCCACTGGGTTTATCATCAACTTCTTACCCTTAGATCCTGATTTTCAAGTTTTCAAGAAATTAGGGCTGTGTTTGATTAACCGTTGCGGACCGTTCGGCAGCTCCGAATCAGATTTTTTTTTTTTTTAAAAAAAAGTAAAATGTGTGGTTGAAAATTAGAGAAAGAAAATATGTGTAATTAAAAAGTAATATGTGAAAATTGTATAATTTAAAGTGAAAATTGTATAATTTAAAATGAAATCATTACAAAAAAAATAAAATAATAATAATAATAAACAAAGCTTTCCGAACGTAGTGCATATTTTCTAAGGAAGATTGCAAATTTTTGAACACTTTCCAATTTTGTCACGTTTGATTGCAAAAATTTTCTTGAAAAATATTTTCCAACTTTGATGAATAGTGACTCTTTTTCCCTCTTTTCATGGCAAATGAATACTTCTACTTTTGGAATGTAAGATGGAAAAATGTTTTTCCTCACTTTTGATCAATTTTGTTAATGTGAATTGACTTATTTTTTCTCAAAAATTAACATTATTATCATCAAATACAAATATGTGAAAATTTAATTTTTTTTTAATTAAAATAGCTAATTTTTTTATTTGTAATTGAAAATAATATTAATCAAATAACAATATAAGGAATGTTCTCCACTTCTTTCACCTAGAAAAGTAATTCAATCAAACACGTCCAATTAATATTTTCCATGATAATATTTTTTAGGCAATTCAATCCCTTAAAAAAAATTTTTTTACAACTCATTTTTTTTTTTTATCTTTTCAATCAAACACAGTTTTATAGTACAATTTTTTTTTATTTAGCCCTTTTGGTAGAGATTAAAGCCTTGCTTGCTAATGAGATTTTTTAAATTTTTTCCTTAAATTCATTTTCAACTATACAATTCTATGAGATCCACATCTTTTCACACTTTTCAACCATTTTTAACTACACATTCCCAAAAAATCATTTTTATATTACCAAATAAGCTCTAAAATTAGATTTTGATAGAACTTTTGATGAAATACGTGATTGAAAAATTGTAATTCTAAAATGTGTAGTTAAAATTAATTGTTGATTTTGAAAAGTGTTAAAATTTGTATTATAACCAGTTCTGAGGGCATACTTTGAAGGTTTAGTAAATAAAAATATTATTATTCTCTAAATAATTAACATTAGGATCCGTTTGATTACAAATATGAAAAATAAGTTTAAGAGAAAATTATTTCGCATGAGAAATAAACGAAAGGAATTTGTAGGAATGACAATGGGTCGGGTTCGGAGCGACCCGCCCCGAACCCGATATGGGAGAACCCCGCCTCGACTTGCAACTGTTCGCGGGGCGGGGCGGGTCGCGGGTCCCGCCCCACCAATGACCAGAAATATATATATATATTTTAAATTGGTAATAAATTTTTAGGTGAAAAATTTAGGAGTCGAACTAGTTAGAGTTTTTAAGTTTGAACTTTAAACATAATATGTATATTTGAAGGGGAAAAAAAATCAATAAACAACATAATGGTATAGTGGTTATATATTTTCATACCCTTAAATTCCATAAATGTTCAATTCTTCTAGACCTCATTAAATTTATTTTTAGTTTCTCATTCCTATAAATAATAATAATAATAAAAAATTATTTCTCGGGTCACGGGGCGGGGCGAACTCGTCCCGAAAAGCTGTTCGGGATGGAAAACCCGCTCCGAACCCGCCCCGCAGACCTGACGGGGCTGGTCGTTCGGGTCCTCCGGGTTTCGGGTCGTTTGGATTTTTTTGCCATCCCTAGGAATTTGAGTGTGTTTGATTAAAAATGTCATTGAATTTTTTTTTTTTTAATCATCACAAAAAACTTCCCAAACCCACCCCCACGAGGCTCGAATCCAAGATCTATGCTTGGTAAGGGGAGTTCTAATCCACTTGAGCTTGGCCTTGGACTCAAAAAATGTAACTGATATTTGAAAGTGCAGTAAATGTAAAAAATAATTTACCAACTAAACTAGAAAATATTTTTCTTATTTACAAGGAAAATTATGGAGATCAAGACAAGACGGTAAATGAATTTCACCGAATAAAAATGCAATCAGAAGGATCACTATAATTTTTAACGGAAATCATTTACCATGGAAAATCGATGTATAAAACTGACCCTTATGTTTAAGCAATTACGTTAGTTTTGAGCAAAACCAAACACGCTCTTACAGCAAAACCAAAACCCTCCCAAATCTCCTCTCTCCCCTCGGCGAATCACTTCCGTGACCTGTCATTGCCATTTCTCTCTCTATTTTCCGAAATTCAAACCCTCTCGCTTCTCCACCGGACACCGCAAATCCCGAAACTCTCCAGGGATTCAACTTTCAATTCACGATCTTCAACACCAGTTTCAGTTCAAAGTATATCGATTGAATTTCACAGTTAACCAATCAATTAGTTATTCGATTCGGTAATTTACTTGCATGGCCGAAGAGCAAGCAGCGGAGTCGAGCAACAATGCGGCAGCGTCGTTGGATCACTCAGTGATACCGATAGTGAACAAGCTACAGGATATCTTCGCGCAGCTCGGGAGCCAGTCCACGATCGAACTGCCGCAAGTGGCGGTGGTCGGTAGCCAGAGCAGTGGCAAATCTAGTGTTTTGGAGGCGCTTGTGGGACGTGATTTCTTGCCGCGGGGAAATGATATCTGCACGCGCCGCCCACTGGTGCTGCAACTCGTGCAAAGGAAGAGGAATGCTGATGGGACTGAAGAGGACTGGGGAGAGTTCTTGCACGTACCGGGGAAGAAGTTCCTTGATTTCAATGAAATACGAAGGGAGATTCAGGTGATTTTTGTAGATATAGTTGTTTTTTTATCATATATTATTATACCTATGTGCACGGAAAATTAGTGCTTTTTTAACTTTATATAGCTTAACGTGAAGAGAAAAGTAATTAGAGTGTGCTAGGATGTTTAGGAGGAGGTAGAGATTTTGAGCATGGCTGGAAACTTTTCAAAATAACTGCTGTGGAATATGGAAAGGTTGGCTTTCCTTTATACACATTGGCTATCTGTAGTATTTTGAATATTTCTTCTGGTAGTATTGTGTAACTTGAATAATAAGTAATCAACTTGCTTGTTGACGTGTGCTTCGTGGATCTGTGAGTTTTTGGTTACTAGGGAGGGAGTTGGGATAGACAGAAACAGGAATCAAGGATGGGCTTTGTATTTTAATGAAACGATGGCAAAATGAGGTACTTTTACTGGAGAACAGGGTTATTTTTTTATTTTGAAAATGAGGGGTGTTAGCATCTTCTCATGATTAAATTGCATTTTTATCTGTATACATGCTATTTTTGGTTATTTCTAGCGATCTTATACATGAACTTGGAGATTCCACTTCAGAAAGTATACTTTTCGAATGTGCTAGGGCGAGTTCTTGTTCGTTTTGTGATTGAGGACTTCGAACTAATTTTTGTTGAGGTAACTGATACAGCCACAGGAATGAATTGTTAAATAAGCGAACGAAAGTAATATTATGCGGTTGAAACACATGTTTCTCGTATTCATGTTCATAGCAGGTAGGGTGACTGAAGAGTCATAATCAAGTTGGTTCTTTGTGTTACTGTTTCTCCTTTACCCTCTCTTGGTTTTGGAATGGATACCCCATTAACTTCTCGTTGATGATGTTGCTTCATTTTGCTTGGGAAAAAAAAAAAAATTGGGTGGGGTGGGAATGGAAATTCAAAAATTGAAAGACTTTTGAGCCTCACTATATGGGAGTGATATGGGGAGTGCTCTGCAGTGCTTCTGCACTTGTACCTTTTCAAAAAGGAGAGAGAGTTCTTGCGCTTTATGATGTTCAATTCCTAAGTTGGATCCATCAATCTGGTGCGCTGTGCTTATAAGGATTGTTACTACCGTGAATCAAATAGCATGTTTGTTTTAAAGCTGTAGTTTCCCATGATGCTTTACTTTGGACCATGCTAAATGATCATAAGCTGATAAAAATGGTTCTACATGCTTTCTAGAGTACAGCTCATGCATGGTTTCACTGCTCTCTATTTTTTAGTTTGTTTTGGTTTGGTTTGGTTTCTGTTTCTGTTTGTCTTGGGCTGCTAAAAGTGAACTTTATAAGTTTATTGTGGATAGCTAGGAAAAGATCTCAAGTATCTGAAACATTAGCCTTTAATTGGACGTTTATATCACGAAATGTTCACCTTGGTTCTGACCATTTTGGTACGTCGTCTGATATTGTGAAACTAGAGATATCATTTTAAACTTAGTGGAGTTAGACTTGTTTCTTTGTTTTTGTTTTTTTCTTGGAGAAGTGAAATATCAAATACATATAACCGATCCTTTAATAAGACAAATCACTCCATATATTTAACATGATACTTCTGTGTTACAAGAAGTCGTATTTTATACTGGAGAAAATTACTTCGTATAACCAATTTCGTTGATTTAGTTGTTACAAGAATTTCATTTAATCTATCTTTTATTTAGATTTTGTTAATAGGTTATTGTCTTAATACCAATCCTTCTGGAATTCTGTTTAGGCTGAAACCGAGAGAGAAGCAGGAGGAAACAAAGGCGTGTCAGACAAGCAGATTCGTCTAAAGATTTTCTCACCAAATGTTCTTGATATTACTCTTGTGGATTTGCCAGGCTTAACAAAAGTTGCTGTTGGTGATCAGCCATCTGATATTGAAGCACGTATTAGAACAATGATAATGTCTTATATAAAACTCCAGACTTGTTTGATACTGGCTGTTACGCCTGCAAATTCTGATTTAGCCAACTCAGATGCTCTTCAGATGGCAGGAATTGCAGATCCTGATGGTAGGTTCAGCTCTTAAATCTTCTTTTATTTAAAGGAATATATCATCAATAACCAATATCTAGCGCTTGTGGAGTGTTTGCTGTTGTATTCTATAGCTTATGCATACAAGTTTCTGGTTGCAGGTTATCGAACGATTGGTGTAATTAGTAAGGTGAAGTTTCTCTATCGTGAAGATTTTTTCTTTATAATAATTTTCTATCTTTTGTTTGGTATTTTATTTTATTTTCCTAACATGGCTTTCGTATTTTCTTTGCTGAATCAGTTGGATATTATGGACCGAGGAACTGATGCCCGCAACTTCTTACTTGGAAAAGTGATACCTCTTCGACTGGGTTATGTAGGTGTTGTGAATCGTAGTCAAGAGGTAACATTATAAGTTCAGAGGGAAGGGAAAATGTTAATTCTTATTCAACCTTTATTAGTATTTGAGGCATGAGTTGAGGTTCATCTTCTTCTTTCCTAAATTGAATTACTTACATACTCCTTAAACTTTCATCTGCTTGCTTAAAATGTTTTTATCAATAATAATGTATGATATCTCTTAGTATGATTAATATTGAAATGAAATATATTGAAATGAAATATGTTCTGCTATGTGTTTCTCGTTTCTTTGTTTTTTTTTTTGATTGAAGGATTAAGTTTATGTGCAAAATGCTTTTATCACTGATTTCTCCTATCTTCATTTCATTAATTGAGATTTTATGCTTTTTGTCAGTCCTAAAACGTTTTGTTCTTGATATGGTTTATTTCATGGGTTGTGTTTTTAGTATATCAGATTTCAGAAAGAAACTATTGAAATCGCATCACATCACTCCTTGATTTGGTTTATTTCATTATTGTCTTTTATATATTTCAGAAATAATTGATTGACACGTCATCTTTTTTCGCTTTTATTTTACCTGAAATTCGTAATTTTTCCCCCAGTAATATAATATTTTGCTTTGTTCTTATTTGAGGTTAAATTGTGTCATGGAGTGTTTTATTTGGATTTCTTACAGTTTTATGAGTATGGTCTCTACTGAAGTTATAAAGTGGGTAAGATGTTTATGTCCTGAAAGGTCTAGTTGTGGCTAGTTGAAGGCTGGAAGTCACACATTTGAGTTTTTGTTTGTAATGTAGCTAGTAATTGCATATGTAGCTTTAATGTTTAGTATACGTACCTGGTTCCCATTTTCTCACATTGTTTTTTCGATGAGAGAGAAAGAGGGCAGGAATAAGAGAGAGTATGAATTGGAGAATCATTGTATCAGTATGACGAAGGATGAACGAAATTCAAGAACTTTGATTCAAAATTCTCTCGACTCATCCCCTCACAAGGAATTTCAAAACATTTGACCCTTAACTCATTCCAATATAAAGGATTAGTGAATCAAATTATAGAGTTAATGGGTTGGTTTGAAAATAAATGAATTGGTGGTCATAGAATATTATTCTAGTCATACCGAAACCTAAACTCAACTAAAATAAAAAGGGTAAGGGAAATTTTCTTCCCTTCCATCGAAATAAATGAACCTAAGCTCTTGATATTCTCCCATTTATGTATCATAGACGGAAGGGTACTAAGTTAGAGAAATATAGATAAGGATTTCAATATCATTAAATATATTAAATAAATTGGAAAAAGTAGAACTTTACCAAAATTATAGAATGGGAAATTTCCCAACTTGAAACTAATGATCAGGGCATGAAATTCTAAACCCTAAATCAAATTACAAGAATATAAATCAGAATCTATTTCCATGTTTAGATCTAAAACACATATTTTTGGTAAGTCTTCAATAAACAGATTAGGAGACTACCTGAGGCTACATCTTGTTCAAACGCCAAGGGAGAAATCATATCTTGACATCTGAGAAATTATGCTTGATGTTGCACAGTGGTATATAAATTTTTATAGGTTAGGAATGATATCGAGTCGGCAATGTTGATTATGGGAAAATACTATAGTATATAAATTACTATTTCTTCACACTGATTGTTGCTTATTTTATCGTATTTCTTTTTGAAAACTTTGATCTAGTTGGTTGTTATTGTACTTGAATGTCTCAATTCTTTTTTTTTTTGGTTCTATAATTTTTAAAGACTTCTAATCTGATCGGAGGTTATTGTGTCTGAACAGGATATTATGATGAATCGGAGTATCAAGGATGCACTAATAGCTGAGGAGAAATTCTTTCGCAGTCGGCCAGTATGACCTTAATCGCTTTCATTAACAGTTGATAAATAGTCGTTCCATCACTTGATCACTCAGGTGGGTAAATTTTCTTGGTTATAGGTATATAATGATCTTGCTGATCGCTGTGGGATTTCTCAGTTGGCAAGGAAGTTGAATCAGGTACATATTGTGAGACTGACCCCCTATTTTATATTTCATCTTAAATAACTATCCTTCTGAATTCATTACATTTTAAGCATATATTCAGCCTTTTCAGTTTATGCATTTTCTGGTGTCTCTCGCTTGATGTTTTCTATTTCACACGAGCCGAACATTTATTGCCCTGTTGTTCACATGACACCTGCTCCACATGATGCTTGAGTAATATATGCAGCCAACCACGTATATGTTCTCCTATGCATATATACATGTCTTGAAGGGTATGCACGTCTTAATAGAGCGACTCAGTTCACAAATGCCACAATACCTCCTGTAATATACAATTATCTAGTTGCATATATCACGTCCTCTTCTTTTGTGATGTCTGATTGTTCAGTCTTGTATTTCTGTAATTCATTATTATTATTGAGTGTTTTCTCCTAATATTAGGCGATGTGACTTGAGCTTTTCCCTTGTGATGTAGATTCTCGTGCAACATATCAAGACAGTTCTTCCAGGGCTAAAGTCTCGCATTAGTGCCACACTGGTTACTGTTGCAAAGGAGCATGCTAGCTATGGGGAGATTACTGAATCAAAGGTTATATTCTTATATCTTGTTGGATATGCTCGATTTCATTGCTAGACTTTGGTGGCAGAACTATGCATCTCAAATTTATTAATTGGGAAGATATTTGTATACAGGCTGAATAGTGGAATAATAGATTTTGCGTATCTGTAGATCTACTTTGTCCCCTCTCCCTTCGATTTTTCTTAGTAGCAAGTGGAACTGACGACCATTTTATAAAATGGTCTAGGCTCTTCACCTTTAGATTAATTATTACTATTTTTTTCTTCTCTGTTTTGTTGGTGATGGCACCAAGCCTTCTATCTGGTTGCTTTTTGGTTTACCAGTCTTGTTAATTTTTCACATTTTGTGACCAATAGGCTGGCCAGGGAGCACTACTACTAAACATTCTTTCAAAATACTCCGAAGGTATGTGACATCCATTTCTCTTAATTTTAATATTTTTAGGTTTAACTCTGTGTTTTCTTATTTAATTTCTTGTTGAGGAGTATCTGATTTCATGTTGGGGAGCAGAAGAATTGAGCTGTTTGTTAACAACTTGCAATTCCCTTCGCTTAGATCATTCATGTTCATATTCCTTGTCCGATTTTAAAATGAGATACTATTCCTGGCACACACTTTCAAACTTGTCTTATTTTTCTCTCAAAATACAGCAAGAAGTTTAATATTTCCCTGTATTTTATAAATCAGTCGTATAATTAATTTTTTTACATAAAGTCTTTATAACTTGGTGATATATTAATTGTTGCTTCATTTTTCTTCCAAATATGAGTAATTTTTGGACAAGTTTTTTGTTAGATAACATTACAATCGAATGAAAAGCTCCCAGCTCATATCCCATTTATTTGCGGCCTTACTTCACATGACATTCCATCCCCACAAGATTTTAATTAATGCCAGAGCTTGTTGATGGAGGTGCCATTTTTTGATGTTGGAAACAGCATTCTCTTCAATGATAGAAGGGAAAAATAAAGAGATGTCAACATCAGAGCTGTCTGGTGGAGCTAGAATCCATTACATTTTCCAAAATATATTTGTGAAGAGCTTGGAGGTTTGTACTCGTATTTGAATGTTGTGAACATGCATTTCGAAATTGCAGATTATATATTTTTGATATAAGATGTGTTCAAAGTGACAAAATGTGAATGCAAGCAGATTTAAAGAGTTCAACTCTACTTTTTGTTCCGTGAACAAGTAAAAATTGCCTGCTAGATTTTTTTTTTTTTTCTCTTTTTGAACTAAACTTCAACTTGTATTAATAAAATTGAAATAATACAAGCATAAGTGGATAAAAATACCTACTGAAAACAGCAAAAAGTAAATAAAGAATTCATAACAAATACATAAAATATTGCCATTCAGTAAATAAATCTGAGAATGCAACCCTTTAAGCACCTTTACATTGAAATGCCAAATGGCTACCCATTGCCTAATTTTGTCCCAAAGCCTCTCTTCATTTTCGTCCAGATCTTCCAAGATTCTCTTGTTCCTTTCTAACAATAGAGCCCACCAAGTTGCAACTACTCATGTCTTCCGAAGAAGTTACTGAACTTTACTGCCTATAATATGTTAGCAATAGCAGCTGATTGCAACTGTAGGGAGTACACCAGTAATACCAAACTCCTTGAGTCTACACCATAACTTCAAAGAAAATGTACAAGGCAAGAAAATGTGATTAGTATTCTCAACACTCTCTTTACAAAGAATGCACCAGCCTAGGGGAATCACTTGGAATGGTCCCTTTTTTGTGTGTGTGTGTGTGTGTGTTAGTGATTCATGGACGTTGAGACATCCTAAAGATAATAACCAAGCAAACACATTAACTTTGGAGGATTTCTCACTTACCTGAAAACAGAGGCACTGTACATCACTGCTGTAATCAGCTAATACAAGAAGATAGAGATATCGAAAAGTAAGGATACAGTATCCGAAGTGTTGAAGGCAACTTAATTAAAAAATTATAAAAATAAATAAAAATAAAAATAAATAAATAATAACAAACATAATACAATCTATTCTTTGGATTGCCTGCAAATTAATCTTTTATGAAACTTCCACTTTGATTGGTCTTCCTCAAGCTTTCACTTTTCATAAAAACATATTTTAGGCTTCTGGATGTTACACGTTCTACACGGTCATCTGATGTCATAATGTGTGGTGATTGCTTTTGATTTAATAGAGATGATTTGTTTGTGGTGGCAGGAGTTTGACCCTTGTGAGGATTTAACTGATGATGACATCCACACTGCCATTCGAAATGCAACTGGTCCTAGATCTGCATTGTTTGTGCCAGAAGTAGGTCTTCTATACCAGAGTTCTTCTCTGGCTAGTATAGTATCTATTATCTTTAAAAATTCTGATTTTTCCGGTTCTTATATGAAGGGCCTTGCATTTGACTTTCAGCACACATTAAATTCTGACATGTAGGTTCCATTTGAAGTTCTTGTTAGAAGACAAATAGCTCTCTTGTTGGATCCAAGTCTCCAGTGTGCTAGATTCATCTATGATGAGTTAGTGAAGGTAGTTTCTTGGTAGGAAATTGCTTGCAGATTTTTTACTATTATGCTCTGCTTGTGGACTTTAACTGGAATGTTTCTCGTTTAGATGAGTCATCGTTGTATGGTCAATGAATTGCAACGGTTTCCAATCCTAAGAAAGCGCATGGATGAGGTTATAGGAAATTTTTTATGGGAAGGCCTTGAGCCATCAGAGACAATGATAGGACACATGATCGAAATGGAGGTATGTTCACCACATAGTTTAACATTACTTCGTTATCTTCGTTATATTATGAGCCTCTTTGTTGAACTCTTTCCTCCCTTTAGCACGCACCAAACACACACACACACACACACACACTCACTCACTCATTCACTCCAGTCTAGAATTTGAAAGTTTCTTTCTAATTTCAAGCTTATATGAATGGTTCTGCTGAATTTTCTGTAGTTTCAAAATGCATTGTTAGATGTATACTCAAAACCAAGATGCATTACGGTGTACATTTAGATTTCAGCTTTACGATGTACATTTTAGATTTCAGCCACATCCTTCTCCTGTAGAGTTTGATATTGCAATATCCTTATTGGATTAATCTGGATAGTAAGCTGGTCGAAATTGAGTTTTATGCAGCAGGTAATTCACAAACAATTCTGAATCTTCTATGGAAATCTGTCATCCATATCAATTTGATTCCAGGATCAGAATTTGCGCTTTCTTGGTTTGCTTACATTTTGTAATATGATATATAATCATTAAGGGAATTGAATCTTCTTCAGAACAGGGAAAAAAGGAAAGAAACAAGATCTCCTAAATTATAAGAACTACTCAAATTTATTCGTTAAATGCTTCCTAGGCTCTCTTCATAAATCATTGTCCTTGGAGTACTTATGCTCCACATTTTTTTTAATTATTATTGCTGCTGTTGTTGCAATTACAAATATCTTTGTTGGTTCTTCAATGTCCTTTTCAATCTATTTTCTCTGTTTCTTAGATGGATTACATTAACACGTCCCATCCAAATTTTATTGGTGGGAGTAAAGCCTTAGAGATAGCCCGGCAACAGATCAAGGCCCCCAGATTTGCTGCGCCCATTTCTAGGCAAAAGGTAAATGCATGCTCCGCTGAACTGATTGTTTTGTGTCCCCATCTGTTTTCTTCACTAATGATCCGTTCTTCAATTTACACCTTGCACTTACCAATTAGGATGCAGGAGATTCAGAAACAGCATCAAACCCTGAGAAAAGTCTAAAATCTCGTGGTATTGTTGGAAGGCATGCTAATGGAATTGTTCCTGAGCAGGTAAGCTATCCGTTAGCACTCAGGTGCCTATGGGATGCAGCAAGTGCTCGAGTTGCATGTTAAATTTCAGATCACAAACTTGTGATTACTAATTGTTTTGTTTCCACTGATGAAAACAGGGTGTTCGACCTCCTGCAAATGTCGATAAAACTACACCATCTGGTAATTTATTATTTTGTTTTCCATGGTTCCAATATTTGATGTCCGATTCAAGAATTAAAATCTGAACACTTGATTATTATTTCGATGATGTATATGGACACCAAAAATCAGCCAAGACTTCTAACAAATATGACAAATTGGCACCTTATTCATGCGAAGATATTTCACATATTGGAGTTTATACATTTCGATTTCGTTTCCAGTATGAACAAGAAAGAAAAAAAAAAGTACGGTAGGGACTGGGATATGGGGGAAGGGCATTGGGAGTTGGGAGTTACGGGTGATTTGGACAGGAAGTGTGGATGAGTGAGGAAGGTTTTTTTTATTTTATTATTATTTTTCTTCAATTAAAAGGAGGTATAGTTTTCATTTTACATAATACTCCTGGTGGTGCAGATGCAGGATCTGATTCTGTAGGAAATAATTACTAGCTATACTATCACGATGTCCTGATATTGTATATAAATGATTAACCAGTTAGCAGTACTGGTGCCACGTGGGGAATTTCATCAATTTTCGGCATCTCTGATCGTTCATCTATTAAAGAGAATTCAACTAGCAAGCTATCCAGTGAACCTGTTCAGAGCATCATTGATCATGGAGTTTCATTGATTCATTTGAGAGAGGTATCTTAATAGTGTATTCCCTTGGGAACATTCATGCAATTTGAAAGTTGAGATCAATTTTCTATTTCTCGTGTTCTAAAGCGCTTTTTTCCTCATTGTCAGCCCCCCAATGTCTTGAGGCCCTCAGAAACACATTCTGATGAGGCGGCCATTGAAATAACTGCTACGAGACTGTTATTGAAGTCATATTATGACATTGTGCGGAAAAACATTGAAGATTTTGTACCAAAGGCAATCATGCATTTTCTGGTAATTAATTACCATTTCATGAAATCTCATTTTTCTCCTCTTTCTATTAATTTTCAATTTCAGTTTTTTGGAAATCAATATAATAGTACCCCCAAGAATTGTCTTGGATCTTTAGCTGAAAGAATCTAGGAGTCCAACTTTTCCTCTGAAAGATACAAAACCTATATTTAGCTGTTGTCCCCTACAACTATTTGGCTGTAATTATCATCTCTGAACTGAATTGTTCTTTTAGACCTTGTTTGAGCCCCATTTTTTAAATTTAAAATTTGGGTTTTGGAAATCTAATGGTTAAAAAGTGATTTGAAAAGTAAAAAATTGTGGGCTTGACTTTTTTGGATGGTTGAGATTGATTACTGTAGCAAAAATTTGTAAAAAAATTGAGAAATAATGGGGGTCAAACAAGGGCTTAGTGATTCAGAAACTTTACAGTTTCTTTTGCCATCACAATCAAATATCCATTTGTTAATTCTTTCATTGCTTCAATTTATTTCTTAGGTGAACCACACCAAAAAAGAGCTTCACAATGTTTTCATCAGAAAACTTTACAGGTAAGTTTCTGTTTCAGAGTTTTATTAGGTAGACCAACAGAATATTGGCCATTATTTGTTTAAGGAAAAATTCTGTATTATTGCGTGTTGGAATGAGGAGAAAGTAATAAGGAGAGAATGGAGGGAAAATGCAGGCTTTCTCGTTTGCTTTACAATGCAAGTAATTTTTTAGTAAAGAAACAACCTAGAGGCTGGACTCGAAGGGTAGAAGTTTTTATGTCCCAAAATGAAGATTTCCGTTCTTTCCTCTCACTTTTCTTTTATCGTATCTGGCTTTCATTAGCAAGTAAATTTAGCTGAATTCTAATTTCTTTGGTTGCATTCATCAGTACATAAATTCTGATGCTTGTATGTTAAATGTTGTATGTGGAACAGAGACAACTTGTTCGAAGAGATGTTGCAGGAACCTGACGACATATCAGTTAAGAGAAAACGTACCCGTGAGACACTTCGAGTTCTGCAACAAGCTTTCCGGGTAAGCGCTCATACCTCTGATTCGATAGAAGAAATTACATCAAAGTTCTGCAACTCTATCCTGGATTCTATACATACCTATGGTAATGCAGCATACAGTTAAGTGTTCCGTAGTCCCCTTCCCTCGCAATATTTACTTTTGAAATGATGGTTGGTTGATAGAACCTTCCTTCCGCTTCCAGTGTTTTGCATGTATTTTATTAGGTTCTGTTATTGACAGAGTTTATGGGCGATGTCTTTGTTTATCATCCATGATTAGGCGTCCAAATTGTCTCTTGAATGTCAAATGTTCGTCATTTCTGTAATTCTTTTTCTTAAATGACTTGTCTTGATGAATATGTAGACTTTGGACGAACTACCACTTGAAGCAGAGACAGTCGAGAGGGGCTACAAATTAAGTAACGACCCCACAGGCTTGCCAAAGATCTATGGCCTTCCAACCTCATCTTTATATACCACCAGCAGTGGTTCGTATGAATCCTATCCTGCTTCGCCCAAGAACCCTAAGCCCCGCAAGTCATCACATTCAGGGGATATGCATTAGCCATTATGGTAATGCAGATTCTAATGGGAATGAACGCAGTCCTTATCCAACTGTTGACGTGTAGGCCTCATTGGAAGAATTCATTCGGCTACCAAGAACCAATCATTTGAGGAGTCTCCAGCATCGTTTTCGAGATGAAATCCTACTTTCTGGATCAGGTTTAGAGATTCGTTATTTTTTTGTACCAGGCAAAAGAATTGACCATTATTTGCCTACCAATTAATATTCCTTCCCTTACTATTATAGTTAGTAAATGCATTATAATAAAATAGCAGCCATACTATAGCCTCTCCCATTTAATAGGTGTGTGGCAAACACTATCCTTTTCAGAAGCCAAAGCTAATGTACCTTGCATTTTAAGGATTTTAAGCTTCTTTTACAATTGTGAGTTGATGTTGCTATGGAGAAAATACTTGGATAGGCCTGTGTATAATATGCATTGTTTTGGAACACTATTTAATCCGAATAATAACATGCGATTTTTAATTTTTTTTAGCCTCCCAACACCCCTACTAACCACAAGTAGGGGTGGACAAAATAACCGAACCAGATCAAATCAAATCAAATCAAACCAAATCAAGCGGTTTGGTTCGGTTCTACATAAAAAAAATAATGGTTCGATTTTTAGAATCAAGAATCATTTGGTTTCGGTTCTGGTTTCGATTTTCTTTTCAGAACTAGAACTAAAATCAATTTTTATAAATATATGTATTTTTATAAATTAGTGGATATTCATCTCACAAAAAAATTTAAATATGAAATTATAAATGTGAAATGTACAAAAATGTTATTTACCATACATTTTATCTCATTTTCTATTAGACAAAGATTTTAAATCATAAATCTAAATATTAATTCTAATTCATTTTTCTTCTTTTCAATTATAGACACGCATTCACACTGCTTTACTTGCACTCTTATAATACAACAATCGTTGCACTCCTTAATCACTATCGACGGCATTGATGTTTATTTTCTAAAATTTATGTTTATATAAATCTCGGTCCAATTCATCAATTCTTAAGAGTTAACCCAAATTCAAATTGCAAATTTCATCCCTAACTCACACGGTGACACAGTAGAATGAGACTCAGAACTTCATCGTAACCTATAACTATAAGTCTCTAAGTTTCAACAGGTCAGCGAACTTCCTTCAGGCAAGTTTCTTATTCTTTGACTCAACTTTTTCTAAATTTTTGTTTTATTAACTAAAAATTTCATTTTTTATTTAATAATGATATAGATAAATTCTAATGAAAAATCGGATATAAACACGTTTTAATTTGCATTCAAGTAATGACCCTAGAACCAAACAAGAACCGAGCGGTTTGATTCCATATCTTTAAAAAGGCCAATTGATTCCATTAATAAAAAACCATCGGTTCATGATTTGATTTGGTTCTTTTGAAACAAGAACTAAACCGAACCACGTCCACCCCTACGAACAAGCGAAGAAAATGTGAATATTCAACTCAATAAAACCACACAAAAGAGACAGGAACCTTTCGATACATAAAGTTTAGAGCCTTTTTAGCATCATTTTTTTTCCCACGCCTTGAGGGGGCAATTCCCCCATTGGTCTAGAGTATCGAGACTTCATGCCAATTGCAACGGCCCTAGTTAATTGATTTTTTGATCCCCATTGACCTTGAGTATTGGAAACTTATTCATATCACATAGAAACGTGTAATTGAAAATGAATTCCAAAAAAAAAAAAAAAATTGAGAACTTTCATTACCAAACAGAATTTGACACTAGTTGGCAAGGGGCGGTCTCACAGGACAGGATGCAAAAAAAAAAAAAGGTTAGAAACGAAAGCCTATATATGACACAAATGATACAGAGAAATGTGTACAATCTCGCACAAAAAGTTGGGAGATATTACACAGACGTTTTCAGGTTATCAATGCCTAAACTCTAATCGCAACTGGCACTCAAATAACTGCAGGGAACATATCTTACCAACTACTGTTCAGCAGTCAAGGCTATATTTTTGTCATGGCCTTGACAGCAGGTGTCATGATATCTCCACCATTGCTCTGTAAGGAGAAAAAAGATAAAAGGAACTGTAAGAATATGCATATCTCCAACGTTTATCGTAATAATTTGAAGGAATCAGGATAAGACTTTGAAGCAGAGCAAGTTTCTCTTCAGAAGTTACATAAAAGTTCACTAGCCTTGGGAGTATGATGTTGAGCTCCGACTGGAACTTTGGAAAGGTCTCTTAACACTCCCTGCAATATTCAAAGATTCAACACGAGTAGATATGAAAAAGGATATTTGATAATACTTTTACATTTTTTTTTTTTTTTTTTGACCCAATAGTTGAAATCGACATAACATAGATTCTTCAGAAAGTCCTTAAAACAAACAAATTACATCCATATCAGCAATGTGTCACAGATCCCAGGAGAAAAGATCAAACTCGCAACAGATAATATGTTTTCTTAGTCAAACAAAGAAATCAACCAACAATGCAAGAGGAAAAAAGCTAGCGAAAGAGTTCAAAGTAAAAAAAAAATCATTTCAGGTTCATGCTCAAATAGATAGGAAAAACCAGATAGAGATTGCATTTAATCAAAGCATACGTGCAAAATTTTGACTAGAAGGCAACAGGTCGTCAAATAATAAAAGAGGAAAGAGGTAATATATTCACTATTATGGTCTGCACATTCAGCTTGGGTTAGGCGGGTCAAGTTTTACAATCCTGAGAAAAGCACTTGAAAAGCATATTTAAGTGCTTTCCTTTCAGGATAGTTTGGCATGACTTGGAATACACATGCTTTGTTATTTCTCCAGATTAAGAACCGTGGTATCAAGCATATTTAAGTGCTTTCCTTTCAGGATAGTTTGGCGTGACTTCGAATACACATGGAAATTGTTATTTCTCCAGATTAAGAACCGTGGTATATTCTAGGATATGCAACAAGGTAGGACACGAACTATACCAATTTAAGGCCACTCTAAACAAGAATGAGTGAGCTAAACGTCAATATTAATATAAGCGGACCTTGTTGGCCCACTTGAGACCGCATGCATTGCACAATGTCCTTGGCCCATCTGGTCCACGTCGCATCATAGGGGTTGACTTTGAGCTAATTCCACAATGCCTACATCTGTTAAGATGTAAGAAAACGAAACATGATTTTCTGAGACGAAAGAAACTATAGTAAATATGCATACAACTGCAATAATGCTTAGTTCAATCATTTGATCTTCTAATAGTAGAATAATGACAAGGAAACAAAATAACCAGTCAATGATCAACTACATTCCATCAAGTAACAGGACCAGAAAAGTTCAGAAGAAATGGCACTCACAAAGTTTCCTGTCCTTCTTGACCAGAACTTCCACTCCAGTCTGCAGATGATGGACCCGGTTCATCAGAAAGTGACTTGGATGATGTGAACTGACCTTTCTTACGCTGCATCCTGACAGGTTGCAAAGCGTACAAGTTAAAAAAAAAAAAAAAAAAAAAAAAAAAGGGTGATTTGAAATGATGTGCAGCTTATGTGTTTGCAGTGTTGGCCATTATAGAAGCATGCAAGTCATGCAATCTGCTTCATCCCATTCCAGACTAGCTTATTCTCTGCAATTTGAACAACATCGTTTTTATTGTTGATGAGGGAATTTTTACAAGTTTCAACTTTCAAGCATTACCATCCGTGTTTCAAGATACTTCACAGATGTCCAATTACTGATAATTGTTGGAAACTTAACCTCTTCCTGATATTGAACATTGAATGATATGCTGAATGACAATCCATGAGTGACTAAATAAGAGCATGACAACGATTCCAAACCACTCCTCCATCGTCTTGCGACATAAATATTACATCCACATAGTTTCGGTTGACTTAATTTGGGCTCCCATCAGTTAATAGGTAGCAAACAAGGCAACAGACCTTTCTTAATGGGTGGGAACCACTCCATCCTCTTGCCACAAAAATGTTATATCCACATAGATTCAGTTGACTTAATTTGGACTCCCATCAGTTAATCAGTGCAAACAAGCCAACAGACCTTTCTGGGTGAGAATGCCAGGAACTAGAAGAGTGTATGGTTAAAAAATAGGGAATCTTTTTTGGGTTTTTGTGTAATATTATTTTATTGATAAATGTGTGATTGAAAAGAAGAGAAAATGATTGAAATAATGAAAATCAAACAGGGCTAAAAGTAAGTTCAGAAACACAATTCCAACTCATTCCCAACACAAGGATAGATAACTATATAAAAGTTAAAACATATCCAAACTCTACTCTCGCCAAACTAGTGTGCTGTCAGAAATATGTATGCCATCTAATTCCATGTGTCTTGTGCAGTGTTATTTTATAAAAGATGCGGGTAATTTGCTGACAGATCACCCAATTACTAAATTTGTTAAAACGATAATATGTTTCAGCAGAAATAAAAAAAATTGCACATATGTATATATAGTAATTAAGTAAACAGAGTAAAACTGAAATATAATGCCAATTATGTCTGTCAAAAGCTGAACCAAAAATCACGCATCAGTATACTTGTCATCATGTTAGATAGAAAATAGTGTGCTGGACTAAACGAAGCAGCAACAAATTATCCATCAATAATAGGCTTCTCAAAACCTTCCTATCTTTATTACCTGAGAGCGACTTCCTTGCGCACAGTATAACGAATCTTTTTATCAAAACATCGTTCTTTTCTCTTTTCCCTGAACCGGTTTAAAGAAGCAACTCTTTGTGGCTGACTTAATCTTCCAGGATATTCGCCCAACCCCTATGGATAAAGAAGATGCAAAATTGACAACACATACAATAGCATATGTAATGTTTAGCAACTCAGCTCAGCCAGTTAATGTATACCCTTTGGTTTTGAGGAGTCATCCCAGCACTGGGAATGCCAGTGGGTACTTCATATCCACCCAACAGTAATAACACTGCCTGAACCTGCAAATCAACAAAGAAGAACCTATCTTTCACCCTCACTACATTTATATTCAACGAAATTGTAAGAGAACGGGCAGAATAGAAGCCACAACACACTAAATTGTTCAAGTAATTATGAACCATAATCCTGATCTTCTATGCACACAAGCACTGCCGCAATTCTTTTAGGACCCAACAACTCGTATACGTTTGTTTCATCAAGAACGACCCCAAAAAATGACTCTCTCCCATTCTTTATTTTTATCTCTCAAAATCATTGAAACAAAGGGATGTATTCTAATATTATAACCAGACCCTTTCCCCCAAATTTAATGTTCTGTCCTTTCCCCTCATTCTCCATAAACTTCGTAGAGCATGCACAGTCGGGGAGATAAAATATAGAAAATTCCAGAACGAAAAAATAAAGAATTTGCATAATAGAAGTAAAACAAATAAAATTACCAAGCCAAGCCAAGCTAAATTCATTGTAAATGACCAAAGATTTTTCTTTAATACTGCTCAAAATCATATCCATAAATTAATTGTAAGAAAAAAAAGCTCTCCAAAACTTAAGATTAAACAATACAAAACATACCTTCTCGGGGGTCACGGAGTCGAAAACATAGACTTCTCCCTGAAACGACAGCGAAAGCTGATCAGGGCCACCTTCCCCGCTAGCCGGCGCAACAGCAGAAGTCATATCAGTGCTTCCGGCGTCATAGAGTGCAACGGTGTCTACCGCATCCAAGACACCACCACCACCCGCAGTCTGAAGAGCGTGCGGAGAGTGAGAGTTGTTCTGACCCCCATAATGGATCTGAGATGGAGGATTATCAATAGATTTTCCATTAGAGCACTGAACATCGTCGTCATCCTCTTCGTCGATGTAAGTTGTACCCTGGTGCTCCGGGTGCTGTACGTTGTTGTTGCTATTCATGGTAGTCCGTGATCCGTACATGGAAGCTTGACGATATGTCACGTATTACCCTTTTTGAGTATATTAAATCAATTTGGCCCCGACTTTGCATTTAATTTCAGTAGAGCCCACGGTGTCTCTTAACTTAAGTGACCAAATTGCCCACGTTAGGGACGGTTAATTTTGTTGAACCGGGTCCAATTTCAGCCCGTTGTAGGGCTAGCTTGCAGTTGCAGAGCCAAGATCGGCTGTTTTCCCGTTAACGTCTAGAGCTCCGTCTAGATTCAAACATCTTTAGAAGGACCGACTTAACAAATAATCAGTATTCTAAAAAGTGTAAAGTATGATAAAGCGATAAGGTCGAATATCAAGCTTAAGCGCATTTAGGAACGAAAAAGCGCGATAATGCTCGAACAAAGTGTGGGTGCTTGCGAAGCGTGACGAAGCAATAAAGTCAAGTTTCAAGTCTAAACGTAAGCTTTTCAGAACACTACAAATAACTACTCTCTTTATCCCAATTATTATATAGGCTACTTTTCTATTTTTTCTTGTCCCAATTATATAGACTTGTGTTTCTTAATTGTGAAATATTTATTTTATTTGTTTACTGATGTACCATTATTTATTACTTTCAATAATAATAGTTTTAATATTAAATAAGGGTAAATTAAAAATCTTCTTTACAAAATTACTTTTTTAATATTCAATACTCACTCCGTCCCATAAAAATAAACTCGTTTTCCTTTTTTGTTTATCTCACAAAGAAAAATCACTTTCCTTTTTTAGAGTATATATCTTTATTTTCTAATATATCCTTTTTACTACACATTATTATCAACAAATATGAACAATTTATTATCTAATGTAGGAATATACTAGGTAAAATGTAGGTAAATTTATAGTTCTAATATATATTAATTATATTTTCTTAGTCTGTTTGAAAATAGAAGTGAGACTATTTTTGTGGGATGGAGGGAGTACATATTTTAGACTTATATTTTTTAATTTAGATATGATTCTATTTTTATTCTAAGAAAATAGCACGTTAATAGCAATTCATAAAGTGCATTAAATTTTTCCAGAAAAAGGACATGTTGATAAGAGCATCTCCAAACACGGATTGTGATTGACTTGGCGATAAAATAAACGAATTTTTAGATAACGTGGATAAATAGACGAAGAAATTTAAAATTTACTCTCCGTTGATTCTTTCTACATTTAAACAATTTTGATAATGTGGCATTTTTTTAAAAAATTTAAAATTAATAACTCATTTGCAAAATAATTAAAATGGTCTTAAATTTTTCTGTAAATGTTGTCTTCTTGAACTAATATTTCTATATAATTTTATTTAGTGATAATTTTTGTTGATAAATTAAATTTATTAAAATGTATATTTTCTTTAAATTATTAATATTAAAAACAATGTTTATTAATATATTCAAACTTTCCAGGTTAAAAAATAAGGTTTATTCCAATTTTTGGATGTCCCAATTTTAAAAGCAAACTCCCAAGTTTTTAACATTATTTTATTATAGTTAAAATAATTATAAAATAAAAAATAAACTCTCATTTTGAACTCCAAGATTTAACATCTTTTATTATAGTTAAAATAATTATAAAATTATATAAAATGTTGAGTCATCAAGTCCAACGACGTTTCTACATTTAGAAGAAGCATCCCACATTATCTATTTTTTTCAAGCCACGTCGCTTAACATTGTAATCCATGAAATGCATTGGAGAAGTATTTTTAATCAATTCCGTCTATTGGTGACTTATCACGTCTTTTTTCTCAATCCATGAAGTGCATTATAGATGCTCTAAAAATTAATAAAATGCATTGAAGATTTGGCTGTATTCGGTTATCTTAATAAATCAAATTATAATTAACACAATTTTCCATACCACTTTTTAATCACACACATTTTATCTCTCTAATTTTTAACCACGTATTTTACACAGAAAACTCAAATAATACACATTATAAATCAAAATTAATTTATTTCAGTCTTCAAACGGAGCCTAAGTTTTAAATATCAGTAATGATTTATTAGTGTTTAATCTTTCAACTTAGGGGTCACCGAGAAATAAGTCAGAGTCAATGAGAAATACTTAAGTAGGCCGATTGCACCATCCTACGTGCTGCGACCGACTTATCCAAGATCGCCATCTCGGGGGTCGAGATCGACCCCCGAGGTGGCCTCACCTCGTTGGGTATGTGTGGTCTCATCTCATTATAAAGTTAAGTTATTTTAGTCCAAAAAATTAAAATTACTGTTCTGTATAAAGTAAAAACAATGTGTCCAAAAAATTTGATTATTGCAATTTTCCACCTTCGATGGAAAACAAAATCCCAACAAAGAGGTAGAAAAGCATTTTCCTCAAAATGCTGGCAAATGCTATCACGTGCAGGGAAGGAG
This sequence comes from Ligustrum vulgare, assembly GCA_963555705.1. Classification (NCBI taxonomy): domain Eukaryota; kingdom Viridiplantae; phylum Streptophyta; class Magnoliopsida; order Lamiales; family Oleaceae; genus Ligustrum; species Ligustrum vulgare. The sequence continues at coordinate 52,737,993 of OY743174.1, forward strand.
GAAAAAATTTGCTAGGCAAATTTTAGTCAATCAAACGGTGCTAAGGTGAAAAATAGAATGGAAATTGTATTTTCTATGAAAAATTTTAACCTATCAAATAGACCCTAAAACTCAACCCACCCTTACCTAAAGACTTGAACTCAGGTATAACAACTTACCAGATGAGCCCTCCCCACTTGGACTACTCCTTGGCCTCAGTGTAAACGTAATTTAAATATGAAATTTTCGACGAAATTAAAATAAATTGTAAAAAAATGTATAAAAAATCTGAAATATCTATGGAGGCCATTGGTCAAAGATCTCGCTGTCCCCACCTCTCAATACTAATGTTTAGATTGGAAATTATATATTGTCCCCAGGGGACACTTGGGGCACATGGCGCCCCTTATTGGGGGTGTCAGGCAGTGTCCATCCTAATGCACACCCGTCAAGTGATGTGTAGGCATGTTTAGACTATCTTATGTTCTCCAACAAAATACAGTAACCAGTTTTTAGGTTTTAAAAACCAACATATATATTCATATACTCCATTCGTCTAATAATGTGAATTGAAACAAAAAGAAGTCGTCTACAAGAGTTTTTATTTCGAAAGATGCAAATTTTTGGGCATTTATCCAAAACAAGGGTGGAGATCCATTCAAGGCGATTCCCCAGATATATTCCAAAAAATAAAAGTACCAACTTAACGTCATCGAACATATAGGAAATCAGAGGTAGCATTCTACCGATGTGAAGTCATGGACTAATTTCTTCAGCCCTTTTTCTATCAGATGGTCGTGGCGATAGAATCTAGGACATAGATCATACACATTGCTCTCTCTAGGAGGTCGGCAGCTTTGAAGAGGTGCCTTTTTTTTATTTTTTTGACAATGGCCTGAACCCATTTCCTTGATTTGTGCTTGATCCTTGATAAGAAGATCCCTCAGACCCACCATCAGACTAAAACGAGTTTGCTAATCTATCTTATTTAACCTCACGGCCTCGATTTTCTTTGCCTTAGCAGACCATTGCTAAATCAATTTACAAGAGTGAAACTGAGTTCAAAATTGCCTACGATGTTTGTTGTGGTCTTGTCCGGGGTTACAGAGTAAGGTGACGTTATGTTTGTATTTTATTTTGTATTTTCACTTTTGAAAATGTTTTACATTTCAGCTTTTTATTTTTGTTTTCAAATTTGATGAAAACGAGTTTGGTTTGTTATTTCTGAAAATTATTTTTGAAAATGAAAAGCTGGAAAACACGTTCTGTTTGAAATTTTGCAGAATACTAAAACTATTTTTAGGCCCTATTCGGCAAAAAGGAATCAAAATTTAATTTGTAATAATTACAAAAATTTAAATTACACAATTTTTCATACAACTTTTTAACTATTCATATTTTCTCTTTCGAATTTTTAGTCATTCATCTTACCTAGAAAACACAAATAAATCAACAAATAATTTCAATTCCTTGATTGACACAAAACATTCTATTTATTTGCTAATTAATTTTTAAAGAACAAGGCCTTAATTAATTTGCTTGCAGAATACTACTGGTTCAGACTCCAATTTCCTTTCACAATACACTGAAAACATGGTTACCTGCAACACATTAATGTGAGTACTAAGAGTCTATATTAACACAGCTTGGTCATGTTTGAGATTTGAGGAAGCTCTGATTCTATTAAAATCCAGAAAATGCAAGTTGTTTCAAAATCACCAGAGTCCATTTATCAAGGTATTTTTTGAAATATAACAATAAGAATTCTCACTTAATTTTTTTTGTAATGATATTGAATTTAATAAAACTTTATTTTATGCTTAGGCTCTAAGTTAGGATAATTTTAGGGAAAAAAAATTCAAATTTATTTTAAACTTAGTTTCAAGTTAGGATATAAAAAAAAAAAAAAAAATACTTTATTTAGGTTTTGTTCCAAGTTAGGATAATTTTTCCAAAAAAATAAAAAATAAAAAAATCAACTTTATTTTAAGCTTAGTTCCAAGCCAGGATTATAAATAAATAAAAAAAATCCAAAACACATTTTCAGCGTTTTGAACATTTTTTATTGAAATATACTTATAATACCCAAAACTTGCGTACAATATTTTTTTTTTCCAAAATTCGTTTCCGAAAATGGTAAAGAGAAGTAGAGAACGCATTTTTAGTATTTTCGAAAATAAAATAAAAAACGATCTCAAAACAGTAAAGAGAATAGGGCCTAAAAGTTTTTTTCATTTTTACACAAATTAATAAAATGAAGTAAAATAATTGTCTAAGTCATTCATATTTACTGATAGCAAGCAACATTAAGCCTCAGTTTGGTAATAAAAAAAATTATTTATAAATAAAGATGTGATATTTTCGAGGTAAAATATGTGGTTGAAACGTAATTTTGTAAAATATGTGTGGTTAAAAAGTGATTTGTAGAAATATATTGTTTATAAACTTGTTTATAGGGCCCAATAAGGACATATTAGAAAGAGCAAATTACACGTACAGCTGTTTTTAGGGATTACAATTCAAAAATCCAATTCCCAAATTATTTGTTCAAAAATCAGGTCAACAGTTAATTTTTTAATATTAGTAAATTTAATTAAAATATACCAAAATATCTCTCCTCCTCTCACACCCTTCACCACCAGTGCGACATTCCTTCTTGACGACATAGAGAGACGACACAGAGAGAGGCAGCCGGGCGGAGGATGAGACCCGTGAAAGTTGATGATTTGAAATCCCGACCACATCGGGCTGTAAGCTACTGGGAGGACATGGATTAATTCGAAGATGAAGCAAGTTTATGGTGTGGGGACCTGCATCTGGCCTTCTCCGATCGCCTGCAAGTGGTGTGGTTTCTAGCGGCGTTGGGGTGGTTTCTGGTTCGCGGATTGTGGTGTGGTCGTGGTAGTGGAGGTGTGGTTCTGGCGACGATGTGTGATGGCATGTGGTTCCGGCGGAGACATCAAGCATGTCTGTCTGCGGGGTGATGTGCGGCGGGTTGCTGGCTGTGGTGGTAGTTGGGGTGGTGCCGGGTGGTGGTGGCGGTGATGGCAGTGATTGTGGAGGAGTGGGGTTAGGGTAGGGTGACTCATGTGTTTGTGGTGATGGTTGTGGTGGCGGTGGTGGTCGATGGCGGGGAAGGTGGTCAATGGTGGCGGTTTGTGATGGTGTGTGACCAATAATACATCATTTGTGACTAGTAAATAGTATGTGATTTAAAAATTTTAATAATATGTGACATTTAATTGAATTATTCATTATTGTGACCTAAATATTTGATAATTGTGACTCAAAAATAAGTTGTGACCAATTAATTACTGTTATCATAATTTGTGACCTATAAAATTTTTGGTTTGTGGTCGAGAAATAGATTGTGACCAATTAAATTGATAATTTGTAACCAAAAAAATGAGTCGTGACAAAACAATTTGATAAATTGTGACCTATAAATTTTTTGATTTGTGACCAAGAAAGTTAGTAATTTGTAAAAATTATGACATAAAAAATTCTTGATTTGTATTCGAGAAAAAATCGTGATCAATGAAATTTGTGATTTGTGACCAATATATAAATTGTGACTCATAATTTGTTAAGTTGTGACCAATTGACTCGAGACTTGCGACCGAAAAAAATTGTGATCTACAAAATTCGAAATTTGTGACCGAGAAATAAATTGTGACCATAAACTAGTAACCTGATTTGTGACTTATGACCTAAAAAAATTGTGACTTGTGACCATAATAAGTTGTGACCTAAAAAATTGTGACCATAAACAATAAAATATATATTTAATTATGACCTGATTTTTGAAATAAAACCTTAAGTTTCTTAATTTTGAAAATTTGTACTTTAAAAATCTTAGTTATGTATTATTCCCTATTAGAAAACTAAAAAATCAAATATACTCTCAATAGAGAAGTGACTTGTAATTTAAATAAGGACATATTAGAAAACTAAAAAATCAAATATACTCTCAATAGAGAAGTGACCTGTAATTTAACACAATCGAAAAAGGAAACCAAACCTATTTTTATGGGAAGTTATTTCCAATAGTACTTTGAGGCATGGGTTGAATTCATTACGTTTATAAAAAATCCTATATATGCACAATGACCATGTTAGACATACAAATTGGATGACAAATCTCTCAAATGAACGGGGGTCTACATACAATAAAATATTGTAGGCCCCTCCATATGAGGAATTTGTCATCATTGTCTTTGGAGTTATGATATATGTACAACTCTTTCTTACAACTTTTAACTTACAATCCTGTTAGTTCACGTTAGGGGTGGGCAAAAAATTCGGAACCGATATGATCGAACCAGAATTGAATCGAACCTAACCGAAAAAATCCGAACCATATGGTTTTAAAAAAATAAAATAGGAAATCAGTTTTGGAATCGAGAACCGATTGGTTTTTGGTTCGATTCTCGGTTTCGGTTTTAGAACCGAAAAATCAAAGTTTGAACCGGTCTTTGATCCTTATTTTTTTTATGATTTTAATTGGTTGTCCTAAAATTAAAAATTAAAAGAATTTGTAATTTTTTTTTGTGTAAAGTAAAAATGATTAATTTCTTTTTATGAAATTTGTTACGTTTCTACTTCATTGTAACTTTTAACTTCACACTTGGACTGAAATTCTTATTAAATGAAAATCGAATGAGAGTAACTTATTAATAAGTGAAGTTGTAAATGACCACGATGGAGTTAATTAAATATTTAAATACAAATATAAAATAATTAATAATAATGTATTTAAAACTCATGATTCATCCCACAAGTTTACTATATTGACATGCTCGAAAAATCTTATAGGCCATTTGTTTCATATTTTGATATATAAAATATCTTCTATTTCATGGAGAATCCTATACTTTTTTCGGAGTGAAAGAATTTTCGAAATCCTTGATCTTGATATATTTAGTAAAAGTTTATTTCGTTATTGGCTCACTTCCCGAGACCTGATACTCCTCGATAAGGCTCCCGAAATATAGAATCGAAACCGAATGGTTTGGTTCTTGCGATTCAATGGAACCATCATTTTACAAAAATCGATAAAGTATTATTCAATTTCGGTTCTTGAGATACTCAAATCGAACCACCCAACGCCCACCCCTAGTTCACGCATCACATTTTTTCAAAATCAATACTCCATAGTTTGTCACATCATGAGTTGTAAGTAATGTTGTACAAAATGATTATACATATATGATGATTCTTGTCCTAGTACGTACAAGTAGCTTATTCCTGTGCACAATTTGTTCTAAACGATAGGAAAAGACATGATGTTTGTTCTTCGTCTAATCTTTATACAAATTACCAATTTATAATCATCTCATTTAAAAATTTAAGTCATTGAAAACATACACAAGCTAAGCCAAGAAATGAACTGAGTGGGAGCGTAGTCAACATTCAACGCTCGACATAAATCTTGCTAGTAGGGTGGGGACGAGGATTTTACAGAAATTTTCTCGTATTTGTAGCAATTATAACCTATTTTGGTACTCATTATTTAAACCATTTTTTTTTAAAATTTTATTTTTAACCACACATTCTACTAATAAAATATCCTTCACATAAACCCAAAAAATAATAACATTTAAGTTGGTAAAATTTTGAGAAAACTTGTAATAAAATATTAATTTATGTAAAATCCAGTAGCATTCCTCCCGCTATACACCTGCAGAAAAATTACTCCTCAAAGATTGTAATCCCTGTTCATCGCTTAAGTAGAATTTGACATTTAGAAGTTAGAACTGCTTATTCTCTATTTAAGAAGAATTCAATTCAGCAGCATAAAATTACCAGATTATGCCGTTTGAAAGGATCCACGGGCCATGGCATCAGAACAATGTCATGCAATGATGTTCCCAGGGTTAGCAATTGGACACATGATACCATTCCTTGATTAGCAGCAAAAGATTAGATGCCTATTGAGAAAATCCTTGCATTGGCTTTTACACTCAAGCTTTCTCGACTACCCTTTTTGCGGATTCTAAGGAAGCCTCAAGGTATAGACAGTTCAGACTTGCTGCCTCCTGGTTTTGCCAACCGTAACCGTACTTTAAGCCAGGGCATTGTTATTTTAGAAGAGATTTCCGTTTGGTAAACTTGTTTATAACCAAATTTATAAACAATACATTTTCCCAAACTACTTTTCAACCACACATATTTCCCCAACCTACTTTTCAACCACATATTTTACCTCGAAAACATCACACTGTTTATAAACAAAAAAAACTTTTACCAAAAAAAAAATTAAAAAAATTTACCAAACAGAACTTGCAGCATATCAGGCTATCAGCTACTTGAATAAAATAGCTGCTTAATATCATATCATGGAAACTACAGCATCAATGAAATTACAGAAAGCTTCTCGAAATTCATATCAAATAGACAACAAATGAGAATAGAAGAGAGCATGCAGGAAAGAAAATTTCCGGTGAATAAATCCAAATGCAATTATTTCTATATTTCAGGGGACCATGTTTTCATAGCTGTAACAGTGTCACATACCGAAATATGTAAACTAATGCTTATGGTGATCACAAGTGAACATTTTTACTGCTGGCTGTATATGTAGAGATGGTGTAAGTTGAAAAAAGAATAATGGCCAATGCAAGGAATGACAAGTTAGCCACCTGAATCTGATGGCAATCCTTCACTAAGCAAGGCTTCAGTATACGATAAAACTCGTTTTGTCTTGCAAGAACTTCCATAAATTTAGAGGGAGAATATAGTACATGGGGTTTATATGATCACAATTCTATAATATACAATCTTAGCTGGGCATACAAAATGCAGACAGTGAGGAGAATCTCCCATCCAAGAAACATCTTGCAATTAGATAGCGCACTGACAGATATCTCGGAACAAAATCAACATTAGGACAGAGAAACGTAGGATGGTTTCCATTTTAGACTTCGTAGCCAGGGTTTACTTTCTGTTGAACATCCCCATAATTCTCTAATTCTTCTATATCATCTGGACTCCCCAAAAACAGAGGAAGTCTTTGGTGTAGTTTAACTGGTTGGAGAGACAATATTCTACTTTTACCATCAGAACCTCTGCCTCCTGCTTGCTCTGCTAGGAAACTGAGTGGATTTGCTTCATAGACAAGACGGAGATGGTCCCTTGGATTCATTGCAATTCCGCCGTATAAGAGTGTGCGATGGAAATCGGCAACAAGGGAACATATATACCGGGCAGAATATTTCTTAGGATTTAAGCCCTTGCCTTGTCTTATAGTATCAATATACTGCCTTAAACCTTCAGGCCAGTCGAAATACCGTGCATCATTGACAGAATAGATTTGCCCTGGCATAACCCATTGATATCATCATATCAGTCAAAACATATAGCAGTTCACTTCTATTATTAGACTGACCAAACATTGCATAACAGCAAATGCCCTGCCATATTTGTTGGTAGAAGTTAAGTTTAATCTCTTACCTCTTGGAGGAATTTTAATGTTTGGGTGTGTGAGAACGAAATCTCCTGTGGAGTGGTCCAGGGTGAATGCATGCGTTCCTGAGCCGAAACTGGTGCACAGTATAGTAGCCGATGAATAGAGGACATAGGCAGAAGCAACAAGCTTATTCCCGCTCTGGAGAGAATTAAGGGTTGCCTTCTCCTCCACTGGAAGATGATCTAGTTCCTCAAGCCGGTTATAAATCCCGAAGATTGTTCCAGTAGGAATAGAGGCGTCAATGTTGCGGGAACCATCCAGAGGATCTAAAACAACCACAAAAGGGCCATCATCTGCTAGCCAAACTGGTGCATCATCTTCTTCAGAGGCCATCACAGCAACTTTTCCAGAATTTTTAAGGGAAGACAGAACAATATCATTCTGAATCATCGAAAAAAAAAGGTTTCAATGTATCAGATCAGTACTCATGGATTTGACTGACAATCAAAGATATAAGGTCAGCAACGAAGGTAAGATTGACACTGTGAAAATTGAATTCTGCCATGACAAAAAATATAATCTTAGTCAGCATTTGGAGAAGAAAGTTCCCAGACAAAGCTTAATTTCGTGGGAATCAGCAAGTATTTATATGTATAAAACCCTGCATTCTTGTATTTTTTCAGCTACAAATTTCTGAATTTAAAGCATTACAACCTCCACCTTTTAACTTTGAGAACTCCCTACTCCAAAAATTCCTTAGACCGTGATAAACCATTGTGCACAGGCACTCGAAAACCTAGCATATTATCGAGCCATATCCAGGCCCTTGCGAGGACGGTAGGCCACTCGTGCTGAATCCATAAAAAAAAAAATTTGGACTGATTATTTTGGCTTGCGTAACGTTTAATTAGGAGACCGCTCATGCTCACCGCAATCCGCTCATATCCATACACACGCTTATTTTCCCTTGATTAAAACACGCCAACTACAGACTCTACACGATTGTATTTATAATCACAATATCCCATGTAAGAACATCACCCAATATAAAAATGCAAAGGATGAGGATCCCAGAATAAAAATATCTATAATAAAACTATCAAAAAGCAAGAATTTAAGCCCACCGCAACGATGTCAAGAGGCTTAGCTTTATCTCTTTCAGCGCTGCCATCTGAAACACAGAAGCTTTTCCCAATACTGTAGTTTAAAGGTGAAGCCACGAGAGCAGAAATCCTCTTGCAAGCATACTCCAAATGACTGAACAACACCGCCAATTCATCACTCACATTTACCCCGTTTTTTCCCATGTACTCCATCAATGTACAAGCCCCAATACCAATACTACTATCATCACCAGAAGCATTAGCATTAACCTTATCACTAGACCTGATTCTGAAGTTTAACACTCCAAGAAAAGATGAAGGGGAAGCCATTCTATATATGGGTTGAGCCCAAAGATTGAGTCTCGGCAGGGAACTCTGAAGTTTTGGCTGAGAAAAGTTGGTTCTTTGAGGGTAATTCAAGATGTGGTTTAAGGTTACGATGGCTGCGCACATATCTGACAATTAATTAGGCGTGGATGAGTTTGAGAGGGATCATCTGACACTGGTTTAGGGTTTTTTTTTCTGTCATATCCAAGAAATGATGACAGGAATGAGGAATTAGTGGTTAGTGTACCCTATGACCCATTTATAAGTTAAAAAAGAAAAGTGAAATTTGTTTATTATTGAAAAAGTCTAAAATATCCTTATACTTATTCAAAAGAGTCCGGTGGACTCTACCATTTTAGAGTTTGGTCCGTCCAAGAGAAGAAGAAGACTTCAGGTTGTTCAAGAAGAAGATCTATATTTTAGACAATGTTAAATTACATTTTTAGCTTTGATTCCTAGAAATATAGCTTGAAGTTTGAAATTTTTCTTATGTAAATCGAGTTTGGGTTCATAGAAACATTTTTCTTGATTCGTCGTTGTTGGATCTTCGCTCCGCTCTGAGCAGATTGCCCAGCGAAGAAGAAGTGAATGGTCCGGTCGGACCATTTTCAAATTGGTCCGACCGGACTGTTTTGACTACTTCTTTTTTTACATTATAAATAAATTATAAATAATTTTTTATTCTTAATATTATTTATCATTTATTACAAAAATAATTTCATTACTAAATATAATTAGAATTAACAAATGGCTAACTATAATTTCATAATTGTAACAAAAATTTAATAATTTCACAATGTTGGAAAATGTAATTATAATGTCATAATTTGTTAATAATAATTAAAAATAAGATATGTAATTATAATTTCATAATTTCTTAATAAAAATGAATTAATAATTTCATAATAATTAGAAATAAGATATGTAATTATAATTTCATAAAGCAAATAAGAAATTTATTAATAATATCAAAATAAATGTAATTATAATAATTAAATAATGTTGATGAAAAATTATTAATATTTTTCATAATAATTAGAAATAATAAATATGAACTATAATTTCATAAATGTAAAAATATATATATTAATTTCATAACATTAATAATTATAATTACACAACTTTAATAAAAAAAATAATACAATAAATAATTAATAATGTTTTATATATAAACCATAATAATAAAAAATAATAATAATAAAGTTTTCCAGTAATGTTTAATTTTCTTACTTGTTCATTTACGTGCAGTAGTGTACAATGTAGAATGGTTAAATATTGTGGCATACTTTTTTGAACTTTGATTTTAACATTTGAAATTATTACAGGATGGAGTATGCGATTGATCTTGAACTGAGAGGGCTTCCAGCTAAAGTTTCCCAGTACAGGAGTTGTGACTTCGACATAGTTCTAAAGAGTCTTGATGAGTATCATCGAGATATCTTGAAGCGATCTTTCTTATGGCGATTCAAAGAATTGGCCAAGATGCAGTTTGCACCGCAGATTATAGATTCTCTGGTACTTCGACTTCTGAAACCAGTAGACGGTGGTGTATTTAGTTTTTGCTTCGGGGATGACAAGATAGTCACATTCTCGACTTTTGAGTTTTCCCTCATCACGGGATTAAAGTGTGATCGCCAAACGGACCCAAAGCTCGGAAAACTCGAACAATCAAGGTTTCATCTGAAATACTTCGAAGAACAAATGACCATTTTAAGGGGGGAGCTCTGAAAAACTTTACAGACTTGTCCCGATATGTTGGACAAATTGAAATTATGCATGGTCTATATTCTGGAGAGCTTCATGAAGGGCAAGCAAGCAAAGAATGGTATCGACTTATATGGTTTGGAACTTGTTGATGATATTGAAGCCTTCAACAATTATTCATGGGGGTCTAGAATTTATGTTGATACCGTTAACATATTTAAGAAAACTCATTCGATTCCCAGTGCGGAGAAGGCCCCCCGGAAGTATGATGCGTACGACTTTCCTTTTGCTTTGCAGGTAATAATTTTAAACTTTTCATTTTGAATTAGTTTATTATGTTTTTCATCGTCATAATAATTGTGAGTTTCACAGATATGGGCATATGAGGTTATTCCCGCCTTAGGTGACATGTGGGCAGTTAGGACGGGGACGCGATTTCCTCGGATGTTAAATTGGAGAGCAACGGAGGCGCCAAGCGCTAGGGAGCTTTCGGCTATTCTCGATGATCCTGAGGTGAGCGTTTAGAAATTATTATTAATGTAATATAATATTTGACACATGATTTATAAATTGTTTGAATGTTAATATATTAGCTCGAAGTTCTTCATGAGTTGACGGCTTCGACCAAAGAGGAGGAGCAGGACTATATGCGTGGATTAGTATGTAATGTAATTTTAGATTGTTATTTACCTTTTGGGTTAAATAATTAATTTCCACTTTTGTTATATCTAGGATAAACACAGTCTAGTACGAGACATGTTCCCGCTGCTCAAGAGATCTCATTCACCAAGGGCATCTCGCGGACCTTTACGCTCCCCCACTCCCCCGGTATGTTCATGGATTCAGTTTTCAATAAGCTATAATATTTTACTGGGGGTTAGTTTATTTCCTATTATATTATTTGGAGTTTATAATTTGAATTTGATATATTTATGAGTTAAGAATTATTTTGGAGTAGTCGGTGATATGGGAGTATTATTGAGTTGTGGTTGGTGTTTTGAATTGTCGTGGTTGAATGTTTTTGCTTTATTATGACATTTTGATGTCCCTTTATAGGGTGGCTAAGTCCAATTTTAAGGGGAGACCCCGTCGAAAATTTTATAGAATCTTAAATAAACAATATTCGACATTTAATTTCCACTTTGTTATATCTAGGATCAACGCAGTCTAGTACGAGACATGTCCCTGCCGCTCATGAGATCTCATTCACCGGGGGCATCTCGCGGACCTTTACGCTCCCCCACTCCCCCGGTATGTTCATGGATTCAGTTTTCAATAAGCTATAATATTTTACTGGGGGTTAGTTTATTTCCTATTATATTATTTGGAGTTTATAATTTGAATTTGATATGTTTATGAGTTGAGAATTATTTTTGGAGTAGTCGGTGATATGAGAATATTATTGAGTTGTGGTTGGTGTTTCGAATTGTCGTGGTTGAGTGGTTGAATGTTTTTGCTTTATTATGACATTTTGACGTCCCTTTATAGGGTGGCTAAGTCCAATTTTAAGGGGAGACTCTGTCGAAAATTTTGTAGAATCTTAAATAAACAATATTCGACATTTAATTTCCACTTTTTTTTTATATCTAGGATCAAAGCAGTTCAGTACGAGACATGTCCCCGCCGCTTATGAGATCTCATTCACCGGGGACATCTCGCGGACCTTTACGCTCCTCCACTCCATCGGTATGTTCATGGATTCAGTTTTCAATAAACTATAGTATTTTAATGATCACATTTACATGTTATAATATTTGAGTTAAATAATCAATTGTCATTTTTGTTTTCAGCGCCCAGTACCTCACATTGATGATTTGTTTGAGCGTCTGGTGGGGGTCATTCGTGATGAGATGCATGCCCTTCGGGATGAGCTCTGTGGTAAGGTCGAAGCTCTTGAAGTGAAGGTCGACGCTCTCGGAGGTAAGGTCGAAGCCCTTGAAGTGAAGGTCGACGCTCTCGGAGGTAAGGTCGACGCCCTCGAAGGTAAGGTCGACGCCCTTAGCGATGAGCTCCGAGGTGGGCATGGAGTATCAGATATGATGCCAGAGTATGATGAGCTGGATGATATGATAGCTTGGATGACGGAGCAGGATTTTTACAGGGTACCGACTTGGGTGGCTGGGGATGTGACTGAGGTGTGCCGGTGGCGAAGGAGGAGCCTCGGGTGGAGGAGGAGGTGCCTTGGGCGGTGGTGGAGGAGGAGGTGCCTCTGGCGGTGGCGGTGGCGGTGGCGGTGGCGGTGGAGGAGGATATGCCTCGGGTGTCTGAGAATGTGACTAATCTGCATGTGTTGACGGAGATGTCGACGGGGGTGGCAGAGGAGGTGTCTTGGGGGGCGGAGGTACCTCGGGTGGAGGAGGAGGTGCCTCGGGAGGCGGAGGAGGAGGTGCCTCGGGCGGTGGCAGAGGAGGGGGATATGCCTCGGGTGTCTGAGGATGTGACTAATCCGCATGTGTCGACAGAGATGTCGACAGGGGTGGCAGATGAGGTGTCTCAGGGGGCGGAGGAGGAGGTACCTCATGTGTCGGAGGTTCCGGAGGATGAGTCGACTGAGGGGCTGACGGAGATGGTCGAGAAGAGGGGACGGAAACGTACTGTCGAGGTGAAGGAGCAGATTATAAATAAGAGGATAAGATAACCCTCACAGCATGTTCTTTCTCCCTTCACGGCCGAGGCGAAGAAGAGGACATTCGTGGACGGCACTTATTTTAACTTATTCCGCGAAGTCGATCCGGTGAAGCAAAAGGTGTTCGATAAGTGGTACTCTCAACTTAAGTTGAAGTAAGTTTCTTATGATTTTGTTTATTTATTTCTTAATTGTTAAAATGATTGTATATGAATTTCTAATTATTTATTCATTCAGGTTTCGCTTCGCCATTGGGAAGACAACAATATCGAATGCCAAAGATTGGTTTGCTTCACATTGTGAGTGCATAATCGTAATTATGTGAACTCACTATATTATTTATTGATTAAATAATATTTAATTCGCTTATATTTTATGTTGTAGCATGTTGATCTTGCGATGGAGTTGCTGCGCGATCAGGCTAGTGTTATCCCAAGATAAATTAACCAAGAGGGGGGTGAATTGGTTTATAAAACTTTTTCGATAAATAATCTTAAACTTAAAAACCAATGGGTATAAGTATGAGCACTTAGTATTGCAAGTAACTTAACTATCAATGTAGTGTGCTATAAATGTATGAACTTAATTGATAAAGCAAGTATAGCACTTAGATATAGTGTTGCACAATATAAATTGATAGAATAGAGTAAGTGCAATGCAAGTAAGTAAAAAGGATAAGAGCTTGCAAACGCGATTTAGGGAGGTTCAATCAACCAACGTGATCTACGTCCTCCGTTACCGAGCTCTCCGTCACGAGCAAGACCAAATCCACTATATTGATAACTTACAACAAGGAGTATCGAATCCTTAGGTGACTTTACAACAAGGAGCACCTATCCTTTACAATCGAGTTTTCACAAGGATCTCGAAACCATAAACAAAGTACAAATGAGAATTTTACAATTGAATAAACTCTCTTAACAAATGATATGATCAAGTCAAGTATCTTGAGAGTTTTAGGATAACACTTCAATAGATAGAAAATATTTAAAGCTCGAGTGTTTATGAAAACTTTGAAGAAGGATATGAGATAGATTTTCTTGAATCAAAGTTTTTCAACCAATGATCTCTCTTTCCAAATAATACTTAGTTAAGTATGAAGAGAGATATACACTTCAATAAGTGTTTGGTGATATGAACTCAATCAATGATCAATAATGAAGTAAGAGTATTGAGTTTTCTACAAAATGGAATTCTTGATAAAGATATGAAATAGTTTTGAACAATCAAGAGATTCCTTGCAATAAATGAAATAGAATGTAAAACAAAGTAAGCTCAATGATTTTCTTTCTTAAATGCTCTTGTAAGTTGGTTGAATTGAATGAGAGAGAGAGAGAGAGAGAGAGAGCTATTTATAGAGCAAATTTCGCATAAACTGACTCTTGCGGTCGACCTATTCAGCCATGCGGTCGACCTCAATATAGCCGTTGCAAGAAAATAGCCGTTTGAGTTCAAAAATATGCAGTGCGGTCGACCTGAAAAAATTTGCGGTCGACCTAAAAAATCAGGATTTCAAGATTTTGATTTTTCAAGGTTTTCTGATCAAAGTTGATTTTGAAAACGATATTTTAATGATTTTAAAAAATGTTTCTTGAGCTTTATGAAATGCATTGCTAGCTATTGATGCATTAACCTTACATAACATTGAAAAACAATTTGTAAGATCTCAATTCTTTGTAAACTCCATTCCTCGATCTTCATACTATCGCATCTTGTGTTTTTGATCTTTTATCTTCGAGAGATGATTTGTCCTTTGAATGCTTTGAAGATTATCATTACATGAAACACTTGAAACACACTTGTTAATAACACAATATAATCTTGTTTGTTATTTATCAAAACAATAAGGTTAAGAGTTAACCATAGGTCAACAATTTTCCCCTTTTTTATTATGACAAACAAGATGATTTATAAAGTCAATATAGGCAATTAAATCATATAATGAAGGCAAAGAGACATGAGAATAATTGATATATATTCCCCCTATTTTTTGTAATCTAATAATTATTCTTTCAAAGCAAAATAGTGGCATAAACTATTATATAATATAATTCATTTCTATAGATATAGACTATCCATATCAAATGCCAACAAATAGATTATCCATATCAAATTCCAACAAATCATCACATCGTTTCCCCCTTTTGACATAAGCAAAAAGGTGGTATATATCCCTTAAGTATGAGCATAAGATAGAATATCTTGAATGTAATAGTATTCCCCCTTCATTTTTCAAGCGCATAAGGGTAATGTCCGACCATAAATTTTATCCCATCAATTTCATTATAACATTAACTAGCATCATATTCACCGTAACATTAACTAGCACCATATTCACAATAGTATATCTCAGTCCCAATAACGAATTATCATTTGATAAATCACAAAATACTCATAACACGAAATCATAATAGGTCTTAAACTAAGGAGAAGAACTGTGTTAGATAGCATAAGTAAAATATCATAAGTTTACTACCATAGATAAGAAGCAAGAGAAGCATAAGCGATGGTCACTCCATTGGAGGAGGTGGTGGAAAAGGAAACATGTTATTGAACCGAGCTTGAATGTTCCCAAGTGTCTCCATGATGGTGTGTTGATTTTCCACTAATTTTTGTTGCATGTCCATCATGTGGTGTTGCATATTGACCATGCCTTCGATCGTGGCAGAGAGAGAATCAATGTGGCCATTGGTTTGATTGTAGAGCTCCTCGGTGAACACCCAACCGGTCGGTGGAGCATTTTGAGGTATGTGTGGATGGGGTACGGCATGAGCTCCTTCCTCCCCGTCACTCCCTTGAGCTTCGTCTTCATCTTCAATAGGAAGTGTTGAAGGCCTCGAATTTTCATCAAATCCTTGGGTATGACAAATCCATTGACCATGCTCCTTGAAAATTTTCATTTTCTTCAACGTGTGTTTATTGATGGTATCGATCGATTTTTGTTCAATGAAAGCCTCACTCTCAAGAGGAATATTGAAATGAGTAAAGGTTTTAATAAGGATCATACCATATGGAAGTCCTAGGATTTGGGTAGAGGTGCTCACATGATTCATGTGTTGAATGGCAATGTGAGGGAAATCGACTTTACGACCCGATAAACAAGAATCAAGCAAAAATAGGTCAAGATGTGTGACATTATCGAGATGACCTTTCTGAGGGACGAAAATGTGGGCTATTGTTTTATGTAAGAGCTTACAAGGGAGAGTTAGGTGATATGTGTTAAGTTTCATGGGATGATTTATTTCCCTCCCTGTGACTCGATAACATGCAATAGCGGGAGTATAACCTTCACAACGAGGAACACTATTTTGTGCATAAATAAGATTCTCACAAGTATCCAAATTCAAAATAGTACGCAATAATTCTCTAGTGATTCTAACACGAGTCCCTTTAACATTACTAGAGATAGAAGTAGGGGTGTGAACAAGATTTTTATAGAATTCTCTAATGAGATTTGGATAGGCCTTTTCATGAATGGCTACAATATTTGTCCAACCAATGTTTTCAATATATTCCTCTAAATGAAAAGATGGAGCTTCTAAAGTAAAAACAAAGAGATCAATGGATTTACCTATAAGGATGGGACATTTTTGAAGGCGATCTTCACCAACATCTTCATCACTATCACTAGAGGATGGAGGGGGACGTTGTGAAACTTGTTTAACCCTTTTTCTTGGAGCCATGGAAGATTTGGAAAAGGAGAAAACCGGATTTGTGGGGAAAGTTTCGAAATGGGTAGTGTATAGATGAAGAACTTGAAATTTGATGAAAATATGGAATGAGAAGTATGGGTTTGATGTTAAATAAGTGTGAATTGAAGTGAAAACTTCGAAATTGGAGTAGAGGAGAAGAGAATTAGAGAGAGATTTGTGAAAAATCAGTTAGGGTTCGAAGAAATGGGAAAAATATGTTCTTTAAAAAAAAGTGTTGCCCGACTATGCGGTTGACCGGACTGAATATGGGGTCGACCGCAGTGTTATGCCCTGACTTCACTGGAAATTCGGGTAGCAAGTACCGGTCGATCTGAAGATAATGACCAGTCGACCTCAAGGTGATATCCGGTCGACCTCAAAGTCCTTTTTTTTTTTGAATGCACTCATGTTCATATAAAATTTCAAATAAATACATTTACACATTTAGCCACATATTTCACTTTCATCAAGAATTCCTAAACCTCTTCTAATATAAGAGAATCTATCAAGAGCAAGAGGTTTTGTTAAGATATCAGCTAATTGATTTTCCGTGCTAACAAATTCTAACTAAATATCACCTCTTTGCACATGATCTCTAAGAAAATGATGTCGAATTTCAATATGCTTTGTGCGAGAGTGCAAGATGGTATTTTTGAAAAATTAATAACACTAGTGTTATCACACATAATAGGAGCATTTTCAAATTTCAAATGATAATCATTAAGAGTTTTTTCATCCACAAAACTTGAGCACAACAACTAGCGGCAGAGATATATTCGGCCTCGGTGGTAGATAGTGCAACGGAATTTTGTTTCTTGCTAAACCATGACACAAGTGCAAAGCTTAGAAAGTGACAAGTTCCACTTGTGCTTTTTCTATCAATTGTGCATCTGGCCCAATCGGCATCCGAATAATTTATAAGATCAATATGAGTGCCTTTTGGATACCAAAGTCCCAAAGTTCTAGCGCCACATAAATATCTAAAAATACGTTTTAAGGCACTTAGATGAGATTCTTTAGGATTGGATTGAAATCTAGCACATAAGCACACACTAAACATAATATCGGGTCTACTTGCGGTTAAGTAAAGAAGGGATCCAATCATACCTCGATATTTTGTAATTTCAATGAAAGTGCCTTGCTCATCTTTATCCAATTTGATTGAAGTACTCATGGGAGTATTCATTGGCTTCAAGTTTTCCATCTCAAACTTTTTGAGCATATCCACAATGTACTTAGTTTGACTAATGAATATTCCTTCATTAGTTTGTTTGATTTGAAGCCCGATGAAGAATTTTAACTCTCCCATCATGCTCATTTCAAATTCATTGCTCATACAAATTGAAAATTCTTCACAAAGAGACACATTAGTTGCACCAAAAATAATATCGTCAACATAAATTTGTACAACAATCATGTCTTCCTTTTTGTTTTTGATAAAAAGTGTAGTATCCGCATTTCCCATTTGAAAGCCATTTGAAATAAGAAATTTACTCAATCTTTTATACCAAGCTCTAGGAGATTGTTTTAAACCATATAGAGCATTTATTAGTTTAAAAACATTATCCGGAAATTTATGATTTTTGAAACCGGGAGGTTGTTCAACATAGACTTCTTCTTGAATAAAACCATTTAAAAATGCACTTTTGACATCCATTTGATAAAGAGTAAAACCTTTATGACAAGCAAAGGCAAGAAGCATACGAATGGATTCTAGTCTAGCAACCGGTGCAAAAGTTTCTTCAAAGTCAATGCCTTCTTCTTGATTGTAACCTTGGGCCACTAATCTAGCCTTGTTACGCACAATTATACCATTTTCATCCTTTTTGTTTCGAAAAACCTATTTTATACCAATAATGGTTTGATCATTTGGTCTATCAACTAAATCTCAAACATGATTTCTTTCAAATTGATTTAGTTCTTCTTGCATTGCAAGAATCTAAAACTCATCGAACTCGGCTTCTTTGAAATTCTTTGGTTCAATTTGAGAAATAAAGGCACACGTATTTAAAAATCCTTTAGTAGAGTTTCTAGTACTTACCCCTTTCGAAGGATCACCAATTATGAGCTCTTTTGGGTGAGATGAAGCAAATCTCCATTCGATAGGAAGTGTTAGATCACTTGAGTTTTTGGAAGATGTTCCTTCTTCTTGTTGAGGAGTTGGTTCTTCCAAGTCTTTTTCTTCATTGTCTTTGGATATTTCATTGCTTTGATCATGAATATTTATTTCCTCAAAAGGAATTTCCAAACCTACATCAACACCTTTCTCTTGATCAAGAGAATTAGTTTCATCAAAAGTAACATGTATGGATTCTTCCACTACTAGAGTTCTTTTGTTAAAAATTCTATAAGCTTTGCTAGTGGATGAATAACCAAGAAAAATTCCAACATCGAATCTTGAATCAAATTTTCCTAAGTTTTCTTTTGTGTTAAGAACAAAGCATTTACAACCAAAAACCTTAAAATACCCGATATTGGGAATTCTATTTTTCTAAAGCTCATAAGGACTTTTAGTTTTCTTTCGACTTACTAAAACTCTATTTATAATATAGCAAGCAATGTTAACGGCTTCGGCCCAAAAATATTTTGGTAAGTTATTTTCATTTAGTATAGTCCTAGCCATTTCTTGCAATGTGCGATTCTTCCTTTCTACTACACCATTTTGTTGAGGAGTTCTAGGAGCCGAGAAATTATGTTCATACCCATTTATCTTGAAAAATTCATCAAAAGCTATGTTATCAAATTCTCCACCATGGTCACTTCTTATAGTTGTAATAGAATATCCCTTTTCATTTTGAACCTTTTTGCAAAAATGTTTAAATACATTTAAAGCTTCATTTTTCAAATTTAAAAATAAAACCCAAGTAAATCTTGAGAAATCATCAACAATGACAAAAGCATAGTATTTACCACCTAAGCTTGCGGTTTTAGATGGTCCAAAGAGATCCATGTGAAGAAGTTGTAATGGTTTTATGGTGGAAGAAAATTGTTTATTTTTTAAAGAACTTTTAGTTTGTTTTCCAAATTGACAAGCATTACAAATTTTATCCTTTTCAAATTTCAAACTTGGTAGGCCTTTGACAAAATAATTTTTGGATATTTTTGAAATAAGGTCCATACTAACATGACCTAATCTTCTATGCCATAACCAAGTGTCGTCTTTAAAACTTGACAAACATTTTAATTCTTTCTCAAATTCAATATTGATGATATAAACATCTTTAATTCGGCTTCCCATGAACAATACATCTTTCGATGTAGCATCTTTGATAAGACATCTAGAAGAATCAAATTTAATGTGATAACCTTTATCACATAATTGACTAATACTTAGTAAATTATGTTTGAGGTTATCTACTAATAAAACATTTTCAATAGAGGGAGAAAGATGATAACCAACATTTCCAATGCCAATGATTTTTCCTTTGGCATTATCTCCAAAAGTGACATGACCTCCATCCTTTCTTTTGAATCTTGATAAGAGTGATTTATCTCCGGTCATGTGCTTTGAGCAACCACTATCCAAGAACCAATTGCTTTTTACTTTTGTTGATACCTACAAAACATGACTTAATTTTTGACTTCTTGGTACCCACATAATTTTGGGTCCTTGATAGTTAGTTCCTTGAACCCTCTTATACCTTTCTTCAAAGTGAAGTTTATTTTTCACTAAACAATTAAAAGCTACATGCCCACTTCTATTACAAAAGCTACAAGTAGTTGATGTTTTGACAAAAGTGTTTTGATGAAAGGAATAAGAAGTAGAAGCTTTAACAAAAATATTTTTGGTAGATTTTTGTTTCAAAAATGGTTTGTATCCAATTCCTCCTTTATCAAAAATACATTGTTGTTTACCAAGCATTAGTTCAAAATTTTTCCTCCCTTGAGTGTATTTGTGAATAATGAGTGTTAAATCTAAATTTTTTTCTTTTAAGGAGAGGTTTTCTACTTTCAAAGCATTTTGATCAAGATACTTCTTTTCAATATCCTTTTGTATTTCAAAATTCTTTTCGGCTTCATTTTTCAACAAAATGTATTGCTTTTTAAGAGTGGAATGTTTAAGAACAAGTTTTTCAAAAACTTAAATCATTTCTTCATATGAGTTAGATAATTCATCATAAGAGGGAATGTCATTAGTATTTACCTCATCTTCAATGGCCATGAAGCACATGTTTGCAACTTCATCTTGACTTTCACTTTCATCTTGCTCATCATCACTATCATCCCAAGTAGCTTGTAGAGCTTTCTTTTTGAGGAATTTTCTCTTGTTGGGACATTCGGTTCTTTTGTGACCGGGTTTGTCACAATCATAGCAAATAATCTTTTTCTCTTCACCTTTGTCTTCTTTCTTTTGAAATCTAAGGTTGTTGCGAAAGGCTTTCCACTTCTTGACTAGGAGAAAAAGATCATTGAGTTCCTCATCGCTCTTGTTAGAGTTTGAGGCTTCTTCAACATTTGATGACTTTAAAGCAATTTGTCTCCTAGGAGGATCCTTCATTTCTTCCTCTTTTGCTTTTCTAGACTTTTCTTTTGTCTCGGCATGATTTAGCCCATATGTCATCAATGTTCCATAAAGCTCTTCCAAGGGATATGTGTTGAAATCTTGGGTGTTTTCTATCAACATTCTCAATGAGCTCCAATCTTCCGAGAGAGACCTATGCATTTTTCTAACAAGTTCACCATTAGAAATTTTTTTTATCAAAGCCCTTAAGACCATTAACAATATCGGTAAATCTAGTAATCATGCTAGCAATGGGTTCATCTTGTTTCATGAAGAAATTTTCAAAATTTTTATACAAAAGATTTATTTTTGTTTCTTTAACTTTATTCGTGCCCATGTGTGTGACTTCTAAAGCATGCCAAATATCGTGTGTGAAATCACATGTGTTAATACGATTAAATTCATTAATACTAAGTGCACAATAGAGAAGATTTTTGGCTCTAGCATTTAAAGACAATTTTTTCTTATCATCCTCATCATATTCTTCCTTAAGGTTTTGAAATAATTATATCCAGTTTTCCATCAACTTTAATAACCTTAGTAAGCTCATGAGGACCGGATTCAATGACATCCCAAATATTATAATCAATGGATTGAATAAAAATCATCATTCTAGTTTTCCAATAATTATAATTAGTACCATCAAACAATGGAGGACAATTAGTAGAATGACCTTCAATATTTTGGTTAGCCATAACTCTAGATAGTAAAATCTAAATGAAAGAGTTCCTAAGCTCTGATACCAATTGTTATCCCAAGATAAACTAATCAAGAGGGGGTGAATTGGTTTATAAAACTTTTTCGATAAATAATCTTAAACTTAAAAACCAATGGGTATAAGTATGAGCACTTAGTATTGCAAGTAACTTAACTATCAATGTAGTGTGCTATAAATGTATGAACTTAATTGATAAAGCAAGTATAGTACTTAGATATAGTGTTGCACAATATAAATTGATAGAATAGAGTAAGTGCAATGCAAGTAAGTCACTTAGTATTGCAAGTAACTTAACTATCAATGTAGTGTGCTATAAATGTATGGACTTAATTGATAAAGCAAGTATAGTACTTAGATATAGTGTTGCACAATATAAATTGATAGAATAGAGTAAGTGCAATGCAAGTAAGTAAAAGGGATAAGAGCTTGCAAACGCGATTTAGGGAGGTTCAATCAACCAACGTGATCTACGTCCTCCGTTACCGAGCTCTCCGTCACGAGCAAGGCCAAATCCACTATATTGATAACTTACAACAAGGAGTATCGAATCATTAGGTAACTTTACAACAAGGAGCACCTATCCTTTACAATCGAGTTTTCACAAGGATCTCGAAACCATAAACAAAGTACAAATGAGAAATTTACAATCGAATAAACCCTGTTAACAAATGATATGATCAAGTCAAGTATCTTGAGAGTTTTAGGATAACACTTTAATAGATAGAAAATATTTAAAGCTCGAGTGTTTATGAAAACTTTGAAGATGAATATGAGATAGATTTTCTTGAATCAAAGCTTTTCAACCAATGATCTCTCTTTCCAAATAATACTTAGTTAAGTATGAAGAGAGATATACACTTCAATAAGTGTTTGGTGATATGAACTCAATCAATGATCAATAATGAAGTAAGAGTATTGAGTTTTCTACAAAATGGAATTCTTGATAAAGATATGAAATAATTTTGAGCAATCAAGAGATTCCTTGCAATAAATGAAATAGAATGTAAAACAAAGTAAGCTCAATGATTTTCTCAATAATTTTCTCTCTTAAATGCTCTTGTAAGTTGGTTGAATTGAATGCGAGAGAGAGAGAGAGAGAGAGAGAGAGAGAGAGAGAGAGAGAGAGCTATTTATAGAGCAAATTTCGCATAAACTGACTCTTGCGATCGACCTATTCAGCCATGCGGTCAACCTCAATATAGCCGTTGTAAGAAAATATCCGTTTGAGTTCAAAAATATGCAGTGCGGTCGACCTGAAAAAATTTGCGGTCGACCTGAAAAATCAGGATTTCAAGATTTTGACTTTTCAAGGTTTTCTTATCAAAGTTGATTTTGAAAACGATATTTTAATGGTTTTAAAAAATGTTTCTTGAGCTTTATGAAATGCATTGCTAGCTATTGATGCATTAACCTTACATAACATTGAAAAACAATTTGTAAGATCTCAATTCTTTGTAAACTCCATTCCTCGATCTTCATACTATCGCATCTTGTGTTTTTGATCTTTTATCTTCGAGAGATGATTTGTCCTTTGAATGCTTTGAAGATTATCATTACATGAAACACTTGAAACATACTTGTTAATAACACAATATATTCTTGTTTGTTATTTATCAAAACAATAAGGTTAAGAGTTAACCATAGGTCAACAGCTAGTAGGTACGTGAAATCGTTCGGCTTTCCCGGGCGAGTGATCTTGTACTGCGACTTTAAAAACGCTGTCGACATAGAGTACTGATGTGATCCGGACCCTCGACAATAGGAGTCATAGCAGGCTTGACGGGAAAATTTAAATATTCAAGCCAAAACAAGAATTCAGCAGGTTCGACGAGCTTTGAAGATCAAACCGTATCGAAAAGAACCGAAAATTGAATCACGGCCGTGGATTGGTCACGACCGTAACTTTTGAAGATCACGGTCGTAATGTCAAGGATCACGGCCGTAACCTATTCTCTGCCTAATTCATAACCGGATAAAAAAAGACTTACGGCCGTAGCCAAAATCCTCACGGCCGTAACATATTTCAATTACACAATTTACGGCCGTAAATGAAGACACTCACGGCCGTAAGACAGCTCCTGAACGTGCGCCGCTGATAGAGTTTAAGGATTTTTCATTATTTTATTTCCTTATCAGTTTTTAGCTATTTTAGGTTAGTTAGAATTCTATTTTGAGTAAATTAGCGATTAGGGTTTTATTTTGCTTATTTATACGCTTTTTTGATTCATTGTAAAAGAGACTTTGATGATTAAATAAAACAGAGATTGAATGTTTTTCAATTGTTTAATGTGTGGATTCACATTACAAACCCAAACTTATCAAGATTGATTATCTTGTGGCGTTCATCCCGAATTTATCAAATATTCGCGAGAATATTTGTGGCGTTCAAATCAGAGACTTATCAAGGAGATTGGGCAAATCCTTGTGGTGTTTCGAAAGTCGTGGTTCTTTATTCCGCATCGTCGAGCCATCGCGTCGTGAATATCGGGTCATGATTCATCCGTCCAACCACAACCTGAGTTCGGAACTTTCCGCCGTTTCTTCCGCGCTTCGAACCTCATCATCTGGTATCAGAGCTGTACTCTGAATTCAGGTCTTTCTATCCAGTTAGATTTTTATATTTATCATCGAGTCTCATAAAAATCATCCATATCTTGTTGTTGAGTCTTTCTTTTCTTGATTTTCTTGTTCTTCGTGCCAGTAAATTTTTTTTTGATCCATATAAAAATCCAACAAAATTCAAAAGTGTTTGTTTTGCTTAATTCTTATCCGAATTAAGTTCCGTTTGTTTTCTTGTGTTCGTTGTCGAATTTTCGGATTTATAAAAAAAAAAAAAAAAATTTTTTTTTATTATTTTATTTATTCCGAAAATTCATCCTAAAAAAAAAAAAAAAAAAGTCCATTCAAGAACCACTTTCTTGAATTTCTTGATCCTTTGTTTTCATTATTCTTTTTCTGTGTCCTTCCACAAAAAAATTTCACAATGTCCAATTCCCATGAAAACGTCAAAGATCATATGTGGAGATTTTTGAATGAAGCTTTGACGAGGTTGGATAAATTAGATAAAAGGGAAGGGAAATTGAAAAAGGGGCGATCTCAAGCAAATCGTAGTGATTATAGGCGTGATCCTAAACCTAGGGATGGAATCGGGGTTAAGAGAGGAGCTGAGATTGATCCAAAAGCAATTTTGAAAATTCAAAAAGAAATTTATGAGGAAAGATTGAGGTGTGAACGGGAGGCAGAAAGAAAATATTCGGCTAAATTGCGAAAAAAGGAGGAGAAACGAAAGGCGGTGATTAAATGGTTAGAGGAGAGTGAAATACATGTTATGGTTGAGCCTCGGGATATGAATGTTGAAAAGGAGGAGGGAGGCTTGAAACATGAATTAGAAGTAGTTGAAGAGACCCCGAACTTTGTAGTAGGAGTTGAAAACGTGGAGTTAGGTGAACAAACTCCAAAATATGATGAGGAATTAGAAGTTGGGGTAGAAGTTCAAATTTTGAGCTTTGAATTGGAAGATCCACATTTTGGTAGTGATGAGATAGTACATGAACATGGTGATTCAAATGTGGATGTCGGAGATGTGGTTGAGTTTGAAGATAAAAAAATCGAACAAGAAATTGCAAAGGAGGAAAGAGGCGGAGAGAAGAGCCTCGTGGTTCAAGAAGTGGAGTTGGTGGTGGTTTGTCATGAATACAAGGATCCGTACCTTGTACCTCATAAAGCTAACATGTCCCTCCCCATTTTGTTTAAATCTTTTTTGCAGGTTAATTATGACTGGAAGCTTCAACCACACTACGAATGGCAATGGAAGTTCAAGCTCCATCTCTTCCGTGTTAGCAAATCAAAGGATTCCAATTTATTGAACTCATGGCATGGAAGCAGAAATTTTCCGTTTGATCCAGGAGGTGAAGTGAAACACCAGGAACAAAGCTATGATTCGGGACGAATCATCCTAAAGAAGGAGGGTATGATGTGATCCGGACCCTCGACAATAGGAGTCATAGCAGGCTTGACGGGAAAATTTAAATATTCAAGCCAAAACAAGAATTCAGCAGGTTCGACGAGCTTTGAAGATCAAACCGTATCGAAAAGAACCGAAAATTGAATCACGGCCGTGGATTGGTCACGACCGTAACTTTTGAAGATCACGGTCGTAATGTCAAGGATCACGGCCGTAACCTATTCTCTGCCTAATTCATAACCGGATAAAAAAAGACTTACGGCCGTAGCCAAAATCCTCACGGCCGTAACATATTTCAATTACACAATTTACGGCCGTAAATGAAGACACTCACGGCCGTAAGACAGCTCCTGAACGTGCGCCGCTGATAGAGTTTAAGGATTTTTCATTATTTTATTTCCTTATCAGTTTTTAGCTATTTTAGGTTAGTTAGAATTCTATTTTGAGTAAATTAGCGATTAGGGTTTTATTTTGCTTATTTATACGCTTTTTTGATTCATTGTAAAAGAGACTTTGATGATTAAATAAAACAGAGATTGAATGTTTTTCAATTGTTTAATGTGTGGATTCACATTACAAACCCAAACTTATCAAGATTGATTATCTTGTGGCGTTCATCCCGAATTTATCAAATATTCGCGAGAATATTTGTGGCGTTCAAATCAGAGACTTATCAAGGAGATTGGGCAAATCCTTGTGGTGTTTCGAAAGTCGTGGTTCTTTATTCCGCATCGTCGAGCCATCGCGTCGTGAATATCGGGTCATGATTCATCCGTCCAACCACAACCTGAGTTCGGAACTTTCCGCCGTTTCTTCCGCGCTTCGAACCTCATCAAGTACTCAATGTACGAAAACAACCCTACCTCGTACGTGTTGCCAGATTACATGTTGGACTACGTGGTAGGGGTAGAGCCCGTGTGTGGCCATTCGTGGACGGGTTGTACACACATCTATATTCCGGTGATCGTGAACTCGCACATCATTGCTGTTGAGGTCGTGTTCGCTGAATCGAAAATGTATGTGTACGACTCCGATCTTGGTTGTTTCACAGAGACCCAGCTCCAAGAAGCTTTGATATCCTTGACAGTCATTGTTCCTCTAATGGCTAAGCGTTCTAGAATTCATGTCGATGATGTACTAGCCGTTGAGAGGATCAAGGGGATTTCCAAATAAGGTGTCAGGTAAATTTTTTTATACTCGTATTCTAGTATTTAATTAAATTTTTAACTATGTTCATTTATTTCACTAAAGTTTTTTTTTTTTTTTTAACTTACAGTGGCGATTGCGGGATTTTTGTAATAAAATATATTGAGTTCTTGAGCATAACATATACAGAAGTGGAGGATAAAGTTGGCTACCGATTTATTTACGTACAATTGTGATCCATAAGATTTAGAAATGTAAAAATATAGTTTTTATATGTAATTGTGTATATATATTTATTTGTAATTGTGTATACATATTTATATGTAAAAATATAGTTTTTATATGTAATTGTGTATATATATATTTATTTGTCAATTTCTTTATTACTTTTGAAATTACAACAGCATGCATTATTTTCTATTACCATCATTCAATATTTCCACGTGCATTTACATATTAAAAATTTTTTAAAAAAAAATCCACGTTTGGTCATGGTCCGGCCGGGAAGTGGTTAGGACGGACTGATGCGTGGTCCGACCGGGAAGTGGTCCGGTCGGTCCGGCTTGACCATGGTCGGTTCGGACGGGTCCGACCGGTCTGGCCATGAGGGTTTATGTGGCGTGGGGTTTTAGGGTTTAGGATATATATATATATATATATATATATATATATATATATATATATATATATATATATATATATATATATATATATATATAATTGCTAAATTTCTTTTTTATATTAATTAGTAATTGCTAATTTTTTTTTTTTTGTGAATTTCACCTTCTCAGGATTGCTATCACAGAAGTCCTAAAGGCATATGCTACATAGAACCCATCATCAACTTCTTTCGATTATCCACATTTACACATTCACTTTTGCGGAACCAAACACTAAAATAGAAAACTAATATACTAATGATATCAGCATATTAATTTTCTGTTTTTGTGTTTGATTCTATGGAAATAAAGTTGTATAGGTGGAGATCGCAAGAAGTTGATAATGGATTCAGATAATATATGCAGCATATGTCTTGAGGACTTGTGTGAAAGCAATCCCGGAAAAGTGAGATGTTCATGAATTGCTTATCTCATAAGGGAATATGATGTATGTTTCTTGAAAAAAAAGTTATTGTGGGCACCACAAAGGTGTAATTATTAAATAATACCGAAACAAAAAATTTATGCATTTCACCTTCACTGGATAGGATTCTGGAATAGTCGAGTCGAAGCTCAGTAGCGAGGGAAATGTACGCCCCTACTCCGTTTACTACATAAACAGTGGCGCGGAAACAACAGAGCTACAACCATAAGGTATGGCCCTTATCCTCTTCCTTCAGGAAGAGCGAGCCGGGAACAACCTAAGGGCTTTCTTTATACAATCTTACTATCTAAGTAAGGGTCTACCTTTCCTTGTAGCTCTGTAGCTTTCGCCCCACTGTTTATGTAGTAAACAGAATAGGGGCGTACCGATTCTAACATATGAGCTATTGAGCTACTGAGCTTGAGCTACCCTTCTTTAGATTTGTTATCTCTTGTTCTAGAGCTCTAATTGGCCCTTTGGTTCCTTAGCTAGAGTAGCTTAACACTTACTAACAATGTAGCGTTTAAGTAGCTCCAAGACACATGCTACGCTGATTATTTGAATCCATTTCCATTTTCCTTCGATTCTTCACCTTTACAAGAAGATGGAAATGGATTCAGATAATTAGTGTAGCATGTGCCTCGACCGCTTTTGTAAGAGCAATCCAGCGAATGTGATATGCATAATTTTTTTTGTTTCGAAATTAATTAATAATCACACGTTTTTTATGGCCTAAAATATATTTTTTTCCCTAAGAAAATTTATCATATATCATCGTATGATAAGCAATTCACAAACTTTATTAACATAGAGAAAATAAGATAATTTATTACCAACAACACTACAATTATAATAAAAGTTTTAATAGTGATAAAATTAATTATTCAATGGAATCTAACTAGTACAAATTTGGCGAGAATGACCGACTGAACCGCACCGCCGCACTTTCGCGGTCTGGGAAACTCTCCAGTAGATGGTATTCTAGACGTACGTACACGTCCAGGAATATGTCGTCGGACATTCGGTGGTAGTAAATTATCAAGCGGGAGCAAGTGTTCGGGAAGTTCCCACTCGGCCTCATTTGGTAGAGGAAATATAGTTTCAGCATATGCTTCTCTCCACAAAGCAGTGGTATAGTACTTAGTTGATAATGACTGTGGTGAAAAGCCCCTATGTCTAGCAACTGCAACTGCATGAGCGCATGGAAAGCTCTCAAGCTGAAACTGTCACACGTGCACGTGTTGTCATTCAAGTCCACAACATAATCAATATTACGTCCGCATACAACGTTGAATCTAAACTGATCCAGTGGCTCCACGCCCAACCTTCTAGCTAGGTCTAATGTCTTGAAGAGTTTGGTTTCCATGGCAGAGGTGAGTTAAGATGTGCATGATTGAGATTCCTTGCATCTATCGTGAAACCAAACCTGTATCTTCTCCCTAATGTTCTCAATCATTGCCAGAATTGGTAACTCTCGATCATTCTTAAATAATGCATTCAAAGACTCCACGTTATTTGACGTCATCATATTGTGTCTACGTCCTGGAAATTGACACCGTGCCCAATGTTGAATCCCCAATTTATATATTAAGTACTCCGAGGCAGCCTTATTCTTGTTATCTATTTCGATCATGAACTTATTATAATTTTCAAAAGTGTAAGCCTCTGCCGCTCTCTTAAACAAGGAAACGATCCCAGTGCCACGGTATGTCGTCTTCAAATTTCCTTGTATATGATACATGCAATAACCATGGTGTGCCTCGAGAAAAACTTCAGCTATACCATTTATGATAGAATTTCCCCGATCAGTTATAAAAGCAAGGTCATCGACATCTCCAATTACTTCCCTCAACTTCGAGAAAAACCAATTCATCGCTAGATCATTTTCGCTATCCACTATGCCGAACGCAAGAGGGTATATTTGAATGTTGGCATCTTGACATGTAGTAATAATTAACTTCCCTTCATATCTAGCTTTCAGTGTTGTACCATCTACTAGAATTAGAGGTCGCATCGATCTTCTAAATCCATTTATACATTGTCCAAGAGCCATGAAAAAATACTTGAAGCGATTGTCGTCATCAGCCTCAATAAAGAATGTCGAACCACGATTAGTTCTCAACATGTTATGACAATACCCGGCTAATTTCGCATAAGTTTCCTCGGGTGAACCTATTAAATCCTCTAACGCACATTCTCTAGCCTTTCAAACCTTCTGGTAGCTCATGGTCACCCCGAAATCTCTCTGCACATCGTTAATGATGTCTTTAGGTCTGTAAATAGTCCTTAGGTCATCAAACTTATGCATTATCCGTCGTCCTATAAACCATGAACGCGCTTGTCTATGATCATTTTGACGAATGCCCACTTAACAAGTATGTTCTCGTGCATACTTGCGAACTACGAAGAATTGATTTGTGTCCATCCTCGTTGCTCGCAGACGCCAACTACAATTATCATCTACACAGACAATTGTGTAGGTACTCCTGTTTGACTTCTTCACTTTAAACTCGAAATTGTGCTTAAGTGTAATACTGTGCACCGCTTCTTGGAGATCTTGCTTGGTATTAAATAATTGTTGGACTTCCAAATCTTCATCATCTGGAACCACACGTGAACAATTAGTTGATCTTAAACTTGGCCCAACCTATGAGTTCTCAAAATGCTCATGTCGATGTCTGGATAAATTAATCAGATCATTGTTTGTAAATGGAATGTCCCCCTGATTGTCTCCGACTACATCGTGACCTCTATGGGTGATAAGAGGATCATGAAGTATAGAAACTGTATCAGGAATAACATCATCATCCTCACGAGCTATTTCTAATGAGTCCCAAATATCTTTCCCATTCTTATCCCCACTATCGAGTTCTTTATTCTGATTATCGGGGGTATCCTTTCGTACTAAAGTTACACAGAGAGGAATAATTTCCTTTTTATTCGCCTCAATTAACCACATAATTTGCACATCAGAAGTAACAAATAGGGGTGGCAATGCAACAGTAGAATTAGAGTTATATAGAAATCCAAATTTCATATCATATTCAGACGGATCAACTTCGAGTTGATCTTGTAGTTTGTTGTACAAGTCTGTAAATGACATACCTGGTGTTAACAAAATTACAGAATTGTTTTGATCACTTGTATATTTCCATGACCATCGCAGATTTTCATTAACTACGAATTCACCAAAATAAGAAATTGGGATGAAAGCCATATCTGCATTAATTAAAAAATAATAAATTTTCATAACAACAAGTTAGGGAAAATCAGTGTAACTGATTAAAAATAATTTTAAAAAAAAAATAGTCGGTTCTGCCGGACGATGCCATGGTCCGGCCGGACCGATTATTGGTCCGGCCGGACCAATGACCGACACTTTTGATCCGGTCTAGCCGGACCAATGACCGACACTTTTGATCCGGTCTAACGTTCAATTCTTCTGATCTTGTTACTAAACTGATGAAAATCACACTTCACCATATTAATTTTCCATTGTTTAGTCTACATAATTATATATCTATGACAATCTATAATTATTAACTAAAAAATTAGCAATAGAAGAATTTTTCGATAATTTTTGGTTACTGAAATTATAGATTTGTTGAATAAGTTTAACACAACGAGAACGAAATTAAATATAGTATAATAAATATTGCTAAATCAACTTACCGATAAGAAGTAGCGAATGAAATCTTTCAGTTGAGTTTTGTATTTTTTTGCTGATTTTTTTTAGCACAAGCAGATAAAAAATGAGAGAATAATTTATCTATGTATAGAAAAAACGAGTGAATAATGAAAAGTGAGAATTGTTTGATTTTTGTTTTAATATAAATATGAAATAAATGAAGGGTATAAGAGAAATATGATTATTAAGGGTATTTACTTCTTTTTAAAGGAATAGGGGGTATTGTGGTTAGTTTTTGAAAAGATGGGGGATTTAGCCCATGTTTGACTTGGGTATTTTGAAAATTCCCCCTCATATTTGTTGGTGTCGATTTGAAAATTCATGTTTGATCACATGGGGGTCTTCCATGACTTGACCAAAAGAGTATATTTTACCGGATTGACATAACCGTTCAACACAGGTCACAAAAGATTGATCCAAAAGCCTGTCGACGCAAGTCGGACTTTCAGAGAGATTATTTGGAAACATCATCGTGACACACAGAGCCGGCGCTGAAATTTTGGGTGCCTTGTACGACAATTTAAAATGGTGCTCTTTTCATTTAACTTAGAAACCTATTAAAAATATTAAATTATATTTCAATATTAGTATTTTATTGTATAATATGACATTTAAATATTTGTTTTCTTTTTTATTTGTTTATGAACTTCTATATCAATTGTTTCATTTTTCAATTTTTTGTCCAATCTAGCATATAAATCAATCCAAGTATTCATATTGTTGATATGGTCAGTACTCATTTCATGTTCCTTAAGTTTGGCACTTAGATGTGCCTAGTCATTGTATCTTTCATTTACTAATTGACCTTCTTTTTGTAAATCTTTTTTAAATAACTTACAAAAAAAAAAAAAAACTCTATCAGGATTATTTGAATACACTAGTCATGGTTTGTCACGTTTCTCACCATTTGACAAATAACGAATGTAAAAGCTTGAAGAGAAACATCTAGACCAATTATCTTTAGGACCTTTTTTCTAGTGAGAGATCTCTTGTAGAACCATTAATTACTAACAAATATATATATTTTATGTCAAGATTATCCAAGTTCTTGGATCATAACTGTTGACGGGAATGGATCTATCATGAATTAAACAATTTACATCTTCATTAATATCATTTTTCGTAGAAAATTTATCATCAACGTGTTCATTTTTATCATTTTCATTAAGTCTCAATTCGTCCTCAACATCTTCATTTTCATCACATCTATTTTTATCAGTTTTGAGCATTTGATCTACATTGTTGGCTTCTTTAACAACAAATCTGTCAATAACACAATTTTGAGATTCTATCAACTCCTCGATTTTTCTTTTCCAAATCCCAATTGTTGTTTTCTATGATGCATTTTCAAATTTTATGCCAAACGCAAAAGTTAAAACTATAATGTGATCAAATAAGATCACAAAAATAGTATTATAGCACCTGATTAAAGTATAAAGTCGAAAAATATTTTAACTTCTATCGACTATCTTGTTTCAATCTTCAAGAACCTGTTTATCACACAAACATTTAACAAGAATAATAAGAACGGCTGTTTGTTGTCATATATATATAAAATCTAAAACTAATCAGATTAATAGTAATATAATTTTCATTCAAATGGCAAATTTCTTCGAGAGTCCAAGAAATTCCAAAACAAAATACGAGAATTAATTCCAATCTAATAGTCTGGTCCATGATTAATTAATTTAATTTTAGAATAGCAATTAAAAATTATCAAAATACGCAGAAGGCAATAACCTAAATGAAAATGTTACGAAGAACAAGAAGACTAAAGATGATGAAAATGAAGCTGAAAATCATATTGACACAAATTATTCTAAAATTTGAACAAAAAAAAAAAAAAAATTAAAATTGTATTAACACAAAATTTTTTGGTGCTTTATAAAATATTTTTTTGTCTCTATAATCAATTTTTTTTTGAGTGCCTTAAAATAATCTTTTTCTTTAAGTGTCCTATCATAAATTTTTTTTTGGTGTCTCTATAATGTTGTGGCCTTGCGCGGTCATAGTAGTGATGACAATGGGCTTTCAGGACGGGTCGGGTCACCCCCGTCGCCCTATTTAATTTTTTTAGTATTTTTTTTTAATTTTTCCTTTTTTTATTATTTAATTTAATCGGGGCGGGTTCGGGTCGGGGTGGTCAAACCCGCCCCAGGCCCGCGACCTGATTGGGTTGCGAAAACCCATCCCATACCCGCCCTGTAGGTCGGCGGGACAAGTTTTTTTTGCCCCATTCGGGTCGGGTATCGTCGGTCGGATTTTTTTACTATCTCTATGTCGCATCACCTATACACCCTCAGGACCGCCCCTGATGACACAAGTCATGATGATCCGCTGCAGTCAGAGTCCTAAGCCAATCAAATCTTTTCTAAGGGACGATGGCACTCTTGAAAGACATGAATCTCCATTCGAGTCCCTAGCAATTCAACCACTTTGATGACCTTCAAGAGAACCCATGAAAGACATGGGCATCAATTATCTCTGTTTGACAAAAGTAAAAAAAATATATTTTTAAAAAACACAATTTCCTAAATTATTTTTTAACTACACATTATTTCTCTCTTCATTTTTCAACCACACATCTTACCTAGAAAGCATAAAAAAAGATATTTTTAGAGCCCGTTTGGTTCATGGAAAAATTTTGATTTTTGTGATTTTTTTTGTATTTTTTGATGGATATATGGTTTATATTGATTTGAAAAGTAAAAAATTGTGGACTTGATCAAGATTGAATGATTGAGATTGAGTTTGAAATATTCTGATTAAAAAAAAATCATAAAGCAAACAGACTCTTAAACAATAAAATTTTAAAAAATAGACAGTGAACCACTTGACATGGGGCAGGCAAGTCGATTGTTGGAGTCTGTTGTGCACGTGTGACGCATTACTACTTATTTTGGACGAAAGGGTGTTAAATAGCAACTCAGACACGTGGTCACCTTGTGACCGTTGGATGGAATTCTGGATGTTACTAAAGAGTTACCCCATTTACTCTGCCTCAAAAGGCCCATTTCATTTCTGTTGGTTGTTGAGTTCAAGGGCGATTTATTAGTGTATATTTTGAAAGGTTTTTAAAGAATTTAAAGGATTTGAAAAGTTTTCATGTATTAAATTTAAATTTTAAAGATTTTATTAAAATTTTGAGGTATTTAATATAGATTTTAATGGATATTCTAAAAGTCCACACAAATTATTATTATTATTTTTGATCGTATGTGTGTGTGTGTATATATATATATATATTTTGATCATAGTCCACACAAGTTATGATATGAAGTGTTCATGTTCTTGGTGAAGTTGAGTCAACATCTGCCGTTCTTTAGGCAAAGATGAGTATTTCTTTTGTTTGATTTTTGTATTGTGGAAAATTTGTGTAATCTTCGTTATCATTTTGGCTATTTTAGTGCAATCGAGTATCATCCAAATGGATGTTTGATAAGTGTATTTTATACACTTATTTATCTGTCGAAATTAGGATATTATATTATTTTTCTCGAATAAATTCTATTTAGTTTGTATTTATTTGTCATTATTTCAGGTTTTATCCCAAAATCAAGAAAAATTAGAAATTGAAGCAAATATATAATATAATTGGATGGAAGTGGAGCTAATTGAAGACGTTTTGAAACTCAAAGACTTAATTGCACAATTGAAGACTCAAGGACTAACTTATCATATATGGAAGAATTGAGTGACTTAAAGGAGAATTTATTTGATTTGGGCCTTAGGGTTAATTTGTGTGTATATATACACACACATATAGCTGAACAAGGAGGGCAGGCCGTGAGAGACTAACAAAGAGCGGAGAGAACACAGAAAAAGGGAGGTGAGCCGTGGGGACTAACAGGGGGCTGAGGGAGGAGAGCTTTTCTGGAATATATATACATAAGGCAGCCAACTGGTGGAGGTTACATTGAAGGGAGTCGGCGATGGTCTTGGAATTAATTGGCAACAAGGATATATACACAAAGAAGCAACAGTCGGTTGGGAAATTTTGGGAGTACACGGCTGGAAATTAATTCTTGGAGTGGTGGTCGGCAATCACAATTCAAGTGGTTGGCAGATTAAGTATTGTTGGGAATTCTTGGGATTAAAAGTGGTAGGTTGGATCAAAGTTGGCAAGTGAAAAATTCCTTTGGCTTAGAGATAGATACACGGCTGGAATTGGAATTAAAAAAAGGCAGACTGCTGTACAATATTTAGGTGTGCTTTGTTGGCTGAATTGAGAAGAAAAGGGCAGTAGGCTGTGTGATATTATTGGTGCAAGAAGGAGATGTGTTAATTCTTCAATTCTTCAAACTTCGGGTTTTGTTTTCATGACTTATTGTTTTTAATTTCAAGAACATGAGTAGCTAAATTTTATAATCGGGATTGATGATTTAGATTTAATGCTTATAGTTTGATTTTAAATCTCAAGTTGACACATTATTTTTATGTATTGATTTTATTATTGCGTTTAATGCTTGATCACCAATTCATGATTTAATGATTGTTTTCATAATCCGAGAGGTGAGTTAACAATTAGATCAAGTAATAAAATTCGACAATTTCAACAAAAAGATAGAGATATGAATTTGTGGTTGCATGTAGTCAATTATGAATTCCTAGGAAATCTAATGCATTTAGCTAAGGAGAACTCTGACTCGATGTAGAGATACATGGTTGACTTAGTTAAATAGGCCTAATTTGAACTCGAGAGAGGTAAATTAGATATATGCGTGAATTAGACCATACAATTTTAGAAAACAACTTGAGAAGAGAAATTAAGTTAGAACATTATTTCGAAATTGTCAGTCCCAATATTCATTCAATTGGTCGAAAACCCACCACGTTTGTTTCTTGATTTTATTAATTGCTTTTAGTTTAATTTGTTATTTTTTATTTTAATTGATTTGTTTATTTCATTTATTTTCAATTATTTGTCATTTTAGCATTATTTGCAATTTATTTTATTAGTTAATTTTAATTTTAGTTTAGGAATTTTAGAATCGAAATAAATTTATAACGAATAAATAGTTCTCGTGAAATCGACAACACGAACTCAAAAGTCTACTTTTATTACTTGTTAACGATATCGTGCACTTGTGATGTTTCACACCAACAATTTTCAAATAGGGATAGGCTTTAGAATTGGTCATCGAACATATGGGGCTTCGACCAGATTAATCTCTGTAATCTTACATTTGATTCTTGCAAGTCTTTCTGTATTTTTTTTATTATTCTTTAAAATTCGTTTTTAATGCGTTATTGCATTTTTGTACAGTAATTATATATAAAAATATTGCTCGATATACAGTATCGATGTCAGTCTTTATTATCGTGCAAATAATTGTTTCCCATATTACCCTGGCTCAAATTTCAACTCTACAAACGCTCATAAAATGAGAAAGGCAATTTGGGAATTAACACAGTCAACATAATGTCAAATCCGGACAGCATCAGCGGGCTTTAATGCTTCCAATCTTGTTTTCACGCATGGGTCCTACATGAGCCATAAGTGGATTTGACAAATAATTCATTTTATTTAAAGCAAAACAAACTTACGCATAATTTTTACATGTTTGTATATTTTGGCCATCTCAAATTCTCAATGGTATCAGAGTCTGAATTTATGAACGGTGATATATGATCTTTAATTAAAATAAGGAAATCTGGAATGTCCTCTAAGTTTACTAAATTGACCCAGCACTTAGCCAGCAATGGTGAAAAGGTTTCAAAAGATCAGTTGGCTGTAGTCCTACTAAATTGCATTAGTGATAGATATAAAAATCTTAAAAACATACTTGAATATAGTAGGGATGAAATCAATACTCACATATTTTATCGGTGCTTTAATAGACAAAGCTTTTGAGAATAAATCCGAGTCTAAGGATCATCACAACGGAGAGAATATTTTAGTAAATGGGAAGGGAGACATGGTAAATCTAATTATCATCCCAATAATAATAATAATAATAATAATAATAAAAGGAAGCATGTTGGTAAAGGTAAATTCAAAAATAAGACAAAAGGAAAGAATTTATTTTTATTATTGTGGTAAAATTGGACATTTAATAAATGTATCTTACAAACGGAGAAATGAAAGAAAAACAAATGAAGGGAATGGGTTCTTAGATTGCAAAACTCTAAACTCTGAAAATGATTTAGTTTTTGCTAATATTAATGAGAAACTGACCCATATATTAGTAGTAGATTTTGGATTCTGACTGTTCCTTCTACATGTGTCCCAACAATTTTTTTTTCTTGATTTTAAAGAAACTAACCGGGGGTAGGTTATTATGGGTAATAAAATGAATTCTACGGTGAGTGGAATAGGAACAATAAAACTATTACTAGAAAATAATAATATGCTTTTCTTAAGGGAAATCAAATATGTTCCTGAGTTGGAAACAAATTTGATATTCTTATGTATATAAGATATGAAGTTTAACATAAATTTGGTTCATGGATGTATTAAAATCTTTAAGGGGTTGTGACTTCATCATAAGTACCCCTAAGAGACATGACTTATTTTTTTTCCTTCCCTTCTTGATGCTAAACCTTTACTTGGTCTTACAACAATTGTTTTGAATGAAGAATCGACCCTTGCCATTTTATGATCACATGAAAGACTTGGTCATATTAACAAAAAAAGTCCGTATTCTTTATAAAATAAAGGAGTTTTGGTAAATTAAATCTTGGTGATGCTGTTTCTTGTGAACACTGTGTTATAGATAAACAAGTAAAATTATAGTTCTTGCTTGGAATCCATAAATCCAAACAAATACTTGAATACTTGTACGCTGATTGTGGGTCCTGATTTTGTGCGTACAATGTCTAATCACAAATATTATTTGTTGATCTTTGACATGATTTAGAAAAAATTTGGTATTCTTACTGAAAATAAAAGATGAAACTTTTAACGTCTTAAAAGATTGGAAAACCCGAATAGAAAATCAAATTGATCATAAAACAAAAAATTAAGGATTCATATTACAATTATGAATTCAATAATTTCTGCAATGATGTTTTAAGACATAGAATTGTAGTCTATGCTACTCAACAAAATGGTATAGTCGAAAGAAGGAATAAGACATTATTAAACAAATTAGAGTTATGCTATTCTATCTACTTCATTATATCACATTGAGTGCTACCCCTCACATTGGAGGTGGAACCGTTCATTATGAGGTCGGTCCCACACCCATCCATGTGAGAGGGGACATCCAGTGTGATAGAATAAAGTGGGTTAAAGTAGCATAATTCAACAAATTAAGATGCATGTTATTGAGTTCCTATCTGCCTAAATTATTTTAGGAGGAAACTGTTAAAACAATACTTACTTGATTAATAGAAGTCCTACAAACAAATGCTTTAAATTTTAATGTGTCTAAATCCGTATGGAGACAAAATCCTCTTGTATATTCCCATATGATAATATTTGGTTGTGCTTCATATACTCATCAAAATATAGGAAAACTTAAATCTAGATCTCTTAAATGTGTTTTCTTGAATTATGGTGAAAGTATTAAATGTTACATGTTATGGGTTAAAGAAGAGCTCTAGTTCGTACAATTTTAATCAGTTTCGACAATGGAGTATCAAAATAATCAAAATTAAGTTGAAAACTAAACCAAACAGTGCAGTATATGGATTACACAATTTGAAATCAATTTTTTTATTCAAAAAATAAATAAAATAAAATTTTTAAAACTCTACTCGAGGGGAATGGGTTCAAATAGTAATCCTAACATCCGATGCTTTATTTCAAGATTCTGAATGCCAATCCCATCTCCATGTTCATACATGTACTGTGCCATTCTAGCGAAGTTAACAGCAATTCCCACAAAAGTCCGTGAGAATGGGGAATCCACATGTTGATCTTTGTTCAATCTTTTCCACATCTCGTGTATCAAGAATCTCATGTGCTTACGTGCACTTTCTTCAGAAGCACCAGTTTCATTCATGTAACATTGTATTGATGTAGAAACGTCACCTCTTTCCTGTTCATCCTAAATGAAGAAAAACGGACAAGATTCGTTAGTCGAAAGGGTGATTTTCAAATTGAACGACCCTAATTGAAATGTACATTCTCAAGAATAAAAAAAACTTAAAGCACTCTAGAAAATTGATATATGGTGCAATTGTAACTTCATGAACAACTTAAACATGAAATTAAAATAAAGTTCTATATATGGCTTGCGATGTACGCACCGAGGACGTAGCTAAATCATCTGAAAGTCGTAAAATTGTTGCCAACCATTGAATTACACCAAGATATTTCTGTAAGTACTCAACCGCCTCTTTCTTTATAGGATTGGTGACAATAAAAAAAGCGTGTGACATTATCACATGAGATGATATTGTTATCCGTGCATTTTCCATATATTCTTCCAGTGTTGGTGTGTATCCATTGACGTACCACCTTGCCTCTTGTAAGTATGCTTTGCATATCTCCGTCCACTGTGATGATACTCAAAAGTTGTAAGAATTGTAAAATCAACTCATATATTAGCCTCTGATTGGTTTTAAAAAAAATAAAATTATTCATAAACAAAAAACGTGATATTTTCGAGATAAAATATGTGTTTAAAAAGTGATTTTGAAAAACGTGTGTGGTTAAAAAGCGACTTAAGAAAATATATTGTTTATAAATAAACAAGTAACCAATCAGAGGCTTAGAAAAATAAAATAAAATCTAATAAATAAATAGTAGCAGTGTTAAAATATGAAATACCCATTGTTATCGACTTAACGTACTAGCTATACCACATGAATGCATTTCAAACATTTTTAAAATGTGCAAGCGACTAAAGAAAAACGGGGAAAGTATTTTTAGTTATACCGCTTTTCTTAAATATGGGATAATTAGAATCCCTTTTCCCATGAGAACGTCATAAGCTATTTCATTGACGAAGTTGATGACGGCTAGATAACAAATTTGCATGTAATCTGGAAGTTGCTCAATTGCATTGACATCCCATCTGGAAATTGACAATCAAGAAACAATTACAAATAGAAAAAACATTAATCAGAAAAGGGAGAAGATCAACACAGTAAGAAATAGCTAGACTTGAATAAAGCGATATGATTGAAATAATAAAGCGACTTGTCAGTTTGGTGCAGGAGATTTTGGAGGAAATCTAAATTTTTGAGGAAATGTGTAGTTGAAAAGAGATTGAAAAGTGTGATAGTGGTGGGTTCATAAAAATGTGTAGTTAAAAACAATGTTCTAAAAGGCGTAATGCGTTGCGAGGCGTCGAGGTCGAGAATCAAGAATCATAAGTTTAGGCGTGTCAATGCGAAGAATAAACGCTATAATGCGATTCGTATTTTTAATATTATTTTAATTATTTTAAGACATTAAATATATTTTTATATAAAAAATTGATTTTTTACCTTTAAAATAAAAAAGAAAAAGAAAAAGCCATAATGCGGGATTAAACGTGTCTAGGCGGTCAAAAAAAAGTTTGACCACATTTTTTACGCTCATACCACTTATTCGATGCGTTTTGGCCGCGCATTGCACCTAGACGATGCATTTTGACGCATTTTAGAACACTGGTTAAAAATGATTTTTTGGGGGAAATTGTTCAAATTCTTGTCCTTAGAATTTCCCCCTTATTTTCCAGGTCTCATAAGGTGCAGTAAATATACTTTAAGAACTGAAGATATGTAATTTTAATATATTCCTATAAAAATATCACACATGCAATCTAGAAGCATGGTTAATTTTATGTTTAACATGCTAGCTCTAGAGAAATAAAGACATACTAACCTTTCAAATGCACATGTAAAAAGTTCCAATTCTTCCCGCGTACCATACACATCGTATATATCATCTATGACGGTTAAAAGACACATGACTTTTATTAAGATTGTTCGACACAATCCATGTTGAGGTTCAAATAACCCTCCAATAGTGCAAAAGAAACATTCCACAAGTCTATCCCTTGCAAATGGCAACTTTTCGGCAAGGCTTATTCTTTTCCACCACCTACATCAAAAAAAACGAATAAACAAGGGATTGTAACGGCTAACATATATATGTTGTTCAAACTTCGTAATGACACACTGATGGAGACGTAATAATATTATATTGAAGACTTGTCAAGATTAAATGAGTTTATTGTACTTTTCTAGTTTAACTTATACAGTTATGTACTACGTTTTATTTTTTAATTTTCTACTGAAATTAGAAAAATTCTTGTTGTACAGCGGGAACAAGCCCGGCTACTAAATATAAATATATTTTTTATGCATTGTAATATTTGTAATGGATTATTCAATTAATAAAACACAATTAAACCCTCAATTATAGAATTATTTTTCAGTTCACTAAACTTTTTCTATTCCAAACGAAGGCCTTTAACATCAGGAGTTCAAAACACCTAAATATTTAGGGAACAATAAATACCTGGAGACTTGTTTTAGCTCCTGCTGATATGTTGCTTGAACAAGGTTGAAATCCAGTTTAGCAAACTCAAGCAGAATAGGATTCATGTCTGGATTTTTGCTGTATAAGTTTATGAACGACCTAGCCTCTGCCCGAGGTATGGTCCTGTGCAGCGGGAGCTCCAAGGCATGATGCACCAATAGAGCAGAATCTCGATCAACAATTTGATCCTGAAGATGTTTGACAGTGAATTCTCTCGCCATTTCTAGGGTTCTTTCACCTTCTGTTGACAGAAACGAAGCTTCATAAAGTTGTAGCAATCCCTTTGTATCCTCACATAGGTTTGGCTTGAAATCACCCCCCTCATTCTTGAAACTATCAAATATCTCTGCAATCAGCCAAGTTTTGGCATATTTTATAAGTGCAGAAAAGAAAGAAAAAATAAACGGAAGAAATGAAGGATTTTAAGATTTTTTTTTTTTTTTTTTTCTTTTGGCACCTTGAGAGACATTAAAGCCTTGTTGTCT
Source organism: Ligustrum vulgare (assembly GCA_963555705.1). NCBI lineage: Eukaryota > Viridiplantae > Streptophyta > Magnoliopsida > Lamiales > Oleaceae > Ligustrum > Ligustrum vulgare. Next base: position 52,780,837 of record OY743174.1, read on the forward strand.
TAAAAGTCTGAATTCGAGAGCTGTGGCATACAAGTCCTTAATCCTTGGCTCGTGATTTTCGATATATTTTCTGTTAATGAACGTCAAGATTTGCTTAATTTCATCCTCAAAATGGTAAGATATACCCAGCCTTTGCAAGGTATCAATTAAGTTCAACTGGTCCAGAACTGGTTCCGTTTCTTTTTCTAGCATCGTCTTCACTTGCATCTTCAGCTCAGAAGCCCGCGTTACATATATCTCTCCCTACATTTGCATAAATAAAAATTTCCATACAAAAGAAAAAGCGTTACATATAAAAGTAACAGAAAAATGCCCAAGAACTGCAACGATGGATCTGTAATGTTATCTGTACAGATATGTAGCAGTAAGATGATTATAATTACCATGTATTCATTATTTAATGACTGCACAAAATCGAATTCCCACATGGGTGGCTTGTAGTTTCCTGATCGCCTAATCTCAATCTGATTGCAGGATTTGATGGCCATGGAGTCTAGATTCATTTTCTTCCAGTTCCTGATGTAGCCAATAAGAGATTATATATATACTAATACTAGATCTAAATAGCAGTGGATTAATTGCGAATAATTTGTTCTGGGTCAACCCGGGCGAACCCAGGAATTTTTCTAGTGCGGACGACATTAGTAAAGATATAAAAATGATCCGTGTGTTTCTGCTGCCCGTCTATCACACTCACATGTGGTGGGATCCAATCACACATGGGGCTCACTACATTTGCCTGCGATGGGCACAATAACAGTGCTGCAGGAGAAATTGTTCGATACCAAAAAAAACATTATAATATAAATATTATACTAAAAATGAAATATCTTACAATTATTCTTTACGAGTTTCACACTTGACATCTTTGTACAATCATTTCATTATCAGTTGACACAGATAAGTTAAAAAAGGAGCAACTAGTATTTACCTTTTAAAAACAAGGTTAGACAATCTATGTTAGCTTATGAATAAAAAAGCCTAAAATATGGTTAATTAAGTTGAAAAAAAAAATTAAGCCTAGAGAACCTTTTAGTGCCCATTTTATAAGGTTTTTAAAAAGTCAAAAATTGATTTTGATAATTATTAGAATAATTTTCTAGATACGCTTTTTCAAAAGGAATTACCACAAGAATGAGAAGAAAAGTCCTTCCAAACGAATTGTTAATACTATGGTTCAAGTTAAAAATAAAAAAAAAATAAAAAAAAAATAATCAGTGCCTAATTTCATGTAGCAACCAATAATTCATTTTGAACGAAAAATTGGACAATTTGGTCATTTGAAAGGATTCTTATCTTGATGCCATATTAAATACTGTCTCCCAACCTACTTCTACAGTCTTCATTATTGAAACATCCCTCAGTCAACTCCCCAACTCAACCATCTTCAGGAGCTGCTACTACAGTCTACAAATCTTGATTCATGGGGATCCATTATCTCACCACAGCCCCATTTTTGCTGATCGCAGCAGTGCTCGGTGCCAACCACCTCTTTGACGGTCGTGATATCCACAGGTTTTCCTGTAAATCACCAGACAAAAATGGTGGTGGCCTAAAGTTCAGTCCTTCATTGGGGCGTTCTGTGAGGGTGTCGTAGCATAGTCCAAAGAAGCATGCAGTCTGAAAATGTAGAAAATATATAGTCAAGTCTTTGAATTGTCATTACAATCTGAATACGTAGAAAACATCTAGACTCCACTAATTTGAAGAATAACTATATTTTCACAATTTGATTTACAATGTAGATCACAATCACACTCACATGATGGAGTGTGATTGTAACACCTCAAGTTCAAAAATATTAAACCTAGACGTGTTAACTTCCTTTCACTTTAAATGCGGAAATAAATCGTTTAAACATTAAAATGCGGAAACAAATCATTTAAAACTTCAACATTTATTTATTTATTTATTTTTTTCTATTATAAAATTCTAGAAAAATTTCGGCAGAGTCTCCTCTGTAATTTGGACTTAGCCAACCTGTAGAGGGACATCATACCCATATTACAAATACAATTCTCAACTCATTCAAACCCAACATTCCACATCCGACCACAATTCCAAAATCAAACTTCAACATCAATTCCCAAACTCCTCAACAATAACATCTTAAAGTAAATAATTTTTAAACTTATGAAATATGATGTAAACTAATCACAGGGAAATACCATAACTTAATTTAACTAAAACAGGCAAACTAATCAAAAGAATTTATCGATTAAAAGAACAACCCATGAATTAATTTGAGAAAGCTCTCCATTCATTCTTAAAAGAAATAGAATTATTAGTACTGTCTAAGTCAGCCGTCAAGTGCTCTCCTCGGATCACCTAACTTTCATCACCTGAAATGTTGGGGAGGGATTGGGGTGAGCTAAAGCTTAGTAAGTAAACTTTATGCATGAATGCATGCTTATGACATGAATGCTTTAACTTTGAAATATGTATCCCCATTCACTTTAACCTTTCAAAACTTTTAACATTTCGAACTTTCACTTAACATTTCAAAACTTTCACTTTACATTTAAAAACTTTCACTTTATTTCCATCGTGAGCTCACTTGGTGTAACTTCTAGTCAATCAGAATACAGTGGGCAATTACTTATTTGGAACCAGATTAACATTCACATTTCCACCGCAAAGCGGTTTAACATTCACTTTCCCACCGCAAAGCGGTTTAACAGTCCGCCGTAAACGGTTGAACATTCCGTCGCAAAGCGACTTAATTCGGGTACGCCAGTCCCCCGCGCCCCATTTCCCACTCGCAACTTTCATGAACTAGAAGTACACCCATTCATTCTTTCAAAAACTTGGAATACATAACTTTTGAACAAATTTGCACCTTGACACATTTCTTTCATTTAAAAACATTTGACTTCCCATTTTCGATGTCAATGCATGCTTCATGATGCAATGACATGATAATGTGCATGCTTGAACATTCTTCTCAATAACATATACTTTCATAACGTAAATGAAATTCATCAAGGCAAGTAGATTACAAGGCAGTCATTTACACATTTCACATTTACATTCAACTTCTATAAAAATAGGGGGAAGTTTACTTACTTGACGTCTTTAATGTTTACCGTTATCTTGACTTGCGAGTGGAGGAGTCTCAGATGCTCGTGACGTCAATGTGCCCAAAATTCCTAATCATTTCCATTCATTAATAACATATCCTTTTTTTAATAATGACAGAACATCCAATCGAGATCAAAATTTCAAATTAACCTAAGTGTGACCTTAGGATATGACAAAAACACATAAAACTCATGTTCAAGACAAAGAATGAATCCCAATGTACATTAGAAAGTCTTCTCATCTTTTAAAGTCAAGCTCAAACTCAAAATTCCATAACTTTAGAAATTACTTAATCGTGATTCTAACAAGTTCACAAATCTTAAAATAACCATTTATTACAAACTTTACCAAAAAGCAATTAACTAATTTCATAAATCTAATCAAATTCGAAAAACTGAATCTATAACTTTTAATCCAAAATTAACCTAACCATTGGTCCATTGGTTAACAATTGGATTCATATATTAAAAATCTAAGAATTAACTAGCTAATATGACTAAAGCCATTTATATCAATACATGAAAATTCTCAAATTTCTCAATTTATCCAGAATAACATAAACTTAATTAAATTAACTCAATTTAAACAAGGCAATTTTCACAATTTCTAAATATGAAAATTTATCACTATAATTCAAACTCAAATAAATAAATCAAAGTTAAACCAAAGTTTACCAAGTTCCTACTAACAAATCTAACCATTCGTGAAATTTTCCCCAAATCAGAAAGTTACAAATTTCCACTCATAATTGGGTACTAACAAATCTTAAATTCATACATTATCCAACTTTACCCAAATTCTAATTATCAATTTCGAAATTAGACTATAATTCAAATTTGAAAATATACAATACACACACACACACACACACACACACACACACACACACACACACACACACACATATATATAATCCTCCACAACTCTGAATTTACAATTATAAATCCAAATCACAGATAAATCTAAAAATCTAAAATTTATTAAAACAACTTAAGAAGTCTGAAATTTACACTTAAGGATGATATTTATACCAATACATACATATATAAACATTATCCAATCTCCAATTGAACGTTTAAAATTCGGAATCTAACTAGATTTAAATCTGAAAATATGAAAAAAATCTTCACATATATACATACATATGCACCTATATATACGTATGTGCGTTCGAGTGTGTGTAATAGACTGTGTGAAATGCATGAAATCCGTGTGCGTGAGTTTGTGTGTTGTGTGTGCGTGTTCCTGTGCGGCGGTGTGAGGGAAAAGGGGTAGGAGACCTCACCGGTAGGTGGTGGTTGAGGTCTCCGGCGCTGGTTCAGGCATGAGGCGAGGGAGAGGTATGTGAGACCGAGAGCGCGAGAGAGCGAGAGTGAGTCCGAGAGAGCGAGATGAGGGAGAGCGGGTGAGAGAGAGAGGAATGAGGGTTAGGTTTATTTGTTTAAGTTTTGGTAATTTGCAATTTAGTCCCTCAGCTCTCATAACTTGGTAATTTAAGTCCACGACCCTCAAATAAAATTTCAAAGTGTCACCAAACTTTTCTCAACTTCAATTTAATGCAATTTAGTCAACTTACTACTCAATTAAAATAGAAATGGTAAGTAACAATTAAAATAAACAATTAGACACGGAATTGTACGTAGACAATTTATAAATATCTTAATTGGCACATTGATCGAGACGGCGTCCAAGTCCTTCCACTGCAAAATAATTCAACTTATTATCAATAATAATTGTCAAATAAATTATTCATCATGAAAATTGGGTGGTATTCAAGAAAGTACGTAAAACGAAAAGTGGTATTACAGTGATTGTGATCTACATTGTAGATCAAATTGTGACTATAACATTATTGCTAATTTGAATTGTAACACGGAATTGTTTGTAGCCCCGTTTGTTAGACAAGTCTAAAACTGTAGATGAAAATATTTTATCCATGAAAATCGTTAACTTTAAATAACGATCCAATGAGGCTGTTCATAAACAAGATGTTGGATATTGGTTAATAAATCGAGAATTGAAAATCGATTAAAGTGACTTCGTGTCGACTTCGGCCAAATACTCAAACGCTCGGCTCAATCCGTTTAGGCAAAATTGTTTGCCACTTCGCCGTTTCGGGGCGCACAAACGGGGATCGACCTGCCCGATCAGGTCGCGGGGGTCGAGGGGGCTCGGAGGCAACGCCCCCGAACGAGAATTTTGATTTCTCTGCATGTGTTGAAGGGTATATTTGTCATTTCGAAAACTAATATCGGATGAATGAGAAATTACGGAAAATGACGAAAATCAGGTCAAAATGTTTGACCGTGCGACCGCACGGTTAGTAAACCGCGCGATCACACGTCAAATTAACATCCAGTTTTTTGAGTAAAACCGTGCGACCGCACGGTTGTCCGGTCAGGAGATACCTTTTCATAAAGGTGCATTGTTTGGAAATGATGCATGGTTTGGGCCTCAACCACTTCGTCCACACCCTTTCATGATCTATATATAGGACCCTTTGGGTGTCCTATTCCTCACTTTTGATATGCAAAACATCTCAACATCCTCACTTCTCTCCAAAATCAAATCATTTCATTTGTTTTGATATTCTTTCATTGCATCATTTGGAGTACATAAGACAAATTTGGTTCGTTGTACTTGTGTTTTGGAGTGCTACAAACACAAGTGAAGCCGTTGTATCTTGGGAGTCGATTGCCGTTATCCGTAGGCACCGTTGCGGGGCAAATTCGACTTAAGGACAAAGAGTCCAACTCTTGCCTCGGCTTTGTCCTTATTCTTATTATTCTTCTTCTTATTTGTGTTTTTCCTTACCGTTACTTTGTCCAAATTTCGGCTTGGATTTACAAACTTTCAATATTTGACGTCACTATTCACAAATCCATCCAACACAAGATTTAGCCTCTGTTTTACAAATTATTTAAAAACATATTTTTAAACAATACAATTCGTCAAATCATCATATTTTCTCTTTCCTTTCAACCATATATTTTATCTCGAAAACATAAAAAAATATTTTTAAACACTAATTTTTTAACTAACAGAAGTTTCCAAATAGTTACACAAGAGAGCCAAAATTAAATTTCCTATATAAAAGTAGGTGAGATGTGCCTTGTTTGGTAAAAATTCTTTATTTATAAATAAAAGATTTGTTGTTTTCGAGGTAAAATATATGGTTAAAAAGTGTAGATAGAAAGTAATTTGAAGAAGAGTGTTGTTTATAAACAAATTACCAAACAAATGTTTAGTCGGAGAGACACAAAAATGAGAGAATGTGTAAATATTTCAGGGAGATTGAAAATATATTGTCTGTAAATTTGTTTCTAAACAAGTTTATAAATATCGCATTTTCCTAAATCTTTTTTTAGTTACGCACATTTTTTGAAATCACATATTTTACCAAAACAAACTCAAATTCCTTGTTTATAAAAAAATTAGCGCAAAAAAGAAGCATAGTCAAGAAAATATAGTTCTTGATGTCTTTCAGCCTGTTCCACGGCTGGAATAGAATTTATAATAAAATATTATTATTTTTAAGATAAAATATGTAATTGAAAAGTGGTTTAAGATTTTTTATTATTAATAAATTGGTTTATAAGTCAAGAAAGAATTTCTTTGATGATTTGCCTTTGTTTTGTAAATTGCTTATAAATAATACATTTTCTCGACTTATTCTTTAACTACGTATATTTCTTGAAATCGCTTTTCAATCATTTTTTTTTTTTAAATGTCACTCGTTGAACATATATATAGAATGGTTCTCGTGAAGCTTCTTTATAGTCAAGTCATCAGGTGTCGATCAAGAAAGAATCATATTCATCAGGTATCAGTCAAGGATGTTGCCTGTGTTCGGTGGCTATTTTAGTTTTCTATGCTTTTTAGGTAGAATTTGTGATTAAAAAATAATTTCGAAAAATGTGTATAGTTAAAAAGTGGTATTAAAAATTGAAATGATTATAAATGTTTGTTATAACACATTACCCGAACACCGGCAAAAATATAAAAAGAAAATTCTTGATGTTCTTGTGAAAGCTTATAGTATAGTCCAGTAAAAAAAAAAAAAGTAGTATCAACCAAGAAAGAGATGTTAGGCTGTGTTTGAAAGGGGTAATTTTTCAGGGAAAAGAAACTTTTCCACCCTTTGTTCTTAAAAAAAAAAAAAAAAAAAAAAAGGTGTATCCCCACTCTGAGGGCCCGAACCGACCACGTCCAAAACCATTGGTTCGAAATTGTAAATCCAAGTTATGCCTTATAGGGACCAGGGTGGAGGGATTGAGTAAGTATGAGCAATTCTCAATAACTTCCGATTTTCACAAGGAGCAAATTCAATATTTCAGAATTCGAATCCTGCATCCGAACGCGTTGAGCACTTACCAACCCTTCCCTTTTTTCATTGGGAGATGTGCTTTGGGGGTTTCCATCCTTTTTTCTTGATTGTATGTTTGATATGTTGTTTTTGGTACCTTTCAAGTCACGTGCCTAATTTCCTTGTAAACCTAGGAAGTCAATTCTAGTCAAATAGGTGATTTTTATTTTCCATGTTATATGGAAAATAAATTTCATCGCGTTTGATTCGTTTTTTTATTGTTAATTGACTTTTTTCCTCAGAAAATAACATTATTATTACCAAGTACAAATGAATGAAAAAATATTTTTTTATTAAAATAATTAAATTATGCTTTATTTGCCATAAAAAAATAATGTCAATCAAACAATAAAAGTTAGAATTTTTTTCATTTTTTCACCTAAAAATTAAACCAATTAAACACATTAAACTTCAAATTCTCAGGAATTCAATTCCCTAGAATTCATTTTCTTTCCACCAAAATTCCATCATCGCTATCAAACGCAATCTTATTGTAAAGCCTAAGGTGTCACCCTATAATGAGCGGCCTCACCCTCTTTGTGAGAAGGGTGACAACTAGAGTGATGTCCCTATTTAACTATGTTCAATTTACATGATCTTGAAAAAATCAAGTGTCAATCAATAATTAATTTTCTTCATGGTATTATTTTAAAGCTTCTAGTCTATAGTCAATCAAGAAAATAAATCAGGCGTCAAGAAATTATTTGTAAAGCTTCGTGTATAGTTCAAAGAATTGTAGTTCTATTGTTTGAGAGAATGAAAATACTGGAACTTTAAATTTGACTACAATCTCAAATCTTCTTTCTCGAGTCATGGTTTCTCATGTAGCCCTTGTTTGAATCCATTTTTTTTAGGCGTGAACATTTATCAATTTATTTCGATTATTAAAGGAATCGAAATAAATCGTAACTTTCGGTTTGATTTGTTTCCAGTCAACCCTTAATTGAATGGTTTCAATTCGATTTTGATTATTTTTCGACTTTTGTTCGATTTCTAATAATTTTTTGAATATGATGAAAATGTCTAAATGTGCAAATCAAAAACAAATGGAAAAAACAATAACTAAAATATGAAAAACAACATGTAAATGAAAAACAACAAGACAATTTAGCATCTGTTTGGTACACCGTTTATAAATAACGGTATGACAATATTTTATTGGTATACTTTTTTCAAAAATAAAAAATGGTGGGTGAGAATTTTTTATTAGTCAAAATGATTGACTTTTCTAAAAAAAAAAAAAATGTTCAATGAAATATTGTTACTTGGTAGTTTATAAACAAATCTTACCAAACAAAGGCTCAAAAAGGGAAATTGCACCTCATGTCACTTTTGTTTGTTTGCATTAACGAAAACTTTAATTTTAATAGTTTTGATAATATTGTCATTTAAAGATATTTTTATCCCTTCAAAAATTGAAATGCCTTGATAGAAAATTGAAATACCTTGATAGTCCTTAACAAATTGATTTGACTAGTTGAGAAAATAGTAGATTAGAAATTGCTTGAGAAAATATGTTTTTAATAACCTTATTTATAAACAAGTTTACCAGTAGAGTAACATATAGTAAAATTTGATTACCGGTAAAAAGGGTCTCGTCATGGTTGAAAAGTGAGCACGCCGACTGTATTTGCAAATGAATACAAATCATGTGAATGGGACAAAGAGGGCACAATAATACATTTAATATTAAAAAAAAAGGTTGAACCGTAATCTTGAAGGCCCCACTGCCCCGCTCCTTGTGTCTTGTGGAGGAGGTAAATCATGAGATGTACCTCAGTTAGTTAGGGTCTGAATCTTTCAAATTAGTTTTCATCACAAGGAGGTTAAATCTAAAACATTTGATAGGATTCGAACCCCTACTTTGTGGCTACCAGTAACGCATACCTTTATGTCACTTCATCTTTTGCCAACTGAATTATGCCCCCGGAACTACATTTTAATGTTTTCTTGTTGTTCATGTAAAAAATCATATGCACTCTATTTGTTTGGAGCGACTCTAGAAAAATATTTTTAATTGATATTGTAATATGGTGCACAAATATTGAGTAGTGTACAAAATTACCCATCACTTACTTTTTTATGTCTCAACGTATGTGTATTATGTGATAATATCACTTACAAATGTCAATTAAAAATATCTCACTAAAATTTCTCATTTGTTTATGAGTTGTGTTTTTAAAAGAAAAAAAATGTTTTTCTTTCGAAGATTTCATTAGGGGAAATTTTGCTTTTGGGATTAAATATACTCTTATTAGGCAGGTTGACAATATATTGAATAAGATGAAAAGTATAAAGTATAAAACTTGTCAGCTATTTTGTAATATCCAAGACATCATATATATCAAATAATAAAAAAATGATCTAAGTTACTTTCTTCGTTTCGCAAAAATCTTATTTGTCTCAAATTATAAATCACTTTCATTATTGAAAGGATATTAATATCTTAATTTTCTAATATACCCATATTTAATATGCACTGTTATCAATAAATATGAACTATTTATTATTCAATATAAAAGTATATTATGTAAAATGTAAGTAAATTTATAGTTCTAACATATATTACTTATATTTTATTTATTTATTTATTTATTTATTTATTTATAATTCGTGTGAAAGTAAAAATGAGTCTATAGTTATGAAATAGAGGAAACACTATACATTTATATCAACTTTTATTAGTAAAGTTTTATAATTATAAATAAATGACATTAATGATCACAAACCACTAAATCATTTTCCCCACTTTCTTTTAAAAAAAGTTATATATCTTAAGGTTGAGATAAATTTTAACCCTGTTGACATTCTTCCATTGAAATTTGAAGATGTGGCGTGTACATGTGCACATAGGCACCTCCCCATTCTCTAATCAATGTGTGCCAATTAAGTTGAGATTGATATCAACCTTGAGATAAATTGCATCATTCTTTCTTAAAACTAGTGTATCACCCGTGCGATGTACGGCATCATGTCGAAACATATAATTGTGACTTCTATTTTTTCTAAATTTTTTTAATTATATGTCAAACATGTGTATAATGAAATAGCTAGAAAAATAATAAAATGATATTGTAATTAATAGAATTGCAATATTTCCACTATAAATTTTGAAAAACTTTTATATAAAATACATTCATAGTTGAATTTGTTCTATTTCCATCTTTGTCGCAAATGATAATCTTCAAATCATTGCAATTCGGCACTCTAGAGACTGCAAGTACAGCTGTCTATGGTTGAAAACTGGCTTCTTTAAATAAATATCAACCTTGAAAAGTGATTTCCTTTGACTTTTATTGATATTCATAACATATGAAGCTACCAGCTAAAATTGTCGCTTCTTGAACTTTAAAGACAATCTTGCATGTATTTGATTAAAAAGATGAAAAATTGATGGTAAGAAAATATTTTCTTGAAAAATGTCAATTGGAAGTGTCGGTTGAAAAAGTAGGAAATTTTCCTAAATTTGTTTTTTGATTGATATTATTTTCCATTGCAAATAAAATAAAATTTAACTATTTTAATTAAAAAATTTATTGTTATTATTGTTTATTATTTTTCACTCATTTGTACTTGATAATACGGGTGGACTTGGTTTGGTTTGGTTTGGTTCTGGTTCCAGAAGAATCAAACCAAATCATAAACCGATGATTTTTTACTAATGAAACCAATTGATTTTTTTAAAGATATGGAACCAAACCGATGGGTTCTGGTTTGGTCTGGTTTGGTTCTGAGACCATTACTTGAATTTTAAATAATAAATGCAAATTAAAATATTTTTATATCCGCTTCTTCATTAGAATCCATCTACATCATTACTAAATAGAAAATGAAATTTTTAGTTAACAAAACAAAAATTTAGAAAAAGTAACATGTTATTCTAAGTCAAAGAAGAAGAAACTCGCATGAAGGAAGCTCGCCAACCCATTGAAACTTAGAGAATCGAACATAAAGACCGTTTAGACTTATAGTTATCGGTTACAATGAAGTTCTGAGTCTCATTCTACCGTGATGTCGTGTGAGTTAGGGATGAAATTTGCAATTTGAGTTTGGGTTAACTCTTGAGAATTGATGAATTAGCCCGAGGTTTATATATACATAAATTTTAAAAAATAAATATCAATGTCGTCGATGGTGACTAAGGAGTGCAACGATTACTGTGTTATAGGAGTGCAAATAAAGTAGTGTGAATGCGTCTCTATAATTGAAAAGAAGAAAAATGAATTAGAATTAGAATTTAGATTTATGATTTAAAATCTTTGTCTAAAAGGAAATGAGATAAAATGTATGGTAAATAATATTTTTGTACATTTCACATTTATAATTTTAGATTTGAATTTTTTGGTGAAATGAATATCCACTAATATATATATATATATATAAATTGAGTTTGGTTCTTGGTTCTGAAAAGAGAACCGAAACCAAATGATTCTTGATTCTAAGAACCAAACCATTATTTTTTTTATGTAGAACCGAACCAAACCGCTTGGTTTGGTTCGGTTCTGGTTTGGTCGGCCTGGTTTGATTATTTTGTCCACCCCTACTTGATAATAGTAATCAAACGTGACGAAAAATGTGTTTTCAACCCGAGGAAAATGTTTTCTCACCAAATAGGTGAGAAAATATTTGGTGAGAAAACATTTTCAAGGTAAATGAGTTAAGTGTGCTTTTAATTGGTTATACCTTGAAAAAAAAATTTAAAGGTAAATTTTCCAATCAAACACAAAACAAATACAAAAGGGGGAAAGCATTTTCCATAATTTGACATTTTTCGGGTAAATGAAAGTGAATCAAATACATCCTAAATTGTGTCGTACATCCTCAAAATAAAAAAATTGTACCGTGCTAGATTGCTATGGAGAAATTTTGTTTCAACAACGTGATTTCCAAATCTTGTAACAATTAGTCTCGTATCATTACACATCCCTACAAAGTGATCAATATTCCGCAACAATATAAAAATATAATCATTATATAATAAATTTGAATATATTTTTTGTTTGTACTAAAAAAAAGGAGAAAACTTTTATAACAAAAATTACATAAACTATTTAATTTAAAAAATAAATAATAAGAAATTAATAAACATAAAAAATTCAATAAACCTAGGCAAATATAGTAGGGGGTCGAATGTATAGTATAAACAACATGTAATAGACAAATGCAATCGTCGTACATGAATTTATAATTCATTCAAAATTAAATTTCTAATTACAAAAGGATACAACTTACAAACAATGGTAAAAAATAATATAAAAAGGTTAAGTGAAAAAGTTGTAAATTAAAATAACATAAAATTTTAATCATTAACTAATAAGTTTGAAAATAATTTTTGATTTTACTTAAAAAAAAAGGAAAACAATTTTAAAATATATATTCAATTATTGCTACAAAAATTACTTTAACTATTTAATTTAAAAAATAAATAATAAAAAATATTTTAAAAAGTAAAAAAATGAATAAGTCTGAAAAATATAATAGTGGTTCGAATATAATCTAAATGTAAACTTAAATAATCAACACATGAATTAACCAAATAGTTAACCATGTTGTAATCAACGTTTATTAACTAAACAAATATTAATCAAATAGTTAACAATATTGTATCAACACACTGTGTTCATACTAAACTACTAAATATTAATAAAATAGTTAATTATATTGTAATCTAACATTATTAACCAAATATAATTAATACAAAAATTTAATTATTACATAATAAGCCCATTTTTGATATTTAGAAAAAAGAAAAATATTTTTTTTATAGTATTCAATTTTAATCACACATTTCAATATTAAAGTATTCTACACATAAATCCACTTTATTTCATTTTCAACCGCACAAAATTACATCAATCACTATACTATTCAAAACATTTTTAAATAATGTACATCAAATTTGAAAATAATTTTTATTCTTATTTAACAAAAATAAAAGGGAGAGTAATTTTAAAAATATACATCTACAAAAGTGTTAACCATGTTGTAATCTAAATGTAAACTTAAATAGCCAACACATGAATTAACCAAATAGTTAACCATGTTGTAATCAACATTTATTAACTAAACAAATATTAATCAAATAGTTAACAATATTGTATAAACACACTGTGTTCATACTGAACCACTAAATATTAATAAAATACTTAATTATATTGTAATCTAACATTATTAACCAAATATAATTAATACAAAAATTTAATCATTACATAATAAGCCCATTTTTGATATTTAGAAAAAAGAAAAATATTTATTTATAGTATTCAATTTTAATCACACATTTCAATATTAAAGTATTCTACACATAAATTCACTTTATTTCATTTTCAACCGCACAAAATTACATCAATCACCACACGATTCAAAACATTTTTAAATAACGTACATCAAGTTTGGAAATAATTTTTATTCTTATTTAACAAAAATAAAAGGGAGAATAATTTTAAAAATATACATCTACAAAAGTGTTGTTACAAAAATTACTTTAACTATTTAATTTAAAAATTTAATAAACTCAGGTAAATATAGTAGTGATTTGAAAATGATCCAAATGCAAACTCAAATAGTCAAGTATTCATTAACCAAATAAATATTTATCAAATAATTAATCATATTATAGTCAAACATTAATTAATCAAATAGTTAACTCAATTGTGTTCACATTGATCTACTAAATATTAATTGGAGAATTGATACTTATCTAGTCTAATGTAGGCCATTAAATGAAGATAGTTGATTAATTGTCACATAATCTCGTGTAATTATTTCTTATTGAGTAAAAATCAATGGTTGGGAGTGAATCTATTAATCTAATATAACTGTATGTAAAAGATTGAATAAAGTGCACTGTACATTCAATTTTAATTAAACACTATTAATTCAATTTAACTATTCATCAAATTGTAATTAAACACTATTAATTTAATTTAAGCATTATTCATCCAATTAAACACTACGTGTGCAACAATTAGATACACTATTGACATTATTCATTGAATTTTAATTAAACACTATTCATCCAATTTAATTATTCATCCAATTACAATTAAACACTATTAATCCAATTTAGGCACTATTCATCTAATTAAACGCTATGCAGGTAACAATTGGATGCACTATTTATCCAATTAAACAATATGCGGACAAATTACCCGGATTTTTCATTAATTTAGGCACTATTCATCTAATTGAATGTGTAATTGACACTATTCATCCAATTGCAATTAAACACTATTAATTCAATTTAGACATTATTCATCCAATTAGATACTATGCGTGCAATAATTTGATGCACTATTCATCCAATTAAACACTATGCGGGCAATTTGCTTGAATTTCTCATCAATTTATGCACTATTCATACAATTGAATGTGCAATTGATACTATTCATCCAATTGCAATTAAACACTATTCATCCAATTTAGACACTATTCATCCAATTAAACACTATTTGGCAACAGTTATTGGATGCACTATTCATCAAATTAAACATTATGCGAGCAATTGCCCGAATTTCCCATCAATTTAGGCGCTATTCATCCAATTGAATGTGCAATTGGCACTATTAACCCAATTGCAATTAAATACTATTCATCCAATTGTAATTAAATCATCCAATTGCAATTAAACACTATCCATTCAATTTAGACACTATTTATCCAATTAGACACTATGCGGGCAACAATTGGATGCACTATACATCCAAATATATGGGAAAACTATTCGGATTTTCCATCAATTTAGGCACTATTCATCCAGTTGCAATTAAACACTATTCCATTGCAATTAAACACTATTCATCCAATTTAGACACTATTGCAATTAAACATTATTCATCCAATTTCAGCATTAATTAAACACTATGCGAACAACAATTTGATGCGGTATTCATCCAATTAAACACTATGCGGGCAAATTGCCCGAATTTCTCATCAATTTAAGCACTATTCATCCAATTAAACACTATTTAATTTTTTAATATATCCCTATTTAATATGCATTGTTATCAACACATATGAACTATTTATTATTTAATGTAGGGGTATATTAGATAAAATGTAAACAAATTTATAATTACAACATATAATAATTATGTTTTCTCAATCCGTGTTAAAATAAAAATGGGTCTATCTTTATAGAACAATGGGGTATCAAACAAAAAAACATTATTCGAAACTTCTTTAATAGGAAAATATTGACAATATGTTGCACGCACCAAAACTAGTCTTAAATCAAAGAACGAAAATGGGCGTAAACAGATGATTTCCAAAGTTATAAGACCAAATTACAAATAGTCAATAGCCATGGTTCCTCTTATCAATTTTCACGTTTTTAGAAATGAATTCTAACCTGTCCGTTTCCCTTTTTATAACCTTAAATTTCCCTCTTATTTTGTTGGAATTTTTTTTTTAATAATAAAATTTTGGCAAGTTGTGAGACAATGAAATGAGAACAAGAACTGGAATATGGAGTTGGCGGGTGTTTTAATTCCAATTTCCAAGTTGGTAGAAGAGTGCCGGCAAATGGGACAGGGGTTCTATAATCATCATTCATAGCATGAGCCCTATTATTTGGAGGTTTCACGGGCTTTTAAAAATATTGGACTATTTCGAGGTGTAACCTACACTTTGAAGATCCGAACCCTACCTTACCCTGGGTCATTGGTTCGAGAGGTAAATCGCAAGTTATACCTCTCAAAATCATGGTGGAAGACACTCAGTAACGCTTCGTAGAGCAAAGTAACTCTCGTTTGCCACATGGAACGAATTCATTATTCAGTCGTAAATTCAGCCGTCAGGATTCGAACCCTGCACAGGATTGCGCTGAGCACGTTATCGGCCAACCCTTTGTCGCTGGGAGCTGTGCTCTAGGGGCCAGGCACGGAGCCCATATAGGCCCAATGGGGGCCATGGCCCCCACTGATTTTTTTTTTGGAGTCGGGAAAAAAAAAATTTTTGAGTCAAAAAAAAAAAAAAAAAAAAAAAAAAAAAAAAAAAAAAAAAAAAAAGAATTTTCATCTTGAATTTATTTTCTTTTTTTATCTTAATTCTCTCTCTCCAATCATTATGTTTGTGCAATAAGTAAATACAATATTTATGACTGGTATCTCTCACATTGAAAGTTTACATTTACTTTTCAATTATAGGTATTTTCTTTTGTGAATTACTAGTTTACACTGATTAGTTGTTACTTGTTAGTTAACTTAGTTTAGCTTTTGATTTGTTGCTTCATAATGTCAATCATTTTGATTCAAAAAAATTTCGGGAACGGAGGGAGAGGGCTTCTGCCTCTCACAATTTGAAAATTTTGGCCTTCACTCAATCAAAATTCTAGCTCCGTCCTTACTAGAAACTATATTGGGCTATTTCAATGTTGCACTGAGTGCAGAATCAATCCTTGTGTATGTAACTTTTTAGGGATAATAATAACAGAAGTAGCCTCGTTCCTCTTTTCTGTAGAGGGATGAAATATTGGGTCATTATGATCTATTGCCTTGTATATACAGTGAATTTTATTTTGTGTTGTGTTGTGATGTGTGTGTTGGTATAAATATAATTTCAAATTTTCATGCAATGTGATTCTGTTTGAATTTAAACTTTAAATTCATGTTTCAATGTAGAGATTTCACATGTAGTTGTTTATGAAACGTATCTGTTAAGAAAACTGTCAATCTAGCTAGACAATTAAGTTATGAAATTTCTAACGGTTAATTCATTTTTCTCGACAGTTTTTTATCATGACAAATTTTGTTCAACCGCTCTTCTACTTGTGTTACATGTTGTGGTTCAAAATTAAAAGCCATACTTACATGAACTAAAAGCTCTCAAGTGAAAGATGTTAGAAAATTTATCACAGACAAATTATTTATCTATGACCCAAAAATCATCATGCTGAATTATCAAAAATTAAATAACTGAAGCGGAAGCGTACCTTAATCAAATATGATTCACGATTAACGATTCAGTGATTAGATCTTCTAAATCGATACGTAGTCCTTATTTTTTCTCTGATGATGGGATGTCAGACAGAATGAACAGTACGTACGATTCAGGGATCATAACCGACTTTATATACTGAATTGTCAGTTAACCTAATTCGGTCAATCATGAATTAGGTAATGGCCTGGTATCTACACATGAAAGCCCATATATTAATTAGATGCATTAAAACTCGATATATATAAAATCCTTATTAGATCACTTTAAATGAGCTTAACCAAATTTGATAGCATTTTATTCAATACACAATAATTCACATATAAGCCCACACAATTGATTAAAATCCTTACAATCTCCCACTTGGGCTATATGTGTAACCTTACAATTGTGTATCAATCATAACCTTATGAGTACTCAGAATTTTGCTATCATTACTGAATGCATCCCCAAACAATCCGGTCCATCAATTATATCAACATAGGATCAAAGCGGTTTTCGCTACATTAATCGTAACTAAACCTATCAATGGTCACGTATATCAACATAACTGAATGACATGGATCAAGTATCGATGTGTAGCATGGAAATTACATGTAATGTGATCTTCAACATGCCTATTTCCAACTGGTCCAACTTTAGTGAGATCATCCTCAAACGAGTTCAGAGATAATAAACCTGAAACCTTACAGCTGTAAATAACTTTAACTTTAAACCGTATCCAAAAGGACAATAAATGTGTCTAATGCACCCAAAATACAAACTCCAACTGAAACCGAATATCCTTAAGAAATACAACACCCATATGAGTATTGTGCTCATGAAAGACTTTGGGTTGTAATACTTCAGTAAGTGGATCCGCAATTATGGAGTTTGTCCCAATGTGCTCTTATTGACACGTGTCCACTATGAACTGTATCATTCACAACCAGGAACTTATGTCAATGTATTTTGACTTAGTTGAGCTCCTGTTGTTACTGGAATATAAATCTGCTGAGTTATTGTCACAATATAACTTTAGTGGTCTTTCTATATCGAACAGAATACGCAGCTCAGTGACAAAATTTCGCAGCAACATTCCATAATTAGATGCCCCCAAAAATTCTACAAACTTTGCTATCATGGTGAAAGACGCTAAAGTGTCTGTTAAGCACTCCATCCGGAAATAGCTCCTTCAACTAGCAGATAGATGTAGCCTGATATGGATCTTCTACTTTCTTGACATCTAGTAAAATCGGAATCATAATGCCATATGATCTCCAACTGATCCGATTTTCTGTATGTGAGCATGCAATCTTTTGTTCTCTTTAAATACCTTATAACCCATGTTTGGCTGCTTTCCAAATGATCCATCCCAGGGTTACTCAAATATCTCCTTAGTATCCCAATAACGTATGCAATATCCGAACGCATACAAATTTGAGCATACATCAGATTTTCTATAGCTTAACTATATGAGATCCTCTGGATTTCTTTAACTTCAAGATAACTTGATGAGGTTCGAAGCACGGAAAAAACGCTGAAAAGTTTCGAACTCAGGTTTTGGTTGGACGGATGAATCATGACCCGATATTCACGACGCGATGGCTCGACGATGCGGAATAAAGAACCACGACTTTCGAAACGCCACAAGGAATTACCCAATCTCCTTGATAAGTCTCTGATTTGAACGCCACAAATATTCTAGCAAATATTTGATAAGTTCGGTATTTGAACGCCACAAGAAATATATTTGATAAGTTCGAAAAACATAGGAATCCACCTATAACTTTTATTGAATCACTCAATAAACTGTTTATATCAAAATCAAATCTGAATTACAATGAATGGGAAAAAGCGTATAAATAAGCAAAATAAAACCTTAGTAACTAATTTACTCAAAATAGAATTCTAATTAGACTAAAATTCTAAAATAGGCAAACAAATAATTAAAAACAAAATTTAACCTAAAAATACTCAAAAACCCTAATTTTCGTTTACATAATTGACTTGCTGTTTTGAAGCCCCAAATGATGGAATTTGACCATAAAATTAGTCGGCTCAAGGGCTTTAGCCCATGAGTATTGCTTAGTGGCTCATTTCTAATCGAAAAATACATATTATGCATCTATTTCGACATAGTTGACTGGATTGCACTTTTATTGGCCTGAATATTTAACTTTTTCCGTCAAGCCTGCTATGACTCCGATTGTCGAGGGTCCGGAACACATCATAACTTTTCGGGAATTAGTTGAGACTAAATTTGTCTCCCTTAACAATATAAGGGTGTCCCCTGATTTACTGTCTTGTATGCCAAACCTCTTAAGTACTTTATTGATATAGCCCTTTTGTGACAATCCAAAAATACCTCGAGAACAATTCCGATGTATCTGAATTCCTAATACAAAAGAGATGTCAACAAGATTTTTAATCTCAAAATTCCTTGGCAAAAATCTCATAATTTTATGTGACATGCTTATATCATTAGTGGTAAGCAATATGTTATCAACATACAAGATCAGGAAAATATACTTACTCTCACTGAACTTGTAATACACACAACTATCAACAGCATTAATCTCAAGACCAAATGAGATAATTACTTGATGAAATTTGTATTACCCTTAACGAGAAGCTGGATTGAGCACATAAATGGATTTCTTTAATTTGTAAATCATTTGCTTTGGGTCTACTGACACAAAGTTTTCTCATTGCACCAAATAGATCGTCCCATCAATGTCGTCATTGAGAAACGCCACCTTAGTATCCTGATAAGTGTATTTTATACACTTATTTGTACGTCTAAATTAGAATAAATTATTATAGTTTTAGAATATATTCTATTTAATTTGTCTTTATTTGTTTACTTTGCAGAAAATATCCCAAAAGATGAAGAATGAAGTAATTGATGAGAAAAATGCATAATTGAATGCTAATTGGAGCTAAAATGAGCAATTGATAAGTTTGTGACGTCAACCGAAAAGATGCAATGTGGCGAAGTAAATGAATAAGAAGCTGGAGGATCCAGTTGAAGGAATTGAGAGTTAAAACGAGCGAATTGAGAAGATTCCAAAGTATGAGGACCATATTGTTGCAATTGGAAGTTGAAGGACTGAAGAGCAAATTAAATATGAGGGACCAACTTGCAAATATCCAATGATTGATTTGGATAATAAGAAGTACTTTGAGGATTTTTAGGAGTTAATTGGATGCAAGTATAAGTCAAAAAGGAATGGAATATGATAAGAATATTACCATAAAATTGATTCCAATCCTAGAAGATTCTGGACAGAATTCTAGTCGGACTTTGAGACCAAATTTTGGGGCAGTAAACGTTCGAATTAGGAAAATTATATTTCGAGAAGAATTGTGGCCCTTTAAGTTATCTTTCTAACGCAATTTGAATCATCATAATCAGATAAGGAAAGAGAAAGATATGGTCGAAATACTGAACGCTGTGCAGATACCAAAAAAAACTCGCGCGCGGATTTGATGAATTTCTTTCCTTCTTCAACTTGATCTCTTCACCAACTATAAATACAACCTCTTTGCACGAAAATCAGACCTTTGCCTCTCCATAGAACGAGCCACAACAGAGATTTTACATCAAATTCTTGGGGAATTAAGCATCGCAAAGGGGCGTGAATTGAAGATAATTGAAGAATTGAGACTTGGTGCATGCTTTCCTTTCTTCTTATTGTTTTCAATGAACGTTTTACTTTATTGTTTATACTTTTTAATCATGATGTGTAACTAAATATAACGTTGGGATGAACGATGTAACCTAGTTAATTATTTTAATTCCAAATTCCTTTATTTTAGTAATTCGTTGCATGTATTGATTTATTATTGTTCTTAATGCTTGAATTGCTTGATCACCAATTCATGATTTATTGAGTTATTTCCATAATCCGAGAGGTGAGTTAATAATTTAGAACGTGGTAATAAATCCAGTAATTGAACAAGAGATAGAGATATACTCGTGTTATTATTGCGGTCGTGTGTGAATTCTTGCGTGTTATGCATCTAGATAAGGAATATTCGGACCCTCTGTAGAGATACATGGTTGACTTATTTAGGTAGAATTGATTTAAACTCGAGAGAGGAATTTCAATAAACATTAGTGAATTCGACCGAATGCATATTTAGAAAATAAAATCTGGAATTGGAATTGATTTAATTGGTTAGGTGAAATCGTGAATCCCAACCACTTTACAATCATACTTGAAAACAAAACAATTTCACAATTCTTTTTTAATTCATCTTCTTAGTTTTAATTTAAAACATAAAATTCATTTGTCTGTTCAAATAAAGTTTAGAACTAAAATCTTTCGGTAATTAATAGCAGTCCTCGTGGGAGCGATAATCCGGACTCTAAAGTCCACTTTATTACTTGATTGCGATATCGTACACTTGCGATCTCAAATGCACAACAAGTTTTTGGCGCCGTTGCCGGGGACTGTTAATTAATATCGATACCAATTAGTTCTTACTTTAGTTTGAACTTTATTTTTTGTTTTTATTTTTATTTTCTTTCTTAGTCTTTGTTTGGGAATTTTTTTTTTTTTTAAAGCTGTGAATTGTTTCATATTCAGGTACTGAATGAATTTTCAGACAGTAGGAAGCAACATAGCAAGATGGCAGCAAACAATAATCAATGGCTCTTTGATCGAACTGTAATTCAGACTTATCTGATGTGTGACTTCTGCTGGGAAAATCATGCTTTATATGATTGTCCTATTGCACCCCAGGATAGTTTGTGGAGTATTGATTGTGTGGGGAATTTTTATCTAACAGAGCAGGGGTATCCACTAGAACATTTTTTTGTGAAAAGATCAGATGAGCCAGAAAAAATGGTTGAAACAACTGAAGGAAAAGAAGAAGAACCTAAAAGAGTGGATCAACCAGAAGAAAATAGCTGCCATGAAGATATCTTTGTCCAAATGTCAACAACTCAAATTTCGGACATCAAGCTTAAAGAAACTTCAATAAAAACGGAGGAGTTGATCACAGAAGAGCAAATAAACAAGGAGACACTTAAAAGTGCCGACTTTATACTGCAATCCTCTAACTTCAATCACTGGGGAAAAATTGATTTCATCATTGGCACTGAAGAGATGATTGAAGTGTTCATATTGAAGTTTGAATTGAGTGGAGATGTCAACATACATGACATGGGCAAAGTGGAATTTTGGTGCATAAATCCAAATTGGAGCAAGTTCAATCGGCACAAACAAAGAAGGTCATCAAAAGCTTTATTTAGAGTTCCTTGAACAATCACAGTAAAAAGTCGGGCTTTAGACTATAAACGGAGCGCTTGTTGGGAGGCAACCCAACTTTTCTTCCCTTTCACTTATTACTCTTTCATTATTTATTTTATTATTGAAATTTTAGATATATGCATGATAGGAAATGTGTTTTAGTGTTTAGCATGATACATGTTAGGACATTTTTGCATATTAGTCTATTGGTGCATATTTAGGTATGTTTTTTATTTTGCGTGTTTTCATTAGGCAAAACTTTTATCGTCATCCCAACTCACACACACACACACACACACACACACACACACACACACTAGTTTGGATCATGAAATTAATGTTTGAAAAATCATTACATAGATCATGAAGTGATTAGGGGGCTAAAAACGATTTTGAGAATCAAAAATAGGAAAAATTTTCATTACGGCCGGGAACTACGCGATCGCGTGCCAATAGGCTATGGCGATCGCGAATTTGCATTAAAAAATCAACAGATTTTAAAACATTGAACCACGCGATCGCTGGCACTCCAACCAGGCGATCGCATGGCTTTTCTGGGACCAAATTCGGCAGTTTAAGTGTTGTTCCTCATGTTTTCAATTTCAAACATTATAAACTCGTTTTCTCTCCCCTAATCACCTCATATTTGATCTTACATCTTGTGTGCATGTCATCAACACTTTGTTGCATCAAACTCATTGCTTTCATCACCTACAAAACTCAATCAAATGTATGAAATTTTCACTTTCCTTCAAGTTATTCAAAAGAGTAAATTTTTCTTTGAATTCATAAGTGCAAATTTATTGTGGAGTGGAGTATGGGCTTAAGTTAGTTGTTGGAGAATGTGATTTGTGCTTTCATAGGTAGGATTTTTTTTTTTGGTCAATCCATGTTTCCAAGTTGATGCAAGTTCTTTAATTTTTGTTGTGCACATTTAGTGTTTGATGAAATGTCACAAAGACGTTCTTGTGCTAATTTTATAAATCATTCCGAGCATTTATCTTCATGATATGTTTATCATTGATTATATGTGTGTAGTTCATGAATTAGTTCACTCTATTTCACAGAATTCATGAAAACAAATTTAGCACTATGGCAGCCTCAATGCAAGGCCACTGCAGGCCATTGCACCTGAAAATCCACTCACGTCACCAACTTTGCCATAGTTTTACATGACCCTATTGAGCTCCAAAAGACCTGAATTTTTATATTTTGTAGACCATGCTGTGAACTTTAAAGTATCAAAAGATGGCTCAGGAAAATTTATGTTTTTCTAGGCGATGTCTAGGCTTAAATGTGTGTGGTCGACCAATTTTGAAAATTCAAAATTTTGCTGTGACTTTAGTTTGGGGGTATGGTACTGAACTTCCATTTTTTTTTCTTATTGATGTTTATGACTTCTAATGTTACTTATCTCTTATTTGCAAGGTAAACATCAAATCAGGACACCTCAAACCAAATCGGGAAAAGCAAGAAAATGGTCGATTCATCCAAGACAGTGCAACAAGAAGCTTCAAAGAAATACATCCTCTAAACTTGGGAAGTTCTCGTTCTCTTTTCTTTGTCTTGTTTTATTTTGTTGAATCTTTTTGACAAACATTGAGGACAATGTTCATTTCAAGTCTGGGGGTGAAAATTCATTGCATTCATCATTCATTTTATATTCATTCGATTCTTTGGGGATAAAAAAAAAAAAAAAAAAAATTTAAAACTTTGTTGACATGTTTATTGCCTAGGATATAATATGAATCAATTTGTGTTTAGGTTTGAAAATTGGACAACATGAAAGCATGAACTTATTTTGAACTGGTTATGTTTTGCTAGATTCATACTTATTGCGCACATAGCCAGTGTTGGATAATTGTTTGTGCGAGGGATGTTGTTTAATGCACGTGGGGCAAAGTTTTATGCAATTTGAACTTAGGAATGACTCAAAAAGCCCTGAACTTAGATCGTTAGACATCCCACCCCTAAATTAGAACCAATCATGCTAAAAGGCAAGTTTAGGGGTAAAATGGTTGGAATTTGTGTGTATTGACGGGTTGGAGGTCTGTGGTTCTTGGTTTTTCACTTTAGTCATTGCAGTTTGGTCAACTGGTATAAACCATTTCCAGCATAAAAACAGAAAAATGCTGAAGGTCTTATTCCGCTCTTCAAATGCCTTTTTGACTCGAGTAAGTAAGTCCGAGGGGTCTTTCAAACCTGGTGCCCTAAAGCCAACTGGCTTGGGAGTCGTCGACCTAAAGCTCGCTACATGGGTCAATTAGAAAGCAAGTACGGAGAGTGGACTTACACATAAGACATTATAATATCTTTAACTTTTCTGTTTAAGCCTTTATGACTCGGGCAAGTACGTCTGAGGGGTTCTTTGAACCTGGTACCCTAAAGCCAACTGGTTTGGGAGTTGCCGATCTGAAAGCCCGCTACAGGGGTCATATAGAAAGCCAGTATGAAAAGTTCTGCACAAAGATGGTAAAAGACAGGGACATTAAAAGAAAAAGTCGTCCATAAAAAAAAAATTTAAAAATTATTGCATGGTATAAGCCTTGTTGACTGAGCTGTGGTGGTTGAGGTTGTAGAATTGGGGACTGCTTTCTTTTGATTTGTTGTGCACACTCATGTCTGATTCTGACTACCTCATGTGGAAAAAGCAATGAAAAAATGTTGAGAACCCACATAGTTAAAAATCCGGGATGTGAGAGAAAAGCAGAAAGTGGTGATCATCCATGAGCGTTGAAAGGAATTTTATTAGAAATCATAGATTGACCACATGAGATTCGGGCTGGATTATGCATAATGAGCCACACAGTGTTGAGTATATCTTTTGCATAAGTATGCCTTTGACATTGGCTATTCACACACACACTTGAAAATCTGGCATGATATAACTAGAAATTATTTTGCATTGTTGTCCATAACTCTTGCTAAAGCTTGAATTGATTTGGACTATGGAAGCATATGGTGAACATGTTGACACAACAAAAATAATTGCACGTTGTTATTTTAATTTGTTAGTTTAGTTTACATTATTCGAGGACGAACAATAATTTTAGTTTGGGGGTATTTGATAAGTGTATTTTATACACTTATTTGTACGTCTAAATTAGAATAAATTATTATAGTTTTAGAATATATTCTATTTAATTTGTCTTTATTTGTTTACTTTGCAGAAAATATCCCAAAAGATGAAGAATGAAGTAATTGATGAGAAAAA
Organism: Ligustrum vulgare; assembly: GCA_963555705.1. Lineage (NCBI taxonomy): Eukaryota > Viridiplantae > Streptophyta > Magnoliopsida > Lamiales > Oleaceae > Ligustrum > Ligustrum vulgare. The sequence goes on from OY743174.1 coordinate 52,806,674, forward strand.
TGCATAATTGAATGCTAATTGGAGCTAAAATGAGCAATTGATAAGTTTGTGACGTCAACCGAAAAGATGCAATGTGGCGAAGTAAATGAATAAGAAGCTGGAGGATCCAGTTGAAGGAATTGAGAGTTAAAACGAGCGAATTGAGAAGATTCCAAAGTATGAGGACCATATTGTTGCAATTGGAAGTTGAAGGACTGAAGAGCAAATTAAATATGAGGGACCAACTTGCAAATATCCAATGATTGATTTGGATAATAAGAAGTACTTTGAGGATTTTTAGGAGTTAATTGGATGCAAGTATAAGTCAAAAAGGAATGGAATATGATAAGAATATTACCATAAAATTGATTCCAATCCTAGAAGATTCTGGACAGAATTCTAGTCGGACTTTGAGACCAAATTTTGGGGCAGTAAACGTTCGAATTAGGAAAATTATATTTCGAGAAGAATTGTGGCCCTTTAAGTTATCTTTCTAACGCAATTTGAATCATCATAATCAGATAAGGAAAGAGAAAGATATGGTCGAAATACTGAACGCTGTGCAGATACCAAAAAAAACTCGCGCGCGGATTTGATGAATTTCTTTCCTTCTTCAACTTGATCTCTTCACCAACTATAAATACAACCTCTTTGCACGAAAATCAGACCTTTGCCTCTCCATAGAACGAGCCACAACAGAGATTTTACATCAAATTCTTGGGGAATTAAGCATCGCAAAGGGGCGTGAATTGAAGATAATTGAAGAATTGAGACTTGGTGCATGCTTTCCTTTCTTCTTATTGTTTTCAATGAACGTTTTACTTTATTGTTTATACTTTTTAATCATGATGTGTAACTAAATATAACGTTGGGATGAACGATGTAACCTAGTTAATTATTTTAATTCCAAATTCCTTTATTTTAGTAATTCGTTGCATGTATTGATTTATTATTGTTCTTAATGCTTGAATTGCTTGATCACCAATTCATGATTTATTGAGTTATTTCCATAATCCGAGAGGTGAGTTAATAATTTAGAACGTGGTAATAAATCCAGTAATTGAACAAGAGATAGAGATATACTCGTGTTATTATTGCGGTCGTGTGTGAATTCTTGCGTGTTATGCATCTAGATAAGGAATATTCGGACCCTCTGTAGAGATACATGGTTGACTTATTTAGGTAGAATTGATTTAAACTCGAGAGAGAAATTTCAATATACATTAGTGAATTCGACCGAATGCATATTTAGAAAATAAAATCTGGAATTGGAATTGATTTAATTGGCTAGGTGAAATCGTGAATCCCAACCACTTTATAATCATACTTGAAAACAAAACAATTTCACAATTCTTTTTTAATTCATCTTCTTAGTTTTAATTTAAAACATAAAATTCATTTGTCTGTTCAAATAAAGTTTAGAACTAAAATCTTTCGGTAATTAATAGCAGTCCTCGTGGGAGCGATAATCCGGACTCTAAAGTCCACTTTATTACTTGATTGCGATATCGTACACTTGCGATCTCAAATGCACAACATATCCATTTGATGTAACTCGAGGTCAAAATGTGCAACAACCTAACTTTTCTGAAAGAGTCTTTCGTAGAAACCAAAGGGAAAATCTCTTTATAATCAATGCCATCATTCTATGTAAAGCATTTAGATACAAGACGAACTTTATATCTTTCCACATTACCTTTCAAATCCCTCTTGGTTTAAAAATCTATTTAAGACCAATGGGCTTCGTACCTTCTGGTAATGGGACAAGATCCCAAACTTTATTGTCTTGCATATGCTTATACTCCTTATTTATGGCATCAATCAACTTTTGAGAGTTAGAAACCTGATGGAATTGATTGGACCATCTTCCACCATTCCATTATTTCCTTATGTTCTTGGAAAAATACTATTTAAATTATCCAGAATAGCATTTTTTCCCTTTCTCTCATAGATCTCCTTAATGACTTTAGTTATTGAGATTGTTGAGTTTGTACTTCTGAAATTTACCTTATTTTGGATGAGAGGTTCTTCAATATTGTCTAATTGAGGTTCTGGATATGCTTGTTGATCAATGACATGTATAAAAATTTGCACATTGTCAAAAGCAATAGTAGGAATCGAAACCGATCCTTCCTCAACTTCTTCCTTAAAGACAATATCTCTAACCTTATTTCTCCCCCAAACTCAACATCCTCAAAAAATGTTGCAGTTCCCGTTTCAAAAATTTGACTTAAGTGTGGGATCATAAAATTAATAACCCCTTAAACGCTCAGAATAACCAATAAAGTAGCTGCTGACTGTTTTGGAGTCCAATTTCTTTATGTGGCCTATAAAGTCTAACCTTAGCTGGACATCCCCAAATGTGAAAATGCTTTAGACTAAGCTTTAAGCCTGTCAAAATCTCATAAGGTGTTTTTGTAGCTGCTTTAGTTGGTATTATGTATGATCTTTATTCAAATGTCCAGAGTTATGGTAAAAGAAACAATCCTTAATGTCTTTATGTGGTTTCTTTTGTTCTGAACCCTTAACAACTTTATATTCTTTATTTGTTTTCTTGCCCTTATTTTTAGAGGTGTTTGCCAAGTGAACACTTTCAGTTCTGCCATGCTTCAACTTTTCTTCCTCTTGCACACAAAATAGAATGAGCTCATTTAGAGTTTATTTCTCCCTTTGATAATTATAACTGACCTTAAATTGACTATATTTTGCAGGATGCGATATCAATACCAAATGCACGAGCAAGTCATTAGACAAGTCGAGTTTTAGTTCCTTAAAGTTTTGAAGCAGTGTGAGACATCTATATGATGTACTCCCTTATTTTTCCATTACCTTTATACTTTATTGAAATCAAGCTTCGCATAAGCGTGCTTGTTTCAGCCTTATCATTTTTCGCAAAAACGTTTCTTAATTTCGGCAAGGAATTCATTGGCATCATTTACCTCCTCAGATACTGTGTCACTAAAGGCTTCCAGAATGCCGCACTTAATGATCATGAGATTCACGTAATTTAAGCAATCCCACTTCTCAAAGTTTCTCATTTGATTAGATGAACTTTCATCCATAAGAGGAGCAAGTTGCTCAATCCTTAGTACACGGTCTAGATCCATGCAGCCAACGAAAAGTTAATGTTCTTGTTTTGATTCTTGAAGTTTGTTCCATAAATACATGAATTAAATTTGACCTTGTAGATATACTACTAGCAGAATTTGAAACCGAATAGAGAACACTTAAATAAAATAGCTCACATAAGTACCTTATTATGCAAATCATACTTTCAAATAATGGTAGGGCCCATCACAAGATACCTAGCACAACATCAATATTTAGTCTTTGGACAGAAATATTGACTTGTAAGTGGTGCTCTTGGTGTAGTGATCAAACACTGACAGTAAGACATGTCAACCAACAAACATTTCTTTGGACCGATTTATTGATCACACGTAAAACCAAATAACCGTCACGTATTTATCACCACAAGTTCATGTAAAATTTGGGCCAAATATTGACCTTCCTTTGGGCCGATCAATATCCGCATGAAATAACACACAAATACTTAATTTTCCCTTAGTGTAGTGATCAAACACTGACAATAAGACATGTTAACCAATAAACCTTTCTTTGGACCGATTTATGGGTCACACATTAAACCAAATAATTGACACGTGTTTATCACCATAGGTGCATGTGAAATTCGAGCCAAACATTTACCTTCCTTTGGGCCGATCAACATCCGCAATGAATAACACACACACACACAAATACCTTCTAATATTCTAAGTTAATTAATATCCACAAACACACATGTTGGTTCAACTAACTTACTTTCGAATATTATATCTCTCAAAAGATTCCGATGTACCAAGATTTGAAACTAAAATCACTGATTTGCATATATTTTGACTTTAGGATTTGAATTATAGAATTCAAAACTTTAGAATAAAGCAATCCTTAAGTTGAGAGAGTCAATTGCAATATTCTTAAACCTTAGGTGGCCAATTATGTGAAATTTTAAGCTTGAAGGGCTTAAATTACAATTTTTCCAAAACCTTATTGGCCAATTTAGAGAAATTCCAAACTCTAGGTCCCAATTTGGAAGAAAATCAAACTTTAGAGGTCCAAAACAGTGAATTTGGAAACATTAAGGACTGAATTAAAAAAAATTCAAACTTTAAGGACAGAAAATGAAAATCTTCAAACTTTAAGCACCAATTTAGAAAAGTTTTAAACTTTAGGGACTAAATATGAAAATTTTCTAACATTAGGGACCAAATTAGAAAATTTTCAAGCTTTATGGATTGAATTAGAAAATTTTCAAACCTTAGGGACCAAATTAAAGAATTTTAGAACTTTAGGTGCTGTATTAGAAAATTTTCAAACCTTAGGGACTGAATTTGAAAATTTTCAAACATCAGGGGCCAAATTAGAAAATTTTCAAAACTTTATGGATCTAATTAGAAAATTCTCAAACTGTAGGGACTAAATTATAAAATCAGGAACTTTTATAACCCCAACTTTAATAATTTATAGCCTTAGGGGTTTATGTCATAAATTTCAGAACTTTAAGGGCCAACTTAAATGGTTTTATAACTTTAGGTTTAAAAAATTTAATCCATAACAAAATATAGGACCGAAAATGCAAATAAGCATAATAATCAAAAATTGCAAAGGAAGTCTTGGAGACTTCAAATTTCCAACTGAAGCCCCTGCCTTCAATATCTGAATTGCAACTGCTAGGGTTTACAAACCCTAGCTTCCGCCGCCGCCTGTCAATCGGGAGAACACGGTGCACCCCCGGCGACTCCCAAATCCGGCCGGAGCACAACCCCATGCGCCGATCTCCTGCAGCGCAGCGCCAGACCTGGCGTTGAGCGCCTGCGTCGCCCATAGCAGAGGAACCACTCGCAACAAGCGGCCCCGGCTGCCCTTCGTGCAGTGCCGGCCACACCTTCTTCTTCATCACAAAACTCGAATCCAGACTCAACTCCAAAACCAGATTCAAAGCCTTCTCAACAATCCAAAATCGAATTCATTCACAAATCAATACCTAATTTCAAAAAATATATACATATAGATTCACAGCCTAAAAAATTGGATGCAAGTTCACACACCCACATCCAAAAAAAAAAAAAAAAAAAAAAAAACCCCAACCGAATCGAGAATCTGAATTCTTAATCACTTGTATATATATTCAACAGATTTTTTATGTTCAATTTTGAAACCTTAATTTCGCATATACATACGCAGAGAATTAGGTTTTACATATATGCGTTCCAAATTGATCTGATAATTCAACACGATGTTGGGTCTGATACCACTTGTTAGAAAATTTATCACAGACAAATTATTTATCTATGACCCAAAAATGATCATGCTGAATTATCAAGAATTAAATAACTGAAGCGGAAGCGTACCTTAATCAAACATGATTCACGATTAACGATTCGGTGATTGGATCTTCTAAATCGATATGTAGTCCTTATTTTTCTCTGATGATGGGATGTTAGACAGAATGAACAGTATGTAAGATTTAGGAACCATAACCGACTTTATATACTGAATTGCCAGTTAACCTAATTCGGCCCATCATGAATTAGGTAATGGCCTAGTATCTAAACATGAACGTCCATACATTAATTAGATGCATTAAAACCCAATATATATAAAATCCTTATTAGATCACTTTAAATTGGTTTAACCAAATTTGATAGCCTTTTATTCAATACACAATAATTTACATATAAACCCATACGATTAATTAAAATCCTTACAAAAGAATCTAATGACAAACAAAGGCTTTTGGAAATCGGTATTCCTCACTATGTTGAGAGATGAATTCTCGATTTCGAGAATGCTGAGACGAAGAGCTGTTTTCTTATGAACAAATATATAGTAATTCAAGTCTTCGTTTTCGAATATTTCGGTCCGCGTTGTATTTATGTTTGTGATTTTGGTTTTTAATAGGATTTAGTGCATGGGGATACATTTTTGAAGCACTTCACACAATTTATATATCAGACTTTCATAGCATGCAATGGGCAACATGAATAAATTCTTCCGAAGCATTTCACACAATTCGTCTACATGCAAGAAGTATCATCCATGCGAGAGAACAAATCTTAGATAATCACTCATGCCTGAAAAATTGATATAAATTTATCAAGCACTGGACAAATATTGGACGGCAATAACTTGAAATGGACACCTACGAATACATTAATCCTATCGTGCAACTCTAACTGTGGAAACGACAATTCAAATGTTGAACTCGACATTTGTAAAATGTCGAATTTGAAATTTTAATTGTCGATTTGCACAACTAGCACTAAACGAGTTGGCATTAAATGTGCTTGATATGAACAAAATCATTCTTTAACCATTAAGAATATTCATCAATGTTCAACTACCAAATTATATAATAATACCAAATATAATTACACAATGCTTTATTACACAAAAAAAATCCAAGAATAAAAAAAAAAAAGAAAAAAGGGGGGGGGGGGGGGGGGAAAGATTAAAGGTTTCAATTGAAAATACCAAATATCTACCTAGCATTTTTTATTTTTATTTGGCAATTCTTTTATCCATTGTATAATAGCTAGATTCATGAGTTTCTTTTAGCATACGCGATATCCATCATGTCTAGCATCAATTGCTCAATTAATACAAGCAAAAGCTGAATTTAAGGCTAATTTGGACATTTTACACCTAAAAAGAAGACATTTTCATCACATTTTGGAAAATACAATTTTTGTGAGGACATATATGCAAAATCTCTTTTAAAAAATAGCATTAAAACTTGCAAAAATAGCTTCATAATTGAAAGAATAACAGTCCAACTGAAAAATAGCAAAAAAATAATAATAAAATAATAAAAAAAGATAGAAAAACTGTTTCAAAACACAAAAAATTGCATTCCAATAGTTCATTCATAAAGCAGTAAATAACAGAAAGAATCTGCTTCCTAATTGGAAACTTGGATAAAATTTTTTTCCTTGATCATAGAGCAAGCCAAATTATTGATAGTCCATTGCTTCCAAGTGGAGAACAAGTTGCTACTCGTAGAATGACAAGAAACAAAATTAAATAATCACTCGAGTTGATTTATTTGATTTTTCTTTTGGTTCTTGGTTCTCGATTATTCAATTTTGATTTTTGATTTTTTGGTTTTACGTCCCCCCCCCCCCCCCCCCCTCTTTTTCTTTTTGTTTTTTCAAATTGATAATTTTGATTCTTAGTTTGTTAGGCTCAATTCCCTTTTTTTGCCTCATATGATGTTTTCATAAAACTAATTTTTAACTATACATTCTCTCATAAAATAATTCAAAAATAATCTAAACTTTTCCCTATTTTTTAACCACATATTCTCCTAAAAACCACTAATATAAAATCCATTTTATCTAAAGAATAAGAGGCAAACATTGAGTAATAAGGTGTTTCTTGATACAAATTACAATGCGTTTGGTAATTTGTTTATAAAAGTCACATTTCTCAAACCACCTTTTACCAAGCAATTTTTTCGAAATCATTTAACCACATATTTTATCTAGAAAACAACATTCTTTATTTATAAATAATTTTAATTTGGGTCACTAAATGTAGCGATCAAGAATTTTTACGCGATTAATAATTATTTTAATAGAAAATCGTGTCGCTACTATTTCACCCATTATTTTGAAGTTAACACCGCGACGTGTTCGTCTAGCCAAGTCAAGAAATATCGAGATTGTTCGATTTTAAATTAAATGTCCGAATTTCTAAAATTATATTATTTGAATTAATTATTCAAAGTATTATTTTCAAAAGTATTCATTTTAGTCCCTCAACTTTCAAAACATCAATTTCAGTCCTCAAATTGTAAATTTAGGGACTTAATTGGATGTTAAAATTTATTTAGACCTTAATCATGACAAATTATTTTTATTTTTGAAATTAAGAAAATATATGCAAGCATGAGAGGCTCCATTATATGTAATCATGAAGAGCATAATATTTGTATAAATATGGTAAAGTATATGAATGGTTGATAAGATTCCATTATATGTAATCATGAAGAGCATAATATTTGTATAAATATGAAAAAGTATATGAATGGTTGATAAGACTCCATTATATGTAATCATGAAGAGCATAATATTTGTATAAATATGGTAAAGTATATGAATGGTTGATAAGATTCCATTATATGTAATCATGAAGAGCATAATTTTTGTATAAATATGGAAAAGTATATGAATGGTTGATAAGACTCCATTATATGTAATCATGAAGAGCATAATATTTGTATAAATATGGAAAAGTATATGAATGGTTGATAAGACTCCATTATATGTAATCATGAAGAGCATACTATTTGTATAAATATGGAAAAGTATATGAATGGTTGATAAGACTCCATTATATGTAATCATGAAGAGCATAATATTTGTATAAATATGGAAAAGTATATGAATGGTTGATAAGACTCCATTATATGTAATCATGAAGAGCATAATATTTGTATAAATATGGAAAAGTATATGAATGGTGCTTTACTTTAAGAAAAGGATGTGTTAAAATTAATAGAATTGAATGATGATGTTTACATTATGCCAACTTTACACATCTATATAAATCCATCTCTTTTACACACAACTCTACACATATACACTTATTTCCAATCTCTTGACAAAATCCACAAGTAAGAGAAATTCAAGGTGGTCAAGAAAGTTTTGGTCCATTTACTACTACACTTCATTTTAATCTTTTAAACGGTAAGTATATCTTATGTTTTTATGAAAAGTAAGTATGTTTTTATGAAAGGTAAATATACCTTATGTTTTTATGAAAAGTAAGTATGTTTTTATGAAAGGTATTACCTTATGTTTTTATGAAAAGTAAGTATACCTTATGTTTTTATGAAAAGTAAGTATGTTTTTATGAAAGGTATTACCTTATGTTTTTATGAAAAGTAAGTATACCTTATGTTTTTATGAAAGTAAGTATGTTTTTATGAAAGGTAAATACATCTTATGTTTTTAAGAAAAGTAAGTATGTTTTTATGAAAAGTAAAATACCTTATGTTTTTAAGAAAAGTAAGTATGTTTTTATGAAAAGTAAATATACCTTATGTTTTTACGAAAATGTTTGGATCATTACTATGAAATCAATCTCACAAGATTGCTATGGGTCCCATATGATATGTTTATGATTATGCTAAGGGGACCGGAGTTTAGTAGCGCTACACATAAGAATTCTTGCCATCTAAGTTCGGTAAAATTCTTGTGTCTCTCTATGTTTATGAGGATTTCGATCCTATCCTATATTATGATGAAAATGATCCATATGCTTTCAAAAGAAAATTATGCTTGGTATACTTAATGGGATTTTATAAATCTCACTCCACGATATTTACCATTTTCAGATAATTGAAGGTTCGAGGCGGTCAACATGGAAGTGGCAAAAGTGGTTAAGATTGATGAGATAATTATGTTGAACTTTATGTAAGAAAATTATGTTCTATTTTTATTCACAAATAAAATTATGGGATTCTAATTATTCTTTTGAATAATTTTACATTACTATTTAAGTCTCGATAATATGATATGAGTCACTTTTAGTGGCACTCGAATGATCGAGAATTCGGGTCGTCACACTAAACATATGCTTAGTTTCTTTGTCAGCTTTGTTAAATCCAGTTTCATCACACAAAGATTTTTATACATATTTTGTTGGGAACAGAATCAAATTCCCTTAATTTACCCACAATATTTTTATGTTGTACAGAGAAAAATAGCAAACAAATAATAATATAAAGATATGATCATATTTATCAAATTTTACTTCTTTGTATATCTCACAAAGAAAAAAGAGAAATTCCAAGATGTTAAGATACAATTCATTCTTACAAAATTCTCACTAATACAATTTCAATCATTTGCGTCGGTTGTAAAAGACAATACGCGTCGGTTGTGGAAGTGACGCATATGGCGCAGACGTACATGGTAAAGAGAATGTGCGTCGATTGTTATCCAACGCAAAAATTATAAATATATGCGTCTGTTGTATAAAAAAATCGACGCATATAGTTATATATATATATATATATATATATATAAAAGAATATTCGTCGATTGTACATTACAACCGATGCATAGAGTACAACTATATGCGTCGGTTGTACTGTACAACCGACGCATATTCTATTTTTTTTTTTTTTAAATCCAAAAATTCTATTTATTATTTTATATTCAACATCATCGTCAAATGTAACTATCAACAACCAACAAATAATCAACAAAAATATATAATAAAATTATATAAGTCAATTTACATTAATATTAATCATAGTTACTACAAATGTTCAGTCATATACATTAATTACATAAAAAATGAAAATTTACATACAAGATTCATAGAAATATTTAGCCCAAAATTTTTTAATCTTGTCCATCTCCTCTATTGAGTAAGAATGTTGATAAAATGCCTACAAACAATTAAGATAAATTATTAGTTATTTCTTAATAACTAATAAATTGATAATTAAACAATTCGTAGTATTCAATATTTATAATACCTTATATAAAGAAATTAATTGAAAATATTATTTGATTATCTTATACATATTTCTCATAATGTAATAGCCACATTCAGAACCTCTGGGTTATTGAGGACACTGAAATTTTCACATTAAAACTATTAGTGTGATTTGTTTCCAATTTACATTGCTTATACTCCTTTTGCCACCATATATCCAAAATGTTTTAAAAGCCCTAAAATTTGAATAAAAATGAATGATTATAACATTTAAACAGAAATTTTGGCAAATCTCTTCTATAAATTGAACATAATCAACCTGTAGAGAGACCCTGGAATTAAAACACATCAATTTCACCTTAAACTCGATAACAATTATTATATGGAAACTATCAAAACTTATCCATCACACACTAAACAAAAAAAATGATCAATGAAATATATAAATACTTACGTATTCAACGCTGGTCTGATTTGTATTTTATGCTTGTTTGACATCGCTAAATCCAAGAAGTATACGGTGTTGGATTGAGAAAAAATCACAAGCAACATCTTATGATTCCTACGTATTAGGAACGTATAAATACAACTTTAAATCCAAAATTATTCAAACTGAGTAAGAAAGGATGAATATTAATAGTCTTACTCTTGGAAGTACGATGCGAGAATATATTGCTTGTATTTCAAGGTTTGCATGGTTTCAGCCATATACGTAATGACGCTGTCAAAATTATTTTTCACCTTAATTGACGTAATTTGTGACGGACACATAAATCCAACCGACTTGACGCCGAATTCCTCACCCAACTCATGTAAGTACCTAAAAATAATTAAATCAATAAATAAATGAATGATGAAAATTTAAATGGAATTTATAAATTTGTGTTAAGTAATCTTACGTGTGTATTTGCAGGATAAATATATCCAACCACTCCATTTTAAGCAAGTAGGCGATGTTGTCGATTGTAACGTAAATATCTGTGTCGTCCGTACGATGAAACACATTTACGTCTAAAGGCACAGTGAAAAAGTCAATACCAACAGGTGTCCGAATGTCCGCATTGTGCAACCTTTTGCAATCATAACCCAAAGATTGTAACGTTGCATCGTCAACCAGCGGAGATTTTCGGGTAGATGACATTTTAGAACTTTTGGCCTTTTTTTGTTTATTGACTTTTTTTGCCTTTTCCGGTGACTTTTCCTGCATGTAGAAAATTGTTCTCATCATAATTCGTTTCATATAAATATCAAAGTAAACAATTTTGAAAGAAACTTTTATATAATTAAAAATTATTACCTCTCCTAACATAACAAATGTTGAGGCCATTGATTGAAGCTTCCAATAGCTTCCGCCACCGTGGTGTGATATTGAGATGACATTGGTAAAGGATATGCTTCTGCACCACGTACAACATCATCAACCGCCACTTTAACATGATCGGTCAAGAGTAGTTGATGGTGCACCACAGTATCAGGTCCAGATGAGAACATTGTCCCTCCCACTACTATATGAAACTCGTTATCACAACTTATGGCTAGACGACACAGTATCGATTTCTATTGTTCAACATGATGAAACTCATCCTTAGATCGTACAGTTGAAATCAATTTAAAATGATATTCTACACATTCAAATAATTTAATTCACATTTGATACCTGAAGCCCATCATATGGATTTGGATCAATAAAGTGGCAATTGCTGTGAGTTGGTGGTGGGGCAGTTGGAGTTATGTCCACATCGGTATCAACATTCAAGCCAATGTGCCGAAAGATAGAACACATTTTTATTGCATACTGTGGAACCTATTTTGCCACTCTGACTTGACTCGATCGATCTCCCTCGTGATCATATCTTTAACAGCATCCACCGACATGACCCCACTCGATCGTCTGCTGGAACTGTCGGGCTTGCCATATACATCTTTGATCGTGACGTAGACACCATATCCCCTCACCTGTCCACGATGCTCCTCCTTCCCAAGGGCTTCAGATAAGAAATCATGGTGTCTATTTGAGAAAAATGTCCCTTGAGTGGGTTCCTCCCCTTTTTCAATCTGTTCCAAAAGGAAAAAAAAAAGTGAGAATTTAATATAAGTACACTTCAATAAATTTTAATTCACTAATCACTATATGGATAAATGGGAGGCTATACTTATAATTTTTTCATACACCTCCTTCGTTTTCTAGTTGGGGATGTAATAGGTTACATCGGATTTCTTCTTGGATCTTGCTCTGATCCAATCTAAACTGCGATCCTGGCTTAACATAGACAAGCTAATTGACCCACAAGAAGACGCAGAAGACAGTGGGTCTGTATGAAGCCACTCTTGCCTCATCCCAACATAACCAGCTTGACCTAAAATGTGGATGCTCGTTCTGCAGTTGCCTTTCCCTAACCTTCTGACTTTTTTCTTTTACAAAAAAATCATAATCTTTTAGTCTTTCAACTTAGTGTAAAAAATGAATAAGAATTGTGACATTATACAGACCTTGAGAATCTCAGTCTCACGTACCATTTTGAATTTTTTCTATTGTTCCACAATCAAGAAATCGTACAGCTGAGTAGGTGATGTATATTTCGGGTGCTCCTTGTTGATGAAATCATGCACCAACCTTGTTTTGAAGTCTTTTCAATGTGAAACCACAACTCTCAAAATAGTTTTTTTTTTCATGTTGTCATCGCATATGTTGAACTCCCTCTAAAATACAAAAATAATATGCAATATTATTTCAAAAAGGTCAATTACTAATTACACACACACACACACACACACACGCGATACATTTATATCTTCTCGAATCATGTTCTTAGGACCTTGATCAACTGGTGCCGTCACTGATATTTATATCAACTTGAATACGGACAAAGACCCAAGATAAGACTTGAAGTCCTCCTTATATGGTTCGATCGGTCTATTGTGCTCATTAAATTCAATGACTTTCATTTCCTGCACCTTCTTCTTTATCTTTTTGCAAGTTGTTGGCCCTCTAGTCTTTTTCTTTTGGCTAATGGATTGATCACGATCAGATGAACTAGCCATGACTTTGAAAGTTACTATTCAACGTACCTGCATGTATAACAACACAGAAAAATATATGTAGTGTATTAATTAGTGTTACCTAAATCAAAAAATAAATATTTTCAACGAATAGAGCATATATATAAATAATATTACAAAGTATAAGAATGTAAATGACCTCACACAACTAATAATCAGGAACGATGGTCAATCCACAATCCTTCTTCATGATCCCAACGCATGTAATCGGTTTCAAAGTTATCTTCCCCTAAAGTTGCACCCGTTTGTATACCAATAGAAAATGGAGGGGTTTTATCAAAGTGGTCGTAGTCTTCTTCATCCACCACATCACCAAGGCCAACGCTACATCTCTTACCTTGAAGGACAATTGACCACTTACTAACTCAAAATCAACAATCTAAATTTAAAATTCAAACTAAACTAATAAAAAGTTCATTTAAACTAGTTAACATTATATATATATTTTTGAAAGACATTACACACACACACACACAGTAAATATACAATAATATATATATATATATATATATATATATATATATATATATATATAAAACTACATAAACATATATGTAGATATACACATAAATATATATATATATATATATACACAATATTAAAGACACACATATATAAATACACACACACACACACACTCTCTCTCTCTCTCTCTAGTCAATACATATATATATACAAACCATATATATAACATATGCTTACATATATATATATATACCTTACAATACATAAGGCGGCGGCAACGACAATTGCAGAGGGAGGCGACGGCAACGACAGAGGGAGGAGGCGGCGGCGACGACAATGGCAGAGGGAGGAGACGACGAGAGAGAGAGAGAGAGAGAGAGAGAGAGAGAGAGAGAGAGAGAGAGAGAGAGAACGCCCGTCGTAGGTGTTTTAGTGTGGGCTTGAATGTTGGTGGTGGTAGTGGCAGAGGATTAGTGGTGGTGGCGGTGGATTGACAAGTGAAAGAGAGAGGAGTAAAATTTTGGGTTAGAAATGGAGTGAAAATGATGTTTCTGCCGTGATTTTTGTGTAAAAATGAGAATGCGTATATGCGTCGGTTCCAATTTAGGAACCGACGCATATACTAAATTTAACCAAATGCGTCGATTTTGAAGAAAAAACCGACGCATATAGATAAATCTTATGCGCTGGTTCTGCGTCAGAATCGACGCATTTGGTTCAGCCTACTTCACTATGTTGGTTTGTAATATGAAACCGACGCATAATGTGAAGTCATATTTACAAAATTGCCACCGCCATTTTTATACGCGTTAATTTTTCCAAAAATCGACGCAAACTACTTATTTTTTTTGGATTAATTTGTACTAGTGTCTATGACAACCCTATCTAAAATGATAAATATAATAGGAACAACTACTACATAGAAGAGATTTCAACTCATTCAAGGAAAAATAATTATTTTCTAATGCTAAAAGGAGACCATAAGATTTATACAAAAAAGAACTCAACCTTAAACCTTTAAATTGAATTCTCTTTGGAATAGAAGTCCTTCAAACTTGAAGTTGTTTGAGGCAATCATCCCAATACATTTGATATCACTAAGTTGATTTTTCCAATACAATTGTGTCTTCTTTGCCAATATCTTGAAGCACTTGAACAAATTGCTATCACTACAAGAAAATTACCTTTATCCTACAAAATTTTCACATACAAATTGAGTTTTGTAGGCGGAATTCAATTTTCCCCTCAAAAAAGAGGATTTGTGGGACTAATATTTGACTCCAAGATTTCAAAAGTTTGAGACCTTGTGTATACAAATGTGCATAATTTTCCAAACAAAAAGATTTGTGACAAAAAAAAAAAATCTTTTGCCTCCAAAAAAAAAATTGACACATTTGTAGGCTAATAATTTGTGCAAAAAATCTCATTTTATTTTACTATTCCCTAAGAAATTTATTTTCTGTTTCCAGACGAGAATTGACCTAATTAACTTTTCTCGTCATCTCAAATTTTCCCTCTCCTCGGCCCCGTTCATCTGTCTTGAACCTTCAGTACCAGAAGTTTTCCCAGTAATCCAATACACTATGTCCTTTCGGACGCTTCAATGAAGACCCAAATCTCGCCCAGTGTCGAAGCAATCTAGGCAAAGGCCAACACTCAGTCGAGCGCAACCAAGACACTTCTATTTACGTTGTATGTCTCGACGACGGAGTACTATTCTCTTTGTCCTCCATCTCTCTGATACTCTTAGGTTAGTGATGTGATCCAGGACCCTCGACAATCGGAGTCATAGTAGGCTTGACGGGAAAATATAAATATTCAAGCCAAAACAAGAATTCAGCAGGTTCGACGAGCTTTGAAGATCAAAACCGTGTCAAAAAGAACCGAAAATTATGCAGAAGGGCTGTCACGGCCGTAACCAACATAAGTCACGGCCGTAACCTCCCCTCGGGTTAAATACAGAATTTCAAGATTTTCAATTTACGGCCGTAAGTATAAGTGTCACGGCCGTAACCTTAACCAGAAACACACTTACGGCCGTAAGTGTCATCTTTACGGCCGTAACGAATTAATGGATCAGATTTTTTTCAGATTTTCGTATATTTTATTTCCTTTTCCTATTTTAGCTATTTTAGGTTAGTTAGAATTCTATTTTGAGTAAATTAGCGATTAGGGTTTTATTTTGCTTATTTATACGCCTTTTTGATTCATTGTAAATTAAGACTTTGATGATTGAATAAAAATAGATTGAATGTTTTTCAATTGTTTAATGTGTGGATTCACATTACAAACCCAAACTTATCAAGATTGATTATCTTGTGGCGTTCATCCAGAACTTATCAAATATTCGCGAGAGTATATGTGGCGTTGAAAATCAGAGACTTATCAAGGAAATTCGGCAAATCCTTGTGGCGTTTCGAAAGTCGTGGTTCTTTATTCCGCATCTTCGAGCCATCGCGTCGTGAATATCGGGTCATGATTCATCCGTCCAACCACAACCTGAGTTCGGAACTTTCCGGCGTTTCTTCCGCGCTTCGAATCTCATCAGTTAGTGTGTAGGTTTTTTCCTTTAATGTGGACTTGTGTGTTTAGCGATTATTTGTTCATGGACTATTGCTGCTCATTGGTTGAGATTCGAGCAATTTTTCAAAATATTTCATGTAATATTGGCATTTTTCTCGTAAAGCTGAACAATTAGTAACCGTTTCAGTATTCAAATTAAGCAAACTGACTTTAGGAATCAGTAATTAAAGGTTTCTTATATTTATCTTGGCTAGCTATCCATCTTGCTTCTTATGTTAATGTAATATGCAAGCAAGCAAGGTTTTTTGGGATATTTACATTGCTGACCTCATGATTATTTCAGATGGGAATCTGCTGGATGTCTTGGGTGATGCCATTAAGGTATATGGTTTGTTTGGATCTGGTTATTTAATGGATTTAAAACAAATATTTGAATTGTGAATTTGAATGAATTGAAATAGAGGTTTCCATGTGTTGAAATGAACTGACGTTTATTGACTTTGATCTGTGAAGCTCTAATGTTCATTAAGTAAAGCTAAGTTGGCTAAGACAATACTTAACCAAAAGGGAATTAGTGCCCTCTACAAGGTTCAGTTTAAGTTGATGTTTTTTTCAATTAATTTTTCCTGGAGATTTTTTGTACTTGTTAAGTAATTGGACCATTGTGGAGACAATTAATTATAAAAGAATTTTTATAAGTCTAGCATGGTAGGAAAGAAGGAAAAATAAAAAGAAAACAACAAAATTAATGTCATACATATAAGTGAGTATGATTGAAAAGAAAGCAACAAAATTAATGTCATACAATGCCAGGTTACAGGTATTACTCCATCTTTTGGTAAGGTTTTTACCAATGATGTGTCAAATACAAATTTTGGTTGTAGGTATCCCCCACTTATTCGCAAGAGTTTTTGGAAATCCTGTGATTGCTCCTCACCTTTTCAAGTTTCTTGGAATTCTAAATGGAATTGACCAAGACATGGGACCCTTACAATGATAGTTCATTCTTGCAAGCAAACCGCAGTTTTAACTACTCTCTGTTTCCATTTTTGGCCATGAGAGAGACATCGATATCAAGAATTTTAGTTTCTTGCTATGTCTAGCACATTTATGTTTGATTATTTATAATTTTGGATGTTCAAGTGGGGAAAGGTGATTAAACTTTATTCTCAACTCAGTAGCTTGCATGTGGAAGGGAGCATCTTTAACCAATTAAAATGACTTATTTTTTGGGACTTCATCAGTTTAAAACTTGAATTCCTGCATCTTTCTAGCATTTCTGTGTGTGTATACTAGTAGGGAATTGTTGGTGGATGTAGTTTTAGTTCCGAACTAGAGTACAATTGTGGAGAGAGTATTGCAAGTAGACAAGTCACAGAATGTTTACAAATTCTTTTGACAGGAAGAGTTAGATAAATTCAGTTCACTTGCTTTTTGTTTATGAAATTGATGTTGTCAATTATTATTTACATAATTATGCAGAAATTCTATGTTGTCAATGATTTTGTTGCTTCTCCCTGGTGCTGCGGAAGCTGATGTACTAGTAGGAAAGTGGTCTTTTTGATTTTAGACTAACAGAAGTGTCCCCCTTATTGTTAATTGTTGTTAGGCATGATGATCCTTTTACTAAACTGCTTGAGGAACATTGGGAAGTTTTCAAAGGATCAACATGTTGATTTCTTCTTCTTGTAATATATGCTCTCTCATTTTATGTCTTCCATGCATGGTGGGACTTCACTTTGTTATTCATGCTTTTCAGGAGGTTGTGCATTCTTTAGGGAAAGATGCTTTTTTCAAAGCCAATATGTATGAAAACTTTGGGGATATCGGGATGAATATTAAAAAAAATGGTTGATGATTTCCAACAAGTGGCAAAAAGTGATCAGAATATTCGAATCTGATGATATCAAACTTGAAGAAAATTGAAGCATGGCACTTGCGATTGACTTATACAACCGTTTGGTCAGAATGGTTCTTGCTCTCTGCCCTTATCTTGGTTGTTATTTCTTGGCCCATGCTGGTAATTTTGATGAGGAGCACAGCTTTGATGATGATCAGCAATAATCTAACTTAAGGATGAAGATATATGTTTTTTTAGATGCATAATAATGAACACAAAGTATGTTTGCTACTTTTTGTAAATTTAGATGTAACATGTATTGAATAATTTTTATTTGTATTTTGGTACAACATTTTGAATTCAATGTTATATTGATTGAAATTAAAAATATTAAT
The DNA here is from genome assembly GCA_963555705.1 of Ligustrum vulgare. NCBI lineage: Eukaryota > Viridiplantae > Streptophyta > Magnoliopsida > Lamiales > Oleaceae > Ligustrum > Ligustrum vulgare. The sequence goes on from OY743174.1 coordinate 52,825,448, forward strand.
AAAATTTATTTTCTTTCTGCATTTTTATATTATTTTGAATGAATAATTCAAAAAATAAAAAAATTAATTAATTAATTTGATACAAATAAAAAATAAAATATCTAAAAATTGTTTAATTTCTCCCTACAAATAGTATCTTAGTCTATAAATACTCATTCCCTACAAAAAATTATTTGTAGAGAAAAGTGGGATTTAGTCACAAAATAATTTGTTACCATATGTGCCCACAAAATTTGTTTTGTGAGCCAATGTAATTTTAGTAGACAAATAATTTTGTCGGGAAAAGAAATAGGATACGAATAGTATTTGTATCCAAAGGGTTCGTGGGGGAGAAATCTTAGCCCACAAATTTCGAAATTTTGTAGGCTAATACCTTTCCCCACGATGTTTGCCACACAAATCTCCCTACAAATTTTTTTTATATGGAAAAGTTTTTCCCTACAAATAAGGACCTTTCCCTACAAAATAATTTTGTATGCGGAATGTAAATTTCTTGTAGTGTATGCATTGTTCTTCAGACTCTACAACTAAATTAATGAGACTCGCGCAACCTATCACCGTTGGAGCACCCTAAGTAAATTTCCATTAAAATCGGCATGCATTTTATTGATATAATTATCAGAATTCAAAGCCCAGATTTAGAAGTCAAGGCCCAAGTAGAATTTCGAAGCCAAAGGTGAGAAGTCTAGTATTATTCTGTTAGGACTATAAAACGAAGGGGTTCGCATCTAAGAGCCTGTCTATGCAAAATGGAGCTGCCACAAAGCCGGTACAACCTATCTTGGAAATACGAACTGTGACCTCACCAATAAATGACCTTGCCATTTAGAGTGGTGGTCTTATATTCAGTTTGGTAATAATCGAGCTGAAGTCCTCATCTCCAGTAAGAAGGACTCAACAGTTGTACAATGTTTATATTGGCAAGTGAGTTGCATCGAGTCACCAACCATGAAAAAAGGAGCATGCCATCCCCTTATCTCTACAAAGATTCGACTTCTGCAATGGCGGCTCTACATAATCAGAGTCAGAGGGACCCACCAAGAAGTATCAAAAGTCCAATTTAGGCAACTATTCATCATTACATATATTGAAAATTATGAAAATATTTATTTTTGGCTATAGTAAAATCCTAAATTTCATCTATAAATAAGAGTGTTATTTGTATTTTAACATATGAAAAATATTGGGACTATTACATAATTTGAGCCATTTTACTTATCAAAACTCTCTCAAATTCGTCACTGATAATGTAAACAAATCATTTAGAATATCTCCTTAAGTTGACAAAAAATGACATAAGTCCAAATCATTCACTTCAACAAAGTGACCTTTTATTGCATACATTTACAGTGTCCAAATGAGGCATGTTGTAAAATTGGGTTATTTGTGGCGTGCAAAAATAGGATGCCGTAAAAAAATGACGTGAATCACCTTTAACGGCATATATAATTAGCACGCCATAAAAATTCATATTTAACATTATGCACACTGTAAAAATGCAACTAAAAAAGAGGATTTACAGCGTTCACATAACAAGCCGAAAATTGTTGACATTAACGGCGTTCAGCATGCATGCCGTAATAAGGTACATCGTCTTTAACAGAGTGCAAATTGAGCACGCCGTAATTGGATACAGAGCATTTCCATATACGGGCTGTTTTCTTGCATGCCGTAAAAATTGAGCCGTAAGATACAAAAATAAAACAAAAATGCGCGGAAAGCTGAGATTGGGGCGCGACTCCTTCTTTTTCTTCCAAACGCACGGCTCTCCTCCTTCTTCCAACGCAGTGCGCCTTCTCCTTCTTTTTCCAATGCAGCGCGCCTCCTTCTTCTTCAAACATTGCAACACCTTCTACCCATTCAGAGAATAGAGAGCGACATCCCTAGAGGCGGAGAATAGAGAGTCACTGAGTAGACTTCGTCTCGAATGCCATGGTAACGCCTTGAGGTTAGTTCTCATTCTAATTAATGAATATTATCAAGATGACTGATGAATATTGATAAATATTGAATTAGATTTTATCTCCTCTTTCCAATCTTTTCAACGAATTCCAATTGAAAGCCCTACTTGTGTTTGGTTTTTGGTTTCTTGTCTTATGAATGATTTAATTAAGTCATCTGTCATGTTATAAACATAAATCATCCCAATTGAAAGACCTTCTTGGTTTTTGGTTTCTTGACTTTTGAAAGCCCTTCTTGCGTGTGTTTGGTATTCTCTTAATTCAACTTTGTTTTGTTTAATTTAGAAATGTGAACTTAATGCGAGACTTGTACTATTCTTCACTGGGTCTGGGGACAGATTTTTTGTGTTAAAATATTGCTTTTTATCTTTTATTTTGGTTCTTTGTGAAGCCATCGAGTGATATTTTTTTTTCTAGACTAGATATAGATTATGACATTTTCCTATCCTGTTAATATACTAAAATGCTTTTGATAACTGCATGTTTTGAAAAAATATAGAATGGGAAAAATGGAGAAAAGAAATATCCCGTGTTTATCTTCAAATGTCATGAACCATTTTGTATAACCTCCATCCTACCAGTTTCCCTCTGTTAACATAAGTCGGATGTACTTGATGAGGACATTTGTTTGGTGACTCAGGTTTACCTACTAGTTTTTATTTGATATATTTAGGACATATAGATTAAATTGCGAGCTTACAAATAACGACGTGACAACATTTCGTTGGTCCATTTTTTTTGAAAAGTAAAAAATAATGGACGAGAATCTTCGACCAGTCAAAATTATTAACTTTTCAAAAATATTATTTAATGAAATATTGTTACTTGGTTGTTTATAAACAAAATTTATAAGCAAATTTCACCAAACAAAGGCTCAAAAAGAGGAAATTGCACCCCGTGTCACTTTTTTTTTTGGTTCGCATTATCAATTTTTTTTTTTTTTACTTTTTAACAGTTTTGATAATATTGTCATTTAGCTGTTTGGTACCATTCATTTTTCAAATATTATCTCAAATTCATTTTCAATCGCATAATTTTATAGGACAACCACTTTTCACAATTTTCAATCACACATTCTCCCAAAAATAAAAAAAATCATCAAAAACTTAAATAAATGATTGAGACCAAACGAGCACTTAAAGTCATTTTTATCCCTTAAAAAATTGAAATTGAAATACTTTGAGAGTCCCTAAAAAATTGACTCGACTAAATGGAAAAAAGAAAAGTACATTAAAAAATTGCTTGAGAAAATGTGTTTTTAATAACCATGATTGTTAGGATTAAAGGCTCAAGATCGCACCACAAAGAACAAGAACAAACGTTTAAACACAAAGAATCAAAACCTTTATTGAATAAACGTAAGAGTATAGAAATCAGAATCCAAACTAAAAATATACAAATCTTCCCAGAAATCAGAAATCGCACAAAATAATCACAAAGAACATAAATGAGTTACAGAAAAATCTGTCAAAACTCATACAAATGTATACTGATTCACAGAATATCAGTATCTAAACAACCACTAAGAAATAACAAGGCTAAATCTATGAATTTCTGGAAGAAAAATGTAGAATCACAGTGAAGACGAATAATCGCCTTTCAGAGAGAAAAGTAGGGTTTGAGTGATAAGGGAAACGTCTGGAATGACGTTTGAGATAATTCAGCCTTCTTTTGATCACAAGTGGATGGCCAAGATTAAACCAAACAGATCCAACGGTTTCAGATGAGGCGGTGGTGATAAGTGGGCTATGACCCAATTCCACATTAATCAGACTTCAAGAGTAAATTGGGCTCAAACACCGGCACTGTAGATGTGGACTACAAAGCTGATTCATTGGGCTTAAGAAAATTTGGGCCAAACTGAAGAGAAATGCAGCCTTGAATTTTTACAGATCAATTGTCCAACAATCTCCACCTCAATTGAGCTGCTTCCAACACCTGCAAAACAAAACAAAGAAGTATCAAAGTTCAATCAAGTTTAAAAGACTCAAAGCATCTTTAAACTTATTAATAGGAATGATCTTAGTTCCTGCATCTGCAGGGTTAACCTGTGTAGGAATTTTAACAAGTTTCACAATGCCTTTTTCAATAATGTCCCTTATGAAATGGAATTTAACATCAATGTGTTTAGACCTATTGTGAAAAATAGGATTTTTACACAAATGTAAAGTACTTAAACTATCAGTATATAATTCAACTTCAGAATCGTTAATGCAGCAAATTTCAGATAATAAAACCTTTAACCACATGCATTCCTTAACAGCATCTGTGGCAGCAATATATTTTGCCTTAGTTGATGATAAGGTAACAAGTTTTTGCAGCTGGGATTTCCAGCTAATACAGGAAGAGTTTAAAGTAAAAAAGTAAGAAGATGTTGATTTCCTGTTATCAACATTTCCTGTAAAATCAGAATCTCCAAAACCTTTAAGTTTGAAATCATTTTTGGTTTTTGAAAATATTAGACTAAGTCTAGCAGACCCTTTCAAATATTTCAAAAGACATTTCATGGCTTCCCAGTGCAACTCACCAGGATTGCTCATAAGCCTGCTCAAGACACTTACTGCAAAAGCTATATCAGGTCTGGAACAGACCATCAAATACATAACAGATCCAACTGCATTAGAATAGGGCACATTTTTCATTCTAAGCACTTCATCATCAGTCTTAGGACAATGTTCAACAGACAATTTAAAATGTGCAGGTAAAGGCAAAGACACAGATTTAAATTCAGATAAACAAAATCTGTTTAAAACCTTTTCAATGTAATGTTTTTGGTTTAAAAACAATTTTCCAGATTGTCTATCCCTAAAAATATCCATGCCAAGTATCCTTTTAACATTTCCTATGTCTTTCATCTCAAACTCAGAATGTAGTTTACCTTTAAGATCATTTATATCATGCATATTAGGCCCATCAATAAGCATGTCATCAACACAGTCTTATTCAAATCAGACACATCATTAAAGGACTTAGCATAAACATGCAAGGTATTTAACACATATATCCCATTAATTTTGGGAGTACTAACAATCAGACAATTATTTTTGAAAATACTCAAATAACCATTTTGCATTCTAATCTCAAAGGATTCAGAATCTAAAACACCAAGTGAAATCAAGTTCCTTTTCAAATCAGGAACATATCTGGTTTTGTTTAAAGTAAGAGTTTTGTTATTATCAAGTTGTAACAAAACATTTCCAATACCTTTCATATCACAAGAAATATTATTGTCAAGTCTCACAGAACCAAAGCAATTATCACTGAAATTAGCAAACATATCCTTTTCAGGAAACATATGAAAGGTGCAGCCAGAATCTAAAATCCATTCATTCTTATTATCTGATTCAGTAGTGACATAAACCACCCCATTATTATTATTGTCTTGCACTGCAGCCTCAGTTTGAATACTAATTCCCTGTTCATTTTTCCTTTTAAAACAATATTTAATATGATTTCCAGGTTGGCCACAGTAAAAACAAATCCTAGGAGGTTTATCTACATCTGCAGTTCCAGCATTGTTATCATGTGTTCTAAAATTGTTCTGGTTTATGAAATTGTTATGATTTCTAGTATTATTATCCTGATTTCTGAAACCAGACTGACCTCTAAAGTTATTGTCTTTAGACCTATTGAAATTGCTCTTATTTTGAAAATTTTCCTTTGCAGGCTTATTATTCCAATCCCTATTGCTGCTAGAAACATTTCAATTTTTATTGAAATTAGTTCCAGACTTATTCTGCCTAAAAGAGTTCTTCTTCCTAGAGGTTCCTACCATATTATAGGCTTCCTTAGGATTATTTTTGAATTCTAACTCTTTATTCTTAAGGGACGTATGGACAATTTCAGTGGTCAACTTCTGCCCCCCCATACTCTAAGGCATTCCTCAAATCCTTAAATTTATCCCCCATAGCATTCAGTAAGCAAACAACCTTTTGTTCATCAGTAAGTTTTTCATCACAGTTTAACAAACTTTGTGTGATCTTAGTAAACCTACTCATATTTTCATCCACATCCTTAGATGGATCAAATTTAAAAGAGAAGTATTGTTTCCACAGAAAACACTTATTAGGTAGAGACACAATATCATAAATTTCTTCCAATCTATCACACAATTCCATTGTAGTTTTAGTCTTGCCTACTTGTCTAATGACATTATCAGATAAGTGTAAAAATAAAGTGCTCCAAGCAATTTCATCCATTTCAAGTTGTTTGTCCTGAGGGGTATCAAGGGGCCAGGATTTATCTATAGCCTTAGCACATTTCATTTGAAGTAGTAAAGCTCGCATTTTTTTGGCTCCAGAGGTTGAAATCCCATTTGCCATTCCAAATTTCAACATCTACTTTAACAGTAGCCATTGAAATAATGACCAAGATTTTGAAAAAAATTTCAAGTAATGGAGCTTTAGTAGTTCAAAGAACAAGTAATCAGGCAGAAAACAACAATGCAGGTCACAGTCACTAAGTAAGACAGTTAAACAGAGTCAAGAACATATGTTCAAGAAGGTTCACAAAGATTCAGAACACAGTAATCAGAAACTGAGCAATCAAGGTGATCACAAATCAACAGAATTAATTACACAATCAAGAAGTCACACAGAATAATATACTGAGAAAAGCTGTTCTTTCAGTATATCCCTCAACCTATACTGGATATTCCCACACTGCCTCAGATTCCCGGATTCTCAATGAAATCTTGGATAAAGGAAAGATATGGGGTCCTAGCTATAGGCTTCAACGGAGAGATTTGGGAGAGAACAGAAAATTTGAAAACAAATTTACAATATAAGATTGCAGTAATTAAAAGATATCACCTGATTGCAATTTTTATTTTAATAAGCTACAACAACTTCCACAAAGAATCAGATTCTAAGAAGTTCAGGGCCACAAAGTAACAGTACCAGTATCCACTACGAAGAACAACCACCAAGAGCAATGTAGGATCCTTATCAGGAATCAGAATATTTTATAGAAAAATATTCCGAATTTCAAGACCCCCAAAATATGGACTCAGAATTTAAAGATCCAGATACTCAAGAAAATCAAAAACCCTAATTTTTAAAATAGGTTTCAAAAGAACAGTATCCACAAAGTTTAAAAGATTTTATATAAAAATCTTCAAAAAATAATTTCGAATCTGAAAATTTCAAAAAATATTTTTAGAAAACAAAACGAATTCAGTAAAGGTTAAAACAACTTAAGAAAGTAAATATTTCTTAAAAGTTTTACGCAGTTCAGAAAACCCTAAAATACGTTTTGAAGAAAAAACATCCGTTTCCAAAAAATCCTAGATCCAAAAAGAAAAATCTGGATCTACCAGATCTGAGTCTAATCCACCGGTTTTTAAAGAACTCTAAGGCTTTGATACCACTGTTAGGATTAAAGGCTCAAGATCGCACCACAAAGAACAAGAACAAACGTTTAAATACAAAGAATCAAAACATTTATTGAATAAACGTAAGAGTATAGAAATCAGAATCCAAACTAAAAATATACAAATCTTCCCAGAAATCAGAAACCGCACAATATAATCATAAAGAACATAAATGAGTTACAGAAAACTCTGTCAAAACTCATACAAATGTATACTGATTCACAGAATATCAGTATCTAAACAACCACTAAGAAATAACAAGGCTAAATCTATGAATTTCTGGAAGAAAAATGTAGAATCACAGTGAAGACGAATAATCGCCTTTCAGAGAGAAAAGTAGGGTTTGAGTGATAAGGGAAACGTCTGGAATGACGTTTGAGATAATTCAGCCTTCTTTTGATCACAAGTGGATGGCCAAGTTTAAACCAAACAGATCCAACGGTTTCAGATGAGGCGGTGGTGATAAGTGGGTTGTGACCCGGTTCCACATTAATCAGACTTCAAGGGTAAATTGGGCTCAAACACCGGCACTGTAGATGTGGACTACAAAGCTGATTCATTGGGCTTAAGAAAATTTGGGCCAAACTGAAGAGAAATGCAGCCTTGAATTTTTACAGATCAATTGTCCAACAATGATTATAAACAAAGGTTACCAAACGGAGGCGTCTATTAGGTAAAATTTTTTGAACCTGCTTTTATGATCCATGTTTATAGCTTCAAACAAGTTTTTTGATAATTGAGATTGCGGATTCTTTCTATGCAAGCTTGGGACTAGAACAGAACCTCCTTTTTTTTTTTAAATAAATTGGACAAGGAATCTAACGTGGACTTTGAAAGTAAAATTGTTAAGAGTTCATTTGGACTTGAAACAATTATTATTGTATCAACCTTTATAATCATCTCTCAAGCACTAATTAGTTGTTCTCTAAGTTGAAATTGAAGTAAATATGTTACAACATGTTAGTTTTGGCAACAAGCATGTTTTCCAATATGTTACAACATGTTAGTTTAGGCAACAAGCACGTTTCCCTTGTTTGGATAATGGTGTATCTGTACAGGTACGGTGCTTAAACAAGTTTAACTTTCTTTTTTCGTCAAATGACATTTGCTTTATGTATCATGTTTAATATGCTCCTGAAGGAGACTTTTTTTAAACAAATGATTAGTTTCTTCCATCAACTTTCAGATTTTACTGGTGCTTCTTTCTTAGCAGAGCGTGAGGAGGCATTAGTTAAGAGATTGATTGATAGGGTACTCTGGTCATGGGGGTGACAGCTAAGGAAGAGATGAAGCATTAGTAAGAGTTTGACGATGTGGTTGTAAACTGGGAATGTGCATTGAAGAGCTTAGTAAAGCTGCCGTAATCCTTTATTGAGACTAAAAAGATTAAAGTGCAGCAAATGAAAGCGGTCATTCAGTGGACAAAATTATGCTTTTTTTGAGAGTTAGTATATATTGTTCTTATTGTGCACTTTTTAGAAGAGATTTTGATGCTATAATTAATGACTTTATTGTTAATTGTTATCTACTTTTTCATTTAGTGTGATATTTGATTATGTACTTTTCAGGACATATTGACGATTATAATTTCTATATTTGATATTAAAATATTTATGTACTCTTCAATTTTTATTTCATTGAAAATATTTAATTTTTTGAATGTTCAATATTTATATCTACAATCAATTATGTGTGTCGAATTTATTATTTAACTAATTTTAATTAAACTTAAATGTATTAGGGGCACATGATGTATCTCTATAATTAATTTTAATTTGCGGTTTAGTTAATGATATGGGCATTTATAAAAGTCCCTATTTTTTTAAATTTAATTGGGGAATTTAAAGTGTAATTATGAGAACAATAATCCTACGTGGCATAGATATTATTAGGAGCATTTTTAATGTCTAATTTGCCCCTAATTATTGTTAATGGCAGGGCACCATTTATAGGGATATTCATTAATTCTTCTCTCATTTTCTTAGGCTCATTTTAAATTTATTTTCTACCCCTAATAACTGTTAGAAATTAAAACTTGATTCATGAATGATGGAAATTAATTTTGATATATGAATTAACTTATTTAATATTCATATATTTATTTTATTCATGTATCCACATGGTTCTTTGTATTATACTATTCATAGTATGTAGGAGAAGTTATTAATTAGTCTCTTGAACTTACACAATGGATTTGGGATTTCTTTGTACCTATAAAAGGCCTTGTGCTCGAGACATTTGTAGAAGCCAAGCCATAGAATACAAATATCTTTTGGATAAATTCTTGTATTTTCTCTCTAGCCTTTCTTCCCATAATTATTTATTTCCAACAAAGTGGTATCAGAGCATCTTGAAAAGATGAATAGCTCACAGGATGCATGGGAAGTTGTTGAGAAAGGTTATGATGAACTAGAGAATGAAGGAGCTTTAAGTCAATCTCAAAGGAATGTCTTGCAAAGGAACCGCAAGTCAGATCAACACGCTCTCTCTATTATTCACATGGGCTTAGATGAAGCCATGTTCGAGAAAGTTACTTCCTCAACAAAATCTAATGAAGCTTGGGAGATTCTCGAGAATAATTTTAAGGGAATTGAAAAGGTAAAGAAGGTTCGCCTTCAAATCCTTTGTGGGGAGTTCGAATCTCTACACATGAAAGAGTCCGAATCTATTTTTGACTATTTCACTAGAGTATCTTCCATTGTCAATCAAATGAAGCGGTACGGGGAGAATATTGAAGAAAGTCGTATAATTGAGAAAATTCTTAGATCGCTTGACTCAAAACTTGGAATTCGTTAGTATTGCCATTGAAGACTCAAATGACATGGATACCATGACTCTTGATCAACTCATGGAGTCCTTGCAAGCATATGAAGAAAGATTGAAGAAAAAAGGCGAGCCGATGGCTCAAGTTCTCCAAACGAAGGTCTCTTTGGGAGATTAAGTGAAAGAGCAAGGATGATCTCAAGGAAGAGGACAAATTCGTGGTCGAGGTCGTGGTCATGGTCACGATCTTGGAGGAAATTATGGTCGTGGTAGTGAAAGAATTGACGGAAAACAAAATCTGAATAATGAAGGATCAAGCAATCAATCAAGAGGACGAGGACGTTGGAACTATGGCTCCAAGAGAGGTGGCAGAAGAAAGTATGACAAGTCCAATGTTCAATGTTACACTTGTCATAAATATGGTCACTATGCTTCCTAATGTAGGCGTGACACCACCAATAATGAAGAGATAGTTAATTATGTTGAAGCAAAGGAAGATGAAGAAATGATGTTGTTATTGGCAACCAAAGAAGAAAAGGATAAAGGATCATGGTACCTTGACACTGGTGCCGCCAATCACATGAGTGGAAACAAGGAGTTATTCTCAACAACAAATGAGTCGGTGAAAGGCGACATTGTTTTTGGAGATGAAACCAAAGTTTCAATAAAAGGCAAAGGTGATGTTCTTATTCGTGCTAAAAATGGAAGCCATCTTTTGATTTCTCAAGTTTATTATATACCTACTTTGAAGTCTAATATTTTGAGTTTGGGACAATTACTTGAGATGGGCTATGATATTCACTTGAAGGATCATTGCCTTACTTTGAGAGAAGTTTCTCATAATCTGATTGCAAAAGTACCAATGGAGAAGAATAGAATGTTTTTGCTCAATGTTAATCTTGACCATCCAAGGTGTTTAAAGGTTTGTGTTGAAGACAATTTTTGGCTTTGGCACTTAAGATTTGGCCATTTGAATTTGGTGGCTTGATGACCTTGACAAATGAAGAAATGGTGAATGGATTTCCGAAAATTAATCATCCCAATCAACTTTGCGAAGGTTGTCTCGTTGGCAAGCAAGCTAGAAGAAGTTTTCCAAAGGAATCCACCTCAAGAGCAACAAAGCCACTCCAACTTGTTCAGGCGAATGTGTGCGGGCCAATCAAACCACCCTCTCATGGTAACACAAATTATTTCTTGCTATTTATTGATGATTTTTCTCGCAAAACTTGGGTTTATTTTTTGAAGACGAAAGATGAAGTTCTTGGAGCATTCAAAAAATTCAAAGCTCTTGTTGAAAATGAGAGTGAAAAATCAATCAAAGCTTTAAGGACCGATCGAGGTGGAAAATCCACTTCTAAGGAGTTTTACATTTTTTGTGAGACCAATGGAATTCGACATTTCCTTACAGTTCCAAGATCACCACAAAAAAAATGGTGTCATGGAATGGAAGAATAGAACCATCCTCAACATGGTTCGTAGAATGCTTAAGAGTAAGAGTGTGCAGAAGGAGTTTTGGACTGATGCTATTGCACGTGCCGTGTATTTGTCTAATCTTTCCCCGTCAAGGAGTGTTCACAGCATGACTCCACAAGAAGCTTGGAGCAGTAAGAAACCTAGTGTTTCTCATTTACGTGTTTTTGATAGTATTGCCTATATTCATGTGCCAGATGAGAAGAGATTGAAACTTGATGAGAAAGGTGAGAAGTGTGTTTTCATCGGATATGATTCAAGCTCCAAAGGCTATAAGTTTTACAATCCTTGCAATGGGAAGATTGTTATTAGTAGAGATGCAGAATTAGATGAAAGAAGCTCCTGGGATTGGAATGTTCCAAAAAATGAAGAATATGTGATTTTTCTTTTTCAAGAATGACACTCTAACCAAGAAGCAAGTGAAAATTCTACTACTCCATCGCATTCTCTTATTCCTTATGATAGTCCATCTGAGGAACCGAGTTGGATTAGAAGTCTTGCAGAATTTTATGAAGAAACTGAAATGGTTGATAATCCATCTTTGTTTTGTCTCTTCACTGACACTGAGCCATTAAACTTTGAAGAGGCAAAGAAAGACAAGAAATGGAGGCATGCAATGGATGAGGAGATTCGAGCATTAAAAAAGAATGGTACATGGGAGCAAGCATCTCTTCTTGAAGGCCAAAAAGCAATTGGCATGAAATGGGTATACAAAGTAAAGAAGAATGCTCAAGGAGAAGTGGAGAAATACAACACTACAAGAAAACAGAGTAAAATGTTGCCCCTATAGATCAAGTTGTCGCCCTTATTATTCAACAAGGGGCGATTATGTCGCCCCTATATGTCGTTCCTACAAATTCGTTGCACTAGATCTATTGGGGCGACATATGTCGTCCCTATGGACCAAAAGGTCTTTAGGAGCGACATGTGTCGCCCTTATAGAGCTAGAACCTAAAACATAACAAAATGCTATAGGGACGACAAAGTCGCCCCTATAGATTTAAGATCTATAGCAACGACACCTATAGGGGCGATAATGTCGCCCTTACAATTTTTTTTTTAAATTAAAAAAAAACCAAATATGCGAAATACCACATTAAATTACTAAAAATGCTAAGTTTATAAACATTTTCACAAGATTACAATTCATTTTTAAAAATAACATATTACTACCCATCTGATGGTTCGACGTCATCATCATCACAACATTCATCATTAATTACATCATCTGGTGACATCCCCTGCTTTGCCGCAAGGCGCCTAATAACCCTCATCATTCTTTCCATTTGAGATTGCATTTCAATTCTGTATAATTCTAGCATGTCTTCTGAATTTATATTTTCAGGGGATTGGATGTTTCTTGTTGGGACATGCGATGATGCAGCACTGCTCTTAGTAGATGGAGATCTTCCCTTCGAGATTCGACCAACTCCACCCATGAATCTACGTCGCTCTCCAAGGGCCTCCTTAACAATGAGACGCTCGTCCACTTGTGTGCCCATGGAAGCAGCCTGGGTCAGCTGAGTCTCTTTCGCCAAAACAAGTTGGTCCTGTGATCGAAAGTTAATAATTAATAAAATGTAAAATTGACGAAGCGAAAATATTAGTTTTACAGTATATGTCTTACTTACATAATCTTTTGCTGCATTCTCGTTCACCCATTCCCCGTCTCCGCGTTTATGTAGTCGCTCGAACACATCCACAACACCCAACAAATCCCCGGTCTCAGGGTTTCACTGCAACAATTTCAATTTGAAATTGAAAGAAAAATGTAAGAGTTTGTGTGGGTGCGTAAAAATGGTATTATTTAACCATACCTCAGAGTATCGTGTTGCTGAAAAACTCCTCGAACCTTGGCGGGATATGTATCTAGCCTTCTCGCAATTGGCTTTATTTTTCTGTGATCGAGCCAGTGATCATAAGTACATAGATTACCTAATTTTTATCATTATTGAAATGTTAAATTGACATCTTGAACAATTTTTTTTTTTTACTTACCAAGTAATTAGAGCTTGTGAACAACTCCACACATCTCTGCCAATCCTCAATTGGAATCTCCCCATACGGACGACTCGGTCCATTTTCCTTAAAGTAATCGCTCGTCGTTGCTTTATATGCTCGATAGCGATTAGCTGCCAAACGATCGAGTCCGCTTAGGATGTCCTCGTACTCCTTAAGCGACCAACTACCAGAAATATCAAAGTATGTCCACCCAGAAAAAATTAATTAAAACGTTATCGAGTAATAGAAAATATATATTAATCAGTTATGTTAATAATTACTTACTTGAACTGTAGTTAGTATCCATCCCCGTAGCTCCTCGGGGACATCGGCCCAACTAGAATAACAAGGAAGACAGTTCTGTCTAACTGTATTCCCAACCAATCGTGTGAACATTCCTGCATTGTTCCCGATCGGCTGTAAGGTCTCGTACTTCAAATCAAAATCAATGGGAAGTGGTTTTTTCCCGCTATTCAGCCACTGCTTCTCTAAATTCAAATTTCTCGAGATACCACACTTCTTCGGTGGCGGCGCTGCAGATTGAAAAAACATCGAGATTAAAAAGAATAATCAACAATGATAAAAATAAAAAAATAAGCTCTTGACTATAAAAATAAAAAATAATAATAAAAAAAAAGTTACCTGATTCGCATGATCTTGGCAATCTGCGATGTGGCGGTCGAGGAGGATCGCCTGAGCAGTCACCACCATGAGAGTGAGCAACTTCAGTCATTACGTACTAACAACAACAACAAAAAATAATATATGAGAGACAATAATAAACAAGATACAGAAATAAAAATAATGAATTGACCCTTAAATTAAATTTTCTAAAATCTTCAAACAAACCCCGAAAGAATGGGAACTAAAAATACATTTACTCAAAGAGCCAATTTCACATGTTTGGGAACTAAAAATATATTTACTCAAGAATGTGAACTATAAAAATACATTATAATAGCTTAAATTTTAGATCAATTAATTCAAAATCAGTTAAACAACAAAACATCGATCAAGTAATAAAAATCAATTGATGCACATTGCATGATATTTTAAAACAGCCCATAGAAGCTAATACATTCCAAAGTAATACCACAAAACCCAAAATAGTAACATTTTAAAGACAATCTCTCTAAGTTACTATACTTGAAATACTCTGAGGTCACTCCTAAACATGGCAAAAAGTACTAATATAGAAAGTGCATTTGTCTTGTAGGACCATGATTGAGATCTTCTAAAAAATATAAAATTGAAAACCAAAATGAAAATGAAATGCTCAAGGAATCCAGCTTGAGTACTCATATTTGTGGAATGAGAAATGCAATTTCTATCAACAACTTCAGTCACATGATGGTTTTGTCTTTCAATCACAACCTATTATAAGCAAATAGCAAACTTAGATCATTTAGTCAAAGATATGATATTAGATTTGTCAGTTCACGATTCCATTGAACAAGGTTGAGACACCTTAATTCATTTTTTTCTCTAGAACAAGGTAACTTATAGACAGGCATACCAAGTTCTCTATATTAGTCGATGAATAAATTGACAATAAGTGTGTAATCTATTATTGAATGTAGTCCATGCAGAGAATTACATAGAAAAATATGTATGCATCAATAGAAAAATGAACAAAATTCATTATCTCTCATATCGATGAAAAACTCTCCAAAAATGGGAGAATTCAAAATTCAATTTGTAAACTTCAAATTTCCAACAATGTTTGCAGTTTTCGATTTACAAATTGATCATCAAACGATTTTCTAAGTTTTTTATGCAAATGCAATGTATACAATAAAACTTGTAAAATAACTAATATTTATTAAACACTAAATATATCTAAAAAAAATTAACAGAAACATGTTTAAATGGCTTACCAGAGGTCCAAACAGTGCTTGGTTTCGAATTTCTACTTTCAAGTTCGATTGTGTTGATGAGAGGCATGAAAAAGTGAAAATGTCGAGGAAAAGAAGTCTGAGTATGATTATAAAAAAAAAAAAAACTGGAGCTATAGGGGCGACATATATTGCCCCTATAGATACATACAACACTCCTATAGATTAAAAAAGGCGTCAAAATTGCCGCTAAAATTTTATTCCTATAGGGGAGACATATGTCGTCCCTATAGTATTAAAAAATGCGGGACCATTTCCCGCTAAATAATATGGGTTTATTGGGGCAACATAAGTCGCCCCAATAGGTTCTCAATCTATAGGGGCGACATATGTCGCCCCTATAGTACACGATACTCGCCCCCAATTTATTAAAAAAATGTGGAAAAAATTCCCGCTAAAAAAATGAAGTTATAGGAATGACATAGTCATCTATAGGGGCGACATATGTCGCCCCTATAGGGTTTGGTACTTATAGGGGCGACCTTTTATTGTCGCCCCTAAAGGCATATCATCTATAGGGGCGACATAGTTGTCGTCCCAAAAATGTCGCCCATATTGTTCCGTTTTCTTGTAATGCAAGGCAAGACTTTTGGCCAAAGGTTATAGCCAAAATCACGGCATTAACTATGATGATGTCTTTGCCCCCATTGCGTGCTTGGATTGGAGTCACCAAGAGGGAATCAAGTTTAAGAAGGGGTGTTGGAAATTAAAACTTGATTCATGAATGATGAAAATTAATTTTGATACATGAATTAACTTATTTAATATTCATGTAATTATTTTATTCATGTATCCACATGGTTCTTTGTATTCTACTATTCATAGTATGTAGGAGAAGTCATTAATTAGTCTCTTGAACTTACACAATGTATTTGGGATTTCTTTGTAAGGCCTTGTACTTGAGACATTTGTAGAAGCCAAGCCATAGAATACAAATATCTTTTGGATAAATTCTTGTGTCCTTTCTTCCCATAATTATTTATTTCCAACAATAACATTAATTAAGACACTTTTAAATGCTCCTAATACTCTCAATTTTATTAATGAGGGTCTCGTCATAGTTGAATGGTGAGCGTGCCGACTGTATTTGCACATAAGTACAAATCACGTGGATGGGACGGAGAGGGCACAATGATGCATTTATGTTCGGTAACTCTGTAGCAACTAAATTGATTTATTTATATTTTTGAGGTAAAATGTGTGGCTAAAAAGTGGAGAAAGAAAATATGTGTGGTTAAAAAATGGTTTGAAAAATTGTGTTAATTATAAATTGGTTTACTTTTTTTTAAGTGATTTATAAATTTATTTGTAAATTGTAATGACTGCGTTAAAGAATGAAGGCTTAATATTTTTTTGTTGTTCATATGGTTTATGTAAAAATCAATGCACTCTATTGTTTGAGCTGTGGTGTTTTTAAAAGAAAAAATGATTTTCTTTTAAAATTTTTGTGTTTAAAAATATGTTTTTATATTTTTGATGTAAAATATGTGGTTAACAAGTGGAGAGAAAACATGTGTATTGTAACGCCCCGGTTTCCGTGGAGTCCGGGACGCCACTTCGTCCTTTAAAATTTACTTTATTGCGGAAATAATTAAAAATTTCAAACATCATATTTATTATTTGAAACCTTTGAAACAACATTTTTGCGAAAAATAATTGAATTTTTTTAAACATCACAATCATTATATAAAAGCTAAAGCGGAAACTAAATTTTATAAAGTTTGACCCAAAAGGACAACAATTCGGATATTGAAATAATTTGAAAATAAACTTGGAACAAACATGAAATAGATAAGTTTCAATTTCAAATAAAACATTTCTAAAATCTCAATAATTGCCACCATCGCACGCCTCGTCGCCGACTCCGTCATCTGCAAAATTTGTTTTGGAAAACGTGAGTATTTCAAAGAAATATTCAGTAGACTCGCGCATAATAATCATTTAACATTATAAATTAAAACACATAATCATGATATTCAAGTTCTCAGGTGTCTAACGATCACTAGTATTCTCATGAACATACAAGTTCAAGTCTCATGCGTTTAAGCAAGTAATTCTCATGAACACAATCATACATGCTAAACTTATAATTCAAACAATTATTGATGCGCACTTTTGAAAATAGAAAGATTTGAAATTTAGAGTCTACCTCAAATCACGAGTTTGAAAGTTGAGCAAGAAAGTTCACATTGTTCTTCTAAATGTCCAAGCGCCTCGTCTAGCCAATATATAAAATAAATCTTAAAGTTGAATTTGAAATTCAAATGTTTTGAAATGAAAGAGTTTTAAAAGAAGAAAATAAAAGTTTTAGAGATTAATTTAGAAATCAAACATAGTTGAGATTTGAAAAGAGTTGAGATCAAAATAAATTATTTTGAAAAACTATTGGGCTAACTCATATATTTTAAATATATTGGGGACTAATTATTTTCACTTTCGAAATAGTTGGGGCGAAGATAAATTATTTGCAAGGCTTAAGAGCTGAATAAAATATTACAAAAATTTAAAGGACTGGAATAAACATTTTCAAAACTTGGGGCTGACTTATAGGATTTCAAAATAATAGGGTTCAACTAATTCATTCCCAAAACTGTAGGGATTAAGTAAAGAGCTTTTGAAAATGAAGGGACTGAAATAGGTTCTTTTTAAAACTTGGGTCCTGAAAGCAAAATATCAAAAATCAAAATAATTATAACAATTTCTACTCTCTCTCTTTCATAATCGATCGAAACAGAGGAGAGAGAGAGAGAGAGAGAGAGAGAGAGAGAGAGAGAGAGAGAGAGAGAGATGTGCGACGCTGCTTTCGCAGTGGCTGGTCCGATCGCCGGCGTCCAGCGGTTGACGATGGCGACGCCATCACATGGCGTCTACGGGGAAAGGTATGTGGACGCGGGTGTGTGAAAGGGAAGGGTTTTGGGCTCGAGTTTTTGGTGCGGTTGTGGTGCGAAGTTGGATGTAGATCGAGGCTGAAAATGTTATTTTTTCCGGTGACAAAATCCGGCGGCGAAGAAGGTAATTGTTGGGTCCATTATTTCTTGGTTTAGATTTTGATTTGGATGAGATTTTTGGGCTGATTTGAGGTTGGGTTGTAGGCTATTGGTGGCCGGTTTGGTGAATTAATGGAGGTGGCTATGGTGTTTTGAAGTTGAGTAGTGGCGGTGATTTAGGCGAGAGATGGAAGGTAGAGATCGGACAGGGAATGCTTCTTGGGGGCGTGTGGTTTTGGTAGTGGAGACCATGGTTGCAGGCGGTGGTGTAGTGGTGATGACGTTGTGTGGTTGAGTTCTGCTGGAGGAGGTGGTTGCGTGATTCTGGTGTCTGGCTTGCAGTGAACTTGGGGTTGGCCGAATGTGGATACTGTTTTGGTGGTGGTGATCGATCTTGGAAGGAGGCAGAGTGGTGGTGACTGTGATGATGGTCGATTGCTTTGGCGATGCAGATGATGATTCCAATGATGGTGAAATGGTGGATTAGAATTGTGGTTGCTTGGCTATGGCAGTGGCTGATTTGGTGTAATTGCTTTTTTTTTTTGAACGTGAGTTGTGATGGGGATGAAATGGAGTATATAATCTTGGCTGTGTATTAAATTTTTGTATTAAATTTGACAGCTTTTGATTTGGGACAAGTTTAAGGGATTTGCAGAGAATTAATTTTGAGTGAGGACTGAAATTATGGCTTAAGAAATTCAGGCAGAGGAAAACGTGTGACTAAGAAAAGGAAAGAAATGGTGTTGATTTGCAAAAGAATTAAGGTTGATTGAGGGGATGAAGCTATGGGATTGTGGGAAGAAGGAAGGGATTGAAGAGTGATCGGCTTTGGCAAGTAGGGGAATGAATTTAGGATTGAAAATGGAAGATACACATTGAGTTGAATTCAAAATTTTGGCAAAAGCTTGATTGGTGATTGAGTGAGTGAGGATTTGGGAGGAGTTTTTTGGGGAATTAACAATCATCCATGAATGTGTAGAGCTTGATACTTGGAAGAGGAAAATTTATAGGAAGAAAGAAAAGAAAATGTGTAGTGGAAGATTGTAGTAATAATTGGGCAAGAAAAATGTGCTTAATATGAAAAATGGAAGTTGGGGAGAAATTTTGGGATTCAAATTATAATGAATTGAATTGGGGATTATAATAATAATAATAGATTGAATCCACATAGATAAAAATTGGACTTTAAAAATATATAATAGACTTGGGACATCATTTAATAAAAATTGTAATTTGACTAATATTTAATTCAAACTAATTTAATTTCACTTAAAATATCTAGGCGAGAATGTGTTTAAAAATAAATGGACAAAGTCGTAGGGACACATCTTTTAAAAATAAAAATATTTATTCAAAATTAGTCACGAAAATTCTTGGTCGCTACAACCCTACCACCTTAAAATAATTTCGTCCTCGAAATTTAAATTTTCTTGATCTAAAATACTTGTGTACTTCAAAATTTCTTCTTTCTTAAAAACTTAAAAAATTAATATGACTAGACAAGAGCGCTGGTTTTTGAATAATATTTGGAGATTCGTAGCGACGAGTTTGGTAAAACAAGTCTTTTATGTTTGAAAATTTCTCGATCGTTACAACCTTCTCCACTTAAAATAATTTCGTCCTCGAAATTTTAAACTTTCTTGATCTAAATATATCTGGGTATTAAGCCAGACTTCTTTCTTCTTTCTTTTCTCAAGTAGTTTCAGCACTACCTTGTGTACCCCATTGGACTTTGACTAGAGAAACCTCTTTATTAATCTCTACTATTTCTTTAAGAAATCATGTCGCACCATAATAATCAATTATGAAGTCTATCATCATTCTTCTCAAACTTCTTATAACGAATAACCCAATATCAATTGTAACATTTCAACTCACATGAATATTTTTCCGTGTAATATGCCTAATAGCATGTTATCCACAAATCAGCATAATATCATCAGCTTATCGTATACGAGAATCTATTGGTATTTCCTTTGTATGCCTGAAATGATCATATAACTCCACATTTACATTGATACTTAATCGATTGCACACTTCACCAATCAGGACGTTTATAAATAACAATTTCCAAAATTATCAAAACTTTAACTCCAAATTGATACTCCGTTCAAGACTTCACTCATGCTAACCTAAGCCGCAACGTAAATAAACAACCAACAACTCTCAACCATCCTATACTTGAAAAATAATATTTCCTCATTGTTCAAAGGTCAACCAAAATTTTCCTTTCATAATCTCGAAGTGTCTCCAACAAAATCCTCAAATGTTCCTCATATTGTTTACTATCTCTAGGATAAACCAAAATACCGTCCATGAATACAATGAAAAACATATCCAATTAATGTTGGAAAATGCAGTTCATCAATTCCATAAATATTGTCAGTGGTTATTTATTCAAAACTTTAAATCCTTTCATCCAAATCTCAATCAAATACTTAAGCAAGAAGACAAAACTTAACCCAATAATAAGTCTAAGCATCACTATATTATCAAAAACCCAAAATTCAATTCTTTCTTCTTGCTACTATAAGCTTCAACTTCATATCAAATTCCAAAATTAAATCTCTGACGTATGTGTACCATAACCTAATTAAATCATGAAATAGAACATGATCTAGTCTCCAAATTCCAATTAAATCACTATTTTCCCATAAAAAATCAGAGTTATAATCATCAATCATGACAAATATAAAGTAACCATTTTCATCTGATGCAATATCTACGTACATAGTCTGATATCCTTTTGATAAGAGCCTCCTATACAATAATTATATAGCATATCCCAGATTTAAATTCCTCCGTTGACTTCTTGTGAAAGGTGCCATGTCCTAAACCAATTATACAAAAATTCAATTATTTTTCGCAAAAATGTTGTTTCAAAGGTTTCAAATAATAAATATGATGTTTGAAATTTTTAATTATTTCCGCAATAAAGTAAATTTTAAAGGACGCTGTAACGCCCCGGTTTCCGTGGAGCCCGGGACGCCACTTCGTCCTTTAAAATTTACTTTATTGCGGAAATAATTAAAAATTTCAAACATCATATTTATTATTTGAAACCTTTGAAACAACATTTTTGCGAAAAATAATTGAATTTTTGTAAACATCACAATCATTATTTAAAAACTAAAGCGGAAACTAAATTTTATAAAGTTTGACCCAAAAGGTCAACAATACGGATATTGAAATAATTTGAAAATAAACTTTGAACAAACATGAAATAAATAAGTTTCAATTTCAAATAAAACATTTCTAAAATCTCAATAATTGCCACCATCGCACGCCTCGTCGCCGACTCCGTCATCTGCAAAATTTGTTATTTCAAAGAAATACTCAGTAGACTCGCGCATAATAATCATTTAACATTATAAATTAAAACACATAATCATGATATTCAAGTTCTCAGGTGTCTAACGATCACCAGTATTCTCATGAACATACAAGTTCAAGTCTCATGCGTTTAAGCAAGTAATTCTCACGAACACAATCATACATGCTAAACTTATAATCCAAACAATTATTGATGCTCACTTTTGAAAATAGAAAGATTTGAAATTTAGAGTCTACCTCAAATCACGAGTTTGAAAGTTGAGCAAGAAAGTTCACATTGTTCTTCTAAATGTCCAAGCGCCTCGTCTAGCCAATATATAAAATAAATCTTAAAGTTGAATTTGAAATTCAAATGTTTTGAAATGAAAGAGTTTTAAAAGAAGAAAATAAAAGCTTTAGAGATTAATTTAGAAATCAAACATAGTTGAGATTTGAAAAAGAGTTGAGATCAAAATAAATTATTTTGAAAAACTATTGGGCTAACTCATATATTTTAAATATATTGGGGACTAATTATTTTCACTTTCGAAATAGTTGGGGCTAAAATAAATTATTTGCAAAGCTTAAGAGCTGAATAAAATATTACAAAAATTTAAAGGACTGGAATAAACATTTTCAAAACTTGGGGCTGACTTATAGGATTTCAAAATAATAGGGTTCAACTAATTCATTCCCAAAACTGTAGGGATTAAGTAAAGAGCTTTTGAAAATGAACGGACTGAAATAGGTTCTTTTTAAAACTTGGGGCCTGAAAGCAAAATCTCAAAAATCAAAATAATTATAACAATTTCTACTCTCTCTCTTTCATAATCGATCGAAACAGAGGAAAGGCGAGAGAGAGAGAGAGAGAGAGAGAGAGAGAGAGAGAGAGAGAGATGTGCGACGCTGCTTTCGCAGTGGCTGGTCCGATCGCCGGCGTCCAGCGGTTGACGATGGCGACGCCATCACATGGCGTCTACGGGGAAAGGTATGTGGATGCGGGTGTGTGAAAGGGAAGGGTTTTGGGCTCGAGTTTTTGGTGCGGTTGTGGTGCGAATTCGGATGTAGATCGAGGCTGAAAATGTTATTTTTTTCCGGTGACAAAATCTGGTGGCGAAGAAGGTAATTGTTGGGTCCATTATTTCTTGGTTTAGATTTTGACTTGGATGAGATTTTTGGGCTGATTTGAGGTTGGGTTGTAGGCTATTGGTGGCCGGTTTGGTGAATTAATGGAGGTGGCTATGGTGTTTTGAAGTTGAGTAGTGGCGGTGATTTAGGCGAGAGATGGAAGGTAGAGATCGGACAGGGAATGCTTCTTGGGGGCGTGTGGTTTTGGTAGTGGAGACCATGGTTGCAGGCGGTGGTGTAGTGGTGATGACGTTGTGTGGTTGAGTTCTGCTGGAGGAGGTGGTTGCGTGATTCTGGTGTCTGGCTTGCAGTGAACTTGGGGTTGGCCGAATGTGGATACTGTTTTGGTGGTGGTGATCGATCTTGGAAGGAGGCAGAGTGGTGGTGACTGTGATGATGGTCGATTGCTTTGGCGATGCAGATGATGATTCCAATGATGGTGAAATGGTGGATTAGAATTGTGGTTGCTTGGCTATGGCAGTGGCTGATTTGGTGTAATTGCTTTTTTTTTTTGAACGTGAGTTGTGATGGGGATGAAATGGAGTATATAATCTTGGCTGTGTATTAAATTTTTGTATTAAATTTGACAGCTTTTGATTTGGGACAAGTTTAAGGGATTTGCAGAGAATTAATTTTGAGTGAGGACTGAAATTATGGCTTAAGAAATTCAGGCAGAGGAAAACGTGTGACTAAGAAAAGGAAAGAAATGGTGTTGATTTGCAAAAGAATTAAGGTTGATTGAGGGGATGAAGCTATGGGATTGTGGGAAGAAGGAAGGGATTGAAGAGTGATCGGCTTTGGCAAGTAGGGGAATGAATTTAGGATTGAAAATGGAAGATACACATTGAGTTGAATTCAAAATTTTGGCAAAAGCTTGATTGGTGATTGAGTGAGTGAGGATTTGGGAGGAGTTTTTTGGGGAATTAACAATCATCCATGAATGTGTAGAGCTTGATACTTGGAAGAGGAAAATTTATAGGAAGAAAGAAAAGAAAATGTGTAGTGGAAGATTGTAGTAATAATTGGGCAAGAAAAATGTGCTTAATATGAAAAATGGAAGTTGGGGAGAAATTTTGGGATTCAAATTATAATGAACGTGAATTGAGGATTATAATAATAATAATAATAGATTGAATCCACATAGATAAAAATTGGACTTTAAAAATATATAATAGACTTGGGACATCATTTAATAAAAATTGTAATTTGACTAGTATTTAATTCAAACTAATTTAATTTCACTTAAAATAGCTAGGCGAGAATGTGTTTAAAAATAAATGGACAAAGTCGTAGGGACACATCTTTTAAAAATAAAAATATTTATTCAAAATTAGTCACGAAAATTCTTGGTCGCTACAAGTATGGTTAAAAAGTAATTTGAAAAATAGTGTTGTAAAAAACTTGTTTTTAAACAAGTTTTGACACGCCCCGCCTCGAGTAGCACTAATGGACCCAAAATGTGACTTGCACCGATGATGGATACCAACTAAAAGTAGGACCGACCATCAATGCTACTAAAAACTGTAAATTTAGTTAACTCATTTTTAAGAAAAAATTTGATATTATCTCCTCTATAATTTGGAATAATTAACCTGTAATCAATATGTAAAGTCCCAGCAACTTTACTATAATTTTCATCGCAATAAAGATAAGCCAATTTCTTAAAATTTCATTATGAAATTAACATGAACTGTACATATGGACGCAAAATACAAAGTGAGCCCTATGTTTATCTACATGTGATGCACAAGTGCAATCCAAAAATGAATATGCGTCCCAAAACAATGACTACATGCTCAATGAAACGGGTCATACTAGCTAACTGTGGCTCTGACTCCAAAATCGAGGCTCAACTCCATTATGAAATCAACATGAACTATATATATGGACGTAAAATACAAAGTGAGCCCTATGTCTATCTACATGTGATGCATAAGTGCAATCTAAAAATGAACATGCGTCCCAAAACAATGACTACATGCTCAATGAAACTGGTCATACTAGCTAACTGTGGCATATGCGTCCCAAAATAATGACTACATGCTCAATGAAACGGGTCATACTAGCTAACTGTGGCTCTAACTCCAAAATCGAGGCTCAACTCCAAAAGCTGCCCAGTAATTCAACTGCTACCTGATAAGAAAAATTGTGGGAAAATATATGAATTGATAGTTCAGTGAGTGGAGAATTTCGAAAATAATTATACTTTCTCATTTATACATTTTTATCGAAAATCAAGTTTACATCTTT
Organism: Ligustrum vulgare; assembly: GCA_963555705.1. Classification (NCBI taxonomy): domain Eukaryota; kingdom Viridiplantae; phylum Streptophyta; class Magnoliopsida; order Lamiales; family Oleaceae; genus Ligustrum; species Ligustrum vulgare. Next base: position 52,850,586 of record OY743174.1, read on the forward strand.
TGACAATTCACATATTAACATCATATCTTATCACATCACATCATCAATAGTTTACTATTAGCATAGTCTGTAATCTCTAGGTACGGTCATACCCTAACAAATCAACCAAAAATGTATTGTTTGATTAAAATCTGTAATCTGATCATACATGCATACACCGCCTCTCAGGCTAGTCTCAAAGACCTCTGATAATGAATTCTAGAACACGATCAAGACCGTCTCAGTGAACTATATCATACACAATCAGACCGCCTTAGGGTAATATCATACCCAGTCAAGACCACTCAGGTGTAGTATAGAACATGACCAAGGCCGCCTCAGTGAACTAGAATAAGTACATAATCACCGGTACTTTTCTGATCAATTTCAATATAACATATTTCACAATTATTTCAACATATAATCATTTCAAAACCTTTCTAATTCCAAACAAATCTCATATTCTCATAATATTTCACAATAATCAAGTAATTTGACAAATAAATAACATAATCACGTTTAACGTAATTATATAAACAATTTATCAATATTTGAAAATAATTAAATTTTTCCACTCACATTCTATGCTCGTAACAACTAATTAGACTGATAAGCTGTCCCAATCATATCAACTACCTCAATAATTGAAAAAAGCAGCAATAAAATATAATCTCATCATGTTTAGGCCAATTCTCTTTTGATAAAATTAAATTTAAACTAATAATCTAACAGCCATAAATTTGACAAATCTTCGAAATAAATAACTTTTCACTTACCTTTCAAAATTGATAAACAAAAGCTTAATAGTATAACCTACTAATTTCTAAACTACGTTGTCGACTACGCCTATTTTCTTTTCTTTTTTTCTCCTCTTTTTTTCCTTTTTTTTTCTTTTTCCCTTCTTCTTCCTGACTCTCTCTCTCTCTCTCTCTCTCTCTCTCTCTCTCTCTCTCTCTCTCTCTCTCTCTCTCTCTCTCTCTCTCTCTATCTCTCTCTCTATAGAATTTGTGTAAAAGAAAAGTAATGGATTTGTATATAAATCAATTCCACCGCCTGGCTTTCCCAAAATTTTGTCGACAAATAAATCACATAATCACGTTTAACGTAATTATATAAACAATTTATCAATATTTAAAAATAATTAAATTTTTCTACTCACATTCTATGCACGTAACAACTAATTAGGCTGATAAGCTGTCCCAACCATATCAACTACCTCAATAATTGAAGAAGGTAACAATAAAATATAATCTTATCATGTTTAGGTCAATTTCCTTTTGATAAAAATTAAATTTAAACTAATAATTTAGCAGCCCTAAATTTGACAAATCTTCGAAATAAATAACTTTTCACTTATCTTTCAAAATCGATGAACAAAAGCTTAATAGTATAACCTAGTAATTTCTAAACTACATTGTCGACTGCTCCTATTTTCTTTTCTTTTTTTCTCCTCTTTTTCATTTTTTTTTCCTTCTTCTTCCTGATTTTCTCTCTGTCTCGACTTCTGTGTTTGTGTGTAGAATTTGTGTAAAAGAAAAGTAATGAATTTGTATATAAATCAATTCCACTGCCTAGCTTTCCCAAAATTTCGTCCGCTCCCCACCCCCCCCCCTCCCTCCCTCCCTCCCCATTTTAATTAATATGGCTTGACAATCTTGACTTTTCTTTTTCCTTTAAAATAACTTGATCATTACAAGTTTGCCAAAGAGAAGCTTATATATCTTTAGATTTAGTATCTAAGGACGATATAAGTTCAAATAATTTAGACGAGAATAAAAAGATAAATATATTACAAATTTTATTACTTTATTTTGCACGGATATACTATATTACTGTACTATTTCACTAGATGACAGGCCACATACTATGTTGTTTATGTGAAAACAACATTCCCACTATAAATGAAGTTTGAAACTCTACTTAAGGGGAATGGGCTCAAATAGTAATGCTAAAATGCGATCTTTGGTTTCACGATTTTGAATTCCATGTCCGTCTCCATACTGGTATATGTATTGTGCCGTTCTACCAAGATTGACCGGTATTGTAATGAAAGTTTGTGAGAATTGACCATTTGCATTGCGAACTTTGTTCATCTTTTTCCAGGTCTCTTGTATCAAAAACCTTATGTGTTTGCGTGACTCGTCTTCAGAAACACCAGTTTCATTCATGTAACATTGTATTGATTTAGGAACGTCACCTCTTTTCAATTCATCCTGAATTAATAAACCATGGAAAAAAAAAACTGTTAGTTGAACGTCACCTCACTTCAATTCATTCTCATTGATTTCATAAACCAAAAATGAACTTTTAAACATGAAATGAAAAGGGTTGTCCATATATGGCTTGATTGATGCATACATACCGATGATGTTCCTAAATCATCTGCAAGCCTTAAAATTGTTCCCGACCAGCGAACTACATCAGGATATTTCTCTAAGCACTGAATGGCTTCTTTCTCAATCGGATTTGTAACAGAGACAAAATAATGTACCAGCATTACTTGAGCTGCTATTGAAATCATTGCATTTTCCATATACTCTTCCATTGTTGGAGTGTATCCAGTGCAGTACCATTTTGCCTCTTGTAAGTATGCTTTGCATAAATTTGTCCACTGTGACATTCATATGACAAGCTTATTATAAATATCCTAGATAGGAAGATTTTAAGACATAAAGAGCAAGTTTGTTTGATTGCTGTTGTACAATAATATATCAGATTGCCTAGGTATAGAATGAACAAGATTTTCTTTTTCTTCTTTAATATTATTTGGTTTTATCTAATATCTGTGATAATACACATGCTAATAAGGATATAGTATATTCGACTTCTTCAAGGGAACTAATAGTACCACTTTTCTTAACAAAGGAATAATTATGATCCCTTTTTCTTTGAGAACATCGTAAGCCATTTCATCGATGATGTTGTTGAGTGCTAGAAAGAAAATTTGCATGTAATCTGGAAGTTGCTCGATTGCATTGACATCCCATCTGTGAAGTTACAAAAGGAAATAATCGTAAGAGCTAGAAAGAGAGAGGAGATTTGGAAAGATGGAGTAGGACTTTGCTAACCTTTCAATGATGAACGTGAAAAGTTCCAGTTCTTCTAACGTACCGTACACATCATACATGTCATCCAAAATTGTAATTAAAACATTTACTTTGGTTGAATCTATTCGAGAAAATCCATGTTGCGGTTCAAATAGCATTCCAATATTCCAAAAGAAAGACACCACCAGACTATCCCTGGCAAATGGCAACTTCTCGGCAATGCATGTTCTCTTCCACCACCTATTCATGTACAGAAACAATGGATATATATTAAGGTTAGGCGCTTAAAATATGATATACTAGCGCGCTCGGCAGTATCTACCTGGAGACATGTTTTAGTTCCTCAAGATATGTTGCTTGAACAATGTTGAAATCCAGTTTAGCAAGTTGGAGAAGAATTGGATTCATGTCAGGTCTCTCCTCATATTTGTTTATGAACCACCTTGCTTCAGCCCGAGATATGGTCCAGTGTAGTGGAGTCTCCAGGGCATGGTGTACCAGTGGATCAACACTTTTATACTCAAGATGTTTGATAGTGAATTCTCTTGCCTTTTCCAAAGTGCTCTCACATTCTATTGACAAGAAAGAAGCTTCATACAGTTGTAGTAATCCCTTTGTATCGTTACATAAGCTTGGCTTGAAATCACCCTTCTCATCCTTGAAACTATCAAATCTCTCTGCAATCAGCCAAGTTTTGACATGTTAAGCGCGAAAAGTGTGCACGTGAAGGAAATATTCAATATAACCCTGAAAAAATATTATGTCCGCGCAAGAAAGAATAAAAATGGATTCTCAGTTGCTTTTTGTGCACCTTGAGAGACATTAAAGCCATGTTGTCTTAGCAGTCTAAATTCCAAAGCAGTAGCATACAAATCCTTAATCTTGGGCTCATTATTTTTGCTATATTTTCTGTTTATGGAAGCCAACATTTGCTCAATTTCATCCTCAAAATGGTAAGATATTCCCAGTCTCTGCAAGTTATCAATTAATTCCAACTGATCCAGCGATTCCGTTGTTTCATGAAGCATCTTCTTCACTCGCATCTTCATCTCAGAAGCCCTTGTCATGTATCTCTCTCCCTACACTTTATGTCAGCCCTTGCAATGAAAATATATAGGAAAAAATAAAAAAAAAATCTGCAGACGATGACAATTACCGTGTATTCATTATTTAAGGACTGGATATAATCGAATTCCCATGCAGGGGGCGTGTAGTTTCCTGATCGCCTAGTCACGGTCTGATTGCCAAGCATTTGATATTGAATAGCATTATTAGAAGCAAGGCAAGCAGTAGTCGTACCTAAAGAAAAACGGATCGTCTTTTTTGGAAGCTCTGTTTTGAAAGAGCAAACAGAAATTGGCATCGAAATTTGCATGTTGATCGAAGGCATTGTGTATAGATTTCTAAGAGTAAGCTGTACTCTATATGGTTGATACAAGAATTATATATACAAGTATGCGAGTACCTTTATACTAATTAGATTAGGTTATTTTTAACACGTGACCTTTATATTATCAATTATCAATCCGAGCCTCTTTTTAATTCATCCTCAACATCTCTCTCTAAAATCTTGAGGAGTGCCATGGCCAATGGAGAACTTGCGTGCCCCAAATGAGCCTCCTATTACAACCCGTAGATAAGGAGTCCCGAACCTGGACCTCCTATTGTAAGGAACAGTTCTTCATTAGCAAAAATCCTACACTACTTTTCACCACACATTTTCTCTCTCCTATTTTCAATCACTACATTTTAATTCAAAATAAAAAATAAATCAATTTATAAACCACAAAGTATTACCAAACAAAGATTAAGTTAAATTTAACACGTGGCCTTATATAAACAACTTGAACCTCTTTTTAATTCATTATTATCAACATCTCTTTAAAATCAGAGCACTTTTAATACTCCAGATGTCCCGTGGCCAATGGGGAACTTGCATGCACTAAATGATCCCCATAATATTGCACGGAGCAGTTCCCCATACGTGGAAAGTATCGAGTACTCTGGCCTCTATTGCAAGGGTGGTTTTTCATTGATCAAAAGTTTCGGCACCCCTGCAGTATTTGAATATTTTTCCTTTAAAACTATCAAAATAACAAGAGTAATGATATTTAACCCACATTTAAGTGGCACCAAGTGTCATAAATGAAAGATGCAATTAAATAAATCACAAAATTTCACTTTTGATTGAATTATGTGTTATATAAACTGATGCTAAATAAGATTATTCAAATAACAAATAAACTGAAATGGAGAATGACATAAGAATTAGGTTGAAATATTACTGTTGTCACAACTCACACCAATCCCACAATCAAAATCCCACGAGGTATACTGGAGGAGACTTAAATAAATTGAAATAAATCGTCACAACTCCCACCAATCCCTAATAACAAATAAACTGAAATGGAGAATAACATAAGAATTAGATTGAAATATTACTATTGTCACAACTCCCACCAGTCCCTCAATCAAAATCCCATCAGGTATAGTACTGGAGGAGAATTAAAAAATCCCCACATTTTTCATGACTGTCTACAAATTGGGATGGAGAAAATAGTCAAATAAATAAATAAATAAATAATTTATTCAAATTGTATTCCTATTAGCCCCTGTTTTTTAACTAATCATAAACCATTTATACACTAATTTATAATTAACATAATTTTTCAAATAACTTTTTAACCACACAAATTTTTTGAAATCACTTTATAATCACATATATATTTTACTTAAAAAACAACAATAAATCAAAATAAACGATGGCTAAGGCCGCTGCTCAGAGAAATAAATGTCACCTCCTTACACTTTATTCTTTGTTTGGTAATGTAATCATAATTACCATTTATAAACCAATTAATGAAGAATACAATTTCTCAAATTACTTTTTAATTACACATTTTACGTAAAAATATAAATAAATTAAACCAATTTAAATGGCGGCTAATGAGGTGTTTGTTTTCCATTAAAAAAATAATAATAAAAAAAAGCGACGGATAGAGTATTTTTCACATGGAATAATACAAAGTCGCTATGCTATCAACCTTGATTCGCACAACTCACGATTTACCCAAAGACAACAGGAATGAATAAAAAATCAAGTAGGGACAGGAGATAAGGTTGATAGTACGCGTGAATCACGTGATTGCTTCATCACTTTTTGGAACCAAAAATAATGCACAAGAATATTCACTGTATAAATAAGAAGTTAATTTGTGAGTTGAACTGTTTCAGAATCCACATTTCATTACGTACTCACTTTCCTTCTTTCCTTTAAAAAAACACAATTATTATTATTATTATTATTATTATTATTATTATTATTATGTTAGAAATATTAGAAATATGAAAGCGAAATTGATATATTGATATTATTGTTCTCTTGTTGTAAATAACTCGATACAATTAACCATATTTATAGAGGAATAACCCTAACTCCAAAAGGTAAAATAAAATCAAAATATTTTGTTTCCTAATCTATAAAATATCAATTGTAATATTAATAGACTTAATGTCGGAAACAAAATAATGCAAAGATAAATTTATTATACACTGCATTGCGAAACTCAACACAAGCTAGATACAACTCAAAGAAATTAAGCAAAAATTAGTTACGTGTTTTGAATGTCGGAGAACCACACTTAAGTGATTCACTTCTCATTGCTCTTGTTATTAAACTAACAAATAGACGGAGATTCGTTTATTTTTATTTTATCGTTTAGTTAAAAAAAAAAAAATGTTAGGAAACATTCTTGTAATTTTTAGTGAGGATTCTCTCTTTGATTTGTCGCATTTTAAAAGAAGTATAGAGTTTTTAATCTGTTAATTAATGTATTTGTCACATTTTGTCATTTTTAGTGGAATGTAAATTTGATTTCCACGATAGCTCGTTAATATGGTGGTATTTTGGGGGCAGACTTGATTTCTATAGACAGCCATTATTCTAATGTGAACCATTATTCTTAATCCAGATCTTTAGATGAACCAACCATTGTAGTATTTGCATGGTAGGAAGATTTTGATTTTTTTTTTTTTTCAAAATAATTATGCATAAAATAAATTGAAGAAAAGAGAAGTGTCGTGTCATTAACTTAGTGGTAGACTAGTGTCCATCTGTCGTGTTACCTTAAGATTTGGGTTTGGTAGTGGCGGCCGGTTTGGTTAAGTTCAAGTCGACGGTAGCCATCGTTGAGATTTTTTGGGTAAAATGAATACTTATTTGATTCAATAGTAGGTTTGGCTATGTTTACAAGTTTATTCAACAAAATAACCATTTATCCAAGCTAGAGAGATATCTCTATTCAGACATATATCGTCTTCAGCATGCTATATATGTATCTATCACCATATTAATTAGTTGGATCTTTTTTAGAGCTTCATTTATATATAATATATCGAAAATCTTTTGAAGAATATACATTGTTTGGGTTGGGATCAGAAACTTGCACTTCGTTATTCATTCACGAGTTAATTAAATATTTAAATAAAATAATGCAACATATATACTAAACGAGGCAATTAAAGTTTACCGTGAATATTCATGATTTATTTTAAAATAGATCATAAGAAGTTGGTATTTTATATATATATAAAAAATGTTTTTCTCTACTGTAGACAAAGTAAACTTTGTCTATGAAAAAGTTCGAGAATGAGATGTAATATGTTGTGTGTAAATGACTCAATAAAATCAACCCTATTTGTAGAGTAAACGTCCTAAATCTAATATCAAAATATATTGTTTCTAATATATCTTCTATAATATCAATTCTAGTACTCCTTCCATCCTATTTATATATGCTTTATTTTTTTTTTCTCTTATTTCAATTATATAGGTTTGTTTCTTTATTGGAAAGTATTTATTTTGTTTGTTTACTAATGTATCCCTATATATTACTTCTAATAATAATAGTTTTAATATTAATAAAGGTAAGTTGAAAATTTTCTTTACAAAAATTACATTTTCAATAACATTAAATATGTTTTCTTAATTTGGGTAAAAAGTCAAACAAACCTATATAAATGGGACGGAGAGAGTATTAATTACTAGGCTTAATGATGCGAACCCCTTCGATATATGGACCGAAAATTCCCACAACAATTTAATACAAAATCCAAGAAAGTTAAAGTGGTAAATAAAGGGATAAACACCTTAACCCAAGTTTAAATCTAACCTAAAATTCAAGGATTAACAAACCCTAACCCAATGGGTATCAACTAAACAAATTCCAAGGTGGCGGAAAATAAACAACAACACAAGAATAATAATACTCAAGCAAGTTGATTAACTTCCAAGAAAATACAAGATCAAAGAGGTTTAACCTTACCTCAAGAAGGGGGTCTTCAAGACCTAGCTCTCAAGAGTAATTTTCATGACATCAAAAGTTATCTTTACAAATGAAAAGAAAAGAGTATATAATGTATAAAATTTGGCAAAAGGTGCAAATTTCGGAAATTGTAGGCAAAAGGTGCAAATTTCGGAAATTGCAACAAAATCTCGTTTTTGTGAAAATTGCAACAAAAACCCCGTTTTTGTGAAACGGGGTGTTTCGGTCGACCGACACGGTCGACCGAACCATTTTCGATCGATCACATGGTCGACCGAAATGGGACTTTCGGTCGACCAAGCCTCAGCCGAACGCGACTGAGACTGCCTTCAAAAATCTCTGCAGACTTTCGGTCGACCGAAATTGGATGAGTCCAATTTCTTCTTCTTTTTGGCTCCAACTTGATTCTCGGCTTGCTTTTCTTGACTTTAATTACTTGTTTAGACTCGAATTTTGAACCTCCTTGTCATCGGATCTCGTCATGGGTCCCACAGGCTTGCGCATCGAGGTTTGACTTTCTCGATTCTCATCATCCCCTCCCTCTTGAAAAGGATTCGACCTCGAATCTTGCTTGAGTGCACTGTCGTGAGACTCCTTGAACTTTGATCTTGCAACATTGTGGATCACAGGTTAATTCGATGAAGTTGGACCTTCGCGATTCTCATCATCTCCTCCATCTCGAAAGAGATTCGACCACGAATCGACACCTACAATAAAAATAGAAAATTCAAACACAATAAATGTAACTGAAATTTCATACTCACTGTGCAAAATCAATTTGTAGGCATTGCCAAAAGCTTGAGATGTGCCAACAGTGCAAAGTAGCAATTTGGATTTTATTTGATCGGGGGATCGCTCCTTCCATGAATGGGAATACATCTGGCCGCCCCGGTCAAATGGAATATGCTTCCTACCATGGTTGGCATTGGAAATACATTGTATATCAATTCCCTCAAATGGAAGCTCGATCCTCCTGCAAAGGGGCTTAACCAAATGTGCATTCTCGTGGCCACCTAAACCAACTCTTTCTTCAATAAACATATGCATAAAGTTCAACAGAGTTAATAGGTTAAAGTCACAAGCAATTTTAAGTGGAGAAAACTTGCTAATTTGATGAGCAATTAAATTGCAAGCAAATTTAACAACCACAAAATTAGCACCAACTTCGTGCAAATGCACGACTTCCGGAAAGAAAAGATTAGCTATGTTAATGACCTTGTTGGTTTCATGGTATGCAATCAAATGTGACATTTTAATACTCCTACCAACAATCACAATAATAGCATCACTTTCTTTCTTTGTTCCAAGTAAACCTACTATAAAATTCATATAATAAGTAACCCAATGTTTACTCATGATGGGCAAATATGTATGGAATTCTTGGGGCAAAAACTTAAACTTAAGTTTAGCCATTTGGCAAGTTAGGTATTTACAACAAGTGCAAACATGTTCAACACCAATCTTCAAATTAGGCCAATAAAATTGATCACATAATACCCCTAAGACCCCGTTGATTTTAAATCGCCCCATCAAACAACTATCATGTACCTCTCCCATTAGCAATTTGCACATGACACATTTAAAAAGAAACAATCCAATTTTCCAAAACAAATAATTATCATGCCCATAGAATTCATCAAGATATCGCTCACAACATGATTCATAAATGTTTAACAAATTTGGATTATTAACATACATGCCCTTAACATGTTCAAAATAAAATGAGGGGGCATTAAGAAATGTTAGAAGTGAAGTCCTATTATCACCAAGACATCTCAATAAATTTCTCCCATGGACTCCCCTAGCTAACAATTTCTTTAGAGAGCAAATATGCACGTCAAACATATTTTCACAAAATAAGGATTCAACATGCCCATGAAATGTACTATATGCAACATTTTCACACAAGGATTTGGTACTTATGCAATTGGGCACATGCAAAAAGTTGCATTTACAAATTAAGCACTCATCATGACAATGATTCCTACCACATGTTACATTTTCACAAGTCAACAACACACTTATCAAATCTATATCAAGATCATACAACCCTCTAATGTATTCAAAACACAATAACCTTGCATTTAAGGAATTGTTAGGAGCATACCTCCTTGATGCGACGTTGGTTATTTCATTTTGTTTACCTCGGTTGTACTTGTCGTTGTAGGAAAATGTTTCCAAGAATTTCTTCCTTAAGGCATGCTTTTAGAGTTCTTTGTTGCTTTGATAAGTTGGCCTCACAATTTTCTGCAACAAAGAAATAACCAAACTAGGAAGGGAAGTGTTAGAATACTCAAGAGTAAAGAACATTTTGGGGTGATCTTTTCTCTCAATTTTCTTGGTGGCACTCATCACTTCCTCACCTTTTTCTGAGGTAGGAACCTCAACTCTCGGTTCTTCTCTTACCTCTCCTTTTTTTGGAGTCGTGGCTCCAACCCTCATCGCCTCTCCTTTTTCTAGGGACGTGACCCCAACTCTCATACTCTCATTTTTGTTTTCTTTCTTCTTCTTCTTCTCTTCTTCTTCATTTTCTTTTTCTTTCTTTTTCTCATTTTCTTCCTCAAATTCCTTCTTGAGCTATATTTTGGTCTTTGCATACTTCTTCCGGGCTCAAAGATAGGATCACAACCTTTTTTCCATCCATTTGGAAGCTACACCGGTTCTTCCTCTTGTCATGTGTCACACTCCTATCACTTTGCCAAGGTCGCCCCAAAATTATGTGTGTAGTGTGCATGGGAGCTACATCACATATCACTTGGTCACAATAGGATCCAATGTTGAAGGCAAGAAGAACTTGTTCACTCACTCTCACTCCCCCATCATCACCCAACCTTTGCAATCATAGGGATTAGGATGCTTCTTAACCGGTAACCCCAATTTCTCCACCCTACCAGCACTCACCAAATTAGTGCCAATCTCCCCATCTATCATGAGACTACATGGTTTATCACTCACTAGGAACCTAGTGTAGAAATTATCCTTCCCATGTTCCTCCACCTCATTAGTATGGGCCATAGATTGTGGTGGCCTAGCATTTATCTCCTCCACTACTTCTCTACTTTCACTACATTCCCTCCTATGGAATGATGAAGTCTTCATTTGCTCAATATCAACCTTCTCATCCATCCCATCTCCACTCCTATCTACCCATTCTCTTCTTCTTCTACCTATTCTCCAACCTTCTTCCACTTCTCCACTTTTACCCATTCCATGGAGTGATGAATTTTGCATTCTCGCACTATCAATATTTTCATCCACTCCATTTCTCCTATCATCTAACCACTCTCTTCTTTTCCTATTCATACTCCCATTTTGTTCACCATCCCCTTCATCTTCCCAAACATTCATTCTAATTTTCCTATTCAACTTCCCATTTGGTTTTCTACTTCCATCCCTATACACAATGTTCCCAAATTTATCCCTCAACCTTCTCCTACCATCCCTATTTTCTTCACCCATACTAGTTGATGTACTCTCCCCTCTTGTTCCTAAATTTTCCAACTCACCCCCAATCTTCTCCATTTGTCTAGCCATGGTGGTTGAAAGATTTTGTAACAAGTACTTCAAATCTTAAGTTTGAGCATTGAAATTTGACTTGGTGTGCAAGTGTGAAAGTGTTCTCACAAGAATAATTTTCACTCGTGTTTCACTCAATTTAGGCTTTTACCCTCTAATGAGCTCACCACTCTTGCCTTTTTCCACTCAAAATCTCATTTTTCAAGTTCTCCAAGGAAGGTAATCAACTAAACCACAAAGTATAATTCTTGTGAAGTCAAGGAAATCACAAATAAAGGAAGAAGGAATTTATAACAAGTAGATACAAATAGCAAGTAGAATTTATGTGCTTGCTAAACTCAAAAGGAACAATATTTATGTGGGATAGGATGCTAGGAACACAATTTTAGCAATGGGATTGACAAACCACAAATAATTGATAAGGCAAAGATGTAGAGCAATAAGAACAAGGAGTGTAAATTTTCAATCAGGCAATTTATCAAACACTTTGTACTCAATCTTTGGATGGCCTTGAATGTGTATAATGAGGATATATGAATAAATCTCCAACAACCCAAATGTGGCAAGAAATGAATGATCAACAATTATCCAATGGATGAAGCAAGTGATATATGGAATAAAATGTTGATAACACAATCTCAATGATGAGAATTGGATAGCCCCAAGTAATTAGCAATATATGGGCATTGAACAACAAAGCATTAATGGAGTATTTTTCATTGAGACAATTTATCAAACACTTTGAATACACAATTTGGAAAGTGTAGGTTTTGTAGTGAATGAATATGAAATTTCCCTAACAAACTCACAATCAATATACACAATACATGGAATCAACAATATACATGGGCATATAAATTTTCCCCAATTTTTTTTTTTTTTTTTCAATTTTCGGATTTTTTTTTTTGTGGGAATAACAACAACAATATGTAAAGGATATGTTTACCAAATTAGAGTCAAGCTCTGATACCAAATGATGCGAACCCCTTCGGTGTGTTGACTGAAAATTCCCACAACAATTTAATACAAAACCCAAGAAAGCTAAAGTGGTAAATAAAGGGATAAACACCTTAACCCAAGTTTAAATCTAACCCAAAATTCAAGGATTAACAAACCCTAGCCCAATGGGTATCAACTAAACAAATTCCAAGGTGGTGGAAAATAAACAACAACACAAGAATAATAATACTCAAGCAAAGTTGATTAACTTCCAAGAAAATATAAGATCAAAGAGGTTTAACCTTATCTAAAGAAGGGGGTCTTCAAGACCTAGCTCTCAAGAGCAATTTTCATGACATCAAAAGTTATCTTTAAAAATGAAAAGAAAAGAGTATATAATGTACAAAATTGGGCAAAATGTGCAAATTTCGGAAATTGCAACAAAACCCCGTTTTTGTGAAAATTGCAAAACAAACCTCGTTTTTGTGAAACGGGGTGTTTCGGTCGACCGAACCATTTTCGGTTGATCACATGGTCGACCGAAATGGGACTTTCGGTCGACCAAGCCTCAGCCGAACGAGACTGAGGCTGCCTTCAAAAATCTCTGCAGACTTTCGGTCGACCGGAATGACTTTCGGTCGACCGAAATTGGCTGAGTCCAATTTCTTCTTCTTTTTGGCTCCAACTTGATTCTCGGCTTGCTTTTCTTGACTTTAATTACTTGTTTAGGCTCGAATCTTGAACTTCCTTGTCATCGGATCTCGTCATGGGTCCCACAGGCTTGCGCATCGAGGTTTGACTTTCTCGATTCTCATCACTTAATTAAAAAACTAAATATACAGAGATATTACCATCCCATATTTTAATATTCCCCCTCAAGTTGGAGCATAGATGTCAAGAACGCAAGACTTGCGGACAAATGTGCAGCGATGCCTTAATTAATGAATTGGATAAAGGTGAGATCGTGACTCTTGATAGTAAAGTTGATCAACTTTGTTGTGGCAAATCTTTGAGTGAGTCACTATTGGTGAAAATGAGTTTCAAAGATTGTTCCATGTGTCGTTTGTAACAAGTAAATAATTTAACATCAAGTAAGCTCATGAATGTTGAATCTCGAACTTGTTGATGTCAAACAGTTGCCGGGAGAATGACCGGTTTGTGAATGTTGAATCATTGGCGGATGGATCACCTTCTTGTAATGCTTCAACCATTGTGTGATGGGATGATACCAAGAGGCTTACTTTAAGCCATGTGAATATGGTTGTTGAAGTGATACCGAGAGGGTTGCTAGCCATGTAAAGATGTACAGTTGACACACAAGTTGCTCCCCCAGTCGATGGAATTCCATGTGTTGTGGAGAAGGATGCGAGTGGAGTTGTATGGTGATGCATCAACTTGAAGATGATTGAAATGATGTGGAAAATGATACTACTACATGTAAAATTTCTTGGATTGTATTAATAGGTTTTAGGGTTTCTAAATTTGGGGGTAATTGAATTTTAGGGTTCGTAAGTTTTGAATCCCTAATTTTCAATCCCCAATTTTGAAACCATACCTTTTGAGGGTCATCGAACTTATTTTAGAAGTAGAGATTTTATGAGTGGGTTCTGAGTTTATTTGAGATATAATAAACATAACCATAGACTCATATTGAGTTTTATGAAAAGATGAAACAAGTGAATGGAAAAACAAGTATATGGTCGAATGAGCAGCAGATGACTGCTCGTCGAAGAATGGACGCTTGCAAATCTAGGCCAAGATCGAAATATGCTCTGATACCATGAAAAATTTCAAGAATGGGATGTTGTAATACGTTGTGTGAAAGTAACCCAATACAATCAACCTTATTTATATGGGAAATATCCTAAATCTAAAAGGAAAGAAAATAATATCAAAATATATTGTTTCTAATCTATATTCTATACTATCAATTTGAATATTAATAGACTCAAATTAAAAAAAACTGAATATGCGGAGATATTTTTATCCCATATTTTAACAACTTTTATTTAGAATTATGGTTGAATGGATAGTAGAGACAACCATAAATATCGATATTAGAGAAAAATCTCTACTTAGATTATGGTTTGCTTATAGGGATCGATGATATATGTTAGATGACTTCCACAAGAAATTGGAATCCAATCATAACACATTTCGTTCACATAATTAATGACATACTTTCTGGAAGTGCTCGGTGGGAAGTGTAATACGATTTTTCTAAACTAACATTTTTATCAAACAAATGAAATGAAGTCCCTCTAATGCTTATCTGTGAGATTTTAATGAATTTGAAAAGTCTTGAATTTCAGTAGATTTTATTAAAATTCACTAACATATAAGTGATGCAAACTACGTAGCAATTGTAGCTACGCAACCCACAAATTATTGGAATCGACCCAAGAACGCCAAAGAATCACGATTTAGAGATTGATTCAAATTAATTGAACCAAGCAACCAACACAATCAATAGATATGCTGACCTCTTGATCACAATGAAAATAAATCTCACCCAAGATTTGAACAAACAAGATGAACTCGCAAGTTCGAATTTTATTCAATAAAGAATAAAGGTTGTGAAAGCAAATAGCCTCTCAATTAATAATATCAAAGTTGTGTGATGAATAATGAAAATTACATCCCTATAAATATGGTCAAAAACTAGGTTAAGAGTTCTAATTAAACAAGGAAACAACTACCTAAAAATAAGGAAATAAATAAAACCTAAAATTCACGCGTATACAATGTTACGGCCGTGACTAAATTCCTTACGGCCGTAACCTTGTTTCTGATTCACTCTTACGGCCGTGACAATATGACTTACGGCCGTAAGTCCAAAAACGTACAAATTCCAATTTTAAGCAGTAACTCCATTACGGCCGTGATACTCAAGCTTTACGGCCGTAAGCCCTTATGTTTCGCAAAATCAATTTCAGCAGAAAGTTGGTTACGGCCGTGAGGAACTATATGTTACGGCCGTAACATTGAAAATTCACATTTTTCTTCGACAGCTTGAATGATGTTGATCAACTCGTCGTTTTGGCTCGGCCCCAACATGGAACTTGCTTCTTTCGATGACACGAACATTGTTTTGGCCATTGTTTCTTGAACTAACTTGTCCATTGCTTCCTTGGCCCTCTTTGTCTGCAATCGAGTCATCGGCCCTCCTCTGATCTTCAATGGATCTTTGTGCGGGCTTGTATCCGTGGTCTGGATCACATCATCCCCTCCCTCTGCGAAAGGATTCGACCTCGAATCTGTACCTGCATCAAACGGAGATAGATCAGAAACATTAAATGAAGCCGAAACATTATACTCACCAGGAAGGTCTAATTTATAGGCATTGTTGTTGATCCTTTCAATCACTTGGAATGGACCATCCCCTCGCAGTTGTAACTTTGACTTGTGTTGTTCTGGAAACCGCTCCTTTCTCAAATGTACCCAAACCCAATCACCGGGTTCAAAAATGATGCCCTTTCTTCCTTTGTTAGCCTGAGAAGCATAATGTTCATTTTTCTTTTCAATCGCCAACCTCACCTTGTCGTGGAGTGCTTTAACCATCTCAGCCTTTTTCTTTCCATCTAAACTACTACGTTCATTCACAGGTAAAGGAATTAAATCCAACGGTGTTAGCGGATTAAAACCATAAACAATTTCAAATGGTGAACAAGAAGTAGTAGAATGTATAGCTCTATTATATGCAAACTCAATAAATGGTAAACACTCTTCCCAATTTTTCAGATTTTTATTGATTATCGTGCGCAACAATTAAATCATTGTCCTATTTACTACCTCGGTCTGTCCATCGGTCTGTGGGACAAGTTGTAGAGAAAAGTAGTTTTGTTCCTAATTTGTTCCACAAGACTCTCCAAAAATGACTAAGGAATTTAACATCCCTATCCGAGACAATACTTTTAGGAACCCCATGTAAGCGCACGACTTCCCGAGAGAAAATTTCAGCTATGTTAGTAGCATCATCGATTTTGTGGCATGGTATGAAATGTGCCATTTTACTAAAGCGATCTACTACCACAAAAATTGAATCTCTTCCCTTCTTAGTCCTAGGTAATCCCAAAACAAAATCCATAGAGATATCGACCCAAGGTTCACTAGGGACGGGTAAAGGCATATATAACCCATGTGGTTTAATCCTAGATTTAGCCTTCTTACAAGTAATGCATCTATTACAAACCCGAACCACATCAATCTTCATCTTAGGCCAATAGAAATGTTCGTTTAGGATTTCAATGGTCTTTTTAACCCCAAAATGACCCATTAAGCCTCCACTATGGGCCTCTCTCACAAGTAACTCCCTCATTGAACACCTAGGGACACACAATTTATTTTCCCGAAATAAATAATCATCATGTTTAAAGAACC
Organism: Ligustrum vulgare; assembly: GCA_963555705.1. NCBI lineage: Eukaryota > Viridiplantae > Streptophyta > Magnoliopsida > Lamiales > Oleaceae > Ligustrum > Ligustrum vulgare. Next base: position 52,867,771 of record OY743174.1, read on the forward strand.
GATCCACAGCCCCTTTACCACATGATTCATAAATATTAGAAAAATCCAGGTCATTAGCATACATGTCCTTAATGTATTCAAATCCAAGCAATTTAGAATTTAAAAGAATATACCTTCGAGACAATGCATCTGCCACCACATTTTCCTTACCTTGTTTGTACCGGATGACATAGGGAAATGTTTCGATGAACTCTATCCACCTTGCATGTCTCTTACTCAGTTTAGCTTGACCCCTCAAATGCTTCAAGGATTCATGATCAGTGTGTATCACGAACTCCCGTGGCCACAAGTAATGTTGTCATGTCTCCAAAGCGCGCACAAGTGAGTATAACTCCTTGTCATATGTGGGGTAATTAAGTGCAGCCCATTTTAGTTTTTCACTAAAATAAGCTATTGGCTTTCGATCCTGCATTAAAACAGCTCCAATACCTAGCCCTGAGGCATCACATTCAATCTCAAAAGCCTTGTCAAAGTTAGGAAGTGATAAAACCGGTGCTTTACATAACATATTTTTGATAGTATCAAATGCATGCTCCTGTTCTACACCCCATTTAAACCCTAAACTTTTTTTGACAATTTCTGTGAGTGGTGCAGCAATCGTGCTAAATTTTTTAACAAAGCGCCTATAAAAACTAGCCAAGCCATGAAAACTCCTAACCTCAGTTATGTTTTTAGGTGTCGGCCATTCTTTAATAGCTTTGACTTTTTCTTCATCTACTTCTATTCCTTTAGCACTAACCACATAACCAAGAAACATAACTTTTTCCATGCAAAAATCACACTTTTTAAAATTAGCAAAAAGTTGCTCTTGTCTTAAAACCACAAGCACACACCTAACATGCTCCACATGCTCATTCAAAGTTTTACTATATATCAAGATATCATCGAAGTAAACTACAACGAATTTACCTATAAATGCACGTAAAACATGATTCATTAAACGCATAAATGTGCTAGGCGCATTAGTAAGTCCAAAAGGCATTACTAACCATTCATACAGGCCATACTTAGTTTTAAAAGCAGTTTTCCACTCATCTCCTTCTTTCATTCGAATTTGATGGTAACCACTCTTAAGGTCAATTTTACTAAATATGCTAGAGCCATGCAATTCATCCAACATATCATCTAACCTAGGAATAGGATGACGATACTTTACCGTTATGTTGTTGATGGCTCTACAATCAACACACATTCTCCACGTCCCGTCCTTCTTTGGCACAAGTAACACGGGTACGGCACATGGACTCATGCTTTCCCTTATGTACCCCTTACTCATTAATTCCTCCACTTGCTTTTGAAGCTCCTTCATCTCCTCGGGATTACTCCTATAAGCTGGACGGTTTCGAATGACTGCTCCAGGTATAAAATCAATTTGATGTTCAATACCTCGAATGGGTGGTAACCTACTGGGTATGTCATCTGGAAACACATCCTCGAATTCCTGCAATAAAGAAAAAGCCAAACTAGGGAGGGATTTGTTAGTTTCATCAAATGTAAGGAATGATTCCTTGTACAGCAGAAGCACCATCGGTCGTTCTTCCATGAATGCCCTTTTGATTTCACTCCTTTTTGCGTAGAAACTCATTTTTTTTTCTTTTCTGGAATTCTTCGCTCCCTCTCCTTTTTCTGAGGTATGTACCCCGACACTCTTTTTTTCTCTCGCCTCTCCTTTTTCTGGAGTCGTGGCTCCAACTCTCTTTTCCTCTCCTTTTTCTGAGGTCGTGGCCTCAACTCTCTTTCTCTCATTTTCCCTCACTCTTTTTTCTTCATCATTTTTCAATTTTATTTGATCTTCATACACCTGTGACGGTGTCAATGGTGCAAGTGTAATGGTTTTCCCCCCTTTGGTAAAGCTATACCTATTTTTATACCCATCATGCGTTACCTTAATATTGCCAAGGTCTACCCAACAAAAGGTGTCCGGAATGCATAGGCACCACATCACACATAACATCATCCACATAGCTACCAATAGAAAAACTCACCAACACCCTCCTATTCACCTTAATTTCTCCACTATCATTTAACCATTGAAGCCTATAAGGTTTAGGATGTTTTAACAAAGGTAATCCTAATTTTTCAATAAGTATAGTACTAGCGACGTTAGTGCAACTACCGCCATCAATAATCATACTACATACCTTGTTATTAGTACGACATCGTGTATGGAATATGTTCACCCGTTGTTGTTCCAAATCATCCGTGTTGATTTGAGTACTAAGAGCTCGCCTTGCCACTAATAACTCGCCATGCTCCCCGGATAACACATCCTCATCATCACATATTTCCTCCAACGCTGGCATATCGCTATAATCCTCTTCCTCACTATCACTCTCCATAGTTTCATCCTTTCGCAAAAGGACCACTCGCCTATTAGGACATTGAGATGCCACATGTCCTCTCCCCAAACATTTGAAGCATTGAATGTCTCTACTCCTAGATGGTTGAGGTTCCCCTTTAGGTGCGAGTTTACTAGCTTGTTCCTCCTTCCCTTTTGGTGCCTCAAACTTCCCTTTTGATGCTTCAAATTTCCCCTTAGAAACAGCCCCATCTCCTTTACCTTCCCACTTCGGCTTCCAAAAAGAATTAGAACCCGATTGATACCTTGCTGTTCCCTTTTTCTTCAATTGCTTCTCCACCTTTATAGCCATGTGCAACATATCCTCCATCTCCAAGTAATGTTGTAGTTCAACCACATTAGCTATATCCCTATTCAACCCATTCAAAAATCGAGCCATCGTAGCCTCTCTATCCTCATCTACATTAGCTCTAATCATCAACATCTCCATCTCCTTATGATAATCCTCCACACTCTTTGATCCTTGGTAAAAACTTTGTAATTTTTGATGAAGCTCCCGATGGTAATGACTAGGAACGAATCTCTTTCTCATGATAGCTTTTAACTCATCCCAAGTACTAACGGGCCTCTCGAGATTCCTCCTCCTAGAAGTCACCAATTGATCCCACCAAGTAATAGCGTAATCGGAGAATTCAAGTACCGCTACCTTAACCTTTTTCTCTTCCGAATAAGTGTAGCAATTGAAAATTAATTCCATCTTCTTTTCCCATTCTAGGTATGCTTCCGGATCACTCCTACCCTTGAATGACGGAATTGTCATTTTGATGTTGCTCATACTACCATCCATTCTATCGCCACCAAGATCTCTATCCCTTCTTCCATGCCTAACTCCTCTATCCAAAATTGCTCTATCGTCAAAATCACTACCTTCTTCATTCTCATCGATCCCCTCTACTCTACGACCTTGCCCACCTTGCCTACGGGCATTAGGCACTTCCCGAGGTTGCTCAAGCCTTTCTAACCTACCTAACACATCCCCAAACAACCGCTCAAACCGTTGTACCATCTCTTCCGTCATGTTGACTTGATCACCGTTCTTTGCTGTAGTAGAATTTTCCGACATCCTAAAACTAAGTAATTATATGCCTCACGTGTATTTCACTCGTGTATCACTCAATTTGGCTTTTTTCCTCTATTGATCTCGCCTCTCTAGCCTTTTTCCACTCAATGACTTTCACCCCAATTGCTTCAAAGAACGAATCCAAACTCAAACAAGTTTAAACCCGATTAATTCAAATCGAATATGAGTGAAAATTAATGAATTTGTTGGAAAACTCAAAGAAGACCTTTAGAGAATTGAATTTGACTTTATAAGGGACTTGACACTTTTATGGAACACTAAGATTGTTTCAAGAAAATAATTCTTGAAATCAAATATCAACTATTTTAATTGGACTGAGAATTTTCGTTTTTTTTTTTTTTAATTTCTCGAAAATTCAACTACGAGAAAGACGAAACAAACGGAATTTATTTTGGATAACAAACGAAGGAAATAACGACTATTGAAATTTTTTTTGACACTTTTTCGGATTGAAGACTCAAGAACTTGAAGAATACGAAGAACAAAATTAAAGAAGACTCAAGAAACAAAACAAAGATATAACCTTGATTTTTTTGGAGCCTAAGCTCTGATACCAGATGATGAAACCACGTAGCAATTGTAGTTACGCAACCCACAAATTATTGGAATCGACCCAAGAACGTCAAAGAATCACGATTTAGAGATTGATTCAAATTAATTGAACCAAGCAACCAACACAATCAATAGATATACTGACCTCTTGATCACAATGAAAATAAATCTCACCCAAGATTTGAACAAACAAGATGAACTCGCAAGTTCGAATTTTATTCAATAAAGAATAAAGGTTGTGAAAGCAAATAGCCTCTCAATTAATAATATCAAAGTTGTGTGATGAATAATGAAAATTACATCCCTATAAATAGGGTCAAAAACTAGGTTAAGAGTTCTAATTAAACAAGGAAACAACTACCTAAAAATAAGGAAATAAATAAAACATAAAATTCACGCGTATACAATGTTACGACCGTGACTAAATTCCTTACGGCTGTAACCTTGTTTCTGATTCACTCTTACGGCCGTGACAATATGACTTACGGACGTAAGTCCAAAAACGTACAAATTCCAATTTTAAGCAGCAACTCCATTACGGCCGTGATACTCAACCTTTACGGCCGTAAGCCCTTATGTTTCGCAAAATCAATTTCAGCAGAAAGTTGGTTACGGCCGTGAGGAACTATATGTTATGGCCGTAACATTGAAAGTTCACATTTTTCTTCGACGGCTTGAATGATGTTGATCCACTCGTCGTTTTGGCTCGGCCCCAACATGGAACTTGCTTCTTTCGATGACACGAACATTGTTTTGGCCATTGTTTCTTGAACTAACTTGTCCATTGCTTCCTTGGCCCTCTTTGTCTGCAATCTAGTCATCGGCCCTCCTCTGATCTTCAACGGATCTTTGTGCGGACTTGTATCCGTGGTCTGGATCACATCAATAAGTATGGCATAGATTTGTTGAAAAACCATATACAGAACTCCGGATCTACACAAGTTCATTCAACCGAAGCAGTGTTCTTAGCTTTGGCACCAAGATACCAGAGATTGGGTGATCCGAGTAGCATCCATGGTTTTCCGACATGTTACAAAATGAGCCATCTTCTAAAACCTATCCACCACAACAAAAATAGAATCCATGGCCCGTCGGGTGCGAGGTAAACCCAACACAAAGTCCATACTTACATCAACCAAAGGGGGTTCAGGTACAGGTAGAGGCACGTACAAGCTCGCATTAGTAAAAGCTCCTTTCGATCACTGACAAACATAACAATGCTCCACATAATGAGTGACTCGATGGAAAATCTACCCTCCAAGTATAAAGGGGTCAAGTTATAGCCTAACAATAATCCAGGGTCATTCTTCCTAGGGATTTTTATGGTATAATAATATTTGCGAAATTCAAGTCTTAAACTATGGATTCAAGATTACTTAAATGAATTTAAAGATGATATAATTAAATGCAATGAAAGGAAAATTAAAGTGGAGTTATTTTTTCGCTATCAATTGGGCTTTGCAAATGAGATTATCGTGAATTTCTTGATATCGATAAGATTTAAACATATTAATAAGAAAATTAGTCAATTTATTTTACGACATTTATTCGATCATGTTGTATGCATATTTAATACATAGCACATCAACGACATTTATCCAAGTAAAAAAATTTGAAAACTTAAAACAATTTATAAACTCTTATCAATAACGAGAATTCGTCCATAACGAATTAAAACATACCCATTGAATTAGCTTCAAATGATCAAATTTTTATTTGACATTGACCGTCATTGTTTCTTAAGTATAAACCACCAACAATCCACAATCCGTGTAATGATGCCCAATGGAAGTAGCAATATCAAACAAGGGTAATATAAGAAAACCACCAATCACTCAACTCTCATGATGAACAAATAAAATTACTTAAACTTGAGAGAGCTCTACTTGTATGTGTTGACTATCCATCTTACCACAAGGCATAAATTCGTGCATAAAATTTTTTTTTAGGAGGGAGGTCTTTACAGAATAACAAAGATATAATTCAAGACTCAAGATGTACGTAATTTTAATGCTCAACGATCACAAAAGAATTAATGCAAAACAAATACATTTGAGTTACTCTCCCCCAACTAAAATCAGACATTGTCCTCAATGACTCAAAGAGAAGAAAAAATTGAACAGTTATTGATGGACAAGACTCAAAATTAAATCAAGATAAAGGAGAAGAGTGTACCTGAGAGAAGGCCTATGCACATGAGTATTTATTCAAGAATGAAAAAATAAAAAAAATGAAGAAAAGAATAAAATCTGCAAAAAGAAAATAAAATATATACATAATAATAAGTTAGTTCCAAGAAAATCAGCCACTGGAATTAGGGTCCAGCAGAGGTAGTTCATTAACTTCAGCAGAAAAATTATCCAAAAATGGTTTCAGACGTTGTCCATTAACTTTAAAAACAATACCATTTTTTGGATTCACAATTTCAACTGCTCCATAAGGGTAAACAATTTGCACAATGTAAGGACCAATCCATTTAGTTCTCAACTTACCAGGAAACAGATGAAGCTTAGAATCATATAGCAATACTTTCTGAGAAGGAAAAAACGATTTTCTAAAAATTTTCTTATCATGAAAAACTTTCATTTTCTCTTTTGAAATTTTTGCATTCTCATATGCTTCCAAACACAATTCATCTAACTCATTCAATTTCAATTTCCTAAATTCACCAGCTTGATCTAAATCAAAGTTGAGTGTTTTGATTGCCCAATAAGCTTTATATTCAATTTCAACCGGCAAATGACAAGATTTTCCAAATACAATTCTATAAGGAGACATTCCAAGAATAGTTTTAAAAGCAGTCCGATAAGCCCATAAAGCATCATCCAATTTTATAGTCCAATCTTTTCTATTTGGATTTACTGTTTTTGTCAAAATACATTTAATTTCTCGGTTGGCTAATTCAGTTTGACCTTTAGTTTGAGGATGATAGGGAGTGGAAATCTTATGCCTAATGCCATATTTCTTTAACAAGGTTTCAAAAGGTTTATTACAAAAATGTGTTCCTACATCGCTAATTATGGCCTTAGGCATACCAAACCTAGAAAAAATACGATCTTTCAAAAATTTGAGCACAACTTTATGGTTATTTGTCCTACATGGAATAGCCTCTACCCATTTTGACACATAATCAACAGCAACCAATATATAATGATAACCAAAAGAAGGGGGAAAATGATCCATAAAATCTAATCCCCAACAATAATTGAAAACAAGGATTGGAGCTAATGACATCATATTCCTATGGCTGAGACTACCAAATTTCTGACAAGCTTCACAAGTTTTACAAAATGCATGAGCATCCTTAAATAAACTAGGCCAATAAAAACCACATTGAAGTACCTTAGCAGCTGTTTTCTGCGAAGAGAAATGGCCTCCGCAAGCATGAGAATGACAAAAGGTAAGAATTTGTTGCATCTCATCATCAGGAACACATCTTCGGATAATCTGATCAGCACAATATTTAAATAAATATGGATCATCATAGAAGAAGTTCCTTGCAATAGCTTTCATTCTCATTTTGTGTTGGACACTCCAATTTGAAGGCATATGACATGTCACCAGATAATTAACCAAGTCAGCAAACCATGGAACAATATTCAAGCTAAATAACTGTTCATCGGGAAATGAATCATTTAAAGGGTGAGAAACTTTTGAATTTTCAGAATTTAATCTGGATAAATGATCAGCGACAACATTTTCCACCCTTTTTTATCCTTAATTGTAATGTCAAATTCCTGCAATAACAAAATCCATCGAATGAGTCTAGGTTTAGCATCTTTCTTTGTGAACAAATATTTAAGAGCAGAGTGATCAGTAAAGATGGTAACAGGGGTCCCAATAAGATAAGTTCTAAATTTTTCCAATGCAAAAACTATAGCTAGCAGCTCTTTTTCAGTAGTTGTGTAATTTAATTGAGCTTGATTCAAAGTTCTGCTAGCATAGTAGATTACATAAGGTTCCTTACCTTTCCTCTGGCCAAGCACTGCCCCTACAACTATATCACTACAAATCGCACAGTAATTCGAAAGGTAGAGACCAATAAGGTGATCTAACTATGGGTGCAGTGGTGAGTGCCTTTTTTAAATGTTCAAAGGCTGCAGTGCATTCATTTGTCCAAACAAATTTTGTATCATGCATCAAAAGTGTAGTCAAAGGTTTTTCTATGACACTAAAATCTTTTATGAACCTCCTATAAAAACCTACATGGCCTAAAAATGATCGAACATCTTTTATAGTTAAAGGAAAAGGCAACCTAGAAATTGAATCTACTTTTGCCTTATCTACTTCCAATCATTTAGCAGAAATTATATGACCTAAAACAATTCCTCTTGTAACCATGAAATGACATTTCTCCCAATTAAGGAGAAGCTGCTTATCCTCACACCTGCATCAAACACCTTTCAAATTTGTCAGGCAATCATCAAATGAATTGCTATACACAGAGAAATCATCCATAAATTCTTCCAAAAATTTTTCTCTCATATCACTGAATATGCTAAGCATGCATCTTTGAAAGGTTGCTGGGGCATTACAAAGACCAAAATGCATTCTTTTAAAAGCAAACGTCCCAAAAGGGCAAGTAAAAGTAGTTTTTTCTTGGTCTTTTAATGCTATTTCAATTTGATGATAGCCTGAAAAGTCATCCAAGAAACAATAGAATGAATGTCCAGCAACTCTTTCTAACACTTGATCTAAAAATGGTAAAAGGAAATGGTCTTTTCTGGTCATGGAATTCAATTTTCTATAATTTATGCACATTCTTCAACTAGTGGGTACCCTTTTAGTTATCATTTCTTCCTATTCATTTTCAACAACAGTAACCCCAGTTTTCTTAGGAACTACTTGAGTAGGACTTACCCACTTGCTGTCTGCAATAGGATAAATGATACCTGCATCAAGTAATTTTAAAACTTCATTTTTAATAGCCTCTTTCATATTAGGGTTTAGCCTTCTTTAGATTCCCTAGAAGGATTAGCTTTTTCTTCTAGGAAAATTCTATAAGTGCACACTAAAGGACTAATTCCCTTAATATCTGCTATAATCCAACCTATTGCAGATCTATGATCATTCAACACTCTCAACAACATATTTTCCTACTCACAAGTAAGAGTAGAAGAGATTACCACAGGGTATGATTCATTAGGTCCCCAAAAGGCATACTTTAGTTCCGATGGAAGAGGTTTAAGTTCTAGAGTTGGCATCTTCTCTGCTGATGTTTGCATGGGTGTCTGGATGACATTTAGAGGCTCAATGCTCGGCTGCCAAGCTCTTACCGCTGCTGTTGTTACACTTTTTGAAGAGTCTTGAATGCTGTCCAATTCGAGATTCTACTCAAGATGCTCATCAGGATCTTCTAACTCAATTAGCAGCTCTTCCAGCATATTAACTTCCTGCCTTTCATCAAAATTTTTGGTAGCCTACAAGCATTGAAAATGTTAAGTTCCAAAGGCATATTGCCAAAAGTCAACTTTAAAATACCACTCCTACAATTTATTAAAGCATTTGAAGTTGCAAGGAATGGTCTACCAAGAATAACAGGGATTTGGGGGGAAGTTTTAGGTATACTTTGAACATCAATAACAACAAAATCAACTGGATAGTAGAATTTATCAACTTGAACCAAAACATCCTCAATTATCCCTCTAGGCATCTTAACAGATCTATCTGCTAATTGTAAAATCATGGGGGTAATCTTAAGTTCACCTAAACCAAGCTGTGTATATACACTAAAGGGCAAAAGATTCACACTTGAACCTAAATCTAGCAAAGCATGACCAATACGAGTGGTTCCTATCATACAAGTAATGGTTGGAGAACCAAGATCTTTAAATTTTTGAGGAGTTTGGCATTGTATGATAGAACTCACTTGTTCAGTTAAAAAGGCCTTATTCTTAATAGCTAGCTTCCTTTTCACTGTACACAAATCCTTAAGAAATTTAGCATAAGCAGGGACTTGTTGAATGGCATCTAACAGAGGAATGTTTACCCTAACTTGCTTAAAAATCTCATGAATTTCTGTTTGATTTTTGGTCTTATTACCAGGTTGTAATCTTTGAGGAAAAGGGGCAGGGGGTACACCTACTATTGGCCTAGGTGGTTCCTGAATATCAGATAGAGATTTTAACATAGTATCATCAGAAGGAGGTTCAGCTTGCTTACCCACCAAGTTCTCTTTAGGTTCAGGAACTTGGATTTGCTTACCACTTGTCAAGGTAGTTACTGCTTTCACATGTCTCAGATTGGACTCATCGACCCCATTGTATTGAGTTTGAGGATTTGGCATTGGTTGAGCTGGAAACTCACCTTTTTCTGGTGCACTAGCCTGAGTAGTCAACTTTGTAAGTTGAGATCGAATGTAATTAATGTCCTGAGAGTTTTGATTGTTGATGGCAGCTTGACTTTGCATGAATTGTTGGATTTGGTCTTCCAGACTTCTCTTCTGCGGTGGCATATAAGGTGTTGGTTGTGAAGGTCCAGCATTGTTGCCAACATTATTACTTCCTCCTTGATCATTCCTCCAACTGAAATTTGGATGATTTCTCCAACCTGGATTAAAAGTACTCGCATATGGATTAGAATAAGGTTTGGAAATCATATTAACAGCAACAGATTGATCAAAATACATCTCTTTTAGTTGGGGAAGTGCAGGACAATCAGAAGTTAAATGTTGTACATCTTCACAAATTGAACATTTTTCTAAAATAGTGGAAGAGGAATTGACTTCATTCACTTTTTGAGTTTCCAAATTTTCAAGTTTTCGAGTGATGACAGCCAATCGGGCATTTATGTCATCATCTGCTCTAAGTGAATGAATTCCATTTCCAGATGCAATCTTTAGAAATTCAGTTTTTATTGGAACACCCCTATCAAACTCATCAATGTTATCCCAAGATTGGGCATTTTCAGCTAAATCATCAAAAAATGTAAAAACTTCATTTTGGTCTTATGCAAAGAAATCACCATTACTCATGGTTTGCACAAATTGTCTCATTTCTGGTCTGAGCCTTCATAAAAAAATTTAGTTAACATCCATTGCTCATAACCACGATGGGGACAAGATAACAAAAAATCCTTGAATCTTTCCCAACTAGTGTAAAAAATTTCATTATTCTTTTGGAAAAAATTCTTGACTTGTCTTTGAATAGCGGTGGTTCTTTGTGCTGGAAAAAACATTTTAATGAACTCTTTTCGCATATTTTCCCAATTTGTAATTGAACCAGGCCTTAAAAAGTTAAGCCATGACTTACCTTTATCCTTTAGTGAAAAAGGGAAAAGCTTGAGTCGAATGACTTCTTCAGTGACATTTCTTTCAAGAAAAGTAAAACAAACCCCTTTGAATTCCTGGATGTGGTGATATGGACTCTCTGATGGCATCCCATGGAAGCGTGGTAGATGATCAATCATTCCCGGTTTAAAGTTGAAGACTGGTGCATTTGCAGGAATTATTATGCATGACGGAGTGCTTGCCATTGTTGGAAAAATATAATCTCTAAGACTTCGAACGACTGGAACCTCATTTGGATCTCGATTATCTGCCATTTCTACCTGCTGATTTTCAAGAATTAAAAATTGGTTAGTGGGTTCCGATCTTACTAATCGCTTAGAATGATCTCGGAACCAAACGGACATAAACAAATAACAATATCAAGAATAGTAGTAGAGAAAAAATAATAATAAAATAAAAAGAATTCAGTAAAAATCAATTAACACCAAAATAATCCCCGACAACGACGCCAAAAACTTGACTCGATGGAAAATCTACCCTCCAAGTATAAAGGGGTCAAGTTATAGCCTAACAATAATCCAGGGTCATTCTTCCTAGGGATTTTTATGGTATAATAATATTTGCGAAATTCAAGTCTTAAACTATGGATTCAAGATTACTTAAATGAATTTTAAGATGATATAATTAAATGCAATGAAAGGAAAATTAGAGTGGAGTTATTCTTTCGCTATCAATTGGGCTTTGTAAATGAGATTATCGTGAATTTCTTGATATCGATAAGATTTAAACATATTAATAAGAAAATTAGTCAATTTATTTTACAACATTTATTCGAGCATGTTGTATGCATATTTAATACATAGCACATCAACGACATTTATCCAAGTAAAATAATTTGAAAACTTAAAAGAATTTATAAACTTTTATTAATAACGAGAATTCGTCCATAACGAATTAAAACATACCCATTGAAGCTAAAAATAACTCTCCTCAGGTATAACTTAGCCGAACATAATTAAATTAAACGAAATAAAATTCAACCAAACAAATATCATTCTAGAAAACGAAATTCAAATTTGAAAATGGAAATTCAATAACTAAAAATATCTAAAAACAAACTAACATCAATAATCTGAATTTATAGAACCTAACAATTGAAACAATAAAAAAATCTAAGCAAGATAGCAATAAAAATAGAAAAAAAAAAACCTAAAACCGACGCTGCTGCTGGCGAGAGGCTGGTTAAGCTACTGCGTGAGGTTGCTGCTGGCGAGAGGTAGCTGTGTGTCTGGTAATGGAGGCTGGTACCGTGAGTAGAGGCTATTGGTTCTGTGCTGCTGCGTGGGACTGGTTGAGATGAGGGAGGATGAGGTTGCTGGTGTTGAGAGAACTGCCGTGTGTAGGAGAAGAAGGGACTGCCGACTGTGAGATTCGAGATGGGTTGCTGATTATCAAGAGGAAGACGGAGGCTGCTGTAGGTTGGAGAGGGTGAAGTGGCGGAGCAGCTGGTTTTCGTGCTAAAGACAGCACAGAGAGGGAGATAGCGAGGTAGAGGATGAAGTGGTTGGTTGTTTCTGTCCGATAGTTGCTGAAGGTGGCTGTTAGGTTGGTTGGCTATGGAGATTGAAGGTGAGTTCCTGTTGTGGTTGAAGGAGAGAGATGCGGCTGAGTGGGTTTTGGAGGCTGGGGATGTTTTTTTCCGTGTGAGAGAATGGATACTTGTGGTTGTGTTGGTGTGTGAAGAGAGAGACGCGAGGTTGGTTTTTTTTTTTTTTTTTTTTGACAGAAGTTGGCTGATTTATGGGCTTTTTTGGGTCCATTAAATTAGGGATTTCTCTGTTGAAATTGTCCAAAATATACCTGTAATCAAATAAATGAAATTAACAGCAAATAAAATCAATTTAGAGTTTAAGAATTAAAATGAAATCTTTTATGATTTTTGCTCTAAATAATATAATTCATATCTCAAAATCGCAATTTTTTTATTCATTTACCTATCTAAAATAAGTAAAATTGGACAATAATCACACTCCCCAACTAGCTTTTTGCTAGTCTCTAGCAATTCAAGCGAATTAAAAACATGTCTACCTCTATGAAAAACTTCAATTGTAAAGTCAAGAATGAATTTAGATAGTCGAGCACAGTAACTTCGTAAAATCAAGAGATCAAGCATTATATCCAATTTAATCCATAAAAACATTCCCAAAATTTTTTTGTGTGTGTTTTAAGCCAATCCATCAAACCACTAACCCAACACATACAATGTTGAGTACTCACTCAAGATCACCAACTTCATCCCAATGAATTGGTGATCTGCACTTTCTGCCATAAAGAGCTTCATACGGTGTCATGCCAATAGTAGCCTAAAAAGTAAAAACTATTGTTATATGCAAACTCAACCAACTGTAAATCCATTTCCCAGTTACCACCAAGGTCTAAATGCAAGCTCTTAACATATCCTCTAAAGTCTATATAGTTATCTAAGACTGCCCATCTGTCTGAGGATGATATGCCATACTGAATTTCAATCTAGTTCCCATAGTTGTCTCCAGGCTTTCCCAGAACTTGGATGTAAATCTGGTATCCCTGTCCGACACTATAGAAACTGGTACACCATGCAATCTTACAATTTCTCCGATGTACAATTGAGCATACTGGTCTAAAATGAAAGTCATCTTCACTGGTAAAAAAAATGAGTAGATTTTGTCAAACGATCAACTATGACCCATATAGCTTGATGACCTCTAGCTAATCTAGGAAGCCCAAGGACAAAATCCATTGTTATGTGATCCCACTTTTATTTTGGGTTCTCAAGTGGGTTCAAAAATCCAGACAGACGTTGATGTTCATTTTTAACTTGTTGGCAAGTCATGCACTTCTCAACAAACAAGCCAATCGACCTCTTCATGTTTCTCCACCAATAAATTTTTCGTAGATATTAGTACATCTTCGTACCTCCTGGGTGTGCAGTATAAGGTCAATAATGTGCTTCCTCTAGAATCTCTTTTCTCAAGGTTTCATCATTTGGTACACACAGTCTCCCCTTGAACATGAGAGTGTCATCAGTTGATACTTCAAAACCTTTAATACTGCCAGCGAGTACTTGGTCCTTAATCTTGCACACAAATTTATTCCTACCCTAAGCTTCTTTAATTCTGTCTTTAAGAGTCGATCGAATAAACAAAGCAGTTATAATTGCAGTTTTCTGCAACAACATTGGCTTTGCTAGGGTGGTAGTGGATAGTGCAGTCATAATCCTTAATTAACTCCAACCACCTTCTCTGTCTCATATTGAATTCCTTCTGAGTGAAGAAATACTTAAGTCTCTTATGATCTGTGTATAACTCACATTTACCACCATATAGATAGTGTCGCCATATTTTTAAAGCATGAACTACAACAGCCAATTCCAAGTCATGTGTAGGGTAGTTCTGCTCATGTGGCTTCAACTGTCTAGAGGCATATGCAATCACTTTTCCATGTTGCATCAATACACATCCCAAACCCTGTTTTGATGCATCACAATAGATAACAAAACTTTCCGACCCTTCTGGAATAGCCAAAATTGGTGCAGATATCAATTTCTGTTTCAATTCTTGGAAACTCTTCTCGCACTTTTCTGTCTACTGAAACTTTACTCCTTTCCTGGTCAACTGTGTCATCGACCTAGCTATTTTCGAAAATCCTTCGATAATAGCTAGCCAATCCCAAGAAACTACGAACTTCATTCACATTGGTTGGTGCACTCCAATTAGTGACAGCCTCAACTTGCTGGATCTACTTCAATACCATCCATGGTAACCACATTTCCAAGAAAACTAATTTGATTGAGCTAGAATTCGTACTTCTTTAATTTTGCATACAACCTTTCCTGTCGAAGTGTCTGTAACACAATGCTGAGATGTTCCTCATGTTGTTCCTTGAGTAAACCAGAATATCATCAATAAAGACAATTACAAACCGATCCAAGTATGGATGGAATACTCTGTTCATCAAGTCCATGAAGACAGTTGGTGCATTAGTTAACCCCAAACGACATCACAATGAATTCGTAATGTCCGTATCAATTCCTAAATGCGGTTTTTGGTATATTACTATCCTTAATCTTCAATTGATAATAACTTGATCTCAATTCAATCTTGGAGAACACACTGGCACCCTTTAACTAATCAAACAAATCTTAAACTTGTGGCAAATGATACTTCTTAACTGTGAGGCGATTCAACTCCCTGTAGTCGATGCACATCCTCATTGATCCATCCTTCTTTTTTCACAAAAAGTACTGGTGGTCCCCAAGGTGATACACTTGGTCGAATAAATCCCTTATCCAATAGTTCTTGTAGTTGCACCTTCAACTCCTGAAGTTCCTTCAGTGCCATCTTGTAGGGTGCTTTAGATATGGGTGCAGCTCCAGGTAGCAAGTCAATCATGAATTCCATTTGTCTATCTGGTGGAATACCAAATAGATCCTCTAGAAATACATCTACAAAATTACACACACCGGTATATCTGTAGCAATTACCTCAGTTTCCTGAATACTAGTGATACTCACTAGATACCCTTGGCTGGTACTCTTTCTCAACATCCTTTGTGCTTTCAACATTGATATGGCATGTGGCATGGTTTTGACTTTTGTCCCAAAGAAGGTGAACTCACATTCTCCTAGTTTCTGAAAGAGCACCTCCCTCTCGTGACACTTAATCGTAGCGTGATTACATATAAGCCAGTCCATACCTATAATGATATCAAAATCCCTCATATCTATTAAGTACAAGTCTGCCTCTAAGTTATTCCCATCTATTTCAAACTTAATAGCTTTCGACATAAGATTTGTGATAATAGTTTCACCTGAAGGAATACTAACCTCTAGGACATCATTCACACTTTCACACACATTTCCAATCTTAGCATGAAAACTAGCAGAAATGAAAGAATTTAAAGCACCGGAATCAATCAAAATGATAGCAGGTATATTGAATACTGATAGAATACCTGTCATAACGTCTGGATCCTTCTCGGCCTCCTTTTGACTTAGAGCGAAGACTCAAGCCTTTCCCTTCTTGGCATCTTCTTTACCCTTGAATTTAGGACATTCACCAGCAAAATGACCTGGTTTCTTACATCTGAAGCACATCCCCTTTCTGAGCAGGCACTCTCCATAGTGACGCTTATCACACTTCGGGCATATGGGTTTCTCTGTGCTAGCCTTTTCCTCAAATTTTCCCCATGTTTTCCCTTTCTTGTTCTGATATCTGCCTTTTTCCATATTCTAATTGTCCCATTTCCTTTTGAATTTATTCTCATATTCCACCATTGACATACTTCCTTGCCTAAGTTTAAGGAACTCCGTCTCTTTTTGATCTTCGAAAGACTAGGGAAAATACCTTTGTGTTATTAGTTCTTTGAATCCTTCCCATGTCAATTCACGTTGCTGCGCCTCAGTTCTTGTGTGCTGATAAGACTCTCACCAATGATCTGCATCCTCAGCTAGTTGGAACACAGTGCATAACACTTTCTGAGTGTCCGAGTAGGCTATATGTTTAAATATTCATTCCAACGCCCTTAGCCATTCTTCTGCAGCTAGGGGTCCTTCTCGACCATTGAAAGTTGGCGATTTATATTTGCGAAACTGTTCAACCACCATGCTAGTGTTGTTTGCTTTAGCTTGTGGGTTAGGCACATTGCGGACATTTTGTGGAGCTGTTGGGCTTGTTGCTGAGTGAGCCCTTGGAGAGTATTCACGAGAGCCCTTAATAGATTATTCCATGCATCGCCTGTAGCAGCGTGCCCTAGGGCAGCTTGGCTAACATTAGCTCGGTTCGAAGGAGCTCGATTTTTTTCTCCGAGACATTCCTAAACCATAACATTATTTATCTCAACATTCACTTAATTGTGCAATTCACAATGCTCATCCAGGAATAATAAAATCTCAAAAAGAAAAATCATAGAAAAACATAGTGAAACTAAAAGTAAATTTTATTATTATCTCAAATTTTTCAAAGGAAAATAAAATAATAAAATTGCAACCAATATACATAATCCGAAATATGTTCTCTTACTGGATTCCACAAACAATTCTTCCTACATCTATCTCATACATTCTTTTTGGCATACCAATTATGAAAGTAAAGTCCAATTAAATAGTTTACTACATGTTTTAGTCTAATTCCGATGCCTAAATTCATAATTTCTGAAATTTCTTTTAAATACTTCACATCACAAGTCCAATTCCTAAACGTAATAACTCGTGAAATTTTTATAACATGTACTGAATACAAACTTTCAAATTGCATCAACTAAAGTAAAATTTCAGTCTCATATAACTTTTCGTTGTAAACATTCAATTTCAGATGTAGTTATATATATAAATTCATGGTATCCAGCAAATGAAAATATTCAAACTTCATCAAATAAATTTTCTAAATATTTTACCTTTTCGAAGTTGGCGTGATGCGGCAAGAGCAGGTAGCAATAAATTTATATATTTAACATTTTTCTTTTATAAATTTTTAAATGATAGAGTTTTCACAAGTCTACAGAAAGGTAGAACTTGTCTCTGATACCAAACTGTAACTCCCCAAATTTTGTTAATTTGGAAAGCTACTAAAGTCCAAAAATCCTGTAAATAAGTATTTTTAATAAAACAAAATGTGTAATTTTATTATTATTATTATTATTATTATTATTATTATTATTATTATTATTATTATTATTATTATTATTATTATTATTATTATTATTATATATATATATATTTACAACTATAGCAAATTAGAAGCAAAATGTGGAAACATTCTTTAAATAATTTATTCAACCAAGTGTTAACACCAAGTATAATAAGCAAAGTGCCAACATTGTAAAAATACTAAAATTCGAGATTTAATTGACAAAATGGAAACCAACTATTAAAATACTTTTTTAAAAAATTTATATATTTAATGATCTATCATTTAATCAAAATTTCCCCGCTTATTGCCATGCATCGCCAAGCTCCTTTACCTGAAAGGGTGGAAATAATGGAATGAGCATAATGAATTATACTCAGTGGAAATATAACAATCAGTCCAAGTTAAATCCAAACATGAAATTATGAATAAAATACCAATAAAAAATCTCCTTTTGAAAATGTACTGTGAGACATCTCCAAGGACCCAATTTCAATCTCGAACCTATTTACGGTCCCTGACAACATGTTATTAGCGTTAAATAAAATTGTGCACTATGGGACAACCTCAAGAACCCAATTTCGATCCCAGACCTATTTATGGTCCTTTGCAACATTTTCATACGTAGAAGCATCATATCACAATTAAAATCACACATCAAAAAATAACATTGACAAAATAACCACAATTACTTTAATATAAATCCACCTCAAAATCTTGGATTTTTCTTGAAATTGAAAGGATGTGAAACTACGAAGCTTTAAACTTTTCCCGCGACCTCGTCTAGCAAAAATAATTTAAATAAGCATAATTTAGAATACTAAGTTCGAATTAATACTTTAAAACTTTTAGAAACTTGATCGAACTTTTTGAAAATAAATGGAATGAGTAATTAGATAAATCATTAAATTGTTTAGGGTCTAATTATCAAAATTAGAGAGTTTAGGGCCAAGTTGATGGAATAAGAAAGTATTTTGAATAAAATTTGAAGGAGCTCAAACAATGAGGCTATAGAGAGAGTTAAAATAAAACTTGGGGACTAAATTAAATTTTTGGAAAACTTAGGAATTAAAGATGAAATATTGACTTTTATTACCAAAGACCCCATTCCATACTTCATTCAGCCCGCCATTTTCAGACAGTGAAGCTTGGGTGCAAATCTCAAATTGGGTCTACGATTTTTCAACTCATTTCAATGGTTTCAGGCCAAAAATTGAGGTGGACGGCTTAAGGAAGCAGAGACTCAGGCGAGAGGAAAAATAAGGATTGGGCAGTGACTTATGGGCATAAAAATTCGACGGTAACGCAGCTGCTCCGGCAACCCGTTGCCCAAAAATCCATGGTTTCGAGAGTTCTTACCGCACATGGAGTTTTAATTGATGGAAAGGCAAGTATGGTTCAACAAGGGCAGCCAAAACCCAGTACTCGTTTTCCATATTTTTGTTTTTTTTTTGATAGAATGAAAACAAGGCTTTATTGTTTGGAATGAAAACTTAAAATTTGTTGAGAGAATTTACGTGCCTGGATTTTCAAGAATGATTATTGTTCTTGAAACTCGAACTTGCAAATTTTCAAGCTGGAAGAAGTAGTTTGCCATAATGAGATATCAGATATATGATGATCAATGGAAATGAATGGTTAAAGAGTTTAGAGATTTACCTAGTTCAAATGCCGAAATTTCTTGTGATTTTTTTTGTTCAGCCGTGACGAAAATTTTTGGAGGGGAAATGACTGATTTTGGTTTTGACATGTTGAAGAGCCCTACTATTTGGATTAAAATTCAGAATTTGGATATAGTAGGGCCAATATTGAATTATGTTTTGAGCTTAAGATGATTGTTGGACTAAGAATAATTTTAAATAGATTGATCCAAAAAAGATGTTCTAGAAATAAGAGACTAAGTTCGATAATTAGGCCAGGATAATTTGAATGAAATAAAAGGTATAAAATTCGACCGTATGAAATATTGATTTTTTTTTTTTTTTAAAGATTAAAAATTGTTTTGAATTGTTATAATAAATATTTTTGCTAGGTAATTCGACGGACGTAAAATAAATTCTAAAATTTGCAAGAAAAATTATAGTGACACAAATTAATTTGTAAAATTGACATTTAAAAATTCAGTTCGCTATGATATTACATTTCTTCAAATCACATTTTAAAAACTCACGTTTTTCAAAACCACATATTTACCTCAACACACTCAAACTCCTTGTTTTAAACAAAATAAGCCACAAAAAAGAAGCATAGTTAAGAAAACATGGTTCTTAATATCTTTCAGCCTGTTTCTGCTGGAACATAATTTATAAATAAAATATTATTGTTTTCGAGGTAAGATACGTAGTTGAAAAGTGACTTTAAAAAATGTATGTAATTAAAAAATGATTTCAATTTTTTTTCTCTTTTAAAAATTGGTTTATAAGTCAAGAAAGAATTCCTTTAATGATTCTCCTTTGTTTGGTAAATTACTTATAAACAACACATTTGTCAAATGACTTTTTAACTACATATATTTTTCGAAATTATTTCTTGTTAAAACCTGGGGTCTATCTTATAAGGTGAACCTATAAGTAACATCTCATATCCTTATAAATTGGTATATATTTTCATCTTTAATCGATGTCATATTTCCCTTAACATCAGTGGCGGACATAGACGTTTCATTTTAGTGGGGCACAAAAATGAATTTTTGTTATTCGCGACGGAGTTTACGGGGGTTCGGCCCCTGAAATTTTTTTTTTTTTTAGAAAGATCCTTTAGAAAATGCAGATTTATGTTTCAAATATCTATTCATAACTAATACAAACAATCAAATAAACAATTGTAAACAGATATTCAACGAATACCAATCACCATGATCAAAGTTGTATAAATGTTGCGAAAAATGAAGAGACACTTGAAATATTATTACAATTTTATTTATCAATTACTGATACAAACAAAGAAATAAACAATTGTATAAATATATTCAATCCCCAAATGTAAATTTCAAAAGAGATCAATAGCACAAAATATTAATTTGAAAGTATAAACTCCAAACAAAAGTATATAATTTAACCTCTGTTGACAAACTATAAAAAAAATAATATATTTTTAAACAATACAATTTTTCAAACCACTTTTTAACATCACTAATTTTCTTTGTCCACTTTTCAACCACATATTTTACATTGAAAACATAAAAAAATATTTTTAAACACAAATTTTTAACAAACTAAAATCTCAAATTCTAGTTTCTTTCAAAAAAAAAAAAAAAAAAGGAAAAAAAAATCAGATTTTTTAGTGGGGTACGTGCCCACTATGACCCACCTTAGGTCCGCCCCTGCTTAACATGATCAATCAAGATGGTGGCTCGTTGTAGCAAACCAATATTTAAATCCTTATGCTCATTTTTTTGAGTCTTAATAGGATCGAATTGCTCGTTGGAGTTTAATTGATGTGATTCAGTTCGAGATGCTCACAGAATAATTGATTGAACGTCAGGAAAGTTCCAAATTCAGGTTGTTGATGGACGGTGACATGGAGGCCCAAGCCTCACGACTCAAGAACTCAAGGTATATTAAACCTTGGATCCATTAAGATGAAGAGACAAGAACTAACATGGGGTGAACGCCATAAGGGTTGTCCAGATCCCTTGATAAGTTCGACAGTTCAATTAAGAACAATATTTGGAGAGAAAATACTTAACTCAATTTTTACTCATCAAAGTCTGCGTTATATTACAATGAATACACCTTTATATATGCTAGCGGAATAAAAATCATAGTCTACTTAGGAAACTAAATAAAATCTAATCTAATTAAGAAATACATAAAATCTCTAAGAATAGAGTCCTAATTTAATTGGAAACAATAATAAAGAATAAAGTAAACATAATCTTGAAATTATGGAAATATTGTAAATTTTAGTTTGTATAATTTACTTGCCGATTTGAAGCCCTAAATGATAGGATTTGGCCATAAAATCAGTGGGCTTAACCTGTGAATTTTTCTTAGACTCACGTTTCTACTTGAAAAACATATATTATGCATCCAATTCCGACATGGTTAACTGGATTGCACTATGTTTGTCTTGAATATTTAATTTTTCTGTCAAGCTTGCCATGACTCTCATCATTCCCTCATTCAGGATGATTCATCCTGAATCATATTTTTGTTCATAATGTTTCATTACACCTCCTGGATCAAACGGAAATTTCTTCCCTCCATTGTATATGACCAACGAATAATACACTACAACTTGGATTATATAGATGGCTTGAAGCAAAAACTCCTTAGGGCATTGGTTGTGTGACTCAAATTTTCAAGTGCAATTAACTTGCAAAAAATAATTAAGCAAAATAGGGTGGAGAATTTTAGTTTCTCCATGTACAAGGTATGGATCCTTGTACTTGTGATACAACACTTCCACTTCCTCTTTTCAAAACACGAGGCTCTTCTCTTCACTTTTAATATTCTTTTCACTTTCTTGCTAATTCTCTCCTAAAATTTTAATTTGAACTTCATCTACCACATTTTTAATCTCAACCACCACTTCTACATTTTTATTTTCAACCATCTCTTCCACAATTTTATTCTCTACTATCTTAACTTTCAATTCATGCATCTCCTCATCATTAATTTTAACCTCCTATTTAGGCTCATCCTCATCACCATTCAAAATTTTATTTTCTACCCCAATGTTTAAATTTTGATCAAATTCATTTTTCAATTCACCCTCTTTTTTCTCAACATTCCTATCCCGATGCTCTAATTGTAAAGAAACTACAATCTCACTTTCACTCTCCTTTTGTAATTTAGCCTCGTCATCTCTTTCACTCTCCCTCTTTTGCAACTTAAAAATATTTTTTACGCTCCCGTGCAATAACTTTTTACTCTAAAATTTTTATTTGCCTCTTTAAGGCCAACTTTGGATCACTTTCCTTCTTCACCTTTTTTGTATCTTCAATTGCTTGCTCTAGTGTTAAACCAAACAGTACGACTGATCTCCCACTCTTAAAAAATCGGTATATGTGCATACTCTTGTCATAAACTGCCCTCCTCTCACGTCTCCATGGCCTTTCCAACAATATATGACAAGATTCTAGAGGCACTACATCACACCATACTGCATCACTATATTTCCCACGGGTGATGGTCACTAAAACTTGCTTAGTCACATTGAACATCTCACACTCCTTTATCAACATCATTCTATAAGGTCTAGAGTGTGGTATTAGAGGTAATCTCAATTTCTCAACCAGTGTGATATTAACCAAATTAGAGAAGTTCTCCCCATCAATAGCTAAATTACACACCTTATCACCCATAAAACATCTAGTTTTGAAAATAGAACTCGTATCATAATCCATCCCTTATGTGGTGATTCAAAAATTCAAAAAAATCTCAAGAATAGACATCAAAGGGAAGAAGAATTTGATATGAGTATGAAGATTTTTAAGAGAACTCAAGAAAGTGATTATTGGATTTTCGATCATTTTTTTGGGAATTTTTGGAATTAAAAAAAAAAATAAAAATTAATTTTTTTAAAACTCGAAATTTTGACTACGAATATAATAGAATAGACAAAAATTAATTTGGATTAAAAATGAATGCAAAAACAATTTTGAGATTTTTTTGGATATGTTTATGGATCACATACTCAATAAACAAGAAAAACACGAAGAACGTGAAGAATACGAAAAATTGAAAACAAAAGGACTCAACAAACAAGAACATAGATCATTATATGTGGACTCTATGATAAATACATGGAATCAAACTAGGATAGAATAAAATATGAATTCAAAGTCCAGCTTTGATACCAGATGATGTGATCCCGTTTGGGATGCTCGCAAAATAATTGATTAAATGTCGGGAAAGTTCCGAATTCAACTTGTTGACGACGGTGACATAGAGACCCGAGCCTCACGACTTAAGAACCCAATGTATATTAAACTTTGAACCCGTTAAGATGAGGAGACAAAAACCAACATGGAGTGAACGCCACAAGGGTTGTCCAGATCCTTGATAAGTTCAGGTTTTGTGAACGCCACAAAGATTGATTAAATCCTTGATAAGTTCGAAAGTTCATTAAGAACATTATTTGAAGAGAAAACACTCAACTCAATTTTTATTCATCAAAGTCCGCGTTATATTACAATGAAAACGCCTTTATATAAATTACTAAAATAAAAATCCTAGTCTACTTAGGAAATTAAATAAAATCTAATCTAATTAGAAAATATATAAAATCTCTAAGAATAGAGTCCTAATTTAATTGGAAACAATAATAAAGAAGAAAGTAAACATAATCTTGAAATTATGAAAATGTTGTAAATTTCCGTCTGCATAATTGACTTGCCAATTTGAAGCCCCTAACGATGGAATTTGGTCATAAAATCAGTAGATTCAAGGGCTTCATCACATGAGTTTTGCTTAGTGATCCATTTTTACTCAAAAAAATATATATTATGCATCCAGTTCCGACATGGCTGACTGGATTGCACTTTGTTTGTCTTGAATATTTAATTTTCTGTTAAGTCTGCTACGATTCTAATCATTAATCAGCTCTGATATTATGTTAAGATTTGTGAGTTCATCTTAAAACGTCAACTTTGTTAAGAAAATTAGTCCAAACCCTTATAAATTGGTTTATATTTTCTTCTTTATTCGATGTGAAATTTTATTCCCTAACATGCCCCTCAATCTTAAATCCATGTAATCATTTTTTGAGTTTTAATCGGTTAGTGGGATTTCATCTTAAAATGTCAACCTTATTAAGAATAGTAATCCAAACTCTTATAAATTGATCTATATTTTCATCTTTATTTGATGTGAAATGTTATTTCTTAACACTTCTCAATCATAAATTTTATCACGAAGACATTAAAAATGTGTTTATTGATAAAAGTACACGTTGAATATATGTGAAATCTTTATCTTTATCTTTATAATATATAAAAGTAAGACACTTACCAAAAAAATGTTTTGAAATTTTTCCTGCCTAGACTGCATTTCCTGAAATAGAAGTATTTCATTGAACGATAATACTTTTGATAATTATACTATTATTTTGAAATTGAAAAATATGCAATATTGGTATCAAATCGAAGATCTCAACGAGAACTTTAATACGAACTTACAAGTTAGAGTCAATTGTAAACGTGTCATCCTTAAAATCACCTCAAAGATTAGAGACACAAAATTTATTTTGTACCTTTTACTTTTTCTCAATATCCTTCTATTTCAAAATTGTTTTATTTAAGTCCTATAATGATATTTATAATTTCTTAACTAGATTTAATTTGGTAATATATAATTAATTTCAATTCGAGTTGATTTTCTTATCAAATTAAAAGAAATAATAAATATCCGAACTTTATGTAATTTAATTAAGTCCTAATAATTTTGGCAACTTCATATTTCGATTAATTCATGTTGCTTAATTTGTTACATTTATTTAAATATAGGACCATGTGTATTAAATTTATAATGTTAAAGTAAATATGAAATGAAATATTTATTTAATATATCTAAATATCAAATATTATATTAAGATAGTTAGTACCAATTTTAATAGTACTATTCGTTATTCGAGTAGAGATAAATTTATTTTTGATAATCTAGAAATTATATTTTGGAAAGATTAATTACGTCAATAATTATTAAAATTGAATAGTGATGCAAATAGTCTTTGATTTTATTTTTTTTTAAATTTTTTTAAGTTATTCAAGTTCCAAACTATTATAATTGTAACAACTTGGTAAAAAAATTTGGCCACCACTATTTTTTTTCTGAAAATTGTTAATCCTTTGGGAGTGCGGGATTCCCTTATATAGTTTTGCTTTTAAAGACCTTATCCTTATGTACTAATCCATTTGTGTGTGTGTGTAATTGGACATAAGCGAGCCTATCAAATGTTGGAATCTAACATGGCCAATGTTTTGTACTGACTAAAATCCAGGTTTCAATCTAAGTTAAAGTTAACAATTAATTTTAACTATAAATTTAATAAGACTCATAACTTTTTCAACCACATATTTTATCAACTTGTATCAAATACCACTAAATATCTAATTTTAATCTCCACCAAATAGGGGCATTATATATTTGTATTCTACTTGTAGCATGTTTACTTTGTCAAATTGAAGAAACATTTATAGAACACGATAACTTGTAAGCTCAAAGCTCATTTATATACCTCTAGATTTAGTTTCTAAGGACGATTGATAAGTGTATTTTATACACTTATTTGTATGTCTAAAGTAGAATATATTGTTGACGTTTTGGAATAATTGCTATTAAATTAGTCTGTATTTGTTTACTTTTCAGAAAATATTCCAAAAGATGAAAAATGAAGTAATTGATTTGAAAAAATGCACAATTGGATGTAAATTAGAGCTAAATTAAGCAGATGGGGAGTGATGACATCAACCGGGAAACCTACATGGTGCAAAAGAGAAGAAATCAAAGATTGGAGGAACTAATTGAAGGATTTGAGAGCTAAAATGAGCAAATCGAGAATAATCCAAAGTTGGAGGACTAAATCGCAACAATCAGAAGTTAAGGATCAATGCGGCAATAAAAAGATAGGGACCAACTTACACAGTCACGAAAAGATGACCATCGCGATCACCGAATATGAATAGGGCGATCGCGTGAAGGTTAAAAAATGAGACCCGAGAATTTTAATATTAGCCGCGTGATCGCTAGGGTTTGAACTAAGCGATCACGCGCTTATCCGACTGGGCCAACTGTGGGTTTTTCTCGCGATTTTCAACAGAATTCTCTCTTTCTTGACCTAGATTTCTCCAAACCCTAAATATACAACACATGAGGCACGAGATCTGAACATTCGCCTCTCCAAAGAAAGAGCCACAATTGTGAAGAACTCATCAAATTCTTGGGGGAATCAAGTTCGCAAAGGGACGTGAATTGAAAATAATTGAAGAATCAAAACTTGGTGCAAGATTTTCATTCTTTATATTATTTTCAATGAACGTTTATCTTTATTGTTTGTTCTTTATTAATGATGTGTAACTAAACTCCATGTTGGGATGAACGATGTAGCCTAATCATATTATTTTAATTCCAAGCTCCATAGTTTTAATGTTTTATTGCATGTATTGATTTATTATTATTCTTAATACTTAAATTTCTTGATCACCAATTCATAATATATTGAATTATTTCTATAATTCGAGAGGTGAGTTAATAATTTAGAACGTGGTGATAAATCCGGTAATTAAACGACAGATAGAGATATACTCTTGTTATTATTGCAGTCGTGTGTGAATTCTTGCGTGTTATGCATCTAGATAAGGAATATTCAGACCCGCTGTAGAGATACATGGTTGACTTATTTAGGTAGAATTGATTTAAACCCGAGAGGGGAATTTCAATATAAATTAGTGAATTCGACCGAGTACATAAATAGGAAATAAAACTGGAATTGGAATTGATATAATTGGCTAGGTGAAATCGTGAATCTCAACTATATTACAATCGTTTTTAATAATAAAACAATTCTGCAATTTTTAATTCTTTAGTTTTAGTTTACAACCTCAAATTCATTTGTTCGTTCAAATAAGGTTAGGAACTAAAATATTTCGTTAATTAATAACAGTCTCTGTGGGACGATAATCCGGACTCTTAGGTCCACTATATTACTTCTCACGACCCGTATACTTGGGGGAATATCTTGCATCGTGAGATATTGGTGAACAACGATATAAGCTCAAATAATTTAGACGAGAATAAAAAGGTAAATATATTCCAGATTTTATTACTTTATTTTGCATGGAGTTACATACTATATTATTATACTATTTCACTAGATCACAGGCAACATACTATGTTGCTTGTATATGTGAAAACAACATTCCCACTATAAATGAAGTTTGAAACTCTACTTAATTAAGGGGAATGGCCTCAAATAGTAATGCTAAAATGCGATCTTTGGTTTCACGATTTTGAATTCCATGTCCATCACCATACTGGTACATGTATTGTGTCATTCTACCAATATTGACTGCTATGTTAATGAAATTTTGTGAGAATGGACAATTTGTATCTCGAACTTTGTTCATCTTTTTCCAGGTCTCTTGTGTCAAAAACCTTATGTGTTTGCGTGACTCGTCTTCAGAAGCACCAGTTTCATTCATGTGACATTGTATTGATTTAAGAACGTCACCTCTTTTCAATTCATCCTTGCAAAAAAAAAAAAAAAAAAAGCTGTTAGTTGAAGTGTTTGGTATCGAATTCCTACTGTCTCGTTGATTTCATAAACAAAAAATGAACTTGTAAACATGAAATGAAAAGGGTTGGCCATATATGGCTTGCTGCATACATACCGATGATGTTCCTAAATCATTTGCAAGCCTTGATATTGTTGCCGACCAGCGAACTACATCAGGATATTTCTCTAAGCATTGAATGGCTTCTTTCTCAATGGGATTGTTAACAGAGAAAAAATAGTGTACCAGAACTACATGTACTGATATTGAAATCCATGCATTTTCCATATACTCTTCCATTGTTGGAGTGTAACCAGTGAAGAACCATTTTGCCTCTTGTAAGTATGATTTGCATAAATCTGTCCACTGTGACATTCATATGACAAGCTTATTGTTACGTCCCACTCCTTTATGGTTAAAGTCAAGAAATTATTTAGTCAAAGTCAAATATTCAAATGGTCAAGTAAAGTAAGGACTTAAGTTGAACAAATAACTTTATTGAGACTTAAATTGTAATTACCAAAGATTGAGGGTTGAGATGATGGAAAATTGAAATTTTAAGGATTTAGTATAGTATTATTGAAAGTTAAGGACTTAAATTCATATTATATGAAGGTAGGGGGGCTTATCTTGTAATCATATTATTATATTAGTGTTTGTTTGACCACCATAGTTTTTTGAAAGAAAAAAAAAATGGTTTTGGAAATCTAATGGTTAAAAAGTGATTTGAAAAGTAAAAAATTGTGGACTTGATTTTTTTGGATGGTTGAAATTGATTAATGTAGAAAAAAATATTAAATTTTATGAGTAAAAAAGAGTATCAAACAAACAAACTTGATTAAAAAGGGGATATCTCCTCAATTTTCAGTGGAGAACAACAGGCCGAGAAGGTTCAAGAGAGGGAAGGGATACGGTGGTCTCCAGTTTGAATGTAGATGGGTTTGGCTTGGACTCTTCAATTCCTACTTCAATTTTTCAAGAGGTAAAATAAGAATATGTTTATTTTAGAATTAGATTAGTTTGGGATTTTTGTATAAAATGCTTAAATTAGAAATGTGTACATTTAGAGATGATTGATTTGGAAGAAGAAGAAGAAGATTATGAAATAGGTTTGTTAAGTAGAGATTGCATCTTTAAATTATCATATGTATATGACATTAAACACTTGGTTTGTGATTTATTGCAATGATATAAAGATTTGAGAGTTTGATTTTAGTATTTTTAACTCAAGTATTAATTATGGGTGATTAAAGTAAGTGTTGAATTTCAATTGGTATTATGAGGTTGGAAATTTAGGATATTAAGTTCTTATTGGTTAATTCTTGTTCAATAATGTGTAAATTAAGGACTTTTGATTTATAGCTTAAATGTAAGTTATGTGAAAGTGGAGATGATGATTCTAGTGATATTAATTGTTTATTTAAGTTTATTGAAGTATATACATGGCGATGAAGGTTAGAATATTATTGAATTAATTTAACGATCAAGTTAAGATAAGCCTATGAAGACCCACTTTAGTTTATTTTATACTATAAATATAGATGGTGTGGTTGATGAATATTGGTTTAACTATGAATGGGGATAAATAAACTAGTAAGTTTGGTGACCCTTTGAAAGGGGGATTTGTATAAATGTGGCTTCAATTTCAAATTATATGTGATATTAAGGACTTAGTTCGTCAATAAAGCAATTGTGTATGAAACTAAATAAAGTAGGCATGTCCTAGTAAGGAAAACAAGTTTAAAGACTTAATTAGAGTAAGAGGTTCTTTTACAATTTTATCGTCAAGGTGTTTTGAATGTTGATTCAAAAATTTATATTATTATTTCAGGAGATGATGTGAATACTTGATCAAGCCTATCAGCTCAGCTATATTTCAGTCAATAGATTTGTGAGTGGAAAACTTTATTTTTCAGAAAATAAATACTTTTTAATTTATTTCAATTCTAAAGGTTTATATGAAATGTTTATTGTTATTGTTCGTATAGTAAATTAAATAAGTTGCAAAAGTTACTTATTTCAGATAATTTAGTTAGACAACATGATTTTTATAGTAAAAGAGAATGATGATTAAGCATTTTTTTTTATTATTATAAATTCAGTTCAGTTTAATCATGTCTTGGCAAATATTATATCAGTATTAATTATTTCAATATGTGTAAAGTTATTTTAAAACTACCAGAAAGTACCCAGGTGATCTTATCCCACTCTGCATTGATGTGAATTCGTTTCCACAGTGTATGACCAGATATGTGATTTTACCCGCTCTGCACTGATGTGAATCCGTTTTCACAGTGTATGATTAGATATGTGATTTTACCCGCTCTGCGCTGGTGTGAATTTGTTTCCACAGTGTATGACCAAATTATCAGAGGTCTTTGGGACCCACTCTTGTACACACATAGGCTTTGGGCCGTGTACTAGGGTGCTTAGTTTTTGGGGCAGCTCGCACGCGTACGACCAGCTTATTAGATACAAATTATCAGACTATCAATTTATCAATTATCAGACTTGAATGGTTTTGCCTTGTACATCGAGATTACTCTGTACATGAGTAAAGCTATTCATTGGGTACATTTTGGTGTGATTTTCAGTATTACTTCAGTTTATCAGATTTCAGATAATAGATTTCAGTTTATCAGATCCCAGATGATAGAATCCAGTTTCAGTTTATTCAATTTACAGAATAAAGATTTTAGCCTATAGTATGGTAAAATAATAGTTTATTTCTATTTTCTATGATATCAAATTACATATATTCCTTATGCTTTACACATGCTCATTTAGAATAAAGAATAAATGTTTTTATGATTCCAATATGTTTCAGTCTTAAAAAGTAATTATCAAAATGTAGAATTTGCGAAAGTTGAAATTGAATAAATAAGATTTATTTGTAAATATGTATTTAGAGAAATTTATTCTTATTTTTGAATTATCCACTCACTGAGTTACAAGCTCATATTTTTCCTTTATTTTCTTATAGGATGCAGGTAAAATTGAGTTAGGATGATATTGGAGCCTGTTGATTTGTCAACTCATGCCACAGACCTTGTGAGAGAGTCTGAATTATGTGATTAAATTATTGTCTAAGTACTTCAGAATATGGGTTAATTCTATTTTCATAAATTTATATTCGTTTGGGGTTATGTATATATTAAAGATTTAAACTAAGAATTTTTAGTTATTTTATTACATCAGTTACCATGCTTGGAAGATTTAGGAAGTACTATAAATATTTATGCATGATGCTAGAGGAGTTGAGGATTTTTCGTCATATTATAGGTTGGTTATATCAATATTATAGATGAGACCCTATCCAAATTTTTAGAAATTGAAATTTTTTAAAGTGAGATTTTGAAATATAAGAAAAGTCAAGGTTATCTTGATGGTGGATCCAACCTGATTTAGCTGGCACCTGCCATCGGCACATGTCACGTTCTGGTCCAGTAGGATGATCTAGGATGGATCGTGACACTTATTGTCAATATCCTATATAGGAAGATTTTAAGACATAAAGAGCAAGTTTGATTGCTGTTAAACAATAATATATCAGATTGCCTAGGTATAGAATGAACAAGATTTTCTTTTTCTTCTTTAAAATTAATTGGTTTTATCTAATATATCTGTGATAATACACATGCTAATGAGGATATAGTATATTTGACTTCTTCAAGGAAACTAATAATACCACTTTTCTTGAAAAAGGAATAATTATGATCCCTTGTTCTTTGAGAACATCGTAAGCCATTTCATTGACGGTGTTGTTGAGTGCTAGAAAGAAAATTTGCATGTAATCTGGAAGTTGCTCGATTGCATTGACATCCCATCTGTGAAGTTGCAAAAGGAAATAATTGTAAGAGCTAGAAAGAGAAGGGAGACTAGGAAAGATGGAGTAGGACTTTGCTAACCTTTCAATGATGAATGTGAAAAGTTCCAGTTCTTCTAACGTACCGTACACATCATATATATCATCCAAAATTGTAATTAAAATAATTACTCTGGTTGCATCTATTCGAGCAAATCCATATCGTGGTTCAAATAGCATTCCAATAGTCCAAAAGAAAGACTGCACCAGACTATCCCTGGCAAATGGCAACTTCTCGGCAATGCATGTTCTCTTCCACCACCTATTCATGTATAGAAACAATGGATGTTAAGGTTAGGGTCGTTAGGCGCTTAAAATATGATATACTAGCGCTCGGCAGTACCTACCTGGAGACATGTTTTAGTTCCTCAAGATATGTTGCTTGAACAATGTTGAAATCCAGTTTAGCAAGTTGGAGAAGAATTGGATTCATGTCAGGTCTCTCCTCATATTTGTTTATGAACCACCTTGCTTCAGCCCGAGATATGGTCCAGTGCAGTGGAGTCTCCAGGGCATGGTGCACCAGTGGATCAACACTTTTATCCTCAAGATGTTTGATAGTGAATTCTCTTGCCATTTCTAGAGTACATTCGCCTTCTATTGACAAGAAAGAAGCTTCATACAGTTGCAGTAATCCCTTTGTATCTCATTACATAAGCTTGGCTTGAAATCATCACCCTTCTCATTCTTGAAACTATCAAATCTCTCTGCAATCAGCCAAGTCTTGACATGTTGAGCACAAAAAGTGCGCACGTGTAGGAAATATTCAATATAAGTATACAAGCCTAAGGGCGGATCCGGCTATGGGCGAGCCCGTTTGGCCGCTCGTGCTGGATCCGACAAGATTTTTCGATTTATTAATTAATTATTAATATTATTTTTTTAAAAAAAAAATGTAGCAGCCTAGTAACGTGTTTGATTGAAAATTTAAGGTGCTTGATTGTTTTAATTTTCTAGGTGAAAAAGTGGGAAATTTTTCAACTTTTGTTGTTTGATTGATATTGTTTTTCATGGAAAATAAAGCAAAATTTAGTTATTTTAATATTTTTTTAATTTTTTCACACATTTGTACTTGATAATAACAATGTTAATTTTTGAAAAAAATAAATAAATCAATTAATAATAATAAAAATGATCAAACATGACGAAAATGGTAAAATATTTTTCTTAGAAAATAAAACCTCCCCTTAGAAAACGAATTCCTCAAAATCAAGAACAATATCGGATTTCAAGACAAGTTGGAAAACGAATTCCATGAAAAATTTAGGCAATCAAACAACACTAAAGTTGAAAAATCACTTGGAAAACCTATTTCCATGGAAAATTTAAGGCTATCAAATGCAGTCTTCTATCCATTACCCATGCCATCCGTCCAATCCATTTGCTACTTTGGGAGATGATTGGTTGAATAACAGTTTGGTGATTTACACATAGCGCAAGAATTTTGAACTCATTGAGAATGAGACAATTTTACAACGCTTTCAAAGTACAAGACCTTGAAGAATACATTGGTCTAAACTTATAGCTACGGAGTAGGGTTATATCATGTATTTTCCAACTATTTTTGTTTGTGTTGAACTATATTTTCATATTAAATGAAATTACGTTCTAAACCATTTATATGTTAGTAGAATTTTTAATAATTTTTTAATTAAATAATATTTCGCTCTTGAGGGTCAATTGTCAAAGAGTTAAAGTTCGCTCTAGCTTAACCACAATCCTGGATTCGCAAGCCTGAAAAAATATTATGTCCGCGCTCGAAAGAATAAAAAAAGGATTCTAAGTTGTTTTTTTGGCACCTTGAGAGACATTAAAGCCAAGTTGTCTTAGCAGCCTAAATTCCAAAGCTGTAGCATACAAATCCTTAATCTTGGGCTCGTTATTTTTGCTATATTTCCTGTTCATGGAAGCCAACATTTGCTCAATTTCATCTTCAAAATGATAAGATATTCCTAGTCTCTGCAAGTTATCAATTAATTCCAACTGATCCAGTGGTTCCGTTGTTTCATGAAGCATCTTCTTCACTCGCATCTTCATCTCAGAAGCCCTTGTCATGTATCTCTCTCCCTACATTATGCATATAACTTTATGTCAACCCTTGTAAAGTAAATATATAGGGGGAAAAAAAATTCTGCAGATGATGACAATTACCATGTATTCATTATTTAAGGACTGGATAAAATCGAATTCCCATGCAGGGGGCGTGTAGTTTCCTGATCGTCTAGTCACGGTCTGATTGCCAAGAATTTGTTATTCAATAGCATTAGAAGCAAGGCAAGCAGTAGTCGTACCTGAAGAAAAACGGATCGCCATTTTTGGAAGTTCTGTTTTGAAAGAGCAAACAGAAATTGGCATTGAATTTTGCATGTTGATAATAGGCGTTGAGTAGAGATTTCAAAGAAAAAGCTGTACTTGCAACTCTATATGGTTGATACGAGAAATATACAAGTATGCCAGTAGTACCTTTATACTAATTAGGCCTCCGTCTGGTAACTAAAATAAAATGATTTATAAACAGTTTATAAATTATACAATTTTCAAAACTACATACACATTTTCTCTCTCCTATTCACAATCACTATTTTTTACCTCAACATTATAAATAAACCAATTTATAAATCACACAATATTACCAAACAGAGACATTAAGTTAAATTTTTAACACGTGGCCTTATATAAGCAACTTGATCCTCTTTTTAATTCATTTTCAACGTCTCTTTAAAACTAGTGCTCTTCTAATACTCTTGAAGTACCGTGACCAATAGGAAGTTGCATGCCCCAAATAATCCCCATATTGCACGGAGCAGTTCCCCATAGCTAGTTGGAGTGCACCGAGTACTCTGGCCTCTATTGCAAGGGTTGTTTTTCATTGACCAAAAGTTTCGATACTCGTGTAGTATTTGAATATTTTTTCTCTAAAACTATCAAAATAACAAGAGTAATGATATTTAATCCACGTTTAAGTGGCACCAAGTTTCATTAGATAGAAGATGCAATTAATTAAATCACATAATTTCACTTTTTGATTGAATTATGTGTACACATAGACTAGTGCTAAATAAGATTATTCAAATAACAAATAAACTGAAATGGTGAATAACATAAGAATTAGATTGAAATATTACTATTGTCACAACTCCCACCAATCCCTCAATCAAAATCCCACCAGGTATACTGGAGGAAACTTAAAAAATCCCCACATTTTTCATGGCTGTCTACAAATTGAGATGGAGAAAATAGTCAAATAAATAAATAAATAATTTATTCAAATTGTATTCCTATTAGCCCCTGTTTTTAAACCAATCATAAACCATTTATACACTTATTTATAATTAACATAATTTTTCAAATAACTTTTTAACCACACACATTTTTTGAAACCACATATATATTTTACTTAAAAAAAATAAATCAAAATAAACAATGGCTAAGGCCGCTACTCAGAAAAATAAATGTCACCTCCTTACATTTCATTCTTTGTTTGGTAATTTAATCATTAACATTGATAAACCAATTTATAAAGAACACAATTTCTCAAATCATTTTTAACTATACACTTTACCTAAAAACATAAATAAATTAAACCAATTTAAATGGTGGCTAATGAAGTGTTTGTTTTTCATTTAAAAAAAAAAAAAAGCGATGGATAAGGCCACCGAACAGAGAGTTAGGAGTGAACGCGGTCCGATTTCGACGATTTTTGACATATTTTCAAATCAAACAATTTTTAGCAGTTTGACATTTTTCAAACCAAACCAAACCAAATCAAATCATTTCATTTTACAAATCAAATCAAACCAAACCATATTTGCAATTTGGTTCGGTTTTAATCCACTATTTACCTATCGACATAATATAATTTATTTTAGATGTCAAATTAATTCATATTTTTTAATATATAAAGCTAAATTAGAAATTAGTATAAGCTAACATATGTTAATATTCTTTGATTCATTCTTTACCTCATTATCCTTGTACTAGATTGATAATAAAAGCTAATGATGAGTGAATAATTTCACTGAAATGTGTGAGTATAATTTTCAGACTGTCAATTGTCGATATGTACTACACATTATTTGAATATTTGATAGCTCTAGTTTAGGATTTGAGTTTCACTTCATTTTCAGTAGTTTATTGTAATTAACGGCTTATTGTTGCATTATCTTAGTCAATTTTCTTCTTTAGTACAATTTTTTTTTTTTTTTTTACCTTCAGTGCATGCATGATCCAAACTGCAAGGTACGAAACTTCTATAAATTTTTTTCTGGGATCATTACAATGCAATGAAAAAGAAAAAAAATATACATGAGAATTTTATTCCATAGTTAGATTTGACTTTTTTTAGCGGGAATAGGTAATTTCAAATTAATAAAATTAATTTGTAATTAAAAAAATTAAAAGCGGTTTAGTTCGATTTTTTGCGATTTTGAAAATCAAGACTTAAATTAAACCATTTTGAAATGATTTGGTTCAGTTTGAGAGAAAAAAAACTATTAGTTCATGAGGTCTCAATCCAAGGATTCAAAACAACGATTTGGGTTCGATTTATGATTTCGAGATTTTTTTATACAGCCCTATAGAGAGTTAGTATTTTTCACATGGAACACAAAGTCGCAAAGACAACAGGAAAGAAGAAAATCAAGTAGGTAATGAGATAAGACTGATGGTACGCGTGAATTGATTGCTTCAACTTTTTGGAACCAAAAATAATGCACCAAAATTCACTGTATAAATAAGAAGTTTGTGAGTTGGACTGTTTCAGTATCCACACTTCATTACGTACTTACTTTCCTTCTTTCCTTTATAAAAACACAATAATAATAATAATAATAATAATAATAATAATAATAATAATAATTATTATTATTATTATTATTATTATTATTATTATTATTATTATTATTATTATTATTATCAATTCTAGTATTAATTACAAGACTTAAATTAGAAAACTAAATATACAGAGAGCTAGTATTTTTCACATGGAACACAAAGTCGCAAAGACAACAGGAAAGAAGAAAATCAAGTAGGGAATGAGATAAGGCTGATGGTACGCGTGAATTGATTGCTTCAACTTTTTGGAACCAAAAATAATGCACCAGAATTCACTGTATAAATAAGAAGTTTGTGAGTTGGACTGTTTCAGAATCCACACTTCATTACGTACTTACTTTCCTTCTTTCCTTTATAAAAACACAATAATAATAATAATAATAATAATAATAATAATAATAATAATAATAATAATAATAATAATAATAACAAGACTTAAATTAGAAAACTAAATATACAGAGATATTTCCATCTCATATTTTAATACTCCCCTCAAGTTGGAGCGTGAATGTCAAGAACGCCAGACTTGCGAACAAATGTGCAGCAATGCCTTAATTAATGAACTGGATAAAGGTGAGATCGTGACTTTTATATGATCTGGCTAAAAGATGTCTTAACATTAAAGTTGATCAACTTTGTTGTGGTGAATCTTTGAGTGAGTCACTATTGGTGAAAGTGAGTTTTAAAGATTGTTCCATGTGTCGTTTGTAACAAGTAAATAATTTAACATCAAGTAATTAGCTCATGAATGTTGAATCTCGAACTTGTTGATGTCAAACAGTTGCTGCGAGAATGACTGGGTTGTGAATGTTGAATCATTGGTGGATGGATCACATTGTTGTAATGGTTGAACCATTGTGTGACGGGATGATACCGGGAGGCTTACTTTAAGCATGTGAATATGGTTTCTGGAGTGATACCGAGAGGCTTGCTAGCCATGTAAAGATGTACAATTGACACACAAGTTGCTCCCCTAGTCGATGGAATTCCATGTGTTGTGGAGAAGGATGCGAGTGGAGTTGTATGGTGATGCATCAACTTGAAGTTGATTGAAATGATGTAGAAAATGATACTACTACATGTAAAATTTCTTGGATTTTATTAATAGTTTTTAGGGTTTCTAAATTTTGGGGTAATTGAATTTTAGGGTTCGTAAGTTTTGAATCCCTTATTTCCAGTCCCTAATTTTGAAACCATCACTTTTGAGGGTCATTGAAGTTATTTTAGAAGCAGAGGTTTTATGAGTGGGTTATGAATTTATTTGAGATATAATATACATAACCATAGACTCGTATTGAGTTTTGTGAAAAGATGAAACAAGTGAATGGAAAAACAAGTATATGGTCGAACGAGCAGCATATGACCGCTTGTCGAAGAACAAACGCTTGTAAATCTAGGCCAAGCTCGAAATAGCTCTGATACCATGAAAAATTTCAAGAATGGGATGTTGTAATACGTTGTATGAAAATAACTCAATACAATCAACCTTATTTATATGGGAAATATCCTAAATCTAAAAGGTAAGAAAATAATATCAAAATATATTGTTTCTAATCCATATTCTATAATATCAATTTGAATATTAATAAACTCAAAATAAAAAACTAAATATCCAGAGATATTTTCATCCCATATTTTAACAACTTTTATTTAGAATGATGGTTGAATGGATAGTAGACACAACTATAAATATCGATATTAGAGAAAATTCTCTACTTAGATTCTGGTTTGCTTATAGGGATCGATGATATATGTTACATGACTTCCACAAGAAATTGGAATCCAATCATAACACATTTCGTTCACATAATTAATGACATACTTTCTGGAAGTGTTCGGTGGGAAGTGTAATACGATTTTTCTAAAACAACATTTTTTTATCAAACAAATGAAATGAAGTCCCTCTGATTCTTATCTGCGAGATTTTAATGAATTTGAAAAGTCTTGAATTTTAGTATATTTTATTAAAATTCACTAACTTATAAGTATGACATAGATATATTGAAAAACCATATACAGAACTCCGGATCTACACAAGTTCATACAACCGGAGCAGTGTCCTCAGCTTTGACACCAAGATACCATAGATTGGGCGATCCGAGTAGCGTCCATGGTTTTCCGACATGCTACAAAATGAGTCATCTTTGAAAACCTATCCACCAAAACAAAAATAGAATCCATGGCATGTTGGGTGCGGGGTAAACCCAACACAAAGTCCATACTTACATCAAACAAAGGGGATTCAGGTACATGTAAAGGCATGTACAAGCTCGCATTAGTGAGAGCTCCTTTCGATCACTGATACACATAACAACGCTCATGAGCCACATCATTGCTCAATTTTGGCCAATAATAAGTGGAAGAGACCAAGGCCAATGACTTGTCTCATAAAAAATGCCCTTCATTATGGAGTTCACTAATAATCTGCTGCGTTAAGGAACAATCTGGAATGCACAACTGTAATCTACGAAACAGATGCCATTATGAATAATAAAATCATGTCATTTATTATCAGTTACCTCCCTAATTATTTTCCCAATTGAAGAATCTGCATTATACATATCAATGAACATTTCAAATCCAGCAACTCTAGAACTCATGGTAGTGAGGAATAAGGTGCAACAACTCAATGCATCTTTCACACGATTAAGACTCCCAGCCTTATGCCTTATATTAAATGTGAACTCCTGCAAGTATGTCACGCACTTGGCATGCCTCCTATTAAGCTTGTGTTGACTGTTGATGTACTTCAAAGCCTCATGATCAGTGATAAGAATGAACTCACTCTGCACAAGGTAATGACACCAATGCTTTAGCGTCTAAACAATAGCATAAAATTCCAGATCATAGGTGGAATAATTCCTCTTTGACCTAGAAAGCTTCTCACTGAAAAAGGCTATAGGCCGTCCTTTCTAGCTCAGCACACTCGCAATGCCAACTCCAGACGCATCACAATTTACCTTAAACACCTTCTTGAAATCAAGAAGTGCTAAAACTGGAGCTTCTGTCATCTTCTGCTTGACCAATTGAAAACTGACTTCTGCCACTTCGGACTACTGAAAGTCACATCCCTTCATACAATCCATGATAGGAGCAATCAGCATGCCGAAATTTGTAATGAATCGACAGTAGAAGGATGCCAATCCATGGAAACTTCTGACATCATGTAATGACTTTGGTTTAGGCCACTCCAGAACTGCATCAATTTTTGACTGACTTGCATGAACACTATTAGTAGACATGACAAAACCAAAAAAAGTTACAGAAGTAGTAAAGAAGGAACACTTTTTCTGATTGATGTTCCGTTCTCAACATATTAAGGACAGCACGAAGGTGATCAAAGTGCGACGCCCATGTAGGGCTATAGATGACGATGTCATCGAAATATACTACCATGAACTTCTCCCTGAAAGGCCGTAAAATTTGATGCATAAACCTCATAAAGGTGATGGGGGCGCTGGATCGGCCAAAAAGGCATGATCATCCACTCATATAATCCCTGATGCATTTTGAATGTCGTCTTCCACTCATCTCCAGGTTTTATTCTGATATGGTGATACCCGCTCTTAAGGTCGATTTTTGAGAAAACCTTAGAGCCTGACCGTTGATCCAACATATCATCCAGGCGAGAAATTTGGAACATGTACTTCTCGGTAATCTTGTTGATGCCCTTCTATCAACACACATACGCCAAGACCCATCCTTCTTCGGCACTAGTAAGGCAAAGACTGCACACGGGCTCATACTTTCACGGATACAGCCCCTCTCCATAAACTCCAATACCTTTTGTTGTAACTCCCCAGCTTCTTTAGGATTAGATGATAAGCTAGTCGATTTGGAAAATAGTCCCTGGGACAAGGTCTAACTGAAGCTGAATATCCCTCATAGATCACAATTCAGGAGTGAGATCTTCTGGCATCAGATCAGAAAATTTTATGATTACTTTCTGCACTTCTACGGGTAAATCCGGAACTTTATCAACCATATTATCCGCACTAGGTAACAGTGCATAGACTACCTTTTCAAGTTCAACCTCAACCAAAAATCTAGACATTGAAAGTAGGTTGGTGCTGTTGGTTACTTGTGAGGGGATGACCTCCTCGTCGAGGTGCCAACACTATCTTCTTCCCTTAATTTCATGCTAAGTGAATAAGTATTTCTCTACCCATCATGGATAACACTACGATCATACTGCTAAAGTCAACCTAACAGCACATAACATGCATCCATAGATACGAAATCACACCAAGCATTATCGAAATATTTCTGGCCTATGGAGAAAGAGACCAAACATCGCTGTTCTACTGTTACTTCACTGCCCTTGCTCATCCAA
Organism: Ligustrum vulgare; assembly: GCA_963555705.1. Lineage (NCBI taxonomy): Eukaryota > Viridiplantae > Streptophyta > Magnoliopsida > Lamiales > Oleaceae > Ligustrum > Ligustrum vulgare. The sequence continues at coordinate 52,908,903 of OY743174.1, forward strand.
AGATAATTTATATGATTTAGGGTGATGATCTATTTTTAACTATAATTTCTGCACAGTTTCCACAGACACTACATTCTCGCAGCTTCCACTATTAATGATCATTTTACAAACCTTATCCGCAACGGTACAATTTGTATGAATAATATTGGTTCTCAACCAATCATCCCCCGAATCTCCCTTGGGAGTCAAAAGACTCTTGCGAACAACTAGAGTTTCTTGGCCTATAAGGAGGTTTTTACCATTCTGATTAAACAGCTTCCTCCAATCAGTTGCCTTATGACCTGGTTGTCCACATCCAAAACATTTAATACCCGGATTAGGATTACTTCACGGTGGCTGCTGGGTGGGATTTGCAATAGGATGGCAAAATGACAGACTATTCTGGCTCTTGATTACTGGTTTCTGGCTCTGCTGCTTCTTTACATCCAGTGCACATTGGTATGCTTCAGAAATAGTCCACAATGAATGAAGACTGAGGACATCGGGGGGGGGGGGGGGGGGGGGCTATTGTGACCATCCCAAGTATCATGCAACCATATGCTCTTCTATCTCAGTTAAGTCATTGCTTGCTATCAACTGGTAGAATTGTTCCATGTAATCCTCCATCGATCTCCGACCCTGCCTCAATAAATGAAGGCACTAAAACAAGGTTTGGGTATAACCAAAAGGAAGGAAGTGTCCCTTCATCTTCTTCTTCATCTTCTCCCAGTCAGTAATCTTGGCTTTGCCTTGCCTATCTCGTGACCGCCTCAATTGTTCCCACCATGCCGAGGCTCTACCCTTGAGTTTGATGGCGACCAGCTTCACCTTAACATGTTTTGGGACATCCTTATATTCAAAAATACGCTCCACTTTGTTTAGCCAATCAAAAAACCCCTTGACTTGCAACGTACTAGAAAGCTCAGGTAGTTCCACCCTGAACCTGAGATCCCCATGACAGTTCTCCCAACCATGGTGTTCCATGAACTAAGCACCGTTCTGATATGGATTTTCGACGCTGGATTTAGAATCATGGCTCGCTACTTCACGATCTCAGAACTCTTGCGTTGCTAAGCGCTGGGTTAATTCTGCAACTTGCCTCTGTAAATCCTCAATCACCATATCCTGAACGTTACACTCACGATGTGGGAATTCCTCATTCGGAACCTGTCCACGACGACCTCGACCACGATTAACCATCAAAAGTTGATGAGGTTTCACTCCAGGAAGGTGTTGATTCTCTGATACCAACTGATGCCGAGCAAAATAGAGATTATTCTATTTGGTTAGGATTACAAATGATCCAAAGGAAGAACACAAAATATAAGCGCCCAAAAGGGGTAGAGTGGATTCTCTACTATGAATGGAATTATCAAAAGGTTGAATGAACGAAAACCACTCCACAAGCTGGACTAAATATCCTTAGGCTTTTTTTAGGATGAGAATGACTCACACTAAGTGGAGCTTGGTGGCCACGACATGTGTACTGAAACAAGATTTCCAAATTGGGGTCATGGGCATAATTTTGTTAATCATAGCCAAAGTTATGGCCAAAATACTGAGACATGTTCAATACTACCCTAATTAGGAAGATACTACCATCACTTGCCATACTTGTGTCGATCTTCCAACTTCTAGATCGTTGAGTTTTTGAACTTAGAACATAAATCTGAACTCCAAGTCAAGAGAAGGCAGATTTCCTTTGAGACGATTCTATAGAAGCCGGTGCTTTTTCATCGACTTGAGCGGATATGAAATGGTTTACCTCATGAATGGTTAGGATCTTTCCATGTGTAAAGCATAACACGTGTCACAATCTAAGAGAAATACTCATTCTATAAATAGAGCACACTTGCCTCCAAAGAAAAGGCTGGTAATTTAATACTCTAATTCAATATTTTTACTCTCACTCCCTTTTCTCTTTTTTACACACTTATATTTCCCGCACCCAATTTATATTTGCTTGAAATGAGTACTGACTTAGGCATCGAAGTGCAAACGGGAGTCACCTCGGCCCCCTTTGCAAGCTGATTATTTGTCCTAGTGCGCAGGAGATCCACGTGTTCAAGAGGGTGGAGCTGAGACGTGTTGATCCAAGGTTCTACCAGATTTTGTGGTCAACAGAGATGAATAGGAAAATTTCAAGATTTCTTCCAACAATACAAGAATAATTATACTCTAATGTAGTTGAGAACATTACCTCAAAGAGGCTTGATAAAAGGAGGAATTTAACCTCACAAGAATCTTCCACATGAAGGAGCTTCAAAATGAACTAAGTTCCCTCTAGGGTCTAGAAGGTATTTAAAGTAAAAATAAAAGGGAAATAAAGAATCTAGAAAATAAAATGAATTCTCGCGAAATTTGCCTCTAGCATCACTAAGAGGCCACGTAAGAATCTCATGGCCACGCAGGAGATCGTTTTAACCTTCTATTGTTTCAGCTGTGGAAGTCCAACCTTGATGCACGTGTTGGTGGGACCCATGACGAAACCTAAGGCTAGAGATGGAAAAAGGGCCAAGCCGCTCGTCGACTCGGCTCGTCATTTGGACGAGCCAAATAACGAGCCAATCATCGGCTCGCAGAAACGAGCCGAGCATGGGCTCGGCTCTTTAAACCACGAGCGGCTCGTGGAGACGAGCCTCATTATTTTTTAACCTAAAATACCATTTATTTTGAAAAAAAAAGTAAAATATATATATATATCTAATGGCTCGTGGGCCAAGCTCGGCTCGGCTCGGCTCGCGAGCTCGTGGGCCAAGCTCGGCTTGGCCCTTGACCACACGAGCCGAGCTTGCCCCTTGACCACATGAGCTGTGCTCGGCTAGGCTCGTTTAAGACAAGTCGCGAGCCGATCAAAGGCATTAAAGGGCCGAACCGAGCCGGCTCGGCCCATTGCCATCTCTACCTAAGGCCAAGGGAGTCCAAGATTCAAGACTAAACAAAATGATTAAGTCGAAAGAGGAGTCAAGAATCAAGTTGGAGTAAAAAATCACGTGTGCTGAAAATTACTTCATGTGGCCGTGGACGTAGCCACACACCCCACAGCTGAAACAATGGAAGGTTAAAACGGTCGCCTGTGCGGCCATGTGATTCTTCATTGCGCTGCTGCGTAGTGATGCTGGAGGCGAATTCCGCGAGAATTCATTTTATTGTTGGGATTCTTTATTTGTACTATAAGAGCATCTCCAACCCATTTACTCCATTTTGGAGTAAATTTGCACTAAAATAGTGCAATTTTACACTATCAAGCAAAGTCATCTCCAACCCAGAACTCTAAATCTTACAAATGAACAGTAAACTTCATATTCTCTTATTATTTTCAATTCTCAACAATTATGATAATTCGAAATGTATTTAATTATATATTTTACTACCAATTAAATTTTATAAATTTATAATTTAAAATAATTATCGAGAATATTACGTTTATTAAAAAAAGACACTAATCTTAATATCACAATTAACAAGATGAACCATACTACTTAAAAATGTTACATGTAACATGAAAACATTCACACAATACTAATAGAAAAGAACTAAATCTTGTATACTAATTCTTGGAATTAGTATATTTATCCCACAAATGATCAATTAATGCATTTCGAAGTGCAATGTGGGATTCTTTATCTTTAATTCGTCTACGTCGAGCAAGAAATTCTTGAAATCGAACGTTTTCATCTACGACCATCTCAACTTCAGGAGGGGGTGCTTCATTAAAAAGTCCGATAGGCGCTTGAAAATCATGCTCATCCTCGATAATCATGTTGTGCATAATAATGCACACAATCATTATATCATGTAACACATGTTTGGACCAAAATCGTGCCAGTCCAACGACTATTGCAAATCCCTGTTGAAGAACGCCAAATGCTAGTTCGATGCATTTTCTACAACTTTCTTGTCATGCTGTAAAATACTTTTTTTTTGGACCTTGTGGATCATGAATTGTTTGCACAAGGGTAGACTATTTTGGGTATATACTATCAGCTAAGTAGTAACCCATGTCATGTTCTTCTCCTTGAATGATGTGATTAGCAGGAGGAGCTATACCTTTAGCGAGGTTTGCGAACAAGTGGGATGCCTCCAACACATTGATGTCATTGTTAGATCCTGGTAAACAAAAATGTGCATGCCATATCCATAAATCATAATCAGCTACCGCCTCGAGAATAATTGTTGGGGATCCACTACGACTTGTATATTGTCCTCCCCAAGATATTGGACAATTTTTTCACTTCCAATGCATACAATCTAGACTACCCAGCATGCCTGGAAAACCACGGTTTTCACCAATATGGAGTAACCTCGCAATGTCAGTAGCGTTTGACGATCTAAGATATTGTTGACCGAATATCTCTACAATTAACCAACAAAATCTCTTCAAACTTTCAATTATAGTGGATTCTCCTATTTTGACGTACTCATCAGTTGCATCTGCTGGAATATCATATGCCAACATCCTCAACACAGCTGTAATCTTTTGGAAAACTGATAAACCGAGTCTACCTAGCCCATCTCTCTTGTGTACGAAGTAGTTGTCATGCGATTGGACTGCCTGAAGTATACGTAAGAATAAGCTTCGTGAAATTCGATATCGTTGTCGAAACAACAATTTTCCAAAACGTGGGTTTTCGGAAAAATAGTCTTTAAAAAGGTTTGCATTAGTAGTACCTCGATCGTGGTTGATAAGGACATGACTAGGTATTGAGCCTCCATGAGTCGGGTTGTTTCGTTGTTGATCAAGGAAGTGAGAGATGACGAGGGTGTTGTTGTGATACAAATGAGATATCAGTTCTTCTTGTGTATCAATTGCTTCAAGATCAAGAGTCAGTTGTTGATCTTTGTCATCATCTCCATCAGATAGAGAAGACAAAGTAGAAGATGAATAGTTAGAGGGACCTCCAATGTTGAGATTCATTTTTTGCTTGGAATCAAATTGATGAATTGGTTTTATCATAACCAACACTCTTATATAGTCGTCCAATAATGATTTCATTTACATCTTAACCATTGGATGGATTTCAATTGCTTGGAATCGTTGGATTTAAATCTTACACTATTATCTTGTCCATTTTGATTTGTCACATCATAATCAAAGAAATCAAATATTATCCGTTGGATGGATTTCAATTGCTTGGAATCGTTGGATTTAAATCTTACAATTATCTTGTCCATTTTGATTTGTCACATCATAATCAAAGAAATCAAGTCTTAATCGTTAGATGGATTTCAATTGCTTGGAATCGTTGGATTTAAATTTGACACTATTATCTTGTCCACTTTGATTTGTCACATCATAATCAAAGAAATCAAATCTTAACTGTTGGATGGATTTCAATTGCTTGGAATCGTTGGATTTAAATCTTACACTCTTATCTTGTCCACTTTGATTTGTCACATCATAATCAAAGAAATCAAATCTTAACCGTTGGATGGATCTCAATTGCTTGGAACCATTGGATTTAAATCTTACACTATTATCTTGTCCACTTTGATTTGTCACATCATAATCAAAGAAATCAAATCTTAACCATTGGATGGATTTCAATTGCTTGGAATCGTTGGATTTAAATCTTACACTATTATTTTGTCCACTTTGATTTGTCACATCATAATCAAAGAAATCAAATCTTAACCGTTGGATGGGTTTCATCACCTCAGAACCATTGGAATTATATCTTGAAATCTTATCAAGAGGGCATATATTTACTATAAATATGGTATGAAGTTTTACATTTTATCTCACACTTACCTTCTTACAAATCCATCTATCATACTCTTCGAAATCTCTTCACAATAAGTTCAAGTAAATGAAGTGTTGCTTACTCAAACGAAGAAGACAAACACTTATGTCATGTTTGGATTGATATTTCCCACAATCCAATTATTGGTATTAATCAATCGAAGGATAAATTTTGGTCTCGAGTTGAGTCTAGCTACAACAGCTCCAAACCAGAACATATTACTCAAAGTCGACCTAAGGTCTTTACAATCTCGAATGTCTGTTATTTTGACTGCTGTTGCCAAGTTGAGGGGATGCGTTCGACAGGTTGAACTTCTTAATCCAAGCGGTGCATCCAAACAAGATATCGTGAGTATTATATATAATATTTTATTTCACAATTCTTTACTCAATGAGCTCAAAAACTTAATTATATTCCAAAATCTTGTAGATGGATCGACCAAAAATATTGTTTGCACAAGATAAGGTCGAGAAGAAAGGCTTCAAATTTGATCATCTTTCGCACATCCTGAAAGATATTGAAACGTTTACTAATGATGTTAGTCCAGTATTACCCCATTTTCAAACAGAAAGTGAAAATTTTGCATCGTCACAATCAGACTCTTCCACTTCCGTTCATCCAACACTTGCATCTCCTGGATTATCATCAAATTCTCTTCATATAGATGAAGAGAATAGTGACGGTTCTATTCAAAGACCCATTGGGGTAAAAAAGGCAAAAGGAAAAAGAAAAAATAATGAAGAATCTTCTGATATGATGCAATCAATTGTAGAAAATCATCTCAGATTCTGAAGAAATGAAGCGATGATAGACAAAAAATTTATGAAATTCAGATGTTCGAGCTGAGATTGAGTCGAAAAAAGTAGTTGTTGCAGAATCTCGAGAAGAGAATAAAATCTTACTTCAAGACTTGGACTCCATACCACATCCAAGTTTACGTGAGTTTATTCGAAGCGAACAACTACAAATTATGGAAAAGAGATATCAGCAACGAAGCAACGAATCTCAAAATAGCTCAACTCCATGTAGTCAATATTTTGACGGTCTAGGAGGATCCGAAACTGACTTACCAGAATATTAGATTATTGTACTTTACTTGTCGTGCTTTACTATTTTATGTTTAGTTATCGTGTCGTGATTTTATAGTTTTCATTTATGTTAATCAATTATGTAACTTTTTATTTTTAATCATGGGCAGTTTTATTTTAATTTTATAATTAGTTGTTATTTATATTAGATTAAATTAATCCATTATGTTAATAAAAATAAAACATATAACAAAGAATATAAATAAATTTTAACCAAACAAAATAATAACAAAAAAATTAAGATTTATTGTTATTATAAAAATAATAACAAAACACAAACAAAATAAACAAATTTAACTCAACAAAATACTAAAATATGAATATAAAATGAACAAATACAGCGGACATAGAAGGAGCAAAAAAGAAACAAGGCAAAATGGGGAGAAAAGAAACTGCAAAACTCACTCTAAAGGAACAGTGATATTCACATCTGCAAAATAGCGCTGGTTTTGGCGTCAGGTTGGAGAAGGGAATTGACCCCTTTTTGGCACAGCACTCCAAAATACCGTCTGGTTGGAGATGCTCTAAATACCTTCCATTCTCAAACCTTAGAGACTTAGTTAATTTTGAAGCTCCTTCACGTGGAAGACATTTGTGAGGGTAATCCCTCATTTTATCAAGTCTCTTTGAGGTAATGTTCTCAACTACATTAGAGTATAATTATTCTTGTATTATTGGAAGAAATCTTGAAATTTGTTTATTCATCTCTATTGGGTTAAGAATTATTTTTCTTGAAATTTTGGGGATAATGAGTTTGGGTTAAGATTTATTTTCAATATTGGAATTTGTTTATTTCTATCAATTGGGCTAGGTTTATTCCTTTGAATTTTGGCTAGATTAAACGTGGGTCAAGATTTATCTTTATTAATTTTAGCTTTCTTGGATTGAATCAAATTGTTGTGAAAATTTTTGGTTAAAGACCAAGGGGGCTCGCATCATCCAGTTTAAATTTTTATTAATTGATGAATTACATGTTGATTAAACATTTTTTTTTATAAGAAACAAGTGTTGGGAATTTCATGCCGAATTGAGTGAAAATAATGTGGATAACAATATAAACATACAAGATTTTAAAAAAAGCAAGAATAAAGAACACATGATCTTGGTGACCTAGTTCTGCAAATTTTCCTACATATGGAGGACTCAGGACCGAGCCCGTTCCACTAACCAAAACCGTCCTAAGAGAGTTCAAGATTACAAGAAAATCACGCCACATAACGTTCGCACAATTCTTCTAAAGAATCCAAACAAAGCAGCCCCTAATCTCCAAAACATACCGAACCAAACACTACACAATAATGCCCACAATATGGTCTACAAGATGACCCAATCACTACTACAAGTGATTAAAAAAATGGTGCAAGAAAATCACGTAAAAACAAGAGAAAAAGACGTTCCAGTCGCGTGAGCAGAGAGAAGAAGTGAGAGACGGAGAGTCTGCATAGAGAGGTCCAAAACTTAGAGACCAATGCCTAGCCAAACAAGTATTAAATATGCCCAAAAAATTCTCAACCCTTGGATGGCATCTCATGGTCCAAATTAAAACTTTAAAGCCAGAAATTGCACCGCGGTCCTTCAGTTTCAACTGGTTGCCAAATTTGGCCCTCCAAATATGAAACTTTGTAATTTGGTGATCGCATTCAATAACAAGAGAAAAACATGGACTTAGGAGATCCTTCAAATAAATGTGAGTTCTGCAGCACTGTCTTTTGGTTTGAGGAGAGAACAAACAAGTGTTGAAGACTTGTCGATCACCTAAATTTTCATTATGTTGCATGCTTGGGAAGGTGAAGCTACCTCCGATGGATGAACCACCAAAATATTCAAAGATCTTTTGTACGTGAAAAATGACAAGACAAACATTTTAATGAAAATATTCGATAGTACAACATGATATTTTCATTTACTTCAACGGGTGGGGTTGGGTTGGGTGGGGTGGGGTGGGGTGGGAGATCGATTCAAGCTTGAATAATGGGAATTCGGCTCCAGTATTTAGATTACATGGTCGAAATTATCATTAATCGTTAATTGCACTTGCTTCTATTAATACATACTGATTTTTAAGCTATTACTACGTACCAGAATGATATTAATTGTCATTGGAATATGTCCGTGCATCGTACGTGTGCGAAACTATTTTCTATATAAAAGTAAGCAAGATGAGCCTTTAATTGTAAAAATCCTTTGTTTATAAATAAAGAATTTTCTATTTTCGAAAAAAATATATATGATTTGAAAGAAACGTGTTGTTTATAAATAAGTTACCAAATAGGGGTTTAGCGGGTGAGACACAAAAATGAGAGAATACATGCGTGTGTAAATAAATCAGGAGATTGAAAATAGTGAGTTTGGTAAATTTGTTTATAAACAAATATAAATATTACATTTCTTCAAATCACATTTTAAAAACTCACATTTTTTGAAACCACATATTTACATCAACATGCTCAAACTCCTTGTTATAAACAAAAAAAGCCACAAAAAAGAAGCATAGTTAAGAAAATATGGTTCTTAATGTCTTTCAGCCTCTTCAGCTACTGGAACATAATTTATGAATAAAATATTATTGTTTTCGAGGTAAGATACTTGGTTGAAAAATTATTTCAAAAAATGTATGTGATTAAAAAGTGATTTCAATTTTTTTTCCCTTTCAAAAATTGGTTTATAAGTCAAGAAAGAATTTCTTTGATGATTCTCCTTTGTTCGGTAAATTACTTATAAAGTATAAACACCACATTTGTCAAATCATTTTTTAACTACGCATATTTTTCGAAATTGCTTCTTGTTAAAACCTGGGGGTCTATCTTATAAGGTGAACCTATTAATAGCAATAGCTCAAACCCTTATAAATTGGTATATGTTTTCATCCTTATTCGATGTCATATCTCATCCATTAACATGATCAATCAAGATGGTGACTCGTTTTAGCACCAATATTTAAATCCTTAAGCTCAATTTTTTTAGTCTTAATAGGATCGAATTGCTCGTTGGAGCTTAATTGATGTGATCTAGTTCGAGATGCTCTTGGAATATTTGATTGAACGTCGAGAAAGTTCAGAATTCATCATGTTGACGGATAGTGACATGGGGACCCGAGTCTCACAACTCAAGAACCCATGGTATATTAAATCTTAGACCCGTTAAGATGCGGAGACAAGAACCAACATGGGGTGAACGCCATAAGGGTTGTCCAGATTCCTTGATAAGTTCGGGTTTTGTGAACGCCATAAGGGTTATCCAGATTCCTTGATAAGTTCTTATGGTTCTTTGCTCTTTTGCAAGAGATCGCTCGCCCCTTTTTCAAGGTTTCCTTTTGCGCGTGTAGCTTTTCACCATGAGTTTTCGTGGTTAGCAGTATGGCTTCCCACAGACGGTGCCAAAATATTGACCACAAAATCCGGCTGGACCTTGGACCAACACGTCTCAACTCCTCCCTCTTGAACACGTGGATCTTCTGCGCACTGTGACAAACGATCGGTTTGCAAAGGGGGCCAAGGTGGCTCCCATTTGCACTCCGATGCCAAAGTCAGTGCTCATTTTAAGCAAATATAAGTTGAGTGCGGGAAATATAAGTGTGTAAAAGAGAGAAAAGGGAGTGAGAGTAAAATATTCAGTTAAGAGAGAAAAAATGCTAACCCCCTACATAGCCGGAGGAGGATTAGTTGTTTTGGATTGTGACACATGGCAGACTTTACAGTGTCTTCACCGTAGCTATTGGAGGGGACAACCTTGCTTTTTGACCGTAATCATTACTACATTTCGTAGGGGATGGGCGCCTGTCACATCTTGGTGAAGATAGTGTCACATCTCTGACTTCATCCCTTGTTCCATCTTTACATCCGGGTGCCACCGTAAGCACCTCGGCTAAGCATAAAGCGCGTCTGCTAGACACAAATCAGTTCGGCCAGAGGAGCTCGTGTACTTTTCCACCTCGACCATTGGCCTAGGGCGATATCCTAAACTTTAATCATGAGCTAAAGTCCATTGGGCCTTCACTGGTGGCCCAATGTGCCACATTTTGAGTACGATCTCAACAAAAGTAGTTGAGTTTTGACGGGAAAATTCAACTTTTATAATGTTCACATTGTTGCTACTTCTTACCAATGATAGAATGAGGCTTAATTATAGAGAATTTTTATTGAGAGCTTTTTTACTTATTTATATTTGGTTATTTGTGTTTAAATCTCCCTTTTCATAGAATTATTCTGATATTTTAATATTTTGAATCTTACAAATAAGTATTTATATTCAATCATACAAATTAAATGTAAAATTTTCAGTTCAAAATTATATCGAAATTGTATTACATATCTAATACTAAATAAACCCTACATATAAAACTTTTTATAAATAATCTTATTTTTTTAGTTATTTAGTGCATCTAAAATATAAATTTAATACTTAAATAATTTTTTATAATTATTGTGATATTTTATTGGTCATAATCTTATACATGAATAATTTTGTTTAGCCACAAAAATCCAATGTCAAATTTTCATTTACATTTATATCGAATATTTAATTAAGTTGTATTATGTTTTGTTATAAATAATCCTACTTTTAAGTTCTTTGTTATATATACATAATAATGTTCTTTTCTATATCAGATTATTTATCAAAATAATTTTATTTACAATTACCTTTAATTATTATTTAATTTTCTTATTCCAGAAAGTCTCATATCACATTTTTTTAACATTAAAGGTTAACAAATTTATTTATATTGTTTTGAAATTATATAGTTATTAATGGTTTTTTGTAACGCCCCAGATTTTTCATAAATAAACCCCGGAGTGTCACTAAAATAACTTTATATAAATGCGGAAGCGTAAACAAGATAATTCTCTAGTTTTAAAATAAATCATGTTAATAATCTCGCCAAACATTAAATTGAAAGATTTTCCAATTAAATCATAATAATCAAACTTAAAAAAATAATAATCTCTTAACAATAAATAATCTGATATAGAAAACTTAATGCTTTTGAATTCTTTCAAATCCCTTGGTAGTCCGAATCACTATTTCGTCACAATCCAATTGACCCGAACTAGCCTAGAAAATTTTAAAATAAGAGTGACTATTAAAAATACCCAGTAATATATGTGCAAATAATGTATCTTACCTTGTAAGATACATTATTTGTCTTGAAAAATATCATGTGTTTGATCTGTCTTGAAAAATATCGTGTGTTTGATTTGTCTTGAAAAATATCATGATTGAAGTGCTTTGAAACATTTCTGGATTTCTATGTCGAGACTGTACATTTTTTGTGTGATAAATCACAAACTTCTGGATTATATTTATAGATGAAATTTATGACACAAAAGTTGAGATATAGTATAATTCAAATTGATAAGCCGTGCACTGTTACTGCACAGATACATATTGATCATAAAGTTCGAATCCTAGTCCAATTAAAATTGAAATGTTGTGCATTATTAATAACAAGATAACTTTGTGATTTCTCTCGATGTGTCACACCGGCAGAAAATAAAGAAAATGAAATCTCTCGATGTGTCACACCGGCAGAAAATAAAGAAAATGAAAGTTTGTTTTGAAACCAAAAATGAACTAAAGAAATTTATTTAAACCTCTATTCTTTCAATCAAATATAACTTGACGTAATTTTATCAAAAATAACTTTTTGTTGGATCAAGACTCCTGATTAATTATGATCTATAAAATGAGTCCAATATCGATATAGTAATTATCTCTCTATCAACAATTAAATATTTGACCCAAAATAAATTTATCGTCAAAACATAACACTTTAGTCATTCGATTTTTTAAAATTGTTAAAAGACATCAAAGATAAAATCGTTAAACAATTCTATTCTTTAAATAATTTCGGGGCTTTACAGACTCCCCACCTTAAATTAATTTCGTTCTTGAAATTCGTACATGTAAAACTTTTTCAACTAATAAATTATGCGTGGTAAACATGCTTATACATTTCTTAACATGAAACAAGATGATTTATAATTATGCTTAAAGAATAACTTTTCATCTCATACCTTGGATCAATTGGAGAGTAGTCGAACAGTGAGCATCGCCTGTCAACGATTGTTCCCCATTTTTACATTGTTAAAAATGTACAAAAACTCAACTAACAATTTAATATATCTGAAATATGATTTAAAACAGCTCAAAATTATCCCAGTTTTTATTTTATAAAAATCTGCTATAGAATTTTTCTTTTCTTTTTTTTTTTCTTTTTTTTTAGGTGAACTAATTTTCACCTTGAATAGTGACTGCGATCACTGTTCACGAGCGTGAACAGTACACACATTTAAAAAAAAATCCATAAAAAAAAATAAAATTAAAGTCTACAAAATCGTTTGAGCTCTGATACCATCTGTACCGCCCCGAATTTTTCATAAATAAACCCCGGAATGTTACTAAAATAACTTTATATAAATGCGGAAGCGTAAACAAGATAATTCTCTAGTTTTAAAATAAATCGTGTTCATAATCTCGCAAAACATTAAATTGAAAGATTTTCCAATTAAATTATAATAATCGAACTTAAAAAAATAATAATATCTTAAAAATAAATAATCTGATATAGAAGATTTAATGCTTTTGAATTCTTTCAAATCCCTATTTCGTCACAATCCAATCGACCCGAACCAGCCTGAAAGTTTTTAAAATAAGAGTGAGTATTAAAAATACCCAGTAAGATACGTGCAAATTCTAATTCGTCCTAATATAAATAAAAAGTACATTCATACCAAACATTATTCCTCGTTTAGAACAGCTGACCGCGATAACAACTAGTTCAAGAAATTACTTAAGAATCCCACATCGATCCCGAATAATTTAACTTAGCATCCCGAAGGATTTAACATAGCACATACCCGAAGATATTAAAAGTAACATTATATAAATATCATGAAAAATTAGAATTAGACCACTTGCACATAATGTATCTTACCTTGGAATTGATCAAAAGAATTTTGAAAGAAAATATAATTTGACGTTGAAGATCCAAAGCGTGTGTTTGATTTGTCTTGAAAAATATCGTTATTGAAGTCCTTTAAAATATTTATGGATTTCAATGTCGAGACTGTATATTTTTTGTGTGATAAATCACTGACTTGTTGACTATATTTATATAGATGAAATTTACGACACAAAAGTTGAGATATAGTATAATTCAAATTGATAAGCCGTGCAGTGTTACTGCATAGGTACATATCGATCATAAAGTTTGAATCCTAGTCCGATTAAAATTGAAAAGTCGTCCATTATTAACAAGATAACTTTGTGATTTCTCTCAACGTATCACACCGGCAGAAAATAAAGAAAATGAAAGTTTGTTTTGAAACCAAAAATAAACTAAAGAAATTTATTTAAACATCTATTCTTTCAATCAAATATAACTTGACGTGATTTTATCAAAAATAACTTTTTCTTGGATCAAAACTCCTGATTAATTACGATCTACAAAGTGAGTCCAATATCGATATAGTAATTATCTCTCTATCAGCAATTAAATATTTGGCACAAAATAAATTTATCGTCAAAACATAACACTTTAGTCATTCGACTTTTTAAAATTGTTAAAAGACATCAATCATAAAATCGTTAAACAATTCTATTCTTTAAAAATTTTCGGGGCTTTACAAACTTCCCACCTTAAATTAATTTCGACCTCGAAATTCGTACACGTAAAACTTTTTCAACTAATAAATTATGCGTGGTAAACATGCTTATACATTTCTTAACATGAAACAAGATGATTTATAATTATGCTTAAAGAATAACTTTTCTTCTCATACACTGGATCAACTGCCTAAAAGGCCGTAGTCCCTCTAAGAAGCTGGCCGCGGAAGGGTACCTCTGCATAGATAGTTAGCAAGTTGAGGTCTCATTCGTTAACGGAATTAACCAGACAAATCGTTCCACCAACTAAGAACGACCATACACCTTGCGTAACAAGGATTGTTCCCCATTTTTACTTCGTTAAAAATGTACAAAAACTCAATTAACAATTTAATATATCTGAAATATGATTTAAAACAGCTCAAAATTATCTCAGTTTTTATTTTATAAAAATCTGCTATAGGAATTTTCTTTTCCTCCTTTTTTTTTTTTGGTGAACTAATACACGCATTTTTTAAAAATAAGATAAAATTAAAGTCTACAAAATCATTTGAACCCTAATACCATCTGTAACGGCCCGAAATTTTCGTAAATAAACCCCGAAGTGTTACTAAAATAACTTTATATAAATGCGGAAGCGTAAACAAGATAATTCTCTAGATCTAAAATAAATCGTGTTCATAATCTCGCCAAACATTAAATTGAAAGATTTTCAAATTAAATTATAATAATCGAACTTAAAAAAATAAAAATCTCTTAACAATAAATAATCTGATATAGAAGACTTAATACTTTTGAATTCTTTCAAATCCCTTGGTAGCCATCATCACTATTTCGTCACAATCCAATCGACCCAAACTAGCCTGAAAATTTTTAAAATAAGAGTGGGCAGTAAGATACGTTCAAATTCTAATTCGTCCTAATATAAATAAAAAGTATGTTCATACCAAACATTATTCCTCGTTTAGAGTAACTGATCGAGATAACAATTAGCTCAAGGAATTACTTAAGAATCCCCACATTGATCCCGAAGAATTTAACTTAGGATCCCGAAGGATTTAACATAGCACATACCCGAAGATATTAAAAGTAACATTATATAAATATCATGAAAAATTAGAATTAGACCACTTGCACATAATGTATCTTACCTTGGAATTGATCAAAAGAATTTTGAAAGAAAATATAACTTGACGTTGAAGATCCAAAGCGTGTGTTTGATTTGTCTTGAAAAATATCGTTATTGAAGTCCTTTGAAATATTTATGGATTTCAAAGTCTCGATCGTTATTGAAGTCCTTTGAAATATTTATGGATTTCAATGTCGAGACTGTATATTTTTTGTGTGATAAATCACTAACTTCTTGACTATATTTATATAGATGAAATTTACGACACAAAAGTTGAGATATAGTATAATTCAAATTGATAAGCCGTGCACTGTTACTGCATAGATACATATCGATCATAAAGTTTGAATCCTAGTCCGATTAAAATTGAAAAGTCGTGCATTATTAACAAGGTAACTTTGTGATTTCTCTCAACGTGTCACACCGGCAGAAAATAAAGAAAATGAAAGTTTGTTTTGAAACCAAAAATAAACTAAAGAAAATTATTTAAACATCTATTCTTTCAATCAAATATAACTTGAAGTGATTTTATTAAAAATAACTTTTTCTTGAATCAAAACTCCTGATTAATTACGATCTACAAAGTGAGTCCAATATCGATATAGTAATTATCTCTCTATCAACAATTAAATATTTGGCCCAAAATAAATGTATCGTAAAAACATAACACTTTAGTCATTCGACTTTTTAAAATTGTTAAAAACATCAAAGATAAAATCGTTAAATAATTCTATTCTTTAAAATTTTCAAGGCCTTACAAACTCCCCACCTTAAATTAATTTCGTCCTCGAAATTCGTACATGTAAAACTTTTTCAACTAATAAATTATGCGTGGTAAACATGCTTATACATTTCTTAACATGAAACAAGATGATTTATAATTATGCTTAAAAAATAACTTTTCATCTCATACCTTTGATCAATTGGAGAGTAGTCGAACTGTGAGCATCGCGTGCCAAGGATTGTTCCCCATTTTTACATCGTTAAAAATGTACAAAAACTCAACTAACAATTTAATATATCTGAAATATGATTTAAAACCGCTCAAAATTTTCTCAGTTTTTATTTTATAAAAATCGGTTATTGACTTTTTCTTTTCTTTTCTTTTCTTTTCTTTTTTTTTGGTGAACTAATGTTAACCTTGTATAGTGACTCCGATCACTGTTCAGTGCGTGAACAGTACACGCATTTTTTTTAAAAAAAATTAAATAAAAAAATTTTAAAGTCTATAAAATCGTTTGAGCTCTGATACCATCTGTAACGCTTCGAATTTTTCGTAAATAAACCCCGAAGTGTTACTAAAATAACTTTATATAAATGAAAAAGCGTAAACAAGATAATTCTCTAGTTTTAAAATAAATTGTGTTCATAATCTCGCCAAACATTAAATTGAAAGATTTTCCAATTAAATCATAATAATCGAACTTAAAAAAATAATAATCTCTTAACAATAAATAATCTAATATAGAAAACTTAATGCTTTTGAATTCTTTCAAATCTCTTTGTAGTCCGCATCAATATTTCGTCACAATCCAATCGATCCGAACTAGCCTGAATTTTTTTAAAATAAGATTGAGTATTAAAAATACCCAGTAAGATACGTGCAAATTTTAATTCGTCCTAATATAAATATAAAGTACATTGAAACCAAACATTATTCCTCGTTTAGAGCAGCTGACCACGATAACAACTAGCTCAAGAAATTACTTAAAAATCCCCACTTCGATCCCGAAGGATTTAACATAGCATCCCGAAGGATTTAAAATACCACAGACCTGAAGGCATTAAGGAATTAAAAGTAACATTACATAAATATCATGAAAAATTAGAATTAAACCACTTGCACATAATGTATCTTACTTTGTAATTGATCAAACGAATTTCGAAAGAAAATATAATTGCACGTTGAAGATCCAAAACGTGTGTTTGATTTGTCTTGAAAAATATCGTGATTGAAGTGCTTTGAAATATTTCTGGATTTCAATGTCGAGACTGTATATTTTTTGTGTGATAAATCACTAACTTGTTGGCTATATTTATACAGATGAAATTTATATGACACAAAAGTTGAGATATAGTATAATTCAAATTGATAAGCCGTGCATTGATACTGCACAGATACATATTGATCATACAGTTTGAATCCTAGTCCAATTAAAATTGAAAAGTCTTGCATTATTAACAAGATAACTTTGTTATTTCTCTCAATGTGTCACACCGGCAGAAAATAAAGAAAATGAAAGTTTGTTTTGAAACCAAAAATAAACTAAAGAAATTTATTTAAACATCTATTCTTTTAATCAAATATAACTTGACGTGATTTTATCAAAAATAACTTTTTCTTGTATCAAGACTCCTGATTAATTACGATCTACAAAGTGAGTCCAATATCGATATAGTAATTATCTCTCTATCAACAATTAAATATTTGGCCCAAAATAAATTTATCGTCAAAACATTACACTTTAGTCATTCGACTTTTTAAAATTGTTAAAAGACATCAAAGATAAAATCGGTAATTAATTCTATTCTTTAAAAAATTTCGGGGGCATTGCATTTTTTGTCTTAGCTGTTAAGTCTAAATTTTAAAATCTAATTAACTATGTCATGATATTAATTGTTATATTTTAATTCAATATTTATTATTCTTAAATTTCTACAACAATAAATAAATTGTCTTCCAATTTACTTAACTGAAAATTTTGATAATCAATGTTGTATTATAATTTCCATCGAAAAACAATTACGTTGTATAAATATTGAAAAACTATAATATCATGAATTTGATGCACCTTTGTCAATCTCACAATTTTAGTTTTTTTTTTCTTTTTTTATGATTATCAAATTCGTTTCTTATACGTGTTGTTTTCCATTATCAATGGTCAAAACAGTGAATCTTATCTTTTATACGCATAGTCTATATTATTAACTTTTTCATCTATTATTTGATTGTTCAGAATACATGAACATTGGAAAATTTACATTTAAGTGTTCATTTTGCAATACAAATTTTTGGTTTGAGGAGATAATTGATAAGCTTTATAAAACATGTCATAATCTAAAATTCTCACTTTGTTGTAGGGTTGAACACGATTTGGTTTGGACTGTTTGTAGTAATATTTCAAACTAAACCATTTAAAAAAGTTTGGGATTTTCCCAAACCAAACCAAACCAAACCAAACAATTTCATTTTCTAAAGAAAACCAAACAAAACCATTTTTTTTTTTTTTTTTGCGGTATGGTGCGATTTGAAATTGTGGATTGCCAACGAATGAATTTGTATATTCCAAAGCGAGCTCAAAGGCACATATTCATCTACAATTCCGAGTTGAAATTAGCTCAATAATAGTATTCAATTTCTAATTGAATACTTTATTGTGAATTGATTCATGTTGATAAACAAGCTAATTACATAGAAGCAAGCATTTCAATTTTTCTTAAATAAACTGTAGTTAGTTGATCATAAATTAAAAAATTTACTTTAAGAAAATGTCTTGGATGATTATTATGAAATGTAGGAGCAAGAATTATTTCAAAATGGTTGTAGATTTGAACAAATTAATCTTTGACACCTTAATTTTGATTTCTTGACAATAAAAAGTGTGTTGCATTTTTTTAAATTGAACATTTTCCTTCATTTTTATTAATTTTTTATTTTTTTAAAATTTGGTGGGTTGGCTGTTTGAAACTGCAGTTTTGACAATTGAAACCTAAACCAAATCGTTTAAGGCGGTTTGGAATATTCCAAATCAAACTAAATCATTTCACATTTGAAACTGAACCGAATCAAACCAAACCATTTATTACAGTTTAGTTTAGTTTCGCTGTTTATTTGTTCACCCATACTTTGTTGTATGCAAGGGAAAGTAAAGATTCCTCTTATGAAAGACCATCCTCTTATTTTGAAAGATTTGTTATATGGCAGGGATGACAGGATTAAGAATTTCGTTGAGAACATTCGGACATATAATATGATGCTTCGATGGGGTGAATAGATAATAGGCTGAATGATGGTAGAGGGCCTCCCGTCTTCAGATTACACAGTCAAAATTGTCATAAGATTGGGAGTCTGTTGCATGATGACAGTTCAGCTCCGCAATCTGCTCAACTTTACACAGTTGATAATGCGAATGAGGTTGAAAGCAGAAAAGGGTCGGGGGTACGTATCATGTATTAATTGTTTATATATATTTATTGTTTACAGATAATTTTATTGTGATAGTCTAAATTTACTTTATGTCTTCTAATGTCCCCTGGTAGGAGTGAATCATGTGATTCAATGTTGCATGAAATATAGTTTCCGATTTGAAGGATATGCTAGACAAAAACAAATTGGTAAGGCAGTTTAGCTCGGCTAGAGAAAAGATGATTGAGGAAAATATTTCAAATGTAGGTGATATGATTGGCCTATTTTCGATGAAATTGTCAAATTGATTGTCGGTGGATTTTAATGCACAATCTGAACATAGGGATGTCATTATTGCTCCATGTGGTGGACCATTGCAGCAGATAAGCGAAGTGCATCCTCTTTATTTTCCTTTACAGTATTCATTGCTCTTTCTGATAAATATTGATCATATACAGGGATTGTGCAATGGAACAATGTTGATATATACTTACAAAACTTGGTAACCATGTTCTAGAAGGTCAAATTCTTTCTGGCTGCAATGCAGGATATAAGTTCTTTATTCCAAGGACATCGTTAAGCCCTTCTGATTCTAGGATACCTACTATATTTCTAAAAAGACAATTTCCATTACCATGACTATCAGTAAGAGTCAGGGACAATCACTCTCACATGTGGAACTTCTTTTTAAACGGTTGACATTTACACATGGACAACTTTATGTTGCGATTTCTAGGGCAACAAATCGTTCCGAATTAAAGATGTTGATTTGTGATAATAATGGAAGACCAACAAAATCAACAAATAATGTTGTGTACAAAGAAGTATTCCAAAATTTATAGTCATATTGAATCAATAAATGATGATCTTATCTCTTATTTGCGAAATCTATTTATCCCCCTTTGTTTGTTGTGGATCGCGCCTCACTGCAGGCACTGAATGAATGAAATGAGTGGAGATCTTCCTTCCCCCTTGCTAATTACCAAGAACTTATCTAAAGGATTCATCTAATTTCACATTGAATTACCTTTATCCAGACGATTCTTCCCATGCATCGCACGGATGAGTCACTAGTTATATTAAGATAGCTAATGCCAATTCTAATAGTACTATTCCGTTATTCGGATAGAGATAACTTTAATTTTGATAATCTAAAAATTATATTTTGGAAATATTAATTACATCAATAATCATTAAAATTGATAGTTATGTAAATAGTCTTTGATTTTTTTTGTTAATATAGTAAGTCATTCAAATTCCAAACTATTACAATTGCAACAACTTGGTAAAAAATTTGGCCACCACTACTGTTTTTTGAAAATTGTTAATCCTTTGGGAGTGCGGGAATCTCTTATCGAGTTTTACATATAAAGACCTTATGTACTAATCTATTTGTGCGTATCCGTAATTGGACATAAGTGAGCCTATCAAATGTTGGAATCTAACATGGCCAATGTTTTGTATTGATTAAAATCCGGGTTTTAATCTAAGTTAAAGTTAACAATTAATTTTAACTATACATTTCACAAGACTCACAACTTTTTCAACCACACATTTTATCAATTTATATCAAATATCACTAAATATCTAATTTTAATCTCCACCAAATAGGGACATTATATATTTGTATTATACTTGTAGCATGTTTACTTTGTCAAATTGAAGAAACATATATCGAACACGATAACACTACAAGAAATTGGACCAACAGCGACGACAGAAGTCGTCTCTAAAAGCCTAAAAATCGTCGCTATAGATCAATAGCGACGACATTGTCGTCTCTAATAGTCGTCGCTTTAGGCCCGTAGCTGAAAGTCAATAGCGACGACACCGTCGTCTCTATTTCTTCGGAGGATATTGCGACGACATAGTCGTCCCTAATAACGAAAAATATTTTATTAATAATTTATTAATTTAACTTGACCCGATCCGAACCATTTTGAACTCGGCCTGAATTTGAACCCGACCCGAACCTCGAGTATTTATTTTTAATTCATATGATGATAGTGTTGGCTTGGAGACTCGAACTCTTGACCAAGTAGTTGGGTGAGTGATGTCCCAACCGTTCAGGCAAATAAATTCTTGTGTCTTATTTTGTTTTAAGTAATATATAATAGTTAACTTTAACGAATCACATTTTAATAATAATAGTATATAAACATTTGTTCCAACACATTGACTTCAATATTATTTTTATAAAAATCGAAAAAAAAAAAAAAAAAAATTGAACCTATAGAGACGACATAGTCGTCGCAATAGGGTATGTTTTTGAGACGACAAAAAAAATCGTCGCTAATACCTGAGTATTAGAGACGACTTGTTCTTGTCGTCGCAATTTTTTGAGACGACAAAAAAAAGTCGTCCCTAATACCTGAGTATTAGAGACGACTTATTTTTGTCGTCGCAAATATTTGAGACGACAAAAAAAGTCGTCTCTAATACCTGAGTATTAGCGACGACTTTTTTTGTCGTCGCTAATTGCTGAGTATTAGAGACGACTTTTTTTGTCGTCGCTAATTTTCGTCGCTGTTAGTCCGATTTCTTGTAGTTGCAAGCTCGGAGCTCCATTATATACCTCTAGATTTAGTTTCTAAGGATGATATAAGCTCAAATAATTTAGACGAGAATAAAAAGGTAAATATATTACAGATTTTATTACTTTATTTTGCACGGAGTTACATACTATATTATTATACTCTTTCACTAGATCACAGGCAACATACTATGTTGATTGTATATGTGAAAACAACATTCCCACTTTAAATGATGTTTGAAACTCTACTTAATTAAGGGGAATGGCCTCAAATAGTAATGCTAAAATGCGATCTTTGGTTTCACGATTTTGAATTCCATGTCCATCTCCATACTGGTACATGTATTGTGCCATTCTACCAAGATTGACTGCTATGTTAATGAAATTTTGTGAGAATGGACAATTTGTATCTCGAACTTTGTTCATCTTTTTCCAGATCTCTTGTATCAACAACCTTGTGTGTTTGCGTGACTCGTCTTCAGAAACACCAGTTTCATTCACGTAACATTGTATTGATTTAAGAACGTCACCTCTTTTTAATTCATCCTTGAAAAAAAAGAAAAAAATAAAGCTGTTAGTTGAAGTGTTTGATATCGAATTCCTACTGTCTCATTGATTTCATAAACAAAAAATGAACTTATAAACATGAAATGAAAAGGGTTGCCCATATATGGCTTGCTGCATACATACCGATGATGTTCCTAAATCATTTGCAAGCCTTAATATCGTTGCCGACCAGCAAACTACATCAGGATATTTCTCTAAGCACTGAATGGCTTCTTTCTCAATCAGATTGGTAACAGAGAAAAAATAGTGTACCAGCATTACTTGAGCTGCTATTGAAATCAATGCATTTTCCATATACTCTTCCATTGTTGGAGTGTATCCAGTGAAGCACCATTTTGCCTCTTGTAAGTATGATTTGCATAAATCTGTCCACTGTGACATTCATATGACAAGCATATTGTAAATATCCTATAGGAAGATTTTAAGACATAAAGAGCAAGTTTGATTGCTGTTAAACAATAATATATCAGATTGCCTAGGTATAGAACGAACAGGATTTTCTTTTTCTTCTTTAAAATTATTTGGTTTTATCTAATATCTGTGATAATACGCATGCTAATAAGGATATAGTATATTCGACTTCTTCAAGGAAACTAATAGTACCACTTTTCTTAAAAAAGGAATAATTATGATCCCTTTTTCTTTGAGAACATCGTAAGCCATTTCATTGACGGTGTTGTTGAGTGCTAGAAAGAAAATTTGCATGTAATCTGGAAGTTGCTCGATTGCATTGACGTCCCATCTGTGAAGTTACAAAAGGAAATAATTGTAAGAGCTAGAAAGAGAAGGAAGACTTGGAAAGATCGAGTAGGACTTTGCTAACCTTTCAATGATGAATGTGAAAAGTTCCAGTTCTTCTAACGTACCGTACACATCATATATATCATCCAAAATTGTAATTAAAGTATTTACTTTGGTTGCATCTATTCGAGCAAATCCATATCGTGGTTCAAATAGCATTCCAATATTCCAAAAGAAAGACTGCACCAGACTATCCCTGGCAAATGGCAACTTCTCGGCAATGCATGTTCTCTTCCACCACCTATTCATGTATAGAAACAATGGATGTTAAGGTTAGGGCCGTTAGGCGCTTAAAATATGATATACTAGCGCTCTCGGCAGTACCTACCTGGAGACATGTTTTAGTTCCTCAAGATATGTTGCTTGAACAATGTTGAAATCCAGTTTAGCAAGTTGGAGAAGAATTGGATTCATGTCAGGTCTCTCCTCATATTTGTTTATGAACCACCTTGCTTCAGCCCGAGATATGGTCCAGTGCAGTGGAGTCTCCAGGGCATGGTGCACCAGTGGATCAACATTTTTATCCTCAAGATGTTTGATAGTGAATTCTCTTGCCATTTCCATAGTACTTTCGCCTTCAATTGACAAGAAAGAAGCTTCATACAGTTGCAGTAATCCCTTTGTATCTTTACATAAGCTTAGCTTGAAATCACCCTTCTCATTCTTGAAACTATCAAATCTCTCTGCAATCAGCCAAGCTTTGACATTTTAAGCGCGAAAAGTGCGAGAAAGTGATGCAAGTAGGAAATATTCAATATAACCCTGAAAGAATATAATGTCCGCGCTCGATTTTATAAGTGTACATTATGATTCGGCTACACGGGGTCCATTAATAAGAAATTATAAATCAAAAGAATAAAAAAAGGATTCTAAGCTTTTTTTTTTTTGCACCTTGAGAGACATGAAATCCATGTTGTCTTAGCAGTCTAAATTCCAAAGCTGTAGCGTACAAATCCTTAATCTCGGGCTCATTATTTTTGCTATATGTTCTGTTCATGGAAGCCAACATTTGTACCAGTTCACCCTCAAAATGGTAGGATATTCCCAGCCTCTGCAAGTTATCAATTAATTCCAACTGATCCAGTGGTTCCGTTGTTTCATGAAGCATCTTCTTCACTTGCATCTTCATCTCAGAAGCCCTCGTCATGTATCTCTCTCCCTACATTATGCATATAACTTTATGTCAGTCCTTGCAACGAAAATATATAGAAAAAAATTAAAAATAAATAAATAATTCTGCAGATGATGACAATTACCGTGTATTCATTATTCAAGGACTGGATATAATCAAATTCCCATGTAGGGGGTGTGTAGTTTCCTGATCGCCTAGTCACGGTCTGATTGCCAAGAATTTGATATTGAATAGCATTAGAAGCAAGGCAAGCAGTAGTCTTACCTAAAGAACAGCGGATTGCCGTTTTTGGAAGCTCTGTTTTGTAAGAGCAAACAGAAATTGGCATCGAAATTTGCATGTTGATCGTAGGCATTGAATAGAGATTTCTAAGAATAAACTGTACTTCTTGCAACTCTATATGGTTGATACAAGAATTATATATACAAGTATGCGAGTACCTTTATACTAATTAGATTAGGTTATTTTTAACACGTGACCTTTAATAAGCAATCTGAGTCTCTTTTTAATTCATCCTCAACCTCCCTCTAAAATCTTGAGGAGTGCCATGGCCAATGAAGAACTTGCTTGCCCAAATGAGCCTCCTATTGCAAGGAGTAGCTCCCCGTAGGTAAGGAGTACCGAACCTGGGCCTCCTATTGCAAGGAACAGTTCTTCATAGGCAAAAATTCTTGGAACAATTTTCTAAACTACTTTTAACCATACACATTTTGTCTCTCCAATTTTAAATCACTACTTTTTACTTAAAATATATAAATAAACCAATTTATAAACCAAACAGTGTTATCAAATTGAATATAAATCACATAATTTAACTTTTGATTGATTTATGTGTCATGTAGCTAGGATGATGTTAGATAGCATTATTCAAATAACAAATACACCTAATATACTGGAAGAAACTTAAAAATCCGAGATTTTTCATGACTGTCTACAAATTGGAATGTAGAAAATAGTTAAATAAATAAATAAATTATTGATGGAGAACAGGAGGATGACATACAGGAACAAGCGGCAGCATTTTTGGACGATTGGGAGCGGAAAAAATAATTCGAGGAGCGTTTCCAACTTCAAATGGTCATAACTTTTGCATACGATGTCCGTTTTGGGCTAATAAGTACTTTTCGGAAAGGTCTTGACAATCCGGACCGGACTCACCGCTTTGCCGTGACATATACTGGATTTTGACCGTTTGAGGACGTTTACTGTGTTAAAACTATTGTTTTCTTTTATTTATTTTCGATATTTTATTGTTTTGTGGGTTAGGCCAGTCCTATGGCGGGCTTAGGGTCCATTAGCATTATTCAAATAACAAATACACCTAGTATACTGGAAGAAACTTAAAAATTCGAGATTTTTCATGACTGTCTACAAATTGGGATGTAGAAAATAGTTAAATAAATAAATAAATTATTTTATTCAAATTCTATTCCAATTCTTATTATGTCTATGTTGTCGCCGTTCATGACTAAATATTGACATCTTGAGTTTTTAGGACAATTTGTACAGAACATGCCTATAAATTAAAAGATGTATCGAGTTTTTAATCTGTTAAGGTATTTGCCTAACTATTGTAGTGAAATGTAAATTTGGATTTGGATTTCCACGATCGTTAATATGGTGGTGGCAAGTTTTGGGGCAGACTTGATTTCTCATGACAGCCATTATTCTTGTCTAGATCTTTAGATGAACCATTGTAGTATTTGCCCAACTATTGGAATGGTAGGAAGATTTTGATTTTGTCGAAATAATTATCCATAAAAAAATTGAACAAAAGAGAAGTGCCGTGTCATTAACTTAGTCGTAGAGTGATCATCTTTCTGCCTTGTTACCTTAAGATTTAAGCTTGGTAGAGGCGGGTTTGGTAATTTCAAGTCGACGGTAGCCATCGCTGAGAGTTTTTATGGTAAAATGAATACTTATTTTATGTAGGAAAATGATTCTTGTACAGAATCTATCCTTATAGATGTCATACTATAGATGAATAGATGAGAGAGATGTTTAAGTAGATTTTTTTATTCAATGAGACATATATACATTTGTACGTGTAGCGTGAGTGTTTATGCAATAGTATAGGTGTGGCTATATTTAAAAGTTTATCCAACAATATAACTCTTTTGTCCACAACCATTTATCCAAGCTAAAGAAATATCTCTATTCAGACATATTTACATGGTTTGGGTTGGGACTATTAGAAACTTGCACTTCTCTATTCATTCACCATTTAAATAAAGTAATAAAACATATATACTCAACGAGACAATTAAAGTTTACCGTGAACATTGATGATTTAGTTTGTTTTCTTTCATAATAATAGATTATAAGAAGTTGGTATTTCATAAACAAGAGTATTCCTCTACTTTAGTCAAAGTAATATCGATATTGGAAAAATTAAGGTGGCGTTCTGTTTGTATTTTATTTTGTATTTTCATTTTCGAATATGTTTTATGTTTCCTATTTTTATTTTTGTTTTTAAATTTGTTGAAAACGCATTTGGTTTGTCATTTCTGAAAATTATTTTTGAAAATGAAAAGCTGAAAAACACGTTCTGTTTGAAATTTTAGGAATACTACTTAAACTATTTTTAATTAATTTGCTTGCAGAATACTACTAGCTCAAACTCAAATTTCCTTTCGCAATACACTGAAAATATGGTTACCTGCAACATACTAATGTGAGTACTAAGAGTCTATATTAAGGCAGCTTGGTCAGGTTCAGGATTTTAAGAATCTCTGATTCTATTAAAATCCAGAAAATGTAAGTTCTTTCAAAACCACCAGAGTCCATTTATCAAGACATTTTTTGAAATATAACAAAAAGAATTCTCACTTAAATTTTTTTGTAATGTTGATATTGAATTCAATAAAACTTTATTTTTGGTTTAGTTCAAAGTTATGATAATTCAAAAAAAAAAAAAAAAAATCAAAAATGCGTTTTACGCTGTTTGAACATTTTTTGTTAAAATACATTTAAAACGCCCAAAACGAGGTTTTGGGCGTTTTGCATTTTGTGTACATTTTTTTTTTTTTCAAAATACGTTTTCAAAAATGGTAAAAATAACGCATTTTTAGTGTTTTCGAAAATAAAAACAGAAAACGATCTTAAAACAGTAAAGAGAACGTGACCTAAATATCTCTATTTAGATTATGACTTGCTTATAGCAATTGATGATATATGTTACATAATTTCAGCAATAAATTGGAGTCCAATCATAACACATTTTATTATCATAATTAATGACACACTTTTTGGAAGTGTTAGGTGGGAAGTGCAATGCTCCATCTGTCCCATGAATTATTCCTACTTTCGTCCAAATTATAATTTAGTTACCTTGTTGAGTATGTATTTAAATTTATCATTTTCAAATATGCCTAGTGAGGCATTGGAGCGGATCGGGGCGGATCAGTGCCGATCCAAATCCGCTCCACGAAATTTAGGATCGGATCGGATCAAACAGTAAAAATCTCGGATCATGTCGGGTACGGATCGGAACAAACATTAAGAAATTTTCGTTAACGACAAATAAATCAATACATAATTCATAAAATAACTAATATAATGTCTAATTCATACAACAAAATATTACATATATAGAGAATTAATGATTTTGTATAAAATTCAATAAGAGATTATATATTTTATATTTAATAATTAAATTTTTTATATATTTTTTTAATTTTTTAAAAAAATTCGGATCGCCGATCGGGTCGGATCGGATCACCCCTGATCCAAATCCGATCCATTGATCCACGGATTGAGATTTGTTCGGATCGGATCGACGGATCGAATCAGATTTTTTTGTCATATCTAAATATGCCCTTATTTAATGTATTTTGTTATTAATGAAGTATCGATCGAATAAGGTTATGAATAGAAAAATGAGTGTAAAATTTACCTTTCTAATCACATTAATTGAAATTTCTTATTCTATATGTGAAAATAAGAGAGAGCTTACCTTTACGGGATGGAGGGAGTATGATTTTTTCTAAAACATCATTTTTATCAAACAAATGATATGAAGACTCTCTAACTTTTCTCATACTTTAATGAATTTTAAAAGTCTATTGAAATCCAGGTATTATCAATTGAGATTTTAGTCAATTTTATTAAAACTCACTAAAATCCAAGTATCTCCAACCAAGACTTTAATGAATAGGGGTGGGCAAAATAACCGGAATCGATATGACCAAATCGGAACCGAACCAAAAAAATCGGAACCGTATGGTTTTAAAAAAATAAAATAGGAAATCGGTTTTGGAACCGAGAACCGATTTATTTTCAGTTCGGTTCTCGGTTCCGCCTTTAGAACCGAAAACTGAAGGTAGAACCGGTCATTGATCCTTATCTATTATTTTTTTATGGTCTTAATTGGTTGTTCTAAAACTAAAAATCAAAAGAATTTGTAATTTTTGTGGGTAAAGTGAAAATTATCAATTTCAT
Organism: Ligustrum vulgare; assembly: GCA_963555705.1. Lineage (NCBI taxonomy): Eukaryota > Viridiplantae > Streptophyta > Magnoliopsida > Lamiales > Oleaceae > Ligustrum > Ligustrum vulgare. The sequence goes on from OY743174.1 coordinate 52,938,047, forward strand.
TTTATGAAATTTGTTACGTCTCTACCTCATCGTAACATTTAACTTCACACTTGGATTGAAATTCTTAATAAATGAAAATCGAATGAGACTAACTTATTAATAAGCGAAATTCTAAATGACCACGATGGAGTTAATTAAATATTTAAATGCAAATATAAAATAATTAATAATAATGCATTTAAAACTCATGATTCATCCCACAAGTGTACTATATTGCCATGCTCGAAAAACATTTTAGGCCATTTGTTTCCTGTTTTTGTTTATGAATATCTTCCGTTTCATGGAGAATCCTATACTTTCTTTGGGGTGAAATGATTTTCGAAATCCTTGATTATGGTATATTCGGTATAAGTTTATTTCAGGTTATTGGCTCACTTCCCCATGCCTGATGCTCCTCGATAAGGCTCTCGAAAAATAATTATTATTGTAGAACCAAATTAGAACCGAAACCGAATGGTTCGGTTCTGGTTTGGTTCTTACGATTCAATGGAACCGAATGACTCCATTTTACAAGAATTGAAAAAGTATGGTTCGATTTCGGTTCTTGAGATACCCGAACCGAACCATCCAACGCCCACCCCTATTAATGAATTAAAATAAAATATAAAATCTAGTATTACTCAATAGCTTGTAAATTTATTAGGACTACACAAAAAATCAAGAAATCGGAAACCAAATCAAACCCCTTGACGAAACTGTTGGTTCGTATCTACGTGGACCCACAGTTTTTCCCTCAAAACGATTAAAACCATTTTTAAAATTTTTAATTATAAATTAAACAGTTTTCAGAAAAATGAAAAAAACAAATTTACAGGCTCTAACAAATCAACAATATAAAATTAACAAATTGTTATAAATAATGTATATATATGTGAATGACATTACCATTATATCCCTGTAAACTTTACATTATTACGATTGTACCATTATCCATCCCTATAAATGGGGGCCTATACCAAGTCATTTAATACACCAATTCAATAAGAGAAGAGAATTCTCTCCTCTTCAAATCTCTCTTTCTCTCTCTATTCATATAATATTATTATGGTAGTTTTACAACATGTTATCAGCACGAGTCTCTAACCAATTGAGTAATATGATAGAAGTATGCTCTACAGTTGCATCTAAATAATGAGCATCTGTATCAGAAACCTTATTATTATCAATCAATGTTTTCCTTTCCCAAATCAAATACTTTTGGCTTTAGAAAAAAACCCACATATTGTAGATCTGAAAACATCAAAAAAGATGGAAACTTTGCATGGTTCAAAAGGTTCCATACGAGGAAAGAAACGTGGTCGCGATGTTGTGCAAAAAGAAAAGTTAGAAAAATTGGAAAATTCGAAACTTTCAAAACCGATCTATACAAAATCGTATATGCAATCGACGATCGGAGACCAGATCCAGAACCACGGCGACAGGATGATCCTTTGGCACCGGCGGCTGAACAGCGCGGCGGCGCGTGAGGAGCGTGAAGCCCACGCGCAGAAGTCAACTGGGCGTGTGTGGGCGCCTGCTGCGTTTTTCGGCGACGGTGTCAAAAGACAGTTTGTTCATATCGGCGTTTTTGATTTTTCTATGCTCTTACTTTTCTGTTTGGTGCAGTTTTGGACATTTTCCAGTGGTCGAACGTGGCGGCTTCGTAAAAACTATTTTTGAAGCAATTCCGGTGAGATTTTGAACTTTGGACCAAAAGTAAGTTTGTTCTAAATTAAATTTCAAACCTATTGACGGTTTCGATTTACTCATATGATCAATATATTAAAATATGGATGATTATACCCTTGATGATACATTAAAGTATATTAATCGTGATTTAACGAATTTGATTAATCGTGATTACTGATCTGATTATAAATGCTAATAGAATATATATTCTCAATTATTTAACACTACTATGTGATCCATATGATAAATTGAAAGATTTAAAAGTAATATAATAGTTGCCATACCGTGATGTATTGATTATAACTCATTATCGTAACGGACTGGACTATTATAAATACCTTGACTGGATTTGGAGATATAACTTGCTCATTTATGAAATGTAATTATTTCTTTATATTGTTACCACCTATAGGTTGGTTTTATCAACTTTAAATATACATATTACGTTACCACCTATATAGTTGATTCTACTGATTCTAAATATTTCTACTCATATAAATTTAATATATATGATTGTTATTTGATATTTCAACAAATGGTACCAGAAGTTACCAATATCTGTATTTGAAATGGTGGATGAAAATAAATTATTCAACAAGAAAAATGTTGATGTATGATAAGATAATATCGCATGATAGCACGGATATGGCTAATGTGAAAATAATCTCATCAGTATCATGAGATAAATGTTATATGATTGAGATAAAAAGATTTGATAAAAGTTCTTGCACAAGCACTTATGTATTCCAGAAGAAGTACATATTTACTCCAGAAGAAGTAAATATTATCCTATAAACATACTGAAATGATATTATTATTATTATTGCTCCTGAAGAAGCATAAACGAGTCATACATGCAAAACACAAAAGGGGGGAAACATTTATGATCCTCAAAAGTAGAGGTGTGTATCAAGAGTAATAATACCCCATACTCTACCACCCCTAATCTTTTTTGCGTGTCTCAAGAGTAAGAATACTCCGTACTCCACCACTCCTAATCCTTTTGAGGTTTACAAGATTAAGTTCAAATACTCATCAACATTAGAGGTGTGTCTTAAGAGTAAGAATACTCCATACTCTACCACCCACAATATTTTGAGATTCACAAGGATAAATTTACATTAACAGGACTTCATTTTCGCTTGGCACCCCTTCCTTGCGACCAATCTATCTTAATTCCTGCTGGATCTTGTACTGGAACATATGATTGTAACTTTTCCAGCAGTTCATCGATAGTGGGAGCAGAAATAAGGATCCTCCTAAAAAATGGAGAGATGAATCCCTGTTCCACAGCATAATCAAGAAATACTAGTAAACCATCGAAGAAGTTGTTAACATTTAAAAGTCCAATAGGCTTAGCATGGAGACCTAACTGAGACCTTGAGGTAATTAAAGATTTCCTCTAAAGTACCAAAACCTCCAAGCATGGCAATAAAGGCATCGGAACAATATAACATGCAAGTTATGCGTTCATGGATAGATAATGTCCGTATTTCATGCCCTCGTGTTTTTCCTGCAATATTAACTAAAGGAACGGGTATAACACCTATCACTTTTGCTTTTTCTGCTTGAGCGGATTGTGAAACACAACCCATCAATCCACTGCTGCTTATGAGATTGATATTCAAATATTTCTTCTTTGTATTCATATGGTACTCTTGATTGGCTCAACGCTTGCGTAGTTGCTAAGGGTTATCATCAAATGGATGTCATAGAATACACTGACACATTCTCCCTTATTATTAAGCTTGCCACAATCCGTCTTGTTCTTAGTCTTGCTCTAGTTTGACTTTGGGATATCACCAATTAGACATTAAGAATACTTTCCTCCATAGCCTCTATGAAGATATCTATATGGAACAATCACCAGGGATGGTTGATCCAACATTTCCTGACCATGTGTGCAAGCTCCAACGAGCCCTTTATAGCTTAAAACAAGCCCCTCGAGCTTTGTTTAATCGCTTTAGTACTTTTCTGCATCACCACGGTTTCTTTTGTAGTCTAGCCGATCCATCTCTCTTTATCTTGCATTCATCTCATGTCACTTTAATTCTTTTATTGTATATTGATGATATACTTCTCACAGGTTCAAATTTGAATATCTTAGACACTTTTATCAAGACCTTACATACTGCATTTACCAAGAAGGATCTAGATCTTGTCCATCAGTTTCTTGGTATTGAGATCACACAAACCTTCAAAGGGCAGCACTTGTCATAATCCCACTATGCTCTTACTATTCTTGAAAAACACAAATGGCGGAGTCCAAACCTAGGGGCATGCTTTTGGAGGCAAAGACTAAAGGTCTTGACAACAATGTACTGCTTGAAGATCCTAGCTTTTATGGAGGGATTATCGGTGACACGACCCGTCCCAAATCACCCTACTATACCTGGAATGTACGTGTGTCGATAGCAGGTGCTAGCTAGATGTTGAACCTACTATCAAGGCAACCTTGATTTTTCTTAGACTATAATTAATTTAATGAAAATTTAACATGATCTTCCCAATAAATTAGACTAAGATCACCTGAATAGAAACAAAATTTCCCATACGTACATATATCTCATAATTAGTGAGAACCCCTTGTTCCTCTAATACATACTAATCAACTAAGTATAACCAACTCGATCATTTATGTATAACTTACAATACATCTCAAATGAATATAAAACCAGGAAATCGCAATGAACCCATAAGCTTAGATACTTAAATCAATTAAATCAAATAATCTTTTATATCTGTGGCTTCACTTGGCAGATCAACAGGCTCCAAATGCTTCTTAACTCACATTCACCTGCATTCTATAAACATATATGGAAAAATATATGAGTTTGTAACTCAGTGAGTGGACAGTTCATAATTAAGCATATTTTCTCATTCATAAATATTTACTGAAAAAAATTTGTTACTTTAAGATGTTCAAAGATCTGATAATTTCTTCTAAGCTGAAACGGTTGGAGTCATAAAAATTCTTCACTCTTTATTCTAAATATAAAGCATATGAATATAAGGAATCTTATATCAGTGAAATTCTGAATAAAATATCATTTTACAATACTATAAGTTGAATCCTTTATTCTGTAAACTGAAAACTCAATTCTGAAATCTTAGGTGGCGTTCTGTTTGTATTTTATTTTGTATTTTCATTTTCGAAAATGTTTTGTATTTCCTGTTTTCATTTTTATTTTCAAATTTGCTGAAAACGCGTTTGGTTTGTCATTTCTGAAAACTGTTTTTGAAAATGAAAAGCTGGAAAACACGTTCTGTTTAAAATTTTGCAGAATACTACTTAAACTATTTTTAATTAATCTGCTTGCAGAATACTACTGACTCAAACTTCCTTTCACAATACACTGAAAACATGGTTACGCAACACACTAATGTGGGCATTAAGAGTCTATATTAACACAGCTTGGTCAGGTTTGAGATTTGAGAAAGCTCTAATTCTATTAAAATCCAGAAAATGCAAGTTTTTTCAAAAACACCAGAGTCCATTTATCAGTGCATTTTTTGAAATATAACAACAAGAATTCTCACTTAATTTTTTTTTGTAATGTTGATATTAAATTCAATAAAACTTTATTTAAGCTTAGTTCCAAGTTAGAATAATTCTCCCAAAAAAAAAAATTCTTTATTTAGGCTTAGTTCCAAGTTAGGATAATTCTAAAAAAAATAATAAAAAAATAAAAACTTTATATTAAGCTTAGTTTCAAATTAAGATAATTCTTAAAAAAAAAAAAAAAAAAAATTCCCAAAACGCGTGTTGGACTTTTTTGTCGAAATACACACAAAATACCCAAAACAAGGTTTTGGGCGTTTTGCGTTTTGTGTACAATTTTTTTTTTTTCCAAAATGCATTTTCGAAAATGGTAAATAGAATCTATCTATAAACCCACTTCACTTACATTTCTCATTTATCTCAACTCCAACCCTAAATAATATAGCATAAATTATTTCTTAATAACTTGCTTGCTTACCTCGAGATTGAATTGTACATCAAAATCGAGCCAAGCCCTTCACTTTCTCCTTTTTCCTTTTCTTCTTTCTTTCCCTTTTCTTGTCGAATTTTCTCGAATTCTCTCTCGGTTCTGTTGCTCCACCGAAGAACAAGAGAAAGAAATGGGTCTTTCATTTAAGTGATGTATAGATAATGTATTTACAAACAAGTCCTCATACAATTACATAATAAAAACTTTAGTCTTTAAATTGCCAATAATAGGAATTAAACCCTTAGATTCCTTTCTTATGTTATCTCTAGTCCTCAAGTATTAGTAATTACAAAATAAACCCCATGAAAATTCATTTGTTCAACTTAAGTCCTTATTAGACTTTAAATTGACTATTCCATACTTGACTTTGACTAGTAAAAGTTTGACTTTGAAAATTAAAGAATGGGTTGTTACAGTTGGAGCCTTACTGTGATAACCCGTTTTTACGCTAGTCAAAGTTAATGAATTATTTAGTCAAAGTCAAATATGCTTTTGGTCAAATTGAAAAAGGACATATGTCGAATAAATGATTTTATTAGGACTTAGTTGTAATTGCAAAAAACTTGAGGGTTGAGATAATCGGAAATAGAAATTTAAAGATTTATTTTGCAATTATTGGAAGAAAAGGACTTAGTCTTATGCTACATTGAAGTTTGGGGGCCCAGAGTGAAATTGAGCAATACTTATCCAATTTTTTTTGAGGATAAGTGATGTATCTCTCATTTGGAGAGGACAAAAAAAACGACAGAAAGAAAATGAACCAGGGAGAAAGAGAAAAGAAAGAAGAAGAAGAAAAAGAGAGGAAAGAAGAAAAAGAAAAAGAAGGAAAGGGTAGGTGCCGATTTTTGAAGCTTAACTTCTTAAATTTTTCCTTTATTTTAGAGACGTAAGTATTAAGATGTTGAATTATTCTTTTTAGGGTTTATGGAAATCTTGCTTAAATTCGAAATATTAAGAGTTAATGATATTATTTGACTTATTAAACTAGATAGTTAATGAATTTTTATGGGAAAATTGGTGTTGAAGAAAGTGAATGTTGAAAATGGGTTTGTAAATTATTGTTTCAATCCTTGAGTTTATTGTGTTTATATGATATCAAATATGTGATTATGATGTATTAGAGTTGGAGAAGGATTTGGATATGATTTTGCTTATTTTTCCTTGATTTTTCTCTTAATTTTCGAGCAATTCATACACAGGTGCTAATTCTGAAATTGTTACCAGAAATTGCTATTTTTGTCAATAGTTTGGAGACAGATTTCTAAATACAGGAATTAGTACCAGCTTTCAAAATTCTGGAATTATGGTGCTGTTTTTGTCAACCATGGGTTTTCTTGGAAATTTTAGGATGGAAATTAGATTAAGCGTTATTGATTGGGGATATGATGTTAAGAGGACTCTGATAAAGGATTTAAATGTTGTTAGTAAATTTAATTGGGATAAGAAGTTGGAAATTTATACATCAAGTTATTATTAATTAATTCTTATTCCAAATTTTAGGAATATTGCTTGAAACACTCCTATGAGTAAATATGATCTCTTGGAGAAATAAGAGATTCCTAACTTGGCATGAAGAATTGAAATGATGGATGTAAAAGTGGGGAAAGCCTACAAATTTAGCTAGTTCATTGCCGAGAACTCGGTGACTGGAAAAATCTAAATTATTTTCAAATATTGGTAAATCGTTTATATAGTTACGTTAAATGTGATTATGTGATTTATTTGTCAAAATACGTGTTATTGTGAAATATTATGAGAATATGATATTTGTTTGAAATTGGAAAGATTGTGAAATATTATATCTTGAAAGAAATGTAAGACTTGTAATGGAAATCAATGAAATGTGAGATGGATATGTGAAATTGAAATCGGCCAGAAAAGTACCCGTGATTATATATTTATTCTAGTTCACTGAGGCGGCTTTGACCGTGTTCTATACTGCACCTGAGTGGTATTGACCGAGTATGATATTACCCTGAGGCGGTCGACCGTGTATGATATAGTTCACTGAGGCAGTCATGGCCGTGTTCTAGAATTGATTATCAGAGATCTTTGAGACTAGCCGAGAGGCAGTCTATACATGTATGACTGATAAGTGCTTTACTAGCACTTTATTTCTTTACTTGTTGCCTCGAATTACTGTTAGTTTGATCCTAATTAAGTATTGCTTAATGCATTTTATGTTTTATATTGTATAGGATCACAAAGGAAGAGAAAAGAAGGAAAAAGGACCAAAATGCGCTCAAAATCAAAGTTTGGGGACTTAGGTGTAAATATATTTACGGCCGCAAGAAAAGGTGTTACGGCCGTAAGAAAATAAGGTTACGGCCGTGAAAGTGTCATGAAGCAAGTTGAAAATAAGCAGAAACCACTTTACGGCCGTAAAGGAAAAGTTACGGCCGTAAATCAAAATGTTACGACCGTAACTCCAATTTAAGGAAATATGCAGAAACTGAATTACGGCCGTAAAAGGAATGTTACGGCCGTAACTTAAGCCCGAAAAAATAGGAAAATTGTTTCCTAATTCAACTTAAACTCTATCTTTGGTATTTCTTTTTGGCTAAGCTAGGGCACGAATTTGGGCTCTATAAAAGGAGCAATTCAGTACCAAAGAGGAGGAGGAGAATTATTTTGAGAGCCACCAATATCAAGGTTTGAAGAGAAGAAATTCGGGGCAAAATCAAGGTGAATCAAGACAATATTTTTGGGGAATTCTTCATGGCAATGCGTGGCTAGTCTTCTCAACCTAGTTCAAGGGGGACGTTGTGTTCATATTATTTTATTATTCATTCCTCAAACTCGTAACGTAGTTCTTGTCTTTATGTTTTATTTATTGGATTTCTCATGAACATTAATTTCGTCAAGACAATGTATTGATTGATTAAGGCCTTGTCTTTTAATTATTGTGTTGATGTTTGCTAATTTGGGTAATTGGATTCGTATTTGTCTTGTTATCCAAATCATAGTAGCAATTGGTAATTTTATATTTCCATATGAAAATCCAATCTAGATTAATCAATTCGAGCATATGTAATTGATAATTTAGTTCACCTAATTCTTCTTGTTTTAACATAGTTAATGCATTAAATCTAGGGAGCTTATCCTAGGTTGTTCATTCACTCTAAATTGATTGGAGAACTAATTCTAATTGATTATTATTAAGGAAGAATTGGATTAATTAGAGCTTTTTGATTATTTCGGGTGATAAATAAAACAAAGGAAATAGTACATGCGTTGCTTGGGGAATGACAATATTATGATATGGCACAACCGAACCTGAGAACTAGGATTCTTTATTATTTGATTTTTATTCCAGCTATTTTACATCTTTACTTGATTATTTAGATTAATAGCAATTTTCAACTCAAAACCCCCCTTATAATTCTAATTGACATGGCATTAAATTAGTTCCCGTTCCTTGTGGGATCGACCCTTGCTTCCGCTATCACATTTAAATTTGAGTTTTGGCAAGTAAGGAAATTTAATTAATTCTTGGTGCATCGCGACGCGCACCAAGTTTTTGGCGCCGTTGTCGGGGCACGGTTAACCAATTTTCTGTTTAATCAATTAGAATTTTATTTTCTGCATTTTTATTTATTTATTTTTAATTTCGGTTTAATATAAAAAAAAAAATTGAAATTCCGAAAATTTTATTTATTTATTTATTTATTTATATGCATAAAACTCGATCCACTAATCCTGAATATTTTTTTTTTTTATCCAGAAATCGAGTGAACTTTTCGACAGGGAAGAAGGGAAGCACTAGAACAAATGGCAGCTCATAACCTCAACAACAGGACACTTAAACAATTGGCCACTCCAGATGTCGCTCAACAGCCACTCTGTATCACTTTTCCGACAGTGGAGGAGGGAAAAACTTTTGAACTCAAATCTGGACTCATTCACTTGTTGCCAACTTTTCGAGGACATGCTGGTGAAGACCCTTACATGCATCTCAAGGAATTCCACGTGGTTGTGACAGTATGAGACCCACTGGTATTACCGAGGAACAAATTAAAATGAGGGCCTTTCCATTCTCGTTAAAGGATGCCGCTACTGATTGGCTATACTGTTTACCATCCGGATCAGTCACCACCTGGAATGATATGAAGAGGCTATTTTTGGAAAAATATTTTCCTGCATCTCGGGCTGGAACAATCCGGAAGGAAATTTGCGGGGTTCGTCAAAACAATGGTGAATCACTGTATGAATATTGGGAGCGCTTCAAGAAGCTCATCTTGAGCTGCCCCCATCATCAAATCAGCGAACAACTACTGGTGCAATATTTCTACGAAGGACTGCTACAAATGGACAGAAGTATGATAGATGCCGCAAGTGGAGGTGCCTTAATGGACAAAACACCGGAACAGGCTCGGGCTTTGATTTCCAACATGGCTGAAAACACTCAGCAATTTAACCCAACCCGAGACATGCAAGTTCGCCGCGTGAACGAGGTAAGTAGTTCCAATATAGAAAGTCAACTGTTTGAACTAACAAATCTCGTTAAACAACTTGCTGTAGGAAGTGCACAACAAGTCAAAGCATGCGGGATATGTGCTAACTTCGGACATGCAACGGATGCGTGCCCGGTGCTCCAAGAGGAAAACAGTGAACAAGTGAACGCTGCTGGAGGCTTCCCATTTCAAAAACAACAATACAATCCGTACTCAAACACTTACAATCCTGGCTGGAGGGACCACCCGAACTTGAGCTATGAAAATAACAAACCTCCGGGTTTCGTCTCCAACAAGCCTCAAGGGAATTTGCAACAACAAGGAAATTTTCATCCACAGGGACAATATCAGCAAAAGCCACAATCATCAGGTATGTCTCTCGAAGAAATGATGAAAACTTTGGCCACTAACACTCTACAATTTCAACAGGATACCAAATCCAGCATTCAAAACCTGAAAAATCAAATGAGTCAAATGGCCACAGCTATCAACAGACTGGAAGCACAAACAGGAGGAAAGTTGCCATCTCAACCCGAGGTGAATCCGAAGAATGTAAGTGCGTGAATCCGAAGAATGTAAGTGCAATTACTCTTCGAAGTGGAAAATAAATTGAGGCGCCACAATCAAAGCCAACCGCGAGTGAAGAGGAGGAGGTTGAAGAAAAAGAAGTCGAAAAGAAAAACAGCATTCCACAAAACTCTCAGGTAAAAACCGAACCTATTGTGAATGCGAAACTACCTCCACCGCCCTTTCCGAGCAGGTTAGCGAAGGCGACTAAGGAAAGCAAGGAGAAGGAAATTCTGGAAATGTTCAGGAAAGTGGAAATCAACATTCCACTGTTGGATGCAATCAAGCAAGTGCCCCGATACGCGAAGTTCTTAAAGGAGCTGTGCACCAACAAACGGAAGTTGATGGGAAATGAAATGGTAAGAATGGGGGAAAATGTGTCAGCACTCTTCCAAAGGAAACTGCCTCCCAAGTGCAAGGATCCAGGTATGTTTACCATACCCTGTCAAATAGGTAACACTAGGATAGATCGTGCATTGATAGACCTAGGAGCATCCATAAATGTAATGCCTAGATCTACGTACACTTCATTGAAACTTGCTAAAATGACTGAAACTAGTGTTATCATTCAACTAGCTGACCGTTCCAATGCATATCCGGATGGGGTAGTTGAAGATGTTTTAGTACAAGTAGGGGGTTTAGTGTTTCCAGCAGATTTTTATGTGTTAGACATGAATGATGATCACTCTCCAAACCCCACTCCTATTTTGTTAGGCAGACCATTCCTAAAAACATCGAAAACTAAGATAGATGTTAGTGATGGTATACTTACCATGGAGTTTGATAATGAAATTGTTAAGTTCAATATTTATGACTCCATGAAACACATTAATGATGCTAACAAAGTTCATTCTACTGTTGTGAGTTATTCTCCATTTCAGGAAACTGTTGCTGAGCTTAATGATTGTCCAAAGCCATCACGACCAGGTGAAAACTTTTGTACCGCCCTACCAGTAGCTGATGAGAAGTTTCCCCCTATTTTGCAGGCACTAATGAAGAGCACGAAGAGGAGACTGAGCTTTGGGAATCCACCTAATCCTGGTTGAATGAGAAAGGACCCAGTCGAGCCAACGACATTAAATAGTGGCGCTGCTCGGGAGGCAACCCGGGAAAGGGGAGTTCCTTACTCTCTGAAATTTTACTTTATTTTATTTTATTTATTTATTTTTTTTATATAGTTATGCTTTTGAAAAAAAAAAAAAAAAAAAAAAAAAAATTTGGCTAGTAACTCAGTTACAGCCGTAACCCCAATTTTTTAAAACGGGCAGTAACTCAGCTACGGCCGTATTTAAAATGTTACGGCCGTAACTCCATTTATGTGTAATTCTCCAGAGCCTTCGTTACGGCCGTAAAGACATGAGTTACGGCCATAAGTCTGGTAAATTCAAAATAACATATTACACATTCCACTTCACATTCACGGTTGCATCCTCACAATTCTCTCCCGTACCCTCTTCAAACCGCATTACTTATATTTCAAAGCAGCAGGCTATCTTGGAAGAGCAAAGGTTCATTCGAGAGGAACTCCAGCGTTTGCAAAGGCTCCATGGCGGGCCCCCTCCTCAGTAAAACCCGAGGGAGTCTTCTAACCCCTCTTTCATTTTGTACTTTCTAGTTCCACTTTGAGGACAATGTGGGTTTTAAGTGTGGGGGGTGTCTTCTGTCAATTGCTGTCGCATTATCTTCCTTTTATGTTTAATTTTGTATCTAACTTCTGTCAATCATTTAGTCTTGCTTGTCATTTTTTCTATTTTGGTCCTCCTTTATTTACACTGGTTGGATAGGAAGCAACCCACTTATCATAATTTTTGAACTACCAACTCCTAAATTGCATAATTGGACATGAATTGAGCACGTAGAGATGAATTTTCCAATACTTTCCGAATAGGTTTGAAAATGGGGACAAAATGCCATATCTCTGCAACCTAGTAGATTCAAACCCAATTTGATATGACTGATAACTACCCCGAGTAAAGAGATTCACCCCTTTGGCCACTAGATTTTTTTTGCATTTTTCAATTCGACCCTAAGACCGAGCAATGACCAAAACTCATAATTGGATGGGAGGCACACATATGAACCATAATTTGTGAGCTTTTGAGCCTATGAGCTACTTTTACTCTTTATATAAAGCTCTTATTTTTTTTAATGTGTGTCCTGCATGGTTGATTTGTTCTTGGATATGCTTTTGTGTACATGTCGTAGTAGCTTCTTGGCTCGAGTGCAAAATATAGTAAAGGCACTAGGATGAACCAAATTTGGCCTTCTAAATAAGCCTACCATTATACATTTACCAATAGAAGACCCTTTGAGCCTTAGCCTTTCTTTGGAATATTAATACCACACTACAAGCCACGAACACCCATTCTTTCATGTTATCCTTTTTCTTGAACCTATAGAGAACGGATTCACAAGCTTGTGTTGGTTGAGAAGTATGAGGTGAATTAAGTTTCAAAGTGGAAATTCAATCTTGTGTCATTGGGGATTGTGGGGTGATTTGACCAAAAGAGAAAAATTGCAGTATATGTTTGAAAAAAAAAGAGAGAGAGAGAGAAACAAAAGAAAAAGAGAAGTTCAGGCCAGTTCTCAAATTACGAGGTCATGAACATTTGCTAGTATTGAAAATAAACGCTCAAGCTGCACAAAATAGAAGTCTAGTGTCAAATCAGTTGGATAACAGGGAGATTATTAAATTCATGTTGAAGAAGAAAGAAGGAATGTTATAATTGAACCGATTCGGCTTGTGAAACTCCTTCTCGATTCTGCCTAAATGTTTTCCTTTTATCCCACTTGACCCGAAGCCCCGCTACAACCCAACAAAGACCTTTGCTTCGCACTTGTGTTATTGTTGGCTCCGGTTTTGACATTTGAGCAATCTGTGATAACAAGTTTTTCATGCAGTGAGTTGAGCGTAAATGTAACACCCCAAGTTCAAGAATCTCAAACCTAGGTGTTAACTTCCCTTTTTCTTTTAATGCAGAAATAAATCATTTAAAACCATGCGGAATTTAAAACGTTTACACATTTAAACGTTCCATTTTTCTCGGATGTAATTTTAGCAGAAATTTCGACAGAGTCTCCTCTGTAAATTGGACTTAACCAACCTGTAGAGGGACTTCAAAACCATTTTTAAAGCATACATCTCAACTCATTCAATCCCATAATCATCAAAACCATTCAATAAGTCCCAAACTCCTCAACGACACATTTCCAAGTAAATAAACTTAGCAAATGAAACAAGAGGTGATTTAACCTCAATAATACATGAATTAAAGAATAAATAGTGAGAAATTGAAATAAATTCTAATTTAACTTTATTTTAAAAAGGTTGAAGCGGGTATAGCCTGAGTCAGCTGTCGAGTGCTCTCCTCGGATCACCTAACTTTCATCACCTGAAATGTTGGGGAGGGATTGGGGTGAGCTAAAGCTCAGTAAGTAAACTGTATGCATGAATGCATGCTTATGACATGAATGCTTTTTCAAAAATTTCATGTATGTATCCCCATTTACTTTACTTTCCAAAACTTTCAAACTTTTCGAACTTTCACTTAACATTTCAAAACTTCACTTCATTCCATCGTGAGCTCACTTGATGTAACTTCTAGTCAATCAGATAACAGTTGGCCATTCTTATTTGGAACCAGATTAACATGCGCATTTCCACCGCAAAGCGGTTTAACATTCACTTTCCCACCGCAAAGCGGCTCATTACATTCATTCCACCGCAAAGCGGCTCATTCACTTCATTCCACCGCAAAGCGGCTCATTACATTCGGGTATGCCGGTCCCCCGCGCCCCATTTCCCACTCGCATCTTTCATGACATAGAAGTACACCCATTCTTTCAAAAACTTGGGATACACAATTTTTGACAAAAATTGCACTTTGACACATTCCTTTCATTAAAACATTTGACTTTCCCATTTCGATGCCAATGCATGCTTGATGATGCAATGACATGTAACGTGCATGCCTGAACATTTCCTTAACTACACATAATTGCATATGGTAGACCAAAAGCATTAAAATTCCGTAATTAACACGAATGTCAATTAAGCACATTAATTCCACATTAACATTCAACTTTGATGAAAGTAGAGGGAAGTTTACTTACTTGACGTCCTTAGCATTTACCGTTATCTGAATTCGCAAGTGGAGGAGCTTCGACTGCCCGTGTCGTCAATGTACCAAAAGTCTATAATCATTCATTGCATAAAATATAACTTTTAGTTCTAATTCATATTTAAAACTCTTAACCAAAGTTAAAACTTCAATGTGACCTTACGTTTAGGTTAAAGCACATAAAACAAGAAAGAGTCTTTCATGCTTCCAATTCCCAAAACATTACATTAACATCCTATTCGAAACAAATAATAAATTTCGATGCACATTAGAAAGTCATTCCACCTTTTAATTCAAACTAAAATTCAAATTTACATAGCTTAACCTAACGTTATAAAATCACTCCCTTAAAGTCCCAACAAATTCACAAATCTTAAAATCAACATATATCCAAACTTTACCAACTAAACTTCAATTTTCATAAATCTCAAAAAAATTATAAATTTATATATACATACTTGAAATCAAAATTTTAACCATCATAATTCAATTTTAGCTACACAAAGTCAATTAAAGTGATTAATCTAAAATTTATAAAATCTGAAAGTTTACATCCACATGGAATATATATACTGTCATTATAAAATTGCAAATTTCAAAATTAACATTTAATATTTGAAATTTAACTAAAATTTGGAAATCGGAAATTTTACATGCATATACATACGAATCTGAAATTACATATGTGAACACATACAATTGATAGTATAACCATACTCATATGCACATTTTATATATATACACACACACACACATATATATATATATATATATCGAATTTAAAGGCCGATAAAAATCTGAAATGTTCATATAAATATATACATACAACATATATACATCAATACATATAAACCCGTTTGTGTGCGTGTAAAAAGGTGTGTTGTGTGTGTAAAAATTGGGTTCGGTGTGTGCGCAGAAAGAGAAGGGGAAGACGGGGTTTTTACCGCCGGTGCAACGGCGACCGGTGGCGGTCGAGGTCGTCAGTGCTGGTTCGAGTCGCCGGCGCTGGTTCGGGCGTTAGGCGAGAGAGAGGCAGGTGAGACTGAGAGAGCGACGAGAGGGAGTCGAGAGAGAGGCGGAGGGAGTGAGTCGCAAGTGATGAGAGGGAGCTGAGGGACGAGTACAGTCTTTTAGGTTAGAAATTTGGATTTTAATCTTTTGAATTTGCAATTCAGTCCCTCATATCTCTCCTCTTGTCTAATTAAGTCTATAAGTTCTATTTACCCTCAATAAAATTTCAATTTGCCACTAAACCTTTCCCAATTTCAATTTATGAAATTTAGGTCATTTACTACTTAATAAAAAAAATAGAGATCGACAAGCTTCACAAATAAAATAAATAATTAGACATAGAATTGCATATAAACAATTTATAAACATTTTAATTGGCACATTGATCGAGACGGCGCCCAAGTCCTTCCACTGCAAAATAATTCAACTTATTATCAATAATAATTTTCAAATAAATAATTCTTCATAGTACCATCATAGAAATTGGGTGATATTCAAGAAAGCACGTAAAACGAAAAGTGGTATTACAGTAAAATTCTCACCTTTATATACACTTTGTGCGAAGAGAGATATCCGGTGAGAGTGTTGGCTCCCATTACATGTACTTATGAGTGGTTTGAATTGCTTGGTCTATATTTTGTGCCCTTTTGATCTGAAACTGTGTATTGACTAAATTTTTACCATGAGATAAACCGCACTAATCTGTTGGCATTTACTTGAATTAGTCAAAACTTACATTTTTATGGGGAATTGATAAATTCAGAGAGAACTCACGAGAGGTGAAAGGATATAATCCACATTGGGGTATCAATTTTCATTTTTGTTCGGAGAATATTGGGTGATGCATCTCTTACACACACTAACACACTCCGATTATGCAATTTGATTTTCGCGCTAAAAAGAAGTGGGTTGTGACCTTGACTTTCCAGATTTAAAAGTCTAACATGTTCAGTCGATTCGTGCTTTAGTTCTTTTCTATCATTATTCGAGGACGAACAATGGTTCAAGTGTGGGGGGATTTGATAAGTGTTTTACTAGCACTTTATTTCTTTACTTGTTGCCTCGAATTACTGTTAGTTTGATCCTAATTAAGTATTGCTTAATGCATTTTATGTTTTATATTGTATAGGATCACAAAGGAAGAGAAAAGAAGGAAAAATGACCAAAATGCGCTCAAAATCAAAGTTTGGGGACTTAGGTGCAAATATATTTACGGCCGCAAGAAAAGGTGTTACGGCCGTAAGAAAATAAGGTTACGGCCGTGAAAGTGTCGTGAAGCAAGTTGAAAATAAGCAGAAACCACTTTACGGCCGTAAAGGAAAAGTTACGGCCGTAAATCAAAATGTTACGACCGTAACTCCAATTTAAGGAAATATGCAGAAACTGAATTACGGCCGTAAAAGGAATGTTACGGTCGTAACTTAAGCCCGAAAAAATAGGAAAATTGTTTCCTAATTCAACTTAAACTCTATCTTTGGTATTTCTTTTTGGCTAAGCTAGGGCACGAATTTGGGCTCTATAAAAGGAGCAATTCAGTACCAAAGAGGAGGAGGAGAATTATTTTGAGAGCCACCAATATCAAGGTTTGAAGAGAAGAAATTCGGGGCAAAATCAAGGTGAATCAAGACAATATTTTTGGGGAATTCTTCATGGCAATGCGTGGCTAGTCTTCTCAACCTAGTTCAAGGGGGACGTTGTGTTCATGTTATTTTATTATTCATTCCTCAAACTCGTAACGTAGTTCTTGTCTTTATGTTTTATTTATTGGATTTCTCATGAACATTAATTTCGTCAAGACAATGTATTGATTGATTAAGGCCTTGTCTTTTAATTATTGTGTTGATGTTTGCTAATTTGGGTAATTGGATTCGTATTTGTCTTGTTATCCAAATCATAGTAGCAATTGGTAATTTTATATTTCCATATGAAAATCCAATCTAGATTAATCAATTCGAGCATATGTAATTGATAATTTAGTTCACCTAATTCTTCTTGTTTTAACATAGTTAATGCATTAAATCTAGGGAGCTTATCCAAGGTTGTTCATTCATTCTAAATTGATTGGAGAACTAATTCTAATTGATTATTATTAAGGAAGAATTGGATTAATTAGAGCTTTTTGATTATTCCGGGTGATAAATAAAACAAAGGAAATAGTACATGCGTTGCTTGGGGAATGACAATATTATGATATGGCACAACCGAACCTGAGAACTAGAATTCTTTATTATTTGATTTTTATTCCAGCTATTTTACATCTTTATTTGATTATTTAGATTAATAGCAATTTTCAACTCAAAACCCCCCTTATAATTCTAATTGACATGGCATTAAATTAGTTCCCGTTCCTTGTGGGATCGACCATTGCTTCCGCTATCACATTTAAATTTGAGTTTTGGCAAGTAAGGAAATTTAATTAATTCTTGGTGCATCGCGACGCGCACCAATGACCAGATTATCGATGTTAATCAGAGGGTACATTTTTGGTTGATTTGTTAGGGTATGGCCATACTTAGATATTACAGACTATGCTGATAGTAAACTATTGATGATGTGATGTGACAAGATATGATGTTATTATGTGAATTGTCATAAGATGTAAACTTGATTTTCGATAAAAATGTATAAATGAAGAATTATGAGTATTTTCGAAATTCTCCACTCAATGAGCTATCAACTTATTATTTTTTCCACAATTTTCTTAATAGGTGACAATTGAGTTCCTAAATCCTGAGGAGCCTGTTGATTTTGAAGCCACATCAGTAAGACATGTGTAGGTTATTATTTCATTCAAAATTGAGCATTTAAATATCAACTTGGGCCCACATTCATTTTGAAATAAAATTATTTCTCATTATTTAGCATATAATTGGTAGTAGATCACAGTTAGATTTGATGGTGGGTTTGGCGTTTAGCTGACATCCATCATTGGCGCACACCACGTCTCGAGTTCATTAGGGTGATTCGGGGCGGGTCGTGTCACTTACAATAACTAATGCTTACCCGACCTAATCTTTCCTATAGTATTAATTTGTTTCACAATTCATGCATGCATCCACACTCTCACACCTTAAGATGTTCGTTGAATCCTCCAGTTCATAAAAAGGACTATTCGTCTGGGTCAATATTTCACTTCTCGCACTACACTTGATCTTTGTGCCTTTTTAGATGCAGATTGGGTAGGCTACATACTACTCGACGATCTACCATAGTTTACAGTACTTTACTTGGCCACAATCCCATCTCTTGGTGTGCCAAAAAATGTCACACTGTGATGTGATCCCGGGAGGGGGTCACAACGAACACGCGGAATTAAACAAAATAAAGATAGGAAAGATCTAGATTCAGCCAAGAACACAAGATCACAATAATTAAAAATACTGGAATAAATAAAATTGACGATAGGACCTGGACCCAACAATCACGACGCAATAAATTGACGATGCGGATTGAAGAACCGAGGTTTTCGAAACGCCACAAGGGATGCCAAACTCCTTGATAAGTTTCTGATTGGAACGCCACAAACATTCAAGAAAATATTTGATAAGTTTTAGGAATTGTTCTTCAAGAACAAGAAAAAGGAATCCTCATTTTCGAGAGAGAAAATTCTCACATTCATTCAATAACGTCAAAGTTGTTGTTTCATATGAAAAACAAAGTAATATAATGTAAAAACTGAGCTAACTAGGGTTTGCCGCTAATTTGGGCCCAAAACATAAGAGTATTTAATAAAAAACGGAATTAAATTAACAAAACGCGAATTCTAGAAAATTAGGTGTTACGGCCGTAAAAACAAGAACTCTCACGGCCGTAAGTATCAATTTTCCTGAATTACTCAATTCCACCAAAGAAGGAGTTACGGCCGTGAACTTTAGTCTTACGGCCGTAAGTAATAAAATCCTTGAATTCTTGCTTTTGACCCGAGGAAATGTTACGGCCGTGAACAACAGACTTTACGGCCGTGAATGTGTCATTGGCCTCCAAACTTTGCCCCTTTGATTTGGCTCGACCCCTTTGTCTTCTCGGCTCGCTTCCAACATGAAACTTGTGCCGTTTCCCGCGTAGATAACTGTCACATTGCCTATAGGTCGACTTCTCCTTTGGTCTCCTACTTCAGATCACATCATCCCCCCTTTCTTGGAAAGGATTCGACCTCGAATCCGTATATGGCCTCTCCTTTATGTATCTCTTTCTTTCGTTGGTTCGAGTGACCTGTTCCTGTTTTGTGCAATGCATCACCCTTTGGGGTTGTTTTGTCTGGCAATTAATTTTCCTTTTGGCCTTAGTTTTGTAATTTGATTGTAGTACCTGCAAAACAGAATTAGCCAAACTAGGGAGGGATGTGTTAGCAAATGCAAGTAAACTCATTTTTTTGGGTGACTCTCTTCTCCTTTTCTTTTCTCTCTTGAGCTCACATTTTTCTGAGGTCGTGGCCTCAACTCTCTTGTTTTCAATTTTCACACCCTCTCCTTTTTCTGAGGTCGTGGCCTCAACGCTCGTATTTTTCCCCTCAAACTCGCTCTTTATTTTCAATTCGTCCTCTTGGACCTCTTTAGGCGTTAGCGGAGCAAGTGTGATCCTTTTTCCACCCTTCACGAAAGAATATCTATTTTTGAACCCATCATACACTACTCTCCTATCATGTTTTTCACAGTTAAAGGAATAGGCAACCTAGAAATTGAATCTACTTTTGCCTTATCTACTTCCATGCCTTTAGCAGAAATTATATGACCTAAAACAATTCCCCTTGTAACCATGAAATGACATTTCTCCCAATTAAGGAGAAGCTGCATATCCTCACACCTGCATAAAACAACTTTCAAATTTGTCAGGCAATCATTAAATGAATCACCATACACAGAGAAATCATCCATAAATACTTCCAAAAAATTTTCTATCATGTCACTGAATATGCTAAGCATGCATCTTTGAAAGGTTGCTGGGGCATTACAAAGACCAAAAGGAATTCTTTTAAAAGAAAATGTCCAAAAAGGGCAAGTAAAAGTTGTTTTTTCTTGGTTTTCTAATGTTATTTCAATTTGATAATAGCCTAAAAAGCCATCCAAGAAACAATAGAATGAATGTCCAGCCACTCTTTCTAACACTTGATCTAAAAATGGTAAAGGGAAATGATCTTTTCTGGTCATGGAATTCAATTTTCTATAATCTATGCACATTCTCCAACTAGTGGGTACCCTTTTAGTTATCATTTCTCCCTGTTCATTTTCAACAACAGTAACACCAGTTTTCTTAGGAACTACTTGAGTAGGACTTACCCACTTGCTGTCTGCAATAGGATAAATGATACCTGCATCAAGTAATTTTAAAACTTCATTTTTAACAGCCTCTTTCATGTTAGGGTTTAGCCTTCTTTGAGATTCCCTAGAAGGATTAGCATTTTCTTCTAGGAAAATTCTATGAGTGCACACTAAAGGACTAATTCCCTTAATATCTGTTATAGTCCAACCTATTGCAGATCTATGATCATTCAACACTCTCAACAACATATTTTCTTGATCACAAGAGTAGAAGATATTACCACATGGTATGATTCATTAGGTCCCAAAAAGGCATACTTTAGTTCCGATGGAAGAGGTTTAAGTTCTAGAGTTGGCATCTTCTCTGCTGATGTTTGCATGGGTGTCTGGCTGACATTTAGAGGCTCAATGCTCGGCTGCCAAGCTCTTACAGCTGCTGTTGTTACACTTTTTGAAGAGTCTTGAATGCCGTCCAATTCGAGATTCTACTCAAGATGCTCATCAGGATCTTCTTACTCAATTAGCAGCTCTTCCAGCATATTAACTTCCTGCCTTTCATCAAAATCTTTTGGTTGCCTACAAGCATTGAAAATGTTAAGTTCCAAAGGCATATTTCCAAAAGTCAACTTTAAAATACCACTCCTACAATTTATTAAAGCATTTGAAGTTGCAAGGAATTGTCTACCAAGAATAACAGGGATTTGGGGGGAAGTTTTAGGTGTACTTTGAACATCAATAACAACAAAATCAACTGGATAGTAGAATTTATCAACTTGAACCAAAACATCATCAATTATACCTCTAGGCATCTAAACAGATATATCTTCTAATTGTAAAATCATGGGGGTAGGCTTAAGTTCACCTAAACCAAGCTGTGTATACACACTAAAGGGCAAAAGATTCACACTTGAACCTAAATCTAGCAAGGCATGACCAATACGAGTGGTTCCTATCATACAAGTAATGGTTGGAGAACCAGGATCTTTAAATTTTTGAGGAGTTTGGTATTGTATGATAGAACTCACTTGTTCAGTTAAAAATGCCTTATTCTTAATAGGTAGCTTCCTTTTCACTGTACACAAATCCTTAAGAAATTTAGCATAAGCAGGGACTTGTTGAATGGCATCTAACAAAGGAATGTTTACCCTAACTTGCTTAAAAATCTCATGAATTTCTGTTTGATTTTTGGTCTTATTATCAGGTTGTAATCTTTGAGGAAAAGGGGCAGGGGTACACCTACTATTGGCCTAGGTGGTTCTTGAATATCAGATAGAGATTTTAACACAGTATCATCAACAGGAGATTCAGCTTGCTTACCCACCAAGTTCTCTTTAGGTTCAGGAACATGGATTTGCTTACCACTTCTCAAGGTAATTACTGCTTTCACATGTCTCAGATTTGACTCATCGACCCCATTGTATTGAGTTTGAGGATTTGACATTGGTTGAGCTGGAAACTTACCTTTTTCTGGTGCTCTTGCCTGAGTAGTCAGCTTTGTAAGTTGAGATCGAATGTCATTAATGGCCTGAGAGTTTTGATTGTTGATGGCAGCTTGACTTTGCATGAATTGTTGGATTTGATCTTCCAAACTTCTCTTCTGCGGTGGCATATAAGGTGTTGGTTGTGAAGGTCCAGCATTGTTGCCAACATTATTACTTCCTCCTTGATCATTCCTCCAACTGAAATTTGGATGATTTCTCCAACCTGGATTAAAAGTACTCGCATATGGATTAGAGTAAGGTTTGGAAATCCTATTAACAGCGACAGATTGATCAAAATACATCTCTTTTAGTTGGGAAAGTGCAGGACAATCAGGGTTAAATGTTGTACCTCTTCACAAATTGAACATTTTTCTAAAATAGTGGAAGAGAAATTGACTTCATTCACTTTTTGAGTTTCCAAATTTTCAAGTTTTCGAGTGATGACAGCCAATCGGGCATTTATGTCATCATCTGCTCTAAGTGAATGAATTCCATTTCCAGATGTAATCTTCAAAAATTCAGTTTTTATTGGAACACCCCTATCAAACTCATCAATATTATCCCAAAATTGGGCATTTTCAGCTAAATCATCAAAAAATATAAAAACTTCATTTGGGTCTTTTGCAAAGAAATCACCATTACTCATGGTTTGCACAAATTGTCTCATTTCTGGTCTGAGCCCTTCATAAAAAAATTTAGTTAACATCCATTGCTCATAACCATGATGGGGACAAGATAACAACTAATCCTTGAATCTTTCTCAACTAGTGTAAAAATTTTCATTATTCTTTTGGGAAAAATTCATGATTTGTCTTTGAATAGCGGTGGTTCTTTGTGATGGAAAAAACTTTTTAATGAACTCTTTTTGCATATTTTCCCAATTTGTAATTGAACTAGGCCTTAAAAAGTTAAGCCATGACTTAGCTTTATCCTTTAGAGAAAAAGGGAAAAGCTTGAGTCGAATGACTTCTTCAGTGCAATTTCTTTCAAGAAAAGTAAAACAAACCCCTTCGAGTTCCTGGATGTGGTGATATGGACTCTCTGATGGCATCCCATGGAATCGTGGTAGATGATCAATCATTCCCAGTTTAAAGTTGAAGACCGCTGCATTTGCAGGAATTATTATGCATGACGGAGTGCTTGCCATTGTTGGAAAAATGTAATCTCTAAGACTTCGAACGACTGGCACCTCATTTGGATCTCGATTATCTGCCATTTCTACCTGCTGATTTTCAAGAATTAAAAATTTGTTACTGGGTTCCGATCTTACTAATCGCTTCGAATGATCTCGAAACCCAACGGACATAAACAAAGAACAATATCAAGAATAGGAGTAGAGAAAAAATAATAATAAAATAAAAAGAATTCAGCAAAAATCAATTAACACCAATATAATCCCTGACAACGGCGCCAAAAACTTGACTCGATGGAAAATCTACCCTCCAAGCATAAAGGGGTCAAGTTATAGCCTAGCAATAATCCAGGGTCATTCTTCCTAGGGATTTTTATGGTATAGTAATATTTGCGAAATTCAAGTCTTAAACTATGGATTCAAGATTACTTAAATGAATTTAAAGATGATATAATTAAATGCAATGAAAGGGAAATTTGAGTGGAGTTATTCTTTCGCTATCAATTGGGCTTTGCAAATGCGATTATCGTGAATTTCTTGATATCGATAAGATTTAAACATATTAATAAGAAAATTACTCAATTTATTTTATGGCATTTAGTCAAGCATGTTGTATGCATATTTAATACATACCACATCAACGACATTTATCCAAGTAAAATAATTTGAAAACTTAAAACAATTTATAAACTCTTATCAATAACGAGAATTCATCCATAACGAATTAAAACATACACACTGAAGCTAAGAATAACTCCCCTCAAGTATAACTTAGTCGAACATAATTAAATTAAACGAAATAAAATTCAACCAAACAAATATCATTCTAGAAAACGAAATTCAAATTTGAAAATGAAAATTCAATAACTAAAAATATCTAAAAACAAACTAACATCAATAATCTAAATTTATAGAACCTAACAATTGAAACAATAAAAAAATCTAAGCAAGATAGCAATAAAAAAAGAAAACAAAACACCCAAAATCGACGCTGCTGCTGGCGAGAGGCTGGTTAAGCTGCTGCGTGAGGTTGCTGTTGGCGAAAGGTAGCTGTGTGTCTGGTAATGGAGGCTGGTACCGTGAGTAGAGGCTACTAGTTCTGTGCTGCTGCGTGGGACTGGTTGAGATGAGGGAGGATGAGGTTGCTGGTGTTGAGAGAACTGCCGTGTGTGGGAGAAGAAGGGACTGCCGACTGTGAGATTCGAGATGGGTTGCTGATTATCAAGAGGAAGACGGAGGCTGCTGTAGGTTGGAGAGGGTGAAGTGGCAGAGTAGCTGGTTTTCATGCTAAAGACAACACAAAGAGGGAGATAGCGAGGTAGAGGATGAAGTGGCTGGTTGTTTCTGTTCAATAGTTGCTGAAGGTGGCTGTTAGGTTGGTTGGCTATGGAGATTGAAGGTGAGTTCCTGCTGTGGTTGAAGGAGAGAGATGCGGCTGAGTGGGTTTTGGAGGCTGGGGGCATTTTTTTCCGTGTGAGAGAATGGATACTTGCGGCTGTGTCGGTGTGTGAAGAGAGAGACGCGAGGTTGGTTTTTTTTTTTTTTTTTAACAGAAGTTGGCTGATTTATGGGCTTTTTTCGGTCCATTAAATTAGGGATTTCTCTGTTGAAATTGTCCAAAATATACCTGTAATCAAATAAATGAAATTAATAGCAAATAAAATCAATTTAGAGTTTAAGAATTAAAATGAAATCTTTTATGATTTTTGCTCTAAATAATATAATTCATATCTCAAAATCGCAATTTTTTTATTTATTTACCTATCTAAAATAAGTAAAATTGGACAATAATCACACTCCCCAACTAGCTTTTTGCTAGTTCCTAGCAATTCAAGTGAATTAAAAACATGTCTACCTCTATGAAAAACTTCAATTGTAAAGTCAAGAATGAATTTAGATAGTCGACCACAGTAACTTAGCAAAATCAAGAGATCAAGCATTATATCCAATTTACTCTATAAAAGCATTCCCAAAATTTTGTGTGTGTGTGTTTTAAGCCGATCCATCAAACCACTAACCTCAACACATACAATGTTGAGTACTTACTCAAGCTCACCAACTTCATCCCAATGAATTGGTGATCTGCACTTTCTGCCATAAAGAGCTTCATACGGTACCATGCCAATAGTAGCTTAAAAAGTAAAAACTATTGTTATATGCAAACTCAACCAACTGTAAATGCATTTCCCAGTTACCACCAAGGTCTAAATGCAAGCTCTCAACATATCCTCTAAAGTCTGTATAGTTCTCTAAGACTGCCCATCTGTCTGAGGATGATATGCCATACTGAATTCAATCTAGTTCCCATAGTTGTCTCTAGGCTTTCCCAGAACTTGGATGTAAATCTGGTATCCCTGTTCGACACTATAGAAACTGGTACACCATGCAATCTTACAATTTCTCCGGTGTACAACTGAGCATACTGGTCTAAAATGAAAGTCATCTTCACTGGTAAAAAAATGAGTAGATTTTTTCAAACGATCAACTATGACCCATATAGCTTGATGACCTCTAGCTAATCTAGGAAGCTCAAGGACAAAATCCATTGTTATGTGTTCCCACTTTTATTTTGGGATCTCAAGTGGGTTCAAAAATCCAGACAGACGTTGATGTTCAGTTTTAACTTGTTGGCAAGTCATGCACTTCTCAACAAACAAGCGACCTCTTCGTGTTTCTCCACCAATAAATATTTTGTAGATCTTAGTACATCTTCGTACCTCCTGGGTGTGCAGTATAAGGTCAATAATGTGCTTCCTCTAGAATCTCTTTTCTCAAGGTTTCATCATTTGGTACACACAATCTCCCCTTGAACATGAGAGTGTCATCAGTTGATACTTCAAAACCTTTAATACTGCCAGCGAGTACTTGGTCCTTAATCTTGCACAAAAAATTATTCTTACCCTAAGCTTCTTTAATTTTATCTTTAAGAGTCGATCGAACAAACAAAGCAGTTATAATTGTAGTTTTCCGACGTGGAGGAGCTATAACCTCAAGTCTAATGTTGGAAAAATCCTTGATCAACTGTTCTTGACTGGTTAGGGCAGCTAACTATCCTTTACCTTTTTGGCTAAGTGCATCCGCAACAACATTGGCCTTGCTAGGGTGGTAGTGGATAGTGCAGTCATAATCCTTAATTAACTCCAACCACCTTCTGTGTCTCATATTGAATTCCTTCCGAGTGAAGAAATACTTAAGTCTCTTATGACCTATGTATATCTCGCATTTACCACCATATAGATAGTGTCGCCATATTTTTAAAGCATGAACTACAATAGCCAATTCCAAGTCATGTGTAGGGTAGTTCTGCTCATGTGGCTTCAACTGTTTAGAGGCATATGCAATCACTTTTCCATGTTGCATCAATACACATCCCAAACCCTGTTTCGATGCATCACAATAGATAACAAAACCTTCCGACCCTTCTGGAATAGCCAAAACTGGTGCAGATATCAATTTCTGTTTCAATTCTCGGAAACTCTTCTCGCACTTTTCTGTCTACTGAAACTTTACTCCTTTCCTGGTCAACTATGTCATCGACCTAGCTATTTTCGAAAATCCTTCAATAATAGCTAGCCAATCCCAAGAAACTACGAACTTCATTCACATTGGTTGGTGCACTCCAATTAGTGACAGCCTCAACTTGGCTGGATCGACTTCAATACCATCCACGATAACCACATGTCCAAGAAAACTAATTTGATTGAGCTAGAATTCGTACTTCTTGAATTTTGCATACAACCTTTCCTGTCGAAGCATCTGTAACACAATGCTGAGATGTTCCTCATGTTGTTCCTTGAGTAAATCAGAATATCATCAATAAAGACAATTACGAACCGATCCAAGTATGGATGGAATACTCTGTTCATCAAGTCCATGAAGACAGTTGGTGTATTAGTTAACCCCAAACGACATCACAATGAGTTCGTAATGTCCGTATCAAGTCCTAAATGCGGTTTTTGGTATATCACTATCCTTAATCTTCAATTGATAATAACTTGATCTCAATTCAATCTTAGAGAACACACTGGCACCCTTTAACTAATCAAACGAATCTTAAATTTGTGGCAAATGATACTTCTTAACTGTAAGGCGATTCAACTCCCTGTAGTTGATGTACATCCTCATCGATACATCCTTCTTTTTTCACAAAAAGTACTGGTGGTCCCCAAGGTGATACACTTGGTCGAATAAATCCCTTATCCAATAGTTCTTGTAGTTGCACCTTCAACTCCTGAAATTCCTTCAGTGCCATCTTGTAGGGTGCTTTAGATATGGGTGCAGCTCCAGGTAGCAAGCCAATCGTGAATTCCATTTGTCTATCTGGTGGAATACCAAATAGATCCTCTGGAAATACATGTACAAAATTACGCACACTGGTATATCTGTAGCAATTACCTCAGTTTCCTGAATACTAGTGATACTCACTAGATACCCTTGGCTAGTACTCTTTCTCAACATCCTTTGTGCTTTCAACATTGATATGGCATGTGGCATGGTTTTGACTTTTGTCCCAAAGAAGGTGAACTCACATTCCCCTGGTTTCTGAAAGAGCACCTCCCTCTCGTGACACTTAATCATAGCGTGATTACATCTAAGCCAGTCCATACCTATAATGATATCAAAATCCCTCGTATCTATTAAGTACAAGTCTGCCTCTAAGTTATTCCCATCTATTTCAAACTTAATAGCTTTCGGCATAAGATTTGTGATAATAGTTTCACCTGAAGGAATACTAACCTCTAGGACATCATTCATACTTGCACACACATTTCCAATCTTAGCATGAAAACTACCAGAAATGAAAGAATTCGAAGCACCAAAATCAATCAAAACGATAGCAGGTATATTGAATACTGATAGAATACCTGTCATAACGTCTGGATCCTTCTCGGCCTCCTTTTGAGTTAGAGCGAAGACTCAAGCCTTTCCCTTCTTGGCATCTTCTTTACCCTTGAATTTAGGACATTCACCAGCAAAATGACTTGGTTTCTTACATCTGAAGCACATCCCCTTTCTGAGCAGGCACTCTCCATAGTGACGCTTATCACACTTCGGGCATATGGGTTTCTCGGTGCTAACCTTTTCCTCAAATTTTCCCCATGTTTTCCCTTTCTTGTTCTGATATCTGCCTTTTCCATATTCTAATTGTCCCATTTCCTTTTTGAATTTAGTTCTGCTAGCATAGTAGATTACATACGGTTCCTTACCTTTCCTCTGGCCAAGTACTGCCCCTACGGCTATATCACTTGCATCACACATTAATTCAAAAGGTAGAGACCAATCAGGTGATCTAACTATGGGTGCAGTGGTGAGTGCCTTTTTTAAATGTTCAAAAGTTGCAGTGCATTCATTAGTCCAAACAAATTTTGTATCATGCATTAAAAGTGTAGTCAAAGGTTTTGCTATGATACTAAAATCTTTTATGAATCTCCTATAAAAACCTGCATGACCTAAAAATGATCGAACGTCTTTTACACTTGAAGGAATAGGCAACCTAGAAATTGAATCTACTTTTGCCTTATCTACTTCCATGCCATTAGAAGAAATTATATGACCTAAAACAATTCCTCGTGTTACCATGAAATGACATTTCTCCCAATTAAGGAGAAGTTGCTTATCTTCACACCTGCATAAAACAGCTTTCAAATTTGTTAGGCAATCATCAAATGAATTACCATACACAGAGAAATCGTCCATAAAAACTTCCAAAATATTTTCTATCATGTCACTGAATATGCTAAGCATGCATCTTTGAAAAGTTGCTGGGGCATTACAAAGATCAAAAGACATTCTTTTAAAAGCAAACGTCCCAAAAGGGCAAGTAAAAGTAGTTTTTTCTTGGTCTTCTAATGCTATTTCAATTTGATGATAGCCTGAAAAACCATCCAAGAAACAATAGAATGAATGTCCAGCAACTCTTTCTAACACTTGATCTAAAAATGGTAAAGGAAAGTGGTCTTTTCTGGTCATGGAATTCAATTTCCTATAATCTATGCACATTCTCCAACTAGTGGGTACCCTTTTAGTTATCATTTCTCCCTGTTCATTTTCAACAACAGTAACCCCAGTTTTCTTAGGTACTACGTGAGTAGGACTTACCCACTTGCTGTCTGCAATAGGATAAATAATACATGCATCAAGTAATTTTAAAACTTCGTTTTTAACAACCTCTTTCATGTTAGGGTTTAACCTTCTTTGAGATTCCCTTGAAGGATTAGCATTTTCTTCTAGAAAAATTCTATGAGTGCACACTAAAGGACTAATTCCCTTAATATCAGCTATAGTCCAACCTATTGCAGATCTATGATCGTTCAACACTTTCAACAACAAATTTTCCTAATCACAAGTAAGAGTAGAAGAGATTACCACAGGGTATGATTCATTAGGTCCCAAGAATGCATACTTTAGGTCCGATGGAAGAGGTTTAAGCTCCAGAGTTGGCATCTTTTCTGCTGATGTTTGCATGGGTGTCTGGCTAACATTTAGAGGCTCAATGTTGGGCTGCCAAGCTCTTATAGATGCTGTTGTTATACTTTTTAAAGAGTCTTGAATGCTGTCCAATTCGAGATTTTGCTCAAGTTGTTTATCAGGGTCTTCTAGCTCCATTAGCAGCTCTTCCAACATATTAACTTCCTGCACTTCATCAAAATCTTTTGGTTGCCTACAAGCATTGAAGATGTTAAGCTCCAAGGACATATTTCCAAAAGTCAACTTTAAAATACCACTCCTACAATTTATTAAAGCATTTGAAGTTGCAAGAAATGGTCTACCAAGAATAACAGGGATTTGAGGAGAAGTTTTAGGTGTATTTTGAACATCAATAACAACAAAATCAACTGGGTAATAAAATTTATCGACTTGAACCAAAACATCCTCAATTATCCCTCTAGGCATCTTAATAGATCTATCTGCTAATTGTAAAATCATGGGGGTAGGCCTAAGTTCACCTAGACCAAGTTGTGTATATACGCTAAAGGGCAAAAGATTCACACTCGAACCTAAATCTAGCAATGCATGACCAATACGAGTGGTTCCTATCATACAAGCAATGGTTGGAGAACCAGGATCTTTAAATTTTTGAGGAGTTTGACATTGTATGATAGAACTCACTTGTTCAGTTAAAAAGGCCTTATTCTTAACAGCTAACTTCCTCTTCACTGTACACAAATCCTTAAGAAATTTAGCATAGGCAGGGACTTGTTGAATTGCATCTAGCAGAGGAATATTTACCCTAACTTGCTTAAAAATTTCATGAATTTCTGTTTGATTTTTGGTCTTATTACCAGGTTGTAATCTTTGAGGAAAAGGGGCAGGGGGTGCACCTACTATTTGCTTAGGTGGTTCCTGAACATCAGGTAAAGATTTTAATATAGTATCATCGACAGGAGGTTTAGCTTGCTTACCCACCAAGTTCTCTTGAGGTTCAGGAACTTGGATTTGCTTACCACTTCTCAAGGTAGTTATTGCTTTCACATGTCTCAGATTGGGCTCATCGACCCCATTGTATTGAGTTTGAGGGTTTGGCATTGGTTGTGCTGGAAACTTACCTTTTTCTTGTGCACTTGCCTGAGTAGTCAGCTTTGTAAGCTGAGATCGGATGTCATTAATGGCCTGTGAGTTTTGATTGTTGATGGCAGCTTGGCTTTGCATGAATTGTTGGATTTGGTCTTCTAGACTTCTCTTCTGCGGTGGCATATAAGGTGTTGGTTGTGAAGGTCCAGCATTGTTGCCAACATTACTGCTTCCTCCTTGATCATTCCTCCAACTGAAATTTGGACGATTTCTCCAACCTGGATTATAAGTACTCGAATATGGGTTAGAATAAGGTTTGGAAATCATATTAACAGCAACAGATTGATCAAAATACATTTCTTTCAGTTGGGGAAGTGCAGGACAATCAGAGGTTAAATGCTGTGCATCATCACAAATTGAACATTTTTCTAAAATAGTGGAAGAGGAATTGACTTCATTCACTTTTTGAGTTTCCAAGTTTTCAAGTTTTCGAGTGATGACAGCCAATCGGGCATTTATGTCATCATCTGCTCTAAGTGAATGAATTCCATTTCCAGATGCAATTTTTGGAAATTCAGTTTTTATTGTAACACTCCTATCAAACTCATCAATGTTATCCCAAGATTGGGCATTTTCAGCTAAATCATCAAAAAATGTAAAAAAGTCATTCGGGTCTTTTGCAAAGAAGTCACCATTACTCATGGTTTGCACAAATTGTCTCATTTCTGGTCTGAGCCCTTCATAAAAAAAATTTGTTAACATCCATTTTTCATAACCATGATGGGGGCAAGATAACAACAAATCTTTGAATCTTTCCCAACTAGTGTAAAAATTTTCATTATTCTTTTGGGAAAAATTCATGATTTGTCTTTGAATAGCGGTGGTTCTTTGTGGTGGAAAAAACTTTTTAATGAACTCTTTCCGAATATTTGCCCAATTTGTAATTGAACTAGGCCTCAAAGAGTTAAGCCATGACTTAGCTTTATCCTTTAGTGAAAAAGGGAAAAGCTTGAGTCAAATGACTTCCTCAGTGCAATTTCGTTCAAGAAAAGTAAAACAAACCCCTTCAAATTCCTGAATGTGGTGATAAGGACTCTCTGATGGCATCCCATGGAAGCGTGGTAGATGATCAATCATTCCCGGTTTAAAGTTGAAAACCGCTGCATTTGCAGGAACTACAATGCATGATGGAGTGCTTGCCATTGTTGGAAAAATATAATCTCTAAGACTTCGAACGACTGGCGCCTCATTTGGGTCTGCATTATTTGCCATTACTACCTGCTGATTTTCAAGAATTAAAAATTGGTTAGTGGATTCCGATCTTACTAATCGCTTAGTATTATCTCGGAACCAAAAGGACATAAACAAAGAACAATATCAAAAATAGTAGTCGAGAAAAAAAATAACAATAAAATAAAAAGAATTCAGCAAAAATCAGTTAACACCAAATTGATCCCCGGCAACGGCGCCAAAAACTTGACTCGATGTAAAATCTACCCTCCAAGTATAAAGGGGTCATAGCCTAGAAATAATCTAGGGTCATTCTTCCTAGGGATTTTATTGGTATCGTAATATTCGCTAAATTCTAAACCTAAACTATGATTTCAATTGATTTATGATGAATTTGGAGATAATATAATTAAATTGCAATGAAAGGGAATTCGAGCGAAGTTATTCTTTCGCTATCAATTGGGCTTTTCAAATAAGATTAGTGTGAATTTTCTTGATATCGATAAGATTTAAACTCATTAGCAGAAAATTAGTCAATTTATTTTATTACATTTAGTCGAGCATGTTGTGTGCATATTTGATACATACCACATCAACGACATTCATCCAAGTAAAATAATGTGAAAACTTAAAACAATTTATAAACTCTTATCAATAACAAGAATTCATCCATAAGAAATTAAACATACCCATTGAAGCTAAGAATAACTCCCCTCAAATGTAACTTAGCCGAACATAATTGAATTAACCAAAATAAAATTCATCCAAACAATAACCATTACTAAAGAACGAAATTCAAATTTGAAAATGAAAATTCAATAACTAAAAATATATTAAAATCAACTAACATCAATAATCTAAAAATTCTATAACCAACATTATAACTCAAACTAAACTAATGTCAATAATTTGAAATTATAGAAATTAACATAGAACAATCAAAAATCTAAGCAAAATATGAATAAAAACTGGAACCAATCACCCAAATCGAGGGCTGCTGCTTTGGACGAGTGTTGTAGCTGCTGGTTCGAGGCTGGTGTTGGAGTGCAGTGCTGGCCGCGGCTGAAGGTGTTTTGTGCTGTGTGGGGAGGCTGCTGCTGGCGATGAAGGAAGACAGAGGATGGGGCAAGCTGCAGCTGAAGGTTATTGATGGAGGTAGAGGGTGTTGCGGCTGGCTGAAGTAGAGGAGCGGCTGGCTGAAGTAGAGGAGCGGCTGGTGTGCTGTAGCGTGGCTGTTGGGGGGCTGTTGCTACTGGAATGAGGGAAGCTGCTGCTGCCGAGCGGTGAAGGAGAGGAAGATGAAGGTGGCTGGGGAGCGACTGGTCGTTGACGGAGGAGAGGACAGAGGAGAGGGAAAGCTGCGGCTGAGTGGTTCTTCATGGTGGAGGCTGAATCCGTTGGCTGTTGAAGAAGAGAGAAGACAGAGGCTGAGGATGCGGCTGAGAGAAGAGGTAGAGGGTTGTGTGAGGTGCTGGTTGAGGAAGATGGGGGAGAAGTCGGCTGTTGCTTCTGTGATAAAGGGGATGGTGAGGGAGAAGATGCTGCTAGGTTGTGTCCGA
This sequence comes from Ligustrum vulgare, assembly GCA_963555705.1. NCBI lineage: Eukaryota > Viridiplantae > Streptophyta > Magnoliopsida > Lamiales > Oleaceae > Ligustrum > Ligustrum vulgare. The sequence continues at coordinate 52,972,032 of OY743174.1, forward strand.
GAGAGAGAGGTGACAGAGGATGGGTGGTGCTGTTGGCAAGAGCAGAGGACAGACTGGAATGCGTGAGAGAGAGCTGTAGGTTTTTTTGTGAAGAAGATGAGAGACAGCCGAGAATGTGAGGGAGAGATGACAGAGCTAAGGAAACGGCTGATGCTGGGAGTTGATGATGAAAGTGGGCTCCCTCATTGATTTTTGGGCTTTTTTAGGTTAATCAAGTTAGGGGTTATTTTTGAGATAAAATTGTCCAAAATGTACTGCAATTAAATAAATGAAATTATTAGCAAATAAAACCGATTTAGAGTTTAACAAATAAAATTAAGTCTTTAATAAATCTTACTCTAAATAACAAAATTTATATCCCAAAATTGTATTTTTCATTTATTTGCCTATCTAAAATACGTAAAATTGGACAATAATCACTCATCCAAGAATAATAAAATCTCAAAAAGAAAAATCATAGAAAAACATAGTGAAACTAAAAGTAAATTTTATTATTATCTCAAATTTTTCAAAGGAAAATAAAATAATAAAATTGCAACCAATATACATAATCCGAAATATGTTCTCTTACTGGATTCCACAAACAATTCTTCCTACATCTATCTCATACATTCTTTTTGGTATACCAATTATGAAAGTAAAGTCCAATTAAATAGTTTACTACATGTTTTAGTCTAATTCCGATGACTAAATTCATAATTTCTGAAATTTCTTTTAAATACTTCACATCACAAGTCCAATTCCTAAACGTAATAACTCGTGAAATTTTTATAACATGTACTGATTACAAACTTTCAAATTGCATCAACTATAGTAAAATTTCAGTCTCATATAACTTTTCGTTGTAAACATTCAATTTCAGATGTAGTTATATATATAAATTCATGGTATCCAGCAAATGAAAATTTTCAAACTTCATCAAATAAATTTTCTAAATATTTTACCTTTTCGAAGTTGGCGTGATGCGGCAAGAGCAGGTAGTAATAAATTTATATATTTAACATTTTTCTTTTATAAATTTTTAAATGATAGAGTTTTCACAAGTCTACAGAAAGGTAGAACTTGTCTCTAATATCAAACTGTAACTCCCCAAATTTTGTTAATTTGGAAAGCTACTAAAGTCCAAAAATCCTGTAAATAAGTATTTTCAATAAAACCAAAATGTGTAATTATTATTATTATTATTATTATTATTATTATTATTATTATTATTATTATTTACAACTATAGCAAATTAGAAGCAAAATGTGGAAACATTCTTTAAATAATTTACTCAACCAAGTGTTAACACCAAGTATAACAAGCAAAGTGCCAACATTTGTAAAAATACTAAAATTCGAGATTTAATTGACAAAATGGAAACCAACGATTAAAATACTTGTTTTAAAAATTTATAAATTTAATGATCTATCATTTAATCAAAATTTCCCCGCTTATTGTCATGCATCGCTAAGCTCCTTTACCTGAAATGGTGGAAATAATGGAGTGAGCATAATGAATTATACTCAGTGGAGATATAACAATCAGTCCAAGTTAAATCCAAACATGAAATTATGAATAAAATACCAATAAAAAAATTTCCTTTTGAAAATGTACTATGGGACATCTCCAAGGACCCAATTTCGATCTCGGACCTATTTACAGTCCCTGACAACATGTTATTAACGCTAAATAAAATTGTGCACTATGGAACAACCTCAAGGACCCAATTTCGATCCCAGACCTATTTACGGTCCTTTGCGACATTTTCATACGTAGAAGCATCATATCACAATTAAAATCACACATCAAAAAATAACATGGACAAAATAATCACAATTGCTTTAATATAAACCCACCTCAAAATCTTGAATTTTTCTTGGAATTGAAAGGATGTGAAACTACCGAGCTTTAAACTTTTCCCGCGACTTCGTCTAGCAAAAGTAATTTAAATAAGCATAATTTAGAATACTAAGTTCGAATTAATACTTTAAAACTTTTAGAAACTTGATCGAACTTTTTGAAAATAAATGGAATGAGTAATTAGATAAATCATTAAATTGTTTAGGGTCTAATTATCAAGATTGGAGAGTTTAGGGCCAAGTTGATGGAATAAGAAAGTATTTTGAATAAAATTTGAAGGAGCTCAAACAATGAGGCTATAGAGAGAGTTAAAATAAAACTTGGGGACTAAATTAAATTTTTGGAAAACTTAGGAATTAAAGAAGAAAAATTGACTTTTATTACCAAAGACCCCATTCCATACTTCATTCAGCCCGCCATTTTCAGACAGTGAAGCTTGGGTGCAAATCTCAAATTGGGTCTACGATTTTTCAACTCATTTCAATGGTTTCAGGCCAAAAATTGAGGTGGACGGCTTAAGGAAGCAGAGACTCAGGCGAGAGGAAAAATAAGGATTGGGCAGTGACTTATGGGCATAAAAATCCGACGGTAACGCAGCTGCTCCGGCAACCTGTTGCCCAAAAATCCATGGTTTCGAGAGTTCTTACCGTGTTGGGAATTTCGACACGTCGATTCCCACTTTCTTTTTCCCACAGGATCTTTTGATGTTCAAAGTAAAATAAGCAAACAAGAAAATAAATACGAACACAGAAATTTACGTGGTTCGGCAACTTGCCTACGTACACGGATCCTCGCCAAAGCTTTTCACTATATATTAAATTGTTACAAATATATAGACTTTCACTCACCAACCCAATCCCACAGACCACAGAGAAAATACAACAAACGAGCTTTACCACATATAATTTCTACCCTTTGATTTACACTACAAAGAGTTACAAGAAACTTCACAATATGCTAGGCTCACAATTTTCTCTCTTTGCTCACAGTATGTCACTAATTAGACCAACCTATTTGTGGTGGTAGTTTCTTCCTTGATTTCTCTTCAATTTATAGAGGAGAATTCACCATGAAAACTCTTAACACCAAAACCATCATAATTAGTCAAGGATAATTATGACACGCTTTATTGGACCACACAATGCCATAATTAGCCTATACTAATTATCATTTCATAGACATCATAATTAGCTCCTCCATCTTTTGTTTTAGCTAGACACTCATTATGTTTCACTAGGCACTTGATTAATTTGGGTCAAATACCCAACAATCTCCACCTTGACACAAATTCGTCCAAGCCAAAACCAAATTCAAATATTGGGTAACAGGCAAGCATTTTTCCACTTTGACAGTCTCATACTCCACCATATGAGTATAGTCACTCAGAATTATCAACGAACTCCGAGAATTTCATCGGCCCATGTCGAAACGAAATTGCTGAAATTTATGGTGCAACTCCCATGTTTGGTTCTCCTTGGAAGTTCATCAGCCATCGACATAAAAAAAAACCACATACCTTGCATCTAAACCAAACCAATGCTGTATGCGAACACAGTACCCGAGCCAGTAAGAACACATCCTCTATCATGGCAACTGGCATCATGCCATGAGGATGTCCCATCTTACTCAGAGTACATCATCACCACCCTCCACCAGGAGAGTCGCATTGTCCTTCGAGCAGTTCGTCGAGTCCGCTCCACCTTTTGGACAATTTCTTCTTTTTCCGGATTCCAGGGCTGGAATTTTCCTTTAAAACTTTGTGCAGACCCGTCAAATTTCTCCACATCGTACTTGACATATTTTCTTTTGCTTCAAATTATTTGAACCACCTGTAGCTCTGATACCACTTGTTGGGAATTTCGACACGTCGATTCCCACTTTCTTTTTCCCACAGGATCTTTTGATGTTCAAAGTAAAATAAGCAAACAAGAAAATAAATACGAACACAGAAATTTACGTGGTTCGGCAACTTGCCTACGTCCACGGATCCTCGCCAAAGCTTTTCACTATATATTAAATTGTTACAAATATATAGACTTTCACTCACCAACCCAATCCCACAGACCACAGAGAAAATACAACAAACGAGCTTTACCACATATAATTTCTACCCTTTGATTTACACTACAAAGAGTTACAAGAAACTTCACAATATGCTAGGCTCACAATTTTCTCTCTTTGATCACAGTATGTCACTAATTAGACCAACCTATTTGTGGTGGTAGTTTCTTCCTTGATTTCTCTTCAATTTATAGAGGAGAATTCACCATGAAAACTCTTAACACCAAAACCATCATAATTAGTCAAGGATAATTATGACACGCTTTATTGGACCACACAATGCCATAATTAGCCTATACTAATTATCATTTCATAGACATCATAATTAGCTCATCCATCCTTTGTTTTAGCTAGGCACTCATTATGTTTCACTAGGCACTTGATTAATTTGGGTCAAATACTCAACATACAGCACATGGAGTTTTAATTGATGGAAAGGCAAGTATGGTTCAACAAGGGCAGCCAAAACCCAGTACTCGTTTTCCATATTTTTGTTTTTTTTTGATAGAATGAAAATAATATTGTTTGGAATGAAAACTTAAAATTTGTTGAGAGAATTTACGTGCCTGGATTGTCAAGAATGATTATTGTTCTTGAAACTCGAACTTGCAAATTTTCAAGCTGGAAGAAGTAGTTTGCCATAATGAGATATCAGATATATGATGATCAATGGAAATGAATGATTAAAGAGTTTAGAGATTTACCTAGTTCAAATGCCCAAATTTCTTGTGATTTTTTTTGTTCAGCCGTGATGAAAATTTTTGGAGGGGAAATGACTGATTTTGGTTTTGACATGTTGAAGAGCCCTACTATTTGGATTAAAAATCAGAATTTGGATATAGCAGGGCCAATATTGGATTATGTTTTGAGCTTAAGATGATTGTTGGACTAAGAATAATTTTAAATAGATTGATCCAAAAACGAGTTCTAGAAATAAGAGACTAAGTTCGATAATTAGGCCAGGATAATTTGAATGAAATAAAAGGTGTAAAATTCGACCGTATGAAATATTGATTTTTTTTTTTTTTTTTAAATTAAAAATTGTTTTGAATTGTTATAATAAATATTTTTGCTAGATAACTCGACGGACGTAAAATAAATTATAAAATTTGCAAGGAAAATTATAGTGACACAAATTAATTTGTAAAATTGAAATTTAAAAATTCAGTTCGCTATAATATTACATTTCTTCAAATCACATTTTAAAAACTCACGTTTTTTAAAACCACATATTTACCTCAACACACTCAAACTCCTTGTTTTAAACAAAATAAGCCACAAAAAAGAAGCATAGTTAAGAAAATATGGTTCTTAATGTCTTTCAGCCTGTTTAGCTGCTGGAACATAATTTATAAATAAAATATTATTGTTTTCGAGGTAAAATACGTGGTTGAAAAGTGACTTTAAAAAATGTATGTAATTAAAAAATGATTTCAATTTTTTTTTCTCTTTCAAAAATTGGTTTATAAGTCAAGAAAGAATTTCTTTAATGATTCTCCTTTGTTTGGTAAATTACTTATAAACAACACATTTGTCAAATGACATTTTAGCTACATATATTTCTCGAAATTATTTCTTATTAAAACCTGGGGGTCTATCTTATAAGGTAAACCTATGAGTAACAGCTCATATCCTTATAAATTGGTATATGTTTTTATCTTTAATTGATGTCAGATTTCCCTTAACATGATCAATCAAGATGGTGGCTCGTTTTAGCAAACTAATATTTAAATCCTTATGCTCATTTTTTTGAATCTTAATAGGATCGAATTGTTCGTTGGAGTTTAATTGATTTGATTCAGTTCAAGATGCTCACAGAATAATTGATTGAACATCAGGAAAGTTCCAAATTCAGGTTGTTGATGGACGTTGACATGGAGGCCTGAGCCTCACGACTCAAGAACTCAAGGTATATTAAACCTTGGATCCATTAAGATGAAGAGACAAGAACTAACATGGGGTGAACGCCATAAGGGTTGTCCAGATCCCTTGATAAGTTCGACAGTTCAATTAAGAACAATATTTGGAGAGAAAATACTCAACTCACTTTTTACTCATCAAATTCTGCGTTATATTACAATGAATACGCCTTTATATATGCTAGCGGAATAAAAATCATAGTCTACTTAGGAAACTAAATAAAATCTAATCTAATTAGGAAATACATCAAATCTCTAAGAATAGATTGGAAACAATAATAAAGAAGAAAGTAAACATAATCTTGAAATTATGGAAATATTGTAAATTTCTGTTTGTATAATTGACTTGCCGATTTGAAGCCCTAAATGATAGGATTTGGCTATAAAATCAATGGGCTTAACCTGTGAATTTTGCTTAGACTCACGTTTCTACTTGAAAAACATATATTATGCATACAATTCCGACATGGTTGACTAGATTGCACTTTGTTTGGCTTGAATATTTAACTTTTCTGTCAAGCTTGCCATGACTCTCATCATTCCCTCATTCAGGATGATTCATCCTGAATCATATTTTTGTTCATGATGTTTCATTGCACCTCCTGGATCAAACGGAAATTTCTTCCCTCCATTGTATATGACCAACGAATAATACACTACAACTTGGATTATATCAGTGTTCTAAAATGCGTAATGCGTTGCGATGCATCGAAGTCGAGAATCAAGAATCAAAAGTTTAGGCGTGTCAATGCGAAGAATAAGCGTCATAATGAGTTTCGTATTTTTAATATTATTTTAATTATTTTAAGACATTAAATATATTTTTATATAAAAAAAAAAGATTTTTTACAAAAAAAAAAAAACCGGATTACGCGGCGCCTAGGCGGGATTAATCCCGCCTAGGGGCGCAAAATAAAAAAACAGTTGACAGCATTTTTATGCGCATACCACTTATTCGACGCGTTTTGGTCACGCATCGCGCCTAGGCGGCGCATTTGCGCGCATTTTAGAACACTGGATTATATAGATGGCTTGAAGCAAAAACTCCTTAGGGCATTGGTGGTATGACTCAAATTTTCAAGTGCAATTAACTTGCAAAAATGAATTAAGCAAAATAGGGTGGAGAATGTTAGTTTCTCCATGTACAAGGTATGGATCCTTGTACTCGTGATACAACACTTCCACTTCCTCTTTTCAAAACACGAGGCTCTTCTCTTCACCTTTAATATTCTTTTCACTTTCTTGCTAATTCTCTCCTAAAATTTTAGTTTCAACTTCATCTACAACATTTTTAACCTTAACCACCACTTCTACATTTTTATTTTCAACCATCTCTTCCACAATTTTATTCTCTACTATCTTAACTTTCAATTCATGCATCTCCTCATCATGAATTTTAACCTCCTATTTAGGCTCATCCTCATCACCACTCAAATTTTTATTTTCTACCCCAATGTTTAAATTTTGATCAAATTCATTTTTCAATTCACCCTCCTTTTTCTCAACATTCCTATCCCGAGGCTCTAATTGTAAAGAAACTACAATCTCAATTTCACTCTCCTTTTGTAATTTAGCCTCGTCATCTCTTTCACTCTCCCTCTTTTGCAACTTAACAATATTTTTTACACTCCCGTGCAATAACTTTTTACTCTAAAATTTTTATTTGCCTCTTCAAGGCCAACTTTGGATCACTTTCCTTCTTCACCTTTTTTGTATCTTCAAGTGCTTGCTCTAGTGTTAAACTAAACAGTACGACTGATCTCCCATTCTTAAAAAATCGGTATATGTGCATACTCTTATCATAAACTGCCCTCCTCTCACGTCTCCATGGCCTTTCTAACAATATATGATAAGATTCTAGAGGCACTACATCATACCATACTGCATCACTATATTTCCCACGGGTGATGGTCACTAAAACTTGCTTAGTCACATTGAACATCCCACACTCCTTTATCCACATCATTCTATAAGGTCTAGAGTGTGGTATTAGAGGTAATCTCAATTTCTCAACCAGTGTGATATTAACCAAATTAGAGAAGTTCTCCCCATCAATAGCTAAATTATACACCTTATCACCCATAAAACATCTAGTTTTGAAAATAGAACTCGTATCATAATCCATCCCTTATGTGGTGATTCAAAAATTCAAAAAAATCTCAAGAATAGACATCAAACGGAAGAAGAATTTGATATGAGTATGAAGATGTTTAAGAGAACTCAAGAAAGTGGTTCTTGGATTTTCGATCATTTTTTTGGGAATTTTTGGAATTAAAAAAATAAATAAAAAATAATTTTTTTAAAACTCGAAATTTCGACTACGAATATAATAGAATAGACAAAAATTAATTTGGATTAAAAATGAATGCAAAAACAATTTTGAGATTTTTTTGGATATGTTTATGGATCACATACTCAATAAACAAGAAAAACACGAAGAACGTGAAGAATACGAAAAATTGAAAACAAAAGGACTCAACAAACAAGAACATAGATCGTTATATGTGGACTCTATGATAAATACATGGAATCCAACTAGGATAAAATAAAATCTGAATTCAGAGTCTAGCTTTGATACCAGATGATTTTATCCCGTTTGGGATGCTCGCAGAATAATTGATTAAATGTCGGGAAAGTTCCGAATTCAAGTTGTTGACAAACGGTGACATAGAGAGCCGAGCCTCACGACTTAAGAACCCAATGTATATTAAACTTTGGACTCGTTAAGACGAGGAGACAAAAACCAACATGGAGTGAACGCCAAAAGGATTGTCCAGATCCCTTGATAAGTTCAGGTTTTGTGAACTCCACAAAGATTGATTAAATCCTTGATAAGTTCGAAAGTTCATTAAGAACATTATTTGAAGAGAAAACACTCAACTCAATTTTTATTCATCAAAGTCCGCGTTATATTACAATGAAAACGCTTTTATATAAACTACTAGAATAAAAATCCTAGTCTACTTAGGAAATTAAATAAAATATAATCTAATTAGAAAATACATAAAATATCTAAGAATAGAGTCCTAATTTAATTGGAAACAATAATAAAGAAGAAAGTAAACATAATCTTGAAATTATGAAAATGTTGTAAATTTTCGTCTGCATAATTGACTTGCCAATTTGAAGCCCAAAACGATGGGATTTGGTCATAAAATCAGTAGATTCAAGGGCTTCATCACATGAGTTTTTCTTAGTGGTCCATTTTTACTCAAAAAACATATATTATGCATCTAGTTCCGACATGGTTGACTGGATTGCACTTTGTTTGACTTGAATATTTAATTTTCTGTTAAGCCTACCATGATTCTTATCATTAATGAGCTCTGATATTATGTTAAGATTTGTGAGTTCATCTTAAAATGTCAACTTTGTTAAGAAAATTAGTCCAAACCCTTATAAATTGGTTTATATTTTCTTCTTTATTCGATGTGGAATTTTATTCCTTAACATGCCCCTCAATCTTAAATCCATGTGGTCATTTTTTTAGTTTTAATCGGATAGTGGGATTCCATCTTAAAATGTCAACCTTATTAAGAGTAGTAATCCAAACTCTTATAAATTGATCTATATTTTCATCTTTATTTGATGTGAAATGTTATTTCTTAACACTTCTCAATCATAAATTTTATCACGAAGACAATTAAAATGTGTTTATTGATAAAAGTACACATTGAACATACGTGAAATCTTTATCTTTATCTTTATAATATATAAAAGTAAGACACTTACTAAAAACATGTTTTGAAATTTTTCTTGCCTAGACTGCATTTCCTAAAATAGAAGTATTTCATTGAACGATAATACTTTTGATAATTATACTATTATTTTGAAATTGAAAAATATGCAATATTGGTATCAAATCGAAGATCTCAACGAGAACTTTAAAACGAACTTACAAGTTAGAGTCAATTGTAAATGTGTCATCCTTAAAATCACCTCAAAGATTAAAGACACAAAATTTATTTTGTACCTTTTACTTTTTCTCAATATCCCTCTATTTCAAAATTGTTTTATTTAAGTCCTATAATGATATTTATAATTTCTTAACTAGATTTAATTTGGTAATATATAATTAATTTCAATTCGAGTTGATTTTCTTATCAAATTAAAAGAAATAATAAATATCCGAACTTTATGTAATTTAATTAAGTCCTAATAATTTTGGCAACTTCATATTTCGATTAATTCATGTTGCTTAATTTGTTACATTTATTTAAATATAGGACCATGTGTATTAAATTTATAATGTTAAAGTAAATATGAAATGAAATATTTATTTAATATATCTAAATATCAAATATTATATTAAGATAGTTAGTACCAATTTTAATAGTACTATTCGTTATTCGAGTAGAGATAAATTTATTTTTGATAATCTAGAAATTATATTTTGGAAAGATTAATTAGGTCAATAATTATTAAAATTGAATAGTGATGCAAATAGTCTTTGATTTTCTATTTTTATTTTTTTTAATTTTTAAAATTTTTTTAAGTCATTCAAGTTACAAACTATTATAATTGTAACAACTTGGTAAAAAATTTGGCCACACTATTTTTTTTTTGAAAATTGTTAATCCTTTGGAAGTGCGGGATTCTCTTATATAGTTTTACTTATAAAGACCTTATCCTTATGTACTAATCCATTTGTGTGTGTGTGTGTGTGTGTGTGTGTAATTGGACATAAGCGAGCCTATCAAATGTTGGAATCTAACATGGCCAATGTTTTGTACTGACTAAAATCCAGATTTTAATCTAAGTTAAAGTTAACAATTAATTTTAACTATAGATTTAATAAGACTCATAACTTTTTCAACCACATATTTTATCAACTTGTATCAAATACCACTAAATATCTAATTTTAATCTCCACCAAATAGGGGCATTATATATTTGTATTCTACTTGTAGCATGTTTACTTTGTCAAATTGAAGAAACATTTATAGAACACGATAACTTGTAAGCTCAGAGCTCATTTATATACCTCTAGATTTAGTTTCTAAGGACGATTGATAAGTGTATTTTATACACTTATTTGTATGTCTAAAGTAGAATATATTGTTGACGTTTTGGAATAATTACTATTAAATTAGTCTGCATTTGTTTACTTTTCAGAAAATATCCCAAAAGATGAAGAATGAAGCAATTGATTTGAAAAATGTACAATTGGATGTAAATTAGAGCTAAATTGAGCAGATGGGGAATGATAACATCAATCGGGAAACCTACATGGTGTCAAAGAGAAGAAATCAAAGGTTGGATGAACTAATTGAAGGATTTGAGAGCTAAAATGAGCAAATCGAGAATAATCCAAAGTTGGAGGACTAAATCGCAACAATTAGAAGCTAAGGATCGAGGCAGTAATAAAAAGGTAGGGACCAACTTACAGAGTCACGAAAAGATGACCATCGCGATCGCCGAATATAAATAGGGCGATTGCGTGAAGGTTAAAAAATGAGACCCGAGAGTTTTAATATTAGCCGCGCGATCGCTAGGGTTTGAACCAAGCGATCACGCGCTTATCCGACTGGGCCAACTGTGAACTTTTTCTCGCGATTTTCAACAGGATTCTCTCTTTCTTGACCTAGGTTTCTCCAAAACCTAAATATACAACACATGAGGCACGAGATCTGAACCTTCGCCTCTCCAAAGAAAGAGCCACAATTGTGAATTCATCATCAAATTCTTGGGGGAATCAAGATCGCAAAGGAGCGTGAATTGAAGATAATTGAAGAATCAAAATTTGGTGCAAGATTTCCATTCTTTATATTATTTTCAATGAACGTTTATCTTTATTGTTTGTTCTTTATTAATGATGTGTAACTAAACTCCATGTTGGGATGAACGATGTAACCTAATCATATTATTTTAATTTCAAGCTTCATAGTTTTAATGTTTTATTGTATGTATTGATTTATTATTGTTCTTAATACTTGAATTGCTTGATCACCAGTTCAAGATATATTGAATTATTTCCATAATTCGAGAGGTGAGTTAATAATTTAGAACGTGGTAATAAATCCGGTAATTAAACGAGAGATAGAGATATACTCTTGTTATTATTGCGGTCGTGTGTGAATTCTTGCGTGTTATGCTGTAGCGACCAAGATTTTTATGAAATAAATAATTATTTTAATATTTAGAAAATTGTATCGCTACTATTTCACCCATTATTTTGAAGTTAACGCCGCGACGTGTTCGTCTAGCCAAGTCAAGAAATATCGAATTTGTTCGATTTTAAATTAAAATCCGAATTTCTAAAATTATATTATTTTAAGTATTATTGTCAAAAGCATTTTAAATTCCATTTTCTTATTTAAATTATTTAAGTCCATAATATGCAATTCAATTTTTATCTCAAAATTATTTATTTCTCAAATGTATTTTTCAGTCCAAAATATATCTGTTTTAAATACATTTTTTAATCGAAGTTAGTGCAATAATTATCATAACCAAAATTCCCATACTTTACACCATTAACCTAATTTGCAACCCACGTTTTTCTTCCTTTCCATTCATTTATCTAATCACAAAGCCAAACCCACTCAATGAATGATTCCCCTCCCCAAATTATGATGTTCCCCATTCATCAATTCTTTTTCTTTTTTTTTTTCCATCATGTTTTTCAATTTAAGCAATCAACTGATGAACCATGGACATACAATCCACCCTCAATTCTGTACCAACACCAACCGCAATTTTTATCTCCACCAGCAGCAGCCACCTCCTCGATCAGAAACCATCAGCAGCCACCATTTACCACAGCACCACAACATTGAATTCCAGCCACTTTCTGCAAACCAACCATCACTCTGGTTCCTTCCAATTTCATTTCAGCCTAGCAGCTGTTCCATTCCAGCAAACTCAATCACTGGCCACCAATCTACCGCCTATCACCATACACTGCCCTCTACCATCGTCACCATCACCACCCAACACAGTCTGCATTCCCAAATCCTAATCAACCCAACTGCCATCAACCAATCGAGTCTCTGACCAACTCCAATTCAGTGCCAAAGCCCCAAATCAAAATAAAACCCAAAACAAAAACCAAGAATCAATTTACCCATAGCACTTACCTCGAACTCCAATCAGTTTTGACCGGAGTTCCACCGGAAATCGCATCTCCAAACTCAGCCTCCAGTGTCTAGGTTTCACATCAAATTCGCTCCAAATCGCTAACCATTTACTGAACCAGTCACTGCCACATGATGTCCGAACCACCGCCGGAGTTGCGCCGGCAGTAGACCGGATATTTCTCAAATCCACCAGTTTCAGCCGCAACTCTCTGTCTCTCGTTTTCTCTCGAAATTCTCTGATCTGAAACGTAAAGGAAGAGAAGATATATTTGATATTATATTTAACTTTCAGAAATTACAGCTTGGTCCCTGAAGTTTTTAAAGTTATTTCAAATCAGTCCCTATGTTTTAAAAAGGTTTTATTTCAGTCCTTTCAGCTTTTAAAATCAGCAATTTCAGCCCTTAAGTTTTAAATGAGTTTTAATCAGCCCTTTCATTTTCAAAATCTGATCACTTCAGTCCCTGCTGATTTACTTTTAAGCTCAAGTTTCAAAAGTATCTATTTTAATCCCTCAACTTTCAAAGTATCTATTTTAGTCCCTGAACTTTCAAAAGTATTCATTTTAGTCCCTCAACTTTCAAAACATCAATTTTAGTCCTCAAATTATAATTTATCATTTTGAACTATATATTCGATAGACTAAAGTGACTTATTGGCTAAGACGAAGCGTACGGAGAATTTAAATAAATTGAAGTCATTCCCGCTCAACTTTGCACTCGTCGGATTTGAGGTAGACTCGCACTTATTAATTGATTTAAATTATGATTTCATATAAATGTCATGTGACTTGTGAAAGTCAATTTTCAAGAAAATTAAGTATGTTTTATGAAAGGCAAATATACCTTATGTTTTTATGAAAAGTAAGTATACCCTATGTTTTTACGATAATGTTTTATATGTTTTGGATCATTGCTATGCATATAAGAATTCTTACCACCTAAGTTCGGTAAAATTCTTGTGTCTCCATAAGTTTATGAGGATTTACCACCTAAGTTCGGTAAAATTCCTGTCTTTCCATATGTTTATGAGGATTTACCACCTAAGTTCGGTAAAATTCCTGTCGCATATGTTTATGAGGATTTCGATCCTATCTTATGTTATGATGGAAATGATCCCTATGAATTTCATGAATTATGTTTTGGTATACTTACTGTTATTATGATCTTACTGTTATTATGATTTTACTGCATAAGAATTCTTGCCACCTAAGTTCGGTAAAGTTCTTGTGTCTCCTTATGTTTATGAGGATTTCAATCCTATTTTATGTTATGCTTTCAAAAGAAATTATGCTTGGCATAATTAAAATGTTTTTATAAGTATATGGTTTTCAAAGAGCTGTTTTCAAAGAGCTAATTTCAAAGAGCCTATGATTTGCAAAATATGTCCCGTGCTGTAATGCACAATATGAGTTTTATCAAGAGCCGTTTTATAAAGAAGCTCTATCAATGCCCGTTTTATAAAGAGCCGGGATTTATGTGTTTAATCATCTTATAAATTAAATTAATTTGCGATGAGTCTACTGAGTATTTCCCCCATGAAATACTCACCCTACTTTTTAACAGTTTTGCAGATTTCGGAGACGGTGGCGAGCGATGAATGATGGTGGTAATAATCGTTGAACGGTTGAAAGTTTGACGTTAATGATTTCCGTATTTTCCAAACAATCGAATAATTTAGAGAAGTTCATTTATTTGAGAAATTATGATATTGGCAATTTCTTTACAATATTAATGGTTCGATTTACTATTTCAAATGGTTTCATAAATGTTTTCAATTTTAGCGGCCATTACAGTTTATTTAATGTTGCCAAAAATGAATTTCAATTATTTCTTCCGCAAAAAAATATTATTCGAAAAATTTAGACAGAAAATGACGTAGTGAATCGGGTATACGGAACTCGGGGCGCTACAAGTTGGTATCAGAGCTAGTCTGCGTTTCTGTAGACTGGTAAAATTTTCAAAAAGAATTTTCAAGAAATATTTTCCATTTTAAGATTTTTATTGATGAAGATTGCCACTGCCATCATTCGTTCCACCAACTCCGAGGTAAAGAAGTTTATGATGTTTAAAGTTATTTCAGTATTTCGAATACTCATTTTACTGATTTATGAGAAAGAATGAAGAGTATTTCGGATACTTATGATTTATGAGAAATAAGAATGTATTTCTTCGAAAATAATGATGTTGTTATGCTTTGTCATAACTTATATGCTTTAATGTATGATTATGAGAAATTTTTTTTAAGAAAGAAAACGAGTGTTGAGCATAATGGGAATAATATGATTTAAGAATGATTTTTAAATAATTTTTGTCCTCGAGTTAGAAATGATGAACCCTAGATGGACTTTGCATAATTGATTTTAGACATGGCACTAAGTATGAGAAGTCAACGGAAAGGATTTGATTATATGTTCAGATTATCTATCGTTTAGATTAAACGAGAAATAGCAAGCCAGTTATGAAGTTGTGATAAGATGTTAAGATTATAAGTGATATGATTTTATTGAGAATTAAGTAATGGATATTATGTTGAGTAAGTGAATTATGTCTCTATGTTGAAGAGAAATTTATTATGAAGTTTGGCCTTGTGAATAAATTTTGGGAATATGATTTATGGTATATATTTATAAGTATGAGTAATCTTTTGAGCCAATTAAGGTATCGAAGGAAGTGATATTGTGATATTGAAAAATATAATTTGAAATTGTTATGTTGAGGAATTATGAATTGAATTATGAGATATTTTTGATGATATTGAAGTGTTGGAATCATTTTCAATATTTTTAGATCGTTGTGATCAAATGTGGAGTTATTTATTATTGTGAGTTATGAAGTATGCTTATGGTTTGGAATAAGTCCAAATTACAAGGGAGACTCTGTCCAGAATTTTATCATTTGGAATTAAGAGCATAATATGATAAGCATCTACTAAAGGAATTAAGTTTAGACATGCAAGTACATTTATATCACAAACGAGATTTGGTTGATGATAGCAGAGATTTTATTATTTTCTCATAAGGAGAACACACAAGAGTCACACTGGATCTACACAACCCATTAGACCACTGCTACCACCCCCATATACAAGAGTGATACCTTTTTCCCCCAGTTTCTTTCCAAGATCTACAGCCGCTTCTAGATAACCGAAGCCTTTCCCTACTTTTGATCCACAAAATACACAAATAGTTTTGATCTGTCGAAGTTTTGGTGCTTCCATCTTTGATAGTAAAGAAGGGAAAACTTACGAAGAAGATGTGATTTTGGGATGCCTGAACTATGAAATATGTTTGGCTATTTAAAGCCGGAAAAATTTACTGTTTTTGATTGATTCTGAAAAAGTAAAGATTTACTTTTGACAAAATCGGACAACTTTTGACTATTTTACCAAAGATATCACCTTTCGGTGATTTATTTCCAGCTTTATCAAACCTCGAGAAAGGAAAATATATTTATTTCCAGCTTTATCAAACCTCGAGAAAAGGAAAATATATTTATTTCCAGCTTTATCAAACCTCGAGAAAGGAAAATATATTTTATTTCCAAAACGCGTGAAAGAAAGCAGCAAAATATTTTAAAAAGATTTACCTTATATCATTGCTGAACTGCCAGAAGCCTCATTTTGTAAAACAGACTGGCTCAAATAAAAAGGTAAATATGTTCCAGATTTTATTACTTTATTTTGCACGGAGTTACATACTATATTATTATACTATTTCACTAGATCAATGTGAAAACAACATTCCCACTATAAATGAAGTTTGAAACTATACTTAATTAAGGGGAATGGCCTCAAATAGTAATGCTAAAATGCGATCTTTGTTTTCACGATTTTGAATTCCATGTCCATCACCATACTGGTACATGTATTGTGCCATTCTACCAAGATTGACTGCTATGTTAATGAAATTTTGTGAGAATGGACAATTTGTATCTCGAACTTTGTTCATCTTTTTCCAAGTCTCTTGTATCAACAACCTTGTGTCTTTGCGTGACTCGTCTTCAGAAGCACCAGTTTCATTCATGTGACATTGTATTGATTTAAGAACGTCACCTCTTTTCAATTCATCCTTGCAAAAAAAAAAAAGCTGTTAGTTGAAGTGTTTGGTATCGAATTCCTACTGTCTCATTGATTTCATAAACCAAAAATGAACTTTTAAACATGAAATGAAAAGGGTTGTCCATATATGGCTTGATTGATGTATGCATACCGATGATGTTCCTAAATCATCTGCAAGCCTTAAAATTGTTCCCGACCAGCGAACTACATCAGGATATTTCTCTAAGCACTGAATGGCTTCTTTCTCAATCAGATTTGTAACAGAGACAAAATAATGTACCAACATTACTTGAGCTGCTATTGAAATCATTGCATTTTCCATATACTCTTCCATTGTTGGAGTGTATCCCGTGAAGAACCATTTTGCCTCTTGTAAGTATGATTTGCATAAATCTGTCCACCGTGACATTCATATGACAAGCTTATTGTTACGTCCCACTCCTTTATGGTTAAAGTCAAGAAATTATTTAGTCAAAGTCAAATATTCAAATGGTGAAGTAAAGTAAGGACTTAAGTTGAACAAATAATTGTATTGAGACTTAAATTGTAATTACAAAAAGATTGAGGGTTGAGATGATGGAAAATTGAAATTTTAAGGATTTAGTATAGTATTATTGAAAGTTAAGGACTTAAATTCATATTATATGAAGGTAGGGGGGCTTATCTTGTAATCATATTATTATATTAGTGTTAGTTTGACAACCATAGTTTTTTGAAAAAAAAAAAAAAAAAAGTTTTGAAAATCTAATGGTTAAAAAGTGGTTTGAAAAGTAAAAAATTGTGAGCTTGACTTTTTTGAATGGTTGAAATTGATTAATGTAGAAAAAAATATTAAATTTTATGAGTAAAAAATAGTATCAAACAAACAAACTTGATTAAAAGGGTTATCTCCTCAATTTTCGGTGGAGAACAACAGGCCGAGAAGGTTCAAGAGAGGGAAGGGATACGGTGGTCTCCGGTTTGAAAGTAGATGGGTTTGGCTTGGACTCTTCAATTCCTACTTCAATTTTTCAAGAGGTAAAATAAGAATATGTTTATTTTAGAATAGATTAGTTTGGGATTTTTGTATAAAATGCTTAAATTAGAAATGTGTACATTTAGAGATGATTGATTTGGAAGAAGAAGAAGAAGATTATGAAATAGGTTTGTTAAGTAGAGATTGCATCTTTAAATTATCATATGTATATGACATTAAACACTTGGTTTGTGATTTATTGCAATGATATAAAGATTTGAGAGTTTGATTTTAGTATTTTTAACTCAAGTATTAATTATGGGTGATTAAAGTAAGTGTTGAATTTCAATTGGTATTATGAGGTTGGAAATTTAGGATATTAAGTTCTTATTGGTTAATTCTTGTTCAATAATGTGTAAATTAAGGGCTTTTGATTTATAGCTTAAATGTAAGTTATGCGAAAGTGGAGATGATGATTCTAGTGATATT
This sequence comes from Ligustrum vulgare, assembly GCA_963555705.1. Lineage (NCBI taxonomy): Eukaryota > Viridiplantae > Streptophyta > Magnoliopsida > Lamiales > Oleaceae > Ligustrum > Ligustrum vulgare. The sequence continues at coordinate 52,990,434 of OY743174.1, forward strand.
AATTGTTTATTTAAGTTTATTGAAGTATATACATGGTGATGAAGGTTAGAATATTATGTTATTGGATTAATTTAATGATCAAGTTAAGATAAGCCTATGAAGACCCACTTTAGTTTATTTTATACTATAAATATAGATGGCCTGGTTGATGAATATTGGTTTAACTATGAATGGGGATAAATAAACTAGTAAGTTTGGTGACCCTTTGAAAGGGGGATTTGTATAAATGTGGCTTCAATTTCAAATTATATGTGATATTAAGGACTTAGTTCGTCAATAGAAGCAATTGTGTATGAAACTAAATAAAGTAGGCATGTCCTAGTAAGGAAAACAAGTTTAAAGACTTAATTAGAGTAAGGGGCTCTTTTACAATTTTATCGTCAAGGTGTTTTGAATGTTGATTCAAAGATTTATATTATTATTTCAGGAGATGATGTGAATACTTGATCAAGCCCATCAGCTCAGCTATATTCCAGTCAATAACTTTGTGAGTGGAAAACTTTATTTTTCAGAAAATAAATACTTTTTAATTTATTTCAATTCTAAATGTTTATATGAAATGTTTATTGTTATTGTTCTTATAGTAAATTAATTAAGTTGCAAAAGTTACTTATTTCAGATAATTTAGTTAGACAACATGATTTTTATAGTAAAAGAGAATGATGATTAAGAATTTTTTTTATTATTATAAATTCAGTTCAGTTTAATCATGTCTTGGCAAATATTATATCAGTATTAATTATTTCAATATGTGTAAAGTTATTTTAAAACTACCAGAAAGTACCCAGGTGATTTTATCCCACTCTGCATTGATGTGAATTATTTTCCACAATGTATGACCAGATATGTGATTTTACCCGCTCTGCACTGATGTGAATTCGTTTTCATAGTGTATGATTAGATATGTGATTTTACTCGCTCTGCGCTGGTGTGAATTCGTTTCCACAGTGTATGACCAGATTATCAGAGGTCTTTGAGACCCACTCTTGAACACACATAGGCTTTGGACCGTGTACTAGGATGCTTAGTTTTTGGGGCAGCTCGCACGCGTACGACCAGCTTATTAGATACAAATTATCAGACTATCAGTTTATCAATTATCATACTTGAATGGTTTTGCCTTGTACATCAAGATTACTCTATACATGAGTAAAGCTATTCATTAGGTACATTTTGCTGTGATTTTCAGTATTACTTCAGTTTATCAGATTTCAGATAATAGATTTCAGTTTATTAGATCCCAGATGATAGAATCTAGTTTCAGTTTATTCAGTTTACAGAATAAAGATTTTAGCCTATAGTACGGTAAAATAATAGTTTATCTCGATTTTCTATGATATCAAATTACATATATTCCTTATGCTTTACACATGCTCATTTAGAATAAAGAATAAATGTTTTTATGATTCCAATATGTTTCAGTCTTAAAAAGTAATTATCGAAATGTAGAATTTTCGAAAATTGAAATTGAATAAATAAGATTTATTTGTAAATATGTATTTAGAGAAATTTATTCTTATTTTTGAATTATCCACTCACTGAGTTACAAGCTCATATTTTTCATTCATTTTCTTATAGGATGCAGGTAAAATTGAGTTAGGATGATATTGGAGCCTGTTGATTTGTCAACTCATGCCACAGACCTTGTGAGAGAGTCTGAATTATGTGATTAAATTATTGTCTAAGTACTTAAGACTATGGGTTAATTCTATTTTCATAAATTTATATTCGTTTGGGGTTATGTATATATTAAAGATTTAAACTAAGAATTTTTAGTTATTTTATTACATCAGTTACCATGCTTGGAAGATTTAGGAAGTACTATAAATATTTATGCATGATACTGGAGGAGTTGAGGATTTTTCGTCATATTACAGGTTGGTTATATCAATATTATAGATGAGACCCTATCCAAATTTTTAGAAATTGAAATTTTTTTAAAGTGAGATTTTGAAAGATAAGAAAAGTCAAGGTTGCCTTGATGGTGAATCCAACCTCTAGCTGGCACCTGTCATCGGCACATGTCACGTTCTGGTCCAGTAGGATAATCTAGGATGGATCGTGACACTTATTGTCAATATTCTATAAAGGAAGATTTTAAGACATAAAGAGCAAGTTTGATTGCTGTTAAACAATAATATATCAGATTGCCTAGGTATGGAATGAACAAGATTTTCTTTTTCTTCTTTAAAATTATTTGGTTTTATCTAATATATCTGTGATAATACACATGCTAATGAGGATATAGTATATTTGACTTCTTCAAGGAAACTAATAATACCACTTTTCTTGAAAAAGGAATAATTATGATCCCTTGTTCTTTGAGAACATCGTAAGCCATTTCATTGACGGAGTTGTTGAGTGCTAGAAAGAAAATTTGCATGTAATCTGGAAGTTACTCGATTGCATTGACATCCCATCTGTGAAGTTACAAAAGGAAATAATTGTAAGAGCTAGAAAGAGAAGGGAGACTTGGAAAGATGGAGTAATAATTGTAAGAGCTAGAAAGAGAAGGGAGACTTGGAAAGATGGAGTAGGACTTTGCTAACCTTTCAATGATGAATGTGAAAAGTTCCAGTTCTTTTAACGTACCGTACACATCATATATATCATCCAAAATTGTAATTAAAGTATTTACTTTGGTTGCATCTATTCGAGCAAATCCATATCGTGGTTCAAATAGCATTCCAATATTCCAAAAGAAAGACTGCACCAGACTATCCCTGGCAAATGGCAACTTCTCGGCAATGCATGTTCTCTTCCACCACCTATTCATGTATAGAAACAATGGATGTTAAGGTTAGGGCCGTTAGGGGCTTAAAATATGATATACTAGCGCTCTCGGCAGTACCTACCTGGAGACATGTTTTAGTTCCTCAAGATATGTTCCTTGAACAATGTTGAAATCCAGTTTAGCAAGTTGGAGAAGAATTGGATTCATGTCAGGTCTCTCCTCATATTTGTTTATGAACCACCTTGCTTCAGCCCGAGATATGGTCCAGTGCAGTGGAGTCTCCAGGGCATGGTGCACCAGTGGATTAACACTTCTATCCTCAAGATGTTTGATAGTGAATTCTCTTGCCATTTCCATAGTACTTTCGCCTTCTATCGACAAGAAAGAAGCTTCATACAGTTGCAGTAATCCCTTTGTATCTTTACATAAGCTTAGCTTGATATTGAATAGCATTAGAAGCAAGGCAAGCAGTAGTCTTACCCAAAGAACAGCGGATTGCCGTTTTTGGAAGCTCTGTTTTGTAAGAGCAAACAGAAATTGGCATCGAAATTTGCATGTTGATCGTAGGCATTGAATAGAGATTTCTAAGAATAAGCTGTACTTCTTGCAACTCTATATGGTTGATACAAGAATTATATATACAAGTATGCGAGTACCTTTATACTAATTAGATTAGGTTATTTTTAACACGTGAACTTTAATAAGCAATCTGAGTCTCTTTTTAATTCATCCTCAACCTCCCTCTAAAATCTTGAGGAGTGCCATGGCCAATGGAGAACTTGCTTGCCCAAATGAGCCTCCTATTGCAAGGAGTAGCTCCCCGTAGGTAAGGAGTACCGAACCTGGGCCTCCTATTGCAAGGAACAGTTCTTCATAGGCAAAAATTCTTGGAACAATTTCCTAAACTACTTTTAACCATACACATTTTCTCTCTCCAATTTTAAATCACTACTTTTTACTTAAAATATATAAATAAACCAATTTATAAACCAAACAGTGTTATCAAATTGAATATAAATCACATAATTTAACTTTTGATTGATTTATGTGTCATGTAGCTAGGATGATGTTAGATAGCATTATTCAAATAACAAATACACCTAATATACTGGAAGAAACTTAAAAATTCGAGATTTTTCATGACTGTCTACAAATTGGAATGTAGAAAATAGTTAAATAAATAAATAAATTATTGATGGAGAACAGGAGGATGACATACAGGAACAAGCGGCAGCATTTTTGGACGATTGGGAGCGGAAAAAATAATTCGAGGGGCGTTTCCAACTTCAAATGGTCATAACTTTTGCATACGATGTCCGTTTTGGGCTCATAAGTACTTTTCGGAAAGGTCTCGACAATCCGAACCGGACTCACCGCTTTGCTGTGACATATACTGGATTTTGACCGTTTGAGGACGTTTACTGTGTTAAAACTATTGTTTTCTTTTATTTATTTTCGATATTTTATTGTTTTGTGGGTTAGGCTAGTCCTATGGCGGGCTTAGGGTCCATTAGCATTATTCAAATAACAAATACACCTAGTATACTGGAAGAAACTTAAAAATTCGAGATTTTTCATGACTGTCTACAAATTGGGATGTAGAAAATAGTTAAATAAATAAATAAATTATTTTATTCAAATTCTATTCCAATTCTTATTCTGTCTATGTTGTCGCCGTTCAGTGACTAAATATTGACATCTTGAGTTTTTAGGACAATTTGTACAGAACATGCCTATAAATTAAAAGATGTATCAAGTTTTTAATCTGTTAAGGTATTTGCCTAACTATTGTAGTGAAATGTAAATTTGGATTTGGATTTCCACGATCGTTAATATGGTGGTGGCAAGTTTTGGGGCAGACTTGATTTCTCATGACAGCCATTATTCTTGTCTAGATCTTTAGATGAACCATTGTAGTATTTGCCCAACTATTGGAATGGTAGGAAGATTTTGATTTTGTCGAAATAATTATCCATAAAAAAATTGAACAAAAGAGAAGTGCCGTGTCATTAACTTAGTCGTAGAGTGATCATCTTTCTGCCTTGTTACCTTAAGATTTAAGCTTGGTAGAGGCGGGTTTGGTAATTTCAAGTCGACGGTAGCCATCGCTGAGAGTTTTTATGGTAAAATGAATACTTATTTTATGTAAGAAAATGATTCTTGTACAGAATCTATCCTTATAGATGTCATACTATAGATGAATAGATGAGAGAGATGTTTAAGTAGATTTTTTTATTCAATAAGACATATATACATTTGTACGTGTAGCGTGAGTGTTTATGCAATAGTATAGGTGTGGCTATATTTAAAAGTTTATCCAACAATATAACTCTTTTGTCCACAACCATTTATCCAAGCTAAAGAAATATCTCTATTCAGACATATTTACATGGTTTGGGTTGGGACTATTAGAAACTTGCACTTCTCTATTCATTCACCATTTAAATAAAGTAATAAAACATATATACTCAACGAGACAATTAAAGTTTACCGTGAACATTGATGATTTAGTTTGTTTTCTTTTATAATAATAGATTATAAGAAGTTGGTATTTCATAAACAAGAGTATTCCTCTACTGTAGTCAAAGTAATATCGATATTGGAAAAATTAAGGTGGCGTTCTGTTTGTATTTTATTTTGTATTTTCATTTTCGAAAATGTTTTATATTTCCTATTTTTATTTTTGTTTTTAAATTTGTTGAAAATGCATTTGGTTTGTCATTTCTGAAAATTATTTTTGAAAATGAAAAGCTGAAAAACACGTTCTGTTTGAAATTTTAGGAATACTACTTAAACTATTTTTAATTAATTTGCTTGCAGAATACTACTAGCTCAAACTCAAATTTCCTTTCACAATACACTGAAAATATGGTTACCTGCAACGCACTAATGTGAGTACTAAGAGTCTATATTAAAGCAGCTTGGTCAGGTTCAGGATTTTAAGAATCTCTGATTCTATTAAAATCCAGAAAATGCAAGTTCTTTCAAAACCACCAGAGTCCATTTATCAAGACATTTTTTGAAATATAACAAAAAAAATTCTCACTTAAATTTTTTTGTAATGTTGATATTGAATTCAATAAAACTTTATTTTTGGGTTAGTTCCAAGTTATGATAATTCAAAGAAAGAAAAAAAATTCAAAAACGCATTTTACGCGGTTTGAACATTTTTTGTTAAAATACATTTAAAACGCCCAAAACGAGGTTTTGAGCGTTTTCCATTTTGTGTACATTTTTTTCTTTTTCAAAATACGTTTTCAAAAATGATAAAAATAACGCGTTTTTAGTGTTTTCGAAAATAAAAACAGAAAACGATCTTAAAACTGTAAAGAGATCGTGACCTAAATATCTCTATTTAGATTATGACTTGCTTATAGCAATTGATGATATATGTTACATAATTTCAGCAATAAATTGAAGTCCAATCATAACACATTTTATTATCATAATTAATGACACACTTTTTGGAAGTGTTAGGTGGGAAGTGCAATGCTCCATCTGTCCCCATGAATTATTCCTACTTTCGTCCAAATTATAATATAGTTACCTTGTTGAGTATGTATTTAAATTTATCATTTTCAAATATGCCTAGTGAGGCATTGGAGCGGATCGGGGCAGATTAGTGCCGATTCAAATCCGCTCCACGAAATTTAGGATCAGATCGGATCAAACAGTAAAAATCTCGGATCATGTCGGGTTCGGATCGGGTCGGATCGGAACAAACATTAAGAAATTTTTGTTATATATTTTCGTTAACGACAAATAAATCAATACATAATTCATAAAATAATTAATATAATGTCTAATTCATACAACAAAATATTACATATATAGAGAATTAATGATTTTGTATAAAATTCAATAAAAGATTATATATTTTATATTTAATAATTAAATTTTTTACATATTTTTTTAATTTTTTAAAAAAATTCGGATCGCAGATCGGGTCGGATCGGATCACCCCTGATCCAAATCTAATGCATTGATCCACGGATTGAGATTTGTTCTGATCGGATCGACGGATCAACGGATCGGATCAGATTTTTTTGCCATCTCTAAATATGCCCTTATTTAATGTATTTTGTTATTAATGAAGTATCGATCGAATAAGGTTATGAATAGAAAAATGAGTGTAAAATTTACCTTTCTAATCACATTAATTGAAATTTCTTATTCTATATGTGAAAATAAGAGAGAGCTTACCTTTACGGGATGGAGGGAGTATGATTTTTTCTAAAACATCATTTTTATCAAACAAATGATATGAAGACTCTCTATCTTTTCTCATACTTTAATGAATTTTAAAAGTCTATTGAAATCCAGGTATTATCAATTGAGATTTTAGTGAATTTTATTAAAACTCACTAAAATCCAAGTATCTCCAACCAAGACTTTAATGAATAGGGGTGGGCTAAATAACCGGAATCGATATGACCAAATCGGAACCGAACCAAAAAAATCGGAACCGTATGGTTTTAAAAAAATAAAATAGGAAATCGGTTTTGGAACCGAGAACCGATTGATTTTCGGTTCGGTTCTCTGTTCCGCCTTTAGAACCGAAAACCGAAGTTAGAACCGGTCATTGATCCTTATCTATTATTTTTTTTATGGTCTTAATTAGTTGTTCTAAAACTAAAAATCAAAAGAATTTGTAATTTTTGTGGGTAAAGTGAAAATTATTAATTTCTTTTTATGAAATTTGTTACGTCTCTACCTCATCGTAACATTTAACTTCACACTTGGATTGAAATTATTAATAAATGAAAATCGAATGAGACTAACTTATTAATAAGCAAAATTGTAAATGACCACGATGGAGTTAATTAAATATTTAAATGCAAATATAAAATAATTAATAATAATGCATTAAAAACTCATGATTCATCCCACAAATGTACTATATTGCCATGCTCGAAAAACATTTTAGGCCATTTGTTTCCTGTTTTTGTTTACGAATATCTTTCGTTTCATGGAGAATCCTATACTTTCTTTGGGGTGAAATGATTTTCGAAATCCTTGATTATGGTATATTCGGTATAAGTTTATTTCAGATTATTAGCTCACTTCCCCAGGCCTGATGCTCCTCGATAAGGCTCTCGAAAAATAATTATTATTGTAAAAACAAATTAGAACCGAAATCGAATGGTTCAGTTCTGGTTTGGTTCTTGCGATTCAATGGAACCGAATGGTTCCATTTTACAAGAATTGAAAAAATATGGTTCGATTTCGGTTCTTGAAATACCCGAACCGAACCATCCGACGCCCACCCCTATTAATGAATTAAAATAAAATATAAAATCTAGTATTACTCAATAGCTTGTAAATTTATTAGGACTACACAAAAAATCAAGAAATCGGAAACCAAATAAAACCCCTTGACGAAACTGTTGGTTCATATCTACGTGGACCCACAGTTTTTCCCTCAAAACGATTAAAACCATTTTTAAAATTTTTAATTATAAATTAAACAGTTTTCAGAAAAATGAAAAAAAATAAATTTACAGGCTCTAACAAATCAACAATATAAAATTAACAAATTGTTATAAATAATGTATATATATGTGAATGACATTACCATTATATCCCTATAAACTTTACATTATTACGATTGTACCATTATCCATCCCTATAAATAGGGGTCTATACCAAGTCATTTAATACACCAATTCAATAAGAGAAGAGAATTCTCTCCTCTTCAAATCTCTCTTTCTCTCTCTATTCATATAATATTATTATGATAGTTTTACAACATGTTATCAGCACGAGTCTCTAGCCAATTGAGTAATATGATAGAAGTATGCTCTACAGTTGCATCTAAATAATGAGCATCTGTATCAGAAACCTTATTATTATCAATCAATGTTTTCCTTTCCCAAATCAAATACTTTTGACTTTAGAAAAAAACTCACATATTGTAGATCTGAAAACATCAAAAAAGATGGAAACTTTGCATGGTTTAAAAGGTTCCATACGAGGAAATAAACGTGGTCGCGATGTTGTGCAAAAAGAAAAATTGGAAAATTCGAAACTTTCAAAACCGGTCTACGCAAAATCGTAAATGCAATCGACGATCGGAGACCAGATCCAGAACCACCGCGACAGGATGATCCTTCGGCACCAGCGCGTGTCGACGGCGGTTGAACAGCGCGGCGGCGCATGAGGAGCGTGAAGCCCACACGCAGACGTCAACTGGGCGTGTGTGGGCGCCTGCTGCGTTTTTCGGCGACGGTGTCAAAAGACAGTTTGTTCATATAGATGTTTTTGATTTTTCTATGCTCTTACTTTTCTGTTGGTGCAGTTTTGGATATTTTCCAGTGGTCAAACGTGGCGGCTTCGTAAAAACTATTTTTGAAGCAATTCCGGTGAGATTTTGAACTTTGGACCAAAAGTAAGTTTGTTCTAAATTAAATTTCAAACCTATTGACGGTTTCGATTTACTCATATGATCAATATATTAAAATATGGATGATTATACCCTTGATGATACATTAAAGTATATTAATCGTGATTTAACGAATTTGATTAATCGTGATTACTGATCTGATTATAAATGCTAATAGAATATATATTCTCAATTATTTAACACTACTATGTGATCCATATGATAAATTGAAAGATTTAAAAGTAATATAATAGTTTCCATACCGTGATGTATTGAGGATAACTCATTATCGTAACGGACTGGACTATTATAAATACCTTGACTGGATTTGGAGATATAACTTGCTCATTTATGAAATGTAATTATTTCTTTATATTGTTACCACCTATACGTTGGTTTTATCAACTTTAAATATACATATTACGTTACCACCTATATAGTTGATTCTACTGATTCTAAATATTTCTACTCATATAAATTTAATATATATGATTGTTATTTGATATTTCAACAAATGGTACCAGAAGTTACCAATATCTGTATTTGAAATGGTGGATGAAAATAAATTATTCAACAAGAAAAATGTTGATGTATGATAAGATAATATCGCATGATAGCACGGATATGGCTAATGTGAAAATAACCTCATCAGTATCATGAGATAAATGTTATATGATTGAGATAAAAAGATTTGATCAAAGTTCTTGCACAAGCACTTATGTACTCCAGAAGAAGTACATATTTACTCCAGAAGAAGTAAATATTATCCTATAAACATACTGAAATGATATTATTATTATTACTCTTGAAGAAGCATAAACGAGTCATACATGCAAAATACAAAAGGGGGAAAACATTTATGATCCTCAAAAGTAGAGGTGTGTATCAAGAGTAATAATACCCCATACTCTACCACCCCTAATCTTTTTTGTGTGTCTCAAGAGTAAGAATACTCCGTACTCCACCACTCCTAATCCTTTTGAGGTTTACAAGATTAAGTTCAAATACTCATCAACATTAGAGGTGTGTCTTAAGAGTAAGAATACTCCATACTCTACCACCCACAATATTTTGAGATTCACAAGGATAAACTTACATTAACAGGACTTTATTTTCGCTTGGCACCCCTTCCTTGCGACCAATCTATCTTAACTCCTTCTGGATCTTGTACTGGAACATATGATTGTAACTTTTCCAGCAGTTCATCGATAGTGGGAGCAGAAATAAGGATCCTCCTAGAAAATGGAGAGATGAATCCCCGTTCCACAGCATAATCAAGAAATATTAGTAAACCATCGAAGAAGTTGTTAACATTTAAAAGTCCAATAGGCTTAGCATGGAGACCCAGCATGGAGACCCAGCTGAGCCCTTGAGGTAATATTAAAGATTTCCTCTAAAGTACCAAAACCTCCAAGCATGGCAATAAAGGCATCAGAACAATATAACATGCAAGTTATGCGTTCATGGATAGATAATGTCTGTATTTCATGCCCTCGTGTTTTGCCTGCAATATTAGCTAAAGGAACGGGTATAACACCTATCCCTCTTGCTTTTTCTGCTTGAGAGGATTGTGAAACACAATCCATCAATCCACTGCTGCTTATGAGATTGATATTCAAATATTTCTTCTTTGTATTCATATGGTACTCTTGATTGGCTCAACGCTTGCGTAGTTGCTAAGGGTTATCATCAAATGGATGTCATAGAATGCACTGACACATTCTCCCTTGTTATTAAGCTTGCCATAATCCGTCTTGTTCTTAGTCTTGCTCTAGTTTGACTTTGGGATATCACCAATTAGACATTAAGAATACTTTCCTCCATAGCCTCTATGAAGATATCTATATGGAACAATCACCAGGGATGGCTGATCCAACATTTCCTGACCATGTGTGCAAGCTCCAACGAGCCCTTTATAGCTTAAAACAAGCCCCTCGAGCTTTGTTTAATCGCTTTAGTACTTTTCTGCATCACCACGGTTTCTTTTGTAGCCTAGCCGATCCATCTCTCTTTATCTTGCATTCATCTCATGGCACTTTAATTCTTTTATTGTATATTGATGATATACTTCTCACAGGTTCAAATTTGAATATCTTAGACACTTTTATCAAGACCTTACATACTGCATTTACCAAGAAGGATCTAGATCTTGTCCATCAGTTTCTTGGTATTGAGATCACACAAACCTTCAAAGGGCAGCACTTGTCATAATCCCACTATGCTCTTACTATTCTTGAAAAACACAAATGGCGGAGTCCAAACCTAGGGGCATGCTTTTGGAGGCAAAGACTAAAGGTCTTGACAACAATGTACTGCTTGAAGATCCTAGCTTTTATGGAGGGATTATCGGTGACACGACCCGTCCCAAATCACCCTACTATACCTGGAATGTACGTGTGTCGATAGCAGGTGCTAGCTAGATGTTGAACCTACTATCAAGGCAACCTTGATTTTTCTTAGACTATAATTAATTTAATGAAAATTCAACATGATCTTCCCAATAAATTAGACTAAGATCACCTGAATAGCAACAAAATTTCTCATACGTACATATATCTCATAATTAGTGAGAACCCCTTGTTCCTCTAATACATACTAATCAACTAAGTATAACCAACTCGATCATTTATGTATAACTTACAGTACATCTCAAATGAATATAAAACCAGGAAATCGCAATGAACCAATAAGCTTAGATACTTAAATCAATTAAATCAATTAATCTTTTATATCTGTGGCTTCACTTGGCAGATCAACAGGCTCCAAATGCTTCTTAACTCACATTCACCTGCATTCTATAAACATATATGGAAAAATATATGAGTTTGTAACTCAGTGAGTGGACAGTTCATAATTAAGCATATTTTCTCATTCATAAATATTTACTGAAAAAAATTTATTACTTTAAGATGTTCAAAGATCTGATAATTTCTTCTAAGCTAAAACGGTTGGAGTCATAAAAATTCTTCACTCTTTATTCTAAATAAATATAAAGCATATGAATATAAGGAATCTTATATCAGTGAAATTCTGAATAAAATATCATTTTACAATACTATAAGTTGAATTCTTTATTCTGTAAACTGAAAACTCAATTCTGAAATCTTAGGTGGCGTTCTGTTTGTATTTTATTTTGTATTTTCATTTTCGAAAATGTTTTGTATTTCCTGTTTTCATTTTTGTTTTCAAATTTGCTGAAAACGCGTTTGGTTTGTCATTTCTGAAAACTGTTTTTAAAAATGAAAAGTTGAAAAACACGTTCTGTTTAAAATTTTGTAGAATACTACTTAAACTATTTTTAATTAATTTGTTTGCAGAATACTACTGACTCAAACTAAAACTTCTTTTCAAAATACACTGAAAACATTGTTACGCAACACACTAATGTGAGCATTAAGAGTCATATTAATATAGCTTGGTCAGGTTTGAGATTTGAGAAAGCTCTAGTTCTATTAAAATCCAGAAAATGCAAGTTTTTTCAAAACCACCAGAGTCCATTTATCAGTGCATTTTTTGAAATATAACAACAAGAATTCTCACTTAATTTTTTTTGTAATGTTGATATTAAATTCAATAAAACTTTATTTAAGCTTAGTTCCAAGTTAGAATAATTCTCCCAAAAAAAAAAAAAATCTTTATTTAGGCTTAGTTTCAAGTTAGGATAATTCTAAAAAAAATAATAAAAAAATAAAAACTTTATATTAAGCTTAGTTTCAAATTAAGATAATTCTTAAAAAAAAAAAAAAAAAAAAATCCCAAAACGCGTGTTATACTTTTTTGTCGAAATACACACAAAATAAGGTTTTGGGCGTTTTGCGTTTTGTGTACAATTTTTATTTTTATTTTTTCCAAAATGCATTTTCGAAAATGGTAAAGAGAACGTGTTTTTAGCGTTTTCGAAAATAAAAATAGAAAATGACCTCAAAACAGCAAAAAGAACAGGGCCTTAAATTCTGATAAAATATAAAAAAACTAAAAAATCACATCAAAGGTACCCATAATCTGAAAATCCTGAAATTCTGAGATTCTGTAATTCTATGTTTCTAAAATTCTATAATTCTGGTCATACGTGCGCAGAGTTTCCCGAATGCTATAAACTGGTCATACACTATGGAAACAAATTCACAATAGTGCAGAGTGGGTAAAATAACCATATCGGGTCAAACACTGTGAAAATGAATTCACATCAGTGTAGACTATGGTAAAATTACCTGGGTACTTTTGATGATTTTAAATAATAAATCTCTAAATATTCTAAAATATATAATATTGATATTTTGTCAATTTAAAATGCTTAGACTGAACTGATTAAAACTCTTAAGAATAAATACTTATTTATAAAAACTCGCTTCATTCTGAAAATCATAAACTATAAGTGAAAAATAGAAATATTCAACTTCTACAATAGATATGAATATCAACATGCACTATGTAACATAAACATTTCATAAAAAGCTTGAAATTGAATAATTTAAATAAGTGCTTATTTTCTTAAAATAATTATTCCACTCACCAAGTTGTAGATCCATCTGCGTACGACTTCAATCTTGTCAACTCTTCACCTTCAAATATTAATTATAATGTCTCTAGAGCACCTCATGCATTATTCCTATCATTAGAAATAAGAGTTAACTAATAACAACTTGATGTCTTTAATTCCAACTTCATAATCTGAATTAAAATCACTTGTAACATAGAAATCCCCTTCTTGGAATATTCTAATACTTAATCCCCAATACTTGACACTTATTGATTTCAATTCAAAACTAGGCACTATAATTTTAATATCTAAAATATGTCATCAAATTCTTTATATGTGAATCTATCTATAAACCCACTTCACTTACGTTTCTCATTTATCTCAACTCCAACCCTAAATAATATAGCATAAATTATTTCTTAATAACTTGCTTGCTTACCTCGAGATTGAATTGTACATCAAAATCGAGCCAAGCCCTTCACTTTTTCCTTTTCCCTTTTCTTCTTTCTTTCCCTTTTCTTGTCGAATTTTCTCGAATTCTCTCTCGGTTCTGTTGCTCCACCGAAGAACAAGAGAAAGAAATGGGTCTTTCATTTAAGTGATGTATAGATAATGTATTTACAAACAAGTCCTCATACAATTACATAATAAAAACTTTAGTCTTTAAATTGCCAATAATAGGAATTAAACCCTTAGATTCATTTCTTATGTTATCTCTAGTCCTCAAGTATTAGTAATTACAAAATAAACCCCATGAAAATTCATTTGTTCAACTTAAGTCCTTATTAGACTTTAAATTGACTATTCCATACTTGACTTTGACTAGTAAAAGTTTGACTTTGAAAATTAAAGAATGGGTTGTTACAGTTGGAGCCTTACTGTGATAACCCGTTTTTACGCTAGTCAAAGTTAATGAATTATTTAGTCAAAGTCAAATATGCTTTTGGTCAAATTGAAAAAGGACATATGTCGAATAAATGATTTTATTAGGACTTAGTTGTAATTGCAAAAAACTTGAGGGTTGAGATAATCGGAAATAGAAATTTAAAGATTTATTTTGCAATTATTGGAAGTAAAGAACTTAGTCTTATGCTACATTGAAGTTTGGGGGCCCAGAGTGAAATTGAGCAATACTTATTCAATTTTTTTTGAGGATAAGTGATGTATCTCTCATTTGGAGAGGACAAAAAAAAAAAAACGACAGAAAGAAAATGAACCAGGGAGAAAGAGAAAAGAAAGAAGAAGAAGAAAAAGAGAGGAAAGAAGAAAAAGAAAAAGAAGGAAAGGGTAGGTGCCGATTTTTGAAGCTTAACTTCTTAAATTTTTCCTTTATTTTAGAGATGTAAGTATTAAGATGTTGAATTATTCTTTTTGGAGTTTATGTAAATCTTGCTTAAATTCGAAATATTAAGAGTTAATGATATTATTTGACTTATTAAACTAGATAGTTAATGAATTTTTATGACAAAATTGGTGTTGAAGAAAGTGAATGTTGAAAATGGGTTTGTAAATTATTGTTTCAATCCTTGAGTTTATTGTGTTTACATGATATATCAAATATGTGATTATGATGTATTAGAGTTGGAGAAGGATTTGGGTATGATTTTGCTTATTTTTCCTTGATTTTTCTCTTAATTTTCGAGCAATTCATACACAGGTGCTAATTCTGAAATTGTTACCAGAAAATGTTATTTTTGTCAATAGTTTGGAGACAGATTTCTAAATACAGGAATTAGTACCAGCTTTCAAAATTATGGAATTATGGTACTGTTTTTGTCAACCATGGGTTTTCTTGAAAATTTTAGGATGGAAATTAGATTAAGCATTATTGATTGGGGATATGATGTTAAGAGGACTCTGATAAAGGATTTAAATGTTGTTAGTAAATTTAATTGGGATAAGAAGTTGAAAATTTATACATCAAGTTATTATTAATTAATTCTTATTCCAAATTTTAGGAATATTGCTTGAAACACTCCTATGAGTAAATATGATCTCTTGGAGAAATAAGAGATTCCTAACTTGGCATGAAGAATTGAAATGATGGATGTAAAAGTGGGGAAAGCCTACAAATTTAGCTAGTTCATTGCCGAGAACTCGGTGAGTGGAAAAATCTAAATTATTTTCAAATATTGGTAAATCGTTTATATAGTTACGTTAAACGTGATTATGTGATTTATTTGTCAAAATACGTGTTATTGTGAAATATTATGAGAATATGATATTTGTTTGAAATTGGAAAGATTGTGAAATATTATATCTTGAAAGAAATGTAAGACTTGTAATGGAAATCAATGAAATGTGAGATGGATATATGAAATTGAAATCGTCCAGAAAAGTACCCGTGATTATATGTTTATTCTAGTTCACTGAGGCGGCTTTGACCGTGTTCTATACTGCACCTGAGTGGTCTTGACCGAGTATGATATTACCCTGAGGCGGTCGACCGTGTATGATATAGTTCACTGAGGCGGTCATGGCCGTGTTCTAGAATTGATTATCAGA
The DNA here is from genome assembly GCA_963555705.1 of Ligustrum vulgare. Classification (NCBI taxonomy): domain Eukaryota; kingdom Viridiplantae; phylum Streptophyta; class Magnoliopsida; order Lamiales; family Oleaceae; genus Ligustrum; species Ligustrum vulgare. Next base: position 53,006,535 of record OY743174.1, read on the forward strand.
GATCTTTGAGACTAGCCGAGAGACAGTCTATACATGTATGACCAGATTACCGATGTTAATCAGAGGGTACATTTTTGGTTGATTTGTTAGGGTATGACCATACTTAGATATTACAGATTATGCTGATAGTAAACTATTGATGATGTGATGTGACAAGATATGATGTTATTATATGAATTGTCATAAGATGTAAACTTGATTTTCGATAAAAATGTATAAATGAAGAATTATGAGTATTTTCGAAATTCTCCACTCACTGAGCTATCAACTTATTATTTTTCCCACAATTTTCTTAATAGGTGACAATTGAGTTCCTAAAGCCTGAGGAGCATGTTGATTTTGAAGCCACATCAGTAAGACATGTGTAGGTTTTTATTTCATTCAAAATTGAGCATTTAAATATCAACTTGGGTCCACATTCATTTTGAAATAAAATTATTTCTCATTATTTAGCATATAATTGGTAGTAGATCACATTTAGCCTTGATGGTGGGTTTGGCGTTTAGCTGACATCCATCATTGGCGCACACCACGTCTCGAGTTCATTAGGGTGATTCGGGGTGGGTCGTGTCAGATTGGTATCAGAGTATGGTTTATAAAGTCTTGAAGTTTTTGTTGCTTATGCATTAGCGTATCATGCATATGTCATATATGAGCACATGTCATGGTGGCTGAAATCAAAGGCTCTCAGCTTGTTTTAAACTCACATTGTTACTCACAGGTATTAAAGTTAAGATATTGAAAGGATATTTTTGGTAGATTCATGAGTAATTAGTGTGGGAAGATAATATTTTCAATGACATTGTGTTTGAAAGAGATATTAGTGTTGACCTATTGTTAAGTTAACCTTATTGTTTTGATCATAACAAACAAGAATATATTGTGTTATTAACAAGTGTACTTCAAGTGTTTCATGTAATGATAAATATTCAAAGCACTCTATGTTCAAATCGTCTCTCAAAGATATAAATCAAAACTATGTGATCAAGCACATGAGACGCAAAGAAGATCATTAAAGAATTGAAGATATTCAAAGATCAAAATTGAAGTTGAAAAGCATGACATGAAGATCAAGAACTCAAGCATACAAGATTAGAGTTCAAAGTTCAAGAATTGATTTAACCTATGTAAAGGTATAACACTCTCAAACTCTGGTTTCGGTCGACCATTAGTCAGCCGAACGTGACTGCAGCTACCTGTTTTTTACTCATGCAGAGTTTCGGTCGACCAATATACTTTCGGTCGACCGAAAGTGGCTGGACTTAGGGATTTTTTTAAATTCAAAATTTTCATACACAATCCCTAAATAACTTGAAATCATCTTCTCCTCTTCATAAAACTCTTGTACTACATTACTTTGATCACTTATTTTTGGCTTTGATTAAAAGAGTGATATGATTGTTGACCAAAATTGTTTTGATACTTTTAAACTTTTTAACTCATCCACACATGATCCACCTATTCAATGAGTTGAAAATACTTTGATACTTCGACAATATGCATTGTTAAACCCTTTAACTCATTTCATGCTACAAATGTTTCACTAAGGGGGAATGCTTTACTAAGGGGGAATATGATTACAATCAAGATATTCTATTTGTGCCCCATTATTATGCTTATCACACCTATGCTCATGATTAAGGAATAGATGCCACCTTTTTGCTTATGCCAAAAGGGGGAAAACATGGTGATGATTTGATTTAGCTTGACTTTGGATAATCTATATGCATGAAAATGATTAAATTATATGCTAGATTATGTCTCATTGGTTTGTATAAGATAGGGAGAATATATGCTAAAATTGAACTTGTAATTATTCCCATTTCCCTACGCTTTGATTTTACGCTTCAATTGCTTATATTATCATTACAAATCATCTTGTTTGTCATAATCAAAAAGGGGGAAATTGTTGACCTATGGTTAAGTTAACCTTATTGTTTTGATCATAACAAACAAGAATATATTGTGTTATTAACAAGTGTGCTTCAAGTGTTTCATGTAATGATAAATATTCAAAGCACTCTATGTTCAAATTGTCTCTCAAAGATATAAATCAAAACTATGTGATCAAGCACATGAGACGCAAAGAAGATCATTAAAGAATTGAAGATATTCAAAGATCAAAATTGAAGTTGAAAAGCATGACATGAAGATCAAGAACTCAAGCATACAAGATTAGAGTTCAAAGTTCAAGAATTGATTTAACCTATGTAAAGGTATAACACTCTCAATCTTTAGCGATGACAATCAACGAGCTCGAAAATGATTTTTATGCATCAAGAAACTTACTTGAAAATTCATCACTTGCATAAAAATGATTTTTCAAAACATAACATGAAATAGTTTTTGGAAAAATAAATTTTTTAATATAAAGATAAAAATTCAAGATTTTCCATTTTCGGTCGACCGAAATTTACATGATCGACCGAAATTCTGATCGACCGAAATATCTGGTCAACCGAAAGTATAACAGCTAGTTTTTGAGCTTTCGGTCGACCGAAAGTATAGAATCGATCGACCGAAACTTGCTGCAGATCAAATTTTTTGATCTATAAATAGCCATCTCATTTACATTCATTTTAAAAACAACATAGAAAAGATTTTATACAAACTTTCTTGTGAAAATTCATTGTTCTTACTTGGTTTATATTCATCTATTTTTATTATAAAACTTTGATTGATATAAACTTTGTTTTATCAAATTCATCAAAGTTTTTGGAAGAAAGTTTTGTGAAGATTCTTGGTTTTATATTGTTTAAACTTCTTCAACATCTTCACACTATATTGGAATTGAAGTGTAAGTCTCACTTTGTTCTAAACTTGTTTTAATCTTTTAAATGAGAGAAATTCTAATTAAGGAACTTTGATTATTTGTGCTACATTTTTTATTATTATTTGATTCATCGAAGTTCCATTGCCTAAACACTTTGAGCTTAACTCATTGTTAATTATTCAAGTGTGGAATCTTTTGGTACTTAATTTGATTCAATATTTTAACAAGAGACTATTTGAAAAACTTTGTTTGATTGCATTGAACTTTTCATTATCGTTTGCATCAAAGTTTTTCTCTAACACTCGAGCTTAATTCATTGCTATCTATTGAAGTGTTAGCCTAACTCTCTCGGTACTTAATTTGAGTATATCATTTGTCAAGAGAGTTATTTCAATTGTAAATTCAATTCATTATATCTTGTGGTTTCGAGAGCCTTGTGAAAACTCGATTGTTGGTTTCGAGAGCCTTGTGAAAACTCGATTGTAAAGGATAGGTGCTCCTTGTTGTAAAGTCACCTAAAGATTCGATACTCCTTGTTGTAAGTTATCAATATAGTGGATTTGGCCTTGCTCGTGACGGAAAGCTCGGTAACGGGGGACGTAGATCACGTTGGTTGATTGAACCTCCATAAATCGCGTTTGCATTCTCTTATCTCTTTTACTTACGTACATTGCACTTACTCTATTCTATCAATTTATATTGTGCTACACTATATCTAAGTGCTATACTTGCTTTATCAATTAAGTTTACACATATATAGCACACTACATTGATAGTTTAGTTACTTGTAACACTAAGTGCTCATACTTGTACCCATTGGTTTTTAAGTTTGAGATTATTTATCGAAAAAGTTTTATAAACCAATTCACCCCCTCTTGGTTAGTTTACTCTTGGGCTAACAATTAGTTGTTAATAAGAGTGCAACTTTGAGCAAAGTATCAATTTGGAGCTAAACTTTTGATGATTTTGCGGATTGTTTGTTTGTTTGTAGACATTCAGAATGATGAAGTATACAATCATTTAAGAATTGATGTACGTGTGGGATTATATGATCATTTGATGTATACATAGGAAATGTCAAGTTATATCTTGCTGGATAAGAGCATGCAAATGTTTTGACAATCATGTGGAGATTCTTAATTATTTTGGGAGTTAATTGATTATTAGTATTATTCGGATTTCGTAGTACGTTTTAGCTACTTTTATGGAGGATGTCAGAAATCATGATAGTATATAAATGCAATTAATAAATGATAAGATTCTCACGCATGTTAAGCTAATGATAGTATGTTGAATGTTGATTGGTGTAAAATATATTGTTGTGTATATTACATAGTGAGGAAATAACATTCACGTGAATTCTGTTATTTCGATTAATTTTGGGTTATTTGGTTGTAAGAGATGTGAGAAAATATGGATAGATTTCACAAGGATTACTTATTGTGGGGTAATCTGTTGTTTAAAGGAAGAGTAAAGAAATGTGGAATCGAAGGTTTATTGTGATTGAGAGCTTAATATATATTAATATTTAATGGTATATTGATATATGAAGGTTCACATGATAAACATGATGGTTATTATTTATTTTTTTATTTTTTTTATCTTAAGGAAGTTGATATGATTGAATATTGAGGTCATATGATGTGATAAGTGACATGTTACATGATTACTACAAGGTATGGTGAATAACAAGTTGATGGATGTTATTTATTGTCTTATAGAATGACAGGGATGATGTATTTGAGTTGTTAAGTTAATTAATCTTATCTAAATTATTGGTTGGTTATTGTGAAATAAGACTTACGATTGGAAATCTTTATTTTTAGTCATAAGATAAGATGAGTTTATTTAAAATTTTAGTGATGCAATTTTGGTTACGTATTTGCAATTTTTGTTACTTATTTGTACTTTAAGGAATGAGTATTCTATTTCATTGAGACCTACTTTCCATGGAATATACATAGAACCCTTGGATGATTAAAGTCTAGGGTGATAATCATGGTGACTTTTACTTATAGTGGTATTGTATCTTTGAGTTGTGTAATTTTGATAAAGATTCTTTATTTGATTTTCGGAAGTCTTATTCGTTGGTGATAGGAACTTGATATTTTTATGGAATAAAAGGATAGAAATTCTATGGGTGAAATAATACTATTGTTCTTTATGGAATTCCATTAAAATGTCTCCTTATTTGACTAATAGGATAGAAAGAATACATATTATTGTGGGTTTGAAAGTAAGAGATTTTCTTTTTGGAACTCGATAGTGATTAAATTATTTGGAGGTATTTGTTCTTGTATTTAAAGATGATTGGTGTTCCAATTTATGGTAAAGATTTATATCGGGATTTAATGAGTGTTCTAAGTAGAATGATGATGTCATTGATTTGGGTAAACGGACATGATTTAAATGCACGATTTAGAGTTTAAAGAATATGCTATCAGTGATTTGGTGGATTATTCATCATCCATCATTCATTTGAGTATAAGGATTTGATAGAAATGAATCTTTTGAGGTTACATATGATGTTGGTATATTTTGAGATTTTATCTTATTGTGATGAAAGTGGTGAAGAAAAGTTATTTGATATTCAATATGTAACCATTGTTATGGAAAAGAATTTGATTAGAGGATAATTGAAAAGATGATATAATCTGAAATTTTGGAGAATATTGAAAGTAGTATTCTTGAACTTCAATTTGGAAAATTATTGAATTTCTACAATGTTGGGTATAATGAAAAGTTGGGAATATCTATTCATGATCCTTAGGGTGATATTTAAAGCATGACTTAAATATTTATTAATGAGATAAAGGTTGATTTACTTGTTATTCAAGAATGTGATCCTTACTATGAGGTGTAGTAGGAAGGTATTAGATTAAATTTATTCTCTAAGGTTACTAGTATTGTTAAAGAATTTTCGACTTGAAATATTTGATAAGAGTCAACTTCGAAATTGATGCAAGAGGAGAAAGATTGAGATCTATGTTCGGTTAAATTTTATTAGAGAAATCGTCCAGCTAAGAGGTAACCTGTGTAAGTGATGATCATATATGTATTCGATATTTTCATATGGTTCTAGCTTAATCAAGTGAATTTCGAGGACGAAATTCTTTGAAGGGGGTAAGATTGTGATAACCCGTTTTTACGCTAGTCAAAGATAAAGAATTATTTAATCAAAGTCAAATATGCTTTTGGTCAAATTGAAAAAGGACATATGTCGAATAAATGATTTTATTGGGACTTAGTTGTAATTGCAAAAACTTGAGGGTTGAGATAATCGGAAATAGAAATTTAAAGATTTATTTTGCAATTATTGGAAGTAAAGAACTTAGTCTTATGCTACATTGAAGTTTGGGGGCCCAGAGTGAAATTGAGCAATACTTATCCAATTTTTTTTTAGGATAAGTGATGTATCTCTCATTTGGAGAGGACAAAAAAAACGACAGAAAGAAAATGAAGCAGGGAGAAAGAGAAAAGAAAGAAGAAGAAGAAAAAGAGAGGAAAGAAAAAAAAAAAAAAAAAAGGAAAGGGTAGGTGCCGATTTTTGAAGCTTAACTTCTTAAATTTTTCCATTATTTTAGAGATGTAAGTATTAAGATGTTGAATTATTCTTTTTGGGGTTTATGGAAATCTTGCTTAAATTCAAATTATTAAGAGTTAATGATATTATTTGACTTATTAAACTAGATAGTTAATGAATTTTTATGGGAAAATTGGTGTTGAAGAAAGTGAATGTTGAAAATGGGTTTGTAAATTATTGTTTCAATCCTTGAGTTTATTGTGTTTATATGATATCAAATATGTGATTATGATGTATTAGAGTTGGAGAAGGATTTGGGTATGATTTTGCTTATTTTTCCTTGATTTTTCTCTTAATTTTCGAGCAATTCATACACAGGTGCTAATTCTGAAATTGTTACCAGAAAATGCTTTTTTTGTCAATAGTTTGGAGACAGATTTCTAAATACAGGAATTAGTACCAGCTTTCAAAATTATGGAATTATGGTACTGTTTTTGTCAACCATGGGTTTTCTTGAAAATTTTAGGATGGAAATTAGATTAAGCATTATTGATTGGGGATATGATGTTAAGAGGACTCTGATAAAGGATTTAAATGTTGTTAGTAAATTTAATTGGGATAAGAAGTTGGAAATTTATACATCAAGTTATTATTAATTAATTCTTATTCCAAATTTTAGGAATATTGCTTGAAACACTCCTATGAGTAAATATGATCTCTTGGAGAAATAAGAGATTCCTAACTTGGCATGAAGAATTGAAATGATGGATGTAAAAGTGGGGAAAGCCTACAAATTTAGCTAGTTCATTGCCGAGAACTCGGTGAGTGGAAAAATCTAAATTATTTTCAAATATTGGTAAATCGTTTATATAGTTACGTTAAACGTGATTATGTGATTTATTTGTCAAAATACGTGTTATTGTGAAATATTATGAGAATATGATATTTGTTTGAAATTGGAAAGATTGTGAAATATTATATCTTGAAAGAAATGTAAGACTTGTAATGGAAATCAATGAAATGTGAGATGGATATGTGAAATTGAAATCGGCCAGAAAAGTACTCGTGATTATATGTTTATTCTAGTTCACTGAGGCGTCTTTGACCGTGTTCTATACTGCACCTGAGTGGTATTGACCGAGTATGATATAGTTCACTAAGGCGGTCGACCGTGTATGATATAGTTCACTAAGGCGGTCACTGAGTGGTATTGACCGAGTATGAGATCTTTGAGACTAGCTGAGAGGCAGTCTATACATGTATGACCAGATTATCGATGTTAATCAGAGGGTACATTTTTGGTTGATTTGTTAAGGTATGGCCATACTTAGATATTACAGAATATGCTGATAGTAAACTATTGATGATGTGATGTGACACGATATGATGTTATTATGTGAATTGTCATAAGATGTAAACTTGATTTTCGATAAAAATGTATAAATGAAGAATTATGAGTATTTTCGAAATTCTCCACTCACTGAGCTATCAACTTATTATTTTTCCCACAATTTTCTTAATAGGTGACAATTGAGTTCCTAAATCCTGAGGAGCTTGTTGATTTTGAAGCCACAACAGTAAGACATGTGTAGGTTATTATTTCATTCAAAATTGAGCATTTAAATATCAACTTGGGCCCACATTCATTTTGAAATAAAATTATTTCTCATTATTTAGCATATAATTGGTAGTAGATCACAGTTAAATTTGATGGTGGGTTTGGCGTTTAGCTGACATCCATCATTGGTGCGCACCACGTCTTGAGTTCATTAGGGTGATTCGGGGCGGATCGTGTCACTTACAATAACTAATGCTTACCCGACCTAATCTTTCCTATAGTATTAATTTGTTTCACAATTCATGCATGCATCCACACTCTCACACCTTAAGATGTTCGTTGAATCCTCCAGTTCATAAAAAGGACTATTCGTCTGGGTCTATATTTCACTTCTCGCACTACACTTGATCTTTGTGCCTTTTTAGATGCAGATTGGGTAGGCTACTTACTACTCGACGATCTACCATAGTTTACAGTACTTTACTTGGCCACAATCCCATTTCTTGGTGTGCCAAAAAATGTCACACTATTTCGCGGTCCAGCAGTATAGCAGAATATCGAGCAATGTTCCACATACACTACTGCTGAATTATGCGACAGACTTTCATTCTCAAAGACCTTGGGATTCTACTTAACAATCCTCTTGTTCTATTGATCTATTCTGTGACAATCTAAGCGCTCTTCACATGACAATCAATCCGGTCTTTCATACACGCAGCAAGCACATTGAGCTAGATTATCACTTTGTGCGTGAACGAGTTGTGCTTGGTCTCCTTGTTACTAGTCATGTCCCCACTACTCATCAAGTTGTTAACATATCTACGAAGCCCATGTCCAAAGCTATCTATTCTTTCTTCTTTTTGCACCAAACTTGGCCTCCAGCCCCAACCAAGTTTGCGGGAGGGTATTGACAGAATCAGCTAGCTCAACAAAGAATCAATGCATGAAGATCAGATTCCAAATCAAAACAGTTTGTTAAAGTTTCCTTCTACATCTCAGCCTCCTCAAAAAAGAATGAATACATAAAGATCAGATTCAAAAGCAGGACAGCTTGTCAAAGTTTCCTTCTATTCCTCAGCCTCCTCAATATCATTCCTTCTCAACAAATTCTGCCTTATTTTTCTCTACAGCCACTAGTACAATAAGAGTCAAAGGCGTCGGTTGTAAAGCGAAAAAGGCGTCGGTTGTACAGGAGACGCCTATAGTAGCGACGCTAAAACTGTATACTTAAGGCGTCGGTTTACAACCGACGCCTTATATTAATTTAAGGCGTCGGTTGTTAAGTAACAACCGACGCCTTTAGTCATACTTATAGGCGTCGGTTTTCAACAACAACCGACGCCTTTTAGTATGAATTTTTTTTTTTAATTATTCATTTATTTATATTTCCATTATACCTATATACACTATAACAATCACATACACATCAACTAATTATCTTCAACAAATATGTAATCGATGAATGCAAAACAAAACTTAATAACTCAATAAACAGAATTTCGAAATAATTAATTTTGTATTCACAATATTGTTAAAAAATTTGTACATGTTAACATAAAATGAGCCAAATTTACACTCTTCGACGAAGTATTTAGCCCATAAATTCCGAACCTCGTCAATTTCCTCTGTTGAATAAAATTCTTGAAATGCCTAAAAATAATTAATAAGAATTAATATTTATTATGACAATTACATATAAATCATAATTAAACAACTATCATCAATAACTTATACCTTGTGTAGAGAAAATTAATATTTCCTGCATTTTTAGAATGGACATACGGAGTGATCAAAATGGGGAGCAGGATTCGTCATATTTATAAATAAACTATTAAGTGATGTGAAATTTCCTCTTTTCTCAATTCTTTTCCCATTTCTTCAATCTTCTACACTGTGTTCTCTTCGCAGCTATACCTTCTAACGGACTCACAGAACCACGAGCTTAACTAGATGAGAAGAGAAAAGAGGTTATTCATGTTGGAGCATCCAAATGTCAACAAGAACCAACAGTGAACAGCTGATCAGAAAAAAACAGACATTATAATTCTAGTGCCATCTAGGATAAAGTAATAGCGCCAAGCCAAACAGTAACCACTTGAATCAAAATAAGCCAAGGTTTAAATTAATAATTCATTAAAACTACTGCAGATTCTCCATAGAAGTATGTGGTCAGCATCCACTTGAAGCAAGAAACTATTTCTTTCACATGTAGTGGTAGAAGAAATGATTCCATATTGTTGAGTAGGAACAAGGATCAAGATGAAGCACAGCACTTCGCAGAGAATGCAATACTGGGACTTAAAAGGGAAATATACCACTTCATTCAAACAATCAAACGCAACCCAGGCCTTCTATGGATATAGGATGAAGATCTAAAATTGCTAATTACAAGAAAAAATAAAGAGGCTCGTTCTAAAATTATTATAATATATTTTCACAAAAATTATACCAAAAGAAGGTTATCTAATAAACATACCATCACGCCGAAGCAAGTCCCCACCCTGTATAGCATAAACGAGGATAGCTGCTAAAGACAAAGACCACTTCTGGTTCAAGCAGAACCAGGAGATAGAATGAATTTGCCAATATCAAAAAATAGATGAAGCAAATAAAAAGTAAATAGAATACCTGAGCCATAGATCCTTTGATAATACGATGGAAAAAAGTTCCTTTATAGTGCAGAGGCCTTCTAGCTTTAGGACTATCGCCTCTCTCTCCTGAAGAAATAGAGAATAGATCCATCTAGGAATCAGTATATGAGAAATACAACTTATAGAAGAAAATAGCCAACAAAATGTGTTGAAACATGGGGAGATTCCCAAACAAATTGTAAATTTGCACATAGTATAAAACAAGCAATCCCAATATGAGTGTCTATCTTGTACTCAACAAAAAGTTACTAGAAACTCAAAAATTTAATGCCAAATTTAAAAAATGGGGAAAGAAAATATATAGTTATTATATACTAATAACATATAACAAGAGAACCACAAAAAAAAATCAATTCCTCAGTTCCTTTTCCTTTAGAGAAAGGCTTGATAGTGTAGATCTACTATTTCGTGAACTAGAAGAAACTGCAGGTTACCTGTACAAAGTGCACGAAAATTTTCACCCGTCTTTGGAGCAACATCAATGAAAAGCTGCATCATAATAGCAAAAGTTAATAGTTATAGATATCAGAATCATAAAGGAAATGTAGTAGATTGAAATATTAAAGAATTAAACATGAATTATAAAATGGAGATAAAATTTACACTTACTAATATGTACTTTAAAATAATATGCCCTTATTTGAGTCCCATTATAATTAGATTTTTGGAGAAAATGTATTTTGGAATAGTGATTTTTTTAAGAATGATAAAAATGAAGAGAGAGAAAATGCATTAAATTAGTGGGCTCAAACAAGGGCTATATATATATAGCACCTCAAAAATCATCCTTTCAATAGGATCTCCATCAATGGATACATCGAAAAACACTAGTGGCTTCTTCTTATCCATTTTCTTCACACTTCAACTTCACAAACTGACGTTGTATCAACAGTATTTACCAAATTTCATTAGTGAAATCAATATCAGAAAATATATGTGCAAAAGAGCTTTCTGCTTTTCCAAAAAAAACAATCACAGACCAAACCTCTAATAGCATTTCTTCATGAATTAACCACTGGTCTTTCTATAAAACTGAGCATACAAAATTTAATCTTTTAACCAACCTACAAACCTAAATGAATGTTTTCTCCAATTATTTTTACCCATTGCAATGGTAGGAAGGAACAACAATCAACTACTACACCCCTAATCACATAATCGAAGTCAAAAATCAAGAAGATCAGCCAAATAAACACCAAAGCCAACACCGAACTCAAGGCCACAAAATCGAACAACCACAGACCTAGTCTCAATCAGTTACAAAATCAGAAATTAGAGTGATCCATGGGGGATTAACATAGACAACTAACCTGCAAAGCTGAACAAGGCTGAGAATGTCGTTACCCACACCCAGTTTACGATCGTGATGAACAGAACCCACGTCACACCACCACGTAATCGAGCCAAAATCTGCTGGAAAATTGTTGGAAAATGTTGTTTGAGAATAGCCCAACCATCGAAATCCAAGAAAACTTCACAACCTGCCCACACAAGACAACAATCGAACCAGAAATTGCGTGAATCGCCGATGAACAGTAACTTGCTTTGCCCAGCTTCGAAATCCTAGAATCAGTCAAAAGGATAGTAGATTAAGGTAGTGTGCGCATGAGTGGGGGAAGGGGAAGAAGGGAAGGGGCTTTACCATGATGAGTGGTGGAAGTGATGGCGGTAGTTGACGAGGTGGCGTCGATTAGAAGATCGGCGAATAGAGAGTGTGAGAGGGAGGGAAAGAGCGGCTGCGAGAGATGGGAGGAAGAGATCAAATTAAGAGCGGCATGTGATTTGGTGTGTGAATTTGGGAAGAATGAGCCCTAAATGGCGCAAGAACAGGCGTCGGTTCAATATAAGAACCGACGCCTATAAACGGCCTAAAAGCGTCGGTTCTTGAGTAAGAACCGACGCCTATACTTAGACTGTTACTTTCGCGTCGGTTCTTAATTAACAACCGACGCGTTTTTTAAAAATTTATTTACAAATTTGTCACCGCGCTTTTACAGACGTCGGTTTTTTTGAAAAACGACTCGTATTTATTATTTTTTTTGGATAATTTTGTACTAGTGAGCATTATACTCTTACCTTTATTCTTTATACATAATATATCCTTACCTTTTATTGTATGTAGAATATAATTTAAATACATTGTAATCCTTTCCTGTTGTTCACGTTGAGAAAAAATATACAGAAGATAATTTCTGTTCAAGTTCAGAATTTCTTCTCATATAAGCTCAAATAATTTAGACAAGAGAATAAAAAGGTTAATATATTACAGATTTTGTTACTTTATTTTGCGCAAGTTACATATTATGTTATTTCACGGATTACGTGTTACGTTTGACCACACAATTAATCACAGGCAACATACTGTGTTGCTTGAGAAAAAATATACAAAAATAATTTCTGTTCACGTCTACTTTATTTTGCACAAAATATACAAAAGATAATTTCTGTTCAAGTTCAGAATTTCTTCTGATATAAGCTCGAATAATTTAGACAAGAGAATAAAAAGGGTAATATATTACAGATTTTGTTACTTTATTTTGCACGAGTTACATATTATGTAATCATGCTATTACAAGAATTACATGTTATGTTTGACCACACAATCACAGGCAACATACTGTGTTACCTGTATACATGAAAAAAACATTCCCATGATAAATGAAGTTTGAAACTCTACTTAAGGGGAATGGGCTCAAATAGTAATGCTAAAATGCGATCTTTGGTTTCATGATTTTGAATTCCATGTCCATCTCCGTACTGGTACATGTATTGTGCCATTCTAGCAAGATTCACTGCAATTTTAATGAAAGTTTGTGAGAATGGACAATTTGCATCTCGATCTTTGTTCATCTTTTTCCAGGTCTCTCGTATCAAAAACCTTATGTGTTTTCGTGACTCGTCTTCTGAAGCGCCAGTTTCATTCATGTAACATTGTATTGATTTAGGAACGTCACCTCTTTCCAATTCATCCTGAATTAATAAAACGTGAAAAAAATAATAAAGAAGAAGAAGAACTGTTAGTTGAAGGTGTTGATATCGAATTCCTAATGTCTCATTGATTTCATAAACCAAAAATGAACTTGTAAACATGAAATGAAAGGGTTGGCCTACCGATGATGTTCCCAAATCATCTGCAAGTCTTAAAATAGTTGCCGACCAGCGAACTACATTAGGATATTTCTCTAAGCACTTAATGGCTTCTTTCTCTATCGGATTTGTAACAGAGAAAAATGAATGTGACAGTATCACATGAGCTGATATTGAAATCAATGCATTTTCCATATATTCTTCCATTGTTGGAGTGTATCCAGTCAAACACCATTTTGCCTCTTGTAAGTAAGCCTTGCATAAATCTGTCCACTGTGACATTCATATGACAAGCTTATTGTAAATATCCTAGATAAGAGACATAATTAAAAAGCAAGTTTGTTTGCTTCTTGTTAAACAATAATAAATCAGATTGCCTAGGTATAGATACAATGCCTAGTATAAAGGCTTGTGCAGTTGTGTTACCCCTCTTAACTGTTGTTGATCTTTTAAGATGGAAGCGTTGGACTCTCAAGGTTTATTATACAAGATTTGACAATAGAATGAAACTACTTGGGATATATATGGTATATTTGACTTCTTGAAGGAAACTAATAGTACCACTCTTCTTAAATATGGAATAATTATGATCCCTTTTTCTTTAAGAACATCGTAAGCCATTTCATTGACAGTGTTGTTGAGTGCTAAAAAGAAGATTTGCATGTAATCTGGAAGTTGCTCGATTGCATTGACATCCCATCTGTGAAGTTTCAAAAGGAAATATTGTTAAGAGCTTTAAAGAGAAAGGAGACTTGGAAAGAGTAGGACTTTGCTAACCTTTCAATGATGAATGTGAAAAGTTCCAGTTCTTCTAACGTACCGTACACATCATATATATCGTCCATTATTGTAATTAAAACATTTACTTTGGTTGCATCTGTTCTAGAAAATCCATATTGTGGTTCAAATAGCACTCCAATATTCCAAAAGAAACACTCCACCAGCCTATCCCTGGCAAATGGCAACTTCTCGGCAAGGCATGTTCTCTTCCACCACCTATTTATGTATAGAAACAATGGATATTAAGGTTAGGAGCTTAAATTATGAAATACTAGCGCGCTCGGCAGTACCTACCTGGAGACATGTTTTAGTTCCTCAATATATGTTGCTTGAACAATGTTGAAATCCAGTTTAGCAAGTTGGAGAAGAATTGGATTTATGTCAGGTCTCTCCTCATATTTGTTTATGAACCACCTTGCTTCAGCCCGAGAGATGGTCCAGTGCAGTGGAGTCTCCAGGGCATGGTGCACCAGTGGATCAACACTTTTATCCTCAAGATGTTTGATAGTGAATTCTCTTGCCATTTCCAGAGTACTCTCACCTTCTATTGACAAGAAAGAAGCTTCATACAGTTGCAGCAATCCCTTTGTATCATTACATAAGCTTGGCTTGAAATCACCCTTCTCATCCTTGAAACAATCAAATCTCTCTGCAATCAGCCAAGCTTTGACATGTTATGCGCGAAAAGTGTGCACGTGAAGGAAATATTCAATATAACCCTGAAAAAATATTATGTCCGCGCTAGAAAGAATAAAAAAGGATTCTCAGTTGCTTTTTGTGCACCTTGAGAGACATTAAAGCCATGTTGTCTTAGCAGTCTAAATTCCAAAGCAGTAGCATACAAATCCTTAATCTTGGGCTCATTATTTTTGCAATATTTTCTGTTCATGGAAGCCAACATTTGCTCAATTTCATCCTCAAAATGGTAAGATATTCCCAGTCTCTGCAAGTTATCAATTAATTCCAACTGATCCAGCGATTCCGTTGTTTCATGAAGCATCTTCTTCACTCGCATCTTCATCTCAGAAGCCCTTGTCATGTATCTCTCTCCCTACACTTTATGTCAGCCCTTGCAATGAAAATATATAGGAAAAAATAAAAAAAATCTGCAGACGATGACAATTACCGTGTATTCATTATTTAAGGACTGGATATAATCGAATTTCCATGCAGGGGGCGTGTAGTTTCCTGATCGCCTAGTCACGGTCTGATTGCCAAGAATTTGATATTGAATAGCATTAGAAGCAAGGCAAGCAGTAGTCGTACCTAAAGAAAAACGGATCGTCTTTTTTGGAAGCTCTGTTTTGTTAGGAAAGACGTGGATCACGTTGGTCAACAAGTATAGTGGAATTGAGAAAATGCGGTTAAAATGGAACACAAGTATTTACGTGGTTCACCAATAATGGCTACGTCCACGGGCAAGTATAGGAGGATTTCACTATAGTAGGAGAATTACAACAACCTTCTCTCTAAATATAAGGAGATAACAATATTTAACCTCTCTTATAATAGGAGAAAACAAAGTAGGAAAATACTTAGGAGAAAACAATTTATTTCTCTCTAATATTTCTCTCTTCTAACAAATTTCTCTCTACTACTTTCACTCTCTATTTTCCTCTCTACTTGGTGCATTTTCCATTGAGGTTTTGCCCTCTATTTATAGGGAAAGTTTGGACAAAAAATCAACAATGGATGGAAGAAAAATAGGTGTGAACATAGATTAGATTGTAGGCTAATGGTGGCTTACCAAATAGGTGTGAACATAGACTAAATTGTTGGCTAATGGTGGCTTACCAAATTCAACAAAAATGTCTTTATTTTCCACATTTCTCCCACTTAAAGTCACTTTTGTTGTAACCTGCCATCCTTCCCACACTTGCCATTCTCATGCTGCTTATGCTTCTGCTAGGCCGATAGAGGATCGGCTCCATGTGAACTTATCAGTGTTGATCGGCTTTGTGAACATATCCGCTAGGTTGTCCTCCGTATGAATCTTCTGGATATCCACACTTCCTTCTTCCACCTTCTCTCGTACAAAGTGATATTGTACTCTAATATGTTTCGTCCTTGAATGAAATGCTGGATTCTTTGCTAAGTGCAAAGCACTCTGACTATCACAAAATAGAGAAATCTTCTCTTGTTTGTGTCCGAGTTCTTCCATTAACATTTGCAACCATATTGCCTCTTTGCTAGCTTGTGTAGCCGCCACATATTCTGCTTCCGTCGTAGAAGTAGCCACGATAGACTGCAGTTTTGAACCCCAGCTTACAGCTCCTCCAGCAAGAGTAAACACATATCCAGTGGTGGACTTGCTTTTATCAGGATCACCTGCATAATCTGAATCTACATAGCCTCTAACATTAAATTCTGATCCTCCATAGCATAATGCAACATTTGAGGTACCCTTGACATATCTTAGGATCCTCTTCACCATATTCCAATGCTCTCTACCAGGATTTGCCATATATCGACTTACCGCTCCCACTGCTTGTGCAATGTCTGGTCTTGTACAGATCATAGCAAACATTAGGCTACCCACTGCTGATGCATACGGTACTCGAGACATCTCCATCCTCTCCGCTTCACTGCTAGGACTCATACTTGAGGATAACTTGAAATTAATAGGAAGAGGGGTAGAAATTGGCTTACAATCTTGCATATTGAAGCGTCGCAAGATTTTCTTCAAGTAGTTCTTCTGACTAAGCCAAATCTTCCTATTATTTCTGTCTCGGTGAATTTGCATCCCTAGAATCTTGTTTGCGGCTCCCAAGTCCTTCATTTCAAACTCCCTAGCCAACTGTGCCTTCAAATCTTTGAGACAATCTTTGTTGGGGCCTGCTACCAACATGTCGTCAACATACAACAGCAAGATAATGAAATTACCATCACCAAATCTCTTGCAATAAGCACAAGGATCTGCACTAAGTCTGTTATATCCAAGGCTCATAATGAAGGAATCAAATCTCTTATACCAACACCTCGGCGCCTGTTTGAGACCGTATAGAGATTTGTTCAACCTGCAAACCAAGTTCTCTTTTCCTTTTTCTTCAAAACCTTCTGTTGGAGCATATAAATTTCTTCTTCAAGCTCACCATGAAGAAATGCAGTTTTCACATCTAACTGCTCCAGGTGCAAGTCTAATGTAGCACACATCGCCAATAATACTCGAACTGTCGTGAGTCGAACAACAGGAGAGAATATTTCGTTGAAGTTAATGCCTTCTTTCTGAGCATATCCCTTTACCACCAGTCTAGCACGATACCGCTCCACTTGGTCATTTCCATCACGTTTGATCTTGTAGACCCATTTATTTCCAATGGCTTTCCTTCCTTGTGGTAGCGAAACAAGATCCCATGTCTTGTTTTTATGAAGAGCCTCAATTTCTTCCTGCATAGCTTCCATCCACTGCGAAACTTCTTGGCTATTTAAAGCCTCATGGAAAGTTGATGGCTCTCCATCCTCCGTCAGTAGACAATATGCAACATTGCTCTCCATAATGTACTCAGAGTGCCAAGCTGGTTCTTTCCTCTCCCGAATTGATCGTCTGATTTCAGGAACTGTAAACTCAGCTTGTTCTCCTTCTTCATGCTCCGGTGCTGCTTCAGAAGAATCCCGGACTTCTTGTTCTTCTCTATTTTCAACTTCAACTTCAATCGTAGTAGTTTCTGGCTCTTTTAAAGTGCTATCATTTTCTTGTACCTTGCCTTCCGTGAATATCACGTCTCTGCTGATTATCACCTTGTGGGCAGTGGGATCCCACAGGCGGTACCCCTTGATTCCATCAGCATACCCCAAGAAAATGCATTTTCTGGATTTTGAATCCAGCTTTGATGTTTCCTGGGCATTGTACATAACGTACACAGGACTTCCAAAGACATGTAAGTGAGAATAATCGGCTGGCTTCCCTGTCCACATCTCCATCGACGTCTTCAGATCAATCGCGGTTAATGGTGACCGGTTGATCACATAACAGGCGGTTTTGACTGCTTCAGCCCAAAATGATTTAGCTAACCCTGCAGTTCTCAACATTGCTCTCGTTCTTTCTAACAATGTTCTGTTCATCCGCTCTGCCACTCCATTTTGTTGTGGAGTATATGCCGTCGTGAAATGTCTTTTAATACCTTCTTGTTGACAAAAAATATTAAATTCATTACCAGTATATTCTCCTCCATTGTCCGTCCTCAAACACTTGATCTTCTTCTCAGATTCAAGTTCTACCCGCGCTTTGTAGATTTTGAAGACTTCGAACACATCAGCCTTCTTCTTGATTGGATACACCCAACATCTCCTGGAGTAATCATCAATAAAAGATACAAAATATTTTGCACCTCCTAGGGACATAACCGGTGCTTGCCAAACATCATAATGAACCAATTCCAAGATAGCTTTACTTCTAGTAGTAGAAGTGCTAAACTTCAATCTGTGCTGCTTACTAGTGACACAATGCTCACAAAAGGGTAATGATACCTTTTTGAGCCCTGGAAGAAGATCTTGTTCAGAGAGAATTTTCAAACCACGTTCAGACATGTGGCTAAGTTTTCGGTGCCACATCATTGTTAATTCTTCTACTGAACCTGCCGATGCAACAGATGCTTCTCCTTCTTGTAGAGTATCTCCTTTAAGCATGTACAGGTTTGCAGCTATCTTTTCTGCTTTCATCACTACAAGCGCGCCTTTGACTATTTTCATAGTCCCATATTGAACATGAGTTTTGCACCCAATGCTATCTAGTTGTCCCAAAGACAATAGATTTTTCTTCAAGCCCTTTACGTGCCGAACCTCCTTGATAGTGCAAATTGTACCATCATACATTTTTAATTTGATAGTACCAATACCAACGATCTCCAAAGCATGATCATTTCCCATAAACACTGAACCTCCCGAGATGTGTTCATATTGATGGAACCATTCTCTCCTTGGTGTCATGTGCCATGTCGCTCCTGAATCGATGAGCCAGACATCGGTGAAATGCTTTCTGCCTTCAACAACAGTCGTTGCCTCGCTGTATAAAATTTCGCCATCATATGAGGTGCTTGCTACACAACCCTGAGCTTTTGGTATCTCATGTGCCTTCCCTTTGGCTTCTTCATTTCTCTTAAGACTCCAACAATCCCTTTTTAAGTGCCCTTTCTTGCCACAGTAATGACACTTGGCATTCTTCTTACTTCTGGATTTAGATCTACCTTGGGTATGACTCCCACTGGGCCCACGTTCCGTTGATCTCCCTCTCATCATCGTCAAGGCTTCCGCCTGCTGTGAACTAGATAGTCTGTCCTCCTTGTTCTTGCGCCGACTTTCCTCTTCAAGAACCGCAGCTGCAATATCATCGAAGACTAGATCTTCTATGTTGTTAGTTAAGTTGATGATGAGTTGATCATACGAATCTGGTAGACTTTGAAGTAGAATTTCAGCACGTTCGCCTGCCTCTATTTTATGGCCCATTGATGTGAGCTGTGAAAATAGAGTATTGAGGGTGTTGATGTGGTCTGTCACTGTAGTTGACTCCATCATCCGAAGGGTGTAAAGCCGTCTCTTTAAGAAAATTTTGTTGTGCAATGATTTGGCCTCGTATAGCTTCGTTAGGGTGTCCCATATTTCAATTGTTGTTTTCCTTTCCGCCACACTTGACAATACTCCATCAGCTAGTGCTAAGTGCAGATTAGCAATTGCATTGCTATCCATCTCGTTCCAGTTGCCATCGTCAGTGATATCCGCGGGCCTCTCTCCAATTGCCGCCAAGCAGTTATCTTTTCTCAAAACTGCTTTTATTCTCATTTTCCATAACGAGAAATTGTTCCCATTGAACTTTTCAACCTCATACTTTGCTGCCATTTTTGTTCACGACTTGGTAATAATACCGAGTGATAGTGAACACCGACCCTACGCAAACCAATCTCAAGAAATCTTTTCTGATGTGGAAGATCAGACAAAGCTGCAACCACAGAGCATACTAAGAATTTCAAAAGATGTAACCAGGCTCTGATACCACTTGTTAGGAAAGGCGTGGATCACGTTGGTCAACAAGTATAGTGGAATTGAGAAAATGCGGTTAAAATGGAACACAAGTATTTACGTGGTTCACCAATAATGGCTACGTCCACGGGCAAGTATAGGAGGATTTCACTATAGTAGGAGAATTACAACAACCTTCTCTCTAAATATAAGGAGATAACAATATTTAACCTCTCTTATAATAGGAGAAAACAAAGTAGGAAAATACTTAGGAGAAAACAATTTATTTCTCTCTAATATTTCTCTCTTCTAACAAATTTCTCTCTACTACTTTCACTCTCTATTTTCCTCTCTACTTGGTGCATTTTCCATTGAGGTTTTGCCCTCTATTTATAGGGAAAGTTTGGACAAAAAATCAACAATGGATGGAAGAAAAATAGGTGTGAACATAGATTAGATTGTAGGCTAATGGTGGCTTACCAAATAGGTGTGAACATAGACTAAATTGTTGGCTAATGGTGGCTTACCAAATTCAACAAAAATGTCTTTATTTTCCACATGTTTTGAAAGAGCAAACAGAAATTGGCATCGAAATTTGCATGTTGATCGAAGGCATTGTGTATATATAGATTTCTAAGAATAAGCTGTACTATTTATTATTGAATTGATTTATACATATCATTTAGCCCGTCTGGTACCCGATTTTGGGGACAATTTTCCTTCCAGCGCCTACCATTCTTGACAAATTTACTGTACAAAATTTTGGTTTTTGGCCAAAAACCGGGTAACTGATAGGGACTTAGTTAACATTCATGTACCAATATATTTATAAACACCTGGTTAAAAATGATTATCAAAGATATGCTAAGTGTCCAAATTTAATAAATATTTAAAAATATGTATTTAAAAATGATTACCAGTAATATGTTGAGTGCCTACATTATTCTGAAATCATATTTTAAAATATTTTATTATTTAATTTATGTATTTTTTAGGTAAAATAAGTGATTAAAAATTGGAGATAAAAAATGTATGTGTTATAAAAATATTGTACATGAATTATAAATTGTAGTAATTGGTTCCAATAACATATTATTTAAAGCTAAATATATTGCTACTACATCTTCTTATATATGAATCATATTTTAATTGCAAGAAATGTTTATAACATTAAATCAATATTACATCAATATTAGATTGAAATATTACTATTGTCACAACTCCCACCAGTCCCTCAATCAAAATCCCACCAGGTATAGCACTGGAGGAGAATTAAAAAATCCCCACATTTTTCATGACTGTCTACAAATTGGGATGGAGAAAATAGTCAAATAAATAAATAAATAAATTATTCAAATTGTATTCCTATTAGCCCCTGTTTTTTAACTAATCATAAACTATTTATATACTAATTTATAATTAACATAATTTTTCAAATAATTTTTTAACCATACACATTTTTTGAAACCACTTTATAGTCACATATATATTTTACTTAAAAAATAAAGACGAATTGAATTCAACGTCACATACGTATGTTCGTATTTTATTCCCAAACCAGCAAAACCGCGGATGAAAACAGAAAAGCAATGGAGCCCACGCACCTCTTTGCGTGACCCTTTAAAGAAAATTAATCGTTCTTGTCCGGATCTGATCCGCACACACCTCATACGTGCTGTGTGTGGTCCCCACAAACCCCACTCCTTCACGTTTCCCAAATCGGACGCTCTACGGACAATCATCATTGGAAAGGTACCTTGGACTTGACTGAACTGCTGCGTACGGTGATGTGGGGCCAGATACCAGTAATTGCAACGTGCCGGAGACCCAGCGTGTCAGTTACTGCATTGAAACTCGCAGCCACGTCGTCATTCACCAATCCACATGAAAACTATACAGTATACACAGTGAATTCGCGATATTTGTTCCTCAATGAATCCTGGCTCCGTTGCTTAAAAAAAAGTGCAATTCACACGTTGAGAATCCCAATATTTCCTGAATAATTAATTTGAGTGATAAATAGTAGATTGTGCCTTTTGGAGTCGAGATGGTGAACATTGATAACTCCTACGAATGGTGATGACCCTCGCTTAGTACAAGGATCAAATCCATTATTTTAGGATTCGAACCCTGCATCCGACTGCGCTGAACAAGTTTTCTATATTCCCCTTTTTCATTGAGAGATATGTTCTGGGGGCATCTCAGCTCCGTTCCTTAATACTACGACAAGTATAAATTTCGAAATTTTTTATATCACTTTTTAAGCCTTGTTTGGTTAAATATATTTTTCTCTTTCTTATTTTTAGTGTCTGTTTGATGTAGGATAAATTGATTTTTTTTTTAATGTATGATTAAAATGTTATTGAAAAATGTGTAAACTTGTGAAATTCATATAAATGTGAGATTGAAAAAAATTTGAGGAAAAAGTTAATAAACTTTTATTGGATCAAACAAGCACTTAATTAATCACACATTTTAATGTTTATAAATAGATTTATAAACAATTTATTTTAGTTACCAAATAGAGGCTTAATCAAATATATTTTTAAATCACATTTTAATTATATATTTTATCTCTCAAACAATAATAAATTATTTATAAAAACACATGAAGCCGCCGAATAGCACCTTAATTTTAATAAATATCCTTAAACTTATATTAACAATTGTGTTCTCAACATTTAAAAAAAAAAAAAAAATTTATCTTCAACCATCTATTATTTTCACGTCTTATCTATGTGGATAGTTTTCGCCAAAAATATTTATTATGAGGACCAAATGAACATATCTGTTCGGCAATAGTGATTTTTTGGTTTATAAACCAATTTATGATCTGTACAATTTTTCAAATCATTTTTGAACCACACATATTTTCTCTCTCCACTTTTTAACCATACATCTTATCTCGAAAAATGAAAAAAAATCAATTTATAATCCAATGAAAAGATCAGAACTGGGGCTTAATTATATCTCATATTTTTAAATAATTCAATTAAATAACTATGCATGCGTTCGGATATAGTGTTACAACACACTATTACGCGAAAATCAAAAATAAATAAAAAAAGGTTGCTCCATTGCCTCCAAACAAGGCATAATAAAAAAGTTAAACAAATTATTCGTCCCTTTTAATCAGGTTAGCAGAATATTTGAAAAAAAATTGTGATTAGAAACAAAATATATTAGTCAATTGAAATATTTCATGTAATTAAAATATGACATATTTTAAGCTACTAAATTCTATTTATGAAACGTAATCACTTTTATCAATAGATAATAAGTAGTTATTGATTGTCAACCTACTTATTCCATTTATTGAATTTTCGTGTCTTGTGAGTAAATTTAGTAGTGAAACGTTTTTAATGTATCAATGAAATTTTAAACAATGGGCGATCTTATTATTTATTGTCACGGATTGACAGAGTGGCAATTAATTGGTATTTGAGAGAATTTAGACACCACTTATCTTGCATTTAATAAAAGTTAAAAATGCATTTAGAGCCAGATTGCTATTACTATCAAATACGGAGGATCAGATATATTCAAAAAAATAATTAATGGAACCTCACCAAGATTTTGCATTTTACTATAATAATCTTTTCACCTTTTCTACGTGATGGGATGAGAGCAATAAATAAAGAAATAAACTAGTTTTTTCACCAGTGCGATGCACGGGATTACCATTCATGTTTATGATTTCGATGAAAATTCATTAAGAAGTGTTGATTATACAATTATTTTAAATAAAAAACATAAGACTTGAAACATTCTGTTAGAAATTCTATTACGAATGTTAAGGAATCATCAACATGTACATAAAAAAATTTTCCATCAAGAATACTTCATAAGAAAATATGTCTAATGGTCTAATCTTTGAATGCAAAAAAGTAATAATTTCGGCTCAGTTTGGAAGGCATATAACTGAACAGGCATCAAGAATATTTCATAAGAAAATTATGCTAGTAAATCCTTAATTTCCACTTCAGAGAACAATAATAAACAAAGAAACCTTCGGGCAACATTCACTTTGCTGTTAAAAATTGTTGTTATATCAAAGAACAGTGATCTCACGCCTCTCACCCCAACAAAATCCTAAGATCCTCTGAATGGATGACTGTGAGGGAAGTGTAGGAAATATTCAATATTGCCTCCAAAAAATATTATGTCCGCGCTCGATTTTACTAGTGTACATTATGATTAGCCTATATGTATATGGAGTCCAATAATAAGAAATTACAAGTCAAAAAAACTTATTTGCTCTTATACATTTTTTTTTCAATTTTTCCCACAAATTCAATTTCAACCACACATTTCTATGAGACCCACCAATTTTCACACTTTTCAACCACACGTTCTATAAAAAAATCTCAAAACTCCCAAATCTTTCCAAAAATTACCTACACCAAAGAGACAATAAATTGGTTTTTTTTTTTTGTTGGCACCTTGAGAGACATTAAAGCCATGTTGTCTTAGTAGTCCAAATTCCAAAGCTGTAGCATACAAATCCTTAATCCTTGGCTCATTATTTTTGCTATATTTTCTGTTCACGTAAGCCAACATTTGCTCAATTTCATCCTCAAAATGGTAAGATATTCCCAGTCTCTGCAAGTTATCAATTAATTCCAACTGATCCAGTGGCTCCGTTATTTCATGAAGCATCATCTTCACTCGCAGCTTCATCTCAGAAGCCCTTGTTTTGTATCTCTCTTCCTACATTATACATATAATTTTTTGTCAACCCTTACAATGAAAATATATATAGAGAAAAATTTCTGAAGATAATGATAATCACCGAGTATTCATTATTTAAGGACTGAATATAATCGAATTCCCATAAAGGGGGCTTGTAGTTTCCTGATCGCCTAGTCACGGTGTGATTGCCAGGAACTCGATATTGTATAGTAGCATTAGAAGCAAGGCAAGCAGTAATCTTACCTAAAGAAAAACAGATCGACATTTTTGGAAGCTCTGTTTTAAAAGAGCAAACAGAAATTGGCATCGAAATTTGCATGTTGATAATAGGCTTTGAATAGAGATTTCTAAGAATAAGACTACTTCTTGCAACTCTCTATATATGGTTGATACGAGAATTATATAACTATGCTTGTAACTTATACTAATTAGATTAGGTAATTTTTAACAAGTGACCTTTATATAAGCAATCGGAGTCTCTTTTTAATTCATCAGCATCTCTCTCTCTCTCTCTCTCTAAGAATCAGTGTTTAGAAAATTAGAAACTGTTTCGAGCCAGAAAAGATAACGGGTCAAGGGTCAAAATGTATAATCGGATCGAACCGTTTTGAATTAAAACATTAAAAATTATTTCAAAAAAAAAAAAAAAAGAGTTATTTTACAAATAAATTAATATTTACTCATTTAGAAAATAAAATTATACAAAAAAAAAAAAAAATCCGAAAAACCCAACCGGTTCCCGATTTTTTAACTTATTTTAAGTTATGTTTATTGACATTTTCTATTTTCCTAAAGGTTTGTAATTTGATAAATTTAGTTTATTGCTAAATATTTTTATTTAGTAATTTATTAAATTTAATTAAATTACTTAAATATTTCTTGGACGTAATATTGTCTTTATCTACTATATATTGTGATAATGTTTGTTACTTATCTTCTATGATAATGATCAAGAAATATTGTGATAATATTTCGGATATAATGTTTGTTGCTTATCTTCTATGATAATGATCAAGAAATATTATGATAATTATATTATTGGACTAGAATTCTATCACTTATCACTCTTGATAAGGATTTAAGATTTAAGAATGTATTGATTGTTCGAAAATCTTGATGCCGAGTATCTTGATGATTTATTCCTTGATATCCAAGTTTATTATTGGCCGAGGATAAGTTTGTGATTAGGCTGAAATCTTGATGATTTGATTCTTGGTATCTAAGGTTATCTTTTATGGTAAGATTACATCAAGAAATATTAATCAAGGAATATTGTGATTGGCCGAAAATCTCTTAATGGCCATGCATAATCAAAATGGTAAGATCTCTTACTTGATATGGCCGAGTATCTTGATCTTTGGTAATCAAGTTTATCAATCTTTTATTCCATAACCTATTGTGATTATCTTACCTTATCTTTACTAATGGTAAGATTTATGATTATTTTACCATTATCTCTAATTATCTTTGATTAACTTGCAGGTAATAGATATTTTATGCAATAAGGATTCTTGATGGCCAAGAAATCCGATTGCATTTAAATAGGAGAATTATGGACGTTTTCTCCAAGAAGTCAGAGGAGCTAAAATTCATGTGGTATAAAATACATATACGACTTTTTCATTGTGTGACTTCTTGATGTGCATGAATAATCTAGAGATATAGAGCTTATTCTTTCATGCCAAAAATCGATTTGTAAATTTTGTTTCTCTGGAAGGAGTTTATCAATCACTGAGAGAAGAAAAGACGTTCAGCGTGAAGATCAAACGAGAGGTTTGGATCGAGATAGAATGGGAGTTCGTGTTGCTGAAGATTGTTGCAGTTTCAAATAAAGCTACTGAAGAGTGGTAGGACGCGAACTCATATTACACACTACAGAAGGATCATGGAGTGATTTATTTCTTGGGTGTTTGATAAGTCTATGCGTAGATTTATCATGTAGCTTAGATTGATCTGTATAAAACTTTTTCTTATATAGTGATTGATTTTTGTCCACATGGTGCGGGCACGTGAGTTTTCCCTGTTAGGGGTTTTTCCACGTTAAGTTCAAATTATTGTGTTCTTGTCTATTTACAATTCTGCATTATTTAGTTAATATGTTCACGAATTAATATCCAGACGAATTTGGATCACCAGGATTCATCTGGATCTGCAATAAACAAAATTTGACGTTTCTGTTAATTTGTTACTGTCCAGACATATCTGTGACATTCTGTTTATTTAAACATAAAATTTAGACAACTTTAAATTTCAAGATTAAAAATTGGGTTTTCGGCCAAATTTTTTCCGACCGGTTTTGGAAAACTTGCATGCCTTAAATGAGCCTCATATTGCATGGAATAGTTTCCCATAGGTCAGGAGTATCGAGTACTCTAGCCCCTATTGCAAGGGGTAGTTTTCCATTGACCAAAGTCTTTATGCTCTTGGAGTATTTAAAAATCTTTGCTCTAAAACTATCTAAATAACAAGATTCGTGATATTTAACACCCATTTAGGTGACACCAAGTGTCATTAAATGAAAGCTACAATGAAATCAATCACATAATTTCACTTTTGATTGAATTATGTGTCATATAGAGTATAGACTGATGCTAGATGACATTATTCAAATAACAAATAAACCAAAATGGAGAATAATATAAGAATTAGAATAAGAATTAGAATGAAATATTACCATTATTATCAGTTGTCACAACTCACACCATATCCCTCAATTAAAATCCCATCAGGTATAGTGGAGGAGACTTAAAAAATCCCCAGATTTTTCATGACTCTACATGGAGAAAATAGTCAAATAAGAAAATAAATTATTTTATTCAAATTCTATCACTACAAGAAAAAAGGCCTTTTACAATATGCAAACGACAACATTCGTTAATTGCATATTGCTAAAAGGGGTCTACAGCAATATTCACTTGTTGCATGTTGCCTTTGATTCATTTATTTGAGTTTTAGCAACGTTTAGTAAATAAGTGCTGCTAATAATAAGTTTTTGCAACGTTCATAAGAAAGTTGCAATAAGTCATACATTTTGCAACGCACAGTGCAGTGCGCGTTGCAAAATAGGTGCGCGTTGCGAAAGGCTAAACTTATTGCAGGGCGCATTGCGAATGTTTTTCGCAACGCGCAGTTGCGAGTTGCGAAAGGTATTCTTTTGCAACCCGCGTTTCTCGTTGCAAAAGGATAGCCTTCCACAACGCGATTTGTGTGTTGCAAAAGGGTTTTGGAGTAAAATTTTACATTTATTAAAAGTTGAGACTAAATTGCAAATTTCTAAACATCAAAACCTATAACCCTAAACTGCTCTCAGAGCTCAAATCTCAGACCTCTCTATATCTCTCTCCCACACCCAGTTAATTCCTCCAACCCGAAGCCAAACTCTCCAATATGAGGATTCCGTATTTCTCTCCCAAACTCGAAGGATGGTGAAGACCTCTCTGTATTTCTCTGTAATTCTGAATCTCATCAACACCTCCATCTGAAGCAAGCCCGAAGGATGGTGAAGGGCAGGGAGCGAGCATTGAGGTAAATTTTTCCGTCAATGCCTCCATCTGAATCTTGTCGACACCTCCATTTGAATCTTATTAATAAATATGTTGTTCTATAAGAACACTAGATCTTCTCATGATGTTTATTGGTAGGTGTTGTTTGACCTATTGGCATTCAACTGCAATTCTTGTTTTAGTGTTAATTATTTGAGAATTTGGACTTCAGATATACTTTTAGGAGTTTCTAATTCATGTTAAGTTATTCTAACTCCCTTTTACTGTTAGTAGATTTTAGGGTTAAGCAACTTGATTGATTTGCATTTGATTCTAAAATGTGAGTTGTAATGCTAGATAATGGATTTTGATTTAGTCAATTTTAGTTATGTGATTTCTTATTTGATTTAAGGAATGTAATTTTAGGAATTTGATAATATGAACTATAACGTTAGCTAATGTGATTTGCGTTTGATATGTGAGGATATTGGGGGTATTGGTGATTATGAAGTTACAGTAGATTTTGGGCATTTATTAGGCAAAGTGTTGACTTGCTAATGTGATTTTAGGCTTAGATTGTAATAAACTTTGTTTGAGGATTCGATTTTGATTCACTTTATGAAATCCGCTTAAATCTCAAAAATCCAAGGATCATAACTTTTTGAGTAACAGAGTTGTTCCAAAGAAACGATCATAACTTTTTGCACCAGTGTCAGAATTCTTATTATAATATGTTTTTGGAAACTTCTCTCAATGCTCTATAGCATTCCAACCCGGGTGTACCCGGTTGAGGTTGTTTCCAATCTCAAATTCGTAGTTTAAGGCATGTTACCGGGGGGTCAAATTTTTTTCTTTAGAATTTATGTTTTAATTCCTTTAATTTCGTGGACGTCAAATTTGGTCTTTTTGCTTAAATTAGGGATTTGGGAACTATTTAAACGCTTTTTTGTTTCTAAATAAGATTATTCAATTTTGGAGGCTATTATTTTCATGTGAATTACAATTCTCTATCGATTAGATTTACGTTTGTAAACCTAGAACTTCCGTTCTACGTCAGGATAACTTGCGAAACGGGTAGCTAAAGCTTGATAAATTCTTGAGTTGAACTTGACTCCTATACTCCATTATGACTGTGCAACTACAAGTCTGCAAGGACTAGCAACGTTAGTGCGTCATTTGATTTAGAAAATGACATTTGAATTTGATTTTGAAAATGTTACATTTGAATTTTGATTTTGGCTGTGATCTACACTTTCTTAGGATCTGATATCTCATATTTTATTTCTTCATTTGAATCTATTATGTGTATATACTGGATAATATCTTTGAGTTGTTCAGTGTTGGATAATATCTTTGCATATGATGGACAAAGCATGACTGCAATTATCAAGGTTATCATCTGAAATTAGATCATCTATTAATCTTGTAACAAAAATAAAAAAAATGTCAAGATTAAAATGCAAAATAAACTCATAATACATCATAAACAATCTTAAAAATTTATAACTAAACAATATAAATTGTGCAAACAAGCAAAAGAAAAAAAATAGAGAGTTGGACTATTCTCAGTTCTCACAGCTAGTCCATGAAAAACAATTTTTTTAATGTTTTAGTGGAAAATAAGCTATCCCCAAGATGATTATATTATGATTTTTATATTTTGTGAGCCACAAGTTTTGAGGCGGTGCTGTGAGACGTAGGCATCAAAAAATCACTTCACAATAAGTGCTTTGAGGCGTTATTTGCACGCCTCACCCTAAGGCCGTCGTCGATTGGGGTTTCAATTGAATTTTTGTAAACCATCATGCTACACAAATTTTTAGAATTCGTGATATACTTTTACTAGTCCTAAACAACGATATTAGATGTCTAAGAACTGCTTGCAAAGCTCTATATGGAAACAAGTTTTAAAGAAAGGGTGTTGTAGATATCAAGAACATGTTTAAGACATGTAAAAGTTGAATTGAACCTATAATTATGCTTTATTAGTATCCTAAGATGAGAACAGTTATAGATTTATGAGAGAACTTCACACCTTCAGTCCAAAACCAGTTATATTAAGACTTTCTATTTCCACTTTCAAATAGAGAGCCTTTTGAAACTGAGTTTTTATACCAATTTAAGCTGTATTCACATGTTCTTTTTGCAACTGATCTATTATCATTTTCAAATCATGTATAATGTTCAAGTTGAGTTTCTTCTAATTGATTATTGATTCCAATGTTCAAAATTGGCGTATTTAGTTAGATGGGTCTGGTTTTACTGTAGTTTTTCTCTTAAGTCAGAAATAAACAGAATTTGTTTTTCAATCAACTCTATATATGTTTATTAGTACTCTCCATCAGACCTGAAACATAATTTTTTGAAATTTCTTGCAATTATTGACAAGGAAATCTCTAAGATCTTTAACTCACTCTCTTAAGTTGAAGTTTTCAACTAAGTCCTTTAGTTCAGTGAATTTTTAAATGGTTTAAAAAGTAATTTTTCAGTTATACTTGTTGCAAAATCAGCCCATCCGTCATCTGAATGAGCTAAAATTGCAAAATTAGAACTTGACTTATTGTTTGTTTGTCATTATTATTGGAACCAACCACTGAAATTCGACTAGGTGGCTGAAATTAAAAGTATACTACTGGAATGTTGGGTTCTGTCAGATTGAGATTTTGATGAGGAAGTTTGAAGGGAAAAACCCGGTGTTATAGAAGTTTCTTTACATTTTCAACTAGGCACGCTCGGCACCTCATTATCTAGCTTAGTGAAGTTGGGGAAGGATTTTGGATTGATTTGATTGTAGTTTGATGATGAATGAGTTTTTAGTTTGATGTTTTAAAGTATTATGGTGGTTGTGATGTCCCTGTACAGGTTGACTAAGTTCAATTTATAGGGAGACTCTATCCAAATTTCTGTAAAGTTTTACAATAGAAAATGATAATTTTAATATTTAGTATGATTTATTTCTAAATTTTTGCATTCAGTGCAATTGGAGTCGTGATTGTTAGATTTTTATGATGTCTATGCAGGTAAAATTCGATTTTGTAGTTCTCTCACAAGATGGTTTGTCATGGGCACAGTTCAAGTTAGATTTCAGAAGTCGGAGAAGTGCTTATCTTCAATGATGATTCTTGTTGAAAATGGTGATAGTAACTCCTTTTTGTATGGCTGCTGATCTACTAGAGATACTGTTCAATTTAGAGGGATAGTAAATGTCAAACTTTAGATGTGCAATCAAATAGGTGAAAAATATATATTGCAGATTTTGTTTTAATGTAGGAGAACAAAGTACCATAATTTTTGTTAAGTATTAAAATATATGTGGTATAATTTTCTTTAAAATGCTTGCATTTTTTTTTGAATAGTTGATTTATTTTTATAGCACGCGTATTTCATATTTTACATATTACATATATGTTTGAGAAATTTGTTGGTTATCATTGGAATTATCTATGTTGATTTACAAAAAATTAAAAAAAAATGTTAAAGATCAACGACAACGCGCAATGAGTGTTTCCAAAAGTATCAACGGCAACGCGCAATGAGTGTTTCCAAAAGTATCAACCGCAACATGCAAAGAATGTTGTTAAAGGTCTACTGCAACACGCAATGAACGTTGCCAAAAGCATCAACGGCAACGGTCAATGAATGCTGCCAAAGGTTTATCGCAATGCGCAGTGAACGTTCTCAAAGGTCTACCGCAATGCGCAATCCATCTTTTTCCAATACGCAATAAATGTTGTCGTATCTTTTCCCTCTACGGCAACACTGCGATTTGCAACATGCGCATGAATGTTGCAAAAGGTCTTTTGTAACATTTTTTGTGCATTGCTGTAGGTTGTTTTTTTTGTAGTGTATTCCTGTCAGCCTCAGTTCACCAACTAATCATAAATCATTTATAAACCAGTTTATAAATAACTCAATTTTTTGAACAATTTTTTTAATCACACGTATTTTTTGAAACCATGCTTTAACCACATATTTTACCTAAACACAACTATAAATCAAAATAAACAACGGCTAAGGCCGCTACTCGGAAAAATAAAACGTCACCTCCTTGCACTTTATTCTCTATTTGGTAACGTAATCATTGCCATTTATAAACTAATTTATGAATAATACAATTTCCTAAATCACTTTTTAACTACACATTTTTCGAAATCACTTTTTAGTCACACACTTTACTTAAAATATATAAATAACCAATTTAAATGACAGGAAAATGAAGTGTTGTTTTTCCATTAAAAAAATTAAAAATAAAAAATGAAGAAGAGAGTTGATAATTTTTCACATGGAATAATACAAAAGTTGCTATAAAGGAAACATAGGATTCGACCGACAACAGAAATAAAGACAATACTTGCAGGAAACAAGAAAATCAAGTAGGGACACGAGATAAGGCTATTACTAGATATGAAGTAATGCTTTTAATAATGCATGATAGTGTTGTGAAAATATATGATGGAGAATGAAGAACTAACAATATAATGGAACGACAATAGATTTAACAAACTTCACTTTTTAACTACACATTTTTCGAAATCACTTTTTAGTCACACACTTTACTTAAAAAAATATAAATAACCAATTTAAATGACAGGCTAATGAAGTGTTGGTTTTCCATTTAAAAAAATTAAAAATAAAAAATGAAGAAGAGAGTTGATAATTTTTCACATGGAATAATACAAAAGTTTCTATATAGGAATCTTAGGATTCGACCGACAACAGAAATAAAGACAATACTTGCAGGAAAGAAGAAAATCAAGTAGGGACAGGAGATAAGGCTATTACTAGATTGGAATTAATGCTTTTAATAATGCATGATAGTGTTGTGAAAATATATGATGGAGAATGAAGAACAAACAATGTAATGCAACGACAATAGATTTAACAAAATTCACTTTTTAACTACACATTTCTCGAAATCACTTTTTAGTCACACACTTTACTTAAAAAATATAAATAACCAATTTCAATTACAGGCTAATGAAGTGTTGGTTTTCCATTTAAAAAAATTAAAAATAAAAAATGAAGGAGAGAGTTGATAATTTTTCACATGGAATAATACAAAAGCAGCTATATAAGAATCTTAGGATTCGACCGACAACTGAAATAAATACAATACTTGCAGGAAAGAAGAAAATCAAGTAGGGACAGGATATAAGGCTATTACTAGATTGGAAGTAATGTTTTTAATAATGCATGATAGTGTTGTGAAAATATATGATGGAGAATGAAGAGCAAACAATATAATGGAACGACAATAGATTTAACAAAATTCACTTTTTAACTACACATTTTTCGAAATCACTTTTTAGTCACACACTTTACTTAAAAAATATAAATAACCAATTTAAATGACAGGCTAATGAAGTGTTGGTTTTCAATTTAAAAAAATTAAAAATAAAAAATGAAGAAGAGAGTTGATAATTTTTCACATGGAATAATACAAAAGTTGCTATATAGGAATCTTAGGATTCGACCGACAACGGAAATAAAGACAATACTTGCAGGAAAGAAGAAAATCAAGTAGGGACAGGAGATAAGCCTATTACTAGATTGGAAGTAATGCTTTTAATAATGCATGATAGTGTTGTGAAAATATATGATGGAGAATGAAGAACAAACAATGTAATGGAACGACAATAGATTTAACAAAATTCGCTTTTTAACTACAAATTTTTCGAAATCACTTTTTAATATCACACTTTACTTAAAAAATATAAATAACCAATTTAAATGACAGGCTAATGAAGTGTTGGTTTTCCATTTAAAAAAATTTTAAATAAAAAATGAAGAAGAGAGTTGATAATTTTTCACATGGAATAATACAAAAGTTGCTATATAGGAATCTGAGGATTCGACCGACAACTGAAATAAAGACAATACTTGCAGGAAAGAAGAAAATCAAGTAGGGACAGGAGATAAGCCTATTACTAGATTGGACGTAATGCTTTTAATAATGCACGATAGTGTTGTGAAAATATATGTTGGAGAATGAAGAACAAACAATGTAATGGAACGACAATAGATTTCACAAAATTCGCTTTTTAACTATACATTTTTCGAAATCACTTCTTAGTCACACACTTTACTTAAAAAATATAAATAACCAATTTAAATGACAGGCTAATGAAGTGTTGGTTTTCCATTTAAAAAAATAAAAAATAAAAAATGAAGAAGAGAGTTTATAATTTTTCACATGGAATAATACAAAAGTTGCTATATAGGAATCTTAGGATTCGACCGACAACAGAAATAAAGACAATACTTGCAGGAAAGAAGAAAATCAAGTAGGGACAGGAGATAAGACTATTACTAGATTAGAAGTAATGCTTTTAATAATGCATGATAGTGTTGTGAAAATATATGATGGAGAATGAAGAACAAACAATATAATGGATCGACAATAGATTTAACAAAATTCACTTTTTAACTACACATTTTTCGAAATCACTTTTTAGTCACACACTTTACTTAAAAAATATAAATAACCAATTTACATGACAGGCTAATGAAGTGTTGGTTTTCCATTTAAAAAAATTAAAAATAAAAATGAAGAAGA
Organism: Ligustrum vulgare; assembly: GCA_963555705.1. Lineage (NCBI taxonomy): Eukaryota > Viridiplantae > Streptophyta > Magnoliopsida > Lamiales > Oleaceae > Ligustrum > Ligustrum vulgare. The sequence goes on from OY743174.1 coordinate 53,041,589, forward strand.
GAGTTGATAATTTTTCACATGGAATAATACAAAAGTTGCTATATAGGAATCTTAGGATTCGACCGACAACAGAAATAAAGACAATACTTGCAGGAAAGAAGAAAATCAAGTAGGGACAGGAGATAAGGTGGCGTTCTGTTTGTATTTTCATTTTCGAAAATGTTTTGTGTTTTGTGTTTTCATTTTTGTTTTCAAATTTGCTGAAAACGCGTTTGGTTTGTCATTTCTGAAAACTGTTTTTGAAAATGAAAAGCTGGAAAACGCGTTCTGTTTGAGATTTTACAGAACACTATTTAAATTATTTTTAATTAATTTGCTTGCAGAATACTACTAACTCCAACTCAAATTTCCTTTCACAATACACTAAAAATATGGTTACATGCAACACACTAATGTGAGCATTAAGAGTTTATGTTAACACAGCTTGGTCAGGTTTGGGACTTGAGAAAACTCTACTTCTATTAAAATCCAGAAAATGCAAGTTCTTTCAAAACCACCAGAGTTCATTTATCATTGCATTTTTTGAAATATAACAACAAGAATTCTCATTTATTTTTTTATTTTTTTGTAATGTTGATATTGAATTCAATAAAACTTTATTTAAACTAAGTCTCAAGTTAAGATAATTCTCAAAAAAAAAAAAAAATTCTTTATTTAGGCTTAGTTCCAAACTAGGATAATTCTAAAAAAAATAAAAAAAAATAAAAAAAATAAAAACTTTATATTACGCTTAGTTCTAAGTTAAGATTATAAAAAAAAAAAAAAAAAAAAAAAAAAATCCCCAAAACGCGTTTTCCGCGTTTTGGACATTTTTTGTCGAAATACACACAAAACGCCCAAAACGATGTTTCGGGCGTTTTCCGTTTTGTGTACAAATTTTTTTTTGTTTTCCAAAATGCGTTTTTGAAAATGGTAAAGAGAACGCGTTTTTAGCGTTTTCGAAAATAAAAACAGAAAACGACCTCAAAACAGCAAAGAGAACAGGGACTAAGCCTATTACTAGATTGGAAGTAATGCTTTTAATAATGTATGATAGTGTTGTGAAAATATATGATGGAGAATGAAGAACAAACAATGTAATGGAACGAAAATAGATTTAACAAAATTCGCTTTTTAACTACACATTTTTCGAAATCACTTTTTAGTCACACACTTTACATAAAAAAATATAAATAACCAATTTAAATGACAGGCTAATGAAGTGTTGGTTTTCCATTTAAAAAAATTTAAAATAAAAAATGAAGAAGAGAGTTGATAATTTTTCACATGGAATAATACAAAAGTTGCTATATAGGAATCTTAGGATTCGACCGACAACTGAAATAAAGACAATACTTGCAAGAAAGAAGAAAATCAAGTAGGGACAGGAGATAAGGCTATTACTAGATCTGAAGTAATGCTTTTAATAATGCATGATAGTGTTGTGAAAATATATGATGGAGAATTAAGAACAAACAATGCAATGGAACGACAATAGATTTAACAAAATTCGCTTTTTAACTACACATTTTTCGAAATCACTTTTTAGTCACACACTTTACATAAAAAAATATAAATAACCAATTTAAATGACAGGCTAATGAAGTGTTGGTTTTCCATTTAAAAAAATTAAAAATAAAAAATGAAGAAGAGAGTTGATAATTTTTCACATGGAATAATACAAAAGTTGCTATATAGGAATCTGAGGATTCGACCGACAACTGAAATAAAGACAATACTTGCAGGAAAGAAGAAAATCAAGTAGGGACAGGAGATAAGCCTATTACTAGATTGGAAGTAATGCTTTTAATAATGCATGATAGTGTTGTGAAAATATATGATGGAGAATGAAGAACAAACAATGTAATGGAACGACAATAGATTTAACAAAATTCACTTTTTAACTACATATTTTTCGAAATCACTTTTTAGTCACACACATTACTTAAAAAATATAAATAACCAATTTAAATGATAGGCTAATGAAGTGTTGGTTTTCATTTAAAAAAATTAAAAATAAAAAATGAAGAAGAGAGTTTATAATTTTTCACATGGAATAATACAAAAGTTGCTATATAGGAATCTTAGGATTCGACCGACAACAGAAATAAAGACAATACTTGCAGGAAAGAAGAAAATCTAGTAGGGACAGGAGATAAGGCTATTACTAGATTGGAAGTAATGCTTTTAATAATGCATGATAGTGTTGTGAAAATATATGACGAAGAATGAAGAACAAACAATATAATGGAACGACAATAGATTTAATAAAATGAATGGTTCGAACACGATTCAAAATCTTTGTCCTCGAACATTATTTTTCGCCATAGCGGTTAGTACTTGAAGGTCTCAAGGAAAATTTGATGAAGGAGTAAACAAACAAAAATGTAGTTCAAAACCATGTAATTGAGAACTTGAACACTATTGAAAATGGAAGTTTGGTATTTGTTTTGGATGAAAAAGGTGTTATGAATATGTTATGAAATTTCCCCAACGTCTCTATTTATAGTATTGCAAATGTCATGCACGGATTGGTGCAAAAAATCAAGTGAAAATGCACCTAAATACTCAAAAGATGGGTGGGGTGAGTGTGGGGTTGGTGGGTGGGGGGTTGCCAGGGTGTGGTGAGTGTGGGGTTGGGTTGGGGTGGAGTGGAGTGATTGTGGATTAAGTATTGTTTTGATTTTATTATTTAATATTATATAAGTTTTAATTTAATATATAAATGATAATTATTATAATATTATATTAATTAATTGATTAATTAATACCTGATTTTTTTTTAAAAAAATTTAAATTTGTTATGTTTAAAAAATAAAAGTTTTAATTGTATACTTATGCACTTTTTTTCGGAATTAAAAGGTAAGCTGCTTGGACAAATTGAAGGAAAAGTAGGCATTTTATCATGGAAACATGGCAGCCAAGAAAAGGAATTAATTGCACTTGTTCTAGGGCATCAATCTCTGCCTCCGCTTTTCATGTAAGACGTAAAGTATCTGCCAAGGAATTGAATAAAAACAAATTAAAGGGGCAGCACCGTCCGTATTAAAGAGCTAAACGACAACTAGGAAAAGGGCTTTTACTAGAACACAAATTCTACAATGTTTTCAGATTATGTTTATCTATAAATATGTGTATTGATGAGTCAATTAATCGTACATCATTGAGTGTTATATTGTGCCCACATAAAGAGAAAATTAAGAACTTCTCTTTGTGCTGTAATTCAAGGAGTAAAAACTCATGGTTAGATAGTAGTTCTTTATTAGTACTAGTAATCACACTCGTGTGATACACGAGAGATATAATTGACAATTATTTATTGAATATAATTTGTAAAATATAATGTCCGATATAAATTGTGCATTCATATATAATGAAAAATATCTAAAAAAGTAAAATATAAAATTTCGACTTGCATATTTTATTTTTCATCATCTAGTTTTCTTAGTTTATTTTGGTGAAGTCGGATTTAGACATGTGACTTATTTTGTAGTTTAAATTTTGATTTGATGACTGAAGTCGAACTTACAATTATTTGACTTCTAAAAATTGAAATGTTTACAATTTTCAAAAATGAAATAAAGAGGTAAATCGACATTTACAGAATTAATTTATCGACTCAACAATTTGAACTAACTATCTTAATGCAATAATTGATATTTAAATATATTAAACAAATATTTCATTTCATTACATGTAAAAAAAAAAAAAAAAATACATTACAATCAAAATTTACCTAACATTTTAAAAAATAAAAAAATTGATCAAACTTAAATTAAATATTGCAATTTGTTAAACTTACACTTAACAAACTTATACACAGTCTTATATTTAATTGAATGTAACAAATAAATAATATGAAATACAAATTTTTATTAAATTTTATTGAATGAATATTACAAATATAATTAACTTTATATATATAAAATCATCTATACATCTCAATTTATAAATAGGGGTTTAACCTAAAAGATATAAGACTTTATCACTTATTCATATAAAATTGATTCTTCAAAAATAATTTTTTTTAATGTCCATTCTCAACCACATATTCTTTAAAACTTATTTTTCACAATTGCATATACTATTTTTTTTGCATATTAAATAAACGTGTTGACCATATTCTATTTTTAAATAGAATGATTTTGTTAACATCTTCTATTTTACAAATTGAACCAGTGAGTTTATTAGAACCTAAAGTTGTAAAAAATTAAATGATTTAATTGAGTTTATTTAGAAAGATCGAATATCTATAATTTCTATCAATTTGATAAGGAAAAGATTCAAAATTAATCATTTAGGTCAAATTGAATTTAGGTAAGAAATGATAAGTATCATTTTAGGACTTAAATGAGATAAATTAAAACGATTGGATATTGAAAAAAGTAAAAAGTATAAGTAAAATTTTTACTCTTAGTGTTCAAGATGATTTTATGAATGCTATATTTAGAGTTTGCTTTCATTTGTTAGTTTGTATTAAACTTTTCGTTGAGATCTTGGATTTGACACACTTATTGCATATTTTTTTTTATTTCAAAATAATGCAATAATTACCAAAAGAAAAAAAAAATCTATAATTTGACTTTTTATAAATATTTTTTTTGTACAAATCCATGAATCATTTACTACATGCGTAACACCCAAACCAAGAAAGTTTAAAAGATTTGATAGGTATTGCTCAAACCAATAAGGTGCACATTCTTTTCCGGAAGTTCATCGTTAGAAACTCCATAATTAAGCTTGCATGACTTGGAGCAATTCTATGATGAGTAACCTCCTGTGAAGTTTTCTCGGGGAGCATGTGAGTGAGGACAAAGTATGCTGAAAATATCCAATATTGGTACAGTAGGGACAATACATCGTCATCTAACTGCCGGGACATCCCTTAAATGGGACTTGCGTCGTTACAAAATGGTATTAAAGTCAGCGCCAGTCGAAAATCAGGAACAAAGTGCTATGCGAGACAAATTGTTACGTCATAGGGCGGGAGCAACCTCTTGAACCCTAGAAGCCACCTCTAGAATCCTAACACTTGACAATGAATCCTCAGATAGTTTAAGTGCAACAAGGACGTCGCGAATCTAACGGGGGGTGATTTTAACACCTAGGCCATGAAAGCTTAAAGATTTGATGGATACTATTCATACCAATAAGGTGCACTTTCATTTCCAAAAGTTCATCGTTAGAAACTCCATAGTTAAGCGTGCTTGGCTTGGAGCAATTCTATAATTGGTGACCTCCTAGGAAGTTTTCTCGGGAAACGTGTAAGCGAGGACAAAAAATGCTGAAAAGATCCAATGTTGGTACAGTTGAGACAGTATTTCGTCATCTAACGGTCGGGGCAGATCTTTAGTGTGACTCGGGTCGTTACAACATGCATTAATTGAACTTTCTTAAATCATGTATTAAAATAAATTGATAAAAATAAGAAATTTCCTAATATGGCAAGTGAAAATGGTCAGAAAACTATGTGTATAAAATGGTAATGATTATCATATTATTATATATGTATAGATTTTCCTTGTGGTCTGTAGGATTGGTATTGAGTTATTGAGTTGGTGAGTGAAGAAATTTTATATAATTGAAACAAAATTATTATATAGTGAAAGGTTTTGACGATCCAAAATTTCTGCGTTGTTTTTATTTATTTTCTCATTTACTTATTTTACTTTGAATATCAAAAGATCATGTGAGTTATAGAAGAGATAATCAACGTTTAATTCCCAACACTATATTCCCCCCAAGAAATTTTAGAGAGTACATGTTATCCACAAAATCCATTTGTTACCATTTCACGACAAATAGAGTTCTGAATCAAGATTTTTTAAAGAGCTTTGAATTGTATAGTTAACAATCCGTTTAGCAGCTTGCGGCAGGAATTTTTTTTGGTTTATTTGACTTTTTAATTTTTTTAAGATAAAATATGTGGTTAAAAATTAAAGAGAAAAAATATATATGATTAAAAAAAGATATGAAAAATTGTGTAATTTTAAACATGTAATCATTACAAAAAAATTAAAAAAATAATCTCCTCCAGCCGAACGGTGGGTAAAACTCAAATATGATACCCAATTAAGCTACTTGTACAATATAGGTTGACAAGGTTTTTGACAATTTCGATATCTCGCGAGATTCTGACCTTAAAATATTGTGATATCAACAAAACCAAAATTCAATTTTTTCACTCCATTTGAGACGCGGCTGTCCTAAACAAGTAAAACACTATTCAGCAAACTTTCCCCTTTCCTTCCTCCAAATTATTCTTTACCCTTTCCTTCAAATAATTCCTATGAAAATACTTGTCCGACTTGGTCGCCCCCGAACTGACTCGTGCTGGAGCTAGTCAGATCTGGACCTCCGAAGAAGACGAGAACAACATCTCGTTGGGCTGGCGTGGAAAACTCAGGAATCTATCTGTGTGCATTGTCAACGGCATTGCTGTGTTCTTGAACTGAACAAATTCCGACGACCGACCATCAAGCTAAGAATGCGTATGCTGGTTTAGTTTTCCTTGTCTTTGAGGTTCATTCCATTTTCTGTTGAATCACGTGTGAATAGGTATGTATTGCAGAAAATTTACTCAGTTCCTTGATGTTTCCCTGAATACATTTCGACCACCAACTGAACGGAATCCAGCAATGTCTTCTGTCGATAATTTTTTCATCTTGAGATATCAGTTTGAGCTTATACAAGTTTGATATGTATTTTGGGGGGGGGGGGGGGGGGGGGGGGCAAAGATTAGATACAGATCTCCTACTTCTATGTTTACTACATATTCATACTCATGGAATAAAAACAGGAATTAATTGTATTTGAGCGAGCCTGTGTTGCACGGCATCGTATCAGAAACTTGCTTTAATGAATATTCATTAATTGTATTTGATGGAGCGAGCATGTGCTGCACTGCATTGTATTTGAGCCAAAAACAGGAATTAATTGTATTTGATGAGGCAACATCAAAAACTATACCCTCTACAGCAAAATTCCCGATTTGAGCCAAAAAATGGAAATTTTTTGAATAAAACACGCACACTTAATTGTTTCACCTATCTACACAGTGAATTAATTGTATTTCATGTATCTTCCATGAAGCTTCCACCGAGTATTTAAGGTTTGGCACATAATCTGAAATTTGTTAACATGGTGTACACATAGATTTGTAAATTATCAATAGCCGGTTTACACAGATTCTGAAACTCGTTAAAATTCTTTACACAAGGATGCTTAAATCACTTATTGTTGGTTTACATAATCAATCGGAAAAGAAATTCCAAAAAAAAAACTCAGATGGTGTTATAACAAATGCTACATTTGCTTGTATCCGAGAGGGTTAGTTCTACAAGTTACTCTTTGAATCCTCATCCCACAATTCAAACAGGTTGTAAGGCTAAGATGACAATTCGATCAGATTTGAATGGGATTTGGCATGTCACCAAGCTCCATATGGAACATAACCACAGAACTAGTCCAACGAAATCGAGACTTTATCGGTGTAATAGACAATTGAATGATCGGATTACACGGAAGCTTGAAGTTAATGACATAGCTGGAATTCCAATGCACAAGAGTTTCAACTCAGCTGTTGTTAGGGGGGGGGGGGGTTATGAGGAGTTGCAATATATCGAGAAGGATTGTAGGAATTACATTGATAAAGTTCGACGTTTAAGACTCGGAGAAGGTGATGCAGCTGCAATACAATCATATTTCTCGAGAATGCAAACTAATTGTCCTGATTTCTTCTTTAGCATAGATTTGGACGATGAAGCACGTTTGAGAAATGTTTTTTGGGCTGATAGAAGGTCTAGACTTGCGTACATAGAATTCAGGGATGTTGTGACATTCGATCCCACTTACTTGACGAATAGGTATGACATGCCCTTCGCCCCATTCGTAGGTGTAAACCACCATGGGAAATCGACACTGTTAGGTTGTGGTTTGATATCCAGTGAGAACACGGAGACTTTCATTTGGCTTTTTAAGACATGGCTAGACTGTATGGAAAGCGTAGCCCCACCTGCCATCATTACTGATCAGGATAGGGCGATGCAAAATGCTATTCAAATTGTATTTCCAACCAGTATGCATAGGTGGTGTCTGTGGCACATCTTGAAGAAACTTCCCAAAAATTTTGGGTATCACACTGAAAAGGGATCTATAATGCACGCTATACATGAGTTGGTGTGCGAAACGCAAATTCCAGCAGAATCTGAAATGGGTTGGGGATCAATGCTTGATATGTATGATTTGCAAGATCATGATTGGTTGTCCGGGTTATTATGAGAGAGAGCCCGTTGGGTTCCATGCTATCTATGAACAATCTTTTGGGCAGGAATGTCAACCACGCAGAGGAGTGAGAGTATGAATGTGTTTTTCGATGGGTTTGTGCATTCGAAAACTACCTTGAAGCAGTTTGTTGAACAGTACGATCGTGCACTCAGATCTAAAGTGGAAAAAGAGTTTCAGGAAGATTTTAAGTCATACTCTCAGATGGTTCCATGTGCAACTGCGTTTGGGTTCGAGAAAAAATTCCAACAAGTGTACACAATTTCCAAATTCAAGGATTTCCAAGAAGAGATTAAGGGAAAAGTTTACTGCGATGTTGTCTCAAGTGAAGAGCAGTATGATGGAAAATTACACATGTTGTGCGAGAAGTCATAATTGCACATGGAGTTCCAAAGAAAAAGGATTTCAAAAGTTAAATATGACAGAGAGGAATGTAATATCATTTGCAATTGTCACTTGTTTGAGTTTCGAGGTATAGTGTGTAGACATTGTATATCGGTTTTGATAAGAACTGATGTTAATTTACTTCCCGAGAGGTATGTACTCAGGAGATGGAGAAGAGATGTGATAAGATCATACACAAGGCTAAAAATCAATTACGATGGGTGGATAAGTACTCTCGCTCAGGTGAGGTATGATAAATTGTGCAAGTCCTTTGAAAAAATGGTGAATGTTTTATGTGAGGATGAAGTTCGAACTGAGGAGTTAATGGAATTGATTGAAAATCAAACGAATAATTTAAATCTGGGAATCACAAAAAGTAGTCATGGTAGCAAAGCCCTCTCTGAAGATAGTGTTCGTATTTTGGATCCAAATTGCACAAAATCGAAGGGGGCTCCTAGGAAGTTGCGGAAGAAGGGCCCATTAGAATAATATTAAAATCTAACCCTCATTTAACACGCTTCCATATCACAGATTCCATTTTAAACACAAGGACTGTTATGTAGCTTGGGATCCCAGATTCCAAATCACAGCTATATATCAATTATTGTTCCATGCACAAAACTAAAAACACAAATAAGAATAATATTAAAATCTAACCCTCATTTAACACGCTTCCATAAAACTATACACATTTTGTACACCATACATTTTCTACAACAAATCAATAAATACAAACTGTGAAACTGGAAATGGAGACACCCCACACCAAAAAGAATCAATAACCTGGAAAAGTAAAATCAGTTTTCTTCGCTGAGTCACACTTGAACATTATCGATAGACAAATATTGAATTAATAAAAAAAGATACATGATAAAACTGCTACAGCTCTATTTGAAGGTCACAACCAAACTATGACTATCAGCTAAGCAAACTCATTTTCAGAATAGTTTGAAACACTGGAAGGAAAATGCCAAGTAACTTGGGATCTAAACCAAAGGGACCTTAGCATTATATTTCAAGTACTGCTCTCAAAAGGAATTTAACAAATAGATCATTTGTATATCAACTTCAAGCTGCACATTAAATCCTTCAAAATATAGGATAATTAAACTTGAATAAATGTTACAATGATTGAAGATTAAACAAGTTGATGATACATCCGAATTCCTAATATTACATGCAAAAGCAAGCATTTATACGAATAACAAAACGTAGTACTAAATGTGAACACTACAAAATGCATTGAAATTTCTAGGCAACTATTCTTCCATTGTTAGCTTCCCCTTCCCTTTCTCATTTGGACTTGGATTATTTTTGTGGATTCTTATCACGTCTATCTCCACATTGTTTTCGTGTGTTATCCATGCACACGTTTTGAGTAGCCGAGAGAGATCGTCAACCTCCTGTTCTGCACATTTTTTCACTTCACGCACATTTTTCGAGGATGAATCCAACCATTTGAAAAAAAGACAATCCGGTTGGTTGCAAGAATAGAAGAGCCTTCCATGATTTTTCGTCATCCTCTCAAACTCTGGGAAGCACGGACACGTTCTTGTCGCCGGCGAGTCCGTGTCCGACACGTATCAGACACGGACACGGCCGGACACACCAGCGACACGAGTCCGACACTCCATTTTTCGTGTCGGAAAATGGAGCACTTATTATACGTGTCGGACACGTCCAGGACAGCAACCAAAAAAGAAAAGAAAAAAACTGAGGAAGAAGAGGATACGCTGCATACCCGTGTTACTGTGTATTGAGAGGATTTTTCCCTAATCTTGTGTTTGCAGGTATAATCGAAGCTGGAACGTGAGAATATTGAGCCTCCATTGTCTGTTGAAGAAACGAGAATGGACGCTGCGACTGGACCGAGTTGCAGAGCAAGGAAGAAGAAAGCAAGACGTTTCTTTTTCTTTTTCTTTTTTTTTTTATTTGGTTTGTTGTGAAATCAGAAATGTATATATGTATTGTAAATGTCGGTTCCTTTCCAGTTTCCAATACAATAAAATAATAAATTAATTGTAAAGACTTTTCCACCAAGCTAAGTAAATCCACTTTTACATTTTTGCCCTTAATTTGAATTCTTAAAGTACAAAACAAAACGTAAAAAGGCAGAAAACAAAGTTTTCTATACAATATGTACAAAAAAATTTTCTATAAAAAAGATATAAAAAAAATAAATAAATAAAAATTAACGTGTCGTGTCCCAACTTTTTTCGAAAATCACGTGTCGACGTGTCCGTGTCCGTGCTTCATAGCTCAAACTCGAACAATCGCACGATCCCCTGTCCGCACCAATGACAATACCTCTTCGTCGGGCAATCATTTAACCAGTGTCCCATTTGCCTACAACTATGACATATTGTCCTCTTCGTCGGGCAATCATTTAACCAGTGTCCCATTTGCCTACAGCTATGACATATCCCATAATTCTTGCCTCTCATTTCCAGTTCCTGAAGAGTTGAGACAAGCATGATGAATTAAAGCAATCTAAACTAATTGAAAAGAATGAAGCATGAGCAATTTCACCATATCAGGCACTAAACAAGGGAAATGAATTTTGTGACCTGGGCAACTTACAATGTTGTACACAGCCCACAATAATGGATTGACAAATCAAGCAACATATCAGTACGGTCTCTATGCTCTAAAACAACAGGTATCAGACTTCACAGAATTTTGGCCTCAAATGAATAAAAGACACCAACCATGTCATTGTATTTTTTCAAACAGAAATTGAAAAACAGCAAAATCCAGCATTCTCATCTCATGTAAAGATCATCAATTCAGTCCTTCTTTGATAATATACAATGTTAAATGTTCGGTATAAAAATGCAAGAACAATTCGGATCTATGTAATCAAACTCTAGCATATTGAATCAAAATAAAAATACATTTCAGGCTCTTTTCCGCCAAGAACACATGACCATACAAATTCAATGAAATGGCAGGTCGAATCCAACTGATGAGTCATACATCTTCAGAAATAATAATGTTATGGCCAATACTTAATAAGATTCAACATGAATGCATAATACACAAATTTATGGATAGCTACAGTGTCTAAATCGTGGGGTTCTTACTTTGCTTTGTCAGACAGAATGATTTTGTGCAAGAATCACACTACTCTGCTCCACCGTAAGCCCTTGACGTCGGAATCTCCAAGATCTCAAACCGGTAATTGCACAGCAGGTTCGACTCACAACGAAATTGCACGGCGGGTTCGTCGCACAGGTTTACACAAGTTTCATCTGCACCATAATGCAAAAATATCTAAACCCTAGACATTCAATTCAGTTAAACCATTTCAAATTTTGATAAAAATCAGTGGCGCCGGAAGCTGCTTTGGATGGTTGAGCATTCAGAGGTTTCTGGATAGGGTTCGAGATTCTATCTCCAATTTTTTGAAAAATGAAAGAAAGGTACCGATTCTTGTCTTTTCTTTTATTTTCAGGAGGGGGCATTGTGGTCATTTGGCTCGAAATTGTCAAAAACCTTGTCAACCTATATTGTACAAGTAGCATAATTGTATTATACCGAGTCAAAGTTTAAGGCAAAAGCTCAGATCTACTACCAGATCACTGTTGAAGACTTCTTGTCAAAAACTTTCATAAAAACCTATCAAACCTTCCAATGCTAGACCTATAAAAATATACCTAGGGTTTTGTAAAACTTTTCAGATCTGCATAGATCGAACTAGGATTGGGTATAAAAATTAATTTCCTACACTCGAATGACCAACAAAGGTAAAAAGAAAGCCAACACAGGCTCTAATACCAATGTTATACAGATCTACATAAGTCCGTACAATCGGAACAACGATATCAACATTGGCACCAAGATATCAGATATTGGGCTCAAAATATTGTACCCTTTACTATTAAAGTGACCACAACCCTGACCACAAGAACTGACTCAAAGAAGTTCTTTTAATGGACTGGAAATCTTAATCCCAAACACTGACCTACAATCTGTAATCACCATGACAAATGAAGTAATACACACAGATTACTAGGGATGACAAGAAAATCCGACCCGAACCCGCTCCGTCGACCTGCGGGGCGGGTTTGGGATTGAAATTGAAAACCCGCCACGGGTTCGGGTCGGGTTTGGGTTGGGTCCAACCCGTCCCGTTATTGACCCGACCAGCTATAATATAAAATTTTAAAAAAAATAAAAATTGGAACTCGTTATTTAATTCAAGACAATGTATAAGTTAATCATTAAACTAAAAGAATGAACATGAAGCTATTTATCACTTGGAACTCGTCATTTAATTTATAAAGCATGATTTATTTATTTATTTTTTTATCATATTGATTTTTGTTTAAAATCAATATGATAAAAAATGGAAGACTTACCAACTAAGATAGTTGTTGAGCAACTTAATCACTGCATTCATTTTTGGCATTTCATTATTATTAACTAAATTGAAAATGGATCCAAGAATTAAAACCCATCAAAAAAGTATCATTAGAATACATAACGATAGAGGGGAAAGAGAAGAGAAAAAGAAAAAATTCGGGTCGCAAACGGGTCGGCAGAGGAACCCGACCCGCCCGGGAAAAACCCGAACCCGCCTTGCCCCGTATCTAGCGGGTTCGCGGGACGGGTATGGGGCAGGTAATGGGTTCACGGGGCGAGACGCGGAATGGCCAACCCGACTCGAACCCGACCCGTTGCCATCACTACAAATTACCAAAGAAAAGTTCCCCAAATGTTGGAATTTTGACATAAGAGGAGGAGACACAAACAAAGAGAAAACCTAGCCTCTACAAAGAAAACATTTTGGAATGGATGAGTCTAACCCTAAAGGGTTAGATTTATACCCTCAGCCATCATCGCTGATCTCGGGTCAGGATCAATGGTCTAAAGCAACTCGATCAAATCAATTTTAGATTCAGGTTATTGGGCCACATGTGAGTTATCAGGACATAAATAGCTTAACTGACTGGGCTTTAAGCGACCCATTTATCATCATAGCCCAAGAGTAATTATTGGATCACACTGATTTGGCCTCGAGCCCAATATTAAGTATCTTCAACTGAGAATTTAATAAATTTCAATAAAATATATTAATGTGTAAAGTATTTTATGTTGAAGTCAAAGAAATGTATTTTATTTTAGTCTAATCTAAGGGCTGTAAAATTGACAAGTGTAGGGTGGATTTTATGTTTTGTAGTAGGTCAAAATTCACCTTTTTATTTTGCAAAAGTTGTTGTACTGATAGTGTAAGAAATCATATTTCTCCCTCTCCTTTCACACGTTTTTTTCAGCTCTTCTCCTCTATTTCTGCCCTGCTTTACTGCCTTTATTTTTCTCTCTCGCCGCTGGTGCGTTTGTTGTGTTTTCTTCCACAGATTACAGGTACAAAGCTGTAATATACACCCAACATTATTGGCATAAGAGCCACCTCCAAGGCCTGGTTCTTTTTTTCTGCAACAAAATCTGAAGTTAGGGTTAAAAAAGAGGGCTTCCTGATGAAATAAAATGGCAAGCACAAGTGGTTCAAGTGGGTAGTCATTTGTCCAAATTTTTTATGACCAAAACTATGATTTTTGGTGACCAAAACTATGATTTTTGGTGTGTGAAGATGAAGTTCTTTATTCATTGTTGTGGATCTATGGGATATAGTTGAAAATGGCTTTGAAGAACCTGAAAATGAAGAAGTCCTAACAGTAGTCAAGAAGAAAGAGCGTAAAGAATATCCTTGAAACGAATTTGACAATTTTTGTAAAGTTGAAGGTGTTGATAGGCAATTGAAAATTGGCTATACACCACAACAAAATGATGTTTTTGAGAGGAAAAATCAATGTTGCATGAAAAAAAGCTTCGAAAAGCTTTTTGGGCTGAAGCGGTTTATACGACCGTTTAGTTGCTAAATTGATGCCCAACAAAGGCGGTATGGAACATGAATCCTATTGAAGCTTGGAATGGGAGAAAACCTTCTGTGACACACTTGAAAGTGTTTGGATGTCTTTGCTATGCTCAAGTGCCAAAAGAGAAGCAGCAAAAACTTGATGAAGCAAGTGAAAGATGTATCTTCATTGGTTATAGTTCACAATCAAAGGGCTATAAGTTGTACAAATTGAAGAGCAAGAAAGTAATTGTTAGCCGTGATGTGTTGTTTGATGAAAATGCTACTTGGAATTGGGAAAAGAAGAAGTTGAAAGAAGCATACTGATAAGTGTATTTTATACACTTGGGGATATGCCAAAACGAGAATTTATCATGGTGTTTTATGAATTTATTCTACCTAAGTTGCATCTAATTGTTGTTATTTCAGATTTTAGTCAAAAAGAGGAACAAGGAAGCAATTGCAGGAAATAAAGGTCAAAAGTAGAGAAATTGAAGAGAAACAGAAGTTCTGGGGTCAAATTGATCAAATCAAAAGTTGGAGATACACGTTGCAAATAAAATTAGAGGACTAACTTGAAAGTCAAGGAAAAGATGGAGAATCGCGTCAAAAAAAAGCTAAAATCGCGATCGCGACCATTCCATGTCAGTGATCGCGACATGGCGATAAATTTTATGCGGAGCGAAAAACAGGTCAGCCACGCGATCGCCGGAAACCATAACACGCGATCGCTTAGGTTTCCGACTGGGCTTGTATTGGGCTTTTGTACGCGATTTTAAGAGAATATACTCGGGAAGTTAACCTAAGTTGGAAGAGAGCGCGAGAGGCAACCAGAGGAGCACTTTTGCAGAGCTTAATATTAGAGAATCCTTGGCAATTTGACATCGAATTCAGAATAGATTCAAACAAGGAAAAGCGGGGGAATTTAGGAGCTTAACACGGAACTTGACTCTTGGTGCAAGATTTCTTTTCTTATTGTTAATTTCATAAATTCCAACATGTTTACTACTGATTTAGATTGTTTTTATCATTCATTCGTTATGTGTAACTAATCTTAACGTTGTGAATCACGATGTAGCCTAGTCAATTACTTTATTTCCATATTCCTTGTTTTAGTGCCTCAATGCATGTGTTGATTTATTATTGTGTTTAATGCTTGAATTAATTGGCCACTCCTTCATGATTGAATGTGTTATTTTCATAATCCGAGAGGTGAGTTAATAACATAGATCCAGGTAATAAATCCGTTAATTAAACAAGAGATAGAGATATACTCTTGTGATTAGTGCGATCATGTGTGAATTCTTGCATGTAATGCATTTAAATAAGGAATATTCAGACCCGCTGTAGAAATACAATGTTGACTTATTTAGGTAGAATTGATTTAAACTCGAGAGAGGAATCTCAATTTAATTTAGTGAATTCGATCGAACACATATTTAGAAAATAAAGTCTGGAATAAGAATTGATTTAATTGGCTAGGTGAACCCGTGAATCCCAACTACATTGAACTATATATAAAAACAGTCAGCAATTGTGAAATCTCAATCTTGCGCAAAGTTTTAATCTTTTAGTCATCGTTGTAAATATTAGTTTCCAAACAATCCAAATTCATTTCTTGGTTCAAATAGGGATAAGAATTTACACATTTCGGTACTTAGTTAATGGTCCTTGTGGGAACGATAATCTAGACTCTTAAGTCTATTTTAACTACTCTTCACGACCCGTACACTTGCGAGGGTATTTTGCATAGCGAGATATAAGTGAACAAGTTTTTGGCGCCGTTGTCGGGGACTGTTTTTACTAATATCGATACCAATAAATTCTTACTTTAATCTGAATTTTGTTTTGCTTTAAGTTATCTTTTAGCTTTGTTTTATTTTCGATTTGTTTTTATAAATTCATGTTAAGAAGAACTAAATCTTTTGAATTGATTCCTTTTAATACAGAAATTGAACGCACTTTTCGACAAAGGCGCAAAGAACAGTTGGAAGCAGCTCAACACACAGATTTAGCAATGGCAGATAATCGAATTCAGGACAATCAAGAAAATATGCCAGCAGAAATTGTTGTTCAACAGCAAAATCAACCGAACAATGGGAGGCGTGCATTGAGAGATTTTATGATTCCTCCAGTAGGAAACATTGGAACTGTTGACCTATGACTATTCACGCATATATTGTTTTGATTATAACAAACAAGATCTCATGTATTACTAATGATTTCAATTCTTGAGTTGTATCATATTTATGTCATTTGGATACTCCGAGATCAAAATCGTCATCCATTGAAGTACAAAGCAATCATTAAAGAGATTTGAAGTGAACAAGATCGTCGAAGACAGAAGATCAAAGCTTTAGAAGATTTATTTTCAACTCATTTGTAAAGGTATCGACTCATCAATTTTTAGCAAGTTTATAAAGCTCAAAAATATTTCTAAAATTCATCAATTGCATAAAAATGATTTTTCAAATCATATCATGAAATAGTTTTTGGAAAAATAAACTTTTTGACATTAAAATAAAAATTTATGTTTTTATACTTTCGGTCGACCGAAAGTATACTTGATCGACCGAAAGTCTGGTCGACCGAAAATCTTGATCAACCGAAAGTTTAAACGGCTATAATGCAACGGCTAGTTTTTGACTTTCGGTCGACCGAAAATACTGATTCGGTCGACCGAAACTGTCTGAAGCTCAAAATTTTGATCTATAAATAGCCACTTCTCTTACAATCATTTTACCAACTTACAAGAGCATTTAAGAGAGATTTATTGAGAAAATTATTGAGCTTACCTTATTTTAAATTCTATTTCATCTATTGCAAGGAATTTCTTGATTGTTCAAAACTATCTCATATCTTTATCAAGAATTCCATCTTGTTGAAAACTCAATACTCTTAATTCATTATTGATCTTTGATTAAGTTAAAATCACCAAACACTTATTGAAGTGTATATCTCTCTTCATACTTAACTAAGTATTATTTGGAAAGAGAGATCATTGGTTGAAAAACTTTGATTCAAGCAAAACTATATCATATCATTCTTCAAAGTTTTCAAAAACACTTGAGCTTTATTCATTGCTATCTATTGAAGTGTTAGCCTAACTCTCTTGGTACTTAATTTGAATATATCATTTGTCAAGAGAGTTATTTCAATTGTAAATTCAATTCATTATATCTTGTTGGTTTTCGAGAGCCTTGTCAAAACTCGATTGTTGGTTTTCGAGAGCCTTGTCAAAACTCGATTGTTGGTTTCGAGAGCCGTGTGAAAACTCGATTGTAAAAGGATAGGCGCTCCTTGTTGTAAGTCGCCTAAGGATTTGGTACTCCTTGTTGTAAGTTACCAAAATAGTGGATTTGGCCTTGCTCGTGACGGAGAGCTCGGTAACGGGGGACGTAGATCACGTTGGTTGATTGAACCTCCATAAATCGCGTTTGCACTCTCTCATCCCTTTTATTTACTTACATCGCACTTACTCTATTCTATCAATTTATATTGTGCAACGCTTTATCTTAGTGCTATACTTGCCTTATCAATTAAGTTTACACATATATAGCACACTACATTGATAGTTTAGTTCTTGTATCACTAAGTGCTAATACTTGTACCTATTGGTTTTAAGTTTGAGATTATTTATCGAAAAAGTTTTATAAACCAATTCACCCCCCTCTTGGTTAGTTTACTCTTGGGTTAACAATTGGTATCAGAGCTTAGGTGCTCATTTTTAAAAGATTTTACAATCTTGAGTAAATGGCTAACCATAATCTTGAAGGTCATTCTACTAATCGTCCTCCATTGTTTGATGGTACTAATTATAATTATTGGAAAACTAGAATGATGATTTTTATTCAATCCATTGATTATAATATTTGGGATGTCATTGAATCCGGTCCTCATGAGCTTACTATGGTTATTAAAATTGATGGAAAACCGGATATGTTTATTTCAAAACCAAAGGAAGAATATGATGAGGATGATAAGAAAAAATTGTCTTTAAATGCTAGAGCCAAAAATCTTCTCTATTGTGCACTTAGTATTGATGAATTTAATCGTATTAGCACATGTGATTCCGCACACGATATTTGGCATGCTTTAGAAGTCACTCACATGGGCACAAATAAAGTTAAAGAGACAAAAATAAATCTTTTGTATAAAAATTTTGAAAACTTCTTCATGAAACAAGATGAACCCATTGCTAGTATGATTACTAGATTTACCGATATTGTTAATGGTCTTAAGGGCTTTGATCGAAAATTTTCTAATGGTGAACTTGTTAGCAAAATGCTTAGATCTCTCTCGGAAGATTGGAGCTCATTGAGAATGTTGATAGAAAACACACAAGATGTCAACACATATCCCTTGGAAGAGCTTTATGGAACATTGATGACATATGAGCTAAATCATGCCGAGACAAAAGAAAAGTCTAGAAAAGCAAAAGAGGAAGAAATGAAGGATCCTCCTAGGAGACAAATTGCTTTAAAGTCATCTATTGTTGAAGAAGCCTCAAACTCTAACAATAGCAATGAGGAACTCGATGATCTTGTCCTTCTTGTCAAGAAGTGGAAAACCTTTCGCAACAACCGTAGATTTCAAAAGAAAGAAGACAAAGGTGAAGAGAAAAAGATCGTTTGCTATGATTGTGACAAACCCGGTCACAAAAGAACCGAATGTCCCAACAAGAGAAAATTCTTCAAAAAGAAAGCTTTACAAGCTACTTGGGATGATAGTGATGATGAACAAGATGAAAGTGAAAGTCAAGATGAAGTTGCCAACATGTGCTTCATGGCCATTGAAGATGAGGTAAATACAAATGACATTCCCTCTTATGATGAACTATCTACCTCATATGAAGAAATGATTGAAGTTTTTGAAAAACTTGTTCTTAAACATTCCACTCTTAAAAAGCAATACATCTTGTTGAAAAATGAAAACGAAAAGAATTTTTGAAATACAAAAGGATTTTGAAAAGAAGAATCTTGATCAAAATGCTTTGATGGTAGAGAATCTCTCCCTAAAAGAAAAAATTTTAGATTTAACGTCCATTGTTCACAAATTCACTCAAGGGAGGAAAAATTTTGAACTAATGCTTGGTAAACAACAATTTGTTTTTGATAAAGGAGGAATTGGATACAAACCATTTTTGAAACAAAAATCTACCCAAAATACTTTTGTAAAAGCTTCTACTTCGTTTTCCTTTCATCAAAATACCTTTGTCAAGACATCAACTACTTGTAACTTTTGTAATAGAAGTGGGCATGTAGCTTTTAATTGTTTATTGAAAAAGAAGCTACACTTTGAAGAAAGGCACAAGAGGGTTCAAGGAACTAACTATCAAGGACCCAAAATTATGTGGGTACCAAGAAGTCAAAAATTAAGTCATGTTTTGTAGGTATCAACAAAAGTAAAGAGCAATTGGTTCTTGGATAGTGGTTGCTCAAAGCACATGACCGGAGATAAATCACTCTTATCAAGTTTCAAAAGAAAAGATGGAGGTCATGTCACTTTTGGAGATAATGCCAAAGGAAAAATTATTGGCATTGGAAATATTGGTAATCATCCTTCTCCCTCTATTGAAAATGTTTTATTAGTAGATAATCTCAAACATAATTTGCTAAGTATTAGTCAATTATGTGATAAAGGCTATCATATTAAATTTGATTCTTCTAGATGTCTTATCAAAGATGCTTCATCAAAAGAGGTATTGTTCATAGGAAGCCGAAGTAAAGATGTTTATATCATCAACATTGAATTTGAGAAAGAATTAAAATGTTTGTCAAGCTTTAAAGATGACACTTGGTTATGGCATAGAAGATTAGGTCATGTTAGTATGGACCTTATTTCAAAAATTTCAAAAAATTGCTTTGTCAAAGGCCTACCAAGTTTGAAATTTGAAAAGGATAAAATTTGTGATGCTTGTCAATTTGGAAAACAAACCAAAAGTTCTTTCAAAAATAAACAATTTTCTTCCACCACAAAACCATTACAACTTCTTCACATGGATCTTTTTGGACCATCTAAAACCGCAAGTTTAAGTGGTAAACACTATGCTTTTGTCATTGTTGATGACTTCTCAAGATTTACTTGGGTTCTCTTTTTAAATTTGAAAAATGAAGCTTTAAATGCATTCAAACATTTTTGCAAAAAGGTTCAAAATGAAAAAGGATTTTCTATTACAACTATAAGAAGTGACCATGGTGGAGAATTCGATAACATGGCGTTTGATGAATTTTGCAAAATAAATGGGTATGAACATAATTTCTCGGCTCCTAGAACCCCTCAACAAAATGGTGTAGTAGAAAGGAAGAATCGCACATTGCAAGAAATGGCTAGGACCATGCTAAATGAAAATAACTTACCAAAATATTTTTGGGCTGAAGCCGTTAACACTGCTTGCTATATCATAAATAGGGTTTTGGTAAGTCGAAAGAATACTAAAACTCCTTATGAACTTTGGAAAAATAGAATTCCTAATATCGGATATTTTAAGGTTTTTGGTTGTAAATGCTTTGTTCTCAACACAAAAGAAAACTTGGGAAAATTTGATTCAAAATCCGATGTTGGAATTTTTCTTGGTTATTCATCCACTAGCAAAGCTTATAGAATTTTTAACAAAAGAACTCTAGTAGTGGAAGAATCCGTACATGTTACTTTTGACGAAACTAATTCTCTTGATCAAGAGAAAGGTGTTGACGTAGGTTTGGAAATTCCCTTTGAGGAGATAAATATTCAAGATCAAAGAAATGAAATATCCAAAGTCAATGAAGAAAACAACTTGGAAGAACCAACTCCTCAACAAGAAGAAGGAACATCTTCCAAAAACTCAAGTGATCTAATACTTCCTATCGAATGGAGATTTGCTTCATCTCACCCAAAAGAGCTCATAATTGGTGATCCTTCAAAAGGGGTAAGTACTAGAAACTCTTCTAAAGGATTCTTAAATACTTGTGCTTTTATCTCTCAAATTGAACCAAAGAATTTCAAAGAAGTCGAGTTCGATGAGTTTTGGATTCTTGCAATGCAAGAAGAACTAAATCAATTTGAAAGAAATCATGTTTGGGATTTAGTTGATAGACCAAATGATCAAACCGTTATTGGTACAAAATGGATTTTTCGAAACAAAAAGGATGAAAACGGTATAATTGTGCGTAACAAGGCTAGATTGGTGGCCCAAGGTTACAATCAAGAAGAAGGAATTGACTTTGAAGAAACTTTTGCACCGGTTGCTAGATTAGAATCCATTCGTATGCTTCTTGCCTTTGCTTGTCATAAAGGTTTTACTCTTTATCAAATGGATGTCAAAAGTGCATTTTTAAATGGTGTTATTCAAGAAGAGGTGTATGTTGAACAACCTCCCGGTTTCAAAAATCATAAATTTCCGGATAATGTCTTTAAACTAAGAAAAGCTCTATATGGTTTAAAACAAGCTCCTCGAGCTTGGTATGAAAGATTGAGTAAATTTCTTATTTCAAATGGCTTTCAAATGGGAAATGCGGATACTACTCTTTTTATCAAAACCAAAAAGGAAAATATGATTGTTGTACAAATCTATGTTGACGACATTATTTTTGGTGCAACTAATGTTTCTCTTTGTGAAGAATTTTCAAATTGTATGAGCAATGAATTTGAAATGAGCATGATGGGAGAGTTAAAATTCTTCCTCGGACTTCAAATCAAACAAACTAGTGAAGGAATATTCATTAGTCAAACCAAGTACATTGAGGATATGCTCAAAAAGTTCGAGATGGAAAACTTGAAGCCAATGAATACTCCCATGAGTACTTCAATCAAATTGGACAAAGATGAGCAAGGCACTTCCATTGACATTACAAAATATCAAGGTATGATTGGATCCCTTCTTTACTTAACCGCAAGTAGACCCGATATTATGTTTAGTGTATGCCTATGTGCTAGATTTCAATCAAATCCTAAAGAATCTCATCTCAGTGCCTTAAAACGTATTTTTAGATATTTATGTGGCACTAGAACTTTGGGACTTTGGTATCCAAAGGGCACTCATATTGATCTTATAAATTATTCGGATGCCGATTGGGCGGGATGCACAATTGATAGAAAAAGCACAAGTGGAACTTGTCACTTTCTAGGCTTCGCACTTGTGTCATGGTTTAGTAAGAAACAAAATTTCGTTGCACTATCTACTGCCGAGGCCGAATATATCTCGGCCGCTAGTTGTTGTGCTCAAGTTTTGTGGATGAAACAAACTCTTAATGATTATCATTTGCAATTTGAAAATACTCCTATTATGTGTGATAACACTAGTGCTATTAATCTGTCAAAAAATCCCATATTGCACTCTCGCACAAAGCATATTGAAATTCGACATCATTTTCTTAGAGATCATGTGCAAAAAGGTGACATTTACTTGGAATTTGTTAGTACCGAAAAACAATTGGCCGATATTTTTACTAAACCTCTACCGCCCGATAGATTTTCATTTATACGAAGAGGATTGGGTATTATTAATGAAAATGATATTTGTGGTTAAATTTCCAATATATATATATGTGTTTATCATATATTTTTCAAAAATTTGATTTTTGACTGTTTCGGTCGACCGTAGTCCAATTGTTTTTCGGTACTAACAAATTCCAAGTAAATGTCACCTTTTTGCACATGATCTCTAAGAAAATGATGTCGAATTTCAATATGCTTTGTGCGAGAGTGCAATATGGGATTTTTTGACAGATTAATAGCACTAGTGTTATCACACATAATAGGAGTATTTTCAAATTGCAAATGATAATCATTAAGAGTTTGTTTCATCCACAACAACTAGAGAGATTCTCTACCATCAAAGCATTTTGATCAAGATTCTTCTTTTCAAAATCCTTTTGTATTTCAAAATTCTTTTCGTTTTCATTTTT
The DNA here is from genome assembly GCA_963555705.1 of Ligustrum vulgare. Classification (NCBI taxonomy): domain Eukaryota; kingdom Viridiplantae; phylum Streptophyta; class Magnoliopsida; order Lamiales; family Oleaceae; genus Ligustrum; species Ligustrum vulgare. The sequence goes on from OY743174.1 coordinate 53,064,977, forward strand.
CAACAAGATGTATTGATTTTTAAGAGTGGAATGTTTAAGAACAAGTTTTTCAATCACTTCAATATACCTCTAGACAATGAGCCTATTCTTAAACCCAAACACACCGATATTATCAACATCAACACTCTCAAACGGATGAAAATTGTCAAGGGTGATGGGCAATGGGTGTGCAATACTCAAGGTTTCGATGATGCATCGGGACCCACGACTTGGCCGTTTACCGAAGAGGAAGCCGATGAGGAATTGGAGATTGGTGAAGGCGCGGATACGGGTGAAGGTGTCCAAAGGGATGACCAGCCTAGACCGAGACCACGGGCTCGAGTACCACAAGCTGCAGCACCTCCCCATAGGTCCATCTCTGAAGATCAGTTCAACATCCTTAATGGGCGTATTGATTCTCTTACCACGGCGGTTGAAGGCATCCAACAACAACTTCAACATATGCACACATCTCAAGAAGCCTTCTTCGCTCATTTCTACGCTATCTATCCGCCTAATCCACCTCCACCACCGGCGGCCGATTGAAGACTATATTTTTTTTATCTTTCGTAGTGAATTTCATATCACTTTGCTTACAACATAGGTAATCTAGTTTTTAAACCTATGACATCTTCGCTATGATAATTTCTTACCTGTGCTTAACTGATATGCATTACATGATTCACATGATTTTTTTTCTGATACCTGCTTTGCGTTGTGATGATGTTGAGATATAGGTACTTTCTCTATGATAAGATTCTGCTCTTATTGGTTATTTCTGCAAAATACGGGGATTCTATGTCCAAATTTATATTGAACTTCTATTCGAGGTAAATTTGATTGTCAGTAACCCATGACTATTCCCGTTGGCTTTATACGCTACTTGGCACTTTTTGCTTATGTCAAAAGGGGGAAGAGATATTAGAGTTACGATTTGATTTGTTTTATCTTGCAATATTATGATAAAAAGGGGGAATACATTGCAAAAGAAAGGGGGAATATGTACTTACATATATATTTCATCATTTTTACAAATTACAAATCATATTGTTTGTCATAATCAAAAAGGGGGAAATTGTTGACCTATGACTATTCACGCATATATTGTTTTGATTATAACAAACAAGATCTCATGTATTACTAATGATTTCAATTCTTGAGTTGTATCATATTTATGTCATTTGGATACTCCGAGATCAAAATCGTCATCCATTGAAGTACAAAGCAATCATTAAAGAGATTTGAAGTGAACAAGATCGTCGAAGACAGAAGATCAAAGCTTTAGAAGATTTATTTTCAACTCATTTGTAAAGGTATCGACTCATCAATTTTTAGCAAGTTTATAAAGCTCAAAAATATTTCTAAAATTCATCAATTGCATAAAAATGATTTTTCAAATCATATCATGAAATAGTTTTTGGAAAAATAAACTTTTTGACATTAAAATAAAAATTTATGTTTTTATACTTTCGGTCGACCGAAAGTATACTTGATCGACCGAAAGTCTGGTCGACCGAAAATCTTGATCAACCGAAAGTTTAAACGGCTATAATGCAACGGCTAGTTTTTGACTTTCGGTCGACCGAAAATACTGATTCGGTCGACCGAAACTGTCTGAAGCTCAAAATTTTGATCTATAAATAGCCACTTCTCTTACAATCATTTTACCAACTTACAAGAGCATTTAAGAGAGATTTATTGAGAAAATTATTGAGCTTACCTTATTTTAAATTCTATTTCATCTATTGCAAGGAATTTCTTGATTGTTCAAAACTATCTCATATCTTTATCAAGAATTCCATCTTGTTGAAAACTCAATACTCTTAATTCATTATTGATCTTTGATTAAGTTAAAATCACCAAACACTTATTGAAGTGTATATCTCTCTTCATACTTAACTAAGTATTATTTGGAAAGAGAGATCATTGGTTGAAAAACTTTGATTCAAGCAAAACTATATCATATCATTCTTCAAAGTTTTCAAAAACACTTGAGCTTTATTCATTGCTATCTATTGAAGTGTTAGCCTAACTCTCTTGGTACTTAATTTGAATATATCATTTGTCAAGAGAGTTATTTCAATTGTAAATTCAATTCATTATATCTTGTTGGTTTTCGAGAGCCTTGTCAAAACTCGATTGTTGGTTTTCGAGAGCCTTGTCAAAACTCGATTGTTGGTTTCGAGAGCCGTGTGAAAACTCGATTGTAAAAGGATAGGCGCTCCTTGTTGTAAGTCGCCTAAGGATTTGGTACTCCTTGTTGTAAGTTACCAAAATAGTGGATTTGGCCTTGCTCGTGACGGAGAGCTCGGTAACGGGGGACGTAGATCACGTTGGTTGATTGAACCTCCATAAATCGCGTTTGCACTCTCTCATCCCTTTTATTTACTTACATCGCACTTACTCTATTCTATCAATTTATATTGTGCAACGCTTTATCTTAGTGCTATACTTGCCTTATCAATTAAGTTTACACATATATAGCACACTACATTGATAGTTTAGTTCTTGTATCACTAAGTGCTAATACTTGTACCTATTGGTTTTAAGTTTGAGATTATTTATCGAAAAAGTTTTATAAACCAATTCACCCCCCTCTTGGTTAGTTTACTCTTGGGTTAACAGGAACTTGCATAGTGCCGCCTGCTATACCTGCTAATAACTTTGAGATCAAGACTTCTTTGATCTCTCTGATCCAAAACTCTGCCGTATTCCATGGGCTGCCGTATGAAGATCCACATGCACACCTGCGAACTTTCCAAGAACTATGTGACATGCAACGCATGAATGGAGTTCCGGGTGATGCTGTGAAGCTGAAACTATTTTCCTTCTCATTGGCAGACAAGGCAAAGGCATGGTTCTACACGCTACCCCTCCACACAATTACTACTTGGGAAGTAATGAGTCAAAAATTTGTTGATAAATTCTTTCCACCTGGCCGGATGTCAAAGCTAAGGCGTGAAATTCTTTCTTTCAAACAAAAACTAGGAGAGTCCATTTTTTAGGCTTGGGAGAGATTCAACGAACTGGTTCGACAATGTCCAACTCATGGAATAGCTGATTGGATCCTCATACAAACCTTCTATAACAAGTTGACCAATGACAACAAGAAGCATGCAGATTCGGCAGCAGGTGGATCTGTGATGGATTTGACTTATGAAGAAGCCTCAGAAATATTCAAGAAAATGGCAGCTAATAGTTATCAGTGGTACTCAGATCGCACTGCACAGAAATCTGGTGGAATAGCTGCGGTAAATGAAATTACAGCTATTAATGCTAAATTGGACGCATTAACGAAGAAATTTGACAGCATGAATCAGCAGCCAGTGCTTGCAGCTCAGACAACCATAGTTTGTGATTACTTTTTGAGAATCATGCATTATCAGAGTGTCCTATGGCATATCAAGGTCAACCGGATAAGGAGCATGCAAATTTTGTTGGGAACAATCAGAGGTAGCAAGGGGGTATGTACTCAAAGACATACAACCCTGAATGGATGAAGCATCCAAACTTTTCATGGGCTAACAATCAAAACACCCAATGACCACCAGGGTTTCAGCAACAAAAACAGTAGCAACAACAAGTTAAGAAGACTTCCAGTGAAGAATTGATACTGCAGCTGCTGCAAAGTCATCAAGCTGACATTAAAGAAATAAAAGTTCAATTGGGACAGTTGGCAAATGCAAGAACAGAAACACAACAAGGTAAATTTCCCAGTAATACAGAAACAAATCCAAAAGAACAAGTACAAGCCATTACAACCAAAAGTGGGGTCCAATTACCAGAAATCAATGTGAAAATAATGGATAACTCAGAAATTGTGACAGAAGCAGTGGAAGAGAAAGAAGCTGCTCACGCGGAGAGAGAAAATTCAACAGAAAAATCCAACATATCTGAAGAAGATCATGTGAAGAAGGCCCCGACCCTAGTTAAAGCCTACGTACCTCCCATACCATATCCACAGAGACTGAGGAAGCATAAGCTAGATCGGCAGTTTGCTAAATTCATTGAGAAAATCAAGCAGCTGCACATCAACATTCCCTTCGCGGAAGCTTTGACCCAGATGCCGAGCTATGAGAAATTCATGAAAGAAATCCTGACAAATAAACGAAAGCTGGACGAGCATGAGATAGTGATGCTCACCGAAGAATGCATTGCAATAATCCAGAAGAAACCGCCTCCCAAACTGAAGGATCCAAGGAGTTTCACAATCCCTTGAACTATTGGTTCTATTGACTTTGAATCTGGTTTATGTGATTTAGGTGCTAGCATTAATCTAATGCCTTTATCTATTTTTAGGAAGCTCGGGATTGGAGAAGCAAAACCAACCACCATTTCCTTGCAATTAGCAGATCGTTAGATTAAATACCCTTGGGGTTGCTTGAAGACGTGTTGATAAGAGTGGGAAAATTCATTTACCCTGCAGAATTTGTTATACTGGATATGGAAGAAGATAAGACGATCCCGCTCATCTTGGGATGACCTTTCTTGAGAACTGGAAAAGCATTGATAGATGTTCATGAAGGAACACTAGTGCTTTGTGTGGATGAGGAGAAGATCACTTTCAACATCTTTAAGTCCATGAAGTATCCCTCGTCATTGGATACGTGTTTCAAGGTGGATATCGTGCAAGAAGCAGTTCGAAGTGTATATGATGAGGAGCACCCTAAAGATCCATTGGAGGTGTGCATTGTTCAGTCAGAATCTGTAAACTCGGAAAATGAAGAAGTGGCAAGGATGGCTAATGAATTGGAGGCATCACCTAGGTTCACGTTAAGGGCTATTTTGAGCCATTAGGTGAAAATTTGCAGAAATCTCGACCATCGTGTGAAATTCCTCCCACTTTGGAGTTGAAACCTTTACCAGCACACCTGTGATATGCATTTTTGGGGGAGTCATCAACATTGCCAATTATCATTTCAAGCCACTTGATAGCTTTGGAAGAAGAACGGTTGCTGCGGGTGGTGAAGGAACATAAAACCGCAATAGGATGGACTATTGCCGACATCAAGGGTATTAGTCTGACTATTTGCATGCATAAAATTTTGATGGAAGATGATTCCAAGCCATCAGTGGAAGGACAACGCAGACTGAATCCGACTTTGAAAGAAGTGGTGAAAAAAGAGATTTTAAAGTTACTTGATGCGGGTATCATATATCCGATATCAGACAGTGCTTGGGTCAGTCCAGTTCACGTAGTGCCAAAGAAGGGGGGCATGATAGTAATTGCGAATGAGAACAATGAGTTGATCCCTACAAGGACAGTGACCGGATGGAGAGTGTGTATTGATTACAGGAAACTGAATGTTGCAACCAGAAAAGATCATTTTCCATTACCGTTCATCGATCAGATGTTGGAAAAGCTAGCAGGTCATTCACATTATTGCTTTCTTGATGGATATTCGGGCTACAATCAGATTGTCATCACTTTGGCTGACCAAGAGAAAACTACGTTTACCTGTCCCTATGGTACATTTGCTTTCAGGAGAATGCCGTTTGGACTGTATAACGCTCCAGCAACCTTCCAGAGATGCATGATGGCAATATTTTCCGATATGGTGGAGCAATTTATTGAACTCTTTATGGATGATTTTTCAGTCTTTGGTTCCTTGTTTGACGAATGTCTACACCACCTCTCCCTAGTGCTTAAAAGATGCACGGAAACAAATTTGGTTTTAAATTGGGAGAAGTGTCATTTTATGGTGCACGAGGGAATTGTACTAGGTCATCGAGTTTCAGAAAAAGGAATTGAAGTGGACAGGGCAAATATTCAGGTAATTAAAAAACTACAACCACCTAGCTCGGTTAAAGGAGTAAGAAGCTTCTTAGGCCATGCTGGATTTTACAGGAGGTTTATAAAAGACTTTTCCAAAATCACTAAACCCCTGTGTAATTTACTGGAAAAGGATGTAGTTTTTAATTTTTCTGAAGAGTGTTTATCATCCTTTAATACACTCAAGGAAAAATTAACTACTGCACCAATCATCGTAGCACCAGACTGGAGTTTGCCTTTTGAGCTCATGTGCGACGCCAGTGACTACACTATGGGGGCAGCATTGGGGCAGAGAAAGGACAAAATTTTCCATGAAATTTATTATGCCAGCAGAACATTGACTGATGCGCAGATAAATCATGCCACAACTGAGAAAGAGCTGTTAGCAGTAGTATTTTCCTTCGACAAATTCAGGTCTTATCTCATAGGATCAAAAGTGGTGGTTTACACAGATCACTCTACGTTGAAGTACTTATTTGGGAAAAAGGATGCCAAGCCTAGACTAATCAGATGGGTTTTACTGCTTCAAGAATTCGACATTGAAATCCGGGATAAAAAAGGTACAGAAAATCAGATTGCAGATCATTTATCCAGATTGGAGCAGGTAAATCAGGAAAGTCTTGAAGACATAAACGAAGTATTTCCAGATGAACAGTTGATTCTGCTAGCCCATATGATGCAGATAGAGAAGAATAAGGGGCCCTGGTTTGCAGATTACGTTAATTACTTGGTCAGGAATGTTTTGCCACCTGATTTTACATACCAGCAGAAGAAAAAATTCTTTCACGATCTGAAATTCTTTTATTGGGAAGATCCATTTTTGTACAGAAGGGGACCTGATCAAATAATTCGACGGTGTATTCCGGATTAGGAGATTATACCGGTTCTAGAGAGATGTCATTCAGCCCTATATGGTGGACACATGGGAGCCACTAAAACAGCAGCTAAAGTTTTGCAATGTGGGTTTTATTGGCGAACAGTGTTTAAGGACGCCTTCTCGTTCGTCAAAACATGTGACCGATGCCAACGAACAGGAAATATCATCAAAGCATGAGATGCCACTTAATAGTGTTCTGGAGGTTGAAGTGTTTGATGTATGGGGAATTGACTTCATGGGTCCGTTCCCACCTTCATACAACAACAAATACATACTGATGGCGGTTGACTATGTATCGAAGTGGGTGGAAGCAAAGGCATGCCCAACGAATGATGCCAGAATTGTAGTTGATTTTATACGAAAAAACATTTTTACTCGATTTGGAGCACCACGAGCAATCATAAGTGATGGTGGGACTCACTTCAACAACAAGTTATTTAAGGCAGTACTGGCCAAGTATGGAACTCATCATCGCATGGGTACAGCCTATCATCCGCAGACTAGTGGGCAGGTGGAAACATCGAACAGGCAGTTGAAGCGGATTTTGGAAACAACAGTGAGGTCATCCCGTAAAGACTGGGCCAGCAAATTGGACGATGCTTTGTGGGCATATAGGACAGCTTTTAAAACTCCCATCGGGATATCACCATTTCAGTTGGTATATGGAAAAGCTTGTCATTTGCCTGTTGAATTTGAACACAAGGCATACTGGGCCTTAAAAGAATTGAACCTTGATATGGACTTAGCCAAAAATCAGAGATTTTTGCAACTTAATGCGTTGGATGAATTTCGTTTAGGAGCTTATGAGAATGCCTCAATCTATAAGGACCGGACTAAGAAGTGGCATGATCGCCACATTCACAAGAGAGAGTTTCAGGTTGGAGATCAGGTGCTCTTGTACAATTCACGCTTGAAGCTCTTTCCGGGAAAATTGAGGTCAAGATGGTTGGGTCCTTTCACAATTGCACAAGTATTTCCACATGGCACATTTGAGCTTCATCATCCAACTAAAGGTCATTTTAAAGTAAATGGCCAGAGAATCAAGCATTATTTTGAAGTTGACTTTGATAAGGAGAAGTCATATGTTGACATCGCCATTCTAGAGTAAACAATGCAGAAAGTCGGGCTTGAGACTATAAACGAAGCGCTTGTTGGGAGGTAACCCAATTTTTCTTATCTTTCATTTATCATGTTATATCTACCTTAGTTTAACATTTTTATAATTTTTTTTATCATTACTGCATGCATGACCTGTGCATTAGTGGTTTTTAGGTGCATTAGTATTCGTTAAAATGTTTTTGTCCACGTTTCTTTCATCTCAATTATTCTTTGCATGATTAGGCATTTTAGGCATATTATAGGATTCCTATGAAATTTGAGCACTATAGGCTTTAATTGTCGTTCCCGAGCCCCCTCACTAGTCGAGTATGGTTTGAGATCGAGAATCATGATCATTTACTTTATAAGTCATTATGGGGTCTACTTCAATTCAATTAAAAAAAAAATAATAATAAAATAAAATAAATAAATAAATAAATAAAAAAGGGGTCAAGTCGCGATCGCTACTCATCCATTGAGGTGATCGCGACAAGCGCGTAATTTTGCAACAGATTTTTTTTTACCTTAACTACGCGATCGCTGGTGGGTATACTACGCGATCGCGTTTTTGTTCGGGGGCGCGAGACTTGAGTTTTAAAAACTCGGCAGTAGCTCTTCATTTCACCTTACGCTGCCGGGCGACGAATATTCTCTCCTCCATTTCAATCAACTCCCTTATCGTCAAGTTCCTTCCTCAAATTTGTGCAACATTAGGCTCATTAACACTCATTCATCACGAAATCAAGGTATGAAATCATAGCATTTTGATAGTTTTCTCATATTGAACGATTTTTCCCATTGTTTGAAAACTCGAAATTTTGTCCGATTCGAGTATTGGTTAGATTAGTTTTTTTGATGGGTTGTGTATTGTTTTGTTGGATGAACATTTTGGGTAACTTCCATATGCCCAAAGTTGTGATTTATTCATAATTTGTGCAATTCCTTCACTGTGTTCGATGAAATGTCCCAACGAGAGTTTTGTTGCAATTTGAGAAATCCATTCGAGCACATATCTTCATTACATGTTTCTCACCGAATTTGTGCTATAATTTCGCATTTTGACTCATTGCATTACACAATTTTGCATGTTTGAATCCCTAGCACCATTGCAGTCACTGCAGGTCCATTGCAAGGTTGTTGCAAGGCCATTGCACGCTCACGTCACCACTTCGTCATGCCATGTCCCTATTCATATGTTATCTGTTTGTTCTCAACTTTTTATACGTGACTCATTAAGTGACCTACTTTATTGTGCTCGGGACACTTTTCAAAAATTTTATTTTTTTCGGCACGATAATCGAGGTTGAAAAGCACTAGTTAGGCTGAAATTCTTTCTCTTATATTGTGAGATTTTTCACAAGTTTGGGGGTTTGTGCCATTATTCTTGTATTTTCCCGCTCTCACATTGGTTCTAATGGTGAGTTTGCTCTCTATAGGTACGATAATGCCTCCGAAGTCCACAGCTGCTCAGAAAGGGAAAAGTAAGGCTGATCCATCTAAGCGGAAACGAGGAGCCTCGACTGAGGATCTGGAGGCCGATCAAGGAGACATTGGAAATATTCAACGGTTTCTGGGCAACGAAGAATTATACAAATATGAGGTACTGCTCAAAGGGAAGAAAATATGGAGTGAACGTGAAGTAATAATAGCCGACTTCCCAGATACCGAGTTAACTCATTTGATTGAGAGAGCTGGTTGGCACAAATTGGCAGGCACGCCGCACAAGCCCTATCCACTACTAATCAAAGAGTTCCTAGCCAATTTCAACCAGGCTATTGAAACAGACGGTGCACCACACAGATATAAGACATGGGTGCGGGGTAAATGGATCCGTTTTTCGCCGACCGTCATTGAGAGGTTTTGGAGCTGACAAGAGAGGGGATTGAGCAGGTTCCGGTTGATATGGACATAGATATGATCACAAGCTTTTTATACGGCCGGCCGGATGTGGAATTAGAGAAGCCAGGGTGCTTTGAACATGGGGAGCTCACTGAGAGTATCAGGATTCTACACATCTTCGTGTGCCACAACATCGACCCCACATCACACATGACAGAATTCAATGAAGACAGGGCCCGTATGATTCATCATCTGGCCAGGGGGCGCAAGTTGGACTTGGGGAGACATATTTTTTATTTCATTCTTACACTTGCTTCCCAGATGGACTCAGGATGCCAGATCATGTTCCCCTGTTTGATCGGTACTATCTGCGTGGTCGAAGGAGTTGAGTTGTTGCCCCATGAAGAGCCTGCGCCTCTCGGAGCGATTATCAGCAGACGTACTCGAGAGAGCACGAGGCCTAGGGACCCTTGAGGCCCACCTGCTCCTCCACCAGCCCCAGTAGACCCTGATGCCCCAGTGGACGCAGAAGCACCAGCAGATCTAGCGGGACCAGCCGCACCAGCACACATAGCGGCTCCTCCCGGTGATGAGAGACTCCTACGGAAAATACTATTGGAGTTATCTGACCTGACACGCACAGTGAACATGAGGAGGGAAGCGGAAGTAGCACAGCACAAGCAGTTGGAAATTCTAGAACAATGACTTGACCGTCTGGTTTAGGGTAACATCGCTGGGGAGTAGCGCATCATGCGACATACGATGACAAAATTCAGCGGTCAGATCTCACGGGTGCAAGCCAGGCTCTTCTCTATTGAGAGTCGATTGGAGGGGATCGAAAGGAGAGTTGAGGGTATTGAAGCGAGATTAGAGAGGATAGAAGGAAGATTGGATACGGACGCTGCAGAACCAATTCAGCCACCGCAGGCAGACCTACCCCCAGGAAGTTCCTGATCTTTTTCCTTTTACCTTGCCTTCCATTTTTTATTCTTTCTTGTCTTATTGTTTCATTGAGGGCAATGTAATTTTTAAGTTTGGGGGTAGTTTCTCATTGTATGCGGTATTTACTTTTGATCATATGGGCCTGTATTAATTGATATTCTGTAACTCTTCAACCCCTAGTAATCAATGCAACAACTTGGTCCTTTATTTGATGTTTAACGAGCCAAAAAAAGAAAAAAGAAAAAAAATTGTAAATTTAAATATTGTGTTGACATGCTTATTGCCTAGGATATAGCATGAATCAATTTGTGCATAGGCTTGAAAATTGGACAACATGAAAGCATGAACTTATTTTGAACTAGTTATGTTTTGCTAGATTCCATATTTATTGCGCACATCGCCTGTGTTGGATAATTGCTTGTGTGAGGAATTTTGTTTAATACATGTGGGGCAAAGTTTTATGCAATTTGAACTTAGGAATGACTTAAAAATACCTGAACTTAGATCATTAGACATCTCATCCCTAAATTAGAACCAATCATGCTCAAAGGCAAGTTGGGGGTAGAATGGTTGGAATTTGTGTGCATTGATGGGTTGGAAGCCTGTGGTTCTTGGTTTTGCACTTGAGTCACTGCAGTTTGGTCAACTGGTATAAACCATTTCCAGCATAAAAACAGAAAAATGCTGAAGGTCTTATTCTGCTCTTCAAATGCCTTTTTGATTCGAGTAAGTAAGTCTGAGGGGTTCTTCAAACCTGGTGCCCTAAAGCCAACTGGCTTGGGAGTCATCGACCTAAAGCTCGCTATAGGGGTCAATTAGAAAGCAAGTACGGAGAGTGGACTTACACATAAGACATTATAACATCTTTAACTTTTCTGTTTAAGCCTTTATGACTCGGGCAAGTATGTCTGAGGGGTTCTTTGAACCTGGTACCCTAAAGCCAACTGGCTTGGGAGTTTCCGATCTGAAAGCCCGCTACAGGGGTCATATTGAAAGCCAGTATGAAAAGTTCTGCACAAAGATGGTAAAAGACATGGACAATTAAAAGAAAAGTCGTCCATATATAAAAAAAAAAAAAGAATATTATTGCATGGTATAAGCTTTGTTGACTGAGCTGTGGTGGTTGAGGTTGTAGAATTGGGGACTACTGTCTTTTGATTTGTTATACATGCATATTTTTTATTCTGACTACCTTGTGTGGAAAAAGCAAAGAATATTTTTTTAGAAACCACATAGATAGAAATCTGGGATGTGAGAGAAAAGCAGAAAGTGGTGATCATCCATAAGCGTTGAAAGGAATTCCATTAGAAATCATAGGTTGACCACATGGGATTCGGGCTAGATTATGCATAATGATCCACACAGTGTTGAGTATATCTTTTCCATAAGTATGTATTTGACATTGGCTATTCACACACACACATGAAACTCTGGGATGATGTAACTAGAAACTATTTTTGCATTGTTGTTTGATAAGTGTGCTTTACACACTTATTTAGTTCCTAAATTAGCAATTTAATTGACAAATTGAGCAAATATCTACTTATAAATTGTGTTTATCTTGTACAATTAGGTACAAACTCAATTGGAAAGAAAATGGACAAGATCAGAGAGCAATTGAGCGAAAAGAGGAGCAAATTTGATGTCCAATTACCTAATTGAAAGAAACCAAAAGTTTGGGGACTAAATTGCAACATCCCAAAAAGTTGAGGACCAAGGTTTACTACTCAAATTCAAGGAGAAAATCACAATAGAAAGCAAAATGATTGCTTAATTGATGAATTTGAGTGAAAATGGATCAATCGCACACAAAAAGTAAAGTTGGGGACCAAAGTGCACAAGTGTCAAAAGTTGAGGACTTGGGCTGCAAAATCAAAGTTGAGGGACTTGTCAGCAGTTTAAAATCTGATTTCATATTTTTCCAAAGAATTATTGAGCTGGACGTCTTCTTCTTCCTGTTTTTCCAGCTTCTGCCGTTTTTTCTTGTTCTTTTCTTTGTCTTTTCTTTTTCTTTTCTTTTCAACTACTTCATAAATCTTGGGGAACAAATCAAGAGCAAGGAGAATACATCTAAAGTGGTGAAATATTTGGGGAAATCATAGCCAAGCTTCAAAAAGGGTTTTATCTATAACTTTGTATTTTCTCCATTATTTTGTCAAACTTGCAATGTATTGTTATAAATATTCTCATTTGTATCATTTATATAACATGGGCTAATTTATTGTGTTGGGATTTATGGTAGTAATTTAACCTAGTTTGGATTAGTTTTAATATTTGCTATTTGATGATTAAATGCTTATTTCATGTGTATTTGTTATTGAGATTATTCCATGTGTTTGATTGATCACCAAATATATGTTTTGTGGAGTGTATGATAATCGAGAGATATTGTGCATTTTAGACCAAATAATAAATGCTCTAGGTTCTTGTTAAGGATAGAGATATACCTTAAACCCTAGATGATCCATTGAGCTATTTTCACAAAGAGTTAATGCAATCGATTGGGCTTTAATCGACATAGAGATATAGTAGGTTAAATCAATTGATTAGGGTTAATTTCACTCGAGAGAGGTAATTAGCTAAACTTGAAAAATCGGGTCTAACATTATAAATGAGTAATTTGTTAATTTGCATGTTGAGAAATTAATTAGGCTACGGTTAAATGAAACCATGAATCCCAACCACATTTTCCCCCAAGACTTACAAGTATTTTTATATTTCCATCTTTAGTAGACTCTCAATTATTTTCCAAAATCCATCTTTAATTGTGTGTTTTATTTGTTAAGATTAAATTAACTAAAGTGTAATTGAGTATACATTCCTCGTGGGATCGACAACCCGAACTCAAAAAGTCCACTTTATTACTTGTACGCAACCCGTGCGCTTGCGGTACACTATTTTGAGCGAACATTGTTCATAATGGTTGCTTAAAGCATAATTTGATTTGGACTATGGAGACATATGGTAAGCATACTGGCACAACAAAAATATTTTATCTTCTTTCTATTTGATTTTGTAGTCTATTGTCCATTGTTCGAGGATGAACAATAATTCTAGTTTGGGGGTATTTGATAAGTGTATTTTATACACTTGGGGATATGCCAAAACGAGAATTTATCATGGTGTTTTATGAATTTATTCTACCTAAATTGCATCTAATTGTTGTTATTTCAGATTTTAGTCAAAAAGAGGAACAAGGAACCAATTGCAAGAAATAAAGGTCAAAAGTAGAGAAATTGAAGAGAAACAGAAGTTCTGGGGTCAAATTGATCAAATCAAAAGTTGGAGATACACGTTGCAAATAAAATTAGAGGACTAACTTGAAAGTCAAGGAAAAGATGGAGAATCGCGTCAAAAAAATGCTAAATTCGATATCGTGACCATTCCATGTCAGTGATCGCGACATGGCAATAAATTTTATGTAGAGCGAAAAACAGGTCAGCCATGCGATCTCCGGAAACCATACCACGCGATCGCTTAGGTTTCCAACTGAGCCTGTATTGGGCTTTTGTGCGCGATTTTAAGAGAATATACTTGGGAAGTTAACCTAAGTTGGAAGAGAGCGCGAGAGGCAACCAAAGGAGCACTTTTGCAGAGCTTAATATTAGAGAATCCTTGGCAATTTGACATCGAATTCAGAATAGATTCAAACAAGGAAAAGCGGGGGAATTTAGGAGCTTAACACGGAACTTGACTCTTGGTGCAAGATTTCTTTTCTTATTGTTAATTTCATAAATTCCAACATGTTTACTACTGATTTAGATTGTTTTTATCATTCGTGATGTAGTCTAGTCAATTACTTTATTTCCATATTCCTTGTTTTAGTGCCTCAATGCATGTATTGATTTATTATTGTGTTTAATGCTTGAATGAATTGGCCACTCCTTCATGATTGAATGTGTTATTTTCATAATCCGAGAAGTGAGTTAATAACATAGATCCAGGTAATAAATTCATTAATTGAACGAGAGATAGAGATATACTCTTGTGATTAGTGCGATCATGTGTGAATTCTTGCATGTAATGCATTTAAATAAGGAATATTCAGACCCGCTGTAGAAATACAAGGTTGACTTATTTAGGTAGAATTAATTTAAACTCGAGAGAGGAATCTCAATTTAATTTAGTGAATTCGATCGAACACATATTTAGAAAATAAAGTCTGGAATAGGAATTGATTTAATTGGCTAGGTGAACCCGTGAATCCCAACTACATTCAGCTATATTTAAAAACAGTCAGCAATTGTGAAGTCTCAATCTTGCGCAAAGTTTTAATCTTTTAGTCATCGTTATAAATATTAGTTTCCAAACAATCCAAATTCATTTCTTGGTTCAAATAGGGATAAGAATTTACACATTTCGGTACTTAGTTAACGGTCCTTGTGGGAACGATAATCCGGACTCTTAAGTCCATTTTAACTACTCTTCACGACCTGTACACTTGCGGGGGTATTTCTCTTAGCGAGATATAAGTGAACACATACCGGTTTCAATAAATCTGCCATTGAAGATGTACAAAACAAAGAAAATGGAGTTCATTCAAGCTCCCATTTACCATCACCAAGCAACCCCTCAAGTCCCTCAAGCTCAAATTCATCATCATCAAGCTCAACTCCAAGAAAAATACAGGATTTAAATGATGTTCTTGCAAGATGCAACTTTTTTGTGATTAATCCCGATAACTTTAAAGAAGCAATGAAGGAGAAGTGTTGGAAAAAAAAAGCAATGGAGAAAGAAATAGAAGTTATTGAGAAAAATAATACTTGGGAGCTAGTTGTAAGACCAAGTGAGAAAGGTGTCATTGGTGTGAAATGAGTCTGTAAGGTGAAGCATAATTCCGATGGTTCATTCAAGAGAAACAAAGCAAGATTGGTGGTGAAAGGATATACACAACAGCCCGGTGTTGATTATGATGAAACATTTGCTCTGGTTGCTCGTCAAGACACCATAAGAGCACTCATTGCTCTTGCAGTCCAAAAAGGTTGGTTGTTGTACCAACTTGATGTCAAGTCCACCTTTTTGAATGGAGAACTCAAAAAAGAAGTATATGTTGAACAACCTCAAGGCTTCATCATCAAAGGAGAAGAAGACAAAGTGTATAAACTAAGAAAGGCTTTGAATGAGCTCAAACAAGCACCAAGGGCTTGGTATAGTCAAATTGATGGCTATTTTCAACGATATGAATTTTTGAAGAGCAAAAGTAAACCAACCTTGTACGTGAAACATCAAGGAAGGTAACACCGATATTTTTATTATTGCATTACATGTTGATGATTTGGTGTTTATGAGAAATAATACAAAAATGATTGAAGAATTTAAAGTTGAAATGATGAAAAAAATATGAAATGAGTGACTTGGGTCAACATTTTCTTGGTATGGAAATATATCAAGATAAAAATGGAGTGTTTGTTTCTCAAATGAAGTATGTCGAAAAAGTGCTTAAAAAATTTAGAATGTTTGGATGTAAATGTGTGGAAACTCCTTTGGCTTGCAATGAGAAATGGATGAAGGATGATGGAGAAATGAAGATCGATGAAACTCTTTATAGAAGCTTGACTGGAAACTTGTTTTATCTCACCACAACAAGACTGGATATCATGTTTGCCGCAAGTTTGCTTTCAAGGTTCATGAGTACTCCAAGTCATAAACATTTTGGTATTGGAAAAAGAGTTTTGAGGTATTTAATGGGGACATTAAACTTTTGGATCAGATTTGAAGTGAAGTTAAGAGGGTTTTGTGATAGTGATTGGGGAGGTTGTGTTGATGATATGAAGAGCACCTCTGGTTATGCATTTTTCTTTTGCTCGAGAGTATTTTCATGGCTATCCAAGAAGCAATAATCCGTTACTCAATCCTCAGCTGAAGAGAAATATATGTCAGCCTCTATTGCAACTTCACAAGCTATATGGTTAAGGAAAATTTTGGAAGACATTGGAGAGAAGTAAGGAAAAGTCACACCATTATTTTGTGACAACAAATCAGCTATTACGATGGCAAAGAATCCATGTTTTCACATTAGAACGAGGTACATTGCAATCAAGTATCACTTTATTCGAGATGCAATTAAAAATGAAGAATTTGAACTAGACTATTGCAAATCCGAAGAACAAGTGGCGGACATCTTCAAAAACGCACTTCCAACTTCAAAATTCCAGCAACTAAGAGCAGCACTTGGAGTTTAGAAAAACACATTAAGGGCGAGAATTTTAATGTGTAATGTGTTTTATGTCAAAGAAATTTATTTTATTTTGGTCTAATATAAGGGCTGTAAAATAGACAAGTGTAGGATGGATTTTATGTTTTGTAGTAGGTCAAAATTTACCTTTTTATATTACAAAAGTTGTTGTACTAATAGTGTAAGAAATCAGATTTCTCCCTCTCCTTTCACACTTTTTTTTTTCAAGCTCTTCTACCCTGTTTCTGCCCTGCTTTAATGTCTTTATTTTTCTCTCTTGCTGCTGGTGCATTTCTTGTGTTTTCTTCCATAGATCACATGTACAAAGCTGTAAGAAACAACAAATAAAATATTTTAAAATCTAGGTATACTCAATGAATCGTACATTCTGCACAAAAAACCACGAAACCACAAACCAAATCAAACTCCTTGATTTGAAACCGCTGATTTGTATCCATGTGAACCCAACTTTTTTCCTCAAACCAAACTCAACCATATTAGGAAATTTTTAATTAAAAAAAATAAATTTATTAAATTTATAACTCATACAATTTTCAGAAAAAATACAAATTTACAGGCTATAATTTGAATTGTTGCTATGGTTTCCATAATCATCTTGGTCGTCTTGTTATTTTAGAGAATCTTCATCTCTACAACTCTAGAGTTCGGATGACGTGTATTCTTCGAGCTATTACCATTGTTATGTCCAATTGGTATACTACTGACAAATTACTTAATGCGTCGGGTAGGCATAACCATTTTTTTTGTTCTATTGTATCTTCACGATTCATCTAATTCTTAGTGGAACCCTTTCGTAGTTAGCAATTCAGTGTTTTCCATAGCAGCTTGTTCAAAACTCCAAATGTAATGAATATTTAGTTGAAAAAATTGGAGAAGGTAGAGGAATACAAGAACACAAAAGTAGATGGATACAAAATAAGAATCAAGATTAGGACATGTTGAACATTGTCCTTAAAAGATATTTGCCCCCATCTCGATTTTAGAGTACTTAAAGGAATCACCAGCAAACAGTTTGTAGGATTTAACAAGTTTTCAAGCAGAATCACTTAAAGCACAAAGTGAAATCTTCAAGAACTTGAAAGAAACTAAATAAGAACTATGAATGTGTAAGAAGAAATTGATTTTAAATCAATCAACTTGATTTTATAGATTGAATTAATGTAATTTAGAAATGACCAATCATACACCACGAAATCAGGCTGCACCATAAAAAGGTCCCAAGCAGCCAAATCTAGAACGTAGTCTTACGGTTAGGTTTTTACATCCAAGTGTTCGCTTAGCCTTACCATGCAATCGCTTGGTACGAGGTTTTTGCTCTCGAGTTGTGTGAATAAGGTCCATGCGATCGCTTGGGCCAAAATCCGCCAACTTCAACTTTTTACTTGATTTCTTAACTTCAATTCATTCCTTTTGAGTTAAGTTTCATCCCTTGTTTAATTCATTTCAGATCGGAGCCCAAATATAAATATGAACACATTGATATAACGTAGGGATTATTGCACTTTATACTACATTTTTAGGGCTAATTCCACAAATAACTATTTTAAGAAAAAAATCTGAAAAATACGTTCATCTTCTTCCCAACCCGCTGCTTCCTCCAATACACTGTTCTGACTGCCTACAACCGCATCAATCACCAACCCACCACCCGCATCATCCACCACCCACATCCACCACCACCAAACAGCTTTGGAATCATCAACGTTCTCGTGAGGAATCGGAACTACAGATTTATCCTCCAACTAGTCACTTGACTTCTCCATCTCCCCAGACGCAAAGTGGTGACTCCACCACTTCTAGTTTCCCAATCTTCCTCCGGTGCTGCTATAGTTGTCATTGTCGTTGTCGTTTATATACTCTCTAATTAAAGCTAAAAATAGGAATTGAGAGTCGGTGAACTTGGATGCTGCAGTAGTGCAACTCATGCTCATATTGAGAAGCACAGAAAGCTTCAAGGCGATTTAACTGATAAAATGGCTGGTTTGACACTACAGCTCAAAGAGAGTACACTGAGATGAGTGAATGATACAAAATACAGAGAAGATACTGGTGTCTCAAATTATTGTAATTGTGTTTGGGTATAATGGTGGTGATTTGTGGATTAATACCTGAAAATGTGATAATAATGGATGAAAAATGTTTGATTTTATATTTGAGACAAAGTATCATAAGAATTTTGTGAAGTATCATGATGTGATACTATAATTTCATTGTAAGTATTATAATATTTTTAAAAAGTTTCATGTTATGATATCAAAATTTTGAAAGTATCACAAGTATCATATTCTTATACTTTAAAAATATCATAAGATACTTTTAAAGTATCATAAGATGATACTTGTGATGAAAACAGTATCTTTCTAAAAAGAAAAAAAAATGAAGTATTTTTCAGTAATTTTCTAAAATAAAGTAAGTTTCAATTATGATATCAAAAGATAGGTATTTTTGCAAACACTCCATAATGTAATCCACGTAGCTTTAGTTTGAGAATGGGAAGGTGACGTTAAGCACTTCCAAAGATCTTTGCATAGAGATTCACAGATCAAAATTACCTGTCAATGCAAGATATGTGTTTGTGGATGTTGTGTAATAAATGCGAATTTGGAGAAAAATTTGAGACAGATGCGATATGAGAGATTGATTCGGGAAAGTATTGATATTTGATATAGAGAAAATTGACATTGATTCTAAATGAATACTATAACATATGACCAGCTTTTAATATTATATGATTGTGCCTGGAAAATCAGCATAAAAAAATTATTTGATTCGCACATAGTACATATATAGAATTCGGACTTGTTAATTTTAAATATCAGATTTTAAGAATTTAAGGGCCGTTCTCTTTGTATTTCGATTTTAGATTTTGAGTTTTGGATTTTGTTTTGAATTTTGGATTTTGGTTGTTTGTTTTGAGATTGCTGAAAACATGTTCTCTTTGTGATTTTGGAAAACTGTTTTCAAAAATAGAAAACTGAAAAATGTGTTTACTTTGTAATTTTTTGATATATTTATTTTGTGATATTTTATATGTAAAAATTAATTGATTTGTTAAATTACATTAATTTTAATGTTAATAAATCAGTTAGTTCTATATGTCAATAAATTCATCATTAATATTGTTTCAGCTAAACAAAAATTTAACCTCATACCAACAAAATCTTGACATGAATCTATATATAATGACAAAATAATATAAGAACTTCAAGTGAAGGAAGTGTCTCACTTTTACAAAAAAAAAAACAAATAATAATAATAATAAATAAAAAATTACAAAAAAATATAATAATAATAATCTTAACATGGATCTATATAATGGCAAAATAATATAAGAACTTTAAGTGAAGGAAGTGTCTCACTTTTACAAAAAAAAATAATAATAAATAAATAAAAAAATTTACCAAAAAAAAAAAAATCTTAAAATGGATCTATATATAATGGCAAAATAACATAAAAACTTCAAGTGAATGAAGTGTCTCACTTTTACAAAAATAAAAATAAAAATAAAATAAATTTACAAAAAATAAAAATAAAAAAAATATAACATGGATCTATATATAATGACAAAATAACATAAGAACTTCAAGTGAATGAAGTGTCTCACTTTTACAAAAAAACAAAAATAAAAATAATTTAAAAAAAAAAAAAATCTTAACATAGATCTATATATAATGACAAAATAACATAAGAACTTCAAGTGTAGGAAGTGTCACATTTAAAAATAATAATAATAATAATAATAATAAATAAATAAATTACAAAAAAAAATCTTAACATAGATCTATATATAATGGCAAAATAATATAAGAACTTCAAGTGAAGGAAGTGTCTCACATACAAACATAAAAAAAAAAAAAAAAAAATCCAAAACGCGCATTTTGATCATTTTGGACTTTTTAACACAAAATATCCAAAACGCAATAAACTCATTTTGAGTTTCCTTTGTATATATTTTTTTGTTTTTGTTTTGGAAAACGCATTTCTGAAAATGAGCAAAGTGAAAGATTTTTCGATATTTCCAAAAATCGAAAACTCAAAACGGGCTCAAAACAGTAAAAAGAACGGGACCTAAGATATTCGACAACTCCAAAGTCTATGTTATTTCAAAACAAACTAATTGTCATGATGGCTGAATACCCTTGTTTAAATTAATAACTAGAATCTACAGACGTAGGGGGTTTTATTCAAGGTTAAATGTATTGTCACCACATCTTTTTATATGTGCATCATATTTTAATTGCAAGAAATGTTCATAACCTTTAATCAATATTACAATTGTGCCCCCAACTTTTTTTCTTAGTATTTTTATTTTAATTCTTTCATTAATTAATATATCTCATCTCTTCTATCAATTTATGTCAAAAAATTTACTAAGTGATTTAAAAAATCTATTTACCGCTTGTACACTTAACAAGTAAAAAAATATCAAATTTTTAATTGAATACTTGTTCATTGTTTTAAAGCACTACAATAATAAAAAAATTGGACGAAAGTCATCATGAAGGACAAAATTTGATAATTGTTGAAAATTTAATGATAAGAACTTGATGAAAAAAAATAAAGAACATAAATGTAATAATCTATGAAAATTATACACAAATAATACAATTAAAATGTTGTGTACTTATAAGAAATTGTGGTGCAAATATAATTACCCTTTATTCAATTGAGATTTTGAAAGAAATTTAAAGACTTTTTTTAATGGATTTAATTGGATTTTATTAACTTTTATAAATTTGTATAGACTTTCAAAGACTTTTGTGGACATTTATTTAAAAGATTTTCGTGGACTTTCAAAGACTTTCATAAATTTTCAAAGACTTATTTTTTAATAATTGAAAATTTTGAATACTAATAGATTAATTTTCGTATCGTATGAATGTTAATAATTAATAATAATTATATGTCAAGTGAATTTTACACACACACATACGGCATGGGAGATAAATAGTTTAGGATTAAAAAAAATATTTGTTATTAAAAATTAGGGAAAATTAAAATCATGTTTGATAACAACATAAAAATTGTACTATGTTCATAAATTTTTTTGAATATACAAATTTTTATAGAATTCGATTGATTTTTAATTAATATTTTTAAATAAACAAATCTCTCTAGAGAAAATTCCAGAACAACTTTGCTTAATTATTATTTGTTTTGATACAATTTAATTATTATTTTTCTACAAAATCTTATAAATTTTAGTTCGACTTATTTTTATTAAAAATTGAAAAAAACGATGAAAAATAAGAGAGCCAAAATATAAAGAAAGAACATTAAAAGAAAAAAATATAACAAGGTGAAGAGAAGAAAAATAATGATTTGTTTAGTTGTAGATTTCTAAAAATTAGCATGAAAGTTAATCACAATTTTAAAGTTTCTAAAAATAACATGAAAGAAGAGAGAAAAATATAGAAGAAACAAAATTATAATTAAATTTTTTTTTTTTTAAAAAAAAGTCTTTCAAAATCTTGGAGGTTAATGAGGGACAAATTAAAAGATTTTATGGTTGTGCTTTCTGTTTAAAAGTTAGTACATAAAGGATTTCGTAGAAGTCTTTAAAAGTCATTAATATTTTGAAAAATACAGGATTTTTAAATACTTTTAAAAGTCTTTATATATTACACTATGACTTTTATGAACTTTTTGAATGTCCGTTAAACTCTATATTAAATATCTCAATATTTTAATGGAGTCTCTAAAGTCTAAATTGAATTCATCCAAACTTTTCAAATCTTTTAAAATCTTTAAAAGACATTCTAAGTCTACATTGAATAAATCCCTTTTACTAAAAATCTGGATAATTATTAAATCTGAAAGAGATTAATGATGGAAACTAAAACCCCTAATATTCAGAAATAATCTGAAATAAATGGAATAAAAAATCAAATTTATTTAATAAAGAAATACTGACTTAAAAAGGGGGGGAAAAATAAAAAAACTCAATCTTTATGAAATGACTTCGAATAGTAATGCTAATATACGATCCTTAGTTACAGGATTTTGAATGTCATGCCCATCCCCGTACTGGTACATGTATTGTACCATTCTCGCAAGATTCACTGCAATATCAAAAAAAAGCTTGAGAGAAAGATCTTATGTGTTTGCGTGCCTCATCTTCAGAAGCACCAGTTTCATTCATGTAACATTTTATTATTTTAGGAACGTCGCCTCTTTTCATTTCATATCCTTAGAGAAACAAAACGAAAGAAAGTGTTAGTTGAAAGGGTTTATTTTGAAAAGCTAATGTCTTAATGATATTTCATATAAACAAGAATATTGAACTTGAAAACACGAAATGGAAATTTTGTCTATATACCCACCAATGATGTTGCTAAATCATCTGAAAGACGTAAAATTGTTGCCGACCAACGGATTAAATCGGGATAATTCTGTAAGTACCGAACAGCTTCCTTCTCTATGGGACTGGTAACAGCAAAAAAGGCATGGGATAGTATGACATGAGCTGATATTGAAATCCATGCAGTGTTCATGTACTCTTCCATTGTTGGTTTGTATCCATTGAAGTACCATCTTGCCTCTTGTAAGTATGCTTTGCATAAATCAGTCCACTGTCACATTTGACAATATTACTTAAATGGCTTAAATATTGAAACTGATGATATTGAATTTTTTGAAGAAAAAGTGATACCGCTTTTCTTAAATATGGAATTATTATAAACCCTTTATCTTTAAGAATGTCGTTAGCCATTTCATTCACGACGTTATTGAGTGCTAGATAGCAAATTTGCATGTAATCTGGAAGTTGATGGATTGAATTGACATCCCATCTGTAGAGTTCCAAGCAAATAATAATTTAGGAGTTAGAAGGGGGTGAAAAAAATAAATCAATATATATCATATATGGGAAAATTTCACTGTAGACTACCAATTTTATTTTTAAATAATAATTTGGTCCTCAGCTTTATAGAAAAGCAAGTTCATACCTGAAATTTTGTTATTAATTTCTTCACAACCGGTCACCAAATATGAAAATCATAATTTTCATTAAATTGTCATGCGTGTGTGCCCTCACAAAAACATTCATACATTAAACCCTCATATTTAGTACCAATTAAAATCTAGATTTTAATCTAAATAAAAGTCAACAATCAATATCAACCACATATTTCATTGGACCCACAACTTTTAAATCACACATCTCATCAACTTTTATGAAAATCTTCTAAAACACAGGGGCTAAATTTCAACACAAATTTCTAAGTTAAAAAGTAAAACTTAGCCCTTGTTTGGTTCTCTTTAAAATGATCTCTTTTTTTACAGCCTTCAATCTCAACCATCCATTAAATATCAAATCCACAATATTTGACTTTTCAACCAAATCTCAATTATCCATTCTCCTAAAAATCACTATTCATTTAAAAAAACTATTTTTAAACAATATCAAATGCACAGTTAATTTCATGAAGTTAATTGAATGCAAGGACCACATTTGGATTAATTTAAAATAGATTTGAACCGTTTCTTGAGAATAAGCCATTTATGCATGCAATTTAAACTACTTTGAAATAAGCCAATCATGCATGTAATCTCTCTATCAGATACACATTTACTTTGATTGTGCAATTTAGTGACGCTTTCAAACGTCAGAATATTTAGTGATAGTGGAAAGCATCACAAATTTTAGTGACACTTCCAAACCTAAGAATATTTACTGACATTGGAAAGCGTCATAAATTTTAGCGACGCCTACAAGCGTCACAATTTATTTTCTGACACTCGAGATATACACACTTCTTCAAGCTGTCACAAAATCTTTTTCATGACACTTATGACAATCACAATATTACTAAATAATTGTCACTACTGGACTCTTTTTTTGTAGTGGAAACTTGGAATAAGGATGTTGCTAACCTTTCAATGATTCTTGTAAAAACTTCGAGTTCTTCTAATGTTCCATAGACATCATATATATCATCGATGATCGTTACTAAAACATTGACCTTAGTCAATGTTTGCCGACAAAATTCTTATTGAGGTTCAAATATCACCCCAGTTGTCCAAAAGAAACATTCCACCAGCCTATCCCTCGCAAATGGCAACTTTTCGGCAAGGCTTGATCCCTTCCACCACCTATTCGTGTATAGAAACAATGGATGTTAAGGTTAGAGCCGTTAGGCACTTAAAATACGATATACTAGCGCGCTCGGCAGTACCTTGAGACATGTTTTAGTTCCTTAAGAGATGTTGCTTGAACAATGTTGAAATCCAGTTTAGCAAGTTGGAGAAGGATTGGATTCATGTCAGGTCTCTCCTCATATTTGTTTATGAACCATCTTGCTTCAGCCCGAGATATGGTCCAGTGCAGTGGAATCTCCATGGCATGGTGCACAAATGGATCAACACTTTTATTCTGAAGATGTTTGATAGTGAATTCTCTTGCTATTTCCATAGTATTTTCGCCTTCTATTGACAAGAAAGAAGCTTCATATAGTTGCAGTAATCCCTTTGTATCATTACATAAGCTTGGCTTGAAATCACCCTCCTCATTCTTGAAACTATCAAATCTCTCTGCAATCAGCCAAGCTTTGACATGTTAAGCTCGAAAAGTGCGAGAAAGTGATGCAATTAGGAAATATTCAATATTGTTAGAAATACTTTAACATAGATGATTATTCATCTAAAAACCCAAGAATATCATGCCGTAATTATCAAGATCGAGATTGAAGCTGAAGCGTACCTGAATCCATGATTCTGTTTTGATATAACGGGGTTATAGTCTTCCAACCGATTTGTGGTTTTCTCCTTATTTTCTTCTCTGTTGATGGCGATGCAGAGAATTATGAAAAACCACATTCAATTCAGGACCATGACCTGTATATATAGACAAATGTCTTTCAATGATATTAAAATGACCCCTCATCAATTTAAAACATTGTATCCGTCTCTACACTTTATTCTCATGACACTTAATACCCATTAGTCCAAAGTAGTCTTCAGTTGATCACTTTATTGACTAAAATCTTAAGATAGCACTACACATTTTATTTTATACATGTTTGGCCCATATGTTGAATTCATCCAACAATCTCCCATGTGCACCGAATTCTTCCACCAAATGATTCAAAAAACATTCCACTTTCATAATTGTCACCACCAATATTTGTCTCCACTAATCCACTATTATATGTCTCCAATAATACACTAATATTTGTCTCCACTAATATTTGTCCCAACAATCTCCCACTTGGAGACATATTTTCCACTGAGCCATACATGTATCCGTACAAATGTGCACAACCTTATGAGCTCAACTTTTTGCTATCATTATTGAGGATATTTCCAAACAATCTCGTCCATCAGTCATATCAATATAGGATCAAAGTGATTTTCGTTACATTAATCGTATCTAAATCCATCAATGGTCACATATACCAATACAACCAAATGACATAGATCAATCATGAGAGTGTAGTATGAAAATTACATGTTACGTGATCCAAACATGTCTATTTTCAATTGGTCCGACTTTAGTGAGATCATCCTCAAACGAGTTCAGAGATAATAAACTTGAAACCTTACAGGTGTAAATAACTTTAACTTTAAACTGTATCCAAAAGGACAGTAAATGTGTCTAAAGCACCCAAAATACAAACTCCCACTGAAACCAAATATCCTCAAGAAATACAATACCCATATGAGCAATGTGCTCATGAAAGACCTTGGGTGGTAATACCTTAGTAAGCGAATCCACAATTATGGAGTTTGTCCCAATGTGTTCTTATTGACACGTGTCCACTCTGAACTGTATCCTTCACAACCAGGAACTTATGTCGATGTATTTTGACTCAGTTGAACTCTTGTTGTTACTGGAATATAAATATGCTGAGTTATTGTCACAAACTTTAGTAGTCTTTATATACCATACAGAATACACAGCCCAGTGACAAAATTTCGTAGCTATATTCCATAATTAGATGCCTAAAAAATGCTACAAACTCTGCTACCATGGTGGAAGAAGCTATAAGTGCCTGCTAAGCACTCCTTCCAGAAATAGCTCCTCCAACTAGCAGATAGATGTAGCCTGATGTGGATCTCCTACTGTTTTGGCATCTAGCAAAATTGGGATCATAATACCAAATGATCTCCATCTGATTCGATTTTCTGTATGTGAGCATGTAATCTTTTGTTCTCTTTAAATACCTTATAACCCATGTTTGGCTGTTTTCCAAATGATCCATCCCAAGTTTACTTAAATATCTCCTTAGTATCCCAATAATGTATGTAATATCCGAACGCATACAAATTTGAGTATACATAAGATTCCCTATAGCTGAACTATATGAGATCTTCTGCATTTCCTTAACTTCAAGATAACTTTTCGGGAATTAGTTGAGACTAAATTTGTCTCCCTTAGCGATAGGGGTGTCCCCTGATTTACTGTCTTGCATGCAAAACCTCTTAAGTACTTTATCGATATAGCCCTCTTGTGACAATCTAAGAATACCCCGAGAGCAATCCCGGTGTATCTGAATCTCTAATACAAAAGATGCGTCACCAAGATCTTTCATCTCAAGATTCCTTCATAAAAAAATGTCATAATTTTATGTGACATACCTATGTCATTGGTGGCAAGCAATATGTTATCAACATACAAAATCAGGAAAATATATTTACTCCCACTGAACTTGTAATGCACACAACCATCAATAGCATTAATCTCAAGACCAAATGAGATAATTACTTGATGAAATTTGTACAACCTTAACGGGAAGCTGGCTTGAGCACACAAATAGATTTCTTTAATTTGGAAACCATTTGTTTTGGTCTCTTGATACAAAGCTTTCTAGTTGCACCATATACATCGTCACATCAATGTCGCCATTAAGAAACGCCACCTTAGTATCCATTTGATGTAACTCGAGGTTAAAATGTGCAACAACCTAACTTTCCTGAAAGAGTCTTTCATCGAAACTGAAGAGAAAGTCTCTTTATATTCAATGTCTTCTTTCTGTGTAAAGCATTTAGGTACAAGACGAACTTTATATCTTTCCACATTACCTTTCGAATCCCTCTTGGTTTAAAAATTCATTTAAGACCAATGGGCTTCGCACCTTCTGGTAATGGGACAAGATCCCAAACTTTATTGTCTTGCACATGCTTATACTCCTTATTTATGGCATCAATCCACTTTTGAGAGTTAGAACCCTGCATGGCCTGATGGAAATTGATTGGACCATCTTCCACCATTCCATTATTTCCTTATGTTCTTGGAAAAATACTATTTAAATTATCCGGAATAGCATTTTTCCTTTCTCTCGTGGATCTTCTTAATGACTTTAGTTATTGAGGTTGTTGAGTTTGTACTTCTGAAATTTACCTTATTTTGGATGGGAGGTTCTTCAACATTGTCTAATTGAGGTTCCGGATACGCTTCTTGATCAATGGCATGCATAATTTGCACATTGTCAAAAGTAATAGTAAGAATCGAAACCGATCCTTCCTCAACTTCTTCCTTAAAGACAATATCTCTAACCTTATTTCTCCCCCCAAACTCAACATCCTAAAAAAATGTTGCAATTCCCGTTTCAAAAATTGACTTACGTGTGAGATCATAAAATTTATAGCCCCTCGATTGCTCATAACAACTAATAAAGTAGATGCTTACTATTTTGAGCCCAATTTATTTATGTGGCCTATAAGGCCTAGTCTTAGCTAGACATCCCCAAATGTAGAATTGCTTTAGACTAGACTTTTTGCCTGACAAAAGCTCTTAAAGTGGGTTAGCAGCAACTTTAGTTGGTATTATATACGATCTTTCTTTAAATGTCCAGATTTCTAGAAAAAGAAACAACCCTCAATGTTTTTATGTGGTTTCTTTTGTTCTGAACCTTTTGCAACTTTATATTCTTTATTTGTTATCTTGACCTTATCTTTAGAGGGATTTTCCATGTCAACACTCTCAGTTCTGTCTTGCATCAACTTTTCTTTCTCTTACACACAAAATAGAATGAGTTCATTTAGAGTTCATTTCTCCCTTTGACAGTTATAACTGACTTTAAACTGACTAAATTGTGTAAGAAGCGATATCAATACCAAATGTACGAGCAAGTCATCAGACGAGTCGAGTTTTAGTACCTTAAGTTTTTTTTGAAGTAGTGTGAGACATTTATATGATGTACTCCCTTATTTTTCTATTGCCTTTGTACTTTATTGAAATCAAGCTTTGCAAATAAGCATGCTTGTTTTAGCCTTATCATTTTTCGCAAAACGTTTCTTAATTTCGGCAAAGAACTCATTGGCATCATTTACCTCCTCAGATACTGTACCAGTAAAGGCTTCCAAAATACTGTGCTTAATGATCATTAGACTCATGTGACTTGAGCAATCTTACTTCTCAGAGGAGCAAGTTGCTCAATCCTTAGTGCACGGTCTTGATCCATGTAACCAAGAACAATATTAATGTTTTCTTTCCAATCCTTGAAGTTTGTTCCATAAGTACAGGGATTAAATTTAAGCTCGCAGAGATACTACTAGCATAATTTGAAACCGAATAAAGAACACTTATACAAAATAGCTCACATAAGTACATTAGTATGCAAATCATAATTTCAAATAATGGTAAGGCCCATCATAAGATACCCAGTACAACATCAACATTTAGTCTTTGGACAGAAATATTGACTTGTAAGTGGTACTCTCGATGTAGCAATCAAATACTGACAATAAGACATGTTAACCAATAAACCTTTCTTTGGACCGATTTATTGATCATATGTTAAACCAAATAATCGTCACGTATTTATCACCACAGGTGCATGTGAAATTTGAGCCAAACATTGACCTTCCTTTGGGCCGATCAATATCCGCATGAACAACACACACAAAACCTTCTAATATTCTAAGTTAATTAATTTTCATAAGAGAGGTTGCTTTGGCAACATGTTGCTTCAACTAATTCACTTTAAAATATTATATTTCTCAAAAGAGTCCATCATAGCAAAATTTGAACTTGAATTGACTGTTTTGCATGTATATAAGACTTTAGGATTTGAATTATGAAATTCAATACTTTAGGATTAAGTAATCATTAAGTTGGATGGTTAAATTGCAATATTATTAAACTTTTGGTGGTCAATTATGAAAAATTTAAACTTGAAGGACATAATTGCAATTTTTCAAAACCTTATTAGCCAATTTAGAGAAATTCTAAACTTTAGGTCCCAATTTGAAAGAAATCAAACTTTAGAGGTCCAAAATAGTGAATTTGGAAACTTTAAGGACTGAATTAGAAAATTTTCAAACTTTAGGGAGTAATTTAGAAAATTCCCAAACTTTAAGGACAAATTTAGAAGATTTCCAAACTTTAGGGATTGAATTAGAAAATTTTCAAACTTTAGGGACTGAAAATGAAAATTTTCAAACTTTAAGGACTGTAAATGAAAATTTTCAAACTTTAGGACTGGAAATGAAAATTTTCAAACTTTAGGGACTGAAAATAAAAAATTTCAAACTTTAGGGACCAAATTAGAGAATTTCATAACTTTAATAATCCCAACTTCAATAATTTATAATCTTAAGGGCTCAGTTATAAATTCCATAACTTTTAGGGATCAACTTTAATTTCTTAATAAGATTAGAGGACCTGATTGTGCAATAAACCCAAAAAATCCGAAATTGCACATGGGTCCTCAGAATCTTCAAATTCCTAGCCAAAAGTCCCTGCCTTAAAATCGAACAGCTAGGGTTTGTAACCCTAGCCGCCAACCCTAATCGCCGCCCATTTATCCGGAGATGGCGGCGCCACTACCGGGGCGGTTTCATCTCCACCGAGCGGCACCCGCTGACGCCGTAAATGCAGCCTTCGTCGCTGCTCACCTCAGCGTCACGCACAGTCAGTCCCCGACCCTGCAATGGCGCTGCTTTCCTGCACACCGCACACAACACCGCTTAGCAGCGGTAGTCCGCTTGCGCAATGCCGGTGGCGGTGGTTCAGTCGCCCAAACCTCAATCATCCGAATGGATTCAACCACCAAATTGATTTCAATCGTACACAATATGTTACAGATTCACAGCGCAAAAATTAAATGCAAATTCATCCATCCACAACCAAAACCCAACTTAATCCATACCTTAATCTGAAAATCCAAACATAATAGACAACCGATTTTCAACCAGTTTCAAATGCAATTTCAAGATTTTAATCCCAAATTCAAATTTATATATATGCAAGAACCAAACCCATAATCCCACAACCTAATCTGAATGCATGATCAAATGCCCAAAACGATTTCAATTCAATTCGAAAAATCAATTTACAGATTCATGTATCCAATTCTTGAAAATCAAGATTTTGCATATATACATGCAAAGAAAGGAAAAAAAAATTTGGTTGAAACCCAAAAAATATATATCCATAATCAACAGTCTGAATCCATTATGAGAAGCGACATATAGTATATGTATATACATCAATATTCGGTTGAATCTGAATTTAATATTCAGAAACTGTACGCATATAAAATTCGGCAGAAAATATATTTCATACGCGCACATATAAAGATCTGATAATTCAGCATGATTGTGGCTCTGGTACCACTTTTTAGAAATACTTTAATATAGATAATTATTCATCTAAAACCCCAAGAATATCATGTTGTAATTATCAAGATCGAGACTGAAGCGGATGCGTACCTGAATCCATGATTCTGTTTTGATCAAACGGGGTTATGGTCTTCCAATCAATTTGTGATTTTCTCCTTTGTTGGTAGAGATGCAGAGAATTATGAAAAACCACATTCAATTGAGGACCATGACCTGTATATATAGACAAATGTCTTTTAATGTTATTCAATTGACCCCTCATCAATTTAAAACATTGTATCCGTCTCTACACTTTATTCTCATGACACTTAATACCTATTAGTCCAAAAAAATAGCCTTTAGTAGATCACTTTATTGACTAAAATCTTAAGATAGGACTACACATTTTATTTTATACATATTTGGCCCATATGTTGAATTTATCCAACAATCTCCCATGTGCACCGAATTCTTCCACCAAATGATTCAAAATACATTTCACTTTCATATTTGTCTCCACCAATCCACTAATCCACTAATATTTGTCCTAACAAATATAACCCCAAAAAAATATTATGTCCGCGCTCGATTTTATAAGTGTACATTATGATTAGGCAACATGGGGTCCATTAAAAGAATTAAAAAAGGATTCTAATTTTTTTTTTTTTTTTTTTTGGGGTGCACCTTGAGAGACATGAAATCCATGTTGTCTTAGCAGTCTAAATTCCAAAGCTGTAGCATACAAATCCTTAATATTGAGCTCATTATTTTTGCTATATTTTCTGTTCACGGAAGCCAACATTTTCACAATTTCACCCTCAAAATGGTAGGATATTCCCAGCCTCTGCAAGTTATCAATTAATTCCAACTGGTCCAGTGGTTCCGTTGTTTCATGAAGCATCTTCTTCACTTGCATCTTCATCTCAGAAGCCCTTGTTATGTATCTCTCTCCCTACATTATGCATATAACTTTATGTCAGCCCTTGCAATGAAAATATATAGGTGAAAAAAAAAAAAAAAAAAAAATCTGCAGATTATGACAATTGCCGTGTATTCATTATTTAAGGACTGGATATAATCGAATTCCCATGTAGGGGGCGTGTAGTTTCCTGATCGCCTAGTCACAGTCTGATTGCCAAGAATTCGATATTGAATATCATTAGAAGCCCGGCAAGCAGTAGTCGTACCTAAAGAAAAACGGATCACCTTTTTTGGAAGCTCTGTTTTGAAAGAGCAAACAGTAATTGGCATCAAAATTTGCATGTTGATCAAAGGCAGTGTATATAGATTTCTAAGAATAAGCTGTACTCTATATGGTTGATACAAGATTTATATATACGAGTATGACAATTAGATTAGGTTATTTTTAACACGTGACCTTTATATAATCAATCCGAGCCTCTTTTTAATTCATCCTCGACATCTCTCTCTAAAATCTTGAGGAGTGCCATGGCCAATGGAGAACTTGCGTGCCCCAAATGGCCTCCTATTGCAAGGAGCAGTTCCCTGTAGGTAAGGAGTAACAAACCTAGGCCTCCTATTGCAAGGAACAGTTCTTCATTGGCAAAAATCTTCGAAACAATTTCCTAAACTACTTTTAACTGTTAAGGATATACGTCAAAGACAATAATTAGATCAATATAGAAATATATTGTTCTTATCATTAAAGATTGTATTAGATTGATTTTGTCGCAATGCACCAAAATAATAAATAATTATTTACTCGCCAAATATTAATTAATAATGTAGTAGTGAGAGTAAGGGTCGATTCCACGAGGAACGGTGAACTTATTTAGTTGCTCGATCAATTAGAATAAAATGAGGATTTTGTTATTGAGTTTTACTTAAATGAAAACTATGCATGAAATAAATAAATAAATAAATATGTGAGGAATTGAAATGAGAGGAAATCTTGTTCTCGGGTTCGGTTGTGCCCTCAATTAATGTTATATCATCCTATGCAACGCATTTCTATTCCTAATTCAATTTATCAATCTTAGGTAATCAACAAACTCTGATTATCTAAATTCTTCTTTATGTAAATTAAATCAAAACAAGCTCTTTGATTCAATTCTAACCAATGGGTAACCATAAACAAGCTCTTAGAATTTAACTCAAAGCTAGTGTGAAAAAAGAAGAATTAGATTGAATCGGGTTACTAATTTCATAAACTCGAATTAATAAACCCAAGTCGAATTATTGATAAACCTGCATGAGATTTATTTGCTACCAATGTCAAGATCCAATGACAATTACGGATCAAAGATCTAAACTTAGCACATATATGAATTCAGAGATTCAACAATTTAATTGACCAAATCAAATTTATAAATCAACTAAATTCAACAAAACATTCAAAACTCAATAATTTAACAATTGAAATAAAGGAATAGATGTACGTTACTAGTTTCTAGAAAAAAAATAACATAATTGAATAACACAACTTCCCCTTTGAATAAGATATGAAATTTAGCCTAGCATGGTTGTGGTAGATTCTTCAAGTTACTTCATGAATTTCATTGTTGTTGATATTCTTGCGCTTGAAAATCTCCCAAGAATGCTCTATATTTTGCTCTCAATTTTCCTCAATGTCCAGCCTTCTTTTTGTGGTGATCTTGCTCCTTCAATACTCCCAAAATCGTGCCCTAACTTTACCCACAAGATATACCAAAGATAAACCTTGAACCAGATTAGGAAATTACTTCGCGAGAAAGTTATGGCCGCAACTTTCCTTATTACGGCCGTAATTGGGTTGCTGAAAATTTCCGGAATTTGGAAGTTACGGCCATAAATACACAATTTTATTAATGCTTGTTGGCACATATATATAGTACAAGAGTTTTGAATATAAAGGAAACTAAATCAATATAATCTAAATCACCTAAGTATAATCTAATACAATCTTCAACTAAATCAATCTAATACAATCTTTAATGATAAGAACAATATATTTCCATATTGATCTAATTATTGTCTCTGGCGTATATTACTTGACATTAACCACGCATTTTCATTCCAATTTTCAACCGCTACTTTTTACCTAAAAAATATAAATAAATCAATTTATAAACCAAACAATGTTACCAAATTGAGTATAAATCACATAATTTATAGTTTGTTTGGTAATGTGAAAATTTTTCATTTTTGTAATTTTTTTATCTTTTGATGGATGTGTAGTTTAAAAATGTTTGAAAAGTCAAAAATTGTTGGTTTGACTAAGAATGGATGATTGAGATTGAGATTGAGATTGAGTTTGAAAAATTGTGGTGAAATTTTTCATTTTAGCAAACAAGCTCTTAACTTTGAGGAAATACATGAAAATACCCATAAAAACTTACCAATTTTTGAAAATACCCTAACAATTTTATATCTTTTAAAATTAGCCTTAAACACTATAAACTACCACAAATACCCTTATATATCATATTTCAACTAAACCCATTAAGATTTAGAAAAGTTACAACCTAGTTCTTGAAATTTTATATACTTTTATTAATTTCGTTTATGATTTTATTTGATTTTTGTTCGCTCATAGTAGCACCCCTCACTTGGTATCAGAGCCATATGACAGATCTAAAAGATAAATATTATATGACAAAAAATAAAAATGAATATATAATATATACATCAAGATTTATAATTATGCATACATTAATACTACTCGATAATTATAAAATAGAAATCTTGAACACTTTAAAAGATTTAGATAAATATATAAGAAGAGAAATATATGATCTAATAAATTTCGATATAATAAAAGAAGATTTTATCATAAACGAAATATTAGATTTAATTCACAAAGATATACTAGAAGAGTTATATAAAGATTATAGAAATGGATTATCATATAGCAGAACCTCAATTAGTTAGGTATCTAGACATAGAAACAAATGAAAAATTAGATTTAATAGTAGAACAAAGAAGAAATTTAATGGATCAAATAAGAGAAGAAAGAAATATAAAACGACAGAAAAAATTAAGATTAAAATTATTGGAGAAAAAGAAAGAATATTTTGATAGAATTTTAAAACAATTAACAAAAATTCAAGCAATTTTAGAAGAAAAAAAAATGATAAAACTAACACATTGGAAGACTGTCTAAAATATTATAGAATATATCATAGAAAATTAATAATTGGATTAATAGAAGAATATTGTGAATATCAAATAATGAATTATAAAGAAGCAAAATATGAAATAGAACTTATCTTAGAAATCGAACATATTGAAGGAATGAATTAATGACAAAATTTTCAGAAATAAAATTTGAAAAGCAGATAATAGAAAACATCAATTTACCAGTACAATCATACCAAATAAAAGGAGCTAATAGATCTATGTTTCAACCATTAAGCTCATGGGGAGAATCTGATGGATTTCTTAACATGCAATTAAATTGGATAAGTGCCTTTTTATGGCAAACATATAAAAACATAAATTTACAAGATAAATTAGCTATCGAAGAATTACAACAATTAAATATACAGGACATGAATATCAAAGAAAAATTACAAAATATTCAAAATAAACTAACAATACAATTTAGAGAATTTAAAAAAATGATAGGAGAAGTTAAAAATATAGATGAAGAAATATTAAAAGAATTCCAAAGAAAATCAGGAGAATTAATTAATCAAGATAAAATTGGAATAATTATAGAAAAAATAGATAAGTTAAATGAAAAAATAATGAAGAATGAAAATGAAATAATCATATCAATAGAAGAAAAAATAAAAAAGCTAGAAATAAAAATAGATGATATGTATGACAGACTATTTAAGGTACAAAAAACTCAAAAACCAAGAGTATGAAATGTCGAATGTCGATAAGTGAATATATTGAAGATCTAAAAATATTAATAAAATCATTCATAAATGATGTACAAGAAGTAAAAAATGAATTAAAAGAAATAAGAAATGATATAAATATACTAAAACTAGATATTAGAGAATTCAAAGAAAATAGTAAAAGCAAAGAATAGGAAAGAAACACTTTGAACAAGAAAAAATTATAATAGAAGCAGGAAGTATGGATGATGAATTTAGGAGAAATATGTTACCAAAAATACTAGAAGAATAATTAGAATTACAAAAATCTATAGAAAAAACTTTAGGAAAATTAAAATCTGAAGAAAAAACTGAAGAAGAACAAGACAAAAATGAATGAAGAATTAGACTTGCTTATAGAAAATTTTGACCAGTTAAGCATAGAAAATTTTAATGAATACTAAGTTTTAATTAATACTGGAGGAGCACCTAACCCAGCTCCGACATGAACTTCCAAACAAAAATTACCAGATCCAGATGAAAGTTATGCACCCTTATATAGTAAATCACACCGACAATATTATGATAGAATCAGAGATAGACAACCACCTAGAGGGAATAAATATAAAGATAGATTTGAACCAAATAATAATTATGATAAATCCATTAATCATGGAGGAACAAAATTAGACCTGAATTGTAAAATCGATATTAAAAAAGCCTTATTAATTTGGGCAGATTCAATGATACTATTCTTTTTAAACAATAAAAATGATACGTGGGAGAATACTGATAGAATGATAATTTTTTTAGTAGCATCTTTTGAAGGACATGTTAGAAATTGGTGGGAAGGAATAAGTAGTGATACAAAAGCATTAATAAGAAGAAATATACAAACAGAACTAATAAAATCAGATAAAAAAAGGAATAGAAAAATTAGTAGATTATATTGCGGATGAATTTTTAGGAGAAAATTGGATAAGTAATGCTGAAACAAAATCAATTAGAGAAAAGGATAATGAAAGAGTAAGATTAATAAATTTAACAATATGTGATATGTGTAAAATCAAATAATACACCTGTGAATTTAAAGAATACTATTATGTCTAATTCTATAGTAATGAAAACCAAGAAGTATATAGAGATATGTATTATAATAAATTACCAGGTTCATGGGGAATATGCTTTAAAATAGAATTTGAAAAATTTGTCAGAGATAACCCTGGAACACCTAGAACATTAGGATCAAGAATAAAATTCCTATTTGAAAGATTAGCATATATATGTCAACAAAGACAATTATTAAAGAAATCAGGAAAATTAACTAGAATATGCTGTGAAGATATGGAAAAACCTACCCAATGGGGATGTAATCCTGAAAGAAGAAAATATAATAATAAAAGAAAATATAAAAATAGAAAGTTTAAAAAATTCAGAAATTTTAAGAAAAGATATATAAAACCTAAGAGAAGATATTAAAAAAATATATATATAACCCAAATAAAAAACAGAAAAATAGGACTTATAAGAAAGACAAAAGCCAATGCAAATGTTGGAATTGTGGAGAAATGGGACATATAAGCCCTGATTGTAACAAAAAGAAAGTTAAAATATTACAAAAAGAATATCTAGAAATAGAAAGCGAACTAAGTGAAATATCTGATATTGAAGAATACTATGATCAAGAGGTCTATATAAGTTAAACAGATTCAGAAAGCAATGAATTAGGATCAGAATAAAGAAATAGAAGAAATAGAAACAAATAAGAACGTAGATAAACAAGAATATGAAGGAATAAAAGATTATGGATTAAAAGTAACTTTTGATAATAATAAGTTCAGAAAAATACAAAAATTATCTTTAGATTTGAAAATAGGAAAATGGGAAATATTAGACATAATATGGAAAAGAGAAAAAGTAGCAATAAATGAATATCATAAAATTGAAAGGGCAATAGATGTTAGAACCACTCAAGGAACACACAAATTAAATCTTTTAACAAAAAATACGGTTATAGAATTATTAACAAAGATCAATAGAAAACAAAGTGAAAAGATTCAATATGTTTACTTAGCAGGTATCCAAATAATGTTTAAATCCCTGTTTAGAGAAGGATTAGATTCGCCTTTGATTGTAAGTTTACATGATGGAAGAATTATAAATTTAAAAGACAGTCATTTAGGAACAGTAGAAGGAAATCTAGCATATAAGAAACTAACATTTACATGTCACCCAAAATATTGTATATCATCAAAAGATAGAAATTTTAATGAAGTTTTAGGACTATATTTCAAATTACATAAAGATGATATAATGGAATCAGAAGATAAAATTATGACTATAGAATACAGAGCATTATACACATTTACTAATTCTAATTATGGAAACATTTATTCTAAAAAACCATATATTGAAATTCATAAAGAATGCAAAGATTTTGGTAAAGCTATGGAACCAGATAAACAAATAAGTTTAGTTCCAAGAAACTATGAACTTACTATAACAAAAAATAATCCAGAAATCATAGAGTTAAGAGAAGAAGAATACCCTAATAATAACATAACATTTGAAGATGACAGATTAATTAGAAGATCAGCAAGTTTACCTAATAGAAAACAATTAGGAGAAACTAGTAATACAAGAGAAATAAAACTTAATAGAAATGCTGGAAATATGAAAATAGAAGGTGAATATTTCAATGGAATAGAACATATAAAAGGATCAAATATATTAATTGACACGGGAGCTAGTGAATGTCATATAACTTCAAATAGAAATAAAGGACTAATATCTCATAGAACTGATCCATATAGATATATAAATTTTGATGGACAAGTACATGACTGAACTTGAAGTAAAAGTACCAATAAAAATAGGAGGAATAAATCTTTTAGTACCATGTCATGTAGATAGTAGTGTGGTAAATCCTCATATATTATTAGGAATTAACTTTCTAAATAGACTAGAAGATTATAGTATAAAACGTGAAGGATTATATATAACTCATAATGGTCAAACTATACTATGCAGAAAAGCTAAATAAATGAATAAACAAATAAGTTTTACATTAGCTGTTTATATGCAAATTACTATTGTTGAAACAAATATAATAACATGTGTATTAATAGACACATGAAGTGATATAACAATATTTAAGAATTTCTTAATAAAATCATGGAATACTGATGGGAGAATAAAAATAACAGGAGTTACAGGAGAAAGTACCCAAATAATTAACAGTGCTGATAAAATCGAGATAATACTAGGAAGTAAACAAATAGTTATAAACAAGATATATAGTTATAACAAATTAGAATGTGATATATTATTAGGAAATGACTTTATACAACAATTTCAATATTATAAACAAAATAATTACATAATAATGTTACAAACACCTTGCGGACATTTACTAAAAATACCTAGAGAATTTAGACCTTACAGAGTTCAGTCAACACAGCATGGGGATAAATGGAAGAAAAAACCAATTACACAAAATGAAATAAAATATAAAAGAATAATGTATAAAAAAGTCTTAAAAACGAACATACAAACAAACATGGAAAAAATTATTTACCAACTAGAAAAAATTTGTGGAGAAAATCCATTATTATTTTAGAAACCACATCATCCAAAAGCTAAAATAGAATTAACAGAAAATGTTATTATAAGAGTTAGACCAATGATGTATACCATACAAGATACATAAGAATTTAAAACTCAAATAAAAGAATTACTTAACCAAAAATTAATCAGACCTAGTAATGGACCCTATAGTAGTCCAGCCTTCATGGTCATGAAACATTCTGAACAAAAAAGAGGAAAAGCTAGTATGGTAATAAATTATAAAGAATTAAACAAATATACTAAATTTGATGGATATTTTTTACCAAATAAAGAGGTACTAATAAATCTTGCAAAAGGAAAACAATATTATTCTAAATTTGATTGCAAATCAGGATTTTGGCAAGTAAAAATGGAAGAGGATAGTATTCAATATATAGCATTTAGTACACCCCAAGGTAAGTATGAATGGATGGTTATGCCATTTGGTTTAAAAAATGCACCACAAATATATCAAAGAAGAATAGACAACATATTTAGAAAATTTAATGAATTCTTAATTGTCTATGTGGATGATATATTAATATGTTCTAACAATAGAGAAGAACATAGAAACCAGTTAATGAAATTTATAAATGAATGCAAAAAAGAAGGAATTGTTCTTTCAAAAAATAAAGCTATAATAGAAAAACAAGAAATTGATTTTCTTGGATTATCAATAGATAAAAGAGGGATAAAACTCATATATATCTAAGAAGATAGAAAGTTTTTCAGACAAATTAGAATCAAAAGAACAAATACAAAAATTTTTAGGATGTTTAAATTATGCAAAAGGGTTTATTGAAAATTTATCAAAAAAGAGACATAAAATTCAAATTTTACTCAGAAAAAAAAAATACCAAAGGATGGAGTGATGAACACACAGAAATTGTCAAATCACTAAAAAAAGAATGTAAAAATTTGTCAAAATTAAGATTACCAGATGAAAAAGATAATCTGATAGTTAATACCGATGCCTCGGATAAGTATTGGGCAGCAATATTAAAAACAGATCTTAATGAAATTTGTAGATACTCAAGTGGAACGTTTAACCAAGCAGAAATAAATTATACTACCCATGAGAAAGAATTGTTAGCAATCATAAGAGAAATAAAGAAGTTTTCATTGTTTTTATAATTTAAGAAATTCATTGTTGAAACTGATAATTCTCAAGTTGTAGGTTTAGTAAAAAATAAGTTACCAACAGAACCTCAATATAGAAGGCTTCATAGATGGCAAGCCTATTTGGCATTTTATAATTTTGATATAG
The DNA here is from genome assembly GCA_963555705.1 of Ligustrum vulgare. Lineage (NCBI taxonomy): Eukaryota > Viridiplantae > Streptophyta > Magnoliopsida > Lamiales > Oleaceae > Ligustrum > Ligustrum vulgare. The sequence goes on from OY743174.1 coordinate 53,105,864, forward strand.
TTCATATTAAAGGTGTCAATAATTATCTTGCGGACTTTTTAAGCAGGAATATTGAATTGGCAGATGGATAATATCAAAAAAATCATTGATAGACGTCAAAAAGCGAATGAACTTCCTCACAGAGGAAGCTGAAGATATAAAGCTTGGAATTGAACAACTTGCAAAAACTCTCTGAGGAAGTTTCAAGCAATTGATGGAAATCTCAACATTTCATCACAATTATACTAAAGAATTGAGCGATAATATAATTGAGATTGAATCTCAGTTTGAATCGTTAATTACCAAACAGGTTATATCAAAAATACAAACAGGTACATCTTTTGGAAGCAGTGGTGGACCAACGATTAAAAGAGATGAACCAAGTCCCAAAAAAGTTGTTATAAATGAAGTCAGTCCTCGAAAAATCACAATCAATGCCAAAGATGAACATACAAAAGTAGTTAGAATTCATGCTGAAGAGGAAGATGATTCCCCTTTTTTACCAAAAGAAAATGAATATAAAACTACTGTCGAGGTTATATATGAACTTCAAGAATGTGATTGTTATTACATTTCGTCTAGAGACCATGTATACCCACGATTGATCGTTACTCAGGGAGGAGATCCCGTCATGACAAAAATGGCAGCTGATTATGGATTTTTGGATCTTATCTATCCAAGAAAAGATCTGAAAGAAATCGAAAAATTTGATGATTTACTAAAAGGAGAAATTTCAAAGTTTGCCCAAGGAAGACCCATATATTTAAAGTTTTATTCGATCAGTCCTGAAATTGATGGAAGGATATATTATCATGCTGAGCATATTATCATGATTGGGTATGTTGCTTGAAATTTTCAAATTGAAGTTGAAAAAAATACCAAGTCAGTACCAAACATTACAAGATCATGGTTTAGATCCCGAAGGGTGTTGGGAATTAAAGTTCTCTACAACATTGCCAAAAACCTGTATAAGAAAAAATTCAAATGCATATGCCAGTATAACGGATGGACCCTACTCACTAATGGAGGAAAAGAAAAGTCAACAATCTTGCAAGAATACATCAACAAATTTGACACTCATCAAATCCATGGAAGCTTTGCCACTTTGCAAGAAGCGTGCATAGCTAGGAATTGCCTCACATGCCAAAGGAATTGATGGACAGGTGGAAGCCACTTGATGAATCTGCTTTACATGCCAACAGAATTGATGGATAAGTGGAAGCTGTTTAATAGATCTACTTTAATGCAACAATGCAGAACAATGTAGGGGCCATGTCAAGACCAAAAAATAGAAGGATAAGTGTCCCTATAAAGTAAGGGTCATGTGATGTAATAAATAATAGAGGGACAGGTGTGTCCTTGGATGAAAAAAGTTGTGAAACTGTTAGGTCGATGATGTAAGCAGTGATGTAATTGTGTCCAATGTAATATTATAGAGGCCTCCGGGCTAGTTGAAAGACAAAACTCACTTGAGTACTCAGTTTAAGAGAAAGCCAAGAAATTTTCTGTCTTGAAAAAAATTCTCATACCAATCCTGTTTCAATCTTCATATTATCAATAAAATCCAAATTTACTTATCAAATTATGTTGAGTTTCTAAATTCTTGTCTTCTAAATCCTATTTTCAAAAAGAAGATATACTATTAAGAAAACTCCCTACACTCTGTCCTAAAATATTTTCCATCTAAAGAGTTATACAGTGAAGGAATCCAGGTTTAGCTAATAACCCGTGAAGGCAGGAAACCATTGGAGGGTGTGGAGTAGAAACCTATAAGCCTGAAGGTCACTAACAATAGAAGGAAAATACAAAGGTACTGAGAACAAGAAAAGAGGTTAGTATTCTTAATATATCTATCTTTACGGAATTAGGAGGAAGAAGAGCTTTTAACATGACAGAATTCAAAGTTGTTAAATTTAATTATCAAAACAGTCCTTATAATGACGAGTATCATAGCATAACTGAACATTTATTCATGCATAAACAGTTTACTAGACCAAATAATGAAATAAAAAAGTTATATCATGTCTATATGCCATGTTTGTTAGCTATCTTTCCAACATTAAAAAGAATATTAGGATTAGAAATTACAAAATCGATTATTTATTTTTGGCTTGATAGTGATAACACTGAAATAAATAATGAATTATATTTAGGATATATGTTTAGTAGTGATAATGATCATGATCCTGTAATAGATTATGACAGTGATGGAAGAGATGAATCTTTCTTTACCAGTTTTTGAAAATCTTAATATCATGAATGAAAGTAATTATATCATGAAAAAACCTAGAACTAAGAGAGGTCCATATAAAATTAAAAAGAATATCAAAAGTAAAAGAGGTATTGAATATGAAAATGAAATTGATAAAATAGGATATCAAGAGCAACTCTACGCATCACAAGAGATATTAAAAAGTTTTAAAGAAAATTTAATAGAAAATTTTGCTAGAGGAACTGTAAGATCTATAATGATATATGATATTCAAGATATAATTGATAAATTAGAAAAGAGAAAGAAAAGTATTTCAAAATATAATATACCATTTGAACCAAGTATAGATATCACGGCTGACATAGATATTATCAACTCTCAAACATTAATAGAATTTGAAAAATTACTTGAAACTTTATAAATTATTTATCTCTGTGTTTATAATGCCTAGATATACTATTAAAGGATTAGATAATTTGTTAGAAAAAATAATGAAAAAAATAGATAACATTATATCTCATTTAATAGATATGGATGAATCATCTGAACAATATTATATACTTTCAGAAAATTATAATCAGTATATTATAGATTATTATGATATATTACAGCTCAAAATGGAATTAGAAAATAAAATTACGACAAATACATTCCAAACTTAAATGCCAGGATATATAATCGAAGGACTTGATAACCTTTTAGAAAAACTGAAAGATAAAATGGAAGATATTAAACATCAAATGAAAAATGAAAACATATCTTCTGAAGAATATAATAAACTTTTAGAAAAATACGAACAATATATTGCAGATTATTGTATTATACTAGATCAAAGAATGGATTTATACCAGAAAATTTTGTATAATAATTTACCAACCCAATAATCTATGAATACTTCACAAGCATCAACTTCTAATAACTACTATCATAAATAATATTTAGAAAATAAAGAAATTTCATTTTTATTAACTATTGCAGAAAAATCTAAAAATATACATTCTGTTGGACAATCTAAATTAAAAGAAATATACGAAGATATTGACTATGCTATCTTAAATAGAATATAGTTTAATTCTGTTGAAACAACAAAAAATATAAATACAGTTCATAAAATTATAGAAGAATACGAAAATATAGAAGATGAAGTTTCAGATGGAATAACATTAGGATATATAACTAAGAAAGAACATCCTAAATCTTTTGAGAAATTATCACAATATAGAGTATTTTTGGAAGAACTTAAAAGATTAAAAAATATGAATATAATAAAAATTATTGAATTAAATAAACCTGACTAATTCAGGGATATATCTTGCAAAGAAAATAATTCAATTCATTAAGGGTAATAAAGATATTTTATATAAAAAGGGCATTTTGAAAAATTATGCCTTTGGAAAGGCTATTCCAACAAATCTCCCTCTTAACTTTTGATTGAATTATGTGTCATGTAGACTAATGCTTGAAAGCATTATTCAAATAACAAATAAACAAAGTATACTGGAAGAGACTTAAAAATCCCCAGATTTTTCTTGACTGTCTACAAATTGGGATGGAGAAAATAGTTAAATAAATAAATTATTTTATTCAAATTCTATTCCAATTCCTATTCTGTCTATGTTTTCGCCGTCGATTTCAGTGACTAAATATTAACATCTTGAGTTTTTAGGACAATTTGCGCAGAACATGCCTATAAATTAAAAGATGTACCGAGTTTTTAATCCGTTAATGTATTTGCCTAACTATTGTAGTGAAATGTAAATTTGGATTTCCACGATCGCTAATATGGTGGTGGCAAGTTTTGGGGCAGACTTGATTTCTCATGACAGCTAGCCGTTATTCTTGTCTAGATCTTTAGATGAACGATTGTAGCATTTGCCAAACTATTGGAATGTAGGAAGATTTCGATTTTGTCGAAATAATTATGCATAAAAAAATTGACCAAAAGAGAAGTGCCGTGTCGTTAATTAACTTAGTCGTAGAGTGACCATCTTTCTGCCTTGTTACCTTAAGATTTGGGTTTGGTAAGTTCAAGTCATTTAATAATTGGTTAACGCTTTTTTATTTCAGGTCCTTGGCAGAAGAAATGACTTGAAGAGGAGTATTAATTTACAACATCACGATGAAATTAGTTCTTAAATAGTTGACTAACAATGTTATAAGACTTTGTTAGTTGGGCCATTACTTTTATTTCAAATGTTTTGACATTTTAAACATATTTTATTATTTATTTATTGGAACTATCAATTGGGAATAGAAATGTTATGCTTTTTGTATGATGTGAATGAGTATGTTATCATGTTTATAAATAAATAAATAAATAAATAAATAAATATATATATATATATTTGAAAATATAGATTAAAGAATGTTGTTTAAAATGTATTATTTCTTTGAATGCTATCGAAGATATAATCATCAATATTAAAAAATGCTATTAAAAAAAGAAGTCATAGCCAAAAAAAAAAAAACGTTGTTAAAATGAAATTATAACACTCAAAGAATGATATAAAAAATGGAAATTAGAATGAGAAATAAATGCTATCTTAAATTTATTTAATAGCAATTTATAATAGCATTCAAAAAAAGCTATAATAGGAGTCATACTTTTAATAACCCATGCATTCAAAAAAAGGCTATAATAGGAGTCATATTTTTAATAACCCAATCAATAATAACTTTCGGAAAATTGCTATCGAACGTGAAAGATAATATTCTTTGCATGCTATTGATGAATTATTTTTTTATAGTTGTACTTACAAATATTTTACTATAGATCAATAGATGAGAGAGAAGTTTACGTAAACTTCTCTATTCCAGTGAGATATCTGTATATTTATACGTGTAGCATGATTGTTTATGGAATAATAGTTGAGGTTATATTTAAAATTTTATCCCACAATATAACTCTTTTGTCCTCAACCATTTATCGAAGCTAAAGAAATATCTCTATTCAGACATATTTACATGGTTTGGGTTGGGACTATTAGAAACTTGCACTTCTCTATTCACTCACCTTTTAAATAAAGTAATGATATACTCAACGAGACAATTAAAGTTTACCGTGGATATTGATGATTTAGTTTGTTTTATTTTAAAATAGATTATAAGACGTTGGCATTGTTGGAATTATATATGTCCATAGGGTATAATTCACGATATTTAAAAGTAAAATATTAATTGATTGTATTAATATGATGTTGTGTTTGTCTATGGGTCGATTTGATATTACAAATTAAGTGTTTAAGTTGTTAAATGCAGAAAGATTCAATTTGTGATTCGATATAAAATTAACGTTAACGATCAGTAAATAAATATGGACAATTTATTTTGATAAGATCGTATCGATTTTATTAAAGTCTATCTTTGACTTTGGTAATAAAATTGAGAGTACGTTTGGAACGTATTGGACGGGACCACATGAAATTAATTTGTGACATTGACCATACAAATTTAATTTCACTTGATTATCGTACATGGGACCTTAATCCTAATCGAATAATGGACTTCGATTACTAACTTGAAGTTCTTTGAGGTATCAATGGGTGAGATCAAATTACTGATCAATATCTCGGTACTTTGAAAATTAAAGTAAACTAACGAGGAACATATATTCGTATTATGGAATCTGTCACCTTTTAGGTATGATCATAATCTCACTGGTTCTTCTAGTGGACAGTTGAATCTGAGCTCAGTAATTCGACAGTGACTGTTGAATTCTATGATGTGATGAGATCACATCGAACTGTCAGATAGAAGATGAGAGTTGAAAATTTATGAATATTCGGATAAGGGCATTTTGGTCATTTTAACTTGCTCCGAATATTCGAGTTGATCGACGGGGGTAACATGTAAGAACGATGAGTCAGATGATATAATTATTTATTAATTGTTTCAGTAATTTCAATTTTACTAAGAGTGCAATCTCGTTCTTTTAGTGGAATAGAACGTGATTAATAAATTAATTTTGACTAATCAAGAGTTGATCGGGTCATAATTAATTTATTGAAGCTTAGTTTAATTGTGTCCGATCATGTTCCCTCGATGGCTTCACTATAATGGGTTTATACAGGCTTATTACATGTATTGGGTTGTGCAGAAATGAGCCTGGGTTGTGGTACTAGGCCTGGTAGGGTTTTGGAGTGTAAAGAGGTTACAAATAGTCTCCCAAGACTATTTTTCTTAACCCAATTGACAAAGTGGCGAGACACACATTAAAGTGTGTAGTGTGTGTTTTCTCCTTACAAAGAAACCCTAATCCTAGTTTAACCTAGGCCTTGAGAAAGGTGACCACACACATGCACAACTGCCATTGGAGAACACCGGGGAAAGCTTGAGGGTTTGAAGTTTTGGTGGAACCAAGAACCAGTTGATGAAGATTATTGTAAAGCACGCTACAAGGGTAATCTTCTCAAAATAATTTGTGTGCAAAATTATTTATTCCAAGTTGAATACATAGAATAGAAAATCCTGTAACGGGATGATCTAGTCACAAGAAATCAATTTTTGTGAGTAGAGCAACCCGAGTTCCCAACAATTGGTATCAGAGCGTCAGGTTTTTGATACTGTTTTGTGTATTTAGGAATAAATAATTTTTTTTTTATGCATGTGTTAGTAAAGGGCGGTGTTAGGATTATGTGATTTATTTGTTATTAGATGAATGGTATTCTTATTTGAACAAATTTATGGCCATAGAATTTTTGTGGTAAATTCTTGTATTTGTACTGTTGAGTCTTGTAACAAAAGGGGTGGATTACGACTCCACGTTTTCCCTTTTGATTTTTGATTTTTGCAATAGAATTAGGGTTTGTATTATTTCTATTGTAATTGTAAAATCAGAGGAGTTTCCAAATTGAAGGACTTCTTTTGGAAAAATTCGGAGGACAATATCTGAAGTTTTAAATTGAGAGGACTTCTGTTGCAATTTCAATTAATAGCTCTAAACTTCACCATCTACGAAACTGGAGGACCTGCAGTGCAATTTCTCACGAAAACTTGGAGAATTAGGAGCGGCACCGTGGTTGCTGCCACTGGGGTTGACGGAAGACGATGCTCCTGTCACGTCTTTATTATGGTGGCGGCGATGGCACAGCATGTGCTGCTGTAGATGAAAGGGGCGAAGCATGTGGGTGTCGCTGCCACGAGGTGCACAACGATGGTGCTCCAAGCGTTGTCGATGCGCGGTTGTGAGGGCAGCAGCGGTACCATGGTATTTTTCTCTTCCTCCTTGTCTTCTCCATCTTCTTTCCGACAGCACTGGTTCGGCGATATAGCAGTGGCATCGGAGCTACAGTCGCCGTAGCGATTATTTTCAAAAAGTTGCTGCCTGTGCGTGACACGGTGATGGTGGTGGCGGTAGTATACATGTTTCGTTGTGGTATCGAGATCGATGTTCCATCTCCAGCGATGACAAGTCATGGATGGTGGCGGCTTCATTTCAATACTGTGTATATATATATTGTATATATTCATCATGCAGAGGGAGAAGATGGATACTTAATCTTGGGCCTAGGTGGATTTCGGTTGGACCGGTTTGTATCACTTGGGCCAGATATGGATAAAATTAAATATGGTCCTGAATTGTAAATTGGTCTATTTTGATTAATTTGTAATGTGGGCTAAATTGTTTAGTTGGCCATTACAATATGAACTAAATCTTACAATGGACTAGAATATTTAATTGGATCATTACATTTTGGCATTTGGGCTGAAGACTGAAGCTTTGCAGATTTGGACTGGACACTTGCAAATGAAAATTGAAGAATTGAGTCGGTTTGGACTGTAATTTTGTGTCTAGGTTTGGGCCATAAATTATGTTCTTATTTATTTTATTATCGCATTTATTTATTTCTTTAATAATTTGTAAATGAACGTCATTAAATAACATGTCATGTAGATCGCATGAACACCGCTCTAGGTACTATACTGTCATGCATTGTTTTATATTTTATTTTCTTTTCTAAATGTTAGATTAGAAAATAAATATATTTATTAATAATTAAATCGATTTTAAGAGTTAAAATTGATTGGTAATTATTAAATTAAAACCCAACAGTTCAAAATATTAAGTGAGTGAGGGTGCAAAATATTTTGAACCCACGACCTCCCCTATTAGCCCATTAGTAAAAAATTTGTGTATGCCTCGTGCTAATCTAATTAGTTTCCCTATAGGAGGGCTGCACTGTTTTGGTTACTAAATTGGGCCCATTAGGTGGTGATGTTTTAAGTGTGAATTAATCATGATTACCCTATAGGTAACGTAATTAATTTGGTACTTGAAATATTATCAATATAGGGGTTAGACACTTAAGTCAATGACATCGTGGAGACTTCCTATATAATATCCAAACGATGTCAATGATGGCCAAATTTTAACGACTATAAATTAAATATTGCATGAGATGCTGGATATATTTAATTTAGTGGGAGGGTCCCAGCCTAACCATAAATCATATTTATTTCTCCTATAGAGAAATGTGTTTAAGATTTTGGGGTTTTAGGTTGTCATCATATTATAGTAGTTTTGGGTCTACTTGTGCATAATTTTTTATTCATGCATCATATATGAAAGTATTCTTCACATATGTAACTCGTACTTAATACATTTATTTTATTTGAATGTCGTATTTCCACAACTAGTTATATGTTTAGACATCACCAACTAATTTGCGAAAACTGTAACATGTCTCGTTATAATTCTTTCCACTTATGACATTTGTTCGTGCTAGAAGATCCTTGTTCAAAAATAATTATAAATCTTCCAACGAAAATGGTTTTATTTTGATGAGATGGTTTATTGCATAGTTTTGATTCTCACGTCAAGTACTTCGCAATAAAAACATCAAAATAGGATACCATATTTATTTTCTCGATTGAAGGGTATTTATGATAATTTGAACATTTTAACTATGGAGTTACACAAAATATGCTATCAAACTATAATATATCTCTACTTATGAACCGATCACGATTTTTACAAGAGACCATTTGGTAAAACATTATTGGTCATTTTAACGTGGTGGAGGTTCCACTTGCAAACATTGATTCATGTGACATAATGCTTGAGAAATCTTTTAAGATGATCTCTTGCAGTTCAGTGTGGACTATATTCACCAGGATGAACGTGTTCCTGAAATGTTCAATGTAAGTTATTCATAGAGAAGAGAATATTTTAAAGCAACGGATAGTATGGTAGGCCTCTAACCTTTTTGCTTTTGAGCAAAGATATGATTAATGAAGAGGTAGCCTTCCCTGGAAACTCTATAATGGAGTAAAACTCTATTCATTGTGTTATGGTTAGTAATTGAGTCTATCTTGATTATAGATTATAGAATAACTAATCACTATTGCAAGTTGTTGCAATATGGTCCTAGGTGACCAAATGACACAATGAGATAGAGTATACTATAAGGATAAGTACGGGTACAGTAATATGGAAAGAGCCGTTGGGCTTTTATGTTTGCGAAACAATTTGATTGTTATTTTGTCTCTTTATTATTTGAGCGGAATTATTTAGCACTTAATCTCCAGTTATTAGTTGGAATTAAGTTAAATAATGCTCTTATTATTGCGAGACAAATGATTAAAAATCTCAAAGCCTTGTAAAAGGTTCTAAGTGTAATATTACTACAAATGATAAGGGATAGATGATTCCTTGTATTAATGAACTCTTTGATAAGATCTTAAGATAATCATATTTATCTAAATAAGATTGAAAGACTAGTAAGGATAGCCTCTAAGTATTTTGGAGGTGGAATCTATGTGAGCATTTGAATTTTATTTAGAGGGTAAAATGATTAAGATCTTAGGCTTGGTTACACTTATCCAAAACTCGATTCTAATACTAGTAAGTGATGGACCTCAAAAGGATCTGAGGTGGAATCTATACTGTTTTTCTGAATCTTGTTTAGAGGATTAGATAACCAAGAGTCCTTATACATTAAATGGACTTAAGAGTTTGGGGATTAATACACTTCGATATGTATGGATTCTTTTGTGATCAAGATACGAGAGAGTACGAGTAATTCATCACTTTTATTGATGATCACTCCAGATCTCGATTATATACTTACTATCTCATTAATCCGAAATGTTGAAGAAATTCTAGAATTTTGGACAGAAGTTGAGAAGTAATTAAGAGAATCGAAATACTTCGATTTGATCGAGGTTTGTGTATCTCTCGTATGAGTTTAGGAACCATTTATCGGAAAAGGAGAACAAGGTAATACCAAATCAATGAAGAGTTATCCTCATTACTAGTTTCATTTGGGAATGTACATCGGAGATAGTCAGGTTCCTTCATAGCCTAGTACCATTAATTCATTTCCTGAAATACCCCTAGAGTTGTGGCATGGGTGCAAGCATAGTCTATACCACATTCAGATTTGGGGACTTTTGGCACACAAGTTGAAAGGAAGGATTGTCAAGATGGAGGGAACAATGAAGGTTTGATTATAAGGTATGCAATGAAACTAGAAATTATTTTTTCTATAGTCCTCTGGTCAAGAAAATATTTGTTCATTACAAATGTAACTTCCTTAGAGGATAAGGCATATAGAAGAATACAAATCCACAAGTAAAATTCTATTGGATAAGATGTTAGAACGTGGTTCAAACAACTTGATTCCAGGTTTCCGCGTAGAATTAATCTTGATGATTTGGGACTTCCTACGGAACCTATGGTTGCTGATCCTAGTGGGAGAAATAGGCAAGTGGTTCAACCACTATTTTTTCCTGGTGAACCCAATGGACAGGGAAAAATCAAAGGTTGTAGTCGAAGTTGTTCTCACTGTTCTGCCTCTTCTTTATGTTCATAAAGAGGTAGTGGAGAGGTTGATCCCAATTAGGGATATAACCAAGTGGTGGGAGAAGAGGAAGTAACTCTGTTTGGACATAATGAAAATACTATTCCAGCGACTAATTGGAGTGGGAGGGTTGTAAGACCACCTTATTGACATTTATTCTATAGAGAGTCTTTTTAGACAATCTCTACTGAAATAAGAGAAGGACTCCTCATTTAGGGAAGTGGTAAAAGTTATGGAATTGAAATCATGGAAGGTGAACGGGAACTCGGAATTGGATTCCTTGTACTACACTAGGGTTTGGATATTTGTAGACACACCTAATGGGGTCAAACCTATAGGGTGTGATGATTTTTAAGATGATAGGAGAATAGTAGATGAGAAGGTTGATGCCTTCAGCGCAAGGCTTATGGTTGTGGGTTTGTGAAACCCTTCTCGCCAATTGCCATGCGAAAGCTTACCTGGATCTTTTATCCATTGTCGTTCATTACGAAAATGAGGTACGACAAATGGATGTCAAGATGTTGTTTCTTGAATGCATCTTGAGGAAATCATTTACAAAGTGTAATCTGATGAGTTCGTATTAAAGACCATGAAAGTAAAATTCATGACTTACAAGTTTCCAACTTTGGATTTGGGTAATTGTTCAAGATATGGAATAAAGAATTTGATAGAACCATTGTGATACATGTTCTTGATATATCTTAAGTATACTCGTGTATACAGAAAGAAGAGACCGTTTTCGCGACTATTTATTTGAATGACACTCTACTTATGTGAGAGAGTATTTTTATTAAATAGTAGTTGGTACCAGCAATTAGACTTGAATGACTTGTAGATGACTGTCTATTTTTCTAGACATCCGTACTTTTCGGAGTGGGAGAAAAATGGAATAGAATAGTCTCAAGTTTCATGTAATAATAAGTACTATCTACATTTGCAATATTGAAGTCTTGAAAGGAATAATGTTCTTTGTGGACTTTATCTATCTTATGAGTATTCTCATAAGACTCATGGTAAGATAGAGAAGGTTCCTTATGCTCCGGCTATAGGAAGCCTTACTTTGCACTAGATAGGTCATATCTTATGCTAGGGATATTGTTGGTGATTATTAGTTTGATTCAGGATCAGATCATTGAATGGAAGTAAAGCATATACTGAAGCGTTTTCGAAAAACGAGTAAATATTTGCCTATCTATTCAGTTTGTGGTTTGATGGATTAAAACTAATTAAGATCTGATTTGACTAGGACTCTCGAGAGTCGTCAAAATTGGAATATAGTTGGGAGACAATGTGGTTAATTGGTTGGGTATAACACAATCTTGGATTGTTTGTTATACAACCGTGACTTACATCGAAAGAAGTTACTATCTTGGTTGAGAACATAATCATTAGTGTAATGATGATGTTGATAAGATGGATGACTCGATGTTTCATGTATACTCTAAGGGCAAGTGGGAGATAAATGCCCATAGAGTATAATTCACGACATTTAAAAGTAAAATATTAATTGATTGTATTAATATGATGTTGTATTTGTCCACGGGTCGATTTGATATTACAAATTGAGTGTTTAAGTTGTTAAATACAGAAAGATTCAATTTGCGATTCAATTTAAAATTAACGTTCACGATCAGTAAATAAATATGGACAATTTATTTTGATAAGAGCGTATCGATTTTATTAAAGTCTATCTTTGACTTTGGTAATAAAATTGAGAGTACGTTTGGAACGTATTGGACGGGACCACGTGAAATTAATTTGTGACATTGACCATACAAATTTAATTTCACTTGATTATCGTACGTGGGACCTTAATCCTAATCGGATAATGGATTTCGATTACTAACTTGAAGTTCTTTGAGGTATCAATGGATGAGATCAAATTACTGATCAATATCTCGGTACTTTGGAAATTAAAGTAAACTAACGAGGAACATATATTCGTATTATGAAATCCGTCACCTTTTAGGTATGATCATAATCTCACTGGTTCTTCTAGTGGACAGTTGAATCTGAGCTCAGTAATTCAACAGTGACTGTTGAATTCTATGATGTGATGTGATCACATCGAACTGTCAAATAGAAGATGAGAGTTGAGAATTTATGAATATTCGGAGAAGGGCATTTTGGTCATTTTAACTTGCTCCGAATATTCGAGTTGATCGACGGAGGTAACATGTAAGAACGATGAGTCAGATGATATAATTATTTATTAATTGTTTCAGTAATTTCAATTTTACTAAGAGTGCAATCTCGTTCTTTTAGTGGAATAGAACGTTTTTAATAAATTAATTTTGACTAATCAAGAGTTGATCGGGTCATAATTAATTTATTGGAGCTTAGTTTAATTGGGTCTGATCAGGTTCCCTCGGTGGCTTCACTATAATGAGTTTATACAAGCTTATTACCTGTATTGGGTTGTGCAGAAATGGACCTGAATTATGGTACTAGGCTTGATAGGGTTTTGGAGTGTAAAGAGGTTACAAATAGTCTCCCAAGACTATTTTTCTTAACCTAATTGACAAAGTGGCGAGACACAGATTAAAGTGTGTAGTGTGTGTTTTCTCCTTACAAAGAAACCCTAATCCTAGTTTAACCTAGGCCTTGAGAAAGGTGATCACACACCTGCACAACAGCTATTGGAGAATACCGGGGAAAGCTTGAGGGTTTGAAGCTTTGGTGGAACCAAGAAGCAGTTGATGAAGATTATTGTAAAGCACGCTACAAGGGTAATCTTCTCAAAACAATTTTTGTGTGCAAAATTATTTATTCCAAGTTGAATACATAGAATAGAAAATCCTGTAACGGGATGATCTAGTCAAAAGAAATCAATTTTTGTGAGTAGAGCAACTCGGATTCCCAACGGGTATTTTATAAACAAGAGTATTCCTCTAATGTAGTCAAAGTATATCGATATATTGGAAAATCTAAGGCTGCGTTCTCTTTGGCGTTTTCCAGCCGTTTTCCGTTTTTCATTTTCGAAAACGCGGAAAACGCGTTCTCTTGCGCCGTTTTCGGAAAACATTTTTGAAAACGTTTTCAAAATTTGTAAAGGAAATGGAAAACGTGAAAATCACGTTTTCCGCGTTTTCCGAAATTTTTGCCTTGTAAGTGGAAAACGCGGAAAACGCGCGTTTTCCACTTTAAAAAAAAAAAAAAAAATTAAAATAATCAAAAAATTTTGAAATTTGTCAAAATTTATCATTTTTAATTACATTATTGGTCCCTGATTTTCAAAAATTGTCATTTTAATCCTCAAATTTTGAAATTTCTTTCGAAAATATCCTAATTTATTTGCAACTTAGGTCCCTCAACTTCAGATTTTGTTGCACATTAGTTCACAAATTTTACTTTTCTTTCAATTTAGTCATTTTCGTATTTGCTTTATAGGTCATTGTCTTCAAACATGTATAACTTTTGATGTACAACTCCGAATTGCACTCTGTTTTTTGCGTAAAACTCCAAATTCAACCATCTTTCTGATGATGTATCATGTGCTTAATTATTAAACATTTCTTTTTTACTTTTGTATTGTAGACACTTATTTTGTAAGGGCATAATTAATTAACGTAAATTGATTTTTGCAAATTTTATTGAAACTTAAATTTTAAACGTTATGAGTGCTTACTAGAAGGATGTATCTATATAAAGTATTAAATGGAACGATTACTTTAGAAGAGAAAATTACTACTCAAATGTGGAACGATTACTTTAGAAGGGCAACATGAATTTTTGAACTTTTTTGGTATAACCAAATTGTGTGATAGGCACTAGTACAGAAACAGGAATACGCGTCGGTTGGAAAATGGAATACGCGTCGGTTGTAGCGGAGACGTCTATGAAGCAGACGCGCAAAGTCTCGACTTTAGGCGTCGGTTGTAAACCGACGCCCAAAGTCGGTTTTGGGCGTCGGTTCTAATTTAGAACCGACGCCTAAAGTAAAACAAAAAAACAAAAAAATTAACTTTGGACGTCGGTTCTACATTTAGAACCGACGCCTAAAGTCTTTTTTTTTTTTTTTTTGACTTTAGGCGTCGGTTGTAATATTACAACCGACGCCTAAAGTCTTTTTTTTTTTTTTTTTTTGCGGGGGTAGCATCACATTTCTTTCATCCATTCAGCTGCAATAGAAATTCAATAATTCAAATATTGCAATTTATCCATCTAATAACTAAAAATCAACAATACAAAATTAAATCAATAACTAGTTGAAACACCCATACATATATACAAACACATCTATAATATAAATACCCATATATATATATACATACATACATATATATATATATATATATATATATAAACATATATACATTTATATACATTATATATAATACATATATATACATATTATTTACATACATTATACATGCATAAATATTATCACATAAATTTACATACATTATATATATACATAAATAAAAACACATATATATAAAGAGGGAGGTGGGTCTCTTACGAGATGGTGGAGGTGCGCGGCGGTGGTGGAGGTGCAACTCCGTGATTCGGGGAGAGGAAGAGATAAAGAGCGAGGGGAGGAATGTGGTGATGAACGTTGCCGGGAAATGGAGGAATGGTGGTGGTGGTGGCGGCGGCGTCATAGTGCAGTGGTTCGA
The DNA here is from genome assembly GCA_963555705.1 of Ligustrum vulgare. Classification (NCBI taxonomy): domain Eukaryota; kingdom Viridiplantae; phylum Streptophyta; class Magnoliopsida; order Lamiales; family Oleaceae; genus Ligustrum; species Ligustrum vulgare. The sequence continues at coordinate 53,121,475 of OY743174.1, forward strand.
GTGAGAGAAAAATAAAGAGAGAGGCGGGAAGAGATCGAGTAGTGAAAAAAATAGAGATGATCTGAGCTTTCTGCGCATAAGTAAATAAAGGAATACGCGTCGATTCTTTAAGAACCGACGCGGGAAACCGGAGAATGGGCGTCGGTTGTAATATTACAACCGACGCCTAAAGTAAAGTAAAAAAAAAAAAAAAAATTTTTTTGACTTTAGGCGTCGGTTGTAATATTACAACCGACGCCTAAAGTAAAAAAAAAAAAAAAAAAATTTTTTTTTTTTTTTCCTAAAGAATACGCGTCGGTTCTTCAAAAACCGACGCATATCTCCGGTTTTACGCGTCGGTTCTTGAGGAACCGACGCGTATTCTCTAGGTTTAAATTTTACACGTCGGTTGTAATATTACAACCGACGCCCATTCTTTAATTATATTTACAAAAATGCCACCGTCCTTTTATAGGCGTCGGTTTTACTAAAAACCGACGTATATTCCTCATTTTTTTTGGTGATTTCTGTACTAGTGAGGGGTTATTTCATTTATTTTTATTGTGTAACTCAAAATATGATATCTTTACTTCATTTATATTCACAAACAATATGAAATAATTTTCTTCAAAATTTTAAACAGAACGCGTTTTCCAGCTTTTCATTTTCGAAAACAGTTTTCAGAAATAACAAACCAAACGCGTTTTCAGCAATTTCGAAAAAAGTCACAGAAAATGGAAAATAGAAAACATATTCGAAAATGAAAACAGGAAACTGAAACACAAAGAGAACGCAGCCTAAATATCTCTATTTTAGATTATTATTATTATTACTTCCTTATAGGAATCGGTGATATATGTTACATAATTTCAGCAAGAAATTGGAATCCAATCATAAAACATTTCATTCACATAATTAATGATACAAATCATATCTAAGTGGAAAGAACAATAACTAAAATATGAAAAACAGCATGTAAATGAAAAACAAGAAGGCAATTTAGCATATGTTTGTTTGGTATACCCTATAAACGGATGTTTATAAATATTATTGATAAATAACGTTATGATAATATTTCGTTGGTTTATTTTTTTTTCAAAAATAAAAAATGGTGGGGGAGAATCTTTTACCATGTCAAAATTGTTGACTTTAAAAAAAAAAAAAAAAATTGTTCACTGAAATGTTGTTACTTGGTCGTTTTTAAACAAAATTTATAAACAAATTTTACCAAACAAAGGCTCAAAAAGAGGAAATTGCACCTCAAGTCACTTTTGTTTGTTTGCATTAACGAAAACTTTACTTTTAATAGTTTTGATAATATTGTCATTTAAAGACATTTTTATCCCTTCAAAAATTGAAACACCTTGATAGTCCTTAACAAATTGATTTGACTGGATGAAAAAAAAATAGTGCATTAAAAATTGCTTGAGAAAATGGGTTGGTTTGTCAACGGAGTAACGTCCTCTTTTAGTAATATTTGATTCTCGGTAAAAAAAAAAGGGTCTTATCATGTTGAACAGTGAGCACGATCGATGTATTTGCACATGAATACAAATCATGTGGATGGGACAGAGGGCACAATAATACATTTAATGTTTTCTTCTTGTTCATGTGGTTCATGTTAAAAATCACATGGACTCTATTTGTAATATGAGGCATACGCATTGGTTGGTGTAAATAATTATTCCATCATTTATTTATTTTTATATCTCAATGTATGTGTACAATGTGATAATATCATTTAAAAATGTCTTCTTAAAATTACTTATTTGTTTATGAGTTGTAGTGTTTTTAAAAGGAAAAAAAAAAATTCTTTTGAAGATTTCATTAGGGAAAATTTTGCTTTGGGAATAAATATACTCTTATTAGGCTGGTTGACAATATTGAATAAGATGAAAAGTATACACGATAAAACTTGTAGCTATTTTGTCATATCCAAGACATCATATATATCAAATAATAAAAAAATGTTCTAAGTTGCTATGCATTTATATCAACTTTTATTGTTAAAGTTTTTATTACAACTAGTAATAAGCACGTACTTCGCATGTCTTTTGTAAATGATGAATGATAAGGTAAAATTAATAAAGAGCATATTTTTTAAATGAAAAAATGTAAGTTTAAAACCAAAATTTTAGTTTTGAAATTATTTATTTATATTCTTAATTAAAATATAATTATTTTTTTCTTATGAATTAATTGATGGTTTTAATAAAAATTTAAGAGTGTTATTGACAAAAGATAAAAATATCTAAATGTATTGTAGATTAAAATAATAACTAATAATATTTAATGAAAATAAATTAAATTTTAAATATAATATCAAAGGTTTTCCAATCATTCACACTTTTGTTGTTGTTGTTGTTGTTATTGTTGTTATTATTATTATTATTATTATTATTATTATTATTATTATTATTATTATTATTATTATTGTAGATGTAGATTAAATTAAATAAATGAAAAAGATAGTAAAATGAGAATAATAATATGAAATCATATTACAACATTGTAAATTATTAGATAATAAATTAATTTAACACTAAATAAATGAGAAAATATAATAATATGAAATTATATCATAATTTTGTAAATTGTGATACAATAAATGTAATGAATTATTTAATATTATAATAAATGTGTAAGGATAAAATGGATGTATAACTAAATATATGATGGTACCCTAAGTAATTAATTGGGAGAAAAGTTTAGTTGGTATAAAGGAAAAGAAATGAGGATAAAATCGGAATGTGAAAGATTCTTCAACATCCATACTTTTTAAAGTAGTGTAGATGTAGATAAATGACATTATATTCCTAATTTTAATTGTAATGATCACAAACCACTAAATAATTTCGCCCACTTTCTTAAAATAAAATCATATTTAATTATTTGTTGGAGAATTGATAATTTTATTTTACTAGTGGAGCATTGTACATTGTGTGTGGTGTGATATTGATCAATTGATATTGTGACTATGTTTATACAAAATGAAAGAATGTTAATAAAAAATGAACAATAAAATTGGAGAGGAAATAGTTAGCATATTCTATTTCATGAATATAAAGGTTAGACATCAAATTGAGAAATTCATTTGCAGAGTGTCCCCACCTCAGACCTAAATGGATCCTTAAGGATGTAAGAATGTGAGATGTTAATAATAAGATCAATCAATATGTTTGAACAGATCCCAAACTTCATCTTCTGATTAGGCTTGGAAAAGAATCATCGAGTTATTGAACACAATGCTCAGATTCATTAAAATTTACTGCATATGAAAAGAATTAAATCTAAGATATAATTCAAAGTAATACTAAGACAAAGAGAAGCGCAATCATTTGTACTTACATCATGTGGAAGGACAGACAATGTGCTAGAGAAGAGGCTAGCATCCATTGACAATGGATATCCATCGGTTCAAATAACTCTCTATTCATTTTTCTCGTTACTTGGGATGTTTCCAAATCCTCTCTCTAAACTTCCATCATTTCTTCCTTGTCATTGTTTGACGTTTGCAATAATTCAACCAAAAACCCTAAACCTCCTATTCCTTTGAAATAAATTCAAATCCTCTGTAATCTTTTTGAAACCTAATGGAAAAAAGAAATAAAAAAAGATTAGTTAAGAAGTACATATCAACTCAATTATGTCTCAAAAAGTAATTGTTAATCGGTGGAATCATAGGCAAAAAAAAAAAAGACTGAACCAACAAGTTCAAAAGAAAATACAAAGCATGTTTGGTACACAAAGTGTTATAAAAAAAAAAAAAAAAAAAAAGCAAGATCATTACCATTTGCATCTGTTAAAAGCAATCATATGTAATTAATCTAGAAATTACTTGAACTTCAAAGTTTTCAACTTTCTTTCAGATTCAGAGAAATTAGACAAAAAACCTACAAAGCACAAACAATATACTCTAAAAATTTCATATTAATAACTTGAACAATATAAAGACTTAGGTGTAACGCCCCGAATTCCGTGGAGCTCGGGACGCCACGTCGTCCTTTAAATCTGATTTTATTGCGGAAATAATTAAAAATTTCAAACATCATATTTATTATTTGGAACATTTGAAACAACATTATTTTATGGAATAAATGAATTTATAAAACATCACATCTATTATTTAAAAAAATGTAGTGGAACATAATTGTAACAAATTCATAAGAACCTTAAATCTTAAGTTTTAAAGTAAAGTAACGATAAATAATTAAATTGACGACATTTATGAAACTTGACTTAAAAGAAAAATTAACATTATTTCTGATTTTTCCACCGCTGCCATTTCATTCGCCGCCATCTCCAAAATCTGCGAAAACTGTTAAAATAATGGAATGAGTATTTCGAAAGAAATACTCAGTAGACTCATCGCCAATAATTAATTTACAGAATAATTGAACACATAATTATGCAATCATACAGTGACCTCATCATCATATTCTTGGGCTCTTGTTTTTCAAAATCAAGGCTGTTAAAATCATGGGGTGTGGGTAGTCTCGTCTCGTGCACTTAAAGCACATAAGTTATGCATAACATCATCATTTCTCATCGTATCTCATAAGAGATATTCTTGTCTCGTCTTATGCATCAAAGCATGTAAATCACGTAATTTCACATAAAACATGCAATTATAATTTAAATAAATTAGTGGGGGCGATTCTACCTCAAATCACCAGTTTGAAAGATGAGCAAGAAAGTTCACGTTGTTCTTCTAACTGTCCAAGTGCCTCGTCTAGCCAATAATAAATAAACCTTAAAGTGGTATTTGGAAATCAAACGTTTCAATTGAAAGAGTTTTAAAAGAAGAAATAAAAGTTTAGGGAATAAAATTAAAATCAAACATAGTTGGGATTGGAAATGAGTTGATACTAAAATAAAAGATTTTGAAAACTATTGGGTTAACTCATATATTTTAAATATATTGGGGACTAATTATTTTCATTTTCGAAATAGTTGGGGCTAAGATAAATTATTTGCAAAGCTTAAGAGCTGAATAAAATATTACCAAAAATTTAAAGGATCGAAATAATACTTTAAAACTAAAGGGGCTAAATTAAAATATTTTAAAACTTGAGACTAAATTAAAAGGCTTTGAAAACATGAGGGCTAATTAATAAAAACTCTTTTAAAATAAGGGCTGAAACAAATACTTTGAAACTAACGGGCTTTAATAAGGATTTGAAAATCAGGGGACTGACTTAAAACATTTCAAATTAAGCAGGGACTTAAAAGAAATTTCAAAAAATCAAATATAATTATATCAATTTCTTCCTCTCTCTCTCCTCATTTGCGTTAAACAGAGGGGAGAGACGAGCGAGCAATGCGACGGAAGGGGGCTCCTCCGTTCAGGGCTGCCGACCGTCATTCGTCGGCGGTGGTGGTGCCGCCATCTCATGGCGGCGATGGCGTGGGTGTGGGTGTATAAGAGAATGAGATTTTGGGCTTGGGTCTTGGTGCGATTCAGGTGTGACCGAAGGTAATCGAGGCTTGGAGTATCCGATGATAATAGTTGCTGATTATGGAGGTAAGTTGATGGGTTCTATTTGATTCTTGGTTTATGGGTTGTTTTGGTTTGATTTTGGGGTGATTTTGAAATTGGAGCAATGGTCGCTGATGGAGGTGGCAGTGGATTTCGATGCGGTAGTTTGAGGTGGTTATGATATTGTTGAAAATGGTGCTCAGCAGTAGTAGTGGTGGTGAAGGGTTTGGCTATGGTCGTGGCTGTTTGGTGACGAGCGGTGGTGGTTTTTGTGGAGATTTGGCTTCGAACATTTGTGGTGGTGGTATTATGGTTGATGATCGATTTCGGTTTGATGGATGGAGACTTGGCAGCTTGGTGGTGGCATTTGGTAGTTTAGTTCTTGAATGTGCCATGGCCGATTGTGAGTGGTTCGTGCGGTTGGTTTGGTTTGATTGAATGATCCATGGCCGATTGTGAGTGGTTCGTGCGGTTGGTTTGGTTTGGGTGTGATGTGGGTAGCGGTGAATTTGGTGATGGTGTTTCTGATGGTGAAAGGCAGTGGTGATGATAGGTTGATCGGAGGTTACAGGTGAGGCTCGGTGGTGGAATTTGGTGAATTGACAGTGTCATGTGTTGCTTGGAATGGTGATGGACTAGGGGAATATATGGTGTGGCTGAGTGTTTGGTTTATTTTGGGTAAAATGTGGCAATTTTCTGGTTTAGGAAAAGTTGAGAGATTATGCAAGGGATAATGGCTGAATGAGGGGAAGAAAGAGAGATTAAAGGGATGCGTTCCAGTTATGGTGATTGAGTGATTTAGGATTAGTGAGGAAAAATTTGAGGAAGTTGGCCATGGAAATTTTTGCAAGATTGGGGAAGAATGTTGATTGAGGGGAAATGGATGAAGGAAGTTGGCAATTGGAAATGTACAAAAATTGAGGGAGACGTGTGAAGATTTCTGGGAGACGACTGTGGGATTGGAGAAGATGAATTGACTCTGATTAAATTCTGTAATTTAGGTTGAATGGCTAATTGAGAGGGATTGGGTAGAGATAATGGGGGAAATGTGCTTTATATGAAAATGGAAGTTGGTGAGGAAATCTTGGGAAAGATTATAGGAAACATGCAAGAATGGAATTTGATTGAGGGAGTTGAGGGAGAGAGTTAAGGATTGTAGAAATGGTACGGACGTATGGGAAGGATCAAATTTTGGAAAATAAGAATTTGTTGTAAAGAGGAAAAAGAAATGTGGGGGAATAGATGGCTAGGTGAATGGTCGTTTCTAAATTGGGATTAAAGAGAAATTAAATTAGTTTAAATTGGACAAGATATTAGAATTTGAAAATTTTGAACTAGGAAATAATTCGAGACTTTTAAAATAATTTAAAATTTGAGATTTAGCTAGAATTGGAAGTTTGAACATAAAATAGATAATGACATTGAGACATTTTAAATTAAAATCTGAATTAGACTAAGATTTTAAATGATTTAATTTCACTTAAAATGGTTAGACACACACGAGTTTAAAAAAAATAAATGACAAAGTCGTATCAACACGTTTTTTTAAAGATAAACAATATTTATTTAAGTTACGAAAATTCTCGGTTGCTACAACCATACCTCCTTAAAATAATTTCATCCTTGAAATTTAAACTTTCTTGATCTAAAATACTTGGGTACTTTAAAATTTCTTCTTTCTTTTCTCAGGTAGTTTCATCTCTACCATGCCTACCCCATCGGACTTTAAAAATAAATAATGAAAATGGAACAATTTAAAATCGAAATTTGGACTTTAAAGATTTAAACGAATCTAAATTTCTTTCTTAAAATCTTAAAATAACTAATATGACTAGACGAGAGCGCTGGTTTTGAATAATAATCGTTAAGGTTGGAGAGTCGTAGCGACAAGTTTGGTAAAACAAGTCTTTTAAGTTTGAAAATTTCTCTATCGCTACATTAGGCGTGTTTCTTTTTTGCGTTTTTCTTCTGCATTTTACGTTTTCCTTTTGTTTTTCTGTTTTGTTGGTTTAATTAGGTGTCCATACCGGATTGGTTGTGAACCTCATGTCTCTGTATAAAGACGGGAACTCAGCTTCATTTTGCGTGAGTTTTCAATGAGAATAATTTTGTGATATTAATTCTTGTTCTATACTCAAATCTGAACATGGTATCAGAGCGTTCCGATTAGATTTTATCAAATAAGATTTTACTGTGCTTCCTGAATCATCATGGCTGATGATGAGAATACACAAGAAGGAGAAACATTTGGAACAGCAGCAGCTACAAAGGAATATTATAATGGAGATCCGTTGGATCTTCAAAGCTCGGATCATCCAGGTATGCTTCTGGTAACATCACCACTGACGGGAACTAACTATCTCAGCTGGAGTAGGTCTATCAAAATTGCATTAGGTGCTAAAATGAAGTTAGGTTTCATAAGTGGAGATTGTGAAAAACCTACAAACAATTTGAATAAACAAGAGCAATGGATGAGAGTCGATTGTATGGTGCGATCATGGATTTTGAATTCGATTTCAAAGGATATTGTGGAAGCCTTCATATACACAGTTACAGCTAAGGATCTCTGGCAGGAATTGGAACAGTGATTCGGTGAGTGCAATGGACCTCTGATGTGTCAATTACAGAGAGAGATTAGTACTATTTCAGAAGGCACATTGTCTATTGAGAAATATTTTACAAAGTTAAAAAGGCTTTGGAATGAAATGGCTTGTTTAATGCCAATGTCGATCTGTACTTGCACATCAAAAAAGGAAGTCACAGATCTGACTTATTTTACTCGATTGATGCAATTTATGATCGAATTAAATGATACGTATGATAATATCCGGAATCAAATTCTAGTTATAGAGCCATTACCTTCAGTGAATAAGGCATACTCTATGATATTGAGAGTTGAGAAATAAAGGGAAGTTCACAGTATTTTTCCTGAAACAAATGATAATTTTGCCATGTTTGTTAAATCAAAATCTTCCGGAAGTTATGGATTTGGTAGATCAAGTGGAAACAGAACATTTAATGGAGGAGGAAGATCAAATTTTAATAATGGAAGATTTGGATTTAGAGGTGGTAGATCAGGATCTGGTAGAACCTTTTATAATGTTGGGAGAGGCTTTTCTCGAGGAGGCAGGCCATTTGAAAGAGATTATTCCTACTATGATCATTGCAATGTGACTGGACATAGTAGAGAAAAATGTTTCAAAATTCACGGTTATCCTGACTGGTACAAGGAATTGGCAGAGCAGAGAGGAGGCAGTCAAGATAAAGGCAGAACAATGGAAAATATGTTAAGATCTCCTATTGATTTTGAGGATGATTATGCTGAGAATAAGGATCTGATCTCCACTACTTCATCAAGTATGTCTGCAGCTAGCATTACAAATTTGGTCCAACAGGAGTTGATGAAAGCTTTAAAAGGAAAGACATCGATTGATATTGATAGCCAGATTCATTTTGGCCATTTAAAGGATTATGCAGGTACAAATATATTCAATTCTAGTCTTGCAATGCTTGATAATTTTAAATTAGATTCTTAGATCATTGATACGGGGGCTAGCAACCATATATGTGTTGACTTGAGATTATTAAACCAAATCAAATCCCTTAAATAGCCAACAAAGGTTTTCCTACTAGATGGCTCAACAAAATTAGTTAACCACATTGGAAATGTGCAATTGAATCCATATATTTGTCTGAAAGACACTTTGCGTTTACCTTCTTTCAAGGTTAACCTGCTCTCAGCCCCTAAGCTAACTCAGACGGCAAACATACGATTTATTTTCTATCATACTTATTGCCTCTTGCAGGACCTGCAGACTAAGAAGACTTTGGCAGTTGGTAGGTTGATAGGAAGACTCTACTTGTTGAATAAATCATGTCTTTTAGAACAAATATTCAATTCTTGTAATCAATCTGTTTGTATCACTTTACCTGATAATTTCCATTCTAATAAAGCTTTTGCTTGTTCCTTTATTGATTGGCACAATAAACTTGGTCACATTTCTACTCAAGCTTTACAACATCTGGATTTTTTATACAACAAACATACCAAATCAGACTCTAATAATATTTCACAATGTGATGCATGTCATCGTGCTAAACAGTCTAGGCTTCCCCTTTCCTATCAGTGAGATACAATCTGATGATGTCTTTGATCTAATACATGTGGATGTTTGGGGACCCTATAGAGAACCCTCTTTAACTGGAAGTCAACTTGGACCTTTCTCCTTGTCCACAAAACTCAAGTCCTGAAAACCTTAGAACATTTCTTTCAAATGGAGAAAACACAGTTTAAAAAGGCGGTTAAAATTGTTAGAACTAACAATGGAACTGAGTTTACCAATGGAGGCTGCCAAAATCTATTTCATTCATTGGGAATTTTACACCAAAAGACTTGTGTATATACCCCTCAACAAAATGGGGTGGTTGAACATAAACACAAACATCTTCTTCAAATAGCCAGATCCCTGATATTTCATGTCAATCTTCCAAAAAATTTTTGGTCATACCCAATCCTTATGGCCACATTTCTTATAAATAGGATTCCTATTGTCTTGTTAGATTGGCTGTCACCTTTTGAAAAATTGTTCAAAAAAAAAAAATCCAACTATACTCTCATCAAAACTTTTGGGTGCCTATGTTATATGACAAACACTCAGCCACATAAAGAAAAGTTTGACTTAAGGGCTCATAGATGCATTTTCATTGGATATAGTCCAGGGCAAAAGGGCTATAACGTCTTTGATCTTACCACCAAACAAGTTCATACTTCCAGGGATATCATTTTCTTTGAATCCACACTACCTTTCCAGCATTCCACAGATCCAAATACTGAAATATAGCCACCAATTCCTATGACCAATCCTCTTGACTTTATTCAGGAACCAGAAACTAGTGTACCTCAGACCTCTAATTCTCAAAGTCTTCATCATACTTTAAATTCTTTCCGAGATACAGATGAAACCAATACTCCTCCTGTTGAAATCTCATATCCTAATTCCGCAATTCCTATACCTTTAATACTTGTTCCTTTTGATAATACTAACAGCTCCATAAATAATAATCCTTCCAATGATGTTAATAGACATAGCATAAGACAGAAATGTAAGCCAAGATGGATGCAAGATTATGTGACAGATATTTGTGTAAATCAAAATCTGCCAACTGCTCTCTCTCTCTCTACAAACCAAATATTTCTTCTAAGCATACACCACCAACTTACCCCTACATTCTTAATCCTAATCTCAGCCATGCAAATACTGTGTTTCTAGCCAACATATCTAGTATACAGGAACCTATTTCTTATTATCAAGCTAGCAAACTATCGGAGTGGATTGAGGCAATGGAGAAGGAGCAGGAAGCCTTAGAAAGTAATAACACATGGGAATTGACATCTCTACCAAAAGGTAAAAAGGCTATTGGTTCGAAGTGGGTATATAAAGTGAAACTTAATGCTGATGGGACTGTTGATAAACTTAAAGCAAGGCTTGTCGCCAAGGGGTACCATCAATTAGAAGGAGTAGACTACCTCGATAGCTTTTCACCTGTGGCTAAGTTGGTAACAGTCAGAATCTTGTTCACCATTGTAGCTGCAAAGAATTGGGAATTACATCAGCCTGACATTAATAACGCATTTGTTAGGTTAGAATCGAGCCTATTTCACGTAACTAATGCGGATAACATTCATTAAACAATCAAGAATCGAAATAAACGAAAAATAAAGAACAAGACAACCTGATTTGGTGACCCAGTTCGGTGTATAACACCTACATCTGGGGGGCTCAGGACCGAACCATTTTCCACTAGCAAATAACCTTCCAAGATTTTCAAAGATTACAAAAGAAATCACGGGCAATTTTCAGCCCCAAGAACGAACGATGTAGCCACTGTTCTTCGCAATAAATCACAGCAATCGCGCACAATAATACCCACAAAATGATCTACTCACTAGCCCAATTACTAATCTAAGTAGATACAAAATTATTGGGGAAAATGGCACTAAAACCAAAGAGAAAAAATGCGCAGAAGACCAAAAGCAAGAAGACGTGAGAGAGAGAGATATGTTTCTGCCTTTTTCTAGCTTTCTGCCAAGGGATGGATAAGTGAAGACTTTATTTATCCAAAATTGCACATGAGGTCCTTGAGCTTCACTGGTTGCCATAAGTTGGCCCTCCAAGTTTGAACTCTTATAATTTGGGGATCACACTTCCAATAGCATTCTTGCATGGATATTTAGAGGAGGAAGTGTATATGGTACCAAATGAAGGTTACAAAAGGGAAAAACCAGATCAAGTTTGTAAGCTGAAGAGAAGCCTCTTTATGGTTTAAAGTAAGCTTCACGCCAGTGGAATGTAGAATTTAGTCAGAAACTAATGACCTATGGTTTTAATCAATCAGCCAATGATTACTGTCTATTTGTGAAACAGGCTTCTACTTATGTTTTGATCCTTTTGGTTTATGTTGATGATGTATTGATCACTGGTTCTAATAAGGATGAAATCATAGTTGTTAAACAATTTTTACACAAGGAATTTACTATTAAGGACCTTGGAGATGCAAAGTATTTCCTCAGATTGGAAATTGTACGAGGAACATAAGGGATTTATGCAAATCAAAGGAAATACATTTTAGATATTATCAAAGATGTTGGTTTATCTGGAGCTAAATATGTATAAGTACCAATGCCAAAAGCTACTAAATTGACTATACAATCAAATCATCTGTTGTCTGAACCAGGTAAATATAGGAGATTGATTGGGAGGTTATTGTACTTGAATTTCACACGACCTGATATCACATTTGCTGTGCAACAATTGAGTCAGTATGTGCATGCTCCAGCTCAAGAACACTGGAATTCGGCAATTCATCTTCTTAGATACTTAAAAGGTAGGCCTTTACATGGTCTTTTCATTTTTGCTACAAACAATTTCCATCTTCAGGGATTTGCTGATGCCGACTGGGCAGCTTGTTTGGACACCCAAAAATCCTTAACTGGTTACTGTATATTTCTTGGGGATGCATTAATCTCGTGGAAAACAAAGAAACAGGTCACGGTTTCAAGATCTAGTGCTGAAGTAGAGTACCGGAGCCTTGCCACTGTCGTTTGTGAATTACAGTGGATATCTTATGTTTTGAAGGATCTTTTTCTTCCTGTTATCTTGCCTGTACCTTTGTGGTGTGATAATAAAGCGGCAATTCATATCAGTGCTAATCCAGTATTTCATGAGCATACCAAACACTTGGATATTGTTTGCCATATCGTTCGAAACAAGTTTAAGGATGGCTTCATCGTTCCTAAATATCTGTCATCAGAACTTCAACTGGAAGACTTGTTCACGAAAGCTTTAGCCACTCCTCAGTTCCACACATTGGTCTTCAAGTTGGGCTTGAGAGATATCCACCAAGCTCCAACTTGAGGAGGGGGTGAACAATATAAAGACTTAGGCATGTTTCTTTTTTTGCGTTTTTTTTCTGCATTTTACGCTTTCCTATTGTTTTTTTGTTTTGTCGGTTTAATGAGGTGTCCATACTAGATTGGTTGTGAACCTCATGTCTCTGTATAAAGACGGGCACTCAGCTTCATTTTGCATGAGTTTTCAATGAGAATAATTCTCTGATATTAATTCTTGTTCTATACTCAAATCCGAACATAACTTAACTAAATTCAAACGTAGAAAAGAAAATCAACTATCATTCACTAAAAATCGAGAACTAACCGTGATGATTGTAATGATTAAGCTCATCCACTTTGCTACAGCAACCATGAGAGTAAGAGATGGAAATTTGGAGATCAAGGTAAAGATTATTGTAAGTGATCCCCAAATTTGAAGTTTTTATGCTTGGAGGGCCTAATTGGCAACCAGCTGAAAACTTTAGGACTTGAGGCCCAATTCTTGGAGTTAAATATTCAGATCTTGACCATTGGATGCATCTAACGACTGGAACAGATTTGGAGCTAATATATCTCTTTCCCTTCATTTTGCATTCAGAACACGGTCTCTCTCCTCTATTCGCGATTCCCTTTCTCGATTTGATTGATTTCTTGCACTTTTGTATTATCACTTGTAGTAATGGTTGGATCATTCTACATACCATATTGTGGTTATTATTGTGTGTGTTGGTGTGGTGATTTCTTGAGAGAATGGGGTTCGATTGTTGATTCCTTCAGAAGGCATTTGTGTGCGAACGGTTATTTCTCAACCTAAATACTAATTCTGTAATTGATGATATGCAAGAAGAATCCATTAAGATTTCTCATCCCAAAATAAATAAATTGGATAAATTAATACCCAAATCATTTGAACATAATCGTTTAAGAAGTACCCCACAAAAATAAATAAATAAATTAAATAAATAACCACATGAATTCTCACATATAGAAACGATTATGATTTATAAATTTCTCAAAGCACAAGCAAATAAAAAAAAATAGAATAAGAGAAGATACAGAACTTTCATTCCAAGAAAAGAACTCAAAATTCAAACCTGAAAGAACCCAAAATTCATACCTGAAAGACGGGTGGAAAATTTGTGTGAAGTGATGGAATTGCTATGGATTTTGGTATTTGAGGGCATGGAGGAACTAGGTGAAGGGAAAACCCAATGGGATAATATTATAATGAAGAGCCGAGGGTCATATGTTTTCTTTTCTTTCCTTCTTTGTTGTTATATTTTTTTTTAATTCATAAGAAGTGACCGATTTAGAAATTCGAGGGGTCTTGATCGGATTTATTGAAGAATTTTTACCTTCATATTTATGCTTTAAAATCTATCACAATCCTTTCAATTCTATTCATATAAGAAATCCACTGAAATCCATAATTTTTTGAAGAAATCAGAATCTTATGGAATTAATAAAATTCTATAATGAGGACCTTAAAATTCCTAGTTGAGAATATGTGAAATATTATGAAACTGTAAAATCCTTCAAATTTCATGTTGAAGACACCCCCTAAATGAACACTATAACATGACTAGCTTTTAGTATTTGTTTTGATTCTTAAAAATGCCAAGAATATATAGGCATAAAAAATTATTTGATTCGCACATAATACATAGAATTCAGACTTGTTAATTTTAAATATGAGATTTTGAGAATTTAAGGCTGCGTTCTCTTTGTGTTTCAGTTTTCTGTTTTCATTTTCGAAAATGTTTTCTGTTTTCCATTTTCTGTGACTTTTTTCGAAATTGCTGAAAACGCGTTTGGTTTGTTATTTCTGAAAACTGTTTCGAAAATGAAAAGCTGGAAAACGCGTTCTGTTTAAAGTTTTGAAGAAAATTATTTCATATTGTTTGTGAATATAAATGAAATAAAGATATCATATTTTGAGTTACACAACAAAAATAAATGAAATAACCCATATCACACAATTTGGTTATACCAAAAAAGTTCAAAAATTCATGTTACCCTTCTAAAGTAATCGTTCAACATTTGAGTAGTAATTTTCCCTTCTAAAGTAATCGTTCAATTTAATACTTTATATAGATACATCCTTCTAGTAAGCACTCATAACGTTTAAAATTTAAGTTTCAATAAAATTTGCAAAAATCAATTTACGTTAATTAATTATGCCCTTACAAAATAAGTGTCTACAATACAAGAGTAAAAAAGAAATGTTTAATAATTAAGCACATGATACATCATCAGAAAGATGGTTGAATTTGGAGTTCTACGCAAAAAACAGAGTGCAATTCGGAGTTGTACATCAAAAGTTATACATGTTTGAAGACAATGACCTATAAAGCAAATACGAAAATGACTAAATTGAAAGAAAAGTAAAATTTGTGAACTAATGTGCAACAAAATCTGAAGTTGAGGGACTTAAGTTGAAAATAAATTAAGATATTTTCGAAAGAAATTTCAAAATTTGAGGATTAAAATGACAAATTTTGAAAATCAGGGACCAATAATGTAATTAAAAATGATAAATTTTGACAAATTTCAAATTTTTTTGATTATTTTAATTTTAATTTTTTTTTTTAAGTGGAAAACGCGCGTTTTCCACTTACAAGGCAAAAATTTCGGAAAACGTGATTTTCACGTTTTCCATTTCCTTTACAAATTTTGAAAACGTTTTCGAAATTTTTTTTCCGAAAACGGTGCAAGAGAACGCGTTTTCGAAAATGAAAAACGGAAAATGACTAGAAAACGCCAAAGAGAACGCAGCCTAAGATATTCGACAACTCCAAAGTCTATGTTATTTCAAAACAATTAATAAATACCCTTGTTTAAATAAATAACTAGAATCTACAGAATTATTAAAAATCTGGATAATTATTAAATCTGAAAGATAATGATGGAAACTAAAAGCCCGAATATTCAGAATTAATCTGAAAAAATGGAATAAAAATGGAATTAATTTAATAAAGAAATACTAACTAAAAAAAAAAAAAAAAACCCCAATCTTTATGAAATGGGATCGAATAGTAATGCTAAGATACGATCCTTAGTTTCAGGATTTTGAATGCCATGCCCATCCCCATACTGGTACATGTATTGTGCCATTCTTGCAAGATTCACTGCAATATCAATAAAAGTTTGAGAGAATGGACAAATTGTTTCTTGAACTTTGTTCATTTTTTTCCACGTCTCACGTATCAAAGATCTTATGTGTTTGCGTGCCTCGTTTTCAGAAGCACCAGTTTCATTTATGTAACATTGTATTGTTTTTGGAACATCGCCTCTTTTCATTTCATCCTTAGAGACACAAAAGGAAAGAAAGTGTTAGTTGAAAGGGTTTATTTTGAAAAGCTAATGTCTTAATGATATCTCATATATATAAAAATGAATATTGAACTTGAAAACACGAAATGGAAATTTTGTCTATATACTGACCAATGATGTTGCTAAATCATCTGAAAGACGTAAAATTGTTGCCGACCAACGGATTAAATCGGGATAATTCTGTAAGTACTGAACAGCTTCCTTCTCTATGGGACTGGTAACAGCAAAAAAGGCATGGGATAGTATGACATGAGCTGATATTGAAATCCATGCAATGTTCATGTACTCTTCCGTTGTTGGTTTGTATCCATTGAAGTACCACCTTGCCTCTTGTAAGTATGCTTTGCATAAATCAGTCCACTGTCACATTTGACAATATTACATAAAAGGCTTAAATATTGAAACTGATGATATTGGATTTTTTGAAGAAAAGGTGATACCGCTTTTCTTAAATATGGAATTATTATAAACTCTTTTTCTTTAAGAATGTCGTAAGCCATTTCATTCACGATGTTATTGAGTGCTAGATAGCAAATTTGCATGTAATCTGGAAGTTGGTGGATTGAATTGACATCCCATCTGTAGAGTTCAAGCAAATAATAATTTAGGAGTTAGAAGGGGGAGAAAAAAATAAATCAATATATATCATTTATGGGAAAAATTCACTGTAGACTACCAATTTAATTTTTAAATAATAATTTGGTCCTCAGCTTTATAGAAAAGCAAGTTCGTACCCAAAATTTTATTATTAATTTCTTCACAACCGGTCGCCAAATATGAAAATCATAATTTTCATTAAGCCTCTGTTCAACAACTTGATTATAATCAAGTGTTATAATCAACACATTTTGTCAAATCACTTTTTAACCACAAATTCTATCTAGAAAATACAAATAACACTAAAATACGGCGACTCCCAATTGCCGAACAGAGGCTAAATTTTCACGTGTGCGCACCCTCAAAAAAACATAAATCAGTATAAAGTGTCAGTTTGATTCTCATTATAAATAACTCATTTTTCTACATTACTCAATTTTAACCACATATTTTAATAATAAAATATTCTACAAATAAACTTAAATTTTTTCTTTAATTTTAATCATATAATATCACATCAATCACTATTCAAAATAATTTTTTTATCAAATAATTTATCTTAGGCTAAATTTCAACACGCCAGTCCAAGTTAGAAAGTAAAACTTAATTTCATGAAGTTGATTAAATGCAAGGACCACATTTGGATTAATTTAAAATAGATTTGAACCGTTTCTTGGGAAATAAGCCAATCATGCATGCAATTTAAAGTACTAGAATAAGCCAATGGTGCATGCAATTTCTCTCTCACACATTTTACTCTACAAAGTACTTCAACTTTGATTGTGTCCTTTAAGAAAAGGACTTCGTTTTGTTTTTACTTTTTGTTGTTTGGATGCGGGTTGGGGGTGTCTGAAACTAGGAATAAGGATGTTGCTAACCTTTCGACGATTCTTGTAAAAACTTCGAGTTCTTCTAATGTTCCATAGACATCGTATATATCATCGATGATTGTTACTAAAACATTGACCTTCGTCAATGTTTCCCGACAAAATTCATGTTGAGGTTCAAATATAACCCCAGTTGTCCAAAAGAAACATTCCACCAGCCTATCCCTCGCAAATGGCAACTTTTCGGCAAGGCATGTTCCCTTCCACCACCTATTCGCAGAAAATGAAACAAAATTTTTTTTCCTCAACCGTAATAAAAGTTAAGGATAATCTGTTAAAGAGAGACTGACTTCCTCCATCAAATTCCCTATAGAAAGTCTCCGATTGAAGACAAGTTTGTGATATCGATTTGTCTGATCGGTGAATACAGAATCTTATCAATAAATACCTGGAGACATGTTTCAGTTCCTGCAGATATTTTGCTTGAACAATGTTGAAATCCAATTTAGAAAGCTCAAGCAGAATTGGATTCATGCCTGGCCTGTCCTTGTATATGTTTATGAACCATCTTGCCTCTGCCCGGGGTATGGTCCAGTGCAGCGGAAGCTCCAAGCCATGGTGCACCAATAGAGAATGGAACTGATCAAATCTAGTTTGATCATTAAGGTGTTTCACAGTGAATTCCTTTGCCATTTCTAGGGTAATTTCACCTTCTACTGAGAGGAACGAAGTTTCATATAGTTGTAACAATCCCTCTATATCATCACGAAGCCTCGAATTGAACTCACCCTTCGCATTCTTGAAACGATCAAATATCTCTGCGTTCAACGTACATGACGCGTATAAGACACGCGAGCGAGCGGTGAGCGCGAAAAATGAATGAAAATGAACAGATGAAATTAAACTGATTTGCACCTTGAGAGACATTAAAACCATGTTGTCTTAGTAGTCTGAATTCCAAAGCTGTAGCATATAAATCCTTAATCTTTGAATCTTGATCATTTTTGCTATATCTTGTGTTAATGACTGACAAGATTTGCTTAATTTCATTATTAAAATGGTAGGATATCCCCAGGCGTTGCAAATTATCAATCCATTCCAACTGATCCAATGGCTCTACTGTTTTATCAAGCATCATCTTCACTTGCATTTTCAGCTCAGAAGCCCGCTTCACGTGTCTCTCTCCCTACATTATGCATAATAAAAATTAATATGACAGCAAGAAAAAACAAAGAATTTATTTTTCATATGTAAAATGATGACAATTACCGCGTATTCAATATTTAACGACTGAATATATTCGAATTCCCATATAGGAGGTCTGTAGTTTCCTGATCGCCTAATCATAATCTGGCTGCAAGGAGTAGTGGTAAGAAAATTATACTGAATAGCATTAGCAGCAGTAGTTGTACCAAAAGGAAATTTTTTTCCTGGAATCTGTCTTTTCAAACTGCAAATGTAAATTGGCTTGAAAATGTTCATGTTGCGTTGATGATCAATTGAGACTTGTCTAATTGTTCATAAAATATTATATTTGGTATGGTTGGCAATGCTTGTTTAAATGGAAGTACTTATCTGGAACTTAAATAGAAACTAGATTAATTAGTAAGGGACAGAAGATCTAATAAGGCAAATAATTAAGTAGGTAGGGACATCTGATAATGCTGCAGGTAGATTGGAAGTAAGTAATAATGCTTTCAATAATGCAAACAAGTCAATCTAATGACGGAACCGGAATCTTGCAAATTTGTTTATAAACAGTAGAATTTTCAAAATACTTTTTAGCGACACATATTTTTCAAAACAAATTTCAACCATATATTTTACCTCGAAAATATAAAAAATTTGTCACCAAACTATGGCTAAATTAGAATTTTTTTTTTTTTTTTTTTTTTTTTTTAAAACAACGTAACAGTATAAAGTAATTCAATACATTACTATAAATATTGCCTATACATTTTCATAACGTAAAATAGTCGTATAATTAAGTTTTTTTTTTTTTTTTTGGGCCTGGTCGCGGTGGTTGGGGATGGTTGGGTCATCACATCACCAGAGGCATTAAAGCCGTCTTGTCTTAATAATCAGAATTCCAGAACTGTAGAATACAAATCCTCTATTCTTACTATTTTATGTTTAATACGCTTGATTCATCCTCCTAAAGGTAAGGTATTCCCAAATAATGCAAACTATCAATTAATTCCAACTGCTCCGGCGGATTGTCCAAATCAATTTTCAGTCAGCCCTCAGGAAAGAAAAGAAAAAAATAGTTTATATATAGGCATGAAAATTTTATTTATAACAAGTATGCAAGATGCTGATGATGATAATTACTGTACATTCACTATTTATTGAATATGGCACAAAGTAGATTCCATATAGGGGGGTTATTGTTTCTTGACAACCTAATCGAATTCTGATTCCAGGGTTTGGTCGCATGAATAGTACTGTACTGTGGATCATTAGCAGCAACGGTAACAGTAGCTGTTTTCACAGGAAAACATTTTTTTTTCCCCTCCTTTCCCGGAAACTGTCTTTTGAAAGCTATGAATCACGAAATCTCTACGAACCAAGCGTTTCGTTTCGAAAACTGAAACTCTCTGAAACTCGAAAAAAGTTTCCTATTTTTCACTTAATTTTAGAAACTCTATGAAAACATTATAACTTTAGGAAACCTCTTTAGAAACTTTTAGGTAACTTTATGCAAAAATATTTACAATATGAGCTTCTTTTGTAAAGGTAAAATTTTTACCACAATTTTTCAAACTCAATCTCAACCATCCATTTTTAGTCAAGCTCATCATTTTTTATTTTTCAAACATTTAAACCATATATCCATTAAAAAAAAAAAAAAAAAAAAACTATAAAAATCAAAATTTCTCACATTACCAATAAATGCAAAAAGTTGGTGGACTACTCATGGTTCAAGTAAAGAGTGTAGCTTTAATTCAAGGTGCATCTTTCAAGATACTAGAATAATCTACTTCTTTAACGTATTCTTAACGAAATTGGAGTAAATTTTTTTTTATTCATTCTATGAAGAGAAACAAATTAACACTACGACGTATTGAATATTTGATTTTTGTTCACTAGTAACCTACGTCTTCTATGAAGAAGAAGCCTATTATACCATGTCCAAAAAACACTAAAATGTGATATATAGTTTAAGATTAGTTTGACTCTTTTGAAGATATTGAAAAAATTTCATATCGCAAATTAGATAAACTAAAAATGGAAGTGTTGGGTGAGGAAGAGAGATGGTTTAGAAATCTAAACTTGTATTGATAATTTTTGAGTTGCTATAGAACACTCGAATTTGTTTCCCTCACACCACGTACTCTTGATTCTTGCCCTTCTTGGTTGACACAAAAGTACAACAAGGGCATCTATTAATTATAGTGCCCCATGGACAATTCTAGATTGCTTTAGAATACAAGTATATTCAAGTTTTATTTTCCAACAAGAATGGTCTTCAATCTTCCATCGTAGACTAAGCCATGTTTGATGTTAGTTAAAAGCAGTTTTTTTGAAATGAATAGTAATTTTCGAAAATTTGTAGTTAAAAATAGTCAATCTTAATTTGTTAGGTTTATGTGTAATATTATTTTAATGATAAATGTATAGTTGAAAAGAAAATAGAAAAATGTTTTAAATTTTTAAAGGGGACCAAACAAGGGTAGGGTTCTTCAAATTTTCCAATGAGTCAAGATTGCAAATTAATTTCATTTAACCGAAGGTCATGTTATTCAATGATCATATTGATATTGCTATAGATATTGTTATCAATGATAATGTTATAGTTATTAATAGCAATGATGTATTTGAGTAAATTTGATTGTAGCATTTTTTATATTACTTGATTGCAATATTTTTATTATTAAATTATATAGTTTTTGAAGTTAAATATTGCATTTGAATAAATAAATAATTAATTAATTTTAATATTTTGTTTCCATAGCGTTTCTTTTCCTACATTTTTCAAAAATCACATTTCCCGTTTTCATTTTCGTGCTACCTAGTTTGAAAGTGTTTCCCGTTTTCATTTTCGTGCTACCTAGTTTGAAAGTGCTAAAGTAAATCCCATTCTTGAGGGTCAGATCAGAATGTTCATGCTGATATAATAGCCGTTGAATTGATATTAAATCATTCGATATTGGTACATACAGTTTGATATGGATCAGTAGAGAAAGCAATCCTGTCCAATTAAGTAGCGGAGATTTATTCCCAGAACCTGAGGCAGGCAAGAAGAGAAGTTGAGTTATGCCAGAAATCCTAGTCACTATCTCACTGACTATTTAACATTGAGTAATTCTAAAGAGACATTTTTAATTGACATTTTTAAGTGACATTGTGACATGACGTACATACATTGGGTGGTAAAAAAGTAAATGATGAAATAGTTATTTACATCATCCAATATATGTTCGACATGTCACAATGTCAATTAAAAAGTCTCCACATAATTATTCTTTAACATTAGATCATGAAATCACATGGATCATGGGGTCATATTAAAGAAACCACCATAACAGCTACTTATCATCCTCCAACTATAAAAAAAAAAAAAATGTCTGGACAAACTGATTACAAATTGCCTCCGTTTGGAAAAGTTGATAAATCGTATGTAAATTATCAAACTTTTTTTTAAATCATACATACCAAAGGATCCAAAAGTAATATCCACTCACCCATTACTCATTTTTATCTATTTATGAATTAAACCATTTATAAATTCTTTCGAGTTGGACAAGTTGATAAAGTTGGTACTCAAGAACCAGTTGGCAGAGATAATAAAATATACTCGAATTGCTTAGGGGCATTTGGGACAGATTCTTATATTATTGGAGTAAGATATTTGATTAATATAATACACAAATTCGATTAATAAGTCATCAAACTGGAAAGTTGAAGAACTGAAGGTTATACTATTTTATAATTGAGTGCCAAAATAATCATAATCATGATCATGACCTTTTTTTTTTTATCAAAATAAGTGACTTTTTTACTTTACACTACTAAAATTGAGAGTATTAAGGACAGTTAGAAAGTGCCTCAATTAATGTCATTAGGGACAAAAAACAAAGTTAAAATGCCCCTAAGAGAAGGAGAGGCGGATTAGGAAATGCCCCTATAAATGGTGTCCCTAATAATAAATAGGGGCGAATTGAACACTAAAAATGCCCCTAATAATATGCATGTCACGTAGGATTATTATTTCCCGTAATTCTATTGGGACACTTAATTAAACGCCCCTAATTAATTTAAAACAATAAGGGCACTTATAAATATCCCTATCATCAATTAAATAATAAATTAATATTAATTATAAAGACACATATATGTGCCCCTAATACATTTAATTTAACTAAAATAAATAATAAATTCAGCACCTATAATTTATTGTAAATATAAATATTCAATAGAATTAAATATTTCCAATGAAATAAAAATTGAAAAGTTCATAAAATTTTTAATATAAAAAATATGGAATTTCTAAACAAATGCTAATTTGTCTTCAAGAGTACATAATTAAACATCACACTAAATTAAAAAGTAGATCATAATTAAAATATGGCTATTAATTAATTACATCAAATTCTCTCCTAAAAAGTGCATAACAAGAACACTGTTATGAACACTATATAGATGCTACTATTATGAAGTTGACTATTCCTCCGAATCGGAGGCATGAACTATTGTATGATGTCTGGGTCATTGAGCATCCCCGTGAACTCTCCACAAGGGTAAGGCACCGGAGCGTACAAAGGAGTTTGTCTCCAATAACCTCCCTGAAGTTGTTGTACTTGCACTATTGTACTACACATTGAGTAATCACATGTTTCACTCGAATCTGCATAGAAAATTGAATCATTCCTTTGATATTTCTCTTCTGCGAAATAGTGAAGAATTTAGCACTAAATTTCTTCAGATTTTTACCCAGTGGAATGCTGTTATCATCATCACAATCTCCAACCAATTTGGCAAGTCAGTCTATCAGAACTACCGTCACTCTCATCACCTGTCGAGTAACAAACAAAATTATCTACTGAAGGTCATGTTTAACAGAAGTAGCATATCTTCCTCGAGGGAAAGGGAAAAGGAAAAGAGAAGGAAAACCTGAATTTTATGTGCTATAATGAAAACCGGGCAATATTATTAAAAGATGAGCCAACAGATGTCAGTTGCTCCAATAGATCCATTTGCACTCGAGCAGAAGATAACAATCCTTAAAACGAAAGAATATTAGAAAGATATTACTCAGATAAATCAATTACACCATAAGAAAGGGATTGAGTATATTGAGAACTGAAAATACAACAATACCATTAGCTCTCTGTGCATAAAGGAGTTCCATTAAGTGGACAACAAATCAATACTAGAACCAACTCTTCCAACAGTAAAAAACATATATATCTGCTGCTAGTCTTTCTCTGCAGGTTAAACAAGTTGTAAAATATCACAAAGCTGCAATTATAGAAATTTGAAAGAAATAATAACAAATCTTGCCTCTTTGTTCCTTTTAGCAAAGAGCTAGAATGGTATTAAAGTTCTGTGTTTCATTTAAATTATGAACTAAAAGCAAATTTACAAAGTGTGAAGCAAAAATTGTCGGCAATATGATGTTTGAGGATGGAGAATTAGCTTGTGGATGAGCACGGAAAACAATTTCAAGATGACACTTCTTACCAAACCTCATGCTTGTCTATCTAATTAATTTTAAATTGATCCTATCATCTATAAAGGTTCATAAAAGAAATTCCACTATTTTCAGTTGGTAGAGTGCTCAATGAAAGATGTTAAGTAATGAAATGAAAACTTAGACCACTTTATAAAGGGGTTGTTTCGAATAGCCAAGGCCTGTTCATTTGGAAACAATTGCGGCAATTCATCAGTAGTTGAGAAAACCTTAATACTACAGTCTACAAAGGTGATAAAAAGGGCTTGAGTGAGAATGGATAAGAGGATGAACAATAGAGTCACTTCAGTTCGAATAAAAAAGTTGGCTTGGAATAATTTGTACTAGAGATCCTTTAATGTAAAAACCCAATCAAAAAGTACAGAAACAAGAAATTTGTGAAGAACAATTTTATTTAACTATAAGACATCAAAAGCTAATTTAAAGACAGAGTAACAAATCATAAATTTCCCATTTTGAAACTAATCAACATTTAAAATATCCCATTTGATTATTTTTCATTGCCTAAATCAGCACGGCGGAATCTGGTACGAACCCCAAAAATTAAGTTCAGAATGCATACTAAATGCCATCACAGACAAGTAAACAAATTCATCATCTCCACAAAGTTAAACCTGGTAGAGAAAATTGAGAAAAATCTATACAGAAAGCAAAAGGCGTTATTAGCACTTCACTGATGTGCTCATATAATAGAAGTGGAACAGAAATATATGCATATATGATTTGTGGGTTGGAGGAAGTACCTACCGAGTGACGGTAAGGAAGAGAGAACTATTCGAAACTTGCGGTGAATCTTGGAGGATATGGGCGGTGATGAAAATCTGATGTTGGAAGCGTTCGGTTTGCGGGTTCGAATTGGACTGGAACTCGATCCCGACTATGGGAAACAGACTGGTCCGAACTGATGTCACCTGCTGGAAGAGATCAATTTGAGGGTGGAAGTGGAACTGGAACTCGAACCCGATTGATGAAACGGATCAAATGACCCTCCGAGGCAGCGTAGCCATGAAATTACACCGATATGTGAAAAAAATTCCTGGTTCAGTGCTCAATTCTAGGTATGAGTTGGGCAGGAGATTGTGGCTGAAGTGGTAGAGAGATTGTATTAGGGTTTCACAAGAGACTTGTCATGGTTTTTTATTTTGGAGTTAAAATATAAGAATTAGAGTTGAATTTAAAGATTTACATTTAGATTCATTTTTTTAAAAAAAATAAAAAATAAAAAAATTGTACTTTTTTTTTCCCTTAATTACAAGAAGAATTGTCAAGTAGACAAATATTTGAAGCCATTTTTCCCTCTTATATTTTGAAATTTTTTTGAAAAATACTAGGGGCCTTTATATCTGTCCTAATTAATGTTAATAGGGGCCAAATATATTTCCGCCCCTAATTTATTATTATTAGGGTCAAAAAATTTCGGGATAATATTAGAGGCATTTTTATCCGTCCTAATTAATGTTAATAGAGACCAAACATATTTTCGCCCCTAATTAATTATTAATAGGGGCGTATAACTTATTTTGCCCCTAATTTGGTGTCCCTAATACTCTTAATTTTAGTAGTGTTAAAGAATAAACATAACTTTGTTCAGAATCTTGGTAATCTCTTCCGTTGATCTTTTCAGTTTTGTGTAACATCTGAAGAATAAACCACACCTAGAACAGCAATGGTACAAAATTCTGAAAAGAATAAATAATTAAAATAAAAATCAATGTATTTTGGGATTATTACAAGTTTTATAGCAGGATTAAAGATGCAAAAGCACCAATCCAAAACCTAGGATAAAGGAATGGTCATGACTCATATTGCAAGATGCCAAGATCTAATAACCATATTCCAAGAAACTCTTTCAGCAAAATTCTTCTTTGTGTATTTGCTCCCAATTCCCAAAGCATAAGAACCATTTTTGAAGGTTTGATATCAACTATGCAAACTGTTCGATAAATAACGAAGAAAATGAAGTTATTGTTCTTCAGCAGCAGCACTTGCAGCACTCAGGTCTACTGACAAATCGAGAACCTGACCCAAAAAGAGTAAATAAATATATAAACATTAAATATCAAATTTCTGAATTTCATTCACTTTCTTCACACAAATTTCACGACTGCGTGTATGACTATATCCATCAGTTACCTTTCCAGTAATCTTGGAATACATAGCTAGAACATCTGTTACAGTGGACTCAAAGTGTGTCGTTGCATCATAACTCTGCAGTAAATGAAAGAAGCAGAACGTATGATCGGTGCAAAACAATGTCAATGGTATAATGAAGACGGATATTACAAGTTTTTCTTCCACAGTTCAAGAGATAAGTGAAAAATATAATTAGGCTTCATAGAGTCCAACAATTACTGTGTATCGTACAAATGAACAGCATACAATTCTTACTTGCAAAGATCCATATGTTATAATGGACAGAAGCATGCATACTTACTGTGGAAATGAAACAATGGTCAGCATCACAATCATTAGAAGGTACAAATCTGTCATAAGTTTCATAAAAAATCTCGTCCACTGGTCCAAGGAGGGCTACTCCAGTCTTCAGTTCAACTTCAGGGTTGTCTGTCTCGGCTTCTGCTGAAACGAAGGCAATATATTTTCCTTTTGGTGCCACGTTGTGTGCATGAGAGCAGCAGAACAAATACCTGTTGTAAATAAACAATAATGTTTTTAAGGATATCCAGAACTATGTGTATGTCTCCCATTTGAGATTTTTTTTAAACTCCTATTAAATTCTCCATAACCTGTTGTCATAAAAATAATGTCACGAGAAACTTGGTAAACATACATATCTGATTTACGACCAAGTTGTTTCTGCGGTAGAATGACTTTGACTGAATGAGAATCTTTAGTGTCTGGGATTGGGTGGCTCATTATGCATATGGCACGAGCAACCTTTCCAACATTCTGGACCTGTGACAAGAAATTACTTTGAAAGAGTTCTGTAGGGAACCCATGATGTGGAACATAAATAAATGTAATTATAAGCAATGCATCTACAAATTAAGCAGTGGGGTAATAGAGTACTCATTCCCAATGATGGATAGAGGATCAAACATTGGCATTTTTGGAGCATTGGGATCGAAACAAATGATTTTTCGGTAGTTCAACTTTAAACGACTTTAGAATTCACATGCGGTATTAGAATGACTATTCGCAAGTCCAGCCCGTTTGTTTGACAAAGCCCATTAGGAATTTGTATTTAAACCTGACCATCATTATTTCTAGGTTTTGATTGATTTCGAATAACACAATTACATAACTTTAAAGTGCCTATTTTTAAATACCATATATTTTAAAAGATATTTCAACAACACAAAATATATTATTCAAAATCAGGTTTTGACGGCAATCTTCATTTTCCAATCCGCATTCAACAATATTTTCAAAAGCTCAACTCCAATTGATTACTCAGCACCGCCTAGACTAGCTGAAAACTCAACACCAACAATTTCACATCTGGACACCATCTGGTTACATTTAGGCTCAGCACCTCTTACCAGATGAGAAATTGTTGGCAATGGAATTTTGTCATTTCAATTTGTGAATAATTTCGAGAATTTTGATATTACAATGGGTGGAGCGTACTCCGAAGGGACACTTACGAAGAAGACGAATAATAATTCATTGGAGGGTGAGAAATATAATGCTTCAATTTGTAATTAATTACAAATGTAATTAATATTGTAACTTAATTGTATATTAAATATCACTCGAAATTTTGGCTTCAAGTTTGGCAATTAATTACAATTGTAACTAATAAATTTGAAAAAAACAACTTTTTTTTTTTTAAAAAATTAATTGAATTAGTTACAATTATAACTTTATTTCAGGTTTTGTAATTAATTACAATTGTAACTTTATTTCAGGTTTTGCAATTAATTACAATTGTAACTTTGTTTCAATTTTGTAATTAATTACAATTTTAAGTAATGGATTTGTAAAACATGACAATTTCTTTTCTTTTTTTTTTTTTTTTTTGCTAACAATTAATTGAATGAGTTATAATTAATTAATTACAGCTGCAATTGTAACTTAATTACATTCTGTAATGAAAAGTTTACAATTAATTATGATTGTAACTTTATTTCAATATTTTGCAATTAATTAAAATTGTAACTAATGAATTTGTAAAACATGACATATTATTTTTTGCTAAAATTAAATGAATTAGCCTATGTTCGCTTACCCAATCATATGGTTTATAATTTAATTTATAAATTACACAATTTCCCAAACTATTTTTTTAACTACACACATTTTTCCTCTCCAATTTTAATCTCACATTTTACATAAAAAACATAAATAATCAAAATTATAAACTACCACCAGCTGCCGAACAAACCCTAGTTACATTCATTTTAATTACAATTGTAATTGTAATTGCAATTTAACTACATTCTGTAATCAATTACAATTTAAAATTAATTATGATTGTAACTAATGAATTCATAAAATATTAGTGTAATTCACAATTTGTAATTAATTATTGTCTCAACACCACCACCACCACCACCACCACAACAAGTACCTTGACTAAAGAGAAAATCAAGCAAAAGCAAATGGAAGCAAGATTTTGTACTTATTAATTTTTATAATTCATGAATCTAATCAGTATTTACTTCAAATCTTCAAAAAACGTAGAGAAGTTCTGAGAAACATATGAAAGTTGCTTCTGGTGATCTTAGAATTCTGTTAGCTGGGAAGTTTGTTGCATCGAATGTTGCTGTAGAATGAAACTGAAACTCAAATCCAAAATTTATTTGATTTTTAATGTGGGAGGTTGAAATCTAAGATAACATTCTTCTCAATTCTCTGTCTTCTATTCATCAAATCATTCTCACTTTTTCTCACTTCTTTTCCTTCAGGTTTGGGTTCCTCATTCTGCCGCTTGCAAAATAGAGAAAGATAGAGAGTGATGTCGGCAAATCAACCTCACGTGAATTCATTAAAGATTTGCAATGTCATTGCTTTTTTTATAAGATTTTTAATCATACCTGATTTTAATAATTATTTTTCAAATATCTGATTTTAAATCTTTCAAATATAGAAGTATGAACGGGCGGAATTAACCCTAAAAGTTTGTGACTTTATATCGAATTGCAATCTATATTGAGTTATTAGGCGATTGTGTTATTTGTGAAAAAAATTGTAGGCAAGCCTACATCACCCGACTTGCCAGAAGTTAACTTATCGGGTAAATAGGACGGATCACAAACAACCTTTACACATTTAGCAGTTTCTCCTTCAGATGTCACACCAATAGCTTTTCCATCCTCGTCAAACTCTACCTGCAATCATAATTTTTCAATTATACAAGGTCTCGGTATTTATTAAAAATAAATAAGATTCCCATGCCAACCTATCAATTAAGCTGAGGATTGAGTTTAAAATTCCTAGAAAACCTACATTAGAGCCTGCATTAACTTTAGGGGAAGCCATGTTATTATAACGTTTTTTCTTGCTGTTCCTTATTCCTTTGTGACAAAGGTTGCTGAGGGATGAAATAGTACCTTATAACATTGTGGCTTGTTTAGCATGTAAGTCCCACCGTAAACTGCACTTAGACGAGCAAATGCCTATGAAATTGGATTCGTTGAGGACAATCAGATCAATGCAACAAAAATAAATTGGGATGGGTAGCAATGCACAAAAAAAAAAAAGAAATAAGAAGAAAAATTACAATCAGGATAAATTGACCTGAGGCAATTCTCCCAGTCCATACAATGGAACCAGATTGAAAGCGTGCCAAAGACTCTGCATATAGCTTTTAGAAAATAAGAGTGTTTATTAATAGACTCTTGAACATAAACAAGTCTGAACTGGAAAATAATAAGAAATTCTCAATCATCGATACAACACTTCCTCGGATTTGGGCTGGTGTCAATAAAAATACTAACACTCTCTTCAGAAATCAGAAATAAATAACAATGCAGTATCATACATCTTCTCATGTTAAGTTATCTCCAACGTCCTAAAGGAAGACATGGATCACTTACAAAGAAAAGATATGGGAATTTTGATAAAGAATTCAGTAGAAAATATTTAAAAATATATTTGGAAATAAAGAGTATATTTGAGCCAAAATGCCAATTCAAAAAAGCCGACAGAAATGTACAAACTGATATATTTTCTACCAGAAATATTCATAGGGTATCTTCGTAATCAGAAAAATCCATTTCTGTTCATAGATCAACCAATGTCTATAACTTACTGGAAATATATTGTACATTAAGACCATCAGAGTAAAACCACTAAACCTTAGGTTCAGAAGAACTAGGCACTGTGTTACTTAGGAGATAAATGCTGACATTTAAATAATCCAAACCATAGTAAAACAAAATTTACACCTTCATTCTCTTCACAAAATCCAAAGCTGGCTGGTCCAGTAACTATCATCATTATGAAGTGCCAAGGCATGGCCAATAAAATCAATTGCGTCGTCTTCAAGTTCATATTTTCTGCATTAATGGGATCAGAACAGTAAATAAATAAATTCTCACAATATGTCTTGTTACAAATTGAATGATTTTATTCCTTCTATCTTTTTTTCTTTTCTGGACATGAAAATAAGCATGTATGCTTTTTATACATCTCATATGAGATGGAAGTTCATTTCACCATTCTGCAGTTGCTTTTACAATCAACCTACAGTGACCACCACTTATTTGTATGTTGAGCTGAACGTCAATGCTTTATGATTCATACAGTTTCGAACTTTCTAAAGCAGTCAATACTTTTCTCCTATATATTTTAACACTTAACATCACGAAGAACAAGGACATGAAAAACGGGAATAAGAAAGAGAAGTATATGAACTGCGCTGATTGAGACACCTTCCCATGAATTGCGTCTCTAGTTTCTCCTAAATACCTCCGTACCATACAATTGTTTGAAAGAGGACCTTGTTTGGAGAGGTAGAACTTAGGAAATTTAGGAGAATACTACAAATTTATTTGATAGCTTGAAGACTTGAAACAAAAATACACTCTCAACTATACTAAGTTAATTGCACATGTTTCACTCCACCTACTACAAGATAATTCTAAACATAGATTACTCTAGAGCATGGATAATTCTAGAATATGAACTTATTCTAGAACATGGACTCATTGACCATTTTATGACAATAATTAACAAACCCAAAACTAAAATGTCAAAATAGCCCAAATCAATTCTATTTTTCAACGCCCCCCTTTAAACTTGATTTTGTAACTCGAAGCATTTCTCTTAACTTGAGAAAGACTTCATGCTTCAATGGTTTAGTAAAGATGTCCGCCACTTGATTTTGAGTCTTCATATAATTTAGTTCCACTTCCTTTCTTATTATTGCATGACAAACGCAAGAAATTGTGGCAATATACTCCGCTTCACAAGATGAAAGTGTGAAAATTGGTTGTTTCTTTGAACTCCAAGTAAAAATTGTATCTCACATGAAAAATGCAAACTCGGTTGTGCTTTTCCTTTCATCCAAGTCACCGACCCAATCGCTATCACTATATCCAACAAATTTAAAATGATTAGGGGATGAATAAACCATAATCAATGGAACCTTTGATGTAGCAAGAAATCCTCTTTGCAACTTTCATGAGGGTAACGGTAGGTGACTCCATGTAATGACTAACAAGGCAAATTTCATATAGAAAATTGGGCAGTGCACATATCAAGTACCATAAGCTTCCAACAAGACTTTTGAAATTTGTAGGATCCGTTCTTTCTCCTTCATCATTTCTTGACAACTTGATTCCACAATCAACGGGTGTGTTTATTAACTTGCATTCTCCCATGTTAAATTTCTTAAGCACTTCTCTTACATATCCTTCTTGAGAAATTAAAATTCCTTCATCACTTTGCTTTACTTCCATGCCAAGATAGTATGACATCATTTCAAGATCGGAAATTTCGAATTCTTTAGTCATACTCCTTTTGAATTCCACAAACAATCTTGGATTATTTCCGGTAAATATCAAATCATCAACATATACGCATACTATCAATATATCTCCATTTTTGTTCACCTTTACATAAAGAACATGTTCATGTGGACACCTTTCAAAATTATTATTTTGTCAACTCGACTATACCATGCTCTCAGTACTTGTTTTAAACCATATAAAGCATTTTTCAATCTAGGACTTTATTTTCTTCTCATTTTACCTAACAACCAAGGGGTTATTCAATGTAAACCTATTCTTCAAGATATCCATTTAAAAGTGCGGATTTCACATCAGTTTGATTAATCCTATATTTATTTTGAGCGGCCAAAGAAATAATTAATAATATAGTTTTTAAGCGAGCAACGAGAACTGATAACTTATTTTAAGTTGTGTTTATTGGCATTTTCTATTTTCCTACATATTTGTAATTTGATAAATTTAGTTTATTACTAAATATTTTTATTTAGTAATTTATTAATTTTAATTATATTACTTTAATATTTCTTGGGCATAATATTGTCTTTATCTCCTATATATATTGTGATAATGTTTGTTGCTTATATTCTATGATAATGATCAAGAAATATTGTGATAATATTTTGGAGATAATGTTTATTGCTTATCGTCTATGATAATGATCAAAAAATATTGTGATAATTATATTCTTGGGTTAGAATTCTATCACTTATCACTCTTGATAAGGATTCAAGATTTAAGAATATATTGGAGTTAATTGCACATGTTCCATCTACTAGAAGATAATTCTAGACATAGATTACTCTAAAGCATGGATAATTCTAAAATATGGACTTATTCTAGAATATAGACTCATTGACCATTTTATTACAACAATTAATAAGCCCAAAACTAAAATGTCAAAACAGGCCAAATCAAGTTGACAAGATCACAAGTAAATTCTCCAAATTGAGTTATCTTAACCTCAGAGTGTCACTACAAGAAATCGGACCAACAGCAACGACAGAAGTCGTCTCTAAAAGCCTAAAAATCGTCGCTATAGATCAATAGCGACGACACCGTCGTCTCTATTTCTTCGGAGGATATTGCGACGACATAGTCGTCCCTAATAACGAAAAATATTTTATTAATAATTTATTAATTTAACTTGACCCGATCCGAACCATTTTGAACTCGGCCCAAATTTGAACCCGACCCGAACCTCGAGTATTTATTTTCAATTCATATGATGATAGTGTTGGCTTGGAGACTCGAACTCTTGACCAAGTAGTTGGGTGAGTGATGTCCCAACCGTTCAGGCAAATAAATTCTTGTGTCTTATTTTGTTTTAAGTAATATATAATAGTTAACTTTAACGAAACACATTTTAATAATAATAGTATATAAACATTTGTTCCAACACATTGACTTCAATATTATTTTTATAAAAATCGAAAAGCAAAAATAAAAATAAATAAATAAAAATAAAAAATCGAACCTATAGAGACGACATAGTCGTCGCAATAGGGTATGTTTTTGAGACGACAAAAAAAGTCGTCGCTAATACCTGAGTATTAGAGACGACTTGTTTTTGTCGTCGCAATTTTTTGAGACGACAAAAAAAGTCGTCCCTAATACCTGAGTATTAGAGACGACTTGTTTTTGTCGTCTCAAATTTTTGAGACGACAAAAAAGTCGTCTCTAATACCTGAGTATTAGCGACAACTTTTTGTCGTCGCTAATTGCTGAGTATTAGATACGACTTTTTTTGTCGTCGCTAATTTTCGTCGCTGTTGGTCCGATTTCTTGTAGTGTGTCTAGCACACTATAATTCTGATGAAAATCTTAAATAATTTATACGAATATTTTTTATGTTTGGATTCTTATTTTGAACCCATATATAAAGGGAGTTTATACATTATCACAGATCATATTACTTTGATATAAATAAGAACTGAACTTTCTCCATCTCTTGACTCTTTCTTCTCCTCTCTCTCTCTCTCTCTCTCTCTCTCTCTCCCCTCTTCCTCTCTTTCTCCTTTCTCTTTTTCGTCTCTATCCTCCTCCTTTCTCTTTCATCTCCCTTTTCCTCCTCTTCTATAATTCTATTATTTTGTTTGATTGCATCCTACATCAATTTAGCATCTGAATAAATCATTTTTCTTTGACCAACAAATTTTGTATTCAGAAATAAAATTTATACACCCACATGGCCACATCCTTAGCCACCTTCAACAACCCAAAAAATTCCAAAAAAAAAAAAAAAAAAAGCAGCATCCGGCAAAAGAAGGATTTGACGTCATATAATCAGTTTCATTATTTGGTCAGAAAGAATCGTCCTCTTTGACTAAGAAGTTGCAATCTATCTCACCAGACTCGAGTCTTCTAGGAGAGAAATAATGGAAATCCTACTAAAATATTATAAGATTACTTTACCATGTTTAGATTTTTATTGTGTGAAAAGTTATTAGGGATTATTTACTATATTTTTTAGAAATTTACTGTGTTTAATTACTAGATCATCTCAGATTTGATGATGTTTCCTATTTAGAATAGGTTCTTTAAAACCTTACATAAAGGGGACTTATGGATTATAATAGATACAAATTTGATATGAATATAAATTGATACTTTCTCCTTCCTCTCCTTTCTCTTTCTCATCTTTCTCCCACTCCTTTCTCTTCTTCTCTCCCTATTTCTACTCTCCTATAATTTCATTATTTTGTTTGTTGCATCCTACATCATATTCATATTAATATTACTCAAAATTTCATTTTATATATGAGCAATAAAGTTTTCTACAACTAGAGCTTTTCTTATGCATCAATATGATACTATGACTATTTTGCCTCAGATACAATAATCTATCCTGATATCCGGGCAAACTAAATGATATGTGATCAATTGCAATTATACTCTACTCAATTTTAAGGTAGTTCCTTTCACTGTATGATGATACTTGAATTGCCGAATAATAGTTTTATTACCAAACTGATTGAGATAAATGAGGGGGGAAAAATTAATTAATTCTTTTCCTGTGATTTTGTTCAAATCCATTCCCTCGTGAGATTTGGGATCGCTCTCTTCAAAGTCTTGGACAAAAATAAAGAACTTTCGAGCACGGCCCTTTTCAAATAGCCCCCATCAAGGGGGATTTCAGTGCTTCAATCAACATCAGTTGCAGGAACTTTGTATGAGAAATTTACAAATGCGTTGCAAGCGTATCTCCATGACAGACAGCTGGTAAGCCGGGCTTCAAGTAGTATACCTTCCCTTTATTGTATACGAAACTACCATCTACAGCCTTGAAGTTGAGATACTTGGTAACATTAGCATGGATAAGCACACGCACCAAAGTTCCATTTGCCATCATGAACTCACAAAATACATTGCAATATCTTATTTAACATAGAAAAATTGAAAACAACAAAGCCAACAATTTCAAATCAACATTCATCATTGCAGATGCTAATGGTGGATATAAATAAAACAAGATTTTCTTTACAGCATTGACATGACAACAAAAAAAGAGACTTAACATATATTTATAAAATTTTGCAGACAAATATAGCATCTGCCTACCTTTGGAATCATATCAACATTGTAGTCTCTGCTACAACCTAAAGTCTCTGGGGGCTGTTCATCTCCCCTGAAGGCTGAAGCGCTTCCAGAGCTATAAGAAACAAGGCTAAGTTGTTATACAAACAGGGGCAACACAAAACATAAAATAAGGATACATCTCCAATATCTTGTTGATAAGTGCTACATTAACGTTTATTTTATACACTTATATCCTTGAATATGCCATAATGTGATTCTATCTAAGTATTATTAATGCATTTTATGTTTTATATTGTATAGGATCACAAAGGAAGAGAAAAGAAGGAAAAATGACCAAAATACGCTTAAAATTGAAGATTGAGGACCTTGGGTGCAAATACGTTACGGTCGTAATATATATACTCACGGCCGTAAACGTTTTCATGTCATTGTGCAAAAATATGCAGAGACACAATTACGGCCGTAAAGGGGTGTGTCACGGCCGTAAATGGAAGTGTCACGGCCGTAATGTCAACTTTGGAAAATATGCAGAAACACAATTACGGCCGTAAATGGATATGTCACGGCCGTAAATGGAAGTGTCACGGCCGTAAAAGAATAGTTACGGCCGTAAATCTTAAAGTCAAAAATTTCCTTATTTCCATTCTTTCCATAATTTTGGATTTCTTGCTCCCAAAGCTAGAGCACGAAAATTGAAGTTATAAATAGGGAATTTCATGACAAGAAAGGCAGAGTTTATTATTTTTGAGAGCCACCAATATCAAAGTTTGAAGAGAAGAAATTCGGGGCAAAATCAAGGTGAAGCAAGACAATATTTTTGGGGAATTTTTCATGGCAATGCGTGGCTAGTCTTCTCAACCTAGTTCGAGGGGGACGTTGTGTTCATATTATTTTATTATTCATTCCTCAAACTCGTAACGTAGTTCTTGTTTTTATGTTTTATTTATTGGATTTATCATGAACATTAATTTCGTCAAGACAATGTATTAATTGATTGAGGTCTTGTCTTTTAATTATTGTGTTGATGTTTGCTAATTTGGGTAATTGGATTCGTATTTGTCTTGTTATCCAAATCATAGTAGCAATTGGTAATTTTATATTTCCATATGAAAATCCAATCTAGATTAATCAATTCGAGCATATGTAATTGATAATTTAGTTCACATAATTCTTCTTGTTTTCACATAGTTAATGAATTAAATCTAGTGAGCTTATTCTAGGTTGTTCATTCACTCTAAATTGATTGGAGAACTAATTCTAATTGATTATTATTAAGGAAGAATTGGATTAATTAGAGCTTTTTGATTATTGCGGGTGATAAATAAAACAAAGGAAATAGTACATGCGTTGCTTGGGGAATGACAATATTATGATAGGGCACAACCGAACCTGAGAACTAGGATTCCTTATTATTTGATTTTTATTCCAGCTATTTTATATCTTTATTTGATTATTTAGATTAATTGCAATTTTCAACTCAAAATCTCCCTTATAATTCTAATTGACATGGCATTAAATTAGTTCCCGTTCCTCGTGGGATCGACCCTTGCTTCCGCTATCACATTTAAATTTGAGTTTTGGCAAGTAAGGAAATTTAATTAATTCTTGGTGCATCGCGACACGCACCACTTGTTTTCAACTTGGCCATTAAATGTTCATGAAATTCCAATTTTCCACCACAAATTGGGAGGTTTCAAGGGAATCTGAAATAATGCATATTTAGATTCTCGAAATTAAATTTACCTGAATCAAATTGAGGGAGCTGGACTCTCCTCCATAGTAGTTATTTTTGTTCATGTGTAAAACCTGCTCCAGTAAACCACAGAATTAAAGGCTTAAGAGTAATTTCTCGATCCAATCTAATGTAAACTGTAACGCCCCAAATTCCGTGAAGCTCGGGACGTCACTTCTCCTTTAAATCTAATTTTATTGAGAAAAATAATTGAATTCTAAACATCATATTTATGTGAAAAATTTCAACAGTAGATAAATTAAATTTGATAAATGCATAAAAACGTTGAAATCTTAACTTTCAATTAAAGTAACGACAAATAATTAAATTGACGATGTTCATGACTTTAAATATCATATTTAAAATAACGACATATAAATAAATTGACACTATAAATGAATCGTTACTTTTAAAAAAATATAGCTTCATTATTATTTGCCACCACTGCCCTTTCATTCGCCACCATCTCCGCAATCTGCAATTTGTAAGTTTAAAAATAGGGGTGAGCATTTCATAGGAATACTCAGTAGGTTCAGCGCAAATTAAATAAACTGTACAGTAAATAACACATATAATCATGCAACTTAATTCATAAATTCTCATTCTCATGCAATAAGCAAGTGGATCTCATACATCATAAATTTTCATGGCCGAAGACATGTGGATCTAGGCCCGAAGGCAATTGGTCCATGCCCAAAAGCATGTGGATCTGGGCCCGAAGGCAATTGGTCCATGCCCGAAGCATGTGGATCTAGGCCCGAAGGCAATTAATTATCATAAATTACGTAATCACATGCATAAATTTACAATACGGGTTCACTTAATATTGCGCATTTAAGATAAAAGATTTTTGAAGTAATGAACCTACCTTAAAATATTTCTGAACTTGCTTAAAAATGATTCTAGCTTTCTTGAAAATTCCGCGCCTCGTCTAGCCCTAAAATAAATAATTTTCTATTAGAAACTTGAAATTAAGGTTTTATAAATAAAAGTAAATTCGAGGGTTGAATTGAAAGAATTTAAAAGTGTAAAGCTCGAACTGAAATGGTAAAGTGTAAAGATTTGGGACTTTTGTGCAAATAATTGAAATTAGGGACTAAATCGATAAACCCGAAAAGCTTCTGGCCAAATTAGATTTCAGCACAAACTTTTAGGTCAAAATAAACTCAATTGGAAGTTTTTGGACTTATCTAATGAAATTAAAATGAAACGGGTTGAAATAATTGCTTTTAAACTAACAGGGACTAAAATAAATAACTTTTAAAACTTGGGGACCAAAGGACAAATTTATAGAATTTGGCTTAATAAAACAAAACTCTCCTCTTCTTCTCTTCTCCAACCCCGAGAGAAGAAGAGACCGCAAGAGGGGGCGTCGCCCCTTCTCGCTCGAGACCGCCGACGCCATTCCTGTCGGCGGGGACGCTGCCACTGCGTGGCGGTGATGAGGATGTGCAAAGAGAGGGTGATTTGGATGAGTTTTGGGTACGAGAACCGAGGTTTTGAATTCGAATTTGGTGTGGCGATTTTCGACGATTATCTGGCCAAACCGGCGGCGTTCGAGGTAAGGAAATGGGTTGGTTCGTTCTTTGATTTCATTTGGTTAATTGGGTGTTGGATGATTGAGGATTTGTAATGGGCAGTGGCCGATTATGGGATAGTGATAGTGCTCGATTTTGTACTTGGCTACGGAGGTTTGAGGTTCGGTGAAGAGGCAGCGCGTTGGACGGACACGATGGTTCTGTCGAGGGGGTCTAGGTGAGGCTCGGTTCTGTGCGGTTTATGGCTGATTTGTGTAGGTGTGATGTTTTGTGTTTCGATTGTTGGGTTTGAATGCTTGGAGCAATGGTGAGTGCAGTTTGTATGTTGTTCGTGAATTCTTCTCGTCTCCTTTAAATCCATGATTTGGATTAAAGGGACGATCTTCAATTTCTCCAAATCCATTTATTGGACTGAAGATCAATGAAGAAGTATGAAGGTTGTCAAGGTTTTGGGTTCTGAAAATCACGTGTTTGAGGGATTTTGTTGGTGATGTGTGGTGATGGAGATCGATTACAGATTGTGCAGTGGAGTCTGGTTGTTTTGGTTGTGAAGAAGGCAGAGGATAGGCGAGCAGCTTAGGTGGTGGTTCGATGGAATGGGCCGTTGGAGAATTGGGCAGATTGTGGTTACTGAAATTGCAGTTCATAGATGGTCGGATGATGATGGTGGTGTTCGAACGGTTTGGTAATGCCGGTGGTGAACAAATCTTGGTTTGAAGGTGGATTTGTAGTCTGTGTGGTTTGCAGACCGAGTTCAGCTATGGTAGGAAGGGAGAAGTAGAAATTGTGAGAAAGTATACCTTTGGTGTAAGTCTGGTGTTGTTTGGTGTGTCGAGGGGAAAGAGGTGAGGGATGTATTTAATAGTTGACTTAGGTGTTAAACATGGTAGTTTAGGTTAAATCTTGATTCATGGAAAATTGTGAGAATTTTGGAAGTGAATATGGTTGTGTAAGGAAATACTTGGAAGATAAGTTGTTGATTTAGTTGGGCCAAGAATGTATTGATTGGGTTGTTAAAAGGACTTGAATGATTGGTAAAACATTTGGGTTCGATAAGTTGGATTGGATTAAAACATTTAAAATTGGGATTTAATATAATTAATACTTGGGCTTTGAAAATAAACTGTGATATTGAAATATTTTTGATAAAAATTAAAATTTGACTAAGTATTTAAATAAATTTAATTTCACTTAATTGGCTAGACGAGCACGCGTTTAAAAATAAATAACTAAATGATGGGCAAAGTCGAAGCGACACGCTTTTAAAAAAATATTTATTTGAATAAAATCACGAAAATTTCTCGATCGCTACAAATTGGTTCATCAACAACATAAATGAATGCATTAGTTAGTTTAATCAAATCCAGAAGATAAACTCCTGAACGGGATATATAATCTCATACTAAAAACTCATTGTCAAACCTGAAAGACAAGAAAAGAAAATAATATATTCAATAAGGAAACAGCTACCATACCTTCCATGTAATAATCAGTCAATTCCTACTAAAGAGATAAAGCTGAATTTCTTTAGCAAGTATTAACTCGTGTCAGTAAGTGGTATTATTTCCGTTGTATTGAACTGAACTGAATTTTTATTTAGTTCGTTCATCTTCTGAATTCAACTTCAAGTTATGTTATCAAAAAAAAAAAAATATCGAGGCCAAGTAATTACTAACTCTAACTCAATAGTAATTAGTTTCAGTTTGAAAATTCAATTTAATTTAAATCTGAATAAGTCTTTTCTGCTTCGAATATAAGGTCTCTCATAGTATTAGCTTTAGCTTCTCATTTTCAATGATCAAGAAATATTCAACTGATGCTTAAGTTCACCAAGCAACTCTTATATATTCAGATAGATAAATTAAAAATCATCAAAAACCAACAAAAAATCAGGCCTGGGGATGAGAATTCGAAAATCAATCCAAAACCCGTTTTGAATTTCTAATTATCCACACACTTTTCCATTTTAAACCTTATTAGTCCCAAAGAGTCAGATCAAAGGCAGAAGCAAAATTGTAGAAATTAATCGCTAGATTTTGATTTTAACTAGCTATCAACAACTTACATAAACAATCCTTCAATGGAACTCTATAAGTATATTTATTTACAAGATTGGGGGGGAATAATGGGTCCAAGAAAACCCACTTCCACACACATATCTGCATGTATGCATGCTGACTTGTGAATATATATGTGTAAGTATAATACTTATACTACGTACTTACTCTGAGTCCATCGACTGAGAGGAGGCCACTAAGAATGCACTCCTTGAGGCCGGTGCCCAGAACAATAACGTCATATTGTTCATCCATAACGATCTATATACACAAATATGAGAAATTTTTCAAAGAAAAAAAAAAGTTCAAAGAAAGATGATGAATGTTCAGAGAAAGAGTAATGGATGAATATTAACGTACAAGGAAAAACGGTTTGTTGTGGGGAAAAGAACGAGTCTTTGGCGCGGGTATGTATTTGCTTATTCATTGATTCCCCGATATTTGGGAATGCTAATTTTGATTTTAAACTTTCAATTTCGACCTCATTTTGTCTTCAACTTAGAGCCTGTTTGGTAATGTGAAATATTTTGATTTTTGTGATTTTTTTTGTTTTTTTTATGAATGTGTGATTTAAAAATGTTTTAAAAGTAAAAAATATTGGGTTCGACTAAAAATAGATGCTTGAGATTAATGAATTTGAAAATTTGTGATGAAAATTTTTTCATTAGCAAATAAGCTCTTAATATTATTTTTATTTTTACTTTTTGTTTTTGTTTTTGGATTTTTTTTTTTTAATGGCCATTTGATTTTTGAAGGATTTACTCTCCACTTTATCATGTTTTAAATAATAGTGTTGAATTATATGATCTTTCTCATAGATCAATTTATTTTTATAGTTTTGCTACATGTACATAATGATTTACATATACACTATGTTATGAGATCAAGATTTCTTCAATCAAATAAAAAAAATCTCTACTATCTTTTTGACACTTCATCTATATATAAAATATTATATAAGTCCATTATATACAAATATTAGCATTATTCGTGTTTTTATCCTTGGGATGATTGTCTAAAGTAATCACCAATAGTTTTGTTGCATGTTAATAATGATTTACATTAATGTGATATGGTAAGATATGAATGGATCATTGTTTATTGAAAAAAAATCTCTTTTTGACACAACATTTGTATATAAATCATTATGTAACTGCATTATGTACAAGTAACATTATACAATCACCATTTATGAAGTAAAGGATGGGTCATCGTGCCTAGTTGAGTTGTACTTAGTGATGACAACGGGCGCGAATTCGGGAGGATCGAACTGATCAATATTCGCCCCTTGGAAATTTAGTTTGGTCTATATCCGTCTCGCGATCAACTAATTTTCAATACTGATCAGATTGAGGTCGAGGCGAATCGACCACCTGATCCATTAGTCACCCCGTTTATTTTTTTTAATAAATTTTTAGAGACTTTATTTTTTAGAGACCTTTGCCAACTAATTTTTTTTTTTTTTTTTTAAAGAGACTTTAGGCAACTAAATTTAGGTTTTTTTAATTTTTTTTTTTTTTTTAACAACACGGATCGGATCAACACCGATCCATATCAGACCCGTTCCATATCCGCACATGAGGGTTGAATATTTTTCACTCATTCAGATCGGGTATCAGTCGGGTATTTTCTTATCCCTAGACCATGGTCTTGCATGCTTTATCACGTTAAATTGTATAATTAACTTGAACTTATTGACTATTTCAACAGTGTTGTAAAATAATTTTAGATTCATCTGGATTGTAATATTTTATAATGTAGTGAAAATCAATACTTTCAGTGTTCAATAAATAGGAAAAATTTCTAGTACTTCATAAGTATTGAGCAATCGGTACTCTATCAACTCATTAATTGACACTTGAAACCACAGACCCACCTAATTAACTCACTAATTAGTAACAAGCTTGTCTCTTAATTAATTCCTTACTTTTTGTTGTTTTATTGTTTTAATTATTAAAAATGTATTCTATTTAAATAATATATTTTTTCCCACAAGACTCGAGTTAGTGTACTGGATTAACAATAATGCTAAATGCGTAAGATAATAATTTTATTAAAATTCTTTAGGACCTTACAAAAATACAAAATAATAATAAGTTGATTTCTTTGTATAAAATTTGAACCTTGTCTTTAGTTTTTGTAATGCATATATTACATTTCTTATATATTTTTCATTTTATGAAAAATATTTCCAATAAGTAATGATGGTTGAAACTTCTGTTCAAAAATTAATTCGTAAAACACAATTATTATTATCTAAATCAAAAAATATTATATTTTTTGTCTCCAAACTTTACAAAATGATATTAATCTGCGTTTAAGGTCTTTTTTTTTCATAGCTCATCCTAGCCTTTCAACTGTGTTCTTTTCATTTTAATAATTAATAATAATAACAAACAATAAAACAACAGAAAATAAGAAATTAATTAAGAGACGAGCTTGTTATTAACTAGTGACTTAATTAGATGATCCCAAAGTTCCAAAATCCAAATGTCAATTAATGAGTGAATGGAGTACATAAATTTTTCGCAAAAAATAATACCAAGTTAAATATCCAACAAATTAATAGTGAAAGAATAATGCTAGACAGCCAACCTTTTTTGCCACATTGGATTACCGAATTTTTGTGAACTGTTGATTTTGAAGTTGATGTGATGGGTAAATAAATAGATTGCTGACATGTGTGTGGGTGTAAAACATTATGTCAAATTTTCAGTTCCTATAGCATGATTGGTAGCGAAATTGAAGCAAATGAAACAAGAGCGTAAAACTCCCCTGTCAATTGATGTTTTGGCACCAATAGATGGATAAATCAAGGCTCAGATTACAACCCAAGACTCAAGGTAGCTCCCGCACAATATGGACCCAAAGATTCTCCGCTTTCCACCAAGGAAAACCATCTACAGGTAAAACTAGCAACCCGATAGAAGGCAGCCCAAACACCACAGAAGGAGGCAACCAGAGAAGGGGAGAGGCAATCAAAAATCACAGAGAAAAATGAGGCAGCTAAGTATGTATATCGTGTCTCATACCCAAAAGGAGTACCCAACTTGTAATAATAGGTTAGTTTAAACAAAGTCGATCAAGGAGCAACAAGTAGAGCCCATTAATCCTCAAATTTCCCAAGCGGAGATCTTGGTTCCGTCTCTGTATATTTGGGTTACCAATTTTAATCTTGGGGCGATAAAATCTTGATAGCAAAATACCTAACAAACTTCCATACTGATGTCAAATTTACCTGCAAGAAGAAAAACAAGTTTAGCAGTTGTACAATGTAGTTTCAAAACAGAATTGAAAACATCACATACTTTATCCATTATTAAGAAGTGTAAGATAGTTTCTAAACTTTACTATGAGCACTTAGTGCTCATGTCCGCATGGTGATGGTTGTAATCTGAACGCACTTTCTCAAGTTTTACAATCCTTGAGACACTGCATCTCTAATAAAATCCAACATAACATCGATATGTTTAGTGCGTTCATAAAACACGATATTCTTACATAAATGGATGAATTGACTATCGGAGTACACAGCCACATTGTCATTTAAGGCACCTAGTTCATTTAGCAGACTCCTAAACCACAAAGCTTCTTTAATAGCTTCAGTGACAGTAATATACTCAGACTCAGTAATGGACAGAGAATGGATATAAGTTGAGACTTCCAACTTACATAAGAATCACAAAAAGTAATCATATAAGAGAAAGTAGACTTCTTATTGTCTCTATCACCACTATATTCCGCATCCATAAAACATTTAAGTTTCACACCCTATTTAACATACTTGTAAACTTGACCCTCATCAAAAAGTACACTATAAGTACTTAAGCAACCACTTCAATGTTTCCCAATGTTTGGGATCAAGGCAGGGATGGAGCCAAA
This sequence comes from Ligustrum vulgare, assembly GCA_963555705.1. Taxonomy (NCBI): domain Eukaryota; kingdom Viridiplantae; phylum Streptophyta; class Magnoliopsida; order Lamiales; family Oleaceae; genus Ligustrum; species Ligustrum vulgare. Next base: position 53,166,436 of record OY743174.1, read on the forward strand.
CTTTTTGGTTTGGGATCCTGTATTAAAATGCACAATAATGTTAAAACAAAATAACAATAATATATATTTTTAATAATTTATTACGAGCATTCATTACGAGTTCTCCTATTTTGCTAATAGATTGTATCAACGCATTCCAGAACATTTAAAAGTAGTTCTGAAAATCAAATAAAAAAACTTAAGATATATTAAAAAAATTATCAAAGAAAATTGGGAGGTCCTGGACCCCACCAGGACCCCCCTTGGCTCCACCCATGGACCAAGGTTAGATATGTACAATTTAATACACTCACACTAAAAGCCAAACCAGGTCTAGTGCAGACCATAAGATATATGACGGAGCAAATGAAATTAAAATAAGAAATTTCACTCAAAGTATTTTTCTTCATCATTAGCAAGTGATTGTTCTTTTGGAAAAATAAAATAGTTTCCAAGAGGTACAGAAGTGGGTTTGCAATCAATCATGTCAAATTTCTTCAAAATCTTAAGCTCGTATGGAGTTTGATGAACAAATAATCAAGAATTAGACATATCCATTTTTATCTAAGTTCCAAGGATTCTCCTAGAATGTCCTCGGTCTTTCATATCAAATTCTTTACGTACTCAATTTTAATGTTGTTCACAACTTTCACGTTAAGGCCAATTAATAATATGTCTTCCACGTAAAATAACAAATACATACACTCTTTATTAGCATTGTGGTGCTAGTAACTAGGGATGGTAATGGGTCGGATTTGGAAAGCTAATACCCTACCCACTAGAAATTTACAACATCCATACCTTATCAATATACTCATTTAAGATTAATGGCGGGTCAGGGTGGGTCGGAGGCAGGTGTGCATCTTTACCCATTACCTAGGGGTGTTTTTTATTTTTTATTTTTTTATTTTTTTGGAACACATGCATTAATGTAGTTAAAATAATTTCTCTATTTTTAATACTATAATATTTTTAAGAAAATTAATGAATATATGGATCAAGTACGAATTTTCTAGAAAAGACCACACCCTACTCGTAACCATATCGATTTTTAAATTTACCTCCATACTCTACCCACCAACGCATTTAGTGGGTAATCCCTGTCCATTTGTGTCAGGTATCCAACAGGTTTTGAATTCATGAGTATTATAAGCAATGATTAAATTCACTCCTTGAAACCAAGGGATTGCATGAAAGAATCAAATTTCTTATAACACCGACATAAGGACTGTTTTAAACCACAAAGGGATTTCTTTAAAATGTATACATGATCAGGTTTATCTTTACTTTCAAAACCTTATGATTGATTCAAAAAGATCTTTTGATCAAATTCATCATGTAAAAAAGTAGTTTTGACATCAAGTTGTTCAAGTTATTAGTCATAGTAAGCAACAAAGGCAAGCACAACCCTAATAGTGGTATCTTAATAACAGGAGAAAACGTCTCAATATAATATACCCATTCCTTATGTGTGTAACCATATGGCTACTAACCTAGATTTATATCTTATAAACTCATTTGCATCCAACTATGGATTTATCCTTAAGTCTACGAAAAAAATCTCAAGTTTGACTCTTACCCAGAGAACTCATCTCTTCTCTCAAGGCACTTAGCCATTCCTCACGTTTTTTCACTTCATACTGCCTCCTCATATGTGTTTGGTTCCTTATCAACATCACACATCTAACTTTATCAAGCAAATTACAACTCATCATTTCAGCAACTTTTTATTGGGAAGTGTAAGGCATGGTCTTATGTCTTGTTATGTAGAATTCATTACACAAACCACCAAAGTTAGCATTACAAAATTCGAGACCATTATCTGTACACAAATATTTTACCTTTTTACCTATCTATTTCTTTACCTTAACTTTCCAATTTTTAAAATTCAGAAAGTTTTCAACAAACAAACTCACACACTTCCAGAGAAATCATCAATTATAGACCGAAATATTACAACCGAAAGTGAGATTACTCATCAGACTCCACAAATCAGTATGAATGTATTCTAAAACTCTAGATGCAAATGACATTTTACAATGTTTAGCAAGCATACAATGATCACAAAATAGCATGTCAAACACCCGATCCTTAACAAACACCCCATTATCGTTAAGGAAATCCATTAACAATAATGTGATCTAACATATTGTGCCACCTTTCTATGTGAAGTGTAATAACCAAGTTTTTTAATATATATATATATATATATATATATATATATATATATATATATATATATATATATATTTGAAATAAAAAAAAAAGGTCAAAGATGTCGAGCTAACACCCAAAAAAAATGAAATTAGAAATCAAACAAGTTAGACAGTGGAAAATCTTATTACATGCACATCCATTCACAATCCATACATACATACAAACATATAGAGAGAAATTGAAACAGCGAAAAAACGGGAAGAGAGAGAATTAAAAAGGGGAGGGAAGAAAAATAGGCGTCATTGACAACGTGATTTAGAAATAAGTGGGTTATACTATTAAGCTTTTGTCTTCGATTTTGAAAGTTAAGTAATAGGTTATTAATTCGAATATTGTACGAGATGCAAATTTTTTTAATGCACCTGGAATTGAGTACCGAAACTTACCTACCATCCCAACACAAGGCAAACTTTTGTTGAGTTTAGGTTGTTAGATTATTAGTTTAAATTCAATTTTATCAAAAAGGGAACAAAAATGAAAAGATTCAACTTTAGTATCGCTTTTTCAATTATTGAGCTAGTTGATAGGGTTAGATGTTGATTTAGACATTATATCAATTTCAGATGATAACAAGTCGATTGGGACATCTTATCAGTTGAATTAGTTGTCAAGTACATAGGCTATGAGTGAAAAAAGTTAAATATTTCCAATTATTGATATATTAATTATACTATTACGTTAAATGTAATTATATAATTTATTTGTTCAATTACGTTGTTATTATGAAATGCTATCAAAATATGATTTTTGTGTCATTGAAAAGATTATATATGATTATCTGTAAAAGGAAATATGAAACATATGTAATATTGAAAACAACCAGAACAGTACTCGTAATTATATACTATTCTCGTTCCCTGATGTGGTCTTGAATGTGTTCTATACTACACTAAGGGGTCTTGACTTGGTATTATAATACCCTCGAGCGATCTTGATCTTATATGACATAGTTCACTAAGACGATCTTGGCCGTGTTCTAGAATTGATTATCAGAGGTCTTTGAGACTAGCTTAAGAGACAATCTATACATGTATAATCAGATTACAAATTTTAGTCAGATGGTACATTTTTTGTGGATTTTCTAGTACATTGAAATGTGATAAGATTACATCACTGATTACAGATATTATGTTTATGAGATGATTTTGTTAGTATTATGAGTATGTCTCACTTCTTAACTGTGACTATATGATGTTATTACGTGAATCGTTAAGTGATATAAACTCGATTTTTATAAATTACGTATAAATTTCAAAATTCTCTACTCACTGAATTTTTAACTCATATATTTTCCCACTATTTTTCTTATCAAGTACTAGTTGAGTTTTTGGGAAACTTTTTGGAGTTGAACCTTAATTTTGGAGTCAGAGCCACATTTAGCCAGTATGACTCATTTCATAGAGCATGTAGTCATTGTTTTATGACGCATGTTAGTTTATGGATTTTAATTTTGCATCATATGTAGATAGTTATGGGTTCACTATATATTTTGTATTTATATGTACAGTTCAATTTGTTTTTGTAATAAAATTTTGAGGAATTTGCTTATCGCTATTGTGATGGGAATTATAGTTATATTGTTGTGATTTTGTGCATTGATTAAAGGTTGGTTAATCCATTTTACAGGGAAGATAATGCCAAAGTTTTCTTAAAATTAAGTTAAATTAAGTTGTAGTCTCTATTAGCCTTGATGGTGGTTCCTACTTTTCGATGTTATCCATCATCGGAATACATCACGTTTAAGGTCTACTAGTGTTACTCGGGGTGAGTTGTGTCATTTTAGTATCAGAGCATGGTTTAGAGTTCATATGCTTGCATTGTACTTACATTCTGATGTTAGCATATCATACATATAGATGAGTCATGCCACGTAGTGGAAAAACTCAAAGGCTCCAAGATATGTTGCACAAGACTCACATTGCTCCTGATAGAGATAACCTTAGAGAGTCTAAAAGGGCAGAGGACTCAGTTCATTAGCTATCTGAACACCTGGGACAAGGAATTATAGTGGGAAATGATCATATTGTTGTTGAAATGATCGCTATTGTTGTTTTTACAACTATACGTGGTACAAACAAAAATTTCAGTATTGAAATAACAACAAAATTAGGGGCTAAAGTGTTTACAAGCACGGCTGATCCTGTAATTGCTCAGGCATGGATGATTAAAACGGAGAGAGTTTTTGATATGGGTTGTCCAAATGATAGAAAATTATGCCTCACTACTTTCTTGTTAGAAGAGGGGGTATATGATTGGTGATAGTCAGTACAGAGCACATATCAAGATCCTTTAGTTATCACTTGGGCAAACTTCATATGTATCTTCTATGATGCTTACTATCCTCGTTCTTTTAATTATATCAACGGGAGGAATTTTTAAAGTTAGTACAAGGGCACATGACTATTACTAAATATGAGGTGAAATTTATTGAACTTTCAAAGTACGCAAAAGTTCTAGTTGGCAATGAAATTGAGAAATGCAGAAAATTTGAAAGTGATTTAAGAGAAGAGATCAGATTAGCAGTATCTGTGATAGTGGAATTTAAACCACCCATCACCTCGGCATGCACAATATATATGTCATTTCTCCTAATAGCCTTGAAGGCTCTAAGTGCTCCTTGAACATTTTTACCACTCCATCATCGAGTGCACAAGTGAAACATGTACGCTCTAACTCCTCCCACAGAAATTAGATTCCTACCCATATGTGGAATGTACTTAACTTCTTTTAATGTATCATGTATGCACAAAGACACTTCCAAATCTGACAGTTACACTACTCACGCCAGTAATATTATATGCAACTCCACATCATGCAACCGTATTCATGATCAGACTCATGCAAATGATCAAACCACAATTTATTTAATGTAACATGAAAATAAACATTGGAGTCAAGAATTCACTAATCCATATGGGAGTTCATAGACATGTTTATTTCGGCTAGTTCAATATTTAGGAGAATGTAAACCTCACCAGGTTCATCTCTCGGAGTACCCCACGTTCGCACCGCTCTCATCTCTCTACTTGTTTTTTCTCTCTATGGAAATTACAAGTAAGATGTCCTTTTTTTTTCCCCCACAACTATAGCATTTCTTACCCATTGCCTTCCCTTGTAATTTAGACTTAGCTATATGCTTCCTCTTGCTACCTTTTTTCCCCTCACCGCCGCTAAAATAAGATATACCCCTCTTTTGGGGAATCTCTCCTACCTTTCTCTCATTTTTTTAGCTTTCATTTCACTCTCCTTACTCTTCAACAAATCGATAATTATTTATACTAGATGTAAGGGTCTATAATTATATTGGATGTAAGGGTCTCCCTCCGTTGAATGCATTCTTGACTTAAATATCAAGAATGGCTTTCAAAAGAATAATAGCTTTAGAGCTCGTTTGGTTCCAATCATATTTTTTAATTTTTAAGGAAAATTGAGTTTTTTAGAGAACGTGTAATTTAAAAGTGATTGAAGAGTGTGAAAAATGATAAATTCTATAAAAATATGTGGTTGAAAATGAATTTGAAAAAAGATTTGAAAAAAATAAATGGGACCAAATGGGCCATTACATTCTTCAAAAACTCACAATTTGTAATGTCTCGAACTATCATCCAATTCCTTTTATGATCAATTTTAAAACTGAAAAAACTTTTAAGCCCTTGTTTGATAAACCAACATTCTCATAAAATTTACTACTTTTTTCTACATTAATTAAACTCAATCATTCAAAAAAATCAAGCCCACAATTTTTTACTTTTCAAATATTTTTTAACCACACGATTTCTCAGAACATTTTTTTTTCCCCCAAAAAGTTGGTTTATCAAACAAGGGCATAAGAAAATTTTATTGAGCGTGGATTGTGTCAAGTAAAATTCTTCAAGCTTTTTTCCAAATTTTTTTTAGCTGAATCACATGTTTATAACTTTTCGCAACTGAGTCACATAAACACAAGATAATAGAGATATGCAAGTTCTCCTATTCCCTTTTTCGATCTTCAGTCAAAGTGGCAGAAAAGGTATTATCAATGGTTTTAGACACTTTTTGTTGCACTAAAATTCCTTCCATCTTTGCTAAATAGAAAAGTCACCCTTACCATTAAAGGCACGCAACACATAGTAATATATAACCTTTAAAGAAATAGCCACATAGAATATGTGAGATTTGTGAACTCAGATCAGGGAAATTTCCGAACGGGTAGGGTCTAGGTACAATTCTAACCAATAATCAATTTAACAAACAAAAAAGAATTAAGCAACAATTACAAAAGCCAAGCACGGCAATTTCACAATCAAAATAGGCAAGTAATCCTAGTTTCTAGTAAAAGGAAATGGTTACTCCACACAGTAACGTCAAACCTAATAGTTAACCCCACACGACAACCTACTATTGCAGATATTTAAAAGTGATCAATCAATTTACTGGAGCGAACGTGTTTGTGGTCCGTACAATTCAGAGATGGGAAATTAATTTAAGGATTCGAGTCCTAATTGCAAAATCAGCAGACACATGCTTCAATTTGCACCACAAACACACTTCGATTTACAGCAATTTAGTTTTCTAGTCGCATGAATCGATTCCAGTTGTCACAAGAGCCAACACAATGCTCTGATACCAGCTTGAAGTGAAAATCAGCATCTTCAATGTTCAATAAATAACACAAAGTTAAATATCAACACAAACTAATGATGAAATTGAAGCAAGTAAATCAAGAACATAAAACTCCCCTATCAATTGATTGTTTTGGCACCAAAAGATGGATGAATCAAGGCTCAGATTACAGCTCAAGATACAATGCAGATCCACACAAATTAGACCCAAAAAGGACTTTCCACATTCCACCAAAGAAAATCGTCCGCAAAGTCAGTCACCGAGAGAAGTAGCCGAGAAAGGCAGCAACATAGGTCGTGCAGGGGACCAAAAACCAAAGGTAGCAGGTTCCACGAAAGGCTATCGAAAAGGCAGCACAATAGTTAAAGCCGGCGGGAGACGGAGAACGGCCATAAAACAACAGAAGGGGAGAGGCTGTTGTAATGTTGAGATCGCACTAAAAATATGGTACATTGGGCCGTCAGTGAAGGCTCAAAGAAGGTCCATTGGACTTCCACCCATAATCAAAGTTTTAGATATCGCCTTGGACTAATGGCCGAGGTGGAAAGGCACAGGAGCCCCTCCAACCAAACTGGTTTGTGTCTAGCCAAGGTGCTTCATGCTTTGCCGAGGTGTTTACGGTAGTGCCTCGGATGTAAGGATGAGACAAGGCATGTAGTCAGAGATGTGACACCGCATTTACCAAGATGTGACAGGCGTCCATCCCCTACAAAATGTATCAATGATTACAGTCAAAAAGCAAGGTTGTCACCTCCAAGAGTTAGGGTGAAGACAAGTGTAAAGTATGCCACGTGTCATGATTCGAAACAGCTGGTTCCTCTATAAATATGGCACACCTCCCGCTTGATAAAGGGTTAGCAATTTCATACTCTTAACAAAAGATATTTCTCTCACTCCCTTTTCTCTCTTTTACGCACTTATATTTCCTGCACTCAAATTATATTTGTTGAACATGACCGCTGATTTTGACATTGGAGTGCAAATGGGAGCCACATTGACCCCCTTTGCAAGCTAATTGTTTGTCACAGTGCGCAGGAGATCCATGTGTTCAAGAGGGAAGAGCTGAAACGTGTTGATTTAAGATCAAACCGAATTTTGTGGTCAACAAGTCACATAACAAAGGAGGCAGCCAATGAATCGTGTCTCACACCCAATTTCTGAGAACCCAACTTCTAGTTTATGTCAAAGTAAATTGGTCAACGAGCAACAAATCAAGTCCATTAATCCTCAAATTGCCCGAGTGGAGATCTTTGGTTTGTCTATATGTTTTGGTTACCAATTGTAATCTTGGGTAGATGTAATTAAGTTATTCAATCTCGTGCACGAAACTAATGAATAAAATCTCGAACCGATTAATCATCATCGCCCCCAAGGTAGCAAAAGACCTAACATATACCTTAGTTTATCTTAAATGAAATAATATAAAACTCACTACAAGAATAATATATAAATAAAAATAGAGCCTGTACATGCACAAGTCCTTTATCTGATTGGAGAAGGATAAGAACCTAGCGACGTAGGCAATTCCTTCTAACCATGACGGCATGACATAAATAAAATATATACTAGAAAATGCTATAGATATCAAATTAATAAAACTGACTCTTTTTTTTAATTATCGAAGTACCATTCCTTAGTTGACAATATAAAATATATTTTCCATTTTTCAAAATATCCAAATTGACCATATTAGAGTTTAGAGTTCACCCCATCCATTTTCATGTTAAGGAATCAAAATTTCACGTTTATGTACCTTAGATAATTTTCTTGAATACGTGCCATTAGCACAAGCAAATTCAACTCACTTGCACATTTATTTATAATTATATCCTATTAAAGATAAACAGACAATTATTATTCTGGGCTCCTGGCATCATCTTCAGTTGGGGAAATGTAAGCTGTCAAAATCAACATCAGCATAAAGTCAAAAAGATCTGAGATTAACCCTAATACCTTTTTGAGTAAAATTGAATTAGGTTACAAGAATCTAACGAAGGTTTACCCCAGCCTGAGGGAAGTATCAGAGCAATGAGAATTGGCGATACACTTGGATGAATTGCTTTGATGAGTACCATTTCCGGTGCCTTCAGATTTCTGCATAAACAGTTCAATCAACGGCTTGACAATGCGAGAATTTACAACTGAATTCCAATGCATACAATGCGAGAAATGATATATAAATAATTCGGAAAGTCAACTCTCACTTCTGCTTGCTGTTTCAGCTTGGCATTTTCTTCCGTTAATTTAGATTCCTGCATATCGAAAAAAGTTAACTAAGAAGCCCGAAGTCTTAGTTATTTATATTATATATAATTTTTTCATCAGAAGACAAAGTTTGAGGTCTTGCCTTTTTCATGAGCAAACTGATCTCGTTCAAAAACTTGTCATTCTTCCCCAATGAAACACAAAGAAGTTAGCACAAAAAGTCACACTAGGAAACACGAAATTATATGTAAATACCTTTGTTTCCTTTACATGGTTTAATCCTCCTTGTACCATTTTCTCTAGTTTCATCAACTCATCCATGTCAAGTCCTTGGAGCTCTTCTCCACTGAGTTGCCTATTACAATTCCTATTGTATCTCAACTGTGCAATGCACATAATATGTGTAACAAAAAAATCTTTAATTTACAGCCATGTTTTACCTTAACTCACGAGTCTTATCATCAAGCATCTTGCTGAGCATGCCATAGCTATTATTTTCCTGAGAAGAAAATGCAAATGGGGTTATCCAAATGTCACATACATAGTAGATTTCACGTGTAATAATAGGGTTTTTTTTTTTTTTAACATCATATGAGATGTTTCTTGATATACCAAAAGATCAGTGTCGAGTTTAAGATCTTGAACGAAAAATATTTTCTCCAACGAGTAATATTTTTAAATTCCATAATAAGAAAAAAAATATTTTTATCCATTATTCCAAGTTCAAAACAGAGTATGACAAATAATATTTGAAAGGACTTTTATTTTTATTTTTTGAGCGGGGATTAGTCCATTGAAAACTGGCATGCATGCTAACGAGTTATTGAATAATTCTAGATATAAAACATATTATTTTGTGTTCCCTCCCTTGAATGAACTAAAGCCTGCTACTAACGTTATCCAAGTATGGAATATGATTATTTATGACGTAAAACAAATGACTGAATGGATTGAGGAACAATTGAACCAAAAAAGACAAAATTGTAAATTGCAAGTTTGGCGTTCAAGCTCAAATTTGAGATCATAATACCTTTTCTGAAAGGAAAGAAAACGACGAGACGGGTATCTTTCAATTATAAAACTTTGAGTTTATCTCTCATCTCTGGTGGATTCCAGATTTCCTGCTTCTTTCAAGATTTTCACTTGAATTCATTGTTTCGTGCCATGTCAATTAAAAGTCATATATTTCAAGAAGTTGAAATTGAGACTGAGATTGATGAGATGGAGGCCCCACCTGATTTTGCTAATCACCAATGGCTTAAGTTTAAGAGTGATATGAAATCAAATAAAATTAAGGTCATATAATGAAGAATAATTCATTATATTTCTTTATTTTTCATTGCATGCATTGTCAATTATATGATTTTTTTTTATAGGAACTCTCAAGGAAAGGGAAGGATGCTCGTGCTATGCAGGCTCATGTGCACACCACGGGTACAAAGAGTTATGCTCAAGTTGAAGATGAATATGTAAGGATACATATTTTTAACTTTGTAATTGTCTACATTAGGTGAAGATGTGATTGCTCTCTAGACTTTTTTTTTTTTTTTTTTGGTTTTGTTTTTTTGTTTATGATAGGTTTGTTGAAAATAAACTTGTTTGGCCCAAAATCTTATTGAGTCCAAGTCCAACATTTTATGTGATCCAATTAGCCCAATGCATGGAAGTTTCTTGTAGTAGGCAAGATTGAATAAGAATCACTAGATTGAAGTTGGTAAGATTAATTGTAGATTGTTGGATGGGAGTTGGTATGATCAAATATTGATCGTCGGATGTATCTTTGTTTTTAATATTTGTACGGTTAGGATTGGTTTGTATTTCCTATAAATAGCCCTCCCCATTCTCATTTGAAATCATCAAGTGAGTGAAAGAAGAACAAGAAGCATAGCTTCTTTGAGAGTGTGAAGAGTAACTTGTAATATTTGAGTTTGAGTGTTTTAGTTAATAAAAGTGTGTTTTTGAGTGAAATCGATCCAACAAGGTTATCAAAAATAAAAAACGTCCTGGACTTGTTAAGCTATTCGAAATTACGCATACACAGAAAGATGGTTCTTTTGTACAAGATGAGTCAAGAGAGTTCATGGTGAGCATTTGGAAAATGGTTTTAATGTATTATTATTTTGATTATTTGGGTTGAGTTGATTTCTATTGTATTGTAGACGACGGCTGCATTGGAGATTGATGAACTCAAAACCATGAGATCTTATGAGAATGAACAAGAATTGGAAAGTGCTGTTTGGTATAGACTAATGGGTGAAGATAGGCCAGGACGAGCACGTGGTTATGGCACTGGGGTGACAAAATCACAAGTGACTGGATTTCGTGCTCAAATTAAAAGAATGAGGAGTGAAGAGGCAAATCACAATCATCCAAATATTCAAATACAAAAACTTGAGATGTTACTTGCTCAACAATAGGAAATGATGAATACCTATATGGCAAGGATGAATGAAACAATTGCGAACTTAAAAGATGAAGTTCAGATATATCGCACCGCATTTGGATCGTTTGACCTAATATCTAGCACTCGTGTATCCAATCCACAGGTTCGTTACAAATTATGAAAAACTTCATTATCATCACACTTGGAAAATTTTCACTTGTGCTAATTTGATTCATTTCTTTATTTTGATGGAATGTATAAGAATTATAACTATATTGTTATTTATTACTTTTCAGGATTCTCGTGGTTTGAATGAGAATTATGCACACAATACTTCACCTAATGGAAGTGGTGCTAATGATTGAGAGCTAGAGGAAAGTTTTGTTAATGACATGATAATTATGTTTTTTTGTTAATGACATGATAATTATCATCACACTTGGAAAGTTTTGTTAATGACATGATAATTATGTTTTTTTGTAGCATGGAACATATATGTTAATGATCATGTTTTTGTTAATGATATATTAATCATGTTCTTGTTTAGCATAATAATTATGTATATCGGTGAGATTCTGTAGATTCTTATGAATTTTTGTTGTGAATTAGTGATGTATTTTAGATAATTTTTCCTTATATGTGGATGGTTTAATATGTATAATTTCAATTTTTTTTTTAAAAAAAAAAAACATATATATAAAATTAGTGACACTTTTATATGTCACTAAAAGTATATATATATAAAAAATAGTGACGCTTTTCTATGTCATTAAAGTAATAGTGATATTTGAAGGTGTCATTAAAACCCATTTAATAATTACACTTGAAGGCGTCACTAAATGCAAGCGTCACAATAGTTAGTGACGCTTGGAAGCGTCACTAAATATTGTGAAGCTTTCAAGCGTCACAAATTATAGCGACGCATTTAAGCGTCACAATTTTTTTTCTGACACGCGGAATACACACACTTCTTGAAGCTGTCACAAAAGTTTTTTATGACACTTATAACTATCACAATATTAAGAAATACTTGTTACAACTAGACCTTTTTCTTGTAGTGCAAGTGGTATCTGAGTAGGATTTTCCCCTCTCTATATTTTCATTTATATCCATGAGTGATGTACCAATTACAAGGGTATATTTGGACGCTCAAATTTGGTGAATGGACTATCTTACTACTTAATTTGGAGATATTCGTTAAGTGTTCTTACGAGTTATCGATAACAGTGGTGGAAACGAGCACAATGATATCAACAAGAAAATAGAGAAATCAATGATGATCAAGTTGCTAAGCCAATAGTTCAAAATGGAAATAACATGGACTTGCAATAGAAGAAAGTGATTCTAAGTCAGAAGAAGATTTTGAAGAACCACCGCAAATCCTAATCATCAAAATCGAAATACCTTTGATGATTATCGGATTAAAGTAGACATCCCTCTTTTCTTTGGTAATATAAAGATTGAAGATTTTTCTGGTTGATTGGTGGAGGATGAACGATTTTTTGAAATTATAGATGTGTTACAGGACAAGATAGTCAAGATGGTGACATTCTGTTCGGTGGGATCAATTACAGAATACTCGGAGGAGACAGAGAAATAGTTGGACTCAGACTTGGAGAAAGATGAGGCAGACTATGATGGGTTGATTTCTATCTACAGAATATGAACATGGGCTACACGCAAGGCTGTCACACAATATCATACTACAACAATTAATTTATGTGATTGGTAGAGCAAAAAAATCTCTCGGAGTCTCAAAATCAAATGACAGTCAGTCGGGTATACAAATGATTTGAAGATGGTTATACAATATAGAATTGGTTTGCATAATATTTGGACTTGCAGAAAGCAATTAACATGGCTATGAAGTTTGAGATGAATCAGATGATGGTGTGTGATAAGAGGACAACCTGTTATATGAGTGTTTCTCCACCTGTCGAGCAATCATTGTCCGTTCCTTTAGACAAAAGGAAGGCCATGCAACAAACTTCAGTTAACCCTAGCACGACAATGTCAACAATAGTGGTCGTTTGGAAACAGAGGAGAAGAGAATTCTATTCCGTTTAGAAATAGAGGAGAAGAGAATTTTATTCCGTTTGGAAACAGAGGAGAAGAGAATTCTATTCCGTCTGAAGTGTAAGAAATATTCGGCATAATTTGAAGACTTTCTGATGAATTACCCCTCATAAGGAATATTCAGTACCAAATTGATTTGGTACCTGAGGAAAGTCTTCCAAATTTACCACATTACAGAATGAGTCCTAAGGAGAATGAGATTATGAGGGAGTAGATCTGTCCTTTTAGTGCTAAAGAAGATTGAAACGTGGCTCGTGTATCCTGACAGTCATGCCATTAATAAGATAACAGTAAAGTACAGGTTTTCCATTCCAAGGCTGAAGGATGTGTTAGATATGCTTGGATCTTCTAAGGTCTTTTCGAAAATAGATCTTCGCAATAGCTACCACTATGTGTGTATCAAACCGGGGACGAATGGAAAACTGCATTCAAGAGTAAAGATGGATTTTATGAATGTTGATGTCATTTGAACTTTCGAATGCCCCGAGTACCTTCATGAGAGTGATGAACCAGGTTCTTCACCCTTTCATTGGGTATTTTGTTGTATTTTATTTCGTAGATATACTCATTTACAGCAAATCCAAAGAAGATCACTTTTGTTCAATTGAGACAAGTCCTTGATGTTCTAAAAAAATTAACTTTATGTCAACCTAAAGAAGTGCACTATCTATACACTTAAGTTGTTGAGTACCAAAACAATTTTTGAAGTTAAGAATTTCCATGGTTTGGAAAATTTCTATAAGAAATTAGTAAGTAATTTTAGCACTATTGTGGCACAACTTACAGAACGTTTGAAGGGAAGATTTAGTTGGGGAGAGGAGCAAGATCAGAGTTTCGCCTTCATCAAGGAAAAGTTGTGTACAGCTCAAGTATTAGCTTTGCCGAACTTCGAGAAGATCTTTGAATTGGTTTGTGATGCCAGTGGTGTATGTGTTGAGGTTGTCATCTCCCAAGAGAAGAGACTTATTGCTTCCTTTTTCAGAGAAGTTGAGTTATGCAAAACAGAAATGGAGTACCTATAGCAAGAATTATATGCAGTTGTGAGGGCTTTGAAAAATTCAGAACACTACCTTGTGCTTGAAGGAATTATATGCAGATGATGGTGACTTTAAGGAGATTTGGAGCAAGTTTGTGAATCATGAATCAGTTGAAGATTTCTATATTAGTGATGGATATTTGTTCAAAGGAAACCAACTTTGCATTTCAATTTCATCTTTGCGTGAAAATTCGATTCAAGATCTACATTAAGGATGTCTAGGAGAACATATGGGCATTAAAAAAATAACTAGTTTGGGAAAAGTACTATTGGTCACAGTTGAAGCGAGATGTTGGAATTATAGTCAAAAAGTGTTATACTTGTCAAGTATCTAAGGGAAATAATGAATATTGGGCTGAACATGCCACTTCCTGTCCTTTAGGGTAGATGGAAAGATCTTACTATGAATTTCGTTTTGGGATTACCCCATACTCAGCAGGACAGATTCTCTAAGATGGCTCAATTCATAGCTTGTCAAAAAACTGCAGATACATCGTATACTGCCAAACTATTTTTCAAAGAGATTGTTCGATTCCATGAAGTTCCCAAATCTATTACATCAAATACATCAAATCGAGATACAAAGTTTTGGGGCACTTTTGGATCACTTGTAGAAGTTGTTTGGGACGAAGTTGAATCGAAACATTACTGCCCATTCCAAAACGGGTGGAGTGACGGAAGTCACAAATCATACCCTTGGAAACATGGTTCGAAAGTATCTGTGGAGATAAGTCCAAGTAGTGAGATCTTGTACTACCTCACATTGAGTTTGCATACAATAGCACAGTTCATACTTCTATTGGAAAGTCCCCGTTCACTATTGTGTATACAGAAGTTTCTTACCATGTTGTGGATTTGGTGAAGGTACCTAAACGAAATGGCAAGAGTGTTGCTGCTGAAAATCTGGCTAAAGAAGTGTTAGCAGTGTGTGATGAAGTAAAAGAGAAGTTGGAGAAGACCAATAATGCTAAGTATAAGGAAGCTGCAATTTCACTTCGACGGGATAAACCATTTTAGGAAGGAGAATCGTGGACGGTGTTTCTAAGAAAGGATAGGTTTCCCGTTGGTACCTACTACAAGCTCAAACAGAAAAGTATGAACTTTTTAAGTACTTAAGTGGATAAAAAATCCCTGCATTCATCTTCTATGCGTATTGCTAGTATATTCAATGTGGCTGATTTGTACGGTTCTATGAAGATGAGAACCCCTCTATCCGGATTATGACTCGGAGTCCAGTTCTTCGGAGCTGAAATGAAGTGATGTGGAACAAATTGTTGAATGGATTAAGGAACAACTGGATTGAAAAGGACAAAATTGTAAACTGGGAGTTTGGCATTCAAGCTCATTTTTGAGTGTATAATACCTTTTCAGAAGGAAACAGCGAAAAGAACAAGACTTACGACTATGCATCTAAAATAGTTTATTTAGGCATCTAAAATAGTTTTTTAATATTTCAATGTTATTTTTGTTATTTAGTTTATCTTGATTTTTTTTTCAATTTTAGTTTATCTAGATTACGATTTTGTTTCAATCCATTATAAATAAATGCTAACTCTTATTTTACGCATCTCTTAAGTAATAAAACTTTGATCTATTCATTCCTAGTGGATTCCTGATTTCATGCTTCTTTTAAGGTTTCGTTTTAATTCCTTGTTTCGGGATGCATCAAGAGATAATTTGATGCAAGTGAAAGTGTAAACAATAATGAACAAGAAATTATAAAAAGATATTTGCATACGAATTAACCATTTATGTGGGGGGAAAAAATTAATTCAATTATCCTACAACAAAGTCACAATATAAAATTCTTAACTAAACTTTCAAAGCAAAACTCTCTAGAAAAAATTTCTATTTTGATTAAATTCCTACCCTAATCAAAATAAAACGCCTACTAAACATAAAATAATGAAAGACTAATTAATTAAAAGTAATACGAACTAAGCGATAAAATGTTAAATTAAACGGGGCTAGCTACTCGTATCATAGATTTAATTAGCCCCGTGGAAGTAATTACAATAAAACATAAACCTACATTTGATGAGCTGGCAACAATATTGTTTGCCATATTTAAACTCATATGGTAATGTTTAATTGACAGCATTAATTCGACGTTGAAGTTTTAGTCATCTTTATTTGTTGTTATATTTTTAGCATATATGAAGTATATACAAAAGTAATAATTCTAGGTAGACATTAGTAAAAGACATTTTTAAGTGGGAGAATTATAATTATTATCCAATGAATATATACCACATCACAATGTTACTTAAAAATGTGCCTTATTAATGTCTCCCTAGAATTACTCATACAAAAAATAAATTTAATCCCGAATTGTCCGTAAAAGGTGTGATACTGTGATCTCACCTGATGTTGGAGTGATAGTTGCCCTAATTTGTCCGAGTTCTCTGAATGCCTTCTATGCCTTTGAATTAGTTGCATCATGCTGGAGAACCAAAGTCGAATAATGTTTTCAACTAAGGGGAAGACAAAATCAAAAAATTTATATAGAATACATGTTTTGTACCCAATTTATAACTCGACAATATGACTTAATACATGTTTGATATTTCCAATCCAAAAAAAAAAAAGAAAAAAGAAAAAATCAACCATACGAAACACTAGAAGGAAGGCTCATGCAAATGCGTGCAGTCTCATTTAAGATTGTTGAAATGTGAATCAATATGTGCACCTAAGTGTCTCGGCTAGGTTAGCATCTCTTTACATCCTCATTGTCTACCGATGTAACCGATCCCAACATATTATTATAAATAGAATGATGCTACTTGTGTACTAAAATTACATAATAATTTATGTACTGATGGCGCTGTTGATCTCGTGACTTGTACTGCCGACAGTCTCTCAGTCGTTTTTACTGTGGTTTTAGCCCATTGAAATATTTGTTTTCAATACAAAGTAATCTAAGTGATTGAAACTCGGTGACCAAAAGCATCAAATCTTTGATTCGACCACAGTAGAATGTGTGTGTGTGTGTGTTCGAGAGAGGAAATTAGAGAACCTTGAGCTAGAATAATGGAAGAGTTTTCCAGTGGCAGAAAAAGCAATTAGGGCAATCTCAGCATCACACATAGTAGAGAGTTCTTGAGCCTTCTTAAAAACCCCTTTTTTTCTCTTTGAAAAGGTCACTTGTCGTGCCGTCAAGTTATCAATCTTCTTCATTTCAATCTTCTGTCTTACCATTTTCACTGCAAACAAATATTATACGTATATATATATATCGTTAGTACAATAAGAAATATGCAGAGATCGAGGGACGAGAAAGAACATTGGTCTTTGATAACAAGGAAAAAAAGAAGTAAAGCAGATTTTCAAGTACATTACAAAATCTGGAAAAACATCCCAAAAAAATGGAAATCACAGTTAAAAGGATCATTCAATTTCATTTTGTTTTTGCATAAAATAGAAATCTTCAACGGTGTACCATTTACTAATTCAGGGAAGAGATGATAGCCTCCACCTGCCGAATTGAAACCCTAGATAAAGAAAGTAGACAGCATCTTAACCATCCAAAAAATCAAGTTGCGATTTTTTTTTCTAAAGTAATCAATCTTAACCATCCAAAAAATTAAGTCCGCGATTTTTTACTTTTCAAATCACTTTTTAACAACACAATTTTTCAAAACTATCTTTTTTTCTCAAAAAGTAGGAGCATCAAACAAGGACTAATGTTAGTCAACCCAAATTTGGTGACAGAATCCATGATCTTGTGGACAATGGATTTCGAAGTGGACGTGATAGGTGAAATTTCATATCAACGACAAGCGAGCAAGTGTCGGTCAAAAAATTGAGTTCATGTATAGCACTGTTTATTTACAAATTGCCAAGACAGAGTGGTTTACTGAAATTACCTTTATGGGACGTTGGTTTTGCTAAACTATAAAACTAGCCATCAATGGATATATACAAATTCTGTCGACTAAATAATGCGTGGACGTAAAGACGAGGAGATACTTCACACTGTGTAATATTGAATTAAAATTCGTGCATGCATGTTTAGTCTTTATTTATTTCGACTATTCTTAGAGTGGTTTTTATATTGTTTTATTTAATAAAAAAGTAGATCTAAAATATTACAATTAATCCAATTGAATATAATATCAGTTTATAACATTACAAATATATGCTACTTCATACTTGTACACTCGAGGTGAGTAGCCCCACACACCCTCATGAGGGGGGACTATACTCAACCCTTGATATGTTGACAATTGCTTCTAAACGTGGCGCTAATGAAATATATTGGAAGTAACCCTTCCTTAATTAAAAAATATATATATCTATTTAAAAAAAAAAAAAAAAATTCAAAATAGCCATATTGACCATATCCGAATTCTTGTTCACCCCTGTTCAAAATTAATTTAGAACAAAAAAATATTTATTTCATAATCAAATTTCATTTTAAGCTTTCTGAGCAAAAACTAATTTGAAGGAGGAGAATTATTTATTGCAATAGCTTTTCTCTACAGAAATTTGAAAATACGAGCATCATATATCTATACTCCTTGTTTGGTTACCGTCTTTTTTTTTTGTTTATAAACAAATTTATATTCTACACAATTTCTCAAACCACTTTTTAACCACACATTTTTCTCGTTTCAATTTTCAATCACTACTTTTTACCTCAAAATCATAAATAAATCAATTTATAAACCAAACAGTGTTACCAAACGAAGGTTTAGAACCATATATAGATGCTGATTCGGATAGATATGTCTAGCCAATAGAGGAATAACACCTCAACAACTCTAACAACAGAATAAGGAAAGAAAAAGTGAAGTAAAAACGTAAAATATGTAAAGTGCGATTATGTCTTTCATTTCATATTCCCGCTTTATTTCTTCTTCAGTGGCAGCAAAATTATTTCAACCTTAGCTTATTCTTCCGTTATTTCCTTCACATTAGAAATTTCACTTTGATGTAACTTACGTAATTTTCTTGAATACGCATTGTGGAGAGTTCGAATTCTTAAGGATGTGCACGGTCAATTGGGACAAAAACCCTCTTTCACAGGCATTATATTGAGGCCGGGTAGGTAGCGCATGCCGTACCCATCAACACTTATGTTTTCAATAGAATGTTTTTAGCACCAACAAATTCAAAAACAAATGATTTTAATATCGTGAAGAAGCAACGTAAATTCACGACATGGGCTCCTAACACTCAACTCAGTTACACAATAAAATATAATTATATCCTATTAAGAAAAATAGCCAATTATTCTTCTGGGTAGTCTCCTGGCATCGTCTCCAGTTGGAGAAATGTAAGCAGCCAAAATTAACATAAGCATGGTCGAAAAAATCAGAGACTACACCCTACTACGGCAATATTTTTTGTGTAAATTTGTATTAGGTTACATGAATCTAATGAACGTTACGTAACCCAATGAGATCATTGGTGATACACTCGGATTAGTTGCGTCGCTCGACACATTTACAGTGCGCCTTCAAATTTTTGCATAAACAGTTCACTCAACTATTTAAGAACACGATATGTTACATTATTCTCATCTAGTTCTTTCGTCGCGCCGAGAAGAAAAATTATATATATGATCCTATGGAGTTAGTCACTTCTTTTTGCAGGACTTCTTCTCTCATCCCTAACCTATGTTTCAATTCAAATTGAATTGCCCATATTTTGTGCTTTACATTTTCACCAATTTTGACGAATATCGTGAAGCCCACAGAACATTAATTTACGATGTCTCCTATGTCGCTGACGTTATCCAACACCAAGCAATCTTAGTTATTGGTGGGGTTTCGGTTCGTTAGATAAGGATCAGCGCTAGCTCTGAAGAAGAAGAAGAATCAGAGGTGTAACCAAGCTATGAATATTTTAAAGACATATATTAGTTAGTACAGATAATGAAAGACAGATATGTTAGTACAAAAAATCTCAATAGGTATCTCTAGAAAGACGAAATTGTATGTAATTATATATACCTTTGTTTACAGAACAATATGGTTTAATTCCTCCTTGTACCATTTTCTCTAGTTTGATCAACTCATCAATGTCAAGTCCTTGGAGCTCTACTCCCTTGAGTTGCCTATTTCAGTTATATATACTGTGTATCTCAACTATGCAATGCACATAAATACGCATAATAAAAATATTTAATTTACAGACATGTTTTACCTTAACTCACGAGTCTTGTTGAGCATGCTGATCACGTCATAAATAGATATTATTTTCCTGAGAAGAAAATGCAAATAGGAATATTCGAATTTCTCACACGACATAATAATTTTCACTTGTAACATATTATCGTGTTTTAGACACTATATTATTGGAAAATATAAATTTCATTTATTTATTTAATTTCATTCGTGTCTTAATTTCGAGATTATTCATGCATATAACTGGTTTATTCATGTACTTGGAAAATAATGAATTATTTTGGTTATTAGAGCATGTTTGGTATAGGTAGTTTTTTGGAAATTTTAAGAAACTTTTTTTTTTTTTTTTTGAAGAAAATAAAGTTGATTGTTCTCTTGAATATTATTTTCTCCTCTTCCAAAAGTCGTTCCATCTCCGAAATTTCAACAAATATGTCTCCGGAGTGAAGTTATAAGAGTGAAAAGAAGAGATGACAATAAATAATTCTCTTTTTCATTGCTCGACTCGCTAATGATAAATATAGTACGTGAAATATTTGTATGAAGGAATATATATCTTGGAAATCAAGATTTATGTGACATAGAAGAGAGAGGTTTTGAACCTCAAAATGAAGTAAGTATGTTTCAAGCACAAAGAGATTTGTAACAAGCTACGAAGAAGAGGATCAAAAGGCTCTTAGTACAATTCATCAAGATCTCGAATATACAAAGTCGAACAAAAAATTGTCTTCAATCTTTTAGAGGAGAGTATATACTATGACGGAATCTGAATAAATATTCTCTTCGTGAGTTTAAATGGTTATCGATCAATGACATGAATATTTATAATGAAGAAGTATGTGATTGGAAAAAACTCTTCATCTCATGAAAAAAATAATTTCATGGTAGTGGCAATCAAATACTTGGAAGAAATGACTGTCGATAAAGTCGTGAGTACGCTACAAGCTCATAAGGAGAAGTTGAAAAAGAAGAAAGAACAGTTAAACAATAAAGAGAAGTACAATATGAACTAAAGATTAAAGGAAAAGAGGCATTAATACAAAAGGAGATAGAAATTCCCAAAATTCATTCAATAAATGAAGGGAATTACCGAGGGCATAATTCTTAAATCTTAAAGAAAAGGAAGAAAAAACCAATGATAGGGATATGATAAATATGAAACTCAATGCTATTATTACTACAAACTTGGTCGTTCGCATAGAAGCGAAGTAATTAACAACGTGGAGGAGCAATCCAATTATGTTAAAAATAAAAACAAGGAAAAAGAACTTTATTCTTGTACAAGGTACAACAAGGAAACAATTTTTGAAACTTAGATACCAGAACAAGTAATTATATGTATGAAGACAAATCTATATTCATAGAACTAGAATTGGCCCTTTTGTGATTAACACTTTAAAGCCCAATGATGAAACCCAATTAATCTTGGCCCAAATTGAAGTTGCTGACCTAGCTGCCCTCCTTTTGTGCATTCTCGCATTTCACTGGAAACACGTTATTGGCCTTGAAGATACTACACCGTGGATGATGCAATTTGGCGTGTTGTTGGCCGTTGGATCTAGGTAACCGACTTGTGTAATTAAAAGGCTTGTGACGCTTCTCTCTCTCTCTCTCTCTCTCTCTCTCTCTCTCTCTCTCTCTCTCTCTCTCTCTCTCTCTCTCTCTCTCTCTCTCTCTCTCTCTCTCTCTCTCAACCCTTCTTGGGTCTTCTATGTAAATTCGTTTTTCTAAAGTTTGTTGGTGATATTTTGAGCGGTTTTAAATTTTGATTCTATTTTTCGTAAATTGTAAATCTTAGTTACTTGGTTTAATTGTTGAGGGAGACGAGAGGGGTTTTATACTTAGATATGAGGATATTTGTTGATTCTCTAAGGGTTAACTTCATACTTTACTCAATTGAATCTTGATCCAATGAATTTAGAGCATAAACCACATTTAGGTGGATGCTCAATAGGTGAGTAGGCAATTGATGAACATCCGAGCCCTAGGGCAATAAATATACTGGTGTTCTTGTGATTTCTATCATTTTTGATTTGTTATTTCAGGATTAAATTCCAACAATTGGTATCAGATCTTGCTCTAAACATCTTTGATCTTTTTATGGTTCTGTGAGGTTAAAAACCAAAGATATGTAATTTTGAGGGGTTCTTTAACACGTTCGAGCTTGTTATATAAAACAGATCTAGTTTTCACTGTTTTAATTTTTGTGATCCTCAACTCTGGTAATGATTTTTTACCTTTGTATTAGTCTCTATATTCTAAGATCTCTTGGTTGAAACCGCTTGGATATACCTTTGTCTAAAGTTTTATATAAGAACCCTAAAATCTTAAAGATCGAGCTTCGTTTCTTCAAGATTACTTTTATAATACAGATACCTCCGGTGGCTATGTGAACTCCGGTGGCTATGTGAATTCCTTTGTGACATTACTTGTTGCATACACTATTAAAATTGTTACACAGCTTTCACAAAATTATTGTTTTGTTACTTGAACATACTGTCACATCTTTTTCAAAGAACTGGTTATTTTTCAAAAATATCTTTTATATATATTTTTCTAAAGGAATAATCAGTATGGGAAATACAAGATTTGATATTGAAATTAGGACTCAAAGGGTGATTTAAATCTCTAGAATCAGAAAAATGAAAGCTCTACTTTTACAACAAAGATGTCCTAAGGCTTTGGATAAATGTTGGGCTACTGATTTAGAAAAAGCTAAGAAACTCATACTGAAATTGATTGGAGCGCTTTATTTCTGCATTTATCTAATAGTGTTATTAGGGATAGTGATACTGAAATTGCATCTAATTTGTAGGATAAACTTACCTCCATATATAAAACCCAGTGTTTAGAAAATCGAAAATCGAAAAAGGCAAAGGGTCAAGGGTTGAACCGATTTCAATTAAACAATAAAAAATTATTCCAAAAATCATAATTTTCTAAAAAAATAAGTTATTTTACTATAGACAAACATTTACTCATTTAGAAAATAAAAGCATACACAAAAGTAACTTAAAATAACTAGAGGAAAACTAAAAAAAAATGGGGAAAACTAGGTTTAAAAACCGCCTGATCCCTATTTTCCCGATTGAATCGGCCAAAACCGAGTTTTCAAGCCGATTTTTTCTAGCAATTTATTTGGTCGGACCGGACTGATTTTTCCAGTCAAACCAGTCGATCCGATCCGATTTTCTAAACATCGATAAAACTAAAACTCTTCCTAATAAATGATCTCTCTCGAATCAATTCTTCGATTTCAAATTTAATCTTAATTCTGACCTTGAAACAAATCTAGAAAATGTCACTAAATTGACTCTTGATTTCACAAATAGTAGTGAAACAACGTCTAAAGATCAACAATCTACTGCTCCCTCAGTGCCTTATCTGACAAGTATAAAGATGTGAAAAATGACCGTAAATATGGGAGAGAATATGTAACTGCTGACATTATCATCTCCTCTTTAAGGAATAAAGAACTAGAACTTAAATCTTAATACAATGATTAAAAAGTGGAACAAGTCTAATGATTAAAGAAAAAAAAATCTCTAAAGATAATAATCATAATAATAATTGGAAAAAGATTCCCATAAAAAAAATGATACCTTCGAAAATTTTGCTAAGTGTAACACACATATCAGGAAAGCTTAAAAGATTTGATAGGTACTAATCATACCAACAAGGTGCACCTTCTTTTCTAGGAAGTACATCTTTAGAAACTCCACAATTAAGCGTACTTGACTTGGAGCAATTCTATGATAGGTGACCCCTTGAAAAGTTTTATCAATGTACGTGTGAGTAAGAACAAAGCATGTTGAAAAGACTTATGTTTGTACAGTAAGGATAGTACATCGTCATCTAACGGTCAGGACAACCCGTTAAGTGGAACCCAGGTCGTTACAAATGGTATCAGAGCCTGCCGCCAACCGAAAATCTGAAACTAAGTGTTATGCGGGACAAAGGACAGAAGCCACCTCTTGAACTCATAGGAGCCACCTCTAAAATCCCAACTCCTAGAAATAGATCCTCAAATGGTTTAAGCGCAACGAGGACATCGCGAGTGTAACAGAAGGTAATTGTAACATCCATATCAAAAAGCTTAAAATGTTTGATAGATACTACTCATACCAAAAATGTACACTTTCTTTTCTGAAAGTCCATCGTTAGAAACTCAACAGTTAAGCGTGCTGGCTTGGAGAAATTCTACGATGAGTGACCCACTAGAAAATTTTCTCGAGATGCGTGCGAGTGAAGACAAAGTACGCTGAAAAGACTCACGTTGGTACAGTGTGAATAATACGTCGTCATCTAACAGTCGAGAGAACCCGTTAAGTGAGACCCAGGTCATTAAATTAAGGGTAAGATCATCTAAGTCATGATAAGAGTAAGGGAAAGAAGTGTTATTTTGTGGAAAAATTGGACACTCCATAATAGATTGTTACAAGAGAAATGAAGAACTTAAAAATACATAAAGGGTTAAAGGTGGAGCTGTTGTAGCTTATGAAGAAGTTGTAGCTTCAAATGGGCAAGTCTATACGACTTGTAAAAAAGACTTCACTAAATTTGTTGAAGTAAATGGTGGGAATGCTACTATGGGAAATGATTTTTCATGCAGGATTAAAAGAATTGGTAAAACTATTTTGAAATTAAAAAATGAAAATGTTGACACTTGAAAAAATTAGATAAGTTCTTAATCTAAAGAGGAATTTAATCTCTTTAGACATTCTTGATGATGAAGGACTTGACATTATTATCAAAAGATGGATAATAACTAATCAAAACTATCTTACCAAAATAATTTCAGTTCCTAAGATAAATGAAATTTATATCCAAAATGCTAAACCCTTGGTGGGTTATCCCATAGCTGTTGCAATCTCCCATAGTGATCAATATAAACTTTGGCATAAAAGACTTGGTCACATTAGAGATAAAAACGTGTACCTTTTGCTAAAAAAAAAAAAAGGTCTGTTAGGTGAAGTCAAGATTGAAAAACTGTCTTTTTATGAACAATGCATTTATGGAAAACAAAATAAATTACCCTTTGCTTTTGGTGTTCATAAATCATTAATTATAAATTCTTAACTATCTACATACTGATCTTTGGGGACCAGCAACTCTAAGTACATATTTTGATTTCAATATTTATTTATAATTGTTGATATATTTTTTAAGAAAAAAGGGGTGATTTTTCTAAGAAATAAATCTGATACCAGTCAACATTTTAAAGAATGGAAAACTCTCATTGAAAATCAAGTGACTAAGAAAATTAAAATTCTTAGAACTAACAATGGGCTTAAATTTGGCAATGAAGAGTTTGACTCTTTCTGCAAAGATATATAATGGCATCCTTAGGCATAGGACTGTCACATATACCCCTTAACAAAATGCCTTGCAGAAAGAATGAATTGGACCCTTCTTGAAAAAGTTAGATGCATATTTATCCGTTCTGGTCTTCCAAACTTGTTATGGGGGGAAGCTGTTAAGACTGCATCACACCTTATTAATAAGTGTCCTACTAAATCCTTAAAATATGACACTCCTATAAATTCCTAATCATATCTAGAATGGTCACCCAATTGACTATTCCAGATTAAGAACATTTGGATGTGCTGCATTTGCACATCAGAATGAAGGTAAGTTGGAACATAGGTCTGCCAAAGGGGTTTTTATGGAATATGAAGAAGGATTTAAAGGTTATAGAATTTGGTTAAAAGATCAGGGTGGATATAAAGTCATTATAAGCAGAAATGTTATATTTAATGAACCTCATACTTACTAACCACATTAAGACAACAATGCTTATTGAACCTAATATTTTGGATCTTAATGAAGATCAGCTTGAGGTGGAGCAACCTCATAGGTAGAGCAACCTCATGTACGAATCACTGATTCTGATATTGAAATTAGAGAAAATATAGAAGCTTATAACCTCTTAGTGGGGTACCAGCTTACCAGGGATAGAGCCAGGATAGAAATTAGACCACCCATTAGATTTGTTGAAGTAGATTTTGTTTCTACCTTGAATGTCAAATTTCTTGGGGGGTAAAAACGTGACTCTTATGAAGAAGCTATAACCAGAAAAGATGTAAATCTCTGATTAGCTTCTATGAAGGAAGAAATGTATTCTTTATTAAAAAATAAAACATGGATCATTGTTAAAACTCCTAATGATCAAAAGGTAATTGATTGTAAATGAATTTACAAAGTAAAAGAAGGTGAGTCTAATAACAATAGTGTTAGGTTCAAAGCTAGGCTAGTTGCTAAATGTTTTACACAAAGGAAATGAATTGATTATAATGAAATATTGTCCCCTATTGTTAAATATACCTCTATAAGAATTTTGTTGTCTCTTGTTGTCCAATATGATTTTGAATTAAAACAATCGGATATTAAAACACCCTTCTTAAATGAAAACTTAGAAGAAAAGATTTATATGACTCAACATAAAGGGTTTGAACAAAAAGGAAAAGAAAATTTGGTGTGTCTTTTACATAAATCTTTATGTGGGTTGAAACAAGACCCTAGGCAATTGTATAAAAGATTTGACACTTTTACAAAGGGTCTTAATTTAATAAAAGTTAATATGATCCTTGTTTCTATTATAAATCAATGGTTATTCAAATTCTTGTTATCTTTTATTATATGTTGATTGCTGGTTGTGATATTGTTGAAATAAATAACATAAAACAGAAACTAAATCTTAAATTTTGAAATGAATTAATTAGGACCAAGTAGAAGGATATTTGGAATGGAAACTAAACTTTTATGTTTCCATCTTGTGATTCTTGTCTATATCTTAGTAATCAGCTCTTCAAATAATCTTTTTGTGTCCTTTATGAAGTGGAACTCTAATGTATTTGAAGAAGAGATTTTGATTCTGGAGACAGGTAAACTTGAGCAGTAGCCCTTCTGATATTATCATTGCTACCTGTAAAGGAGCTTTTGCCCCCATTTATGGCCTGCCCAGAGCTATTAGTGTACTGGTATATGAAGTCCATAATTTTATTAAGATTGCTTCTGCTCCCATTAGTGAACATGATCATGTCATCTGCAAAAGCTAAGTGTGAAATTGGGACGGCTCCCTCAGACAGAATTCATTCCAGGGTTTATAGTGAACAACATTTCCAATCCTCTAGAGGAACTTTCAACCATTATTATGAATAAAGAAGGAGATATGGGATCTCCTTGTCTAAGACCTCTACTGGAATTAAATGGGCCTTTCAATTATCCATTTATTATTTATTTAAAAAAAAAAAAAAAAAGGCTACAATTACTCACACCTGTGTATTTTGTCCACCCACTCCTGATTGAATGCAAATTTGTTAAGCACTTTGTAGAGATAATTCCAACTTTATGAGAAGCTTTGGCCATGTCAAGGTTTAGAATAACAGTCCCTCCTCTAGACTATAATGCCAACTAATGCAGGTGGAAGAGTAAATGATAATAAATATGGGATTAAAAAGAAAATCAACTTACGAATATAATCATTTAGGTGGATAATTGAAGAAAACTCTAAAACTTTCTATTGACATTCAAAATCGAATCATCCTACAATACAATTACAACACCAAATTTATGCAAAACTCCGAACTAGACTTTAGGCAAAACAAACTCAAGAAAATTTATTACGATTAATTTCCTAGTCCGAGTAAAATCTAAAAGGCTAATTAATAATATAATAAAAATAAATTAAATAAGAAATTCTAAAATTAAACGGACTACTAGCGTCACAGATTTAATTTCCACATGGGGAAATGCAAGTCTACATTTAATGAGCTTGAAAACTTGTTTGCATTATTTATCGTTTGGAACGGCTTTTTCTTTAGCTTTTACTTTCTGTAGAAGAAAATAGCTTTTGGATCTCAGAAGCAACTTTTGACTTCTCAAAAATCATCCCAAAAAGGCTCTTAAACTTATGGTAATATTTAAAAATGACTGTACTAATTCGATTATGAACTCTTATTTATCTTTATTTTCTTGTCTAACTACAGTATATAAAGTATAAACATGTACAACAATTTAAAGTCAAATTGTCTATAAATAGTGTGTCTCACCTTAGGTTGGAGAGATGGTTGCCTTGTATTTGTTCGAATTCTCTGATTACCTTCTAAGCCTTTCAATTAGTTACATCATGCTGCAGAATAAAACATGGGGGAGCAATGATTTCGATGAAATCAAAATCTAATACTTCTATAAATAGAATGCAAGTTTGGTACCCAAATACACCACTCAACGGTATGATTTAACTAATGTTTTGTAACCAATACGAAACTCAACAGTACTACTATTTTTATTTTATTTTTAAAGTAAATACATTCAACTATATTATATTATAGAATTCATTGAAAATGCATGCAATTTCACTAATTTTTTTGCTCAAGATTGTTGAAAAATAGGAATTAATATGCAATATGTAAAGAGAGGGAGATAAAAGAAAATGTTGAAATAACTTAATAGTTAATTTCATTAATTAAAGTGAAATGTATTTATACAAGCTAACTAACCTAACTAACTTCTGTGAAGATAACTATCCAAGATACATAAGAGATTACATATGATAAGTTACAAAGATAATAGATAAATGCAAATTATAAATAAAATGTAAAAGAAATAATATAATTAATTCCTAATAATATGTACACATGGATGTTTCAACTAGGTTGGCACCTCTTTACCACCCTCATCATCTACCGATCCCCTACATTTTATTAGTAATATCAAAAAGAAAGAGTCGAAATGGAAGCAAGTAGAAATATCCTTTCAAGTGCCAGGAAGAATTATATGGCCTTATTTATGCATTTACGAGTATGAAATTCTTAATCACTTTGAAACGGTCAGAATATATAATCTTAACCATTTAAGCTATTAGATAACATAAATTAATCAAGTGCCCGCATAGATGTTGATTACTACTTGCAAATTCTTATACAAAGATTTTCCATTCCATATATAAATGAGATGCCAAAGTTTGAAACTTCAATAGGTCTATGTCTTGTTTAAGCAATGGAAGAAACCAATATAACTGTGCGAGAGAATATCTGATGGAATAGTAAACCAATGGATTTTTGAATCAATCTGTTAGGGATTTTGTAATTGGTGATCCTGTGAACAAAGGACTAAGTTGAACATGTGTAAAAGTCAAGGATTGAGTTACAATTATGTAATAGTTGGCTAGGGTTCGACGAGTTCAAAACAGGGAAAGAAGATCAGCATGAAGACACTCGCCTCAAGCTCGAGCAGGACATCATGACGCTCGAGCATGATTAACATAAGCAATCCTGCTCGATTCCGCTCACTTCACGCTTGATCAACCCTTCATCGCTTGAATCACGTTCGATCAGTCCTTAAAGAAAAAGGGACCACTCGACTCCCACTCGAGTTCCGCTCAAGCGGTCAACGACTGTTTTGCACCCTAATTCAATTTTTAAACTATTTTTACCAGAGCCAATTCATTCCAAATACCTTCTACTATATATACAGATCCATACGCACAAAAATAATATGTTCTTCATTGAGCTTACATTATATTTCATATCATATACTTATATTTGGAGATTCAAGAACACTTTCTATCAAAGACATTCATTTATTTCTTGAGATCTAAAAAACCACATGTTAGGAGAATATCATTGCTCATAATCTAAAACACCCTCTTCCTTAACACATCAAGGTATGTACTTTCTCAATTGTATGTTTCAGAGGTTGCTGGAGGTTGAGGAAAGCTAGACAACAAGCACAAAAACAGTAACAAGAATTTGAGATTCTTAGTTTCAGAGGTTTCTAGAGGTTGAGGAAAGCTAGACAACAAGCACAGAAATAGTAACAAGAATTTGAAATTCTTAAGGTATCCACTTGAAAGAGACAACAATGCAAGATCAAAAAGCTGGAAGGGTGAACAGCAGTATATTAGGGTTTGTAGGAGTAGATTGGAAGGTCTAGTGGAGTTCCCTAGAAATATCTAACTGTAAACATACATTATCTATAGTGGAGGTAAGTAGCGTGGTCTCGGAGTTTTTCCCACGTGTGTTTTCTTCGTTATCATATTAGTGTTGATTATTTATTGTCTTTTATATTGTAAATTGTAGTAATTCAACTTAGTATAATTGTTTGCTTAACCATCTAGAAACAATTAAAAAGTGATGTGTTCATTCTAATTGTGTTAATTTCACACGTAAGGTCGAACTATAGGATGTAACCCAGATCTTTCAGTTGGTATCAAAGCATAATTTCGAGTCCTAGCCTTATTTTTTGTCTAGATGAGTAGTTCATTATTCGTCCCCCCATTTTTTTTATGGCAGTAATTACCCTTATTGGAAAGTTAGGATGAGAGTCTTCTTAAAGTCCATAAATGAACAAGTGTGGCGTAGTATCAGAACTATTTACTACTGTTGCTGGCGTAGTAACTCTGACACCCATAGTAAATTTGACTAGGAATGAAAAAGATTAGTGCAACGGGAATAGTAAAGCCTTACATACTTTATCTATGGCTGTTTCTTATGAGGAATTAAGGAGAGTGTCCATGTGTGAGGTAGCTAAAGAGTTTTGGGATATCTTATAGACTACACATGAGGAAACTCCGGCCGGGAAAAACTCTAAGTTGCAGATGTTGACCACTAGGTTTGAAGAGATTAGAATAAGAGATGATGAGACTTTTGATGTCTTCTATGTGAGCCTTAATGACATAGTAAATTTCTCTGAGTCTAAGATTGTTAGGAAAATTCTTAGATCCTTACCTAATTGTTTTAGGCCTAAAGTCACTGCCATTGAGAAGAGTAAGGATATAGACTCTATTAAGATTGAAGAATTAGTGGGATTGCTTTAGACTTATGACCTTAAGTTGGATAAACATTTTAAACATAAGTCTATTGCCTTGAATTTTTCTAGGGGTGAAGATTCTAACGCTTCTGAGGAGAACCTTAATGATAAGGAGCTTGCATATGTAATGACGAAATTCAAAAAATTCTTTAGGTCTAATAAAGGGCAATTTGGAAAGTCTCATGGTGACTATAGTAAATATAGGAAAGGTAAAAGAGAGAAAAAAAGATGCTAGAGATATCAAGAAAGTGCGTCATCATGTTAGGTGTCATGAGTGTCAGGGATTTAGACATATAAGAGCTGAGTGTCCCAGTAATACTCCAGGTAAGCCTATGAACACTAATCTCACTGATGACAAGTCTGACTCGGATAACCAAAGTGAGAAATCCTCTCATGATGAAAAAAAGAAAATTTATGGCCTCACCTCTAGGATTAAGAGTAAATCTGATAGGGCTAGTTTGAGGGATGAGAATGTAGATAGTGTTGTGCAATCAATAGGAGATTCTGGAAGTGAGGAAGACATTCATGATGCCTATGATAAGATGTATGAAGAGAGTTTTAAGATCCTGGCTACTAACAAATTCTTAAATTCAAAAATGAGGGAGCTCAAGTTAGAAAAAGAAAAACATGAGAAATATGTCTAGGAATCTACCTCAATCCTAAGTGAGATGAAGTCCGTGAATGAATCCTTACATACACAGGTTAGGAATCTCACTTGTGAGCTTGTAAAGACCTCTTGGAGAACTAATGAGCTAACTACTAAAAAAGAGTGATCTACAAAATTTTGAAATAGATCACAGTAATCTTAAAGGTAAGAGTGTTTGTTTACCTAATTGATTTGGTAACTTTTGATGCATGCATGTGTTTTATCACGTTTATAATTTATTGTAGCATACATCTTATTTGTTTATCTGCTTTTTAGGCAATTGTTTCTTGTATGTGCATTTTTACTTTGTTTGCTCTAGCACATGCATATTTTAATTTTGAGATTTTGTTTTGTTTTTATTTTTTATGTATGATTCTTATTTCTATACAAAAATCGCAATAAAACTGAAAAATGAAAACCAACAAAAATATGGTTGTTTGAGTTGAAGTATTTTCTACAACATGATACATAACATTTTTAAATGTGTGTGTTATGACCATATTTAAGTTAAATTGGAGAGCTGTAGTGTAATTTTCATTTCTTGCTTAGGTTACTATGGAGTCACTTGTTAGTAAGATGACTTTAAACATGAATTGACCAATTTGTTAGACCCAAGTTTAATTATACCCCCTCATAATATAACTCAATATCTTATATTCTTCTTCAGGGCCTATTTGATTCTAGCAATTAAGCATGTGGGGGTATTTAACCTCTGGTGCCTATGGTCAACAACTAACTTGGGTTAGCGGACCTAAAACTCCCTAGAGGGCCATCTTAGTTGTTTAATGAAGAGAACATGCACTTAAGATGAAAATTCCATTAGCTTTATAAATTGAAAATATTTTGTGAAAAAATATATGCTTTAAGGAGAGAAATTAAGTCCTAATGTGATAAATGATTTGACTTTCATTAGTCGGAGAAAAAGCTTATTTGCATTGATGTTTAACATATTCCTTCTTACAAAATTAAGGTTTGGAGTCCTATTTACAATTAGAGGTGTCAGAACGGACAAACGGGCAGACCAACCAGCCTGGATCGGCCCCGAACCGCAAGCCAACCCGTGACACAAGCTGCCAGTTCATGGTTCAAGAATGAGTGAACCGCGGATTTCGCAGGTTACACCTTCACGGGTCATGGTTAACCCGCTAGCCCATAAAATAATTAAAAAACTTTTAAAAATGTGAACAACTAAATATTAGTTAATTAGGTGATAACCTAGTTGGGATGTACTAGGGTCCTTAAAATCTGGCATGTATTAAAGCTCTCTCTCCAGAATTTTTCTCTGCCTTCTCTCTAGAAAAATTCTCTCACTCAATCACTCCCCCCCCCCCACCTTGCCCCCTGGGGGGTGGCACAAGATCAAAAACCATCTGACTCCACCACCATGCCTCTGTCACCGTCAGCCACTACTCCCCAAACATCAACCAAAAAAACCATCTTGCCCTCCGATGTTCAAAGGAATAACAAGAAATCTTTCGCTTCAATTCTCACACCGGACTATCATCCTATTGTGCAACAAAAGTCCCTCCTCCTACATGAAGAAAAACCGGCCATCATATACAAGGAAGAAATGAAAATTTTGTCCAATCCTTTCAAGTTTACACTTGTGGGTAAGTTTTCTCACGGTCGGCCTAAGTATGCAAAAGCACTTCAATTATTTTCATCTTTTAAGTTTTATTGGAGATTACAAGATTGGGCACATTGATGGTAAGCATATTCTTATCCAATTTATTAAAGAGGAGGATTACACAAGGTTATGGTTAAAACCAATTCATTACCTTGATAATTTTTCAATGAGAATTTTTAAGTGGTCTATTCATTTTCACCCAGAAGTAGAGACCTCCATTTAGGGGTGGCAAACGGGTCAGGCAGTTCGTGAGTTTGGCTCAGTTCAGCCCTTTAAAAGCTCGGCTCAGCTCGTGAAAAAAGGGACTTAGCTTGGACCGGACAGAAAATTTAGGTGTTGGACAGTTCAGGTTCGGCTCATGAAGCTCGTGGGCCGGCTCTTGAAAGCCCAACAAGCCGCAAAATGGGCCAACTCGCGAGCCGCTCGTGAGGTTAAAAAATTTATAAACAACAAAAAACGCATAACAATATTATGTTATTATTATAGGTTTTAAGTTTTAAATTCTTAATCGAGTCCGGACTTACGAGAATGTATTTTAATATTACAAGAATTTTACATTTTAAACATAAATAAAATGTTACAAATGTCACATGATTATATAATATATCTTAATGTCCAATTCAATTTTCTATTTTAACTCTTTTAACTTTTAAGTCCTTCAAAAAAAAAAAGACGTTAGGGCTTAGGCAGACTCATGAGCCAACGGGCTCACGAGCCGAACTTGGACGTCTCGTGGGGGAAATGGGCCGGCTCGGCTCGTTTCCCACACGGATTTCTTAGGTTCGGTTCGTGGGCCGGACCAAACTCAAGGTAAATAGGCCGAGCCGGCTCGGCTCGGCTCGGCTCCGCCTGTTTGACACCCCTACCTCCATTGCTCTCGTTCGGGTTACATTTCCTCTCCTTCCCATTTTTCTTTTAAAAAAATCAGCCTTGTTCGATCTTTGCTAGTTCGATTATAAGGCCATTGAGAATGAACGAGGCCACAGCAGATAGAAAGCGGCCTAGTGTTGCTCGTTTATGCATTGTGGTTGATCTTTGTATTGATTTTCCTAAATTCATTTGGGTTGCTTATGAAGATTGTGGTAAGGAATTTAGTTTTTGGAAACAAGTAGAATATGAAAACATACCAAAAAATTTTCATCTTTGTAACCACGTTGGCCACATTCAAACTCTTTGTAAGACTCAAAACAATAATGATGCTCCAGTTGTTGTCAGAGATGGGATGACGTCAATTGGAATTGGTGGCGCCACTCGTGATTGAGCAAAGGGGATCGGGGTTAATAATGAAACTCTGGAAAAGAATATGATATTTTCAAGCAATATTGAAAAAGGGGCGGCTTCTACTTCAATTCCGGCCACAACTAACCCTAATCGGGAGTGTGAGTCATTAATGATGATACAAGATCAAGGGAACACTTCCAAAGTTATGTGGAGACCAATTCATGGAGATAATGCTAAATTTGGAAAATCAAGGGATTTGGGTAAGGAAAAAATCATTGAAATTCAACCATGTGAATGCGAATAAGGGAGATAATGGCGTGAATCTTGGTGTTGATAATGATAGGGATACTATTATTCCTCATTTAGTTGTTGGGATGGAGCCAACTCATGGAAAATCTTCACAAATTTCAGATACTGGACTAGAGGTCGAATTTGGACACCCCATATGTCCATGTTCGTAGTGAATCTGGGCACACACATGTCCAAGATCATGCTGAAAAATGACTGGGTGTTTTTCCCTTTCCAATCAACAATTTGAATGTTGGGGACAAGGAAAGAGATAAAATCTTGGTTGTTGGAGATAAGGCAAGTGATAAGGTGATTGTTGGTGATAAGGTAAGCAACCAATTTGGATTTTTGAATGAATCTACAAATAAGGATAACTTCATTGAACTTGATGACAGGTCAGACAAGAAAGGAGTGGGTCTTATTGTCTCTCTTGGGCTGCACAAAAATGATAAGAATGTTGGGCTTTTAACTCCCAATACTACTACTACTTCTAGAGAGACTACCAAAAATTTCCTTGAGGTAACACCAATGATTCCTACGGTTATTGAGTTGCCTCCAATGCCTACTAGTGAAGTTCCCTTACCCCTATCGCTGCTCCTCCTTTGGTGTAATCTATAGAGGATACCCAATCTACAAAGGGATCAGGTTACAGTGTACAAAGCTATTCAAGGACAGTACCACAAGCCCTCGCTCAAGGAATGTTTGTTGAGCTTGGTTTAACAGAGTCTGTAATCAAGTTTATGTTCATAGATCATTTCAAGAAGCGACATGGCATGAAAGTTGGATCTATAATGAAATTTGCTATTGAAGACTTGGTCCTCAAACTTTTTGGTGGGGGTTCTAACTCCAACTGCTTCAGTCTTCTCCACCTGCACCTATCCCTATTCCCAATATGGATAAGGTGCAGGAATAGATTCGGGATGACATGGACAGTATGGGTTTAGGAGATTGCGTAAAGATTGTTGAGGCCTCCATACCTTCCATCAGAGAACCAAACTCATCTTTAAGACAACATCGGATGCAGTAGCCATACATCCCTTGAGATATGAGGCACCTTCTTTTAACCCGTCCAGTAGTGGTCCTTCACCAGGACAATCTCTTTACATCAGACGAGATCATTCACCGCTAAGCTACCCCGACTATCATTCACCGCTGAGCGACCCCGACCACAACCCCGACGATTCTGAGTTCTATGATCATTTTCAACCGAGAAGGTAATAACGTGGACTCGCTCAATGTATCAATCTGAGTAAAACATGAGGATCATGCCCCCATGAATATCATTAAATGCTTTGCACTTACTCCTTGAATTTACTATTTTTCATGGCTCGTTATTTAGAATTTGAGTGATTGTCGCTCTATCATTTGCTGGATGTCAGGTATTTGCCCCCTCCTTTTTCTTGTTATGGAATAAAAATCCGTTTAGTTAAAAAAAAAAAAAAAAAAAAAACTAGTTGGGATGTACTTAAACTCTAAATTATGGTAAAATAGGTGTCAACCTAGTTTGGTATACTTAAAGCTATAAATATCTGATAGTAGTATTTAGAAATGTATTTTAATTGCTATTTGTTTATGTATTTAACTTTAAAAAGTTCAAAATTATTCATGTAACATAAGATATAAATTTGAATTCTATGTAAACATTTTTTGTATAAATATGACTTTATTATTCTGTTCATTTCATATTTGAAAATTTAACAAAAGAAAAAAAAAATTTACTATAAATATGAAAAATTCTATATTTTTATTCATACGGACAAAATCGAAACTAACCGCAACCCGAATGGGTAACAGGTGGGCCTCATTTGTAGTTTAAGATGTGGTCCGAATCGGACCAAGCCGTAAACCAGTAGCTGGTGGGTTTATTTTCAAGCTGGCCGTTACCGGGCACATATGTTGGTGGGCTCACTCAATCAGGATCACCCGGATATACACTTCTACTTACAAAGGATTAGTGACATGTTACACACATTAGTCACTTATATTATTTACTCCATTTTAACTTGTGTGGAAAAAGTTTACTTCTATTCATTATACTTGTGCATGCTACAACTACATTTTTAAGATGTTCCATATACTTGCTAAAAATAAGTTTAATATTGCACCATTTGTCATTTGTGACAAAAGAGGGGAGAAAATATGGAGTAGAAGTTGCATTTTATGTCGTTTGAGGTTGTTGAGGAGAGGCATAGATACATTTTGAATACTGCATAAATTGTAAGTTTGAAGTAAGGGGAAGAATTTAAATTCTCATTGCATTACATTAGCTGTTTGAGTTAGATGTTTTGTGGTGTTAATGATTCGATTGGTGTTTTAATTGACATTAATCACATCTTGAACTAGCATACTTATTTATGTTTACATGCTTTAATTGTTATACTTCTATATCACATGCTTTTACACTGGGTCTTTGAGTTTTTGATTTCAGGAAAAATAGGTATAACACGAAATGTAGGAGACAAATTTGGATTGCTTAGTTTAGGCTTGTTTTATTTTTACACACATGACTTTATTGTATAGTTTCGTCAAAGAATGCCAAATGGGGAGTTTGTTAGGAATTTTGTAATTGGCGATTCTGTGAATAAATGACTAAGTTGAACATGTGTAAAAGTCAAGGACTAAGTTGCAATTATGTAAAAGTTGGCTAGGATTTGAGTTCGAAACAAGGAAAATCTGGATGAATATGCTCGCCTCATGCTCAAGCGGGGCATGAAGACACTGGAATCACGCTATCCTAATGCTCAAGCGCTATTAAAAAAAGCAATCCCACTCAATGCCACTCGGTTCACACTCGAGCGACCCTTTATCACTCGACGATTGATGCTCGAGCGGTCCATAAGGAAAAAGAGACCGTTCGACTCCCGCTCGAGCAGTCAATGGCTGTTTTGCACCCTAATTTGGTTTTTAGACTGTTTTTACTCGGTCCATTCGTTCCAAATACCTTCTACTATATATATCGATCCATGCACACAGAAATAATATGTTGTTTCATTGAGCTTACATTAAATTCCATATCCTATACTTATATATGAAGATCCAAGAACATTTTCTACCGAAGACTAATTCTTTTATTTCTTGATATCTAAAACACCCGCTTCCTTAACACGTTAGGAAGGTACTTTCTCAAATGTAAGTTTCAAATGTTGCTGAAGGTTGAGGAAGTTTGGACTACAAGCTCAGGATTAGTAACAAGAATTGGAAATTCTTAGAGTATACACTTGGAAGAGACAACTGTACAAGATCGGGAAGTTGGAAGACCAAACAGAATATATTGAGGTTTGCAATGGTAGATTGGAAGGTCTATTAATGGAGTTCCATGGACATATATAAATGTAAACATACATTATCTATAGTGGAGGTAACTCACTTATGTAAATGTAAACATACATTATCTATAGTGGAGGTAACTGACTTAGTACTGGAGTTTTTCCCACGTTGGGTTTATCCGTCAACGTATTGATTTTGATATTTATTATCTTTTATATTGTAAATTGGGACAATTCAACTTAGGATAATTGAACTTGTTTGCTTAACCATCTAGAAACAATCAAAAAGTGACACGTTCATTTTAATTGTGTTAATTCTGCACGTAAGGTCGAACTGTAGGTGTAACCTAGGTCTTTCACAATCCAATATAGATCAAGCTTTAATCAGTATTTTCTCGTCGAAGGTCACAAGGCATGCACAAATTTCATAATTATCGGAGGTAAAGACTACGTAGAATATGTAAATTATATTTTTTTTCCCTCTCTAATAGTTTGTTAGAATAGTTAATGAGTCAGTTGAGGTTTCATTTTCCTATTGGTCTTGACTGTATAAAAATAGAACTAGCACATTACTTCTCCCTTGATTTGAGCTGAAAGAAAATGGAATTACCTCTACAAATCCTCTTCCACTTTTAAACTTTCTAAGTTTGTTCATAGTATCATAGCAACTTGATCAAAAAGAATTGTTTATTATTTTATTTTTATTTTTTGAAGAATTTCTTCACTAAATAAGCTATGACAGTTCAAGACAATACTTTAGAGACCAGAGTACATCTTTACACGGATGAGGTTGAAGATGCAACGAGGGATTCCTGATCTTACTTCAATGGAGATGATTTGAATCTTCAAGGATCAAATCATCCTAGAATGTTGTTGGTTACCTCGCCACTAACGGATAATAACTATCTCAACTGTAGTAATCTATCAAAATTGCTTTGGGAGCTAAGATGAAGCTAGGTTTCATCACGAAAATATGTGAGAAACCTATTGAAGGATCTCCTATAATAGAGCAATGGATAAGTGTAGACTATATTGTGAGATCGTGGATCTCGAACTCTATTTCTAAAGATATAGTAGATGCTTTCATCTACATATCTTTTGCACGTGATCTGTGGACTAAACTTGAGGAACGATATGGTGAGTGCAACAGTCCACTGTTGTATCAATTATTGAGAGAAATTAGTAGCATAACTCAAGGAACTATGCAAATTGAGAAATACTACACGAAATTTTAAAATGTGTGTGTGTGAGAAGAATAATAATCCTACGTGACATACGTATTATTAGGGACGATTTAGTGTCCAATTAGCCCCTGTTTATTATGGGGGCGCCATATATTTGGCAATTTACTAATCAGCCTATGCTTGTCTTAGAGATGCATCTAATTGTCCCTAATACTCTCAATTTTAGTTTAATTAAAAAAAATTATAGGAGGAATTGACTTATGTCATGTCTATACCTATCTGGACGTGCGAGTTGCTAAAGAAGTATTAGATTTTGCCTCATTAATAAATTATTACAATTTTTATGGGGCTAAATGATATCTTTGATAATATAAGGAATCGTATCCTTGTTATGGATGTCCTTCTCACAGTGAGTAGAGCATATTCTATGGTATTGAGAGTAGTAAAGTAAAGAGAAGTACACAATATATTTCCAGAAAATAATGACAATTAAGCAATGATGATTAGGACTCAAACTTCAAGAAAGAAGCATGTGGGAGAAATGGATAAGGGAGAAGCAATTGGAATGGAAGAGTGGATCTAATAGAGACAATTTTAGAAGGTACAATAACCATAAAACAGAAGCATATGCAGTGTGACTACTGCAATATGGATGGTCATACACAAGACAAGACTCATGTTTCAATTTACATGGTTATCCAGATTGGAATCTTACTTAATATTAAAGGAGGAGAATTTCCCGTCAATTTGACACAACTTTTTGTAATTTTTTTTAATACAATATTATATATTATATATTTCATTTATTTTCACACTCAACTTTTATTACTTTCACACTCCAAAGACCAAAACTTAACTTTTATTGTATTCTCACTCCTACTTCCACTTAAATATTTTTATGGAGATTTTTTTTTTTACTTATTTATATTTGATTATTTGTATTTAAACCTCTCTTTTCATAAATTTTTTTTTATCTTTTAATGTTTTGAATTTTGCAAATAAGTATTTGTGTGCAGTCATACAAATTCAATGCAAAATTTTCAGTTCAAAATTATATCGAAGTTGAATCACGCATCTAATACTAAATAAATCTTATTGTATAAAATTTTTTATAAATAATCTTATTTTTTTAGTTATTTAGTACATCTAAAGATTTGAACTCCTTTGTATTGCGTTCTATTAACTAGGGGTGGACGTGGTTAGGTTTGATTCTGGTTCTAGAAGAACCAAACCAAACCGTAAACCGATGATTTTTTTACTAATGGAACCAATTGGTTTTTTCAAAGATATGGAACCAAACCGGAACCAAACGGCTCGGTTCTGGTTTGGTCTGGTTTGGTTCTGAGACCATTACTTGAATTTTTAAATAATAAATATAAATTAAAACCTGTTTATATCCGCTTCTTCATTAGAATCAATCTACATCATTACTAAATAGAAAATGAAATTTTTAGTTAACAAAACAAAGATTTAGAAAAAGTAACATGTTATTCTAAGTCAAAGAAAAAGAAACTAGCCTGAAGGAAGCTCGTCGACCTGTTGAAATTTAGAGAATCGAACATAAAGACAGTTTAGACTTATAGCTACAGGTTAAGATGAAGTTCTAAGTCCCATTCTACCGTGGTGCCTTGTGAGTTAGGGATGAAATTTGCAATTTGAGTTTGAGTTAACTCTTGAGAATTGATGAATTGGGTCGAGGTTTATATATACATAAATTTTAAAAAATAAACATCATTGTCGTCGATGGTAACTAAGAAGGTCAACGATTGTTGTGTTATAGGAGTACAAGTAAAGCAGTGTGAATGCGTATTTATAATTGAAAAGAAGAAAAACGAATTAGAATTAGAATTTAGATTTATGATTTAAAATCTTTGTATAATATGAAATGAGATAAAATGTATGTTAAATAACATTTTTGTACATTTCACATTTATAATTTTAGATTTTAATTTTTTGGTGAGATGAATATCCACTAATTTGTAAAATATATATATATATATAGTTTGGTTCTTGGTTCTGGTTCTGGAAAGAGAACCGGAACAGAACCAAAACCGAATGGTTCTTGATTCTAAGAACCAAACCATTATTTTTTTTATGTAGAACCGAACAAAACCGCTTGGTTTGGTTTGGTTCTGGTTTGGTCTGATTCAGTTATTTTGTCCACCCCTACTATTAACTCAATTAGTATTTTTATAGAAAGTTACATTTAATAAGTAAATAATTTTTTTTCAATAATTGTGATATTTTATTGGTATCAATCTTATGGATGAATAATTTCGTTGTCATACAAATCTAATATCGAATTTTCATTTATATTTATATCGAATATTTAATCAATTTAGGAGAATTTCCCGCCAATTTGACACAATTTTTTGTGATTTTTTTTAATACAATATTATATATTATATATTTCATTTATTTTCACACTCAACTTTTATTGCTTTCACACTCCAAAGACCAAAACTCAACTTTTATTGTGTTCGCACTGCTACTTCCACTTAAATATTTTTATGGAGATTTTTTTTTACTTATTTATATTTGATTATTTGTGTTTAAACCACTCTTTTCATAATTTTTTTTTTATCTTTTAATGTTTTGAATTTTGCAAATAAGTATTTGTGTCCAGTCATACAAATTCAATGCAAAATTTTCAGTTCAAAATTATATCAAAGTTGTATCACGCATCTAATATTAAATAAATCTTATTGTATAACACTTTTTATAAATAATCTTATTTTTTAGTTATTTAGTACATCTAAAAATTTGAGCTCCTTTGTATTACATTCTATTAACTTAATTAGTATTTTTATAGAAAGTTACATTTAATCCTTTGTTGCAGTTTAATTCGATTTTGCGATTTATTTGGTCACCCCTACTTTGTTGTATACAAGAGAAAGTGAATATTTCTCTTATGGAAGATCATCCTCTAATTTTGAAAGATTTGTTATATGACAGGGAGACAGGATTAAAAATTTCATTGAGAACATTCGGACATATAATATGATGTTTTCATTCACTTCTATGGAGGAATAGATAATGAGCTAAATAATGGTAGAGGGCCTCCCCTCTTCAGATTACACAATCAAAATTGCCATAAGATTGAAAGTTTATTGCCTGATGACGGTTCAGCTTTGCAATTTGCTCGCTTTACATTGTTGACAATGTGAATGAGGTTGAAAGCAGAAAAATGGTCGTGAGGTACGTATTATGTATTTATTGCTTTTATATTTATATTGTTTACGGATAATTTTGTTGTGATATTCTAAAATTTAATTTATGTCTTTTAATGTCCCCGGATAGGAGTGAATCATGCGATTCTATGTTGCATGATTTAGTAGTTTCTGATTCGAAGGATATGCTAGACAAATACAACAAATTGTTAAGGCAATTTAGGTCGGTTTGAGAAACGATGATTGAGGAAACACTTCAAATTTAAGACTTATACTTATTGGTTGGTGGGCGACCAATGATAGTCAATATGATTTTTCTATTGTCGATGAAATTTCCGAATTGATTGTCGGTGGATTTTGACACACTACCTGGACACATGGACATCACTATTGCGCCACGTGGTGGACCTTTGCAACAGATAAGTGAGGACACAAGTTCTTTCTGAGAAATATTGATCATACACAGGGATTGAGTAATGGAACAAGGTTGATAGTTACAAAACTTGGCGACCATGTTCTAGAAGGTCAAAATTTTTCTGGCATCAATGCATGACACAAGTTCTTTATTCCAATGTTATCGTTGAACCCTTCTAATTCTTGGATGCTTATTAGATTTCAAAGAAGACAATTTCTGTTGATGGTGTCATATGCCATGACTATCAATAAGAGTCGGGGACAATCATTCTTGCATGTGGAACTTCTTCTTAAACGGCTGGTGCTTACACATGGATAACTTTATGTTGCGATTTCTAGGGTGACAAATCGTTCCAGATTAAAAATATTGATTTGTGATAAGAAAGGAAGAACAACAAAATCAACAAACAACGTTGTGTACAAAGAAGTATTCTAGAATTTGTAGTCATATGAAATCAATAAATGATGATATTATCTCTTATTTGTGAAATTTATTTATTTTATGAAAATGATTTATCTAATTTCATATTAAATTATCTTTATCCAAACGTTTCTTCACGTGCATCGTACGGATGATTAACTAGTAAAAATATGAAAGAGTGGAGAACAAAAGTTCTGGGACGAGGAAGAAATTTGGCTAATATGGCAGACTCTGTTCTTGAAATAGAAGAAGATTCCACTGGAGTTGAAATTAAGGATGGAAAGAAAAGAGAGTGGAAAGATTATTGCAGCCTATAAAATGACCATTGGTAGAAAAAGGAGTAAGGATTGTGAGTGA
The DNA here is from genome assembly GCA_963555705.1 of Ligustrum vulgare. Lineage (NCBI taxonomy): Eukaryota > Viridiplantae > Streptophyta > Magnoliopsida > Lamiales > Oleaceae > Ligustrum > Ligustrum vulgare. The sequence goes on from OY743174.1 coordinate 53,210,471, forward strand.
TGGGTTGAGTGACCCACGGAGAATGTTATTAATTAATTTAATAGCAATATTTCAGAGTTGGCCAACGTTTTTAAAGGCAGTTGATTGTATGAGTGAAATAAAGGAAAAATATTATATTTCCAACTTGATGCAAGAGGTTATAAATGAAATTAGACATGGAAAGGTTATTTACCTGAATTACAAATAATGGTATAAATTGCAAGGCAGGGGGTAAAATAATTGAGATAAAATTTCCTCATTTTTTCGACACCATGTGTCATCCATATTTTAAATATTGTTTTAAAGAATATATGTGCAACGAAGCAATAACCAGATTACACATGAGGAATGCAATTAGATCAAAAATATTCATGATGATGTGATGGTTATTAAAATCTTTATCATCAATCACTCTATGGATTGGCAATGTTAGAGGAATTTATATAATTAAAATTGTTTTCTGTAACAAAGACTCAATTTGCTTCAGCAATTGTTATGCTCAAAAGATTTAAACTCATTAAAGGAGGGGTCCATATATAATATGGTTATAAGTGAAAAGTGGACCACTCATTGACAAGATGATGTGCAAAAGGCAAATTTGTTAAATAAAAAATATTTGATGATCTTTAGTGGAACGCCATAAGTTATGTTCTTTCATTCACTGCACTAATTTATGAAATTTTTAGACTTTGTGATACAAATAAATCTTGTCTTCACTTAGTTTATGACTTGTGGAATACCATGATAGAAAAAGTGAAATCAGTGATCCATTAGCAAGAGGGAAAACACTAAGATGAGATGAGGCGTCGTCATTTTATAATGTTATTTATAAGATTATTATTGATCGACGGACCAAGAGTAACACTCCATTATATTGTTTGGCTTATTCTTTAAATCCAATGTAATTCTACGTACATAATATGTTTTTCTTTATTCATGTTTTAGTATTTTTTACTATTTGCCAGTTTGTTACTAATCTTTTTATCATTTTATTATTTGTTTTGTATATTAGATACCATAGCGAGGAATAGTTTAAAGTGAGTCCTGCTTGAGTTCCTCCTTACAAAGATTTAGAAATGTCACGATAAAGAAAGAAATATTTCAATAGATACTTGTCAAATGAAGAAAGTGTAAAAGTGATTGCTGACTATGCTAGTTTTTCAACTTTGGACAATGATTTTGATGAGTTCAATGCTATAAATGATTGCTACCACTTGGACCCAAAGACTTGGTGGATTAATCATACTATCATAATGCTTATGCCTATGCTTCAATCATTGACCTTGAAGTTATTTGTACAACCATCTTTTTCGTCGTGTTGTGAACGAAACTAGAGTACCTATTCCTTTGTGCATTTGCTTAAGAGGAATAGGATAACTCCATACGATGCTAAGTATTTGGTATTCGTCCATATCAATCTTCATCTATTATCAATGAAGAGTACTCCATAATACTTCAAATGAGAAACTAAGATGTGGGATTTTGGTGGTGATACATTCAATTCATTTGAAAATGCTGAAATGCTCCAAATTGCTAATTTGTCACTAGATGAACTAAAATTGGAGGCAGTAATATTTACTAATGACGGAGATGAAAATGTTTAACAAGCAGCTAAAGATGTATGACAGAATCATATATTTTTCTTTAGTGTTGTTGAACTTTGTGTTATGCCTAATTTTGATGATAAAATTACAAATTATTTTTATTTGATATACTTACTTTGATGCAATAAATATACAATATATTGTTTGTATATTAGACTAAAATATAACAACAAATAAGAAATTGAAAAAATAATTTGCGCGTCTCCAAACATGTTGTGTCCTGTCTTTTTGAAAAATCACATGGACTTTTCCGCGTCCTTGCAACTTAGGGGATTATTTCCCTATTGGTCTAGATTGTACATAAATAGAACAAGCTAGCACTGTACTTCTCAGATGATTTGAGCTGGATGAAAATGGTTCTCTCTTCAAATCCACTTCCAGTTTTAAACTTTCTGAGTTTGTTCAGACTTCAACTTAAGAGTTAAGACATTTGCTTGACACGGTACCATTTTAAACCACATTATATTTCGAAAGGGGTATGTTCTCGATAAAACAATATTGGACAGGAATTGGAAAACAACTAATTTTCTCACATGTTTAAGGTACAAAGCACCAACCTTACACACTAAAGAAGAAACCAAGCTATCTCTCTCTCTCTCTCTGAGGGCTCTATCGCACTCATGACTTGTACTATCCACAGTCCTCCATTGACTCTCAAAATGAACACATTCACTTTATCAAAAGATTTGTTGAAAACACCATGAAATACGAGAGTACTTTTAATTTGATATAAATCAGTGTACCTTTCTCGCCTAGTTTTGTTCGAATCTTTGTATCACACTTGTAGATTATTTGCATCCATATCCGAGCTAAAATTTGCTACCTTTTAATTTCCATTACTAACTGCTCTTAAGAACTGTCTCTCCAGTCATTTTTACTGTGCCTTGCAATTTATTTCCGTCGGGTTATCACTCTTCTTTATCTGAATCTTCTGTCTCACCATATTCACGGTACACTCACTGCAAACAAAGATTATCCATATATTTCGTCAGTATCAAAAGAAATGTACACAGGATAGAGGAACGATAAAGAGGAGCGGTCTTTGATAAAAATAAAGGAATAAAGAAGCAAAGCATATCTCCAAGTACAATACAGAATCTGAAAGCACAACCAAAAAAAAAATGGAAATCACATCCAAGAGAGAGAGGAAGAGAAAGAGGCCCTGTCTATCTTATCTATAGTCTATACATATAAATAGAAAAGAAAGAGGAAGCCAGTTAGAAGAATCGTCAGTTTTTCGCATAAACTTAAGAAATGTATATCGGTGTAACATTTATACTAATTCAGGGAAGAATGATGATATCCACCTGCAGAAGTGAAACCCTAGAGAGAGAGTAGAAATAAAAGGAGAGAGAGTGTAGTTTACTGAAATGACCTTTAGAAAGCAGACCTGACTATAGACAATTCTACCACAAAACGTCATTATCTTCACTTTTTGGTCTACAGAAACTTTCTTACCTTTACAAGTGTTCGGTAAACAAAGCATCTCGTTGGTAAATTAAAGCTGCTTTTGATGGATAAGAAAATGAATTTTAGAAAAATAAATTTCAGATAATTGAATTTTGGGGAATTAGATATTTTATGTGTTTGATTGAACATGTGTTCAGGTAAATTGGTTTTTTTTGTTTATAAATTACACAATTTTTCAAATCACTTTTTAATCATACATATTTTCTCTCTCCAATTTTCAACCACTATTTTTTACCTCAAAACATTAAATAAACCAATTAACATTATTTTTCATGGCAAATAAAGCAAAATTTAGTTATTTTAATCAAAAAAGTATTTTTTTTAATTTTTCACACATTTGTACTTGATAATAATAATTTTAATTTTTGACAAAAAAAAAAAAATCAATTAACAACAACAAAAATGATCAAATGTGACGGGAAATGGTTCAAAGTCTTCCCTAGAAAATAAATTGCAATCAAACACTCAAAAGAAGGAAAATGGTTTGGAAAATGATATTTTCCTTGAAAATGGATGGTAATCAAACGCAACCTAAATATATATCCTGATTTATAAAATAAGCATGTGCTTGGTAAACAAATAAACTATAAACTAAATAATTTTTCAAACCACTTTTTAATCACACACATTTTTTATGTCCAATTTTCAATCACTATTTTTTATCTCAAAATCATAAGTAAACTAGTTTACACAGAATTGATCCCCCACGGATTATCCCGTGGGGGCTCCTAATTGCCCAAAAAAAAAAAAAAAAAATTCCTTTCAACGGTCACCTGCTAGGTGACCAGTCACTTTTAATTTTATATATATATATATATATATATATATATATATATATATATATATATATATATATATATATTTTATTTATTTAATTTTTTTTTTTTGCTTCCAACAGCTATATTTTTTTTTTTTACACTATATATATGTTCAAGTTTTTCACAAAATTTGAACATCAAATTCTTCCACACTCTGCACATTTGCAATACAATTATTTCTCCACAAAATTTCAATACCAAATTACTTCCATACTCTCCTCTTTTGCAATAAAAAAATTTGTTCTTCATTTTTATTCCATAATTAGGCAAGTAAATGGAGAGTGAAAGTGACGTATTTGTGTCACAAGTAAGCCCCGATCAACTTTCGCGAGAAGGACAAAGATTCACTTCTATTGATGAGGCATTCGAGTTTTACAATACGTATGCTAAAGCAGGCGGATTTAGCGTGCGTCATCATAGTAGTAAAAAGAGAAAGGATACGGGCGAGATTTGGTGGAAGCAATTTACTTGTGCAAAACAAGGAAAGACCGCTTTTCGATGGCATAATGAGAAAAAAGCACCAACAACCAAGGACCGGGGAGATAAATCGGTCGCAGACGAGAACAGATTGTAAGGCACAATTGTCGATTAGTCAGCTTTTAAATGCGGACACATGGGGTGTCACATCTTTTTATGAGCAACACAATCACCCTCTTAGCTCACAAGAAGATGTTCATTTTCTACGCTCACACCGTGAATTGTCAAAGGCTAGGAGGTGCCAAGTCGAACAGTTGTCCGCCGCAAATATACCAACGCGACAACAAATTCGAATAATGGAGGTGGAGACAGGCGGACCATCGTCGATGGGACACCTCGAGCGAGACGTCAGAAATGCTCAAAGGGACCAACGTTTGGGGCTGATGGGAGATATTAATGAGTAGTACTACTTTGGGCAACAACGAATGGCTGCAAAATATGTATGAGATACGGGGGCACTGGGTACCGGCGTACGTGAATCCATACTTTTCTAGTGGAATGTCGAGCAGTCAACGTGTCGAGTCGCACCATTCCTTCATGAAGCGGTACGTGAATAGGCATCACACCTTGATGTATTTTATAACAAGGTTTGACGGTTATTGTGCACCAGAGGCACGAGGAACAATATGAAGACCACATTAATTCGAGTCACCTTCCTCGGTTGAGGACACACTTCGTGATAGAAGAGCAGATGTCTAACGTGTACACGAAATAAATTTTTTTCCTATTTCAGGAGGAGCTTTCTCAAAGCACATCGTACGGGATACGTCATGTTGAAAATTCGCTTATTGTATGAACATATGAGGTCGAACGCCAGTTATAGGGGGATGACCATGGTCGACGACGAGAAATTTCTTACAACAAAGAGATTGACTTCTCCTACTGCAAATGTGCGATGTGGACATGTAAGGGCATCCCATGCCGCCATTTATTGAGGTATCTCACGCATAGAAACATTTACAAGTTGCATCCATGTTATATCATTCGCAGGTGGGCAAAGGACGCAAAATCGAGTCCAGTTTTCAACGCACCACCCTCGTTCAATAAATAAATGTCAATTCCCTCACGTCTTGGAGCAATGAGGGCAGAATCAAACAATCTATTTGACAATGCATTGTTATCTCAAATCTCTACAGATTACGTGCTTAACAGGTTAAGAGACATGAAAATTGGAGTGAATGATTTACTTGTGACGGAGGGAGTAACACATTATCAACTAAGGATAAATGCAAAGTCACACATGGGAATACTTCAGTCAGGGATCCAGAATCTGTAAGAGTCAAGGGCAATGGAAAACGAATAAAGTCCTCAAAGGAAAAATCAATGAAGCAAGCAAATCGAGTATGCGGAATCTGTAGTAGACCCGGACATGACAAGCGAAAATGTCCAGACGCACTGTCAGCAGAAGACAATGTCTATCGTCCTCATCTCTACTCACATGAATCAGAAGAGGTAACAACATATTATACACAATCCTATTCACAAAACTCATTTCCGGCAGAACCCTATCACCCCGGTCAGACGGATGCCTACCTACCTCCCAACTTCTTCGACTATGATGTATACGGATCATGTGAATGAATAAAAACCCACGGGATATGCCGTGTGGGATCAAACCTGCTAGTTTACAAATCAAACAGTGTTATTAATTTCTTAAACCACTTTTTAATCACACATTTTCTCTCTTTCCAATTTTCAATCTCTACTTTTACTTCAAAAAGATAAATAAATCGGTTTATAAATCAAACGGTATTACCAAACAGATGCTCAATTTATAAACAACATAGTTTTCCAAGCCATTTTCTAACCCTATAGGTCTTCTCCCTCCAATTTTCAACCATTATTTTTTACTTCAAAATCATAAATAAATCAATTTATAAACCACACTGTATTTATTAAGCAAAACGTCATTTCCGTATATTTTCATCCAAATTCTCTGTTAGTGAAAGGTATTCTTGCTTTCTCACAAAAAGTAGATAGAAAGAGAAAAGAATGTATAATTAGCACAAAAGATCCTTATTTTTTAATTTTATATCGTGCAAAATGCCTCTAACTTCTAAGTTTTGACATTTAGCTTTTACTCTTAACTCCACCTTTAATAGCGGAAAATGTAATTATCTTTCACTTTTATTGTGCAATAACTCAATCCTACCTCCAATCCCAAACCTTATCAAACAAAACAAATCAGAAAATTCACTCATTTATTTTAGTTATCATTTTCAGTCATACGCACTCGGCACTCGTTCACTCTTTAATTGGATTAAAGTGTCTTCTTGCAAAGGGAACCATGACATCGGTTCAACCAGAAAGTGGACGAGCATATATGGTAGGGAGTAATTGCTGAAACAAATGAGTGGGAGGTGGGGTTAGAATGTTGGGAAGAAAACTCAAAAAAAAAAAAAAATTCTTTTCATTATTATTATTTTTTTTTTAAAAGAGGAGAATGCCATTTAGGCTCTCTCCTGTTACAATTAAATTGGAGAGGGAATGAATGTAAATTATTTTGTTGATTTATTTGTGTTTTCTAGGTAAGATGCGAGGTTAAAAATTAGAGAGAGAAAATGTAGATAATTAAAAAATGATTTGAAAAATTTTTTAAATTAATTTTTTGGTCTATTTTGTCCTTTAGTGGAATAATGTGTGGCGGCCGAACAAATCCTTAGCATCTACTCTTTAATGCAATCATTACAAAAATCCATTTATAAATAATACAGTTTTTCAAATTATTTTTTAATCACACATATTTTCTTTCTCCACTTTTCAACCATACATCTTACCTCAAAAATATAAATAAATCAATTTATAATTGCTATAGTATGATCGAACAGAGTTTTAATAGAGGGTAAGAGTTAAAATGTCAAAATTGGATGATATGGACGTTTTGCACAATAAAAGTGAAAGTATATATGTAAGTACGTTTTGTGCTAGTAAAAGGTGAAAATGCCAAAAATTATAAGATGTATTTGCACAATAAAAGTGAAATCTATTTTTTTTGTGAAGAGATGACAATATCCCTTCACTTAACAGGGTATTTGGATGAAAATAGACTGAAAAGACGTTTTACGCAATAGAAGATTGTCAAAAACTAAAAGATAAAGCCGACTTGCACAACAAATGTGACAAGTAAGGATGATTTTTGTTAATACAAATTAATAATGTGCGCGCGTTCAAAGGGAAAGATTGACAATTTAAATTGATTATTTTATTTTTTAGGTAAAAAATATGGCTAAAAATTGAATAGGAAAAATGTGCATGGTTAAAAAATAATTTTAAAAAATGTGTAATTTAAATTTTGATTTAATCTCCAACCACCGAACACTAAAAATTAATTTTTGTAGATTGTACATATCGAATCACTTTACACTACATCATTAATTTGAACTTATTAATTATTTCAACAATGACAGACTTATATTAGATTCATTTGAATTGTATTATTTTATACTTACTTTTAATGTAAAACATGTGTTGCACGTAATTTTATAATGTTGTTGTGATATCTTTTATTCAAATTTTCAAATAATTACAGTTCTAATAAAATTACAAATAAAATAGAAGAATGTAATGCTTAAAAATAATGTAAAATATATCATTAGTTATATTAAATCACCACAATAGTCAAGTCCTTGAGAAAACAAAATAATATTTTCTGCAAAACTAAGTTTTTTTTTATATAAATCTTTGTTTATGCTATGCGAATTAGGTGGTTTATGAGAATTTGATTATTTAATTTAATACAAATGAAATTCAGTTTTATGTATAATATTTATGAATTTATATTGATAAAAAAAAAAAATTCATTGTAGTTTCATGTATACTGTTATAGTATTTAATAACAAAAATTATTTCTTTTTGTGTGACTTTTCAGATTCTATAAGTTTTAATTTTAATATTAGCTTTCAATACATAAGTATAACTAATTGATAAAATTTAATTTTTAATATTTACATCAGTTTTTTTATAATATAAGATAAGAAGAAGGATATTATTGACCACATAAAACAAAAATAAAAATAAAAGTAAATGTTAAAATGTAGATCAAAAGTTTCTTCATCATTCCACCTTTTATGTTCTATATCCTATTGTAAATTTGGTTTAATGCAAATGAAATGTGGTTTCATGTATAATATTTATATTTTAATATTGATAAAAGAATAGCTAAATACATCGTAGTTTCATCTATAATGTTTTAATATTAATAAATAAATAAATAAAAGATCATTTCTTTTGTAATTTTTCAAATTCTATAATGTAGAAATGTCGATCAAAAGTTTCTTCATCAATCTCTCTTTTAATATATATTTTGTAAATTTGGTTTAATACAAATGAAACGCTGGTTCATGTATAATATTTATGGATTAATATTGATAAAAAAAGAACTAAATACATTGTAATGTCATGTATAATGTTTTAATATTAATAAAACAAATTTCATTTCTTTTGTGACTTTTCAAGTTCTATTAGTTCTAATTTTGATATTAAATTTCAATATAAATGCTAAAAGTTATATTTTACTAATTACATCATTTTTTTTATAATGTAAGAGGAAGGGTATTATTAACCACATAAAATTATATGCAAGATAAAAGTGTCAATAAAAAATTTCTCCATCATTTTCATTTTAATATTGTAGAGTAGATAAAATAATATAAAATATAAACATGCATGCACTAAGTACTTCAGTTGATTGGAGAAGGATTAGAGCATGTTTGATAATGTGAAATTTTTTTATTTTTGTGATTTTTATTTTTTATTTTTTTTATGGATGTGTGGTTTAAAAATATTTGAAAAGTAAAAAATTGTAGACTTAACTAAGAAATAATGGTTGAAATTGAGTTTGAAAAATTGTGATAAAAATTTTACCACTACCAAACAAGCTCTAAGAATCTCGATAATGTTGGCAATTGCTTCTAACCTTGAACCGATGAAATAGTATTGAAAAATACTACAAACGTCAATTAATATTCCATTTGGTAAAATAAAATGAAATAAATGGAATGTTTTCGATATAAAATAAGTGATTACAAATTAATTTGAAGAAATGTTTATGATTAAAAAGTAGTTTGGACAATGTGTTACCAAGCGGTGACATTTTTATCCAAGTAACCCGTCCTTAAACGAGTTTGCCCCTGTTAAAAATAATAATAATAATAATAGAACAAAAATATTTAATTTTCATGTTCAGCAATCAAAGTCTCATGCTTATGTACCTTATTTATAATTTCCTTGAATACATATGATTTCAATAGCATGCTTTTTAGCAGAAATACATGGCACAAGCAAATTCAAAAACAATGGATTAATTTTAATGTTCAGAAGCCACGTAAATCCACAAGATGGCCCGGCCCCTAACTCTCAACTCACACTTAAATAATAATAATTACAATTATATTGTATTAAGAAAAATATTCAATTATATATTCTTCTGCGCTGTAGTTTCCTGGCATCGTCTTCAGTTAGAGAAAGGTAAGCTGCCAAAATTAGCATCAGCACACGGTAAAAAAGATCAGAGACTATATATTACTATGACAGTACATTTATTTTTTTTGGTGTAAATTTGAAGTAGGTTAAAATAAATATTTACCCCAGCCTGAGGAAAGTATCAGAGCCATGAGAATTGGTGATACACTCGGATGAATTGCTATGCAGCATACCATTTCCAGTACCTTCAGATTTCTGCATAAACACTTCACTCAACGACTAAAGAATGCGAAAAATCACTACTGAATTCCAACGCATACAGCGCAAAAATTGATATTAATGCCCATGTTTGATGGAGATTAAAAAAAAAAAAAATAGCCAATTTTGATAAAAGTTGATAATCACATGGGTTGTCAAAAAGTTGTGGGATCTATTATAATTAATTGTTAACTCTAATTTTTAATCAGAATCAAACAAACAAACAAATAAAATATCAACTCTCACTTCTGCTCGCTGTTTCAACTTAGCATTTTCCTCCATTAATTTAGATTCCTGCGCGCATATCAGAAAAGTTAACTAATTAGCTCAAGGAGCAGCATGGTTATTTTTTTCATCGAAGGATAAAGTTTGAGATCTTGCCTTTTTCATGAGCAAACTGATCTCTTTAAAAAACTCGTCATTCTTCGATCCCCATTGAAAGTCACAGATGTTAGCCCAAAAAATCTAAATAGAAAACAAGAAATTGTACGTAATAATACCATTTTTTCCACAACATGGTTTAATCCTCCTTGCACCCTTTTCTCTAGTTTGATCAACTCATCCATGTCAAGTCCTTGGAGCTCTTCTCCCTTGAGTTGCCTATCACAATTACTATTGTATCTCAACTATGCAATTCACTTGAATACGCATAACGAGAAATCTTTAATTCACAGCCATAATTTACCTTAACTCAAGAGTCTTGTCCACGAACATCTTGCTGAGCATGCCATAGCTGCTATTTTCCTAAAAATAAAATGCAAATAGGGTTATTCAAATGTCTCACACAACATAATAATTCAGTTGTAACAATATCCTTTTTTTGACATTATATTAATATTATTGAAAAATATAAAGTTCATTTATTTGGTCGAGTTCATCATTTATTTTGTTAAGTTCATTCAAGTCTTTTGAGATTGTTCATGCATATACTGCATTAATCAACTAGCTTGTTAATGTGCAAGCAAAGTCAAAAAAAAGTTTCATCTTCAATCTTTTAGAGGAGATTATGAAGCTCAATCCACGAAGGGATCTGAATAAGTTTTAGATATGAGGTTATGAATGAGATGAATGAAAATTTCAATGTTATTGTAGTGCCAACTGTCAGATTTAGCTTGCCAGTTGGTTCGGTAGTTAACTGTTAGGAAACTGTTTCTTGTTAGTTAAATGCTGGTTAAACTAGTTACTTTTCAATTTTGTCTATAAATGGATTCTGCTGTATTTATTCTTACCGATGATGATTTGATAATAATAAAAGCAGTGCATAATTAATTCTCTCAAGCTCAATATATATGGTATCAGAGCAATTGCTCATTCTACTGGGATTATGCATTGCCGGTTTCTTGTTACAATAATCGGACTCAATTCCCAATCAATTGTTTAGTTCTTACAATACAATGGAAAATCCCAATCTAGTCCAAGAAGGTATCGCCGCCACACCTTCTCCGGACAAGATCCATCAACACCCTACTACCTCCATCATTCAGATAATCCTGGACTAATTTTGATCTCGCAGCCCCTCACTAGAGAAAACTATGCCTCGTGGGGCAGGGTGATGATGATAGCATTATCCGTGAAGAACAAGTTAGGCTTCATTGATGAATCGGTTACAAAACTTGAAGGTAATTATTTGGAGATGATAAACTCTTGGATTCATAATTACAACATTGTTATTTCACGAATATCGAATTCAGTTTCCAAAGACATATCTGTCAATGTTATATTTGTCAATCTGCACATGAAATCTAGATTGATCTTAGAGATAGATTCCAACAGAAAAATGGACCTTGCATCTTTCAACTACGTCGTGCTTTAATGAATTTAACACAAGGACAAGATTCTGTAAGCATTTACTTCACGAAATTGAAAATCATTTGGGAAGAACTATAGGCCGGTCTATACGTGTGGATTATGTTCATGTAAAGGGGTCAAATTGAATGCCATAACTATCACAAATTTGATCATTTCGCATGGGAGCGCAAAAGTAACAACGTATAGAGTAGTCCAACTAAGTTAAAAATAATACAAAGAAAAAAGAACTTTATTCTTGACGTACAAGGTACAAGATGTTAACAAATATGGTACTTAAAATAGGTGAGCAAGTAATCATATGTGTGGACATATTTATCTTCATTGAACTTGAAGAACTAATGGCTATGTTAAGTTCGATGAGAGGTGTTTCAAAGGTGCAAGTCAAGGATAAAGGTAAAATCCTAATCCAAACAAATTCACTTAATCATTTGAGTTTATTACATTGCAAGATTATAGAAATTCCAAATGTTTTAAGAAGTGCTGTTGATCCTATATATCATATATGACTTGTTCAACCATGAGGCCTTTCTACTGCAAAAGGACTATTTAAATGTTTCATTTGCATCATGGGGGGAACGAGTTGGATTAGGTATATCATTTTTTATTTTTTAAATTAAATTAGGTATTTCCAATGAAAATTTAGTTAGTAAAAGGGTGCGCCGTTACCAACGGAATTTCGGTTGATATAAATGTGCGTCATTACCAACAGAATTTTTGCAGGTAAAGCGACATATATTCCGTTGATAACTTTCAGCCTTCCTCAAAACAGTACTGAAAAGTCGATTGAAAATTTTTCGTAGGTGATATCAATTATGAATGGAATTCTAGGCTTCGGCAACCAAAAACCCATGCCTGAAGACTCGGTTTTTAGTAATGATGGTAACACGTGTCAAACTCCATCTTAACATATGTACAACAATCTAAGCCACCGTTCGGATCAGTTGGCCCATTTTTATTTTTTTTTTGGTGTTTTTCACAGAATTTGAGGTAAAATCAATGGTTAAAAATTAGAGAGAAAAAAGATGTGGTGTTAAAAAGTGGTTTGCGAAATTGTGTAAATTATAAATTGATTTATAAACTTTAATTATTGCATTACCGAACACTCGCTAAATCGCTATCCAATATTTCCACAACACCATCCTCTTCGGATGCTCCATTTGCAACCCTATCCATAGCCCGGCTCTCGACTAAGTCCACCACTGCACCAGCCTCGCACGGTCGTAACATGTGACCACCACCTCATGCCTCTTTTCCATCGCCGCAAAGGTCACCACCGTCGGAGGAATAAACAATCTAGCTACCTTTTGTGCCACAATTCAAGATGTTAGCAGATTTGTATTAGCTCATGTCTACGATGTTCATTATCAATCATGGCACCACGACGTCTAACTTTCCCTAGTCAATCCATTGTTAGAAGCCCAAACTAGGATACAATACCAACTGATGCTAGCGGAAGCATAAACGATAACAAATACGAGATTAAAAAAGAAAATGTGTGCGCGTATCAACCATTTAGGTGGATAATTGATGAAAAATCCCAAACTTTCTATTCATATTCAAAATCAATCATCCTAGAACACAATTATAACACCAAGTTAATCCTAACTACAAAACTTACTTATTTTGATTAATCTTCTAATCCTAATAAAACTCCTACTAAACATAAAACGATAAAAGACTAATACATTAAAGTAATAAAATCTTAAATTACTTGCATCATAGATTTAATTGGCCATATGGGGTAAATGCAATAAAAAATAAATCTACATTTAATGAGCTGGGAACGATATTGTTTGCAATATTATTTAAGCTCATATGGTAATTTTTAAAATTGACTGCATTAATTCGATGCTGGTATTATTCATCTTTATTATCTTGTTATAATTTCAATATATAAACACAAACGACAAACAAATGTAAAGTCGTCTAACGTGGTGTGATCTCACCTGAAGTTGGAGAGATGGTTGCCCTAATTTGTTCGAGTACTCTGATTGCCTTCTATGCCTTTCAATTAGTTGCATCATGCTGCAGAATATAACAAGGGGGACAATATTTTCAACTAATTAAACTAGGGGAAGACAAAATTAAAAAAAATCTAACACATTTTATAAGTAGAAAATGCAGTTTGGTATCGACTTCAATAGGTCGATCTGATTGAGTAGTAAACCAATGGATTTTTGGAATCAATACAATCTAGTGCAATATGATCAAATTTCATAATTATAGAATATCGAAAGGACATCAACACAAGACAGACGTGATACAATTATAAACCACATTATTTTAAAGCTTAAGATAGATATCGAAAGGAGTATGTTCTAGATAAGGCAATTTTGGCTAGGAAAACAACTAATTTCTCACTTGTTTTAAGGTACAAAGCATATATAACTTGGACACAAAACACAGAAACCAAGCACATTGAATCTCAAAATGAACATATATATAGCATTCATCCACTATTAATAATCAAACAATTGTTCTGATCAGATACAAGAATACTTTTAATTTTGTGCCATTATCGTTGTTAAATTCAACTAACTCTACATTCTCCCCTGCCCCCAACACCTCACTTATTAAAAGATAGTTTAAAAAACTCACACAGGAGAAAAACATGTGATACACACACACACACACACATACATACATACATACATACATACGTGTGTGTGTGTGTGTCAGTATACCATCCGCCCCTAATTTTGGTTCGATCCTTTGTATCACACTTTTAGATTATTTGCATCCATATCCCAAACACGATTTTCTACCTAATAATTTTCATCACTGCCCATTTAATTAGTACCTTCTCTAAAGAACTGTTTTTCTAGCCATTTTTACTGTGGTTTTAGCCCATTAATATATATCTTTAGTTTCCAATACAAATCTAGCTACGTGATTGAAAATTCAGCAGCCAAAAGCATCAAAGCTTCGTCCCCAGAAGCATGTTTTTTTTGTGTGTGTGTGTGTGTGTGTTCGAGAGAGGAGAGAGGAAATTAGAGAACCTCGAGCTAGAATAATGGAAAAGTTTTCCAGTGGAAGAAAAAACAATTAGGGCAATCTCAGCATCACAAAGAGTAGAGAGTTCTTGAGCCTTCTTAAAAACCCCTCTCTTTCTCTTCGAAAAGGTAACTTGGCGTGTCGTCAAGTTGTCAATCTTCTTGATCTGAATCTTCTGTCTCACCATTTTCGCAGTACACTCACTGCAAACAAGATTGTACATATAATTCGTCAGTACCATAAAATATGTACGGAGATCGAGGGACGACAAAAAAGTCAAAGAACTTTGGTCTTTGATAGAATAAGGAAATAAAAAAAATGAAGGAAAAAAAAAATATCTTCATTTACAATACAGAATCTGAAACCACAACCAAAAAAATGGAAATCGTAGCCAAGAGAGAGGGAGAGAGAGAGAGAGTACGAGGATCTATATTTAAATATAATATAATATATAAATATATAAATATATATAAATAGAAAAGTGAGGTAGTCAGTTGGAATAATCATTCAGTTTTTTTGCATAAAAATAGAAAGCATTAACAATGATATTTTTACTAATTCAGGGAAGAGATTACGACCTCCACCTGCAGAAGAGAAACCCTAGAGAGAGAGAAGGTAGATAGCATCTGAAATTAGAAAGCGAGCTAAGCAGCAGAGAAAATATCAATAAAGTTGGTTTGCAAATTGCCATGGAGATTGGGGTTTATTGAAAGCGAAATTTGCTCTTTTACTCCAACCTTTGAAAATGTAATAAATGTACCCTAAACCTTTTTTTAGCATAACATTTTTTTTCCCCTTAGAAGTATCTCAACTTAAAAATCCAATTCTGAAATATAGTTTATTTTAGCATAATTCATCACCATCATTTCAATTATGTAAATTCATAATTCCGTCGATATTGGTCAAATGATGAATTTGTCTTTTTTTTTTTTTTTTTAAGTAAAAGTAATAATAAAATTATAAAGCAACAAAAAGTAAAAATAATATCCCATAACTTTTCAAAGAGTAAAAATAAATTTCATTAAAACAATTAAATTCACACATAAAAGGATTTGGAAAAAATTAATATATCCTGACCAACCTCGCCCAACCGACTCCAACAACCACGTCACCCCATCTTGTTGAGAATTAAACGCAGATTCCCTCTTCTTTAATCCACGAGATCTTTTTTATATTTAAGAAATAATTGAACAAACAAGAAAATACAACAATAACGCAATATTTACAGATCATTAAAGTCTTTTATTATATATTAAATTATTATAAATATATAGAATTTCACTCACTAACTCAATCTCATAGATTACAGAAAAAATAATAATAATGAAAATATATTTAACCTAAGTTTCTACCTTTTGAATTATTCCATAAAGGGTCGCAAGAAACTATAAAGATAAAGCTTTCCAATTTTCTCTCTATTAAGTCTCACATAAGATGTACAAATATTATGATTATCTAACACACATATTTGTAGGTAAAAGACAACCATAAAATATGTAAAAGTTGTATTCAAGAAGATTTCCTTGTTATTGTAGCTAATCAGAATAAGAAAATAAATCCATATCCAAAGTTTCTAAAATATCTTCTTTTATTTTCTTTCTTTTTCCTTCCACATTTAACTCGGTTTCCAAGTCAACCACTTTAACAGGAAAGTCATTTGTTCAAGATATTCTCATTCTGAATTTGGGTCAATTATCCCAACAATCTCCACCTTGACACAAATTGATTGAGCCAAAACATTCAAAAAAAATTAACCATTGGGTAAACAAACGAGCTTTTTACACTTTGACGATCACATACTCTACTATATGAGTATAAACACTCAGAATTATTGTGACGACCCGAATTCTCGGTCATTCGAGTGCCACTATTAATGACTCATATCATATTATCGAGACCTAAATAGTAATATAATAAGAATTTATTTCATAACTGAATTAATAGAGTGCGACTTCCAAAGTCATAATTTAATTGCGGAATTAAAATAGTGAATATTGTTTTTGCATAAAAATAATATCAAAACATAGAAAATTTAAAGTGTTCAATCCAATAATCTCATCAATCTTGGCCACTTTATTTTGCCACTTCCATGTTGACCACCTCGAATCATCAATTTTCTGAAAGGAAGAAATATCGTGGAATGAGATTTTATAAAAACCTCAGTAAGCATAAAAAAAAACAATTTTCATGAATAACATAAGGATCATAATTAACATAAGGAGACACAAGGATTTTACCGAACATAAGTGGTAAAAATTCTTATGTGTAGCGCTACTAAACTCCGGTCCCTTAGCATAGTCATAAACATATCATATCATATCATGTGGAACCCATAACAATTTCTTGAAATTGACTTCACAGTATAATCCAAAACATAGAAAACATACTTTCTTTTCATAAAAACATAAGATATACTTACCGTTTAAAAGATTAAAATGAAGTGTAGTAGTAAATGGACCAAAACTTTCTTGACCACCTTGAATTTCTCTTACTTGTGGATTTTGTCAAGAGATTGGAAATAAGTGTATATGCGTAGAGTTGTGTGTAAAAGAGATGGATTTATATAGATGTGTAAAGTTGGCATAATGTAAACATCATCATTCAATTCTATTAATTTTAACACATCATTTTCTTAAAGTAAAGCACCATTCATATACTTTTCCATATTTATACAAATATTATGCTCTTCATGATTACATATAATGGAGTCTTATTAACCATTCATATACTTTTCCATATTTATACAAATATTATGCTCTTCATGATTACATATAATGGAGTCTTATCAACCATTCATATACTTTTCCATATTTATACAAATATTATGCTCTTCATGATTACATATAATGGAATCTTATCAACCATTCATATACTTTTCCATATTTATACAAATATTATGCTCTTCATGATTACGTATAATGGAACCTCTCATGCTTGCATATATTTTCTTAATTTCAACAATAAAATAATTTGTCATGATTAAGGTCTAAATAAATTTTAACATCCAATTAAGTCCCTAAATTTACAATTTCTTGAGGTTAAACCCAAAAATTAAGTGCGGTTGTTATAATCTACCCTCCTAAAATTAAATTTCGTCCCCGAAATTTACCTTGAAAATCATCGAAAAGTTGTGGGTACTTGTCTCGCATTTCAATCTCTCGCTCCCACGTGGTCTCTTCCATAGAGTGATTTTTCCACTGTACTTTTACTAGTGAAATCACTTTATTCCTGAGGGGTTTACATGTCTGTTCCACGATTCTTATTGGTACTTCCTCATAGGTCAAACCTCGTTGTAATTCTATAGACTGGTGGTTGATAACATGGCTTTGGTCAGGGACGTACTTTCTAAGCATTGACACATGAAATATGTTATGCACAGCTGAGAGTTCTGGAGGTAATGCCAATTGATAAGCAACATTTCCTATCCGTTGCAAGATCTCGAACGGGCCAATAAATCTTGGTCGTAATTTACCCTTCTTTCCAAACCGTATCACTCCTTTCATCGGTGCTACTTTGAGGAACACTTTATCACCAACTGAAAATTCTAGGCCTTTTCTCCTTTTATCTGCATAACTCTTTTGTCTATCTTGTGCAATTTTCATACTGGCGCGAATTTTCTCAATTGCATGCATTGTCTGTTCAATAATTTCTGGCCCCAAAATCTTCCTCTCCCCGACTTCATCCCAATGAACTGGTGACCTACACTTTCTTCCATACAATGCTTCATATGGGGCCATGCCAATTGAAGTGTGGTAACTGTTATTATATGAGAACTCGACTAAAGGTAAATGTTTCTCCCATTGTCCACCAAACTCGAGGATACATGTACGAAGCATATCCTCTAATGTTTGGATTGTTCGCTCAGATTGACCATCCGTTTGAGGGTGGAAGGCCGTGCTAAACTTTAGCTTAGTTCCCATAGATTTGTGTAAACTTTTCCAAAAGTTTGATGTGAACCTTGAATCTCTATCAGATACTATAGAAACGGGTACACCATGTAACCTTACTATTTCATTCACATAAAGTTGCGCAAATTGATCCATAGTGAACGTCATCCGAACTGGCAGGAAATGAGCGGATTTGGTGAGTCGATCTACTATGACCCAAATTGCTTCATTGCCTTTCCCTGATCTTGGAAAACCAATCACAAAGTCCATCGTTATGTGCTCCCACTTCCATTCTGGGACTTCCAATGGTTCAAGTAACCCTGATGGTCGTTGGTGTTCGGCTTTCACTTGCTGACACACTAAACACTTTCTGACGTATTCAGCTATATCCCTCTTCATACCTTCCCACCAAAATACTGCTTTCAAGTCATTATATATCTTTGTGCCTCCTGGGTGTACTGAATAAGGAGATGAGTGAGCCTCTTCTAGAATCTCTCTTTTTAGTTCCTCAAAATTAGGTACACATAGGCGTCCTTGGTAGTATAATGCTTTATCTTCAGAAATAGTGAAATCCCTTCGTTTATCTGAGTTAATCTCAGACTTGATATGCTCAAAGGATTGATCACCCTTTTGATGACCCTTAATTCTATCACGAAGTGTGGGTCGGATCGACATAACTGCGACTCGAGCGACCACACCTGGCTGAGTGGTGACAACTTCAAGATTCAATTTCTCAAATTCTCTCCATAATGGTTCTTGCATTGTCAACATGGCTAACTGACTTGTAACTTTACGACTTAAGGCATCAGCTACTACATTTGCTTTGCCGGGGTGATAATGAATTTCACAATCATAGTCTTTAACTAACTCTAGCCATCTTCTTTGCCTCATGTTCAACTCTTTCTGAGTGAAGATATATTTGAGGCTTTTATGGTCCGTATAAATATCACACTTGCCTCCATAAAGGTAGTGTCTCCAAATCTTTAGTGCATGGACCACGGCGGCAAGTTCTAGATCATGCGTGGGGTAGTTCTTTTCATGTATCTTTAATTGTCTTGATGCATAGGCGACCACTTTACCGTGTTGCATTAAGACACATCCCAGACCTTGCTTTGAAGCATCACTAAAAATCACAAAACCATCTGACCCAGTGGGTATGGTTAGTACTGGCGCATTCACCAACTTCTGCTTTAACTTCTTGAAACTTAGCTCACAATCCTCTGTCCAATCAAACATCGCATTCTTGCGCGTTAGTTGTGTAAGAGGTCCCGATATTTTGGAGAATCCCTCTATGAACCTCCGATAGTATCCTGCTAAACCCAAGAAACTACGAATTTCTCCTACATTGGTTGGTCTTTGCCAATTCAACACTGCCTCTACTTTACTAGGATCCACCTCTATCCCTCGTGCTGTGACAACATGTCCAAGGAATGCTACTCGTTCTAGCCAAAACTCACACTTTTTGAATTTGGCGTAGAGTTTCTCCCTCTGCAAAATCCCTAAAATGATCTTTAAGTGGTCCTCGTGATCTTCTTTACTTCTAGAATAGATTAGGATATCGTCGATGAACACGATAACAAATTGATCCAGGTAATCATGGAAAATGCGGTTCATTAAATCCATAAAGACCCCAGGAGCATTAGTTAGCCCAAAAGGCATAACCAAGAACTCGTAGTGTCCATACCGAGTTCTAAATGCTGTCTTGGAGACATCACTAGCTTTGACTCTCAACTGATGGTAACCAGACCTTAAGTCAATCTTGGAAAATACCGTTGCACCTCGGAGCTGATCAAGTAAATCTTCAATCCTGGGAAGGGGATACTTATTTTTGATAGTGATCCGATTCAATTCTCTATAATCAATGCACATTCTCATCGATCCATCCTTTTTCTTAACAAATAACACTGGCGCCCCCCATGGTGATACACTAGGCCGAATGAAACCCATTTCCAATAGCCCTTCTATCTGCGTCTTCAATTCTTGTAATTCTTTAGGCGCCATTCTATACGGAGCTTTGGAGATTGGCGCTGAGCCGGGAATGAGGTCAATTGTGAATTCTACCTCTCGTTCTGGTGGTATGCCAGGTAATTCCTCGGGGAAGACTTCCAGATATTCACATACAACTTTAACATTGTTAATTGTTGGTCTGTTGTTCTCGTCCTTATTTATTACAGACATCAGAAAACCCGTTGTGTCTTCTAATGATAAGGCTTGTCGTACTTTCAATGCATAAACGATGCGAGATAACGGTCCACATCCAGCTACAGATATTCGAAATTCTTCTTCTCCTGGTCTTTGGAAAATTACTTCTTTCTCAAAGCAACGAATTAATGCGTGGTTCTTGGATAGCCAGTCCATTCCAAGAATTACATCGAATTCGTCTATATCTAGTAAATATAACTCCATCTCCAGTGATCTACCATCAATTTCTACCTTAGCCATCCTAGTTATACAATCAGTATTCAACACATCTCTATTGGGCATCGTCACTTCTAAAGGGAATTGTGTATGTTCGACCATAACATTCAGTTTACTTACAAATTTAGGGGATATAAATGAGTGGGTGGCACCCGAATCAATTAATATATATGCTTGTAAGTTGGATATGAGGACTTTACCTGCCAGGACATTTCGATTCTGATCCTCATCTTGTCCTCCCAATACATAAACCCTAGCCTGTCCTCCGGATGCATTGCCTTGTTTATTGTGATTATTTCTCTGTTGATTGTTTCCATGCGGCCTCTGCTGATTGTTACCCTGTGGCTTTTGCTGGTTGTTTCCTAGCTGACTATACTTAGGACAATATTGAGCCATGTGTCCTTGTTCTCCACACCGAAAACATGAATTTGTCCCCATAAGACAAGTTCCTAGATGATGCTTCTGGCATTTTTCACAGCGTGGGTAGCTCTTGTTGCTGCCTTGTGTCGAATCTCCTCTTCCTTTCTTGGAAAAATTATGTTTTCCTTTGCCCTTGTTATCCATCCACTTTCGCTTCTCTGGCTGTTTGTTATCAACCCACTTTTGCTTTTCTGGCTGTTCACCATAATGCTTATCTTCCTCTCTAGTGCGATTTTTGAAATCTGCCAGTTGTGCCCTTGCCAACACATCATGGTAACTTTCAAGCTGGAGCACAATAACAGTCCGTCTCAAGTCATCCCTCAAACCTTGCTCGAAACGTCTTGCCTTTTTCTCTTCCGTATCCACAAATTCAGGAGCATAATGAGCCAACTCATCAAACTTCTGCTCGTATTCGATCAAGGACATCGATCCCTGAGTCAAAGTGAGAAATTCAGCTTCCTTCCGATTTCGAATGTTCGTGGGGTAGTATTTTTTCAAAAATACCTCCTTGAATTCATCCCACATCCAAACGTGACCAGAAGCCCTTGATCTAACAGTGGTGTCCCACCAACGTCTAGCTCCTTTACGTAGCATAAAGGTTGCACAGATCACCCTTCTAGGGTTCGGGCAGTCAATGAGTTCGAAAATCCTCTCCATTCCTACTAGCCAATCCTCCGCTTCCAAGGGATCCGTACTGCCATAGAAGATAGGGGGTTGCTGTTTCCTGAATTGCTCAACAACAGCGATAGTGGTCCTAGTGTCGGGCACAACTTCCTGTTGTTGCTCTGGTTGAGGAGGTGTCGGAGAAGGTGGTGGCGTTGGGGTTGGCTGTTGAGTAGGTGCCGGTGGTGGTGCAGTAGTTTGCACAAAAGTTTGCATCATAGAAAGAAATTGCTGAGCAAACTGTGGGTCAACTGCAATAGGTTGTGGTTGAATAGGTTGTGGGGGCTCTTGGGTTTCGTTATTGCTGTTGTTAGTCCTTCCGCGTCTTGATGGTGCCATAGCCTTAATTAAACAATGGTGACTATTTAGAAAGAAGTCAACTTAAAAGCAAGAACTTAAAGAAATAACATGTTTTATTCATAAACATTCATAAGTTAACATACATAATGGACTACCAGGCATACCCAGTGTCCAAACATACTAAAACTTAATGGGGTTCATAATTTAAAAGGCAAAAATTTATTGTCAACTAATAGTTCCTATCAGCACCCTCATGTTGATTTCCCTCGGGATTTTGCCTTGGGTCAATTGCGGAATACGACGCTGGGCTGTACTCCTCATTTGGTTCATCTTCAACATATAGTCCCTCGTAATTAACTTCAGGTATTGGTAGGACATTGCTTGAATTTTGTTCGTAGCCTGGCGCCCTATTGATGTCATAAAGGTCTTCACGATTTACCTTCCACCTTTCCCTCATGCATCGTAGTAATATATTTGGGGAGGTTTGGTAGTCGAATGTCTCTTCAATTCTTTTGATGAATTTCCTCCAATAAGGAGTGAGAGTTCGATCTAGATGATACACAATTTCGTCTCGATGAAATTGGTATCCATTTGCCCTTGCCCCTCGGTAAATCTTTTCCATGGCATCCAAATGTTGTGGCAAACCATGGTTAGGGTTTCTCTTGTAATTTCTATGCAACCAAGTAAAATGATTGCACCTATCAGTTCGGGTTGTTTGACCTTGTCCACTCACCATCTAGCAAAAATAGGGAGCATAATTAATTTTTTATTTTTTTTTTATATAGTTTCATTAGAATAATTATAAATTTTGAGGAGTGGAATTTTCAGAATTTGAAATTTAAAGAGTGGTGCAAATAATTATCCACAGTTTTTCCTTGCTTTTACGCAAAGGTAGTGATAAAAGGATAAATTATCGAACTGTTAGTTGGAACTTGAAGACGAAGTAAGCTTGAAGAGGAAGTACTAATAACCATCCACAGTTTTTCCCTTGTTTTTACACAAAGGTAGTGATAAAGGGATGAATTATCGTACGGATTCATTAAATAAATTTTTGTTTATTATTCCTTACCCCCTTTTTTTTTTTTTTTCCAACTAACTTAATATCTAATTGGGTCAATCTTCCTAAGCTTAACATGTACCAAAATTCCAATATGTATCTTCTATGTCTCATGATTCTACGTTGGAATTAAAATTGAGACTTCTATCAATTTATACTACAAATCATATATAACATGTAAAGTCTCAAGGTAAATTTTTTTTTTTTTTTTTCCTCCATAAAATCGTAAATGACTAGCAAAACATATAACATACCTGATTCGAATAGTCAAGACATGGAAGGTGGCGTAGCGGATTGATGAGTCACATTTTTCATAATTAAATAATGGTCTATTTCTTAGAAAATATTCATTAACCATTTTGGATCTTTACATGAGATTGACCAAATTGATACAATAACAATACACATAGTAATTTACTTAGCCCAATTTAAATTTTCATACAAGATTGAGCCAAATTACCAAATAAAATAATTTGGTAATCAAAATAGAATTTGCATAAGTGATTAGATCAAAATCTTACTTATAATTTTTTTTTTTTTTTAAGTGACGCATTCACTGTTCATTTGAACAGTGACCACGCACTGTTCACTGTTCACGTGAACATTGCTTCGGTCACTGTTCACTGCGTGAACAGTGCTCCATGTTACGTGCTGTCGTGAACAGTAAATGAATATTATAATAATAATATATTTTTATTTTTATTTTATTTTATTTTATTTTAAACACATGTAAAATATGAAGAAAATTAATTACTTTAACTGCAATTAAAATAGATTAATTGCAATAACATTTCTTGTAGAAATATTTTGAAATGATTTAAAGAGTATACAGGAAAGCATACCTTTTTCTCTGATACCAACTGTGACGACCCGAATTCTCGGCCATTCGAGTGCCACTATTAATGACTCATATCATATTATCGAGACCTAAATAGTAATATAATAAGAATTTATTTCATAACTGAATTAATAGAGTGCGACTTCCAAAGTCATAATTTAATTGCGGAATTAAAATAGTGAATATTGTTTTTGCATAAAAATAATATCAAAACATAGAAAATTTAAAGTGTTCAATCCAATAATCTCATCAATCTTGGCCACTTTATTTTGCCACTTCCATGTTGACCACCTCGAATCATCAATTTTCTGAAAGGAAGAAATATCGTGGAATGAGATTTTATAAAAACCTCAGTAAGCATAAAAAAAAAAACAATTTTCATGAATAACATAAGGATCATAATTAACATAAGGAGACACAAGGATTTTACCGAACATAAGTGGTAAAAATTCTTATGTGTAGCGCTACTAAACTCCGGTCCCTTAGCATAGTCATAAACATATCATATCATATCATGTGGAACCCATAACAATTTCTTGAAATTGACTTCACAGTATAATCCAAAACATAGAAAACATACTTTCTTTTCATAAAAACATAAGATATACTTACCGTTTAAAAGATTAAAATGAAGTGTAGTAGTAAATGGACCAAAACTTTCTTGACCACCTTGAATTTCTCTTACTTGTGGATTTTGTCAAGAGATTGGAAATAAGTGTATATGCGTAGAGTTGTGTGTA
This sequence comes from Ligustrum vulgare, assembly GCA_963555705.1. Taxonomy (NCBI): domain Eukaryota; kingdom Viridiplantae; phylum Streptophyta; class Magnoliopsida; order Lamiales; family Oleaceae; genus Ligustrum; species Ligustrum vulgare. The sequence continues at coordinate 53,235,624 of OY743174.1, forward strand.
AAAGAGATGGATTTATATAGATGTGTAAAGTTGGCATAATGTAAACATCATCATTCAATTCTATTAATTTTAACACATCCTTTTCTTAAAGTAAAGCACCATTCATATACTTTTCCATATTTATACAAATATTATGCTCTTCATGATTACATATAATGGAGTCTTATTAACCATTCATATACTTTTCCATATTTATACAAATATTATGCTCTTCATGATTACATATAATGGAGTCTTATCAACCATTCATATACTTTTCCATATTTATACAAATATTATGCTCTTCATGATTACATATAATGGAATCTTATCAACCATTCATATACTTTTCCATATTTATACAAATATTATGCTCTTCATGATTACGTATAATGGAACCTCTCATGCTTGCATATATTTTCTTAATTTCAACAATAAAATAATTTGTCATGATTAAGGTCTAAATAAATTTTAACATCCAATTAAGTCCCTAAATTTACAATTTCTTGAGGTTAAACCCAAAAATTAAGTGCGGTTGTTATAATTATCAACGAACTCCGAACTTTTCACCGACTCACATTGAAACAAAATTGTTGAAAAACTTATGGTGCAATGTCAAACAAATGCATGTATGCAACGCATAGGCCAGTAAAAATAAATCATCTATCATGGCAATTGGCATCATGCAATAAGAATGTCACATCCTACTTAGAGTACATCATCACCACCCTCCACCAGGAGAGTCGCATTGTCCACCTTCGAGCAGTCAACCGAGTCCGTTCCACCTTTTGGACAGTTTCTTCTTACGTGACCGAACTGTCCACAGTTCCAACATACAACCTTCTTCTTCATAGAGTTATCCATCTTCCACTTTCATTAATAAGCAAATTATTTCCAGATGAATTATCACATACATCTAACCTCCATTCTTCAGAGATTAACATACTTGTAACTTCTGCAAAATTCACCATTTCCTTCCGGTACATCAAAATTGGCTTGATGTGCTCAAACGTGGATGTAAGAGACCAAATGAACCTCAATACTTTATCCTCATCTTCAATTTTAACTCCAATAAATTCCAGTTCAGAAACAATTCCATTAAGATTACTAAGGGAGTGTTCGGTAGCTCATTAATATGATTATAATAGATTATTTGTGTTTATTATGTAAAATATGTGATTGAAAGTTGGAGAGAGAAAATATTTGTAGTTAAAAAGTAGTTTGAAAAATTGTATAGATTAAAAAAAACAATCATTGCCTTTTATAATCTACAGTCGAACGCAGGCCAAGATAATTAGAGATTTTTGTACCTGCGCTCATTCTCATTAAATGAAATTGTTCCTTTAGATTCAAACAATTTGACAAGCTCTTTGCCTGATACAACTCTTCTAGTTTTTCCCACAGTTCCTTCGTAACAGATATCACATGAATATTTGCAGAACATAGTCGTATTATGCTAGCATCTCTCAAATCCAAATATTCTCAATCTTCATCACTCTTGTTGGATTCAGTTTCTTTTTCTTTAACAGAACTCTTGGTTGTTTTTCCCTTCAAATCTTTGTGCAGATCCACCTGAATAAAAACTCCAAAATTAATTATTCCATCAAATTTCTCCACGTCGTACTTCATAGACATATTTTCTTTTGCTCCAATTATTCAAACCATCTGATGCTCTGATACCACTTGTTGAAAATTAAAATCAGACCTCCTCTTCTTTAACCTACATGATCTTTTTTATGTTCAAGAAATAATTGAGTAAAGAAGAAAATAAAATAACAACGCAAAGTTTACGGATCACCAAAGACTTTCACTATATATTAAATTGTTACAAATATAGAGTTTTACTCACCAACTCAATCTCATAGATTATAAAGAAAATACTAATAAAAAACTTCTATCTAACACAAGTTTCTACCCTTTGAATTATTACACAAAGAGTTGCAAGAAATTACAAAGATAAAACTCTTCAATTTTCTCTCTATTTAGTCTCATATAAGATACACAAATATTATGACTCCCTAACACACATATTTATAGTTAAAAGACAACTATAAAATCTGCAGAAGTTGTGTTCCAGAAAATTTCCTCGTTATGGTGGACTAATCAGAATAAGGAAATAAATATGAGTCCAAAATTCCCAAAAAAATCTTTTTTTATTTTCTTTCTTTTTCCTTCCAACTCTTAACCTTGTCTTCAAGTCAATTACTTTAACAGGAAAATCAATTATCCATGATATTCTCATTCTGAATTTGGGTCAAATATCCTAACATTCCATACACAGTAATCCACCCCTATCTGCTATCAAGTTTTGTCATTATCAAAGTTTAGCCACATTTGATCAAGATTAAAATTAGATTTTTAATTTAGATAAAAGATGATAATATGGATGATTGAAAAATTCTTAATCTCATTAAATATATGATTAATATTGATTATTGACATTTACTTATATTAAAATTATAATTATAATTTGTAACAAATATGGACTTAATATAGAACAAAGGCATGCGCTTGTTATCTTTTTGTGCAATTTTGCAAACATTTGTTCTTGAGCATAGACATGAAAGATTAAGAGATTGTTTGGTGTATGTAATTTTTGGAAAAATTTGAAGAATTCTTAGTTTTTTAAAGAATGTATGATTAAAAATAGTGAAAAGTAATGGGTCTCATAAAAATGTGTAATTGAAATTGAATTGGAGGAAATATTGAATTTTTTTGTGTGTAGAATCAAACAAGTTCTAAGCCTCTATTTAGTAAAAAATTGTTTATAAATTTAGTTATAAATGATGATGTATCAATATTTAATTGGTTCATTTTATTGAAAAGTAAAAAAATGTTGGGCAAGTCTCTTTTGACCAACTAAAGTTGTTGATTTTTTAAAAAAATAGTCCAATAAAATATTGTCATATGCCTGTTTATGAATAAAATTTATAAATAAATGTTACCAAACATAAGCTAATTTTAAAATAAATGGAATGTATTTTCTAAGAGTTTAAAATGTTAGGTTAGATGCTTTAATAGTATTAGAATTAGAATATTTTTCTAAGTTCACGTTTAACCTCCATTTGTTTGTTAATACTAATTTGTTGTAATATGTAGCTCATACAAAGTTCATTTTGGCCCATTTTTAATTTTTAGTACATTTTTCTCTTTTTTTTTTTAACCATACATTTATCAATTAAATAATAATATACATTGATGAGTATAAATTTTATTAATACCCGAGCCTTCACAAACCTCAAGCCCGAGCTCTTTGACAAAACATAATCTCCCAAGCAAATGTGTAACCCCGAGAACCATCATGAATCCGAGGAGGCCCTCAACCCCGACCACATAAATATCACCATATATTATATTTTTTATCCTCGAGGAAGACCTCAACCTCGACCACCATAAACTCGAGGATGACCTCGATCCCGAACACATGAATATTATCCCATATTACATCTTGATACCCGAGGAGAACCTCAACCCCAAAAATCATTTATACCCCGAGTATATCGTTTGTCCTCATCCCCGAGCACTTGAATATTTAGCCACATCATATCATTGTACCCCCGAGCAACATATGAACCTCGAGGCCGAGCACTTAACATTATACCATACACCATATTGAGTACAACCCCGATCACACTAAAAATGTCCGTGGTAAAAATATTGCCCCAACCACTCATAATACCCCCGAGGATAGAATACCCCGAGTACATATATCTCACCAAAAAAGTGCATGATGTGCTCGGGGTACATAATGTTCGGGTCATGCTTCTCATTGATCGGACATGACTTGATCCGACACGTGGAGTATACAACCTCATAATCCAAATAGAATTCATCTTCCAACAGAACCCTATCTGGGACTTATAACCTTATCCCTAATAATTAGGAAGATGATTTTCAAAAGGACTCATGCCTAGTTTCAAGCACTTTAGTCCTACGAGAATTCAATTACATACAGCTATAAATACTCGTCTCTCAATCACAATTCAGGTACACAATTATCTCTACAATTTATAGCCTATTGCATAAATTTTCTCCTTCCTCTTCATTGACTTAAGCATCGGAGGGGCGACGAGGACACACCTCCTCGCCTTTATTGCAGGTATTCGGAGGTCCAGTTCGTGTTAGTTTATTGCTCAAGCTTGGAATAATCCAGGTGCGATTTTTAGCATCATCATTGGCGCCGTCTGTGGGAACCATTACTAGAATTCATGGTTAATACACGTTCTGGACTTCTACAAACAACATTACCTGCTCATGATCATCCTGTTGTGGGGGAGCAGGTGCCCCCGACGTTACCAGCAAACCTTACTACATTACCAGGAAATCATACATCACACCCCCAACATTCTGTTGATACCCAGGCAGCATTGGAGGAACTTCGTCAACAAGTCGCAGCATTGACTCAGTTGCTCACGTAGCAGAACTAGCGTACGCCAACACCCGAGGAAGGGAATGCTTCACGGGTCCAACCACCGAACCATACTGCTAGGTCAAGTACCTCGGGACTACCCCCATCACCACCAAACATGACAAGTTCAAGAACAGTCGCCATGCCCCTGTCGAGCTTGCGAGAATTATCCAGGAGGGAATAACAGTCGGTATACGACAAAATACTCAGGTCCCAGCAGGTTTCACCCCGAACACTCCATTCACACCAGAGGTTTTAGCCTTTCCCTTATCAGACAGGTTCAAGTTCCCAAGGATAAAGGAGTACGATGGTACAACCGACCCCGTAAATCATCTCAATGTGTACACTGACGTCATGAATTTGCAAGTTTCCCCCGATCAGGTCATGTGCAAGGCGTTCCCCCAAACCTTGACCAGTGCTGTTAGGGATTGGTTCTCAACTCTTGAACCAAACTCAATTTCGACATTCGCAGATCTTGCCAATAAGTTCTTGACTTTCTTTGCGAGTAGTAAGCGCATAAGGAAAACGGCTGCCTCGCTTATGAGACTCGGTCAAGGACAAAATGAAACACTGCGTGAATTCATGACCAGGTTCAATGTTGAAAGACTACAGATCCCTGATCTTCATATCTCTGCCGCTATATCTGCTCTTACTCATGCTGTAAGATGCGAGTCTTTTAAGATGTCTCTATCGAAAACACCACTAAAGTCAGTGACCGAGCTCCTTACTCGAGGAGTGAAGTACATCAATATGGAAGAAACAATGTACCCCAGGAAAAATAGCCCGAGCACTGAAAATTCAAATCATATAGAAAGTAAGCCCGAACACAAGAGACAACATGACCATGGTACATGGAAAGATCAGGCTCGAGGCAAGAAAGAGCATGACCCTCCTACACCTTTCACAAGTCTGAACGCCACAAGGGCAAGTATCCTCATGGAAATCAAAGATCTGGAGGAGTTGAAGTGGCCATCAAGAATTAAGTCTCATCCGGACACGTGAGATAAGAGCAAGTATTGCGAATTTCATCATAACCATGGGCATACCACCGATGAGTGCCATGCATTACAGCGAGAGATTGAATCCTTAATAAAAAAGGGGTTTTTTAAATCGTACATCAGTACTGAAAAACGCCCAAGGAATGACCACGTTCAATGAAATTCTGAGGATAAAAAAAACCCACGGCCTAAACAGTAAACGTCGTCGTTGGTAGGACAACATCAGGGAGAGACTCACACAACATCAGCCCAAGCCTTGCTAGCTACGGATCATGCGTTATTTTATAAGTTGTATGAGTTTTCATACCCTAGTCTTTACCATTTTTTTTCATTATTTCGTTTTTCTTTTTCTTACATATAGCATCAGGGGCCTACGTGCCTACCTTTAATTTCACAGTAGATAGGTTTGTCTATATAGGCGTTAGGGGATGTCATCCCCAAAAAATTAAAATTGCTCCTTCATCGATGAATATAAAAAGCCTTGCCCCGAGCAAGCACATAAAGCCTTGCCCCGAGCAAGCACTCAAAGCCTTGCCCCGCGCAAGCACATAAAGCCTTGCCCCGAGCAAGCACACAAAGCCTTGCCCCGCGCAATCACACAAAGCCTTGCCCCGAGCAAGCACACAAAGCCTTGCCCCGCGCAAGCACTTAAAGCCTTGCCCCGCGCAAGCACACAAAGCTTTGCCCCCGAGCAAGCACACAAAGCCTTGCCCCGAGCAAGCACTCCCGAAGTCTTGCCCCGAGCAAGCACTCCCGAAGCCTTGCCCCGAGCAAGCACTCAAAGCCTTGCCCCGAGCAAGCACTCAAAGCCTTGCCCCGCGCAAGCACACAAAGTCTTGCCCAGTGCAAGCACACAAAGCCTTGCCCCTAGCAAGCACTCAAAGCCTTGTCCCGAGCAAGCACACAAAGCTTTGCCCCGCGCAAACACTCACAAAGCCTTGCCCCGCGCAAGTACACAAAGCCTTGCCCCGAGCAAGCACACAAAGCCTTGCCCCGCGCAAGCACACAAAGCCTTGCCCCGCGCAAGCACACAAAAGCCTTGCTCCGAGCAAACACTTAAAGCCTTGCCCCGCGCAAGCATACAAAGTCTTGCCCCGTGCAAGCAGACAAAGTCTTGTCCCGCACAAGCATACAAAATACTTACTTGCGCAAGTACACACGGCCACCTTGAGCAATCAAGTAATCAAATTGATATAATTAAGTCCTCAAGTATACATAAGCTCAGATTTATTACTTAACATAAGCTCGGGCTTATTCCTTACTTAACATAAGCTCTTGTTTATTTCTCCTTAACATAATCATCACATCATGATGCCTAACTATTACGCATCCATCTCTCCCCTAAACTTGATAATGGATGCGCGGGGGCCTATGATGAGTATAAAGTTTATTCATACCCGAGCCTTCACAAACATCAAGCCCGAGCTCTTTGACAAAACATAATCTCCCAAGCAAATGTGTAACCCCGAGAACCATCATGAATCCGAGGAGGCCCTCAACCCCGACCACATAAATATCACCATATATTATATTTTCTATCCCCGAGGAAGACCTCAACCTCGACCACCATAAACCCGAGGATGACCTCGAGCCCGAACACATGAATATTATCCCATATTACATCTTGATACCCGAGGAGGACCTCAATCCCGACAATCATTTATACCCCGAGTATATCGTTTGTCCTCATCCCCGAGCACTTGAATATTTAGCCACATCACATCATTGTACCCCCGAGCAACATATGAACCTCGAGGCCGAGCACTTAACATTATACCATACACCATATTGAGTACAATCCTGATCACACTCAAAATGTCTGTGGTAAAAACATTGCCCCGACCACTCATAATACCCCCGAGGATAGAATACCCCGATTACATATATCTCACCAAAAAGGTGCATGATGTGCTCAGGGTACATAATGCTCGGGTCATGCCTCTCATAGATCGGACATGACTTGATCTGATACGTGGAGTATACAACCTCATAATCCAAATAGAATTCATCTTCCAACAGAACCCTATCCGGGACTTATAATCTTATCCCTAATAATTAGGAAGATGATTCTCAAAAGGACTCATGTCTAGTTTCAAGCACTTTAGTCCTACGAGGATTCAATTACATACAGCTATAAATACTCGTCTCTCAATCACAATTCAGGTACACAATTATCTCTACAATTTATAGCCTATTGCATAAATTTTCTCCTTCTTCTTTACTGACTTAAGCATCGGAGGGGCGACGAGGACACACCTCCTCGCCTTTATTGCAGGTATTCGGAGGTCCAGTTCGTGCTAGTTTATTGCTCAAGCTTGAAATATTTCATGTGCTATTTTTAGCATCATCATACATAAATTTATACCAAAAAAAAAAAAAAAAAATAAAAAAAAATTCAACATTTTAATCATATTCTCTTAAAAATCATAATTATTTTAGATAAAACACCTTTTAAGTACATACAGGGCAAAGTAGAACACGTGTATGTTGAAAAGCAGGTGATCAACTGACTTTAATTTTATTGTTAGCTTGTCGGGACGTTTAATGGATCAAAAATGCTAGAAGCACCTCGAAACTTACCCCCTAGGTGACCCCCTCCTCACATGGAGGGGGTGGAGCCCACTTCGACAAGTGGGCTCCACCCCCTCCATGTGAGGAGGGGGTCACCTAGGGGGTAAGCCCCGAGGTGCTTCTAGCATGATCCTTAATGGATTGGAGTGTGGTCACAGACACAGTACCAGGTCCACGCGGTACAATATTGGGGTATTTTTTATTTTTCCCTAATACATTGTACGAGATAGAATTTAGTGTGTGAACACTATATATAATAATCTGGTTACGTTCATAAATAAATAAAATTATAGTCGCTTCGCCCCATGGATTTAGGTCAACTGCTGAACAATACAAAATTTGTATTATAATTTTTTTTTTTTTTTTTTGAAAAATATCTCAGCTCAAAAATTCATTTGTTTACCTCTTGAATGCCTTTAAATTTTGGTACATTTGTAATATTATTGGTTCAACTAATAGCCTAACTAACTCTATATAGATTGTGGTGTTTGTGATGTGTGATGAAGTGAAAAAACGTGGCTGCCTAAGATTGTGAAAAAACGCCTCCTTTGTGTTGACTAAAAATCGGTGTCGTTGTTCTCTTTTTGTGCATATTCCATTGTCTTCTTCTAGCCTTTGTGGTCTACAAATCACTATCGTTATCTTGTCTTTCGTGGGTGAGATTGAGAAGCAATCGGGGTAATATATTGGATTGTGGTTCGGAACCGTTTAGAATTAGTTGTTTGGTAGAAAGGTAACGTGAAATTGAGCCCGAAAAATCCACTTTCGACAACTATTGAAGCAAGCTTCCGCAACGGAATGATTATCCTCATAATGAAGTTTGGCACTGTTCGTGAAACACGTTTTTTTTCTAGCAAGGTTGGGACCATTGCATATTGAAGTAGGGTCGAACGTACTTCATGGATAAGCAAGCCTACAAGTGATTGAAAATGAAATGACAAAGTTTGAAGGCCTCAAGCCTAGATAATTATTAAATTATTGGATCAATTTTCTATCGATTTATTAAGAGTGCGGAATATTGTTAACTTTCAACGTTCGGAGATAAATGAAGAAATTGTTGACATTCTCCGAACCAAATCCCAATGGTCACAATTTAATGTTATTTTAATTTTCATCGATGAAGCTTTAATCTAAACCTCGAGGTTCAATATTAAATTTGAGTTCATTAAACTTCAAACCAACATTTGAATTTTTAAATTATTGTTCAAATGAACCATCAACTTCCTAAGCATACGTTAAGAGTAATATCTAACATCATTAAAAATGAAACAGATAAAGGATTCACAAAATTCACATATAACAACGGACTTCCTTGATAATTACTGTTAGGCATCCGTTTAGAATCGGTTGTTTATAAAAATTGTTTATAAATAGCGAAATATCAATATTTTGTTTGAAAATTGTTGATTTTTTAAATAAATAGTACAATATGCTATCAAGTAATTGTTATTATAAACAAAATTTATAAATAAAATATTTCCATTTAAGCTTGTGTTCGATAACTGTTATAACAGGTAATGATTAGTGTTATTTTTGTTTTCTAGTCTAGGTAAGATGTGTGATTAAAAATTGATGAGAGAAAATATGTATAATTAAAAAATAATGTTGAAAATTGTGTTAATTATAATAAAAATTTGTCGAACACACAGTAAGTTACACATATCATTGATAGGATGTTGCAAAAAGGTGACACCAAACATGAGCATGTGATTTAGCTAGTGTTCGGTAAACCAATTTATTTGGTTTATAAATCAATTTATAAACTATACAATTTCCCAAATCACTTTTTAACCACACATATTTTCTCTCTCCAATTTTCAACCATTACTTTTAATAATTAACCACATATTTTATGAGTTTTAAAATTTTTTAATCAATTAATTATAACCACATATTTTATGAGTTTTAAAATTTTTTAATCATATATCTCATTAATTTTTATTAAAATCGGCTAAAAATTCTAATTTTAATTTTCAACACACATGAGCTAAAAAAATCACCGTTCGGTAGGAATTAAAAGAAATTGAAATTATTTGGTTGATTTATTTGTGTTTTTAGATAAGATGTATGATTAAAAATTGGAGAGAGAAAATGTGAAAGGTTAAAAAGTGTTATGGAAATTGTATAAATTAAATTTTTTTGTTGTTTTTGTCGTTTTGTGTATTAAATCAAAGCCATCGGTTATGTGTGTATAGCGTTTAAAATGAAGTGTTGTCCGTACAGAGGGCCATGCTAAGCCGCTGTGGGAAATGACATTTTTGTACCAAGGAGGACACCATGTTCCCCACTCTTATCTGTACTATATGAAGCTGGAAAGTGAAGACATTGTCCATTTATTTTCATTATTTTTCTTTTCTCTGTTGTTAAATATTATTATTATTATTTGGTTTGTTGCAGCACGTGCGATTTCATTTTATAAGGCTGATCTCACTATTTTTTAGACCTTTGTGTATGATAAATGATGGAAAAGCATATGTCTTCTTCTCACCTAAACCTAAAGCTAGAGATTCGTAAAGAAATTGATCAAAACATGCTTCGTTTACTTGTAAGTTGTACCTAGAAAAGATTCAACACGAAAAATTTGTCAATCAAATCGAAATAAGGAAGGGAAAAATATATTACCACTACATTTTAATTATATCACAATTAAAAAATAGATTTTATAAATATACAACTCTTTTACCAAAATATCTTTAATATAATAAAAAAAAAATTTGCGGGGATCTGCCGGAGACTTGGGACTAGTTAGCCTATCTCACTAGCCGAAAAAGTGGATTTTCAGTGAAAATCATTGGTGCATTTTGAAAGTCGCCATTCTTGGAAATTTCTAGGACAAAAACTCTTTTGTCTTGAGCTCAAACAGATCATTGGTCTACTGTTTCTTCGAGATGAAGAGAAATGGGGAAGCAGCCTGTGAGGACGAAGGATGTGGTGTACGCGTTATCTCCTTTCCAGCAGAGGTGATGTCGGGTCTTTGGAACAGGCACGGAGCCAGTATTGGCCCAGTGGGGGCCAAGGCCCCCACTGAAAAAATAAAATAAAATTTTGAGTCAAAAAAAGAAAAAAAAAAATTGGCAACTTGAATTTATTTCTTTTGATCTTAATTATCTCTCTGCAATAATTATGTTTATGCAAGAAGTAGATATAATGCTCATTACTAGTATCACCTACCTTGAATATTTACATTTACTTTTCAGTTATAGGTCTTTTCTTTTGTGAATTACTACTTTACACTGGTTAATTGTTACTTATTAGTTAACTTAGTTTAGTTTTTGGTTTATTGTTTCGTCGTTTCAATCATTTTGGTTCAAAAAAATTTCGGGGACTCCGCCCCCGAACCCCCAGGAGGCGACCTCCGCCTCCCACCATTTGAAAATTTTGGCCCTCACTCACTCGAAATCCTGGCTCTGTCCCTACACTAGAAGGATCTGCCTGGCAAGATTAGCCACAAGATCTCTGATAATTGGATCATCGCCACTCTCCTCCTCGGTCCTCTCGTCGGCACCTACTCATATGTGCAGTGGTACCTGGAAAAGGGGAAGATGGAGCACAGATATTGAAGTCAATTTGCACTCAATTGATCCATGAACTCCATATGTTTTTAGGCTTCACTGGGCAATAAAAGCTGCTTTTAGTTTTGGCTTGTGGTCTCTTAAATTGTGGGTTTTGTAATCCTAATTTACAGATGCCAGTTTGTGTGACATCTATGTTGTGTTAAATAAATTGATGCTTTGAAATATGTCCATCCCACTGTTCGAACCCCTTTAGTAAAGCTTATGGTTTTGCTTTTTTTTTTTTAAAAAAAAAAAAAAAGATCATTGGTCGTCGGTCGATGGTTTTCTGATGGGATGGTGTTTGTGGCAAGATTGGGATGATTGAAAGCATTTGTGGTGGAAGAATTAAAGTCTTGTATGGGTTTTGAAAAGCAAGGTTATTTATGTCATTTTACTAATGATTATAATAATAATAATAGAGAAATTATTAAAAAATGTGGTGTCTCAAGTGATATTTGTGGTGTTTATATAGTCACACATAAGGAAATTTTTCCTTGATTAGACATTTTCTATGAAAAATGTACACTAACAAACACACGTCGAGTAACAACTCGGCCATATGTTCATTTTTAGTTTGCTTTTGCACCTTCAAATATGAAAGATTCGGTGCCACCAATACGTGGGGCCCAACTCTTCTATTTTAAAGGCCACCATAGTGTTTGGTGTGCCCCCTTCGTTAGCATTAGAACAAGATTGTATGAAACAAATAAGTGGGCTCTGTACATATAGGTTTGAACAAATTAAAAGATATATATTATGGACCAAGACTTTTAAAAGACGGGATCTTGATATGTTAGGTTAAGAAGCATTTCATCATAGTTGTGTGTTTTCTATTGTAAAACTTTATTTTTCATTATAGTGAATTCTTGTAGCGGCAAAGATGACGTATTCTTACATTGGGACGAACCTTTATAAATCTTGTGTTTTTATTCTTTTTTAATTGCTTTTGATAAAATTAAGATAAGGGTTCATAATTCTCACATACATATCCAAAAAGGACTATGTAAAAGGCTCTTTAGCAACGTTCTTTTGAAGTTGCAAAAGGTTGAGCTCATCCCAACATTTTATGAACGATATAAAAATAATATTGGTGAATGTTACTAAATCTCAATTACATAAATCAAAGGTAATATGTAATTATTGAATGTTGATGCAGAGTCCTTATAATAACATGCAATACATAACGAATGATGCTTTTTACATGTTGCAAAAGGTCTTTTTTGTTGTAATGGTCTAAAATTATGAACTCGTGAAAATACCCGCAAACCGTCATAGCTGAAGGGGAAAAGAAGCCAAAACGCTAACCCTACTTCTAAAACAAAAAGGAATATTTCAATTTTAAAAAGCTAAGGGGCCGTTCTCTTTGTGTTTCGATTTTGAATTTTGAGTTTTGAATTTTGGATTTTGGTTGTTTGTTTTTGGATTGCTGAAAACATGTTCTCTTTGTGATTTTGGAAAACTGTTTTAAAAAATATAAAACTGAAAAATGCGTTTACTTTGTTATTTTTTGATATATTTATTTTGTGATATTTTATATGTAAAAAATTGTTAATTTGTTGAATTATATTAATTTTAATGTCAATAAATCAGTTAGTTCTCTATGTCAATAAATTCATCATTAATATTGTTTAGGCTAAACAAAAATTCAACCACATACCAACAAAATCTTAACATGGATCTATATATGATAGCAAAATAACATAAGAGATTCAAATGAATGAAGTGTCTCACATTTACCAAAAAAATAAAAAAATAAAATTTTAACATGGATCTATATATAATAGCAAAATAATACAAAAACTTCAAGTGAAGGAAGTGTCTCACATTTACACAAAAAAAAAAAAAAAAAAAAAAATCTTAACATGAATCTATATATAATGGCAAAATAATATAAGAATTTCAGGTGAAGGAAGTGTCTCGCATTTACGAAGAAAAAAGTCTTAACATGTATCTATATATAATGACAAAATAACATTAGAACTTAAAATGAAGGAAGTGTCTCACATTTAACAAAAAAAAAAAAATCAATCTTAACATGAATCTATATGTAATGGCAAAATAATATAAGAACTTGAAGTGAAGAAAGTGTTTCACATTTATAAAAAAATTATAAAAAAAAAAAAATTCAAAACGCGCATTTTGGACTTTTTAATACAAAATATCCAAAACGTAATAAACTCGTTTTGAGTTTCCTTTGTGTTTTTGTATTTTTTATTTTTTGGAAAACGAATTTCTGAAAATGGGCAAAATGAACGCATTTTTTTATATTTTCGAAAATCGAAAACTCAGAACGGGCTGAAAACAGTAAAGAGAACAGAGTCTAAGTTTGTTAAAAGTTTTATATTTATGGACAAGTGATGTGATTTTTTCGAGGTAAAAGAAAAATTTTAAGCCTAAGCTTGTGGTTTAAATAAAGTGTAGCCAAAAAGGTTATGGTAAAGGAAAAGGAAAAGAAAAAGTTGAAGCTGTATTATGAAAATTTCATGAAAATATATGGTTATGTTGTGAAACTACCAAAATTTAAGAACAATAGAATAGAGAGGTAGAGAGAAATGAGAGAGTTTCTTCTCATTCCATTCAAATCAAATGTGTTCATTTACAAAATTTAGGCATCTATTTATAGAATTCAATAGGGCCATAATAAGTCATTCATACCAATAAACAAATAATATAAATTAGGTAACGTTATGTATTAATTAGGTTAGGAAATAATTTACAACACTCCCGCTTGAATGACTTATTGTTCAATAGCTCAATTGTCTGCCTCGTTAAAACATTGCTAAGAAAACTCAGTGGGATAAAATTTGAGCGAAGAAAAAAGAGTACAGCTGCTCCCCCTGATGTTGTCCATCATGAATCATTGAGTCTAATATCCAAAATGACATCAAAGATAAGTAGTATAAATCATGTACTGAAATTTGAAGTTCTGAAGTGCTTCAGTGCTGCTTCGTTAAAACCTTGTCAGTAAAACCCAATGGGAAAAAATCTGAACGAAGGAAAAAGAGTACAGCCGCTGCCTTGTTAAAACCTTGTCAGGAAAACCTAGTAGGACAAAACTTGGACGAAGGAAAAAGAGTACAGCATGATTCTCTCCCTGAAGTGTGCAATCAATTATTCATGAACCTTTTGAATAATGATATCATCTTTCGTCTGGAATATGTATATATGAAAATCTTCTTGTGTGTAGCCGATATCATAACATTCTTCATAAGATGTCTATGATTTTCTTCATTTGTTGATACAATTCCAGATGTCTATGATTTTCTTCGTTTTTTGATATCATTCCAGCACAATTTAAAGAGAGAGCTTGTTGTTGAATTATTACTTGCAGATAGCTGTGACAATGTCTCAAAAACCTTGCTAGAAAAACCCTGTGGGACAAAACCTTAGCAAATGGAAAAAGAGTACATTATTCTCATTTGGTACGTCATAATTTCCGCCTCATTAAAAACCTTGCTAGGAAAACTCTGTAGGACAAAACCTTAACTAAGGGAAAAAGAGTGCAGCGCGTATTTATTCACTTCATAGGAATATCACAAGTATATTAATGCAATCTCAAATCATTTCATCAAACATATAGTTTGTGATGAGATTTTATAAATAGTTTATAACTCATTTATGATGTCATAGCTCATTTATGATGTACTGAACATGCTATACCAAGCACTGTTTAGTTAGTTGACTAATTGCATTGCTCAAATCTAGAATTGATTCACTTCTGGTGAAACTATCAAAATCTAGAATTTACTTCTGATGAATAATTAAATATTCATTTTCAAATTCACTTATGGTGAATATTCATTTTCGGTGGATAATATAATTTTGCATATTGAAAATCAATTGCATGCCCAAATATTCAAATATAATAATAGTACACTCCAATTTCATTTTCAACATATTATATTATGGGGTCATATGTATCATTCTTCATGTGATTTTATTTTAAGAATCACAATTCATTCTATAATGATACTATTCTGGGAAAATTGAATCTTTCAATGATTTATACATGTATGTTCTTGCACTTTATAAACTGCAATTTCTAATTTGCAGGAGTATAATCAATCATTGAAATAGATATCAATTTCGACATATAATCTATAATCATTTCGCTTGAAATCCCAATGTACCGCGATCAACTGATACATCAAAGAAAACTCCCAAAGTACCGAGATGAGAATCACACCTTTTGATCTCACTCATTGGTATATCAAAGAGCTCAAACTAGTGATCTAGATAATAGTCACATCCACCATATGTCATGCCAGTTCTTTGAAAAATTTCGCGCGCAACGAGTCGTCTTTTACGATTGTGTAATATTTTTTATTTGTACAAATAACTAATGACATTACACATTTAAGTATTTTGGACTTCAGGTCCTATAACAATAATCCCTACATTGGGATTTTTATATTTGGCCTAAGTATTATAATTTCAAAAACTTCATTTTTCATAAGAGGGTTGTGTGTAGTCGACTTATTTATCGATTACATTTCATCTCAATATAAACATAACATAGAAAGATCTCTTTGTATATTCTATCATCAGGTACCTGAATCTCTCATCATTTAACTATGTCCATTTTACTCACCATGAGTATTTAGTCTCAAAAGAGATCATTTCAATTATTCAAGAAATATTTGTTTTTGGAATCGATTTTCATTATACTTCAGGCATAATTACGCTTTAAGCTTGATCACGCTTCATGCGTGTTATTGTTTAATTTCCCCATAATATTCAAGAATCTTGTATTATATCAGTCAGCTAAAAATGTCGCAACACATTTCATTCGTAATTATGGATATAATCACAATCATATATCAAGTGCGTATTGTTGAAGTGTATATAGATATCGCACTTCTTATAAATCATAAAGCTTCACAAGCAAATCTTTATTTCATCGTATTGACATGTTTGTATGTAGAATATTGCTGCATGAGAAATATTTATATTCAAGTTGTTCTCATAACAAATATTTGGAAACTTTTAATTTGCTAAACCATTAGCAACATAATGCTATTATCTCAACTAATTCATAAAATCATTAATGAATATATTCATGTTAGCATTTATCACTTTGCTCGTAATATCATTACTTGAGCAAATAATCAGTCATTCATTTTCTTAGTGAGATAATTAATTTGCTTTTGAGAACAAGCAGTAATGATAACTTGTTAACCTGAACAATCTTCTAGTTCTTTAATGAATGCCATTTTGCATTCTCAATAAATCTCATTATTGAATTGGAATCTAACCAATCATGTTAAATTATAGAACTTCTGGTTTAGTAAGATATTTCAATTGTACATATGTATGAACTTCTGGTTTAATATAGTATTCATTACATCAGTTCGTATTTCTGTATAGTACAAATCAGTATACCTTTATTTAGTATATCCAAAAAAGTGATTAGAATGACATCACAAGAAAATGATCATTGTCCTCACCTTTTGATTACAAATATTTTCCCTTTTTTTGGTGGAAACACTGACACGCAAAGTCACCGCCCTTTTACGCATTAAATAATGTATTTAAATAGATCACTTTTGGAGAAGATCATATCCATCAAAATGGATGTTATATTATCAAATATCCGCAAATACTACTCAAATCTTCCCATAAATGTTTTGAAAAAGATTTACCGAGTTCGACTCGAAAGATTGAGGCTGCTTATGGATCAAGGTATCCCAGAAGATGTTCGTTGGTTGATTGAATTAAAAGTTCGTTTAGCTGGTGAATTACTAGATTCATTTTCTAAGTACAAGCCTGAATTAGGTAAGAGTACTTTTGCAAAGAAGCGAGGAACAAAAAGATTAAATAGTTGCTACAAATGTGCTCGATGGACATGTGATACCCGTTGTAAATCAATAGGATATTCATCCAAAAATCGAGATGATAAAATAGATTTCATTAAGGGTGGACTGAGTAAGGAGTCATTGGATTATATCTGATTGACTCTTGAGACGCACCCTAGTGGGTATGTGCATCGTGAGCTACTATCTTTATGGGCTAAATTCATCAGCGATAAAGAGCGTTATAGTCTCAAAAATATAATAGCAAAAGATCCTGTTTGCCAGACTGTTATAAACAATGATGTTTTGGGTACTCAACATTGATACAAGGTAAATCAGTATAGTATATATGTTTTAACAAAGTATTTTGTATTTTCATTTTTTGCATATTAACAGATGGTACCTGAGATATTACCGAAAGATTATCCATTATGGAGCAAAATATATGCTGTCAGAGACAATATCAAAAGTGGTGCCATTTAGTCAAAAGTAAATAGCAACTTTTTCAAAAGAAAAATAATAAATAGTGAATATTTTCAAGTTTAAAACGTCTGATAATTTCACAGTTTAAAGCATCCCAAAATAACAATTTCTTGTAAGTTTTTCTTTCCTTATACTCTCAAAGATGGAAGGACCAAAACTTCGACAGATCAAAACTATCTGTGTATTTTGTGGATCAAAAGTAGGGAAAGATTTTGGGTATCTAGAAGCAGCAGTGGATTTAGGAAAGAAGTTGGGAGAGAAAGGTATCAATCTAGTATATGGAGGAGGTAGCAGTGGATTGATGGGTTGTGTTTCACAATCTGCTCAAACAGAGAAAGCAAGAGTGATAGATGTTATACCCGTTCCTTTAGCTGATATCGCAGGCAAAACACGAGGGCATGAAGTACATACATTATCTATCCATGAACGCATAACTTGCATGTTATATGGTTCTGATGCCTTCATTGCCATGCCTGGAGGTTTTGGTACTTTAGAGGAAATCTTTAATATCACCTCATGGGCTCAATTAGATCTCCATACCAAGCCTATCGGGCTTTTAAATGTTAAAAACTTCTTTGATTGTTTGCTAACATTTCTTGATTATGCTGTGGAACAGGGATTCATCTCTCCATTTTTAGGAGAATCCTTATTTCTGCTCCTACTATCGATGAACTGCTGGATAAGTTGCAATCATATATTCCAATACAAGATCCAGTAGGATTAAAGAAAGATTGGTCGCAAGGAAAGGGTGCCAAGCGAAAATGGAGTCCTGTTAATGTAAATTTATCCTTGTGAATCTCAAAATATTATGGGTGGTAGAGTATGGGGAATTCTTACTCTTGAGACACACCTCTAATGTTGATGAGTATTTGAACTTAATCTTGTGAACCTCAAAAGGATTAGGAGTGATGGAGTACGGAGTATTCTTACTCTTGAGACACACAAAAAAGATTAGGGGTGGTAGAGTATGGAGTATTATTACACCTGATACACACCTCTACTTTTGAGGATCATAAATGTTTCCCCCTTTTGTATTTTACATGCATGTCTCGTTTATGCTTCTTCAGAAGCAATAATAATAATATCATTTCACACTACAACAAAAGTAACTTTTTACGACGTGCGATGCATGCCGTAAAAAGCAATGCCGTAAAAAGTGGCATATTTTTTACGGCGTGCAATGCATGCCGCGAAAGCATGCCTTAAATAACATTTCACGGCTTGCATCTGCGCGTCATAAAAGGCATATTTTATGGCATGCAATATGCATGCCGTAATAAACCCAGACGGCGTGCTATGTGCACGTCGTAAATAACATTTCACGGCTTGCATCCGCACGCCATAAAAAGTAGGTAGCTTTTACGGCATGCTTCTGCATGCCGTAAAATACATTGTTAATGGCGTTCAATGCCCGTCGTAAGTGTACATTTTTTTTAATAATTATTTAGTTCATTATAATCAACCTATAATAATTACGAAGCAAAACAAAATTATAATAAATTTGAAACCAATCATGCAACAAAAATATAATATTAATCCATATGTAAAGTTTTACATGGATTTGATAGCAACATATCAAAGTATAGAATTTGTTTCTAAAAAACTAATTAAAATGTTTCAAAATATTCAATCCATATCGAAGTTTTTACTTCCTAAAACTATAATTCAGCTATCCCCAAAATAATCAACTCACTGCATATCACAAAAATAATAAGATGTAAGTAATAAACTTAGAACAACATACAAATCAAAAGTACGTCAAAAAATATACTCTATTATTTGTTTCCATTTGCACAAAAGAGAAATGAAATAGCATAAAAATGGAAATAAAATAAAAATAGAAATGAAGATTACCTTTGTTGTGATTACATCTAATCAATCCACTTCGATGTACCTAATTGGCCATGCAATTGTACTTCCTAATGCATCTTTAAGAAGAAAAAGCTTACGAGTAGGACGATATAAGCTAACATTATCAATCACTTCAGTAACCCAAACTCTCCAACATTCATTACCAAGTGGTACATGATGCACTAGATCACTTGAATTTGTTGATGCAATTTCTCCTTTTGCTACAACTTCAGCTTTCCCAAACCAAGACATCAATTTGCACTTCTTATTCTTAAGATTATGTATATCATTCAAACTTGTTTCTCTAGGTTGTAAATTCATATTCAATTGTAAAATTTGTTATTTTAAGAATATAGATGTATATTTAAAATAGAATAACATTAACAAATTATAATTTTCACTTACAATATCTTCTTGTTCAACATTTTTACCCTTCCCTTGAAACAAAGCTTTTAATTCTTTAACTTCATCTCTCAACTCTTGGACTTGAGTTTGCAAATTGTGATTGTGCACCAAAGTATTCAACTTTGAAGGATTCGCACCGAAGCCAAGACCTCTTACCCGTCCCCGATGTTCTGGACCAAGTACTCTTGCAACACCATCGTCTTTGAGAGAATGTTTATTTGGTGAGGTAACCACTTCTGAATATGCTTTTATCTTTTGCTAATATCATGAAATTCAGTAATGAGTTAAAGTTATATAAATACAAACTTTAAATAACAAAAAAATAACAAAAGCAACATTATTACCAATATTTCCCCAGCTAATTCATTTATTGGTTCCCCATTTTTTCGTGTATGTCCTCGTATATAAACAAGGTCTCTCGTAATGGAATCAGGGTCTTCACTTTCTATGCGCTGCAATTTTTCATATATGCCATAATTTGTAAACGTGTAGAAATTTTCAAGCAAATTTAACTTATAAGGATGAAAATTTTACCAATTCAGCTTCTAAGCGAGCAAATCCCTTTCTACTTGTTGTATGCATCATTGTTTGGCTAGCCCTCATTCTTTTGAATCTTTCATTCTTTTCCTGCAAAAATCAATAAGTTCTGTATAAGCAAAACTTTATATATGAATATAGACTTGTTGGGAAAACTTTGGGTCTCTAAATAAAAGTTTGCATAATTCAAGTTAAGACCAATTAATAACTTACTCTGTATGATTGAGAACTGCGTTCTTTAACAAATGCTTGCCATTCTTCCATTGAATCAACATTATCTGGCTTAAGGAGAGCTGCAGCTCGTATCATGCCAATTTCTCTGCCTGTGTTACTAATTGCTTTAAGAATTTTAGATCGATGATCTCGCCAATTCTTTCCCAATTTTTGCATAACATATTTTCTATGACAAGAGTCAACTTCATTAAAAAAACTGCTCAAATATAAAATGTAGTCGGAAATATAACAATAAGAGCTCAAATAAGTGCATAACAAAAACCTGCATTAAAAAAAAATCAAAATCATCCTCTAACACATCAATGATCGATAAAAAGTAAAGCAGCAAACATCAAGCATTTTCAGTTATTAATTGTTTTCCTTCATTAAGGTAGAATGTTAAAGTAGTACAGTCAAAAACTATATAATGCATAACACAGTAGCGTCAGGGGCGCCATGACACCAGTCCAATTGTCAGAGTATCCACTAAGAAACTTACATTGAACGGTCAAGAATTGGTATTTCAAACGAATGGGGCAAGAGATAAAGCCCAACTTGAAAGAGTATATACATTATTAAACTTGCAGAGTACATAATCGAAGTTCGGATAGAAGAGTTGCCAAACTTGTTTGGTAGTTTAGCTGCTTGTTTATACATTTAATATTTGGTTGAGGAGCCCGACATGCTATGGTGTAACAATCATGATGCGGTGCAAGTCGGCAATTAGAGACAGTTGAAAAATTTTTCCCAAATTGATATAAATAAGATTAATATTTTTAGCATTTTGAAAGATCTTTCATTCAGATACTTTGGATTATAATAACAAATTCCAGATTTTGTTCTACTAGTACATATGTCTATAAATTGTGTATGTAAACACCCATATAAATATAATCTCCATGTTCAGTCATGTTTTGACTATCATATCAAAGTTACAATTTTTATATTTATATTTTTAGTGAATGACAACAAAATTCAAGTTAGGAATGACTCATGCTGGTTTCATTTCACATGATGGAATAAAAAATCAAGACCCCATCAATTAGTTATTACATATACCAGCAAACATATCTGCTCTTCATTTTAATGGCTGGCCAACTGGTATTATATATTAATATTCTATACTAGTGTGTAGACTATGTGGCCATGTTGTTTCACATATATCAGTTTCCAATTACCAATACATCCAAACTGTGAGATACTTCACTATGGTTTATAGATTTGATTTCAAATCCTAAACCAGACCACCCCTTGTCATATATATATAGGATGGAAAAAGTAAAACAAGTATAACTCTCAATTGTTGAATTAAATAGAAAATCTTATTGTTGGTACCTTCTTTTTAAATAAAACAAGCCACTTCTTCATATGTATTTGAAGTATTGAAAACGTCTCATGTAAAAGTAAATCCTAGAAGATGAACATCCTTATACAAAATAAATAATATGGCTTAAGAAATTACTAACAACAAAGTCAGTAATACTCATATGATGGTAAATCTAAATATCCCAAATTGACCCATCCTCCTAAATATCTCCAAAGCATTATTGAACTCTCTACTACGATTACCCATTGATCATAGCATTCCAAAGAAAAACATCATCCCTGTTAGGAAATTCCTCAAACACTTCTAGTGCCTCATGAATTAAATCAAACTTCAAGTAGCAATGCACTAATGCACTATTGTAGCGCCCCGAGTTCCGTATACCCGATTCACTACGTCATTTTCTGTCTAAATTTTTCGAATAATATTTTTGCGGAAGAAATAATTGAAATTCATTTTTGGCAACATTAAATAAACTGTAATGGCCGCTAAAATTTAAAACATTTATGAAACCATTTGAAATAGTAAATCGAACCATTAATATTGTAAAGAAATTGCCAATATCATAATTTCTCAAATAAATGAACTTCTCTAAATTATTCGATTATTTGGAAAATACGGAAATCATTAACGTCAAACTTTCAACCGTTCAACGATTATTGCCACCATCATTCATCGCTCGCCACCGTCTCCAAAATCTGCAAAACTGTTAAAAAGTAGGGTGAGTATTTCATGGGGGGAATACTCAGTAGACTCATCGCAAATTAATTTAATTTATAAGATGATTAAACACATAAATCCCGGCTCTTTATAAAACGGGCATTGATAGAGCTTCTTTATAAAACTGCTCTTGATAAAACTCATATTGTGCATTACAGCACGGGACATATTTTGCAAATCATATGCTCTTTGAAAACATCTCTTTGAAAACAGTTCTTTGAAAACCATATACTTATAAAACATTTTAATTATGCCAAGAATAATTTCTTTTGAAAGCATAACATAAGATAGGATTGAAATCCTCATAAACATAAGAATTTTACCGAACTTAGGTGGTAAGAATTCTTATGTAGTAAAATCATAATAACAGTAAGTTTTCATCATAACATAGGATAAAATCGAAATCCTCATAAACATAAGAATTTTACCGAACTTAGGTGGCAAGAATTCTTATGTAGTAAGTATACCAAGCATAATTTTCTGAAATTCATAGGGATCAATTGCATCATAACATAAGATAGGATCGAAATCCTCGTAAACATATGCGACAGGAATTTTACCGAACTTAGGTGGTAAATCCTCATAAACATATGGAAAGATAGGAATTTTACCGAACTTCGTGGCAATTCCTCATAAACATAGGAGACACAAGAATGTTACCGAACTTAGGTGGCAAGAATTCTTATGTGTAGCGCTACTAAAACTCCGGTCCCCTTAACATATCATAACTTATCATATGGGACCCAAAACAATCTTGGTAGATTGATTTCATAGCAATGATCCAAAAAAAACATTTTCGTGAAGCATAGGGTATACTTACTTTTCGTAAAAAACATAAAGTATATTTTCTTTTCATTAAAACATACTTACTTTTCATAACAACATAAGGTATATTTACCTTTCATAACAACATACTTGCTTTTCTTAAAAATTGACTTTCACAAGTCACATGACATTCATATGAAATCATAATTTAAATCAATTAATAAGTGCGAGTCTACCTCAAATCCGACGAGTGCAAAGTTGAGCGGGAATGACTTCAATTTCTTTAAATTCTCCGTACGCTTCGTCTTAGCCAATAAGTCACTTTAGTATATCGAATATATAGTTCAAAATGATAAATTATAATTTGAGGAATTATGATATTGGCAATTTCTTTACAATATTAATGGTTCGATTTACTATTTCAAATGGTTTCATAAATGTTTTAAATTTTAGCGGCCATTACAGTTTATTTAATGTTGCCAAAAATGAATTTCAATTATTTCTTCCGCAAAAATATTATTCGAAAAATTTAGACAGAAAATGACGTAGTGAATCGGGTATACGGAACTCGGGGCGCTACAAGTTGGTATCAGAGCTAGTCTGCGTTTCTGTAGACTGGTAAAATTTTCAAAAAGAATTTTAAGAAATATTTTCCATTATAAGATTTTTATTGATGAAGATTGCCACTGCCATCATTCGTTCCACCAACTCCGAGGTAAAGAAGTTTATAATATTTAAAGTTATTTCAGTATTTCGAATACTCATTTTATTGATTTATGAGAAAGAATGAAGAGTATTTCGGATACTTATGATTTATGAGAAATAAGAATGTATTTCTTCGAAAATAATGATGTTGTTATGCTTTGTCATAACTTATATGCTTTAATGTATGATTATGAGAAATTTTTTTTAAAGAAAACGAGTGTTGAGCATAATGGGAATAATATGATTTTATTGAGAATTAAGTAATAGATATTATGTTGAGTTAATTTATTATGCCTCTATGTTGAAGAGAAATTTATTATGAAGTTTGGCTTTGTGAATAAATTTTGGGAATATGATTTATGGCATATATTTATAAGTATGAGTAACTTTTGAGCCAATTAAGGTATGGAAGGAAGTAATATTGTGATATTGAAAAATATGATTTGAAATTTCTATGTTGAGGAATTATGAATTGAATTATGGGATATTTTGATGATATTGAAGTGTTGGAATCATTTTCAATATTTTTAGATCGTTGTGATCAAATGTGGAGTTATTTATTATTGTGAGTTATGAAGTATGCTTATGGTTTGGAATAAGTCCAAATTACAAGGGAGACTCTGTTCAGAATTTTATCAATTTGAAATTAAGAGCATGATATGATAAGTATCTACTAAAGGAATTAAGGTTAGACATGCAAGTTCATTTACATCACAAACGAGATTTAGTAGATGATAACAGAAATTTTATTATTTTCTCATAAGGAGAACACACAAGAGTCACACTGGAAAGGAAATACATGAAACACACAAAAGCAAACGAGAGAAGCATGGGATAATCCTCAAAATGAGAGATGTGTTTCCGGAGTAGCCGTATCCTACCACCTCTGATTTTTTTTTGGGAAATAAAGAAACCTTCAAAGAAGTGTGTTTCGAGAGTAAGAATACTCCGTAATCTACCACCTGGAACCTTTGAGGTACACACAAGATTTAAACATTAAGGAAATCCTAGTAAATGGAGGGGTGTCTCGAGAGTGAGAATACTCCGTACTCTACCCCCACCTATTCTAAGATTCACAGAGTTAAATTTACATTAACCGGACTCCATTTTCGCTTGATTCCCCTTCCTTGCGACCAATCTATCTTAACTCCTGCTGGATCTTGTATTGAGATATATGACTGCAGCTTATCCAGTAGTTCATCAATAGTAGGAGCGGAAATAAGAAGCCTTCTGGAAAATGGAGAGATGAATCCCTGTTCCACAGCATAATCAAGAAAGGTTAACAAACCATCAAAGAAATTGTTAACATTCAGAAGCCCAATAGGCTTAGTATGGAGATCTAGTTGAGCCCACGAGGTAATGTTAAAAATTTCTTCTAAGGTACCAAAACCTCCGGGCAGGGCTATAAAGGCATCAGAACCATATAGCATACAAGTTATGCGTTCATGGATGGATAAGGTTTGAACTTCATGCCCTCGTGTTTTGCCTGCAACATCTACCAAAGGGACAGGTATGACACCGATTACTTTTGATTTCTCTGCAAGAGCAGATTGGGAAACACAACCCATTAGACCACTGCTACCACCCCCATACACAAGAGTGATACCTTTTTCCCCCAGTTTCTTTCCAAGATCTACGGCCGCTTCTAGATAACCGAAGCCTTTCCCTACTTTTGATCCACAAAATACACAAATAGTTTTGATCTGTCGAAGTTTTGGTGCTTCCATCTTTGATAGTAAAGAAAGGAAAACTTACGAAGAAGATGTGATTTTGGGATGCCTGAACTATGAAATATGTTTGGCTATTTAAAGCCGGAAAAATTTACTGTTTTTGATTGATTCTGAAAAAGTAAAGATTCACTTTTTGACAAAATCGACCAACTTTTGACTATTTTATCAAAGATATCACCTTTCGGTGATTTATTTCCAGCTTTATCAAACCTCGAGAAAAGAAAAATATATTTATTTCCAGCTTTATCAAAACTCGAGAAAGGAAAATATTTTTATTTCCAAAACGCGTTAAAGAAAATAGCAAAATATTTTAAAAAAGCATATCAAAAGATTTACCTTATATCATTGCTGAACTGCCAGAAGCCTCATTTTGTAAAACAGACTGGCAAACAGGATCTTTCGATATTATATTTTGGAGACTATAACGATTTTTGTCCTCGTTAAACTGAGCGTATAAGGAGAGAAGTTCACGTTGTACATAACCACTTGGGTGCGTCTCAAGAGTCAGTCAAATATCATCCAAAGACTCCTTACTCAGTCCACCCTTTATGAATTCGATTTTATCATCCCGATTAGTAGAAGAATATCCTACTGATTTGCAACGAGTATCACAATTCCAACGAGCACATTTGTAGCAACCACCCAGTCTTTTTGCTCTTCGTTTCTTTGCAAACGTGCTTTTGCCTAAACCAGGCATGTGCTTTGGAAATGTTGATGGTAATTCACCAGATAGTCGAACCTTTGCTTCTATCAACCAGCGAACATCTTCTGGAATATCATGAGCCATTAGCAACCTCAATCTTTCGAGCCTTATTCTATAGATCTTTCTCAGATCATTCATAGGAAGACTGGAATAATACTTGCGAATGTTAGAAAGGATGATATCCATTGTTTGATGATTCAACCTCTTCCCAGCATGAACTATTTAAAAGCGCAAGGATATGAATGAATCCGCGTGATTTGTGTTACAGTAAGAAAGCATGGAATAAAATAATGGATAAGAGGAGACAAGAATTAATGCGCCGTTCACTTTCTTGATAAAAGAAAGATTTGATGATGGGATTTGAGATTTGGAATATTTTTCTTGGATTATGGGTACTGATATTTTGTTATAATAATGATAATCATGGTATAGTGTGATGATACGTGGAAAGTAAAATGAGTACCGTATTGAATCAGAATTCATACGTATATACAAGTGAAAGAAATACTTTACAGGAAATGTGGTGACATTTAAGTATAGAATCTTAGTTTTGGGAGATATTTGTTTACTGAATTTTGGGTTACAAATGTTGGAAAGATAAGTTGATGATATTATGTTGATATGTTACGTAGAGAGAATATTCAGGTAATTCTTTGATGATTTTGGGAATTTTCGATGATAAGAAAGGAAAAATTATTATGATACGATATGTCAGTAAAGATTTGATGAAATTTTTACATACGATTGGGAATTGTTTTGATTATTTTGAGAATATTCGATGATAAGAAGAAGAGATTCTGATTAAGTATTCAGAAATTATAAGATTAAGTAAGTTTAATTTCGAGGACGAAATTATTTTAAGGAGGTAAGATTATAGCGACTCAGAATTTTTATGCAATAAATAATTATTTTAATATTTAGAAAATTGTGTCGCTACTATTTCATTTATTATTTTGAAGTTAACGCCGCGACGGATTCGTCTAGTCAAGTCAAGAAATATCGAATTTGTTCGATATTTCTTGACTTGACTAGACGAATCCGTCGCGGCGTTAACTTCAAAATAATAAATGAAATAGTAGCGACACAATTTTCTAAATATTAAAATAATTATTTATTGCATAAAAATTCTGAGTCGCTATAACTATTGATGAACAAATCAAATTCTAACCCAAGTTAATCAGAAACATGAAGAAAAACATTCAAGAATTCCCAAATAACCCATGGCTAATTCTGATATTTCTAGGGAAAAAATATGAAATCAAAGGCAGAAGAAATCTTGGGTACCTGGGTCTGGGTCGGTGCCAACGAGCAGGAGGGTGCGTGCGGTCACTGCGGTGTGTCTACCTTCACAGACGACAAAGAGAACCAGCAGCTGTGTTGAAGTCTGAAATAGTGGGCGGTGCTGAAGGTTGAAGAAGGAGGCGGTGCTGAAGGTTCGGGTTGAAGAGAGTGGCGGTGGTGCTGAGGGACAAGAAGGAGGCGGTAGTGCTGAAGGTGAGGGTCGAAGATAGAGGCGAAGAGAGCGGTGATGGTGCTGAGGGTTGAAGAAGGAGTCGATGGTGCTGAAGGTGAGATCCGAAGAGAGAGGCGCTGAAGGTGAGGGTCGAAGAGAGAGTAATGGTGCTGAGGGTAGAAGGAGTTGTACGTACGGTTTTTTGAAGGTCTCTTTCGCGTTCGGGTTATTTTTATGTTTAGCGCGGGTCAATTCTAGCTTTAGCGGGATAATTTTTTTCGGCTTTTTACGGCACGCATTTTTGTACACCGTAAATAATACAATTTTTACCTCAATTATTACGGCATGCGCATGCACGCCGTAAATGTTCATTTTTTACCTCAATTTTTACGGCATGCGCATGCACGCCGTAAATGTTCATTTTTTTTTTTACGGCATGCTAATTTTGCACGCCGTGAAAGTCTTTTTGTCACGGCACACTATTTTTGCACGTCGTAAATAATCTAAATTTACGGCATGCCGTATATGTACGCCGTAAATGCATGCCGTAAAAAGTCACTTTTGTTGTAGTGTCAGTATGTTTAGTTGATAATTTTTACTTCTTCTAGATTAAATATGTACTTCTTCTGGAATACATACGTGTTTATGCAAGAACTTTTCCAGATATTTATCATCTAATATTTATCTCATAATACTGATGAGATTATTTTCACATTAGCTATGTCCGTACTATCATGTGATATTATCTTATCATACATCAACATTCTCTTGTTGGATAATTCATTTTTATCTATCTTTTCAATACAGATAATGGTAACTTCTGGTACCGCTTGATAAAATATTTTTTGTCAACATTTACCAACTTTTTGGTAATGATAACTTCTGGTATCATTTGATAAAATATTATCTAACTTTAGTATTGATAACTTCTGGTATCATTTAATGAAGTATCAAATAACAATAATATTGTATATATATTAACAATAATAATACTGGGGTTATACCACCACGTATATATGTTGACAACAACCTCTAATATGTTAGAATTAACCAACAACTGAGGTGTTTCTGAAATAATATAAAATATGAATATATGTAAAGTATTCCATGTATTCAATTGATAAACCGACCATATAGGCGGTGTCAATATAATAAAATAATTACCTTTCATAAGTGAACGAGTTATATCTTTAAATCCAGTCAAGGTATTCATAATAGTCTAATCCATTACGATAATGAGTCATATCTAGTTAAGGTATAAATTCAATACATAATAACTCAATCCATCACGGTATGACAATGATTATATTACTTATACTTTGTTTAAATCTTTAATTTATCTTATTGATCACGTTAATTTACAATTAATATACTTTTACGTATTACCAAGAGCAAAATGGTCCATATTTTAATATATTACTCATATGGATAAATCTAAATCGTCAATAGGTTTGAAATTTAATTTAGAACAAACTTACTTTTGGTCCGAAGTTCAAAATCCCGTCGGAAGTGCTCCAAAAACAGTTTTTAAGAAAACTGTCACGTTCGATCGCTGGAAAATTTCAAAACTGCACAAAACATAAAAGTAAGACATAGAAAAATCAAAAACGTCGATCTGAACAAACTTCCTTTTGACATCATCGCTATCGACATGTGCCGGTGTCGGAGATTCGTCTCGCCACTGTGGTTTCAGATCTGGTCTCCGATCGTCGATTGGATGTATATTTTTTCGTAGATCGACTTTGGAAGTTTCGGATTATACACTTTTTTCTAATTTTCTTTTTGCACAACATCGTGACCATGTTTCTTTCCTCGTATGGAACTTTTTGAATCATGCAAAGTTTCCATCTTTCTTGATGTTTTCAGATCTACAATATGTGAGTTGTTTTCCAAAGCCAAAAGTATTTGATTTGGGAAAGGAAAACATTGACTGATAATAATCAGGTTTCTGATACAGAGGTTCATCATTTAGATGCAACTGTAGAGCATACTCCCGTCGTATTACTCAATTGACTAGAGACTCATGCTGATAACGTGTTGTGAAACTACCAAAATTTAAGAATAAGGGAATAGAGATGTAGAGAGAAATGAGAGAGTTTCTTCTCATTCCATTCAAATCAAGTGTGTTCATTTACAAAATTTAGGCCTCTATTTATAGAATTCAATAGGGGCATAATAAGTCATTCATACCAATAAACAAATAATATAAATTAGGTAAGGTTAGGTATTAATTAGGTTATGGAATAATTTACAACACTCCCCCTTGAATGACTTATTGTTCAATAGCTCAATTACACATATTTGTCATGATTAATGTTACTTTTAGGTTAACAAGGGAGGTGACAAAAAAATGAGGTGACGAGATTGTGTGTGTTGATTTAAGAGTTAATGTGATGGATAAAGTGATGAAATTATGTCATGTATTTATTATGTCAATATTTTTGTCAACTTTCAAGTACAAGTAGTATGGTTCGTTTGTCGAAGAACACAATTTGAAAAGAAATTTTTGATGATTTTCATTAAAAGTAACAATCCATATATACAACTAATTCTTCACTAAAATTTGTTAATTACCTTTCTTTAAGTATAAGAATAATCAACTAATTATTTAATCTAACCTAAATTAGGAACGCTCAATAACACAATACAAGAGAATACATAAAAGGGGGAACAGAAAAAAATCTGAGTTTTTTTTAGCCTGGATGGTTGCCCAGGCCAAAGTGGGGCCACAAAGCTGGGAGGTCGCCTAGCACAAATGCTCTCTCCCTCCCTCTCTCTCTCAACGTCACTATACTTTAACTTGGAGAAAAAATGAACTCCCCTTTTTTCTCGTCCCCGGCTACGTACGTTTGTTTTGGACCCTTCACCCACCCAACACCAGTGGGAGAGAGTAAGCCATGCGTTGGCTGGGGAAATAAGGACATTTTGGAAGATCCTGTGCGGATCCAACTACCTTTATAACAAGTATATAGAATATTACTACAAAAAAAAAAAAAAAAAAAAAAAACGTATATAGAATATTATGTGGCGTTCTGTTTGTATTTTATTTTGTATTTTCATTTTCGAAAATGTTTTGTGTTTCCTGTTTTCATTTTTGTTTTCAAATTTACTGAAAACGCGTTTGGTTTGTCATTTCTGAAAACTGTTTTTGAAAATGAAAAGCTGGAAAACACGTTCTGTTTGAAATTTTGCAGAATATTACTTAAACTATTTTTAATTAATTTGTTTGCGGAATACTACTAACTCAAACTCAAATTTCCTTTCACAATACACTAAAAATATGGTTATATGCAACACACTAATGTGAGCATTAAGAGTCTATATTAACACAGCTTGGTCAGGTTCGGAATTTGAGAAAGCTCTACTTCTATTAAAATCTAGAAAATGCAAGTTCTTTCAAAACCACCAGAATCCATTTATCAGTGCATTTTTTGAAATATAACAATAAGAATTTTCACTTAATTTTTTTTTGTAATCACTAGTAGAAAAACGCGGAAAAAAAGGGTTTAGGCGTCGGTTCTTCGAGAACCGACGCCTAAACCCGGTTCAGGCGTCGGTTCATGACGGTCGACTTTACGCGTCGGTTCTTGGTGAACCGACGCGTAAAGTCTAAGGTTTATGCGTCGGTTCACCAAGAACCGACGCGTAAACTTCCGTTTCAGGCGTCGATTCTTCGAGAACTGACGCCTAAACCCTGTAATATATATTTCAAAAATTCGTGCGATTTCATTCCCGACCGCGCATATCTCTCTCTCACTCTCTCTCAAAACTTCAACATCGCGAAGCCATCACCACCGTGCCTCCACCAACACCACGACGCCACCAACACCGCAACGCTACCACGAACCCGCCTCCATCTCGTAAGAACTTTACTCTTATATGTGTGTGTGATATGTGTGTGTGCGTGTATGTATATATATATATCTGTGTGTGTGTGTGTGTGTGCGCGCGCGTGTATGTATATATATGTGTGTGTGTGTGTATATGTGTGTGTATGTATATATAAGTAGATCTATATGTGTTTGTGTGTATATATATGTGTGTGTATATGTGCATATATATGTATATATCAGTATGTGTATATATATGTATATATGTGTGTGTTTATATATATATGTGTGTGTGTGTGTGTGTGTGTGAATTATTATATATATATGTATATATATATTTGGATGTATAAAAATGTGAATTATTATATATATATTTGTATGTATAAAAATGTGAATTATTATATATATATATATATATATATATATATATATATATTAATTTTGGTATTGCAAATAGTTAATTGATATAATTTGAATTATTGGAATTATATTGAAATTATGCATGGAATGTTAGGTTATGAAATCATACTTTGAGCATTTTAGGAATTAAGAATTGATTTTGGATTAATTCTGGAGTGGTTGATGATGTTGAAGTTTGATTTATTGTGTTTGAGTAGTGAATATGTGGAGGTTGAACATTTTTGTTGTATTGTGACATTTTAATTCCTCCTACAGGTTGGGTAAGTCCAACTTATAGGGGAGACTCTGCCGAAATTACTGTAGGATTTTACAAATAAAAAATGAAGATACTAGTAATTATAGGTGATTTTCACTATCATAGAATTAACCATACTAAATAAATAACTAAACAAAATATACTAGTAAAATTATGAAGTATTCAACGTAATAAATTATCGTATGCATGTGATTTCAATTATTAATATATAGTTGGTTCAAGTATATAACTATCATTACAAATATTCACTCAAAAGTAATATTTTTTTAATTATATCTTCGCATATAGGTTATTAGATATGGATAGAGATTGGATGTACGGCAGGCGTAATACACATGAATATGTGAAAGGAGTTGAAGAGTTTATGAAATGTGCGGACGAACACATGAGAGAGAAAGGTGAAGCAATGATTTTGTGTCCTTGTTGTGATTGTAAGAATCTGAGAAAGTTTCGTAGTTTTGAGTAAGTGAAAAGTCATTTGATTCGTCGTGGGTGTAAAGAAGGTTATAAACGATGGATATGGTATGGTGAGAGTATGCTTCCTAGGACATGCACTAGTGACGATGAAGGTGGACTGCAGGAGAATAATTTAGGCAATATTGATGAGAATGATGTGGAAAATGACAATAATGATATGATAGACAAAATGATGCGTGATATACAAGGGGAATTCATTGAAAAGCCTCATGTGTTCGATAGCTTGTTCAATGATTCTGAGAAGACTTTGTTTCCTGGATCTAGAAAATTCACAAAATTGTCTGCTGTGTTGAAATTGTATAACTTGAAAGCAAATAGTATGTGTGAAAACACATATTTAAAATATATTACAAATCTTTGAATTATTTTTATATTCTATTTAGTGTGATTATTAATGTTAGTTTTCAATGTGAAAATTTCAGTGTCCTCAACAGCCCGGAGGTTCTGAGTATGGCTACTACGTCATGAAAAATATGTATGAGATAGTCACTGAACACTTTCAGCGTCCGTCGTTGGAAAATGTATAAGTTATTGAACATGATAATTTTTAATTATGCCTTCATATTTTATTACAAAATAACTGATAATTCATTTTGATTATTTGTAGGCATTTAAAGAGTATTACTCAATGGAGGAAATTGCTGAAATTCAAAACTTATGGGCTAAATACTTCGTCGATAGGTGTGTGTAAATCGACGTGTATTCAAACTTCTATTTACTCAATTACATGTGACATTAACAATCTTGTAAATATAATTATTTCTCATTTATTTAACACTATTTTAATTATGTCGATTATATACATATTTGTTGATGTGCATGTGGAAAATGTTCAGTCCACGTTTAGGTGATTGCAGGTCATGACCTGCAGTGATCTGGATCATTGCAGGTGACGTCCAGGTCATTGTAGGTGACGTCCAGATCATTGCAGGCCATGACCTGCAATGGCCTGGGTCATTGCAGGTGACGTCCAGGCCAATGCAGGCCATGGCCTGCAGTGGCCTGGGTCATTGCAGGCCATGACCTGTAGTGGCCTGGGTCATTTCAGGCGACGTCCAGATCATTGCATGTCATGTCTAGGTCATTGTATTTTACTCTATAGGCAAATGAATTTCGTGCCCAGAAAAACAAATTGAAAACGCGTCGGTTTTAAGGAAAACCGACGCCTAAAGTTTAAACTAATTTTTTTTTCAACTTTACGCGTCGGTTTATAAACAACCGACGCGTAAAGATAGCCTTTACGCATCGTTTTACAACCGACGCGTAAAGTCTTCACTTTACGCGTCGCCTCAAAAACCGACGCCTATTCTCTTAAATAACCGACGCGAAAGACTGTTTCTGTACTAGTGAATGTTGATATTGAATTCAATAAAACTTTATTTAAACTTAGTTCCAAGTTAGGATAATTCGAAAAAAAAAAAAAAAAATTATTTATTTAAGCTTAGTTTCAAGTTAGGATAATTCTAAAAAAATAATAAAAAATAAAAACTTTATATTAAGTTTAGTTCTAAGTTAAGATAATTCTATATAAAAAAAAAAAAAAAAAAAAAAAAATCCCAAAACGCGTTTTGGACATTTTTTGTCGAAATACACACAAAACGCCCAAAACGAGGTTTTGGGCGTTTTTCCTTTTGTGTACAAATTTTTTTTTGTTTTCCAAAATGCGTTTTCGAAAATGGTAAAGAGAACGCGTTTTTAACGTTTTCGAATATAAAAACAAAAAACGACCTCAAAACAGCAAAGAGGACAGGGGCTTACTTTCTGCCTATTTCGAAATTTACCACCATAATTCTCTTTCAGAAAATTTCGTACCTCCAAGACTAAAGAAAAATCACTAACTGTTAAAAACATATATATTCTAATACTTGAAAATTTTTTACAATCATATACTATATTCAACGATATAAACTTTAGTTGTTGATTATCAAATCTTGGTTGTTAAATAATATATTTGACTACCAAATTTCTTTGTCTTGATTTTTAACAACGATGAAGATGGTCGTAGTAAGTTCTTTTAACAACAAAATTTTATTAATTTATTCGTCTTTAAATATCACTTTTCAACAAAGAAAATGATGATAGTAGAAAAGTGTTTTAACAACAAAAATTGACTGATTTAATTATCCTTAAAAATCTTATATATCCTTTTTTTTTTTTTGTCATTAAAGTTATGTTAAATAATAAAATCGCCGTTCGTTTTAATTACTTTCAACAATAAATTTTCGAGAACTTGCATGAATCCAATATCAATCATGCCACATATTTCAAGAAATTGAGAGAGAAAATGCATAGAACGAGTGAAATTACTAACTAGTTCAAACACTTCTTTGTTCATTTCAATATGGATCCTTCACCTAGCATCAATATTTCATGAAATTGAATGAGGAAACAAAAACATGAGTCACTGAAAAGCAAATCTATGTACATATAAAAGATAAATTGGCTCACCACAAGCTCCTTTGCAGGTTGTAATAAAAAATTCAATGTAAGAAACAACGAAAAGATATACCAAGAATTTAACAAGTGAGTTTGAAATTTTAATTTTGAAGACAAGAATTTGTTGGGATTGTAGAATTAGATTTTTGCAAAACTTAGCGTGGGAGTGAGATCATCTAATTTAAAAGACGGAAAATCAAGATTTTGTAGAGATTTTGTAGAACCAGATTTCTGCCAAAGTTCAAGCGTGGGAAGGAAATCATCTAATAAAAGAAGCAGATAGTGGAGTAGTTATTCCACCAATATCTCTAACTGAGATTATCTTAAACAATTAAAATTAATTTTAGTAGCATTATTTTATGATTTTTTTAATTTAATTTATAGATCTTTTGCTTAGTTTTGTCGAGGTAATTATTTTCATGTCTTAGAGCATCTTCAATACATTCCATAGATTGGGAAAATACACTTGACACATAAGCAAATAGATGAAATATGGTAAAAATCTCTCTCCAATGCACAACGTGAATTAGGATGTTAAGCTGACTTGGCGCTAAAAAAAATAGACATTGTGGAGTATTCCGTCTACATCTAGACGCTCCGTGAGATATGCTGACTCAACATTAATTTTTATTTTATAATTATTTAATTACTATAGATAAAGACGTGATCCAATTAAGTTATATGGTATAAATTAGTTTCCTTTTGAACTCTGTAATAAATTAGAGATAATGTAGTAATTAATTTTAATTTTTTTATAAAAAAATGCCACATAATCAATATTATTGAAATGTAGAAAGCACCATTGGAGAGTAAATTTTGAACTGCTCCGTCTATTTATTCACGTTTTTTAGAAGTCCGTCTATTTTATCGCCACATCAACCTCAATCCACATTATACATTGGAGATGCTCTTAATTGATTAAAATTCTGAACATAAAAATATAATGTTCCATTTTCAGTTGTTATTATAAAGGTTTAACGACAAAATAAGTATTTTCACCAAGTTTCGATTAATGATTAAACAAGGCTATGCATTGTGTACAATACATATTTTGTCCTGAAAAGAATAAAGAATTCTTTAGGAAAGTACAAAATCACGCCAATTTTTCTTAACAGATTCAACGAAAATTATGTCGTTGCTAAAATTGGGCATTTTAAGTCTTTAACAAAATTTAGAAATGACATCAATATTTCATTTCAAATGATGAACTTTCGATGACCAACTAATTACATTAAATAAAATAATCATATTTTAAACGAAATAAATCTGTCGTTGATTAATATTTTTTAACAACAATACACGTTGTCGTAGAAAATACATATTCTATTGGTAAAAGAAATTGCGAGAGAGTCGTAGTTTGGCACCAATTTTTCCTTAAAAGAAAGGTACATTTAATGATAAATATTTTATTGTTAAAAAATTTAAAGACGAAAATAATTTTTGGTTTCAAACGACAAATTTTCAACGTCAAATCTTAACAATTTGACGTTAAAAACTAAATTTAGCGACAAATTTATTTTCGTATACAAAAAACTCATCATTAATTATCATTTTTCTTTCTTGTTTAAAAAATAATAAAAAATACTTCAACTTTGGCTGCACTTTTTGTTCTTTCTAACGGATTCTCTCACAATATTTACTCTCAATTTTTGTAGTGAGATTTACAAATGTTATAACTTTACCCTCAACTTTATTGAGTTTTTTAGCATAATTCATCCCCAATCTTTAAATAATACTCACTCCTAGGGTTGAACGTTTCGATTTTCGATTCTGGTTCCTTCGATTCGGTTACTGAAGGAACCAGAATCGTTCGGTTTCGGTTCTGGTTCTCAAAACTCAAGAACCGAATGATTCTAGTTCTAATTTGGTTTCGATTATTTTTCGAATATTTGCTCGGTTCATTTGTTAAAAAAATTCAACTTTGAGCAAACATGACAATATGTGCAAAAAACAAATATGTGTTGAGTCAAAATTTCCTAAACAAAACCATCCATGCTGTAAAATATTCAAATTGAATATATTCGGGTTTTAAAGACACTAAAGCCAATTATAATATTATGTATATTCCAATAGCAAATAGAAAAGTAGGATCTTCATCTTCTGTTGTTCTATCTACTGCTTATGCTGGAATGTCCGGATCATTCGGACTAAAAAAATTATAATGATGACATTTAGATACATTTACTATAACATAAAATCATTTAGGTCATTTGAACCTAGATATACTTCAAAGATAAAAACGATTTTTAATGAACTCTTATCTCAGACTTTAATCTAAATCCACAATTTACTAATGCACCTCCACAAAAGTCACATACATGTCAAATCACACATCTTTCCTGAAATTAGTTAAGTACAAATCAACACAACAATCATTACCTTAATTTGTAAATATTGTACAAAAAAGATGCACTTAACCAGTGCGAGTGGGAGATCAGACATCCAATTTTCTAAAATTGGTGCACAAAATTTTCATATAAGATGCAACACGATTGAACAAGTCAACAATTATAATATATCTAAGTAAGCTGAATTTGTACACTCCATCATGTAAAACAACACAGAAAGTGTCAAAAGCGTCATGTGGACTTAATTTTTAAATTAAGAATGTTCGGTTCTCAATTCGATTTTCGATTTTCAAATAGTAGCCGATCGATTTTCGGTTCTCCATTTTTCAATTTTGGTTTGGTTTCGATTCTCATTTTCCTTCTAAAGAACCGATCAGTTATGATTTTTTTGTTCGATTCCGATTTTTTTGCCCACCCCTACTCGCTCCATTGTGGGTATTAAATGATGGGTTTTCCCTTCTTTTTGAAATAAACAAAAATACAAGAAAGTAATTAAAAAATAAGAAATATTGCAAATAAAGTCCGATAATTCAAATAGTGCAATAAATTTCACTTAAATAATTAAATACGTATACTAATCTCACTCACCATGTACCCATCCACCCACCCTTTCCAAGGGCATCTCCAATGGAGGTAAGAATGACAAAAAAATCCATCAAACTCGATACTTGTAGAGATCCGACTCGAACAAGGAGTATATTATTCGCCTAAATGGGTCTGAGTTGGACATGGAGTTTACTATTTAAGCCCGTCGTGAATATGGTTCGGGTGTGAGTTTAGAAATAAGACAAATACTTGACGCACATATTCATTATTTGTTTTTAAAATAACAATTAAAATGGTTAAATTCAAAAAGATTGAAACCCTAGCCCTGATATTTCATTTCTTTAATTCTTTATCATTTGGAGATTATATTAGAAAATTTTTAAATTTTGCCTAAATTTCCTTGAAAATTTTGAAAATTTGCTTACAATTCAATTATCTTCACTTCCCAAAAGATAAACATAAAATGTGTAATGGATTTTCAAAAGCATATCCGATAATACTTGCCTCTGATTCACATTTTATTAAATGGATATATGAGTTGGGTATGAAGGTTAGAAATCTTCCCTCAATAGAGTATGAGTTTGCGGAACCCGACCCATTCCAATCTTTAAATGGAGACCCATTTTCATGCAAAAAAAAAAAGAAAATATTGTTTTGACACCATTATATATTTTGGGCAAATGTTGAACTTATCAATTTGTCCTTATTTTGTTTATTCAACAAATTTTTATTTTCTTTGTGTCCTTTTTTTTTTTTTTTTTTCATATTGCATGTATTAGAGTAGACAAGTTGGAGAATGTAAGAATTTATGTGGATAATATGTGTTATAGTATTTTTTGTCCCAGCCTTTGGAAGGGCGCGTCCTCAGAAATTTTAACATATGACCTCATGATATGAGAATTCAAAAGGCATCACCGGTACCACTAGAAAAACTTCCACTAGTGGTACCAGGGATGCTTTATAAATTCTCTTATATGAGGTCCAGGGCTCAAATCTATGGGGATGAGTCCATTAAGGGATGCCCCAGCAAACCTCGTATCATGAGGTCAAATATTCAAATCTCCAAGTATGCGTCCAGTCCAAACTAGGACAAAAATCCTCTCAATGGGACAATTCATGTGTTATAAGACATTCCACATGCTGCCTAAAAACCTATAACATCATAAAATCACATTTTATATGTTACAATATTGTTTGGTAGCTTGTGGTGAACTTCATAATACATGTTCCCATTTGAATGAAATTTTTGTCCCAAATGGTTGGACGCGTCCTCAGACATTTGAACTCTTGACCTCATGATATGAGAATTCTGAGGGGGGGTCCCTGAGGATGTGGCCGTCAGCTAGGACAAAAATCTCATTCAAAGGGGAATAATTTGTATGTTACGGGGTACGTCACAAGCTACTAAAAATACTATAATATAACTTGCACTAGTTGTACCAAAGATGCCTTATGGATTCTCATATTATGAGGTTAAGGGTTCGAATCCCTGGAACATGCACAGACAGCCGGGACAAAAATCTCCTTCAAAAAGGAACAATTTGTATGTTTCGGCGTACGCCACAGGCTACAAAAAAAATACCTTAATATAAAAAACGCGCGTTTTATATGCTAAATTTTATTTTGATTGACATTATTTTCGATGACAAATAAAATAAAATATAGCTATTTTAATCAAAATAATTTTTTTTTTTAATTTTTCACTCATTTGTACTTGATAATATTAATGTTAATTTCTGGAAAAAAAAAATCAATTAACAACAGCAAAAATGATTAAACGTGATGAAAAGAATTTTTCACGTAAGGTGGAAAATGTTTTCTCACCAAATAGATATATAAGAGAATATTTTCAAGGAAAATGAATTAATGTGTGGTTTAACTAATTGTATCCTAGAAAATATTTTTCTATCAAGATTTGTCAATCAAATACCAACCAAATGGGAAAAAGGTGGAAAATATTTTCTTTGAACAAGACATTTTTTTAGACAAATTTGGCTATTCAAACATAGCCTTAGGGTCCGTTTAATAACGATGATGGAATTTGAGTGGAATGAAAATAAATTTCAGAGAATTTATTTTCCTGAGAATTGAAATTAATTTGATATATTTGATTGGTGTAATTTTTTTTTAGGTAAAAAAAGTAGAGAATTTTTCAAGTTTTGTTATTTGATTGATATTATTTTTCATGAAAAATAAAACAATATTTAACTATTTTAATCAATCATTTTTTTTATTTTTTCACACATTTGTACTTAATAATAATGTTAATTTATGAAGAATAAAAGTCATTTAACAACAACAAAAATAGTCAAACATAACGAAAATGCAAATTCCACCAAGGTGGAAACTTTTTTTTAAAGAGATTGGTGGGAAAACAAATTTCTTGAAATCAATGCAAATGAGGTCACATGTCAAAAAGTAGGAATTTGAATTCCATGCCAAAAATTATCAATCAAACACTACTAAAACTTGGAAAAATGGGAAATGTTTTCCATCTTGCCTAGTAAATGGAGGCAAAGAGAATAAACTTTAACAAATATAATTCAAATCTTTACGTAACTAAACAAAAATAAGAAGTAACAATACAACAATGAAGAGTAACCACATCATCTTGGTTATGACATTATCACATAATTTTCACACTCAGGGAACCAAGAGACATGGACAAATAAATTAATGCCAATTGAAATTTATTCGATTGATTCAGATCAAGGAGAAGAAGAGAATTATTTATTCAGCTTAGCTTGAAAATGAAGTACGGATAGTGTATTCAAAGAAAAGAAAAACAAACTAAGACCAATCAGAGGCTGACACATAACCAAGCTAAAAAAAAAATCACATGTTTATTAATTAACTAAAACGCAAGAAATAAAAGAAATGTAAAATAAGAAAATACGTGGAAATGCGACTACAAGGATTTCCTTATTCTATCCTAATTTGAATCAGGATAGAATAAGGATGAAAGTTGATTCTATCCTGATAGAATCATACTTTTCTCCTTTATTGTTTTTTTGAGGACTTCAAAGTTGATTCTCTCCTGATAGAATAATACTTTTCTCCTTTATTGTTTTTGTGAGGACTTCAAGTTGTGAGTTCGAAACCAGCAGCAGTAACCATCATGTGATCATTTCTTTTGTAATTCATCATCCCTCCCCTCAAGTTGGAGGTTGGTGAAGATTTTCCAAACCCAAATTGGAGATCAAAAACTGAAACTTTGAGGGAGGTAACGCCTTAGTAAAAACATCAACAAGCTGCAAATGTGATGCAAGAAATTGAGGGATAATGAAACCTTCCTTGAACTTATTACGAATAACATGACAATCTATTTCCAAGTGTTTAGTCCTTTCATGGAAGACCGGATTTGCAGTGATATGTAGTGCTGCTCGATTATCACACCACAAAGGAATAGACAGAGAGACATGTAGGAGAAGACCTGTGAGAACATAGGATATCCACTGCAATTCACAAACAGTAGAAGCAAGACTTCGATACTCTGCTTTAACTGATGATCTGGATACAGTATTCTGCTTCTTGGTCTTCCAAGAAATCAGTGCATTACCAAGGTAAATGCAATAGCCTGTCAAATATTTACGCGTGTCCAAGCAAGAGGCCAAATCGGCATCTACGTAACCTTCCAATTGAAGTGAATTTTGTGAGGGACAGAATAGACCATGTCATGGACATCCTTTCAAATATTTCAATAGATGTATGGAAATGTCCCAATGATTTTGACATGATGCATTAACAAATTGACTTAACTGCTGAACGATATAGGTGAGTTCTGGTCTTGTGAGACTAAGATAAAGTAAACGTCCTACCAAACTTCTATATTTTTCTGGATCTGCAAGTAGAGAACCCTCTTGCTCTATTAGTTTAGTTCCAGTAGGAATAGGAATATGCACTGGTTTAGCTCCTGCCAAGCCTGGATCTTGGATAATGTCTAAACCGTATTTTCTTTGATTGACATACATTCCTTCATGACTTCTAGCAATTTCAAGCCCCAAGAAATATTTTGCAAATCCAAT
Source organism: Ligustrum vulgare (assembly GCA_963555705.1). Lineage (NCBI taxonomy): Eukaryota > Viridiplantae > Streptophyta > Magnoliopsida > Lamiales > Oleaceae > Ligustrum > Ligustrum vulgare. The sequence continues at coordinate 53,278,153 of OY743174.1, forward strand.
ATCCTTGATAGTGAAAATTCTGTCCAAATATCCTTTAGTTGCTAGAATATTTGATTCAACAGACCCGTGACAAGTACATCATCTACATATACGAGGAGAATTAAAATACCTTGTGATTCATGTTTAACAAATAAGCAATGATCATTTTCCGACCGATAAAATCCAAAATTTTAAGTTTCAAACAAAACTCTGTGTTCCACTAGCGAGATATCGCTTTAGTCCATACAGGCCGCATTTCAACTTACACACCATTCCAAAAGTTGCTTTGTGATAACCTGAAGGTGGAGTCATATAGATAGGAATGGCAAAAAAAACTTGCCCCGACCCTAATGGGGCGAAAAAACCCCGACCTGTGGGTTGGCGGGCGGGTTTGGGATGGAAAATGAAAATCCGCAGCAGGTTCGGGTCGGGTGCGGGTCAGGAAAAACCCGCCCCGTCAATGACCCTACCCGCCTTAATTAAAAAATATATATATATACATGACTTTGTATTGGTTGATGTATGTTCATGAATTTGGACATTGTTTTCGAATTGTGTAATTTGTGATCATGTTTTACTCATGCATGTTTAGAAAGTTGGATAGTGTGCTTGTCATGTATTTTAGAATATTTATGCCTTGTAATCAGGTACTTCCTTTGATGATAGAATGAAATTAGTCATAGTAACTAGTAAGCATGAAGTTTAATGTTCATAATAAAAAATATAGAGGAATTATCAAGTAAATGTTTTCAATATTTCACAATTGGCTACACACATTACATGATAGTCTTTATTAAAAAAAAAAAAAAAAACTGGGTCATAAACGGGGAGGGAGAGACACAGACCCGACCCACTAAAAAACCCGAACCCGCCCCGCCCTGTTTGTGGCGGCACGTAGGGCGGGTATGGGGCACCAAACTGCTTCACGGGGTGGGACGCAGAACGACCACCCGCCCTGTTGCCATCTCTACATATAGACCTCCTCATCCAAATAACCATGTTGGAACGCATTGTTAATATCCAATTGGTGGATTTGTTAGGATTTTGCTGCAGCTATGGCTAGAATCAGTCTTATTGTTCCATTTGGATGCAATTTGACTTTATAAACCCATCCAGATCAAATTGCCTTTTTTCCTTTAGGAAAAAGAGTTAACTCCCAAGTATTATTTTCGTTTAAGGCTTGAAACTGCTTATCCATTGCTACAACTTATTCTTTACTTTTACTAGCTTGCTGATAAGAGTGAGGTTCCTGGATATTTGACAAATTTGCCAGAAAGGTGGTATATACATAGTGTAAATAAGGAGATGTAAGAATTGAGAGGTTGGTGGTGTGTAAGGAGAAGAAAGGGATCTTTTTGTTACCTTGCAGTTTGAATCATCTGTAGCAGTTGGTATTGACTGTTCAAGAGATACATTTGTTACAAAATCATGCATCCATACAGGAGTATATTTTTTTCTATTACTCTGTCTAGGATTAACAAAAGTCTGATTGGGAATAGATGATTCATTTGGTGAAGAAAGGAATTGATATCAAGGGTAGAGAATTATTGTTAGTGTCATCATCAAAAGTATAATGTTCATAGGAATTGTGATCCACATTTTCAGAATTGGACTTTGAATTAGATCTTGAGAAGGATGAAGTATTGTATGGAGAGGTATTGTCAATTAAAGGTGAATTGATGTCTCTAATAAAGGGATCATTTTCAATAGGCAATATCAAAGGCAGTGGTAGAGTACTATTTGTTCCCTTATCTTGTTTAAAAGGGAAGACACTTTCGAAGAAAACAACATCTATTGAAACATGTATTTGTTTGGTAGAAATATTAAACACTTTGTCACCTTTCTGGCCAAGGTTATATCCAAGAAAAATGCAACTATATGCTCTAGGTTCAAATTTGTCTTTATGGGGTTTTGTGTTTGTGATATAACAAAGGCAACCAAAAGTTTTGAACATGGTATAATCTGGTTTATGCTCAAATAACTTCTCATAGGGGGTGAGCCAATTCAGAACAAACGTATCCTATTTATGATGAAAGTTGTCATGAGCAAAGAATAGGATCAGAACTTTTTTGGTAAATTGGCTTGGAACATTAAAGGCCTAGCAATTTGAAGTAGGTGTCTACGTTTGCGCTCCACAACTCTATTTTGTTGTGTGTAAACACAAGATTTTTGATGTAATATTCCAAAGTTTTGCAAGAGATTTTGACATTCAGCACTGGTAAACTCAGTACCATTGTCCGTTCTTATACTTTTAATTCTCTTATCAAACTGAGTTTGCACCATTTTAAAGAAGGAATCAAGTGCTTTGACAACTTATGTTTTGTGTACAAGAAGAAAGGTCCAGGTTGTCTTGCTATAATCATCCACCAAGGTCAGCATAAAAGGGGTACCAATAAGGGAGTACTGCCTATATGGTCCCCAAACATCAATGTGTATCAAATCAAAAACTGCATATGAATTGATTTGAGTAACAGGAAAAGGTATTCTGGATTGTTTTGCTTTGCGACACACGCCACATTGTTCTAATAGATCAACATTAGTTTTTTTGGAAGCATCTTTAAGGAAATCCAAGTGTTTCAAGGCTTGATTTGAGATGTGACCAAGTCTACTATGCCAACATGTAAGAGAATCAACTGAAACTTTATTGATATGAATAGAATTGATACAGGAATTCAAATAATTAACTGATGCAGGTCTTTCAGAAAATTGATTACAAACATTTGAAATTTTCTTATGAAAATAAGACTTTTCTAACAAATATAATTCCCTACAAGTCTACCAACTGCCACAGTTTCTTCACTCTGCAGGTCCTATACAAGGCAATGAGTTGGATAAAAAGTGAATTTTAAATGAGCTGTTTGTATAAGTTTAGGCACTGATAAAAGATATTATATTTGAAGCTGGGAACAAAAAGTGTATCAGTCAAAATCAAGTTGTGTGCAAGCTCAATATCTCCAACATTTTTAACTATTTTCATAGAACCATCGGTAGACACACATGTGTAGAGCATTTAAGGAATTTAGGTTGTGTTATGAGAGACAAAATTGCAAATGTGATTACTAGCTCCTATGTCAATTATCCAAGTACCTCGTCTCATATCATCAAAACCAGTAAAATTTGAATTCACCAATGTCATAGAATTCATATATGCATAGTCATTTATATGTGCAAAATTCACCTTATTTTCATCAATAAGCATTTTGCCTTTCAAAGCCTTTACTAGCTCCTGCCTTACTATGTCACTGATATTTGCAAATGAGTTATTAACTCCTTTTGATCCACTGTACTCCTTTTCTACATCTAAAAGTGAATCAACCATGTTAGTATTAAATCTTCAATTTCCTGCATCTCTAGCCTTAAGGTTCTTATTCCAATCCGGATATCCATATATCTTAAAACAATTCTCCTTGTTGTGTCGTAACATTACAATGATCACAGTACATATTCTCTTTGTCCATAGAGTTATATCTACGAGTACTTCCTCTTCCCGCTCCAAAATAACTTCTACCAAAACCAAATCTGCCATTCCAATTCCCTTTGTTGTATCCAGGATTAGATCTGCCATTCCAATTCCCTTTGCTGTGTGCCATTGCTTAATTGATTTTCACAAATATATTATATGAGCAACTGCTCTGATACCATATTCGATTGATTCAGATCAAGGAAAAGAAGAGAATTATTTATTCGGATTAGCTCGAAAATGAAGTACAAAAAGAGTATTTAAAGAAAATAAAAACAAACTAAGACCAATCAGAGGCTGAAACCTAAGCAAGCTAAAAAAAAAACTACGTGTTTGTTAATTAACTAAAACGTTAAAAATAAAAGAAACGTAAAATAAGAAAATATGTGGAAATGCGACTACAAGGACTTCCTTATTCTATCATGAGGACAGAATAAGGATCATACTTTTCTCCTACATTGTTTTTGTGAGGACTTCAGGTTGTGAATTCGAAACTAGCAACAGTAACCATCATGCGATCATTTCTTTTGTAATTCATCAAAATTTAGAAACAAGTATAACTATTTCTTTCTGCATCAATCTTCTCTCTTTTATAATTAACTAGTGTTTCAGCCGTGCGATACACGATATCATGTCGAAACATAAAATTAAAACTTCAATATTTTCTAATTTTTTTTTAATTATATGTCTAACATATGTATAATGAAATAGATAGAAAAATAATAAATTGATACGGTAATTAATAGAGTTGCAATGTTTCCACTATAAATTTTGAAAAACTTCTATATAAACTATATTTGTAGGTGAGTTTATTCTATTTCCATCTTTGTCATAAATGATCATCTTCAAACCACTGCGATTCGTCACTCTAGAGACTACAAAGTACAATTGTCCATGACATAAAACCGACTTCTTTAAATAAATATCAACCTTGAAAAGTGATTTCTCTTGACTCTAATTGATATTCATAGCATACGAAGCTACCAATTGAAATTGTCGCTTCTTGAATTTGAAAGACAATCTTGCATGTGTTTGATTGAAAAGATAAAAAAATTGATGGTAAGAAAATATTTTCTAGGAATTGATTTAACTGAAAATTATTTTCCTGAAAAATATCAATAGGAAGTGTTGGGTGAAAAAGTAAGAAATTTTCCTAAATTTTTTGTTTGATTGATATTATTTTCCATTACAAATAAAACAAAATTTTAGCTATTTTAATTAAAATAATAATTATTATTTTTTTATTTTTCACGCATTTTTTACTTTATAATAGTAATCAAACATGACGAAAAATATGTTTTCCACTTGGGGAAAATGTTTTCTCACCAAATAGGAGAGAAAATATTTTCAAAGCAAATAAGTTAAATGTGTTTTAATTGGTTGTACCTTGAAAAATATTTTTCAAGATAAATTTTTCAATTTTACACGAAACAAATACAAAAGGGGAAAATATTTTTCATGATTTGACATTTTTTAGACAAATGACAGTGAATCAAACACATCCTAAATTGTGTCAGTGCATCCTCGAAATAAAAAAAATTGTACCTTGCAAGATTGCTATCGAGAAATTTTGCTTCAACAACGTGATTTTCAAGTTTTATAACAATTAATCTCGTACTATTACACATCCCTACAAAATGATCAACATTCCGTAACAATATAAATATATAATCATTACATAATAAATCTGAAAATATTTTTTGTTTGTACTCACAAAAAAAAGAGAAAACTTTTGCAAGAAAAATTACATGAACTATTTAATTTAAAAAATTAAAAAAAATTAATAAACATAAAAAATTCAATAAATTTAGGAAAATAGAGTAGGGGGTCGAATGTACAGTATAAACAACATGTAATATACAAATGCAATAGTCGTACATGAATTTATAATTCGTTCAAAATTAAAATTTCTAATTACAAAAGGATACAAAATACAAACAATGGTAAAAAAATAATATAAAAAAGTTAAGTGAAAAAAATTGTAAATTAAAATAACAGAAAGATTTAATCATTAAATAATAAGTTTGAAAATAATTTTTGTTTTTACTTACTAAAAAAAAAGGAAATAATTTTAAAAATATACATTCAGTTATTGTTACAAAAATTCCTTTAACTATTTAATTTAAAAAATAAATAATAAAAAATATTTTAAAAGGTAAAAAATTTAATAAGTCTAGGTAAATATAATAGTGGTTCGAACATAATTCAAATGTAAACTAAAATAGTCAACACATGAATTAACCAAATAGTAACCATATTGTAATCAAACATTTATTAACCAAATAAATATTAATCAAATAGTTAACAATATTGTATTAACCACTGTATTCATACTGAACCAATAAATATTAACCAAATAGTTAATTATATTGTAATCAAACATTTACTAACCAAATATAGTTAATATAAAGATTTAATAATTACATAATAAGCTCTTGTTTGGTATTCATAAAAAAGAAAAAAAAAATTTTTATTATAGTATTTAATTTTAATCACATATTTCTATATTAAAGTATTCTACACATAAATCCCATTTTTTTTTTCATTTTCAACCACACAAAATCCTATCAATCACTATTCAAAACATTTTTAAATAATGTACATCAAGTTTGGAAATAATTTTTTTTTACTTAACAAAAATAAAAGGAAGAATAATTTTAAAAATATATATCTAGAAAAATGTTACTACAAAAATTATTCTAATTATTTAATTTAAAATTTTAATAAACTTAGGTAAATATTGTAGTGACTTGAAAATAATCCAAATGCAAACTTAAATAGTCAAACATTCATTAACAAAATAAATATTTATCAAATAATTAATCATATTGTAGTCAAACATTAATTAACCAAATTATGTTCACTTTGAACCACAAAATATTAACCAAATAGTTAAACCATATTGTGTTCACACTAAACCGGCTACTACCTTACTTTTAAATATAATATATATAAAGATAATTTTTCAAAACTATTTCTCAACCACACATTTTACCTCGAAACAAAAATATAATTGCTGAACAGAGGCTTAATTTATTAAAATATTTAATAATAATATATAATATATATTTTAGAAAATGTGATTTGTAATATTAAAGATAAAAAATGAACTGACCATTAATAATTAAAACACAATTTGATTATTGATGGCTACACACATAGGATTTATAATATTAAGAACAACAAATAAATAAAAAATCAATGATTAAATAATATTGATTGAACAGAATTTAAAAATTAAATTATGCCAAATTATCCTACTTTTATATATAGTGTAGATTTTCATCAATGCGATGAATTGAAATTACTATCTACAATATATATAAGAATTCATAAAATTATATGATTATACATAATATAGACAAATACAAAAGATACAAAAATAATTTTTATTACAACATTTATTAAAATTTAAAAGTAATATAAATAATCCAAATTATTGAAAACTTTATTGAATGATAAATGCAAATTCTGTAGTTTTTTTTAATTATATATCATGTTAGATGTAATATTATGAGTACAAATATTGATATTTGTTCAAGATATAAATATATTTATTATAATTTCTGCATTTGCATTACATATTTAACTTTTTCTAAATTTTATTATATCATATAATCTTTGCACAATTATTAACATTAAAAATTATTAAAAAAAAATATTAATCATTTTTTGGTATTTACCATAAAATAAAATAATATTATTGTGTGTGTGTGTGTGTATTGTTAAGAGTATTAATTGTTTAATTGTTTTTGTGTTTAGCTGAATGGGGAATGATCCCCAACGGGATATCCCACGTGGGGGATCATTCCCCCTATTTGACAAAATTTATTTAATTATTATTTTTTCTTTCTAACGGTCACCTGTAGGTGACCGTTAGAAAGTGAAAGTGACCGTTGCTGCCAGCAACGGTCACTTTGTATATATTTAATTTTTTTTTTGTTTTGTTTTTTTTTTTTCCTTTTCTCCAACAGCTATATATTTTTTACACTATATATATGTCCAATATTTTCACAAAATTTGAACATCAAATTACTTCCACACTCTACACAATTGCAATAAAATTTTTTTCCACAAAATTTCAACACCAAATTACTTCCATACTCTCCTCTTTTGCAATTAAAAATTTTGTTCTTCATTTTTATTCCATAATTAGACAAGTAAATGGAGAGCGAAAGTGACGTGTTTGTGCCACAAGTAAGCCCCGATCAACTTCCGCGAGAGGGACAAAGATTCTCTTCTATTGATGAAGCATTCGAGTTCTACAATACGTATGCTAAAGCAGGCGGATTTAGCATACGTAATCATAGTAGTAAAAAGAGAAAGGATACGGGCGAGGTTTGGTGGAATCAATTTACTTGTGCAAAACAAGGAAAGACCGACATTCGATGGCAGAATGAGAAAATGCACCAACAACTAAGGACCAGGGAGAGAAATCGGCCGCACACGAGAACAGATTGTAAGGCACAATTGTCGATCAGTCAGCGTTTAGGTGCGGACACATGGGGTGTCACATCTTTTTATGAGCAACACAATCACTCTCTTAGCTCACAAGAAGATGTCCATTTTTTACGCTCACACCGTGAATTGTTAGAGGCAAGGAGGTGTCAAGTCGAACAGTTGTCCGCCGCAAATGTACCAACGTGGCAACAAATTCGAATAATGGAGGTGGAGACAGGCGGGCCATCGTCGATGGGACACCTCGAGAGAGACGTCAGAAATGCTCAAAGGGACCAACGTTTGGGGCTGATAGGGCAGGACGCAGAAACGTTTATACAGTACATGGCCAATGAGAGGCGACGAGATGAAAACTATTTCTTTGATTACGAGGCCTTCGGTGACGGGACTTTCAGACGTTGTTTTTGGGCAGATTCGGAGTCGCGAAACAATTATGCTATATTCGGGGACTGTCTTGTGTTTGACACAACCTACAACACTAACAAATATGGTATGATCCTTGCACCATTCGTAGGAATTAATCACCATCGCCAGAAAATTTTATTTGGTTGTGGCCTCTTGAGCGATGAGACGACAGAATCTTTTGAGTGGTTGTTCGCAAAGTTCATGGAAGCCATGCCAACACACGGGGCCCCCGGGCTTATTATCACAGACCAAGATCAGGCGATAGGTAATGCTGTATCTAATGTTTTCCCTTCTGCATTCCATCGATTGTGTTTGTGGCACATTACATACAAATTTTCTGAAAAATTGGGACCCGTACTGTTTGCAATGCACAAGGGTACCCTCAAGAATATAATCCATCAGTTAGAAACTGTGGAGGAGTTCGAAATCAGTTGGGAGATATTAATGAGTAGCACTGCTTTGGGCAACAACGAATGGCTGCAAAATATGTATGAGATAAGGGGGCACTGGATACCGGCGTACGTGAAACCATACTTTTCTGGTGGAATGTCGAGCAGCCAACGTGTCGAGTCGCACCATTCCTTCATGAAGCGGTACGTGAATAGGCATCACACCTTGATGGATTTTATAACAAGGTTTGACGGTGCTATTGTGCACCAGAGGCACGAGGAACAATATGAAGACCACATTAATTCGAGTCAGCTTCCTCGGTTGAGGACACACTTCGTGATGGAAGAGCAGATGTCTAAGGTGTACACGAAACAAATTTTTTTCCTATTTCAGGAGGAGCTTTCTCAAAGCACATCGTACGGGATACGTCGTGTTTCAAATTCGATTATTGTAAAAAAATATAAGGTCGAACGCCAGTTAGAGGGGGATGACCATGGTCGACGACGGGAAGTTTCTTACAACAAAGAGATTGACTTCGCCTACTGAGAATGTGCGATGTGGGCATCTAATGGCATCCCATGCCGCCACATATTGAGGTATCTCACGCATAGAAACATTTACAAGTTGCCTCCATGTTATATCATTCGCAGGTGGACAAATGACGCAAAATCGAGTCCAGTTTTCAACGCACCACCCTCGTTCAACAAACAAATGCCAATTCCCTCGCATCTTGGAGCAATGAGGGCAGAATCAAACAATCTGTTTGACAATGCCTCGCTATCTCAAAGCTCTACAGATTACGTGCTTAACGGGTTAAGAGACATGACAATTGGAGTGAATGAGTTACTTGTGACGGAGGGAGTAACCAAATCATCAACTAAGGGTAAATGCAAAGTCACACATGGGGATACTTCAGTCAGGGATCCAGAATCTGTAAGAGCCAAGGGCAATGAAAAACGAATAAAGTCCTCGAAGGAAAAATCAATGAAGCAAGCAAATCGAGTATGCGGAATCTGTAGTAGACCCGGACATGACAAGCGAAAATGTCCAGACGCTCTGTCAGCAGAAGACAATGCCTATCGTCCACATCTCTACTCACAGGAATCAGAAGAGGCAACAACATATCATACACAATCCTATTCACAAAACTCATTTCAGGCAGAACCCTATCACCCCAATCAGACGGATGCCTACCAACCTCCCAACTTCTTCGACTATGATGTATACGGATCATGAGAATGAATAATTGAAATTTAATTGTATTATTTTATTTTCGCAATGTTGTAATAAAATATTGTCTCTCAATTCACGATATTTAATTTTAACAACGAGGTTTAATTAAAAAAAATTAAAACGAAACAAAAAATTCGGCAAAAAAAAAGTCCAACGTAAAAAAAAAAAAAAAAAAAAAAAAAAAAAATCAACGAAAACAAAAAAAATTAAAAATTTAAATTTTAAGTTTAGAAAAAAAAAATAATAAATTCTAGCAAATAAAAAAAAAAAAAAAAACAAAAAAAACAAAAAAAAAATTATTCCCCCACGGTCTATCCCGTGGGGTAACCCCACGGGATATCCCATGGGGGATCATTCCCCTTAGCTGAATAATCCCTGATTTTAGGGAATTAGTTGAGTTTTTTTTCTGTTGAACATGATTGTAGGAGAATCCCATGATATCTTAATGTTTGTTATTCATGGGACTAAGCACGTTTGCTTTCTTCTGTCATTTTCAGGTTGTAAGGCTATTTAAAAAGTCAAGTCTATTATTGAATAAAATCATCTCTTCCATTGATATTATAGTATATTCAACATATGGTATCAGAGCCTCTCACTAGGACCTGAAAAATCTACAAGGCAATAGCTTTCTGACTTGCAGCAACAAGAGTCAATGTCAGGAGAAGGAAGCAATTTTGTGCAACCAGCTATCCCTCGTTTTGACGAACACTATGATCATTGGTCCATGCTCATGGAAAATTTCTTGCGCTCCAAAGAATACTGGAACCTGATCGAGAATGGAATTACAAAGTATGCTGAAGGAACTGTTTTAAGTGATGCTCAAAACAAAGCCTTGGAAGATCAGAAACTGAAGGACTTGAAGACCAAGAACTACCTTTTCCAAGCCATAGATCGAGCCATTTTGGAGACAATCCTGAAAAAGGACACAGCAAAAGACATATGGGATGTGATGAAAAAGAAGTATCAAGGCACAGCTACAGTCAAACGTGCACAGTTGCAAGCTCTTCGTAAAGAGTTTGAATTGCTTCACATGAAGGTGGGAGAATCAGTCAATGACTACTTTGCAAGAGTGCTCACAGTAGCCAACAAGATGAGAATCCATGGAGAAAAGATGGATGATGTGGTGGTAATTGAATAAATTCTGAAATCTATGACACCTAAATTTGATTATGTGGTTTGTTCCATTGAAGAATCTAACGAAATAGATGACATTTCTATTGATGAATTGCAAAGCAGCCTACTTGTTCATGAACAAAGAATTATTGGCCATGTAATGGAGGAACAAGTGTTGAAAGTGAGTTAAGAAAATAACTCATTTGCAAGAGGAAGGGGTCGTGGAAGCTATAGAGGTCGTGGAAGTGGAAGAGGAAGAGGGAGACAAGGCTCATTTGATAAATCTTCTGTTGAGTGTTATAATTCCCATGAATTTGGGTATTTTCAATATGAGTGTCCTAAAAGGGAGCAAAGTAACAGAGCAGATTTTGCTCAAGGTGAAGAAGAAATGTTGCTTATGGCTTTTATGCAAGAGAATACTGGTGAAATGTGGTACCTTGATTTTGGATGCAGTAATCACATGAGTGGAGACAGAGAGCTTTTTGTGGAACTTGATGAAAGCTTCAGAGAGGATGTAAAGTTGGGAAACAACACTAGCCTGTGTGTCAAAGGGAAAGGTAACATCAACATTGAAGTAAATGGAGTAGAGTACTGCATCTCTGGAGTTTTTTATGTACCTGAATTGAAAAGTAATCTGATCAGCCTTGGTCAACTGCAAGAAAAAGGATTTTCCATTCTTATTCAAAAGAATGTGTCAAATCCATCATCCTGAGAGAGGCTTACTGTTACAAGCTGAGATGGCCCCAAACAGAATGTTTCCACTTCAAACAAAGGCCTCATCTAGTGATCCTAAGTGCTTCAGATCTACAACTCAAGAGGATGCAAGCTGGTTGTGGCATTACAGGTATGGACATCTAAGTTTCAATGGTCTGAGAATTTTACAACAGAAGCAAATGGTTACTGGATTACCTAGGCTACAAGCTCCATCAAAAACTTGTGAAGAATGCATGATTGGAAAGCAACAACGTGAGCCATTTCCTCAACAAAGATCCTGGAAGTCATAAAAAATTCTTCAACTAATTCACTCAAACATTTGTGGACCTATTAATCCTATCTCCAACAGTGGCAAGAGGTACTTCATAACTTTTACTGATGATTTCAGTCGGAAAACATGGGTGCATTTCTTATCTGAAAAATCAGAGGTTGTAACTGTTTTTAAGAATTTTAAAATTATGGTTGAGAAAGAAGCTGGGGTATTTATTAAAGCATTTCGTAGTGATCGCGGAGGGGAACTCACGTCACATGAGTTCGCCTCATTTTGTGAAGAAAATTGTGTACGTAGGCAGTTAACGACGGCATACACCCCACAGCAAAATGGAATTTCAGAAAGGAAAAATCGTACCATTATGAATATGGTACGTTGCATGCTCACAAGAACAAAAGTGCCTAAGAATTTTTGGCCTGAAGCTGTGAATTGGAGTGTTCATATCTTGAACAGATGTCCAACATTTTCTGTAAAGGATATGACTCCAGAAGAAGCTTGGAGTGGGAATAAACTAGGAGTTGAACATTTAAAAGTGTTTGGTTGTTTGGCTTATGCTCACATTAATGATAAGTTAAGAAGCAAACTTGAAGACAAAAGTGTTCCATGTTTTATGCTTGGGATTAGTGAGGAATCCAAAGCTTATAGATTGTATAATCCAGTTACTAAAAGAATCATAATCAGCAGAGACGTGATTTTTGAAGAAAAAGCTTGTTGGAACTGGACAGATAAAGGAGAAAAAGAGATAGTTGTGGATCTTGAAGGAAATGAGGAGAATTCAGTGGAGGATACTAGTTTAGAAGGCTTTGCTGGTGAAAATGAATCATCTGGAGACAACTTAGAAGAGCACATAATTAGAGAACCAAGATTAAGAAGAACTCCAGTATGGATGACAGATTATGCGAGTGGGGATGAGCTATCTGATAATGAAAATATTGCTCAACTAGTGATGTTTGTTGACAATGATCCAATCTCCTTTGATGATGCTATGAGAAGTTCAAGATGGAGGAAAGCCATGGACAGAGAAATTGAAGATATTGTGAAGAATAATACTTGGGAACTTTCTGAGCTACCAACAGGGGAGAAAACTATTGGAGTCAAATGGATCTACAAAACAAAGCTCAAAGAAAATGGAGAAATTGACAAGTATAAAGCTAGGCTAGTGGCTAAGGGCTACGCACAAGAATATGGAATAGACTATGCTAAAGTTTTTGCACCTGTGGCTAGACATGATACAATTCGATTGGTGGTGTCATTGGCAGCTCAAAACAGTTGGCTTATTTATCAACTTGACGTAAAATTAGCTTTCTTACATGGAGACTTAAATGAAAAGGTTTTTGTGGAGCAACCACCAGGGTATGTCATGAAAGGAGAAGAACATAAAGTTTACAAATTAAAGAAGGCTTTATATGGACTGAAACAAGCTCCTAGATCTTGGTACAGTCGTATTGAGTCCTACTTCACAAAGGCGGGTTTCGAAAAGTGTTCTTATGAGCATACATTATTCATCAAGCATGGGAAAGGAGGTAAAGTGTTAATAGTATGTCTCTATGTAGATGATCTCATATATACTGGAAATGATGAGGCAATGTTTCTTGAATTTAAGAAGAGTATGATGGTAGAGTTTGAGATGACAGATATGGGAAAGATGCATTATTTTCTAGGCATGGAGGTTAAACAAATAGATGATGGGATTTTTGTTGGACAGAAAAAATATGCCTAGGAAATACTTATAAGATTTCAGATGAATGATTGCAATTCAGTTGAAAATCCCATTGTTCCAGGAACTAAGCTGACTAGAGATGTTAATGGCACAAAGGTTGACTGTACATATTTTAAACAAATAGTAGGAAGCTTGATGTACCTAACTGCCACACGACCTGATTTAATGTTTGTGGTAAGCTTGATTAGCAGATTTATGGAATTACCTACAGAGCTTCACCTTCAGGAAGCAAAAAGGATTTTGAGATATTTAAAAGGAACCATAAACTATGGCCTATTTTATCAGAAAAACTCAGATTCAAGTCTGGTAGGATTTTGTGACAGTGATTATGGTGGAGATTTGGAGGACCGAAAGAGCACATCTGGATATGCTTTTATGCTGAGTTCTGCTGTTGTTTCTTGGTCCTCGAAGAAACAACCTATTGTCACATTATCAACTACTGAAGCTGAGTTCATAGCTGCAGCCTCTTGTGCTTGTCAAGCTGTTTGGATGAGAAGAATACTTGAAGCCTTATGCAGTAAACAAAGGAAGGCTACTAAGATATTTTGTGACAACAACTCCACTATCAAATTATCAAAGAATCCTGTGCTACATGGAAGAAGTAAACATATAGACATTAGATTTCACTTTCTTCGTGATCTTACTAGATGGTGTGGTTGAACTGATTTACTGTCAAAGCGATGATCAGATAGCAGATATTTTTACAAAACCATTGAAGCTGGAGACTTTCTTGAAGATGTGCAACCTGCTTGGAGTTAAATTAAATCCATGTGTAAACTGACCATGATTCAGTTTAAGGGGGGATGTTAAGAGTATTAATTGTTTAATTGTTTTTGTGTTTAGCTGAATAATCCCTGATTTTAGGGAATTAGTTGAGTTTTTTTTTTCTGTTGAACATGATTGTAGGAGAATCCCATGATATCTTAATGTTTGTTATTCATGGGACTAAGCACGTTTGCTTTCTTCTGTCATTTTCAGGTTGTAAGGCTATTTAAAAAGTCAAGTCTATTATTGAATAAAATCATCTCTTCTATTGATATTACAGTATATTCAACCAACACACACACACACACACACACACACACACATATATATATATATATATAAAGACAATAAATGCATTCACACTAATCCACATTGCTTTTACGCTAATCCACTTTGTATTCACACTAATCCATAGTAAGTATATATAGATATATAGATTTTCAGATTCACAGTGTCAATGCAATTGAGCAACTTCCATATTACATGTAAAATTGTTATGTTGCAGTCAATAATTTCGTTGCAATGAAATTGAAAAGGGTTCATAATTATTCCGTATTTAAGAAAAGTGAGTACTTACTACTTACAAAAATATGCTTGTGTATTTCGATGGTTGGCAATAATTTTACGGCTTGCAGATGATTTAACTTCATCATCCTTGCGGACCGTGCCTATGTACCATATATAGAAGAACGGAAAAATTGATTTTGAGGCTTACTTGTTTTGAGGCAGAAGAAAATTTGAGATCAACGTCAATCTCTTTTTTCAAAGTTCAAACCAAGAATCAACCCTTCCATTTCAATAATAAGTTTATTTAATTTAAACATTAATCCATTGCAATAAAAGAACTCCACATCTTCACCCATGGTGTGATGGTGATAATCGATCATGAATCATATATTTAAAAATCGTTCATTTTACCGGGGTTAGAGGAAGGCTGGAAGAGATGGTGAAACTGATTTATTGAATTTAAATCATCCAATTCTGCCTGATGGCCGTCGCCAGTGGAGGAGCCTAAGAAAGAAGAGACAGTTGCCGCCACCAAAGAAGCCCAACAAGGAAGAAACTAATTCGTTTAAAAAAAATTAAACTTTTTTGTTAGTTTTCGTGCTTAGACATTAGCTTCTGTTAGCATATATCATTTAGACTTCTAGCATCTATTTTCACATTCTTTTCTCTCAAGCATAAATAATGTGCAATTCTGCATTTATGGAAGTTCTAAATGATTTGTGATTTACTCCAATTTTCAAACTTTTGCTTGTTTCCTTCAATTTCATCAAGCTATATCACAACATTAAAATACACATTAAAACACTCTAAAACTCGTAGGAATTAGCTAAATATCAAGCTTAGATGATGTTTAAAGTATGAGGGAAATAGTGCATCACAACGCGCCGCCAGCATGCGGCCGTACCTGCACGCAGCGTCAAGCATATGCTTCTTTTTTATTTTTATTTTGCATGTGTCTAATCCCCATTATTTTTCACTCGTTTTTCTACAGTATTGAATTTTAGCCACACATTTTAGCAATAAAAATTCTACACATTAACCCAAGATTTTTATCTCATTTTCAACCATACACCATCAATCACTATTACATATCTTTTATTTCCAATTTATTCGTTTGATTAGTTTAAGTTAACAATAATTCTTATTATTGCCAATTCAATTATTCCAATAAAGCATAGAATTGAAAATAGTTCGGTAATTAAAATCAATCATTTTCGAAACTATATTCATCTCATAGGTCACTTTATTACTTGTTATGATTTTATGCAATTCAATACATAAATTATCCCTTGTTGGATATTGGTTAATAAATCGAGAATTGAAAATCCATTAAAGTGACTTCGTGTCGACTTCGGCCAAATACTCAAAAGTTCGGCTCAATCCGTTTAGGCAAAATTGTTTGCCACTTCGCCGCTTCGGGGCGCACAAACGGGGATCGACATGCGAAAACCAATATCGGATGAATGAGAAATTACGAAAAAGGACGAAAATCAGGTCAAAATGTTTGACCGTGCGACCACACGTCAATTTCATTTTCGGGTTTTTAAGTTAAACCGTGCGACCGCACGGTTGTCCGGCCAAATGACACATTTTCATAAATGTGCATTGTTTGGAAATGGTGCATGGTTTGGGCCTCAACCACTTCGTCCACACCCTTTCATGGTATATATATAGGACCCTTTGGGTGTCCTATTCCTCACAATTTGATATGCAAAAACACCTCTCATCCTCACTTGTCTCCTAAATCAAAATCATTTCATTTATTTTGATTTTCCTTCATTGCATCCTTTGGAGTACATAAGCCTATATTTGGTTCGTTGTACTTGTGTTTTGAAGTGCTACAAACACAAGTGAAGCCGTTGTATCTTGGGAGTCGATTGCCGTTATCCGTAGGCACCTTTGCGGGGCAAATTCGACTTAAGGACAAAGAGTTCAACTCTTACCTCGACTTTGTCCTTCTTTTCTTCTTCTTCATTGTTTGTACTTTCATTGTCGTTACTCTGTCCAAATTTCGGCTCGGATTTACAAACTTTCATTATTTGGCGTCACTATTCACAAATCCACCCAACAATCTTAAGTCGAATTTTTTATATTTTGTGATAGTGACATTCTTGTTTGGTTAAACTTGTTAAGTTTAACTTCTTCTTCATTTCTATTTTGTTTTGGTTGATCTTCTGTTTTACGTAAACAGAAATGAATATGGTTCTTAATACCGATACTACTTCGAACATGGGAACTTCTGAAGGAAGTGTTCCTACCGGTGTGATTCCTCCCGTTGTGAATACAACTACTACTAATGTGATTCCTCCGGTTGTGGGTGCCCCTACTATCGTACATTCAAACTCCGTTTCACATGGGGAAAAGCCGGAGAAATTTGTTGGGGTTGATTTCAAAAGTTGGCAACAGAAAATGTTGTTTTATCTCACAATCCTTAACTGGGCGAAATTCTTGAATGAATATCCTCCCGCCATACAAGAAGGGGAAAATAATAGGGCATCGTTGATTGCTTTGGATGCTTGGAAACATTCGGATTTCTTATGCAAGAATTATATTCTTAATGGCTTGGACAACGCCTTATACGGTGTATATTGCTACAAGAAATCTGCAAAGGAACTATGGGAAACTTTGGAAAAGAAGTACAAAATCGAAGATGTCGAAACCAAGAAGTTCATTGTGGGAAGATTCTTAGACTACAAAATGGTAGATTCGAAAACCGTCATCAGTCAAGTACAAGAATTGCAAGTCATACTCCATGATATTCGTGCGAAAAATATGTCCGTGAGCGAATCATTTCAAGTGGCTGCAATTATCGAGAAACTTCCGCCCATGTGGAGGGACTTCAAAAACTATCTCAAGCACAAGCGCAAGGAGATGAACATTGAAGAACTTGTGGTCCGATTGAGGATTGAAGAAGAAAACCGAAGTTCGGAAAAACGAGTTGGGAATGTCATACCACAAGCAAAGGAAAATGTGGTGGAATCTAGCAACAACAAAGGAAAGAAGAGAAAGCATTCCGTTGAATCTACAAAGAAGAGTGCAAAGAAGTTCAAGGGAAATTGCTACAATTGTGGAAAGGCTGGACATCGCTCGGTTGATTGTCGCAAACCGAAAAAGCAATCACAAGCCAACATTGTCGAATCTGATGCCATATCAAATGGCATGTCCGATATGAATTTATCGGCGGTTGTTTCTGAATGCAACCTTGTTGGAAATCCCATGGAATGGTGGGTTGATACGGGTGCAACCCATCACATTTGTGCTGATAGAGGAATGTTCACATCATACACTCCAACCGAGGGAGAAAATTTTTTTATGGGGAACTCCTCAACATCCAAAGTGGAAGGACAAGGCAAAGTGGTCTTGAAGATGACGTCGGGAAAAGAACTTAGCCTCAATAATGTCCTTCACGTACCAGATATTCGCAAGAACCTTGTGTCGAGTTCTTTGTTAAGCAAGAATGGCTTTAAACTAGTCTTTGTATCAGATAAGTTTGTACTTACCAAAAATGATATGTATGTAGGCAAAGGCTATGTAAAAGATGGACTATTCAAAATGAATGTCCTAACTGTTGTACCAAATCCTACAATCAATAAAACGTCATCTTCAGTTTATATTCTTGAGTCATGTAATCTATGGCATCATAGATTAGGACATGCAAACTTTAATTCAATACGAAAGTTAATGAATTTAAGTTTACTTCCGAATATGCATTTTAATAATGGAAAATGCGAAACATGTGTAGAGGCAAAAGCGGCCAAAACACCATTTCATTCGGTTGAACGAAACACCACACCATTAGAACTAATTCACACGGATGTGTGTGATTTGAAGTTCGTACAAACAAGGGGTGGTAAAAAGTACTTCATCACATTCATAGATGATTGTACAAGGTACTGTTATGTGTACTTGTTGAAAAGCAAAGATGAAGCTTTAGAAGTGTTTAAACACTACAAAAATGAAGTTGAAAATCAACTTGGAAAACGAATTAAAATGATTCGTAGTGATAGAGGTGGAGAATATATTGCACCGTTTGAAGAATTTTGTGCAGAATCTAGAATCATTCATCAAACAACGGCACCATATTCACCACAATCTAATGGAATTACTGAACGCAAAAATCGAACGTTAAAGGAAATGATGAATGCAATGTTGATAAGTTCGGGCTTACCTCAAAACTTGTGGGGGGAAGCCATACTTTCTGCAAATCATATCCTTAATAAAATACCACACAAAGATAAGGTTGAATCGCCTTACGAATTGTGGAAAGGTCGGAAACCTTCCTACAAATATCTCAAAGTGTGGGGGTGCTTAGCGAAAGTACAAATACCCAAACCTAAACAAGTTAGGATTGGACCAAAGACAACTGATTGTGTCTTTATTGGATATGCTATCAATAGTAGTGCATATCGATTCTTGGTTCACAAATCTGAAGTACTTGATGTACACGTAGGTACAATTATTGAATCAAGAAATGCGGTCTTCTTTAAAGACAGTTTTCCGTGTAAAGAAAAGGAAATAAGTTCAAATAAAAGAACTTATGATAACATACATGGAAAGAATGATGATCTTCAAGTAAATGAAGAACCGAGACGTAGTAAAAGGCAACGAATTCCAAAGACATTCGGTCCAGAATTCGTAACCAATTTACTTGAAAATGATCCTAGGACATTTGATGAAGCAATGTCCTCTCCCGAAGCTCCTTTTTGGAAAGAAGTTGTACACAATGAAATTGAATCCATCATGAGTAACCATACTTGGGAATTGGTTGAACTCCCTCCGGGAAACAAAGCTTTGGGCTGTAAATGGATCTTCAAAAAGAAATTGAAGTCGGATGGATCAATTGATAAATACAAGGCTAGATTAGTAGCCAAAGGGTATAGACAAAAAGAAGGACTAGATTTCTTTGATACCTATTCACCCGTTACAAGAATTACGTCTATACGTGTCTTGATTGCAATCGCAGCATTGCATAATCTTGAAATACATCAAATGGATGTCAAAACCGCGTTTCTAAATGGTGAATTAGAAGAAGAAATCTACATGGAACAACTTGAAGGGTTTGTTGCACCAGGAAATGAAAAGAAGGTGTGTAGACTTGTGAAATCATTGTATGGATTGAAACAAGCACCGAAGCAATGGCATGAAAAGTTTGATAAAACTATGTTGTCAAATGGCTTCAAAATCAATGAATGTGACAAATGTGTCTACATTAAAAACACACCTAATGAATATGTAATTATATGCCTATATGTTGACGATATGCTAATTATGGGAAATAACTCCAAAGTCATTTCCTCGACTAAGAAAATGTTAACAAAACATTTTGACATGAAGGATATGGGAGTGGCGGATGTAATATTAGGGATTAAAATCTCTAAGACATCCGATGGTTTGTCATTGTCTCAATCACATTATGTTGAGACTATACTTAAGAAATTTAAGGCGTATGACGATGAACCGGTTAAGTCACCAGTTGACTTAGGTATTCACTTAGGCAAGAATACTGGTGAGCCCGTATCTCAATTGGAATATTCGCGTGTCATTGGTAGTTTAATGTATATTACCAACTGCACTAGACCGGATATAGCATACATAGTTAGTAAGTTGAGTAGATTCACTAGTAATCCAAGTGTTGTACATTGGAAGGCATTAAACTGAGTTCTTAGATATTTAAGACATACGGTTGAATATGGATTACACTACTCAAAATATCCTGAAGTGTTAGAAGGATATACTGATGCAAATTGGATATCTGACACTAAGGATTCAAAATCCACGAGTGGTTATGTATTTACCATTGGAGGTGGAGCCGTGTCCTGGAAATCGTCTAAGCAAACGTGTATTGCTCGATCCACGATGGAATCTGAGTTTATTGCGTTAGACAAAGCCGGTGAAGAAGCAGAATGGCTTCGTAATTTTCTTGAAGAAATTCCATGTTGGGAAAAGCCGGTTTCTGCGATTAATATACATTGCGATAATCAGTCGGCAATTGCAAGGGTACAAAACAGTATGTATAATGGCAAGTCTCGACATATCCGTCGGAGACATAATACCATTAAACAGTTAATATCGAATGGTATAATCTCTATTAACTATGTGAAGTCAAAAGAAAATTTGGCTGATCCTTTGACGAAAGGACTTGCAAGAGATCAAGTATACCATCTTTCGAGGGGAATGGGCCTAAAGCCTATTGAATAGAATTACTATGACGGAAACCCAACCTTGTAGATTGGAGATCCCAAGATCTTGGTTCAATGGAAAAACTAAGTCATAAATGGTTCGGAATAAAACACTTATTCCCATTCCTAAAATTTAAAGTGCTATGTAAAATGTGTATATACTTTTAATGATTCATAACCTTAAGATAGAAAGGTATGAGATCACCTATATAAGTGTGAAGTGGGGCCGCTTCTACGAGAATTCGAGGCTTAATTCTCTTAGAGAACTTATGAAACCAAGAGTAGTCCAGGGCCAAAATGGACTCAACCATGAGAACCGAATAGGTTAGATGAGTCATGGTGTTGGTACAGTTGTTTGGTTTTACACGATCGGCTGGATGGTTCAAGACATCGCGTTCACCAACTAGCCTAGTAAATCCGATTGTATTCAACTAAAGAAGGTTCAAGGCCACAAGCTACCTATCTTGATGCTATGACTTGTCTTCGTGTGCTCCATCTGTTAGAGTCTGCATTCCATTTGCATTGCATTCGCATTGTGTTACGCATAGCGAGGAATTTCCATTCATGTGGGGGATTGTTGGATATTGGTTAATAAATCGAGAATTGAAAATCGATTAAAGTGACTTCGTGTCGACTTCGGCCAAATACTCAAAAGCTCGGCTCAATCCGTTTAGGCAAAATTGTTTGCCACTTCGCCGCTTCGGGGCGCACAAACGGGGATCGACCTTCCCGGTCAGGTCGCGGGGGCAACGCCCCCGAAAGAGATTTTTGATTTCTCTGCATGTATTGAAGGGTATATTTGGAATTTTTAAAACCAATATCGGATGAATGAGAAATTACAAAAAAGGACGAAAATCAGGTCAAAATGTTTGACCATGCGCCCGCACGGTTGGTAAACCGTGCGACCACACGTCAATTTCATTTTCGGGTTTTTAAGTTAAACCGTGCGACCGCACGGTTGTCCGGCCAAATGACACCATAAATGTGCATTGTTTAGAAAGGGTGCATGGTTTGGGCTTCAACCACTTCGTCCACACCCTTTCATGGTATATATATAGGACCATTTGGGTGTCCTATTCCTCACAATTTGATATGCAAAAACACCTCTCATCCTCACTTGTCTCCTAAATCAAAATCATTTCATTTATTTTGATTTTCCTTCATTGCATCCTTTGGAGTACATAAGCCTATATTTGGTTCGTTGAACTTGTGTTTTGAAGTGCTACAAACACAAGTGAAGCCGTTGTATCTTGGGAGTCGATTGCCGTTATCCGTAGGCACCGTTGCGGGACAAATTCGACTTAAGGACAAAGAGTTCAAATCTTGCCTCGGCTTTGTCCTTCTTTTCTTCTTCTTCTTCATTGTTTGTACTTTCATTGCCGTTACTCTGTCCAAATTTCAGCTCGAATTTACAAACTTTCATTATTTGGCGTCACTATTCACAAATCCACCCAACATCCCTAACAGTCATTCACGGCGTAAAAATCCATAAATGACAAATTTGTGTCATTTGCATATTGATTTATTTTATGTTATCATTAATATGCAATTTCAGGAATTGAATGATTGTTTTATGAGGTAGTGATTTGTGCCTTTGTGTAGCATGTTTGTTTTCAGATGATCCATTCTTGAATTATTCTACTTTAACAAAGCTCTTGACAAAAGTTGACGCAAACCACGTAGCAATTGTAGCCACAAAACTCACAAAAGATTGAAAAAAATAGAAGAACGCCAAAAGAATCACGATTTAGAGATTGATTCAAGATTAATTAAACCAAGAAACCAATACAACAAAACGATATATTAACCTCTTGATCACAATAATAATAAATCTCACCCAAATTTGAACACACAAGAATAAACTCGCAAGGTCAGATTTTATTCAATGAAGAATAAGTTTTTAAAAGCAAATTGCCTCATAATAATCTCAAAGTTGTCTTGAATAATAAGTTGTCTATCTAATAATTCAAAGAACAAGCCTACATATAGGCAAAGAAATAAACCTTCTAATTAGGAAACCAAATAAGTAACCTAACCTAATTGAAAGTAATAAAATTATTTCCTAATATCATTAGGAAGATAACAAGATAAAATCCCAATAAGAATGAAAATTAAAAGATACCAAAAACTAGACTTCTGATTGAACTAAAACGAAATAAAACTTAAAACTCATAAAAAATCCCGCAGAAATCTACTTATGGCCGTGAGTAGTGTGTTATGGTCGTAACCACGGAACAAAAAATTATTTACGGCTATAAAGGATGTGAGTTATGACCGTAAAGCAGCATGTCCCATTTTCGACTGCCTGAATGACGTTGTTCCACTTGGTTTTCGGACTCAAGCCCAACATAAAACTTGCCTCTTTAGTCGCCAAGAATTTGTCTTCATCTATTTTTACTTGAAGACTTGTATTCGGGTTCTGAATCACATCATTCCCCCTCTTTTGAAAAGGATTCGACCTCGAATCAACTTCTGGCCTGCTTTTCAAATGCGTTTTGCTTTTGGGGGCTTGATGTAGAATTTTCCCACCTGGATCAAATGAAAAATTCTTGCTTCCCTACAATGGGATCAACCAAAAATACCATGCAACTTGGATTATATGATTGGGTCGAATCACAAGCTCCCTTGGGCAAAAGTAGTGTGGCCTAAATTCCCAAGAGCAATTAACCTGCAAAAAAAATTTAAATAAAATAGGATGAGGAATGTTAGTTTCACCAAGTACAAAATAGGGATCCTTATACTCATGACATATCATCTCCACCTCCTCTTCCCTAACAATGAGGCTCTTCTCTTCACCTTCCTCAATCTTTTCAACTTCTTGGTCAATCTCCTCTTCTAAAATTTTATACTCAACTTCCTCTTCCACACTTGTATTCTTAACCACCTCATCCATACTTTCATGCTCACGCGCCTCCTCTTCATCCTTTAGGATTACCTCATTTTTCATTTTATCCTCCTTCTCAATATTCCTATCCTGATGCTCTTCTTGCTACTTAACTACATTTTTACCCTTCCGTGCAATCATGTCCTCTTCTAGAAGTTTTAATTGATAATTCAATCTAGATAACAGATCAATATTTTCCTTCACCTTCTTTTGACCTTCAAGCTAGGGTGATTGATTCTCCATCATTCACAAATTTGTACATATTTATATTCTTATCATAAAATGTTTTTCTCTCATGTCTCCATGGCCTACCCCACAACATATGACAAGACTCTAGAGGTACCACATCGCATAATACTTCATCACTATACCTCTCAATGGTGAAATTCACTAGGACTTGCTTGGTCACTTTGAGCTCCCCACACTCCTTCAACCATATCATCCTATAAGGTATAGGATGTTGTAGTAAATGCAACCCCAAGTTTTCAACAATGTTGATACTAGCTAAATTAGAGATATACTCCCTATCAATAGCCAAACTACACAACTTATCACCCACATAACATTTAGTCTTGAAAGTAGGATTTAACTCATAATCCATCCCTTAATGAATTTTAATTTGACTTGAAAGGAAACGAATATCAAGAAATTTTAAGAAATTCAAGAAAGTAGTTCTATAATTTTTAGAATTACCTTTTTTTTTTTTTTTTTTTTTTGAATTTTTGGAATATTTTTTTTACCTGAAAATTCGACTACGAATACAACAAAACAAACGAAACTTAATTTGGATGAAAAATAGGAACAATAACGACTTTTGACTTTTTTTGGATACTTTTCCAGATTGAAGACCCACGAATATGAAAAACACAAAAGAAAGACTCTACAAACAAAAAAAGGATATGAATGATTTTATATGGTGGACTCTATGATAAATATATAAAAGCTAAAATAGGATAGAAAGACAAACCTTGATTTTTGGAGTCTAAACTCTGATACCAACTGCTACAAACCACGTAGAAATTGTAACTACGCAACCCAAAAAAAATTGACACAACCCAAGAACGCCAAAAGAATCACGATTTAGAGATTGATTCAAGATTAATTGAACCAAGCAATCAATACAATCAAACGATATATTGACATATTGATCACAATAATATATAATAAATCTCACTCAAGTTTGAACACACAAGAATAAACTCGCAAGTTTGAATTTTATTCAATGAATAATAAGTTTTTAAAAGCAAATTGCCTCACAATAATCTCAAAGTTGTCTTGAATAATAAGTTGTCTATCTAATAATACAAAGAACAAGCCTTTATATATGCAAAGAAATAAACATATTCTAATTAGGAAACTAAATAAGTAACCTAATCTAATTGAAAGTAAAAAAATTATTTCCTAATATCATTAGAAATATAACAAGATAAAATCCTAATAAGGATGAAAATTAAAAGTTACCAAAAACTAGACATCTAATTGAACTAAAATGGAATAAAACTTAAAACTCGCAACAAATCCTGCAAAAATCTACTTACGGCCGCAAATAGTGTGTTACGGCCGTAACCGTGGAACAGAAAATTATTTACGGCTATAAAGGATGTGAGTTACGGCCGTAAAGCAGCATGTCCCGTTTTCGACTGCCTAAATGACATTGTTCCACTTGGTTTTCGGACTTGAGCCCAACATGAAACTTGCCTCTTTAGTCGTCAAGAATGTGTCTTCGTCCATTGTTGCTTGAAGACTTATGTCCGGATTCTGGATCACATCTCAAGAGCAATAATTACTGGGCCCCACCCTCTATGTGAGAGTTTTGTCAAGTTCTTTGTTAAAAGCTTTGTTAATGTAGCAAGGTTGTTCATTCTTTATTTTTGATAAGATAAGATTAATTCAACTTGAGTATTATCTCGAAGATTTTTCATAAATAAATCTCTTTACACTTGATGAACAAATTGAAACATATGTTTTTTTTATTTACGCACTGATGAAGGTTGAGAGACCTTACTCACCTTTTCCAAAATTTGGTTGTCAAGAAAAAATGAAGTGTATATCAATTACTCTTTAGAAGGTGCAAAATAATTTGGTGCCAGAGCTCTTGTAAGGAACTTTCTTTCTCGAAGATGATATTCCAATCCATATACTTTTTCCCATTAAAAAGGATTAAATGATAATTTGATGGTATATATTGAGAATGATACATTTGATGGAATTAAAAATTATGTAATTATATATCATTTTCAAAGTATGAAAATGTGCAAGGAATACTGCTGTAAGGAACTCTCTCTTAAAGATAGTATTCCAGTCCAGGTACTTTTCCCATTAAAAACGATTGAATGATAGTTTGATAATATATACTGAGAATGATATATTTGATGGAATTAAAAATGATATAATTATATATCATTTTCAAAGTATGAAAATGTGTAAGAAACAAGTGTAATAAGCTAATGGTGTATCATAAATTTTGATTATTAACACATTTTAAATTTTTGTACATCATCATTACTAATATATATATTGGAGAATGTCGAGTTGAAAATGATTGTGCGATCAAACAATAGCTTATCTTTTTTTTTTAATTATTTTTTTGTTTTATTATTAGAGAAGCTGCACATATGGTCACTAAATTTGTTTGTGCTAGTATATGGGTACTATTAAGCTCATACTCATTTTTTTAAATACTTATTTTAATAAACACATTTTTAACCACACATTTTCTTATAAAATAATATTACTCGTAAATTCAAAAACTTTCCCAACCACAAATATTCCTAAAAATCACTATTACAAAACTCATTTTCTCTAAGTAATTGGTCTTAACATCAATCGTCAATATCGACCACATATTTTATGATATCCATAACTTTTGAGTTACACATTTCATCAACTTTTATTAAAAACTAATAAAAAAATATGATTTTAACTTCCACCAAACAAGGGTTAAGTATTGTGGCTAATTAAATTGAAGTTTTTTGAAAAATTATTGATAATTGGGTATAAGAAACATAAATTTTGGATGATGTTGTTCAGATCAATTTAGCATTACTTGGTACTCATTATTCAAAATCTCGTTTTTTTTCAAAACTCATTTTCAACCACATTTTGCCAATAAAATAGTCTACACGTAAACTCAAAAAAATTCTTACTTTTTAACCACATTTTTCAAAAATTATTATTACAAACCATATTATTTGAAATAATGGATCTTAAACGGGGACTAAATTATAATTCATTAACCATATAAGAGTCATTTTTATGTGAAAAAAAATCAAACATGCAGCTCTAAAAATTACTAAATAAGCCTCTATTTTGTAAATCATGTTCATAAACAACACATTTTCTTAAATCACTTTTTAACTACACACATTTTTTCAATAACATATTTTACCTCGAAAACATCACATTTTTTATTTATGAACAAAAAAATATTTAGCAAACAGAGACTAATATACGCAATACGTTTATATAAACAAAGTATTTCAAGCTTAGGAGCAGTTATCTAGTCTAGTTAGTTCAAGTTGGCTAGAACTAATTGTAACTTTTGTTTTACATTGAGGTTTCTTATTGCTTCTTTGGTAGATTTGTGAAATGTTTAATTTTGTAATATGAATAGGGTGCTTCTGTAGTTGGAATTGAGAATTTTGAAGAGGTTGGGCCTTTAGACACTTTTTTGAAGTCTAGACTAGAAGTTTCATGTGGATGAGAAAAGCTGATATTCTATTTGTGTTAAGAATGAAATTCTTTTATTTGATTCTTGTAGCTAACCACTTCGTAATTTGATCGATTTGGGGAAACTATAATGTGCATTGACTGCTTTTTAGACACAAATACATGTTAGAGTTGAATTTAACAGTTCATTGGAGTACATCACGTAGTTCAATTCTAAGTTACATCGAGACAAAATAAGGCGTTTGGAGATGTGTGTTGGTTTGCAAATAAGGAATATATGAGCGATTAGTCTAAATAATTTTGGACTTCCTATCTGTTGAATAGTCAAGTGAATGTTGTGGCACTTAGAAAACAAATAAGTTTGTCTACTCAATGAAATTACTTTCACGTACCTATTTTGTTGCTAAGAAAATCTTTAGAATGATATTAGCAATTAGTGTTTTGACTTTACATATTCCATTATGACATGTTCAGAAGCTTAAACACAAGGCATGCTAAACCTTAAAAAATTTTAGGTTATATTTGTGTTTAAAAACATATTTTTTTTTATGTTTTCGAAGTAAGATATGTGGTTGAAAAATAGAGAAAGAAAATATGTGTGATTAAAAAGTGATTTGGGGAATTGTGTTGTTTAAAAACAACACTTTACTATGCGCTGCACGTACAGGTACTGATTTACAAAAGAAGTACTTGATCTGATTTTCATATTTTAGTAGTGTATTTGTCTAAATGCTCCATAATTAATATGGGAACTTACCAAAAAAACTTGATTTATTATACGTTTTTTCACTTTTTATAAATAAATAAAAAAAAGCCGTGGCATTGTCACTTTTTTTTTTCGAAAAAAGTGACAACTGCCACATGAAAGAAAATGACACAAGGTCATTTTTTAGTTAAAAAAGTGACAAAGTTGTCACTCTTTTCTACAGTTAACATACAAT
Source organism: Ligustrum vulgare (assembly GCA_963555705.1). Classification (NCBI taxonomy): domain Eukaryota; kingdom Viridiplantae; phylum Streptophyta; class Magnoliopsida; order Lamiales; family Oleaceae; genus Ligustrum; species Ligustrum vulgare. Next base: position 53,306,841 of record OY743174.1, read on the forward strand.
TGAATTTCACTTTTCTATTAAACATAAATTAGTAATTTCTTATTCATTCTTATTTTTATAACTCTATATCCATCATATTCATTACCGAATAAATAAAAATAAGTAAAATAATTCTAACTCAATAATGCTAATTATATGAAGTAAACAAAAAACAAAATGAATAATCACACTTTCTATTGGAAAATAGAAACATATAATATATTCAGCAACAGATGAAGCAAGGATATGTGGTTTTTGCTAATAATACTTCACTGGTTCAGATTTAAGACTATGCACTATCCGTAAGGGGTCATATTCAATAGAGAAATTTGTTGGATAATTGCCTCAAATTGTCAAAAATTGAAAGACTTAAATTGTAATTGGAGAATTTTTTTTTTTTTTTAATTTATTTTAAATCCAACTACTTATCAATTTTTTTTTTTTTTAAAAAATCCAACTACTTATCAATATCGGATATGGAATAGGATTGAAATTCTGGAATTGAATTGTGACTTTTTCCAATTGATGATTGACGTGTCCCAATTGAATTGAGGTAATTAATTCCTAGTAGTGTTTTCCTATATAGATTGTCAGATTTTGTTTCCTAATGGTTTACGTTTCCTAGTGGAACAATCAGAGGCAACTATTATTGCAAATAGAGCAGTTAATCAAGGAAAGAAATATCTCAATCCGAATTGAAGATGTCAGTGACGTGAATTTTAGGAGAAGTGCGTTGCATATATTCTCTATAAATACGTGTTGATCTCTTTTGTTGTAGAGCACGTTGACTAGAGAGTATTGTGAGAAAAAATGTAGTCTAACATTTTGGTTTTTCTTGATTCTTTGTGGATTGTACAAATAAGTAGAAATTGGTAGATATGGTAAAGTTTGGTTATTTTTCTTACAATACTTGGGGGTTTTGGTGAGTGCAAATCTATATAATTGTAACAATTTATTATATAGTGAAAAACTTTGGCGGTCCGTAAATTTTGTGTCGTCATCTTATGTTCTTGTTGGCTCAATTATTCTTGAACATCAGAATTTCTGTGGGTTAATTAGAGAGAAAATTTGTGTGTAATTCTCGATATTGGCACCATCGATGGGGAAATTGACGTCTAATTTACAGACCGTCAAGTGATTCGAAGATTTTTTTTGGAGCAAAAGAAAATATGTTTGGAAAGTACAACGTGGATAAATTTGACTGGAAGATCAATTTTGGCTAGTGGTAAGTACAAGTCATGGATGTATTGATTCAAACAAGACTACAGAAAGTTTTGGAGAAAAAACCAACCCCAATTTCTGACAAAGAAACTGAATCCAGTACGAGTGATGAAGATTGGAGAGATTTGGATTTGAAAGCTACTAGCATGTTACAACTTTGTTTGGCCAAAAATGTTCTTGCAAATATTTATTGGATATTTTTTGTGAAGGAACTGTGGAAAAAAAAACTGAAAGAGTTGCATTAGATGAAGAGCTTGTCAAATAACTTGTATCTGAATGAGCGGTTTCAATCTTTGAGAATGAATACAAGTATGAAAATCTTAGACCATCTTAGTGTTCTCAATGAGATTGTTTCTGAATTGGAATCTATTGGAGTTGATGAGGATAAGTTTAATCTGGTATCTTCCTTCCACGTTTGAGCACGTCATGCTGATTTTGATGTACGGGAAGGAAACAGTGGAATTTTCAAAAGTTAAGTTTATAAGGTTAAAGTGACAGTTCATTTGAAAACGCTTTACTTGTTACTGAAAAGATGGAAGAGAGGTAACTCCATGAAAAAGGTCATGTGTTGGAATTTTGGTAAATCTAGTCATGTGAGAAGAAATTGTCCAAAAGGTGGAGCAGACTCGGTTAACTGGTTGGAGGTGGACAATGCGACTCTCCTGGTGGAGGGTGGTGATGATGTACTTTAGTAAGATAGGACTTCCTTATGGCATGGAACCAGTTGTCATGATAGATGATGTGTTCTTGCTGACGGGTACATGTGTTTGCACACGGGCATTGGTTTGACATTAATGCAAGGTGTGTCGTGAAATTGATGTCAATGGCTGATGAGCACCCACGGAAAGCCAAACACGGGAGTTGTACCATAATTTTTCAGCAAGGTTATTTCGACATGAGCTGATAAAAGCTCGGAGTTCGTTGATAATTTTGAGTGGTTATACTCATATGGTGGAGTATGGGACCGTCAAAGTGTGTCAAAAGCTTACCTATTTCCAAGTATTGTGAACAAAAGAGATGATTGCCTTTTGTCTCGTTTTCAACAAGGTAGAGATTATTGGGTAATTGCCTAAAATTGAAGGATTTAAATTGTAATTGGAGAAAAGTTTTTTTTTTTTTTTTTTTAAATCCAACTACTTATCAATATCGGATATAGAATATGATTGAAATTTTGGAGTTGAATTGTGACTTTTTCCAATTGATGATTGACCTGTCCTAATTGAATTGAGGTAATTAATTCCAGTAGTGCTTTCCTATACGTATTGTTAGATTTTGTTTCCTAGTGGTTTACGTTTCCTAGTGGAACAATCAGATGCAACTATTATTGCAAATACAACAGTTAACCAAGGAAATAAATCTCTCAGTCCGAATTGAAGATGCCAGTGACGTGAATTTAGGAGAAGAACGCTGCATATATTCTCTATAAATACATGTTGATCTCTTTTGTTGTAGAGCACATTGATTTGAGAGTATTGTGAGAAAAATGTAGTCTAATATCTTGGTTTTTTTTTTTTTTTTTTTGAAAGTATCTTGGTTTTTCTTTGATTCTTTGTGGATTGTACAAAGAAGTGAAAATTTGTAGATATGGTATAGCTTAGTTATTTTTCTTACAATATTTTGGGGTTTTGGTGAATGCAAATTCTATATAATTATAACAATTTATTATATAATGAAAAACTTTAGCAGTCCGTAAATTTTACGTTGTTTTATTTTCTTGTTGGTTCAATTATTCTTGAACATCAAAATTCTCGTGGAGTTAATTAGAGAGAAAATTTGTGTGTAATTCCCGACATAATTTGGTACCTACCGTCTGTAGTCAAAATCATGAACTGTAATTGCCTTGATGTCTTCAACTATAAGAGTTGCCTAATAACCTTCTTCGCTTGCCCAACTACATGAACTCATTGCAAACGACAACACTCCCACCCATAGTGTAGAATCATTTTTTTATTTTATTTTTTAGGGATTCGTGGTTAAAGCAGTAGGAAGTTCGGACTCATAGGTAAGAGAAGAGTGTGAGTGAAGACGAGAGCGTTGTTGGAAATTGGAATTAGGAATGTTAGGGTGGGAGGGTTTGTCTTCTGCTTGATACGTTTTGGGAGGGGTTTAGATTTTAGGACGTATTAATTACGTTAAAACTGGCTTAATTGTTTTAGAAGTTAATTGGAATTAGAAATAAAATGAGGGTATATGGAGTAATTTCTCCAAAATAATGTTTTTTGGATTAATTACACTGTAAACTACATGAAAAAGATCTAGTGCCAACTGTTGACATCGTTATGGTGCCAACGATAAATACACATGTGGCCCCCATGGCACACGTGCTTGCCACTGGCACCATAACAGTATGATGCCAGCGATTGGCACCGGATCAAGACTGATAAACTACATCCATTAGAAAAATCGGCATTTCAGAACTAATTAGAATCTCACTTTATACTACTTATCTCTACCCGCTCCCTAAACCTCTCACTCCTTCGTCAATCTCTCTCCCCCAAAATTGTCCACTCTCTCTCACCGTTCAAATTTGTACAAATCTATACATTCTTTATCCAGCACCAATTCAGATTTCATAAGTCGTAAATCAAGCTAAATTGAAAAGATGTTCGATTATAGGCCAACAAAGATTTTAGTTTCTTGAAATCCATATTTTGAAGCCTCCATTGTATTTATGAAGGACTTCTCTTTATGTGTTTTTTGAGAAGAAGCGTAGAGACTTCATTTCCACCATGGAAGAAAAAGGCATTAAAGCATTCATTGTTGTACTCATGAATTGAAGTTGAGGTGAATTTGATTGAGTTTCAGATAAAAATTGATCCCAAAATAAAGATTATTGAAAAATTTAAGCTTAGGTGCCAATTTTGTGCTTCATTTATTGTGCAATTTTTTCTGTAAGCTGTGGAGAAGGTGATGATCAGCAAGAACCTTAACCTCCTGTAATCCTAGTAAAAGTGAAGATGTCCTAAACAGCTCTCAGTCATCGTGTTGAGTTAGAGAGAGATGCTCTCAACTACAGAGAGAAACACCTCCCCTCCCCGTGGCGGGGAGGGGATTAATTTGCCTGCTCCCTCACAGGGGGTGGGCATTTTGTTACTCTCCCCGCCACGGGGAGGGTAACAAAATTTTATGGTTACATTTAAGCCTTAGATATACTACTATCTACCTTAAATGTATTGGGTTCAGCATTTACATCGCTCATATTGGAGCTTCATCAAGATCTCAAGAAATTTTAATTGTTCACTTCGTTGCTTCTACTACTAATACCGGTTGAAGAGGTTTTCAGAAATTAGTGAGTCTAGATTTTGGGTAATCATCCCCTTATCTAGATTCGACTTTATTTCAACTTATTTCTCACTTCGTGAGGGTCCTTACAAGTTTAAAGATTCGGTGTTACTACTCACCTATACTCGAGTTTGGCCAGCTGTTGAGTTTTCAACCGGATTAGGTATCACTAACTCCCAATCTAGGCTGGATAAGTTTGGGTCTTGGTGCTTGTGGTTCAATAAATCTACGCTTCTTTTGATGACATAACTCAATGCATGTATTAATTCTGGTGGCAAATAATTTCAGCTTTAAGTTTATATGAGAAAATGTATTTAGAATCAACTTCATTACAAATAAAGTAATATAAGTACACACTGATAGTGCACCCTGCATTATGTGGATTACATAATACGTAATATGATTTTATTATTTTCTTCCTGATACGTTACAGATCATATAATTACAAGTTATTTTCTTTGTTAAGATATTACAATGTGTTTAACTATATGTTGTACTATATATTTAACATGATTTCAATAACGGACATTAATGAAGACTTGTCATGTGATTAAGTCAAAGAATATTACATGTAATTCGATGTTGTAACTATATTACAATGTGTGTAACAATATGTTGTAATATTTGTTTGAAGACTATATAAAGCCATGACCATTGGTTTCAGGTGAGCATTGTCATGGACACCACGGACAACATGATATTCAACTTCAACACGAAGCTAAATACATTCCAAAAAGATATGTTTAGGAGAACTTGTTTTGGTGACTTGTCGATATGAACAAAATAATCTTGTAATGTAATGTGTAATACATAGTTACCGAGTATTACAATCCGTGTAATGGAATATAATTCCTCTACGGATTATGATTTAGCACTACATTTTTACATCACAACATTTATTTACATGGTATGCGAAGTGTCATGTAATTAAGGTTACACATCATGAATGTATACGATACGTAATGTACTATATAATACTTAATTATCGAGTATTACAATCTGTGAAATAAAATGTAATCCCTTTAACACTGCGTGATTATATTACAACATAATATGATTTAACAATACATAATTATATATCATTTATAACCTAAAAAATATGTAATGTACCGTGTATACTTAGTTACCGAGTATTTTTCAATTTGCGATGAAGTGTGATTTCGTTTTAGATTATGATTTAACACTACATGATTATATTGCAACATTTAGTTACATGGTATGTAATGTGTCATATAATTAAGGTTACACATCATAAATGTACCATATATATATATATATCATTACCACATTTGTAATGCTCAGTAATTGCTTCTAATTGATATTGTCTTATGTGGTAATGTTTTAATTTCATTAATTGTAACTTTAATAATTATTATTATATTTAAAGGTAACCACATCCCTAAAATTAAGGTTTCCATAATTAATTAAATTAATTACTAATTACCTTCTCTGTCCACATCCCTAAATATAAGGTTCTCACAATTCATTAAATTAATAAAAAATTACTTTCTCTCTCTTGAAATTTGGTAATTTTCAAAAAGTGATGAATGAAATTTTGAGTATTAAAATGGTATTAATATTACGTAATTTTCAATTACCACCCATTAGGGCTGTAAGTAGAAACTGTCAAACCGAAAAATCGAACCGAAATCGCATTTTAGAAATGTCGGATCGGTGCCACGCAGACCGGTCAACAAAATGGCTTTGAACCGATCAAACCGGTCAAGAATTGTTAAATTTAGGTTTGAAATTTTTAATTAATGTTTGAAACCAAACCGGACCAGTGAAAAAATATATAAAAATAAAAAATAAAAAAAGGAAAATTTTCAAAAATTCGGCCGATATGTCAAATTCAATAGTTATATGGATATTCTTGTTAATTTCTATTACATTTATTACCCAATTAGATAATTACCATACTTCAAAATTCAAATAAATCCAATAATCTCCATCCAAATACTCAATGAATGGTTTGAGTTTGTAACAACCGATAATAATAATCTTATGTAATTGTTATATTGATTATATAATATCTATATAATCAATAAACATTTTTTTTAATTGTGGCCGGTTATACTATCTATCTAATCAATAAACCTCTTTTTTTTCTAAATATGATGATCACATAGGTCTTATTGGGCATCATTTGTTTTTTTGGCCTTATAGAATTGTATTGTAATATTGTCTAACTTTTATTTGTAACATCTTAGCCTAAAAAATGGACAAAATAACTATTGGAATTTTAACGTGATTTCATTTTGATTTAAGACCTCTTTCGTCCTAGATAAAGTGAACGAATTTTTCTCAAATTCATTTTCAGCTATATATTTTTATAGGAACCACAACTTTACACATTTTTAACAACTTTTCAACCACACATTAAAAAAAATTCAATTTCTCTTATACCAAACAGGTTCTTATAGTTAGTATTTTAATTTATAGTAGATATATTTAGTTTGTTTAGATTTATTGTCAATAAAGTATAATTATATATCGAAATCAATGAACTAGTGGCATAAAAATAGAAATGCAAAAATATAAATGGTAAAATCGACGGTTTAAAACCAGATCGAACCGTTAGGTTTAGATTTGAGTTTTTCTCAAACTGTTCTCAAACTATTTTAAATAGTTTGGTTTAGGTTTGAGCTTTTTTCAAACCGTTTTAAACGGTTTGGTTTCAAAATCTATTTTACTTTTGATCTTTGAGACAACATATAATTTATAAATGTTTTACTTTTCATCTTTAAGACAATTTTACGAATAATATATTTACTGTTTCCTCTCACTTGTTAGCTCGAATTAAACTTCTCATTGATATTTTTTATTTGATATCCATATTACATATTTTTCGATTTCAAAATAATACAATATTTATCAAAAAAAAAAAAAAATTATTTTAAAAATAGTTTATACATAAAAAAATAATATATTGATTTCATTAATAGCATAGCGTGGATCCCAATGCTAATGTCATTAATGGCACATGTACCATAATATTTGCTAAAATATTTAATACAACATTTTTTTTTTTGAAAAATTTCCAAATGCAGAAAGTTATTTTGGAGGGAAACTATATGTGGATTTTGGTGACGACTATTCTACTTTACGAATTTATATTTTAACATATGAAATGAATATTTAATTAAAAATAATAAACGAAGGAAGACAATTAATACAAAAAAAGTACAATTACACATACCTTAATTTTTTTTACGGTTCGTATGTTTATTGTTTGAGAAAATTTACCTCATAATTTTATTAAAAGGAAAAGAAAAAATAGATCGATGAATGCTTCTATTTTATTCTCTTTCATTTTCTATTTCTAAAGAAAAGATATTCATATGACACTGACATTTTTTTTACGAATTTGAAAAATTTATAATTGATTTCATATGTTAGCATATGAAATAAATATTTAATTAAGAATGAGAAACAAAGGAAGATAAATAATTAAAGAAATGTACAATTACACATACCTTAATTTTTTTTTACTGTGAGTATGTTTACCGTTTTAGAAATCTTTTTTAAATATTGTAATTTAAATTAACTTAAAGTGAGAAAATTAAATTACAGTTAAATAGAATTTGTAATAAGTGAAAAAATGAATACATATGTGATATACGCTCAAAATTTTATTAAAATTAAATAGATAGAAAAAATAGATCGATGAACACTCCTGTTTTAGTCTCTTTCATTTTTATTTTTAAAGGAAAAAATATTTATGTGATATTGACAATATTTTTTTTTGTTTTGTATTTTTTTGCATTTAAAAAAAAATTGTAATTGATTTTCAAGAAGAGAAGGCAGTCCATGAAATTTCGGGCCGATTTGATCTTTAAAATAATTTTACGGACAATATATTTTCAGTTTGCTCTCACTTATTAACTTGTATTAAACTTCTAATTGAGACTTTCAATTTGACACTCATATTGTATATTTTTTCGACTTCAAAATAATACAATAATTATAAAAAGAATAATAATTAATACAAAAAATAGCTTATAGATAGATAGTATTATAGAACTTAAATGATATAATTTAAAATGAATGAGATATTGAGTTTAAAAAAAATATAAAAACTTTTACATTTGATTTCTGAGATGATTTTACGGACAATATATTTATAGTTTGTTTTCACTTGCTAACTTGTATTAAACTTCTCGTTGAGATATTTGATTTGACACTCATATTACATATTTTTTTATTTAAATATAATAAGGTAATTGCCAATTGAATAATAATTATTACAAAACAAAAAGTAGTTTATACATTAAAATAAATTAAGATTTTGATGTCATTAATAAGGAATTTTAATGTTATGTACCATAATAATTGCTAAAATGTTTATTACATTATTTTTTTTGCATAAATTTTCAAATTTAGAAAATCATTTTGGACGGGAAACTATGTGTGTGTGTTATTTTTGACATGTACATTATTTTTGTATGTATGTATAGATATAGAAATAGATAGATAGATTAAGATTAAATTTTAAATATAAATCACATCCCTAAAATTAAGGTTACCATAATTAATTAAATTATTAATTACTAGGGATGGGACGTGTGCTATGTTGGGTGGATTTGGAGGTCAACCCAAGCCCAAACCGATACATCGATTTGGGCAAAAATGAACCCCACCAAACCAATGATAAGTTAATAGACCAAACTGACCTAACTTAACATTAATAAGTTTGGGTTGGTTTGTGTTGTGGTCTGATTGGGCCTTGGGTTGAACTATTTAACTTTGTTAATTTTTCGATCAATTTGTATTATTTGTTGTCATATTTAATTAAAGGGTACATACTCCTAGATACTAAGTTAACTTTTAAAAAGTAATAAACTTAAACTTTTATTTATTTATTTATTTATTTCAGGTGTTAAATAGGGATTAAATGATTAATAAATAGAATATTATATATAAAATAAAATAATTCCCAGTTATATATATCAAATTAAAAATTAATATAATATGATATAAAAAAAGCTCAAATAGTACATAATGGCCGTCCAACTACCACCCTCACAACCACCCCACCCACCTCACTAAGTCAGAGCTGATCGCACGAAGTCACAGTTCGATAATAATTATAAATTTAGTTGCAAATTGAACATCATCTCACCCTATCCACAAAGTCACAATTGGTCACGCAAAGTCACATTTCAGTCACCATTTTTCCCGTCTGCCCCATCCCATTCACCCCACAAAGTCACAGTTGATCACACAAAGTTATGGTTAGGTCACAATTACAAGTTTAGTTGCAAGTTTCTCCTCACCTCACCTCACCCCACCCCACCCCACCCCATACCACCCCACCCGACCGTTAAAGTCACAATTAGTCACACAAAGTTATATTTCAGTCACAGTTACAAATTTACTTACTAATTTTTTAGCAACCTTGCCTCACCTCACCTTACCTCGCCCAACCCAACAAAGTCGCAAATGCTCACACAAAGTCAAGTTCAATCACAATTAAAAATTTAGTTACAACATCACCCCCACCACATGCTCATGCGCATCCCCATCTCCATCACATCACAAAGTCACAGTTCGATCACATTTATAAATTTAGTTGCAAATCAAATTTTGTGCTCGATAATTTAATTAAATGGGTCACATTTAGTAATCTTCAGAAGTTGCACAAAGTCTTAAAAGTCTTAACGACACAGATTTTGCTTACAATTACAAATATAGTCACAATCAAACATCTTAAATGCATATTATTTATCAGTCACACTTACTCGTTTTCTTGGTTATAATTAGTCAATATTTTAATCACAATACCTAATAATTGATCACATTCGTGATCGATAAAATTTCATGAAATACAAATTAATTCAACGGGTCACGTCCAATGGTCACACAAAGTTACAGTAGATCACAATCTCAAATATAATTGGTCAAATTTGTAACTATAAGGATTATACAAAGTTACAGTTGGTCACATTCGGTACTCATCACAAGTAGTACAAAGTCACAATTAATCAATATTTTGATCACAATACCTAATAAATTAATCATGATTAAAAAAGTCACACAAAATCACATTTGATAATTAGTCAATATTTTGATCACAATATCTAATAAACTGGTCACAATCACTCATATATTGGACACATTTGTGATAGATGATTTTTTTAACATATAATTGATTTCAATTACAAATATAGTTACAATCAAACATTTTTAATCACATATTATTTATTGATCACAACTTACTCATTTTTTGTCACAATGAGAGTTGGATCTACCTCATGGCGAGGTAGATCCAGCGCCCGTGCTGAATTCGACGAAAAAAAATTTGTTAGATTTTTTTTTGCATTTTTTGGACTAAGACTCAAAAAATATAGTTATTTTACTGAGTCTGCCTTTGTTGAATTTTTTTTTTATCGATGTTTCCCAAGCTGAACAAAGTTTCTGGATCCGTCATCGGCTACAATTAGTCAGTATTTTAGTCACAATTACCTAATAATTTGTCACATTTGTGAAGATCAAAATTTTTAACATTAAATTAATTCAACGTGTCACGTCCAATGGTCACACAATCACATTTGGTCACAATCACTCATATAATTGGTCAAGTTTTTTCTAGAACTTGTCACAAGTTGCATAGAATGACAATTAATCAATATTTTAGTCACAATTACCTAATAATTGATCACAACCGTCCATAATTGGTCACAATTACTTAAAACACCATCAAGCACACTAAGACCGCCACCAAACTACCACACACAACCATAAACCAACACCAAGATTCGTCACAGATCTGCCAACTACTTCCACCACTGATCCACCACCACATACCACTGCTACCACCTCACTGCACCTCACCTCACCTCACCTCACCTCACCTCACCTCCACCACCACCACCACTACCATTTGCAACACAACAATGTAAGGATTTTAATCAATCGTGTGGGCTTATATGTGAATTATTGTGTATTGAATAAAAGGCTATCAAATTTGATTAAGCCCGTTTAAAGTGATCTAATAAGAATTTGGTAAATTGGGCTTTAATGCATCTAATTAATGTATGGACTTTTATGTGTAGATACCAGGCCATTACCTAATTCATGATGGGCCGGATTAGGTTAACTGGCAATTCAGTATATAAAGTCGGTTATGGTCCCCGAATCCTACGTATTGTTCATCTTGTCTGACATCCCATCATCAGAGAGAAAATACGGACTACGTATTGATTTAGAAGATCCAAACACCGTAATCGTTCATCGTGAATCACGTTTGATTAAGGTATGCTTCCGCTTAAGTTATTTAATTCTTGATACTTCAGCATGATGATTTATTTTGGATCATAGATAAATAATTATCTGTGATAAATTTTCTAACAAGTGGTATCAGAGCCAATCATCGTGTTGATTATCAGATCACTCATATGTGCATATGAATATAATAAGATTCGGTGTAGGCATATTGACTTAATGTGTATTGGGTTTGGATTTCAACCAAATCAAACTTTTCAGCATGTATGTATGTGCAAACTCAGAATTTCGAAATTGCAGATATGGATACATATTGGATTTTGAAAATGTATATACACATGGTTTAAGCTTCCTCATTTAATTTCTGTATATGCATTTGAATGAAATTTGTTGAGCATGTGTATATTGATCTTGAATCTGGTTTTGGGTTGTTGATTTTGTGGATGAATAATGGTGGCATGGAGGAGCCACAGCCGTAGCCCACACAGTGGTGCGCGGGCTCTGTGAGTGCGAGTAGGGGCCGGCACTGGTTGTGTGCGGCGCTACAGACGAGTAGCGCTGCGCAGGCGCTGCTCCAGTGCGGCACTGCAGGAGATCAGCGTCGGGAATGGCGCTGCATCGCAATGGGGGTCGCCGGGAGAAGGTGCTGCACAGCGCGCGGTGCTGCTTCGTGCAGGTAATCAGCGCCGGTAGGCGCAAAGGAGGGTGACCGGTGGTGGCGCTGCGGTCTCTGGTGGAGACTGCGGCAGCGATTAGGGCTTTGCAAAACCCTAGCAATAGCAAATCAGATTTTTGGGCAGGGGGCGTCGATTGAAAATTTGAAGATAAGAAGGGCCTCTTTTGCAATTCTATATAATTATGTTTAATTGCACATCTGGTCCTCTCTTTTGTTTTGGATTAAATGTTTAAACCTAAAGTTATAAAACCATTTAAGTTGGCCCTTAAAGTTATGAATTTTATGAAATCAGCCCCGAATTTATAAAAGTATTTAAGCTGGACCTTTTAAAGTTCTAAATTGTGTAATTCAGCCCCTGAAGTTTGAAAATTTTCTAATTCAGTCCCTAATGTCTGAAAATTTTCAAAATTGGTCCTTAAAGTTTGAGGATTTTCTAATTCGATCCATAAAACTTGAAAATTCTCTAATTTGATCCTTTAAAGTTTGAAAATTTTCATTTTCAGTCCATAAAGATTGAAAATTTTCTAATACAACACCTAAAGTTCTGAAATTCTTTAATTTGGTCCCTAAGTTTTGAAAATTTTCTAATTTAGTCACTAAAGTTTAGAAATTTTCAAAAATTGGTCCTTAAAGTTTGAATTTTTTTTTAAAATTAAGTCCCTAAAGTTTGGGAATTTTCTAAATTGATCCCTAAAGTATGAAAATTTTCAAAATCAGCATCTAAAGCTTGAAAATTCTCTAATTTTGTCCATTAAAGTTTGAGAATTTTCTAATTCAGCCCCTAATGTTTGAAAATTTTCAAATTTTGGTCCCAAAAGTTTGAAAATTTTCATTTTCATTCCCTAAAGTTTGAAATTTTTTCAATTAAGTCCTTAAAGTTTCCAAATCCACTATTTTGGACCTCTAAAGTTTGATTTTCTTTCAAATTGGGACATAAAGTTTGGAATTTCTCTAAATTGGCCAATAAGGTTTTGGAAAAATTATAATTTAAGTCCTTCAAGCTTAAAATTTTTCCATAATTGGCCACCAAAAGTTTAAGAATATTGCAATTGACTCTCTCAACCTAAGGATTGCTTTATTCTAAAGTTTTGAATTCTAAAATTCAAATCCTAAAGTCAAATATAGATGCAAATCAATGGATTTCAATTTCAAATCTTGGTACATCGGAATCTTTTGAGAGATATAATATTCGAAAGTAAGTTAATTAAAGCAACATGTTGCCAAAGCAACCTCTCTTGTAGATATTAATTAACTTTGAATATTAGAAGGTACTTGTGTGTGTTATTCATTGAGGATATTGATCGGCCCAAAGGAAAGTCAATATTTGGCTCGAATTTCACATGCACCTGTGGTGATAAACACGTGGCAATTATTTGGTTTAACGTGTGATCAATAAATCGGTCCAAAGAAAGGTTTATTGGTTAACATGTCTTATTGCCAGTGTTTGATCACTACACCGAGGGAAAATTAGGTGTTTGTGTGTTATTTCATGCGGATATTGATCGGCCCAAAGGAAGGTCAATATTTGGCCCGAATTTCACATGAACTTGTGGTGATTAAAATGTGACAGTTGTTTGGTTTTACGTGTGATCAATAAATCGGTCCAAAGAAAGGTCTGTTGGTTGACATGTCTTAATGTCAGTGTTTGATTACTACACCAAGAGTACCACTTACAAGTCAATATTTCTGTCCAAAGACTAAATATTGATGTTGTGCTAGGTATCTTGTGATGGGCCCTACCATTATTTGAAAATATGATTTGCATAATAAGGTACTTATGTGAGCCATTTTGTTTAAGTGTTCTCTATTCGGTTTCAAATTCTGCTAGTAGTATATCTACAAGCTCAAATTTAATCCCTGTATTTATGGAACAAACCTCAAGGATCAAAACAAGAACATTAACTTATCGTTGGCTGCATGGATCTAGATCGTGTACTAAGGATTGAGCAACCCGCTCCTCTTACGGATGAAAGTTCATATAATCAAATGAGGAACTTTGAGAAGTGGGATTGCTTAAATTACATGAGTCTCATGATCATTAAGTGTGGAATTCCGGAAGCCTTTAGTGGCACAGTATCTGAGGAGGTAAATGATGCCAATGAATTCCTTGCCGAAATTAAGAAACGTTTTGCGAAAAACGATAAGGCTGAAACAAGCACGCTTATGCAAAGCTTGATTTCAATAAAGTATAAAGGCAATGGGAAAATAAGGGAGTACATCATGTAGATGTCTCACACTGCTTCAAAACTTAAGGAACTAAAACTCGACTTGTCTAATGACTTGCTCGTGCATTTGGTATTGATATCGCTTCCTGCACAATATAGTTAATTTAAGGTTAGTTATAATTGTCAAAGTAGAAATTGACTCTCAATGAGCTCATTTCATAGTGTGCAAGCTTCTTGCACAATTTAGTCAATTTAAGGTCAGTTATAACTGTTAAAGGGAGAAATGAACTCTAAATGAGCTCATTCTATTTTGTGTGCAAGAGGAAGAAAAGTTGAAGCATGACAGAACTGAAATCACTTGGAAAACACCTCTAAAGATAAGGGCAAGAAAACAAATAAAAAAATAAAGCGTTTAAGGGGCTATTAATTTTATGATCCCACACTTAAGTCAATTTTTGAAACGGGAACTGCAACATTTTTGAGGAAGTTGAGTTTGGGGGGAGAAATAAGGTTAGAGATATTGTCTTTAAGGAAGAAGTTGAGGAAGGATCGGTTTCGATTCCTACTATTGTTTTTGACAATGTGCAAGTTTCTATGCATGTCATTGATCAAGAAGCATATCCGGAACCTCAACTGGACAATATTGAAAAACCTCCCATCCAAAATAAGGTAAATTTCAGAATTACTAACTCAACAACCTCAATAACTAAAGCCATTAAAGAGATCCACGAGAGAAAGGGAAAAAATGCTATTCCGGATAATTTAAATAGTATTTTTTCAAGAACATAAGGAAATAATGGAATGGTGGAAGATGGTCCAATCAATTCCATCAGGCCATGCAGGTTTCTAACTCTCAAAAATGAATTGATGCCATAAATAAGGAGTATAAGCATATGCAAGACAATAAAGTTTTGGATCTTGTCCTGTTACCAGAAGGTGCGAAGCCCATTTGTCTTAAATGGATTTTTAAACCAAAGGGGATTCGAAAGGTAATGTGGAAAGATATAAGGTTCGTCTTGTATCTAAGGGCTTTACACAGAATGATGTCATTAATTATAAAGAGACTCTCTCTTCGGTTTCAATGAAAGACTTTTTCAGGAAAGTCAAGTTGTTGCACATTTTGACCTCGAGTTACATCAAATGGATGTTAAGACGATGTTTCTCAATGGAGACATTGATGAGACGGTTTGCAAATTAAAGAAATCCATTTATGTGCTCAAGTCAGCTTCTCGTTAAGGGTAATACAAATTTCATCAAGCAATTATCTCATATGGTTTTGAGATTAATGTTGTTGATGATTGTATGTATTACAAGTTCAGTGGGAGTAAGTATATTGTCCTGGTTTTATATGTTGATTATTGCTTGCCACTAATGATATAGGTATGTCACATAAAATTATGAGATTTTTTTTCAAGGAATTTTGAGATTAAAAATCTTGGTGACGTCTCTTTTGTATTAGGAATTCAGATACACCAGGATTGTTCTCGGGGTATTCTTGAATTGTCACAAAAGGACTATATCGATAAAGTACTTAAGAGGTTTGGCATGCAAGACGGTAAATCAGGGGACAGCCCTATCGCTAAGGGAGACAAATTTAGTCTCGACTAATGCCCGAAAAGTTATCTTGAAGTTAAAGAAATGCAGAGGCTCCCATATAGTTAAGCTATAGGGAATCTGATATATACTCAAATTTGTATGCGTTCGGATATTGCATACGTTATTGGGATACTAAGGAGATATTTAAGTAACCCTGGGATGGATCATTTGGAAAGCAGCCAAACATGGGTTATAAGGTATTTAAAGAGAATAAAAGATTACATGCTCACATACAGAAAATCGGATCAGTTGGAGATCATATGGTATTATGATTCCGATTTTTGCTAGATGCCAAAACAGTAGAAGATCCACATCAGGCTACATCTATCTGCTAGTTGGAGGAGCTATTTTCAGATGGAGTGCTTAACAGACACTTTAGCTTCTTTCACTTGGCAGCACAGTTGTAGCAATTTTGGGGGCATCAAATTATGGAATATAGCTGCGAAATTTTGTCACTGGGCTGCGTATTCTGTACAGTATAGAAAGACCACTAAAGTTATAGTGTGATAATAACTCAGTAGATTTATATTCCAGTAACAACAGGAACTCTACTAAGTCAAAATACATTGACATAAGTTCCTGGTTGTGAAGGATACAGTTCAGAGTGGACATGTGTCAATAAGAGCACATTGGGACAAACTCCATAATTGCGGATCCGCTTACTAAAGTATTACAACCCAAGGTCTTTCATGAGCACAATACTCATATGAGTGTTGTATTTCTTGAGGATATTCGGTTTCAGTGGAAGTTTGTATTTTCGGTGCATTAGACACATTTATTGTCCTTTTGGATACAGTTTGAAGTTAAAGTTATTTACAGCTGTAAGGTTTCAGGTTTATTATCTCTGAACTCGTTTGAGGATGATCTCACTAAAGTTGGACCAGTTGGGAATAGGCATGTTGAAGATCACATTACATGTAATTTCCATGCTACACATCCATACTTGATCCATGTCATTCAGTTATGTCGATATACGTGACCATTGATAGGTTTATTTACGATTAATGTAGCGAAAGCCGCTTTGATCCTATGTTGATATAATTGATGGACCGGATTGTTTGGGGATGGATTCAGTAATGATAGCAAAATTCTGAGTACTCATAAGGTTATGATTGATACACAATTGTAAGGTTACACATATAGCCCAAGTGGGAGATTGAAAGGATTTTAATCAATCGTGTGGGCTTATATGTGAATTATTGTGTATTGAATAAAAGGCTATCAAATTTGGTTAAGCCCGTTTAAAGTGATCTAATAAGGATTTGGTAAATTGGGCTTTAATGCATCTAATTAATGTATGGGCTTTTATGTGTAGATACCAGGTCATTACCTAATTCATGATGGGCCGGATTAGGTTAACTGGAAATTCAGTATATAAAGTCGGTTATGATCCCTGAATCCTACATACTGTTCATCTTGTCTGACATCCCATCATCAGAGAGAAAATACGGACTACGTATTGATTTAGAAGATCCAAACACCGTAATCGTTCATCGTGAATCACGTTTGATTAAGGTACGCTTCCGCTTAAGTTATTTAATTCTTGATAATTCAGTATGATGATTTATTTTGGATCATAGATAAATAATTATCTGTGATAAATTTTCCAACAGTGGTATCAGAGCCGGAAAGATTGTATGGTGGACGCACGATCGAGTGGATGTACGTGACTCCCTAACAACGGCGGATGAATCGAGATGATGAGCCTCAAGATGAAGAATTCCTGTGGTTTCTCACGAGATGGAAGATCCATGGTAACATAGTGTGCAGCGACTATGGTGGATTATCTCGGTGAATGGTGATCTCCCTGGACATGAGATGTGATAGGATTTATCTTGAGGGAGGGCTAGATGGGCCAGGTGTACCTCGTGGGCCTTGTTTGAGGGAGGGATTGTTGGGATGCAAACAATCCCACATCGGTTGTGAGGAAGGAAATAAATCACCATATAACCCAAGTGAGCTACTCCACCCATTACCAATTGGTTTTGGGTTGGAACCTCACTTGGGCCTGGGGTTTGGGCTTGGGATTGAGCAAAATTAAAATATCCATGATCCCAACAAACAAAACAAAAACAAAATAAACAATGAGGAGATGCGAACAGGCACCTGCCTTCGTTGTGCAGGAGCTGTGTCGCTATCTCCGGTCCCCGCGACAACAGTACAACCCACAACATCAACGCATCTGCCGGATCTCAATTCTCGCTGGAAAATCCACAACGCACCAACAGGCCTCTGCCTCTTCGCCGACGTCCCCAGCCTACACCATAAAATCTAAAAATAAAAATTCAAATCCTCTCAAATCATCTCATTGTCGGACTCAACCTCGTTGCCTGCACTCTACAGATCCACAACCACAAGATCCCAGCTATAGCGACAGAGGAATTGGTGTGATTTATTCTACCAGTTGTGATTTTTTGGTTGATAAATTTATTTTAATTTATTTATTATTAAAAATTCTAATTTAACACCTGATTTGTAAAAAAATTCATCCATACTTTATTTTTAAAATTGGAACTTAGAATGTAGGTCTCAATATAATTTTCCCATAATTAATTTATTTGATTTTTTTTACCTAATTTTTTGGGCTCAATTTGTATTAGCAATGCTCAGTACCCAGCAATTAATCCCCACAGCCTACATATGGTCTATAGATATGGTTATATAATATTCTACAAATTTCAAACAAACTAGGAACTTAAATTGAAAAAATCAAAATTTGCTGAACTGGATGATTCACAAAATCACTCTAAGACATTTATTGTTTTTACTTTCTTTTTTTTGTCTTTTAAACAAAAACGGGTCAGTTTGGTTTGGGTTAGTTCGAGTTTTTATCTTAAACCGCAACCCAAATCAAACCGAATGTCATTATATTTCCCGACCACATAGACCAACCCAATCCTTTGAAAAATCGATCCAAAACGATCGGTTAGGGTTGGGTCACTCAGGTTCGTCGCTTTGGTTCAATTTTTGCCCAATCCTTAACTACCTTCTCCCTCCAACATCCCTAAACATAAGCTCCTGTTCTCTTTGCTGTTTTGAGGTCGTTTTCTATTTTTATTTTCGAAAACGTTAAAAAATGCGTTCTCTTTACTATTTTCGAAAACGCATTTTGGAAAACAAAAAAGAAATTTGTACACAAAACGGAAAACGCCCGAAACATCGTTTTGGGCGTTTTGTGTGTATTTCGACAAAAAATGTCCAAAACGAGGAAAACGCGTTTTGAGAATTTTTTTTTTTTTTTTTATAGAATTATCTTAACTTAGAACTAAGCTTAATATAAAGTTTTTATTTTTTTTATTTTTTTATTATTTTTTTTAGAATTATCCTAACTTGGAACTAAGCCTAAATAAAGAATTTTTTTTTTTTTTTTGAGAATTATCCTAACTTGGAATTTAGTTTAAATAAAGTTTTATTGAATTCAATATCAACATTACAAAAAAAAATTAAATGAGAATTCTTGTTGTTATATTTCAAAAAATGCAATGATAAATGGACTCTTAATGCTCACATTATTGAAAGAACTTGCATTTTCTGGATTTTAATAGAAGTAGAGCTTTCTCAAGTCCCGAACCTGACCAAGCTGTGTTAATATAAACTCTTAATGCTCACATTAGTGTGTTGCATGTAACCATATTTTTAGTGTATTGTGATAGGAAATTTGAGTTGGAGTTAGTAGTATTCTAATAGTTTAAATAGTGTTTTGCAAAATTTCAAACAGAACGTGTTTTCCAGCTTTTCATTTTCAAAAACAGTTTTCAGAAATGACAAATCAAACGCGTTTTCAGCAAATTTGAAAACAAAAATGAAAACACAAAACACAAAACATTTTCGAAAATGAAAATACAAAATAAAATACAAACAGAACGCCACCTAAGGTTCCCATAATTAATCAAAGTAATTAGAAAAAATATTCTCCCCCTCCTAAAATTCAGTATTTTTCTAAAAATAGGGAATGAAATGATGTGCCCTACTTGGTACCTATTTTTTTTTTTTATCAAAATCTCATTTTCAACAACACATTTTACCCATAAAATTGTTACGACCATGACTAATTTTACATGACACATCATCCATATGGGCCCAACAGGGGATGCACAAAACATCCATTCACCTAATCATGACCCACAAGCCAAACTGTGGATACCAAACTTGCTGGACTCTTACATGTCGAGGTACCCTTATGCCAGGGTGATGCTATGCCTAGGTACCCCTATGCCGAGGGGATCCTATACCGAGGTACCCCTATGCCGGGGTAATGTTATGTTGAGGTACCCTTATGCCGAGGTACTCTTAAGCGGAAGTGAGTAGCCTGTAAAGGTGACAAGATAGCTTAATATGCAAACATCTTTAAAGGGATTTGATGGTTGCTTAATCCCTATAACATGTAGTAATGATTATAGCCAAAGAAATGGTTTACCTCATAAATAGTTAGGATCTTGCCATGTGTAAAGCATAACACGTGTCACAATCTAAGAGAATTACTCATTCTATAAATAGAGCACACTTGGCTCCAAAGAAAAGGTTGGTAATTCAATACACTAACAAAATATTTCGAATCTCACTCCCTTCTCTCTTTTTTTCACATTTACATATCCCGCACCCAATATATATTCACTTGAAATGGGTACTGACTTTGGCATCAGAGTGCAAACGGGAGCCACCTCGGCTCCCTTTGCAAACTGATTATTTTTCATAATGTGTAGGAGATCCACGTGTTCGAGAGGAAGGAGCTGAGACGCGTTGGTCCAAGGTCTAGCCGGATTTTGTGGTCAACATTTTGACGGCGTCTGTGGGAAACCACACTTCTAACCACGAAATCACGTCGTAAAAAGTGACGAGTAACCTTGAAATAAGGCGGAGAACATATTGAAAGAGGGTGAAAAAGGACTATACCAACCTGGGAAAAAGCATTTCCTTTAGGCTGCTCACTTCGGATATGATGGATTAGGCCATAATAATTTATTTTTCTTCGGTCCATTAACACTTGGACTTCTTTATTTAGTATTTTCTTTGGGTTGCTTATTTACTTATCCTGATAGTTGAGCTCTGGAAATGATTGGAGTTGCTCCAAATCTTGGATCAATAATTTAACTAGCACATTAAAAAGTATTTGTGGGATAAATTATGCTGGTCACCTATAATGCATGTGCTTTGAAACAATTAAAAGAAAAAACATGCCTTTAATACTAGAATCGTCCACTAGTCAATGTATTCGTGGGACCCTGGTTCCATAAAATGAAGAATATTTGGTTGTTTATTTCACTTGTGCATAGTTAATATAAATGGGCACATAGAAACATGAATTGCTTGCATGCGTGGGACAATATACACTACCAGGAGCAATCATATTAAATTTTCAATGCAATAGCTCATTATAAAGTGGCTTGCTTGGGCAATGGAACTCACATTCCACACGATCAATTTAAAGCCCGACTAAACTCATTAGCCCAGTCAAAGTTTACAAATAAAAAGAAGCATGTACCTCTGAAAGTCATGTTTTTTGAACTAACAATATATTATCCACTTCTATGAGATATTGTTGCCTTGTTTTAGAAATTTCTTGCAAATCATA
This sequence comes from Ligustrum vulgare, assembly GCA_963555705.1. Taxonomy (NCBI): domain Eukaryota; kingdom Viridiplantae; phylum Streptophyta; class Magnoliopsida; order Lamiales; family Oleaceae; genus Ligustrum; species Ligustrum vulgare. The sequence continues at coordinate 53,328,556 of OY743174.1, forward strand.
AGTATTTCATCATTCAGTATTATTTGAGGTGAGCACTAAGCCCTCTCACATCGAGATAGGCCTATAAGACCTCCAATAAGCTCAAAACGAGCCATTATCTCTATTATCGAGGCCAGCAAGTAAGTCCTTCAAAGTTAAGAAGCCCTACTTGTAGTCCCTGAAAGAAGGGACCCTTGAATAAAGGCCCCCTGAAGAAGGACCTCCCCCTGAAAGAGGGGATCCCTGAAGAAGGGACTCCTGAAGAAGGACCTCCTCCCCCGCCGTCCAAAGAGGGAACTCCTGGAGAAGGACTCCCTGAAAGAAGGGACTCCTGAAGAAGGACCCCCCCCCCCCCCTGAAAGAGGGGATCCCTGGAGAAGGACCCTCAGAAAGAATAGACTCCTGGAGAAGGACTCCCTAAAAGAAGGGACCATTGAATAAAAGCCCCCTGAACAAGGGACTCCTGAAGAAGAACACCCAGAAAGGACCCTTGAATAAAGGCCCCCTGAAGAAGGGACTCCTGAAGAAGGACCTCCCCCTGAAAGAGGGGATCCCTGAAGAAGGACCCCCCCTGGAACAAGGGACTCCTGAAGAAGGACACCCAAAAAAGGTTTCAGGAAAACCCCCTAAACAAGGAACTCTTGAAGGATACTGTGAAAAGGGAAACCCTGAACAAGGGACTCATGAAGAAGAGAACCTTAAAAAAGGGAGCTCCTGAAAATGAATACCTATGGAAAATTCCGTCCTAAAAGAGGAGCGAACATCTCATAAATGTCACAACGATGCAAAGACTCGTGAAACAATAAAAGTTTTGCTTATTGCCGAAGTGGAACGGTTCGGAGCAACCGACCTTTATTGTGCCAACATGGCAGGACTCAAACAATAATATTTTATAAGCCTCGGCTTAAGTGTCTCCAGGACACACGGTCTCAGAGACCCTATATTATTAAGCTCGGCTTAAAGGTCTCCACTACACATGGTCACAGAGATCCTATATTATTAAGCTCGAATTAAGTGCCTCCAGGACACACTGTCTCAAAGACCTTATATTCATAAGCCTCGACTTAAGTGTCTCTGAAATGATACATGGTCTTAGAGGCCCAAAATTATGGTTTCAAAAATGCTGAAGATTCTTATATGTCGAGATGACAAGGCTATAGGAGCCATTCCTACTCGTCTCCAGAATGGCATAACCTCAGGAGCTTTTTATGAAATTCACACCGGATTAAACATGGAAGAAGTAATATGCCGACGTGATTTAGCCCGAACCTGATGTGCCGAAGTAACACGTTACACGTTAACAAAAGAATAAGATCATTGATCTAAGCTCTCACTAGGGACTGCTAACGAGCATAATTACAAGTAAACATGAATAGCTTAGCAAATCCCCCACAAACAAGGGATTTCGCTACTCAATGGAATCCACCCCGAACTAACAAACTGAATACGTACAAACGAGGCTATAAGGCATGAATACATGGGATTCCGAAGTGGATGTCCTCCATTAACTCCGGAGCGAATATTCTGTTAGATGATGGCGAAGCATACTTGGTTGATAAATCTATAAAACAGCCTGAAGAAGAAACTTGGGTAAATGAACTTCCATGAGCCCTATGGGGAATCAGAATTACCTTGCACACTGCCACGGGAGAAACTCCATTCTCACTGGCTCATGGGTCAGAGGCAGTATGTCCAGTACAAATTGGAGTGTTTTCACCCAGAGCTTCTTTCCTCCTCAAAAGAAGGGGTGATTCACAGGTCGTCGACTCAATATCGAGAAAAGATGGTCTAATACTTCTAAAATTAAAGGTCCAATTTTAAGGAAACCCCTCGTCCTAACTCAAAAGGTCGGAATAAAGACCCTAGGGTAAAGTTGGGTGGACCTCATCAAGTCACCGATGAAGCTGAACTAGGGACTTACGGAGCAGAGAATCTCTCTGGAAAATCCTTACTCAATCCATAAACCGTGGATCACCTCCACCACTAGTATCGATAAACAAATTGTCTTCTGCGTGTTCCGCATAAATTGGATTTCTTAAACTCATGAAGTGAAATGATTCCTTCATGCACGCTTTTCATTGAACAAATTGCGAAGTTGTGTTGGAAAACGCAAAACTATGCAAACAAATAGAACATAAAAAAGGATTGGTCCCAAGTTACGATTATTAAGGATTGGCCAAACTTGAATCGAAATGAAAGTGGTCGAAGTTGTCTATGATTATCGCAATACCTTGATCCGACGAACCCCTTGATAGAATGACAAAACATAGCTTGGAGCACAAGATACGTTCATGCAAGGGACTCCGTCACTTGATGATTAGTACCCCGGCGAAGTGGTACCTATGAAATACGTTGATCAATCTTGAGAATAAATCTTACTATTTGTTCAAAAGAAATCTTTACCATTTAAAGGCATATCGCCTCATGTTAGATTTTTTAACCAAAAATGGCCCCAATGTAATCACCCCGAACGTAAACAAGGGACTCACGGGGAAGTACGAGTTGAGACCCATTCAGTCTAAGCGATGGACATAAATGTCTTAAGCTCTTCGATTTGAGGGACTATCACATCTACAAGTGACTCCAAGGACTTGTACATGTTTCGGACTATCCTATATTAAACTATGTTCATCCTATGATGGACCATCTCATATTAAATGATGATCATCTTATGATACGAACTACTTGTCTATAGCAGAGCAATATGCAAAATTCACATATAAAGATCAAAAGTGGAGTAGATAAAGATTCACAAAAGACAATGACAAAAATAGGCATCCTGAGCAGGAGCACGGGAAGGTCGGAATCTTTAGAAGATGGGCCACCAGTGACGTCTTCAAGGGGACTTTCCTCATTAACATCTTGGGACTTTGGATAGAAGGCCTCAATCTTCGAAAGATTCAGATCTGGGAAGTCATCCTTCACGTCTTCCAAAGTCATTCGTGCCCCGACGTTGGTAAAGAACGGTTGCATAGCTTCATATTCTGGGATCTCTTCAAATGTATCCTTAAAATGATGGATGCCATTAATCACTCTAGTCTCAATATCCCGCTCTAAGTAAGAAAGTCTTTCTTATGCCCTCCGCAAGGCCTCTTCTCTTGCCAATCTGGCCTCCTTTCCCTTCTCCAACTCATGAGTTAGTCCAGCCGCCTTATCCACCAGGCTCATCTACTCCGTGGTTATCTTTTACAGGGCCTCGACAGTTATGGCCTGGGACTGAACCGCATTATCGAATCTCTTGGAAAAACTGACCACTTCGGCATCAGCAACCTCTAGGTTCAGTTTTAGCCTATCATTATCCTCCTTCAAGCGCTTTGAGATCATCTTCTCCTCGTGAAGAGATTTCCAATTGCCGTCACGGAGTCCCGGAGAGTTTTAATCTGGACCATCATGTTGTCAGCATTTTGAAGAGCTGTCTCAACGCTCTTCTTCTTCAATTCTAAATCCTTAACGGGGGACTCAGCCCCATCTATCAAGGTGAAGGCCCTAACATTCATGGCCATGGCAGCATGCAGCTTCTGAGCTGGTGACATGTTGGAGGAATATATTTCCCGACCTTCAATCCAGAAGTGCTCCATTGCCAAAGCAACCCTAGCAGGAGGAGAATTCAGAGAATCTAAGAGGGTGGCATTCAAGGTGCTTTCCTTAGCTCACAGGACAGCCTTTATATGGCTAAGCTTAGTAGCAAATTTCTGGGGTCACCTCCTGGTCCACCCCCCGGAACAGTAATCAAACCTTCATCATGGCCTGGGGGATCCGGAGTCTGGGAAAAGAAATCTGAGCTGGAGACATCCCCTTTGCCTCTGATAGGATCAACTGGTGGAGGTAAATCGGTTACATCCGCCTCGGAAGAACCAGTTAAGCCTTTGCTTTTATTTAGCCTCTTCTGTGGAGGCACCTCATGCCCCATTACCTCTACAACATCCTCATCAGAAGGATCATCAACCAAGGCTCTTTTGGACTTTTTCTCTTCCTTTTGCTTCGATTCTCGCTCTCTCTCCAAAGCCTCATGTTTGGCTCCGAATTCCTCATTCACTTCCAATCATTGCTGACCCTTAGACAACAAGACCGGTGGAGGGAGCAGCACCGAAAGAAGCTTTATGAGCTTTGCAGCTAAGGCATCAGCTGTGTTCTTTGCAACTTCCACTTGGAAACTGCTGAACAAAGACTTCTGCTTAAGCTCCTCATCACTCTCAAGCCTCAACGAAAGTGGAATCTTCTTCACCATCAGGCCTTTGAGGGAAACCCTGGGAAGTTCTTTAGAACCTATTCATCAAAATGAAATTGTCAGTCAAAGGCGTTTCGGACAACGACATAATTAACACAAGGAATATAGAACTTACCCATATCTCGCATAAGCCCGTGCTTGGTAAAAAGTTTTTCTTCAATATCACCTCTGGGAAAGTGGCACGATATGGAAAGAGCTTCTTCACCATGGCCAAGTCCTTCTTAGAGAGAAGGTGTACGTATTACTGACCTGCAAAGATAACACAGAAGGTTATCGTTGAAACTCAAAACAGCCTACATCATACTTACATTCACACTAAGAATACAAAAGACTCACGAGGGCTAGAGAGAGTCCGAAGGACGGTAATTTTAGGAACCGGATCCGGAGGGGAGCACTGCCATTCGCCGGCTACCCAGAACCATTGTGTCCTCCAATGTTTCATGGAGGTCCGATGTCCCGTAATAAAGGGAGAATGTTGTCCCCTGGTGGTAATGTAGTACCAGTCCAGAATATCAACTTTATCTCTTAAAGCTATCTTTTACAGGATATAAAGGGTGTGGATGATGTAAGGTGAGATGGGGAAGTCCTAGCTGACTTCCTGCCATACCAGCCAGGTTCCCACAACCTGGGTCTAGAAGTTCGGAGCCACCTGATATGGACAAAGGTTGTAACTTCGGAGGAGGGCCCTGAAGAAAGGGTGAAGAGGCAAGCGTATCCCACATTGAAACGCATCAAGGAGCACCGAAACTTGACCTTTAGGGGGCGACAAGGTCTGCATGACGGGCTCAGATGTGTAACCCTAATCTCCCTCGGCATCCGGTAAGTTGAAGAAACTTCTGGCATGCCATTGGCTCGAATTTCAGTCGCTACCTCATTCGACGCCCAGGATTCTGGATTAGGTTGTGGATCCACGTGATATCCGGAGGGACCTCTTCCAAAGGACTCCTTCTCTTGGCCTTTCACGGGGGACTTTTGCAACTGACTCCACCCAAGAGGGGACTTCTTCAACTAACACCTTTTACAAAGGACTTCGTCATTGGTCGATTCCACTCTAGACAAACATCCAAAAGCTATAAATTCGAACCTTAGCCGTGAATGCCCGGGACTTCCAAATTTAAGGGACTAGAGCATATACACGCACGTCGACACAAGACACAACGTATATATACGTTGTTTCATATTATCCAAAGATGCACATCTCAAAACGAGGCAGGCTTGTAAGCCCTCCAGCTGCTTGAATTGAGCATATTCTCTATGTTATCCAGACAGGCTATTAGCCCTCGTACATCTAAGCGTAAGATCTTCAACATTATCGAAGGAAACCTTGTAATTCCCCTCCTATTTGAGGCATGCTCGGGATATTGCTATGAGCCTATATGTCTTCGTAAGTTTGAAGCATTCTCAAGTATTCTTTTTTATTGGGAGAATAGATACACTTTCAAAATTTTGAATAAAGCAGCCCAATACTCTTTTAATATAACTAAGAAAAGTCTGCATGAAAGGGTTGTCAAGTGTTTAAACTATATTAAAGCATTGGCCCAAGTGTCTATATTATTCCTCTTCACTTTACCATGTAAAATATATTCTATTTTTTCCATTCTGATGGTGTCTTGCAAGAATGATTTTTCATATATTTCCTATTTTGGTTATTTCTTAGAGTATATACACATTCCATCATCTTCGATCTCTTATATTTTCAAGTCCGGTTCGCACATAAATGAACCAACCAGACTTGAGGGACTAGTGTTACGACCATGACTAATTTTACATGACACGTCATCCATATGGGCCCAACAGAGGATCCACAAAACATCCATTCACCTAATCATGATCCACAGGCCAAATTGTGGATACCAAACTTGTTGGACTCTTACATGTCGAGGTACCCTTATGCCGAGATACCCCTATGCCGGGGTGATGTTATGTCGAGGTACTCCTATGCTGGGGTGATGTTATGTCGAAGTACTCTTAAGCCGAAGTGAGTACCCTGTAAAGGTGACAAGATAACTTGATGTGACAACATCTTTAAAGGGATTTGATGGTTGCTTTATCCCTATAACATGTAGTAATGATTATAGCCAAAGAAATGATTTACCTCATAAATAGTTAGGATCTTGCCATGTGTAAAGCATAACACGTGTCACAATCTAAGAGAATTACTCATTTTATAAATAGAGCACACTTGCCTCCAAGGAAAATGTTGGTAATTCAATACACTAACAAAATATTTCAAATCTCACTCCCTTTTCTCTTTTTTACACATTTACATTTCCCGCACCCAATATATATTCACTTGAAATGAGTATTGACTTTGGCATCAGAGTGCAAACGGGAGCCACATCGGCTCCCTTTGCAAATTGATTATTTGTCATAGTGCGGAGGAGATCCACGTGTTCAAGAGGAAGGAGCTAAGACGTGTTGGTTCAAGGTCCAACTGGATTTTGTGGTCAACAAAAATAATTTACACACGAACACAAAAAGATTATCTACTTTTTAATCATTCATTCTAAAAAAATTACTATTACAAATCACATTATTTCAAATAATAAGTTTTAAATAGGGGCTTAATATTACAAATAGTATTAATATTACATATTTTTTAATTACCACTCATTACAATCAGGCAGTTCGAGTAGATTTTACTTTTTAACATTGAAAAATTGTACAAATTACTTACTTTACATGGCAAAACTGATTTAAAAAAAAAATTGAAAAATAATTCACTGCTACTAAAAAAAATTGAAAAGTATTATAAGTATCACATTGTATATTAACATATTTGAGAAGTATCATGGATCAATATTTTAATAAAGTAAGACTTCACAGATCTATAAACACGATGGCTAGTCGTACCTCGTCTTTGAGTACACCAAAAAAGGTTCTCTCATAGAATATAATGGCTAAGCAAAAAAGGATCTAAAGATGCAAAAAGCTGGAATATGCGAATCAGGAATTGCGCTTAATGTTGCCAATGGACTCCACTATCTTCACAGCGTCACTAAACCAGCATATGCTCACAGCAAAATAAAAATCAGTAACATTCTTTAGTCTCTAGATTGCAATATGAGAGCAAAGCTTGCAAATTTTAGTCTTGCAACTTATGGACGGATGAAGACACTGATGAAATGACAAATGCATATTATGTTAAAATTAAATTTGATATAGATGAATGTTAATCTAAAATCCACGAACATCATATTGTAATTATCAAGATCCAAACTGAACCGGAAGCGTACCTGAATCCATTGTTGCGTTTGATCGAACGGGGTTATGACCTTCCAATTGATTCGTGGTTTTCTCCTGATTTTGTCCTCTGTTGATGGGGATGCAGAGAATTATGAAAAGTCACGCTCAATTGGGGACCATGACCTGTATAAATAGTTGTAGGGCAACTATCATGTTTCAATGTTATTAAATTGGCCCCTCATCAATTTAAATCATTGAATCCATCTCTACACTTTAATCTCACGACACTTAATACCCATTAGTCCCGAATAATCTTTAGTGGATCACTTTATTGACTAAATCCTTAAGATAGCACCACACATTTTATTTTATACATGTTTGGCCCCACATTATTGAATTTTATCCAACAATCTCCCACTGGGCCATACATGTATCCTTACAAATGTGTACAACCTTATGAGCTCAAAAATGTGCTATCATTATTAAGGGTATTTCCAAACAATCTCGTCCATCAATCATATCAATATAGAATCAAAGCGACTTTCGTTACATTAATCGTAACTAAATCCATCAATGGTCACGTATACCAATACAGCCAAATGACATAGATCAATCATGAGAGTGTAGTATGAAAATTACATATTATGTGATCCAAATATGCCTATTTTCAATTGGTCCGACTTTATTCCTTAGGTGAGATCAATACCAAACATAATGTAACAGAGTAGAATGAACTGAATACTTTATTTCTGTACAGAAAATTATCCAAATACACAAATGTGTCCAAAACCAAAACATAAAGCAACCAAAATACAAACTCCCACTAAATCATGATATCCTCAAGAAATATTACACCCATACGAGCAGTGTGCTCGTGAAAGACCTTGGGTGCTAATCCCCTAGTAAGCGGATCCGCAATCATGGAGTTTGTCCCAATATGCTCTATGGAAATCTGTCTACTCTGTGCCCTTTCCTTCACAACCAGGAACTTAATGTCAATGTATTTTGACTTAGTTGAGTTCCTGTTGTTACTGGAATATAAATCTGCTGAGTTATTGTCACAATATAACTTTAGTGGTCTTTCTATATCGTACAGAATATGCAGCCCAGTGACAAAATTTCGCAACTATATTCCATAATTAGATGCCTCCAAAATTGCTACAAACTGTGCTGCCAAGTGAAAGAAGCTAAAGTGTTTGTTAAGCACTCCTTCCGGAAATAGCTCCTCCAGCTTGCAGATAGATGTAGCCTGATATAGATTTTCTACTGTTTTGGTATCTAGCAAAAATTGGAATCATAATACCATATGATCTCCAACTGATCCGATTTTCTGTATGTGAGCATGTAATCTTTTGTTCTCTTTAAATACCTTATAACCCATGTTTGGCTGCTTTCCAAATGATCCATCCCAGGGTTATTTAAATATCTCCTTAGTATCCCAATAATGTACGCAATATCCGGACGAGTACAAACTTGAGTGTACATCAGATTCCCTATAGCTAAACTATATGAGATCTTCTGCATTTCCTTAACTTCAAGATAACTTTTCGGGCATTGGTTGAGACTAAACTGTCTCCCTTAGCGATAGGGGTGCCCCCTGATTTACTGTCTTGCATGCCAAACCTCTTAAGTACTTTATCGATATAGCCCTTTTGTGACAATCCAAGAATACCTCGAGAACAATCCCAGTGTATCTGAATTTCTAATACAAAAGAGATGTCACCAAGATTTTTAATCTCAAAATTTCTTGAAAAAAAAAATCTCATAATTTTATGTGACATGCCTATATCATTGGCGGCAAGCAATAATCAACATATAAAATCAGGAAAATGTACTTACTCCCACTGAACTTGTAATACAAACAACCATCGACAACATTAATCTCAAGAGCAAATGAGATAATTACTTGATGAAAATTGTATTACCCTTAACGGGAAGCTGGCTTGAGTACACAATGGATTTCTTTAATTTGCAAACCATATTCTTTGGGTCTACTGACACAAAGCTTTCTGGTTGCACCATATACATCGTCACATCAATGTCACCGTTGAAAAACGCCACCTTAGTATCCATTTGATGTAACTCGAGGTCAAAATGTGCAACAACCTGACTTTCCTGAAAGAGTCTTTCATTGAAACCGAAGAGAAAGTCTCTTTATAATCAATGCCATCATTCTATGTAAAGCATTTAGATATAAGACGAACTTTATATCTTTCCACATTACCTTTCGAATCCCTCTTGGTTTAAAAATTCATTTAAGACCAATGGGCTTCGCACCTTCTGGTAATGGGATAAGATCCCAAACTTTATATTCTCGCATATGCTTATACTCCTTATTTATGGCATCAATCCACTTTTGAGAGTTAGAACCCTGCATGGCCTGATGGAAATTGATTGGACCATCTTCCACAATTTCATTATTTCCTTATGTTCTTGAAAAAATACTATTTAAATTATCCGGAATAACATTTTTCCCTTTCTCTCGTGGATCTCCTTAATGGCTTTAGTTATTGAGGTTGTTGAGTTTGTATTTATGAAATTTACCTTATTTTGGATGGGAGGTTCTTCAATATTGTCAAATTGAGGTTCCGGATATGCTTGTTGATCAATGACATGCATAAAAACTTGCACATTGTCAAAAGCAACAATAGGAATCGAAACCGATCCTTCCTCAACTTCTTCCTTAAAGACAATATCTCTAACCTTATTTATCCCCCAAACTCAACATCCTAAAAAATTGTTGCATTTCCCGCTTCAAAAGTTGACTTAAGTGTGGGATCATAAAATTAATAGCCCCTTAAACGCTCAGAATAACCAATAAAGTAGCTGCTGACTGTTTTGGAGTCCAATTTCTTTATGTGGCCTATAAAGCCTAGCCTTAGCTGGACATCCCCAAATGTAGAAATGCTTTAAACTAAGCTTTAAGCTTGTTAAAAGCTCTTAAGGTACTTTAGCAGCAACTTTAGTTGGTAATATGTACGATTTTTTTCTTTAAATGTCTAGATTTCTAGCAAAAGAAACAACCATCAATGTCTTTATGTGATTTCTTTAGATTTGGACCCTTAACAGCTTTATGTTCTTTATTTGTTTACTTGCCCTTATCTTTAGATGTGTTTTCCAAGTGAACACTTTCAGTTCTGTCCTACTTCAACTTTTCTTCATCTTGCACACAAAATAAAATGAGCTCATTTAGAGTTCATTTCTCCCTTTGATAGTTACAACTGACCTTAAATTGACTGAATTGTGAAAGAAGCTTGCACACTATGAAATGAGCTCATTGAGAGTCTATTTCTTCTTTGACAGTTATAACTAACCTTAAATTAATTATATTGTGCAGGAAGCGATATCAATACCAAATGTACGAGCAAGTCATTAGACAAGTTGAGTTTTAGTTCCTTAAGTTTTTGAAGCAGTGTGAGACATCTACATGACGTACTCCCTTATTTTTCCATTGCCTTTATACTTTATTGAAATCAAGCTTTGCATAAGCATGCTTGTTTCAGCCTTATCGTTTTTCGCAAAACGTTTCTTAGTTTCGGTAAGGAATTCATTGGCATCATTTACCTCCTCAGATACTATGCCACTAAAGGCTTCCGGAATGCCGCACTTAATGATCATGAGACTCACGTAATTTAAGTAATCCCATTTCTCAAAGTTCCTCATTTGATTAGATGAGCTTTCATCCGTAAGAGGAGCAGGTTGCTCAATCCTTAGTACACGGTCTAGATCCATGCAGCCAACGAAAAGTTAATGTTCTTGTTTTGATCCTTGAAGTTTGTTCCATAAATACAGGGATTAAATTTGAGCTTGTAGATATACTACAAGCAGAATTTAAAACCGAATAGAGAACACTTGAACAAAATAGCTCACATAAATACCTTATTATGCAAATCATACTTTCAAATAATGGTAAGGCCCATCACAAAATACCGAGAACAACATCAATATTTAGTCTTTGGACAGAAATATTGAATTGTAAGTGGTACTTTTGGTGTAGTGATCAAACACTGACAGTAAGACATGTCAACCAATAAACCTTTCTTTGGACCGATTTATTGATCACACGTTAAACCAAATAACCGTCACCTGTTTATCACCACAGGTTCATGTGAAATTCGGGCCAAATATTGACCTTCCTTTGGGCCGATCAATATCTGCATGAAATAACACATAAACACCTAATTATTCCTTAGTGTAGTGATCAAATACTGGCAATAAGACATGTTAACCAATAAACATTTCTTTGGACCGATTTATTGGTCACACGTTAAACCAAATAATTGCCACGTGTTTATCACCACAGGTGCATGTGAAATTCGAGCCAAATATTGACCTTTCTTTGGGCCGATCAATATCCGCAATGAATAACACATACAAATACCTTCTAATATTCAAAGTTAATTAATATCCACAAGAGAGGTTACTTTGGAAACATGTTGCTTCAACTAACTTACTTTCGAATATTATATCTCTCGAAAGAGTCCGTAGTACCAAAATTTTAAATTGAAATCCATTGATTTGCATCTATATTTGACTTTAGGATTTGAATTATAGAATTCAAAACTTTAGAATAAAGCAATCCTTAAGTTGCGAGAGTCTAATTGCAATATTCTTAAACTTTTGGTGGCCAATTATGTGAGATTTTAAGCTTGAAGGACTTAAATTTTAATTCTTCCAAAACCTTATTGGCCAATTTAGAGAATTCCAAACTTTAGATCCCAATTTGAAAGAAAATCAAACTTTAGAGGTCCAAAATAGTGAATTTGGAAGCTTTAAGGACTTAATTGAAAATTTTTCAAACTTTATGGACCAAATTGGAGAAACTTAGAACTTTAGATGCTGTATTAGAAAATTTTCAGACTTTAGGGACTGAAAATGAAAATTTTCAAGCTTTAAGGGATCAATATAGAGAATTTTCAAGCTTTAGATGCTGATTTTGAAAATTTTCATACTTTAGGGATCAATTTAGAAAATTTTCAAACTTTAGGGACTGGATTAGAAAACTCGAAACTTTAGAAGACCCAACTTAAAAATTTTATAACCTTAGGGGCTTAATTATAAATTCCAGAACTTGAAATACCAACTTAAATGATTTCAAAACTTTCAAGGATCAACTTTAATTCCTTAATAAGATAAGGGGACCTAATTGTGCAATAAACCCAAAAATCTGAAATTGCACATTTAGTCCCCCAAATCATCAAATTTCCAGCCTAAGACCCTGCCTCAAAATCGATTTGCAGCTAGGTTTACAACCCTAGCCCGCCACTCTCAAGCCCTCAAAACACGGCGCCAGCCACCACCGCCTGCAACGCCATCGTCACACTGCAGCCCATACCACAGCGTCGCTGCGCGCGACGCTGTAACCACCGCCTGCGATGCTGCTCACCATCGCGCGCAGCACAAGCTGCATTCCGCCGCGACGAACCGCCGGCTACCCCCATCTCCGACCTTCGTTTCCATCAACAACAAACACCACTGAATCCATAACCATTCACAACACAATAATCCCAATTCGAAATATACAAAAAAATCAAAACTGAAACTCCAATTTGTTAAACCACAATTTTCGCATATATATATTCATACTGAGATATCGACTTGGCTGGATGAAAAAATCCTAAAATCACGTTTCCAATTTTTCGATCTTGTAGTGTGTATATTTCTCAGTTTTTTAAATCACGCTGAATCCATTAGTTACAAAATCAGAGACTTATGCGCATATACATACAATTAGGTTATATATATATGCGTACAAAATTGATCTGACAATTCAACACGACGTTGGCTCTGATACCACTTGTTAAAATTAAATTTGATATAGATGAATGTTCATCTAAAATCCACGAACATCATGCTGTAATTATCAAGATCCAAACTGAAGCGGAAGCGTACCTGAATCCATTGTTGCGTTTGATCAAACGGGGTTATGGCATTCCAATTGATTCATGGTTTTCTCCTGATTTTGTCCTCTGTTGATGGGGATGCAGAGAATTATGAAAAGCAACGCTCAATTGGGGACCATGACCTGTATAAATAGTTGTAGGGCAACTATCATGTTTCAATGTTATTAAATTGGCCCCTCATCAATTTAAATCATTGAATCCGTCTCTACACTTTAATCTCACGACACTTAATACCCATTTGTCTCGAATAATCTTTAGTGGATCACTTTATTGACTAAATCCTTAAGATATCACCACACATTTTATTTTATACATGTTTGGCCCCACATTATTGAATTTTATCCAACATATTATGGGCACAAAGTGTACATGGTATCTTGAAACAGATCCGATCAAAATTATAAAGAGGTGCAAAAGCATTCAGAGACAAAAAAAGATGAAAGTATTTATGTAGGAAAAAAAAAAAAAAAAAGGACCACCAGATGTGAAGCTCTAAAACCTAAATACTTTGATTGCCTAAAACCTTGATAAGGAAGATGATATCTTAATGAGTTTTAACAAAGTTCAGGTGCCTAAACATCCAAATGCATTCTTATGGATCAATATACACTGAGTTAGGAAATCCTTACAGAACATTATAAGGTGCTTAAATAGAAGTCAGTCTCTATATAACATAAAAGAAAAACCCTAAATACAGAAGCTCTCTCTTTATCTGGCATTCGATTGGGGGATTTTGGGCTTAATTTTATATGAGAAACTGCAAAAACATCAAAAAACTTCACCTGAAGTGCTGCGACAGTATATGTTATAATGCTTTTTTCTGTTTTCCTCGTGCGTTAAAAGGGTCTTCAAGAAGTGGAGTTGAGGACTCATAGGTAGGGGTGGACAAAATAACCGAATCAGACCAAATCAGAACCAAACCAAACCAAGCGGTTTGGTTCGATTCTACATAAAAAAAAATAATGGTTTTGTTCTTAGAATTAAGAACCATTTGGTTTTGGTTCCGGTTCTTTTTCCAGAACAAGAACCAGAACCAAGAACCAAATCAAATTTATATATACAAATTAGTGGATATTCATCTTACCAAAAAATTCAAATCTGAAATTATAAATGTGAAATGTACAAAAATGTTATTTACCATACATTTTATATTATTTCCTATTAGACAAAAATTTTAAATTATAAATCTAAATGCTAATTCTAATTCATTTTTCTCCTTTTCAATTATAGACACGCATTCACACTGCTTTACTTGCACTCCTATAACACAGCAATCGTTGCACTCCTTAGTCATTATCGACGGCATTGATGTTTATTTTTTAAAATTTATGTATATATAAACCTCGACTCAATTCGTCAATTCTCAATAGTTAACCCAAACTCAAATTGCAAATTTCATCCCTAACTCACACGGCACCACGGTAGAATGGGATTCAGAACTTCATCGTAACCCATAACTATAAGTCTAAATGGTCTTTATGTTCAATTCTCTAAGTTTCAACGGGTCGACTAGCTTCCTTCATGTGAGTTTCTTCTTTTTTGACTTAGAATAAAATGTTACTTTTCCTAAATTTTTGTTTTATTAACCAAAAATTTCATTTTCTATTTAGAAATGATGTAGATGGATTCTAATGAAGAAGCGGATATAAACATGTTTTAATTTGGATTTATTATTTAAAAATTCAAGTAATTGTCCCAGAACCAAACCAGAACCGAGCGATTTGGTTCCGGTTTGGTTCCATATCTTTAAAAAAACCAATTCGTTCCATTAGTAAAAAAATTATCGATTTATGATTTGGTTTGGTTCTTCTGGAACCAGAATCAAACATAACCACGTCCACCCCTACTTGTATGAGTATTGGCTGAACATTGCGTTTTGATGAAGAGATGGTGCTTAGATCTTCCTTATTTATCGCAAACGAGACTCAGAAAGAGAGCGCTGAAATTTAGGAGATAATTTGAATATTTATATTGGAAATTTCAATTTTTCCTTTATTCTTTAAAATTAGGTGGCATTTCACTTAATAAATGGAGGCCAAACTAAATTATTCAAAAAAGAACTGTTGGTTCTTTTTGTAATAGAAGAACCTAGCCGGAATCGAACCGTTCGGTTCTTTTAGTTCTGGTTCTGATTCCAATTTCCTAAATTAAAATTGTCGAACTTAAGCGATGAAGACATGGTAAATTCCGGCTGGTAAGAGTCGTAAGACGATAAGGTCAACGACCTTGATCAAAATGCGAATACAACACTTAAAATCATTGATATCAAAATATTCACTCCCTTCCAAGCAATAACGTATCTCCTCATCCGCGTGTATGTGCTTTTTCTAAAAATTATTCAATTTCTGCTCGTAATTCTTCACCTTTTCGGGAATAGTCTCACAAATCCAGCAAAACAAGATAACAATTAATTGTAAGATAAAAAGTGAAGATTTATTGTTTGTTGATTCTTGAAGAACTGACAGCTAAAAGCTTGACTGCTTAAAGCTTGAAGCTGAACAACATAACTAGTGAAAGAAAAATGATTTTTGATATATAGTTTTTTGTTTATTATTTGTTTTGTTTATAATTATTGTAATGTTGAATGAGTTAATAATTGTTGGGTAATTGATATTGATTAATGGATCGGATAACATGCATTAAGATTAAAAATTGATTATTTTTTTAATTTATATTTTAAAAAATTAAAAAAAATTAGGTGGCGTTCTGTTTGTATTTTATTTTGTATTTTCATTTTCGAAAATGTTTTGTGTTTTCTATTTTTATTTTTGTTTTCAAATTTACTGAAAACGCGTTTGGTTTGTCATTTCTGAAAACTGTTTTTGAAAATGAAAAGCTGGAAAACACGTTTTGTTTGAAATTTTGCAGAATATTACTTAAACTATTTTTAATTAATTTGCTTGTAGAATACTATTGGCTAAAATTCAAATTTCATTTCACGATATACTGAAAACATGGTTACATGCAACACACTAATGTGAGCATTAAGAGTCTATATTAACACAACTTGGTCAGGTTCGAGATTTGAGGAAGCTCTAGTTCTATTAAAATCCAGAAAATGCAAATTCTTTCAAAACCACCAGAATCCATTTTTCAAGTCATTTTTTGAAATATAACAATAATTCTCACTTAATTTTTATTTGTATTGTTGATATTGAATTCAATAAAATTTTATTTAAGCTTAGTTCCAAGTTAGAATAATTCTCCCAAAAAAAATCTTTATTTAGGCTTAGTTCCAAGTTATGATAATTCTAAAAAAATAAAAATAAAAATAAAAATAAAAACTTTATATTAAGTTTAATTCCAAGTTAGGATAATTCTTATATATATAAAAAAAATCTCAAAACGCGTTTTCAGCGTTTTGAACATTTTTTGTTGAAATATACACAAAACGCTTAAAACGAGGTTTTGCGTTTTGTGTACAATTTTTTTTTTTGTTTTCCAAAATGCGTTTTCGAAAATGATAAAGAGAACGCGTTTTTAGTATTTTCGAAAATAAAAACAGAAAACGATCTCAAAACAGTAAAGAGAACAGGGCCTTATGTTTTGTTCTGGTTCTTGCCAGAATCAATTATTTTTTATTTTTAGAACCATAATCGTTTAAAATTTTGATAGAATCGAATCGCTAGTTCCGACTCCTTTACTCATACCACTGTTAATCTGGAGCAATACATGTGGACTGGGCCGTTGAATACAGGGAGGCCCAACTTAGGTCAAGCGTCACCGTTTTGCACATGTCTTTAATTTTGAAACATGACAAAGCCTAAAACCTTTTCACAACGTCACTGCCTATACTTACACCTATACATACACTCCTTTCTAATTTACTTTTCTATCCTCAAAATCCCCAACTACTCCCTTCTTATTTTCTTTTTATCATGGGCTTTCCGTCAAATCATAGTTTCACCTCTTTCTTGGTTCTTGACTGCTACCCCAGTATAGCAGTATCTCTTTCATTTCAATTTGACATTTTTACTTCTCCAATTATAAGGAGAAGAGGAAGAAACATTTTCAGAAAAGTTAAGGATACAAATGGAGCACTCATTTTTTCCGACGACCACCACAAGTGCGGAGGTGTTGCGGTTGCTGACGATCGCCGAAGAGCTGCTTTGGAAGCGTGACCTGATGAGGAGTAAGTCGTTTGCGTCCCGGGCGCGTGATTCTGACCCGACCCTATTACCCGCCGACCAGATTCTGGCTGTGACTGACACGCTTCTCTCTGGAGACCGGCGGATCGGTAACAACCTGCAGGACTGGTATTCGATTCTTCAGGTCTCGCCTCACCAGGGCCATGACATGGAGGTTCTGGCGTCGCAGTACCGCCGTCTGGCTCTCCTCCTAAACCCACTTAAGAATAAGTTCGCATTTGCTGACCAGGCCTTCCGCCTCTTGTTGGAAGCGTGGACTGTGCTTTCCAATCCTCTGAAGAAATCTTTATACGACAAAGAGCTTGCTTTCTATATGCAGTCAAACCCCCAGCCGCAGTCCGACCTGTTCAACCCTCTGCTCGTGCCTCAGGAACATCTGAACATCCCCACATTGCAGCAGAACGTAATTTTCTTCGGGGGTAACAGTGCTGGTAGTGTTAGTCATCCTTCTCACGCTCAACAGCAACCACATGTACATGGTGGCAGCAGCAGTAGCAGTTATGGGACTCATTTCCCTCAAGTGCAAGTACATGCGCAACTGATTGATCCATTGGCTGCTGGGGCCATTCGAGAACACGCAAGTAAGCCACAACCGCAGGATTTCATTAATTTTACTTCAGGTTCTAATATAGGCTTTGGGTCTGGTTCGGTGTCGGCTCAAAAACCTGTTAATAAGCAGCCACTGCAAAACTACCCTTGTTTCACTGGTAATGTATCTTCTGTTTCTGGGTCAAATCTTAATGTGCATGCCAACGAGAATGCGCAAGAGGAGAGAGTGGATGAAACAGAGGAAGAAGAAAGAGAAGAAGAAGAAGAAGAAGAAGAGGAGGAGGAGGAGGGGGAGGAGGTAGAGGAGGAGAGAATGGATATACCCTCAAATGACAGTGCCTCTACTTTTTGGACTGCGTGTCCTTATTGCTATTATATGTATGAGTATCCTGCGGTGTATGCGGATTGTACTCTCCGCTGCCAGAATTGTAGAAGGGCCTTTCAGGGTATGGTGATTCCATCACCGCCAATTGTGAATGGGAAAGAGGGTTACTTCTATTGCTGGGGATTTTTGCCATTGGGTGTTTCCATGGAAAATATGGAGAAAAATAGGGGTCTGGCTTCTACTTGGACCCCTTTTTCGCCTATGTTTACTTGCCCTCAAATGGGAAATGGGAATGATGTGGATAAAAAGGGTGACCGGAAGGCTTCAGCTCCTAGGGTGTATGTTGAAGATGATGAGGTCTATGTGCAACTGTCAGACTCAAGTGAGTCCAATGCTGATTGTCAGGGTGATAGACCAAAAAAGAAGAGCAAAGTGATGAATGTGCAAGGAAAGAGTGCCATTGTGATGCCTAAGAAAGCAACTAATGTAAATACGAAGAAAGTACAAGCAGAAGATGAAATTATAACTCTACAAGGGAGAGAGATGCTGAATAAGTCAGTGGGTAAGTCAAGTAAGAGAGGAGGAGCTGCAGGTAATGCTCGGAAGACGGTTGCGAAGAACTTTGAGAAGTTGGATTTGAACGTGGAATTTAGCAATGAAGTCGAAGAGCCTGCATTAAGCATGAACCGGGAAAATGGACCAGTACGCGGTGAGGATGATAACATTGAAGGGATTGGGTTTTTTGAGGGTCTTGATGAATTCCTAAGCAGTCTTCCAATTCTTAATGCAGTAGGCGATGACAAGGTTGTCAAAGCTGCGTAGTGAAACATGACTCCTTTTTCTTGCAATTGTAGTTGATGACAGTGTTGTCAAGCTTTAATGAAATTAGACTCTTTTTAATTATAATTCTAGTTGGCGACGGGATTGTCAAGGCTGCTTAGTTACATAAGAAACTTTTGTCGTGAATTAAGCTTTTTAGTAAAGATATATGTGGAATAACTTTGGTAGTTTACTTGATAGTTTTTCCATTAGCAATTTAATGTATATATTGTCGTGTTGTGGCTTTTCTGATATGTTCTATAGCCATTACAATTAGAGTACCATTTTTGGTTGAATCTATGACTCCTTTTGGCAATCTCAAACAATATGTCAGTGGCTGGACTTGGCTTCACTGCCTTTCTACCTATTGATATTATCTAACTGAAAATAAATGCAATCTTTATGATCTTTAATTCGAACAGAACTTATATCTTTATTCTTTATTATTTGCTTTATATTTTCTTTGGTTCTTAAATTTTCTGAATAGAAGAGGTATTTTCCTCGCTCTTACGATTGTGGTTACAGTAATTGCTTTGTTAAATCCATCTGTTACAATCCAGGTCGGAGATTTTCTTTTACATCCCATTTTTTCTCGAATTAAGAATCTTGTATTATTTGGGTATACCTTATGTGATGGGAGTATGGAAGTTTCTGATTGTCAACATGGAAGAGAGGAGAAGTAAACAGTGTGTAGCATATGTAAAGCCTTCATAGATGCCTCTTCTCAAAAGAAATTGCTATGCTGACCTGTTCTCTTGTCTTGAATGGCCCTGAAAGTGAACTGATCTTTGTCTTAGTGAACCTTCACTTTGCTTTTTGAGCTTGCCATGGAAGATGAAGTAAGACAAAAATAGCAGGCAGTGGTAACAGGTAAAGGTTTTTGGTTATGTTTTTCACTTGGCTCAAGTTTTGGTACTATTCTGCTCATACAAAATGCATATCAGATCTGAATAAAATTTTTGAAGGAAGAACCTTCACGGCCAGTTACTGTTGTTCTTCCATGTTTCAAGTACAATGCTACTGGTTTTTTTGAAGTTGATTTTTCTGAACTTGATAGGTTTTCTGCTACCTGTACAATTGTATCAAATCACTGATTACTGCATCCCCATTTGGTTTGGAGCGTGCTCCATTTGTTCTGTTTCAACCAATGAAGCAAAAAATCTGCTTGAACATTGAACTGCTATGAAATATGGTTGTATTATGAGTTTCTGTTAGTTATTGCAGGTGATATTGTGCTATCGGCCTTTATTATTACATTGAAATCAGATATCATCTTTTTACTTCTTTTTCTGTCTAATATTTTTCGATTGCCCCAAGTGATAAGGAGCATTACTTGGAAGGAAATTTTCCACCTAATGGTAAGCTCTGTCACTCTGTATATTTCTCTTATCTGGTATATATGAACTTCGCAAAAGTGCTTCCATGAACCACACGTCATGCAGCAGGCAGTAGTTGCTTGTGGATCTGATCATAGAGTTGGGCTGAAGTGTTCACCTGCATGTCTTTGTTACTTCTCCTGTTGTTTTCTGGTTATATAACGGTTTTCTCCCACGTCTTTTGGATTTCATTGTCAGTTAAGAACCAGTTGAAAAGTTCAGGTTGGTATTTTCTGAACCTGGAGTTCGGTTACTTGATATTGCTGTTCTGCTTATTCGTGTAATTGTTTCTTATGTGAGTAAGAAGGATGCTTAAATTTCATTATGACAATATCTTCGGTCTGAGTGTTGGAGAGATGAGGATTAGATTTGCCATATACTGTTAGTTTCCACACGCTTCGTTTCCTTAGTGTAGCTCTATATATATGTGTGTGACTATTGTAAATGATGATACACATAATAAAAGACCATTTTTCCCCTGTGGAGGTAGACACATTGCCGAATCACAATATATCATGTGTTATTATCAGTGCTTTATTTTAATTCAACATGATATCATATAAGGTATATAATTTTTTTTTTCGTCAATCTCGTTATTGACAGTTGATTTCTCTGCTGAAATCCACCATAATTTTTTTTGGGTTCAAAACCTCACTAGTTTGATTTTTTGGTGGAACCTTTTCTCTTTGTATTTGTACTGTGTGGTGATGGTTTTGTGTAGCAGTATTAGTTTTTTGTGGCATTTTTAGTAAACTCGGTGATAGGCTGTGTAGTTTGGTATATGTATCACCTTTTGATAAATTTACTTGGTTCTTTGCCGTGTTTGAAGTTAAAAGACTGACAAGAAAGAGAGAAAATGAACTCTGTCTCTGTCATCCATACCCTGTTGAGTTCTCCAGTTACTGAAGGTAGATGATATGGTAAAGGTTTCCTCATGTACTGGTACAGAGTTCAGATCAAATGCATACATAATTTGCTTCTATATGTTCCGTTTTTGTTTCTTTGTTTGTCGCAAGTTACCGGTCCGTGCTCTTGCATTACTTGTTATTTCCTTGCTGTACTATTGGAAAACACAGAACAAAAGACTCTATATTTGCTTAATGTTCGGGTTTGTCATCGTTAGTGCATGACGAAGACACCATTTGTGGTTTCCATTGTATCTTGGAGACGACTTTACGTATGTATCACCGACTTCGCATCAGTATCCACTTTGTACTTTGTAGTTAATATTTTCAAGTTATTGTAAAATGCCTTCATCAGCAGGTTTGATTTGATCTTGTTTGTTGTGGTTTCTTCAACTTAATTCAAATCATTTTTGTAAATTCGTCTACTACTTTTCTGACCATTGCGAATATAGCACCAACGTTAGCGAGTCAATCTGCCAATGGTGTATTCCTCTCAACAATCTTTGTAATTTTTCACTTCTGAACCTGTAGCCCATCTAATTGGATGCTTGACCTGTTAATCGTCAAATTGAAAAAAAAAAAAAAAAAAAAAAAAAAAGGAGAGATTAAAGTCTCGGGGACCCGTTTTTACTTTTTGCTGGAGTTATGGGTTCCATTGCAATTTTCCTTATTTGTATTTCTTTAGATTAGATACTGCTAAAATCGTGAAAGAATTTTATTTTAAAAAAACTGGATAGTACACGATAATTCATTTAAGGAAATTTCTGAACCTGTACGGTGACCGTAGATTGACTGAGAGCCGTTATTGCATTCGGTGCTTCACTTTGTTGACCTCGATTTCATCGAAATCAATTTGTTTTCGAATTAAAAAAGCATTGGTTTCTCCGTCTTTCTTGGACAAGAAGTACAGGTGTATACAAGCAGCAAAAATACATATATATTTCTTGATTCACCGGTCACTAGGTTTGAAATGCTAAAATGGTATCTCTAATGTCTCAGGCAGTCTTTCAATTCTCCTCAACTGTTTCATTACCCATGGACAAAATCAAATCTCCTGCGAAATCTGTCACTGTAATTTCTTTATAAATATTTCTTTATTTGATGTGTGAAGTATTATGGGCTTGCTTCTTGAAATTGACAAGTTTTTTTTCCCTTTTGAAACAGATCTTTGGTTCCCAGTTGAAATCTTGGGAAATTGAGCATACCCACTTGAGATTTTTGGATTCTTTCAAGTAAGTCTCTCAAGTTGTAATTTTCATCTTTTCTTGTGAATTTCAGTTATTTTGATGTGATAATTCTTGATCTTAATAATCAGATTTCGAGGTCTTCATTTGTAAGAAAAAAAAATAATTATTCGCTAGCAGATAGGTCTGATGTTATATAGTTGTGGCTTTCTTGTTTGTGACATAATACTGCACATTGCTTTGAGCCTGTTTGAGGGGATTACAAGGAAATTAAAGTTTAATGTTAATTTTAGCCAATTAAATTTTCTTTCACGGACACCATTTCTGTTAAGAGATAGTTGATACAAGTGATATTGTTATCGCGAATTGTACCCTAAATGTGTGAATTGCTAGCATATAATCAATCCCCTTGTTGAGATTCTTCTTGACAGTACCTGTGCCAAATATTTATAGGATATAGTTCTTCCATATTGTCATTTAATTGTATTACCAAAATATCGGTGTTCGATCCAGCATTTTTATCATTCTCAAGAGCTTATTGAGCATCTGGGAGGTAATGGTAAGCTGGTATGGAAGAACCTTTAAAGGTCAAAAGGGTGAACTGTGGTAGTGTAGACTGATGAGTAATGATACTGTATTCATTTGGCTGGCTTTTGAAAGAGGATATGAAATAACCAATGTACATGGATGTCAAGTGGTTGACCAGAAACCAGTCTTTAAAATATAAAATATTTTAATAAGATATTATTGGTTGTTCATTACCAGAAAGACATGAGAGAGAAAGGGACCTAAAACCTTACGTGCTGATTCTCTCAGCATGAAGCTCGTGCTGTGGATGTCCTCATGTAAACACTCTCACAGATTGTTTGCATATAGATATTTATAGTCCTCATTGTCGGGTGTGTTTGTGGAGGTTTCTTATATTTTTTCATCCCTATGCAGGATTTCTTTTATGGCCTCCTTCTGGAAAAAAATATAAATGGTTTAATTTATAAATAGATAGAAATTAGTGATCAATAAATGGATAGTACTTATGGTTATATTGGAATGTGTGGTTGAAAATGAAGTTTGAAAAGTTATAAATGAATTATAAATCATTTATAAATTAGCCAAGCAAAGGCATTAAGTTTTATTTCGAAAATAAGTATTTTTCTTGCCTTCATGTGCTTAATATTTAATAATGTTGACATATTTAAATATTATATTATAGCCTTTTATGAATGAAATTAATATTTGAGTCAGACTTAATTTTAGAGTTCAAAATAGTATATATAAACTTACACTAATTACTTGAAATCTATTGAGTGAAATAAGTTCCACCTATGAAAGTATAAAGTTTCTGCTGTAATTAAGGAGATATGGTCAATAGATCTATTGAGATTCCCCTAATTCTTGCATCACATGCTTCTGATTATATTGTTTGATTGATGGTGGTTTATAGGACGTACTTACTTTTTAAGATAACAGACTTCCATGCAACACTCGAGATTCACCCGAGAGATAAGCATGCCTTTATTTTGACTTAAGTTATATGCGCTTTGTGATATTGGGTATTATACTAACAATTTTTTTCTTCTCTACACGGTTGCTGTTATCAATGTAGAAGAACTCCAACTTTAAGATTGAAAGCCTCAAGGGAGTCTCCAGGTCAAACTCAGGAGATCGTAGATAACCCGCAGAAGTGCATTGGGACAAATGAGAAGGGTTCTGATACTTTCGAGGAGATGAGATATCGATTTCTTAGTTTCAAAAAGGATAAATACTTGTAAGAATCATGTATTTAGACCTCTAAATAATTCATAATTTTAATTTTATACAACAATGGATTTTTCCTGACTTGGATTTATGTACTTCAATTTGAAGGGAAAATTTAGAACATTATCAAGCTCTTGCCAAGGAACAAGCACCTAAGGTAATAAACATGTATTTCTATGTTCAATATTGGAATTTGGAGCAGAAGTTGGTTGAACTAACATTTTTGAGATCAGTTCATGGTGATTGCTTGTGCAGACTCGCGGGTTTGTCCCTCGAGCATCCTCGGGCTTCAACCAGGAGAAGCCTTTGTGGTCCGGAATGTGGCAAACCTGGTGCCACGACATGAGGTATTTGCTTATTATTGGGCTACTGTCACCTCTCCTCACTAAGCCTTTGTTTGCCTCTAAATTTTTAACATATTTTTCTCTCTTCTTTCAACCACACATTGATCAATAAAATAATATTACAAATAAACCTAAAAAAATTCCCTACTTTTTAACCCCACATTCTCCTAAAAATCACTATTCATTTCAAATAAATTCTTTTTAAATGAAACATGGGCTAAGTTGATAAGCGTGTTATTTAATAATCCTCTGTTTGATTGCGCCATTATTTGGCAAAAAAAGAGTTTTGAATAGTGATTGATAGGATATTGTGTGGTTGAAAATGAGAGAAAAGCTTTGGATTTATGTGTAATACTTTATTGTTAAAATGTGGTTAAAATTAAGTACTGTAGAAAAATGAGTTAAAATTAATGGCCACCAAACAGAGGCTAAATGAAAATTGATTTTTGGGTTTTTGGATGTAAATCTGAATGGCATGCCCATGTATACTTCTGATGCAGAATGGACCTACAGAAACAAATGCAGCTCTTGAGTTTTCTGTGAATTTTCTCGAAGTAAGTGAATATGTAGTTAACGTATTCGAGGCCATGCTTTTTCTAATTTTTGTTAACTAGGATAATAATACGGTTTTAACTGCATATCAGTTTACTGGGAACAAGAATTGGCTTCTTCTTGTTAAATTGCATTTGTATGCCACTGGGAATAAGAAATTACTTAATTACCGAACTAGAGAAATGAAACAGGACCAAATTTTTTATTCCTCAGCTGAGCACGCCTAGTAAAGTGCCTCTAATATAGAAAAGAAAGCACTGCACCCCACTAACCAGCCAAATGGTATCTTTAGAAAGAATGAATGCCAATTTTCTGAAACTCAGTTAACCCCATCTGTGTATGAATTCATATAAAATGTGTGTCAGGAAACACAGTTAATTTAGATACTGCAATGAAAGATAACATCTAAAAGCCTAACAGTCACTGAAACAAAACTGTTCAAATACATCGGTAGCCAAGAGACGGATTTGAAGAAAAAGTTATTCCTTACCCCTATGCAAAAGCTGAAGTCTTGAAGAAGAATTTTTTTTATTATTCTTGTATCACTTAGTTTAGCCCGTCTGTTCAAATGCTTGAGGACTCTTTTATCAATTTTCTTTTTTAATTTTCACATCTTTATCATAAGCAGAAACATCTGCTTCTTTCTGGGAAAGCTTAGTCAAGATTTTGTCTGCAGGTGGAAAATATATTAGTTGTTGGCCACAGCTGCTGTGGAGGGATCCGTGCCTTAATGAGTATGCAAGATGAAAATAATTCAAGGTTTTTGTTATCCTCTCTTCTTCAGTGATGTGTAACCCATCTGCTTCCAATTCTCTTCCGATATCTCTATGTTTCTCAATATTTTGCAGTGGGAGCTTCATTAAAAGTTGGGTAGTAGTTGGAAAAACTGCAAGGTTGAGAACAAAGGCCGCTGTTTCAAACCTCGATCTTGATCAGCAGTGCAGGCACTGCGAGAAGGTGTGGCCCTATTGTTTTCTCGAGAGTTATAACTGTTAAAATAATTGCCTCAAACAAGTTTCAATTCTAACTGAATGCTTGTTCTATGTTTGAAAAGGGTTTCAATTAGGATTGTTTTGAAGTTTGGGGAGACTCCTATTACAAAAAGGAACTAAAATAAACGTTTTGTTCATTTTGGAATATAAATCTTAAAACTTGAATATTTTTTCTACAATACTTGGGGGTTTGACGAGTGAAATTCTATAAGATTGTAACAATTTTTCATGTAGTAAAATAAAATACTTTGACTATCCGTAAATTTGACGTCATATCGTTATATATTTCTTTGTTTGCTATTTTTCTTTGAATAACAAAAAGATCATGCGGGTAAAAAAATAGAATTTTATTTGATTCCCAACAATAACCTGATGTCCCCTTTCACCATGCGAAATGAGATTTTCTATTTCTTTTGTCATGAATGCTCAATTTCTGAATGTTTATCATTCCCCTTCTCATCCTACTCTTCCAAAATTTTATCCTTCTCTCCAATGGAAAATAGGATCAGAACAAACATGCATCACTAGGATTACTATATTCTCTTTCTCAGATGGATTCTATTCTAAGATTGTTTTCTATTTTCCAGGAATCAATCAACAGGTCATTGTTGAACTTACTCACTTATCCGTGGATAGAAGACCGAGTAAAAAAGGGGAAGCTTTCACTCCATGGTGGCTACTATGACTTTATCGACTGTACATTTGAAAAATGGACGCTTGATTGCACCAGACGCACTTCGAAGGTTGATGGTGAATACTCCATTAAAAATCGAGAATTTTGGTCTTGAGTTTGCTTTCACAGTTTCAAGTACGTTG
The DNA here is from genome assembly GCA_963555705.1 of Ligustrum vulgare. Classification (NCBI taxonomy): domain Eukaryota; kingdom Viridiplantae; phylum Streptophyta; class Magnoliopsida; order Lamiales; family Oleaceae; genus Ligustrum; species Ligustrum vulgare. The sequence continues at coordinate 53,355,617 of OY743174.1, forward strand.
TTTCTTTATCATCTTTGATTATAGTTTCTGTATCAAATAAAATGCCGTTGATTATAGTTCATACTTGCTCTGTATAATTTTTTAATCAAAGAAGAGAGTGCTTTAGAATTCAAAGGCCTTCGTATGCTGCATACTTAGTTTTCTACTTGTCTTTTCTTTATGTATATAACTTATTTTTGTTTTATTTATACTAAAAAATTATGTCATGTACATGGTAATCCGAAGTGGTGGTTTTTGCCCCCATTAAAGGCTCAAATGCTATTAAGTCGAAAATTTGGGGACTCAATGCAACTAGAAATTTGTTGAGGAAACAAAATGTTACATTACTCAAATATTGAAGATTTCATGGGTAATTTTCTCAAGAAAATAAGATAGTGTTACTTATTCTCTAAGTTAGCTTTTTGGTCACCCAACTTTCAGCCACTTTTCATTCTAGTCATCCAACCTAATTAGTTAATTTACTTCAATAATAATCACTCATTAATTCCCGTAACTCAACTTACCGTCACAATCCTCTATGTGACGTTGAATATTGACAGCGATATGATGTGCCATACGCTTTAAAGTTAATATGCGATCTAATCATGTCGTGGTTTTAAAATCTGAAATTCGTATGTAAAAAATGGTAATAATTTATAATTTATTCCATGAAGCATATTCAAAGCTCTTTTCGTCTCGAATCTAATATTTTGTAGTCACAATATGATTAAATGACATCTTTACCAAGAAATGGAGGCTAACAAAGGATTGGGACGTTAAGTTAACCATTTTTTATTTTTTTAAAAAAAAAAAAAAAAAAAAAAACCCAGAAGTGGGTTAGGTCTAATCTCGAAAAAAAACTACATAAATACATATATACATAAACACATATCTTGTTATGACATCCAACTTTTCCCTAGTATATGAGTCGCGAGGTATCTACTCATTACGCATGTCACGATCAAAAGATTGACAAATGCATAAACTTATATGAATATAATATTATAATGTACTCGTGACTTCCAAGTGTCGTATCTCAGTATCAAGTATATCGTTGCTACAATTTATGAATAATTTCTTCTTTGCTACAATTTATGAATAATTTCTTATGATCTCAAAAATGATAAGGATGAGAAGTTGAACTATACACAATCCTTCCCACCAACCAACCCTTGTAGTCCTTGCTGTTACTCGCCTCTCTTCATCATAAATACTCATGATATATCAAAGCAAGACAATGTTAATGAAGCTTAAACAATTTCTCCCTGCTAGTAACTTCCTGTAATCTGCTCACACAATGGCTTGTTCTTGTCTAATCGTTTTCACAGTGATGGCAATTATAACTTTTTCATCAATGAATGAGTGCAAAAATGTAGCAGCCTTGCGCCATCTTCTCGAGGAAGGCCTGCCAGAGATTCCTAAACCTGAATTGCCGAAAATCCCAACTTTGCCAAAGCCGGAGTTGCCAAAATTGCCAATACCCGAGTTTCCAGGCTTGCCAAAGCTAGAATTACCAGAAATACCTGAGCTGCCAAAACCAACATTTCCAACCATTCCAGAACCTCATTCAACAACCGATCCTTAAATAACTATGTTTTCCTACATGGAGTTTCACAGTTTTATCAATGATGCATAAGTTCATCGAGGCTTTCTTAAATTACTTACGATGTATTTACTGTTACGTAAGAATTCCAACGTCATGGATGTTTATGTACGAGTGTAATTTGCATCTCATTTGTATTGAAGATAATGAAATTTCTTGGTTTTCATGTTTCCACACTAGTACAATAAGAGTCAAAGGCGTCGGTTGTACATGAGACGCCTATAGTAGCGATGCTGAAAGTGTATACTTAATCGTAATTTAAGGCGTCTGTTGTTAAGTAACAACCGACGCCTTAAGTCATATAAAGGCATCAGTTATTTAATGAAAATCGACGCCTTTATATGACTGAAGGCGTCGGTTTTCAACAATAACCGACGCCTTTTAGTATGCTTTTTTTTTTTAATTATTCATTTATTTATATTTTCATTATACCTATATACACTATAACAATAACATATACATCAACTATTTATCTTCAACAAATATATAATCGAGGAATGCAAAACAAAACTTAATAACTCAATAAACAGAATTTCGAAATAATTAATTTTGTATTTATAATATTATTAAAAAATTTGTACATGTTAACATAAAATGAGCCAAATTTACATACACTCTTCGACGAAGTATTTGGCCCATAAATTCCGAACCTCGTCAATTTCCTCTATTGAGTAAAATTCTTGAAATGCCTAAAAATAATTATTAAGAATTAATATTTATTATGACAATTATATATAAATCATAATTAAACAACTATCATCAATAACTTATACCCCGTGTAGAGAAGTAAGTTGAGAATGAGTTGTGACTATCTCGAACATGTTTCTCATAACATAATAGCCACACTTATCTCCTCCTAGTTGCTGAGGACACTGATGAAAGTGAATATATATTAAACTAATCCAGTTACATTTAAAAATCAGTAAGATGATAAAACTTCCTCAACAATAACCAAGTAACAATCAACAGACAACAAATATACACATTATCGAATAAGAACAAAAAGTGCAGAAAGATGTTTGACATTAATGTAGTGTTTCATTTTTTGTAGTTACATTATTGCATATGATACAAATCAATGTCTACAACGAGAAAATCATCCATCAAGAAACCTACAGGATTGAGGAGACTGTTAGGTCTATGAATTAACAAGAATGTAAAAGGAATATTATAATGGACAGCAGCAGATCAATTTGAAAGTAACCAGAAATCGCCAAATGGTCATGCTAGAATGAAGTTTACATTAGTTTGATTTTGGTGCAAATTGTTTTAGCATCAGCACACAAAATAAATAAATAAAGATAGCAAAATCTAAGAAAGGATAAGTGGAGTATCATCAGAAAAAATTGGAAAATCCCCAACATCACAACAAACTGAAGATTTTCTGTTCTAGCTGATTTACCGTGATGGTGCATGAGAAAACAGTAACTTACAAGGTTAAACAAATCTTCAGCGCGTTCAGACATAGCTTTGCCTCGGACAATGATATGGCTGGAAGGCTCCTCCTTCCCCCGAATAGATGATGTGAAAGGATACACTGATATCCCACCAGTTTTTCTTCCAATTAGTTGGTTCAATTGTACAAAATCCAAGTCCTTTGTACCCATCTCCAGTAGGGATTGGCTTTCGACAAAATGCACGGTACATTAAATTTAATATTCGATAAGCAGAAAACTGTAGAATCATCATCAAACTACTAACTTCATCCTTAACCAAGTTGCTCTTGGGAAATGAGAGACCGACACAGAAGTTATGGTCATGACCAATATAAAGTAATGTTTCCTTATGAGTATTAACCTAAATGGTCCTAGTAAGGGAAAGGGAGGATAATCAGGGCATACTGTGTTGTAGTTTTTTACTTTCCACCCTTTCTTTGACTATTATCTGGAGTAATTACTGGCCATAACTGGAAATGAATGTTGCTTGAATATACTATCTCAGAGAATGTTGTATTGGGTACTATGAAGCCAAAGAAACATATTTAATATAGGATCTGTGGCAGAGATTTCAACTAGAATCCTAAAAAATGGACACAGTGGACATAGAAAGCTACTATATTATAACTTGATCTTTGTGATTTTGAATGTAAGCTGGATTAGGGCTTCAGGAAGAATGTGATTAGAAAGAATTTACTGTGAAAGAAGAAGCACATGCCAAGCACTTGTTGAAATATTTACAATTATTATGTAAATCAATTAGGGATCTCTGTTAACCCTTTAGAATCAATTAGTAAGGATTTGTAATCAATTAGGAAATCATTTTTTTTTTTTTTTTTTTTCATCTTTTGTCTTATAAATTGTAACCATTTCTTAGAAGAAAACTATGAAATAAAAATACCTTTTCTCATGGTATCAAAGACATATACGGTTCTGTAAACCTCAGCCTTCCAAAACCAAGGAGGTCAATCTATTCAAACCAAAACTCAAATCCAGAAGAAAAAAAAAAACACAAAACCCAGAATATTTTTGTTTTCCCTTCATATCCTCTTGAATCTGCGTAATCAAAGCAATAGACCCACAAATCCACCACTGTCAAGACCACCTTGCTACCTCCTATTGTTCTTGAGACAGAGGTGACTTAAAAAGGGGAGAAGGGAAATGAGTCAACAAAATGAATCATCCGACACTAAATCAGCCATTGTTCATGTCCTTGTTCAGCCCGAAGGTCCCTTTAATGCTGGAATTCTCCTTACTGAGACAAATTATGATGTGTTGTCTCAATTGATGGAAATGCACATTGCTGAAAGAGAGAAACTTAAATATATTACTGGAAAAATCAATCCTCCTACTGAATCAGACAACGACTACGACAAATGGAATTCTGAAAACCAAAAAGTAAAACGCTGGCTTTTGATGTCCATGTCCCCAGATATCATGAAGCGATATCTTCGTGTGCCGACTGCTTATGAAATTTGGAGTAGCCTTTCCAAAGCTTTCTATGATGGTAATGATGAGATGCAGATTTATTCTTTGAATCTTAAAGCATTTTCAGCCAAACAAGGTATGAAAACACTCTCTGTTTATTATGGGGAGTTAACAGAAATTTTCCAGGAACTAGATCATCGAGATACAGTTGTCATGAAGGATCTCGATGATGTTATAGCATATCGACTATCCATTGAACGAATTCGAGTCCACATATTTCTTGCAGGGTTGGATAAAAGCTTTGACCATCTTCGACGAGAAATTCTGCGCCAAAAATCTCGGCCCACTTTAGAGGAGTGCTATTCTATTGTTCGTCGTGAGGATTTACGATCCACAACCTTCAATGAGGAGAGTACCAAACATGAAGCTTCAGCAATGCTCTCTCGACATCGATCCAGTCAGACATCACAGGATCGCTCCAAATCCACCAACACAAAGAACTCCACCTTGGATAAAACTTCATTGAAATGTACACACTGCAATCAAACGGGTCATACCAAAAATCATTGCTTTAAGTTGATCGGATATCCAGACTGGTGGGACTCAACACGTCATCGAAATGCTAGGCGACCATCTACGACAGTACTTGCTCAAACAAAAGAAGATGTTCCTTCTACTTCATCAGCATTGATAACCACTACTGGAGAAGGTAAAGTTTTGAATATTTCTATACCTGTTGTGAATAATGCATGGATAACTGATTCTGGTGTCACTGACCATATGACATTTGATGTGAATCAAGTCTCTAACTTGAAACCATCCTCCCGAAATTGTGTCTCTACCGCTGATGGTAATACTACCCTAGTTCTTGGGGAAGGGTCCTCCCATCTTACTAAAACTTTGCATCTTGATTCTGTCTTAGTGGTACCTTCCTTAAACTATAATCTTCTTTATGTTTCTCAAATCACTAACACATTGTCTTGTGTGGTTATTTTTGGTCCTGATTCTTGTGTGTTTAAGGATATTCAGACTCAACAAACGATTGGTTATGATTTAAGAAAGGGATGATGTACTACTTAGATCTGGAGTCAACAATGTCCAACAAAATCCAACAAGCTCTGGCTATCAACAGTACTAAGAAAATGACTGAGATTTGGCGTTGGCATCGACGTTTGGGGCATGCTTCATTTGGATATTTAAAACGTTTGTTTCCTACTTTGTTTACTGATTTGGATATTTCTTCTTTCACTTGTGATGTTTGTGCACTCGCTAAAAGTCACCGTGCTTCATTTCCTTTAATTTTAAATAAAAGTCCAACTCCATTTATGGTTATTCACTCTGATGTGTGGGTCCCTTCCAAATTTCATACATTGGGAGGCTCTCGTTGGTTTGTTACCTTTATCGATGATTGTACTCGAATGACTTGGTTATGTTTGATGAAATCCAAATCTGAAGTTACAGTATTATTTAAAAAATTCTATAAGCTTGTACGAACTCAAGACAATGCCTCGATACAAGTGCTCCGCAGTGATAATGGATGTGAATATCGTAGTACTGAGCTCGAGCAATTCTTGGATTCTCATGGTTCCATCCATCAAACATGTTGTCCTGACACACCTGAACAAAATGGTGTTGCTGAACGGAAAAATAGACATTTATTGGAAGTTGTTCGTGCCTCCCTTATTGAAGCACACATGCCCCCCTCCTACTGGGGTGAAGCTCTTCTCTCTGCTGCCTATCTCATCAATCGAGTTCCCTCAAGGTCGCTAAACTTCAAAACACCATTTCAAGCACTTACACACATTATTGTATCACCCACTGTCCCAATTTACCTCCTCATGTCTTTGGTTGTGTTGCATATGTTCATCTTCCCAAAGATCGGCGGAGTAAGTTAATGCCTCGAGCCTTGAAATGTGTCGTTGTTGGATATTCCCTGCATCAAAAGGGGTATCGATGTTATCACCCCCCTACTCGGCACATGTTTATCACTATGGATGTTATTTTCCATGAAGATGCAATGTATTACTCTACGTCTGAATTTCAGGGGGAGCACCTTGAGGAAATTCAAACTCTTGAATACAACCTTGTAACAGATGCGCAGGAGATAAAACTTGATATGGGAAAAATATCTGATGAAAATATATCCGTTGAGAATACAAGTGGTCAAAACTTGGATGTAAGTGGTGAGAACCTACACAATTTCACAAGAAATGCAGAACTGGATGAATTGGATAATAGTGGTCAATGCTTGGATATAAGTGGTAATGAAACTCAAGAAAACCAGGGAAACTCAGAAACTTCAGAGGTAGAGTTGCAGTCTCTCCCGAGTAATATACCAAACCAATCGTTGGCTGAAGATATTCCTTACATAGTACCTGAGTCGTCTAGGAGACAGTTACTACAACGTCTCACAAGAGGTATTCCAAAAAAAACATATGAACCTGAATTGTCTTGTAAGGTAAAATACCCTATGAGTCATTATGTGTCTACACACCAATTGTCAAAAACAAATCAGGCATTTTTAAATCAATTATCTACTGTATCTATTCCTAACAGTGTGTAGGAAGCCTTAACTGATCCAAGGTGGAAAGCCGCAATTAATGAAGAGATGGCTTCCTTACAAAAGAACCAACCATGGGAGCTCGTGGATAGTCCTACAGAAAAGAAGACAGTTGGATGTCGATGGATCTTCTCTGTAAAGCACAAAGATGATGGTACAATTGAATGTTTCAAAGCAAGATTGGTGGCAAAGGGGTATACTCAAACTTACGGAATTGACTACACTGAAACCTTTGCACCTGTAGCTAAAATGAACACCATTCGGGTCTTGTTATCTTTAGCTGCAAATTTTGGATGGCCTCTACAACAGTTTGATGTGAAGAACGCCTTTTTACATGGGGAACTATATGAAGAAGTCTACATGGATCTTCCACCAGGGTGTATGGTGACAGAAAAGCAAAGCCACAAGGTGTGTAGACTGAAGATATCATTGTATGGTCTGAAGCAATCTCCTAGGGCTTGGTTTGGAAGATTCACAAAATCTATGGTAACTTTTGGTTATCATCAGTGCAATTCAGATCACACTCTGTTCTTGAAGAAGCAAAATGGTAAAGTTATTGCTCTCATCGTTTATGTTGATGACATGGTAGTAACAGGAAATGATCCGGTTGAAAGGAAGGCTCTACTAGAGTACTTGTCCAAAGAATTTGAAATGAAGGACCTAGGCCCCTTAAAGTACTTTCTGGGAATCAAAGTATCTCGATCTCGTAAAGGTATTTTCTTGTCCCAAAGGAAATACACTTTAGATTTGTTGGAAGAAATTGGGATGTCGGCATGTCAACCAATAAATACACCGATTGAGGAAGGATTGAAATTGCGTATGGAAGCTAATCAAGTTCCAGTTGACAAAGGGAGATACCAAAGACTTGTTGGAAGATTGATGTACTTGGCCCACACAAGACCAGATCTTGCTTATGTGCTGAACATCGTTAGCCAATTTATGCATAACCCAGGTGAGCAGCATATGAACGCAGTTGTACGAATTTTGAGATACTTGAAATCAGCACCAGGAAAAGGAATTCTATTTTCTAGGAAAACAAAGGAACAAAATATTGAGATATTCACTGATGCTGACTAGGCTGGAGATAAAAATGACATGCGATCTACTTCAGGGTATTTTATCTTTGTAGGTGGTAATCTCGCTCTTGGAGGAGCAAGAAGCAAAGTGTTGTTGCCCGCTCGAGTGGCTCAGCTGAACTTAGAGGAATGACTCTTGGCATTTGTGAAGGATTGTGGCTAAAATTTCTCCTTCAGGATTTAGGTTATTCATCAGACAAGGCTATTTGGTTGTACTGTGATAATAAGTTTGCACGTGATATGGCTCATAATCCGGTCCGTCATGATCGAACAAAACATGTCGAGATTGACCGATTTTTCATCAAAGAAAAGTCTAGAGTTACCAAAAATTCGATCAGAAGATCAATTAGCAGATATTCTCACCCAAGCAGTCTCAAGCCACATATTTTCAAAATTTGTGAACAAGTTGAGCATGATAGACATCTATGCACCAACTTGAGGGAGAGTGTTGAAATATTTACAAATATTATGTAAATCAATTAGGGGTCTGTGTTAACCCTTTAAAATCAATTAGTAAGGATTTGTAATCAATTAGGAAATCTTTTTTTTTTTTTTTGCATCTTTTGTCTTATAAATTGTAACCATTTCTCAGAAGAAAACTATGAAATAAAAATACCTTTTCTCAGCACTGTATATATCAAAATTAGTAAGACGAAGAAACTTTTCACGTAACAAACATTTTCCAGGCTTTACAAACTAGAAATGACCTGATTTGGTTTCATCGAAACCACCTCAAGAAATGCGTCTTTTTAAGTCTTCGGTTCTGAAATTTGTTTTAGTAATTTTATTTTTACCAGGTCATTTAAAGTCGTGGCGTAGTCTAAGAATAGCAGTACGAAATAGAGAAGTTATCGTATTAGACAGATCTTTTGTTGGATTGAGCTTACAGCCTCATAATTACAATGCAAGACAGCTTTTCCAAGTTTAAGCTTTAACAGCATATTAAACCACGAATTGCATATATACTGTTGCATTTTAAGATAACTTTAACATGAAGATCCTGTCCATCAATTACATGATTCATGATTAATATTGCACAAAATATTCCAAAACAATTGAGATGTTTCAGATTGTAATCTGGTTCAGTAATTTTTTAGATGGCTTTTTTCTCAAACTAAACAAATGTATTTGAATTTATACCAGCCGCTTATTGTCAAATTATGAATAAGAATACCTACCAGTTTGAGAACCTTAAGGATTTGATGAGGTGGGTTGTCTGCAGATGACCAATAAGAGCAACTCTGATGTATCTTACATCAGTTGCATTGCACATGTAATATAGAAAACCAGACAAACAGAATAATCAATAGACAGACTGCATATATTAAATTAAGCAAGTATTAAAGCATGGCATTACAAATAAAATCAATTAAGATATGAAAATTGTGAGAAATGACTAGTAGATTGACGTGACATAAACTAGTATGAGTATAACATACTTCTGTTTATAAACTTCAAACTTTTGTATGAAGGATTTCATGCGTGTAGATATATAATATAGATGAAAAGTTGAACTACAAGTAATTTTTCCTAACCACCAAGCCTTAGTCCCATCTATATCAGCTATAAATACTCATGATATTAAAGCTTAACACTGTCATTCAAACTAAAACTATTTTTTTCTACTAACATCTTTCTGTTATCTGCTCAAAAATGCCTCGCTCTCGTCTAATTATTTTCGCAATGATGGCAGTTATAACTCTTACATTAATGGATGACTGCAAAGGAGTTGCAGCCTCGCGCCACCTTCTCGAGGTAGACTTGCCTGAGATTCCTAAGCTTGAATTTCCACCATTGCCAGAAATCGCAACTTTGCCAAAGCCCGAGTTGCCAGAACTGCCGATACCTGAGTTTCCAGACTTGCCAAAGCCAGAATTGCCAGAAATCCCTGAGCTTCCTAAACCAACATTTCCTACCATTCCAGAAACTCATTCAACCACCAATCTTTAAAACTCAATATATGTTCTCCCGCACATGCCAGATTGGCGTTTCTGGCTTATTAGGAGTTTCTGTCTTACAGTGAAATACTATATGGTTGTGTTTATTGTTATGTAAGAAATCGTATGTAAGGATTCTTTTCTATGAGAGTCATTTGTTTTTCATTTTGTATTGAAATTAGGGTGCGTTTGATAGCGATGGTAGAATTTGGGTGGAAAGAAAATGAATTTCAGAGAATTGAATTCCTAGGAATTAGAAGTTTAATGTGTTTGATTAGTTTAATTTTCTAGGTGGAAAAAGTAGAGAATTTTTCAACTTTTATTGTTTGATTGACATTATTTTTCATGGAAAATAAAGTAAAATTGATCTATTTTAATAAAAAAATATATATATTTTTTAATTTTTTTACACATTTATACTTGATAATAATAATGTTAATTTTTAGAAAAAATAAATCAATTAACAATAACAAAAATGATCAAACGTAACGAAAATGGTATATGATTTTTCATGGAAAATAAAACCTCCTCCCCCTTGAAAAATGAATTCATTCAAAATAAGGAAAATACCGAATTTCGAGACAAGTGGAAAATGAATTCCATGAAAAATTTAGGCAACAAAACAGCGCAAAATTGAAATTTCACATATTTTCCATGAAAAATTACACGAATCAAACGCATCCTTAATGAATTTTCTTGTTTTCATGTTGTCATACTGGGTAAATTTAATACAAACTCAAGTTTGGAATGTTGCTCGTTATTCACTGAACTTTACTATGTGTCACCTCACCTATCAAGAACCCATTACATTTCCATCTGTAGGCGTATATGGAAAAGGCCAACGAGGCTAATGGTGATGAACGTGGCACCAATCAGAGCCCGCCATTTATACACGTCAGATAGTACTCCCAAATCAGCATGCTACCTAGGAACTCTACTAATTTTATGTGTCGTGAGGCATCTGCTCATTACGTATGTTGTGACCAAAGGATTGACATTGCATAAACTAGTATGAATATAATATACTCGTGACTTCCAAGTACCATATCAAGTATATCTTTGGCTACAATTTATGAATAAAATCAGTTGATCTTAGAGGTGTCAAGACGGGCGAGCCGACCAGACCCGTGAAAACCGGCCCGAATCGACTCGGGATCGCGGGCCGACTCGTGACCCGTGCGGGCGGTTCACGGGTCAAGAAGGTGTGAACCGCGGGTTTCGCGGGCCGCGGTTAACCCGCTGATCCGTGAAATTAAAAAAAAAAAATTATTAAATATCATAGTATTGAAAATCTCAATTCTTCTACAAACTCTAGTACTAGTACAATTTCTAAAGTTAAATCTTATTTTTCTCCCTAATAGGTAAGAAACGTAATGTTCTTTAATAGTAATAATTAGAAATACATTTAGCTTTTAGTTGTTATTTGTTTATATTTTATTTAAGTTTGTAAATTTAGAAGTAATTTATGTAACATAAAATATAAATTTAACATTTTGTTCATCTCATATTTATAAATTTAACAAAATATATATATATATATATTATAAATATGAAAAATTCTATATTTTTATTCATACTGACCAAATCGGAACGAACTGCGACCCTCAACCCGCATGGGCTCGACCCGTATGGGCTAGCGGGCGGGCCTGGGTTGTACTTCGAAATTTGTGAGTCGACCCGGAACCGGCCCGGAACCCGCAGCGGGCAGGCTTTTTTTTACGCGGGCCGTTACCGGGCTCATATGTTGACAGGCCGACCCGGCCCGGACCACCCGGATTGACACCTCTAGTTGATCTCATAAATGATATGGATGAGAAGTTGAACTACGCACAATCCTCCCTACCAACCAAACTTTGTAGTCCTTGCTGTTACTCACATATATGTTGGGATATTTAATCCAAATTAATAATGAAAATATCTTAGATAATTGATTTTCTTGTTAAAGTCGTTAACTTGGAGATCAAGTTAATGGTGAAAGAAAAAGAAAATAATCTTTTGAGATGAAGGGGATATCTTGGGGTACAAATAATACACATTTTTGGGTTATGTTTACCTATAAATATGTGTATTGAGGAGCCAATTAATTACACGTTGACTAGAGAGTATTGTGAGAAAAAATGTTGTGAGGAAAAATGTAGTCGAGTATCTTAGTTTTTCTTGAGTTCTTTGTGGGTTGTAAAAAGAAGTAGAAATTAATAGATATTGTAAAACTTGGTTATTTTTCTTACAATACTTGAGGGTTTGGTGAGTGCAAATTCTATGTAATTGTAATAATTTATTATATAGTGAAAAGTTTTGACGATGATCCGTGGACGTAGGCAAGTTGCTGAACCACGTAAATTTATGTGTTCGTACTTATTTTCAGGTTTGCTTATTAATTCTTGAACATCAAAATTCCTGTGAGGTTAATTAGAGAGGGAATTTGTGTGTAATTCCCAACAGTGGCCCGTCAACGGGGAAATCGACGTCTAATTAATAGAGCATCAGGTGATTCGAAGATTTTTTTGGAGTGAAAGAAAATATGTTTGGAAAGTACAACGTGGAGAAATTTGACTTGAAGATCAATTTTGACTTGTGGTATATACAAGTCATGGATGAATTGATTCAAACGGGACTGCACAAAGCTTTGAAGGAAAGACCAACCCCGAGTTTTAACAAAGAAACTGAATCCAGCATGAGTGATGAAAATTGGGAAGATTTGCATTTGAAGGCTGCTAGAATGTTACAACTTTGTTTGGCCAAAAATTTTCTTGCAAAATATTTATGGGATATTTGCTGTGAAGGAACTATGTGAAAAACTTGAAGAATTGTATCAGATGAAAAGCTTGTTAAATAACTTCCATATGAAGGAACGGTTTCATTATTTGAGAATGAATTCAAGTATGAAAATCTTAGACCATCTTGGTGTTCACAATGGGATTGTTTCTGAACTGGAATCTATTGGAGTTAAAATTGATGATGAGGATAAGGTTCATCTTGTCTCTTCCATCCAAGTTTGAATACATCATGATGATTTTGATGTACGGGAAGGAAACGGTAAAATTTTCATAAGTTAAGTTGATTAAGTTGAAGTAACAGTTCATCTGAAAACGCTTTGCTTGTTACTGAAAAAGGAAAGAGAGGTAACTCCATGAAGAAGAAGGTAATGTTTAGGAACTGTGGTAAATCTAGTCATATGAGAAGAAATTTTATATCGTCAGCCTCCTCTGTGAGGAAGTTCATTCGCTGTTTGGCTTCTGTCAAGGATATTTTGATATTATCCATCTGCAAATTCAATATTCCTGCTTAAAAAATCTGCAAGATAATTATTGACACATTTAATATGAACTATATCAAAATTATAAAATGTCAAATAGGCTTGTCATCTATGGAGCCTTCTATATTGAGGTTCTGATGGTAACTTATTTTTCACTAAGCCTGCAACTTCAGAATTATCAGTTTCAACAATGAATTTCTTGGATAATAAAAATAATGAAAATTTCTTTATTCCTCTAATAATTGCTAACAATTCTTTCTCATGAGTAGTATAATTTATTTCTGCTTGATTAAATGTTCCAATAGAATATCTGCAAATTTCATTAAGATCTGTTTTTAGTATTGCTGCCCAATATTTATCAGAGGCATCAATATTAACAATTAGATTATCTTTTTCATCTGGTAATCTTAATTGTGGCAAATTTTTACATTCTTCCTTTAGTAATTTGCCAAATTTTGTGTGTTCATCATTCCATCCTTTAGTATTAATTTTTCTGAGTAAAATTTGAATTTTATGTCTCTTTTTTGATAGATTTTCTATAAATCCTTCTGCATAATTTAAACATCCTAAAAAATTTTGTATTTTCTTTTGATTCTAATGTGTCCGAAAAACTTTCTATCTTCTTAGATATATGAGTTTGTAACTTTATCCCTCTTTTATCTATTGATAATCCAAGAAAATCAATTTCTTGTTTTTCTATTATAACTTTATTTTTTGAAAGAACAATTCCTTCTTTTTTGTATTCATTTATAAATTTCATTAAATGGTTTCTATATTCTTCTCTATTATTAGAACATATTAATATATCATCAACATAGACAATTAAGAATTCATTAAATTTTCTAAATATGTTATCCATTCTTCTTTGATATATTTATGGTGTATTTTTTAAACCAAATGGTATAGCCAGCCATTCATACTTACCTTGGGGTGTACTAAATGTTGTATACTGAATACTATTTTCTTCTATTTTTACTTGTCAAAATCCTGATTTGCAATCAAATTTAGAATAATATTGTTTTCCTTTTGCAAGATTTATTAGTACCTCTTTATTTGGTAAAAAGTATCCATCAGATTTAGTATATTTGTTTAGTTCTTTATAATTTATCACCATTCTAGTTTTTTCTCTTTTTTGTTCGGAATGTTTCATGACCATGAAAACTGGACTACTATGGGGTCCATTACTAGGTCTGATTAATTTTTGGTTAAGTAATTCTTTTATTTGAGTTTTAAATTCTTGTGTATCTTGTATGGTATACATCATTGATCAAACTCTTATAATAACATTTTCTGTTAATTCTATTTTAGCTTTTGGATGATGAGGTTTTCAAAATAATAATGGATTTTCTCCACAAATTTTTTCTAATTGATCAATGATTTTTTCCATGTTTGTTCGTTTTTAAGATTTTTTTATGCATTATTCTTTTATTTTTTATTTCATTTTGTATAATTGGTTTTTTTTTCCATTTGTCACCACGTTGTGTTGGCTGAATTCTGTAAGGTCTAAATTCTCTTGGTATTTTTAGTAAATGTCCCCAAGATGTTTGTAACATTATCATGTAATTATTTTGTTTATAATATTGAAATTGTTGTATAAAGTCATTTCCTAGTAGTATATCACATTCTAATTTGTTATAATTATATATCTTGTTTACAACTATTTGTTTACTTGCTAGTATTATATCTATTTTATCAATACTGTTAATTATTTGAGTACTTTCTCCTGTAACTCCTGTTATTTTTATTCTTCCATCTGTATTTCATGATTTTATTAAGAAATTCTTAAATATTGTTATATCACTTCCTGTGTATATTAATGCACATGTTGTTATATTTGTTTCAACAATAGTAACTTGAATATAAATAGCTAATGGAAAACTTATTTGGTTATTCATTTATTCAGCTTTTCTGCATAGTATAGTCTGAAAATTATGAGTTATATATAATCCTTCACATTTTATATTATAATCTTCTAGTCCATCTAGAAAGCTCATTCCTAATAATACATGATGATTTACCATACTATTATCTACATGACATGGTACTAAGAGATTTATTCCTCCTATTTTTATTGGTATTTTAACTTCAAGTTCAGTCATATGTATTTGTCCATTAAAATTTATATATCTATACGGATCAGTTCTATGAGATATTAGTCCTTTATTTCTGTTTGAAGCTATATGACATTCACTAGCTCTCGTGTCAATTATATATTTGATCATTTTATATGTTCTATTCCATTGAAATATTCACCTTCTATTTTCATATTTCCAGCATTTCTATTAAGTTTTATTTCTCTTGTATTACTAGTTTCTCATAATTGTTTTCTATTAGGTAAACTTCCTGATCTTCTAATTAATCTCCCATCTTCAAATGTTATGTTATTATTAGGGTATTCTTCTTTTTTTAACTCTATAATTTCTGGTTTATTTTTTGTTATAGTAAGTTCATAGTTTCTTGGGACTAAACTTATTTGTTTATCTGGTTCCACAGCTTTACCAAAATCTTTGCATTCTTTATGAATTTCAATAAATGGTTTTTTAGAATAAATGTTTCCATAATTAGAATTAGTAAATGTGTATAATACTCTATATTCTATAGTCATAATTTTATCTCCTGGTTCCATTATATCATCTTTATGTAATTTGAAATATAGTCCTAAAACTTCATTAAAATGTCTATCTTTTAATGATATACAATATTTTGGGTAACATATAAATATTAGTTTCTTATATGCTAGATTTCCTTCCACTGTTTCTAAATGACTGTCTTTTAAATTTATAATTTTTCCATCATGTAAACTTACAGTCAAATGCAAATCTAACACTTCTCTAAACAAGGATTTAAACATTAATTGGATACATGTTAAGTAAACATATTGAATCTTTTCACTTTGTTTTCTATTTATCTTTGTTAATAATTCTGTAACCGTATTTTTTGTTAAAAGATTTAATTTGTGTGTTCCTTGAGTGGTTCTAACATCTATTGCCCTTTCAATTTTATGATATTCATATATTGCTACTTTTTCTCTTTTCCATATTCTGTCTAATATTTCCTATTTTCCTATTTTCAAATCTAAAGATAATTTTTGTATTTTTTTGAACTTATTATTATCAAAAATTACTTTTAATTCATAAACTTCTATTCCTTCATATTCTTGTTTATTTATGTTCTTATTTGTTTCTATTTATTCTATTTCTTTATTCTGATTCTGATTCATTGTTTTCTGAATCTGTTTCACTTATATATACTTTTTGATCATAGTATTCTTCAATATCAGATTTTTCACTTAGTTCGCTTTCTATTTCTAGATATTCTTTTTTTAATATTTTAACTTTCTTTTTATTACAATTAGGGCTTATATGCCCCATATCTCCACAATTCCAACATTTGCATTGGCTTTTGTCTTTCTTATAAGTTTTATTTTTCTGTTTTTTATTTGGATTATATCTTCTTTTGTAATATCTTCTTTTAGGTTTTATATATCTTTTCTTAAAATTTCTAAATTTTTTGAACTTTCTATTTTTATATTTTCTTTTATTATTATTTTTTCTTCTTTCAGGGTTACATCCTCATTGGGTAGGTTTTTCCATGTCTTCACAACATATTCTAGTTAATTTTCCTGATTTCTTTAATAATTGTCTTTGTTGAAATATATATGCTAATCTTTCAAATATGAATTTTATCCTTGATCCTAATGTTCAAGGTGTTCCAGGGTTATCTCTGATAAATTTTTTAAATTCTATTTTAAAGTATATTCCCCATGAACCTGGTAATTTATTGTAATACATATCTCTATATACTTCTTGATTTTCATTACTATAGAATTGGACATAATAGTATTCTTTAAATTCACAGGTGTATTCTTTGATTTTACACATATCACATATTGTTAAATTTATTAATCTCACTCTTGCATTATCCTTTTCTCTAATTGATTCTGCTTCAGCATTACTTATCCAATTTTCTCCTAAAAATTCATCCGCAATATAATCTACTAACTTTTCTATTCCTTTTCTATTTGATTTTATTAGTTCTGTTTGTACATTTCTTCTTATTAATGCTTTTGTATCACTACTTATTCCTTCCCACCAATTTCTAACATGTTCTTCAAAGGATGCTACTAAAAAATTTATCATTCTATCAGTATTTTCCCATGTATCATCTTTATTGTATAAAAAGAATAGTATCACTGAATCTGCCCAAGTTAATAAGACCTTTTTAGTATCTATTTTACAATCCAGATATAGTTTTGTTCCTCCATGATGAATAAGTTTATCGTAATTATTATTTGGCTCAAATCTATCTTTATATTTATTCCCTTTAGGTGGTTATCTATCTCTAATTCTATCATAATATTGTCAGTGTTGTTTACTATATAAGGGTGCATAACTTTCATCAGAATCTGGTAATTCTTGTTTGGAAGTTCCTATTGGAGCTGGGGTAGGTGCTCCTTCAGTATTCATTAAAACTTGGTATTCATTAAAATTTTCTAGGTTTAGTTGGTCAAAATTCTCTATAAGCAAGTCTAATTCTTCATTCATTTTTATCTTGTTCTTTTTCTTCAGCTTTTAGTTTTCCTAAAGTTTTTTCTATGGGTTTTTGTAATTCTAATTCTTCTTCTAGTATTTTGGGTAATATGTTTTTTTCTAAATTCATCATCCATACTTCCTACTTCTATTATGATTTTTTCTTGTTCAAAGTGTTTCTTTCCTATTCTTATTTTTTCTTTTTCTATGAGTTTTTTTTGTCTATTTTCTTATCTTTGCTTTTACTATTTTCTTTGAATTCTTTAACATCTAGTTTTAGTATATTTATATCATTTCTTACTTCTTTTAATTTATTTTTTACTTCTTGTACATCACTTATTAATGATTTTATTAATATTTTTAGATCTTCAATATATTCACTTATCGACATTTTATGCTCTTGGTTTAATAATTTGAGGTTTTTGTACCTTAAATAGTTTTTCATACATATCATCTATTTTTATTTCTAATTTTTTGATTTTTTTTCTTCTATTGATATGATTTCTGCATTTTCATTCTTTTTTATTTTCTCATTTAACTTATCTATTTTTTCTATAATTATTCCAATTTTATCTTGATTAATTCTCCTGATTTTCTTTGGAATTCTTTTAAGATTTCTTCATCTATATTTTTAACTTCTCCTATCATCCCTTTTAATTCTTTAAATTGTATTGTTAGTTTATTTTGAATATTTTGTAATTTTTCTTTAATATTCATATCTTGTATATTTAATTGTTGTAATTCTTCAATAGCTAATTTATCTTGTAAATTTATGTTTTTATATGTTTGCCATAAAAAGACACTTATCCAATTTAATTGCATGTTAAGAAATTCATCAGATTCTCCCCATGAGCTTAATGGTTGAAACATAGTTGTATTAGCTCCTTTTATTTGGTATGATCCTACTGGTAAATTAATATTTTCTATTATCTGTTTTTCAAATTTTATTTCTGGAAATTCTGTCATTAATTCCTTCATTCAATATGTTCGATTTCGAAGATAAGTTCTATTTCATATTTTGCTTCTTTATAATTCATTATTCGATATTCACAATATTCTTCTATTGATCAAATCATTAATTTTTTATGATATATTCTATAATATTTTAGATAGTCTTCCAATGTGTTTGTTTTATCATATTTTTTTCTAATTTTTTCTTTGTCTTCTAAAATCGTTTGAATTTTTGGTAATTGTTTTAAAGTTCTATCAAAATACTCTCTCTTTTTCTCCAGTAATTTTAATCTTAATTTTTCTTGTCGTTTTATATTTCTTTATTATCTTATTTGATCCATTAAATTTTTTCTTTATTCTACTATTAAAACTAATTTTTCATTTGTTTCTATGTCTAAATATCTAACTAATTGAGGATCTGCTCTATTATAATTCATTTCTATAATCTTTATATAATTCTTCTAGTATATCTTTGGGATTAAATCTAATATTTCGTTTATGATAAAATCTTCTTTTATTATATCGAAATTTATTAGATCATAAATATCTCTACTTATATCTTTGTTTAAATCTTTTAGAGTTCTCAAGATTTCTATTTTATAATTTTAAGGTAGTATTAATGTATGCATAATATAAATCTTACTGTATATATTACATATTCATTTTTATTTTTTGTTATATAATATTTATCTTTTAGATCTACCATATGACTCTAATACCAATTGAAGGGTGCTACTATGAGCGAACAAAAATCAAATAAAATCATAAACAAAATTAATAAAATTTCAAGGACTAAGTTGTAATTTTTCTAAATCCTAATGGTTTAGTTGAAATATGATATATATTTGTGGTAGTTTATAATGTTTAAGGCTATTTTTAAAATATATAAAATTGATAGGGTATTTTCAGAAATTGGTAAGTTTTTAAGGGTATTGTCATGTATTTTCTCATAATTGGAGAGCTTTGAATAAAAAATGTCATGTCAAATATTAAAACACTCTTTAGATTTAACAAGAAATATAACATGTGGTTAAAAAGATTCTCTTAACATGTGTTTTAACATATCCAAAATGTAGACATTATTTCAATATCTTGCCAATTTATTCTACTAACATGTTCAATTCGGATGCTCTAAGACATTGTATTATGTTAGAGTACGATAATCGGATTCTGTTTGGCACAGCCTCGAAAAGTTCACGATGAGTAGTGATGGTAATGGGGCGGGTTTGGCCCCGAAAAGTTCACGATGAGTAGTGATGGCAATGGGGCGAGTTTGGGTCAGGTCCCCCTGACCCATGCCCCGCCGAGCAAGATTTTTTTAATTCCAAACCCGTCCTGCGACCCACAAATTTCGGGTCAGGGCGGGGCGGGGCGGGGCGGGGCGGGTCCACCCGTCACCCGATTTAAATTTTTTTTATTTTTTTTATTATTAATTTATTTAATTGGGGTGAGTTCAGGTCGGGACGGCCAAACCCACACCCACCCCGCGACCTGGGCGGGTCGCGGGAAACCACCCCATGCCCGCCCTGCCGACCCTCAGGGCGGGTTCGGGTTGGGTACTCGTCGGGTCAGATTTTTTTGCCATCTCTTACGATGAGACATATACTGTGAAATTAAAATTATGAGAAAAAAAGGGGGTGAGAGGTGGGCTATGAAATTGGGACCCAAGGTATGGACCTGTTTATTTTCAGTTGATACGTAATTTAGGGTTTCGAAGTTGTTATAAGGAGGAGCCGACGAAACAAAATCTCTTATACTCTAATATCTTTCATATAGTGAATTTCTCCTCCTCTACTGTGATTTTTTCTCCATGTTCTATGGTTTTCCACGTAATACTGTGTGTTATTTATTTTCTTTCTTATTAATAATCATGACGTAACAAATTACATAATAAAATCAATTAAGATAGGCATGTCATGAGAAATGACTACTAGATTGACGTGGTATAAACTAGTAACATACTTTGGTATTATGTATATCTTTGTTTATAAACTTCAAGCTGTTGTATGAAGAATTTCGTGCGTGTAAATGATATGGATGAGAAAGTTGAACTGCACGTAACTTTTCCAAACCACCAATCCTAAGTCCCATCTATATCAGCTATAAATACTCAAGATATATTAAAGCTTAAAACTATCATTCAAACTATTACTATTTTTTTCTGCTAGCATCTTTCTGTAATCTGCTCAAAAATGGCTCTCTCTCGTCTAAATTTTTTCGCAATGATGGCAGTTATAATTCTTACATCAATGGATGACTGCAAAGGAGTTGCAGCCTCGCGCCACCTTCTCAAGGTAGACTTGCCCGAAATTCCTAAGCTTGAATTTCCACCATTGCCAGAAATCCCAACTTTGCCAGAGCCCGAGTTGCCAGAACTGCCGATACCCGAGTTTCCAGACTTGCCAAAGCCAGAATTGCCAGAAATCCCTGAGCTGCCTAAACCAACATTTCCTACCATTCCAGAAACTCATTCAACCACTAATCCTTAAATCTCTATGTTCTCCCACACATGCCAGACTGGCTGGCATATTAAGAGTTTCTATCTTACAATGAAATACTATATGGTGATGCTTATTGTTATGTAAGAAATACTATGTAAGGATTGCTTTTCTATGAGAGTCATTTGTTTTTCATTTGAATTGAAGTTAATGAATTTTCTTGTTTTCATGTTACCATTCTACTACACTCTTTTTCTCAAGTTCTTACTTCTGGAATATTCTTTTGGTTTTAGCCCCGGTAAATGTCACTACAAGAAAATTTTGCTTTACCTACAAATAATACGCATACAAAATGAGATTTGTATGTAAAGATTGTCTTTCCCCGCAAAATGAGATTTTGTAGGTATTATTAGAAAATTTTGTTTTTTCCTACAAATAATGCGCATACAAAATAAAATTTGTTGGTAAAGATTGTTTTTCCCCGCAAAATAAGATTTTGTAAGTGTAAAAAATTGGCTCCAAAAATATGTATACTTAGCCTACAAAATTCCGCCCATGAAATGAGATTTGTAGGCGGAATTTAATTTTTCTCACAAAAATAATTTTTGTTGAGACATAATTTCTCCCAAAAAATTTTAGATGAAAATTTTTAATTCGTAGCGTAAGTTTATTTTACTCTACAAATTTGATATTTTGTAAAATTATTTTTTTAGATATTTTCAATATTTATTCATTTGTTTATTGTTATTTTAGAAAATACGTTTCCCGTTTCGAAGTGGGGATCGACCTTCTCCTTCAGGTCGTAGAGTTTCTCGTGGGGAATTGATCACTTTCTCCCGCAAAATGAGGATTCGTACGACTAACATTTAGCTCCAAAATTTTCAAAATTAGAGGACTGTGTGCCTACAAATATGTAATTTTTTCAGATAAAAAATTCGTGGCATAAGATATATTTTTATCGACAAAAAATGATACATTTATATGCTAATAATTAAAGAAAAATCTGCAATTTTTTTTTTTTAATAATCGTAAAAAATTTATTTTATAGGAAAAAATAATTAAAAAAATTCAAAATTTAATCTTAATTTTTTTATCGAAAAAATAATAAAAAATAAAAGAAGTTTTCCCTCTAAAACCATCACGTTTCCCTCCCTTCACCCTTTCACCACTCGACTTTGCCCTAGACTAGAAGAGGAGAGGAAGTTGCCCAGCGACCCAGAATTTACTTTTGCCCAGCGACTTTGCCCTAGACTAGAAGAGGAGAGGAGAGGAGAGGAAGTTGCCCAGCGACCCACAATCAACATATCACGACCCAGAATTTACCCTCACCAAAAAATCTGTCAAGATTCCAAATTTTTTCCTTTTCAATCAGACACGGAAGAGGAAGTCGACTTCAACCAGGTATGAATTCATCTTCAAAGCATGTTGATAATTTCGTTTTTCAGTTTTTGAAAGAGGAAATCGGCTAAATAGAGGACAATCAGGAATTCATATTTCGTTTTTCAGTTCTTGAAAGAGGAAATCGACTAAATAGAGGACAAACACGGAAGAGGAAATCGGCTTCAGTCAGCAGGTATGAATTCTGATTTCTCCTTCTGTGTCGATTTGCACTCATTTTCATTTATTTGTTAATTTTTATGGGTTGTCAATGGTACTTGTCGACTTGTAACTATAAAACTCACTGTAGAAAATTAAATTGTGAAACTTTGAAAACCATATTATTAACTTCAATTACATGGTACCCATGAAAACCTTTTTCTTTTTCCTAGTAAAATTGAACTAAACATTAGCAGTTTTCTTCAACAGTCTCTATCTGTTTGGTAGAAGGTTTAGGTTTCTGATTTGGTTTGTACCACACCGCACAAATGAGATATACCACAAGATTTAGGAATCCTAGGATAGCCAAAAGTTTTATACATAATTAGAGTTTTATACATCTTCTGTATATATTTTTGGGTAACTTCAAAAGTTTTCATTCTTCTCTATTTTTTTCTGGGCACTAGCTATAATCTATTTTCTTTGTGTAACGCTTGTTTACATTTTCAAGACACTAGAGTTTTGAAACTTTTTGTTCATTTGGATTGGTATCATTGAGGGGATTGTGTAATATGTGTTACTTTTAATCAGTGTTTATTGTCATATCTCAAACAATTAAGCCAGGATATGATACTTCAGTTCTTAATCCTCTCATACTTCCACACTCAGCCACCCAATTTAAGTCTGCACTTTAGTACTTAGTAAAATCAACTGCAATACACATGTGACCCTCTACAATAAAATTTGAAAACAAGCAATGATTGGCTACATTTTTAGCAAACTATTTGGGTCACCGTGATGGTTTTTTTTTAATATATAAATAATTTATGGCAGCTTATGTTTCCAAATTGTCTAGTGTTTCCGTCCCTTCTTTTCAAAACCTAGTTGCTGCCTTATTTGTTCCAAAGTCTCCTCCCTCTTCAAAACTCGGTTGCTTGGATTTTTTTAATCCCACAAATTCTGCTATTGCCCTTAATTGGTCCAAGAAAGAAGTCAAAATTAGTATCAAAATAGAAAACTAAATATGGAAAGAAAACAAATAAAACTTGAAAATCTATTAAAACTAGGAAACTATTCTATATAAACTTAAAAGGTAAAATTCAGGTCCTTCCCATTGGATTTTCGAAAATCCAGCGGTGCCAATGGACCTCGTCAATTGGTATGCTATAGAACTCTTCGTGCTTGACAGCATATTTAAATTTTAGACCGATCCAACGGTCGGATCAAAAGTTATGTCCGTTTCAAGATTAGTCGACGGAATATGACTTACATCAAATTCAAAAATGAAAGTTTGTATTTGAAGTACCTTTGACAATATCTGGGTAAGAAGCATGAGTCTTGTTGTACTAACAGATTAACAGAATCTTCTAGCACCCTTTAAACTTGTGAGAAATTATATTTGTAGTAATTTGATTACAAGTTAATAGAATTGGATCTTTGTTCAAATGCTCTTATATAACTTCTATAGTGTTTGAATTGTATTGTTTCTCCATTGAATAAATATTTTTGATTGTTATATCAAATATCTTTTAGGGGCTGTAGAAAGTGTATTGAATTGCAGAGCTTCCTTCAATTCAAAGTGCAACAAGGTAAGTTCATATAAATTAAGTATTGCATCAATAATATGTGTGATAGTAATCATCGTTATATCTTTGCACCAAAATCTTTCATCATGTTATTAACATGCGGTTTTATTTTAGTGAATGATTTGATGTGTGTATATTACTACCTATTATAGTCATTTTTTAACTTTAATTTATCTTTAATCATAGTTAGCTAATCAAATTTATAAATTTTTACATTAAACTTTATGTCAAATTTATGTACGTTGGTTAAACTCAACTTTAAAATCAAGAATAGGTTAGAAAGTGCCCCATATAGGGCCATTTACGCGTCCAAATTTCAGCCCAAATTGTTGAGTATTACAGCTTATCATTTTTTAGTTGTTTACTTCCATCTCAATCTAAGAACTGAACAATTTTATAATAAAAATTAACAGTTTAAAAAAATTAAAGAATAAATATACCTTGTTATTGAATGTCATATATTAACGTTCATGATAAATATATGGTGGCATAAAGTCTTATGTTTTATATGTCATTTTTAGGGTTAACTATAATAATTATAGCATGGATCGAAATTGGATACGTAATCCGGATAGAACTAGTGTTGAATATTTGTCGGGAATTGAAGAGTTTGTTAGAGTTGCAAGGAACCATGTTAATCATCGAGGGCATTCTCTGTGCCCATGCCAGAAGTGTAATAATTGCTCTTGGAAGCCAGTTAGTGAAATTCGACAACACTTGCTAATGTATGGAATGTCATATAACTACACTAAATGGACTCGCCATGGCGAACGACTTGGAGATACATCATGGTCCTCAAATGCTAACTTGTCTTCTATCTCGAGTCCGAGAGCTGATATTGATTGTGATAATGATCGAGTAATGAATATAATCAAGGATGCATATCCATATGCCTCTCACCATGACAAGCACAATATTTTAGAGAAAGATGATGTGTATATTAATGATGATACATTAGGAGACAATCATACGTTGAATATGCATGAGGAAGAGTTTCAAAAGTATGAACGGTTATTGAAAGAAGCACAAAAAGAACTTTATCCTGGTTGCGAAGATTTTTCTGTACTAACAGCGATTGTGGAGTTGATGCAGTTGAAGGTGAAGAATCTGATGACTAACAAATGCTTCGATGAGACTTGGTCAACCACTGAAACTACACCCAGTTCCGCAGCTCCTTCAACTGAGACTATTCTTGTTCCTGCACACCCTGAAATACCAAGGAAAATTCGTCCTAATCCAGGGGATCCTCCAACCATAATCACGATAGGCCACCTTCTCATCCTACAAGTTGTGTTCGACATCATCGTGGCCATAAAAAGGTCTCAGGTAATTTCATATTTAAGTTTTTAATTTCTAAACCTTCATTATCTTTCACACTTTCATATATTGTATAAATTTGCCTCTGTTTTGCATAAAACACGAGCAAGTTGGTTATTATCTTGTTTGATAATTTGATTAGACTCAAATGCACCTCTTTAGCGTGATGATATTGATTTAGTCTTTATATTGTTGTGTTGGATTTTGAGAATTGAATTTGATAATTTATTGTGGGTATTATAACTATTGGTTGGATGTTGAATTTGTTTGAAGTTTTTTGGTTGGTTTTACATAATGAATTAGAGTTGTTGGATATTGTGAGTTTTGTTTGATTGGTAGTGTCCCTTTACAGGTTGGATAAGGACAAATTATAGGGGAGATTCTGTCGAAATTTCTATAGGACAGTTATTGGATTTTGTGAATGTTGTTAAGTTGGCTATATCCAATCTAGATTTAGGACTTTCTAAACTTGTGGTGCTGCATATATTGTGCAGCTCATGTGCTTGGTGGAGCTGAAGGTGAAAATTTCCTTACAACTCCAGAAACTGACGAGGCATTGAGTGAAGAAATAGAGGGGGCTCAAGGTAGGACTTTCATTTTGTTGATAATTAGGCTCTTTAACGCATAATGTCCATTTATTTGTTCTGTTATGAGGAGATAATATAAATTCCTTTGCAGGTGTATGTACGGAAGGCTTGGAAACTGTAGCGACCAAGAATTTTTACGCGATTAATAATTATTTTAATAGAAAATCGTGTTGCTACTATTTCACCCATTTTTATTAAGTTAACGCCACGACGTATTCGTATAGCCAAGTCAAGAAATAATCGAGATCGTTCGATTTTAAATTAAATTCCGAATTTCTAAAAATATCTCCATTCTCTTGATTTAAAGTATATTAAGTCTAAGTACTTAATTCAATGTTATCCCAATATTTATTTGTACAAAAATTACTTTTATTATTTAAATTAAGAAAATATATGCAAGCATGAGAGGTTCCATTATATGTAATCATGAAGAGCATAATATTTGTATAAATATGGAAAAGTATATGAATGATTTATATACTCCATTATATATAATCATGAAGAGCATAATATTTGTATAAATATGGAAAAGTATATGAATGATTGATAAGACTCCATTATATGTAATCATGAAGAGCATAATATTTGTATAAAAAATGGAAAAGTATATGAATGATTTATATACTCCATTATATATAATCATGAAGAGCATAATATTTGTATAAATATGGAAAAGTATATGAATGGTTGATAAGACTCCATTATATGTAATCATGAAGAGCATAATATTTGTATAAATATGGAAAAGTATATGAATGGTTGATAAGACTCCATTATATGTAATCATGAAGAGCATAATATTTGTATAAATATGGAAAAGTATATGAATGATTTATATACTCCATTATATATAATCATGAAGAGCATAATATTTGTATAAATATGGAAAAGTATATGAATGATTGATAAGACTCCATTATATGTAATCATGAAGAGCATAATATTTGTATAAAAAATGGAAAAGTATATGAATGATTTATATACTTCATTATATATAATCATGAAGAGCATAATATTTGTATAAATATGGAAAAGTATATGAATGGTTGATAAGACTCCATTATATGTAATCATGAAGAGCATAATATTTGTATAAATATGGAAAAGTATATGAATGGTTGATAAGACTCCATTATATGTAATCATGAAGAGCATAATATTTGTATAAATATGGAAAAGTATATGAATGGTGCTTTACTTTAAGAAAAGGATGTGTTAAAATTAATAGAATTGAATGATGATGTTTACATTATGCCAACTTTACACATCTATATAAATCCATCTCTTTTACACACAACTCTACACATATACACTTATTTCCAATCTCTTGACAAAATCCACAAGTAAGAGAAATTCAAGGTGGTCAAGAAAGTTTTGGTCCATTTACTACTACACTTCATTTTAATCTTTTATGAAAGGTAAGTATATCTTATGTTTTTATGAAAATTAAGTATGTTGTTATGAAAGGTAAATATACCTTATGTTTTTAAGAAAAGTAAGTATGTTTTTATGAAAAGTAAAATACCTTATATTTTTAAGAAAAGTAAGTATGTTTTTATGAAAAGTAAAATACCTTATATTTTTAAGAAAAGTAAGTATGTTTTTATGAAAATTAGATATACCTTATGTTTTTACGAAAATGTTTGGATCATTGCTATGAAATCAATCTCACAAGATTGCTATTGGTCCCATATGATATGTTTATGATTATGCTAAGGGGACCGGAGTTTAGTAGCGCTACACATAAGAATTCTTGCCATCTAAGTTCGGTAAAATTCTTGTGTCTCTCTATATTTATGAGGATTTCGATCCTATCCTATGTTATGATGAAAATGATCCATATGCTTTCAAAAGAAAATTATGCTTGGTATACTTACTGGGATTTTATAAATCTCACTCCACGATATTTACCATTTTCAGATTTCTTGAAGGTTCGAGGCGGTCAACATGGAAGTGGCAAAAGTGGTTAAGATTGATGAGATAATTATGTTGAACTTTATGTAAGAAAATTATGTTCTATTTTTATTCACAAATTAAATTATGGGATTCTAATTATTCTTTTGAATAATTTTAAATTACTATTTAAGTCTAGATAATATGATATGAGTCACTTTTAGTGGCACTCGAATGGTCGAGAATTCGGGTCGTCACAGTTGGTATCAGAGCAAAGAGTTTTAAAAACGATTCTGTAGATTTTGAAATTTTATTTCTTAAAAAAAAAAAAAAAAAATCACTATTCACGTGAACAGTAAAACGACGTGCTATTCATGATGAACAGTGAACGAAATCACTATTCATTATATAAAAAAAAAAATCTGAGAAATTATTTTTCAAAGACATATTTTCAAAATTTTCTAGAGTTTAGTTTCTTCTTTAATGTATTTGACCTTGAAATTTTAGTTGGGTTAATTATTTTATAAGATTTATGAGTTTAAAACAATGTAAAGATTTGCACATTTTTTTTTACACATGTGATGAAATGAAAAGTTAGTCTATTGGCATGACTTTAAAAGCTTGCTTTATGATAAGAAAAGTTGAATTTTCACATGTCAAGTATGGTTATGATTTTGAAAAGCATGATGAAATTTGATGTGCGAATTTCAAGGACAAAATTCATTTTAAGCAGGGGAGTTTGTAATGTCCTGAAAATTTTATGGACTATAATTAGTTAGTGATATGATGTTTATATTGATGTCTTTGATAAATTTCTTGAAGTTCGGGGACTAAAGGAAAATAAGATTTGACGATAAATTTTATTTGGGTTAAGTTATTAATTATTGATGGGGAGATAATTACTATATCGATATTGGATTTGTTTTGAAGACTGTGATTAATTAGGAATTATGATTCAAGAAAATGTTGATTTGGATACAACCACATTAAATTATTGTTGATTAAAGGAAAATAAGAAATATTTTAACTCATCACTCTACTATGTCACTCTCCACGTATTGACTCCTCGAACCAGGTATGTTATATGCTTTGCAAGTCATTTACGATTTTATTAAGACATGTTAAGTATGAAATCTTCATATGTTATGAATCTTTAAGTGAAATATACATGTTGAGTATGATATGAATTGATAGAAGCCTGAATTTTAATTTATTCCTTTTAATGTAGAATCATGAGACATAGAGGATATTGATATGAATTTTGGTTCATATTAAGCTTAGTAAGACTGACTAAATTAGAAAAATAAGTTGGTTTGTAACTTTTGCCAAAAATATATGGAATAATATATTAAACAAACAAAATTAATAATGAATTCGTACAATAATTTATCCCTTTATCACTACCTTTGTGTAAAAACAAGGGAAAAACTGTGGATGGTTATTAGTACTTCCTCTTCAAGTTTCAATTTTCGGTTCAATAATTTATCCCTTTATCACTACCTTTGCTTAAAAGCAAGGAAAAACTGTGGATGATTATTGGTACCACTCTTCAAGTTTCAATTCTGAAAAAAAAAATTCGGAAAGAAAAGAAAGAAAGAGAACGGGTGTTGAGCATAATGGGAATAATATGACTTAAGAATGATTTTCAAAATAATTGTTGTCCTCGAGTTTAGAAATGATGAACCTTAAATGGACTTTGCATAATTGATTTTAGACATGGCACTAAGTATGAGAAGTCAACAGAAATGATTAGAAATATGTTCAGATTATCTATCATTTAGATTTAATGAGAAATAGCGAGCCAATTTTATGAAGTTTTATGAGATGTTAAGATTATAAGTGATATGATTTTAATGAGACTTTTATGAGAAGCATTATGAAGTTAGAGATTTAAAGATTTGGTTATTGGGAATTAAGTAATGGATATTATGTTGAGTAAGTGAATTATGCCTCTATATTGAAGAGAAATTTATTATGAACTTTGGCCTTGTGATTAAATTTTGGGAATATGATTTATGACTTATAAATATAAGTATGAGTAATCTTTTGAGCCAATTAAGATATGGAAGGAAGTGATATTGTGATATTGAAAAATATGATTTGAAATTGTTATGTTGAGAAATTATGAATTGAATTATGGGATATTTTTTGATGATATTGAAGTGTTGGAATCGTTTTCAATATTTTTAGATTGTTGTGATCAAATGTGGAGTTATTTATTATTGTGAGTTATGAAGTATGCTTATGGTTTGGGATAAGTCCAAATTACAAGGGAGACTCTGTCCAGAATTTTATCATTTGGAATTAAGAGCATGATATGATAAGCATCCACTAAAGGAATTAAGGTTAGACATGCAAGTTCATTTACATCACAAACGAGATTTAGTAGATGATAGCAGAGATTTTATTATTTTCTCATAAGGAGAACATACAAAGAGTCACACTGGAAAAGAAATACATGAAATACGCAAAAGCAAAAGAAAGCAACATGGGAAATTCCTCAAATTGAGAGATGTGTTTCCGGAGTAGCCGTATCCTACCACCTCTGACCTTTTGAGGAAATAAAGAAACCTTCAAAGAGGTGTGTTTCGAGAGTAAGAATACTCCGTAATCTACCACCTGGAACCTTTGAGGTACACACAAGATTTAAACATTAAGGAAATCCTAGGAAATTAGAGGGGTGTCTCGAGAGTAAGAATACTCCGTACTCTACCCCCACCTATTCTAAGATTCATAAAGTTAAGTTTACATTAACCGGACTCCATTTTCGCTTGATTCCCCTTCCTTGCGACCAATCTATCTTAACCCCTGCTGGATCTTGTATTGAGATATATGACTGCAGCTTATCCAGTAGTTCATCAATAGTAGGAGCAGAAATAAGGAGCCTTCTGGAAAATGGAGAGATGAATCCCTGTTCCACAGCATAATCAAGAAAGGTTAACAAACCATCAAAGAAATTGTTAACATTCAGAAGCCCAATAGGCTTAGTATGGAGACCTAGTTGAGCCCACGAGGTAATGTTAAAGATTTCTTCTAAGGTACCAAAACCTCCGGGCAGGGCTATAAAGGCATCAGAACCATATAGCATACAAGTTATGCGTTCATGGATGGATAAGGTTTGAACTTCATGCCCTCGTGTTTTTCCTGCAACATCTACCAAAGGGACAGGTATGACACCGATTACTTTTGATTTCTCTGCAAGAGCAGATTGGGAAACACAACCCATTAGACCACTGCTACCACCCCCATACACAAGAGTGATACCTTTTTCCCCCAGTTTCTTTCCAAGATCTACGGCCGCTTCTAGATAACTGAAGCCTTTCCCCACTTTTGATCCACAAAATACACAAATAGTTTTGATCTGTCGAAGTTTTGGTGCTTCCATCTTTGATAGTATAGAAGAGAAAACTTACGAAGAAGATGTGATTTTGGGATGCCTGAACTATGAAATATGTTTGGCTATTTAAAGCCGGAAAAACTTACTGTTTTTGATTGATTCTGAAAAAGTAAAGATTTACTTTTGACAAAATCGGCCAACTTTTGACTGTTTTACCAAAGATATCACCTTTCGGTGATTTATTTCCAGCTTTATCAAACATCGAGAAAGGAAAATATATTTATTTCCAGCTTTATCAAAACTCGAGAAAGGAAAATATATTTTATTTCCAAAACGCGTGAAAGAAAACAGCAAAATATTTTAAATGTGTATCAAGAGATTTACCTTATATCATTGATGAACTGCCAGAAGCCTCATTTTGTAAAACAGACTGGCAAACAGGATCTTTTGCTATTATATTTTGGAGACTATAACGATTTTTGTCCTCGTTAAACTGAGCGTATAAGGAGAGAAGTTCACGTTGCACATAACCACTTGGGTGCGTCTCAAGAGTCAGTTGAATATCATCCAAAGACTCCTTACTCAGTCCACCCTTTATGAATTTGATTTTATCATCCCGATTAGTAGAAGAATATCCTACTGTTTTGCAACGAGTATCACAGTTCCAACGAGCACATTTGTAGCAACCATTCAGCCTTTTTGCTCTTCGTTTCTTTGCGAAGGTGCTTTTGCCTAAACCAGGCATGTGCTTTGGAAATGTCATAGGTAATTCACCAGATAGTCGAACCTTTGCTTCGATCAACCAGCGAACATCTTCTGAAACACCATGAGCCATCAGCAACCTCAATCTTTCGAGTCTTATTCGATAAATTTTCCTCAGATCATTCATTGGAAGACTGGAATAATACTTGCGAATGTTTGTAAGAATGATATCCATGTTTTTGATGGATCTAACCTCTTCCCAGCACGAACTATTTAAAAGCATTAAGGATCGGAGGGAATCCGCGTGATATTGATTCCAGCAAGAAAGCGCGGAATAGAATAATGGAAAAGAGGGAACAAGAGTTTATGCGCCGTTTACTTTCTTGATAAAAGGAAGATTTGATGATGACGGGATTTGAGATATGGAATATTTTCTTGGATTTTTGGGTACTGATATTTTGATATAATAATCAAGGTATAGAAATAATACGGGGATACGTGAAAGTGAAATAAAGACTGTATTGAATCAGGATTAATAAGTTTGTGCAAGTGAAAGGAATACCTTACGGGAAATGTTATGATATTTGAGTTAAGAATTTTAATTATTTGGGAGATATTTGTTTATTGAATTTTGCAGAAATTTTGGGTTACAAATATTGGAAAGATAAACTGATGATTATGTTGATATGTGAATAACATGTTTGGATATATTACATAGAGAATATTCAGGTAATCGTTTTAATTATTTTGGGATATTTGGTGATAAGAAGAAATGACAAATTATTATGGTATGATATGTTAGTAAAGATTTATTGAAATTTTAGAGATATTAATACGAATATTTGAGGTCACATGATACGATGATAAATGACAAGTTACATGAATACTACAAGATATGATGAAATATCACATACGATTGGGAATTTTCATTTTGATTCAGAAGAATTTATGAGTAGACATATGTCTATTATTGATAGAAAAGTCCATGTCTTAAGAAAACAAATTGATGCATTTAGTCAAAGTCCAGTGGGTTAAATATGGTTGGGTTAAATATGGTAGCGATGATGCTACATAAGAAGAAGAAGAAGAGATTCTGATTAAGTGTTCAGAAATCATAAGATCAAGTAAGATTAATTTCGAGGACGAAATTATTTTAAGGGGGTAAGTTTGTAGCGACCAAGAATTTTTACGCGATTAATAATTATTTTAATAGAAAATCGTGTCGCTACTATTTCACCCATTTTTATTAAGTTAACGCCACGACGTATTCGTATAGCCAAGTCAAGAAATAATCGAGATCGTTCGATTTTAAATTAAATTCCGAATTTCTAAAAATATCTCCATTCTCTTGATTTAAAGTATATTAAGTCTAAGTACTTAATTCAATGTTATCCCAATATTTATTTGTACAAAAATTACTTTTATTATTTAAATTAAGAAAATATATGCAAGCATGAGAGGTTCCATTATATGTAATCATGAAGAGCATAATATTTGTATAAATATGGAAAAGTATATGAATGATTTATATACTCCATTATATATAATCATGAAGAGCATAATATTTGTATAAATATGGAAAAGTATATGAATGATTGATAAGACTCCATTATATGTAATCATGAAGAGCATAATATTTGTATAAAAAATGGAAAAGTATATGAATGATTTATATACTCCATTATATATAATCATGAAGAGCATAATATTTGTATAAATATGGAAAAGTATATGAATGGTTGATAAGACTCCATTATATGTAATCATGAAGAGCATAATATTTGTATAAATATGGAAAAGTATATGAATGGTTGATAAGACTCCATTATATGTAATCATGAAGAGCATAATATTTGTATAAATATGGAAAAGTATATGAATGATTTATATACTCCATTATATATAATCATGAAGAGCATAATATTTGTATAAATATGGAAAAGTATATGAATGATTGATAAGACTCCATTATATGTAATCATGAAGAGCATAATATTTGTATAAAAAATGGAAAAGTATATGAATGATTTATATACTTCATTATATATAATCATGAAGAGCATAATATTTGTATAAATATGGAAAAGTATATGAATGGTTGATAAGACTCCATTATATGTAATCATGAAGAGCATAATATTTGTATAAATATGGAAAAGTATATGAATGGTGCTTTACTTTAAGAAAAGGATGTGTTAAAATTAATAGAATTGAATGATGATGTTTACATTATGCCAACTTTACACATCTATATAAATCCATCTCTTTTACACACAACTCTACACATATACACTTATTTCCAATCTCTTGACAAAATCCACAAGTAAGAGAAATTCAAGGTGGTCAAGAAAGTTTTGGTCCATTTACTACTACACTTCATTTTAATCTTTTATGAAAGGTAAGTATATCTTATGTTTTTATGAAAATTAAGTATGTTGTTATGAAAGGTAAATATACCTTATGTTTTTAAGAAAAGTAAGTATGTTTTTATGAAAAGTAAAATACCTTATATTTTTAAGAAAAGTAAGTATGTTTTTATGAAAAGTAAAATACCTTATATTTTTAAGAAAAGTAAGTATGTTTTTATGAAAATTAGATATACCTTATGTTTTTACGAAAATGTTTGGATCATTGCTATGAAATCAATCTCACAAGATTGCTATTGGTCCCATATGATATGTTTATGATTATGCTAAGGGGACCGGAGTTTAGTAGCGCTACACATAAGAATTCTTGCCATCTAAGTTCGGTAAAATTCTTGTGTCTCTCTATATTTATGAGGATTTCGATCCTATCCTATGTTATGATGAAAATGATCCATATGCTTTCAAAAGAAAATTATGCTTGGTATACTTACTGGGATTTTATAAATCTCACTCCACGATATTTACCATTTTCAGATTTCTTGAAGGTTCGAGGCGGTCAACATGGAAGTGGCAAAAGTGGTTAAGATTGATGAGATAATTATGTTGAACTTTATGTAAGAAAATTATGTTCTATTTTTATTCACAAATTAAATTATGGGATTCTAATTATTCTTTTGAATAATTTTACATTACTATTTAAGTCTAGATAATATGATATGAGTCACTTTTAGTGGCACTCGAATGGTCGAGAATTCGGGTCGTCACAGAAACGACTTCCAATGATCATCCTACTAGAGGGGCGTGTAAACAAATTAAGACCTCACGTATTGTGCGTACTACTAGAGAAAAAATTCTAGTTGCATACAACTCAGTGAGCAGACGAGCAGCAAGTTCAGAGATACATAGTTTGTTAGTTCATGATATCGGTGCTATCATTAGGTCACATTGCCCAATGAATACGGGTTATTGGCGGACCATTTCTCTGAATGATAAGAAAGACCTTATGGATGAGATCACGGTAAGTATGTGTGAGAATGTATATGCCAGTAAATTGAATTTTCTGTGTTTTGTAGGAATAAATAGCTAAGGAAACCTAATAATCAATTTAAATCAAAAGTTATTTCATTTATCATTTTTTTACATGTGATTTATTTTTTATGCTTAGGTAAATTTTAATAATTAAAATTCCTTTATTTTCTATTAATTATGTCAATTCCAGACAAATTTCGAGATAGATATGAAGGATTTGAGATTGGCAAATTATGTTGATAGAATATTCAATGGGAGATATAGGGAGTTCAAGGCTGAGTTGAGTGCATATTATAAGTTGCGCGAGACACATGAGAATGCATTAAACAATCCTCCTTTAGAGATGCTTGATAGAGATATAGGTCAATGGATGGAACTATGCAATCATTTCAATTCCGATAAGTTCAAGGTATTTTTTGTGTAATAATTTTTCCTAGTTTTATTTTCAACTTTTTTATGTAATATATATATATATATATATATATATATATATATATATATATATATATATATATATATATATATATATATATATATATATTCTTCTCTTTGTAGAAAGCTTCATCAGCAAATATGGTGAACCGTTCGAAGAAGACGTACAATCATCGTACTGGTTCACATCCTTTCTCATACATAGTAGAGGAGATGGCAGAGGTAGTAAATTTAATTATTATTATGTCGTGAATTAATTAATTTTTGTTGCAAATTGAAATACATTGTTTGTCACATTCTTACATACTATTAGGATGGTTCGAAGTTTCCTGAGGTCCATGCATTTGAGTTAGCTTATGCAGGGAAGAATAAGTGTTGGACTGATAATATAGCTAAGACTCAATATGTAAGAAATGTTCAACTCTTCAATTGTGCTTTGATTTTTTCTCTTGATTTGTGTTATGTATCTTTTGGGTGTCTACTTATATATATCTTTTCTTTCTTTTTTTCAATACCTTGCAGGATGAGATGCTTGTCAAAATTGATGAATATCTCCTGCAAAAGGCTAAGGAACAACAACTTCCGGAAGACACACCTTTGGAGGAGATACCCGTTGACGATCCTGAGGCTGGACTTAATATTATGATGTCTGTACTAGGTGAGAAACCTGGGCGTCAAATTCGTGGTTTGGGAAATGGTCGTCTTAGAAACATTAGGACTACTTCACATGTGCGCAATTTGGAGCAAGAGTTGGAAGTAGAACGTACTGCTCGAAAGGCGGCCGATGCATCTCGAGTGAAGATGGAGGAAAGGATGCAAAATAAGCTGAAGGTTGTTGGGCGAAAATTTAATTCTACATTACAATCTTTACATCATTCTATGCAGCAGATATGTCATAATATTCCTGGTTTTGTCATGCCACCATTTACGTCATTGTCAATAGATGAAGCTTTCGAGGAAGATGGTGATGTTGAGGGAGAAGAGAACAACTTTGAGGAGGAGCACAACTTTGATGAGGATGAGTAGCATATTTAATTAATTTACGAGGATAGATATTTATTTTATTATTATATAGATGCATTAATGATAGCTATAGAGCATGTTTGCTAAACTATTTTTATATTTACATCACATTCAATGACAATGACAATGATAATGAGTTTTTAGTTCTAGTTTGATACAATATTTGGAGTTAGTAATATATTGTTTTATATTAGAAATTTAAATTTAAATTTAATTTATTTTTATCCTACAGATAAGCTTTCCGTACAAACAAAAATTTGTGACAAGAAATTAACTTACAAAGTGTTTTTCATACAAACAATTATTTGTGGGGAAAACTACGATTTAGCCTACAACATCATTTTAATCTATACCTACAAACATATTTTGTAGTCCAATCTAACATTAGAATACAAAAAATTGTGTAGGGATATAAATTAGACAACAAATAATATTTGTCTCTAAAAGATTTTGTAGGCTCGAACTTTAGCCAACAAAAACATATTTCGTAGGTAAAATAAATATTAGCATACAAATAATTTCGTTGGGAAATATCTTAGACGAAAAATGATTTTTGTAGCGACAGGGTTCGTAGGCCCATACCTCTACAGACAAAGTTACCAATTTTGTCGGCTTATGTCTATCCCCTCGATGTTTGCCACACAAACTTCCCTACAAATTATCTTCGTCTGGGAAGACTTTTACATACGAATATGAACATTTCCCTACAAATTTATTTTGTATGCGGAAAGTAAATTTCTTGTAGTGTGTATCATATGGAAACAACTTTTATCCTTTCTTCGATGATCTACACAACTCATATTACATGAATGGACGACCTTCAACTGATCTCCACATAATTGTTCGATCGAGCCTCTCGAGAGAGACACCTAATGAACTCTTCCAATCAAGTCTAAACTCTTAACACACAACTCATATTGACTTACATTCTTTAGAGCAACTCCAGCCCATGCCGAGGTTGACGGCAAATGGGTTTTCCCATTTTCAGATTTTTCTTTCTTTCTTTTTTCTTTTTTTTTTAAATATTGGTTTTGTAGTTTTTTGTCCAATATTTTATTTATTTATTGTCCATTTGGTTCCTACAATTTTGTTTACCTTGTTTAAAATAAGTTATGTAAAGTTAAATTTGTCCAAAATTTTTGTAGTCAAATAAATTTGCATGTTTATTTATATTCAAATGTGGCTAATGATATTTTTTGTGACAAACAAGTAGTAAATAGAAATTGATTACAAAATGTAACACATTAAAATTTGATTGAAAAATGCGACACTTGGGAATAATTGGACCACACCAAATTTTAATCAGAACACAACAAATACATAGTGAATAGAATTGGCTATTTCAGTAATCTGTCAAATTTCCTCCAGAACCACTTAAACCATCGATTAGCGGACTGAATGAGTTTGAGTCGGATTGACTTTCATTCAGTTGTTTTTGGGTCCTCTTTCGTATAATACGTTGTTGTTCACTCCTTATGAACTCACGGGTCATCGGGTCTGATATTGAATCCAACTTTGTCAATAATATTTTGTTATCATCTTTATACATTTGTAACTGATAAAAGTTTTTTCTATCAGCCGCTCCCTTTCTTACCAGGTCCTTGAGTTCTTTGTTTTCAGCATTCATTTCGTCCAATTCCTTTCTGGTCTCATCTTCAATCTTTTTTTGTTTTTGTTTTTGGTCTTCTTCACACCCACCGACCTTTCAGACGAGGTATCCCCAGCATTCACGTCCTCCATGTTCAAAGAAAATGATGAAAGTCCAGGGGACGAGGGAGAGCTGGCTAGTGGACAGTCTGGTTCATAAAATGTAAAAGCATTTGGGGATGTTTGAAAACATTGCGTGAAACACTCGACGTTGGAGATAATTTCTCAATATCCTTTAGTAGGGGCCATAAATGATTAAATTTGAACATGCCCTAATTAGCAGGGTCTTGTGCGTATAGCATTTTG
Organism: Ligustrum vulgare; assembly: GCA_963555705.1. Taxonomy (NCBI): domain Eukaryota; kingdom Viridiplantae; phylum Streptophyta; class Magnoliopsida; order Lamiales; family Oleaceae; genus Ligustrum; species Ligustrum vulgare. The sequence continues at coordinate 53,394,571 of OY743174.1, forward strand.
GCTTTATCCATCTGTAAGACATGTTACGAAAAGATTAATCAGTAAAATATGAATTTAAAGTAAAGATATATATTAAATACGAATGCCTACAATGTCTTGCTCCGTTGCGCCACTCAGATGTAAATTTTCTACTTGACGAACACATTCTCGCAATTTTGAGACGGTCTTCGTAATTTCACCCATACGCATTGAGATGGATCTTTCTGGTCAAGGATTCATGTGGGATGATTTAGTGTTATTGTATGCCTCCGCCACACGTTGCCACAGCTTCGAACCGTTTTGGCGAATACCGATAATGGGATCATGGGACATGTCTAAGTAAACATGAGTCTAGTGGATGTCCTCATCCATTGTGTAACTAACAGTTCGTTTGCTTGAAGACATTTTTATGTTGCAGAAACAATCTATGATATTTCACAATTTAAGTTGCTTGTTTAAACTAGTTAGCCTAGTTTTTATAGGCAAATGGGTAGTGCTTCTTCTGCAAATAGCGCGTCATACAGATAAATTATTGGTACTTATTGCTACAATTTTCAAAAAAGGTAGAGAATAGTTTACTTTTTCTGCAAATAGTGTTTCATGCATAGATCTCTGCAATTCTATTTTCATAAAGGTAGATAATAGTTTACTTTTACCTGTAAATATTGCTTCACGTAGAGATTTTAGCTAGGCTATTGTCAATTTGGAAAAAAATCTATTACTTTTTAGGCAAATAATGCTTCATACATATATATTATTGATACATTATCGTTGCAATTCTTGCTTTACACAGATACAAGTTTCAAAAAAGGATGAGAATCATATCTTTTGTCCTGCAAATATTGATTTGTACAGATACATTATTGATACAATTCTGAAAAAGGAAATAGTGCTTCGTAAATAGTGCTTTGTACACATTACTCATACAATTGTTCTACATGCGCTTGCTTTTTACACAAACAAGGGAATTGATTCGCAGTATAAATAGGCCATTGTTAATCATCTACATACCAAGTGTAAATCAAACATTTAACAAACATGAATTTTAATTTAGGTGAATCCTCATCATCCATGCCTGATCATGACAGTGATGAAGAGTTTGTTGAACATCTTAAACACATTGACGAGCAAGAGCAGATTGTGCTTCACATTCGACAAAACAACATCCGTCGTCGGGCTCGTCTGCGTGAGAACCAAATGGATGGTGCACCTCATAGGGGTTCAATCGTTCGTAGTCTTGTGGTTGAACGTGATTGCGAAGCAGCAGATCAACGCTTGTGGAACGACTACTTCTCTACAAATCCACAGTTCGATGAAAAAAAGTTCCGTTGACATTATCGCATGTCCCGAAATCTGTTCATGCATATACTTCAGGCGGTTCAAAGTCATGATGAGTATTTCGTGCAAAAAGTGACGGTCTTGGAAGGTTGGGCCTGTCTCCATTTCAAAAAATCACGGCTGCAATGAGGATGTTGGCATATGGAATGGCACCCGACGCCACTGACGAGTACTTCAAAATAGGTGAGTCAACTTACTTGGAGAGTCTGCAACGATTCTGTCGAGCAGTCGTGGAGGTATTTTCACCACGGTACCTGCGGGCACCAAATGCTGATGACATTGCGAGATTATTGTTTATTGGGCAGCAACGTGGATTTTCAAGTATGTTAGGAAGACTTGATTGCATGCATTGGAAATAGAAGAATTGTCCCACTGCATGGGGTAAACAATATACAGGCCGTAGTGGGTCCCCTACAATAATTCTCGAGGTTGTGGCCGATTATGATATTTGGATATGGCATGCTCACTTTGGATTACCAGGGTCAAATAACGATATTAATGTGTTGGAATCGTCTCATCTATTTTCTGACTTGGCAGATGGCATAGCTCCACCGACAAACTATATCATAAAAGGAAAACAATACACAATGGGATATTATTTAACTGATGAAATATACCCAAAGTGGTCAACACTTGTACAGATGATTCATGATCCTCAAACTTCAAAGAAAAAATATTTTGCAATGAGGCAAGAAAGTTGTAGAAAGGACGTTGAACGCGCATTTGGGGTGCTTCAATCAAGGTTTAACATTGTCAGGAGACCGGCTCGATATTGGAAGAAAAATGTGTTGCATGATATAATGACAGCAAGCATTATCATGCATAACATGATATTTGAGGACGAACGAGACCTCAGTGCACCAATTGGCGCATTTGTGGAAGGGCCGAGTTCAACAGTTGAGGTCGTTGTAGACGAGAATCAACGTTTTCAAGATTTCATTGCTCGACATCGAAAGATTAAGAATAGGGAAGCACACATTGCGCTAAGAAATGCGTTGATTAAGCATCTGTGGGAAGAATATAGCAACTCCCAAAACTAAATTTTCTATGTTATTTCTACTTGTCTCATTGTTACGTATTTCATATCCCGTATTTTAAATGTTCATGCTTGTTTTTCGAATTTGTAGCTAATAAAAAGTTTAATTTTAATTAGTTTACGACAAAATTAATTTTAATTGTTCAAAATAATTAATTAATTAATAAATAAAATTTATAAAATATTAATTATTATAAATATAAATACGCTTTGTGTATGTAATTATCGAAATAATTTCATATAACGAAATTGTATTTTTTTAAAAATACAAAATAATGAAAATAATGAATAGTGTATATTTTGTGTAAGATTTAGTGTTGTTGGGTTAGAGTAGAGAAGTTAGAATAGTGTAACTGTAATTCAAATTTAGTGTAAAAGTAAAAATTTGATGTCAAATTTAGTGTATGTGGGTTGAAGATGGCTTTGGAGTCATTGCACATTTATGCTTTAAGATAAGGTTATGTATATTGCAGATGTGATCATTGTAAGGTAAAATGCAAAACAATTGAAAAAATATTAGAAATAGAAGACTGATAAGACAACATAATAGTATTATAACTAGTATTCGTACCCATGCGTTGCATGAAACCAAAAAAATTATAATTATTAATTAATGAATAACTAACTAAATATATTCAATAATTAATGAAAATGTGAGAAATATATAACAAAACAATTAAATTCATATATTATGTGAAAGAATATGAAGAAACAAAAAAGTATTCAATAGCAAAATTCAATGTAAATTAAAAAAAGTTCTTTAAAAATAATAATTGTGGTTCATAATTTTTAAACAATTACGATTCATGGTCATTGCATACAATACAATTAAAAAGAAATGTATATTATAGGAGAATATATGGTTAAAAAGTAGAGATTTTTTTTATATCATGTATAGAATACTTCATTAATAAAATATAGTTAAAAACGAATTTTAAAAAACGAGATGTGAATTAATGAATGCCAAACATAATTCAAAGAATGATCACATGAAAAAATGTTTTCCCAAATAATAAATAGACATAATTTCTTTATTGGACTTTATTATATCAATCCTTAAAATTTAGGATATTAAAACTTTCCAATTAGATCGTGCATAATATCAATCAATACATGAAAATGAATTGCACGTGTATTAAATTTATTTATGGAAAATAACAATATTTTTTATTTCTTGCATTAATGTTGCTCAACGTTACAAATAATATTATTGTAGATATTTTTAGTAATGTCAAAATATAATAATGATAAAAAAAAATTCTATTTCACAAAAGGAATTTTTTTTTTTTTACATTCTTCAATGTTTCATAATTTGTTCTTGAAATCCATATAAAAATGATCCAACTAATGAATCAATGTATTATAGAATTGATTAAACAATTTGTTAGTACCAATGCACTGATTCTCGTATAGTGTGGAATGAATGTCAATGTAATGGTACTGATATAATTGATATTTAATAATCTTAAGTCAAACAAATAAATTCCATATTTTGACTGGAAAAAAAAATGATGTTAGCAGTTTTGGCGGGAAAACTTGGGTCAACTATCTTGTTATATATATATACTAGTTCTACCACCCGTGCGATGCACGATGTTAAATATTTTACAAAATATTTGAAGTAAAATGAAAAATACGAAATATTTCTAACATATTTGTACATATTTATGAAATATAAATTAAAAAATGACAAATTATTTTAAATTCACAAAACCAATAAACCAAAACTAATATTCATCAACTATCACTATTTGAATGTATGTCTTTGGTAGATTTTCTCTTGTAATCAATGGATTCACAAATGCAGTGTTTCCCAAATGTATCATCACACGTGCTCTACAAAAATAAGTTTTACCATAGAGGAAATTACACCACACAACTATTTTAGCCATGAATGTCAATTACTTGATTACACCCCCTAATCAAGCCTCACTTCCCAGTTCCCAACCCCAAAATCAAGCAACGCTGCTTCAATGTTCTCACAGACATATGAGATTAAGATGATTTACCATGATTAAGAAGCTTGCGATGATAATGGCACTGAAATCGACGAATAAAACTCGACACTTGCTAAGTTTTCATTCAAATTAAAAAAAAATAAATAAAAAAAACAGAAACGGTAGCATAAACATGAAAATCAAGGTAGCATAAACATGAAAATCTGCTAAAATCAACACAGATATGAATGATAAAAAAAAAAAAAAACTATGAAATTTATGGTAGCATAAAATAAAATCGAATAATAGATAGAAACGGTACCTGAGTGATCGAGTTTTATGTATTGCCCCCAGACATGGAACAATTGATTATCCACTCCAGAAGAACAAAAATAATGAAAAAAACACCTTACAAATATTTACCACACCGTACGATGCAAGATAACATCAGAGCAGGTGAACCTAACCCTCCAGCTCCAATAACCCAAAATCGAAGACTTCAAAAACTTCAAGAAAAATTAATCTTCACCTTTAAGAGTTTGCGGCCGATTCTCACCGTCCAGTCACAGAAACCAGACCAAGATCAGGTCGAGTCTTGACCTTGATGCCGCGGTTCTATTGGTGGCCTTCCTTCAGCAGTTGACCGGCCAGATGTCGGCGATTTTGAAAATGGTCAGAAGCTCGACCTTTTCTTTTGTTACTGCATAGAAAGTGCATATGCATAACTCATGAATTGATCAATAATTTCTAGTGAGAGAGGAAGAGAGAAAAATGGTTTACCCATTGTTGTGGTATCTTGGCTGAACGGAGTGAAATAAACCAAAGTCACGGTTGCATTTGGTTTCGCACCCAAACTTGCCCCAATTCCACCTCGCGATGGTGGCGCTAATGCCGGCGTCTCGACCGACGGTGTGGATCGGAGGAGGGAGCTCCGTCGCCCATCCCTCTCGCTCTCTTCCTCTCTGGTTCCTCTCTAGTTACTGAAATGAGAGAGAGAAAGATTTGTTTTTAAAAGTTGATTTTTCAAAAAATTGCTTTTTAGTCGACTGGAATTGGTCTGAAATGTTCACAGCACAATTAATGCTGATTAATTTAAAATTTTGAAATTTGAAAGCAAACTTGGGACGGGAATCTGAAAAATTATATGTAAATATATAATTTTTTTTTAATACTAATGAATTGATGAAAAGTTCAAGCTGGATTTTTTGTCAACACTCTTCTACTATTATATAATAGAAAGATTTTTAAAGAAGCTTTTGTTTGAAATTTGAATTAAAAAGTTTTTTTTTTTAAATATTAGAGCTGAAAATTTTAGGCGGGAAAACTTGGGGGGGAAATATTTGACAATCACTTCTCCTATTATTATATTAAATAGATAGATTTTTCGGATCAGCATTTTGGGGGGAACATTTTGGAGGGAAATATTTGCTACTATCCTCCTTTATAATAATAATAAGATATATATATATATATATTAAGAATTAAGATTTTGATATGCAGATATACAAAAGGCCTAAAATCCAAACAGATATTCCCTAAAATGATTAGGGAAATTAATAAAAATTGAACCACCCCACCCGACAAGATAAAAGAAACAAAAGACAAATGACAGTCACCAAAAGCTCAAAAAAAAAAAAAAAAAAAAAAAAAAATTAAAGCCATCAAATTTTACCAACCCCAGAAAATTAATGATAAAACTTGTCTTCATCTCTCACAACTAAAATCACCATTGGTGAATAGCAACCCCTTCCTCTCAATTTTCTATACAATGCCAAACACTGCCAATATGCCCTCTTGCTCCCATTCTCTTCTTCTCCTTGTTGCGTTGTGATTGATTCTTGCACTCTAAAAACATTTCATCCACAAGACATATAGTATTCTTCTTCTTCAACATTTCCTCGACTACTTGTGCTTCAGCCTTCATTACAACGTAATCCTCGTTCTTCACGGTCTTCGTTAGCCAAGACGAGACCCCAATTTCTTGAGGCGATGATGATGATGATGATTCATCAGTACCGACCTCAAGCTCCATGTTGAAAATTTCGAACTTCTGATCCCTCATTCGATAGTTTTTGTAAAACCAGTCTAATGCTCTTCTTGAGTCATCCGCGATGAATATTCTCCGTGGATAATTCTCCAATGAATCCTTCATCAAAACAGGAAGGAACTTGATATTCCTTGATCTGAAGCTTGATTGTACCAATGCACGTCTTGGTGGCTCGAGGTAAACATCTTCTAGTCCCTTTAATGCATCTTTCTTGGCCTCGACTGTAGTTCCACAGGAAATCTTCTTCGTCGGGGAATTTTCTGCGCCAGTTGATGCCCCGGATTTCCTCATTGCAACCATGGTATTCTCGTATCTCCGAAGGTACACAACTCTGTAATTTGCTTGAAGGTGTAGATCATTTGATGAACGGTTGCCCAGTGGTGCAATCATAATGCCATTGTGTTCGGATTTTCGCGTCCCAATTTTGTGATAATTGCGGATAACATACAATAATAAATGAAAATCCAAAAACGTAACAAGAACAAAGAATACCAAATCTTGGTGACCCAGTTCGGTGCCAATCGCACCTACATCTGGGGAATCTGTACCGAGCCCGTTCCACTAGTCAAATCATCCAATGAGAATTTTGATATTACAAGATTCCCGCACACAAATCGTGCGTCATTTCTTCACAAAGAATTACCAAATCACAACCCTATTCTCTACAATATCACAGCACCAAATACTACACAATAGTACTTCAAATTAGCCTACACAATGGCCCAATTATACTACAAAGTATTTTACAACATGATGCAAGAAAACTCAAAGAGAGAGAGGGAGAAAAATCGGGTGGATTCACAAGAGAGGAGAGGGAGAGAGCTAATCCATTCCATTATGCCAAATGAACTCAAGTAAAGATTATATTAATTGCCAACTTAATCCCAACCATAGGATCTTGATCAATGGTCCACAATAAAAGCATAATAACAATAATTGCACCTTTAAGTCCTCCAACTTTAAGCTGGTTGCCAATTAGGCCCTCCAAGTATTAAAGCATCCAATTTGGGGATCACATATCAATAATCTTCACCTTGATCTCTAAATTTCCATCTCTTACTCTCATGGTTGTTATAGGCCAAGTGGGTGGGCTCGATCATCACCATCATCGCCCGATACCTGAAAATAAAAGTAAATGAAATTAGTCACAACTCAACGTAGAATCTAATAAAACAAGACTTCACCTCTTTTTACCAGTGTTCAAGTGTACAACAATCAAACCACAAACTTCAAACTTGCGCACCCACCGTTCCTTTTAAAGGAACCAAAACCCAACTCTTCTCAACAACGACTAACACCGCGACAAACACTATACAGTAGTACTACCAATTTACCCTACACTATGGCCCATATTATACTACAAGTGATTATACATGGCTGCAAGAATCGCTACAACAGAGAGGGAAATATGACCAAAAAACGTGCGCGTTGTGTCTAAATTGAACTCTTGAATTTTACCATGTCATGACTCTAATACCATATTTGAGGAAATGTGATAAAAAAAACATTTATTCAGGCTTTACAACACCATATGACACCTCAAGTAAAATGCAACATATAATCTCTATGTATAGTGCAATCGTGAAAAACTGGATTTTTCCATAATATATATCATGCTAACAGTCAAAGTATATAATCATAATGATGTCAGTATACTTAGACTCGATCATGGATAATAGAACTATGTGCAAAAAAACATGTGATGTGCATCTCACATAACCATCACACAAGGTAAAACACATAGGAGGAAGTCACCATCCAATTACCAATATCCCCAATATAACATACATATATAAATCCTCACACTATCACATTATGTATAGCACATACACATAAGACTCATCACAATATCCCTTCAGATCAAATATACACATTTCAATACTTCCCATTTACAATTGTCAACAATGAACCAATCAAGAGCAATATCATCAATTTATAATAACACGAACAAACGAATCAAATCACACATACCACAACTAGGTAACATTTAAGTCATACAAGAACCTTTCAAGATAAAACACACATGCACAGGTTTTTATTATCACCAAAAAACCAAGAGGTTGAAACATAAAAGAAAACTTTTTATAAAAAAATGTAATTCCACGTCAGGTAGTTTAAGCTATCGCGACCAACTAAACCACCAACAAAAGTTTTCATATAACCTTCACCTCAATCTATGTGTGTACCCCTATATCTAGTCTAGTAATCTAACAAAGGTCATCCTTAGTGGTATCTCCTTTTGATTCAAAACAAGAGAACACATCTCTATCCATTGCTCCATCAACTCTATCGATTGTTCATTCTCATAGAGTCTCATCACTCTATCAATTGTTCATCCTCAAAGAGTCTCATCACTCTATCAATCTAGTTAACCCAAGAATAGGTTATAACGGGTGTATCCATATCACTCTATTACCACTCTCTTTTAATCTTCAGGACGCTGAATCTTGGAGTCTTCACCTCACTCTAAGTACCCCAGGCCTGGGTATAGTACTATAACTGTATATAACTCCATCTGCAACTGATAACTAGCACTACCTTGCTGTTTTTCTTTCAATTGCACTAAAAAACTCATGTTCTGAACATGACATATCAGCCTCAATAACCGTGATCACCCAACATATTAACCGTGACCACACTACTCCATGATCTAACCACTCTTTTGGCTTCTACACGATAACCTATAATCATCAATGCTCTGGAGGACATCCTAGAAACACATTTCTAGCAATAGGTTCAGCATTCCCCCCCCCCCCCCATTTTCAAATGGTGAAAATATAATCACAACCAAAAGTATACAGCATAAAATGATCAACACCTTTATTATGCAATCTATCATGAATAGTATTACAAACCTGAAGAAAAAGAAACACGACGTTACTTACCAAGCACACAACGATCACATAAAAGTAAATCCGACATATAGTCATTTCCAAGCACGCCTTTATGAAACTTACCACACACACAATGACCACATAAATGCATATAAGACATATAGTCTACATATAACCCGCATTTCTCACATCAAGGTACATAAGACCCATAATCTCCTACAACAATACCTATATCACCAAGAAGCTCCTTATCATTCATCTATGCACCTGTAGTGTGCAACTCAGACATGTCATTTGTGTTGGTAAACAAAACAGAGTAATCAACATCTCTAAACACATAAGTAGTGGTAACATATACATCATCTCTTATAACTCCCTTACACGTTATAAGAACACCCTTAATAATTTTCATGAGCTCATGCTCAATTCTACCAGTTAGCCCCATCTCTTCTAATTGACCCACATATAAAATTCATATTCATCTCATGAATATATCTAACTCTACTTAAAAATGAGCACACAGCCCCCATCAAATTTAACAGAAATATCACCCATTCCAACACTTTTGCATGCAATATCATTATACAGTACAACGTGGTCAAAGTCATGTTCATGCAAAATATTGTTGAAAAATCAATATGGGATGCAACGTGAAAAATATGTGCCAAATCAAGTATCCATTCATGCATATGAAATTTCACAATTAAATTTATATCACAGGAGTCAACAGGATTTAATAACACATAATCCTCATCCGGGTCCAAATTAGATTAAGATACCACATACTCCTCATCTCTCTATCATCTATCTATCTATCTATATATTCATGCTTCTTTTTATAACAATCTTATAAAGTGACCAAACAACAACAAATAAGTCAAGAACACTATCCCAAATCTGACTACTATTTAAGTCAAGATTTACCATAATCTCACTACTATTTCAAGTCAAGATTAATACCATTAGATACCCAAACTTGGAGAGAGACACTTATTTCATGTTTGATTAATCATTAGACCCATTCTTATGGCTTAGTGACTTATTTAAATGGAAACTTGTATCTAGTCTAGTTATTAATAACCACTGATCTGATCAATAGAAATAATGTACCAATTAGAAACACTAACCTCGTCAATCCATTTAGTGACATATTTAAATGAAACTTGTATCAAATCTAGTTATCAACCACCATTGATCGTATCAACTAGAAACACTAACCTCGTCGCTCTATCTAATCTAATCAAACAATTAATAGGTCCAAGAAGCAACAATAACAGATCAATATCGAACACAGCTCAGCAAAACAAGTTGCTACCGGTAAGATGATTATTTTTCAAAAAAAAAAAAAAAAATTGGGTTTTAAAGATATCATTGAGCAAACAATGCGTGTTCGTGTATATACACTTGTAATCTTACAAAACTAATAGTGGAAATGGACTCAACAGGTCATGAAGATGAATCTGTCAGAAAAGTGCTCGCTGGACCACACCGGCTCCGCCACCGGACCACGGTCCGCCGACTGTCAAAAAATCCCATGAATCAATTGAAGGAGCTCCTCGACCTCGAGAAGCTAGCTGTGGTTTCCATTTTCTTATTTGAGTTTTCATTTGGCCAGAATTGCATTTTGAATTCTCGGCCAATTTGCTTCTCCAACCAAAAATTTGACTGCCGCCATTGGAAACTGCAAATATCCACCAGTTGGAGCTCCACCTTGGCCTCACAAACACATATCCAGTGTCAGATTGTTGATCAGAGCAATGGTTTAGCCGGAATTTGAAATTAAAGTTGTAGTCAGATTCTTCCTCTTCGGCTCCTTGGTGGTTTTCTTTCTTGCCAATTTTTCTTCCAATCATGTTTCCGATTAAAATCTCCTCCTGCCGTCAGGGTTATTGTTCATGGGGTCGAGTCTTCTACTACCATTTTTTGATTCAAGATTCTTAGCTTTACCTTCTCGATTTCATAGAATTTTCACCTGCATGGTTTCCTTCACCGTCTTCTTGGTCGGCTTCCACACCACCTTCCAATTTTTCTTCTCCCATCCAGCATCTTATAATTCGGTGGAACCACTGACATTCCAATCCGGTCAGTGCCTAATTTCTTGATGCCGACAAGTCCTTTCTTTAGATAAAACTTTCCCTTTGTGGAAAGTGATCTAGCTAATGGATAAATCTTTCCCTTTTGGGAAACTTCTTTTCTTTCTCGGTAAATTGGAACTTCTTCAGAATTCTTTCAATTTGTAATTCATTCCAATCTCGAATCTTGAAAAATATTCGTCCAGTCAATTTTTCTATATTTTCCTCCGGCCAATTTCTAGACTTTCCTCTGGTTCTTGATTTCCAAGATTTTGGCCAACTTTTTCTTTTCTTGATTTCATCGATTTTTACCAATTTTTTTTTTAGATTAATTTCCAATCAAAAAATTCAACAAGCCCTTATTCTCACACAAAGCTCTAATACCAGTTGTTTGGATTTTGCGTCCCAATTTTGTGATAATCGCAGATAACATACAATAATAATCAAGAAACGCAACAAGAACAAAGAACACCAAATCTTGGTGACCCAGTTTGGTGTCAATAGCACCTTCATCTGGGGGGCTCTGAATCGAGCAATAGCACTTCCAATTAGCCTACACAATGGCCCAATTATGCTACAAAGTATTTTACAACACGATGCAAGAAAACTCAAAGAGAGAGAAAAACCGGGTAGATTTCACAAGAGAGGAGAGGGAGAGGGCTAATCCTTTCCATTATGCCAAATGAACCCAAGCAAAGAATATATTAATTACCAACTTAATCTCAATCATAGGATCTTGATCAATGGTCCACAATAAAAGCATAATAACAATAATTGCACCTTTAAGTCCTCCAACTTTAAGTTGGTTTCCAATTAGGCCCTCCAAGTATTAAAGATTCCAATTTGGGGATCACATATCAATACATTGTTCTTCAGAATGTCGTCGCTTTGCATGATTTCTTAGAAGCTCAACGCGAAAACAAAATCAAACGTCTCATTTTGGTTGATCTTCTTCTGGTTAAGACCAAATTCAGTGACCAAATCAATGCCAATTTCCTTCAAGAAATCAAAATTATCTTCAATAACATCGGCACCGGCGCCGACAATGAGGCCCTTGTGGCCCATCTTCATTAGGCCTTCATTGACCAAACACGGAACAAAATTGTCAAAATTTTGAAGCCATTGGCATTTGAACCAGTATCAGATTCAAACAAAGCGATAGAAGAAGCTCTCATAAATCATAATTGAGCCAAGTGAAGGCAACGTGAGAAGAACCATAGCCAAGAAAAACGTTCTTGACAAAATCCGTAGAACCCGAGCATCGAGCAACTTGATGATCAAAAGGGTGTTAGGATTTAAACCCTTTCCAACAGCATTAAGCTCATTCATTTGTAATCCATTCTTAGCCCGGTACCCATGAGCCAAATTGTCCATCCTTATCCAAAGGATGCTGAAACGAATGGGAGCAGCAAGAGAGTTCCTAGATCCAAAAAGCAGGTTATTTCTATGGACTTTGCTACATGAAGAACCAAATTGAACAACCAAGTGAACTCCCCTCTCACATGTGTGTGTGGGACCCAACATTCATGTAGAGGGGAGTTCACTTGGTTGTTCAATTTTGGTAGTTCATTTAGCATTTTTCTATTTCCCATTTGTAATAGTCACAGAAAAAAGCTGACTACGGAGGAGAGTGTTGAAATTACCTATTCGGGCTGAGTAAGGTCTCCAAAACACGACCCCAAAATTTAAGCTCGACTTCACGTTGACCTTACCTTAGTTGTCACAATTATACTCTAACCACACATTTGGTAGGGGAGAATCAAAATCCAAGGCAATCAATAGACAAATGCAACATATATAACAAATAGTTGGGCTAGATCTAATTATGACTCAAATCTACAAACCCAAGACCCAACAACCAATCTAACCAAGTCCAAAGTCTATGCCCCAAAACACCACAATTGGGCCTTCCAAGTGGGCTACTATTGAGTCGAGCTATTCGTTTTGGAGTCGATATAATCCCACAACTCTTTTACATCATCGCCTAGATTTATTGGATATAAAAAACCAACAAATCTCAATCTTGATACCCAATCAATCGCAAGAAAAACAATACAATGTTTATACTTGCTTAATCAAGGTTATCTAATAAAAACTGGAATTATATCTCGCACTTGAAACATATCATACTTGCTCCATTTACTCGCTAGGGCTAAGATCAAGAATACACAAGCAGAAGACAGATAATCACAGTAATCAATGAAGAACATATAATACATACGATGAAGATATAACCATAGGATAACAGAAATCTTTTCAAATATACCCACAAAAGAACGTAAGAAAAATTCAAAAGTTATCAAATACAACAGCCAACACATATATACTACAATGCATAGATGACCTCATGAAAAACCTCACACAATTATCCTATCTCATTCTGTATATTTCCCTCCTCAAGAACACATATTACACACACTGCCACCGATGCTCACTAGATTGATCCCACACATGCCTAATAGAAGTGATCTAAGTTTCATTCTAACACTTCACCCGACCAGGATTTTTAGATTGAAGATTTACAATACATTTAATCACATCTAATTCAAATGTCACCCCCCCCCCTCGTATATCTCATCAATGAACCCTTAGGCATCTACCCCACACGTTACCAAAAGACATCCTAACACTTACTGCTAATGCATCACAAACTCACTATGCATGTCAATACATTACAGTCGGTAAAATTGATTACACACAAATTCATGCAAATTAACACATATCAAATAAATTGAAATGCTACACAAAAAATGTATCGAATTAAGTAATCAAACACATGTAGAAAGGAACACATAGATGTACATGCAGCAATATCAAACACTTATCCTCAATAAGCCTCGCTCGGATCTAACCTAGATCCAGTAGCATCGTTCGCCTCACTTATCTCCTCACACCTTCTACTCTCTCAATTAGAACAAACTCTCATAAGAAAGTCCAAATATACCACAATTAGCACTTTACATTTCGCATCAATCTAAACCTAAAACCTTACCATCACACGCTCTAGAAAGATCAAATCACCGTACCATCAAAAAAATTCAAGTGTTTCATCTTATCTCCAAAAAAATATGCACATGCACGACATACAACAAGTGTAACAACCACAAGAAAAGTATATGCACACATCATATAGAATCCAGCCAATCATACTTCCTAAAGTCACAAACATTTCTAAATATGCTCTCTACTATATAGAATATGCTCTAGCACTTGATATTTCATCTCAAAAGTTTCATCATTTTTAAGAAGAGTAACTCAAATCATTATGCTCTTTTTCGATACCCATTTTAATTTTAATACTTTTTTTCTATTTTATTTTCAATCACACGTTTTCTAATAAAATAATATTACATATTAAAAAAAAAATCTTATTTTTTAACTGCATATTTTTAAAATTCACTATTCCAAAGTACATTTTCTTAAAAAATATCATTATAATGGGCATCAAACAAGGGCTATACGTTGGTTATTTATTATCAGCTGCCAGATTTTTGCATGAAATCCGCTAGCGTGCGTTATTGAAATGTTTGAGACTTAACTTCGACGATTTTAATGTTTAGGATCGTGTTGCACGTTTTCGAAACAATTGGAATCTCTACTGCAAATTCCCATTTCGAATCTAGATTTTGATATCATCATATCATATCATATCATCATACTATATATAAAAGTAAGACACTTCCCAAAAACAATTATTGGCCATTTTCCCTCCCATTTTCTATTTCTATAAATAGTAAGTTCTCATAAGTGAATGCAAAGTGGATTAATGTGAAAGTAAAATGGATTTATGTCTAATGTGAAATCAATATCTGGATAAATGTGAACGTATTTATTGCCAGTACTAATATTATTGTAAATATTAAATAATGATTGATATTTTCTTAATCAATTTTAATTTCATTACTAACATTAATAATGAATGAGTTCAATTAATATTTTTAGTTATCATTATTAAAATTATCATTTAATTATTATTATTTTTATTTATTTGTTATTTTCAATATAATAAATTCTATGTGTAACTATCAATATAAAAATTGAGGTTTAATTATTAATGGTCAAATCATTTGTTATCTTTAATAATAAAAATCATATTTTCTGAAATATGTATGTGGTTGAAAAAATGTGCTATTTATAAATAATTTATAGAAAAATTATTGAACGAAGACTAATATTAAATAATTAATGCTTTGATTTCTTTTTAATTAATAATATCAATAGAATAATTAATATTTTTTAATCATTTATAATTTTAATAAGTTTTTAAAAATTATAGGGTATAAGATTTTCAGTATTATTTCGTGTTCTCCAACTTTACTCGGTTATCGTATCATGATAATTGTAAGATTTTCAAATTATTATTTTGATTACTTATTTTAATAAATAAAGTTTTATTGGTTAAATTCAGATATTTTGTTTACTTATTTTCTAATTATTGTGATTGATGTTTTTGAATGAAATTGAAAAGTATGTTAAATACGAGAGTCAAACGTAGAAGTTATGAGAAATATATTAATACATTTCAAATGTATCAATATTTGTACACATAATATTACATCAAACATGATATACCATTAAAAAAATTACTAAATTTGCATTTTTAATGAATTTAATAATAATTCATAAAAATTATTGAAATCAATAGTTATTTATTTAAATATATAAATTGACGTTTATTATTCAAAGAAATTTTTAATAATTTGAACCAGTTATGTTATTTTTTAAATTCTAATAATTATTGTAATAGAAAATTATTTTTTATATATTTATACATATGTTAATTATGTATAAGCATTAGAATTTTAAGAATACTTATTGAAATCGTTATTGTAGATAACTTTTGTGCATTACACTGGTGAAATACTAGCTATATACAAAGGGAGAGTACTTAAAAAAAAAAAGGTCTTTTAATTTTTCCCGCCTAAACCGTCTTTCCTAAAATGAAAGTATTTCAATGAACCAGAGTAATTTTGATGAGTATACTATTATTTTAAAATAAAAAAATATGTAATATGGATATCAAATCAAAGATATCAACGAGAATTTTAATAAAAACTCACGAGTGAGAGTCAACTATAAACATGTTTTCCCTAAAATCACATCAAAGATTAAATGTAAACGTTATATTTTGTATATTTTACTTTTTCCACATGTCACACTATTTCAAAATTGTTTTATTTAAGTAATAATATTTATAATTTATTAACTAAATTTAATTTGGTCATAAATAATTAATTTCAATTCGAGTTGACACCCATATTACTTATTTTATTTATTTATTTACTCATTTTTATTTATTTAATTAGTTTTATTTATTTATGTTTAATACTATATATTTAAATAATAAAAATATGCAAAATACATATTTTTGCCTTTAATAGTTAGTTTACTAATTTTTATCAAAATAAAAATAAAGGTATGTTAGCAAATTTATAATATTTCAAAATAGAGTGTGGTTAAATAAAATTTTTAAAACGTATAAAAATGGTTTTTTTCGGTAACATAAGATTTTGACTGTTGAGTGAAAAATGAAAAGTCACGTTGTATTGAAAATTATTGAACAAGTTTTAAATATCTTGATAATTCGTATCTATAATTTTTAATTTTTTAAAATTTCTGTCATTGATGGTGGTTTCACTTTGTAGACCGATTTATACGGAATTTAATTATTTGATTTTGATTTTTTTTGAGAATTTTTTTGCGAAAATGTGATTTTTTAGAATGTATAGTTAAAAAGTAATATGAAATATTGTATCCAGAAATTCTTGGTCTGTCATCCCTTTTTTTTATTATGTTTTCTTTTTTAGAATTATCATAGCTCGAGAATCCAAATATATGATAAAATTTTATTGATATACAAAAACAATTGCAAGAGGGAGACATCAACCTTGTGGGTCTGTCTTCCCCTCTTGAAAATAAATTAAAATTTTTTTAAATTCGTAAAAATAAAAAACTTTATCAATATCACATAAATATTTTTATTTAAAATTTTCATTTTAAGCTTTAAATCAATTCAAATTACAATATTTAAAGAAATTCCTTGAACGATAAACATACGAACCGTAAAAAAAATTAAGGTATGTTTAATGTACATTTTTGTAATTAATTGTCTTCATTCGTTTCTCATTTTAATTAAATATTCATTTCATATGTTGACACATAAATTCAATATATATGAATAACAAATGATCGTGCATCTCACGAGTGTAACACTAATATGATATAAAGAGGCCATAGTCATGAAAGTAGAGGACTGAAAAGTGATTAGTTGCACGGGTCACTGGCTTATTGTTTTCGTAGGTTGTAATGAATTACCATGCTAATCTCGATTTCGCGTGTGATTATTATAAAGATTAACAATAATGACGTCAATAACATGGTGGTTGGACCTGCCATGGTGTACATAATTAAAAATTATGGAGAGGGAATTTTGACTTGTATTGTGGACAATTCACAATTTCATACTATTTCAATAGCAAATAGTTGAATTTGATTGGTTTTAAAACATTAATTTTACAAAGCGAAAACGACAGTTGAAATTGATTGGTTTTCAACCCAAGCGTGTGGGCGGTGCATTATTGCATTAAAACTCTTTTCATACTGGTACATACGCTTCCTTTCCCCTGCGCTTGGAGCGCAGGGTTATCCTGCGCTTTGGAGCGCAGGGGCCCATTGCGCAGGGACTGTCGGCTGACAGTCCCAATTTTCCTTATTTTTAATTTTTTTTTTCCTGTTAAATACTTGAAAGGAAGCCCTTTTCTTTTTTTTTTTTGACGTTTTTTTTTTTTGTACTTTTTTTTTTCCTTTTTTTCAAAAGTTTTTTGTATTATTTTCTACACAATTAATTGACGATTAATTTAAATAAAAACAAAACGAACATAAATTAAAATAGATTTAACATAAACGATCTTAGTTAAAAAAGATACAATTTGAAAAAAATACAACGAAAATGCGACTTAATGATAGTCATTGTTGTCAAACCCTTGGAACTCCCCATAGTATTGAAACTCCCCATAGTCATTGCTAGCAATGTTGGTGTACATATTATCTTGATTATCATTCCATGAGTGTTGTGGTTCACATGGCTCGTCCACCAGTTGCGTCTTAATGTCATGAATAAAAAAAGATGAAATATATTATGGGGGAGAAAAATAAAGCTTAAATATGATATTGTCTATTAACTCACCTTGATTGTAAAATTGGACAAGTTCTTCTATCATGTCCACTGCGACCACATCCACGACAATTTCTCCGTGATTGGGACATGGCTACCTCCTTCGACGACTTCAATCGCTTTCCGCACCCTTTCGTCCTAACCGGAGTAGGATCGACCACGCGTTGAGTACTTTCTTTACCCTTTTTCTTCATCGTACTCCTCCGTATATCACCGCCATCGTCGATATCCCTAACATGCAATTTCAAGTTCTGAAACCCATCCATTAGATATGTGGTTCGAGCATCGGTCAATGCTCCCTCGTCAACCAACTCTGATGCAGTGCGCGATAACATACCGTGGTGTGAAATTAAAGAATTCCCAGTAGATGGATCGACAATTGGTTCAAAAATGGGAATTGCTTTTGCAATCTGAGTCCATCGACGTACAATATAATGGTCTGGTAACAGCTTAACCTGTTTCTTGATCATAAA
Organism: Ligustrum vulgare; assembly: GCA_963555705.1. Lineage (NCBI taxonomy): Eukaryota > Viridiplantae > Streptophyta > Magnoliopsida > Lamiales > Oleaceae > Ligustrum > Ligustrum vulgare. Next base: position 53,413,461 of record OY743174.1, read on the forward strand.
TGAAAGCATGTGCCGACACGGATATCCTTCGAACTCAAATGTCTTACAACTGCATGACAATTCATTAGTCATTGTGAAGTAGGAAACTTCACGTTCTCGATCAAATGTTTTTCCACTCTCAAAACGCCTGACGGAATACGTTTTGAGACCCTCGTAATTTGAACTCTTCGAACAAAGATAGTGAGTACTCTGTGCAAGCTCTTTCTGAAAGCGCAGGAAAATTGTCTTTGTATACACGCTGGCCATTTGGACTTCCATTGCGAACGAAGTTGTCAACCGAGGCTGCTCGATTAGGTCTGTGTGATTTGCAACCAATTCGCCATGTCGTTGGTGAGCCAAGGCATTGGAAAACCTTGTGATGAAATCCATCAAAGTATTTTTTTTGTCCACGTATCTTTTGAAGAATGCATGGTTGCTTTCTGATCGTTGACTGCTAGACATCCCTGCAGAAAAGATGTGCTTCACGTATGCTGGTATCCAACGGGCTCTTATTGCATACATATGACACAGCCACTCGTTATCCCCTAGTGGAGTGGTCAGCATCACTTCAGACCAGCGATGTTCAAACTCGTATGAATTCTCAGACTCCAATATGATGTTTACCAAATCATGATACATTTCCTTATAAAGTACAACACCTATCTTCTCTGAAAACTTATTCAAAATGTGCCACAAACAAAATCTATGTAGAATTTCGGGGAATACTTGACTGATCGCTCTCGAAATAGCAACATCTTGATCAGTGATAATGACACCAGGACGTTGTTGTGTTGGCATGGCTTCCAGAAACTTCGAGAACAACCAAATGAAAGAATCCGTCTTCTCATCACTTAGTAGGCCACATCCAAATACAATAGTTTGACGATGGTGGTTGACACCAATAAATGGTGCGAACACCATGGAGTACTTGTTGGTATTGTAGGTCGTGTCAAACACGACAGCATCTCCGAAGTAGACGTATGAGCTCCTGGAATCGGAATCTGCCCAAAAACACCTAGCAAAAACTCCATCCTCGTCCGTCTCGTATGCGTAGTAAAAGCTGGGGTCCTTTCTTTTCTCCAGCTCGAAGTATTCTATTAGTGTTTCTGCATCATGCCCAATGTGTTCCCTTCGAAGGTCTCTTTGATGGTTCCTAAAATCTTGCTCCGTGAAACCAGTCGAAGATGGACCACCAGCATCTATCTCCATGAGCCTGATTTGTTGGCAAGTAGGAATATTTGCTTGTGAAAACTGTTCCGCAAGTGCTTTCTTCGTGGTCGAAACTTCACGGTGCGAACGTAGTAGGTGAACCTTGCTTGGTGTGGAAAGTGAGTGATTATGCGCCTCGGAGAAATGACTTACATACCAAGAATTTTGAGTTTCCTTCTTCAAAACAGTTAACTTGGCGGTGCATCCACAACGAGAGTCTCCGCGCAGCCTTTATCCTGAACGAGCCACCAAATTTTTAAATTTCATTTGGTATGTTTCATCTTTCTGGCCTTGCTTGAAACAAACATATGACTTCCAGACAACTTCATTCGTTTGTGGATTCTTTCGGCTACTACCAATACGTGTACTGAACCCAGCTAATTTTGCATACTCGTTATAAAAGTTGTACACATCGTCTAGTGTTTCAAACTCTTGCCCAATTCGCGGAATCGCACCAACATTAACTTGTGGTACAAATACATTATCGCCCCCTTCCATTCCGTAACAAAGATGTTGCTAAAAGAAAAAAATTGAAATGAACTTGTAATGAAAGAAAGAATTCTGCTGGAGAAATGTTGCAAGAGAGTGAAATGATTTGGTTGGTATAATAATGGCTAAAAAAGATGAGAATTTATAGAAAAAAAACTACATCAAATTTGGAGCAATGATATGACTAGTCATGTAAAGAAAAATATGTCAAAAGGCGATATTGAATTGACAAGTCAAGAAAAGAAAAACAAAGAAATATTTGACATGACAATTCAACTGAAAAAGTGTATACAAAAAAATTTGAAAAGATTTTATACAAAAATAGATCAAAAAACGAGATTGATGAGACAATTCATGTAAGGAAAAAAAAGTTTGACATGACAATTCCACTAAAAAATATTACACAAAAAAAAAATTAAATGTAGTATACATAAAAATACATCAAAAAACGAGATTGGTTTGACAATTCATGTAAGGAAAAAATAAAGATAAATATTTGACATGACAATTCAACTGAAAAAGTGTATACAAAAAAATTTGAAAAGATTTTATACAAAAATACATCAAAAAACGAGATTGATTAGACAATTCATGTAAGGAAAAAATAAAAAAATTTGACATGACAATTCCACTAAAAAATATTACACAAAAAAAAAATTAAATGTAGTATATATAAAAATACATCAAAAAACGAGATTGGTTTGACAATTCATGTAAGGAAAAAATTAAGATAAAAAATTCAACTGAAAAAATTAATACAATTGAAAAAAATTTATATAAAAATACATCAAAAAAAGTATATTACAATATGAAAAAAAAAATACAAAGTAAAGCAAACACAAAAACAAAAAAAAAAACAAAAAAAAATTAAAAAAAGGGACTGTCGGCCAAAGGGCCGACAGTCCCTATTTGGGATTTCAGTTCCTGCGCTTGGAGCGCAGGATACTCCTGCACTCCAAGCGCAGGAGACTGAAATTGCTGGTACATAACTACATTGAAAGGGATAATTGCAGCCAAAACTCCAAACATTTTAAAATTTTGCAGCTTTTACTCTAATCTTCCGGTTATTACACTTGTGCTCCAAACCTTTCAAATAATTACTTCTTAGGATCACATAGATGGAACCCAACCCATTCATTTTTTTGTTAGTTGACCAGAAAATTAAGATTGACCACATTTTTAATAATTTTAAAGAGGACAAAATAAGAACTACCTAATTTCTGCATAAAATAAATTAAAATAAAAAACACCAATGCAAAATCTTCTTCAGCCTCCTCTCCAATCCAACATCACCCGACATTGCACCATAATCGTCACCTCCCCCACCACCTCAAACCGTCACCTCACTCGTAATTTACTTCCAGTTCATTCACATAGAATCTTCTTCAAATCCACATAGTAGTTTAACCAGAATGTTTAGACTCTTATTTCTCCGGAACAATAAACTAGTGTCTGGTAAATAGTTTATAAATAACACAATTTCTCAAATCACTTCTTAAATACACACATTATTTCTCCAATTTTCAAACACATGTACATCAAAATCATAAATAAACTAATTTATAAACCGCTACAGTATTAACAAACGGAGGCAGTCTCACAAGATCTGCAGGGAATATGGAGGGTAAACAGTTGTTCTAGCTACTTTTGTAGTGTTTGTTAAAGATAGTGAGATACCTGATTTGTTGTAGAGATTGGCTCCAGACACATATTGTTGTAACATTTTGTATATAGTGACGCCAAAGAAATAGAATATATATATATATGAAATTCGTGCTGATAAATGGATGTAGTAACGACAAGAAAAACAAGAAAAGAGAAGAAAGGGATAAAGTCGAGGCAAGTGTTGAACACTTTATCCTTAAGTTGAATTTGCCCTACAACGATGCCTACGAATTATGTCAATCGACTCTCAAGATACAACGATTCTTACTTGTATTTGTAGCACTTCAAAACACAAGCACAACGAACCGAAATTTTGGCTTCTGTACTCCAAAAAATGAAATGAACAAGAATATCAAAATTATGCAACAAATGCAAGAATATTGATTTAAGAGGAGAGGAGAGAATGATAGTATTATTGCATATCATTGGTGTGTGGAATAGCACACCTCAAGTGTTCTATTTATAGAGTATGAAGAGTTGTGGACGAAGTAGTGGGAGCCAAACCATGCAACTCTTCCAAAAGCCACACCTTTTTCAGACAATCGTGCGACCGCACGCTTATAATCCGTGCGCCCGTACGACTTTATGCCAAATCGAGATTTAATCAGTTGACGTGTGATCGCACGGTATTAAAACCACGCGATCGCATGGGCAAAAATTTTGACCCGTTTTTCGTCTTTTTCAGTAATTTTTCATTCATTCGATATTGGTTTAAAAATGCCAAATATACCCTTTAATGCATGGAGAGAAATCTAAATTCTCTTTCGAGGGAACAAATACGCCAAACGTTTGTAGGTTACAAACTAAATATACCAAACACGAGCTTAATATGTTAGGGATTACTATCGAAAGAAACTCAAAGGTTATGAACTATTTGTATTATTTACACGTTTTTAACGATTAGAACGAACAGAATCTGACGATAGGGATTATTTAGGCAACGCTTGATGATTCTGATGGTAAAGTGTCAAAATCTAAACGTTGGAGACTATTTTCACAAAAAGTCTAATGGTTGGGGAGCATTTATGCTATTTACCCTTCCAGCAATGTGAGCTTAGATGCAATTATTTGAAAGGCTTGGAGTCATAAGTGCAATAAATGAGCTGTTAGGGTAAGTCTTGCAGTTTTTTGAAAGGTTTGACGCTTTGGCTGCAATTATCCCTTTACTAAATGGGTTATAAACTCGATTAGTTTCTAATCACAACGTGCCATTACGAAACTTTATTTCTTAACCTAGAGGGCTGTTCTCCTGCCCTGTGACCTGCCCGTCACGGGCAGGAGATTAGCAGTTTCTTAACCTAAATGATGATCAATTTGACAATCCAAAATTGTTTATAAACACAGAATTTTTTATTTTTTAGATAAAATATGTGACTAAAAAATAGTTTAAAAAAATGTGTAGTTTAAAACTAATTTGAGAAATGTGATGTTTATTAACCAGTTATCAAATACATTATTGGCTAATTATTCCTTAATTGATTTTAAGAATTTAGTGATGTGTTCGGCAACAAAACTTGTGTCACAAACTAATGAAAAAAATTGGATGAAATTGCTACTTCGGATAATGGCTAGGAATGAAATTTACAATTTACCCTTAATTATGTACAATAGTTGAATATATTTCAATTACTATTCTACAAATAAAATAATTTTATACGTATACCCAAAAAATTTCTTACTTTTTTAATCTCATTCTTTAAAAAAATTACAATTATAAAATCTATTCTTTGGAAAACAGTCACGCTCTGTCTGTTGTCCACTTGGATAACATAACAATTATTTACATTCAATAAAAAAAAGTTAATTGTCGAATTTTAAATATTAAGGATACTTGACTGTTTTACATTGAAGATAAGCAATTGTTGTATTTCCCATAGACATCGGAGCATTTTAGCTTTGGAAAATGGGGCGCAAACAAGGCCTGAGCCTTGTAAAATTACTATCGACAACTACATGATTAGTCCCAACCTATTGCTTTAATAGAAATTTGATCCTCGATTTTTTAAAATGCCCAAGTTGATCCCGATTATTTAATTATTATAACTGTACAATCAGTTTACCTGACGGACCAATATAGAAACATCCTAATTTTCATTGAAATAATGAAGTTCTTTACTTTTGAAAAATGTTGAACTCCAAACTTAGGAGCTCCTATAATTCCTGTTAGGTGGATTTGTAGAGAATGTAAATCGCGGAATGTATCTCAGTTAAGTAAGGTCGAAAGTTTGCTGTTGAACTGCACTTGTAAGGAGTCTCGTCCATACTAAATGTAATATTCAAACTCCTATCTTACAACTGCAAGTTTAGATGAGACTTCTCACTAATTTAGTAACGTGGTGAATTAACCCCAATTTAACCTTTATTTTCTAAATATTTTTTTCGAATTTATTTTCAATTATATATTTTATTAATATTTTATCAAAGTTTAATTTTTATCTAAATCAAATCAAATAGAAAAATAGTAAAGCAGTAATCTCGGACCAAATTTGAACATCCGATCCATGAAAAAGAAAAAAAACGGTAATATAGAGGAATTGTAAAGAAGGAAAAATTAAAAATTGTGGGAGAAATAGCAGAATTGAAGGGTAATATTGTATTAAATTCTTCCCTGATCTTTTGCCCACTTTCAGCTGCCTTCCAAATAACTGTTCATCTTCTGCTCCCTCTGTATTCATCACACGTTTCACTAAAAAATAAAAATAAAAAAAATACCCCACAAATTCGAAGATTCTGCTTTCTAGGTCAACGATCTGTAAGTTCTACGAATCCATTTTATCTCTTCTTCGATTCTTGAGAAGTTTTTATTTTTTTGGCATTACTTTGGTTTGTGTGGTTCATTTTCCGTTCCTTTCTTCTCCTTAAGATTTTTATGTATGGATTATGAAAAGTTTATGACTTACCTGTAAAACTTTCGTACACAGATGGGATATTTTTGATGTGTATATAACTTCGAGAATCCTCGGGAGTTTGATTGATGTGTCTGAAACTCGTCTGGGTTTTTATCTGTTCATTTTTACTTTAATTTTTTGGTAAATCTGTTCATTTTCTTCTAAACGTCCTCTTTCTAGTGCAAAAAATTGGTTACAATGCTAGAATCCCCCCCCCCCCCCCCCCCCTTTCCTTTGGGGAGTTTAGTTAAGTCGTGGACTGCCATTCGGTGTAGAAATGTCAATAATTAAGAAGACTTGACCGGGCATTTTCTTTCTTTTCTTTAGAGCGGAGAAGAATTTTATTTTTTGTGGTTATATTACTATTGTTTTTTTACTAAATCTAATTCTTGTCATTGAAATGTCTATAAAGAGTGTATTATCTGTAGAAGTTTTATCGCATCAATCACGCTTCATTTTATTCTTCTCGAGTCTCACAGACATGCACTTTTGCTCTAATTTCAGGTTTCTTGTGGTATAGATTCGCGACAATTTCAGTTGGGGATAGGAGTGACCAATATGCGGTGGCTGAGTCTGTCAATTGATGTATTTCGTTGTGTTACCTCCTTGAATTTGTACTGCAGGGTTATTCTATAAGTTTTCATTTCATCTGTTGAATCCAACCTAACTGTCGATTCCAATATCCTCTTGTCTATAGCTATCAATGGGATCCAGTCATCTTTCTTTCTTCAAGTGTTTTATCTTCATCCTATAAGTTTAGATAAGTCATACTACCATTCAAAACTATTGTAGTTCAAACGACCGTTGTGTTTATTTGTGATTCAAGTTTGTAGTCTTTGTCTTGGTGATCTCGAATTTTCTTCAAATTGATTGCATCTGATAGATCCTTCATCTGATTTTTAGGTTGGGCTTCATCATTTCTATCAGTAGCTTTGTGTTTCCATTTTTTTTTTAAAACTTTAGTACAATTTGAAGACCAGTCTAGAGTCAAAAGAAGTTATGGTGTGCCAAGCAGCGAGCCAGACAAGATTTAGGGCATTAAAACATGAAAGTGGGATTGCTGGGAGAACAACCATCATAGTTAGAGTAATAGCATGCTTTCAACCTTTGCAAAATTGTCAGGTTTGCTTAATTTTGAAATGGTTTATAGCTTTGGTTATGGTTGTTGATAGTAAGACTTTGTTGAATCGACTGTTTCTTATCCAAATATTGCTATCATGTTTCTGTAATTGTGATGATCATAAGGCCCCTAAACTTTTTCCTGTTCATCTGCTACCAGGCTGAATATTTCCGTCATTTGCTTAAACCTGTTACTTAGTTTGGTTTCGAGTTTCCGTCATCCAATCAAGCTAGCAATATATAGTTTCCACCTTCTTTGTTTAGCATTACTGAAAGTAAGCAGTTTGCGGATTAAATTCAGGCATTATCCTGGTATGGTATTAATATTTTGATGGTACTTGCTCTCAATAGTCTTTATTCATTTCTAGAGATTGTGGATGACTATTATAATTATGCATGCCAGGTTGTTCTTTTGACTGAATGGTTACGGCCAAAGAGTCTTGTCAGCAGTTATCTGCATGGAATTTACCCAATTTGGACCACATGGCACTACAGCTGAGGCAAAACAATAGTTTGCCATGTTTTACAAATTCTTCCACATTTGCTGCAAATGAGGGTTTTCCTGGACGTTCAATATCTAATTTACCTAGTTTGAAAACAGGCCAGCTAAACAGAGTTGATGGGTTCGTCCAAAATCTTCCTCCTCGCTGGGAGAGTCCATCTCCTATCATAAAGCCACATCTGAAATATTCTCAATGTGGGTTATCTCATGGAATTGGGACGAGTAAGATCCCTGCTGGTGCTTCTTTCACTTCCCAGAAGAAGTTCCTCATTTTTGATCAGTCTGGTAACAACACTAGATTGTTTTTTAGCCCATCATTGTGTCCTTCCCAAAATCAAATTATTGCCTCCAATACTGCTGCTAGAGGTCATGGCATGTGTGATGGAGTGGCTTTTCAAACGGAGCAAGAACAACAGTCCTTAGTGAAGCCAAATGTTCATGAGAAATGGGATGAAAATCATTTAACTGGAGGAAGTGAGGTGCATGAAGACACTAAAGAAATCAATGCTTTACTCTACTCAAATAGCAATGATGAGTATGATGATGATGGTGAGAATGATGAAGTAACTAGCACGGGCCATACTCCATTCAGTACTGAGGAGGGATATGACAAGGACATACAAATTTGGGAACTAGTTGAGGAATTTGCCAGTTCTAATGGCTCAACTAAAAGGCAAAAATTGCTTGATGGTGGGTACAAGAAATCATCATTGGTGGACATGGGAGGTCCAGTGAAAATGGCTAGTCCAAAATATTACGAGGATGGTGTGGAATCAAGTTGTGCCGGTGAGAACATCTTCTATGATGATATTGATGATTCCATTAAAAGAGTAAAGAAGGTTAAGATTCAGGAGTCATTGAAAATTCTTCAGAGTATCATTCCTGGTTTAAAGAATAAGGATCCACTGTTGATAATTGATAAAGCTATAATTTACTTGAACTCCCTGAAGCTGGAGGCCGAAACTTTGGGAATTAGCTACTTTTGAGTGCATATCATCCTTTTGCTCAACATGGGTTGTTGGAGTGGAGATTTCTCTTGGTTGAGTAGAATCATTAGCAAGAAACCATTAAATGTGAGTTGAATAAATTTTTTTATGGATTTTAAAGTGGTGAGGTGGCTTTTGCTTTTGCAAAACCTTTGCCACCATGATTTTCACTCTAATAGTGCAGCAGTATGTATTGTGGGCCAATAAAAGAAGAGTTTAATAGGATGAAATTTGATCATTACTTTCATTACTCTCAGGTGGAGAATAAAAATGAGGCCATAATTGTTGACTTGATATGATTGTTTTTAAGCTTTTGGGGATTAAAGTAAATATAGCAGATCTGAATGCATGGTAGTGGATAGTGCTGTGCTGTGCTGTAAATGAAGACTCCTTTTCCAGGATTGTTGAGAAACTCCATGGATTAAGTGCATGCGCTTGACCATTGGGGTCCCACCTTCCATTCTCAATTGCTTCATTGTTGCACTTTTTATTGAAAATCTCCATGGTATTGGTCTATAGCATTAAGGGGACCCCTAATCCCCTAATCTATGGATTCATTCTGAATTTCTTACGACAGTCCATGATCAACTATTGTTGTTTCTTTCTACCTGTGAGCTTTGTTTTGTAAAAATTGTGGTTTGAATTGTCTACTCTACACGGACATGAATCTTGGTTGTATGAATCTAATAAATAATTACTGATCTTTGTAACTGTGTTTATTTTGTTTGCACTTCCATGTTTTGTTCCCCTTGATAGAAAATCATGTGAAGTGTGATTGCTTTCTTGATTGAACATCTGATTGTGAGCTTGGTGGAATGTGGGGCCAATTCTTGTCAAGATGTTTGACTCTCTCTGTATGAACTTGTCTCATCGAGTGCATTTCTTCCCCCACCCACCTCCACGCCACCGTGCAATGGGTGTGCGGTGGCGTATGATGGTTATCTTGGTTTGGATGGAGAGTTTCTACATTCTTCCGAACATTATTATTATCAAATTCAAGAAAATCGATTGCGTCTTCAAGTAACTTATCACTGACATAAGTGTTGTGCGGAAGCGAATTAACCGACGGTTCGACCAATGCAAAAATAGAAATAACGAATTCGAAAGAGAAAGAGAACAACACAAGATTTACGTGGTTCGACAAATTGTCTACGTCCACGGAGGGAGATTCCAAATTTTCACTAATATGACAAATGTGAAATACAAATATCTCTACCTCACCAAACAAACACTCTTTCTCACAAACTACAAAAGAAGAACACTTTACAAGTGCACCTCTCCAAATGCTCAAGTACTACAAACTCTCACAAGAGAAAACAAAGGAATTGTTCTCTTCTACTTGATGTTCAAAAAACAAAATGAAGCATGCCTATTTATAGGCTAAGAGAATGAATCACAACCATCAATTTTATTTCCACATCTATGGTGGAAATTCAAGTGCTCCATTTTTGACTAATTGATGCCAAACTTTGCCAAACTTTTGACTAATTGATGCCACTATTGAAATAATGGCTAACAATCTCCACCTTGGCTTCAATCTTGATTCAAATGAACTGCTTCCAAACAAAATGAGAAAGAGTGTCTCCAATTGTGCCTGTTGGCACCACACACCTCGTAGGTGTTTAAATTCGCAGGATGTTAATCAAGTCCAAACAATGATTGAACTTGATCGCTGTTACCACTTTGGTCAACATATCTGCAGGATTTTCAGCTGTTAGAATCTTTTGAAGTAGGATCTCCCCTTCTTCAACAATTTCCCGCACAAAATGATATCTAACATCGATGTGCTTCGTCCGTGCATGGTAGACTTGGTTCTTTGCCAAATGAATAGCACTCTGGCTATCACAATACACAGTGATGTGTTTCTGAACGACTCCCAATTCACCAAGTAACCCCTGCAGCCAAATTGTCTCTTTAACAGCCTCTGTAACTGCCATATATTCTGCTTCTGTCGTAGACAAAGCGACTGTAGACTGTAAAGTGGACTTCCAACTGACTGGAGCTTTTGCAAGAGTAAACACATATCCAGTCGTTGATCGACGTTTATCCAAATCACCAGCATAGTCAGAATCAACATATCCAACTACGCAATGACCAAGTGAATCATCCCGCTCAAACACTAAACCAATATTAATGGTTTTCAAAATATACCTTAACATCCATTTCACAGCTTGCCAATGTCCTTTACCAGGACTATGCATATACCTACTCACCACTCCAACTGCATGTGAAATGTCAGGTCTTGTACACACCATTGCATACATCAAACTTCCAACTGTATTTGCATAAGGAACTTTTGACATGTATTCTCGTTCCGCGTCGGTGTTGGAAGACATCGTAGAGCTAAGCTTGAAATGAGGGGCAAGTGGAGTACTTACAGGTTTTGACTGATTGTCTAGACCAAAACGTTGTAATACTTTCTTCAAATACTGCTTTTGAGTAAGACAAAGCTTACCTCTGTTTCTTTCTCTGCTTATCTCCATGCCAAGAATCTTCTTTGCCTCGCCGAGATCTTTCATCTCGAACTCTTGGTTTAGCTGAGCCTTCAATCTGTCAATTTCTTCATGGCTCCTTGATGCAATCAGCATATCATCAACATACAAGAGTAGATATATGAAAGATCCATCTTTTAGCTTGTGAAAATAAACACAATGGTCAAACTTGCTTCGTGTATACTTTTGCTCCAACATAAACTTGTCAAATCGCTTATACCACTGCCTCGGTGACTGCTTAAGTCCATATAGCGATTTGCTCAATTTACAAACCCAATTTTCTTTTCCAGCAACCCTGAATCCTTCTGGCTGAGTCATATAGATTTCCTCTTCCAAATCACCGTGCAGAAAGGCGGTCTTCACATCAAGTTGAACTAGTTCCAAGTCAAACTGCACTACCAAGGCCAATAAAATACGAATGGAAGAATGTTTCACAACTGGAGAAAATACTTCATTATAATCAATTCCTTCCTTCTGAGCGTAGCCTTTAGCCACCAACCGTGCCTTGAAGCGAACCTCGTTCTTGTCAGGAAATCCTTTTTTCTTTGTAAATACCCATTTGCACCCAATTGCCTTCTTATCCTTCGGAAGTTGAGCTAGCTCCCACGTTTTGTTCTTCTGAAGGGACTGCATTTCATCTGCCATAGCTTCCTTCCACTGATCATTTTCAGAACTTCTGACAGCTTCTTTGTAAGTAGAAGGAACATCATCATCTACAATTGGAAGTGCATAGGCCACCATATCAACAAATCGAGCAGGTTTTCGAATTTCTCTTCGTGGCCTATCAACTGCAATTGATCTCGGTTGCGATGGAGGTTCTTGGGTTGAAACCTCCTCTTCTTGTTGTTCTTCAACATACTCCTCTGCTATTGGAGTTTCACCTGCTGGGTCAATCAAAGTTGCATCAAACTCCACCTGTTGCGGAACTTGCTCCACCTGCTGCTGAGCACCCTCAGTCACTTTTTTTAACATAGCAGATTCATCAAAAGTGACATCCCTGCTAAGAATTATCTTCTTCATATCAGGACACCATAAGCGATATCCCTTTACTCCAGAGCTGATCCCCATAAACAGTGTTTTCTTAGCTCTTGGATCCAACTTAGATTCTTTTACATGGTAGAATGCAGTGGAACCAAAAACATGTAAAGAATCATAGTCAGTAGCAGGTTTTCCATACCAAACCTCCATAGGTGTCTTATTTCCAATGGCAGCAGATGGTAAACGATTAATGAGATGACTCGCATATATTACTGCCTCAGCCCAAAATTTCTTGTCCAATCCAGCATTAGACAACATACATCGAACCTTCTCCAGCAATGTTCGATTCATGCGTTCAGCCACCCCATTCTGCTGTGGTGTATTTCTGACTGTGAAGTGTCGCATAATACCTTCATCTTGGCAGATTTTAAGAAACGGATCACTCTTGTATTCTCCACCATTGTCTGATCTGAGTCGTTTGATTTTTCTGCCCGTCTGCGTCTCCATCATCTTTTTCCATATAAGAAAACGATCTAATACTTCATCTTTTGTCTTCATCAGATACACCCAAACTCTTCTGGAAAAATCATCGACAAAAGTAACGAAATAGTGCATACCTCCCAAGGAAGATGTCCTTGTAGGTCCCCACACGTCTGAGTGAACATAGTCCAGAATACCTTCTGTATTATGGATTGCAGTACCAAACTTTACTTTTGTCTGTTTTCCCAAAACACAATGTTTGCAAAAATCCATCTTGCATGTTTTTGCTCCTTTCAATAGGCCTTGTTTCACCAGAGTTTGCATAGCTTTTTCACCAGCATGTCCCAACCGCATGTGCCAAAGTTTTGTGATTTCTGAATCTTCGTCTTCTCCTGATGCTGTAGCCGCCAATCCAATAACTGTATTACCTTGGAAGTAATACAAATTATTTCTCCTTATGCCTTTCATTACCACGAGTGCGCCTTTAGCAATTTTCAGAACTCCATCTCGTATAGTCACGAACATGCCTTTAGATTCTAAGGCTCCCACGGAGATGAGATTCTTACTCAAATCTGGTACATACCTTACGTCTGTCAGAATTCTAGTTGATCCATCATGACATCTCAAACGGATTGAACCTATCCCTGTTGTTTGCAAGATCTCATCATTGCCGAGGTAAACAACACCACCATTTAGTTCTTCGAGTTTGAAGAACCACTCCCTGTTGGGACACATGTGATAAGTGCAACCCGAATCCATAATCCATTCGTCTGAGTGAGATATACTTGATGTACTAGCTAGAACAAATTCTGACTCATCATCTTCACACTTGGCTATATTGGCTTCTGAAGTAGCTCCAGCAATACCTTTAACATTGTCTTTGTTCTTCAGCTTTGGACAATCCTTCTTCCAATGACCTTTTTCATGACAGAAGGCACATTCATCTTTAGCGGGCTTGCCCTTCGAACGAGATCTGCCCCTTCTCCCGGGATTACGACTTTGAGCACGACCTCTTATAGTATAGGCTTCTCCTGCTGAACTTCCATGTTCCTTTTGATCCTTCTTTCGGATCTCATTGTTGTACAAAGCAGCACATACTTCATCAAAAGTAATTTCATCCTTTCCATGAAGTATCGTAGTGACAAGGTGTTCATATTCATCGGGAAGAGAAGTCAAGAGCAACATGGCCTTATCTTCATCCTTGAAAGATTCTTCAAGATTTATCAACTCCGCTACCAATTTCTTGAACTCAGTAATATGGTTGTACATAGTTGTGCCAGGTTGATATCGGAAGCGAAATAACTTCTTCTTCAAATAGAGTCTGTTTTGGCAGCTTTTTGATATAAACTGCTTCTCCAACTCCTTCCATAATTTGCTTGCCGATTTTTCCATCATATATGGGAACTTTTGCTCTCTGGTGAGACACGAACGGATGATCACACAGGCACTCCGATTGATTCTTGTCCATTCTAGATCATCCATGTCAGCTGGCTTATCTTCTTTAAGAGCAATGTCTAGCTCTTGTTGAAATAGCGCATCCATAACTTCACATTGCCACATAGTAAAGTTATTTGTGCCATCAAATTTTTCCACGTCTATTTTTGCATTAGTTACCACTGTTCTTGTTGAAGACACAGTGGGCCTTGAAGATCCATCTAAAATGGCTGGAGGTGGGTCCTCAGTCTCCGTCGACATTTTTCAAAAAAAATAAAATCTCAAAAAAATATATACCAAGATCCCTGTTCTCAAAAAATCTTTTCTGATGTGGAAGATCAGTCAGTGCTGCAACCACAGAGCATACTTAGAATTTTAAGAGAGTCAAGACTCTGATACCAATTGTTGTGCGGAAGCGAATTAACCGACGGTTCGACCAATGCAAAAATAGAAATAACGAATTCGAAAGAGAAAGAGAACAACACAAGATTTACGTGGTTCGGCAAATTGCCTACGTCCACGGAGGGAGATTCCAAATTTCCACTAATATGACAAATGTGGAATACAAATATCTCTACCTCACCAAACAAACACTCTTTCTCACAAACTACAAAAGAAGAACACTTTACAAGTGCACCTCTCCAAATGCTCAAGTACTACAAACTCTCACAAGAGAAAACAAAGGAATTGTTCTCTTCTACTTGATGTTCAGCTAAGAGAATGAATCACAACCATCAATTTTATTTCCACATCTATGGTGGAAATTCAAGTGCTCCATTTTTGATTAATTGATGCCAAACTTTGCCAAACTTTTGACTAATTGATGCCACTATTGAAATAATGGCTAACAATAAGCGTGTAGGAGGAATAGATAACCCACTTTCAAGTACAATAGGATATGAGTGTGATTTTAAGGTTCTATTGAAATCAAGTCAAGGCGCATATGTTAGGATTGAATATGAAATTGAAGCAAATGTTGTCAAATGGTAGGTTACTGTTCTTTTTTTTGTTGTATTAATTGATAATCTAGGTGGTTTAACAAATGGCTAAGAAAATAGATACGAGATGATGTAATAGTCTTAAATGCATTATTAGTTATTGACTAAAGTGAGTTCTGAACACCCAAAAAATAAAATAAAATAAAATCCCAGCAGATGATCAAAATAGTATTATTGATTCATATTTTGTTATATTTATATTCTATTTCCAGCAAATTATTGCATGTTCTGGAAGGTTAAGACTCAAACCCTCTTTCATTCATTTTTTAAATTAACTTAAATCCCTTTTTAATATTGTTTCTTTATTATTATGTGAAAGTGATACTCTTAGATATTTATTTATTATTCTTTTATAGGTGGGGTGAGGGTTAAATTGCATCATTTGGAAAATGTATA
The DNA here is from genome assembly GCA_963555705.1 of Ligustrum vulgare. Lineage (NCBI taxonomy): Eukaryota > Viridiplantae > Streptophyta > Magnoliopsida > Lamiales > Oleaceae > Ligustrum > Ligustrum vulgare. Next base: position 53,429,076 of record OY743174.1, read on the forward strand.
GGAATTAAAAAAAAAAAAAAAAAATCGATTTGATCCGATCAGATTCAAAAAAGTTTCGATCTGCGAATTAGCGGGACAGATAGGCCCAGATTTGCCTCGATATGTACGTTTCAATTTTTTTTTTTTTTTTTAAAAGAAAGATTAATAAAACTTTATTTTTTTATTTTTTAAAGATTTAGTATAATATTCCGGATCGGGGGGTTGATCCGCTCTGCCCCGAACCCCATCTATGCCGAGAATTGGCAGATCGTAGGGTGGGTTTGGATCGGTCCTATTGCCATCATTAAGAATATGTGGTTAAAAATTAATAAATTTAATTTTCGTTTATGTGTAGATTATTTTATTGGTAGAATGTGTGGTTGAAAATGAGTTTTGAAATAAATGTGATTTTAAAGAATTAGTACCAAATATGAGCTATATATATCGCGAATCTCTACATCTTTTTTTTTTTAACTTTATCACGGTAATAGTGTAGGAAATTCTTATTAAAAGACACCGTTTTCCAATTCAAATCGGGCCGATCAAGAAACCGCGATCCGTGCCAAAAATTGGGCCTGCTGACCTCTAAGACCTTGTTCGATCAACGGCTCGGGTCTGCCCGAAAAATCTGATACACCCAGACCTAGGTTCGACCCGGATTTTGTATTTTAATTTTTAATTTATTTTTTTTAATGTTTGGGTCGACCCGTGTTGCCCTCTAATCCTTAACCCTATCCTTCGACCAAGTTAATAGTAGGACCGAGTCTGAATCCGTTGTCTATTGTTGAATTATTTTCCTCTAATTCACCATTTTGGCATTTTTTTTCCCCATCCTTCATTATTATAGATTATTCTTACATCCTAGCTAACCACAATCATTTTTCCATCCTATGGTCAGTTGATCTTTTGTCGAAATTCACAAACCAAAAACCATAATTTTTCTTGGATTCATGCATTTAAAAGAATCCACTCGTTTTCTTTTACTTAAAAGGAGGCATGCCACCACACCAATTTCTTACTCTCTTTTCTAGAAAAACATTTCACGAGTCGTACAGTGTTACGTTTTTCTTTATATCAACTTTGATGGGCCCATTTATCCTCCTATATTATAAGAGTGGCTTTGTATATTTACTGTTCATTTATGGTACATTGCTTTCACACATGACACACACGTTATCCTCAATAAGTCATTCAGAAGAGTTTGATCCTAGCTAAGACTGTGATTGGATGTTCATTTCCCACGTTACCAATCAACTAATTTTGATGGAGTGAATCGACTTATGTAAGCAACCACAACACATCATCGAAACTACTATCCTGTTGATTTTGTGGATGGCAGATTTCACCAAAGAACTTTGGCTCAATTTAATCTACGACACCACGAGAAATCACCTACAAGCTCAACCCACAACACCACCAATTGCCATTGAAGAGTAGCTCCCAATTATCATCTCATTGCCCACGTTTGGGGGCTGCTCAAAGAAACTCTCGTCCTAGAAGTAGCAAGAAGATTTTGTATGTTGTGTGACTTATGTCTCTCTTCCACCGATGAGGCCAAAACTTTTAGAAATAGGTTAAGCATGTGTCTGGCCCAGTTCTGGCCCAATTTTTTGGTTTTGTACGGTGATCTTTGTCAAAGTTGGTAGGCTTTGATAAGTGAATACTACACACATCCCTACTTTTAAAGATTAAATTTCATAAATGAGGTGAAGTGAAACCTGTATAATTACAAATATCAGGTTGTAATAAAAATTTTGATGATTACATTAGAATAATTCGAAATTAAATTAATTATTCAACTAAATCTCGATCATACACCACTTTGCACTACTTCAAACTTCCAATTATATTCTCTATCTCTATATACTCCACAATCCAAACACACGCTCTCAATCTCTTGAATAGAACATCGGCGATGCCTTTCACCCCACAGCCACGCCCCATGTTGTTGGTCTCAGCTTCTGTCGTCGTTTTCGGTAAGAACATCGTTGGGAGGAGCGGTTTCCGACGCCGATTCTTACCCCGTTTAGCGGCGACTTCCCTTTTCCTCTACGGTCACAAAACAGTTACAATTTCAAAACTCTCAGAAAAGGCCGTTGCTGGCAGCGAAAATTCAAAGGTAACCGTGACGTCGTTATTCACCTTGAGACAACGACGCCGCTGCTAGATCTAAGCATCGAAGCAGTGACTCCTCTGTACAGATCTAGCAGCGGCGCCGCTGCTATATTAGCGCATCGAAGCATTGGCTAATTTGTTGGGACTTATCTCAAATTTAAGGAGTTCAAATTTAAGTTGGAGACTCAAACTGTTCACGTGACCTTCCTATCTGGCTATTGTTGCTGAGAAATAGAACAACCAAAGATATAAGCTTTGTGCTTGTGTGAAAAAGAAAAAAAGACACTGACTTAAATTTGTGGTCTCCTTCGTGGGTCTCCTCTGGGTGATATACCAAGCCTCAGTTCTTCTTCTTCGTGACAGAACACTACCTTTGGTTCTTGCTTCTCTTCGTGGTTTGTCTTAGCTTCGTGCTTGTTCACTGAGTCTCGTTTACACATATCACCGCAATTTTCACATAAATATCCACATCTTCTTTTTGTCTACCTACTAGTAATTGTACAAGTATAATTCTGTTGGTTCAGTTGGTGCAACTCAACCAGAGCTACAATCTCCAAGAATAAATAGTCTTACATAAGTGATAACGGTTACAAACAAACTAATCACCCCAATACACAAACAATGATGCTAAGATTATTATACTTTCAGTTATATCACTTGTCATCGAATAAGAAACTCATCGATCATTCTAACCAGAAGAATAAAATATAAAAGAAAGAGTTGAATTGTAGAGGTATTATTTATGAAATGGAATTTCTCCACCTTCTAGGCATCTTCTTAGCCTCTGCATTTGCTACATGAGACGACATGTCGTTGTTATCTGTTGTTTTACCGATCCTGCTCAGTTTTCTCCACCCGGAAGTCCACGCAGATGTCTGTTTCGGCTTTCCCATCTTATCGAATTGCCTCTGTAAAGTTTCCATTTCATTTTGGAGTTCCAAGTTCTTAGCCTTGACACTATCCAGTTCAAACTTTAGAGTATTGATATCCTTTTTGGCTGCAGCCCATCCTTCTTGAAATGACTGTGGAGTTCCTTCGAGTAATGTTTTGCGGTTTGATATCAAGGGCTGGTACTGGGATTCACCGGCTTCTTTAAGAGAGTTGCTGGCTATTGCATTGCTAATCTTCACCTGCTCGGAGAAGAGGACTTGCACGACGACTCGTAGTGGGAGTCTTTCGTTTTGTGCAGCATGCATACATGCATCAATTGACAGCTTCTGGCAATCCATCACACGGCACAGTCTCTTCCTTTCGTGCTCTGTTAGTGTTGGATGAGCCTATCATTGAGAGAAATCACCACAAACGATCAAAAAATGGTTTATTTGATACAAAATATATATCGACCACGAACTTTCTCACATCTTGCCATCTATGACTCATTGACTGTTCCGTGTGTCAAATTAACTTACGTACTGTCCACTTTTGAAGATTATAGGTCCATCTTACCTCTGGTACTAAGATTCAACTTAAGTTTCTCAAAAGATAGGGGTTGAGTTCGAATTATGAGGACGCATCAGAAAGCCATGAGGGATGAGATGGATTTTGCTTTTCCAAAGTGGACAGTACGTGAGCTAATGGCTCACGAAAAAGCCAGAGATGGCAAGGTATGAGAAAGTTTGTGATCATTGCAAAATATAGATTCCAGAAGAAAAAAAAATCTGTCACAAGCAAACTTCAGTGACAGAAGGCATGCCAAAACTGTAATCAAAGTCTTTATTTCTAGTCACTCATCAGTCATAAACTTTTTTGCTTATCTTAGAATTGTTGATTCTTGCAAGTTACAAATGATTTTGTATCTCGTAATTCTATCTTGTTCTTAGGATGATAGCTGATAAATACGAGAATACAAATATGATCAGAACATAATTCAGAAAAAAATAAAAAAATAGCACATACATCTAATGTACCTTAAGATAGGAATCAATTGCTCTATACAATCCATCGTCGCAAGTTCTAGCTGATTCAGGCAAAGCCTCGGCCAGGACTTGAAATTTCGTAAACGATAGATTTCTGTCTCTCGAAACCTCTGTAAGATAGCTGTCGAGGAGCCTTGCTACTCTCATCTTGGCATTTGGGTTCGTGTTCGTGTTCGTCCCCCTCTGAGCTGAATCATACATATTTTTATCAGAAAAAGACTGTGTCAGAGGGCTTGAACTTTCTGACTGTTCTTGAACTAGGAAATGCTCCAAAAGCCTCTGAACAAGATCAACATCGTACATCGACTCACTTTTGTTATTATAACAAGGTACCAAAAGATCTGCCAATTGAGCCTGTTCAAATTGCATCCCAACCCTTATTTCCAATTCAGTAACCAAAGCAGGAGCCACTTTCAACATGTTTGCCATTCTTAACAACCTAAGAAGGAAGCTACACGAAGCACTATCTCTCTGCGGCGGAATTATACTTATTAGGCTTTCGATAATCATCCTTTGATCTTTGGCTTGAACAGTTGGTGTATCCTCTTTAGTTCCAGCCACAATCATATGAAGCCCCCCTTTCCAGCTACTGCTACATCCATTACTATAAGTACTATTACTTCCATCATCGCCAGGCGCCCCTGATCCCGACCCCTCTTTGATCAAACCAGGGAGCCATTTACTTCCATAATGCATAATCACAGCTCCAATCAATTCATATCTCATCCCCTTCACCTTAATCGCAGTAATAACACGTACAAAATGATCAATTCGGAGAACAGAAACGTCCTCAAACCACCAATCCGGGGGCACTTGCTGGTTCCTACTTGGGCTAGAATCTTTCATCTCATTCCATTTCGGGCTGGAAACTCTCAGGGGATTTCCTGTATATTGCCATCTTATTCCTTTCGGATTAGCACATGCTTTCCATGCGATTGACTCGCTACATCTTCTAACAATTTGGAGATTCTCCGCCCAAGGTGATAGTTTTTCACAGCTTTTCAATACTAATATGGAGTCCCTCCATGATGATAATACCACATAACTGAGAAAAGCTTCAGTTTTGAATATCAAATTGCCTTCTTCCAAATCCTCTGTCATCTCTAGATACTCTGCCGCACATCGTAGGCCGGATATAATCGTCGCTGTTAAATCAACAGCAATTCCATAACAGAATTTTGCTACCAGTTCAAAGGCCTCAGGCCCTCCTGGAATGTCATCTAACACTATCTTGTTTAATTCTGCGTCCCTTGATTCGTATATGATTCGGTTTAACTTTCCACTTCGAGAAAGAAGAGGATACTACAAACACATAATAGACCCGATTAAGCTAAAATCTCTACTTTCCAGAGCAATAAGAAACAGAAAAAAAAAAAAAGTATGCCAAGATTTATAGTACTTCTTTTTTCACTTATTTTTCACAATAACTATATAAATTAGGAATACTAGGACAATTCGCAGGCGAAGAACAAGTGGTATTCTGCAATAAAGATCGATATATTCCAATAAGTGTGATAGATAGAGACTAAACACAGAAAATCAAATTACCTGGTGTAAATGGAAACTAACATCTGCAATCTGAACTAAAAGGTCACTTGGAATATCAGTTGCAACATACCTATTTACACCAAAAACATATTTCCATAATTTACACTTCAAGAACAGGAAATAAAATTATTTGCAATTATAGCTTGAACCCAGAATTACTAGTGAAAATTAACGATAATACATACCAAGACTGCCCTCTTTGCTCAAAACCATCTGTCTTTACTCCATGTTTACCTGTTGTGAGAACTCCATTACTGAAATCTCGTCCTCCAACAGACTCAGTTTCTGAATCCCACATCGTGTAAAAACTTGAGAATTCGCAGCAGATTTTCTCAAGAAATTGATTAGACTAGAGTGCATGAGCTAAATAAGAAAAGCATAATTAACGGCAAAGCTGAACTCATGAGTAAAAGGGAAGAATCCCACATGGGTTGCTTGGAATTATCTCTAATTGTCGGCTTCTCCCAGAGCTTCAAGGCTTTCCACAGGCTGTGAAGTAATGGGCATAATAGCACTGTTTTTGGATCTTTGCACTAATAATTCTTTTCTTTAACTAATCAAATTCAGATATCATTTCTCTTTTCGGAGATGGAGTTTCACTGTTCCAGTTCCTTCTTTTTAAGCTACTTCTAAGGTTCTTTTCCAAACTTACTCTCAGTATAAGTAGAAATTCAGTACCCATCACAGTAAATTTTAAACGAGTGGTCCAAAGAATATGTCGACAATCACAAACATTCTCATTTACATAGAAGAGTTATGAATAATTGCTGCAGTAGGTGGAGTATTTAAGCACCCTGAATTTCTGAATTTTATGATTGGACCACTTTTGACTGATGCTGATGTTCTTGTAAAAATAGAATTAACCAACCAGTAACCTCCATTTAACTGATTATCGAGGCCTTGGCCTTCAAGTTGAAGCGAGGCGGAGTCAGGGAAGCGTCGATGTGGGCCATCACATCCCCGTATGTTTAGCTTTGCAATGAAAGCAAGTTGAACTTATTATTACTTAATTATAAACAAAAATGCATCAACTCTTAAATTTCAAGATTCAATTTCATAAAATCAGGTGCTATGAATTTTATTTATTTATTTTCTTATCAGGTATATCTATTAGTTACACTCCACCCCATATACATATCCATTCCAGTTATTCCACCCTTCTACGCCACCCCACCTATTACAGAAATCCAGACGAGACTTCACCGAAACTCATTGTTGGTCGCCATTGTAATGCCGTTGAAGCCTTCAGAGACTGTCTTATTTGCGCTTTGATTATTTGAGAGTATTGCTCAGCCTAATTTGAATCATGTGAAACTTAAACGATCCGGGAAAAAAAATGATGTCATATCGGATGTAAAATTTTCTAATAAAATGATGTAAATTATATTGAGAAATTATCGCATGGAATCCGTGAAATAATTGAAAAAAGTTACGAAGAAAAGAGAGCTAAATGCCATTTTCAAGACGCACTTTTAACTATTTTCGATACTTGTTTGGACCATTCAATATTATTATAATGTATTTTTCAAAAAGAACTTTGAGATGACGTAGGATTTTCATGAATTCAGATAGTGCACGATCCATGTAATATTTTTAAAGTTAGATCGTTATCGAAATTCTCGAAACTCTAAATTAGAACGACCTACTTTGATGCATAGTAACTTTTACTACTATTAATCATTTTACTTGCCTTCAATGATACTATAAGATAGGCCATAAGCAATTTGAAATGTTATCAATAATATATCATTTCAGCTTCAGGACATATTTTCAAGTGGTAAAGGGGAGGGCCGGAAATTTGTTCAGCACAGTCGGGTGTAGGATTCAAATCCTGAAATAATGGATTTGTGTCCTGTGACAAACGGGAGTCACTACCATTCGTGGGAGTTACCACCAATGCCCTCAATCCTAGTTTTGAGAATTGTGTTGTTTAAAAACTTGTTATATAGTTGTAAAATGTGTGGTTATATAGTGGAGAGAAATTGTATTATTTATTAATTTTTTTATAAATTGTAATAATTGCTTTAAAAAAATAGAGGCTTGGTTGCATAATGAACTCGATTTGTTGTTTTTTAAAATTAAAATAAAATAAAATATTGGGGATCACGTGACCCGCCAGTCTGCTAACATGCCTCCCTCCGGGCTTCCACGTCTGCCACTGAGGGGATACAATTATTAATCGTTTCTTAAACCACATTTTAATTATATGAGTTTTCTCTTTTAACTTTTCAATCACATACTTTACTTAAATATGTTTTTTAAAACACAACTTTTAACCAATGTTTAGAACATCGGACCAGATCGGACGACTGGTTCGTTCGACCGGAAAATTTGGAAATTTTGTGGTTTTTAAAATAATTTTTGATGTCTTAATTGAAATTGTTTCGACTCCGATTCGATTCGATCGAACATTTTGACCTTTGAAATCCATTATCTTTTTTGGTTCGAACCTGATCTTCAATTTTCTAAAACATTGCTTTTAATAAAGCCTTAAAATCCGTGTGCTTGCCCCTGAGACACATCTCGCAATGGTAAAGGGGAGGGTTGGTAAGTGCTCAGCGCGTTCGGGTGTAGTGTTTGAATCCTAAAATATTGGATTTGCTCATTGTGGAAAGCGGGAGTTATTGAAAATTGCTCATACTTACTCAATCGCTCCACCCTGATCCCTGGGAGGTATATCCTGAATTTACAATTTCGAATCAACGGCCTTGAGCGTGATCGATTCGGGCCCTCGAAATGTGGGATATATATCTCCCCCCCCCCCTCCAAAATCCGTGTGCTTAGTTGGTTTGTGAAATATTGTGGTTCTTGAGATTTGACAACGATTGCAACCTATCGAGTTTAGACGACGGTTGGTGCCTGGTGGTGATTCTGAGAATGCGTCTCCAGTCGCTTGTGATGGTGTTGTCAGATCCAGACACAAAAGAAATGGAAAAGTTGTGGGTGCGATTGAGGTGGTTTCGTCACTCTGACGTGGATGTTGTGAAGTGACAGTATATATATCTTTATATGATTGTAAATCTGTCTTTTATGCATGGTTCGATTCGATCGCTCAAGTAGTGTTTATAAGCCTTGTTTAACAAACCATTTTTAAACAATATATTTTTCCAATTTACTTTTTAATTACACCATTTTCACCTTACATTTTTAAATCACATTTTACCTTAAAAAATAAGAACATCACATTTTTTATTTTTAAACAAAATTTTTTTAACAAACTAATGATTTATATAATGAAAAAGTGATATGAGAAATTGTGCAATTTATAATTAGTTTATCAAACAAATCATTAATTGTTATCAAGTATGATAAGGTGATGTGAGGTGTTGTTAGCTGTGAGGTGATAAGAAAATCAGTGGTGCAGTTAGAGATGAAAAAAAAATTAAACAGTGTTGCAGTGTTGCCCCTCCTCAAACTCGAACGTGCTCCATAATTAATGGGTCACGGGGGCGGGTTTGAGTTTTGCTCATTTTCACAGGACGGGACAGCTGTCCCATTACCATGCCTAGGTAGGGTGGTGATGTTAAATGGAAAAAGGTGTAGCCCACACCCTGAGGGTCCGAACCGACCACGCCCAAGGTCATTGGTTCGGGAAGGTAAATCCAGGTTATGCCTCCAAGGAGCCAGGGTGGAAGGGCTTATGGTAAGCATGAGAAACGCTCAATAACTCCCGCTTGCCACAAGGTCAATTCCACCTTGCGGGGAATCGAACCAAGCACACAGCTGCGCTGAGCACTTACCACCCATCCCCTTTGCCACTTGAAGATGTGCCCTGGGGGCGTGGTGATGTTAAATGGAAAGCAGAGTTAAGATTGAGAGAGAAGGGGTGGGGTGGGGTGGGGTGGGATGGGGTGAATAGTATTTGTGATCAATTAATTAGATAATAATTTATGACCTCCAAGCTTATTGCGATTAAATATATGATTGTGATGCACAAATTATGTCTTATGTGACTATAACCTCGTATGATTTGTGATTAATAGGTGGCCGTGAATATATAAATTATGTTTTACTGAGAAACATATTTTTATCAAAGGTCACAAAATGTGATCACCTGATTTTTGAAATTCTTTTGCAATATTATCATTGAAATTAAAAATTTTAGACATTTGTAATTACGCATTTTTTTCCTAATTATAAACACATAACTTTTAATTTTAAAATCTTTTCTTTGCTTTTGTACAACCATACACGTTGAATGGGATTAATTAGGCCCTACGCTATTCCATCCACCAGACCACCACACTATTGAAAAATAGGTCTATTGTAAAGATTTTAAAACACTACCCATCAATCATCATTCCAAATCGAAATATATTCAAATCCCTAAAAATCAACTTGTAATTCTCACAGTAATCTCTAAAAAAATTAATATTTTTTCAATTTCCGAATCTTCTTCTCCGATTCCCTTTTTGTTTTATTTGCATTACAACCCTAAAATCATAAGCGTCATTTTATAATTGATTAAAGGTACAATTCAACATTTTTTTTTTTTTTTTTTTTTTTTGCATAATAGGCTTGTCGAAGAATAAAAAAAATTTCACTACTCAAGATGACAAGATTCATTTACAAAGTTTTATTTTCATTAAATCTCCATACAAGTCCCATAATGTTGAATTTGTAGATCTTCCTATATTAAAAATCTATCTATCTACACCTACACTATCTTAAAAGTGTGGATAAGTGAGAATCTTTTGATTTCCCATTTTATCCTCACATTTTTTTCTTTTTCTCAATAATACATTTAATTCATTTATTCAACTTATTTCACATTTATTTTAATTCTTATTTCAAAAACATTAATTTATCCACAATTAAATCGCAATTGGTTATTCAATTAATATTAATTTCGCGTTGTTACTTCTTAATTTACTTTTAGATTATTGTCCCATCAAATTTCATTTCTCATAATAACTCTATTGAATAATTCAAAGAGTGCATTCAATATATTTTTTTCTATTTTTAATTTAAACAATTATCTTTTAGTCCTTTGTTGGACAATACTATTTTATTTATGAACACACTTTTTGAACAATTCAAAAAATGTGATTATGTTTTTAATAATTTTTTCTATTTTTAATTCAAACAATTATATTTTTCATTTTGATAAAAATAGATTTATTTTTTCAAAGTAACATGAGTGTGAAACTTTTTATTTTTATACCCACTTAAATTCTTATCACACACATCAACTAATTTATTAGCCTGATTGGTTATGGTAAAAAAATAAAAATAAAAATAAAAATAAAAATAAAAAATAAAATAAAAATAAAATTAGATTTTTATCAAAGTCAAATTCAAAAATTAATCATAACCGCATGTTTCATTGGTCTCATAACTTTTTAACCATACATCTAATCAACTTTTTATCAAAATTTGCTAAAAATTTGATTTTAATATCCATCAAACAGGGGCTATATAAAAAGAAAAATATTTTTTTAAAAAAAATTATTTTCTAATTAAGAATATAAAATAAATAATTTCAAAACTCTTTGGAAAAGAAAAAAAAATCAAAACTAAAGTTTTGGTTTAAATTTATATAGTCGCGGTTTGGTGATAATTACTTTTTTAATAGATTTTGATAAAAATTAATAAAATGTGATTGGAAAGTTGTGTATTGATGAAATGTGTGGTTAAAATTAAGTGTGTTTGGTATTGTTTAACATAAGTTTTTTTTGAAATGAATAGTGATTTTTAGGAGAATGGATGATTGAGATATCGTTGAAAAGTTAAATATTGTAGGCTTGAGTTTTAATGAATGATTGAGATTGAGTACGGTAGAAAAATGAGAAAAATTTAATGAAAACCAAACAAGGGCGAGTTGTTGATTTGACTTGAATTAAAATCTTATTTTAATTTTTCCCAAACAATAGCATAATATTAAACATTTTTCATTATAAAATATGCTCACAAATTAATTTAATTTATCTATGCATATATTTCTTCGCATTTTTTCTCGACTTATCATAAATATTTTAAAAGCAATTATTGATTTGCCTAAATTTATGATATAAGATTACTTCTTAATATAACACAAGATATTTATTTATTAAGTTGACATTTTAAATAATTGTCTAATATGTATTTTGAAGAACTTGACTAGAGGTGGGCATCGGGTGGTTATGTTCGGGTATCTCAAGAATCGAAACCGAACCATACTTTTCAGTTCTGGTAAAATGAAACCGAATGGTTCCATTGAATCGCAATAACCAAACTAGAACCAAACCATTCGGTTTTTGTTTGGTTTCAGTTCCAATTCGGTTCTACAATAATAATTATTTTTGGGGTCTTATCGAGGAGTATCAGGCCTCAGGAAGCGAGCCAATAACCTGAAATAAACTTCTATCGAATATACCAAGATCAAGGATTTTGAAAATCCTTTCACCCAGAAGAAAGTATAGGATTCTCCATGAAATAGAATATATTCATAAACCAAAATAGGAAACAAATGGCCTGGAAGGTTTTTCGAACATGGTAAAAAGTCATTTGTATAGTAAATTTGTGGGATAAATCATGAGTTTTAAATGCATTATTATGAATTGTTATATATATATTTAAATATTTAATTAACTTCATCGTTGTCATTTACAACTTTGCTCATTAATAAGTTATACTCATTCTATTTTCATTTACTAAGAATTTAAGTCTAAGTGTGAAGTTAAATGTTATAAAGAGGTAGAGACGTAACAAATTTCATAAAAAGAACTTAATAATTTTCTCTTTACCCAAGAAAATTACAAATTTTTTTGATTTTTAGTTTTAGTTTTAGGACAACCAATTAAAACCATAAAAAAATGAAAACAAACAAGGATAAAAAACCTGGTTCTAACTTCGATTTTTCGATTCTAAAAGTGAAAACAAGAACCGAACCAGAACCAATCGGTTCTTGATTCCAAAATCGATTTCCTATTTTATTGTTTTAAAACCATACGGTTCCGATTTTTTCGGTTCGATCATATTAGTTCCGATTTTTTTGCCCACCCCTAAACTTGACGAAAGTTTTCAATAAAATATTAATATTTTAGGAATTGAAGACAATTTACCATTTACAATTTTTCTCTAAGAATATCAATTACATCAACTATTTTAAGAAACAGTATAAGAACATAAAAACATTTAACATTCATCACATACATAAAACATGCAAAGCACGTACTTACTACTAGTAAATAATAAAACTGTTCAAGTTAAATTCTCGGTGTCCTAGGCACACACTTAAATGGCCACGCAGTTGTTCAAATTCTTCATGTCAATGCATTTAGGCGAGGGTATTGTATACAAGTGCATGAATATGAAGGTGCAGAGACCAATTTTATACTTTTATTAGATGAAAAATAAGTAGATATTTTGTTTTTCATTATGGGATATGTAATTTGTGTTGTAATTTAACGGCATGTAAGAGTTGTACTGTGATTTTTCTTCATTAGACTTCGTGTTGATATAGAAAGATGTTGTAATTTAACTTTATACCATATGAAAATTTGGTTGATTAAAGATCATTTAATTAGATTTGAAACTTCCTAAAAGTTTTATTGTAAATCATTTTATTCATTAAAGATCCTTTACTGGAGAGAATACAACTCCCAAATTGACTACATATACGCGTATTATAATGCCCCTGAAATTTTGATATTTTACTTTGATATATATGAAATAATAATACGTCTTTATTGGGTAAAATATTATCGTTAATTTTGAAAAGGATACCCAATTAGTTATTTTATATTGTGTTAATAAATTTTGAGGACTATAGTTCCATGAATGAAAGTTAGATGAAACAAGAAAGCTTTAAATGCCCATATATGGTAAATTAGGGGCTAGTGGAGAAATATTGGAAAACTAGTTAATTACGGTTTTACCACTTCATCATGCAATATTTGTCGTTTTCGTACGAGTTTATTATTGATTTGAAGTCATTGCATGTTATACCATCGCGTAGTTCGTAGTGTGACGTTTAAATCGATGTTTTGTATGTGTGATTCCGAGCCCGGATGTGCCGAGAATATCGAGCCAAAGAAGGGTAGTTGCAATATGAAAATTGCCAAAACCCTACAAAATTTTCTGAGTATGAGAGGATGGTCGAGCAGCCATGTTTACAAGGATCGTATGAGCTACATATTAAGCAGATGCTTTTGCATGCGCGATCTTTAGAAAGTTTGTAATGGGATCTTTCCGATGATATAAAGTTTGTTGAATTCGGAGGTCATCTCGACCCTCAAATTTTAAGTCAAAACGAGCTCGGTGAAGTACAAAAATTAAGGATATATTATTATTTTAATCATAGTGGAGACACTTGGCCAACTCCACTAGTGGGTCTTAAGGGATTGTTTGGCATGACTTATTATTCCTGTTTAAATCAGTAGAATTATCAGAATGCATTTTAAACATATTCAACTGATTTATAACAGTAAATTATTCGAAAAACAACTTATAAGTTAAAAACTTGGAAACTTAAAGAAACCAAACATGTCCTTAACTTCAATTCTATAAATAGGGACATTTAGTTGCATTTTTACACCAGATTTTCTGCTGAAAAGCTTAAGGTAAGGAGAAAATTTTCATACTTTCATCTCTATTTCATGATTTAACAAGTAAGAATGATGATTTCTTGTTTCTAATTTAAATTCATCACTCTCACTTGTTAAACATAAGAAGAAAAGCAAGTTTTAAACCAGAAAATAAAGGCAGATTTCGGAATTTCACTGTTGCTGGTAAAACGAATGCTATCAGTAGCATTCGTTCTTCACTTCCGGATGCTATTGACAGCCTCCTGAACAGAGCAGTTTCCTATTTTTAAAGAAAACTGAAATATGTCATATTCTGAGTAACAATCTGATGAAAAACCTATTTATGCATCAATATAGTTCATATATATTCATTCTTATAAGCTCATAACTACCAAATAACATGTAAATGCAGGATCAATTTCTAAATATTCATCCAAAAAGCAGTGAGTAAAGCAATATTTGTTTCCTTTGTGATTCTTGTTGTTCTAAATCATTTATATCTGATTTTAGTATTTAGATCAAGTTTCTTTTATATATTATCAAAGATGTTTGATGATTATGATGAGAATATGTGAAAATGTAAAGCTTTGGGCTTAAAAATCTTAGAAATTGTGAAATAAGATCTACCTACATTCTATGTTCTTGGTTTTGAATATCTAAGTGCTATAAATGACTTTTTATGTTGAACCCATTAGAAATAAGAATCTGGGTTTTTCCTTAAGGCTGAAATCTAAGTTTAATTGAGATTTGATCAACCTAAATTCAAGATCCTAGCTTGATCATACATGCATGCCTCAAAAGTTGATTTCTAATATTAAGGATAAGTATGCAGACATGTAAATTTAAAGTACAATAAGTTTATGACTTAAGAAGTAACTTAGACTCTATAAATTTACCAGAATTTCAGATTTTGGGTTAGTTGAAAATGTCTCTGTATAGTGCTATTGATAGCCGCCTGCAGCTAGTTGTTTAGTATAGAATCAGGCTATTGACAGCCTCCTGCAGTTATCAGTTTTACTTGAATTGAGTATAACATTAGAAAGTGTATCTAAATGCTGTTTCAGATTCTTGAATAATGTTCCTTTAATAGTAAAGTATTTTCAGATTCTAAAAATGCTCATTCAAGGATGCTTTGATGCATTTCAAATCTCTATAATGATTTATAAGCTTCTTAGTTCAACTGCATGCTTATGTACATGACTTAAAGTTGATTTCAGATTTTAATCACTGCAGTCTATGAGTTACTACAGTTTTATGAAGCTAAAGATGAAGTTATTATTGAGCATATGAGAATTTATTTGGCACACATAGTTGCTACTACTTATATTATGTTAAATTGAAGGAACTATACTTGCATGTATTATATTGAATAAGATTATACGTCTATGAGAAAGAACTGAAACATGCAGTTCTTTTTTATACATCTTGGATGTATTGCATTCATTTGTAATGCAACATTTATGCACTTAAGTCTACGAAGAATATTTAAACATTTGCATAATTAAGAAAGCAGAACCCTAAGTAGTTAAGTATTCACCAGTTGGGATTCTAGATGCCCAAGGGATTTTCCCATAGTTAAGGTCACGGAAGTGAATCAAGTTTAGATTCTAATACTTCCAACAAGTTTTACAGTTTACAGTAAGGTTTATGCTTAACAAACTATCACGATATGAGATGTTTACATCTTTCCAGTTTTATGTCATGACAAGTTACGTGATAGGTGACCTTGTACCTTAATGGTAATCGAAATTATATTGAGCGCTCTGTGAATACTTACTCTTAGGGTAGGGGCCCAAATAATCAAGTAATTGAATTTAGAAAATAAATGCATCCTAGAAGTGCATGTTAAATGTGTTCATCTTGTCATTTGAGGTTATGAGATAGGATGTGGATAAATATGCTTATGATAAGTCTTCATTATGTGTTGTGGACTTCATGTTGAAAAGGTATTTGGAATTATTGCGAACAACTTGTGAACTATCTCATTGTTCTCTCAAAGTTAAGGTAAAGTGCATTTAATTACATTAAATCATGTTGATATGAATGATGTTCATATGCTTATGTGCTTGTATGTAGCTTTACTCACTAAGCCTCATAGCTTACAGTCGTATTATGACTATCTTATAGATCATGGATGCTCGGTATGTAGAGACAGTGCGCACTTGGGGAAGGACCTCAATTGATGGGAATGAGTATCATATCATAACCAAGAGGACAATATGGGCTGAACTCCCTACAAATCCAATAGTGTACGTAAGGGATAGAAGCTACAAGACTATCCATGTTTACGATGCTCGGAGCCTCCTGCCCTTAAGAACCATTACGTTTCTCTCTTAAGAGATTAGTGGTTTTGGGGCACTTACTTTTGAGAATAATTCTATTGCCCTACTAGTTTATAACTACATGTAAGGGTAAGGGTTGTGGTGTTCTGATAAGAATTAAGGTAACTTAACCTTGAGCCACACACACTCATCAAGAAGCCAGATTTTTGGATTGAATAGAAATTTGATGACTAGGGAATGGAATTCATCATGTTGGGGAAAGGCAAGTAATGTAAACTTTTGAAATTTTTTAAGGTAGGGCATGTAAACTTCTAAACTCTTTTGGAGAAGTTTAATGTAATCCCTTATGTTATGTTAATGAAGTTTCAGTTGTTATGGATATTTATGTTTCCCTTTACCTCTGCCACGTATGGAAGTCGGGTATGTGATGGTATGGAGTTATTAGAGAGTACCCTGCAGAATGCTATCAGTAGCGGTCTGCAGCTTATTTCTCAGTGCAGTGTTATGCTATCAATAGCCTCCTGCAACCTACTTGCTTAAATTTATGGGAGTTAAAATGTTTTGGTACATGCATGTGACTTAACACATTATTTTCTTATCATATATATATATATATATATAAATTTGGTAAATTTTAGTATATATAGATAATTCGAGTTTTATATTTGAGGTGTCCACACGTATATTATAGAATTACAGTACATGTAATCATAATAAAAAGATGAGTCCGCTAATAGAATTACACATTAAACTTATCTTACAATATATGTAATGAAAAATATTATTATTCAATGAGTAATAACATATTTATTACACCACGTGTAATATACGTAATTATGTTAAAAAGCGAATAAATACAATTACACTATTGCATCATAATATTTGATCATATATTGCATTTTTGTCTATTTTTAAAGTAATTTACGATTTATTTTTTTAGCTCATTAATTTGCAAATTTATAACTTATATCTAGTTAATTTTATATTTTATGGTAACAACATTCCTATAATTAATGATGGTGACAGCTACCTAATTTAATAACTAATTACAACCTCTCTCATAATCTCATAATCCCATGATTTATTTTTTTTAAATTATCATTAATTGGCTAATTTGTAGCTTTACTATTTAATTGTATATTTTAAGATAACTATATCTTTACAATTAAAAGTGTGTTTGATTATAATTAAAATGAATTTTTTTTTTAATGAATAATAATTTTTAGGAGAATGAATTGTTGAAATTTAGTTGAAAAGTCAAATATTATAAGCTTGACTTTTAATGAATGGCTAAGATTGAGTACTGTAAAAAAATAATTTTTTTTTAATGAAAATCAAACAAAGGCAGGATAGTGATAAGTAATTAATTTAATAACTAAGTAGATATCATAAAATCGTGTATTTTTTTAAAAAACCAACGTTTATAATCTTACAAGTTGAATTAACTATACATAATTTTCAAAACAATTACAATGGTGTAATCCTATGATTTTCCTCTTAATATGCACTAGTATCAACATATGTGTTGCACGAAACAATAATATGAAATAATTTTACTGTAAAAATTATTAAAAAATAGAAAACAAGTTTGAACACACAATTGCTTTGATTAATGATATAAATTATCAACAAATGCTCAAAATAGAAATAAATTAGAATTTTCATAAATTTTTGAAAAATATCTTTAAATACTACATTGTTTGTAGTTGTCCACATCGGTGTGATGTACGAAAGTTGTTGTAGATAAAATAGATTTTAAACAATTGCTAAAATTTAAATTAAATAATGCAATTTTTTAAGATCTATGTTATATAAAATTAAAAAAAAAAAAATCCAAATATTTTTACTATCATGAATATAAATAATAACTCTCAAGATATTATAATTTACATAAAAATAAAGTAATTATAACAAATTAAATATATGCGGTCCTCATAAGTGTAACAAATTAAGCAATATTGACGATGTATAAAAATGAAAATCAACCTCAGAATTTGCGATGTACGAAAGTGAGATTCAAACCAAGAGACCCGTTCCATAATTATTATTTTTTTAATTTTAAATGCAATACATTAATTGAATATAATTAAATGCATATTTAATTATATGTCAAAAAAATAAAAAAATAAAATTATTAATGAAAATCAAAATAAAATATATATTTAGTCTTTTTGTCTATATATATGTTAATAAAATTAAAAAAATAAAGTTTTACCATTTTTTTAATACATATTATTATTATTTTAATAAAATTGTGAACCAATGAATTGTTTTACCATCTTTGCAAGGAAAAAGACCATGAATTAAGTGTTTTAACGATTGTACTGCGAACATATCGACTCGATTTCTGGATCTAACGTTTAATAAATAAAATTTTCGTTTTTAAAAAACTTTTGAATAACAAAATTAGGCTCATACAATACATGTGGAAGACTCAACTTACATATTCTTCGTAGAATAGACTTTTTTCTTTTTTATATATTGTTCTTCATCATATTCTTCCCAAAAGAGATGTAGAATAATCTTTTTGGTATATTTTAATTTTTTAAGCATTAATTATTAGTTTCAAACATTAATTTAAGTAAATATTGTTACATCAATTGTTTTTTCTTTTTTCATATTGTTACATTATTATTTTAATATTTTAATAAAAATGGTTGACCGATCAATTGTTTAATAAAAATTATATGAACTAATTGTTAAAATCTCTAATATATATTCTGCATATTCTAATTATTTAAATCTATAATAAAAATAGAAAATGAACCGAATGAGTAAACAAACAAATTGATCGAAATCTTAAATTGTAAAATTAACACAACTTAATTGAGAAAAAGTGAGAAATAAATAATTTTTTTACTTTTGATCTTTGAGATGATTTTACAGACAATACATTTATAGTTTACTCTCACTTATTAGCTTGTATTAAATTTGTTACTGAGATCTTCGGTTTGACATCCATATTACATATTTTTCGACTTCAAAATAATACAATAATTATCAAAAAAATAATAATTCTTATAAAACAAAAAACTAGTTTATATATTAAAAATAATATCTTGATACCATGAAAAATATAGTACGGATGCCTATTCTAATATCACTAATGGCACATGTACTTGCTAAAACATTTAATACATTATTTATTTATTTATTTTGCAAAAAAATCAATCAAAAAGTTGTTTTGATGGGAAATTATATGCGGATTTTTGTGACAGCTATTATTATTATTATTATTATTATTATTATTATTATTATTATTATTATTATTACATCCGTGCGTCGTACGGAAAAACAATATGAAATGATTTTACTGTAAATATCATTACAAAATAGAAAAAATAAATTGAACACATAATTTGCTTTGATTAATGATACAGACAGTGAACGAATGTTCAAAATAGAAATAAATTACAATTCTCATCAATTTTGGAAAACCTCTTTAAATAATACGTTATTTGTACAGTTTATAGTTGCTCATACTCGTATGATACACGAAAGTTGTTATAGATAAACATATTTAAACAACTGCTCAAATTTAAATTAAATAATGCAGTTTTTCAAATATATGTTGTATAGAATAAATAAAAAATTTCGACCAAATATTTTTTTACTAACGTGAATGGAAATAATAACCCTCAAAATATTATAATTTATATAAAATATAATAATTGTAACAAATTAAATATATTCGGTCCTATATATAAATAAATGTAACAAATTAAGCAATATTGACTATGCACGAAAGTGAAAATCAACCTCAAGATTTGTGGTGCGCGAATGTGGAATTCAATTCAAGAGATCCTTCACATGATTAATAATTTTTAATTTTTAAATGTGATGCATTTAATTGAACCTAATTAAATGCTTATTTAATTATATATCAACAAAAAAATTATTAATGAAAATATAAATAAAATATATATAGTGAGTCTTTTTGACTATATATGTTAATAAAATTAAGAAATAAAGTTTCACCATTTTTTACGGTATATAATTATTTTTTTAATATTTTAATAAAATTGTTAACCGTTGAATTGTTTTATCTCTTTACGGGAAAACATGTCATGAATTAAGTTTAATTATATGTCAATAAAAAAATTATTAATGAAAATATAAATAAAATATATATAGTGAGTCTTTTTGTCTATATATGTTAATAAAATTAAGAAATAAAGTTTCACTATTTTTTAAGGTATATAATTATTTTTTTAATATTTTAATAAAATTGTAAATCATTGAATTGTTTTATCTCTTTAAGGAAAAACAGGCCATGAATTAAGTTTAATTATATGTCAATACAAACTTATTATTATTTATTTTAATTTGATGAGAAAAATCAGAACTTAAATTAATCATTTGTGACTAAAATGAATTTAGTTAACTAATTATAGATAATATTATATGCTTAAATGATATAATTTAAAATGAATTAGATATTGAGGAAAAATAAAAAATAAAACTTGACCTTTAATTTTTTTATCTGATTTTACGGATAATATATTTACAATTTGCTCCCACTTGTTAACTTGCATTAAACTTCTCACTATGATCTTTAATTTCACACTCTTATTACATATTTTTCGATTTCAAAATAATATAATAATTATTAAAAAAAATAACAATAAAATAGAAAAAATAACATTTTGATATTATTAATAGCATAGCATGAATGTCAATGCAGTTAATGACACACGTAAAACGATAATTGTTAAAATATTTAATATACTATTTTTTAACAAAAAAATTTCAAATTTAAAAAGTTTTTTTGACAAAAAACTATGTTTTTATTTTGATAACGACTATTCTATTTTTTTTTATATATATATATATATATATATATATATATATATATATATATATATATATATATATGCGCGCGCTTGTCTGTCTTAAGAATTAAGATTAAGATCATCATCATCATCATCATCAACAACAACAACAACAAGGAGAACTTTTCTACTCTCGACAATCGGGAATCCAATTGTTTCACAAACTAGGTGGGCCCCACACCCCGCAAATTCGGGATTCCCGATTCGGGAATAGAAAATTTCTGTATTATTAAGATTAAAAAGACAGCTTGGTTTTGTTTTTCCATTAGTGGGTCCATTTTTATATTGATGAAGTGATGAACTTATAATCCGAAGGGATTAGTCAGAATTAATGGGGCCGGATGGCCCATGCCGTCATCTTCTAGTTAGCTGTAGTAATCAGCACGCTGTGTTTTTAATAAAAGCCGATATTAATCTTTGTCCTTTCAATCAATTCATATTTCATTGTCTATTCACTCTTTATTTTTTATTTTTTTCTAATCTCTATTTTTCAGTTAAAATTTCGTTCTAATCGCAATCGTTACAATTTATAATTTATAATTTATAAAAAAAATCTTAAATTACTTTCTAATTAGAATTATTTTCTCTCACTATTTTTAATTACATATTTTACTTAGAAAATTTCTAATTTATAAATCGAACGAGTAGTCGAACATATCATTATAAATCAATAATTGCTAGAGGCTTCGTTTTGTGGGTCAAGATTTTTAGCTTTACAAACAATGAGTTCACGTGAAGGCTTGATATACATCAAAAGATTGTGTTAATGCAGGGGTGTATATCGGATGGATAATTTGAGTATTTCAAAAATCGAAACCCCTCAATAAACATCGAGTATTTTTATGTCCACTCCTTTTCGGGGATATAAACTCTCACTTTATTTTTATTTTTTTTACTTATTTCGTTGTTATATGATCTAGAAGCTTGTGCTATCATTAGTTAGTTTTGATATTTTAAAATTCAACCATATAAAAAAATTAGATCTAAACAAAAGATCCAATAGTATAGCTCAAATCCAATACAAAAGCAATTAAGTAAATGATGAGGACAAGGAGAGACAAATTTTAGATATTCAAATAATCTATACCATCTGTTATATAGATGACGGTTTACTTTTTGATGTCCATTTAGTGCTCATATTTTCAATTTGTATAGCGTTAGACACATAAATTGACAAATTATTTTTGTATCGATAAATTGATTGTTTTTTTTTGTCAGTCAATCTAACTTACCTATTGTGGTACTCAAAATCGTCGGTTTCAATCACTTAGTTAAAAAAAAAAAAATCCCCCCAAGAGGGGCCCCCTCCACCCCCGGATTTTCGCCCCCGCAACATCAAAATCCTAACTACGTCCCACTGAATGGAATGACTTGATAAATGATTGTGGTCAAAGTCAACTATTTTTTTTAATCACAAATTTCATGGGATTCAAAGTTTTGATCAACTTTTTAATTATACATTTCTTCAAAGATTATCAAAAGGTTTGTCAAATGTACCAACTGCCAACCCCTTTAGTAAGTTTTGAAAAAAAATTAATCATAATTGAAATATATATACTTTTTTCTATATATTTGTGCGATCCATGTCTTAATGTCTACTTATTAAAATTTAATTATAATTGAAATATATACTTTTTTCTATATATTTGTGAGATCCATAACTATCTACTTATTATTCATGAATTTTGTAAACTCGTATCCTATAAGTAATTAAAAGCATTATGAAACCAGCACTTCAGGAACCCAAATTTTTAGGCACGTAGAATTTTTTTTTTTTAAATAGAAAATCAGATATGACTTGTAAGAACTGTATCATTCATTGAGTTGTATGTCGGCTGTTCACCTATGTTCATAAATTGAATCCTCTAACACTACCAGTCAATTAATGGAATATTTTCATTAGAATTAAAAAAATAGAATTAAAAAAAAAAAAAAATCAAATTAGGGGCGGATCAAAAAATAGGAATTGACTCTATCGAATCGAAACCAAATCGACAAAATCGAAAAATGTCCAACTTTTATTTTTAAATTAAAAAAATCCGGAATTGAAATCGAAACCGAAACTTTTTATTTTGTGACCGAGAAATAAGTTGTGACCTAGAAAGTTTGTGATTTTTTTATCGAAAATAAGTCTTGATCTATAAAATTTGTTATTTGTGAATAAGAAATAAGTCATAGTCAATTAATTTGAAAATTTGTGACGGATAAATATATCGTGATGGATAAATTTGCTAATTTTTTACTGAAAAATAATTTGTGAAAATTAAATTCTAAAACTTGTGAGTGCGACCATAAATTGTATGTTAGTTTGACTTTAACATATTTAATTACCTATTTAATTAATAAATTATAATTAATTACCAATTTTTATAAATTACCACATGATTTTTAAAATAACATTTTAAGTTTGTCAAGTTTGAAAAATGATCTTCAAAGCTTTGTAATTATGTATTTTTCCTCAAATTATTTATATAAATAATTAATTTTTTAAGATCGGCCGAACGTGCACGGTGCACGTAAGCTTTTGAAGGATTGGGCCACGTGCAGTTCAACAAGTCTTGTTGGGGGTTTTGGCAGACATAATGGGTTAAGTCCATTAGAGGTGGACAGTAAGTGGACCTTGGTCTAATTATGTATAACCATGATCATTTATTTATGGTAAAGAATTCTAATATTGGAGGGGTATTTTAGTAATTGGGCATTGATTGTATTTTATATTTTTTTAGTTTACAGATCATAATAATAGCCATATGCAAAAGTGTTTAGGCCACTGGTTTAATTAATTAAAGTTTTATGTTTGAGTTGTTTGAATTAAAGTTGACAAAATATAATACCCCTATCAACATTGAAATAAATTGATTGAGGGCCTAGAAATATCCTAATTGAAAAGGGGCACAATGTGTCAATAATTTAAATAAATAAGGGTCTATGCTACAAGGTCAATTATTATGAGTAATGTAACTGCCACCACTAGAGTAACCACTAACCAAGGGCCAAGAAGAATGATCTCGCATTCCAAAAACACATTCTCTCGAGTTGAGATATTGCGTCCTAATTTAGTCTTTCTTTGTCAATTTTTATTTATAAATATGAATTTACTATTTTTGAACTAAAATATACGGTTGAAAAATAATTTGAAAAAAATGTGTTGTTAAAAAGTGATTTGTGTTATAAAATAAAGAGAAAATGAGAAGATAATAGAGAATTCAATAAACTTGCAAGAGTATAGATGACATTTACTAATACCGTACTTCCTCCATCCCAATTATATAGGCTGACTTGACTTTTCACATAGATTAAGAAACATATTTAATGTTATTGGAAAAATAATTTTTGTAAAGAAAATTCTTAACATACCCTTATTTAAGTATCAAAACTATTACTCTCCATGTCCCACAAAGATGTGCTTACTTCTATTTTCACACAGATTAATAAAACATAATTAATATATGTTGGAACTATAAATTTACCTACATTATACCTAATATATTCCTATATTAAATAATGAGTTGTTCATATTTGTTGATAAAAATGCATATTAAATAGGGGTATATTAGAAAATGAAGACATTAATTTTAATATACTCTCAAAAAGGAAAGTAACATATCTTTGTGGGACGGACAAAAAAGGAAAACAAACATATCTTTGTGGGACGGATGGAGTAATATTATAATTAATGAATATGAGTACATTAGTAAGCAAACAAAATAAATACTTCTCAATAAAGAAACAAGTTCATATAATTGAGATACGATAAAAATGAAAGACAGTCTATATAATTGGGACGGAGAGAGTATTATTTATAACACTCCTCTTTCAATAATATATTACAAAATATATCTAACGCGTTAAAACCTTGTTTGATACAAATAAAATGGGATAAAATATCAAA
This sequence comes from Ligustrum vulgare, assembly GCA_963555705.1. Taxonomy (NCBI): domain Eukaryota; kingdom Viridiplantae; phylum Streptophyta; class Magnoliopsida; order Lamiales; family Oleaceae; genus Ligustrum; species Ligustrum vulgare. The sequence goes on from OY743174.1 coordinate 53,454,147, forward strand.
CGAAGGATAAATAGTAGTTATTTTGGAATATTAAAATAAATGTTGTCTTATTAAAACTTTAACAAAAAAATTTGGTGGAATAAAACATAAGCGAATGAGTCTACATCAACTTCCCAGATGTTGATCACCATAAATCATTGAGTTGGGCATTCCAATCTCTTGACCCAAATTCTGGAATGTAAATGTTGGCAATACTTTTATGAATAAATTAGCCACCTTGCCACTTGAGTGAATTTGTTTAACATTGATATCATCAGGCTTCTGAAATATATATGTATTAAAGTCATTCTTCATAAATACGTCTTAACAGCTACCTTATTAAAATATTTACTAGAAAAATCTTGTGAGAGAAAACCTCAACTATGGGAAAAAGAGTTCAACGTACATTAGCTTCCCTAATGGGAATATTACAATTATATTGAAATTGCATATCATTATTTCAACTTTTAATCGATGCAATATTGAATTTGTTCACCAAGCATATATAATAATCCATATAACATATTATTTGTTCTTTAAATATAAACTAAATTCTTCATTTTAACTTGAAGAATTATATCATATTTCCAATAGTTTGATGTTGTATCGAGCCATGTTTCATGATAAATATTCATCAATGCATTCAATGTAATTATAGACTAAACACCACTCCAATCATTCTTGAGGAATTTGTTTAAAATAAAAAATTAATGTAGTTCTTAAATCTAGAAGTGACTTATTCACTTCAGGTGAATAATTAACCAAATATAAAAAATCAACTACAAGAATTTTCAAATATAATTAACGATATGGTACACACGTCTTTTAGTTTCTAACATATTATCTTATAGGATTATTTGTACCGTTCTTTATGTGATTTCATTTTATACGCCCGATCAAATTCCATTCCAAAGTAATTTAATTCTAGGCATGTTAATATTCAATAATCATACTTTTATAATCCAAACATATTTTATATCTCAATTATCAATTGACAGGAGTATAATCAATCATTTAAATACATATTATATCTCACAAATATAATCTGTAATCATTTCACTTGAAAATTCAACGTACCACAATCAACTGATACATCAAAGAATACTCCCAAAATACTACTTTTATAATCCAAACATATTTTATATCTCAATTATCAATTGACAGGAGTATAATCAATCATTTAAATACATATTATATCTCACAAATATAATCTGTAATCATTTCACTTGAAAATTCAACGTACCACGATCAACTGATACATCTAAGAATACTCCCAAAATACCAAGATGAGAATCAACAATTTTGATCTCAGTTATTGGTATATCAAAGTCAAACTAGCGATTAGATTATAATTTCATCCAACCGATATCATGTCAGTTATTTGAAAAATCTCGTGTGCAACAAGTCGTATATTACAACTATATACTATTTTGCCATTTACAGAAGTATTTACTGGCTTTATACTTTTAAGTGTTTTGGACTACAAGTCTTATAATAATAATAATCCATATACTGAGATTTTCATCTATGGCCAAATGTTTACGGATTCATCATTCACGTTTTCATAATAGAGCTTTGTATTATATGTCGTTGACTTTTTTTTTCTATATTCCAAATAGTCTCAGCATATATAGAGATCTCTTTACATTTTCTACTATCAGGAACATGGTATTTAGTGTTGTCTTTTTACTCTCTATGAATATTTAGCTAGTGAGAGTATGTAGAACTCGGATCCATATTTAGCTGGTGAGATAAGTAGTGCGCCTTTGAGAACAAGCAAAATTTATTAATCAAAATAATCTTCTGGTTCTTCAACGAATGTCCTTTTGAATCTAAACAATTTTCATTATTCTATATTACTAATATATTTTATGTTTCTTCAAGAACAATAAATCAATATTCTTCTGAAATATCAAAATTGCAATATTATGCTTTTCATGAGCAAAAAATATTTTTCTAAATGTTACTGATGTTGTGCTGCTTTAAGAGGAACAACAAATTAAGAGTGAATTAAATAATAATTAATTTATTGTTAGGAAAAAAAAATATATGATGATAACTTTGCAACATCAATATTCGATTGTGTGGTCTAATAAAATAATGAGCTAAACATGAATGAAAGAAATTTGTGCAGCAAATTAAGTAGAAATAATGCTTGTGAATTCATAATCATTACATACCCATTGACATTAATAAAAATTAACATGACTAGTATACAATTGATGTCTTTTTATATATAGAAAAGTCAATGTTTTTTACAGTAATTGATAAAAATATAAAAATTGGTCAAATACATACAACTTAAACACAAGGATATTTACGGATTGTTAAAAGTTTTGTGTTTAAAAAATCGTTTCTATGTTTTCTAGGTAAAATGTATGGTTGAAAGTGAAGATAGAAAATGTGTGTGGTTAAAAAGTGAGTTGAAAAATTGTGTTGTAAAAAAATATGTTTTTAAACATGTTTGCCAAACATTTTTGAATTAAGTATTCCAAAAAATGTATAAAAAGTTTTGTCCTCAAGAAATTCATGATCTTCCAACTAATTCAAAATGAGTTATTGTTCGTACAGTCTCATAAATGAATCATTAAATATTGATCGTAACCGTTAGATATGAAGAACAATGAATTCTGAAGGCCCATCTAAATTTCATAACTATCAGACCATGGATTGCTTAGATATCAACGTTTCATCACTGCCAACTGCTCCATCTGATTTCTCCATTCTCTCACATCTGCCTATTGATTTTGCTCCTTTGGGATCACTTTGTAGGCGTTGGATATTTCGATTATTTGACCATGAGAAATTTGGATGCTCATTCCAGTAAGGATTAGAAGCTTGATAATATGAACAACTTTATTGCATTTTATTATCTTCTCAATAATTAATCTGATCCATATCTAGTTGGGAGTGATGTACAAAAGGACAATCATGTATGACATGATTTTCAAAGCAAAAGTCACAAATCAAATGGGTTTGAACTGTTGTTCGATCAAAGTGTCAATGATAACTGTTCCCTGCCATCTTCTCTATCTATTGTGATGCCTCCAACTGTCCGAAAGTCCATTCAATCCTTGAAAAAGGAAACAATTCCCATCTTTTAAAAGGTTCTTAAAACAAAAACTAAGAAATAAAAACTAAGAAAATTAAATATTCAAATTAAAGTAAGAACTAATTGGTATCGATATTAATTGACAATCTCCAGCAACGACGCCAAAAATATGATGTGTGCATATCGCAAGTGTACGATATTGCATCAAAGTAATAAAGTGAATTTTTTGAGTATGAATTATCGTTCCCGCGAGAATTGTAATTACGTATCGAAATATGTTAGTTCTCCTTTTATTTGAAAGGTCGAATTGAGATGTATTATCTAAACTAAAATAGAAAATAAAAGCAAAAGAAAATATTACTCATGTAGATTTTCTAAATTGAAGTTTGTAAGTGTTGGGACATCCGATTTCACATTAGCCAATACTTTTAATTTCATTTATCTAGTTTCATTCCTATTAATGTGTTCGATCGAATTCACTTATACATATGAAATTTCTTTCTCGAGTTTAAATCAAATCTACCTAATTAGTCAACCGTGTTTTTGACAACATGTCATAATAATTATGTGGATGGAATACAAGAAATCATGTAGCGATCGCAATAATAATAAACGTATATTTTTATCCTTTATCCAATTAACGAATTTTATTCCTCGATCTAGGTTGTTAGCTCACTTCTCAAATTATGAAAACACCCCCATTAAATAAATGAATTAGTCTCGAATTAATTCATGCATTAAATGCAAAATAAAATCACCACATGCAACAAAAGTGCAAAACTAGAATTATAGAAATAAAAACATAAAACTAAGCTAAATCGAATATCTCAACTATGAAATTAGTCATTCATCAATAAAGAAATAAAAACGTAGAAATAATAATAACTATGTATGTAGAGTTTATCAAATTAATAAATAAAATGAAATATTGCACCAAGTATTTCGCTCTCCATTAATAATCTTCATTTCCACGCATTTGTCTTGATTTTTGCCTCCTAGATTTGAATGATAGAATAATGAATTATAAACTTGAGTGATTGTGAAAATGTCTCCAAAGGCCCTCTAATTCGTGCATGAGAAGTTGTATTTATAGTTGTAGAAGAAACCTAAGCAAACAAGGAGAAAATTCTAGCATAGGTCTAACTTCGCTCCTGGATCGGACAATAGCGCGACCGCACAGGGTAAAGTTTGGTGGCCGTGCAGTTGGTCGATTTCAGGTTCTGTTAATTTCACTTTCTTCACGTGACCACACAACTATAGAGGCAGTGATGAGAATTGAGAAAGTCAAACATCGATGCACTTGCCCGTGAGACCCATGACGAGATCCGACGTCGAAGATGTTCAAGATTCGAGGCTAAACAATGTGAATAAATCAAGAAAAGAAGCCAAGAATCAAGTTGGAGCAAAAAATGAGAAGTTTGGAGTTTCAGCCAAGTTTCGGTCGACCGAACTTTCTTCCGGTCGACCGATCTTCTGCAGAGGAATTTTTGATTCAGCCTCAGTCGCTTTCGGCTGAGTGGCGGTCGACCGAAAGTCCCATTTCGGTTGACCCAGTGATCGATCGAAATAATTTCGGTCGATCGAAACATTCCGTTTTACAAAAAACGGGGTTTTTTTTGTAAATACCGAAATTGCATCTTTTACCCATTTTGTACATTTTATACACATTTTCTTGTCATTTGTAAGATAACTTGGATGTTCATGAAGTGCTCTTGAGAGCTTGGTCTAGAGAGACCCCTTTGAGGTAAGGATAAAAACCTCCTTTGTTCTTGTTATCTTCTTGAAAGTTAATCAACTTTGCTTGAGTATTGTTATTCTTGTGTTGTTTATTTTCCGCCACCTTGGAATTTGTTTGGTTGATACCCATTGGGTTAGGGTTTGTTAATCCTTGAATTTTGGGTTATATTTAAAGTTGGGTTAATGTGTTTTATCTCTTATTTTACCACTTTAGCTTTCTTGGGTTTTGTATTAAATTGTTGTGGGAATTTTTGATCAATACACCGAAGGGGTTCGCATCAGGCAGTGATCACGTGGTTCACCGAGTAATGTGCAATTTCATCTTGATTCTTATTTAAGTTGCCCATCATTCTTAATTTGCTCCCAAGTCATTCAATTTCTAATTGTGACAATATGGTCTCCAATTTCTTGATTTCTTCATTTAATTCATATTGTCCTCAATTGTCTTCATGCACCTCTCCAATGTGTACAATTTAACTCCAATAATCATCCATTTGGCCTTTATTTACTTCAATTCTTATGTTGACTTGATTTTGGGATATTATTTGCAATGTAAACAAATAACAAATAAATAAATAAATAGAATTTGTTCTAAAACGATAACATATCATCCTATTTTAGACATATAAATAAGTGTATAAAATACACTTATTAATAACCTTATTTTGGAAGCAACAATATAATATTATTTATAACTTCAAGACATATGAGATTTGTACTTATTCGAAAGTATTAATGCAACATTTATCTAGAATATTGTCTAAATAGAGTAATGTTTCACAAGAACGTTGACATAAAAGTTTAGGATATGAATGCCCATATATTATACTTTTTCTAAAAGTAATAATATAATATTATTTTCAAATATTATTACGTGTGAATTTGTGCTTCTTTTGAAGCAATAAGTAATTCAAATATAATATTCATTTTCAAACAACTCTACAATATTCTTATGAAATATTGATTTAGATTATTTTCCTTTTAAGAATTATAATACAATGTTCTCCTGAAATATTGATTTAGATTATTTAGTTTTCAAGAATTATAATATAACATTCTTTTGGAATATTATACTGAAATATTGAACGAAAAATTATATTCAAGCAAATATCTATATATCATAAATTGGTATATTCAAACAATATGACCAAATCGAATAACTATAACACTTTGTTATGTAATTCAAATTATATTCAAGCAAATATTTATATATCATAAATTGGTATATTCAAACAATATGACCAAATCGAATAACTATAACACTTTGTTATGTAATTCAAATTAAGAGAGCATAAACTTTTTTTTTGTTTTGAATATGAGGAGAGAATTTCTATGTCAATTTAATTGAAAGAAGCTTTGCTACTTTAAGAAAAAAGAGAATCAATTTGTTTGTACTCAATTGGCTAGAACTTTATGTTGATAACATATTATAAACTAAAGAGAAAAGGAGACGAGAATCATGGATACAATTGTATAATTAGAGCCCGACATATATAGGAAAGAATCATGGATACAATTGTAATTATAACTAGGATCCCAAAAGTATAAATGTCATTCACTAATAACATATTATTTACGACAGATTGGTGATATATGTTGTTGTTTAAGGTCCGTTTGACAATCTCATTATTATCCATTTTAAATTCAATTTTAAATTACACAATTTTTCAAATCACTTTTTAACCACATTTTCTCTCTCTATTTTCAACCAAACATTTTAGCTAGAAAATATAAATAAATCACATTATAATGAGATTCCAGCCGCCAAATAGAACCTTGTAAACAAATTAACCAAACATGGGCTTAGTTGTTCCCACTAAATTTGAACATCTTGGCACTTCAGCTCTTGACAGTAAATGAGAATTACATCATTTCACGAGTGTTGTCAATGTAACACAATGCTAGCATCTTTTCTTTATTAAACTCGTGTTTCAAGGTATCTGTTGAGATGTTTAGTTATGTGTACTATTCTAGCAATTAATTATACCAATACAACATCTATTAGAGTTTAGGGACTAAAGTAATAATATGTAATATCTCTTGTATATCTACATGTTGTGTAATATGAGAAATCAAGATTCCCCTTTTCACAAGAATCTTCATGGTATCAGAGATAGGAGATAGAAAAAAAAAACCCAAACCTGAAAAAAAAAAAAAACCCTAACCTGCACTTACCTGCCCAGCCCGTTTCTGGTACCACCCAACGCCGACCCACCTCTCGGCGACCGAAACCCTAGGTGGTGCCTTGGTACCCGGACCGAAATTTCTTCCTGCACTACGCGTTTTTCCTGCATTGCGCGACTTATTTCTGCTCCGGGTTCCTGCACGATTTCCTTTACTTCTGCTCCCGCTTCCGGCGCGACTCAGGTGTGTGCCTCCGGCATCATCTCCGGTCAACTCCGGCGAAAATCTTGCAGGTCAGTTTCCTCATTTTTCCGGCTTGGGCTTGTCTGTTTTTCTGCCTTATTTGTCTTGTACTATATTTCTAAGTTGAAATCATCTTTTCTCCTTGAGATATAGTCAGTTGTTTGGGTTGGTTCAGATAAATTGCATGTACTGTGGTTTTATTGGGTGGTGAATTTTATCCTTTGGTGACCGTAGGATTGTATCGGCTTTGGCTATTTAGGAAAATGGCTGGAAACAAGATTATGACGTCATTAATTCATGAGACATCGTCTCCAATTCACATTAAGTTGGACGGAAAAAATTATCGTGTTTGGTCGAAACTTTTGGAAATACACATTGCTGGTAGAAGAAAATCAGATCACATTTTTGGTGAGAAAACCGCACCGGGTAAAAGTGATTCTGATTATGGTGAGTGGGTGGCGGATGATGCCATTGTGAAGTATTGGCTTATCAATTCTATGATCGATAATCTTGTGGCACATTTTGTTCAGTGTGATACTGCTAAAGATGTATGGGATGCGGTTAAGAGAAGTTACCTTGATGTTTCTGATTCATCACAGATTTATGAGTTGGTGAGAAGATATTTTCAATTGAGTCAAGGGGGCGGCCCCCTGTCACGTACTACACTAAAATGAACTCCATTTTCTTGGAGCTTGACTATCGCAGGCCAAACACTATGAAGTGTGCTATTGATATTGAGGAGTTAAGGAAACGTTGTGCTGAAGATAGAATTTACATGTTTCTTGTTGGACTGGATTATAACCTGGATCAGGTGCGTAGTTGCATTTTAGCTGCAACACCTCTTCCAACCCTTGAGGAAGTGTTCTCTATGGTTCGCCGTGAAGAACAACGACAGCTTACCATGGGAACTGAAAATCACTCTGAGGCTTCTGCATTAGTTGCTAGAGGATTAAATCCTCGACCACGAGGTCCTAACCAGTCGGTTGATATTTGCTCATTCTGCCATTTCAAAGGGCACACTGTTGACAAGTGCTTTAAGAAAAATGGGTACCCGGACTGGCACACACGCAAACAAGGAGAGAGAAAAGATTGGAGATCTTCTCAGACTATTCATGCATCTACTGCCTCTCCTCATGCACCTACAGCCTCTTATGTTGCTCGATTGTCTCCCGGATTGATTCAGGAGCAACTGGCCATTTTACCTGCAATCTTTCTACTCTTGATTCTTTATCTACCTCACATGTTCAGTCTGTTCAGGTGGCTAATGGCACTCCTGTCCAAATCACTGGGGCCGAAAATGTTTCTTTTTCACCTACTCTATCCCTATCTTCTGTCTTACTTGCACCTACTTTCTCTACAAATCTGTTGTCCATTAGTCAAATTACAAAAACTCTAGATTGTTCTGTAACTTTCTCATCTTCTCATTGTGTCTTTCAGGACAATCGAACGAAGACGACGATTGGCACTGGTAGAGAAAGAGGAGGACTATATTTTTTGGAGGGGACAAGGAAGTTGCAAAATGGTGCTGGTCTTCAAGAAGTTAGTAGATCTTCTCTTAGAGACAAGATCCTTTTGTGGCATTGTCGATTAGGACATCCCTCTTTTTCTTATTTAGAACATTTGTTTCCAAACATGTTTCAGAATATTCCTAGTTCTAGTATGCGATGTGAACAATGTATTTTTGCCAAAAATCATCGTATAACTTTTAAAATCAGTTTCAATAGAAGTCATGTTCCATTTACTTGTGTTCATACAGATGTTTGGGGCCCTTTCTCCACTCCATCAACTTCAGGTCAAAAATATTTTGTTTCTTTTATTGATGATTGTACTCGAGTATGTTGGATATATTTGTTAAAATCAAAAGGTGATGTTGTACATGTTATCCCTCAATTCTCCAAAATGGTTGAGACACAATTTCATACTCAGGTTAAGACCTTTCATTCTGACAACGGTCGGGAGTTTATGAACCAAACCCTTGCCACCTTCTTCGCAACTCACGGTATTCTTCACCAAACAACTTGTACTTACACCCCCACAACAAAATGGCATAGCAGAGCGAAAAAATCGACACATTCTTGAGGTAGCTCGAGTTTTATGTTTCATTATGCGGGTTCCAAAACATTTTTGGTCTGATGCAGTGACAACTGCTGTTTTTCTTATTAATCGTATGCCTTCTCGCATAATTGATTTTCAAACACCCCTAAGGATGTTGTCAAAGTTTCACTCTATTCCTTCTGCCTTGAATATTTGTCCCAAAGTTTTTAGTTGTGTGTGTTATGTCCATGTGCACTCCCATCTTCGAGACAAGCTTGATCCTCGTGCTTTGAAATGCGTTTTCCTTGGTTACTCCAGCTCCCAGAAGGGCTACAAATGTTTCTACCCCCCTACTGGGAAGTACTATATCTCTATGGATGTTGAATTCTTTGAGTCTGAGTCTTTTTTCTCGGATGATGTGTCGTTGGTTCCTCTTCAAGGGGAGATTTGTAGTAAAGAAGAGGAACAAATGTGGTTAGAAGAAAAAAAAGGTGTGGATTTCTGGTGGAAAGGGGGAGCTCGAAGTTGAAAGTGACAGATCACCAAGGTTGTTCCAAAAGTGTTATACCAGGAGAAATTTAGATACTACTTGCACCCCTGCACTAGTTACTGAGGATAGTCCTCCTATTGATACTACACTGTCGTCGAACTCTTCTACGATTGAAAATGAGGTACATACTTCACCCCATACTCCTTCCAACTTTATTCATGTTTCTAATCCTAACCATGCATCTTTGGACAATGTTGACACCCCGGCTAGGAGACGTTCCCTTCGGAATCGTAACCCACCTGATAGATTAGGATTCTCAACATGTTCTTCTCATACAATGTTTCCTATATCTGATTATGTTTCATACCACCGTTTATCTAAGACTAACCTGGCATTTGCCCTTCAGATATCTTCCGTGTCTATTCCTAACAATTTTCAGGAAGCTGTTGATCAACCTAAGTGGAAATCTGCTATGGTAGAAGAAATGGATGCTCTCCAAAGGAATTCTACTTGGGAGATGATCTCCTTACCACCAGAAAAGAAGACTGTAGGGTGAAAATGGGTGTACTCGCTGAAATACAAACCAGATGGGACTGTGGACAGGTATAAGGCTAGAGTGGTTGCCAAAGGTTACACACAGACCTATGGGATTGATTACCAAGAGACATTTGCTCTAGTAGCCAAGATGAATACTGTTAGAGTTATAATATCTTTAGCAGTCAATCTTGATTGGACATTGAGGCAATTCGATGTTAAAAATTCCTTCTTACATGGTGATCTAACAGAGGAAGTATATATGGACCCACCTAAGGGTTTTACCCCTCCAGGGGGTAAGGTGTGTAAGTTGAAGAAAGCTCTATATGGGCTAAAACAATCACCAATGGCATGGTTTGGAAGGTTGAGCTGTTCAATGAAGAAGTATGGTTTTAAGCGGACTCTAGCTGACCATACTTTATTTTATAAAAGAGATGGCCAGGATATCACCTTACTCATTGTGTATGTGGACGATATGATTGTTACTGGGAGTAATCCCAGTGAAGTTGAAAAACTTCAGGCACATCTGACGAGGGAGTTTGAAATGAAAGACTTGGGTACTCTAAAATATTTTTTAGGGATTGAAGTATCACGATCTAAGCAAGGACTTGTCCTTTCCCAACGTAAGTATGCCCTTGACCTCCTAGCAGAAACTGGTATGTCAGCATGTACTCCTGTAGACACACCTATTGAGGTGAATCATGGCTTATCTATCTACCCAGATCAGGTTCCTACAAATAAGGAGAGATATCAGAGATTGGTAGGAAAATTGATCTATCTTACTCACACAAGACCTGATTTATCATATGCGGTAAGTGTTGTGAGCCAATTCATGCACAACCCAAGTGAACAGCACATGAGTGCAATTAATCGTATCTTAGCATATTTAAAATCCTCTCCCGGCAAGGGCATCTTATACTCAAAAAGTGATCATCTTGACATTGTGAGTTACACAGATTCTGACTTTGCTGGATCGAGATTGGATAGAAAATCCACGTCGGGATATGTCTCATTTGTTGGAGGAAATCTTGTTACTTGGAGAAGTAAGAAACAAAACGTGGTTTCACTATCTAGCGCAGATGCTAAATATCGTGTTCTGCATCATGCAACTACCGAGCTTACGTGGTTGAAAATTCTTCTTACTGAACTTGGTTTTGGTCCAAGTAAGCCTATGTTGCTCTTTTGTGACAACACTGCAGTTATTGAGATGGCGAACAATCCAGTACAACATGATCGAACAAAGCACGTTGAACTTGACAGGAACTACATCAAAGATAACCTCGACTCCAAGAATATAGAGATTCCATATATTAAGAGTGCAAGTCAACTAGCCGACATCATGACACATGGAGTGGTTAGTAATTCATTCTATACATCGATATCCAAGTTGGGCATGTGTGATATCTATGCATCAACTTGAGGGGGAGTGTTGAGATGTTTAGTTATGTGTACTATTCTAACAATTAATTGTACCAATACAACATCTATTAGAGTTTAGGGACTAAAGTGATAATTTATAATATCTCTTGTATATCTACATGTTGTGTAATACGAGAAATCAAGATTCTCATTTTCACAAGAATCTTCAGTATCAAAAATTTTGCGGATGATAGAACGGAGACAACAGATTTCATTATCTCAATTCTTCTCTCTCGAGACTAATGATTTCTTACCTAATATCATCCTGGTATCCATAGTACATTAGGTAAATTGACTATAGAACCATATTATTGTCCGGTGCGTCTATTCAGCGGCTGTTAAGCCTCCGTTATTTTACTTTTTGTGTTTTCTAGGTAAAATTTATAGTTAAAAATGATTTTGAAAAAATTATGTCGTTAAAAAGTGGTATTGAAAATAGGAATGATTATAAACATTTATTATAATCACCAGCCAAACACATAAATTGGTCTCAAAGATTAGCAATGCATTACATTACAGAATACAGAAGGCCTGAGGTCATTAGAATAAGCCACCAGCAACCGGCAGCCCTCGACCTTCCGGCATGCCAAAGATTCCAAGTAAAGCCTTGTCATTCTTGATCGACCTCGGTTCGGTCCTCATGAACACTGTATTCTGATCACCAGTACAGCACCCCTTTTCATCAACCTCAGCAATCCTACCCTCCAAGCTCACATTACAGCAAACCCTGGACTTGAACCTCAACAAATCATAAAGTTCCATTCTCTTTTCTTGTTATGTGACACAAAAGTAAGGCCTTTCATAAAGGGGAAACTTTTGGGTGGGTTTGAGGCCATGCGAGTGCATATGAATTCCACGATCTATCATGGGTGTCGCACAAAACCCCCTACCTTTTGGACTTCAAGTTTATCATCCATGGAGCTCATGAACCATGTGTGTCCTCGTGAGGGGAAAAAGAATATTACCCTTTGACAATGATATTACCCATTGGATTATCAAAAATAACAATAAGGCTCAAACAAATCATCCAAGAAGCACAGATTTACTTACAAGACTAACCATTATCATATCAACTGTCAACATTCGTCAGGTCATATTAATATTTGAACAATGCACAACCATCAACTTAAGGATCATCTCGTGAACTTACAATCAACAATACAAGGGTCAGCATTCCATGTACATAAAAGTCGGTTAATCGTAACGAAGCATCTTATTTCTGTCACTGTCTTGGTAAGGCTTCAGCTAGTATAAGTTATTTTCCACCCCGGCTACATTCAAATCTGCATCAACAGGTTTACTTTGGAATCAAAATGCCGTACACAGATTTCCAGTCTTCAAGTTAGACGAACACTCCTGTTCAATTGGCCGAGGCGGACTACATAACCTGCTTCTCTTAGGTTCAGATATTCTAACGCGTGAAATTGCTACAGCTAGTACATCGACCAGACCACTATCCTCTCCTTCTGTCGAACCACCAGAAGCTAGAGTTGGACTAGAGTCTTCACTGAGAGTGTTTCGGGATATTAACTTGTTTCTCTCGGACTCTGCCACAGGTAGAGAAGTTGTCTGTTTTAAAGTGTTCTGCACCTTTTGTTTGACGGTTAAGGTTTTCAATGTGGATTCAGTGAAGAATGAAATCCATGGATGCCCTGAATAAAATACATTTAACAATAAGTTCCAAAGAACAAAAGACTGATGACCAGTAGTCATGTAGAACTCACTGAGGAACAGCGAATGTCTAAAAACTGTCATGATCAAAACAGAGATTAAAGTTCCAAAAATGCCCACACAACAGAAGTATGAGATTAATTAGTGCATGCAGTTGTACTGTCCCATGTGGAAGCGGATGACCCACAAGATAATTTCAAATTCCCAAATGAAAAATATATTCTAATGCCAGACGAGAAGCACATGGATAATTCTTTGTACATTCCTTTCAACGGTATGCCCAATCCTCAATGTTAAGCCTAGGCTTACAGTATAAGGAACAAATATATCCAACATTTGTCCGTCCACAAAACATAAGGAGGGCACAACCTAATACTCTAACTATGCACCTTTAATGTTTTCATTTACATTTTACAGTTTTATATTATTATTGTTTCGAATAATATTCCATAGACACACTAAGAAAACAAAAGGTGCAGAACACTTTAAATCATTACCATAGCCAAATGACCTAAATGAAGAGGGTAAACTGGAGATTACTCACTTAGAACTTCATTTGCAGTAAGCCTTGCTGAAACACTCCTAGTCAACATGCTAGAGAGTAGATCACGAGCAGGCTGTGATACTGAGTCCCACACATCACCACTAAAATCAAGTTTCTCTTTCTTGATAGCCTCAAACACAGCTTCCAGAGAACCACCTTGAAATGGGAGCGTACCAACTATAAGTGCATGTAGCAGGACACCAGCACTCCAGATATCCACTTTCTCAGAGTAATTACCCAAGAGCACTTCCGGAGCAACATATGCAGGACTTCCAACTACACCAGTCAAGCTCTGACCTGTAATGAAGAAGATAATTATCAAATGTGAGACATAACAAAAATGTACTCAACTCACTGCCCCGAAATTATAATTCATTCAACTCATAAAATAAAGACTTGTCTAAAAAGAAAAAGAAGCATTGTCCTTGGATAGGAAAATACTCTTGATATAGATGAGATAGCAAGGGATAAGTCTATCTTTATATCAGCCTGTAGGCTGCAGTGCTATCCTAAGTGCAGACATGGACACGCAACACCGACACCGAAACCGACACGATACAACACAAAACCGACCATGCCGATATGTGATTTTTTGAATAAGTAGGGCATGGTCTTGTTGGAGCCATCGGAAAATAACATGTCTCAGATTGGCCCAAGGGGTGCCTCCAAGGTATCCCTTGAGAGTGGGTAATTTAAAATAATATATTAAAATATGGACAAGGACACGAAGTTTGATATAAACATGTCCTTTAGCGTCCAAAGAGTGTGGGGCTCCAACACAACATGTGTCGGACACGGACACACTGCTTTAGTCGGAGTGTTCGTGCACCACAGGTACTATCATATAGGTAATGCTTTCCTAGTGGATACCTGTCTTAGGACAAATTTCTTAAGGGTTCAAGTCTGTTGCAGGTATACTTCAAAGTAGCAAGTCAGTCCAGGTTAAAATTTAAAACGTGCCATTTTAGTTTCTTCAGTTCCTCCCCTGCTCCTGTCTATACGTCCGAAAGAATAAATCCTCTCCCCTCCAACATCCCCACACCCTCCCACTAGTCATCCAATGCCTCCTTTTTATTTATTTATTTTTCAGATTTAAGAGATTTTAGTAAAGTAGGCAACTAACGGAACAGCAATTTCTACATCCACCAAAAATCTAAAAGACTAACAAGTAACACTTGTATATTTAGGTCCATTAATTTTTCCTAACTGAATAAAACAAAATGTTGACTTATTTTTAACATTGGCTGCTAAATAACTGAATGGTAGAGAAACTCAAAGGTTAGCCATCTTAACAACAAATCAAGACAAATGCAATACTTTAACATCATACAAGGAACCTCAAGGGCTCCATCTCCCTCAAAACCCAAACTGCTAACCATTATACAGAACGAGCCTGGGGCAATTAGCGTCAATGATATTTACTTATCAACTTCATATAATTGGCCACCAAGAAAATTATTGAATTAATATCGTAAACATTAGCCACCAGGTGGACCAAACTTCTCAGACTGACAGTATGTTAGTTATGCTTCATATCATTGACTGTTTGTTCAAGCCTTTTGTTGGTCAAGTCACTAAGTCAGCTAGCAATTTTTTAGTCAGTAAAATAAATTCAATGGCTCGTGTCACTATGATAAGTAAAACAAGAAATAGGGGAGTTAACAAACAGAAAATAGAATTTTTATAAATTTTAGCCCTATATGCAACTAGAGAAATAGACACTTTATTAATATGAAAAGGATAAACATCGATCCATTTATTCACTACAAAAACACATAAGTGGATTTGGTGTGAAAATAGAATTTTTATAAATGTTAGCTTGCATAAAGATTTTAGCCCTGTATGCAAAATAAGAAATAGAAACTTCATTAATATGAAAATGATAAATATCCATCCATTTATTCACTACAAAACTACATAAGTGGATTCGGTGTCTATATTATGCATAAAGGGGGTACAAAATGGACAACTGGGGAGGGGGGGGGGGGGGGGGGGGAATACACAGTAAGAAAGCTTTAATGAACATGACTAAATGACATATCACATACTCACCGTCTAAAATTCTCACAGCCAACCCAAAGTCAGCAAGCTTCATCTGTCCAGAAGTTGTAAGGAGGATATTTTCAGGCTTTACATCCCGGTGAACAACACCCATCTCATGGCAGTATCGGATAGCCAGCATTAGTTCCTTAATCATGTTAGCAGCCTGTAGTTCAGTATACGGGCCTTCTGTAGCCATCTGATCAAGCAACCGTCCCCTAGAACAAAGCTCCATCACAAGATGGAAAGACTCAGCATCCTCGTACACTGCCTTCAGTGTCACAACACCTGGATACCCTGAGAGGTGTTGCATTATCTCCACTTCCCGGTGCACAATCTCTTCCCCTTTCCGCAAAGTCTTGCATGCAAAATCTTCTCCACTTGCTTTGCACCGACAATACACTACTGACCCAAACTTTCCTCGCCCTATAGTTTCACCCAACTCATACTCTTGTTCAATCTTTTTCTTCCTGCCCAAACGGGTCGCCAAATCAATACATCCAATTTTCCTCTTAAGCCCTCTGGCTGGCGAGTTCAAACATGCAGTCCCGCACGGCGGGGCAGTGACAACTTCAGTTACTAAACTTCTATAGGAATCAACGTTTTTTACAGCTACTGCTTCCCTGCATTTCTTTTTCCTCCTCGAATAATCTTCCAAGGATAAATGTGTCCATAATACAGCCAATGAAGTTAGTTTCTCAACTTCTTTTTGACATGCTTCTGAGATCTCCACTCCCTTCCTCTTCTTCCTCAAACACTCCATGGACAATCAAAAAATCCAATCCGACCCAAGTATTTAAGATCATAGCAATATAAAACTAAAATTCCCAGAAATTTTATAAAACCCTAAAATCACCAATATCAAAAATCAAATCAATCGACTAACCAGTCTAACCTATAATCCACCCCAAAGATAACGAAAGCTCATTTTTTGGTAAAATCCTACAATCGGAAATAGTATCAATCAAAAGCCCTGTTTAATTACTGTTTTTCTACAAGGAAACACTATAAGAACACAAGAAAAAGAAAAAAAAAAAAAAAAAAAGGAAGAAAGGAAAGGAAACGGGCCAAGATTTTATACCCTGGCATGCTAAGGCTTCTCGATCTTTTTCTTGCGACCCATTTAGTATAGAAGTCTATTCATCCCAATAATCTAAAATTAGTCAATTACAGTAAAAATAATTAACACCTCGACAAATCATAAAAACAGATAAATACCAAAAAAATCTAAACCGAAACCCATAAATCCTTGACGGAGAAAATCGCGAAGAGAAATGTATGTAAAGAATATTCGAGTAGAATTATACCTTCACACAGAAGAAATCTAAAGCGAAGAGAAGTAATCAAGACTCAAGAGCCCTTCGTAGAAGAAAAGGGAAAGCTGTTCGTTTTTTTCTGCTGTACTGTACACAGTACACACACGTGAGCAATTATGCTGCTTGTACAACTCGGATGACAATGACAATTTTTATTTTCTCGCGAGATAATGAAGTAAAAATATCGTGATATTTTGAAAGATAAAAAAATCTATTTTTTACACTTTTCAAATCAGATAGTTCTCCCTCACTTTTCAAATTCAAATCAGAGATTCACCCCCCCCCCCCCAACCCCAAGCTCGGGCTTTCCTAAAACAAATTTGAGTCCCATATCTGCTGTAGACCAGCGAACCCCAACCCTCGGCGACTACTTTGACGACCCAACCTTTCTAACATTACCTCGCCATTGCCGCCACACATCGTCTGAGCTAGTCAAGGAGCCGGAGTTAGTCACATATTTGGCGCCGGAGAAGAGGAGACAGACACATCCTTGGGCATTTGCAGATCTTTCCGTGTGGTTCCCCTCAAGAAGTTCGGACCAGCCACTTCCCACCGCACCGAAAACCGGCATTGTCTTCCCTTGGTAAGTTCATCAAATTTTCGTTTAATGGAAGTAGTACAAAAAAAATAAAAATCCATAGCCAAGGCAGGAACGGTTGCTTGTATAGACGTGGCCTCAATAACCTTTTGCAAGTTGATTAAATAGCAAATACAAATAAAATTCAAAAACATGGTTCAGAAGATTAAATTTGGTAGAGAATGGGTCATGTTACAATCACCAATACTACCAGTTTCAGAGTGGAAGTGGAAATGAGATAAATCATCCAACCTAAGGCACATCTTATGTTCTTGAATAACATAAACTGCAGCAAGGTCCTATTGCACTCTTATTTACATCTTGTACAATTATAGTTGATGGAATTAGGAAATAAATCAACTCCAACTTCACACATGTATGCTTTACACGCAGCTGCTGAGAATGCTGAAATCAATTATTGCTGCTTTACACATTCAATCGGAGAATGCTAAGTTGACACATTTATGGTCCACGATTATATATATTTTTTTCTTGTACTTTTTTTTCCAAGGTAAAATCATTTTCAGAATGTGTTTGGATGAAAATATCTTTTGATTGCTCTAAAACATGAGGACGTTTATCAGGAAATGAATCTCCAGTTGTTGATGTAAATGCCTTAGTTGCGACTGATGGTAGTTTCGAAGTAGAAGAGATAACGCCGGATAATTTGGTTGAAGTGAATGAAGAGCTTGTAGATGAGGATAGTGGGTTTGCGCCGGCGGTTAGGATGAAATTTTCATCATATGATGAGACGTTCGCATTTTATATGCAATACGCTTACAAAGTTGGGTTCCCAGTAAGGAAAAGAAATTCAAAAAAAAACTCAGATGGTGTTATAACAAATGCTACATTTGCTTGTAACCGAGAAGGTAAGAGGGTTAGTTCTACAAGTTACTCTTTGAATCCTCATCCCACAATTCAAACATGTTGTAAGGCTAAGATGACAATTCGCTCAGATCTGAATGGGATTTGGCATGTCACCAAGCTCCATATGGACCATAACCACAGAACTAGTCCAACGAAATCGAAACTATATTGGTGTAATAGACAATTGAATGATCAGATTAAACGGAAGCTTGAGGTTAATGACATAGCTGGAATTCCAATGCACGAGTGTTTCAACTCAGCTGTTGTCGAGGCGGGGGGGGGGGGGGGTATGAGGAGTTGGCATTTATCGAGAAGGATTGTAGGAATTACATTGATAAAGTTCGACATTTAAGACTCGGAGAAGGGGATGCAGCTGCAATACAATCATATTTCTCGAGAATGCAAACTAATTGTCTAGGTTTCTTCTTTAACATGGATTTAGATGATGAAGCATGTTTGAGAAATGTTTTTTGGGCTAATAGAAGGTCTAGGCTTGCATACATCTAATTCGGGGATGTTGTGACGTTCGATACCACTTACCTGACAAATAGGTATGACATGTCATTCGCCTCAATAAACACTGTTAGGTTGTGGTTTGATATCCAGTGAGAACACGGAGACTTTCATTTGGCTTTTTTGGACATGGCTCGACTGCATGGAAGGCGTAGCCCCACCTGCCATCATTACTGATCAGGATAGAGCGATGCAAAACGCTATTCAATTTGTTTTTCAAAACAGTAAGCACAGGTGGTGTTTGTGGTACATCCTGAAGAAACTTCCTGAAAAAATCGGTTATCACACTCAGAAGAAGGGATCTATAATGCATACTATACATGAGTTGGTATACGAAACTCAAATTCCAGCAGAATTTGAAATGGGTTGGGGATCAATGCTTGATACGTATGATTTGCATGATCATGATTGGTTGTTTGGGTTGTTCTGAGAGAGAGCCCGTTGGGTTCCATGTTATCTAAGAACAATTTTTTGGGCAGGAATGTCAACCACACAGAGGAGTGAAAGTATGAATGCATTTTTCGATGGGTTTGTGCATTCGAAAACTACCTTGAAGCAGTTCGTTGAACAGTATGATCGTGCACTGAGATCTAAGGTGGAAAAAGAGTTTCAAGCAGATTTTAAGTCGTACTCTCAGATGGTTCCATGTGCAACAGCGTTTGGGTTCGAGAAACAATTCCAACAAATGTACACAATTTCCAAATTCAAGGAGTTCCAAGAAGAGATAAAGGGAAAATTTTACTGTGATGTTATCTCAAGTGAAGATCAGTATGATGGAACTACACACGTTGTGTGAGAAGTCATTATTGCACATGGAGTTCCTAAAAAAAGGATTTCAAAGTCACATATGACAAAGAGGCATGTAATATCGTTTGCATTTGTCACTTGTTCGAGTTTTGAGGTATAGTGTGTAGACATTGTATCTCGGTGTTGATTAGAACTGATGTTAATTTGCTTCCCGAGAGGTACGTACTGAGGAGATGGAGAAGAGATGTAATAAGATCATACACAAGGCTAAAAATCAATTACGATGGGTGGATAAGTACTCCCCCTCAGGTGCGTATGATAAATTATGTAAGTCTTTGAAAAAATGGCAAATGTTTTATGTGAGGATGAAGTTCGAACAGAGGAGTTAATGGAATGGATTGAAAATGAAACGAACAATTTAAATCTGGGAATGACAAAAAGTAGTAATGGTAGCAAAGCCCTCTCTGAAGATAGTATTCGTATTTTGGATCCAAATTGCACAAAATCAAAGGGGGCTCCTAGGAAGTTGCGTAAGAAGGGCCCATTGGAGACAACGAGGAAAATATCAAAGGTACATATTCATTTTATTCAACACATTCATGATTTAAATATGACTTGGCATTCTAATTTGTTTACATATTCTACTTTTTGTAGGTACCTTCCAGTTCAAACAAGAGAAAGACTCCAATCCAAAATACTGCAACTGATACTCCTACCATCAAGCAAAAATCGCAGGAGGCCCATTTTCAAGTGATAAACCCCTTCTCTTACACACAACAACTAATGGTATATCGAGTCTAAAAACATTCTTTACTACCTTGTACCTAGCATCATCAGTGCTTAATTTACCGACATTTTATGTATGTGAGGGTGCTCAAATGCAGCAATTTGGTGGAGCTTATGGCCTCAATTGGAATACCGGCTACGAGTAAACCAACTCGTGATGCCAATTTTTCTTTCGCAACCCTCCCAAGAAGAAGATCCTGGATGATTATCAAATTCCCTATTTGTCATGTCATTTATTTTAGTTCCCTAGATTATGAAATTTGTAAGGATCTTCTGTAATTTGACTGCATTGTAATTTTACTCATACACGCACAAAAAGGGTTCATCTTTTTGTCCTTCTAAAATTTTTATGAACCCGTGAAATAT
Source organism: Ligustrum vulgare (assembly GCA_963555705.1). Classification (NCBI taxonomy): domain Eukaryota; kingdom Viridiplantae; phylum Streptophyta; class Magnoliopsida; order Lamiales; family Oleaceae; genus Ligustrum; species Ligustrum vulgare. Next base: position 53,475,186 of record OY743174.1, read on the forward strand.
TTGAAAGGAGGAAAAATTCCATGTAAGCATAGCTCTGTTTTAATTGGTAGAACTTGCAAGTTACAGTGGTACTGCTTAGCTACAAGATATGCTTTATTCCTTGTGTTACACTGATTAGTTACTGCTTAACAGAAATATACAGTAAAGATTGGCAGATCCTACTTCACTTTAATTGGCATTAGCTTATTGAGATAAATTTTATATTTTGGTGTGATTCATATCCTTGGAGCTGCTGTACATTTTTATGCATCATCTAGTGTACACTAACACATGTATATAATTTCACACCAATGTATATAATCAGGCAAGAAATAAAACTATACAAGGAAACTAGAAAATATTGGGATAATATATTAAGATCGACGCAATTCAAGGAAATACAAAGATACATATTATAATACTACGAAGTGCACAAAACATAGCATGAAAATGCTTTCCACATACAGAGTTTCTAGAAACTAGACAAGGGTCCAACACTACATAATTCATTTAAATTCCTAGCCAACTATTCTTCCATTGGTAGCTTCCCCTTCCCTTTCTCATTTGGACTTGGGTTATTCTTGCGGATTCTTATCACGTCTATCTCCACATCATCTTCTTGTGCTATCCGTGCAGACGTTTTGAGTAGCCGAGAAAGATCGTCAACCTCCTGTTCTACACATTTTTTCACTTCACACACATTTTTCGAGGACGAATCCAACCATTCGAAAAAAAGACAGTTCGGTTGGTTGCAGGAATAAAATAGCCTTCCGCGATTTTTCGTCATCCTCTCAGCCTCAAATAATAGCACGATCCCCTGTCTGCACCATGGACAAAACCTCTTCATCTGGTAGTCATTCAACCAGTGCCTCATTTGTCTACAGCTATGGCATATTCCATAGTTCTTGCCTCTCATTGTGAGTTCCTGAAAGTTTTAATCAATCATGATCAATTCAAACAGAGAAACTACAACATGTTTTTAAAAGTCAAGCATTTCTAAAAACTACATAAAATAATTTCAAAATCATCAAATTTCAAACAGACACACTTATTAGATCCTAACTAATTACAGATTCTTCCAACTCCACAACCAATTTCACAAACAACAAGCTCATTTCCAATTGTCTCAAAATGACAATTCAAATGAAGCACGATCAATATCAATTACAAGCTCATTTAGAACATAACTGGATATATTATTGTTACTAAATTTGGAGGTAATTTGTACCTTACTCCTCAAGATGTGAAGCAGATATAAAATTTGCTATCAAAGCTATAGAGGGATATGGAAGTGACTCGAAACACACAGTTGTTAAGAGAAACACTGATAAGGAAATGAGCATTGATAAGGAAAGATTGGGAAATGACTAAAATAATGGCAACACAATTAGTTGAAGGAAAAAAATATTGGCAACAAAATCACGCACATCTTGACACAAACCTTGGCATTGAAAATGCTATTCGAAGCACAATTTCAGAAATCATTCTTAGCTAGAATCATTGCCATTAAAGTTGTAATATTTTCCATCTATTGCTGTGTAATTTACTACATGTAATTAGGATAACTTCTTGTATATATTGAGTAGAGAAACTCAATAAAATCAACACTAATACTTACAATTAATTTTGAGAATTCTCATGGTATTAGAGCCACACACTCGCAAGCTTGAAACCATGTCTTCTACCTCTTCTGTTTTGAAAAATGAACCACAATTGAACATCGAGCAATTCCAATAGTGCTCTAGTTTAATTTCAATTAAGCTAAACACATCAAATTTCCTATTATGGCGTTCACAAATTCTTCCATTGGTTCGGAGCTTCGGTATGAAATCAGATATGCGATGGTTTATGCAGATTAACGGACATCTTATTATTTGTAAAGCTGAATTTTTTCCATCATTTATAATGAAGCAACCATTACACCCATATAATCATACTTGAAGGAAACTGATATCTGTTCATCATCTTATGGTAATTGTAACCTATTTTGTTTCTAGTTTTGCAATGAACATCAATTCATCGATTTCTAAAGTGCTCGAACAATAGTCTGAAATTATTTTCAAAAAAAGGGCACAAACGTTCAATACATTTTTTCCCCAGTGGACGACTAACCGAAGCTTCAAAAACATATGCTCACCTTAGCCCTTTGCTCCGCCGACTGAACTATTCTGGTTACCACCAAGATTTTCAAGCGAATCTTTGTCGTCGCCTTCGTTAGCTTCAGCGGAGAGCCCAACAGTAGATCTCTCAAAAAAATCTCACCTCACTTTCGTCTTCGTCAGCTGCAGTATCGCCAAATACTGGAAGATGGTAGAGGGTTTTTTGAAGTGGAAGCAGTGTTCGAATTTTTGTAACAATAATGGAGTAAATGGAGCAAAACCGGGTAAAAGGCTGTAGTAAATGGAGAGAAACTGAGTACTTTTTTTGGATTTTTTGAACTCAACACAGTGTCATATTGTGGTTAAGTGGAGGGCATTTCGGTCATTTTGTTAAAACTGTCATTCACCTTGTCATCCGAAATTGTACAAGCAGCATAATTGCACACGTGAGGCTAATAACTGTGCCGTCGCGGATCCCTTCAGATCCAGCGGTGGGGACCTGCCATATCATTGGTTTTAATGGTTGATCTGATCTGCTTGTGGGTCCAATTAGTCGGTTGCACCCTTGACCCTCTCCAAATATCATCACTTTTAATTGCAGGGTTTTAAAAAAGAGATATGCTTGTTGTACCGCAAGGGCGGTACCGCCTGGGGTACCGCCCCTCACATACATGGGGGTGGGGCCCCTTTTTTTGGGGCCCCACCACCCTTTTTTCTCTCTGGTCGGTACCCCCTGCTGTACAGCAGGGGGTACAACCAGTTTAATTCTTTAAAAAAAGGTTGAAGTCTAACTTTAGAAGTCCTAAAAGTTCTGTCACTATGATTTGTTGAGAATGTAATTCGTAGGATGTACTTATGTGGAGTAGAATTAAGAACTTGCTTTTTAATTGTACTTACAGGAAGTCTCATCCATACTAAAGATATGATTCAAACTCTCATTATATAAATTGTCAGCTCAGTTGAGATTTTTTACTTTCACCTTTCAATCAACTGAGTTGTACAAGCCTATATTTAGCTGATTTTCTTTTTCTTTTTTTTTTTTCCTTAAAAAAAAAAAAATTGAGTTTTTGAGGTAAAAATATGTGATTAGAAAATAATTTTAAAAATTGAATTTTAAATTTTGATAAAAAAAAAAAAATAATGAAACGCGTGAATTAAAAAGTTGTAGATTTATGAAAGTATGTAAAACATGGAAACTTTTTTCGACTCAATCTCAATCCAAATTATTTTTATAATTTTTCAAATAATAATTAATTTAAATTCAGATGTATTCGAAATAATAAACTAGAAAGCATAAAAGTGAACCACAGTATTTACGGGTGTTTCATGTGTAGAATTTTCATTGATATTCGATTTGATTACACAATTTTAATGAAGAATGACAAGTCGTCGTAAACGAAAAGCAGATTGCATAGTTCAAGCAAGCAAGCATCTTAAGGAAATCTAAAAGAGGCAACAAAACAATTGGCCTAGGAGTGAAAAACGGATCAATTCGCTCAAAGGCTCGACTTGTCTGAACTATGTCCACGAATCACTCGATCTTGTATAAGGACGAGCCTACTTGTTTTTGGAATGATCTGTCCCCTTTTGATATCTCCCAACCTAAAGGTTTTATTCGGAGATGGGTTATTATTATTATTATTATTATTATTATTATTATTATTATTAAGGATTGTTTTTTAGTATATTTTATTAAGGATTGTTTTTTAGTATATTTTGTCATTTTTTTAAAGTCAGCTTAGCCCAAGAGGCTCAAAGTGTAGAGTCGAACTCGAGTGTTCTACTCTGATGATAATCGAATTTTATCTCCTCCAGTTACAGTGGCAGGGACAGTTGTAAACTACAAAAAAGTGGTAGGTTTTGTCCTTCGATGTCCACTTCTGCGTAAGAATCAATAAGAGGATAGAGATAATGTATATTTAAGCAAAGTAACAACGCTAAAAAGATATATCAGTTTTAAAATACCTGATGGGCTATCTCTATTTATAGGAGTAGCTCGAGGACACGTTTCATCCACTTGAGTGGCAGGTATTGTTCCACTTTCCCATTTTCCGTAGGTAGTTCGGGTTTCACGATTTCGTAACATTCTGTCTTAACTGTTAATCTTGTGATCATGGGTCTGTGTAAGGGTGTCTTTACCTTTTTTCCAATAATTATCAGATAGACAAGGCGAACAGCACAACGAACTAGGCGAGTGAATCCTTCCTGAGCTTGGAGCCTCAATAGGCAAGCGCTCTAGGCCTGTGTCCCAGGCTTGCGTCTTCTGGCACGAGGCTCGCATAGGCTTGCGTCCTAAGTGAATGCCCTAGACTTAGTGGCATGGGCATTGGCTCTTTTTATTTATTTTTGAATGACAGTGGTCTTGACAATGGATTTCGCATTTATATTTGACTTTAGATTTCCTTACACTTAATTCAAAAACATTTTTAAATTACTTTTTGTCGATGGAATTGTTCCTGTATCACACGGGTGTGAAAGTAGTTAAGTTTTAAAGATAATTAAGAAGTCGTTGAAGTATTTAAAATTGTTAATTTTACTGACAGTCATTGAAGTTTAAATCAAATTACAAAACGGCCACTGAAGTTACAAAGTTCCAGCATTGTTGATCGAAGTTATAAACTCTTCACCCGTAGTCACTAAAGTTACAACGTTTCATGTGTTGGGCAATATTTGAATAATTTTTATTCTATAGTCCTTAATATATCAAAATTGAAAATATTAAATTCTTGAAAAAATTTAATTAATCCTTAGAAATTATTATTTTTAAAATCAATTCAAACATCAATTTAAAAAATTAAAGGGTCAAAAGTAGAATGGATTGTAAATATTCTATCAATTCGATTAAAAAATTTAATTTTAGTAAAAAAAATTACTAAGCATTTGTTAGGTAAAATATTTTTATTTATAAACAAAGAATGTGAAATTTTCGAGGAAAAATATATGGTTGAAAATTAATTTGAGAAAAAATGTGGTTAAAAAATAATTCGAGATTTGTTTATAAATTTGTTTATGAACAGTTTACCAAACAAAGGCTAAAATTGTTTAAAAAATTTTTTTAAGTAAAAAACAATTATTTAAAATTAATGAAAATTTTTCGTCATTTTCCAAAAATTGAAATATTAATTTTTGAATTAATAAAATTATTCAAACATTAAATTTTGTTTAATTTAAAATGATTATAGAATAAAAATATTCAATTATAGCCTAAAAATGAAGTTTTGTGATGTCGGTGACTACGCGTGAAAGAGTTTGTAATTTTAATGATAAGCGTTGAAAATTTGTAACTTTAGTGAACACGGGTGAAAGAGTTTGTAACTTCAGTGATCGGTGTTGAAACTTTGTAACTTCAGTTAAACTTTACTGATTGTCAGTGAAATTAACTTGTATTAAAAAAATTAAATATCTAAATTTATATATGCTCTCTAAATTACAAAATATCCTAATTAAAAAAGAGTTCATGGAGATCATCTAATGATTAATAAGTAAATTATTAATTATTTAGATAAATTATTATATTATTTAATTATTAATTAATATTCAATAAAATAGACTGAGAATCAAGTGGTATAATAATTATATAATATTCAGTAAATTATTATATTATTTAATTAAATTTTAACAAAAAATAAATAAATAAATAAAAGATTAAATAATTGAGATTTATGATTTCAGTTAACTGTCATTTAATTAAATTTTCAATATGCAAATTAACAAGTTACTCATTTACATCGTTAGACCAAAATTTCCTATTTTAACTAATGTCATCTCTCAAGTGAAATTATTCATAATCAATTGGCTTAACCTACTATACCTATATGTCAATTAAAATCAGTGAAAAACTTTAACTATTTATAAAAACTAGTTGAATCAAGAAAAATCTAGATAAAAATAATCTTATGTAAAATTAAATGAATCCTAAGTCAAAATGAATAACATTTGCAAATAAAACAAATACTATCATCATTTTTTGGTTTCATAATATTACAAATTTTGGAATACTTCTTTATAAACTACATTGTTTGTTGAATTTGTTGATCTTCCCTTTTTATCACAAATCAACATCTTTAATCCGGAACGATTGATCACTCTAGAAATTGTAACATAAAGTTATTCATGTATAAACATCGACCTTTTAAACCCTTGAAACATAATGTAATATTACTTTATAAAATTAGCTATATATATTAGAAGTTGATAATTTAATTGACAGAACATCACAATATAATATTACAATCAGAGAAAATTGGTTATAATTCTCTTATGATAAAGTGTTTCACACTAATCATATTTTATTGGGCTTAGAAAATCAGTGCACATTTTTTTTATTCACAAGATCAAATTAAAACATAGTTACACAACTAATAAAAAAAGAGAGTATACAAATATTTTAAGGCACCCAAAACAATGGAATATAACAAAAATATAAACAAAGGAAAAAAATCAAAATTCTTTTTTAACTATCAAATAAAAATACAGTTTACATTTCAATTCCACATAATTAGGCCCAAGTACTAATTCATTCAAAGCCTAACCAGAACAAAAGAAATATACCTAGCCTAATCCACTATCGTGTTAACATTAGGAGTGGACATGGATCGGTTTAGTTCTGGTTTCAGAAGAAAGAAACCAAATCATAAATCGATGATTTTTTACTAATGGAACCAATTGATTTTTTTAAAGATAGGGAACCAAACTGCTCGGTTCTGGTTTGGTTCTGAGACCATTACTTGAATTTTTTAACAATAAATGCAAATTAAAACCTGTTTATATCCGCTTCTTCATTAGAATCCATCCACATCAATACTAAATAGAAAATGTAATTTTTAGTTAACAAAATAAAAATTTAGAAAAAGTAACATGTTATTCCAAATTAAAGAAGAAAAAACTCACCTAAAGGAAGCTCTCCGACTTGTTGAAACTTAGAGAATCAAACAAAGATGCCGTTTAGACTTATAGTTACAGGTTACAATGAAATTTTGAGTCCAATTCTACCTAGTGCTATGTGAGTTAGGGATGAATTTGCAACTTTAGTTTGGGTTAATTCTTGAGAATTGACGAATTGAGCCAAGATTTATATATACATAAATTTTAAAAAATAAACATCTATGCCGTCGATGATGACTAAGGAGTGCAACGATTACTGTGTTATAGGAAGACAAGTAAAGCCGTGTAAATGCGTATCTATAATTGAAAAGAAGAAAAATGAATTATAATTTAGATTTATGATTTAAAATCTTTATCTAATAGGAAATGAGATAAAATATATATATATATATATATATATATATATATATATATATATATATATATTAAAATTGAGTTTACCGAAATCAAATGGTTCTTGATTTTAAGAACAAAATCATTATTTTTTTATATAGAACCGAACCAAATTGCTTGATTTGATTTGGTCTGATCTGGTCTGGTCTGGTCTGGTCTGATTTACTTATTTTGTCCACCCCTAGTTAACATAGAAGCTTCATCATTTGTCTTTATAACATTGCAGGACCCTTGGGCTCTCATTTGCGCAGCTCCAGAAACATCTCTCGCCCAAACCCTACTTCCATCGTCTTCGATTTGCATCGCTCCTCACTTCCCTATCGCCACACTATGATCAACTTCTTGTATCTTATGGCTGCGAAATCAGCAAAAATATCAAATCATATATTCAACGCTGAAGTGGTAGCCTTTGATGGATCTGAGATTTTTTGATTTCGAACTCTACAACAACAGTAACGGTGTCTGAAGAAAGATAAGTACACCTACCTCGTTTATTCTTATTTTAATTTTATTTTTTTTAATTCCAGTTTTTTATCTTACTCGAAAAAGTATATAGAACATCATAGTGACTAATTATTTCATTTTTTGTTCATTTTTGTAGATCGAAGTGCGGTGCGTCTTGACGACGAACTATTCCCTCAATGATATTTTTGAAAGCCTCATAGTCTTTATAGTTTTTCATTAGCAGTTTGAAATTTTAACTTTAAGTTTGTAATTTTTTAAAATGTATTTTATTATTACTCTGTGGTTGAGGGAAATGTAACTGTTGAGGATAGATCGATTATGTACAATATCTGTAATGAATGGTCATTTACCGATAACAGAGATACACATTGCTGAAGAAAGAAATCAGGAAGCAAGAAAAAAAAGGCAACACAACAAAACTTCATTATTTGATATATATATGTTTTCATGTCTATGTTTTGTTTAAGATTATTCTCTCAATTTATTTTAAAATAATATGACATTATTAAAAAATAATCCACAATAATCCATTTTTTAAAACCAAATCGAAAAAAAATGTCCATGTATATCATTTAGCTAGATTCTACATCTACAATATTTCGTAATTAAATATCTTATGCAAAACATTCATTTTAAATAAAAATATGTTTCAATCAAAAGTAAGCTTAAGAATTGCATAGTAAGACATAACTAACCATAGTAAGCTTAATAATATAACATTGAGGCATAAATAATCAAAGTAATAGCAGTAAGTATTAATTTAGTGACCAAAAAATATCAAAAATTGTAATAAGTATTGAATTAATAAATTTATTAAGTAACTAAAATGTATTTCAAAATTCTTCCTAGATAGAAACATTTTTAATTTTAGGGTGATAGGAAATATTACAATAATTATAAGAACAAAAAATGAAATACAAAAAACTAATAGTGGAAACTTATACAACATTTATCATAATAAAAAATATTATACATAGCAAAAGTTGTTAGTGTAACCTGAAGGGAAGAATGTCGACTGCCTAGAATCATTACCCAAAAATTTAAATCAATTGCACAATTAGTGAAATATGAAAACAAATTTATTAAAGACTAAAAAATAGTATAAGAAAAAAACTAAAAAATATTATAAGAAATAAACCTCAATAGAATGTTACTTAATTTGTTTGAAACTTAAATTCAAACTTCGAATAACACAGATAAAAAAATCCAAAATTTTTTATTTTTGACAACAAACACATTTGTATGATGCAACTATGATATGAAATGTACAACAAAGTAGGTTACATGTCAAATAACTGTTGTGTGTGTGTTTTTGGGTCAGATTGTGGCAAAATCCATTTTCTGGTACAAAGAACCTTCAAGCATCAATCCATGTGTTTCTTGTTGATATCCTTAATCAGGATGAAAGAGGCCATCTGGAATGGGTAGATTGCAAAAATGAGTAAAGAAAATTTTAGATTCTTTGTATTCGAAATTCGATTGTGAGGGAAATGGCCAATTAGTACAACGTATAGATAAACGGTGGTAGTTGAGTGGTTAGAAGAATTAATACATGAATGTTTATGGTATTATTAAATCTATAATTTTTGTGTAGTTCTCAATAGTAGCATGCCCAAAATTCGAAGGGCTATATGAAATTTCTAAAAAAAAGAAAATAATTTGATTTTGTTGTTTATATATGAAGCTAATGATTTTGACCTGAATTCGAAGTGTTTTCAAATATAATATTATTTTGTTGAAATCAGATAATATTAGTGGCAAAATTCTAAGCGTTACGAAAATTAGATATACGAAAATGTGCACAATTGGTCAATAAAATATATGGATATTGAAATGTGGATGTTGAAAATTGTGCACAGTTGGTCAATCAGAAATCTGGATGTTGAAATGGTAAATGATAAATGAAAAATGAAAAATGAAAAATGAAAAAAAAAAGGAAGAAAAAAAAGAACTCTATGGTAGGCAAGAAACATTGTGGGTATGTAACTTAGAGTATTTGTTACTTGGTGATGCGTATCGCAATACACCAAAATAATAAATAATTATCTTACTCGCAATTTATCAGATTTGATTGTAATACCGGAAGTAAGAGTCAATCCCACGAGGAACGGGAACTAAAGTAGTGCTTTATCAATTAGAAGAGAGGGGGGGGGGGATTTTCGAATTCAAGAATTGTAAATATCGTGAAAATAAAGTAAAAACGTAAATTAGATAAAATAAAAGTCAATTATTTGCAAACCCTAGTTCTCAGGTTCAGTTGTATTCTATCGTAATGTTATCACTTTCCAAGTAACGCGTGTTCAATTTCCCTTATCATCCGTAAATAGTTAATAAGCTCTAACTATTCCCATTCTCCCTTAATTGCATTTAATTAGAATAAGCTCTCTAATCAAACATTAGCCATTGAATAACCTAAAACAAGTTTTTTAGATTTAAGACAACCACTATATATTGGTCGAGAAGAATTATGATGAATTAGATTATCAATCACACAAGCTCGTGACAATTAACCTAAGTTGGAATTCTTTATGAAAATATTAAATTTCCAATTGCTACTATGATTTGAATAAAAAGACGTTTACGAATCCAATCATTCAAAATAGCAAATCTCAATACAACACATTAAATGATAAGGCCTTAATCAAATAAAGAATTGTATTGATTAAATCAAAAACGCATAAGAATCCAACAAATCAAAGTAAAGAATTTAGAACAACGTTACTCGTTTGGAAAAGCAATAACAAATTGATATGAAATACAACTTCCCCTTCGAACTAGGTATGGAAGCTTAGCCAAGCATAGTCATGAAGAATTCTAGAATTTTCTTTCTTGATTCACCTTCTCGAGTTGCTTAATTTCCTTCCAATTCTTCAAGCAAGCCGCGCCTCTTCAAAAATAATAAAAGTCTCTTTTTCTTGTCATGAAATTCTCTTTTTATAGCCCCAATTTCGTGCCATAACTTTGGGACCAAGAAATCCCAAAATTATGGAAAGAATTGAAATATGGAGATTTTTGACTTGAATAGTTACGGCCATAACATTTCCTTTACGGCCGTAATTGAGTTTCTGCATATTTTTCACAAATTGAAGTTACGGCCGTAACTTCTGATTTACGGCCGTAAAGATGTTTCTGCGCGTTTTCACCTTTTGAGGGTTACGGCCGTAAGGATATGTCTTACGGTCGTAACATCTTTTCTGCTTATTTTTTTTCTTGTTTCAACATGCGCTTACGGCCGTGATGATTTGTCTTGCAGCCGTAAATCTATTTGCACCTAAGTCCCCAAACTTAAGTTTTTAGTGCATCTTGGTCCTTTTTTTCTTCTTCTTTTCTCCTCTTTTAGGATCCTATACAACATGAAACATAAAATGCATTAATAATACTTAGATAGAATCCCATTATGACTTATTCAAGGATATAAGTGCATAAAATAAACGTAAATGTCACACTTATCAAATCCCCCCATACTTGAACCGTTGTTCGTCCTCGAACAAAGATTTGCAAAAAAGAAAAGAAAAGAATAGGATTCAAACAATAGATTACAATTTAGAAACTTGAGGTTGCAACCCACTTTTCTTTAACAAGAATGTTCCATTGCATGATCGGATTGTGTTAGTGTGTGCTAGAGATGCAACGCCCTTTATTTCCCAACCCAATCATGGCTCGTTATGGTTTATTTCCTTTCACCTCTCGTGTTCACTCACCTCCCAACCATTATTGAGTGACTACAAGGATAATAGTTCCGCCCAACTCGAGAAGAAATCAGTTTCGTAAATCGAGTTAATTATGATGTGAATTCAGTCAACTCAGTATCCCCGACCACATTCATAGCACCAACCCTAGACCAAGCAATTCAAACCACTCATAAGTAAATGTAATGGGTCTTAACACCCTCACAAGATATTTCTCTCTTCACACAAAGTGTATAATGGTTAGAATTTTCACTCAGCTCTCTGCATGGATAAGTCAGTACCACAGATTGCTTAAATGTCATAATCGGAGCCAACAATAACACAAGTGCAAAGCGAAGGTCTTTATTTGGTTGCAACGGGGCTTTAGGTCAGGTAGGGAAAAAGGATATATTTAGGCTAAGTCGAGAAGGAATTTCGCAAACTAAGTCAATTCAAAATAACATTACTTCCTTCTCCCTTAACATGATCTTTATTGTTTCTCGCTACCCAACTTTATTCACACTTGAATCTCTTCTTTTCTTTTCTCTCTCCTTTTTTTTTCACAAGTTGAGTGTTTGACATCCTCAACTACTAATTTCCATGACTAACTTCCTTTTCATTGCTTTTTCTCTTTCGATTTTTTTTTTCGATTATAGACTGCAACTTTTTTTTTTCTTTCAAATCATTACGCAGTCATCAATTTGCACAAGTTCAAATTACAATCCCCTGAATCCATTCCATTACACAACCATCGCCCAACACAAGATAACTATTTCAACTTTTTAGACTTAGACCATAGCACAATCATCAATCAACAAAAGCTTTCGAATCCCTTCTCTATGGGTTCAAAACAGAGACAATGCGAAAGAAAGGGTATTCGTGGCATGTAGCGTGGCATAAAATTTCAAAGAAAGGTTAAGGCTCAAACGGGCTTCTAATGATCCATGTAGCAAGGTAGGCTCTTTTAGCAAGTCAAATTTTGTTTAACCTATTGCCTTTGCTATAATTTGCACTTGAATCAAGAAGCTACAACGGTATGCACAAGAAAGCACCTCCAAGCATAACCCAACCATGCAGGACACACATCAAAGAATTACGAGCTCATAAGTATTAAAAACAGCTCTTAGGCTCAAAAGCTCACAAATTATGGTTTTCATGTGTTTCTCCCATCCAATTATGAGTTATAGGTCATTACTTGATCTTCATTCCAAATCTAAGTCCATTAGTCGAGGATAACGGTTAAAAGTATTCAAACCATCACTACTCACAAAAGTATAATAATTGGGACGTTCAGGGTTATATATGAAGGAATAATCTGTCTATTGTGGGTTGGGTTGACTAGGTTGTAGATATTTGACAATTTTACTTTTCGTTTCCAACGTATTTGTGAAGTTTTGAACGAGATGATCTCTATGTGCTCAATTTATCCAACTATGCAATGATTTTTCAAAAAAAGGATTGAACCAAAAGTGGGGTTGCTTCCTATCAAAGTATGTTTTAGGACCTAAGTAGCATAGATAGGTAGCAAAAGTAGATAATAAGATCAAAATGAATTTGAAAGATTCGATTACAGAGAGAAAATAAAGTAGATAAGCTTATAATCAAGTTAATCCCCCCCCCCCACACTTAGACAATACATTGTCCTCATTGAATAACCTAAAACAAGTTTTTTAGATTTAAGACAACCACTATATATTGGTCGAGAAGAATTATGATGAATTAGATTATCAATCACACAAGCTCGTGACAATTAACCTAAGTTGGAATTCTTTATGAAAATATTAAATTTCCAATTGCTACTATGATTTGAATAAAAAGACGTTTACGAATCCAATCATTCAAAATAGCAAATCTCAATACAACACATTAAATGATAAGGCCTTAATCAAATAAAGAATTGTATTGATTAAATCAAAAACGCATAAGAATCCAACAAATCAAAGTAAAGAATTTAGAACAACGTTACTCGTTTGGAAAAGCAATAACAAATTGATATGAAATACAACTTCCCCTTCGAACTAGGTATGGAAGCTTAGCCAAGCATAGTCATGAAGAATTCTAGAATTTTCTTTCTTGATTCACCTTCTCGAGTTGCTTAATTTCCTTCCAATTCTTCAAGCAAGCCGCGCCTCTTCAAAAATAATAAAAGTCTCTTTTTCTTGTCATGAAATTCTCTTTTTATAGCCCCAATTTCGTGCCATAACTTTGGGACCAAGAAATCCCAAAATTATGGAAAGAATTGAAATATGGAGATTTTTGACTTGAATAGTTACGGCCATAACATTTCCTTTACGGCCGTAATTGAGTTTCTGCATATTTTTCACAAATTGAAGTTACGGCCGTAACTTCTGATTTACGGCCGTAAAGATGTTTCTGCGCGTTTTCACCTTTTGAGGGTTACGGCCGTAAGGATATGTCTTACGGTCGTAACATCTTTTCTGCTTATTTTTTTTCTTGTTTCAACATGCGCTTACGGCCGTGATGATTTGTCTTGCAGCCGTAAATCTATTTGCACCTAAGTCCCCAAACTTAAGTTTTTAGTGCATCTTGGTCCTTTTTTTCTTCTTCTTTTCTCCTCTTTTAGGATCCTATACAACATGAAACATAAAATGCATTAATAATACTTAGATAGAATCCCATTATGACTTATTCAAGGATATAAGTGCATAAAATAAACGTAAATATCACACTTATCAAATCCCCCCATACTTGAACCGTTGTTCGTCCTCGAACAAAGATTTGCAAAAAAGAAAAGAAAAGAATAGGATTCAAACAATAGATTACAATTTAGAAACTTGAGGTTGCAACCCACTTTTCTTTAACAAGAATGTTCCATTGCATGATCGGATTGTGTTAGTGTGTGCTAGAGATGCAACGCCCTTTATTTCCCAACCCAATCATGGCTCGTTATGGTTTATTTCCTTTCACCTCTCGTGTTCACTCACCTCCCAACCATTATTGAGTGACTACAAGGATAATAGTTCCGCCCAACTCGAGAAGAAATCAGTTTCGTAAATCGAGTTAATTATGATGTGAATTCAGTCAACTCAGTATCCCCGACCACATTCATAGCACCAACCCTAGACCAAGCAATTCAAACCACTCATAAGTAAATGTAATGGGTCTTAACACCCTCACAAGATATTTCTCTCTTCACACAAAGTGTATAATGGTTAGAATTTTCACTCAGCTCTCTGCATGGATAAGTCAGTACCACAGATTGCTTAAATGTCATAATCGGAGCCAACAATAACACAAGTGCAAAGCGAAGGTCTTTATTTGGTTGCAACGGGGCTTTAGGTCAGGTAGGGAAAAAGGATATATTTAGGCTAAGTCGAGAAGGAATTTCGCAAACTAAGTCAATTCAAAATAACATTACTTCCTTCTCCCTTAACATGATCTTTATTGTTTCTCGCTACCCAACTTTATTCACACTTGAATCTCTTCTTTTCTTTTCTCTCTCCTTTTTTTTTCACAAGTTGAGTGTTTGACATCCTCAACTACTAATTTCCATGACTAACTTCCTTTTCATTGCTTTTTCTCTTTCGATTTTTTTTTTCGATTATAGACTGCAACTTTTTTTTTTCTTTCAAATCATTACGCAGTCATCAATTTGCACAAGTTCAAATTACAATCCCCTGAATCCATTCCATTACACAACCATCGCCCAACACAAGATAACTATTTCAACTTTTTAGACTTAGACCATAGCACAATCATCAATCAACAAAAGCTTTCGAATCCCTTCTCTATGGGTTCAAAACAGAGACAATGCGAAAGAAAGGGTATTCGTGGCATGTAGCGTGGCATAAAATTTCAAAGAAAGGTTAAGGCTCAAACGGGCTTCTAATGATCCATGTAGCAAGGTAGGCTCTTTTAGCAAGTCAAATTTTGTTTAACCTATTGCCTTTGCTATAATTTGCACTTGAATCAAGAAGCTACAACGGTATGCACAAGAAAGCACCTCCAAGCATAACCCAACCATGCAGGACACACATCAAAGAATTACGAGCTCATAAGTATTAAAAACAGCTCTTAGGCTCAAAAGCTCACAAATTATGGTTTTCATGTGTTTCTCCCATCCAATTATGAGTTATAGGTCATTACTTGATCTTCATTCCAAATCTAAGTCCATTAGTCGAGGATAACGGTTAAAAGTATTCAAACCATCACTACTCACAAAAGTATAATAATTGGGACGTTCAGGGTTATATATGAAGGAATAATCTGTCTATTGTGGGTTGGGTTGACTAGGTTGTAGATATTTGACAATTTTACTTTTCGTTTCCAACGTATTTGTGAAGTTTTGAACGAGATGATCTCTATGTGCTCAATTTATCCAACTATGCAATGATTTTTCAAAAAAAGGATTGAACCAAAAGTGGGGTTGCTTCCTATCAAAGTATGTTTTAGGACCTAAGTAGCATAGATAGGTAGCAAAAGTAGATAATAAGATCAAAATGAATTTGAAAGATTCGATTACAGAGAGAAAATAAAGTAGATAAGCTTATAATCAAGTTAATCCCCCCCCCCACACTTAGACAATACATTGTCCTCATTGAAAAGTAAAACTATAAAAGGGAAAAAGAGAGGAAACTCCCTCGGTCTATTGTGGAGGATGATCATCCCGAGCTCTCTGCAATTGCTGAATCTCCTCCCGAATGGCTCTCTGCTCCTCCAGTAGAAGCTGCTGATCTTCTTGCATAGCATTCAGCTGGGTTTGGAAGGCTTGCATCATTTCCAGCATCTACAGCTCAAAAGGGGTAGGAGCCGTGGGCTGATGTGGCGCTTCCCGTGCTGCGGGCTCCTCGACGCATTGATCATCATCGGATTCCCCTGACTCATTATCCCCGTGACCCCGCTAAGCGATGATCTTCCTGCGAGCATTCTCCAAACTCGCCTTCGTGAGGCGATTCCCATGCCCCAAAGTGTCGTCACTTACTGCAGCGGGAACTCTTTGAGCCCGGCATAAGGCGGTAATTAAACATGGGAACGGCATGCCTCGCTTTTGCGGTATCAAGCTGGCGTATGTGGATATCGTATCATAGATGTGCTGCCCCAAGTCAAATTTGATTCCCATGGTGATGGCATAGTAGACCCGGAGGTAGCGAATAGATACCGTAGTGAGGCTAGTGGATGGGAAGAGACTCCCCGAACCCCACTGATGCAGGTACCAGGCATCCCGCTGTAGATCCCGATTCTTGTAGTGCGGAAGAATGACATTCAGGGCGTCATGGAGTTCAGGCTTCAAAGCCCAACGGAGCACCTCCTGGTCCTGAAAGAAAACACCTGAATTTGATGCCATGGGGACAGCGCCAGTGCTATTTAACCCCAAGTGGTGTTCCACCACCTCCTTATCAAATTTGATCCTTTTCCCCGCCACCCTGGTGTGGTGGTAGTCAAGTGATCACTCGTCACCAATTTCTTTGTTGAACTGGGTGTAGAATTTGTAAACCAGCGGGGGGTTCCCAAAAAGCAAATCGCACGCGAATTTCACCCAACCAAATTCGACGAAGCGGGCCCAAAACAGTCGCGGGGAAATGATGGTGTCAGCGCTCCTCCATTCCTAAAAGTCTTCCGGGAGGAATAGCCGTTCCTTTATGCACAGCTTAGACTGACTCTTCTCCTGGCGGGGCTCAGATGAGGATTCCCCCGCCACTTGCTTTCCTTTCTTAGTTGGTGGAGCCATAGAAAATCTTGTAAAAGAAGCGAGGGAATTAGTCGAGAATCAAAGCAGCATGAAGAGCATAATGAACATGCATATGTGGCATGGGAAAAAGTAAAACATTCAACATAATGTGCAATCAACCGATTAAGCAGCAGGGGTTCGCATAAAAATAGGCGCAAGAGCCAGATCCTAATCATGCATTCCTAGATGACACACGCCAAATGTAAGGGTTATGCGATGTTCGTCAAAACCATGTGACAATTAGTGTTAGTAATAAAAATCAATCCCATACATCATACTCTTCCTCAAATGAACCCTTATCATGGTGTCTATAAAATCACAATAGCCACAGAAGGAACATCAAGTCAACAAGGAATGAAATCAGCGAGTTCATGGTCATTGAAACAATTTGACAAACATGTGGCATGCAATGGATAATAAGAGTTATGGGTGAGATAGGTGAGCCATGAAACATGCCCATAAAAACAAAAACATCCAAACAAGGCACCAGTTATCAAAAGAGAAGAAGAAATCAAGAAACCCATATCAATATACCATAACAAACGCTAAAAGGGAAAAAGAAAGAAAAACAAAAACATAAATAAAATACATACCCTGGAAGCTTTGTGAGGAAGAAATGTAGTGAAGGAGGTGAGGGATGCCTTAGAATAATTTTTCGTGGGAACAACGAAAGGGAGAGAGAAAAAAAATGGTAGGAAGAGAAATGTGGGAGAGAAATGGGGAGGTTATGCAAAATTCGGGAGAGAAATTGGGGGGGTTATGCGAGGGTTACGTGATTTTAAAAATTTGAAAAGCAGGATTTACGGCCGTAAAGAAGCGTATTACGGCCGTAATTCGCCCTTTGAAAAAAATAGGGAAAAAAATAATTACGTCCGTAAGGTGGTTTCTGAACAAATAATTACAAAGTGCATTACGGTCGTAAAGCCATGTCTTACGGGCGTAAGACAACCTTTGAAAATTTTTTTTATTTATTTTTATTATATGAATGAAATGACTAAATAAACTAAAACTAAACAAAAATGAGAATACGAAAATAAAGTGTCGAGGAGAAAAAGAAACTCCCCTCTCGGGTTGCCTCCCGAGCAGCGCCGCTGTTTACTGTCGTTGGCTCGACTGAGTCCGTGTGGGACTACTGCCGTTTGTTGGTGTTTTCCAGTGTAATCACCTCCAAGTTCTCAGTGTGGAATCCCTCATAATATGGCTTGAGACGGTGCCCATTGACCTTGAACTGTTTATCCGTACGCAAGCTCCTAATATCGACTGCACCATGGGGAGATACATTAGTAACAACAAAAGGACCAACCCAACGAGAACAAAGCTTACCTGGGTGTAATTTGAGCCGAGATTGAAACAGTAGCACTTTCTGGCCCTCACAGAAGCTCTTTCGAGAAATGTGTTGATCATGGAATGCTTTGGTTCGATCTTTATAGATCATTGCATTCTCGTAAGCCTCATTCCGTATTTCGTCCAATTCCTGCAATTGGAGCTTCCTATGATCTCCTACCGCGCCCCAATCCATATTACATTACTTGATGGCCCAATAAGCTTTATGTTCGAGTTCCACCGGTAGGTGGCATGGTTTTCCAAATACCAATCGGTATGGAGACATACCAATTGGTGTCTTGTAAGCGGTTCTGTAGGCCCATAAAGCATCATCGAGGCGAATGCTCCAATCCTTCCGGTCCGGTCAAATTGTTTTCTCTAGGATGGACTTCACCTCCCTATTGGAAATTTCTGCCTATCCGCTAGTTTGGGGGTGATACGCGGTTGATACCCGGTGCAGCACTCCATATTTCCGTAACAAGGCTTCAATGGTTCGGTTACAAAAGTGCGTCCCTATGTCACTGATCATAGCTCGGGGTATTCCAAACCTGCTAAAAATGACAGCTTTTACAAAATCTGCAACCACTTTAGCGTCATTAGTACGGGTGGCCCTTGCCTCCACCCATTTTGAAACATAATCGACAGCTAAGAGAATGTAATTACAACCAAACGACGGGGGAAAGGGTCCCATGAAACAATGCCCCAAACGTCAAAAACCTCACATACAATAATGGGGTTTTGAGGCATTTGATCTCGCTGGGATAAGTTACCTGTTCTTTGGCAATTATCGCAAGACTTACAAAAGACGTATGCATCCTTGAAAATGGTCGGCCAAAAGAACCCACTCTCCAATACCTTTTGTGCCGTCCTTCTAGGTCCAAAATGGCCACCGCATGCGTATGAATGGCAAAAGGTGAAGATGGATTGATGTTCTGATTCCGGCACGCACCTTCTAATGATTTGGTCGGGGCATCTCTTCCACAGGTACGGGTCATCCCAAATGTAATACTTAGCATCGCTTCTCATCTTATGCTTTCGTGCCTGCGAAAAACCAGTAGGAATCAGTTTAGCAGTCATGTAATTTACCAAATCAGCATACCATGGGGGATTTGCTTCGATGGCAAATAAACCCTCATCTGGGAAGGTTTCACTCAGAGGTAGGTCGTCCTCGGGCTTCACTACCCGGCTAAGATGGTCGGAAACCACATTTTCGGACCCCGCCTTATCTCTGATCTCCAAGTCAAATTCTTGTAATAAAAGTATCCAGCGGATGATTCTAGGCTTAGCATCTTTTTTTACAAACAAGTGCCGTAAATCTGCATGATCTGTAAAAACAATCACTTTAGAACCCAATAAATAAGGACGAAATTTTTCTAAAGCAAATACCACAGATAGAAGTTCCTTTTCAGTGGTGCTATAGTTGGCTTGGGCCTGATTCAGGGTTTGGGAGGCATAGTGAATCACATGGGCCGCTCTCCCAATCCGTTGTCCTAGGACTGTTCCCACTGCATAGTCACTGGCATCACACATTATTTCGAATGGAAGATCCCAGTTCGGCGGTTGAATGATCGGGGGTGTAGTTAGCCGCTCCTTTAGTTGGTTAAAGGCCTTTTTGCATAGATCGATGAAGTTAAATGGAACATCATTTTGCAACAAATTGCACAATGGTGATGCAATTTTGGAAAAGTCCTTGATAAACCTGCGATAGAAACCTGCATACCCAATAAAAGATCGTATATCCCGCACATTGGCGGGGTAAGGTAATGCAGATATGAGGTCTACCTTAGCCTTATCAACTTCTATTCCCTTTTCCGACACTACATGTCCTAACACAATTCCCTTATCCACCATAAAATGGCATTTTTCCCAATTTAAGACTAAGTTAGTGTCAATGCAACGTTTCAAAATTAATGAGAGATTATCCAAGCATGCATCAAATGAATCACCCCTCACACTAAAATCGTCCATAAACACCTCTATAATTTGTCCTATGTATTCAGAAAAATGCTCATCATACAACGTTGGAATGTTGCAGGAGCATTACACAAACCGAAGGGCATGCGTCTATATGCAAACGTGCCAAATGGACAAGTAAAAGTGGTTTTCTCCTGATCTTCTGGAGTTATGGAAATTTGAAAATAACCTGAGAAACCATCTAAAAAACAATAATGGGACTGACCAGCTAATTTTTCTAACATTTGATCCATGAAGGGAAGGGGAAAATGATCCTTATGAGTGTCAGCGTTTACCTTCCTGTAGTCGATGCATACCCTGTATCCAGTTTGGACCCTAGTTGGTACAAGTTCTCCATCTTTGTTTTCCACCACCGTTACTCCGGATTTCTTTGGCACCACTTTTTCTGGACTGATCCACTTGCTGTCTGAGATTGGGTATATCATCCCTGCTCCTAGTAGTTTCAAAATTTCTTTCTTTACCACGTCCATCATTGCCGGGTTTAACCTTCGCTGGGCTTGTCTCGATGGTTGAGCTCCTTCCTCAAGCAATATTCGATGCATGTAGATTGACGGGCTAATTCCCTTGATATCCGCGATGGTCCAACCAATTGCTTCATTGTGCTCCCGAAGGACCCGAACCAGTTTGTCTTCTTCTAATTTGGTGAGGTTGGATGAAACAATTACAGGCAGGGATTCTTCATCACCAAGAAACACATATTTCAGATGGGCGGGTAGAGATCTCATTTCCACCACTGGGGCCTGCAAGATAGAAGGTAGCAATTTTTAGGATAGTCTGTCAGTTGAATTGTTTTTACGGTGTACCTGCGTGGTGTGGGTCCCAGTGAATTAAGTGCAGTAATTCCATCCTGTAATTCCTTGCTTATACCCACGTCGCTGTCATCATTTTGCCTTAGCGACTCCACGATAGCTGTTTCTAGCTCGTCCCTGCAATTTAACTTGAAAATTTTCTGCACAGCAGGGGTAATGTCATTAATAGAATAAGCAGCACATACATCATTTGGGTGTTTCATTGCATCGTAGATATTAAATTGCACTACCTCCCCATTGAATTCCATGGTCAACACCCCTTTTCTTACATCAATTATGGTTTGGGAGGTCCACAAGAATGGTCTTCCTAACAATATAGGGGTAGAATTAGGGGAGTGATCATCATTCATATCTAGTATGTAAAAGTCTGCCGGAAACACCAACCCTCCTACTTGCACTAAAATGTCCTCAACTACCCCGTCTGGATATGCATTGGAACGGTCGGCTAGTTGGATGATAACATCTGTTTTAGTCATTTTGGTAAGATTTAATGCAATGTAAGTGGATCTAGGCATTACGTTAATGGATGCTCCTAAATCTATTAGTGCATGATTTACCTTGGTGTTACCTATTTGACATGGCACAGTGAACATACCGGGATCCTTACCCTTTTGAGGCAATTTCCTTTGAAATAAGGCTGAAACGCTTTCCCCCATTCTTACCTTCTCATTTCCCACCAGTTTCCGTTTGCTAGTGCATAAATCCTTTAAAAATTTTGCATACCGGGGGACTTGCTTGATGGCCTCTAATAGCGGGATATTGATTTCAACCTTTCTGAACATCTCCAACATCTCCTTTTCTTTGCTTTCCTTGTTCGTCTTTGCCAACCTGCTAGGAAAAGGTGGAGGTGTTAGTTTAACATTTAAATGGGAGTCAGTTTTTACCTAAGGGTTTTGCGAAGCGTCGTTCCTCATCCCGACTCCTTCCTTTTCATCTCCCTCCATTTCAGGTGCAGGCGGTTCCAACCTCGGACCCTCAATTTCTTTTCCACTCCGGAGAGTTATGGCACTCACGTTTTTAGGATTTATCTCGGGCTGAGATGGCAATTTACCTCCGGATTGTGATTCCAACCTATTTATGGCAGTGGCCATTTGGCTCATTTGATTTTCCAGGTTTTGAATGCTTGACTTGGTATCCTGTTGGAATTGCATCGTGTTAGTTGCCACTGTCTTAACCATATCTTCAAGAGACATACCTGAATTTTGATGTTTTTGTTGATATTGTCCCTGTGGTTGGAAAGTCCCTTGCTGCTGGAATTGTCCTTGTGGCTTGTTTGAAGTAAAACCCGAAGGTTTGTTATTTCCGTAGCTCAGGTTGGGGTGATCTCTCCAACCGCGGTTGTACGTGTTCGAGTATGGGTTGTATTGCTGCCTTTGGAAAGGAAAACCTCCAGCAGCATTTACCTGTTCATTGTTTTCTTCTTGCAATACCGGACAGGTATCCGTTGGATGTCCAAAGTTCGAACAAATTCCACAGGCCTTGGCTTGTTTCGAATTCCCTACAGCAAGTTGCTTAACAAGATTTGTTAGTTCATATAATTGACCTTCAATATTAGAACTACTCACCTCGTTTACTCGGCGGACTTGGGAATCCCTACTCGAGTTGAATTGCTGAGTATTTTGTGCCATGTTAGATATTAAAGCCCGTGCTTGCTCTGGTGTCTTGTCCATTAGCGCACCTCCGCTTTCGGAGTCTATAATACTTCTGTCCATTGGTGCTAGACCTTCGTAGAAGTATTGCACCAAAAGTTGCTCGCTAATCTGATGATGGGGGCAGCTGGAGATGAGCTTTTTGAAACGCTCCCAATACTCATATAACGTTTCATTGTTGTTCTGACGCACCCCACATATTTCTTTTCGGATGGTACCAGCCCTCGATGCAGGGAAGTATTTTTCCAAGAAGAGCCTTTTCATGTCGCTCCAAGTAGTAACTGTTCTCGATGGTAGACAATAGAGCCAGTCGGTGGCGGCATCCTTCAATGAGAATGTGAAGGCTCTCATTTTTATTTGTTCCTCGGTAATTCCCGTGGGCCTCATACTGTCGCAAACCACATGGAACTCCTTTAAGTGTCTATACGGATCTTCACCGGGGTTTCCTCGAAAAGTTGGTAATAAGTGGATGAGCCCAGATTTAAGCTCGAAAGTTTTTCCTTCTTCCACCGTTGGAAACGTTATGCATAATGGCTGCTGAGCCACATCGGGGGTAGCCAGTTGTTTAAGAGTCCTGTTGTTAGCTGCCATTTGTCGCACTGCTCTTCTTTGCTGTCGAAAAGTTCTCTCAATTTCTGGGTCAATATAAAAAATTTCACAATTAGTTGACCGAGTTTTAAGCATATAAGCAAAGAAGCACAAATAAAATTATTATTATTATTATTTTTGAAAAATTATATAAATAAAGTGAAAATAAAATAAAATAAAACTAATGCAGAAAAATAAAATTCTAATTGATTAAACACTAAATTGGTTAACCGTTCCCCGGAAATTGGTTAACCGTTCCCCGGAAATGGCGCCAAATATTTGATGCGTGTCGTAATACACCAAAATAATAAATAATTATCTTACTCGCAATTTATCAGATTTGATTGTAATACCGGAAGTAAGAGTCGATCCCACGAGGAACGGGAACTAAAGTAGTGCTTTGTCAATTAGAATAGATGGGGGGATTTTCGAGTTCAAGAATTGTAAATATCGTGAAAATAAAGTAAAAACGTAAAATAGATAAAATAAAAGTCAATTATTTGCAAACCCTAGTTCTCAGGTTCAGTTGTATTCTATCGCAATGTTATCACTTTCCAAGTAACGCGTGTTCAATTTCCCTTTTGATTTATCACCCGTAAATAGTTAATAAACTCTAACTATTCTCATTCTCCCTTAATTGCATTTAATTAGAATAAGCTCTCTAATCAAACATTAGCCATTGAATAACCTAAAACAAGCTCTTTAGATTTAAGACAACCACTATATATTGGTCGAGAAGAATTATGATGAATTAGATTATCAATCACACAAGCTCGTGACAATTAACCTAAGTTGGAATTCTTTATGAAAATATTAAATTTCCAATTGCTACTATGATTTGAATAAAAAGACGTTTACGGATCCAATCATTCAAAATAGCAAATCTCAATATAACACATTAAATGATAAGGCCTTAATCAAATAAAGAATTGCATTGATTAAATCAAAAACGCATAAGAATCCAACAAATCAAAGTAAAGAATTTAGAACAACGTTACTAGTTTGGAAAAGCAATAAAAAATTGATATGAAATACAACTTCCCCTTCGAACTAGGTATGGAAGCTTAGCCGAGCATAGTCATGAAGAATTCTAGAATTTTCTTTCTTGATTCACCTTCTCGAGTTGCTTAATTTCCTTCCAATTCTTCAAGCAAGTCGCGCCTCTTCAAAAATAATAAAAGTCTCTTTTTCTTGTCATGAAATTCCCTTTTTATAGCCTCAATTTCGTGCCCTAACTTTGGAACCAAGAAATCCCAAAATTATGGAAAGAATTGAAGGAAATTTTTGACTTGAATAGTTACGGCCATAACATTTCCTTTACGGCCGTAATTGAGTTTCTGCATATTTTTCACAAATTGAAGTTACGGCCGTAACTTCTGATTTACGACTGTAAAGATGTTTCTGCGCATTTTCACCTTTTGAGGGTTACGGCCGTAACATCTTTTCTGCTTATTTTTTTTCCTGTTTCAACATGCGCTTACGGTCGTGATGATTTGTCTTGCGGCCGTAAATCTATTTGCATCTAAGTCCCCAAACTTCAGTTTTTAGTGCATTTTGGTCCTTTTTTTCTTCTTTTCTCCTCTTTTAGGATCCTATACAACATGAAACATAAAATGCATTAATAATACTTAAATAGAATCTCATTATGACTTATTCAAGGATATAAGTGCATAAAATAAACGTAAATATCACACTTATCACTTAGTCTAAAATGTACAATGTTTCTCAACTATCATACAATCACAAATCACATATTTGCTGATCAAGCAAATATATGGAATAAACTCAATAACAAACACATATGAAATAATTAGCTTAAAATCAATAAGCAAATGCCAAAATTAAGTAAAATAGGTTAAACTACATCAATCATCCAACATCTTACAAATTTAGCTCATAATGTGAAAATGAAAGAAAGCACAAAAAGAAAATAAGAAAAAGAAGTGAAAGAAAAATTGAAAAACTTAGAAAAACCTATCTAGAATCTCCCCCTAAAAATGTTTTTGGAATGAATATTTATTGTGTATGAGTTTCCCCCAAAAAAATGTTTGAAGAAAAGTCTCAAAAATACTTTCGAGACGGACCAAACAAGACCTTAAGGCAAAAGAAATAAATAGAAAATTAAAATTGGAACTAGGCCGGAAATGGCCCATGCGATTGCAACGGCCAACATGTTGCGATCACATGAGAAAATAAATTTCTTTCGGGTTGTTTCAGGTGCATCATTGCGATCTCATGGTGTTTGAACCATGCAATCACATGGTTAAACACCATGTGATACTTTATCTAAATATTGCAATCAAATCCCTCATTCTGTTCAATGAGTCCCACATTTTGACTCCTTTTTCAATAATACCTCTGATATATTTTCAAGGCATGTCCTCCATCTTTCTGGAATGTTACATTTCAATACTCAAACTTTTGAATTTTATTTTGACTTGGACATCAAAATTGCTCTTCAACTTAGCTCATTTATATTCAATCTTGCTAATTTCCTTTCCAATTGGGGTTGTACCTAAATGCACAAAATAAACAAATTCACGACTAGAAATGCACTCAATTTCTCGATCAAAAAGTTAATTTAAGAGTCAAAATAAGTGTGTAAAGCACAATTGTCACACCCCAAACTTAAGCTTGCTCATCTCGAGTAAAATTATGTACTAGTGTAATCAAGCAACATGAAGTATAAATCAGCAATGTCAAACAACTTGCAACTTATTCATAAGTGTAAAATTGTATTATCATTTCATAAATATGCTTCCAAATAATACGACAAAAAAAGTTTAACTTATCCGATGTTTAATTAGTGTGTGTGTGTGTGTGTGTGTGTTTAGTCACTTTCAATCGTCACTTGGATTCAAAAACATTGTAGAGAGGTTACATTTCAAATCTGTACTAACACACCTTTAGTTAGGGGTGGGCGTCATGTGGTTTGGTTGGGTATCTCAAGAATCAGAACCGAACTATACTTTTCGGTTCTTGTAAAATGGAACCATTCAGTTCTATTGAATCGCCAGAACCAAACCATTCGATTTTGGCTCGGTTTCGGTTCTACAATAATAATTATTTTTTGAGGGCTTACCAAGGATTATCAAGGCCTTAGGAAGCAAGCCGATAACCTGAAATAAACTTCTACCGAATATACTAAGATTGAGAATTCCAAAAACCCTTTCACTGGATTCTCCATAAAACAAAAGATATTCATAAACCAAAATAAGAAACAAATGATTTGGAAGTTTTTTCGAGCATGGCAATCATGAGTTTTAAATGCATTATTATTAATTATTTTATATTTGTATTTAAATATTTAATTAACTCCATCATGGTCATTTACAACTTGACTTATTAATAAGTTAGTCTCATTCTATTTTCATTTACAAAGAATTTCAGTACAAGTATGAAGTTAAAGGTTATAGTGTGGTAGAGACGTAACAAATTTCATAAAAAGAACTTAATCATTTACAAATTATTTCGATATTTAGTTTTAGGACAACCAATTAAAACCATAAAAAAATAAACAAGGATCAAAGACCTAATTCTAACTTCGGTTTTTGGTTCTAACCAATCGGTTCTCGGTTTCAAATCCGATTTCATTTTTTAAAACCATACGGTTCCAATTTTTTCGGTTCGGTCATATCGGTTCTAGTTTATTTGCCCACCCTACCTTTAGTGGTCAATTCTTTCCTTCCCACTCAGGACATTCATCCTCCAAAAATTAATTTTTTCCTTTCATGAGATGAAAATCTAAAGGTTACTCTTAAACCACTCACTTTTTTTTTTTTTTTTTTACTCTAGTTTGGTTGGGCTTTACTGCAATCTTAAAAATCTAGTCATGCAATGATTCTCTCAAAATTCAAGTGCCCTAATAATCAAACAGCCACTTAGAAATTCAAATCCACTAGTAATCTAAGCTATTATATCAAGTACAAATGCATGATTTCTAGCTACATATATGATAATTGCTCATGATTTCTCCACTTCCTTAAGCTTCCTATTTGACCCTTGTAGGAAGCTGTAGGCCGATTACTCTCCAATTTTTTAAGATCAAAGGGCACCAAGATTTTAGATACTTCAACAGACTTAATAACTCGAGTAAAAAAAGGCTACGAAGTGAGGTAGAAATAGCAAACAAATGCAATATTTTTTATGTACTCTACTCATTAAGCTTTCTTAATTACCATGTAACGAGTTTTAGGTCGGTGACATCCATGTTTAAAACATAAGGTACCAAGTTTTTGGATACTCCAATGGGCTTACTCACTTGAGTAAAAAATGCTACAACATATGGCAATGCTAGAATAAAAATGGGCTTAGACCTGTAGCATATGGTCATTACCAAACTTATACTTGTTATCCAAAGACGCTTCACACAAATTATATCAAATATGCATGGAATCAACACACATCTAGACTATTTCCTTTACCGGCTCGACCACCCCCAAACTTATCTCACAATAGGATCAAGAGATTGAGAGTATTAGATACACTCGGATAGGTTAGTATAAATGTATACAAAACTCACAACCTAGTTCTTCTACTTCATAAATCTCTTTGCCCTTCAACAATTTCCAAACTTACCAACAATTAATTACTATTGTGCATAAGATAACTTAAGAATCTTTCATGGATAAGTAATTTATAGAAATAGACACAAGTACCATATTTCTTCATAACTCATGAATCAATGATAATTTTAAACATCAAGTCATCCTAAGCTAGAAAGGCTATTTAACATGTTAATACAAAATAAGACATAAAAAACGGTATCATCCTCAAACTTGAATACACACAGTCCTCAATGTGTAAAAGAAAATCAAAGTAAGAGGAAAAAGTTACTAGACATCCGAATAAGTGGTGGGGCATTCATAAGTAGTCTTGGGCTCGTAAACATCTCATAGAAAGGACCAACAATCCAACTCCAAACTTGTTTTGAAGCCTCCACTCGATTGGAAACAAATTTCTCAAATGAGACATTTCACCGAACACATTGTGAGTCCCTATGAGAATACAAGAAAAGGGGTAGATTTAAGGTGACGAATAGCCCAAAATCTTAAATCAAGTTCAACATCTCCAATCTTAGTCATAAGTCTAATATAATTTGCCCATCATCCTCAACATTAAAACACATTTGAAGATAAAATGCAATATACACCATATGAACTAAAAATGAATGTTAAGCAAATATTTTACTTTGAAAGTTTGATATGAGTATATATATGCTAGAATGAAATGAGAATGTACTAGAGCAATTTCACTCTACTCAACTTAGGCATAAGATGAATACTTGAGTCTAACCAATTTATTTGCAAGAAAGTAAATAAAATGAAAAATGTAAAAATTGCCTCCCATTAAGTGATTATTTAAATTCATTAGCTTGACTATTCGCAAAAATACTTCATGATACTTTAAATATAGCTTTTAACGTCTTGCACAATTTTCTTATTTTGGCTTTGCTTCACTCTTCATTGGTTCTCTATGCTTGAACCTTTCCACTTCCAATGTAATATGAATTTCCTATTCCATCCAATTCAAATTCAACTAAATAGAATTGCACATCCTCAAATGGCTTGATCAAAAAATCAATTGTTGGACAATCAACAAAGCCGAAAGAATGTACTTTAATCTCATCCTCATTAATTTCCAATTTTCCTTGTGATGTTTTTATGATTAACTTGTCATTCTCTTCAAGTTCATCTCTATTAGTTGATAATTTCTCAGATCGATTGAACGGTCCAAAATTTGAATCCACGGGTAATGACAAATCTTTCCTATTAATTTCCAAGAGTGGATTATACCACCACCTTTGAAATCCTTCCCAATACATGACATATCCTATAAACATATAATCTCCATCCAACTTGACAAGTTCATTCTAGTATTTTGGAAGTACCTTGTCATTCAATAGTGAGGGACCATCTCTCACAAACGTTATGTCCTCATCTCAGTCGTTCGGTACTAAATCTCTTAAAAGCATGTAACTAACATAGGATGTGTCAATTGCTTGTTTTCAGCATTTTAAATAGTCTAAACCTGGTAATTTCTTACGTAAGCAAACTATTGTCCAAATACAAGTATTGTCCATTACAATGCATCTTGTAACAAATTTCACAACTTGGATATTATCCAAACTTATCTTCATGGCTCATGTTGAGATGATTCATTGTAAAAGTTTTGCTATTTTTATATATCATTGTTAGTATCATGTATACACAGAAAGAAATTCAAACATAACAAAAAATAGATTGTGGTGATTAGCCAAAAGTAATAAAACAATACAAAATAAAAATAGAAACAAATTGTTAAAACTAAAATTAACTAAATCAGTAATAAAAGTGAAAATATTCTCTGACAACGTGCAAAAACTTGTACGCTAAATAAGTGTACCTCAAGTGCACAAACTGCATTCAAGTAATAAAGTGGATTAAAGAATCTGGGTTGTTGATACCATGAGGAATGATTATACTCTAGTTAAATTAATTTTAACAACGAAAATACACAATAAATTTGGGATTTTTTAAATTTAAAAATAAGAAACTAACTTTAAATTCTAACAAAAAATAAAGAAAATAAAAGATTAAATAATTAGGATTCATAATTTCCCTTAACCATCGCTTAGTTAATTTCTCAATATGGAAGTTGACAAATTACATGTTTGCAATGTTAGACTCGATTTTCGATCCTATTTTAACTAATGGTTTCTTTCGAGTAAAATTAGTCCTAATGGATTGTTTAACCTACTATATCTGTATCTTGGTAAAAAATAATAAAAAGCGTTGATTCTTTGTAAAAATAGCTCAATGGATTACTTAACCCTTGTTTGGTTTTCATTAAGATTTTCTCATTTTTCTACGATACTCAATCGCAACCATCCATTAAAAGTCAAGTTTATAATATTTGACCTTTCAACCAAATTTCAACCATCAATTCTCCTACAAATCTTTATTTTATTCATTTAGAAAAACTCATTTTAAACTATTGAGATCGTACCCAAAATGTGACACGTTGGGCCACCAGTGAAGGCCCAATAAGGGTCCACGAACTTTAACCCATGATTAGAAGTCCAAGGTATCCCCCTGGTTAGTAGCCGAGGTGGAAAGGCACAGGAGCCCCTCCGGCCGAACTTGTTTGTGTCTAGTAGAGGCGCTTTATGCTTAGCCGAGGTGTTTGCGGTAGCGTCTCAGATGTAAGGATGGGACAAGGCATGAAGTCAGAGATGTAACACTGCATTTACCAAGATGTGACATGCGTCCATCCCCTATGAAATGTAGCAATGATTACGGTCAAAAAAGTAAGGTTGTCCCCTCCAAGAGCTAGGGTGAAGACAAGTGTAAAGTATGCCACGTGTCATGATCCGAAATAGTGAGTTCCTCTATAAATATGGCACTCCTCCCGCCTGGTAAAAGGTTGGCAATTTCATACTCTTAACAATATATTTCTCTCACTCCCTTTTCTCTCTTTTACACACTCATATTTCCCGCACCTAATAAATATTTGCTTAAAATGAGCACTGACTTTGGCATTGGAGTGCAAATGGAAGTCACCTCGACCCCCTTTGCAAACTGATTGTTTGTCACAGTGCGCAGGAAATCCACGTGTTCAAGAGGGAGGAGTTGAGACGTGTTGGTCCAAGGTCCAGCCAAATTTTGTGGTCAACATTTTAGCGCCGTCTGTGGAAAACCATACTGTTAACCACGAAAACGCATGATGAAAAGCCACGTATAGAAAGGAAGTCTTGAAAAAGGATGGGTAACCTCTTGCAAAAGAGCAGAGAACTGTAAAGCTTTGAAATACAAGTTTATTAACCGTGAAAAAGGCTTAAAACTTTGAAATACAAGTTTATTAACCTTGGAAAAGGCTTAAAGCTTTGAAATACAAGTTTATTAACCTTGAAAAAGGCTTAAAACTTTGAAATACAAGTTTATTAACCTTGGAAAAGGCTTAAAACTTTGAAATACAAGTTTGCACACCTTGAAAAAGGCGTATATCTTTGAAACATAAGTTTAACAACCTTGAAAAAGGGTCGGAGCACTGAGATAAAAGTCTGTCTATCCTTGAAAGATAAACTAAAGCCAAGAAATTTCTCTGAACATGAACGGGAGCGATGGTGACATTAACCCTCGTAGGGGAAGAAGTGGCCAGTACAGCGAGGAGGAGGTTCCTCAGGGACCTCATGAGAACACCAATGAGGGGGTAGCACAACCTAACCCAACACGTCGGGACCGTAATTTTCGTATGTTGCGAGACATGACTCGCATGGCGGCCCAAATGCTGGAAATGCAGAAGCAGCAGATATAGCAGACTGCTGCGATGAATGTTGATGCGTGTAAAATAATAAATAATTCCTTACTCGCTAAATATTAATTAATAATGTAGTAGTGAGAGTAAGGGTCGATCCCACAAGGAACGGAAACTAATTTTTGTTGTTCGATCAATTAGAATAGAATGGGGGGTTTTGTTATTTGAATTGCTTGAATGAAAACTATGCATAAAATAAAAAATTAAATATGACTAGAGAAATAATATGAGAAGAAATCTTGTTCTCGGGTTCGGTTGTACCCTTAATTAATGTTATACTTTTCCTTGTAACGTGTTTATATCCCTATTCAATTATCAATCATAAATAATCAACAAGCTCTGATTATCTAAATTCTTCCTTATGTATATTGATTCAAAACAAGTTCTTCGAACCAATTCTAGCCACGTACAATCCTAAACAAGCTCTTAGGATTTAATGCACGACTAGTATGAAAATCTAGAAGAATAGATTGAATTGGATCGTTAATTTCACAAGCTCGAATTAATCAATCCAAGTTGAATTATTACTAAACCTGTACGAGATTTATTTGCTACTAAAGTAAAGATTCAATGACAATTACGGATCAAGAATCTAAACATAGCATATTCATGAATCCAAAGACCAATAATCCAATTGGCCAAATTAAACTATTAATCAAATAAACTCAATTGAACATTCAAAACATAATAATCCAACAATTGAAATAAAGGAATAAATTCATGCTACTAATTTGTAGGAAAAGAAAATAACATAATTAAATTGACACAACTTCCCCTTTGAACAAGATATGAAATTTAGCCTAGCATTGTTGTGGTAGATTCTTCAAGTTGCTTCATGAATTCCATTGTTGTTGATATTCTTGCGCTTGAAAATCTCCCAAGAATGCTCTATATTTTGCTCTCAATTTTCCTCAATGTGTAGCCTCTTTCACAATATTTTTTCACACCTTTTTATAGTCATGAGAACCCCTTTTTATAGCCTTAATTTCGTGCCCTAGCTTTGGGCTCAAGAAATCCAAAAATTATGGAAAGAATTGAAATATGGAAATTGTTGAATGGAGAGTTACGACCGTAAGTCTTCCTTTACAGCCGTAAAGAGGTTTCTGCTGATTTCTCAAAAATTGAAGTTACGACCGTAATTTCTGATTTACGGCCGTAAAGATGTTTCTGCGCATTTTTCACCTTTTGAGGGTCACGGCCGTAAAGATATATCTTATGGCCGTAACATCTTTTCTGCTTCTTTTTTTCTGATTCAACATGCTCTTACGGCCGTAATGATTTGTCTTGCCGCCGTAACTCTATTTGCACCTAAGTCCCCAAAGTTCAGTTTTTAGTGCAATTTGGTCCTTTCTTCTTCTTTTCTCCTCTTTTAGGATCCTATACAACATGAAACATAAAATGCATTAATAATACTTAGATAGAATCCCATTATGACTTATTCAAGGATATAAGTGCATAAAAATAAACGTAAATATCACACTTATCAAATGCCTACATGGCTAGAGGGTATGTCGTGAACGAGCCCATGATGCCTTCGCAATACCCATAGCCACATTATTCAATTTTCGAGGCGGCCACTGCCTCGTATTATTGTCAAGATCCACAGGCATATGTCGAGGAGGAATCCAAGCCCTTCTACGAGGAAGGCCCGGAGCATGAAGCACATGAAGAACAAGACCAGCTCCCAGCTAGACACAGGGAGGCTTCACCCGAAAAATCTGGCAGTGTCTTCAGCCGGATAGGAGGGCTATTCAGAGGCAGGCAAGGGGGTCGGAACAATGCGGCTGAGCTTAGAAATAGGCGGGAGCGACGCGCTGAAGAAGCCTTGTCGCAGAGTCACATGCATAGGGACCAACATGTTACGGGGGCAGAAAGGTTGGCCCCCACGCATGAGCCTAGGAATAGGCAGGAAAGGAGAGCCGAAGCAGTTCGGACCAAATCTCGTAACGAGTTACCGAGCCATGCAAGGCCAAACCACGGCCGTGTTTTGCCACCGCAAAGGCAGGAGTACGCTCCGCCACCTTATGACCAATACCATGATCCAATGTATTCCAGTCATGACGAGAACAGTGACCTACCGTCATACGAGCTGGATGACAAAGAGGAAATAAGTCCCTTCACGGAGGGCCTCCGTAGGTGCCCAGTGCCTCATGACTTTGAAATGCCAGAAATAGCAAAATATTCTGGTCGAGGTGACCCTGACGATCACCTGTTAAACTACCGTGCTAGCATAGAAATAGCCGGAGCCACTCCGGCACTGAAATGCAAAGCCTTTGCTTTAACCCTTGAAGGAAGTGCGATACGATGGTACAAAAAACTCCCCCTAGTAGCATCCACAGTTGGAAAGATCTGAAAACGGCCTTTAAAAATGACTTTGTTTCCTCTAGGCCTGGCCAGCTCCCACTCCAACGCCTTCAGGATTTAAGGCAAGGAAGGGATGAATCCCTGAAAATTTACCTAGCTCGGTTTACTGAAGAGATGCACATTTGTGAAAATATCACTGAGGCGGAGATGTTTTCCGCTTTGAAAGGGGGGTTAGACATGACAAGCATGTTTTGGAGGGATGTCCGAAGCAGGAAACCAAGGGATTACAATGCTCTAGTGGACCTGATGAAGGAGGAGATTGTATCAGAAGAAATGGCTAGGGCCAGAGACAACCACCCCCAAGGGAGATACAATCTTGGGTATTCCAATGAAGCAAACCTCAAGAAAGGAGGAAACAAGGATAGGATCGGCGGCAACCGGGGTGGAGCACCGCGTCCGTTTTTGGGGACAGGGTCTAGCTATGCAGCAGAAATCACGGAAGCTATCCCCCACTTGCACTCCAACACTCCTTCCCAGAATCCTCCCACGGTTCAAAGAAGGATGGAAAGTATCCGAAGTGGAAAACAGCCCATGATTGGGGCTTACTGCGCCTACCATAGATATTACGATCACGCAACAGAAGATTGCAGGGAAATCCACATGTTAGCTGACCAAAAGGCGCAAGGAAGAAGGGGATGTGACTTCTCCCCCGACACGGGGAGAACTCAAAAATTCGGTGGCCAGAAGTTCAACCGAGCTGACAGGAGAGCTCCGTGGAAGAACTCGACTAAAGAGAGGATTGACAATCGTCAGAGAGATAGGAACAAGGGCCAGGATACCGCATCGGCGCATGCTAAAGATACACGGGAACCACCTATGCCTGTGGACGGCCTTCCTATCTATGAAATCGATACAATACTGGGAGGCCCCACCCAGGTGGGAGCACAAACAACTCTCAAAAGAGGTATATCAGAGAGGCCAAGCAGCCCGCCAACGTTAATTACCATATCCATTCACATCCTGTTGGGATGCCTCAAACAGAATCTATCACATTTACCCAAGACGATGCCATTGGAGTGCACTTCCCACACAATGATGCATTGGTTATTAGGGTATTGGTGGCCCGGAATAGGTTGTCACAGATGATGGTGGATGATGGTGTCTCGGTAAATGTGATTTATGGGGTAACTTTCGATAAAATGGGGATCAGCACTCCACTCATTCCAGTCTCGGATCCAATATACGGATTCAAGGGGGACAACATAACCCTCAGAGGATCTATAACCCTTATGACTGAAGTAGGGCAAGCACCAACTCTCTCCAGAATCCCTATGGAATTCTTGGTTGTTGACAAAATCTCCTCCTATCATGGCTCAATTGGGAGGCCAGGTCTTATTGACTTGGGAGCTGCAACACATACAAAATACATTTGTATGAATTTCCCCACTGAGCATGGTGTTGCAACTGTAAGGGGGAGTCAAACTGAATCACGGGCCTGTTACACAAACGCAATCTGAAAATTTCAAGACCGAAGCTTGAACATGATTTGCGATGTGGCAATAGCAGAAGCCGTTCCGGACCCTGAAAGACTGGGTGGAGGACCCTCAGAAATTGAGGATGTTTCAATGACTCCGGAAGAAGATCTAGCAGATCTGGACCCACGAATGGTAGGGAGCAGCAGCTCCACTCCGACTGAAAAGTTGGAATGCTTCGGTGTAGATCCACTTGACCCAATCAAGGAGTTACATATTGGATTGGACTCGTCGCTTGAATACAAAGTCCAGTTGAAAGGCTTCTTACTTAAGAACCTCGATGTATTCACATGGAAGTATGATGA
Source organism: Ligustrum vulgare (assembly GCA_963555705.1). Taxonomy (NCBI): domain Eukaryota; kingdom Viridiplantae; phylum Streptophyta; class Magnoliopsida; order Lamiales; family Oleaceae; genus Ligustrum; species Ligustrum vulgare. The sequence goes on from OY743174.1 coordinate 53,511,142, forward strand.
CATGGTTGGGATCGATCCTAAAGTGGCCAGTCATAGACTCCAGCTTGATCTTAGAAGCCGTGGGCACATGCAAAAGAGAAGGCCTATGAGTTCTGATAAGTATGAGGCCTTGAAAGAAGAGGTTACGAAGCTGTTGAAAAATGGCTTTATCAGAGAGTCCCGGTATCCGAAGTGGGTATCAAACCCAGTCTTGGTACCAAAACATAATGGGAAGCTAAGGGTATGTATCGATTTTTCAAATTTGAACCAGGCATGTCCAAAAGACAGTTTCCCATTGCCTCAGATCGATCAGTTGGTTGACTCCACAGCGGGACATGAGCTGCTGAGCTTTATGGATGCCTACTCCGGGTAAAATCAAATCCCCATGTGTGAATAAAACAAGGAGCATGCTTCGTTAATTACAGATAGGGGACTCTACTATTACAAGGCTATGCCATTTGGCTTAAAAATGCTGGAGCTACCTACCAAAGGCTGGTAAATCGCATGTTTTCAGAACAAGTAGGAAACACCATGGAGGTATATGTCGATGACATGCTAGTCAAAAGCATGGTCGCCACGGATCATATCCGCCATTTTTCAGAGGCCTTCGGTGTTTTGAGGAAATATCAAATGAAGCTCAACCCAGCGAAGTGCGCTTTCGGGTTAGCATCGGGAAAATTCCTCGGGTTCATGGTGAATAAGAGGGAATGCTTTTCTAAGCATGCAATCACCTCGAAATCAAAAAGAAGTGCAAAGCTTAACGGGGAGAATTGCGACCTTGAATCAGTTTGTCTCCAAATCCACTGACAAATGTTTACCATTCTTTAAGGTCTTGAAAGGGGGGAAGCGGTTTCAATGGACACCGGAGTGTGAGCAGACTTTTTCCAACCTAAAAGCATTCCTGGGACAGCCCCTATTGCTGTCAAAACCGAAGGCTGGCGAGCCTCTCTACTTGTATTTAGCCGTATCAAAAGAGGCTGTTAGCTCGATATTGGTTAGAGAGGAGGACAGGAATCAATTCCCAGTATATTATGTAAGCAAAGCCATGTTGGATGCTGAGACACGTTACCCAGACATGGAAAAACTTACTCTCTTGTTGATCATAGCCTCTCGCAAACTTCGTCCCTACTTTAAGTCACACTCCATACATGTGCTCACAAACTTTCCTATGAGACAGGTGTTGCAAAAACCAGATGTATCTGGAAGGTTAATGAAGTGGGTGATTGAAATCAGCCAGTTCGACCTATATTATGAGCCTCGGACCGCTGTAAAGGGTCAAGATTTGGCAGATTTCATAGTTGAATTCACACATCCACCGGAGGTCGAGATGATTGATAACACGAATGATAGCCGAGAGTGGAAATTGTTCGTTGATGGGTCCTCGGCTGAGGGACGATCTGGTGCGGGAATATTGATAATAAGCCCAGAAGGATTCAAACTACACAGTACGATCCGCTTTGACTTTAAAGCCTCAAACAATGTTGCTGAATACGAGGCATTATTAGCTGGGCTAAGACTTGCGAAAGCTTTGAAGATTAAGTCCGTAGTGGCGAATAGTGATTCGCAGCTCGTTGTGAGCCAATTTAATGGACAATTCTCTGCCAAAGAACTAGCTATGGTCGCTTACTTGAAGAAAGTAAGAGATATGGTTGTGCACTTCGGAAAGATGGAGTTACAGCACATTCCCAGAATTGAGAATTCCAACGCCGGTGCTTTGTCCAAATTAGCAAGTAGCGGTGATTCCGAGCTCCACATTCTAATCCCAGTTGAGCACATGCTGACTTCTTCTATTGAGCCAGGGCCGGATATTTTGGTGATGGAAGAGGAAGGATCCTGGATGATCCCCTGATAGCGTATTTGAAACACCAGACAGTACCAAACGAGCCGGAGGCAGCTCGGAAGTTGCAAAGGTACGCTGCGAATTTCGTACTCTTGGATGACCTACTTTATAAACGGAGTTACACCTCCCCTTTACTGAGATATGTTGGGCCAGAGGAAGGACGGTATGTAATGAGAGAAATCCATGAGGGCATATGTGGCAACCATACCGGGGCGTTATCACTAGCTCGGAAAGCCCTCAAACAGGGATATTTTTGGTCTACTATGCGAAAGGACTCCCATGACTTCGTGCGCAAGTGCGATAAATGCCAAAGACATGCAACCATACCACATCAGCCGCATCACAAGCTAACTGTGGTGACTAGCCCTTGGCCTTTTGCGAAGTGGGGGGTTGATATTATCGATCCTATGCCTAGGGGCGTTGTTAACAATTGCTTTGCGATAGTGGCGATTGACTACTTCACCAAGTGGGTCGATGCGGAACCTCTGATGAGGATCACTGAGATTAGGGGTGGGCGTGGGTTGGGTCGATTTTTTGCCCAACCCGAACCCAACCCACTACGGTCGGGTTGATAAAAAATCAACCCAACCCAATTACGAATTCAAACCCAACCCAACCCACCAAATTTCGGTCGGGTTGGGTCGGGTTGGTCGGTTTGGGCTTTGGCCCAATTATTAAAAATTTTGAAAAAAAAAAACTCATAAATCTATCTTTAATTCAAATCAATTATGCACACTACAATAACCAAAAATACAATAAATTGAACACTTGCTAATAAAATTAAAATATGTTCAAATAATATTTAAATAAGTCAAGTTTCATTACTTTAAAAAAAAAAAACGTCTTTTTTTTGGGTTGGGTCGGGTCGGGTTATTCACGCAACCCGACCCAACCCGAAAAAAAAAAAAAAACCCGAACCCAACCCAATTTTCAGGAAAAACCGACCCAAACCGATCGGGTTGGGTCGGTTTAGGCGGGTTCGGCGGGTTGGGTCGATTTTTTCCCACCCCTAACTAGACCAACACCACCAAGTTTATTTGGAAGAATGTCATATGTCGGTTCGGAGTACCACACTTACTGGTTAGTGACAATGCAAAACAGTTCAAAAACATAAGTGTAGATGAGCTGTGCGACGATCTGGGAATTAAGAAACTATTTTCGTCGCCACATCACCCACAGGCTAACAGACAGGTCAAAGCTGTGAACAAGACCATAAAAAACACCCTGAAAAGGGAGTTAGATTCCAAAAAGGGCGCATGGGTAGATGAACTCCCACAGGTACTATGGGCACTTCGAACCACCTCGCACACCGCTACTGGTGAAACACCTTTCTCATTGGCATATGGAGCCGAGGCGGTATGTCCCGTTGAAATTGGGATCCCTTCTCTTCGTCAAATTCATTACGACGAAGTAAGAAACGAAGAAGCACAAAGGGCTAGTTTGGATTTCCTCATGGAAAAACGGAGTGATTCCCAAGTGGTGATGGCCAGATACCTGAAAAAGATGGCTCGGTACTACAACAAAAGGGTAAAAAGTCGACGCTTTAATGTTGGGGACTTAGTCCTCAAGAAGTTTCTTCCTTCAACTCAAGAGTCAGGAGTAGGGACTTTAGGTCCTAATTGGGAAGGCCCTTACAAAGTCTTTGCCGAGGTGGTACCCGAAACGTACATGATCGAGGACCTATCTGGGTTACCTTTATGTAATCCTTGGAACACGGATCATCTTCGTCGCTATTTTCAATGAATCAAATTCCTCTTCAATAGTTACAACATTATCCTATGATTTTATAAAATCATAAGTGAGTTACATTGAGGATTACACCAATTACTAATTAGATAAACATAATGGATAAATACAAATTCCAAGATTATTCTGGTTATAACACCATACATATACGCCGTGCATGAAGTTTATTAAAAACAAGGGACTCTTATAAGGGAGTGGGAGTTCATAGAAAATTGTATACATAGGCCTTACAAAGTGTGACTTAGATACGTTCAAATGTTTGTCAAAATCAGATCTAACTGGTAAACATAAATGCCTCAAACCACTCAGATCTGAGGGACTATACTCATTAACCATGCAATTCGTTCAAAAATACTCATTAACCATGCAATGCGTTCAAAAAGACATATGCCTGTGGAAGCATTCAAACTTAGTCAAATGTTGTCAACCATGCAATGCGTTCAAAAAAAACATATGCGTTTGGAAGCATTCAAATTTAACCAAATGTTGTCATATAAACTAAAACTTGTGGTCAGAATCAGACTTAACCAAGCAAACGTGAAGGCCCTGAGCTACTTAGATCCGATGAACTAAACACTTAATATCTTCGTATGGTATTTGTAAAACGTTTTGTGTTTGGAATCATCCACACCTAAGCAAATAAGGTCGTATAAACTGAGGCATTAAACTAAAAAAAGAAGATCATCACATTCATAAAGGTAAAGTATATACAAATTAAATGGGTGTTACATTTACAGAATCAGGTGCCATTGCACTTACAAAAAAAAAACTTTTTAATTACAACAGAAAGGCAGATACAAAACATGATCACTGCGGAGGAACATCCTCTGAAGAGCCTTTGTCCTGAGGTTCGGGGTACAGGGCTTCAATAGAGGACAGGTCCAGGGTTGGGAAAGCTTCTTTCACGTCACCTAAAACCATCCTAGCCCCTATGTTCCCAAAAACCCTATGCATGGCCTCATATTCTGGGGTCTCTTCAAAAGTGTCTTTAAAGTTCTGGATAGCTTCAGACACTCTGGTACTTAAAGCGTTCTCCACCCGTGTCGTGACGGTCTACTCCAGATCCTCCGTAATCCTTGTTTGCATGTGCCGTTCTAAAGAGGCAAGGTCTTCCTCCGCCTTTGCTTTAGACTCCAGCTCCCTCCCCAATTTTTCGTTAGCTGCTGCCACCTCAGCTTCCAACTTGGACTTGGCTGCGTTAGTGGCGGTCAAAGCCTCAGACGTGATAGACTGTGCACAGTTGGAGTCATCTAGTTTCTTGCACAAAGCCGCCACGTCTGACTCAGAGGCCTGGAGGTCGTGCCTCAACTTATCATTATCCTCCTGGAGGCGCTTAGCGTTGGCCCTCTCCTCGGAGGAAGATTTGCGGGCTATACACAGCTGAGTTTTGAGGTCGTTAATTTCCTTTAGCATTTTGTCTGCATGCCGGAGAGCAGTTTCAGCGTTTTTCTTATCCCGCTACGCCTCCTCCACGGAGGACTCCACCTCGTCAATAAGGGCCAGCACCATGGCATTCATTGCTTTGGCGGCGAGCAGCTTTCGGGACGGGCTGGCGCTGGAAGAAAAGGCAGACCAGCCCTCAGTCCAAAATTGTTCAGTGATTAGTGCGGCCCGGGCAGGAGGAGAACTGGGAGAGTCAAACAGTGAAGGGATGAAGGTGACATCTCTGGGGAGGATACTGGTTTTAATACGCTTGAGCTCCTCCGCCCCTTCAGGTGTCACTTTATAAGCCAAGCCCGGAATGGGCATAGACAGCTTGTCCTCCAAGTCTTCAATCACTTGTGGCAAAGGCGTGGAGGTGGATTCCTTGCCCTTACCTCTCTTTAGCCTCTTTAAAGGAGCGGGATCCTCCTCGGATACACGCTCAGGAATATCCTCGGAGAAGGAATATGGCGCAGAAGCATCCGTAGCCTCCCTCTCCCTCTTAGAGCCCCCTCTATCGGACCTCTTTCCTTTCCCCTTTGTGGGGAGCTGATGTGTTCCGGACCCGCGACAATCGGAGTCATAGCAGGCTTGACAGAAAGTTAAATATTCAAGCCAAATAAAAGTGCAGTCCAGTCAGTCATGTCGAAATTGGATGGATAATATATGTTTTTCGAGTAGAAACAGGTCACTGAGCAAGACTCATGGGCTAAAGCCTTGATCCCATTGATTTTAGGGCCAAATTCCATCGTTTGGGGCTTCAAATTGGCAAATCAATGATGCAGACGGAAATTTACTATATTTCCATAATTATAGGATTTTTAATTATTTTGTTTCCATTTTGGTTTTTAGGTTATTTTCCTAATTTAGTATTCTAGTTTAATTAGAATTCTATTTTGAGTAAATTAGCGGTTATGTTATTTTGCTTATTTATACGCTTTTTCCATTCATTGTAATTCAGACTTGAGATTTGATTTTGATATAAACAGTTTTTATTGAGGATTCAATAAAAGTTATAGGTGGATTCCTATGTTTTTCGAACTTATCAAGAATATTTCTTATGGCGTTCAAATATCGAACTTATCAAGGAGATTGGGCAAATCCTTGTGGCGTTTCGAAAGTCGTGGTTCTTTATTCCACATCATCGAGTCATCGCGTCGTGAATATCGGGTCATGGTTCATCCGTCCAACCACAACCTGAGTTCGGAACTTTCCGACGTTTCTTCCGCGCTTCGAATCTCATCATCTGGTATCAGAACTGGACTCTGAATTCATGTTTTTCTATCCAGTTTGATTTTTATGTTTATCATCGAGTCCCATAAAAATCATCCATATCTTGTTGAGTGTTTTGTTTTCAATTTTTTGAGTTTTCTTGTTCTTCGTGTCAGTAAAAAATTTTAGTTTTTGATCCATATAAAAAATTCAACAAAAATTCAAAAGTGTTTTTTTATTCGATTCTTATCCAAATCCTGTTCCGTTTGTTTTGTTGCATTCGTGTCGAATTTTCGGATTTATTAAAAAAATTATTATTTTTTATTTTTTTATTTAATTCCGAAAATTCATTATTCAAAAAAAAAAAAAAAAAGAGTTATTCCAAATTCAAGAACCACTTTCTTGAGTTTCTTTAAAATTCTTGATATTCATTTCCTTCCAAGTCAATAAAAGTCGTTCTTGCTATTTGATGTCTAAATCCTCTTCGTTCTTGAATTTTTGAAACGCCACATAAGGAATGGATTATGATCCGGGCTCTTTATTCCAAACTAGGTGTTATGTGAATCATAAGGAGTGCAGTTTGGCGATTGATGAAAAGTGTTTTACTAACTTCGTTAATAGCACCGTGATTGAAAAATTAAGATTACCCCTAGAACCACACTATAAACCTTATAGGATGACGTGGATGAGGGAGTTTGGGAATCTCAAAGTAACCAAACAAGTTCTAGTCCCTATCACCTAAGGAATGTATAGTGAGGATGTATGGTGTGATGTAGTGCCATTGAAATCTTATCATATTTTATTGGGAAAACCTTGGAGGCGTAGGAGGGAGGCTGTTTATGATAAGAGTATGCACATATACCAATTCCTTAAGAAAGGGAAAACATGTGTACTATATGGGTTGACATTAGAGGAAGCACTAGAAGATTCACGGAGGGTAAGGAAAGAGAGTGAAAAGTAGTGTAATAGGAGGGATAAGGATATTGATAAGAAGGAGGGAGAGTTGAAATTAAAAACAAATAAACAAACTCCAAAATTTGATGAGGAGAATGTGGAATTGGGAGTTGAGGTTGAAGTTCAAGATTTGAGCGTTGAATTGGACGATCCACATTTGGGTAGGAATGAGGTAGTACACGAGCATGGTGATAAAAATGTGGAGTTAGGAGATGTGGTTGAGTTAGAAGATAAAAAAATTGAACAAGAAATTGCAAAGGAGGAAAGAGGCGAAGAGAAAAGCCTCGTCGTTCAAGAAGTGGAGTTGGTGGTGGTTTGTCATGAATACAAGGATTTATACCTTGTACCTCATGAAGCTAACATGTCCCTCCCCATTTTGTCTAAATCTTTTTTGCAGGTTAATTACGTTTGGAAGCTTCAACCACACTACGTATGGCAAAGAGAGTTCAAGTTCCCTCTCTTCCATGTTTTCCAATCAAAGGAGCATAATTTACTGAACTCATGGTATGGAAGCAATAATTTTTCGTTTGATCCAGGAGGTGAAGTGAAACAACAGGAACAAAGCTATGATTCGGGACGAATCATCCTAAAGAAGAAGGGTATGATGTGTTCCGGACCCGCGACAATCGGAGTCATAGCAGACTTGACAGAAAGTTAAATATTCAAGCCAAATAAAAGTGCAGTCCAGTCAGTCATGTCGGAATTGGATGGATAATATATGTTTTTCGAGTAGAAACATGTCACTGAGCAAGACTCATGGGCTAAAGCCCTTGAGCCCATTGATTTTAGGGCCAAATTCCATCGTTTGGGGCTTCAAATTGGCAAATCAATGATGCAGACGGAAATTTACTATATTTCCATAATTATATGATTTTTAATTATTTTGTTTCCATTTTGGTGTTTAGGTTATTTTCCTAATTTAGTATTCTAGTTTAATTAGAATTCTATTTTGAGTAAATTAGCGGTTAGGTTATTTTGCTTATTTATACGCTTTTTCCATTCATTGTAATTCAGACTTGAGATTTGATTTTGATATAAACAGTTTTTATTGAGGATTCAATAAAAGTTATAGGTGGATTCCTATGTTTTTCGAACTTATCAAGAATATTTCTTATGGCGTTCAAATATCGAACTTATCAAATATTTGCTAAAATATTTGTGGCGTTCAAAATCAGAGACTTATCAAGGAGATTGGGCAAATCCTTGTGGCGTTTCGAAAGTCGTGGTTCTTTATTCCGCATCGTCGAGTCATCGCGTCGTGAATATCGGGTCATGATTCATTCGTCCAACCACAACCTGAGTTCGGAACTTTCCGGCGTTTCTTCCGCGCTTCGAATCTCATCAGGACTCCTTTAGAATCAGCCCCCTTTTCTATGCTGGGCTGCTGGGGACCCACTGGAAGCTAAGTGGGTGGTGGCAGTAGGGTTGGAAGAGGACCCTGAAGCTGGGCTGTAGATGCCTCAGACACCTCCTTCGCCACCCCAACTTGCAGGTTGGCCAGTACCGTTTTCTACTTCTTTTCAACTTCACTGTCGTGGCGAAGGGCAGGAGGGATCTTCTTAGCCATGAGGCCCTTTAAAGAAATTTTTGGGAATTTCTTGGAACCTAGCAAGAAAAGAAGGAAAATAGGGTTATGAATAGAAAGAGCACAAGATGTAACAACAATAGGGAAGAAAACTTACTCATGGCTCGCATAAGACCGTGCTTGACAAATAGTTTGTTCTGTTTGATGACCCCTTGGAAAGTGCCCTTGTAAGCAAACAAGCGCCTTACTGCCGCTAGGTTTGCGTCAGGGAGGAGGCGGGCAAAAGTGTCCCCTACCATAAACCGATGACATGTTAGGAGTCAGTCAAGAAAAGTGAATGGAAAGTAAAAAGCAAACGACCCATGACACTTAAAGACACAAAAACAAGTACAAGACTCACTAGGTAGGGAAAGAGTTCGGGGAACTGTAATTTCGGGACTAGGGTCCACAGGGGAACTCTGCCACTCCCCAGCAACCCAGAATCACTGGTTCCTCCAGTTCTTTATAGAGGTTGGGTGACCGGTGATAACAGGAGGATGTGAGCCTCTGGGAAACAAGTAATACCAATCCTTGACGTCTGACCTCACGTCTCTCTCCCTTCTAACTGATTTCTTCAAAGTATAGAAAATGTGAATGATGTGCAGTGAGATGGGGTGATCAAGGTTGACCTCTTGCCACACTAACCAAGTACCCACAGCCTGTGTCCAGAAGTTGGGGGCCAGCTGGTAGAGGTACATGTTATAACTCCTAAGCAACGCCCTGAAGAAGGGGTGTAGGGGGAGCCTCATCTCGCAAGAAAGAGCATCGTAGCATATGGCCGCTTGACCTAGAGGAGGGCTGCAAGGTCGTCAAGAAGGTGTAGGGTGCACCAGTTGAACCCCTTCTGGCAGCCTGAATTTTTCCGAAGCCCCAGCCAAGTCAACCCTTCGGATTTCAGTGGCAATCTAGCTGCTCTCCCATGACTCTGGGTTTGGATCAGGATCAACGTGGTAGCCCGAAACTTTGTTAACCTGATCAACCCAATCCTCCACTTGGGCGATCTCCTCTGCGGTCAGACCCAAATCTTCCCTATGTGCCCTAAAAGGGGCCCTAACGATTAAACCAAGGTCCTGGTGACCTAAAGACGAGCCTACCTTCTCTTCTCTCCCCAAATCCCTGGCTCGTTTGCTCCGAAGCTCTCTCAAATATGCCTCTTCCTCGGATGAAAAATGAGCCATGTAGTTTTGATCTTTTTCTTCTTCGCTGTCAGAGTCACTCAAATAAATTATACTGCTGATTTTCCTATTCCTCCTCTTAATCTGCTCGCTAAAGAAGCGGGAACTAAAAACTGATAAAGATATGGGGCAGAAACTTTTGACAGGAATCGTCATTGCTAACATTTCCTGTGAACCCATTCCCCCAACTCTTTCCATTTTTTCTTAAAAATAAGCCAGACTCACCAAGAGGAAAACAAAATGCGAAACAAAGTTTTCAAACCAGCACTAAAAAAATTCAGAAATGAAAAAGTTTTGCGCATGCAAAGGAAAAGAAATTTACTTTCAAAAAATGAATGTTCGAGGTTGTGCACTCGAAAGGAAAAAAACGCCAATGGAAGATGTTGGACAGTGGAGACGATTTTCCGAGTGAAGAATCCTAAAGAAATGCTGAAAGACTCGCAAGAAGAAGGAAGAATGCTACTATTTCTTACGAAACAAAAAACTACTACGAAAATTATGAGAAACGGGTAAAGGAGGAATGCTGGGATGAATGCGGCTTTATAAGGAACCCAATAGTCCCAAATCCTTAGTCTTTGAGCCTCATGATTAATTTGATAACCCGCGTCTCTTGGGGGAAGGGTTAATCAAAGCGCCAGCTGTAGAAAGAAAGGAAGAAACCCTTCAACTACCAAAGTGTGTACCACGCGCGGTGAAGTGTCCTCCTCCATACTCTTCATAATTGATGTGATCCGAAGTAGGAGACCAAAGGAGAATTCGACCTATGGGCAATGTGACAGTTATCTACGCGGGAAACGACACAAGTTTCATGTTGGGAGTGAGCCGAGGAGACAAAGGGGTCGAGCCAAATCAAAGGGGCAAAGTTTGGAGGCCAATGACACATTCACGGCCGTAAAGTCTGTTGTTCACGGCCGTAACATTCCCTCGGGGTCAAAAGCAAGAATTCCAGGATTTTATTACTTACGGCCGTAACTCCTTCTCTAGTGGAATTGAGCAATTCAGTAAAATTGATACTTACGGCCGTGAGAGTTCTTGTTACGGCCGTAACTCATTAACAGAAAGTCACTTACGGCCGTAAGTGACATTTTTACGACCGTAACACCTAATTTTCTAGAATTCGCGTTTTGTTGATTTAATTCCGTTTTATTAATTACTTTTATGTTTTGGGCCCAAATTAGTAGAAAACCCTAGTTAGGTCAGTTTCTACATTATATTGCTTGGTTTTTCATTATGAAACAACAACTTTGATATTATTGAATGAATGTGAGATTTTCTCTCTCGAAAATGAGGATTCCTTTTTTTTTTCTTGTTCTTGAAGAACAATTCCTAGAACATATCAAATATTTTCTTGAATGTTTGTGGCGTTCCAATCAGAAACTTATCAAGGAGTTTGGCATCCCTTGTGGCGTTTCGAAAACATCGGTTCTTCAATCCGCATCGTCAATTTATTGCGTCGTGATTGTTGGGTCCAGGTCCTATCGTCAATTTTATTTATTCCAGTATTTTTAATTATTGTGATCTTGTGTTCTTGGCTGAGTCTGGATCTTTCCTATCTTTATTTTGTTTAATTCCGGGTGTTCGTTGTGACCCCCTCCCGGGATCACATCATCTGGTATCAGAGCTTGGATCTAGATTCAGTTTTGGTATTCTAGATATTATCTTGTTTTCTTGATTTTCTTGTTCTTCGTGCCAGTAAATTTTTCCTTTGTTTGATTCATATAAAATTCCACAAAAAATTCAATCTTGTTTCTTTTAGTCAATTCTTATCCGAATTCAATTCTGTTTGTTACGTTGCACTTGTAGTTGAATTTCGGATTCAAAAAAAAATAAAAAAGTCCGAAAATCTCATATTTATCCCCGAATATTCCGGATTTGTCTCAATTTTCAAGTTTTCTTGTTCTTACTCGTGTCTTACCCTTGATTGAGTTTTGGAATTGTTTTTGAAGCGCTTGGAAGGGGGATTCTTTTTGAGTGATACACGAGCGATATATTTTTGTGAGGAATTTTCTACTTATTTCTGTGAAGACTAATAATGTCTAGCAGACGGGATTCATCATCTTCATCAGTTGGGGACAACTAGGGAATTTACAGAAGGGAGCCAGCAGCCTCATCAACGAGCCACAGCAAACGACCTGAAGGTATGAATAGGGTGAATAATAATGTTGTAGGTGTGATGGAGACTTTACATGAGCAATTTGAGAGGTTGATGACTAGGATGGATAGGCAGGAGGAAACTATTAACAAGTTGCGTAGGGAACAAACTCATGCGGGACCTAGAGCTAGGAGGGAAGACCGGAGAGATCCTAGGGGGAGGCATAATCCAAGGGATGGATACGGGTTTGATGATGAAGAGTTTGCAAGTGAAGGAAGTAGTGTCCAATCACCTGTGGCTAGTGTAAGGAGGAGAAGGGGTAGAGGAGATAGGGATGAAAGGGCGAATAATAGAAGAGATCGTGGTGATCGGGTTGAGATAGATGATAATCTAGGTAAAATAAAAATGTCTATTCCACCTTTTCATGGGAGGAGTGATCCGGAGGCTTACCTAGATTGGGAGAAGAAGGTAGAATTGATGTTTGATTGCCACAATTATTCTGAAGGAAAGAAGGTGAAGTTAGCGGTTGTTGAGTTCACTGACTATGCGATTAATTGGTGGGATCAGTTGGTGAAGGATCGAAGGAGGAATGGTGAAGGGCCGGTGGATACGTGGCGTGAGATGAAAGTCATCATGAGGAAGAGGTTTATCCCAAGCCATTATCATAGGGATATTTATCAAAGGTTGCAGGGGCTCACGCAAGGTTCTAGGAGCGTCGAGGAGTATCATAGAGACATGGAGGTAGCCATGATTAGGGCCAACGTTGTGGAGGATCGGGAAGCTACAATGGCTAGATTTTTGAGTGGGCTGAACAGAGATATTGCAAACATCGTTGAGTTACAACATTATGTGGAACTGGAAGACATGGTGCACATGGCAATGAAGGTGGAAAGACAATTAAGGCGAAAGGGGACATCTAAACAATCACCGGGAACTTATCCTACATCACAACCGAGGAAGGATCACAATGATGAACACGTCCCGAAGGGAAAGGAGGAACTTACAACTAAAGGTAAAAATATTTCTGATTCTCAACCTACTAGGGATAGAAATATTAAGTGCTTTAAGTGTTTGGGGTCGGGCCATATAGCATCGCAGTGTCCAAATAAGAAAGTAATGCTCTTGCGTGATAACGGTGAAATTAGTTCTGAGGATGAGTTTAAGGGAATGCCTAAGTTAGTGGATGTTGGGGCTAGTAGTAGCGATGAAGAGGGTTAACTTATGCGGTGAAAGGGTCCCTTGTGAATAGACGTGTCCTAAATTCTCGAACTAAGATGGTTGAAATTGATGAACAGCGGGATAATCTTTTTTCACACTAGGTGTTTAGCGGGGAAAAAGGTTTGTGGGATGATAATTGATGGGGGAAGTTGTACTAATGTGGTTAGCACATTATTGGTGGAGAAGTTGGGCTTGCCTAAGGTGAAACACCCCAACCCCTATAAATTACAGTGGTTAACCGAATCGGGAGAACTTAAGGTGAACAAGCAGGTTAATATTAAATTCACCATTGGGGGTTATAGAGATGAGGTGGTGTGTGATGTGGTCCCTATACATGTTGGGCATATTTTATTGGGAAGACCATGGAAACATGATAGGAGAGTGGTGCATGACGGATTCAAAAATAGATATTTTTTCGTGAATGGTGGAAAAATGATCACACTTGCTCCGCTAACGCCTAAAGAGGTCCAAGAGGACCAATTGAAAATAAAGAGCGAGTTTGAGGGGAAAAATACGAGCGTTGAGGCCACGACCTCAGAAAAAGGAGAGGGTGTGAAAATTGAAAACAAGAGAGTTGAGGCCACGACCTCAGAAAAAGGTGAGCTCAAGAGAGAAAAGAAAAGGAGAAGAGAGTCACCCAGAAAACTGAGTTTACTTGCATTTGCTAACACATCCCTCCCTAGTTTGGCTAATTCTGTTTTGCAGGTACTACAATCAAATTACAAAACTAAGGCCAAAAGGAAAATTAATTGCCGGACAGAACAACCCCAAAGGGTGATGCATTGCACAAAACAGGAACAGGTCACTCGAACCAACGAAAGAAAGAGATACATAAAGGAGAGGCCATATACGGATTCGAGGTCGAATCCTTTCCAAGAAAGGGGGGATGATGTGATCTGAAGTAGGAGACCAAATGAGAAGTCGACCTATGGGCAATGTGACAGTTATCTACGCGGGAAACGGCACAAGTTTCATGTTGGGAGAGAGCCGAGGAGACAAAGGGGTCGAGCCAAATCAAAGGGGCAAAGTTTGGAGGCCAATGACACGTTCACGGCCGTAAAGTCTGTTGTTCACGGCCGTAACATTCCCTCGGGTCAAAAGCAAGAATTCCAGGATTTTATTACTTACGGCCGTAAGACTACAGTTCACGGCCGTAACTCCTTCTCTGGTGGAATTGAGCAATTCAGCAAAATTGATACTTACGGCCGTGAGAGTTCTTGTTACGGCCGTAACTCATTAACAGAAAGTCACTTACGGCCGTAAGTGACATTTTTATGGCCGTAACACCTAATTTTCCAGAATTCGCGTTTTGTTAATTTAATTCCGTTTTTATTAATTACTTTTATGTTTTGGGCCCAAATTAGTGAAAAACCCTAGTTAGGTCAGTTTCTACATTATATTGCTTGGTTTTTCATTATGAAACAACAACTTTGATATTATTGAATGAATGTGAGATTTTCTCTCTCGAAAAGGAGGATTCCTTTTTTTTTTCTTGTTCTTGAAGAACAATTCCTAGAACTTATCAAATATTTTCTTGAATGTTTGTGGCGTTCCAATCAGAAACTTATCAAGGAGTTTGGCATCCCTTGTGGCGTTTCGAAAACCTCGGTTCTTCAATCCGCATCGTCAATTTATTGCGTCGTGATTGTTGGGTCCAGGTCCTATCGTCAATTTTATTTATTCCAGTATTTTTAATTATTGTGATCTTGTGTTCTTGGCTGAATCTGGATCTTTCCTATCTTTATTTTGTTTAATTCCGCGTGTTCGTTGTGACCACCTCCCGGGATCACATCAATAATTCTTGGAAACCGATACCTGCAGCCTCTTTGTATTAAATGCGCCGCCTAAGAAACGCGCTAGTGCGATCCCAATCCTTATTTAGGTGGGAAAAGCTGAAGTAGGAGGTCGACTATAATATGAATCCAAACTTTTCATAAGGAATGCCGTACTTGATCATAAAAATCGCCGCGCTACATGGTGATTCCCAGAGAGCGAATGGCAGAACAATTACAAAATACTGGATATAATTAATGATTAACTTGAATAGAATTATTGCCGCGAAATGATGGCAAATTCGATCCGCCCATGAATGACCACATCGGATTTGAGGGACTAGTGTTGAGATCGTACCCAAAATGTGACACGTTGGGCCACCAGTAAAGGCTCAATAAGGGTCCACGAACTTTAGCCCATTATTAGAAGTCCAAGGTATCCCCCTGGGTCAGTAGCCGAGGTGGAAAGGCACAGGAGTCCCTCCGCATAACTGGTTTGTGTCTAGTAGAGGCGCTTTATGCTTAGCCGAGATGTTTACGGTAGCGCCTCGGATGCAAGGATGGGACAAGGCATGAAGTCAGAAATGTGACACTGCCTTTACCAAGATGTGACAGGCGCCCATCCCCTACGAAATGTAGCAATGATTACGGTAAAAAAAAGCAAGGTTGTCCCCTCCAAGAGCTAGGGTGAAGACAAGTGTAAAGTATGCCACGTGTCATGATCCGAAACAGCGAGTTCCTCTATAAATATGACACTCCTCCCGCCTGGTAAAAGGTGGGCAATTTCTTACCCTTAACAATATATTTCTGTCACTCCCTTTTCTCTCTTTTACACACTCATATTGCTCATACCCAATATATATTTGCTTAAAATGAGCACTGACTTTGGCATCGGAATGCAAACGGGAGTCACCTCGGCCCCCTTTGCAAACTGATTGTTTGTCACGGTGCTCAGGAGATCCACGTGTTCAAGTGGGAGGAGCTGAGACGTGTTTGTTCAAGGTCCAGCCGAATTTTATGGTCAACATAAACAATATCAAACACTCTCTTAATGTTAGAATTATATCCCTATCTTCTAAATTATGTAATCTAGAGTATTTGTTACTTGCTCAAAAGTGCATAATATCCCTCGATAATTATACACATCACAAATCACATATTTAGCTATTAAGCAAACATTTGGAATAAGCTCAATAACAAATATACATGAGATAATTAGTTCAAAATCAATAAGCAAATATATGGCTACACTTGAAAGTGTGTAATCATGTGTAGCATAGAAACTCACTCCATGTGCATACGTAGAGGGGGTGCAAATCTCGAATCAAATTAATCTTTCAGTCTTGAACAGTTGAACTCCTGTGTGGGCACGATTTGAGCACACAAATGTCGAACCAAATGGACATAACTAGCATGGTCCACATTTTATTATTATTTCCTATAAATTGTTTTAGTCTATCCTTCCAACTGACCTTTTAACTCTTGAAACTCTTGTGGTTATACTCATTTTAATGGCATGTTATTAATTGATTTTAACTCACCATTAATGAGGCTGAGCCTATAAATAAGCTCGAGCTTTTCCACTCTACTGCCCTCGAAAATTCAATTCACCGCCTGCTTATGTTATCCAATTCTTTTCAGCTTTAGAAATTTTCAGTTCCTTTGGTGGTTTCGATTTGGTATAACTTCAGTTCGTCAGAGTGGAATCTGAAGTGATCAATCTCTACTGGTTTTTCGTTGTATTTTGGGAGACAAATGTTCGATTACCTCAAGCACGTACGGTGAGGGGACTAATATGTTTTAAGGACATTGTGTAAAATATAGGCCTCGGTTTGACAATCTAGCTTCTTTCCTTTTACGATTACAATTTATTTTTTAATGCAAAAAATTCGATTCCCTTTTTTTTAATTCACGAAATATTGTTTTGATATGCAATTATTTTGCAACAAGTATGAAATCTTTATATCAAGTATTAAAATTGGCATAGTTTCACCACTCACATAACACACAAGGTTTTTATCATACAATCGAAACATTAATTACTATTAAACTTCGTTATCTTGAATTTTCATGCGATCCAAGCTGCATTTTCCATCTACCGATTATTTTGTTGCGGAAATAAATATTCTTTATTCTAGTGGAATATATGCAGGTGACCACTGACCATCCTTCATTCTCTATCAAGATTCAAAAACAAGAGATGAAGAATTCAAGAATTTCAATGATAATCCCTCAATGTTTTGAATTATTAAATATGTTATAATGTGAATCTAAATAACTAATAAAAATCTTGGATCGAGATTTATTACAAAATAAAATTTTACTATCTAGGGTTTTTCTAATTTTCCAACAAACCTCTTTCATCGGGTCGGTGAAATTCTTTTTACAGTAAGAATAATAAAATGAGCTTATACATGCTTGGGGGTCTCTGTGTAATACAAAACTCCTAGAATTCATCCAAACACTCTGGTTTGCTCTTTCTTCCACGTTTCTTGATTGAAAATCATCTCTACTTTCTCCTGTATTGAGTAAGCACAGGGAAAAGGTTCTCAAAAGCTGTATAAACATCATCTTTCACCTTTGCTCCTGCGATGACTATCTTTCCGGATGCAAAAACCAGAAGCACGGTCTTGGGATTCTTCATTCTGTATATCAGGCCTGGAAATCATAACTTGCAAAAACTCCATGGCTACCGATTGACAAAAGCTCAAGTCTGATTGCGAACTTGACATCGCAAGAACCAACAATGTTTTGAATTTGGAAGTTCTTGAACTTTGCTGGGAAACCGAGTTTTTGGACGATTCGGGCATACTTCTTGGCGGCAAGTTTGGATTGGTGCACCGTTTTGGCCCCTGTGCATACAATCTTCCCGGAAGCGAAAATCAATGCTGTTGTTTTGGGTTCTCTGATCCTCATCATGACCGCCGTAAAACGCTTAGGATTATATTCTGCGTTGCGCGCTTTCCGTGCTATTTCTATAAGATTCAACTTACAATCCAAATTGACAGACGAAACAACATTCTGAATAACTGGGACGATTCCTGATGGATGCTTGTCGAAATCCACTGGTTCCAACGCTTTCAACACCTGATCATCACCCATTTTCTTAAGAGAGAGATGAATTCAGAAGAAGGGTTTTCAAGGTAAAAATCGTGAGCAAGAATGAAAAACTACGAAGCAGGATCAATAATAATTCGAGTAAACAATATGAAAGGATGAGACTTCCATATGAAAATGTGCATATAAATACTAGTACTAGTTAAGAGTAACCTAGTTCTGAAGGGATTATAATTTATCCATCCTAGAAAATTTCAAACTCGTTCCATTTGTTTCCTTTTCTACACTCACCTATCAAAACTATGCTTAGTTGATTCTTATCCACGAGGGAAGTGCCACAGAAATATTAAATGATCCAATTGCATAATGTGATTAACTACACTTATTAAATGTAAATTTTTACATTTAAATTAATTATATTTCGAAATGCAATCCTTAAAATTACCGTCTTCATATGAATATTTTTTTTTTTTTTTTTGGTCATTAATAATTTTACTTTTTTAACAAACTAATTTTCAAGCACGACCAAATATTACTAGCTTCATCCATATATAATTGTATTGAATTTTGTAACTATGGTCAGGGAAGGTCTGAATCCCCACCTTTAAATCTAAAGATAATGTGTCCTTTCAAAAAAGTTGGGGTTGAGTAGAAATTAATTTCTTAAGTAGCTTTTACTTCCATTAACACGATTATAATTTCAAGAATCATTCAGTTAGTATACCAATTCGTCCAACATAATCTTCCAATAACACCTTACCCCTCCATGTAGGGATATAAACGAGTCGAGCTACGATCTGAAGTTCAAGATCTTGAGCTTTTAGAGGGCGAGCTTTTTTTTGCTCGAGTTGAGCCGAACCAAATCTCGTCCTCGAAAATAAGGCTCGGCTCGAGCTATTTTGAGCCGAGCCAGGCCGAGTTGAGCCAAATCCCGAGTTTTTAAATTTTTTATTTTATAACAAAAATTCATAAATTTGTTAATGAATATATATACACACACACACACAACGAGCCAAGCTCGCTATCGAATTTCAAGGCCTGAACTTAACTTGAACTTTTTGGACGAGTTTTTCTTTTTCTTTTTTTTGATCGAGCGAGCCGAGCCAAAGCCTATCAGTAAAAAAAAAAAGGCTCAACTAGAAATTCCGAGCCACAAGCCAAGTTAAGTCTGAACTTTTTCCGATCTAAGCCCGAATGGCTCGAACCAACGAGCAATTTTGTCATCCTACCTCTATGTTGTTTTTATGTTGGAATGATACTCGCTATTCAAACCGTGAAAGATTACATTCTTAAAACACCATGGTTTAGTATACTTCCAAATAATCCAAGAGATTTCTAAAAGTGAAATGCTTATTTCTCTATTTAAAGAGACAACCCTTAAAATATGACTTTTCAAATTAATTAACATTATAAAATTATAAATTTACTCTCTATAATTAAATTAAATTCATTTAAAGTAATGAAATATTTCAATTCTAAATGCTACATATATATACTCAATTAAATCTTCTTAACTATCTTTCAAGTCGACTGAGTCTTGTGTCACTATTTATTTATGGTAATGCTAATTTTTTTATTCGTATTGTTAATCTTGTGGGCTCAAATGAAATTGTAATATCAAGATCTTATTATCAATGTATAGTTTTCATATAGTTTTTTACCGCATTATTTTCGAATTATATAACTATAAACCATAGCAAAAGTTATAGCTGTTTAAAATGAACCATTAACGATGTGTATTGATCATTTTTTGCATGAGACGAAAATTGACTTGTGAAAAAATAAATAATACATTGTTAATAGGTCATTTTAAAAAGCTATAACTTTTGTTATGGTTTACAGTTACTGTTCGCTCAAAATAGTGTACCGCAAGCGCACAGGTCGCGTACAAGTAATAAAGTGGATTTTTTTAGTCCAGATTGTCGATCCCACGAGAAATGTATACTCTAAATTATATAACTTTAATCAATTTAATTCTAACAATAAAGAGAAACACACAATTAAAAAGATGGATTTTTGGAAAATTCTAAATTAAAGAAACTAATTGTAAACCAAATTAAAATAAGAAAAATGAAAGATAAAATAGTTGGGATTCATGATTTCACTTAACTCTCGCTTAAGTAATTTCTCAACACATGCAAATTAATAAATTACTCATTTACAATGTTAGACCCGATTTTCCAAACTTAGCTAATTACCTCTCTCGAGTGAAATTAACCATAATCAATTGGTTTAACCTACTATATCTCTATGTCGATTAAAGCTCAATCAATTGCATTAACTCTTTGTGAAAATAGCTCAATGGATCATCTAGGGTTTAAGATATATCTCTATCCTTAACAAGAACCTAGTGCATTTGTTATTTGGTCTAAAATGTATAATATTTCTCGATTATCATACACTTCACAAAACATATATTTGGTGATCAATCAAACATATGGAATAATCTCAATAACAAACACACATGAAATAAGCTCAACATTAATAAACAAACATTAAAATTACTTAAACTAAGTTAAGTTACATCAATCATCCCAATATAAAATAACTAGCTCATTACATAAATATTGCACAAAAGTTGAGGTTTACAAAAATACATCACAAAATATAGAAATCAAAGATTAAAAATACAAGATAATGAAATAAATCACTTCCCTTGATTTTTGCCCCAAAATTCCTTCAACAATGTTTTGAATCTTCACCTCACTTTTTGCTTCTTTGATCCAATGGAGACTACCAACTTGAAATAAAAAATAAACTACAACTAATTTACAAACAAAACAAAAACAAAGAAAAGAAAAGAAAAAGAAAGAAGAAGAAAAGAGAGAAAAAGAGGCTAGGATTTTTGTCAAGAACAATGGGGATGAAGTATGGACAAAACCTAGCGAAATTGACCTAAAAACAACCCTTTTCGCGTAGATCCGCAAAAAACAGCATATGGGCCGAACCGGGTCGCACCGGGTCGGCCCAGATTATCGCTCAATTTTTTGACCATGCGATCGCGTGGTTTAATGCCTCGCGATCGCATGGTGGACTTGAAAACTCTCGGGTTGGATTATAGGCTGACTTCGCGAACGCGACCAGGTCTAACCACGCGATCGCGTGGTTCACCTGGCAGCTTTGTCCTTCCATGATTGCAATTTGGTCCTCCATCTTCTGGTCTTCTTCAATTTAGTCCTCAAATTTTGAATTTTATTACAAATATGCCCCTGAAATATTTGCATCTTTAGTCCTCCAACTTTCTGAGATGTTTCAATTGAGTCCCCATACTTTTGATTTCTTTCAATTACGTCCTTGGACATCGAAATTGCTCTTCTTTTCGCTCAATTGCTCTCCGATCTTGTCTATTTTCTTTCCAATTGAGTTTGTACCTAATTGTACAAGATAAACACAATTTATAAGTAGATATTTGCTCTATTTGTCAATTAAATTGCTAATTTAGGAAATAAATAAGTGTGTAAAGCACACTTATCAGTTACGTAATTAATTCGAAATTAATGTGGTAAAGAACTGTATGGAAACTTTACATTGATATCAAGTACTTGATATTAGGGAAAAATACATAATTAAGGGGTTTACAAATACATATTTCAAAAATAAGATAAAACCTATACATATTCAAAAATCAGGTTCTAATTAATATTAATTAATTATGTTAAATAATTAAAAAAAATTATTAATTATGTATATTAAGGTCACAACATTGCATAATTTTTATGTCACAAACACAAATCTTTTAGGTCACAAGGTTCACACCTGATTTTAAGGTCACAAATTACAAAATCATTAGGTCACACAAATGTCAAATTAGCCAAACCCGATTTTTTTTAGGTCAAAATGTATTAAATTATTAGATCACAAGTTTCAGATCTGATTTCAAGGTCATAAATTACTAAATCATTAGGCCACACAAATGTCAAATTAGTCACTCACGACAATTTTCTAGGTCACGACGTATTAAATTATTATTATGTCACAAATTTAACAACTGATTTTAAGGTCACAAATTTCCAAATCATTAGGTCACACAAATGTCAAGTCGACATTTTGAACAATCAACACCTACACCCGCCTCACCACCACCACGAGTGTCGCTGTCGCCACCACCTAGCCGCCGCAACCTCCACCACCACCAGTATCCAAATTTCAAAAACAAAATCTCTCTCCCGCACCACCACACACAGAGAAAACGACCACCGCAAACAACACCTGCAACCGCCTCACCATCGTCTCCACCACCGCCGTCGCCTATACCAATGCGACCTCCACCTGCACCGCCACCTCTGACACGACAACCACTGCCAAGTTTTCGCTGAACGTGGACTCCACCATCACCACCGACAAGACTCCACATGTCAAAAATCCAATACCAAATCCTATTTCCTCCCTCACATTCACCGTCACCTCCGCATAATGCCGGATACACCACCACCCAAACCCTACTTCTTATGTTAAATCTGATATTCCAAAGAAAATTGATTTTGAATCGAAAAAACGGAGAAGGCAACAAAAACCCACCGAAAGTCACAAGGCGATGTCGGGTTTAACGCTGCACCACTGTTGCGCCACAACCTCTCCACTGTTGCGCTCGAGCAAGTACCCAGTGGTGTCGGTTTTAACACCACTACGACTTCCTTCTGCCATTTCGGGTTTTACAACGCCGATTGCTGCAACAGCAGCTGTGACAGGCGCTGTGGCATCGCTTTCTCGAAGATGCAGGAGGCCGCCATGGAGAAGAGATTAAGGGTTACAGTCGGGCTTGGAGTAATTTGTGCAATTTCTGAAAATGATGCCGCCAGTGGTGCTGGTGCCGCTGCCCCTGCCATCGCCGACATTGGATAATGGTTTGGATGGGTGAAGCGAGTTCAGAGGCTGTGTATTTGTGTTTTGTTTGTGAAATAAAAGAAATTAGGGTTTGAAATTGAGATGTTGTTTGATGGATTTATTTTAATTTTTTATTATTAGTATTAAAATTAAAAACCTATTTAACACCTGATTTTTGTATATATTTAAGTTTGATCTTATTTATGAATTTAAATTTTGAAAATTAGGGGTGAGTGTAATTTTCACTTGATATTACAACTTCATTTGAGCCCACAAGATTAACTAAACAAAGAAAAAGGCAAAGTGAAAAAAAAAAAAGAAGCCCCCACTAAAAAGACAAAATAGCATTGTTATACATGAATATTGACTCAACAAATTTATGAGTTTTTGTCATAAAATAAAAAAAAAATTAAAAGCTCGAGACTTGGCTCGACTTGGCTAGGAAAAGCTCCTATCGAGTCTTATTTTCGAGGACGAGCTTTGGATCGGGTCGGGTCAGCTCGAACAAAAAGAAAACTCAAGCCCTAGAGCTTCAGCTCGTAGCTTGGCTCGTTGAAATCCTTATATGAAGGGCTAAGGTGTTATTGGAAGATTATGTTGGACGAATCAATATATACTAATAAGTAATAACTGAATGGTTCTTGAAATTATAATCGTGTTAATGAAAATTAGTAATAGCGGTTATACGTAACTACGTAAATGGGCAAGATTGAAGGTTATGATGGGTGGGAAGGAGTTATAATAGGGGTTATAAAGGTGGAGATTATCGTGAGTCCAATAGTTATTTCAAAAATACATTATGCCCTTGTTTGGTATTGATCAAAATCTCATTTTTAGTAAATCTTGATAAAATTTGATGAGATTTTTGATTGAAAAGGTGTGGATCATATAAAATGTGTGGTTAAGATTAAACGTTTACTTTAAATTGAATTAAAATCAAATATTTTAGTGAAACTACAAGAAGCTGAACCAATAGGGGCGACTAGGTCAAAATGTCGCCCCTATATATTTATTGGGGCGACTTTGTCGCTCCTAACATGTCGTCTCTATAGCCTCGTTGCTGTTGCTCTATAGGCGCAACCAGTATCGTCCATATTCCTTTGTCCTTTATTTCGTTAATTTTCGTCTACTATGACGACAGTGTCGCTCCAAATAGTCGTCCCTATTGATTCTAAATCTATAGGGGCGACTTATGTCGCCCCTATAGATTTTTGTATATATTTTTAAAAAAAATTAATAGTTTTTTTGCTATGCATAATTAAAGACATAAATTCTTAGTTTCAAAAAAGAAAAAAGAAAAAAAAAAAAGACATTAATTAATAGCATAATCCTAAAAGTATTTTACAAAACACAATTTAAAATAGTCCTACTAGTCCCCAAAATCACAGGGACTATTGTCCTCATCATCATCATTAGACAGATCATTTGATAATTGGGTATTTTGAGTTAGTCGAGCAATTGTCATCTCCAGCTTACGAATCCTAGTATCATATGCCTCGAGTCGAAGATCATGTGTACAAGTAGACCCTTTTGGGTCATGAGATATTCTAGCAGTGGAGTTGACTGAGGTAGATGCACCTTTCGGGATCCGTCCAATACCACGTTCATGGCCGCGTCGCGTCCCAAGAACCTTCCTAACAATTGCACGCTCGTCAACAGGACTAGAGGATAGAGTTTGCTGAAAGTCTCCCTGACCTCACAAAGGTGATCCTGTGAACAAAAAAATAAATTATTGAACTGTACTTATTAAACAGAAAAAAGTTAAACAAGTATGAGACTTATGTATTTTTACTTACGTAATCGACGGCTGCATTCTTGTTCACCCAATTGTCGGACTTGAATGTGTGGAATTCTTTAAAACAATCAATTGGGCTCGGCAATTGTTTAGTCTCGGGGATCAATCTGCAAAAATTTAAATGCACAAGTTAATAAAAGATTTCACAAAGTACATACATATAATAAAAAATAATATTAATTACCTTCTCGTAACGTGTGGCAGAAAAGCTCTTCGATCCTTGCACGCTTGGGTATTTAGCATAACTTCGATTGACTATATTTTTTTGAGATCAAGCCTATATATGAACATAGAAATTGAAAGTTATGTTAATGTAATATACTATGAATATTAACTTAAGACTTTTGAAAACATATTATATGTACAATGAAAGATGGACTTGTGAACAAGTCAATGCATTTCTACCACCGCTCAACAAATAGCTAGCCAAAAGGACGACCAGGGCCGCACTTCTTATAGTGGTTATTCACATCAGTTTTG
Organism: Ligustrum vulgare; assembly: GCA_963555705.1. Lineage (NCBI taxonomy): Eukaryota > Viridiplantae > Streptophyta > Magnoliopsida > Lamiales > Oleaceae > Ligustrum > Ligustrum vulgare. The sequence goes on from OY743174.1 coordinate 53,536,272, forward strand.
TATGCTTTGTAACGATCGCCTACCAAGCGATCGAGAGCACCTATGGCCATCTTGTATTCATCATCAGATCGTTCACCTCGAACGTCAAAATAAGTCTGAAATTCAAATAAATATTAAACAATATATTAATTATTGAAAATAAGTATAAATTTAAATTAATGTAAATGAATTTTAATTACTTACTTCAACCATTGCCCGTACTCGATTTCGATCCTCTTTAGGGACCTTTTCCCAATCTTTATAGCAAGGAACCACGTTAAACCTCACTTGATTGCCAATTAAACGTGTGCAATACTTTTGATTAGGCCCTACGGGCTGCCACGTCCCGTTGATGTAGTCAAAGTCAATCAAAAGAGGTTTCATCCAGTTTTCTCGCCATTTCTTTTCTAGATTTTGGCTTCGGGAGATACTTCGCCTCTTTGTAGGAGGGGCTGCAAAAAAAAAAAAAAAAAAAAAAAAAAAAAAAATCTAAAAAAATTGACACAATATGCTTAAAAAAATAATTTCTAAAAAGGATTACAGGTCTCACACGACCCCGACACTGTGTGGGTCGGACCATGGGGAGGATCACCTGCACCGTCCCCACCGTGAGACATGACATCAGCCATTTATGATGAATGACTGTAAGACAAGAAAATCCATAGAATAAACTTTAAATCATATGAATATGTAACTTTAAGAAATGAAGATCTTTACTTTAACATAAATAAAAGCACAATTAAAAAATAGTCATCACAGAGTTCACAAAACCTTTAGAGAAATTATATTTACGAGTAAATTTTGAAAGAGTTTGTGTAAGTTATAAGAAAGTTGTAGAACTGGGGACTTACCCCCCGGCACCCCTCCCCCCCAAAATAAATAAATAAATAAAGGGTTACTTGCACAGCTTTTTATATTGAAATTGACGTATAGAGTGTAGAGATTGCAACAAAGCAATTTTTTTTACATAGCACAATTTATCCTATTTCCTTTTCCTCTAGAACATTTAGGCTTAGTGAAGATAAGATTAAAAATGAAATATGTCCAACAAAAGTTTATCTAGTCCAATCAAACATTCTAATACATACCAACCACTAAAGAAACGAATACATGCAGCAACAAGGGAGTATAATCAAGTCTCAGTAAAATATAAATTTGCTTTCAAAAAAACTTAACATTGAAGCACAACTGAACATAAACCATTCAAAGTCATTGTACTGGTTGATACTAATACTGAGAGACAAAATTTAAGAGAGCTAATAAAATTACTTCCCAAGTCCTAACCCAGAAAAAAAGTAGCCATAACCCACAAAAAAGTAGCCATATCTCTCCCTTCCGTTTCTCCATTGACATAGCTAGAATCGTTGTCAGCCATTGCTTTGTTAAAATTTAACTAATAATAACTTAAGCTAGATTGGATATGTTCCCTCTCCTCAAAGTAGAATAACATCAAGTGAAAAAAATCATCTCATGGGTTAGAAAGCACAAATTGAATGAATTCCTTCAATATTGAAGTTGTAATAGAGATTTTAATGATCACATGCTGTAAATTTACAATGCGTACCATTATAGTCAATTGAAGAGGATTCTATAATCTTTTACTGGATTCCAAATTTGAAACCTTGAACAAAAGGTCAATGCCTCGTCAACAACGTACCCTTCCGCTATAGAACCCTCGGGTCTTGCTCTATTTCTGACGTACTCCTTCAATTTTTTAAGGTATCTCTCGATGGGATACATCCATCTCATGTAAACTGGACCACCAAGTATTGCGTCCTCAGGCAGATGCAATACAAGGTGAATCATGATGTCGAAGAAAGCTGGAGGGAAGATTCGTTCCAATTTGCACAATATTAGTATCAAATTATCTTGAGCAGCTAACATGTCGCTTACCTTTAGTTTCCTTGCACATAACTGTTTAAAAAACGTGCACAATTCAATAATAGTTCCTGAAATTATTTTGTCCAAGTACGCTCGACACCCAACTGGCAACAACCTCTGCAAGATAATGTGACAATCATGTGACTTCAATCCAGTAATTCGACCATCGTTAGGTGCTACACATCTCCTCAAATTTGAAGCAAAGCCATCAAGAAATTTTACTGATCGAATAAAGTTGCAAAACTTAACACAATTTATAGGGGACAATGTATAACCTGCAGCAGGCTTCATCAATCGAGTTCCTTTGTGATACAAATGTAACTCGCTCCTTATCCCCATTTCCATCAAATCTCGTCTGGCATTAACAGTATCCTTCGATTTATGAGGATCGTCAAGAATCGTGCCAAGTAAACTATCACATACATTTTTCTCCACTTGCATGACATCAATGTTATGTTTCAACTCATTGGTAGACCAATATGGCAACTCATAAAAAATGCTTTTCTTCCTCCAATTCAATTCATTTGCACTTCTCTTCCTTTTAGCGCCTCCGTATCTAGGGTGCTTTCCTAGTATACTTTTCCTCACAAGGTTCAATTGTGCTAAGATGTCATTAGTTGTCAACCTTCAAGGTGGCTCTCTCCGATCAGTCTTCCCGTCAAATTCGAGGTTACCCCTGAAACGATGCTTAGCTGGCAGGAACCGTCAATGACCCACATAAGCTGTCTTACCATGTACACGTACTGAAGGTGTATCCTCATTACAAGTTGGGCATGCCTTGTACCCTTGACCACTCCAACCTGATAGACTGCTCCTAGCTGGAAAATCATTAATCGTCCACAACAATGCAGCACGCATTCTAAATAGTCCCCTATTATTGCTTGCAGCATCATGCGTGTCAATACCACTTGACCATAGTTCTTTCAGTTCATCTACCAAGGGTCGCAAGAATACGTCCATGTCCTTACCAGGTGCTTTTGGACCTGGTATCAATAAAGTCAACATTAGGTTCTCTGATCTCATGCATAGCCAAGGTGGCAGATTGTAAACTGTCATAACTACTGGCCACATACTATAAGCCTGACTCATGTTTCCAAATGGATTAAAAACATCTGTAGCCAACCCCATCTGGACATTCCTGATCTCACTTGCAAACTGCAGATGCCTCATGTCGAATTCTCGCCAAGCTTTTCCATCAACTGGATGTTGTATCTCGTCTTCATCCTTACATTGACCAGTAACATGCCACCTCATGAGTCTCGCGGTATCCTTAGTTGCAAATAGACGTTTCAGTCTTGGGGCCAGAGGAAAATATCGCAACACCTTATGCGGCACATTTTTCCTAGAACCTAGTCCAGTGGTGTGTATCCAACGACTTTCTTGGCATACAGGACACGTCTGTCTATTAGCGTGCTCTTTCCAGAACAGTGCACAGTCATTCTTACACACATGTATGGATATTTAACCTAGACCTAGTTTTGTCATCATCTTTTTAGCCTCATAATGAGATTCCACAAGGTCCATTTTCGGAAATGCTAGCTTCAACAGCTTTAAAAGATCATCGAATGACTTATTTGTCCACTTGTTTATCACCTTTAAATGCATCAGTTTCACTAAAAAGTTTAATGACGATAGGGAAGAAACTCCAAGATATAATTCTGAACGAAGAGCCTCAAATAAATCATCATATTGGGCACTAGAACTTGTACCAGCATATTCATTCCCGACTATGTCCTCCATAACGTTCATCATTTCATCCATTGTCTGATCCTCTAAACCTGTCCATTCATTCTGAGCATTCACATTCTCACGCGGAATCTCGATCTCCCCGTGGTGAATCCATGTGATAAAACTCTCCGAAAACCCATAACGAAATATATGAGCCTCGACAGTTTCCAAAGAATGTGTTAGCCCGTTCAAACATTTATTGCAAGGATATCTAACTTTTCCCCTATCGTTTACAAAAGGTCTCGCTCTATTTATAAATGCTTTCAAACCGTTCCAGAACTCTTGAGACTTTGCACGATTTCTAGTTTTTGTACAACTCTTATCAAATTCCATCGAACAAATTTTGTAATAAATAAATAAATAAATAATAAAACATGGAAATATTAAGTAACGATTTCGAATGACGTGAATATGTCCTAATTCATCCTTATCACTCCACATATAATTACACGGTAGGGCCCTAACCATTTATCATTGATCCTTACATAACGAATTTTGTGTGTCTTCCTATTAACGCCACTATATTTCCGACCGAAAATTTTGGCAGCAACTCCCCCAAGTTCTCCTAAGTGTGCGATCTATAAATGTAGTCCATACCCAGAAAACAATAAGGAAATAACATCAAAACATACACACGAATATATAGCCATCAACAAAAAAACACAGTGCAACAAAATTTATTACATACAGATCAATGATAAACTCTCCAAAAATGGGAAAATTCGAATACAATTTTCTAAATATCAAACTAACCACAAGTTTATAGAAAGTTTTTTATTTACAAAATTATATTCAAACGGTTTTCTAAATTTCATTTAAAATGCAGTGCAGTGTACAAAATAATGCATATGAAGTAAAAATTAAATATACAATACTAATATTAACAAAACAATTCAAAAAACTTAAAAATATATAACAATGACAAGTCTAAAGATTCATACCAAATATTTTTTGCTCCAAAGCACTATTTCGGTTGAAATTGTTGTTGGATTGCGCAACAAAAAAAATTTAATATAACAAATGTCGGTACAAATGAATTTGTATGGTAAAAAATGTTATTATTATATAAATGTCGCCCCTAAAGATCACCAAAGTCGTCCCTACACAAAAAAAAAAAAAAAAAAAAAAAAAAAAAAAAAGGGATATATTGGGACGACATCCCCTATAGGCGCGACACTTGTCGCCCCTATAGATAATAAAGTCTATAGGAACGACATTTTTTGTCGCCTCTATAGGTTGATACTCCTATGTCGCCCCTGTTATGTCGTTGTTATATGCAGCGATTCTTGTAGTGTGAAGCCAAACATGGCCTATATTAATATTTTTCAGTAAATTTCTTCAATAAAAATACCAAGAATAAAATATTGTCATATTTGGTCGTGCTTGAAAATTAGTTTGTTAAAAAAGTAAAATTATTAATGACCACAGCAAAAAAAAAAAAGTAAATTTTATTCATTTGAAGAAGGTAATTTCGAAATATAATTAATTTAAATGTAAATTACATTTAAGTGTAGTTTGCAATTGGATCATTTAATATTTCTGTGGCACTTCCCTCGTGGATAAGAATCAACTAATCATAGTTTTGATAGGCGAGTGTAGAAAAGGAAACAAATGGAACGAGTTTGAAATTTTCTAGGACGGATAAATTATAATTCCTTCAGAACTAGGTTACTCTTCTAAACTAGTACTAGTATTTATATGCACATTTTCATATGGAAGTCTCGTCATTTCATATTGTTCATATTTTTTAATTTCTACACACTTCTCAAACTATTATTGATCCTGCTTCGTATTTTTTTTCCATTCTTGCTTAAGATTTTGAGGATATCTGATCTTTACCTAGAAAACCCTTCTTCTGAATTCTTCTCTCTGTAAAGAAAATGGGTGATGATCAGGTGTTGAAAGCGATGGAGCCAGTGGATTTCGACAAGCATCCATCAGGAATCGTCCCAATTATTCAGAATGTTGTTTCGTCTGTCAATTTGGATTGAAAGTTGAATCTTATAGAAATAGCACGGAAGGCGCGCAACGCAGAATATAACCCTAAGCGTTTTACGGCGGTCATGATGAGGATCAGAGAACCCAAAACAACAGCATTGTTTTTCGCTTCCGGGAAGATTGTATGCACAGGGGCCAAAACGGTGAACAATCCAAACTTGCCGCCAAGAAGTATGCCCGAATTGTCCAAAAACTCGGTTTCCCAGCAAAGTTCAAGAACTTCCAAATTCAAAACATCGTTGGTTCTTGCGATGTCAAGTTCGCAATCAGACTTGAGCTGTTGTCAATGAGTAGCCATGTAGTTTTTACAAGTTATGATTTCCAGGCCTGATATACAGAATGAAGAATCCCAAGACTGTGCTTCTGGTTTTTGCATCCGGCAAGATAGTCATCGCAGGAGCAAAGGTGAAAGATGATGTTTATACAGCTTTTGAGAACCTTTTCCCTGTGGCTCAATACAGGAGAAAGTAGACATGATTTTCAATCAAGAAACGTGGCAGAAAGAGCAAACCGGTTGAATATTTGGAAGAATTCTAGGAGTTTTTTCGTTTGTTACTATATTGTTATCTTTGTATAAGCTCATTTTATTATTCTTACTGTAAAAGAACTTCACAGACCCGATTCTGTGGGTGAAAGAGGTTTGTTGGAAATTTAGATAATAAAATTTTACTTTTTTCATAAATCTTGATCCAAGATTTTTATTAATTATATAGATTCACGTCATAACATATTCTATCTATTATTATTATTATATATATAATGATAATTGAGATTCTGGCCAATTAATTTTAATCAGAATCTCAATTGTCAACAGATTCTTAATTTCAACATAATCTTTAATTTTAATATTATTATTTTCATTTTTTTATATTTTTTATTTTTATTTTTTGGTACATTTGCCATTCATGGAAGTTATTTCATGGTGTGGTTAAATAAGTGGGTAGTCGACGGTTAATGTGTTTTTTTAACCCACCGCCCATTTCAAAATTTCAACCCACGTCCACTCTGTCCCAGAGCAACTCATCCAAAGACCCCTGTTCCACCAGACTCCATATCTCCACATCCCCCGCTTCTGTTTCTCACCCCCCCCCCCCCCCCCCCCCAAATGTTCGGATGTAGCTTTATCCCACACTGCCCTCAAATCCCTCTCCGAAACCTTCATTTCATTAGTCTGAAAATTCACTTGAATACAAAGATGGAGAAGGACTTATATAGACAATGCCTTCTACTATTATTTCCTAATCCAACAGAACAAGTGCGGTAATGATCAAAGGAAAGAAAAAAGAAACAAGACTATTTCATAACCAATGAAACGATGCCAAGTGGATTTACTCGTGGATTTGTTATGTTATCAGGAATTAAACTCAAGATGCACAATATCTTTCAAGAAACCCCACCAGCAGTAAACCTTTGCTGTATTAAAACTAGTGACATACATGATGGGCTACAACACATCTTCTGGTTCGAATTTCAGCTTCTCCTGAGCCAGATTGAAGAAGTCACTTGTCACGTGCAATTTTTGCCCTCATAAGTGATTTTGGTATTCAATGATTTTTACTTGCACCCCAAAAGAAAAAAGAAGGCCTGTATCATGTAGAAGCCCTAATCTTGACAGGCTTTGTTCAGGTCCTGGATGGCTTTGGACTTGTGATCAGGGTACTTTCAGAATGCTCACTCACTGAATGAGCAATTCAATAAGAGAGCTCGGATCGAATCAGTATTGGATACCTATCCAGGAGTTTTCGCAACTAATCATAGATAATGGAATCATCAAAGATTTAACCTTTTGAACTGTCCGTAACTCACTAGAGCCCGGGAAACAAAGATGAGGTGACTAGAGAAATATTTATGGTTGGAATTGAATCTTGAGGTTCCGAAGCAGAAATTTCTTTGGGATCGCTGTAATAAGCATAGTTTAAAGTGCTGGAGTTGAGACCAGGAGATTCAGCAGGTTTTTTGATGGATGTAAGTTTTGGTTGTTGAATTGGAACTGTTACAGAAGACTCTGAGAGAACAATAAATGTTGAGGCCATTTCTGTTGAGAGTTTTTTGATCAGAGGGAGAGTGAGGTTTGCTACTCAATAAAAATTACTTGCTGCCAATGGATATCTTATTGATCATTGTGGAGGGTTCAAATGGGTAAAGCAAATTGCTGACATTCTGTTTCAGCTTAATCGATCCCTTCATTATTCAGATTGTACAGAATGTCTTTGTGAAATATGAACTGAGAGTTATAAATTATCTAATCAATATTCATCAAGCTATTCGGATTTTCCAGCTTTCATTCCTTTGCTTGATCTCATTGACAATTCAAATGGCTTTGTGGTGATGATAATATACTGGTGGAGGGACAAATAATTCAAGTTTCCACTGCAAAATATTGTTCTTGAATTCGCAGTAAAAAGTACTGGAAGTAAAACTTGTATATGACAAGTCAATACTCGAGACTCTTTCTTAGTGAAGTGGGAAGATAGCACCGAGTTAGACTGGCAAAGAAGAAGAAGTGGTTTCATCCGACAGATGAGATAGTTCGATTTCTAGTCAGCCAACTAAGAATCCAATAATCTTTATGAGCAGGTACTAGAGCTCAAAATCCATGTAATGAATACTTCTTATCAAAATTGATGGCGTTGAGGATCGTGCATTAGCTTATTTGTACGGACGGGATCGGTTGGTTTCAAAGAAACGAGAGTTTTTAAAGAATCAAGCATAAAATTCGCATACGAGATAAGATTTTGGCCTATAATATGTGTTATACACCGATCTGAGGTGGAAAGCAGTCAAACAGTCAACGGCTAATAGTTATCCGGAAATTGACGAAACTGTCCATGGCATTCTGAATCACGAACTCGATGTCATGCATCACGACCGAGGTTATTTATGCATACGAGGTGAAATGTCATGACCGAAGTGAATTGTTCAAACCGGGCTGAGCTGTGTTGTCCAAGGCGATTTGTGGACCGAGGTGATCTATGCCGGCGAGGTGAATTCGTGAGACCGAAGTGATTTGTTGACCGACCTGAATTATGCGAGCCGACCTCTCAACGGTGGAAGACGAAGACGATGTGGGAGTAGGTAGTATTGTCAAATCAGCCGTATTATGTGTCAGTAATCATCGTTATTTGTAATATGTCAGAGTAATCATTTGATGTATGTCTGTCAGAAGGGTCAATCACCCTTTCAGTCACCCCTTGCAGAAGTGATATGTTGTAATGATTATGTTTGAACTCCTCAACTACTATAAATAGGAGGAGTAAATGCTCATTAAAGGGTAAGAAATATAGAAAAAAGCTCTCCAAACTCTTGTTATTTGATTTCGTTGATTCGACCTGGCAATCAGAACGGTATCGAACTGGACGTGAATTTGTGTGACTTTGATCTCAGTTCGCTTTCGATCTGTTACCTTTATTCTTTATTGTAATATCTCAGACTTTATTACAACGACGATTATTTAATTCAAGAGCTGTGTACTTAGACAAATTTATCAAAAAACATATTATCCACCTATCAATTCGAAAGTTCATACTATTTTTATTTGTTGACAAAAATAGACATCAACAAATTGGCGCTAGAAGGAGGGCCCGTATCCTTGTATTCAGCAATCACATATTTGCTCTTGCATCATAATGAGTAACAGGCAAAGTTCAGGGAGTCACCGGGCACATCGTGGTGAGGATTCACAGGGGAATTCCCGTATGTCCAGGAGGTTTTCCGTTTCGCGACCCCCGGTGGAGGCCAACATGGGAATGGTCCTAGATCGGCTTGATAGGATGCAAAGAGAAATGGAAGAGATGAGGAGAAATCAAGATCGGGATCGTCACCAAGAGGAGCATGAAGTGCAATCACAACTACAGAGGTCCAATGGACGCTCACATTTTGAGGAAAAACAAACTGGACGCTCTGACAACACGAGGAGTGCGGTAGGCGAAAGCACACCATATGTACGGAGTCAAAAGTCGCTGAGTTGGGTGGAACCAAATCAAGCGAGAGGGGATGAAAAAGGAGAGGAGAGTAAGGTTGTACGGACTAAAGGACATGGGGACAGATCTCCGATGAAGAAAGTGAACCCATAAAACCAGCCGGCTGGCAGCTCGACTCTTCACTTGGGTCAGCCACCGACTTTTCCGTCAAGCAAACCAGATCAAACTGAAGTTGAACAATTGAAGAAAAGACTGTTTGACTTGGAGGCAAAACAAGAAGGGTTAGGATCAACAGAACCATCTACCAAGAGGACGTCACCTTTCACAAAGATTATATTGTCACAACCCTTGCCAAGTAAAATGAAGATGCCTCATCTCGCCGGTTACAATGGGGAGACTGACCCGGTTTCACATATGGATCAGTACATGTCATGGATGGAGCTTCAAGGGGCGAGCAACGCAATAATGTGCAGGGCTTTTCCTTTAACTCTTGGGGATCGAGCTCAACGGTGGTTCCGTAATATATCTCAACACTCCATATCAAGTTGGTCTCAATTAAGTAGCCAGTTCCTGAAGTAATTCATGGAATCGAAAATTCCGACCGCCCCGAAGGAGAGCTTGGTGACCATTAGGCAGGAGAGGGTGGAATCACAAAAGAGTTATTTGAGCCGCTTTAATAGGCAGATCATGGGGGTGGAAAGAATATCAGATGACGCGCTTCTCATGGCTATTCTGTCAGGCCTACAAACGCAGACTCGTTTCTGGTGGTCAGTGAATGAGGATGGACCTCGCACGTAACAGGAGTTTCTTAACAGGGCGGAGAATTTTATTAATGCCGAGGAGGCTTCAGGTTCCAAAGAAGGTCATCATAATACAGCTTTGGTGTCAGGCAAGAAAGAAAGTAAGGATGATAAGAAAGAATTTAAAAGGAATGCTTTTGAAAAAAAGAGAGACTACAAACCAGCTGATAGGTTCCGTCCGTACAATCCTGAACAAAGAAGTGAACTCACCCCGTTGAATGCATCAACTGAGGTGATCTTCATGAACGAGAAAGACAAGGGGATAATCCCGCCGGCCAGGCCAATAAAGCAGAGCCCGATTAACCTGGACTTATCCAGGTATTGCAAATACCACAGGTTAGTGGGACACACCACGGATGAATGCCGAAATTTAAGATTCGAAATTGACAGGTTAATAAAGAGGGGGAGCTTACAAGAATATGCTGCCGAACCACGGGATTCTGGAAGGCAATTCAAACAACAGGAGAAGTACGCCGTCCATCAGGGGATAGAGCCCCACGGAAAAGACCGGCCTGATGAAATCCGTACAATTGTGAGCGGAAATCAAGTGCAGATCGGGTCGAAGAGGAGGAGACGAGAGTTCGCCCGAGAAGCCCGAAATAACTACCAGATATGCAGTCAAGCAATCGCGCCGGACGATTCATAGTCTTTCACTTTCTCGGAAGAAGACGCCAGAGGGGTACTCCAACCGCATTCAGATGCTTTGATGATCACGATGCCGGTTAGCGGTATAAAGATCCACAGAACTCTGGTGGATGACGGTAGTGCTGTAAATGTGTTGTACTGGAAAACCTTTGAAAAAATGAGAATCGATCCCCGTAACTTACAGCCGAGGAGAACAAGGATTCAAGGTTTCACCGATCCTCCACGAGCTCAAGGCAGTAGCTTCGATTTATCACTATTGTCTGAAATTCCCTACACCACATGGGGTGGCTACCATAAGAGGGGATCAAAGGGTTGCGCGGGAGTGCAATTTGGGGTTCGCTTCCAACAATGTCCAGATGGAAGAAGAAAAGAGTCCCATCGTGGGACCAAGTGGAGAAGACGAGCCAATAACAGAGCTGCAAACACTAGATCCAAGAGGTACACAGGATAGGGGTCAGTCAGGTCCGGTGGAAGAGTTGGATGCTGTGAAAATTGACGATGCAAAACCTGATGTCGAATTCAGAGTAGGACGTGGGTTAATGGAGCCCATCAGGACCGACCTCATCAATTTTTTGAAAAAGAATTTGGATGTATTTGCATGGACTCACTCGGACATGGAAGGGATCGATCCTAAACATGCGTGCCACCATCTTCACGTTAACCCTGATTTCAAGCCTAAGATACAAAGAAGGAGGTCACTTAATCCTGAACGGTATGAGGCGCTTGCGAGGGAGGTGGTAAAATTACTTAGCAATGGATTTATCAGGGAATCTTTTTATCCTGTGTGGGTAGCAAACCCAGTGCTAGTAAAGAAAAGCAATTGGACATGGAGGTTGTGCATCGATTTCTCTGACCTAAACAAAGCATGCCCCAAGGATAGTTTTCCCCTCCCTAGGATAGATCAAATGGTGGATGCTACTGTAGCGACCCAGAATTTTTATGCAATAAATAATTATTTTAATATTTAGAAAATTGTGTCGCTGCTATTTCACCTATTGTTTTGAAGTTAACGCCACGACGGATTCGTCTAGCCAAGTCAAGAAATATCGAATTTGTTCGATTTTAAATTAAATGTCCGAATTTCTAAAATTATGTTATTTTAATTATTTATTCAAAGTATTATTTTCAAAATCATTTGAATTCCAAATTTATTAAAATATCTCAATTTTCCTTATTTAAATTATTTCAAGTCCAAATACGTAATTCAATTTTTATCTCAATATTTATTTATTTTCAAATTTATTTTCAGTCCAAAAACATATCTGTTTCAAATACGCTTCTTGATCAAAGTTAGTTCAATTTTAGTTAAGTATCCTAAATTAAGCCTATTTAACCTAAATCTAATCACACCCGTCATTTTATATTTTTCCCCACCTTTACATCTAATATTCTCCAACACCATCATTATCATCAACTACAACTCCAACTCACGGCCAACCTCACAAGTTGCTTTTCTTTCCACATCACATGGCACAACTCACATTTCCCTACCTCTCTTTATCATCATCATCGGCCAACCCCATTTCCAATAACATAAAATAGAATAAATCATTCTCATGATGTTTCCACTCAATTATTTTTTCCCTTTTTCCTCCATTATCAACAAACCACCACTATGATCAAACCCCTATAATTAACACCAGCTATCACCATCCTCTGTAAATCATCAGCCTCATCATAATCACCACCTACAACACCATAACCACTAACCAGGTTCCAGCCTACAATCAATTCAGACCACCACCTCGCCATTTATCATCATCACCAATGAATCTATATCAATCCGCCACTTCCATTCAACACCAAATTGAATCATCAATCACCCAACAGCCATTTCGTCCAATTCAATCCATCTCCAGCAACTTCAAGACCAATCAACTGCAACGGCACTACCAATCACCAATGAACCACACTACACCAACCAGCATCATCAGTACAGCCTCAACTCCAAAACCGGCCACTATTATCATCACCCTGATTACTCACAACGTTTCATCAACCACAAGTGCAACCAAAATTTCCAACATCCAAACCAGCATCACCGACCACCAACCTCCAACTCATCAATTCCAATCCACCACTGCCTCATTCAGATCAAATTCACCAGCTTCTCTGCAACATCACAATCCAAAACATTGGCTGCATCACCCCAATTACATAACCACTTCACCATTGAACCACTGCAGTACTCAGTCACGGCCACCATCGCAACCCATCAACCCTGCAGTCAGAATCATCACAATAGCAGCTTCAATCCAATCCCAGACTTCGGTTTTGAAACAAATCAACCCACAATCATCCAAATCAAATAGCCCAAATACTTACTTCGACCGCCGCCAGTAACCGGATTTGTCACCGGAAATCGCAACCAAGATCAGATTTTGAGCCTTGGATTCACCTCGAATCAACACCAAAACCTAGCCTAAATCACCACAGCACCACCACCTCCACTGCCAAACTTGAATCCACATCTACCAGTTTCAAATTCAAAATCAAAACCCAAAAGACTGCAAAGAATTTGAAACCCAGTTACTTACCACAATCGCCGACCACTACAACCGACCGCGATTTAAGCTTTGGTTTCACCTTAAAACGTACCCAATCAGTCCCAAATCCTAGCCTAGCGGAACCCTCATCCCTCATTGCACCCGGGGCCGGTATTTCTCCGGCGAACCGCCGGTATAAGATCGGAATCGCCATCGCTCGCCTCTCTCACTTTTCTCTCCCTCTGGCTGATACGAATGAGAGAGAGAGAATAAAATCTGATTTAATAATTTTTCAGAATTTGCACTTAAAGTCCCCAAGTTTTGAAATGTTTCAAATCAGTCCCTATGGTTTTAAAACAATCCAATTCAGTCCCTTTTAGTTTCAAAAGGTTTCATTTCAGTCCTTTCAGCTTTTAAACTTATCAATTTCAGCCCTTAAGTTTTAAATGAGTTTTAATCAGCCGCTATTGTTTTAAAATATATTATTTCAACCCTATTGTTTTGAGTTTCCGACTCAACTTTCAAAATATTCATTTTAAATCCCAACTTTTGAAAATATTCATTTTAGCCCCTCAACTATCAAAAGTATTCATTTTAATCCCTCAACTTTCAAAGTATCTATTTTAGTCCCTGAACTTTCAAAAGTATTCATTTTAGTCCCTCGACTTTCAAAACATCAATTTTAGTCCTCAAATTATAATTTATCATTTTGAACTATATATTCAATAGACTAAAGTGACTTATTGGCTAAGACGAAGCGTACGGAGAATTTAAAGAAATTGAAGTCATTCCCGCTCAACTTTGCACTCGTCGGATTTGAGGTAGACTCGCACTTATTAATTGATTTAAATTATGATTTCATATAAATGTCATGTGACTTGTGAAAGTCAATTTTTATGAAAAGTAAGTATGTTTTTATGAAAGGTAAATATACCTTATGTTTTTATGAAAAGAAAGTATGTTTTTATGACAAGTAAGTATGTTTTTATGAAAGGTAAATATACCTTATGTTTTTATGAAAAGTAAGTATGTTTTTATGAAAAGAAAATATACTTTTATGTTTTTACGAAAAGTAAGTATACCCTATGCTTCACGAAAATGTTTTTTTGGATCATTGCTATGAAATCAATCTACCAAGATTGCTATGGGTCCCATATGATAAGTTTATGATTATGTTAAGGGGACCGGAGTTTTAGTAGCGCTACACATAAGAATTCTTGCCACCTAAGTTCGGTAAAATTCTTGTGTCTCCATATGTTTATGAGGATTTCGATCCTAACCTATGTTTATGAGGATTTCGATCATAACCTATGTTTATGAGGATTTCGATCCTATCTTATGTTATGATGCAAATGATCCCTATGAATTTCAAAAATTATGCTTGGTATACTTACTGCATAAGAATTCTTGCCACCGAAGTTCGGTAAAATTCTTATGTTTATGAGGATTTCGATCCTATCCTATGTTATGATGAAAATGATCCTTATGCTTTCAAAAGAAAATTATGCTTGGCATGATTATAATGTGTTTTATAAGTATATGGTTTTCAAAGAGCTGTTTTCAAAGAGCTGTTTTCAAAGAGCTGTTTTCAAAGAGTTGTTTTCAAAGAGATGTTTTCAAAGAGATGTTTTCAAAGAGATGTTTTCAAAGAGCTGTTTTCAAAGAGCTATTTTCAAAGAACTGTTTTCAAAGAGCTTATGATTTTCAAAATATGTCCCGTGCTGTAATGCACAATATGAGTTTTATCAAGAGCCGTTTTATAAAGAAGCCCTATCAATGCCCGTTTTATAAAGAGCCGGGATTTATGTGTTTAATCATCTTATAAATTAATTAATTTGCGATGAGTCTACTGAGTATTTCCCCCCATGAAATGCTCACCCTACTTTTTAACAGTTTTGCAGATTTCGGAGACGGTGGCGAGCGATGAATGATGGTGGCAATAATCGTTAAACGGTTGAAAGTTTGACGTTAATGATTTCCGTATTTTCCAAACATCGAATAATTTAGAGAAGTTCATTTATTTGAGAAATTATGACATTGTCAATTTCTTTACAAAATTAATGGTTCGATTTACTATTTCAAATGGTCTCATAAATGTTTTCAATTTTATCGGCCATTCCAGTTTATTTAATGTTGCCAAAAATGAATTTCAATTATTTCTTCCGCAAAAATATTATTCGAAAAATTTAGACAGAAAATGACGTAGTGAACCGGGTATACGGAACTCGGGGCGCTACAGCTACGGCCGGACACCAGCTCCTCAGCTTCATGGACGCTTACTCGGGATATAACCAAATACCGATGAATGAAGCCGATGAGGAGCATACCTCGTTTATGACTGATCGAGGGCTCTATTGTTACAAGATGATGCCATTCGGCTTAAAGAACGCTGGAGCAACGTATCAACGCCTGGTGAATGAAATGTTCAAAGATCTCATCGGGAAGACGATGGAGGTATGTGTCGATGACATGCTTGTAAAGAGTATCCGAGCTGAAAACCATGTCCATCACCTTGATGAGATGTTTCGAATACTGCGAGCTTACAGGATGAAGCTAAATCCCAAGAAATGCTCCTTCGGGGTAGGATCAGGGAAACTTTTGGGCTACCTGGTAAACCAAAGGGGTATCGAAGTTAACCCTAATAAAATACAGGCGTTGATGCGGATGAGGGAACCAAGGAAACTTAAAGAGGTGCAAAGTTTGACGGGAAGGATAGCAGCTTTGAGCCGTTTCGTGTCAAGATCTACGGATAAATGCAGGCCATTCTTTGTTGTTATCAGAAAGAACAAGGATTTTGAGTGGACGAAAGAATGCCAGACGGCTTTTGAAGAATTGAAGAAGCAATTGGCGTCCCCGCCTGTCCTTTCCAAACCAATGTCGGGAGAAATGCTCTCTATATACTTGGCTGTTTCAGAACTAGCAATGAGTGCAGTCCTTGTGAGAACCGAGCAGGGAGTTCAACAACCAGTCTACTATGTCAGCCAGGCCCTGCACGACGCCGAACTCCGATATTCTGAAATGGAAAAACTAGCCTACGCTTTGATAATGTCGACTCGAAAATTAAGGCCTTACTTTTTGGAGCATCAGGTTGAAGTGTTGACAAATTACCCCCTGAGGCAGGTGCTACAAAAACCTGAGATGTCTGGGCGGTTATTAAAGTGGGCTGTAGAGTTGGGGCAGTTCGAACTTGTTTACAAAGCGAGAACCGCCATCAAAGGGCAAGCCTTAGCTGATTTCATGATGGAGCTCACACCGGCTCACTTAAGTTGTTGTGCGGAGGTGGATGCAACCTGGCGGTTATACGTCGATGGTTCATCAGCAGGAAACCGGGCAGGGGCTGGGGTCGTCCTAATCAGCCCTGATAATCAATTCTTCGGCAGCTCCTATCATTTTGATTTCGAGGCGACCAACAATGACGCTGAATATGAGGCTCTGATTGTAGGAATGGACATGGCTCAAGCGATGGGTGTTGATAGCCTTATCCTGCACAGCGATTCGCAGCTGATAATCAACCAAATCCATGGAACGTATGAAGCCAGGGGTGAAAAGATGAAGACCTACAGAGCAAGGGTTTTGGAAGAGTTGAAGAAGTTCAGGCATGCAGAGTTTATCCAGATCCCTCGATCCAAAAATAGTCAAGTTGATGCCTTAGCCCACTTAGCGACAAGCGAAGGAACGTCTGAATTGGAAAGCATATCAATCGAGACCTTGTCGCAATCCGCCTTAAAATCGTCGCCTTCAACCATCCTGCAAACCTCTCTGAAGAGGACATGGAAGGATGAAATTATCCAATACTTGCGAGAAGGGACGACGCCACCTGATCAAGTGAAAGCCAGGAGTTTGAGGATCAGATCTGCGAGGTATACTATAATTGGAGATGACTTGTACAAGCGAGGATTCTCCCTACCACTGTTGAAATGTTTAGACAATGAAGAGGCTGAATATGTGATGAAAGAAATCCATGAGGGCATTTGCGGGAACCATACCGGGGGACAAGCGATGGCGTTTAAAATTATCAGGCAGGGGTGTTTTTGGCCTACCTTGAAGAAGGACGCGATTGAGTTTGTAAAGACATGTGACAAATGTCAAAGGTTCGCCCCAATTATGAGGAACCCCCCAGAAGAGCTGACTTCAGTGATGAGTCTATGGCCGTTCGCTAAATGGGGAGTAGACCTGATCGGGCCATTACCAACGGCAAAAGGGGGAAACAGGTTTGCTATAGTTGCAGTGGATTATTTTACAAAATGGGCAGAAGCTGAACCGTTGGTCAAAATTACAGAACAGAAAACTACAGACTTTATATGGAAGTCAATCATTTGTAGGTTCGGAATCCCACAATCCATTGTGACGGACAATGGGAAACAGTTCGACAACGAAAGGTTTAAATCCTTTTGTGAAGGGCTGGGCATCAGGAAACATTTCTCTACTCCGAACCATCCTCAGTCCAACGGGAAAGTCGAAGCGGTGAACAAAATCATCAAGTATAATCTGAAAACCAGACTCGAAAGCCTGAAAGGAACGTGGGCGGAAGAACTACCAGGGGTATTGTGGTCCTACCGGACAACCCACAAGACGTCAACAAGAGAGACCCCGTTCACTTTGGCCTTTGGGACAGAAGCTGTAATCCCGATCGAGGTGGGTATGCCATCGTTTCGAGTCACTCACTTTAATGAGAAAGATAACAATGATGCCCTTACTGCTGAATTGGACCTTACGGAGGAGAAGCGATTACAAGCACAGGTCAGGAATGCAGTATACAAGCAAAGGAGTGCGAGGTATTACAATGCTAGGGTGAGGCCGAGGAAGTTCCAAATGGGGGATCTGGTGTTAAGAAAGATGACCACGACGCGAGAGCCTCTAGGACCGAACTGGGGAGGTCCGTATCGAATCAAGAAGGCCATGAGCAATGGGTCTTACGAACTAGAATCACTTGAAGGAATTCAGCTTCAACACCCTTGGAACGCAGAACACTTAAAGAAATATTTCCAGTAGAACATGATGTGAAATGGAATGTGAACATTTTATCTTTGATGTCGATAGAAATGTAATCAAATGAATGAAGAGTTTATTGTTTCGAAATATGCAAATCTGAATTTATTTTTCCAAAACAAATGCTTTAGTTGATGATCCGTAAGTACCTGTAAGGCAGGATATCATCAACATCACAAGGAAATTTTCCTTAAAGGCGAGGAAGACCTCCGTGAGAGGCAAAACAAAGACCTTAGTTGATGAGCCGTAAGTACCTGTAAGGCAGGATATCATCAACATCACAAGGCAATCCGCCTTAAAGGCGAGGAAGACCTCCGTGAGAGGCAAAACAAAAACCTTAGTTGATGATCCGTAAGTACCTGTAAGGTAGGATATCATCAACATCACAAGGAAATCCGTCTCAAAGACGAGGAAGACCTCCGTTAGAGGCAAAACAAAGACCTTAGTTGATGAGCCGTAAGTACCTGTAAGGCAGGATATCATCAACTGCTACAAGGCAATCCGTCTCAAAGGCGAGAAAGACCTCCCTGCGAGGCAGGACAAAGACCTTAGTTGATGATCCTTGATGATCCGTAAGTACCTATAAGGCAGGATATCATCAACATGACAAAGCAATCTGTGAAGAAGAAGTAGTTCCCCAGGAGAAACCCAGGTGACGAATGACCGACCTCCATTCCACAAACGAGGTGTTTTGGTGAATAAAAACCGAGGTGATAATTGACCGACCTCCATTCCACAAACGAGGTGTTTTTGGTGAGAATTCATCGAGCTAAATATTTACCAACTTATAATTCACCTCTGCATGCTATTTGGAGTGAATTGACGTGTGAAAATTGCTTAAGTGTTCACTTCGTTTATAATTCACCTCTGCATGCTATCTGGAGTGAATTGACGTGTGAAAATTGCTTAAGTGTTCACTTCGTTTATAATTCACCTCTGCATGCTATTTGGAGTGAATTGACATTTGAAAATTGCTTAAGTGTTCACTTCGTTTATAATTCACCTCTGCATGCTATTTGGAGTGAATTGACGTGTGAAAATTGCTTAAGTGTTCACTTCGTTTATAATTCACCTCTGCATGCTATTTGGAGTGAATTGACGTTTGAAAATTGCTTAAGTGTTCGCTTCGTTTATAATTCACCTCTGCATGCTATTTGGAGTGAATTGACGTTTGAAAAATGCTTAAGTGTTCGCTTCGTTTATAATTCACCTCTGCATGCTATTTGGAGTGAATTGACGTTTGAAAATTGCTTAAGTGTTCGCTTCGTTTATAATTCACCTCTGCATGCTATTTGGAGTGAATTGACGTTTGAAAATTTCTTAAGTGTTCACTTCGTTTATAATTCACCTCTGCATGTAATAAGACTTAGACACAATAAAAATCTTCTTCATTGAAAATCACAAGAATACAAAGGCCGAAATAAAATAAAAAAAGGGGGGAGAAAAGCTGCAAATATAAAATTCATTCTAATCCACCACATTGATGGCCTCGTCAACTTCCGGACGTTGGAGCTCTGGCGCAGGAGAAAAAAGATCCACTTCTTCGTCATCGACCTCGGTTGGCATTAACTCAAGATATTTCTTGTAAATCAGATCGAGCTTTTCCTTGAGAAATCTGATGTCAACCTCAGGTCGCTTCTGTTCCAGGTCTTCCACTATCTCCTTGAAGGTGAGATAGTAGGTCTCATCAACGTCGTGCTCGTACTCAGTGGAGTCTTTGAACTTTTTTACGGCCTCCTTGTAAGCGAGCTGAGCTGCTGCCTCCAATTCAGATTTTTCTTTTTTTAGGTCAGCCTCGATGCAGTTAGCAATCTCTAACTCCTTCAGGAGCCCCTCCTTCGACCTTTTCAGCTCGGACACCTCCTCCTTCAAGTCTTTTAACTCCTCCTTCAGAGGAATCACCTCCTCCTTGAATAGTTGAAGTTCCTCGTTGGCTCCTTTCAACCTTTCCACCTCCGCCAAAGCGTTCTTAAGTTTATCCTCGGCCTCGTTCCTGGCCTTCACCTCGTTTTCAAACATACCTCTGGCCTCGGTGGCTAGTTTCTTGAACCGGTTGGTGTCACTATCCACCTCGGACAGCCTAGATTGAGTCCGGGTGAGGTAATTCATAGCTTGGCCGAGGTGCGCCATGCCGGTAGCCACCAGGTCGTCAACTGGCATATCCTCGCAATATTTTTCATGCCGAGGTGTCCAAGTTTTGGCCGGAATGTCCATCGCCACCTTGGTTCGATCTGGGAGCCTCATCAATCCAACTGGGGTCAAGTTGGCAACAGAAACAAAGTCCTGATAAATCTTTGGACGACTCCCCTTCAGCGAGTTCACCAAGTCGGCTCGAACTCTTTCGGTGCCAAGGTAGGAACCTTCAGCAGCATGAATTCCTCGTGAAGATTCTGCCTCGTTGAAAGTTGGAGGAGGAGGAGGAGGGATGACGGTGTCAGGTCTGCCCTTTGAGATTTCAGCCCGCTTATGCTTCTTCTGAGGAGATGGAGGAGGAATCTGACCCTCCTTACGAGGCGGTGAACCCTTGGCCGCCCTCTTTTGGGCAGCTTGTTTGCGTGCTTCAGCTTTGGCATGGGCCTCTTTCTTTGCCTTCATGGACTCCATCCCTTTTCTGCCTTTTCGAGCTGAAAATCAAACACAAGAATTTATACAAGTATCCAGTTCGTAAATAACATAGGATATAAATCTGCCGGGTGGATGCTTACATTTCCGAAGTGGAGGGTAATAGTCTGACGGATCAATATGAGTGAGTCCCGCTTCAAATAAATGCTCCTCAGTCAATAACTCTTTCACCGACCTATCTGGTTCCGGTATGTCTTTTAAATTCACTATCCTTTCAATTGTTCCCTCGTCCAACTCCGCTTCCTTCACCTCTGCAAAAAACGGAGTGATTAATATTAGACCTTTTAAGTTCTAAATTATCTCAAAATATAACTTACTGATCTTTTCCCTATAACGAATGGGTACGATGTGGCTCATGTCCTTGCTTCGGTAGGGACTCATCCAATTCCCTCCAACAAAGAACCATTTCTCCTTCCACCAACGAACTGAATCAGGCAGGTCTACCAGAAGTTTTTTCCCTTCAAAGATCGACCTATGCATCACATAAAACCACCCCGTCCGTTTCCCATCAGCCCGGAATTGGTAGGCGTAATGGAATTCGTCGATGGTGGGGTCGCCATATCCCATTAGATTGAAAAGGGATATGAGGCCCAAGATATGTCTCCACCCGTTAGGATGGATCTGAGTCGGTGCGACCCCCCAAACACGGAGGAAGTCGGTAATTATGAAGGGAAGGGGAAAGCGTAGACCGGCCTCTAGGATCTAATAGTTTGCGGCCACGCAGCCGCGAGGTGGATGGTCGGCTCGTTCAAAACTCTCAGGGAGGAAGAAATGCACATAGCCCGGGATTCGATATTTGTTTTTCCACATGGCTAGTTCGTTTTCGGTGGCACTAGAACGGAAGTGTTTACAGGCAAAGTCCGAACTGTAGCTGGTACAAGGATCAGGTCGGGTGAAATTGGCGCAAGAAGGATGTCGGAACGAACTGGGTGAAATGGTTCAGGAAGCGGGGACTATTGTTAACGGAAGAGGCTGAGCGGTTTCTCCTTCCTCCACATCGTCTCTAAATAAGCATTAAGTTTCCAAGCTCTCGTTCCACGACACGGAAGGTTCCCCAGTACTACCTACACCAGCCGACCTCACGCCACTTTCGCTAGAACTCAGGTCTCCACTCATTTTTTCTTATATATATATATATATAAAATAATTATAAAAGCGAAGAAATGTTAATGAAAGATAAACGGGCCTCACCTCGGATTTAAAAACGAACAGAAACGGAGAACGGAATATAAAGCGACCTTACAGGAATTTGGAGAGAATCAAGGAAACATCGTGGGAAAAGGTGGCAAATGAACCCTTATATAAGAAAGGAGGAGAGAGAATTGGGCGGCTGTAATTATGACAAGATGCGTTGTCATAATGATGGCGGCTACGCGTGATCCGAAACCTGACACACAAATCAGATATTAACGCGTGGCAGGGTTTACACAATTAACAGAACGAACGCCGATGTTAAAATTTTCAATAAGGGGTTGAATTTCTAGATCCGCCCTCATAATTTCGAACCGATCTAGAGGGGACATTTGTTATACACCGATCTGAGGTGGAAAGCAGTCAAACAGTCAACGGCTAATAGTTATCCGGAAATTGACGAAACTGTCCATGGCATTCTGAATCACGAACTCGATGTCATGCATCACGACCGAGGTTATTTATGCATACGAGGTGAAATGTCATGACCGAAGTGAATTGTTCAAACCGGGCTGAGCTGTGTTGTCCAAGGCGATTTGTGGACCGAGGTGATCTATGCCGGCGAGGTGAATTCGTGAGACCGAAGTGATTTGTTGACCGACCTGAATTATGCGAGCCGACCTCTCAACGGTGGAAGACGAAGACGATGTGGGAGTAGGTAGTATTGTCAAATCAGCCGTATTATGTGTCAGTAATCATCGTTATTTGTAATATGTCAGAGTAATCATTTGATGTATGTCTGTCAGAAGGGTCAATCACCCTTTCAGTCACCCCTTGCAGAAGTGATATGTTGTAATGATTATGTTTGAACTCCTCAACTACTATAAATAGGAGGAGTAAATGCTCATTAAAGGGTAAGAAATATAGAAAAAAGCTCTCCAAACTCTTGTTATTTGATTTCGTTGATTCGACCTGGCAATCAGAACGGTATCGAACTGGACGTGAATTTTTGTGACTTTGATCTCAGTTCGCTTTCGATCTGTTACCTTTATTCTTTATTGTAATATCTCAGACTTTATTACAACGACGATTATTTAATTCAAGAGCTGTGTACTTAGACAAATTTATCAAAAAACATATTATCCACCTATCAATTCGAAAGTTCATACTATTTTTATTTGTTGACAAAAATAGAAGTCAACAATATGTTTTCGGAATAGTCTCAACGAGACGGATTAGACAAGCCGCTTCACCGCTTCAAATTATGAATTTTGGGCTTTTGAAATAATCTAAACAGTTAAAAATGAGATTCTTTAAATTTTGTTTCTATTTTCTTCTTTTCTATCACAAATATTTCTTGTACTATTTCAAGCTCATTTGTTTTACGTTTTGAGAGAGTTATTTTTTGCACTAATTTTGTTCTTCTTGGAGTTTCTCCAATTTATTCAATTCAATTCGATAACTTAGAATGTTTTCTACCAGCGTCCAAAATTCAAAACTTGTTTGCTTGAAATATATCATTGATACAGACATATCAATTACTGATATTAGCTTTCAATAATTATGTAAACAGAGACTTCTATCCATACTCGACCCCTTCATTTTTCAGGTAGGGTAGTTCAC
Organism: Ligustrum vulgare; assembly: GCA_963555705.1. Taxonomy (NCBI): domain Eukaryota; kingdom Viridiplantae; phylum Streptophyta; class Magnoliopsida; order Lamiales; family Oleaceae; genus Ligustrum; species Ligustrum vulgare. The sequence goes on from OY743174.1 coordinate 53,560,074, forward strand.
TTGGTTTGGCGTGTACAAGCCGATTAAGTAGGTGATTGATCAAAATTGATCTAAAGCCAACCAATGACACAATAGTGTGTGCCAACCAAGACACGAGTACTGAACCTAACAACAGTGTGGGGCCCAGTATTTGTATCTTGATTGGCAGAATAATATGTGTCTTTGGTTAGCACTAGATCAAAATTGATTGATTTATACGCCTCTGAATTGACCCTTTTAGATGAGGCCCTGTTTGGTGAACAAACAATGAAGCAAACTCAAAAATGGGTCTGGCTTTTGCTCAAAAATTTGGTAAATCAGTTTTCCAAACCACACATTTCTTCGATCCACTTTTCAACCACATATTTTACCATAAAAATATCACTGGAAAAACTTTATAGAAAAATTCATGTTACAGAACCCAGAAAAATATTAAGAGATTCTATGAATACCAAAATGTTATTTACAATTTCTTAGTATTTTTCATTGCCTTGAACTATGAATTCAAGAGAAAATCTTGTATATTCTTGGATCAGCCATACATTCTTATTACACGGTAAAATCATTATACAGTTTATTAGAGAGTGGAAACTCTCACAGAGTAGAGTTCTTGAATCATCTCAATTTTCAGATAATTTCCCCTGAAAAATTACCTGGAAATATTCGAGCTCGAGTTCCGGCTCATGTTGTTGTACCTTGATAGCAGTACCTTTGCACTGCAAGAGAGTGATCTCTCTATCATAGAAGAAGGCCCAGTTTGCATACCCCTTTGAACTGAAGAACTTGCTTCTACTCTTAACAGGCTCTGAAGGTTTCCAGATCTCTTTGGAACAATACTCGTATTTGATTGATTATCCGAATTTCCATTAGGCTGCGATGAAAAAGCATCTGCTATAGCAGCACTGATCATTGAAGCTGACAAATTATCCACTGAAACAGATCTTCTCATAGGATGAATCTCAACATCCAAATCCTGACTATTTTCATGTCTCTTTGATTCTTCATCATCATCAATCTCGACGACCCCCAACTCGAAATCTTCTCCTCTTTCTCGTCCAAGTTCTTCGTCGTTCTCCGATATTTCGACTCGGGTTTCCTCCACGGAGCCTGAATTATGCACAATTTGCTCCTGTGATGGCAAGCTTGACGTGGTGATCACAATACCAGCCCTGCACATGGGGCAATTGGTGTGTGATCTGAGCCAAGTATCAATACAAGGTATATGAAAAGCGTGGTTGCATTTCGGCAACAATCTGAGAGTTTCGTCTTCTTGAAACTCATTCAAACAAACAGAACAATCTGTTCCTTCAATAAGCCCATCACCTTTTTTATACTTGACTATTGAAATCGCACTTATAACCGATGGTTGAAGACCAACTGTCCTGATGTACCATATTGGATTGATAACCGCCAAGTGACCTTCATCGAAATAATGATCTTGGCCCCCCTCCTCCTCCTCCTCTTCCGGTGGCTGCTCCCGCGCCGCCCTCGAATTGCGCCGATTAGAATACAACTTATAGATGGCGTAACAAGCAAAGAAAAAGAAGACTGTGGCTAGTACAGCAAGAGAGATGGTGAGCAGAAGAGGGAGTTTGTAAGGTTTAGCCGGTGGTGGCTCAAAAGCGGCGACTATGGGATTGGGTGGTTCAGGCGACGGCGGGGGGATTGAAGGAAGTATTGGGTGGTTACAGTTCGGAAAACAGAGACCAATACATGTAATTGGACAAGCACCAATACCATCCTGGTTTTTTGTTCCATTACAATATGGTGTGCATATTCGCTCTATGCTAGGATCATTTAGTGTTTCATTCAGAAATTTCCTGTGAGAAAAGGCCATGAATCATCACTTTTTGTAATGAAAAAATGAAAAAAGGAGAGGGCTTTGATTTTTCAGATGAAGGAGAGAGAAAAATGAACCCCTGAATGAATAAATTCTTGACGATAATGGAGAGGAAAAGTAGTTGGTTTTTTCTTCCTTTACAATTTTTTTCTTCTTGACCCTTTGCTTTAGACTCTATTTGATAATCTGAAAAAAATTTATTTTTATAATTTTTTTTGATTTTTTGAATGATGTGTAGTTTAAAAATATTAAAAAGATAAAAAGTGATAAACTTGATTAAGAATGAATAATTGAGATCGAATTTTCAAAATTATGATAAAAAATTTATCTTTATCAAACAAGCTCTTAATCGGATAATATTCACGGCGGCTGACTGTTGGGCTTGGACTAAGCACCCTCCAAACTGGCAATAAAGAAAAGTACACAATTACTTTACTACACAGTACAATTGAAAAAGCTATACACCCATGTGAGGGGGCTTGCTGTCCCGCGTTGTACTACAGGGTTACAAGAATTTTTATTTTTTTTTTTTTCTTCATGTGAGGGATAGTTACGCACCGCGGTCCGCGGTACACCTCGCAAGTGTGCAGCACAACCCTTATAAAAATCACTTTTTACGATTAACAAACTTAAAATTATTTTTAAAATTCAAATGTAATAAATTAATTTATTAAAAATCCATCCTTACCCCCACCCGCTCCACTCCATTCCCCCAACCCCTCTCTTGCATAAGTATTACATAAACATTTTCACGAATTAAAATTTTGGTCACCAATGTCCGCCCCACCCCACAACACTGGTCACACACGAAGTCACAATTATGAATTTAGTAGCAAAACAAATTTTGTGATCAATAATTTAATTAAAAGGATCACATCTCATACTTGTAAAAAGTCACACAAAGTTAGAACGACAAAAATCTTAATCACAATTACAAATATAGTCGCAATCAAATATTTTATTCAAATATTATTTATTGGTCACAACTTACTCCTTTATTTATCACAATTAATTAATATTTTAATTACAATTACTTAATAATTGATCACATTTATGACCGGTGAAATTTTGTAACATATTAATTAATTATCAAGTAAGTAAATTAACGGTCGAATTAGTAAAGTTTAAGTAAGAGAAGTAGATATAGTTTGGTGAACAAATATTTGTTTGGCGTTCGTTTAAAAGTTAATTCTATTTTGCATTCATTTCACTCATTTAATAGAAAGTTAGTTGGTGGGTGGGTGGCTGATAAATATGTTTATATTCGGTGGGCTTTTAATTTGATATGCATACAAGTTTGACTGAATGTACACAGATCAACATGACTTCTTTATAATTATCCAAAACGAAGGCAAGTCCTTAAAATCGGTGGGCGACCTTAATTTTCATATGGAAGATTAAAGCTGAGGTGACAAAACAACTGTGCCTCCAATTTCTTGCACTTGTTGGACTTGAATTTCTTAAGCTCATTGCTATGATCGCTATGTGACTTTGCTAACTGTGATCGACCTGCCTCGATGCTTCAACTTCTTGCAATTGAAGTTTCATGGTTAAGCGAAAGAAGTAACTCTCTCGATTGTAGATTTAATGGAACTACCATAAGTATGATCACTAAATTCGTTCGTTTATGTAATACGTACATAACAACTTATAGATTTGTTTATCAACGGACATGATGGATTCAGGATTTTTGGTTGGACCGAACTGAATTTTAAAAATTGTAATGTAATAACAAAAGTTATAAATAACAAAAACAGTAGTTAATTGAAGTTAAATATGACACTTAGGCGATGACTACATTATTTTCACAAATAAATAATAACTACATTATTTTCATTTTTTAAGTATACTAGTTGTCTAAACGTGCTTTGCACGTTAATTGTCCATATAAGGTAATTTTTAGAAATTATGTCTGACAAAAATTTTAAACTTTTTTCTCAAGAAAATTAGCCAAACATCCAAGACAAATAGAATTAAGAAAATCTAATATTTTTTAAACCTTCCATGTCAATAGCTTACACTCTAATGTGTGACCCGATCTCCTCAGATCTAACCCCTTGTTTGTCCAGTAATAATCGGGACTTTCTCGACCTATCCACTATCCCAACAATACCGGACTTAGAGCTTTAACCTCATGTCCGGTCTCGTAAAGGTCGGTTATATCCCGATCATATTATTACTTCGAGTAATTACTGATAGATTAGGTCGGGCCTTCCCGGCCTATCGACCATTCGAACAGGGTTCATGATCTCTTTCGACAATGGGCCTCGTTAATGAGACATATTCTTGGGCCTCAAGACAATACGCATTCCAAAAGGAAACATTTTACAAAAGGAAATTGAATCCCTATAAGTTTGGAACTCTTCCTAAAAGGAAAGTTTATAGCAAAAGGACTAATTCTTTAATTAAAAGAGGTTAGGGACTTTTCAGTCCTATAAATACAGTTTTTTTTATCACATATTATTCATTCAATATTCTTTACATTTTTCAGTTAAATATTCTCTCTCAACTTTTCTCCAGAATACTAATTCTCACACCGGATGGGCGACGGGGAGAATCCTCCTCACCTTTTTGTAGGTCATCCAAGATGAATTCATTCATCTTTTACAGCGATCAAGTATCATCAGATCCTGCCATGTCAAGGTTAGAATTTTTTACAGCATCAATTGGCGCCGTCTGTGGGAAGAGACAGAAATAGCCATGGTTAATAGACGTCAAGCTCGTCCCTCCGAATCCACCGGACCCTCTGTTCCGGCCAATACCTCAGTTGAATAAGATAATCCACCGCCCTTTGAAGATGTTGGGGAAGAACAAAACTCAGAAATCACACCACACAGTGAACCGGTTAGCCTAGAGGATTTCAACGAACTCCAACAGCAGCTCTGTGAACTCCGTCAGGCTCTTCAACAACAGAATAATCGTCAAGCGCCCCCTGGCCCAAACACTCCAAGTACGATTCCCAGAGAAGATCACAGGCCAGTTAATCATGTAGCTGACAATTCCCCGGGAATCGGGGGTGCCCATCCCATGACTGAGGGATCTGCCAACTTGACACAGCAAGAACTCTCAAGAATTATTCAGGAAGGAATTGCTGATGGAATAAAGCAAAACACAAAAGGTCGGACTTCTTTCATAAGAAGAACCTCTTTTACTCCAAAAATAACGTTGTTCCCCTTACCAGAAAGATTTAAATATCCTCGGATAAAGGAATATGACAGAACAACAGATCCTAACAACCACTTGAATACCTACACTGATGTCATGGACATGCAGAATGCTCCCGATCAGATTTTATGTAAGGCCTTCCCGCAAACCTTAACAAATTCAGCCCGAGACTGGTTTTATACAATACCCCCAGGATTAATATCTTCCTTCGCTGATCTTACTGAGAGATTCACGGCTTTCTTTGCAAGTAGCAGAGGGATTAAGAAAACTGCCGCCTCCCTCATGCGGTTAAGGTAAGGACAGAATGAAACACTGCGGGAGTTCATGACTCGCTTTAATGCCCAAAAACTTCAGATTCCAGACTTCACATCTCATCGGCCACTTCAGCCCTGACCTTGGCTATTCGGGGTCTGGAATTCAGAATGTCCTTGTCCAAGAATCCACCTGCGAATGTGACAAAACTTCTCAGAAGGGTCGAGAAATACATAAATATGGAAAAAACACTGTTGTCAGTTAGGGCACAAGATCAAGTTCATGGAGCAATAGTACAGTCTTCGGAACCCGTCAAACAAGGGGCATAAGAGATCAAGGCAATAGGATGGAAAGAATTCTTTCGAGCCTAACACAAAGGGAAGCAGTTATGGGTATCAGAGTTTAACTCCATTAAATGCCCCTCGATCTCACATCCTCATGGAAATCAAAGGGCGCGAAGATTTGCATTGGCCAAAGCCTATCAAGGGAAAGATCAACGAAAAGAATCGACATAAGTATTGTGACTTCCACAAGAGCATGGGTCATACCACAGATGAGTGCAGAAAACTAAAACAAGAAATAGAAGCCCTCATAAAAAGAGGCTTCCTGGGACATTACATAAAGAAAGAAGATAAAGATCAGGTAAGAAGAGAATAACAGATCCGCTGGCACCATAAATTTTATCGTCGGAGGAATAGCTTCTGGAGGCGATTCAAATCATGCAAGGAAAAATCATGCTCGGGCACTGAGTGATCAGGAAATAAGGTCGGGAAGTCATGACCATGAAGTTTCAAGCAGCATTAGTTTCAGTAACATGAACATTGAAGGAATTTCCTATCCCCATGAAGATGCAGTTTTAATCAGTGCTACAATTGCAAATTTTGATGTAAGGAGGGTGCTCGTGGATAATGGAAGTGCTGCTAATGCCCTTTCTCTGGAAGCCTTCGACAAGATGCAGCTCCCCAAAGATCGGCTCCCTCAGGTCATTACTTCGCTAATTGGCTTCGGTGGAGGAACAGTGAAACTCGAAAGCTTAATTGACCTTCCTACTTCCCTTGGATCAGAAGAAAAGTTGGTGACAAAGATGACCCCGTTACAGGTCGTGAAGACCCCTATGGCCTACAACGCTATTTTGAGAAGACCATTCTTAAACAGCTTAAAAGCTATAGTATCAACATATCATCTGGCAATCAAGTTCCCGACTTCCGCAGGCATAGCAATAGTATAGGGAAATCAATCAATAGCCAGAAGTTGTTATATCAGCTGTATTGGAAAAGGTAAGGCAGATCTGATGTCAATTGAACTTCCCGTGGAAGAAAGAATGTCACCAGTAGAAGAATTGGAAGAAATTCAAATCTCAGAAGGAAAGAGCTTAGCATGGAGCACTGAAGAGATGCCCGGGATTGACCACACACTCGTTGAACACAGGCTTAACGTCATGCCAGACAAGAAGCCCGTAAAACAGCTAAGAAGGCAGTTTACCACAAAAAGAAGGCAAATCATAAAGAAAGAAATATATAAGCTTTTGAAAGCAGGATTCATCAAGGAAGTAAGGTACCCAGAATGGCTAGCTAACGTGGTATCAATGAAGAAGCTGAATGGCAAGTGGCGAGTTTGCATAACTTTCACAGATTTAAACAAAGCATGTCCAAAAGACAGTTATCCTCTTCCCCGAATCGACATATTAGTGGATTCCACATCAAGTTCTGAGCTTTACAGCTTCCTCGACGCATTCTCAGGATATCATCATATTCGAATGGCACAGGAAGATCAGGAAAAAACTTCCTTTATGGCAGATGAAGGAATAAATTACTATAAAGTCATTCCCTTTGGATTGAAGAATGTCGGAGCTACTTATCAAAGATTGGTAAACATGGTCTTCTCCAAGCACATCGGATTGAACATTGAAGTTTATGTTGATGACATGGTTGTAAAGAGGTCGAGAAAGAAAGACCACATTACTGACTTGGAAGACATATTCTGTACACTCAGAGAACATCGGATGAAACTGAATCCAACCAAATGCACAGAATTTTTGGGATTCATGATCACCCAGAGGGGTATTGAAGTTAATCCAGATAAAATTATAGCCCTTACATCAATGGAACCTCCCAGGAACATCAAGGAAGTACAGAAGCTTACGGGAAGAGTGGCGGCATTGGGCCGTTTTATGTCAAGGGTAGCATATAAATATTTTCCCTTCTTCAAGACTCTCATAGGAAACAAAGATTTCAAGTGGGATGAAGAGTGCGAGATCTCCTTCAGGAAGTTGAAGGAATATTTGGGTACTCCTCCAATATTGATAAAGCCACATCCAGGAGACAATCTGTTCTTGTATCTAGCAGTTTCAGATCATGCTGTAAGAGCCGTTTTGGTCAAAGAGGAAGGGAAGGCCCAAAAACCCATATATTATGTCAGCAAGATGATGTTGGACGGAGAAACCCGATATACACTAGCAGAACAACTTGCACTTGCCTTGGTTACAGCAACCAAAAAGTTAAGATCTTACTTTCAAGCCCATGTTATAACTGTGCTCACAAATTAGCCCTTAAAACAAATCTTGCAGAAACCGGATGTCTCTGGTCGTCTACTCAAGTGGTCAATCGAGCTTGGGGAATATGACATTGAGTTCAAACCTCAACCTTCTATAAAAGTACAGGTTTTGGTCGACTTCGTCGCCGAACTCGCCCAAAGACCTCGGGGGCCAACAAGTCATGACAGGGAAGAGGCCACATGGACTTTGCAAGTTGAGGGAGCATCGAATGCCACAGGCTCGGGGGCCGAAATCATACTAAAGAAAGATGATGACACAATGGAAATTCAGTGTGCAACAAGGTTTGACTTCCCAATAACTAATAATGATGCAGAGTATGAAGGCATTGTCTCTGGACTTCAAGCAGCTCAACATCTAAGGGTCGAGCATGTCAAAGTCTTAAGTGATTCACAATTGATGGTAGAGCAAGTGAACAGCACTTTTGAAGCAAAAGATGAGAAAATGTCATCTTACAAGATAATGGTTTTGGACTTGCAAATGACGTTCAAGTCTTGCTGCATTGAAAAAATTCCAAGGTCCGTCAATCATAAAGCGGATGCTCTGTCAAGATTAACTTTTTCCAATCTTGACCACTTAGAGAGAACTGTATTCGTGTGAACTCTTCATGAGCCCAGTATTACACATTAGTCCGGTGTCATGGATATTTCAGATCATGAACCCAGTTGGATGGATCCAATCATTGAATATTTAACATCAGGAAAGTTTCCGGATGACAAAGCAGAGGCAAGAAGAGTCAAAGAAAGGGCCCCGAGGTATACTTTATTACAGAATACTTTGTTCCGTTGAAGTTTTACACTTCCTTACTTGCGATGCCCAACTCCGAAAGAAGCATCCCTTGCTATGGTCGAGGTTCACGAAGGAATTTGTGGATGACACCAGGGAGCAAGAGCACTGATTATGAAGTTAATACGATACGGATACTATTGACCAACCATGAAGAAGGATACACTCAGCTATGTGAAAACTTGCGATAAGTGCCAAAGGTTTGCAGCCCGATTACATCAACCCGCTGAAGAACTATCTTCAATTATGTGCCCATATCCCTTCGCTCAATGGGGAATTGACATACTTAGGCCATTCCCCATAGTTCGTGGTCAGGTAAAATTCCTAGCAGTGGCTGTGGAATACTTCACAAAATGGGTGGAAGCAGAATCCCATGTCGTAATCACAGAACAAAAGTTGGAGGCGTTTGTATGGAAGTCAATTATCTGCCGTTTTGGTCTTCCTAAGACATTAATCACTGATAACGGGAATCAGTTCGAGTGCCAAGCCTTCAAACAGTTCTGCAAGAACCTAGAAATAGAACACAGGTTAACTTCTGTTTCACACCCGCAAAGTAATGGATTAGCTGAAGTTACGAACATACTCATCTTAAAAGACTTAAGGACTCACCTTGACAGTGCCAAGGGTGACTGGCCCGATCTTCTCCCAGAAATACTTTGGACCAATCGAACAACATTCAAAACTGCAATAGGGGAAACTCCATTCATGCTTGCCTTTGGGATGAAAGTTGTTGTTCCGGAAGAAGTAACAATTCCCAGTTTCCGTATAATGACTACAGAATCACCCGACCAGATTGAGGGACAGAGAGAAAGTCTGGATCTTCTAGAAGAAGTCAGGGAAAATGCATCCTTGATAATAGCGGGTTATCAACAGGCCATGACCAAGAAGTTTAATATTCGAGTGAAGAAGAGAGAATTCAGAAAGGGAGATCTTGTCCTTCTTCGAAGCGAGGCCGCCGGTCATCAACCTGGGAAACTTGGACCTATTTGGGAAGGACCATACGAAGTCATCTGAAAAGTGGTAAAGGGCCCATACAGCCTCCGAACAATGGATTCAAGACCTCTTCCTCGGTCATGGAATGTGGAGAATTTGAAGCCATACTACAAGTAGTCGCGTTTCTTTTAAACCAAGTCATCTAGTTGTAGAAGAGTCGGGTCTGCGCACCCATTTTTTTCTTTTTATTTTTGGACTTGCACGTCCATCAATGATGTTTAAGGTTGGGCCAGCGCGCCCATCGTTCTTTCTTTCAATGTCAGGGACGGGTACTCTTTTTCCTTATCCAGATTTTGTCCCACATGATTTTTTTGGGTAAGGTTTTAACGAGACTCATCGTTTAGTCCCTTTAATAAAAATATTTCTTCCGAAGAATGAGCACTAGATGACAAAATCTTGGAATAACTTACAAAGGTCATCCAAATGACTTTACAAGTTATTTCTCAAACAAATAATTTAAAATGTCTCATGGTAAGATGTTACAAATTATTCTTCCACGAATAATTTACAATGTCTCATGATAAGACGTTACAAATTATTATTCCACGAATAATTTATAATGTCTCATGGCAAGGCGTTACAAATTATTTCTCAAACAAATAATTTACAATGTCTCATGGCAAGGCGTTACAAAATATTTCCCAGAAAAATAATTTACAATGTCTCATGGTAAAACGTTACAAAGTATTCTTCAACGAATAATTTACAATGTCTCATGGTAGGGCGTTACAAATTATTTTCCGGAAAAATAATTTACAATGTCTCATGGTAAGATGTTACAAATTATTCTTCCATGAATAATTTACAATGTCTCATGGCAGGGCGTTACAAATTATTTACAAACAAATAATTTACAATGTCTTATGGTAAGACGTTACAAATTATTCTTCCACGAATAATTTACAATGTCTCATGGCAAAGCGTTACAAATTATTTCCCAAAAGAAATAATTTACAATGTCTCATGGCAGGGCGTTACAAATTATTTACTAAACAATTAATTTACAATGTCTCATGTGTAAATTAAGTGCAAGGTCGGTCTCGCTCGGTGTCACAGTTTATTTTTCACACTTGCAAATGTTCCACCTCTTCCTTGCGAGTAGTTGGACAGACCGTCATTACCCGACCTTCTGAAATAAAGTTCTAACTTGCCCCAAGTCAAAAGCTCGACCTTATATTTGCAATTACAAGGTCGGCCATGACTGACCTTTCTAATCAATCATCCTCAATTCAAAGTTTTGAAACTACAAAGGATCAAATTCCATAAAAAAATTATGAGGTCATCTTAGCTCGGCCATATAGTTATCAGGACACGAAGAACGATCTTCTAAGGTTAGCTTATAAGAAGTACAAGTAAAAGAGGCGAACGTAGAAAGGAAACATTTAAATACATTCACAAAAATCAAATTTACAGGTAGTCCTCGGGGCATACCCCGGGTTGATTACATGTTTCCAGAAAAGAAAAAGAAGAGAAGAGGTCAAGTTTCAGGGTTGGGATCACTTCCATTCTCTGCATCCTCGGCCGCTTTACAATCTTCTTCCTCTCGAAAGGAGTAAGGTAAAGTTCATCAGCACCTAAGGGAAATTCCGCCAGGGGACTTGTGTCAAGGTCGGGAGAGTTTAGAAGACACCAAGCTCGCGCCTGCTTGATAGCTTGAGTATACGACTCAAGTGTGTAATTGCCAAGGGCGAGCTTATACTCTCTCGATCCCTTGAAAGCCTCCATCACAGAGACCTCAGCTTGGAGTTCCCTCTCCTGAGCCTTCCTCAAATCTTCAGTTAAGAGGGCATTTTCTTCCCCGGCTTGCTAGCGCTCTTGAGTTATTGATTAAAGCTCTGGCCGGGTCTTCGTAAGAGCCTCCTCCGCAGTTGTAGCTCGAGTCGCCTCGTACTGGACGGAGTGAACTAACTGAATTTCTGTCTCACCCCGTTCTATGCTTTGGAGAGAGACACGCCGAGTGATGCTAAGCATCTGCAGGTCAAGATAAAATGTTAGAAAAATTCTCACAATAAAAGGGAATCCAAAAAGCCCGAATTCGCATGATTCTTACCTACAGTGCCGCCCTCATAATGTGCTCGACCCCTTGCTCCAGCCCAACCTTGTACTGATATTTTTTCACTAGGCTCGGGTATAAAGAATCCTGGATTTTCCTCCTACATTCAGCTAGAGTTGGGTTCTCCGGCTAGACCTCAGAATCGGAATGCGAGGGAGCCCGTCCTCTTGGTGGCCTTTTCGCCCGTGACCATTGAACATCTTCTTGGGCCTAAGAAGTTTGGCCTAGCCCAAAAGGTATATTTTTAGTTCTCTTCTGAGGCCGCCTCAGGGGTGACCCCGTCTACAATTCGCTTGGCCCGAGCACCCTGGGCCTTGACCATTGCTGCCTCTTTCAATGCTTCCGAGTCAAATGCTATTCCTGAAATTCAAAAAGTTCGGGGACAGTTAGATCACACAAAGAAGTAGACACTAAGAAGAGAAATAAATACATTAAAAAGTTTCTTTTGTTTACGTAATTGAGGAGGCCGAATCCCACCGGGCTGGAGGTCAAGACCGGCCTGGTCAAGAATGTCATCATTCACTAGGTCATTGGCCTCTTCGGCCAATAATCCGAAGTCACATACCCTCACCGCATTGACCATGAGCTCAGTTATAGCCTCGTCACTCAAGTTACCTACTCTATTGAAATTATCGACATCTGGCCTTCTGAAGGTCGCCGAAAGAGATTCTCTCCCTCTCTAGGTTTAATAAAGAAAAACTTTTCCTTCCAATATTTGATAGAGGGGACCCAGGGAACCTCAATTCGACCATTCCCGTACAAATATACAAAACTATTGCACCGAGGTAAAAACTTAAGTTCTAAAAGGCGTTTACACAGGTCGACTGTTGGTTCTATCCCTAGACTCCTGCATAAGACATAAAAATATACAAGGATTCTCCACCCGTTGGGAGCGAGTTGACCCGGATATATGCTCGCAGTCAATAAGAAGTCAACAAAGAAATGGTGAAGAGGAAATATAAGTCCAGCCATTAAGGCTTCGTGGTACACTACCATTTCCCCTTCCCGACTGTGTTAAGAGTACTCATCCTTATCCGGAACCCTAGCTGTATACCTCTCCTCTAGCTTATACCTTCTCATGTCTACCCTGATCATATATTCTTTCATTTTATTGTAATAAGTGGGAAGTTCAAGGTCGGCATGTCTCAGCTCCCTACCTACCCGGGGATTATCATCAACTTCTTCCCCACTGTCAGACTCATATTCTCGAGGACTAGCCGGGGGTTCATAGAAACCTAGAGGCTCGACCTCTAATGGTTCATAAAAGTTTTCCACCTCCCTAAGATCACCCACTGACACCCGCCTAGCCATAACTCTGTATAATAAATAATAAAATCAAAAGATAGGGCATGATAGGTCGAGCTTACCTAAGTACTAAGAAGTTATTGTTGGAGAAGACGTGATAACCCGAGGAGTTCTCTGATCACTCTTTTTCAAGAAGTAAAAAGAATGAGACTATGGGGGCCACATATATGTATAGGCAGAAATTGGCGGGAAAAGTTTCAAAATCCACAGATTGCCTCCAGCCATGTGTCATCCATCTAAAGTGAATCCATTATGACAAAGCGTTAAATCCTATTAGATGGCAAAGTACATGTAACAGCTGTCATGCGTCCAGAAATCTTGTCCAGATCTCTGACGCACGGGAGCCAATGATCGGTATTATTTTCCTACTTGCTAAAATTAAGGAAGAATCCATGCATTTCCTTCAGTTCAAACCTTCCCTGTCAATAACTTACACTCTAATGTGTGACCCGATCTCCTCAGATCTCACCCCGTGATTGTCCAGGAATAATCGGGTGTTTCCCGACCTGTCCACTATCCCAACAATACCGTACTTAGAGCTTTAACCTAATGCCCGGTCTCATAAAGGTCGGTTATATCCCGATCATATTATTACTTCGAGTAATTACTGATAGATTAGGTCGGGCCTTCCCGGCCTATCGACCATTCGAACAGGGCTCATGATCTCTTTCGACAATGGGCCTCGTTAATGGGCCATATTCTTGAGCCTCAAGATGATACGCGTTCCAAAAGGAAACATTTTAAAAAAAGGAAACTGAATCCCTATAAGTTTAGAACTCTTCCTAAAAGTTAAGTTTATAACAAAATGACTCCTTCTTTAATTAAAAGAGGTTAGGGGCTTTTCAACCCTATAAATACAGTTCCTTTTATCACATATTATTCATTCAATATTATTTACGTTTTTCTGTTAAATATTCTCTCTCTACTTTTCTCCAGAATACTAATTCTCACACCGGAGGGGCGACAGGGAGAATCCTCCTCGCCTTTTTGCAGGTTATCCAAGGCGAATTCATTCATCTTTTCCAGCGATCAAGTATCACCAGATCCTGCCACGTCAAGGTTAGGATTTTTTACAGCATCACTCACTTATTTGATGAAAATAAATATGTGCTTCACGTTGAGAACAACATCGATAATATTTGAGAATAAATGATAGGTTTTATTTATATAATATTTTAAATATTATAAAAAGAAGATAACAATTGTCAATGAAAATTTAATACTAAGTATTTTTCCTTCATAACAAAGTTTGAGACTTGTGAGAATTCATCAATGCATAATTTTGATAGATGGCATCTTCATTCTCTTCAATATAATTGTTTGTCATCAAGTTGATTTCAATTTCAGCATGAACATTTAGAAATATATAATTACTATTGAAATAATTTTTCATGATAAAATTGATATATTTTTCTTTTATGAAGCGTGTGAGTAAAATTTTCAATTTTGGCCCAAAATAATGCAGCAATAATCTATATTTGTTTAATATTAAAAGTTATTAAAATAATGATAAACAAATATAATAGGAAATATCACATCTTCTTTAATAAAAAATTCAAAATAAGTTTTAAAACTTCCATCGGTACATATAGATTTCAATGGAATCTATACAGATAATGGACATTTTTATACTTGAATCTTCATCATATGCGATCACATTTCGTAGCAACATATGATTGATGCTCTTATTGTGGACAAAACCATTCATTTTATTAAAAATCCAAATTTGAGAGAAATAATATTAACTAAAAAAGTTCAGCAAAATATAGTGTTATACTTTGAATCCCTTTTGAGTTTATAGTGGGCTATATTGGATTATAGTATTCGTTGTGTTGAATTCATTTTAATGTAAAAACATACATGAATATTAAGGATTCTTGGAATTATAAACGTGTAAATGAAAATTAGTACTTGAGAATTATGTAACTATATAAATGTATTAGATTGAATATTATAATTTATGTGATTTTGATTATAGAGTGGGGGTCGTAGACATTCTTATTTAATTAATGACATTGTTGAGAAATAAAAATAATAATAGAATACTAAAAATATAATTAAAAAATGTACTATTCATATTTCTCACTACTTCCTTAATGATGAAAATTTATTAATATTTAATTAAGAGAGAGAATTTCAGTTTCATGAAAAAAATTATAATCGGATTTTTTTCACTATTTACTTTATACTAGTGTATTAATATAATTTTATTTGTGTTTAGTGAGAATAAATAATAATTTGAAAGAAACAACGGAAAATAAAAATGAGAATTGAAAGTTTTAGGCTTTATTTAAAAGATTTTTAGTGAGAAAGTAAATACTTTAGATTGTAAATGTATTAAGATTAATGATATTGTTGATAAAATGGAAAAAAAAAATATTAAAAAAATAATTATCATTAATTAACATTAAGCGTAAATATGAAAATATAAAAAATTTGTAAGGGTAGAAATGTCCAAAAAAAATTCTCCATTTAAGCCAGTTTTAGAAGTTTTATTTATGTATTTATGTATGTATGTAAAGATTAACAATACATTGAATAATTGACTACTATTTTATTGAATTGTAAACAATAAAGAATCGTGAGATGAGGTATTTGTTTAGATCACGTAAATCGAAAATTGGGTGAAAGATAGAGGTAAACTTTTATTAATTTTTCAGTCTATAGTCGAATACTTTTGAGATTGAATGCACTTAATTAGAGAAATAATATCTAAGTATGATTGAATTTATTCAACAGAGATTATCAATTATTTTAGAAGATTCGAACCATATACACGAACTAAATTGTTGTTAAAATTTGATTTTTAGAATTGAAAGAATAAGTAGGTGAATTTGAGAACCCCTAGCAATTTTCATATTGAATTGAAAATTCAAAATTATTGAGAACACATTTATTTTAATTTGCTTTCTTCATCAATACTTATTCAGGAAAATTATCACATTAAATTGATTCTTGCTTTCATTCAAATAGGCATAATTAAACAGATTTGGAGGTGAATTAAGCAAAAATAAAGTCAATTGGAGTTTAATTGAGCAACATGAGTAGAATTGAGGAGCAACCCGAAACCTTGATGTGACTGGAATTTGAGGGACTAAACTATGCAAAATCTGGAGCTAAGGGGATGAGAGGGTACAAAAACTTGGAAAATGGACCAACTTGTACATTCTTGAAAATTGAAATAAATGGATGAAATTAGAAGTTGATGGATTTACTTGAATATTCTGAAAGATTAAAGGACCAATTTTGAGGACAGAAATTGAATTAATATATAAAGCTCAGGATATCCTATGTAGTTTTGGTTTGAAAAAGTAAAGGGCTAATTAGACCGATTAACATATTTAATCTTTGAATTTTTCAAATCAGTTAAATCTAAACTAATTTTTTAAATCAGGTATAAACCTAATCTGCTAATCATTCTCCTCTCTCATTCTCCTCTTCCGCTCACCCCTCTCTCTCCCCTCAAATCCGCTTACCTCTCTCTTTCTCTTTCGCTACTACACATTTTCGTTTCACTCTCTGAAATTATAAATGCATTTTTTCAGTTACAGAGTTCAAGGATGAGCAATCGATGATGGAAGGAGTATAACTATCACGAGGCTCAATCTGGCGGAGGTGGTGGATTTTGCAGTGGTCATCGTGAGGAAGGCGAAGCATACGGTGGTGGCCGTCGCGATGGTCGATTTTCTGCAGATATTCAATTCACAGAACCTGCGTTATTTGCCTTTTTCTTTAAATTCCTCGAAGTTTTTAGAATTTTTGGCAAAAAAATTCACAATTTTGATTGATTTCTTGAACAATTGCAAGTTTGAGGTGGTTCATAACCCCAACGTATACTTTGTGGTACAATATTTAAAAATTAAATTGTTATTCTATCCAACAAAGTTTTCATTTTGCTATAATGGGCTGATTAAGAAATGTTATTTTGTATAATCAAACTGGATGGTAGGGTATAATCAATCTTGGAAACCATATATAATGTGCATTTAATAGTTCTTTGGCCTTTCTGCATCATATATATATATATATACTGGCACTATAAATAATGCTTGATGTTTGATTGTGTTTGCAGAGGCTGTGTGTTATTTTCTCGAAGAGCGTTGCAACAGGGCAAGGCCAAGCCATCTTTACTACTGAGTGCTTCCACTCCTTCCATTTCGGTTGTGTTAGCAGCAGCTTCTCGAAAGGCAATTAAACTTCTCCAATCCTTCGATTCGTACTTCACTGATATCTGAAATAGAGAAATAGGTGTCATGTGCAAATGTAAAAGGCTTTATATCAGTGCTGGTGTTCTTGATACGAGACATCAACATAAGATCTCCAGAAGGTCCCAAAGTTACCCTTAAGTGAAACTCAAAACTATGGTATACCAAAGACTTTATCTGTGTTGATGTTGGAGGTAAATTTGGGGTTCATCCAACACCTGATGTGCTGATAAATAGAGATGGTTGAGGTTGCTGCTGCCATAGGAAATTCAATGTGTTTTGAAGCTTTTGATGAATTGAAGATGATGATGGACTATATGAGACTGAGAGGTTTGGCTTTAACGTGGTGCTCATTCTTCTTTGAGGTAGTGTGTGTTGTTGGTATAATTTTATGGTATGTATAGGATGATAAGGTTATGGCCGTGAGTACTTGTGTTTGTATTTGAGTTAGAAAACAGGGCAATCAATGGGGTGGGTTGGTGATGAAGTGTTATCCGTAATTGCAGTAATAATTAATGTGAATGTAACTAATTAATTGAATTAATTTAGGAAAATTAGGCACATTCATACTTTTATATTTAGAAGTTTTAGAATCAGGTATTTGAAAAATAATTATACAAATCAGGTGTAATTAAAATTTTAAAAATAAGAAGAAAGGGCAAAGGTAACGCACACAAAGCAGCGCCTGGGATGGAGAGTCGTCGTCGTCGTGTAGTTGCCACCGATCGGAGAGTAGAGCAGCAAAATACTTACCCTATAGATGATGTGGGAGTAGAGATATATTTTCACATCGGACTCGCCAAAGGAAATAGAATTGGAAGAGGTCGCAAACGAGTCGAAGGGGAGCGTTATGATTAAGATATAGGCGTAGAATATTGGTTGTGATGGAATCATCAAATCTGCCCGTTCTACCTCCACCAAAACCTCCAGTGATGAAGGGTGAGGAGCACTGGATGGTGGGGGATTTATGAGAGCCTTCAATTAATGTTTCATCGGGGAAGTAAGAATTGATAACGGGGCTTGCAGATGAGAACTTATTGTTGCTTCCCACCGTCCTACGTTCTGCTTCTTCTTGGGTAAATATCCATTGCTACCTTTCGTTGACGATTGCTGGGTGTTTTCCCAAAAGTAAAAATGGGCCTTCAAGAAATTTGGAATAGAATTCTAGTTGTCTAATTCAAATGATATTATCCGCATGGAGAATTCTTCATCAGATTTGGATATATATGCAATTCTGTGATAAATAGATATTTTCAATTATGTATAAATGGTTTGGAGCGAAATTATTCTTTCGTTGTTCTATTATTGTTTATTTGATTTTTTTGATTATTTGAGGTTTATATGGTTGATTTTAAGGGGAATTTAGTTCTGCTAATGGATTAGGTGTCACATTCTCTTATAATGCTGGTTATCTACTTCTCCATTGTCATTGGCGGTAATTGGTGGTGGTTTGTGGTGTTGATGATGGTTTTAGGTGGTGGTGGTAAATTACAATTGTAACTAATTACAAATTGAAATAAAGTTATAATTATAATTATTTACAAAATTGAAATAAAGTTACAATGTATTTGCAACGGTGGTTCAATGACGGCAGTAGTAGTGGTTGCTGATTACAAATTACACTAACGAGATTACTTACAAATTACGAATTACACTAATATTTTACTAATTTATAAGTTACAATTGTAAATTAATTAAGAAATTGAAATAAAGTTACAATTGTAATTAATTACAAAAACCTGATTACAAAAATTTTCAAATCTAAATGTTTGTAATTATGAACTTAACCCGAGTAGTTATCCACTAAACGGTGCCACATGGAAACAAAATAAGCATTTTTCCTCAATTTGGGATGATTTATGGTTAGATCTAAAGGAAGTAACTAAACTAATTACAATTACAATTAAAATTACAATGGTAACTAATTACAAATTAAAATAAAGTTATAATTGTATTTTCGACGGTGGTTGTGACGGTGACTGATTACAAATTAGGTGGTGATTGGTGGTGGTAATGTTAATTAATTGCAATTGTAGTTAAATTTGCAATTGTAACAATTACAAATTGAAATAAAGTTACAATTGTATTTCCAACGGTGGTTGTGACGGTGACTGATTACAAATTAGGTGATGATCGGGGGTGGTGATGTTAATTAATTGCAATTGTAATTAAATTTACAATTGTAACTAATTACAAATTGAAATAAAGTTACAATTGTAATTAATTACAAAACTGAAATAAGTTACCATTGTATTTTCGACGTTGTGGCAGTGACCGGTTACAAATTAGGTGGTGATCGGTGGTCGTAATTAATTATTACAATTTTAATTAAAATTTTAATTACAATTGTAACTAATTACAAATTGAAATAAAGTTACAATTGTAATTAATTACAAAACTGAAATAAGTTACTATTGTATTTTTCGACATTATGGCGGTGAGTGGTTACAAATTTGGTGGTGGTGGTAATTAATTACAATTTTATTTAAAATTACAATTGTAACTAATTACAAATTGAAATAGAGTTACAATTGTAATTAATTACAAAACTGATATAAGTTACTATTATATTTTCGACGGTAGTCCGACGACCGCGGTTGTAGTGGCTGTTGATTACAAATTATACTAATATAATTAATTACAAATTACGAATTACACTAATGTTTAACTAATCCATAAGTTACAATTGTAATTAATTACAAAATTGAAATAAAGTTACAATTGTAATTAATTACAAAACTTTATTTCTGATTTTAAAAGAATACCTGATTTTGAAAATTATTTTGATACTTTTGTAATTAGTTACAAATTACCTGATTTCAAAAAATTTCATACTTAAATGTGTGTAATTGTGTACTTAACCCAAAAGTAAAATTAGTGGAGCTGTCAATGTGGGCAAAAAAGAAAAGTGGATTTGGGCCCCAAATTTAGCGTACACGATTAAAAATGAGATAATTATACATCTTCTTTTGCACTTATGGGATATTAATTAGGGAAAATTACACAGGAACTTACTTTTTAAAGATGCACTTTAAAATTCTGGTGCGGTAAATTTTTTTTCTAATTTTCAAGTGTTAATTAGTATAATTAACTAATTAAACGTAATTAAAAATTAAAATAAATCCACAATCCTTTACATCCCTCTCATCTCATTACCCCTGAGTTCTGGAGAGAAGGAGACGCCGGAAGCTCACGTGGCTGAGATCGTCGTTGTCGAGGACTTCGGCTTCCGACATGGAGGATTAGCACGAGGCAATGTTAACATCGACGTGCAAGCAAATGAAGACGGAACTAAAGTTGTGAGGAATAAATCGAGTGCGGTGGACTGATTGTGGTGGTAGCGGTCAACGGCGCCTGCTCGAGGTGGAAGGAGGAGCCGCAGTCGATGATTTTAGCTTGGAAAAATTTCTGAGCGAAGCATTAATCAGAAAATTCCGGCCAAATCGAAACTCTGTTCGAAAAACAGCCATCGTATTTGGATTTGTAAGGCTGAGAAGCTTCTTTTTCTGCAGTTTGGGATTTTCCAGTAGGTGGTCCGACGGTGGCATGGAGGGTGGAGGTTCAGATTTTTTTTCCGGATTTTCCTCGAAACAGCAACGTCTACTGATTGAGGCTCTTTTTTTTTTTGTAATCGAAATTTAAAAATGGTGATGGTGGTGGATTGAGGCTTAAGTGGTGGTTGTGGTGTGTTGTTGGTAGTGGTGGATTGAGGTGGTGGTGTGATGGTGATAAATTGAGGCTTCGGTGGAGTTTGCTGTCTGTTGATGGTAATGGTGGTAGTGGAGGAGGCGGCGATGGCGGTGGTTGGGGATTTGATGCTTTGTAATGTCGTCGTCGGCAATGCCGGGGTTGAGTGGTAGATAACTGGATCATATTTTTTTCCATTTTTGGCAGTACCGACTGAGGGATTTTTGGGGTGGGTGGGAGGTAGAAGAGAGGGGGTTAGAGTTAGGGTGGGAGTAGGGTAAGGTCTTGTGGGGGTTTGGGGTGGGGTGATATATTGTGATGATTTGTTGTGATTGTGACTAATTATTAGGTAAATGTGATCAAAATATGACTAATTGTGACTTTGTGCTACTTGTGACGAGTATGGAATGTGATCAATTATTAAGTAAATGTGACTAAAATATTAATTAATTGTGACTTGTGATAGTGCGGATTGTGATCAATTATTAGGTAATTGTGATCAAAATATTGATTAATTGTGATTTTGTGCAACTTGTGACAAGAAATATTGACTAATTGTGATAAAAAAAAACGTCTTAGTTGTGACAAATAATCAAATAATATGTGATCAATTATGGATGATTGTGACCAATTATATTAGAGATTGTGACCAACAATGACTTTGTGTAACCAATGGACGAGGACGTGATGTGACCTACAATTGTGTCAAGTATGACTATGTGTGACCGAGCTATGACTTTGTGAGAACGAACTGCGACCTTGTGTAATCGAACTTGACCTCGTGTGACCGAAGAACTGTAACCTAGTGCTATCGAATCGTGACCTTGTGCGACCCAACCGTGACTTTGTGCGACCGAACTGTGACCTCTTATGATCAAATTGTGACCTTGTGTGACTTTTGTGGGTGGGGTGCGGGTGGAGTGTCGTGGGGTAGTGTGAAATTTGCAACTAAATTTGTTATTGTGACTGAATTGTGACTTTGTGTGACCAATTGTGACTTTACTAATGGGGGTGGTGGGGTGGGTGAGATGGGGTGAAATTTGTGTCTAAATTTGTAATTGTGACTGAAATGTGACCAAAATATGACTATGTGTGACCGAATTGTGACTTTGTAAGAACGAAGTGTGACTTTATGTGATCGACCTGTGATCTCGTGTGATCTAACCGTGACCTCGTTTGACCTAATTGTGACCTCCTATGACCTAACTGTGACCTCGTTTGACCAAACTGCAACTTTGTGTGACTGAACTTTGACCTTGTGTGACCAACTGTGACTTTGGTGAGGTGGGATTTTACATCGAAATTTGTAATTGTGACTCTATGTGACTTAACTGCGATCTCGTGTCAACTTACATGACTGACTGTGATTTTGGGGGTGGGGATGGTGGGGTAGAGGTCGGGTGAGGCTAGAAAAAGTAGAAGAAATCATTTTTTTGTGGTGAGGTAGGGTCGAAGTGGGTGGGTTGGTGGGGGGGATCGAGGTTGAAAAAGTAGAAGAAAAAAATCATTTTTTTGTGGGTGGGGGTAGGGTAGGGTAGGGTAGGTCAGGGTGGGGAAAAGTAGAAGAAAAAAATCATTTTTTTAGAGTGGGGTGGGTGGGTGGGTGGGTGGATAGGGTGGGGGTCTAGGTTGGGTTGGGGGTTGGAAAAAGTAGAAGAAAAAAATTATTTTTTGGGTGGGTGGGTGGGATGAGATGAGGTGGTTGGGGTGAAGTGTGAAAAAATAGAAGAAAAATAATTTTTTGATGGGGTATGGTGGGTGGCGGGGTGCGGTGCGGTGTGATGGGGTGGGGTGGGCGGTTGGGGGGAAGTGTAAAAAAATAGAAGAAAAATTATTTTTGGATGGAGTGGAGGTGGTTGGAAGGGGTGTAAAAAATAGAAGAAAAATCATTTTTGGATGGGGGTATGGTGGGATAGGATGGGGCGGTTGAGGTGGGGTTGCTAGGGTGGGGTCTGGTGGGGTTGTTAGGGTGGGGTGTGAAAATATAGAAGAAAAATCATATTGTGGTGGGGTGGGGTGGGGTGGGTAGGTGGGTGGCGAGGTAGGGTCGGGGCGGGGGTGGGTAGGGGAGTGAAAAATTAGGAGAAAAAATTAATTTTGGGTGGGGTAGGGTTGGGGATGAGTGACGAGGTAGGGTCTGGATGAGTCGTGGAAAAGTAGTAAAAAAAAATCATTTTGGGTGAGGTGGGTTGGGGTAGGGTCTGGGGCAAGGCTGATGGGGGAGTCGAAAATTAGTGCAAAAAAATTAATTTTGGGTGGGTTGGGTGGTGTTGAGGTAGGTGGCTGGGTAGGATATGGTAGGGTCTAGGCGAGTTGTGGAAAAGTAGTAGAAAAAAATCATTTTGAGTGAGGTGGGGGTGGGATAGGACTAGGGGTGGGTGGGTTGGGTTTGGGGAGCAGTGGGGTGGGGTGGGGTGGGATGGGACGGGTGGGTGGCTGTCTGAGATGAGAAAAAAATAGAAGTAAAATTATTTTTGTGGTGTGGTTTGGTGGGAGTGGGTGGGTGGGTGAGTGGGGGTAGGGTGGGTTGGGGTGGGGTGGGTTGGGTTAGGTTGGGATTTGGGAGGGGAGGGGAGGGGAGGGGTGGGGTGGGGTGGATAAGTTGGTGTCCGGGGTGGGGGTGAGTGTGAAAAAGTAGAAGGAAAAAATTCATTTATTGATTTGAGGTGGGGTGGGGTTGGGGAGGGGTGTGATGGGGTGGGGTGGATAAGTTGGTGTCGGGGGTGAGGGTGAGTGTGAAAAAGTAGAAGGAAAAAATTCATTTATTGAGTTGAGGTGGGGTGGTGGGTCGTGGGTGGGATAGGGGTGGGGTGGGTTGCCGGGGTGGGGTGAGGTGAGTGCGGGGTTGAGTTGGATTGGGTTGGGATGGAGTGGTTGGTGGGTGGGTGGGTGTGATGGATGGGACTTGTGGGTGGGTGGGGGAGAAAAAAATAGAAGTAACATCATTCTTGTGGTGTGGTGTGGTGTGGTGTGGTGTGGTGGGGTGGGGTGGGGTTGGTGGGTGAGTGAGTGGTGGCGGGGTGGTTGAGTGTGTGGGTGGGTGGGGTTGGGGAGGAGTGTTGGATGGGGTGGGTAAGGTGGTGTTGAGGGTGGAGGTGAGTGTGGAAAAGTATAAGGAAAAAAGTTATTTTATGGGGTGGGTGGGGGTGGGTGGAGGGTTAGATTGGGATGGAGTGGTTGTGGATTAGATATTGTTTTTATTTTATTATTTAATATTATACCTTTCTTTGTCAACTCATTATAATTATTATAATATTGTATTAATTAATTAACATATTAAGACCTGATTATTACAAAAAAAATTTAAGTTTGTTATGTTTAAAAAGTGAAAGTTTTAGTTGTATATTTATGTACTTTTCCCTATTAATTATGGCAATTACCCTCAAAATTAAAGGGATTTGAAAAATACCCTATCACTAAACTAAACCTTTAATTACCGTATTAATCCCCTCTCCCCCAAAACTCGAAACCCTAAATCAAAACCCCAATTTCTCTCTTTCGGAGCTCACCTCTAGAGATGCTCTTTCCAATTCACCTCTGAAGACACTGAGAAGTTTGACGATCTTATTCAATTATCTCAAGATGATGCTAGTCAGTTGAAATCTCTTGAATCTCTTGTAATAAGTAATGTTGCAACTTGTTGTGGATCCTTTGCTTCTTTACTGTTGATAGCATTTATCAATGAATTTTTCTTTAAATTTGTCCCCCAAGGATTCACAGTTTTCATCATCTTTATTTCCTACATTCAGAAGTTGAAGAATGGATATTGTCGGTACTTTGTTTCGTGCGAATCAGTTTTTGATTTTGTAAGCAACCAATCAAGGGTTTGCTTGGTTTGTCAAAACTTGACGTAGGACAAAATCGATGCAAAATTAGACCGAAAATGGATGTAGCAAAAATTTGCAAATTTGATGTCCGACCTTTGTTTTGGGCTCAAAATATGTCTATTTTGTGTGTTTCGACGAGATGAATTGAACTCGCTGCTTTGCTATGACATATGATGAGTTTTGAGCATTCGAACACGTTTAGGCAGTCAAAACAGCATTTTATTACTTTAGTGTTATTTTCGTAATTTCGTTTTTATTCGTTTTGATTTTTATTTTACACCTGGGTATGTCTAAGGTGATTTAGTTTGGTTAGAATTAGTTTTTCTTATTTGATTAATCATTTTCTTTGTTTTAGTTCATTGTCCTATAAGGAATAGGATTTTAGTTTACTTTATTTTAGTTTCTTATCCTACAAAGAATATGGTTTTCCATCTACAATAAAAGAAAGCTCTTGAGACAAATTATTCATTCGTTCATTAATAAAAGTTCTTGAGATTTCTCTCAATCTTCTTGGTAGATTCTAAGTTTTATATTTCTTTTAAAGTTTTCGCGTGAATTACTTGCTTACATTCTGTGTCAAGTGGTATCAGAGCGCGATCTCTCCGTCTCATTACCTTTTAATCTTGTTTAATAAATCATATATCAATGGTGGATGTTCCGGTTACCAGGGGTGAATTGGATGCACCGAAAACGGAGATAACTAATCTGGTAGATACCTTTCTTGATGAATTACAACGAGTCATATTACAGGTCATGGAGAAAAACGCTGGGAATAATGTTGCAAACAAAGACGGGCGTAGGTGACAGAGGCATCAATGGAGGTGACGATCCGTGGGCTAACAGGGACGTTGTTGGTATAAGACATGACATTGCAGCTAATGAATCAGATTAGGAGGAGAATATTGCTCCTTCACGAAACAACAACAATAATCAAGAGGACTAACGTGTTAAGGCAGATATTCCCTAATTTGCTGGCAACTTAAGAGTTGAAGATTTCTTATATTGGCTAGGGGAAGTTGAGAGGTTCACTGATATGATAGAGGTTTTTGATGAAAATTAGTGAAGAATGTGACATTCCGCTTGAAGGGTTCTATAGCAATATGGTGGGATCAATTGCAGGTCACCCGTCATAAGCAAGGAAAGAATAAAATTCATAGCTCGAGAAGAGTGAGGCAGTTACTACAAGGACAGTTTTTATCTTCTGATTACAAAAAAATTCTCTATCGTATGTACATGAATTACATGCAGGGCAATAGTTGTGTGCATGATTATGTCTTTGAATTCCAGAGGTTGGCTGAGCGTAATGACCTTCAGGAGTCTGAAAATCAGAAGATTGCTTGGCTTACCGGTGGGTTGAAGGTTTCTATCCAAGAGAAAATTGGGTTACACGTTATGTCGACATTGGATGACGCCATTAATAAGGCCGTACGAGCTGAGGCAGTGGAGAACAAGAAGAAAACAACCAATTTTCGGAGAGTCCCTCAAACTGATCTATCACCATCTAGTGCTTTTAAAAGAGGAAAGGCTGCTCAACCATTTGTTGGAAATAATTAGGCCACTCGAGTCTGAAATAAATACTAGGAATCACTGACGAAATCAACCTCATAAGAAGAATCCATATGCCAAAACAACAACAGTAATTTGTTATCGTTGCAACAAGCCAGGGCATCAATCCAATGTATGCTCGGAACGTAAGCGAGTTAATCTAGTGGAGGCAGAGGACGGTGAGGTAAAAGAGGGTGTTACTTGTAAGGAGATAGGAGATGTGATCGCTGGTGGCAGGAAGAATGTTCAAGAGAAAATTGTGAATTTTATTTATGGGGATGAAATCAAAGAATACGTCATTGAAGAAGTAGAAGATTGTGCTGTGAAGGATAAAATAGAAAAGTTAAAAATCGAGGAAACAATTTTGGTAGCTTGCTTACATACTAAACATGTTAGCTATTATTATGTCTTAAAGGAACAACCCGATGGTGATGGTGATGATGACGATAATTTATTCATGAAACCACATATTTTAGTTGGCCAATTTATTGGAGCGCTAATCCTCGGGTTTGAGAAATTTAAATTCAAATGAGTATGACGTCGCCAGTGGCTAATAACTTGGAATTTTTTTTTTAAGTTCAAATTATAAATCAGGGTCGATTTATTTGGAGGTGGAACGGTCTGATGTAGGACAGAATCGAGGCAAAATTAGACCGAAAAGGGACGTAGCTGAAATTTACAAATTTGATGTCTGACCTCTTTTTCGGGCCCATAATATGTCTATTCTGGGTGCCTAGACGAGACGAATTGAACTCACTACTTTGCTATGATATACAATGGGTTTTAAGCATTCGAGCACGTTTAGGCAATTAAAAAGCATTTTATTACTTTAGTGTTATTTTCTTAATTTTGTTTTTATTCGTTTTGATTATTTTACACCCGGGTATGTCTAGGGTGATTTAGTTTGGTTAGAATTAATTTTTCTTATTTGATTAATTATTTCCTTTATTTTTGTTCCTTATCCTACAAGGAATAGAATTTTAGTTTCCCTTATTTTAGTTTCTTGTCCTACTAGGAATAGGGTTTTCTTTCTACTATCGGAGTGTTCGACGGCGAAAGTTGACCTAATTTTTTGATTTTTTGATATTCTTTAGGTAAAATGTGTGGTTGAGTATTGGAGAGAGAAAATGTATGTAGCTAAAAAGTGATTTGAAAAATTGTTCTATTTATAAATTGTAATAATTGCATAAAAGAAGGCTCTTGTAGACAAATTATTCATTTATTCATTAATTACTAAAAGTTCTTGAGATTTCTCTCAATCTTATTGGTAGATTTCAAGTTTTATATTTCTTATAAGGTTTTCGCTTGAATTCCTTGCTCCCGTTCTGCGTCAAAACTAGTATGTCTTGAAGATCAAAGAACTTGCATGCAATACCTATGGGAAGCTGCACTCTTCGATTCCTCGAACATATAGTTGTAAAGATTTTGTTGTGCCTATTATGTTTTCACTGTCTTTTTTTCACATCTTGGTGAAATTGAAGAAGCATTAACAAGAGGTAAGGATGAAGTTGAGAAGGTGAAATTACATCTAAAGGAACTCTTGGATGAGCTCTGGTGACCGAGGAACAGAAATAAGACATGGAGCATCAAATTGCTAAATATACAAGATAGTAGAGGATTTGGTAGAGGAAATATATTCTACCATTGAGTTGTTCAAAAAGATAAGAAAGAAATAGATGAATTGCAATTCAAACATGATAATGCTCTTTGGGTAGCCAAGGAGCTAAAAGAAAGCAAGCTAAAGATGCATCTAGTCAATGTGTTCCTCGGTTCTTTTATGAATTCTCTTGTCTAGACTATAAATTTGGCTTTCCTTGTGAAACACGGATGTTTTCTTGGTAAAAATAAGAACATTAGGGCTTGGTGCTTGTAAATTATTTCACTTTTTTTTTAATTAAAAGAAAAGGTAATATCTAGTAATATAGTCCCAATTTTTAAAAAAAAAAATTAACATTGTGTCACTTTTTAGTCAAAAAAATGTTTTAAAAAGAAAAGTGATATTGATAATTTCTAGAAAAGTGATACAATTATTAAAAAGATGACAAAAGTATTAAGAATTTGTTATGTTTTATATAATTTTTGGAATCGAATCGAAATCAATTTTGGTTCAAGATATCACATTTTTTTACTAAAAAGTAACACCGTGTCACTTTTTAATTAGAAGAGAAGGTGAGTTAAAGAAAAATTGATAAGAAGTAATATTGTATCACTTTTTTTTAAAAAAAATGTCATTGTGTAATGAGATATTAGTGTTTGTGGGCTTATGTAATTTGTTAGTCAATGATGAATATTGAAAAAAAATTAAAAGTGACATTCAAGTTATTAAAAAAAAAAAAGTGATACGTGTCACTTTCTAGTTTAAAAACTAACAAGTAATACGGATATTAATGAAAATTTATATACACGGCAATGCGAGATCCAAGTAAAACAACATGGGATATCCCAACTTAGAGGTGTCAAGACGGACGGGCCGACCAGACCCGTGAAAATCGGCCCGGATTGACTCGGGATCGCGGGCCGACCCATGACCCCTTGCGAGCGGTTCACGGGTCAAGAAGTTGTGAACCGCGAGTTTTGCGGGTCAAACCTTCGCAGGCCGCGGTTAACCCCCTGACCCGTAAAAAAAAAGCTGTTTTTATTAAATATGTTAACATTGAAAATCTCTCTTCTTCTAGAAACTCTAATACAACTTTTAAAGTAAAATCTTATTTTTTTTCTCCCTAATAGCTAAAAAATAATGTTTTTTAACAATAGTAATTAGAAATACATTTATCATTTAATTGTTATTTGTTTATATTATATTTAAATTTGCAAATTTAGAAGTAATTTATATAACATAAACTATAATTTTAAATTCTATGTAAATATTTTATGGTATAAATATGAATTTATCATTTTAATCATTTTGTATTTAGAAACTTGATAAAAAATTTGCTATAAATATGAAAAAATTTATGTTTTTATTCATACGGGCCAAATCAGAACAAACCGTGACCCGCATGGGCCAGCGGGCGGGTCTGGGTTGTAGTTCAAAATTTGCGAGCTGACCCGTAACCGGCCCGTAACCCGCAGCGGGCGGGCTTTTTTTCAAGCGGGCCGTTACCGGACTTTTTATTGGAGGATCGATCCAGCCCGGACCACCCGGATTGACACCTCTATCCCAACTGGGTAATACTGTTTCACAACTTAAACAAATTACAGAAATGAACTTCAGTGTCTACAAACTTTCCAAATAAAGAAAAAATAAAAAGGTTCTCGAAATATGAAATCCAAACAAAAGAAATGTAAATTCAAAGTGTAACCTCTTTTAACATTAACATTTGAATAACACTAATAAATTGAAACCAAACATGGGATCACTACATTATATATTTGGTAGTTGTATGCATCCCGAAATCAAACTGTGTTCAATTCAATTGCCAATCCACGATCTTCGCTTACACTTTCCTAGATGACACGGTGGTAGTCTTGTGAGCCCTCGACCCTAGCCTTCTCCTTGTCTTCTACGGCCTACCCGGTCCCTGTTAGATTTAGGAGAAAATATCACATAACGCATTTGACATTCTCCATCATCCATTGCGAAGAATCACGTGGAGTGACAAATCCAATGTAGGATGCTAGATAACACTCATTGGTGTGGTAAAGCGAGCAATAATTGTACTTTTGATCACGTCTTTCCCCAATGACAGCCAATGCATCCTACGGAGGACGACAACGCGTAGTACATATGCAATTAACCTTGGCTTCTTTCTTTTCAACTCCATGTAGAAGAGTAAAGAGCTATCATTTGTAATCCTCACGGGGCCAAGTCCACCAACATTGTAATCTATTCTCACAAAATGAAATTCTACTATAGATATTAATCTCTTTAGATATCATTTCGACCAGATCTAGGTACCTTGTTCCAATTGGTAAGAGGAGTCCAAACATATCGGTGTTCAATTTCACAAAAACATTCACACAGTCAATCACCTACATCCATTAGAGTAATTGTAAATTACAAAGAATCATGTGCAATAATAATCATAAAACAAAATGTTGTAGCAATTCTGATTTCAAGGGACAAATTAGAAAATAAAAATGTATAACATCAGACAACTAATTTCAAAGGGGATTACGTTATCAATCTTGACAATGAGTTTGACAACCCCTTATTTTGAGAACATTTTAGATTGTTCAAATATCTTTTAAATTACTCGATATTTAAAAATAAATCCTTAAAGTTCTGTATTTATGTACTTAATCGTATTATCAATACATGAAATAATTAGCTATTGTGTCGTTGAATTGTGAACAATAATGAATCGAGATAACAGTTATTTGCCTTTACCACTAAATCAAGAATTTGATGAAAGGTAAAGATATATTTTTGAATTCTTTGAAATTGAATGAGATTAATTAAAAAATAATTCTAAGCCGCTCCATATTTGATGACAATTACAATTAATTTCAATCACTCATTTCATGGGAACCAACAACTTTTTAACCATATATTTCATCCCTCCGAACAAGGTCATACTGAGTTGACTTAATTGAGTAAGATTTATTCGACTCTAGAATTGTTATCAATTAATTTATAAGAATTTGATCAGATACAAGGACTCAATTATTGTTAAATTCATATTTTCCTTTCTCATCATAACACTTATAGGAAAATCAACATATTAAATTAAAATGATTCATTCATTCATTCATTCAAATAGGCATAATTAGATCGATAATTAGATAGTATTGTCTCCATGAAAGTGATACTTTGCTTATCTATATATTACTTGTTCATTAACATCGTACCACCGAAAGCACAACATTGTTAGAAAGACGACGGAGACCCAAAAATTAAAAAGGCCTTTAAATCCATAAACAAAGGGATTGAAGCAGAATTATAGGAACAGTTTGGTTGGAGTTCAGACTTGCAAGGAACAGGGGACATTTTGTTAAGCAACTAAACTTTCGCCTAATGCACATCATTTCTTGGCGTGTAATTAGGATCTTATATACAGCAATTTTAGCGTTTACAATGCAAGCAATCTATTCAGTACACGTAACTGAAAGGCAGAAATGGCTCCAATCTCCTTCGCTTTAATGCATCAAATTTTACACTTGAACAGAATTATTTTTTCTCATGGCTGCAAGAAATTCTGCATCTTCATACAAACTCCGGAGCTTGGTTACTTTACTTTACCAGTACAGGGTTCTCTCTGGCGACTCGAGTTTGCGACGCCGCTGCCATTTGCAGCCATGTAAATTGGGATATAACTGTTATGGGGATCAAGGGCTAAGATTCATCAGCGCCAGTTCCAGGGCATATAGTCAGCCCAAGTTGGAAATGTGAATTTCTTGAGGTTCTTTTGGTTTTATTGAGGTTGTTTTGTATAATCGTCTCTCTCTCTCTCATGAAACTTAAATTTCATTTGTTTAAGGGTAAACAACCAAGATGATCAGCCGTTACAGCCACCACCATCACCGGCTCCTTCAAATTCTGGCTTCTCCAATTGGTAACTTACCTCGATCATGGTGTAAAAGTTGTAAGTTGTTAGGAAGGAAAAGGCTTTACTTATAAGCACGTGAAACCTTCTCATTTGGTGCATTGCAGGGTGAAGTGGCTCTTGGGACCTGTACTGCCATTACTGCTATCTTTATGGATGAAAAACTGGAATGGTATCTGGAGTTTAGAAGGTAACTCGCGTAGCTGAAGTTGATAAGAAAAGGGGAGAAAAGAAAAAAAATTCTCACGTGAAAACTCAAACATGTTTACTTTGAATATTAGGTAAGACGGAAAAGGTTGTAGAAGAAGTGGAAGGTGTGGCTGAGGTGATCGAAAAAGTAGCGACCACCATGGATAAGACATTAGCCACGGTAGCAGATCGGCTTCCTGATGGAAGTAAACTCAAGGAAGCAGCTCTAATGGCCGAGAATGTGTTGAGTATCACGGCAAAGGATGCTCTCTGTGTCGAAAATATAATTCATAAGGTTTTTATTTTAATCATTTTAAAGTATTTATTATTTTTTCATTATAGTTTCCATTTTGCAGTAATTAGAAATGTGTACAATGATTAGGTTGAAGACTTGAAGCAAGATTTGGAGGACCTGGAGACAATGGTTGAGCCTGTTGTTGACAAAATCATAAAAGAAAAAATAGTATAAAACAATGTATCATGAACTGTGATAGACCTATATCATATCATGCAA
Source organism: Ligustrum vulgare (assembly GCA_963555705.1). Taxonomy (NCBI): domain Eukaryota; kingdom Viridiplantae; phylum Streptophyta; class Magnoliopsida; order Lamiales; family Oleaceae; genus Ligustrum; species Ligustrum vulgare. The sequence goes on from OY743174.1 coordinate 53,592,451, forward strand.
CTCTGTCTCTCTATCGATCAATTCACTTTAAATTTCTAGTCGATCTCATCATCATTGGAAAACCAAAATTTTAAAACAGATATATGAAATGTAAATTCTTTTCCATGTAATAAAAATTGACATTTGGTACATGTTCTCCGAGAGGAAGGAATAGCGTACATAAGGAGAAAGAACCCAATGACTTAACTAGAATCCATGAAAATTAATGATATACACTTTTTAAGGAAAAAAATGGTTCAATGAATGATCAGCTATCTTTTCATTTCTCAGGAAGAATCATAGATGAAGTAGGATGAACCAAAAGAATCAATAGAACACGCCCCTTGTTCCCTTTTTTGATTTGGATTACAATACTAGTAGCCTCCCCTCTTGCTCTTACTCAATCTATATGTATGGATAGTATGTCGAAAACAGGCAAATTTCACAACTCAGATGCAACCGAACTTTCTGCACCTGATTTCGCATTCTTACCATTGATAAGATTCGGAAGGCCATTGGTTCCTAAGCCATAAACGTGGCCCATTTTAGCACGTTTTGTCTCGAGATACCTGCTGTTCTCCTTCGTTATGGGAGTCAGAAGGGGAACTCTTCCTGCAACAGCTAAACCATAGCCCTTTAGCCCACTGTACTTTGCAGGATTGTTTGTCATCAGCTTCATAGTTCTGACCCCAAGATCTCTTAATATCTGAACACAGATTACACGAGTTCAATTCAACACACTACTAGTAAATAAATTAGCTGAAATTGGTACTTTTATGTGCTCAAGTTAAATGTAAGAACGAAAACGGTCAAAACACTGTCAAGTAGTTGATAACCCAAACCCATGTAACTGGAACTCATGCGACGAAGTGGTCCCATCCCACTTATTCATTTATGCCACATTATTGGCATCAAAAGTTCCATGTCCATAAGCCAAAATATGAGGGGCATGTTTGGTTGTGCTTAAAATTAACTCTTAACATGCAGCTAAGTTTCTTTGCCTAACATAATTTTTTAAGTTACCTTTTTACGACTAAAAAACAAGTTCTAACTTGCTTTCTCAAAAAGTAACTTCAAAGCATGACGAAACATGCTCACAAAATCAATGATTGTCAAGATCTACCAAAAGAATAATAATGTTATTCAACAACACCAGTGGAGCTGTGTCATTATGTCATTATGTATCATTTATGCTGAATGGAATAACCAAATGGGCATTTAAGAAATTCAAATACTGGACTTAGAGATGGCTAAAGAAGAGGAGAGCTTTTCGAGAAAATAATGACTTCGAAATAGTGGACTCTAAATTTTTTAATGAGGAACTTATAGGCACTCAAATTGATATATAATAGAATTTTCCCACTTAAATCTAAAACCACAAGTAACATGCCAAATAACTGGGAACTACTACTTTGTGCTAAATCAATTTAATATGAACCTTTGTCACAATGAAGTTTTCTTGTTACTCTTAAAGACCAATGTAATGAATGTAAAACCAATTCTCTATACACTATATCTTGCATATTGTGGTTACATATGTTGAACATACATACAGCAACATACAGAATTAAGAGTCAACTAAATGCCTATTTTCTGGGTAAATTTCCCTCCTGTGTTCATGCTATCTTTTTTTCTTTTTTTTCCCCTGTTAACTTTTGTGCTTTTATGAGAATTTTTAGTTTCTTTTTTGTTTGAGATTGGGATTAAGAGGAGGTAGGGTTGTCATCAGAGGCATTAGCACAAGTCCGCACATGAATTGTGTGCAAGCATGCAAGTGTATCTATAACTCAAACAAAATAGAGTTATTGGAAATTCAATACTATGTGCTACATGTCCAACGCTATACGACTAGAGTACCTGTGCACCAATCCCATACTCTCTTGAATCGACAGGCAAACCAAGCTCCTCATTTGCTTCAACAGTGTCACGCCCAGCATCTTGCAGATTGTATGCACGAAGCTTGTGGCCCAAACCAATTCCCCTACCCTCATGACCCCGGAGGTAGACCAAGACACCTCTGCCAGCAGCCTCAATTTGTTGCATGGCAAGTGCCAGTTGGCTCCCACAGTCACACCTAGCCGATCCAAATATATCCCCAGTAAGACATTCTGAGTGCACTCTGACTAGAACATCAAGTCCATCACCAATTTCGCCCTGCTTACACCATATATGCCATTAGAATCGCTTTTGAAATACAGAAATAGACTAAGTTGAAGCTGAAAACATTACAATGAGGATTTGATAACCACAAGAATGGAACAGACAGAGACTTTCTAAAATCAAAGTGCAAGGTATGAACTTACTTGAAAATATATATTTTTCTAAAATTTCCAAAAGGACTCACCTTAACCATGGCGATATGCTCGATTCCATCTATAATAGACCTGTAACAATGGGCATTGAACGGGCCCCACATAGTAGGTATCTGAGCAACAGATGCGTGTTCCACTAATCTATCTCTTTTCCTCCTATATCTGCAAATCATAGTTCGTATTAGGCCTCCTACAGGCTATTGAAATTGAAGAAGATTATAATATACAACAAAATATAAGCACAGGAATAGAAAAAAAGAAAAGGAACAGCAACATAAATTAGGCATCTTCCTAATATTTCAAAGCATTCCTAGTTAGCGTGAAAGAAAAAACATAAAAGTATTTAGTAACTCCCGACAAGAATGTGACTCTTATATACTAAACTACTGCTTGCAAATGTTGGTATTAATGATTTTTTTACAAAGTACTCTGCTAAAGTATGATGCACCGACATGTGTATCCGATGGACCGATACGAATTGTGTCGGACACGTCGACGCGCAATTTTTCAAAAAAGTACCGACACAACACATTGTCGACACGTTAATTAAAATATTTAAAATTCTTCATTTATAAACTTTAAATATAGTTTTATAATTGTTATTAATTTTGTTTGTTGAAATCTTTTAACTTTGACACTTATTTGTTATTTTATAATAATTTTGAGTTAAAAAATATATTATTTCTCTTATAAAGAAAGAAGAATGACCATAGTAGAGTGTCGTATCAGACACCTGTCGGATACGGACACGCTATCCTAGTTGAAGTGTCCGTGCTACAGAGTGCTAAACTACCTGATTAAGTCAGCAATAGATATAATCTTGAGGTTTTCTTGCTGAACAAATTGCAGAAGCTTAGGTAATCTAGCCATGGAACCGTCATCATCAACAACCTCACATAGAACTCCAACAGGATCTAATCCTGCTAACATGGCAAGATCCATAGAAGCTTCTGTGTGTCCGGCTCTTTTTAGAACACCACCCTCTCTGTACTTCAATGGGAATATGTGGCCAGGGCGATTGAAATCCTCAGGCTTTGACTCTTTTGAGGCAAGAGTCAATATTGTTGTTGCCCTGTCTCTTGCAGATACTCCGGTGGTTGTACCATGTTTTGCGTCCTACAACAAAGTTATTGTGAATTAGACTTGTGCAAGTATCTCATGTGATCTATAGGTTATAACATCAGTTCTTTTGCTTCCACACAAAAATCTTTTGAATCGCACCATATGTCAAAAGACTTTATAAAACCATTACCTCTGTGTGCTTGTGCGAGTGTTGGAGTGAGTAAACTGGAAAAAAAAATTGAAAAAAAAAAAAAAAACGTTGCATGGATGGAATATACAGAATAAAAGAGTTTTATTTCCATGCATTAATAGCAAGTATGCAAAGTTTAGAATACTAGCAGTTTGGTGCTTAAAACCAAAATCAACAGAGAGATACATAAGAAAAAGGTATAGGTTTAGAGTGTTCCTGTAAGGGTAAAGAAAGAACTTACCACTGAAATGGTGAATGCAGTACAAAGTTTCTCCTCATTTTCCTTAAGAGATACCATGAGTGGAAGCTGCAATCTTTCCAAGTCTTCCTCTTTCATGCTCACACAAACAATTCCAGTTCCATGCTTCACAAAGAAAGCCATGGCCTCTGGAGTAACTTTTGATGCAGCCATAATTATATCTCCTTCATTTTCTCTATCTTCATCATCTACGACCACTACCATCTGAAACATGATCCAAAATATAAAAGAAAATTAATAACACTGGCTAAATAGTTTAGCATTCAAAAAACTGAAAATATTTATGAGACTACCTTTCCTTGACGAATGTCTTCAATGGCCTCTGTAATAGAAGAGAACCCTTCTGATGGCTGGTCCAGATCAAATTCATCATCGTCAACAGCAAATCCGCTGGTTGTCGAAGCCATATCTGCTGCAAGTACTCCAAAATCTACAGAATCAGGCTGTACTTCGACTCCACCAGACACGCCACTGATAAGAGCATTACATGCAAACTTTTTGCCACTTGAATTGGGAAGAAGACCATCTTCCCCAAATGACACAACAGATTTAACTCTTCCACTGGCCTTGGCAGTGAATCCCACTTTAGCACGATTAAAGGACTGTGGAGGGCAGACATTCACAGGATACGGATTTCCACAGTGCAGTGCATCAAACAGTCTGGAACTTTTAAATCCCCTGCACATGAACAAGGTTGGGTACCAAGTACCAACTCGTATCGTCAGAAAAGGAAAGATCGCCAAAGCTTTGAAAATCACCAAATTCTGCTCAAATCCAAAACACGCAAGGTATTTTTTTTATTGCAACAAACATGTCTAAAGTTCATCATGAACCCATATAGTAGCTCAATTTCAGTTCTGTAACATGTCCGAATTTCATATAGGACGAATTGATTAAAACCACCCATAAGGCTACGACCCATTGAAGAGCCCCTAATCTACACAGCTCACATCATAGCTGAAAAGAACGCTAGCATCTTTCTCATTACCATTTCAAGCTTTTGGTTCTGAACAAAGAGAACCGTCGTTTCTTATATCACAAATAAAACAGATAGATGCAATAATATAAGAGAACTCAAATCAGCATAAAACATCACATATCCGAAGAAAAATAAATTATTCAACATTTTTTAATTTTTTCTGTGATTAAAACTACAGCTTAAAATGCGTAACATATTAAAAGGCAGGGGAAAAAAAAATACTAAAACCGCCAACGAAAAACCAATTTGAAATCCCATCTTTACGAATCTGACCGAGAAAGGACAAATAAATAACAAGAAGGATTACAAAAATAATATGGAGATGGCTTACTGAGATCCAGAAATTATGGTTGACGGGCAAGAAAACTTTAAAGAAACCATTTTTGGTTTAAGAGAGAAGGGCTTAGATGGGAAAATAGCTGAGGAGAAATCAAGATTTTTGGGTCAAAAATATTTGGGTTTGGGACTCTCCGTCTTAAAGAGGAGGGAGGGAGGGAGAATTTTCTTCTTCTTCTTTTGTTTTTTTTTTTTAAAAGAAGAATTAGAAACGACTAGGAAATTGGTGATGGAGATGAAGGGAAGAGAATTCAGAGCGCAGGTGATATAACAATGCGTCACCTACCAAACACGGTTCATTTTCTTTTCGTAGCCCGCATGAGATGGTAATATGGTCAACCTAAAAGTTTACGTAATCAACAAAGTACTTTTATAAATAATTAATGCATGCTTGTTCGGTATATTTTGCTATAGTCACAATTAGGATTACAAAGAGGATCATAATTTATCTACGTGGAGCAATTTTCTCTTTTCACATATCACATCATCTTTTAAATCAACAACAATAACATCCACATCATCAAATTATCATCTATATTGTGAAGTGAATTGTACACTTAAATTAATTCATATTCTAGCCTCGGTTAGATTTCTTTTAATTTGTCAAATTAATTGGTTAAAAGACAAAAAATACACCAAATTTAATTTACACAATTTCTCAAATTATTTTTTAATCATCTATATTTTCTCTCTCCAATTACACAATTTTCCAAACTAATCTTTAACCTCACATTTTACGTAGAAAATACAAATAAATCTAACACAAAATTTAATTGGGCACATATTCCTACCGAACAGGGCCCTAGTTATTATAAACTGATTTATTAATTTTTTTTGAGGTAAATTGTGATTGAACATTAGAGAAAAAATATGTATAATTAAAAAATTGTTTGAAAATTTGTATTATTTATAAATTGATTTATAAATTGTAATGATTATGTTAAAGAACAAAGGATATCAAGATGTTGATATAAAATGAAGTAACAACTTTATATGTATTAATTTAGGACTTGATGTAATGGTATAGCGATAGGATTATGTCGCATGTATTATGTCAACTTCTTAGTTAAGCTCCTAATACAAGTAACATAGCTCTTTATAAATTATCAAAATAAATTAAACTCTTGTTTGATAGAGATTTGTGAATTTTGATAAACGTTTATAAAATGTATAGTTAAAAAATTGTAAGATCATGAAATATGTGATTATAATAAATTGTTGATTTTGATAAAAATCTAAATCAAACAAAGACTAAAAAGTTGAAATAATTTCTGGCTTTTCAAATACCTTATTATGCAAGTCCTAATAATTTTCATTATTTTTTTTAACGATATTTACTATCTTTGTTGCACTCGTTTATAATTTTGTTCAAAAAAATACTCGACAGCTCATAAGTTTTCTAATTCTTCCTTTTTATTTGCAAGCAAGTTAAAAAGGAAATTACGTCCCCATTCGATATAGATTAAAATTAATTTTTTAATAATTTTGATAAAAGTTAATTAAATGTATTGTTGAAAAGATATCGTTGGGCTGACACTCGCCATGTGCTCGGTTTCGAAACTCGTCAAGAGCAGCCAGGAGCAGCCAATTTATTGGTGTTGTGATTGGTGATGTATAAGGCGTGACGGTAGGACCTTGTGGCTTGTGACTCAGTTACCCCGACGTTGGGGCCTTGCCATAAGTACTACCCTGACCATGGAAGAGGCATAACCTGCGATTTACCTCCTGAATCAAGGGCTCAGGGCAGGGTCGGTTCATGCCCCTAAGATTGGGGTTCAACCTTTTTAGTAATATTCAATCAGATTTGACTGTAACCTATGTTGAAACACGACTAGGTGGCTGCAACAGGATTGCTGACTAATCATATATCCAATAAAAATAAATAAATAAGAGAAAGAGAAAGGCGTGGAGAAATGAAACAGGAGCCAGCCAAATTGGCAACTGGCAGGCACCACAAATAATCAACTATTATTTGCCGTCTATTTTTGACCCTTTTATCTCGCTTCTCCTTCTTTTTTGCTTCCTAGTTCCCACCTACCACCTTACCCGTAATTAGGAATGGCAAGGGACGAAGTAGAGGTGACAATGGGCCGAGCCGAGCCGACTCGGCGCATGACTCGTAATGCTCGGCTCGTCAAATTGACGAGTCGAGCAACGAGCTCGGGTCAAATGAGCCGAGCTTAAGCTCGGCTCGTTTAACCCTGGCCAAGTTCGGCTCGTTTAGCTCGAATTTTTTTTTTTTTTTTAATATTATAAAACATCTCTTACCATTTTAAACCCTCTTGCCTTACCGTCTTAAGTTTATTTATTTAGTCGACAATCTTCGATAGCTAAAATATTTGAAATCTTGAATACTAATAAGTATAAATATAAGTATAATATTAATAAATAATAAATTATGTATTAAATAAATTATTAATAACTTAATAAGTAAAAAAACAATGTTTTTTTTAGTTTTCAACGTAAAAAAATGACGTTTAATTTTATTTTATTTTATTTTTTTTTACATGAGCCGGCGAGCCACTCGACTCGCCGGCTCGTTGGCACGAGCTCGTGGCTCGTGCCAACGAGCCGCTCATTGAACCACGAGCCGAGCCGAACCGAACTCGGCTCGTGGTTCAACTACAATGTTTGGCTCGCCCACGAGCTCGTCCGTTTGACAAGCCGAGCCGCCCTCGACTCGTGTTTTCGCGAGCCGAGCCAACGAGCGGCTCGACCCGTTTGCCACCTCTAGGATGAAGTGACCTAAAATGTGTTAGGCAATCACGGGGTAAGGGTTCGAATTATTCAATTACTTTGAATCTGACCTCCTTATAATAAAAATCAGTTGACAAACTTCAAATCCTAACTAATTAAAATATATCACACGATTTACTTCATCCACAAGGCTCTAGGGACAGAATAGTGAGGACCGTCAAGATTACAGTTCATTTTTAGGAATGACAATTTTTCCAGACCCCACCCAATCATGATCGAGGATTGAAGGGGGACATGAGTGAAATTTGTCAAGCAAATGGATATTCCCAGATGTTCTCAATCCTGCCTCACTTTATAGTCACCCAAGTTATCTGTCAATCTCACAAAATCTAAGGTGGCGTTCTGTTTGTATTTTCATTTTCGAAAATGTTTTGTGTTTTCATTTTTGTTTTCAAATTTGCTGAAAACGCGTTTGGTTTGTCATTTCTGAAAACTGTTTTTGAAAATGAAAAGCTGGAAAACACGTTCTGTTTGAAATTTTACAGAACACTATTTAAACTATTTTTAATTAATTTGCTTGCAGAATACTACTAACTCCAATTCAAATTTCCTTTCACAATACACTAAAAATATGGTTACATGCAACACACTAATGTGAGCATTAAGAGTCTATATTAACACAGCTTGGTCAGGTTCGGGACTTGAGAAAGCTCTACTTCTATTAAAATCCAGAAAATGCAAGTTCTTTCAAAACCATCAGAGTCCATTTATCATTACATTTTTAGAAATATAACAACAAGAATTTTCATTTAATTTTTTTGTAATGTTGATATTGAATTAAATAAAACTTTATTTAAACTAAGTTCCAAGTTAGGATAATTCTCAAAAAAAAAAAAAAAAAAAAAATTCTTTATTTAGACTTAGTTCCAAGTTAGGATAATTCTAAAAAAAAATAATAAAAAAATAAAAATTTTATATTAAGCTTAGTTCTAAGTTAAGATAATTCTAAATAAAAAAAAAAAAAAAAAATTCCCAAAACGCGTTTTCCGCGTTTTGGACATTTTTTGTCGAAATACACACAAAACGCCCAAAACGATGTTTCGGGCGTTTTCCGTTTTGTGTACAATTTTTTTTTTTTTTTTTTTCCAAAATGCGTTTTCGAAAATGGTAAAGAGAACGCGTTTTTAGCGTTTTCGAAAATAAAAACAGAAAACGACCTCAAAACAACAAAGAGAACAGGGGCTTAAGATCCTATTCTCTTTACTGTTTTGAGGTCGTTTTCTGTTTTTATTTTCGAAAATACTAAAACTACGTTCTCTTTACCATTTTCGAAAACACATTTTGAAAAAAAAAAAAAAAAATTGCATACAAAACTCAAAACACTCAAAACCTCGTTTTGTTCGTTTTGTGTGTATTTCAACAAAAAATGTTCAAAACGTGAAAAACGCGCTTTGAAATTTTTTTTTAGAATTATCCTAACTTGGAACTAAGTTTAATATAATTTATTTTTTTTTTAAGAATTATCCTAACTTGGAACTAAACATAAATAAAAAAAAAAATTGGGAAAATTATCCTAACTTAGAACTAAGCTTAAATAAAATTTTATTGAATTCAATATCAATATTACAAAAAAAAATTAATTGAAAATTTTTGTTGTTATATTTCAAAAAAAAACCTTGATAAATGGACTATGTTGGTTTTGAAAGAACTTGCATTTTTTGAATTATAATAGAACTAGAACTTCTTCAAATCCCGAACCTAATCAAGCTATGTTAATAGACTCTTAATGCTCACATTAGTGTGTTGCATGTAACTATGTTTTCACTGTATTGTAAAAGGAAATTTAAGTTTGAGTCAGTATATTCTGCAAGCAAATTAATTAAAAATAGTATTCTGGAAAATTTCAAACAAAACTTGTTTTCCAGTTTTTCATTTTCAAAAACAGTTTTCAGAAATGACAAACCAAACGCATTTTCAGCAAATTTGAAAACAAAAATAAAAACCCAAATTTCTAAAATGAAAATACAAAATAAAATACAAATAGAACGCTATCTAAGCTTTTGTTTGATACTCCGTTCATCCCAATTATTTAGGCTTATTTGACTTTTCACACATATTAAGATAATATATTTAATGTCTTTGAAAATTTAATTTTTGTAAATAAAATTTCTTACTCTTATTTAATATCAAAACTATTATATTGGAACTACTAAATAAGGATACATTGATAAACAAACAAAATAGATACTTCTCAATGAAGAAACAAGGTTATATAATTAGAACGAACAAAAAAGGAAAGGCAGTCTATATAATTGTGATGAATGAAGTATTAATTAAAATCTAATTTTAATCTAAATTTTAAGTCAAAAATCGATTTTAACAATACATTTTATAGGACCCACAGTTTTTAAACCACATCTCATCAACTTTTATTAAAATTTACAAAAAATCTTATTATTCGATACCAAACATGGGCTAAATATGTTTGGCTTTATATACAGCGAGATTAAAATAGGATTTCAACCTATTATAGTCAAATTTAATCCAATCGATACAAGAATCAATCATTAGTTTAACAGCCAAGGAAAATAATTATTATTATTTCTTCTAAATTGATTAGGTTTCACATGTCACCTTAAGGTAGCAGTAAGAACACATGCACATGTACTATATGCCATAACTGGATGATGCAGTTTACAAATTACGATAGACAGGAAGGTGTGGAGAAAGCAATACCATCCAATTTCAAAAGGTAAAAGACACCTTCAATGTAGATAGATAGGTACTTAATCAAATACAAATTGTTGATTTCACAATTATCATAATTCAAATGGAAAACAAAAATAAATAAATAAATAAAGAGAGAGTTATTACCTTCTAACAGCAAGCAGGAATAGATAACTATACAGCAACTCATATTTCAAAAAATGCTACTGTTCCAGCATTCTTACACTTCCTCTGCAAGTTCACCCTTCAAGCATATTTATATGGCAGGAAATTCGTCGATGCAACTCAACTTCTCTAGAATTAGCCTTTCTTGCTTGGCATCTATACCATTTCCCATTAAGAATTACAAAAGATCCACCTAGAGCAATTTTTTTGTTTATGCATCTTGACGCAACAAAATCTTAAAGAGTTGTTTTTAAAATGCTGGAGCCAAGTTCTACAAACACAATTCTGGAATACGCATGTTATGTCTTACGAAAATATTAGACAGCATCACAATAAAAAAATGGCATTTGTACATTTCAGCATCACATATTCTATAGGGATTCTGTATATATGTATTTGAAGTATGAAAATATGGTGCAAGGATACATTCTTCATCAGGGTTTTCTGTAAAATTGGAGTGCAACACATTCCCAACACTATCAACAATAGCTGAAGTGGTCATGGATGATTCAATGCATAATATAGCAGTGATTGCGTCTAACCGAGTAACCTCATTTCTAAACATCAACCTTGCATGAGCTGTATCATATTGCCAAGTTAAATAAATGGATGCAAAACATAGGAAAAGTAATGTAGTGTGGATAATTGTACCTTGAGCAAGCCGTATCAAACTTTCCAGCATGCGTATAGTTGTTCTTGCTGTGATACTATGCGTTAAAATAAATAATGAAGAGAAAACGACAAAATCAGAATGCGATAAAATAAGCTAGTTGAGCTTAGGTAACCTGCATTATGAGTAGCGGATCTTCTTTGGAGTTGATAATAGCTAGAAATAACCTTTTCAGCCTCCTTTGTAAGGACTGGTCTAAAATATCCCTTCACAAAGTGTATGTACCTGCAATTAAGCAACCTATATGATCTACTTATTTAAATTTTCATTTTAAAACTGGTGTCACAAAATTGAAGATACTAGCCATATTTTATAAGCTTTTTCAATTCATACTTTATTGATGCCTTCCCCACTGAAATTAACTATACAGAATAGATGTGCTACAGGAGGTGACTCAATCAGAAATTTGTATTAATTTTACTAATGCATTCCCCACGTAAAGAAAAGAAAGGTCATTTAACAAAAGGAGAACATTTCCTGTCATACAAATGTACAAAATGATTAAAGAGGCTGTATATGATCTGCTCCCTCCATTACTAAAAAGACTATCCAAAGTCCGTTGACAAAGTTTTCAAATCACCATACCTATTGCTTTAATTTGCATATAAAAATTGAATGGACTAGAAACTTCAGTATTAGTACTATAATTTATATGCCCTTTTTACCGAAATGCTATACAAAAACATAAAATTAATGGTTTGAGGAGTTGTCAATTTGATTTCTACCATTGTAGAATGGAGAGGTCAATTTTTCTTGGGGTTTAAGGAGTATTGTAAATTATATGGTGCAAATTTACATGAATGGAATAAATCCAAGATGTTCAATATATATGGTAATCTAAAACATTCTGCTCAAACTGAGCTAGCTATATCACAACCATTCAAGAGCTGATAAACATATCGTTAATATGAAGAGCCAAAGAGGAACATGTTAGCCTGAATGTTGAGGTGTGTCCAAGAATACCTTCTAAGTAGGGTAAGAGGCCAACTATTTGTTAGATTTTCATCAGAGTTTCCTTTACCTGGCTCCGCTTGCTAACCAAAGCAACAAAGACAAGAAATTCAGATCGATCCATTAAATGCTTCATGAAACAATGGTAAGCCATTAAGTTTGATCTTGGAAATTACTACCTCAGAAAGAATGTGCGACGAAACAACTGCATCCCATTCTGGATTCTTTGTGTCTAAGAGGACTAACACTATATCAAATCTGCTTAACAAAGGTCCAGAAAGTGTGGTATTGACAGATAGAGCTAGCTTTAATTAAGAAAGGCATGTGCTTCAAACAAATAAACTGTCTTTTTGACTACCTAATAAAATATCAAGTTCCATTAACAGAAAGGATACGTTGATCAGAATCATAGTGTCCCTTTGGATTTGTTGCACCAAAAACAATTGTCCTTGTGCTGAGTGTTGTTACGAGACCAGCCTGAAGTTTTAATTTATTTGAAGTCATTTCAAAATATTGGCTGTCAGAAATATAAATAAAATGTATAAAACCAGGGAAAAATTAAATTAATTTTTCTAACAAACTAAAATATAGAAGCATCCAGAGCCAGGAATGTATGTTTTGTACCGCTCAATAATCACAGAATATTATGCAATCATATATGCTTTGAAAAGATTTGAGGAAGAGTAGAGAGTTGAGATTGTACATGGCTCCCATGATCATGAGATCTCTAGATGATTGGATTGCATAGCCTTACATTGCAAGTTGTGAGCGGTTTTCACGACTCAAACCCATGTTCTATATTCACTGCTACTTGGCGTATGAAAATTATCTATTATTCTTTGTCATAAATAAGTTGCGTATCTGATATCACATATTGATATACAAAATTTAAACGAAAAAAATAAGCTGAAACCTTCTGCTACAGAAAGTACACAAGAGAGATATTGTCCTAGAAAGCATTATGTTACAGCAGTTACTGTGGTTGTCAAAATACCTTGGCTACACTTATTGTTTGCTGTTCCATAGCCTCGTGAATGGTTGCCCTATCATGTTCCCTCATGCTATCAAACAAAAAAGTTTTTTGTAACTGTAATATACTAAAATAAAAAGAAAATTACATTAGTTAGAATATAGCTTAAACTACACATACTGCTTATCATTCAAGCATACCTTGTGAAACCTATGTTGCTCGGACTCGGGTACGGATATTGGGTACTATCTAAGTTTTGGACACCTTTTTTTTCAAAACCTAGGATACAAGCACACAGCTAAAAAGACGCAAAATTTTGACATAAATGCATGAATACATCTTATAAACTTCAAATTACTTTATAAATTCATGTATTAGTAATAATAGATGCATTTTTGGAAGATATGAATTATTATATTTTGATTTAAATGATATAAAATATCATCTTTTGATTAAAAGGATCTCATACCCGAGTATTCAACACGAGTATTTCTTTAAAAGTGAAGAGTTCGAGCAATATAGTGTGAAACAACAAAGATAGTATTTTTCATTGTCAAGATGTGAAGTGTGAAAATTTGTTGGTAATAACGTTTTAAAATATATATATTTGTTGGCAATAACGATTAAAAAAAAAAAAAACTAGATTATCTAACACCTTTCCCTTTTTGTTCGTTAAATGAGAATTTGGGGAAGTGTTTATATAACTACCATAATTTATTGTGGCAGATCTGATCAAGGACTTCCACATACATATAGTGATTAAAGATGCAGTCTGACATTATAAAGCTGTATCTTCAAAATATTTATCTGTAAGTACAAAAATTATCTTTTGCTTGTTTCTTTCTTCCAGCACATAATGTGATGATGTCACTCAGAGGCGATACCTGTCAAACTCGTCTATGCAACAAAGGCCGCCATCTGCCAATACAAGGGCCCCAGCTTCCAACATCCATTCCCCTGAAATTTTTATAATGTGTTGTAACAAAAAAATGTGTATAAATATGTACAAGGGAAAAAGTATTGAGATGCCAAAATTATTTGCTCAAGAAATGGTAAGAATCTATTCTTTGAGGCACTGGACGTTAGCGTGAGATTAAGTATTCTTTGTGATTAGGAGATATGTATGGAAGGGAATAACTTTATGATTCTTGATTGAGCCTGTGTTAGGCAGCGGAGGAGCTGCCGTTATTTTTACTTTTTTTTATTTTCAAGGTAAAATTTGTGGTTAAAAAGTGGTTTCGAAAAATGCGTGTGGTTAAAAAATAGTATTGAAAATTGAAATAATTATAATTGTTTGTTATAATAGTTTACCCGAACGCAGGCTGATTCTTGATTGATATGTCTTGATGTAATTCTATCTATATAAATATTTCCTAATGATGAGAAGAATACAAAGAAAATATTATACCAAAAATCCCTTTCTAACATGGTATCAGAGCCTATCTCAAACTTCTTCCATAAACCTTAGCCGCTACTGGCAAACCAAAAACCATCTGTACAAATTGGTCTTGAGACAAGAGACCAACCAACAGAAGAAAATACGGACGTTGTCGCCGTAAATCAAACTCCAACCATGATTGAAACACCTACCCTCAACAACCTGCCATTTTGATTTAGGTTAAAAGATACGAACTTTAAAATCTGGTGATCGAAGCTCATGTTGCGTGACTAAAATAGACTTGGCTTTTTGAATGGAACAAACCCCACATGTAGACGAGAAAGATGTTGGGAGGACTGAAATATTTTTTGGGAATTGAAGTTGCATGGTCCAAGGATGGTATATACCTATTACAATGAAAATATGTATTGGGGACCTCTTATGTGAAATTGGAATGCTAGAATGTAAACCAGTGGACTCCTATTGATTAGAATCATCGTCTTACAATCTACCTAGATCAAGTACCAACAAACAAGGAAACGGTTAGTACGGAGGTTGATTTATGTGTCCCACAAATGTTTAGACATTGCCTATGCAGTTAGTATGGTAAGTCCGTTCATTCATGCATGCCCCAAGTGAAGATCACATGGCTGTTGTAATTAGAATTTTGATTTATCTAAAGGGTGCTCTAAGAAAAGGACTAACCTTCAAGAAGTATGGACATAAGGAGGTGAAGGGATACACTGATGCGAACTGGGCAGGGAACATCAGAAATCGACGGTCCACCTCTGGCTACTTTACATTTGTTGCTGGAAATCTTGTCACATGGCAGAGCAAGAAACATAATGTAATAGCAAGATCGTCGGAAAAAGCTAAATATAGGGGCATGGTTCATAGGATATGTGATCTCTTATGGCTAACGATCTTGCTTACTAGAATAGGTTTTGTAGAGAAGATATTCTTTAGCATCTTCTATTTATGGAAGAATTATTCTGTACATATTTGATTGCCTTTTATATTCGAATTTACAGTTAGCCGATTACTTGATTTTAGGATCCAAACTTGTACAGCAAGTCATCACATGTATATGTATAAATTATTCTGTATCAATGAGAACTACTCTTCCAATTCAATTCATATTTCTCATTTACATGGTATTAGAGCAGGGTTTAGAATCCTGACTTATCATCTCTTGTGTAACATATTCTCAGTTCTAATTCATCATGGCAAATGATGATACTTCACCAACACTTACCGTTTCCGGTAAGACTGTTGCTTCCTCCGGTTCATCTATGCTAGAATTTCCGTCAGATTCTTCAAAATCTGACATCTCAAATCCCTACTTCACTCATCACTCGGATCATCCGAGATTAATTCTAGTATCCAAGTCATTGAATGGAAATAATTACACCGGCTGGAGAAGGGCTATGACTCTAGCCTTGAACTTAAAGAATAAGCTCGAATTTATCAACGGTTCTATTAAGGCCCCTTCGGAAGAAACTGATCTTGCAGGATATGCCACTTGGTCTCAATGCAACGACATGATACATTCCTGGATCATCAATACTCTCGATCCAGAAATTGCTGACAGCGTCATCTACTATGCTACTGCCCATGATGTTTGGGGAGATCTTCGTTAGCGGTTCTCTCAAAGCAATGCACCTTGCATCTTCGAAATCCAGCGAGATATTGCTTACCTTAGAGAAGAGCAACTCTCTATCTCCACCTACTACACTTGAATGAAAGCTCTGTGGGATGAATTGGCCTCATATTCGGACACAGCACAAGGGGCACAAGCGGATCAGCATTAATTGAAGCAATTTTTGATGGGGTTGAATGCGACTTACAGTGCAATTCGTGGCCAGATACTCATGAATCCTCTGCCTTCCGTTCGCCAAGCTTATTCTTCAATTTCTCAAGAAGAAAAATAGAGGCTCCTCAGCACAACCCATGCTGCGACAGAACTTGGTGGGAGCACGACTATGGCGATGCGTCACGATGGAAAGCCAGATTCTTCAGTCCAGGGAAAGTCAAGCACTTTGGTGGGAGCAGATTGCTCGCATCAGTTCTCTGAAAATAGCCCCTCACGGGCACGATAGGCATCAGACTGGATCAAGGAGAAGACGGCCCAATTGTTCATATTGTGGAGAAATGGCAATTAGGTCCAAAAGTGTTTTCAGTTAAATGGATACCCACCGGGCCATCCCAAAGCAAAATTAAATTCTAGCCCTAATTCAAACCAACATAAAACGTTTTTGCTGCTAATCAAGTGTCCGAGGTGTCACACACTGATGAAGGGAGGCCCACAGTTTCGTTATCAAAGGCCCAACTCATGCACCTTTAGTCATTTCTTAACAAATAAGAAGGTCCTAGATCGAAAGCCAATGCGATAACAAAACCAAGTTTATCTAAAATCACTTCATACAATTGGATTATTGATAGCGGGACGACAGATCACATCACTTCATCATCTAAATTATTGATAAAAGTCAAAAATTGTTCCTTGCCCCCTGTATCATTACCTAGTGGAGAAAAAGTGAATATCGCAGCAAAAGGATCCCTGAATCTAAACCTTGTTTACTATTTACATGATGTGTTATCTGTGCCTACATTCAAAGTTAATTTGATGTCTGGTAGTCGATTGACAGAAAGATTGAATTGTCCAGTAACCTTTTATCCTCATTGGTGTATTTTGCAGGATCAAACTACGAGGAGGATGATTGGTTCGGGTAAACAGTGTGACGGCCTATACTATGTGGTGGCATTAGCAACAGACAAATGTTTAATCAACAACTCCTCACCCACAAACTGACCAGCCAACAACCTCACCATTTCCTCCACTGAACTATGGCACAGTCGTCTAGGCCAATTTTCACCTTCTCGTTTAAGTTTTATTGCTAAGAATTTCTTGAATTTTTCCATTCAGTACAATAATGCTTGTAATATATGTCATTTAGCTAAGCAAAATCGTTTACCATTCAGTACTAGTGTAATTTCTTCTACAAAACCTTTCGAAGTTATTCATTGTGATATTTGGGGTCATTATCGACACCAATCTCTTTCTAGTTCTCATTGCTTTCTCACTATCATCGATGATTATACACGTTTTACATGAATATTTTTAATGCGACAAAAGGATGAGACACGAACACTTGTAAAACGCTTTTTCAGCTACGGTTTCACGCAATTTGAGTCTTGCGTTAAAACTTTTTGAAGTGACAATGGAGGAGAAGTTCTCTTAGGGTCCGTTTGATTACACAAAATTTTTCATGAAAAATGGAATATGTTTTCCAACTCCCACTTTTGGTTTGTTTGTTTGACAAAATTTTCCATGTAAAACTTTTTTCCGCGGACCCCACTTTTTCTTCCATTTTCCTTGATTTGGTGGAAAAGATTTTCTTTGGGTTTTGGTAGAAAAATGTTTTTCATGATAGATGAAAAATGATTTTGGACACGTTTAATCAATTTTGTTGTTGTTAATTGACTTATTTTCTTTCCAAAAAATAACATTATCATCATCAAGTACAAATATATTTAAAAAGTAAAAAAAAAAAAAAATTTGATTAAAATAGCAAAAAATTACTTTATTTTCCATGGAAAATAATGTCAATCAAACAACAAAAATTGGAAAATTCCCTACTTTTTCCACCTAGAAAATTAAACCAATCAAACACATTAAACTTCTATTTCCCAGTAATTCAATTACCTAGAATTCAATTCCCTGGAATTCATTTTCTTTCCACCCAAATTACACCCTCGCTATCAAACGGACCCTTACTTCTTTCTTTTTTTCAAGACTCTGATGTTATCTGTCAGCATTCTTGTGTTTACACGCCTCAACAAAATGGGGTTGTCGAACGTAAACATCATCATATTCTTCAGGTAGCTCGAGCCTTAAAATTTCAAGCTCGACTCCCAACTCAATTTTGGAGGGAATGCGCTCTCACCGCTGTCAACATCATCAATCGGGTTACCCTCACCAATACTTTCTTTCAAAACCCCATATGAATCACTCTACTCAAAACCACCATCTTATTCTCATCTCCGCGTTTTTGGATGCTTAACCTATAAAACCAATGTTCATACATCACACAAATTTGACTACCGTGCCACTGCATCAATCTTCATCGGCTATCCCATTGGACAAAAAGGCTATAAACTATTTGATCAATCAACAAAGAAAATTTTTATTAGTCGAGACATCAAATTTCATGAAAATATTTTTCCTTGTGCCTCTCTTCAGCCTAATTCTTTACAGCCTTCACAAATCCAAGATTCAGGCCCAATTCCCATTCCTTCATCTATGAACTTCTCTTTTGAATCCTCCATACCGATAACACACCAGACACACAACCAACTCTATCACCCACTCCATCTCCTCCGGCGTTGATACCGCCACCATCTCCCAACCTCCGGACTTATGTTCGACGCCCCAAGCCTACACCCTTTCCCATCGACCAATCAAATCAATCCCCCACCCCAATCGATGGAAATCCACAACAGTCTCATGCGTCGTCCTCACCAGTGCTATCGCCCTCTCCGACTCCATCTCCCCATTCCATCGAACCATCAGTGGAACCAGCTCCTCCACCTCTTGTGTCACCCCGACTCCACTGAGTCAGTCCTAATTCTCCATCGCTCCGACCGCCACACCAACCCACCAACCAAGCTGAATGACTATGTCTACTCACATGTTTGCTCTCACCAATTGTCTCCCCTCACTCCAGGTCTGGCAAAAGGTATGCGTTATCCATTAGCCAATTATGTTTCTTATCACAAATATAAGCATGCATACAGATATTTTATTGCTCAAATAAGTGTTTTCATAGAATCACAATCTTATTCAAAGGCCGCAGCTTATCCTGAGTGGCAGGAGGCAATGCAATCCGAATTGCAGGCGCTTCAAGCTAATGATACTTGGTCTCTTACTCCACTTCCAGTTGGCAAGAAACTGATTGGGTGTCGCTTGGTATATAAAGTTAAACATTGCTCGGATGGGTCTATCGATCGTTACAAAGCCCGATTGGTAGCTAAGGGTTTCACTCAACTCGAAGGCATTGACTATCAATATACCTTTTCACCCACTGCAAAAATAATCACAGTGCGCTACTTACTCTCTTTGGCAGCTGCTTGGGGATGGTCAATCCATCGAATGAATGTCAACAACGCCTTCCATCATGGCGACTTACATGAGGAGATATACATGTCCCCTCCACCAGGGCTTCGATGATAGGGGGAGGAAAACTTGGTACGTCGCCTCCAAAAATCACTTTATGGCTTGAAACAAGCCTCTCGCCAATGGTTTGTAAAATTCTCAGAGGCTATTCGCTCTACTGGCTATGTGCAATCACGGGCTGATTATTCTCTGTTCACCAGAAAACGAGGCAAGTCATTCACTATTTTGCTGATATATGTTGACGATATCTTGATTATTGGAAATGATACTCAAAGCATTTCTACAACAAAAGAATTTTTGCATAGTCAGTTCCACATTAAAGATCTTGGTGATTTATGATAAGTGCATTTTATACACTTATTTATATAACTAAATTAGAATAAATTATTGTCATTCTTGAATAATTATTACATAATTCCTTTATATTTGTTTACATTGTAGGAATTTTCCCAAACATGGAAGAATGAAGCAATAAAGAGGAATAATGCACATTTAGAAGCAAATTGGAGCTAAAAAGAGGAAATTGAATGTTGGGGTTGTCAACCGGGATTTCCAAGGAGAGCTAAGTGGAAGAAATAAGAATTCGAGAGCTTAATTGAAGATGGATTGAAGTTTGGAAGAAGAGTGAAGAGTTTTGAAAGTTACGGGACTAAAAGGTTACAATCAGAAGATAAAGAACTCACATGCAAATAAAGCTCTTCTTTGGAGGAAATTGAAAGATTATCAACGGGAAGTGAAATACTTGATACAAGATTTCCTTTTCTTTGTTAATTAGATAAACTCAACATGCGTAGTATAGACTTTATTGATGAACGATTAATTTCATTAGTTGGGATATTCGATGTAGCTTAGTTACGCTTTTAATTCTATGATTCTAATTTTGCACTTTTGTTGCATGTGTTGATTTTATTTTATGTTTAATGCATGAATTAATTGGCGACTAATTCATTGATTTAATGGGTGTTTTCATAATCTGAGAGGTGAGCTAACATTTAGATCTAGGAATAAAATCCGGTAATTGGACGAACGATAGAGATATACGTTTATTATTATTGCAATCGTTACATGAATTCTTGTGTCTCATGCACCTAGTCATTACGACATATTGTTCTTAACACGATCAACTAACTAGGTAGAATTGATTTAAACCCGAGAGGAGAATTCAATATGCATAAGTGAATTCGATCAAGTGCTATAATAGGAATAAAACTAGATGATTGGAGTTAAAAGTATTGACCATGTGAAATCGAATGTCTCAACACTTACAAACATCAATCTAGAATATTTTAATTTCTTTTATTTTTCTTTTGCTTTCTAGTTTAATATTTGAGTTCTATTCAAAAATCTCAAATTCTACCATTCAAATAAGCTGAGAACTAACAATTTCGGTACTTAATTACAATCTCTGTGGGATCGATATCCGGACTCTAAAAGTCCACTTTATTAATTGGATACAACATCAAACACTTGCGATTTAGCAACATCAATTTAAAATACTTCCTTGGCATTAAGGTTTCTTTTTCGAGAAATGGGATATTTATTTCCCAACGCAAGTGTGCATTGGAAATTATTTAGGATGCAGAACTATTGGGAGCATCCCCAATTGATACACCTATGGAACGAGGATTAAGATTGTCTGATAAGAGTGATTTACTCGTGGATCAAGGCCGTTATAGGAGATTGGTTGGAAGACTAATATATTTGACAGTGTCGAGACCGAATATTACTTATGTGGTTCATGTGCTGAGTCAATTTATGCACCAGTCGAGAAAGGCCCATATTGAGGCAGCACTTAGAGTTGTGTGTTATCTCAAAAAGGCTCCTGGTCAAGGTCTCTTCTTTAGTTCTGATAATGATTTCAAATTGAGAGCATACTGTGATTCGGATTGGGCAGGTTGTCCGCTTACTAGAAGGTCCACTACAGGCTAATGTGTATTCCTTGGTTTCACGGATCGCAGGTTCAGCTCCCGAGGTTTCTCGCCTCTAGGTAGCTTACCTCTCATTCATTGGCCGGGAAGTCAGAACAACTGGCACACACGCACGCTAATGAGTAGGATGTAAGGGAAATACCTGCAATATGATCATATCATTAGAGCACTTCATGGTAAAATAGGCCAATCGCCTAGCTGTTGCCGACTTGCCGAACCGAATGGGGAGATAAGCATTTTCACTGCGTGACATTCTCCCCCATTCGAATCCGCTTACGTCCTCGTAGCGGGAAGTGAGCTTCGCATCAACACGCACTCCTCAATTGCAGAATTAAACAGCACCATCCCCTCATGGACGAGCATTCACACGGTAGTACTCCCACACTTGTCCGCTGTACCTTGTACATACCGCCTCCGACACCAACCTTCACCATCTGCCCCCATAAGCAGTAGTTCTTCGGTGGACGGCCTCCAGCCGCAGCGCCTCCAGCACATGTCGAAGCACATACCCACTACATTCTCGTAGGCCCTGTAAAATGCGCTCCTCAAAACTCCTTCAAAAGCAATCGCGTAACGCTGACCAGCACACCCATCTTCCCCAACAGCTTCCTTCTTCGTGTTCCGCAAGCTTGCCGACACGATCCGTGGCCCAAAATCTTTTCTCCGCGAGAATTCATGTCATTGATCTCCACAAGACCAACAACGCATTCAAGCGGGACCGCTCTGATACCAACTTTCACGGATCGCAGGTTCAGCTCCCGAGGTTTCTCGCCTCTAGGTAGCTTACCTCTCATTCATTGGCCGGCAAGGCAGAACAACTGGCACACACGCACGCTGATGAGTAGGATGTAAGGGAAATACCTGCAATATGATCATATCATTAGAGCACTTCATGGTAAAATAGGTCACCCGCCTAGCTGTTGCCGACTTGCAGAACCGAATGGGGAGATAAGCATTTTCACTGCGTGACACTTGGACCTTCTCTAATTTCTTGGAGATCAAAGTGCTAGAAGACTGTCGCTCTCATCAGAGGAGGTAGAATATCGAGCAATGACAGGAGCATGATGTGAGTTGACTTGGTTGCAATATTTACTTGGAGATTTGGGAATAATACATAGTGAACCTTCCTTACTACATTGTGAGGATAGAGCGGCACTGGCAGCGAACGCTGTCTTCCATGAGAGAACAGGGCACATTGAAATGGATTGTCATTATATAAGGGAACAAATTCAAGACGGTTCTATTGCTACAAATTTTGTGAGCTCGGGACATCAACTAACAGACTTCCTAACCAAAGCATTGGGTAATGAAACTTTTGCTCCCATGATTCGCAAGTTGGGAGTGTTGGATATCCACTCTCCAACTTGAGGGGGAGTGTAAAAAAGATATTCTTTAGCATCTTCTATTTATGGAAGAATTATTCTGTACATATTTGATTGCATTTTATATTCGAATTTACAGTTAGCCAATTACTTGATTTTAGGATCAAAACTTGCACAGCAAGCCATCACCTGTATATGTATACATTATTCTGTATCAATGAGAACTACTCTTCTAATTCAATTCATATTTCTCCTTTACAGGTTTCAAGCCTAAGGAACCTATGGTACTGTACTGTGACAATGAAATAGCTAATAATCCGGTACCGCAAGATCGAACCAAACACATTGATGTAGACCAGCACTTCATCAAAGAGAAGCTCAATTTGAAGTTAGTGGACATCATTCATACAATCAAACGAGCAGTTATCGGACATTCTAACACATTCAATTTCTACTCTGGACAAGTTAGGCTTAGAAGATATCTTCACGCCAACTTGAGGGGGAGTGTTAGCGTCAGATTAGGAATTCTTTGTGATTAGCAGACTTACAAGAGATATGTATGGAAGAGAATAACTTCAGGATTTTTTATTGATGTCTTGTTGTAATTCTATCTATATAAATACTTCTTCCCAGTGAGAAGAATACACCGAAAATATTATACCAAAAAATCCCTTTCTAACTCTGGATGGATCTAAATGAAACTCGAAAGAGAGAACAAATAGCTGCTAAAGTTAATACCTCCATCCTTGACTGCAGTAACAGTCAATCCAGCACTAGTACTTCCTAATCCAGTTGTAATAACGGATCTGTTGCTCAATTTAGCAGCGAACTTCAAGAACTGAGACTTTCCAGTTCCTAGTAGAATCAAATTTACTATACAGCTTTAGAAGTTCTATGAAAAACTAGCTTTGAGAGCTATACGTGTAAAATTCTGAAAAGAATTAAAATTGCTACAAGAGTCGATGAGTCCTGAGGACAATTCAGACTTCGTGGGTAAAAAACCTTGCTCGGCAGTTAAATAATAATAGAGTTACAGATCAGCAGCTATGTCATCACAAAGCAGGAAATGGTACAAAAAGTAAATGTTTACCAGGATCTCCTACCAGAAGAAAATGAGACTCCCCACGAATTTTTGTCCCAGAAGCGTCAACATGTTGGACACCCCCAATAAGTGTTAGGGCAACTACATGAAATAGAACTTCATGTTGAATCAACATAATCTTAAGATTGCAAAAGTTTTGCAACCATTAAAGAGCAGAATTCGGTGGGAAATACCTGCAAGCTTTACAGTGAAGAGTCCAAACACCTGTGGACAGATACCTCGTAGAATGGCATTCCTGCCTAAAAAAAAATTGAGATGAAATAGGCATATAGGACCACAAATCAAGTATAGATCATGTATTATTAATATCTGTTACCTTTCAGTGGGGCATCTTTAAATTCCGACCAAAACTGCTTGAATTTTAAAATAACATCGTCAGGGATATCGATACCTGACTTTAGCTCATTCATCCTCCTAAAGACAAAAGTAATCAAGGTAGAAATAGTTAGACAATGAGAGGCAGTTCCATTTGTCCAATTAAGTAAATTATCACCTTCACAACTAAACATTTTACCAGTTGTATAGGCATCATATGGTGCTGTAAGGTTTCTGCAAGCTATGAGAATTTAATCCTCAATTGCTCACGTGAAAAACAAGTAAAGAGTAAGATTAAATAAAAGAAACAATGTTGTTTACCTCACATAGTTAGCAATTAATACAGGATCAAGGTCACAGCGCACGCCCTTCATATCAGAGGACCATTTTGCTGTCAGAACCCCAGTAACCATCACATCATCTGAAAGATAAGGCAAAAAAATAATTATGCATCAATAGCATATATATGGAGTTTAAAATACAAGTAGCGCTGGTAGGTATTAAAGCACAATGAGGAAATGTGAAGAATTAATGTAATGTTTTCTCTGGGAATGTGGAATGAGACTGAAGGCACCTAAAAAAGCACAAAATACAAGAAATAAACCATTTCTCTGTGTGTGAGAAAGAGAGAGAGAAGAAATTAGGTAGGCTTTGATTGCCAGTAACAACCGTAAAAAGGACTGAATTTCTCTACAAGTTTATAACATCCAAATGAATAATTATTAAGTAGTTATGCATCTATTCCTACTAGCATTCACCAAACACAGCAGGCAAAAATTACATTTCTCCCATTTGAATAATTTGGACATGATCACCCCACCTTATCATTACATTTCCAACCGTTGAATTTGAAAGTAATTAAGCTACAAACAGATGACTCTGCACTAGGTCTCCAAAACATACTTGTAGCGAGGGGATAACATCCTTAGCAATATGCAAATTTTGAAATATCCCAGGAAGGCAAGTAAAAAAAGATAAGCTAATCATAATGTGTACCTCCAGCTTTAATCATGTCAACGAGATCATCCTTCAGAATAACAGTAATTGAACGAGGGATAGCTCCAACACCCAAAACTTGAGTACTTTCTTGGATTTTAATTTCCTGATAATCATGGCATAATTTGGTGTCTTCTACAATCTGAAAACGTGTGCTTTCACAGTTCTACATGAAACAAGATAAGATCACAAGGACTAAGATAATCTTCAAATCTAAAATACGTGCAAAATTAAATCATATTTCAAGTGCCTGTGATCAAGCAGCAAAGTTGAACTGGTTTGCAGACTTTAAAAGCAAGGGTCAAGCAAGGTAAAAAATAAGTTCAGCCTTTGCCGAGCCTGATCCAGCTTAAATCAAACAAGCAAGGTCGATCTTGATAAGGTTAGGTTGTGGCTTATTAGTTTGAATTGCTCCAGTTCTGAACATATGGACAATAAAACAGACCTGAGAAGGGCAAAATGTTGGCTTGGGTATGGAATTTCTAGTTTCGACTTCTGGTTGAACTTTGAACCTGCATGCAACTTTTTCATTTTAGCAGATGAACAGTTCAAAAAATAAGGCCATCAGGCATTAAAGGAATGGCTTCCATGGACCAGGGCGCGGCGCCACTAAAATTTTGAAGTAACCATTATTGAGGTATTTGATTTTATTATGGCCAATTTTAGTGTGTTTCATATTCTAAACACACATCCCCCTTCTGTGCCGCTTTTCCTGAACAAGGTTGGTCCAGTTATATATTCAAAGACCTAGGAAAGAAGACACTGCAACCGTGCAATTAAAAATCATATAGAGGCAAAAACCCATGTATAGCTGTTAAAAAAATTAAAAAATGTATAGTTTAACACCTGAGTTATGAAGCGGATGCACTACCATGAATCAGTGGAATATGATGAATTTATAATTCGAAGAAGCGATCAGCTTTGGATGCAAAAAGAAATTCATTGCATAAAGTTATCACGTTTCCTGATTCTTTGCATGATAAAGTTGATAATGGATTTTTTTTTCCAACTGAAATAGCAGCATATAATACTTCCGGCACTCCATTATTTATGTATCTCTTATTTTTAAAATTTATTCCCAGGATAAAAGACAAGCCTATTGTAATATATATAGTTTGATAGCCAAAATTTTCGAAGAAATTAAGTTACAAATGTAGTGAAAGGAATGTTAGAACATTATTAAGCAGACAAATCAGACCTGTGTTTACACATTCGACACACATAAATCTTCTCTCCTTCAATCATCTTGACTGCTCCTGACCTGATTACTGTCCCTTTGAGGGTGAGAAGAATACCACGGTGCTTCACTCTCACACGTCCAATACTTGGAAATGTTTCTAAAACAGTCACAGAAGATAAATACATCCATCCATCCATCAATTTATTTTTATTTATTTTACATCCATCAATTTAAACATACAGGAGAATCCCCAAAAGAATAGCCCAGAAAATCTAACGTGTTTAAGCATGGAATAAAAAAGAAACTAACCAGGACATTCGAGAGGAGAACCACAGACGTTAACACGAACGTGTACATATTCCTTCACAGTGGCATTTTCAAATTTTTTGAAATCCTCGAACATCACTTTCTACACATTCCAACAAGTACAACACGTCAACACATCACATTTACACAATCTAAACACAACAAGCATAAAAATAGATACTTCTATTCCGACCAACATTGTTTGGACCAAACAAGTACGGGTCATGCGAAGTACGATTGAAGTAAAACCTGAGCCCAAATCGCAGATTCGTCAAAAAGTGATAAACATTCAATGGGCTGTGAGAAAATGAGGTTTGCGAGATGCGGGTTCTCATCCATTAACTCTGCAAAACTGTTGAAAAATGAGAAATTCTACCATGGCTCCATCAATTCGAGTATCAAAACAACTTACTCAATATGTAGAGGATAGTGAATTCGAGGGTCAAGAGAAAGGATTATGGACTCCAGCTGCTTCGAATGATACTTTATCAAGAACCCGGCCATTGCTTTTCCGGGCCCACTTTCATCCTCCATCACAATCGGTGAGCGCGAGGAAGAGGGAAGGCGTTGGATTGGAAGAAGAAAGAGAGATCGGAAGGCGCGATTGGGCGGGAACGAATATATACGCATTAGGGTTAATTTCACTGGCGGACATTGTACTTCCACCTGAGTTTTAATTGGGTCATTATTCTTTAGTTTGTGCGGATTAAGCCATTACATTCTAATTTTGTCTAAACTTGAATCACAATACTTCAATTTGTGAAAATCAGATAATAAATTCACTCCAAAACCATTTCTTTATGTGCGTATAAACTGAAGAAAATAATAAGTCAGCATCCAGCTGGATCTAGTCAGCATCCAGCTGGATTTTATCACGCATTTTATTTTTTTACTCAGCATCCAGCTGGATTTTATCACGCATTTTATTTTTTTACTGGATGTTCTCTGCTCGCATTGGATATATACATATATATATATATATATATATATATATATCCATTCACATTTGATATATTAGGATCAATCATGATTAATCAGGAATAATCAGGATATATGAAATAAAAAGACTTGTTTTCTCTCCAGTTTTTTTCCTTCTTCTTCGATCTTTAATTTCTTCATGCTATCAGAGCCAGAATAAATCAAATCGAAGGAAATGGATGCTACAGGAACAAATGCAGCTGGAAGATCAGCAACTGGTGCAGAACACGAACATAGTTTCAATGGAGAACCACTTCAATTGCAAGGATCGGATAACCCAGGAATGTTATTGGTAAGTTCACAGCTTACTGGAAATAATTACTTGAGCTGGAATCGCTCAATGAAGATAGCTTTGGGTGCTAAAACACAAACTAGGGTTCATAGATGGTAAATTAGAGATTCCGGATGAAAAATCAGCAGAATACGAGAAATTGAAACGAGTGGATTGTATGATCATATCCTGGATCCTAAATTCGATCTCAAAGGATATTGTGGATGCATTTTTGTACACAACTTCAGCTCGAGAATTATGGATTGAACTGGAAGAGAGATTTGGAGAGTGTAATGGACCACTCCTGTATCAGCTGCAAAGGGAAATCAGCAGTTTGAATCAAGGAAATATGTCTGTAGTTGCCTATTATATGAAACTTAAGAAGTTATGGGATGAATTTGCATGTCTAGTACCAATTCCATCCTGCAGTTGTGGATTCAATTTCTCATGGGCCTAAACGATGGTTTTGATCACATTCGTAATCAAATACTTGTTATGGATCCCTTACCCACCGTCAACAAAGCATACTCCATGATTTTGAGAATTGAGAAACAGAGATCAGTGCACCAAGCATATTCAGATTCAGCTGATTACACTGCATTGACGATTAAAACGCAAGGAACTATCAGGGGAGGAGGATATGGACGAGGATCGGTAAGGGGGAGAGGTTTTTATGGAAAAGGTAATACAGAGGACAGATCAAACATGTATTGTAGCCATTGCCACATGACTGGGCACAATAAGGAAGGATGTTTTAAAATTAATGGCTATCCAGATTGGTTCAGAAAGCCAAAGGATCAGAGAGGCAGATTTGCATACAGTAAACCTTTGGCAAACATGGCTGAGTCACCATTGAGCATTGAAGGAAATGAAATAGCAATGGATGATAAATCTCCTTCACTGAGTACAGACATATCTGGTATTGTGCAACAGGAAATCATGAAGTTTATGAAGAATAAAATGCAGATGAATCAAAATGGAGCTGTGAATTTTGCACATTTTGAAGGATTGGCAGACTTTGCAGGTATAAGGTCTACTGAGAATTATCATAATGTTTTTACTGTGCTTGATAAGTTAGAGATAGGATCTTGGATATTGGACGCAGGTGCTAGCAGTCATATGTGCACTAATTTGAGTCTGTTTCGCGATTTCAAACCTATTTCAATTCATACACCAGTCTATCTTCCAGATGGTTCAGTAAAATCTGTTACACACATAGGGAGTGTTCTGCTCAATCATAGACTGAAACTCATTGACACTCTTTTCGTTCCTAGCTTCAAATTCAACCTCATGTCAGTAGCTAAACTTGCTGAAAATGCCCAGATCAAATTCATATTCTATCCTACACATTGTCTATTGCAGGACCTTCAGACTGAAGAGACTCTTGCCATTGGGAAGCTAGTTGGGAAACTCTACATCCTTGAGAAATCTAGCTTGCTTAGAGACACATTTTCTTCTATTCCTTCTGCAGTATCAAATAACTATTTTCCTGACTGTGATTCATTCAAGTTTACTGATGCTAATTGTAATAATACCATGACTGAAATGGCACTATAAACTTGGTCATGCTTCAATTCCTGTTTTACAGCATCTTGATTTCATTCCATTTTCTGATATTGATTCTGAAACTTCCATATTGCAACAATGTGAAGCTTGTCATAAAGGGAAACAACAAAGATTGCCCTTTCCAAAAAGCTCTATTCACACAAAAACCATTTTTGACTTAGTGCATGTTGATTTATGGGGCCCCTATAGTCAGCCAGCCTTATCAAAAACACCATACATGCTTACCTTGGTAGACGATTTCAGTAGATGTACCTGGACCTTTTTGATGTCACACAAAACACAAGTTACAAAAATCTTAGAGGGCTTTGTATTGATGATACAAACACAATTTGGAAAGAAGATAAAGTGTATTAGGAGTGACAATGGGTCTGAATTTACTAGCAGGGAATGCCAACTCCTTTTCCACCAACATGGCATTATCCACCAAAAATCGTGTACCTATTCTCCCCAACAAAACGGGGTAGTGGAGAGAAAACACAAACATCTACTTCAAATGGCAAGGTCTCTAATGTTTCATGCAAATCTACCACTTAAATTTTGGACCTATTCCATTCTCATGGCTACATTTATTATCAACAGATTGCCTAGTCCTGTACTACATTGGAAATCACCCTATGAAATCCTTTATGCTAAGAAACCTGATTACTCTTTGATAAGACCATTTGGTTGTCTTTGCTACGCATCAAACACATTACCACATAAAGCCAAATTTGACTCTAGAGCATACAAGTGCATTTTTATAGGATATAATGCAGGACAAAAGGCTTTTAAGCTGTATGATCTGGGGTCTCACCAGCTGCTGGTTTCTAGAGATGTCAAATTTTTTGAGGGAGTTTTTCCCTTTCAAAAACAAATTGAGTCCCAAATCTCCACTCCTTTACCTGTCCCTATCAATGACTCTATTCCTATTGTTGTTAATGATAAGTATAATGCATCACCATCAGGTACTTTGCCTCAATTACCTGCTTCATCAGACCAATTTACCACACCAAGACAGTCTGTCACACCCAGTCAATCTTTTCCTATTGATATTATGCAATCTTCCTCCTCTCATTCCACTTCTTCCTCTTCATTACCAACCTTATCTGAACCTGTTTCTACTAATGTTCAACCCCCCCACTCAACTTAGAAGAAGCTTAAGACAGACAGAAAAACCAGCTTGGCTTCAAGATTTTGTTCTAAATCCTTCAAAACCCAAATTTGTACCTCCAAATAAAGCCCTCATTGCAAATAATAAACCAGTTACTTCTCAACATTTTCCTCCTACATTTCCATACTTCACATCTCCACATTTTAGTGACACTTATGTAGCTTTTTTAGCAAATGTGTCCAAAGTTCAGGAACCTACCTCATACTTACAGGCCAGTGAAAATTCTGATTGGATCAGGGCTATGGATGATGAGTTTAGAGCCTTGGAAACGAATCATACATGGGAACTTACTTCTCTCCCACCTGGGAAACATGCCATTGGGTCTAAATGGGTGTATAAGGTTAAAATGAGTCCAGATGGCAATATAGACAGATTTAAAGCCCGGCTAGTGGCAAAGGGATATAATCAAATTGTTGGAATAGATTATGTTGACAGTTTTTCCCCAGTGGCTAAGCTGGTAACTGTCAGACTCTTCATTGCAATTGCTACAGCCAAATCTTGGCCTTTGCATCAATTAGACATTAACAATGCTTTCTTACATGGACATTTAACTGAGGATGTTTACATGAAACTACCAGAAGGTTATACAAAGGGCAAACCTGGTCAAGTTTGTAAATTGAGAAAGAGTCTCTATGGGTTGAAACAGGCTTCAAGAGAATGGAACACAGAATTTTGTGCCAAGCTTCAGAATTTTGGTTTTGTTCAGTCCAACCATGATTATTGCCTGTTTGTTAAACAGTCCAGTACATCATTTCTTCTACTCCTTGTTTATGTTGATGATGTTCTTCTCACTGGTAATGACAGCAAAGATATTGATGAGGTCAAGAAATATTTACATCAACTTTTCACTATCAAAGACTTGGGCTTTGCCAAATATTTCTTGGGGATCGAAATTGCTCGTAGTGCTTCTGGAACTTACCTTAACCAAAGAAAGTATGTTCTTGATATTCTTCACGATGCGGGACTTATTGGAACCAAACCAACTTATACTCCTCTTCCTAAAGGTGTTAAGCTTTCGGTGGACTCAAGCCCGGTTCTCCCTGATCCTGATAGATACAGAAGATTGGTTGGAAGGCTTCTCTACCTAAACCTTACAAGACCGGACATCACATTTTCTGTCCAGCAATTAAGTCAATTTGTTCATCAACCTCGTCTTGATCATTGGTCTGCAGCCATTCATCTTCTTAAATACCTCAAAGGATGTCCATCAACAGGCCTATTTTATCCAGCAGAAAATGATTTTCAGATTGAAGCATTCTGTGATGCTGATTGGGCGTCTTGTGTTGATACTAGGAAATCTGTTACCGATTATTGTGTTTACCTTGGTAAAGCCCTCGTTTCTTGGAAAACAAAGAAACAGACGACTGTTTCTCGATCCTCAGCAGAGGCTGAGTATAGGAGTCTTGCTGCTACGGTTTGTGAATTGCAGTAGGTGTCTTACATATTGCAAGACTTCAAGATCCCTGTATGTCTACCAATTCCTCTTTGGTGTGACAATAAGGCGGCTCTTCATATTGTCGCTAATCCCTACTAAGCATTTGGAGATCGATTGTCACTTAGTCCGCAACAAATTCAAAGAAGGGTTTATCTTTCCACAGTATTTACAGTCCAAGTCCCAGCTTGCGGACCTCTTCACAAAAACACTTCCAGCGCCTCAGTTTTCTCTTCTTCTTTCCAAGTTGGGATTGCATGATTTACATCAATCTCCAACTTGAGGGGGGATGAAGAAAATAATAAGTCAGCATCCAGCTGGATTTTATCACGCATTTTATTTTTTTACTGGATCTGTTCTGCTCACATTGGATATATACATATATATCCATTCCCATTTGATATATTAGGATCAATCATGATTAATCAGGAATAATCAGGATATATGAAATAAAAAGACTTGTTTTCTCTCCAGTTTTTTTCCTTCTTCTTCGATCTTTAATTTCTTCATAAACTATATATGATAATGATATTTTTAAATACTTTTCACTTTGAAGGAGTAAAAAAGTCTCATATATATTTTACACCGTAATCATGATTCATAATCGAATATTATACCAAAAAACGAATCAAGTAATGCAATGCCCCCATATCCTGAATGTTGAGTTGGCAAAACGTACCCACAGAGTATCAGCAATTAAAAATGTCAGCATTTGATGTTGATTATCGTAACATAATTAGATGAAATAATTCAATTCGAGACAAAATTATAGTATAGTGATTCAATACAATGTAAATGTTATCCCTTCGAGTCCATCCAATAATGCTCATGGAGTTCTCTTCTCGCCTAGCAAAATAATAAAATATCAAATTCTAGAATCCGTTTGGGAGGATGAAAAATTAGTTTTATTTATTTAAAATAATAATGTGTGCTAGTATTTAACCGAATGAAGATCTCAAAATTCATAAAAGTGAGGCCATATGACAGAATCTTGGGGTTAAATTCTTTGTGTTCGTAGTTTTCATCCCCAGGGCCCAGGCATAAAATTTATCAACATTGACCACTTGTGGCATTTAAAGACCAAAGCGTTACATATTCTTGATTTTGTAAAAACGAAACAAGAACAAATAAGCACTATTCAATAGCATTAAATCGGCTTCATTCAAGAGTCACGAGAGTGACATGGAGAAAAGGGCCAGTTCTTACCAGTCCTCATATGCAGATTCAGAGGATCTAAAATCCAATTCCTTGAACCCTTAAATCCAAGCACCTTTTGCATCAGATTTCAACAGTCGCTGTGCCTGTATGCATGGCTTCATCCGTGCCAAACTGTGAAGAGAAAAACACGATCTTTGAAACTTGTGGGTCATTTCCGTGCAATGGAGTTTACTTGACATGGAAGGACCTTTGGGTCACAGTCTCGACCCGAAAAGATGGCACAAAATCAATACTTGAAGGGCTAACTGGCTATGCTTGCCCTGGTGAGGTTTTGGCAATTATGGGCCCTTCTGGTTGTGGCAAGTCCACTCTTCTTGATGCTTTGGCTGGTAAATCATTTTTCTTTTTTTCTCCTCTTTTTGCCTAAGCATGTCTGCCAAGTGTTTATAAACGATTTAAATTATAAATAGATAGTAATAAGTGGTGAATAGATAGAATAGACGCGTTATATCTCTTTGTAATCTTGTTTGAAAAAGATAAGATTTGTGTAGGATTAAGGCTGTGATTCCTAATCTATTTTCCTTTCATTATTCGGCGTGAATTTTCTGGAGCTGAATACTGTAGTACCGATTGCAGGGAGATTAAACTCAAGAACAAGACAGAAAGGAGAAATCCTGATAAATGGTCGGAAACAGAAGCTAGCATATGGAACTTCAGTATGAGCTATTCAACCTCTCGTTAGATTACATGTTAATATATTTTATTGAAACACCAGGCATTTGTTCTTCAGTCATACTACTATGCTAGAAAACAGTGACTCCAATTGCGTTTGGCCTGGCCCGGAAAGTTCATTTGAAATTACCCTGTTTGGCCCCCATTTTTTAAGAATAATGTGGTTTCTAATAGTATTTTTGGGAGAATGTGTGGTTAAAAAATGTTTCAAACGTGAAAAATGGTAGATTTGATTAAGATGGATGGTAAGATTAAATGTTGAATAAATTTGGTTTTAAAAAAATGAGGGCCAAACAGGGGCTAAATTATGAAAAAATGGGGGTATGTGATGGTAACGAAACGTAGTCCACCACTGATATAGGGGTGCAGGAACAGTAGCCCCGTAGTATGGACATGTCTTATTTTCGGCTTGTATGTAATTTAGGATTTCGATATCGTTATATGTAGGATTCCTGAGTACACAATCTCTTGTACTATCATATTTTCGTATAGTGAATTCATCGTCTTCGACCCGTAGGTTTCTCTCCCTATTATAGGGCCTCCCGCGTAAAATCTGTGTGTTCTTTATTTTTCGTTACTTTTGTTGGGTTTAAATAAATCGTAACGATCTATATTATTCGTGATTATTCATGTACAGTGTCCAAATATAATGAAACATAGATGTCTTGAAATGTACGAGTTTTCTTGTTTTCTATTTAGGCCTATGTAACACAAGAGGACACCCTAACATGGACGTTAACAGTTAGAGAAGCCGTATACTATTCTGCTCAGCTTCAATTGCCAACTACTATGTTACAAACTGAGAAAAGGGAGATTGCAGAGAGGTCCATAAGGGAGATGGGATTGCATGATTCTGTAGATACTATAATTGGAGGGGTGGGATGCAAAGGCCTCAGTAGCGGGCAGAAGAGAAGAGTAAGCATTTGCATAGAACTTCTAAGGCGACAGAAGCTTCTTTTTCTTGATGAACCAACAAGTGGACTTGATAGTGCAGCTTCTTACTTTGTCATGAAAAGAGTAGTCGAACTTTCCCGGGAACATGGAATGACCATTATAGCTTCCATTCATCAACCAATTAGTGAAGTGTTTGAGTTTCTTCACAATCTTTGCCTCCTCTCCGAGGGTCGAACAATATATTTTGGTCCCTCCAGTGCAGCAAATGGGGTGAGTGTACAATGCTTATATTGTCGCATGGGATGGTTTGTGACTACTGACTCTGTTTTTGATTCAAATTAGTTTTTTGCCATGAATGGTTTTCCATGTCCAGCTCTCAAGAATCCCGTGGATCACTACCTTAGAATGATCAACACTGATTTTGACGAGGTTTGTGAATGTACTTCATGCTTAGTCTGAGAAGATTTCTTCGTCTTATCGTTGAACTTTTGATTGAAGCTATTTATGCTTTTATTAGGACATTGAACTGGGCTCTGGAAGAAAAATGACGACTGAGGAAATAATCAATCTGCTTGTAAGATCTTACAGGTTATCCGGCATTTGTGAGGAGACAGAAAGTCGGGTTGCTGAGTTACATAGACTTGTAAGAAACTGAAGTATTTCTTGTAACACAGAAATCGAAATGATATCTTGTAGATATTCTTTAATGTGCAGTTTTTTTGTACTCTAGGAAGGAGGGCAATCGGAGAAGGGGAACCAAGCGAACTTATTAACGCAGTGTCTCGTTCTCACAGAAAGATCATTTATAAATATGTACCGTGACAAAGGCTACTACTGGTTACGACTGGGCATGTACATTGCATTGGGTTTAGGTCTTGGAACCGTGTTTTTTGAAGTAGGAAGTAGCTATAACTCCATTCATGTGAGTCTAATTAGTGAAATTTTTATCAGGAGTTCTTTTTACTGATCATAATCTCAGAAGTTCTTTCTGCATTTTCATTGATTCAGGCCAGGGGTTCATTGCTTATGTTTATAGCTTCCCTGTTGACTATCATGGCAATTGGTGGCTTCCCTTCATTTGTTGAAGACTTGAAGGTGAGAGTACCTATTAAATCAACCCTTATATCACCACTATTAAGTTGTAGAGCTTAATTATTATTTCCTTAAGGAATTTTTCAATTGTAATTTGGATTTTGCCATAATTTTGTCCTATAATAGGATCCATCATTAGCATTTTGTATGATCGTCATAAAGAAAGAGAGGGGTTATAGAAGATAGAACTATACTATTTGTACAACCATTGTCAAACTTTTGGTTGATAAATATGAGGTGGCATATTGTTATTTGTTGATTTTGGAGATGATATGAGGTGGTATAAATTAATAAGATTGTGTCACGTCGTGAGTTGTCAGTTATAGTTAGTTGTACAAGTAGCATTTCTTTAGAAGATAAGATACTGATTTTCTCTTGTAAACTTCATTTCATCATGATGAATTACTGTAGTTACAGTGACAGAAGAGAACATCTATAAATCTTGCATGTTCTCGTGTGTCTATTCTTTATGTGAATTGATTGGTCTTGATAGAATAGAATTAATGTTCTGATTCTAAACAACCACTTGCAATTCTCCATCATATTTCTGGCTAACAGGTTTTTCGACGTGAGAGATTAAACGGGCATTATGACGCTGCAGCATTTGTAGTTGGAAATACAATCTCTTCAACGCCGTTTTTACTACTCATCTCTACAATTCCCGGTGCAATTACTTACTATCTTGTCGGCCTTCATCCAGGATACTTACAATTCTCATACTTCATATTA
This sequence comes from Ligustrum vulgare, assembly GCA_963555705.1. NCBI lineage: Eukaryota > Viridiplantae > Streptophyta > Magnoliopsida > Lamiales > Oleaceae > Ligustrum > Ligustrum vulgare. The sequence goes on from OY743174.1 coordinate 53,629,453, forward strand.
GTCCTTTTTGCATGTATGATGTTGGTCGAGAGCCTAATGATGATCGTGGCAAGTATGATGCCAAACTTCCTTCTGGGACTGATTGTTGGTGCTGGTGTTCAAGGGTTAATGATGTTAAGTGGTGGATTCTTTCAATTACCGAACGATCTACCCAAACTTTTTTGGAAATATCCGCTTTATTACATCGCGTTCCATAAGTACGCGTACCAAGGATTGTACAAGAATGAATTTGAAGGCCTAAAGTTTCCTAATGATCAGTTAGAAGGGACTTCTACCATTGATGGGGAGACCATTTTGAGGGATATTTGGCAGGTGGAAATGGGGTACTCTAAATGGATTGATCTCGCCATTTTATTTGGGATGGTAGTTTTTTACAGGCTCCTAATTCTTGTCACTGTCAAGATTGGTGAAAAGAGAGTAGAAAGTTAGAAAATTACTGAAATACAAAGGTGGGTATTAGGGAATTAAGCTTCTTCTCCCATTTGAGCAATTAGGGATTCATTTTTGTAAAATATTGCTGAAATATAAATATTTAAATTGAAGTCTCATTACTACTGATTTATTAAACAATATATATTTCAAACTGTTAAAAACAAAAAGGTAATTAGTACAAAGTCTTGTTACACTTCACTTTTATTATGCAAAAATGTTCATACGTTCTAATATTTTGCATTATATATTCCACATTTATTGGGCAAAACGCCTTTTTAGTCCAATTAAAATGAAGAGTATTTTCATCTCTCCAAAAAACTAAAAAGAGAAAAGAAAGTTCAATTAATACAAATAGTCCTGACTTTTCACGTGTATCGTGGAAAACGTCCCTATAAAATTAGAAAGTATGAACGTTTTGCACAATAATAATAATAATAAAAAGCAAGAATGTTTTGTACTAATATCTCTTTCTTCTCTCACCTCCTCTCTTTTTTCGTGAATAGATTTCACTTAAGAGTATTCAAGTGGAGTAGATGGAATGTACATTTTACACTATAAAAGGTGAAATTGGAAGTAAAAATACCAAAAATTGAAAGGTATTAACATCTTGAACAATAAAAGTGAAAAGCAATGAGGTTCTGTGTTAATTACTCAATTACTCAAAATAAAAACGAGAGTTATATATTCAAACAAACGTGATTTTTTTGATAAACAAATTTAAATTTTATAATCAAATGAACCTTTCTAATGGAATATCCATCATAATCTTGAATATGCTCACACTCTGTGTTTGAGACTCATTAAACAAGTGTTTGGTAAATTTAATAAATTGATTTATAAATCAATTTATAAATTATACAATTTCTCAAACTATTTTTTAACCGCACACGTTTTCTCTTCGATTTTCAACCACTATTTTTTATTTCAAAATCATAAATAAATCAGTTTATTTTTTTCCCTTCAGATTTTTTTTTTTTAAAAAAAAGATTTTAAATAATAAGTATCAAACGGAGCTTGAAGCCCCATTTTCTCACTTCACGTAAAGATTCCAATATCTCGAGGACCAAAATTCAATTTTCCCATTCTTACTATCTTAGAGCAGAAGTAGTATTGGGGGGAAAATCCAAATTTATTCCCCTCTTTTACATTTTTCACTCCCAATTTTTTCCTTAGTTTTTTCCCCTACATTTTTTGGCCTACATTAGTATTGCTCTTATAAGAGTAGTTTTGATTCGCTATTCATTAATGGCAAGATTGTTTTGTCTTTTAACTATTATTATTATGATTAGTATTATTTGTTTTGCTTTGCTTTTCTTTTCTTCGTTTGACCAATTTTGTGAGTTTAAATAAAGTCGTAATAGCAAAATTTTGATATCAATGTAAAGCTCTCGTACGGAGCTTTTCACATATTTTCGAAATACAAAACCGTCAACCATAACAAAAATTATAGATGTTCAAAATGATCCCTTAACAATATATTATTCACTTTTTAACGTGTCAACTTTCATCTCATTTTCGAACATTCACTCCAGACAAAACTAAATTTTAAATGTACTATTTCGAAAAGCTCATAAAAACTAAAAACTTGCAATTTCAAAACATATTATGACAGTCAAAATGAGGCGAACGCGCATTCAAAAATGACCATTCACTTTAAAAATCCTTATGATTGTACGTCCTCAAAAATCTATTTTTCGATTTTCTTTTTACGAGTTAACATTCATCTAATTTTCAAAATCATGCATACTTAAAATAAACTTGAATAATATATTATTCAAAGAGCTCGTAAAAATCTACAAATTCATCTTCGAAATTATATATCGACTGATGAATCCTAATTTTCCAAAAAGTAATCTCCCGCTATTTCATCCCTTTGTACTCTTTTTTTCCTTCGTTTGATCAACTTTGTGGGATTAAGTAAAGCAACAATAGCAAGATTTTGATGTTAACGTTAAGTTGTCAATAGTACTTTACCACATTATTTACAAATTACAAAATCGTGAATCGTAACAAAAGTTATAACATTTAAATTGGTCCCTTAATAATGATTTCTCATTTTTATTATGGATAAACTTTTTTTCATTTTCGACATATACATTATATACAAAATTAAGTTTTTAATGTATCTTTCTAAAAGCTTATAAAATATCACAAATGTGCATTTTCAAAATTAACTTTTCAATTGTAATCGCCCCTTTTTAGAGATGGTAAAAAATTTGATCCGCCCCGTGGATCCCTAAAAATTTCGATCCGCGGATCGACCTTGTTTTCAATTAGAAAAAAAAAAGTTGTTGTTGTTATTATTATTAAGATTTATTTTAAATTATCTAAAAAATAAAAATAAAATAAATAAGAAATTTTGCTGGGCAGATCAGTGGTCGATTCGACCTGACCCAAACCTAATTTGCCTCGAGAATTGGTGGATTGCAGGTCAGATTCGACCCAGCAAGATATTTACGGGGAAAATCTAGATAGACCTTAATCCGCCCCAATCAGTTATGTAGCCATCACTACCCTTTTTCGTCTTTTAATATTTTTTTACTTTCTTTGTTTGGTCAACTTTGAGAATTCAAATGAAGTCGTAATAGAAAGAGTGTGAAGTCCTCTCACGATACTTTATCACATTATTTTTCAAATTACAGAATCGTCAATAGTAAGAAAGTTATAACCACTTTAAATTGTCCTTTAGAAATATAATTTTCATTTTTTTCACAAGTCTGAGCCGTTCTCTTTGTGTTTCGATTTTGAATTTTGAATTTTGGTTGTTTGTTTTGGGATTGCTGAAAACATGTTTTCTTTGTAATTTTGGAAAACTGTTTTTAAAAATAGAAAACTGAAAAATGCGTTTACTTTGTAATTTTCTGATATATTTATTTTGTAATATTTTATATGTAAAAAATGGTTGATTTGTTGAATTAGATTAATTTTAATGTCAATAAATCAGTTAATTCTCTATGTCAATAAATTCATCATTAATATTGTTGCTGCTAAATAAAAATTCAATCACATACCAACAGAATCTTAATATGGATCTATATATAATGGCAAAATAACATAAGAACTTCAAGTGAAGGAAGTGTCTCACATTTACAAAATATATTTATATAATATTACAAAAAAAATCTTAACATGGATCTATATATAATGGCAAAATAACATAAGAACTTCAAGTGAAGGAAGTGTCTCACATTTACAAAAAAAAAAAAAAAAATCTTAAAATGGATCTGTTGACCACAAAATCCGGCTGGATCTTGGACCAACACGTCTCAGCTCCTCCCTCTTGAACACGGGGATCTCCTGCGCACTAGGACAAACAATCAGCTTGCAAAAGGGGTCGAGGTGGCACCCGTTTGCACTCCGATGCCTAAGGCAGTACTCATTTTAGGCGAATATATATTGGGTGCGAGAAATATAAGTGTGTAAAAGAGAGAAAATGGAGTGAGAGAAATATCTCGTTAAGAGTCTTAAATTGCTAACCTTTTACTTGGAGACAATCGTGCTTTATTTATAGAGGAACTTGTTATCTCAGATCACGACACGTGGCGTACTTTACACTTGTCATCACCCTAGCTCATGGAGGTGACAACCTTACTTTTCAACCATAATCATTTCTACATTTCATAGGGGATTGGCGCATGTCACGTCTTGGTAAAGGCAGTGTCCCATCACTGACTCCATCTCTCTTCTGGTCAACGCCGTAAAGCGCCCCGGCTGAGTATAAAGCACATCGTCTAGGCGTTAACCAGGTCGGCTAAAGAGGTTTGCTTGACGTACCACCTCGACATTCGTCCCAGGTGATACTTTTAGGCCTTTATCCGTGGGTCAAGGTCCATTGGGCCTCTATTGGGCCCTTTCAGGTGGATTACTGTACATTTCTTTGGGCCTGGATTCAACACTAGTCCCTCAGATTCGAACCGATCATTCATGGACGTGTAGGATTTGTTGTACGCCCGAGGTACTAGCTTTGTTATGGTGGCTTTTGTATGATGTCGCAGACCTGGTGCCTAGGATGATCTTCCTTATTGAAGGTTTGGATTTGGCGTGAAGTCGACCTCCTGCTTCGGCTTCTCTCCTGAGTGAGGGTTTAGGACGCACCAGCTCGTATCTTAGGCGGCGTATTTAATGAAAAAAGGGGGATATTGTCTTGAGTTCCCAAGAAACATATAAAAGGTGATGGGAGCAGCATTATGCAGATGTATAACAGTCACATGGGCAGCCTGGGATAGTTCCTTGCAAAAACGTGATTGTTCTTATATTGAGGCAAAAAAACTTGGGAAGGATTCCTGTGTGCTTTGTGTTATTTGTTGCATTTCGTTTTGGTTCCTTTAAACTTGTGGTACTTTCATAATTGTAAGCACAGTAGGATCGGAAGGCTGACTAAGATCAGATTTTAGTGTCGCAGCGAGTGAGAAATTTTGTGTTCAAATTTGAAACCGTTAACGTGAGAGGAGTTTTATGTTTATCCTTTATGCCTGATTGCAAACGCTTTGTCTAAGTATATGTATGGGAGTATTAACAATTTTGCGAAACCGTTCAACACTTCGCCCAAGAGAACACTCCGTATGTATGAACTAACTTAACGTACCAAGAATTTTGGATTGTACGACAATATTTGACTAAATTTGAATCTTTTAAAATGTATTATATGGCGACATGATATGGCGAGTATAGTCCCTTAGATCTGAGTGGTTCGAGGCATTTATGTGTACCAGTTAGATCTGATTTTGACAATCATTTGAACGTTTCTTAAATCACATTTTGTAGGACCTATGCAAGCGAATTTGTATGAACCCCTTTCAATTTTTACGAAGAGGTCGTAGTGTGGGCTGATAAAATTAGCGTAATCTCCAACGCAGCTGACCCACAGTTTTATGAAATCATATGATAATGTTGCAATCATTGAGGAGGAATTTAGTTTATTGAAAATAACGACGAAGGTGGTTCGTATTTCAAGGATTGCATAAGGGTACTCCAGACAGGTCTTCAATCATGTATGTTCCAGGCACCACCTCGGCGAATACTTTGTAAGGGCCCTCCCAGTTAGGACCTAGAGTCCCTACTCCTGGTTCCTGTGTTGAAGGGAGAACCTTTTTTGAGGACCAAGTCCCCAATATTAAAGCGTCTACTCTTCACCCTTTTGTTGTAGTATCGAGCCATCTTTTATGGTATTTGGTCATTACCACTTGGGAATCATTCCGCTTTTCCATGAGGAAATCTAAACCGGCCCTTTGTGCTTCCTCGTTCCTAACTTCGTCATAATGAATTTGACGAAGCGAAGGGATTCCGATTTCAACAGGGCATACCGCCTCGGCTCCGTAAGCCAGCGAGAAAGGTGTTTCACCAGTAGCGGTGTGCGAGGTGATTAGAAGCGCCCATAACACCTGTGGGAGTTCATCTACCCATGCGCCCTTTCTGAATTCTAACTTCCTTTTCAGGGTATTTTTTATGGTCTTGTTCACCGCTTCGACCTGTCCGTTGGCCTGTGGGTGATGTGGAGATGAGAACAGCTTCTTAATTCCCAAATCGTCACACAACTCATCGACGCTTCTGTTTTTGAACTGTTTAGCATTGTCACTAACCAGCGAATGTGGTATCCCGAACCGGCATATGATATTTTTCCAAATGAACTTGGTGGTGTTGGCCTCGGTGATCTTCATCAAAGGTTCCGCTTCGACCCACTTGGTGAAGTAGTCAATTGCTACTATCGCAAAGCAATTGTTACCAGCTCCTCTAGGCATAGGACCAATAATGTCAACCCCCCATTTTCAAAAAGGCCAAGGGCTAGTTACCACAGTTAGCTTGTGATGTAGCTGATGTGGTATGGTTGCGTGTCTTTGGCATTTATCGTACTTGCGAACGAAGTCATGGGAATCCTTTCGCATAGTAGACCAAAAATATCCCTGTTTGAGGGCTTTCCGGGCTAGCGATAACGCCCAGGCATGGTTGCCACATATGCCCTCATGGATTTCTCTCATTACATATTGACCTTCCTCAGGCCCCACACATCTTAGCAACGGAGAGGTGTAGCTTCGTTTATAAAGTAGATCATCCAAGAGCAAGAAATTTGCAGCATATTTTTGTAATTTCCGAGCTGCCTCTGGCTCGTTTGGCACTGTCTGGTGCTTCAAATATGTGACCAGAGGGTTCATCCAGGACCCCTCTTCTTCAATCGCCAAAATCTCCGGTCCTGGCTCAATAGACGAAGTCAACATTCGCTCAACTGGAATTAGATTGTGTAACTCTGAATCGCTGCTGCCTTCTAATTTGGACAACGCATCGGCGTTGGAATTTTCTGTTCTGGGGATGTGTTGCAACTCCATTTTTCTGAAGTGCACAGCCAAATCTCTTACTTTCAAGTAAGCGACCATAGAAGGTTCTTTGGCAGAAAATTGCCCGTTGAATTGGCTCACAACAAGCTGCGAATTGCTATTGGCCACTACGGATTTAACTTTCAAGGCTTTCGCAAGTCTTAACCCGGCTAATAACGCCTCATATTCGGCAACATTGTTTGATGCTTTGAATTCGAAGTGGATTGCGCTGTGTAATTTAAACCCCTCTGGGCTTACTAACAATATCCCTGCGCCGGATCGCCCATCAGCCGAGGACCCATCAACGAACAATTTCCACTCTTGGCTGTCATCCTGGCTGTCATCCGTGTTATCTACCATTTCAACCTCAGGGGGATGTGTGAATTCAACTACAAAGTCCACCAGCGCTTGGCCCTTTACAGCGGTCCGAGGCATATAATGTAGGTCGAACTGGCTGATTTCTATTGCCCATTTCAGTAGCCTTCCAGATGCGTCTAGTTTTTGCAACACTTGTCTCATGGGAAAGTTGGTGAGCACGCGTATTGAGTGTGCTTGAAAGTAGGGACGAATTTTGCGAGAGGCTGTGAGTAACGAGAGGGCGAGTTTCTCCATGTCTGGGTATCGTGTCTCCACATCTAACATGGCTTTACTCACATAGTACACTAGGAACTGATTCTCATCCTCTTCTCTGATCAACACTGAGCTGACAGGCTCTTTGGATACAGCCAAATACAAGTAGAGAGGCTCGCCGGCCTTTGGCTTTGATAGCAATGGGGGCCGTCCCAAAGATGCTTTAAGGTCGGCGAAAGCCTCTTCACATTCCGGTGTCCACTGGAATCGCTTTCCCCCTTTGAGGACCTTAAAAAATGGCAAACATTTGTCAGTAGATTTGGAGACGAATCGATTCAAGGCCGCAATTCTCCCCGTTAAGCTTTGCACTTCTTTTGGACTTCGAGGCGATTGCATGTTCAACAAAGCGTTGATTTTGTCGGGATTAGCTTCGATTCCTCTCTTATTCACCATGAATCCAAGAAACTTTCCAAACACTACCCTAAATGCACACTTCGCTGGATTGCGCTTCATTCCATATTTCCTCAACACCTCGAAGGTCTCTGATAAATGGCGGATATGATTCGCGGCGACCATGCTCTTGACCAACATGTCATCGACATACACCTCCATGGTGTTTCCCAATTGTTCTGAAAAAATGCGATTCACCAGCCTTTGATAGGTAGCTCCCGCATTTTTCAAGCCGAATGGCATTGCTTTGTAGCAATAGAGTCCTCTATCTGTTATAAACGAAGTATGCTCCTCGTCCGATTCACACATGGGGATTTGATTGTACCCGGAGTAGGCATCCATGAAGCTCAGCAGTTCATGCCCTGCTGTTGAGTCAACCAACTGATCGATCTGGGGCAGTGGGAAACTGTCTTTTGGACATGCCTGGTTCAAGTTTGAAAAATCAATACATACCCTCAATTTCCCATTGTGTTTTGGTACCAACACAGGGTTTGATACCCACTTCGGATAGCGGGATTCTCTGATGAAACCATTTTTCAACAGCTTCGTGACCTCGTCTTTCAAGGCCTCATATTTTTCTGAACTCATGGGTCTTCTCTTATGCCTATGCCCGGGGCTTCGAGGGTCAATCTGGAGTCTGTGGCAGGCCTCTTTAGGATCAATCCCAACCATGTCGACATGCTTCCATTCGAATACATTGAGATTTTTAAGTAAGAAATTCTTCAATTGATCTTTGTATTCAATTGGTGAATCCAACCCAATTTGCAATTCCTTGATTGGGTCATGTGGGTCTACACCGAAGCATTCTAGCCTTTCTGCCGATGTGGAGCAATTGTCTCCTGCAATTCTTGGGTCCAGATCTTCCAAGTCTTCTTCTAGTGTCATCGTGATGTCCTTATTTTCAAAGAGCTCTCCACCCAATCTTTCAGGGTCTGGAGCAGCCTCGACCATGACTACATCGCTAATCATGTTCAAGCTTCGATCTTGAAACTTTCGGATTGCGTTCGTGTAACAGGCCCGCGACTCAGTTTGGCTTCCCCTTACAATTGCAACGCCATGCTCCGTGGGGAATTTCATGCAAATGTATTTCGTATGCGTTGCAGCCCCCAAGTCAATGAGACCTGGTCTCCCAATTGAGCCATGATAGGAGGATATTTTGTCCACAACCAAAAATTCCATGGGGATTCTGGAAATAGTTGGTGCTTGCCCCACCTCAATTATTAGGGTTATGGACCCTCTGGGGGTTATGCTGTCTCCCGTGAATCCATATATTGGATCCGGGACCGGAATAAGGGGAGTGTTGATCCCCATTTTATCGAACGTTACCCCGTAAATCACATTTACCGAGGCACCATCATCAACCATCATCCGTGATAACCCATTCCGAGCCACCACTACCCTGATAACCAATGCGTCGTTGTGGGGGAAATGTACTCCAATGGCATCGTCTTGGGTGAATGTGATTGGCTCTGTCCAAGGCATCCCTAAAGGATGTGAATGGATATGGTAATTCATGTTGGCGAGTTGTTTGGCCTCTCTGATGTACCTCTTTTAGGAGTTGTTTGTGCTCCCACCTGGGTGGAGGCCTCCCAGTATTGTGTCGATTTCACGAATGGGGAGGTCGGCCACAGGCACAGGTGGTTCCCGTGTATCTTTAGCATGCGCCGAGGCAGTATCCTGGCCCTTATTCCTGTCTCTTTGACGATTGTCAATTCTTTCCTTAGTTGAGTTCTTCCACGGAGCTCTCCTATTAGCTCGGTTGAACTTCTGACCACCAGTTTTTTGAGTTCTCCCTGTGTCGGGGGGATAGTCACCTCCCCTTCTCCCCTGCGCCTTTTGGTCAGCTAATATGTGGATTTCCCTGCAATCCTCCCTTGCATGACCGTAATATCTGTGATAGGCGCAGTAAGCCTCAATCATGGGCTGCTTTCCACTTCGGCCACTTTCCACTCTCCCTTGAGCCGTGGGAGGATTTTGAGAAGGGGTGTTAGAGTGCAAGTGAGGGATAGCTTCCGTGATTTCTGCGGCAAAGCTAGATCCTGTCCCCGGAAATGGGCGAGGCGCGCCACCTCAGTTACCGCCGACCCTATCCTTGTTTCCTCCTTTCTTGAGGTCCGCTTCATTGGAATATCCAAGGTTATATCTCCCTTGGGGATGATTATCTCTGGCCCTAGCCATTTCCTCCGATACAATCTCTTCCTTCATCAGGTCTACCAGGGTATTGTAATCCCTTGGTTTCCTGCTCCGACATCCCTCCAGAACATGCTGGTCATATCTAGCCCTCTTTTTAAAGCGGAAAACATCTCCGCTTCTGTGATATTTTCGTAGATATGCATCTCTTCAATAAACATAGCTAGGTAACTTTTCAGATACTCGTCCCTTCCTTGCATCAGATCCTGAAGGCGTTGGAGCGGGAGTTGGTCAGGCCTGGAGGAAACAAAGTCATTTTTAAAAGCCGTCTTCATATCTCTCCAACTGTGAATGCTGCCAGGAGGGAGTTTCTTATACCATCTTATAGCACTTCCCTCAAGGGTTAAAGCAAAGGCTTTACATTTCAATGCCGGAGTGGCTCCGGCTATTTCCAGGCTGACGGGGTAATTTAACAGGTGATCATCAGGATCACCTCGGCCAGAGTATTTTGCTATTTCTGGCATCTCAAAGTCATGAGGTACGGAGCACCTACGGAGGCCCTCTGTGAAGGGACTTACTTCATCTTCGTCATCCAACACGTAAGATGGCAGTTCACTGTTTTCATCGTGACCGGAATACATTGGACCATGGTATTGGTTGATAAGTGCTTTATTAGCACATATTTAATTCACTTATTATCTTATTTTGTTATTGTTTTGATCCTATTGAAGTATCTTTTAATGCATTTTCATTTATTGTGCTATGTAAGGTCAAAAAGAAGAAAAAGAAAGGAAACAGGACCAAAGAAATACAAAAAAATCAAAAAGTGAGGTTCAAGGGCATATTCAAAGAGCTCCAAATCAATAATGGCATGTGGGAAGAAGATTAGATGCAAAAATTATGGTCAAAGAAGGTTTGAAATGAACCGTAAATGGTAAAGTTACGTCCGTAACTTACAAATTCCGAAAATTTTCAGTAGCTAACTTACGGCCGTGACAAGGAAAGTTACGGTCGTAACTTGCTCTCCAAGGAATTTCCTTATATGATTCAAGGTCTATCTTTGGTATATCTTTGGGGTAAAGTTAGGGCACGATTTTGTGAATATTAAAGGATCAAAATAGCCACAAAAAGGAGGTTGAACATTGAGGAAAATTGAGAGAAAAATATAGAGCATTCTTGGGAGATTTTCAAGCGCAAGAATATCAATAACGGTGGAATTCATGAAGCAACTTGAAGAATCTACCACAACAATGCTAGGCTAAATTCCATATCTTGTTCAAAGGGGAAGTTGTGTTAACTTGATTATGTTATTTTCTTTTCCTACAAATTAGTAGCGTGAATTTATTCCTTTATTTCAATTGTTGGATTATTATGTTTTGAATGTTCAATTGAGTTTATTTGATTAATAGTTTAATTTGGTCAATTGGATTATTGATCTTTGGATTCATGAATATGCTATGTTTAGATTCTTGATCCGTAATTGTCATTGAATCTTTACTTTAGTAGCAAATAAATCTCGTGCAGGTTTAATAATAATTCAACTTGGATTGATTAATTCGAGCTTGTGTAATTAACGATCCAATTCAATCTATTCTTCTAAATTTTCATACTAGTCGTGCATTAAATCCTAAGAGCTTGTTTAGGATTGTCCATGGCTAGAATTGGTTCAAAGAGCTTATTTTGAATCAATACACATAAGGAAGAATTTAGATAATTAGAGCTTGTTGATTATTTATGATTGATAATTGATAATTGAATTAGGGATAGAAACACGTTACAAGGAAAAGTATAACATTAATTGAGGGCACAACCGAACCCGAGACCAAGATTTCTTCTCGTATTAATTCTCTAGTCATATTTAATTGTTTATTTTTATACATATTTTTTATTCAAGCAATTTCAAACAACAAACCCCCCATTCCATTCTAATTGATCGAACAACTAAAATTAGTTTCCGTTCCTCGTGTGATCGACACTTACTCTTGCTACTACATTATTAATTAATATTTAGCAAATAAGGAATTATTTATTAATTTGGTGCATTGCGACACGCATCAAATTTTTGGCGCCGTTGCCGGGGAACGGTCAACCAATTTAGTTGTTTAGTTAATTAGAATTTTATTTTTTTCTGCATTTTATTTTATTAATTTTATTTTCACTTCATTTCTATAATTTTTCAAAAAAAAAAAAAAAAAATTCTTGTCTGTCTACTTCTTTGCTTATATGCATAAAACTCGATCAACTAATTTTGAATTTTTTGATTTTGACCCAGAAATCGAGAGAACTTTTCAACAGCAAAGAAGAGCTGCACAACCAATGACAGTAGCTAACAATAATCCGACTCTCAAGCAACTAGCTACCCCAAATGTTGCTCAACAACCGCTATGTATCACTTTCCCGGCAGTGGAAGAAGGCAGGACTTTTGAGCTAAAATCCGGACTAATCCATCTTTTGCCAACCTTTCGAGGACATCCCGGTGAGGACCCATACAGACACCTTAAAGAATTTCATGTGGTATGCGACAGTATGAGGCCAACGGGCATTACCGAGGAGCAAATAAAAATGAGAGCTTTCCCATTCTCATTGAAGGATGCGGCCGCAGACTGGCTTTATTGTCTACCATCTGGAACAATCACTACTTGGAATGACATGAAAAGGCTTTTCTCTGAGAAATACTTCCCCGCATCTAGAGTTGGTACCATCAGAAAGGAAATATGTGGGGTGCACCAGAACAATAACGAAACATTGTACGAGTATTGGGAGCGTTTCAAGAAGCTCATCTCAAGCTGTCCCCATCATCAGATCTGTGAGCAACTCTTGGTGCAATATTTTTATGAAGGACTGCTGCCGATGGACAGGAGTATGATAGATGCCGCAAGTGGAGGTGCGCTAATGGACAAAACAACGGAAGAGGCGAGAGCCCTGATTTCTAATATGGCTGAGAACACTCAACAGTTCAACTCCAACAGGGATATGCAAGTTCAGCGCGTGAATGAGGTAAGTAGTTCCAATATTGAAAGTCAATTGTTTGAACTAACAAATCTCGTTAAACAACTTGCAATAGGAAAGTTACAACAAGCCAAAACCTGTGGAATATGCGCGAATTTTGGACATCCAACAGATACTTGTCCAGTGTTGCAAGAGGGAAATGGTGAACAGGTAAATGCTGCAGAAGGTTTCCCATTCCAAAGACAGCAGTACAATCCGTACTCTAATACCTACAATCCAGGATGGAGGGATCACCCCAACCTAAGTTACGAAATTAACAAGCCCCCGGGTTTCATTTCCAACAAACCTCAAGGGCAATTTCAGCAACAAGGAACCTTCCAACAACAGGGGCAATATCAGCTAAAACCTCAAGGCTCAGGTACTTCTCTTGAAGACATGGTAAAAGCCTTGGCATCTAATACACTTCAATTTCAACAGGACACCAAGTCTAGCATTCAAAATCTGGAGAACCAAATGGGTCAAATGGCTACAGCCATCAACAGGTTGGAATCACAATCCAGAGGTAAATTGCTATCTCAACTCGAGATAAATCCTAAAAACGTGAGTGCCATAACCCTGCGGAGTGGAAAAGTGATTGAAGGTTCGCGAAAGCAGGCCCTAGCAAATGAAGAGGAAGAGGAGAAGGAAATTGAAAAGGAAGTTACAACTTCGCAAAACCCGCAGGTAAAATCCAACTCTAACTCAATTGTTAAACTTACTCCACCTCCTTTTCCCAGCAGGTTAGCAAAAGTGACTAAGGAGGGCAAGGAAAAGGATATATTGGAGATATTCAGGAAGGTGGAGATCAACATCCCACTATTGGATGAGATCAAGCAAGTACCCCGGTATGCAAAGTTTTTGAAGGAGTTGTGCACCAACAAACGAAAACTGATGGGGAATGAAAAGGTAAGAATGGGAGAGAATGTGTCGGCGCTCTTTCAGAGGAAACTACCTCCCAAGTGCAAGGATCCAGGTATGTTTGCCATACCTTGTCAAATAGGCAATAAGAAAATAAATCGTGCTTTAATAGACTTAGGAGCATCTATCAATGTAATGCCTAGGTCCACTTACACCGCATTAAAACTTGCCAAACTAACTGAAACTAATGTTATAATTCAACTAGCCGATCGTTCTAATGCTTATCCTGACGGGGTAGTTGAAGACATTCTAGTGCAAGTAGGCGGGTTAGTATTTCCTGCAGATTTTTATGTATTGGACATGAATGATGACCATTCCCCCAACTCTACTCCTGTTTTGTTAGGGAGACCATTTCTAAAAACATCTAAGACCAAGATAGATGTTAGTAGTGGCTCACTTACCATGGAATTTGATAATGAAATGATTCAGTTTAATATTTATGATTCCGTGAACTACCTTGATGATGATAATCCTGTTCATTCTGTTAATGTTATTGATTCTTCAGTACAGGAAACTTTCAAACTTGGTGGAAATGGTGAAAAGCCAGGTAAAATCTCGTGTATTACATTGTCAACTTCTGATGACATGCTTTTGCCCCTGTCTTGCAGACCCTAATGAAAAATATGAAAAAGAAGTTGAGCTTTGAAAATCCACCTAATCCCGGTTGAAGGAGGAAACAACAAGTCTAGCCAAAGACAGTAAACAAAGGCGCTGCTCGGGAGGCAACCCGAGAGGGGAGTTTCTTTACTCCCTCAAATTGTTATTTATTTTTATTTTTTTTCATTTTTGTCATTTTCCTTATTAGTTAATTTCATTCAAAAAAAAAAAAATGTCCCCTCCTTTGATTCCATTCACATTCCCTTATTTTGTTTTGTATTGTCACGCTCTACATTGAGGAAATTGTGGAGTTCAAGTGTGGGGGGATGATTATCTATTATCTTTTGTTATCCCTATTTTATTCATCTTCATTCAATTTTTTTTTGTTAGTTAGCTTTAATTGTGCTTAGACCCACATTTCGGTTTAATAGGAAGCAGCCCCACTTATGATAAATTTTGAACCACCAACTTCCTAAATTGCATAATCGGACAAACAATGAGTACATAGAGATGAGTTTTTCAATAATTTCTGAATTAGCTTGAAAATGGGGACAAATCGAAAAATTTCTGCAACCTAATTGAGTCAAACCAAAACTGATATGATAAAATACCACCCCGAGTAACTTTATTCTATCCTTATCCACTAGATTTTGAGTTCAGAACCAAGACTGAGCAATGACCTATAACTCATAATTGGATGGGAGGAACACATATAATCCGTAATTTGTGAGCTTTTGAGCCTATGAGCTACTTTTACTCTTTATATTAAGCTCTATTTTTTATGTGTGTCCTGTATGGTTGGTTTGTGCTTGGATGTGCTTTCTTGTGCATACCGTTGTAGCTTCTTGACTCAAGTGCAAAATATAGTAGAGGCATTAGGTTAAACCAAATTTGACCTGCTAAAAGGGCCTACCATGATACATGTACCAATAGAAGCCCTTTTGAGCCTTAGCCTTTCCTTGAAATTTTGATGCCACGCTACAAGCCAAGAAATACCATTTCTTTCGCATTGTCTCTGCTTTGAACCCATAGAGAAGGGATTCGCAAGCTTTTGTTGATTAAGGATCGTGCTGTAGTCTAAGTCTAAGAAGTTGCAATGGTTATCTTGTGTTGGACGATGGTTGTGTAATGGACTGAATTCAGGGGAATGTAATTCTATCTCAAGCCAATTGGTGACTGCGTAATGATTTGAATAAAAGAGAAAAAGTTGCAGTCTGTACTCGAAAAAAAAATTGAAAAAGAAAAAGCAATGAAAAGGAAGTTTAGTCATGAAAATTAGTAGTTGAAGATGTCAAACACTCAACTTGTGGAAAAAAAAAAAGAGATTCAAGTGTGAACAAGTTGGGTAGCGGGAAACAATGATGTTCATATTAAGGGGTGAAGGAAGTAATGTCATTGTGAATTGACTTAGTTTGCGAAATTCCTTCTCGACTCAGCCTAAATATGTCATTTTATCCTACCTGACCCGAAGCCCCGTTACAACCAAATAAAGACATTTACTTTGCACTTGTGTTATTGTTGGCTCCGGTTATGACATTTGAGCAGTCTGTGATAATAGATTCTCCATGCAGTGAGTTGAGTGAAAATTCTCACCCTTATACACTTTGTGGGAAGAGAGAAATATCTAGTGAGGGTGTTAACTCCCATTACATATGCTTATGAGTGGTTTGAATTGCTTGGTCTATATTCTGTGCTTTCAAGTTGGCCAAAAACTAACACCCATGTAGTAAATCATTGATAGAGGTTAAGAGAGAACTCACGAGAGGTGGGAGGATACAAGCCACATTGAGAAATGAATTGGGCCGGGAGTATTGATTTTCATTTCTGTTCAGAGGATATTGGATGATGCATCTCTTGCACACACTAACACACTCCGGTTATGCAATTGAGTTTTCATGCTAAAAGAGAAGTGGGCTGTAACCTTGACTTTCCGATTGTAGGTCTATCTTTTTATTTGAGTTATGTTTCTTTTCTTTCATATCATTATTCGAGGACGAACAATGGTTTAAGTGCGGGGGGATTTGATAAGTGCTTTATTAGCACATATTTAATTCACTTATTATCTTATTTTGTTATTGTTTTGATCCTATTGAAGTATCATTTAATGCATTTTCATTTATTGTGCTATGTAAGGTCAAAAAGAAGAAAAAGAAAGGAAACATGACCAAAGAAATACAAAAAAATCAAGAAGTGAGGTTCAAGGGCATATTCAAAGAGCTCCAAATCAATAATGGCATGTGGGAAGAAGATTAGATGCAAAAATTATGGTCAAAGAAGGTTTGGAATGAAGTTGGAAATCAAAAACCCGCAAGGATTGTGATCATGAATTTTAGTCATGGATTGAAGCTCAATTTTGTCATAGAAGACTTTTGAATTTTGGAATAGCTATTTCACAAAGAATTGTAGATATTTGAGTTTTCTTTCCAACGCAACTTGAATCACCACAATCGGACTTTGGGAGAGAAAGTTATGACCAAAACATCGAGCACAGACGCTTCTCGACAGAAATGCACTTACGGCCGTAAATGGTAAAGTTACGGCCGTAACTTACAAATTCCGAAAATTTTCAGTAGCTAACTTACGGCCGTGACAAGGAAAGTTACGGCCGTAACTTGTTTTCCAAGGAATTTCCTTATATGATTCAAGGTCTATCTTTGGTATATCTTTGGTATATCTTTGGTGTAAAGTTAGGGCACGATTTTGTAAATATTAAAGAAGCTCTTACCTTTTTCAAGGCCAACCAGCTTATCTTTCGAGGCTCTTACCTTTTTCAAGGCCAACCAGTTTATCTTTCAAAGCTCTTACCTTTTTCAAGGCCAACCTTTCTATGCGTGACTTTTTACCATGTGTTTTTGTAGTTAGCAGTATGGCTTCCCACAGACAGCGCCAAAATGTTGACCACAAAATTCAGCTGGACATTGGACCAACACGTCTCAGCTCCTCCCTTTTGAACACGGGGATCTCTTGCACACTAGGACAAACAATCAGCTTGCAAAGGGGGCCGAGGTGGCACCCGTTTGCACTCCGATGCCTAAGTCAGTACTCATTTTAGGCGAATATATATTGGGTGCGGGAAATATAAGTGTGTAAAAGAGAGAAAAGAGAGTGAGAGAAATATCTCGTTAAGAGTCTTAAATTGCTAACCTTTTACTTGGAGACAATCGTGCTTTATTTATAAAGGAACTTGTTATCTCAGATCACGACACGTGGCGTACTTTACACTTGTCATCACCCTAGCTCATGGAGGTGACAACCTTACTTTTCAACCGTAATCATTGCTATATTTCGTAGGGGATTGGCGTCTGTCACGTCTTGGTAAAGGCAGTGTCCCATCACTGACTCCATCTCTCTTCTGGTCAACGCCGTAAAGCGTCCCGACTGAGTATAAAGCACATCGGCTAGACGTTAACCAGGTCGGTTAAAGAGGTTTGCTTGACGTACCACCTCAACATTCATCCCAGGTGATACTTTTAGGCATTTATCCGTGGGTCAAGGTCCATTGGGCCTCTATTGGGCCCTTACTGGTGGATTACTGTACCTTTCTTTGGGTCTGGATTCAACAGGATCTATATATAATAATGGTAAAATAACATAAGAACTTCAAGTGAAGGAAGTGTCTCACATTTACAAAAAATAAAAATAAATAAATAAATTCTCAAAAAGAAAAAATTAACATAGATCTATATATAATGAAAAAATAACATAAGAACTTCAAGTGAAGGTAGTGTCTCACATTTACCAAAAAAAAAATTCAAAACGAGCATTTTGGACTTTTTAATACAAAATATTCAAAATGCAATAAACTCATTTTGAGTTTCCTTTATATATATATATATTTTTGGAATACACATTTTTTAAAATGGGCAAAGTGAACATGTTTTCGATATTTTCAAAAATCGTAAACTCAAAATAGGCTGAAAACAGCAAAGAAACAGAGACTTTTGTCTCATTTTCGAGATATACATTCTAGACAATACTACGTTTTTAATGTATCACTTCAAAAAGTTCATTAAAAATTACAAACTTATCTTTTCAAAATTATATAAAGACTGTCAAAATAAGGCGAACAAGCATCTAAAATGGCCACTCACTTTTTAAATTCTTGCAGTTATCTATCCTTAAAAATCTATTTTTCGATTTTTTATGGGTTAACTTTCGTACCATTTTCAAAATCATGTTTACTTTGAATAATACTAAATTTTAATGAGTCATGTTCTTCTACCAACTATATTCCATCACACTAGGTGTCACACCCTCATGTAGGAGTAGGGATCGCTCATTATGAGACCGGTCTCATGCCAACCTATATGAGAGAAAACACCCGATGTGATAGAATGGAGTGGGTAACCTAGTATAATTCAATTTTAATATATTACTCAACGAGCTCCCAAAAACTACAAATTCATTTTTAAAATTATATTACATATGATGTCATAATTTGATAAAATATATTTTTGACAGTTCATTGTTCATATATACAATAACACCAATCTTTTTCTAGTACCAACCGTTGACACCAATATTTTTCTAGTGTTAATCATTGACACTCATTATAATGTCAAAGGAGACACGTGCACTAATCGAGTGTTGGCACTTAATCAAACAGGAATAATATGTTCCCCACATTTGAAGCCTTTGAGAATGAAATATAATATGTTTCCCACATTTGAAGCCTTTGAGAATGAAATATGTTTCTCAATGTGGAAACATATAAACATATCATTTCCGCTTAATCAAATTCAACAATAACACTAGCATGAGCGAACTAGTCACGATAAAAAGAAAAAGCCTGGTAGCCCTGTAGCAAAATTGTCCATTCTTTATCCCGTCCCATACACGGTAAGCAACGTACTTTTTCAAAATTATTTTTATACAATATACTCCCAACCCAACTGGAATTTTCTCACATTTTTTCCCGTACGAGAAGTGGCTTAACAGTTTACAAAACAATCACGCACACGGCACAACACACCACCCTCATCCTCCAAACCTATCCGAGACGTGCACTAACTAGTTACTATTTACATACGTACATGTGTCACTGCATAATTTCTTTTTCTTTTTTTGGGATCAGACGAGTGGCGAACACTGAGATCTCTGCGGGTCCCACATCGCCGGGACCAGGAACTTCCGGCCGTTAACCCCGTGCGCATTGTAACTGGCTCCAGAAGTCTTATCCGTCAACAAATTACCGGCATAACCCGGGTAAGCGCCCGACCCAAACACGCCTGTGCAAGCACTAACGGCCTCCAACGGTGCCGTAGCTGGGCCCTGAAAATAACCGTTGTTAAACGGGTTCGTCACTGTTCCCGCCAAAACCGTGGCCAGGTTGATGACCATCCCGTCAACTCCAACGTCACCGTTAGGTGCCACTAAAGGTTGTGACTGCGGGCCGTAAACGGGCTGGTGGAAAGGCCAGGCGCAGTAACCAGGGCACTGAGACTCCGCGTTTCCCACCCAAGCATAAGCAAACCGAGTCGGACCCCGGGTAGACCCGTGGCTACCACATCTATTCATGCAAAAACCATTAACGGCGACATCTTTTGCAGTCAAAACAACGTTAACCGACCCTCTTAGGTGCCCACCTTTGGAAGCCAAGTAAATTAATTGGGAATTCTTGAGGGATTTTCCAAGAGAGAGATTTTCGTCAAGGATTTGTTTTCCTACTACGAGTGTAGATGAACCACCTCCCTTGTACTTCTCAGTAGTCTTCCACCAGGAAGAAACAGAGGGTATTACTATTGGGGGTTTGGGAGAGTTCAAAGATTGCAGAAAATCAACGATTATAGAACGTTGGATTGGAGTAAACTTACCGTACCAGATGAGATTAACGGTGATGGGGCCTTTTAACAAGTCCCCGTTGTGGTATTTCATTAAAAGGGGCTGTTGCTGTACCAAAGCTGCCGTAGAGGAAGAGATGAACAAGAAGAAGATTAAAAACATAGAAGTCCCCGTTGTTGATGCCATTACTTCTTGATAGATTGAAGTTATGGAGAGAAAGGGTGTTATTTATTATTGAAAGAAGATGGCAGCAGTAGTGATCGGAGAATTGCCACGCGGGGAGATATGACTGGGAAGAGTGCTGTGAGAGCCAGGCTGGAAGGTTCTTGATGGTGACGTGGATAGTCTATAGAGAACGGCGACTGTGAGGTACCTCCGTTCGGTAAAAATTGGTTCGGTAATGCTATATTCCCAGCACAAATGACCGCATGACCCATCTCAAGGCAAATTCTCGTCTTAAGTGACGAGATATCGAGCAATATTTAAAAAAAAAAAAACGAAAATTTGGCAAAGAATAAAAAAACAAAAACACCTTCACTTCAGCCCTAAACAGAGCTTTTTCTCCCTCCTAGTGAAAAGTGGTGCTGAGACCTGTACGCCCAACGTTGCTTGGTGCCTGTGTCCCGTCGTCAACCGCCATGGAGTTTGATTTTCGGTCCCAGGTTTCCATGGAATCAGGTGAATAATTTTGATTTTTGTCCTCTTTGCCAAATACACGTAGAAAAATGGTAGAGAAGCGGTGGAGAAGTTGAGCTAAAGTGGTAGACAAGTTTGAGCTAAAGGAAGCTCAATCTTGCGAAGTCGAAGCTCATAGCATATACAAAACCTCCTTCCTGCTTCAAGCTAATAATTTGGAAAGCCTGTGAATAATGTTGATGAAGCCAATAATCTGGAAATGGTGTATTGTCAGGTTTTAAGTACATCTACTACTGGTATTATCAGGTTTTAAGTACATCTACTATTGGTATTGAAAAGATATATGATGTGCAGGAAGACCATTTCTATGATGGAGGTTCGAAGATGAAGAAATTCATAGTGTCATTTCTGGCGGTACAATGTGAAATTGGTTGCAGTTGTCACTTATTTGAATTTAAAGGAATTCTTTGTAGACACACACTCCTGGTGTTAAAGTTAAATGGTGTCACTTCAGTTCCGGATAGGTACATCTTGCGGAGATGGAGGAAAGATGTGGGCAGATTGTACCAACGGGTGAAGGTTAATTATGCAGGTTGGAAAATCACACCGGCCCAGTTAAGATATGACCAAGTTTCCCGTGCATTCACGAATGTTGCAAACTTGGCTGTTGATGATGAAAAGCAAACTAATGAGCTGCTTTCCTGGTTGGAAGAGAAGTACAATGATCTCTCAGTATCAAAATTAGTGCAAGGGCAAAGTACGATGGGGAAAAACCTGGTGCATGACACTTCGGAAAAATATGTGGAACCTACTATGATTTTAGATCCACAATGCATAAAATCTAAGGGCGCTCCCAAAAAGCTTCGCAAGAAAGGGCCATTGGAATCTAATTCGAAGAAGTCGCGAGTAAGACCATCATACAGAAGCAAGACCATCGTACAAGCTACTCCAAATCCTATTCGTACTGTAGGTCAAGCATCAGGGGAAGCTCAGTACGTGTTGATCAATCCACTCTCATACACGCCACAGTTAATGGTAATCTTTGCTAACTTCCAACTTATGGTTTTATGGGAATTGAGATTCGATATGCTGATATGTTTTGTAATTTGCAGGGTGCACAAACACAGTCTTGGTATCAGGCAGGTGGAGGATATTCCTTGCCCACTTTTGATATGGGAAATTCATGGAGCTCAACCTTTCAACCGCAGGTCCGACCCTTTGAAGAGGAGTTTGTTGGATCATCAGGTGGAACGGAAACTACTGAGAGGGCTGAATGAATGATATTTATTAACAATTGTATATTGTCTCATTTGTAGCAATAATATTTTGTTTGGAATGAAGACAATGGTTTTATGTTGTTTCCTTTGTACTAATGAAGCTTATTTTCCCGCCTAAGATAGGTTTAATTTGTATCAAGAATATTTTGTTTGGAATGAAGATCATGGTTTTATGTTGTATCTTCTGTAGCAGGAATTTTTTTTTAGCTTTTTCGTGTGTATCATGTTATTGTTGAAAAGATCCAACAGGTTAAAACAGGAGAATAGAACCTTTGATGTTTACTTTCTTCATGTAAATGTGGAAGCATTTCGTTTAAAACCTCAATTTTGGAATTTCTTTTTTATATTTTTACGCAAAATTCGCCAGAGTCTCCTCTGTAAACTGGACTTAGCCAACCTGTAGCGAAACATCAAAACATTTTCAAACACAAGAACTCAACTTCATTCAATCCCAAACAACATCAAAACCAATTCTATAAGTCCAAAACGACTAAACAATATCATTCCAAATTACATATGCAAATTGCAATTGAAATAAGTACATTAGGTTCTACAAAAGGAGAACTAATCATTTTTTTCCCTTGCTAAATTCCACCGTCATTGATATGTTCACATTCCTCTGCTCCGCTAAACGCGCAAAAAGTGAAAACGTGCGGGCTAGAGATTCACTTTCCTCTTCAGCCAAGGAGGCTTCACCTGCATCATGGACCGTACTCGAACTGCCTACATCATGGCACGCGCTCGAACTCCCTTCATCCCATTCGTAAAATTTACACCCAGTGTTAGTACAATTGAAAAACAGTTTCCCTTTGGATTTTTTTGCAGGGTCTTCCACCCTTAGCCATCTCACGTATCCGCGTTGACAAATTGGGCAACGTCGCTTCATATCGCAGTCTTTCATCCAATGCCCAGGCTTTAGACAACTATGGCACACTTCATTATTCTTCAGCAACATTTCAAAATCCTACATAAGTCACAGAAAAAACAGAATGCAATTCATGATACTTCCATTATCAGATCATATTAACACGAGTTGTGAAGATAATCACTATAAAAATGTACAATAAATTCACATATATAAACAGGTAGAGCAACATTGAAGAAGAAAATGAATTTGAATCAAATTTTTTTCCCAAGAATGACAATTCTATAAGAACTCGTGATAACACATTTGAAATTACTAAATCCAGCATTATCAATGAAAACCACCTAATAATTATCAATAATATTCAACCCGACAAGTCATCCTCGACTGCAATCCACTCTCTGCCAAAATTAATATGGGTGCTCGAACTGTGATTAACACTATAAATTACAACTAAATTGAAGTAAAAAAACCAGCATTCACACTACTCAAATTCAACAAAAACCCAACTGCGAAATTTCAAAGCATATACTCATCATTCATAACACGAAAATTCAACAGAAACCATATTGCAAAAAATTGAGAGCATAGCATATACTCATCGTTCACAATACGCAGATTCAGCAGCAACCAAATTGCAAAAATTGAAAGCATAGCATATATTCATCATTCACCCATTGCAAAAATTGAAATCATATACTCAGATAATTATCGAAGATAGAAGAACGAGCTCGAAGCTGCAAAACCGAATTACCTATTTTGCAAACAAATGCAGATCGTTTATGGTCATTTTCCTCCGGAGGACCTGTAGAAATGGGGGCAAATACGACGTAACAGGAAGGAAAATAACAAACCCAAGTTTACCGATTTAATTCACAAATTACTCAACGACGAAGAAATTTGAAACTTAACTTACCCAATTTGAAGACCAAGACGGATTTCTTCGATTGCAAGTTGATTTGTCCGTCTGCTCCGGTTGGAACTCGTTGTCACAGTTTGTCTGCTCCGGTTGGAAATGGTAGAACGCAGCAATCTGAATTTAGGGGAAAAGGGTTTTGTGATTTGTGAGAGGCATTTTGAACTGGGTCTGAAATATTGAGGTAAGTTAAGGTCATATTTGTCATTTTAAATGGTCGAGGTGAGTCATGCGGTCATTTTTGCTGGGAGTATAGCATTATTCAAATTGGTTTAGACTTTAGAGGATCAAGAATGAACAAGTTAAATTTAACTACTCACGTAAGCATAGAATTGTATGATAAATGACATATTCTTGTGATAAAGTTAATATGTACAAATTATTACAATAAATAGTTTAATTTTTAACTAATTCCAAAAATAAAATAACTATTTATTTTTAAAATAACAAATTTTATATATTAACACGGTACCCATTTTGAAGATTTCATTAAATTATATAATATGAAATTAAAAAAAAAAATTATTTTATTTATCAATATTAAAAAAAAATTAAAAAAAATAAGATTTTTGAAAAAAAATTTAACTTGACATTGTCATGTTGCTAGCCAAATTTAACATACAAGTTAACACGTGCTAAAAAAGATTCCCTCAATATTTGTTTTAACATGTCCATTGTATACATTTTTTCAACATCTTGCTAACTTACTTCATTAACATATGCTTTAGTCCATCCATTGTGGATGCTCTTATTATTGATTGATTTATTTATTTTGGTTAAAATATATATTAAAAAGTGGCGAGAGAAAATATGTAGGAATTGAAAAATTGTGTAATTTATAAATTGGTTTATAAAACTCCATTTTTTCACGCAATTATTAGAATTTATAAATTAATTTAGCATATATTGATAAACTTGTTTTTAAATATATTTTAAAATAGCACATTTCTCAAATTGCTCCGTAACCATACACATTTCATAAATTATTTTTCAATAACATATTTTACCTCAAAAATATCCCATTCCTTATTTTTTAACAAAAAACTTTGAACAAATAGAACCTTATAAACAAAACAAATATAAATAAGGTTGTACTCGATAAACTTTATTTTTTTAAAATTGTAATAGGCACAATTTCTCAAATCATTTTTTAACCGTACACATTTTCTTTATCCAATTTTTAACCATACATCTTACCTTAAAAATTCAAATAATACACATTATAAATCAAATTTCATTTATTTGAGCCATCAAACGGAGCCTAAACTAATTTATTTAGAGTCTATTTGGTCTCTATTCTTGTTGTAAAGTTATTATCAACCACATATTTTCATTGTCACACATTCTTTCAAAAATCAAAAAATCTTTCAAAACCATGATTACCAAACAGAGTCTTTACATGCACATTGTTTTACTAACGTCATTTTTCTTCATATATATCATTAATTATCCCTTCGTCCTACAAAGACAGACTCGTTTTCCTTATTTGTTTGTCTCAAATTATATATTACTTTTCCTATTGAAATCATTGTTTGATTGTAGTTGGTGACAATTACTAATTAAATTATGTAGGTCCGGGCTTTAGGTGGATTGGTCTGGGTATTTCAATACCCAGTACCATCCATCATACCTCGGGTATTTCAAAAATGGTCTTGTAAATATTGGAACCAAACTTCAGGTTCAGTTTTACACATAATATATTCTTTATATACACATTTAATAGATATTTTCATAAAAACCCTTTTGATACGTATACCAACACATTACTATCCGACATTGTTTGTGTAATGGAGAAAATTCAGTTAAGAAACCCAACCACTTAACTCAATAGTGAAAACTAATTACATTTTAAATAAAGAACAATGAACTCGAGATAACAAAAAATGTACAATACAATCCAAAATATGAATATATCAAATTCAATTATATTAAAAAGACACTTGTAAACAATGCAAGAAAAAAAAATACTGAATTGCAAAGAATAAAAACTTTAATTCATCAACTAAAATCAGAACCCTAGCTTGAACTTTTTGATTCACGGAAAGCACAAACTGCAAAGATTATTAATTAATTAATCCGTAACAAATCTAATGTGAAACGAAAGACAACAGAGCAGGAGTAAGTATTGATTTCTTAGTATTATAGTCTAGAGTAATAGGAAACTAGTATTTTCACCCCGTGCGATGCACAGGAATATCTTTGTAATAGTGATTTCGATCAAAATTTATGAAAATATGTTAATTGTACAATCTTATCAAATAGAAACATAATACAATAACATTTTAATACAAAATATTATCGAATTCAAATCTTCAAAAAAAAATAAAATCAAAACTAATCAAAATAGGAAATGCAACATGTTCAAAATTAATCAAAATTAGGAAATCCTGATATTTATGGGATTTTTCATTTTTTTTTAAATTGTTTTTATTTATTATTTGTTTGTTTGTTTGGATTTTTTTTCTTTCTAAATAAGTTATTTTTAACTTATTTTTTTACATGTTAAATTATTTTATTTTGAAATATAATATAATATAATAAATAAAATTAACAATCATATATGTTGCGTTTTTTCGGATCAAACCAATTTTAAGTTTTCTCAATGCTGAGTATTATATAACTTAAATGATATAATTTAAAATGAATGAGATATTAAGGAAAAGTAAAAAATATATAATAAACTTTTACATTTGATCTTTGTGACTTTTTACAGACAAAGTATTTATAGTTTGTTCTCACTTGTTAACTTGTATTAAACTTCTCGTTAATTGTCATTGCATATGACGTAATCAAAGTAAATTCTTAAAAACAATGCAAAATAAATAAATAAATAAATAATTAGTTAATTTAATTCCGAATAAAAAATATTTTAACTTTTGATGAAATTTATTTTTTAATGTATTGTTTAGATATAATTTTATAGAATTTTTAATAGTGTTTCCAAATTAAAACATTGTCATTGCACAAATAATAATAATAATAATAATAATAATAATAATAATAATAATAATAATAATAATAATAATAATAATAATAATGAATACCGTATTTCAAAAATATATATATAAAATATTCAATCAAATATGTAATTATTCGATCTGAAAGAAAATTATATTCAATCAAGTATGAGATTATTTGATTTGGAAGAAAATTTCTGGAATAATCATTTTTTTCCTATATAATCTAATTGGAAACTTATAAAAAATACGCAATATAAGGAATATTTTTAAGTTCTTTAAATCAAAATATTTTTCGTCCTTTAAACTAAAATATTTTTGGGTTATTTAAATGTTTTTCAGAACATTTTATAATATAATTTTATATATTTCTAGAAATATTTTAATAAAACTTAAAATTAGTTACATTATGATTAAACATAATATTTTTTAATGATCCTTTTTTTTTTATAAATTTAACAAAATTTCTAAATTACGGATTTTAAATATTTTTTTATAACAATCGAAAATTATCTATTTATTTTTTAAATTAGATTTATAATGCTTTTGATGCAAATTTTTCACCTTTTTCTCAAAAAAATAAAAATAAAATAGAAGAATGAAGCATCTCTGTTTAACATTTAAAAATACATTTATTTTTTTTAAGAAAAATAAAAAATAATTTTAAATTGTTCTTTTTTGAATTGAAACGAAGTATCTCTTTTTGACAAAATATTTTTAAACAACACATTTTAAATTACTTTTCAATCACACATATTTTTCTCTCAATTTTTCAACCACTGATTTTTACCTCGAAAACATCTTTTTTTTTTTTTTTAAATACCTACCACAAAATTGTAATTCAAATTTACAATTATTACACTTTGAAGTTTGGATTGTTCAATCATTACATTTTGAAATTGTTCTAAATCCCATTGTACTTTAATGGATCTTTTTTTTTTTTTTTTTTTTTTTTTGCAAAAACGTTCCAAATTTAGCAAGTAATTTTAAGCGGGAAAGTGTGTGTATATTTTTTGTGATGGCTACTTTGTTTTTATATATAGATAGATAGATTACTACCTAAATTATATTTTTATTTTTGTATTTTTTTTGCTTAGCATATAAAAAAAAACTATATGAAAATCGGTTCCATTCGAAATCCACAGTTCTGTTTCAAGAATCAATAACCTACCCGACCCAGTTGGTTTTCGGTTCTTGGTTCGGTTCCTAATATATATTTTTTGGAACCTGATCGAACCTCCGGTTTTGGATCAATTTTAGTTCGGGAGGTTCGATTTTGATTAATGTCGGTTCGACTGTTTCTTTTGTTATTTTTTTCTTGATAAAATGTGTGATTGAAAATTGGAGAAAAAAACGTGTATAATTAAAAAGTGGGTTGAGAAATTGTGTTATTTATAAAGGGTGGCTATATTACCACCACAAAACTTATTTTCTACACCAAATTTTTAAAAATAGTCCTTATTTATAAATATGGACATTGATAAAATGACATAAACAACTTTTTAAATTTATCTGACCAATTATTTTTTGAGAAAATCCCTTCCTAATTTCTACCTACACCACAATCCTCCTCCTCCTTCTCTTCCATCTCCTCCTCAAGTGTAACCATCTTCATCGTAAAAAGTTGTTTCTTGAAAATAATTAATGACTACAAAAAAATGCAATAAATTCAAATGCTTAAGAATCATAAAATCTACACTACTTTAAAAGTATGGATAGAGGAGAATATTTGACATCACGATTTTACCCTTACATTTTTTGCTTTAAACCAATTATATCCTCGCCCTCCTATCTTATCCATTAACTAATTAATTAAGTTAAGAAAATGAAGGGACTCATTTTGTGCCTTCCTCATATTCTATTTTCTACAATTACAATATATAAAAAATGAGGATTTAAGAGAAACTTTTGATTACCAATTTTTATTCACACCATTAAATATTTTATTGTATTATTATAATCTTTCGTATATTTTTCTGTCTACTTTTACCGGTCATTTTAGAAAAATTTGAATTTGATCAACTTATTTTAATAATTGAATTATGGGAGTTTTATTAATGCAAAACAAATTTATATGTGACATATAGTAAATTATTTATGGATTTGTGAAAAATAAAATATCTATAAAAAGTCAAATTATAGATTATTTTTAGTTTTTTTATAATTATTGCATTATTCAATTTTGTCAATAACGCTCTAAATTTGTCAAGTTTTATGTAAAAGTTTTCCTTAATATTTTGTCTTTTATCAGTGAGTAATATTAATATTTTGTCTTTTATTAGTCAGTAATATTAATCTACAATACATTTAAATATTCTGTAATAATTTTCTTTATAAGGTCTGAAGATGGGTGTTTGAAGTTATTGAAAGGGGAAAATGGCTAAATTGAGTGGTAACTAAGTTTTTTTCACAATTTTTTGTGACCATCCAAACCACACAAAATATGTGTCATGGTAAACTTTTTCCTTGCATTATCTTTTCTCAATTCTAAGAATGAAATTTGACAGCAAGTTCAATAATATTTTGTGAAATTTGTAGAAAAATCTGCAATATTGAATTTTCCTTACAAATTTTCAATTATTAATCAAATAATGAAAAGAAAAATATGATTAGAATTTGAATAATTTTGTAACTTCCTACTATTCAATACCCATTATCATATTCAATAATATCTAAATATTTATGTACTTTAGCAAACTCATTAGAGAAATAACATCTTTTATTATTATACAAAACCTGCAACATGTCGTTGGTATTTTTTTTTTTTTAGATTAATTGTCGAACACACTATTTAATATTTATTTATTCAAATTTACATAGTTTTTTATTTTCATTTTTTTACTGATTACTTCCCAAATTGATATCTTTTAGCTCAACAACTTTCAAAAATGGTATTACTTCTACGAAGACAATATGTATCACATTTATTATACATGTAAGACGTGCAACGCACGTACTTACTACTAATCCTTAAAAAATTATCGATGACAAGAATTTTGCAAATGATTCTATAATCTAAATCACGTTTATCAGTTGATGATTTGATAACTAGGAACCATGACAAAACATTTGAGCCAAACAACCTATCCAAACCCGCGTTTATCACTGAATGATTTCATAACTACAATAATTTTGTGACTTCATTTTTTACGAAAAGTTTCTCCAAAACGCAAAAGGAACATCATTATTGAATAAGGGATAAATTCACGTGAGCATTTATTCCTCTAGGATTTCAATTCTTTTCTTCAACAATCCGTCACCTTCATTGTTTGGATTCTTGATGGGAGATTATGATTTTGATGGGTTATTTGATTATAAAATTTAAATATTGATATCAAAGAAATTGATGATCTAATGGAGTCTAAAGGTGAGAAGAAGTCTAAAGGTAAATTCCTGAACATGTCAATGCACCATTGTTTCTTCACTTTCGAATGAATCTGTCGATTTAACATTGAAAAATGAAATTGATTTTCTCTCTCCATTATTTTGAGATTTTGAAACCTATTGTTGAAATTAAAGCTTCGTTGATCATGGAAAAATTCGTCATTGAGAGGAGAGAGGTGGAAGATTTTCCATAATTGAGATGAAGAGAAATGGAAGGCAATCAAATGTGGTACACATTATACTTCATCTTTTCTTTTTTAATTTCTTAATTGAATTACAATGTGCATATTTGTAAATTTATGGATGTGTATTTATTAAAATTTTGTTTTATTTGTTGTGTATTTATAATGTGGTGTAATAAGTAAATAATGTAGTGATAATATAATTACCCATTTATAAATTGATTTGTAAATCATTTTTTAAAAGTTGCCGAACATATGTAAAATGCCCAGGCCTAAAATTATGAGTAAATAATAGAGTATAGTTAATTTAATTAACATACGTTGGAAAATGTCTGGTCGGAATGATTTTAGTAAATTCTGAGAGTTGACACAATTTTTTTCGAATCTTCCATTTCAAATTTGCATACAAAAAGTCTTTTCGAGACCAATGGCTTAGCCCAGTGGTTGGCGGCCCTTTCCCTAGGCTTGATTACCTGGTTCGAGTCTCATGAGGGGAATTTGGGTGGAGCTTATTTGTAATAAAAAAAAAAATAATGTCTTTTCAGTTTTCACAATATTAATAACATTTATAAATATTTTTTATTATTATCATTCAACATTTCATAAAATTACTATTATTTCTCTTATTACTTTTATTTATAAATTTGTTTCTTTAATAACATTTATAAATATTTTTTATTATTATCATTCAACATTTCATAAAATTACTATTATTTCTCTTATTACTTTTATTTATAAATTTGTTTCTTTAATAAAGGAAGAGTGAGAATAAACAAAGGTGGCTCTTCAGCCTTCGAATCTCGCCATTTGTTGACATCCAAAAATTTAGGTTGTGTTCAGCAGTTATTAGTGTGTTTATTAAATGAAATATTGTTGTTTTTGAAGTAAAATATGTAGTTGAAAAGTTATTTTGAAAAATGTGTGGTTAAAAATTGATTTGAAAAATTGTGTTATTTATAAAATTATTTAAAATACGGATGTTTATAAGATTTTTGAAAATAAAATAAAATTATGACGTTTATCTAAAAAAAAAAGATAAAAATTGGGGCCATGAACTTAATCACGTAATTGAGAAGAGGGTTTGGTACTAAATCTTTATTACCGTGAGATTTCCAATTTTGTTATTACCTGTTCAAATGCATTCCTTTTTATGTGCATTGTATCATAATGTTTGGTGCTATGATTCAACATGAATTTTCATACGACAAATATTTTGAATTCTAATCTTAGAGAATAAAAAATTTTGATGGGCAAAAGGGCTATGTTCTCAAAAAATGGACAATACGTACAATATAGCAACTTAATACACTGGTTAATTACACCAAGCACTTGGAAAAGAGAGAGTGGAGAGATTGTTGGTCCAATTAATAGCCGAATCAATGCATGCATTGAGACATGATAAAGATTTTGACAATGAAAAGGTCAAAAGTCAAGTAAAAATCTACACATTTTGTCACGCAACTTCGCTTTTAACCTGTCAGTACTATTTCGTTTTGCCGACATTTGTTGGCTTAAGAATCACGTTGTTGATTAATAAATAAAAAGTCTAAGACCTTATAATAATGATTTCTGATACATGTACAACTCGTTCTTACAATTTTTAACTTACAGTCCTGATCCCTGGCTGGCACAATCTTATTAGTTCACACGTTACATCATTTTCAAAGTCAATATACCACAATTTGCCACATCATAAATTATAAGTAAAATTGTACAAAATGATTGTGCCTGTTTCATCAAAATTAGACTTTTGAGCTAATTTAAAATATCAAATTGGCACTTCAAAAAAAATATATATCAAATTGTCAAGAAAATTATAATAATTCTGGAGAAATATCTTTGGGGACATTTTTAAATGACTTTGTGACATGTCACACATTTATTGGATGGTAAAAATTTATCACTCTATGAATATGTGACACATCACAATATTATCTAAAAATATCTTCAAATAATGTCTTTCTAAAATTACTAAGAAGATTATGGTGCTCCTCACATTACCATGATTTGGGGTGGGTACTAACCACACCTAACATCGTCCACAATGATCACCATAAAATTCCTAGTCAAAATAAAATTAGGGGAAAAGTAGATATTTTTGCGCATAAATGAGGGTTTGATTGAGCCCCTCTCCTTTTTTGGCCAGAAGCAGCCCCCCTTTTTTGTGCGTCTCTTGTGTGAGTTTATCTATTTTTTTTCCCTGGACATTAACTAAATATTTACATCTCAAGTCCTATATTTAATAATTGCATATAGGGCCAGTCTCTATTATTTGTTAGTCATTTTACTTATCTCTTTGTATAATTGATAGGATGTATAATTGTTGTTTAATTTGTGATATATTTTCTCTTAATTTAATGATTTTAAATGCTTGAGGTATGGATATTAATGATATTTCATGCTTTGTAGATTAGATGAAGTAGTTAGATCAAATTGAACTTAATATTACAAATTGAAAAGAATAAGTTGAAATATTAAAATGTGCACAATCAAAAAAGGACTTTGCTTAAGGTGTGAGCATACCTTAATGTTTCATGAAGACTTTACTCACATGAACGGATTTTAGAAGAAGAAAAGCTAACCATTGGGCTCGATTAATCTCCTAAATTGTTGGAAATATTTCTCTTCTATTTATTTTAGGGAAATATTAGAATTCGACCCAAACAAGGAAACTAAGTAATTATTCTATAGGTACTGTTTCATAAAGACTTTACTTACACGAGCGTATTTTAGAAAAAGAAAAGCTAACCATTGGACCATGTTAATCTCTTAGATTGGTGAAAATATTTAGAGAAATCATTTGTGTTTTCTCTTTTATTTATTTTAGGCAAATATTAGACTTCGACACAAACAAGGAAACTAAGTAATTATTCTAGTCACTGTTTCATGAAGACTTTACTCACATGAATGGATTTTAGAAGAAGAAAAGCTTACTATTGGCCCTGTTAATCTCCTAAATTGATGGAAATATTTAGATAAGTCATTTGTGTGATTGAAATATTTTTCTTTTATTTATTTTAAGGAAATATTAGAATTCAACTCAAACAAGGAAACTAAGTAATTATTCTATAGGCACTATTTCATGAAGACTTTACTTACATGAGCGGATTTTAGAAGAAGAAAAGTTAGCAATTGGGCCCTGTTAATATATACTACTTTTAAAAGTCGCTTAAGGTGAGAAACTTTTTGGATTATTTTATTATCGCATATTTTTAATAATTTCATATCATATTCACTCTTAGTTTTAGTCAATAAAAATATTTTTCATACATTTAGAATATAAACTCTTCACTTTCTCACAAAAATCTTTTAAATAAAACCAATAACTCTCGTATAATTTATTGTTTTCAATACGTCCTTCAATTAAATGGAGAATCTTTTTTTTTTCTTTTAAAAAAAAATAATCTAAAAAGCCTTAAAGGGAGAAACATTTTTTGAAGATACTGATTTCAGAATAATTTTTTCGATAAAAAATTACTCTAATTAAATATGATATCTTCTGTGTCTCGAATAATCATACCTTAGTAGGAAATTTAGATTAGATATATCTCTTTTTCTCAGACATTTATGATCAAATGTCGTTCTGAGTTCTAACTTCACATACATGATAAACATTTTTTTACGCCAAATTACAATTGATTTTTTTTAATATTGATTCTAAAATCTGGATAAATTGCCAAATAATGTTTATCATTATTTTTCACTGTAGCAATGGATTGATAATGAACTATATACAAACATAGAAGAAGAAATCCTCCCAACTCTAGTTTCTTCAAATAAAGTAGCCTAAGAATACATTTCAAGAGATACAAAACTTAAAAAAGTCAACAATCAGTAAAACATGCAGGGAAATTTGAATAATGTTTACGGTAAATTTAGTTCGATATTGAGATTGTTTAAGGGGAGTGTATTCAATCGCAACTTTTAAATACTTTTGGAGACTTTAGAAATTTAAGTATATTCAATTGAGACTTTTAAAAACTCTTTAAAAGTTTAGGTGTATTTAACTGAGACTTTTATAGACTTTTAAAAAATCTCTAAAAGTCATGAGTTATTCAATTAAAACTCTTTAGAAGTCTCCACAAATTTTAGGGTATTTAAATTAAGAATGACTTTTAAAGAATTCTCTAATTTCTAGACTTTTGGGGGCTTTTTGTGAGAAATTATATGTACGCTCTATTTTTTTCTCTCTGCATCTTGCGAATTCAATCACCACAGCAGCTTCAACTCTTCAATTTTTTTTGTGAGAACCATTTTCTTTCTTGAATTTTTAATAGTATTCTAGTTTTTACAGTTTGTTGTTTGTTTTTTTATGGATTTTGTGATGTTTATCGATAGAAATTTCAGTTATTTGGTCAAAGAATTCAATTTTGATTCTGAGTTTTTTGCCCAAGAATATACAATGTTTTTTCTGATTGAGCAGCATGTGTGTGTTTGACGAATCATGAAAAATTATCAATTTTTTTGCCCAAGAAATCTGTTATGATTTTGAGGTTTTGTGCCCAAGAATTTTGATTTTATAGCCATTTTGAAGGAATGAATATAGTAGAAGCACTGGTATGATGAAATCAATGAAACGGGTTTCAATTCCAAACTGAAGAAAACCTTCTTCTGCTTTCAGCCAACTATAATTCCTCTCTCTCATAGCAAGGAAAAATCTTAAATTTTCAGAATTTATATTATATGTTGAAACGTCATTTTTCTTTACGAATCTTAGATTTTTTGTTTCTTTCTTGGATTCAAGCGGAAATAATACAAATATCAAGAAGTTTTTTGAGTTTTTTGTTATATTACAAAGAAAGGAATACAGTAGACAAGTTCTGGGTGGTTTTGATTTTCTCTCTTGGATTTCCCGCTATGGAGTATCTTGAATTGTGTCTAATAGGTCAAACCAAAATATTAATTGAAAGAGGGAATTAGATCCGTAAGCAGAAATCGTCAAACCGAAAAATTAAACTGAAACTGTATTTTAGAAGCCGTCGGATCCATGTCACACGGACCCGTTAGCGAAATAGTTTTGAACCGAACCAAACCGGTCAACAATGGTTTGATTTATGTTTAAAGAATTTTAATTATAGTTTGAAGCCAAATCAAACCAGACCGGTGAAAAAATATATAAAAATAAAAAATAGAAAAAGAAAAATTCTCAGAAATTCGGCCAACATGTCAAATTCAATAGTTATATGGATATTCTTGTCGATTTCTATTAAATTTATTACCTAATTTGACAATTACCACACTTCAAAATTCAAATAAATCCAAAAATCTCCATCTAAATATGAATGGTTTGAGTTCGTAACAATAGATAACAATAATCTTATGTAATGTAATTTTTATACTAATTAAGATAAATCTACTTGTACAAATGATGGATGATAAACTGGTTTACTCCCCTCTCACATGGAGAGAGAGTAAACCAGTTTGTACGAGTAGTAAGGTCCAATTAATTATATACTCTCTATCTAATCAATAAACATTTTTAATTGTGACCGATTATACTCTCAATAGTCTTATTGGGCATAATGATATTTTTTTGGCCTTATAGACTTGTATTGCAGCATTGTTGTAACTTTTATTTGTAACATTTTGGTCTAAAAAGGGACAAAAATAACTATATTGAAATTTAAGCCCTCTTTGGTCCGAGAGAAATTGAAAGAATTTTTCTTCAAATTCATTTTCAGTCACGCATTTCTATTAGATCTACCAGTTTACACATTTTTAACAACTTTTCAACCACACATTCAATTTTTTTTTCTAATTTCTCTTACACCAAACAGACTCTTAGTTAGTATTTAATTTATAGTAGATATATTTAGTTTGTTTAGATTTTTATTGTTAATAAAGTATAAGTATATATCAAAATCAATGATTTATTGGCATAAAAGTAGAAAGACAAAAAAATATATGGTGAAATCGACGTTTTAAAATCTGATAAAACTGTTAGGTTTAGGTTTGAGAAAAGTTTTTCTCAAACCGTTCTTAAACCATTTTAAATGGTTTGGTTTGGATTTGAGTTTTTTTTTCAAACTGATTTAAACGGTTTGATTTCAAAATTTATCAAAAATCGATTATATCGGACTGCTTATACCTTACTTGAAATATTTTTCTTTTATTTATTTAAAAAAAGTATTAGAATTCAACCTAAAAAAGGAAACTAAATAATTATTCTATGGTGGACTCCTCGATATTCCTTCCTAGCCTTGCAGTTTGGACAATTTTCTTGGCCCAGCAGTAGCCTACCCTCTTGAAATTTGTTGGCTTCATTTTCTTGGCCCCAATTGGGCTTCCTTTTCCCACCGAACAAGGGCACCTCAAAAGGAGAATTTTTGTAAAAAAATGTCGGCGGCATTTGAGGAATTGGGCAGCAACGGATTTCCAAAAAAAACGAAGTGAAGGAGGTCTCGTTTTTCTTGGTTTTAATATTTATTGATTAGTCTTTCAGACATTTGTTGAATTATAATTTTTTTTTAGTTGTTAATTCAAACTAGTATTTCACTTGTGCGATGCACGAAAGTTATTATCCGCAATATCGATTTCAATAAGTATTTTTTAAATTTTAGTACTTATACATAATCAACACATATAAATGGATAAAAAAAAAAAGATTCTCTATTAGAATAATTATTAGAATTTAAAAAAATAACACAAGTAATTCAAATTATTAAAAAAATCTTTGAATAGTAAACGTCAATTTATATATTTAAATAATAAATTATTATTGATTTCAATAATTTTAATGAATTATTAATAACTTCATTGAAAATGTAAATATAGTAGTTTTTTAATGATATATCACATTTGATGTAATATTATGTGCACAAATATTGATGCATGTGAAATGTATTAGTATATTTCTCATAACTTTTATATTTGCATATTGTATTTAACGTACTTTTTAATTTTCATTCAAAAACATCAATCACAACAATTAAAAAAGAAATAGCCAAAATATTTGAATTTAACCAATAAAACTTTATTTGCAAAAATAAATAGTCAAAATAATAATTTTAAAAATCTCGTGATTATGATGATACGATAACCGAGTAAAGTTCGAGATTACAAAAGTATACCAAAAATTATATCATATAATCTTTAAAAATTATTAAAATTAAGAATGATTAAAAAATATTACTCATTCTATTAATATTATTAACTAAAAAAAATCAATGCTTTAACTCTTCAATATTAACATTCGTTAAATAACTTTTTCTATATATTATTTATAAACAGCACATTTTTTCAACCCACATTTTAAAAACATATTTTTTCAAAACTATTGTTCAACCACACATTTTATCTCGAAACAAAAATATAGTTGCTGAACAAAGGGTTAATTTATTAAAATATTTAATAATAATATATAATATATATTTTAGAAATTTTGATTTGTAATATTAAAGATAACAAATTATTTGACCATTAATAATTAAAACACAATTTAATTATTGATGGATACACATAGGATTTATAATATTAAAAACAACACATATATATTAAAAATCAATGATTAAATAATAATTTTAATACTGATAATTAAGAACATTGATTAAATTCCTTCAATATTAATGTTAATAATAAAAATAATAATAATTATAACCAAAATATACAAATAACAACATCATATTAATTATTTACTATAATACTAAATATAAAGAATTTAAGAATTAAATTTTGCCAAACTATCATACTTTTATATATAGTATAGATATAAATTTCTACCATTGCGATGAACTCAATTTACTATTCGCAATATAGATAAGCATTCATAAAATTTAATAATTGTACATAATCAACACAAATACACAAATAATTTTTTTATCACAACAATTATTAAATTTAAAAACAACATAAATAATTCAAATCATCGAAAACTTTATTGAATGATAAATGCAAATTCTATAGTTTTTTTTTTTAATTATGTATCATGTTAAATTTAATATTATGAGTACAAATATTAATGTTTGTTAAAGATATAAATACATTTATTATAATTTCTGCATTTGCCTTACATATTTAGCTTTTTCTTAATTTTCGTTCAACAATCACAATAAACTATAAATATATGTTTAATCTTAACTCATCAAATATACAGCAATGGAACAACATTGAAGATCAAGAAATTATTATATCATATAATCTTTTCACAATTATTAAAATTAAAAAATTATTAAAAAAAATATTAACCATTATTTGGTATTTACCATAAAATAGTATTAGTGTGTGTGTGTATATATATATATATATATATATATATATATATATATAAGGAAATAAATGCATTTACACCAATCCACTTTGCATTCACACTAATCCACTTTACATTCACACTAATCCATTATTCTCTTTTTATATATAGTATAGATGTTAATGGATAGCAATTTATTATTCTAGCACAATAATATTCGAAGTTTTGATTTTACAAAAATTATGAGATCGAATTAAATTTATTGTTCATTTATTTCTTCTCTATTTATATATGTTTTATGTTTATTGAAATTATTATTTTAATTGATTAATGCAAAGTGTACGTTATTTTGATTGCCGAAATAGTAAATTGTCAATTAGAAATCTAAATTCGTAATTGTTTAGATATTCTAATATTTGTGGTAAATAATATAGTTGATTTCATATATACTTTCTATTTATATTATGAAGATATATAATCTAATTTAAATTAATCAAACATGTGTGTTTGTTGATTAGAATTGGTCATTCCTATAAAGATTAATGTTATTGGTAAATTAAATCTTAAGATCGTATCTAGGATTGTTTATTGATTATAGATTAATAGTCAACAAGCGTCTGTTGATTTATCGAATAGTTAAGGAGAGATGCGTTATTAGATCGTATCAATAACCATAACCAATTTAGAAATAGAGTAAAGGATTCCATTTTTCGCATTCGTGATCAATTTTAAGAATCAATTATGATATATACCTTGAACTGAATACTTGTCTAATTTGGCATTTCTATCACTTTGACTCTGCAATTGTTATACTACAAATTGATTTCATAATAAAAAATTCAAAACCCCCATTTTTTTATTTATTGTTAAAATTTCTTGGAGAATTAAATATAACCAATCCCTTGAATTCAACCTTATTCACAACTATTACAATTTATTTTTCTAAGAGCAACATATTATTATTATTATTATTATTATTATTATTATTATTATTATTTGTTGGATTCGACACCCCACCAAATTTTTGGCGCCGTTGTCGAGTATTGATGTTAATTAGATTTTTTTTATGTCTCGTTCTCGTACAGGTGAATTGCAATATAATCCTGAAATTGAGAAGGTAGCTCGAAGATCAAGGAAGGAAACTAAGTTTCTCAAACAAGCATCTCTATCTTCATCACCCAGATTGAATCTAGCAGTTGACCCGACTGATTCATCCAGTTATTCTTCTAGCAATTCTGAAACAGAGCAAGAGCAGGAAATGGCCAACGAAGAAAGAACTTTAAGAAAATTGACTGTACCGAATGAAAAACAACAACCACTTTGCATTCAATACCCAGCTTTTGATGTGGGTTTTGAGCTAAAATCTAGCTTAATCCATTTACACCCTAAATTCCATGGTCCTAAGAATGAAGACCCACGTAAACACTTAAAAGGAATTTCATGTGGTGTGTTCAAGCATGAAGTCACAAGCAGTTACTGAAGAGCAAATCAAGTTGCGGGCTTTTCCATTCTCATTATCTAATACGGCAAATGATTGGCTATTCTATCTTCCTCCAGGTTCTATAACCACATGGATAGGGATGATAAGAATATTTTCTTGATAAATTCTTCCCAGCTTCACAAGTTACAAATTTTAGAAGAGAGGTATAACAGAAATATACAAAAACCCTCCAAGAATATTGGGAAATATTCAAAAAATTGTGTGCAAGTTGTCCCCAACATGGAATATCTTAACAACTACTCATTCAGTACTTCTATGAGAGATTGTTACCAATGGAGAGAAAGATGATGGATGCAGCTAGTGGAGGCACTATAGTGAATAAAACCCCAACTGCCGATAGGGATTTGATCTCCATTATCGCTGCTAACACACAATAATTTGGATTCAGACAAGACACCCTTTTAAAAAGGGTGAATGAGGTAAATGTATCTTCTCTTGAAAATCAAATAGCAAATCTAACATCTCTTGTTCAACAACTGGATATAGGGAATATGCAATAGGTTAATGCCTGTCGAATTTGTACTGCTACTGGTCATCCAACTGACATGTGTCATATTCTTCAAGAAGATTCTTTTGAGCAGGC
Organism: Ligustrum vulgare; assembly: GCA_963555705.1. Lineage (NCBI taxonomy): Eukaryota > Viridiplantae > Streptophyta > Magnoliopsida > Lamiales > Oleaceae > Ligustrum > Ligustrum vulgare. The sequence continues at coordinate 53,670,113 of OY743174.1, forward strand.
TAATGCGGTTGGAAGATTTTCAGCCCACCTAAGGAAAAGTACGATCCCTATTCAAATACTTACAACCTAGGATGGAGAGATCATCCGAACTTCAGTTATCAGATAAGATCACAATTTCAATAATTCCAACCTAGATAGCCTACTCCTCCACCACAGTAACCTTCTTTAAGTTCAGGTATGTTTTTAGAAGAAATTGTTAAATCACTTGCAACTAATACAGAACAATTTCAACAGGAGACTAGGACGGGCATTAAGAACTTGGAGACTCAAGTGAGTCAATTGGCATCAATTGTAAATAGATTGGAATCTCAAGATAAACTGCCTTACCAAAGTGTTGTCAATCCAAAGAAAAATGCTAGTGCAATTACTTCGAGAAGTGGGAAAGAATTGAAAGAACCTAGTAAGATGAAGCAAGGAAACTTAGGGGAAGAAACTAAGAGGAAGTTGTTCCTCAACCTCAATCTAACCAGTCTACAGACCTTAATAGAGAATAACCAAAAGCTTATGTGACACCTCCTCCATTCCCAACAAGATTGAGTAGATTCAAAAAGGAGGAAGAAAAGAAGGAAATACTGGAAACTTTTTGCAAGATTGAGGTAAATATTCCCTTACTCGATTCAATTAAACAAGTACCTCGATATACTGAGTTTCTCAAGGATTTGTGCACCAACAAGAGAAAATTGAAAGGGAACCAAAAAGGTAAGTATGGTGCCCTCCAAAAGAAATTGCCTCCTAAATGCGAGAACCCAGGTATGTTTACTATCCCTTGCAAAATAGGTAAAGTTAGAATTGAGAAAACAATGTTAGATCCAGGAGCCTCAATAAAAGTCATGCCCCTTTCTGTTTATTCATCTTTGAATACTGGTCCATTGAAAAAAACAAGTGTGATTATTCAACTTGCTGATAGGTCCAATGTGTATCCTGATAGAAATTTAGAGGATGTTTTGGTTCAAGTAAATGAATTGTTTTTCCTGGTGACTTTTATGTACTTAATATGGAAGAAGACGACTCTTCTAATTCAACACTCATTCTGCTAGGAAGACCATTTCTTAAAACAGAAAGAAGGTTTTGACTACACTGAAATTTTCTAAGAAGATGACTCTTCTAATTCTACACCCATCCCGCTGATACAAAGCAAGACTGGTTGTAAAGTGATTTCAATAGGAAGAAGATATTGAATACACTGAAATTTTCTCTCATGTGGTGAAATTAACCACAATTAGAGCAGTATTGGAATTAGTGGTAAAGGAAAACTTGCACTTGGAGCAGTTAGATGTAAAGACGGCATTTCTTCACGGTGATTTGGATGAATAAATTCACATAATGCAGCCACATGGCTTCGAATCACACGAAAAGGAGAAAGTGGTGGGCAAATTTCAAAAGAGTCTCTATGGTCTTAAGCAAGCTCCAAGACTGTGGTATAAGAAGTTTGAAAGTTTTATGGGTAGTAATGGTTTTTAAAGGTGTCGAGGAGATCGTTGTTGCTATGTAAAGAACCTTGGTAACTCCTATATTATTTTGCTTCTATATGTTAATGGCATGTTAATTGCTGGTCCTTGCAAACAAGAAATATATGAGTTAAAAGGGGATTTACCCCAAGAGTTTGCGATAAAGGACTTGGGTGCTGCAAAACAAATATTTGGGATGAGAATAGTAGAGACTGTGATGTCTTAAAATTATCACATGAAAAGTATGTGAAGAATTTGCTAAGTAGGTTCATTATGGATGATGGAAAATCAGTAAGTGCTCATTTAGCTAGTCACTTCAAACTATCAAATGAGAAGTCACCTACCGAACAAGAGCAAGCCTACATGGCCAAGGTGCCTTATGTCTCCGCTATTGGCAGTCTTATATATGACATGGTGTGTACAAGACTGAATATAACACACGCAGTAGGAGTAGTGAGTAGATATATGAGCACTCCAGGTAAACAACATTTTAAGGTAGTAAAGTGGATTCTCAACATTTTAAGGCAGTAAAGTGGATTCTCATATACCTAAGAGGTACTTCAGATTTAGCGTTGTGCTTTAGAAAATCAAATTTTAGATTATAGGGCTACGTAGATGCGACATGGCCAGAAGAGTACTACAAGATATGTATACACTTTGGGAGGTACATCAATTAGCTGGGTGTCTAAGCTGTAAAAGATAGTTGTTCTTTCTACTATTAAGACTGAGTATGTTGTCGTAACTGAAGCTAGTAAAGAGATGCTATGGTTGCAGTCTTTCTTAGAAGAATTAGGTCACAAGTATAAAAAGAGTGTGTTGCATTGTGACAGTTAGAGTGCCATACACTTAGCAAATAATCATGTTAATTATGCAAGGACAAAACATATTCATGTTCGTTATCATTTCACCAGATCAATTTTGGAGGATGGAATCTTAACTTTTGAGAAGATTCAAGAGAATTAGAATCCGACTAACATGTTGACCAAGACCGTTCCAATTAAGAAACTGAAGTTGTGTACCATTTCAATTGGACTTCTCTTTTAAGGATTGAGGAGTTGATACCGATGCAGAGGAGTTATTCATGATGAATTAGTCTCCAAGTGGGAGATTTTTATATTGTGGAGCTTAATTATTTGACAATTGGATAATTGGATTAGAAGAAAAATTCTAGTTAAGGACAACTTAGGAGATTGTGTTCTTGTAAATTTCTATTAAAGAACTAAGTCATTGTCTAATGTGAATTTACTCCTATTGTAGAGTTGAAATCCTTATGTAATTTGGATTTGCCTTTATTAGATACTTAGAGTCCTTGTGTAATGTGGATTTACCCCTATCCAAATTCTATAAATAGAGGACAATCCTTAGGCTTTTATCATCAATTAAATAGAGAGAGAAAAAGAGAGGTTAAAAAAAATATGTATGTGTTTTCTCTTGTAAAACATTCTTTTTTCATTATAGTAACTTCTTGCAGCGGCAAAAAGAACGTAGTCTCACAATGATGTGAACCTCTATAAATATTGTATTTCTTTATTATTTTTTATTTTCTTCATATTAATTGCTTTCTATAAAAATAGAATCAGGGTTCCTCATACTCAACATTTTGGTCATTCTTCTATTTTGTTTTTCATACTTTATACTTCGATTGTCTCTATTTGCGTAACTTTCGCTCTATAATCCATAACAATCCACTATTTTGCATTAATAATTTCTTTATTCACTTCACATGATATAAATCCTCATTATCCCCGTCTTAGGAACTGTCATTAACTACTTCATTACCGTTATTTTAAATCATGGGTTGAGTGGGAATACAGCCTCTTTAACTGTGGATTGCCCAACACTTCAATCGTTGACATTTGCTCGATACTCATACTAGGATTTCTTTTCTTTTCTTTTTTTGAGTTTATTGGACTTTTGAAGTGTGTATTTTTCTATGTCAACACATACTATCGCCCCCATGGGCACGGTGAAACAATAAAGTGTGAGGCATTGATACTAGGTAGTGATGACAACGGAACGGATCGGGGCCAATCCAAATATGTCCCGCCAAAATTTTACCCAATCCGGATCCATCACGTGATCCGTCCATTCTCAGGAAGGATCGACCCTAGATCCGCCTCTTGATTTTTTTAAAAAATTTAAAAAATTTTCTTAATGATAATTAAAACTAAATCTTAAAAAAAAATTAACTTTTTATTCATTTACTTTTTTTTTTAAATTTAAATGGGGCGGATTAGATCCACCCCGTCGATCCACAAATCAAGATTTTTTCGGATCAGTGGGGGTGAATCTAATTTTTTGCCATCTCTAAAACTAGGTGATCGAAGTTTCAAATCTTGGTTCTTGGAAGGCAACATTTAAATATTGAAAGACAAGTACTTATATGGAATCATGGTGCATCATGTCAACCTTCTGGGTCCCATTCGCACTCCGTAAAAGGGGGTTCGTGTGAATGAGAGTTGGTCCCCGAATATCTTCTACAAGTGTGCATAGATTGTGTCTCATGAGTAATAAAAAAAAATGCATACATATCACAGGTAGTACTCAGGTTTGATTCGAGGAAAAATTATGCAATCCTAATCCTCATTCCAAAAATAGTTTCCTCATGCAAATATATATACATAAAAAATAATTTGCAGCTTATTGATACATTTATCAATTAGAAATTATTTTAATGCTGATTTCGTGTGAATTTACAGGCAGCTGATCTTTTCTGATTGGCAATGCAACTTCCCTGTTAATTCAGAGTGTGTTTAGTATTGTTTAAAAAGTCTTTTTTTTTTAAAAATAAATAGTGATTTTTAGGAGAATAGATGATTAAAATTTGGTTGAAAAATAAAATATTGTAGGCTTGACTTTTAATAAATGATTAAGATTGAGTACTATAGATTTTTTTTTAATGAAAATCAAAGAAGGGCTACATTTCCCCTCTACATTAAAAGAGGCAATGTAAGATTACTACTCATTGGTGAAACCTTCCATTTCACAATTGAATTCAAAAGATCTCCCCTACATTAAAAGAGGCAATGTCCCCACACATTAAAAGAGGCAATGTAAGATTACTATTAATTGGCGAAACCTTCCATTTCACAGTCAAATTTTCTCCCATAAAAAAGGTGATGTAAGATTACTATTCATTGGTGAAACCTTCCATTTCACATCTGAATTTTCCTCTATATTAAAAGAGGCAATGTAAGATTACTATTCATTGGCGAAACTCGTTCCATTTCACACCTGAATCCCCTAAAAGTTCTTCGATCTGGTTCGGTATTAATTAGAAATGTCAAGATGAGCGGGCCGACCAGACCCGTAAAAATCGGCCCAGATCGACCAGGGACCACGGTCCGACCCGTGACCAAGCGGGCGGTTCATGGGTTACGAAGATGTGAACTGCAAGTTTCGCGGGCTGCAATTAACCCGTCGACCCGTGAAATAATTATAAAAAAATTATTAAATATAGTAACAATGAAAATCTCTCTTCTTCCCAAGCTCTAGTATAAATTCTAAGAGTAAATCTTCATTTTTCTCTATAATAACTATGAAACATAATGTTCTTTGATAGTAATAATTAGAAATGCATTTAATTGTTATTTGTTTACGTTGTATTTAACTTTACAAAATTAAAAGTAATTCATATAACATAAGATTTAAATTTGGATTCTATGTAAACATTTCTTTAAATAAATATAAAATTGTCATTTTGTTTATTTCATATTTAATAATTTAACAAAAAAATATTTTTGTTATAAAAATATGAAAAATTCTATATTTTTATTCATACAGGACAAATAAGAACAAACTGCGACCTGCATGGGCCAACGAGCGGCCCTGGATTTTCAGTTCAAAATTTGCAGGCTAACCCGGATCGGCCCATAAACCCTCTGCGGGTGAGCTTTTTCATGCGGGCTGTATCGAGCACATATGTTGGTGGTTGACCCGACCCGGACCATCCGGAATGACACCACCAGCTGTAATGAAGAAGAAATCAGTTGAGAAAGCCACTCTGTCTCCACATCTCTCTCTCTCTCCAAAACATATAGAAGACGATAGGCCTAAAAACCCTACATCGATTTTTCCCTCTACGAGCACTGATCGAGAACACCTTCTCCGTCCAGCCATCCAACCGGCGAACAACCAACACTATCAGCAACGCGGTGTCGAGAGCATCGCTTCCAATGCCCAGAGATCAAATTTTTTACTCCCACAGCCACTGCTGAACTAAATCGTAGTAGCCAGTACCGCCGCAATCAACTTCTCAGCAACTGAAAACACCTATCCAGGTAATGTCAGCAATTCCAACTCTGGATCCGACCCTCGACTGGGAATTCTAGCCACATCTCACATGCATCTATAGTCAACTAGCCACTGGGAGGTGAAACCATTTTTTTCTACATTTTCCTTCTGTAATATCTATTGTTTGGTATTTTGAAAAAATGTTGTTGTCGATTTCCAGCCATGAACTGATTTTGTTTTTCGAGGGCACCACATGAGTGACGTAGCAACCCAGGCTTGGGAAAAATACAAACTTTGGCTACTTTATGCTCAAATGCAGGGTACATGATTTTCAGTTGGTAATACAGTTTGGTTTATAAACTAGTTTATTTATGATTTTGAGATAAAAAGTAATGGCTGAAAATTGGAGAGAGAAAAGTGTGTGGTTAAAAAGTAGTCTGGAAAATTGTGTGATTTATAAACTGATTTATAAACAAAAAATAGTACATTTACCAAACGGTGACGCTCGAATAATTATGGCAGTCTAGGAACCAAAAAAAAAAAAAAGCATCGCATACCAAGTCTAAACCATAAAGGGTAACGTACAGAGTGGACATATTGCTAGCAAATACCAAGATTTTAATAATAAATAAAGTGTTTATAATCTGTAAATTAACAGTGCTTCAAAATGGGTATTTCAAGATGTGGGATTATTGCCTTAAAACAAAAATTACTTAAAGTAATCGGGGACAAAAATAAATGAAGGACTTACAATCATAAAAGCGATTAGAAACCAATTTTTTGGTAATTCTAATGTAAATTTGTTAAAAGATTTTACAAGTTATTTTTGGACTTGAGTTTTTAACTAAAAGGGGTTGATTTTTGGTAAAAATGAGCAACAAGACTATTTTTCTTACAAAATAAGGAGACTCTCGGCTAACTCCATCTCTCTCTAAAACATAAAACTATTTTCTTCATTTCTCACCAAAAATCATCTTCATTATTGTGATTCAATTGAGTTTGATCTTTTTGATAATATTTGGGACTTTTCACATCAAGAGGAAGTGCTTGTCGAGAGTGAAAAGTATGTGTTCTTGGTTTTACAATCGGAGGTGGTTAGCCAACATATCTGTTGGAATTCGGATTGATTGATTTTCTTTGCATTCTTGGTGGACTATTGAATTGAATCAAAGTGATTCAAGGTGTATTTTATCCTACACAAGAGCTTCGACACTACAACAAAAATAGCCTTTTGCAACACTAAAAAAATGTTGCCAAAAGGTTTTTGCAACGTTTGGCAAGTGTTGCAAATCGCAGTGTTGCCGTAGAGAAAAAACTTTTTGCAACGTTTTTTGAACATTGCAAAAGACCTTTTGCAACGTTTATTAAGTGTTGCGGTAGACCCTTTTTTAACGTTTATTAAGTGTTGCGGTAGACCCTTTTTGCAACGTTTATTAAGTGTTGCCGTAGACCCTTTTGCAACGTTTTTTGAGTGTTGCTATAGACCATTTTGCAACGTTTTTTAAGTGTTGCAAAAACTATTAACCCAACCTTTTGCAACATTTATTAAGTGTTGCCGTAGACCCTTTTGCAACATTTTTTGAATGTTGATATATATATATATATTTTAAAAAAAAATATTATTGAACAAATTATTTATAAAACCCAAATTTTTGTAATTACTTCATTAAAATGGTACTTTAAATAAAAAACAAAAGTAAATACATTATGAATTTTCAAATCCATACAAAATAAAGTCTTGATAATGTCTAATAAATCCACAATACAGAATAACAAATCCACAAAAGAAAGTGTTAATAATGTTTAACAAATTCGCAAAAGAACATCATCATTTGACAAAAGAAATATTTTACTACGGGAATATCAACTTCATCCCGCAATATAACTGCACCTTTAGATCGCAAAATTCGGTCCATCTTCAAAGTTACACCTATAACAAATTTGAGCAAAGTTATAAGTGAATGTCACGTTTTACTTAATAAATGGTAGAAAAAATAAAAAATAGAGTTAAAAGCAAAATACATTTATATCTTTCAAATGTGATTTCATAGAAATTTATATGACTTGTCCTAAATCAATCTACTAGACCAGAGACGTGAAAGTGCATCGATGACAGATGTCAGCTAGATGCTAGATCTACCACTAAGGAAAATGAGCTTTCACCCAAAGTGTAAAACCTAAACTTAGACGCGTTAACTTTTCTTTCCTTCCCTTCTATTGTAAAAAATTCTATAGAAAACATCAATAAACTTAGACGCGTTAACTTCTCTCTTTCCAACATCAATCCCTAACTCCTCAACATCACAAATTCAACAATAAACTCTATCTAAACTCAAATCAAATTTAAAACTAATTAATAATAGCTAACAAAAATCTTGAATTCAAATTTAGCTTGAATAACAAATAGACTTATATGAAGTTAGTCATAAATAAGAATTACACAAAATCATTGAATAAATAAACGTTTCTTACCATAAGAAGCTTGTGCCTCTCTTAATTGCTCAACTATTAAAATTAAGATAATTAAAAAAATATAATTCATTATTAACCATAGTATTCACATTTTTCATGTGACATGATTATGAATACCTAGTAAGATAAGTTGTGATATTGGTGGATAATGGAAATTTTTACACATTGTAAATTAGTTATAGAAATTTTTTCGTTGATATACACAAATGGAACCACTTTCATCTGGTTACCTTGGATTCAGACTGGCATTTTGACCATGTGATTAGACCTTAGTTGAGGAAGGTTCCTTTATGCTCGAACTAATGTTTGGGCACTTGAACAAAACCTCTGCATTGAACAAGATAATAATGAATGTTGACAAGGATAGCAGTACTATTATCTGTGTTTAATACATTATACGACTATGTAAATAGTACATTTGCTAATCTCAATTCCTATAACTGAAGCAGAGGATTAGAATTATAGAATTTTATTTATTTTTTGTTTTCCCATTCAAAGTTAGTAGAGGGTTGTTAGGCCTACACTCCTAAAGCTGAATGGAGGGTTAGGCAACATTGAGGGGAATGTAAACCTCTGAGGGAATTACAATCTAACACCTATGCTATACATTAGGAGAATTTAAACAAGAAACAACATTTTCCAACCTTTATATGATGTAGCACATTCTAAAATTAGGAAAATCCTGTTTATCAACTCTAACAAGCCCGTTAGTTTCTCCAATTAATTCATGGATAACAGTGTTTTGAAGGTCTTTTCCTTGTAGCCCATGTTTTCCAACCAATCTGCTGCAGAATTGCTCTCTCCAAATATGTGAGTATGAGATATCCATTTTCCATTTGTCCTGCGGAAAGAGTAAATGAAGATTAATTATTGACTCAGCATATATTAGATGACTTGTATATCTCCGTTGGTCAAAACCTCAAGAAGCAAGAACCGGATAAATCTAATGACATGCCAACTTCCTAATCTAGTGGACACACACATACAGAGACAAAAAAAAAAAAGTAAAGATCAAGAGCTATGATGAGCAGAATGCATAAAAATGATGGTCCGGATAAACACAAATTTTTTGACCAATTACATACACGAATGAGTTCAAAGTCATACCTGATGAAGAGCTGCATTAGCATTCAGCTGCTGATTCTTTCCAGACCACTGCACATCATCCATCATCACGTCCCAAAGAATCCTGACAACCTCAATATCTGGAAATTTTGCATCTTTGACATATTGCTTCACAGTTTCCATGACTTCAGATATATCAGCTTCCTCTGCCATCTGGTTTGTTATCACAGATTTCATCTCCTTCAGCTTCATTTCAAATATCTTCTTCTCATTATATTTGACTATGCATACAAGGCCTGCCTTACTGAGTCAAGAGGAAAATATAACAAATTTTTAGCATAAATAGGAATTCCAAGTAGTTATAATGAGAGGTAACTAGTAAATAGTCTAGATGGGCAGTGAACTACTATAGTTTCATGCTAATTCAAGTATCCATTTTAAATACTGATGAAAAAAGTATATACTACAGCACTTTATAATCAGCTAAAAATGAAACTATAGCTGGTGATATAAATGTAAGAGAACACATTATTCAATCATCTAATTTGACAGAAAATTAAAATTTGTAACCTCGTATTTTTATCTGTAGTACTATGATATTCGAAAAACTTGTGTGGGCTCTCTGTGCTACAACTTCTCGAACATGGAAGATTTTTTGAACCAGGAATCAGTTAGACAAGCACTTGGCGTTGGAAATATAGAATTTATTTCATGTAGTACTGTTGTGTATGATGCAATGACAATGGACTGGATGAAGAATTTCGAAATTGGTGTTCCTGCTCTACTAGAGAATGGAGTCAAGTTACTTGTATACGCTGGGGAATATGATCTTATTTGCAACTGGCTTGGTAAGATTTTACTTGAGATTGACTATGGAAAAACATAGGCAGGGTTTTTAATTTCACTGCTATAACTGAGTTAAATATTATCAGGAAACTCAAGATGGGTTGATGCCATGGTATGGTCTGGACAGAGAGACTTTGTATCGGCTCCTTCCTTTCCATTTAGCGTAGATGGAGTGGAGGCAGGATTACAGAAAAGCCACAGACTACTCACCTTTCTTAAGGTCTATAATGCTGGTCACATGGTTCCTATGGATCAACCTAAGGCATCACTAGAAATGCTAAAGAGATGGATGCAAGGTATATCTCTGTGAAGAACAGCAGTACATTCACCAAATTTGTAATGATTTAACACTCTTCTGATTCATGTTTAGGCGAAAGGATTGGTGTTCTTATTATAGAATCCTGAAAGCGATCACTAATAGGCTAAATTTATGTGTAATGAGAATTCACAACAATAACAAAGATCTTACAATATTGATAGAATTCACAACAATATGCGAAGGTCAGATTGAATTTTGACAATTAACAATGACTAAGAGATAGATTACAAAATCTGAAAAATCTTACAATATTGATAGAATTTCCCAGATGGGCATCTCATTTTCTAATATTTTTATTTCTAATAGAAAGTAAAACTATAAGAAAAGAAAGAAAGAACAACCCTTTGAATATTCAATTCCAAGCAAAATCGAGCAAGTAAATACGAAATATACCTCTATCACCAGCCCCCTTCACCGTCACCACCCCTGCCAGGCTGAACTCCAAACCGGCCAATCACCATTTTCATCCTCCTGCAGCACCACCAAAATCACGGCCAACCCAAATTCAATCTCAACTCAAAATCAAAACCCAAATTAAAACCCAAAAACGTCACCTCCAACCAGCTCAAATCGAACCCAAATCAAACCAAAAAAAAAAAAAAAAATCAAAACCAAAACAAGAAATAAGTTAGCCCAAATACTTACCTAAAGCGCCGGCATGTTCGACCTCACTTTCCTTGAAGATCGACCAAAACCGTGCCTCAAATTTCGCACCCCAAAACCACTCAAATCTGCCCCAAATCGTGCCTACTTACTACCAATGTCGTCTCCTTGTCACCGCCACGAGACAGCGGTGATATCGCCGGCGGATTGGCGAACGGAGTTCAATTTACGCATCTCCTCGTTTTTTCGCTTTGGTCCGATCGTGAGAGAGAGAGAGTGTGTAGTGAGAGAATAATGAGAGAGAGATAAGATCTGATATATTAAATTTTCAAGAATTTGCAACTTTAGTCCCCATGTTTCAAATTTGTTTACAAATGAGTACCCTTTCGCACACCCTTTCGCAACGTTTTTTAAACGTTGCAAAAGGTACCCTTTCGCAACGTTTAAAAAACGTTGCGAAAGGTTGAACTCTTTTGCAACATTCAATAAATGTTGCAAATGAGTCTCTTTTGCAACATTCACTTGACAAATGTTGTTAAAGCTCAATTGTTAACACCAATCGCAACATTTACTTCTTAAAATATTGCTGTATGTCTCTTTAGCAACATTCAACTGCCGAATGTTGCAATTCAAGTGTTGCAAAAGCCCTTTTTTGTTGTAGTGCGAAAATTGAATTTTGATGTCAAGCGTTTTAAATATCGTTCATTTTTACTTTCTTGTAATTTGTTGGCATGAGTTTTTAGTTTCTACTTTGTTACAAAGAGCTTTCGTGGACCAGTATTCGACCAAGATTTAAATTTCCTTGTACAGAAGAGGGAGACCCTGTCAATAAAGGGTAGGCATTTGGCCATCACGTTGGTAATTGGAATTCCATTATTTATCCACAGAAGTTGATAGCTTCTAGCATTTTTTTTTTTTAAATTCCTTTTCTGTTCTTGCCGGCAATAAGGAGGTTATTTTTATATCAAGCCAAAAGATGTTATTATATTAATTAATTTTGCGATCTCCTTATTAGGATCCAAACCAAATTTGTGTTTTAGATCTAGATAAGAGGATAAATGTATCTCAAGCCTTGAGCCAACCGTTCATTATGGGCAAGTCAAAGTTAATGTTAGCCTCTGTTTGGCAAAAAGAAAAAAAATATGTTTTTAAACAACATAATTTTTTAAATTATTTTTTAACAATACATATTTTCTCTATCCACTTTTCAACCACACATCTTACCTAGAAAATATAAAAAAACATATTTTTAAACATCAAAATTTTAACAAACAGACTTTAATTTCCTGACTATAGAAATGTTGTTGCATTAGATACTTGTATATTTTTTTTATCGTCTCAATTAATACTCAATTATCTAATGATTGGGTACTTATATATGTCTTCATTTTCTATGTCTCAATTAATACTCAATTAGCTATTGTTAATTTACCAGTATTCAAAATTTTAGAAAATATTGAAAGCTAACAAGACCATTTTACATGCACATTTTGTGATGTAACTAACCTTAATCAAGTTGAGAATTCCATTAGCTGAATTAGCATTGATGTAAAGGCACTTTCACTTACATGAGTTGATTCAATAAAAAAAAAAAAAAATCTATGTAATCAAAGCATTGAAGCTTAACATATAGACAGTACATGAGCAAACATGGCGGGAAATATCATTGGTGAACCATCATTTTCCCTGATCTTGCTGTTCCATGGAGGCTTTTCTTCCATCTTGAAGCTTGAATCTGTCTCATAAGTCATGAAATACAAGAAAAATGGTGTTCTTTAACTGTCTTGAGCATTTATAAACTATAATCTTCTTTAACATTCTTAATGCATTAAAAGTAATGAGAATTACAAAAACAATATGTTTGCATTTGCCACTCTATGAGCTACATGTTGATTGCAGTTGAGCCCATCTTTCAAAGTAGGACAAGTACATTTTAATACTAGCCCTAGAATGGGCATTAAAATAGGAGTTGTTTTGGCTGGATTTTCAATTTTTTGTTGCTTAAAGGATGCCATGACGGGAATGAATTAAGATATTGTGGTTTGAAATTCAAGTATGTAAAAGAGATTCACATGCCGTCTAAACTTGTTTTATTACTTAAAAGCTATAAGAAAACATTTCTATCTCACGAAAATAGCTTTTGCATGATGTGTCATAAGTTGTCCGGATGGTTCAGAAGAAAGATGGGATGGATGCATTATTGCTGCAGTACATGCTCCAGATGCACTAAAGTTGTTAGGAAAACAGGCAACACGTGATGAACTAAGAATCCTCGTTGCATTTCAATATTTTTATAGGTGATTTTCTTGGTTCCTCTCATTGTTTTTTTTTTCCTTTTACGATTGGTTTCATTAACGTGATTTACTTTATGTGTTTGAACCTGTGATGCTCAAACTTGGCATTCAGGCCGGCGTACTCATGTCGACATGACACAACACGGGTATGGAATACGGGTCCGACTCTCAACTTTTCAAGCGGACACGGCAGTAGACCTATGTTCGTGTGTGGGGGTCCGTTGGTGCGTACACATTCAGGAGGAAGAAGGGGAGGTGGAGAACTTACCAAAGTGGTGGTGGTCGCCGATTGGTGCTACGATGGTGGTATCCAATGAGGAGAATCCAAAAGGTGAGATGAGAGAGCGGTGTACCATGAGAGAGGGGGTAGCCTCTAAAGTCTGATATTTCGTTTTCTTTTAGGGTAAAGTTTAAAATTTTTTACTTTTGTAAAATTGCAACATAAGTCCCTAAACTATATATTAGTATATAATTAAGGTCAAAAGTTTCACTTAAAGGTCAAATTTTACGAAAACTTCTCTATAATTTCAATTAAATACAATTTTGGCCAAATATAAGTTAATTAAATAGAAATTAGCAGGTTTGGGTAATTAAATAAATAATTATACACAGAATTGCACATAAAAATTTATAATTTTTCTAATTGACACATAAATAAATGAAGTTTGAAAGTTGCACCCACGCATCCCTTGTTCAAAATTTGGATTCTTTTTAGCTGTGTCTCCATATTTTAGATTTTTTAAAAAAGAAGGATTAAGCACTCGAATCCGTACCCGAGTCTGAGCAACATAGGTTTTGAACATAGAACGATCCTCTTCCCAAAAACATGTGTTTATCATATGAACTTTACACCTGAATAGTCAAGTTAAATGGGCAGATAAATGTTTTAGAGAGATTATTTCAACTTCAAATAAGAAAGTAAATATGTTGATTTTGACACTCAAAACAAGGAAAAATAAATTCTTTTGCTTGGTGAACTATATGAGAAATGTAATTCCTTTCTTGAAAGAGATTGTCTTGATAGAATATTCAACTTCAATACTTTGTTTAAGTTGCATTTGACCACCTTGATTTTGGTGGAGTACGTTGCTCTGTTTGATCATAGATACTTCCCGCATTATAAGACTAATCAAGCTAATCAAGAAATCTCTCCTATCCATTGAACATTCAGATTCCCATATTTTCACTTTCATGTCTGCCGATCTAACGAATTGTGATTTTGTGTGACCCACTGTGACTTTGCAGGTGGGTTGGAGTTGCTGCGTAATTTGCAATTAAATTTGTAATTGTGACTGAAATTTGACTTTATGTGATCAATTGTGACTTTGTGGGTGATGGAGTATGGTGGGTAGAAATTTGTGACTAAATTTGTAAATGTAACCGAAATATGACTTCTATGACCAATTTTGACTTTGCTGAGTCGGGTAGGGTAAATTTTGTAATTGTGATCGAATTGTGAGTTTGTGTGATCAAATGTGACTTTGCATGTAGGTTGAAGTTGGGTGGAGAATAGTGGGATTATGGTGAAATTTATGATTAAATTTGTAATTGTGATTTGTGATTTTGTGTGATCAATTATCACTTTGTGGGTCGGGTGGGGGTTGTAGGATAGGATGTGAAAATATCGAGAGAGATAGAGAGAGAGAGAGAGAGATCATTTTTTGTTGGGGTGGGTGGGTGGGGGGGTATGAAAAAGTAGAAGAAATAAATCATTTTTTGGGTTGGAGTGGGGTAGGGTGTGTGGTCAGGTGGGAGCTGTGATAGATGGACACATGTTATTTGATGGCTTTTATTATTTAAATATTATATTAGTTTTAATTTAATATATAATTGATAATTATTTTCATATTATACAATATTATATTTATTAATGAGGAATTTTCAAAAATGTCCAATTTCATGCTAATCACAAAAGTTGTGTTTAAAGTTAATACTTTTTGCAAAAATGTTCAAATTTGGATGAATTTGACTATCTTACCCTTAATGAAACATAATATATATATATATATATATATATATATATATATATATATATATATATATATATATATATATATATATATATATTTGATTTGATATTTGAGTTGTTACATATATACTAGTTAATATCCATTAGCTCCATTTAAATCTTGGGTAATAACCACTATAACTATTTGACAAATATTTTGAACTAGTATTACCAATTTTTTGCACATTTCGTGAGTTACGTGGAAGGAAATGCTTGAACAGGTATTGAGAAAAAAATTACCAACATATTGTGGAATTCATTTGCCATACAAGGAATTTCATTAGAATGTATCATTATCAAATTTTTGTTTTCATTGAGAACTTTGTTTTACTTGTTTACACAGTGTTCAGAAAATCGGAAACTGGTTCGAACAGAAAAAGACAACGGGTTAAGGGTCAAAAGGTCCGATTGGGTCGAACCGATGTCGAACTGGTTTCAATTAAAATATAAAAAATTATTCCAAAAATCACAATTTTTTTCTAAAAAACATGTTATTTTACAAATAAAATAATATTTACTTATTTAGAATATAAAATTATAGACAAAAGTAGCTTCAAACAACTAGAGAAAAGCAAAACAACAAAAAAAAAAAAAAAAAAAAAAAAAAAAAAAAAAGCAAAAAATGAAAAACAGGGTTTTAAAAACCGGCCGGTTCCCATTTTTCCCGGTTGAACCAGTCGATTTTTCAGGTTTTCCCGCTGGTTCTCGATTTTCCCGGTTGAACCGGCCGGTCCGGTCTGATTTTCTAAACATTGGTTTTGCATTATCTTAAAAAAATGGAGAGAAATACTAGATAATTAGTTGAACTAATTTTTAAGATTATCAAAGTATTGTTGTCAATATTATGATCATTGTGTTGTGTTATTCTCAAATCATATCACTTTTTTTTTTTAATCATTTATGTTAGTAAAATAGGTTGTTTTGTATGAATATGTCATTAATGGTGGATATGAAATGATTCTAAAAAACGGTAGTTAAAGAAGATGAGATATGCAAGTGTTAAGGGAATCCCGATACGTCATTATCGATATTTATAAAATCGAGAATGACATTTAAAATGTTGTTCTTGACAGTTTTAAAATGTTGAGATTGTGGGTAATGAACTCAAAAATGATAATCGTTTGAAACACCTTCTTCTAAATAATTTTTTTGTGTCCCCTTATTTCATGTTAGCTCATAATAGTATTGTTCCGACATTTAATATGACAGATATAATGAGGTTTGTTGTTTCGCACGGTGAAAATTTTCTCAACATTGATGACAATTGAAAGTGGTTTGGCAATCGGACAACGTCCATTGTTGTTTTTAAGTGACGTATACTTTACATTTCAGATTTCCTAAATCCCTCTATTTTGTTTGAACTGTATTGTTATGTCAATAAAAAATTAATTACCTAGTATTGAAGCATCAAGGTTTAAGGTTAAAGTATACATTTTCTTCTTTACCATATGTTTTGAACAGCTGCAATTGATACATCTAGGATAAATCAAGAATCAAACATAATATTGAAACTAAGAATGTTTGGATAGACAATGTGAAAGAGAAATAAAATCTTGACATTTATCAAATGTTTCATGACATTCATTACAGTTCTGGACATTTTCACATGTCATTCTCGACATTTGAGACCTGTTTTTCTAGACACTTGATATTTCAAATGTAAACTCGAAATAACTTGTGAATAATAGATTGTACCCAATCTAATTGACATTTGTACTAGTACTAGTTTATTTGTGTTAAGTTCTCATTGGTTCACTGACAATAAAATATTATCGTCAACATTTTGTGCTCAATGTGGAATTTGAAAATTGTAGTAACGGCATTTTAGTCCCAAAAAAAAAGGAAAATGGACATCACTAAAAATACATTTTTGCAATCAACAATGTAAAAATGGACATTTTATATGATTTTCTTTTTATTAATTACTAATTAATACCTGATTTTTAAAAAGATTCCTATGTTTGTTGATTAATTCTAGGGATTTTTAATTGACCTATTTAAGTGTCATTATGATATGACGCACATACATTGGATGATTAAAAAATAAGTCATAGGATAGTTATTTACACCACGCAATGTATGTGTGTCATGTCATAAAGTCACTTAAAATGTCAATTAAAAATGTCTCTCTAGAATTATTCATGTTTGTTAATTTTAAAAAGTGATAGTTTTAGGTTTGAAGATATGTTTACGTACTTTTTCCTTATTCAAACCATAATCTTATTATTATTATAAAGAAGGATAGTTGGGCTAATCCTTCCCCCCAAAAACTCCCGCCTAGCAAATCCTCAAAAGTCATGAGTCAAAATAAAAATAGAAAAGTTGGCATTTTTTCCCAAAAAACGTCACTTCTTGAAAGAGAAATAAAATCTTGACATTTATCAAATGTTTCATGACATTCATTACAGTTCTGGACATTTTCACATGTCATTCTCGACATTTGAGACCTGTTTTTCTAGACACTTGATATTTCAAATGTAAACTCGAAATAACTTGTGAATAATAGATTGTACCCAATCTAATTGACATTTGTACTAGTACTAGTTTATTTGTGTTAAGTTCTCATTGGTTCACTGACAATAAAATATTATCGTCAACATTTTGTGCTCAATGTGGAATTTGAAAATTGTAGTAACGGCATTTTAGTCCCAAAAAAAAAGGAAAATGGACATCACTAAAAATACATTTTTGCAATCAACAATGTAAAAATGGACATTTTATATGATTTTCTTTTTATTAATTACTAATTAATACCTGATTTTTAAAAAGATTCCTATGTTTGTTGATTAATTCTAGGGATTTTTAATTGACCTATTTAAGTGTCATTATGATATGACGCACATACATTGGATGATTAAAAAATAAGTCATAGGATAGTTATTTACACCACGCAATGTATGTGTGTCATGTCATAATGTCACTTAAAATGTCAATTAAAAATGTCTCTCTAGAATTATTCATGTTTGTTAATTTTAAAAAGTGATAGTTTTAGGTTTGAAGATATGTTTACGTACTTTTTCCTTATTCAAACCATAATCTTATTATTATTATAAAGAAGGATAGTTGGGCCAATCCTTCCCCCCAAAAACTCCCGCCTAGCAAATCCTCAAAAGTCATGAGTCAAAATAAAAATAGAAAAGTTGGCATTTTTTCCCAAAAAACGTCACTTCTTAGATGGAAAAATTCAAAATTGAATGGTAGTACAAATCAGAAAGTGATGCACCCAAAGCAATTTCACCACTCCCCCCTTCAAAAAGTTTCTTTTCGTGCTTCATTTTTGAAGTCACACATAGCAAACCAGAGGCTAAAATCTGTGAAGCTGAAGTCCTCGACCAAAAATCGAAGTGAAGTGAAGCCGACCAAGAGGAAGACAATAACAAAAAGAAAAAATCGATGGAATGGAGTCTTTAATGGAGTCGTTAATCAAAGATTCTCCACCTGAACTTTGCCAAATAAATCACGGCCGATGTACCAACAGAGCACCCGGTGGAAGTGATAGGTGAAGCCATCTTTTGTTGACAAAGATGGAGTGAAGAAAGGCGTGTGGAATGAAGAAGAATATTAAAGGTTGCAAATTTTTCCTCTGATTTATTTTATTTCCTTTCTGGTAACAATTCCTTCGATTTCCTCAATTTATTGTCCAATTATATAAGCCCTGATTGCGATTAATGTTTTAACATCAGTTAATACTTGGTTCTGGGGGCAATACATAAAACTCGATCACTCAGGTACCGTTTCTATCTATTATTCGATTTTATTTTATGCTACCATAAATTTAATAGTTGTGTTTTTTTTATCATTCATATTTGTGTTGATTTTAGCAGATTTTCATGTTTATGTGTCCTATCTTGAGGTAAATTGTGTGTATTAATACTTCATAATGTTCAAACAACTGTTTGTTTTATTGCTGAAAGCCTGTTGATTTAGTAAACACTAAATCTGGATTCTTCGTTTTTATATGTGCACTTTTATCGACTTTTTCTTTTTCTTCTGTTGCTTCTTCATTTTCATCCATTCTCTCTTCTGCAATTTGGTCGAATCCTAGCTTCCGTTTTGCTTGAATCTGTAGCTAATTAATTTCTTCCTGTTAGAATCTGCAAAAACAAAGGGCTTACTTTCTGATTTTGCTTCTTCCAAAAGAGCGTCTATTGTGTTAATTTGACGATGTAAGCTTCACTTAATGGAGTCATTTTCTTGAATTATGTTAAAGTGCAGAAATTTAGCTAATAGATTATTTTCTAATGCAGCTATTTCTGGACAAATTAAATCAATACAGTGTTATCCCATGTTTGTTGTTTTTGTTGATGTATTTATGGTATGATCTGTGAACGAACAAGTTGGACAGTAGGAGCTGCATTATTACATATATAAAATATTAACTTCTTTTTCTTATTTAAATCCCGTAGTGTCTAATC
The DNA here is from genome assembly GCA_963555705.1 of Ligustrum vulgare. Lineage (NCBI taxonomy): Eukaryota > Viridiplantae > Streptophyta > Magnoliopsida > Lamiales > Oleaceae > Ligustrum > Ligustrum vulgare. Next base: position 53,689,816 of record OY743174.1, read on the forward strand.
TACATTGCCAAAAATGCCATAAGTTTCTCAATTAATTTATCAACAGTAAAATCATATCACTGAGTAGAATAGAGACTACAAATTTGAGAGAGAAACTGCAGTTGCGAAATTGGAATCTTGCTCAATCAAATAGTCATATGTCAGCGGTAAATGTTTTTCCTTTCTGCCGAACTACACCAATGTAATAAGATTTGGAGTATAATTTGACAAATTTTTTTATGGTACTCAAATTTCCAATTGTCTAAGCAAGAACTTAATCTGAGTAAAGAAAGGATAAGCTTGAAACTCAGAATTTGAAAGTTGCATCTTATTTGTAGATTGGACGTGCCTTTAAGTTTCTATTGTTTTTAACATACTGTTGTCATTGCAGTTGAAAACACTAAGGAAGCTCTTCTTAAAGCTAAGAATCTAGAATTCAAGGTAAACTCAAATTTCTGTTTTTTTTTTTTTTTAATTTGAATGAAAACTTAGCAAGTGTCGAGTTTTATACGTCGATTTCAGTGCCATTATCATCGAAAGCTTCTTAATCATGGTAAATCATCTTAATCTCATATGCCTCTGCTGATTGATACTTTTTATTATGTTTTGTAGATATACCTTGACATAGCTGCAAGTTATGGTGTTCAACCAATTTCTCTTGCGGTAAGTATATCCTAATCTATCTTCCTGTTGCTCACGTGTTGCCTTCACTAATTCATTTGTGACTTCTCAAGCTCAATACAGCCTGTGCTCCCCACATTTACAAAGGTATTGTTCATCAAAGTTTTTGGAAACTTCGAGTTTCGATTTGTAGCAGCTTTTAGTTTCAAAATTTAAGATTCCCTAAGTAGGGTATTAAGCTAATTCAAGTCTCTGCAACTTTCATTGGGTACAGTCTAAACATTTTTTTTCCTTTATGAATTTCAAATTGATCTTTTCTGCATGTTAATTCTAATTATAGTTGGATATGAACTTAGTGCATGTTATGTGCAATTTTATTAGAGCATAATGTAAAAGATTTTAGCTTATTTTCAGTCATGTGCTATTGAATTTTAACTTATTGCTTATTTTGAAATTTTTTATGGTAGAATAACTAATAACATTCTTATTATATTTTTCACTATTGATGGTTTTGTTAATAAATAAGCATGATTTATTTGTATATTTTGAATTTTTAATAGTGAGATGATGATTTTTCGGTATCTAGGAGCTGATAGTATATGTTAGCATATGATGATAATGAAATGGTTCGTTTATGTGATTGGATTTTTCATCTGGAACAGGGCAACAGACTCCCTCTCTTACCTGGTTATCATATCAAGGATATTCCTATTGATGCTATTACATCATTTACTTTACATTGGTTCATGTATGCTGGTTCGATAAATGTCTAATGGAATTTTAGTTTGTTGTAGTTTTGTTCTCATTGGATTTTATGGATTGACCTGTTCTCCTTTAGACTTGCACAAGTTGAAATATTTGCTTTAGAATGATAAGTTCATTATATGTGGAATATATAAAGAAGGTTGGAATATTTGACTAACCTTAAAACCCAAAAGTTGAAATATATAAGTTCAAACTTGCATAAGTTGAAATATATAATTTTTTTACATTTCAGCAAGTCCAACTGCATTCCTCGAAGATGAGTATAGTAGCTAAGATTCATAATCCAATTTTTAGTTTTGAATTCATCGGTCATGGCCAAAATGTAAGTTTAATTTTCATGATTTCAGAATCCTTTTGCTTGCATATGCCATGTTTGTTGTCAAATACCTCCAGACACATATATTTTCCCTTTCCCCTTTCACGTGATTTATTCTTCACAGTTGTATCAATAAAAAACACACGTTGGGAAGCACCGAATAAAAGTATAGAAGAACTTATGGAAAGACTAGAATTTTTTTTCAAAAGGAAAATTGGTTGCTATGTATCAAATGATAAACAAACAGGATTTCAAATCTTCTTAGTTTGTCTTCAGATTTCAAATTTGAAGATGAACAAGATTTTCAAATCTTCATAATTTGCAAAAAGGATACCTCTATCCAGTTATGTTGCATTTTTTAAAAATAGTAACTTTATCAATAATTCCAGTTAAGTAGGAGAGAGGCACATCTGATGACATGGTTCTTGAAGAAATAATGGAGCTTTATTCTCCCCAGCCAGTTATTCCCCAAACCAAGTTACCCATAGTCACTATTTTAGATTAGGACCTGCTTGGAAAGGGAAAGGACATTGCAGCCTAGAAATAGGGTACGTCTTTGATATCATATATTCAGTTACAAAAAGAATTCAGCATTAGTCAGTAGAGAACATTGCATTTAGATAACAGAAGAATTCTTCTAAATTTTTCTCAAGACTTTTTTCGTGTATGCATGGAGAATAAGCATTAGTGCATTTCCTGTATGTATTGGAAATTTGATGAGGATTTGAATTTGGATTTAAAGTTTGATGATAGGATTTAGGATAACTATGTATGAAGCAGTTTGATTTCTCTTTAGATTATTAATTGTATTGAACTTGCTTTGGGTAGTATAGAATTAGGGAACATGCTTAGTATTCTTGGATTTATTAGATCTCTTGCTTTATAATTGATCATACTTGAAGTTTTTGTTGCAAAATCAGTGGATATCTGGAAAGCATTGTTTATGATATTCATCAAACTAATTTGTGTATCAATCACCAATCAAGAATCAATTAGTGGAATTTTGTTGTGCAATACTTATTGAGGGTTTTATATCTTCATTTTTTTTGTAGGAAACTTCACAAATCTCAATCAACGAGGTCAGAAATACCGATGGGGTTTGTTATTTGGAGTTGAAAATACCATCAAGATCAGCTGGAGCTTGAACTTCTTGGAAAAATATGGATTTCAATATGAGTGTAGCTATTCTTGAGCGTTGCTTCCTTTTGCGATTAAATATCTTTTTTTGATTAAATTTTGGAATATAAATCTTGTGCCATGATGCAATTGGCCATGTCAATTTCATAAATGACTGAATTTTTCAGCCAGGCAGAATGGCATAGAGCTGCTAAAACTTATTTTCTTTGTTTCATATCCTTCGGGTGATGCTAATTTTCAAAAAAATTCTAAACAAGGTTGGTGAGATATGTGGCTCTCTTCCAATGATTGCTAGGGAAACAAAAAAGATTACCTAGAATTATTGTTATTTATCAATTATATTGGCTTCAATAATAAACCTTCTTTGGGTAAGAATCAACCTTTTTTTTTTCCAGAGAATGTCATGTACTAGAAATATGTGGACTTGATTGCGATGATTGAGATGCATTTTTGCAATCATCTTCATTTTATTATACTATGTTGAAAGGGGATTTATTTTTGCAATCGGATATGTTTAGTGGAACAATTTCGCACAATTTGATTGATTTATTCCGAGGGTAGAATAGTATAGTAACAGAGTATTGTGAAGTGAAGAGGTAATATTTATTTTGATTTGTTATAATGAATTATTTTGTTTTGAGTATATATATATATATATATATATATTTATTTTTTTGCTGTTGTCATAATTTTTGAGAGTTATTTGCTTAGTGGGTTTCAAATTAACGGGCAGTTTTTTGGTGTCTTGACCTGGCTAGAGGAGCCAGGATTAGTTGCCAGGCCCAATAAAAGAGTCAAATCTGGATCGCCTGGTGGTGCTAGCTATCCTATGTGTCTGTTGACCCAAGAGTAAACTAACCAAGAGGGGGGTGAATTGGTTTATAAAATTTTTTCGATAATTAATCTCAAACTTAAAACCAATAGGTACAAGTATTAGCACTTAGTGTTACAAGTAACTAATCTATCAATGTAGTGTGCTATATATGTGTAAACTTAATTGATAAGGCAAGTATAGCACTTAGATATAGTGTTGCACAATATAAATTGATAGAATAGAGTAAGTGTAATGTAAGTAAGTAAAAGGGATAAGAGAGTGCAAACGCGATTTATGGAGGTTCAATCAACCAATGTGATCTACGTCCCCCGTTACCGAGCTCTCCGTCACGAGCAAGGTCAAATCCACTATTTTGGTAACTTACAACAAGGAGTACCAAATCCTTAGACGACTTACAACAAGGAGCGCCTATTCTTTACAATCGAGTTTTCACACGGCTCTCGAAACCAACAATCGAGTTTTGACAAGGCTCTCGAAACCAACAATCGAGTTTTCACAAGGCTCTCGAAACCACAAGATATAATTAATTGAATTTACAATTGAAATAACTCTCTTGACAATTGATATACTCAAATTAAGTACCGAGAGAGTTAGGCTAACACTTCAATAGATAGCAATGAATTAAGCTCGAGTGTTAGAGAAAAACTTTGATGCAAATGATAATGAAAAGTTCAATGCAATCAAACAACGTTTTTCAAATGATCTCTTGTTAAAAATATTGAATCAAATTAAGTACCAAGAGATGCCACACTTGAATAATTAACAATAAGTTAAGCTCAAAGTGTTTAGGCAATGGAACTTTGATGAATCAAATGATAATGAAAAATGTAGCACAAATAATCAAAGTTCCTTAATTGGAATTTCTCTCTTTTAAAAGATTAAAACAAGTTTAGAATAAAGAGAGACTTACACTTCAATTCCAATATAGTGTGAAGATGTTGAAGAAGTTTAAACAATGTAAAACCAAGAATCTTCACAAAACTTTCTTCAAAAAACTTTGATGAATTTGATAAAACAAAGTTTAGATCAATCAAAATTTTATGAAAATAAAAGATAAATATAAACCAAGTAAGAACACTAAATTTTCACAAGAAAGTTTGTATAAAATGTTTTCTAAGTTGTTGTGAATGAATGCAAGAGAGAAGGCTATTTATAGATCAAATTTTGCACATTCTGTCTTTTGCGGTCGACCTCAATATAGCCGTTGCAAGAAAATAGCCGTTGAGTTAAAAAACAGCAGTGCGGAAGATCAGTGCGGTCGACCTCTCTTTTGTCATGCGGTCGACCTCTCTGATCTACCTCAAAAAACAGCATTTCAAGATTTTGATTTTTCAAGGTTTTCTGACTTGTTTTTCATAGTATAATCATGATTTAAGATCAAATAACCTTTGAAAGACAATCTTGACTTAGATAAAAATATTTTATGCAAGTGATGAATTTTCAAGTAAGTTTCTTGATGCATAAAAAATCATTTTCGAGCTCGTTGAATTTCATCGCTAAAGATTGAGAGTATTATACCTTTACATATGTTAAATCAACTCTAATCTTGTATGCTTGAATTCTTGATCTTCATGTCATGCTTTTCAACCTCAATTTTGATCTTTGAATATCTTCAATGATTTCATGATCTTCTTTGCGTCTCATGTGCTCGATCACATAATTTTGATTTATATCTTTGAGAGACGATTTGAACATTGAGTGCTTTGAATATTTATCATTACATGAAAAACTTGAAGCACACTTGTTAGCAACACAATATATTCTTGTTTGTTATGATCAAAACAATAAGGTCAAGTTAACCATAGGTCAACAGTGTCAAGTAGATAATTGCAAGGAAGATCTATCTACAGCTAAGGACTATCACCGTTGGCATAAGGTATTGTGAGGTACATAGCAAAGCCAGCATAAGGTTTTGCAACGTAAAAGAAATCCAAAGTAAAGAGATTTCTTTAAAAGATTAGTTTCTTTTTTATTACTACCATGCTTTACATCCCAATCTGACCATATACATTTTTAATTTCTATTAATTTTGTTATGTAGGTTTGGAATAACGTTGAAAAGCACAAGAAGGGAGAATACACTTCAATTATTCATGGGAAATATTCTCATGAAGTGAGAATAGCAAGTGCTTTCTTTTGCAGTGAAATATCTAATAGTAAAGAACATGATAGAGGTATGCTTGATATGCTGCTTTGCATTTTTTATTTTTTTGCTTGGGAATGAGTGTTCATTGTCCCTTCTCTTTGACTTTTTTTTTTTTTTTTTTTCTATTATTATGTTCTTACAAAGCTGTGAGTATTACATGAATTTTGGTTCTTTCCCTTTCTTTTTGACTTTTCTTCTTCCGTTGAAGCCATCTATCCGTTGTCTCTCTTAAACCATGTTAAAGTGCATAGATTTATCTAATAGATTGTTTTCTAATGCAGCTAAATTCTATTTCTAGACAAATTAAATCAGTGCAAAGTCAATCCATGTTTTTTGGTTTTGTTGTTGAATAAAGTGGTAGGATTTGGGAATGAAACATTCGATATTCTATATTACATAACCTTTTTCCAGCGAATTTAGTTCTTTCTAGATTGGGCATTCAGATTGTCACAAGACAAGTATTAGTGTGATTGTGTCAACTGATGTCCAGTGTTTGTTTGTGGTATTTCTTTTATCAATCTAATGGCGATTCACAAGACAAGTAGGATTTTTTTTGGATTTACGTGTGTAATTATTTTATTCGTACAATGTGTGGTTGAAAAAAAGTTAGAAGAAAGATGAGATTTGTAAGAATGAGTTTTAAGCTTGAGCTAAATTGTTTCTTTTTATTTTCCATTGCTAATAGGCCATTGATGAATCCATTAATTTCATAAACAAATATCAAGTCTACAATGAAGAAGCAAATTTAGATATCTATTAAGAATAAATTTGGAAGATTTTTAATTATACATTATTTATATTATAGTCCTATGATTGTCATGGTTAATTATCATAATAAAATATTATTTTTTTTTATATCTAATTTCGTGCTTCGTACGGGTGATTGAACTAGTATAACAATACGTTGTAACGTGGGCCACGGGCGGATCTCCAGCTGCGTTTGTGAACCGAGATGTTAATAACATTTGAACAGGTACAATATTTATTCAACACTTGTTTATTAGAACGTTAATATCAAGAAGACAAGCTTGCAACTCCAACTTCATTTTCCAAACTAAAAAAAGCTTAATTTATTATATTTACTGTCCAATAAAGTATTAGAACTCGTGAAGCATGTGAAAGCGTTCACTTGCTAGAATCAATGATAGATCTTCAAATTGTTCATTTCAAAATATAAAAACCCTTCTTATTGAATGATCAAATCTCTTCCATTCAGAAGCGGATCAATCCAAGGAGAAAGAGAAAGTCATTCTCTTCCCTACCAGGCCTTTCACGCTCTCCGCGAAGAGGGGAATTAAAGTCCACCAACCTCCGGCAGGCCTACTTAATGCAAGAATCTTGTTTATTCAAAATAATTGATGCAAAAAAGATACGAATTTATGAAGGAAATTTTTTTTTTTGAACTTCTATACATATGAAAAAAAAAAAGTTGAATTTCTATTTCTTCTGAGAAGTTGAATTCATTGGATGATGGTAATTTGAAAGCACGTAATCATCTTGATATTGCTCTAAGACATTTTTTTTTTTTTGATGGTCAAAAGTTGTTTCTAGAGCTAAATATCTTGCGAAACTTTCACCAAGAGAAAAAAAAAAAAAAAAAAAAAAATAGCTCTTGACATATTTGTTTGGCTTATTTGAAAATGTTGGATTATTTTCCAAATGTATTTATTGTTTATAGAATTTTAGTTTCAACAATTTTCTTTTCTGATGCATATCCCAATTTCCGTGATTTACATTATCTACAAATTTTCGGAGTAGGGCTGTAATGACCCCTAAAATTGGAGTTCAACCTTTTTTTGTCAATAATTTTAATTTTCTTTTCTTTAGTATATTAACAGAGATATAGCTCTTGACATTTTGGTTTGGCTTATTTGAAAATGTTGGTCTGTTTTTCAAATATATTTATTGCTTATAAAATTTTATTAACAATGTTTGTTATAATTGCATCTGATGCAAGAAGTTTTCAAAATTGAAGTTATTGAAATCTTACTTACGATCAACCAAGTCACAAGAAATATTGGATGGACTACCTTTGATATTCACTGGATATGATTTGCTAGAATATATTAATTACAAAAATTTAGTGATTTTGCTTCAAAAAAATGTAAGAAGAACTAATTTTAAATGATTTGTTGCATTTTAAGGCTTACATATGATATTATTTGAAGTGTTTTCTGACTTTTTTTAAGGTCAACTCACATGGTTTGCCAAAATATTAGTGATTTGAATGATGATTTCTTAATGCTAATTTCATGTGAATTTCCAGGCGTATAATCTTTTTTGATTGGCATAGATTCTCTGTTAATATATTAAGCCTCTGTTCGGTAAAAGAGTTTCTTTTGATTTTTAAATCACTCAATTCTTCAAATCAATCTCTAACTCTACTTATTTTTTTTCTTCATTTTTTAACCATTCATTTAACTAAAAAATAATAATAAAAAAAAAATCTTTTTTTTTTTCTCTCTAGCCGCCGATAAGGCGCTAAAAAGAGAAATTTATTGACAAAACTCCAATTTTAGGAGTCATTACATCCCTTATTCTAAAGATTTATGGGAATTTAAATCACGGAAATCGAGATATGCATCAGAAAAGAAAATTATTGAAACCATAAATACGTGGCCCACGGCCGGATCTCCAGCCGCATTTGTGAACCGAGACGTTAATAACATTTGAACAGATACAAAATTTATTGATTTATTCAGCACTTGTTTATTTGAACGTCAATATCAAGAAGAAAAGCCTGCAACTCGAACTTCATTTTTCGAAGTAAAAAAGTTTAATTTATTATAAATTTATAACATTATACAATACAATTATTGCCCTATAAAGAATTAGAACTTGTGAAGCATGTGAATTGCTGTGTTTGGCGGGTCTTTAAAGAGAATAGAGAAGATTTTTTTTTTAGTGTTTTTGAGATAAAATATGTAATTAAAAATTGGAGAGAGAAAATATTTATGATTAAAAAGTGATTTGAAATAATGTGTAGTTTAAATTATAGTTTAAATGGTAGTTTAATGCAGTCGCCGAACGCAAATTTTGTATATTTTATTTCAAAATAATTGATGCAGAAAAGATACAAATATATGAAATATACGAACAAGAACAATATTTTTTGATAAAAGTTATTAATTGAAAAATTATAAATTTTGAGTGTTAGGTGCGATAATTTAAAATGATGACTTATAAAAAAAATTGTGCCCTATATTCAATTTTTTCTTTATGTGTTCTATAGTAAAAAAAAAAATATTTTTTGTCCCTATAACGTTGAGGTTCTGTGCGATCGCACCTTTCGTACACTCTCACGACGGTCTCTAATTTAAATTAATAATTAATTTTGACATCAATTTTTCAACTGTCCGAATCAGTTTTTTTATTGAGAGTATACACTATACAGTCAAGGAGATAGTAAATTCGGATTCGGGTGATCATCTTTGAGCTGACATAGCCAGAGGACTGATGGTGCAAATTTCTATTAAATCAACTGTTCCCTTATAGCATCCATAATGAATATTTTAACTTTTAAAATAAATACAAAAGCTCAATCACAAACAAATGATCACAATTATATATAAAATAAAGCCTAATAGATAACACAATCCATTCTCAAGTTAGACTTTCCTATTATTTCACAACAAAACAACTTAAACTCAAATATACTATATTCCAAGCACAACTACTAAACTACATGATGAAAGAATGACGCTTTAGGCATTTAGAATTTGATGAATTACAGTTAATGATAAAAGGTCTCAAGTACAACTAATTTTTCTTAGATAACCATAAATACTCAAGGCATGACTTGCTAAATTAACAGAAGACAAATATTATAACAAAAAAAAAAAAAAATAATGTGCAAATTTATGCGTACTTCACAAAAAAAAAAAACATAGAATAAAAAACAAATAAAGTAAGAAAGTCTCTGGTAGTACTTAGCTGTTAGCAGTAGCAGAGTGTCTTTCTTAACAAGAAATGAAAAGCAAAGTGCCCCTTCATATAAATTGAAAATAAAAGTGTAAAATTGAAAATAAAAGCAATAAAAAATTTTGTATTTTAGCAATTAAAAAATTAAACTTTAATTGTAATTTTTTGGCGGGTTGGCGATTTGAAACGAGTTTTGAAAAATGAAACTTAAACCAAACCATTTAAAAGCGGTTTAGTTTGGGTCAAAATCGAAACGTTGAGGGTCCGCATGGATCCGAACCAAGGGTTTCAAAATTGCGGTTTCATTTCGATTTGACGGTTCCGTTGTACATCCCTAATTTAATATCTAACCCTTTTTTGTTACTCTTTATTTTTTCTTTTCTTTTTTCTATAGTATTCAATCTTAACCGTCCACTAAAAATCAAGTCCACAATATTTGACTTTTTAACAAAATCTCAACAATTCATCCTCCTAAAAATCATTATTCACTTCAATTTTTTTTTTTTTAAACCGCACCGAACACACCTAATTTTTTTCCATATGTAGCTAGGTGACTTCAACAGATACAAACACACACCTAATTTGTTTCCATATGTAGCTAGGTAACTTTAACAGATACAATGCATGCTCTTAACCCCTGTTGTTCAAAAGTCGCTGCCATTTTTCTTTTAGCTCAAAACTCCTGAGAGAGAGAGAGAGAGAGAGAGAGAGAGAGAGATGGTTTCTATTGCAGGAAATGATAAGCTTCATGCTGTATGCATACCATATCCAGCACAAGGTCACATAAACCCTATGCTCAAACTCGCCAAGCTTCTTCACCACCGAGGATTCTATATAACCTTTGTTAACTCAGAGTTCAATCACAAACGCTTGCTCAAGTCCCGTGGCCCCGCCGCCCTTGATGGGCTGCCGGACTTCAGATTTGAGACCATCCCAGACGGTCTGCCGCCATCTGATGCCGACGCCACCCAAGACATCCCATCACTCTGTGAATCTACAACCAAAACTTGCTTGGCCCCTTTCTGCAGCCTGCTGACGAAGCTCAACAACGCCGCACCGGAGGTGCCTCCAGTGACCTGCGTAGTGTCTGATGGCGCCATGAGCTTCACTCTAAAGGCGGCTGAACAATTTGGGCTTCCGGAGGTGCTGTTCTGGACTACTAGTGCCTGCGGTTTCTTGGGTTACACGCAGTATCCCCATCTTATCGAAAGAGGCTACACTCCTCTGAAAGGTTCTATTCCATATTCATCTCTCATTTCAATTCAAGATTTTGATTCGATTTTTTCATTTGCTTCAATTCTTTACATTTTAACATGCAGAAATGAGCGAGGTAACAAATGGTTATTTGGAAACAACCATCGATTGGATTACAGGAATGAAGGATATCAGATTGAGGGATCTTCCTTCTTTTCTTAGAACAACAGATCCAAATGACTTCATGCTTAATTTTGTCTTACAAGAAATTGAGGCAGTTCCCAGAGCCAAAGCAGTAATATTGAACACTTTCGATGCCTTAGAACACGATGTTTTGGTCGCGCTGTCATCTATTAACCCGATCATTTGTTCAGTTGGTCCTCTGCAACTGATGATGAATCAAATTCACAATGGAAAGCACACATTAACCAGCTCAAGTCTGTGGAAAGAAGATTTAGAATGTGTTAAATGGCTGGACACAAAAGAACCCAATTCAGTAGTTTACGTGAATTTTGGGAGCATCACTGTGGTAACAGCACAGCAGCTAACTGAATTTGCATGGGGACTTGCCAATAGTAATAAGTCATTTTTGTGGATAATCAGGCCCGATTTAGTTGCCGGCGATTCAGCAATGTTGCCACCAGAATTCGTGACAGAGACCAAAGATAGAAGCATGTTGATCAGCTGGTGCCCGCAAGAGGAAGTTCTGAAACACCCAGCAATTGGAGGGTTCTTGACACACAGCGGGTGGAATTCAACCATTGAAAGCATAGTAGCTGGAGTGCCTGTGATTTGCTGGCCTTTCTTTGCTGAGCAACAAACAAATTCCAGGTACAGTTGTGTGGAATGGGGTATGGGAATGGAAATAGACAATAATGTGAAGCGAGACGAGGTGGAGGAGCTTGTGAAAGTACTCATGGATGGTGAGAAAGGGAAGAAAATGAAAGAGAAAGCTATGGAGTGGAAGACGAAAGCAGAAGAGGCAACTGCGCCTGGTGGCTCTTCCTTCATGAATTTTGAAAAACTGGTTAAGCTTCTACAATAAGTCAGTATTAAGTTTTAATTTTGTCAATTATTGTTAAGCAGATATTTTTATATGAGTAATTATAGAGAGACATTTTTAATTGATATTTTTAAGTGACATTGTGATATAACGTATGTACATTGGATGATGAAAAAGTAAGTGACGATGTAGTTAATTACATCATCCAATGTATGTACGTTATGTCACATTATCACTTAAAAACGTCAATTAAAAATGTCTCTCCAAAATTATATTTATATAGGTTCTTACTTTACAAAGCATTTGAAATAATTAATGTGATCTGTCTGAGGCACCTTCTTCTTTTCCACCTACAGGCGATCATCAATTAATGATGAATATTACCATTATTATTTCATAATAACCACTTGCCTATTCAGATTTGATATTCGCTAGAAACCTGCTAGTATGTTGATTTTGCTTTCTGGAGTTGAATGATTCAATTTATTAAAAATTCAACCAGCAATATTTTATTATTTTAGAGTAAATATATCTTCATATAAATAATTTTAAAAAGAAAAAAAAATAAATTCTACATTATTGTTGGAATCTACGGGATCAAATAACAATAGAAAAAGAATTACTGGATTTTATGTACACCACTCTTGATTTTTATAACTTGGCCTTGTTACATGTTGAATTAGTTGGTTCTTGAACACCCAAAAATCGGGCTTAGTTATCACCTCAAACGAATATCAAATACACAAAGTTCGACCAAAACTGAAACACCTTGGCTGCCACACTTTATTCTAACCACATAAGGATTAAGGGGATGAAATAATATCACTTAGGGAGGAAGAGAAGATATCATATAGCAATGAAAGAAGGCCCAAGACGGCTAGGGACTTTTCCCTCTCTATTGTTCAAAACAAAGAGTCACAATCTAGGCGAGAATGGCACACAATTATTATATACATTAAATGAGCTAGATCAATAATTGGGTCACTCAACCAATCAAATCCAAGACATACAACCAACATATTAAATGGACCAACTAACTAACCAACCAAATCCAAGTCACACAATAACAACAACAACAATAACAACAAAATGACCATCACAAACACCCAAGGTTAAGACATAAACCAACTTAATGGGCCAACATAAGTGAACTTCTCCAAGCAGGACATGAGCAGCAACTAAATTAAGTTGCTTCCATGACCCCAAGTCGTTATGATGTTATTGAGTTGAGCTATTTATTTATGTGTCTATAAATTTTTTCTCACAATCGTTTTAATACCAATGTTTGAATTTATTGGGTATCAAAAACTCCCACACATATAAAGAACAATTTTCGAGGACCAAGGTAACTTCCCTGGTGGTTAAAAGGATGGCCTTACCCGGCGTAGATCCGGGTTTGAGTCCTATCTCCCTCCCCTTGATTCCCAAACTTGTTAAAAAAAAAAAAAACAACAGCAACAACAATTTTCCGTTACTACAAGACATCTCCGTCCCCATAGGAGATGCCAAAGAACAATGCCTACTCAGAAACCATTGATGGAAAGTATATTTAATTGTGAGGTCAATTTTTGGCAATTTTTATGGGTTCTTGAAAAATATTATTTCAAATATAAATACATGATTTGTAATAATATTCAAATAAAACAAACATAAACTTTAAGAAGTGCCTTTTTTAAAATGTGCATATTTTCTATGGATAATAAAAAGTGTCATGCTACTGTGACAGGAGCCTGGCCACCAGGCCCCCTCACTATAGCTTGCCTACTCAGAAACCATTGATGGAAAGTATATTTAATTGTGAGGTCAATTTTTGGCAATTTTTATGGGTTCTTGAAAAATATTATTTCAAATATAAATACATGATTTGTAATAATATTCAAATAAAACAAACATAAACTCTAAGAAGTGCCTTTTTTAAAATGCGCATATTTTCTATGGATAATAAAATGTGTCATGCTACTGTGTCAGGGGCCTGGCCACCAGGCCCCCTCACTGTAGCTACAGTGATTTACAGTAAATCACTGTAGCTACAGTGAGGGGCCTGGTGGACAGGGGCAAATCACTGTAGCTACAGTGAGGGGGCCTGGTGGCCAGGCCCCTGTCCCAATATCATTATTCTAATAAAATATATTTGATGCTCGTTGCTGGTGAATGTGTAGACTTATGACCAATTCCAAAAATCAATCGCATCATCTATTTTGCAATTCTAGTAGCCAAATGCATCTCAAAATAATCAATTATATTTTGTACAGGATGAATTTGGCTCTCCAAATTTCCACTCTTTATTTTAAAATGTTAATTTGAAGAGTCTCCCAAAGCAAATCTTAAGGATTATCTTTAAAAATAGAGAGCACTTCATTTTTAAAGAGATTCTTAAAGATGCTCTCTAGGGACAATAAATTTATCTGTGCTGCACATAAGTTTTCCAAAACTACAATCCCAGCCTGCAGTTATAGCCTTTATTTTTAGAGTATTTTAGAAACATTTTTAAGTTACATTGCAACATGTCGCACATTCATTGGGTAGTGAAAATGTCACTTGAAAATGTCCTCAAAAAATATATCCTTAAAATTATTGTAATTTTTAACATGTATACATATATATTACGTTTTAAATGTAATTTTTAGTCAATAATTCTAAGAAGACATTATTTATAGACATTTTTAGAGGACATTATGATGTGACACATATTCATTAATAGGTGAAAAAATAAGTAGTGGATAGTTATTTTCATTAACCAATGAATGTATGTCACATCATAATGTTCCCTAAAAATGTTCATAAATAATCTCTCCCTAAAATTATTGATTTTAATTGCCATATCTCTTTCGACTCAATCTAAAATTAGCTGAATCTTATCTTGAAAAGTCCTTGCATCCCTATCTTTTCTTTCTTCTTCTTCTTCTTCTTCTTCTTCTTTTTTTTTTTTGATATGATAAGTCCTTGCATATATCCCTTTCTTTACTAGAACTTTGTCATCATATACATAAAAATATAGCTAAGACAACGAGATGCAGCCTTTTTTTTTACTATAAATAACTAATTCATATTATACATGGATTAAAATATATCTAGTAAAACAACAGTTTTGTTTTTCAAACAACGTAAGCCTAGATTTTCGTAATATTGAAGTAATGATCTTGAAAGTTATATTGTCCTTGAATTATTTCTGTAAATTAGAAATTATTGAGTATCTTTCATACCAGTGTCTTTAACAAGGCCTTAAAAAAAAAAAAAAAAAAAAAAAATCTGCCCGCTTAATTAGATTAAGATCAATTTTTAGTAGAACTAGTATTTTCACCCGTACATGACACGAGAATATGTTTGTGATATTGATTTCGATCAAAATTTATGAAAATTTGTTAATTATATAATTATAACAAATAAAAACATAGTACAATAACATTTTAATACAAAATATTATCGAATTCAAAACTTTTAAAAAGACAAAACTAATCAAATAAGGAAATACAACATGTACAAAATTAATCAAAATTAGGAAATCCTGATTTTTATAGGATTTTTCTTTTAATTTTTTTCTTTTAAAAAATTATTTTTATTTATTATTTATTTGTTTGTTTTTTGGAATTTTTTCTTCTAAATAAGTTAGCCCCTGTTTGGTTCCCATTTTTCTATCTCATTTTTTACAGTATTCAATCTATACCACACATCTTACTTTTGACCTATAATTTTTTACTTTTCAACTCAATTTACACCCCCACATTCTCCAAAAACTCAACTTTTTTCAAAAATTGATGGGAATCAAACAAGGGCTAATATTTTTATCTTTTTTTTATATGTTAAATTATTTCAGATCGAACAGATTTTAGATTTTCTGAATAATGAGTATTATATAACTTAAATTATATAATTTAAAATGAATGAGATATTAAGACTTTTACATTTGATCTTTGTAACGTTTTTACTGATAAAGTATTTATAGTTTGCCCTCACTTGTTATCTTTTATTAAACTTCGTTGAGATCTTCAAAATGACACCCATATTACATACATATTTCTCGACTTCAAAATAATGCAATAATTATAAAAAAAAAATTATAAAAAAGTTGTTTATAAATCGTATTATATAACTTAAATGATATAATTTAAAATGAATGTTATATTGAGGAAAAGTAAAAAAATATAAAGTAAAAAACTTTTACGCTTGATCTTTGAGACGATTTTACAGAAAATATATTTTCTATTTGCTCTCACTTATTATTTTGTATTAAACTTTTTGTTGAGATCTTCAATTTGGCATCCATATTACATATTTTTTCGATTTTAAAATATAATACAATAAAAAGTCATTTTGGGAGGGAAAATATTTTAACTTTTGATGAATTTTAATTTTTAATGTATTGCATAGACATAATTTTATATTTCTATAGAATTTTTAATAGTGTTTTTCAAATTAAAACATAATCATTATAAAAAAAAAAAAAAATCAAGAATAATAAAAATGAACACTGTATTCCAAAAAAATATAAAATATTCAATCAAGTATGAAATTATTCGATTTGAAAGAAAATTTCTGGATTAGTCATTTAATTTTTTTTATATAATCTATTTGGAAAACTTATAAAAAAAAATACACAATATAAAGAATGTTCTTAAGTTCTTTAAACTAAAACATTTTTCGTTGTTTAAACTAAAATATTTTCTGATTATTTAAATATTTTTCAACACTTTGTAATATAATGTTATATATCTAGAAATAATTTAATATTACTTTACCAAAGTAGTTACACTATGATTAAGCAGAATATTTTTGAATAATATTTTTTTAATAAATCTAACAAAATTTATAAATTACAGATTTTGAATATTTTTTTATAACAATTGAAAATTATCTATTTATTTTTTAAATTAGACTAACGATACTTTTGATATAATTTTTTTTACCTTTTTTCACAAAAAAAAAAAAAAAAAAAAATGAAGTTAGGATACATAATAAGATTAATAATTAATTATATTAAAATCAATCATGCTGTTAAGTAAAAATACATTTGTTAAATAAATAAAAAAAAAACAATTTCGAATTGTCCTTTTTTGGAATCGGAACGAAACATCTCTGTTTGACAAAATATTTTTAAACAACACATTTTGAAACTACTTTTTAATCATACATATTTTTTTTCTCCACTTTCAACAATTACTTTTTACCTTGAAAAAATCACATTCTTTGTTCAAACAAAAAAAAATTAACTACCATTATTTTTTTATATAAATTAACAGTACTCAAAACGATTTTTATTTTTTGGGAACAAATGCATGTAGTACTCGAAAGTATAATTCAAATTTGTAATCATTATACTTTGAAGTTTGAATTGTTCAACCATTACATTTTTAAATAGTTCCAATTCTCAATGCATTTAATTTTTTTTTTTTAATTATCTTGTTTTTGGTAAAAACTTTCCAAATATATAGACAGATATTATAAAAGTACTTGATGAGATGTGTGGTTAAAAAATTGTGAGTTCATGAAATGTGTAGTTGACATTAACTTAGATTAAAATCGCGTTAAGGCTTCATTGTTGTTCGATTGTGTATATTGAATAAAAACATTGAATTTTTCCACGTACTTTCTATCCAATCTCACTATTTAATTTTAATAAATGATTGTTCTTTCTTTTTTTCTTTTTTGGGGATAATATCCTTCCAAGAGCTACCATACATGGAATTCTTTGAAGATCTACGATAAAAATTGGTGATATTTTTCTTACTTTATATTGTTTGTTCCTGACAATCTATGTTTATGTTTATTATGTTCAAACCACTTACCTACACTACTTGATGCAATGTGATGCACAAGAGATTTTTGTTTTCAATGTAATAACTTTCAAATAAATTAAAATTCAACCAGCCATGTAGTTTAAAAAGTACAGTACCTCTTCCTAAAAAGTCTTCAGACTCCACATTTACTTCAAATTTGTATTTATTTATATTTCAAAAGAGTTTAAAATAATATATATTATAAATAATTGTGTTTTATAAAGGAAAAAAAAAAACTAATACTTAAGATTTATATGTAAAAAGTAATAATAACAGTTTGGATAAATGTATTTTTAAATATTTCTAATTAAAAAATTATAAATAATTGTGTTTCATAAAAAATATTATAATACTTAGAATTTATATTTTTACTATTCACATTTAAAAGGAATAAAAAAATGAAAATATAATAATATTATAATATAGATTATACATAAAAATTTTAAAAAATAAAATAATAATAATATTATAAGTAAATATATATTTACAATCTTTAACAATATCTTAATACTTTAAATTCATATATAATTATATGAAACGAGTTTTAAACAAATAATAATATAAATAACTGTATTCTATAAAAAAATATTTTAATACTATAAATTTAAAATTTATGTGCCAGGTTTAGGGAATACATTTAACATCATAGTTTATTGTCCTAAATAAGACGTACTCAGGCCTGGACCTGCTTAGAAAGATATGAGGCCCTTGCTTTTGGACCACTGATCTATGTCTTTTTGGACTTTTTTTATTTATTTATTGGATTTCAGCCCAGCCGCCCAACCCTCCACAGCGCACAGGCCATAGCCCACTAATTTGATCAAATTCAAATCCAAATGATTACACTGATTCGATCAATATATTTGCATCTAAAACAGTTAGAAGAGTTATGTTTAAGTTGTTGTTTTATATTGGTTAACACTTTTGAATATAAAATTTTAAGTATATGAAATATCATATTTTGTTGGTCGTTTTATATTAGTTAATAATTTTGAACTTTTTATTTTTTGCAATTTTATGGTGAATTTGTATAATTTGTTTTATGTGAATATGAATTTAATTTTTATTTTCAGTTTTTTTCTCAAAAAAAAAAAAATAATTTCGGGGGCACTGCCTTCGAACCCCCGTAAAGCCCAAGGACTATATCTCCAAGAACAACTGTTTGTTTCAGGTCTACAAAATCACAGGTACGACTCTGGATGTAGCGACCAATAATTTTCGTGACTTATTTAAATAAATATTATTTAAAACGTGTCGCTACGACTCTGGCCCATTTATTTTAAACACATTTTCGCCTAACCTTTATAAGTGAAAATTTAATTTATTTTAATTTATCTTAGTTCAATTTAAATTTTATTTAAAAGTGTCTCATTTTCATTATTTTAAAGTCCAAATTTATTATTTACCTTAAGTCCAATTTCTATTCATCTGGGATCATAGTTATTATTATCCAATTTCAATATGACCACAATATTCTACAAGCCAAATACCAAACTAATACTCATTTTCACATGTTGTTCAATTACAGCAAGATTTAACCCAATTTTCCAAAATTCTTCATTCAGTCAAAATTTAAACATAATCACAGATTTTCCTTTATCCCAATTTGGTAATTCTCCTTTCCCCCAAAATCCCATAACTTCATCCCCTCAATCAATACCATTTCCTCCCATTCCTTATTCACACGTTTCCTCAATCTGGCTGATTCTTAAGCCCAAAAATTCAGTCATCAACTTAAATTAATCCTCAACTTTCAGTCCCTTACTGACTTACCAAAGTTAACCCCTGCACTTGCCTTTAACTCCTCTCCTCTCACCACCCTCATCACTCACACGATCAGCTTCTTTTTTTTCTTCCCCCATGATCACTCTTCAATTCCTTCCCTAGCTCCCTCAATTCTTCCCCTGTTTGGCCCCTCAACCCTGCACCCAAATGATCAGCATTTTCCTACAATTCTCCTCAATCAGCAGATTTCCTCATCCTACCAAATCCAGCACACAAACCATGACTTATATCCCATTTTTTTTCTCTCTTCACGAGCTCACACTGGCCAGACAACCCCTCTGGTAATTTTCTACTGCATTACTTTAGCATCTCATAAGCCATCACCAATTCTCTACAAGACCTCTACTGCAATCAACCACCAAACCGCCACCTCCTTTCCACCCAGTCGAACCAGAACCTGCAGAACCCCTTCCACCTTCATCGCCTATGTTCAATGCATCAATTGAAATCCAATCACCTCCATTACTCAGCCGCCCCTACACATCACCACTGCCCTCCCATATTCACATCATCACTCCCAATCCGATCTAAAATATCAACCCACCATCGAGCCTCACACTGCAGCCACCATTTTCGAACCCAACATCACCACACAGTTTCATCACCACCCGCAACCACTACCGGCCACCACCTACTGCTCAGACCTAACCGCCGGAACATCACCGAGTCATCAACACCCAAACGCCACCCTCAACCGCCTCAGCCCTCCTCCAAAATTTCCCCAAAATCAAACCCAAAATTCAAGAATAGACATAACCCAATAACTTACCTCGATTTTCCGTTTGATTTGGTCGGAAAACCGCAGCCCAAGTTCGAACCACCCGCCTCGGTTCGCACAAAAACCAAGCCCTAATACTTCCTCTTTCTGCAGCCCCCTCCACCCACTGCCGTCGCGCCCTTCGATGGCGGCTTAGCCGCCTACGATCGCCGGCGAAGGGAGGAGAGGCGCCGTCCGCCTCTCTCTATCTCTCTGCACTCTCACTCTCTGTTGCGAAGATAAGAGAGAGAGAGTGTGATATTTTGTATAAAAAGGAATTTTATTATTGCCTTTTTAGTCCCTTTAGTTTTAAAATATATTCATTTCAGTCCCTGCTTAAATTTAAATGTCTTAAGTCAGGCCCCTGGTATCAAATCAATTTATTTTAAGCCCCTGCAGTTTTAAAATATTTTAGTCAGCCCCTTTAATTCTGAAAATTTCTCAAAGCATCCTAAATCTCTACACTTATCCTTTTAGTCCGAGTTTTACACTTTTAAATTATTTCAATTCAACACTCAAGTTTACTTTAAATTACAAAACTTAAATTTCAAGTTTCTAATAGAAGTTATTTATTTATAGGGCTAGACGAGGCGCGAGAGAATTAGAAGTATTTTCCCGTTTGCTCAATACTCGAGAAATTAAGGTAGACTCTAATCTACAAATTTACTTTTTTCAAAAGTGCGCATCGATAATTATTTGGATTATAAGTTTAGCATGTATGATTGTGTTCATGAGAATTACTTGCTTTCCAAGCATGAGACTATGTTATGAGAATTTACTTGCTTAAATGCATGAGACTTGAACTTGTATGTTCATGAGAATACTGGTGATCGTTAGACACCTGAGAACTTGAATATCATGATTATGTGTTTTAAATTTATAATGTTAAATGATTATTATGCGCGAGTCTACTGAGTATTTTTATGAAATACTCACGTTTTCCAAAAACAAAATTTTGCAGATGACGGAGTTGGCGACGAGGCGTACGATGGTGGCTATTAATGAGACTTTAGAATGTTTGATTTGGAATTATAAACTTATTATTTTATTATATTCAAGTTATTTTACATACTCGAATTTTCGAAATTACAAATTTATTTTATTATATCCAAGTTAAATTCATATTCAAACATTTTGGCCGTTTGAGCCAAGTTTATGAAGTCATGTGAATTGAGATTTTAGTTATTAAAGTTAATTTCCGCTAAATTATTATTTTTCAAAATTAATTTGAGACGAGGAAGTGACGTTCCGGGTTTCACGGAATTCGGGGCGTTACACTGGACGTACTTTCAAGTTGACTATAATTGAATAACACAAGTAGAATTTTACCAAATCATTCTCATCTAGATTAAGGACAATACATAGTAAATAAGCACAGGAAATTGACAAAAGACTCAGAACATTATGAAATATAGAAAAATCATATCATTCACATAAGAATCCACAAAATGGTGAATCACAAAAGTATAAAATAAACTGCAATATATTTCTATGTAACATAGTTGTCAAATGGAACTTCTATAAAATGCATTATGTTTTTGTAAAACATAGCTCATCATGAAATTTTTATATTTTCCACAAAACAGCTCATCAAGAAACTAACTATGTTCTAAACAAATATCGTCTATGTAGCTATGTCTTCTACATTTTTCTCAATAAACTGGAATTTATTTTTATAATACACAACAGTTAAATGTAACCAGTTTATTTTATTGTAGTTTTCTAAACGTACTTCGTTATGTTTTTTCCATAATACATCAAGAAATAAGTTTTAGTATCAAAGCTGAAACTAACATTCTGGTTTGCTATGAATAAAAACAAAGTAGCATATAGAAACTAACATGTTTATCACCAAACACCAAATTTAGTGTATTTATTTGTATGCATCATGTTGTCCAAAGGAGAGATTTTGAATTGCATTTCCTTCGACTTTTGTGCATCAAAAAATCTGCAAATGTACCCGTAGGTTATTGTGTAATATTGAAATGACTGGCATAGCAAATCCATTATTTCTATTTTTGGTTGTATTGGTAATATATTGTGAAACGTGCAATATTTAATGACTTCTTTTATTGGTTGAATTGGAACTTGAGTCCTTGTTTGGCCCTTATTTTTTGGTAAATAATGTGGTTTTGAATAGTATTTTTAGGAGAATGTGTGGTTAAAAAAATGTTTGAAAAGTCAAAAATAGTATGCTTGATTAAGATGAATGGTTGAGATTGAGCGTTGAATAAATTTTGTTTTTAAAAAATAGGGGCCAAATAAGGGCTAAGCCTGAATTTGCAGTATGTGTTGGGCGTGAAGACATCACAATCTTGTATTGGTATTACCTTTTTATTTTTGTTTTTTTATGCAATGTATAATTTTTCACTTGGGTCTATGGCAAGAACAGCTAGGCGGGAAAAATTTGCTGAGTTTTTCTACTTTTATATAATACTAGTATATACCCGTGCGATGCACGGATGACATTATCGATATGTTTGTTTGACAAAATCAAACTAAGTTTTGAAAAACTTCTTTAAAAACATTTGTAGTTAAACTTGTAACTTGTTGGGTGCCCACCTTATCAGTAATTGTAACACGTAATAGTTATGAAACTTCAAACAAAGTCTACTATTTCTGTGTGTTCTTCAAGTTTCTAGTAGTAATACATTCTACCTTAAATTTAAAAAGCATTTCATCTGTTTTCTCTTCAAATAGCATATATTTACATTTCACACACTGAATCCATGGACACTCTTTGCCAGATAAGTCGAGCCAAAATCTAGCATTCAGTATTGAGAACACTTTTTAGTGCTTGTGAAAATCTGGATCCTTCACTGTGGTTACAAGGCAGGTTGCATTTGTCATCACATAATCGATCACACTCCCCCATATGATCCTGTACATCACACCAAGGAAAAATCTACTTTGAACACATAAACGAAAGGGACATATTCCAATTATTTTGAGCATAGAATCAAATAGGTTGGTTCTCAACAAACAACAATTTGTGAAAATGAATCGTTATGTAATATGTTTTAACTAAAATGAAGAATTGTAGTTCGAGAAGTAGGATGATTACTACCTTTTGAGGGTGCTAGCCTCTTCTGCCCATCACCAAAGAATCCAACTTTAAATCTTCAACAGTTTCACACAGATTCTCTCCAACGTCTCCCCAATACAGCTTTGTCACACCACTTATCTACAAATTAAATTCTCTTTCATTATTACAACCACAACCGAAAAAGGAAAAATTATTGATAATCCACCAAATACTTGGAGATGTGTCTGTGTTTTCAAGTGATGCTCAAAAGAAAAAAATTACTTACCTCCTCCTGTTTACCGACAATGTCAAGCATATCCAAAACTTTGATCAATTCATTTGTATGTTACTAATTAATAGGCTACCTTAGCAATCAAGATCAAAATCTTGTCAAGCATTTACATATTCCATCAAAAATATATCAAATTCTCTAGACTGGAACTTGTGTCGAAGTTTATCTTTCACAACCTTGTCTCAACTATCATTATAAGCGGTTGTGCTATTTTCTTTATTGCACATATCATCTACAAATGCAAATGCAAATGGGAATTGTTTATCATGATCATGGCTGCATGCCTATTCCAGAAATCAGCAACACATTATATGGGTTATTTTCTAATCCAGCATACAGCCTTCGCTATTCGGGGATAAAAGACAATATAAGTTAAACTTCAGAAGCCAAATTCCAGTCCGTATCGATTCCGATTGAAAACGAAATCAAGGCATTTTACTTAAAGTGTCATAAAACATTCTACAGATATTCGGATGATTTGATTTCAAGTTTATAAGATAGCTAACTCAATAAGCTATCAAACCTTACTGGTTTCATCCAAAAATTCCAAGTAAAGAACGAGATATGAATGTTTGAATATAAGGGCAAAAGCTGGAAATGCAGGAAGAAAATTGCTACGCGCCCCTCTTCTTAAAAAAATCGTGCAGACCTCTATATAACTCCGAATTAATTAATTCTTGCACTAATAGAAAGATAATTCAATGAAGAGTGTCAACATGTCTTCAAAATGTCATTCCGAAGTCTACACTATGAAAAGTAAAGTCCCGAAGTTGCCTGGACAGATAGTTTTCATCACTGTTTTTCTTTCATTTTACTCATGAATTCAATCCTAAGTTACCAAATCATTCTACATAAAATATGGGTCTTCAATATAACAAATTAAATATTCATTATCATTAAAAGAAAGTTAAAACTTGATGCATGACAATGTGAAGATCCAAATATGATTTACTCATTTTGTTGTCTCTAAAGGAAAAATGTTGTCAATGGAAGCCGATTTTACTTAAAGTGCCATAAAACATTCTACGGATATTTGAATGACTTGATTTCAAGTTTATAAGATAGCTAACTCATTAAGCTATCAAACATTACTGGTTTCATCCAAAAATTCCAAATAACCAGAGAGATGTGAATGTTTGAGAATAAGGGCAGAAGCTGGAAATGCAGGAAGAAAATTGCTACGCACCCCTCTTCTTAAAAAATTCGTGCAGACCTCTATATAACTCCGAATTAAATGATTCTTGCGCTAATAGAAAGATAATTCAATGAAGAGTGTCAACATGTCTTCAAAATGCCATTCCGAAGTCTACACTATGAACAGTAAAGTCCCGAATTTGGCTAGACAGATAGTTTCCGTCACTGTTTTTCTTTCAATTTTCCTTTCCTTCACATTAAACACGGGACGTTTTCTTTTAATTATTCATGAGAAGACTTAAAAATTAAATGTCAAGTAATACATTTTTATTTTAGATGTAAACCAGTTATATATGGAGACTGTGGAGTAAAACAGTTTTTTTCACAAGTGTTGTCCATGCCCAAAGTTTATCATTGTGCTTCACATAAAGTCAGCCTCTGATATCTGGATAAAGAGCAACAACCAATGACCTTTATGGTGATCACTCGTATCATTTTAATAAATTAAGTGAAATTTATATTTAAGTGACTGCAAACTAAAACTACTATATTGTATAGCAACTGTTAATTGTGATGACCAGATACCAATCATCTTTTCAAGACACCTTACTACTTAAAAAAACTTAAATTAAAAAAAGAGGGAAATACCTTTCTCCTTTACATCTATCTGTAAGGAATCAAGAGAAATTATGCCATCCGTCAATGGGAGTACTCCAAGCTTGATAGTTGCCGTAGATTGAGATGGAACATATCTAATGCAAATATGGACAACCTCGACGCTTTAAAAGAAGGAATTTCTTTCTTTCTCCTTGATCATTTGAGATTCTTCGGAAGAGTTTTGACAATTTTGACATCACCTGCTAAAGCAAACATGAACTGATCCTCATTATAGAGGTAGGCAAAACTCTTAAACCATGTGCTAAAACATGGGGAATTACAAAAATGACAGAAAAATAATATATTAGTTCAATCAATTACAACAAAATATGAAACTACTCCCCATAGTTTATATGGAGAAGTTGCATATATGGTCCCCAACCTAATGTTCAAGTAGCAAGGTGATACAACCTTTCAATATATATGCAAAACTACTGGATCGTGAAGTGGCTTCCCACCTACCAAAATGAACCTCAATAACTTCGAAGAAGACTTGTTCCATGGACTTGTTCAAAAAATTAACTGAGCACAAGCAAAATGGACAAAAAAATGATGTTACATGGTAATTCATTATACTGAGGTTGACCTCAAAGCATTCTATTGTCATTGAACACTTCTAACTTGCCTTTTAAACTCTTCACATAAATTATAATTCACTTCCAATTGCCACCAATAAATGAATCGAATCCAGAAAGAAGGGGGGTTCCCCTCAAAAGTTTGGTCTTTTGATTGTGGCAGGAGACGGGAAAAGAGGAGAGAATTTGTAATCCTATATCAACTTCACATAAAACTGAGAAAAGAAATCCCCACATCTCTTGGAAAACAAAAAAGATATTTTGGCAAGATAGGAAAATCAACTTCGATGTAGTTTCAATGGGGGGATGGGGATTATGTGAGCACCTTGCAGATAACTTGTTGGGTCAGGCCAGAGATTCTTGCCAGAAGTGTTTGAAGCTGCTCTTTATATCTAATCAAATTCTGTAATTATTCGAGGGGAGGTACACATTATAGCAACTGACAACATAATTATTTGAGGTGAAGCACATCATAGCAGCAGACAATCTAATTATTTGAGGTGAGGCACATCATAGCCGCAGACAATCAAACATAAGAATTTAGCACAAGAAGCCAAACCCAGATCTTGTAAAAACCTAATTATGCTTACAGGAAAAAGGGTCTTCCAAAGAAACACGACTGTGAACCACGACCTCCACTTCATCTCGTGGGACAACCCTCCAAAGCAGCATCCTCAATCCTCACAGCTGATGATTATTAGAGAATGGTTGATAGCAATGCTTCGTTCGCGCAAGAAATTTTGGCAGGAATGGAGATATTCCAGACAGGAGCCATTCTACAGAAGCACGAACAAATCATAATCTATTTTCTGTAGTAAATCCAAATTATAGGCACAAAAAGATGAAACAGAGAACATTACATGGATATGCCGTAGGTTTTTCTGGACATGGTGACTTTCACCATCTTTCATCTTCCATTCTAGCTCGGAGTCCACAACCAAATAGGAACAGAGCTTCATGAGGATTCTGAAGAGAACCGGAACTTAGGTTTAGGTTTGTTAGACCCCAATAATGTTCCTTCATTTTTTCTAAAATTTCAATAAAGCCGATTGAAGTTTAAATTTCAAATGCACTGAAGGATACTTTAATGAGTCTGAACTCTGAGCTGAATGTTGCCAGAAAATTTGAAATAATTGACGGTACGGGATGAAAATCTAGTTGACCGATTTTGAAGATAATTTATGATTTCTTTTAAAAAAAAACCATGGTTCTAGGCGGGAAATATGGGCGGGTAATGTTGAGAGGACTCTTCTGTTTTTATATAATAGATAGATATATAGATATAAATAGATAGATTAGATGGGGAGGATAAAGAAGAGAAACGTTGTCTTGAATGAGGCAGTGGAATTCTTGAACAAATTGTGGGTTGAAACTTGAAAGCCACTTCTTCCTTTGGAGAGAACTTGTTTAGATCGAGTCTCTTAAGATTAAGCCTTTGTTTGATTCTAATTAAAATTTGATTTTAATCTTAAGTCAAAGTCAACAATTAATTTTAATCATAAATTTTATAGGATTCACAATTTTTCAACCACACATCTCATTAATTTTTACCAGAATCAATTAAAAATCTAATTTTAATCTACACCTAACATGGGGTAAAACAAAAATGGGGTCTTGAGGTCTTTTAAAATTGTTCTGTTTATGTAGAATAGTTTTTTTTTAAACTAGAATTAGCTTTAGCCTCTTGACATGTTAAAATCCTCAATTAGTAATCTATCCCATGATATAAAAGGGACTGTAATAATTTACAAAGGCATTTATATCTCATTTTTCATCCTCACGTGGTGGAAAATGAAAACGATCAGTTACAAGTGTTAATTGGTATACATCATATATAATTTGCTTAATCTCATATACGTTTTTTTTTTTTTTTTTTTAATTTTGCTTGCTTCATCTAACGAGTCTTTATATTCCTTTTCATTCTCAATCTTGGAAGACGTAAATATTTGTTCATATTGGATGTCTACAGAGTCAATATCATGCCTCGAGCAAACTATAAATATATTTCTGGAGATTGGAAGGCTCAATCTTGTGGCATTGTGGCTTCAGGTGGTTGCTTGGATTTCTAGCTCTTCAACAGTAGAAAAATGATGGGATTAAAGGGCTTGGATTTTGTTGAAGGATGATGGGTGTTATACAGGATATGAACGTCTACTTGATGTGAATTGATAAAACCTGTTGAGATTCAGAAATTGTTGATGTAAACATTGGATCCCTTCGAAATTTATTTTGTTGAGTCAAACTCTACGTGTAATTATTTTGGCTGTGTTCGGTATAAATTATAATACCAGATTATAATGGACATTATTTTTCAAATCACTTTTTAACCACACATATTTTCTATCTTCAATTTTTAATCACACATCTTACTTAAAAAACTCAAATAATACACATTATAAATCAAATTCCTCTTATATGGACTGCCAAACGGAGCTTTTGTTTGCATAGACCGTGGAAGTAATTGAGACTTGAACATTAATGTGACAACAATAATAATTAGATAATTTAATTTTTCATAATATAGATAATAAATCTCCAAAATACAATAATTTTTTTAAATTTAATACACTTGCAAATTAATTACAAATACTCAAATTAGTATTCTGCATTATTTCAAACAGATGTGTTTTCTAGTTTTTCATTTTCAAAAACAGTTTTCACAAATGACAAATAAAATGCATTTTCAGCAAATTTGAAAATAAAAACAGAAATGTTTTCGAAAATGAAATACAAGCAAAACGTCACTCTAATTTTCTAAATATAAAAAGAGATAGTGAGGAAGGGAAATTAAAATAAAGAAATCCTCCTTTTGCAGTCATTATTTGATTTATAAACGGAGTTTTTATTTTTGAGATAAAATATTTGATTGAAAAGTAAATTTAAGAAACGTGTATAATTAAAAAATAATTTGAAAAATATACATCGAGTCTATCAAATGGCAGCAATATTTCTCATCAAAATGTAGGGCGCGAAGTTTGTTAGAAAGTGTGCCTCATCTAGTTGTTCTTTTTCTATTTTGAGCTTTCTTTAGAATCTTTACGAGCCCTCTCTCCTCTTGAACTTGAATTGTCATTTTCAATTTTTTTCATTTATAATTTTAATTAAATTATTATTTTTAGTTATTTTTTGTCCGTGCAGGGTGCATATAGTTACATTAATCTACTAAAAAATAGAATTTAAGTACTGAAATTAATAGAGTGAATGCAATTGACAGGTTATGCATGTATCAGAATTATCATATGAATTTGATTAATTTCTTGCTTTGCATATATTTCAGATTTTTAAATTAATTTATCTTATTAATGCCCAACTTAATAAAATATTAACTGGCATGATATATATTGATTTAATTTTTTAAAATAAAGTGTATAAAAATTATTATCTTTGAAAGCAGAGAAAAAAATCAACGTCAATAATTATATTGAAAAAAGTAGTTAATTAAAAATAAGCTTACCAAAAATAATTTTAAAGAATCTATACCAAATTCTGGCAAAATGCAAAAAAGAAAAATGCATGGTTCTACCTATTTTTCTCCGTCATTAATGGTTCACCTTGACACCACGTGCCTTAGAAATTCTAACCCTAGTCAATTTCTTTCAACCTATCTTCTTCAATCTGTCATTTTCTATTTTCTATCAGCAGTAACTTGGCTGTCACCGGAGCTTTTCCTGGAGCGGTGCCGGAACTGTTGAAGGTTTTGATCTTATGAGATTTTTCATTTTTTAGCTCAACATGTTACATGTATATATTATTTGCAGTACAAAAAACATTTTCATTACCCTTTTTTTTTTTTTTTTTTTGGCAGAACGTAGAAAAGGAGCTTTATGGAGTTTTTCTTTCCGTTCTCTGCGGGTTTCTTTTAGAGGTTTAATCTTTAATATTTTACCACAAAAAACATAATATTCTTTGTGTTGGGGAAAATTTAGAGAATCAAATAAATAAATCAAACCGAAGGCCCGTGTTTACACGATTTTCTTAAATCGAATTCGCCGCCTCACCGGGATGCACGAGGTTTACATCGGTGTTCGATTCCCAGGATACATTCGGTTGTCGACTAGCGTTGCACTACGTTAACCGCCTATCGAACTAGTTGTGTTTAACTCTCAAAGAAATTTAACAATCGGTTATCGGCTAGCGTTGCACTACGTTAACCGCCATCGAACTAGCTGTGTTTAACTCTCAAAGAAATTTAACAAATGAAGAAAGGAAAGGAGAGGAAGCAACTGAAAATGAAAGAGAGGAGAGAAAGCTGAATTTTTCTGTTTTTTTTTTTTTTTTTTTTTTTTCACTTCACTGCCTCGTGGTTTTCTTCCAGCCGAGAATGGGTACTATTTATAGGTTAAAATCATCAAGCAGTTTAATATCCATTCAATTGTGAAACTGCTGCCATTTAAGACAAAATGAAACTGAAGGAACTCAGGTGCACAAAATGAAACTGAAGGCTTTCGTAACTGATTGGAGATTTGATTTTCATTCAGATTTTCGAACTGATTGGAGATTTGATTTTCATTCATTTCCAACACTTTGTTTATAAACGAAACAAATTTTACCAAATAGAGGCTTAATAATTCGACAGGAGTAATTTAAAACATCATTCTAATTCCTATTTATCGATACATACAACAGTTAATCTCGTCAAAGAAGCTGATTTCACCAGTGGTTTTGGGTACCTGTGATCCCTGAAGAATTTTGGTGTACAATGAGAGGTTTTCTTCACTATGAAATTTTGGTGGTCCTATGCTCAGTTCTCGTAGCAGGTTAGTATTTATTGGTTTAATTTACAGCTTATTAGTCTCCAGTTTTCATGCTTCCTTTCTCTTGTTTTAGGTTGTGCTGCTTGTGAACCAGCTTGTGGTTCGTCTTACGATTACTCTGCTAACATTGAAGTAAGAAAAATAATTTCCCTTCTAATTGGTTTTTTATTACAATTTTGCTACACTCTCACTGCGTGTTTGACAATTAACTTACGTGGCACAATCTTACTTTTCACACATCACATCATCTTTTGAATCAACAAACATAACACTTCGAAATCACCTAATTCTCATCTTCATTGTCAATTATAAATTGGTTTATTTATGTTGTCGACGCAAAATGTGTGGTTGAAAAGTGAAGAAAGAATATGTATGTGGATAAAAAGTAATTCGAAAAATTGTGTTATTTATAAATTAGTCTCCGTTTGGCATCTGTGGTATAAAACACAAATTTAAACTGCATAATTTTTAAAACCACTTTTTAATCACACACATTTTCTCTCAAATTTTTAAACACACATTTTACCTAAAAAACCTAAATAATCAATTTAATCTGATTATTTCAGCCGTCGAATAATTTATAAATTATAATGATTACGTTAAAAGAAAAAAAAAAAAAAAAAAAAGGCTAATTCCATGTTTTCTATTAATTGATATAAAAATGTCTTACAATTTGTTGCGTTTTCAGTGCCTGGCTGAACCTTTGGCTCCTCAGTATAGAGGTGGGATTGTGGAAAACCCTGCATTTGACTCAGGTTTACATGGATGGACTGCGTTTGGAAAGGGGAAAATTGGAATTGAAAAATCAAAGGGGAACAATTTTATAGTAGCATCTAGCAGAAGCCTGCCAAATGACAGTTTCTCTCAAGACTTTCATATAGAGAGAGACCTTCCTCATACATTTTCTGGTAAATATTTATGAATTACAAGATTTATCATTTATATTGTGAAATGTATCGACCGTTCAAAATTATTTTCACAGCCTGGGTACAAATCAGTGAAGGAAAAGAGACTGTAGCAGCTTTCCTGAAAACCCCAGATCAAGAAAGTATTGTTGTTGGTTCAGTGATAGCTAAATCCGGCTGCTGGTCTATGCTTAAAGGAGGATTCACAGTCGATCAAAATATGAAAGCCCAACTCTATTTTCTGGTATACCTTGGGTAGTGTTTGATCTTAAATTCTTTTCTGTTCCTTTTTTATATTCTTTGGTGTAAAATTATCTTTCTGTTTTGTTATTCTATCTCCTGCAGAGCAACAATACCCGTGTTGCATTATGGTTAGACAATGTTTCTTTGAAACCATTTACAAAAGAGCAGTGGAGTAAGCAGCAAACGAAAAGCATCGAAGAGGTACGTAATTGTATGACGTTAGAGAACGGGGACTCGGATTCTGTTTGACCCCGGCCTGAAAAGTTTGCGACGCGACATTTGTTTTGAAACTAAATTATGGGGGGAAATGGGGGTATGTGTTGGTAGCGGAGGGTAGGGTTAAGAGTCCTGATCCCATAGCCTGCCATTGATCCCTGGGGGGTGTTGGGGTGGTAGCTCCTGCGGTATGGACCTGTCCTATTTTTGACCCATATGTGATTTAGGTTTTAATATATTGTTATAAATGGAAGTAATCAGATTATATTCTCTTGTACTATTATGCGTGTGTTCGTTTTTCTTTAAACTGAGTTTTTTGCGTTTTTGTACAGTAGCTAAATTATTAAATAAATACAAGTGTACAGACAGTGTCAGGCAACGGCTCTGACAAAAAGAGACATTGAAATGTTGAAGACAAATTACCCCTTGTCTGTTCATTTTTTTCACAGAATCATCGTACTGTAGCAAACTGTATGAGAAATTTAAGCCCTTGTTTGAGTCCCATTATTTCAATTTCAAAATTTGGATTTTGAAAATCTAATGGTTAAAAAGTGGTTTGAAAAGTAAAAAATTGTGGGCTTGACTTTTTTAGATGGTTGAGATTGATTACTGTAGAAAAAATTTGTAAAAAAAATGAGAAATAATGGAGCTCAAACAAGGGCTAAAAATGCAACTTTTGAGTGTAATTCCGGTACAGTGGCTTAAATTGGAGTTCTTTGCAGCATGTACTTGCCTTTGTGCCTTTTGTCTTCATTTCTTCAGCAATTGGACCCCCACTGAAGTATATTGACATGACAAAAAACTCAGTTTAAGGAAAATCAAATACACACATATTTTCGTATAGTGAACTATTTATCCTCTGTCCGTGAATGTTTCTTCCTATTCCTATTCTAGGTTTCCCACATAAGATCTGTGTGTTCTTTATTTTCTTTGCTATTCTTGCATTTATATCAACTTATTACTCACTGATTGATCATTACTCTGCATCCAATGTTGTATCCTTATGTGGTGTGCAGGTTCGAAAGAGACAAATAAGAATCCATGTTTATAGCCATGAGGGAAAGAAGCTACATGGTGTAAAAATCACCATAAACCAAACAAGGCCTCTGTTTCTGCTTGGTTGTGCTACTGCAAAACCTCTTATAGATATCAAGGCTTACCAAGAATGGTTCGCTCCCCGGTTCACTGCATCATCCTTCAACAATGAAATGAAATGGTACTACACGGAGAGGATTCAAAATCAAGAAAACTACACAGTCCCAGATGCCATGATTTCCTTTTTACGGAACCATGGGATTTCAATTCGTGGCCACAACATTTTATGGGATAAGCCAACCATGAATATAGATTGGGTACGAAACTTGACCCGTCAAGAGCTTCTTGCTGCAGCTGAACGCCGAATGGGATCTGTAATGTCTAGATATAAAGGCGATATTTTTCAGTGGGATGTCATGAATGAGAACTTACACTTCTCCTATTATGAAGATCGACTTGGACCAAACGCTTCAGCAATGTTTTACAAGAATGCTCAAGCACTAGATCCCCAAGCTACTATGTTTCTCAATGAGTATTGTACTCTGGAAAAGCCTTTGGATATGGAGGCCATCCCATCCAAGTATATAGAGAAGCTCAGGGAGATCAAATCATTCCCAGGCAATAAAAACATGGTGATTGGAATTGGATTACAAGCTCATTTCAAATTAAGACCAAATATTTCCTACATAAGGTCTTCCTTAGATGTTCTTGGCGCAACCAAAATGCCCATATGGCTCACGGAATTCGATGTTATAAGAGGTCCTCAACAGGTTAATTTGTTATGATCTCTAGCTATAAATTGCAACAATCCAATCCTTGTTTAGTGTGACATCAAGGTAATTTGTTATGTTTCTTAATGGCACAGCTTATTCAGTATGAAGAGATTCTGAGAGAGGCCTACTCACATCCTGCTGTTGAGGGAATAATTCTCTGGTCTGGTTGGAATTTTGGATGTAGTGAAGAGTGCTTAAAGGGCAGCCAGAACAAGACCGAGAGATGTCATGAACTATGCTTAACAGACAACAATTTCAAGAACTTGCCGGCAGGAGATCTCGTCGACAAGTTGATTCAAGAATGGAGGACTACAAATGTACAAGGATTCACAGACATGGATGGAGTTTATGAGCAGAGAGTTTTTCATGGAGAGTACACTGCAATATTCTCCCATCCTCCTACTTACTTGAACGTCACAAAACAATTTAATGTGACCAATGACAAATCTGAGCCATTGGATGTTAATATTTACCTCTGACTTACTTATTTCATATTAATTAACCCCCATGACCTTAACTCATTACATTGCAGAAACAATGTGATGAATGGCTATAATCCTATGTATTTGTAAAGAATCATGATAAGGAATATCTGAAAGTAATTCTTGCCCAGATGTCTCCTAATCTTCTTGAAGAGTATTTCTTACTATATAGTGTGCTGCATTAAAATATAAAAGAAAAAGATCAGATTTAAATCTAGACAAATTAAAACCGTTAAGTAGAATGAATTTCGCTCATGAGGGGAAGAAGGCTCATAGCATTCACTCGTTGGGTTTAGGCAGGTTTCTTTATTTCCCAAAACTCTTCCATTCACTTGAAAAGACTGAACTTTCTGCTTGATTCCTTGATGGCAGAGGAAAGACTTCCTTACCATAAAAGGAAACATTTATTTTTGTATGTAATATCTATCTAATATGTAAGACGCTTAGAAAGTAACTAATAAGTTGATTATTAATAATTTTCCACAGCCATGAATGTTGTGTACAAACAATGTTCTACATTTGTTCGGGAAGAAAAGAAAAATCACCATATAACCCAAGTGGACTACTCCATCCATTACCAATTGAGTTTGGGTTGTAACCTAACTTGGATATGGGAGTTTGGGCTTGGAACAAGACGAAATTGTTCTCCATAGTCCCAAAAAGTGGTATTAGAGCCAGAAAAATTGTCTGGTGGATGTACGACAAAGTGGAAGAAAGGGACTCTCCTAACAACGGAAGATGAATCGAGATGATGAGCCACAAGATGAAGAATTCTTCTAGTTTCTCACGAGATGGTAGATCCATGGTAACATAGTGTGCTGCGACTATGGTGGATTATCTAGTTGAATGGTGATCTCCCTGGGTATGAGGAGATATGACGGGACGAGACTTCTTTTGAAACAGGGTCATAGGCCGGATGTACCTTATGGACCTTTTTTTAAGAGAGAGATTGTTGGGTTTACAAACAATGTCCCACATTGATTGTGGAAGAAAAGAAAAATCACAATATAACCAAGGTGGACTACTCTATACATTACCAATTGAGTTTGGGTTGGAACCTCACTTGGGCATGGGGATTTGGTTTTAGAACTAGATGAAATTGTTCTCCATAGTCCCAACAACGAATGCATTGATTGCAGTCATTTTTTGTCAAAAAGATTCACTTAGTTAACTTCAAATGTATTTAGTATTGGTTTGGTGACCATATCCACATTGGTGGAGCAACCGAGAGGAGTTGCTACTATTCCTGTAATATCCCAATATTTTTCCTCCCAATCTATATGATGTATTAAGCATTTGATGCATTAAGCCACATGTTACGAGTCACACTTCAAATATTCAGGTCACATGTCACATTTGATGCATTAAGCCACATGTCACACTGCAAGAATGTTCATATTTTGTAGGTCACATGTCATATTTTGCAGGTCACACATATTTACAGATCACATGTTATCATCATAGGTTAATATTTATTTGTCATATGTTATAGCTCATAGGTCACATATAATAGTTCATAGGTCACATGTCACCATTCACAGATCATAGACATGATGTATGTGTCACGGATGTTCACAGGTGGTTATAGTTCAAACGTCAGTATTTATTAGTCAAGAGTTATAATTCACAAGTCACCTTCATAGGTTGTTAATCAATGTTTACATGTCGAGAATTGATCACAAACTTTGAACAATATCACAGGCGACACATCAATATAAATTCAAGAAAATTGATCACATGCCATTAATAGTGAGAATTTAAGTTATTTAATCTGGTGAATACTCTATAATTTACATCAGATGATATTTTTCAGCCATTCAATATTTATATCTTCTTCTTATTCTCGATTTCGAAAAATAATTGCAATTTTTTTTATGATTTAATTGGTTGATTTTGTTGATTTTCGGGTGAAAGGAGTAGGTGGAGGAGGCAACAATGGTATTTAGAGGGCATCATGGTGGTGAGTCGAGATGGTGTTGGTGGCAGTGGCATGATGACGACGGTAATACATCGGAGATAGTGGTGGTGGCGATAGTGAAGTATCAAAGGTCTTGGTGATGATGCGATGGTGACGATGCGATGGTGACAATACGATGGTGGTGGTGGTGGTCTTCGGTGATGGCCCAAAGATTTGAATTGAATGAGGTCGGTGTGGTAGATTTTTATAATATATTAATTATATGAAATATCACCTGATGTATGTAATTTTAAACTTATTTCTTTAGAGTTGAAATTGTGTACAATAAACATCTTATTTATATATTTCACCCCAATATAATGTTAATTAACTATGTAGCCCACGTAAAAGATTAAGGATTAAGGAGCATGCTACATGTACAAAATGAAATGGTTTACACATCCCTCACATGGAGGAGGAGGCCCATATACCCAAAAAAAAATAAATTTGTGGGCCTCCTTCCATGAGAGGGAGTATAAATCATTTTGTCATCTCCAATTTGTACAACTAGAATTATCCAAGGATTAATGAGATAATTGCACTACATGCTGTCTTTTTATCCCTTACTAGTATATAACGCGTGCAATGCACGTGATATTGTAACGATATTAGGATATTTTTATTCAAGTATTTATGTTTTTGAAATTGAATAAAAATTGTCTAAATTTTCCTACATATTTTACCTAAAAAATATTCAAAGTGTTGATTTAAACAATCTCAACATCGAACTCAATTTACCCTCAACCTTATTCAAATTTCTAAGTACGCAATACCCTTATCAATAATACCATCATCTTTCTTCTAGTTATTAATTGTTGGCTTCTTTAAATTTTGTATCTCCCAAAATGTATTCTTAGGCTACCTTATTTAAAGAAATTAGAGTTGGGAGGATTTCTCCTTCTATGTGTGTATATAGTTCATAATAAATTCATTGCAGCAGTGGAAAAAGAATGATAAATGCTTGACAATTTATTTAGATTTTAGAACCAAAATAAAAAAAAATCAATTGTAATCTGACATAAAAAGAATACTAATCATGCATGTGAAGTTAGAACTCAGAAAAACATTTGGTCGTAAATGTTTGAGAAAAACTGAGATGTATCTAATCTAGGTCCCCTACTAAGGTATGATTATTCGAGATTCGAGATACAGAAGATATAATATTTAATTAAAGTAATGTTTGATCAGGAAAATTGTTATTAATCGGTGCCTTCAAATTTCTGACTCAATAAATTGATTCACAATGCTGTAAATTCTAAAGTAGCACATGCATTTATTTAAATTGATAGAACCACTACAAACCATCATCTAAAATTCTGCTACAATCTAATGAGACGTGTTCATTGATTTGATGAAACAAAAACAATAATAACATTCATCGTGATTTCTTTTCATTGTTTGGCATAGTAAACACATGATAATAAAATTGGTTAAACAAACATAGTAAAAGGAGTCAAGATGAACAAAATACCATATATATTTATAAAATATTAATTTATGGTTGCAAATACATCGTGACATTTTTATAAACCGTAAAAACTAAAGTTTCAATTTAAAATTCAAATACATGATAAAAAATATATATATACATATAAACCAACTTAAAACATAAATAAATGATCTTCTCAAGAAATTTGCACTTCGAGATTTCAACGTAAAAAATTAATAGAATAAAAATTTATATTGATTGGAAAACAAAACTTAATTAATTTTTCATACAAATATTTTAGAAAAATAAATTTACACGCATCATACTTCAGAAAATGACTTTTTAACCAAAGAAGTGAATCTTCATAGCACTTTATTTTTATGTGTGTGGTGATAATATAATCAGTGTCAAATTAATATTTGACAAAGAAACTTAAAATTGGAATATGACTAATGGATAATAAAATGTTTAATGTAAAAGGTGAAAATGATTTTCTAAATTATTTATTTATTTGTATATAAGTAAAAAAATCAATTTAAGGAGTACACATTTTTTTTCTTTTTCTTGTTTTAGTTGAAGGATATTTATGAACTTTAAATTATCTGAAAGTTATTATTTTTATTTAAATAAGTGAAAAAGTAAAGAGTTTAAACCGAAAATAGGAAAATAAAATAAAATGTTAAAAAAAATTGTATATTAATTAAAATTAGCGGTAATATATGATATCATTAAAAGGTTGAGGGTAAAATAAAAAAAATAAAAAAAGTCTCTACCTTTAAGACCTTTTAGAAATAGATTTTTTTTAAAATATATATATATATATTATATGCATGTAAAAAATTAATTCAAGAAGTACACGTTTTTTTTTCTCATATTAATTGAAGGACGTATTAGAAAATATAAATTATATGAGAATTATTGGTTTTATTTAAAAGATTTTTAATGAGAAAGTGAAGAGTTTAGATTGAAAATCAATTACATTAACAATTTCTTTTTCTTTTTCTTTTTCTTTTTTTGAAAAATAGTAAATGAAAGAGGGTGAGATCTTTTTTTCTTTTTGTTTTAATGAAACTCTGAGTGTATATCATAAATATATCTATGTTTTACTCATTACAAATTCTATTTAAATGCAGTTTGTTTTCTCATTTTAAGTTTAAATAAATTTAAATTACAATATTTAAATTTATTTTCTGGAATGATAAACATACGAACCGTAAAAAAAAAGATACGTGTAATTGTACCTTTTTTGTAATTAATTTTCTTCTTTCATTTTTCATTTTTAAATAAATATTTATTTCATATGTTAACATATAAATTCGATATATATGAGTAACAAATGACCGTACATTACACGGGTGTAACACTAGTCTTTATAATATATAAAGGTTGGGCAGTTTCTAAAAATAATATCCCGCCCATTTTCAGTTTCCATAAAATTAAGCAGTGTGAATGCAAAGTGGATTAGTATGAATGCAAAATGGATATATATCAAATGTGAATGCAAAATCTGAATAAATGTGAATGCATTTATTACCTTAAATTGTGTGTCTATATATATATATATATAATCAATTTTAATTTTATTATTAATTCTAATATTGAATGAGTTCAATTAATATTTTTACTTATTAGTATTACAGTTATCATTTAGATATTATTTTTTTTATTGTTCTTAATATTATAAATTCTATGTGTAGTCATCAATATAAAAATTGTGTTTTATTTATTACAATGGTCAAATCATTTGTCATCTTTAATATTAAAAATCATATTTTCTAAAATATATATGTGGTTAAAAAAATGCACTGCTTATAAATAATTTATAGAAAAAGTTATTGAATGAAGACTAATATTGAATAATTAATGCTTTAATTTCTTTTTAGTTAATAATATCAATAGAATGATTAATATTCTTTAATCATTCTTAATTTTTATAATTTTTTAATGATTACATGGTATAAGATTTTTTGTATAATTTCGCGAACTCCAACTTTACTCGATTTTTGGCTATTTGACTTTTATTTTTTGAGAATTGTTTTTGTGAAAAAGTGATTTTTTAGAATGTATAGTTAAAAAGTAGTATGAAAAATTGTAAAAAATAAATATTTTAAAGAATGTGTGACTGAGAATGAATGTTCAGAAAAATTGATTCTTGAAAAATCAATTCCATATAGATAAAGTACTATGTCTTGTGAGTAAAACAACCGCTCCGCTTTTATGAATCGAGATGCATAAATGATTTCTTAATATATAAAGTTAAATGTATTTGTGATATACATTCATTAAAATTTAATCAAAACTAACATTTCATGTTGCTTAATTTGCTACATTTATTTAAATATATGACCACATGTATTTAATTTGTAATGTTAAAGTAAATATGAAATTAAATATTTTTTTAATAAATTTAAATATCAAATATTGTAATAAAATTGTTAGTATAAATTCTAATAATACTATTCGGATAATGATATATTATTTTTGATAATCTAAAAATTATATTTTGAAAAGATTAATTATATCAATAATCATTAAAATTGAATAATTATACAAATGAGTTATGCAAATGGTCATTGAAGTATTTTTTTTTTTTTTAAGTAGTAAGTTATTTAAGTTCCTAACTATTACAATTATGGAAACTTAGTTAATAATAATAATAATAATAATAATAATAATAATAAATAAATAAAAAAAATTGGGCCCTATTCAGTACACTTTATTCAAACCCTCTTTTTTAAAAAATCTTTTTCAACTAACATTCTATTAATAAAATAATCTACATATAAATTTAAAAAAAATATTTTTTAATAGCTCATTGTACGAAAATTTACTATTATGAACTACATTATTTGAAATAGCGAGTCTCAATCAGGTACTTAAGTATACATTCTCTACAAAATCATTAAACTCATTTCCTAAAATGATAATTAATAGTATTAATTCACTATATATTATTCATTTTGGACAAAATTCAGATTTAAAATAGTCCAATTGAATGCAAAATTTTAAATATTTGCATTTTTCAAGTCCTGAAATTTCTTGGTCCGTCTTCCCTCTTGAAAATTAATTACAATTTTTTTTTAATTCTTAAAAATAATAAAAAATAAAACTTAGTCGATATTACATAAATATTTTTATTTAAAAATAGAAAATGAAAGAGGATGAAATAAGAACATTCATCAATTTCTTTTTCTTTTTCTTTTCATTTTCCTTTTCATTTTAATAAAATTTTGAGCGTATATCACAGATATATCTATTCTTTCTACTTATTACAAATTCTTTTTAAATGTAATTTTTCTTTTCCATTTTAAGTATTAAATCAACTCAAATTAAAATATCTAAAGAAATTTCTGAAACGATAAACATATGAACTGTAAAAAAAATTGAAAAAAAGTTAATGTATATGTAATGTACCTTTGTAATTAATTGTCTTCATTCATTTCTCATTTTTAATTAAATATTAATTTCATATGTTAAAATATAAATTTGATATATGTAAATAACAAATGACCGTGTATCGCACAGGTGTAACATTAGTAACATATAAAGGTTGAGTAGTCTAAAAAATATTTCCCACCCATTTTTCGTTTCCATGAATAGTAAGTTCCCATAAAATTAAACGGTGTGAATGTAAAGTGGATTATTGTTAATGCAACATCTGGATAAATGTGAACACATTTATTATTCACACTAACACTGAATGAGTTCAATTAATATTTTTCGTTATCAGTATTAAAGTTATCATTTTTATTTTATTTATTTATTATTCTTAATATCATTTAATTATTATTTTTATTTATTTGTTGTTCTTAACAAATAAATAAAAATAATAATTAAATGATAACTTTAATACTGATAACTAAAAATATTAATTAAACTTATTTAGTGTTAGTGTTAATAATAAAAATAAAATTGATTAAAAATATATCAACAATTATATATATATATATATATATATATATATATATATATATATATATATATATATATATATATATATATATATCATTAAGGCAATAAATGGGTCCACATTTATTCAGATTTTGTATTCACAATTGATATACATCCATTTTACATTCACGCTAATCCACTTTGCATTCACGCTGTATAATTTTATGGGAACTTACTATTTATGGAAATGAAAAATTGACAGGAAATTGATTTTAGAAACTACTCAACCTTTATATATATTACTAGTGCTATACTCGTGCGATGCGCGATCATTTGTTACTTATATATATCAAATTTATATTTTAACATATGAAATGAATATTTAATTAAAAATGAGAAATGAATGAAGACAATTAATAACAAAGGTACATTACATATACATTAAATTTTTAATTTTTTTTTTTTTTTTTTTTTTTTTTTTTTTTTTTTTTTACGTTTCATATGTTTATCGTTCCAGAAATTTCTTTAAATATTGTAATTTAAATTGATTTAAAATTTAAAATGGAAAAGAAAAATTACATTTAAATAGAATTTGTAATAAGTAGAAAAAATAGATATATATATATGTGATATACGCTCAGAATTTTATCAAAATGAAAAAGAAAAGAAAAATAAAAATAGATTGATGAACATTCTTTTTTCATCGTCTTTCATTTTCTATTTTTAAATAAAAATATTTATGTGATATTGACAAAGTTTTATTTTTTTATTTTTACAAATTTAAAAAAAAAAAATGTAATTGATTTTAAAGAGGGGAAGACGGACTAAGAAATTTCGGAACCGGAAAAATGCGACTATTTAAAAATCTGCATTCAATTGGATTATTTTAAATCTGAATTTTGTCCAAAATGAATAATAAATAGTAAATTAATACTACTAATTACCATTTTAGGAAATTATTTTAATAATAATGATTTTGTGGAGAATGTATACTTAAACATATGTTTGAGATTCATTATTTCAAATAATGTAGTTCGTAATTGTAAATTTGGTACAATGAGCTGGTAAAAAGTATGATTTTTTTTTAAAAATTATATGTAGATTATTTTATTAATAAAATGTTAGTTGAAAATAATTTTTAAAAGAATGAGGATTTGAATAAAGTGTATTGCATAGGGGTCATTTATTTTTTAAATAAGTTGCCACAATTGTAATAGTTAGGAGCTTAAATAACTTACTACTTAACAATAATACTTTAATGACTGTTGACGTCACTTTTTGTACCGAAGCTTTGTCAACAAATAAAAGGGGTTCGATCTTTGAAGATCTGCTATTTAGGGATGATTATGTTATTTGTATTCTTGTGATTAACAGCTTCAATATTCCATAAGGCAATAAAAGTTGGATAAGTTATGAAAACATATATATGGCTTGAATGCTAAATCAGATCAATAATGAACTCGAGCAATAATTGAACGGATTCACGTCTAGTTCATTACTGATCTAATGTTTAGGTCAGTTTACGATCTTTGAATGACAAAAGTTGAGAGAATTTTTCAATATCACATGCCCTTAAATGAGCATTTACTCCTTTTTTTATAGTGGTTGAGAAGGTTAAACATAATCATTACAATATATCACTTCTGTAGGAAGTGATTGATAAGTGTGATTGACCTTTCTGACAGACATACATCAAATGATTAAACTGACATATTACAGATAATGATGATTACCGACA
This sequence comes from Ligustrum vulgare, assembly GCA_963555705.1. NCBI lineage: Eukaryota > Viridiplantae > Streptophyta > Magnoliopsida > Lamiales > Oleaceae > Ligustrum > Ligustrum vulgare. Next base: position 53,733,154 of record OY743174.1, read on the forward strand.
CATAATACGGCTGATTTGACAATACTACATATTTTTGTATCCTCTTTGTTCCTGGTCAATGAGGTCGTCTCGTATACTTTCACCTCGGTCACTCAAATCACCTCGGCTCTTATAACTCACCTCGGTCATGCGAATATCACCTTGTAAGAGCAAATCACCTCGGTTCAACAATTCATCTCGGTCACGTCGATTCACCTTGTATGCATAAATCATCTCGATGTAATTTCACCTCAGTTCAACAATTCACCTCGGTCATGCTATTTCATCTCGTATGCATAAATCACCTCGGTGTAAATTCACCTCGGTAGTACTGTTAGATTCGTGATTTGAAATACCATGGGCCTGGAGTAACCATTTGACCATTGACTGTTTGACTGCTTAATTTATTTTCCAGCTTAGATTGGTATATAACAAATGTCCCCTCTAGATCAGTTGGAAGTTATGAGAGCGGATCTAGAAATTTAATCCCTTGTCGAAAAGCTAATATCGATGTTTGCCTCGTTAATTATGTAACGCCTTTGCCACGTGTCATTGTCTGATTGGCGTGTCAAGTCTTGGATCATGCGTAGCCGCCATCATTATGACAACGCGTCTTGTCATAATGGCTTCCAAACCAACTCCCTCTCTCCTCCTCCTATATAAGGGAATCATTTTCCTTTCTTCTCCAAAAATTTCTCTTGATTCTCTCCCAATTGCTTCCGGCTCATTTTTTATTTCATTCTTCAATTGTGATCCTTCTTACATCCGACCTGTGTCTGGTTTGTATAAGGTGATGGTCGTTAACTTTTCTTTTAACATTTCTTTACTTTTATAGAAATGAGTGGGGAACTGAGTTCGGGTAATGGAGGCGGACCCACTGTGTCATGGAACGAAAGCGAGGAAACTCAATGCCTATTTCAAGATGACGTGGAGGGAGGAGAAACTCTTTAGCCTCACCCATTAACCATAGTTCTTGCGTCTCGAACCATTTCTCCCAGTTCGTTTCGACATCCTTCATGCCCCTCTTTTACCCGAAATGATCCTTGTACTAGCTACAGTTCTGACTTCTCCTGAGAACACTTCCGATCTAATGCCACCGAAAACGAACTAGCCACTTGGAAAAATAAATATAGAATCCTGAGCTATGTCCATTTCTTCCTTCCTGAGAGTTTCGAACGAGCCGACCAACCACCTCATAGCTGTGTGGCCGCCAATTATCAAATCCTTGAAGCTGGTCTACGCTTCCCTCTACCATTCATAATTACCGAATTCCTCCGTATTTGGGGGGTCGCCCTAACTCAGATCCACTCCAACGTGTGGAGACACATCTTAGGCTTTATATCCCTTTACAATCAAATGGGATACGACGACCCCACCACAGAAGAATTCCACTTCGGCAAAAGCTTTTAGTAGACCTGCCTGACTCAGTGCGTTGGTGGAAGGAGAAATGGTTCTACGTTGGAGGGAACTGGATGAGTCCCTACCGAAGCGAGGGAATGAGCCACATCGTCCCCATTCATTATAGGGAAAAGATCAGTCCATTTTTTGCAGAGGTCAAGGATTCGGAGTTGGTCGAGGACATCATTAAAAGAATAGTGAGTTTAAAGGATATACCGGAGCCAGACAGGTCGGTAAAAGAGTTATTGACTGAGGAGCACTTATTCGAAGCCGGTCTTACTCACATCGATCCATCAGATTATTATCCTCCACTTCGAAAATGTAAGTGTCCGTCCAGCAGATTTATATTCTATGTCAATTACGAGGTGGACACTTATAAAATTCTCGCTTTTGGTTATCAGCTCGAAAAGGCCAAAGGAGAATCGAGTCCATGAAAGCGAAGAAAGAGGCCAATGCCAAGGCGGACGCTCGGAAACGAGCTGCCCAAAAGAGAGCGGCTAAGAGCTTGCCCCCTCACAAGGAGGGTCAAATTCCTCTTCCTCCTCATAAAAAGCCAAAACGAGTCGAAATTCAAAAAGGCAAGTCTGACACTTCCATTCCACCTCAGCCCCCCTTAACTTTCAACGAGGCGGAATAATCCCGAGGGACTTATTCGGCTGAAGGCTCCTATATGGGTATCAACAAGGTTCGAGCCGACCTAGTGAGCTCGCTGAAGGGGAGTCATCCAAAAATCTACAGAGATTTCGTCTCTGCTGCCAACCTAACCCCATTAGGGTTGATGAAGCTCCTAGACCGGACCAAGGTAGCGATGGACGCTCCGGCCAAGACTTGGACACCTGGACATGAAAAATATTGCGAGGATATGCCAGTCGAAGACCTGGTCGTTACCAGCATGGCGCACCTCGGCCAAGCTCTAAATTTCCTCTCCTGGACTCAATCAAGGATGTCCGAGGTCGCTAGTGATACTAACAAGTTCAAGAAACTAGCCGCCGAGGCCAGAGCGATGTTGGAAAACGAGGTGAACGCCAGTAATGAGGCCGAGGAGAAGTTGAAGAATGCCTTGGCGGAGGTGGAGAAGTTGAAGGAATCCAACAAAGAACTTCTCAAATTTAAGGAGGAGGTGATTCCGTTGAAGGGGGAGCTGAATATGTTAAAGGACGAGGTGTCCCAGCTGAAAAGGTCAAAGGAAGGGCTCTTGAAGGAGTTAGAGGTCGCTAACCGCATCGAGGCCGACCTAAAAAAAGAAAAATCAGAATTGGAGGCCACAACTCAGCTCTCTTATAAGGAGACTGTGAAGAAGTTCAAAGACTCCGCCGAGTATGAGCACGATGTGGATGAAACCTACTATCTCACTTTTAAGGAGATAGTAGAGGACCTGGAATCAAAACGACCTGAGGTTGACATCACATTCCTTAAGGAAAAGCTCGATCTGGTTTATAAGAAATATCTTGAGCTTATGCCAATCGATGTTGATGATGAAGATGTGGACCTCTTCTCTCCTGCGCCAGAGTCCCAACCTGCAAACATTGACGAAGCTGTCAACGTAGTAGATTATAGCGAACTCTCTGTTTGTTATTTTCTCATTTTCACCTTTGTAATAGTAATTTCTGATTTTGAATGAAGAAGTTTATCATTGCAGTTAAGACTTATCACATGAACGAACCAATCTGAATAAGTGCAAACGTCAATTCACATCAAATAATATGCAGAGGTGAATTAAAAACGAAGTGAACACTTGTATAATTTCCAACGTCAATTCACTTCAAATAATATGCAGATGTGAATTAAAAACGAAGTGAACACTTCTATAATTTCAAACGTCAATTCACTTCAAATAATATGCAGAGGTGAATTAAAAATGAAGTGAACACTTGCATAATTTCAAACGTCAATTCACTTCAAATAATATGCAGAGGTGAATTAAAAACGAAGTGAACACTTGTATAATTTCCAACGTCAATTCACTTCAAATAATATGCAGAGGTGAATTAAAAAGGAAGTGAACACTTGCATAATTTCAAACGTCAATTCACTTCAAATAATATGCAGAGGTGAATTAAAAACGAAGTGAACACTTGTATAATTTCCAACGTCAATTCACTTCAAATAATATGCAGAGGTGAATTAAAAACGAAGTGAACACTTGTATAATTTCAAACGTCAATTCACTTCAAAAAATATGCAGAGGTGAATTAAAAACGAAGTGAATACTTGTATAATTTCAAACGTCAATTCACTTCAAATAATATGCAGAAGTGAATTAAAAACGAAGTGAACACTTAATCAATTCTTATCTGAACACCTCGCCTGTAAAGTGGAGGTCGGTAATATTTCGCCTCGATTTTTTCTATCGAAACACCTCGTTTGTAAAATGGAGGTCAGTAATATTTCACATCGATTTTTCCTACCGAAGCACCTCGTTTGTAAAATGGAGGTCGGTAATATTTCACCTCGATTTTTCCTACCGAAACACCTCATTTGTAAAATGGAGGTCGGTAATATTTCACCTCGGTTGGCATTTACAGGTGATCATAAATCGCCGACTTCGACCTCTCATGGACATCTATTTCGTCTTTGAGATGGGTTGCCTTGTTATGTTGATAATATACTGTCTTATAGGTACTTATGGATCATCGACTAAGGTCTTTGTCTTGCCTCTCAAGGAGGTCTTTCTCTCCTTTGAGACGGATTGCCTTGTAATGTTGATGATATCCTGCTTTATAGGTACTTATGGATCATCAACTAAGGTCTTTGTCTTGCCTCTCAAGGAGGTCTTTCTCGCCTTTGAGATGGATTGCCTTGTAATGTTGATGATATCCTGCCTTATACCTACTTATGGATCATCAACTAAGGTCTTTGTCTTGCCTCTCAAGGAGGTATTTCTCGCCTTTGAGACAGATTGCCTTGTAATGTTGATAATATCCTGCCTTATAGGTACTTATGGATCATCAACTAAGGTCTTTGTCTTGCCTCTCAAGGATGTCTTTCTCACCTTTGAGACGGATTGCCTTGTAATGTTGATGATATCCTGCCTTATAGGTATTTATGGATGATCAACTAAGGTCTTTGTCTTGCCTCTCAAGGAGGTCTTTCTCGCCTTTGAAACGGATTACCTTGTAATGTTGATGATGTCCTGCCTTATAGGTACTTATGGATCATCAACTAAGGTCTTTGTCTTAGAAATATCCATTCAGATTTTCATACTTTGAAATATTAAACTTTTCATTCATTTGATTACACCTCTTGATTGACATCAAAAATATTTACATTCAGTTTCACATCCTACCCTACTGGAAATATTTCTTCAAGTGTTCTACATTCCAGGGGTGTTGAAGCTGAACTCCATCAAGTGACTCTAGTTCATACGACCCATTGCTCATGACCCTCTTGATTCAATATGGACCTCCCTAGTTGGGTCCTAGAGGCTCATGTGTTGTGATCGTCTTTCTCAATACTAAATCCCCCATTTGGAATTTTCTCGGCCTCACCTTTGAATTATAATATCTCGCATTCATTTGCTTGTACACTGCATTCCTAATTTGTGCTTGTAATCGCTTCTCCTCCGTAAGGTCCAATACAACAGTAAGTGCATCATCGTTATCTTTCTCATTGAAATGAGTGACCCGAAACAATGGCATACCCACCTCTATTGGGATCACAGCTTCTGTTCCGAAAGCCAAGGTGAACGGGGTCTCTCTGGTTGATGTTCTGTAGGTTGTCCTGTAGGACCACAACACTCCCGGTAGTTCTTTTTCCCATGATCCTTTCAGGGTTTCAAGTCTAGTTTTCAGATTGTGCTTGATAATTTTGTTCACAACTTCAACTTGCTCATTGGATTGAGGATGATTTGGGGTGGAGAAATGCTTCCTGATACCCAGTCCTTCACAAAAAGATCTAAACCTTTCGTTGTCAAACTGTTTCCCGTTGTCCGTCACGATAGATTGGGGGATTCCAAACCTGCAAATGATCGACTTCCATACAAAGTCTGTAGTTTTCTGTTCTGTGATTTTGACCAACGGTTCAGCCTCCGCCCACTTTGTAAAATAATCCACCGCAAAAATAGCAAACCTGTTTCCCCCTTTTGCAGTTGGCAGTGGTCCAATTAGATCTATTCCCCATTTAACGAACGGCCACGGGCTCATGACCGTAGTCAACTCTTCAGGCGGATTTCTCATTATTGGGGCAACCTTTGACATTTGTAACATTTCTTTACAAATTCAATCGCGTCTTTCTTCAGGGTAGGCCAAAAATACCCCTGTCGAATGATTTTGAACGCCATGGCTTGTCCCCCAGAATGATTCCCACAAATGCCTTCGTGGATTTCCTTCATCACATATTCTACCTCATCATTGTCTAAGCATTTCAACAACGGTAAGGAGAATCCTCGCTTGTACAAGTCATCCCCAATCATAGTATACCTTGCAGATCTGATCCTCGAACTTCTGGCCTCCACCTGATCCTCTGGCATTGTTCCTTCTCATAGACATCGGATAATTTCATCCCTCCATGTCTTCTTCAGAGTGGTTTTCAGGACAACTGAATGTGGTGAGTTTAAGGCTGCGCGCGCGATGGTCTCGATTGATATGCTTTCTAATTCAGAGGTTCCTTCGCTTGTTGCAAAGCGGGCTAAACCATCAGCTTGACTGTTTTTTGACCGCGGGATCTGGATAATCTCTGGATGCCTGAACTTTTTCAGCTCTTCCAAGTCCTTTGTTCTGTAGGTCTTCATCTTTTCACCTTTGGCATCATACGTTCCCTGAATTTGGTTGACTATCAGTTGGGAATCACTGTACAAGATGAGGCTATTAACACCCATTGCTTGAGCCATGTTCAACCCTATAATCAGAGCCTCATATTCAGCATCATTGTTGGTTGCTTCAAAACCAAAACAGTAAGAGCTGCAGAAGAATTGATTATCCAGACTGATGAGAACGACCCCAGCCCCCGCTTGATGACCTGTCGATGAACCGTCCACATATAACCGCCACGTCATATCCACCTCTGTGCAGCAAATTTGAGCCGTTGGTGCGAACCCCACCATGAAATCGGCTTAAGCTTGTCCTTTAATGGCTGTTCTAGCTTTGTACACAATGTCAAATTGTCCCAATTCCACAGCCCACTTCAATAACCACTTGGACATCTCGGGTTTTTGTAACACCTGTCTCAGAGGGTAACTGGTTAAGACTTCCACCTGGTGCTCTAAAAAATAAGGTCTCAACTATCGAGTTGACATTGTCAAAGCATAGGCCAATTTTTCCATTTCGGAGTACCGAAGTTCGGCATCGTGCATGGCTTGGCTAACATAATAAAAAGGACGTTGAACTCCCTGTTCGGTTCTCACAAGAACCACACTGATCACCAGTTCTGAAACGACCAAGCATAGAGATAGTTCTTCCCCCCCAGTAGCGGTTTCGAAAGGACATGTGGGGATGCTAACTGCTTCTTCAATTCTTCGAAAGCTATCTGACATTCTCTTGTCCACTCAAACTCCTTATTCTTCTTGATAACTGTAGCGACCAAGAATTTTTACGCGATTAATAATTATTTTAATAGAAAATCGTGTCGCTACTATTTCACCCATTTTTATTAAGTTAACGCCACGACGTATTCGTATAGCCAAGTCAAGAAATAATCGAGATCGTTCGATTTTAAATTAAATTCCGAATTTCTAAAAATATCTCCATTCTCTTGATTTAAAGTATATTAAGTCCAAGTACTTAATTCAATGTTATCCCAATATTTATTTATACAAAAATTATTTTTATTATTGAAATTAAGAAAATATATGCAAGCATGAGAGGTTCCATTATATATAATAATTATGAGAATCTTAATTTAATAAATATGGAAAAGTATATGAATGAATTATATACTCCATTATATGTAATCATGAAGAGCATAATATTTGTATAAATATGGAAAAGTATATGAATGAATTATATACTCCATTATATGTAATCATGAAGAGCATAATATTTGTATAAATATGGAAAAGTATATGAATGAATTATAGACTCCATTATATGTAATCATGAAGAGCATAATATTTGTATAAATATGGAAAAGTATATGAATGGTTGATAAGATTCCATTATATGTAATCATGAAGAGCATAATATTTGTATAAATATGGAAAAGTATATGAATGGTTGATAAGACTCCATTATATGTAATCATGAAGAGCATAATATTTGTATAAATATGGAAAAGTATATGAATGGTTGATAAGACTCCATTATATGTAATCATGAAGATCATAATATTTGTATAAATATGGAAAAGTATATGAATGGTGCTTTACTTTAAGAAAAGGATGTGTTAAAATTAATAGAATTGAATGATTATGTTTACAATATGCCAACTTTATACATCTATTTAAACCCATCTCTTTTACACACAACTCTACACATATACACTTATTTCCAATCTCTTGACAAAATCCACAAGTAAGAGAAATTCAAGGTGGTCAAGAAAGTTTTGGTCCATTTACTACTACACTTCATTTTAATCTTTTAAAAGGTAAGTATATCTTATATTTTTATGAAAAGTAAGTATGTTTTTATGAAAGGTAAATACACCTTATGTTTTTATGAAAAGTAAGTATGTTTTTATGACAAGTAAGTATATCTTATGTTTTTATGAAAAGTAAGTATGTTTTTATGAAAGGTAAATACACCTTATGTTTTTATGAAAAGTAAGTATGTTTTTATGACAAGTAAGTATATCTTATGTTTTTATGAAAATGTTTGGATCATTGCTATGAAATCAATCTCACAAGATTGTTATGGGTTCCATATGATATGTTTATGATTATGCTAAGGGGACCGGAGTTTAGTAGCGCTACACATAAGAATTCTTGCCATTTAAGTTCGGTAAAATTCTTGTGTCTCCCTATGTTTATGAATATTTCAATCCTATCCTATGTTATGATGAAAATGATCCATATGCATTCAAAAGAAAATTTATGCTTGGTATACTTACTGGGATTTTATAAATCTCACTCCACGATATTTACCATTTTCAGATAATTGAAGGTTCGAGGCGGTCAACATGGAAGTGGCAAAAGTGGTTAAGATTGATGAGATAATTATGTTGAACTTTATGTAAGAAAATTATGTTCTATTTTTATTCACAAATAAAATTATGGGATTCTAATTATTCTTTTGAATAATTTTACATTACTATTTAAGTCTCGATAATATGATATGAGTCACTTTTAGTGGCACTCGAATGGTCGAGAATTCGGGTCGTCACAGTTGGTATCAGAGCCAAGAGTTTTAAAAACGATTCTGTAGATTTTTGAAATTTTATTTCTTAAAAAAAAAAAAAAAAAAAAACACTATTCACGTGAACAGTAAAACGACGTGCTATTCATGATGAACAGTGAACGAAATCACTATTCAATTAAAAAAAAAAAATTGAATTTTCACATGTCAAGTATGGTTATGATTTTGAAAAGTATGATGAAATTTGATGTGCGAATTTCAAGGACAAAATTCATTTTAAGCAAGGGAGTTTGTAATGTTCTGAAGATTTTATGGAATATAATTAGTTAGTGATATGATGTTTATATTGATGTCTTTGATAAATTTCTAGAAGTTCGGGGACTAAAGGAAAATAAGATTTGACGATAAAATTTTATTTGGGTTAATTAGGCCCAATCTTATGTAAAGATGCGAAATGATTAATAATAATTTTTTTTTAAAATATTTTAACTCATCACTCTACTATGTCACTCTCCACGTATTGACTCCTCGAACAAGGTATGTTATATGCTTTGCAAGTCATTTACGATTTTATTAAGACATGTTAAGTATGAAATATTCATATGTTATGAATCTTTAAGTGAAATATACATGTTGAGTATGATATGAATTGATAGAAGCCTAAATTTTAATTTATTCATTTTAATGTAGAATCATGAGACATAGAGGATATTGATATGAATTTTGGTTCATATTAAGCTTAGTAAGATTGACTCAATTAGAAATTAAGTTGGGTTGTAACTTTGGCCCAAAATATATGGAATAATATATTAAACAAACAAAATTGATAATGAATTGTACAATAATTTATCCCTTTATCACTACCTTTGTGTAAAAACAAGGGAAAAAACTGTGGATGGTTATTAGTACTTCCTCTTCAAGTTTCAATTTTCGGTTCAATAATTTATCCCTTTATCACTACCTTTGCTTAAAAGCAAGGAAAAACTGTGGATGATTATTGGTACCACTCTTCAAGTTTCAATTTTCGATTCAATAATTTATCCCTTTATCACTACCTTTGCTTAAAAGCAAGGAAAAACTGTGGATGATTATTGGTACCACTCTTCAAGTTTCAATTTTGAAAAAAAAAAAAAAAAAAAAAATATGATTTACGAATGATTTTCAAAATAATCTTTGTCGTCAAGTTTAGAAATGATGAGCCCTAAATGGACTTTGCATAATTGATTTTAGACATGGCACTAAGTATGAGAAGTCAACAGAAAGGACTAGATAATATTTTCGAATTATTCATCGTTTAGATTAAACGAGAAATAGAAAGTCAGTTTTATGAAGTTATGATGAGATGTTGAGATTATAAGTGATATGATTTTATTGAGATTTTTATGAGAAGAATTATGAAGTTGGAGATTTAAAGTTTAGGCTCTTAATTATTGAGAAATAAGGACTTGATATGGTGATATTAGAAATTATGATTTGAAATTTCTATGTTGAGGAATTATGAATTGATTTTCTGGAATATTTATGATGATATTGAAGTTTGATGAAATTGTGATCAAATGTACAATTAGTTATTATTGTGAGTTATGAAGTATGCTTACGATTTGGATAAGTCCAAATTTCAAAGGAAAACTCTGCCTAGAATTTTATCGTTTGGAGTTAAGAGCATAGTATGGTATGCAATCACTAAGAGAATTGAAGTTAGACATACAAGTTCATTTACATCACAAACGAGATTTAGTAGATGATAACAGAGATATTATTATTTTCTCATAAGGAGAACACACAAGAGTCACCCTAGAAAGGAAATACATGAAAACACGCAAAAGCAAAAGAAAGCAACATGGGAAATTCCTCAAATTGAGAGATGTGTTTCCGGAGTAGCCGTATCCTACCACCTCTGACCTTTTGAGGAAATAAAGAAACCTTCAAAAAGGTGTGTTTCGAGAGTAAGAATACTCCGTAATCTACCACCTGGAACCTTTGAGGTACACACAAGATTTAAACATTAAGGAAAATCCTAGGAAATTAGAGGGGTGTCTCGAGAGTAAGAATACTCCGTACTCTACCCCCACCTATTCTAAGATTCATAAAGTTAAGTTTACATTAACCGGACTCCATTTTCGCTTGATTCCCCTTCCTTGCGACCAATCTATCTTAACCCCTGCTGGATCTTGTATTGAGATATATGACTGCAGCTTATCCAGTAGTTCATCAATAGTAGGAGCAGAAATAAGGAGTCTTCTGGAAAATGGAGAGATGAATCCCTGTTCCACAGCATAATCAAGAAAGGTTAACAAGCCATCAAAGAAATTGTTAACATTCAGAAGCCCAATAGGCTTAGTATGGAGATCTAGTTGAGCCCACGAGGTAATGTTAAAGATTTCTTCTAAGGTACCAAAACCTCCGGGCAGGGCTATAAAGGCATCAGAACCATATAGCATACAAGTTATGCGTTCATGGATGGATAAGGTTTGAACTTCATGCCCTCGTGTTTTTCCTGCAACATCTACCAAAGGGACAGGTATGACACCGATTACTTTTGATTTCTCTGCAAGAGCAGATTGGGAAACACAACCCATTAGACCACTGCTACCACCCCCATACACAAGAGTGATACCTTTTTCCCCCAGTTTCTTTCCAAGATCTACGGCCGCTTCTAGATAACTGAAGCCTTTCCCCACTTTTGATCCACAAAATACACAAATAGTTTTGATCTGTCGAAGTTTTGGTGCTTCCATCTTTGATAGTATAGAAGAGAAAACTTACGAAGAAGATGTGATTTTGGGATGCCTGAACTATGAAATATGTTTGGCTATTTAAAGCCGGAAAAACTTACTGTTTTTCATTGATTCTGAAAAAGTAAAGATTTACTTTTGACAAAATCGGCCAACTTTTGACTGTTTTACCAAAGATATCACCTTTCGGTGATTTATTTCCAGCTTTATCAAACCTCGAGAAAGGAAAATATATTTATTTCCAGCTTTATCAAAACTCGAGAAAGGAAAATATATTTTATTTCCAAAACGCGTGAAAGAAAACAGCAAAATATTTTAAATGTGTATCAAGAGATTTACCTTATATCATTGATGAACTGCCAGAAGCCTCATTTTGTAAAACAGACTGGCAAACAGGATCTTTTGCTATTATATTTTGGAGACTATAACGATTTTTGTCCCCGTTAAACTGAGCGTATAAGGAGAAAAGTTCACGTTGCACATAACCACTTGGGTGCGTCTCAAGAGTCAGTCGAATATCATCCAAAGACTCCTTACTCAGTCCACCCTTTATGAATTTGATTTTATCATCCCGATTAGTAGAAGAATATCCTACTGTTTTGCAACAAGTATCACAGTTCCAACGAGCACATTTGTAGCAACCATTCAGCCTTTTTGCTCTTCGTTTCTTTGCGAAGGTGCTTTTGCCTAAACCAGGCATGTGCTTTGGAAATGTCATAGGTAATTCACCAGATAGTCGAACCTTTGCTTCGATCAACCAGCGAACATCTTCTGAAACACCATGAGCCATCAGCAACCTCAATCTTTCGAGTCTTATTCGATAAATTTTCCTCAGATCATTCATTGGAAGACTGGAATAATACTTGCGAATGTTTGTAAGAATGATATCCATGTTTTTGATGGATCTAACCTCTTCCCAGCATGAACTATTTAAAAGCATTAAGGATCGGAGGGAATCCGCGTGATATTGATTCCAGCAAGAAAGCGCGGAATAGAATAATGGAAAAGAGGGAACAAGAGTTTATACGCCGTTTACTTTCTTGATAAAAGGAAGATTTGATGATGACGGGATTTGAGATATGGAATATTTTCTTGGATTTTGGGTACTGATATTTTGATATAATAATCAAGGTATAGAAATAATACGGGGATACGTGAAAGTGAAATAAGGACTGTATTGAATCAGGATTAATAAGTTTGTGCAAGTGAAAGGAATACCTTACGGGAAATGTTATGATATTTGAGTTAAGAATTTTAATTATTTGGGAGATATTTGTTTATTGAATTTTGCAGAAATTTTGGGTTACAAATATTGGAAAGATAAACTGATGATTATGTTGATATGTGAATAACATGTTTGGGTATATTACATAGAGAATATTCAGGTAATCGTTTTAATTATTTTGGGATATTTGGTGATAAGAAGAAATGACAAATTATTATGGTATGATATGTTAGTAAAGATTTATTGAAATTTTAGAGATATTAATACGAATATTTGAGGTTACATGATACGATGATAAGTGACAGGTTACATGAGTACTACAAGATATGATGAAATATCACATACGATTGGGAATTTTCATTTTGATTCAGAAGAATTTATGAGTAGACATATGTCTATTATTGATAGAAAAGTTCATGTCTTAAGAAAACAAATTGATGCATTTAGTCAAAGTCCAGTGGGTTAAATATGGTTGGGTTAAATATGGTAGCGATGATGCTACATAAGAAGAAGAAGAAGAGATTCTGATTAAATGTTCAGAAATCATAAGATCAAGTAAGTTTAATTTCGAGGACGAAATTATTTTAAGGGGGTAAGTTTGTAGCGACCAAGAATTTTTACGCGATTAATAATTATTTTAATAGAAAATCGTGTCGCTACTATTTCACCCATTTTTATTAAGTTAACGCCACGACGTATTCGTATAGCCAAGTCAAGAAATAATCGAGATCGTTCGATTTTAAATTAAATTCCGAATTTCTAAAAATATCTCCATTCTCTTGATTTAAAGTATATTAAGTCCAAGTACTTAATTCAATGTTATCCCAATATTTATTTATACAAAAATTATTTTTATTATTGAAATTAAGAAAATATATGCAAGCATGAGAGGTTCCATTATATATAATAATTATGAGAATCTTAATTTAATAAATATGGAAAAGTATATGAATGAATTATATACTCCATTATATGTAATCATGAAGAGCATAATATTTGTATAAATATGGAAAAGTATATGAATGAATTATATACTCCATTATATGTAATCATGAAGAGCATAATATTTGTATAAATATGGAAAAGTATATGAATGAATTATAGACTCCATTATATGTAATCATGAAGAGCATAATATTTGTATAAATATGGAAAAGTATATGAATGGTTGATAAGATTCCATTATATGTAATCATGAAGAGCATAATATTTGTATAAATATGGAAAAGTATATGAATGGTTGATAAGACTCCATTATATGTAATCATGAAGAGCATAATATTTGTATAAATATGGAAAAGTATATGAATGGTTGATAAGACTCCATTATATGTAATCATGAAGATCATAATATTTGTATAAATATGGAAAAGTATATGAATGGTGCTTTACTTTAAGAAAAGGATGTGTTAAAATTAATAGAATTGAATGATTATGTTTACAATATGCCAACTTTATACATCTATTTAAACCCATCTCTTTTACACACAACTCTACACATATACACTTATTTCCAATCTCTTGACAAAATCCACAAGTAAGAGAAATTCAAGGTGGTCAAGAAAGTTTTGGTCCATTTACTACTACACTTCATTTTAATCTTTTAAAAGGTAAGTATATCTTATATTTTTATGAAAAGTAAGTATGTTTTTATGAAAGGTAAATACACCTTATGTTTTTATGAAAAGTAAGTATGTTTTTATGACAAGTAAGTATATCTTATGTTTTTATGAAAAGTAAGTATGTTTTTATGAAAGGTAAATACACCTTATGTTTTTATGAAAAGTAAGTATGTTTTTATGACAAGTAAGTATATCTTATGTTTTTATGAAAATGTTTGGATCATTGCTATGAAATCAATCTCACAAGATTGTTATGGGTTCCATATGATATGTTTATGATTATGCTAAGGGGACCGGAGTTTAGTAGCGCTACACATAAGAATTCTTGCCATTTAAGTTCGGTAAAATTCTTGTGTCTCCCTATGTTTATGAATATTTCAATCCTATCCTATGTTATGATGAAAATGATCCATATGCATTCAAAAGAAAATTTATGCTTGGTATACTTACTGGGATTTTATAAATCTCACTCCACGATATTTACCATTTTCAGATAATTGAAGGTTCGAGGCGGTCAACATGGAAGTGGCAAAAGTGGTTAAGATTGATGAGATAATTATGTTGAACTTTATGTAAGAAAATTATGTTCTATTTTTATTCACAAATAAAATTATGGGATTCTAATTATTCTTTTGAATAATTTTACATTACTATTTAAGTCTCGATAATATGATATGAGTCACTTTTAGTGGCACTCGAATGGTCGAGAATTCGGGTCGTCACAATAACATCAAAGAAGGGCCGACATTTATCTGTAGATCTTGACACTATCCGGCTTAAGGCTGCTATCCTCCCCGTTAAACTCTGCACTTCTTTAATTTTCCTTGGCTCTCTCATCTTCAACAATGCTTGTATTTTATCGGGGTTAACTTCAATACCCCTTTGATTCACCATATAGCCAAGAAATTTTCCCGATCCTACCCCGAAGGAGCACTTCTTTAGGTTCAACTTCATCGATAAGTTCATAGTACTTGGAACATTTCATCTAGATACCGGATATGATCTTCAGCACAAATACTCTTTACGAGCATGTCATCGACATAAACTTCCACTGTCTTCCCGATGAGATCCTTAAACATAGCATTCACCAACAGCTGGTATGTTGCTCCCCCATTCTTCAGGCCAAACGACATCATCTTATAACAATAAAGTCCCCGATCAGTCATAAATGAGGCATGCTCTTCGTCTGCTTCGTTCATTGGTATTTGGTTATATACTGAGTAAGCGTCCATAAAGTGGAGGAGCTGATGTCCGGCTGTGGCGTCCACTATTTGATCTATTCCGGGGAGTGGGAAACTATCCTTGGGACATGCTTTATTCAGGTCGGAAAAGTCTATGCACAGCCTCCACGTCTCATTATTTTTCTTCACTAGTACTGGATTAGCAATCCATACAGGGTAGAAAGACTCCCGGATAAATCCATTGCTGAGTAACTTTACCACCTCCTTTGCCAGTGCTTCATATCGTCCAAGATTAAGTGACCTCCTTTTTTGCACCTTCGGTTTGAAATCAAGACTAACATGGAGATGGTGGCATGCGTGTTTAGGATCAATTCCTTCCATAACTGAGTGAGTCCAAGCGAATACATCTAAGTTATTGTTCAGAAAATTTATTAGGTTGGTCCTGATGGGTTCGACTAATTCGTGCCCGATTCTGAACTCGACATCGGGCTTTGCATCGTCAACTTTTACGACATCCAACTCTTCCACAGGTCCTGACTGACCACAATCCTGAGTACCCATCGGATCCAATGTCTGTAGTTCTGTTATCAGTTCGTCTTCTTCATTCGGTGCCACAATGGGACTCCCTTTTTTCACCACTTGGACATTGCTGGAGGCGAAGCCTAAATTGCATTCCCGTGTAGCTCTCTGATCCCCCCTCACGGTAGCTACCCCGTGCGATGTAGGAAATTTCAAGCAATAGTGATAAATTGATGTTGTCGCCTTAAGCTCGTGGAGGATTGACCTTCCCAATATGACATTGTAGTTTGTCATGACGTCTACTACTACAAAATCAGCAATTACGCGTCTCTGACAAGGTCCTGGCCCCAGTTCCACTAGTAAAGATATTTCACCTCTCAAACTGATGTAATCACCCGTGAAGCCCTGAATCCTTGTTTTCCTTAGCCACAAATTACGTGGTTCAATCCCCATTCTTTCAAAGGTCCTCCAATATAACACGTTCACAGCACAGCCATCATCCACCAATGTTCGGTGGATTTTTATCCCACTTACCGGCATCGTGATTATCAAAGCATCTGAGTGTGGTTGGAGCACCCCTCTGGCATCTTCCTCGCAGAAGCTGAAAGACTCTGAATTGTCCGGAGTGATTATGTGGCTACATATCTGGTAGCTATTTCGAGCTTCTCGGGAGGATTTTCGTCTTTTCCTTTTTGATCTGACCTGCACTTAATTTCCACTCATCATAGTACGAATTTCATTAGGCCGACCTACCCCACGGGGCTCTGCTTCACGATGGACGACATATTTCTCTTGTGGTGCGGACTGCTTTCCCGAGTCCCACAATTCAACGGCATATTCTCGCAAGCTCCCCCTCTTTATCAATTTATCAATTTCAAACCTCAAATTCCGACATTCGTCTGTTGTGTGGCCTAATGACTTGTGGTATTTGCAATATCGAGATGGGTCCAGATTGTTCGGTCTGTGCTTTATCGGTCTCGCTGGCGGAATGACCCCCTTGTCTTTCTAGTTCATGAAAATAACCTCCGTTGATGCATTTAACGGGGTGAGTTCACCTCTCTGCTCAGAATTGTATGGGCGGAACCTATCAACCGGTTTGTAATCTCTTTTCTTCCCAAAAGTGTTTCTTTTGAACTTCTTTATATCCTCCTTATTCTCCTTCTTGTCCGATGTCCTGGTAGTGTTGTGGTGACCACCTTTGGGATCTGATGCTTCCTCGGCGTTGATGAACTTCTCCTCCCTGTTAAGGAACTCCTGGTATGTTCGAGGTCCATCCTCGTGTACTGACCACCAAAAACGAGTCTGCGTTTGAAGGCCTGATAGGACAGCCATCAGTAGAGCGTCATCAGATATCTTTTTCATTCCCATGATCTGCCTATTGAAGCGGCTCAAGTAGTTCTTTAATGACTCCTCTTTCTCCTGTCTGATAGTCACCAAGCTTTCCTTCGGTGTGGTCTGAATTTTTGGCCCCATGAACTGTTTCAAGAACTGTCCACTTAGCTGAGACCAACTAGAGATGGAGTGTTGAGATATATTGCGAAACCACCGTTGCGCTCGATCTCCGAGAGTTAGAGGAAATGCCCTGCATATTATTGCGTCGATTTCCCCTTGAAGTTCCATCCAGGACATGTATTGATCCAGGTGTGATACCGGGTCAGTCTCCCCATTGTACCCGGCGAGATGGGGCATCTTCATTTTACCTGGTAAAGGCTGTGACAGTATAACCTCCGTGAAAGGTGATGCCCTCTTGGTGGATGGTTCCGTCGATCCCAACCTTTCCTGTTTTACTTCCAGGTCAGACAGTCTTTTCTTCAATTGTTCAACTTCAGTTTGATCTGGTCTGCTCGATGGAGGGGTTGGTGGCTGATTTAGGTGGAGAGTCGAGCTACTAGCTGGTTGGTTCTCCACATTTGCTTTCTTCGTTGGAGATTTGTCCCCATTTCCCTTAGTCCGGACAGCTTTACTCTCCCCTCCTTTTTCACTCCTTGTTGTTGGATTCGATCCCATCCAACCCAGCGATCTCCGGTCACGCAGATAAGGTGTGCTTTCACCTACTGCACTCCTTGTGTTGTCCGAGCATCCAGTCTGATGTTCATCATAATGGGAGGGCCCATTGGACCTTTGCAGTTGAGACTGTACTTCACGCTCCTCTTGGTGACGACCTCGACTTTGATTTCTCCTAATCTCTTCCATATCTCGTTGCATCCGCTCGAGCCGTTCTAGGACCATTTCCATGCTTTCCTCCGCTGGAGGTCGTGGGGGAGCAAACATCCTCGACCCATGAGCATCTCCTTGTGAGTCGTCACCATGTTGTGCCCGATGACCTCCTGAATCTTGTCTGTGACTCATTTTGATATGGGAGCAACTATGTGATTGCTGATAACAAGAATGCGGGCCCTCCTTCTAGCGCCAATTTGTTGACGTCACTTTTTGTATCGAAGCTTTGTCAACAAATAAAAGGGGTTCGATCTTTGAATATCTGCTATTTAGGGATGATTATGGTATTTGTATTCTTGTGATTAACAGCTTCAATATTCCTTAAGGTAATAAAAGTTGGATAAGTTATGAAAACATATATATGGCTTGAATGCTAAATCATATCAATAATGAACTCGAGCAATAATTGAACGGATTCACGTCTAGTTCATTACTGATCTAATGTTCAGGTCGGTTTACGATCTTTGAATGACAAAAGTTGAGAGAGTTTTTCAATATCACATGCCCTTAAATGAGCATTTACTCCTTCTATTTATAGTGGTTGAGAAGGTTAAACATAATCATTACAATATATCACTTCTGCAGGAAGTGATTGATAAAGGTGATTGACCTTTCTGACAGACATACATTAAATGATTAAACTGACATATTACAGATAATGATGATTACCGACACATAATACGCCTGATTTGACAATGCTACTATTTTCGTATCCTCTTTGTTCTTGGCCAATGAGGTCGTCTCTTATACTTTCACCTCGGTCACTCAAATCACCTCGGCTCTTATAACTCACCTCGGTCATGCGAATATCACCTTGTAAGAGCAAATCACCTCAGTGCAAAATCACCTCGGTTCAACAATTCACCTCGGTCACGCCGATTCACCTCGCATGCATAAATCATCTCGGTGTAATTTCACTTCGGTTCAACAATTCACCTCGGTCACGCTATTTCACGTCGTATGCATAAATCACCTAAGTGTAAATTCACCTCGGTAGTACTGTTAGATTCGTGATTTGAAATACCATGGACCGCTTCGTCAATTTGGAGTAACCATTTGACCATTGACTGCTTAATTTATTTTCTAGCTCAAATCGGTATATAACAATGACTATTTGCATAACTCATTTGCATAGCTATTCAATTTTAATGATTATTGATGTAATTAATCTTTTCAAAATATAATTTCTAGATTATCACAAATAATTTATCACTATCTGAATAGTACTATTAGAATTGGTACTAACTATTTTATTACAATATTTGATATTTAAATTTATTAAACAAATATTTCATTTCATATTTACTTTAACATTATAAATTAAATATACGTGGTCATATATTTAAATGAATATAGCAAATTAAGCAACATGAAATGTTAGTTTTGATTAAATTTTAATGAATGTATATCGCAAATACATTTAATTTCATATACTAAGAAATCATCTATGCATTTTGATTCATAAAAGCAGCGCGATTGTTTAACCCACAAGACATATAGTACTTTATCACTTACACATATGAAATTGATTTTTCACGAATCAATTTTTCTGAACATTCATTCTCAATGACACATTCTTTAAAAAAATATTTTTTACAATTTTTCATACTACTTTTTGATTATACATTCTAAAAAATCACACTGTCACAAAGACAATTCTAAAAAAGTCAAACTCAAACAGTCAACAACCAAGTAAAGTTGGTGATCAAGAAATTATACGAAAAATCTTATACTCTATAATCTTTAAAAATTTATTAAAATTAAGAATAATTAAAAAGAATTCAAAGCATTAGTTATTCAATATTAGTCTTCGTTCGATAACTTTTTCTATAAATTATTTGTAAGCAGTGCGTTTTTTTAACCACTTATATATTTTAGAAAATATGATTTTTAATATTAAAAATAATAAATGATTTGACCATTAATAATTAAAACACAATTTATATATATAATTAAGGCAATAAATGCGTTTACATTTATCCAGATTTTACATTCACATTTTACATACATCCACTTTGCATTCACACTAATCCACTTTCCATTCACAATGTTTAATTTTACGAGACTTGCTATTTATAAAAATAGAAAATGGACGGAAAATTATTTTTAGGAACTACCCAACCTTTATATGTTTGATATTGTTTAAAAAGAGTTTTTTTGAAATGAATAGTGATTTTTAAAAGAATAGATGATTGAGATTTGATTGAAAAGTAAAAAATGGAGGGCTTGACTTTTAATGAATGATTGAGATTGAGTACTTTAAAAAATAAAAAATAAAAAAATTTAAAGAATACCAAATAAGGGCATAAAGATTATAAAGATTAGGATTTTAATTGGCCCTTGTTTGGTTCACATTAAATTTATCTATTTTTTCTACAGTATTCAATCTCAGTCATCAATCAAAAGTCAAGTCCACCATCTTTTACTTTTCAACCAAATCTCAACCATCTATTCTTCTAAAAATCATTATTCATTTCAAAAAGAAATTTAAAACAATACCAAACACACTCTTGATTTTTACTTTTTTTTTTTTTTTTGCTTCTTCAAAAGCTTACAATATATTTACCAACACCGCGCCCCACTGTCGTGCCACCCTCCTTTTCCTCGGTGAGGCTCAATGTGTTGTTGAAAGACATCTTCATTGAGTTTTTATCAATTCTACAATGTATTTGATGAAATGTCTGACCAAATATAATGAAAGTATTAAAAAAACTTTGAAAGTTTAAATGTGTGATACCAAGTTCAGTTCTAAGTATCATAAAAATTTGAAAAAAAATTTAAGTTATGATATCAAAAATTTGAAATTATCCTAAATATCATGTTCTAATACTTTAAAAATATCACAAGTTTCATGATATGATCAACTTTTGATAAGAACGTATTTTTCAGTAAAAGAAAATATATATATATATATATTAAAATATTTTTTAATGATGTTTTAAAATAACGTAAATTACCGTTAGTAATTTGAGTAAATACCCCAAGATTAATTCCCATGAAAGTGGCCGGCAACATGGACAGATCCAACAACAACACATGCATCAATAATCCTCTCAAGTCCCACCTACCTAATATTTGGGGCACCAACTAGCACGTTATAAGCATAAATAAATATTTAACTAACCTTGATATGCTTCCCCAAATATTCATATAATTATTAATTATTATATTTTTGCTTACTTTGTGTTGAGTAATTTTTCGTGCTCTATGAATTCTTCTTCTGCATCTCCTCATTTTTTATTTTTTATTTTGAAAACAAGAAGATAATGTTATCTGTCTCACTTTTTCCAATTACAGTCCTGTTCTCTCCTCTTCGATCTTATCCTAATATTATAATATAGATGGCATCATGGCACTCAGGCACTGTCAACAATATTGTTGCTTATTTCTTTCAACAATTGGAGATCCAATAATACCTTCCTTTTTTTTATTTGATTACTTTTCACTTCTTTCGTCGTACGTTTTAATGATTGAATTATCTTTCGTGGTGAATGAAAGTTCGAGTCATAATCTATGCTTTCATGGGAAATTTGACATTGACTATCGATAGAGAACGTACTCAATTCTAATGAATATTGAATTATTTATTTATTCATAAAATATTTACAACTTGAAACTGGGAAGTTGACTAGAACGGAACGTCCCACCCAATAATGTAACAGAAATGCTACATGTACTTGTACTTTGACAAAAAGTTTGACACATAACATATATATCATAATCTGCTTATTTCACCTATCACATCAACTTTAAATCAACATTTACAATTTCACCATATCATCTATAAGTAAAACTATTTGTCAAATTCTTTGTACAATTAGCATTTTTGATAATGCAATGAGATATTTAATTTCAAATTGTTATCAACTTTGATTGCTGGCTTTTCTGACCACATGCATTGATTGACCACTTAAGTTAAAACAAGAACCAAGTTTAAATAAACAAAAAGCAGATCTTAGGTGGCCGGAAATAAGAAATAAATATGGATTCACCACTGCACGTGATGTTTACTGATAAAAAATGATATATTGATAATTATCTTATTTAATATCCATATGGTTGTTTTATAAATATGTATGTGCATTGGATATAGAACTGCACGTCTGCACCAGTTGATAAACAAAGAATTCAATAACCATGAGACCTCATGCTGTAGTAATTCCTTACCCTGCACAAGGCCACATAGCCCCAGTGCTAAAATTGGCCAAACTTCTTCACTTTAGGGGATTCTTCATCACTTTTGTCAACACGGAGTACAACCACAATCGCCTAGTTCGATCCCGGGGACCGGATTCCATTAAGGGCATAGAGGATTTCCAGTTCAGAACCATCCCTGATGGCCTCCCTTCCTCAGATAAAGATGCTACACAAGATATACCAGCACTTTGTGATTCAGTTCAGAATAATTGTTTGCCTCACTTTCTGGACCTCATCGACAACCTTAATGAATCGCCCGATTGTCCGAATGTTAGTTGCATAGTTTCTGATGGGGTCATGAGTTTTACTCTAGATGCTGCTGAGCAACTCAATATTCCTGAAGTGGTGTTTTTCACCACAAGTGCTTGTGGCTTCATGGCTTATTGTCACTATGCTGAACTTGTAACTAGAGGGTACTTTCCACTTAAAGGTGTGTATATATGAATCATGTTACTCGTACAAAGCAGTTTAACAATTGGATTGCTTATACAAGATTTGGTAAACATCCATCAACTTATCCATCACATCACATCATCTTCAAAATCAACAACTACGAACCAGCTGCCAACACATTAATTGGTAACCAAATCTGGACACTGTTACGTACAAATAGATTAATTAATCATGTGTATATATACATCGAGAGATATATCCGTACTTGTTTTTTTTGATACATTTTATGATTAGTATGCAGTATTAAACGGTATTTTGAGGTTTGATTTGCAGATGAGAGCTGCATAACTAATGGCTATCTTGATACAAAGCTCGATTGGGTTCCGGGGATGAAAGATATTCGATTAAGGGACTTTCCAAGTTTCGTTAGAACAACTGATCCAAAAGATATTATGGTCCACTACAACATTTTGCAAACCAAGAATGCATCGAGGGCCAAGGCCGTGATAATTAATACTTATGATGACTTGGAGAAAGAAGTTCTTGAGGCCATTCAAGAAAAATTCGAACGCGTTTGCACCATTGGTCCACTCCAATTGCTCGAGCACGAAATTAACAACCCTAAACTCAAATCCATTGGCTCGAGTCTGTGGAAAGAAGACGATGCCTGCATCGAGTGGCTTGATCAAAGACCAACAAATTCTGTTCTTTATGTTAACTTTGGCAGCATTACTGTTTTATCCGCCGAACAGCTGTTGGAATTTGCATGGGGGCTTGCCAATAGCAATCAGCACTTTTTATGGATCATTAGGCCGGATATGGTAAGTGGCGAAAGCGCGATTTTGCCAGAAGAGTACTCGAGAGAAGTCGAAGGGAGAGCCCTTTTGGTGGAGTGGTGTAATCAAGAACAAGTTTTGTCCCATCCTTCCGTTGGAGGGTTCTTGACACATTCTGGATGGAACTCGACTATAGAGTGTATATCGGAAGGGGTGCCGATGATTTGCTGGCCATTTTTTGCCGAACAACAAACGAATTGTCGATATGCATGTACCGAGTGGAAGAACGGGTTAGAAATTGAGGGAGATGTGACAAGAGAAAAAGTGGCGAAATTGGTGAAAGTTTTGATGGAGGGTGAGAAAGGAAAAGAAATGAGGAAAAATGCCTTGGAATGGAAAGAGAAGGCTCGATTGGCAGTTAAACCTGGTGGCTCTTCGTACCAGAATTTGGAGTATTTGATTAATGAGATTCTTCTTAATAATTAGTTGTTTGATTTCATGTTTTTAGATTGGATATTATCATTTTCCAACTTTTGTATCCCATGACAATTTAAGTTACAATTCTTGTAGCTTTCAAAAAAAATAAAAAAAAGTTACAATTCTTGTACTACTATCTGTGCCCCATATATATATATCACTTAAGGAGTGATCTCTTTTCACTTTTATGTTCTAGTGTTGATGAAATAAGTTAGGTTGGTCAAGAAGGGGCATTACCTATTTTTGGATGTTATGGTGCGTTTGATAGCGAGGGTGGAATTTGGGTGGAAAGAAAATGAATTTCAGGGAATTAGAAGTTTAATGTGTTTGATTGGTTTAATTTTCTAGGTGAAAAAAGTAGGAAATTTTTCAACTTTTATTGTTTGATTGACATTATTTTCCATGAAAAATAAGGTAAAATTGATCTATTTTAATAAAAAAATATTTTTTTTAAAATTTTTTCATACATTTGTACTTGATAATAATAATATTAATTTTTAGAAAAAAAATAATCAATTAACAATAACAAAAATGATCAAACGTAGCGAAAATAGTATAAGATTTTCCTTGAAAAATATAACCTCCTCCTCCCCTTGGAAAATGAATTCATTCAAAATAAGGAAAATACCGAATTTCGAGACAAGTGGAAAAATGAATTCCATGAAAAATTTAGACAATCAAACAGCGCAAAGTTGGAAATTCACATGGAAAATCATATTTTCCAGGGAAAATTTGGCGAATCAAACGGACCCTTAACTATACTCCGTGAGAGTCAAATGTAGAGGTGTCAATTTGGGTAATCTGGGTCGGATAGGTTCGTCAAAATATGAGACCGGTCGATAACGGCCTGCGCGAAAAAAAGCTCGTTCGCTGTGGGTTCCAGGCCGGTTCCGAGTTGATCCACAAATTTCGAACTACAACCCAGGCCCGCCCGCTGATCCATGCGGGTCGCGATTCGTTCTGATTTGACCCATATGAATAAAAACATAGAATTTTTCATATTTATAATAATTTTTTTTTGTTAAATTTCTAAATAGAAAATGAACAAAATGATAAATTCATATTTATATTGAAATGTCTACATAGAATTTAAATTTATATTTTATATTACATGAATTACTTCTACATTTGCAAATTTAAATAAAATATAAACAAATAACAACTAAATGCATTTCTAATTACTACTTTTGACCACAAAATCTGATAGGACCTAGGATTAACACGTTTCAGCTCCTCCACTTGAGCACGTGGACTTCCTACACACTAAAACAAACGATCAACTTGCAAAGGGGGCCAGGAAGACTCCCATTTGCACTCCGACGCTCAAATCAAGACTCTTCTCGAATAAATATATGTTGAATGCGAAAAATATAAGTATGTAAAAGAGAGAAAAAAGAAAGAGAATAATATGTTAAGTTATATAGAGTTGCTCACCCCTTTTTTAGAGCAAATTGATTCTATTTATAGTAAGAGTAGTTTACTCAAGATTATTACATTCATAATTCATTCTAAAGGTAAACCATTTATTTGGTTATAATCAATATTGTGTATCTTGGGATTAAGGTAGGTGTCACATCCCGTTAAAGTGTGTCTCATCAAGCCGCAATTCTCAGAAGGGTCGCGTCTCTGACTCCCTTCTGACATAGTTCTTGACTTGCACAGTGACTAATCTTGTCATTGGTCCGGAGTACATACTTCGGACAGATGCAGGTTGGCAGTATAGATCCGACTATGCAGTGCTTCGGATAGCATGATGCCTTGACCAATAATGACTTGATTGACACGGGGCGGGGCGGGGCGGGGCGGGGCACGGCGTCCAATGGGCCCTACGTGGGCCCTTACTAATGACATGTCAAGCTAATTTCGAGCATGGTCGTAACAACTACTATCAAAGAACATTACATTTTTAGCTATTATAGAGAAAAAAAGATTTAGCTTTAGAAGTTGTACTAGAGTTTGTAGAAGAAGTGAGATTTTCAATATTACGATATTTAATATAAAATATATTTTTTATTATTATTATTTCACGGGCCAACAGGTTAACCGCGACTCACGAATGTTTGACCCACAAAATCTGTGGTTTACATCTTCTTGACCCGTGAACCGTCCGCATGGGTCACCGGTTGACTCGCGGTCCCGGATCAATCCAGGCTTATTTTCACTAGTCGGGTCGGCCCGTCCATCTTGACACCTCTAGTCAAATGGGCATGTAACATTGTCTTTCCTTATCATCTGACATTTCTTTCCGAGTGACCATGAATGCTCACTGACAACATATCAACTGTCATCACCTAGCCTCTCTTGCTACCATGGTAGTACCTAGTGTGGTCATAATGATTGAACTGAACCTTTCAAGTGCATCCAGTAGGAATCAAACCTATGAGTTTTTCTTGTTGGGCAATTTACCCATTTAGTCATGAATGCAAAGAAAGGTTGCTACTAAGTGGTGAACGAGGAACATGATTGGGAAGGGAATTACGAGATTCTTGACTAGCTCGATTAGATGTATAGAGATGGCAAAAAATCCAACCCACTCCGTATCCGACAAGTACTTGATCCAAATGGGGTGAAAAAACCCTCCCCCGCTGGTCGGCGGGACGGGTACGAGATGA
This sequence comes from Ligustrum vulgare, assembly GCA_963555705.1. NCBI lineage: Eukaryota > Viridiplantae > Streptophyta > Magnoliopsida > Lamiales > Oleaceae > Ligustrum > Ligustrum vulgare. The sequence continues at coordinate 53,759,711 of OY743174.1, forward strand.
AGTTGAGCAACCCGAGCTGGTTGTGGGGTGAACCTGCCCCCCGAAGTAATATAAAGAATATATATAGGGAAAAAAAAAGCAAAAATATTTTAAAAATGGAAAGAAAAAAAATTAAAGGACGGTAGACTTGACCCGCCACGTCTCGAAATTTCGTGAGGCATTGGGCAGGTTTGGAAATAATAAAAAAAAAATCACATGACGGGGCACGGATTTGGTACATATTTGTCACCCTTATCCTCTCTTCCAAATGCACAAGTCACATTCATAGTGATTCTTTTTTTTTTTTTTTTTTTTTGGGTGAAATATGCACTAGTTCTTACAAGTACGAAAAAGACGCCAGCTTTGGCATTTAGCAAATGAAAAATAAAAATGTGAACTACTTCCAATTCTAAGAACATCCACAATGAATGTGTTAACTTTTTTTTTTTTTTGAAGAAAATAAGATTATCCATTATTCAAATCGTCCAGTAGTACATTAGATAAAAATAAAGGCGGAAAATAAGACCATTCAACACTATCATGTAATGAACTAGCGGCCTTTGCTAGTGTATGGGCTACTTGGTTAGCCGTTCTCCTAATCCAATTGAACTTGAGATTCGGAATATTTCTGGCGAGAAGTCGGCACTCTCCAATTAAGATACCAAAATAGGAGTTATCTACTCCGTTATTTTGTAGAGCTGTGTAGATCGAGAGAGCATCCATTTCAATGATTCCAATTGAAAAGTGTTTAGACTTTATCCAGGAAGAGCCTCGCGAACTCCCAAAGTTTCAGCAATAAGAGCGTCTAAATTTCCTTGTACTGGCACTATTCTGGCAGCGACAAAAGCCCCCAATTCGTCTCGTATCACAAGACCCAGACCGGCCTTTCTCTAGTTTTCAAATATAGCCCCATCAATATTAAGTTTAAAGAATCCTGTATCTGGTGGCTTCCACTTCTTGTTCCCTGGAAGGTTTGATGTAGCCTTGGGCAGAAACGGAGACTGATTAGTTTCACTCCATGTTTGTAAATAGTTTTTTTCCATGATCACCACCTTTGAAACTGTATAAGACTTTTGATTCCAAACAGTTTCATTTCTATTTATCCAGATGGCCCAGCAAACCATGGCAATAATTTCCTTCTTCTGGGGATGATTTTTAAAAGTGTCTGTAACCCATTCTCTAAGGCTATCATCCAACATCGAGTGGCTGACAACTCCCACCTCTTCCCAAACTTTCTGAGCAAATTCATAGGAGACAAGGATGTGGAAAGCGGATTCTTCATGCAGCATGCAAACCGGGCAATGACTATCAATATCAACTTTCTTAGCCCTCAGCTGATCAGCCGTGGGAAGGACATTGGAGGATGCCCTCCATATTAAATTTCTAACCTTTGCTGGGACCTTGTTTGCCACAGGTTGTTCCAGTAGCTTTCCGTTGAGGTTTGGGTGTATAGGAAGGTATCCGCCATCAGTTTCTTATAGCCGCTTTTCACCGAGTAATTTCCTTTCTTTTCATGCATCCAAAAAATTATGTCCTCCCTCTCGAGTGCAGTTAAAGGAATATGCATAATCTGGCGACGGTCTACTTCATTAAAGAGCTCAGCAAGAAGATGAAAATTCCACTTGTTTTCCCTTGCAATAATAAGTTGGTTAACAGTGGCATTTTCCTTACCTGGAATCGGATCTGAAGTAATAAATCCATGATCATGATTGGGAAGCCATGGATCATGCCAGATTTTTATTGAAGATCCGTTCCCCACTCTAAGTCTGGAACCGTTTCTAAGAAGAGATTGAGAAGCTAGAATACTCCTCCAAATGTAGCTTATCCTGTAACTAATATTCCTCCAAGAATGATGTTAAGTACCATATTTACATGTTAACTTTAGCTATTATTTTGAGTCTCACATTTGATGTGTTAAATTTACCCATTAGGATTTAGCTCAAGATCATATGGACCAAATTTTGCAAAAGCAAAGCATAATTCAATTCAATTAAAATAAAATTTATTCGAAGAACAAAGAAATTTTTTTAAATTATTATCAAGAGTATTATGGTTTAAAAATATTTTTTCTCTAGTTGGCTCTTTTATATATTTCCTTACCTTATTTTTATTATTATAAATTATTATTGAGGATATTATGATTAAAAAAAATCTTTTCTTTAGCTTACCCTTTTACAGATTGTATAGTATATCGTTATAGATTTATTATATATTACAACTTATTTTGTTTAAATTCAAGGACAAACAAACTTTCATTGAAGAAAGAAATAAAATACATAATACAATAAATAAATAAAATGGAGAAAATCATAACTTTTTGGTAAAGAAATCAACTTATTGTTTCTATAATAAAAAGAAAATATGAACTAAGTCAGGAAAAAACATAAAAAAATATACCTATTAAATTCTTCTCTTTCATGTTTCTCTCTCCTGTTTGCCATGTCATCAGTTAAAATGTTTGTTAACTTTAACAAACAAGTTAACAAGAACTTAAAAAGATTTATTTAACAAACAAGTTAACATGTCCAATTTAGATATAAAATTACATATTAGTTAACACATGATACTAACAAGTACTTTAATACATCCATTGTGGATGCTCTAAACTCATTTTTTTTTTCTTTTGTGAATCCTCAACTACACTTCAACGTTTCATATTCTGACCCGAACAAAGATAATTTTTACGGGATGCCGCAAGTTGTTCTAGTGGTATCATGAATCACCCAACAGACATCTTATGTTATATATTCGTATACTTGGAGATGAGTTCAGCCAACTGGAAAAAAAAATCTCTTTAAAATGAACAATCTGTGTTTTATAAGGTACGTCCTGAGCTGTCAACCGTCACAACAATCAAATCATACGTATTTTCAAACCATAGCTCATTGCTTTTACTTATTGGGCAATCATTTATTAAATTGGATTATCACTTAGTGACGTATTCATGTTAATTCACCATATTTTAATGACTTTTGGCAAATAAAATATAAATTACAATTTGCAGACGATTACAGATTATCTGTTTATCGAATTGCAGGCATATAATTCAAGTGTTAACTTTTTATTGCCAATATACAAGCAATAAATGAACTTTCATTTTTTCATAAATTTTTTATTAAATAATTTCCTCGAATCATTTTGTTTGAGAATTCTCGTGGAATATTCGGTAATAAATTTTTTATAACTTTCTATCTATACATATGTAAAAACAAAGTAGAGAACAAGGATTCTGTCCAACTGGGGAGGGAGGGAGGGGAGGGGGGACATCCCTTACCAAGATTGAAGTCTTGAATTCTATTCTCCTAGGAAGGATTTGAGTGAGTTTGTAGTTGTATATAGGAATTTGTCGGGGAAAAAAAAAAAACAAAGTAACCGTCACAAAAAATACACACACTTTCTCGTCGAAAATTACTTGCTAAATTTGGAAAAGTTTTGTCAAAAAAAAGAAAAAAAAAACCCATTAAAGTGCAAGATTGAGGTCTTGAATTCTATTCTCCTAGGAGGGATTTGAGTGAGTTTGTAGTTGTATATAGGAATTTTTCGGAAAAAAAAAAAAAAGTAACCGTCACAAAAAATACACACACTTTCTCGTCGAAAATTACTTGCTAAATTTGGAAAAGTTTTGCCCAAAAGAAAAAAAAACCATTAAAGTGCAATGAAAATTGGAACCATTTTAAAATATAATGATTGAACAATTCAAACTCCAAAGTGTAATGATTGTAAATTTGAATTACACTTTTGAGCACTACATGCATTCTAATAAAAAAATTAAAAAAAACTGTTTAGAACACTGTTAAATTATATAAAAAATAATTGTAGTTGAATTTTTTTTGCTTAAAAATGAAGCATGTGATGTTTTCGAAATAAAAATTATCGGTTGAAAAGTGTAGGAAAAAATATATGTGATTAAAAACTAGTTTAAAAATATATTGTTTAAAAATATTTTGTCAAATAGAGATGCTTCGTTTCAATTCCAAAAATAGGACAGTTTGATTTTTTTTTTTTTTTAACAAACGTGTTTTTACTTAATAGGATGATTTATTTTAATAAAATTATTAATCTTATTATGTATCCCAACTTTATTTATTTATTTATTTATTTATTTTTATTTTTTTGTGTGAAAAAAGCTGTAAAAATTATATCTAAAGCATCATAAATCTAATTTAAAAAATAAATAGATAATTTTCTATTATTATAAAAAGGTATTCGAAATTCGTAATTTAGAAATTTTGTTAGATTTAATTAAAAAAATGATTATTCAAAAATATTCTACTCAATCATAGTGTAACTAATTTGGTAAAGTAATATTAAATTATTTCTAGAAATATAAAAATATATTACAAAATGTGTTGAAAAACATTTAAATAACATAAAAAATTTAGTTTAAAGAACTTAAGAACGTTCTTTATATGGGTAATTAGCGCAAAACGTTCCTACGTTTGAAATTCATTATGTAGAATGTCCCAATGTTCTGATTTTTGGCACAAAATGTTCCAAAATTTTCAATTTCTTGCACAAGGTGTCTTTTCAGTTAATTTAAACGTATATTCACCGTCAATTTGGATTTGAACATGACGTCTTTAAAACTTTGAAGGGCATTTTCATCTTAAATCAAGTACTCATTTCATTTCTTTCCTTTTAAACATGAAATGTGAAAATCAAGATCCTCTTATTTTCTCTGCTTGATATGCATAGGCATGCGTCTGTGCTTAAGTGGAATTTGAAAATGTTCACTAGGAATTTTAGGTAATTTATGTAGTTGAGCTTGAATGAGGTGAAAATATGCTTGATCTCCTCTTATTTTCTCTGCTTGATATGCATAAGAATGCGTCTGTGCTTAAGTGGAATTTGAAAATGTTCACTAGGAATCTTAGGTCATTTATGTAGTTGAGCTTGAATGAGGTGAAAATATGCTTGATCTATGGGCTGAAGTTAATGAGTTTTAGGAAAAATAGATGATGGGGGCCTTTTTATAGGTGAAATTTGGAGTTGGGAATTCAAGATCGAAAGTTTCTTGCGATTGTGGGTTAGAGTTCGTTGATTGTGTGAAACTGAGATCAGAACTAGGTTTTCAAGGTTTTGGAATTTTGGTTCAAGGTTTTATATATTTCATATTTTGGGTCTAAAAGATTTGTGTTTCTTGAGGAATTTGGGGTTCATCAACTGTAGATTTCTTGGCTAAAGCTAAAAGATTAGATTTTGTGGTGGGTTTGAGCTGAAATGTGGTTGATGATTAGTTCCAGCTTCACACATGAGTTTCCTGGAAATGCATTTTTTGCTTGAGTGCTTGGGGAAAGGAAGATATGGCTGTTATATGCCAATTTTTTTTATAAGCAGGGATGGTTTACGCGATATTTGTTAAAGATAGGGATGTTTTCTACCAAACGTTTTCAAAGGTTGGGACATTCTTCACCAAAGTTATTTGAAGGTAGGGATGTAGAGAATCAGGTTCACTTCAAGCAAACTTTGTTACTTTTCCCTTCTATAACTTCTGCTTTGTCTTTTCACAATTGAAATTCAGCCAGAAATGTGACGATTAATTGATACACCTCGAATTCTTTTCATTCTATTCTTGTAGTTGAACATACTCATGGTGAAGAGTTGGCCGTTTACCTGTTTTCACATTATTTTTTAGAAGTAATTTATTTTTTAAATAATATTTACTAGAAGTTAACAACTGAGACGGGAAAGAAAGAAATGAGTTATACTTAATTTTGGACAAAAATACCCTTCAAAGATTTAATTGTTGACTGTTCAAATCCAAATTGACGGTGTAGAATCGTCTAAATTAACAGAAAGGATGTCTTGCGTAAGAAATTGGAAACGTTGGGACGTTTTAGCAATTATTATGGTACATTTGTCATTAATATTTATTTTAATGTATAGATTTTTTTCCCTCCCAAAATGATTTTTTATTGTATTATTTTGAAATCAAAAAAATATGTAATATGATTTTTTATAAGCTACTTTTTTTTGTAATAATAATTATTATTTTATATAATTATTCCTATTGACCACAAAATCTGTTTGGACCTTAGATCAACACGTCTCAGCTCTTTCCTATTGAACACGTGGATCTCCTGTGCACTAGGACAAACGATCAGAGGGAGCCGAGTTTGCTCCCTTTTGCACTCCGATGCTTAAGTCAATATTCATTTCAAGCAAATATAAATCGAGTGTAGGAAATATAAGTGTGTAGAAGAGAGAAAATGGATTGAGAGTAAAATATTGAGTTAGAATAATGAATTACCAACTTTTTTTCTGGAGACCAACCTGTTCTATTTATAGTTATATTCATTTTTTACTGTCGTGACATGTGTTAGTCTTTACACGTATCTTCTCCCCTGCCATTGGTCTGGTTAACCATTTAGTTGGTCATAATCATTACAGCTTACTATAGCGTTATGGCTGTCATCACATCAACGGTAAAGGCGTTGTCCTGTCAAATTGCAGTTTACTTACAGGCCCTGTGTTAGTGACTTTTTGTCTAACCTAGCTGTCGGTCCTTAAGGTTACCTCGGATGGAGCTACATGGGGAGACATTTCGGCTATAGACGGAATGAGTCTCGGGATGGCTCGAATAAGTAATAACCATGTAGTTGTGGGCCCACTTAAATGGTCATCGAGTCCCATAAACGACACGTCATGCGCAATTTCAAAAAAGGTTGTAACAATTCCATTATTTTGAAGTCGAGAAATATGTATGTAATATAAGTGTCATTTTGAAGATCTCAATGAGAAATTTAATATAAGATAAAAAGTGAGAGCAAACTATAAACACTTTGTCCGTAAAAGGTCACAAAGATCAAATGTAAAAGTTTTAATATCTCGTTCATTTTAAATTATATAATTTAAGTTATATAATACTCAGTATTCAGAAAACTTAAAATCAGTCTGATCCACAAAAGGCAACATGTCAAGGATCGAATGTAGAATCTGCTCAAACCGGGGTCGAACCGATTTTAATTAAAAAATTAATAATTATTTCAAACATCACAAAATTTTCTTTAAAAAAAAATTATTTTAGAAATAAAGCAGCATTTACTCATTTGGAGATAAAATTAAATACAAAAAAATATAACAACAATATTATTCAATTTAAAAATTACCAATTCATAATAAATAGAGATTTATGGTTGTTAATTTTATTTATTATATTATGTTTCAAAATAAAATAATTTAACATATAAAAAATAAGATAAAAATAACTTATTTAGAAGAAGAAAGTCCAACAACAAATAATTAATAAATGAAAACAATTTTTTAAAAGAAAGAAAAATTTTACATTAGGATTTTCTAATTTTTATTAGTTTTATACATGTTGCATTTCTTATTTTGATTAGTTTTGTCTTTTTAAAAAATTTTGAATTTGTATTAAAATATTATTGTATTATATTTTTATTTGATATGATTGTATAATTAATATGTTTTCGTAAATTTTGATCGAAATCACTATTACAAATATATTCTTATGCATTACACGGGTGAAAATATTAGTTTATATTAATTTGGATTAAAAGGGATTACAATCCCTAGAAATGCACTTGGCATATTGAGTGTGATTTATGGGCTGCGTGTGGTAACACTGTTTGGTTTATAAATTAATTTATTTATAATTTTGTAGTAAAAAGTAGTGGTTGAAAATTGAAGAGAGAAAATGCGTGTGATTTGAAAAATTGTGTAATTTATAAACATATTTATAAACAAAAAACACAAGTTACCAAACTGTGGGTAATTTATTGGCAGGTTTGCACGATTGAAATTAAATGAACACTTGATTCAAACAATTTTACGCTGAAAATAAGTATGTTATACTTTGAATGGTAAAGATGTATGAAGAGATATTGAACGAGTTCATTAATCATGGAGATTTCATGAGGAAAATGAGAATTTTTCTTGATTTTTACTTTAATTTTGACATGATAACGTGCATTGCAGCATTTGATGATTTATTAGCATGTTTGAAGTAGGATACAATTGAGAAATTTTTAAATGTGTGGTTAAAAATTAATTTGAAGGAAAAGTTGAAAATTTTCTCCAACACCAAATAGGGGCTATAAGACCATAATGTCAAATAAAAGTAAGATTACCATTGGAGATATGTCGTATTCCTTCTTTCATTGATATAATAATTACTCCATTCATTCCAATTATATATATTTGTTTGACTTTTTACGAAGATTAAGAAAATTAGGGGTGGACAAAAAAATCGGAATCGAACAAAAAAAAATCGAAACTGGTCGGTTCTTTAGGAGAAAAATAAGAACCGAAATCAAATCGAAACCAAAAAAATGGAGAACCGAAAATCAATCGGTTCCTATTTGAAAACTGAAAATCGAATCGAGAATCGAACATTCTTAATTTAAAAATTAAGTCAACGTGACACTTTTGACATTTTATGTGTTGTTTTACATGATAGAGTGTACAAATCTAACTTACTTTGATGTATTATGATAATTGTTCAATTGTTCATATCGTGTTGCATCTTACATGAAATTCTTTACACTAATTTTAGAAGATTGGATGTCTGGTCTCTAACTCGCACCGATTCAGTGCATTTTTTTGGTGCAATATTTACAAATTAAGGCAATGACTGTTGTGTTAATATTTATTGAACTAATTTTAGGAAGAATGTGTGATTTGACATGTATATGACTTTTGTGGAGGTGTATTAGTGAATTGTGATTTTACATTGAAATTTAAGATAAAAGTTAATTAAAAATCATTTGTTATCTTCGAAGTATGCATATATTCAAATTACTTAAATGATTTTATGTTATGGTAAATGTGTCTATATGTCATCATTATATTTTTTTTAGTCCGGATGATCCGGGCAATCTAGCATAAGCAGTAGTAGATAGAACAATAGAAAACGAAGATCCTTCATTTCTAGTTGCTACTAGGAATATACAGAATATTATAATTGTATTTAATGTCTTTAGAATCAGAATATATTCAACTTGAATATTTTACCACGTGGATAGATTCGTTTGGAAAATTTTGACTCAACATTTATTTGTTTTTTTTACACACATTTTCACGTTTGCTCAAAGTTGAGTTTTTTAATAAAAGAACCGAGAAATAACTGAAATCGAACCGAAATTTTCTGTTCGATTTCAGTTCCTTCAATAACCGAACCAAAAATCGAAACGCCCACTCCTAAAGAAAACATATTTAATGTTATTGAAAAAGTAATTTTTGTAAAGAAAATTCTCAACTTAAAACATCTCCAACAGTCTCTTTAAACTTGTAATGCTCTCTAATTTGGAGAGTCGACCTTTAAAATTCTACTCTAATAAACTTTCTAATTTAACATTTTAATTTAGAGAGTGAGTTTGACTCTCCGAATTTGAAGAGCCAAACTCACTTTCTATTATTAAATGCATTCAAAAAATTCCACTTTTCAATGCTAATTTTATATACGAATCAAATGCTTCATCTTCATTTCAAATATCATTTCCTTCTCATTCAGCTTTCACGCCATATCAGTTAGAATTAGAATATTTCCATTCCTTCAAAATGAATTTCAAACCACTATGGATGAAAATCAATACAATTTCTTAAACTAAAACCAACAGCCCAATTGCCAGGCTCTGATCATCAATCTCCTGAATACATAATTAAAAAGAGCAGAAGAGGCAGATGACAAATGAACATTTGGAAGGAAATGGTCACAAAGTAATAATATCAGTAGCAATTATCTATACTATTTCAGAATTTTCATCATCAACTGTGCTTACCATTTCAACTGGAATGCTTTGCAATTCTTCCACTTCTTCTGCCAATATTTCAGCAGTCGTTTTTCATCGGAGCTTCAATGACAAATCCAATTCTCAAATATTTATGCGTAATAGTTGAAGGTGGAAAGGATAGACCCATTTGTTGATTTACAGAGAAAAAAGGCAGGGAAATAATAAAATAACTAAGAGGGAAATATGTGAAAAATTGAGAGGGAAGATTAATAAATACTTCTTGGAACAAGTAAAATAAAGAGCATGAAATAAAAAGACTGTCGGATTGTTTTAAAAAAATTGCTCTCTAAATTTGTAGATGCTCTCTAAAATACAACAGATACTCTCTAAATATAAAGAGGCCGCTGGAAATGCTCTAACCTTATTTAAGTATCAAAACTAATCTATATCTATATCTATATCTATATATATATAAAAGTAAAAGTGAGGAGTTATATATAAAAATAAAAAATAAAGAAAAGATAAATATTTTTGTTGAAAAATTTATTATTTATTACATGTTTAGTAAGAGTTGTAATAAATGTATTATGTGTAAATGTGTTACATTGAAAATGAAAAAATTTAGATTAATATATTTGAACATGAATAATGTGTATCTATATAAATGTGTTATGTAGGAAATGAAAAAATTTGATTAATATATTTGAATATAAATAAATGTGATATCTATGTAAATGTGTTATGTAGGAAATGAAAAAATTGTATTAATATATTTGAACATAAATAAATGTCATATCTATGTAAATGTGTTACATTAAAAATGAAAATGTTGGATTAATATATTTGAAAATAAATAAATACATGTTATATAAATTTGTTAAGTTAGAAATGAAAATTTTGAATCGACATATTTTAAAAATAAATAAATAAAATCATTGAAGTTTTACTTCCTAATATGTCAATAAATTAGTATGTTCTTCAATAAGCATTTTACAAAAATAATTAATTATTTGCTATCAACTTTTACGACAAATGATAAATTGGTAGAAAATTTAATCATTTAATCATTTATTGATATGTATAAAAAATAAGGAAAAATAAAATATATAAATTAATATATTTAATTTCGAATAAAATATATGTAAGCAACATATTAAAAAATAAAGTTAATTAAAAATTAAAACATATTAAAAGGAAAATAGGTGATCAGGTGGGCAAATTTTTAGAGAAAAACGTAAACAAAAGTCAAAAGAAATTTTATATAAAAAATTTAATTAAATGTCAAACTTTGAGTGATGCGATACACTGAGTGTACATTCAGAATTTTTTATTTTGATTAGTTTTTTTTTTAAAAAAAAAAGTTTCAAATCCAATAACACGTGTTAAAATAAATAAATGTCATATCATATTTATGTAAATGTGTTACATTGAAAATGAAAAATTTGGATTAATATATTTTAAAATAAATAAATATATGCTATATAAATTTGTTAAGTTAGGAAAGCAAAAATTGAATTAATATATCTTGAAAATAAATAAATAGAATTATTAAAACTTTATTTCCTAATATGTCAATAAATGAGTAGGCTCTTCAATACATATGTTAGAAAAATAATTAATTATTTTTTATCAACTTTTTAACCACACATATTTTCTCTCTCCAATTTTCAGTCACTACTTTTTACCTCAAAATCATAAATAAACAAATTTATAAACCAAACATTATTACCAAACGGAGGCTTAATCATTTTATCATTTTGACAAAAATTTGCATGTTTAAAAAATAAGGAAAAATAAAATATATGTAAGCAAAACATTAAAAATATAATTAATAAAAAATTATAACATATTAAAAGGGAAATAGGTGATGAGGTGGGCAAATCTTCATAGAAAAACGTAAATAAAAGTAAAAAAAAAAAAAAAATTATATAAAAAATTTAAATGAATGCCAAATTTTGAGGTGCGCAGTATACTTAGTGTACATGTAGAATATTTTATTTTGAATAGTTTTGTCTTTTTTAAAGTTTCAAATTCAATAACATTTTGTATTGAAATTTTATTGAAATTATGTTTTTTATTTGATATGATTGAATCAAGATATTTTCAGAGTTATGATTTAAGAATTATATATTCCGTGCATCGCACGGGTAGACAACTAGTTCTTATTAGAATTAATGAATAGGGGTACATTAGTAAACAAATAAAATAAATACTTCTCAATAAAAAAACAAGTCTACATAATTGGGACAAAAGAAAAAGGAAATACGACCTATATAATTGGGACGGATGGAATATAAATATAACTTTAAACTCACTTTTAATAAAATTGAAGCGGAACAAACAAGTTCTTTTGTTGTGTTCATTACTACCACCTACTAGCATCGAAAGCAATAAAGTTTTAGGGGGTTTTGATTTAATAGTAGTAAACCAGTTTTTTGGGTTAAAATCCCTGCACTTACAGATTAAAAATTTCTTGCATAACGATATAAGTACCAATCATCAATCTGAATGTTTCAATTCTTGCTTTATACAAACTCTCCCATCCACTTGCAATATCATCTCTACATGTGTAAGTGATAAATCAAATTAACAACAATAAGTTTACACCAATAAAACAAATGTATCTATGAAAATAAAATACTATTTTATGAACAAAGTGATTGCCATTTACAAAATTCAATGATTTAATGGTAGAGGAGGTTGAGAGCACAATGGTACGAATGTCAAACATTGTATAGAAGATAGAAAAACAAGTAAGATGCTATATCGATCGAGATGCTATCAAATTGTCCATGTCAAGCATAATCATACATTGATCAAATGAGCACCAGTGTCAAAGTAATCCAGAATATATGACAACTTACACCTTTCATCGTATAAGAAGACAACGGCAGAAAACACAATAATTCTTGTTCGTCTTTAGAGAATTCAATCTGCTTAATCTCAAAATAGAGTTTGTCATCCTTTGCAAAGCCATCCGCAACTGTTACAAAACATTTTTTTCTCAACATAATACAGATCAGGTTTCATCATGAACTGAAATCAAAGAAGAAAAGAAAATTATTTGCGGTCATGGAAGAACATAGAAGCCGTTGCCGGAGCTATGGCATGGCTGTTGAGGGAAAAGAAGAAAACCTGGATTTATGATTGTGGTGCAATAATAAATTGTATTGTTTAATATATATATATATATATATATATATATATATATATATATATATAACTAGTAATCGTACCCGTACGATACACGGAAGATTTAATTAATAATTATTTATTGAATAAGTTGTAATAATACTCGACAAAAATAACACAATGAACAACCAAAAACACAACTTGCATATATAAATTGTGGATAATTTATAATTTCCTTTCCCCTATAAGATTTCTTACTTGGTCTAATAACCTTGTATGAATAGCATAAAATTTCTTAGCATAAAATGAAATAAAAGAGGTAAGTAACTTGCATGCATAAATTGTGCATTCATATATAATAAAAAATACTCAAAAAATTAAAACATAAAGTTGCGACTTGCATTTTTTTATTTTTTTAAAGCTAATTGTTCATTACTAGTTTATTAGTTAATTTAGGCGAGGTGAGGTCTGGATGTCTATTAGCCTCTGTTAAACATATTTTTATTTAATGGTTTCTAATGTAACATGACTTTTTATTTTTCACCGAGTAGTCAAAGAATCATGTTATCGAAAAAAATATTTATTTGCATATCTATACTACCTTAAAAGCATAGATAATGAAGAATCTTTAATTTCACGATTTTGCCCTCACATATTTTGCTTTAAACCAACTATGCCCTCTTATATTAATTAATTAATTAATTAAGTTGAAAAAATGAAGAGACTTATTTTGTGCACCCCCTATATTCTATTTTTTACAATATATAAAAATTGAGATTTAGGAGAAACTTTTAATTACCAATTTTTTATTCATGTCATTAAATATTTTATTTCATTATAATCCTTCAATTATTTTTTATTAAAATATTTTTATTGTCTAAAAATTCACAATGTTATAATATAATTTTACATTATTATACTTTCTCATCATATTATACTATCGCATTTATTTAGTATTAAAAAAATAATGTTTTAATTTTTGCTTATATCTAATTTCAAAATTTGAATTGTCTACTCAAATTCCATAGTTTAGACTATATATATTATAAATGTATAATCTTAGGATATTCAATTCAAAAGTCTACAATTTCATTAATCCGTGAATTTAATGTCATATGTTACACATGAAAAAAAAAAAAAAAAAAATTGTACAAATTTAATTCAAATTTACCTCTTTTTTATCCTTTTGTTTTTTGGGTCATCTTCTCAATAATTTTTAG